>OZ014520.1:108311764-113311764 GCA_963966055.1 Lathyrus aphaca
TGCTTGGTTGACCCTAAGGTTTGTGAGGTTTGCAAGAAGAATCTTCAAAGGAGCCACCAGGAAGCAGATGAATAAGATCAAGAGAAGCAAAGTGACTTGCTTCATTCAAGAAGTCAAGTCACTTGAAGGAAGAAAGTGGGAAGAACAAGAATGAGCAAGCTCAATCTCAAACACAAATAGAAATGCAGCAATGTATGCAAGAGAGATAAGAAGAAAAGTTATGAGAAGTGAAGGCAAATTCACTTCTCAAGTTTACTTACCACCTGAAATGTTAGAAAAGAAATGCAATGCAATGCAAAATGGGATGAGATGAGATGATGAGAAACAAAACCAGAAGCATGTTGATGATGATAATGATGCTATGAGATGCTGCAAACATGAGACAAGGCATGGAGATGTTCATACAAGTTTATGAATGCAAATGAAGTAAGCTAAGGAGCATGATCTTACATGAAAAGTTAGGAAGCATACAAAACATACAACATGGCAAATGCAAGATGTAATGATCAAACATACTTTCTACATGTCTTATGATGTCAAATGAATCAAATGGAGGCATGGAATGGCATGGCAAGTCATGTTATGCAAGAGAATGCAAGAGGTATGCAGATGGAAGCCCAAATTAGGGTTTATGGATCAAACAACAAACAAAAACCAAAAACAGAAGCAAACCCTAAGATAAAAAATGGAAAATGCCACTCAAAGAGACCCTAAACCTATACTAAACCAAGGTCCAAAGGGGAGGTCTCAACTCTTAACCCATCTCAAGTTATGAATTTTCTAAGTTATTAGGGTTTTTAGGGTTCCTAAACAAAAGAAATGCCAATCAAATTGAAAATGAGGAAACAAAATGTGGCCTTTTAATCCTAGAAACTACATGTTAAACACAAAACAATGCAAGAAGAACCAATGTCCAACTCCTCTTAGATAGGCAGAAATGATTTTTTGAACTTATGATCAAAATAATGCACAAAATATGATTTAATTCAATGAAAAATTCTTAAAATGCATCAAGATCAAAAAAGAAATTTGGTTTGAAGGTTGGACAATGTTTCTAAATGTCTTAGAACATTTCATGAATTTTTTGGTGATTTTTAAATACCTAAAAGTATTTTTAATTAATTAATTCCCATTAATCAATTAAAAATAATCTTTTAAATATTTAAAAATACTTTTTTAATGATGAAAAATAAAATAAAAATATTTTTGTGTCATAAAAATTATTAAAACTCAGAGGAAAAAGTTTCATAATTTTTATGTATTTTTTGCTATTTTAAAATAATTGTGCAAAGTAAATGGAAAGAAAATGAATAAAAATTAAATAAAATGAAAGTATGCAGCATGGAAGGCCAGGATTCAATCTGGAAATGAGAGGGTTGACTGCGCGCCAGATCCAATGGGCCACATTCAAACTGGGCTAAACTTAATTAATTAAATAAATTAAACCTAATTAAGTTAATGACAAGATCTGGGCCCTTGGATGCGCGCGGGAAAAGACCTGGTCAACTCATCCAACGCCTGAAATTCAAACTGGGAGCCCTAACCCTAATCACATATTAATGACTTTCAGGTCACCGGAGACGAGCTCCGGTCGTCTTCTCCGGTGACCTTCTCCCCTGAAAACTTCCAAATCCTTCCCTAGGTCACTAAAATGAAATCTAAAACCATGGAAATGTTCCTCAACCTCTCACGAATCAAACCCCTCTCTCAAAACACATTTATTCTTCCTAAACAAACTGAATCGAAGAGAAAAAGTTCTAGGGCACGCAGGTTTCAGAGACAAATTAAATACTCAAAACAAAGCCATTTCAAAAACTAAAAACATCAGGATGATCAGTGAATCACATAGAACAAGTTTGTAACAAGAAAAATGATTTCTGGAAAAATAATTTTCGAGCTACCTGAGATTTGAAGCTTTTAGTTTGAAGACTTTCTGGCCACTTCCTTCAGTGCAAACCACTCCACTTGGTCCCCAGAAGATATTTGAATGCTCAAAGAGGATTTAAGCTGGCTGGATAGTGAGATTCGAAAGCTTCTGCTCAAGCTTGATCAGAAATGGCAATGGTGAAATAGAGAGCTTCAGGTCATGGTGAATGGTTGTTTGTGATCCTGAGGGTGAATGGAGAAGCTTTACAAAGTTTGTTTGACTGTTTGTGAGCTAGGATGAGAGTTTCGAATGAAACTGCAAGCTGGTGTCAAAATGGTGCAGTGATGTTGTAGCTTGTTTAAGGCCTGGTTCTTGGTTGCTTTGGGCTCAATGAGACATGGTGAGATGATTGGTAAAGATGGTTTGGATGTATGTGAGCTGGGCAGAGAGTTTCGAAGGCAAAAGCAAAATGGAGTGTTCTTGTGAATGTGTGTGTGAATGGTTTCAGCCTTGCCTTGTGTTATGTCTAGCTTGCAAATTGTCCACATAACTCTCTCTCATTGGTCAGTTGATTTGACATGTGCTTTTTGGATAGGTGAGGCCACTTTTGCAATTTGTCAACTCTTGTGTAAGAGAAAGTATGGCTTAAGGTATAGGCAAGTACATGGCATGGGCTGGCGCAGCAAGGGTGAGGGAGAGGCCTAGCAAAGCTCAGCATCCAAGGCTGCAAGTTGTAGGGAGCATGATCATGAGTTTTTGCAAGTTGTGGCCTTTGGTTCACATGTGACTTCTTTTGCCTAACCAAACATAAACCATAGGCATTCTTGGTCCAAATCTGATTTTTAGGACTTAGAGAATGTTTATGTGCTGGTTTGATACCAATTAGAAGTCACATAATGCATTGGTTCATGACTTTGCAAAATTTCCATTTGAGGCATGCCTTAAAAAATCAATGATTTTAGCCAACTTTGCCTTGCCATAACTTTTGATCCAAGAAGAGTTTGATCATGTTCTTGTACTTTTTGAAAAGGGAAAGATGAGATCTACAACTTTCATGACCAAAGTTTTTCCATTTGAAGCCTTTTTGGATCAAGAATCAAAGCTTGAAAAATGACCTAAAATGATGCATTCTTGAAAAGTCAACTATGCCCAAAAAGTCAACATTTGCAAAAACCCTAAATTCTTGATTTTTATGAACTTCAACCTTCTTCCATGATCAAATAAAGATCATATACACTCAAAATGATGAAGATCACCCATTGGTTGGGTCACTGGGGGCCTCAGATGCCCTGATTTTACACTGACTTGTCTGAAAAGTCAACTCTTGATCAGATGACTTCCCCATGGAATTTCTTCATGAAAATTGATATGCATACTCCCTATACCATATAGAGATCAATGGAAACAAGAATGACCAAAAAATTTGGGGTTATGGCCTCTGAAACCAAAACCCTAATTTTCAGTCAACTGTGCAGTTTGACCTGGCTCTGCATCCACTCAAACCCTAGTTCTTGTGATTCCTCTGCAGTTTTGACTTTGAGGAGATGAAATATGATATAAGAACACACATGGACCCCTTTGAGTTGATTGGTGGCCTTTGGAATGGCTCAGGATGCCTTGGGATTGCTCAGATCACAAACCCTAGGTACAAATGCCTTAGAAACTATGCAGTGAATCAAAAATGAGATATGAGATGATATGATTGTGTTTATGCATATGAAATGATCACAAGCCAGGGTGTGAATGGGTGAGGGAAAATTTGGGGTGTTCACAGCTGCCCCTATTCAAACATGAGTTAGCTGTGCAGGATGTAAGCAACGGCTTAACAGGCAAACAAGATAACTTGTGGTTGAATACCAAAGACAGTCCAAAATTTGCACTCACGGAATGAAGAAGAAAAGGGATATAGATTGTAAAAGGAAAACAAAGTATATTGCAAAGTGTAGGCGACGGGGGACGACCGTCGAGCAGAGGACGACTGCTGGGTAACTAGCAATGACGGGGACGGCCGACATGCTGGGGAAAGTGCAGGAAAATAAAGCAATGACGGGGACGGCCGACATGCTGGGAATAAAAGGGTAGAGCCAAGACGGGGACGGCCGACTAGCTGGAAAAATAAAATATCATGATGGGGACGGCCATCAAGATAAAGCTGTAAGATTCTCAGGGGAAACATGACGGGGACGGCCATCAAGTTCATAAAGGTAAAGTAACCAACGATGGGGACGGCCATCGGGCTAAAAGGAAAAGGGACCACGACGGGGACGGCCATCGGGTTAAAGAATAAATGAAATAAACAGATGATGGGGTACGGCCATCAAAGGTGAAGGACGATCACCTAGCAGGGGACGGCTGCTCTGTTGGGGGTAAAAGGAATATGATGGGGACGGCCATCAAAGGTGGAGGACGACCACCTGGCAGGGTACGGCTGCCGAAAATATCAACGATGGGGACGGCCATCGGATAGAAAAGGTCAACGATGGGGACGGCCATCGGACGAGTATGATGGAGGACGACCATCAAGAAGTGGAGGACGACCACTCAGCAGGGTACGGCTGCTCTCGAGGTTTGTCATGACACAGGACGAATGTCAGATAACCAAAATCAACAATGGGGACGGCCATTGGATAAAGTGATGAAGGACGATCATCAAAAGGTGGAGGACGACCACCTAGCAGGGGACGGCTGCTAAAGGTCAACGATGGGGACGGCCATCGGATGAGCATGACGGAGGACGACCATCAAGAAGTGGAGGACGACCACTTAGCAGGGTACGGCTGCTCTCAGGGTTATCATAACACAGGACGAGTGTTAGATAAAAGAAAATTCGTTGGTGATCTACTGGGGATATAGTAAACACGGACGAGCGTTTACATCCAAGAAACAAAAGGTATAAGTGTTTGGTATTGTGTATAGATTAAAGATGCGGACGAGCATCCTTAAGACTATGATACGGACGAGTATCACGTAGAAACAAACTGACACATGTTCAGAGATGATGATACGGACGAGTATCAACTGGTTAACAAAGAACACGGACGAGTGTTGAATCTGAAAGAATTCTTCTGGGGAATAACAGACACAGACGAGTATCTATATTCAAGAAGACACAAGTGTTTGACACAGTGTATGGATTAAAGATGCGGACGAGCATCCTTAAGACTATGATACGGACGAGTATCACGTAGAAACAAACACTAGACGCACTGTTCTGAGATGATGGTACGGACGAGTACCAACTGGTTAACAAAGAACAAGGACTATTGTTGAATCTGTGGGTATATAATTGGTATGTACAAGATACGGACGAGTATCTGTATGAGAGCGAGTGTTGTATAGATGGTGTTTAACTGCTGGGGAAGGAGACACAGACGAGTGTCAAAAAGAAGAAAAAGTATAGTAATATGAACAAATATCTGATATACAAAGTCTAGGCGACTGCGCTGGGGATATGACACGGACGAGTGTCAAGAAAATGTATATATAGGTGTATGTGAGTGCAAAGAGGATGTCTTTGGCTTTCTGCTGGTGATGTGACACGGACGGGTGTCATGAAGTATCTGTAGTACGGGTGATTTTGTTTGTAAAGTGTATTCAGGCAACCTGTTTGGGGAAGTGATGACACGGACGGGTGTCAGAAATATATACTGGTGTTTGGTGATTGGAGAGGCAACTGCTTTTGCTGGGACTCTGGTGGGAGTTTTCCTGTACAATGATGATGAACGGTTATTATTCACAAGTGTTCAAATTACAACATGACTTATGATTATGCTATGCGTTTGATTTTTGCCGTAATGCTCCGTATTAGACGGAATGCTACGCTCTGAGGGGATAGTATGATGCGAATGCTATGATTATGCAAAGGGGCACGGATCCGGGATTCGGATCCCGTTGCTGCGAAGATCTCTGGCTGATCTGCTTGAAACGGACATCCCAGCTGGGGATGAGATCACTGGTAGATCTAATGATGTATCTGTTCGGGGATATAGGTCACTGATTTGACATATCCTTACAATACGGGACCCAGCTGGGGTTTGTAGAAGCTTTCTGTACTCTGTTGTGACTTCTTCGCGCGTTGCTCTTCTGAATAGAGGCTGGAACTCTGTGGGGAGATGGTTCCCTGACTTCTGTATTCAGCTGAGGATGACACGGCAACTTGGCTGGGGAATTATGAGAGGCAACTCAGCTGGGGAGAGCAACAAGAGGCAACTCAGCTGGGGATAGAGCATTTCAAATGCTAGGATTGAGTGTATGTTGATTTGGCAACTTTGCTGGGGAAGATGGGCACCTTCCGGTGCCACGTGGAAGATAGACCGAGTTGATAATGATTTGCCAGTTTGCCGAGACGTGACTTGCATGCCCCAGGTTGCATTCTGGATACCTGCAATCCTGCAAAGATAAGGAGACGCACAAAAGGTCCCGAGGTATCCTTTATTGGATTCCGTCATAGGAGTTTAAGTACTTTCGAGAGTAATCATATTCCCTGCAAGCATGTGTTTCATTTTCTTTCTTTTTAGTGAAAAACATCTGTACTTATGCAATTAGTTTTTTAGAGACATCAAACATTCTTTGCAAATAAAATGTATAAAACGGAACATGACTGAAAAATCTGATTTTATTAATTCATATGCCCTGAATTGGCGAGATACAGTCAAGGAAACATATCTCCTGAAATGAAGAGACTGTTACAAATTGAGAAACAAAATGCTGGCGATGCTGACGAGGCTTTCAAGGAGCTTCCTCTCCTGCTATGACTCGTATGACAATGACGTTCTTCTCGTCTTGCTTTCTGAAGAATGTTGATTCTGATTGAAGCTTTATCCTTTTGAAGCTTTCCAAGTTGTAAGTGATACAGACGAATTCAGAATGCAGTTGTTCGCTTATTCCCTTATCTTGCATGGATCGCCCTTTCGGGTTTTCAATCCATCGGGATACCCATTTTTGCCTGAGCTGTCCAATGTGGCTTTTCAACTCAGCGGGTGTACATTTTTGTTTATTTCCCTTATTTTTGCCCGAGTCTTTTATTCTGTTTTTGACTCGCCGGGATGCCCTATTTTTGCCTGGACTTACATTCTGTTTTTATGTCCAGCGGGTCATTTTATGCGAAGTATTTTTTAACTGCATCTGAATTCACAGGGGACGGGAAATCTTCACCATCCATGGTGCTGAGCATCAGCGCTCCACCAGAGAAAACTTTCTTTACAACGAATGGTCCTTCATAATTTGGAGTCCATTTGCCCCTGTGGTCTGTATGAGGAGGGAGGATTCTCTTCAGCACAAGATCCCCTACTTGGTACCCTCGGTGCCTGACTTTCTGATCGAAGGCTCTCTTCATTCTCTTCTGATACAATTGCCCATGACAAATTGCAGCCAATCTTTTCTCTTCAATCAGACTCAGTTGTTCGAATCGGGACCGAACCCATTCTGCTTCACTCAGTTTAACATCCATTAATACCCGTAGGGAGGGTAATTCAACTTCAACAGGTAAGACTGCTTCCATACCATACACAAGCTGATACGGTGTTGCCCCAGTGGTCGTTCTGATTGACGTGCGGTACCCATGCAAGGCAAATGGTAACATTTCATGCCAGTCTTTATAGGTGATTACCATCTTCTGCACAATCTTCTTAATATTTTTATTTGCTGCCTCGACAGCGCCATTCATCTTCGGCCTGTAAGGAGAAGAATTGTGATGTTGGATCTTGAAGTCCCGGCACAGCTCTGCCATCATTTTGTTGTTTAAATTGGAACCATTATCAGTAATGATTCGCTCGGGCACTCCATACCGACAGATGATATCTCTTTTCAGAAATCTGGCTACCACTTGTCTTGTGACGTTTGCATATGAGGCTGCTTCAACCCACTTGGTGAAATAGTCAATGGCGACCAGGATGAATCTGTGACCATTTGAAGCAGTCGGCTCAATCTTGCCGATCATATCAATGCCCCACATGGCAAAGGGCCATGGTGAAGACATGATGTTCAAAGGATTGGGAGGCACATGCACCTTGTCTGCATAAATCTGGCATTTATGGCATTTTCTGGCGTAAGCACAACAGTCTGCATCCATTGTGATCCAGTAATAACCTGATCTTAACAACTTCTTAGCCATGGCATGCCCTCCTGCATGGGTACCAAAGGATCCTTCGTGCACTTCATGCATCAACAAATCTGCTTCCGTCTTATCAACACATCTGAGGAGTACCATATCAAAGTTCCTTTTGTATAAAAACCCATCAGTGTTCAGAAAGAAACTACCAGCAAGCCTTCTCAAAGTCTTCTTATCATTGGAAGATGCCCCAGGTGGGTATGTTTGATCCTCCAAGAAGCATTTAATGTCATGGAACCAAGGCTTATCTTCTTTTACAACATCCGCTGCAAATACATATGCTGGTCTATCAAGTCTAGACACCGAAATCTGGGGTACAAAGTTGGCAGCTTGAACTTTGATCATAGATGAAATGGTAGCAAGAGCATCTGCAAACTGGTTCTCGTCCCGAGGGATATACTCAAGTTTGACCGTTGTGAAGAAAGTCAGTAACCTTCTCGTATAATCCCTGTAAGGTATCAGATGATCCTGGTGTGTATACCATTTTCCGTTGGTCTGATTGATTACCAAAGCTGAATCTCCGAATACGGTCAATGTCTTGATCCTGAGGTCAATGGCCTCCTCAAGACCCAAAATGCAAGCTTCGTATTCAGCTTCGTTGTTAGTGCAGTTGAAAGTGAGTTTTGCCGAGAAAGGCATGTGAACTCCTTTGGGTGTAATGAGTACTGCACCAACACCACGGCCATTCATGTTAACAGCCCCGTCGAACATCATAGTCCATTCTTCTTCTGGGTCAGGCCCTTCAGTGTGAATAGGCTCTTCATGATCTTTTGTTTTAATGAACATGATGTCTTCATCAGGGAAGTCAAACCTCATAGGCTGGTAATCATCAATGGGTTGCTCAGCAAGATATTCAGATAGTACACTGCCCTTGATGGCTTTCTGAGATGTGTACTGTATGTCGTACTCTGTAAGAATCATCTGCCATCTTGCAACCCGTCCGGTAAGAGCTGGCTTCTCAAATATGTACTTGACTGGGTCCATTTTTGAGATTAACAAGGTAGTGTGGGTCAACATATACTGCCTTAGTCGGCGAGCAGCCCACGCTAAAGCACAGCAAGTTTTCTCGAGCAGTGAATAACGCTGTTCACAGTCGGTAAACTTTTTGCTTAGGTAGTATATTGCATACTCTTTTCGACCAGACTCGTCATGCTGGCCCAACACACACCCCATTGACTCTTCTAATACTGTCAAGTACATAATCAGAGGTCTTCCTTCAACTGGCGGCATAAGGATTGGAGGTTCTTGTAAATACTCCTTGATCTTGTCAAAAGCCTTCTGGCAATCTTCGTTCCACCTGACCGTCTGTTCGTTTCTTAGCAGCTTGAACAAGGGTTCACAGGTTGCTGTAAGGTGAGATATGAACCGCGAAATGTAGTTCAATCGACCTAAGAACCCTCGAACTTCTTTCTCAGTTTTCGGTGCAGGCATCTCTTGAATGGCTTTGACTTTATCAGGGTCCACTTCAATCCCTTTCTCGCTTACAATAAATCCCAGCAGCTTACCGGATCGCACCCCGAACGTGCACTTGTTGGGGTTCAACTTCAGTTGGTACTTTCTCAGACGCTTGAACAACTTGAGTAGATTCACCAGATGATCTTCTTCAGTAAGGGACTTGGCAATCATATCATCCACATAACATTCTATTTCTTTGTGGATCATATCGTGGAATAATGTTACCATAGCCCGTTGATACGTTGCACCGGCATTCTTGAGCCCAAATGGCATCACCTTGTAACAGAACGTGCCCCAAGGTGTGATAAATGTTGTCTTCTCCATGTCTTCAGGTGACATCTTGATCTGATTATATCCTGAAAATCCATCCATGAAGGAGAATACTGAAAACTGAGCCGTGTTATCCACCAATACATCAATGTGAGGTAATGGGAAGTCATCTTTCGGGCTGGCTCTGTTCAGATCCCGGTAATCAACACACATTCTTACTTTGTCGTCTTTCTTGGGCACAGGTACTATGTTAGCAACCCACGGCGGATAGCTAGTCACAGCAAGGAACCCGGCGTCCCATTGCTTTTGTACCTCTTCCTTGATTTTCATAGCCATGTCTGGGCGAGTTCGGCGCAGCTTCTGTTTGACCGGTGGGCACTCTTCTCTCAAAGGCAGCTTGTGCACAACTATGTCGGTATCCAACCCTGGCATATCTTGATACGACCAAGCAAACACATCAACATACTCTTGAAGCAGATCTATCAGTTGTCTCTTCACTGAGTCTTGCAGGCAGGCCCCGATTTTAACTTCTTTCACGTCTTCCTCTGTACCAAGACTAATCACTTCAATCTCCTCCTGGTGAGGAGTAATAACCTTTTCCTCTTGCCTTAACAACCTGGATAGCTCTTCAGGAAGCTCATATTCTTCTTCAACCCCTTCATCAGCTTGATTGATCGGATTGTCAAAGTCATACGATGTCATAGCCGTGCTGTTGTCGGTGCTGTCAGGAAGGCACTCTCTGCAAGGGTTAAGTTGTTCATTTTAGTGATTGATTTTAATCTTGCTTTTAGAAAAAAGTGAAATGAAGTTATCATTTTGAAAACACCGCCATTTATTTTTGTACAAAAAGAAAAATGGAAAAACAGTGAGCAAAAAAAAGAAAAAGACTCGTTTGCAAAAAGATGTCTGATATTTCATTAATTTAATCTTGTTTGCACAAAAGTACAGATGGCCCTGATTACAAAATGAGTCTTGTCATCTTGGGCAAGATGCAAGACTTTGATGCATGCTATAAAAAATACAGGAAATAATAATTACTCTGCATGAGTAACTCTTATAATTTCCTGGGAAGACCAGTTCGAGACACTGCTCCCCGGGATCTTTGGACGAATCCAATTCTCCAGATTGCGCTCCTCTTCCAGCTCGTCTTCCAGACAGTTGATAGCATCGGGGGTAAGCATCCCCCCACTGACGAAACCAGGCTTCTCAGCAGCCTTTGCTTGATGTTGAGTTGGTCTGTAACCCAACCCAAATTTGTCCTTCTTCTCCTCCACAGCTAAAACCTTGCCCCAGCCTAGGGCAGTTCCTTCTTCAACAACCTTCCGGGCTTGTTGGTAAGACGACATGGAGATACCCGACACAGCAGATGCTTCATTGACATTCAAGGCTTCAAAACCTTGGCTCATTGTTTCATGGATCTCTCCATCCATCTCAATGTATTTGTAAGTAGCCAGATGGCTAACGAAAATGTCCTCTTCCCCACAGATTGTGACAACTTGACCTTCCCACTCAAATTTTAACTTTTGGTGAAGGGTAGACGTTATTGCGCCGGCGGCGTGAATCCAGGGTCTACCCAACAAACAGCTGTAGGCGGGCTGAATGTCCATCACATAAAAGATAGTTTTAAAGGTCTGCGGGCCAATTGTCACGGGCAGCTCGATCTCTCCCAGAACCGATCTCTTCGAACCATCAAAGGCTCTCACCACCAGGTTGCTGGGTCTCAATGCCAATCCATCGTATTCTAGCTTCACCAGAGCCTTCTTTGGTAAGACATTCAGGGAAGAACCTGTGTCCACCAGCACATGAGAAAGGACAGCTCCTTTGCATTCCATGGTTATGTGCAAGGCTTTGTTGTGGTTGCGGCCATCCACTGTCAGGTCAGAATTGGTAAACCCTAGCCCATTGCTAGCAGTAACATTTCCAACCACGGTTTCCAATTGGTTGACAGTAATCTCCTCAGGCACGTAAGCTGCGTGCAAGACTTTAAGTAGTGCATTCCGATGGGCTTCGGAGCACATAAGCAGTGAGAGGATGGAGATTTTGGATGGTGTCTGGTGAAGCTGATCCACAACTTTATAATCACTCTTTTTGATGATCCGCATAAACTCATCAACTTCCTGATCAAATGAAGTCTTCAGGGTTTCTTTGGCAGCTTGGTCTTCCTGCACCGGGCCTTTTCCCTTTGCCTTGGCAGCAGCTTCTGCTTCGGCAGTAGGTCTTTGAACTTGTGAAGCAAAGAGACGTCCGCTTCGAGTGAAGCCTCCGCCTCCCCCCACATTATCTACTTGTGGTGCAGGTGCTGATGTTTCAAGAGTGATTCTTTTTCCTTCGCAATACAAGTCAGAGCCATAGTGCCAAGGGATGGCCCTATTGCTTTCATATGGTATTGGTCCAGGCACCGTGACAGTGACTGGACTGATTGCTGCTGCTGAAGGGACTGTTATTGTTTGTGGATCATAAAAGATTGTAACTGGTGCTCTGGCAGGAGCAGCACCTTCCGAATGGTAGGCGGAGTTATTTTCAGGATCGTAGAATATGGTAACAGTAGAGACATCTTCATGATTGATTGCTGGTGTTGTAGGAGGTATTGTTGGAAGGACTGTTGTTGAAGCTGAAGTTGTAGCAGGAGGAACTGTTGGTAACTGATCATTTGGGAGAACAGATGAAGTACTTGCTGATGGTGCTGATGAATTGTCGGGAACGGTAGTTGCTGTAGTTGTAGGAGGGTCTGAAACCGTTGTTGATGAAGTTGCCGGATTTGTCGGGAATGATGTAGTGATCTGTAGCAGGCCACTCTGAATAAGGCTGTCAATGCCATTCCTCAGGTCCTCACACCCGTTCCATGAGATATTGCAGTATGGACACCCTAGTTCACACCCCGGAAATATTTGGTTTTCGCGGAGTTGAGCTTTGATTTCCACCAATGGGGTCCTGATCTGATCCACACTAGTTATTAAATTAGACGGTTGGTCTTCTTCAATAGCATTAATTCGGGGACCACCATGGTTTGGCATTGGGTTTTTATTGACATTGGGCGGAGGTGCAAAATTCAGAGCCTTGGAGTCTACCAAGTCTTGTACCTTCATATGCAGAGCCCTGCATTTTTCTGTACTGTGACCAGGTGCGTTCGAATGAAAAGCACACCTGGCATTGGAGTCATAATTTCTTGGTAGACTGTTGGGATCCGGAGGTGCCAACGTTCTTAGCTCAACTAGGTTGAGTTTCAGAAGCTGTGGCAGCAAGGCAGCATACGGCATTGGGATCGGGTCGATCACTCGGTTAGCTTGGGATGGCCTTTGTTGGAATGGCCTCTGTTGATTGTTGTTGTTGTAGTTGTTTCTTGGAGGATATTAATTCTGCTGATACTGAGGTTGTTGTTGGAAATTTTGTTGAGGAGGTTGATAGACTGGCTGAGGATGAGCTGGAGCAGGGATAGTGACTGCTGCTATTGACCTTTGAACATATTGGGGCCTACCCCTGTTGGTGTGAATGGCATTGGTCTCGCCAGTTCTTCTTGGGCCTGCAAAAGGCTTTCTTGTACCACTGGACGAACTTGCACCACTGTCTGAGATCTTTCCCATTTTCAACAAGCTTTCAATTCTCTCCCCAGCTATGACAACATCTGCAAAGCTAGTAGAAGAGAAAGCAGCCAACCTGTCAATATATGTCCCCTGAAGGGTGTTCATGAACATATCTGCCATTTCCCTTTCAGACATAGGGGGTTGAACAGCAGCAGCCAATTGCCTCCATCTTTGGGCGTATTCTCGGAAACTCTCCCTCGAAGACTGTGACATTCCCATTAGGAGAGTCCTGTTGGGTGCCATGTCTAGATTATACTGATACTGTCTAATGAAGGCCTCTGCCAGGTCCTTCCAGCATCTAATTGTTGCTCTTGTCAGATGGGAATACCACTCCCTCGAAGCTCCAGTCAAGCTATCCTCAAAATAGAACATCCACAATTTCTCATCCATTGTATAGGCCTTCAGCCTTCCCAGAAATGATTGTAGATGAGTCCGGGGGCATGAAGTCCCATTATACTTTTCGAAACAAGGTGGCTTGAACTTATGGGGGATCCTGACCCCGTCTACCAATCCCATGTCCATGACGTCGAACCCCAAAGAGTTTTGAGACTCCAGTGATCTCAACTTCTCAGCTATTTCCTCCAATCGTCTATCATAAGCTTCTTCTCCAGCACCCATTACTGTAAATTGATCCTCTTGAGGGTCTTCTTGAAGCACTCTGGCTGCGGTGGCTGTTCCTTGAACATTTGCAGGAATATTAATCTCAGGATGTAGATGTGGGCCAAACACAGGGGGGGTAACATGTGGTTGCACCCTTTCATTGTTACTTGTGCCTGCAGTCCCCACATGGGGCTCCTCTTGATTTTGCCTCCCTTCTACCAAAGCTCTGAGCCTCTCCTGGCTTTGAGCTAAATTGTTCATCACTTCCATGAATTGTGTTATCTGAGTTCTCATCTCCAGCCTTTCGTTGGCCATCTGGTTTCTGACCTCCGTGAGGTCTTGCTGCATCTGATCCATCTGAATTCCCGGAAGGTTGTTTCTAGTTGGGTACCTGTGTGGCCTGTTGAGAGGAAATACCCGGCGGCGAGCAATAATTCCTGGGATTCACAACAGAGGTTAGCAACAACAAAACAAAAACCTACAAAACAAACAAAGGGGTTAGTATGCAATGCAGTTATGCTTATTTGTTCTCAAGGTATCCGGTTTGGTCTTCAGTTTTGACCCTTCCAGACCCTTGAAGATGATGCTGTTGAAGTTGCTTTGAAGTAACCCAGATGAAGACTAATCACAAATATATTACAAAAGGCGAAGTAATACCATTTGTTCTTTTTACAACACCAGCCCTCTAAGGGGTCAAAATACATCACAAAAACAAAAGTACATAGAATAGGAACAACAACAAGCAAATGATCAAACTCCAAGGCCAAACTCATCCTCACGAACTTCCTTAAGAAGTGCTTCGGTCACAGGATCAGCCGGACACTCCGTGAGACTTCTGATGAGAAGGTTTCTTGTTGCAACAGCTGCAGTCAACTTCTTGTTCTGACTTTGGTCCTTAGACCTCTTCACTCCAGCTCTGATTTCTAGCTCTGATATTTCCTTCTGGGCTGCTGCCAGGGCTTTTTCCATCTGTTCCATCTTGTCTTGAACTCTCTTGTCTTCTAGAGTACGGGCCTCAGTGATCCGGACCCACCTGGCCTGACTCTCTTTCAGGTACAAGTCTGTTCTTGCTCTCTGGAACTGGGCTTCTTTACAAGCATTCTTCAGAATCTGCTCACCAGCCTTAGACTTGTTGATATAATCTCCAGACTTCTCAATTTTAGTCAAGTGTTCCACTCTCAACTTCTCCAGTCTCTCGATCTTCCTCACACCTTCACTCCTCTCCCGGAGGGTCTTCTGCAAAGCTTGGGTTAGCTTCTCATTTCTTTCCTTCAAGCTCTCAAACTCCTCCAAACTGATAGTGGCAGGGGGTGGTGCTGAAGATGACTCAGGCATGTCTTCTATGGTGAAGGGCATTCCAGAGAATTGGGCCCTGGCATGGGACCACTCATAATATTGTGCTGATGCCACATTATTGCACTTCCCCAAAATGGTGACTCCCTTGGTGTCGCTCCCGGGATTTTCATCCTGGTACAAACGCGAAAGTGGCGCGGAAAGGTTAGAGTCGCCAGCCAGACATTTTTATCCCGAAAGAATGGGAAAGGTAATGTTGCACAAACCTGAGGAAGAAGGAAAGGACAAGGCCTTGCGAACCAAAGATCTGAGTTCGGGAGTCGGTTACGAATTGAGAAGGTATTAGCACCCCAATCCGTCCGTCGTACCCGACGGGATCCACGCTTGCAAAGAAAACTGTTTCAAAGGGTGAGGGTATGAAAAATGCAGCAAAGAAATGAATATGAAAAGAAACTGGAACTGGAAAAATGTAGGGAAAATAAAGATTGTGCTCGAACGGGCCCTACCCCGCTGCCTACGTACCTCATCAGGATAATGAGGATCAGAGACACCGTAGTTCCCCTAACTAGGGGTAGAAAAGAAATTGCTTGTGGATTAAGGCTTGAACTGCCTATGCCATTGCTCAGGTGTTGCAGGCTCGGACGACGAGTGCGTAACCGTCTTGCAAAATGACAAGTAGGAGCAAGTTCGCGTACGGAGCGAAGGAGATGAGAAAAGAATTCCCGAAGGAAAGACGTTTATTGTTTGTTTGGTGTTTTTTAGAAGCTTTTATGAGTGAAAGTTTGCATAGGTAAGTGTACCCAAGTCTTACTCAATGGGATGTGTACATCTCACATCATCCCGAAATGGAATGCGCAAGAGGCACACCTATCTATGGAGGAAATCCCCAAAGCTAGTCCCACAAGTGAAGGCTCAAGCACACTAACCTATTATCATTATTAAGTGTTTTTGTGGTTTTGATTAAGAAGTGTTTTTTAGCTTTTCTTTGTGAGGTACTCATGTTAAGACCTATCCACCACGAGTGATGACTCACACCTCGCCCCGAAATGGAACGCATGTGAGCATCTCATAGCAAAGTCTCATGTCACATGAAAGTACTCAACCTTTATTAAATGAATTAGAATTAAGTTTGAAGATGAGAAGAGAGAGCACCAAAGGATCTTAAAGGAAAAATTCTAAAGGGGGACTAAAATAATCCTAAGTATTCACATGCATGGAAGTCCTAAGAGTTAGTGAGGTTTCTATCCTAATGAAAGAAAAAGAAGAAGATAGAAGAAGGGATGAGAAAGGCCTAAGCCCAACAACAAAGGGTTAGTAACATAAACATAAGAGGAAGATGAGAATTGGAGATGTGGAACTCAATTCCCACATCTCTCACTTACCATAGCCCCTGCAAGGTTAGTATGTACAAAAAAATCCAGCAAAGTGACCAACACAATCATGGAATTAGTCATGCTCAAAGGTTCTTGTGAACAAGAATCAAACATCATGCCAAACATTGCAAGTACACGACTTACGCGTCGAAAACATGAAAGCATACATCAACCAGCAAGCAAATCACCCTAAAATCTCATGTTTAATGATCATGCAATGATCCATGGCAATTAGAACAAGCAAAGGGATCAAACAAGCTCAAAACAACACTAAAAAAACATTCTGCTTCAGTGTTAACCGGTTAACCATATGCGTTAACCGGTTAACCAGCTCAAACCTGCACAAAATACGCACAAAACAGGGGCGTTAACCGGTTAACCATATACGTTAACCGGTTAACACTGATAAAACAGCAACAAATCCTGCAGAAAACAGCATCTCAAAACAGCTTATTCAAATAAGCTTGCACCAGACCAGCAATCAATTACACATGGAAAATTAGATCAATTCACATTAATCCATATCATTAAGCTCATGAACAAATAACATTCGGATCCGGATACAAATCAAACAATCAATTCATGCAACATAATCAAATACACAAACACATGGTGGATCTAAAGCACAAGCATGCAAATAAGCTAAAAACAGAGCTAGATCTGAAATTAACCAACCTACAAAGCTGAGGTATGCTTTGGTAATTGTTGATTGAGCTGAAAACGGTAGATCTCGCACAAAACTTTAAAGATCCGATGCTAAGCTCCACACTCCATGCAAAATAAATGCAAGAACAAGCCCTTGATGCAGAATTTTGGATCCAAAAGCACTTCTAGATCTCAAACCAGATCTGAATCTCCAATAAAACCAGCAAAAAGATGCAAAGAAGCTATGAATGGAGGTTTAGTTCCAAGATCTACACACCTCAAGGCAAGGTTGTGTGATCTTCAAAGAGGAACTTTGAGTGATTTGGAAAATTGGGAGAGAAAAGTGAGAGAATTGTGAGTGAGAGGAATGAAAATTCAGAAATGAGAGTGAAAAAATGAGAGGGAGCCCCTTTGGTTTGGAGGGAAATGGAATAAATATGATTTAGGTTTGGGGCCCAAAATTTTGGTTTGGGATCCAAAAATATGGCTTGGCATTAGCTTAGAAAGTGATTTGGATTTAGGGTTGGAATGAGGCTTGGATAAATGCTCTAGATCCTTCTCTCAAATTCAAATTTAATTCAAATGAATAAAAATCAGAAAATTGGAAAATGGAGCCAAAACACACATGCTGAAATTGCTGCTGGAAATTCAAATTTCGCAGCTGTTAACCGGTTAACCATATGCGTTAACCGGTTAACGCATGGAAAATTTGAATTTCCCTCCCTTTGGTGGGAACCTTCAAAAATAGACCTGCACCAACCGTTTCAAGCAAATTTTGATCCATCTTCTCTTTCTAGGGCTCTGAACATGATACCAGGCTTGTGCAAAATGATCCTGTGAGATTCTTGCTAGATCACCATGCTCTTGATTTTGACTTGCAGGTTCGGATTTTCCCAGATGACCGATCATATGCCTTATGCTGGAACATGCGAGTGTTATGCCTCATTTTTCTATGCTAAATGATAAGGATATGGTATGCTCATGATGATTATGATATGATAACGATGCTAAACAAGAAGAGGGCAAATTTGGGGTGTTACAGCTGCCCCTATTCAATCAACTGTTAATCTGAAAAGGATGAGAGCAACGGCTATCAGACATTCGAGATAAACTGTGATTGAATACCAAGAAGACCTGAAATTTGCACTCTGACGAAGAATGCAACACTGGGAAATAAACCCAACCAGATGACGCTCTGGGGATAAGAAGGAGAGAAAAAGCAGACGAGCTTCTTCCAAGTTGAAACTGATATCTGGAATACTATCATGCTGACAGACGAGTCTTCGCATGACCTGTGACGCCAGGTGCAGAGAGCGGACGAGCCCTTAAGGATCTTCAAAGTGACCTGAGATGGACGAACCTCCTTCACTAATCCTTACGCAAATAAGTGGAATAAGACGGACGAGTCTTCTTCGGATAACCCTTACGCAGGCTCCGGGAATGCATATAAGTCTGTGGGATAGACATGCAATCAAGGTAGACGAACCTTCTTCATATATTATCCGCGGATATATGGCATAAGACAGACGAGTCTTCTGAGCAAACCTGTTACGCCAGGTGCAGCAACCATAATAATTGGTGCTTGAGACGGACGAGCCTCCCTCGGATTTACCTGTTACGCCAGGCCCGGTAACCATTTCGACATTTAATTCCCACTGTCAGGATTTTAAACCTCTTCAATACAGACGAGTATTGGATGATCATCAAGAGAACACAGACGAGTGCCAATAGTCAAAGATACAGACGAGTATCGGACGATGATCTGAGAAACACAGACGAGTGCTTCAGGCGATGATACAGACGAGTATCAGCCACTGGTATAGACGAATACCAGAAGTTCAAACACAGACGAGCATTTGAAGTAGTCACAGAGATATCAGGGTAAACAGCAAATCTTCACATTCAGGTGCAAGCTAGCACAGACGAGTGCTGAGTATGATACAGACGAGTATCCAGGCAAAGCAGACGAGCTTCAGAACACAAACGACTTCTGGGGGATAAAAGCAGACGAGCTTCAAACACACACAGACGAGTGCTGGACAGTTGCAGACGAGCAACAACAGAGAATACATATCAAGGCACAGACGAGTGCAGCGAAGGATCCAAAACCAAACACAGACGAGTGTTGGAAGGTTGCAGACGAGCAACAGCAAATATCATCTCAGAACACAGACGAGTGTTGAGGAGTTGCGGACGAGCAACAACGGAGGCATCATGACACAGACGAGTGTTGGAAATTGCAGACGAGCAATAATAAGGTAATCACTTCAAAACACAGACGAATGCCGAAAATTGCAGACGAGCAAACAGCAACACAGAGCTAACACAGACGAGTGTTGAAAGATGCAGTCGAGCAGCCATAAAGCAGTGATATGTCCTCGCTGGGGAAACTTGCTTAGGGATAACACATACGAGTGTTGAAGATTGCAGACGAGCAATAAACGAATGCCTGATCGGCAACAAGAGATACAACTCTGCAGGGGAGAAAAAGTCAAGAGGTCTGGATACCCACTCCGACTGAGGTGATGAATACCTGGCTGCATCATCAAATAAACCAACAATAGGGCAAATTTGCTGGGAAATATTTCACGGACAGAGATGAAAATCCAATATTAACTCTGTGGGGAATATCATCTAGTGACCTCTTGCATTTTCTGGATTAGTTGACTGCTTGAAGATCAACCTAAGAGGATTTTACAGAAGACCTGACATCCAAAATGTCCAAGTCTTCAAACTCTTCAAAGATTCGTCGAATCTTGACATAACTGCCCCAGACTGCATATACTATGGAAGAATTTGTCTCGCAAGGATTCCTGAAAACCTCGTGTCACTGCGAAATACCGTACTCCGTCAGCACAAAGATATGCACACTTGCCCCTAGAATAAATGAATCCAGGTATGTCTGAAATTTGATGTTGTGATTTTGAATTTCCTTTTACGACAGACTTACTGGGTATCAACTCAAGGGTTGAAGAAGTGAAGACTATGATATCGACTCAAGGGTCGCAAGAAACGGAAATATCGACTCAAGGGTCGAGGAGAACACAACAACATCAACTCGAGGGTTGAGGAATAAAGCGACAACAACATCGACTCGAGAGTCGAGGAAACGAAAGCAACAATATCGACTCAAAGGTCGAGGATAACAAAGCAACATCAACTCGAGGGCTGAGGGAATAAAATAGCAACATCGACTCGAGGGTCAAGGAAAACGAAACAACGTCAACTCGAGGGTTGAGGAAAACAGGATGACAATATCGACTCGAGGGTCGAGGGAAACAAAACAACATCAACTCGAGGGTTGAGAAAACAAAAGCGATGATATCGACTCGAGGGTCGAAGCAAATCAAAGTGAAAATTGCCATACTCAACTGAAGTGAGAGACTGAACACATATAGAGACCAACTAGTCATAGTTGAAAAGATGCCAACCAAACCTGGACTTTAACCGTATATGATGATCAGATGAAGTAACCATAACGACTGAGGAGAAATTCTCTGATTAGGAAAACATACTTCCCGCGCCCTACTGGGATCAATCATCAGATGTTCATTCTGGGAACGGTCTTGCATACCGTAATATTGTCTCAAGAGGATTTTACAGAAAACATAGCATCTGAAATGCTTCAGTGTTTCCAAACTCTTGAATATCCCGAAGTAACCACTTCAAACTATATGGTTCATGAAAGAGTTTGCCCCAAGATCTGGCATCATCATGAGGTGTTCTGCCCCAGTATTATGAACCTTGGGTAGGTGCATCTGATCGACTGTCTTCTAGAGAGAGTAACTTCTAGTTCTTCTAGGGTGACCTGCCCCAGTACGAGTGTTGCTTTGGAGAAAACAACCCATGCTGACTGCTCTGTGAGAGATTTAAATCTCGAAGTGATTGCCCCAGATTGGCTGTTGAAGAGATTGATTGACGTTATTGCCCCAGATTAGTTGTATTTGACCCAACTGGTTGGAAAAGCCCTCATTCCATGGAGTTTCTTGGAAAAATGCCCCTTGACATGAATGTCCTTCCGAAGTTTCCGTCTTCTCAAATTGGCAAGATTAAGCTTCTATACTGAGGTTCCAGATGTGAACTTCTTTGATGCTAAACAGATGTATGCAAGCAGAAAATGTTTTATTCTGAGAATGAAAATTCTAATGCAACACATGTTAATCTTGAAGCTTTTATTGAAAAGATGTCGTTTATGAACGAATCACTGACTAAGGCATTACAATATTTTTTTTTATGAAATAAACATGCATATGCAATACCAACGAGGGTCTTTTAGCACAACTCGTAGGAGTCAGGAACGCTATCTCATGGAGGCACGCTCTCGAATTAACCCTGCTTCAATTAGGACTTTTAAGGGTTGTATCGTGGCCTGGCTCATGGTTATAGAAACAAAGGATATAGGCTCGAAGTTTATATGTGCCCACCCATCTTCGTGATGTCCTTCCATTCCTATGTCCAACTAGTTTTCGCAAACGCTCATCTTTCCTAAAGGTTTCGTATTGGTTGAGGAACCATTACTCTAACAGTTTAAGCACCATTGAGGTTATTGTGGGCCTAACAGTCACCCTCATTGTCTTTTGTGTCCGTATCGCACGATTGGTTTTTGATTAAGGATCTTTCTTGTGTAATCCTTTTCGTCTTCCTTTTTCCATTCTTTTTCTTATCCCTAACTTTTGCCTGGACTGATTCTTGTGAATCTTTTGCAATTGGAGTCCAGCGGGATGCCCTAATTTTTGCCTAAGTCGTTTGTTTTCAAGTTTCGACTTAGCGGGCTATTTATTTCTTTTTTTTCTTTATTTTCGTCCGAACAAATCGTGCGACACTGTTTGTCTTGACTGTTTTGTAAGGGTTGTGACTGTCTCACTTTCTGGTTGATGGAGAATAACCATGGTGGTTTTCGGTCTTTGGACCTCTTGGTTTGGTACAATGAAATGTTAAGGATCCTCAGATGAACTCCTTTATGAAAGACATGAACGCCTGGTCCAACTAGCTGACACCTACCCTGCCCCGGGTTAAATGTGAGGTTTTTTTTCGTGAAAAGAAACTCCTACTTCAAGGCTCAAAGGGGTTAGCGAGGGTTTATCTCCCTTATATCTCCGGTGTTTGGGAATTTGAAACAATGCCTGTACATCGTCAACAAGGTCTTACTCAAGAGCACACAAATGGAGATTTTTGCGTTTTCATTTCGTCATCCTCCGTCACAGAGTTTAAGAACAACAGTTGGTATTGCAATGCACATTCACAAAATTATAAGTAAAATGAATGAATTACTTCAAGAAAAACATGTGCGTTTCATTAATTAACATTCAAAAAACAAACAAGTTTCATGCAAGCATACAAATGTTCAAACAAACATATAAAAGCTACATATGAAAATGCAGTAAAGAAGCTGAGCAATGCCATTGTTGAGGAGACTTGACTCCGTCTGGACTTGTTGATCTTGAATACTTTCAGTAGTCAACACTTTTCTTGATGATACATGCAGTCTTCAATCAAATGACCATGTGTCAGCACCATACTTCATTCTCAATTATTCTGACCTGAAGCTTCCGACGTTCAAACATTCACACGAGACGTCTAAAGAAAAGAGTGACACTGTGATGAAATTGCCACATAAGTTTGACACCTAAGGTTGCTCGGAAAGACCTGACGATCTTCTGCCTACGTATCTCCATTGACCAAAGACCAATGAAGAATCAGAGCGACGTAGTTCCCCTCAATAGGGATCAAAGTGAGGTACGTAGCCGCTCTTCAGAATCAAACTGAGAATCACCTTCATATACATCTTCAATAAATTCCTCCATAACATGAGCTGACGAACCCACATGACCAAACGGAGACTCGTTAACTTGAATGCCTTGAGGCGTCACTGAAATCAACCCAGAATCAATCAAATCTTGAACCTTATCCCTGAGAGGCTTGCATTCTTCAGCTGAATGTCCTGGTGCGTCACCATGGAATCCACATTGAACATTGGGATCAAAACTTGGTGGATATGGAAAAGGCACTGGACCCGGTTTCTTCGGCAATATCAATCCACTGTCGATCAGGCACGGAAGTATCTGACTGTATGGTACTGGCAATGGATCGAAATACCTCTTGGATCTCTTAGTGTAGTAACGACGCCTTTGCGAAGTATGCTTCTGTTGGCGTGGTCGCTGCTGATACTGAGGAGGTTCACTGTTAACTGAAATCTGACATACGGATTCAGAATATTGCTGACTCTGAGCTACTGAAATGTATGGGTAATGTGGATAAGACAATGGAGTTTGAGGATCTTCCCAGATTGCATCAATCACGTCCTTATCTTGGGAACTGACAACAGATTCATTCTCTTCAGTTGAGCTACCTGAAATGCCTTGGATCTTTCCCATCTTGATAAAACTCTCAATGCGTTCTCCAACTGTCACCAAGTCCGGGAAACTCGAAGTTCCACTGCCACTCAACCTCTCCAAGTACGGCCCCTGTAATGTTTCTATGAAAAGATCCACCAATTCTCTGTCTGATAGCGGGGGTTGCACTCGAGCAGCTACTTCTCTCCACCTCTGGGCATACTCTCTGAAATATTCACCATCTCCTTGGGATAACACTTGCAAATCCATGCGGCTAAGAGCCCTGTCAAGATTGTAGTCATACTGCTTCACAAATGCATTGGCTAGGTCCGACCATGACTGAATACGACTGCTCTCTAACTTCATATACCAATTCGATGATGCCTCACTCAGACTGTATTGGAAACAATGGATCATCAATTTGTCATTATGCTCATGTGAGGCCATCCTTCTGCAAAATCTTACCAAATGCTGCCTTGGACAACTATCCCCTTTGTACTTTTCAAACTTCGGTACTTTGAACTTTGGAGGTATTACCAGGCCATGCACCAGACACATGCTTGCAGCACTTAAATCAATGACATTACGACTTTGAAGGGCTTTGATCTCTTCCTCCAACACACGGAATCTTTCCTCCCTTTCCACAACTCGTGGATCTTGGATTCTCACTACAGGGATTTCCTCTTGAGGATCTGGCATAGTGAAAGCAAAACTGTGATAATCTGCAGCATCAACAGAAGAAGAATGTCCACTTCGGGCGACCTGACGCTCTTGAACATCTGGATTCCCAACAGGGGTCTGTACAGGCTGAGCTTGAGTGGAATTACGGTCATCCTGCCTTGCCAAAGTCATCATAGCCTCCAAAAGTTGGTCCCACTGATCTCTTGTCAACCCAACACTGGCAGACTGGCTTTTCTCTCTAGGGTCCATGATCTTCTCAAAAGTTGCTTCAAGTCTGATACGAGAACTGGAGTCTCAACTGTAGATGGTGAACAAAGAACGGATGAGCCCTGCTTGCTGAACAGAAATGCAATGCAAATGATATGAGATGCCATGTTCAGTTACTTCCAAAGAATCTATCTGCTTGGATCCACATTATGATACAAAAATCCAACAATAATAATCCAGGTATGGGATTCTCAGAAATAACTGAACATGTATGCTAAAATGCCATGATGGTATGTATGCAGCTGGCAAGTGATCAAGAACTGGTGTCTGTCTGGATACGGAACACTGAGTTGAAAACCGAGCAACTGATGATATATGCCCTCTGAATAATAACCATCTGATAAGAACTCAAAACCAAGGATCAAGAGCTCCAGAACCATAGTAACCGGATCAAAACATAAGATCACACCGATGATGAAGGGTATGTTGAGGTCAAGGGTTCCTGCAAACCTGTAAACCCCTCCCAATTTTACGGGTGTGCTCCGGGTCAAACATCACGGACTCTCAAAGCCGAATAGCAATAATACTTTCACCATTTCCGAGAAATGGCTCATGACCAAATCAGGGAATCGGTTGGGCATTATGTACTACGCAGGGAGGCCTCAGCTGAGTCCGGGAAAAACAAGCATCCCTTATAAGTCCCCAGCTTCAAGCGCTGAAATCGAGAAACAATAGTACATTCAGCCCGTAGGATACAGTACTAATGCCATACGACCAGATGCTTTGACTGAGTTCCTATAAGAGAACCAGGCCATCCTATGCGAGTTCCCAGTGGACCCTCGGGTGCGAATGGGTTTGCCACAAAATGTGGTCTGCCACTGTCACCACTGGAGAGGGTTGTTTCCACAAAGGTTCTCAATGATCGGTCCCCAGATGCACATAACCATCAAGGTCCTATCCCGAAGTGGAGGAAATCCCCACACAAGATATTTCCAAGACAGTCGCAATCTGGGCGTGAAACACATCGCCACTCATCATGCCACATGCGAGTACAATATGTCCACTCTAATCCTAGGGTGCACTCAAGCCGGGTACTTGGCTTATCTCTCAGAAACAGTATCACCCATCCCACCAAACAGAAAACCAGTCCAGACAGTCCAGTATGATATAAATGATGCGGAAAATAAATACTGAAGACTGTAAATAAAGCTGTAAATAAAGCTGTAAATAAACAACAATACAATACAACAAGCCACATCAAACAAACATCACCCAATGAAACAACAACACACAAGCGCTAGGAGAGACTCACAGGGGAACCAGAGATTATCTGGTGTGCATTCCCCAGCAGAGTCGCCAGCTGTCGCTCCCGGGATTTTCATCCTGGTACAAACGCGAAAGTGGCGCGGAAAGGTTAGAGTCGCCAGCCAGACATTTTTATCCCGAAAGAATGGGAAAGGTAATGTTGCACAAACCTGAGGAAGAAGGAAAGGACAAGGCCTTGCGAACCAAAGATCTGAGTTCGGGAGTCGGTTACGAATTGAGAAGGTATTAGCACCCCAATCCGTCCGTCGTACCCGACGGGATCCACGCTTGCAAAGAAAACTGTTTCAAAGGGTGAGGGTATGAAAAATGCAGCAAAGAAATGAATATGAAAAGAAACTGGAACTGGAAAAATGTAGGGAAAATAAAGATTGTGCTCGAACGGGCCCTACCCCGCTGCCTACGTACCTCATCAGGATAATGAGGATCAGAGACACCGTAGTTCCCCTAACTAGGGGTAGAAAAGAAATTGCTTATGGATTAAGGCTTGAACTGCCTATGCCATTGCTCAGGTGTTGCAGGCTCGGACGACGAGTGCGTAACCGTCTTGCAAAATGACAAGTAGGAGCAAGTTCGCGTACGGAGCGAAGGAGATGAGAAAAGAATTCCCGAAGGAAAGACGTTTATTGTTTGTTTGGTGTTTTTTAGAAGCTTTTATGAGTGAAAGTTTGCATAGGTAAGTGTACCCAAGTCTTACTCAATGGGATGTGTACATCTCACATCATCCCGAAATGGAATGCGCAAGAGGCACACCTATCTATGGAGGAAATCCCCAAAGCTAGTCCCACAAGTGAAGGCTCAAGCACACTAACCTATTATCATTATTAAGTGTTTTTGTGGTTTTGATTAAGAAGTGTTTTTTAGCTTTTCTTTGTGAGGTACTCATGTTAAGACCTATCCACCACGAGTGATGACTCACACCTCGCCCCGAAATGGAACGCATGTGAGCATCTCATAGCAAAGTCTCATGTCACATGAAAGTACTCAACCTTTATTAAATGAATTAGAATTAAGTTTGAAGATGAGAAGAGAGAGCACCAAAGGATCTTAAAGGAAAAATTCTAAAGGGGGACTAAAATAATCCTAAGTATTCACATGCATGGAAGTCCTAAGAGTTAGTGAGGTTTCTATCCTAATGAAAGAAAAAGAAGAAGATAGAAGAAGGGATGAGAAAGGCCTAAGCCCAACAACAAAGGGTTAGTAACATAAACATAAGAGGAAGATGAGAATTGGAGATGTGGAACTCAATTCCCACATCTCTCACTTACCATAGCCCCTGCAAGGTTAGTATGTACAAAAAAATCCAGCAAAGTGACCAACACAATCATGGAATTAGTCATGCTCAAAGGTTCTTGTGAACAAGAATCAAACATCATGCCAAACATTGCAAGTACACGACTTACGCGTCGAAAACATGAAAGCATACATCAACCAGCAAGCAAATCACCCTAAAATCTCATGTTTAATGATCATGCAATGATCCATGGCAATTAGAACAAGCAAAGGGATCAAACAAGCTCAAAACAACACTAAAAAAACATTCTGCTTCAGTGTTAACCGGTTAACCATATGCGTTAACCGGTTAACCAGCTCAAACCTGCACAAAATACGCACAAAACAGGGGCGTTAACCGGTTAACCATATACGTTAACCGGTTAACACTGATAAAACAGCAACAAATCCTGCAGAAAACAGCATCTCAAAACAGCTTATTCAAATAAGCTTGCACCAGACCAGCAATCAATTACACATGGAAAATTAGATCAATTCACATTAATCCATATCATTAAGCTCATGAACAAATAACATTCGGATCCGGATACAAATCAAACAATCAATTCATGCAACATAATCAAATACACAAACACATGGTGGATCTAAAGCACAAGCATGCAAATAAGCTAAAAACAGAGCTAGATCTGAAATTAACCAACCTACAAAGCTGAGGTATGCTTTGGTAATTGTTGATTGAGCTGAAAACGGTAGATCTCGCGCAAAACTTTAAAGATCCGATGCTAAGCTCCACACTCCATGCAAAATAAATGCAAGAACAAGCCCTTGATGCAGAATTTTGGATCCAAAAGCACTTCTAGATCTCAAACCAGATCTGAATCTCCAATAAAACCAGCAAAAAGATGCAAAGAAGCTATGAATGGAGGTTTAGTTCCAAGATCTACACACCTCAAGGCAAGGTTGTGTGATCTTCAAAGAGGAACTTTGAGTGATTTGGAAAATTGGGAGAGAAAAGTGAGAGAATTGTGAGTGAGAGGAATGAAAATTCAGAAATGAGAGTGAAAAAATGAGAGGGAGCCCCTTTGGTTTGGAGGGAAATGGAATAAATATGATTTAGGTTTGGGGCCCAAAATTTTGGTTTGGGATCCAAAAATATGGCTTGGCATTAGCTTAGAAAGTGATTTGGATTTAGGGTTGGAATGAGGCTTGGATAAATGCTCTAGATCCTTCTCTCAAATTCAAATTTAATTCAAATGAATAAAAATCAGAAAATTGGAAAATGGAGCCAAAACACACATGCTGAAATTGCTGCTGGAAATTCAAATTTCGCAGCTGTTAACCGGTTAACCATATGCGTTAACCGGTTAACGCATGGAAAATTTGAATTTCCCTCCCTTTGGTGGGAACCTTCAAAAATAGACCTGCACCAACCGTTTCAAGCAAATTTTGATCCATCTTCTCTTTCTAGGGCTCTGAACATGATACCAGGCTTGTGCAAAATGATCCTGTGAGATTCTTGCTAGATCACCATGCTCTTGATTTTGACTTGCAGGTTCGGATTTTCCCAGATGACCGATCATATGCCTTATGCTGGAACATGCGAGTGTTATGCCTCATTTTTCTATGCTAAATGATAAGGATATGGTATGCTCATGATGATTATGATATGATAACGATGCTAAACAAGAAGAGGGCAAATTTGGGGTGTTACACTTGGTTTGAACATTATCCCAGGCCCAGGCAGCCTGCCTAACAACAGTCAAACTGATCTTGTTCTCACAATAGAGAGTCTCCACCAAGTCTTGCTCCCTGGGAGTATGGACCAGTGCATAGCCTAATTGCCTCCTGAACAGCAGAGGGTTGTAGTTGATACTTCCCTTGACTCCTATTAAGGGCACATTGGGAAAGTGCCCACAGCTTGTAATGATATCTCTGCCCTTGGTGCTTTGAGCACACCATCTGATGTCTGCTGAAGTGAGAGTAGTGAGCCTCTTAGCCCAGTTGCTTCGCTGATGAGGATTTAGGAATGCATCTGTCCTGGGTAGATGTTTAAGAAGCCAAGCATGGAATAGTGGAGCACAACACCTTACTAGCCTTCCCCTCTGCTTCTCATTCTTCTGATGTACTGAGTAATAGAGATCTCCTAGCAAAGTTGGCACTGGGTTCTTCAGGATGAACAAATGGATTGCACTCTTGCTAATGAAACGAGGCTCATCTGCAAACAACACAATTCCATATACACTTAAGGCCAACAGAGCACAAGCAGCTTCCCACTCCCCCAGGGAGGCCTTCAGACTAGCTCGAGAAATCAGGAAGTCAAGATGAAAACCAGGGATCCCAGCTTTAGAGGTCATATGCTGCTCAATCAAAGCAGGTTCCAGGTGCAAAGCCTTTGCTATCTCTCCATTGCTGGGAAAGACCATTTCAGGGTTGAAAGGGATTTCCCTCTTGATAGGCAAATCAATCAAAGATGAGTATTCTTCTAAAAGAGGCCCCAACTGAAAGTCTTGAAAGGTGAAACATCTCAATGGGGGGTCATAAAACTGAATGCAGGTGTGGATGAGGCTCCTCTTTGAAGGGTCCAGATCCATAACCAAGTCAAGTATATCCCCATAACTCTCCCTGAACAAGGGTATGTGATCTGGAGTGATCAGGGTTTGGATCCTCCTGATGTCTGACAAGTCTGGTTGGAAGAAATGATAAGTGATGTTGCTTTTCTTTGGAGCCATAAGTGCTGAGACTGAGTAGGGTGCTGATGAAGATGTTGAGAAGTGGGCCACTGGCTGGCTAGTGCAAGTAACTGAAGCAAGTACTGGTGGAGATAGGTTAATACTGCAGATGGGGTCAAAACCAAAACCAGATGAAGGTGGATACCCTGAAACACAAATAAGCAAATGTTAATATGATGCAATGGGTATGTATGCAAATGATATGCAAAGGGTGTGTGACTGAGCTGGATCTGATCAAAATGCCCTGATATAAGTCCATGTGTGTTCAAGAATCCCAGATGGAGGTCTAAAAATCCAGTAACCGGGGTGGGGGACTCAAATAAAGAGCCACAAGTCCAAGGTTTTAGAATCACAAGAACTGTCCAACATGGAGTATTCTTAACAAAGTCAAAGTAACAGGGTATTCTGAGGTCAAGGTACCTGCAAACCTGTAAACAGCCCAACCCCCTTACAGGTGATGATCTAGAACAAGGATCCTCAGACTTGGATCAGTTATGAGAAGTGTAAACACTTCTAATCCCGGAGGTACAGTGTTTACAATAACCATAAAAGTTCCTCCTCTAATTCACCTCAGTTTCTGAAGGTCAATACTAAGAGGTCATCCAGACTTAGCAGGCTTCCCAGATAGCCCTAGCATTGCAGGAAATCTGCAACACAGAGTTCTCAAGAAGAAACCCATATCTGAACCGTGTTTCATATTCCCGCACCAGACCGAAATGGAATGGGAAAGAATATGATTCACTCTAGCCTAGGTGTCACTCAGGTCCCAGGTATAGGACCTTAACTCTCAATGAATCACCCACCCACCAAGGCAAACAACCAGATCCAGCCAGCAGCAATGACAATATGATATAAATAAATGCAATAAAGGAAGCAGTAAAGCAACTGTACATAAAGCAATAAACAAAAATAAATACAAGCACATACAAGCACATAACACCCCAGTAAACACAAATCAAACAAGCGCTAGGAGGAACCCACAAAAAGAACCAGAAGCCCTGGTTGCAGTATAAGGTATCCCCAGCAGAGTCGCCAAGCTGTCGCTCCCGATAAGTGACACAGGGTCAGATAAAGGTACAGACGCGAACGGTCGGCGAAGGGAACAGTGAGAACACACAGCCGTGAACTCACTGGAGATGAATAGAGTCGCCAGCTAGGCATTTTTATCCCGGAGGAAAGGCAATGCTGCATAGACCTAGAAAAAGATGGATAAGACGGTTTGCGAACCAGAGAGACTGAGAAAGGGGGTTGGTTACAACCTGGGAAGGTATTAGCACCCAGATTGTCCGCCGTACTCGACGGGATCCACGCTTAAAAGATTTGTGTTTTAAAGGGGTAGTGTCAGTGCAATTTGTGTATCAAAGCTGGAAAGATGTACAGGTGTCAGTGTAGGAGAAGTGAAGTGTATAAATGATGTGTCTGTGTAAGAATGAGAATGAATTGCTCATGATCATGAGGCTAAAGAATAAAGCTAGAAAGAGGGGGAATATACAGAGACTTTTGTTCGATAACTGTTAAGTTATGCCTACGTATCCTCTCGTGCAATGAGGAAGTCAGAACACCGTAGTTCGACCCAAAGAGACTGAAAGGTGGATTGACTTGTGAACTGCTTACTTGCCTATGCTCAAGTGTATGATCTGTCTGGCACAGATGCAAACTGTCTTGCATTAGACGGAAGAAGCAAGTTCTCGTTTGTGAATGAAGATGATGAGAAAAGAATCCCGAAGGAGACGATTATTGTTTGTTTTTGAGCTTTCAGTCTTTTATTGCTTTTGAAAGTTTGTCATAAGATAATGAGCTTAAGTCTAAACCAATGGATTTAGTAAACTCATCACATCTTCCCTCTGATTAGGGGTAATGAGAGTACCTTAAGCGTGAAGTCAGATTCTCACACTTAATCACCTTTGATGCAGGATTAAAATCATTAACCTACTTGTGATTAATTAGATGTTTTTGTGGTTTTTGTTTAGTGTTGAGTAATGAGGTTAAGCCATAATCAGGGATTAAACAGACTCATTACACTATCCTAAAAGAAGGATAATAGATGAGAATGTTTAAGCTGAGGAAAGCTCCTCAACTTAATCCATGATTAGGGATTAAACTCATGACAAAACAAGCCTTTGATTAAGTGGATTTTATTTAATGATATGGTGATGAAGTGATTTTTATGATTTGTAAGACAACTTGAGGGGGACTTGTCCATTAACACTAGGGTTAGTCCTTCTTAACCACTTAAGGAAGAATTAGAACCCTAATGCAAGGCCCAAGTTACAAGTGTGATGTCTTGATATTTATTAAGTGGATTGATTAAGAGATTTAAACACATTAAGGGTTTAATACTTAGGATTAAAGTTATACACTCCATCCTAAAAGAAGGATGCAGGCATAAGCTTAATCACAAAGTCTTAAAGCCTTTAGGGTTTAGTCCCTGATTATGAGATGAGAAGAGAAGACTCAAAGAGAGACACAAAGGTAAAAAACTATGAGGGGAGACTAATCAAAACCCTAATTCATTATCATGCTTGGTTGACCCTAAGGTTTGTGAGGTTTGCAAGAAGAATCTTCAAAGGAGCCACCAGGAAGCAGATGAATAAGATCAAGAGAAGCAAAGTGACTTGCTTCATTCAAGAAGTCAAGTCACTTGAAGGAAGAAAGTGGGAAGAACAAGAATGAGCAAGCTCAATCTCAAACACAAATAGAAATGCAGCAATGTATGCAAGAGAGATAAGAAGAAAAGTTATGAGAAGTGAAGGCAAATTCACTTCTCAAGTTTACTTACCACCTGAAATGTTAGAAAAGAAATGCAATGCAATGCAAAATGGGATGAGATGAGATGATGAGAAACAAAACCAGAAGCATGTTGATGATGATAATGATGCTATGAGATGCTGCAAACATGAGACAAGGCATGGAGATGTTCATACAAGTTTATGAATGCAAATGAAGTAAGCTAAGGAGCATGATCTTACATGAAAAGTTAGGAAGCATACAAAACATACAACATGGCAAATGCAAGATGTAATGATCAAACATACTTTCTACATGTCTTATGATGTCAAATGAATCAAATGGAGGCATGGAATGGCATGGCAAGTCATGTTATGCAAGAGAATGCAAGAGGTATGCAGATGGAAGCCCAAATTAGGGTTTATGGATCAAACAACAAACAAAAACCAAAAACAGAAGCAAACCCTAAGATAAAAAATGGAAAATGCCACTCAAAGAGACCCTAAACCTATACTAAACCAAGGTCCAAAGGGGAGGTCTCAACTCTTAACCCATCTCAAGTTATGAATTTTCTAAGTTATTAGGGTTTTTAGGGTTCCTAAACAAAAGAAATGCCAATCAAATTGAAAATGAGGAAACAAAATGTGGCCTTTTAATCCTAGAAACTACATGTTAAACACAAAACAATGCAAGAAGAACCAATGTCCAACTCCTCTTAGATAGGCAGAAATGATTTTTTGAACTTATGATCAAAATAATGCACAAAATATGATTTAATTCAATGAAAAATTCTTAAAATGCATCAAGATCAAAAAAGAAATTTGGTTTGAAGGTTGGACAATGTTTCTAAATGTCTTAGAACATTTCATGAATTTTTTGGTGATTTTTAAATACCTAAAAGTATTTTTAATTAATTAATTCCCATTAATCAATTAAAAATAATCTTTTAAATATTTAAAAATACTTTTTTAATGATGAAAAATAAAATAAAAATATTTTTGTGTCATAAAAATTATTAAAACTCAGAGGAAAAAGTTTCATAGTTTTTATGTATTTTTTGCTATTTTAAAATAATTGTGCAAAGTAAATGGAAAGAAAATGAATAAAAATTAAATAAAATGAAAGTATGCAGCATGGAAGGCCAGGATTCAATCTGGAAATGAGAGGGTTGACTGCGCGCCAGATCCAATGGGCCACATTCAAACTGGGCTAAACTTAATTAATTAAATAAATTAAACCTAATTAAGTTAATGACAAGATCTGGGCCCTTGGATGCGCGCGGGAAAAGACCTGGTCAACTCATCCAACGCCTGAAATTCAAACTGGGAGCCCTAACCCTAATCACATATTAATGACTTTCAGGTCACCGGAGACGAGCTCCGGTCGTCTTCTCCGGTGACCTTCTCCCCTGAAAACTTCCAAATCCTTCCCTAGGTCACTAAAATGAAATCTAAAACCATGGAAATGTTCCTCAACCTCTCACGAATCAAACTCCTCTCTCAAAACACATTTATTCTTCCTAAACAAACTGAATCGAAGAGAAAAAGTTCTAGGGCACGCAGGTTTCAGAGACAAATTAAATACTCAAAACAAAGCCATTTCAAAAACTAAAAACATCAGGATGATCAGTGAATCACATAGAACAAGTTTGTAACAAGAAAAATGATTTCTGGAAAAATAATTTTCGAGCTACCTGAGATTTGAAGCTTTTAGTTTGAAGACTTTCTGGCCACTTCCTTCAGTGCAAACCACTCCACTTGGTCCCCAGAAGATATTTGAATGCTCAAAGAGGATTTAAGCTGGCTGGATAGTGAGATTCGAAAGCTTCTGCTCAAGCTTGATCAGAAATGGCAATGGTGAAATAGAGAGCTTCAGGTCATGGTGAATGGTTGTTTGTGATCCTGAGGGTGAATGGAGAAGCTTTACAAAGTTTGTTTGACTGTTTGTGAGCTAGGATGAGAGTTTCGAATGAAACTGCAAGCTGGTGTCAAAATGGTGCAGTGATGTTGTAGCTTGTTTAAGGCCTGGTTCTTGGTTGCTTTGGGCTCAATGAGACATGGTGAGATGATTGGTAAAGATGGTTTGGATGTATGTGAGCTGGGCAGAGAGTTTCGAAGGCAAAAGCAAAATGGAGTGTTCTTGTGAATGTGTGTGTGAATGGTTTCAGCCTTGCCTTGTGTTATGTCTAGCTTGCAAATTGTCCACATAACTCTCTCTCATTGGTCAGTTGATTTGACATGTGCTTTTTGGATAGGTGAGGCCACTTTTGCAATTTGTCAACTCTTGTGTAAGAGAAAGTATGGCTTAAGGTATAGGCAAGTACATGGCATGGGCTGGCGCAGCAAGGGTGAGGGAGAGGCCTAGCAAAGCTCAGCATCCAAGGCTGCAAGTTGTAGGGAGCATGATCATGAGTTTTTGCAAGTTGTGGCCTTTGGTTCACATGTGACTTCTTTTGCCTAACCAAACATAAACCATAGGCATTCTTGGTCCAAATCTGATTTTTAGGACTTAGAGAATGTTTATGTGTTGGTTTGATACCAATTAGAAGTCACATAATGCATTGGTTCATGACTTTGCAAAATTTCCATTTGAGGCATGCCTTAAAAAATCAATGATTTTAGCCAACTTTGCCTTGCCATAACTTTTGATCCAAGAAGAGTTTGATCATGTTCTTGTACTTTTTGAAAAGGGAAAGATGAGATCTACAACTTTCATGACCAAAGTTTTTCCATTTGAAGCCTTTTTGGATCAAGAATCAAAGCTTGAAAAATGACCTAAAATGATGCATTCTTGAAAAGTCAACTATGCCCAAAAAGTCAACATTTGCAAAAACCCTAAATTCTTGATTTTTTTGAACTTAAACCTTCTTCCATGATCAAATAAAGATCATATACACTCAAAATGATGAAGATCACCCATTGGTTGGGTCACTGGGGGCCTCAGATGCCCTGATTTTACACTGACTTGTCTGAAAAGTCAACTCTTGATCAGATGACTTCCCCATGGAATTTCTTCATGAAAATTGATATGCATACTCCCTATACCATATAGAGATCAATGGAAACAAGAATGACCAAAAAATTTGGGGTTATGGCCTCTGAAACCAAAACCTTAATTTTCAGTCAACTGTGCAGTTTGACCTGGCTCTGCATCCACTCAAACCCTAGTTCTTGTGATTCCTCTGCAGTTTTGACTTTGAGGAGATGAAATATGATATAAGAACACACATGGACCCCTTTGAGTTGATTGGTGGCCTTTGGAATGGCTCAGGATGCCTTGGGATTGCTCAGATCACAAACCCTAGGTACAAATGCCTTAGAAACTATGCAGTGAATCAAAAATGAGATATGAGATGATATGATTGTGTTTATGCATATGAAATGATCACAAGCCAGGGTGTGAATGGGTGAGGGCAAATTTGGGGTGTTCACACCTATAAATAAAGGTCTATTGAAAACCTTTTGTTGAGTGAATGTTGTGCAAAGTTTGTAACATCACAAAATTCTGAATTTGAGTTGAGTTTGAGAAGAGTAATGGATGTTAGTCAAACTAAAATCTGTGTTGTGATGATCTTGATGATAATGTTTTTTATCATACAATCTGAATCCAATGCTCAATCTCAAGAATTGAAATCAAACAAGATTAATGTTTGTTACCACTCTTCATACCCAGCCAGCCTTTCATGAGGTCGAGCATTCAACCACTCCAAGTCCGGCTTCCAGGCATTCATGGATTTGTCAGCCAAAAAGATGTAACGGTTCTGGTGCATCAATGCATACCGTTACTAAGTCTTCAAGACAGACAACTATGAATGATGGTTACAAATTAAAGGGCCTGCAATGGCGGAAGGCCAGAAGGCTTCTCTTAATGACTACTCCTAATGAAGAGGACTATAAAAAGGGGCTCCCGCCAGAGGGATAAGAAATACATTTTTATCTTGATACTTGTTACTTAGCACGCTCTCAAATCCCCCAAAGTATTACATAATACATACGACATAGCTCTCCCTGACCAGAAAAGGGAGGACTATCACCTTTGGTGTTCTAAATAAATTTGGCTAGAACATTTGGCGCCCACCGTGGGGCTCGATAAAACATTTCTCAGGCCACAACAACTAGTATCAACATGTCACACGATGGTAATGATCCTCCACCTACCGTGGCTTAACTTTTAGCCATGATGGAGGAAATGTGTCAGCATAACGAATCACTACAAGAGAATGTACACACACTACAACAAAAGAATAAAGTTGACAAAGATACTAAGGAGGAAGTACTCGAGCCACAAACTCTATCTCAAGATATTTGAAATGATCACGTCCCACACAATATCAAGGCACCAACACTAGTAACATATGATTGCAATGCGGATCCTCAGGAGCATGTTATAGCCATGAAAAATCAAATGGCTATAATGGCACTTACAAATTCACTAAAATGTAAACTTATAGCGGGTACTTTAAGGATGTAGCACTCAGGTGGTACATTAGTCTTCCACGCCTCTTTGTTACAAGCTGTCAGGACATGACCAAAAAGCTGGTACGCCATTTCTCAACAAGCAAGCACCGAAGGGTGTCCACCACTACTATATTTAGTGTCCGACAGATGCACTTTGAGTTACTTAGGGAATATCTCGTTATATTCAATGAAGAAACTCTCAAAGTATCTCATCCTAATAAAGAATTATTCGTAGGAGATTTTAGAATGAATTAAGAGTCAAGAAATTCAATGAGTCCCTGACTCAAAAGTTGACTGCTCATATGGATGAAATTACATCCTGGGCCAAATGCCACTTAAAAGGTAAAGATGAAAACCAGGAAAAAAGGGATCGAGATGGTACAAAAAAAACAAAAAACAAAAGAGGAAAGTCCAATCCGGAAGAAGGAACCACCTCGGTCAACTATCTGAGAATGACATTCCCCCACCGTACAAGCCAGCTTCTGCGCCTGACAGAAGATACATTCCACTGAATACCCGAAGGGGAGACATTTTGAAGGAAGTAGGTCATTTGAACTTATTACCTAAGCCTAGTCGACCCAAGAGGGAAAATACGATCATGGAAAGAGATCCAGAGGCATGGTACAAATATCATAGAATATAGGGTCATCATACGGAAGACTGCTAGCAGTTGAAAGGAGAAATCAAAGCCTTAATCCAAAGAGGACATCTCTTATCCTATGTGAAATATTAGCATTCACAGAAAAATAAGAGGAGTCCTCGTCGAGACAATCCGGGTTTAGAGAAAACATCATGAAAGAAAGGTCCAGACGTCGGGGAGGGTCATGAAATGAAGGTTGCTCGTCTCACCCTAAAAACCATAGATGGAGGCTTTTCAGGAGGAGGTGAAATCAATTCGGCCAGGAAGAGATATGCAAAGCCGGTCATGCACATTGACCAATCCCTACCAGAAAAAATGAATGAGTATCCTGGGCAGTTACGTTCTCAACGCAAGAGGTTATATGAATTCTAGCTCACGAAAATGACCCTATGGTCATAAAGGTATTAATACGAGACTAGAATATAAAAAGGGTACTAATAGACCATGTAGTTCATCAGGCGTGTTGTACAGAGGGGTATTTTAAAAAAATGTCTATATGGCAGGGGTGAAAATATATATTAACCCTAGATAAAAAACACAATATACGACAATATTCTTCCTAATTATAACAAATAAATATTGAAATGAGTTAACTATTATAAATATAAGAAATTATTTTAGAAAAAATTGTATAATTATTGTTATATAATTATGTGGAAAAAAAATTCATTATAAAATTTAAAATATCATAGTAATTTGGAGTGATTAAAAATGAATCAATGGTCAAGATGTTCAACAAACTAAAATTTAAAATTTACCTATTATTAAAAATTGAGGGAATAACCTTTAAGACTTGTAATTAAAAATATGTAAAAATATTTTATTTTTGTTTAAATTAATCTCTACATTTTTTTAAAGAAAATTTTGACTTTTAAATTTATCAAGTAATGTGGAGTAAGTTATTAAAAATTTCAGGAATAATTTATCAAAACTTACTCCACATCTTGACCATTGATTCATTTTTAATCAATGGTTATAATAATTAGTAATTATTTGTCATGTGATTAATTTGTTTCTCTTTCCATATTTAATTATTGACTAATTATTATAATCATTGATTAAAAATGAATCAATGATCAAGATGTGGAGTAAGTTTTAGAAACTTACTCATGGAGAAAGAATATCCCATATATATATATATATATATATATATATATATATATATATATATATATATATATATATATATATATATATATATATATATATATATATATATATATATATATATATATATATATATATATATATATATATTTATTCAAAATTATTTGATAAATTTAAAAGTCAAAATTTTGATTATAATAAAGAATGTAGAAAGTATTTATTAAATATTTTAAGTTTTAAAACTAAAATAATTTATAAATTTATTAAAAGAAATATAACCTATAAATAATGGTCTAGTGAAGACCTTTTATTAACTGAATGTTGAGCAAAGTTTGTAACATCACAAAGTTGTGAATTTGAGTTGAGTTTGAGAAGAGTAATGACTATTAGTCAAACTAAAATATGTGTTGTGATGATCTTGATGATAATGTTTGTTATCATACAATCTGACTCCAATGGTCAATCTCAAGAACTGAAACCAAACAAGATTAATGAGCCTTGGTGTACAATAAAGTGTAATTTTGTTTGTACTAAATATGAAGACAAAGAGGAGCTTAAGGCGTGTATGGATGAATGTAAAAAAACAAAATGTTAGCATCAACATTGGTAACATTCTTTACATCATCAAGGTTTTTTTATTTATTTTATTTCTTTCAAAAAATTAATTAATTTTTTTTACAACACATATATATTAAATTGTTTTTATTTTGTAGGTGTTTGCGGATATGATGAATACATACATTTCTTCAAGGTTGGAAACTTGCAACAATAATAAATAAATACTTGTATTTTAAGAAATGCTATGTATTAAATTATAATATAAAGTTGACATCATGTCAAATTTCAATAAATATATTATTACTCACAAAGTCTTTTTTTTAATAAATATTTTGTTGTTATTTTTGTTTGTTTTCTATGATGTTTGATTTAAAAATTGACGTGCATATAAAAAACTTTTTTTTTCTAGATTTTTATGGTCATTATTTAGATTGGAGATGCTTTAAAATGTTATTAAATAAGTCTTAAAAAATGTTCAAGTTGAGTTTTAGGAGTGACTTCATATTAGCAAATTTATGAAAAATAAAATATTAATTTTTTAGTAGCTAATACATAAGCCAAGGTCAGACCAACCTTTTTTTTAAAATAGAAAATGCCTAGGCTTTTTATAAGCTTATTTTGTTAAATAGACTAGGATGCATGCCATACAAAAAGCCTTACTAGCTTATCAGGTCGACCTATTTATTAAATATTAATGAATTTATTCTTTTTATATTATATTTTATACTTTATATTAAAATACAAAAGTAAAACTTAGTTATATTTATGAACTTATGAAAATAATTTGAATGAAATCTTATGAATAATGTTATAAGGTGTTTTCATAAGTTCTCTCAAATAAACCATCTCACAAAATTTATACTATTAGGTAAGCCCAGATAAGTAAATGGAAACTAACATTTACTCTCATTGTACTTTTGATTCTCTAGTCTATTTAAATATTAGTTGAAATTCTTATTTATATATGTTCAAATGATATAGATTTTTTATGTAGGTTAATAGGTCAATCAGGCCCTCAAAAAGGTCAGGCTCAGGCCAAAAAAACAGCCTTTGATAGGCTACATGACAGGCTTTGAATTTTTCCGCAGGTCGGGCTTAGGCTTTGCAGAAATTTTTACCTTGTACCCCTACATTTAACTCCACACCCCTATATATTTTTAAAAATTCCAATTTTATCCTTTTTATTTTTTTTATTTTTTAAATTTCCGGAATACAAAATATTTCAAACCGGAAGTAACACCCTTGTTACTTCCGAAGTGTATTTTTTTAATTTTTTTTCTCAACCGGAAGTAACACCCTTGTTACTTTCGGAGTGTATTTTTTATTTTTTTTCTCAGTATTAAGTGAGAGTGATTTTAAAGTAAGAGATGGGAGGAACAAACAACAAACATTAGATCAATTAATAAGAGAAAATGTAGATTAATAAGAGAGAGAAATTAATAGTCACATTAATAAATAAGTTTAATCATAATTGTTTGACTGATTCAATGTTTGTTGTTTGTTCCTCTCATCTCTAATTTTAAAATTGCTCTAACTTGATATGCCCCATATATATATATATATATATATATATATATATATATATATATATATATATATATATATATATATATATATATATATTCAAAATTTTGATTATAATAAATAATGGGAGAGTATTTATTAAATATTTTAAGTTTTCAAAATAATATAATTTATAAATCTATCATATAAGAAAGGTCATTCTTTCATTTCCAATTGCTACCACGTGGATGGTCTCATCATTCCAATGATTGCCACGTGGATGTCCTAACTATCTCCAAAAAAATTTCCTCCCAAATTTCACATATTCTACTACAGTTTTTTTTTAAAATCTTTTCCATCATTAATATGCAACGGTTTCATCGTCCATTGAATTCCAACCATTTTTTTCATCTTAACTCCTACTCCAATGCTTTCTTTTTTTCTTACGCTTTCTTTCTCTTTTCCCAACCACTTTTCTTTTTCTCTTATTTCTCTTTTATGCTCTCTCTCTCTCTCTCATATTTTTCTCTATTTTTTTCTTCTTTACTCTCACATTCATTTATAGTCATCATTTTATCATCATCAATCTTTTATAAAGTTAAAATTAATTTCTATTTTTTTCCAGGTTATAGATATAGACGTAGACACAAACTAACTTGAAATAATATGAGAAGGATAAGTTTTAACATTTTTTGTTTTTTTAGGTTGTATATCTATATTTATATGTTACCATCTCATCTTTGTATTCTTTTGAATAATATATATCTACTTTTGCCATTTTTGAAGTTCATGATATAACCAATGTTTTGTTTTTTACATCTTTTTCACTTCTTTTGGTTTGTATTTATTTTTTAATCTATGTTAATATGTATTTTATTTATTTATTTTCCAATTGGTTATATTTGTTTTGTGTTGATTTTCTTTTATTATTAAAAAAACTCATATGGGTTGTCCAAATCCTTATTGATCTCTTTTTTTATTGGTTAATCACCATCGGTTTAGTCTGGTTCGGGGGCCAGTTCTGACATCAAGTGGTTACAACCCCCTCCTGGTCGCAGTTGCCCTACTAACGATTGGTTGATCTCTTTGTATTCAAGGGAAACTGATGAAAATGATAGTTAGTTTAGTTATTATGATATGGTCAAAACAAATGTTGTTGTTGTTACAAGTTGCAGAAAGATGCGAAAGAGAAAAAAAATTGTTATGGTTTGTTTTGTTTCTTTTTATTTTCTTTTGGTTTTATATTAAATATTTTTAGTATACTATTATATATATATATATATATATATATATATATATATATATATATATATATATATATATATATATATATTATTACTATTATTACTAATATTATTTCTATTTTTATTTATATTATATAATTATCCTATTATTATTATTATTATATATTATTTCATTTTTTAACATCTTTTTCACTTCATTTGTTTTTCCAGGTGGTAGATTTACTAATAAGAAGATGAAAAAATTTAAATAATATTTATAATTTGTTATGTAATTTCTGTAATATATATATATATATATATATATATATATATATATATATATATATATATATATATATATATATATATATATATATATATATATATATATATATATATATATATGTGTGTGTGTGTGTGTGTGTGTGTGTGTGTATGATTTCATATTTTTTAAAACTTTTTCATATGTATATATGAAATATATATATATATATATAATTTTATTTTCTTAACATCTTTTCAAATCTTTTTTTTAGATGGCAGATTTACTAATAAGAAGATGATTTTTTTTATAAATAATATTCATAATTTGTTATGTAATTTCTGTAATATCTTGCTATATTCAATGAAGAAACTCTCAAAGTATCCCATCCTAATAAATAATTATTCGTAGGAGTTTTTCAGAATGGATTATGAGTCGGGCAATTCAATGAGTCCCTGGCTCAAAAGTTGGCTACTCATATGGATGAAATTTCATCTTGGGCCGAATGCCACTTAAAAGGTAAAGATAACAACCTGGAAAAAAAGGATCAAAATGATACAGATAAAAAACAAAACAAAAAGAGGAAAGTCCAATCCGGAAGAAGGAACCACCTCGGTCAGCTATTCGAGAACAACATTCCCCCAGACTGTACAAGCCAGCATCTGTGCTGGACAGAAGATACATTCCACTTAATACTCGGAGGGGAGACATTTTGAAGGAAATAGGTCATCTGAACTTATTACCTAATCCTACTCGACCCAATTGGGCAAATGCGGTATGGGAAAAGATCCAGAGGCATGGTGCAGCTATCAAAGAATAAAGGGTCATCATACAGAAGACTGCCAACAGTTGAAAAGAGAAATCAAAGCCTTAATCCAAAGAGGATATCTTTTATCCTATGTGAAAGATTAGTGTTCACAAAACAATAAAAGGAGTCCTCATCGAGACAATCTGGGTTCAGAGAAAACAACAGAAAAGAAAGGTTCAGGCGTCGGGGAGGGCCATGAAACGAAGGTTGATCGTCACACCCTAAACACCATAGATGGAGGCTTTTCAGGAGGAGGTGAAACTAATTCATCCAGGAAGAGATATGCAAAGGCGGTCATGCACATTGACCAATACCTACCAGAGAAAATGAATGCGGATCCTGGGCCGATTACATTCTCCAAGCCTGAGGTTATAGGAATTCTAGCTCACAAAAATGACCTTATGGTCATAAAGGTATTGATACGAGACTAGAATGTAAAAGGGTACTAATAGACCCTGGCAGTTCATCAGACGTATTGTACTGGGACGCCTTCCATGGAATGAGACTTGACGTCGCCGAGCTCTTACCATTTAAAGGGAGTCTTGTAGGATTCTCAGAAGAACAAGTACATGTACTCTGACACTTGGCATTGCCAACAACCTTTGGAAACATGAACAATGCAAAAACTATCAGAGTCAGATACCTTATTGTCAATGTCACCTCACCCTATAACATCATCATAAAAAGACCTTCATTTAACGCCTTAGAAGCTTCACTATCAACTTTATACCTCACTATGAAATTTCCACTTGGAGAGGGTCGGATCGAAATAATCAAAGGTGATCAGGGGATGGTGAGAAAGTGTTGCAAGGATAGTTTGAAATTAAGGAATAAAGATCCACATAATGAGATAGGCTCCAAAGTAGGCATTAAGGTCCATATGGTTAAAATTTGTATGCATGAAGACTTAGAAACTGAGCCCGTTGAAAATAACTCAGGGCGATTACCACTTCTAGAAGCTCCTTCTAGGAACAACTTTCTCTCCATGAAAGATAGCCCAAATGATGGGCTTATTTTTCAGAAAGAATCATAAAGAGGCAAGGAAGAACTATAAGCGATTAAATAAGAAGAGATCCTCAACAGAGGGGTCCTAAGTAGGGGTGTTCAAATCCAAACCAATCAAACGAAAAACCACAAACCGATCCAAAAAAATTGAAAACCACAAAAAATCGAAATTTTTTGGATGTCATTTTGTAAAAACCGATTGTTTCGGATAGGATTTTAGATTGATTTTATGTTAATTTAATATTAAATTACACTTATTTTTTTAAATACTATTTATTAGTTTGATTTAGTCTATTTATTTTTATTTTTTTCAACTCGTAGAATATTAAAAAAAACTAATTGATTAGTACGTTTAGAATATTAAAAAAAACTATAATTCTTAATATGGATATTCAAAAAACCGATCCAAATTAAACCGCATAAAATTGGATTTGATCGGATCAAATATTTTTAACCAATCATCCACAACCGAACCAAACCACAAGTAAATTTACCTTTGGATCGGATGATGTTTTGCTTCAAAACTGATCCAAATCGAACCGCGAACACCCCTAGTCCTAAGTAGTGTTGTGCTCCCTAATGTTGAAAAACTAACATCCATATTTTTTCTATGTTTAAACATTCAAACCCATGGTCGCCAGGCGGAACGCAATGCCTTGATTTCCATAATAATATCAACGAAAGAGGATGGAACAGCCAGCCTCATAAGGAAAGTCGATTCTAAACTAGTAGCCAGACTGATAAGACGCATGTTCCAAGCCAGATACCCCAACTTGATGAAATATCTCAAGGACATGTCATCAACAAACTCAACATGTAGCAGGCATAAGATAGAGTATGATGACAATCAAGATAATCTCTAATTCAACCACATAGCTCGCCCGACCATTACCGAAAGCCCAAGAGAAAACAAAGCAATGTTATGAGAAGGACACAAAACATCAAAGACGTGTTATTCAAACATAAATGAAGAGGATAAGGGCAAGAAAAGGAACCAGACAATGAAAATCTATGATACTTTGGGACAACCAAGCGGCAAGTTTGATTTTCTAGTAACATACACGACTCCCAAAGGCTTCAACATTACGCTCAAGGACATCCAACCAATCGGTTGGGAAGACCCATCAGAATAAAAAGAATGCCTAAAATAATCCCTTTAAACTGGTAGGCTTGGTTAGAGAGAGTAAGAATGACTAAGCTAGGATTCCCCTCAAAGCTTAGATAGGATTTCAGCCAACTTTATGTAAATCTCTTAATGAATAAATAAAAGGAACTAGGTTTCACTATTTTTCCTTGACATACAAGGGTTTTTAACGAGGCGCTCGGTCTTAACAATATATTGCAACTTAGTTTACAGGTACTCAACTTAAAAAATTATGGTTCATTTTAAACCCTATAAATGTGTTGACGTGCTCCGCAAACATATGTCCCTAAGCGTGTCAACTTACTTCACGTACTAGGGTGTATAAAACTCCTATTAAACACGTTGATTACATCCTTGTACATAGGTCGCCCACAAGCATGTAGATTGGCTTCAATCAGGATACTCCTATTAAACACGTTGATTACTTAGTTGTTAGCTCCTAATTTTGACACTCATATTATCTTTAAAGAGAAGTAATTTAAGGATTATATTCTTTAAGGAGAATAAAAAAGGCTTCAACTTAAGTGATGCTGAGAATCCAGGTCGAAGCTACACATGTGTAAGGGGAGGATGATTCATGGACATAAAAATATTTCTAAGTGATTGGAAATGTTGTTCGACATATGCTTCTGAAAACATTCGGCGTGAAAGGATTTGAATTCAAATTTAGGAGGGAAAGTTGGTTTCTAGTCCGTTCCTAAAGAGACAAGTGGTGCACATTCAAGGGTCAAAGACATGCATGTTGGTGTAAGCCCTTGAGGCCAATAATTTTGGTACTTGTATCAAATTATTTATTTATAATAAAATGCATTTCTTTATTATTATGTTTATTAATAATAAAAGGCACAAACTAACTTGAAATAATATGAGAAGGATAAGTTTTAACGTTTTTTTGTTTATTTTGGTTGTAGATCTATATTTATATGTAACCATCTGTATATTATTTTGAATAATATAGATCTATTTTTTCCATTTTTGAAGTTCTTGATATAACCAATGTTTTTTACATCTTTTTCAATACTTTTGGTTTGTATTTAGTTTTCAATCTAGATTAATATCGATTCATATTTTACAAATGTTAATATGTATTTTTTATTTATTTTTCAATTTGTTATATTTGTTTTGTGTTGATTTTAATTTATTACTCAAGAAACTCATTGGGTTGTTCAAATCCTTAGTGATCTCTTTGTATCTAAGGGAAATTGGTGAAAATGATGTTTTTTTAGTTATTATGATATGATCAAAGCAAATGTTGTTGTTGTTATAAGTTGCAGGAAGATGAGAAAGAGAAACAAATTTTGTTACAGTTTGTATTGTTTCTTTTTTTTTCTCTTTGTTTTGTATTAAATATTTTTAGTATATATTATATACTAGACGTCTTCCCGCACGATGCACGGATAAATTTTATTAAATTATTATCAAGAAACACTTATTTAGAAAATTATATAATATATTTATATTAATGTTTTTTATTGAGTTTATTTTTTATTTACATAGTTAACAATAATTTCATAGTATATATTTTATAAAAAAAATTAAAGAAAATCTTCACTCAATATAAAATGAGAGTTGTAGTTAATAAGTTGATATTTAAAAATGATGTGGACTATATATCAAGTAAATGCAATTAAATGATTGATAGAGAAAAAAAAACGTGAAATGGAGATGAATTATTTTTATTTATTTTATTTTTTCGTTCATTTATGTATAGAAAGTAAGAATATCATAAAAATCTAACTGATTATTAGTGACCAATATCTTCTAAATATTTTTTTAAAGAAAAATCTAACTGTAGTGGTTTAAAATATAACCTCAATGTTTTTAATTATTAGTAAGAAAATAATTATTGTTATTATTTATAAATTTATTAAATATTTAAAAAAAATTTATATAATATATATTTTAATTTTCAGAGTTTGACATGCAGTAAAATCGTCATGTGTAGATAGATAACTTTGAAAGCCGTAAAATGATAGACCTGACATGCAAGTCTCAATCTCATTAGATGGAATAATTTCTCCATCATTTCTTTATAATATATTCATAATGTTGATAAATTTTTATACTATAATCTTTTGAATAATGTTATAACTATAATGTTAATAATGTTAAAACTCTTATGTTGCATAATGTTGATTTTAATACTATAATCTTTTGAATATGAGATATCAATGATTTCCTTAATAGGAAGTGGAAAAAAATGATAAACTATGAAGAAAGAAAAAGGAAAAAAAAAATGAAGAAAAAAAATAATAACCTGTTATGCAAACTATATAGAGAGTGAAGATTGGTTAGAAAAAGTGAATAATGGGGATTAATTTGAGAGAGTGAGGAGTGATTACTAAAATCATATGAGTGGAGAAGTTATCATTGTTATTATTTTATTTAATCACTTAATATTAGTATTATTTATAAACTTAATATTAATATTATTTATTGTAAAAAAAAAACATTAGAAGTTAAAATACCAATTTTAACCTTAAAATTTTTGGAGAGAAAAATTGATAGAGAACCTGTAGGATTATAATTTAGTATGATATACTATTTATATTATTTATTATTATTATTTCTATTTTTATTTATATTATTATTATAATTATCCAATTATTATTATTATATATTATTTCATTTTTTAACATCTTTTTCACTTCATTTGTTTTTTCAGGTTTTAGATTTACTAATAAGAAATGAAAAAATGTAAATAATATTTATAATTTATTATTAAATTTATATATATATATATATATATATATATATATATATATATATATATATATATATATATATATATATATATATATATATATATATATATATATATATATATATATATATATATATATATATATATATAATTTCATTTTTTCAAAAAACTTTTTTACTTTATTTCTTTTTTCAGGTAGTAGATCTATCTATAAGAAGAAAAAAATTAAATAAGATTCATAATTTAGTAATTTCTTTTTTATATATATACATACATATATATATATATATATATATATATATATATATATATATATATATATATATATATATATATATATATATATATATATATATATATATATATATATATATATAATTTAATTTTTTAACATCTTTTTCAATTCATTTTTTTCAGGTTGCAGATTTAGTTATAAGAAGATGAAAAAAATGTATGTAGTATTCATAATTTGTTATGTATTTTCTATAATATATATATATATATATATATATATATATATATATATATATATATATATATATATATATATATATATATATATATATATATATATATATATATATATATATATATATATATATATATATATATATATAAAGAAGTGTAAATAAACATTTAGATTGAGATGAAAAATATTTAGAGAGAATCCTATAAGATTCGTGTTTATGTTTATTTTTGAAAATATTATATTATTTATTTTAATTTAATGTCTTTTATCATCATTATTAAACTTGTTATTGATATTATTTATATAATTATAATGATATCTTTCAAAATAATTTATTTGGTTCAACTAAGGAATAAAATAGAAAAAAGTATTGTAAATATAATAATAAAGTTAATATAAACAACAAAGTAAATGAAAAATAATTATAATATCAAATAATAATATCGGGTATATTTATTAGAAGGATTAAGATATTGTAATATAATAATAATTTTAAAAAATCAGGTAAGGTGAGATGAAACCTAAGAAAAATATTCAGAAGGGTAAGTGTAAAATAACATGAGTTTTTTATTGTAAATTAAATATTTGAGTTTTAATATATTTATGTATATTTTATTTGATAAGTTTCAATAATTTATTTATTAATATAGAGTTTTTTCTAATTACATTTTTCTTTTATATTTTTTAATTTATCTATTAAATTTGTTCCAAATCTATAAATTTTGATGTAATTTTGTGTGTGTTGAATATGTATAAGTTCTGACTGTAGTATATGCCTACAGCAAGCTGGATAGAAAAAAGGATCTGTGAACAAAATTGAGACCATTGGGAACAATATAACCAGGTCTTGGATAGTGATGGGAGATTTCAATAATGTACTATCAAGCCAGGATAGAGTGGGAGGTAATAGAGTTACTGAAGGTGAGTACAAAGATTTACAAGAAATGATGAAAAAGATAGGACTGTTTGAAGCTAGCACAAGGAGGAACCACTTTACATGGTCCAATAAACAGATAGTTGGTCCTATATACTTTAGAATTGACATAATTCTAGGGAATGTTGAGTGGATGCAGAAGTATCAAGAGACTATTTATATGGTCCTTGATCCAAACATTTCAAATCATTCTCCACTGAAAATTGACTTGCATAACTATGGTATAAAAAGGAAGCAGATGTTCAGGTTTATTAACTGTATCACTGAGGAACCCTCTTTTTAACAGCTAGTCTTTCACAGTTGGAAGCAAGAAGTGCAGGGGGCGGCTATGAGAAAAGTGTGGATCAAATTGAAGAGATTTCTACCAGTGTTAAAACATTTGGCTAAGAAATTTTCAACAATTCAGGTTCAGCTTCAGAATGCTAGACAAGACTTGGCTATTGCTCATGACTATCTGCAAATGAATCCCTTTGACAATCAGGCTATCAACCAGGTGAAATTAGAAAATGATAAGATAATACAACTGAGCCAAGTGGAGGAGGACATTATTATGCAAAAGGCTAAAATCACTTGGCTAAAATTGGGAGATCACAACAATGCTTATTTTCATGCTAATATTAGAGAAAAGAACAAACATAAAGGGATGTATTCTCTGATGTCATTAGAAGGTGAGACTCTGAGCAGTCAAAAACTATAGAAAGAGAAATCCTAAAGTTTTATACTAAGCTGGTTGGGACCAAAGAGAGGAATATGAAGAGTGTGGACATTACCATAATTAGGAGGGGTAAGGTTCTCCCTAGAGAGATGGCTCAGCAGTTGGTTAGACATGTGGGAGAGGAGGAAATTTGGAAGGCTCTGGTGAGTATAGGTGATACCAAAAGTCCAGGAATTGATGGCTTTAACTCCTTTTTTTTAAGAAGGCATGGCATGTCATCAAGTATGATGTCCAAGCTTCCATATTGGTTTTTTTTACTACAGGTACCATTTATAAAGTTGTTAACTGCACTCTAGTGACGTTAATCCCAAAAAGCCCTACATCTACTACTATCAAAGACATGAGGCCAATATCATGTTGCAATACGATGTATAAAATGATATCAAAGATTCTGACGAATAGGTTCAATGGTGTAATTAATTATGTAGTGGATGACTCTCAAGCAGCCCTTATACCTGGCAGAGCAATTCATGATAATATTATGATGGCCCAAGAACTTGTGAGAGGGTATGGTAGGAAGAATATCTCTCCCAGATGCATGGTGCAGATGGACATTGAGAAGGCATATGATACAGTGGATTGGATGACTTTGAAGTAGATTCTGGTGGAATTGGACTTTCCTAATCTATTCATTGGATGGATAATGGCATGTGTTACTTCTGTATTCTACATGTTTTCTATTAATGGAAATCCCTCCAATATCCTCAAAGCACAAAGAGGGTTCAAACAAGGTGACCATATCCCCCCTTCTATTTGTTCTTGTCATGGAATATCTTCATAAAACACTCCAAAGCCTTGGAAGCAACCATAATTTCAACTTCCATCCAAAATGTGTGACCCTCAAGGTGATTAACTTGGCCTTTGCAGATGATGTCATCATGTTTCTTAGAGGATACCTTTGATCTTTAAAACTTCTAATGGTGAAAATGAGAGATTTCACTGATGCTACGGGTTTACACATAAGTATTCATAAAAGTAGAATCTATTTTGATGGTGTGAGTACTGCTGATCAGAATGCTATGTAGAGGCAGACTGGTTTATAGTAGGTTCAAAACTATTCAAGTACTTGGGAGTCCCCATTGATTGCAAGAACCTCACCATTGCACTGTGTAATCCTCTTATTGATAAGATGAATGGGAGGTTGAATCACTAGACTACTAAGCGGATGTCCTATGCAAGAAAACTTCAACTCATCAGTGGTGTATTGTTGTCTATTACCAACTACTGGATTTAGATCTTTCCCCTTCCAAAAAAAGTTATCCATCATATAGAATCCCTTTGTAAAAGATTTTTGTGGTCTGGTGGGAGCAGTCCTAGCAAGAAGGCATCAATTTCTTGGGATCACATTTGTGATCCAAGAAATGCAAGGGGGTTGAATATGATTGCATTGACAGAGTGAAATAGAGCTATGCTAGGATAAAATCATATGGAATAATAAAGCCAAGAAAGACAAGCTTTGGATCCATCACTATTATATGAAAAATATGAATGTGAGAGACTTCCAACCATCTCAGAAATGCTCTTGGACTTTAAAGGCAATTTATAAACACAAAGACCAGTTACTCAACTCAATGGAGTGGAAGGAATGTCATGACAAAGGAAGGTTTTGTGCCAGGAACATATACATGATACTTAGGGGAAACAAGCCAAATGTGGATTGGAAGAGGGTTATAAGAGGAAACAAAGCTATACCGCGAGCCTCTTTCACTTTATGGATTCTATGCAACTAAAGGCTGCCTACAAAAGATTGCATTAGCAGGTTTGGAATTGTAACAAATGGGACATGTGAATTATGTGATGAAGCTAAAACTAGTCAGCACCTGTTCTTTGAGTGTAGACACACAAGACAAGCTTGGAATGTTATGTTAAATTGGATGGGATACGATCATGTGCCTATGGCCTGGAATGGTGAACTTGAGTAGATTATTAGTAACACAGAAGGGAAAGGCAGTAAAAGAGAGATGCTAAAAATTGTGTAGCCGAAACTGTCTATGCCATTTGGAAAGTTAGAAACCATTATGTGTTCCAAGAGGGGTCAAAGGCGGAACTCAAGAGTAATGAGATTAAAGACATTATTCTGCATAGAGTTGAAACAAATTGCAAGCTGATGATATTTTGTAATAGAAATAGAGTGAGTAGATGTATTGGTGTAACTTGTCAATTTGCGTCTCGATCGTTTGATCGGCTTGTGTATCTTTGGCTTTTGGTAATATATTACCGCTGCTGGTTTGCACGTTGCCCAAGGCACTCAGATATGGGAAGCATATAGGCTGTATGAGCAGGCCATACTTCTAACCATTGATGAGTCCGATGGACAGGTTAGAATACACTGCTTTTATTTTCTGCTCCAACCATTGCATTGGTTACAAATATTTGAATACTAGGGGGGATGTTGATTACTTAGGCAAATGCTTATATACTACACTACACATTGCTATCTTAGACAAAGTTGAATTTTTATTGATTATAAACTAATGGTATTTCCTGTAGAGATGATTAAGGACAGAGCCAGGTAATTTTAGAACTGGCATTCATTATAAGTATTAAGTATAGTTTAAAGAGAAACAAAATTATGAATTAGGATTCTGTTTATATATTGCAACATTCTACACAAATACAATATGGAAGATTATAAAGAGAAAAGGAAAATAAGCTCTCGATTTCCTCTCCAAGAGTTTGAGAGTCTTGGATCACTCCTTCCCACCCTTATTCCTAATTACCAACTTCCCTTCCATTTCTCTAACTTCCTTATTTATTACAATTCTGAAAACACAATTAGGAGCCTAAGAAACTGGGCACATATTAAAAACACTGTGCACATAAGCCTAGCTGCACAATTAGGAGTCTAAGGAACTGGACACATTAAAAAAAACTCCGCACATAAGCATAACTGCACAATTAGAAGTCTAAAAATTATTATTTTGTCAATGATGAAGTTGATGGGGAAGAGGTTAGTTTGTCAATGATGCAAGAAAATGAAGATGAAGAGGATTCCAATGATGACGGTGAAGATGAAGAGGGTGAAGATGAAGACGGTGAAGATGAAGATTAATAGAAAGCTGATTTAGTTTTAAAGCCTTAGTTGTTAGATCACGGGTGCTTGGGTGTTTGTGTGGTGTAATGTGCACGTGAACCTCATCTTTTTATCTTTCAAAATAAAAATATAACAGTTTTTTTGTTGAGCTTTTTTGTCACGCCTCTGTTTGGCCTTGCTGACCTAATATCCATGATAGAAGGACACTTGGTTACTAATTATATCTAAGAGTGGTTAACTTTTCTACTAGAATTTTTTTAAAAGGCCAATAGCTTTTCTACTAGAATGTTCTCATCTTTGGCAAGCAAAAACAGATGAGTGTAAGACAATCAAATACTTGCACTTTTCAAGTGGCTCAAATATCAGGAAACATGAGGAGACTAACTCATTATTTCATTTTAAGATCCTATGATAAAATTTAAATTAGTACATCAGGCAATTTGAAGTTGAACAAAGCAGTGAGACCTACAAAGCTAACAGATAAACAACTCCAATTGGCTAAAATTTGGCATTCTGATTAAATTAACTACAACTAAAGGCAAGAAAACAATAATTTTAAACTACTAATTGTTTATTTCTGTATTATGCCTAAATAAAGAAATTAAATATTACAAGATTCAGTTTCTTATAATACAAGCAACATAGAAGAACAACTTGACATAAAGAGATAACCTCCATAACTAACTATTAGTTATGACAGTTGTGAGTTAGAGTTAGTTAAGAGATTACAATCCTACTGGTGCTTGTGTAATGTAGCTAGCATAGACTTTACTTGTTCTATAAGTAATACTTGTAATCTGCATATTCAATCAATGAAATTAGATGAATTTCACTAAATATGCTTGTTCATAATATGGTATCAGATAGAATAATCTAACTTCATTCTCCTTTGCCTCATTCATCAAGAACACTTACTTGATTCGTTTCTTCATTGCCATCAACTTCTTGTTTCGTTGATTCATCATCTGCTTCATCCCATCATTGTATTCATACCAGTTTTTGTTTGTTTCAGTTTTCATCTCAGTTTCGCAGTTTTTCTTTCATACCAATTCTGTCTTCCTTAAGGCCAAGTAGTTTTCACCCTCAACCGTGATTCAACTTTCCACATCTCACTTTCTGCGAATAACTGACTGAAGTACGTGCATGGTATTGTTTGATTGCAGCATTCAATCTTAAACTATAGTACAAATATCCCGAAGTCTCATAGATACATTTAATCATTCATCAATCTGTTTGTCGCTGCATTCTTGTGCCAGTGCTTCTTGGACGATTGTCAACTGTAGTAGCTTATCAGTGATTTTTGGATGATTGTTATTGAAAATGATGACAAAGAAGCAGTTACTTCAGAATCCTGCAATCTTTAAAGATGCAACTCAACAAGTGATACAGTTGGGTATGTCCATAGGTAAGCTGTTGCTGGGACTATGCAGAGAGAGCCTCCGGGGTTTGTTTCTACCAAAACTGCAGTTTTTTCTTCTCATTTACAAGTTGTGGTCCTAGTAGTTGATATTCTTAATATATACAGGAAATAACTAGAGGAGACAAGAAGCATATTTTTTATGTTCATAATCCACATTTCCACTCCCTAGTTCTAGGCTACGACAACAGTGTTTGCTCAATGCTGCTTTCCAACACACCCCTCAATTTCAAACATGAATATAGCATCTGCCATAAGATATAATAAAACTCAAATTTTTAACTGCAAGGGGCATGCATGCATATGTGATGGGAGTGCAAGAACATGGAAAGTGGATCATGTGTCTGTAAGAGGTGAAGCAGTTCTATAGATTTGTCAACAGGATTTTCATGAATGACTCTCAACATTCTACAAATTTAGAACGTGAATTCATGTGTATTTACAGTGTCATGCCCTAAAAATATAAGTGAACTTTTGACTTAAAAAAAAAGTAAACATTATTATGGTAGTTATTATTTTTGTTATTAATTGAATACTCAAGTATGATTCATTATGGTTTCTTATGGATTTTGCACTCTTATTTTTTAGGTTTTGCAAGATGAAGTCACTTAAAAAGTCCAAGAAGAAGAAGATTTTGCACTCGTATATATCTACTCAACATGAAGTCATCCAACCTCAACCTATTCCTCATCCCATTCAACCTCAATTCACTTAATATCAAACTCAACCTCAAGCCCAACCTATTCCTAATCTCATTCAACCTCAATTCACTCAATATCAAACTCAACCTCAAGCCCAACCTATTCCTCATCCCATTCAACCTCAATTCACCCTGATTTAGATATATGGGTGGAGTCTTTTGGAAAGAAGAAGAAGAAAGGGAGAGTATTTGGTCTTGGAACCGTTGCCAAGACTTTGATTCCATTATCAACTCAACCAAGTCTTTCGAATAACTCTCAGGAGGTTGATGATTTGAGAAGTCAAGTCCATGCTCTCAATGCTTCATTGCAAAGACAAGAACAAGAGAAGTTTGAGATGAAGCAACAATTGCAACGACAAGAAAAATAGATGATTCAAACGAACAATAAACTTTCATTGTTAATGAATCATTTAGGATTTACTGCATCTTCTTCTCATCCACCCCAAGCCAATAATGAAAGAGATAATCCAAGTGAAGATGATGTTGATGAATTAGATGAAGACATTAGTAGTGAATTTTGATTTGTATTTTTTTTTGTTAGCTAGTATGAAATTTGGATTGTCTTTTTCTTATTAATTTGGTTTGATAAGTGATTCTTAGTAGTTTGATTGTGTTATTTTTAGTAATGTATTATTGACTTTATAGTAATATTTAGCAACTTGGTTGCTTTAAAAATTAGAAAGTGATTAGTTTAAAATTGTCTCATTCAAATTAAATTTTAATTTATATATTATTGTTACTTTGATATTTAACATATTATAATATTTAAAAAATGAATTAGACAAAAAAAATTTAAAAATTAGAGAAAAATTTTCTGCGGAATTACGTGTGGTTTTTTATTTTCCTGCGAATTTTCCTGCGGATTTTACTGCGACTTGAGACTTTCCTGCGCATTTACCTGCGGGTTTTTCCTGCGACTTTACCTGCGGATTTTGATTCCTGCGACCTTACCTGCGGATTTATATTATCCACGAAGGTTTTAGCTGGGGACGAAAAGTCGCACGAAACGTGTTTTCTGCGGATTTTTTTCTAAAATCCGCAGGTAAATCCGCAGGAAAACAGTGCATTTCTACTAGTGATAAAATTTATCTTTATTCCAAAAAAAAAAAAATTCAAATATTAAATTTTAAAGTATTACATCTCAAATTTTCTTTTCTGCCGTTAATTATTTGTATAAGTATTATCTTTAATGTCCTTTATTTTTTGTGATTAATATAAATTTTTTTTTTGTAACTTCTAATCATTAATATCAATCATATTATATTTTAAGATATTAATATTAGTAATTAACTATAATAATGTTACAAGTTAATAATAATTGTTTTTGTAACTTCTCATTTTTAATAATAATATCAACATATTAGTATTAATATAAATTGTTATTGTAACATGTTATCTATAATATCATTATTAATAATTATTATAACAATGATATAATAATAATTAAACTAAGAAAAGTATTCGATCCACTACTAGAAATACACAAATTACCTGCGGATTTTTCTGCAGAAAATTATCCGCAGGTATACCTGCGACATTAGCTGCGAATTTTTGATGTAAAAACTTGTTTTCTGCGAAAAATAAAGTCGCAGCAAAATTCGCAGGAATTCCTGAGACTTTACCTGCGACTTTAGATTTTATAATATTATTCTTATTCTTCTGCGGATTTTATTGCAATTTAGTTCGTAGGAAATATGAAAACCCAAAGCCTCGTAGGAATTGCTGCGACTTTTTCTGCAGTTTTTAATGCGGGTTTTTATGCGACTTTTGCTGCGAATTATTAGTAGTTTTTTTTTTAATTTCTTTTATATTTTTAATAATTATAAATAAAATTATAAAACATTACTGATATATTCTAATTTCATATTAATTTTTATATTTCTAATTTATTTTTAAAATATCAATTCTTTTATGTTTTTTAAAGAAAATTTAATAATTTAATGATATTTCTTAGAATAAAATAAAATAAAAAATTAACTTATTAATTCTTATATTTATAATTAATTATTTCTTAGAATAAAATAGAATAATCAATTAACTTATTAAATATTTATTTTTATTTTATTAATAATATTTATTAGTTTGTACATAGTGTATATCAAAGTTTATTAATAAATTTTAAGGATTAATTGATATGCATGACAGTGGAAAATATTTTATAACGTCAATTCATCACCATCACTTGTTTGCTCTATTTTATGATTCACTGACAGTGTAAAACTTCTTTACATTGTCAGTATATATCAATTAAATCTTAAATTTTATTGATAATTATCTTTGTATAAAATAAAATGACAAAAGTTTATTGACATTTAATATGAGAAATATAAAAGTTTAATTGATTTAAGATTATAAAATTTTCTCTTTTTCTAATAAATTAAATTATTCTCTTATTTAAAATACATATATTAAATTAATTAAAAATCAAATAACTTTAATATAAATAATTTTATTTTGAATTAAATTTATTATTTTACAACTCAATTTTATAATTTAAAAGATAATAATATAAAATAAAAATAAATAAATTTAGAATAAAAAAAGTTTTCAAATAAATTATTTTAACATAATATTTACAAGAAACAAAACAAAACATGTTACATAAAATAAAATTAAAAAAAAAAAAATCAAAACGAATCCTTATTTCTTCTCAAAAATGAATCCTTCTTTCTTCTCAAAATCGCTTCTCAAAAATCGTTTTCCAAAATTCGCTTACTATTGTCCACCTCCACCTTCAACATTGACGATGCTCATCGATGTTCGCCATTCCGTTTTCCATGACCGTCCACCTCCACCTTTGACTTCGACGATGCTCATCGTCATCCCGTTTACTCCGCGACAGTCCACCACCACCTTTAACTGTGACCGTCCACGAGTCGCCGTCTTTCCGTGTACATTTTCCGGTATGTATCAAATACGATATCTCTCATTTTTCTCTCTGTTAGTTTGATTGTTATTGTCGAATACAATGTTTTTCCATACTTATGAAACCTCTTATAAGAAATAGATGAAGGATTGTGTGGATGATACATGCAAGCAAGATGTTTGATTAAATGTAATAGAGGCATATTTTTCAATTGCACAACAGAGATAACTGAACATTGTTCAAAGTATGATAAGTGTTTTGTTGAGCTATGTTTTTATTCATTTCAGTGTGGTATTTGTGTTTGTTTCGATTTGATTATGCGGTGCTCTTGTGAGTCAAGATTTGATGTCGTTCGGTACGCAGTGTTTGTGTGAGTCGCGTTTCGATGTTATTCTTCTATTGTGCACTGATTTCTTTTTTTTCCAAACATATTGTTGTTCTTGCAAGCTTAAATATAAGGCTGTTATTTCTTCTGATGTGTTGCTACTGTTGTGATGTAGAATAACTTTTCATCTTCTCAAATATGTTGTTACCATACAACTTGAATATATGGCCATGGTTATGATACTGCCGCTGCTTGTACTCTTCCATAAATGTTGTTGCTCTTTGAAATTCCACAACAATTGCAGCCATTGTAACATCGTTAGACGGTCCACCTGCCGCTGTAGGAATCGTCCGGCTTTCAAGTCCTCACGCGGTGTCTATCGTGGGTTGAGTTTTCTGACCGATATGGAACAAGTGGCCGCCTACTAGCCATGTTGTTGAATACGACGTTGTTATGGATTTCGATGGAAACATCGTCGACGAGGTTAGATAGTTAGTTAATATAGTGTATTGAGTTGTGTTTGGGTTTTATGTGATGCAATTTTTTGAAATTTTATGTTTTAAGATTCTTATATAAGAATTTGTAATGATAATCTTGTTTTTTTTCCCACTCAGAATATCATTAAGCATGATTGAAGATGCTGAAAACAAAGGCCTAATTACTCCTGGAAAGGTAAATAGTCATGTTTTCTCATGAGCTTGTATATTGTTCATTTTGTTGAATGTAGAATCTAAGTGAGTTTAATGTTTTTGAACAATGGTTGAAAAGACTGTCCTTGTTGAGCCTACAAGTGGTAACACCGGTATAGGATTGGCGTCGATAGCAGCACTGAGAGGCTATAAGCTTTTAGTGACTATGCCATCTTATGTGAGTCTTGAGAGAAAAATTATTCTGCGAGCTTTCGGAGCTGAGGTTTATTTGACAGATGCTGCCAAAGGAATTGATGGTGTTTTTCAGAAAGCGGACGAGCTATTAGCGAAGACGCCTAATAGTTTTATGCTCAATCAATTTGAAAGCCCTGCCAATCCAAAGGTATTGAAGTTCAGATTTTCTAATTTGGTCGATGAGATGAAAAAAACAGTAACTGGTGATTTTTCTTTGTTTTAGATTCATTATGAGACGACTGGCCCTGAGATTTGGAGAGACTCCGGAGGGAAATTTGATGCTTTGGTTGCAGGGATAGGAACTGGGGGAACTGTAACAGGTGCTGGGAAGTTCCTCAAGGAGAAAAACTCAGAAATCAAGGTTGGTCTGTTTCCCTGCATACTTTTTTGTGTTGAGAGTGAATACATGAACACGTTTTTGTAATGATTTATTTATATTTATGCTAACTATGATTTAAGTCGCGTTTCACCCCTAGGTGTATGGTGTGGAACCAGCTGAAAGTGCGGTTCTGAAAAGTATCAACTACATACTTTTCACTCTCTTCTCCCTATTATTTATCAACAACATACTTTTCACTCTCTTCTTTCTCTTCAAACAGTGCCGGAAGCATCGGAAGAAGTTTTCAAGGTGAGTTTCAGCGTTGGCAGCTCTTCCCTCTAGCTTGTCAAGAGAAACCTGTTTTAGCAAATCAGTTTTCTGTAAGTTTTTACTTCATTTCTCTATTGTCACATCTTCAACAATCACTAATTATGCAGACCCTGCTCAATCGTCATATGAGGCCTTAAGATTTGTTTCTAGAGTTTTAACCACATTTACCCCCAAAGTAATGGCTGAGTGATGTATACACTTATAATTGAAGTTTTTTTGTTAACTATACAAAAGATACATGTTTTAATTTTAGCTGTTAACTACAGGCAGGTCTTAAGATAATAGAATTGTACATGGAAGGTTATCGACAAGATTGGAAGCTTTCATTTGAAAAGGATACTGTTAGCAGAGGAGGGTGGTATGTGAATTTTCTTGCAAGTCTTACAGTGTCACATTATCTGATTACCTATGCCACTCTAAATGGATCTTCTGTTGTGTCTTTATCATTTCTTGTTTTGTGAAAAATCTTAAAGATGTGTTACATTGAATATGATTTAAAATAAAAGATAGGAGAAGCCCATTCCTTGCTTGCTCATAGAAGAAAATTCTGTTTAGACTTTTTTGATTTGTTATGTATGTGAATTGTGATAAAATATATGGATACTTCTCCAAATAAATCATCTAAGAAATCTCACTCATCTTCGTGTTGAGGAATATATAAGTGAACTTTTGACTTAAAAAAAAGTAAACATTACTATGGTAGTTATTATTTTTGTTATTAATTGAATACTCAAGTCTCATAAGTGTTTTGTTGAGCTATGTTTTTATTCATTTCAGTGTGGTATTTGTGTTTGTTTCGATTTGATTATGCGGTGCTCTTGTGAGTCAAGATTTGATGTCGTTCGGTACGCAGTGTTTGTGTGAGTCGCGTAGGTCTGTGCTTCTTCTCCTTATGCTTCTTCTCATCTTCATCTTCCTCTTTTTTCTCTTCAAACCATGGCGCTTCTTTTTCTCTTCTCGTTTTCGTTCTTCAATCCAACAGGTTCATCATCTTTACGTTTTTTCTCTTAATTTTCTTATAACCTAATCGTTTATTCTGATCCCAATTTCTATTCAATTGATTTTAGGGTTCTCTTGCTGAATTAGAGCGACCTCTTGTTGTTGATGATGGTTCCAATGCTAATGCTAATGCTTCGTTGAACAATGAATTGCCGAGAGATTATGATCTTGAAGGCGCCTGTTATCCTAATGAAGTTAATTTTCGTTCTCCCAGAACACATGGACAAGGTCTTGTTCACAAGCAAAGGCTTCATAACCTTTCTACTTCGCCTAATTTTAGCGCCGCTGGAGGTGATACTTTGATTGTTGATGTAATCTCTGATCATTCTGAGGATCTTGTTGCTGCTGATGTTGCTCAAATATTTAAGCTTTCTCCTCCACCGGTTTTAGCTCAAATTCCCCCCAAACAGAGTTATCAGAATGATAGGTTGCAGGATTTTGTGCAAAAAGATATCACTGAACAAAGTAATTTCTTGAGCTCTTTTTTGTCATTGAGTTGGATTTTATTTTATTTATTTATTTATTGTATTTGCATTGCTTTAATGTGCTCAACAATATTTCTTTTAGAAGTGCAGGAAGCTGCCTTACTTTGGAGGTGATCAGTGGTCCTTCTTGTGGACAACGTTGGTCTGTTCAGTCGACAAATCCCTCTCGTGTCCCGCTGACGTTGGGAAGGGTTTCTCCTAGTGATTTGTTGATCAAGGACTCGGAAGTGTCGGGAAAGCATGCTTTGATCAACTGGAATTTGGATGTAAGCGCTATTTGTTTCTTTTAGACTTGTAATTGGATTTTTTATTTATAAGATTTGTATATGTCTGTGTAATAATTTTTGTTAAAATTGATTTTGGTTTTTCAGAATTTGAAATGGGAGTTGGTTGATATGGGTAGCCTGAATGGAACACTTTTGAATTCTAAGTCAATCAACCATCCTGACACTGGTAGTAGGCATTGGGGAGATCCAATGAATCTTGCTAATGGAGATGTTATAACACTTGGAACAACGTCAAAAATAATTGTCGTATTAACTTTGTTTGTGATTTATGTTATGATCTGTGTTGGGGTTAAATACTACAGGAAAAAGAAAAGGTTACCTGAATCTGTAGGAGATAATTCAGAAGAGGAAAATTTCTTGGAGAATTTAACCGGTATGCCCATCCGTTATCGATACAAAGATCTCGAAGTTGCAACTAATAACTTCTCAGTGAAGCTTGGTCAAGGAGGTTTTGGTTCGGTTTATAAAGGAGTTCTACCCGACGGAACACAATTAGCCGTGAAACAATTGGAAGGTATCGGTCAAGGGAAAAAAGAGTTCAGAGCTGAAGTTAGCATCATCGGAAGCATTCATCATCTTAATTTGGTAAGGCTTAAAGGATTTTGCGCAGACGGAACTCACAGGCTTTTAGTTTACGAGTACATGGCTAATAACTCGTTGGATAAATGGATATTCAAGAAGAAAAAAGGCGAATTTCTTTTGGATTGGGATACAAGGTATAACATCGCAGTAGGAACAGCGAAAGGACTAGCTTATCTGCACGAAGATTGCGACTCAAAGATTGTTCATTGTGACATCAAGCCAGAAAACGTACTCCTAGACGATCATTTCATGGCTAAATTTTCAGATTTCGGGTTAGCCAAGCTCATGAACCGAGAACAAAGCCATGTTTTCACAACACTAAGAGGAACACGCGGCTACCTGGCACCAGAATGGATAACAAACTACGCTATATCAGAGAAAAGCGACGTATACAGCTACGGAATGGTCTTGCTAGAGATTATCGGCGGAAGGAAGAACTACGATACGAATGAGACTTCAGAGAAAAACTATTTCCCGAGTTTCGCTTTCAAGATGATGGAAGAAGGGAAAATGAGAGATATACTTGACTCTGAGCTGCAAATTGATGAGCATGATGATAGGGTTCATTGTGCTATAAGGGTTGCATTGTGGTGTATACAAGAAGACATGTCAATGAGACCATCAATGACAAAGGTTGTTCAAATGTTGGAAGGTCTTTGTACTGTTCCTATACCACCAACTAGTTCTTATTTGGGTTCTAGACTTTATTCCACTGTGTTTAAATCATCCAGTGAAGGAGGAAATTCTTCTGGTCCATCAGATTGTAATAGTGATGCTTATCTTTCGGCAGTTCGTCTTTCTGGCCCAAGATAACAGTATGAATAATTCTCTGTATTTTTTTCTTCTGTTATAATGTAATATATTCAGAAAATTGATATGTAAATCCTGAGCTATTCAGTCTTTAATTTTGTAGATTGTAAATTAAATTTTAATTTATATATTATTGTTACTTTGATATTTATCATATTATAATATTTAAAAAATGAATTAGACAAAAAAAATTTAAAAATTAGAGAAAAATTTTCTGCGGAATTACCTGTGGTTTTTTATTTTCCTGCGGATTTTACTGCGACTTGAGACTTTCCTGCGCATTTACCTACGGGTTTTTCCTGCGACTTTACCTGCGGATTTTGATTTCTGCGACCTTACCTGCGGATTTATATTATCCACGAAGGTTTTAGCTGGGGACGAAAAGTCGCAGGAAACGTGTTTTCTGCGGATTTTTTCCTAAAATCCGCAGGTAAATCTGCAGGAAAACAGTAAGGAGACTAACTCATTATTTCATTTTAAGATCCTATGATAAAATTTAATTTAGTACATCAGGCAATTTGAAGTTGAACAAAGCAGTGAGACCTACAAAGCTAACAGATAAACAACTCCAATTGGCTAAAATTTGGCATTCTGATTAAATTAACTACAACTAAAGGCAAGAAAACAATAATTTTAAACTACTAATTGTTTATTTCTGTATTATGCCTAAATAAAGAAATTAAATATTACAAGATTCAGTTTCTTATAATACAAGCAACATAGAAGAACAACTTGACATAAAGAGATAACCTCCATAACTAACTATTAGTTATGACAGTTGTGAGTTAGAGTTAGTTAAGAGATTACAATCCTACTGGTGCTTGTGTAATGTAGCTAGCATAGACTTTACTTGTTCTATAAGTAATACTTGTAATCTGCATATTCAATCAATGAAATTAGATGAATTTCACTAAATATGCTTGTTCATAATATGGTATCAGATAGAATAATCTAACTTCATTCTCCTTTGCCTCATTCATCAAGAACACTTACTTGATTCGTTTCTTCATTGCCATCAACTTCTTGTTTCGTTGATTCATCATCTGCTTCATCCCATCATTGTATTCATACCAGTTTTTGTTTGTTTCAGTTTTCATCTCAGTTTCGCAGTTTTTCTTTCATACCAATTCTGTCTTCCTTAAGGCCAAGTAGTTTTCACCCTCAACCGTGATTCAACTTTCCACATCTCACTTTCTGCGAATAACTGACTGAAGTACGTGCATGGTATTGTTTGATTGCAGCATTCAATCTTAAACTATAGTACAAATATCCCGAAGTCTCATAGATACATTTAATCATTCATCAATCTGTTTGTCGCTGCATTCTTGTGCCAGTGCTTCTTGGACGATTGTCAACTGTAGTAGCTTATCAGTGATTTTTGGATGATTGTTATTGAAAATGATGACAAAGAAGCAGTTACTTCAGAATCCTGCAATCTTTAAAGATGCAACTCAACAAGTGATACAGTTGGGTATGTCCATAGGTAAGCTGTTGCTGGGACTATGCAGAGAGAGCCTCCGGGGTTTGTTTCTACCAAAACTGCAGTTTTTTCTTCTCATTTACAAGTTGTGGTCCTAGTAGTTGATATTCTTAATATATACAGGAAATAACTAGAGGAGACAAGAAGCATATTTTTTATGTTCATAATCCACATTTCCACTCCCTAGTTCTAGGCTACGACAACAGTGTTTGCTCAATGCTGCTTTCCAACACACCCCTCAATTTCAAACATGAATATAGCATCTGCCATAAGATATAATAAAACTCAAATTTTTAACTGCAAGGGGCATGCATGCATATGTGATGGGAGTGCAAGAACATGGAAAGTGGATCATGTGTCTGTAAGAGGTGAAGCAGTTCTATAGATTTGTCAACAGGATTTTCATGAATGACTCTCAACATTCTACAAATTTAGAACGTGAATTCATGTGTATTTACAGTGTCATGCCCTAAAAATATAAGTGAACTTTTGACTTAAAAAAAAGTAAACATTATTATGGTAGTTATTATTTTTGTTATTAATTGAATACTCAAGTATGATTCATTATGGTTTCTTATGGATTTTGCACTCTTATTTTTTAGGTTTTGCAAGATGAAGTCACTTAAAAAGTCCAAGAAGAAGAAGATTTTGCACTCGTATATATCTACTCAACATGAAGTCATCCAACCTCAACCTATTCCTCATCCCATTCAACCTCAATTCACTTAATATCAAACTCAACCTCAAGCCCAACCTATTCCTAATCTCATTCAACCTCAATTCACTCAATATCAAACTCAACCTCAAGCCCAACCTATTCCTCATCCCATTCAACCTCAATTCACCCTGATTTAGATATATGGGTGGAGTCTTTTGGAAAGAAGAAGAAGAAAGGGAGAGTATTTGGTCTTGGAACCGTTGCCAAGACTTTGATTCCATTATCAACTCAACCAAGTCTTTCGAATAACTCTCAGGAGGTTGATGATTTGAGAAGTCAAGTCCATGCTCTCAATGCTTCATTGCAAAGACAAGAACAAGAGAAGTTTGAGATGAAGCAACAATTGCAACGACAAGAAAAATAGATGATTCAAACGAACAATAAACTTTCATTGTTAATGAATCATTTAGGATTTACTGCATCTTCTTCTCATCCACCCCAAGCCAATAATGAAAGAGATAATCCAAGTGAAGATGATGTTGATGAATTAGATGAAGACATTAGTAGTGAATTTTGATTTGTATTTTTTTTGTTAGCTAGTATGAAATTTGGATTGTCTTTTTCTTATTAATTTGGTTTGATAAGTGATTCTTAGTAGTTTGATTGTGTTATTTTTAGTAATGTATTATTGACTTTATAGTAATATTTAGCAACTTGGTTGCTTTAAAAATTAGAAAGTGATTAGTTTAAAATTGTCTCATTCAAATTAAATTTTAATTTATATATTATTGTTACTTTGATATTTAACATATTATAATATTTAAAAAATGAATTAGACAAAAAAAATTTAAAAATTAGAGAAAAATTTTCTGCGGAATTACGTGTGGTTTTTTATTTTCCTGCGAATTTTCCTGCGGATTTTACTGCGACTTGAGACTTTCCTGCGCATTTACCTGCGGGTTTTTCCTGCGACTTTACCTGCGGATTTTGATTCCTGCGACCTTACCTGCGGATTTATATTATCCACGAAGGTTTTAGCTGGGGACGAAAAGTCGCACGAAACGTGTTTTCTGCGGATTTTTTTCTAAAATCCGCAGGTAAATCCGCAGGAAAACAGTGCATTTCTACTAGTGATAAAATTTATCTTTATTCCAAAAAAAAAAAAATTCAAATATTAAATTTTAAAGTATTACATCTCAAATTTTCTTTTCTGCCGTTAATTATTTGTATAAGTATTATCTTTAATGTCCTTTATTTTTTGTGATTAATATAAATTTTTTTTTTGTAACTTCTAATCATTAATATCAATCATATTATATTTTAAGATATTAATATTAGTAATTAACTATAATAATGTTACAAGTTAATAATAATTGTTTTTGTAACTTCTCATTTTTAATAATAATATCAACATATTAGTATTAATATAAATTGTTATTGTAACATGTTATCTATAATATCATTATTAATAATTATTATAACAATGATATAATAATAATTAAACTAAGAAAAGTATTCGATCCACTACTAGAAATACACAAATTACCTGCGGATTTTTCTGCAGAAAATTATCCGCAGGTATACCTGCGACATTAGCTGCGAATTTTTGATGTAAAAACTTGTTTTCTGCGAAAAATAAAGTCGCAGCAAAATTCGCAGGAATTCCTGAGACTTTACCTGCGACTTTAGATTTTATAATATTATTCTTATTCTTCTGCGGATTTTATTGCAATTTAGTTCGTAGGAAATATGAAAACCCAAAGCCTCGTAGGAATTGCTGCGACTTTTTCTGCAGTTTTTAATGCGGGTTTTTATGCGACTTTTGCTGCGAATTATTAGTAGTTTTTTTTTAATTTCTTTTATATTTTTAATAATTATAAATAAAATTATAAAACATTACTGATATATTCTAATTTCATATTAATTTTTATATTTCTAATTTATTTTTAAAATATCAATTCTTTTATGTTTTTTAAAGAAAATTTAATAATTTAATGATATTTCTTAGAATAAAATAAAATAAAAAATTAACTTATTAATTCTTATATTTATAATTAATTATTTCTTAGAATAAAATAGAATAATCAATTAACTTATTAAATATTTATTTTTATTTTATTAATAATATTTATTAGTTTGTACATAGTGTATATCAAAGTTTATTAATAAATTTTAAGGATTAATTGATATGCATGACAGTGGAAAATATTTTATAACGTCAATTCATCACCATCACTTGTTTGCTCTATTTTATGATTCACTGACAGTGTAAAACTTCTTTACATTGTCAGTATATATCAATTAAATCTTAAATTTTATTGATAATTATCTTTGTATAAAATAAAATGACAAAAGTTTATTGACATTTAATATGAGAAATATAAAAGTTTAATTGATTTAAGATTATAAAATTTTCTCTTTTTCTAATAAATTAAATTATTCTCTTATTTAAAATACATATATTAAATTAATTAAAAATCAAATAACTTTAATATAAATAATTTTATTTTGAATTAAATTTATTATTTTACAACTCAATTTTATAATTTAAAAGATAATAATATAAAATAAAAATAAATAAATTTAGAATAAAAAAAGTTTTCAAATAAATTATTTTAACATAATATTTACAAGAAACAAAACAAAACATGTTACATAAAATAAAATTAAAAAAAAAAATCAAAACGAATCCTTATTTCTTCTCAAAAATGAATCCTTCTTTCTTCTCAAAATCGCTTCTCAAAAATCGTTTTCCAAAATTCGCTTACTATTGTCCACCTCCACCTTCAACATTGACGATGCTCATCGATGTTCGCCATTCCGTTTTCCATGACCGTCCACCTCCACCTTTGACTTCGACGATGCTCATCGTCATCCCGTTTACTCCGCGACAGTCCACCACCACCTTCAACTGTGACCGTCCACGAGTCGCCGTCTTTCCGTGTACATTTTCCGGTATGTATCAAATACGATATCTCTCATTTTTCTCTCTGTTAGTTTGATTGTTATTGTCGAATACAATGTTTTTCCATACTTATGAAACCTCTTATAAGAAATAGATGAAGGATTGTGTGGATGATACATGCAAGCAAGATGTTTGATTAAATGTAATAGAGGCATATTTTTCAATTGCACAACAGAGATAACTGAACATTGTTCAAAGTCTGATAAGTGTTTTGTTGAGCTATGTTTTTATTCATTTCAGTGTGGTATTTGTGTTTGTTTCGATTTGATTATGCGGTGCTCTTGTGAGTCAAGATTTGATGTCGTTCGGTACGCAGTGTTTGTGTGAGTCGCGTTTCGATGTTATTCTTCTATTGTGCACTGATTTCTTTTTTTTTCAAACATATTGTTGTTCTTGCAAGCTTAAATATAAGGCTGTTATTTCTTCTGATGTGTTGCTACTGTTGTGATGTAGAATAGCTTTTCATCTTCTCAAATATGTTGTTACCATACAACTTGAATATATGGCCATGGTTATGATACTGCCGCTGCTTGTACTCTTCCATAAATGTTGTTGCTCTTTGAAATTCCACAACAATTGCAGCCATTGTAACATCGTTAGACGGTCCACCTGCCGCTGTAGGAATCGTCCGGCTTTCAAGTCCTCACGCGGTGTCTATCGTGGGTTGAGTTTTCTGACCGATATGGAACAAGTGGCCGCCTACTAGCCATGTTGTTGAATACGACGTTGTTATGGATTTCGATGGAAACATCGTCGACGAGGTTAGATAGTTAGTTAATATAGTGTATTGAGTTGTGTTTGGGTTTTATGTGATGCAATTTTTTGAAATTTTATGTTTTAAGATTCTTATATAAGAATTTGTAATGATAATCTTGTTTTTTTTTCCACTCAGAATATCATTAAGCATGATTGAAGATGCTGAAAACAAAGGCCTAATTACTCCTGGAAAGGTAAATAGTCATGTTTTCTCATGAGCTTGTATATTGTTCATTTTGTTGAATGTAGAATCTAAGTGAGTTTAATGTTTTTGAACAATGGTTGAAAAGATTGTCCTTGTTGAGCCTACAAGTGGTAACACCGGTATAGGATTGGCGTCGATAGCAGCACTGAGAGGCTATAAGCTTTTAGTGACTATGCCATCTTATGTGAGTCTTGAGAGAAAAATTATTCTGCGAGCTTTCGGAGCTGAGGTTTATTTGACAGATGCTGCCAAAGGAATTGATGGTGTTTTTCAGAAAGCGGACGAGCTATTAGCGAAGACGCCTAATAGTTTTATGCTCAATCAATTTGAAAGCCCTGCCAATCCAAAGGCATTGAAGTTCAGATTTTCTAATTTGGTCGATGAGATGAAAAAAACAGTAACTGGTGATTTTTCTTTGTTTTAGATTCATTGCCATCAACTTCTTGTTTCGTTGATTCATCATCTGCTTCATCCCATCATTGTATTCATACCAGTTTTTGTTTGTTTCAGTTTTCATCTCAGTTTCGCAGTTTTTCTTTCATACCAATTCTGTCTTCCTTAAGGCCAAGTAGTTTTCACCCTCAACCGTGATTCAACTTTCCACATCTCACTTTCTGCGAATAACTGACTGAAGTACGTGCATGGTATTGTTTGATTGCAGCATTCAATCTTAAACTATAGTACAAATATCCCGAAGTCTCATAGATACATTTAATCATTCATCAATCTGTTTGTCGCTGCATTCTTGTGCCAGTGCTTCTTGGACGATTGTCAACTGTAGTAGCTTATCAGTGATTTTTGGATGATTGTTATTGAAAATGATGACAAAGAAGCAGTTACTTCAGAATCCTGCAATCTTTAAAGATGCAACTCAACAAGTGATACAGTTGGGTATGTCCATAGGTAAGCTGTTGCTGGGACTATGCAGAGAGAGCCTCCGGGGTTTGTTTCTACCAAAACTGCAGTTTTTTCTTCTCATTTACAAGTTGTGGTCCTAGTAGTTGATATTCTTAATATATACAGGAAATAACTAGAGGAGACAAGAAGCATATTTTTTATGTTCATAATCCACATTTCCACTCCCTAGTTCTAGGCTACGACAACAGTGTTTGCTCAATGCTGCTTTCCAACACACCCCTCAATTTCAAACATGAATATAGCATCTGCCATAAGATATAATAAAACTCAAATTTTTAACTGCAAGGGGCATGCATGCATATGTGATGGGAGTGCAAGAACATGGAAAGTGGATCATGTGTCTGTAAGAGGTGAAGCAGTTCTATAGATTTGTCAACAGGATTTTCATGAATGACTCTCAACATTCTACAAATTTAGAACGTGAATTCATGTGTATTTACAGTGTCATGCCCTAAAAATATAAGTGAACTTTTGACTTAAAAAAAAAGTAAACATTATTATGGTAGTTATTATTTTTGTTATTAATTGAATACTCAAGTATGATTCATTATGGTTTCTTATGGATTTTGCACTCTTATTTTTTAGGTTTTGCAAGATGAAGTCACTTAAAAAGTCCAAGAAGAAGAAGATTTTGCACTCGTATATATCTACTCAACATGAAGTCATCCAACCTCAACCTATTCCTCATCCCATTCAACCTCAATTCACTTAATATCAAACTCAACCTCAAGCCCAACCTATTCCTAATCTCATTCAACCTCAATTCACTCAATATCAAACTCAACCTCAAGCCCAACCTATTCCTCATCCCATTCAACCTCAATTCACCCTGATTTAGATATATGGGTGGAGTCTTTTGGAAAGAAGAAGAAGAAAGGGAGAGTATTTGGTCTTGGAACCGTTGCCAAGACTTTGATTCCATTATCAACTCAACCAAGTCTTTCGAATAACTCTCAGGAGGTTGATGATTTGAGAAGTCAAGTCCATGCTCTCAATGCTTCATTGCAAAGACAAGAACAAGAGAAGTTTGAGATGAAGCAACAATTGCAACGACAAGAAAAATAGATGATTCAAACGAACAATAAACTTTCATTGTTAATGAATCATTTAGGATTTACTGCATCTTCTTCTCATCCACCCCAAGCCAATAATGAAAGAGATAATCCAAGTGAAGATGATGTTGATGAATTAGATGAAGACATTAGTAGTGAATTTTGATTAGTAGTGAATTAGATGATGAATTAGATGAAGACATTAGTAGTGATATTTTAAACTTGTTGAAATTTATTTATAAATTTAAAACAATGATTGAATAATGTATGAACTCAAACACAGGAAAATATGTATTATTTATCAAAAGGTTATACGCATAATTCCCCCACAATATAGGTCAATTTCGTTTTACCTCATTTAATTTATATTTTTTGAAATGCCCCTTGTAATAATTTTTTTTTGAATTATCCCTTAAGCTTGCAATTTCAACATTGAATATGGGGTAAATAAAAAATTATTGGGGATAATTTTTGAACTTAGGAGAAAACATACTTAGTATTTTAAAATTTCAGGGTATTTCAAAAAAAAATTAAATGGGTAAAACGAAACTCGCTTATATAGCTGGGGGGATTTGTGCATTTAATCCTTTATTATATTTTAGAAACAAATGTGCGTAACATATCAATACCCTGCGAATGTAAGAGTATCCAGTCCAGATTTTGTGCGAACACACGAGTTATTATAATTTTCGTATGATTAAAGAAAATAAAAATAAAAATAATTTAAATAATGTATCAATCGAAACACAAGCAAAATATATTTATCTATGTTACTAATATTTATATATACAATTAGAACGATAATTAAAAATACTGTGTTATTAGTTGATATTTATAAAAATAAATAATTGCATAAATATTTTTATAGTTAATGCCAAATAAAATAAAAATATTTTTTTTTTTGCAAATATTAAATTTTCTTGGTTAAATTATTTTGTCTTTTTACAAATAATATAAATAAAAAATACATAACATTTTGCTCATTATACAATAATTTATTTTTCATTATCTTGATTTATTTATTTTTCTTTTCATTGTTATTGTTTTAGATCACTTAAATTATAGAAATATTTATCTACATGTTTTTCTACTTGAATTGTATGCTATATCTTGAATTATATACTAAATTTAAATTTAATGTTATATTTTACTTTTAGTGTTACTATATAAACTTTCTTTTTTATATAATAAAATAGTTTCTAATTGTTTTTTTTTTAATTTCATTTGGCAACAAACGCATGTCACCGACGTGTACCCGTGCGAAGGCACGAGTATCCCGCTAGTTTTATAATAAAAGAAATGTAACCTATAAATAAAGGTCTACTAAAAACCTTTTGTTGAGTGAATGTTGTGCAAAGTTTGTAACATCAAAAATTTTTGAATTTAAGTTGAGTTTGAGAAGAGTAATGGCTGTTAGTCAAACTAAAATTTGTGTTGTGATGATCTTGATGATAAAGTTTGTTATCATACAATCTGAATCCAATGATCAATCTCAAGAGTTGAAATCAAACAAAATTAATGAGCCTTGGTGTACAATAAAGTGTAATTTTGTTTGTGCTAAATATGAAGACAAAGAGCTTAAGGCGTGCATGGATGAATGTAAAAAAACAAAATGCTAGCATCAACATTGATAAGATTCTTTACATAACCAAGGTTTTTTATTTATTTATTTTCTTTCAAAAAAAATTATTTAGTTTCTTTAACAAAACATATATATATTAATTTGTTTTTATTTTGTAGGTGTTTGTCGATACAATGAATACATACATTTCTTCAAGGTTGGAAACTTGCAACAATAATAAATAAATACTTGAGTTTTAAGAAATGATATGTAATAAAGTATACTCATAAAGTTGACATTATGTCAAATTTCAATAAATATATTATTAATCACAAAATCTTTTTTTAACAAATATTTTTATAATTACTTTTTGAATATTTGTTGTTATTTTTGTTTGTTTTCTATGATGTTTGATTTAAAAATTTAAGTGCGTATAAAAAACATTTTTTCTAGACTTTTTTGGTAATTAATTAGATTGGATATGCTTTAAAAAGTTATTAAATAAGTCTTAAAAAATGTCCAAGTTGATTTTTATGAATGACTTCACACTAGTAAATTTATGAAAAATAAAATATTAATTTTTTAGTAGCTAACATAACATCAATGTTTTAAATAGCGAATTGAATCAGCCGGTACAAACGATTGAATCGAGAATTAAAGATGAATCCAACCCGATCTACTTTTCAGAATTGTGCGTGGATCAAAACCGGAGTAAAACCAGGAAAATCAAATTGAACTCTTCAAACTAAGAAGCTGAAATTGGACTTGTAAAAATCACCCGATTAAAAAAAGCATTAAGTTAGTCTTTTTAAAAAAAAAAAAATTGATAGGTCAATATCAAAACTTAAGACATTCATTCCTCAATCACAAAAAATAATGTCTTTGTTTTTTCTATAACCATACAAACTTCTAAGATTTATTACTTCGTTATAGTTTTTCTTTCAACCAAACTTCATCACTATCACATCATCTCTTTCAAATATAGTCATGCTATCTAATTCAATATTGTTTGTCGTTTAAGACAATATTGTTTATCGCTGCCAATTATGACTTATTTATTGTCGTTTAACTCGAATTTGCTTATTGTTGTTTGATTAAGTGTGGTGTATTGTTTATTATTGATTATTATATCTTATGTAATTTAGGTATTCTTAATTATTTTAATTATATTTTAGCTATTATCTTCTAGTATTATTTTAATTTTGTTTTGAATTAGTTTAATTTATTTTTTTGAATGATTTAATTTGTTCAAATTATTCTTAAATGAAGGTTGAAATTAAGTGTACAACTATGTTGAATTATTATATGTACTATTAATATTGTTGTATTAAGTTTGTAATGAATTTTTTAAATATTTATTTTCTTAAGTTGTGAAAATATAATTTTGTGTGACATATTTTTGAAATTTAGTTTCATATTATTAGTTTATTTAATAAATAGTTCAATTGTAGGTTTAATTAACTTAATAGATTAAACCTTAAACTGAATGTTTTATCAATTCGGCCTTCGATCTGATAATTAAAACATTGCATAACATACTTTATTTAGACCATACAAATGTATTATTAATTATTTTTACAAATAATATTGGTTGAAATACACAATTTTTAAAAAAAATTAAAAATTAGTTATTGAGATTAATTACTATGCATTGTCATTGTAAATAATTTACATTGTCAATTCATCATCATCATCTGTTTACATTACTTTAAAGGTGATTAAACTAAAAGTCTAACTTCTTTCAATATCCAACGTCTATAATTAATTACTTGTGTAAAATTAATTTATTTTTCAATGCATCTGAATAAAATTCTTATTTTTGTATGTCGTTTATAATAATATTTAATAAATTTGTAGATTTATATAATATTTTATTTTAAAAGTAAAAAATATAAGAAATTAAAAAAACATATTAATATATATTATTATTTACTTTTAGTAAATTGATTAATGACTAATGCTTACTATATTGATTATTTATGCATTTCTTAATACATAAGAAAATATAAATCAATAATATAAGAACGTTTTTAAAAAGCGTTGTCTAAGGTATACCTAAAAAAATTAAAATAGGAGGGGCTTAGAAAGCGCTTTTGGCCAAAGCGCTGTCTAGGGGGGGGGGGGGGCTTAGACAGCGCTTTTCAAAAGCGCTGTCTAAGGTATACCTAAAAAAATTAAAATAGGAGGGGCTTAGAAAGCGCTTTTGGCCAAAGCGCTGTCTAGGGGGGGGGGGGGCTTAGACAACGCTTTTAAGATTTAAAAAAGCGCTGTCTAAACCTTTAGCAGCGGAGGTTTAGACAACGCTTTAAAGCGATGTCTAAGGCTAAAAAAAGCGCTGTCTAAGGTCTTGTTTGGCATAGTGCATGTATATCGGTAGATTCAAATTGATATAATATCGATTGTTATTTAATTGAATATCTTTGTTTGTTTTTGTAAATTAACACAATTGTTGGTTGGTAGATACTCAAAAGTAGAGTTTTTCATGTATGTATGGTATGAAACATTTTTTTATTATACTTGAATACATTTTCTTAGGGGAAAAAGTAGTAGCAACTGAAGTGTGAGCTCTTTAATCAAGTAGTATCAACTCAACTTTCAATAAAATTAGAAGAATGTGTTGGCAAACCCTTCAATAATGTAGGAAGAAATCATGAGGTCGTACATGTATGTGATTATGTGGTCGACGAGAGACTATCATGATGGATTCATACAACCTACATCTGCAAATGCCATATACATATGATAACTATACAAGGTAGATTCCACCATAAGAGAATTTGGCTACATTGGCTATTGAATTTGTTCATGTCTAAATATTCAAATGGTGGGCTATATAGCCGGAGAAGAGAAGAATCATAACTCGAGTAGTTACATAGTATGTCTTCTATGGACCACTCATCATATCCAACCCGTCTCTCATGAGGTAAAGCATTCAATCACTCCAAGTCTGGCTTTTGGACATTCATGGATTTTTCAGCCTAAAAGATGCAACGGTTCTGGCGCATCAATGCCAACCATTACTAAGTCTTCAAGATAGAGAATGATCAAGGATGGTTACGAATGAAAGGTCATGCAACGACGGAAGGCCATGAGGCTTCTCTTAATGACTAATCCTGATGAAGAGGACTAAAAAGGGGCTCCCGTCAGAGGGATAAGAAAGACACTTTTATCTTGATACTTGTTTCTTAGCACGCTCTTGAATCCCCCAAAGTATTACATAATACAGACGTTATAGCTCTCACTGACCAGAAAAGGGAGGACTAATACCTTTGATGTTCTAAACAAATCTGGCTAGAAGATTTGGTGCCTACCGTGGGGGCTTGATAAAACTATTCCCAGGCCACAACAACTATTATCAACATGTCATACGATGGTAATGATCCTCCACCTACCGTGGCTCAACTTTTATCCATGATGGAGGAAATGCGTCAGCAGAACGAAACACTACAGGATAATGTACACACACTACTATAAAAGAATAAAGTTGAAGAAGATACTGAGGAGGAAGTACTCGAGTCACAACCTCTATCTCAAGATATTTGGGATGATCACGTCCCAGACAATTTCAAGGCACAAATATTAGTAGCGTATGATGGTAATACGGATCCTCAGGAGTTTGTTATAGCTGTGAACAATCAAATGGCTATAGTCGTGCCTACAGATTCACTAAAATGTAGACTTATATCGGGTACTTTAAGGACGTAACACTCAGGTGGTACATGAGTCTTCCACGCCTCTTTGTTACAAGCTATCAGGACCTGGAAAAAAAAAGCATGTGCATTTCTCAGGAAGCAAAAACTGAAGGGTGTCCATCACTACTATATTTAGTGTCCGACAGAGGCACTCTGAGTCACTTAATGAATATCTCGCTATATCCAATGAAGAAACTCTCTAAGTATCCCATCCTAATAAAGAATTATTCGTAGGAGCTTTTCAGAATGGATTACGAGTTGGGCAATTCAATGAGTCCTTGGCTCAAAAGTTGGCTGCTCATATGGATGAAATTACATCTCGAGCCAAATACTACTTAAAAGGTAAAGATAGCAACCAGGAAAAAAGGGATCGAGATGGTACAGAAAACCAAAAACCAAAGAGGAAAGTCTAATTCGAAAGAAGGAACAACCTCGGTTAGCTATCCAAGAACGAAATTCCCCTAGACAATAAAAGCCAGCATCCGTGTTGGACAAAATGTACACTCCACTGAATACCCGGAGGGGCGACATTTTGAAGGAAGCAGGTCAATTGAACATATTACCTAAGCCTAGTCGACCCCAGAGGGAAAATGCGATCATGGGAAGAGATCCAAATGCATGGTGCAACTATCATAGAATAAAGGGTCATCATACGGAAGACTACCAGCAGTTGAAAAGAGAAATCGAAGCCTTGATCCCAAGAGGACATCTGTTATCCCATGTGAAAGAATGTCGTTCACAGAACAATAAGAGGAGTCCTCGTCGAGACAATCTGGGTTTAGAGAAAACATCATAAAGAAAGGTTCAGACGCCGGGGAGGGTCATGAAACTAAGGTTGCTCTTCACACCCTAAACACCGTAGATGGAGGCATTTCAGGAGGGGGTGAAACCAATTAGACCAGGAAGAAATAGGCAAAGGAGTTCATACACATTAACCAATCCTTACCAGAGAAAATGAATGAGGATCCTGGGGAGGTTACGTTCTCCAAGCAAGAGGTTATAGGAATTCTAGTTCACGAAAATGACCATATGGTCATAAATGTATTTATACGAGACTAGAATGTAAAAATGGTACATATATACCTTGGAAGTTCATCATACGTGTTGTACTGGGACGCTTTCCATGGAATGGGACTTGATTCCACCGAGCTCTAACCATTTAAAGGAAATATTGTAGGATTCTCAGGAGAATAGGTACAGGTACTCTGACACTTGGCATTACGAACAACCTTTGGAAACACAGACAATGCAAAAATTGTCTAACTCAGATACCTTATTGTCAATGTTGCCTCACCCTATAACATCAACATAGGAAGACCTTCATTTAACTCCTTAGAAGCTTCACTATCAACTTTATACCTCACTATGAAATTTCCACTTGGGGAAGGTCGGTTCAGAATAATCAAACGTGATCAGGGGCTGGTGAGAAAGTGTTGCAAGGATATCTTGAAAATAGGTAACAAAGATCCACATAATGAGATAAGCTCCAAAGCAGGCCTTAAGGTCCATATGGTAATAATTTGTATGCATGAAGACCTAGAAATTGAGCCCGTTGAAGAAAACTCATGGCGATTACCGCTTCTAGAAGCTCCTTCTAGGAACAACTTTCTTTCCATGAAAGCTAGCCCAAATTGTGGGCTTACTTTTTAGAAAGAATCACAAAGAGGCGAGGAAGAACTATAAGCGATTACAAAAAAAGAGATTCTCAACATAGGGGTCCTAAGTAGGGGTGTTCAAATCCAAACCAATCCAAATAAAAACCGCAATTCGATCCAAAAAAACAAATAACCAAATTTTTTTGGATGTATTTGTATGTCATTTTGTAAAAACCGATCGGTTCGGATCCGATGTTGGATTATTTTTCAAAACCAATCCAAACCAAACCAAACCGCATATATATATATATATATATATATATATATATATATATATATATATATATATATATATATATATATATACTTATTGATTTGTTATTAGTATATATTTGCATTAATTTTTTTTGAGACAATTGATGGGCTATGAAGCCCACCGATAGAACCAACTAAAACCTAATAACGATTACACTGTAAAGTTACTATGACTCTTCATGTTCTTCACAATGTCCTTAGCCGCCTCGTGTGCTCCAACGTTCTTCTCCTTACAACGATGGCTGAAATTTACCCGTTTGAAACCCTTTACTTGATTCTGTATCATCGTACAAAGCATCCCCATCTCCATTCTAGGCATGTCTATAGCTTAATTCCTCATGAGATTTATCAACTTCATATTATCATATTCGAATAGGACGTCGATTTGGTTGTCTTCCATGGCTTTCCGCATCACGCAATTCATCGCCCCTGCTCCATCCGCCTCCACCATTGCATTCCCCCTTATCTTTGCCGCAGATCTGGACACCACCGCACCCTCTGGGTTTCAGACTTCTATCCTAAGCCCCCACCATCCATCTACCTTCAGTGATTCATTTGAGGCATAACTCCAGGTTTTGTTGGTCTTTACTCCACCATTTTCAATTTTCATTTCCCCCCTCTCAGCTTGATACTTATTGTTTTGCCTTGCCTTGAAACAACTTTCCTACACGTCTTGCTGCCCCCTGTCCTCCTCCCATTGCCGACGAAGTCTGTTTCTGCCCAAAGCTGCTTGTCCAATCCCATTTTCTCTACAGGTTTGTCTATAGTACCATTACACTCTTTGTTTGTATCTCTTTGATACATCTTAGCCTTGCCCTTTTAACTAGTGTTATCTTTTTGCCTCTGCCCTTTAGCCTCCCTCTCTTGACTAATCGATTTTCCCCCGAAACCTACTTCCTTGTTGTTTCTTTAAGTCCTGGCCTTGATGTCCCTCTTTCCCCCTATCTGATACCTCCCCTGTATGTTATATAAGGCCTTCATGTTACGCTGAATATTTAAACCCACAACATTAGGATGAGTAACCCGTTGTTCCTGTAGCATCTTGTTTCGATTGAACCAAATGCAATCAATTGTTTGTAATAGAATTGCAATCTGATCCTCCTCTTTCTCCTTAATAAAGTTCCTACACCAGTAATCAAACTGCATACTAGTGCTTTCAAAGTCTTTAAAATTTATTGTAAGATGGTTACTTAACCACACACATCTTGACCACTCACAATACATAAAACAATGGTTAATAGTTTTTGTAGCTTCTCTACATCTAGGACAAACATAGTCGGTTTGTATATGTCTATGGTCCAGGTTGCTTTTGATTGGAAAGATGTTATTCAATAACCTCCACATCAATGTCTTTTTCATGGGGGGAACTCTGTTGTCCCACACCTTCTTCCATATTAGATGATACTTATTTTCTTAAATACTATTTATTAGTTTGATTTAGTCTATTTATTTTTATTTTTTACAACTTGTAAAATACTGAAAAAAACTAATTGATTAGTACTTTTAGAATATTAAAAAAAACTATAATTTGTAATTTGGATATCCAGAAAACCGATCCAAATTAAACCGCATAAAATTGGATTGAATTGGATTGGATTTTTTAACCAATCATCCAAAACCAAACCAAAGTGCAAGTAAATTTACCTTTGGATCAAATGATATTTTTCTTCGGAACTAATCCAAACCGAACCGTGAACACCCATAGTCCTAAGTAGATTTGTGCTCCCCAATGTTGAAAAACTAACATCCATATTTTCTCTATGTTAAAACTTTCAGACCCATGGTCGCCAGGAGGAACGCAATGCCTTGATTTCCAGAATACTATCATCGAAAGTGGATGGAACAACCGGTCTCATGAGGAAGGTCGATTATCAACTAGTAGCTAGACTGATAAGACCCATGTTCCAAGCAAGATACCACAACTTGATGAAATATCTCAAGGATATGTCATCAACGAACTCAACATGTATCAGGCGTAAGATAGAGTATACCAACAATCAAGATAATCCTTGAACCAATCGCATAGCCCGCCCAACCAATACCGAAAGCCCAAGAGAAAACAAAGCAATTTTATGAGAAGCACACAAAACATTAAAGATGTGTTATTTAAACATAAATAAAAAGAGGATAATGGCAAGAAAAGAACTAGACAGTGAAAATCTATGATACTCTAGGACAACCAAGTGGAAAGTTTGATTTTCTGGTAACATACACGGCTCCCAAAGACTTCAACATTGCGCTCGAGGACATCCAACCAACCGGTTGGGAAGACCCATCCAAATGAAAAAATGTCTATAATAATCCCTTTAAATTGGTAGGCCTGGTTAGAGAGAGTAAGGATGTCTGAGCTAGGATTCCCCTTAAAGCTTAGATTGGATTTTAGCCAACTTTATGTAAATATCTTAATGAATAAATAAAAGGAACTAGGTTGCACTCTTTTCCCTTGACATATAAGGGTTTCTAACAAGGAGCCCAGTCTTAACAAGATATTGCAACTTATTTTACAAGTACCCAGCTTAAAAAATTATGGTTCATTTTAAACCCTATAAATGTGTTTTGACGCGCTTCGCAAACATAGGTCCCTAAGTGTGTCAACTTTCTTCGCGTACATGGGGGTATAAAACTCCTATTAAACACGTTGATTACATTCGTGTACATAGGTCACCCTCAAGCATGTAGACTGGCTCCGGGGAGGGTAGAAAAACTCCTATTAAACATGTTGATTACATCAGTGTACATAGTTGTTAGCTCCTAATTTTGACGCTCATATTATTCTTAAAGAGAAGTAATTTAAGGATTATATTCTTTAAGGAGAATAAAAAGGCTTCAACCGAAGTGATGATGAGAATCCAGGTCGAAGCTACGCCTGTGTAAGGGAAGGATGGTTCATGGACTTAGAAATATTTCTAAGTGATTGGAAATGTTGTTCAACGGATGCTTCTGAAAACATTCGTCGCAAAAGGGTTTGAATTCAAATTTAGGAGGGAAAGTTGGTTTCTTATCCGTTCCTAAAGAGACAAATGGCGCAAATTCATGGGTCAAAGACATGCATGTTGGTGTAAGCTCTAGAGGCCAATACTTTTGGTACTTGTATCAAATTATTTATTAATTATAAAATTCATTTCTTTATTATTATGTTTATTAATAATAAAAGGCACAAACTAACTTGAAATAATATGAGAAGGATAAGTTTTAATGTTTTGTTTTGTTTTTGTTTTTTAGGGTTGTAGATCTATATTTATATGTAACCATCTATGTATTCTTTTGAATAATATAGATCTACTTTTGCCATTTTCTAAGTTCATGATATAACCAATGTTTTTTTACATCTTTTTCACTTCTTTTGTGTTTGTATTTATTTTTCAATCTAGGTTAATATTGATTCATATTTTACAAATGTTAATATATTTTATTTTCAATTTGTTATATTTGTTTTGTGTTGATTTTCATTTATTACTCAAAAAACTCATATGGGTTGTTCAAATCCTTATTGATCTCTTTGTATTCAAGGGAAACCAGTGAAACTGATGAAAATGATGGTTTTTTTAGTTATTATGATATGATCAAAACAAATGTTGTTGTTGTTATAAGTTGCAGGAAGATGAGAAAGAGAAACAAATTTTGTTATAGTTTATTTTGTTTCTTTTTGTTTTATATTAAATATTTTTAGTATACTACTCCCTCCGTCTCATAAAAAGTGTCTTATTTGCACTTTTTCTATGTTTTAAAATAAATGTCTCTTTAGAATCCCAACACAACATTTATTATTTTTTCCATTACTATACCCCTATTTATTAACTTTCACGTTTTTCAACTACTTTATTACTTACTTTTAATAGGGGTATTCTAGTAAAAGATATTAGTTTTTTCACTAAAACCAACCCATCCAATCATTTTCTTAAGAACCGCGCATTGCTCAAATAGGACATTTTTATGAAATGAAGGGAGTATTATATATATTAGGGATGTCAGTTTGTATCTATTAGTGGGGATCCCTGTGGGAATTTCCACGTTTGGGGCCCAGAAATGGGGATTTCACCCCACGGGGTGGGGATGGGGAGATGGGGACGGGGAATACATCTCCTGCCCCGCGGGGTCCCTGCCCCGCTTATTATTTTACTATAATTAATTTAATATATATTTTATATTTTACATTAGGTTTTTCTGTCATTTCCTTTATGTTTATTTTAAAAAATAAATAAATACTGATGTATTCATTAAGAGAGATAAATGTAGATATTAAAACTTAACAAAGTTGAAACGTTCATTTTCTTCTATCAGAATCGTTTTTATTTTCTTCTACCGTCAAACCTCCATTCAGCTTCCTCATCCATCTTCTTTGTCACGCCTCGCCATTGGCCATCGTATTCTTTGTATCGTGTGCTATATTATTATTCACATCTCTTACGATTGCATCAATAAGATTTGATTCTCATTAATTTATTCATGTAATTGTTTATAGAAAAAAGTAGTTTATTTCTCCTTGATTCTCATAAATTTGTTCACGTAATTGTTTATGGAAAAAAAGTAGATTATTTCGCCTTGATTCTCATAAATTTGTTCATGTAATTGTTTATAGAAAAAAAAGTAGATTCTTTTGACTAACTTTAAGATTTCTAATTTGATCAATTGTAAGATAATAGTGAGACCTATAAAAACTAAATTATCATATATTATTTGATTTTTTATTTTTCATGCATATTTATGTTGTTGAATTTTGTAGTTATTTATGCATATTGTTACTTAAAAAACTATTATAATTTTTTTTGAATTTCATAGTATTTTATATAAAGTATCATTATTTTATGTCCCATTAGTAATTTTAATAAAAATTATAAATGTGAAATAAAAATTATAGTAAATATAGATATTTAGAAAAATGTTAATGGATAAATGTAGAATCCGCGTGGGTCCCCACGGGGAATGGGGATCCGCGGGGAACAGGGATGGGGATAGAAACTCCCCCATGATGGGGATCAGAGATGGGGAATGAATTTGATAGAGGGGACAAAGATGGGGAAGTGTCCCCCACCCCGCCCCATTGACATCCCTAATATATATATATATATATATATATATATATATATATATATATATATATATATATATATATATATATATATATATATATATATATATATATATATATATATATATATATATTATTTATTATTTCTATTATTATTTCTATTTCTATTTCTATTATTATTATTATTATTATTATATATTATTTCATTTCTTAACATCTTTTTCACTTCATTTGTTTTTTTAGGTGGTAGATTTACTAATAAGAAGATGAAATTTTTTAAATAATATTTATAATTTATTATGGAATTTTTGTAATATATATATATATATATATATATATATATATATATATATATATATATATATATATATATATATAATTTCATTTTTTAAATTACCTTTTTACTTTATTTCTTTTTTCAGGCAGTAGATCTATCTATAAGAATAAAAAAATTAAATAAGATTAATAATTTATTAATATCTTTTTTATTTATTTTTTGATTTTTTGATTATTAATATTTCTCTTTTTTCTTTTATTATATATATATTATCATGCAATGTTTTTAAACAAACTTAATTTTATAAATGGAACTAAATTTATTTTTTATTTCTATATTTTTAGACATAAAGTGCAAAAAAAAATATTTATTATTTTAATAGATGGTTAAAAACATTTGTTGATTTAAATTGTAACTTATTTATTTAATATCTACCGTATATTTCATTTTTCTATTTTAAAAATATATAAATTATAATAATGATTCAAATATTTATATATGCTGAAGAAAATTATAGACATGGATTTTGTATTTCCGCAAACATTTCAATTTCTACTCACATATCTTTTTAAAAAATAAACTCATAATTTAAAATTATGTCTTTCTTTTATTTTTATTATTATTTTTTTACCATTAAATTTTTTTCATTTATTGAAATTTCTGCCATTAATATAATAATTAAATAAATCATCTCATTAGGGTAATTATGGGAGAAAAATATATTACTAATCCAAATAGTATAAAATATTTTAAAATTATTGAAATTTATTTATAAAATTAAAACAATGATTGAATAATGTATGAATTCGAACACGGGAAAATATGTATTATTTATTAAAATCTTAAATGCATAATTCCCCCACAATATAGGTCAATTTCGTTTTACCCCATTTTATTTTATTTATTTGAAATTCCCCTTGTAATAATTTTTTTTTTTGAATTACCGCTTAAGCTTTCTATTTTAACACTGAAATATGGGGTAAATAAAAAATTATTGGGGATAATTTTTTAACTTAGGAGAAAACATACTTAGTATTTCAAAAAAAAAATTAAATGGGTAAAACGAAACTCGCCTATATTGCTCGGGGAATTTGTGCATTTAATCCTTTATTATATTTTAGAAAAAAATGTGAGTAACATATTAGTACCATGTGAATGTAAGAGTATTCAATCCAGATTCTGTGCGAACGCACGAGTTATTACAATTTTCGTATGATTAAAGAAAATAAAAATAAAAATAATTTATATAATGTATCTATCGATACACGAGCAAAATATATTTATCTATGTTACTAATATTTATATATACAATTAAAACGATAATTAAAAATACTGTGTTATTAGTTGACATATATAAAACTAAATAATTTCATAAATAATTTTATAGTTAATGCCAAATAAAATATATATTTTTTTTTGAAAATTATAAACTTTCTTGGTTAAATTATTTTGTCTTTTTACAAATAATATAAATAAAAAATACATAACATTTTGCTCATTATACAATAATTTATTTTTCAATATCTTGATTTTTTTTTTTGTGTTCTTTTCATTGTTATTGTTTTAGATCACTTAAATTATAGAAATATTTATTTACATGTTTCTCTACTTGAATTGTATGTTATATCTTGAATTATATACTAAATTTAATGTTATATTTTACTTTTAGTGTTACTATACAAACTTTCTTTTTTATATAATTAAATATTTTCTATAATTGTTTTTTTTTTAAATTTCCTTTGGCAACAAACGAGGGTTACCCGTGCGAAGGAACGAGTATCCCACTAACTTTATAATAAAAGAAATGTAACCTATAAATGAAGGTCTACTGAAAACCTTTTGTTGAGTGAATGTTGTGCAAAGTTTGTAATATCACAAAATTCTGAATTTGAGTTGAGTTTGAGAAGAGTAATGGCTGTTAGTCAAACTAAAATTTGTGTTGTGATGATCTTGATGATATTATTTATTATCATACAATCTGAATCCAATGCTCAATCTCAAGAATTGAAATCAAACAAGATTAATGAGACTTGGTGTACAATAAAGTGTAATTTTGTTTGTGCTAAATATGAAGACAAAGAGCTTAAGGCGTGTATGGATGAATGCAAAAAAACAAAATGCTAGCATCAACATTGGTAAGATTCTTTACATAACCAAGTTTTTTTTTTCTTTCAAAAAAGTTATTTAGTTTCTTTAACAAAACATATATAATAATTTGTTTTTGTGTTGTAGGTGTTTGTGGATACGATGAATACATACATTTCTTCAAGGGTGGAAACTTGCAACAATAATAAATAAATACTTGAGATTTAAGAAATGATATGTAATAAAGTATAATCATAAAGTTGACATTGTGTCAAATTTCAATAAATATCTTATTACTCACAAAATCTTTTTTTTTGATAAATATTTTTATAATTACTTTTTGAAAATTTGTTGGTATTTTTGTTTGTTTTCTATGATGTTTGGTTTAAAAATTGAAGTGAATATAAAAAAGATTTTGCTAGAATTTTATGGTAATTATTTAGATTGAATATGCTTTAAAACGTTATTAAATAAATCTTAAAAAATGTTCAAGTTGATTTTTATGAATGACTTCATAGTAGTAAATTGGTGAAATATAAAATGTTATTTTTTTAGTAGCTAACATAAAATCAATTTTTTAAAAACCAGACTGAATCTGCCGGTACAAACGATTGAATCGAAAATTCGAGATGAATCTGTCCCGATCAACTTTTTCAGAATTGTCTGTGGGTCAAAACCAGAGTAAAACCAAGAAAATCAAATTGAACTGTTCAAACTAAAAAACTGAAATTGGACTTGTGAAAATCACCCGGTTAAAAAAAAGCATTAAATTAGTCTTTTTTCTCATAAAATAAATTGATAGGTCAATATCAAAACATAAGACATTCCTCAATCACAAAAAATAATGTCTTTGTTTTTTCTATAAACATACAAACTTCTAAGGTTTATCACTTTGTTATAGTTTTTCTTTCAACCAGACTTCATCACTATCACATCGTCTCTTTCAAATATAGTCATGGTATCCAATTCAATATTATTTATCATTTAAGACAATATTGTTTATCGCTGTCAATTATGACTTATTTATTGTCGTTTAACTCGAATTTGCTTATTGTTGTTTGATTAAGTATGGTGTATTGTTTATTATTGATTATTATATCTTATGTAATTTAGGTATTCTTAATTATTTTAATTTTATTTTAGCTATTATCTTCTAGTATTATTTTAATTTTGTTTTGAATTAGCTTAACTTATTTTATTGAATGATTTAATTTGTTCAAATTATTCTTAAATGAAGGTTGAAATTAAGTGTACAACTATGCTGAATTATTATATGTACTATTAATATTGTTGTATTAAGTTTGTAATGAATTTTTTAAATATTTATTTTCTTAAGTTGTGAAAATATAATTTTGTGTGACATATCTGTGAAATTTAGTTTCATATTATTAGTTTATTTATAAACAGTTCAATTGTAAGTTTAATTAACTGAATAGATTAAACCTTAAACTGAATGTTTCATCAGTTCGATCTTTGATCCGATTCTTAAAACATTGCATAACCTACTTTATTTAGACCATAAAAATGTATTATTAATTATTTTTACAAAAAGTATTGGTTGAAATACACAATTTTTTTAAAAATTAAAAATTAGTTATTGAGATTAACTACTATGCATTGTCATTGTAAATAATTTACATTGTCAATTCGTCATCATCATCTATTTATATTAATTTAAAGGTGATTAAACTAAAAGTCTAACTTCTTTCAATATCCAACGTTTATAATTAATTACTTGTGTAAAATTAATTTATTCTGTCAATGCATCTGAATAAAATTCTTATTTTTGTATGTCGTTTATAATAATATTTAATAAATTTGTAGATTTATATAATATTTTATTTTAAAAATAAAAAATATAAGAAATAAAAAAAATTAATATATATTATTATTTACTTTTAGTAAATTAATTAATGATTAATGCTTACTATATTGATTATTTATGCATTTCTTAATACATAAGAAAATATAAGTTAATAATATAAAAACTTTTTTTGTGTGATTCATTTAAATTTGTCATGTATATCAATAGATTCATATTGATATAATCTCGATTGTTATTTAATTGAATATCTTTGGTTATATTTGTAAATTAACGCAATTGTTGGTTGGTAGATACTCAAAAGTAGACTTTTTCATATATGTATGGTATGAAACATTCTTTTGGTTATACTTGAATACATTTTCTTAGGGGGAAAAGTTTTCGCAACTGAGTGTGAGCTTTATTAGGTGTTTTTTTTTACTTTTCTTTGAGATGAGAAAGAAAGCAAAGCAAACCAAAGGTAAAAAGTCTAAAGGGAGACTAATGATTCCTAAGTGTTGTCATGCATGGATGAACCTAGGTTAGTGCGGTTTTCTAATCCTAATGAAGAAAAGGAAGAGAAACGAGAATTAGAAATCAACTTACTTCCTAAGGAAGCTAAGTTGTTTCTAAAAGGGATTAGCATGAATTTATACAATTCAAGTACAAAATGCTAAAACAAGTACACTTTGAAATCATAAAGGAATTTAAGGGATGAAGTTGTGTGAACTTACCTTAACCTCCCTACAAAACAAAGGTTAGTAGGATAAACATGATAAAAGGAATGAGGTAAATAAGTACCAAACAAATCCTAATTCATCTAGGACCTAATCTAGACTCAACCATAAGTCTAAGGGACCTAAAAACTATGCAAAACAAAAATCCAACAGCTACTACAACTTACTAATGCACGATCAGCTATGAAATGCATTGCAAAATACAAACAACTTACTACATCTAACAATCAACATGCGAAATAGGTGTAAAAAGCCAAACAGCATGAATGCAACATGCTTTTACAACACATGTTTCAAAATACAACTATGAAAACAAGGTATATTTGGATCATTTTTCAAATGCATAAAACAATAAATTTTAATGCAATCAAGTAATGCAAGAATTATGCAAGATTATGCAATGAAATGCAAAGTATTATTAATAATGAAATGCAACATCAACATGCAAAATGATGCAAGTTACATGGTTTATGTGATTCTTTTTAGATTATGCAATTTACAATATGCACAAAAATGGATCAAGAAATGAATGGCTTCATGATGCAATGCAAAAACCAGAGGTATACACCTTCATTATTATGCTATAAAGGATGCTCAGATATGCAAACAATGGTCACAAAGTGTTATGAACATATATGCAACATTTACGCTCAAAAACGGAAACTAACGAAACGCGTGTTGAAAGCTATCAAAATTATAGAAACATGCACCTAAAGTGGTCCTAAAAATTCCTTAAAATCATTATCTATCAAGCTATGATGGTTAAAGAATGAACTATGCAAAGACATGCCATGAAACAAGTTGATTTCTCAAATTCAAACAACGTTAACCGGTTAACGCCCTGGGTTAACCGGTTAACGGCTTCAAAAATCAAAATCCAGGGGAAAAATATAATGTGTTAACCAGTTAACCCAGGGTGTTAACCGGTTAACACTGAATTGAATGCTGAAAATCATATAGGAAAAGCACTTTTAGCCACAAACCTATCTCCAAAGACTCCTAATACATTCATGAACATGCTAGCACGCAAATTCTTCTCAAACCTATTCTTATAACACCTATTAGCACCAAGAACTAGCTACAATTCTAGCTTCTAACTATCAAAATAAGCAAATCGTAAAACTGATCAAAACACAAGCAAACGATCAACAATCGAAGAATGCCATACGCCGAGATAAAGTGAATAAATTAAATGCGAAACGGTTTTGAATTCACCAACCTACAAAGTGGACGATTGCTTTGGTGATTGTTGCGGTTTGACCGATGCACAAATGAAGATAATACCAAAGGCTTCAAACTTTGATCCGCAAGAATGCAAAATAAATGCAATCGATCCGAAATGCTTCCGATTGGTGAAATAAACACCGCAACCGTGTCAAATCTTAGATTAACCACTTAATTGGTGAAGATGATAGAGGCTAAGCTTCCGATCTATCGAGTTTCGATGTGAAACTTGAAGGATCATGATGAAGATGAAGCTTTGGTGAAGGTTTAAAATGGAGGAAAAGTTTGAGAGAATTGACAGAAATGAAGAGAAATTGAGAAAAATGGTGGAAGTGAAGCCAAGACCTTTTTTTTGGAGTGAAGAGATCTTTTTATAGTGGTTAGGTTTGGAGTGAGGGTTAGGTTAGGGTTTAGGATTGGGTCCTAAGCTAAGGGTAGGAGTTAGTTAAAGTTGGTTAGGGTTTAGGGAATATTCCTTGGAAGAGTGTTGAAGGGTCTAGAATGTGGTAGAACTTTCAAGGCAAAATGGAATGTGAAAGTGGAGTGTGAAACAAGGTGGAAAAATGAGGGAAGAAAGTGGAGGGAAAGGGGAAAGCAACTAATTTTTGAAGTTTTTGTTCAAAATTCGCCTCCATTAACCGGTTAACCCCAAGCATCAACCAGTTAACGGGTGAAAAAATTGACTTTTTCATTCTTTTGGTGGATTAGCTTGGAAATGGACCGGGTTATTTTTGTGGTATTATTTTCCTTCTTGAGCTCCAATTATTGACAAGTATCACTTGATCAAAAGCCTAATGCAAATGCAGATGAGGATGATTTATTTTATTTATATTTTCTTTTGAATGCAGTGCAGTATGAATGGATATGCAAGATGACGAAGCATAAACCACTTGAGGTTGGCAACAAATAAGAGGGCAAAATTTAGGGTATTATAGTATGGTATGAAACATTCTTTTGGTTATACTTGAATACATTTTATTAGGGAAAAAAGTAGTAGCAACTGAAGTGTGAGCTTGTAAATCAAGTAGTATCAACTCACCTTTCAATCAAATTTAAAGAACGTGTTGGCAAACCCTTCAGTAATGTAGGAAGAAATCACAAGGTTATACATGTATGTGATTATGTGGTCGACGGGAGACTATCAGGATGGATTCATACAACCTACATCTGCAAATGCCATATACATACGATAGCTATACAAGGTAAATTCCACCATAAGAGAATTCGGCTTCATTTGCTATGGAATTTGTTCATGCCTAAATATTACATGGTAGGCTATATAGCCGGAGAAGAGAAGAATCATAACTCAGGTAGTTACATAGTATGTCATCTATGGAAAATCATCATACCCAGCCCGCCTCTCACGAGGCCGAGCATTCAACCATTCCAAGTCTGGTTTCCGGACATTCATGGATTTGTCAGCCAAAAAGATGTAACGGTTTTGGCGCATCAATTCCAACCATTACTAAGTCTTCAAGACACACAATGATCAAGGATGGTTACGAATTAAAGGTCCTGCAACGACTTAAGGCCATGAGGCTTCTCTTAATGACTACTCCTGATGAAGAGGACTATAAAAAGGGGCTATAGTCAGAGGGATAAGCAAGACATTTTTATCTTGATACTTGTTTCTTAGCATGCTCTCGGATACCCCAAAGTATTACAAAATACAGACAATGTAGCTCTCCCTGACCAGAAAATGGAGGACTAACACCTTTGTTGTTCTAAACAAATTTGGCTAGAACATTTAGCGCCCACCGTGGGGGTTGATAAAACTTTTCCCATGCCACAACAGCTATTATCAACATGTCATACAATGGTAATGATCATCCACCTGCCGTGGCTCAACTTTTAGCAATGATAGAGGAAATGCGTCAGCAGAATGAATCACTACAGGACAATGTACACACACTACAATAAAAGAATAAATTTGAAGAAGATACTGAGGAGGATGTACTCGAGTCACAACCTCTATCTCAAGATATTTGGGATAATCACGTCCCAGAAAATTTCAAGGCACCAACATTAGTAACATATGATGGCAAGACGGTTCCTCAAGAGCATGTTATAATTTTGAACAATCAAATGACTATAGTGGCGCCTACAGGTTCACTAAAATATAGACTTATAGTGGGTACTTTAAGGACGTATCACTCAGGTGGGACATGAGTCTTCCACTCCTCTTTTTTATAAGCTATCAGGACCTGAACAAAAAGCTGGTACAACATTTCTCAGGAAAGAAAAAATAGAAGGGTGTTCACCACTACTATATTTAGTGTCCGGCAGAGACACTCTGAGTCACTTAGGGAATATCTCTCTATATTCAATGAAGAAACTCTCAAAGCATCCCATCCTAATAAAGAATTATTCGTAGGATCTTTTCAGAATGGATTACGAGTTGGGCAATTCAATGAGTCCTTGGCTCAAAAGCTGGTTGCTCATATGGATGAAATTACATCCCGGGCCGAATGCCACTTAAAAGTTAAGGATAGCAACTAGGAAAAAAAGGATCGAGATGGTACATAAAAACAAAAAACAAAGAGGAAAGTCCAATCCGGAAGAAGGAATAGCCCCGGTTAGCTATCCGAGAACGACATTCCCCCAGACCGTACAAACCAGCATCTGTGTCAGACATAATATACACTCCACTGAATATACGGAGGGGCAACATTTTGAAGGAAGTATGTCATTTGAATATATTACTTAAACCTAGTTGACCTAAGAGGGCAAATGCGATCATGGGAAGAGATCTAGAGGCATGATGCAACTATCATAGAATAAAGGGTCATCATACGGAAGACTGTCAACAGTTGAAAAGAGAAATCGAAGCCTTGATCCAAAGAGGACATCTCTTATCCTATGTGAAATATTAGCATTCACAGAACAATAAGAGGAGTCCTCGTAGAGACAATCCAGGTTCAGAGAAAACATCATGAAAGAAAGATTGAGACGAAGGGGAGGGTCATAAAACGAAGGCTTCTCATCACACCCTAAACACCATAGATGGAGGCATTTCAGGAGGATGTGAAAGTAATTCGGCCAGGAAGCAATAGGCAAAGGTGGTCATGCACATTGACCAATCCCTACCAGTAAAAATGAATGAGGATCCTAGGGAGGTTACATTCTCCAAGAAAGAGGTTATAGGAATTCTAGCTCACGAAAATGACCCTATGGTTATAAAGGTATTAATACGAGACTAGAATGTAAAAAGGGTACTTATAGACCTTGGTAGTTCATCAGACGTGTTGTACTGGGACGCCTTCCATGGAATGGGACTTGACGCCACCAAGCTATTACCATTTAAAGGAAGTCTTGTAGGATTCTCAGGAGAATAGGTATAGGTACTCTGACACTTGGCATTACCAACAACCTTTGGCAACACGAACAATGCAAAAATTGTCCGAGTCAGATACCTTATTCTCAATGTCACCTCACCCTATAACATCATCATTTGAATACCTTCTTTTAACACCTTAAAAGCTTCACTATCAAATTTATACCCACTATGAAATCTCCACTTGGGGAAGGTCGGGTCGGAATAATCAAAGGTGATCAGGGACTAGTGAGAAAGTGTTGCAAGGATAGCTTGAAATTAAGTAATAAAGATCAACATAATGAGATAGGCTCCAAAGTAGGCCTTAAGGTCCATATGGTTAAAATTTGTATGCATGAAGACCTAGAAACTGAGCACGTTGAAGAAAACTTAGGGCGATTACCACTTCTAGAAGCTCCTACTAGGAACAACTTTCTCTCCATGAAAGATAGCCCGGATGATGGGCTTACTTTTCAGAAAGAATCACAAAGAAGCGAGGAAGAACTATAAGCGATTACAAAAGAAGAGATTCTCAATAGAGGGGTCCTAACTCCTAAGTAGAGTTGTACTCCCCAATGTTGAAAAACTAACATCCACATTTTCTCTATGTTTAAACTTTCAAGCCCATGGTCGCCAGGAGGAACACACTGCCTTCCAGAATACTACCAGCGAAAGTGGATGGAACAACCGACCTCATGAGGAAGGTCGATTATCAACTAGTAGCAATACTGATAAGACCCATGTTCCAAGAAAGATACCTCAACTTGATGAAATATCTCAAGGACATGTCATCAACGTACTTAACAAGTATCAGGTGTAAGATAGAGTATGCTGACAATCAAGATAATCCCTAAACCAATCGCATAGCCCGCCCAACCAATACCAAAAGCCCAAGAGAAAATAAAGCAATGTTACGAGAAGGACACAAAACATTAAAGATGTGTTATTCAAACATAAATGAAGAGGATAATGGTAAGAAAACGAACCAGGCAGTGAAAATCTATGATACTCTAGGACAACCAAGTGTAAACACCCCAAATTTGCCCTCACCCATTCACACCATGGCTTGTGATATTTTCATATGCATAAGTTCAATCATATCATCTCATATTACATATTTGCTTCACTGCATTGATTCTAAGTCATCTGCATCTAGGGTTTGTGATCTGAGCAATCCAAGAGCCATTTGAGACACTCCAAAGGTCTTCAATCACTTCAAATGGGTCCATGTATGTTTAAGCATCATATTATATCCTCACAAGGTCAAGAAAGTCAAAAAATCACAAGAACTGAGATTGGCATGGAAGCAGAGCCAAGTTTGACTGCACAGATGACCTAGAATTAGGGTTTTGGTTTCAGAGGCCATAACTCCAAATTTTTTGGTCATTCTTGTTTCTATTGGTATCTATATGGTATAGGGATCATGCATATCAATTTTCATGAAGAAATTCCATGGGGAAGGCATCCAATCAAGAGTTGACTTCTTGAGCAAGTCAGTGCAAAATCAGGGCATCTGAGGCCCCCAATGACCCAATCAAAGGGTGTTCTTCATCATTTTGATTGTGTATGATCTTTATTTGATCATAGAAGATGTTGGAAGTTCACAAAATTGAAGAATTTCAAGCCTTTTGCAAAGTTGACTTTTTGGGAAAATGACTTGTAATGGAAAATTGCCATTTTGGGAAACTTTTTCAACCCTTGCTTTTTGATTCAAAAATGCTTCAAATGGGAAAACTTTGGTCATGAAAGTTGTAGAATGGATCATCCCCTTTTCAAAAAGTACAAGAACTCATTCTAATTCATTTTGGATCAAAAGTTATGGCTTGTCAAAGTTGGCCAAAATCACATAATTTCAAGTTTTCCACCAAAGAGGCAATTTGCATAATGGTTTGATAAGGCATTCTAAAGACTTCAAATGTACACAAACACTTCATAACATGACAAATGGACCTCTAAGGATCAGAATGGTACTTTGAATTATTTCATTTCATGCCTTAAACTTGAAGAATTTCCAAAAGGGGCAAAGTTGTGCCAATTTGCAAAAGGGATCAAAGCTTCTCATCCACTTGCCTCAGTTCACAAAATCTGATCCACAAGCATTCCATGATCTCAGATGAGCAAGGATAAGCCAAAAATCAAGTTGAACCATTGCCCATACCTCAAGTACAAGTCAAGTTGACATTTTGGCAACTTGCCCATACCAATCAACATAGGCCAGCACCCACTCTCTGACCTATCACACTTCTTTATATGGATCATTTACAAGAAAAAGCACATAACACACAAGCTTGAATCAGATCATAAGCCATAGTTCCAAGTTTATGCCTCATATGCATTTTCTTTCGAAACACACAATACAAGCATCAAACACACAAACAAACTTCACAAAACATCTCAGCACACTCTCCTGATCATTTCCCTGCCCTCACTTTGCCCTGAAACCTCCTCAATCAGAAACACGATCCTCACCCCTCACTGAACAGAACTTCTGCAAACTCACAAACCAGCCATTTTAAACTCCAACCAAGCATTGCAAGCTTCTCAGGAGGTTCATTAGAGGCATTTTGGATCAAGGGGCCAGCCAGAAAGTTCCAGAAATCAAAGCTTCGATTCAGGTAGCCATGGAAATTCATTTTTCCAGAACTCTTATTTCTTGTTTCTAAAATGATCTACATGCTTCCCTGAGTTCACTGAACCTTTTATTTTTGAAAATGATTGAGTTTTGAGGTTGTATGCTTGTTCTGAAACTTTGCCCGTGAAATGAGTTTTGCTTTGATTCTTATGTTTCAGTGAAAATAAATGGATTTTGGGGTGGGGTTTAGGTTTAATGATGTTTAAGGATGAAATCTGGAGATTTTAGTGGAGTTTTGATGCGTAGGGAGGGAGATAGCATGAACACCTTGCCGGAGAAGATGACCGGAACACTGTTCCGGTCATCTGAAAGTAATTAGGGCTAATTAATTAGGGTTAGCCAAGTTTGAATTCTGGCCGTCCATTCGCGCGCCAAGTCAATTCCCGCCCCCCTGACTTTGAACCTGGGCCCTTGGATTGGCTGACTTTCTCTTTTTCTCATTAAAATCATTTTTAATTCATTTGTTTTGTATTTAATTTGTACGAATTATTAAAAATAGCAAAAAATGTTTAAAAATTCTGAAAATTTTTATCAAGCCTTTTATTAATTTTCAGAAACCAAAAATATTTTTATTTTTATTTTTTGCATTAAAAATTATTTTTAAATCATTTAAAAGTTTATTTTTAATTAGTTAATGGAAATTAATTAATTAAAAATACTTTTAGGTATTTAAAAATCACAAAAAAATTCACATGGCATTTAGAAACATTTAGAAACATTGTCCAACTCTCAAACCAAATTTCTTTTTTGATCTTAATGCCTTTTGATCATTTTCATTGGATTTAATTTCATTTTTAGGCAATATTTTGTTTCAAACTTCAAAAATTCATTTCTGCCTAACCTTTGAGAGTTGGATCATGATTCTTTTTGCATTGCATCTTGTATAACATGTAGTTCATAGGATAAAATTAGCTTGAATTGATCTTGCATTTTCATTTTGTTTTGCATTTTTCTTGACAAGGTACCCCAAAACCCTAGCAATCTTAGGAAATTCATAACTCTCACTAGGTTAAGAGTTGGATCCCCTCCTTTGGGCAGTGAGTTTGTATAGGTTTAGGGTTCCCTTGAGTGCATTTTCAATTTTTTATCATGATGTTTGCTTCTGATTTTGAATTTTGTTTTGTGCATTGATCATAAACCCTAGTTTGGGCTTTCCCTTGCATCCATCTTCCATTTGCTTGCATACCATGACTTGCCATGACATTTTGTGCATCCATTTGATTCATAATACATCTTAAGACATATTAGAATCATGTGTGATCATTGCATATTTCATTTGCCATGTTATATGTCTTTTGCATTCCATAACTTTTCATGAACATCCATGGTTCCAAACATGCTTCTTTTGCATCCATATGTTTGTATGATCATTCTCATGCCTTGCCTCATGTTTGCATCATATCTTAGAATCATTAACATCATACTCATGCTTCTGGTTTTGGTTTGCATCATCACATTTCATCTTGTAGATGTCTTGAATTGGCAGAATTTTTGACCAACAAGAATTATTGAATTCAGTTCAGAATGTCCTATCAAATGTTGGGACATTATCAAACAGAGTATATGAACTTATTTCAGGATGTCTTACCAGATGTTGGGACATTGTGTAAATGACTAAGTTCAGTTTTTCAGGATGTCCCAACAGATGTTGAGACATCTCAAACCTGCTTCCAGAATTAATTATTGACTAACTAATCAGAGATATTTAAGGAGAGTTATCTGGAATTAATTAATGATGGATAAAAACAGAACAAGGCGCATCTGTAGGGAGTTTTATATTGAAGATTCAGATTAAAACAGAAGACCTAAATCACCTAGAATCTAGGAAGTAACAAACCCTAAATTCAAGGTGGAAGCTGCATGTGCATTAGGGCTGGATCATCCTACAGAAAGCCCAAATTACAGATACCTATTTAAGCAACAGAAACTCATAGAATTGAGTACGAATTTCAGAAGACCAAATAGGGTGTCTAGTGTTTTTAATAGCAGGTTGTTTTTAATTGTACCACTTGATGAGCTTTTAAGCATAAGTGCATTTGTGACTTGATTGAAACTGTGAAGTAAGATCAAGCTGTATTGTTTGAAGAATGTCTTCAATTTTATTAAACTTGTAAACTTGATCACTGTGTGATTGAGGGGGAGTGAGTAGGGTACTCTTATCTAAGTTGTGACTTAGGTAGAAATTGCATTGGGTAGTTATTAAGTGATAGATTAAACAGAGAGGTTTAAGTCTAGAATTAATATTACTTATAGTGGATTTCCTCCTGGCTTGGTAGCCTCCAGATGTAAGTGTGGTTATACACTGAACTGGGTTAACAAACTTCTGTGTTGTTTACTTTTCTTGCTATTTAAGTTTTGGTTAAATCTGTCAAGTGTTGGGACATCTCTTAGGACATCTCATACCTGATCACAGAATTTCAATTGGCATCAGAGCAGGCACCCTGCCTGTTTATACTGGGTGAGATCTAGGGAATACAAATTCTGTAACATGGACAGAGATATAGGGTCAGTAAATAGACCACCTATTCTGGATGGATCTAATTATGACTACTGGAAGCCAAGAATGATTGCATTCTTAAGATCACTTGACAACAGGGCATGGAGAGCAGTCAACATTGGATGGGATTATCCTGTCCAAGATACCAAAGATGGATCAAAAGTGCTGAAACCTGAAGAAGAATGGAGTAAGGAAGAAGAAGATTCAGCACTAGGCAACTCAAAGGCCTTAAATGCTTTATTCAATGGCATTGATAGGAACATCTTCAGACTTGTACATCATTGTGAGCTAGCCAAAGATGTATGGGATACTCTCAAAACAACTCATGAAGGAACATCAAAAGTAAAGATGTCAAGACTTCAACTCCTCACCACAAAATTTGAAAACTTGAGAATGAAGGAAGATGAGACAGTTCATGAATTCTACATGAACATTTTAGAAGTAGCTAATACTTCTGGAGCCTTGGGAGAAAAAATGACCGATGAAAAGCTTGTAAGAAAAATCCTCAGATCTTTGCCAAAAAGATTTGACATGAAAGTCACAGCAATAGAAGAAGCTCAAGACATATGCTCTATGAAAGTTGAAGAACTCATTGGTTCCCTTCAAACTTTTGAGATGGGAATGAATGACACAAATGTTAAAAAGAACAAAAGCATAGCCTTGGTGTCAAATACTGATGAAGAAGAAGATGATGAATCAGAAAATGATAAAAGCTTATCAGACAACCTTGCTATGCTTGGAAGACAATTCAAACAGATTCTCAGAGGAATGGAAGGCAAATCCAAGCCCAGTGGAAGATACACAAACCCCTCTGAGAACAGGAGATCTTATGATGCTAACAGAAGGTCAAATTATGCTGAAAAGACCAGTCAAGAAAAAGGAGTCAAATGCCATGGATGTGAAGGATATGGACACCTCAGGAATGAATGTCCTACCTACTTAAAAAGGCAAAAGAAAGGACTCTCTGTAACCTGGTCTGATGAAGACTCAGGAGGTGATTCAGAAGAGGAATCAGCTAAGCATATCACTGCTTTAGCTGGATTATGTGACTCTGAAAGTGAATCCAGTGATGGAGAACTTACTTATGAAGAACTTGAGAAAGCATTCAAAGATCTATATAAAAGAAGCTCTGAAATATGCAGTGAGGTTATAAAGCTAAAGAAGCAGAATAAGGCATTAGAAGATGACAAAGCAAATGATCAGGAGATCATTGACACCTTAAAAAGTGAAGTAAGTCTTCTCAACTCCAAGTTGGAACATATGTCCAAATCTGTTAGAATGTTGAACAGCAGCTCAAATACACTAGATGTGATTCTCAACAACAATAAGCACTCAGGGGATAAAAGTGGACTAGGATTTAACAGAGTAAATAAAGATGAAGCTAGCTCTAGCAAAACAACTTCAAAATCCATACAGTCTAACAAGATGTCCCAACAGATGCTTCAACATCAGGAAAAGAACACAAACATAATGTTCCAACAGATGTCTCAACATTCTGAAAAGAACAAAATGAAGAAGAAGTATCAAAGATGGAGATGTCATCACTGTGGAAGATTTGGACATATCAAACCTCATTGTTATAAGTTGCATGGATATCCAAATCAGATGTATCAGCAACCTTCCAAAAAGAAAATAGAAGTTACCAAGAAAGTGCTGCATAAACATCAAAGAAATCAGCAACCTCCTAAGCAGAAGACAGAAAACATCAAGAAGGTATGGAAACCAAAAGCTAGCCCTGAAGCTGATCAAAGCTACAAGAACAAGATCAACAATCAAGCTTGGAGATCAGCTGATAAACAACACACAGGGCTGAGGCATCAAAAGAAATCTCAACTCATCTGGTCAAAGAAAAGTACTGCATTCATAGCACATACATCACTAAGAGTATCAACTAAAGAAGACTGGTACTTTGACAGTGGATGTTCAAGACACATGACTGGATTGAAGAATCTGCTAGTAAATTTAAAATCACATTCATCCAGGTATGTGACATTTGGAGATGGAGATAAAGGAGAAATCAAGGGAGTTGGAACCTTGGATTGTCAAGATGTTCCAAGACTAGATGATGTGCTGCTAGTTAAAGGTTTAACTGCTAACCTGATCAGCATAAGTCAATTATGTGATCAAGGGTACAGTGTAAACTTTACCAAAACTAAATGCATAGTGACTAACAAAGAACAAGAGGTTGTCATGAAAGGAGCCAGATCTAAAGACAACTGTTACATGTGGGAATCCCAAAATCTCAGTCTCACTTCAACTTGCTCTTTAGCTAAAGAAGAAGAAGTGAAACTATGGCACCAAAGACTAGGTCATCTTCATTTCAGAGGCATAAAGAAGATAATATCTATGGATGCTGTAAGAGGTATTCCTAAACTGAAGATTGATGATGGCAAAATATGTGGTGAATGTCAAATAGGCAAGCAAACCAAGATGTCCCATCCAAAGCTCCAACATCTGACAACTTCCAAAGTTTTGGAACTTTTACATATGGATCTGATGGGACCTATGCAGGTTGAAAGTCTTGGTGGTAAGAGGTATGCCTATGTTGTGGTTGATGATTTTTCAAGATATACATGGATAAATTTCATCAAAGAAAAGTCAGATGTATTTGATGTATTCAAAGAATTATGTCAAAGATTGCAAAGGGAAAAATCCAGCTGTGTGATCAGAATAAGAAGTGATCATGGAAAAGAATTTGAGAACCAAAAGTTCTTAGATTTCTGCTCTTCAGAAGGAATCAACCATGAATATTCTTCACCAATCACTCCTCAACAGAATGGGATTGTTGAAAGGAAGAATAGAACCATTCAAGAATCAGCAAGAGCTATGATCCATGCTAAAAAGTTACCTCTGTACTTTTGGGCTGAAGCTATGAACACTGCCTGTTACATCCATAACAGAGTTACTTTAAGGAAAGGAACTTTGTCCACAATATATGAAGTCTGGAAGGGCAGAAAACCCACAGTTAAGTACTTCCATGTTTTTGGAAGTATCTGTTATATTCTGGCAGATAGGGAGCAAAGAAGAAAAATGGATCCTAAAAGTGATGAAGGGATTTTCCTTGGATACTCCATAAACAGCAGAGCATATAGAGTATTTAATTCTAGAACCAAGGTTATCATGGAATCCATAAATGTGATAATTGATGATGCTCCTACAGATGTCCCAGAAGATGTTGGAACATCTGCTGATATCAAGATTGAAGCTGAAGAAAAGAATGATCATTATAACTTCACTCAATCTGATACAAGAACAGAAGAATCCAGCAAACCTCCCTCCATCAGAATACAGAAGGATCATCCCAAAGATCTGATAATTGGTGATCCCAACAGAGGTGTGAGCACTAGATCTAGAGAAGTGATTTCAGGCTCTTGTTTTGTTTCCAAAATAGAACCTAAAAACATCAAGGAAGCTCTTACTGATGAATACTGGATTTGTGCTATGCAAGAGGAATTAGGTCAATTCACAAGGAATGAAGTGTGGAATCTTGTTCCTAGACCTGATGACATAAATGTGATTGGAACAAAATGGGTGTATAAGAACAAGTCAAATGAACAAGGAGTTGTTACAAAGAACAAAGCTAGACTTGTAGCTCAAGGATACACTCAAATTGAAGGAGTAGACTTTGATGAAACCTTTGCACCAGTAGCAAGGCTTGAATCAATTAGACTACTTTTGGGAATTGCTTGTATCTTGAAGTTCAAGCTATTTCAAATGGATGTGAAAAGTGCCTTTTTAAATGGCTATCTTAATGAAAAGGTATATGTAGAACAGCCTAAAGGATTTGTTGATCCAAGTTGTCCAAATCATGTATACAAACTAAAGAAGGCACTTTATGGTTTGAAGCAAGCTCCAAGGGCATGGTATGAAAGACTGACCACATTTCTTATCAAGCAAGGATACAGAAAAGGTGGAATTGACAAAACCCTGTTTGTTAAAGATGAAGAAGGGAATGTCATGATTGCTCAAATATATGTTGATGATATTGTATTTGGTGGGATGTCTGAAAGGATGGTCAAACATTTTGTCAAGCAGATGGAATCTGAATTTGAAATGAGCCTAGTAGGAGAGTTAACCTACTTTCTTGGTCTGCAAATAAAGCAAATGGAAGACTCAATGTTCATCTCTCAAAGCAAGTATACCAAGAACATAGTCAAGAAATTTGGAATGGAAAATGCTACTCATAAGAGAACTCCTGCCCCCACACATTTGAAGCTGACTAAAGATGAAAAGGGTGAGAGTGTAGATCAAAGCTTATACAGAAGCATGATTGGAAGCTTGTTATACTTAACTGCTAGCAGACCTGACATAGCATTTGCAGTAGGTGTATGTGCAAGATATCAAGCTGATCCAAAAGTCAGTCATCTCAATCAAGTCAAGAGAATTCTTAAATATGTTAATGGTACTTGTGACTATGGCATAGTGTACCTTCATGGATGTAAACCAATTCTCACTGGCTTCTGTGATGCTGATTGGGCTGGAAGTGCAGATGACAGAAAAAGCACTTCAGGAGGATGCTTCTTTCTAGGAAACAATTTGATTTCTTGGTTTAGTAAGAAACAAAATTGTGTATCCTTATCTACTGCTGAAGCTGAATATATAGCAGCTGGAAGCAGTTGTTCTCAGTTGGTTTGGATGAAGCAAATGCTCACTGAGTACAATGTCCCACAGGATGTCATGACATTGTACTGTGACAACTTAAGTACAATCAACATATCAAAGAATCCTATCCAACATAGCAGGACCAAGCATATTGATATCAGACATCATTTCATCAGAGATCTTGTAGAAGAAAAGGTGATTTCATTGGAACATGTAGCTACAAATCTGCAGTTAGCTGATATCTTTACCAAAGCATTGGATGCTACACAATTTGAGATGGCAAAACCAGTCTGGACAAGATCCTTGGGAATTCCATCTCTAATCATTTGCACTGTAACGACTACTTATTTAGTAACTGTTTATAATCAGCTATCAATATTCTCATCATACTATCACAAGCGAATCACATTAACCAGCTATTCTCCAGAAATCATAAACCCTAAAGCTTTTCTTCCATCTTCCTCAACAATGTCTCAAAACCCTAACACAACTGAAGAAGTTCTCAACAAAGAAGACGTAGTTCATGCCACTCCCATCTCTGTGGTACCAATGAAATCAACTCCATTGGACGAACTCAGAGGAAGTGCTTCTCACACTAAAAAGCCAAGAACTCCAAAGAGAGCTAAAGATCAAGTCCGCAGCAAAGCCAAAGGAGGCATTCCTTCACCTGCTAACATGCCCCCAAAATCTTCAGATTATGTGGATGATTCCATCAAGGAGATTGTCACCCAAATTCTGTTTGAACAAAGAAAGGTGAGTGGAATTTCTATTCCTCTAAACACCATGCCTGCACCTCAAGAAGAACAAGCTCAAGCTGCTGAGGACACTCCTGCAGAACAAGATGTCCCAATAGATGTTGGAACATCTGAAGATGAGAAAAAGAACTCATCTGATGCTGATTTGGAACAAACTGAGGACCAGAATAAGGCCTCAAATGAAAATGATGAAGAAGTCTCTGAGGATCAGACCAAAGCCTCAAATGAAGATCAAATCCCTGCTGATCAACCAGCTGAAGAGGAGACTGCTCAATCTCCTCCAGTGGTAAACCTGGAGCAGGACTCTGATACAGAGATCATAGCCTCTGTTAGACCTAGCATAGCCAAAAGGCTCAGGTCCAGGAAAGGAAAGATGCAAGCTGAAGCTGAAATTCCTGAGAAGAAGAAAGCCTCCCCAAAGAAAGGCAAAGCTAAAGCTACTTTTGGGCCAACAAAACAATGGAGTAAAGTTCAACCTCAGAAAAGAAAAGCTGTCACTCCATCAGACTCAGATGTTGAATCAGATGTCCCAACATCTCCTCCCAAAAAGAAACCAGCACCTTCTAGGGCCTCATCTGCTGTTCCAGAAGCCCCCTTGGACAACATATCATTCCATCATGTCTCTAGTGTCAACAAATGGAAGTTTGTGTACCAAAGAAGGGTTGCCTTAGAAAGAGAACTGAGCAGCAATGCACTTGAGTGCACTGAACTGATTGACCTCATCTCTGCTGCAGGACTATTCAAGACAGTCTCAGATCTCTCTCCCTGCTATGAACTTCTTGTCAAAGAGTTCATTGTAAATCTTCAAGAGGATTGTTCAAATGGTAAGTCCTCTGAGTTTCAAAAAGTTTTTGTTAGAGGTAAATGTGTAGAGTTTTCTTCTCAAATCATCAATCAGTACTTAGGAAGAGAAACAGATGGACCCAATGAGCTAGGTAAGACAGATAACCAAATCTGCAAGGTTATCACTGCAAACCAGGTCAAGGCATGGCCTGTGAAGGGAAAGCTCTCTGTGAGCATGCTTACAAGAAAATATGCCATGCTGAACAGGATTGGTACAGCTAACTGGGTGCCTACCAACCACACTTCTTCAATCTCCACTGGTCTGGCCAGGTTTATATATGCTGTGGGAACTCAAACCAAGATGGACTATGGAGCATACATTTTTGATCAGACCTTGAAGCATGCCAGCTCCTCTGCAACAAAGCTGCCAATAGCTTTTCCCTCCTTGCTGTGTGGTATTGTTCTAAGTCAATACCCTGGGATTTTAACTGAGAAAGACACAGTCTGCAAGAGAGAAAGCCCCTTGGCTTTTCACTACAAGTTATTCCTCAGTCATCATGCTGCAGATGTTGAAGCACCTTCTGGGACATCTGCAGGTCCTTCAACTGCTAAGACTCCAATCTCCAAGAAGGCTCTAATTGCTGAGCTCAAAAGCACATGCAAAGAACTTGAAGCAAGGAAGCTAAAACTTGAAGAGATCATCCAAAGGCTGGAGAGTGGAGAAGATCAAAAAGCTGGCTCTGATGAAGAAAGTGAAGCTGATGAAGAAACAGAAGTTGAGGAAGAAACTGAGAGTGATGAATCTGAGTGATCAATGTATGTGAGGCAAATGTAATGACAGCAATGTATTTCTGGAATGGTGTCTTTGGCCCTAAATTTTGTGTCTACCAAGGGGGAGAACAACAACAAATCGTAATTGCTGTTTAAGTATGAATGAAAAAATCTGTTTGTTTGCTTCTGAACTGAATAAGTTTTTTTCTGTTGCAACAAGATTGGATACATATATATTTGAGGGGGAGTAATCTCAAATAAGAATCAACAGAAAAGTAATGCTATACTCTGATAAAAAGAACTTCTGCTGCACTCTGAAAACCAGAAAAGATGTTAGCCAAAAATTAGCCAAAGGGGGAGTTTGTAGATGTCTTGAATTGGCAGAATTTTTGACCAACAAGAATTATTGAATTCAGTTCAGAATGTCCTATCAAATGTTGGGACATTATCAAACAGAGTATATGAACTTATTTCAGGATGTCTTACCAGATGTTGGGACATTGTGTAAATGACTAAGTTCAGTTTTTCAGGATGTCCCAACAGATGTTGAGACATCTCAAACCTGCTTCCAGAATTAATTATTGACTAACTAATCAGAGATATTTAAGGAGAGTTATCTGGAATTAATTAATGATGGATAAAAACAGAACAAGGCGCATCTGTAGGGAGTTTTATATTGAAGATTCAGATTAAAACAGAAGACCTAAATCACCTAGAATCTAGGAAGTAACAAACCCTAAATTCAAGGTGGAAGCTGCATGTGCATTAGGGCTGGATCATCCTACAGAAAGCCCAAATTACAGATACCTATTTAAGCAACAGAAACTCATAGAATTGAGTACGAATTTCAGAAGACCAAATAGGGTGTCTAGTGTTTTTAATAGCAGGTTGTTTTTAATTGTACCACTTGATGAGCTTTTAAGCATAAGTGCATTTGTGACTTGATTGAAACTGTGAAGTAAGATCAAGCTGTATTGTTTGAAGAATGTCTTCAATTTTATTAAACTTGTAAACTTGATCACTGTGTGATTGAGGGGGAGTGAGTAGGGTACTCTTATCTAAGTTGTGACTTAGGTAGAAATTGCATTGGGTAGTTATTAAGTGATAGATTAAATAGAGAGGTTTAAGTCTAGAATTAATATTACTTATAGTGGATTTCCTCCTGGCTTGGTAGCCTCCAGATGTAAGTGTGGTTATACACTGAACTGGGTTAACAAACTTCTGTGTTGTTTACTTTTCTTGCTATTTAAGTTTTGGTTAAATCTGTCAAGTGTTGGGACATCTCTTAGGACATCTCATACCTGATCACAGAATTTCACATCTCATTTTGCATTGCATTTCATTTCTTTCACTAACTTTTCAGGTGGTAAGTTACTTTGAGAAGTGAATTTGCCTTCACTTCTCACATTCTCTTTTCATCTCTCTCACATTTCTCTTGCTTCATTTTGTATGTGCTTTGGATTGATCTTGCTAATTCATGTTCATCTCTTACTTTCTTTCTTCAAGCAACTTGACTTCTTAAGTGAAGCCAGTTGTTCTGCTTCTCTTTGCTCTTTTCATTTGCTTCTCTCCTTGGTGGTTCTTTGAAGATCTTTCTCTTAAACCTCACAAACCCTAGGACTTCCAAGCATGATAAAAATTAGGGTTGATTAGTCCCCCCATTTAGCTTTTATCTTTGTGTCATCATTGAGTCTTCTCTTCTCACCTCTTAATCAGGGACTAAACCCTTAAGGCTTTAAGGCTTTGTGATTGAGATTATGCCTGTATCCTTCTATTAGGATGGAGTGTATAACTTTAATCCTAAGTGTTAAACCCTTAATGTGCTTAAATCTCTTAATCAATCCATCTAATAATCACTAAGACATTAAGCTTGTAACTTGGGCCTTGCATTAGGGTTCTAATTCTTCCTTAATTGGTTAAGAAGGACTAACCCTAGTGTTAATGGACAAGTCCCCCTTAAGTTGTCTTACAAATTATAAACTCATTTCTTAATCATACTATTAACTAGAATCCATCAAATAAAGGTTTTGTTTTGTCATGAGGTTAATCCCTAATCATGGATTAAGTTGAGGTATCTTCCTCAGCTTAAACATTCTCATCTATTATCCTTCTATTAGGATGGTGTAAGGAGTCTGTTTAATCCTTGATTATGGCTTAATCTCATTACTTAACACTAAACAAAAACAACAAAAATATCTAACTAATCACAAGTAGGTTAATGATCTTAATCCTACATCATGGTGATTAAGTGTGAGATGCTGACTTCAAACTTAAGGTATTCTCATTACCCCTAATCAGAGGGAGGATGTGATGAGTTTACTAACCCATTGGTTTAGGCTTAAGCTCATTAACTTATGACAAACTACAAGAAGCAATAAAAGACTGAAAACACAAAAAACAAACAATAATCGTCTCCTCCGGGATTCTTTTCTCACCTCATTCACTCACAAACGAGAACTTGCTTCTCCCGTCTAATGCAAGACAATTTGCACCTGAGCCAGACAGGTCACACACTTGAGCATAGACAAGTAAGCAGTTCACAAGTCAATTTATCTTTCAGTCTCTTTGGGTCGAACTACGGTGTTTTGACTTCCTCATTGCACGAGAGGATACATAGGCATAACTTAACTGTTATCGAACAAAAGTCTCTGTACATTCCCCCTCCTTCCTGTATCATTCTTTAAGCCTCTTGATCTTGAGCATTTCGCTCCTGTTCTTACACTGACACTTCTCTTATACACTTCATTTCTTTTACACTGACACCTGTACATCCTTTTCCAGCTCTTTGTACGCAAATTACACTGACACTACCCCCTTTAAAACACAAATCTTTTAAGCGTGGATCCCGTCGAGTACGGCGGACAATCTGGGTGCTAATACCTTCCCAGGTTGTAACCAACCCCCTTTCTCAGTCTCTCTGGTTCGCAACCGTCTTATCCATATCTTTCTTAGGTTTATGCAGCATTACCTTTCCTTCGGGATAAAAATGCCTAGCTGGCGACTCTTTTCTTTTCCCTTGAGTTCACTCCTGTGTGTTCTCATTCCCTCTTTCGCCGACCGTTCGCGTCTGTACCCCTTCTGACCCTGGGGTTGTCATTTGGTGGGAGCGACAGCTTGGCGACTCTGCTGGGGACCCTTATACTGTAACCAGGGCTTCTGGTTCTTTTTGTGGGTTCCTCCTAGCGCTTGTTTGATTTGTGTTTACTGGGGTGTTATGTGCTATTTGTGTTTGTATATTTGCTTTATTTACTGTTTTATGTACAGTTATTTATTGCTTTCTTTACAGCTTTATACATCATACTGTCATACTGTTATCTGGCTGGATCTGGTTCATTATTTTGATGGGTGGGGTTCATTGAGAGTTTAAGGTCCTATACCTGGGACCTGAGTGACACCTAGGCTAGAGTGGTTCATGTTCTTTCCCATTCCATTTCGGTCTAGTGCGGGAGTATGAAACACGGTTCAGATGTGGGTTTCTTCTTGAGAACTCTGTGCTACAGATTTCCTGTAGTGCTAGGGCTATCTGGGAAGCCTGCTAAGTCTGGATGACCTTTACTATGACCTTCAGAAACTGAGGTGAATTAGAGGAGGATCTTTTATGGTTATTGTAAACACTGTACCTCCGGGTTAGAAGTGTTTACACTTCTCATAACTGATCCAAGTCTGAGGATCCTTGTTTTAGAACACCATCTGTGAGGGGGGTTGGGCTGTTTACAGGTTTGCAGGTACCCTTGGCCACATCATACCCTGATACTTATTGTGTTTAAGAATGCTTCACTTTGGACAGTTCTTGTGATTTAACCCTGGACATGTGACTCTTTATTTGAGTCCCCCACCTTGGTTACTGGACTTTTGAACCTCCATCTGGACTTCTTAGACATACATGGACTTATATCAAGGCAGTAATCAGATCCAGCTTGATCACAAACCCTTGCATATCATTTGCATACTCATCATTTGCATCATTTTAACATTTGTTTATTTGTTTTTCAGGGTATCCACATATTATCTGGCTTGGTTTTGACCCCTTCATCTGCATAGACCCTGTATCATCAGTTATCTGCTTCAGCTATCTTCATCAGCTACTTGCTTCAGTTACCTTCATCACCTGCTTCAACCTATCAGTGGCTCATCTCCAACATCAGTCTTCATCACCAGCACTTGTTTTCAGCTCTTCATCAGCAGCCATGGCACCCAAGAAGAGCAACATCTCATACCATTTCTTTGAGCCTGAGCTGGCTGGCATCAGGCAGGTCCAGGCACTTATTACTCCAGACCACATCCCATTATTCAGAGAGCATTATGGAGGCATCCTTGACATGGTTATGGACTTGGACCCTTCTCAGAGGAGTTTGATTCACACCTGCCTACAGTTTTATGACCCTCCTTTGAGATGTTTCACTTTCCAGAACTTTCAGCTAGAACCTCTGTTGGAGGAGTTCTCATCTTTGATTGGAGTACCTGTCAGGGGTGGTATCCCCTTCAACCCTGAAATGACTTCTCCCAGCAATGAAGAAGTGGCAAAAGCACTGTTCATGGAGCCTATTTTGATTGAGCATAACATGACAACAAAGGCTGGTATCCTTGGCCTACACCTGGATTTCTTGACTTCTCAGGCCATCCTAAAGACCTCCTTGGGAGAATGGAAGGCAGTTTGTGCATTGTTAGCCCTCGGTATATATGGGGTTATACTTTTTGCAGATGAGCCCAAGTTTATCAGCAAGAATGCCATTCATCTCTTCCTTTTGAGGAACCCAGTACCCACCTTGCTGGGGGACTTTTATTATTCTGTTCATCAAAGGAATGAAAAGCAAAGAGGGAGGTTGGTGAGATGATGTGCTCCTCTATTCCATACCTGGCTGCTCAAACACTTACCCAAGACTGATGCCTTCCTGAACCCTCACCAACAGAAGAATTGGGCTAGGAGACTTATTGCTTTGACTTCAAATGACATCAGATGGTGCACCCAGAGCACCAAAGGCAGGGACATAATTACTAGCTATGGGCAGTTCCCCAATGTACCTTTAGTAGGAGTGAAGGGTTGCATCAACTACAACCCTTTGCTGTTTAAAAGACAATTGGGCTATGCTTTGGTCCATCCTCCTAGAGTTCAAGACTTGGCTGAAACCCTGTATTGTGAGATAAAGCCTAATCTAGCTGCTGTCAGACAAGCATCCTGGGCTTGGGACAACATCCAGACCAAAGGGATGGCCATTCTTGGGAGATGCAACAATGTGGCCTCAGCTCAGTATTATGAATGGTCTCATGCTAGGGCTCAGCTTTCTGGGATGCCTTTCACCATTGAGGATACACCTGGACCATCCACAGTACCACCTCCAGCCACTGTCAGCCTGGAAGAATTTGAGAAGCTGAAGGAAAGGAATGAGAATTTGTCTCAAGCTCTGAAGAGGACCCTCTGGGAGAGGAGTGATGGTCATCTAGACATTGAGAGGTTGGAAAAGCTTAAGGTGGAGCATCTAGCCAGGATTGAGAAAGCAGAGGACTACATCAAGAAATCAAGGGCTGGAGAGCAAATTTTGAAGAATGCCTGTAAAGAGGCCCAATTTCAGAAGGCTAGGACTGATCTCTATCTGAAAGAAAGTCAAGCTAGGTGGGTCAGAATCACTGAAGCTCGTACTCAAAAAGATAAGAGAACTCAAGATAGGATTGAGCAACTGGAGGCCAATGAAAATAAACAACAGGAGGCTCTGCTAGCAGCCCAGAAGGAGATTTCAGAGTTGAAGCTTAGGGCTGATGTGAAGAGGTCAAAGGACCAAGACAGGCACAAGAAGCTGACTGCTGCTATTGCCACCAGAAACCTCCTTATCAGGAACATTACAGAGCATCCGGCTGGTCCTGTAACTGAAGCACTTTTGAAGAAGGTTAAGGAGGGTGAGTTTGGTTTAGATGTTTGACTACTTTGCTTGTTGTTATTTCCATTTGATGTACTTTTCTTTTATGTTGTATTTTGACCCTTCAGGGGCACATGTTGTAAAAAACAAACTATGTATGATCTACCGTCTGTAATGTATTTGTCAGTTTGTTTCATTGAGTCTCTTTTCTCAAGCAACAGCAAAGCATACTCCTCAGGGTCTGGAAAGGTCAAAACCAAGAACCAAGCCGGATACCTTGGAAAATAAATAAGCATACTGCATTGCATACTAACTATTGTTTTGTTTTGTTTATTACTAACTCTGTTGTGATTCAGGAATTATTGCTCGCCGTCGGGTGTTCCCTCTCAACCGTCCGCACAGGTATCCTACTCGCAACAATCTTCCTGGTATCCAGATGGATCAAGTACAACAAGATCTGACAGAGGTCAGAACTCAAATGGTTAATGAAAGGCTAGAGATGAGAAATCAAATGACTCAATTCATGGAAGTGATGAATGGCTTGGCTCAAAGTCAAGAAAGGTTAAGGGCATTGGTAGAAAGGCAAACCCCAGAAGAACCCCATATGGGAACTGGAGGAACAAGTAACAATGAGAGGGGTCAGCCTCATGTTAACCCACCAGTCTATGGGCCTCATCTGCATCCGGAGATCAACATCCCGACTAATGTGCAAGGAAATACTACTGGAGGAAGGATTTTACAAGAAGACCCCCAAGAAGAGCAGTTTACTGTAATGGGAGCTGGGGATGAAGCCTATGATAGGAGGTTTGATGAAATAGCTGAGAAATTGAGATCTCTGGAGTCTCAAAATTCCCTAGGATTTGATGTCATGGATATGGGACTAGTGGATGGGGTAAGGATTCCCCATAAGTTTAAACCCTCGTGCTTCGATAAGTACAATGGAACTTCCTGTCCACGAACCCACTTGCAGTCTTTTCTGGGAAGACTTAAGGCATACTCCATGGATGAAAAACTGTGGATGTTTTACTTTGAAGACAGTTTGACTGGGGCTTCAAGGGAATGGTACTCTCACTTGACCAGAGCTACAATAAGATGCTGGAAGGACCTAGCTGAGGCCTTCATCAGGCAGTACCAATACAACCTGGACATGGATCCTAACAGGACCCTTTTGATGGGAATGTCTCAGTCCTCCAGAGAAAGCTTCAGGGAATATGCCCAGAGGTGGAGACAGCTTGCTGCTGCTGTCCAGCCACCCATGTCGGAAAGAGAAATGGCCGACATGTTTATGAATACACTGCAAGGAACATACATTGACAGGCTAGCTTCCTTTTCTTCCACCAGCTTCGCTGACGTAGTCATAGCTGGAGAAAGAATTGAGAGCCTTTTGAAGATGGGTAAGATTTCTGATAATGGTGCAAGTTCGTCAAGTAATCCTAGGAAGCCTTTTGTGGGACCAAGAAGAACAGGTGAGACAAATGCCATTCATGCCAGCAGGGGCAGACCTCAGTATGTCCACAGATCAATAGCAGCTGTCACTATTCCAGCTCCAATTCCTCAGCAACCAGCATATCAACCACAACAACAACCACAGTATCAGCAACAAATTCAGTACCCACCACAGAGAGCCTACAACAACAACAATAACAAAAATCAACAACAAAGACCCTTTCAACAAAGACCATCACAGGCAAATAGGGTGATTGATCCTATCCCCATGCCTTATGTTGCTTTATTGCCACAACTCCTGAAACTCAACCTGGTTGAATTAAGGACATTGGCACCACCAAATCCCTCTAATCTTTCGAGAAATTATGATGTCAACGCCAGATGTGCTTTTCACTCCAATGCACCTGGCCACAATACGGAGAAATGCAGGGCTTTACAAATGAAGGTACAAGACCTGGTGGATTCTAAAGCTCTCAACTTTGCACCCCCTCCAAGTGTCACCAAGAATCCCATGCCCAATCATGGAGGACCAAGAATCAATGCTATTGAGGAAGACAAGCCATCTTTCTTAATCACCGGTGTTGGGCAAATTCGGACACCTCTGGTCGAAATTAAAGCTCAGCTTCTAGAGTGCCAGATGTTCCCCGGGTGTGAGCTCGGTTGTGGGTACTGCAACATTTCAGTCAACGGGTGTAAAAACTTGAGAAGCGGCATAGATAGTCTCATCAAAAGTGGTATACTTTAGATCACGACAACGGCGCCTACAAATCCAGCAATTCCTTTGACAACAATTCCCGACTCTTCTACAACTGCAACAACAATCATTCCGAACAATTCATCAATATCATCAACAATGGCTTCATCCATCACTTCAACAAATCAAGTTTCAACAACCTTTTCTTCTACAACATCAACATCCATTCATTCAGCAGAATCTTCTACAACGCCAACAGAAAATAATGAAGATATCTCAGCAGTCACCATTTACTATGATCCATCAGATGTTCCTCCAAACAACAATTTTCAGCAACAAGCAGTGGCACTTCCTGCCAGGTCACCAATAACCATTTACTACGATCCGCACACCATTTCAGTACCTTCCTCTGCAGCAGTCAGTCCAGTTACCATTACGGTGCCTGGACCAGTTCCATATGAAAGCAGTAATGCCATACCTTGGCATTATGGCTCTGACCTTTATTGCAATGGGGAGAAGATCAATCTGGATTCTTCAACCTCTTCCCCACAAATTGATAATGTTGGGGGAGGCGGAGGCTTCACCAGAAGCGGACGCCTTTTTTCCTCACAAGTGCAAAGACCTAATGCTGAAGCAGAAGCTGCTGCAAAAGCAAAAGGAAAGAGTGTGGTAGTTGAAGAGCCAATTCTCAAAGAAACTCAGAAGACTTCTTTTGAGCAAGATGTAGACGAGTTTATGAGGATCATAAAGAGAAGTGATTACAAGGTGGTGGATCAGCTTCACCAAACTCCCTCAAAGATCTCCATATTATCCCTGTTGATGTGTTCTGAAGCTCACAGGAATTCATTATTGAAAGTCTTGCACGCAGCTTACGTGCCAGAGAAGATCACTGTTAATCAGCTAGAAACTGTGGTGGGAAATGTCAACACCAGTCATGGACTGGGCTTTACCAATGCTGACTTAACAACTGAGGGGCGTAACCACAACAAGGCTTTACACATCACTCTAGAATGCAAGGGTGTTGTTCTATCCCATGTACTGGTAGACACTGGGTCCTCACTCAATGTTCTACCAAAGAAAGCCTTAGTGAAGCTGGAGTATGATGGCTTGGCATTGCGCCCGAGTAATTTAGTGGTAAGAGCGTTTGATGGCTCTAAAAGATCAGTGCTAGGATAGATTGATCTGCCTGTGATGATTGGCCCGCAGACTTTTAAGATTACCTTCTATGTGATGGACATTCAGCCGGCCTACAGCTGTTTGTTGGGTAGACCTTGGATCCATGCCGCTGGCGCAGTTACGTCTACCCTTCACCAGAAGCTGAAATTCGAGTGGGAAAGCCATATCATCACCATCTGTGGTGAAGAAGATATCTTTGTTAGCCATCTGGCTACGTACAGGTACATTGAGATGGATGGAGAAATCCATGAAACCATGAGCCAGGGATTCGAAGCCCTGAACATTAATGAAGCATCTGTTGTACTTGGAACTTCCATGACGTCTTATCAGCAAGCCAGGAAGGTTGTTGAAGAGGGTACTGCCCAAGGCTGGGGCAAGCTGCTGCCCATGGAGAAGAAGGAGGACAAATTTGGGTTGGGTTACAAACCAACTCAACAAGATCAATCAGAGGCTGCTAAGAAGCCCAATTTTGTCAGCGGGGGAATGCTCACCCCGGATGCAGTGAACAACTTGGAAGATGAGTTGGAAGATGAGCGCAACCTGGAGAGCTGGATACGTCCAAGGACCCCGGGGAGCCATGTCTCAAACTGGTCTTCCCAGGAAATTATAAGGGTTACTCCTGCAGAGTAATTATTATTTCCTGTATTTTTAAGCATGCATCAAGTCTTGCATCTTGCCCAAGATGACAAGACTCATTTTGTAATCGGGCCATCTTGTAATTTTGTGCAAACAGATCAATCAATGAATATCGGACATCTTTTGCAAATGAGTCTTTCTCTTTTCCGCTCGCTGTTTTTCATTTTTCTTTTTGTACAAAAATAAAATGGCAATGTTTTCCAAAATGAAAACTTCATTTCTCTTTTTTCTAAACAGGATTAAAATCGATCACTAAAATGAACAATCTAAACCCTTGCAGAGAGTACCTTTCAGACTGCACCGGCAACAACACAGCTATGACTTCGTATGACTTTGACAATCCAATCAATCAAGCTGATGAAGGGGTTGAAGAAGATTATGAGCTTCCTGAAGAGCTAGCCAGGTTGTTAAGGCAAGAGGAGAAGGTTATCACCCCTCATCAGGAGGAGGTTGAAACGGTTAATCTTGGTACGGAAAAAGACGTGAAAGAGGTTAAGATCGGGGCCTGCCTACAAGATTCAGTGAAAGAGCAATTGATTGATATGCTTCGGGAATATGTGGATGTCTTTGCTTGGTCTTATCAGGATATGCCAGGGTTGGACACCGACATTGTCGTGCACAAGCTGCCTTTGAAAGAAGACTGCCCGCCAGTAAAACAGAAGCTGCGCCGTACTCGCCCAGATATGGCAATGAAGATCAAAGAAGAGGTGCAAAAGCAGCGGGACGCCGGTTTCCTTGCTGTAACTAGTTATCCTCCGTGGGTTGCTAACATTGTACCTGTGCCTAAGAAAGACGGCAAAGTGAGAATGTGTGTGGACTACCGGGATCTGAACAGAGCCAGCCCGAAGGATGATTTCCCTTTACCTCACATTGATGTATTGGTTGATAATACGGCTCAGTTCTCGGTATTCTCCTTCATGGACGGATTTTCAGGATACAATCAGATCAAGATGTCACCTGAAGACATGGAGAAGACAACTTTTATCACACCCTGGGGCACGTTCTGTTATAAGGTGATGCCATTCGGACTGAATAATGCTGGTGCAACCTATCAACGGGCTATGGTAACATTATTCCACGACATGATCCATAAAGAAATTGAATGTTATGTGGATGACATGATTGCCAAGTCCCTCACAGAAGAAGACCACCTGGTGAATCTGTTGAAGTTATTCAAGCGTCTGAGGAAGTACCAATTGAAGTTAAACCCCAACAAGTGCACGTTCGGGGTGCGGTCTGGTAAGCTGCTGGGATTTATCGTAAGTGAGAAAGGGATTGAAGTTGACCCTGATAAAGTCAAAGCCATTCAAGAAATGCCTGCACCGAAAACTGAAAAAGAAGTTCGAGGGTTCCTAGGTAGATTGAACTATATTTCAAGGTTCATATCTCACCTTACAGCAACTTGTGAACCTTTGTTCAAGCTGTTAAGAAAAGAACAAACGGTCAGGTGGAACGAAGACTGCCAGAGGGCTTTTGACAAAATCAAGGAATACTTGCAAGAGCCTCCAATCCTTATGCCTCCAGTTGAAGGAAGACCTCTGATAATGTACTTGACAGTATTAGAAGAGTCAATGGGGTGTGTGTTGGGCCAGCATGACGAGTCTGGTCGAAAAGAGTATGCAATTTACTACTTAAGCAAAAAGTTTACCCGACTGTGAACAACGTTATTCACTGCTCGAAAAAACTTGCTGTGCTTTAGCGTGGGCTGCTCGCCGACTAAGGCAGTATATGTTGACCCACACTACTTTATTGATCTCAAAGATGGACCCAGTCAAGTACATTTTTGAGAAGCCAACACTTACCGGACGAGTTGCAAGATGGCAAATGATCCTCACAGAATATGACATCCAATACACATCTCAAAAAGCCATCAAGGGCAGTGTATTGTCTGATTACCTTGCTGAGCAGCCCATTGATGATTACCAGCCTATGAGATTTGACTTCCCTGATGAAGACATCATGTTCATAAAAGCAAAAGATCATGAAGAGCCTGTTCACACTGAAGGGCCTGACCCAGAAGAAGAATGGACTATGATGTTTGATGGGGCTGTTAATATGAATGGTCGTGGTGTTGGTGCAGTACTCATTACACCTAAGGGAGTTCACATGCCTTTCTCGGCAAAACTCACCTTTAACTGCACTAACAACGAAGCTGAATACGAAGCTTGTATTATGGGTCTTGAGGAAGCCATTGACCTCAGTGTCGCTCCCGGGATTTCCATCCTGGTACAAACGCGAAAGTGGCGCGGAAGAAGAATAGAGTCGCCAGCCATGCATTTTTATCCCGAAGAGAGGGAATGGTAATGCTGCACAAACCAGAAGAAAGAAAGAGGAAGGACACAGGTCCTGCGAACCAAAGAGACTGGGTTCGGGAGTCGGTTACGACCTGGGAAGGTATTAGCACCCAGATCGTCCGCCGTACCCGACGGGATCCACGCTTGCAAAGAAACTGTTTCAAAGGGTGAGGGTATGAAAACTGCAGCAAAAGAAATAAAAATGAAAAGAAACAGGAACTGAAAAAGAACTGAATAAGAAAGCAAAAGAGAAAAATGTAGGGAAAATAAAGATTGTGCTCGAACGGGCCCTACCCCGCTGCCTACGTACCTCATCAGGATAATGAGGATCAGAGACGCCGTAGTTCCCCTAACTAGGGGTGGCAAGGAAATTGCTTGTGAATTAAGGCTTGAACTGCCTATGCCATTGCTCAGGTGTTGCAGACTCGGACGACGAGTGCGTAACCGTCTTGCAAAATGACAAGTAGGAGCAAGTTCGCGTACGGAGCGAAGGAGATGAGAAAAGAATTCCCGAAGGAAAGACGCTTATTGTTTGTTTTGTGTTTTTTTAGAAGCTTTTATGAGTGTGTCACAAGGAAGTGAACTCAAACTCTCACCAATGGAATGTGCACTTGTCACTACATTCCAAGATGGAATAATAGAACAAGCACACTCAAGTAAGGAGAAGATCCCCAAAACTTGAACCCAAAGATTAGGGCTTAGGCTCACTAACTTGCTTAATTATTAAGTGTTTTTTTGGTTATTTACATGAAGAAGTGTTTTTTATGCTTTTCTTTATGAAGAAGATACCTTGATCAGACTTGTGCATCACAAGGTAAACATGTACTATCCCAAGATGGGAAGACTACAAGCATACCTCATGGAATAAGGCTATGGATCAATGCATCACTTCACATTTATTAAAGTGTTTTCTTTTTAAGAGTTATGAGATGAGAAGAGAAGAAGAACCAAAAGATCTCAAAGGAAAAATTCTAAAGGGGGACTAAAATAATCCTAAGTATTCACATGCATGGAAGTCCTAAAGGTTAGTGAGGTTTCTACCCTAATGAAGAAGGAAGAAGAAGATAGAAGAAGGGATGAGAAAGGCCTAAGCCCCACAACAAAAGGTTAGTAACATAAACATAAGAGGAAGATGAGAATTGGAGATGTGGAACTCAATTCCCACATCTCTCACTTACCATAGCCCCTGCAATGTTAGCAAAAATCCAGCAAATTGACCAACACAATCATGGAATTAGTCATGCTCAAAGGTTCTTGTGAACAAGAATCAAACATCATGCCAAACATTGCAAGTACACGACTTACGCGTCGAAAACATGAAAGCATACATCAACCAGCAAGCAAATCACCCTAAAATATCATGTTTAATGATCATGCAATGATCCATGGCAATTAGAACAAGCAAAGGGATCAAACAAGCTCAAAACAACACTAAAAAGCCATTCTGCTTCAGTGTTAACCGGTTAACCATATGCGTTAACCGGTTAACCAGCTCAAACCTGCACAAAATACGCACAAAACAGGGGCGTTAACCGGTTAACCATATACGTTAACCGGTTAACACTGATAAAACAGCAGCAAATCCTGCAGAAAACAGCATCTCAAAACAGCTTATTCAAATAAGCTTGCACCAGACCAGCAATCAATTACACATGGAAAAATTAGATCAATTCACATTAATCCATATCATTAAGCTCATGAACAAATAACATTCGGATCCGGATACAAATCAACCAATCACTTCATGCAACACAATCAAATACACAAACACATGGTGGATCTAAAGCACAAGCATGCAAATAAGCTAAAAACAGAGCTAGATCTGAAATTAACCAACCTACAAAGCTGAGGTATGCTTTGGTAATTGTTGATTGAGCTGAAAACGGTAGATCTCGCGCAAAACTTTAAAGATCCGATGCTAAGCTCCACACTCCATGCAAAATAAATGCAAGAACAAGCTCTTGATGCAGAATTTTGGATCCAAAAGCACTTCTAGATCCCAAACCAGATCTGAATCTCCAATAAAACCAGCAAAAAGATGCAAAGAAGCTATGAATGGAGGTTTAGTTCCAAGATCTACACACCTCAAGGCAAGGTTGTGTGATCTTCAAAGAGGAACTTTGAGTGATTTGGAAAATTGGGAGAGAAAAGTGAGATAATTGTGAGTGAGAGGAATGAAAATTCAGAAATGAGAGTGAAAAATGAGTGAGAGCCCCTTTGGTTTGGAAGGAAATGGAATAAATATGATTTAGGTTTGGGGCCCAAAATTTTGGTTTGGGATCCAAAATTATGGTTTGGGTAGTGTGATTTGGATTTAGGGTAGGAATGAGGCTTGGATAAATGCTCTAGATCCTTCTCTCAAATTCAAATTTAATTCAAATGAATAAAAATCAGAAAATTGGAAAAAGGGGCCAAAACACACATGCTGAAAATGCTGCTGGAAATTCAAATTTCGCAGCTGTTAACCGGTTAACCATATGCGTTAACCGGTTAACGCATGGAAAATTTGAATTTCCCTCCCTTTGGTGGGAACCTTCAAAAATAGACCTGCACCAACCGTTTCAAGCAAATTTTGATCCATCTTCTCTTTCTAGGGCTCTGAACATGATACCAGGCTTGTGCAAAATGATCCTGTGAGATTCTTGCCAGATCACCATGCTCTTGATTTTGCCTTGCAGGCTCGGATTTTCCCAGATGACCGGTCATATGCCTTATGCTAGAACATGCGAGTGTTATGCCTCATTTTTCTATGCTAAATGATAAGGATATGGTATGCTCATGATGATTATGATATGATAACGATGCTAAACAAGAAGAGGGCAAATTTGGGGTGTTACAGCTGCCCCTATTCAATCAACTGTTAATCTGAAAAGGATGAGAGCAACGGCTATCAGACATTCGAGATAAACTGTGATTGAATACCAAGAAGACCTGAAATTTGCACTCTGACGAAGAATGCAACACTGGGAAATAAACCCAACCAGATGACGCTCTGGGGATAAGAAGGAGAGAAAAAAGCAGACGAGCTTCTTCCAAGTTGAAACTGATATCTGAAATACTATCATGCTGACAGACGAGTCTTCGCATGACCTGTGACGCCAGGTACAGAGAGCGGACGAGCCCCTTAAGGATCTTCAAAGTAACCTGAGATGGACGAATCTCCTTCACTAATCCTTACGCAGATAAGTGGAATAAGACGGACGAGTCTTCTTCGGATAACCCTTACGCAGGCTCCGGGAATGCATATAAGTCTGTGGGATAGACATGCAATCAAGGTAGACGAACCTTCTTCATATATTATCCGCGGATATATGGCATAAGACAGACGAGTCTTCTGAGCAAACCTGTTACGCCAGGTGCAGCAACCATAATCGGTGCCTGAGACGGACGAGCCTCCCTCGGATTTACCTGTTACGCCAGGCCCGGTAACCATTTCGACATTTAATTCCCACTGTCAGGATTTTAAACCTCTTCAATACAGACGAGTATTGGATGATCATCAAGAGAACACAGACGAGTGCAAATAGTCAAAGATACAGACGAGTATCGGACGATGATCTGAGAAACACAGACGAGTGCTTCAGGCGATGATACAGACGAGTATCAGCCACTGGTATAGACGAATACCAGAAATTCAAACACAGACGAGCATTTGAAGTAGTCACAGAGATATCAGGGTAAACAGCAAATCTTCACATTCAGGTGTAAGCTAGCACAGACGAGTGCTGAGGATGATACAGACGAGTATCCAGGCAAGGCAGACGAGCTTCAGAACACAAACGACTTCTGGGGGATAAAAGCAGACGAGCTTCAAACACACACAGACGAGTGCTGGACAGTTGCAAACGAGCAACAACAGAGAATACATATCAAGGCACAGACGAGTGCAGCGAAGGATCCAATACCAAACACAGACGAGTGTTGGAAGGTTGCAGACGAGCAACAGCAAATATCATCTCAGAACACAGACGAGTGTTGAGGAATTGCGGACGAGCAACAACGGAGGCATCATGACACAGACGAGTGTTGGAAATTGCAGACGAGCAATAACAAGGTAATCACTTCAAAACACAGACGAATGTCGAAAGTTGCAGACGAGCAAACAGCAACACAGAGCTAACACAAACGAGTGTTGAAAGATGCAGTCGAGCAGCCATAAAGCAGTGATATGTCCTCGCTGGGGAAACTTGCTTAGGGATAACACATACGAGTGTTGAAGATTGCAGACGAGCAGCCTTCAAAGGAGTAACCAGCACGTATGAGTGCTAAGAGATGCGGTCGAGCCTCAAATAAGGATGCGAGCACATACGAGTACTGGCGGCTTTCTTGGGGATATGCCTCAAATAAAGAGGAATCGAAAATAAAATGCACGGACGAGTGCTGCAGGGATGCGGACGAGCACCAAATAAAAATAAAAAAACTAGCACGGACGAGTGCTGGGGAATATTTCAAATAAAGAGGAGTCTGTTGAGGAAATGGCACGGACGAGCGCTGAAAGAGGATGAGCATCAAATAAAGATGCGAGCACAGACGAGTGCTAGTAGATATAGACTCTACTGGGGAAGGCAAACGAGCAATACCACAGAGCAATACCACAGAGCTAACACAGACGAGTGTTGAAAGATGCAGGCGAGCAACAATAAAGCATGATATGTCACTGCAGGGGAGAAAAAAGTCAAGAGATCTGGATGCCCACTCCGACTGAGGTGATGAATACCTGGCTGCATCATCAAATAAACCAACAATAGGGCAAATTTGCTGGGAAATATTTCACAGACGGAGGTGAAAATCAAATATGAACTCTGTGGGGGGACAGATCATCTTCAGACTTGGCTGGGGAAGCTTCCTGGGCAAATACTCTAGCTGGGGAGAGCATCCGATGATTCAAGACTCTGAGGGGATATCAGGCTTTCGGGTACCTGATAGGAGAGGACTCTTGCTGGGGAAGAATCTTGTTGATGATAAAATGCTGTCAATTCCACCTCTGATGATGACATGCTCTCAGGTACCTGCTAGGCACACTCCGCTGGGGAATAATGAACTACTACTTCACTTGGGAAGAAGAACCTGCTTGGGCTGCTGCCAAGACTTAGTTGGAGGAAAATATCCATTTAGACAAGTCAGGCTTTCAGCTACCTGCTGGAGAAGAAAAAATCTCTGCTTGGGGATATACTCTACTGGGAGAGAGTAAATTGCTTGATGTGAATGTGACGCCATCCTGCAACCTGCAACAACAGAAAACACACGTGTGTCCCGGGGATTTGCATGGCGTGATCTGTTCATCCATTATCACCCGACACTCAAAGAGGGTTACAGTTTCCCTGCATGTCAGTTTTCTTTTCAAGATTATCACCATGTTTAGATGCAATGCTATTTTTGTCAAAAATTCAGGACATTTTGCAGACAAAAATAAACACACACAGCTTTCTGACTGAATATTATTTTTATTGAATGGCCTCTAAATAGGCAAAGATTTACATCAGGAAGCAACCACCTGGAAAGAGGTAGCCACTATAAAAATTGAGAAAAGAAACTATCCTAATGGCAATGTACATGGCATTCCAAGGAGTTCCATTTCTGCTATGACCTGCATGTCTTCAAGACTCTCCATTCTGCTTTGGCTTTCTGAGAAGACAAGGGGACTGTTTCCTATCTTTCCGGTATTGTCAAACCGTACGAAACGATGACGTGGTTCAGATAACTTGGATCACAGTTGTTCGCTTATTCCCTTATTTTGCGTGGATCGCCCTCTCGGGTTTTCAATCCACCGGGATACCCTTTTTTTTGCCTGAGCTGTCCAATGTGGCTTTTCAACTCAGCGGGTGTACATTTTTTGTTTATTTTCCCTAATTTTTGCCCGAGCTTTTTTATTCTGTTTTTAGCTCGCCGGGATGCCCTTTTCTTGCCTGGACTTACATTCTGTTTTTGTGTCCAGCGGGTCTCTTTATGCGAAGTATTTTTTAACTGCGTCCGAGTTGACAGGGGATGGGAAGTCCTCTCCATCCATAGTGGTGAGCATCAGTGCCCCTCCTGAGAATACTTTCTTCACTATGAATGGTCCTTCGTAGTTTGGGGTCCACTTGCCCCTGTTATCTGAACCTGGAGGAACGATCCTCTTCAATACAAGCTCTCCCACTTGATACTCTCGAGTACGTACTCGTTGGTCGAATGCCCGCTTCATTCTCCTCTGATAAAGCTGACCATGACAGATTGCCGCTAATCTCTTTTCCTCAATTAGACATAGCTGGTTGTAACGAGCACGCACCCATTCAGCCTCATCCAGTTTGACGTCCATCATCACACGCGGTGAAGGAATCTCTACTTCAACAGGCAGGACTGCTTCCATGCCATACACTAGAGAGAAGGGAGTTGCCCCCGTTGACGTCCTGACCGACGTTCGGTACCCATGCAAAGCAAACGGTAACATCTCATGCCAATCCTTGTAGGTGACAACCATTTTCTGCACAATCTTCTTGATATTCTTGTTAGCTGCCTCTACCGCACCATTCATCTTTGGTCGGTAAGGAGAAGAATTGTGATGCTGTATTTTGAAGTCCCGACATAAGTCTGCCATCATCTTGTTGTTGAGATTAGAACCATTATCAGTAATGATCCTTTCGGGTACTCCATATCTGCATATGATATCTCTTTTCAGAAATCTTGCCACCACTTGACGAGTGACATTGGCATAAGACGCTGCTTCTACCCACTTGGTAAAGTAATCAATCGCGACCAGGATGAAGCGATGACCGTTCGAAGCAGTCGGTTCAATCTTCCCGATCATGTCAATGCCCCACATAGAGAAAGGCCAAGGAGATGACATGACGTTGAGCGGATTTGGAGGAACATGCACTTTATCTGCATATATTTGGCACTTGTGGCATTTACGAGCGAATGAACAACAGTCTGCATCCATTGTCATCCAGTAATACCCTGATCTCAGCAGTTTCTTTGCCATAGCATGCCCTCCTGCATGGGTACCAAAAGATCCTTCATGGACTTCCTGCATCAACAGGCTTGCTTCGTGTCTATCCACGCATCTGAGCAAGACCATGTCGAAGTTCCTCTTGTACAAAACCCCGTCTGTGTTCAAGAAGAAACTAGCAGCAAGTCGTCTCAAGGTCTTTTTGTCTTTGGAAGATGCCCCTATTGGGTATTCTTGCTTCTCCAGGAATAACTTGATATCAAAATACCAAGGTTTCTCGTCAGACACGGCGTCTACAGAGAAAGCATAAGCTGGAGAGTCAAGCCTGGAGATGTCAATTCTGGGCACAAAGTTCCAACATAGGACTTTAATTGACGAAGAGAGAGTGGCCAAAGCATCGGCAAATTGATTTTCGTCCCGTGGTATGTACTTGAGCTCAACTGTCGTGAAGGATGTCAACAGTTTTCTAGCATAATCCCTGTACGGAACTAGATGCTCTTGATGTGTATACCACTTGCCGGTAATCTGGTTAATGACGAGGGCTGAATCTCCGAATATGTCGAGGTTCTTAATCCGAAGATCAATTGCCTCCTCTATTCCCATTATACACGCCTCGTATTCCGCTTCATTGTTGGTGCAGCCAAAAGTAATTTTGGCAGCGAAGGGTAAATGAACACCTTCAGGAGTAATGAGTACGGCACCAACTCCACGACCATTGATATTGACAGCCCCATCAAACATCAACTTCCATTTGGATTCAGGGTCAGGCCCCTCCTCCGGAAGTGGTTCCTCATAATCGTTTGTTCTGAGGTACATGATGTCCTCATCAGGGAAATCAAATCTCATCGGCTGATAGTCATCCTCAAGAGGTTGCTGAGCAAGGTATTCCGACAATACACTTCCTTTGATGGCTTTCTGAGAAGTGTACTGGATGTCGTATTCAGTTAAAATCATCTGCCATCTAGCAACCCTTCCGGTCAATGCTGGTTTCTCAAAGATGTACTTGACAGGATCCATCTTGGAAATGAGAAGTGTAGTATGGGTCAACATGTACTGCCTCAGTCGGCGAGCAGCCCATACCAAAGCGCAGCAAGTTTTCTCGAGCAGTGAGTATCGGGATTCACAGTCGGTAAACTTTTTGCTAAGGTAATAAATGGCGTACTCTTTTCGACCAGACTCATCATGTTGGCCGAGCACACACCCCATCGACCCTTCAAGCACGGTCAAGTACATGATTAACGGTCTTCCTTCCACTGGAGGCATCAGAATTGGAGGTTCCTGCAAATATTCCTTTATTTTGTCGAAAGCCCTTTGGCAATCATCATTCCACCTGACTGTCTGCTCTTTTCTTAGCAGTTTGAATCTCAGCATACTGATCAGCTCTTGTTTGACGTCGGCCTGCAGATTGGCCCCTATCTTGATTTCTTTCTTTGCATCTTCACTGCCAATGTTGATGGTCTCGATCTCTTCTTGATGAGGCTGAATAACTCGTTCCTCTTGTTTTAACAATCTGACCAACTCTTCAGGTAGGTCACAATCTTCCTCAACCCCTTCATCAGCTTGGTAGACTGGATTATCAAAGTCATGCATAGTCATAGCAGGAACGTTATTCGTGGAATCCGGATGATCAATACTGCACAAATGATGTGCTTATTCAGAATCTGCTTATTTTGAAAAAGAGACGCTAACACAAATCAAAAATGAAAAACACATTGCCATTTTTATATTGTTTTTTTTTTGTGAAAAAGTTTAAAAACAAAGAAAGAGAGCACAATTTGTCTGAAAATGTCCTTTTATTTCATGGCAAAAATAACGATGCAATACAAAACATGGTGGCCCAGTACAATGGATCCAAACATCTTGGGCAGAATGCTGGACTTGACAATGCAGTATGCTAATAAAAGGAAACAAAACAATTACTTTGAGAGCCAGGTGACTTGAACAATGTCCTCAGCAGACCAATTTCCTAGCTCCTCGCCGGGTGCACACGAGCGGATCCAATTGTTGTCCCAGTCTCTGTCACTATCCCCGTCTTGGCTTGTCGTACAGATTTGATCACGGTCAAGCAAACCAGCACTTGTGAATGAGATAGCTTTACCACTCTGAATAGACCCCCCAGGTTGATACCCTAAGCCGAATTTATCACCCTTCTTTTCCATCTCCAACAACTTGCCCCAGCCCTGGGCATTGCCTGATTGGACGGCCTCTTTTGCTTCCCGGTAGGAATGAATTGACGTGCCTTCGTTGCTTTTCTTCACCGGAGTCAAGATGCTGACATCTGCCTCAAAAGCTTGGCACAAAGTCTCGTGAATTTCTCCGTCCATTTCCACATATTTAAACGTCGACAGGTGGCTGACGAAAATATCTTCTTCCCCGCAAACTGTGATGACCTGGCCATCCACCACATATTTAAGCTTTTGGTGCAGGGTTGAAGTGACGGCTCCAGCTGCGTGTATCCACGGTCTGCCCAACAAGCAACTATACGCAGGCTGAATGTCCATGACATAGAAGACACTCTTGAAGACTTGAGAGCCTATCTTGACAGGCAACTCAACCTCTCCGAAAACGGATCTTCTTGAACCATCGAAAGCTTTAACCACTAGATCACTCGGCGTCAGAATAACCCCATCAATGTTAAGCTTCATCAACGCCTTCTTCGGGAGCACATTCAAAGAAGAGCCTGTGTCTACAAGGACATGAGACAACACAGCGCCCTTGCATTCCATCGTGATATGCAGTGCTTTATTGTGATTCCTTCCCTCCGAGGTAAGGTCTCGGTCAGTGAAGCCTAAACCATGGCTGGCATTAACACTTCCAACAACAGCTTCGAGTTGATTAACAGTGATTTCTTGAGGAACATAGGCCATTTGAAGTACTTTCAGCAAGGCTTCTCGGTGCGCGGGAGAGCACATCAACAGTGACAAAATAGAAATCTTTGAAGGCGTCTGGTTCAGTTGATCAACCACCTTATAGTCACTCCTTTTGATGATCTTCATGAACTCCTCTACCTCCTTTTCAAATGTCCCCTGCCCAGCCACAGGAGTATCTGACTCATCATTCGCAGTCTGCTTTCCTTTGTCTTTGGACGAAGCTTCGGCCTCAGGATCCTTTCTCAGTGCAGGGGGAGCAAATAAACGGCCACTTCGAGTAAAACCCCCAACACCTCCTACATTCTCAATAGTCAAGTCAGCAACAGGTCTACTTTCCATCTTCTGTCCCGCCACATAGACATCGGAACCATAATGCCACGGAATGGCTCTATCATCATTATACGGCATTGGCCCAGGTACAGTTATAGTCACAGGACTAATCTGAGGAGCGTAAACGGTAACAGGCTCTTGTCGAACGGGCATGTCAGCCTCATTGTAGAAGATAGTAATGGTTGACACATCATCAGCCTTTTCATTACTAATCTTGCTAAATTGTAGGGACCCAACATCAATCAACTCTTGCAAACCCATCTTCAACTTCTCGCAGCCATTCACAACACTTATACAGTCTTCACAATCGAGAGAACAACCAGGAAATACTTGACCTTTCAACAGTCTCTCTTTCACCACCTTCAACGGCGTCTTGACTTCATCAATTCTCAGTACCAAACTCAACTTGTCATCACTCTCAACAGCGTTAACTCTTGCCCCTCCATGATTAGGTATAGGGTTCGAGTTGATATTCGGTGGTGGCGCAAAGTTGATTGCCTTTGAATCCACGAGATCTTGAACTTTGTGATGTAGCGCCCTGCACTTCTCAGTTGAGTGCCCGGGTGCCCCTGAATGAAAAGCGCATCGCGCGTTGACATCATAACCAGCTGGAAGCTCTCCAGGAGGTGGTGGTGCCAAAGTCCTCAATTGAATAAGGTTCAAGTCTAGTAGTCTCGGCAACAAGGCAGCATATGTCATCGGAATAGCTTCAATCACCCTGTTAGCAGGACGAGCCTGCCTTGGCTGATAAGGCCTTTGCTGGTAGTTGGCTCGAGGTTGTTGTTGTTGCTGATGTTGTTGTGGTGGAGGTAGCATCTGTTGTACGGGAGCTGCAGGAATGGTGACAGCAGCCACATGTTCATAAGGTCTTCTGTAACCACGACCCTGGCTTCGGCCGAATACAGCATTGGCCTCGCCTTCTCTCCTTCTTGGAGGTCCTCTAAAAGCTTTCCTCGCCCCATTTGAGCTACTAGCACCAGGATCTTGTATCTTCCCCATTTTCAACAGTGTTTCAACCCTTTCTCCCGCAATGACAATATCGTTGAACTTTGTAGCAGAACTTGATGCCAATCTCTCAAGAAATACCCCCTGGAGGGTACCCATAAACATATCGGCCATCTCATTCTCTAACAAGGGTGGCTGCACCCTAGCAGCTAGCTGACGCCACCTCTGGGCGTATTCTTTGAAGCCTTCTTTTGCTGTCTGAGCCATATGTTGCAACTGGGTGCGATTCGGAGCCATATCCATGTTGTACTGGTACTGCTTCACGAAGGCCTCAGCGAGATCCTTCCAGCTCTTAACACTGACCCTGCTGAGCTTCATGTACCACTCAAGGGAAGCTCCCACCAAGCTGTCCTGAAAGTAATACATCCACAGCTTTTCATCGTCTGTATGAGCGGCGATTCTTCCCACATATGATTGCAGATGAGTTTTTGGGCAAGCAGTGCCGTTATACTTCTCGAAAGTAGGAACCTTGAATTTGTACGGGATTCTGACTCCCGGAACCAAACCCAAGTCTGTTATGTCGAATCCCAAAGAACTTTGGGACTGAATAGCCTTAATTTGCTCGGCCATCTCTTCGAATCTCTTGTTCATTTCGACCCCTTGACCCTCGGTCTCATCAAGTAAAGTGAACTGGTCCTCCTGGTGATCCACATGAATGTTATGCATCCCGTCATTGACTACGGTCGCCCCTGGTTGTATAACATGAGGTCCACCCTGACGTGCGCCCGCACCGGTATGATTATCAGCATTAGCAGCAGCAGCAGCGTTTCTGTTCTGATTTTCAACCAACTCTCGCAGCCGTTCTTGATTCTGCCCCATGCCGGTCATTAACGTCATGAAGTTATCCATTCTCTGCCTTAGGTCTGCCAAATCTGCCTGCATTTGATCCATGGCCCGCTCTCTGTTAATCTTGGTTGGGTACCTGTGTACTGCCGGTTGTTGTCGAACTTTTCGAGGAGCTATAGTGCCTGAAACACAAAATACATTAGTAATTGATGCAACACCTGCAAAACAGACAAACAGGTTATATGCAATGCAATGTAACTGTTCATGTTCCCAATTTTAAGCATTTGGCATGCCCCAGTTCTGGCATCTATCTCGGCAATCACTTTTTGTCTTTCAAACCTTTTCTTTAATAAGTGTTCAAACTTTAGCAGCATCTGGACAAACGAGTCTTGCACATTCAAAGTGATAACTTGCACATTAATACTGAATATGGACAAACCACTATAGGCTAAAAGTCAGAATACCTCCAAGAAACTTCCCCGAAGGGTTACAAATCAGTACATAAAGACAAAAGAAATGAAAGCAAAACCCCTACAACAAGCCTGTAGGTAGTCTGAAAAATAAACTAAGCTAAGGACCCCGACTCTGCCACCTCCGCCCTGCTCTTCTTGACGCTTGCTCTCAGCTTGAGCTCTTCAATCTCTCTCCTAGCTTCCTCCAGAGCTAATTGGCTTTGGACTAGCTGTTGGGTCTCCTCCCTCCGGATGGCGTGGGCTTGTTCCACTTCCTCCTTCTTGAAAGCCATCTGAACTTCAAAGAATTCTTCCTTCTCTTTGAATTTCTTTTGCTCTTCCTCCCTTTGGCCTTTCAACCAAACGATGGACTGCCGAGCACTCCTGAGAGTCCTTAAAGTCTCCTTGTGCTTGGCTTCTCTTTGCGCTTCCATCATACCCAATCGGTGGAAATGGGCTTCTCTTCCAGCAAAATCCCTCTCTTTGTTTTCCAAAGAGGCTTGGAGCTCCTGCAGCTTGTCTTCAGCTTCCTTCTTGGCTCCATTGGCCTGGTGGTATAAGCTTACCATCTCAACATTCTCTACTCTGACCGCATGCAGCTGAGCTTCTAGCTTCTTGTACTCCTCCAAGGAAACCGTACTGCTCGGACCTGGTACCTCCTGGGAATAAAGTGGAGCTTCGACTGAAAAAGGCATGAGAACTGACTCGATATGCCTTTGCAACCATTCAACGTATGGTGGATATGCTTTGGGATCAACTCGGCCGAAGTCCTTCTTCCCTTTCCTTTTCCTGTGATCCCAGGATTGAACTGCTTGTTGGACTAGCTCTCTGTTTCCATCAACATGAAAATACAAAGATTCAGCAACCATTTCCATCTGAGGAGGATCCTTCAAAGGGTAGCCAAACTGCCTTCTGGCTAATGTCGGGTAGTAACTGATGACACCTTTCCTTCCCAGCAAAGGTACTCCGGCAAACTTTCCGCAGCTAACCATCACCTCCTTTCCTAGCAAATCCCTGTCATAACCCCAAGCAATGTCTTCTTCAGTCAATCCCATCAGTCTTCTGGACCATCTCCATTCGTCTCGTATATCCTTGAAGGCACCTGATTTAGGCAACTGTCTAGCGAACCATTCAGCAAACAAAGGAGCACAGCAGACCACTGGACCACCTCTACCTTTCTCGTTTCTGTAATGGACACTAAAATAAAAGTCACCCAATAAAGTAGGCACTGGATTGCCTTTTGCGAAGATTGAGATCACTTCTAAGCTGACAAACTCTTTCTCTCCGGGAAACAAGCTAGACCCATATACCATCAATGCAAGCAAAGCTCCAAAGTCATTCCACTTAGCTTCTGTAGCATACTTCTCAGCTTCTGGGATAAGCACACTCCATGGTAGACCTCTGCCTTTACTCTCTTGCAAAGCCTTTCTGACTGGAACAACTGGCAACCTACAAACCTTGGCTATGTCTTCATCTCTGAGCACAACCTCTGACCCGTAGAACGGCAATGTCTCTCTGATCGGAACACTCAGCATGCTGGAGATCTCTTCCAATGTCGGAGCTAAGATGTAACCTGGAAGAATAAAACAACGCAGCAGGGGATCATAAAATTGCAACAAGGTATGCAAGCTGTCCTTTTGGTCTGTAGTAGGCTTGTCCACAAACTTCAGTATCTGGCCATATCTTTTCTTGAAATTCCCTAAGACTTGATCATTCATCAGACCTGCTAACCTCTGAACACTTTTGACTTCCGGCTGAAGAAAGGTGTAATGCACATTCTTTTTTCTCGGATCGCTTTTAATTTCTGCCATGGAGATAAGAATACCAGAACCGGGAACAGATGTGATTAATGACCTGAAAAATGGGCAACATAAACAGTTAATGCAAAAAATGATGCAAATGCAATGCGATGCAAGCATATGACCAACGGGGACCATCTGAACCGGCACACTGACAAGGGCCCCTCGGAACAACTGGCAAACTCAACAGTTCACTGAGTCACCCCCTCTGGTAATCACAACCCTCTGATAGAAGATCTCAGACCCACAGTATCAAGAAATCCAGAATTCCAGGATCATAACCTCGGAACCATAGAATCAATAGAACCACCGGTCACATTCACAGGACCAAAGATCATAACTGAACAGATGAGTGTATGTTGAGGTCATGGGTTCCTGCACACCTGTACACCCCCCCCAATCTCACGGGTAAAAGGCTCCGGGTCAGACATCACGGACTCTCAAAGCCACATAGCAATAATACTGTCACCATCTCCGAGAAATGGCTCATGACCAAATCAGGGAATCGGTTATGCATTATGTACTATGCAGGGAGGCCTCAGCTGAGTCCGGGAAAAACAAGCATCCCTTATAAGTCCCTAGCTTCAAGCGCTGAAATCAAGAAACAATAGTACATTCAGCCCGTAGGATACAGTACTAATGTCATATGACCAGATGCTTTTAACTGAGTTCTTATAAGAGAACCAGGCCATCCTATGCAAGTTCCCAGTGGACCCTCGGGTGCGAATGGGTTTGCCACAAAATGTGGTCTGCCACTGTCACCACTGGAGAGGGTTGTTTCCACAAAGGTTCTCAATGATCGGTCCCCAGCTGCACATAACTGTCAGGGTTATGTAATGAGAGAGGAAGATCCCCAAATCAAGACATTTCCAAGACAATCGCAACCTGGGTGTGGAACTCACTACTACCCCCATGACAAGATCTCATGAGGCCAAAGTGGAACCACTCTAAGTCCTATGGTGCACTCGAGCCGGGTACTTGGCTCATATCTCTCAAGAACCAGTAACTCCCATCCCACCAAAGGAAACCAGTCCAGACAGTCCAGTATGATATATGATGCAGAAAATAAATACTGAAAACTGTAAATAAAACTGTAAATAAAGCTGTAAATAAAGCAATAAACAAACAGCAATATAATACAACAAGCCACATCAAACAAACATCACCCAATGAAACAGCAACACACAAACGCTAGGAGAGACTCACAGGGGAACCAGAGATTCTGGGTTCGTTCCCCAGCAGAGTCGCCAAGCTGTCGCTCCCGGGATTTCCATCCTGGTACAAACGCGAAAGTGGCGCGGAAGAAGAATAGAGTCGCCAGCCATGCATTTTTATCCCGAAGAGAGGGAATGGTAATGCTGCACAAACCAGAAGAAAGAAAGAGGAAGGACACAGGTCCTGCGAACCAAAGAGACTGGGTTCGGGAGTCGGTTACGACCTGGGAAGGTATTAGCACCCAGATCGTCCGCCGTACCCGACGGGATCCACGCTTGCAAAGAAACTGTTTCAAAGGGTGAGGGTATGAAAACTGCAGCAAAAGAAATAAAAATGAAAAGAAACAGGAACTGAAAAAGAACTGAATAAGAAAGCAAAAGAGAAAAATGTAGGGAAAATAAAGATTGTGCTCGAACGGGCCCTACCCCGCTGCCTACGTACCTCATCAGGATAATGAGGATCAGAGACGCCGTAGTTCCCCTAACTAGGGGTGGCAAGGAAATTGCTTGTGAATTAAGGCTTGAACTGCCTATGCCATTGCTCAGGTGTTGCAGACTCGGACGACGAGTGCGTAACCGTCTTGCAAAATGACAAGTAGGAGCAAGTTCGCGTACGGAGCGAAGGAGATGAGAAAAGAATTCCCGAAGGAAAGACGCTTATTGTTTGTTTTGTGTTTTTTTAGAAGCTTTTATGAGTGTGTCACAAGGAAGTGAACTCAAACTCTCACCAATGGAATGTGCACTTGTCACTACATTCCAAGATGGAATAATAGAACAAGCACACTCAAGTAAGGAGAAGATCCCCAAAACTTGAACCCAAAGATTAGGGCTTAGGCTCACTAACTTGCTTAATTATTAAGTGTTTTTTTGGTTATTTACATGAAGAAGTGTTTTTTATGCTTTTCTTTATGAAGAAGATACCTTGATCAGACTTGTGCATCACAAGGTAAACATGTACTATCCCAAGATGGGAAGACTACAAGCATACCTCATGGAATAAGGCTATGGATCAATGCATCACTTCACATTTATTAAAGTGTTTTCTTTTTAAGAGTTATGAGATGAGAAGAGAAGAAGAACCAAAAGATCTCAAAGGAAAAATTCTAAAGGGGGACTAAAATAATCCTAAGTATTCACATGCATGGAAGTCCTAAAGGTTAGTGAGGTTTCTACCCTAATGAAGAAGGAAGAAGAAGATAGAAGAAGGGATGAGAAAGGCCTAAGCCCCACAACAAAAGGTTAGTAACATAAACATAAGAGGAAGATGAGAATTGGAGATGTGGAACTCAATTCCCACATCTCTCACTTACCATAGCCCCTGCAATGTTAGCAAAAATCCAGCAAATTGACCAACACAATCATGGAATTAGTCATGCTCAAAGGTTCTTGTGAACAAGAATCAAACATCATGCCAAACATTGCAAGTACACGACTTACGCGTCGAAAACATGAAAGCATACATCAACCAGCAAGCAAATCACCCTAAAATATCATGTTTAATGATCATGCAATGATCCATGGCAATTAGAACAAGCAAAGGGATCAAACAAGCTCAAAACAACACTAAAAAGCCATTCTGCTTCAGTGTTAACCGGTTAACCATATGCGTTAACCGGTTAACCAGCTCAAACCTGCACAAAATACGCACAAAACAGGGGCGTTAACCGGTTAACCATATACGTTAACCGGTTAACACTGATAAAACAGCAGCAAATCCTGCAGAAAACAGCATCTCAAAACAGCTTATTCAAATAAGCTTGCACCAGACCAGCAATCAATTACACATGGAAAAATTAGATCAATTCACATTAATCCATATCATTAAGCTCATGAACAAATAACATTCGGATCCGGATACAAATCAACCAATCACTTCATGCAACACAATCAAATACACAAACACATGGTGGATCTAAAGCACAAGCATGCAAATAAGCTAAAAACAGAGCTAGATCTGAAATTAACCAACCTACAAAGCTGAGGTATGCTTTGGTAATTGTTGATTGAGCTGAAAACGGTAGATCTCGCGCAAAACTTTAAAGATCCGATGCTAAGCTCCACACTCCATGCAAAATAAATGCAAGAACAAGCTCTTGATGCAGAATTTTGGATCCAAAAGCACTTCTAGATCCCAAACCAGATCTGAATCTCCAATAAAACCAGCAAAAAGATGCAAAGAAGCTATGAATGGAGGTTTAGTTCCAAGATCTACACACCTCAAGGCAAGGTTGTGTGATCTTCAAAGAGGAACTTTGAGTGATTTGGAAAATTGGGAGAGAAAAGTGAGATAATTGTGAGTGAGAGGAATGAAAATTCAGAAATGAGAGTGAAAAATGAGTGAGAGCCCCTTTGGTTTGGAAGGAAATGGAATAAATATGATTTAGGTTTGGGGCCCAAAATTTTGGTTTGGGATCCAAAATTATGGTTTGGGTAGTGTGATTTGGATTTAGGGTAGGAATGAGGCTTGGATAAATGCTCTAGATCCTTCTCTCAAATTCAAATTTAATTCAAATGAATAAAAATCAGAAAATTGGAAAAAGGGGCCAAAACACACATGCTGAAAATGCTGCTGGAAATTCAAATTTCGCAGCTGTTAACCGGTTAACCATATGCGTTAACCGGTTAACGCATGGAAAATTTGAATTTCCCTCCCTTTGGTGGGAACCTTCAAAAATAGACCTGCACCAACCGTTTCAAGCAAATTTTGATCCATCTTCTCTTTCTAGGGCTCTGAACATGATACCAGGCTTGTGCAAAATGATCCTGTGAGATTCTTGCCAGATCACCATGCTCTTGATTTTGCCTTGCAGGCTCGGATTTTCCCAGATGACCGGTCATATGCCTTATGCTAGAACATGCGAGTGTTATGCCTCATTTTTCTATGCTAAATGATAAGGATATGGTATGCTCATGATGATTATGATATGATAACGATGCTAAACAAGAAGAGGGCAAATTTGGGGTGTTACACTCAGGATCAAGACTTTGACGGTATTCGGAGATTCAGCTCTGGTAGTTAATCAAACCAACGGCAAATGGTACACACCCCAGGATCATCTGATACCTTACAGGGATTATACAAGGAGGTTATTGACTTTCTTTACAACGGTTAAGCTTGAGTATATCCCTCGGGACGAGAATCAGTTTGCAGATGCCCTGGCTACCATTTCATCCATGATCAAAGTTCAAGCTGCCAACTTTGTACCTCGGATCTCAGTATCCAGACTTGACAGACTGGCATATGTATTTGCAGCAGATGTTGTTAAAGATGATAAGCCTTGGTTCCATGACATTAAGTGCTTCTTGGAGGATCAAACATACCCACATGGGGCATCTTCCAATGATAAGAAGACTTTAAGAAGGCTAGCTGGTAATTTCTTCCTGAATACTGATGGTTCCCTGTACAAAAGGAACTTTGATATGGTACTCCTCAGATGCGTTGATAGAACAGAAGCAGACTTGTTGATGCACGAGGTGCACGAAGGATCCTTTGGTACCGATGCAGGAGGGCATGCCATGGCCAAGAAGTTGCTAAGATCGGGCTATTACTGGATCACAATGGATGCAGACTGTTGTGCTTATGCCAGAAGATGCCATAAATTCCAAATCTATGCGGATAAGGTGCATGTGCCTCCCAATCCTCTGAATGTGATGTCTTCACCCTGGCCCTTTGCTATGTGGGGCATTGACATGATTGGCAAAATTGAACCGACTGCTTCAAATGGCCACAGATTCATCCTAGTAGCCATTGACTATTTTACCAAGTGGGTTGAAGCAGCCTCTTATGCAAATGTTACAAGGCAAGTGGTAGCCCGATTTCTAAAGAGAGATATCATCTGTCGGTATGGAGTTCCCGAGCGAATCATTACTGACAATGGTTCCAATTTAAATAACAAAATGATGGTAGAGCTATGCCGGGACTTCAAGATCCAACACCATAATTCTTCTCCTTACAGGCCAAAGATGGATGGCGCTGTAGAGGCAGCTAACAAGAATATTAAGAAGATTTTACAGAAGATGGTAGTCACCTATAAAGACTAGCACGAAATGCTGCCATTTGCCTTGCATGGGTACCGAACGTCAATCAGAACATCCACTGGGGCAACACCGTATCAGCTTGTGTATGGTATGGAGGCAGTCTTACCTGTTGAAGTTGAATTACCCTCCCTACGGGTATTGATGGATGTTAAGCTGAACGAAGCAAAATGGGTCCGATCCCGATACGAACAACTGAGTCTGATTGAAGAAAAGAGATTAGCTGCAATCTGTCATGGGCAGCTGTATCAGAAAAGAATGAAGAAAGCCTTCGATCAGAAAGTCAGGCTCCGAGAGTACCAAGTAGGAGATCTTGTGCTGAAAAGACTCCTCCCTCCTCATACAGACCACAGGGGCAAGTGGACTCCGAACTATGAAGGTCCATTCATAGTAAAGAATGTTTTCTCCGGTGGAGCACTGATGCTCAGCACTATGGATGGTGAAGACTTCTCGTCCCCTGTGAATTCAGATGCAGTTAAAAAATACTTCGCATAGAAAATGACCCACTGGACATAAAAACAGAATGTAAGTCCAGGCAAAAATAGGGCATCCCGGCGAGTCAAAAACAGAATAAAAGACTCGGGCAAAAATAAGGGAAAATAAATATAAAAAAATGTACACCCGCTGAGTTGAAAAGCCGCATTGGACAACTCAGGCAAAAATGGGTATCCCGATGGATCGAAAACCCGAAAGGGCGATCCATGCAAAATAAGGGAATAAGCGAACAACTGCATTCTGAATTCGTCTGTATCACTTACAACTTGGTAAGCTTCGAAAGGATCAAGCTTCGTTCAGAATCAACCTTCTTCAGAAATCAAGACGAGAAGAACGTCAAATGTCATACGAGTCATAGCAAAGGGAAGCTCCCCGAAGCGTCATCAACATTGCCAACATCTTTTTTCTTCTCAATTTGTAACAATCTCCTCATTTTAGGGGATTTGTTCTTTGACTGTATCTTGCCAATTCAAGGCATACAAATTAATAAAATCAGATCTTCAGTCATGTCTCGTCTCGTACATTTTATTTTCGTTTGCAAAAAAATGTCCGGTGTCTTTAAAATATTGATTGCATAAATACAGATGTTTCTCTTCTAAAAATTACGTGCTTGCAGGAAATATACTTACTCCCGGGGGTGTCTAAACTCCTATGATGGAATCCGGTAAGGGATACCTCGGGATTACTTGTACGTTTCTCTGTCTTTTCAGGATTGCAGGTATTCAAAGCACAACATGGGGCATGAAAGCTTCACCCCACCAAGCTGGCGAATCATCATTTACTCAATCAGCACCGGAGGTGCTTTCTCCCCAGCTGAGTTGCCATTTATCACTCCTCCTCAGCCAAGTACAAAAGCCAGGGAACCGCCTCCCCACAGAGCTTCAGCCTCTATCCAGAAGAGCAACGCGCGAAGAAACCACAACAGAGTGGAGAAAGCTTCTACAAACCCCAGCTGGGTCCCTCATTACAAGGATGGGTCTATCAGTGACCTATTCCCCCAAGCAGATACATCTTATCAGATCTACCAATGATCTCATCCCCAGCTGGGATGTCCACTTCAAGCAGATCAGCCAGAGATCTCCATGGCAACAGTCCCGGATGGTTACCTTTTGCATAATCATAGCATTCGCATCATATTTTCCCCACAGAGCGTAGCATTCCGTCTAATACGGAGCATTATGGCAAAAATCAAACATATTGCATAATCATAAGTCATGTTCTGAATCAAACACTTGTGAATACTGACAATCCATCGACTGTATGCAGAAAACTCCCCAGATTCCCCACCAGAGAGCCAAAGCACCGGCCTTACACCCACAAATACAAATGCACACTCCTTTTGGCGCCTGTCCGTATCATGATTCCCCAGTAAAGTCGCCTGAGCATTCTTTACAAACAGACCACTTATATCGCAGATACTTCTTGACACTCGTCCGTGTCATACTCCCAGCAGAAAGCCAAAGCGTCCCCTTTGCACTCACAGATACATATATATACAATTCCCCGACACCCGTCCGTGTCACCTTCCCAGCATAAACACTTTGTAAATTATACACTTGTTTATATTACACCTTTCTCTTTTTGACACTCGTCCGTGTCACTCTCCCCAGCAAGTTTAAACACTCCTGAACACCGCTCATACTTATTACTCCTGTTTCACTCATACAGATACTCGTCCGAAATCTTGCATGCACTATTTATATCCCCTCAGATTCGACACTCGTCCGTGTTCTTTGTTAACCAGATGGTACTCGTCCGTATCATCATCTATGAACATCCGTCAAGCGTTTGTTTCTACCTGATACGCATCTGTATCATAGTCTTAAGGATGCTTGTCCGCATCTTTAATCCATACACTGTGTCAAACACTTATGTCTTCTTGAATTTAGACGCTCGTCTGTGTCTACTATTCCCCAGAAGAGTCCCCGCAGAATCATTACTCGTCCATGTTCTTTGTTAACCAGTGGATACTCGTCCGTATCATCATCTCAGAACATGTGTCAGTTTTTGTTTCTACCTGATACTCGTTCGTATCATGGTCTTAAGGATGCTTGTCCGCACCTTTAGTCTATACACAGTACCCAGACACTTATACCTTTCTTTTCTTGGATGTAAACACTCGTCCATGTTTACTATTCCCCAGCAAAGTCCCCAACAAACTTGTTAGACTATTTCCTTTCTATCTGGCATTCGTCCTATGTCATGATACCCTTTCGGCAGCCGTACCCTGCCAGGTGATCGTCCTTCACCTTTGGATGACCGTCCCTCATCCTTTCCCCAGCGGAGTCTCCATTATTGGAACCCTTTCCTATCCGGCATTCGTCCTATGTCGTGATATTTAACAACCGTCCCCTGCTAGGTGATCGTCCTTCACCTCTTGATGATCGTCCTTCATCATTTTATCCGATGGCCGTCCCCGTCGTTGATCTGGTTATCTGACATTCGTCCTATGTCATGATAAACCTTGAGAGCAGCCGTACCCTGCTAGGTGATCGTCCTTCACCTCTTGATGATCGTCCTTCATCATGCTTATCCGATGGCCGTCCCCATCGTCGACCTTTTTATCCGACATTCGTCCTATGTCGTGATACTTTTGGCAACCGTACCTTGCCAGGTGATTGTCCTTCACCTTAGATGACCGTCCCTCATCTTTTCCCCATCAGAGCAGCCGTCCCCTGCTAGGTGATCGTCCTTCACCTTTGATGACCGTACTTCATCATTTGTTTCATTTACCTCTAATCCCCAGAGAGTCTTATAGCTTTACTTGATGGTCGTCCCCATCATAATCTCTTATATCCCCAGCATGTCGGTCGTCCCCGTCATCACCTTATCCCCAGCAGTCATCCTCTGCTCGACGGTCGTCCTCCGTCGCCTGCACTTTATAAATAATTTATTTCTCTTTTACAATCCATATCCCTTTTCTTCTTCATTCTGTGAGTGCAAATTTTGGACTGTCTTTGGTATTCAACCACAAGTTATCTTGTTTGCCTGTTAAGCCGTTGCTTACATCCTGCACAGCTAACTCATGTTTGAATAGGGGCAGCTGTAAACACCCCAAATTTGCCCTCACCCATTCACACCATGGCTTGTGATCTTTTCATATGCATAAGTTCAATCATATCATCTCATATTACATATTTGCTTCACTGCATTGATTCTAAGTCATCTGCATCTAGGGTTTGTGATCTGAGCAATCCAAGAGCCATTTGAGACACTCCAAAGGTCTTCAATCACTTCAAAGGGGTCCATATATGTTTAAGCATCATATTATATCCTCACAAGGTCAAGAAAGTCAAAAAATCACAAGAACTGAGATTGGCATGGAAGCATAGCCAGGTTTGACTACACAGATGACCTAGAATTAGGGTTTTGGTTTCAGAGGCCATAACTCCAAATTTTTTGGTCATTCTTGTTTCTATTGGTCTCTATATGGTATAGGGATCATGCATATCAATTTTCATGAAGAAATTCCATGGGGAAGGCATCCAATCAAGAGTTGACTTCTTGAGCAAGTCAGTGCAAAATCAGGGCATCTGAGGGCCCCAATGACCCAACCAAAGGGTGTTCTTCATCATTTTGATTGTGTATGATCTTTATTTGATCATAGAAGATGTTGGAAGTTCACAAAATTGAAGAATTTCAAGCCTTTTGCAAAGTTGACTTTTTGGGAAAATGACTTGTAATGGAAAATTGCCATTTTGGGAAACTTTTTCAACCCTTGCTTTTTGATTCAAAAATGCTTCAAATGGGAAAACTTTGGTCATGAAAGTTGTAGAATGGATCATTCCCTTTTCAAAAAGTACAAGAACTCATTCTAATTCATTTTGGATCAAAAGTTATGGCTTGTCAAAGTTGGCCATAATCACATAATTTCAAGTTTTCCACCAAAGAGGCAATTTGCATAATGGTTTGATAAGGCATTCTAAAGACTTCAAATGTACACAAACACTTCATAACATGACAAATGGACCTCTAAGGATCAGAATGGTACTTTGAATTATTTCATTTCATGCCTTAAACTTGAAGAATTTCCAAAAGGGGCAAAGTTGTGCCAATTTGCAAAAGGGATCAAAGCTTCTCATCCACTTGCCTCAGTTCACAAAATTTGATCCACAAGCATTCCATGATCTCAGCTGAGCAAGGACAAGCCAAAAAGCAAGTTGAACCATTTCCCATACCTCAAGTACAAGTCAAGTTGACATTTTGGCAACTTGCCCATACCAATCAACATAGGCCAGCACCCACTCTCTGACCTATCACACTTCTTTATGTGGATCATTTGCAAGCAAAAGCACATAACACACAAGCCTGAATCAGATCATAAGCCATAGTTCCAAGTTTATGCCTCATATGCATTTTCTTTCGAAACACACAGCACAAGCATCAAACACACAAACAAACTTCACAAAACATCTCAGCACACTCTCCTGATCATTTCCCTGCCCTCACTTTGCCCTGAAACCTCCTCAATCAGAAACACGATCCTCACCCCTCACTGAACAGAACTTCTGCAAACTCACAAACCAGCCATTTTAAACTCCAACCAAGCATTGCAAGCTTCTCAGGAGGTTCATTAGAGGCATTTTGGATCAAGGGGCCAGCCAGAAAGTTCCAGAAATCAAAGCTTCGATTCAGGTAGCCATGGAAATTCATTTTTCCAGAACTCTTATTTCTTGTTTCTAAAATGATCTACATGCTTCCCTGAGTTCACTGAACCTTTTATTTTTGAAAATGATTGAGTTTTGAGGTTGTATGCTTGTTCTGAAACTTTGCCCGTGAAATGAGTTTTGCTTTGATTCTTATGTTTCAGTGAAAATAAATGGATTTTGGGGTGGGGTTTAGGTTTAATGATGTTTAAGGATGAAATCTGGAGATTTTAGTGGAGTTTTGATGCGTAGGGAGGGAGATAGCATGAACACCTTGCCGGAGAAGATGACCGGAACACTGTTCCGGTCATCTGAAAGTAATTAGGGCTAATTAATTAGGGTTAGCCAAGTTTGAATTCTGGCCGTCCATTCGCGCGCCAAGTCAATTCCCGCCCCCCTGACTTTGAACCTGGGCCCTTGGATTGGCTGACTTTCTCTTTTTCTCATTAAAATCATTTTTAATTCATTTGTTTTGTATTTAATTTGTACGAATTATTAAAAATAGCAAAAAATGTTTAAAAATTCTGAAAATTTTTATCAAGCCTTTTATTAATTTTCAGAAACCAAAAATATTTTTATTTTTATTTTTTGCATTAAAAATTATTTTTAAATCATTTAAAAGTTTATTTTTAATTAGTTAATGGAAATTAATTAATTAAAAATACTTTTAGGTATTTAAAAATCACAAAAAAATTCACATGGCATTTAGAAACATTTAGAAACATTGTCCAACTCTCAAACCAAATTTCTTTTTTGATCTTAATGCCTTTTGATCATTTTCATTGGATTTAATTTCATTTTTAGGCAATATTTTGTTTCAAACTTCAAAAATTCATTTATGCCTAACCTTTGAGAGTTGGATCATGATTCTTTTTGCATTGCATCTTGTATAGCATGTAGTTCATAGGATAAAATTGGCTTGAATTGATCTTGCAGTTTCATTTTGTTTTGCATTTTTCTTGACAAGGTACCCCAAAACCCTAGCAATCTTAGGAAATTCATAACTCTCACTAGGTTAAGAGTTGGATCCCCTCCTTTGGGCAGTGAGTTTGTATAGGTTTAGGGTTCCTTTGAGTGCATTTTCAATTTTTTATCATGATGTTTGCTTCTGGTTTTGAATTTTGTTTTGTGCATTGATCATAAACCCTAGTTTGGGCTTTCCTTTGCATCCATCTTCCATTTGCTTGCATACCATGACTTGCCATGACATTTTGTGCATCCATTTGATTCATAATACATCTTAAGACATATTAGAATCATGTGTGATCATTGCATCTTTCATTTGCCATGTTATATGTCTTTTGCATTTCATAACTTTTCATGAACATCCATGGTTCCAAACATGCTTCTTTTGCATCCATATGTTTGTATGATCATTCTCATGCCTTGCCTCATGTTTGCATCATCTCTTAGAATCATTAACATCATACTCATGCTTCTGGTTTTGGTTTGCATCATCACATTTCATCTCATTTTGCATTGCATTTCATTTCTTTCACTAACTTTTTAGGTGGTAAGTTACTTTGAGAAGTGAATTTGCCTTCACTTCTCACATTCTCTTTTCATCTCTCTCACATTTCTCTTGCTGCATTTTGTATGTGCTTTGGATTGAGCTTTCTCATTCATGTTCATCTCTTACTTTCTTTCTTCAAGCAACTTGACTTCTTAAGTGAAGCAAGTTGTTCTGCTTCTCTTTGCTCTTTTCATTTGCTTCTCTCCTTGGTGGTTCTTTGAAGATCTTTCTCTTAAACCTCACAAACCCTAGGACTTCCAAGCATGATAACAATTAGGGTTGATTAGTCCCCCCATTTAGCTTTTATCTTTGTATCATCATTGAGTCTTCTCTTCTCACCTCTTAATCAGGGACTAAACCCTTAAGGCTTTAAGGCTTTGTGATTGAGATTATGCCTGTATCCTTCTATTAGGATGGAGTGTATAACTTCAATCCTAAGTGTTAAACCCTTAATGTGCTTAAATCTCTTAATCAATCCATCTAATAATCACTAAGACATTAAGCTTGTAACTTGGGCCTTGCATTAGGGTTCTAATTCTTCCTTAATTGGTTAAGAAGGACTAACCCTAGTGTTAATGGACAAGTCCCCCTCAAGTTGTCTTACAAATCATAAAACTCATTTCTTAATCATACTATTAACTAGAATCCATCTAATAAAGGTTTTGTTTTGTCATGAGGTTAATCCCTAATCATGGATTAAGTTGAGGTATCTTCCTCAGCTTAAACATTCTCATCTATTATCCTTCTATTAGGATGGTGTAAGGATTCTGTTTAATCCTTGATTATGGCTTAATATCATTACTTAACACTAAACAAAAACAACATAAATATCTAACTAATCACAAGTAGGTTAATGATCTTAATCCTACATCATGGTGATTAAGTGTGAGATGCTGACTTCACACTTAAGGTATTCTCATTACCCCTAATCAGAGGGAGGATGTGATGAGTTTACTAACCCATTGGTTTAGGCTTAAACTCATTAACTTATGACAAACTACAAGAAGCAATAAAAGACTGAAAACACAAAAAACAAACAATAATCGTCTCCTCTGGGATTCTTTTCTCACCTCATTCACTCACAAACGAGAACTTGCTTCTCCCGTCTAATGCAAGACAGTTTGCACCTGAGCCAGACAGGTCACACACTTGAGCATAGACAAGTAAGCAGTTCACAAGTCAATTTATCTTTCAGTCTCTTTGGGTCGAACTACGGTGTTCTGACTTCCTCATTGCACGAGAGGATACGTAGGCATAACTTAACTGTTATCGAACAAAAGTCTCTGTACATTCCCCCTCCTTCCTGTATCATTCTTTAAGCCTCTTGATCTTGAGCATTTCACTCCTGTTCTTACACTGACACTTCTCTTATACACTTCATTTCTTTTACACTGACACCTGTACATCCTTTTCCAGATCTTTGTACACAAATTACACTGACACTACCCCCTTTAAAACACAAATCTTTTAAGCGTGGATCCCGTCGAGTACGGCGTACAATCTGGGTGCTAATACCTTCCCAGGTTGTAACCAACCCCCTTTCTCAGTCTCTCTGGTTCGCAACCATCTTATCCATATCTTTCTTAGGTTTATGCAGCATTACCTTTCCTTCGGGATAAAAATGCCTAGCTGGCGACTCTTTTCTTTTCCCTTGAGTTCACTCCTGTGTGTTCTCATTCCCTCTTTCGCCGACCGTTCGCGTTTGTACCCCTTCTGACCCTGGGGTTGTCATTTGGTGGGAGCGACACCAAGCAGCAAGTTTGATTTTTTGGTAACATACACGGCTCCCAAAGACTTCAGCATTACGCTCGAGGATATTCAACCAACCAGTTAGGAAGACCCATCCGAATAAAAAAAATGCCTAAAATAATCCCTTTAAATTGGTAGGCATGGTTAGAGAGAGTAAGAATGTCTGAGCTAGGATTCCCCTAAAAGCTTAGATATGATTTCAGCGAACTTTATGTAAATCTCTGAATGAATAAATAAAAGGAACTAGGTTGTACTCTTTTCCCTTGACATACAATGGTTTTTAACAAGGCGCCCAGTATTAACAATATATATATATATATATTATTTCATTTTTTAAAAAACCTTTTTACTTTATTTCTTTTTTCAGGCAGTAGATCTTCCTATAAGAAGGAAAAAGTTAAAAAGATTCATAATTTAGTAATATCTATTTTTTGATATTTTTAATTAATTTTTCTCTTTTATTTTATTATATATATATATATATATATATATATATATATATATATATATATATATATATATATATATATATATATATATATAAAGAAGTGTAAATAAACATTTAGATTGAGATTAAAAATATTTAGAGAGAATCCTATGAAATTTGTGTTTATGTTTATTTTAGAAAAATATTATATTATTTATTTTAATTTAATGTCTTTTATCATCATTATTAAACTTCTTATTGATATTATTTATATAATTATAATGATATATCTCAAAATGATTTATTTGGTTCAACTAAGAAAAAAATTAGAGAAAAAAATTGTAAATATAATAGTAAAGTTAATAAAAACAACAAAGTAAATAAAAATTTATTATAATATCAAATAATAATATCGAGTATATTTATTAGAAGGATTATGATATTGTTAATATAACTAGCGGGATACCCATGCTATCGCACGGGTCCTGTCTATATTCACACGTTTCGGTGCGAAACATCACTTGTCAATTCTACCACTTTTTCCGGGTCTAAACTTTGTACAGAGTAACCAATTTAATAGGTTTATAAATCCAACAACAATAATATGGGTAAATTACAAATAAAATATTAAGACTTCTTATATATGGTATTAAAAAATATATAATGATATCATTCAATACACAATATGCAATTATGATATAATTTTTCATTCCTACAATAGCATATGAGAAAATATATCAAACTTAATTCAATGTATGAAAAATAAAATTCAAATGATCAATCTACAATTAATATCTTATAGATTTAATATATTAACATTAAAATGGTCAGTCTACAATTGATATGTAATAGATACGTTCACGTCTACCCGTGTATCATGTTTGTATCATGCATGCAATTCTAGTCATTACCAAAACTCAGTTGAATTCAAATGAGTCTAAACTACAACCATGAATAAAATCATGTTTCCAATTCAAATAACATTATCTTTTAAATATTAGTCAATTTTTTCAAACCTTAAATCTATAACAGTTTCCCGTCAAATATAAGTTTTATGTTTTTTGTGTGTAGGAGAATTTCATAATAGAAGTTTAACTAGACATAATTCTGTAAATTTAAAATTTTTAAATTATTTTATATTTCATTGAATAATTTTAAATAAAAATATATATTAAAATTAAAAAAAATTACAAACCTAAAATTTATAATCGTTTCCCGTCAAATATCAGTTTTAAATCCTTCTTATTATATCATATTGTGACACCTCAAAATTTTCCCTCTCATGCTCACATCATTTTGCATATCATAAGCATAACATGTAGATAGCATACTCAAGCATTTGGCATAGGAAAATGAAGCATAAGCATCCATAATCACAAGCATAAGGCATATGATCAATCATCTGGAAATTCATGATCTCCAAGCCAAGCCAAGAGCCAAGTGACATTGCAAGAAACTCAAAGTCATCCTTAAGGTCTTAAAAGGATCGAACATCATCAGGAATTCAATAGTGCAATATCACCCTATGCAGAGGAAACCCTAATTAGGGCTTTGGATCATAACCTCATATCCTCATAGCTTTGACCAATTATCATGTTCAAAGGCTCTCTTATAGTATACAAGGCTTGTGTATGAAGTTTGAGGCAAAAATTCATTGAAGAAGTCAGTTATTGAGGCAGTTACTTGAAAATGAAGAAAGAAAGTCATCTGGACTGAGCAAAAGTCAACTGAGGAACTTTTAGGGTTTTGGACATGATCATCAATCTTATAAAGTCATATTTGGTCAAGAAATAGCTTGAATAAGCTCAAGTGTCAAAAACCAAGAATGTGCAAAAAGTTGCTAAATTTGGAAGTTTAGAAGTTTCTATTTTTGGAAATATTTTCCCTAAGTCTTCAAGCTATTATTTCATATGCAAAAAAGCTCCAAATGATTTTTCCTTGAACATGAAAGTTATAGATCATGATTTTCCCTTTCCAAAAAGAATTAGAACATCTTCATAGCCTTCCTAGAACTCAAAATATGAATTTTTGAAGTTTTGATGCATTTTAAGATTTTTTTGGCACACTTGTCAATTTTCCATTGGTCCATTACTTTTAATTTGGTGTCACCTTTCATGGTACATTTTTCTTACACTTTTTTGATGTCTACCCCACACTTTTTCATGTCCATTCTTGTGTGTGTAGGTAACCTATTTGTTTTCATTTTTAATAAGGAAATTGAAAAAATGAAAAGTAGCAAAGTTGGTACAAAAGGTACAAGTTGGCACATGGGGAGGCAATGAAGATTGGTATGTAATCCACATAACACACGCCTCCTATATTTTATGAGTCATGCTTTTTCCATCACACACTTTTTGATAAGAGAGGGAAAGAGAGCAATCACGTGGAATCACTAAGCCATACACCCTGCACCATCTTCATGAACCATGCATATCCATCATCAACCAATGATAAGCTGCCAACACATTAAATTGACTATAACATGGTTCTCATGCACATGAAGCAAGAAAAATATGAAAAAGAGGAAGTTGAGGCACAAATGATGAGGGGGAGAAGAGCATAACTGATTTTGTACAAACACCCTCACTCTACACTCAAAACATCACACTATAAGTTGAAATTCGCCAATCTTTGCAAATGATTCATTCAGTTTTCATCATTCTCAACAAGCATAATAAACTTCTCTCTCTTTTCTCTCATTGAAGCTTACCGACAGTTCTCTCTTTCTCTGAATTTTCATCAAGCAAAAATGGATCTTAAAGCTGAATTGTTCCATTGATCCTTCTCCAATCTCTTGATTCATCAAGATCAACATCTACACCACTGCATTTTCATCATCTCTTGGAATTGTGAAGTGTTAATTCATCCTTTGTTTCTGATTGTTCTGATTCTTGCGTATTCTTGAGTGTTGAACCTTTATTTGGCTTTGAAGAAGATCATAGAGGCACAAGGAACTTACATCATCTCTAGATTTCTCAACATGCTCCAATATTCTTCATATTCAGGTTTGAAATTATGTCTTGTTATGCTTCGAATTTGATCCTACATTGCTTGTTTCATGCTGGTTTTGTTTGATATGAGTTGCATGAAGCCTTTAGAAGCTTTGATTGATGTTAGTTCATGAATTTGTGTTTTATGTGTGGATCTATTTAGCTTCGAATTTGTGTGATCTTGATGAATCTTTGGATTTCGTTGGTGGATATATGATCTACATGTAGAAAGCTTTGTTTTGGTATAACATTTACTCGTTTCTGGAATTTTTGGTGTCTGACCTTCATTGGAGCTAGCCAGAGAAGGTGATCAGCGCTCCTCCGGCCGGCCAGATTCGTGTGGCTGTGTGTTAAGTCTAGGTTATGTTGTGATCGTTGGATGTGAGTGAATCGTGTGTTCTAGGCAGCGCCAACACATTAATGAACATGTGCTGGCCATGTGCGTTTATTTTCTTTTTATTTTTTTTGTTATTTTTGTTTTATAATTTAGTCAGATAATTCCAGGACCATTGGATCTAGAGGGAAGGATTTATTTGAATGTGAATTGTTAGATTGAATTACCTAGGGTTTGGTTGACTAGCATAGGACCATAGGATTGCTTGACTGTGTTGACTATTGATATCAACCATTGGATCAATATACCTGTTTGTTGACTGCTTTATTTTTGTTTGGAGTGTTGGGCTTAATTGCTAACCGCACCACTTGTGTTGGCCCATTATGAATTATGACCTTGCTGGATTGCTAGCTGAACCTCTCCTCATTTTATTTGTTCATCTTATTTTCATTTTCTTAATTATTTGATTCTTAATTTTTAAAAATCCTGAAAACAAATCATGTGTGTTCTTTTTAATTTTCTCTAATTTTCCATAATTTTCTTTTCATTTTTTTTACCAATTTTCGTGACTGAATTAATTGTTGCTTTTATTTATTTTGCATTAATTTCTTTTATGCATGATCTGGATTGTCCAATTTCTAATTTGATATTGAAAATAGATATGAATGTGCTTATTTTTTCTAGTGATTCCTAACATGTTGAAGTCTGTGTGAGATTTTATTCATGATTTTTAGGACTTATTTTCTTAGTTTTTGTCATGTTGCTTTGTGATGAAGTTTATGGAACCCTAATTCAATTTTGTGCATTTATTTGAGATAGTTAGCTTTTGATTTTTGTTTTGTGGCTTTGGTAGGTTGTTTCTACATAATTAAAGAGTATTTATGCTCATTTGTAGAATTTGTAAGACTTGTTTCCATTTTATTTGAATTGTGTGATTTACTTGACCTAGTTTTGATGTTTCCATGATTTATGCTTGCTTGTTAGGGTAGGAGGGCACTTGTGCCAACTCCTAGGATTTGTTTTAGGGTCTCTTAACATGTTGACATGTACCTGGTCCTTGTATGAAGGTATCATCTTGGGTTACTTTGTGTTACTTGTTTATTAAGCTTCACACTTGTATGAATGATTCACATCACCTCTCACTTCTACATGCTTCTCTTATATGAACTTGTATGAACTTGTGTAATTCCATTGATGTTTGAATTCCTTTCTTAGGCACTCTTTACCATGATAGGGTTCTGACTTTGATATTTATAGAAGTTGTTTAGCTTGTATGGCTTTCTTATCTCATGTTTGCCTTTGTTTACTCATGCTAACTTGTGATACTTTGTTGTGACCTCTTGCTTCATTTCTTACATGATGTTATGTGTTTAATCTTGACACTTGAATGTGAAGTTTGAGTTTTGGTTGTGATAGTTGGATATGATCTTGTGCTTATTTCAAATTCATTTGATCTTATTTGTTTTCATCTTATCATTTGTGTATGCTTTTAACCCTTTGTAGGTGCAATGGTAAGTGAAGTGTGGGTAACATCCACATTCCAAGTCTTCTTCTCTCTCTTTCATTGCTTTATTACTTTATCTTTGAGATGTGCCTTAGGCCATCAATTGTACAACTTTTCTTCTTTCCCCTTAGAGAGCAGTTTACTTCTTTAGAAGAAGTAAGGTGACTTTCTATTTTCCTTCTCCTCCTCTTCTTCTCCTTCTTCCTTCTTTCCTTCTTCTTCATTAGGATTAGAAAACCTCACTAACCTAGGTTCATCCATGCATGACAATTCTAGGATTAGTATTCCCCTTAGAATTTTTCCTTTGAGTCGCTTTTATTTCTTTCTCATCTCAAAGAAAATAACAATAAAGCACCTAATAAAGGTTGATCTTCTCATACGACATGAGACTTTGTCGTGGGTTACTTATACACATTCCATTTCAGGGCAAGGTGTAAGGCATCTACCACGATGAACAAGTCTTAGTATGAGAAGGTTCACAAACAACAATCTCAGAAAACACTTTTCTAAAAGACAAACAACAGACAACACTCATCTTTTCCCGCGGGAATTATTTTCTCACCTCATTCACTCTCAGCGCGAACTTGCGACGACTTGTCTCATTTGCAAGACGACAATGCACTCATACCAGACGAGCCTGCAACACCTGAGCATAGACATATGCAGTTCAGCTCTAAAAAAACACAAAATAGTTCCCGCCTTAGTTAGTCGAACTACGTAAACTTTGATTCCTCAAAAGGGATACGTAGGCAGTGGGGTAGGGCCCATCCGATCATAACACTTTCTTTTCCCTACGTTATTTTCCCTTTCTTTGACCATTACTTTGCTTTTGCTTTCCATATGCTTTCAATGTTCAATTGTTTAGCTAATCTTTATTTTGTAGGGGTTATGGTAAGTCATGTGTGTGGGAGGGTATCTCACATACAACTTCTTCCTTCATCTCTTTATGCTTTCAAGTTGTGATTGCTTTATCATTGTGCTTTGTTTGCTTAACATCACCACTCCCGCTTTAGAAACAACTTAGATTCTTTAGTGAAGTAAGTTGTCTTCTATATCCTTCTTCTTCTCTTCTTCTTTCTTTCTTTTCTTTCCTTATTTTTCATTAGGATAGAACTTGTAAACACCCCACATTTTCCATCACTCATATCACACCATGGTTTATGATCTTTCATTTTTGCATAAGCATAAGCATACCACATCACATTGCATATTTGTTTCATCTGCATAGTTCAAATTCATCTGCATCTAGGGTTTGTGATCTGAGCAATCCAAGGATCCATCTGAGCCACTCCAAAGGCCTCAAGAAATTCCAAGAGGGTCCATGTGTGTTCTATCATCATTTCATGTCCCTCAAAGTTCAAAGAAGTCAAGAAATTACAAGAACTTGGAAAGCATGGAAGCAGAGCTAGGGTTTTCATTGCACAGATGACCAAAATTAGGGTTTTGGTTTCAGAGGCCTTAACTCCAAATTTTTTGGTCATTCTTGTTTCTAATGTTCTTAAGATGTTATAAGGATAATGTGTACCATGTTTGATGAATAAATTCATTGTAGAAGTCATTTGTTCACTGGGTAACTTCTTGAGCAAGTCAGAGCAAAATCAGGGCATCTGAGGCCCCCAACAATGGAACCAAAGTGGTATTTTCATCAAATTGAAGTTCTATGATCTTTATTTGATCATTGAAGTGCTTGGAAGTTCACAAAATTGAAGAAATTTGAGCTAAACCAAACGTTTTCCAAAAATGGAAATGACTTGTAATGGAAACTTTCCATTTTGGGGAAGTTCTTCAACCTCCTCTTTCTCAACCAAAAACGCTTCAAATGAAAAATTATTGGTCATGAAAGTTGTATATTAGGTCTTTACCTTTTCAAAAAGTACAAGAACATGTTCTAATTCATCATGGAACTCAAGTTATGATCCTTCAAAGTTGGCAAAAATCCTATAATTTTCAAGAATACACCAAAGAGGATTTTTTGCAAAACCACTTGCCAAACCATTTCATGGCCTCTAATGCATATTTAAACATCATACCATCATAGTACAACTATTATTTATCAGAATTGGCCTAAGAATCATGCTTTTTCATGCCTTGAACTTCAAGAAATTCCAAAAGGGCCAAAGCTCCTCAAATTTGCAAAATGGTTCAAATCATTCCATAGACTTGTATCAACACCCCAAATCTGTTTCTATAGCTTCCCTTAATCTTTGCTAAGCCAAGAAATTCCCAAATCCAGACTTGCCATGTGCCCATACCTCAAGTACAACCAACCTTGACTTTTTGCAAATCACCCCATACCAATCAGCATAGGCCACACCAACTATTCTGACCTATCACAGCTTCACATACACGCTTCAAGGGATTCATTTTCATACACACACAAGCCTGGAAGCTCACACAACTCAGATTGCCAAAAATCACTCTCAAACTTCATTTCTTCGAAATTCATAAACCAGCCATCAAAACTCCAAACAAACTTCACCAATCATCTCCATATACTCTCTAGATCATTTCCCAACCATTAAACAAGCCTGAAACCTCAAGAATCCAAAACACGATTTCCCTCACCTCTGAACTGAAACCTTCAGAACACTCCATATAAATTCCTTTCAAGCATTCCAAAAGCATAAGGGGATCAAGAGGAGTGGAAAAGCACCAAAGAAGAGCCCAGAAAGTTCCAGTTTCGAAAGCTTCAACTCAGGTAACCTCAATAACATTTTTTCCAGAAATGTGTTTTTAGGTTCTTATATTGTTCTATATGTTGCACTGATCATGAGGATGTGTTTGGTTTTGAAAATGATCAAGAAATAAGCATGTACTGACTGTCTGAAACTTTGCTCGTGAAAATGATTTTGTTTGTTTCTCTTGATTCATGAAAAATAAATGGATTTTGTTGTTAGATTCTTGTTTAGGACATTTAATTGAGTGAATCTGGAGATTTTGATGCGTTTTAGTGAGGTTTTGAGAGAGATAGTATGAAGGTCTCGCCGGAGAAGACGACCGGAAGTCTTCTCCAGCCACCTGAGGTTAATTAGGGCTAATCTCAGGTGATTAGGCAACTTTGTATGCTGGCCCTTGGATTGCTTCTCCCGCGCGTGTTTGAACGTCCCAGATCATTCATTAAACCCTAACCCTTAATTAATTAATTTAATTTGAATTAATTAGTCAGGACAAATCTGGACCACTAGATTGCGCGCCAGTCAACCCCTTTTCCTCAGCTTTGAATCTGGTCCATTAGATCTTCATACTTTCCATTTAATTTGATTTTTATTTCATTTTAATTGCATTTTCTTGCATAATTATTTTAAAATACTTAGAAAAATCCCAAAAATATTTCCTTTTTCATTTTTATTCCAAATATTTTTCTTAATCAGAAAATGATTTTTATTTTATTTTTTTCATAAAAATTGTATTTTTAAAATATTTAAATGTTTATTTTAATTAATTAATTGAATTTAATTAATTAAAATACCATTTAAGTTTCTAAAAATCACCAAAAAAATCATGAATCATCCCTTTGCATTTAGAAACATTTCCAAATTCTTCACACAAATTTATTTTTAGGTTTGATGATCATTTGAGAATTTTGTTTGAATTAAGGGTCATTTAAATCTTATTTTTGAACCCTAACTTAGAAAAATCTTATCTTTCTAAACAAGAAGAGTTTGAAGATGATTCTTTTTGCATTGTTTTGTGCATATAATGTAGTTCCTAAGATATTTTTGGTATGAATTTATCTTTCATTTTCAATATTTTTAGCATTTTACATTGAAGATCACCCAAAAAACCCTAGAAACTTAGGAAATTCATAACTCCTTCTAGGTTTAGCTTCTGGCCTCCCCCTTTGGATGGTAACATAGTATAGGTTTAGGGTTCCTTTGAGTGCAATTTAAATTTTTTATCATGGCATTTACTTCTGTCTTTGCCATTTGCATCTCATCCTTTCATGTAACCCTAATTTTGCATTTTCACTTGCATTCATCTTGCATATGCATCCATACATGAACTTTCCATGACATTTCATGCATTCATATGTCATATTAGACATATTAAGACATTTTAGAATCATGTTTGATCATTTCTTCATTCATTTGTCTTGGTTTGCATTTATTTCCTTTCATAAACTTTCATAAACATCCATATGTTTACATGCTTCCTTCATGCTTCATTTGCATTCATTATCTTGTATGACCATTCATTATACTTTGTATGCCTTTGCATCATGTAATAGCATTATTTGCATCATGTGTATGCTTCTGGTTTTTATCTTTGTCTTTCCATATGCTTCATTCCATTTCTTTTCTTTCCTTATGCATCTTGTGCTAACATTTTTCAGGTGGTAAGTTAATATGAGAAGTGGATTTGCCTTCACTTCTCATTTCTCTTCATCCTCTTCATTTGCATCTTTACTGCATTTTTGATTGTCTTTGAGTGGGTTTGCTCACTTGTGTTCATCTCTCACTTTCTTTCTTTAAGTTACTTATTTTCTTCAATGAAGTAAGTAACTTATTTCTTCTGCTTCTTCCTCCTTCCATCTGCTTCTTCCATTGGTGGCTTCCTTGAAGATCTTTCTCAAGCCTTACAAACCATAGGAACATCCAAGCATGACAATAATCAGGGTTGTGATTAGTCCCCCTTAGTTTTTACCTTTGAGTCTTCTTTGTGTCTCTCTTCTCATCTCATCATTAGAGACTAAACCTTTAAGGCTTTAGGACTTTGGAATTAGGGTATGCCTGCATCCTTCTCTTAAGATGGAGTGTATAATTTTAATCCTAAGTGTTAAAACCTTAATTTGTTTAAACCTCTTAAACCAATCCATCTAATAATCACTAAGACATTAACTTGTAACTTGGGCCTTACATTAGGGTTCTAATTCTTCCTTTATTGGTTAAGAAGGACTAACCCTAGTGTTTAATGGACAAGTCCCCCTCAAGTTGTCTTACAAATCATAAAACTCATTTCTTAATTTCATCCTTAATTAAAATCCATTTAATAAAGGCTTTGTTTTGTCATAAATTTAATCCCTAATCATGGATTAAGTTGAGGTATCTTCCTCAGCTTAAGTGTGCTCATCTATTATCCTTCTATTAGGATGGTGTAATGAGTTCACTAATCCTTGATTATGGCTTAAACTCATTACTTAACACTAAACAAAAACCCAAAAACATCTAAATAATCACAAGTAGGTTAATGATCTTAATCCTACATCATCATGGCAATTAAGTTGAGGTGCTTATCTCACACTTAAGTATTCTCATTATCCCTAATCAAGGGAGGATATAATGAGTTTACAACCTTTGATTTAGGCTTAAGCTCATTAACTTATGCAAAACACCAAAAACAATAAAAGACTAAACACACAAAAACAAACAATAATCGTCTCCTTCGGGATTCTTTTCTCATCACACGCACTCATAAACGAGAACTCGCTTCTTCCGTCTAATGCAAGACAGTTAGCACTTGAGCCAGACAAGTCATACACTTGAGCATAAACAAGCAAGCAGTTCATTAGTCAATTTATCTTTCAGTCTCTTTGAGTCGAACTACGGTGTTCTGACTTCCTCATTGCACGAGAGGATACGTAGGCATAACTTAACTATTATCGAACAAAAGTCTATGTGTCTCCCCCTCTTTCAACATTCTTTCTAAAAGCCTCAGTTCCTGAGCATTCACTCCTTTTGCATTGACACTTGTATATTTCCTTTCCAGCTCTTACACACAGATATCACATACACTACCCCTTTAAACACAATCTTTCAAGCGTGGATCCCGTCGTGTACGACGGACAATCTGGGTGCTAATACCTTCCCAGGTTGTAACCAACCCCCTTTCTCATTTTCTCTGGTTCGCAACCGTCTTATCCATCTTTTCCTAGGTTTATGCGGCATTACCTTTCCTTCGGGATAAAAATGCCTAGATGGAGAATCTATTCATCTTCATTACATTTTCTCCTTTCGCCGACCGTTCGCGTCTGTACCCTATCTGACCAGGTGTCTTTTCGGGGGAGCGACAGCTTGGCGACTTTGCTGGGGACCCTTATACTGCAACCAGGGCTTCTGGTTCTTTTTGTGGGTTCCTCCTAGCGTTTTTTTGATTTGTGTTTACAGGGGTGTTATGTGCTACTTGTGCTTCTTACTTGCTTTTTTTATTTGCTTTATGTACAACTTTATTTATTGCTTTCATTTACAGTTTTTATGCATTTTATACTGTCATTATCATGTGCTGGATCTGATGTTTCCTTGGTGGGAGGGATTATTGAGTGATTAAGGTTCCATACCGGGGACCTGAGTGACACATAGGATAGAGTGGCTTCATATTCCATTTCGGTCTGGTGCGGGAATATGAAACACAGTTCAGACATGGGTTTCTTCTTGAGAACTCTATGCTACAGATTTCCTGTAGTACTAGGGCTATCTGGGAAGCCTGCTAAGTCTGGATGACCTTTTTATGACCTTCAGCATCTGAGGTGAATTAGAGGAGGATCTTTTATGGTTATTGTAAACACTGTACCTCCGGGTTAGAAGTGTTTACACTTCTCATAACTGATCCAAGTCTGAGGATCCTTGTTTTAGAACAATACATGTGAGAGGGTTGGGATGTTTACAGGTTTGCAGGAACCCTTGGCCTCGTCATACCTTGTTACTAGATTTGTTAAGGTTGTATTATTTGGACAGTTCTTGTGATACCCTGGACTTATGACTCTTTATTTGAGTCCCCCACCTGGTTACTGGATTTCTAAGTCTCCATCCGGACTTATGAACACATGGACCCTATCAAGGCAGATAACAAATTCAGCACTTGATCACAACCCCTTTGCATATCATTCTGCATACATCATTTTTGCATCATTTAACATTTGCCTATTTGTTTTACAGGGTATCCACCTTATTATCTTTGGTTTGGTTTTGACCCATTCTGCTTATCAGACTTCTTCAGTTATCTTCTCCAGCACCTTCATCAGTTTGTCTTCATCAGAGATTCCTCTTCAGTCTGTCTTCATCTGAGACCCATCTTCAGCATCTTCTTTAGTGACCTTCACCAACAGTCACCCTCAGTCTTCTTCACCAGCATCCATCACCAGCATGGAAACTTCCAGGAAGAGCAACATCACATACCACTTCTTTGAGCCCACTCTGACAGGCATCAGCCAGATCCAGTCTCTAATTACTCTTGATCATGTCCCATTATTCAGGGAACATTATGGAGGCATATTGGACATGATCATGGACCTGGATGTATCCCAGAGGAGCATGATCCATACTTGCTTGCAGTTTTATGATCCCCCTCTCAGATGCTTCACATTCCCTGATTTTCAGTTGGGACCTCTACTAGAAGAATTTTCCATGTTGTTAGGTGTCCCTATCAGGAGAGGGATTCCTTTCAACCCTGAGATGGTTTCTCCCAAGAATGAAGACATAACTAAGGCATTGCATTTGGAGCCCGCCCTTATTGATCAAAGCATGACCACCAAGGCTGGGGTGTCAGGCCTTCACCTAGATTTCTTGATCTCCCAGGCCACCCTGCATGCTGCAGCAGGGAAATGGGATGATGTTTGTGCACTCTTAGCCCTTAGCATATATGGAATTATATTGTTTGCAGACGAGCCAAATTTTGTAAGCAAGAATGCTACTCACCTGTTCTTACTGAGGAACCCAGTTCCTACCTTGCTTGGAGACTTCTATTATTCAGTACACCAGAGGAATGAGAAGCAAATAGGAAGACTGGTCAGATGATGTGCTCCCCTCTATTACGCTTGGTTGTTAAGACATTTTCCAAAGTCAGACACTTTCCCGAACCATCATCAGCCAAGGAACTGGGCTAAGAGATTGATTGCCCTTACATCATAAGACATCAGATGGTGCACTCAGAGCACCAAGGCCAAGGACATCATTACTAGCTGTGGGAAATATCCTATTGTGCCTTTGATCGGAGTAAAAGGCTGCATCAACTACAACCCTGTGCTCTTCAAGAGACAGTTATCCCCCAAGAGGGCAAGACTTGACTGAAACCCTCTATTGTGAAATCCATCACAACTCTGCTATTGTCAGACAGGAAGCCTGGGCTTGGGACAACATTCATACTAAAGGGACAGCTATTTTGGGAAAATGCAACAATATAGCTTCAGCACAGTATCTTGATTGGTCTCGTACTAGGGCACAGATCACCCGGATGCCATTTACCTTGGAAGATGTGCCTAGACCTTCAACAGTGCAGCCTGCAGCTACTATCAGTTTGGAAGAGTTTGAGAAACTGAAAGAGAGGAATACTCAGCTCTCTGAAGCCTTGAAGAAGACCCTATGGGAGGGGAATGACAGCCGTTTGGATAATGAGAGGTTAGAGAGGCTCCGGATTGAGCACTTGACCAAGATTGAGAAGACGGATGACTATATCAGAAAGGCTAGAGCAGGGGAATTAATACTGAAGAATGCTTGCAAGGAAGCAAAGACTAAGAAGTCTAGGGCATAGCATTATCTAGAGGAGAGCCAGGCTAGGTGGATCAGGATCACTGAAGCCCGTGCACAGGAAGATCAGAGGACTCAAGCCAAGATAGAGCAACTAGAGGCTAGTGAGAAGAAGAATCAGGCAACCTTGATAGCAGCACAGAAGGAGATATCTGAATTGAAACTCCGGGCGGGGTTAAAAAGGTCAAAGAATCAGGATAAGCACAAGAAATTGACCAATGTCATTGCTACCAGGAACCTCCTCATCATGACTATCATAGAGCACCCAGTAGGTCCAGTGACTGAGGTCCTCCTGAAGGAAATCAGGGAAGATGACTTTGGATTGGATGTTTGACTCTTTTTGTTTGTATTTCGTTTTGATTGTATTCTCCTTTTGTTGATGTATTTTGACCCGCCATGGCAATGTTATTGTAATCAAACTATGTATCTTCACTCTTTGTAATATATATGGTTTGTATTATTGGTGGGATTTATCTCTCTTTGCAACATCATCAGCATTTCCTCGAGGTCTGGAAAGGTCAAAACCAAAGAACCAAACCGGATACCCTTGGAAGACAAATAAGCATCCTGCATTGCATACTAACATTTTTCTTTGTTTTGTAGGTTTTGTTTTGTTATTGTTTCTCACTTTGTTGTGGTTTCAAGAAACATTGCTCGCAGAAGAGTGTTCCCTGTCAACAGAATACACTGATACCCGACAAGAAACAACCTTCCGGGACTACAAATGGATCAAGTTCAGCAGGACCTGAATGAATTGAGGGCCCAGATTGCCAATGAAAGGGTTGAGATGAGAAATCAGATGACTCAATTCATGACAGTGATGAATGGTCTAGCTCAGAGCTAGGAAAGACCGAGGGAGTTGGTTGAACGACAAACTCCTGAGAAACACCATCCAGGTACAGGAGGTACCAGTAACAACGATCACGTGTAGCCTTGCACTGATCCGCCAGAGTTTGGACCTCACAAGTTCAAACCCCCGTGTTTTGAAAGATATAATGGCACATCCTGCCCACGCACCCACCTTCAGTCTTTCTTGGGGATATTGAAAGCTTACACCATGGACGAGAAGCTATGGATGTTTTACTTCGAGGATAGCTTGACAGGGGTATCCCGAGAATGGTATTCTCATTTGACTAGAGCCACCGTAAGAAACTGGAAAGATTTGGCTGAAGCTTTTATCCGTCAATATCAATATAATCTGGACATGGCTCAAAACAGGACCCTCCTGATAGGAATGTCACAATCTTCTCGTGAAAGCTTTAGAGAATATGCCCAAAGGTGGAGGCAACTGGCTGCTTCTGTTCATCCCCCGATGTCAGAAAGGGAGATGTCAGACATGTTCATGAATACTCTCTAGGGTACCTATATTGACAGGTTGGCTGCATTTTCTTCCACCAGCTTTGCAGACGTGGTGATAGCTAGGGAAAGAATTGAGAGCCTACTGAAGATGGGAAAGATCTCTGACAACGGTGCCAGTTCAAGCAGTGCAAGGAAGCCATTTTCTAGACCCCGTAGATCTGGTGAAATAAACTCTGTACACATGGGAAGAGGGAGACCCCAATATCTGCCCAGATCAGTTGCTGCTGTTACTATCCCTGCTCCACCTCCTCAGTATACTCAACAACCACAACACTTTCCGCAACAACAACAATTTCCTCAACAAAGATCTTATAACAACAATAACAACAGTCAACAACAACACCCTTTTCAACAGCGGCCATCCCAGATCAACAGGGTGATTGACCCTATTCCAATGCCATATGCTACGTTGCTGCCACAACTCCTAAAGCTCAATCTTGTTGAGTTGAGGACATTGGCTTCACCTGATCCTCAGAACCTTCCAAGAAACTACGATGTTAATGCTAGGTGTGCTTTTCATTCTAATGCACCTGGTCACTCCACGGAAAAATGCAGAGCTCTGCATATGAAGGCCCAGGATCTGGTAGATTCAAAGGCCCTAAACTTTGCACCACCTCCCAACATCATGAAAAATCCTATGCCAAGCCACAGTGGGCCAAGGATTAATGCTATAGAGGAAGGCTCACCCATGAGTTTAATAGAAGATATTGCAAGTATTCAGACACCTCTGGCAGAGGTTAAACCCCAGCTTTTGAAATGCCAAGTGTTTCCAGGTTGTAAGGCCTATTGTGAATCATGCAAACTTTCCGAGAATGGGTGTGCAAGCTTGAGGAATGGCATTAATGGCTTGATCAAAGAGGGCATTCTGCAAATTACAACCACTGCTTCTACAACACCAGCAACTCTTTTGTCAACAACATGTGATTCTTCTACAACTGCAACAACCATTGTTCCTACCGATTCATCTACAACTTCAGCAACCATTTCATCCATCACTTCAACAAACAACAGTTCCATTTCATCTCCTTCTACAACTCCAGCAACCACCAACAATGATGTTTCCACAGTTACTATTTATTATGACCCGACAACGGTCCCAAATTCCAGCAACTTTCAACAATCTTAACAACAGTTTCAATCAAGCTTCAATTCATCACCACCAACATCCACAAGAATTCATGTCACTATCTTTTATGATCCACAGACAATTATGGTTCCAACTTCAGTTGCAGTGAGCCCAGTCACTATCATAGTGCCAGGGCCAATCCCATATGATAAAGACAGTGATATACCATGGCATTATGGTGCTGACCTCTACTGCAACGGAGAAAAAGTCCTTCTTGATTCTTCTATTCACACTCCCCAAGTGGACAATGTCGGGGGAGGCGGAGGCTTCACCCGAAGCGGACGTCTCTTCGCATCACAAGCTCCTAGAAGTAATACTGAGGCAGAGGCTGTTGCCAAAGCCAAAGGGAAAAGTGTGATACCTGAAGAATCTGCACCAAAAGAGACTCATAAATCATCCTTCGATCAGGATGTGGATGAATTTATGAGGATAATTAAAAGAAGTGACTATAAAGTTGTGGACCAGATCCACCAGACTCCTTCTAAGATCTCTATACTATCCATTTTGTTGTGTTCCGAAGCCCATCGGGATGCACTACTCAAAGTTATGCACGCTTCCTACGTGCCAGAAGAGATCACGGTGAATCAGCTTGAAACAATGGTGTCTAATGTCAATACTAGCCATGGGCTAGGTTTCACTCATGCTGATTTGACCACAGAAGGACGTCACCACAACAAAGATTTGCACATAACCCTGGTGTAGCGGTAAAATCATGAGTGTAAGCTATTGATTAACTTAACTCAAGGTACACAGAGTCGCCACCGCGCTTTTATTTATTTCCAAAAGGAAAAAGGTAAAAGAACGAACAAAAACCTAAGGAGTCTAAAAGCAAAAGCTAAAAGAAACAAACAGAGAATGGGTAAGGGGATTGGTTACGAACCGGGAAGGTTTTAGGCACCCGACTCGTCCGTGGTACTCCACGGGAGCCCTTTGAAATATTTATTGCTTTTTGGTCTGAAATTGGTTTGCTTGAAACTGATTGAAGGGATGAGGAGAAGAATGTTTTTTAAGATTTTGTGTTTGATGAGGTTTTTAATGCCTCATGCCTACGTACCCACAAAGTGCAATGCGAGATCAAAACCTCGTAGTTCGTGGTACAAAATTTGAAAAGAAACAATGAGTTGCATTAGTTTTAAAATGTAGAGATAAGTCGTCATCCTTTAGCGAATAATTCCGCTAGAAAGGATGAATCATATCTAAACATATGAAAAGAAAAGGTGCACAAAGGCACAAAAACAATTGAGTGAGTTTTGAATTTTTTAAAGTATGTAAGAAAATGATTTTGATATATTTACATGGATTAACATTTATTAAGAAAATAAAGTGAAAAGATTAAAATCGCTTGACCTAAGTCAAGGTTTAATTATGAAAGTGTTTGAAGTTTAAAAAAAAAAGAAGATTTTTGAAATAGGGAGAAGTTTTGAAAATTTAAGAATGGGGAGAAGATGAAGTGACTATCCTAAAACTTGAATTAAAAGTTAAGAGAAGAAGCGATCAAACCAAATTTGCACATTTCTTCAAGGTAACCGGAATTCACTCTTCAAAGACCAATGCAATAACTTGAGGCCAAAGTTTCCAATCCATCACAACTTGATCAAGGGAAGAGATCCTAAAATCTAAGTCCATACTCCAATGCTAAGGATAGTAACCATAGTCTGAAATTAAAGTCACCAATCTTTTAAATGTTTAATCCTTTATTAGTGTTTTTGTATCCAAATGGACAAAATAAAAATCACAAGCAACAATATAAACATAAACAATATGGTATATGATATAATATGATAAAAGCATAATAAAGAGATAAGGAACAAGAAATTGAAATAAAAGGATAAGATGCGAGAGATTAAATTTAAATGGATTATTATATTCACATTATTATAATATTTACAATATAAGTGGTATGATGAACTTAATCAAGCACAACCACGAAAAGAATAATAAAATCGAGGCAACCGGATCCAAGTGGATCTTATTCCGAATCGGGACAATTTTAGGTCTATGTTAAGCAATCGCCGAGTAATTTACGAAGTAATTACCCTACAAATGAGGCCGGCCACCACTAATTAAAGTGGAAAATATCTGTGTTAATACATGTTAGAGAAACGATATTATGGATCGTTCTCCGAAAACATGCCACACTAAAAGAAAAAGAACGGTCTAATCTTAATCGAGATTTTCGTTGGATTTATCGAAAGCAACCTATCACGATCTCAAAGTATGGAGAGTGATCCAAATGATCATTCATCCATAGATTTGAAATAATGAAGATTAAACCTATCGGAAATCAACAATCTACGAATCGGAGATTGTCATCGACCAAAAATAAAAGATGAAGAAAAATGGATCTAATAATAAATCCATAAAAGAATTTAAAATCTTTTTTTAAATCTTTTTCTTAAAACTCTTTTCTAAATTGTTTTTTAAAATATCTTTTCTAATTGTTTCTAAAAGTATATTCTATACAAATCTTATATTAAAAATAAATTAAACAAAATCAATTTAAAAAGAAAATATAAAGCAAAATAAAAAAAAAGAATGGAAAAGGGAGGGGGAATGATCCGCGGGTAGGTGGATGGATAGCAAATCAGATCCACATGCCAAGGCCCACACACCATCACATCAGTTTCTTTTATTAAAATAGAAAAATGAAAAAAAAAATTAAAAGAAAAACAAAGAAGCAACATGACTTCTTCTTCTCCGCGAAAGCTGAAGCGAGAAAACATGGGAGGCAAGCAAAGGAACGAAAATGAAAACCAAACTTCTCACGGCGGCCACCTCACCTTCTTAAAGCAAATCCGAACAAGAACACGCAACTCTCTCTTCTCTTTCGATTTCGCGGAATTCTTTCTCTTCTCTTTTCTGATCTTCAATCCAATTTGTTGTTGTTTGATGAGGATTTGAGTTGAAATGAAAGAAAGGGAGTTGAATGAAGGTTTGTGTTGTTTGGAGATTTGAGATGATGAGAAATGGAATTGAAATGAGGGTTTAGGAGAGTTGGGAAATTTGAATCGAAATTGGATTTGACAGGGTATCTTGGGGCTTTGTAAGCTTGAGGATTTGAAGTGAAGAATGGTTCTTATTTATAGATGGAGAAGAAGGATCCAGAAGAAAGTGATGCCGTTTTGTTTGGATTTGGAAGCGTTTTGATCACAGGTGAGGTTCTCGTGCGTTTGAGTTTGAGTTTTGCGTTTTATGCCTTTACTTGCTTGTGTTTTGATTTCTTTTTTCAGGTGTTGATTTCGTGAAGCTGTTGTGTTGTTTTTGCTTGCGGAAAACATTGTGGGCTGATGCGTTTTGTTCGATGGGCAAGGCTTTGGATGGAAAAGCCGTGCGGGGGGCTTGTATTCGCACGAGGCTTACGGCTGAGTGTGTTGTTGTTTTGTGTGCGAAGCTGGCTTAGAATTGTTTGCGGGATGCGTCTTGGAATTGTTTGCGGGATGCGGCTTGGAATTGTTTTTGGCTTGCTGTTATTTTGCTCGTTGGCTGAGGCGTGTTGGCTGTGTGTTTTTGTGTTTGGCAAGCTGGTGGGCGTGGCTTGTTGGTACGTGCGTGATGAGTGTTGCTGGCGTGGGATAGCTGAAGTCAAGTGGGTCCTGTGTTGGAGTTTTCGCTGGGATGTGAAATTGTCACGTGATGTCTTGGGAAATGTTGGCTGGTGATGTGAAGTGAATGAGAAGCTCACATGCAGCTGTATTTTTGTGGGCCTGCGTGAGGAAAAGTTTTGTGTGGCTTGGGAAATGTTTTGTTGGACTTTGGGGAAATTTCACTTATTATTATTTTTAACCAATATTTTGTATAAAGATAGAAAGGAACAAAATGGGCTTAATGACAACATCAATGGGCTTAATTTTGTTTTGATAAAAAAATGAAATGGAAGAAAAAGGATTATGTAGTAGTAAAAAAATGGTTTAGGAAATCAATAAAAGAATGGATATTTGTTATTAATTTCATGGAAGTTGGGGAAAAAATGGAAATGGAAAAAAAAGAATAAACGGTAAGAATTAGAAAAATGGGTAATAGAAAAAAAATTAAAAATCAAAAGGAAATGGTTTAATCGGAAAATGGATAAGGGATATAAGGTGATGATTTTCTTTTGTTTTAAGCCCACAGCCAAATTTCGATTCCTCCTTCACAAGCCTTTTGATTAAATGAACACAGTCACCAAGAAATCACTGAACAACTCACAACTCAAGCCAACTGTTATCTGCAAATTGTCTGATTATTTCCCTGATAAACTGAATCCATACTGAGGAAAATAAATCCTCAGATGAATCATTGGTGAACTGATGAATCGAGCCAGACTTCACACGCAACATTTCTTGATAATCTGATGACTTTTGTACACAACACAACTTGAATCTTTTGAAAACCCGCTATCTGAGGAATAAACCCCTGGCACACATAATTTGCAGTCAACACAATCTTTTGATAGTTTGACCAATATTAGGTCAAACATCCATCTGAAATCGAATTGTGACTGAACAAACGCATCTGAATTGAATTCAACGCCCTGTCTTTGAATACCTGCAACACAAAGAGAAGAAGAAGCAAACTGTGACATATTTTTGGTATTTTGGTTAGAAGTCAGTAAATATAAACAAATATAAAGAAGTAAAACAATGGTGATCCCCTGCGAAGCATAGACCCTATCTGAGGAGAAACTCGAAAGCCAGGCGATCTTGTTTGTATGCAAAATGCAGATGAAATGCAAAGAACCTAAGGGCAAAAATTAGGGTGTTACAGCTGCCCCTATTTAAGTTTCTTCAATCCGGAGATATGAAGATTGACATCTTCGTCTCTACAAGATGGGAGAGACTTAAATACAGAAAACTCAATTTTTGTCCTAAGAGAACAAATGATATGAATATGATATGCAAGCCCAAGATCTTTGTGGGGAAAATATGACCACTAGAGGAAAATAAAACTTGGGGACACAGAAGAAAATCCCGCTGGGGAAACAAATAACAGACAACCAAAGAGTTACCAGGAAAATAAATCACTGGATAACCGACTCCACTTGGGAAAAGATATGATATAATCAAGATACAAGATTCAACCAGGGAAAGATAAACACCCTGCCAGGAATATCAATCAAACAAAGTATTCGAGTCCAAAAATGGAGAAATACTGAGTTGGGAAAGAATCATCAACTACCTGTTTACTGGGTAGGAAAATATAAGGGACTCAACTATCGATTTACTAGATAGGAGTAAAATAAAGAGGGATAACCTCCACTACCTTTTTACTAGGTAAGAAAAAATCTCAACTACCCGATTTACTGGGTAGAAAATATAAAGGACTCGACTATCGATTTACTGGATAGGAGTATTATCAACTACCTGATTTACTGGGTAGGAACTCAATCAAAGAGGAACAACTTCTATTACCTTTTTACTGGGTAAGAGGAAAATATCTCGACTACCGGATTTACTGGGTAGACCAATTCTCAACTACCTGATTTACTGGGTAGGAGCTTAAGCAAAGGAAAACAAACTCTATTACCTTTTTACTGGGTAAGAGGGTAAAATCTCGACTACCGGATTTACTGGGCAGGAGTACAAGTAAAAGAACTTGATCAATTTGGTAATATTACCCACTATCGATTAACTGATAGCTTAATTCCAAAGTAATATACTCAAGCTGGAGAAAATATTGCCCACTATCGAACAATGATAGCTCAATTTCAAAGCAATATATCCATAAAAGGGGACCAAAGTTCAATCCAAGAACAAATTGGAGAGAAACGGTCAAACAAGACTCATCCCGAGGAGGAAATATCTCAACTGGGGAAAATTCCATCCAGATAATAAACTGAGGAGGAAGCTGAATCAAAATCATCCACGAGAAACAAACTCGGTGGGGAATTAGAAAGGATTAACGCTTTCTGCTTAATGGTCGACATTCTAAACTTGAGAGGAAGACAACTCGCACACTCTGTGGGGAAAGTCTACACCAAAGAGAAGATAACAATGATAAATGGAAGAATGCAAGAAAAAGATGCTATGCTTATGCGTATGAATATGCTTATGAATATGCTGACAGAACAGACATAAAGATAAGAAACGGGTGACATGAACACCACAACAACCGGATACTCGGCTAATCCCAAGGCAACAATGCAGGGAAACATGCTGGAGATTCAACTTGAAATCTTGCAGGGGACTGTCATAAGCCATCAAAGGAAATAAAATCCTACTACAAGGCTTAAATCATGATGAGACAGCATCTGCTAGGACTATCATCCTGCTGAAGAAAGGTAATAATCTGCTGAGGATGGAAGTAATCTTGATAAAAATCAAACTTCATGAGGAATAACTGCCATACCACTCCTGCTCCATTTGGGGATAGAGTGCAAGACCTGCTAAAAATCACATAGGAACCTGCTGGAAATCAACACATGCAGACCTACTGGGGATCCATATGGAATATCAGAAGTTAACATCATAATCAAAATACAATTACGAGGGATTTTAAATCTATACCCAACATAGGGTAAAAGAAAACCTCTAAAATGACTGCTATATCAATACTTCTATATTCAAGGATGCAAACAAATCGAGCTGAGGAACAAGAGCTCAACTGGGGATTCCCAATGCTTCTCAATTTAAAGATAACTTGCTGAGGATGAGATCAAAACTCAGCTAGGGATTCTTAAGAACATTCCTTCCAACAACTCTTCTGGGGAATACATACAATCTCCATTCATGCTTATTGTTGGGGAACAAAATATTATTAACATCAGCCTGTCAAGACTATCCAGGAACTTTGCATGGACACAACCGAATCAAACCCTGCTTTGGGAGAGACAAGTTACACACATCCAGACTTTACCATTCTCGGAATCACTATTGATATCCTTTCTTTGTTCATATATCAAAAGAAAAATGTTTTTAAAATCTTCAAAAATTAAATTTATTAAATTTGTTTCAAAAATCATCATCAACAATAAATTGAAATTTTGTAAACAGAAACAATATAAAGAATTGCAAACAATTGGATAAAAGCTCAAATTCATTGATAGAATGGTAGTCAGCATATGGCATGACTCCATGGATCATTACAAGTTTGAAAAATGGTACATTCATGGAAAAGGGCTACATTGAGATACAATGATCAATATTCTCCCTATCAACTATGAACTCCACTGTGTCTGAAACTTCAGTCAAGGATGAGTGAATAAGAATCTGAAATCCTCGGTTACTGCAGGTGATTCAGTTTGTCGACGCAATTACTTGCCATGATCCCTAACTTTTGCCTAGATTGTCCTTTCGGGTTTTCAATCTACCGGGATAATTATTTCTGTTTTTGTCTCTAATTTTTGCCTGGACCGCCCTTTCGGGTTTTCAATCCACCGAGACGCTCATTTTTGCCTAAGCCGCCCTTTCGGGTTTTCAACTTAGCGAGCTGTTCTTTTAATTTTTTAGGCAAAGTATTTCTTGACTGCATCCGCATTCACAGGGCGAGTGATCTCCTCACTATCCATAGTTGCAAGAATTAATGAACCGCCAGAGAAGGCTTTCTTAACAACATATGGGCCATCATAGTTCGGAGTCCACTTGCCCCGAGAATCTTGAAGGAAAGTCTGAATCTTTTTGAGCACGAGGTCGCCTTCTCTGAATACACGAGGTTTGACCTTCTTGTCAAAAGCTTTCTTCATTCTTTGCTGGTACAACCGACCATGACACAAAGATGTTATTCTCTTTTCTTCAATCAAATTCAACTGATCAAATTTACTCTGACACCATTCAGCCTCAGTCAACTTGGCTTCCATCAGAACTCTCATTGATGGGATCTCAACTTCGACGGGGAGCACTGCTTCTGTACCATAAACAAGCGAGAAAGGGGTTGCCCCTGTTGAAGTGCGGACAAATGTACGATACCCATGCAAAGCAAAAGGAAGCATCTCATGCCAGTCCTTGTACGTCACAACCATCTTCTGAATGATCTTCTTAATGTTCTTATTCGCAGCTTCAACGACCCCATTCATCTTCGGTCTATAAGGAGAAGAATTATGGTGTTAAATCTTGAATTCTTCACAAAGCTCTTTCATCATCTTATTGTTCAAGTTCGAACCATTATCAGTAATGATTCTATTCGGAACACCATATCTGCAGATAATTTTATTCTTGATAAACCGAACCACAACTTGCTTGGTCACATTAACATACGATGCTGCTTCTACCCACTTGGTGAAGTAGTCAATTGCCACAAGAATAAAACGATGTCCATTCGAAGCCTTGGGTTCAATCATACCAATCATATCAATTCCCCACATGGAGAAAGGACATGGGGAAGAAATCACATTGAGATGAGCTGGTGGCACGTGAATCTTATCAGCATACACTTGACACTTATGCCACTTTTTCACATACTTGCAACAATCAGATTCCATTGTCAGCCAATAGTAACCTGCTCTCAACATCTTTTAAGCCATTGCATGCCCATTGGCATGAGTGCCAAAAGATCCTTCATGAATTTCTTTCATTAACATGTCTGCTTCGTGTCTATCCACGCATCTGAGCAAGACCATGTCAACATTTCTCTTATAAAGCACATTTCCATTCAAGAAGAAATTGCCTGCCAATCTCCTCAAAGTTCTCTTATCTTTATCGGATGCCCCAAGCGGGTATTCCTGACTCTGGAGAAAACACTTAATATCATGATACCAAGGCTTGTCATCATGGACCTCTTCAACTGCAAACACATGAGCTGGTCTTTCAAGTCACATCACACTGATCATGGGAACATCATTCCACTGGTGCAATTTTATCATAGAAGCTATAGTTGCTAAAGCATCCGCCATCTGATTCTCATCACGAGGAACATAATGAAATTCAACTTTAGTGTAGAAAGTTGATATCTTTCTGGCATAATCTTTATAAGGGATCAAGTGGGGTTGATGAGTTACCCACGTACCCTGGATCAGATTAATTACCAAGGCAGAATCTCCATACACATCAAGATGCTTAATCCTCAGATCGATAGCTTCCTCAAGACCCATAATGCAGGCTTCATACTCAGCTTCATTATTGGTACAAGGAAAAGTCAACCTTGCGGCAAAAGGAATATGTGAACCATGGGGAGTAATGATCATTGCCCCAATTCCTCTTCCGCGTGCATTCACATCACCATCAAAAACTAAACCCCATCGAGATCCAGGCTCCGACCCTTCCTCAATCAAAGGTTCATCAAAATCTTTCACTTTCAAAAACATCACATCCTCATCTGGAAAATCAAACTTGATTGGTTGGTAATCATCAATCGGTTGATGTGCCAAATGGTCAGCCAAGATACTACCTTTTATAGCTTTTTGAGCTCGGTACTCGATATCATATTCTGATAACAACATTTGCCAACGAGCAATCCTCCCAGTCAAAGCAGACTTTTCAAAGATATACTTGATTGGATCCATTTTATAGATCAACCAAGTTGTACGATTCAGCATATACTGGCGAAGACGCTTGGCAGCCCAAGCTAAGGCACAACAAGTTTTTTCAAGCATGGAGTACCGAGACTCACAATCAGTGAATTTCTTACTCAAGTAGTAAATTGCATATTCTTTTCTTCCAGATTCATCTTGCTGACCAAGCACACAACCCATGGAATCTTCCAACACAGTCAAGTACATGATCACAGGTCTACCTTCCACTGGAGGAGACAAGATAGGAGGTTCAAGCAGATATTCTTTGATACTTTCGAACGCCTTCTGACAATCATCTGTCCAGACACAACCTTTGTCTTTCCGAAGCAACTTGAAGATCGGAGCACATGTGGCAGTCATGTGAGAAATAAACCTCGAAATATAATTCAAACGGCCCAAGAATCCTCTTACTTGCTTTTCAGTTCTTGGAGCAGGAATTTCCTGAATAGCTTACACTTTATCAGGATCAACTTCAATGCCTCTTTGGCTGACAATGAAACCTAACAACTTTCCAGAACGTACACCAAAGGTGCACTTGTTCGGATTCAAACGAAGCTTATACTTTCTTTAATCTCTGAAACAACTTTAGCAAATGCTCAACATGATCATCTTCAGTCCTCGACTTGGCGATCATATCATCAACATATACCTCGATTTCTTTGTGCATCATATCATGGAAAATTGTAGTCATAGCTCTTTGGTACGTCGCACCAGCATTCTTCAATCCAAAGGGCATCACTCGGTAGCAGAATGTTCCCCATGGTGTAATAAATGTGGTTTTTTCCATGTCCTCGGGTGCCATCTTTATTTGATTATAACCGGAAAATCCGTCTATAAAAGAGAACACATCAAACTTAGCTGTATTATCTACCAACATATCAATGTGTGGCAATTGAAAATCATCTTTCAGACTGGCTTTGTTCAAATCTCTGTAATCAACGCACATTCGGACTTTTCTGTCTTTCTTCGGAACAGGAACGATATTGGCCACCCATTCAGGATAAGTTGATGTCACAAGAAAACCTGCATCAATCTGCTTTTGAACCTCCTCTTTGATCTTTGCTGCCATATCAGGATGAGTTCTTCTTAGCTTCTGCTTTATAGGTGGACATTCAGGCTTTAACGGCAATCTATGCTCCACAATATTAGTATCAAGACCTGGCATGTCTTGATAAGACCAAGCAAATACATCAACATATTCTCTGAGAAGCTCCACAATCCTCTTCTTAACATCAGGACCAAGCAATACTCCAACTTTGACTTCTTTCTTTTCATCTTCAGAACCCAAGTTGACCATCTCTATAGACTCTCCATGAGGCTGAATAATCTTCTCCTCGTGCTCAAGCAACCGAGAAATTTCATCAGAAATCTCTTCAACATCCTCTTCCTCAGCTTCAAACGCAGGGAATTCAAAGTTGGGAGAGGGCATAGGATCATTGTTTTCAATGGGTTTATCAATCAATCTGCACAATGATTTTATTTTTATTTTAGAGTATGAACAAAAGTGCAAACATTATGCAGATAAACAATTATCATATTTTGGTTTTTTTATGTTACCATTTTTCAGAATAAAGCAAAAAGGAAAAACACATATGGAAATAACAAAATAACATTTTATTGATAATGATAAAATTTGAAACAAAGCCCGACAAACATCACTTTCACCTTGGGCAGAGTGAAAGGATTTTTGAAAGAAAATAAAACAAATTACTTTGAAGCATGAACAATAAAAGGAACATCAACAGCAATCCAGTTCTGGCAAATCTTTCCATGCGTAACAAAGTCAGGCACTTCTTCATCTTCATCATCCTCAATGATGGCAGCAGCGGAATGATCGTTGATAAATCCAGCACTTCGGAAGCCTTCTTGAATAGTCTTTGGGTCATGGAGAACTACACCTGGTGCAAAGCCGATACCAAAACCTTCCTTGTTGTCGACAGCCTTAATAACTCGTCCCCAACCATCAGACTCACCAGCCTCCAGCACTCGCAGAACATCCTTGAAAGAAGACATGGGCATGGCATTCTTCTTAGCAACATTATCCACGACAGAAAGAGCTTGAAACGAAGTTCCCACCTCTTCTTCAGCATCAATATAGGATAAAGAAGATAAATTGCTCACGAGCATCGCCCTTTCACCTTCAATGGTCACCAATTTCCCCTCTTTCACAAACTTCAACTTCTGATGAAGAGTGGATGTCACAGCTCTTGCCTCATGGATCCAGGGTCTTCCGTAGACAACTGTAAGCGAGACGTATATCCATTACTTGAAAAGTAATCTTGATTATAAACGGTCTAATAAGAATAGGAAGATCCACTTCACCAATTACTGTCTTCTTCGACCCATCAAACGCTTTCACAATAATCCCACTATGTCTCATGGGAGCACCTTGATACGCAAGTTTTGACAAAGTCGATTTTGGCATAACGTTCAGAGAAGACCCAATATCAACTAGCACTTTGGACATAGAATCTTCCTGACAATTCACTGAAATATGCAAAGCCAAGTTATGATTCCTTCCTTATTCAGGAAAATCATCATCACAGAAACTCAAGTTGTTGCATGACGTGATATTAGCCACAATACTATCAAACTGCTCAACAGTCACATCATGGTCAACATAAGCTTGATCAAGAATCTTCTGCAAAGACTGCCTATGAGCCTCAGAGCACATCAAGAGTGATAAAACTGATATCTTTGACGGAGTATGCAACAACTGCTCAGTAATGTTGTACTCGCTCTTCTTTATCAATTTTAACACCTCATCTTCACTATTACCAGATTGGCCTGATTGGACAACAGCATCCATAATCTGTTTACTCGCACTTGTATCTTCAACTCTCTTCGGAGGGTCCGGAGCATACACTCTACCACTTCGAGTAACCTTTGTCACATCAGCAATGCTAACCACAGACTTTGGAGTAGGAATAGGAACTTCCCTACCATTTTCTATCATCGTAGCATTATACCGGTACGGAACAGCTTTATCAGATTCATATGGTACTGGACCAGGCAAATTAATCACCAATGGAGTAACAACATTTTTGCGACTATCAAAAGAAATACCCACTCTCTCAGGAACAACCCTCCCAGGAAGATTGAACTGAGGCATAATAACATTCACTTCATTCTCATATTCATCTCTTTTTGCTGTCACTTCGATCAACTTATCATCCATCATCTTTTGAATGTCTCTCTTAACAATCACGCAACCACGAGGATTCACCGAGCAAATACAACATCCAGCATAATCGTGATCAATATCGTGATATTCACTTAAGAAAACATGCATCTCAACCAAAGAACTTCGAATATGACGGACTTCAAAGATATTGAACAAACCAGGACAACCATCAACCATATTCACAGACGCATTACCATGCTTCGGCAACGGATTTTTCTGCACATTTGGATTAACATCATTGAAATACAGAACATTGTTCCTCATCAATTTCTGTACTTCAAACTTCAATGGATAACAATTCTCAACATCGTGCCCCGGGGCACCTTGATGAAAAGCACAGCGAGCCTCAGGCTTATACCACCATGGAATAGTCTCTGGAACTGGAGGTGGAGGACGGGTTTGCACAAGATTCTTTGCAATCAAAGATGGAAGCAAGTCCGCATACGACATCGGAATAGGATCAAAACTCGGCTTAGCCCGAACTTGTTGATTACCACCTTGTTGCATCGAAGGTTGTTGATAACGAGGTTGATACTTTGGAACTGCCGGCACAGTTGGAGCCACGTTAATCATCGGAGTTACAGAAGCTACATGTTGTGAATGGTGATTCCCACGACTGTGAGGTCTTCTATAACTTTCACGGGATACTGCATTAGTCTCATTTTCTTTCTTTTTCCCAAAGTTGAACCTTCTAGAGCTTGAGCCATTACCATTCTCTTGACTTAAACGTCCCTTACGAACACCTTCTTCTAAACGCATCCCCATACTCACCATTTCAGTGAAATCAGAAGGAGCGCTTGCTATCATCCTCTCATAATAAAAAGAACCTAAAGTCTTCAAGAAGATCTTCATCATTTCTTTTTCTTCCAGTGGAGGAACAATCTGGGCTGCCAGCTCGCGCCATCTCTGCGCATATTCTTTAAAAGTCTCTTTGTCCTTTTGGGACATAGCACGAAGTTGATCTCTATCTGGCGCCATATCAACGTTATACTTGTACTGCCTCACAAAAGCTTCTCCCAAATCATTGAAGGTCTTGATTTGGCTATTATCCAAACTCATATACCACCTCATGGGTGCACCGGTCAAACTATCCTGGAAATAGTGAATCAACATCTTATCATTATCAGTCTGAGTAGACATCTTTCTAGCATACATAGTCAAATGACTCAACAGACAAGTGTTGCCTTTGTACTTCTCAAACTCAGGCAACTTGAATTTGTAAGGAACTTTAACATTAGGGACCAGACAAAGATCATAGGCATCTTTTCCGAACAAATCCTTATGCTTCAAGGCTCTCATCTCCCTCTGTATCTCAACAAAGCGTCCTTGGAAATCATCAAGTCTTTCAGCTACTCCAGCACCTTCACCAGGCTCAGCATGGTAAATCATTTCATCATGGTGCAGAATAGTGTGCACCACAGGCGGTGCAGTAGTCACAACTGGAGGAAGAGTAGTCCACACTGGTGGGAGAGTATTAAACGCAGCAGTCTCAGGCTGATGAGGAGGACGATAACCAGCAGGAATAAAATCAACTGGCATGCCCCAAGGTGTGCTAGCAGGCATGCGGTAGCGAGGAGAAATCACAGTCTCAACAGGAATTGATGCGGTAACAACCTCGGATATGACAGTATTCTGAACAGGAGAATTAGGAGGTAGCTGATTTTGAGCAGCCACCAAACTTTCCATCATAGCAGAAACTCTTTCCAAGCTTTCCCTCAAATAAGTAACCTCTTCGCGCAGCTCGCGATTCTCTTGTTGTAAAGTTTCCATCACCCTTCTCCGATTAGCTCGAGTATCAAATCGGTGAGTCAGCTTGACAGATCAACAACCAACTGAGGAAAGAAACAACTGGGATGAGCTCCCACACAACTCGGATGAACGCAAGAATATGCGAGAATGCAATGGTATGCAATGTTCACTTCCATTTTCAGAAAAACAACTCGATTATTGCAAACATAGTCAACATCGAGAATAGGGTCATGAAAAATCTTGACAAAAAGGAGAATTTACCTTTTCCAATATTTGCAATAATCGGAATTATTTTCCTTGAAAAATGGTTGTGATAATGATCATGATGAATATGTAGATGCAACAACCACAAACAAGATCACACAAGGTACACGGGTTTAGGTTCCGAGTCACGAGCATGAAGTCAAGGTAATAGAACACCAACCCACATAGGTAGTACTAAGGTTTTGTCTTCATTGTACTTGCAGAAAACCAAAAGGGTGCTAACAGAGGTGCCCGAAGTTAACAACCATCTTTAGAATATCACTGGTACGTTGGATTACTCCCCAACCGATAACATTCTTAAAATAGACCTCGTCCGAGTGTAGTATCGCGTGACAACCGCCTTAGGTTTACACCCAGACAATTTCCGCACTACGTTCCTAAATTGGCTTGGATGGGTTAAGGGTTCTACGGTCCTCAGTATGATCAGCTCAAGGTCGGAAAATAATGCCACGTACGATTACTCGTCATGACATTGATAGTCCAAGAGAGCCTAACCGAGTTGAGATTATCAAATTGATATAGCTTTGGACTACTCCATCGCTTATCGCTTCGAATATCGCCGTCCTATCATAAGTTCCACTCAGATCTAGGTTAGAATCTATCTCACACAGAGGATCACCAAAACCAAAACAGAACAACCAAATAACAAACAAATCAAACCAAAGCAGTAAATAAATCAAAGTAGGCTGAATCCGCTTAGAGATTACTCCCCAGCAGAGTTGCCACTTTTCTGTAGCGGTAAAATCGTGAGTGTAAGCTATTGATTAACTTAACTCAAGGTACACAGAGTCGCCACCGCGCTTTTATTTATTTCCAAAAGGAAAAAGGTAAAAGAACGAACAAAAACCTAAGGAGTCTAAAAGCAAAAGCTAAAAGAAACAAACAGAGAATGGGTAAGGGGATTGGTTACGAACCGGGAAGGTTTTAGGCACCCGACTCGTCCGTGGTACTCCACGGGAGCCCTTTGAAATATTTATTGCTTTTTGGTCTGAAATTGGTTTGCTTGAAACTGATTGAAGGGATGAGGAGAAGAATGTTTTTTAAGATTTTGTGTTTGATGAGGTTTTTAATGCCTCATGCCTACGTACCCACAAAGTGCAATGCGAGATCAAAACCTCGTAGTTCGTGGTACAAAATTTGAAAAGAAACAATGAGTTACATTAGTTTTAAAATGTAGAGATAAGTCGTCATCCTTTAGCGAATAATTCCGCTAGAAAGGATGAATCATATCTAAACATATGAAAAGAAAAGGTGCACAAAGGCACAAAAACAATTGAGTGAGTTTTGAATTTTTTAAAGTATGTAAGAAAATGATTTTGATATATTTACATGGATTAACATTTATTAAGAAAATAAAGTGAAAAGATTAAAATCGCTTGACCTAAGTCAAGGTTTAATTATGAAAGTGTTTGAAGTTTAAAAAAAAAAGAAGATTTTTGAAATAGGGAGAAGTTTTGAAAATTTAAGAATGGGGAGAAGATGAAGTGACTATCCTAAAACTTGAATTAAAAGTTAAGAGAAGAAGCGATCAAACCAAATTTGCACATTTCTTCAAGGTAACCGGAATTCACTCTTCAAAGACCAATGCAATAACTTGAGGCCAAAGTTTCCAATCCATCACAACTTGATCAAGGGAAGAGATCCTAAAATCTAAGTCCATACTCCAATGCTAAGGATAGTAACCATAGTCTGAAATTAAAGTCACCAATCTTTTAAATGTTTAATCCTTTATTAGTGTTTTTGTATCCAAATGGACAAAATAAAAATCACAAGCAACAATATAAACATAAACAATATGGTATATGATATAATATGATAAAAGCATAATAAAGAGATAAGGAACGAGAAATTGAAATAAAAGGATAAGATGCGAGAGATTAAATTTAAATGGATTATTATATTCACATTATTATAATATTTACAATATAAGTGATATGATGAACTTAATCAAGCACAACCACGAAAAGAATAATAAAATCGAGGCAACCGGATCCAAGTGGATCTTATTCCGAATCGGGACAACTTTAGGTCTATGTTAAGCAATCGCCGAGTAATTTACGAAGTAATTACCCTACAAATGAGGCCGGCCACCACTAATTAAAGTGGAAAATATTCGTGTTAATACATGTTAGAGAAACGATATTATGGATCGTTCTCCGAAAACATGCCACACTAAAAGAAAAAGAACGGTCTAATCTTAATCGAGATTTTCGTTGGATTTATCGAAAGCAACCTATCACGATCTCAAAGTATGGAGAATGATCCAAATGATCATTCATCCATAGATTTGAAATAATGAAGATTAAACCTATCGGAAATCAACAATCTACGAATCGGAGATTGTCATCGACCAAAAATAAAAGATGAAGAAAAATGGATCTAATAAAAAATCCATAAAATAATTTAAAATATTTTTTTAAATCTTTTTCTTAAAACTCTTTTCTAAATTGTTTTTTAAAATATCTTTTCTAATTGTTTCTAAAAGTATATTCTATACAAATCTTATATTAAAAATAAATTAAACAAAACCAATTTAAAAAGAAAATATAAAGCAAAATAAAAAAAAGAATGGAAAAGGGAGGGGGAGGAATGATCCGCGGGTAGGTGGATGGATATTAAATCAGATCCACATGCTAAGGCCCAAACACCATCACATCAGTTTCTTTTATTAAAATAGAAAAATGAAAAAAAAACAAATTAAAAGAAAAACAAAGAAGCAACAGGACTTCTTCTTCTCCGCGAAAGCTGAAGCAAGAAAACAGGGGAGGCAAGCAAAGGAACGAAAATGAAAACCAAACTTCTCACGGCGGCCACCTCACCTTCTCAAATCAAATCCGAAAAAGAACACGCAACTCTCTCTTCTCTTTCGATTTTGCGGAATTCTTTCTCTTCTCTTTTCTGTTCTACAATCCAATTTGTTGTTGTTTGATGAGGATTTGAGTTGAAATGAAAGAAAGGGAGTTGAATGAAGGTTTGTGTTGTTAGGAGATTTGAGATGATGAGAAGTGGAATTGAAATGAGGGTTTCAGAGAGTTGGGAAATTTGAATCGAAATTGGATTTGACAGGGTATCTTGGGGCTTTGTAAGCTTGAGGATTTGAAGTGAAGAATGGTTCTTATTTATAGATGGAGAAGAAGGATCCAGAAGAAAGTGATGTCGTTTTGTTTGGATTTGGAAGCGTTTTGATCACAGGAGAGGTTCTTGTGCGTTTGAGTTTGAGTTTTGCGTTTTATGCCTTTACTTGCTTGCGTTTTGATTTCTTTTTTCAGGTGTTGATTTCGTGAAGCTGTTGTGTTGTTTTTGCTTGCGGAAAACATTGTGGGCTGATGCGTTTTGTTTGATGGGCAAGGCTTTGGCTGGAAAAGCCGTGCGGGGGGCTTGTATTCGCATGAGGCTTACGGCTGAGTGTGTTGTTGTTTTGTGTGCGAAGCTGGCTTAGAATTGTTTGCGGGATGCGGCTTGGAATTGTTTTTGGCTTGCTGTTATTTTGCTCGTTGGCTGAGGCGTGTGTAAACACCCCAAATTTGCCCTCACCCATTCACACCATGGCTTGTGATCATCTCATATGCATAAACACAATCATACAATCTCATATCTCATGTTTGATTCACTGCATAGTTTCTAAGTCATCTGCACCTAGGGTTTGTGATTTGAGCAATCCCAAAGCTTCTTGAGCCACTCCAAAGGCCACCAATCATCTCAGAAGGGTCCATGTGTGTTCTTGTATCATGTTACATCCTCACAGAGTCAAAATTGCAGAGGAATCACAAGAACTAGGGTTTGAGTGGATGCAGAGCCAGGTTGAACTGCACAGTTGACTGAAAATTAGGGTTTTGGTTTCAGAGGCCATAACCCCAATTTTTTTTGGTCATTCTTGTTTCCATTGGTATCGATATGGTATAGGGAGTATGCATATCAATTTTCATGAAGAAATTCCATGGGGAAGTCATCTGATCAAAGGTTGACTTTTCAGACAAGTCAGTGCAAAATCAGGGCATCTGAGGCCCCCAATGACCCAACCAATGGGTGATCTTCATCATTTTGAGTGTATATGATCTTTATTTGATCATGGAAGAAGTTTGAAGTTCATAAAAATCAAGAATTTAGGGTTTTTACAAAAGTTGACTTTTTGGGCATAGTTGACTTTTCAAGAATTCATCATTTTAGGTCATTTTTCAAGCCTTGATTCATGATCCAAAAGGCCTCAAATGAAAAAACTTTGGTCATGAAAGTTGTAGATCTCATCTTTCCCTTTTCAAAAAGTACAAGAACATGATCAAACTCTTCATGGATCAAAAGTTATGGCATTGCAAAGTTAGCAAAAATCATTGATTTTCAAGTTATGCACAAAAGGGAAATTTTGCAAAGTCTTGAACCAAAGTCAAATGTAGCCTCTAATTCATGACAAACCATTATGTAAACATCCTCTAAGTCACAAAAATCAGATTTGGATCAAGTTTGCTCATGGTTTGGTTCATGTAACTTGACTTTTCTCATGAAAATCCATAAAGCTAACCAAGTTGCAAAACACTCATGAGCTTTTCACCAACTTGCTGCATTGAGCCTTGGGTCAAGCCAGCCTCTCACACTCACCATGCTGCACCAGAACCCATCTTGTACTTGCCTAGACTTTGAGCCATGCCCTATCTTACAAAAGTGGACTTTTTTGCAAAAGTAGTCACACCTATCACTGCAGGCCAGGTCACATCCCCTAGCCACTTGCAATTGTTTATTGAATCAATTTGCTGGCCATAACACATAGGAACCAAGGCTGAGACAACAACATTCACCACTTACACAAAAACCTCCCACATTGCAACTTCATTCGAATCTGCTCACACAGCCATCAAACACTAAAACTTTCTTCATCACTCAACTAAACACACTTCATAGATCACAAAGCACCCAAAGCCCAGGCTTGAAACAGCCAGAAACTCCTACTGCCATCTCTCACCTCAGTTTGCAGTTTCACTTGGAACTATCACCATAGCCCACAAACATCAAAACAAACCTTGCAAACCTTCTCAACACATTGCATAGACCTCAAACAACCCATCACCATGACCTGAAAGTGCCAGAATCACTGCTGCCATTTTTGACTGAACTGAAGCAGAAGCTTTCGAAGCTCACTCTCTAGCCAACCCAAACTCATTTTGAGCATTCAAGCACCTTTGGGGGACCAAGAGGAGCAGCTTGCACTGAAGGAAGAGGCCTGAAAGTTCCTAAATTGAAAGCTGCAAATCTCAGGTAGCTCGAAATTAATTTTTCCAGAAATGATTTTTCTTGTTACAAACTTGTTCTTTATGCTCTCCTGATCATCCTGATGCTTTTAGTTTTTGAAATGGTTGTGTTTTGAGAATTTAATTTGTGTTTGAAGCTTACGAACCCTAGAACTTTCCCTCTTCGATTCAGCTTATTTAGGTAAAATAAATTTGTTCTAGGTTAGGGGTTTGATTCGTGAGAGTGAGAAGAACATTCCCTTGGCTTTAGTTTTCATTCATATTACGTTTTGAGGAAGTTGGGTGATTTTCAGGTGAGCTTCTGGCCGGAGAAGACGACCGGAAGTCTTCTCCGGCCACCTGAATGTGATTAGGGCTTAATCCAGTCATTAATGTCAATTTGAATTTAGGCCGTAGGATGCGTTGACTCCCTTGACTTCGCGCGCAGATAGAAGGCCAGGATCACTTTAATTAGCCCTAATCCACGTGTTAGGGTTAATTAATCATATTTTGTTTAATTAAATCAGAAACTGTGTGGACCCTTGGATCTGGCGCGTGGTCAATCCATTTAAATCCAGGATCAATCTCATCCATCCATTCTGTTGACTTTCATTTTCTTTTAATTTTAATTCATTTCTTTTTCATTTAAATTGTACATTTATTTTAAAATAGTTAAAAAATCATAAAAATTATGAAACTTTTTCTTTAAGGTTTTATTAATTTTTATGACACAAAAATATTTTTTATTTTATTTTTATCATTAAAAAAGTATTTTTAAATATTTAAAAGATTATTTTTAATTGATTAATGAGAATCAATTAATTAAAAATACTTTTAGGTATTTAAAAATTACAAAAAAATTCATGAAATGTTCTAAGACATTTAGAAACATTGTCCAACCTTCAAACCAAATTTCTTTTTTGATCTTGATGCATTTTAAGAATTTTTCATTGAATTAAATCATTTTTTATGCATTATTTTGATCACATGTTTGAAAATTCATTTCTGCCTTTTGAAGAAGGTTGAGACATTGGTTCTTCTTGCATTGTTTTGTGTTTAGCATGTATTTTCAAGGATAAAAAGGCCATGAATTGTTCTTGCATTTTCAAATTGTTTGGCATTTGTTTTGTTAAGAACCCTAAAAAACCCTAGTAATTTGTAAAAAATCATAGCTTGAGTTTGGTAAAGAGTTGAGAGTTCCCCTTTGGGCAGTGATTCATTATAGGTCTAGGACTTCTTTGAGTGCCATTTTCCATTTTTTTTTATCTTAGGGTTTGCTTCTGTTTTTGGTTTGTGTTTGATGTTTGATCCATGAACCCTAATTTGGGCTTTCTTTTGCATCCTTCTTGCATTCTTTTGCATAAGTTGACTTGCCATTGCATTTTGTGCATTCTTATGATTCATTTGACATCTTAAGACATGTGTGAAGCATCATTGATCATTGCATAACATCTTTGCCATGCCATTTGTCTTGTATGCTTCATAACATTTCATGTTTATTCATGTTCCTTAACTTGCATCATTTGCATCCATGGCTTTGTATGAACATCCCTATGCCTTGTCTCATGTTTGCAGCACTTCATAACATCATAATCATCATGTGTATGCTTCTGGTTTGGCCTAGCATCATGTCATTTCATTTCATTTAGCATTGCATTGCATTTGTTTCTAACATTTCAGGTGGTAAGTAACTTGAGAAGTGAATTTGCCTTCACTTCTCATAACTTTTCTTTTTTTATCTTTCTTGCATCCCTTGCTGCATTCTTACTTGTGTTTGAGTTTGAGCTTGCTCATTCTTGTTCTTCCCACTTTCTTTCTTCAAGTGACTTGACTTCTTGAATGAAGCAAGTCACTTTGCTTCTCTTGATCTTGTTCATCTGCTTCCTGGTGGCTCCTTTGAAGATTTGTTCTTGCAAACCTCACAAACTTTAGGATCATCCAAGCATGATAATGAATTAGGGTTTTGATTAGTCCCCATCATAGTTTTACCTTTGTGTCTCTCTTTGAGTCTTCTCTTCTCACCTCATAATCAGGGACTAAACCCTAAAGGCTTTAAGACTTTGTGATTAAGCTTATGCCTGCATCCTTCTCTTAGGATGGAGTGTATAACTTTAATCCTAAGTCTTGAACCCTTAATGTGTTTAAATCTCTTAATCAATTCACTTAATAAATATCAAGACATCACACTTGTAACTTGGGCCTTGCATTAGGGTTCTAATTCTTCCTTAAGTGGTTAAGAAGGACTAACCCTAGTGTTAATGGACAAGTCCCCCTCAAGTTGTCTTACAAATCATAAAATTCACTTCATCATCATATCATTAACTAAAATCCATCTAATAAAGGCTTTGTTTTGTCATGGGTTTAATCCCTAATCATGGATTAAGTTGAGGAGTCTTCCTCAGCTTAAACATTCTCATCTATTATCCTTCTTTTAGGATGGTGTAATGGGTCTGTTTAATCCTTGATTATGGCTTAACCTCATTACTCAACACTAAACAAAACCCCAAAAACATCTAAATAATCGCAAGTAGGTTAATGATCTTAATCCTACACCAAAGGTGATTAAGTGTGAGAATATGACTTCACACTTAAGGTACTCTCATTACCCCTAAACAGAGGGAAGATGTGATGAGTTTACTAACCCATTGGTTTAGACTTAAGCTCATTATCTTATGACAAATTCCAAAAAGAAATAAAAGACTGAAAACTCAAAAACAAACAATAATTGTCTCCTTCGGGATTCTTTTCTCATCATCTTCACTCACAAACGAGAACTTGCTTCTTCCGTCTAATGCAAGACAGTTAGCACCTGAGCCAGACAGGTCATACACTTGAGCATAGGAAAATAAGCAGTTCACAAGTCAATTCATCTTTCAGTCTCTTTGGGTCGAACTACGGTGTTCTGACTTCCTCATTGCACGAGAGGATACGTAGGCATAACTTAACAGTTATCGAACAAAAGTCTCTGTATATTCCCCCTCCTTCCAGCATTATTCTTTGAGCCTCATGATCTTGAGCATTTCATTCTGTTCCTACACTGACACTTTCATACATCACATCACTCATACACTATACACTGACACCTGTACATTCTTTCCAGCTACTTTATACACAGATTGCACTGACACTACCCCTTTAAAACACAAATCTTTTAAGCGTGGATCCCGTCGAGTACGGCGGACAATCTGGGTGCTAATACCTTCCCAGGTTGTAACCAACCCCCTTTCTCAGTCTCTCTGGTTCGCAAACCGTCTTATCCATCTCTTTCTAGGTCTATGCAGCATTACCTTTCCTCCGGGATAAAAATGCCTAGCTGGCGACTCTATTCGTTCTCCAGTGAGTTCACGGCTGTGTGTTCTCACTGTCCCCCTCGCCGGCCGTTCGCGTCTGTACCTTTATTTGGGCCTGGTCCCACTTATTGGGAGCGACAGCTTGGCGACTCTGCTGGGGAATAGTATATTGCAACCAGGGCTTCTGGTTCTTTTTGTGGGTTCCTCCTAGCGCTTGTTTGATTTGTGTTTACTGGGGTGTTATGTGCTTGTTTGTGCTTGTACTTATTTTTGTTTATTGCTTTATGTACAGTTGACTTATTGCTTTCTTTATAGCTTTATATTTTCATACTGTCATACTGTGCTGGCTGGATCTGGTTTTTCTTTGGTGGGTGGGTGTTCCATTGAGAGTTAAGGTCCTATACCTGGGACCTGAGTGACACCTAGGCTAGAGTGAATCATATTCTTTCCCATTCCATTTCGGTCTGGTGCGGGAATATGAAACACGGTTCAGATATGGGTTTCTTCTTGAGAACTCTGTGTTGCAGATTTCCTGCAATGCTAGGGCTATCTGGGAAGCCTGCTAAGTCTGGATGACCTTTTAGTATTGACCTTCAGAAACTGAGGTGAATTAGAGGAGGAATTGTTATGGTTATTGTAAACACTGCACCTCCGGGTTAGAAGTGTTTACACTTCTCATAACTGATCCAAGTCTGAGGATCCTTGTTCTAGATCACCACCTGTGAGGGGGTTGGGCTGTTTACAGGTTTGCAGGTACCTTGACCTCAGAATACCCTGTTACTTTGACTTTGTTAAGAATGCTCCATGTTGGATAGTTCTTGTGATTCTAAAACCCTGGACATGTGGCTCTTTATTTGAGTCCCCTACCCTGGTTACTGGATTTATAGACCTCCATCTGGAATTCTTGAACACACATGGATCTAGACCAAGGCAGTTAATCAGATCCAGCTCAGTCACAAACCCTTTGCATATCATCTGCATTCATACTCATTGCATCATATTAACATGTGCTTATTTGTGTTTCAGGGTATCCACCTTTATCTGGTTTTGGTTTTGACCCCATCTGCAGTTTTGACCTGTCTCCACCAGCATCTTGCTTCAGCTTGTCAGCCATATACTTCAGTTACTTGCACTAGCCAGCCAGTGGCCCACTTCTCAGCATCTTCATCAGCACTTATTCTACTCAGTCCTCAGCACTCATGGCTCCAAAGAAAAGCAACATCACTTACCATTTCTTCCAACCAGACTTATCAGACATCAGGAGGATCCAAACCCTGATCACTCCAGAGCACATACCTCTGTTCAGAGAGCATTTTGGGGATATACTTGACTTGGTTATGGATATGGACCCATCTCAGAGAAGCCTAATCCATACCTGCATTCAGTTCTATGACCCCCCATTGAGGTGTTTCACCTTTAAAGACTTTCAGTTGGGACCTCTTTTAGAAGAATACTCAGCATTGGTTGGCTTGCCTATCAAGAGAGAAATTCCTTTCAATCCTGAAATGGTCTATCCCAGCAATGGAGAGATAGCAAAAGCTTTACACCTGGAGCCTGCTTTGATAGAACAGCATATGACATCTAAAGCTGGGATCCCTGGTTTTCATCTTGACTTCCTGATTTCTCAAGCTAGTTTGAAGGCCTCCCTGGGGGAGTGGAAAGCTGTTTGTGCATTGTTGGCCTTAAGTGTATATGGAATTGTGTTGTTTGCAGATGAGCCTCGATTCATCAGCAAGAATGCAATTCACTTGTTCATCCTGAAGAACCCAGTGCCAACCTTGTTAGGAGATCTCTACTACTCAGTGCATCAGAGGAATGAGAAGCAGAGGGGTAAGTTAGTGAGGTGTTGTGCTCCACTATTCCATGCTTGGCTTCTCAGGCATCTGCCCAGGACAGATGCATTCCTAAATCCTCATCAGCAAAGCAACTGGGCTAAGAGGCTCACTACTCTCACTTCAGCAGACATCAGATGGTGCACTCAGAGCACCAAGGGCAGAGATATTATCACAAGCTGTGGACACTTTCCCAATGTGCCTTTGGTAGGAGTTAAGGGAAGTATCAATTACAACCCTCTGTTGTTCAGAAGGCAATTGGGCTATGCACTAGTTCATACTCCTAGGGAGCAGGATCTAGCTGAGACCCTCTACTGTGAGAACAAGATTAGTCCGACAACTGTTAGGCAGGCTGCCTGGGCCTGGGATCATGTTCAGACTAAGGGAATCACCATTCTGGGGAAGTGCAATAATGTGGCATCAGTCCAATATTATGAGTGGTCCCATGCTAGGGCCCAATTCTCTGGAATGCCTTTCACCATAGAAGATATGCCTGAGTCATCTTCAGCACCACCCCCTGCCACTATCAGTCTGGAGGAGTTTGAAAGCCTGAAGGAAAGGAATGAGAAGTTATCCCAAGCCTTGCAGAAGACCCTCCGGGAGAGGAGTGAAGGTATGAGGGAGATTGAGAGATTGGAGAAATTGAGGGTAGAACACTTGACCAAGATTGAGAAGTCTGGGGAGTATATCAACAAGTCTAAAGCCGGTGAGCAGATTCTGAAGAATGCTTGTAAAGAAGCCCAGTTCCAAAGAGCAAGAACAGACTTGTATTTGAAAGAGAGTCAGGCCAGGTGGGTCCGGATCACTGAGGCCCGTACTCTAGAAGACAAGAGAGCTCAAGACAAGATGGAGCAGATGGAAAAGGCCCTGGCAGCAGCCCAGGAGGAAATTTCAGAGCTAAAGATCAAAGCTGGAGTGAAGAAGTCCAGAGATCAAAGTCAGAACAAGAGATTGACTGCAGCTGTTGCAACAAGAAACCTTCTCATCAGAAGTCTCACGGAGCGTCCGGCTGATCCTGTGACCGAAGCACTTCTCAAGGAAGTTCGTGAGGATGAGTTTGGCCTTGGAGTTTGATCATTTGCTTGTTGTTGTTCCTTTTCCATGTACTTTTGCTTTTTGTGATGTATTTTGGCCCCTTTGAGGGTTTGTGTTGTAAAAATGAACAAGTTGTATTATTTCACCCTTTGTAATATATTTGTGTTGGTTTCTATTTGGGCTCACATCAAAAGCAACTGCAACAGCATCATCTTCAAGGGTCTGGAAGGGTCAAAACTGAAGACCAAACCGGATACCTTGAGAGCAAATAAGCATAACTGCATTGCATGCTAACCCCTTTGTTTGTTTTGTAGGTTTTTGTTTTGTTGTTGCTAACCTCTGTTGTGATGTCCAGGAATTATTGCTCGCCGCCGGGTATTTCCTCTCAACAGGCCACACAGGTATCCAACTAGAAACAACCTTCCGGGAATTCAGATGGATCAAGTTCAACAAGACCTTGCTGATGTCAGAAATCAGCTAGCCAATGAAAGATTGGAGATGAGAACACAGATGACGCAGTTCATGGAGGTTATGAACAACATGGCTCAGAGCCAGGAGAGACTGAGGGCTATGGTTGAGAGGCAAAATCCAGAGGAGCCTCATGTAGGGACTGCAGGCACCAGTAATAATGAAAGGGTGCAACCACATGTGAATCCCCCTGTGTTTGGTCCACATCTACATCCTGAGATTAATATCCCTGCAAACATCCAAGGGACAGCCACAGCAGCCAGGGTACTTCAAGAAGACCCTCAGGAGGACCAATTTACAGTAATGGGTGCTGGAGAGGATGCTTATGATAGGAGATTGGATGAAATAGCTGAGAAGTTAAGGTCTTTAGAATCTCAAAATTCTTTGGGTTTTGACGTCATGGACATGGGCTTGGTTGATGGGGTCAGGATCCCCCACAAGTTCAAGCCTCCTTGCTTCGAAAAGTATAATGGGACTTCATGCCCCCGGACTCATCTGCAATCATTTCTGGGAAGGCTGAAGGCCTATACGATGGATGAGAAGCTTTGGATGTTCTACTTCGAAGACAGTTTGACAGGAGCATCGAGGGAATGGTATTCCCATTTGACAAGGGCAACTGTAAGATGCTGGAAAGACCTGGCAGAAGCCTTCATCAGACAGTATCAGTATAATCTAGATATGGCACCCAACAGGACCCTCCTAATGGGAATGTCACAGTCTTCGAAGGAGAGCTTCAGAGAATATGCTCAAAGATGGAGGCAATTGGCTGCTGCCGTTCAACCCCCTATGTCTGAAAGGGAAATGGCAGACATGTTTATGAACACTCTTCAGGGAACGTATATTGACAGGTTAGCTGCTTTCTCTTCCACCAGCTTCGCAGATGTTGTCATAGCTGGGGAGAGAATTGAAAGCCTATTAAAGATGGGAAAGATCTCAGACAACGGTGCAAGCTCGTCCAGTAGTACAAGAAAGCCTTTTGCAGGCCCGAGAAGAACTGGCGAGACCAATGCCATCCACACCAACAGGGGTAGGCCCCAATATGCTCAGAGGTCAATAGCAGCAGTCACCATCCCTGCTCCGGCACATCCTCAGCCAGTCTATCAACCTCCTCAACAAAGCTTCCAACAACAACCTCAGTATCAGCAGAATCAGTATCCTCCAAGAAACAACTACAACAACAACAATAGCAACAACAATCAACAGAGGCCATTCCAACAAAGGCCGTCTCAAGCTAACCGAGTGATCGACCCGATCCCAATGCCATACTCTGCCTTGCTGCCACAACTTCTGAAACTCAACCTAGTTGAGCTAAGAACGTTGGCACCTCCGGATCCCAACAGTCTACCAAGAAATTATGACTCCAATGCTAGGTGTGCTTTCCATTCAAACGCGCCTGGCCACAGTACAGAAAAATGTAGGGCTCTGCATATGAAGGTACAAGACTTGGTAGACTCCAAGGCTCTGAATTTTGCACCGCCGCCCAATGTCAATAAAAACCCTATGCCAAACCATGGTGGTCCTCGAATTAATGCTATTGAAGAAGACCAATAGTCTTATTTGATAACTAGTGTGGATCAGATCAGGACACCATTGGTGGAAATCAAAGCTCAACTCCGTGAAAACAACATATTTCCAGGGTGTGAACTAGGGTGCCCCTACTGCAATATTTCATGGAATGGGTGTGAGGACCTGAGGAACGGCATTGACAGCCTTATTCAGAATGGCCTACTGCAAATCACTACATCATTTCCGGCAAATCAAGCAACTCCATCAACAACAGTTTCAGACTCTCCTACAAATGCAGCGACTATTGTTCCCGACAATTCATCAGCACCATCAACAAGTACTTCATCAGTTCTTCCAAATGATCAGTTTTCAACAGTTTCTCCTGCTACAACTTCAGCTTCATTCCATTTCGACTCTCCATCAACAACAGCAACAGTCCTTCCAACGGAACCTCCTACAACTCCAGCAATCAATCATGAAGATGTCTCTACAGTTACCATATTCTACGATCCAGAAAATAACTCCGCCTACCATTCAGAAGGTGCTGCTCCCGCTAGAGCACCAGTCACAATCTTTTATGATCCACAAACAATAACAGTCCCTTCAGCAGCAGCAATCAGTCCGGTCACTATCACGGTGCCTGGACCTGTACCATATGAAAGCGATAGGGCCATCCCTTGGCACTATGGCTCTGACTTGTATTGCGAGGGAAAGAGAATCACTCTTGAAACATCAGCACCTGCACCACAAATTGATAATGTGGGCGGAGGCGGAGGCTTCACCCGAAGCGGACGTCTCTTTGCTTCACAAGTCCAAAGACCTACTGCCGAAGCAGAAGCTGCTGCCAAGGCAAAAGGAAAAGGCCCGGTGCAGGAAGACCTAGCTGTCAAAGAAGCCCTGAAAACTCCATTCGATCAGGAAGTTGATGAGTTTATGCGAATCATCAAAAAAAGTGATTACAAAATTGTGGATCAACTTCACCAGACGCCATCCAAAATCTCCATCCTCTCACTGCTTATGTGCTCCGAAGCCCATCGGAATGCACTACTGAAAGTACTGCACGCAGCTTACGTGCCCGAGGAGATTACTGTCAACCAATTGGAAACCGTTGTTGGAAATGTTACTGCTAGCAATGGGCTAGGGTTTACCAATTCTGACCTGACAGTGGATGGCCGCAATCACAACAAAGCCTTGCACATAACCATGGAATGCAAAGGAGCTGTCCTTTCACATGTGCTGGTGGACACAGGATCATCCCTGAATGTCTTACCAAAGAAGGCTATGGTGAAGCTTGAATATGATGGACTGGCATTGAGACCCAGCAACCTGGTGGTTAGAGCTTTTGATGGCTCGAAGAGATCGGTTCTGGGAGAGATTGAGCTGCCCGTGACAATTGGCCCGCAGACCTTTAAAACTATCTTTTATGTGATGGACATTCAGCCCGCCTACAGCTGTTTGTTGGGTAGACCCTGGATTCACGCCGCCGGCGCAATAACGTCTACCCTTCACCAAAAGTTAAAATTTGAGTGGGAAGGTCAAGTTGTCACAATCTGTGGGGAAGAGGACATTTTTGTTAGCCATCTGGCTACTTATAAATACATTGAGATGGATGGAGAGATCCATGAAACAATGAGCCAAGGTTTTGAAGCCTTGAACGTCAATGAAGCATCTGCTGTATCTGGTATCTCCATGTCATCTTACCAACAAGCCCGGAAGGTTGTTGAAGAAGGAACTGCCCTAGGCTGGGGCAAGGTTTTAGCTGTGGAGGAGAAGAAGGACAAATTTGGGTTGGGTTACAGACCAACTCAACATCAAGCAAAGGCTGCTGGAGAGCCTGGTTTTGTCAGTGGGGGGATGCTTACCCCCGATGCTATCAACTGTTTGGAAGACGAGCTGGAAGAGGAGCGCAATCTGGAGAATTGGATTCGTCCAAAGGTCCCGGGGAGCAGTATCTCGAACTGGTCTTCCCAGGAAATTATAAGAGTTACTCATGCAGAGTAATTATTATTTCCTGCGTTTTTATAGCATGCATCAAAGTCTTGCATCTTGCCCAAGATGACAAGACTCATTTTGTAACCAGGGCCATCTGTACTTTTGTGCAAACAAGATTAAATTATTGAAATATCAGACAATCTTTTTGCAAACGAGTCTTTTTCTTTCTGCTCACTGTTTTTTTCCATTTTTCTTTTTGTACAAAAATAAATGGCGGTGTTTTCAAAATGATAACTTCATTTTACTTTTTTTCTAAAGCAAGATTAAAATCAATCACTAAAATGAACAACTTAACCCTTGCAGAGAATGCCTTCCTGACAGCACCGACAACAGCACGGCTATGACATCGTATGACTTTGACAATCCGATCAATCAAGCTGATGAAGGGGTCGATGAAGAATATGAGCTTCCTGAAGAACTAGCCAGGTTGTTAAGACAGGAGGAAAAGGTTATTACTCCTCACCAGGAGGAGATTGAAGTAATTAATCTTGGTACTGACGAAGAAGTGAAAGAAGTTAAAATCGGGGCCTGCCTGCAAGACTCAGTGAAGAGACAGTTGTTAGATCTGCTTCAAGAGTATGTTGACGTGTTTGCTTGGTCGTATCAAGATATGCCAGGGTTGGATACCGATATAGTTATGCACAAGCTGCCTCTGAGGGAAGAATGCCCTCCAGTCAAACAGAAGCTGCGCCGAACTCGTCCAGACATGGCTATGAAAATCAAGGAAGAGGTACAAAAGCAATGGGACGCCGGGTTCCTTGCCGTAACTAGCTATCCGCCGTGGGTTGCTAACATAGTACCTGTGCCTAAGAAGGATGGCAAAGTAAGAATGTGTGTTGATTACCGAGATCTGAACAGAGCTAGCCCGAAAGATGACTTCCCATTACCTCACATTGATGTATTGGTGGATAACACGGCTCAGTTCTCGGTATTCTCCTTCATGGACGGATTTTCAGGATATAATCAGATCAAGATGTCACCTGAAGACATGGAGAAGACAACATTCATTACACCTTGGGGCACGTTCTGTTACAAAGTGATGCCATTCGGACTGAAGAATGCTGGTGCCACATATCAACGGGCTATGGTGACATTATTCCACGATATGATCCATAAGGAAATCGAGTGTTATGTGGATGATATGATCGCCAAGTCCCTTACAGAGGAAGACCATCTGGTGAATCTGCTCAAGTTATTCAAGCGTCTGAGGAAGTACCAACTGAAGTTGAACCCCAACAAATGCACATTCGGGGTGCGATCCGGTAAGTTGCTGGGATTCATTGTAAGTGAGAAGGGGATTGAAGTTGACCCTGATAAAGTCAAAGCCATCCAAGAGATGCCTGCACCGAAAACTGAGAAAGAAGTACGAGGGTTCTTAGGTCGATTGAACTACATCTCGCGGTTCATATCTCACCTCACAGCAACCTGTGAACCTTTGTTCAAGCTGCTAAGAAAAGAACAAACGGTCAGGTGGAACGAAGACTGCCAAAGGGCTTTTGACAAGATCAAGGAGTATCTGCAAGAACCTCCAATCCTCATGCCGCCAGTTGAAGGAAGACCTCTGATTATGTACTTAACGGTATTAGAAGAGTCGATGGGATGTGTGCTGGGCCAGCATGACGAGTCTGGTCGAAAAGAGTATGCAATATACTACCTAAGCAAAAAGTTTACCGACTGTGAACAACGTTATTCACTACTCGAGAAAACTTGCTGTGCTTTAGCGTGGGCTGCTCGCCGACTGAGACAGTATATGTTGACCCACACTACTTTATTGATATCCAAGATGGATCCAGTTAAGTACATTTTCGAGAAGCCAGCACTTACCGGACGGGTTGCAAGATGGCAAATGATCCTCACAGAATATGACATCCAATACACATCTCAGAAAGCCATCAAGGGCAGTGTACTATCTGAATATCTTGCTGAGCAACCCATTGATGATTACCAGCCTATGAGATTTGACTTCCCTGATGAAGACATCATGTTCATTAAATCAAAAGATCACGAAGAGCCTATTTACACTGAAGGGCCCGACCCGGAGGAAGAATGGACTATGATGTTTGATGGGGCTGTTAACATGAATGGCCGTGGTGTTGGTGCAGTACTTATTACACCTAAAGGAGTTCACATGCCTTTCTCGGCAAAACTCACTTTCAACTGCACTAACAACGAAGCTGAATACGAAGCTTGCATTATGGGTCTTGAGGAAGCCATTGACCTCAGGATCAAGACATTGACCGTATTCGGAGATTCAGCTTTGGTGATCAATCAGACCAACGGAAAATGGTACACCCACCAAGATCATCTGATACCTTACAGGGATTATACAAGAAGATTATTGACTTTCTTCACGACAGTCAAACTTGAGTATATCCCTCGGGACGAGAATCAGTTTGCGGATGCTCTTGCTACCATTTCGTCCATGATCAAAGTTCAAGCTACTAACTTTGTACCTCAGATTTCAGTATCGAGACTTGATAGACCAGCATATGTATTTGCAGCAGATATTGCTGAAGATGATAAGCCTTGGTTCCACGACATCAAATGCTTCTTGGAGGATCAAACATACCCACCTAGGGCATCTTCCAATGATAAGAAGACTTTAAGAAGGCTTGCTGGAAGTTTCTTTCTGAACGCTGATGGATCTTTATACAAGAGGAACTTTGATATGGTACTCCTCAGATGTGTTGACAAGACGGAAGCAGATCTACTGATGCATGAAGTGCATGAAGGCTCTTTCGGTACCCATGCTGGAGGGCATGCAATGGCTAAGAAGCTGTTAAGATCAGGCTATTACTGGATCACAATGGATGCAGACTGTTGTGCCTATGCCAGGAAATGTCATAAATGCCAGATCTACGCAGATAAAGTGCATGTACCTCCCAATCCTTTGAACATAATGTCTTCACCCTGGCCCTTTGCCATGTGGGGCATCGATATGATTGGTAAGATTGAGCCAACTGCTTCAAATGGCCACAGATTCATCCTGGTCGCCATCGACTATTTCACAAAGTGGGTTGAAGCAGCCTCATATGCAAATGTCACCAGGCAAGTGGTAGCGCGATTTTTGAAAAGAGATATCATCTGTAGATATGGAGTGCCCGAGCGAATCATTACTGATAATGGTTCTAACCTAAACAACAAAATGATGGCTGAATTATGCCGGGACTTCAAGATCCAACATCACAATTCTTCTCCTTACAGGCCAAAGATGAACGGCGCTGTCGAGGCAGCAAATAAGAATATCAAGAAGATTGTGCAAAAGATGGTAGTCACCTACAAAGACTGGCATGAAATGCTACCGTTCGCCTTGCATGGGTACCGCACATCAATCAGAACATCCACTGGGGCAACGCCGTATCAGCTTGTGTATGGTATGGAAGCAGTCCTACCTGTTGAAGTTGAATTGCCTTCCTTACGGGTGTTGATGGATGTTAAACTGAGTGAAGCAGAGTGGGTTAGGTCCCGATTCGAACAACTGAGTCTGATCGAAGAGAAGAGATTGGCCGCAATCTGTCATGGGCAGTTATATCAGAAGAGAATGAAGAAAGCCTTCGATCAGAAAGTCAGGCACCGAGAGTACCAAGTGGGAGATCTTGTGTTGAAAAGAATCCTCCCTCCTCATACAGACCACAGGGGCAAATGGACTCCAAATTATGAAGGACCATTCGTTGTAAAGAAAGTTTTCTCTGGTGGGGCACTGATGCTCAGCACCATGGATGGTGAAGATTTCCCATCCCCTGTGAATTCAGATGCAGTTAAAAAATACTTCGCATGAAAATGACCCGCTGGACATAAAAACAGAATGTAAGTTCAGGCAAAAATAGGGCATCCCGGCGAGTCAAAAACAGAATAAAAGACTCGGGCAAAAATAAGGGAAATAATTAAGAAAATGTACACCCGCTGAGTTGAAAAGCCGCATTGGACAGCTCAGGCAAAAATGGGTATCCCGATGGATCGAAAACCCGAAAGGGCGATCCATGCAAAATAAGGGAATAAGCGAACGACTGCATTCTGAATTCGTCTGTATCATCTACAACTTGGTAAACTCCAAAGGATCAAGCTTCAATCAGAATCAACTCTCTCCAAAAAGCAAGACGAGAAGAACGTCATTGTCATACGAGTCATAGCAGAAGAGGAAGCTCCTCAGAGCGTCATCAACACCGCCAGCACTTTATTTCTCAATTTGTAACTATTTCCTCATTTCAGGAGATGTGTTTCTTTGACTGTATCCAGCCAATTCAGGGCACGCGAATTAATAAAATCAGATTTTCAGTCATGTTTCGTTTTACATTTATGTTTTGCAAAGAATTGTCTGATATCTCTAAAAAAACACGACTGCATAAGTACAGATGCTTCTCTCTAAAAAAAAAATAATAATAAAACGCATGCTTACAGGGAATGTGATTACTCTCGAAAGTACTTATCTCCTATGACGGAATCCAGTAAAGGATACCTCGGGACCTTTTGTACGTTTCCTTACCTTTGCAGGATTGCAGGTATCCAGAACGCAACCTGGGGCATGCAGGTTATGTCTCAGCAAGTGGGCGAATCATTATCAACTCGGTCTATCTTCCACATGGCACTAGAAGAGGCCCATTTCCCCAGCGGAGCTGCCAAATCAACATACACTCAATCTCAGCATCCGAAATGCTCTATCCCCAGCTGAGTTGCTCCCCATTGCTTCCCCCAGCAAAATTGCCAAATCAACTAACAGGTTCAATACTCAGGATGTTTTCTCGCCAGCCGAGTTGCCTCTCATTACTCTCCCCAGCTGAGTTATCAACAGCATTCCCCAGCTGTAGTGCCAACCATTCTTCCTCAGCAGAATGCAGAAATCAAGGAATCATCTCCCCACAGAATCCCCAGCTTCTATTCAGAAGAGCAACGCACGAAGAAGTCACAACAGAGTACAGAAAGCTTCTGCAAACCCCAGCTGGGTCTCCCATATTATAAGGATATGTCGATCAGTGACCTATATCCCCCAAGCAAATACACCAATGATCTCATCCCCAGCTGGGATGTCTTCCTCAGCAGATCAGCCAGAGATCTTCGCAGCAACGAGATCCGAATCCCGGATTTGTGCCTCTTTGCATAATCATAGCATTTGCATCATAATATACCCTCAAAGCGTAGCATTCCGTCTAATACGGAGCATTACGGCAAAAATCAAACGCATAGCATAATCATAAGTCATGTTGTGAATTGAACACTTGTAAATATTGACAATCCGTCGTTATACAGAATAGTTCCCCCAAAATCCCCCAGAATCCCAGCAAAAGCAGTTGCCCCATATTCAAATACCAGCATGCACCTTTTGGTACCCGTCCGTGCCATTGTTCCCCAGTAAAGTCGCCTGAACAAACAAGATCACCCGTATTACAGATACTCCCTGACACCCATCCGTGTCAAATCACCAACAGAAAGCCAAAGACACCCTCTTTGCACTCACACATACTTGTATATACACTTTCTTGACACCCGTCCGTGTCATATCCCCAGCGCAGTCGCTTACACTTTTGCAACCCATATACTTGTTAATATTATACTTTTCTCTCTTGGCACCCGTCCGTGTCATTCTCCCCAGCAGATAAACACTCATCAATACATTATATATACACTCGCTACTCATTGGTACACTTATGCGGATGCTCGTCCGTATCTTGTATACATCACCACTCATATCCCCACAGATTCGACAGTAGTCCTTGTTCTTTGTTAACCAGTTGGTACTCGTCCGTACCATCATCTCAGAGCATTGCGTCTAATGTTTGTTCTACATGATACTCGTCCGTATCATAGTCTTAAGGATGCTCGTCCGCATCTTTGATCCATACACCATGTCAAACACTTATGTCTTCCTGAATATAGATACTCGTCTGTGTCTACTATTCCCCAGAAGAGTCCCTTCAGATGCAACACTCGTCCGTGTTCTTTGTTAACCAGTTGATACTCGTCCGTATCATCATCTCTGAACATGTGTCAGTTTGTTTCTACGTGATACTCGTCCGTATCATAGTCTTAAGGGTGCTCGTCCGCATCTTTAATCTATACACAATACCAAACACTTATACCTTTTGTTTCTTGGATGTAAACGCTCGTCCGTGTTTACTATCTCCCCAGTAGATCGCCAACAAAGCAAATCTTTCCTTTTTATCTAACACTCGTCCTGTGTTATGATAACCCTGAGAGCAGCCGTACCCTGCTGAGTGGTCGTCCTCCACTTCTTGATGGTCGTCCTCCATCATGCTCATCCGATGGCCGTCCCCATCGTTGATTTTAGCAGCCGTCCCCTGCTAGGTGGTCGTCCTCCACCTCTTGATGATCGTCCTTCATCATTTTATCCAATGGCCGTCCCCATTGTTGATTTTGGTTATCTGACATTCGTCCTATGTCATGATAAACCCTGAGAGCAGCCGTCCCCTGCTGAGTGGTCGTCCTCCACTTCTTGATGGTCGTCCTCCATCATGCTCGTCCGATGGCCGTCCCCATCGTTGACCTTTTCTATCCGGTGGCCGTCCCCATCGTCGATATCTTCGGCAGCCGTACCCTGCCAGGTGGTCGTCCTCCACCTTTGATGGCCGTCCCCATCATATTTACTTTTTATTCCCAACAGAGCAGCCGTCCCCTGCTAGGTGATCGTCCTTCACCTTTGATGGCCGTACCCCATCATCTGTTTATTTCATTTATTCTTTAACCCGATGGCCGTCCCCGTCGTGGTCCCTTTTCCTTTTAGCCCGATGGCCGTCCCCATCGTTGGTTACTTTACCTTTATGAACTTGATGGCCGTCCCCGTCATGTTTCATTAATTCCCAGAGAACCCTACTTTATCTTGATGGCCGTCCCCATCATATTTTGACTTTCCCCAGCTAGCCGGCCGTCCCCGTCTTAGCTTTTCCTTATATCCCCAGCATGTCGGCCGTCCCCGTCATCGCTTTACTTTACACACTTTTCCCAGCATGTCGGCCGTCCCCGTCATTGCTATTTACCCAGCAGTCGTCCTCTGCTCGACGGTCGTCCTCCGTCGCCCACACTTACAATATACCTTACTTAATCTATATCCCTTTTCTCCTCCATTCTGTGAGTGCAAATTTTGGACTGTCTTTGGTATTCAACCACAAGTTATCTTGTTTGCCTGTTAAGCCGTTGCTTACATCCTGCACAGCTAACTCCTGTTTGAATAGGGGCAGCTGTAAACACCCCAAATTTGCCCTCACCCATTCACACCATGGCTTGTGATCATCTCATATGCATAAACACAATCATACAATCTCATATCTCATGTTTGATTCACTGCATAGTTTCTAAGTCATCTGCACCTAGGGTTTGTGATTTGAGCAATCCCAAAGCTTCTTGAGCCACTCCAAAGGCCACCAATCATCTCAGAAGGGTCCATGTGTGTTCTTGTATCATGTTACATCCTCACAGAGTCAAAATTGCAGAGGAATCACAAGAACTAGGGTTTGAGTGGATGCAGAGCCAGGTTGAACTGCACAGTTGACTGAAAATTAGGGTTTTGGTTTCAGAGGCCATAACCCCAATTTTTTTTGGTCATTCTTGTTTCCATTGGTCTCTATATGGTATAGGGAGTATGCATATCAATTTTCATGAAGAAATTCCATGGGGAAGTCATCTGATCAAAGGTTGACTTTTCAGACAAGTCAGTGCAAAATCAGGGCATCTGAGGCCCCCAATGACCCAACCAATGGGTGATCTTCATCATTTTGAGTGTATATGATCTTTATTTGATCATGGAAGAAGTTTGAAGTTCATAAAAATCAAGAATTTAGGGTTTTTACAAAAGTTGACTTTTTGGGCATAGTTGACTTTTCAAGAATTCATCATTTTAGGTCATTTTTCAAGCCTTGATTCATGATCCAAAAGGCCTCAAATGAAAAAACTTTGGTCATGAAAGTTGTAGATCTCATCTTTCCCTTTTCAAAAAGTACAAGAACATGATCAAACTCTTCATGGATCAAAAGTTATGGCATTGCAAAGTTAGCAAAAATCATTGATTTTCAAGTTATGCACAAAAGGGAAATTTTGCAAAGTCTTGAACCAAAGTCAAATGTAGCCTCTAATTCATGACAAACCATTATGTAAACATCCTCTAAGTCACAAAAATCAGATTTGGATCAAGTTTGCTCATGGTTTGGTTCATGTAACTTGACTTTTCTCATGAAAATCCATAAAGCTAACCAAGTTGCAAAACACTCATGAGCTTTTCACCAACTTGCTGCATTGAGCCTTGGGTCAAGCCAGCCTCTCACACTCACCATGCTGCACCAGAACCCATCTTGTACTTGCCTAGACTTTGAGCCATGCCCTATCTTACAAAAGTGGACTTTTTTGCAAAAGTAGTCACACCTATCACTGCAGGCCAGGTCACATCCCCTAGCCACTTGCAATTGTTTATTGAATCAATTTGCTGGCCATAACACATAGGAACCAAGGCTGAGACAACAACATTCACCACTTACACAAAAACCTCCCACATTGCAACTTCATTCGAATCTGCTCACACAGCCATCAAACACTAAAACTTTCTTCATCACTCAACTAAACACACTTCATAGATCACAAAGCACCCAAAGCCCAGGCTTGAAACAGCCAGAAACTCCTACTGCCATCTCTCACCTCAGTTTGCAGTTTCACTTGGAACTATCACCATAGCCCACAAACATCAAAACAAACCTTGCAAACCTTCTCAACACATTGCATAGACCTCAAACAACCCATCACCATGACCTGAAAGTGCCAGAATCACTGCTGCCATTTTTGACTGAACTGAAGCAGAAGCTTTCGAAGCTCACTCTCTAGCCAACCCAAACTCATTTTGAGCATTCAAGCACCTTTGGGGGACCAAGAGGAGCAGCTTGCACTGAAGGAAGAGGCCTGAAAGTTCCTAAATTGAAAGCTGCAAATCTCAGGTAGCTCGAAATTAATTTTTCCAGAAATGATTTTTCTTGTTACAAACTTGTTCTTTATGCTCTCCTGATCATCCTGATGCTTTTAGTTTTTGAAATGGTTGTGTTTTGAGAATTTAATTTGTGTTTGAAGCTTACGAACCCTAGAACTTTCCCTCTTCGATTCAGCTTATTTAGGTAAAATAAATTTGTTCTAGGTTAGGGGTTTGATTCGTGAGAGTGAGAAGAACATTCCCTTGGCTTTAGTTTTCATTCATATTACGTTTTGAGGAAGTTGGGTGATTTTCAGGTGAGCTTCTGGCCGGAGAAGACGACCGGAAGTCTTCTCCGGCCACCTGAATGTGATTAGGGCTTAATCCAGTCATTAATGTCAATTTGAATTTAGGCCGTAGGATGCGTTGACTCCCTTGACTTCGCGCGCAGATAGAAGGCCAGGATCACTTTAATTAGCCCTAATCCACGTGTTAGGGTTAATTAATCATATTTTGTTTAATTAAATCAGAAACTGTGTGGACCCTTGGATCTGGCGCGTGGTCAATCCATTTAAATCCAGGATCAATCTCATCCATCCATTCTGTTGACTTTCATTTTCTTTTAATTTTAATTCATTTCTTTTTCATTTAAATTGTACATTTATTTTAAAATAGTTAAAAAATCATAAAAATTATGAAACTTTTTCTTTAAGGTTTTATTAATTTTTATGACACAAAAATATTTTTTATTTTATTTTTATCATTAAAAAAGTATTTTTAAATATTTAAAAGATTATTTTTAATTGATTAATGAGAATCAATTAATTAAAAATACTTTTAGGTATTTAAAAATTACAAAAAAATTCATGAAATGTTCTAAGACATTTAGAAACATTGTCCAACCTTCAAACCAAATTTCTTTTTTGATCTTGATGCATTTTAAGAATTTTTCATTGAATTAAATCATTTTTTATGCATTATTTTGATCACATGTTTGAAAATTCATTTCTGCCTTTTGAAGAAGGTTGAGACATTGGTTCTTCTTGCATTGTTTTGTGTTTAGCATGTATTTTCAAGGATAAAAAGGCCATGAATTGTTCTTGCATTTTCAAATTGTTTGGCATTTGTTTTGTTAAGAACCCTAAAAAACCCTAGTAATTTGTAAAAAATCATAGCTTGAGTTTGGTAAAGAGTTGAGAGTTCCCCTTTGGGCAGTGATTCATTATAGGTCTAGGACTTCTTTGAGTGCCATTTTCCATTTTTTTTTATCTTAGGGTTTGCTTCTGTTTTTGGTTTGTGTTTGATGTTTGATCCATGAACCCTAATTTGGGCTTTCTTTTGCATCCTTCTTGCATTCTTTTGCATAAGTTGACTTGCCATTGCATTTTGTGCATTCTTATGATTCATTTGACATCTTAAGACATGTGTGAAGCATCATTGATCATTGCATAACATCTTTGCCATGCCATTTGTCTTGTATGCTTCATAACATTTCATGTTTATTCATGTTCCTTAACTTGCATCATTTGCATCCATGGCTTTGTATGAACATCCCTATGCCTTGTCTCATGTTTGCAGCACTTCATAACATCATAATCATCATGTGTATGCTTCTGGTTTGGCCTAGCATCATGTCATTTCATTTCATTTAGCATTGCATTGCATTTGTTTCTAACATTTCAGGTGGTAAGTAACTTGAGAAGTGAATTTGCCTTCACTTCTCATAACTTTTCTTTTTTTATCTTTCTTGCATCCCTTGCTGCATTCTTACTTGTGTTTGAGTTTGAGCTTGCTCATTCTTGTTCTTCCCACTTTCTTTCTTCAAGTGACTTGACTTCTTGAATGAAGCAAGTCACTTTGCTTCTCTTGATCTTGTTCATCTGCTTCCTGGTGGCTCCTTTGAAGATTTGTTCTTGCAAACCTCACAAACTTTAGGATCATCCAAGCATGATAATGAATTAGGGTTTTGATTAGTCCCCCTCATAGTTTTACCTTTGTGTCTCTCTTTGAGTCTTCTCTTCTCACCTCATAATCAGGGACTAAACCCTAAAGGCTTTAAGACTTTGTGATTAAGCTTATGCCTGCATCCTTCTCTTAGGATGGAGTGTATAACTTTAATCCTAAGTCTTGAACCCTTAATGTGTTTAAATCTCTTAATCAATTCACTTAATAAATATCAAGACATCACACTTGTAACTTGGGCCTTGCATTAGGGTTCTAATTCTTCCTTAAGTGGTTAAGAAGGACTAACCCTAGTGTTAATGGACAAGTCCCCCTCAAGTTGTCTTACAAATCATAAAATTCACTTCATCATCATATCATTAACTAAAATCCATCTAATAAAGGCTTTGTTTTGTCATGGGTTTAATCCCTAATCATGGATTAAGTTGAGGAGTCTTCCTCAGCTTAAACATTCTCATCTATTATCCTTCTTTTAGGATGGTGTAATGGGTCTGTTTAATCCTTGATTATGGCTTAACCTCATTACTCAACACTAAACAAAACCCCAAAAACATCTAAATAATCGCAAGTAGGTTAATGATCTTAATCCTACACCAAAGGTGATTAAGTGTGAGAATATGACTTCACACTTAAGGTACTCTCATTACCCCTAAACAGAGGGAAGATGTGATGAGTTTACTAACCCATTGGTTTAGACTTAAGCTCATTATCTTATGACAAATTCCAAAAAGAAATAAAAGACTGAAAACTCAAAAACAAACAATAATTGTCTCCTTCGGGATTCTTTTCTCATCATCTTCACTCACAAACGAGAACTTGCTTCTTCCGTCTAATGCAAGACAGTTAGCACCTGAGCCAGACAGGTCATACACTTGAGCATAGGAAAATAAGCAGTTCACAAGTCAATTCATCTTTCAGTCTCTTTGGGTCGAACTACGGTGTTCTGACTTCCTCATTGCACGAGAGGATACGTAGGCATAACTTAACAGTTATCGAACAAAAGTCTCTGTATATTCCCCCTCCTTCCAGCATTATTCTTTGAGCCTCATGATCTTGAGCATTTCATTCTGTTCCTACACTGACACTTTCATACATCACATCACTCATACACTATACACTGACACCTGTACATTCTTTCCAGCTACTTTATACACAGATTGCACTGACACTACCCCTTTAAAACACAAATCTTTTAAGCGTGGATCCCGTCGAGTACGGCGGACAATCTGGGTGCTAATACCTTCCCAGGTTGTAACCAACCCCCTTTCTCAGTCTCTCTGGTTCGCAAACCGTCTTATCCATCTCTTTCTAGGTCTATGCAGCATTACCTTTCCTCCGGGATAAAAATGCCTAGCTGGCGACTCTATTCGTTCTCCAGTGAGTTCACGGCTGTGTGTTCTCACTGTCCCCCTCGCCGGCCGTTCGCGTCTGTACCTTTATTTGGGCCTGGTCCCACTTATTGGGAGCGACAGCGTGTTGGCTGTGTGTTTTTGTGTTTGGCAAGCTGGTGGGCGTGGCTTGTTGGTACGCGCGTGATGAGTGTTGCTGGCGAGGGATAGCTGAAGTCAAGTGGGGCCTGTGTTGGAGTTTTGGCTGGGATGTGAAATTGTCACGTGATGTCTTGGGAAATGCTGGCTGGTGATGTGAAGTGAATGAGAAGCTCACATGCGGCTGTATTTTTGTGGGCATGCGTGAGGAAAAGTTTTGTGTGGCTTGGGAAATGTTTTGTTGGACTTTGGGGAAATTTCACTTATTATTTTTTTAACCAATATTTTGTATAAAGATAGAAAGGAACAAAATGTGCTTAATGACAACATCAATGGGCTTAATTTTGTTTTGATAAAAAAATGAAATGGAAGAAAAAGGATTATGTAGTAGTAAAAAAAATGGTTTAGGAAATAAATAAAAGAATGGATATTTGTTATTAATTTCATGGAAGTTGGGAAAAAATGGAAATGGAAAAAAAGAATAAACGGTAAGAATTAGAAAAATGGGTAATAGAAAAAAAATTAAAAATCAAAAGGAAATGGTTTAATCGGAAAATGGATAAGGGATATAAGGTGATGATTTTCTTTTGTTTTAAGCCCACAACCAAATTTCGATTCCTCCTTCACAAGCCTTTTGATTAAATGAACACAGTCACCAAGAAATCACTGAACAACTCACAACTCAAGCCAACTGTCATTTGGAAATTGTCTGATTATTTCCCTGATAAACTGAATCCATACTGAGGAAAATAAATCCTCAGATGAATCATTGGTGAACTGATGAATCGAGCCAGACTTCACACGCAACATTTCTTGATAATCTGATGACTTTTGTACACAACACAACTTGAATCTTTTGAAAACCCGCTATCTGAGGAATAAACCCCTAGCACACATAATTTGCAGTCAACACAATCTTTTGATAGTTTGACCAATATTAGGTCAAACATCCATCTGAAATCGAATTGTGACTGAACAAACGCATCTGAATTGAATTCAACGCTCTGTCTTTGAATACCTGCAACACAAAGAGAAGAAGAAGAAAACTGCGACATATTTTTGGTATTTTGGTTAGAAGTCAGTAAATATAAACAAATATAAAGAAGTAAAACAATGGTGATCCCCTGCGAAGCATAGACCCTATCTGAGGAGAAACTCGAAAGCCAGGCGATCTTGTTTGTATGCAAAATGCAGATGAAATGCAAAGAACCTTAGGGCAAAAATTAGGGTGTTACACCTGGAGTGCAAAGGAATTGTACTATCTCATGTTCTTGTAGACACTGGGTCCTCACTCAATGTCTTACCCAAGAAAGCTCGTGTCAAGCTCGAATATGATGGAATAGCTCTCCGACCAAGCAACCTTGTGGTTAGAGCTTTTGATGGCTCCAGGAGGTCTATTCTTGGAGAGGTGGAGCTGCCAGTGATAATTAGTCCGCAAGTATTTAAGACTATTTTCTATGTGATGGACATTCAGCTGGCCTACAGCTGTTTCTTGGGCCGACCATGGATTCACGCCGCAGGCGCAGTAACATCGACCCTTCACCAGAAATTGAAATATGAGTGGGAAGGACAAATTATCACCATCTGTGGCGAGGAGGACACCTTTGTTAGCCATATGGATACGTATAAATACAATGAGATGGACGGTGAAATCCATGAAACTATGAGCCAAGGGTTCGAGGCCCTGAATGTCAATGAGGCGACGACTGAAGTATTTGCTCTATCCCAGGAGGTTAGGATGGGTACTTCAATTGTCTCCTATCAGCAAACCCGAAAGGTTGTTGAAGATGGTAATGCCCATGGCTGGGGCAAGCTGCTGCCAGTGGAGAAGAAGGAGGACATATTCGGTTTGGGTTACAGACCATTCTGACAAGATCAATCAGAGGCTGCAAAGGAGCCCAAGTTCATCAGTCGGGGGATGCTCACCCCAGATGGTGTTAACAACCTGGAAGACGAGGCAGAAAGCGACCGCAGCCTAGAGAGCTGGATACGTCCAAGGATCCCGGGGAACCAAGTCCTTAACTACTCTTCGCAGGAAATTATAAGGGTTACTCCTACAGATTAATTATTATTTCCTATTTTTTTAGCATGCATCAAGTCCTGCATCTTGCCCAAGGTGTCAGGACTCATTTTGTAATACGGCCATATTGTAATTTTGTGCAAATGGATTAATCAATGAATATCAGACATCTTTTTGCAAACAAGTCTCTTTTTCGCTCACTGTCTTTTCATTTTTCACTTTTGTACAAAACAATAAAATGCCAATGTTTTCAAAATAAATAACTTCATTTTCACTTTTTCTAAACAAGATTAAAACTGGTCACTAAAACGAACAAATCTCAACCCTTGTAGAGATTATCCTCCAGATTTCACCGATAATAGCACCACTAAGACCTTGTATGACTTCGACAATCTGATTAATCAAGCTGATGAAGGGGTTGAAGAAGACTATGAGTTACCTGAAGAGTTAGTCAGGTTGTTAAGGCAAGAAGAGAAAGTGATCACTCCTCATCAGGAGGAGGTTGAAACAGTTAATCTTGGTACCGAAGAGGATTTGAAAGAAGTGAAGATTGGGGTCAGTCTGCAAGCTTCAGTAAAGGAACAACTTACTGACATGCTTCGAGAATACGTCGACATCTTTGCTTGGTCCTATCAAGATATGACTGGTCTAGATACTGATATTGTTATGCACAAGCTGCCTTTGAAGGAAGATTTCCCTCCAGTGAAGCAAAATCTACGTCGTACTCGTCCAGATATGGCCATGAAGATTAAGGAAGAAGTGCAAAAACAGTGGGACGCCGGTTTCCTTGCTGTAACTAGTTATCCGCCGTGGGTTGCTAACATTGTACCAGTGCCTAAGAAGGATGGAAAAGTACGGATGTGTGTAGTTTACCGGGATCTGAATAGAGCTAGCCCGAAGGATGATTTCCCATTACCTCACATTGATGTATTGGTTGACAACACAACTCAGTTCTCGGTGTTTTCCTTTATGGATGGTTTTTCTGGTTATAATCAGATCAGAATGTCACCCGAAGATATGGAAAAGACAACCTTCATTACACCTTGGGGCACATTTTGTTACAAGGTAATGCCTTTTGGACTAAAGAACGCCGGTGCGACTTATCAACGGGCTATGGTAACATTATTCCACGATATGATCCACAAAGAAATTGAATGTTATGTGGATGACATGATTGCCAAGTCCCTCACTGAAGAAGATCATCTGGTAAATCTGTTGAAGTTGTTCAAGCGTCTGAGAAAGTATCAGCTGAAGCTAAACCCTAACAAATGCACATTCGGGGTACGGTCCGGTAAACTGCTGGGATTTATCGTAAGTGAAAAGGGAATTGAAGTTGATCCTGACAAAGTCAAAACCATTCAGGAGATGCTTGCACCTAGGACTGAAAAAGAAGTTCGAGGGTTCTTAGGTAGATTGAACTACATATCAAGGTTCATATCTCATCTTACTGCAACCTATGAACCCTTGTTCAAATTGCTAAGAAAAAAACAAACGGTCAGGTGGAACGAAGATTGTCAGAAGGAATTTGACAAAATCAAGGAGTACTTACAAGAACCTCCAATTCTTATGCCTCCAGTTGAAGAAAGACCTCTAATAATGTATCTGACAATATTAGAGGGGTCAATGGGGTGTGTGTTGGGCCAGCATGACGAGTCTGGTCGAAAAGAGTATGCAATATACTACCTAAGCAAAAAGTTTACCGACCGTGAACAACATTATTCACTGCTCGAGAAAACTTGTTGTGCTTTAGCGTGGGCTGCTCGCCGACTAAGAAAGTATATGTTGACTCACACTACCTTGTTGACTTCAAAGATGGACCCCGTCAAGTACATATTTGAGAAGTCAACACTTACCGGAAGGGTTGCAAGATGGCAAATGATTCTGATAGAGTATGACATTCAATACACATCTCAAAAGGCCATCAAAGGCAGTGTACTGTCTGACTATCTGGCTGAGCAACCCATTGATGATTACCAGCCCATGAGATTTGACTTCCCTGATGAAGACATCATGTTCCTAAAAGCAAAAGATCATGAAGAGCCTGTTCACACTGAAGGGCCTGACCCAGAAGAAGAATGGACTATGATGTTTGATGGGGCTGTCAATATGAATGGTCATGGAGTTGGTGCAGTGCTCATTACACCTAAGGGAGTTCATATGCCTTTCTCGGCAAAACTCACCTTTAACTGCACTAACAACGAAGCTGAATACGAAGCCTGTATCATGGGTCTCGAGGAAGCCATTGACCTCAAGATCAAGACTTTAACTGTATTCAGAGATTCAGCTTTGGTAATCAATCAGACCAACGACAAATGTTACACTCACCAAGAGCATCCGATTCCATACTGTGACTACACAAGGAGATTAGTGACTTTCTTCACAACAGTCAAACTTGAGTACATCCCTCGAGACGAAAATCAGTTCGCAGATGCTTTGGCTACCATATCTTCCATGATCAAAGTCCAAACTGCAAATTATGTGCCTCGGATTTCTGTATCCAGACTAGACCGACCATCATACGTGTTCTCTGTGGACATTGCTAAAGATGACAAGCCGTGGTTCCATGACATCAAATGCTTCTTGGAGGATCAAACATACCCACGTGGGGCATGATCCAATGATAAGAAGACATTAAGAAGGCTGGCCGATATTTTCTTCCTCAATGTTGATGGTTCATTATACAAGCAAAATTTTGACATGGTTCTACTCAGATGTGTTGATAAGAAAGAAGCAGACTTGTGTATGCACGAGGTGCATGAAGGATCTTTCGGTACCCATGTTGGAGGGCATGTAATGGCTAAGAAATTATTAAGATCGGGTTACTACTGGATCATAATGGATGCAGACTGTTGTACCTATGCCAGAAAATGCCAGAAATGCCAGATCTATGCAGACAAAGTGCATGTGCCTCCAAATCCTTTGAACGTGAAGTCTTCACCTTGGCCCTTTGCCATGTGGGGCATTGACATGATTGGAAAGATCGAACCGACTGCTTCAAATGGGCATAGATTCATCCTGGTGGCCATTTATTACTTCACCAAATGGGTTGAAGCAACTTCGTATGCAAACGTCACCAGACAAGTGGTAGCTAGATTTCTGAAAAAAGACATCATTTGTCGATATGGAGTTCCCAAGCGAATCATTACTGATAATGGTTCCAATTTGAACAACAAAATGATGGCGGAACTGTGCCGGGACTTCAAAATTCAACATCACAAATATTCTCCTTACAGACCAAAGATGAATGGCGCTATTGAGGCAGCTAACAAGAACATCAAGAAGATTGTACAGAAGATGATGGTTACTTATAAGGACTGGCATGAGATGCTACCATTTTCTTTGCATGGGTACCGAACCTCAATCAGAACATCTACTGGGGCAACGCCTTATCAGCTTGTGTACAGTATGGAAGCCGTCCTACCTGTAGAAGTTGAGCTACCCTCCTTACGGGTAATGATGGATGTGAAGCTGGATGAAGCAGAATGGGTCCGGTCTCGGTACAATCAATTGAATCTGATCGAGGAAAAGAGACTAACTGCCATTTGTCATGGGCAGTTATATCAGAAAAGGATGAAGAAAGCCTTCGATCAGAAAGTCAGTCTTCGGGAATATCAAGTGGGAGATCTTGTGCTGAAAATACTTCTTCCTCCTCATACAGATCACAGGGGCAAATGGACTCCAAATTACGACGGTTTGTTCATAGTAAAGAAGGTTTTTTCTGGTGGAGCACTGATGCTCACTACTATGGATGGCGAAGATTTCTTATCCCCTGTGAATTCAAATGCAGTTAAAAAATACTTCGCATAAAATGACCCGCTGGACATAAAAACAGAATGTAAGTCCAGGAAAAAATAGGGCATCCCGGCGAGTCAAAAACAAAATAAAAGACTCAGGAAAAAATAAGGGAAAAATAAAAAAAATGTGTACACCCGCTGAGTTGAAAAGCCGCATTGGACAGCTCAGAAAAAAATGGGTATCCCGGTGGATTGAAAACCCGAAAGGGCGATCCACGCAAAATCGGGGAATAAGCGAACAACTGCATTCTGAATTCGTTTGTATCACTCACAACACGGCAAGCTTCGAAAGAATAAAGCATCAGTCAGAATCAACCTTCTTCAGAAAGCAAGATGAGAAGAACGTTAAGGTCATACAGGTAATAGCAAAGGAAGTTCACCGGAGCGTCATCAACATTGCCAACACTTTTACTTTTCTCAATTTATAGCAATCTCCTCATTCCAGGGGATTTGTTTCTTTGACTGTATCTGCCAATTCAGGGCACCCAGATTAATAAAATCAGAGTTTTCAGTCACACCTTGTTTTGTACATTTTTGTTTCGTTTGTAAAGTGTCCAATATTCATAATAAGTACTTGCATAAAACAAATGAGCCATTCTTAATAAATGCTTGCAGGAAATATGTTTACTTTCAGGAATATCTAACTCCTATGACGGAATCCGGTAAGGGATACCTCGGGATACTTGTGCGTTTCTTTGTCTTAACAAGTTGCAGGTATTCTATACGCAGCATGGGGCATGCCAAGCACACTTCCCCAGTATACCTCCTCCCCAAGCAATATTTGGAATTTTTTTCCCCGACGGAGTTGTCAAACCCTCCTCATCCCCAGCAAAAATTTATTCAACAAGAGCATCCCCAGCCAAGTTCCCCACAGAGTTTCTAGCCTATCCCTAGAAGAGAAATGCCCGAAACTCCTACATAACAAAAGTGACGAAAGCTTCCTCACCCCTAGCTGGGTTTCTCCTTATAGGATACGTCTATTAGTGATCTATTTCCCCGAGCATAGCTATATATCCTAACAGATCGACCAATGATCTCTTCCCCCGCTGGGATATCCCTCCAAGCAGATCAACCAGAGATCCAATCTTCAGTGGGATCCAAATCCCGGATGGGTTTCCCTTTGCATAATCATAGCATTCGCATCATTTTTCTCCGCAGAGTGTAGCATTCCGTCTAATACGGAGCATTACGGAAAAAATCAAACATATTGCATAATCACAAGCCAGGTTCGAGCCAGTCACTTGCAAATACCATCAGTATCTCATCAACAATGTATATAAAGCTCACATCCCCTGCAAATAAAAGCCAAAGCGTCCCCTTTGCACTCTCCAACACAAATGCATGTTTATATATATGCTCTTTCGACAGTACGTGTCGTATTATTCCCCGCATATATAAGCCAAAATATCACCTCCGCATTCAGAAACCTATACATACCCTTTTGACACTCGTCTGTGTCACTTTTCCCCAATACGGTTGCCCAATCACTTATTGCAAACCAAACACTTGTTTATAATACACTCTTATCGGCACTCGTCCATGTCATCCTATCCCCACAGGTTGCTGAACACCTTTTACACTCTCATATACAAATGTTTATTCATAACTTATACATTCTCTTTTGACGCTCGTCCGTGTCATACATTCCCCAGCAAGCTGAACACTCGTCTGTGTCTTGCTCATACTTCACTAACAAAACAATGCTCATACTTATACAGAAGTCTCTGGTACTCGTCCTTATCTGTTATATATTATTCCTCACAGATTCGACACTCGTCCGTGTTCTTTGTTAACCAGTTGGTACTCGTCTGTATCATCATCTCTAAACACGCGTCAGTGTTTGTTTCTACTGATACTGTCGCTCCCGATAAAATGGGACTGGCCCAAATAAAGGTACAGACGCGAACGGTCGGCGAAAGGAACAATGAGAACACACAGCCGTGAACTCACTGGAGATGAATAGAGTCGCCAGCTAGGCATTTTTATCCCGGAGGAAAGGCAATGCTGCATAGACCTAGAAAGAGACGGATAAGACGGTTTGCGAACCAGAGAGACTGAGAAAGGGGGTTGGTTACAACCTGGGAAGGTATTAGCACCCAGATTGTCCGTCGTACTCGACGGGATCCACGCTTAAAAGATTTGTGTTTTAAAGGGGTAGTGTCAGTGCAATCTGTGTGTAAAATAGCTGGAAAAGAATGTACAGGTGTCAGTGCAAAAGAAGTGTGAAGTGTAATATGTATAGTGTCAGTGTAAGAAAGAGTATGCTCATGATTATGAGGCTTAAAGAATAATGCTGGAAGGAGGGGGAATGTACAGAGACTTTTGTTCGATAACTGTTAAGTTATGCCTACGTATCCTCTCGTGCAATGAGGAAGTCAGAACACCGTAGTTCGACCCAAAGAGACTGGAAGATGAATTGACTGATGAACTGCTTGCTTGCCTATGCTCAAGTGTGTGACCTGTCTGGCCCAGGTGCTTACTGTCTTGCATTAGACGGAAGAAGCGAGTTCTCGTTTATGAGTGAAGATGATGAGAAAAGAATCCCGGAGGAGACGATTATTGTTTGTTTTTGTGTTTTCAGTATTTTATTGCTTTTTGAAGTTTGTCATAAGAAAATGAGCTTAAGCCTAAACCAATGGATTTAGTAAACTCATCACATCTTCCCTCTGATTAGGGGTAATGAGAATACCTTAAATGTGAAGTCAGATTCCCACACTTAATCACCTTTGATGTAGGATTAAGATCATTAACCTACTTGTGATTATTTAGATGTTTTTGTGATTTTGTTTAGTGTTGAGTAATGAGGTTAAGCCATAATCAAGGATTAAACAGACTCATTACACCATCCTAAAAGAAGGATAATAGATGAGAATGTTTAAGCTGAGGAAGACTCCTCAACTTAATCCATGATTAGGGATTAAACCCATGACAAAACAAGCCTTTATTAAGTGGGTTTTATTTAATGGTATGATGATGAAGTGAATTTTATTGTTTGTAAGACAACTTGAGGGGGACTTGTCCATTAACACTAGGGTTAGTCCTTCTTAACCACTTAAGGAAGAATTAGAACCCTAATGCAAGGCCCAAGTTACAAGTGATGTCTTGATGATTATTAAGTGGATTGATTAAGAGATTTAAACACCTTAAGGGTTCAAGACTTAGGATTAAAGTTATACACTCCATCCTAAGAGAAGGATGCAGGCATAAGCTTAATCACAAAGTCTTAAAGCCTTTAGGGTTTAGTCCCTGATTATTAGGTGAGAAGAGAAAACTCAAAGAGAGACACAAAGGTAAAACTATGAGGGGAGACTAATCAAAACCCTAATTCATTGTCATGCTTGGATGATCCTAAGGTTTGTGAGGTTTAAACAAGAAGATCTTCAATGGAACCACCAGGAAGCAGATGAACAGAATCAAGAGAAGCAAAGTGACTTGCTTCATTCAAGAAGTCAAGTCACTTGAAGAAAGAAAGTGGGAGGAAGAAGAATGAGCAAGCTCAAACTCAAACACAAATAGAAATGCAGCAATGGATGCAAGAGAGATGAAAAGAAGAGTTATGAGAAGTGAAGGCAAATCCACTTCTCAAGTTTACTTACCACCTGCAATGTTAGAAAGAAAATGCAATGCAATGCAAGATGAGATGAAATGATATGATGCTAAGCAAAACCAGAAGCATGTTGATGATGATTATGATGTTATGAAGTGCTGCAAACATGAGGCAAGACAATGGGGATGTTCATACAAGGTTATGAATGCAAATGATGCAAGCTTAGAGGCATGGATACACATGAAAAGTTATGAATCATACAAGACAAATGACATGGCAAATATGTAATGCAATGATCAAAGGTGCTTTATACATGTCTTAAGGTGTCAAATGAATCATAAGAATGCACAAAATGCAATGACAAGTCATGTTATGCAAGAAAATGCAAGAGGGATGCAAATGAAAGCCCAAATTAGGGTTTATGGATCAAACATCAAACACAAACCAAAAACAGAAGCAAACCTCATGATAAAAATGAGAAATGGCACCCAAAGAAACCCTAGACCTATGATGAACCACTGCCCAAAGGGGAGCTCTCAACTCTCAACCAATCTTGAGTTATGATTTTTGCAAGTTATTAGGGTTTTTTAGGGTTCTTAACAAAAGAAATGCCAAACAATTTGAAAATGCAAGAACAAATCATGGCCTTTTTATCCTAGAAACTATATGCAAAACACAAAACAATGCAAGAAGAACCAATGTCTCAACCTTCACCAATTGACAGAAATGATTTTTCAAACTTATGATCAAAATAATGCACAAAATATGATTTAATTCAATGAAAAATTCTTAAAATGCATCAAGATCAAAAAAGAAATTTGGTTTGAAGGTTGGACAATGTTTCTAAATGTCTTAGAACATTTCATGAATTTTTTTGTAATTTTTAAATACCTAAAAGTATTTTTTAATTAATTAATTCTCATTAATCAATTAAAAATAATCTTTTAAATATTTAAAAATACTTTTTTAAATGATAAAAATAAAATAAAAATGTTTTTGGGTCTTAAAAATTAATAAAACTTTAAAGAAAAAGTTTCATAATTTTTATGAATTTTTTGCTATTTTAAATTAAATATGCAAAACAAATGAAAAAAGAAATGAATTAAAATTATGAAAATGGAAAGTAAACGCAAGGGATGGCCAGGATTGAATCTGGGAAAGAAGGCATTGACTTGGCGCGTGATCTGAGGGTCATAATTCAAACTAGCCTAATCCTGATTAATTAAATATTAAATCATAATTAAAACTTAATGAAATGATCTAGGCCTTTCATTCACGCGCGGGAACCAGGATCTAAAGGCCCAGATTCAAACTCAGTGCCCTAACCCTAATTAATAAATAATGACTTTCAGGCTGCCGGAGAAGACTTCCGGTCGTCTTCTCCGGCCAGCTCTCACCTGAGAAACTTCAAAACCTCTCAAAACGTACCAAAAATGAAAACCAAGAACATGGAAATGATCCTCACCCTCTCACGAACCAAACCCCTCTCTCAAAACAAATTTATATTTACTAAATCAACTGAATCGAAGAGAAAAAGTTCTAGGTCACGCAAGCTTCAGAAACAAATTAAATGCTCAAAACACAACCATTTTCAAAACCAATGGTACCAGAATGATCAGCAAGACATGAAGAACAAGTTTGTAACAAGAAAAATCATTTCTGGAAAAATTATTTTCGAGCTACCTGAGATTTGGAGCTTTCAGTTCTGGAACTTTCTGGCCACTTCTTTCAGTGCAAACCACTCCACTTGATCCCCCAAAGCTGTTTGGATGCTCAAAATGAGTTTGTGCTGGCTGGATGGTGAGATTCGAATGCTCCTGCTTCAGGCTCAGTCAACAATGGCTATGGTGATTCTGGCTCTTTCAGGTCATGGTGAATGATGGTTTGAGGTCCAAATGATGTATGGAGAAGCTTTGCAGGGTTTGTTTGGTTGTTTGTGGGCTAGGGAAGGAGATTCGAAAGTAACTGCAGAAATGAAGTGGGAGATGGCAGTGAGGTGTTCTGGCTGTTTTTGGCTTGTGTTCTTGGCTCTTTGTGATCTATAGAACAAGGTGAGTTGAAAGGTGGAAGTGGTTGAAGTGTTTTGTGGCTGGGCAGAGGGATTCGAAACAAAATGCAAGAGGGAGTGTTTTTGTGAATGTTGTGAATGAGGAAGCTTCAGCCTTGTGTGTTATCATGTTTTGCTTGCAAATTGTTTGTATAAACAATGCTGATTGGCTTCTTGATGTGACTTGTGCTTTTGTGATTGGTAAGTTTGCTTTTGCCAAAAAGTCAACTTTTGTGTAAGTGAGGCATGACTCAAAGTCTAGGCAAGTACAAGGCATGGGCTGGCGCAGCAAGGATGAGGGAGAGGTCTAGCAAAGCTCAGCAGCCAATGTATCAAGTTGGTGAAGTGATCATGATGGTTTTTGCAAGTTGTGACATTTTGGTTCACATGTGATAAAGTCTTGTTACACAAACCAAGCCATGAGCAAATTTGATCCAATTATGATTTTTAGGACTTAGAGAATGTTTGTGTAATGGTTTGAAATGAATTAGAGGTCACATGATGCATTGGTCCAAGATTTTGCAAAGTTTCCAAATGAGGCATGCCTTGAAAATTAATGATTTTAGCCAACTTTGCATGGCCATAACTTTTGATCCAAGAAGAGTTTGATCATGTTCTTGTACTTTTTGAAAAGGGAAAGATGAGATCTACAACTTTCATGACCAAAGTTTTTCCATTTGAAGCATTTTTGGATCATGAATCAAGGCTTGAAAAATGACCTAAAATGATGCATTCTTGAAAAGTCAACTATGCCCAAAAAGTCAACATTTGCAAAAAACCCTAAATTCTTGATTTCTATGAACTTCAATCTTCTTCCATGATCAAATAAAGACCATATACACTCAAAATGATGAAGATCACCCATTGGTTGGGTCATTGGGGGCCTCAGATGCCCTGATTTTGCACTGACTTGTCTGAAAAGTCAACTCTTGATCAGATGACTTCCCCATGGAATTTCTTCATGAAAATTGATATGCATACTCCCTATACCATATAGAGATCAATGGAAACAAGAATGACCAAAAAATTTGGAGTTATGGCCTCTGAAACCAAAACCCTAATTTTCAGTCAACTGTGCAATTCATCCTGGCTCTGCATCCACTCAAACCCTAGCTCTTGTGATTCCTCTGCACTTTTGACTTTGAGGAGATGAAATATGATATAAGAACACACATGGACCCCTTTGAGTTGATTGGTTGCCTTTGGAATGGCTCAAGATGCTTTGGGATTGCTCAGATCACAAACCCTAGGTGCAGATGCCTTAGAAACTATCCAGTGAATTAAAAATGAGATGTGAAATGATATGACTGTGTTTATGCATATGAGAATGATCACAAGCCATGGTGTGAATGGGTGAGGGCAAATTTGGGGTGTTTACAGCTGCCCCTATTCAAACATGAGTTAGCTGTGCAGGATGTAAGCGACGGCTTAACAGGCCAAACAAGATAACTTGTGGTTGAATACCAAAGACAGCCCAGAATTTGCACTCACAGAAAAAGGGATATAGATTGTAAAAGCAAAATAAAGTATATTGTAAAGTATGGGCGACGGAGGACGACCGCCGAGCAGAGGACGACTGCTGGGTAAGGAGCAATGACGGGGACGGCCGACATGCTGGGAAGAGTGCTGAAAATAAAGCAATGACGGGGACGGCCGACATGCTGGGGATAAAAGGTAAAGCTAAGATGGGGACGGCCGACTAGCTGGGGAAAATAAAATCATGATGGGGACGGCCATCACGATAAAACTGTAAGAAATTCTGAGGATTAATGAAACATGACGGGGACGGCCATCAAGTTCATAAAGGTAAAGCAACGATGGGGACGACCATCGGGCTAAGAAAAGAAAAGGGACCACAACGGGGACGGCCATCGGGTTAAAGAATGAATGAAATAAACAGATGATGGGGTACGGCCATCAAAGGTGAAGGACGATCACCTAGCAGGGGACGGCTGCTCTGTCGGGTATAAAAGAAATATGATGGGGACGGCCATCAAAGGTGGAGGACGACCACCTGGCAGGGTACGGCTGCCGAAAATATCAACGATGGGGACGGCCATCGGATAGAAAAGGTCAACGATGGGGACGGCCATCGGACGAGCAAGATGGGGGATGACCATCAAGAAGTGGAGGACGACCACTCAGCAGGGGACGGCTGCTCTCGGGGCTTATCATGACACAGGACGAATGTCAGATAACCAAAATCAACAATGGGGACGACCATTGGATAAAGTGATGAAGGACGATCATCAAAAGGTGGAGGACGACCACCTAGCAGGGGACGGCTGCTAAAAACAACGATGGGGACGGCCATCGGATGAGCATGATGGAGGACGACCATCAAGAAGTGGAGGACGACCACTCAGCAGGGTACGGCTGCTCTCAAAGGTATCATAACACAGGACGAGTGTTAAATAAAAAGAAAATTTGTTGGTGATCTACTGGGGATAATGTAAACACGGACGAGCGTTTACATCCAAGAAACAAAAGGTACAAGTGTTTGGTATTGTGTATAGATTAGAGATGCGGACGAGCATCCTTAAGGTTATGATACGGACGAGTATCATGTAGAAACAAACTGACACATGTTCAGAGATGATGATACGGACGAGTATCAACTGGTTAACAAAGAACACGGACGAGTGTTGCATCTGAAAGAATTCTTCTGGGGAATAGTAGACACAGACGAGTATCTATATTCAAGAAGACATAAGTGTTTGACACAGTGTATGGATTAAAGATGTGGACGAGCATCCTTAAGACTATGATACGGACGAGTACCATGTAGAAACAAACACTAGACGCAATGTTCTGAGATGATGGTACGGACGAGTACCAACTGGTTAACAAAGAACAAGGACTACTGTCGAATCTGCGGGGATATGAGTGATGGTGTATACAAGATACGGACGAGTATCTGTATAAGTGTACCAATGAGTAATGAGTATTGTATTGATGATGAGTGTTTATCTGCTGGGGAGAGTGACACGGACGAGTGTCAAAAGAGAAAAGCAAAATATTAACAAGTGTATGGGTGATGAAGGTGTACGCGACTGCACTGGGGATATGACACGGACGGGTGTCAAAAGGTGTATACAAGGTATGTGAGTGCAAAAAGGATGTCTTTGGCTTTCTGCTGGGAGTTATGACACGGACGGGTGCCAGAATGTATCTGTAATGAGGGTAATTTGCTTGTAAAGGGTGTTCAGGCGGCTTTACTGGGGAAAGATGACACGGACGGGTGCCAAAAGGTGTATATACGGGTGTTTGTGATTGTGGGGCAACTGCTTTTGCTGGGACCCTGATGGGGACTCTTGGGGGAAAGTAATCTGTATTCGCAACATGACTTATGATTATGCTATGCGTTTGATTTTTGCCGTAATGCTCCGTATTAGACGGAATGCTACGCTCTGAGGGGTGAATATGATGTGGATGCCATGATTATGCAAAGGGGCACAGATCCGGGATTCGGATCCCGTTGCCGTGAAAATCTCTGGTTGATCTGCTTGAAATGGACCTCCCAGCTGGGTATGAGATCACTGGTAGATCCAATGATGTATCTGCTCGGGGATATATGTCACTGGTTGACATGACCTTGATAAAACGGGATCCAGCTGGGGTTTGCAGAAGCTTTCTGTACTCTATTGTGACTTCTTCGTGCATTGCTCTTCTGGATAGAGGCTGAAGCTCTGTGGGGAGATGATTCCCTGATTTCTGCATTCTGCTGAGGAAGAATGGCAACTCGGCCGGGGAAGCGAGAGGCAACTCAGCTGGGGAGAGCAACAAGAGGCAACTCAGCTGGGGATAGAGCATCTCGGATGCTGAGATTTAGTGTATGCTGATTTGGCAGCTCCGCTGGGGAAATGGGCACCTTCTAGTGCCAGGTGGAAGATAAACCGAGTTGATAATGATTCACCTACCTGCTGAGACGTAACCTGCATGCCCCAGGTTGCGTTCTGGATACCTGCAATCCTGCAAAGATAATGGAACGTACAAAAGGTCCCGAGGTATCCCTCACTAGATTCCGTCATAGGAGTCAAGTACTTTCGAGAATAATCACATTCCCTGTAAGCATGTGTTTTTGTTTTTTAGAGAAAGGCATCTGTACTTATGCAATTGTATTTTTAGAGATATCAGACGACTCTTTGCAAAACATAAATGTAAAACGAAACATGACTGAAAATCTGATTTTATTAATTCATGTGCCCTGAATTGGCAAGATACAGTCAAAGAAACATATCTCCTGAAATGAGGAGATTGTTACAAATTGAGAAATAAAGTGCTGGCGGTGTCGACGACGCTTTCAAGGAGCTTCCTCTTCTGCTATGACTCGTATGACAATGACGCTCTTCTCGTCTTGCTTTCTGGAGAGAGTTGATTCTGATTGAAGCTTGATCCCTTGAAGCTTACCAAGTTGTAGGTGATACAGACGAATTCAGAATGCAGTTGTTCGCTTATTCCCTTATTTTGCATGGATCGCCCTTTCGGGTTTTCAATCCATCGGGATACCCATTTTTGCCTGAGCTGTCCAATGCGGCTTTTCAACTCAGCGGGTGTACATTTTTTGTTTATTTTCCCTTACTTTTGCCCGAGTCTTTTATTCTGTTTTTGACTCGCCGGGATGCCCTATTTTTGCCTGGACTTACATTCTGTTTTTATGTCCAGCGGGTCATTTTATGCGAAGTATTTTTTAACTGCATCTGAATTCACAGGGGATGGGAAATCTTCACCATCCATGGTGCTGAGCATCAGTGCTCCACCAGAGAAAACTTTCTTTACAATGAATGGTCCTTCATAATTTGGAGTCCATTTGCCCCTGTGGTCTGTATGAGGAGGGAGGATTCTTTTCAACACAAGATCCCCTACTTGGTACTCTCGGTGCCTGACCTTCTGATCGAAGGCTTTCTTCATTCTTTTCTGATATAACTGCCCATGACAGATTGCAGCCAATCTCTTCTCTTCGATCAGACTCAGTTGTTCGTATCGGGACCGAACCCATTCTGCTTCACTCAGTTTAACATCCATTAATACCCGTAATGAGGGTAGTTCAACTTCAACAGGTAGGACTGCTTCCATACCATATACAAGCTGATACGGTGTTGCCCCAGTGGATGTTCTGATTGATGTGCGGTACCCATGCAAGGCAAATGGTAGCATCTCGTGCCAGTCTTTGTATGTGATTACCATCTTCTGCACAATCTTCTTGATATTCTTATTCGCTGCCTCAACAGCGCCGTTCATCTTTGGCCTGTAAGGAGAAGAGTTGTGATGTTGGATCTTGAAGTCCCGGCACAGCTCTGCCATCATTTTGTTGTTTAGGTTGGAACCATTATCAGTAATGATTCGCTCGGGCACTCCATACCGACAGATGATATCTCTCTTCAGAAATCTGGCTACCACTTGCCTTGTAACATTAGCATATGAGGCTGCTTCAACCCACTTGGTGAAATAGTCGATAGCGACCAGGATGAATCTGTGGCCGTTTGAAGCAGTTGGCTCAATCTTGCCAATCATATCAATGCCCCACATGGCAAAGGGCCAGGGTGAAGACATTATGTTCAAAGGATTAGGAGGCACATGCACCTTATCTGCATAGATCTGGCACTTATGGCATTTTCTGGCGTAAGCACAACAGTCTGCATCCATTGTGATCCAGTAATAGCCTGATCTTAACAACTTCTTAGCCATGGCATGCCCTCCAGCATGGGTACCAAAGGATCCTTCGTGCACTTCATGCATCAGCAAATCTGCTTCCGTCTTGTCAACACATCTGAGGAGTACCATATCAAAGTTCCTCTTGTATAAAGACCCGTCAGTGTTCAGAAAGAAACTACCAGCAAGCCTTCTCAAAGTCTTCTTATCACCGGAAGATGCCCCAGGTGGGTATGTCTGATCCTCCAAGAAGCACTTAATGTCATGGAACCAAGGCTTATCATCTTTTACAACATCCGCTGCGAATACATATGCTGGTCTGTCAAGTCTAGACACTGAAATCTGAGGTACAAAGTTAGCAGCTTGAACTTTGATCATGGACGAAATGGTAGCGAGAGCATCTGCAAACTGATTCTCGTCCCGAGGGATATACTCAAGCTTGACTGTTGTGAAGAAAGTCAGTAACCTTCTCGTATAATCCCTGTAAGGTATCAGATGATCTTGGTGGGTATACCATTTTCCATTGGTTTGATTGACTACCAAAGCTGAATCTCCGAATACGGTCAATGTCTTGATCCTGAGGTCAATGGCTTCCTCAAGACCCATAATGCAAGCTTCGTATTCAGCTTCGTTGTTAGTGCAGTTGAAAGTGAGTTTTGCCGAGAAAGGCATGTGAACTCCTTTTGGTGTTATGAGTACTGCACCAACACCACGGCCATTCATGTTAACAGCCCCATCAAACATCATAGTCCATTCTTCCTCCGGGTCGGGCCCTTCAGTGTGAATAGGCTCTTCGTGATCTTTTGCTTTAATGAACATGATGTCTTCATCAGGGAAGTCAAACCTCATAGGCTGGTAGTCGTCAATGGGTTGCTCAGCCAGATATTCAGATAGTACACTGCCCTTGATGGCTTTCTGAGAGGTGTACTGTATGTCGTATTCTGTGAGAATCATCTGCCATCTTGCAACCCGTCCGGTAAGAGCTGGCTTCTCGAAAATGTACTTGACTGGGTCCATTTTTGAGATTAACAAGGTAGTGTGGGTCAACATATACTGCCTTAGTCGGCGAGCAGCCCACGCTAAAGCACAGCAAGTTTTCTCGAGCAGTGAATAACGCTGTTCACAGTCGGTAAACTTTTTGCTTAGGTAGTATATTGCATACTCTTTTCGACCAGACTCGTCATGTTGGCCCAGCACACACCCCATTGACTCTTCTAATACTGTCAAGTACATTATCAGAGGTCTTCCTTCAACTGGAGGCATAAGGATTGGAGGTTCTTGTAAGTATTCTTTGATCTTGTCAAAAGCCTTCTGGCAATCTTCGTTCCACCTGACCGTTTGTTCTTTTCTTAGCAGCTTGAACAAGGGTTCACAGGTTGCTGTAAGGTGAGATATGAACCTTGAAATGTAGTTCAATCGACCTAAGAACCCTCGAACTTCTTTCTCAGTTTTCGGTGCAGGCATTTCTTGTATAGCCTTGACTTTATCAGGGTCAACCTCAATCCCTTTCTCGCTTACAATAAAGCCCAGCAGCTTACCGGATCGCACCCCGAATGTGCATTTGTTGGGGTTCAGCTTCAATTGGTATTTCCTCAGACGCTTGAATAACTTGAGCAGATTTACCAGGTGATCTTCCTCTGTAAGGGACTTGGCGATCATGTCATCCACATAACATTCTATTTCTTTATGGATCATATCGTGGAATAATGTCACCATAGCCCGTTGATATGTGGCACCAGCATTCTTCAGTCCGAATGGCATCACTTTGTAACAGAACGTGCCCCAAGGTGTGATGAAAGTTGTCTTCTCCATGTCTTCAGGTGACATCTTGATCTGATTATATCCTGAAAATCCATCCATGAAGGAGAATACCGAGAACTGAGCCGTGTTATCTACCAATACGTCAATGTGAGGTAATGGGAAGTCATCTTTCGGGCTGGCTCTGTTCAGGTCCCGGTAGTCAACACACATTCTTACTTTGCCGTCCTTCTTAGGCACAGGTACTATGTTAGCAACCCACGACGGGTAGCTAGTCACAGCGAGGAACCCGGCGTCCCATTGCTTTTGTACCTCTTCCTTGATTTTCATAGCCATGTCTGGGCGAGTTCGGCGCAGTTTCTGTTTGACCGGTGGGCATTCTTCTCTCAAAGGCAGCTTGTGCACAACTATATCGGTATCCAACCCTGGCATATCTTGATACGACCAAGCAAACACATCAACATACTCTTGAAGCAGATCTATCAACTGTCTCTTCACTGAGTCTTGCAGGCAGGCCCCGATCTTAACTTCTTTCACATTTTCTTCCGTACCAAGATTGATCACTTCAATCTCTTCCTGGTGAGGAGTAATGACCTTCTCCTCTTGTCTCAACAACCTGGCTAGCTCTTCAGGAAGCTCATACTCTTCATCAACCCCTTTATCAGCTTGATTGATTGGATTGTCAAAGTCATACGATGTCATAGCCGTGCTGTTGTCGGTGCTGTCAGGAAGGCACTCTCTGCAAGGGTTAAGTTTGTTCATTTTAGTGATTGATTTTAATCTTGCTTTAGAAAAAAGTGAAATGAAGCTATCATTTTGAAAACACCGCCATTTATTTTTGTACAAAAAGAAAAATGGAAAAACAGTGAGCATAAAAGAAAAAGACTCGTTTGCAAAAAGACGTCTGATATTTCATTAATTTAATCTTGTTTGCACAAAAGTACAGATGGCCCTGGTTACAAAATGAGTCTTGTCATCTTGGGCAAGATGCAAGACTTTGATGCATGCTATATAAAATACAGGAAATAATAATTACTCTGCTCGAGTAACACTTATAATTTCCTGGGAAGACCAGTTCGAGACACTGCTCCCCGGGATCTTCGGACGAATCCAATTCTCCAGATTGCGCTCCTCTTCCAGCTCGTCTTCCAAACAGTTGATAGCATCGGGGGTAAGCATCCCCCCACTGACAAAACCAGGCTCTGCAGCAGCCTTTGCTTGATGTTGAGTTGGTCTGTAACCCAACCCAAACTTGTCCTTCTTCTCCTCCACAGCTAAGACCTTGCCCCAGCCTAGGGCAGTTCCTTCTTCAACAACCTTCCGGGCTTGTTGGTAAGATGACATTGGAGTACCAGATATAGCAGATGCTTCATTCACATTCAAAGCTTCAAACCCCTGGCTCATTGTTTCATGGATCTCTCCATCCATTTCAATGTACTTGTAGGTTGCCAGGTGGCTGACAAAAATGTCCTCCTCTCCACAGATTGTGACAACTTGACCTTCCCACTCAAATTTTAACTTTTGGTGAAGGGTAGACGTTATTGCGCCAGCGGCGTGAATCCAGGGTCTACCCAACAAACAGCTGTAGGCGGGCTGAATGTCCATCACATAAAAGATAGTTTTAAAGGTCTGTGGGCCAATTGTCACAGGCAGCTCAATCTCTCCCAGAACCGATCTCTTAGAACCATCAAAGGCTCTTACTACCAGGTTGCTGGGTCTCAATGCCAGTCCATCATATTCAAGCTTCACCAGAGCCTTCTTTGGTAAGACATTCAGGGAAGAACCTGTGTCCACCAGCACATGAGAAAGGACAGCTCCTTTGCATTCCAGGGTTATGTGCAAGGCTTTGTTGTGATTGCGGCCATCCGTTGTCAAGTCAGAATTGGTAAACCCTAGCCCATTGCTAGCAGTAACGTTTCCAACCACGGTTTCCAATTGGTTGACAGTAATCTCCTCGGGCACGTAAGCTGCGTGCAGGACTTTAAGCAGTGCATTCCGATGGGCTTCGGAGCACATAAGCAGTGAGAGGATGGAGATTTTGGATGGCGTCTGGTGAAGTTGATCCACAATTTTATAATCACTCTTTTTGATGATTCGCATGAACTCATCAACTTCCTGATCAAATGGAGTCTTCAGGGCTTCTTTGGCAGTTGGATCTTCCTGCACCGGGCTCTTTCCTTTTGCCTTGGCAGCAGCTTCTGCTTCGGCAGTAGGTCTTTGAATTGGTGGAGCAAAGAGACGTCCGCTTCGAGTGAAGCCTCCGCCTCCCCCCACGTTATCTACTTGTGGTGCAGGTGTTGATGTTTCAAAAGTGATTCTTTTTCCTTCGCAGTATATGTCAGAGCCATAGTGCCAAGGGATGGCCCTATTGCTTTCATATGGTACTGGTCCAGGCACCGTGACAGTGACTGGACTGATTGCTGCTGCTGAAGGGACTGTAATTGTTTGTGGATCATAAAAGATTGTAACTGGTGCTCTAGTGGGAGCAGCATCTTCTGAATGGTAAGCGGAGTTATTTTCAGGATCATAGAATATGGTAACAGTAGAGACATCTTCATGATTGTTTGCTGGAGTTGTAGGAGGTTCTGTTCGAAGGACTGTTGTTGTTGCTGATGGAGAGTCGAAATGGAATGAAGCTGAAGTTGTAGCAGGAGAAACTGTTGAAAACTGATCATTTGGGAGGACTGATGAAGTACTTGTTGATGGTGCTGATGAATTGTCGGGTACAATAGTTGCTGTAGTTGTAGGAGGTTCTGAAGCCGTTGTTGATGAAGTTGCCGGATTTGTCGGAAATGAAGTAGTGATCTGGAGTAGGCCATTCTGAATAAGGCTGTCAATGCCATTCCTTAAATCTTCACACCCATTCCATGAGATATTGCAGTAGGGACATCCTAGTTCACACCCCGGAAATATATTGTTTTCACGGAGTTGAGCTTTGATTTCCACCAATGGTGTCCTGATCTGATCCACACTAGTTATTAAATAAGACGGTTGGTCTTCTTCAATAGCATTAATTCGAGGACCACCATGGTTTGGCATCGGGTTTTTACTGACATTGGGCGGAGGTGCAAAATTCAGAGCCTTGGAGTCTACCAAGTCTTGTACCTTCATATGCAGAGCCCTGCATTTTTCTGTACTGTGACCAGGTGCGTTTGAATGAAAAGCACACCTAGCATTGGAATCATAGTTTCTTGGTAGACTGTTGGGATCCGGAGGTGCCAACGTTCTTAGCTCAACTAGGTTGAGTTTCAGAAGTTGTGGCAGCAAGGCAGCATACGGCATTGGGATCGGGTCGATCACTCGGTTAGCTTGAGATGGCCTTTGTAGGAATGGCCTCTGTTGATTGTTGTTGTTGGAGTTGTTGTTAAAGTTCCTTGGAGGATACTGATTCTGATGATACTGGGGTTGTTGTTGGAAGTTTTGTTGAGGAGGTTGATAGACTGGCTGTGGATGAGCTGGAGCAGGGATAGTGACTGCTGCTATTGACCTTTGAACATATTGGGGCCTACCCCTGTTGGTGTGAATGGCATTGGTCTCGCCAGTTCTTCTCGGGCCTGCAAAAGGCTTTCTTGTACCACTGGACGAGCTTGCACCATTATCAGAGATCTTACTCATTTTTAACAGGCTTTCAATTCTCTCCCCAGCTATAACAACATCTGCGAAGCTAGTGGAAGAGAAAGCAGCTAACCTGTCAATATAGGTTCCCTGAAGAGTGTTCATAAACATGTCTGCCATTTCTCTCTCAGACATTGGTGGTTGAACGGCAGCAGCCAATTGCCTCCATCTTTGAGCATATTCTCTGAAGCTCTCCCTCGAAGACTGTGACATTCCCATTAGGAGGGTCCTGTTGGGTGCCATGTCTAGATTATACTGATACTGTCTGATGAAGGCCTCTGCCAGGTCCTTCCAGCATCTTATAGTTGCTCTTGTCAGATGGGAATACCATTCCCTTGATGCTCCAGTCAAGCTATCTTCAAAATAGAACATCCACAATTTCTCATCCATTGTATAGGCCTTCAGCCTTCCCAGAAACGATTGCAAATGAGTCCGGGGGCATGAAGTCCCATTATACTTTTCGAAGCATGGAGGCTTGAACTTGTGGGGAATCCTGACCCCTTCTACCAGCCCCATGTCCATGACGTCGAAACCCAAAGAATTTTGAGATTCTAAGGACCTCAACTTCTCAGCTATTTCTTCCAATCGTCTATCATAAGTTTCCTCTCCGGCACCCATTACTGTATACTGGTCTTCCTGAGGATCTTCTTGAAGTACTCTGGCCGCAGTGGCTGTACCTTGAACATTTGCAGGAATGTTAATCTCAGGATGTAGATGTGGACCAAACACAGGGGGGGTAACATGTGGTTGCACCCTTTCATTATTACTGGTGCCTGCAGTTCCTACATGAGGCTCCTCTTGATTCTGCCTCTCCACCATGGCCCTCAGTCTCTCCTGGCTCTGAGCCATGTTGTTCATAACCTCCATGAACTGCGTCATCTGCGTTCTCATCTCTAACCTTTCGTTTGCCATCTGGTTTCTGACCTCCGTAAGGTCTTGTTGCATCTGATCCATCTGAATTCCCGGAAGGTTGTTTCTAGTTGGATACCTGTGTGGCCTGTTGAGAGGAAATACCCGGCGGCGAGCAATAATTCCTGAACATCACAACAGAGGTTAGCAACAACAAAACAAAAACCTACAAAACAAACAAAAGGGTTAGCATGCAATGCAGTTATGCTTATTTGCTCTCAAGGTATCCGGTTTGGTCTTCAGTTTTGACCCTTCCAGACCCTTGAAGATGATGCTGTTGCAGTTGCTTTTGATGTGAGCCCAAATAGAAACCAACACAAATATATTACAAAGGGTGAAATAATACAACTTGTTCATTTTTACAACACAAACCCTCAAAGGGGCCAAAATACATCACAAAAAGCAAAAGTACATGGAAAAGGAACAACAACAAGCAAATGATCAAACTCCAAGGCCAAACTCATCCTCACGAACTTCCTTGAGAAGTGCTTCGGTCACAGGATCAGCCGGATGCTCCGTGAGACTTCTGATGAGAAGGTTTCTTGTTGCAACAGCTGCAGTCAATTTCTTGTTCTGACTTTGATCTTTAGACCTCTTCAATCCTGCTTTGATTTTCAGCTCTGATATTTCTTCCTGGGCTGCTGCCAGGGCTTTTTCCATCTGCTCCATCTTATCTTGAACTCTCTTGTCTTCTATAGTACGGGCCTCAGTGATCCGGACCCACCTGGCCTGACTCTCTTTCAAATACAAGTCTGTTCTTGCTCTCTGAAACTGGGCTTCTTTGCAAGCATTCTTCAGAATCTGCTCACCAGCTTTAGACTTGTTGATATACTCCCCAGACTTCTCAATCTTAGTCAAGTGTTCCACCCTCAATTTCTCCAATCTTTCAATCTCCCTCACACCTTCACTCCTCTCTCTGAGGGTCTTCTGCAAGGCTTGAGTTAACTTCTCATTTCTTTCCTTCAAACTCTCAAACTCCTCCAAACTGATAGTGGCAGGGGGTGGTGCTGAAGATGACTCAGGCATGTCTTCTATGGTGAAGGGCATTCCAGAGAATTGGGCCCTAGCATAGGACCACTCATAATATTGGACTGATGCCACATTATTGCACTTACCCAGAATGGTAATTCCCTTAGTTTGAACATGATCCCAGGCCCAAGCAGCCTGCCTAACAGTTGCCAGACTAATCTTGTTCTCACAGTAGAGGGTCTCCACCAAGTCTTGTTCCCTAGGAGTATGGACCAGTGCATAGCCCAATTGTCTTCTGAACAGCAGAGGGTTGTAGTTGATACTTCCCTTAACTCCTATCAAAGGCACATTGGGAAAGTGCCCACAGCTGGTGATCATGTCTCTGCCCTTGGTGCTCTGAGTACACCATCTGATATCTGCTGAAGTTAGGACAGTGAGTCTCTTAGCCCAGTTGCTTTGCTGATGAGGATTGAGAAATGCATCTGTCCTGGGTAGATGTCTGAGGAGCCAAGCATGAAATAATGGAGCACAAATCCTCACTAGCCTCCCCCTCTGCTTCTCATTTCTCTGATGGACTGAGTAATAGAGATCACCCAGTAAAGTTGGCACAGGGTTCTTCAGGATGAACAGATGGATTGCATTTTTGCTAATGAATCGAGGCTCATCTGCAAACAACATAATTCCATATACACTTAAGGCCAACAGAGCACAAACAGCTTTCCACTCCCCCAAGGAGGCCTTCAAACTAGCTTGAGAAATCAGGAAGTCCAGGTGAAATCCAAGGATCCCAGCTTTAGAGGTCAAGTGTTGTTCAATCAATACAGGTTCCAGGTGCAAAGCTTTTGCTATCTCTCCATTGCTGGGAAAGACCATTTCAGGGTTGAAAGGGATTTCTCTTTTGATGGGCAGACCAACCAAATATGAGTATTCTTCCAAAAGAGGACCCAACTGAAAGTCTTGAAAGGTGAAACATCTCAATGGGGGATCATAGAACTGAATGCAGGTGTGGATGAGGCTCCTCTGAGAAGGGTCCAGATCCATAACCATGTCCAGTATATCTCCATAACTCTCCCTGAACAAAGGAATGTGATCTGGAGTGATCAGGGTTTGGATCCTCCTGATGCCTGATAAGTCTGGTTGGAAGAAATGATAGGTGATGTTGCTTTTCTTTGGAGCCATGATGCTGAAGACTGAGTAGAGTGCTGATGAAGATGCTGAAAGAGTGAACCACTGATTGGCTGGTGCAAGTAACTGAAGTATATGGCTGACAAGCTGAAGCAAGTGCTGGTGGAGATAGGTCAAAACTGCAGATGGGGTCAAAACCAAAACCAGACTGAGGTGGATACCCTGAAACACAAATAAGCACATGTTAATATGATGCAATGAGTATGTATGCAAATGAAATGCAAGGGTTTGTGACTGAGCTGGATCTGATTAACTGCCTTGGTATAGATTCATGTGTGTTCAAGAATTCCAGAGGGAGGTCTAAAAAATCCAGTAACCAGGGTGGGGGACTCAAATAAAGAGCCACAAGTCCAGGGTTTTAGAATCACAAGAACTATCCAACATGGGGCATTCTTAACAAAGTCAAAGTAACAGGGTATTCTGAGGTCAAGGTACCTGCAAACCTGTAAACAGCCCAACCCCCTCACAGGTGGTGATCTAGAACAAGGATCCTCAGACTTGGATCAGTTATGAGAAGTGTAAACACTTCTAACCCGGAGGTACAGTGTTTACAATAACCATAAAAGTTCCTCCTCTAATTCACCTCAGTTTCTGAAGGTCAATACTAAAAGGTCATCCAGACTTAGCAGGCTTCCCAGATAGCCCTAGCATTGCAGGAAATCTGCAACACAGAGTTCTCAAGAAGAAACCCATATCTGAACCGTGTTTCATATTCCCGCACCAGACCGAAATGGAATGGGAAAGCATATGATTCACTCTAGCCTAGGTGTCACTCAGGTCCCAGGTATAGGACCTTAACTCTCAATGGGACACCCACCCACCAAAGAAAAACCAGATCCAGCCAGCAACAATGACAGTATGATATATAAATGCAGTAAAGAAAGCAGTAAATCAACTGTACATAAAGCAATAAACAAAACAGATATACAAACACAAATAAGCACATAACACCCCAGTAAACACAAATCAATCAAGCGCTAGGAGGAACCCACAAAAAGAACCAGAAGCCCTGGTTGCAGTTGCCATTCTTCCCCAGCAGAGTCGCCAAGCTGTCGCTCCCGATAAATGGGACGAGGCCCAAATAAAGGTACAGACGCGAACGGTCGGCGAGAGGGAACAGTGAGAACACACAGCCGTGAACTCACTGGAGATGAAAAGAGTCGCCAGCTAGGCATTTTTATCCCGGAGGAAAGGCAATGCTGCATAGACCTAGAAAGATATGGATAAGACGGTTTGCGAACCAGAGAGACTGAGAAAGGGGGTTGGTTACAACCTGGGAAGGTATTAGCACCCAGATTGTCCGTCGTACTCGACGGGATCCACGCTTAAAAGATTTGTGTTTTAAAGGGGTAGTGTCAGTGCAATCTGTGTGTAAAATAGCTGGAAAAGAATGTACAGGTGTCAGTGCAAAAGAAGTGTGAAGTGTAATATGTATAGTGTCAGTGTAAGAAAGAGTATGCTCATGATTATGAGGCTTAAAGAATAATGCTGGAAGGAGGGGGAATGTACAGAGACTTTTGTTCGATAACTGTTAAGTTATGCCTACGTATCCTCTCGTGCAATGAGGAAGTCAGAACACCGTAGTTCGACCCAAAGAGACTGGAAGATGAATTGACTGATGAACTGCTTGCTTGCCTATGCTCAAGTGTGTGACCTGTCTGGCCCAGGTGCTTACTGTCTTGCATTAGACGGAAGAAGCGAGTTCTCGTTTATGAGTGAAGATGATGAGAAAAGAATCCCGAGGAGACGATTATTGTTTGTTTTTGTGTTTTCAGTATTTTATTGCTTTTTGAAGTTTGTCATAAGAAAATGAGCTTAAGCCTAAACCAATGGATTTAGTAAACTCATCACATCTTCCCTCTGATTAGGGGTAATGAGAATACCTTAAATGTGAAGTCAGATTCCCACACTTAATCACCTTTGATGTAGGATTAAGATCATTAACCTACTTGTGATTATTTAGATGTTTTTGTGATTTTGTTTAGTGTTGAGTAATGAGGTTAAGCCATAATCAAGGATTAAACAGACTCATTACACCATCCTAAAAGAAGGATAATAGATGAGAATGTTTAAGCTGAGGAAGACTCCTCAACTTAATCCATGATTAGGGATTAAACCCATGACAAAACAAGCCTTTATTAAGTGGGTTTTATTTAATGGTATGATGATGAAGTGAATTTTATTGTTTGTAAGACAACTTGAGGGGGACTTGTCCATTAACACTAGGGTTAGTCCTTCTTAACCACTTAAGGAAGAATTAGAACCCTAATGCAAGGCCCAAGTTACAAGTGATGTCTTGATGATTATTAAGTGGATTGATTAAGAGATTTAAACACCTTAAGGGTTCAAGACTTAGGATTAAAGTTATACACTCCATCCTAAGAGAAGGATGCAGGCATAAGCTTAATCACAAAGTCTTAAAGCCTTTAGGGTTTAGTCCCTGATTATTAGGTGAGAAGAGAAAACTCAAAGAGAGACACAAAGGTAAAACTATGAGGGGAGACTAATCAAAACCCTAATTCATTGTCATGCTTGGATGATCCTAAGGTTTGTGAGGTTTAAACAAGAAGATCTTCAATGGAACCACCAGGAAGCAGATGAACAGGATCAAGAGAAGCAAAGTGACTTGCTTCATTCAAGAAGTCAAGTCACTTGAAGAAAGAAAGTGGGAGGAAGAAGAATGAGCAAGCTCAAACTCAAACACAAATAGAAATGCAGCAATGGATGCAAGAGAGATGAAAAGAAGAGTTATGAGAAGTGAAGGCAAATCCACTTCTCAAGTTTACTTACCACCTGCAATGTTAGAAAGAAAATGCAATGCAATGCAAGATGAGATGAAATGATATGATGCTAAGCAAAACCAGAAGCATGTTGATGATGATTATGATGTTATGAAGTGCTGCAAACATGAGGCAAGACAATGGGGATGTTCATACAAGGTTATGAATGCAAATGATGCAAGCTTAGAGGCATGGATACACATGAAAAGTTATGAATCATACAAGACAAATGACATGGCAAATATGTAATGCAATGATCAAAGGTGCTTTATACATGTCTTAAGGTGTCAAATGAATCATAAGAATGCACAAAATGCAATGACAAGTCATGTTATGCAAGAAAATGCAAGAGGGATGCAAATGAAAGCCCAAATTAGGGTTTATGGATCAAACATCAAACACAAACCAAAAACAGAAGCAAACCTCATGATAAAAATGAGAAATGGCACCCAAAGAAACCCTAGACCTATGATGAACCACTGCCCAAAGGGGAGCTCTCAACTCTCAACCAATCTTGAGTTATGATTTTTGCAAGTTATTAGGGTTTTTTAGGGTTCTTAACAAAAGAAATGCCAAACAATTTGAAAATGCAAGAACAAATCATGGCCTTTTTATCCTAGAAACTATATGCAAAACACAAAACAATGCAAGAAGAACCAATGTCTCAACCTTCACCAATTGACAGAAATGATTTTTCAAACTTATGATCAAAATAATGCACAAAATATGATTTAATTCAATGAAAAATTCTTAAAATGCATCAAGATCAAAAAAGAAATTTGGTTTGAAGGTTGGACAATGTTTCTAAATGTCTTAGAACATTTCATGAATTTTTTTGTAATTTTTAAATACCTAAAAGTATTTTTAATTAATTAATTCTCATTAATAAATTAAAAATAATCTTTTAAATATTTAAAAATACTTTTTTAAATGATAAAAATAAAATAAAAATGTTTTTGGGTCTTAAAAATTAATAAAACTTTAAAGAAAAAGTTTCATAATTTTTATGAATTTTTTGCTATTTTAAATTAAATATGCAAAACAAATGAAAAAAGAAATGAATTAAAATTATGAAAATGGAAAGTAAACGCAAGGGATGGCCAGGATTGAATCTGGGAAAGAAGGCATTGACTTGGCGCGTGATCTGAGGGTCATAATTCAAACTAGCCTAATCCTGATTAATTAAATATTAAATCATAATTAAAACTTAATGAAATGATCTAGGCCTTTCATTCACGCGCGGGAACCAGGATCTAAAGGCCCAGATTCAAACTCAGTGCCCTAACCCTAATTAATAAATAATGACTTTCAGGCTGCCGGAGAAGACTTCCGGTCGTCTTCTCCGGCCAGCTCTCACCTGAGAAACTTCAAAACCTCTCAAAACGTACCAAAAATGAAAACCAAGAACATGGAAATGATCCTCACCCTCTCACGAACCAAACCCCTCTCTCAAAACAAATTTATATTTACTAAATCAACTGAATCGAAGAGAAAAAGTTCTAGGTCACGCAAGCTTCAGAAACAAATTAAATGCTCAAAACACAACCATTTTCAAAACCAATGGTACCAGAATGATCAGCAAGACATGAAGAACAAGTTTGTAACAAGAAAAATCATTTCTGGAAAAATTATTTTCGAGCTACCTGAGATTTGGAGCTTTCAGTTCTGGAACTTTCTGGCCACTTCTTTCAGTGCAAACCACTCCACTTGATCCCCCAAAGCTGTTTGGATGCTCAAAATGAGTTTGTGCTGGCTGGATGGTGAGATTCGAATGCTCCTGCTTCAGGCTCAGTCAACAATGGCTATGGTGATTCTGGCTCTTTCAGGTCATGGTGAATGATGGTTTGAGGTCCAAATGATGTATGGAGAAGCTTTGCAGGGTTTGTTTGGCTGTTTGTGGGCTAGGGAAGGAGATTCGAAAGTAACTGCAGAAATGAAGTGGGAGATGGCAGTGAGGTGTTCTGGCTGTTTTTGGCTTGTGTTCTTGGCTCTTTGTGATCTATAGAACAAGGTGAGTTGAAAGGTGGAAGTGGTTGAAGTGTTTTGTGGCTGGGCAGAGGGATTCGAAACAAAATGCAAGAGGGAGTGTTTTTGTGAATGTTGTGAATGAGGAAGCTTCAGCCTTGTGTGTTATCATGTTTTGCTTGCAAATTGTTTGTATAAACAATGCTGATTGGCTTCTTGATGTGACTTGTGCTTTTGTGATTGGTAAGTTTGCTTTTGCCAAAAAGTCAACTTTTGTGTAAGTGAGGCATGGCTCAAAGTCTAGGCAAGTACAAGGCATGGGCTGGCGCAGCAAGGATGAGGGAGAGGTCTAGCAAAGCTCAGCAGCCAATGTATCAAGTTGGTGAAGTGATCATGATGGTTTTTGCAAGTTGTGACATTTTGGTTCACATGTGATAAAGTCTTGTTACACAAACCAAGCCATGAGCAAATTTGATCCAATTCTGATTTTTAGGACTTAGAGAATGTTTGTGTAATGGTTTGAAATGAATTAGAGGTCACATGATGCATTGGTCCAAGATTTTGCAAAGTTTCCAAATGAGGCATGCCTTGAAAATTAATGATTTTAGCCAACTTTGCATGGCCATAACTTTTGATCCAAGAAGAGTTTGATCATGTTCTTGTACTTTTTGAAAAGGGAAAGATGAGATCTACAACTTTCATGACCAAAGTTTTTCCATTTGAAGCATTTTTGGATCATGAATCAAGGCTTGAAAAATGACCTAAAATGATGCATTCTTGAAAAGTCAACTATGCCCAAAAAGTCAACATTTGCAAAAAACCCTAAATTCTTGATTTCTATGAACTTCAATCTTCTTCCATGATCAAATAAAGACCATATACACTCAAAATGATGAAGATCACCCATTGGTTGGGTCATTGGGGGCCTCAGATGCCCTGATTTTGCACTGACTTGTCTGAAAAGTCAACTCTTGATCAGATGACTTCCCCATGGAATTTCTTCATGAAAATTGATATGCATACTCCCTATACCATATAGAGATCAATGGAAACAAGAATGACCAAAAAATTTGGAGTTATGGCCTCTGAAACCAAAACCCTAATTTTCAGTCAACTGTGCAGTTCATCCTGGCTCTGCATCCACTCAAACCCTAGCTCTTGTGATTCCTCTGCACTTTTGACTTTGAGGAGATGAAATATGATATAAGAACACACATGGACCCCTTTGAGTTGATTGGTTGCCTTTGGAATGGCTCAAGATGCTTTGGGATTGCTCAGATCACAAACCCTAGGTGCAGATGCCTTAGAAACTATCCAGTGAATTAAAAATGAGATGTGAAATGATATGACTGTGTTTATGCATATGAGAATGATCACAAGCCATGGTGTGAATGGGTGAGGGCAAATTTGGGGTGTTTACAGATACTCGTCCGTATCATGGTCTTAAGGATGCTCATCCGCATCTTTAATCTATACACAACGTCAAACACTTATACCTTTTATTCTGGAAAGCGTAAAACATTCGTCCGTGTTTACCATTCCCCGGCAGAACAAATTTCTTCTATCCGACATTCGTCCTATGTCGTGGTACTTTCGGCAGCCGTACCCTGCCAGGTGATCGTCCTTCACCTTTGGATGACTGTCCCTCATCCCAGTGGAGTCTCCATTATTGGAACCCTTTTTATCCGACATTCGTCCTATGTCGTAATATCGTAACAGTCGTCCCCTGCTAGGTGATCGTCCTTCACCTCTTGATGATTTTCCTCTATCATTTTATCCGATGGCCGTCCCCATCGTTGATTTTGTTATCTGACATTCGTCCTATGTCATGATAAACCCTGAGAGCAATCGTACCCTGCTAGGTGATCGTCCTTCACCTCTTGATGATCGTCCTTCATCATGCTTATCCGATGGCCGTCCCCATCGTCGATCTTTTCTATCTGACATTCGTCCTATGTCGTGATAAAGAGCAGCCGTCCCCTGCTAGGTGATCGTCCTTCACCTTTGATGACCGTCCCTCATCATTATTTCATTTATTCTTTGAACCGATGGCTTTCCCCCGTCGTTGTTTACTTTACTTTGCAAACATGGTGGCCGTCCCCATCATTGCCTTTACTTTAACCCCAGAGAACCTTGTTTCTGTATCCGATGGCCGTTCCCGTCGTGGTCTCTTTACCCCCGTCAGCTTGTCGGACGTCCCCGTCATTGCTTTGCTTACCGCTTTATCCCCAGCAGTCGACCTTTGCTCGATGGTCGTCCTCCATCGCCTTCATTTGATAATCATATTATACTACCTTTTACAATTTATACCCCTTTTCTTCTTCTCCCCAGTGAGTGCAAATTCTGGACTGTCTTTGGTATTCAACCACAAGTTATCTTGTTTGTATGTTAAGCCAGGCGCTTACATCCTGCACAACTAACTCATGCTTGAATAGGGGCAGTTGTAAACACCCCAAATTTGCCCTCACTCATATCATACCATGGTTTATGATCTTTCATTTTTGCATAAGCATAAGCATACCACATCACATTGCATATTTGTTTAATCTGCATAGTTCAAATTCATCTGCATCTAGGGTTTGTGATCTGAGCAATCCAAGGATCCATCTGATCCACTCCAAAGGCCTCAAGGCATTTCAAGAGGGTCCATGTGTGTTCTATCATCATTTCATGTCCCTCAAAGTTCAAAGAAGTCAAGAAATCACAAGAACTGGGAAAGCATGGAATCAGAGCTAGGGTTTTCACTACACAGATGACCAAAATTAGGGTTTTGGTTTCAGATGCCTTAACTCCAAATTTTTTGGTCATTCTTGTTTCTAATGTTCTTAAGATGTTATAAGGATCATGTGTACCAAGTTTGATGAAGAAATTCATTGTAGAAATCATCTATTCACTGGGTAACTTCTTGAGCAAGTCAGAGCAAAATCAGGGCATCTAAGGCCCCCAACAATGGAAACAAAGTGGTATTTTCATCAAATTGAAGTTCTATGATCTTTAATTGATCATTGAAGTGCTTGGAAGTTCACAAAATTGAAGAAATTTGAGCTAAACCAAAAGTTGCCAAAAATGGAAATGACTTGTAATGGAAACTTTCCATTTTGGGAAAGTTCTTCAACCTCCTCTTTCTCAACCAAAAACGCTTCAAATGAAAAATTATTGGTCATGAAAGTTGTAAATTAGGTCTTTCCCTTTTCAATAAGTACAAGAACATGTTCTAATTCATCATGGAACTCAAGTTATGATCCTTCAAAGTTGGCAAAAATCCTATAATTTTCAAGAATACACCAAAGAGGATTTTTTGCAAAACCACTTGCCAAACCATTTCATGACCTCTAATGCATCTTTAAACATCATACCATCATAGTACAACTATTTTTGGTCAGAATTGGCCTAAGAATCATGCTTTTTCATGCCTTGAACTTCAAGAAATTCCAAAAGGGCCAAAGCTTCTCAAATTTGCAAAATGGTTCAAATCTTTCCATACACTTGCATCAACACCCCAAATCTGTTTCTATAGCTTCCCTTGATCTTTGAGGAGCCAAGCCATGCCCAAATCCAGACCTGCCATGTGCCCATACCTCAAGTACAACCAACCTTGACTTTTTGCAAATCACCCCATACCAATAAGCATAGGCCACACCAACTATTCTGACCTATCACAGCTTCACATACATGCTTCAAGGGATTCATTTTCATACAAACACAAGCCTGGAAGCTCACACAACTCAGATTTCCAAAAATCACTCTCAAACTTCATTTCTTCGAAATTCATAAACCAGCCATAAAAACTCCAAACAAACTTCACCAATCTTCTCCATACACTCTCTAGATCATTTCCCAACCATTAAACAAGCCTGAAACCTCAAGAATCCAAAACACGATTTCCCTCACCTCTGAACTGAAACCTTCATAACACTCCATATAAATTCCTTTCAAGCATTCCAGAAGCATAAGGGGATCAAGAAGAGTGGAAAAGCACCAAAGAAGAGCCCATAAAGTTCCAGTTTCGAAAGCTTCAACTCAGGTAACCTCAAGAACATTTTTTCCAGAAATGTGTTTTTAGGTTCTTATATTGTTCTATATGTTGCACTGATCACGAGGATGTATTTGGTTTTGAAAATGATCAAGAAATAAGCATGTACTGACTGTTTGAAACTTTGCCCGTGAAAATGATTTTGTTTGTTTCTCTTGATTCATGAAAAATAAATGGATTTTGTTGTTAGATTCTTGTTTAGGACATTTAATTGAGTGAATCTGGAGATTTTGATGCGTTTTAGTGAGGTTTTGAGAGAGATAGGATGAAGGTCTCGCCGGAGAAGACGACCGGAAGTCTTCTCCGGCCACCTGAGGTTAATTAGGGCTAATCTCAGGTGATTAGGCAACTTTGAATGGTGGCCCTTCGATTGCTTCTCCCGCGCGTGTTTGAACGTCCCAGATCATTCATTAAACCCTAACCTTTAACTAATTAATTTAATTTGAATTAATTATTCAAGACAAATCTAGACCACTAGATTGCGCGCCAGTCAACCCCTTTTCCTCAGCTTTGAATCTGGTCCATTAGATCTTCATACTTTCCATTTAATTTGATTTTTATTTCATTTTAATTTCATTTTCTTGCATAATTATTTTAAAATACTTAGAAAAATCCCAAAAATATTTCCTTTTGCATTTTTAATCCAAATATTTTTCTTAATTAGAAAATGATTTTTATTTTATTTTTTGCATAAAAACTGTATTTTTAAAATATTTAAATGTTTATTTTAATTAATTAATTGAATTGAATTAACTAAAATACCATTTAAGTTTCTAAAAATCACCAAAAAATCATGAATCATCCCTTTGCATTTAGAAAAATTTCCAAACTCTTCACACAAATTTCTTTTTAGGTTTGATGATCATTTGAGAATTTTGTTTGAATTAAGGGTCATTTAAATCTTATTTTTGAACCCTAACTTAGAAAAATATTTTCTGCCTAACGAAGAAGAGTTTGAAGATGATTCTTTTTGCATTGTTTTGTGCATATCATGTAGTTCCTAAGATATTTTTGGCATGAATTTATATTTCATTTTCAATTTGTTTAGGATTTTACATTGAAGATCACCCAAAAAACCCTAGAAAGTTAGGAAATTCATAACTCCTTCTAGGTTTAGCTTCTGACCTCCCCCTTTGGATGGTAACCTATTATAGGCTTAGTGTTCCTTTGAGTGCAATTTAAATTTTTTATCATGGAAAATGCTTCTGTCTTTGCCATTTGCATCTCATCCTTTCATGTAACCCTAATTTTGCATTTTCACTTGCATTCATCTTGCATATGCATCCATACATGAACTTGCCATGACATTTCATGCATTCATATGTCATATTAGACATATTAAGACATGTTAGAATCATATTTGATCATTTCTTCATTCATTTGTCTTGGTTTGTGTCGCTCCCACCTGATGACACAAGGTCAAGACGGGTACAGACGCGAACGGTCGGCGAAAGGAGAAGAAATGAAAAGAGTCGCCAACTAGGCATTTTTATCCCGAAGGAAAGGTAATGCTTCATAAACTTGGAAAGATATGGATAAGACGGTTGCGAACCAGAGAAACTGAGAAAGGGGGTTGGTTACAACCTGGGAAGGTATTAGCACCGAAATGGTCTGCCGTACTCGACGGGATCCACGCTTGAAAGATTTGTGTTTTAAAGGGGTAGTGTCAGTGTAATCTGTGAATCAATGTTGGAAAGAATGCAAGTGTCAGTGCTGGAAGAAAGTGAAGTGAAATGTGTGAAGTGTCAATGTAAGAAACAGGAGTGCATAGCTCAAGATAATGAGGCTAAAAGGATAATGCTGGAGGAGGGGGAATATACAGAGACTTTTGTTCGATAACAGTTAAGTTATGCCTACGTATCCTCTCGTGCAATGAGGAAGTCAGAACACCGTAGTTCGACTCAAAGAGACTGAAAAATAAATTGACTGGTGAACTGCTTGCTTGTCTATGCTCAAGTGTATGACTCGTCTGGCTCGAGTGCTAACTGTCTTACATTAGACGGAAGAAGCAAGTTCTCGTTTGTGAGTGAAGATGATGAGAAAAGAATCCCGGAGGAGATGATTATTGTTTGTTTTTGTGTTTTCAGTCTTTTATTGCTTTATGTGTTTGTCATAAGTTAATGAGCTTAAGCCTAAACCAAGGGTTAGTAAACTCATCATATCCTCCCTTTGATTAGGGATAATGAGAATACCTTAAGTATGAGGTAAACACCTCAAACTTAATTACCATGATGATGTAGGTTTAAGATCATTAACCTACTTGTGATTATTTAGATGTTTTTGGAGTTTTTGTTTGGTGTTAAGTAATGAGTTTAAGCCATAATCAAGGATTTAATGGACCCATTACACCATCCTAATATAAGGATGATAGATGTGAACATTTAAGCTGAGGAAGGCTCCTCAACTTAATCCATGATTAGGGATTAACCTCATGACAACAAAAAGCCTTTATTAAAGTGGATTTTAGTTAATGGTAAGATTAAGAAGTGAATTTTAGGGTTTGTAAGACAACTTGAGGGGGACTTGTCCATTAACACTAGGGTTAGTTCCTCTTAACCAATTAAGGAAGAATTAGAACCCTAATGCAAGGCCCAAGTTACAAGCTTGATGTCTTAGTGATTATTGGGTGGATTGATTAGAGGATTTAAACACATTAAGGGTTCAACACTTAGGATTAAAGTTATACACTCCATCCTAATAGAAGGATGCATGCATAAGCTTAATCACAAAGCCTTAAAACCTTTAAGGTTTAGTCCTTGATTATGAGATGAGAAGAGATGACTCAAAGATGACACAAAGGTAAAACTAAATGGTGAAACTAATCAAACCCTAATTGTTATCATACTTGGAGATCCTAGGGTTTATGAGGCTTAAGAGAGAAAGATCTTCAAAGAGCCACCAAGGAGGAACAAGATGAAAGGAGAAGGAGAAAAGAGAAACAAGCTAACTTACTTCACTTAAGAAGATAAGTTACTTGAAGAAAGAAAGTAAGAGATGAACATGAATGAGCAAGCTCACTCTAATACACAAGTGAAATGCCTAAATGAATGCATAAGAGGGATGAGAAGAGACTATGAGAAGTGAAGGCAAATTCACATCTCAATGACTTACCACTTGAAAAGTTAGTAACAAGAAAGTGAAATGAAGTGAAAATGAGATGAATGCAATGATGCAAACCAAAGTCAGAAGCATAAACATGATTTTAATGAAGCTAAGATATGATGCAAACACATGCCAAGAGTTGGGGATGATCATACAAGGATGAGGATGCAAATGAAGCATGTTTTGGACCATGAAAGTTCATGAAAGTTTATGTAATGAAATGAATGCACAACATGGAAAATGAAAGATGAAATGATCAAACATGATTCTAATATGTCCTAAGATGTCTTATATGTCATGTTGATGCACAAAATGTTATGGCAAGTTCATGTATACAAGCAAATGAGAGATGAATGCAAATGAAGGCAAGAGTTAGGGTTTACATACAATATGCAATGCAAAATTCAAAATCAGAAGCAAATGACAAGATAAAAAATTTAAAATGGGATCAAAGGTACCCTAACCCTACACAAGTTTACTGCCCAAAGGAGGGGACCTAAGTCTTAACCTAATGGAAGTTATGATTTTCTCAAGTCAACTAGGGTTTCAAGGCACTTCAAAAGGAAAAAACGCACATCAAATTGAGAATGAAAAATAAATTCAAACCAATTTTACCCTAGAAATTTCATGATATGAAGAATGCAATGCAAGAAGAACCAACATCAAACTCTTCATGGTTAGGCTGAATGAATTTTTCTAAGTTAGGACAAATATATTGCCTTTTAAGAACTTTAATTCCAATGAAAAATGTCAAAATAAGTCAAGAACCAAAAAGAAATTTGTTTGAAGAGTTTGATAATGTTTCTAAATGTATTAAAATGCAATGTGAATTTTTTGGTGATTTTTAAATACCTAAATGCATTTTTAATTAATTAATCTTCATTAACTAATTAAAAATAAACATTTAAATGATTTAAAAATAATTTTTAATGCAAAAAACAAAAATAAAAATATTTTTGGGTTCTGAAAATTAATAAAAGGTTTGATAAAAATTTTCAGAATTTTTTAATGTATTTTACTATTTTTAAAAATTCGTGGAAATTAAATACAAATAAAATGAAATAAAACAATAAAAAATGGAAAAGTATGAGGATCCTGAGGTTGAGATTCAAAGGTTTTTGGAGGGAGTTGACCCGCGCACGTTTCAATGGCTAGGATTCATTCTAGCAAAATTCATATTTAATCCTAATTAATTAAACTAATTAATCTGAATTAGGGTTTAATGACTAATCTGGTTCGTTCATTCGTGCGCGGGAAGGCAAGATCAAAGGCTCACATTTAAACCTCACTAATTACACTGATTAGGGCAAATCACTTTCAGGCGACCGGAACACTGTTCCGGTCGTCTTCTCCGACGAACACAAAACCCTAGCTTCTTCTACAGGTCACCAAACTTCAAATTTCTTTCAAAAAAATGATCCTCTAATCATTCTAAACCTAAACCCCCAACTAAAACTCATTTATTTCACACCATGAGCATGAATCGAAGAAAAATGTAAAACACGGACAAAAGTTCAGAGATCACATACATGGTGGTTTCGCAACCATTTTCAAAAGTAATCACATCCATATGATCAGGGGAGCATATAGAATCATAAAAGAACTTAAAAGCTAGCTTCTGGGAAAAAGTTCTTCATGTTACCTGAGATGAGGACTCTCTGATTCTGAGCTTTCTGGATCCTCCCTTTGTGCAAGCCCACTTCTTTGAACCCCCTGATGACGAAATGAAGCTTAGAAAGCTTTAAGAATGGCTGGTTTGTGTTGTGTGTTTCTGGTGTAGCAGAAATGGAGGTCTGTGTATGTGATGTTTTTGACTGCTTTGAGGATTGATTCTTGTTCAGTGAGTGATATGTGATTTGTTGGTGAAGAAATTTTGGATTTTTGATGGCTGAGGAAGGAGTTTCGAAGGGATGAAGGTTTGGACAGTTTTTGTGCAAGCTGGTTGTGTGTGTGTTCTGAGCCTATGTCCTTCTTGTTTTATGATCCTTAGGTAATCCATAAGCAATCCCAACAATTCTGGAGGGCAGGTATGCACTGTGGGAATGGTATGGGATGATTGGCCAAAAAGTCAAAAATGGTGTACTATAGGTATGGGCCATGGCAGAGAAGATTTCTGTGTTTGGATTGCCTCAGCCAGCTTCAAGGAAGGCCCTTGGATGTTCTGATGTGATCTGGAATGGATGAAGGTGAGATGTCACATGTTTTGCAATTTTGCAACTTGTTGCATTTTGTGATTTTTGGTCATGGACATGTGACATTCCTTGCTGAATTCTTGTTGTGGAATGTTACATGATGTTATGGTAATGTCTTGAAATCAGTTAGAGACCATACAAACCCTTGGGAATCATTTTTTGCAGGAATTCCTCCTTTTGAACTTTATGGAAAATGGCTTATGATAGCTTGGAATTCAAAGCATGAAAGTGAGAAACTTCTTGGGCAAATCTTAATTTTAGGTCATACATGATGTTTGTGTGCTGGTTAGAAGCTGATTTGAAGTCACATAAATGCTTGACATGAGAATTTGCAAGTTTCCCTCTTTGTGTAAAAGTGAAAATTTAGTGATTTTGTCCAACTTTGCAAGGCCATAACTTTTGATCTAAAATGAATTAGAATGAGTTCTTGTACTTTTTGAAAATGGGAGGATCCAATCTACAACTTTCATGACCAAAGATTTTTCATTTGAAGCATTTTTGGATCAAAAAGAGGAGGTTGAAAAACTTTCCCAAAATGGCAAGTTTACATTACAAGTCACTTTCCCAAAATGGCAACTTTGCAAATGGCTTGAAATTCTTCAATTTTGTGAACTTCTAACATCTTATAAGATCAAATAAAGATCATAAACATTCAAAATGATGGAGAAACCCCTTTGGTTGGATGATTGGGGGCCTCAGATGCCCTGATTTTGCACTGACTTGCTCAAGAAGTCATCTATTGATCAGATGCCTTCCCCATTGAATTTCTTCATGAAAATTGATATGCATGATGCTTATATCATATAGAGACCAATAGAAACAAGAATGACCAAAAACTTTGGAGTTATGGCCTCTGAAACCAAAACCCTAATTTTAGGTCATCTGTGCAGTTTAGCTTGGCTCTGCTTCCATGCCTTTCCTCAGTTCTTGTGATTTTTGACTTTATTGATCTTGGGAGAATAAAATATGATGCTTGAACATACATGGACCCTATTGACATGATTGAAGACCTATGGGGTGGCTCAGATAGCCCAGGGATTGCCCAGATCACAAACCCTAGATGCAGATGACTTTGAATCAATGCAATGAGGCAAAAAATGCCATATGAGATGGTATGATTGAACCTATGCGCATGAAAAGGTCACAAGCCATGGTGAAATGAGTGAGGGCAAATTTGGGGTGTTTACAGTTTGCATTTATTTCCTTTCATAAACTTTCATAAACATCCATATGTTTACATGCTTCCTCCATCTTCATTTGCATTCATTCTCTTGTATGACCATTCATTATAATTTGTATGCCTTTGCATCATGTCATAGCATCATTTTCATCATGTGTATGCTTCTGGTTTTGGTCTTTGTCTTTGCTTATGCTTCATTCCATTTCTTTTCTTTCCTTATGCATCTTGTGCTAACATTTTCAGGTGGTAAGTTAATCTGAGAAGTGGATTTGCCTTCACTTCTCATTTCTCTTCATCCTCTTCATTTGCATCTTTGCATCATTTTTTATTGTCTTTGAGTGGGCTTGCTCACTTGTGTTCATCTCTCACTTTCTTTCTTTGAGTTACTTATCTTCTTCAATGAAGTAAGTAACTTATTTCTTCTGCTTCTTCCTCCTTCCATATGCTTCTTCCATTGGTGGCTTCCTTGAAGATCTTTATCAAGCCTTACAAACCATAGGAACATCCAAGCATGACAATAATCGGGGTTGTGATTAGTCCCCCTTAGTTTTTACCTTTGAGTCTTCTTTGTGTCCCTCTTCTCATCTCATCATTAGAGACTAAACCTTTAAGACTTTAGGACTTTGGAATTAGGGTTATGCCTGCATCCTTCTCTTAGGATGGAGTGTATAATTTTAATCCTAAGTGTTAAAACCTTAATTTGTTTAAACCTCTTAAGCCAATCCATCTAATAATCACTAAGACATTAACTTGTAACTTGGGCCTTACATTAGGGTTCTAATTCTTCCTTTATTGGTTAAGAAGGACTAACCCTAGTGTTTAATGGATAAGTCCCCCTCAAGTTGTCTTACAAATCATAAAACTCATTTCTTAATTTCATCCTTAATTAAAATCCATTTAATAAAGGCTTTGTTTTGTCATAAATTTAATCCCTAATCATGTATTAAGTTGAGGTATCTTCCTCAGCTTAAGTGTGCTCATCTATTATCCTTCTATTAGGATGGTGTAATGAGTTCACTAATCCTTGATTATGGATTAAACACATTACTTAACACTAAACAAAAACCCAAAAACATCTAAATAATCACAAGTAGGTTAATGATCTTAATCCTACATCATCATGGAAATTAAGTTGAGGTGCTTATCTCACACTTAAGTATTCTCATTATCCCTAATCAAGGGAGGATATAATGAGTTTATAACCTTTGATTTAGGCTGAAGCTCATTAACTTATGCAAAACACCAAAAACAATAAAAGAATTAAAACACAAAAACAAACAATAATCGTCTCCTTCGGGATTCTTTTCTCATCACACTCACTCACAAACGAGAACTCGCTTCTTCCGTCTAAAGCAAGACAGTTAGCACTTGAGCCAGACAAGTCATACACTTAAGCATAGACAAGCAAGCAGTTCATCATTCAATTTATCTTTCAGTCTCTTTGAGTCGAACTACGGTGTTCTGACTTCCTCATTGCACGAGAGGATACGTAGGCATAACTTAACTATTATCGAACAAAAGTCTCTGTGTCTCCCCCTTCTTTCAACATTCTTTCTAAAAGCCTCAGTTCCTAAGCATTCATTCCTTTTGCACTGACACTTGTATATTTCCTTTCCAGCTCTTGCACATAGATATCACATACACTACCCCTTTAAACACAATCTTTCAAGCGTGGATCCCGTCGAGTACGACGGACAATCTCGGTGCTAATACCTTCCCAGGTTGTAACTAACCCCCTTTCTCAGTTTCTCTGGTTCACAACCGTCTTATCCATCTTTTCCTAGGTTTATGCAGCATTACCTTTCCTTCGGGATAAAAATGACTAGCTGGCGACTCTATTCATCTTCATTCCATTTTCTCCTTTCGCCGACCGTTCGCGCATTCTTTTATTTTCCCTACATTTCCCCCATTTCTTTTCTTTTCTCATCCAGTTTCAGTCTTTCTTTTTTGCAGCAGCTTTCATTTCTTCACCCTTTGAAACAGTTTCTTTGCAAGTGTGGATCCCGTCAGGTACAGCGGACGATCTGGGGTGCTAATACCTTCCCAGGTCGTAACTGACTCTCGAACCCAGATTCTTTGGTTCACAAGACCTTTGTCCTTCCTTTTCTTTTCTTCGCTTTGTGCAACATTACCTTTCCCATTACTTTGGGATAAAAATGCCTGGATGGCGACTCTACCATTTTCCGCGCCACTTTCGCGTTTGTACCAGGATGAAAATTCAGGGAGCGATAGCTGGCGACTCTGCTGGGGACCGAACCCAGAATCTCTGGTTTCTCCTTGAGAGTCAATCCTAGCGCTTGTTTGTTTATGTTTCTTTGGGTGTTTATTTGTGTGCTGCTGTATGTTTATTTACTATTTTCATTTACAGTTTTATTTACAGCTTTTATTTACATTTTTCAGTATTTATTTTCATACATCACATATTACTGGACTGTTTGGACTGTGCTGGTTTCCATTTTTTCTGTGGGATGGGAGTTACTGTGAGATAAGCTAACTACCCAGCTGGAGTGAAGCCTAGGATTAGCGTGAACATGTTGTACGCATATGGCATGATGAGTGGCGATGTGTTTCACACCCAGACTACGACCGTCTTGGAAATATCTTGTGTGGGGATTTCCTCCACTTAGGGATAGGACCTTGATAGTTATGTGCATCTGGGGACCGATCATTGAGGAGCTTTGTGGAAACAACCCTCTCAAGTGATGACAGTGGCAGACCAAATTTGTTGGCAAACCCACTCGCATCTGAGGGCCGACTGGGAACTCACATAGGATGGCCTGGTTCTCTCGTAAGAATCCAGTTAAAGCAAATTGTTCGTATGACGATAGTATTGTATCCTACAGGCTGAATGTACTATTGTTTCTCAATTCAGTACTTGAAGCTGGGGATTTATGAATGATGCTTGTTTCCTTGGAATCAGCTAAGACCTCCATGAGAAGTACATAATGCCAAACTGATTCCCTGATTTGGGCACGAACCATTTCTCAGAGATGGTGAAAGTATTATTGCTGCTTGGCTTTGAGAGTCTGTGATATTGACCCAAGTAGCACACTCGTGAGTTTGGGAGGGGTTTACAGGTTTGCAGGGACCCTTGACCTCATCATACCTTCATTACCAGCACAATCTTATGTTCTGATTTTGTTATTATGATCATGAAGTTCTTGAGTGAAGCTAGTTCTGGTCCTTGATCTGGATTTATTTATGACTACCTGAGTTAAGATATGGGCTGCTATCCAAAGAATCTTGGGTGTTTCTGATCACTTGCTCTGATACTACTTTGTAACACCCAAAATACTCCCCCACGAATTTACATTTAAAATCAGAGTAGATAAAAATTATTATTTCATTTTGAGTGTCACAATCGACAAAACTCATGGCTAAAACGATACGTGTTACAGAAACTTTCAAAACCACATAAAATAGTATTTTCAAAATACAAATTGTTTCCTACAAGTAAATGAATAAGCAACAACTGTCATCCTGACACTCAAAGCACGTATCAGAGCCAACTCCTAAAGACGCGAAGTACATTGACTTCACTAACCACTAATCGAATAATCCTGGTCACCTGCATGTTACTAACATAAGGGTAACATTCAAACATAAGGGGTGAGATACTTACATCATCAAAAGAGAAAAATAATAAGAATAAGCAAGTATCATTAACTAGATCACCACTTCCAAACAACAACAACAACTACACAACCATGTCGCAAACACACATTACACATCATACACAACAACAACAACTTATGAAAAGAGATTTTATATGACTCTATGCATGCAGTACCATAATCCGATCTCTATTTCAAGATCCAGTTCTCGTCGGAGCTCTCGACCCCTCTTTCATGGTTTAGTATGACCCCTATTTCATGATCACACCCATCGACCCTTGTTTCATGGTCCAATATGATCCCTATTTCATGATCACACCCTCGTACGGTCCCTATTTCATGACCACACCATCCACGGTGATTGTACTCAATCACACCATCAACAATAATGCACATGTCATGCACCATTAATGATAATATGCAACAACCACAACATCAACCTCACACAACAACATCATCAACGTCATACAATAACTATATCATGCATTAACATCATCAACAATATACAACAACACCTACCAACTACCACAACTTATGTCCACGTCTACAACAATGACTCTTAGCAACATCAACAATTTATATCATCAACATACAACAACACCTACCAACTACCACATCATATCACCACAACTACAACAACAACACATGGCAACATCTACAACATATATCATCAATATACAACAATACCAAACTATTACGGCGTATAACTACCACGAAATCAACAACACATAACAACATCATATAACTTCAATCAAAATCTACTTCATGCATCATCAACTACAATGACATATAGCATCAGCAATAACACATATCAACACCTACAACATGCATCTTCAACTACAACAACATATATCAATATCAACAAGAACACATAACAAGAACAACACATACAACACCATGTGTCAACACCTATAACATGCATCATCAACCAGAACAACATATATCAACATCAACAACATCTATCAACCTCTACAACATGCATCATCAACTAAAACAACATATATCAACATCAACAACATCTATCAACCCCTACAACATGCATTAATAAACTATAACATATAACTACTTACCACAATACCAAGTATCATCCACAATGTGCATATTCTCAGACAACAATATTTATCATCGGCAAGGATATACCCAACGACACATCATACTATAACATGCTATATTCATAGATATCAACAACAATGTCATGTGACCACAACAACAACTACAACACATAGCAACAACAACAACTCATAACATGACAACAACTAAGTCCAACAACATATCAACTAGGTTCATATTCCAGTTATACTAATTATCCCTACAATTAGGTGTATAACTCTTTTCTAACTACACTTAACTACACCACATCGATTCCTAAGTGTAACACCCCCAAGTTTTCCCTCTTATTATCAACCTCGAGCAATGTGTGCTTCATTCTCAAATCATTCCGCATATCATTGCATCGCATTTGGAAAATAAATAAATAAATAAATCATCATCCTTTGCATGTGCATGAGGCATGTGGTTGAGCAAGGCTTGAGGATATTCAGGGCTCAAGAGAAGAAAAGACACTACAAAAATAATACGAATCAATTCCACGAGAAGGCCTTCCAAGAATACAAATAATTGGGATTGGTTAACCGGTTAACGTTGGCGGATTTTGGAAAAAAAATCATTTGAAAAGTGGTTGGTTTCACCTTTCCCTCCATTTTCCTTCCACTTTCCTTCCACATTTCTTTTCATTATTTCCCCTCTTATTTTTTCACTTCAATTCCACTCCTTTTCCCTTGGATGCTTTTACCATGTTCTACAACCTTCTAGAATATTCCAAGGAATATTCCCTCTCCAACCCTAACCCTAACTAACTACAAACCTAACTCCATTCCTAAACCTAACTCCATTCCTAAACCTAGATCCAAGCCTAGACTCTATATAATCATTAATCACTTCAATGCAAAAGGTCCCAATTTTTCACTCTCATAATTTCACAATACTTACTTCTAGAATCATTGTTCTCTCTCACTTTTCCTCCATTTCCCTTTTCACCAAAGCTTTTTTCAAAGAAGATCTTCAAGTTTCACATTGAAACTTGAAGATCTTAAAGCTTAGCCTCCAACCTCCATTGATTTGGGTATTGTAGAAGAAGAAGCTACTGGTTTTTGGTGAGATTTCGACTTATCGGAAGTGCAAGAAGTCTCAAGCATCAAGAACACATTTATTTTGCATATTCACGGATTCTTCGGATTTCTCTTTGATCAAGCTCCAATTCTTGCAACATCTACCGAAGCACTTCTTCGCTTCATAGGTTGGTGATCTAAAATCACTTTGCCTTTAAGTTATTCTCTTCATCTCACCATTTTGGCATTCTTTAAGTATTTTTCGTATTACTTGTGGTTGATTGCGTTTTTATTACGTATTGCTTGCAATTTGTGGATTTTAATGGATTAGAAGCTAGGTTGTAGTTTGTTATAGGTTCTAGCATGTGTTAATAAGCCATAATTGAGTAGAAATCCGTGTTAACATGATTATATGTGTGTTAGGGATGTTTAGAAGTAAGTTTGTGGCCAAAAGCACTTATTTCAAAGCAAATTTTCACTTTTTGTTCAGTGTCAACCGGTTAACGCTTTGGGTTAACCGGTTAACACATGCGTTTTTGGCCAAATTGTTGCTGTCTGGGGTCTATTAACGGGTTAACCAATTCCATTAACCGGTTAACGCTGTTGGATTTTGGATTTTTAGCTTATTTGCTTGCTTGTTCTTGCTTCTTGGTGCTTCTAATGTCCATATATGTTTAGGTATTGATTTTAGGGAATTTTTAGGTCTATTTCCAATAGCTGATTCAGTCGTTTCGAGTCGTTTCGACATGATTCCGTTCACTTTTTCATGTTTTGTGATAAATGTGCATATGTGCTATAATTTATTCTTGACGTGTGTTGCTACTCTTTAATCACATGTTTCACATGTTAAATGCTCGCTTAAAATTGATTTGTGATTCATGATTATGATCCTTGCTTGTTGGATTGATTAAGTTCTTAAAATTGCCATGTGTTGATTTTGCTTAAAAATGATTAAATACTTCACATGTTCATGCATGCTTCTTGAGCTTAAGGGATCATTTCTTGACATTAGTTCAATTCTGTTTTTATGCCATGCATGTGTAATAATTGATGCTTGTAGTGATACTTGTTCAATTTCATGATAAATGCTCATTTGTGCAATATGGAAAAGTGTGGTTGTTCTTGTTGATCATTGTTCCTTTTAACCAAATAAATGATGTAAATAAATTTACATGTTTGAATTCATTTTGTGATGTATGTAGATCCATGTTAATTGACATTAATGTGTTGTTTATCATTTACTTTGTGCACATAAATGAAAATGATAAAGTCTGCCCCATGTATTCATAGCTGCTTGTTAGTGCACTAGCTGTAAAATGTTCGTTTTCATGTTGTATGTGACTTTCTACACCTATCTTTACATGTTGATTGTAGGCTGTAAAAAGCTGCCTTGTGTGGTACTTTTGTTTGGTAGCTATTTGTGCATTTAGGGGATGTAGTAGGTGTTGAATTTTTGTTTTAGTATTTTTTTTAGTTCTTTTAGAATTAAGATAGAGTTTAGATTGAGTCCTAGATTTATTAGGATTTAATTGGAGTGAGTTTGCTTTATTATTTCTAATGAAATGCAACACTAATCTTTGTTTTGTAGGGAGGGAAAGGTATGTTTCCTTACCCTTTATCCTTTTATTTTTTATGCATTTTCTTTATGCATTTCATTTGATCTTTACCTCTATACTTATGATTGGTAGGTTTTCCCCTTTGGCTAGGACCAACTTATCTTCCTTAGGAAGTAATTTGTGTCCTTTTTCTTCTTTCTTTTCCTTTTGCTCTTTAGGATTTGAAAAGCCTCACTAACCATTAGGACCACCATCTTAATGAATAACTTAGGGTTGTGTCTTAGGCCCCTTAGTTTTACCCTTTCTCCATTTGAGTTTTCTTCTCTCATCTTCAAACAAAATCTAAAAGACATTCAATAAAGGCATGAATGAGTTCTCTTGTGTATAGCCTTATTCCATGGGGAACTCATATTCATTCCATCTTGGAATAGTGTGGGCTTGTCTAGAATGAAGTGTAAGTCTAATCATGAGGCTACCTTCAAAAACAATAAACTCAAAAACACTTCTCATGAAAGACAATAAACAAAGACATCACGTCTTCTCTTCTCATCTCTTAATCTTTGCGGACGAATACAACTTGCCTCGACAGTTCAAATAGCAATACGGTAAACACCCTCGAGTCAGAGTCGGTAACACTTGAGCTAGAGCTATGGCAACGTCATTCTAAAAAACACAAACTAGTTTCCGCCTTAGTTAGGCGAACTACGTCGACTATGATCCTCATTTTCCCGATGAGGTACGTAGGCAGCGGGCTAAGGCCCGTTTGAGCACATTATTTATTTTCCCTACATTTCCCCCTTTCTTTTTGATCTCTTTTCCATTTCCCACTTTCTATTCCAGTCAGTAGTTTTATTCAGCAGCATCTTATTTCTCACCCTTTGAAACAAACAAGCAAGCGTGGATCCCGTCGGGTACGGAGGACGGTCTGGGGTGCTAATACCTTCCCAGGTCATAACCGACTCCTGAATCCAGATCTTTGGTTCGCAGGACCTCGCCCTTTCCTTCTTCCTCAGGTTTGTGCATCATTACCTTTCCCGTTCCTTCGGGATAAAAATGCATGGTTGGCGACTCTACCTTTTCTGCGCTACTTTCGCGTTTGTACTAGGATGAAAATCCCGGGAGCGACAGCTGGCGACTCTGCTGGGGAACGAACCCACAATCTCTGGTTTCCCTCGTAGAGTCAATCCTAGCGCTTGTCTATTTTTGTTTCTTTGGGTGTTTATATGAGTGTTGCTGGGTGTTTATTTACTGTTTTCATTTATAGTTTACTTTATAGCATTTATTTACCGCTTTCAGTATTTATTTTTCACATGCATCATATATACTGTCTGTGTTGGTTTGGTTTTTTTCCTGCGGGATGGGGTTACTGTGAGATGAGCTCGTAACCGGGGCTCGAGTGCACCCTAGGACTTAGAGTGGTTCCACTTTGGCTTCATGGCATCATGCTATGTTGGTAGTAGTGAGTTCCACACCTAGACTTGCGACCTTCTCGGAAATGTATTGATACCGAAATCTTTCTGGTGCAATACACAACCTTGATAGTTATGTGCAGTCAGGGGACCGATCATTGAGAACCTTTGTGGAAACATCCCTCTCCAGTGATGACAGTGGCAGACCACATTTGTTGGCAAACTCACTCACATCCGTGAGCCCACTGGGAACTCACATAGGATGGCCTGGTTCTCTCATAGGAACCCAGTCAAGGTAAACTGTTCGTATGACAATAGTATTGTACCCTTCAGGATGAATGTACTATTGTTTTTCGTTTCAGTGCTTGAAGCTGGGGACTTATGAGGGATGCTTTTTTTCCCCGTACTCAGTTGAGACCTCCCTGGGTAGTATATAATGCCAAACCGATTCCCTGATTTGGTCATGAGCCATTTTCGGAAATGGTGAACGTATTATTTCTATCTGGCTTTGAGAGTCCGTGATGTTGACTCGGAGTAGCATACTCGTGAGATGGGAGGGATATACAGGTTTGCAGGAACCCTGAAACTTCCAACATACCCGTTTTGTCATCATTGTTCAGTATTATGATCAAGTTTTACATGGTCCTTTGGTCCTAAGATCCGGGATTTCGGTGGTACTGTTATTATGGCTCTTCAATAGCACATGATTGTCTTCTCAGCACCAACATTAGACCAGTGATCTCTAGACCTTTGATCATATGCAATTGCATTGCATAACATCCTCTGCATGCTTGTATTACTAACATATGTTTACTCATTTGCAGGGTCGCATGGCGCATCCTCATGAACATATCATACACATTTACTGCATGATTTTCATATTTTGCATTTTTACAGATTATTCGGACTTCCTAACTTATTCAACTTCAGGAAATATAGTTGGTCAACGCGTTCATCGGTATCCAACAAAAAGAAACCGAGTAAGAATGGTTGAACGAATGCAGAACAATCTCAATGAGCTCCGGCAGAGAATGGATCCGTTCATGGAGATGATGACCGGAATTGCTCAGAACCATGAGCGTCTTAGGTTGATGGTTGAGCAACCCCAGGAAAATGCAAATAATGCTAATACTAGAACACCGACTGAGAATATGGATCCGAATGCTACCCGTAACGAAGGGCCAAATCCCAATAGGACTACAACTCATAATGCGGGTTTAGAAGACACTCAAGAGGACCAGTTCACTCTACTAGATGTTGATATGGGTAATATGAATGATATCAATGACCGCAGATATGAAGAGTTGGCAGAGAAGATTAAGGCCATGGAATGTCAGAACTCCCTGGGCATCGATGTAACTAGTCTTGGGTTAGTGCCAAGAGTAAGAATCCCTCCTAAGTTCAAGGCGCCATCATTTGACAAATGCAACGGTAACACGTGCCCTAAAACTCACATTAATGCATATTTTGGAAGGATCTCGGCTCACACTGATGATGAGAAACTTTGGATGCATTTCTTCCAAGATAGTCTATCTGGAGCTTCATTGAGCTGGTACATGAAGCTAAACAGGGTCTCTATCCGATGCTGGAAATATTTAGCTGAAGCTTTTCTCAAGCAGTATCAATACAATATTGATATGGCTCCAAACCGCACTCAGTTGCAAAACTTGTCTCAAAGACCTAAGGAAAACTTTAAGGAGTACACCCAAAGGTGGCATGAATTGGCTGCACAGGTTCAACCTCCATTGCTCGATCGGGAAATGGCCGACATGTTTATGGGCACCTTGGAAGAGGCATACTTGGATCGTCTAGCCGCCTACCCGTCCATCGGTTTTTCCGATATTGTCATCGCTGGAGAAAGGATAGAAAACTTCCTGAAATTGGGAAAGATCCAGGATGCAAATAGTGATGGTTCTTCTGGTGTGAAAAAGCCTATTGGCAATGGCCAAAGACGAAGAGAAGGAGAGACCAATGATGTGTATAGGGGCCGAGACAGAGGTTGTTTTCAAGGTTACTACCAAACAGCTGTCGTAACTATTACGTCACAGGTTCAACAACCTCAAGGTCAGCAACATCAAGCACAGAGATTGAATCAGGAAATAACAAGAGTGAGGAACCGCAGACTTGATCCTATCTCGTGTCCATATGTTGTATTTCTTCCAGAGCTGCTAAAGTTGAACATGGTCGAGCTTCGTACCATGATAGCTCCTTCTCCTGATAATCTACCTCTGAATTTTGATGTAAACGCCAGATGCAAGTTCCATTCAGGTGCCCAGGGGCACAATATTGAGAAATGTTGGGCTTTTCAGAACAAGGTACATGACTTAATTAACTCCAAAGCGATTAATTTTGCTCCTTGCCCAAATGTACTCCAAAACCCAATGCCTAATCACAACGGAGCCGGTGTCACGGTTGTTTTACCAGATGGTCCATATTAAGTTGGAATCTTCAAGAAGTAAATAAATCCATAAGTATTTAGATACTCTCAGCAATGACAACTATTTGTTTGTTTTTCTTCAGTGCATGGTCTTCCCTATTGAGGGGAACTACGTTGCTCTGATTCTTCATTGGTCATGGTTCAATGGAGATACGTAGGTAAAAGATCGTCAGGTCTTTCTGAGCAACCTTATAAGACAACTTTTCTCTCCAGCTTCACTCTTTCCTTCAGAAGTCTCGTGTTAGAGTCAAAATAATTAGAAGAAGAGGTATGATTGCCATGGTTGGGTATACGACTGAAACTTGAAGATTACAAGTCTGTGAGAAAGTTATTGATCACTGAAAGTATCCAAGACTGACAAGTCCAGACGGAGTCAAGTCTCCTCAACAACGGCAATGTTCAACTTCTTTACTGCATTTTCATTTGTAGTTTCTTTTATTTGCAAAACATTTGTATGCATGTATGAAAGTTGTTTACTTTTGAATGATAATCATAATAAAGCTCGCGTATTTTCTTGAAGTAATTAATTTGTATTCATTTATAATTTTGTATGTGTGCATTGCAATACCAATTGTCATCTTTAAACTCTTACGGGAGGATGACGAAACAAAAATGCAAGAATCTCTAATTGTGTGCTCTCGAATAAGACCCTGTTGACGATGTACAGGCTTTGTTTCAAATCCCTAAACACCGGAGATATAAGGGAGATAAACCCTCGCTAACCCCTTTGAGCCTTGAAGTAGGAGTTTCTTTTTGCATGAAAAAATAACCCGTACATTTAACCCAGGGGAAGGGTAGATGTCAGCTAGTCGAACCAAGCGCTCAGGCTTTCATAAAGGAGTGTATTTAAGGATCCATTACATTCCATTATGCTAATCAAGAGGTCCAAAGACCAGAAACCATAATGGTAATCCAAATCAAAAGGTCCAAAGATTGAAAACCACAATGGTTATCCTTCATCGACCAAAGAATGAGGCAGTCACAACCCTCGCAAAGCAATCAAGATGAACAATGTCACATTATTTGTTAAAAAAAAGAGAGAAATGAAAAAGCCCGCTAAGTAGAAACTTGAAAACAAGCGACTTAGGAAAAAATTAGGGCATCCCGTTGGACTCCACAATCAAAGATTCACAAGAATCAGTCCAGGAAAAAGTTAGGGATAAGCAAAAGAACACAAAAAGAGAAAGACAAAAAGGATTACACAAGAAAGATCCTCAAACAAGAACAAAGTAATGTGACATAGGCATGAAAGCTAAATGGGTGACTGACTCCAAACAATAACCTGATTGGTGCTTGAACCGTTAGTGTCAATGGTTCCTCAACCATCACAAAACCCTTATGAAAGGTGAGCGCTTGCGAAAATTAGCTGAACATAGGAATGGAGAACATCACGAAGAGGGGTGGGCACATATATACTTCGAGCCTATATCCTTTGTTTCTGAAACCATGAATCATACCATGATACAACCCTCAAAAGTCCTAATTGAAACAGGGTTATTTTGATAGCGTACTACCACGAGACTACTTTCCTGACTCCTATGAGTTGTGCTAACAGACCTTTGTTGGTATTGCATGTGCATGTTTTCACTTATTCAAACAATGTTGTATCTTAACCAATGATTTGCTCGCAAAGGTTTGCGACATCTTTTCAATAAAAACTTCAAGATTAACATGTGTGTTGCATTAGAAGTTCCATTCTCAGAATAAACATTTTCTGCTTGCATACATTTATTTGGCATCATAGAAGCTCACATGCGAAAATTCAATCCAGAAGCTTCAGCTTTCCAAGTTGAGAGTCTAAAACTTCTGAAAGACAGTCACGTCGAGGTGCACTTTTCCGAGAAAGCTCCATTGAGTAAGGACTTTCCCAACCAGTCATGGTAAAGGCCAACCAATCCGGGGCAATTACGTCAAGCAATCTCTTCAAAATTCATCGAAACTGGGGCAATCACCTCGAGATTCAAATCTCTCCCAAAGAAATTGGTCAAAGACTCGTGCTGGGGAAAGTCACCCCAATCGCACAAGGATTCATTCTTTCCTGAAGACAGATAATCGAAAGTTCAGAATACCGGGGCAATTATACTCCTGAAGAGTTTAAAGACACCAAGTCTTTTGTAAAATCCTCTTAAGGTAAAGTCCAGATAAAAGAAAATGATCCCTAGCACGAAATGACGAGAAGTCTTTCCTCCTCAAGCAATACGTGTTTCAGCTTCGTTATCCCCAGCAGGCGCATGGGAGTTATCCCCAATAAAGTCGCCAAACTTTTCTTCAGGAGGTTTCCTTGATCTTATTTCCCAGTAGGTCTCAAACCAAATCCTTCTCTTCCCCAACAGAGCAATAAGGATTATCCCTAACAAGAGTCGTCTTCCCATAGTGAAACACTTCTTACAAGAATCCAGGAATCCTTGGCAGTCAGCTCAACGGTTTCCCTCCCTACTTAGGTTCGGAAAATTCAGATAGACATAAAGTTCTCCTCAGCAGAGCCTTGATAGGTCTTTCCCCAACTAAGTCGAAAAGTTGCAGATCACCAGCAGGAGTCTTCGGGGTGAGATTCAATCCCCAGCAGTTGAGGCATCCCCTAGCAGGGCCTTCAAATCTAAAGTCCAATTTATTTTTGGCAAAGGTGATAAGACGAGACAGACTAGTCACACTCTTCTCCGGCAGAAATATCGGCAATCATCTGTATTCCCCACAAAGTCAGCAAGGATTTGTTATTTCCACGTCAAGAATTCCCTTTGTATCTATCCCCCAAGGTCATGGGGAATCATGTCATGCAGTTCAACATATGTGTGTTCGATCCAAGGTTGATATCAAAAGTCCAACCGCAGCATGGCAACTTACCCAAAGTCCAACCGTAGATTGGCTAAAGTCCATCCTCTAGGTGGCAAATTCTTAAAGTTCAGCCATAGACTGGCCAAAGTCCATCCTCCGGGTGGCGAAATATTGAAGTCCCCCGAAGTGTGGCAAAAGCATCCCGTAGTGTGGCAAAAGTCCCCCGTAGTGAGCAGCAGCCCCTGTAGTGTGGCAAAATATTGAAGTCTCATGTAGTGAGCAAAAGTCTCTTGTAGTGAGCGGCAGCCCCCGTAGTGTGGCAAAATACAAAAGTCTCCCGTAGTGAGCAGCACGCCCCCATAGTGTGACAGAAATAAAAATCTCCCATAGTGAGCAAAAGTCTCTCGTAGTGAGTAGCAACCCCTGTAGTGTGGCAAAATATTGAAGTCTCCCGTAGTGAGCAGCAGCCCCCGTAGTGTGGCAAAATATTGAAGTCTCCCGTAGTGAGCAAAAGTCTCCTGTAGTGAGCGGCAGCCCCCGTAGTGTGGCAAAATACAAAAGTCTCACGTAGTGAGCAGAGCGCCCCCATAGTGTGGCAAAAATAAAATCTCCCGTAGCAAGCAGTGACCCCTGTAGTGTGCCAAAGCATTCAGAAGACCACCCGTTGTGTGGCACGTCATTAATAGTCCTGCAAAATTCCACCCGCAGTGTGGCAAATCAGCAATCTCCCAGCGTTATTCCAAAACATTCACCAATTCACTATTTTTCACATCAAGATTCTCCCCAAGCAGAGTAGGGTTTATTCCCCTATTCTTCTTCCACCGAGTGCAAATTTTCCGGTTGTTTTTAGTATTCAATCCCTGCATACTTCAAACGTCTGAAAGCGACTGCTATCATCCCTTCAAGTCTACAGTGATTGAATAGCGGCAGACCTAACACCCCAAAATTTGCCCTCTTATTATCAACCTCGAGTAGTGTGTGCTTCATTCCTGCATCATTCCGCATATCATTGCATCGCATTTGGGAAATAAATAAATAAATAAATCATCATCCTTTGCATGTGCATGAGGCATGTGGTTGGGAAAGGCTTGAGGATATTTGGGGCTCAAGAGAAGAAAAGACACTACCAAAAAAACACGAATCAATTCCATGAGAAGGCCTTCCAAGAAGACAAAGAATTGGGATTGGTTAACCGGTTAACGGTGGCGGATTTTGGGAAAAAAATAATTTGAAAAGTGCTCGGTTTCACCTTTCCCTCCATTTTCCTTCCACATTTCCTTTCATTCTTTCCCCTCTTATTTTTCCACTTCAATTCCACTCCTTTTCCCTTAGATGCTTCTACCATGTTCTACAACCTTCTAGAGTATTCCAAGGAATATTCCCTCTCCAACCCTAACCCTAACTAACTACAAACCTAACTCCATTCCTAAACCTAACTCCATTCCCAAACCTTGCTCCAAGCCTAGCCTCTATATAATCATTAATTACTTCAATGCAAAAGGTCCCAATTTTTCACTCTCATAATTTCACAATTCATACTTCTAGAATTACTTTTCTCTCTCACTTTTCCTCCATTTCCCTTTTCACCAAAGCTTTTTCCAAAGAAGCTCTTCAAGTTTCACATAGAAACTTGAAGATCTTAAAGCTTAGCCTCCAACATCCATTGATTTGGGCATTGTAGAAGAAGAAGCTACTGGTTTTTAGTGAGATTTCGACTTATCGGAAGTGCAAGAAGTCTCAAGCATCAAGAACGCATTTATTTTGCGTATTCACGGATTCTTCGGATTTCTCTTCGATCAAGCTCCAATTCTTGCAGCATCTAACGAAGTACTTCTCCGCTTCTTAGGTTGGTGATCTAAAACCACTTTGCCTTTAAGTTATTCTCTTCATCTCGCCATTTCGAAATTCTTTAAGCGCTTTTCGTATTACTTGTGGTTGATTGCGTTTTTGTTACGTTTTGCTTGCGATTTGTGGATTTTAATGGATTAAAAGCTAGCATGTTGCTTGCTATAGGTTCTAGCATGTGTTAATAAGCCATAATTGAGTAGAAATTCGTGTTAACATGATTATATGTGTATTAGGGATGTTTAGAAGTAAGTTTGTGGCCAAAAGCACTTATTTCAAAGCAAATTTTCACTTTTTGTTCAGTGTTAACCGATTAACTCTTTGGTTAACCGGTTAACACATGTGTTTTTGGCCAAATTGTTGTTGTCTGGGGTCCGTTAACGGGTTAACCAATTCCTTAAACCGGTTAACGATGTTGGATTTTGGATTTTTAGCTTATTTTCTTGCTTGTTCTTGCTTCTTAGTGCCTCTAATGTCCATGTATGTTTAGGTATTGATTTTAGAGATTTTTTAGGTCTATTTCCAGTAGCTGATTCAATCGTTTCGAGTCGTTTCAACATGATTCCGTTCACTTTTTCATGTTTTGTGATAAATGTGCATATGTTCCATAATTTATTCTTGATGTGTGTTGCTACTCTTTAATCACTTGTTTCACATGTTAAAAGCCCGCTTAAAATTGATTTGTGCTTCATGATTATGATCCTTGCTTGTTGGATTGATTAAGTTCTTAAAATTGTTGTAAACACCCCAAATTTGCCCTCACTAACTCCACACCATTGGCTTGCGGTCTTTCATAAACATAAGCATACCATCTCATGTTGCATTTTTGTTTCCCTACATAGTTCAAGATCATCTGCATCTAGGGTTTGTGATCTGAGCAATCCAAGATTCCATCTGAGCCACTCCAAAGGTCTCCAAGTGTTCCAAGAGGGTCCATGTGTGCTCCATAATCATATTATATCCCTCAAAGTTCAAGGAAGTCAATAAATCACAAGAACTGGCAAGGCATGGAAGCAGAGCTAGGGTTTTCACTACACAGATGACCAAAATTAGGGTTTTGGTTTCAATGGCCTTAACTCCAAATTTTTGGGCCATTCTTGTTTCTAATGTTCTTAAGATGATATAAGGATCATGTGTACCAAGTTTGATGAAGAAATTCATTGTGGAAGTCATCTGTTCACTGGGTAACTTCTTGAGCAAGTCAGAGCAAAATCAGGGCATCTGAGGCCCCCAACAATGGAACCAAAGGGATATTTTCATCAAATTGAAGTTATATGATCTTTATTTGATCATTGAAGTGCTTGGAAGTTCACAAAATTGAAGAAATTTGAGCTAAACCAAAAGTTGCCAAAAATGGAAATGACTTGTAATGGAAACTTTCCATTTTGGGAAAGTTCTTCAACCTCCTCTTTCTCAACCAAAAACGCTTCAAATGAAAAATTCTTGGTCATGAAAGTTGTAGATTAGGTCTTTCCCTTTTAAAAAAGTACAATAACATGTTCTAATTCATTATGGAACTCAAGTTATGATCCTTCAAAGTTGGTAAAAATCACATAATTTTCACATTCATGCCAAAGAGGGATTTTTGCAAATTCACTTGCCAAGCTTCTAAGTGACCTCTAATTGACTTCTAAACATCATAACAACATCACATGACTCATTTTTCTCAGAATTGCCCAAGGAATCACAACATCTCATGCCTTGCATCACAAGATACACCAAAGAGGGAAAATTTGCAAAACACATAGAAACCCTAACATCAAGTGATCCAGCTGCATTGTTTCAATCCTATGGACCTCCTTGAACTCAGCTGAGGCCAAACACCCCTTGCAACCAAACCTTCCATGACCCATACCTCAAGTACAACCAAACATGACTTTTTTCAAAATCACCCATACCAATCAGCATTGCCCACACCAACTCTTCTGACCTATCAAGAGATGATATGTGGACTTTATGCAAGCCATAACACACAACACATTGCCCTGAATCAACACACACATTCAGATTGCAAAAATCAACCATCAAAACTTTCAAACCAACCATCAAAACTTCAAACAAACTTCACCATTCAACTCAACATCACTCATAGATCATTTCCCACCCCTCACATTGGCCTGAAACCACCTCAAACAAAAACACGATTTCACTCACCTCTGAACTGAAACCTTCAAAACACTCCATATAAAATCCTTTCAAGCATTTCAGAAGCATAAGGGGATCAAGGGGAGTGGAAAAATACCAAAGAAGAGCCCAAAAAGTTCCAGTTTCGAAAGCTTCAACTCAGGTAACCTCAAGAACATTTTTTCCAGAAACGTGTTTTTAGGTTCTTATATTGTTCTATATCTTGCACTGATCATGGAGATGTGTTTGGTTTTTAAAATGATCAAGAAATAAGCATGTACTGCATGTCTGAAACTTTGCCCGTAAAAATGATTTTGTTTGTTTCTCTTGATTCATGAAAAATAAATGGATTTTGTTGTTAGATTCTTGTTTAGGAGGATTAGTTGAGTGAATCTTGAGATTTTGATGTGTTTTAGTGGCGTTTTGAGAGAGATAGGTTGAAGGTCTCACCGGAGAAGACGACCGAAAGTCTTCTCCGGCCACCTGAGATTAATTAGGACTAATCTCAAGTGATTAGGCAACTTTGAATTCTGGCCTTTGGATTGTGTTTCTCGCGCGTGTTTGGACGACTTAGATCATGTCATTAAACCCTAAAACCTAATTAATTAATTTAATTTGAATTAATCAGTCAGGACAAATCTGGACCATTAGATTGTGCGCCAGTCAACCCCTTTTCCTAAGCTTTGAATCTGGTCCATCAGATTGTCATACTTTCCATTTAATTTGATTTTTATTTCATTTTAATTGCATTTTCTTGCATAATTAATTTAAAATAGTTAGAAAAATCCCAAAAAGATTTCCTTTTGCATTTTTTTTCCAAATATTTTTCTTAATCAGAAAATGATTTTTATTTTATTTTTTGCATAAAAATTGTATTTTTAAAATATTTAAATGTTTATTTTAATTAATTAATTGAATTAATTAATTAAAATACCATTTAAGTTTATTAAAATCACCAAAAAAATCATGAATCATCCCTTTGCATTTGGCCGAGGAAACTCACTTCCTTTAACCAGAACTCACACTTAGATAATTTAGCAAACAATTTCTTTTCTTTCAACACTTGCAACACAACCCTCAAATGCTTGGCATGTTCCTCTTCTGATTTAGAATATACCAAGATATCATCTATGAAAACCACCACGAATTTATCAAGATACTCATGAAAGATCCTATTCATATATTCCATAAACACACCAGGTGCATTAGAAACCCCAAATGGCATCACCGTATACTCGTAATGCCCATATCTCGTCCTGAAAGTTGTCTTCGGAATATCATCAGCTTTAACTCGAATCTGATGATAACCAGACCTCAAATCAATTTTACTAAAGACACAAGCACCTACTAGCTGATCCATCAAATCATCGATCCTCGGAAGTGGATACTTATTCTTGATAGTCACTTTATTCAACTGTCGGTAATCGACACACAATCTCATACTACCATCCTTCTTCTTAACGAGTAACACCGGAGCACCCCAAGGAGAAACACTGGGTCTAATGAACCTCTTCTCTAACAATTCTTCTAATTGTTTCTTTAACTCATTCAACTCTGAAGCCGACATTCTATAAGGAGCCATCGAGACAGGACTCGTATCCGGTACTAAGTCCATAGAAAAATCAATTTCACGTTCTGGTGGTAAATCACTTATATCACCAGGAAACACATCTTGAAATTCACAAACCACAGGCAACTCTGCACTGACAGTCTTATCACCAACTTGCAATGACGCAGACACTGCAAACATCAAAGCTTCATCTAATACAAGTTGATCCACTTGCTTAGCAGATAAAAACATCAACTCACCATGCTTGCTCAACTCAGGGAACTTCATTGTCTTACTATAACAGTTAATATGAACATAATTGAATTCCAACCAGTTCATACCAAGGATAACATCGATTTGGTGTAATGGTAGGCACACCAAATCCATCACAAAATTCTTCTCGAAAATTGTCAAAGGACACTTCAAACAAACAAGCATGGGAGTCACAGAACCATTATCAGGAGTCTCTATTATCATATTACCGTTCATATTAGACAACTTTAAATCCAATCTATTAGCACACTCAAGAGAAATAAATGAATGTGTAGCTCCAGTGTCAATAATAGCAATCAACTCAATATTATTAATAAAACAGGTACCTCTGATCAAGTTGTCCTTCTTTGGAGCTTCTGAACCATCTAATGCAAAAACTCTTCCAGCATTCTGAGCAGTAGCAACATTCTTCTTTGGTTTCTGGCATTGGGCGCTGATATGCCCCTGTTCACCACAATTGTAATAGGTTGGGCCCTCATTAGGACAATCACTCATCTTATGCCCAAGCTTGCCACAACGGTAACATTTCATAACTCTGGTAGTACACACATCGGCCTTATGACCTACCTCTCCACACTTGTAACACTTAACAGGTAGATTAGCAGCTCCCCTACTTTGCTTCTTCTCATCGGATGCCTTCTGCTTCCCTTTATCACCAGTAGTCACATAAGGTTTCCCTCTATACTGACTCTTGTCTTTCTTCTCGCTCAACTATTTATAGTGAGCTGGCCGAGCTCGGCTATCCTCATCATAAATACGGCTCTTATCGACCAACTCTGCATACTTGCGAATTTGTTGGCATCCAATTCCCTGCTTAATTTCAGGTCTCAGTCCATTCTCAAACTTAAGGCACTTGGAAAGTTCAGCATCTGCCCTGTTGTAGTGAGGACAAAACTTCACCAGCCTTTCAAATTTGGCAGCATACTCTGCCACTGTCATGTTTCCTTGCTTCAATTCAAGGAATTCTACTTCCAACTTACCACGAGCATCTTCCGGAAAATACTTCTTAAGGAACTCCGCCTTAAACACAGTTCAAGTCACCACAATAGCCTCATCCTCGAGACGCTGACGAGTATTATCCCACCAGTCTTCAGCTTCCTCAGACAACATATGAGTTCCGAATTGAACTTTCTGCGCGTCAGCACACGCCATCACTCTGAAAATCTTCTCAATTGCCTTGAGCCACTTCTGTGCGCTCGCCGGGTCATGAGTTCCTTCAAACACAGGCGGGTTATTCCTCTGGAATTTCTCCAATGCACGAAACTCATCATGCGCATTGTTTCGAGCAGCAGTCTGAGCAAGAGCTGCAATAGCATCAGCGAGAGCACGCGTGTTGTTTCCAGCCATTTTGCACAACACTTACCACATCAGAAGAGAATAATCGTTAAGTAAATAACGACTTGACAATAGACTGACAACGACAAGACTTGGCCGGACAGACCGACCTGCTCTGATACCACTAATGTAACACCCTTCTACCCCAAAACATAATATTTACATAATATCAGAGTAATCATCTAAAAAGGGTATCACATATCATCATAATTCAACACAAACAGTGTCCTGTCCCGTAACACGGGTTAATCAACATTAATAATATCATAAATCATTTCGCAGCGGAATTTAAACTTCATAATTCAAAACATCATAAACATAATTTTCACCATCCTGAATTTAACATCATAAAATGGAAAACATTTATCCAGATAACAACATAACTAAAAACAGTTTAACAAAAGAAAACCCATCCCAGTGTTACATGACACAGAGCAGGACACATAAACCAGAACCACTTCTAAGGAACACTAAAGCATGCTCCGAGACTCATGAATTACTCCTATTGCACTGCAGGACTATTCTTTGACATTTGCAAGTTACCCACGAAGGAGGCAACATTTTCAAGCAGGCAGGGTGAGTAATCATAATATATCATAAACGTACCAGAATATAGAATCATAAATAAATTAGTACACATATCATGACATCATCAACTACAAAATTTAGCAACAACCACAACACGATCATGAAATCAAACAACACCAACACAGTCATGAAATTCATCCAGAATATGCAATTCTAACATCCTGATATGCAATATGCATATGGTACCATTTTCATCGTGAGATGGATACATGACCATCAACCCTCCACAAAGGAGCACATCATAAATCATCGAGACACTTCAATCCACACAATGGGATTGAAGTAGAATAAATAGGCCGAAGCCCCATCGTGAATGTTATGAAATGCAATGATGCGCTACATCGTAAATTCATCAAAATAACTCGCATCATTCATTTCAATCAGCAAAACAATCATCAAATAATCATATATATCATCATGACATAACACCCAGAACACTGGTTCTATAACCACTCTGACACATCAAGAATTGACCCGTACCCGGTAAATTATGAGGTAAATACAAGGTTATTTCATAAATTCATTTATCAAAACGATTGCACTTTTCTCATTTTTATTTATCAAAATAAAGTTCAGTTTATGCTCTATCCGACGCTTCAAACGGAATGCGAATCGGACTTACAGTTTGAAAGTTATGAATTTTTAAAGAATTATAATTTGCCATCCGAACAGTGTTAACCCGTTAACCAAAGCGTTAACCGGTTAACGCCTGCGCAATTTCAGAAAATGCCCAAAATTTTCAATGGTTAACCGGTTAACCAAAGCGTTAACCAGTTAACGCACGTTTTACAGCAGCAATTTGCTGCTTCGTACAGACTGTTCCAAAACCCCCAAAATTCCAATTTTTCCAATACGGGTTCATCTTATTTCACCTCAAAATCATTCCAAAACATCAAATAAAACATCATAACATCAGAACAATCATTTATACCATCATTTATAGGATTCAACACATTTTTCTAACTCTATTTCATCAAGATTTTCTCATAAACTCAACCTAACTCAAAACCCCAAAAACTCATAAAACTCATACAATCTTAACCTATTCATAATCCAATTCCTACACATTTACCATAGATTATAAAAACTCCTCATACCTTAGAGAATCTCGCTGCTTTACACTCTTCTCTGATTAATCCAGTTAAGTCTTTTCCCTCTTTACCCTCATAATTTTCACAAAAAGACCACCTTACCCTTTTCTTTAATATATTTTTAATAATAATAATAAAATAGTATAATAAAACACTATTTATCCTTATTATAAAAATACTCTTTTTCTCCAAAATTCTCTAATTAATTCAAACTCTCCAATCTTTCTAAATTAATTAAATAAATGATTAAATAATTAAATTTAGATTTCGGGGCGTTACACTAATCATGGAAAATGAATGAAAAAATGATTGAGCAAGGTTTTAACACGTTCTAAGATGTCTAAGATGACATATGAATGCATAAAATGTCATGGCAAGTTCATGTAATGATGCATATGCAAGGTGAATGCAGATGAACACATAAAATTAGGGTTATATGGACATGTGAGATGCAAATGGATAAAAAAGAAGCAAATGACATGATAAAAATTTGTAATTAAGCTCAAACAAACCCTAATCCCATATTAGGAAATTTATGAGGAAAAGGACCTATAAACTACATGCAATGTGTAACACAATGCAAAAAGAATCAACTTCAAACTCTTCTTAGTTAGGCAGAAATGATTTTTCAAAGTTAGGGTTTAAAAATGTGATTTTTATGACTCTTAATTCAAAGAAAATTGGAAAACTATGATCAAACCTAAAACGAAATTTGTGAAGAGTTTGAAAATGTTTCTAAATGCATTGGGATGATTCATAATTTTTTTGGTGATTTTTAGAAACCTAAATGTATTTTTAATTAATTAAAATGCTTTAATTAATTAAAAATAACATTTAAATATTTTAAAAATACTTTTTTAATGCAAAAAATAAAATAAAAATCATTTTTGGATGAAGAAAAATATTTAAAGTCAGAATGCCAAAGAAAATATTTTTGTGATGCTTTTTGATATTTTAAATAAATTGTGCAAGAAAATGCAATAAAAATGAAATAAAAATGATTTAAATAAGAAGTATGCAGATCTGATGGTCCAGATTCAAATGGAAAAGGAGGGAGTTGACTGCGTGCGTTTTTGTGTGGTCTGGATTCAATCTGGAAAATTTAAATTAATCCTAATTAATTAAACTAATTAAACAGATTAGGGTTTAAGTGGACACATCCTAGCCCTCCATACACGCGTTAAACCTAATCAGATGGCTCACATTCAAACTCAGGAGATTAACCCTAATTATAAACCCTAAGCATTTTCAGGTGACCGAACCTAGCTCCGGTCATTTTCTCCGGCAGGTCAATCACCCTAACTTCTTCCCTAGGTCAAATTAAGCCCTCTAACTCTCCAGAAATGATCTATTAACCCCTCTAAGCAAGAATCCATCATCAAACAACATTTATCATTCACGAAAATCATGATTCGAAGCAAAACGGAAAAACATTCAAAACTTTCAGAAGTTCAATACATGCTTGTTTCTCAACCATTTTCGAAAATAAACATATCAGGGTGATCAGCTAAACATGTAGAATCATATTTTAACTTAAATAGCAAGTTTTGGAAAAAAAGTTCGTCATAGCTACCTGAGTTGAAGCTTTGTGTTCTTGAGCTTTCTGGCCTCCCTCTTGGTTCAAAATCAACCCAATGGACTCCCTAATGATGATGAGGAGCTTAAAGCAAGCTTGTGATGGCTATTTTGAAGTGTTTGGTTTTGAGTATGCAGAAATTGTATTTCTGATTGAGGGTGTTTTAGGCTATGGTGAAGGGTGGGAAATGATCTTGAGGTGTTTTTGAGTTGATTGGTGAAGGAAGTTTGAAGTTTTAGTGGTTACTTTTTGAGATTCGAAGAGAGGAAGGTTTTGATGGATTTTGTGAATTCTGGCTTGTGGGATGATTCAGGCTCTTGTGTGTTATGAAATGGATTGCATAATGTTTGTTTAAGCCAATGGGATTGCTCAGAAAGTTGTTGTGGCACAGGCTGATTGGTATGGGGTGTTTTTGCAAAAAAGTCAATTTTTGTGTACTTGAGGTATGGGCCATGGAAGGTCTAGCTTTTTGGGGTGTCTGGCCTCAGCAAGATTCATGGAGAGCCATAGAATTAGTTTGATGCAGCTGGCACAAGTGGATGGAAGGATCCAATGCATTTTGCAAATTTTGAGAGTTTTGGCCCTTTTGTGATTTCTTAAAGTTCAAGTCATGAAAATAATGAAAACTTGGGCCAATTCTGATGTTTAGAGGTTTTCTTGACATGTTGTGAAGTATTTGTGCACATTAGAAGTCATTAGAATGCTTGAACATGCCAAAATGCAAAATCCCTCTTTGACATGAAACTTGAAATTATAGGATTTTCGCCAACTTTGAAAGGCCATATCTTGAGTTCTATGATGAATCAAGACATGTTCTTGTACTTTTAGAAAATGGAAAGACCCAATCTACAACTTTCATGACCAAGAATATTTCATTTGAATCATTTTTGGTTATGAAAGAAGGGGTTGAAAAACTTTCCCAAAATGGAAAGTTTGCATTTCAAGTCATTTCCAAAAATGGCAAGTTTGCAATTGGCTCAAAATTCTTCAATCTTGTGAACTTCCAACCACTTATAGGATCAAATAAAGATCATATAACTTAAATTTGATGAAAATACCCCTTTGGTTCCATTGTTGGGGGCCTCAAATGCCCTGATTTTGACTTAACTTGCTCAAGAAGTTACCCAGTGAACAAATGATTTCCACAATGAGTTTCTTCATCAAACTTGGTATACATGATCCTTATGACATATTAAGAACATTAGAAACAAGAATGGCCCAAAAATTTGGAGTTAAAGCGTCTGAAACCAAAACCCTAATTTTGGTCATCTGTGCAGTGAAAACCCTAGCTCTGCTTCCATGCCTTTGCCAGTTCTTGTGATCCCTTGACTTTCATGAACTTTGAAGATCATAATATGATGATATAACACACAATAACCCTCTTGGAAAGCTTTGAGGCCTTTGGTATGGCTCAGATGGATTCTTGGATTGCTCAGATCACAAACCCTAGATGCAGATGAACTTGAACTTATGCAGATGGGACAAATATGCAATATGAGGTGTAATGCTTATGTTAAAACAAAAATGAAAGATCACAAGCCATGGTGTGATAAAGAGTGAGGGAAAATTTGGGGTGTTTACAGCTGGCCCTATTCAAACACGAGTTAGCTGTGCAGGATGTAAGCGCCTGGCTTATCAGACAAACAAGATAACTTGTGGTTGAATACCAAAGACAGTCTGAAATTTGCACTCGCTGGATAGAAGAAGAAAAGGGATATAAATTGTAAAAGATATTATAGTATGATTATCAAATGGAGGATGACCATCGAGCAGAGGACGACTGCTAGGGATAAAGTAGTAAGTAAAGCAATGACGGGGATGACCGACAAGCTGGGGGAATAAAGAGATCATGATGGGGATGACCATCGGATAAGGAAATAAGATTCTCTGGGGATAAAGAAATGATGGGGACGGCCACCAGGCTTTGGAAAGTAAAGTAAACAATGATGGGGGCGACCATCGGTTTAAAGAATAAATGAAATAATGATGACGGACGGTTATCAAAGGTGAAGGACGATCACCTAGCAGGGGACGACTGCTTTTTATTGCGACATAGGACGAATGTCGGATAGAAAAGGTCAACGATGGGGGGGCGGCCATTGGATAATCATGATGAAGGACGATCATCAAGAGGTGAAGGACGATCACCTAGCAGGGTACGGCTGCTCTCGAGGTTTATCACGACATAGGACGAATGTCGGATAATAAGATCAACGATGGGGACGATCATCGGATAGAATGATGAGGGACGATCATCAAAAGGTGAAGGGCGATCACCTAGCAGGGGACGACTGATAAAGATATCACGACATAGGACGAATGTCGGATAGAAAAAGGTTCCACTAATGGGGACTCCGCTAGGGAAGGAATGAGGGACGGTCATCCAAAGGTGAAGGACGATCACCTTGTAGGGGACGGCTGCCGAAAGTATCACGACATAGGACGAATGTCGGATAGAAGAAAATTGTTTTGTTGGTGACTTACTTGGGAATTATAAACACGGACGAGTGCTTACGCTCAAGAATAAAAGGTATAAGTGTTTGATGATGTGTATAAATTAAAGATGCAGACGAGCATCCTTAGGACCATGATACGGACGAGTATCGGTAGAAACAAATGTTGACGCGTGTTCAGAGATGATGATATGGACGAGTACCAACTGGTTAACAAAGAACACGGACGAGTGTCGGATCTGTTGATGAGTGATATAAACAAGATATGAACGAGTATCAAAGACTTTTGTATGAGTATGAGTGAGTATTGGTTTGTTGGTGCAAGACACGGACGAGTGCTCGACTTTCTGGGGAATGCATGACACTGACGAGTGTCAAATAAGTACTATATATAAACAGGCATCTGTTTTGAGAATGCAAAAGAGATGCTTTGGCTTTCTGTGGGGATAGGATGACACGGACGAGTGTCGAAAAGAACATACTGTGAACAAGTATTTGTTTTTTTGAGAGTGCAAAGGGGACGCTTTGGCTTATATCTACAGGGGATATGAGTTTTATATATTGCTGATGAAATACTTAAGGTAATTGCAGGTGACTGGCTTGAACCTGGCTTGTGATCATGCAAATGTTTGATTTTTGCCGTAATTCTCCGTATTAGACGGAATGCTACACTCATTTTGTGAATATGATGCAAATGCTATGATTATGTAAAAGAGAAACCGATCAGGGATTCGGATCCCGCTGGGATAAAGATCTCTGGCTGATCTGCTCGGGGGGATGTCCTGGCTGGGGGAAAAGATCATTGGTAGATCTGTATGGAGGGAGAACTGGTTGGGAAAATAGATCATTGGTAGATCTACCCGGAGAGAAGACTCAGCTGGGGAGAAGGAAGCTTCAGCAACTCCACTGGGAAAGTATGCATGCATTGTTCTCCTGGGGAGAGAATGGAGACCTTGTGGGGAGACAGTTCCCATTAACTTTGCTAAAGATGAGAGATCTGGCACTCTGGTGGGGAATAAAATATTCCTTGCTCTCCTTGTTGTGAAACAGTTGTCAGGTACTGCTTGGGGAGGTCCTGCTTGAGGAAGTAGCATGTTGGGGATTCAATGCTTGATATGCCCCATGCTGCGAAAGATCGTCTGTCTTGAGTACCTATCAACCTATTAAGACAAAGGAAAACGCACAAGTACCTATCCCTAGCTGGATTCCGTCATATGAGTTTAGACTTTCCTGAAAGTAATATATTTCCTGTAAGCATTTAAAAATGGCTCATTTGTTTATGCAAGTATTGTATCATGAATATTGGATATTTTGCAAACGAAACAAAAATGTACAAAACGAGATGTGACTGAAAACTCTGATTTTATTAATCTGGGTGCCCTGATTTGGTGAATACAGTCAAAGAAACAAATCCCCTAAAATGAGGAGGTTGCTATAAATTGAGAAAATAAAAGTGTTGGCAATGTTGATAACGACGTTCTAGTGAACTTCCTTTGCTATGACATGTATGGCCTTGACATTCTTCTCATCTTGCTTTCTGAAGAAGGTTGATTCTGACCAATGCTTTGTTCTTTCGAAGTTTGCCATGTTATGAGTAATACAGACAAATTCAGAATGCAGTTGTTCGCTTATTCCCTGATTTTGCGTGGATCGCCCTTTCGGGTTTTCAATCCACCGGGATACCCATTTTTGCCTGAGTTGTCCAATGCGGCTTTTCAACTCAGCGGGTGTACATTTTTTTCAATTTTCCCTTATTTTTGCCCGAGTCTTTTATTCTGTTTTTGATTCGCCAGTATGCCCTATTTTTGCCTGGACTTACATTCTGTTTTTATGTCCAGCGGGTCACTTTACGCGAAGTATTTTTTAACTGCATCTGAATTCACAGGGGATAAGAAATCCTCACCATCCATAGTAGTGAGCATCAGTGCTCCACCAGAGAAAACCTTCTTTACTATGAACGGACCATCGTAGTTTGGAGTCCATTTTCCCCTGTGATATGTATGAGGAGGAAGAAGTCTTTTCAACACAAGATCTCCCACTTGGTATTCCCGAAGCCTGACTTTCTGATCGAAGGCTCTCTTCATCCTTTTCTGATACAGCTGCCCATGACAAATTGCAACTAATCTTTTCTCTTCGGTCAATTTCAGTTGATTGTACCGAGACCGGACCCATTCTGCTTCGTCCAACTTTACATCCATCATTACCCGTAAGGAGGGTAGCTCAACTTCAACAGGTAAGACTGTCTCCATACCGTACACAAGCTGATAAGGTGTTGCCCTAGTAGACGTTCTGATTGAGGTTTGGTACCCATGCAAAGCAAATGGTAGCATTTCATGTCAGTCTTTGTAAGTGATCACCATCTTCTGCACAATCTTCTTGGTGTTTTTGTTAGCTGCCTTAACAGCGCCATTCATCTTTGGCCTGTAAGGAGAAGAGTTGTGATGTTGGATTTTGAAGTCCCGAAACAGTTCTGCCATCATTTTGTTGTTCAAGTTGGAACCATTGTCAGTAATGATTCGCTCGGGAACTCCATATCGACAGATGATGTCTCTTTTCAGAAATCTGGCTACCACTTGTCTGGTGACATATGCATACGAGGCTGCTTCAACCCATTTGGTGAAGTAATCAATGGCTACCAGGATGAATCTGTGGCCATTTGAAGCAGTCGGTTCGATTTTTCCAATCATATCAATGCCCCACATGGCAAAGGGCCAAGGTTAAGACATTATGTTCAAAGGATTTGGAGGCACATGCACTTTATCTGCGTAGATCTAGCACTTATGGCACTTTCTAGCATAGGCACAACAATATGCATCCATTGTAATCTAGTAGTAACCTGATCTTAACAATTTCTTTGCCATTGCATGTCCCCCGGAATGGGTACCGAAAGAACCTTCATGCACCTCGTGCATCAGCAGGTCTGCTTCTTTCTTGTCAACACATCTGAGCAGAACCATGTCAAAGTTCCGCTTGTATAATGAACCATCAGCATTAAGGAAGAAACTACCGACCAACCTTCTTAATGTCTTCTTATCATTGGATGATGCCCCAGGTGTGTATGTTTGATCCTCTAAGAAGCTTTTGATGTCATGGAACCATATCTTGTCATCTTTAGCAATGTCCACAGAGAAAACGTATGTTGGTCGGTCTAGTCTGAATACCAAAATCTGAGGCACATACTTTGCAGTTTGAACCTTGATCATGGAGGAAATGGTAGCCAAAGCATCCGCAAACTGTTTTTCGTCTCGAGGGATGTACTCAAGTTTGACTATTGTGAAGAAAGTCAATAACCTCCTTGTATAGTCACGGTATGGAATCAGATGCTCTTGGTGAGTGTACCATTTGTCGTTGGTCTGATTGATTACCAAAGGTGAATCTCCGAATACACTCAATGTCTTGATCCTGAGGTCAATGGCTTCCTCAAGACCCATGATACATGCTTCGTATTCTGCTTCGTTGTTAGTACATGCAAAGGTGAGTTTTGCCAAGAAAGGAATATGAACTCCTTTAGGTGTAATGAGCACTGCACCAACTCCTCGACCATTCATATTGACAGACCCATCAAACATCATAGTCCATTCTTCTTCGGGATCAGGCAATTCGGTGTGAACTGGCTCTTCATAATCTTTTGCTTTTAAGTACATGATGTCTTCATTAGGGAAGTCAAATCTCATGGGCTGGTAATCATCAATGGGTTGCTCAGCCAGATAGTCAGACAGTACACTGCCCTTGATGGCCTTTTGAGAAGTGTACTGAATGTCGTACTCTGTCAGAATCATTTGCCATCTTGCAACCCTCCCGATAAGTGTTGGCTTCTCAAATATGTACTTGACAGGGTCCATTTTTGAGATCAACAAAGTAGTGTGAGTCAACATATATTGTCTTAGTCGGTGAGCAGCCCACACTAAAGCACAACAAGTTTTCTCGAGTAGTGAATAACGTTGTTCACAGTCGGTAAACGTTTTGCTTAGGTAGTATATTGCGTACTCTCTTCGACCAAACTCGTCATGCTGGCCCAACACACACCCCATTGACCCTTCTAATACTGTCAGGTACATTATTGGAGGTCTTCCTTCAATTGGAGGTTCTTGTAGGTACTCCTTGATCTTGTCAAAAGCTTTCTGACAATCGTCGTTCCACCTGACTGTCTGTTCTTTTCTTAACAGCCTGAACAAGGGTTCACAGGTTGCAGTGAGGTGAGATATGAACCTAGATATGTAGTTCAATCTACCTAAGAACCCCCGAACTTCCTTTTCAGTCTTAGGTGCAGGCATCTCCTGAATGGATTTGACTTTGTCAGGATCAACTTCAATTCCCTTTTCACTTGCGATGAATCCCAGCAACTTACCAGAACGAACCCCGAATGTGCACTTGTTGGGGTTTAACTTCAACTGATATTTCCTCAGACGCTTGAACAACTTCAGCAGATTTACCAAATGGTCTTCTTCAGTAAGGGACTTGGCAATCATGTCATCCACGTAGCATTCGATTTCCTTGTGGATCATATCGTGGAATAACATTACCATAGCCCGTTGATAAGTGGCACTGGCATTCTTTAGTACAAAAGGCATTACCTTGTAACAAAAGGTGCCCCAAGGTGTGATGAGGTTTTTTTCTCCATGTCTTTGGGTGACATCTTGATCTGATTATACCCAGAAAATCCATCCATGAAAGAAAATACCGAGAACTGAGCTGTGTTATCGACCAATACATCAATGTGAGGTAATGGGAAATCATCCTTCGGGCTAGCTCTGTTCAGGTCCCGCTAATCCACACACATACGCACTTTTCCATCCTTCTTAGGCATTGGTACAATGTTAGCAACCCACGGCGGGTAACTAGTCACAGCAAGGAAACTGGCGTCCCACTATTTTTGTACTTCTTCCTTAATCTTCATGGCCATTTCTGGGCGAGTACGGCGTAGCTTTTGCTTCACTGGAGGGTAATCTTCTTTCAATGGTAGCTTGTGCATGACAATATCCGTATCTAGACCTAGCATGTCTTGATAGGACCAAGCAAAGACATCGACATATTCTTGAAGCATGTCAATAAGTTGTTCTTTTACTAAAGCTTGCAGACCGGCCCCAATCTTCACTTCTTTCCAATCCTCTTCGGTACCAAGATTAACTGTTTCAACCTCCTCCTGGTGAGGAGTAATCACTTTCTCTTCTTGCCACAACAACCTGGCTAACTCTTCAGGTAACTCATAGTCTTCTTCAACCCCTTCATCAGCTTGATTAATTGGATTGTCGAAGTCATACAAGGTCATAGCGGTGCTGTTGTCGGTGCTGTCTGGAGGATTATTTCGGAAAGGGTTGAGATTTGTTCGTTTTAGTGATCAATTTTAATCTTGTTTAAAAAGTGTAATGAAATTAGTATTTTGAAATCATTGCCATTTTATTGTTTTGTACAAAAGTGAAAAATGAAGAGACAGTGAGCGAAAGAGAGAATTGTTTGCAAAAGATGTCTGATATTCATTGATATTCCATTTGCACAAAATTACAAATATGGCCCTATTACAAAATGAGTCCTGACACCTTGGGCAAGATGCATGACTTTATGCATGCTGAAAAAAAGCAGGAAATAATAATTACTCTGCAGGAGTAACCCTTATAATTTCCTGGGATGACCAGTTAAGGACTTGGTGACCCGAGATCCTTGGACGAATCTAGCTCTCCAGGTTGAGGTCGCTTTCTACCTCGTCTTCCACGTTGTTGACAGCATCTGGGGTGAGCATCCCCCCACTGATGAACTTGGGCTCTTTAGCAGCCTCTGTTTGATCTTGTTGGAATGATTTGTAACCCAAACTGAATCTGTCTTCCTTCTTCTCCACCGGTAGCAGCTTGCCCCAGCCTTGGGAATTTCCATCTTCAACAACCTTTCGGGCTTGCTGATAGGAGACAATTGAAGTACCCATCCTATCTTCCTGGGATGCAGCAAATACTTCAGTCGTCGCCTCATTGACGTTCATTACTTTGAACCCCTGGCTCATGGTTTCATGAATTTCACCATCCATCTCAATGTATTTATATGTAGCCAGATGGCTAACAAAGATATCCTCTTCACCACAGATGGTGATAATCTGTCCTTCCCACTCATATTTCAATTTCTGGTGAAGGGTCGACATAACCGCGCCAGCGGCGTGAATCCATGGTCGACCCAACAAATAGCTGTAGGCCGGCTGAATGTCCATCACATAGAAAGTAGTCTGAAAGACCTGCGGACCGATTATCACAGGAAGCTCCACCTCTCCAAGAACAGACTTCTTGGAGCCATCAAAAGCTCCAACTACCAAATTGCTTGGTCGGAGAGCTATTCCATCATATTCGAGCTTGACAAGTGCCTTCTTTGGTAAGACATTGAGTGAAGACCCAGTGTCAACAGGAACATGCGAGAGCACAACCCCTTTACACTCCAGGGTGATGTGTAAAGCCTTGTTGTGGTGACGTCCTTCCGTTGTCAAGTCAGCATTGGTGAAACCTAGCCCATGTCTAGTATTAACATTAGACACCACTGTCTCAAGCTAATTCACTATGATCTCCTCTGGAACATAGGCAGCGTGCAAACCTTTAAGTAGTGCATCCCGATGAGCTTTGGAACACAACAGCAGGGATAAGATGGAGATCTTGGAAGGAGTCTGGTGGAGCTGATCCACAACCTTGTAGTCACTTATTTTGATTATCCTCATAAATTCATCCACATCTTGATCAAAGGATGATTTATGGGCTTCTTTTGGTATAGGTTCTTTAGGTGCCACACTTTTACCTTTGGCTTTGGCAGCAGCCTCTGCCTCAGTATTGGTCTTTGGTTGATGACGGTGGTGGTTGACTGAAGCTTGGTTGTTGCTGAAATTGTTGTTGAGAAAGTTGTTGATAATTGTTGGAAACAGGGACCGTTGCAGGGTCGTAATAGATGGTGACCGTGGAGACGTCGTTGTTGGTGGTTGTTGTAGTTGTAGAAGTGGATGCAATTGAACTGTTGTTTGTTGAAGTGATGGAAGAGGTGGTTGCTAATTTTGTTGACGAGTCTGTAGGAACAATTGACTTTGAAACATTTGTTGTTGAAAAAGGAGTTGATGGTGTTGTAGAAGCGGTTGTTGTTATCTGCAGGATACCCTCTCTAATCAAGCCATTGATGCCATTCCTCAAGCTTGCACACCCATTGACGGAAACCTTGAAAGATTCACAACAGGCCTCACAACCTGGAAACACCTGGAATTTTAAAAGCTGAGCTTTAACATCTTCCAGAGGTGTTTGAATACTTGCAGTATCATCAATTAAATTCAAGGTTGAGCCCTCCTCTATTGCATTTATCCTTGGCCCACCATGGCTGGGCATAGGATTCTTCGTGACATTAGGAGGTGGTGCAAAATTTAGGGCTTTTGAATCTACCATATCCTGGACCTTCATGTGCAAAGCCTTGCACTTCTCTGTGGTGTGACCAGGTGCATTAGAATGAAAAGCACACCTGGCGTTGACGTCGTAATTTCTCGGAAGGTTATGTGGATCTGGTGGAGCCAATGTCCTTAGCTCGACAAGATTAAGCTTTAGGAGTTGTGGCAACAAGGTGGCATATGGCATTGGTATAGGGTCAATCACCCTTTTAACTTGAGATGGCCTTTGCTGGAAAGGGCGTTGTTGTTGGTTGTTGTTGTTGTAGGATCTTTGTTGAGGAAACTGTGGTTGTTGAGGAAAATGTTGTGGTTGTTGAGTGTATTGAGGAGGTGGAGCAGGAATAGTGACGACGGCAATTGATCTTGGCAAGTATTGGGGTCTTCCTCTTCCCATATGTATAGAATTTGTTTCACCGGATCTGCGAGGCCCTGCAAATGGTTTCCTTGTACTGCTTGAACTGGCGTCGTTGTCAGAAATCTTTCCCATTTTTAATAGGCTCTCAATTCTTTCCCCAACTATAACCACGTTTGTGAAGCTAGTGGAAGAGAATGCAGCCAACCTATCAATATAAGTCCCTTGGAGGGTGTTCATGAACATATCTGCCATTTCCCTTTCTGACATAGGGGGTTGAACGGCAGCAGCTAATTGCCTCCATCTTTGGGCGTACTCTCTAAAGCTTTCCCGAGAAGACTATGACATTCCCATTATAAGGGTTCTGTTTGGAGCCATATCCAGATTATATTGATACTAACGAATGAAAGCCTCGGCCAAGTCTTTCCAATTTCTAACTGTGGCTCTGGTCAAATGAGAGTACCAGTCCTGGGATGCCCCTGTCAAGCTATCCTCAAAATAAAACATCCACAGTTTTTCATCCATGGTGTAAGCTTTCAATCTCCCCAGGAAAGACTGAAGATGGGTACGAGGGTAGGATGTACCATTGTATCTTTCAAAACATAGAGGTTTAAATTTGTGAGGATTTCTAACCCCCTCTACTAATCCCATATCCATGACATCAAAACCCAGAGAGTTTTGGGATTCAAGAGACCTTAGATTTTCTGCTATCTCGTCCAGCCGACGATCGTAAACTTCGTCTCCTTCCCCAACCACAGTAAATTGTTCTTCCTGAGGGTCCTCCTGCAAGGCCCTCCCTCCAGTGGTACCTTGGGTGTTTCTTATAGCATTAATTTCTGGGTTCAGATGAGGTCTAAATTCTGGGGGATCAGTACGAGGTTGTACATGATCGTTGTTACTGGTACCCCCTGTACCTGGGTAGTTTTCCTCAGGAGTTTGCCGCTCGACCAACTCTCTTAGTCTCTCTTGGCTTTGAGCCAATCCAGTCATCACTGCCATAAACTGGTTCATTTGGGCCCTCATCTCAGTCCTCTCATTGGCCATTTGGGTTCTCACGTCTGTCAGATCTTGTTGAACTTGATTCATTTGTAAGCCCGAAAGGTTGTTTCTTGTCGGATACTGGTGCACTCTATTGACGGAGAACACTCTTCTATGAGCAATGTTTCCTGAAATCACAACAAAGTAAGAAACAACAACAAAAACAAAAACCTATAAAACAAAGAAAATAGGTTAGTATGCAATGCAGGATGCCTATTTGTCTTCCAAGGGTATCCGGTTTGGTTCTTTGGTTTTGACCTTCCAGACCTCGAGGAATGATACATAGTTTGATTACAATAAATTTCCCATGGTGGGTCAAAATACATCAACAAAGACAAAAGTACAAACAAAAGGAAGCACAAATACAAAGAAATCTGACATCTATTCCATAATCATCCTCTCTGACTTCTTTCAAGAGAGCCTCAGTCACTGGGCTAACTGGGTGCTCTGTGATGGTCCTAATAAGAAGGTTCCTGGTGGCAATGGCACTGGTCAACTTCTTATGCTTATCCTGGTCCTTTGATCTCTTCAACCCCGCCCGGAGCTTCAACTCAGAGATCTCCTTCTGTGCTGCTAATAGGGCTTCTTGATTCTTCTTTTCATTGGCTTCCAGCTGCCCTATCCTAGCCTGGGTTTTTTGATCTTCCTGTCAACGAGCCTCAGTGTTCCTGATCCACCTAGCCTGACTCTCCTCTAAGTAATTCTCAGCTCTGGCCTTCTGAGTCTTAGCTTCCTTGCAAGCATTCTTCAACACTAACTCCCCTGCTTTTGCCCTTCTGATGTAATCATCTGTCTTCTCAATTTTGGAAAGTGCTCAATCTGGAGCTTCTCTAACCTTTCATTATCCAGACGACTATCATTCCTCTCCTAGAGGGTCTTCTTCAAAGATTCAGAGAGCTGAGTATTCCTTTCCTTCAATTTCTCAAACTCCTCTAAACTGATAGTAGTTGCAGGCTCCAATGCTGATGGTCCAGGCACATCTTCTAAGGTGAATGGCATGCGGGTGATCTGTCCCCTGGTACGAGACCAATCAAGATACTGAGCTGAAGCTATGTTGTTGCACTTGCCAAGAATAGCTTTCCCCTTAGTCTGAATATTGTCCCAAGCCCAGGCTGCCTGTCTGACAATGGCAAGGTTGTGCTGAATGTCACAATAGAGGGTTTCTGTCAAATCTTGCTCTCTTGGTGGATGTACCAAGGCATACCCTAATTTCCTTTTGAAAAGCAAAGGGTTGTAGTTGATGCAACTCTTCACTCCAATCAGGGGTACATTGGGATACTACCCACAGTTGGTGATGATATCTTTGCCCTTGGTTCTCTGAGTGCACCATCTGATGTCTTCTGATGTAAGGGTAATCATTCTCTTAGCCTAGTTCCTTGGCTGATGAGGATTCAAGAAAGTGTCTGACTTCGGCAAGTGCCTCAATAACCAACAGTAAAAGAGAGGTGCACAGCATCTGACTAATCTCCCCCTCTGCTTCTCATTCCTTTGATGCACTGAGTAGTAAAAGTCTCCAAGCAAGGTAGGGACTGGATTCTTCAACAGGAAAAGGTGGATAGCACTCTTGCTTACAAACTTAGGCTCGTCTGCAAACAAGATGACTCCATATATGTTGAGGGTCAGAAGAGCACAAATTGTGTCCCACTTCCCTGTTGCAGCATGAAGGGTGGCCTGAGTAACCAAGAAATCCAAATGAAGGCCTGGGATTCCAGCCTTAGTGGTCATGCTCTGGTCAATGAGGGTGGACTCTAAGTGCAAAGCCTTAGCGACATCTTCATTCTTAGGAGCAGCCATCTCAGGGTTGAAGGGAATCCCTCTCCTGATGGGGACACCTAACAACATAGAGAACTCTTCCATCAAAGATCCCAACTGAAAATCTGGGAAAGTGAAACATCTGAGAGGAGGGTCATAGAACTAGAGACAGGTGTGGATCATGCTCCTCTGGGAGGCATCCAAGTCCATGATCATGTCCATAATGCCACCATAATGTTCCCTGAATAAAGGGACATGATTAAGAGTGATGAGTGCATGCATCTGCCTGATGCCTGTCAAAGTGGGCTCAAAGAAATGATAGGTGATGTTGCTCTTTCTGGATGGGTCCATGCTGACAATGGATGCTGATGAAGAAGACTGAGAATCACTGCTGATAAAGGCAACTGAAGAAGATGTTGAAGAAGGGTCTCTAATGAAGACAAGTGGTGAAGAAAGCTGAAAAGAATCTCTGATGTAGCTGATGTAGATAGCTGAAGGAATCTGAGTAGTAGAACAGGTCAAAACCAAACAAAAGATAAGATGTGGATACCTTGTAAAAACAAATAGACAAATGTTAAATGATGCAAAATGATGTATGCAGAATGATATGCAAAGGGTTTGTGATCAAGTGTTGGATCTGTTATCTGCCTTGATAAGATCCATGTGTGTTCATAAGTCCGGATGGAGGCTAGAGAACCAGTAACCAGGTGGAGGACTCAAATAATGAGTCACAAGTCCAGGGTTTCACAAGAACAGTCCAAAATGATACAACCTTAAAACAAAACTGGTAACAGGGTATGATGAGGCCAAGGGTTCCTGCAAACCTGTAAACATCCCAACCCCCCTCACATGTATTATTCTAGAACAAGGATCCTCAGACTTGGATCAGTTATGAGAAGTGTAAACACTTCTAACCCGGAGGTACAATGTTTACAATAATCATAAAGGATCCTCCTATAATTCACCTCAGATGCTGAAGGTCATAAAAAGGTCATCCAGACTTAGCAGGCTTCCCAGATAGCCCTAGCACTACAGGAAATCCGTAGCACAGAGTTCTCAAGAAAAACCCCATGTCTGAACCGTGTTTCATATTCCCGCACCAGACCGAAATGGGATGGGAAAGAATATGAAGCCACTCTATCCTATGTGTCACTCAGGCTCCCGGTATGGAACCTTAATCACTTAATAATCCCTCCCACCAAAACAGACCAGAGATCCAACATAAATGATATGATAACAGTATGAAATGCATATAAACAGTAAATGAAAGCAATAAATAAAGTTGTACAGAAAGCAATAAATAAAGCAATAAACAAAAAGAACAAGTAGCACATAACACCCCCATAAACACAAATCAAACAAGCGCTAGGAGAAACCCTCAAAAAGAACCAAAAGCCCTGGTTTCAAGATAAGGTCTCCCCAGCAGAGTCGCCAAGTTGTCGCTCCCTTGAAAGGACACCAGGTCAAGACAAGGTACAGACGCGAACGGTCGGCGAAAAGAGAAAATGAAGGTGAAGGTGAATAGAGTCCCCAACTAGGCATTTTTATCCCGAAGGAAAGGTAATGTTGTATAAACCTAGAAAGAGATGGATAAGATGGTCGCGAACCAGAGATACTGAGAAAGGGGGTTGGTTACAACCTGGGAAGGTATTAGCACCCATATTTTCTGTCGTACTCGACGGGATCCACGCTTACAAGATTGTGTTTAAAGGGGTAGTGTATGTGTTATCTGTGTGCAAAAGCTAAGAATAAATGTACAGGTGTCAGGGTAAAAAGGTGAACGCTCAGGAACTGAGGCTCAGAAAAGAATGCTGAGAGAGGGGGATGACAAAGAGACTTTTGTTCGATAACTGTTAAGTTATGCCTACGAATCCTTGCGTGCAATGAGGAAGTCAGAACACCGTAGTTCGACTCAAAGAGACTGAAAATAAAATTGACTATGAACTGCTTACTTGTCTATGCTCAAGTGTATGACTCGTCTGGCTCGAGTGCTAACTGTCTTGCACTAGACGGAAGAAGCAAGTTCTCGTTTGTGAATGAGTGTGATGAGAAAAGAATACCGGAGGAGACGATTATTGTTTGTTTTTGTGTTTTTCAGTTTTATTATTGTTTTTGGTGTTTTGCATAAGTTGATGAGCTTAAGCCTAAATCAAGGGCTTGTAAACTCATTATGTCCTCCCTGATTAGGGATAATGGGCCTACTTAAGTATGAGATAAGCATCTCAACTTAATTACCATAATGATGTAGGATTAAGATCATTAACCTACTTATGATTATTTAGATGTTTTTGTGTTTTTGTTTAGTGTTAAGTAATGAGTTTAATCTCTAATCACAAATTAGTGAACTCATTACACCATCCTAATAGAAGGATAATAGATGAGAGCACTTAAGCTGAGGAAGATACCTCAACTTAATCCATGGTTAGGGACTAAATTCATTATATAACAAACCTTTATTAAGTGGATTTTAATTAAGGGATGAGACTAAGAAGTGAATTTTATGTTTGTAAGACATCTTGAGGGGGACTTGTCCATTAAACACTAGGGTTAGTCCTTTTTAACCATAAGGAAGAATTAGAACCCTAATGTAAGGCCCAAGTTACAAGATAAAGTCTTGGTGATTATTAGATGATTTGATTAAGAGGTTTAAACAAATTAAAGGTTTAGCACTTAGGATTAAAATTATACACTCCATCCTAAGAGAAGGATGCAGGCATAAACCTAATTCCAAAGTCCTAAAACTTTAAGAGTTTAGTCTCTGATTATTAAGATGAGAAGAGAGACTCAAGGAGACTCAAAGGTGAAAAGTCTAAGGGGGACTAATCATAACCCTAATATTATCATGCTTGGATGTTCCTATGGTTTGTAAGGCTTGAGAAAGATCTTCAAGGAAACCACCAATGGGAGAAGCAAATGAAAGGAGGAGGAAGCAAGAGAATAAGTTACTTACTTCAATGAAGAAGATAAGTAACTTAAATAAAGAAAGTGAGAGAGATGGAACATAAATGAATCCAATTCACTTCAAAGACAAGTTAAAATGCAAATGAAAGAGATAAGAAGAAGTGAGAGGTGAAGGCAAATCCACCTCCCAAAATAACTTACCAAACCTGAAAGTGTTAGCATGGATGCACAAGGTATAAAGCATAAAGAAATGAAGTGAAATGAGATGAAATGACCAAAGTCAGAAGTTTTTATGCAATGCAAATGTCATGTAAGATGATGTAAAGTCATACAAAATGCATATGTGTGATCATACAAAAATGTGATCATACAAAGTCATATAAAATGAATGCTAATCATGGCAAATGAATGAAGAAATTATTGAGAAAGGTTTTAACATGTTCTAAGATGTCTAAGATGACATATGAATGCATGAAATGTCATGGCAAGTTCATGTAATGATGCATATGCAAGGTGAATGCAGATGAACACATAAAATTAGGGTTATATGGACATGTGAGATGCAAATGGATAAAACAGAAGCAAATGACATGATACAAATTTGCAATTAAGCTCAAACAAACCCTAATCCTATATTAGGTCACACCCCAAAGGAGAAGGTCAGAAGCCTAACCTATCAAATGTTATGATTTTCCTAAGTTTTCTAGGGTTTTTGGGTGGTTCAAAGGGAAAAATGCAAATCAAATTGAAAATGCAAGATAAATTTATGAGCAAAAAGACCTTTAAACTACATGCAATGTATAACACAATCCAAAAAAAAATCAACTTCAAACTCTTCTTGGTTAGGCAGAAATGATTTTTCAAAGTTAGGGTTTAAAAATGTGATTTTTATGACTCTTAATTCAAAGAAAATTGGCAAACTATGATCAAACCTAAAACGAAATTTGTGTGAAGAGTTTGAAAATGTTTCTAAATGCATTGGGATGATTCATGATTTTTTTGGTGATTTTTAGAAACCTAAATGTATTTTTAATTAATTAAAATGATTTAATTAATTAAAAATAACATTGAAATATTTTAAAAATACTTTTTAATGCAAAAAATTAAATAAAAATCATTTTTGGATGAAGAAAAATATTTAAAGTCAGAATGCCAAAGAAAATATTTTTGTGATTCTTTTTGATATTTTAAATAAATTGTGCAAGAAAATGCAATAAAAATGAAATAAAAATGATTTAAATGAGAAGTATGCAGATCTGATGGTCCAGATTCAAATGGAAAATGAGGAAGTTGACTGCACACTGTCGTACCTCGAAAAATACGAACCTCGCGAATGCGGTTGCGACTGGGCTGACTTGAGAGTCGCCACCTAATTTTGATTTATTCCCAAAGAGGGAAAGGGAAAATATAGATAAAACCCGGGAAGAAAAGATAAAGACAAGGTCATCGTAACCATTGTCGGGGTTCGGAAGTCGGTTATGCAGGGGGAAGGTATTAGCACCCCCTACATCCATCGTATTCGATGGGAACCTTCTAAGTTGTCACGCACGAAAGGATGTCTATGCCTAATGAATTACTTGCTAAAAGAGGAAAAGGATTGAAATTTTATTATCTTTCTTTAACGAAAGGATTTAGGAGTCGAATTGTACTAAATAATATGGGTAGCTTATTCCGACCCAACAAGTCAAGCGTCTTGCGACAGAATAATCGGAGCGAATAACGAGAGCTCGTAATCCTCCTTTCTACCACTTAAGGCTCGTGGCGTACAATTTTTCTCATACCATTAAAGTATTTTAATACCTAAAACCTCTTGACGTTGGATCAAGGGTTTGGATTTAAAAGAACCATCTTGGTAGGTCGATTGCGAGGCATAAAGCGATCGCAAAGGGTAAGTGCAAAATGGAGGTTAAGGATTTATGCGAGATCGATTCCTAATCCTAAACTAAAACGGAGCCGTTGGAGCTCGAATTAAACCGGAAGCGTCAAAATATAGCTCTTTAACTATCTTAGAATCGATTCACAGTTAGAATCATTCTATGAGAAGTCGAGCGTTACTTTATAATCAAATAATTATTTAAATAAAAGAAATGCGATAAAAAAACAATTGGTCTCATATTGATTTAAATAACGTCGATTTATTGAAATCGAATATTTAAATCGTTTGTTATATCATTGACCATAAAAAATAAAATAAAGTCGAAATAATAATAAAATAAAAGTTTGGCCTCATATTTAAATTAAATAACGTCGATTTATTTGAAATCGAATTTTTAAATATTTATTCATCGGCCGAAAAAAAAAATTGAGAAATGGGAAATAATAAGGAAAATAAACGTGTGGCCTCAAATTGGTTTAGACAACGTCGCAAAGTGGAATGTCAATAAACTATATTTTTATCATTGGCCCTAAATTTAAAAGACTCACGCAGAATGAAATATAAACATATAATGAGAATAAAACTTAGAAACCCGAAATTGAAAATAAATTTAATTAAAGTAAGAATAAATATTGAGATTAATCTAAAACTAACAAGAAATAGATAAATAAGAGGAAATGGGGGTGTGTTGATGATATGGTAAGTGTGTGTAGTGAAATCAGAACCATGGACTAAAGACTAATGGTCCTAAAAAAAACACAAAGCCCAAACACACGAACCTGGATCACAAATCCCGGTTTGCCTCACAGTCCACTCAAGAAAGAACATGGCGATGACGCTAGGAAAACCCTAGCCACTTTGATCCATAATACCACATTATTAATCATCTGACAAATGGCCATACTAAGAGAATGTTGTGAGACAAATTGAATGAGTCAAGAAATTATCCATTAAAGACATTAAAACTCAAATTTAATATTTAGACAGGTATAGCTTTAAAAGGGTAAGCAAAAAAAGACTCTGAAAACTCTCTTTTTTCCATAGACAACAACACAATCTCTCTTCTCCTTTTCCGCCTAAAGCAACATAAACAATTTTCAACTCAGTCACAAGAACCTCATCGTATCATCAAACAAATCAAAAAGGCAAAGAGAGAGCAAACATTACATAGAAACACAAATCCGAAAGAAACCTAACCCCAATCTAAAACCCTAGCAAACCCAAGCCCCCAATTCCACATTTCCGTGATGATTTACAAAATATAGCAACAATAATGAAAGAAGAGTGAAGCAGTAATAACAAGAATAAATTCAACAACGATCTACCGATTCGGGATCTTTAGTGAATATGGTGAGTGACACGTTCTTTGCTTCTTTTGATTTTTTTGTTCGTTCTTCTTCTTCTTACGTCTCTATATTTTGCTACGTTGTTGTGTTGTCTGTGCGTGAAGCCGGCTTAGCTTCACTCTAATCAAAACTCTGATGTGAGCTCTGAGAGAGTTTTTTTATGAAGAAGCTTTAGTGTTAGGTTTCTGAAAGTTTCTCTAGGTTCGTGTTAGGGTTCCCCCTTTATTCAATCATTGAGGGCCTTTTATAGGAGAGTGAGGGTGAATTGGTATGTGTGAGAGAGAGAAGAAATTCGTGTGTGGGTAGGATGAGGATTGGAATTCTGTTATGCAAATGAGCTGTGACCTTATGAATCAAATATGTGAGGATTTTGTGGGCCCTCAGGTGAGTGACTCACAAAATTCAATTGTCTGTAGCGAATGAGCTTCTATAACAGATGTGGCCCACTGTAAATTTTGAATGCAAACTTCATTTTTACTGCTCTTATTTTCCTGTATTTTCACTGTTAGTAAAAAAAAATTTCACTGCTTATTTATTGCTGTATGTTTGATGATGTTTCACTTTGTAGGCCCGGCACATTGAGAAATCAAAATATCCGAAGCAATCACAAAATTCTGATGAAGTAGTGCTGGTGCAGTTCCACGTCTCTGGTCATGTATATCCTTCGCCACCTGATATTGCCTGCTCTTCAATCAGTAATATTAACCATTTTTGGGCATAACTCTTGACTTGTTTTGTATGTCATGTATGTTGCAGATCATTTGGAAGACTTGATGAGGGACTCTTGACTGGCTTGGGCGTGGTATGTAGATGGAGACATCCCCTTTTAGCATATTTAACTTTTGCAGGTTTGTTGTCTTAAGTCGCATGAATGCATTACCTGCAATCATGCTACAATGTACATTGCAGACAACCCCATTCTATTCTATCATCCAGTAAGCTGGCAAGTGTCTTGATTCAAACCAACAAGAACCTCATGGATTAAAACTAACTTTATCCATAATATTCTTTTCAAACTCTGAGCTGCCATTGTTTTACATTTTCCTTTTGGCCAAAGTTTGAAGCTTGTGTGACTGTCATGGTATGACTCTGATGGAAATAGCTATTTGAGCTTGATAACCTTGCTGAATTTTATTTATGATATTTGTTTTTGCAGGCTTTGAAGGGCTGAATGAAGAAATTGATGAGACTTGGCATGAAGAATTTGATAAGGGAATTGTCATGAAGGTACTTGATGAAAAAAAGATGACATGGTATAGTGTTACTGTTATTGTGAAATGGCTTGTTCGGCTGAACACTTGAATAGAGAAATTCTGATTTTGTAAGCTTTGATGAATATATGAACTACCCCTTTTTTGAAAATACTTTGCAGGTTTATTATGGAGGCATACATCATGAAGAACGACGATCATTCGGAATTGGTAATCTGGTGTATTGTTATTGCCTGATATCTTTCAATGAGAAAACATGGACAGGGAGCAAAGCTACACAGCCGGTAGCCTAAGCTTTAAAGTAAGAACTAAGAACCTTAATTCTTAAGGATTTGAGTCGTTGTAGCTTAGACATTAGTCTTCCTTAAGTTTTTGTTGCAAAGTGATATTTGTAATGTTTTGAACTCTTCTGCACTCCATCACATCACCTTGTTAATGAAGTGGTATTGAAAACAAATTGAAATTCTGTTTTTTTTCCTGCTTTGGATTCAGATTTAAGCTGTTGAATCAATGAACATTTTAAGTTCAAAGAGGTTGGCACCAGACTTCGCATCATTTTACAATTCAAGTACTGTCATGTAATTCCAATCTGATCCTTTCTCCTTTTTTATGTTGCAGATGGAGTTAAAAAGTCTTATTTCTGATGGCTTATTGATGCTTTGCAGGTCCCGCTTTATTGACATAATATGCAGCTTAAAATCTGTGCATTAAAGACTTTGTTGATTGTCCCATCTTAATGTATATTTGTCTCGCACACTTTTTAATATTGCAGGATGTTGACGAAAAAATACACAATGGACATTACTGATGCACTTCTGCTATGACGTATTTGTTTGGCAAGCTTGATTTTTGACATCCGGCATATATGATTTTATGAACGTTGTGAAGCACGGCTTGACTTGGCAAGTGGATAAAGAGACTTTCTTTGGAGCAAGTGGCATTGCCGTATTTGACATGATGAATAGCCTATACTTCAATTGTAACCAAACTTTATACTTCTCTTTTTTTCTAAATAATAAAATGTATTATTTGTGTAACCTTTAGACTTGATTGAATTAAGTTTCTAGGATTTTGAACATGAAAGTGTAAACTTTCCTTGATATATAAAAAAAACGTGGTGGCCACATGTAATCCTGCTTAGCATTAGAATGAAAGGAGTCATTTTGAACTCATCTTAGGCTAATGCCACTTGAACCACAAATGAACTAACCTTCTCTTATGACCAATATTAAATCTTAGCTTTTAACCATCACAACATTCTTCCTTCTCTTGTTAGCTTTGATTAAATCATAATTCATCCTCGCAAGAAACTGAGTTTCTTTAAAGACAAAACAAAAGAAACAACACATATATTTTTTTTGAATTTTGGATAAAGGTTAATAAACAGAAAAAAATAATAATAAATATGAATGAAGTAGGACAAATTTGGGGTATGACAGATGCCCCTATCTAATTGTCTTGCACCCAAGAAATTGAACTATTGTGAAATGTTCGATTTTAAGGTAAAAGTCAATTAGATATAAGAATAGCCGAAAATTTGTCCAATGCAGAATGAAATGACGAAAAATGCAACATGATATGCTCGTACGAATGCAAATGTTGGGGACTAAATGTAATATGATATGAAATGCCAAGTCGGTGGGAATAATGAAAAGATTGAATGAGGAGAATACACTGAAAACAGTGACGCGGGAAAACTGGCTGGGACACGAGATATTTCTGAAAATTTGTTTAGACAACAGATAATAATCAGGAATACTTGAGATGAAAGGAATAAACCCTGAAACAGTTATTAAAGACATTCAGAAAAGTCTATATACGCATCAAACTTGGAAATCAACGTCCGAAACACCTAAAAACATCATATGTGGAATGAGACCAACTTATGAGGGTATACCTAGGGAAACATCAAATTTTCAACTTGAACCCGACATCATGTCCAAATTTCTCAGTGGGATGAACCGGAGAGAGAGATTGGGATAAAATGAAACTCTTAATAAGGTTGTTAGTAAGACGCACATCGAAATTTCTCAATGGGATTAACCGGAAAGAGAAATTGGAAAGAAACAGATAACTTCTCAATGGGATCAACCGGAGTGAGAATATTGAAGGAAATTAAGAACTTATCAATAGGGTTAACCAGAGAGAGAATTTGGAAGAAATAAATTGAATTCCTCAATGGGACCAACCGGAGAGAGAAATTCGAAGAAACAAATTGGATTCCTCAATGGGACCAACCGAAGAGAGAAATTTGAAAGAAGGGGTCCACGTCAAACTTTACACAGTTTGAAGGAAAAGGGGTTCCACGCCAAACTTAACACAGTTTGAAGGAAAAAGGGTTCCACGCCAAACTTAACACAGTTTGAAGGAAAAAGGGTTCCACGCCAAACTTAACACAGTTTGAAGGAAAAAGGGTTCCACGCCAAACTTAACACAGTTTGAAGGAAAAGGGTTCCACGCCAAACTTAACACAATTTGAAGGAAAAGGGTTCTACGCCAAACTTAACACAGTTTGAAGGAAAAGGGTTCCACGCCAAACTTAACACAGTTTGAAGGAAAAGGGGTTCCACGCCAAATTTATCAATAAGACAAATTTGAAGGAAAAGAAAATAAACACGAAAGACAGGGTGACAGACACGACTGCTTTGATAGGTGCTAAATGAGTTGGACTTTGACTATAAGGTAAGATAACAAGACATCGGGAAATGCATATGAGCATGAAGTAAACTTCGTGCTATGCTCGATATGAAATTCTATGATGCAAATGGGGCAATGATTGCAATGCAAATGCTGAGACCACGGGATAAGACTCTTTGGAGAGGTGCGGCTGAAACAGCTGATTCCACAACATAGTGAACTCTGCCAACTATGCCCCTTGAAAGATATCCTGAACATGACTTCCATCACACTTGTTAGAAGTATCATGATGTTGATCCTATTGGGACGAGGAGTGATAAAATTTGCTTGGGGATTACTTGGAGTAGATTGCCCCATGCTGAATGATTCTGAAATGACTGCTTGACTGGTTGCTTAAAATGTTTGCCCCAGCACGAGTCTTGGAAAGATTCCTTGAAGAATATGATCTTTGGCTATAAGGTGCCCCTGATAGGATCACTGATCGAGTTTCTCAAGTGTTTAGAATTCCTTGATGATAAGTGCTTACTTGCAAATAAAATATTCATTCAAAAACGTTAATTTTAATGCAATGCTCAAGCATAAATTTTTGAAATCAAAATCATTATTGGAATGATATTGGTGTAAAGAAAATAAAATACTGGCAAAAATGCACTGTATATCCAAACACACAAAGTGAAAGATAATGCAAATTGAAAGATAATGCAAAAGGTATGATACCAAAGCGAATGATTGGCAAATCTCATGGGGAGTCAGCTTACGCAACCTCGTTGAGATATGCTTTCGAAACAAACCGAACTTCAATTAGGTCTTTAAAGGGTTGTAACGTGGCTTGGTTCACGGTTTATGAAACAAAGGATATAAGGCATAAAATTTAATTTTTACCCAACCCATTCTCCGTGATGATCTTCAGTCCTACGCTCAACTAATTCAACCTATGCCTTCAGGTTATTTGAGGTTGCACCATTGAGGATGGCTCCAAAGACAAAGGATTATTGGATAGCAGTCATTGCTTCTTCACAACATTTTGTTGTCTTATTTTAAGAGGACTTTGGGTCAACTCGTCCTTGTATTTATTGAGGAAGTTTGGTGACCTCTCATGATTTGAAATTCTTATTATCCCTAACTTTTGCCTGGACTGTATCTTTGAAGTTTTCAGTCCAGCGGGATGTTTTTATTTTTGCCTAAGTCGCCTTTTAGGTGTTGACTTAACGGCTTTTTCATTTTTGATTTGGACAATGACTGCCGTTAACTTCCTCGACAATTATGAAAAGGAAAACTTGGGCTTGAAATCCTTATTAAAAGGTGTAACAAATAATCCTCCTGAAATTGAATGCATATTTGAATTAATTGAGAACTACCCTGCCCTGGGTTAATATTACGGGTTTTTTCGTGTAGAAAGAAACTCCAACTTCTAGGCTCAAAGGGGTTGACAATGGATTAACTTCCTTATTTCTCCAGTGTTTGGGAGTTGAAACAATGCCTGTATATCATCAGCAAGGTTTTTTTTTGAAAGCATATCATTCAACAGTTTGGGTATTTCTCGTCATCCTCCCTCCAATCATCGCTTAAACAACAAATGAATAAGAGAAACAATGGTATATATATTCTTTTGGAATTTTTGAAACTGAAAAGTATAAATACGCACCAATATGAAGGCGAATGAATTGATTCAAAAACATGCGATGCTCATTTCATTAACATTAACATTAAAGAACAAACAAAGTCTTTAAACAAGTACACATAATACAAACAAGGAAATTAAAACTGAAAAGAAACAAGGCCTAGCGTCTAATCAGTAGCGAGTATGAGCTTTCCCGTCTAGTCCACTGGCTTTAGGTAGTAACTTGTGATTCTTCGACCAACTCTTCAGCCACTTTGTTTTGGCATGGGATCTATTTCAACCCTGGGAACCTTTCTCGGTGTGAAGGTGAGCAAGTCTCCCCTGACCAAGTCCTGAACTCGAGCTTGGAAAGCAAAACAGTTCTCAATATCATGACCTGCAGCTCCTTCATGGAATGGGCAATGAAGATCATTCCTAAATCCTAGTGGAAGAGGATTTGGAGGAATAAGAGGTCTGGTGGTGACAAGACCTTTCTTGCACAGTTCAGGGAAAATCTCAGCATACTTCATGGGAATAGGATCAATAGGAGCCCTGGGCCTGGGATTGCGAGTCTGATTCTGACCAACATTCCTTTGTAGATGAGCTCGAGCTGGTGGAGTATTAACCATAGGAGAAACCGTGGCTACTTGGGCTTCACTATACTGTTGTTGTCGGTAGTAGGGTTTTCTTTCAGTGTTGACTGCATGAGTATCACCCTCTTTCTTCTTTTGAAAATTCCCAGAGGACTTTCTCGCAGCATTAGAAGCTTCAGCACTTCCAAACTTGCCCTTTCTGATTCCTTCCTCTAGCCTTTCTCCAATAGTGACTAGGTCAGAAAAACTAGATGACACGCTACCTATCATCCTTTCCCAGTATAGAGGTTGAAGAGTGTCCATGTACAGACCAGTCAGTTCTTTCTCCGCCAAAGGAGGCTCAACCTGCGCAGCTAGTTCTCTCCATCGCTGAGCATACTCTTTGAATGATTCCTTTTCTTTCTGAGACATGTTTTGAAGCTGACGGTGGTCAGGTGCCATGTCCAGATTGTATTTGTATTGTCTTAGGAATGCATCAAGCAAATCCTGCCAGCATTGGAAACGGCTTTTCTCGAGTCCCATATACCATTTCAAAGATGCCCCACTCAACCTATCTTGGAAACAATGGATGAGTAGTTTGTCTTTATCAGCATGGGCGGCCATTTTGCGGCAGTACATGATCATATGGCTTTTTGGGCAAGTGTCTCCCTTATATTTTTCAAATATTGGAATTTTGAACTTGTCTGGCATAACCAAATTCGAAACCAAGCACATGTCTGATGCGGCAGCGTTGAAGACATCAAATCCTTAAACAGCTCTTATCCTTTTCTCCAAAGTCATGCATTGTTCCCTAACATCCTCGATATTTCCAGCCTCTCCTTGTAATGAAGATGGTGGATTATGCACGAAGGGAGGATTCACATAAGCAGTTTGGGCAACAATATGCACATTAGGTTGAGAATCGGCGAACACTCCAGGTTCGAAAAAAGTGGATGTACCAGTCATCTGAGTAGTCACAAATGGCGGATTATAACCCGGTGGCAATCCAAATTCTGGCCATGTGCTAGCGGATCTTGAAGACTCTGCGTTAATGACGAAACTACTGTCTTCAGAGGTGACGGTCTTCTGAGCTGGAGTGTCCTTAGTAGCCAAGACTTGGAGCATTTCCATGATCTTGCTCACACTACTCTTCAGGTCATCAATGTCTTCCCTGACTCGCTTGTTGTGTTCTTCTTGTTCGGCCATTCTTCTTCTTTCGTGGGCCCTAGTTTTGTATCTGCATGGAGGAATCAGCTTGACGGGTACTCAACAACTCTAAAGACGAGAACGAATGAACATGAGCGACTATGAATGCAAAATGAATGCAAATATGAATGCAATGATATGCAAATAAAATGTGAAAACATGTTAAACATAAAGTCATGGTATCATAAGTCCAAGGTACGGATGAAGGATACTCAGATTGCTTTCCTCACAAGGATTTTGCCGGTTAGGCTATAAAGTTAAAGGAATCCCAAAGTTAACAATCCCTATGGTTGTTCATCACACACGCCATAAGTATGACAGTTGATTGACTCCACCATATGAATCTCTTTTGAGTGAGATCTTCGTACCGAGCCATGCGAGAGGGAAGTCTCTCGGTGCCCCGTACTACGCGATCATCGACACGGGGTTTAAAACAAAGTCTCAGAGTTATGGACCTTCCTCAATTGTTTGATGCACGTGTCAATTTTTATATATCTTTGACAGTCAATCAACTCCATTGAGAAAGTCTATTCTGAGTGAGGTCTTCATATCGAGCCATACGAAGACGAACTCCGGTGCCCCATACTACGCGACCATCAACCAATGTTTTCAACCACACGGTTTAAGGTTCTAAAGGTCCTCAGAGCCGACGACCTTAATGAAAGTAACTGAGCACACACGTCAAAAGCTTGACGGTCGTCATTGTTCTCATTAGAATCTACTCCAAGCGAGGTTTTTGTATCGACAACCCACGAGAGCGGTTCCCTCGGGAGCCTATACTACACAACCTCTTCTAGCTTAAGTTTATACTCAAAGACTCGGGTATAGAGCCTTTCACTCAAGTTTCTTTTGCAATCAGAGTATCGATCGAAGAACCAGAAGGTATAATATGGAAAGCGATAAAGAAAGCGGTAAAAAATAAATAAGTAAGACATAAGGCAAACATACAAACAAGCGTGAAACAGCCTAGATTAGGCTCGATTTGCATAGGGGTGAACCAGTCCCCAGCAAGGTCGCCAGCTGTCGTACCTCGAAAAATACGAACCTCGCGAATGCGGTCGCGACTAGGCTGACTTGAGAGTCGCCACCTAATTTTGATTTATTCCCAAAGAGGGAAAGGGAAAATATAGATAAAACCCGAGAAGAAAAGATAAAGACAATGTCATCGTAACCATTGTCGGGGTTCGGAAGTCGGTTATGCAGGGGGAAGGTATTAGAACCCCCTACATCCATCGTATTCGATGGGAACCTTCTAAGTTGTCACGCACGAAAGGATGTCTATGCCTAATGAATTACTTGCTAAAAGAGGAAAAGGATTGAAATTTTATTATCTTTCTTTAACGAAAGGATTTAGGAGTCGAATTGTACTAAAGAATATGGGTAGCTTATTCCGACCCAACAAGTCAAGCGTCTTGCGACAGAATAATCGGAGCGAATAACGAGAGCTCGTAATCCTCCTTTCTACCACTTAAGGCTCGTGGCGTACAATTTTTCTCATACCATTAAAGTATTTTAATACCTAAAACCTCTTGACGTTGGATCAAGGGTTTGGATTTAAAAGAACCATCTTGGTAGGTCGATTGCGATGCATAAAGCGATCGCGAAGGGTAAGTGGAAAATGGAGGTTAAGGATTTATGCGAGATCGATTCCTAATCCTAAACTAAAGCGGAGCCGTTGGAGCTCGAATTAAACCGGAAGCGTCAAAATATAGCTCTTTAACTATCTTAGAATCGATTCACAGTTAGAATCATTCTATGAGAAGTCGAGCGTTACTTTATAATCAAATAATTATTTAAATAAAAGAAATGCGATAAAAAAACAATTGGTCTCATATTGATTTAAATAACGTCGATTTATTGAAATCGAATATTTAAATCGTTTGTTATATCATTGACCATAAAAAATAAAATAAAGTCGAAATAATAATAAAATAAAAGTTTGGCCTCATATTTAATTTAAATAACGTCGATTTATTTGAAATCGAATTTTTAAATATTTATTCATCGGCCGAAATAAAATAAATTGAGAAATGGGAAATAATAAGGAAAATAGACGTGTGGCCTCAAATTGGTTTAGACAACGTCGCAAAGTGGAATGTCAATAAACTATATTTTTATCATTGGCCCTAAATTTAAAAGACTCACGCAGAATGAAATATAAACATATAATGAGAATAAAACTTAGAAACCCGAAATTGAAAATAAATTTAATTAAAGTAAGAATAAATATTGAGATTAATCTAAAACTAACAAGAAATAGATAAATAAGAGGAAATGGGGGTGTGTTGATGATATGGTAAGTGTGTGTAGTGAAATCAGAACCATGGACTAAAGACTAATGGTCCTAAAAAAAACACAAAGCCCAAACACACGAACCTGGATCACAAAACCCGGTTTGCCTCACAGTCCACTCAAGAAAGAACATGGCGATGACTCTAGGAAAACCCTAGCCACTTTGATCCATAATACCACATTATTAATCATCTGACAAATGGCCATACTAAGAGAATGCTGTGAGACAAATTGAATGAGTCAAGAAATTATCCATTAAAGACATTAAAATTCAAATTTAATATTTAGACAGTTATAGCTTTAAAAGGGTAAGCAAAAAAGACTCTGAAAACTCTCTTTTTTCCATAGACAACAACTCAATCTCTCTTCTCCTTTTCCGTCGAAAGCAACATAAACAATTTTCAACTCAGTCACAAAACCTCATCGTATCATCAAACAAATCAAAAAGGCAAACAGAGAGCAAACATTACATAGAAACACAAATCCGAAAGAAACCTAACCCCAATCTAAGACCCTAGCAAACCCAAGCCCCCAATTCCACATTTCCGTGATGATTTACAAAATATAGCAACAATAATGAAAGAAGAGTGAAGCAGTAATAACAAGAATAAATTCAACAATGATCTACCGATTCGGGATCTTTAGTGAATATGGTGAGTGACACGTTCTTTGCTTCTTTTGATTTTTTTGTTCGTTCTTCTTCTTCTTACGTCTCTATATTTTGCTACGTTGTTGTGTTGTCTGTGCGTGATGCCGGCTTAGCTTCACTCTAATCAAAACTCTGATGTGAGCTCTGAGAGAGTTTTTTTATGAAGAAGCTTTAGTGTTAGGTTTCTGAAAGTTTCTCTAGGGTCGCGTTAGGGTTCCCCCTTTATTCAATCACTGAGGGCCTTTTATAGGAGAGTGAGGGTGAATTGGTATGTGTGAGAGAGAGAAGAAATTCGTGTGTGGGTAGGATGAGGATTGGAATTCTGTTATGCAAATGAGTTGTGACCTTGTGAATCAAATCTGTGAGGATTTTGTGGGCCCTTAGGTGAGTGACTCACAAAATTCAATTGTCTGTAGCGAATGAGCTTCTAGAACAGATGTGGCCCACTGTGAATTTTGAATGCAAACTTCATTTGTACTGCTTTTATTTTCCTGTATTTTCACTGTTAGTAAAACAAATTTTCACTGCTTGTTTATTGCTGTATGTTTGATGATGTTTCACTTTGTAGGCCTGGCACATTGAGAAATCAAAATATCCGAAGCAATCACAAAATTCTGATGAAGTAGTGCTGGTGCAGTTCCACGTCTCTGGTCATGTATATCCTTCATCACCTGATATTGCCTGTTCTTCAGTAAGTAATATTAACCATTTTTGGGAATAACTCTTGACTTGTTTTGTATGTCATGTATGTTGCAGATCATTTGGAAGACTTGATGAGGGACTCTTGACTGGCTTGGGCGTGGTATGTAGATGGAGACATCCCCTTTTAGCATATTTAACTTTTGCAAGTTTCTTGTCTTAAGTCGCATGAATGCATTACCTGCAATCATGATTTAATGTACATTGCAGACAACCCCATTCAATTCTATCATCCAGTAAGCTGGCAAGTGTCTTGATTCAAACCAACAAGAACCTCATGGATTAAAACCAACTTTATCCATAATATTCTTTTCAAACTCTGAGCTGCCATTGTTTTACATTTTCCTTTTGGCCAAATTTTGAAGCTTGTGTGACTGTCATGGTATGACTCTGATGGAAATAGCTATTTGAGCTTGATAACCTTGCTGAATTTTATTTATGCTGTTTGTTTTTGCAGGCGTTGAAGGGCTGAATGAAGAAATTGATGAGACTTGGCATGAAGAATTTGATAAGGGAACTGTCATGAAGGTACTTGATGAAAAAAAGATTACACGGTATAGTGCTACTGTTATTGTGAAATGGCTTGTTCGGCTGAACACTTGAATAAAGAAATTCTGATTTTGTAAGCTTTGATGAATATGTGAACTACCTTTTTTTTGAAAATACTTTGCAGGTTTATTATGGAGGCACACATCATGAAGAACGACGGTCATTCGGAATTGGTAATCTGGTGTATTGTTATTGCCTGATATCTTTCAATGAGAAAACATGGACAGGGAGCAAAGCTACACACAGCCGGTAGCCTAAGCTTTAAAGTAAGAACTAAGAACTTTAATTCTTAAGGATTTGAGTCGTTGTAGCTTAGACATTAGTCTTCCTTAAGTTTTTGTAGCAAAGTGATATCTGTAATGTTTTGAACTCTTCTGTACTCCATCACATCACCTTGTTAATGAAGTGGTATTGAAAACAAATTGAAATTATGTTTTTTTTTCTGCCTTGGATTCAGATTTAAGCTGTTGAATCAATGAACATTTTGAGTTCAAAGAGGTTGGCACCAGACTTTGCATAATTTTACAATTCAAGTACTGTCATGTAATTCCAATCTGCTCCTTTCTCCTTTTTTATGTTGCAGATGGAGTTAAAAAGTCTTATTTCTGACGGCTTATTGATGCTTTGCAGGTCCCGCATTATTGACATAATATGCAGCTTAAAATTTGTGCATTAAAGACTTTGTTGATGGTCCTATCTTAATGTATATTTGTCTCGCACGCTTTTTAGTATTGCAGGATGTTGACGAAAAAAATACACAATGGACATTACTGATGCACTTCTACTATGACGTATTTGTTTGGCAAGCTTGATTTTTGACATCCGGCATATATGATTTTATGAACGTTGTGAAGCACGACTTGACTTGGCAAGTGGATAAAGAGAATTTCTTTGGAGCAAGTGGCATTGCCGTATTTGACATGATGAATAGCCTGTACTTCAATTGTAACCAAACTTTATACTTCTCTTTTTTTCTAAATAATAAAATGTATTATTTGTGTAACCTTTAGACGTATTGAATTAAGTTTCTAGGATTTTGAACATGAAAGTGTAAACTTTCCTTGATATATAAAAAAACGTGGTGGCCACATGTAATCCTGCTTAGCATTAGAATGAAAGGAGTCATTTTGAACTCATCTTGGGCTAATTCCACTTGAACCACAAATGAATTAAGCTTCTCTTATGACCAATATTAAATCTTAGCTTTTAACCATCACAACATTCTTCCTTCTCTTGTTAGCTTTGATTAAATCATAATTCATCCTCGCAAGAAACTGAGTTTCTTTAAAGACAAAACAAAAGAAACAACACATATATTTTTTTTTGAATTTTGGATAAAGGTTAATAAACAGAAAAAAAATAATAAATATGAATGAAAGTAGGACAAAATTGGGGTATGACACGCGCGTTTTTGTGTGGTCTGGATTTAATCTGGAAAATTTAAATTAATCCTAATTAATTAAACTAATTAAACAAATTAGGGTTTAAGTGGACACATCCTAGCCCTCCATACACGCGCTAAACCTAATCAGACGACTCATATTCAAACTAGGGAGATTAACCCTAACTACAAACCCTAAGCATTTTCAGGTGACCAGAGCTAGCTCCGGTCATCTTCTCCGGCATGTCAATCACCCTAACTTCTTCCCTAGGTCAAATTAAGCCCTCTAACTCTCCAGAAATGATCCCCTAACCCCTCTAAGCAAGAATCCATCATCAAACAACATTTATCATTCACGAAAATCATGATTCGAAGCAAAAAGGAAAAACATTCAAAACTTTCAGAAGTTCAATACATGCTTGTTTCTCAACCATTTTCGAAAATAAACATATCAAGGTGATCAGCTAAACATGTAGAATCATATTTTAACTTAAATAGCAAGTTCTAGAAAAAATGTTCATCATAGCTACCTGAGTTGAAGCTTTGTGTTCTTGAGCTTTCTGGTCTCCCTCTTAGTTCAAAATCAACCCAATGGACTCCCTGATGATGATGAGGAGCTTAGAGCAAGCTTATGATGGCTATTTTGAAGTGTTTGGTTCTGAGTATGCAGAAATCATATTTCTGATTGAGGGTGTTTTAGGCTATGGTGAAGGGTGGGAAATGATCCTGAGGTGTTTTTGAGTTGATTGGTGAAGGAAGTTTGAAGTTTTAGTGGTTGGTTTTTGAGATTCGAAGAGAGGAAGGTTTTGATGGATTTTGTGAATTCTGGCTTGTGGGATGACTCGGGCTCTTGTGTGTTATGAAATGGATTTCATAATGTTTGTTTAAGCCAATGGGATTACTCAGAAAGTTGTTGTGGCACAGGCTGATTGGTATGTGGTGTTTTGCAAAAAAGTCAATTTTTGTGTACTTGAGGTATGGGCCATGGAAGGTCTATCGTTTTGGGGTGTCTGGCCTCAGCAAGATTCATGGAGATCCATAGAATCAGATTGATGCAGTTGGCACAAGTGGATAGAAGGATCAAATGCATTTTGCAAATTTTGAGGGTTTTGGCCCTTTTGTGATTTCTTGAAGTTCAAGTCATGAAAATAATGAAAACTTAGGCCAATTCTGATGTTTAGAGGATGTCTTGACATGTTGTGAAGTATTTGTGCACATTAGAAGTCATTAGAATGCTTGAACATGCCAAAATGCAAAATCCCTCTTTGACATGAAACTTGAAATTATAGGATTTTTGCCAACTTTGAAAGGCCATATCTTGAGTTCTATGATGAATCAAGACATGTTCTTGTACTTTTTGAAAAGGGAAAGACCCAATCTACAACTTTCATGACCAAGAATATTTCATTTGAAGCATTTTTGGTTATGAAAGAGGAGGTTGAAAAACTTTCCCAAAATGGAAAGTTTGCATTTCAAGTCATTTCCAAAAATGGAAAGTTTGCAATTGGCTCAAAATTCTTCAATATTGTGAACTTCCAACCACTTCTAGGATCAAATAAAGATCATATAACTTCAATTTGGTGAAAATACCCCTTTGGTTCCATTGTTGGGGGCCTCAGATGCCCTGATTTTGACTTAACTTGCTCAGGAAGTTACTCAGTGAACATATGACTTCCACAATGAGTTTCTTCATCAAACTTGGTATACATGATCCTTATGACATATTAAGAACATTAGAAACAATAATGGCCCAAAATTTTGGAGTTAAAGCCTCTGAAAGCAAAACCCTAATTTTGGTCATCTGTGCAGTGAAAACCCTAGCTCTGCTTCCATGCCTTTGCCAGTTCTTGTGATCCTTTGACTTTCATGAACTTTGAAGATCATAATATGATGATATAACACAAATGGACCCTCTTGGAAATATTTGAGGCCTTTGGGATGGCTCAGATGGATTCTTGGATTGCTCAGATCACAAACCCTAGATGCAGATGAACTTGAACTTATGCAGATGGGACAAATATGCAATATGAGGTGTAATGCTTATGTTAAAACAAAAATGAAAGATCACAAGCCATGGTGTGATAAAGAGTGAGGGAAAATTTGGGGTTTTAACACTATGGGAAAACCAAATTATATCTCTTTGGATCCTTATCTCCAATGGGTGCAAGCCAGAGCATTGAAACTGAGGATGCATTACCCTCGACAAGGGGTGCTTCCAGTGAAAGAAATTGTTCTCTACTTCATGAATGATACAGAGAAGCTTCAGATAGCTTTCAACAAAATGCAGAGGGGGAGAGGCTCATGGAAAAACAAATATCAGATTCTTAGTCTATAGAATGTCAAAATTCAGAGTCTCCTGAAAGAAAAATATGACCTCATTGAGGTACTTGAATACCACATCATAAAGAAGAAGGAACATATACTTGTTCAAGACAACGCCAGAACCTTCTATACATGGAAAAGAACTGAAGATCTGGAATAAGTCCCTCTCAAGAGATAAAAAACAGATTTCCAAGAAACTGGAGTCTCAATAAAGAAAGCTTTAGAGTTTTAAACTTTCTTTCTCGTATTTCAAATAATGTACTATGGATGTAACTTGTTTCAGTTCATTAAAGATTTTTGTATGATACTTTGCAATAGTTTGTTCAATCAGTTCTTTCTTTAAATAAAGGAGAAAATTAACAAATATTTTTAATCATTTCATTATCATTTTGCATAATTTTCATTTTTCTTTCATCGAGTCTTATTCTGTACTTCTTTTACAAGTAAAACTATCTCATTCGTACAAAACTCGGGTCGGTCGCTAGAAAAGAATGGAAGACCTCGAGGAAGAGAATAGAGAGCGGAAAGAGGAGCTCTCTAGTATGAATTCAACTATGGAAAGGGTCAAAGAAATGGTCGAAGCTTTGACTGTAGCTCAGAATATTCACCAAAGAATAGTGATCTACGAAGTCATGTCTGCAACGATTGAAGAGATACCGTATAAGGATATGAGGTACGAGATGCCAAAGGATTGTCCATGGGATATGCCACCTGGTTTTATCCCAGAAGGATATGATCCCCGACTAGTTGAAGAATTGAGGAACAGCATAGGACCATCTCAGTTTGAAGGTTACAAACTTCGAACTCTTCAAGATGCACTAGCAAAGAATACCATACCAGGAGGTTACAGACTCCTGGTATCTGAAGTTCCGACTGCAGTACAAGTTGTACCATCTCCCTGGTACACATTAACTCAGAAAACCGAAGGTACTCTCCTACTCGAAATGAAGGGGGAGGAATAAATGAAAGGATGGACGAATTCCATAAACAGTTTGCATCCATGCAACATGAATTATAGTCTCTCAGAGGACAAGAGTTATTTGGAAGCAACACATCAGATCTATGCTTGGTCCCAAATGTTCGAATACCGCACAAATTCAAATTGCCGGATTTTTAGAAATACAAGGGTGATTCTTGTCCTCAAATTCATTTGACAATGTACGCCCGAAAGATGTCCACTCAGACGGACAATCCCAAGCTACTGATTCACTACTTTCAGGATAGCTTAATTGGGGCAGCGCTTCGTTGGTACATGAAGCTCAACCGTACAAATATCAACAGCTTCTGAAATCTCAGGAATGCTTTCATAGAACAGTATAAATTCAATTTGGATATGGTTCCCAATTGGGACTAACTCAGAGCAATGTCTTAGAAGGGTAATGAAACCTTCAAAGAGTACGCGCAAAGATGGTATGAAATTCCTGTTCAAATTTCTCCTCCTTTTGGAGAAAAAGAAATGACAAAAATCTTCCTCAGGACATTGAGTTCATTCTACTATGAACTAGTTAGAGTATAGCTATGTTCATATTAATTGTTTTCGTAAGTCAGTAAGGTTTTCTACTCCAGAAGAAGAAGGAGTTGGGTTATTTTCGTTTAGAGAGTTGCAGAAGTTGATGAAAGAGTGTAAACACCACAAATTTTCCCTCACTCATTTCACCATGGCTTATGATCTTTTCATTTGCATAAGTTCAATCATATCATCTCATACTGCATTTTTGCTTCACTGCATTGGTTCCAAGTCATATGCATCTAGGGTTTGTGATCTGAGCAATCCCTGAGCTATCTGAGCAATTCCAAAGGTCTCCAATCACCTCCATAGGGTCTATGAATGTTCAAATATCATATTGTATCCTCCCAAGTGTCGCTCCCACCTGATGACACCTGGCCAAGAGGGGTACAGACGCGAACGGTCGGCGAAAGAGAAAGGAATGAAAAGAGTCGCCAGCTAGGCATTTTTATCCCGAGGGAAAGGTAATGCTGCATAAACCTAGAAAAGAGAGGGATAAGACGGTTGCGAAACAGAGAGACTGAGAAAGGGGGTTGGTTATAACCTGGGAAGGTATTAGCACCCAGATTGTCCGTCGTACTCGACGGGATCCACGCTTAAAAGATTTGTGTTTTAAAGGGGTAGTGTCAGTGCAATTTGTGTATCAAGGCTGGAAAAGAATGCAAGTGTCAGTGTAGAAGAAGAGTGAAGTGTATAAGAGAAGTGTCAGTGTGAGAGCAAGAATGAAATGCCCAAGATAATGAGGCTAAAAGAATAAGGCTGGAAAGAGGGGGAATATACAGAGAATTTTGTTCGATAACTGTTAAGTTATGCCTATGTATCCTCTCGTGCAATGAGGAAGTCAGAACACCGTAGTTCAACTCAAAGAGACTGGAAAAAAAATGACTGATGAACTGCTTGCTTGCCTATGCTCAAGTGTATGACCTGTCTGGCTCAGGTGCAAACTGTCTTGCATTAGACGGAAGAAGCAAGTCCTCGTTTATGAGTGAATGAGGTGAGAAAAGAATCCCGGAGGAGACGATCATTGTTTGTTTGTGAGTTTTCAGTCTTTTATTGCTTTTGGAGTTTGTCATAGGAGAATGAGCTTAGGCCTAAACCAAGGGTTAGTAAACTCATCACATCCTCCCTCTGATTAGGGGTAATAAGAATACCTTAAGTGTGAAGTAAGCACCTCACACTTAATCACCATGATGTAGGATTAAGATCATTAACCTACTTGTAATTACTTAGATGTTTTTGGTGTTTTGTTTAGTGTTAAGTAATGAGATTAAGCCATAATCAAGGATTTAATGGACTCATTACACCATCCTAATAGAAGGATAATAAATGAGAACATTTAAGCTGAGAAAGACTCCTCAACTTAATCCATGATTAGGGATTAACCTCATGACAAAACAAAGCCTTTATCAGGTGGATTTTAGTTAATGATAAGATTAAGAAATGATTTTTTGTGGTTTGTAAGACAACTTGAGGGGGACTTATCCATTAACACTAGGGTTAGTCCTTCTTAACCAATTAAGGAAGAATTAGAACCCTAATGCAAGGCCCAAGTTACAAGTTTGATGTCTTAGTGGTTATTTAGTGGATTGATTAAGGGATTTAAACACATCAAGGGTTTAACACTTAGGATTAAAGTTATACACTCCATCCTAATAGAAGGATGCAGGCATAAACTTAATCACAAAGCCTTAAAACCTTTAGGGTTTAGTCCTTGATTATGAGATGAGAAGAAGACTCAAAGATGACACAAAGGTAAAAGCTAAATGGGGGACTAATCAAACCCTAATGATTGTCATGCTTGGTTATTCCTAGGGTTAATGAGGTTTGCAAGAAGATCTTCAGAGAAACCACCAGGAAGGAAGCAGATGAAAGGAGCAAGAAGCAAAGAGAAGCAAAACAACTTGCTTCACTTAAGAAGACAAGTTGCTTGAAGAAAGAAGGTGGGAAAGAGCATGAATGAGCAAGCTCACTCAAATACACAAGATAAATGCAGCAAAGATGCAAGAGAGATAAGAAGAGATTGTGAGAAGTGAAGGCAAATTCACTTCTCAAAACAACTCACCACCTGAAAAGTTAGCAAAAGAAATGAAATGCAATGCAAATGAGATGAAATGTCATGATGCAAACCAAAACCAGAAGCATAAGTATGATGTTAATGATGCTAAGAGTTGATACAAACATGAGGCAAGGCATGAGAATGATCAATCAAGCATAAGGATGCAAATGAGGCAAGCATTGAGCCATGAATGTACATGAAACGTTATGGAATGCAAAGGACATGTAACATGGCAAATGAAAGATGCAATGATCAAGCATGATTCTAATATGTCCTAAGATGTCTTATGAATCAAGTGAATGCACAAAATGTCATGGCAAGTCAATGGATGCAAGCAAATGAGAAATGGATGCAAAGGAAAGCACAAGTTAGGGTTACATGCATCATACAAAGAAAAAATCCAAAACCAGAAGCAAATGACATGATAAAAATTTGAAAATTCAATCAAAGATACCCTAAACCTATACAAACTCACTACCCAGAGGAGAGGATCCAACTCCTAACCTAATGAAAGTTATGAATTTCCTAAGATTGCTAGGGTTTTGGGGTACTTCAACAAGAAAAATACTAAACAAAATGAAAATGCAAGATCAATTCAAACTAAAATTATCCTATAAACTACATGCTATGAAGAGTGTAATGCAAGAAGAATCATCATTCAACTCTCAATGGTTAGGCAGAAAGAAATTTTTGAAATTTGAAACAAAATATTGCCTTAAAATGAAATTAAATCCAATGAAAATGATCAAAAGGCATCAAGAACAAAAAAGAAATTTGGTTTGAGGGTTGAACAATGTTTCTAAATGTTTCCAAATGCTATGTGAATTTTTTTGGAATTTTTAAGTACCTAAATGTATTTTTTAATCAATTAATTTTCATTAACTAATTAAAAATAAACATTTAAATGATTTAAAAATAATTTTCAGTGCAAAAAATAAAAATAAAAATATTTTTGGGTTTTAAAAATTAATGAAATCTTTGACAAAAAATTTCATAATTTTTAAAGGTATTTTGCTATTTTAAATAAAATGTATAAATAAAATGAAAATAAAATGAATTTAAAATGAGAATATGGGAAGAAATTCAAAAGGAGGGCCAGGATTTGATCTGGGCTTGGACTGGTTGACTGCGCGCCAGATCCAAAGGCCCAGATTCAAATCTGGCTAATTTGGTTTTATAAATTAATTAAACATAATTTAAATAATTAAATGGAGATTAGGGTTTTAATGAAGCATCCAGACCATTCGTTCACGCGGGAGTCAACCTAAGTTAAACGCATCTATGGTCCATATTTAAACTCTCATTAATGACACAATTAGGGCTAAACACATTCAGGCGACCGAAACAGTGCTCCGATCGTCTTCTCCGGCGAAACCAAATACCTAGCTCCCACTACAGGCCACCCCAACCCAAATTAATTGCCCAGAAACATTCTCCTATCAAAACTAAACTCAAATCCATCATCAAACATCATTTATCAGGCATGATCAAGGAGAATCGAAGCAAAACATTTTCACGGGCAAAGTTTCAGAACATCACAACATGCTTGTTTCTGGCTCATTTTCAAAAATAAATAGATCCCCATGATCAGGGCAACAAATAGAACAACATTCCAACAAGAAATCAAGGTTCTGGAAAATTTGTTCATCATGTTACCTGAGATTGAACTTTCAGTCCAGGAGCTTTCTGCTTGCCTCTTTGCTTTAAAATGGTCCCAATGATCCTCTTGATGAAGTTATGAAGCTTGGTTGGAGTTTAGAATGGCTGATTTGTGAGTTTGAAGAGGTTCTGTTCAGAGAGGGGAAGGAATCGTGTTTCAGTTTCAGGGTGTTTCAGGGTAAGGTGGAGGGTCAGGGATGATCAGTGAGACATGCTGAGATGTTCTATGGAGTTTGTTTTTGTGTTTGAAGGCTGTGTTGTGTGATTCGAAGCAAAATGCATAAGGGGAGGTTTTTGAGAATGCTGGCTTGTGTGTGTGTTCATGCTCCAAGATTATATGAAATGGCTTGCTTGAAGTGTGTTTGTAAAGTCTTGATTGGTCAGAATAGTTTGTGTGGCACAGGCTGATTGGTATGGGTGTTTTTGCATAAAGTCCAAGTTAGGTGTACTTGAGGTATGGGCAAGTGTAAGGCTGTGATAGGGGCATGGCTTGGCTCAGCTGAGTTTAGGGAGAACCATGAAAATGGATTAGAAGCAATGCAACAAGTGGATTAGGGTTTGTCATAGGTTTTGCAACTTTGTGACTTTTGGCCCCTTTTGTGATTTCTTGATCCACAAGTCATGAAAATGGCCAAACCTTTGATGCATTCTGACTTTTAGGCATTGGTTTATGTTTGTGCAAGGATTAGAAGTTACTTTGAGGTCTCATTTTACCTTGGCAAGGGATTTTGCAACTTTGCCTCTTTGGTGCAAAACTTGAAATTATGTGATTTTTCCCAACTTTGACAAGCCATAACTTTTGATCCAAAATGAATTAGAATGCGTTATTGTACTTTTTGAAAAGGGAATGATCCATTCTACAACTTTCATGACCAAAGTTTTCTCATTTGAAGCATTTTTGAATCCAAAAGAAAGGGTTGAAAAAGTTTCCCAAAATGGCAAGTTTTCATTACAAGTCATTTTCCCAAAAAGGCAACTTTGAAAATGGCTTGAAATTCTTCAATTTTGTGAACTTATAACTTCTTCTAAGATCAAATAAAGATCACATACACTCAAAATTATGGAGAAGACTCTTTGGTTGGATGATTGGGGGCCTCAGATGCCCTGATTTTGCACTGACTTGCTCAAGAAGTCAACTCTTGGTTAGATGCCTTCCCCATGGAATTTCTTCATGAAAATTGATATGCATGATCCTTATAACATATAGAGACCAATAGAAACAAGAATGACCAAAAAATTTGGAGTTATGTCCTCTGAAACCAAAACCCTAATTCTAGGTCATCTGTGTAGTTAAACCTGGCTCTGCTTCCATGCCATTCTCAGTTCTTGTGATCCTTGGGCTTTCTTGACTTTGTGGGGATATAATATTATGCTTGAACATACATGGACCCCTTTAAAGTGTTTGAAGACCCTTGGAGTGGCTCAAATGGCTCTTGGATAGCTCAGATCACAAACCCTAGATGCAGATGACTTAGAACCAATGCAGTGAAGCAAAAATGCAATATGAGATGCTATGATTGAACTTATGCATATGAAAAGATCACAAGCCATGGTGTGAATGGGTGAGGGAAAATTTGGGGTGTTTACACCAAGATCAAAGAATTCAGAAAATCACAAGAACTGGCAAGGCATGGAGGCAGAGCCAGCTTTAACTGCACAGATGACCTGAAATTAGGGTTTTGGTTTCAGAGGCCATAACTCCAAATGTTTTGGTCATTCATGTTTATTTTGGTCTCTATATGTTATAAGGATCATGCATACCAATTTTCATGAAGAAATTCAATGGGGAAGGCATCTGATCAATAGATGACTTCTTGAGCAAGTCAGTGCAAAATCAGGGCATCTGAGGCCCCCAATCATCCAACCAAAAGGTCTTCTCCATCATTTTGGGTGTATATGATCTTTATTTGATCTTAGAAGAAGTTATAAGTTCACAAAATTAAAGAATTTTATGCCATTTGCAAAGTTGCCATTTTGGGAAAGTGACTTGTAATGCAAACTTGCCATTTTGGGAAAGTTTTTCAACCTCCTCTTTTTGATTCAAAAATGCTTCAAATGAAAAATTCTTGGTCATGAAAGTTGTAGATTGGATCATTCTCTTTTCAAAAAGTACAAGAACTTGATCTAATTCATCATAGAACTCAAGTCATGGCCTTGCAAAGTTGGGAAAAATCACAAAATTTCACTTATGTACCAAAGAGGGAAACTTGCAAAAACTCATACCAAGGCAATTTGTGACCTCAAAGTGACTTCTAACCATTACAAAAACATCATACATGACCTATAATTCAGAATTTCCCAAGTAATTTTCAAGTGTCATGCCTTGAATCATAAGCTACCATAAGGCACTTTTCATAAATTTTCAAGAAAGGAACTTTTCGCAAAAAGAACTTTTAATGATTGGTTTGATTGCTAATTGATCTCAATGCATCATAACAACTTCATATGGTCCATTTTGCTGCAAATTGGCCAAGAACTCATAAGTTTCCTTGCCTTGATTCACAAGAAACTCCAAAGAGGGAAATATGCAAGAACATTGGAAACTCTTGATCAAGACCATCCAGTTCACAAAACCTGATCCAAAGGCCTTCCTTGACTCAAGCTGTAGCAGGAGAAGCCCTAAGATCTCCTCTGACCCGAGCCATACCTATGGTACACAAAATCTTGACTTTTTGCATCTTTGCCCATACCAATCAAACTGTGACATTACCAACCCTCTGCCCAATCAGAACATATTATGTGGACCTCAAGGACTTGAAACATACACACACACAAGCCAGCATCCTCCCATAAGCCAGGATTCACAAAAACTGCAAAAATCCTTCATCTCTTTGAAACTCTGCCCACAACCATCAAACCTCAAACTTTTCTTCACCAACAAGTCACATACCATCCATGGATCAAGAATCAAGCATTGAAACAGCCTAAAACATCACATACACATTCCTCCAAATCTGTTACACCAGAGCCAAAACCTTCAAACCAGGCCATATAAGCTTGTTCTAAGCTTCATTTCATCATCAGGAGGTTCATAGGAGGAGATTTGCACCAAAGAAGGATCCAGAAAGCCCAGAATCAGAAGGTTCAATCTCAGGTATAGCTCATGAACTTTTTTCCCAGAAGCTTGTTTTTAAGTTCTTAATCGAATCCTTATGTTGTGCTGGTAATCCTGATGTATTTATTTTTCAAAATGGTGGGATATTGAGCATGTATGGAGCATCTGAAAGTTTCTGACCTAAAAATGTCTTGTTTCGATTTGGCTTTTTGATGAGTGATAAATGGTTTTTGTTTGGGGATTTAGGTTTAGTGATGCGTGGGGTTCATTTCTGGGCAGAAAAATCATGTTTTAGATGCTTAGAGAGAGATAGGGTTTTGGCTCGTCGGAGAAGATAACCGGAACACTGTTCCGGTCACCTGAAAGTAATTTGCCCTAATTAGTGTAATTAGTGAGGTTTAAACGCGAGCCATCAGATCTTGCTTCCCGCGCACATTTCAAAGGCTCAGATCATGTCATTAGCCCTAATCCATGATTTATTTAATTTAATTAGGTTAATTAGCTCAGATGAGATCCTGGCCATCCATTAGCGCGCCAGTCAACCCTAGAACCTCAGCTTTAAATCTCAGCCTCAGGATCCTCATACTTTTCCATTTAATTTGTTTTATTTCATTTTTCTTCTATTTTATTTGAACGAATTTTTAAAAATAGCAAAACACTTTCAAAAAATTTCATTTTTTGCATCATGACTTTAAATATTTTTCTCATTCTGAAAATAATTTTTATTTTATTTTTTGCATTAAAAATTATTTTTAAATCATTTAAATGATTATTTTTAATTAGTTAATGAGAATTAATTAATTAAAAATACATTTAGGTATTTAAAAATCCCAAAACAATTCAGAGAGCATTTTAAAACATTTACAAACATTTACAAACTTACAAGACAAATTTCTTTTTGGTTTTGATCATGTTTTGCCAATTTCATTTGAATTAGGGTTCTTTAATTTGAATATTTTTAACCCTAACTTCAAAAATTCATAACTTTTGATCCAAGTTGAGTTTGTGAATGGTTCTTTTTGCATTGTGTTATGCATACTTTCAAGCTTCAAAAAACATTTTTGTTTCATTTTTATCTTGCATTTCCATTTTGTTTAGCATTTTTCCTTTAGGATCACCCTTAAAACCTTAAGTACTTAGAAAAATCATAAGTCCTTTAGGGTTTAGCTCTAACCTTCCCCTTTGGGCAGTGAACTTGTATAGGTTTAGGGTACCTTTGATCCCATTTTCAATTTTTTATCTTGTCATTTGCTTCTGATTTTGAATTTTGCATTGCATCTTGTGCATAAACCCTAATTTTTGCCTTCATTTGCATTCATCCTTCATATGCTTGCATACATGAACTTGCCATGACATTTTGTGCTTTCACATGACTTCTAAGACATCTTAGGACACATTAGACTCATGTTTGATCATTGCATCATCCATTTTCCATTCGTTTTCTTTCATTTGATGTCATATGCATTCATGAACCTTCATGCCTTCTTTCATGTCTCATTTGCATCTTCATTAATTTTATGATCATCCACATCTCATGACATCCATTTGTATCATCTCATAGCATCATTTACATCATGAATATGCTTCTGACTTTGGCATTCATATTTGCATTTCATCTCATTTTCAATTCATTTCATTTCCTTTTGCTAACTTTTCAGGTGGTAAGTGTTTGAGAAGTGAATTTGCCTTCACTTCTCATAGTCTCTTCTCATCTCTCTTGTGCATCATTGCTGAATTTTACTTGTGAATTAGAGTGAGCTTGCTCATTCATGCTCCCTCCTCACTTTCTTTCTTCAAGCAACTTATCTTCTTAAGTGAAGTAAGTTGTCTTGTTTCTTTCTGTTTCTTTTCCTTCCATCCTGCTTCTTCCTTGGTGGCTTTCTTGAAGATCTTCTTGCAAGCCTCACAAACCCTAGGAACACCCAAGCATGATCACAATTAGGGTTTGATTAGTCCCCCCATTAGTTTTACCCTTGTGTCATCTTTGAGTCTTCTCTTCTCATCTCTTAATCAAGGACTAAACCTTAAAGGTTTTAAGGCTTTGTGATTAGGGTTATGCCTACATCCTTCTATTAGGATGGAGTGTATAACTTTAATCCTAAGTGTTAAACCCTTAATGTGTTTAAATCCTTTAATCAATTCACTTAATAATCATCAAGACATCAAGCTTGTAACTTGGGCCTTGCATTAGGGTTCTAATTCTTCCTTAATTGGTTAAGAAGGACTAACCCTAGTGTTAATGGACAAGTCCCCCTCAAATTGTCTTACGAATCCTAAAATCCACTTCTTAATCTTACCATTAACTAAAATCCATTTAATAAAGTCTTTGTTTTGTCATGAGGTTAATCTCTAATCATGGATTAAGTTGAGGAGTCTTCCTCAGGTTAAATGTTCTCATCTATCATCCTTCTATTAGGATGGTGTAATGAATCCATTAAATCTTTGATTATGGCTTAAACTCATTACTTAACACCAAACAAAAACTCCAAAAACATCTAAATAATCACAGGTAGGTTAATGATCTTAATCCTACACCATGGTGATTAAGTGTGAAGTGCTTACTTCATACTTAAGGTATTATCATTACCCCTAACCAGAGGGAAGATGTGTTGAGTTTACTAACCCTTGGTTTAGGCTTAAGCTCATTTTCTTATGACAAACACAAAAAGCATTTAAAGATTGAAAACATCAAAAACAAACAATAATTGTCTCCTCCGGGATTCTTTTCTCACCTCATTCACTCACAAACGAGAACTTGCTTCTTCCGTCTAATGCAAGACAATTTGCACCTGAGCCAGACAGGTCATACACTTGAGCATAGACAAGTAAGCAGTTCACAGGTCAATTTATCTTTCAGTCTCTTTGGGTCAAACTACGGTGTTCTGACTTCCTCATTGCACGAGAGGATACGTAGGCATAACTTAACTGTTATCGAACAAAAGTCTCTGTATATTCCCCCTCTTCCAGCATTATTCTTTAAGTCTCATATTCTTGAGTATTTCACTCATGTCCTTACACTGACACTTCTTTTATTCACTTCACACTTCTTTTGCACTGACACTTGCATTCTTTTCCAGCTTTTACACACAAAATAGCACTGACACTACCCCTTTAAACACAAATCTTTCAAGCATGGATCCCGTCGAGTACGGCGGACAATCTGGGTGCTAATACCTTCCCAGGTTGTAACCAACCCCCTTTCTCAGTTTCTCTGGTTCGCAACCGTCTTATCTATCTTTTTGGAGGTTTATGCAGCATTACCTTTTCTTCGGGATAAAAATGCCTAGCTGGCGACTCTTTTCAGTTCCTCTTCATGTTCTCTCTTTCGCCGACCGTTCGCGTCTGTACCCCTCTTGACCAGGTGTCATTTGGTGGGAGCGACAGCTTGGCGACTCTGCTGGGGACCCTGATACTTCAATCAGGGCTTCTGGTTCTTTTTGTGGGTTCCTCCTAGCGCTTGTTTGATTTGTGTTTACTGGGGTGTTATGTGATAATTGTGTTTATTTATTTGCTTTATTTATTGTTTTATGTACAGCTTTATTTACTGCTTTCTTTACAGTTTTGCATATTTCATATTGTCATTTGCTGGATCTGGTTTGTTGTTTTGATGGGTGGGGTTCCATTGAGAGTTTAAGGTCCTATACCTGGGACCTGAGTGACACCTAGGCTAGAGTGGTTCATGTTCTTTCCCGTTCCATTTCGGTCTGGTGCGGGAATATGAAACACGGTTCAGATGTGGGTTTCTTCTTGAGAACTCTATGCTACAGATTTCCTGTAGTGCTAGGGCTATCTGGGAAGCCTGCTAAGTCTGGATGACCTTTATTATGACCTTCAGAAACTGAGATGAATTAGAGGAGGATCTTTTAGGGTTATAGTAAACACTGTACCTCCGGGTTAGAAGTGTTTACATTTCTCATAACTGATCCAAGTCTGAGGATCCTTGTTCTAGAACACTACCTGTGAGGGGGTTGGGTTGTTTACAGGTTTGCAGGTACCCTTGGCCACATCATACCCTGTTACTGTTTTGTTTAAGAGTACTCCACTTTGGACAGTTCTTGTTATTAACCCTGGACATGTGACTCTTTATTTGAGTCCCCCACCCTGGTTACTGGATTTCTGAGCCTTCATCTGGACTTTTTGAACATACATGGGCCTTATATCAGGACAGATAATCAGATCCAGCTTGATCACAAACCCTTGCATATCATTTGCATATATCATCATTGCATCATTTAACATTTGTTTATTTTCTTTTTAGGGTATCCATTTCATTGTATCTTGGTTTTGGTTTTGACCCCTTCTGCTGCATAGACCTCTGCTTCAGTTGTCTTCATCAGTTATCTGCTTCAGTTATCCCCATCACCACCAGCACCAGTCAGTCTGTGATCTTCATCATCATTTGTCCTCAGCTTCTTCAGCAGCACTCATGACTACTCCCAGGAAGAGCAACATATCCTACCACTTCTTTGAGCATGTGTTGACTGGCATCAAGCAAGTCCAGACCCTTATCACACCTGACCACATCCCACTGTTTAGAGAACACTATAGGGGTATCTTGGATATGGTTATGGATCTTGATCCTTCTTAGAGTTTTATGATCCACACATGCTTGCAGTTTTATGATCCTCCATTGAGATGTTTTACCTTCCCAGACTTTCAGTTAGGACCTCTGCTGGAAGAATTTTCTTTATTGATTGGAGTACCTATCAGGGGTGGAATCCCCTTCAACCCAGAGATGACTGCTCCCAGAAATGAAGAGATAGCAAGGGTACTGTACTTGGAACCTGTCCTTATTGATCAAAGTATGACAACAAAAGATGGGATTCCTTGTTTGCATTTGGACTTCTTGATTTCTCAGGCCATCCTGAAGGCTTAATTGGGAGAATGGAGGGCAGTCTGTGCACTATTATCCCTCAGCATATATGGGGCTATACTGTTTGCAGATGAGCCTGAATTTGTCAGCAAGAATGCCATCCATTTGTTTCTTCTGAAGAACCCAGTACCCACATTGCTAGGAGATTTTTACTATTCCATTCATCAGAGGAATGAGAAACAAAGGGGGAAGTTGGTAAGATGTTGTGCTCCTTTGTTTTACACCTGGCTGCCCAGACACCTGCCTAAGTCAGATGCCTTCTTGAACCCACATCAGCAGAAGAATTGGGCCAAGAGGTTCATTGCCTTGACTTCAGATGATATCAGATGGTGCACCCAGAGCACCAAAGGCAAGGACATTATCACCGGCTGTGGATAATACCCAAATGTGCCTCTGATAGGAGTGAAGGATTGCATCAACTAAAATCCTTTAATGTTTAAGAGACAATTGGGCTATGCCTTAGTTCACCCTCCCAGAGGACAGGATTTAGCTGAGACCTTATATTGTGAAGTGCAACCTAATTCAGCTGTTGTCAGACAAGCATCCTGGGCTTGGGACAACATCCAGACAAAAGGGGTAGCTATTCTTGGAAGATGTAACAATGTTGCTTCAGCTCAGTATATAGACTGGTCCCGTACTAGAGCTCAGATCACCAGAATGCCTTTCACCTTGGAAGACACACCTGGACCATCCATAGTACAGCCTGCAGCAACTGTTAGCCTGGATGAATTTGAAAAGTTGAAAGAGAGGAATGAGCAGCTATCCTAAGCCTTGAAGAAGACTCTTTGGGAAAGGAGTGATGGTCGCCTGGACATTGAGAGATTGGAGAAGCTCAGAGTTGAGCATTTGGCCAAAATTGAAAAGACAGAAGACTACATAAGGAAAGCAAGGGCTGGGGAACAGATATTGAAGAATGCCTGCAAGGAGGCCAAGATTCAGAAAGCTAGGGCTGAGCACTATCTGCAAGAGAGTCAGGCTAGGTGGGTCAGGATCACCAAAGCCCGTGCACAAGAAGACCAGAAGATTCAAGCTAAGATTGAACAGTTGGAGGCCAATGAGAAGAAGCAGCAGGAAGCTTTGTTGGCAGCTCAGAAAGAGATATCAGAGTTGAAGCTCAGAACAGGGTTGAAGAGATCAAAAGACCAGGACAAGCATAAGAAACTGACTACTGCCATTACTACTAGGAACCTCCTCATTAGGACCATTACAGGGCACCCAGCTGGTCCAGTGACTGAGGCACTCCTGAAGGAGGTCAGGGAAGATGAGTTTGGACTGGATGTTTGATTCTTTGCTTGTTGTTTGTTCCCATTTTAATGTACTTTTCCTTTTTTTTGTATTGTAAAAACAGACTATGTGTGTTCACCATCTGTAATATATTTTAGTTTATCTTCATTTGGGCTTTCTCTCCACAACATCAAGCATCTTCCTCGAGGTCTGGAAAGGTCAAAACCAAGAACCAAACCGGATACCTTGGAAAACAAATAAGCATACTTCATTGCATACTAACTTTGTTTTTGTTTTGTAGGTTTGTGTATAATTATTGTTTCTAACTTTGTTGTGATCTCAGGAAACATTGCTCGTCGCCGAGTGTTCCCTGTCAACCGCACGCACCGGTACCCGACTCGTAACAACCTTCCCGGCATTCAAATGGAACAAGTACAGCAGGACCTGACTGAGGTCAGAAATCAGATGGCCAATGAGAGAGTAGAGATGAGAAATCAGATGTCTCAGTTTATGGCTGTCATGACTGGCTTAGCCCAAAGCCAAGAAAGACTGAGAGAACTAGTGGAAAGACAAACTCCTGAAGAGCCTCATCTGGGAACAGGGGGAACTAGCAACAATGAATGGGGGCAGCCTCGTATTGATCCACCAGAGTATGGACCCCATCTGAATCCAGAGGTTAACATCCCGAGGAATGTTCAAGGTAATACTGCTGGGGGGAGAATCCTGCAAGAGGATCCCCAAGAAGAACAGTTTACTGTTATAGGGGCTGGGGATGAGGTATATGACAGAAGATTAGACGAGATTGCTGAAAAGTTAAGATCTTTGGAATCTCAAAATTCTTTGGGCTTCGATGTGATGGATATGGGACTAGTGGATGGGGTGAGAATTCCCCACAAATTCAAACCCCCATGCTTTGAAAAGTACAATGGCACATCCTGTCCTCGCACTCATCTGCAATCTTTCTTGGGAAGGCTCAAGGCTTATACCATGGATGAAAAGTTATGGATGTTCTACTTTGAGGATAGTCTAACTGGAGCTTCGAGAGAATGGTATTCGCACATGACTAGAGCCACCATAAGATGTTGGAAGGATTTGGCCGAGGCTTTCATCCGGCAATATCAGTACAACCTGGACATGGCTCTCAATAGAACTCTTCTAATAGGCATGTCTCAGTCTTCTAGAGAGAGCTTCCGAGATTATGCTCAGAGGTGGAGACAGCTTGCTGCTGCTGTCCAACCACCCATGTCAGAGAGGGAAATGGCTGACATGTTCATGAACACATTGCAAGGGACTTATATTGATAAACTGGCTGCTTTCTCCTCTACCAGTTTTGCTGATGTGGTCATAGCTGGTGAGAGAATTGAAAGCCTATTGAAGATGGGAAAAATCTCTGACAGTGGTGCAAGTTCCTCCAGCAATCCCAGAAAACCTTTTGCGGGACCCCGAAGGGCAGGTGAAACAAATTCCATTCATACTAGCAGGGGCAGGCCTCAATATGCTCACCGGTCAGTAGCAGTTGTTACCATCCCAACTCCAATTCCACAACAATCATCATATCCTCAACAACAACAATCACAGTATCAACAACAAGCTCATTATCCACAACAAAGGTCGTATAACAACAACAACGGTAATTAACAATAGCGTCCTTTCCAACAGAGGCCATCACAAGCAAATAGGGTAATTGACCCAATCCCAATGCCGTATGCTGCACTCTTGCCACAACTCCTAAAGGTCAACCTAGTTGAGTTAAGGACGTTGGCTCCTCCAGATCCTCTTAATCTGCCAAAGAACTATGATGCAAATGCCAGGTGTACATTCCACTCAAACACACTGGGGCATAATACTGAAAAATGCAGGGCCCTACAGATGAAAGTCCAGGATTTGGTGGACTCAAAAGCTCTCAATTTTGCGCCTCCTCCGAACGTCACAAGAAATACAATGCCTAGTCACAACGGGCCTAGGATTAATGCTATTGAAGAAGGCAAACCATCCACATTAATTAGTAGTGTTGCACATATCCGAACACCTTTGGTTGAAATCAAAGCTCAGTTGTTAGAATGCCAAGTGTTCCCTGGGTGTGAGGTCGGCTGTGGATATTGCAATATTTCCGTTAATGGATGTGAGAGATTGAGAAACGGCATAGATGGCCTCATTAGAGATGACACCCTTCAGATTACAACAACAGCGACTACAACTCCAACAATTCCTTCATCAACAATCACAGATACTCCTACAACATCAGCAACCCTTGTTCCAACAGATTCTGCTACAACTCCAACAAATATTCAATCAATCACTTCAACGGATACAAGTTCAGTCACAATTCCTTCTACAACGACAACACCCATTACTCCATCAGTTCCTACTAAAACTTCAACACTCGTCCAGTCAACAATACCGTCTACAACATCAGCAACAGTTAATGAAAGCGTCTCAACGGTTACGATATACTACGATCCCGCAAATGTTCCTTCCAACAACTCACAACAAAATGCTACTCCTGTCAAAACTCCAGTTACCATATATTATGATCCACACACCATTGTGGTCCCCTCTGCAGCTGCCATCAGTCCGATCACTATCACAGTGCCTGGGCCAGTTCCTTACGAAAGCAATAATGCCATCCCTTGGCATTATGGCTCAGATCTATACTGCGAGGGGCAAAAAATCACTTTAGAGTCATCAACTTCTTCACCTCAGATAGACAATGTGGGGGGAGGCGGAGGCTTCACTAGAAGCGGACGTCTCTTTGCCTCGCAAATACCAAGACCCATTGCTGAAGCAGAAGTTGCTGCTAAGGCAAAAGGGAAGAGCGTGGTGCAAGAAGAACCAATTGCTAAAGAAACCTTGAAGACTCTTTTTGATCAAGAGGTTGATGAATTCATGCGAATAATCAAGAAAAGTGATTATAAGGTAGTGGACCAGCTTCACCAGACACCTTCCAAAATCTCCATACTATCATTGCTAATGTGCTCAGAGGCTCATCGGAACGCATTGTTAAAAGTCTTGCACGCAACTTATGTACCGGAGGAGATTACTGTCAATCAGTTAGAGGCTGTGGTTGGAAATGTCAACGCTAGTCATGGACTAGGATTTACCAACGCTGATCTGACAACAGAAGGTCACAATCACAACAAGGCTTTGCACATTACCTTGGAGTGTAAGGGTGCAGTTCTTTCTCACGTGTTGGTGGACACAGGGTCATCACTCAATGTCCTACCCAAGAAAGCCCTTGTGAAGCTGGAACATGATGGATTGGCACTACGCCCAAGCAACTTGGTAGTGAGAGACTTTGACGGATCTAAAAGATCAGTTCTGGGAGAGATAGAGTTACCAATAATGATTGGCCTACAGGTTTTCAAAACGACCTTCTTTGTGATGGATATAAAGCCTGCCTACAGCTGTCTATTGGGTAGACCATGGATACACGCCGCTGGCGCCGTGACGTCAACCCTTCACCAGAAGTTAAAATTTGAGTGGGAGGGCTAAGTCATTACCATTTGTGGGGAAGAGGATATCTTCGTTAGCCAGCTGGCTACTTTCAAATACATTGAAATGGATGGGGAAATCCATGAGACCATGAGTCAAGGGTTTTAAGCCCTTAATATCAATGAAGCATCTGATGTGTTTGGGACTTCCATCACATCATATCAACAAGCCCGGAAGGTTGTTGAGGAAGGTACCGCTCGAGGCTGGGGCAAGCTGCTGCCAGTTGAAAAGAAAGAAGACCGATTCGGGTTGGGTTATAGACCAACTCGACAAGATCAACCAGAGGCTGCAACAGAGCCCAAGTTTGTCAGCGGGGGAATGCTCACCCCGGATGCTGTAAATAGTTTGGAAGATGAGTCAGAAGACGAACACAACCTGGAAAGCTGGATACGTCCAAGGATCTCGGGGAACCATGTCTCAAACTGGTCTTCCCAGGAAATTATAAGAGTTACTCCTGCAGAGTAATTATTATTTCCTGTCTTTAAAGCATGCATCAAGTCCTGCATCTTGCCCAAGATGTCAGGGCTCATTTTGTAATCGGGCCATCTTGTATTTTATGCAAACGATCAATTAATGAATATCAGGACATCTTTTGCAAATGAGTCTTTTCTTTTCCGCTCACTGTTTTTCATTCTTCATTTTTTGTACAAAAATAAAATGGCAATGTTTTTCAAAATAATAACTTCATTTTTCACTTTTTTCTAAACAAGATAAAACTGATCACTAAAATGAACAAATCGAAACCCTTGCAGAGAGTGCCCTCCAGACTGCACCGACAACAACACCGCTATGACTTCGTATGACTTTGACAATCCGATTAATCAAGTTGATGAAGGGGTTGAAGAAGGTTATGAGCTACCTGAAGAGTTAGCCAGGCTGTTGAGACAAGAGGAGAAGGTTATCACTCCTCATCAGGAGGAAGTTGAGACGGTTAATCTTGGTACGGAAGAAGACTTGAAAGAAGTTAAAATAGGGGCATGTCTGCAAGATTCAGTGAAAGAGCAACTTATTGACATGCTTCGAGAGTATGTGGATGTTTTTGCTTGGTCTTATCAAGACATGCCGGGTCTGGATACCGACATTGTTATGCACAAGTTGCCTCTGAAAGAAGACTGTCCGCCAGTAAAACAGAAGCTGCGCCGTACTCACCCGGATATGGCCATGAAGATTAAAGAAGAGGTACAGAAACAGTGGGACGCCGGTTTCCTTGCTGTAACTAGTTACCCGCCGTGGGTCGCTAACATTGTACCTGTGCCTAAGAAAGATGGAAAAGTGAGGATGTGCGTGGATTACCGGGATCTGAACAGAGCCAGCCCGAAGGATGACTTCCCTTTACCTCACATTGATGTATTGTTCGACAATACGGCTCAGTTCTCGGTATTCTCCTTCATGGATGGATTTTCAGGATATAATCAGATCAAGATGTCACCTGAAGAAATGGAGAAGACAACTTTCATCATACCCTGGGGCACATTCTGTTATAAGGTAATGTCGTTCAGACTGAAGAATGTTGGTTCCACCTATCAACGGGCTATGGTAACATTATTCTATGACATGATCCATAAAGAAATTGAATGTTATGTGGATGACATGATTGCCAAGTCCCTCACAGAAGAAGACCACCTGGTGAATCTGTTGAAGCTATTCAAGCGTCTGAGGAAGTACCAGTTGAAGCTAAACCCCAACAAATGCACATTCGGGGTACGATCCGGTAAGCTGCTGGGATTTATTGTAAGTGAGAAAGGGATTGAAGTTGACCCTGACAAAGTCAAAGCCATCCAAGAAATGCATGCACCAAAGACTGAGAAAGAAGTTCGAGGGTTCTTAGGTAGATTGAACTACATTTCAAGGTTCATATCTCACCTTACAGCAACCTGTGAACCTTTATTCAAGTTGTTAAGAAAAGAACAAACAGTCAGGTGGAACGAAGACTGCCAAAGGGCTTTTGACAAAATCAAGGAATACTTACAAGAGCCTCCGATCCTTATGCCTCCAGTTGAAGGAAGACCTCTGATAATGTACTTGACAGTATTAGAAGAGTCAATAGGGTGTGTGTTGGGCCAGCATGACGAGTCTGGTCGAAAAGAGTATGCAATATACTACCTAAGCAAAAAGTTTACCGACTGTGAACAACGTTATTCACTGCTCGAGAAAACTTGTTGTGCTTTAGCGTGGGCTGCTCTCCGACTAAGGCAGTATATGTTGACCCACACTACCTTATTGATCTCAAAGATGGACCCAGTCAAGTACATATTTGAGAAGCCAGCACTTACCGGACGGGTTGCAAGATGGCAAATGATTCTCACAGAATATGACATTCAGTACACATCTCAAAAAGCCATCAAAGGTAGTGTATTGTCTGATTATCTTGTTGAGCAACCCATTGATGATTACTAGCCTATGAGATTTGACTTCCCTGATGAAGACATCATGTTCATAAAAGCAAAAGATCATGAAGAGCCTATTCACACTGAAGGGCCTGACCCAGAAGAGGAATGGACTATGATGTTTAATGGGGCTGTTAATATGAATGTCGTGGTGTTGGTGCAGTACTCATTACACCTAAGGGAGTTCACATGCCTTTCTCGGCAAAACTCACCTTTAACTGCACTAACAACGAAGCTGAATACGAAGCTTGTATTATGGGTCTTGAGGAAGCCATTGACCTCAGGATCAAGACTTTAACTGCATTCGGAGATTCAGCTCTGGTAATCAATCAAACCAACGACAAATGGTACACTCACTAGGAGCATCTGATACCTTACCGGGATTATACAAGGAGGTTACTCACATTCTTCACCACGGTCAAGCTTGAGTATATCCCTCGAGATGAAAATCAGTTTGCAGATGCTCTGGCTACCATTTCATCCATGATCAAAGTTCAAGTTGCCAACTTTGTGCCTCGGATTTCAGTATCCAGACTTGACAGACCAGTATATGTATTCTCATCAGACCTTGCTAAAGATGATAAGCCTTGGTTCCATGACATCAAATGTTTCTTGGAGGATCAAACATACCCACCTGGGGCATCTTCCAATGATAAGAAGACATTAAGAAGGCTAGCTGGTAGTTTCTTCCTGAATGATGATGGTTCCTTGTACAAGAGAAACTTTGATATGGTACTTCTCAGATGTGTTGATAAGGCAGAAGCAGACTTGCTGATGCACGAGGTGCACGAAGGATATTTTGGTACCCATGTTGGAGGGCATGCTATGGCTAAAAAGTTGCTAAGATCAGGTTATTATTGGATCACAATGGATGCAGACTGTTGTGCTTATGCCAGGAAATGTCATAAATGCCAGATTTATGCAGATAAAGTGCATGTGCCTCCGAATCCTCTGAATGTGATGTCTTCACCTTGGCCATTTGCCATGTGGGGCATTGATATGATTGGCAAGATTGAACCGACTGCTTCAAATAGCCACAGATTCATCCTGGTAGCCATTGACTATTTTACCAAATGGGTTGAAGCAGCTTCATATGCAAATGTCACCAGGTAAGTGGTAGCCCGATTCCTGAAGAGAGACATCATCTGCTGATATGGAGTGCCCGAGCGAATCATTACTGATAATGGTTCCAACTTGAACAATAAAATGATGGCAGAATTGTGTCGGGACTTCAAGATCCAACATCACAATTCTTCTCCTTACAGGCCAAAGATGAATGGCGCTGTAGAGGCAGCTAACAAGAATATCAAGAAGATTGTGCAAAAAATGGTGGTCACCTACAAAGACTGGCATGAAATGTTACCATTTGCCCTGCATGGGTACCGTACATCAATCAGAACATCCACTGGGGCAACACCGTATCAACTTGTGTATGGTATGGAGGCAGTCCTACCTGTTGAAGTTGAGTTACCTTCCTTGCGAGTACTGATGGATGTTAAACTGAATGAAGCAGAATGGGTCCGATCCCGATACGAATAACTGAATCTGATCGAAGAGAAGAGATTAGCTGCAATCTGTCATGGGTAGTTATATCAGAAGAGAATGAAGAAGGCCTTCGATCAGAAAGTCAGGCTTCGAGAATACCAAGTAGGAGATCTTGTGCTGAAAAGACTCCTCCCTCCTCATACAGACCACAGGGGCAAGTGGACTCTGAATTATGATGGTTCGTTCATAGTAAAGAAAGTCTCCTCTGGTGGAGCACTGATGCTCAGTACTATGGATGGTGAAGACTTCCTGTCCCCTGTGAATTCAGATGTAGTTAAAAAATACTTCGCGTAAAATGACTCGTTGGACATAAAAACAGAATGTAAGTCCAGGCAAAAATAGGGCATCCCGGCGAGTCAAAAACAGAATTAAAGACTCGGGCAAAAATAAGGGAAAATAAATAAAAAATGTACACCCGCTGAGTTGAAAAGCCGCATTGGACATCTCTGGAAAAAATGGGTATCCCGGTGGATTGAAAACCCGAAAGGGCGATCCGTGCAAAATAAGGGAATAAGCGAACAACTGCATTCTGAATTCGTCTGTATCACTTACAACATGGCAAGCTTCGAAAGATTCAAGCATCGGTCAGAATCAGCCTTCTTCAAAAGCAAGATAAGAAGAACTTCAATGTCATACGAGTCATAACAAAAGGAAAGCACACCGAAGCGTCATCAACATTGCCAGCACCTTTTTGTTTCTCAATCTTATAACAATCTCCTCATTTCAGGGGATTTGTTTCTTTGACTGTACTTGCCAAATTCAGGGCACAAAAATTAATAAAATCAGATTTTTAGTCACATTTCGTCTCGTGCATTTTATCTTTATTTGCAAAAATGTCCGATATCCTTAATATATTGATTGCGTGAATACAGATGCACCTTTTCTAAATCATCATGCTTACAGGAAATATATTTGCTCCCGGGAGTATATAAACTCCTATGATTGAATCCAGTAAGGGATACCTCGGGGTACTTGTATGTTTCTTTATCACAACAGGATTGCAGGTATTCAAAGCGCAGCATGGGGCATGAAAGCTTCTCCCCAGCAGAATGCCAAATCATTAATTCCTCAGCACCTTATCCAGGACAGCATCAGGAGGGGCTCATTTCCCCAACAGATTTCATCATCCTTAGCAGGATCCCCACAAAAATCTCTAGGAAGATCATTCAGTGATTATTCTTCCCCAGTCGAGTGCTAGACAGGGAACCATCTCTCTGCAGAGCTCCAACCTCTATCCCGAAGAACAATGTCTGAAGATCTCACAACAAAGTGACGAAAGCTTCCACAGACCCCAGCTAGGCCCCTCGTCAATAAGATAGGTCTATCAATGACTTGTTTCCCCAAGTAGTCATACATCTTATCAGATCTACCAATGATATTTTCCTCCAGTTGGGATATTCTTTCAAAGCAGATCAACCAGAGATCTTCACAGCAACGGGATCCGAATCCCGGATCGGTATCTTTGCATAATCATAACATTTACATCATATTTCCCCCCAAAGCGTAGCATTCCGTTTAATACGGAGCATTACGGCAAAAAATCAAACATATTGCATAATCACAAGCCATGTTTTGAATCAGTCACCTGTGAATATTGACATACCATCAACGACATACAAGATACCTCTCAAATTCCCCGGCAGAATATCAAAGCATCTTCTTTACATTCTCAAAAATACAGATACATGCTTCTTTTGGCACTCGTCCATGTTTTCTTTCCCCAGAAAGTCGCCGAAACACTTTTCGCAAACAGATACTTGTACATAACAGATACTCCTTGACACTCGTCTGTGTCATATTCCTAGCAAAAAGTCAAAGCATCATCTTTGCACTCACAAATACATACCCCCCTGTAGATGTAAGCCACAAGTATACTTCTTTGAATGCAGATACACACTCTCTGGACACCCGTCTGTGTCACCTATCCCCAGCACAGTTGCCTAAACACTTGCTTATTATACTTTCCTGACACACGTCCGTGTCAACCTATCCCCACAGGTCATCCGACACTTTTTATACCTATAAGTTCATAACTTATACATTCTCTCTTTTGACACCCATCCGTGTCACACTCTCCTCAGCAAGTTGAACACTCGTCTGTGTCTCACTCATGTTTATTTTACTCATACAGATACTTTTCCGTATCTTGTATACACCACTTATCTTCCCCAGATTCGACACTCGTCCGTGTTCTTTGTTAATCAGTTGGTACTCGTCCGTACCATTATCTCTGAACATGCGTCAGCGTTTGTTTCTACTGATACTCGTCCATATCATAGTCTTAAGGACGCTCGTCCGCATTCTTAATCTATACACAGCGTCAAACACTTATACCTTTTCTTTCTTGAATGTAGACACTCGTCTGTATCTACCATTCCCCAGAAGAGTTCCCAGCAAATTCTTGGAAAATTTTCTTTTCTATCTGGCATTCGTCCTATGTCATGATACTTTCGGCAGTCGTACCCTGCCAGGTGATCATCCTTCACCTTTTAGATGATCGTCCCTCGTCTTTTCCCCAGCAGAGTCTCCATTATTGGAACCCTTTCTATCCGACATTCGTCCTATATCTTAGCAATCGTCCCCTGCTAGGTGATCGTCCTTCACCTTTTGATGATCGTCCTTCATTGTTTTATCCGATGGCCGTCTCTATCGTCGATCTTGTTATCTGACATTCATCCTATGTCATGATAAACCCTGAGAGCAGCCGTACCCTGCTAGGTGATCGTCCTTCACCTCTTGATGATCGTCCTTCATCATGCTTATCCGATGGCCGTCCCCATCGTCGACCTTTTCTATCCGGCATTCGTCCTATGTCGTGATATTTTCAGCGGCCGTCCCTTGCCAGGTGATCGTCCTTCACCTTAGATGATTGTCCCTCATCTTTCTCCCCAACAGAACAGCCGTCCCCTGCTAGGTGATCGTCCTTCACCTTTGATGATCGTACCTCATCATTTATTTCATTTATTTTATTAACCCGATGGTCGTCCCCGTCATTGACTTTACCTATAATCCCCAGAGAATTTTGTTACTTCACCCGATGGCCGTTCCCCATCATAATCCTTTATTTCCCCAGCATGTCGGTTGTCCCCGTCATTGCTTATCCCCAGCAGTCGTCCTCTGCTCGACGGTCGTCCTCCGTCGCCCGCACTTTATAACCATACTTTACTTCCTTTTACAATCTATATCCTTTTTCTTCTTCATCTAGTGAGTGCAAATCTTGGACTGTCTTTGGTATTCAACCATAAGTTATATTGTTTGTCTGTTAAGCCAGGCGCTTACATCCTACACAGCTAACTCATGTTTGAATAGGGGCAGTTGTAAACACCCCAAATTTGCCCTCACTCATTTCACCATGGCTTATTATCTTTTCATTTGCATAAGTTCAATTATATCATCTCATACTGCATTTTTGCTTCACTGCATTGGTTCCAAGTCATATGCATCTAGGGTTTGTGATCTGAGCAATCCCTGAGCTATCTGAGCAATTCCAAAGGTCTCCAATTACCTCCAGAGGGTCTATGAATGTTCAAATATCATATTATATCCTCCCAATATCAAAGAAGTCAGAAAATCACAAGAACTGGCAAAGCATGGAGGCAGAGCCAGCTTTAACTGCACAAATGACCTGAAATTAGGGTTTTGGTTTCAGAGGCCATAACTCCAAATGTTTTGGTCATTCTTGTTTATTTTGGTCTCTATATGTTATAAGGATCATGCATACCAATTTTCATGAAGAAATTCAATGGGGAAGGCATCTGATCAATAGATGACTTCTTGAGCAAGTCAGTGCAAAATCAGGGCATCTGAGGCCCCCAATCATCCAACCAAAGGGTCTTCTCCATCATTTGGGGTGTATATGATCTTTATTTGATCTTAGAAGAAGTTATAAGTTCACAAAATTAAAGAATTTCAAGCCATTTGCAAAGTTGCCATTTTGGGAAAGTGACTTGTAATGCAAACTTGCCATTTTGGGAAAGTTTTTCAACCTCCTCTTTTTGATTCAAAAATGCTTCAAATGAAAAATTATTGGTCATGAAAGTTGTAGATTGGATCATTCCCTTTTCAAAAATTACAAGAACTTGATCTAATTCATCATAGAACTCAAGTTATGGCCTTGTAAAGTTGGGAAAAATCACAAAATTTCACTTATGCACCAAAGAGGGAAACTTGCAAAAACTCATACCAAGGCAATTTGTGACCTCAAAGTGACTTCTAACCATTACAAAAACATTATACATGACCTATAATTCAGAATTGCCCAAGGAATTCTCAAGTGTCATACCATAAGGCACTTTTCATAAATTTTCAAGAAAGGAACTTTTTGAAAAAAGAACTTTTAATGATTGGTTTGATTGCTAATTGATCTCAATGCATCATAACAACTTCATATGGTCCATTTTGCTGCAAATTGGCCAAGAACTCATAAGTTTCCTTGCCTTGATTCACAAGAAACTCCAAAGAGGGAAATATGTAAGAACATTGGAAACTCTTGATCAAGACCATCCAGTTCACAAAACCTGATCCAAAGGCCTTCCTTGACTCAATATGAAGCAGGACAAGCCCTAAGATCTCCTCTGACCCGAGCCATACCTATGGTACACAAAATATTGACTTTTTGCATCTTTTCCCATACCAATCAAACTGTGACATTATCAACCCTCTGCCCAATCAGAACATATTATGTGGACCTCAAGGACTTGAAACATACACACACACACAAGCCAGCATCCTCCCATAAGCCAGGATTTACAAAAACTGCAAAAATCCTTCATCTCTTTGAAACTCTGCCCACAGCCATCAAACCTCAAACTTTTATTCACCAACAAGTCACATACCATCCATGGATCAAGAATCAAGCATTGAAACAGCCTAAAACATCACATACACAATCCTCCAAATCTGTTACACCAGAGCCAAAACCTTCAAACCAGGCCATATAAGCTTGTTCTAAGCTTCATTTCATCATCAGGAGGTTCATAGGAGGGGATTTGCACCAAAGAAGGATCCAGAAAGCCCAGAATCAGAAGGTTCAATCTCAGGTATAACTTAAGAACTTTTTCCCAGAAGCTTGTTTTTAAGTTCTTAATCGAATCCTTATGTTGTGCTGGTAATCCTGATGTATTTATTTTTCAAAATGGTGGGATATTGAGCATGTATGGAGCATCTGAAAGTTTCTGACCTAAAAATGTCTTGTTTCGATTTGGCTTTTTGATGAGTGATAAATGTTTTTTGTTTGGGGATTTAGGTTTAGTGATGCGTGGGGTTCATTTCTGGGCAGAAAAATCATGTTTTAGATGCTTAGAGAGAGAGATAGGGTTTTGGCTCGTCGGAGAAGATGACCGGAACACTGTTCCGGTCACCTGAAAGTAATTTGCCCTAATCAGTGTAATTAGTGAGGTTTAAACGTGAGCCATAAGATCTTGCTTCCCGCGCGCATTTCAAAGGCTCAAATCATGTCATTAGCCCTAATCCATGATTTATTTAATTTAATTAGGTTAATTAGCTCAGATGAGATCCTGGCCATCCATTAGCGCGCCAGTCAACCCTAGAACCTCAGCTTTAAATCTCAGCCTCAGGATCCTCATACTTTTCCATTTAATTTGTTTTATTTCATTTTCTTCTATTTTATTTGAACGAATTTTTAAAAATAGAAAAACACTTTCAAAAATTTTCATTTTTTGCATCATGACTTTAAATATTTTTATCATTCTGAAAATAATTTTTATTTTATTTTTTGCATCAAAAATTCTTTTTAAATCATTTAAATGATTATTTTTAATTAGTTAATGAGAATTAATTAATTAAAAATACATTTAGGTATTTAAAAATCCCAAAAAAAATCAGAGAGCATTTTAAAACATTTACAAACATTTATAAACTCACAAGACAAATTTCTTTTTGGTTTTGATCATGTTTTGCCAATTTTAATTTGAATTTGGGTTCTTTAATTTGAATATTTTTAACCCTAACATCAAAAATTCATAACTTTTGATCCAAGTTGAGTTTGTGAATGGTTCTTTTTGCATTGTGTTATGCATACTTTCAAGCTTCAAAAAACATTTGTGTTTCATTTTTATCTTGCATTTCCATTTTCTTTAGCATTTTTCCTTTAGGATCACCCTTAAAACCTTAAGAACTTAGAAAAATCATAAGTCCTTTAGGGTTTAGCTTCTAACCTTCCCCTTTTGGCAGTGAACTTGTATAGGTTTAGGGTACCTTTGATCCCATTTTCAATTTTTTATCTTGTCATTTGCTTCTGATTTTGAATTTTGCATTGCATCTTGTGCATAAACCCTAATTTTTGCCTTCATTTGCATTCATCCTTCATATGCTTGCATACATGAACTTGCCATGACATTTTGTGCTTTCACATGACTTCTAAGACATCTTAGGACACATTAGACTCATGTTTGATCATTGCATCATCCATTTTCCATGCTTTTGCTTTCATTTGATTTCATATGCATTCATGAACCTTCATGCCTCCTTTCATGTCTCATTTGCATCTTCATTACTTGTATGATCATCCACATCTCATGACATCCATTTGTATCATCTCTTAGCATCATTTACATCATGAATATGCTTCTGACTTTGGCTTTCATATTTGCATTTCATCTCATTTTCAATTCATTTCATTTCCTTTTGTTAACTTTTCAGGTGGTAAGTGTTTGAGAAGTGAATTTGCCTTCACTTCTCATAGTCTCTTCTCATCTCTCTTGTGCATCATTGCTGCATTTTACTTGTGAATTAGAGTGAGCTTGCTTATTCATGCTCCCTCCTTACTTTCTTTCTTCAAGCAACTTATCTTCTTAAGTGAAGTAAGTTGTCTTGTTTCTTTCTGTTTCTTTTCCTTCCATCCTGCTTCTTCCTTGGTGGCTTTCTTGAAGATCTTATTGCAAGCCTCACAAACCCTAGGAACACCCAAGCATGATCACAATTAGGGTTTGATTAATCCCCCCATTAGTTTTACCTTTGTGACATATTTGAGTCTTCTCTTCTCATCTCTTAATCAAGGACTAAACCTTAAAGGTTTTAAGGCTTTATGATTAGGGTTATGCCTGCATCCTTCTATTAGGATGGAGTGTATAACTTTAATCCTAAGTGTTAAACCCTTAATGTGTTTAAATCCTTTAATCAATTCACTTAATAATCATCAAGACATCAAGCTTGTAACTTGGGCCTTGCATTAGGGTTCTAATTCTTCCTTAATTGGTTAAGAAGGACTAACCCTAGTGTTAATGGACAAGTCCCCCTCAAGTTGTCTTACAAATCCTAAAATCCACTTCTTAATCTTACCATTAACTAAAATCCATTTAATAAAGGCTTTGTTTTGTCATGAGGTTAATCCTTAATCATGGATTAAGTTGAGGAGTCTTCCTCAGCTTAAATGTTCTCATCTATCATCCTTCTATTAGGATGGTGTAATGAGTCCATTAAATCTTTGATTATGGCTTAAATTCATTACTTAACACCAAACAAAAACTCCAAAAACATCTAAATAATCACAGGTAGGTTAATGATCTTAATCCTACACCATGGTGATTAAGTGTGAAGTGCTTACTTCATACTTAAGGTATTCTCATTACCCCTAACTAGAGGGAAGATGTGTTGAGTTTACTAACCCTTGGTTTAGGCTTAAGCTCATTTTCTTATGACAAACACAAAAAGCAATAAAAGATTGAAAACATCAAAAACAAACAATAATCGTCTCCTCCGGGATTCGTTTCTCACCTCATTCACTCACAAACGAGAACTTGCTTCTTCCGTCTAATGCAAGACAGTTTTCACCTGAGCCAGACAGGTCATACACTTGAGCATAGACAAGTAAGCAGTTCACAGGTCAATTTATCTTTCAGTCTCTTTGGGTCGAACTACGGTGTTCTGACTTCCTCATTGCACGAGAGGATACGTAGGCATAACTTAACTGTTATCGAACAAAAGTCTCTGTATATTCCCCCTCTTCCAGCATTATTCTTTAAGTCTCATATTCTTGAGTATTTCACTCTTGTCCTTACACTGACACTTCTTTTATTCACTTCACACTTCTTTTGCACTGACACTTGCATTCTTTTCCAGCTTTTACACACAAAATAGTACTGATACTACCCCTTTAAACACAAATCTTTCAAGCGTGGATCCCGTCGAGTACGGCGGACAATCTGGGTGCTAATACCTTTCCAGGTTGTAACCAACCCCCTTTCTCAGTTTCTCTGGTTCGCAACTGTCTTATCCATCTTTTCGGAGGTTTATGCAGCATTACCTTTCCTTCGGGATAAAAATGCCTAGCTGGCGACTCTTTTCAGTTCATCTTCATGTTCTCTCTTTCGCCAACCGTTCGCGTCTGTACCCCTCTTGACCAGTTGTCATTTGGTGGGAGCGACAAAGAGGAAGCCCAAATGTTTTCGTTGATGGCGTCGTTGTTTGTAGAGAGTAAGGCTAAGATTGAATAACTGTACATGATGAATGAATTTCCTGAGGTTTTCCCTGATGAAATTCCTGACGTACCGCTTGAAAGAGAAGTTGAGTTTGCGATTGATCTTGTACCTGGTACTAGACTTGTGTCTATGGAACCGTACAGGATGTCTGCCTCTGAGTTGGATGAATTAACGAAGCAGTTAGAAGAGTTACTTGAGAAGAAGTATGTAAGACCAAGTGTATCACCGTGGAGAGCTCCAGTTTTATTGGTTAAGAAGAAAGATGGAAGTATGAGGCTTTATGTGGATTATAGACAGTTGAACAAGGTAACGATAAAGAATAAGTATCTGTTACCAAGAATAGATGATTTAATGGATCAGTTGGTAGGTGCTCGCGTGGTTAGCAAGATCTATTTGAGATCAGGCTATCATCATATTAAGGTGAAAGATGAGGATATTAAGAATCTAGCGTTCCGAACATGGTATGGACATTACGAGTATTCAGTGATGCCTTTCGGTGTGAATAATACGCCGAGAGTATTCATGGAGTACATGAATCATATTTTTCATACTTATCTAGATCGTTTTATGGTTGTGTTTATAGATGATATTTTGGTTTATTCTAAGTTAGAATAAGAGCATGTAGAACATTTGAGAACTGTATTAGAAGTTTTGAAGGATAAGAAGTTATATGCAAAGTTGTCAAAGTGTGAATTTTGATTGAAGGAAGTCAGTTTTCTTAGTCATGTGATTTCAAGTAGTGGTATTGCGGTGGATCCTTCTAAGATAGATGCTATGTTGCAATGGGAAACTCCAAAGTCGGCTACTGAGATTAGAAGTTTCTTGGGATTAGCCGGTTATTACCTAAGGTTTATAAAAGGATTTTCTAAGTTGGCACTCCTGTTGATTCGGTTGACTTGTAAAAGTAAAGCTTTTGTGTGGGATGTCCAATGTGAAGAAAACTTTGTAGAGTTGAAAAAGAGATTGACGTCGGCTCCAATTTTGAATTTACCGAATTCAGAGGAACCATTGGTAGTATATTATGATGCTTCGTTGATGGGTTTAGGAGGTGTTCTTATGCAGAATGGTAAGGTGATTTCTTATGCTTCGAGACAGTTGAGGGTTCATAAAAAGAACTATCCTACACACGATTTGGAACTTGATGTAGTTGTTTTTGTATTGAAGATCTGGAGGCATTATCTTTATGGTTCTAGATTTGAAGTGTTTAGTGATCATAAGCGTTTAAAGTATATGTTTGATCAGAAAGAGTTGAATATGAGGAAATGGAGATGGTTGGAACTGTTGAAGGACTATGATTTTGATTTAAATTATCATCCGAGTAAAGCTAATGAGGTAGATGATGCCTTAAGTCGGAAGACATTGCATATGTCGGCAATGATGGTTAAGGAGTTAGAGTTGATTGAGCAGTTTCGAGATATGAGTTTGGTTTGCAAAGTGACACCGAAGAGTGTTATGTTGGGTATGATGAAGATTAATAATGATTTTCTTGAAAATATTAGAGAATATCAGAAATTGGATGTGAAACTAGTGGATGTCATAGTTGATTGTGGTGAATCAAAGAAGAATGGTTTTAAGTTGGATGTGCATGGTGTTTTGAGATTGCATGATCAGATTTGTATTCCTGATGATGCAGAGATGAAAAGGTTGATTCTTGAGGAAAGTCATAGAAGTAATTTGAGTATTCATCCAGGAGCGACTAAGATGTATCAGGATTTGAAGAAGTTGTTTTGGTGGCCTGGGATGAAGAACGATGTTGCGCATTTTGTGTATGCTTGTTTGATTTGTCAGAAGTCGAAAGTTGAACATCAGAGGCCTACTATTCTGATGCAACCGTTGGAAATTCCATAATGGAAATGGAATAGCATTTCTATGTACTTTGTAATGGATTTTCCTAATACTTCAGGAGGACATGATTCGATTTGGGTAATTTTTTATAGGCTTACGAAGTCAGCTCATTTTATTCCTATTAACATCAGTTTTCCAGTATCGAAGTTGGCTGAGATTTACATCAGAGTGATTGTGAAGTTGCATGGTGTTCCGTTGTGTATTGTGTCGAATCGAGATCCGAGGTTTACTTCTGAGTTTTGGAAGAGTCTGCAAGAAGATTTAGGTTCTAAGATGAGGTTGAGTTCAACGTATCATCCTCAGACAAATGGTCAAACTGAGAGGATGATTCAATCGTTGGAGGATTTGTTGAGAGCTTATGTACTTGAGCAGGAAGGTTCCTGGGATACTTATCTTCCATTGATCGAGTTCACATATAATAACAGTTACCATTCTAGTATCGGAATGGCACCTTTTGAGGCGTTGTATGGTAGGAGATGTAGGACTCTGATGTGTTGGTATAAATCTGGTGAGAGTATGGTGTTTGGACCAGAGATAGTTCGAGAGACTACCGAGAAGGTGAAGTTGATTTGAGAGAAGATGAAAGCTTCTCAATGTCGGCAGAAAAGTTATCATGATAAGCGAAGGAAAGATTTAGAATTCCAAGTGGGTGATCATGTATTCTTAAGAGTTACGCCTGTGACAGGTGTTGGGCGAGCGTTGAAATCTAGGAAGCTTACTCCTTGTTTTATTGGTCCGTATCAGATTTCAGATAGATTTGGGAATGTTGCCTATAGAGTGGCTTTACCGCCAAATTTGTCGAATTTGCACGATGTGTTCCACGTGTCGCAACTCCGGAAGTATGTTTCAGATCCTTCTCATGGGATTAATATGAATGATGTACAAGTATGGGATATTCTCACGGTGGAGATAATGCCAGTACAATTTGAGGATCGTGAAATAAAGACTTTAAGAGGCAAAGAGATTTCTTTAGTGAAAGTAGTTTAGTTGGGAGCTGCGTTGTTTAGTTGTGTTGTTAAGTTGTTTAAGCTGTTTAAGTTGATTTTATGTTGCGGGCTAAGTTGTGTTTGAGTTGTTTAAATTAATTAAGTAGAATATATAAAATAAGTGTTAATGATATAATATTAAGTTGAGCTTAGTTGTAGTGTGAGAGTAGTAAAGTTGGGGGTGCTATTTTTGGCCCATTAGTAATTAAGCTAATTAGTGATAATTTAGTAAAGTTAGACTAAAAACCTAATTAGAGAAAAATCATAATTTTGTAAGAGGAAAACAAGTCTTAGAGGAAGATCAAGAAGATTCTAGGTTGAGGATTTTCGCGGAGATTTTGCTATGAATTCGAGCTGCCTTCAATCCAAGGTAAGGGTGAGGTTCGAATTCCATATCCGGGACTAGATAATTTGTATGTAGGATGGGTTTTCGTATGAATTTGTTATTGTGTTTTGAATGAATTGTTATTGTCGATTTTCGTGTTGATATCTCATGAAGAATTATGATGTTCTTGTTGTATTGTTGTTCTGAAGGTTGTTCATGTTGTGGTAATCATTGTTGTATCTGTGTTGTAGTTGTTGGACTGGTTGTTGCAGGAAATTCGTGTAGAGAAGGAGATTAGGACTCGTCAAATCAGTCATAGAAATTGGTAGATGAATAGATACAGAGAATTTAGAGGATAAAATTGATGTAGAAACCCAATTAGGCTTGAATGGAGTGATGAGGTTGTGTAATTCGTAGCAGAGGTAGGATTGTATGCATTCTGGTGTTTTACGTAACAGATCTGGTATTACGCATAACATAGGAGGCATACATTTGCATATTTTCAAGTTGGAGCGAATGCTCAATTCAAGTTGGCCTGGATTGGCAAATAAGTTGTTGATGCCTTGATAAACTGGCAGGATTTTCAAGTTGGGAGTTTACTCCAAATGGTACCACATGCATATATAAGTTGAGTCGCATTTTATCTATGTTGTTAATTGGTGTTGGTTGCAAGTTGTATGTTGATGTTGCTTGTTGTGTGAAGTGGTGTGATTGTATGATTTCTTGCTTACGTATTGATTTTCATACTCCTGTTTATGTTATTCGATATCTCACCCCTTCTGTTTAAATATTTCCCCCTGTTGGTAACGTGCAGGTAACCAAGATTCGAGTACTTAGTCGTCTCAAGTCGATTTTTTTGACTCTGATACGTAGCACTCTGGGGGGATGAACACATGTTTTTGCTTTGGGGATGAAAATGTAATATCTCATATTTGTGGATGAATTTTTATAACTTTCATTTAATATTAAAGTCGGGTAGAAATGGGGTGTTACACCTGCAAGCATGTAGACTGGCTCCAAGGAGGGTAGAAAAATTCTTATTAAAAACATTTATTACATCAGTGTACATAGTTATTAGCTCCTAATTTTGACACTCATATTATTCTTAAAGAGAAGTAATTTAAGGATTATATTCTTTAAGGAGAATAAAAAGGCTTTAACTGAAGTGATGCTGAGAATCCAGGTCGTAGCTACACCTGTGTAAGGGAAGGATGATTCATGGACTTAGAAATAATTCTAAGTGATTGGAAATGTTGTTCGACAGATGCTTCTAAAAACATTCGACGCGAAAGGATTTGAATTCAAATTTAGGAGGGACAGTTGGTTTCTTGTTCGTTCCTAAAGAGACAAGTGGCGCACATTCAAGAGTGCAAGACATGCATGTAGGTGTAAGCTCTAAAGGCCAATACTTTTGGTACTTGTATCAAATTATTTATTAATAATAAAATGCATTTCTTTATTATTATGTTTATTAATAATAAAAGGCATAAACTAACTTGAAATAATATGACAAGGATAAGTTTTAATGTTTTTTGTTTTTTTAAATTGCAGATCCATATTTATATGTAACCATCTGTGTATTTTTTTGAATAATATAGATCTACTTTTGCCATTTTTGAAGTTCATGATATAACCAATGTTTTTTTTACATCTTTTTCACTTCTTTGGGTTTGTATTTATTTTTCAATCCAGGTTAATATCGATTCATATTTTACAATTGTTAATATATATTTTTAATTTATTTTTCAATTTGTTATATTTGTTTTATGTTGATTTTCATTTATTATTCAAAAAAACTCATATGGGTTGTTCAAATCCTTATTGTTCTCTTTGTATTCAAGGGAACCCAGAAAATTGATGAAAATGATGGTTTTTTAGTTATTATGATATGATAAAAACAAATGTTGTTGTTGTTATAAGTTGCAGGAAGATGAGAAAGAGAAACAAATTTTGTTATAGTTTGTTTTGTTTCTTTTTCTTTTCTTTTTGTTTTATATTAAATTATATATATATATATATATATATATATATATATATATATATATATATATATATATATATATATATATATATATATATGTATGTATATATATATGTATATATTTATATATATATATATATATATATATATATATATATATATATATGTATATATTTATATATTTATATATATATATATATATATATATATATATATTAATTTCATTTTTATAAACTTTTTATTTTATATTAAATTATATATATATATATATATATATATATATATATATATATATATATTATTTAATTTTTATAAAAACTTTTTTACTTTACTTCTTTTTTCAAGCAATAGATCTATCTATAAGAAGAAATATATATATATATATATATATATATATATATATATATATATATATATATATATATATATATATATATATATATATATATATATATATATATATATATATATATATATATATATATATATATATATATATATATATATATATATATATATATATATATATATATATATATATATATATATATATATATATATATATATATATGCTTTATTACATTATTGGTTTTTTAGGCAATACATCTATCTATAAGAAGAAAAAGATTAAATAAGATTCAAAATTTAGTAATATCTTTTTTTTTATTATTAATTTTTATCTTTTCTCTTTTATATATATATTTTTTAAACTTTTTTTCTTAATTTCTTTTCTCAGGCAGTAGATCAATCTATAAGAAGAAAAAAGTTAAATAAGATTCTTAATTTATTAATAATTTTTTTTTATTTATTTTTTGATTTCTTTATTAATTTTTCTCTTTTCTATTATACATACATATATATATATATATATATATATATATATATATATATATATATATATATATATATATATATATATATATATATATATATATATTGCAAATAATAAACTTTCTGGGTTAATAATTGTCTTTTTACAAATAATATAATTAAAAAATACATAACGTTTTGCTCATTATACAATAATTTATTTTTCAATATCTTGATTTATTTTTTTGTTCTTTTCACTATTATTGTTTTAGATCACTTAAATTATATAAACATTTATCTACATGTTTCTCTACTTGAATTGTTTGCTATTTCTTGAACTGTTTGCTATTTCTTTTTTATATAATTAAATATTTTCTATAATTGATTTTTTTAAAAGAAATTTAACCTATAAATAAAGGTCTAGTGAAAACCTTTTATTGACGGAATGTTTTTGCAAAGTTTGTAACATCACAAAGTTGTGAATTTGAGTTGAGTTTGAGAAGAGTAATGACTATTAGTCAAACTAAAATATGTGTTGTGATGATCTTAATGATAATGTTTGTTATCATACAATCTGAATCCAATGCTCAATCTCAAGAATTGAAACCAAACAAGATTAATGAGCCTTGGTGTACAATAAAGTGTAATTTTGTTTGTGCTAAATAGGAAGAGAAAGAGCTTAAGGCGTGTATGGATGAATGTAAAAAAACAAAATGATAGCATCAACATTGGTAAGGTTCTTTACATAACCACGGTTTTTTATTTATTTTATTTCTTTCAAAAAATTAATTAATTTTTTTACAACACATATATATTAAATTATTTTTATTTTGTAGGTGCATGCAGATATGATGAATACATACTCTCCAAGGTTGGAAATTTGCAACAATAATAAATAAATACTTGTGTGTTAAGAAATGCTATGTAATAAATTATAATATAAAGTTGACATCATGTCAAATTTCAATAAATATATTATTACTCACAAAGTCTTTTTTTAATAAATATTTTGTTGTTATTTTTGTTTGTTTTCTATGATGTTTGATTTAAAAATTGGCGTGCGTATAAAAAACATTTTTCTAGATTTTTATGGTCATTATTTAGATTAGAGATGCTTTAAAATGTTATTAAATAAGTCTTAAAAAATATTCAAGTTGAGTTTTAGGAGTGACTTCATAGTAGCAAATTTATGAAAAATAAAATATTAATTTTTAGTAGCTAATACATAAGCCAAGGTCAGACCAACTTTTTTTTTTAAATAGAAAAGGCCTAGGCTTTTATAAGCTTATTTTGTTAAATAGACTAGGTTGCATGTCATACAAAACGCCTTACTAGCTTATCAGGCCGATCTATTTATTAAATATTAATGAATTTATTCTTTTTATATTATATTTTATACTTTATATTAAAATACAAAAGTAAAACCTAGTTATATTTATGAACTTATGAAAATAATTTGAAATAAATCTTATGAATAATGTTATAAGGTGTTTTCATAAGTTCTCTCAAATAAACCATCTCTCAAAATTTATACTATTACGTAAGCCCAGATAAGTAAATGGAAACTAACATTTACTCTCATTGTACTTTCGATTCTCTAGTCTATTTAAATATTAGTTGAATTTCTTATTTATATATGTTCAAATGATATAGGTTTTTTATATAGGTTAATAGGTCAATCAGGCCCTCAAAAAGGTCAGGCTCAGGCCAAAAAAACAGCCTTTTATAGGCTACAGGCCAGACTTAAGCTTTGAATTTTTCCGCAGGCCAGACTTAGGCTTTGCAGAAACTTTTACCTTGTACCCCTACATTTAACTCCACACCCCTATATATTTTTAAAAATTCCAATTTTATCCTTTTTATTTATTTATTTTTAAAATTTCCGGAATACAAAATATTTCAAACCGGAAGTAACACCCTTGTTACTTCCGAAGTGTATTTTTTAATTTTTTTCTCAACCGGAAGTAATACCCTTGTTACTTCCGGAGTGTATATTTTATTTTTTTTTTCAGTATTAAGTGAGAGTGATTTTAAAATAAGAGATGAGAGGAACAAACAACAAGCATTAGATCAATTAATAAGAGAAAATGCAGATTAATAAGAGAGAGAAATTAATAGTCACATTAATAAATAAGTTTAATCATAATTGTTTGACTGATTTAATGGTTGTTGTTTGTTCCTCTCATCTCTCATTTTATTTTAAAATCGCTCTAACTTGATATGCCCCCCCCCCCCCCCCCACACACACACACAGATATATATATATATAATATATATATATATATATATATATATATATATATATATATATATATATATATACATATATATATATATAGTCAAATTTTTTATTATAATAAATAATGGGAGAGTATTTATTAAATATTTTAAGTTTTCAAAATAATATAATTTATAAATCTATCATATAAGAAAGGTCATTCTTTCATTTCCAATTGCTACCACGTGGATGGTCTCATCATTCCAATGATTGCCACGTGGATGTCCTAACTATCTCCAAATTCTTTTCCATCATTTATATGCAACGATTTCATCGTCCATTGAATTCCAACCATTTTTTTTCATCTTAACTCCAACTCCAATGCTTTCTTTTTTTCTTACGCTTTATTTCTCTTTACCCAACCACTTTTCTTTTTCTCTTATTTCTCTTTTATGCTCTCTCTGTGTGTGTGTGTGTCTGTGTGTGTGTGTGTGTCTCTCTCACTCTCTCTCTCTCTCTCTCTCTCTCTCTCTCACACACACACACACACACACACATTTTTCTCTATTTTTTTCTTCTTAACTCTCACATTCATTTATAGTCATCATTTTATCATCATCAATCTTTTATAAAGTTAAAATTAATTTCTATTTTCTTTTTTTCCAGGTTATAGATATAGACGTAGACATGAGCTAACTTGAAATAATATGAGAAGGATAAGTTTTAACATTTTTTTATTTTTTTAGGTTGTATTTCTATACTTATATGTTACCATCTGTGTATTCTTTTGAATAATATATTATCTACTTTTGCCATTTTTGAAGTTCATGATATAACCAATGTTTTTTTACATCTCTTTCACTTCTTTTGGTTAGTATTTATTTTTTAATCTATGTTAATATCGATTCATATTTTACAAATGTTAATATGTATTTTATTTATTTATTTTCCAATTTGTTATACTTGTTTTGTGTCGATTTTCATTTATTATTATAAAAACCCATATGGGTTGTCCAAATCCTTATTGATCTCTTTTTTTTGTGTTAATCACCACTGGTTTAGTCCGGTTCGGGGGTCAGTTCTGGCATCAATTGGTTACAATCCCCGTCTCGGTTGTAATTGCGGGGGATCGAATTGTGGTTCTCCCAACCAAGTTCAGCGCCAATCACCACTGGCCCAACTAACGATTGGTTGATCTCTTTGTATTCAAGGGAAACTGATGAAAATGATGGTTTTTTTAGTTATTATGATATGGTCAAAAACAATATTGTTGTTGTTACAAGTTGCAGAAAGATGAGAAAGAGAGAAAAAAAATTGTTATGGTTTGTTTTGTTTCTTTTTCTTTTCTATTTGTTTTATATTAAATATTTTTAGTATACTATTATATATATATATATATATATATATATATATATATATATATATATATATATATATATATATATATATATTATTACTATTATTATTTCTATTTTTATTTATATTATATATTTATCCTATTATTATTATTATATATTAATTCATTTTTTTAACATCTTTTTCACTTCATTTGTTTTTCCAGGTGGTAGATTTACTAATAAGAAGATGAAAAAATTTAAATAATATTTATAATTTGTTATGTAATTTCTGTAATATATATATATATATATATATATATATATATATATATATATATATATATATATATATATATATATATATATATATATATATATATATATATATATTACTTTATTGCTTTTTTAGGCAATACATCTATCTATAAGAAGAAAAAGATTAAATGAGATTCAAAATTTAGTAATATCTTTTTTATTTATTTTATTTATTTATTTATTAATTTTTATCTTTTCTCTTATATATATATATATATATATATATATATATATATATATATATATATATATATATATATTGATACTTTATTACTTTATTGCTTTTTTAGGCAATACATCTATCTATAAGAAGAAAAAGATTAAATAAGATTCAAAGTTTAGTAATATCTTTTTTATTTTTTTATTTATTTTTTTATTTATTAATTTTTATCTTTTCTCTTTTATATATTAATTTTTATCTTTTCTCTTTCTGTGATCAGTTATGGGATGTCCTATGAGATGTTCCAACACTTGACAGATTTAACCAAAACTTAAAGTGCAAGAAAAATAAACAACACAGTAGTTTGTTAACCCAGTTCAGTGTATAACCACACTTACATCTGGAGGCTACCAAGCCAGGAGGAAATCCATTATAAGTAATATTAATTCTAGACTTAAACCACCCAGTTTAATCTTTCACTTAATAACTACCCAATGCAATTTCTACCTAAGACACTACTTAGATATGAGTACCAACTCACTCCCCCTCAATCACACAGTGATCTTGTTTACAAGTTTAATAAAATTGAAGACATTCTTCAAACAAGACAGCTTGATCTTACTTCACAGTTTCAATCAAGTCACAAATACACTTTTGCTTAAAAGCTCATAAAGTGGTACAAATAAAAACAACCTGCTATTAAAACAATAAACACCCTATTTGGTCTTCTGAAATTCGTACTCAATTTTGTGAGTTTCTGTTGATTAAATAGATGTTTGTAATTTGGGCTTTCTGTAGGTTAATCCATTCCTAAAACGCATGCACCTTCCACCTTGAATTAGGGTTTGTTACTTCCTAGATTCTAGGTGATTTAGTTCTTCTGATTATGCTGAAACTTCATAATAAAACTTCCTACAGATGCGCCTTGTTCTGTTTTTATCCATCCATAATTAATTCCAGATAACTTTCCTTAAATATCTCAGATCAGTTAGTCATTAATTAATTCTGGTAGCAGGTTTGAGATGTCTCAACATCTGTTGGGACATCCTGAAAAACTGAACTTAAATCATTTACACAATGTCCCAACATCTGGTGTGACATCCTGAATTAAGTTCTTATACTCTGTTTGATAATGTCCCAACATCTGATAGGACATTCTGAACTGAATTCAATATTTCTTGTTGGTCAAAAATTCTGCCAATTCTAAACATCTACAAACTCCCCCTTTGGCTAATTTTTGGCTAACATTCTTTTCTGATTTTCAGAGTGCAGCAGAAGTTCTTTTATCAGAGTATAGCATTACTTTTCTGTTGAATCATATTTGAGATTACTCCCCCTCAAACATACATGTTTCCAGTCTTGTTGCAACAGAAATATTTTACAGATTTAGTTCAGAAACAATTAGAGATTTTTCATTCATAATCAAACAGCATTACACATTGTTGTTGTTGTTGTTGTTGTTCTCCCCCTTGTTAGACATAAATTTGGGGCCAAAGAGACTAATTCAAAAATACAATGCAGAAGTTGTCATTACAAAATCCTCACATACAATTTTCACTCAGATTCCTCACAGTCAGTTTCTTCATCATCCTCAGTTTCCTCATCAGAAGAAGCAGCTTTCTGATCACTTTCACTCTCCAGCCTTTGGATAATCTCCTCAAGCTTCTGCTTCCTTGCTTCAAGTTCTTTGCAAGTGCTCTTCAGTTCAGCAATCAATGCAGCCTTGGAGATTGGAGACTTTGCATTTGAAGGACCTGCAGATGTCCCAGAGGGTGCTTCAACATCTGCTGCATGATGACTCAGGAACAGCTTGTAGTGAAAGGCCAAAGGGCTTTCTCTTTTGCACATTGAGTCCTTTTCAGTGAGGATCCCAGGGTACTGACTCAGCACTATTCCACATAGCAAGGAAGGGAAGGCAATTGGCAGCTTTGTTGCAGATGAGCTAGCATGCTTCAAAGTCTGATCAAAGATGTAGGCTCCATAATCCAGCTTAGTTTGAGTGCCCACAGCATAAATAAACCTGCCCAGGCCAGTGGATATTGAGGATGTATGATTGGTAGGTACCCAGTTTGTTGTACCAATCCTGTTCAGCATGGCATATTTCCTTGTCAGCATGCTCACTGAGAGCTTTCCTTTTACTGGCCAAGCTTTGACCTGGTTAGCAGTGATAACCTTGCAGACCTGGTTATCAGTCTTCCCTAACTCATTTGGACCATCAGATTCTCTTCCAAGGTATTGGTTGATGATCTGAGGAGAGAATTCTACACACCTGCCTCTAACAAATACCTTTCTAAATTCAGCAGACTTACCATTGGCACAATCTTCCTGAAGGTTGACTATGAATTCCTTGACAAGCAGCTCATAGCATGGAGAGAAGTTGGAGACAGTTTTGAAGAGGCCAACAGAGGAGATGAGATCAATTAACTCAGTGCACTCAAGTGCATTACTGCTCAGCTCTCTTTCAAGTGCTACCCTTCTTTGATAGACAAACTTCCATCTATTCACACTTGAAACATGATGAAAGGAGATGTTATCCAAGGGAGCTTCTGGAACAATAGTTGATGCCCTTGAGGGTGCTGGTTTCTTCTTTGGAGGAGATGTTGGGACATCTGCTTCAACATCTGAATCTGAAGGAGTGACAGCTTTCCTCTTTTGTGTTTGGACTTTGCTCCATTGTTTTGTAGGACCAAAGACAGTTTTAGCTTTGTCCTTCTTTGGGGTAGCTTGCTTCTTCTCAGGAATTGCATGTCCTGCTTGCATCTTTTCTTTCCTAGTCCTGAGCCTTTTGGCTATGCTAGGTTTTACAGAGGCAATGATTTCTGTATCAGAATCATGCTCTAGGTTCACAATAGGAGGAGATTGAGCAGTCTCCTCTTCAGCTGTTGGATCAACAGAGATGTGCTCTTCAGTTGAGGCTTTGTGCTGGTCCTCAGACGCTTCTTCATCACTGTCAGTGGAGGCCTTTTTCTGATCCTCAGATGTTTTAGCAGCAGCATTAGATGAGACCTTTTGCTGATCTTCAGATGCTTCAACATCTATTGGGACATCCTGTTGAGCAGGAGTGTCCTGTTCAGCCTGAGTTGGTTGATCTTCTTGTGGAGCTGGCATGGTGTTCAGAGGAATAGAAATGCCACTTACCACTCTTTGCTCAGATAGGATCCTTGTTACCAACTCCTTTATTGTATCATCCACATATTCAGAAGTCTTTGGAGTGGTGTTTAATGGTGAAGGTATGCCTTTGGCCTTGCTGAAGACTTGATCTTTTGTTCTTTTTGGAGTTCTTGGCTTTTTAGCATGAGGAAACACTTCCTCTGATTTCGTCCATTGGGGTTGACTCCATGGGTACCACAGAAATGGGGGTTGCATGCACTACATCTTCCTTGTTGAGGATTTCTTCAGAACTATTAGGGTTTTGAGACATTTTCGAAGGAAGAGGATGAAGAGTTTTAGGGTTGATGATTTCTGAAGAACAGCTAGAGAATGCAATTCGTTTTTGAGAGTATGATGAGAATATGGATAGCTGAAAGGAAGTTGTTATTATATAAGTAGTCGTTACTTGGAAAATTATTAGGAATGGGATACCCAAGGTGCTTGACCAGACTGGTGTTGCCATCTGGTGCTTATGCCACACAATGTCATATGACATGTTGGCACATCTCCATAACTGCTAAATCTCACATAAGCAGATTCCCAATTTGCCCCTTAAGTTCTCAAATTGAGTAGCATCCAATGCTTTGGTAAATATATCAGTCAACTACAGATTTGTAGCTACATGTTCTAATGAAATCACTTTCTCTTCTACAAGATCTCTGATGAAATGATGTCTTATATCAATATGCTTAGTCCTGCTATGTTGGATAGGATTATTTGATATGTTAATTGCACTTAAGTTGTCACAGTACAATGTCATGACATCTTGTGGGACATTGTACTCAGTGAGCATTTGCTTCATCCAAACCAACTGTGAACAACTGCTTCCAGCTGCTATATATTCAGCTTCAGCAGTAGATAAAGATACACAATTTTGTTTCTTACTGAACCAAGAAATCAAATTGTTTCCTAGAAAGAAGCATCCTCCTGAAGTGCTTTTTCTGTCATCAGCACTTCCAGCCCAATCAGCATCACAGAAGCCAGTGAGAATTGGTTTGCATCCATGAAAGTACATTATGCCATAGTCACAAGTACCACTAACATATTTCAGAATTCTCTTGACTTGATTAAGATGACTGACTTTTGGATCAGCTTGATATCTTGCACATACACCTACTGAAAATGTTATGCCTGGTCTGCTAGCAGTCAGATATAATAAGCTCCCAATCATGCTTCTGTACATGCTTTGATCTACATTCTCACCCTTTTCATCTTTAGTCAGCTTTAAATGTGTGGGGGCAGGAGTTCTCTTGTGATTAGCACTGTCCATTCCAAATTTCTTGACAATGTTCTTAGCATACTTGCTTTGGGAAATGAACATGGAGTCCTCCATTTGCTTTATTTGCAATCCAAGAAAGTAGGTTAATTCTCCTACTAGGCTCATTTCAAATTCAGATTCCATCTGGTTGACAAAATGTTTGACCATCCTGTCTGACATCCCACCAAAGACAATGTCATCTACATATATTTGAGCAATCATGACATTTCCTTCTTCATCTTTAACAAACAAGGTTTTGTCAATTCCACCTTTCATGTACCCTTGCTTGATAAGAAAAGTAGTCAGCCTTTCATACCATGCTCTTGGAGCTTGCTTCAGACCATAAAGAGCCTTCTTTAGTTTGTATACATGATTTGGACAGCTTGGATCAACAAATCCTTTAGGCTGTTCTACATATACCTCTTCATTGAGATAACCATTTAAAAAGGCACTTTTCACATCCATTTGAAATAGCTTGAACTTTAAGATACAAGAAATTCCCAAAAGTAGTCTGATTGATTCAAGCCTTGCTACTGGTGCAAAGGTTTCATCAAAGTCTACTCCTTCAATTTGAGTGTATCCTTGAGCTACAAGTCTAGCTTTGTTCTTTGTAACAACTCCTTGCTCATTTGACTTGTTATTATACACCCATTTAGTTCCAATTACATTTATGTCATCAGGTCTAGGAACAAGGTTCCACACTTCATTCCTTGTGAATTGACCTAATTCCTCTTGCATAGCACAAATCCAGTATTCATCAGTAAGAGCTTCCTTGATGTTTTTAGGTTCTATTTTAGAAACAAAACATGACCCTGAAATCACTTCTCTTGATCTAGTGCTTACACCTCTGTTAGGATCACCAATTATCAAATCTTTGGGATGATCCTTCTGGATTCTGATGGAGGGAGGTTTGCTGGATTGTTCTGTCCTTGTATCAGTTTGAGTGAAGTCATAATGATCACTCTTTTCTTCAGCTTCAGTCTTGATATCAGCAGATGTTCCAACATCTTCTGGGACATCTGTAGGAGCATCATCAATTATCACATTTATGGATTCCATGATAACCTTGGTTCTAGAATTAAATACTCTATATGCTCTGCTGTTTATAGAGTATTCAAGAAAAATTCCTTCATCACTTTTAGGATCCATTTTTCTTCTCTGCTCCCTATCTGCCAGAATATAACAGTTACTTCCAAACACATGGAAGTACTTAACTGTGGGTTTTCTACCCTTCCAGACTTCATAGATTGTGGACAAAGTTCCTTTCCTGAGGGTAACTCTGTTATGGATGTAACAAGTTGTGTTCATTGCTTCAGCCCAGAAGTATAAAGGTAACTTTTTAGCATGGATCATAGCTCTTGCTGATTCTTGAATAGTTCTATTCTTCCTCTCAACAATCCCATTCTGTTGAGGAGTGATTGGTGAAGAATATTCATGATTGATTCCTTCTGAAGAACAGAAATCTAAGAATTTTTTGTTCTCAAACTCTTTTCCATGATCACTTCTTATTCTGATCACACAGCTGGCTTTTTCCCTTTGTATTCTTTGGCATAAGTCTTTGAATACATCAAATACATCAGACTTTTCTTTGATGAAATTTATCCATGTATACCTTGAAAAGTCATCAACCACCACATAGGCATACCTCTTACCACCAAGGCTCTCAACCTGCATAGGTCCCATAAGATCCATATGCAATAATTCCAAAACTTTGGAAGTTGTCAGATGTTGAAGCTTTGGATGGGACATCTTGGTTTGCTTGCCTATTTGACATTCACCACATATTTTTCCATCATCAATCTTCAGTTTAGGAATACCTCTTACAGCATCCATAGATATAATCTTCTTTATGCCTCTGAAATGAAGATGACCTAGTCTTTGGTGCCATAGTTTCACTTCTTCTTCTTTAGCTAAAGAGCAAGTTGAAGTGAGACTGAAGTCTTGAGGTTCCCACATGTAACAGTTATCTTTAGATCTGGCTCCTCTCATAACAACCTCTTGTTCTTTGTTAGACACTATACAATCAGTTTTGGTAAAGTTTACACTGTATCCTTGATCACATAATTGACTTATGCTGATCAGGTTAGCAGTTAAACCTTTAACCAGTAGCACATCATTTAGCCTTGGTACATCTTGACAGTCCAAGGTACCAACTCCCTTGATTTCTCCTTTAGCTCCATCTCCAAAGGTTACATATCTGGATGAATGTGACTTTAAGTCTACTAGCAGATTCTTTAATCCAGTCATGTGTCTTGAACATCCACTGTCAAAGTACCAGTCTTCTTTGGCTGATACTCTTAGTGATGTATGTGCTATATATGCAGCACCTTTCTTTGACCATTTGAGTTGAGATTTCTTTTGATACTTTTGCCCTGTGTATTGTTCATCAGTAGAGTTCCAAGGTTGCTTGTTGATCTTGTTCTTGGGTATGTAGCTTTGATCAGCATGAAGACTAGTTTTTGGTCTCCATATCTTCTTGATTATCCCTGTCTTCTGCTTAGGAGGTTGCTGATCTCTTTGATGTCTTTGCAGCACTTTCTTGGTAACTTCCACCTTCTTCTTAAGAGGTTGCTGATACATTTGATTTGGATATCCATGCAACTTATAGCAATGAGGTTTGATATGTCCAAATCTTCCACAATGATGACATCTCCATCTTTGATACTTCTTCTTCATTATGTTCTTTTCAGAATGTTGAGACATCTGTTGGAACATTATGTTTGACTTTGTGTTCTTATGATGTTGAGACATCTGTTGGGACATTTTGTTTGACTGTATGGACTTTGGAGTAGTTTTTCTAGAGCTAGCTTCATCCTTATGAACTTTGTTGAATCCCAGTCCACTTTTATCCCTTGAATGCTTATTGTTGTTGAGAATAATATCCATTGTACTTGAGCTACTGTTCAGCATTCTCACAGATCTGGACATGTGTTCCAACTTGGAGTTGAGAAGACTTACTTCACTTTTCAAGGTGTCAATGATCTCTTGATCATTTGCTTTTTCATCTTTTAGTGCCTCATTCTGCTTCTTTAGCTTTATAACCTCACTGCATATTTCAGTGCTTCTTTTGTATAAATCTTTGTATGCTTGCTCAAGTTCTTCAAAAGTAAGCTCCCCATCACTGGATTCACTTTCAGATTCACATAATCCAGCTAGAGCAGTGATATGCTTAGCTGATTCTTCTTCTGAGTCACCTCCTGAGTCTTCATCAGACCAGGTTACAGAGAGTCCTTTCTTTTGCCTTTTTAAGTAGGTAGGACATTCATTCCTGATGTGTCCATATCCTTCACATCCATGGAATTTGATTCCTTTTTCTTGACTGGTCTTTTCATCATAATTTGACCTTCTGTTAGCATCATAAGGTCTTTTGTTCTCAGAAGAGTTTGTGTATCTTCCACTGGGTTTGGATTTGCCTTTCATCCCTCTGAGAATCTTTTTGAATTGTCTTCCAAGCATAGCAATGTTGTCTGATAAGCTTTCACCAGTTTCTGATTTATCATCTTCTTCTTCATCAGTATTTGTCACTAAGGCTATGCTTTTGTTCTTCTTTACATTTGTGTCATTCATTCCCATCTCAAATGTTTGAAGGGAACCAATGAGCTCTTCAACTTTCATTGTGCATATGTCTTGAGCTTCTTCTATTACTGTGACTTTCATGTCAAATCTTTTTGGCAAAGATCTGAGAATCTTTCTTACAAGCTTTTCATCAGTCATCTTTTCTCCCAAGGCTCCAGAAGTATTGGCTATTTCTAAGATGTTCATGTAGAATTCATGAACTGTCTCATCTTCCTTCATTCTCAAGTTTTCAAACTTGGTGGTGAGAAGTTGAAGTCTTGACATCTTTACCTTTGATGTTCCTTCATGAGTTGTTTTGAGAGTGTCCCACACATCTTTGGCCAGCTCACAGTGATGCACAAGTCTAAAGATGTTCCTATCAATGCCATTGAATAAAGCATTTAAGGCCTTGGAGTTGCCTAGTGCTGAATCTTCTTCCTCCTTACTCCATTCTTCTTCAGGTTTCAACACTTTTGATCCATCTTTGGTGTCTTAGATAGGGTGTTCCCATCCAATGTTGACTGCTCTCCAGGCCCTGTTGTCAAGTGATCTTAAGAATGCAATCATTCTTGGTTTCCAGTAGTCATAATTAGATCCATCCAGTATAGGTGGTCTATTTACTGATCCTATATCTCTGTCCATGTTTCCAGAATTTGTATTCCCTAGATCTCACCCAGTATAAACAGGCAGGGTGCCTGCTCTGATGCCAATTGAAATTCTGTGATCAGGTATGAGATGTCTTATGAGATGTTCCAACACTTGACAGATTTAACCAAAACTTAAAGTGCAAGAAAAATAAACAACACAGTAGTTTGTTAACCCAGTTCAGTGTATAACCACACTTACATCTGGAGGCTACCAAGCCAGGAGGAAATCCACTATAAGTAATATTAATTCTAGACTTAAACCACCCAGTTTAATCTTTCACTTAATAACTACCCAATGCAATTTCTACCTAAGACACTACTTAGATATGAGTACCAACTCACTCCCCCTCAATCACACAGTGATCTTGTTTACAAGTTTAATAAAATTGAAGACATTCTTCAAACAAGACAGCTTGATCTTACTTCACAGTTTCAATCAAGTCACAAATACACTTTTGCTTAAAAGCTCATAAAGTGGTACAAATAAAAACAACCTGCTATTAAAACAATAAACACCCTATTTGGTCTTCTGAAATTCGTACTCAATTCTGTGAGTTTCTGTTGATTAAATAGGTGTTTGTAATTTGGGCTTTCTGTAGGTTAGTCCAGTCCTAAAACGCATGCAGCTTCCACCTTGAATTAGGGTTTGTTACTTCCTAGATTCTAGGTGATTTAGTTCTTCTGATTATGCTGAAACTTCATAATAAAACTTCCTACAGATGCGCCTTGTTCTGTTTTTATCCATCCATAATTAATTCCAGATAACTTTCCTTAAATATCTCAGATCAGTTAGTCATTAATTAATTTTGGTAGCAGGTTTGAGATGTCTCAACAACTGTTGGGACATCCTGAAAAACTGAACTTAAATCATTTACACAATGTCCCAACATCTGGGGTGACATCCTGAATTAAGTTCTTATACTCTGTTTGATAATGTCCCAACATCTGATAGGACATTCTGAACTGAATTCAATATTTCTTGTTGGTCAAAAATTCTGCCAATTCTAAACATCTACAATATATATATATATATATATATATATATATATATATATATATATATATATATATATATATATATATATATATATATATATATATATATATATATATTGCAAATAATAAACTTTCTGGGTTAATAATTGTCTTTTTACAAATAATATAATTAAAATATACATAACGTTTTGCTCATTATACAATAATTTATTTTTCAATATCTTGATTTATTTTTTTGTTCTTTTCACTATTATTGTTTTAGATCACTTAAATTATATAAACATTTATCTACATGTTTCTCTACTTGAATTGTTTGCTATATCTTGAATTGTTTGCTATTTCTTTTTTATATAATTAAATATTTTTTATAATTGATTTTTTTTTAAAAGAAATTTAACCTATAAAGAAAGGTCTAGTGAAAACCTTTTATTGACGGAATGTTGAGCAAAGTTTGTAACATCACAAAGTTGTGAATTTGAGTATATATATATATATATATATATATATATATATATATATATATATATATATATATATATATATATATATATATATATATATATATATATATATATATATATATATATATATATATATATATTGCAAATAATAAACTTTATGGGTTAATAATTGTCTTTTTACAAATAATATAATTAAAAAATACATAACGTTTTGCTCATTATACAATAATTTATTTTTCAATATCTTGATTTATTTTTTTGTTCTTTTCACTATTATTGTTTTAGATCACTTAAATTATATAAACATTTATCTACATGTTTCTCTACTTGAATTGTTTGCTATATCTTGAATTGTTTGCTATTTCTTTTTTATATAATTAAATATTTTCTATAATTGATTTTTTTAAAAAAGAAATTTAACCTATAAATAAAGGTCTAGTGAAAACCTTTTATTGACTGAATGTTGAGCAAAGTTTGTAACATCACAAAGTTGTGAATTTGAGTTGAGTTTGTGAAGAGTAATGGCTATTAGTCAAACTAAAATATGTGTTGTGATGATCTTGATGATAATGTTTGTTATCATACAATCTGAATCCAATGCTCAATCTCAAGAATTGAAACCAAACAAGATTAATGAGCCTTGGTGTACAATAAAGTGTAATTTTGTTTGTGCTAAATATGAAGAGAAAGAGCTTAAGGCGTGTATGGATGAATGTAAAAAAACAAAATGCTAGCATCAACATTGGTAAGGTTCTTTACATAAGCACTGTTTTTTATTTATTTTATTTCTTTCAAAAAATTAATTAATTTTTTTACAACACATATATATTAAATTATTTTTATTTTGTAGGTACTTGCGGATATGATGAATACATACTCTCCAAGGTTGGAAATTTGCAACAATAATAAATAAATACTTGTGTATTAAGAAATGCTATGTAATAAATTATAATATAAAGTTGACATCATGTCAAATTTCAATAAATATATTATTACTCACAAAGTCTTTTTTTTAATAAATATTTTGTTGTTATTTTTGTTTGTTTTCTATGATGTTTGATTTAAAAATTGGCGTGCATATAAAAAACATTTTTCTAGATTTTTATGGTCATTATTTAGATTAGAGATGCTTTAGGAGTGACTTCATAGTAGCAAATTTATGAAAAATAAAATATTAATTTTTAGTAGCTAATACATAAGCCAAGGTCAGACCAACTTTTTTTTTAAATAGAAAAGGCCTAGGCTTTTATAAGCTTATTTTGTTAAATAGACTAGACTACATGTCATACAAAACGCCTTACTAGCTTATCAGGCCAACCTATTTATTAAATATTAATGAATTTATTCTTTTTATATTATATTTTATACTTTATATTAAAATACAAAAGTAAAACCTAGTTATATTTATGAACTTATGAAAATAATTTGAAATAAATCTTATGAATAATGTTATAAGGTGTTTTCATAAGTTCTCTCAAATAAACCATCTCTCAAAATTTATACTATTAGGTAAGTCCAGATAAGTAAATGGAAACTAACATTTACTCTCATTGTACTTTTGATTCTCTACTCTATTTAAATATTAGTTGAATTTCTTATTTATATATGTTCAAATGATATAGGTTTTTTTTATAGGTTAATAGGTCAATCAGGCCCTCAAAAAGGCCAGGATCAGGCCAAAAAAACAGCCTTTTATAGGCTACAGGCCAGACTTAAGCTTTGAATTTTTCCGCAGGCCAAACTTTGGCTTTGCAGAAAATTTTACCTTGTACCCCTACATTTAACTTCACACCCCTATATATTTTTTAAAATTCCAATTTTATCCTTTTTATTTATTTATTTTTAAAATTTCCGGAATACAAAATATTTCAAACCGGAAGTAACACCCTTGTTACTTCCGAAGTGTATTTTTTAATTTTTTTCTCAACCGGAAGTAATACCCTTGTTACTTCTGGAGTGTATTTTTTATTTTTTTTCTTAGTATTAAGTGAGAGTGATTTTAAAATAAGAGATGAGAGGAACAAACAACAAGCATTAGATCAATTAATAAGAGAAAATGCAGATTAATAAGAGAGAGAAATTAATAGTCACATTAATAAATAAGTTTAATCATAATTGCTTGACTGATTTAATGGTTGTTGTATGTTCCTCTCATCTCTCATTTTATTTTAAAATCGCTCTAACTTGATATCCCCACCCCCACACACACAAATATATATATATATATATATATATATATATATATATATATATATATATATATATATATATATATATATATATATATATATATATATATATATATATATATATATATAGTCAAATTTTTTATTATAATAAATAATGGGAGAGTATTTATTAAATATTTTAAGTTTTCAAAATAATATAATTTATAAATCTATCATATAAGAAAGGTCATTCTTTCATTTCCAATTGCTACCACGTGGATGGTCTCATCATTCCAATGATTGCCACGTGGATGTCCTAACTATCTCCAAATTGTTTTCCTCCCAAATTTCACATATTCTACTATAGTTTTTTTAAATCTTTTCCATCATTAATATGCAACGGTTTCATCGTCCATTGAATTCCAACCATTTTTTTTCATCTTAACTCCAACTCCAATGCTTTCTTTTTTTCTTACGCTTTATTTCTCTTTTCCCAACCACTTTTCTTTTTCTCTTATTTCTCTTTTATGCTCTCTCTCTCTCTCTCTGTGTGTGTGTGTGTCTCTCTCTCTCTCTCTCACACACACACACACACACACACACACACACACACACACACACACACACACACACACACACACATTTTTCTCTATTTTTTTCTTCTTAACTCTCACATTCATTTATAGTCATCATTTTATCATCATCAATCTTTTATGAAGTTAAATTAATTTCTATTTTCTTTTTTTCCAGGTTATAGATATAGACGTAGACATGAGCTAACTTGAAATAATATGAGAAGGATAAGTTTTAACATTTTTTATTTTTTTAGGTTGTATTTCTATACTTATATGTTACCATCTGTGTATTCTTTTGAATAATATATTATCTACTTTTGCCATTTTTGAAGTTCATGATATAACCAATGTTTTTTTTACATCTCTTTCACTTCTTTTGGTTAGTATTTATTTTTTAATCTATGTTAATATCGATTCATATTTTACAAATGTTAATATGTATTTTATTTATTTATTTTCCAATTTGTTATACTTGTTTTGTGTTGATTTTCATTTATTATTATAAAAACTCATATGGGTTGTCCAAATCCTTATTGATCTCTTTTTTTTGGTTAATCACCACTGGTTTAGTCCGGTTCGGGGGTCAGTTCTGGCATCAATTGGTTACAGTCCCTCTCGGTCGTAATTGCGGGGGATCGAATTGTGGTTCTCCCAACCAAGTTCAGCGTCAATCACCACTGGCCCAACTAACGATTGGTTGATCTCTTTGTATTCAAGGGAAACTGATGAAAATGATGGTTTTTTTAGTTATTATGATATGGTCAAAACAAATATTGTTGTTGTTACAAGTTGCAGAAAGATGAGAAAGAGAAAAAAAATTGTTATGGTTTGTTTTGTTTCTTTTTCTTTTCTATTTGTTTTATATTAAATATTTTTAGTATACTATTATATATATATATATATATATATATATATATATATATATATATATATATATATATATATATATATATATATATATATATATATATATATATATATATATATATATATATATATATATATATATATTATTACTATTATTATTTCTATTTTTATTTATATTATATAATTATCCTATTATTATTGTTATATATTAATTCATTTTTTTAACATCTTTTTCACTTCATTTGTTTTTCTAGTTGGTAGATTTACTAATAAGAAGATGAAAAAATTTAAATAATATATATAATTTGTTATGTAATTTCTGTAATATATATATATATATATATATATATATATATATATATATAAATATATATATATATATATATATATATATATATATATATATATATATATATATATATATTACTTTATTGCTTTTTTAGGCAATACATCTATACATAAGAAGAAAAAGATTAAATGAGATTCAAAATTTAGTAATATCTTTTTTATTTATTTTTTATTAATTTTTATCTTTTCTCTTTTATATATATATATATATATATATATATATATATATATATATATATATATATATAAATATATATATATATATATATATATATATATATATGTATATATATATATATATATATACATGCATATATATATATATATATATATATATATATATATATATATATATATATATATATATATATATATATATATATATATATATATTGATACTTTATTACTTTATTGATTTTTTAGGCAATACATCTATCTATAAGAAGAAAAAGATTAAATAAGATTCAAAATTTAGTAATATCTATTTTATTTATTTTATTTATTTATTTATTAATTTTTATCTTTTCTCTTTTATATATATATATATATATATATATATATATATATATATATATATATATATATATATATATATATATATATATATATATATATATATATTGCAAATAATAAACTTTCTGGGTTAATAATTGTCTTTTTACAAATAATATAATTAAAAAATACATAACGTTTTGCTCATTATACAATAATTTATTTTTCAATATCTTGATTTATTTTTTTGTTCTTTTCACTATTATTGTTTTAGATCACTTAAATTATATAAACATTTATCTACATGTTTCTCTACTTGAATTGTTTGCTATATCTTGAATTGTTTGCTATTTCTATTTTATATAATTAAATATTTTCTATAATTGATTTTTTTTAAAAGAAATTTAACCTATAAATAAAGGTCTAGTGAAAACCTTTTATTGACGGAATGTTGAGCAAAGTTTGTAACATCACAAAGTTGTGAATTTGAGTTGAGTTTGTGAAGAGTAATGGCTATTAGTCAAACTAAAATATGTGTTGTGATGATCTTGATGATAATGTTTGTTATCATACAATCTGAATCCAATGCTCAATCTCAAGAATTGAAACCAAACAAGATTAATGAGCCTTGGTGTACAATAAAGTGTAATTTTGTTTGTGCTAAATATGAAGAGAAAGAGTTTACGGCGTGTATGGATGAATGTAAAAAAACAAAATGCTAGCATCAACATTGGTAAGGTTCTTTACATAACCACGGTTTTTTATTTATTTTATTTCTTTCAAAAAATTAATTAATTTTTTTACAACACATATATATTAAATTATTTTTATTTTGTACGTGCTTGCGGATATGATGAATACATACTCTCCAAGGTTGGAAATTTGCAACAATAATAAATAAATACTTGTGTGTTAAGAAATGCTATGTAATAAATTATAATATAAAGTTGACATCATGTCAAATTTCAATAAATATATTATTACTCACAAAGTCTTTTTTTTAATAAATATTTTGTTGTTATTTTTGTTTGTTTTCTATGATGTTTGATTTAAAAATTGGCGTGCATATAAAAAACATTTTTCTAGATTTTTATGGTCATTATTTAGATTAGAGATGCTTTAAAATGTTATTAAATAAGTCTTAAAAAATATTCAAGTTGAGTTTTAGGAGTGACTTCATAGTAGCAAATTTATGAAAAATAAAATATTAATTTTTAGTAGCTAATACATAAGCCAAGGTCAGACCAACTTTTTTTTTTAAATAGAAAAGGCCTAGGCTTTTATAAGCTTATTTTGTTAAATAGACTAGACTACATGTCATACAAAACGCCTTACTAGCTTATCAGGCCGATCTATTTATTAAATATTAATGAATTTATTCTTTTTATATTATATTTTATACTTTATATTAAAATACAAAAGTAAAACCTAGTTATATTTATGAACTTATGAAAATAATTTGAAATAAATCTTATGAATAATGTTATAAGGTGTTTTCATAAGTTCTCTCAAATAAACCATCTCTCAAAATTTATACTATTAGGTAAGTCCAGATAAGTAAATGGAAACTAACATTTACTCTACTTTTGATTCTCTACTCTATTTAAATATTAGTTGAATTTCTTATTTATATATGTTCAAATGATATAGGTTTTTTATATAGGTTAATAGGTCAATCAGGCCCTCAAAAAGGCCAGGATCAGGCCAAAAAAACAGCCTTTTATAGGCTACAGGCCAGACTTAAGCTTTGAATTTTTCCGCAGGCCAAACTTTGGCTTTGCAGAAAATTTTACCTTGTACCCCTACATTTAACTCCACACCCCTATATATTTTTTAAACTTCCAATTTTATCCTTTTTATTTATTTATTTTTAAAATTTCCGGAATACAAAATATTTCAAACTGGAAGTAACACCCTTGTTACTTCCGAAGTGTATTTTTTAATTTTTTTCTCAACCGGAAGTAATACCCTTGTTACTTCCGGAGTGTATTTTTTATTTTTTTTCTCAGTATTAAGTGAGAGTGATTTTAAAATAAGAGATGAGAGGAACAAACAACAAGCATTAGATCAATTAATAAGAGAAAATGCAGATTAATAAGAGAGAGAAATTAATAGTCACATTAATAAATAAGTTTAATCATAATTGCTTGACTGATTTAATGGTTGTTGTTTGTTCCTCTCATCTCTCATTTTATTTTAAAATCGCTCTAACTTTATATGCCCCCCCCCCCACACACACAAACAAATATATATATATATATATATATATATATATATATATATATATATATATATATATATATATATATATATATATATATATATATATATATATATATATATATTCAAATTTTTTATTATAATAAATAATGGGAGAGTATTTATTAAATATTTTAAGTTTTCAAAATAATATAATTTATAAATCTATCATATAAGAAAGGTCATTCTTTCATTTCCAATTGCTACCACGTGGATGGTCTCATCATTCCAATGATTGCCACGTGGATGTCCTAACTATCTCCAAATTGTTTTCCTCCCAAATTTCACATATTCTACTATAGTTTTTTTAAATCATTTCCATCATTAATATGCAACGGTTTCATCGTCCATTGAATTCCAACCATTTTTTTTCATCTTAACTCCAACTCCAATGCTTTCTTTTTTTCTTACGCTTTATTTCTCTTTTCCCAACCACTTTTCTTTTTCTCTTATTTCTCTTTTATGCTCTCTCTCTCTCTGTGTGTGTGTCTCTCTCTCTCTCTCTCACACACACACACACACACACACACACACACACACACACACACACACACACACACATTTTTCTCTATTTTTTTCTTCTTAACTCTCACATTCATTTATAGTCATCATTTTAACATCATCAATCTTTTATGAAGTTAAAATTAATTTCTATTTTCTTTTTTTCCAGGTTATAGATATAGACGTAGACATGAGCTAACTTGAAATAATATGAGAAGGATAAGTTTTAACATTTTTTATTTTTTTAGGTTGTATTTCTATACTTATACGTTACCATCTGTGTATTCTTTTGAATAATATATTATCTACTTTTGCCATTTTTGAAGTTCATGATATAACCAATGTTTTTTTTACATCTCTTTCACTTCTTTTGGTTAGTATTTATTTTTTAATCTATGTTAATATCGATTCATATTTTACAAATATTAATATGTATTTTATTTATTTATTATCCAATTTGTTATACTTGTTTTGTGTTGATTTTCATTTATTATTATAAAAACTCATATGGGTTGTCCAAATCCTTATTGATCTCTTTTTTTTTGGTTAATCACCACTGGTTTAGTCCGGTTCGGGGGTCAGTTCTGGCATCAATTGGTTACAGTCCCTCTCGGTCGTAATTGCGGGGGATCGAATTGTGGTACTCCCAACCAAGTTCAGTGCCAATCACCACTGGCCCAACTAACGATTGGTTGATCTTTTTGTATTCAAGGGAAACTGATGAAAATGATGTTTTTTTTAGTTATTATGATATGGTCAAAACAAATATTGTTGTTGTTACAAGTTGCAGAAAGATGAGAAAGAGAAAAAAAAATTGTTATGGTTTGTTTTGTTTCTTTTTCTTTTCTATTTGTTTTATATTAAATATTTTTAGTATACTATTTTATATATATATATATATATATATATATATATATATATATATATATATATATATATATATATATATATATTATTACTATTATTATTTCTATTTTTATTTATATTATTTAATTATCCTATTATTATTGTTATATATTAATTCATTTTTTTAACATCTTTTTCACTTCATTTGTTTTTCCAGTTGGTAGATTTACTAATAAGAAGATGAAAAAATTTAAATAATATATATAATTTGTTATGTAATTTCTGTAATATATATATATATATATATATATATATATATATATATATATATATATATATATATATATATATATATATATATATATATATATATATATATATATATATTACTTTATTGCTTTTTTAGGCAATACATCTATATATAAAAAGAAAAAGATTATATGAGATTCAAAATTTAGTAATATCTTTTTTATTTATTTTATTTATTTTTTATTAATTTTTATCTTTTCTCTTTATATATATATATATATATATATATATATATATATATATATATATATATATATATATATATATATATATATATATATATATTGATACTTTATTACTTTATTACTTTTTTAGGCAATACATCTATCTATAAGAAGAAAAAGATTAAATAAGATTCAAAATTTAGTAATATCTATTTTATTTATTTTATTTATTTATTTATTAATTTTTATCTTTTCTCTTTTTATATATATATATATATATATATATATATATATATATATATATACATATATATATATATATATATATATATATATATATATATATATATATATATATATATATATATATTGATACTTTATTACTTTATTGCTTTTTTAGGCAATACATCTATCTATAAGAAGAAAAAGATTAAATAAGATTCAAAATTTAGTAATATCTTTTTTTTTTTATTTTTATTAATTTTTATCTTTTCTCTTTTATATATATATTTTTTAAACTTTTTTACTTAAATGAGATTCAAAATTTAGTAATATCTTTTTTATTTATTTTATTTATTTTTTATTAATTTTTATCTTTTCTCTTATATATATATATATATATATATATATATATATATATATATATATATATATATATATATATATATATATATATATATATATATATATATATATATATATATATATATATATATATATATTGATACTTTATTACTTTATTGCTTTTTTAGGCAATACATCTATCTATAAGAAGAAAAAGATTAAATAAGATTCAAAATTTAGTAATATCTATTTTATTTATTTTATTTATTTATTTTATTTATTTATTAATTTTTATCTTTTCTCTTTTATATATATATATATATATATATATATATATATATATATATATATATATATATATATATATATGTATGTATATATATATATATATATATATATATATATATATATATATATATATATATATATGTATATATATATATATATATTGATACTTTATTACTTTATTGCTTTTTTAGGCAATACATCTATCTATAAGAAGAAAAAGATTAAATAAGATTCAAAATTTAGTAATATCTTTTTTATTTTTATTTTTATTAATTTTTATCTTTTCTCTTTTATATATATATTTTTTAAACTTTTTTACTTAATTTCTTTTCTCAGGCAGTAGATCAATCTATAAGAAGAAAAAAGTTAAATAAGATTCTTAATTTATTAATATCTTTTTTATTTATTATTTAATTTCTTTATTAATTTTTCTCTTTTCTCTTTTATATATATATATATATATATATATATATATATATATATATATATATATATATATATATATATATATATATATATATATATATATATATATATATATATATATATATATATATATATATATATATATATATTGCAAATAATAAACTTTCTGGGTTAATAATTGTCTTTTTACAAATAATATAATTAAAAAATACATAACGTTTTGCTCATTATACAATAATTTATTTTTCAATATCTTGATTTATTTTTTTGTTCTTTTCACTATTATTGTTTTAGATCACTTAAATTATATAAACATTTATCTACATGTTTCTCTACTTGAATTGTTTGCTATATCTTGAATTGTTTGCTATTTCTTTTTTATATAATTAAATATTTTCTATAATTGATTTTTTTAAAAAGAAATTTAACCTATAAATAAAGGTCTAGTGAAAACCTTTTATTGACTGAATGTTGAGCAAAGTTTGTAACATCACAAAGTTGTGAATTTGAGTTGAGTTTGTGAAGAGTAATGGCTATTAGTCAAACTAAAATATGTGTTGTGATGATCTTGATGATAATGTTTGTTATCATACAATCTGAATCCAATGCTCAATCTCAAGAATTGAAACCAAACAAGATTAATGAGCCTTGGTGTACAATAAAGTGTAATTTTGTTTGTGCTAAATATGAAGAGAAAGAGTTTACGGCGTGTATGGATGAATGTAAAGTTCTTTACATAACCACGGTTTTTTATTTATTTTATTTCTTTCAAAAAATTAATTAATTTTTTTACAACACATATATATTAAATTATTTTTATTTTGTAGGTGCTTGCGGATATGATGAATACATACTCTCCAAGGTTGGAAATTTGCAACAATAATAAATAAATACTTGTGTGTTAAGAAATGCTATGTAATAAATTATAATATAAAGTTGACATCATGTCAAATTTCAATAAATATATTATTACTCACAAAGTCTTTTTTTTTTAATAAATATTTTGTTGTTATTTTTGTTTGTTTTCTATGATGTTTGATTTAAAAATTGGCATGCATATAAAAAACATTTTTCTAGATTTTTATGGTCATTATTTAGATTAGAGATGCTTTAAAATGTTATAAAATAAGTATTAAAAAATATTCAAGTTGAGTTTTAGGAGTGACTTCATAGTAGCAAATTTATGAAAAATAAAATATTAATTTTTAGTAGCTAATACATAAGCCAAGGTCAGACCAACTTTTTTTTTTAAAAAGAAAAGGCCTAGGCTTTTATAAGCTTATTTTGTTGAATAGACTAGACTACATGTCATACAAAACGCCTTACTAGCTTATCAGGCCGACCTATTTATTAAATATTAATGAATTTATTCTTTTTATATTATATTTTATACTTTATATTAAAATACAAAAGTAAAACCTAGTTATATTTATGAACTTATGAAAATAATTTGAAATAAATCTTATGAATAATGTTATAAGGTGTTTTCATAAGTTCTCTCAAATAAACCATCTCTCAAAATTTATACTATTAGGTAAGTCCAGATAAGTAAATGGAAACTAACATTTACTCTCATTGTACTTTTGATTCTCTACTCTATTTAAATATTAGTTGAATTTCTTATTTATATATGTTCAAATGATATAGGTTTTTTATATAGGTTAATAGGTCAATCAGGCCCTCAAAAAGGCCAGGCTCAGGCCAAAAAAACAGCCTTTTATAGGCTACAGGCCAGACTTAAGCTTTGAATTTTTCCGCAGGCCAGACTTAGGCTTTGCAGAAAATTTTACCTTGTACCCCTACATTTAACTCCACACCCCTATATATTTTTTAAAATTCCAATTTTATCCTTTTTATTTATTTATTTTTAAAATTTCCGGAATACAAAATATTTCAAACCGGAAGTAACACCCTTGTTACTTCCGAAGTGTATTTTTTAATTTTTTTCTCAACCGGAAGTAATACCCTTGTTACTTCTGGAGTGTATTTTTTATTTTTTTTCTTAGTATTAAGTGAGAGTGATTTTAAAATAAGAGATGAGAGGAACAAACAACAAGCATTAGATCAATTAATAAGAGAAAATGCAGATTAATAAGAGAGAGAAATTAATAGTCACATTAATAAATAAGTTTAATCATAATTGCTTGACTGATTTAATGGTTGTTGTATGTTCCTCTCATCTCTCCTTTTATTTTAAAATCAGTCTAACTTGATATCCCCCCCCCACACACACACACACAAATATATATATATATATATATATATATATATATATATATATATATATATATATATATATATATATATAAATATATATATATATATATATAGTCAAATTTTTTATTATAATAAATAATGGGAGAGTATTTATTAAATATTTTAAGTTTTCAAAATAATATAATTTATAAATCTATCATATAAGAAAGGTCATTCTTTCATTTCTAATTGCTACCACGTGGATGGTCTGATCATTCCAATGATTGCCACGTGGATGTCCTAACTATCTCCAAATTGTTTTCCTCCCAAATTTCACATATTCTACTATAGTTTTTTTTAAATTTTTTCCATCATTAATATGCAACGGTTTCATCGTCCATTGAATTCCAACCATTTTTTTCATCTTAACTCCAACTCTAATGCTTTCTTTTTTTCTAACGCTTTATTAATCTTTTCCCAACCACTTTTCTTTTTCTCTTATTTCTCTTTTATGCTCTCTCTCTCTCTCTCTCTCTGTGTGTGTGTCTCTCTCTCTCTCTCTCTCACACACACACACACACACACACACAAACACACACAAATTTTTCTCTATTTTTTTCTTCTTAACTCTAACATTCATTTATAGTCATCATTTTATCATCATCAATCTTTTATGAAGTTAAAATTAATTTCTATTTTCTTTTTTTCCAGGTTATAGATATAGACGTAGACATGAGCTAACTTGAAATAATATGAGAAGGATAAGTTTTAACATTTTTTTATTTTTTTAGGTTGTATTTCTATACTTATATGTTACCATCTGTGTATTCTTTTGAATAATATATTATCTACTTTTGCCATTTTTGAAGTTCATGATATAACCAATGTTTTTTTTTACATCTCTTTCACTTCTTTTGGTTAGTATTTATTTTTTAATCTATGTTAATATCGATTCATATTTTACAAATGTTAATATGTATTTTATTTATTTATTTTCCAATTTGTTATACTTGTTTTGTGTTGATTTTCATTTATTATTATAAAAACTCATATGGGTTGTCCAAATCCTTATTGATCTCTTTTTTTTTGGTTAATCACCACTGATTTAGTCCGGTTCAGGGGTCAGTTCTGGCATCAATTGGTTACAGTCCCTCTCGGTCGTAATTGCGGGGGATCGAATAGTGGTTCTCCCAACCAAGTTCAGTGCCAATCACCACTGGCCCAACTAACGATTGGTTGATCTCTTTGTATTCAAGGGAAACTGATAAAAATGATGGTTTTTTTTAGTTATTATGATATGGTCAAAACAAATATTGTTGTTGTTACAAGTTGCAGAAAGATGAGAAAGACAAAAAAAATTGTTATGGTTTGTTTTGTTTCTTTTTCTTTTCTATTTGTTTTATATTAAATATTTTTAGTATACTATTATATATATATATATATATATATATATATATATATATATATATATATATATATATTATTACTATTATTATTTCTATTTTTATTTATATTATATAATTATCCTATTATTATTATTATATATTAATTCATTTTTTTAACATCTTTTTCACTTCATTTGTTTTTCCAGGTGGTAGATTTACTAATAAGAAGATGAAAATATTTAAATAATATTTATAATTTGTTATGTAATTTCTGTAATATATATATATATATATATATATATATATATATATATATATATATATATATATATATATATATATATATATATATATATATATATATATATATTACTTTATTGCTTTTTTAGGCAATACATCTATCTATAAGAAGAAAAAGATTAAATGAGATTCAAAATTTAGTAATATCTTTTTTATTTATTTTATTTATTTTTTATTTATTTTTATCATTTCTCTTATATATATATATATATATATATATATATATATATATATATATATATATATATATATATATATATATATATATATATATATATATATATAAACTTTCTTACTTTATTGCTTTTTTAGTCAATACATCTATCTATAAGAAGAAAAAGATTAAAAGAGATTCAAAATTTAGTAATATCTTTTTTATTTATTTTATTTATTAATTTATTAATTTTTATCTTTTCTCTTATATATATATATATATATATATATATATATATATATATATATATATATATATATATATATATATATATATATATATATATATATATATATATATATATATATATATATATATATATATATATATTGATACTTTATTACTTTATTGCTTTTTTAGGCAATACATCTATCTATAAGAAGAAAAAGATTAAATAAGATTCAAAATTTAGTAATATCTTTTTTATTTTTTTTATTTTTTTATTTATCAATTTTTATCTTTTCTCTTTAATATATATATTTTTTAAACTTTTTTTCTTAATTTCTTTTCTCAGGCAGTAGATCAATCTATAAGAAGAAAAAAGTTAAATAAGATTCTTAATTTATTAATATCTTTTTTATTTATTATTTGATTTCTTTTTTAGTTTTTCTCTTTTCTATTATATATATATATATATATACATATATATATATATATATATATATATATATATATATATATATATATATATATATATTGCAAATAATAAACTTTCTGGGTTAATAATTGTCTTTTTACAAATAATATAATTAAAAAATACATAACGTTTTGCTCGTTATACAATAATTTATTTTTCAATATCTTGATTTATTTTTTTGTTCTTTTCACTATTATTGTTTTAGATCACTTAAATTATATAAACATTTATCTACATGTTTCTCTACTTGAATTGTTTGCTATATCTTGAATTGTTTGCTATTTCTTTTTTATATAATTAAATATTTTCTATAATTGATTTTTTTTAAAAGAAATTTAACCTATAAATAAAGGTCTAGTGAAAACCTTTTATTGACTGAATGTTGAGCAAAGTTTGTAACATCACAAAGTTGTGAATTTGAGTTGAGTTTGTGAAGAGTAATGGCTATTAGTCAAACTAAAATATGTGTTGTGATGATCTTGATGATAATGTTTGTTATCATACAATCTGAATCCAATGCTCAATCTCAAGAATTGAAACCAAACAAGATTAATGAGCCTTGGTGTACAATAAAGTGTAATTTTGTTTGTGCTAAATATGAAGAGAAAGAGTTTACGACGTGTATGGATGAATGTAAAAAAACAAAATGCTAGCATCAACATTGATAAGGTTCTTTACATAACCACGGTTTTTTAATTATTTTATTTCTTTAAAAAAATTAATTAATTTTTTTACAACACATATATATTAAATTATTTTTATTTTGTAGGTGCTTGCGGATATGATGAATACATACTCTCCAAGGTTGGAAATTTGCAACAATAATAAATAAATACTTGTGTGTTAAGAAATGCTATGTAATAAATTATAATATAAAGTTGACATCATGTCAAATTTCAATAAATATATTATTACTCACAAAGTCTTTTTTTTAATAACTATTTTGTTGTTATTTTTGTTTGTTTTCTATGATGTTTGATTTAAAAATTGGCGTGCATATAAAAAACATTTTTCTAGATTTTTATGGTCATTATTTAGATTAGAGATGCTTTAAAATGTTATTAAATAAGTCTTAAAAAATATTCAAGTTGAGTTTTAGGAGTGACTTCATAGTAGCAAATTTATGAAAAATAAAATATTAATTTTTAGTAGCTAATACATAAGCCAAGGTCAGACCAACTTTTTTTTTAAATAGAAAAGGCCTAGGCTTTTATAAGCTTATTTTGTTAAATAGACTAGACTACATGTCATACAAAACGCCTTACTAGCTTATCAGGCCGACCTATTTATTAAATATTAATGAATTTATTCTTTTTATATTATATTTTATACTTTATATTAAAATACAAAAGTAAAACCTAGTTATATTTTTGAACTTATGAAAATAATTTGAAATAAATCTTATAAATAATGTTATAAGGTGTTTTCATAAGTTCTCTCAAATAAACCATCTCTCAAAATTTATACTATTAGGTAAGTCCAGATAAGTAAATGGAAACTAACATTTATTCTCATTGTACTTTTGATTCTCTACTCTATTTAAATATTAGTTGAATTTCTTATTTATATATGTTCAAATGATATAGGTTTTTTATATAGGTTAATAGGTCAATCAGGCCCTCAAAAAGGCCAGGCTTAGGCAAAAAAAACAGCCTTTTATAGGCTACATGCCAGACTTAAGCTTTGAATTTTTCTGCAGGCCAGACTTAGGCTTTGCAGAAAATTTTACCTTGTACCCCTACATTTAACTCCACACCCCTATATATTTTTTAAAATTCCAATTTTATCCTTTTTATTTATTTATTTTTAAAATTTCCGGAATACAAAATATTTCAAACCGGAAGTAACACCCTTGTTACTTCCGAAGTGTATTTTTTAATTTTTTTCTCAACTGGAAGTAATACCCTTGTTACTTCTGGAGTGTATTTTTTATTTTTTTTCTTAGTATTAAGTGAGAGTGATTTTAAAATAAGAGATGAGAGGAACAAACAACAAGCATTAGATCAATTAATAAGAGAAAATGCAGATTAATAAGAGAGAGAAATTAATAGTCACATTAATAAATAGGTTTAATTATAATTGCTTGACTGATTTAATGGTTGTTGTATGTTCCTCTCATCTCTCATTTTATTTTAAAATCGCTCTAACTTGATATCCCCCCCCCCCCACACACACAAATATATATATATATATATATATATATATATATATATATATATATATATATATATATATATATATATATATATATATATATAGTCAAATTTTTTATTATAATAAATAATGGGAGAGTATTTATTAAATATTTTAAGTTTTCAAAATAATATAATTTATAAATCTATCATATAAGAAAGGTCATTCTTTCATTTCCAATTGCTACCACGTGGATGGTCTGATCCTTCCAATGATTGCCACGTGGATGTCCTAACTATCTCCAAATTGTTTTCCTCCCAAATTTCACATATTCTACTATAGTTTTTTTTAAATTTTTTCCATCATTAATATGCAACGGTTTCATCGTCCATTGAATTCCAACCATTTTTTTTCATCTTAACTCCAACTCTAATGCTTTCTTTTTTTCTAACGCTTTATTTCTCTTTTCCCAACCACTTTTCTTTTTCTCTTATTTCTCTTTTATGCTCTCTCTCTCTCTCTCGCTCTCTCTCTCTCTCTCTGTGTGTGTGTGTGTGTCTCTCTCTCTCTCTCTCTCTCTCTCTCTCTCTCTCACACACACACACACACACACACACACACACACACATTTTTCTCTATTTTTTTCTTCTTAACTCTCACATTCATTTATAGTCATCATTTTATCATCATCAATCTTTTATGAAGTTAAAATTATTTTCTTTTTTCTTTTTTTCCAGGTTATAGATATAGACGTAGACATGAGCTAACTTGAAATAATATGAGAAGGATAAGTTTTAACATTTTTTTATTTTATTAGGTTGTATTTCTATACTTATATGTTACCATCTATGTATTCTTTTGAATAATATATTATCTACTTTTTCCATTTTTGAAGTTCATGATATAACCAATGTTTTTTTTTTACATCTCTTTCACTTCTTTTGGTTAGTATTTATTTTTTAATCTATGTTAATATCGATTCATATTTTACAAATGTTAATATGTATTTTATTTATTTATTTTCCAATTTGTTATACTTGTTTTGTGTTGATTTTCATTTATTATTATAAAAACTCATATGGGTTGTCCAAATCCTTATTGATCTCTTTTTTTTTGGTTAATCACCACTGGTTTAGTCCGGTTCGGGGGTCAGTTATGGCATCAATTGGTTACAGTCCCTCTCGGTCGTAATTGCAGGGGATCGAATTCTGGTTCTCCCAACCAAGTTCAGCGCCAATCACCACTGGCCCAACTAACGATTGGTTGATCTCTTTGTATTCAAGGGAAACTGATAAAAATGATGGTTTTTTTAGTTATTATGATATGGTCAAAACAAATATTGTTGTTGTTACAAGTTGCAGAAAGATGAGAAAGAGAAAAAAAATTGTTATGGTTTGTTTTGTTTCTTTTTCTTTTCTATTTGTTTTATATTAAATATTTTTAGTATACTATTATATATATATATATATATATATATATATATATATATATATATATATATATATATATATATATATTATTACTATTATTATTTCTATTTTTATTTATATTATATAATTATCCTATTATTATTATTATTATATATTAATTCATTTTTTTAACATCTTTTTCACTTCATTTGTTTTTCCAGGTGGTAGATTTACTAATAAGAAGATGAAAATATTTAAATAATATTTATAATTTGTTATGTAATTTCTGTAATATATATATATATATATATATATATATATATATATATATATATATATATATATATATATCTTTATTGCTTTTTTAGGCAATACATCTATCTATAAGAAGAAAAAGATTAAATGAGATTCAAAATTTAGTAATATCTTTTTTTATTTATTTTATTTATTTTTTATTTATTTTTATCATTTCTCTTAAATATATATATATATATATATATATATATATATATATATATATATATATATATATATATATATATATATATATATATATATATATAAACTTTATTACTTTATTGCTTTTATAGTCAATACATCTATCTATAAGAAGAAAAAGATTAAAAGAGATTCAAAATTTAGTAATATCTTTTTTATTTATTTTATATATTTATTTATTAATTTTTATCTTTTCTCTTTTATATATATATATATATATATATATATATATATATATATATATATATATTGATACTTTATTACTTTATTGCTTTTTTAGGCAATACATCTATCTATAAGAAGAAAAAGATTAAATAAGATTCAAAATTTAGTAATATCTTTTTTATTTTTATTTATTTATTTATTTATTAATTTTTATCTTTTCTCTTTTATATATATATTTTTTAAACTTTTTTTCTTAATTTCTTTTCTCAGGCAGTAGATCAATCTATAAGAAGAAAAAAGTTAAATAAGATTCTTAATTTATTAATATCTTTTTTATTTATTATTTGATTTCTTTTTTAGTTTTTCTCTTTTCTATATATATATATATATATATATATATATATATATATATATATATATATATATATATATATATATATATATATATATATATATATATATATATTGCAAATAATAAACTTTCTGGGTTAATAATTGTCTTTTTACAAATAATATAATTTAAAAATACATAACGTTTTGCTCATTATACAATAATTTATTTTTCAATATCTTGATTTATTTTTTTGTTCTTTTCACTATTATTGTTTTAGATCACTTAAATTATATAAACATTTATCTACATGTTTCTCTACTTGAATTGTTTGCTATATCTTTAATTGTTTGCTATTTCTTTTTTATATAATTAAATATTTTCTATAATTGATTTTTTTAAAAAGAAATTTAACCTATAAATAAAGGTCTAGTGAAAACCTTTTATTGACTGAATGTTGAGCAAAGTTTGTAACATCACAAAGTTGTGAATTTGAGTTGAGTTTGTGAAGAGTAATGACTATTAGTCAAACTAAAATATGTGTTGTGATGATCTTGATGATAATGTTTGTTATTATACAATCTGAATCCAATGCTCAATCTCAAGAATTGAAACCAAACAAGATTAATGAGCCTTGGTGTACAATAAAGTGTAATTTTGTTTGTGCTAAATATGAAGAGAAAGAGTTTACGGCGTGTATGGATGAATGTAAAAAAACAAAATGCTAGCATCAACATTGGTAAGGTTCTTAACATAACCACGGTTTTTTATTTATTTTATTTCTTTCAAAAAATTAATTAATTTTTTTACAACACATATATATTAAATTATTTTTATTTTGTACGTGTTTGCGGATATGATGAATACATACTCTCCAAGGTTGGAAATTTGCAACAATAATAAATAAATACTTGTGTGTTAAGAAATGCCATGTAATAAATTATAATATAAAGTTGACATCATGTCAAATTTCAATAAATATATTATTACTCACAAAGTCTTTTTTTTAATAAATATTTTGTTGTTATTTTTGTTTGTTTTCTATGATGTTTGATTTAAAAATTGGCGTGCATATAAAAAACATTTTTCTAGATTTTTATGGTCATTATTTAGATTAGAGATGCTTTAAAATGTTATTAAATAAGTATTAAAAAATATTCAAGTTGAGTTTTAGGAGTGACTTCATAGTAGCAAATTTATGAAAAATAAAATATTAATTTTTAGTAGCTAATACATAAGCCAAGGTCATACCAACTTTTTTTTTTTAAATAGAAAAGGCCTAGGCTTTTATAAGCTTATTTTGTTAAATAGACTAGACTACATGTCATACAAAACGCCTTACTAGCTTATCAGGCCGACCTATTTATTAAATATTAATGAATTTATTCTTTTTATATTATATTTTATACTTTATATTAAAATACAAAAGTAAAACCTAGTTATATTTATGAACTTATGAAAATAATTTGAAATAAATCTTATGAATAATGTTATAAGGTGTTTTCATAAGTTCTCTCAAATAAACCATCTCTCAAAATTTATACTATTAGGTAAGTCCAGATAAGTAAATGGAAACTAACATTTACTCTCATTGTACTTTTGATTCTCTACTCTATTTAAATATTAGTTGAATTTCTTATTTATATATGTTCAAATGATATAGGTTTTTTATATAGGTTAATAGGTCAATCAGGCCCTCAAAAAGGCCAGGCTTTGGCCAAAAAAACAGCCTTTTATAGGCTACAGGCCAGACTTAAGCTTTGAATTTTTCCGCAGGCCAGACTAAGGCTTTGCAGAAAATTTTACCTTGTACCCCTACATTTAACTCCACACCCCTATATATTTTTTAAAATTCCAATTTTATCCTTTTTATTTATTTATTTTTAAAATTTCCGGAATACAAAATATTTCAAACCGGAAGTAACACCCTTGTTACTTCCGAAGTGTATTTTTTAATTTTTTTCTCAACCGGAAGTAATACCCTTGTTACTTCTGGAGTGTATTTTTTATTTTTTTTCTTAGTATTAAGTGAGAGTGATTTTAAAATAAGAGATGAGAGGAACAAACAACAAGCATTAGATCAATTAATAAGAGAAAATGCAGATTAATAAGAGAGAGAAATTAATAGTCACATTAATAAATAAGTTTAATCATAATTGCTTGACTGATTTAATGGTTGTTGTATGTTCCTTTTTCTCTCATTTTATTTTAAAATTGCTCTAACTTGATATCCCCCCCCCCACACACACACAAATATATATATATATATATATATATATATATATATATATATATATATATATATATATATATATATATATATATATATATATATATATATGTATATATATATATATATATATATATATATATATAGTCAAATTTTTTATTATAATAAATAATGGGAGAGTATTTATTAAATATTTTAAGTTTTCAAAATAATAGAATTTATAAATCTATCATATAAGAAAGGTCATTCTTTCATTTCCAATTGCTACCACGTGGATGGTCTGATCATTCCAATGATTGCCACGTGGATGTCCTAACTATCTCCAAATTGTTTTCCTCCCAAATTTCACATATTCTACTATAGTTTTTTTTAAATTTTTCCCATCATTAATATGCAACGGTTTCATCGTCCATTGAATTCCAACCATTTTTTTTCATCTTAACTCCAACTCTAATGCTTTCTTTTTTTCTAACGCTTTATTTCTCTTTTCCCAACCACTTTTCTTTTTCTCTTATTTCTCTTTTATGCTCTCTCTCTCTCTCTCTCTCTCTCTCTCTGTGTGTGTGTGTGTGTGTGTGTGTGTCTCTCTCTCTCTCTCTCACACACACACACACACACACACACACACACACATTTTTCTCTATTTTTTTCTTCTTAACTCTCACATTCATTTATAGTAATCATTTTATCATCATCAATCTTTTATGAAGTTAAAATTAATTTCTATTTTCTTTTTTTCCAGGTTATAGATATAGACGTAGACATGAGCTAACTTGAAATAATATGAGAAGGATAAGTTTTAACATTTTTTTATTTTTATAGGTTGTATTTCTATACTTATATGTTACCATCAGTGTATTCTTTTGAATAATATATTATCTACTTTTGCCATTTTTGAAGTTCATGATATAACTAATGTTTTTTTTTACATCTCTTTCACTTCTTTTGGTTAGTATTTATTTTTTAATCTATGTTAATATCGATTCATATTTTACAAATGTTAATATGTATTTTATTTATTTATTTTCCAATTTGTTATACTTGTTTTGTGTTGATTTTCATTTATTATTATAAAAACTCATATGGGTTGTCCAAATCCTTATTGATCTCTTTTTTTTTGGTTAATCACCACTGGTTTAGTCCGGTTCGGGGGTCAGTTCTGGCATCAATTGATTACAGTCCCTCTCTGTCGTAATTGCGGGGGATCGAATTGTGGTTCTCCCAACCAAGTTCAGCGCCAATCACCACTGGCCCAACTAACGATTGGTTGATCTCTTTGTATTCAAGGGAAACTGATAAAAATGATGGTTTTTTTAGTTATTATGATATGGTCAAAACAAATATTGTTGTTGTTACAAGTTGCAGAAAGATGAGAAAGAGAAAAAAAATTGTTATGGTTTGTTTTGTTTCTTTTTCTTTTCTATTTGTTTTATATTAAATATTTTTAGTATACTATTATATATATATATATATATATATATATATATATATAATATATATATATATATATATATATATATATATATATATATATATATATATATTATTACTATTATTATTTCTATTTTTATTTATATTATATAATTATCCTATTATTATTATTATATATTAATTCATTTTTTTAACATCTTTTTCACTTCATTTGTTTTTCCAGGTGGTAGATTTACTAATAAGAAGATGAAAATATTTAAATAATATTTATAATTTGTTATGTAATTTCTGTAATATATATATATATATATATATATATATATATATATATATATATATATATATATATATATATATATATATATATATATATATATATATATATATATATATATATATATTACTTTATTGCTTTTTTAGGCAATATATCTATCTATAAGAAGAAAAAGATTAAATGAGATTCAAAATTTAGAAATATCTTTTTTATTTATTTTATTTATTTTTTATTTATTTTTATCATTTCTCTTATATATATATATATATATATATATATATATATATATATATATATATATATATATATATATATATATATATATATATATATAAACTTTATTACTTTATTGCTTTTTTAGTCAATACATCTATCTATAAGAAGATATAGATTAAAAGAGATTCAAAATTTAGTAATATCTTTTTTATTTATTTTATTTATTTATTAATTTTTATCTTTTCTCTTTTATATATATATATATATATATATATATATATATATATATATATATATATATATATATATATATATATATATATATATATATATATATATATATATATATATATATATATATATATATATATATATATATATATATATATATATATATATATATATTGATACTTTATTACTTTATTGCTTTTTTAGGCAATACATCTATCTATAAGATGAAAAAGATTAAATAAGATTCAAAATTTAGTAATATCTTTTTTTTTTATTTATTAATTTTTATCTTTTCTCTTTTATATATATATTTTTTAATCTTTTTTTCTTAATTTCTTTTCTCAGACAGTAGATCAATCTATAAGAAGAAAAAAGTTAAATAAGATTCTTAATTTATTAATATCTTTTTTATTTATTATTTGATTTCTTTTTTAGTTTTTCTCTTTTCTATTATATATATATATATATATATATATATATATATATATATATATATATATATATATATACATATATATATATATATACATATATATATATACATATATATATATATATATATACATATATATATATATATATACATATATATATATATATACATATATATATATATATATATATATATATATATATATATATATATATATATATATATATATATATATATATATATATATATATATATATTGCAAATAATAAACTTTCTGGGTTAATAATTGTCTTTTTACAAATAATATAATTAAAAAATACATAACGTTTTGCTCATTATACAATAATTTATTTTTCAATATCTTGATTTATTTTTTTGTTCTTTTCACTATTATTGTTTTAGATCACTTAAATTATATAAACATTTATCTACATGTTTCTCTACTTGAATTATTTGCTATATCTTGAATTGTTTGCTATTTCTTTTTTATATAATTAAATATTTTCTATAATTGATTTTTTTTAAAAGAAATTTAACCTATAAATAAAGGTCTAGTGAAAACCTTTTATTGACGGAATGTTGAGCAAAGTTTGTAACATCACAAAGTTGTGAATTTTAGTTGAGTTTGTGAAGAGTAATGGCTATTAGTCAAACTAAAATATATGTTGTGATGATCTTGATGATAATGTTTGTTATCATACAATCTGAATCCAATGCTCAATCTCAAGAATTGAAACCAAACAAGATTAATGAGCCTTTGTGTACAATAATGTGTAATTTTGTTTGTGCTAAGTATGAAGAGAAAGAGCTTAAGGCGTGTATGGATGAATGTAAAAAAACAAAATGCTAGCATCAACATTGGTAAGGTTCTTTACATAACCACTGTTTTTTATTTATTTTATTTCTTTGAAAAAATTAATTAATTTTTTTACAACACATATATATTAATTATTTTTATTTTGTAGGTGTTTGCGGATATGATGAATACATACTCTCCAAGGTTGGAAATTTGCAACAATAATAAATAAATACTTGTGTGTTAAGAAATGCTATGTAATAAATTATAATATAAAGTTGACATCATGTCAAATTTCAATAAATATATTATTACTCACAAAGTCTTTTTTAATAAATTTATTGTTATTTTTGTTTGATTTCTATGATGTTTGATTTAAAAATTGGCGTGCATATAAAAAACATTTTTCTAGATTTTTATGGTCATTATTTAGATTATAAATAAATAAAAAGGATAAAATTGGAATTTTTAAAAATATATAGGGGTGTGGAGTTAAATGTAGGGGCACAAGGTAAAATTTTCTGCAAAGCCTAAGTCTGGCCTGCAGAAAAATTCAAAGCTTAAGTCTGGCCTGTAGCCTATAAAAGGCTGTTTTTTTGGCCTGAGTCTGGCCTTTTTGAGGGCCTGATTGACCTATTAACCTATATAAAAAACCTATATCATTTGAATATATATAAATAAGAAATTCAACTAATATTTAAATAGAGTAGAGAATCAAAAGTACAATGAGAGTAAATATTAGTTTCCATTTACTTATCTGGGCTTACCTAATAGTATAAATTTTGAGAGATGGTTTATTTGAGAGAACTTATGAAAACACCTTATAACATTATTCATAATATTTCTTTCAAATTATTTTCATAAGTTCATAAATATAACTAGGTTTTACTTTTGTATTTTAATATAAAGTATAAAATATAATATAAAAAGAATAAATTCATTAATATTTAATAAATAGGTCGGCCGGATAAGCTAGTAAGGCGTTTTGTATGACATGCAGCCTAGTCTATTTAACAAAATAAACTTATAAAAATCCTAGGCCTTTTCTATTTAAAAAAAAAAAGTTGGTCTGACCTTGGCTTATGTATTAGCTACTGAAAATTAATATTTTATATTTCATAAATTTGCTACTATGAAGTCACTCCTAAAACTCAACTTGAATATTTTTTAAGACTTATTTAATAACATTTTAAAGCATCTCTAATCTAAATAATGACCATAAAAATCTAGAAAAATGTTTTTTATATGCACGCCAATTTTTAAATCAAACATCATAGAAATCAAACAAAAATAACAATAAAATATTTATTAAAAAAGACTTTGTGAGTAATAATATATTTATTGAAATTTGACATGATGTCAACTTTATATTATAATTTATTACATAGCATTTCTTAACACACAAGTATTTATTTATTATTGTTGCAAATTTCCAACCATGGAGAGTATGTATTCATCATATCCGCAAACACCTACAAAATAAAAATAATTAATATATATGTGTTGTAAAAAAATTAATTAATTTTTTCAAAGAAATAAAATAAATAAAAAATAGTGGTTATGTAAAGAACCTTACCAATGTTGATGCTAGCATTTTGTTTTTTTACATTCATCCATACACGCCTTAAGCTCTTTCTCTTCATATTTAGCACAAAAAAAATTACACTTTATTGTACACCAAGGCTCATTAATCTTGTTTGGTTTCAATTCTTGAGATTGAGCATTGGATTCAGATTGTATGATAACAAACATTATCATCAAGATCATCACAACATATATTTTAGTTTGACTAATAGCCATTACTCTTCACAAACTCAACTAAAATTCACAACTTTGTGATGTTACAAACTTTGCTCAACATTCCGTCAATAAAAGGTTTTCACTAGACCTTTATTTATAGGTTAAATTTCTTTTAAAAAAAATAAATTATAGAAAATATTTAATTATATAAAAAAGAAATAGCAAACAATTCAAGATATAGCAAATAATTCAAGTAGAGAAACATGCAGATAAATGTTTATATAATTTAAGTGATCTAAAACAATAATAGAGAAAAGAACAAAAAAACAAATCAAGATATTGAAAAATAAATTATTGTATAATGAGCAAAACGTTATGTATTTTTTAATTATATTATTTGTAAAAAGACAATTATTAACCCAGAAAGTTTATTATTTGCAATATATATATATATATATATATATATATATATATATATATATATATATATATATATATATATATATATATATATATATATATATATATATATTTCCGGAATACAAAATATTTCAAACCGGAAGTAACACCCTTGTTACTTCCGAAATGTATTTTTTTAATTTTTTTCTCAACCGGAAGTAATACCCTTGATACTTTCGGAGTGTATTTTTTATTTTTTTCTCAGTATTAAGTGAGAGTGATTTTAAAATAAGAGATGAGAGGAACAAACAACAAGCATTAGATCAATTAATAAGAGAAAATTCAGATTAATAAGAGAGAGAAATTAATAGTCACATTAATAAAAAAATTTAATCATAATTGTTTGACTGATTTAATGATTGTTTTTAGTTCCTCTCATCTCTCATTTTATTTTAAAATCGCTCTAACTTGATACGCCCTCCCCCCCCCCCCCCCCCCCCCCCCCCCCCCCCACACACACACACACACACACATATATATATATATATATATATATATATATATATATATATATATATATATATATATATTCAAATTTTTTATAATAATAAATAATGGGAGAGTATTTATTAAATATTTTAAGTTTTCAAAATAATATAATTTATAAATCTATCATATAAGAAAGGTCATTCTTTCATTTCCAATTTCTACCACGTGGATGGTCTCATCATTCCAATGATTGCTACGTGGATGTCCTAACTATCTCCAAATTGTTTTCCTCCCAAATTTCACATATTCTACTATAGTTTTTTTTAAATCTTTTCCATCATTAATATGCAACGGTTTCATCGTCCATTGAATTCCAACCATTTTTTCTTCATCTTAACTCCAACTCCAATGTTTTCTTTTTTTCTTACGCTTTATTTCTCTTTTCCCAACCACTTTTCTTTTTCTCTTATTTCTCTTTTATGCTCTCTCTGTGTGTGTGTGTGTGTCTCTCTCTCTCTCTCTCTCTCTCTCTCTCTCTCTCTCTCTCTCTCTCTCTCTCTCTCTGTCTCACACACACACACACACACACACACACACATTTTTCTCTATTTTTTTCTTCTTAACTCTCACATTCTTTTATAGTCATCATTTTATCATCATCAATCTTTTGTAAAGTTAAAATTAATTTCTATTTTCTTTTTTTCCAGGTTATAGATATAGACGTAGACATGAGCTAACTTGAAATAATATGAGAAGAGGATAAGTTTTAACATTTTTTATTTTTTTAGGTTGTATTTCTATACTTATATGTTACCATCTGTGTATTCTTTTGAATAATATATTATCTACTTTTGCCATTTTTGAAGTTCATGATATAACCAATGTTTTTTTTACATCTCTTTCACTTCTTTTGGTTAGTATTTATTTTTTAATCTATGTTAATATCGATTCATATTTTTCAAATGTTAATATGTATTTTATTTATTTATTTTCCAATTTGTTACACTTGTTTTGTGTTGATTTTCATTTATTATTAAAAAAACTCATATGGGTTGTCCAAATCCTTATTGATCTTTTTTTTGTTAATCACCACTAGTTTAGTCCGGTTCGGGGGTCAGTTCTGGCATCAATTGGTTACAGCCCCCTCTCGGTCGTAGTTGTGGGGGATCGAATTGTGGTTCTCCCAACCAAGTTCAGCGCCAATCACCACTGGCCCAACTAACGATTGGTTGATCTCTTTGTATTCAAGGGAAACTGATGAAAATGATGGTTTTTTTAGTTATTATGATATGGTCAAAACAAATATTGTTGTTGTTACAAGTTGCAGAAAGATGAGAAAGAGAAAAAAAATTGTTATGGTTTGTTTTGTTTCTTTTTCTTTTCTATTTGTTTTATATTAAATATTTTTAGTATACTATTATATATATATATATATATATATATATATATATATATATATATATATTATTACTATTATTATTCTATTTTTATTTATATTATATAATTATCCTATTATTATTATATATTAATTCATTTTTTTAACATCTTTTTCACTTCATTTGTTTTTCCAGGTGGTAGATTTACTAATAAGAAGATGAAAAAATTTAAATAATATTTATAAATTGTTATGTAATTTCTGTAATATATATATATATATATATATATATATATATATATATATATATTTAATTTTATTTTCTAATAAACTTTTTTACTTTATTTCTTTTTTCATGCAATTGATCTATATATAACAAGAAAAAAGTTAAATAAGATTCATAATTTAGTAATATATTTTTTATTTATTTTTTGATTTTTTGATTAATTTTTCTCTTTATAATATATATATATATATATATATATATATATATATATATATATATATATATATATATATATATATATATATATATATATATATATATAATTTTATTTTCGTAACATCTTTTCAAATCTTTTTTTTCTGATGGCAGATTTACTAATAAGAAGATGAATTTTTTTAAAATAATATTCATAATTTGTTATGTAATTTCTGTAACATCTCGCTATATTAAATGAAGAAACTCTAATAGTATCATATCCTTATAAAGAATTATTCGTAGGAGTTTTTCAGAATGGATTACGAGTCGGGCAATTCAATGAGTCCCTGGCTCAAAAGTTGGCTGCTCATATGTATGAAATTTCATCTTGGGCCGAATGCCACTTAAAAGGTAAAGATAACAACCTGGAAAAAAAGGGATCAAGATGGTATAGAAAAAAAAACAAAACAAAAAGAGGAAAGTCCAATCCGGAAGAAGGAACCACCTCGGTCAGCTATCCGAGAACAACATTCCCCCAGACCGTACAAGCCAACATCCGTATCTGACAGAAGATACATTCCACTAAATACCCGGAGGGGAGACATTTTGAAGGAAATAGGTCATCTGAACTTATTACCTAATCCTACTCGACCAAAGTGGGCAAATGCAGTATGGGAAAAGATCCAGAGGCATGGTGCAGCTATCATAGAATAAAGGGTCATCATACGGAAGACTGCCAACAGTTGAAAAGAGAAATCAAAGCCTTAATCCAATGAGGATATCTCTTATCCTATGTGAAAGATTAGTGTTCACAAAACAATAAGAGGAGTCCCCGTCGAGACAATCTGGGTTCAAAGAAAACATCACAAAAGAAAGGTCCAGGCGCCGGGGAGGGTCATGAAACGAAGGTTGCTCGTCACACCCTAAACACCATAGATGTAGTCTTTTCAGGAGGAGGTGAAACTAATTCATCCAGGAAGAGATATGCAAAGGCGGTCATGCACATTGACCAATACCTACCAGAGAAAATGAATGAGGATCTTGGGCCAATTACGTTCCCTAAGCCTGAGGTTATAGGAATTCTAGCTCACAAAAATTGACCTTATGGTCATAAAGGTATTGATACGAGACTAGAATGTAAAAGGTTACTAATAGACCCTGGCAGTTCATCAGACGTATTGAACTGGGACGCCTTCCATGGAATGAGACTTGACGCCACCGGGCTCTTACAATTTAAAGGGAGTCTTGTAGGATTCTCAGGAGAACAGGTACAGGTACTCTGACACTTGACATTACCAACAACATTTGGAAACATGAACAATGCAAAAACTATTCGAGTCAGATACCTTATTGTCAATGTCACCTCACCCTATAACATCATCATAAGAAGACATTCATTTAACGCCTTAGAAGCTTCACTATCAACTTTATACCTCACTATGAAATTTCCACTTGGGGTGGGTCGGGTCGAAATAATCAAAGGTGATCAGGGGCTGGGGAGAAAGTGTTGCATGAAGACTTAGAAACTGAGCCCGTTGAAAAACACTCAGGGTGATTACCACTTATAGAAGCTCCTGCTAGGAACAACTTTCTCTCCTTGAAAGCTAGCCCAAATGATGGGCTTACTTTTCAGAAAGAATCACAAAGAGGCGAGGAAGAACTATAAGCGATTAAATAAGAAGAGATCCTCAACAGAGGGGTCCTAAGTATGGGTGTTCAAATCCAAACCAATCAAACTAAAAACCGCAAACCGATCCAAAAAATTTGAAAACCACAAAAAATCGAAATTTTTTGGATGTCATTTTCTAAAAACCGATCGTTTCAGATAGGATTTTGGATTGATTTTCAAAACCGATCCAAACTAAACCAAACCGTATATATATATATATATATATATATATATATATATATATATATATATATATATATATATATATATATATATATATATATATATATATATTACTTATTTATTTGTTATTAGTATATTTGCGTTAATTTAATATTAAATTACACTTATTTTTTTAAATACTATTATTAGTTTGATTTAGTCTATTTATTTTTATTTTTTTCAACTCGTAGAATATTGAAAAAACTAATTGTTTAGTACATTTAGAATATTAAAAAAACTATAATTCTTAATATGGATATTCAAAAAACCGATCCAAATTAAATCACATAAAATTGGATTGGATCAGATCAGATATTTTTAACCAATCATCCACAACGGAACCAAACCGCAAGTAAATTTACCTTTGGATCAGATGATATTTTACTTCAAAACCGATCCAAATCGAACCGCGAACACCCCTAGTCCTAAGTAGTGTTGTGCTCCCTAATGTTGAAAAACTAACGTCCATATTTTCTCTATGTTTAAACATTCAGACCCAAGGTCGCCATGCGGAACGCAATGCCTTGATTTCCATAATACTATCAACGAAAGAGGATGGAACAACCGGCCTCATGAGGAAAGCCGATTCTAAACTAGTAGCCAGACTGATAAGACGCATGTTCCAAGCAAGATACCCCAACTTGATGAAATATCTCAAGGACAAGTCATCAACGAACTCAACATGTATCAAAACACATTGATTACATCCGTGTACATAGGTCTCCCGCAAGCATGTAGACTGGCTCTGAGGAGGGTAGAAAAACTCTTATTAAACACATTGATTACATCAGTGTACATAGTTGTTAGCTCCTAATTTGACGCTCATATTATTCTTAAAGAGAAGTAATTTAAGGATTATATTCTTTAAGGAGAATAAAAAGGCTTCAACTGAAGTGATAATGAGAATCTAAGTCAAAGCTACACCCGTGTAAGGGAAGGATGATTCATGGACTTATAAATATTTCTAAGTGATTGGAAATGTTGTTCGACAGATGCTTCTAAAAACATTTGACACGAAAGGATTTAAATTCAAATTTAGAAGGGAAAGTTGGTTTCTTGTCTGTTCCTAAAGAGACAAGTGGTGCATATTCAAGGGTCAAAGACATGCATGTTGGTGTAAGCTCTAGAGGCCAATACTTTTGGTACTTGTATAAAATTATTTATTAATTATAAAATGCATATATTTATTATTATGTTTATTAATAATAAAAGGCACAAACTAACTTGAAATAATATGAGAAGGATAAGTTTTAACGTTGTTTTTTTGTTTTTGTTTTTTTAGGTTGTAGATCTATATTTATATGTAACCATCTATGTATTTTTTTTAATATTATAGATTTACTTTTGCCATTTTTGAAGTTCATGATATAACCAATGTTTTTTTACATCTTTTCACTTCTTTTGGTTTGCATTTATTTTTCAATCCAGGTTAATATCGATTCATATTTACAAATGTTAATATATATTTTTAATTTATTTTTCAATTTGTTATATTTATTTTGTGTTGATTTTCATTTATTACTCAAAAAAATCATATGGGTTGTTCAAATCCTTATTGATCTCTTTGTATTCAAGGGAGACCAGGGAAACCGGTGAAAATGATGGTTTTTTTGTTATTATGATATGATCAAAACAAATATTGTTGTTGTTATAAGTTGCAGGAAGAAGAGAAAGAGAAACAAATTTTGTTACGGTTTGTTTTGTTTCTTTTTCTTTTCTTTTTGTTTTATATTAAATATTTTTAGTATCCTATTATTATTGTTATTATTATTATTATTATATATTATTTCATTTCTTAACATCTTTTTCACTTCATTTGTTTTTTCGGGTGGTAGATTTACTAATAAGAAGATGAAAAAATTTATATAATATTTATAATTTGTTATGAAATTTAAATAATATATATAATTTTATTTTTTAACATCTATTTCAATTCATTTTTTTCATGTTGTAGATTTACTTATAAGAAGATGAAAAAAAATTTAAATAATACTCATAATTTGTTATGTAATTTATATATATATATATATATATATATATATATATATATATATATATATATATATATATATATATATATATATATATATATATATATATATATATATATATATAAGAAGTGTAAATAAACATTTAGATTGAGATTAAAAATATTTAGAGAGAGAATCCTATGAAATTTGTGTTTATTTTTATTTTAGAAAAATATTATATTATTTATTTTAATTTAATGTCTTTTATCATCATTATTAAACTTGTTATTGATATTATTTATATAATTATAATGATATTCCTCAAAATGATTTATTTGGTTCAACTAAAAAAAATAGAGAAAAATATTGTAAATAAAATAGTAAAGTTAATAAAAACAACAAAGTAAATGAAAATTTATTATAATATCAAATAATAATATCGAGTATATTTATTAGAAGGATTATGATATTGTTAATATAACTAGCGGGATACCCATGCTATCGCACAAGTCCTGTCTATATTCACACGCTTCGTTGCGAAATATCACTTGTCAATTCTACCACTTTTTTCCGGGTCTAAATTTTGTACAGAGTAACCAATTTAATAGGTTAGTAAATCCAACAACAATAATATGGGTAAATTACAAATACAATATTAAGACTTCTTATATATGGTATTAAAAAATATATAGTGATATCATTGAATACACAATATGCGATTCTGGTATAATTTTTCATTCCTACAATAGCATATGAGAAAATATATCAAACTTAATTCAATATGAAAAATAAAATTCAAATGATCAGTCTACAACTAATATCTTATAGATTTAATATATTAACATTAAAATGGTCAATCTACAACTGATATGTAATAGATACATTCACGTCTACCCGTGTATCATGTTTGTATCATGCATGCAATTCTAGTCATTACCAAAACTCAGTTGAATTCAGATGAGTCTAAAACTACAACCATGAATAAAATCATGTTTCCAATTCAAATAACATTATCTTTTAAATATTAGTCAATTTTTTCAAACCTTAAATCTATAATAGTTTCCCGTCAAATATTAGTTTTATGTTTTTTGTGTGTAAGAGAATTTCATAATAGAAGTTTAACTCGACATAATTCTGTAAATTTAAAAATTTTAAATTATTTTATATTTCATTGAATAATTTTAAATAAAAATATATTAAAATTTAAAAAACAATTACAAACCTAAAATGTATAACCGTTTCCCGTCAAATATTCGTTTTAAATCCTTCTTTTTTTATCATATTGTGAAACCCCAAAATTTTCCCTCTCATGCTCACATTATTTTGCATATCATAAGCATAACATGTAGATAGCATACTCAAGCATTTGACATAGGAAAATGAAGCATAAGTATCCATAATCACAAGGATAAGGCATATGATCAATCATCTGGAAATTCATGATCTCCAAGCCAAGCCAAGAGCCAAGTGACATTACAAGAAGCTCAAAAGTCATCCTCAAGGTCTTAAAAGGATGGAACATCATCAGGAATTCAATAGTGCAATATCACCATATGCAGACGAAACCCTAATTAGGTCTTTGGATCATAACCTCATAGCTTTGACCAATTCTCATGGTCAAAGGCTCTCTTATAGTATACAAGGCTTGTGTATGAAGTTTGAGACAAAAATTCTGTAGATGTTAAGAATTGGCAGAATTTTTGACAAACAAGAAGTGTTGAACTTAGTTCAGGATGTCACACCAGATGTTGTGACATTGTCAAACAGAGTAAAAGTTAATGAATTAAGTCAAGACATCAGGATGTCACACCAGATGTTGTGACATCGTAAACCTGCTACCAGACTTAAATGATGCATAACAGAACTGAGTAAATTCAAGGGAATTTATCTGGAATTAATTGAAAAGAGATAAGCATTCCAAGGCGCATCTTTAGGGAGCTCAGTTATCTGATTTCAGTGTAACAGAATAACTAACTCACCTTGAATCAAGGAGGTAACAAACTAACTAACCCTAATTCAAGGTGATGACAGTGGGATTTATCAGGTCTGGATAATTTGCAAAAAGCCCACAAAACAAGCATCTATTTAAGGAACTGAAACTCTCAGAAAAGAGTAAGAATTTTAGAAGACCAAAAAGGGTGTTTGTGTTTTATAGCAGGTTTTAATTGTGTGTCACTTTATGAGCTTTTAAGCAAAAAGTGTATTGTGTCTTGATTGAAACTTTTAAGTAAGATCAAGCTGTTGTGTTTGAAGTGTGACTTCAATTTTATTAATCATTGTAAAAGATCACTGTGTGATTGAGGGGGAGTGAGTAGGTACTCATATCTAAGTTGTGTCTTAGGTAGAAATTGCCTTGGGTAGATATTAAGTGAAGTATTAAACTGGTTGGTTTAATTCCAGAATTAATATTACTTATATTGGATTTCCTTCCTGGCTTGGTAGCCCCCAGATGTAAGTGTGGAGATACACTGAACTGGGTTAACAATTTCCTGTGTTATTTAATTTACCATCACTTTAAGTTTTGTTTAAGTCTTCAAGTGTTTAAACATCTGATTCGACATCACGTACCTGATCCCAGAATTTCAATTGGCATCAGAGCAGGCACCCTGCCTGTTTAACTGGGTGAGATCTAGGGACTGCAAATTTTGGGAACATGGACAAAGATGTAGGATCTGTGAATCGACCACCTATCTTGGATGGATCCAACTATGATTACTGGAAGCCAAGAATGGTAGCATTCTTAAAATCTCTTGATAGCAGGGCTTGGAAAGCAGTTAACAAAGGATGGGAGCACCCTGTCCAAGACAATAAGGATGGGGCAAAAGTCTTGAAGCCTGAAGAAGAGTGGAGCAAGGAGGAAGAAGATTCAGCACTTGGAAATTCCAAAGCCTTAAATGCCTTATTCAATGGCATTGACAGGAACATATTTAGACTTGTGCATCACTGTGAGCTGGCCAAGGATGTTTGGGACACTCTCAAAACCACTCATGAAGGAACATCCAAGGTGAAGATGTCAAGACTTCAACTTCTCACCACCAAGTTTGAAAACTTGAGGATGAAGGAAGATGAGACCATTCATGAGTTTTACATGAACATCCTGGAAATTGCTAATACTTCTGGTGCCTTGGGAGAGAAGATGAGTGATGAAAAGTTGGTAAGGAAGATTCTCAGATCACTGCCAAAAAGATTTGACATGAAGGTTACTGCCATAGAAGAAGCTCAGGACATCTGCACAATGAAGGTTGAAGAGCTCATTGGTTCTCTTCAAACCTTTGAGATGGGAATGAATGATACAATTGTGAAGAAAAACAAAAGCATAGCCCTGATTTCAAACACTGATAAAGAAGAAGAAAGTCATGAAGCAGGCTCTGAGGACAACTTATCAGAATCAATTGCTATGCTTGGAAGACAATTCAACAAAATTCTCAAGAAAATGGAAAACAGGCCCAGACCAAGTGGAAGAAACTCAACCTCTGAGAATAAAAGACCTTATGATTCTAATAGAAGGTCAAATTATGATGAGAAGACTAACCAAAGAAAATGGATTCAATGTCATGGATGTGAAGGATATGGACACATCAGAAGTGAATATCCAACCTATCTAAAGAAGCAAAAGAAAGGTCTCTCTGTGACCTGGTCAGATGAAGACTCAGGATGTGAGTCAGAAGAAGAATCTGCAAAGCACATCACTGCTCTAGCTGGAGTATGTGAAACTGAAGGAGGATCCAGTGATGAGGAGCTGACATTTGAAGAGCTTGAAGCATCTTACAGGATGCTGTGTAAAAGGAGCACTGAAGTATGCATGGAGAATATACAGCAGAAGAAGCAGATTGAGGAATTAAAGGCTAAAAAGGCAAGTAATCTAGAGATCATTGACACTTTGAAAAGTGAAGTCAGCCTACTCAACTCCAAAATGGAGCATATGTCCAAATCTGTCAGAATGCTGAACAGTAGCTCAAACACACTGGATGTCATTCTCAACAACAACAAGAACTCAGGGGATATGACTGGGCTGGGATTTAATAAAGCTCAAAAATTTAAGGCTAGCACCAGCCAAACAACTCCAAATCCCATGAAGCCAAACAAGATGTTCAAGCAGATGTCTCAACATCATGACAAGAACATGATGAAAAAGAAATATCAAAGATGGAGATGCCATCACTGTGGAAGGTTTGGTCACATCAAACCTTATTACTACAAGCTACATGGATACCCCAATCAGAGTTCCCAGCACCCTCTTAAGCATAAGACAGAGGTCACCAAGAAAATCTGGATACCTAAAGCTAGTCTGTATGCAGATCAAAGCTACAAGAACATGCTTAAGAACAAGGTCAACAGGCAGCCTTGGAAACCTAGAGATGGACACTATCCAGAATAGATGCATCAAAGGAAACCTCACAACAGGCACAAATGGTCCAAGAAGGTTGTTGCCTCTATAGCTCATACATCTCTCAGAGTATCAGCTAAGGAAGACGGGTACTTTGACAGTGGCTGCTCAAGGCACATGACTGGACTGAAAAATCTGCTGGTAGACTTAAAGTCACACTCATCCAGATATGTAACCTTTGGAGATGGAGCAAAGGGAGAAATCAAGGGAGTTGGGACCCTGGACTGCTCAGGTGTACCAAGTCTAGAAGATGTGCTGTTGGTAAAAGAATTAACTGCTAACTTGATCAGCATAAGTCAATTATGTGACCAAGGTTACAGTGTAAACTTTACCAAAACTGAATGCATAGTTTCTGATAAAGAACATAAGGTTGTCATGAGAGGAGCCAGATCAAAAGACAACTGCTATATGTGGGAACCCCAAGATTTCAGCCTCACATCAACTTGTTCCTTAGCCAAAGAAGAAGAAGTGAAGCTGTGGCACCAAAGGCTGGGTCATCTCCATCTCAGAGGAATAAAAAAGATCATTTCTATGGAGGATGTAAGAGGAATCCCAAGACTTAAGATTGATGAAAGCAAAGTGTGTGGTGAATGTCAAATAGGAAAGCAAACCAAGATGTCACATCCAAAGCTCCAACATCTGACAACTTCCAAAGTCCTGGAATTGTTGCACATGGATCTTATGGGACCAATGAAAGTAGAGAGTCTTGGTGGAAAAAGATATGCTTATGTGGTTGTTGATGACTTCTCAAGATATACCTGGATAAGCTTCATCAAAGAAAAGTCTGATGTATTTGAGGTATTTAAAGATCGGTGTCATAGAATCCAAAGAGAAAAAGCAAGTTGTGTGGTCAGAATAAGAAGTGATCATGGAAAGGAGTTTGAGAATAAAAAATTCTCAGACTTCTTTTCTTCAGAAGGGATCAATCATGAGTATTCTTCTCCTATCACCCCTCAACAGAATGGGATTGTTGAAAGGAAAAACAGAACTATTCAGGAGTCAGCTAGAGCCATGATTCATGCTAAAAAGTTACCCCTGTACTTTTGGGCTGAAGCTATGAACACAACATGCTACATCCACAATAGAGTCACACTAAGAAAGGGAACTTTATTCACCATCTATGAAGTCTGGAAGGGCAGAAAACCTACAGTCAAGTACTTTCATGTGTTTGGAAGTAAGTGTTACATTCTGGCTGATAGGGATCAAAGAAGGAAGATGGACCCTAAAAGTGATGAAGGGTTTTTTCTTGGATACTCCATAAATAGAAGAGCTTACAGAGTATTTAACTCCAGAACCAAGGTTATAATGGAGTCAATAAATGTGATTATTGATGATGCCTCTGCAGATGTTGCTGATGATGTTGGAACATCTGCTGACAATCAGACTGAAGTTGAAATAAAGAGTGATAATCCTGACTTCACTCTAACTGAGGAAAGGTCAGAACAATCCAATAAACCTCCCTCCATCAGAATCCAGAAAGATCATCCTAAAGATCTGATAATTGGTGATCCCAACAGTGGTGTCATCACTAGATCAAGAGAGATGATTTCAGGCTCCTGCTTTGTTTCAAAGATAGAACCTAAAAACATCAAGGAAACTCTGAATGATGAGTACTGGATCTCTGCTATGCAAGAAGAATTAGGCCAGTTTACAAGGAATGAAGTATGGGATCTTGTTCCTAGGCCTGATGACATAAATGTGATTGGCACTAAGTGGGTGTACAAGAACAAGTCAAATGAGTAGGGAGTAGTTACAAAAAACAAGGCTAGACTTGTAGCTCAAGGGTACACACAAATTGAGGGAGTAGACTTTGATGAAACCTTTGCACCAGTAGCAAGTCTTGAATCAATCAGACTACTCCTAGGAATTGCTTGCATCCTAAAGTTCAAGCTATTTCAGATGGATATTAAAAGTGCCTTTCTAAATGGGTACCTTAATGAGGAAGTATATGTGGAGCAACCTAAGGGATTTGTTGATCCAAGCTGTCCAGATCATGTATACAAACTAAGAAAGGCTCTTTATGGTCTAAAGCAAGCCCCCAGAGCATGGTATGAAAGACTGACCACTTTTCTCATAAAACATGGGTACAGGAAAGGTGGAATAGACAAAACTTTGTTTGTGAAGGATGAAGAGGGAAAGGTCATGATTGCTCAGATATATGTAGATGACATAGTGTTTGGTGGGATGTCAGACAGGATGGTTAAACATTTTGTTAATTAAATGGAGTCTGAGTTTGAGATGAGCCTAGTAGGAGAACTAACCTACTTCCTTGGACTGCAAATCAAACAAATGGAGGACTCCATGTTCATATCCCAAAGCAAGTATGCAAAGAACACTGTCAAGAAGTTTGGGATGGACAATGCAAGTCACAAGAGAACACCTTCCCCCACTCATTTAAAACTGACAAAGGATGACAAGGGTGAGAATGTGGACCAAAGCTTATACAGAAGCATGATTGGAAGCCTACTATATCTGACAGCTAGCAGACCAGATATAGCTTTTGCAGTAGGTGTGTGTGCAAGGTATCAAGCTGAGCCAAAAGTGAGCCATCTAAACCAGGTTAAGAGGATCCTGAAATATGTTAATGGTACATGTGACTATGGCATAATGTACTCTCATGGTTGTGAACCAATTCTCACTGGATTTTGTGATGCTGACTGGGCTGGAAGTGTTGATGATAGAAAGAGTACATCAGGAGGATGCTTCTTTCTAGGAAACAATTTAATTTCTTGGTTCAGTAAGAAACAAAATTGTGTATCCCTATCCACTGCTGAAGCTGAATATATTGCAGCTGGTAGCAGTTGTTCACAGTTGGTATGGATGAAACAAATGCTCACAGAATACAATGTCCCACAAGATGTCATGACATTGTACTGTGACAATTTAAATGCAATTAACATCTCCAAAAATCCTATCCAACACAGCAGAACTAAGCACATAGACATCAGACATCACTTCATCAGAGACCTTGTGGAAGAAAAGGTGATCACATTAGAGCATGTAGCCACAGAGCTGCAATTAGCTGATATATTTACTAAATATTTGGATGCTACCCAATTTGAAAACCTAAGTGGTAAATTGGGAATCTTCTTATGTGAAATATAGAAGTTATGGAGAAGTTCCAGCATGTCTCATGACATCGTGTGGCATGATCACCAAATGGCGGCACCAGTCTGGTCAATAACTCTGTGTATTCCACTCTTAAAAATTCCACTAGTAACTGATTCTATAAATGTACAAACGTGCTCTCAGCTCCTCACTATCTCCACTAAACGATTTGCATGCTAAAGCTGAATTTCTAAGCTCATCAAAATCGATCAAACCTAACTCCTCTTCCACTACATTCGAAAATGTCTCAACATCAAAACCCTAACTTCATTGATGAGGGTCTCAATCAAGAAGATGTAGTGCATGCAACTCCAATTTCTGTAGTACCAATGGATGCTACTCCTATAGATGAGATCAGAGGAAGCGTTCTTATGCTCAAAAACCTAGAACTCCAAATGCAAGAAGAGCTAAGGAGCCTGTTTTCAGCAAAAGCAAGGGAACTCCTTCATCTACAAGCACCCCAAAAGCTTCTGATTATGTGGATGCATCCATTAAACAACTTGTAAACAGGATTCTTTCTGAACAAAGAGTTGTGCCTGGTGTGTCTGTTCCCTTGAACAATATGCCTGCTCCTCAAGAAAAACCAAGCAATCAGGCTGAAGAGGACATACCTGCTCAACAGGATGTCCCAAGAAATGTTGAAGCATCTGAGGACCATGACAAAGCCTCAAATGATCAAGCCACTGATGATAAAGCCACTGATAATCAAGCTTCTGTTGATCAAACTGCTGAAAAGGAGGCTTCCCAACCTCCACCTGTTGAAAACCTAGATGATGACTCTGGCACTGAGATCATAGCATCTGTCAACCCTAGCATAGCCAAGAGGCTTAGGGCTAGGAAGGAGAAGAAGCCTGCTGCACATGTAACTCCTGAAAAGAAACAGTCTACTCCCAAAAAGGACAAGGTCAAAGTTGCCTTTGGACCTACTAAGCAATGGAGCAAGGTAAGCACCCAGAAGAGGAAAGCTACAACTCCACCTGACTCAGATGTTGAGGAGGATGTCCCAACATCCCAACCAAGGAAGAAGCTAGCACCTCCCAGGACTGCCTTTGCTGTTCCTGAAGCACCTCTGGACAATGTGTCCTTCCATCATGTCTCTAGTGTGAGCAAATGGAAGTATGTATACCAAAGAAGGGTGGCTCTGGAAAGAGAGCTGAGCAGCAATCCTTTGGAGTGCACTGAGGTAATAGACCTAATCTCCAATGCTGGTTTATTCAAAACTGTCTCCAACTTTTCTCCCTGTTATGAATTGCTGATCAAAGAGTTCATAGTTAATCTGCAAGAGGGGTGTGCTGATGGGAAATCAGAGGATTTCAGGAAGGTATATGTGAGGGGGAGATGTGTTGATTTTTCTCCTAGGGTTATAAATCAGTACCTAGGAAGAGAATCAGATGGGCCAAATGAGCTGGGCAAAACTGACAACCAAGTCTGCAAGATCATCACTGCCAACCAGGTCAAGTCATGGCCAGTCAAAGTCAAACTATCTGTCAGCTTGCTAACAAGAAAGTATGCTATGCTACATAGAATTGGAACTGTCAACTGGGTACCCACCAACCACACTTCATCAATAACTACTGGGTTGGGAAGATTCGTATGTGCTGTAGGCACCCAAACAAAGTTGGACTATGGTGCTTATATCTTTGATCAACACTAAAGCATGCAGGAACATCAGCAACCAAGCTTCCAATAGCTTTTCCCTCTCTGCTTTGTGGAATAATTCTCAACCAATATCCAGGAATCCTTACTGATAAGGATTCTGTCTGCAAGAGGGAGATTCCACTGTCCTTCCACTACAAACTGTTCCTGAGCCATCATGCTGCAGATGTTGAAGCTCCCAGTGGGACATCTGCTGGACCATCAAATGTCAAGACTCCTATATCCAAAGCAGCCCTGATTGCAGAGCTCAAGACAACTTGCAAAGAGCTGGATGAAAGGAAGAAAAAGCTTGAGGAAATAATTCAAAGGCTGGAGCTGGAAGAGGTTGCTCAGAATGGTGATGGATCTGATGCTGAGTCTAAGAATGAAGAAGATACTGAGTATGATGAGTCTGAGTGAAGCTGGGTGTGATGGAAACTGTATTGCCTGTTCTGCATTGTAACTTTGTTTTGTAATTTTGAATGTTTTTCTCTCTACTTATGTAATGTTTGGCCCCAATTTATGTCTAACAAGGGGGAGAAGTTATGAACAATGCCTGCTGCTGTTTGCCTGTTTAATGAACAATGTTGAAGTTAATTTTTGTCTTCTGAACTAAGTTTTTTTTGAATGCTCATTGGTATATCAAAATCTGTTGAACAAGTCATAGCAGTATACATACAGGTTTGAGGGGGAGCAAATTATTAGCTCTCAAATGATTCAACAGAAAAGAACTCTGTTGCACTCTGATAAATAAAACTCTGCTGCACTCTGATAAAACCAGAAGATTGTGTTAGCGAAAAATTAGCCAAAGGGGGAGTTTGTAGATGTTAAGAATTGGCAGAATTTTTGACAAACAAGAAGTGTTGAACTTAGTTCAGGATGTCACACCAGATGTTGTGACATTGTCAAACAGAGTAAAAGTTAATGAATTAAGTCAAGACATCAGGATGTCACACCAGATGTTGTGACATCGTAAACCTGCTACCAGACTTAAATGATGCATAACAGAACTGAGTAAATTCAAGGGAATTTATCTAGAATTAATTGAAAAGAATTAAGCATTCTGTAACACGGTGGGAGAACTGACTTTAGTAATGTTGCGGATAGCAAGAGTCGCCACCGACTTTTATTTTATCCAAAGGAAAGGCATAAAAGAACAGGAAAGACCTTTTAAAAGATTTTTGGGTCCGGGGGGTAGGTTATGTAAAGGGAAGGTGTTAGCACCCTTTACATCCATGGTTATCCATGGGCTCTTAGTTGCTTAGCTCACTTTAAAATGTTTTTGAAATGTGAAGTGTGTGAATAGAAATTTTCTGAAGAGTTTGATAATGATCCATGTACGGATGCGTAAAAAACCTTTGTCTTGAAAATTGTTTGAAATGTGTTAAGTGTTTGAAATGTTTTTGAAAAGTGAGCAAGTATCTAAGAGGAACCTACCCTAAGTTTAAGTCTTTTCTGTTCTAGAATCCTTTAAATGGTAAGACTATCCCTATTATTAAGGAATAGGTATTCATTACCTTGGATGTGAGGGACAAGTGAAGGGACATCTGTTTATTTAGGCAACTGTGGGGTGTATAAGCAATTCGAAGGGACTTATCATCTTTATTCGAAAGGGACAAGATCATTACGAAGGCAACATTCGAAAGGGACTTGATCTTTTATTTATTAAGGGACTAGATGATGTGAAATTGAGGGACTTTGCTTTATACACCCTACTTGACCTTTTTGTTTAGGCAACATGAGAGGTATCCCTAAGGAAGTGAGATGGCGATCAAAGATCGACTTACGTGTGTGAGTGTACAATTTAAATATTTATCTTTAAATTAAATGACCTAATTCCAATTTTTAAATACAAACATGTTTTTGCACTCCCTATTTACTAACCATAGCATAAAATAACTAATTAAACATTACTACTAAATATTACACCAAGGAACAATTACATGATAATAATGATTAAAGCAAATTAAATAAATAAGTAAAATAATAAATAATAATAATAATTAGGTTAGTGAAATAATAATAATAATAATATAAAGTTAAATGGGGTTAGTAATAATAAAATATTATATAAACATAATTAATAATAATAATAATGAAATAAGCAAGAATATTATAATAATTAAAAGATCAAATTTTTATATAAACAATTATTTAAGATTAATAAGAAAATATGAACAATTATATTAATTATTATAAAGTTTTAAGTTATATACAAATTATAAAAAATTAAATTAATTATGAACATGTTACGAAAATAAAATTATAATTACAAAAATTAAATTAGCAATTTTCAACTATTTCTAAAATTATTTATATACAAAAATTAATTTATAAACAAGTTAAGAATAAATGCATATTATGAAAATAAAATTAATTATAATTATATTTACAAAATTAAGTTAAGAATTTTATTGTTTTAAACATAATTTAAAATTATTCACATTATTTTAATAAGATTACATATAATGATAATTAATAAAAATATATATAGAAAAATAATTAACATTCATATGAAAACAATTAGGGTTTTAGAAAAATATATTTTTTTAGGGTTTAAAAAAATAAATTAGGTTTTACATACAAAAGTATTAAATATTAACTCAATTATACAAATAAGTTATACATATTAATAATTTATAAAATAAAATATCAATACAAAATATATGAAAACATAATAATTAATTAAAATTTAAAGAATAAGATAAGAAGAGGAAAATAGAAAGAAAATTGCTAGGTCTTAAAAAAAATTGGGAGGCCTGGATTTGAACCCAGGACCTCCCTGGTACCTGAATGAAGAGTTGCCACTGGGCTACAGGCGCGCGTGTGATATGGAAACAACTTCATTTGGTTTTATTGCCTAACCTAAAAAACCATGAAAAAGAAACAAAACAAAAGGCCTGGGGGGGATCGAACCCAGGAGCTTTACACCGCACACAAACGCTCTTACCATTCCAGCCGGGAGGGCGCTTCTGTTAACATATCCATCACAATACATAATATATTAAGCTTAATAATTAAAATGAAAAAATGAGAAAAACTGCTGAGCCCAGGATTCGATCCCTGGACCAAAGCCTCATACGCGCGCCCCTTTAACCAACTGAGCCAGCACTGCAATTGTAATACAAAACCATAAACAATTCAAAAAATATTATGAATAATATTTGAATTTTCAAAACGCGCGCGCTGGCTCCGTCTTCTTCCTTGGATTTTCGCAGGTTTTCCTGCGAAATTTCCTGGGAGATTTCCTACGATTTCTCCTGCGTGTATAAACCTGCGAAACACAAACTATGCCAAACATGTACAGTTTCATCCAATTGAGCACACCATTGTGATCTAAGCAGTTCATTCAATCAATCTACGGCCTTAGAATGTATTTATATGCGTTGGATTAAGAAACCCCAATTCAAAGGGATAAACCCTAACTATGGTGATAGACGGATTACACTATGAAACTTCCATGTTTTTGTCCAGAATCAATCCCTAGAACTTCACAAACAATAAAATATAATCAAAAATCATTAGTAATGCATGAAAAGTCATAATCGAAAAATTAAATTTTCAAGAACAAGAGCAATTCGGTTTGAGCTTTTCAACATGGTTTTGATGCAAATGATGGTTGGGATGCGATTAATGATGTCTAAGGATCATGTTTGAACCTTCAAATCACCTGAAAAACCACAACTTTGAAGAACCCGAATTTGAGTTTTGTGATGAATTTTGGAAAACTTGAACTTACTCTTGGAGGCAGAATTTCGTCCTTGCATTAGGTTTGTGTTGTGTACTTATAGTGTAATGGATTTAGGTCAGAAAAGTGGATCATTGTGTGGAAGATTTGATTCAAAAAGATTGAAAAAGATTAAGCTTTAAAACTCAAATATTTGAGAATTAGACCTTTCTATTTCAAGCCAATCACTATGATTCTCATACCAATTTGATCTAAATCACTTTTATGACTTTCTAGAAACAAAATCTCATTTAAATATTTAATTTTTCTATTTAATTTTAATTTAAAATGATTTTAAATGAATAAAATCAAAATAAATAAAATAAAATGATGAAAAATCTGAATTTTAGAGATTTGGGTCGTGCATGAAGTGTTTGTGTGGATTGGATCATCACATGGCAAGCCCATTTAGAAAAAATTGGTTTTAAACCTCCATTTTCTTCATAAACCAACCAAAAACTTCCCAACTTTGCAAGGGCACACATCCTTAAATTTTAATGATATGAGGGTGTTCTTGGACATTTTGGAAAGCTTGAAGAGTCCTCTAACCAACCCCACTGGTTTCATGTCCATATCATTTACCATTCTCAAGTTATGCCCTTTTGAAGTTGTTGACTTTTTGTTGACTTTCAAAAGGACCTATAATGTCTTAGCTCATACCTTCCAAATGAAGCATTTTTGGGCTTGGCTTGTGAGACACAAAGTTGTAGAGAATTCAATTTCCTTCAAAATGAGCTTTGGATGGAAAATTGGTGATGAAGCATGTGAAAGTTATGGCTGGTCAAAGTTCAGTTGACTTTTCCTAAGAAAACCCTAATTTAGAAACCTTTGATTCTTGATGATCTGAACTATCTTTGATGAATCATGATCAACCCTTGATCAAATGATGAATTTTACTTCACATACTTGATGTTGGCAAAAAATCATGAAGTTTGACTTTGGTTTGACCACAGTTGACCTCAGTTTGACTTTTTAACTACTTTGACTGATTTTGACTTATCTGATCATTTGACTGAGCAAATCTTTGAGAAAAGTCTTGAAACTTGTCATGGGGATTCTTAAACACATATAAGATGTTATGAAGCTCACTTGAAGTCTTGGAAGTCCATTTAGCCTGATTAAAGTCAAAACCCTAGTTTTGGATGCACTACTTAGGAGGATGCATTGTCTGAGAGAATTGTCAAATCTTCTGACCAATTGTGAACTTTGTGAACCTTGTGAACCTCATAAAATGTCTTGTGAGTCTTGTGAACCTTGTGAGCCTCATAAAGTGTCTTTTAAACTTCATGAACCTCATGAAAGGTCTTGTGAACCTTATGAACCTCATAAAGTGTCTTGTAAACTTTATGAACCTCATGAAAGGTCTTGTGAACCTTGTGAACCTTCTTAGCACACAAAGTCTTGTATTGTGAGGGCAAATTTTGGGGTGCAACACATTCCAAGGCGCATCTTTAGGGAGCTCAGTTATCTGATTTCAGTGTAACATAATAACTAACTCACCTTGAATCAAGGAGGTAACAAACTAACTAACCCTAATTCAAGGTGATGACAGTGGGATTTATCAGGTCTGGATAATTTGCAAAAAGCCCACAAACCAAGCATCTATTTAAGGAATTGAAACTCTCAGAAAAGAGTACGAATTTTAGAAGACCAAAAAGGGTGTTTGTGTTTTATAGCAAGTTTTAATCGTGTGTCACTTTATGAGCTTTTAAGCAAAAAGTTTATTATGTCTTGATTGAAACTTTTAAGTAAGATCAAGCTGTTGTGTTTGAAGTGTGACTTCAATTTTATTAATCATTGTAAAAGATCACTGTGTGATTGAGGGGGAGTGAGTAGGTACTCATATCTAAGTTGTGTCTTAGGTAGAAATTGCCTTGGGTAGATATTAAGTGAAGGATTAAACTGGTTGATTTAATTCCAGAATTAATATTACTTATATTGGATTTCCTTCCTGGCTTGGTAGCCTCCAGATGTAAGTGTGGAGATACACTGAACTGGGTTAACAATTTCCTGTGTTATTTAATTTACCAGCACTTTAAGTTTTGTTTAAGTCTTCAAGTGTTTAAACATCTGATTCGACATCACGTACCTGATCCCAAAATTTCAAATTCATTGAAGAAGCCAGTTATTGAGGCAGTTACTTGAAAATGAAGAAAGAAAGTCAACTGGACTGAGCAAAAGTCAACTGAGGATCTTTTAGGGTTTTGGCCATGATCATCAATCTTATAAAGTCATATTTGGTCAAGAAATAGCTTGAATAAGCTCAAGTGTCAAAAACCAAGAATGTCCAAAAAGTTGCTAAATTTGGAAGTTTAGAAGTTTCTATTTTTGGAAATATTTTCCCTAAGTCTTCAAGCTATTATTTCATATACAGAAAAGCTCCAAATGATTTTTTTCTTGAACATGAAAGTTGTAGATCATGATTTTCCCTTTCCAAAAAGTATTAGAACATTTTCGTAGCCTTCCTAGAACTCAAGATATGAATTTTTGAAGTTTTGATGCATTTTAAGATTTTTTGGGCACACTTGTCAATTTTCCATTGGTCCATTACTTTTAATTTGGTGTCACCTTTCATGGTACATTTTTCTTACATTTTTTTGATGTCCACCCCACACTTTTGCATGGCCATTCTTGTGTGTGTAGGTAACCTATTCGTTTTCATTTTTAATAAGGAAATTGAAAAAAATAAAAGTAGCAAAGTTGGTACAAAAGGTACAAGTTGGAACATGGGGAGGCAATGAAGATTGGCATGTAATCAGCATAACACACACCTCCTATCTTTTATGAGTCATTTTTTTCCATCACACACTTTTTTCTAAGAGAGGGAAAGAGAGCAATCACGTGGAATCACTAAGCCATACACCATGCACCATCTTCATGAACCATGCATATCCATCATCAACCAATGATAAGCTTCCAACACATTAAATTGACTATAACATGGTTCACATGCACATGAAGGAAGAAAAATATGAAAAAGAGGAAGCTGAGGCACGAATGATGAGGGGGAGAAGAGCAGAACTGATTTTGTACAAACACCCTCACTTTACACTCAAAACACCATACTATAAGTTGAAATTCGCCAATCTTTGCAAATGATTCATTCAATTTTCATCATTCTCAACAAGCATAACAAACTTCTCTCTCTTTTCTCTCATTGAAGCTTACCAAAAGTTCTCTCTTTCTCTGAATTTTCATCAAGCAAAAATAGATCTTAAAGCTGAATTGTTCCATTGATCCTTCTCCAATCTCTTGATTCATCAAGATCATCATCTACACCACTGCATTTTCATCATCTCTTGGAATTGTGAAGTGTTAATTCATCCTTTGTTTCTGATTGTTCTAATTCTTGCGTATTCTTGAGTGTTGAACCTTTATTTGGCTTTGAAGAAGATCCTAGAGGCACAAGGAACTTACATCATCTCTGGATTTCTCAACATGCTCCAATTTCTTCATATTTAGGTTTGAAATTATGTCTTGTTATGCCTCGAATTTGATCCTACATTGCTTGTTTCATGCTGGTTTTGTTTGATATGAGTTATATGAAGCCTTTAGAAGCTTTGATTGATGTTAGTTCATGAATTTGTGTTTTATGTGTGGATCTATTTAACTTCGAATTTGTGCGATCTTGATGAATCTTTGAATTTCATTGGTGGATATATGATCTACATGGAGAGAACTTTGTTTTGGTGTAACTTTTAATCGTTTCTGGAATTTTTGAGGCCTAACCTTCATCGGAGCTAGCCAGAGAAGGTGATCGATGCTCCTCCAGCCGGTCAGATTCGTGTGGCTGTGTGTTAAGTCCAGGTTATGTCGTGATCGTTGGATGTGAGTGCATCATGTGGTCCAGGCAGCGCCATCACATTAATGAACATGTGTTGGCCATGTGCGTTTATTTTCTTTTTCTCTTTTTTATTTTTGTTTTATAATTTAGTCAGATAATTCCAGGACCATTGGATATGGAGGGAAGGATTTATTTGAATGTGAATTGTTAGATTGAATTACCTAGGGTTTGGTTGACTAGCGTAAGACCATAAGATTGCTTGACTGTGTTGACTATTGATATCAACCATTGGATCAGTATACCTGTTTGTTGACTGCTTTATTTTTGTTTGGATCGTTGGGCTTAATTGCTAACCGCACCCCTTGTGTTGGCCCATTATGAATTATGACCTTGCTGGATTGCTAGTTGAACCTCTCCTCATTTTATTTGTTCATCTTATTTTCATTTTCTTAATTGTTTTATTATTAACTTTTAAAAATCCTAAAAAAAATCATGTGTGTTCTTTTTAATTTTCTCTAATTTTCCATAATTTTCTTTTCATTTTTTTTTACCAATTTTCGTGACTGAATTAATTGTTGTTTTTTTTTTCTTTTGCATTAATTTCTTTTATGCATGATCTAGATTGTCCAATATCTAATTTGATCTTGAAAATAGATATGAATGTGCTTCTTTTTGCTAATGATTCCTAACATGTTGAAGTCTGTGTGAGATTTTTTCATGATTTTTAGGACTTATTTTCTTAGGTTTTGTCATGTTGCTTTGTGATGAAGTTTATGGAACCCTAATTCAATTTTGTGCATTTATTTGAGATAGTTAGCTTCTGATTTTTGTTTTGTGGCTTTGGTAGGTTATTTCTACATAATTAAAGATTATTTATGCTCATTTGTAGAATTTTTAAGAGTTTTTTCCATTTTATTTGAATTGTGTGATTTACTTGACCTAGTTTTGATGTTTCCGTGATCTATGCTTGCTTGTTAGGGTAGGAGGGAACTTGTGCCAACTCCTAGGGTTTGTTTTAGGATCTCTTAACATGTTGACATGTCCCTGGTCCTTGTATGAAGGTCTCATCTAGGGTTGCTTCGTGTTACTTGTTCATTAAGCTTCACACTTGTATGAATGATTCACATCACCTCTCACTTCTACATGCTTATCTTATATGAACTTATGTAATTCCATTGATGTTTGAATTCCTTTCTTAGGCACTCTTTACCATTATAGGGTTCTGACTTTGATATTTGTGGAAGTTGTTTAGCTTGTATGGCTTTCTTATCTCATGTTTGCCTTTGTTTTCTCATGCTAACTTGTGATACTTTGTTGTGACCTCTTGCTTCATTTCTTACATGATGTTATGTGTTTAATCTTGACACTTGAATGTGAAGTTTGAGTTCTGGTTGTGATAGTTGGATATGATCTTGTATTTATTTCAAATTCATTTGATCTTATTTGTTTTCATCTTATCATTTGTGTTTGCTTTTAACCCTTTGTAGGTGCAATGGTAAGTGAAGTGTGGGTAGCATCCACATTCCAAGTCTTCTTCTCTCTCTTTCATTGCTTTATTACTTTATCTTTGAGATGTGCCTTAGGCCATCAATTGTACAACTTTTCTTCTTTCCCCTTAGAGAGCAGTTTACTTCTTTAGAAGCAGTAAAGTGACTTTCTATTTTCCTTCTCCTCCTCTTCTTCTCTTTCTTCCTTCTTTCCTTCTTCTTCATTAGGATTAGAAAACCTCACTAACCTAGGTTCATCCATGCATGAAAACTCTAGGATTAGTATTCCTCTTAGAATTTTACCTTTGTGTCGCTTTTCTTTCTTTCTCATCTCAAAGAAAATAACAATAAAGCACCTAATAAAGGTTGATCTTCTCATACAACATGAGACTTTGTCGTGGGTTACTTATACACATTCCATTTCAGGGAAAGGTGTAAGGCATCTACCACGATGAACAAGTCTTAGTATGAGAAGGTTCACAAACAACAATCTTAGAAAACACTTCTCTAAAAGACAAACAACAGATAACACTCGTCTTTTCCTGCGGGAATTCTTTTCTCACCTCATTCACTCTCAGCGCGAACTTGCGACGACTTGTCTCATTTGCAAGATGCTAACGCACTCGTACCAGACGAGCCTGCAACACCTGAGCATATACATATGCAGTTCAGCTCTAAAAAACACAAAATAGTTCCCGCCTTAGTTATTCGAACTACGTTAACTCTGATTCCTCAAAAGGGATACGTAGGCAGTGGGGTAGGGCCCATCCAAGCATAACACTTTCTTTTCCCTACGTTATTTTCCCTTTATTTGACCATTACTTTTCTTTTGCTTTCCATATGCTTTCAATGTTCAATTGTTTAGATAATCTTTGTTTTGTAGGGGTTTATGGTAAGTCATGTGTGTGGGAGGGTATCCCACATACAACTTCTTCCTTCATCTCTTTATGCTTTCAAGTTGTGATTGCTTTAGCATTGTGCTTTGTTTTCTTAACATCACCACTCCCGCTTTAGAAATAACTTAGCTTCTTTAGAGAAGTAAGTTGTCTTTGTCGCTCCCCCGAAAAGACACCAGGGTCCCAGGGTACAGACGCGAACGGTCGGCGAAAGGAGAAAATGAAGGTGAATTGAATAGAGTCGCCAGCTAGGCATTTTTATCCCGAAGGAAAGGTAATGCTACATAAACCTGGAAAGATAGGGATAAGACGGTTGCGAACCAGAGAAACTGAGAAAGGGGGTTGGTTACAACCTGGGAAGATATTAGCACCCAGATTGTCCGTCGTACTCGATGGGATCCATGCTTACATGATTGTGTTTAAAAGGGGTAAGGTATATGTTGTCTGTGTGCAAAAGCTAAGAATGAATGTACAGATGTCAGTGCAAAAAGGTGAATTGCTCAGGACCTGAGGCTTAAAAATAATGCTGAAAGAGGGGGAAGACACATAGACTTTTGTTCGATAACTGTTAAGTTATGCATACGTATCCTCTCGTGCAATGAGGAAGTCAGAACACCATAGTTCGATTAAAAGAAACTGAAAATAAATTGACTGTGAACTGCTTGCTTTTCTATGCTCAAGTGTATGAATCGTTTGGCTCGAGTGCTAACTGTCTTGCATTAGACGGAAGAAGCAAGTTCTCGTTTATGAATGAGTGTGATGAGAAAAGAATCCCGAAGGAGACGATTATTGTTTATTTTTTTGTGTTTTCAGTTTTGTTATTGTTTTTGGTGTTTTGAATAAGTTAATGAGCTTAAGCCTAAATCAAAGGTTCGTAAATTCATTATATCCTCCCTGATTAGGGATAATGAGCCTACTTAAGTATGAGATAAGCATCTCAACTCAATTACCATGATGATGTAGGATTAAGATCATTAACCTACTGTCGCTCCCGGGATTTTCATCCTAGTACAAACGCGAATGTGGCGTGGAAAAGGTAGAGTCACCAGCCATGCATTTTTATCCCGAAGGAATGGGAAAGGTAATGCTGCACAAACCTAAGAAGAAGGAAAGGACAAGGTCCTGCGAACCAAAAATCTGGGTTCGGGAGTCGGTTACGACCTGGGAAGGTATTAGCACCCATACCGTCTGTTGTACCCGACGGGATCCACGCTTGTTTGTTTGTTTCAAAGGGTGAGAAAATGCAAATGCTGCTGAATAAAACTGCTACTAGAGCTGGAATGGAAATGAGAAAGGAACTGGAAAAGAGAAAGAACAGAAGGGGGAAATGAAATTCTGGTATGACAGACTCAGATGTCGAATATGATGTTGAGACATCTTATCTGTTACTTATAAACATGGTAAGGCATACATATCAGTACTTAAATAATTCTGATATATCAGAGTCAAACATGCTTCAGGATGTTGGGACATCTGATAGGACATTCAGTTCAGGTACTGCATAAAACATAAAAGATATAAAGAACACAGCAGAATTGTTAACCCAGTTCAGTGTATCTCCACACTTACATCTGGGGGCTACCAAGCCAGGAGGAAATCCACTATAAGTAATATTAATTCTAGACTTAAACCACCCTGTTTAATCTTTCACTTAATAACTACCCAATGCAATTTCTACCTAAGACACAACTTAGATATGAGTACCCTACTCACTCCCCCTCAATCACACAGTGATCTTGTTTACAAGTTTAATAAAATTGAAGTCATACTTCAAACAAAAACAGCTTGATCTTACTTCACAGTTTCAATCAAGTCACAAAACTTCTCTTGCTTACAAGCTTCGAGAATCACAAGTGAAACAGCCACAATAGAGTTACTTGTTATGCACGGCTGACACAAGGACACAACCCTAATAATGTTTACATTTTCGGTTGATTGGGTTGATTCTAAACTAGGTTACAGGGTTTCTTTTATAACCTATTCCCAACTGGATTTGGGCCTAAACAATCACAACAATAGCTGCTACAAATATGCAGAAATATCTGCTACAAATATGCAGAAATATCTGCTACAAATATTCCAAAAGATCTTCAACTCCTAAAATATCTCTAAATATAGAAACCTATATTTTTCAATATTTGTCTTCAATTTAAATTGAGTCTTTAAGATCTTCTAGATCAGCACCACATATGATTGCATAATATCTCCAGAATATTCTGCATAATTCAGATCTGATAAATCCAATGTCATCACCTTGAATTAGGGTTTGTTACTTCCTAGAATCTAGGTGATTTAGTTCATCTGATTATGCTGAAGTTTCATAACAACTCTCCCTACAGATGCGCCTTGTTCTGTTTTTGTCCATCCATAATTAATTCCAGATAGATTCCCCTGAATTTACTCAGTTCTGTTATGCATTAATTAATTCTGGTAACAGGTCTGAGATGTCTCAACATCTGTTGGGACATCCTGAAAAACTGAACTTACTTCATTTACTGATACAATGTCACAACATCTGATGTGACATCCTGTAAACTGAACTTATTCCATCAACTGATACAATGTCCTAACATCTGGTGTGACATCCTGATATCTTGATTTAAGTTCATTAACTGTTACTCTGTTTGACAGTGTCACAACATCTGGTGTGACATCCTGAACTAAGTTCAACACTTCTTGTTTGATATCTATATGTAACATATGACAGTAATGTTGTCATGACAGTTGCAGATGTTTCAACATTTTCTTTGACATCTGTCATGACATTTGCAGATGTTTCAACATCTTCTTTGACATCTGTCTGTAACATATGACAGTAATTCTGTCATGACATTTGCAGATGTTTCAACATCTTCTTTGACATCTGTCTGTAACATATGACAGTAATTCTATCATGACATTTGCAGATGTTTCAACATCTTCTTTGACATTTGACTGTAACATATGACAACATCTGTTGGGACATCCTGAATTAAGTTCTTATACTCTGTTTGATAATGTCCCAACATCTGATAGGACATTCTGAACTGAATTCAACATCTTCTTTGACAACTTCCTTAATCATGTCTTGACTTGTTCTTCCAGAGTCTATACCATGTTAATTTAATATATGGAACTTTTTATTCAACATTTTCCAGCCATATTAGTTTTACCAAACATAATGCCAATCATAAAATAATAGCATTAACAATCTCCCCCTTTGGCTTATTTTGGCTAAAACTAATTTACATACAGGTGTAGAAGTACCTTATGTAGAAGTTCCTTAACATCACATCTTCATATCAGACCTCACACTATTACTTCTCCCCCTTTTTAGCCATAAAAAGACAAAGGTACCATAATAAAAATAGAGGTATATAATCTCCATAAGCTTGAAACACACACAATTCCTCAAGAATCAAACATAAACTGCAGAGAGAAGCTTTATGTAATATAGCCTTCTAGACTCTTAGGATTCTCCTTATCTGGTTAAGGTATTACTCCCCCTTAACACCACAAAATCAAGTGCACATACTTGTAACACACTCCCCCTGTCTAGGATACTCCATGCTTCTCTGTACATTGATGAAAGGAAAACATAAGACGCATCTTCATGTCTTCAAGAGCTCACTCTCTGTTCAATTCCCAATTGAACACATTCTCTTCTTGTACCAAAGCATACCTGATTCCTTTCTGGGTTTGTAGTTACCACAGACTACACAAGATGAACATCTTCTAGCACACAGGTTCTCGACACTAAGCCTTTACACACCAAAGGCCATACAATCCAGATAAAACACATCCAAACTAATTATGAATTTAGAATGAATGTCCACAAACAAACTTCCAAGCAATCAATACCTGATATACTTCTGGTGGATCAACAGAGATGTGCTCTTCAGTTGAGGCCTTGTGCTGGTCCTCAGATGCTTCTTCATCACAATTATTGAAGGCCTTTTTCTGGTCCTCAGATGTTTCAACATCTATTGGGACATCCTGTTGAGCAGGAGTGTCCTTTGCAGCCTGAGTTTGTTGATCTTCTTGTGGGACTGGCATAGTGTTCAGAGAGATAGATATGCCACTTACCACTCTTTGCTCAGATAGGATCATGGTTACCAACTCCTTTATGGAATCATCCACATATTCAGAAGCTTTTGAAGTGTTGTACAATGGTGAAGGAATGCCTTTGGTCTTGCTGAAAACTTGATCTTTTTGGAGTTCTTGGCTTTTTAGCATGAGGAACACTTCCAGTCTCTTCTACATGTTTCTTCCAATATAGATCATCTACTTCATCATTCTCCCATATGATTAGGTAGTCTAATAATAGAAACCATGTAGATAAACACCCCAGATAATGTACTAACACTTAGTTAGAACATTTTTCATACACCAAGACCTTATCACCATGATCCTAGATGTGCTCCACCAACTGGACTTACTATAGCATAGTAATCCAAGAACTGAAAATCTTCAACTACATTGTGCCACCAGTTAGAATCAGAAATCCAGAAAGAGTGATAAACTCTCATCCACCTTCAAGAAGAATAAATCCTCTTGAGTCTTCAACTCATCACTCCTCTGCCCAAGAGCAATTTGTTCCAAGACAATCTTCAAGAACAACCAGCTGCCACACTCTGATTATCTTGATTCTTCGAATCCACTTTAAAGATCAACCAATTACCACATTTTGATAACCTCCTTTATGAATCCTCATATGAAAAAGCCAATTGCCACTTTTGTCTTCTTCACGTTTATAATAAATCTTCCAAGGATATCCTGATCAATAAAGTTGATCTTCACCAAGCTGTCAAGATAAAAGGCCTTATGAAGCATTCAATCCCTATAGATCATTTTATCTTGATTTATGTGTCACTTCACCAATTAGACTCTGATGTTGAACTAGATGTTTAAACATTATTAGCCCACATCCATCTGTTAAATTTAGGTCCTTCTTCTGCCACTTGAAAGAACCTCCTTTATTTATAGAACAAGAGTTCCATGCTCTCATAGACTTGATTTATCCATCAAGTTTGAGTAAACAACCTCCATTCTATTGGTTTTGCAGAAATTCCTACCTATAACACATATTGATGAGAAACTTCAATGTTTCTCCAAAGTCTTCAAACCTGCCACTGTCTGATTATTCAAAAGAAATAGTTAAGAACTACACCTCATAACTATACCAAGGATGCCACCTTTCCTTGAGTAAGGCAGTCTTAACAAATTTATGATATCCCCACCTATCTTAACTCCATGATGAGCATTCTGGACTACACCTAGATCAGAAATAAACCAATCCAAGTAGTCATCAAGATTATGATATGTTTATGGTCTTTCATCTCCATCTTCAGAATCAATAATATCCAGACCAGTTCTTGCCAAGAAACTTTCCAGAAATACATAACTCCTGTCACACAAGACTGAAGCCAATGCTACAACTTATGCAATACCTCTCCCATGATTCTGCACAAACTCTGATGATAAGATGTTCCAACATCTTTTTGAACATCACCAATCTTGAATCACAAGGATAATCAATCAAATATTTGTGAACTCCACAAACAACAATTGATCTTAATACCTTATCAGATAGTTCTACACAATCTGATCTTTTAATTTTGTAGGATTTTAAGGTTAGCTCCAGATAAGATTAGCAAGATCTCCTCATGTCATGGATAAACAATACTCCAACTGAGCATAAACTCCACTAATTCTCAATTTCACACCCATGATGAACATACAAAGAGCACAACTGATAAATATCCACACTTGATTTTATATTCCAAAACAGATGCTCTTAGTTTGCTTGCTACAAAGGGTTCATACTGCCACTATCCATGACTAATAGTGGAAGAGACTACCAGTTCAACAACCATTCTGATCAGACTTCTCAATCTGACATTCTTCCCTTGCTTCTAACAATTGTTGGTCACATTGCTAGCTTTAATCATGACCAAAGTCATGCATTTATCATCCACATTTGTAAATACATTTAGAAGCTTCTTCATCTTCAGATTCATCATCAGATTCATCAGTATTCTGAGCAACCTCTTCCAGCTCCAGCCTTTGAATTACTTCCTCAAGCTTTTTCTTCCTGGCATCCAGCTTTTTGCAAGTGTTTTTCAGATCTGCAATCAAGGCAGATTTGGATATGGGAGTCTTTGCTTTTGAAGGTCCAGCAGATGTCCTAGTGGAAGCTTCAACATCAGCAGCATGATGGCTCAAGAAAAGTTTGTAATGGAAGGCCAGAGGACTTTTTCTTTTGCATACTGAATCCTTCTTAGTGAGGATACCTGGATACTGGCTTAGTATGATTCCACATAGCAGAGAGGAAAAAGCAATGGGAAGATTTGTTGCTGATGTTCCTTCATGCTTTAGGGTTTGATCAAAGGTATAAGCCCCAAAGTCCAGCTTTGTTTGGGTGCCCACAACATATATGAATCTGCCCAATCCAGTTGCTATTGAAGAAGTATGGTTGGTAGGGACCCTGTTTACAGTGCCAATTCTATGCAGCATTTCATACTTCCTTGTTAGCAATCTAACATAAAGTTTGCCCTTGACTGGCCAAGCTTTGACTTGATTGGCAGTAATGACCTTGCACACCTGGTTATCTGTCTTACCCAGCTCATTAGGTCCATCAGATTCTTTCCCTAGATAATGGTTGATAACCCTAGGAGAGAATTCCACACATCTCCCTCTTACATAGACTTTTCTGAATTCATCTGATTTACCTTCAGCACAGTCCTCTTGTAGGTTGACACTGAATTCCTTGACTAGCAGCTCATAGCAAGGTGAAAAAGTTTGATATTGTTTTGAATAAACCAGCAGAAGAAATTAGGTCAATTACCTCAGTGTACTCAAGTGCATTGCTGCCCAGCTCTCTTTCAAGTGCTACCCTTCTTTGGTATACAAATTTCCATCTGCTCACACTTGACATATGATGGAATGAAACATTGTCCAGAGGAGCTTCTGGAACAGCAGAGGTGGACCTTGAGGGTGCTGGTTTCTTCTTTGGTTGGGATGTTGGAACATCCTCTTCAACATCTGAATCTGGTGGAGTTACAGCTTTCCTCTTTTGGGTATTCACCTTGCTCCATTGTTTAGTAGGACTAAATACCACTTTGGCCTTGTCTTTCTTTGGAGTAGGCTGCTTCTTTTCAGGAGTTAAATGTCCTGCAGTCTTCTTTTCCTTTCTAGCCCTAAGCCTTTTGGCTATGCTAGGGTCCACAGAAGCAATGATCTCTGTGTCAGAGTCATTATCTAAGTCTTCAACATGTAGCATAGATGCCTCCTCTTCCAGGTTAGGAGTAGGTTCCAAACATATGTGATCATCACACATTTGTCTAGCACCCAGAGCATCCATCATGTTAGCAGGATATCACACCAGTTTCCTTCTTCTGGAACACAAAACTAAGCTTGGTTCTGAAACATTATTGCTTTCAAGATTACTATCTTTTCTTCAATCAGCTCCAACTGAAGTGCTATAACATTATGAAAGATACTTTGCACACATACAATAGACAGTAGCATCTCAAGGAGTATTCAGCTTCATAGCTACATAAATCCCAAAAAAACAATCTTTTAGGTCTTTGATTCAATATTTACCAAAAACTGTTGATGTGTAGTGTGGTGTCAAGCCATTAGGATTGACATATCAATTCATCTTCTTTCTTGATGAAACTTCCTTCAGTTCATGATTTAGACAATCATAAACATGTATCTTCACAAGAGAGATTTTCTCCAGCTATACCTAAACAACATAGGACACCATAACCAGGGAGAATATCCTCATTAGGTCACCATAAATAAGCTTAAGAGATAACTTATCAAGATTTTCACTCCCGCATGAAAGATTTGATAATTATACTCTTTTGTTTTTGGCTCTAACCTCTTCTTTCATCAAGAACCACAACATTCTGAACTAAGAGTTCTCCAGCTCTCACAGAAAACAAAATACAAGCCTCCTTCAAATATAGAATTCTCTGAACCAAGATGTCAGGACATTTTGTCTGACATCATAGCTACACAGCACTTCACCAGCAAATTTCCAGCCCTGATAACACCAGACTGGTCCAATATACACCATATGATGAATAGTCCATCCTCCACTTCTAGGGACCATTCAAATTCCAATATGAACCTTTCAAGTTCCAACAGCTTTTCATTATATCACCCTTCTTCCTTTACCATGAACCAGAAAGTATCCCCCTTAGATCTTATCCAGAAACAGACCAGGATGCTTGCTCTGATACCAATTGAAATTCTGGTATGACAGACTCAGATGTCGAATATGATGTTGAGACATCTTATCTGTTACTTATAAACATGGTAAGGCATACATATCAGTACTTAAATAATTCTGATATATCAGAGTCAAACATGCTTCAGGATGTTGGGACATCTGATAGGACATTCAGTTCAGGTACTGCATAAAACATAAAAGATATAAAGAACACAGCAGAATTGTTAACCCAGTTCAGTGTATCTCCACACTTACATCTGGGGGCTACCAAGCCAGGAGGAAATCCACTATAAGTAATATTAATTCTAGACTTAAACCACCCTGTTTAATCTTTCACTTAATAACTACCCAATGCAATTTCTACCTAAGACACAACTTAGATATGAGTACCCTACTCACTCCCCCTCAATCACACAGTGATCTTGTTTACAAGTTTAATAAAATTGAAGTCATACTTCAAACAAAAACAGCTTGATCTTACTTCACAGTTTCAATCAAGTCACAAAACTTCTCTTGCTTACAAGCTTCGAGAATCACAAGTGAAACAGCCACAATAGAGTTACTTGTTATGCACGGCTGACACAAGGACACAACCCTAATAATGTTTACATTTTCGGTTGATTGGGTTGATTCTAAACTAGGTTACAGGGTTTCTTTTATAACCTATTCCCAACTGGATTTGGGCCTAAACAATCACAACAATAGCTGCTACAAATATGCAGAAATATCTGCTACAAATATGCAGAAATATCTGCTACAAATATTCCAAAAGATCTTCAACTCCTAAAATATCTCTAAATATAGAAACCTATATTTTTCAATATTTGTCTTCAATTTAAATTGAGTCTTTAAGATCTTCTAGATCAGCACCACATATGATTGCATAATATCTCCAGAATATTCTGCATAATTCAGATCTGATAAATCCAATGTCATCACCTTGAATTAGGGTTTGTTACTTCCTAGATTCTAGGTGATTTAGTTCATCTGATTATGCTGAAGTTTCATAACAACTCTCCCTACAGATGCGCCTTGTTCTGTTTTTGTCCATCCATAATTAATTCCAGATAGATTCCCCTGAATTTACTCAGTTCTGTTATGCATTAATTAATTCTGGTAACAGGTCTGAGATGTCTCAACATCTGTTGGGACATCCTGAAAAACTGAACTTACTTCATTTACTGATACAATGTCACAACATCTGATGTGACATCCTGTAAACTGAACTTATTCCATCAACTGATACAATGTCCTAACATCTGGTGTGACATCCTGATATCTTGATTTAAGTTCATTAACTGTTACTCTGTTTGACAGTGTCACAACATCTGGTGTGACATCCTGAACTAAGTTCAACACTTCTTGTTTGATATCTATATGTAACATATGACAGTAATGTTGTCATGACAGTTGCAGATGTTTCAACATTTTCTTTGACATCTGTCATGACATTTGCAGATGTTTCAACATCTTCTTTGACATCTGTCTGTAACATATGACAGTAATTCTGTCATGACATTTGCAGATGTTTCAACATCTTCTTTGACATCTGTCTGTAACATATGACAGTAATTCTGTCATGACATTTGCAGATGTTTCAACATCTTCTTTGACATCTGACTGTAACATATGACAACATCTGTTGGGACATCCTGAATTAAGTTCTTATACTCTGTTTGATAATGTCCCAACATCTGATAGGACATTCTGAACTGAATTCAACATCTTCTTTGACAACTTCCTTAATCATGTCTTGACTTGTTCTTCCAGAGTCTATACCATGTTAATTTAATATATGGAACTTTTTATTCAACATTTTCCAGCCATATTAGTTTTACCAAACATAATGCCAATCATAAAATAATAGCATTAACAGGAAATGTAGGGAAAATAAAGAATGCTCGAACATAGTCGACGTAGTTCGCCTAACTAAGGCGGGAACTATTTATTTGTGTTTTTTATAGCTGGAACTGCGTATGTCTATGCTCAGGTGTTGCAGGCTCGTCTGATACGAGTGCGTTTACTGTCTTGCATGCGAGACACATCGTCGCGAGTTCGCGCTGAGAATGAATGAGATGAGAAAAGAAGTTCCCGCAAGAAATTCGCTTATTTTTTGTTTTTGTCTTTTATAAGTTTTGTATGAATTTGGCACAAGGAAGTGAATTCAAACTCTTTTCCATGGATTGTGTACTTGCTACTACATTCCAAGATGGAATAATAGAACAAGAACACAAAGCAAGGAGAATTTATCCAAGACTTGTTCCCAAAGATTAGGGTTTAAGTTCACTAGCTTGTTGAACTTTATTACATGTTTTTGTGAAGAAATGTCTTTTATGTTTTCTTTGTGAAACAATCCCTTGATGAGACTTGTACATCATGTTAGAAAAGCTTACACCACTCCAAGATGGAATGAATGCAAGTGCCTCATGGAATAAGGCTATACACAAGGGATCCTTTCATGCATTTATTAAGTCTTTTTGGATTTTGTTTGAAGATGAGAAAGAAGACTCAAATGGAGAAAGGGAAAAACTATGGGAGACTAAAACACAACTCTAAGTTATTCATTAAAATGGTGGTCCTAATGGTGAGTGGGGCTTTTCTAATCCTAAAGAGAAAATAATAGAATGCAACTTACTTCCTAGAGAAGTTAAGTTGATTCTACAAAAGAGGGGGAAATCCTACCAAACACAAGTATGAAAAGTAAAGGAAATTAAATGCAAATTAAATGCATAAAGGAATTAAAAGAATAAGTTGAAGGAAACTTACCTCAATCTTCCCCTCTACAAAACAAAAAATTAGTGTGCATTTTTATTTAAAATAATAAAGCAAACATACCCTAATTAAATCCTAATGACTCTCTTAATTCTAGAGAACTAAAAAAAATGCTAAGACAAAAAATACAGCACCTACTACAGCCCCTAATACACAAACAACCATGAAAATAATGCATAACACAATGCCACTTTTTACAGCCAACATGCAGCATGCAAAGGTAGGTGTAAAAGATCAAATACAACATGCAAACATAACAAACAACATGTATTTTACAGCACCTATATGCAAAAACAGCTATGAAATGCAGAATCAAGATCTGGTTATTTTCATTTTTTAATGCACAAACTCAATGAAACATGTACTAACTTCATCATGAACATGCATTTGAGCATAGGTCAACACACATAATTGAAATAACATGAACATTTTTGAAGGATTATGCAAGAATGCATCACATGGTTGATCATGCAATAAGTATGCAAAAATGTGGCACATGAATATGGCATATGAACATGATGATCATTGATTATGAACATGTAATATAATATCTCAACAAGAATGCCAAACACAATACCAAATTCAGAATTGAATTGATGTAAATGATATGATCAAGCATGCAACCAAATGCAACCAAATGCACATACATACATGATTATGCAACATATCTTGATACAATGAAATGCAACATGACTTAATGCAATGCGAAAGGTGTAAAAACAGAATGCAACATGATTATTCACATGCCAAATGATGCATAAACATGGAAACAAAATGCAAGAAATCAAGCTATGCACAAAGGAACACCTAAATGTATAATACGCAACATGAACAGAAACGCGTCGAAACGACTCGAAATGGGGGAATGAGCTACTGGAAATGGACCTAAAAATTCCCTAAAATCAATACCTAAACATGTATGAACATTAAAGGCACTAGAAATAAGAACTAAGCTATCAAATAAGCCAAGATTCCAAAAATCAACAGCATTAACCGGTTAACCAAATGGTTAACCGGTTAACAGACCTAAAACTGCGCTGTTTGTGGCTAAAACGCATGCGTTAACCGGTTAACCGGTTAACACTGATCCAGAATGTGAAAAAAGTTAAGAAATAAGTGCTTTTGACCACAAACTCATTTCTAATGATCCCTAACATACCTAGGAACATGCTAACACAAATTTCTACTTAATTGGGGCTTATTTACACATGATAGAACCTATAACTATCTATACCTTAACTTCTAATCCATTACAAGCCATAAATCGCAAGCAACACATATCGGAAACGAAATCGATCGCAAGCAAAACGAAAAGCAATTAAAGAACGCCAAAAGTGGCAAGATGAAGAGAATAACTTAAAGGAGAAGTGATTTATATCACCAACCTACGAAGCGGAGAAGTGCTTCGGTGAATGTTGCAAGAATCAGAGCTTGATTGAAGAGAAAACACGAAATCCGCGAAACCGCAAAATAAATGCGTTCTTGATGCTTGAACCTTCGTGCACTTCCGATAAGCCGAAATCCTCACAAAAATCAGTAGCTTCTTCTTCCACAATCCACAAAATCCATGGAGGTTGGAGGCTAGGCTTCAAGATCTTCAAGTTTCAATGTGAAACTTGAAGAGCTTCTTCAAAACGCTTTAGTGAAAAAGGAAAATGGAGGAAAAGTGAGAGAGAAAAAGGGATTGTGCTTGGGAGAATGAAAATTGTGTGTGTGAATCCTCTTTGGTTTGGATGAAAATGGATTAAATATGGCTTAGGTTTGGGGTCCAAAAATTAGGCTCGAGATCCAAAATTATGGTTCGGTAATGAGGTTAGGATTTAGCAATGGAGCTAGGTTAGGAGAAGGAATATTATAGAAGATGGTAGAACATGGTAGAAGATTCCAAGGGAAATGGAGTGGAATTGAAATGGAAAAACAAGAGGGAAAAAATGATAGGAAGTGTGGAAAGAAAGTGGAAGGAAAAGTGGAGGGAAATGTGAAATTAACCACTTTTCAAATGATTTTCTCCTTTGATTTTTTATGATTCCTCCATCGTTTCTCGACCAAGTTTGAGCCATAGGATCATTGTAACCCTAATTTCATGATCTCAATCTTAAAAGTCAGGAGTCGACCCTCTTTTACCTAGCTCGGTTGCCTTTTCCCCGATTCCTCGATTTTCAGTCATTTGGCCAGTCGAACCTCTTCCAAAATGAATTTGTGGATGAAGTTTGAACCCTAGGCATTTGACATCATATATAAGACAAAGAAACCCTCCTTGAATCATAACTTCATGCAGAAGCCCCGTAGAAGTGAAACCCTAATTTGGCCTTTCCATCAAGAAATGTTGCACTGTTTGCCTCCTTTGATCAAATCAAATCTTTCCATGGCTCGTGGCTTCAAGTGAAGACTTGTGAGATGTTGTGAACCCTTTACCCCAGGTCGAGAAGCTTTGTGGCCCTTAGGTTTCCTTTGTAATGCCTTCAGTTGTTCCAATCCTTGATCACATACCCATGCCTCAGCTATGCTACATATGATGCAATGTTTTTGGTTATTTGTGAACTTATGTATGCAAAATGTTGAGGAAGTGAGAGGGAAAATTTTGAGGTATTACAGCTGCCCCTATTCAATCATCTGCAAGCCTGAACGAATAATTGCGAGAGCTTTTAGACGTTCAAGGTATAGAGTGATTGAATACTTGAATAAAACCTGGAAATTTGAACCCTGTGGGAAATAAAATATATTGGGAAGAATGCCATCCTCAAACGACAATTCTCAAAAGATCCTCGGATCTAAAACGAAACCATCCTCGAATGGAAACATAATGGTATACCAGCCTCAGTCGATAACCAAAAACACAAAGACTGACCTCAAACAGACTTTGCAAAAGAGACAAACTGACCTCAATCAATAAGCTCGGAATGGTCTATAATCCTCGAATGATAGTCACAACAACAAGACCAACCTCATAAGGACTTGAAGAAAAAAATGCCATCCTCACATGACAATTCCCAAAAGATCCTCGGATCTAACACGAAACCATCCTCGAAAGGAGACGCAATGGTATACCGGCCTCAGTCGATAACCAGAAACACAAAGAATGACCTCAGACAGACTTTGCGAAAGAGACAAGATGACCTCAATCAATAAGCTCGAAATGGTTTATCATCCTTGAATGATAGCCACAACAACAAGACCAACCTCATAAGGACTTGAAGAATAGAATTCCATCCTCGAATGAAAACTCACAAAAGATCCTCGGATCTGACACGAAACCATCCTCGAATGGATACACAATGGTATACCAGCCTCAGTCGATAACCAAAAACACAAAGACTGACCTCAGATAGACTTTACAAAAGAGACAAACTGACCTCAATCAATAAGCTCAGAATGGTCTATCATCCTCGAATGATAGCCACAACAACAAGACCAACCTCAGAAGGACTTGAAGAAGAGAATGCCATCCTCAAATGACAACTCACAAACGATCCTCGGATCTAACACGAAACCATCCTCGAATGGAGACACAATGGTATACCGGCCTCAGTCGATAACCAGAAACACAATGGAAATAGGACAAGATGGAATGGGATCGTTGTACATAAATGAGAGCCCCGGAAAACAGGACCATTGTATAAAACGAGAACCTGCGACGCGACTGTTGTACCAAACAAGACGCGGAATAAGTGACAAACATTATCTTGAAAAGGCAGGGATGCCTGGCAAATGGTATTGATATCCTCTGCAAGGAGTATTCCAGGTTGAGAAGATGTTACAGGTCATACGAAATATACCTCAAAACTAGCCCATGCTGGCGTGCATATGCTTGGATTTATGGCGTAATGTTCCATGAGGATGGAAATTCTACGCTTTGGAGGATGCACATGCAACGATGATTAATAAATGAAAATTCAAAGAGATCTCTTGATAAAGAGGTTGCAAGTATCCCCGATGGCTTGACTGGGGAGGATTGATGATCACTGCACTGATCTGATCCATCCTGATGAGGAGGAGACAACTCTGCGGGGAAAGTCGTTAATGATATACCGGCTCTGAACAACCGCTACTGCCAAAAATAAATTGGACTTTGAGATTGGAGATCCAAGACCCTGCTCGAGATGGACCCTTCTTGCACTCTGGTGGGGAAATGGAGACCTCCTGACTTGGTTGGGAACCAGAGGTATGACCCTGCTGAGGAAGCAAACTGCTGGGGAGGAAAGACAATCCATGCACTACTGGGATTTTCCCCTGTATTGAAGGAATACTTCTGCTTGGGGAGGGAAACCATCTTTTGCCATTAATGCTGGAGAAGAACTCCAACTTCACTTCTACTGGGGATGACTAGAGACACCTTGGAGAACACATGTTCCTATTCAAGTGTAAAGAAATGTTCCTCCTGGGAATCTGCTTCTAGGCAGTGATACAATTGTCCATGACATACAACTTCTAGGCGTTTTTCTTCAATGAGGCTCAATTGATTATACCTGGACCGGAGTCACTCAGCTTTATCTAGCTTAATGTCCATCATTAACCTCAACGAGGGGATGACCACTTCAAGTGGTAGGACTGCCTCCATACCATACACCAGTGAGAACGGGGTTGCCCCTGTTGAAGTATGCACTGACATTCTGTACCCATGCAACGAAAATGGTAGCATCCCATGCGAGTCTTTGTATGTTACAACCATCTTCTGCACGATCTTCTTAATGTTCTTGTTGGCCGCCTCGACGACGCCATTCATCTTCGGGCGATATGGAGAAGAGTTGTGATGCTCTATTTTGAAATCCTGACACAAATCGGCCATCATCTTGTTGTTGAGATTAGAACCATTATCAGTAATGATTCTTTCTGGAATTCCGTACCGGCAAATGATGTCTCTTTTAATAAACCGGGCTACCACTTGTTTAGTGACATTGGCATAAGATGCCGCTTCGACCCACTTCGTGAAGTAGTCTATAGCAACTAGGATGAAGCGATGACCGTTAGAAGTTGTCGGCTCGATCTTGCCAATCATATCAATGCCCCACATGGTGAACGGTCATGGTGAAGACATGACACTCAACGAATTCAGAGGCACATGGACCTTATCGGCATAAATCTGACACTTGTGACATTTACGGGAGTATTTACAGCAATCGGATTCCATGGTGATCCAATAATATCCCGATCTCAACAATTTCTTAGCCATAGCATGTCCTCCAACATGGGTACCGAAGGAGCCTTCATGAACCTCTTGCATCAACAGGTCTGCTTCGTGTCTATCCGTGCATCTGAGCAGAACCGTGTCGAAGTTTCGCTTGTATAGCACACTATCTTGATTCAAGAAGAAACCTCCTGCCAGCCTTCTAAGGGTCTTCTTGTCCTTACTGGATGCCCCAGCCAGGTATTCTTGAGCCTTCAAGAATTGCTTGACAGCATGATACCAAGGTTTGTTATCTTCACCACTATTAACTTCAAAGACATAAGCGGGTCTTTCAAGACGGGAGACCACGATTCAAGGCACAAAATTGTCTTGACAAACTTTAATCATAGACGACAAAGTTCCTAGAGCATCGGTGAATTGGTTTTCATCTCGAGGAATATAATTCAACTTGACTCTGGTGAAGAAAGTTAACAGCCTCCTGACATAATCTCTGTAAGGAACTAAGTGAGGTTGATGAACCAACCATTTTCCATTGACATGATTCACCACCAGAGCAGAATCTCTGAAGATCTCGAGGTCCTTGACTCGCAAGTTGACTGCCTCTTCAACCCCCCATGATGCAAGCTTCATACTCTGCCTCATTGTTAGTGCATTCGAAAGTCAACCGAGCAGCTAAAGGTGTATGTACCCCTTCTGGTGAGATGATAACAACACCTACTCCACTTTCATTCATGTTCACAGCTCCGTAAAACATCAACTTCCATTTGGATTCAGGGTCTGGCCCCTCCTCCGGAAGTGGTTCTTCACAGTCTTTCATCTTGAGGAACATGATGTCCTCATCCGGAAACTCGAATTTCATGGGTTGATAATCATCGATTAGTTGCTGAGCCAAGTATTCTGACAATACACTTCCTTTGATTGCCTTCTGTGAAGTGTACTGGATATCATACTCTGTTAGTATCATCTGCCATCGGGCTACCCTTCCTGTCAGAGCCGGCTTCTCGAAAATGTATTTCACATGATCCATCTTGGAAATTAAGAGAGTGGTGTGAGTCAGCATGTACTGTCTTAGTCGGCGAGCAGCCCATTCCAAAGCGCAACAAGTTTTCTCGAGTGGTGAGTAGCGTGTCTCACAATGGGTAACTTTTTGCTAAGGTAATAAATGGCGTGCTCTTTTCGACCAGACTCGTCCTGCTGACCCAGCACACATCCCATCGATCCTTCAAGCATGGTAATGTACATGATCAAAGATCTCCTTGGCACCGGAGGCATGAGAATTGGAGGTTCTAGCAGGTATTCTTTGATTTGGTCAAAGGCTTGCTGGCAGTCTTCATTCCTCAGAAGCTTAAAGATGGGCTCACACGTGGCCGTTAGGTGAGAAATAAATCGTGCAATGTAATTTAGTCTCCTTAAGAAACCACGCACTTGCTTTTCAGTCTTTGGCTCATGCATCTCTTGGATGGCTTTCACTTTGGCTGGATCAACCTCAATTCCCCGCTCACTAACAATGAAACCGAGTAGCTTGCCGGAACGGACCCCGAAGGTGCACTTATTCGGATTCAACCTCAATCTGAACTTCCGGAATCTCTCAAACAACTTTTCTAGATTAACCAAGTGCTCTTCTTCTGTCTGGGACTTTGCTATCATATCATCAACATAAACCTCAATTTCGTGATGAATCATGTCGTGAAATAGCGTCACCATCGCCCGTTGATAAGTGGCCCCTGCATTCTTCAGACCAAATGGCATAACCTTGTAACAGAAAGTTCCCCAAGGCGTGATAATGGTTGTCTTTTCCATATCATCGGGAGACATCTTAATCTGGTTATAACCGGAAAACCCATCCATGAAAGAGAACACAAAAAACTGAGCAGTATTATCAACAAGCATATCTATGTGAGGCAGAGGGAAGTCATCTTTGGGGCTGGCCCTATTCAAATCCTTGTAGTCTACACACATCCTGACCTTACCATCTTTCTTAGGGACCGGCACAATGTTGGCAACCCACGGAGGGTAACTGGTCACGGCCAAGAAACCAGCATCAAATTGCTTTTGTACTTCCTCTTTTTATCTTGATTGCCATATAGGGACGTGTGCGCCTCAACTTCTGCTTCACTAGAGGACAATCCTCTTTCAGAGGTAGCTTGTGTACCACAATGTCAGTGTCTAAACCAGGCATATCTTGGTAGGACCATGCAAAGACATCAACATACTCTTGAAGTATAGCAATTAAATGAGCCTTGACAGATTCTTCTAATGCGGCCTGATCTTGACTTCCTTCTTGTCTTCTTCGGTACCCAGGTTTATCACCTCGACAGCTTCCTCGTGTGGCTGAATCATCTTCTCCTCCTATTTAAGCAGTATGGCCAATTCTTCAGGTAGTTCGCAATCCTCTTCACCCTCCTCATAGGCTTGATAAATTGGATTCGAAGTCATACTCAGCCATAACAGGGCCGTTATTGATAAGATCCGGTGATGAGCACCTGCATGAATGGCGATTCATGCAAGGCTTTAGAAAAGGCTTGAGAAAATGAGAAACATTGCCATTTTTTAAAACTTTTCTTTCTTTTTGAAAAACAAAAGCAAAAAATGAAAGACAAAGAACAACATGAATGAATGTGAAACGTCTGCTTTTTTATGATTATGAATTGTGTTAGGAACAAAAGAACCCTTACAAAAAGCCACTATGCCCCAGGCAAGACATAGTGCTTGAATACAGAAAAACAGAAACAAAGATTATTACTCTTTGAAAGAGGTGACTGAGATAAGCCTTTCAGATGTCCAATTGCTAAGTTGAGTCCCTGGAACAGCAGGCCTGATCCACTCATCTAAGTCACGGTCAATATCAACTGCGTCGTCCTGCACGACACCGACGCTTCCATAATCCACCATTCCCGCACTCGTGAAAGTAATCGGGCCTTGACGACCTCTAGCATTTGGTCCAGATGATGGCTACCCATGATGGTAACCAATCCCAAACATATCTTTCTTTTCTGGCACTTCTACTGGACTGCCCCAGCCTTCTCGCCTCCCAGATTCTACCAACTCAAGAGCATGCTTATAAGAGGCTATGGAAACCCCCTTCTTTGGTTCTTCAGGAGAAGCTGCCATTGCAGATGCTTGTTCAGTTTTAAGGGGCTCAAAATCCTGACATGGAGTCTCAACTATTTCGCCATCCATCTCCACATACTTGAACGAAGCCAGATGACTAACAAAAATGTCTTCTTCCCCATTGACAATTACAATTTGACCCTCCCAGAAGAACTTTAGCTTTTGATGAAGTGTGGATGATACCGTTCCTGCCGAATGTATCCAAGGCCTTCCCATCAAACAACTGTATGCAGGCTGTATATCCATTATGTAAAATGTGGTATTGAAGATTTGTGGACCTACTTTAATTGGTAACTCCACCTCCCCGAACATCGATCTCCTCGACCCATCAAATGCTCTAAATACCAGGACACTAGGCTTTAGAAATACTCCATCATAATCCAACTTCATCCATGCCTTCTTGGGCAAAACATTCAACGATGATCCGGTATCTACCAACACGTGAGAGAGTACTGCACCTTTACATTCTAAAGAGATATGCAGTGCCCGATTATGAGCACGACCATCAGATGTTAGATCCATGTCTGTAAAGCCCAATCCGCGACTGACATTGACACTAGATACCACCGTTTCCAACTGATTTACTGGAATATCCTGAGGCACATACGCCTTGTTCAGAATATTCAAGAGAGTCTTCCTGTGGGAATCAGAACACATGAGCAAGGACAAGATGGAAATCTTCGACAGAGTCTGCTGCAGATGGTCCACAATCTTGTAGTCGCTCTTTTTGATAATTCTCAGAAATTCTTCAGCTTCTTTATCAAAGGTAAGGTCTGGATCAGTTACTAGTGTGGGCTCGTTGACAACCACTGGCTGCTTCCCTCTTGCTTTAGCCTGGGCTTCTGTGGTGTCTCTGGGTGGTATCACACTATTTCTTAGTGTTTCCGGCGCGAATAACCTTCCACTTATAGTAAAGCCCCCTACTCCAACATTTTATACTTGAGCTGGGGTCGTACTAGACGTGGCCAACTCTTGCTTCTGGCCGTTACAGTATACTTCGTCACCATAATTCCAGGGAATGGCTTTATCACTCTGATACATTACTGGTCCTGCAGTGGTGATGGTTATCGGTGCCACTCTGGCTTGTGGAGGAACTTGAGACGGATCAAAGAAGATGGTTACTGTAGAGACTTCGCTTTCTTTTACAACCTTGTCAAACTGCAACACTCCTTCATTAATCATGCTCTGGATACCTGCTTTCAACTGCTCACAACCATTTGTAACTTCAGCACATCCTGGACAATCAACTCCACACCCAATAAAAATACCCTTTTGTGACAAGCAGACTTTAACAACACTCAATGGAGTCTGCAGGTCATTGACATCACACACCAAGTTTAGATTCTCCCCTTCATCAACTGCCCCAACCGTACCTCCGTGAGGAGGCATGGGGTTCTGAATTACATTAGGAGTAGGAGCAAAGTTGATTGCTTTGAAATCTACCAGGTCTTGGACTACATACTTCAAAGCTCTACAGTTTTCCGTGGTATGTCCGGGGGCTCCGGAATGAAATTCACATCTAGCGTTTGTATCGTAACCCTCAGGGAGTTGCCCCGACTTCGGGGGTTGCAAAGTTCTGAGCTAAACCAACTAGAGTTGGAGGAGATTCTTCAGAAGTTGTGAATAGGACATCGGTGGAGCTTCGAAATGTCTTTCTCTGGTCTTCCGGGGGTAATATGGACGAGGAGCTCTTTGTTGATACCCTTGTTGGAGTTGCGATTGCGGTGGTTGGACTTGTTGTTGAACAGGTTGAGTTGAGATAGTGACATGGGCCACTTGCTTATAAAAACCTCTGTTACTTCCTCCCCTCTGCGTGTACACTGCCCCGGTCTCTCCTTCTCTCCTCTTCACGAAGGGCTTCTTAATACCAAAAACCGAAGCGCCCCCGTTCTGAATCTTCCCTTGCTTGATCCAACTTTCTATTCTTTCTCCAGTCAAGATGATATCTGAGAATCCACTTGAAGAACATCCGGCTAGCCTTTCCATGAAATTCCCAAGGAGGGTATCCCGGAACAGGTCAACCATTTCTCTCTCCAGCAAAGGTGGTTGCACTCTAGCGGCCACTTCGCGCCACCTTTGCGCATAATCTTTGAAGCTCTCGGAGTTCTTCTGAGTCAAACTTTGAAGTTGAGTACGACTGGGCATCATGTCGATATTATATTGATATTGTTTGAGGAATGCTTCTCCTAATTCCTTCCAGCTTCTCACGGAGCTTCTCTCTAGCTTCATATATCATTCCAAGGATCCTCCAGAGAGACTATCCTGGAAGTAGTACATCCAGAGCTTTTCATCCCTAGTATGGGGAGACATTTTCTGGTAGAATGCCTGCAAGTGAGTCTTTGGGCAGGAGCTACCGTTATACTTGTCAAAAGTAGGCGGCCTGAATTTGTGAGGAATAACCACCCCGGGGACTAGACCCATGTCAGACACATCTATCCCCAAATTATCCCTACACTCGAGGGCTTTGACTTTCTCCGCAAGCATCAAAAAGTCCTGAAGATTTCCTTCTCTGCCGAACCCCATGTCATTGTTGAAAGAAGGGAACTGATCCTCCTACCTATCTTATACTAGAATGAAAGTTGTTGTGCCATGTTCTGGAACTTGAGGCCCACCTGGACCATTGTTGGTGTTGGGAGGAGTCACTTGTACGTCAGGAGTGGTTACAAGGATATTAGTCTGAGGAGGGTTGAGCCCCTGAATTGCATTTCTTAACTCTTGCTGCCCTTGAGCCATCCCTTGCATCATGACCATGAATTCCCCCATTCTGGTACGGAACTCATTAAGCTCAGTTTGCATAGAATCCATGACTGTCCTCTGGTTGTTGCGAGTTGTGTAACAATGCGGGATATTCTGTCGGAGATGCCGGGCCTTGGCAGCTCTCGCAATCTTTGCCTGAAACACAGATAAGTTAAGCAACCTGTAGAAAACCTGCAAAACAAAAAGAAATGCAAATGATGTGTATGCAATTCAATGTGTTCCTTTTATTCCTAAGGCTTCATTTACTTTCCCATTCTGGTGTTGAGAAAATATCCCTTGCAAGAAAATCTTGTGCGACATTCAAATTTGAAGTGCTGACATTTATTTTGTGTCCGTGCAACAGATATAACCAGAGACTTCAAGTAAACCAGAAGATAATTGGAATAACAAAGATCCTTACAAGGTACAAATTCAACACGTCAAGAAAGAAAGAGTACATCAAGAAAGAGGGGATTCCCACAACAAGCCTGTGGGTAATCCAAGTCATATGAATACAAGACTAAAGCTTAGGAAAATATACATCCCACAATCTCCAACTGGGGCGCTTGACCTTTTGCAACATCTGAGATATGTCCGTATGCGTAGGTTCTTGTACGAGCTTCTGAATTAGGATATCCCTAAGGTCAAAGGAGGCATGCAACTCCCCAATTTGTTGTAGGAACACCTTTTCACTTTCTGGGCTTGTAATAGGATCAAACTTGGCTCTCTTCACATCAGCTTTCACTTTCAATTCTTCTATTTCTCTTTGAGCTTCCTTTACTGCTTGTTGGCTTTCTTTTAGACTTTGGAGACGACTCTTCTCTTGATGATAAGCCTTATGAAGGAGCTCTCTCTGTCCATCCAAAGAATCTTGAAGACTCTTGATTTTCAGCTTATGTTTGACTTCCAGCTCTTTCTGCCTTTTCAAATTGTCTTCCCACTTCTCTTGCCATAAGGTGACAACTTCATTGGCTTCATTCAAATCCTCCCTCTCCTTTCGATTCATGGCCGCCTTGTGAGTTTCAGCTAATCCCCTTTTCTTGAAGTAAAGCTCTCTCTCTTGAAAATCTTGCCGCTTGAGCATGACCATTTCTTCAGCTTTGTGAGCTCTTTCCTCCAGTCTTTGATTTTGCATCTTCAATTTGTGGCATGAATTGTAGGCTTCTTGATTCTCCAACCCGAGTTGCTGAACCAAGACTTCCAATTTTTGATACTCTTGAAGAGGCACTGAAGTTGTGGGTGCTACCTGTAAACACCCCAAATTTTCCCTCACTAAGTTCATACCATGGCTTATGATCTTTTCATTTGCATAAGTTCAATCATATCATATCATGTTGCATTTTTGCTTCGCTGCATTGGTTCAAAGTCATCTGCATTTAGGGTTTAAGATCTGAGTAATCCATGAGCTATCTGAGCCACTCCAAAGGCCTCTAATCATCTCAAGAGGGTACATGTATGTTCAAACATCATATTATATCTTCCCAAGATCAAGAAAGTCAGAAAATCACAAGAACTGGCAAGGCATGGAAGCAGAGCTAGGTTTAACTGCACAGATGACCTAAAATTAGGGTTTTGGTTTCAGAGGCCATAACTCCAAATTTTTTGTTCATTCTTGTTTCTATTGTTCTCTATATGATATAAGGATCATGCATACAGAGTTTGATGGAAAAATTCATTGTGGAAGTCATCTGATCACTGGGTAACTTCTTGAGCAAGTCAGAGCAAAATCAGGGCATCTGAGGCCCCCATCAATGGACCCAAAGTGGATTTTTCATTAAAATGAAGTTATATGGTCTTTATTTGATCATTGAAGTGCTTGGAAGTTCACAAATTTGAATAAAAATGAGCAAAACCAAAAGTTGCCAAATATGGAAATGACTTGTAATGTAAACTTTCCAATTTGGGAAAGTTTTTCAACCTCCTCTTTCTCAACCAAAAATGCTTCAAATGAAAAATTCTTGGTCATGAAAGTTGTAGATTGGATCATTCCCTTTTCAAAAAGTACAAGAACAAGATCTAATTCATTTTGGAACTCAAGTTATGGCTTTCCAAAGTTGGCAAAAATCACATGATTTCAAGTTTCATGCCAAAGAAGGATTTTTGCAAAACCTCATGCCAAGCAGTTTGTGACCTCAAATTGACTTCTAATCACCATACAAACTTTGTGCAATGCTTAAAAGTCAGATTTGTGCTTTGAATCATCCCATTCCATGACTTGTGCATGAAGAAATCAAGAAAGGGCCAAACTTTGCCAAAATTGCAAAACCCCCCATAAACTTCAATCCACTTGCTGATTTGCCTCAACCTCATTTCCATGGTTGCCCATGAATCAAGCTGCGTAGAACATGCCCTTGTCCTTGGCCTGAATTTTCCCATACCTCAAAGGACACCTGTCGCTCCCGATAAATGGGAAAGGGCCCAGATAAAGGTACAGACGCGAACGGTCGGCGAAAGAGGGTGTGAGAACACACAGGAGTGAACTCACAGGGAATGAAAAGAGTCGCCAGCTAGGCATTTTTATCCCGGAGGAAAGGCAATGCTGCATAGACCTGAGAAAAGATGGATAAGACGGTTGCGAACCAGAGAGACTGAGAAAGGGGGTTGGTTACAACCTGGGAAGGTATTAGCACCCAGGTTGTCCGTCGTACTCGACGGGATCCACGCTTGAAAGATTTGTGTTTTAAAGGGGTAGTGTCAGTGCAATTTGTGTATAAAAGAGCTGGAAAAGGATGTACAGGTGTCAGTGTAAGAGAAGTGAAGTGTATAAGTGAAGTGTCAGTGTGAGATCAGGAATGAAATGCTCATGACCATGAGGCTTAAAGAATAAGGCTGGGAGGAGGGGGAATATACAGAGACTTTTGTTCGATAACTGTTAAGTTATGCCTACGTATCCTCTCGTGCAATGAGGAAGTCAGAACACCGTAGTTCGACCCAAAGAGACTGAAAGGTGAATTGACTTGTGAACTGCTTACTTGCCTATGCTCAAGTGTATGATCTGTCTGGCACAGATGCAAACTGTCTTGCATTAGACGGAAGAAGCAAGTTCTCGGTTATGAGTGAATGAGTTGAGAAAAGAATCCCGGAGGAGACGATTATTGTTTGTTTTTTGTGTTTTCAGTCTTTTATTGTTTTTGAAAGTTTGTCATAAGTTAATGAGCTTAAGCCTAAACCAATGGATTTAGTAAACTCATCACATCTTCCCTCTGATTAGGGGTAATGAGAATACCTTAAGTGTGAAGTCAGCTTCTCACACTTAATCACCTTTGATGTAGGATTAAGATCATTAACCCACTTGTGATTATTTAGCTGTTTTTGTTGTTTTTGTTTAGTGTTGAGTAATGAGATTAAGCCATAATCAAGGATTAAACAGACCCATTACACCATCCTAATAGAAGGATAATAGATGAGAATGTTTAAGCTGAGGAAAGCTCCTCAACTTAATCCATGATTAGGGATTAAACTTATGACAAAACAAGCCTTTGATTAAGTGGATTTTATTTAATGATATGATGAAGAAGTGATTTTTAGGGTTTGTAAGACAACTTGAGGGGGACTTGTCCATTAACACTAGGGTTAGTCCTTCTTAACCAATTAAGGAAGAATTAGAACCCTAATGCAAGGCCCAAGTTACAAGCTTGAAGTCTTGATGATTATTAAGTGAATTGATTAAAGGGTTTAAACACATTAAGGGTTTAACACTTAGGATTAAAGTTATACACTCCATCCTAATAGAAGGATGCAGGCATAAGCTTAATCACAAAGCCTTAAAACCTTTAGGGTTTAGTCCTTGGTTATGAGATGAGAAGAGAAGACTCAATGAGACACAAAGGTAAAAAACTAAGAGGGGGGACTAATCAAAACCCTAATCATTGTCATGCTTGGTTGTTCCTAAGGTTTGTGAGGTTTGAGAAGGCAATCTTCAATGGAACCACCAGGAAGCAGATGAAAGGAGCAAAGAGAAAGCAAAGTAACTTGCTTCATTCAAGAAGTCAAGTCACTTGAGGAAAGAAAGTAAGATGAAGAAGAAAGAGAAAGCTCAATCTCAAACACATAACAAAATGCAGCAAGGATGCACAAAGGAGATGAAAAGAAATTGTGAGAAGTGAAGGCAAATTCACTTCTCAAAGTTACTTACCACCTGAAAAGTTAGTGAAAGAAATGCAATGCAATGCAAAATGAGATGGAATGGCATGATGCAAACCAAAACCAGAAGCATATATGAGATGGTAATGATGCTATGAGATGCTGCAAACATGTAACAAGGCATGGGGATGATCATACAAACTTATGGATGCAAATGAAGCAAGTTAAGAACCATGATCATACATGAAATATTATGAAGTGCACATGGCATACAACATGGCAAATGCAAGATGCAATGATCAAACATGCTTTCAATATGTCTTAAGATGTCAAATGAATCAAATGAATGCACAAAATGCTATGGCAAGTCAAGGTATGCAAGCAAATGCAAGATGGATGCATATGGAAGCCCAAATTAGGGTTTATGATCAAAGCAACAAACAAAAACCAAAATCAGAAGCAAACATCAATATAAAAAATTGAAAATGCATTCAAAGGATCCCTAAACCTATACTAACTCACTGCCCAAAGGAGAAGTTCCAACTCTTAACCTAATAAGGGTTATGAATTTCCTAAAATTTCTAGGGTCTTAGGGTTCCTTAACAAGAAAAATGTCAAACAAATGGAAAATGAAAGATCAAATCATGCCAATTTAATCTCTCAAACTACATGCTAAACACAATGCAATGCAAAAAGAATCAAGGTCCAACTCTCAATGGTTAGGCAGAAATGATTTTTTGAAGTTTGGATCAAAATAATGCCTTGAAAATGAATTAATCCCATAGAAAATTATCAAAATGCATTAAGATCAAAAAAGAAATTTGGTTTGAAGGTTGGACAATGTTTCTAAATGTTTTTTAAAGGTTTCATGAATTTTTTGGTGATTTTTAAATACTTAAAAGTATTTTTAATTAATTAATTCTCATTAATTAAATAAAAATAAACTTTTAAATATTTAAAAATATTTTTTATATGCAAAAAATAAAAATAAAAATGTTTTTGGTTTCTGAAATTAAATAAAAGTTTGTATAAAAAATTTCAGAATTTTTGAAATGATTTTGCTATTTTTAATAAATATGAGAAAACAAAAGAAATTAAATGAAAATAAAATGAAATTAAACTGAAAAATAAGGAAGTCAACCAATCCAATGGACGAAATTCAAACTGGCAGGGGCGGGAATTGACTACGCGCGCGTTTGGACGACTCACATTCAAACTGGCCTAATTATGATTAAACCCTAATTAAATGCCCTAATCACTTTCAGATGACCGGAACAGTGTTCCGGTCATCTTCCCCGGCGGGTCTCTCACTCAATCTCTCTCAATACGCCATGAAAACATGCCAAACTCTCCAGAATCAATCCTTAACTCATTCTAAACAAGATTCCAACAACAAAAATCATTTATTTCAACACAAAATCAAGATACGAATCAAACATCAAAAACTGCCAAAATTTCAGAAACATCATACAACCTCATTTCTCAATCTTTTTCAAAAGTAACAAGTTCAGTGAACTCAGGGAAGCATGCTGTAGACACCCCAAATTTGCCCTCTGGCTTTTGTATCTTTGTCAACTTTTTCGTTTTGCATTCATACGCATTTTGCATATCATTTTGCATAAGTTCCTAAGACATGGGATCAAGGTCATCTAAAGAATTAAGGGACTCACGCATTATTTGCGGATTATCAGAAGAAATCAAGGCTTTGGCTTGCAGCCACCAGTGTGAGGGTGCAGTCGTGTCAATATGTGGATTTTTTTTCCCTGTGATCGATTCAGACGAATTCAAAGTGGTTGAAGAGATTCATTTTTGTCAGAGATGAGTGGAAAAAGTTTGAGTGTGGTTGTTGGATTAAATTCAGTCAAGGTGTGCGTCAGTGGAAATATTTGCAGAGGGTTTATTCAAGTTCATCCCGGATTTCATTCAATAATCATTTCTCATATCCAATTCCATCCGTAAAATCCATTTTAGATCATTTTCCGATTTTTGAGTCATGCATTTTTCTATTTTTATTTATTCCATATTTCATTCTTTCTAGAACAATTTTTTTTATCTTAGTTTTTATTTAGTTTGATCTTAGCTTTAATTTTTTTTTTTTTAATTAGTAATTGGGATTGGCAAATTTTAATTCAATTTTACTTAGAATTAGTCTCCTTTTAAATTAATTTTACTTAAGTTCAAGATTAATTTAGTTTTTTGTAGTTAATTAGTTCTTAGGTTGTAAATCATTTATATTCTTATTTTGTTAGTTTATAAGTTAATTTATATTCAATTTAATAATCTAATCCATTTTTATTTTATTTAAATTTAAGTGCTGTTCTTTTTTTTTATAGAAAATTAGTTTAGATTTATTTAAAATTCAATTAGGTTCAGTTTTCAGTTAAAATTTGAATTTTGTTTGGTTTTTATTAGTTTAGTTATATTTAATTTAGCTTTAATCTTATATTTTAGTTTTATTTAAAAAATTACTTTAACTTTTAATATCTATCTTAATTCTTTATTCCTTTAGATTAATTCATTCTCAACTAGGTCCATTTGCAACTATAGTCCAACAAACTTTTCTGTCCTGCATCTTTTACCAAAAGGATAACATCAACATCAGAGGGGGGACCTCAAAACTTTAATCAGAAAAAACCTGCAAAAAATAAGAAACTTATAGCAGCAAGCAACATTGACATTACACAAAAAAATAACCACTGCCCAGAATCCTCATCATTCTTATCGTACATCACTTTTTTCTTTTTTTCACAAAAAAAACAAAACCTTCCCCTGCCATCAAAAACACCATTCCATCATTTTTCTCACACACACATAACAGCCACAACAAAACTCACCTCAGTCACAACCACACCAAACCGCAACACACCTTTCCTCACTTCAGTCACCTTCTTCAACAAACCTCTAAACGTACAGCCTCAACAAAATTTCTCACAACATTTTCATTCTCTTGATTTCTCTTATCGCACTAGAAACACACACAAAACATCTCCCCCAATATTCTTTAAACCTGGAAAATGGCACATAACCAATAGCCACCTGTATAACCGCAAACTCCATAACAATCCAAACCTTTTCAAATTCCGTCCTCCACCTTAACCCTTCCCTCACCCTCGAACACCAACAACAATACCCAAACCGCCCAATCTCTCTCACATCATCAAACACCGTAAACTTTCTCTTCACCGCACCACACAACATTCTTTTTCAAACATCACCATTTTCCTTCCCACCAAGCATCAACAACAACAAAGCCTCTCCACAACACCGCCAAACACCAACCAGCTTCAACCCCAAATCAACAACAACAATCTGAAAACAGCAACAACAGATCCAGAAAAGCAGAACTCAGATTCAAAACAGAAATAGAAGAAGAGGAGTGAGATTGAGATCAACAGGAGGGTTTCGGAACATTCAAAAGAGAATAGGAGCTAAACTCTCACAATCGTTGGTTGTCTGTTGCGATTTCGCAAAAAGGAGAGAGACTGCGGTCGGCCGGTGACGCCGCGACTTCGATTTGAAGAAGAGGGCCCGAAATCGGTGTCGTCGAATGGAGGTCATGGTGAGGATCGTCGCGTTGATAAAGAAGAGCATCGTAATGCTCGGCGTTGATGGAGTGGCCCAAGCAGCGGCGGCGGGTGTTTGTTCGTCGAAGAAGGAGAAACCGCATTCTGAGATTTTCGATTTTGCTTTTCTTTTGTTTTCTTTTGTTATTTAGCTTTATGCCATAAACTCTGTTATTTGACCATTTCTTTTATTTTATTTTTCTTTTTTTCCTTAATTTTATTATTTAAAAAAGGGAAAAGGAAGAAACTGGTTTGTTTGATGTTGTTGATGGGCCTAGAGGCCCGTTTCGGTCCCTTAGAATGTTACTGGCACCTCATCTCGGTGATCTCCTCCCCCCTTCCCTTCTTCGTTCCTTATTTTATTTTTCATTTAGTTTGTATTGTATTTAATTTATGTTTAGAACCTAGGTGTTTAGTATAGTGGATTTTTAATCTTAATTTTGGATTAGTTTAATTAGCTTACCATTGTGGTTTAGTTTTTCTTAGTATTTTATTTAGCTTTGGCAGTTGTTGATTAAGTCTTTAATTAATTGATTTGATTATTAGATTTTTTCTTTATTAGTTTTGATAATATTTTGTCAATCTCGTAGTTTTGTTGATGTTCTAGTTGAATCTCGAGTAAAGATTGGCAGCAGACTTGCTCCGATAGCTTGGATGCTGGAAGCTTACTTGATCTGTATCTAATATCTTGATAATGGGCAATTGTGCTTGATTTTGAAGTCATTCCGGACTTGATATTTCTTCTTGAGTTTCTCTTACGCTTGTTGAAGAGGCAACGGACCTTCTCCGTTAGGTAACAATAAGGCCCGATTTTACTACTGCATGCTGTTGCATCTGGAAGTCCTACTGATGTAGGCTCTGTTTGTTCATTATTCATCTTATCTCCATTTCGCATTCTCATCTCTCATTCTTATTTCTTATTCATCTTAATTCGTTTTCCTCATCTTCTTCTCTTATTTCTTTCTCGACTGGAGGTGTGCTTAGGCCACCATGGAGCTTCTCCTTTCATCTTTCATCTTCTTCTTTCTTTAGGATAGTAACCTCACAAACTTTAGGAACAACCAAGCATGACAATGATTAGGGTTTTGATTAGTCTCCCCTCTTAGTTTTACCTTTGTGTCTCTTTTGAGTCTTCTCTTCTCATCTCACAATCAGGGACTAAACCCTAAAGGTTTTAAGGCTCTGTGATTAAGCTTATGCCTGCATCATTCTATTAGGATGGAGTGTATAACTTTAATCCTAAGTGTTAAACCCTTAATGTGTTTAAATCTCTTAATCAATTCACCTAATAATCATCAAGACATCACACTTGTAACTTGGGCCTTGCATTAGGGTTCTAATTCTTCCTTAATTGGTTAAGAAGGACTAACCCTAGTGTTAATGGACAAGTCCCCCTCAAGTTGTCTTACAAATCATAAAACTCACTTCATCATCATATCATTAAATAAAATCCACTTAATAAAGGCTTTGTTTTGTCATGAGTTTAATCCCTAATCATGGATTAAGTTGAGGAGCTTTCCTCAGCTTAAACATTCTCATCTATTATCCTTCTATTAGGATGGTGTAATGAGTCTGTTTAATCCCTGATTATGGCTTAATCTCATTACTTAACACTAAACAAAAACACAAAAAACGTCTAACTAATCACAAGTAGGTTAATGATCTTAATTCTACATCAAAGGTGATTAAGTGTGAGAATCTGACTTCACACTTAAGGTATTCTCATTACCCCTAATCAGAGGGAAGATGTGATGAGTTTACTAAATCCATTGGTTTAGGCTTAAACTCATTAACTTATGACAAACTCTCAAAAGCAATAAAAGACTGAAAACTCAAAAACAAACAATAATCGTCTCTTCCGGGATTCTTTTCTCATCATCTTCACTCATAAACGAGAACTTGCTTCTTCCGTCTAATGTCAGACAGTTTGCATCTGTGCCAGACAGATCATACACTTGAGCATTGACAAGCAAGCAGTTCACAAGTCAATTCACCTTTCAGTCTCGTTGGGTCGAACTACGGTGTTCTGACTTCCTCATTGCACGAGAGGATACGTAGGCATAACTTAACAGTTATCGAACAAAAGTCTCTGTATATTCCCCCTCCTTCCAGCTTTACTCTTTAAGCCTCATTATCATGAGCATTTCATTCCTGATCTCACTGACACTGTATATACTACACTTCACTTCTTTTACACTGACACCTGTACATCCTTTTCCAGCTCTTTATACACAGATTGCACTGACACTACCCCTTTAAAGCACAAATCTTTTAAGCGTGGATCCCGTCGAGTACGACGGACAATCTGGGTGCTAATACCTTCCCAGGTTGTAACCAACCCCCTTTCTCAGTCTCTCTGGTTCGCAACCGTCTTATCCATCTCTTTCTAGGCTTATGCAGCATTGCCTTTCCTCCGGGATAAAAATGCCTAGCTGGCGACTCTATTCATTCTCCAGTGAGTTCATGGCTGTGTGTTCTCACTGTTCCCTTCGCCGACCGTTCGCGTCTGTACCTTCATCTGAACCAGTTTCATTTGTTGGGAGCGACAGCTTGGCGACTCTGCTGGGGAACCTTATGCTGCAACCAGGGCTTCTGGTTCTTTTTGTGGGTTCCTCCTAGCGCTTGATTGATTTGTGTTTATTGGGGTATTATGTGCTTGTTTGTGCTTGTATTTATTTTTGTTTATTGCTTTATGTACAGTTACTTTACTGCTTTCTTTACTGCATTTATATATCATATTGTCATTGTTGCTGGCTGGATCTGTTGTTTGCCTTGGTGGGTGGGTGTTCCATTGAGAGTTAAGGTCCTATACCTGGGACCTGAGTGACACCTAGGCTAGAGTGAATCATATTCTTTCCCATTCCATTTCGGTCTGGTGCGGGAATATGAAACACGGTTCAGATGTGGGTTTCTTCTTGAGAACTCTGTGTTGCAGATTTCCTGCAACGCTAGGGCTATCTGGGAAGCCTGCTAAGTCTGGATGACCTTTTAGTACTGACCTTCAGAAACTGAGGAGAATTAGAGGAGGAACTTTTATGGTTATTGTAAACACTGTACCTCCGGGTTAGAAGTGTTTACACTTCTCATAACTGATCCAAGTCTGAGGATCCTTGTTTTAGAACACTACCTGTGAGGGGGTTGGATTGTTTACAGGTTTGCAGGAACCCTTGACCTCAACATACCCTCATTACCAGTACAGTTGTTGATCCGGTCACTATGATCCTGAAGTTATTGACCTCTGGTTCTCTGTTACTATTTCGGGTTACTATACAGAGATCTTGTGGTTACAGACACTCGATTCTTGGTTCAGTATCCCAGATTCCAGGCAGTTTCCAGCTGTGATCCCATGTCTTTGCATCTTTCGCATCATCATATTGCATTTTGCATTTGCATCTGCATTGCATTTTCCTCCTCCAGAGAGCTCATCCTTCCTCTTTTGTCCATGACTCAGCCAGCTGATTTCCCGGTACTCAGTTTGAACAAGTGTTAATTGTTGGAAGACGACAGTGTTTGAAGGAAGATTGAGCAGTGTCAAGAGGTAAAGGGTCAGATTGGAAGCCGTCAGCAGCTATGTCAGAGAACAACCGTCAGAATGTTGAGTTTCCACCTGGTTTCACTTCAATGACCAATCCTCTGTATGGTCTTTCTCCTGATGAAGATCTTCCACAAGTGAACAATCTTGCTCAAGCTCAGCCTGTACAGACCCCGATCGTGAATCAGAGTGTACCTGAACCATCTGTTGTCCGAGGTGGACCTTCATCTTCGACTGATACTACAGATTATCAGAGGTTTGCCTTCCCCATGCCGAACTTCCAAGGGGCAATCCCTCTTGTGAAAACCAAGGATCCTCAAGTTATTAATCCTGCTGAAAGATTTCGTGTGTGGGACGAGCGACTCAAAGCCTTAGCGGATCCTGATGCCTTCGGTTTTGATGCTCTAACTCTGTGTTTGGTGCCTGGGCTTGTCATTCCTCCAGATTTCAAAACTCCGAAGTTCGAGAAGTACACTGGTGTCAGTTGCCCGAAGCGTCATTTGGTGATGTTCTGTAGAAAAATGACTTCTCATGCCCGCAATGATAAGTTGATGATTCACTGTTTTCAGGACAGTTTAAGTGGGGCATCTTTAAGTTGGTACATGGATTTGGAAGGCAGTCGTATCCGATCTTGGAATGATTTATCCAGAGCTTTCGTAAAGCAATATCAGTACAATTTGGACATGGCGCCCAGTCGCATGCATCTGCAGAGCCTATCCCAGAGGAGTAGTGAATCTTTCAGAGAATATGCACAGCGGTGGAGAGAATTGGCAGCCCAAGTGCAACCACCACTTTCAGATAGAGAATTAATTGACATGTTCGTGGGCACCTTGCAGGGTCCATACTTGGAAAGAATGAGTAGCATTGGGATGACAAGCTTCTCTGATTTGATGATAGTTGGAGTACGCATTGAGAGCCTGCTCAAAAGTGGAAAGATCCAGGACTTTTCGAACATCCCAGCTAGTGAAAGTGAGTCTGCTGTTAGCTCCCAAGAGGAAGAATGGAATGACGTCAGTGCAGTCATGGCAAATATCAAATATTCTAGACCAACATCTTCTCAGAGATCATCTGTTCCTGAATCTGATTACTCTTATGGGCATTCAGCAATGCTCAGAGCACCATATCAGAAACCTTGGACTTCTCCTCGTCCATATCTGCAAGCTCAGGGTCGAAGACCTAAGAATCAACCTCAGAGCCAGCCTAGGCCTCGTAACAATCTGGAAAGAAGGATTGCTCCTCTTCATCCGGTCCCCATGGCATACAGTGAACTCTTGCCATATCTAGTTCAGAGCTCTTTGGTGGTTCCTAAGCTTCTCAAGCCGTTACCAGGGCCGTACCCTCCAGGGTACAATCCTCATGAGCAGTGCGGGCATCATGGTGGATCAATGGGGCATTCAACTGAAGATTGCAAAGCTTTTCAAGCCAAAGTACAACAATTGATCGACAAGGGTTACATCTCCTTTCCAGAAGGAAGCTTGGTTGTGCACGTCAACCTTTCACCTGATTGAGTTCAAAGACTTCAGAAGAAGCGTATCTTGATTTCAGTGGCTCAGACAACAGTATGTCATCAGAATTGGTGATCGCTGTATCCTTTTATCATTTGCATTGTAGTTTCTTTCCTGTTAGCAGCTACTTGTCTTTTAAGCAATGTTATTTTTGAATGGTAATGTTAATGTAGTGACCTTGCATTTTTGAATCAATTATGTCGCATTCGCTCATTTTTTTTCTTTCCTTGCATCAAAAACGAAAAATAAAAAAATTGCATCCATTTACCTCCCATCTATGTCACTGTTGTTTAGCAGGTTTGAGGGAGGATGATGACAACTGAATACCCATAATTGTTGAAAGTATGCTCTCAGAGTAGAACCTGCTGACGATGTACAGGCATTGTTTCAATTCCCAAACACCGGAGATATAAGGGAGATAAACCCTCGTCACCCCCTTTGAGCCTTGAAGTAGGAGTTTCTTTTCTAAACAAAAAACCCTCACATTCAACCCGGGGCAGGGTAGTTATCAGTTAATTTGACCAAGCGTTCAAATTTCCAAAGGAGTGTGCATCCGAGGATCCATTACCTTTATTCATTACACCTCAAGAGGTCAAGGGACGTGAAACCACAATGGTTATCCCTCACCAACAAAGGAATGAGGCAGTCAACCCTTTCAGCAAGTCATGACAAGCCAGTGTCACACGATTTGTTCAACAAAAATCAAAGAAAAAAGAAATAAAGCCCGCTAAGTCGAAAAGTGTGTGAAAACATATGACTTAGGCAAAAGTTAGGGCATCCCGCTGGACTTCGAAATCGAAAAAAAATTCAAAAGAGTTCAGTCCAGGCAAAAGTTAGGGAATAAAAAATCTGAAAAAAAATATATATTCCATAAGAACAAAGTCGTGTGACCAGACACAAAGTCAGAAGGGGTGACTGTTACCCCAAGAAACCTAATTGGTGCTTAAATCGTCAACGCCATTGGTTCCTCAACCATTACAAAACCCTTTTGAGAAGCGAGTGCTTAAGTCGAATTAGCTGAATATAGGACCGGAGAACATCAAGGAGAATGGGTGGGCACAAATAAACTTTGAGCCATAAATCTTTCTTTCTAAAACCGTGAACCAGACCATGTTATAACCCTTGAAAGTCCTAATTGAATCAGGTTCAGTTCTGAAAGCATACTACGACAAGGTTGCGTAAACTGACTCCTAATGATTTACTAACTCAACACTACGTTTGGACTAATCGTCCTTTCGTCACACACTGTCACAACATCAAAATAAATAAATGTTCAAAAAAACTTGCATGTGTACTGCATTAAAATTACCATTTGTAAATGAACAGTTTTAATTGCAAGTCAGCCTGTGTCACCAGGGAAGTTCCTACAAAGGGCAATCAGAGGAAAACTTGATCATTCAACAATGATGACCAGAATCAAGCGCATCGTGCTGGCCTATGAATCAGGGGCATGTTATCCAGTGGTTTTGTCGATCAAGGTATCCGTCAGGGTAAAGCAAGTTCCTAAGCATCAGTTGATCGAGGAACGTCATTCAAAGTCAGTTGATCAGAGCTGAATCTGCCAAACAGGGGCAGGACACCCGGAGTTTCCGTTGACTAAGGGTCAATTCTTCCAATGCTCAGTCAGAATGAGTCAAGTCGCTCCCACGCTCATACCGGGGCAGGACACATCCAGAGTTCACTAGAGGCAACTCTCCTCGAGAGAGCATCCAAGTCTGTTATTCCAAGAATTGGATAATCAGCGATAGTCAGTTCAGAGACTCACCCAACAGGGGCAAATTTTGGCTACACAGAGCAAGTTATATCAGTAATCTCAGAGTTCAAGACGAGTGTCGGGAAATCATGCTACCCACCGTCGCCTTTGTCACCCTTCTCAACCAGAAGCCTTGTCACTAAGACCTTTCTTCCCACCTCGGGAGTTTTTCTGGCCTTTCATAATCATTGCATAAATCATTTGCATACGTTATTCATGTCGCATATAGAGCATATGCATCATATTTGCATTGAGCATAACCCCCGCAACATCAGATCTCACATCCAGGGCCTCGTAACCCCAACTTACCAACCTTTCAAAGTCTAGTTTTCGTCTGGCAAGCCTTTTCAAAGCCCAGTTCTTGTCTGGCAAACCGTTCAAAGCCCAGTTCCCGTCTGGCAAACTTTTCAGAGTCTAGTCCTCGTCCGGCAGACAAACCCAGAGTCCAGTTCTCGTCTGGCAAACCAATTTCAAACACCAGTTCTCGTCTGGTAGGCGAATCTTTTAACCAGTTCTCGTCTGGTCACCTTTTCATTCAACCCATCGAACGCCAGTTCCCGTCTGGTATTCATTCTTTTTCAGAGTCAATTCTCGTTTGACAATGAACCCAAGGAGTCAGTTCTCGTCTGACGACCTATTCTTTGCCCATCAGTTCTCGTCTGTTGGCCTACCTTTAATAAACCAGTTCTCGTCTGGTAATTCACCTTCGAAAGTCCAATTGCTTGGCAACCAAAAAAATATATATATATCAACCTGGCCCTAGCACCCAACCATCCTTGTTTCATATCTTTGGCATTGAGCATACGTCTGCATTGTACATCATTTGCATTGCATCTTCATACCGCATGGTTTCTGTTTTAGCTCTGATGTGGGGCAAGAATTGTTTCAAGACGTAATCTGGGGTAGTTATCTCAAGACTTGTTGAATTTCTGCGAGAGTTTGAAGACACTGGGGCAATTCTGGATGCCAAGTCTTCTGTAAAATCCTCTGAAGGCGATCTTTTATGGATGATGCAGTATGGTATAATTGAGGAGTTAAGGGAATGTTAGTTCACTCAGGATGATCAGTAATGCTTTTGTTGAGCTCAGAAGTTTGAAGCACTGTGTTAATTCTCAGGGAATGTCTGGTATTTATTTTACTAGCAGGGCATTGGAAGTTTATTTCTTCCCCGAGCATAAAGATCTTCTTTCAGCCGACAAGATTCCCTCATGAGGAGTTGGTTATTCGCATTCAGTCAAAGCCAATTTTCATTGGCATATCTTCCCAACACAGTTGTCATGCTATACATGGGGCTTAATTTGGCTTATTTCGATCTCTAATTCTCCAACAAAGTCTCTCTTCAGCAGAGCATTGCCGAATCTTTTTCTCAACCATGAAGGTTGACATCCCCAGCTGAGTTGGAACAGATGATAACCCCAACAGAACTTCAAGGCTAATTGAATCGTTCTCATCCCCAAGCGGACTTATCTTTCCACAGCGAAGTTTTTCCAACAGGAAGCTGAAGGCCTTGCTTCCCCACAAAGTTAGAATTATCAGAATCCCCTCCTCAGCAGGATTGTGTGATCAAGCATCTCCCCTAGCCAAGTCTAAAGATGATCTTTCCCCATAGAGTCATCGGGATTCTCATTTCCAAGGGATTTCCCCAGCCGAGCAAGAAGAAATTCTCCCCAGTGGAGTCAGAGCAGGATGATCAGATCCTCAGCAGATGTTCAAAGCAGTTAAACGAAGTATACCTCACGCAGAGTCGTCTTTCCTCCAGTGAAAACCTCTCCAACAAGCATCAGGTTCCCAACACTTCGTTCCCATCAGAGTTAAAAGCTTTCAACCCGTCAGCAGTATACAGAATGCTTCCCAAATTCCCCAGTGGAGAGCTAAAGCTAAACCAGTTGCCTTACATTCACAAACACCAACATATACTCCTTGTGACACCCGTCCGTGTCATATCCCCAGCAGAAAGCCAAAGCGTCCCCTTTGCACTCACAGATACTCATATATATACCATTCCTTGACATCCGTCCATGTCACTCTCCCCAACAGTTAAACACTCATCTATACATTACTCATACTTATACAGATACTCGTCCGTATCTTGTATACACCATCACTCATATCCCCACAGATCCGACAGTAGTCCTTGTTCTTTGTTAACCAGTTGGTACTCGTCCGTACCATCATCTCAGAACATGCGTCAAGCATTTGTTTCTACATGATACTCGTCCGTATCATAGTCTTAAGGACGCTCGTCCGCATCTTTAATCCATACACTGTGTCAAACACTTGTGTCTTCTTGAATATAGAATACTCGTCTGTGTCTATTATTCCCCAGAAGAATTCTTTCAGATTCAACACTCGTCCGTGTTCTCTGTTAACCAGTTGGCACTCGTCCGTATCATCATCTTTGAACAGGTGTCAGTTTGTTTCTACCCGATACTCGTCCGTATCGTAGTCTTAAGGATGCTCGTCCGCATCTTTAATCTATACACAAACATCTAAACACTTATACCTTTTGTTTTCCTGAATATAAACACTCGTCCGTGTTTACTGTTCCCCAGTAGATTACCGACAAAGCAATTTTCTTTTTATCTGACATTCGTCCTGTGTCATGATAAACCCTGAGAGCAGCTGTACCCTGCTAGGTGGTCGTCCTCCACCTCTTGATGGTCGTCCTCCATCATGCTCATCAGATGGCCGTCCCCATCGTTGATTTTCTATCCGACATTCGTCCTATGTCGTGATTTTTAGCAGCCGTCCCCTGCTAGGTGATCGTCCTTCACCAATAGATGACCGTCCCTCATCTTAACCCAACAGAGCAGCCGTCCCCTGCTAGGTGATCGTCCTTCACCTTTGATGGCCGTACCCCATCATCTGTTTATTTCATTTATTCTTTAACCCGATGGCCGTCCCCGTCGTGGTCCCTTTTCCTTTTAGCCCGATGGCCGTCCCCATCGTTGGTTACTTTACCTTTATGAACTTGATGGCCGTCCCCGTCATGTTTCATTAGCCCCCAGAGAATTTTACAGCTTTATCTCGATGGCCGTCCCCCATCGTGATATTTTATTTTTCCCAGCTAGTCGGCCGTCCCCGTCTTAGCTTTACCTTTTCCCCAGCTAGTCGGCCGTCCCCGTCTTAGCTTTACCTTTTCCCCAGCTAGTCGGTCGTCCCCGTCTTAGCTTTACCTTTTCCCCAGCTAGTCGGCCGTCCCCGTCTTGGCTTTACCTTTTATCCCCAGCATGTCGGCCGTCCCCGTCATCGTTTTATTTCACACACTTTTCCCCGCATGTCGGCCGTCCCCGTCATTGTTCTTTACCCAGCAGTCGTCCTCTGCTCGACGGTCGTCCTCCGTCGCCCTTACTTTACAATATACTTTGCTTTCTTATACAATCTATTACCTTTTTCTTCTTCATTCTGTGAGTGCAAATTTCGGGGTCTTTTTGGTATTCAATCACTGTTTATCTTGAACGTCTAATAGCCGTTGCTCTCATCCTTTTCAGATTAACAGTTGCTTGAATAGGGGCAGCTGTAGACACCCCAAATTTGCCCTCTGGCTTTTGTATCTTTGTCAACTTTTTCGTTTTGCATTCATACGCATTTTGCATATCATTTTGCATAAGTTCCTAAGACATGGGATCAAGGTCATCTAAAGAATTAAGGGCCTCACGCATTATTTGCGGATTATCAGAAGAAATCAAGGCTTTGGCTTGCAGCCACCAGTGTGAGGGTGCAGTCGTGTCAATATGTGGATTTATTTTCCCTGTGATCGATTCAGACGAATTCAAAGTGGTTGAAGAGATTCATTTTTGTCAGAGATGAGTGGAAAAAGTTTGAGTGTGGTTGTTGGATTAAATTCAGTCAAGGTGTGCGTCAGTGGAAATATTTGCAGAGGGTTTATTCAAGTTCATCCCGGATTTCATTCAATAATCATTTCTCATATCCAATTCCATCCGTAAAATCCATTTTAGATCATTTTCCGATTTTTGAGTCATGCATTTTTCTATTTTTATTTATTCCATATTTCATTCTTTCTAGAACAATTTTTTTTATCTTAGTTTTTATTTAGTTTGATCTTAGCTTTAATTTTTTTTTTTTAATTAGTAATTGGGATTGGCAAATTTTAATTCAATTTTACTTAGAATTAGTCTCCTTTTAAATTAATTTTACTTAAGTTCAAGATTAATTTAGTTTTTTGTAGTTAATTAGTTCTTAGGTTGTAAATCATTTATATTCTTATTTTGTTAGTTTATAAGTTAATTTATATTCAATTTAATAATCTAATCCATTTTTATTTTATTTAAATTTAAGTGCTGTTCTTTTTTTTTATAGAAAATTAGTTTAGATTTATTTAAAATTCAATTAGGTTCAGTTTTCAGTTAAAATTTGAATTTTGTTTGGTTTTTATTAGTTTAGTTATATTTAATTTAGCTTTAATCTTATATTTTAGTTTTATTTAAAAAATTACTTTAACTTTTAATATCTATCTTAATTCTTTATTCCTTTAGATTAATTCATTCTCAACTAGGTCCATTTGCAACTATAGTCCAACAAACTTTTCTGTCCTGCATCTTTTACCAAAAGGATAACATCAACATCAGAGGGGGGACCTCAAAACTTTAATCAGAAAAAACCTGCAAAAAATAAGAAACTTATAGCAGCAAGCAACATTGATATTACACAAAAAAATAACCACTGCCCAGAATCCTCATCATTCTTATCGTACATCACTTTTTTCTTTTTTTCACAAAAAAAACAAAACCTTCCCCTGCCATCAAAAACACCATTCCATCATTTTTCTCACACACACATAACAGCCACAACAAAACTCACCTCAGTCACAACCACACCAAACCGCAACACACCTTTCCTCACTTCAGTCACCTTCTTCAACAAACCTCTAAACGTACAGCCTCAACAAAATTTCTCACAACATTTTCATTCTCTTGATTTCTCTTATCGCACTAGAAACACACACAAAACATCTCCCCCAATATTCTTTAAACCTGGAAAATGGCACATAACCAATAGCCACCTGTATAACCGCAAACTCCATAACAATCCAAACCTTTTCAAATTCCGTCCTCCACCTTAACCCTTCCCTCACCCTCGAACACCAACAACAATACCCAAACCGCCCAATCTCTCTCACATCATCAAACACCGTAAACTTTCTCTTCACCGCACCACACAACATTCTTTTTCAAACATCACCATTTTCCTTCCCACCAAGCATCAACAACAACAAAGCCTCTCCACAACACCGCCAAACACCAACCAGCTTCAACCCCAAATCAACAACAACAATCTGAAAACAGCAACAACAGATCCAGAAAAGCAGAACTCAGATTCAAAACAGAAATAGAAGAAGAGGAGTGAGATTGAGATCAACAGGAGGGTTTCGGAACATTCAAAAGAGAATAGGAGCTAAACTCTCACAATCGTTGGTTGTCTGTTGTGATTTCGCAAAAAGGAGAGAGACTGCGGTCGGCCGGTGACGCCGCGACTTCGATTTGAAGAAGAGGGCCCGAAATCGGTGTCGTCGAATGGAGGTCATGGTGAGGATCGTCGCGTTGATAAAGAAGAGCATCGTAATGCTCGGCGTTGATGGAGTGGCCCAAGCAGCGGCGGCGGGTGTTTGTTCGTCGAAGAAGGAGAAACCGCATTCTGAGATTTTCGATTTTGCTTTTCTTTTGTTTTCTTTTGTTATTTAGCTTTATGCCATAAACTCTGTTATTTGACCATTTCTTTTATTTTATTTTTCTTTTTTTCCTTAATTTTATTATTTAAAAAAGGGAAAAGGAAGAAACTGGTTTGTTTGATGTTGTTGATGGGCCTAGAGGCCCGTTTCGGTCCCTTAGAATGTTACTGGCACCTCATCTCGGTGATCTCCTCCCCCCTTCCCTTCTTCGTTCCTTATTTTATTTTTCATTTAGTTTGTATTGTATTTAATTTATGTTTAGAACCTAGGTGTTTAGTATAGTGGATTTTTAATCTTAATTTTGGATTAGTTTAATTAGCTTACCATTGTGGTTTAGTTTTTCTTAGTATTTTATTTAGCTTTGGCAGTTGTTGATTAAGTCTTTAATTAATTGATTTGATTATTAGATTTTTTCTTTATTAGTTTTGATAATATTTTGTCAATCTCGTAGTTTTGTTGATGTTCTAGTTGAATCTCGAGTAAAGATTGGCAGCAGACTTGCTCCGATAGCTTGGATGCTGGAAGCTTACTTGATCTGTATCTAATATCTTGATAATGGGCAATTGTGCTTGATTTTGAAGTCATTCCGGACTTGATATTTCTTCTTGAGTTTCTCTTACGCTTGTTGAAGAGGCAACGGACCTTCTCCGTTAGGTAACAATAAGGCCCGATTTTACTACTGCATGCTGTTGCATCTGGAAGTCCTACTGATGTAGGCTCTGTTTGTTCATTATTCATCTTATCTCCATTTCGCATTCTCATCTCTCATTCTTATTTCTTATTCATCTTAATTCGTTTTCCTCATCTTCTTCTCTTATTTCTTTCTCGACTGGAGGTGTGCTTAGGCCACCATGGAGCTTCTCCTTTCATCTTTCATCTTCTTCTTTCTTTAGGATAGTAACCTCACAAACTTTAGGAACAACCAAGCATGACAATGATTAGGGTTTTGATTAGTCTCCCCTCTTAGTTTTACCTTTGTGTCTCTTTTGAGTCTTCTCTTCTCATCTCACAATCAGGGACTAAACCCTAAAGGTTTTAAGGCTCTGTGATTAAGCTTATGCCTGCATCATTCTATTAGGATGGAGTGTATAACTTTAATCCTAAGTGTTAAACCCTTAATGTGTTTAAATCTCTTAATCAATTCACCTAATAATCATCAAGACATCACACTTGTAACTTGGGCCTTGCATTAGGGTTCTAATTCTTCCTTAATTGGTTAAGAAGGACTAACCCTAGTGTTAATGGACAAGTCCCCCTCAAGTTGTCTTACAAATCATAAAACTCACTTCATCATCATATCATTAAATAAAATCCACTTAATAAAGGCTTTGTTTTGTCATGAGTTTAATCCCTAATCATGGATTAAGTTGAGGAGCTTTCCTCAGCTTAAACATTCTCATCTATTATCCTTCTATTAGGATGGTGTAATGAGTCTGTTTAATCCCTGATTATGGCTTAATCTCATTACTTAACACTAAACAAAAACACAAAAAACGTCTAACTAATCACAAGTAGGTTAATGATCTTAATTCTACATCAAAGGTGATTAAGTGTGAGAATCTGACTTCACACTTAAGGTATTCTCATTACCCCTAATCAGAGGGAAGATGTGATGAGTTTACTAAATCCATTGGTTTAGGCTTAAACTCATTAACTTATGACAAACTCTCAAAAGCAATAAAAGACTGAAAACTCAAAAACAAACAATAATCGTCTCCTCCGGGATTCTTTTCTCATCATCTTCACTCATAAACGAGAACTTGCTTCTTCCGTCTAATGTCAGACAGTTTGCATCTGTGCCAGACAGATCATACACTTGAGCATTGACAAGCAAGCAGTTCACAAGTCAATTCACCTTTCAGTCTCGTTGGGTCGAACTACGGTGTTCTGACTTCCTCATTGCACGAGAGGATACGTAGGCATAACTTAACAGTTATCGAACAAAAGTCTCTGTATATTCCCCCTCCTTCCAGCTTTACTCTTTAAGCCTCATTATCATGAGCATTTCATTCCTGATCTCACTGACATTGTATATACTACACTTCACTTCTTTTACACTGACACCTGTACATCCTTTTCCAGCTCTTTATACACAGATTGCACTGACACTACCCCTTTAAAGCACAAATCTTTTAAGCGTGGATCCCGTCGAGTACGACGGACAATCTGGGTGCTAATACCTTCCCAGGTTGTAACCAACCCCCTTTCTCAGTCTCTCTGGTTCGCAACCGTCTTATCCATCTCTTTCTAGGCTTATGCAGCATTGCCTTTCCTCCGGGATAAAAATGCCTAGCTGGCGACTCTATTCATTCTCCAGTGAGTTCACGGCTGTGTGTTCTCACTGTTCCCTTCGCCGACCGTTCGCGTCTGTACCTTCATCTGAACCAGTTTCATTTGTTGGGAGCGACACATGCTTTATCATTTAGAAACTTAAAAAGCAAGTTCTGGAAAAAAAGTTCATGAAGCTACCTGAGATTGAGCTTTCGATTCAAGAGCTTTCTGGCTTGTTCTTTGGCTCAAACAAGTCCCAATGATCTTCCTTTGAAGCTTTTGACACTTAGTTGGAGTTTATGTAGCCTCTAGAGCAAGTTGGCAGAAGCTCAGGCCAAGGGAGGGTGAAAATCGTATTTGTGATGTGGGAGGTTTTAGGCCAAAACAATGGATGGTTTGTGATCAGTGAAGTGAGTTGAGATTGTTTGTGAAGTTTGTTTTTGTGTTTGAGGCTTGTGGAGAGTGTTTCGAAGGAAAATGCAAGTTGGAGGGATTTTGTGAATGCTGAGTTCTAGTGTGCTTCAGGCTTGCCTCTTGTGTGGTTTGGCTTGCATTTTCTTTGTATAAACAAATGCTATTGGTCAGATGAAGTGACATGTCCTTTATTGATTGGTATGGTGGCTTTTGCAAAATGTCAACTTTTGTGTAAGAGAAGCATGGGTCACTCTCTAGCCAAGTACAAGGGGTGTGGGCTGCGCAGCATGGTGAGGGAAAAGGCTAGGGTTGATCAGCAAGCTAGCCAGTAAGTGGATGAAATGCCATCATGAGTTTTTGCAACTTGGTTTGCCTTTTGATCCTTATGAGAAAGTCTTGCTCCATAGGCCATAAAACATGTGATCTCTTGGCCCATTCTGATTTTTAGGACTTGTGTGATCATGTTGTGTGGATTAGAAGTGCATTTGGTAACTTAATTGGCCTTGAGAAATGAATTTGCAACTTTGCCTCTTTGGTGCATGACTTGAAATTTAGTGATTTTTGCCAACTTTGACAATCCATAACTTTTGATCCAAAATGAATTAGGTCATGTTCTTGTACTTTTTGAAAAGGGAATGATCTATTCTACAACTTTCATGACCAAAGTTTTTCCATTTGAAGCTTTTTTGAATCAAAAAGTAAGGGTTGAAAAGTTGCCTAAAATGACAAATTCATTAAAAGTCAACCTTGCCCAAAAAGTCAACTTTGCAAAAGACTTGAAATTTTCCAATTTTGTGAACTTCAAACTTCTTCTATGATCAAATAAAGATCATATACACTCAAAATGATGAAGAATGCACTTTGGTTGGGTCATTGAGGGTCTCAGATGCCCTGATTTTGCACTGACTTGCTTGAAAAGTCAACTCTTGATCAGATGACCTCCCCATGGAATTTCTTCATGAAAATTGATATGCATACTCCCTATACCATATAGAGACCAATAGAAGCAATAATGACCAAAAAATTTGGAGTTATTGCCTCTGAAACCAAAACCCTAATTTTAGGTCAACCGTGCAGTCAAGCCTGGCTCTGCTTCCACACCAATCCCAGTTCTTGTGATTTTTTTGACATTCTTGACTTTGAGAGGATATAATATGATGCTTGATCACACATGGACCCCTTTGAAGTGATTGATGGCCTTTGGAGTGGCTCAAGAAGCTCTTGGATTGCTCAGATCACAAACCCTAGATGCAGATGACTTAGAATCTATGCAGTGAATCAAAAATGTGGTATGAGATGTTATGATGGTGTTTATGCATATGAAATGATCACAAGCCATGGTGTGAATGGGTGAGGGCAAATTTGGGGTGTTTACAGCTGCCCCTATTCAAACATGAGTTAGCTGTGCAGGGTGTAAGCAACAGCTTAACAGGCAAACAAGATAACTTGTGGTTGAATACCAAAGACAGTTCAAAATTTGCACTCACAGAATGAAGAAGAAAAGGGATATAGATTGTAAAAGAAAATAAAGTATATTGTAAAGTATGGGCGACGGAGGACGACCGTCGAGCAGAGGACGACTGCTGGGTAAAGAGCAATGACGGGGACGGCCGACATGCTGGAAAGGTGCGGGAAATAAAGCAATGACGGGGACGGCCGACATGCTGGGGATAAAAGGGATTATGATGGGGACGGCCATCAAGATAAAGTTGTAAGATTCTCTGGGGATTAAATGAAACATGACGGGGACGGCCATCAAGTTCAAAAAGTAATGCAAGCAACGATGGGGACGACCATCGGGCTAAAAGAAAAGGGACCACGACGGGGACGGCCATCGGGTTAAAGAATAAATGAAATAAACAGGTGATGAGGTACGGTCATCAAAGGTGAAGGACGATCACCTAGCAGGGGACGGCTGCTCTGTTGGAGATAAGATGAGGGACGGTCATCTAAGGTGAAGGACGATCACCTGGCAGGGTACGGCTGCCGAAAGTATCACGACATAGGACGAATGCCGGATAAAAGGGGTCAACGATGGGGACGGCCATCGGATGAGCATGATGGAGGACGACCATCAAGAGGTGGAGGACAACCACCTAGCAGGGGACGGCTGCTCTCAAGGTTTATCACGACGCAGGACGAACGTCAGATAACCAAAATCAACAATGGGGACGGCCATTGGATAAAAAGGTGAAGGACGATCACCTAGCAGGGGACGGCTGCTAAATATCACGACATAGGACGAATGTTGGATAAAAAGGTCAACGATGGGGACGGCCATCGGACGAGCATGATGAAGGACTATCATCAAGAGGTGGAGGACGACCACCTAGCAGGGTACGGCTGCTCTCAGGGTTTATCTCGACATAGGACGAATGTCAGATAAAAAGGAAATTTTGCTTTGCTGGCAATCTACTGGGGAATAGTAAACACGGACGAGTGTTTATATCCAAGAAACAAAAGGTATAAGTGTTTGGTATTGTGTATAGATTAAAGATGCGAACGAGCATCCTTAAGACTATGATACGGACGAGTATCAAGTAGAAACAAATACTGATACGTGTTCAGAGATGATGATACGAACGAGTATCAACTGGTTAACAAAGAACACGGACGAGTGTTGAATCTGAGGGGACTCTTCTGGGAATAGTAGACACAGACGAGTATCTATATTCAAGAAGACCAAAGTGTTTGACACAGTGTATGGATTAAAGATGCGGACGAGCATCCTTAAGACCGTGATACGGACGAGTATCAGGTAGAAACAAACGCTTGACGCATGTTCTGAGATGATGGTACGGACGAGTACCAACTGGTTAACAAAGAACACGGACGAGTGTCGAATCTGCGGGGATATAAAATGGTGTATACAAGATACGGACGAGTATCTGTATAAGTAAACTAAGTATGAGTGGTGTATATATATGAGTGTTCAGCCTGCTGGCGGGAGTGACACGGACGAGTGTCAAAAGGAGAAGAGTATAGTATAAACAAATATCTGGTATACAAAGTATTTATGTTACTGTGCTGGGGAAAATGACATGGACGGATGTCAAGGGAATTATATATATGCGAGTGCAAAGGGGATACTTTGGCTTTCTACTGGGGATATGACACGGACAGGTGCCACAAGGAGTGTATACTGATGTTGGTGAGTGTGAGGCAACTGCTTTTGCTGGGGAACCTGAGGGGTATTCTGTATATTGTTGATGAGTTGCTAATATTCACAAGTGTTTGATTCAGACCATGACTTATGATTATGCTACATGTTTGATTTTTGCCGTAATGCTCCGTATTAAACGGAATGCTACGCTTTTGTGGGGTGAATTATGATGCGAATGCTATGATTAAACAAAAGATACCAATCTGGGATTCGGATCCCGTTGTTGCGAAGATCTCTGGCCGATCTGCTTGAAATGGACATCCCAGCTGGGGATGAGATCATTGGTGGATCTGATGAGATGTATTTGCTTGGGGGAAAAGGGGCAATGATAGACCTATTCCAGTAAATGAAGGACCCAGCTGGGGTTTGCAGAAGCTTTCGTCACTCTGTTGTGATTCTTTCGTGCGTTGCTCTTCTGGATAGAAGCTGAGACTCTGTGGGGAAGTGGTTCCCTGGCTTTTGTACTTGGCTGATGGCAACTCAGCTGGGGATAAAATAGCAAGTGGCAACTCAGCTGGGGAGAGCACTTTGGGTGCTAAGACTGAGGGAGCGTTGATTTGTCAGCTTGCCGGGGCGAAGCTTTCATGCCCCATGCTGTGTTTTCGATACCTGCAATCCTGCAAAGATAGAAACGTACAAGTAATCCCGAGGTATCCTCTACTGGATCCCATAATAGGAGTTCAGACACCCCTGGGAGTAAGCATATTTCCTGCGAGCACGCATTTTTTAAAAGAAAAGCATCTGTATTTATGCAAATGGTATTTTAAAGACATCAGACATTCTTTGCAAATAAAAATGTACGAGGCGAGACATGACTGAAAATCTGATTTCATTAATGTGTGTGCCCTGAATTGGCAAGATACAGTCAAAGAAACATATCTCCTGAAATGAGGAGATTGTTACAAATTGAGGGACAAAATGCTGGCAATGTTGACGTCGCTTCAAGGAGCTTTCCCTCTTGTTATGACTCGTATGACTTTTGACGTTCTTCTCGTCTTGCTTTCTGAAGAAGGCTGATTCTGATAGAAGCTTGATCCTTTTGAAGCTTACCAAGTTGTAGGTGATACAGATGAATTCAAAATGCAGTTGTTCGCTTATTCCCTTGTTTTACATGGCTTGCCCTTTCGGGTTTTCAATCCATCGGGATACCCATTTTTGCCTGAGTTGTCCAATGCGGCTTTTCAACTCAGCGGGTGTACATTTTTTATTTATTTCCCTTATTTTTGCCCAAGTCTTTTATTCTGTTTTTTTGACTTGTCGGGATGCCCTATTTTTGCCTGGACTTACATTCTGTTTTTGTGTCCAGCGGGTCATTTTTATGCGAAGTATTTTTTAACTGCATCTGAATTCACAGGGGACGGGAAGTCTTCACCATCCATGGTGCTGAGCATCAGTGCTCCACCAGAGAAAACTTTTTTTACCACGAATGGTCCTTCATAATTTGGAGTCCATTTGCCCCTGTGGTCTGTATGAGGAGGGAGGATTCTTTTCAGCACAAGATCTCCTACTTGGTACTCTCGGTGCCTCACTTTCTGATCGAAGGCTCTCTTCATTCTTTTCTGATATAACTGTCCATGACAGATTGCAGCCAATCTTTTCTCTTCAATCAGACTCAGTTGTTCGTATCGGGACCGAACCCACTCTGCTTCGTTCAGCTTAACATCCATCAATACCCGTAGAGAGGGTAATTCAACTTCAACAGGTAAGACTGCCTCCATACCATACACAAGTTGATACGGTGTTGCCCCAGTGGATGTTCTGATTGACGTGCGGTACCCATGCAAGGCAAATGGTAGCATTTCATGCCAATCTTTGTATGTGACTACCATCTTCTGCACAATCTTCTTAATATTCTTATTAGCTGCCTCAACAGCGCCGTTCATCTTTGGCCTGTAAGGAGAAGAATTGTGGTGTTGGATCTTGAAGTACCGGCATAGCTCTGCCATCATTTTATTGTTCAAATTAGAACCATTATCAGTAATGATTCGCTCGGGCACTCCATACCGACAGATGATATCTCTCTTCAGAAATCTGGCTACCACTTGTCTTGTAACATTTGCATATGAGGCTGCTTCAACCCACTTGGTGAAATAGTCAATGGCGACCAGGATGAATCTGTGGCCGTTTGAAGCAGTCGGTTCAATCTTGCCAATCATGTCAATGCCCCACATAGCAAAGGGCCAGGGTGAAGACATTATGTTCAAAGGATTGGGAGGCACATGCACCTTATCTGCATAGATCTGACATTTATGGCATTTTCTGGCATAGGCACAACAGTCTGCATCCATTGTGATCCAGTAATAACCTGATCTTAGCAACTTCTTAGCCATGGCATGCCCTCCTGCATGGGTACCAAAGGATCCTTCGTGCACCTCGTGCATTAACAAGTCTGCTTCTGTTCTATCAACGCATCTGAGGAGTACCATATCAAAGTTTCTCTTGTATAGGGAACCATCAGTGTTCAGAAAGAAACTGCCAGCAAGCCTTCTCAAAGTCTTCTTATCATTGGAAGATGCCCCAGATGGGTATGCTTGATCCTCCAAGAAGCACTTAATGTCGTGGAACCAAGGCTTATCATCTGTGACAATATCTGCCGCAAACACATACGCTGGTCTGTCAAGTCTGGACACTGAAATCTGAGGCACAAAGTTGGCAGCCTGAACTTTGATCATTGATGAAATGGTAGCCAGAGCATCTGCAAACTGATTCTCGTCCCGAGGGATATACTCAAGCTTGACCGTTGTGAAGAAAGTCAATAACCTCCTTGTATAATCCCTGTAAGGTATCAGATGATCCTGGTGTGTGTACCACTTGCCATTGGTTTGATTAACTACCAAAGCTGAATCTCCGAATACAGTCAATGTTTTGATCCTGAGGTCGATGGCTTCCTCAAGACCCATAATACAAGCTTCGTATTCAGCTTCGTTGTTAGTGCAGTTGAAAGTGAGTTTTGCCGAGAAAGGCATGTGAATTCCTTTAGGTGTAATGAGCACTGCACCAACACCACGACCATTCATATTAACAGCCCCATCAAACATCATAGTCCATTCTTCTTCTGGGTCAGGCCCTTCAGTGTGAATAGGCTCTTCATGATCTTTTTCTTTTATGAACATGATGTCTTCATCTGGGAAGTCAAATCTCATGGGCTGGTAGTCATCAATAGGTTGCTCAGCAAGATATTCAGACAATACACTGCCTTTGATGGCTTTCTGAGATGTGTACTGGATGTCATATTCTGTGAGAATCATTTGCCATCTTGCAACCCGTCCGGTAAGAGCTGGCTTCTCGAAAATGTACTTAACTGGGTCCATTTTTGAGATCAACAAGGTAGTGTGGGTCAACATATACTGTCTCAGTCGGCGAGCAGCCCACGCTAAAGCACAGCAAGTTTTCTCGAGCAGTGAATAACGTTGTTCACAGTCGGTAAACTTTTTGCTCAGGTAGTAAATTGCATACTCTTTTCGACCAGACTCGTCATGCTGGCCCAGCACACACCCCATTGACTCTTCTAATACTGTCAAATACATTATCAGAGGTCTTCCTTCAACTGGAGGCATAAGGATTGGAGGTTCTTGCAGGTATTCTTTGATCTTGTCAAAAGCCTTCTGGCAATCTTCGTTCCACCTGACCGTTTGTTCCTTTCTTAACAGCTTGAACAAGGGTTCACAGGTTGCCGTAAGGTGAGATATGAACCTTGAGATGTAGTTCAATCTACCTAGAAACCCTCGAACTTCTTTTTCTGACTTTGGTGCAGGCATTTCTTGAATGGCCTTGACTTTATCAGGGTCAACTTCAATCCCTTTTTCACTTACAATAAATCCCAGCAGCTTACCGGATCGCACCCCGAATGTGCATTTGTTGGGGTTCAACTTCAGTTGGTACTTTCTCAGACGCTTGAATAGCTTCAGCAGGTTTACCAAGTGGTCTTCTTCTGTGAGGGACTTGGCAATCATGTCATCCACATAACATTCGATGGTAATGTGCAAAGCCTTGTTATGATTGCACCTTTACATTCCATGGTAATGTGCAAAGCCTTGTTATGATTGCGGCCTTCCGTAGTCAAATCAGTGTTGGTGAACCCTAGTCCATTACTAGCATTAACATTTCCAACCACAGCTTCCAACTGATTGACGGTGATCTCTTCTGGCACATAAGCTGCGTGCAAGACTTTGAGTAGCGCATTCCGATGAGCCTCGGAGCACATGAGCAATGATAGAATGGAGATCTTGGAAGGCGTCTGGTGAAGCTGGTCCACTATCTTGTAATCACTCTTCTTGATGATTCTCATGAATTCATCAACCTCTTGATCAAAAGGGGTTTTCAAAGCTTCTCTAACAACTTGATCTTCTTGCACCGTGCTCTTCCCTTTTGCCTTGGCAGCAGCTTCTGCTTCAGCAGTGGGTCTTTGAATTTGCGGGGCAAAGAGACGTCCGCTTCGAGTGAAGCCTCCGCCCCCCCCCCCCACATTGTCTATTTGTGGTGAAGAAGTTGATGATTCAAGAGTGATTTTCTGTCCTTCGCAGTATAAATCAGAGCCGTAATGCCAAGGGATGGCATTACTGCTTTCATAAGGTACTGGCCCAGGCACTGTGATAGTGACTGGACTGATGGCAGCTGCAGAAGGGACCACGATGGTCTGTGGATCATAATATATTGTGACTGGTGCTCTGATAGGAGTGACATTTTGTGAGTTGTAGGCAGAATCATTGACAGGATCATAATAAATTGTTACTGTTGAGACACTTGCATTGTTGGTTGCTGATGTTGTAGGAGACATTGCTGGAAGGATGGATGTTGTTGTTGTAGGAGACTCTGAGTGGAGGGGTGCTGATGTTGTAGAAGGGACGTTTGCTGATATCTGGTCCATTGAAGTAACCGATGAAGCGTTTGTTGATGAAACCGAAGAGTTGTTTGGAACAATGGTTGTTGCATTTGTAGGAGATTCTGAAACCGTTGTTAAGGAGATTGCTGGATTGGTTGGTACTGATGTTGTAATTTGAAGCAGGCCACTCTGGACGAGACCATCTATGCCATCCCTCAAGTTATCACAACCATTCACTGAAATGTTGCAATAAGCACATCCTAGCTCACATCCCGGGAACATTTGACATTCGAGGAGTTGAGCTTTAATCTCCACCAAGGGAGTCTGAATCTGACCCACACTGGTTATCAAGTAAGACGGCTTGTCTTCTTCAATAGCATTGATTCTGGGACCACTGTGGTGTGGCATAGGGTTTTTATTGACATTTGGTGGTGGTGCAAAGTTTAGAGCCTTGGAATCCACTAAATCCTGCACTTTCATGTGCAAAGCTCTGCACTTTTCTGTACTGTGACCAGGTGCATTTGAGTGAAAAGCACATCTGGCGCTGGCGTCGTAGTTTCTGGGCAGACTGGCAGGATCTGGAGGTGCCAATGTCCTTAGCTCAACCAGGTTGAGTTTTAGGAGTTGTGGCAATAGTGTGGCATAGGGCATAGGGATCAGATCGATCACCCTATTGGCCTAGGAAGGTCTCTGCTGATATGGCCTTTGCTGATTGTTGTTGTTGGTGTTGTTGTTGTTATAATTTCTCTGAGGAGGAAATTGAGTTTGTTGCTGGTAATTTTGTTGTTGTGGTTGATAAGCTGGTTGAGGATGAATCGTAGCGGGAATGGTGACTGCTGCTACAGACCTATGAACATATTGGGGTCTGCCCCTGCTGGTGTGGATATCATTGGTTTCACCAGTTCTTCTTGGGCCTGCAAAAGGCTTTCTTGGGTTGCTGGACGAGCTTTCACCGTTGTCAGAGATCTTACCCATCTTCAATAGGCTTTTAATTCTTTCCCCAGCTATAACGACATCTGCAAAGCTGGTGGAGGAGAAGGCGGCTAGCCTATCAATGTAAGTCCCTTGGAGGGTGTTCATAAACATATCAGCCATCTCCCTCTCTGACATGGGTGGCTGGACAGCAGCAGCAAGCTGTCTCCACCTTTGAGCGTACTCCCGGAAGCTTTCCCTGGATGACTGAGACATCCCCATCAGGAGGGTTCTGTTGGGAGCCATATCCAGGTTGTACTGGTACTGCCTTATGAAGGCCTCTGCCAAGTCCTTCCAGCACTTAATGGTTGCTCTTGTCAAGTGGGAGTACCATTCCCTTGAAGCTCCTGTTAAGCTATCCTCGAAATAGAACATCCATAGCTTTTCGTCCATAGTATATGCCTTTAACCTCCCCAGGAAGGATTGCAAGTGGGTTCGGGGACAGGAAGTCCCGTTGTATCTCTCAAAACATGGTGGTTTAAATTTGTGGGGAATCCTGACCCCGTCCACTAGACCCATGTCCATAACATCAAAGCCCAAAGAATTCTGGGACTCCAAGGACCTCAGTTTTTCAGCAATCTCATCTAAACGCCTGTCATAGGCTTCCTCCCCAGCTCCCATCACTGTGAACTGATCTTCCTGGGGGTCTTCTTGCAGCACTCTGCCTGCAGTGGCAGTCCCTTGTACATTAACAAGAATGTTAATCTCCGGATGAAGATGGGGTCCATAGACTGGAGGATTAACATGGGGTTGAACTCTCTCATTATTGCTTGTCCCAGCAGTCCCTGGATGAGGATCTTCCTGATTCCTTCCCTCTACCAGTGCTCTTAACCTCTCCTGGCTTTGAGCCATATTATTCATCACCTCCATAAACTGTGTCATTTGATTCCTCATTTCCAACCTCTCGTTGGCCATTTGGGTTCTGACCTCTGTAAGGTCCTGCTGTACCTGGTCCATCTGTATGCCTGGAAGGTTGTTACGGGTGGGGTACCTGTGTGGACGGTTGAGTGGGAACACCCGTCGTCGAGCAATAGTTCCTGAGATCACAACAAAGTTAGTAACAATAAAACAAAAACCTACAAAACAAAACAAAAGGTTAGTATGCAATGCAGTATGCTTATTTGCTTCCAAGGTATCCGGCTTGGCACTTGGTTTTGACCTTTCCAGACCCCTGAGGAAGGTGCTTGTGATGTTGCTTTGAAAGAACTCAGATAAAACAAACCAACATATATATTACATAGTTTGTTTTCTTTTACAATACACGCCCTCTGAGGGGTCAAAAATACAACATAAAGAAAAGTACATGAAATAAAAGCAACAACAAGCAAAAGAAAATCAGACACTAAGACCAAAATCATCCTCCTGAACTTCCTTTAGAAGTGCTTCAGTCACAGGGTCAGCTGGGTGCTCCGTGAGATTCCTGATGAGAAGATTCCTGGTGGCTATAGCTGCAGCTAGCTTCTTGTGTTGACTCTGGTCCTTTGACCTCTTCACACCAACTCTAATCTTCAACTCTGAGATCTCTCTCTGGGTTGCTGCCAGGGCTTCCTGTTGCTCTTTTGTACTAGCTTCCAGTTGCTCAATCTTATCCTGAGTCCTTTTATCCTCCTGAGTACGAGCTTTGGTGATCCTGACCCACCTAGCTTGACTCTCCTTTAGATAAAGATCAGTCCTAGCTCTTTGGAACTGTGCCTCCTTACAGGCGTTCTTCAGAATTTGTTCTCCAGCCCTTGACTTCCTGATATAGTCTTCTGACTTTTCTATCTTGGCCAGATGCTCTACCTTCAGCTTTTCCAATCTTTCAATGTCCAGCCGACCATCACTCCTCTCCCAGAGGGTTCTCTTCAAGGCTTCAGACAACTTCTCATTCCTCTCCTTGAGCTTTTCAAACTCTTTCAGGCTGACAGTTGCTGGAGATGGTGCTGTGGAGGGTCCAGGTACATCTTCAAGAGTAAAGGGCATGCCAGAAATTTGAGCCCTGGCATGAGACCACTCATAGTACTGGGCTGAGGCCACATTGTTGCATCTTCCAAGAATGGTTACTCCTTTAGTCTGGACATTGTCCCAAGCCCAGGATGCTTGCCTGACAATGGCCAGATTAGGCTTGATCTCACAATAAAGGGTCTCAGCTAGATCCTGTGCTTTAGGTGGGTGGACTAATGCATAACCCAGTTGTCTTTTGAATAGCAGGGGGTTGTAGTTGATGCAACCCTTCACTCCTATTAGAGGCACATTGGGAAATTGCCCACAACTAGTAACAATGTCTCTGCCCTTAGTGCTCTGAGTGCACCACCTGATATCATCTGAGGTCAGGGCAACAAGCCTTCTAGCCCAGTTCTTCTGCTGGTGAGGGTTCAAGAATGCATCAGTTTTTGGCAAATGTTTGAGCAGCCATGTATGGAACAAAGGAGCACAGCATCTCACCAGTCTTCCCCTTTGCTTTTCATTCCTTTGGTGGACTGAGTAGTAAAGGTCCCCCAGTAAGGTGGGCACTGGGTTCCTCAGGATGAAAAGATGGATTGCATTCTTGCTAATGAACTTAGGCTCATCTGCAAAAAGTATGATCCCATATATGCTAAGGGCCAGTAAGGCACATACTGCTTTCCACTCTCCCAAAGAAGCCTTCAGAGTAGCCTGAGAGGTCAAGAAATCCAGATAAAAACCAGAGACTCCAGCTTTAGTAGTCATATTCTGCCCAATCAGAACTGGTTCCAGATATAATGCCTTTGCTATTTCTTCATTACTAGGAAAAACCATCTCAGGGTTGAAGGGGACTCCACCCCTGATAGGTACACCAACCAATGATGAATACTCCTCTAATAAAGGTCCCAGCTGAAAATCCTGAAAGGTGAAGCACCTCAGAGGGGGATCATAGAACTGCAGGCAGGTGTGAATCAAGCTTCTTTGTGAAGGGTCCAAATCCATAACCACATCAAGGATTCCTCCATAATGTTCTCTAAAAAGTGGTATATGGTCTGGAGTAATCGGGGTTTGAATCTTCCTGATGCTAGCTAGCACAGGCTCAAAGAAATGATAGGAGATGTTACTCTTCTTAGGTGCCATATTGCTGAAGAATAGGTGCTGATGATGATGACTGAGAATAACACTGAAGATGGGCCACTGACAGGCTGAGACTGATGGTGCAGGTGACTGAAGCAGGTGGCTGAAGCAGGTAGCTGATAACTGAAGTAGATACTGATAAGGATAGGTCTGTGCTGAAGAAGGGGTCAAAACCAAGCCAAAATGTATGATGGATACCCTGAAAAAACAAATAAACATATGTTAAAAATGATGCAATGAGGATGTATGCAAATGATATGCAAGGGTTTGTGACTGAGCTGGATCTGATTAAGTGCTCTGATATAGGTCCATGTGTGTTTAAGAAATCCAGATGGAGGTTCATAAGTCCAGTAACCAAGGTGGGGGACTCAAATAAAGAGTCACATGTCCAGGGTTAAAATCACAAGAACTGTTCCAAAATGGAGTACTCTTAATCAAACAAAGTAACAGGGTATGTTGAGGTCAAGGGTACCTGCAAACCTGTAAACAACCCAACCCCCTCACAGGTGATGTTCTAAAACAAGGATCCTCAGACTTGGATTAGTTATGAGAAGTGTAAACACTTCTAACCCGGAGGTACAGTGTTTACAATAACCATAAAAGATCCTCCTCTAATTCACCTCAGTTTTTGAAGGTAAATAATAAAGGTCATCCAGACTTAGCAGGCTTCCCAGATAGCCCTAGCACTACAGGAAATCTGTAGCACAGAGTTCTCAAGAAGAAACCCATATCTGAACCGTGTTTCATATTCCCGCACCAGACCGAATTTGAATGGGAAAGAACATGAACCACTATAGCCTAGGCGTCACTCAGGTCCCAGGTATAGGACCTTAAACTCTCAGTAGAACCCCACCCATTAGAACGACAAAACAGATCCAGCCAGCACAGTATGACAGTATGGTATATGTAAAGCTATAAAGAAAGCAATAAAACAACTGTACATAAAGCAAAAACAAAGTAAATACAAGCACAAACAACACATAACACCCCAGTAAACACAAATCAATCAAGCGCTAGGAGGAACCCACAAAAAGAACCAGAAGCCCTGGTTGCAATATAAGGGTCCCCAGCAGAGTCGCCAAGCTGTCGCTCCCGATAAATGGGAAAGGGCCCAGATAAAGGTACAGACGCGAACGGTCGGCGAAAGAGGGTGTGAGAACACACAGGAGTGAACTCACAGGGAATGAAAAGAGTCGCCAGCTAGGCATTTTTATCCCGGAGGAAAGGCAATGCTGCATAGACCTGAGAAAAGATGGATAAGACGGTTGCGAACCAGAGAGACTGAGAAAGGGGGTTGGTTACAACCTGGGAAGGTATTAGCACCTAGGTTGTCCGTCGTACTCGACGGGATCCAAGCTTGAAAGATTTGTGTTTTAAAGGGGTAGTGTCAGTGCAATTTGTGTATAAAAGAGCTGGAAAAGGATGTACAGGTGTCAGTGTAAGAGAAGTGAAGTGTATAAGTGAAGTGTCAGTGTGAGATCAGGAATGAAATGCTCATGACCATGAGGCTTAAAGAATAAGGCTGGGAGGAGGGGGAATATACAGAGACTTTTGTTCGATAACTGTTAAGTTATGCCTACGTATCCTCTCGTGCAATGAGGAAGTCAGAACACCGTAGTTCGACCCAAAGAGACTGAAAGGTGAATTGACTTGTGAACTGCTTACTTGCCTATGCTCAAGTGTATGATCTGTCTGGCACAGATGCAAACTGTCTTGCATTAGACGGAAGAAGCAAGTTCTCGGTTATGAGTAAATGAGATGAGAAAAGAATCCCGGAGGAGACGATTATTGTTTGTTTTTTGTGTTTTCAGTCTTTTATTGTTTTTGAAAGTTTGTCATAAGTTAATGAGCTTAAGCCTAAACCAATGGATTTAGTAAACTCATCACATCTTCCCTCTGATTAGGGGTAATGAGAATACCTTAAGTGTGAAGTCAGCTTCTCACACTTAATCACCTTTGATGTAGGATTAAGATCATTAACCCACTTGTGATTATTTAGCTGTTTTTGTTGTTTTTGTTTAGTGTTGAGTAATGAGATTAAGCCATAATCAAGGATTAAACAGACCCATTACACCATCCTAATAGAAGGATAATAGATGAGAATGTTTAAGCTGAGGAAAGCTCCTCAACTTAATCCATGATTAGGGATTAAACTTATGACAAAACAAGCCTTTGATTAAGTGGATTTTATTTAATGATATGATAAAGAAGTGATTTTTAGGGTTTGTAAGACAACTTGAGGGGGACTTGTCCATTAACACTAGGGTTAGTCCTTCTTAACCAATTAAGGAAGAATTAGAACCCTAATGCAAGGCCCAAGTTACAAGCTTGAAGTCTTGATGATTATTAAGTGAATTGATTAAAGGATTTAAACACATTAAGGGTTTAACACTTAGGATTAAAGTTATACACTCCATCCTAATAGAAGGATGCAGGCATAAGCTTAATCACAAAGCCTTAAAACCTTTAGGGTTTAGTCCTTGGTTATGAGATGAGAAGAGAAGACTCAATGAGACACAAAGGTAAAAAACTAAGTGGGGGGACTAATCAAAACCCTAATCATTGTCATGCTTGGTTGTTCCTAAGGTTTGTGAGGTTTGAGAAGGCAATCTTCAATGGAACCACCAGGAAGCAGATGAAAGGAGCAATGAGAAAGCAAAGTAACTTGCTTCATTCAAGAAGTCAAGTAACTTGAGGAAAGAAAGTAAGATGAAGAAGAAAGAGCAAGCTCAATCTCAAACACATAACAAAATGCAGCAAGGATGCACAAAGGAGATGAAAAGAAATTGTGAGAAGTGAAGGCAAATTCACTTCTCAAAGTTACTTACCACCTGAAAAGTTAGTGAAAGAAATGCAATGCAATGCAAAATGAGATGGAATGGCATGATGCAAACCAAAACCAAAAGCATATATGAGATGGTAATGATGCTATGAGATGCTGCAAACATGTAACAAGGCATGGGGATGATCATACAAACTTATGGATGCAAATGAAGCAAGTTAAGAACCATGATCATACATGAAATGTTATGAAGTGCACATGGCATACAACATGGCAAATGCAAGATGAAATGATCAAACATGCTTTCAATATGTCTTAAGATGTTAAATGAATCAAATGAATGCACAAAATGCTATGGCAAGTCAAGGTATGCAAGCAAATGCAAGATGGATGCATATGGAAGCCCAAATTAGGGTTTATGATCAAAGCAACAAACAAAAACCAAAATCAGAAGCAAACATCAATATAAAAAATTCAAAATGCATTCAAAGGATCCCTAAACCTATACTAACTCACTGCCCAAAGGAGAAGTTCCAACTCTTAACCTAATAAGGGTTATGAATTTCCTAAAATTTCTAGGGTCTTAGGGTTCCTTAACAAGAAAAATGTCAAACAAATGGAAAATGAATGATCAAATCATGCCAATTTAATCTCTCAAACTACATGCTAAACACAATGCAATGCAAAAAGAATCAAGGTCCAACTCTCAATGGTTAGGCAGAAATGATTTTTTGAAGTTTGGATCAAAATAATGCCTTGAAAATGAATTAATCCCATAGAAAATTATCAAAATGCATTAAGATCAAAAAAGAAATTTGGTTTGAAGGTTGGACAATGTTTCTAAATGTTTTTTAAAGGTTTCATGAATTTTTTGGTGATTTTTAAATACTTAAAAGTATTTTTAATTAATTAATTCTCATTATTTAAATAAAAATAAACTTTTAAATATTTAAAAATATTTTTTATATGCAAAAAATAAAAATAAAAATGTTTTTGGTTTCTGAAATTAAATAAAAGTTTGTATAAAAAATTTCAGAATTTTTGAAATGATTTTGCTATTTTTAATAAATATGAGAAAACAAAAGAAATTAAATGAAAATAAAATGAAATTAAACTGAAAAATAAGGAAGTCAACCAATCCAATGGACGAAATTCAAACTGGCAGGGGCGGGAATTGACTACGCGCGCGTTTGGACGGCTCACATTCAAACTGGCCTAATTATGATTAAACCCTAATTAAATGCCCTAATCACTTTCAGATGACCGGAACAGTGTTCCGGTCATCTTCCCCGGCGGGTCTCTCACTCAATCTCTCTCAATACGCCATGAAAACATGCCAAACTCTCCAGAATCAATCCTTAACTCATTCTAAACAAGATTCCAACAACAAAAATCATTTATTTCAACACAAAATCAAGATACGAATCAAACATCAAAAACTGCCAAAATTTCAGAAACATCATACAACCTCATTTCTCAATCTTTTTCAAAAGTAACAAGTTCAGTGAACTCAGGGAAGCATGCTTTATCATTTAGAAACTTAAAAAGCAAGTTCTGGAAAAAAAGTTCATGAAGCTACCTGAGATTGAGCTTTCGATTCAAGAGCTTTCTGGCTTGTTCTTTGGCTCAAACAAGTCCCAATGATCTTCCTTTGAAGCTTTTGACACTTAGTTGGAGTTTATGTAGCCTCTAGAGTAAGTTGGCAGAAGCTCAGGCCAAGGGAGGGTGAAAATCGTATTTGTGATGTGGGAGGTTTCAGGCCAAAACAATGGTTGGTTTGTTATCAGTGAAGTGAGTTGAGATTGTTTGAAGCTTATGCCTGCATCCTTCTATTAGGATGGAGTGTATAACTTTAATCCCAAAGAGACTGAAAGATAAATTGACTTGAGAACTGCTTACTTGTCTATGCTCAAGTGTATGACCTGTCTGGCTCAGGTGCAAACTGTCTTGCATTAGACGGAAGAAGCAAGTTCTCGTTTGTGAGTGAATGAGATGAGAAAAGAATCCCGGAGGAGACGATTATTGTTTTCTTTTGTGTTTTCAATCTTTTATTGCTTTTTGAAGTTTGTCATAAGTTAATGAGCTTAAGCCTAAACCAAGGGTTAGTAAACTCATCACATCCTCCCTCTGATTAGGGGTAATGAGAATACCTTAAGTGTGAAGTCAGCATCTCACACTTAATCACCCTGATGTAGGATTAAGATCATTATCCTACTTGTGATTACTTAGATGTTTTTGTTTTTTTTGTTTAGTGTTAAGTAACGAGTTTAAGCCATACTCAGGGATTTAATGGACTCATTACACCATCCTAATAGAAGGATAATAGATGAGAACATTTGAGCTGAGGAAGGCTCCTCAACTTAATCCATGATTAGGGATTAACCTCATGACAAAACAAAGCCATTATCAAATGGATTTTAGTTAGTGGTAAGATGAAGAAGTGATTTTATGATTTGTAAGACAACTTGAGGGGGACTTGTCCATTAACACTAGGGTTAGTCCTTCTTAACCAATTAAGGAAGAATTAGAACCCTAATGCAAGGCCCAAGTTACAAGCTTGATGTCTTGATGATTATTAAGTGGATTGATTAAAGGATTTAAACATATTAAGGGTTTAACACTTAGGATTAAAGTTATACACTCCATCCTAATAGAAGGATGCAGGCATAAACTTAATCACAAAGCCTTAAAGCCTTTAGGGTTTAGTCCCTGATTATGAGATGAGAAGAGAAGACTCAAAGATGACACAAAGGTAAAAGCTAAATGGGGGACTAATCAAAACCCTAATTGTTATCATGCTTGGTTATTCCTAGGATTAATGAGGTTTGCAAGAAGGACTTCAGAGAAACCATCAGGAAGGAAGCAGATGAAAGGAGCAAGGAGCAAGGAGAAGCAAAACAACTTGCTTCACTTAAGAAGGAAAGTTGCTTAAAGAAAGAAAGTAAGATGAACAAGAATGAGCAAGCTCAATCCAAAACACATACAAAATGCAGCAAGGGAAGTGTGAAAGAGATGAAAAGATATTTATGAGAAGTGAAGGCAAATTCACTTCTCAAAGTAACTTACCACCTGAAAAGTTAGTGAAAGAAATGAAATGCAATGCAAATGAGATGAAATGGCATGATGCAAGACAAAGTCAGAAGCAAATACATGATGTTAATGATGCTAAGAGATGATGCAAACATGAGGCAAGGCATGAGAATGATCAATCATGCATAAGGATGCAAATGAGGCATGCATGGAACCATGAACACACATGAAAAGTTATGAAATGCAAATGACATACAACATGGCAAATGAAAAATGCAATGATCAAACATGATCCTAATATGTCCTAAGATGTCTTATGAATCAAATGTATGCACAAAATGTCATAGCAATTCATGGTATACAAGCAAATGAGAAATGGATGCAAAAGGAGGCACAAATTAGGGTTTCATGCATCATACAAAGCAAAAATCCAAAACCAGAAGCAAACATCATGATAAAAATTGGAAAATGCAATCAAAGATACCCTAAACCTATACAAACTCACTTCCCAAAGGGGAGGATCCAACTCCTAACCTATTGAAATTTATGAATTTCCTTAGATTGCTAGGGTTTTAAGGTACCTTGACAAGAAAAAATGCCAAACAAATGGAAAATGTAAGATCAATTCAAACTAAATTTATCCTATAAACTACATGCTATACAAGATGCAATGCAACAAGAATCATCATCCAACTCTCAATGGTTAGGCAGAAATGAATTTTTGAAGTTTGGAATAAAATATTGCCTAAAAATGAAATTAATTCCATTGAAAATTATCAAAAGGTATCAAGAACAAAAACGAAATTTGGTTTGAGAGTTGGACAATGTTTCTAAATGTTTCTAAATGCAATGTGAATTTTTTTTGTGATTTTTAAATACCTAAATGTATTTTTAATTAATTAATTAAAAATAAACATTTAAATGATTTAAAAATAATTTTTAATGCAAAAAATAAAAATAAAAATATTTTTGGGTTCTGAAAAATAATAAAAGATTTTTTAAAAATGTTCAGAATTTTTAAACATGTTTTGCTATTTTTAATAATTCGTGGAAAATAAATATGAAACAAATAAAATAAAAATGAATTTAATAAGAAAATGAGAAAGTAAGCAAATCCGAGGGCTGTGGTTCAAACTGGGACACGCGGGAATTGACTTGGCGCGCTTATGAACGGCCTGAATTCAAACTTGCTTAATTATGATTAAGCCCTAATCAGAAACCCTAAACACTTTCAGATGACCGGAACAGTGTTCCGGTCATCTTCTCCGGCCAACCAAAATCTCAATCTCTCTCAAAACGCATCAAAACCTCACCAAACTCTCCAGAATAAATCTATGAACATCATTAAACATAAACCCTAAGACAAACAACATTTATTTTTCGTGAATCAAAGGAAACAAGCAAAAACATTTTTACGGGCAAACTTTCAGAACATCATAACATGCTTGTTTCTGGCTCATTTTCAAAAATAAATAGATCCCCATGATCAGGGCAACATATAGAACAACATTTTAACAAGAAATCAAAGTTCTGGAAAATTTGTTCATCATGTTACCTGAGATTGAGCTTTCAGTCCAGGAGCTTTCTGCTTGCCTCTTTGCCTCAAAATGGTCCCAATGGTCCTCTTGATGAAGTTATGAAACTTGGTTGGAGTTTAAAATGGTTGGTTTGGGAGATTGATGAAGTTCTGTTCAGTGAGGGGTGAGGATCGTGTTTCTGATTGAGGAGGTTTCAGGGATGAATGAGGGTATGGGAATGATCAGGGGAGTGTGCTGAGTGATTCTATGGAGTTTGTTTCTATGTTTGATGCTTGTATGGTGAGTTTCGAAGGAAGTTGCATAAGAGGTGGAAAATGAGAATGCTGGCTTGGGAAGAGTTTCAGGCTTGTGTGTGTTATCAAAATGAATCCTTGGAGTTTGTTTGTAAGGTCTGGATTGGGCAGAGAGTTGTTGTGTCACTGTGGGATTGGTATGGGTGTTTTTGCCAAAAAGTCAAAAGTGTTATACTTGAGGTATGGGCAATGGTGTAGCTAGCTCATTGGCTTTTCCTTGCTCAGCTGAGATTGAGGAGGTCCATGGAATTAGTTTTGAGATGATTCAGCAAGTTGAATGAAGTTTATGAGATGTTTTGCAAATTTCCCAAAGTTTGGCCACTTTGGAAATTCATGAGATTCAAGGCATCAAAATGCAATATTATTGGGCCAATTCTGATCTTTAGAGGTCATGTGAGTATGTTGTAATGAGTTTGTGCACATTTGAAGTCTTTGGGATGCTTGATAATGTCATTTTGCAAAATGCCTCCTTGGTACAAAACTTGAAATTATGTGATTCTTCCCAACTTTGACAAGCCATAACTTTTGATCCAAAATGAATTAGAATGAGTTCTTGTACTTTTTGAAAAGGGAATGATCCATTCTAAAACTTTAATGACCAAAGTTTTCCCATTTGAAGCATTCTTGAATCAAAAAGCAAGGGTTGAAAAAGTTTCCCAAAATGGCAATTTTTCATTACAAGTCATTTTCCCAAAAAGTCAACTTTGCAAATGGCTTGAAATTCTTCAATTTTGTGAACTTATAACATCTTATATGATCAAATAAATACCATAAACATTCAAAATGATGAAGAACACCCTTTGGTTGGGTCATTGGGGGCCTCAGATGCCCTGATTTTGCACTGACTTGCTCAAGAAGTCAACTCTTGGTTAGATGCCTTTCCCATGGAATTTCTTCATGAAAATTGATATGCATGATCCTTATAACATATAGAGACCAATAGAAACAATAATGACCAAAAAATTTGGAGTTATGGCCTTTGAAACCAAAACCCTAATTCTAGGTCATCTGTGCAGTTAAACCTGGCTCTGCTTCCATGCCTCTCCCAGTTCTTGTGATTCTTTGACTTTCTTGACTTTGTGGGGATACAATATGATGCTTGAACATACATGGACCCATTTGAAGTAATTGATGATCTTTGGAGTGGCTCAAGTGGCTCTTGGATTGCTCAGATCACAAACCCTAGATGCAGATGACTTAGAACCAATGCAGTGAAGCAAAAATGTGGTATGAGATGATATGATTGAGTTTATGCACATGTAAAGATCACAAGCCATGGAGTGAATGGGTGAGGGAAAATTTGGGGTGTTTACAGCTGCCCCTATTCAAGCATGAGTTAGCTGTGCAGACTGTAAGCAACGGCTTAACAGGCAAACAAGATAACTTGTGGTTGAATACCAAAGACAGTCCAAAATTTGCACTCACAGAATGAAGAAGAAAAGGGATATAGATTGTAAAGGAAAATAAAGCATGCATATAAAGTGCGGGCGACGGAGGACGACCGTCAAGCAAAGGACGACTGCTGGGGAGGAAGCGATGACGGGGACGACCGACATGCTGGGGAAATGAGAGATTGTGATGGCGACGACCATCAGGTAAAGCTATAAGACTCTCTGGGGATTATAGGTAAATGAAATAAATGATGAGGTACGGTCATCAAAGGTGAAGGGCGATCACCTAGCAGGGGACGGCTGCTCTGTTGGGGATAAGATGAGGGACGGTCATCTAAGGTGAAGGACGATCACCTGGCAAGGTACGGTTGCCAAAAGTATCACGACATAGGACGAATGTCGGATAAAAAGGTCGACGATGGGGACGGCCATCGGATAAGCCTGATGAAGGACGATCATCAAGAGGTGAAGGACGATCACCTAGCAGGGTACGACTGCTCTCAGGGTTTATCATGACATAGGACGAATGTAAGATAACAAGATCAACGATGGGGACGGCCATCAGATAAAATGATGAAGGACGATCATCAAAAAGGTGAAGGACGATCACCTAGCAGGGGACGGCTGCTAAATATCACGACATAGGATGAATGCCGGATAGGAAAGGGTTCCAATAATGGAGACTCCGCTGGGGAAAGGATGAGGGACGGTCATCCAAAGGTGAAGGACGATCACCTGGCAGGGTACGGCTGCCGAAAGGGTATCATGACATAGGACGAATGTCAGATAGGAAGGATATAGTTCACTGGGATTTGCTGGGACAAATAAACACGGACGAGTGTCTATATCCAAGAAATGAGAAGTATAATTGTTTGGGTACTGTGTATAGACGAAAGATGCGGACGAGCATCCTTAAGATTATGATACGGACGAGTATCAGGTAGAAACAAAAGCTGACACATGTTCAGAGATGATGATATGGACGAGTATCAACTGGTTAACAAAGAACACGGACGAGTATTGATTCTGCGGGGACTCTTCTGGGGAATGGTAGACACGGACGAGTGTCTAAATTCAAGAAGACATAAGTGTTGACACGGTGTATAGATTAAAGATGCGGACGAGCATCCTTAAGACTATGATACGGACGAGTATCAGGTAGAAACAAACACTGGTATATGTTCAGAGATGATGATACGGACGAGTATCAACTGGTTAACAAAGAACACAGACGAGTGTCGAATCTGAGGGGATATAAGTGGTGTATACGAGATACGGACGAGTATCTATATGCGTGAAACAGGAGTAATAAGTATGAGCGGTGTACATGAGTGTTTAACTTGTTGGGGAGAGTGACATAGACGAGTTTCGGGGAATTGTATATATATGTATCTGTGAGTGCAAAAGGGGACGCTTTGGCTTTCTGCTGGGGGTATGACACGGACGGGTGTCAAGAAGTATCTGTAATATAAGTGGTTTGTTTGTAAAGAATGCTCGGGCAACTTTACTGGGGAATGATGACATGGACGGGTGCCCAAAAGAAGTATGTATTTGTATTTGTGAGTGTAAGGCAAGTGCTTTGGCTCTCTGGTGAGGAATCTTGGGGAGTTTTCTGTATGTCGTTTGAGGGATTGTCAGCATTCACAAGTGTTCAGTTCGACACATGGTTTATGGTTATGCAGTATGTTTGATTTTTGCCGTAATGCTCCGTATTAGACAGAATGCTACGCTCTGTGGGGAGAATATGATGCGAATGCGATGATTATGCAATGATAACGACCCGGGATTCGGATCCCGTCGCTGCGAAGATCTCTGGCTGATCTGCTTGAAGTGGACATCCCAGCCGGGGACGAGATCACTGGTAGATCTGATAAGATGCGTCTGCATGGGAGAAATAGGTCACTGATAGACCTATCCTAGTAATGAGGGACCCAGCTGGGGTTTGTAGAAGCTTTCTCTACTCTGTTGTGGTTTCTTCACGCGTTGCTCTTCCGGGCAAAGGTTGACATTCTGTGGGGAGACGGTTCCCTGGCTTTTGTACTTGGCTGAGGAGGAATAATAAATGGCAACTCAGCTGGGGAGAGAGCACCTCCGATGCTAAGACTGAGTAGATAATGATTTGGCAGCTTGCTGGGGTGAAGCTTTCATGCCTCATGTTGTGCTTTGAAATACCTGCAATCCTGAAAAGACATAGAAACGCACAAGTAATCCCGAGGTATCCCTTACCGGATTCCATCATAGGAGTTTAGACACTCCCGGGGGTAAGTATATTTCCTGCAAGCACGTATTTTATTAGAGAAGCATCTGTATTTATGCAATCAATATCTTAAAGACATCGGACATTTTGCAAACGAACATAGAATGTATAAGACGAAACATGACTGAAAATCTGATTTTATTAATTCATGTACCCTGAATTGGCAAGATACAGTCAAATAAACAAATCCCCTAAAATGAGGAGATCGTTACAAATTGAGAAACAAAAGATGTTGGCAATGTTGATGACGCTTCAAAAAGCTTCCCTTTTGCTATGACTCGTATGACATTTGATGTTCTTCTCGTCTTGCTTTCTGAAGAAGGCTAATTCTGAATGAAGCTTGACCCTTTCAAAGCTTACCAAGTTGTAAGTGATACAGACGAATTCAGAATGCAGTTGTTCGCTTATTCCCTTGTTTTGCATGAATCTCCCTTTCAGGTTTTCGATCCATCGGGATACCCATTTTTGCCTGAGTTGTCCAATGTGGCTTTTCAACTCAGCGGGTGTACATTTTTTTTTTGTTTATTTTCCCTTATTTTTGCCTGGACTTACATTCTGTTTTATGTCCAGCGGGTCATTTTATGCGAAGTATTTTTTAACTGCATCTGAATTCACAGGGGACGGGAAGTCTTCACCATCCATAGAACTGAGCATAAGTGCTCCACCAGAGAAAACTTTCTTTACTATGAATGGTCCTTCATAATTCAGAGTCCACTTGCCCCTGTGGTCTGTATGAGGAGGGAGGAGTCTTTTCAACACAAGATCTCCTACTTGGTACTCTCGAAGCCTGACTTTCTGATCGAAGGCTTTCTTCATTCTTTTCTGATACAGCTGCCCATGGCAGATTGCAGCCAATCTCTTCTCTTCAATCAGGCTCAGTTGTTCGTATCGGGACCGGACCCATTCTGCTTCGTTCAGCTTAACATCCATCAATACTCGCAAGGAGGGTAATTCAACTTCAACAAGCAGGACTGCCTCCATTCCATACACAAGTTGATACGGTGTTGCCCCAGTAGATGTCCTGATTGACGTACGGTACCCCTGCAAGGCAAATGGTAGCATTTCATGCCAGTCTTTGTAAGTAACCACCATCTTTTGCACAATCTTCTTGATATTCTTGTTAGCTGCCTCAACAACGCCATTCATCTTTGGCCTGTAAGGAGAAGAATTGTGGTGTTGGATCTTGAAGTCCCGACACAGTTCTGCCATCATTTTATTGTTCAAGTTGGAACCATTATCAGTAATGATTCGCTTGGGCACTCCATATCGACAGATGATATCTCTCTTCAGAAATCGGGCTACCACTTGCCTTGTAACATTTGCATAGGAAGCTGCTTCAACCCACTTGGTGAAATAGTCAATGGATACCAGGATGAATCTGTGGCCGTTTGAAGCAGTCGATTCAATCTTTCCAATCATATCAATGCCCCACATGGCAAAGGGCCAGGGTGAAGACATCACATTCAGAGGATTGGGAGGCACATGCACTTTATCCGCATAGATCTGACATTTATGGCATTTTCTGGCATAGGCACAACAGTCTGCATCCATTGTGATCCAGTAATAGCCTGATCTTAGCAACTTCTTAGCCATGGCATGCCCTCCCGCATGGGTACCAAAGGATCCTTCGTGCACCTCGTGCATCAACAAGTCGGCTTCTGTTCTATCAACGCATCTGAGGAGTACCATATCAAAGTTTCTCTTGTATAGGGAACCATCAGTATTCAGGAAGAAACTACCAACAAGCCTTCTCAAAGTCTTCTTATCATTGGAAGATGCCCCAGGTGGGTATGTTTGATCCTCCAAGAAGCATTTAATGTCATGGAACCAAGGCTTATCATCTTTGACAGTGTCTGCTGCAAATACATATGCCGGTCTGTCAAGTCTGGACACTGAAATCCGAGGCACAAAATTGGCAGCTTGAACTTTGATCATTGATGAAATGGTAGCCAGAGCATCTGCAAACTGATTCTCGTCCCGAGGGATGTACTCAAGCTTGACCGTTGTAAAGAAAGTCAATAAACTCCTTGTATAATCCCTGTAAGGTATCAGATGATCCTGGTGGGTGTACCATTTGCCGTTGGTTTGATTAATTACCAGAGCTGAATCTCCGAACACAGTCAAAGTCTTGATCCTGAGGTCAATGGCTTCTTCAAGACCCATAATACAAGCTTCATATTCAGCTTCGTTGTTAGTGCAGTTAAAGGTGAGTTTTTCCGAGAAAGGCATGTGAACTCCCTTAGGTGTAATGAGTACTGCACCAACACCCCGACTATTCATGTTAACAGCCCCATCAAACATCATAGTCCATTCTTCTTCCGGGTCAGGCCCTTCAGTGTGAATAGGCTCTTCATGATCTTTTGCTTTTATGAACATGATGTCTTCATCAGGGAAGTCAAATCTCATAGGTTGGTAATCATCAATGGGTTGCTCAGCAAGATAATCAGACAATACACTGCCCTTGATGGCTTTCTGAGATGTGTACTGGATGTCATATTCTGTGAGGATCATTTGCCATCTTGCAACCCGTCCGGTAAGTGCTGGCTTCTCAAAAATGTACTTAACTGGGTCCATCTTTGATATCAATAAAGTAGTGTGGGTCAACATATACTGTCTTAGTCGGCGAGCAGCCCACGCTAAAGCACAACAAGTTTTCTCGAGCAGTGAATAACGTTGTTCACAGTCGGTAAACTTTTTGCTTAGGTAGTATATTGCATACTCTTTTCGACCAGACTCGTCATGCTGGCCCAGTACACACCCCATTGACTGTTCTAATACTGTTAAGTACATTATTAGAGGTCTTCCTTCAACTGGAGGCATAAGGATCAGAGGCTCTTGTAAGTATTCCTTGATTTTGTCAAAAGCTCTCTGACAGTCTTCGTTCCACCTGACCATTTGTTCCTTTCTTAACAACTTGAACAAAGGTTCACAAGTCACTGTAAGGTGAGATATGAACCGTGAAATGTAGTTCAATCTACCTAAGAAACCTCGAACTTCTTTCTCAGTTTTCGGTGCAGGCATTTCTTGAATGGCTTTGACTTTATCAGGGTCAACTTCAATCCCTTTCTCACTTACAATAAACCCCAGCAGCTTACCAGATCGCACCCCGAATGTGCACTTGTTGGGGTTCAGCTTCAGTTGGTACTTCCTTAGACGCTTGAATAACTTCAGCAGATTCACTAGGTGGTCTTCTTCTGTGAGGGACTTGGAAATCATGTCATCCACATAACATTCAATTTCTTTATGGATCATGTCGTGGAATAATGTTACCATAGCCCGTTGATAGGTTGCACCAGCATTCTTCAGTCCGAGTGGCATTACCTTATAACAGAACGTGCCCCAGGGTGTGATGAAAGTTGTCTTCTCCATGTCTTTAGGTGACATCTTGATCTGATTATATCCTGAAAATCCGTCCATGAAGGAGAACACCGAGAACTGAGCCGTGTTATCGACCAATACATCAATGTGAGGTAAATGGAAATCATCCTTCGGGTTGGCTCTGTTCAGATCCCGGTAGTCCACACACATTCTCACTTTGCCGTCTTTCTTAGGCACAGGTACAATGTTAGCAACCCACGGCGGATAACTAGTTACAGCAAGGAAACCGGCGTCCCACTGTTTTTGTACCTCTTCCTTTATCTTCATTGCCATATCTGGGCGAGTACGGCGCAGCTTCTGTTTTACTGGCGGGCAGTCTTCTTTTAAAGGCAGCTTGTGCATGACAATATCGGTGTCCAACCCTGGCATATCCTGATAAGACCAAGCAAAGACATCCACATACTCCCGAAGCATATCAATCAGTTGCTCCTTCACTGAGTCTTGTAGGCAGGCCCCAATCTTAACTTCTTTCACATCTTCTTCCGTACCAAGATTAATTGTTTCAACTTCCTCCTGATGAGGAGTGATAACCTTCTCCTCTTGTCTTACAACCTGGCTAGCTCTTCAGGAAGCTCATAATCTTCTTCAACCCCTTCATCAGCTTGATTGATTGGATTGTCAAAGTCATACGAAGTCATAGCAGTGTTGTTGTCGGTGCAGTCTGAAAGGCACTCTTCTGCAGGAGTAACTCTTATAATTTCCTGGGAAGACAAGTTAAGGACTTGGCTCCCCGGGATCCTTGGACGTATCCAGCTCTCCAGGTTGCGGTCGCTTTCATCCTCGTCATCCAAGTTATTCACTGCATCTGGGGTGAGCATTCCCCCGCTAACAAAATTGGGCTTCTTGGCAGCCTCTGATTGATCTTGTTGAGTTGGTTTGTAACCCAACCCAAATCTGTCCTCCTTCTTCTCCACAGGCAGCAACTTGCCCCAGCCTTGGGCAATACCCTCTTCAACAACCTTCCTGGCTTGCTGATAAGATGTCATGGAGGTCCCAAGTACAGCAGATGCTTCATTAATGTTCAGGGCTTCAAACCCCTGGCTCATAGTTTCATGGATTTCTCCATCCATCTCAATGTACTTGTACGTAGCCAGATGGCTAACAAAGATATCTTCTTCACCACAGATGGTGATGATCTGACCTTCCCACTCGAATTTCAGCTTCTGGTGAAGGGTAGGCGTAACAGCGCCAGCGGCATGGATCCAAGGTCTACCCAACAAACAGCTGTAGGCCGGCTGAATGTCCATCACATAGAAGGTAGTTTTAAAAGTCTGCGGGCCAATCATCATAGGAAGATCAATCTCTCCAAGCACTGATCTCTTAGAGCCATCAAATGCTCTTACCACCAAATTACTTGGACGCAATGCCAAGCCATCATACTCCAGCTTCACTAAGGCTTTCTTTGGTAAAACATTGAGTGAAGACCCAGTGTCCACCAGCACATGAGATAGCACAACACCTTTGCATTCCAAGGTGATATGTAAAGCCTTGTTGTGGTTACGTCCCTCAGTTGTTAAGTCAGCATTGGTAAAAGATGTCTTCTGAGTTTCTTTGACAGTTGGCTCTCCAACTACCACACTCTTTCCTTTTGCTTTGGCAGCAGCTTCTGCTTCGGCGTTAGGTCTTTGCAATTGTGAGGCAAAAAGGCGTCCGCTTCTGGTGAAGCCTCCGCCTCCCTCAACATTATCAATCTGTGGAGAAGAAGTTGAAGAGTCCAAAGTGATTTTCTCCCCGTTGCAGTAAAGATCAGAGCCATAATGCCAAGGTATGGCATTACTGCTTTCATATGGAACTGGTCCAGGCACCGTAATGGTAACTGGACTGACTGCTGCAGAGGAGGGTACTGAAATAGTGTGCGGATCGTAGTAAATGGTGACTGGTGACCTGGAAGGAGGTGCCATTGTTTGTTGTTGAAAGTTGTTGTTTGGAGGAACATCTGATGGATCATAGTAAATGGTGACTGCTGAGATATCTTCATTATTTTCTGTTGGCGTTGTAGAAGATTCTGCTGAATAAATGGGTGCTGATGTTGTAGAAGAAATGGTTGTTTACATTTGGTTTGTTGAAGTGACGGATGAAGCCATTGTTGATGATATTGATGAATTGTTCGGAATGATTGTTGTTGCAGTTGTAGAAGAATCAGGAATTGTTGTCAAAGGAATTGCTGGATTTGTAGGCGCCGTTGTCGTGATCTGGAGTATACCACTTTTGATAAGAACATCTATGCCGCTTCTCAAATTATCACACTCGTTTACTGAAATGTTGCAATACCCACAACCAAGCTCACACCCGGGGAACATCTGGCATTCTAGAAGCTGAGCTTTAATTTCTACCAGAGGTGTCCGAATTTGTCCAACACTGGTGATTAAGAAAGATGGCTTGTCTTCCTCAATGGCATTAATTCTTGGTCCTCCATGATTGGGCATAGTATTCTTGGTGACACTTGGAGGAGGTGCAAAGTTGAGGGCTTTAGAATCCACCAAATCTTGTACCTTCATTTGTAAAGCCCTGCATTTTTCCGTATTGTGGCCAGGTGCATTGGAGTGGAAAGCACATCTAGCGTTGACATCATAATTTCTTGGCAGATTAGAGGGATCTGGTGGTGCCAATGTCCTTAATTCAACCAAGTTGAGTTTCAGGAGTTGTGGTAATAAGGCAACATAAGGCATAGGGATAGGGTCAATCACCCTATTTGCCTGTGATGGTCTTTGCTGAAAGGGTCTTTGTTGTTGATTGTTGTTATTGTTGTTGTAGGCTCTCTGTGGCGGATACTGAACTTGCTGTTGATAATGGGGTTGTTGTTGTGGTTGATATGCTGGTTGCTGAGGAATCGGAGCTGGAATAGTGACAGCTGCCACTGACCTGTGAACATACTGAGGTCTGCCCCTGCTGGCATGAATGGCATTTGTCTCACCGGTCCTTCTAGGTCCCACAAAAGGCTTCCTGGGGTTACTAGACGAACTTGCACCATTATCAGAAATCTTGCCCATCTTCAGAAGGCTTTCAATCCTTTCTCCAGCTATAACTACGTCAGCAAAACTGGTGGAAGAAAAGGCAGCTAGCCTATCAATATATGTTCCTTGCAGTGTATTTATAAACATGTCGGCCATTTCTCTTTCCGACATGGGTGGCTGGACAGCAGCAGCAAGCTGTCTCCACCTCTGGGCATATTCCCTGAAGCTTTCTCTGGAGGACTGAGACATTCCCATCAAAAGGGTCTTGTTAGGGGCCATGTCCAGATTGTATTGGTACTGCCTGATGAAGGCCTCAGCTAGGTCCTTCCAGCATCTGATTGTAGCTCTGGTCAAGTGAGAGTACCATTCCCTTGAAGCCCCCGTCAAACTGTCTTCAAAGTAAAACATCCACAGTTTTTCATCCATGGTGTATGCCTTAAGTCTTCCCAGAAAAGACTGTAAGTGAGTTCGTGAACAGGAAGTTCCATTGTACTTCTCGAAACACGGGGGTTTAAACTTATGGGGAATTCTTACCCCATCCACTAACCCCATATCCATGACATCAAAACCCAGGGAATTTTGAGACTCCAGAGATCTCAACTTCTCAGCAATTTCATCAAACCTCCTATCATAGACTTCATCCCCAGCTCCCATTACAGTGAATTGCTCCTCTTGGGGGTCTTCTTGCAAGATCCTCCCCCCAGTAGTATTTCCTTGCACATTAGTCGGGATGTTGACTTCCGGATGTAGATGAGGTCCATATACTGGTGGGTTAACATGAGGCTGACCCCTCTCATTGTTACTTGTTCCTCCAGTTCCCAGATGGGGTTCTTCTGGGGTTTGTCTTTCCACCAATGCCCTCAACCTTTCTTGACTTTGGGCCAAGCCATTCATTACTTCCATGAATTGGGTCATTTGGTTTCTCATCTCCAGCCTTTCATTAGCCATCTGAGTTCTGACCTCTGTCAGATCTTGCTGTACTTAGTCCATTTGGATACCAGGAAGATTGTTGCGAGTAGGATACATGTGCGGACGGTTGAGAGGGAACACCCGACGGCGAGCAATAATTCCTGAACCACAACAGAGTTAGTAACAGACAAAATAATGACAAAACCTACAAAACAAAACAAAAGTTAGCATGCAATGCAGTATGCTTATTTATTTTCCAAGGTATCCGGCTTGGCTCTTGGTTTTGACCTTTCCAGACCCTGAGGAAGATGCTTCGATGTTGCTTGAGAAAAGAAACTCAAATGAAACAAACTGACAAATACATTACAAAAATGGTGGCTTATACATAGTTTGTTTTTACAACATATGCCCCTGAAGGGTCAAAATACAGCATAAAAAGAAAAGTACATGAAATGGAAATAACAACATGCAAAGAAGTCAAACATCTAATCCAAACTCATCCTCCTTAACCTCATTCAGAAGTGCTTCAGTTACAGGACCAGCCGGATGCTCTGTAATGTTTTTGATAAGAAGGTTTCTAGTGGCAATAGCAGTGGTCATCTTCTTGTGCCTGTCTTGGTCCTTTGACCTCTTCACACCAGCCCTAAGCTTTAACTCTGAAATCTCCTTTTGGGCTGCTAGCAGAGCCTCCTGTTGTTTCTTCTCAATAGCCTCTAACTGCTCAATCCTGGCCTGAGTTCTCTTATCCTCTTGAGTGCGAGCTTCAGTGATTCTGACCCACCTGTCTTGACTTTCTTTCAGGTAGAGATCAGTTCTAGCCTTCTGAAACTGGGCCTCCTTACAGGCATTCTTCAAAATTTGCTCTCCAGCTCTTGATTTCTTGATGTAGTCCTCTGCTTTCTCAATCCTGGCTAGATGCTCCACCTTAAGCTTTTCCAACCTCTCAATGTCTAGACGACCATCACTCCTCTCCCAGAGGGTCTTCTTTAGAGCTTGGGACAGATTCTCATTCCTCTCCTTCAGTTTCTCAAATTCTTCCAGGCTGACAGTGGCTGGAGGTGGTACTGTGGATGGTCCAGGTGCATCCTCAATGGTGAAGGGCATCCCCGAAATTTGAGCCCTAGCATGAGACCATTCATAATACTGAGCTGAAGCCACATTATTGCATCTCCCAAGAATGGCCATCCCTTTGGTCTGGATGTTGTCCCAAGCCCAGGATGCTTGCCTGACAACAGCTAGATTAGGCTTTATCTCACAATACAGGGTTTCAGCCAAGTCCTGCACTCTAGGAGGGTGAACCAAAGCATAGCCCAATTGTCTTTTAAACAGCACAGGGTTGTAGTTGATGCAACCCTTCACTCCTATTAGAGGCACATTGGGGAACTGGCCACAGCTAGTAATTATGTCTCTGCCTTTGGTGCTCTGGGTGCACCATCTGATGTCATCTGAAGTCAAAGCAATAAGTCTTTTAGCCCAATTCTTCTGTTGGTGAGGATTCAGGAAGGCATCAGTCTTGGGTAAGTGTTTGAGTAGCCAAGTGTGAAACAGAGGAGCACAGCATCTCACCAACCTTCCTCTTTGCTTCTCATTTCTTTGGTGAACAGAATAGTAGAAATCCCCCAGCAATGTGGGCACTGGGTTCCTCAAAAGGAAGAGATGAATGGCATTCTTGCTGATAAACTTGGGCTCATCTGCAAAAAGCATAACTCCATATATACTGAGGGCTAACAATGCACAAACTGCCTTCCATTCTCCCAGGGAGGCCTTCAGGATGGCCTGAGAAGTCAGAAAGTCCAAGTGTAGGCCAGGGATCCCAGCCTTTGTTGTCATGTCCTGCTCAATCAATATAGGCTCTAGGTACAGTGCCTTTGCCACTTCTTCATTACTGGGAGAAGTCATCTCAGGGTTGAAGGGGATACCACCCCTGACAGGTACTCCAATCAATGATGAGAATTCCTCCAGCAGAGGTCCTAGCTGAAAGTTCTGGAAAGTGAAACATCTCAAAGGAGGGTCATAGAACTGTAGGCAGGTGTGGATCAAACTCCTCTGAGAAGGGTCTAGGTCCATAACCACATCAAGGATGCCTCCATAATGCTCTCTGAATAATGGGATGTGGTCTGGGGTGATAAGTGCCTGGATCTGCCTGATGCCAGCCAGCTCAGGCTCAAAGAAATGGTATGAGATATTGCTCTTCTTGGGTGCCATGACTGCTGATGAAGAGCTGAAACAAATGCTGATGATGAAGACTGATACTGGAGATGAGCCACTGATAGGCTGAAGCAGGTGATGAAGGTAGCTGAAGCAGGCAACTGGTGAAGATAGCTGAAGCAGATAACTGATGAACAGAGGTCTATGCAGATGAAGGGGTCAAAACCAAGCCAGATAACATGTGGACACCCTGAAAAACAAATAAACAAATGTTAAATGATGCAAATGATGAGTATGCAAATGATATGCAAGGGTTTGTGATCAAGCTGGATCTGATTACTGCCTTGATATAAGTCCATGTATGTTTAAGAAGTCCAGGTGGAGGTTCAGAAATCCAGTAACCAAGGTGGGGGACTCAAATAAAGAGTCACATGTCCAGGGTTAAATCACAAGAACTGTTCCAACATGGAGTATTCTTAATCAAAACAAAGTAACAGGGTATGATGTGGCCAGTGGTACCTGCAACCCTGTAAACAGCCCAACCCCCTCACAGGTGGTGTTCTAAAACAAGGATCCTCAGACTTGGATCAGTTATGAGAAGTGTAAACACTTCTAACCCGGAGGTACAGTGTTTACAATAACCATAAAAGATCCTCCTCTAATTCACCTCAGTTTCTGAAGGTCATAGTAAAGGTCATCCAGACTTAGCAGGCTTCCCAGATAGCCCTAGCACTACAGGAAATCTGTAGCATAGAGTTCTCAAGAAGAAACCCACATCTGAACCGTGTTTCATATTCCCGCACCAGACCGAAATGGAATGGGAAAGAACATGAACCACTCTAGCCTAGGTGTCACTCAGGTCCCAGGTATAGGACCTTAAACTCTCAATAGAACCCCACCCATCAAAACAAAAACAGATCCAGCCAGATGACAATATGACAATATGATATATAAAGCTGTAAAGAAAGCAATAAACAATTGTACATAAAGCAAAAATAAATACAAATATACAAACACAATTAGCATATAACACCCCAGTAAACAAAAATCAAACAAGCGCTAGGAGGAACCCACAAAAAGAACCAGAAGCCCTGGTTACAGTATAAGGGTCCCCAGCAGAGTCGCCAAGCTGTCGCTCCCACCAAAATGAGGCTAGGTCATATGGGGTACAGATGCGAACGGTCGGCGAAAGAGGAAGAGAACACACAGGGGTGAACTCAGAAAGAATAGAGTCGCCAGCTAGGCATTTTTATCCCGGAGGAAAGGTAATGCTGCATAGATCTAGAAAGATATGGATAAGACGGTTGCGAACCAGGGAGACTGAGAAAGGGGGTTGGTTACAACCTGGGAAGGTATTAGCACCCAGATTGTCCGTCGTACTCGACGGGATCCACGCTTAAAATATTTGTGTTTTAAAGGGGTAGTGTCGGTGCAATTTGTGTATCAAAGCTGGAAAGAATGCAAGTGTCAGTGTAAAAGAAGTGTGAAGTGAAATATATGAAGTGTCAGTGTAGAAGGAATGAAATGCTCAAGATTATGAGGCTAAAAGAATGATACTGAAAGGGGGGGGGGGTATACAGAGAATTTTGTTCGATAACTGTTAAGTTATGCCTACGTATCCTCTCGTGCAATGAGGAAGTCAGAACACCGTAGTTCGACCCAAAGAGACTGAAAGATAAATTGACTTGTGAACTGCTTACTTGTCTATGCTCAAGTGTATGACTTGTCTGGCTCAGGTGCAAACTGTCTTGCATTAGACGGAAGAAGCAAGTTCTCGTTTGTGAGTGAATGAGATGAGAAAAGAATCCCGGAGGAGACGATTATTGTTTGCTTTTGTGTTTTCAATCTGTTATTGCTTTTTGAAGTTTGTCATAAGTTAATGAGCTTAAGCCTAAACCAAGGGTTAGTGAACTCATCACATCCTCCCTCTGATTAGGGGTAATGAGAATACCTTAAGTGTGAAGTCAGCATCTCACACTTAATCACCCTGATGTAGGATTAAGATCATTATCCTAATTGTGATTACTTAGATGTTTTTGTTGTTTTTGTTTAGTGTTAAGTAACGAGTTTAAGCCATAATTAGGGATTTAATGGACTCATTACACCATCCTAATAGAAGGATAATAGATGAGAACATTTGAGCTGAGGAAGGCTCCTCAACTTAATCCATGATTAGGGATTAACCTCATGACAAAACAAAGCCATTATCAAATGGATTTTAGTTAGTGGTAAGATGAAGAAGTGATTTTATGATTTGTAAGACAACTTGAGGGGGACTTGTCCATTAACACTAGGGTTAGTCCTTCTTAACCAATTAAGGAAGAATTAGAACCCTAATGCAAGGCCCAAGTTACAAGCTTGATGTCTTGATGATTATTAAGTGGATTGATTAAAGGATTTAAACAAATTAAAGGTTTAACACTTAAGATTAAAGTTATACACTATATCCTAATAGAAGGATGCAGGCATAAACTTAATCACAAAGCCTTAAAGCCTTTAGGGTTTAGTCCCTGATTATGAGATGAGAAGAGAAGACTCAAAGATGACACAAAGGTAAAAGCTAAATGGGGGACTAATCAAAACCCTAATTGTTATCATGCTTGGTTATTCCTAGGATTAATGAGGTTTGCAAGAAGGACTTCAGAGAAACCATCAGGAAGGAAGCAGATGAAAGGAGCAAGGAGCAAGGAGAAGCAAAACAACTTGCTTCACTTAAGAAGGCAAGTTGCTTAAAGAAAGAAAGTAAGATGAACAAGAATGAGCAAGCTCAATCCAAAACACATACAAAATGAAGCAAGGGAAGTGTGAAAGAGATGAAAATAGATTTATGAGAAGTGAAGGCAAATTCACTTCTCAAAGTAACTTAACACCTGAAAAGTTAGTGAAAGAAATGAAATGCAATGCAAATGAGATGAAATGGCATGATGCAAGACAAAGTCAGAAGCAAATACATGATGTCAATGATGCTAAGAGATGATGCAAACATGAGGCAAGGCATGAGAATGATCAATTATGCATAAGGATGCAAATGAGGCATGCATGGAACCATGAACACACATGAAAAGTTATGAAATGCAAATGACATACAACATGGCAAATGAAAAATGCAATGATCAAACATGATCCTAATATGTCCTAAGATGTCTTATGAATCAAATGTATGCACAAAATGTCATAGCAATTCATGGTATACAAGCAAATGAGAAATGGATGCAAAAGGAGGCACAAATTAGGGTTTCATGCATCATACAAAGCAAAAATCCAAAACCAGAAGCAAACATCATGATAAAAATTTGAAAATGCAATCAAAGATACCCTAAACCTATACAAACTCACTGCCCAAAGGGGAGGATCCAACACCTAACCTATTGAAAGTTATGAATTTCCTAAGATTGCTAGGGTTTTAAGGTACCTTGACAAGAAAAAATTCCAAACAAATGGAAAATGTAAGATCAATTCAAACTAAATTTATCCTATAAACTACATGCTATACAAGATGCAATGCAACAAGAATCATCATCCAACTCTCAATGGTTAGGCACAAATGAATTTTTGAAGTTTGGAATAAAATATTGCCTAAAAATGAAATTAATTCCATTGAAAATTATCAAAAGGTATCAAGAACAAAAAAGAAATTTGGTTTGAGAGTTGGACAATGTTTCTAAATGTTTCTAAATGCAATTTGAATTTTGTTTGTGATTTTTAAATACCTAAATGTATTTTTAATTAATTAATTCTCATTAATTAATTAAAAATAAACATTTAAATGATTTAAAAATAATTTTTAATGCAAAAAATAAAAATAAAAATATTTTTGGGTTCTGAAAATTAATAAAAGATTTGATAAAAAATTTCAGAATATTTAAACATGTTTTGCTATTTTTAATAATTCGTGGAAAATAAATATGAAACAAATTAAATAAAAATGAATTTAATAAGAAAATGAGAAAGTAAGCAAATCCAAGGGCTGTGGTTCAAACTGGGACACGCGGGAATTGACTTGGCACGCTTATGAACGACCTGAATTCAAACTTGCTTAATTATGATTAAGCCCTAATCAGAAACCCTAAACACTTTCAGATGACCGGAACAGTGTTCCGGTCATCTTCTCCGGCCAACCAAAATCTCAATCTCTCTCAAAACGCATCAAAACCTCACCAAACTCTCCAGAATCAATCTATAAACATCATTAAACATAAACCCTAAGACAAACAACATTTATTTTTCGTGAATCAAAGGAAACAAGCAAAAACATTTTTACGGGCAAACTTTCAGAACATCATAACATGCTTGTTTCTGGCTCATTTTCAAAAATAAATAGATCCCCATGATCAGGGCAACATATAGAACAACATTTTAACAAGAAATCAAAGTTCTGGAAAATTTGTTCATCATGTTACCAGAGATTGAGCTTTCAGTCCAGGAGCTTTCTGCTTGCCTCTTTGCCTCAAAATGGTCCCAATGGTCCTCTTGATGAAGTTATGAAACTTGGTTGGAGTTTAAAATGGTTGGTTTGGGAGATTGATGAAGTTCTGTTCAGTGAGGGGTGAGGATCGTGTTTCTGATTGAGGAGGTTTCAGGGATGAATGAGGGTATGGGAATGATCAGGGGAGTGTGCTGAGTGATTCTATGGAGTTTGTTTCTATGTTTGATGCTTGTATGGTGAGTTTCGAAGGAAGTTGCATAAGAGGTGGAAAATGAGAATGCTGGCTTGGGAAGAGTTTCAGGCTTGTGTGTGTTATCAAAATGAATCCTTGGAGTGTGTTTGTAAGGTCTGGATTGGGCAGAGAGTTGTTGTGTCACTGTGGGATTGGTATGGGTGTTTTTGCCAAAAAGTCAAAAGTGTTGCACTTGAGGTATGGGCAATGGTGTAGCTAGCTCATTGGCTTTTCCTTGCTCAGCTGAGATTGAGGAGGTCCATGGAATTAGTTTTGAGATGATTCAGCAAGTTGAATGAAGTTTATGAGATGTTTTGCAAATTTCCCAAAGTTTGGCCACTTTGGAAATTCATGAGATTCAAGGCATCAAAATGCAATATTCTTGGGCCAATTCTGATCTTTAGAGGTCATGTGAGTATGTTGTAATGAGTTTGTGCACATTTGAAGTCTTTGGGATGCTTGATCATGTCATTTTGCAAAATGCCTCCTTGGTACAAAACTTGAAATTATGTGATTCTTCCCAACTTTGACAAGCCATAACTTTTGATCCAAAATGAATTAGAATGAGTTCTTGTACTTTTTAAAAAGGGAATGATCCATTCTACAACTTTCATGACCAAAGTTTTCCCATTTTAAGCATTCTTGAATCAAAAAGCAAGGGTTGAAAAAGTTTCCCAAAATGGCAATTTTCCATTACAAGTCATTTTCCCAAAAAGTCAACTTTGCAAATGGCTTGAAATTCTTCAATTTTGTGAACTTATAACATCTTCTATGATCAAATAAAGACCATACACATTCAAAATGATGAAGAACACCCTTTGGTTGGGTCATTGGGGGCCTCAGATGCCCTGATTTTGCACTGACTTGCTCAAGAAGTCAACTCTTGGTTAGATGCCTTTCCCATGGAATTTCTTCATGAAAATTGATATGCATGATCCTTATAACATATAGAGACCAATAGAAACAAGAATGACCAAAAAATTTGGAGTTATGGCCTTTGAAACCAAAACCCTAATTCTAGGTCATCTGTGCAGTTAAACCTGGCTCTGCTTCCATGCCTCTCCCAGTTCTTGTGATTCTTTGACTTTCTTGACTTTGTGGGGATACAATATGATGCTTGAACATACATGGACCCCTTTTAAGTAATTGATGATCTTTGGAGTGGCTCAAGTGGCTATTGGATTGCTCAGATCACAAACCCTAGATGCAGATGACTTAGAACCAATGCAGTGAAGCAAAAATGTGGTATGAGATGCTATGATTGAGTTTATGCACATGTAAAGATCACAAGCCATGGAGTGAATGGGTGAGGGAAAATTTGGGGTGCTTACACTAGGGCCATCTGGGAAGCCTGCTAAGTCTGGATGACCTTTATTATGACCTTCAGAAGCTGAGGTGAATTAGAGGAGGATCCTTTATGGTTATTGTAAACACTGTACCTCCGGGTTAGAAGTGTTTACACTTCTCATAACTGATCCAAGTCTGATGATCCTTGTTCTAAAACATTACATGTGAGGGGGTTGGGTTGTTTACAGGTTTGCAGGGACCCTTGGCCACATCATACCCTGTTACTGTATTGTTTAAGAATACTCCACTTTGGAAAGTTCTTGTGATTAACCCCGGACATGTGACTCTTTATTTGAGTCCCCCACCCTGGTTACTGGATTTCTGAGCCCTCATTCTGAACCTTTGAGCATACATAGACCTTGTATCAAGACAGATAATCAGATCCAGCTCTTGATCACAAACCCTTGCATATCATTTGCATATATCATCATTGCATCATTTGACATTTGTTTATTTGCTTTTCAGGGTATCCACCTCATTATATCTTGGTTTTGGTTTTGACCTCTTCTTCTGCATAGACCTCTGCTTCAGCTATTTTCATCAGTTATCTGCTTCAGTCATCTCCAGCCTCAACAGCATCAGTCTGTCAGTGGTTCACTTCTAGAATCGGTCTGTGATCTTCATCAGCATTTGTCTTCAGCCTCTTCAGCAGCACTTATGGCCACTCCCAGGAAGAGCAACATATCTTATCACTTTTTTGAGCCTGTATTGACTGGTATCAGGAAGGTCCAGTCACTCATCACCCCTGACCATATCTCACTATTTAGAGAGCATTATGGGGGTATCTTGGATATGGTTATGGATCTTGATCCTTCTCAGAGAAGCATGATCCACACATGCTTGCAGTTCTATGACCCTCCACTGAGATGCTTCACCTTTCCTGACTTTCAGATGGGACCCTTGTTGGAAGAGTTCTCTTTATTGATTGGAGTGCCTGTCAGAGGGGGAATCCCCTTCAACCCAGAGATGGAAGGGCATTGTATTTGGAGCCTGTCCTTATTGAGCAAAGCATGACAACAAAAGCTGGGATCCCTGGTGTGCATCTGGATTTCTTGATTTCTCATGCCATCCTGAAGGGTTCATTGGGAGAGTGGAGGGCAGTCTGTGCATTATTAGCCCTCAGCATATATGGGGCTATATTATTTGCAGATGAGCCTAAATTTGTTAGTAAGAATGCCATCCACTTGTTTCTTCTAAGGAACCCAGTGCCTACATTGTTAGGGATTTTTACTACTCCATCAATCAGAGGAATTAAAAACAAAGGGGGAAGTTGGTCAGATGTTGTGCTCCTTTGTTCTACTATTGGTTTCTCAGACACATGCCTAAATCAGATGCTTTCTTAAACCCACATCAGCAGAAGAATTGGCCAAGAGGTTCATTGCCTTGACTTTGGATGATATCAGATGGTACACCCAGAGCACCAAGGGCAATGACATTATCACCAGCTGTGGACGATACCCAAATGTGCCTCTGATAGGAGTAAAGGGTTGCATCAATTACAACCCTTGCTGTTTAAGAGACAACTGGGCTATGCCTTAGTTCACCCTCCCAGAGGACAGGATTTAGCTGAGACCCTATATTGTGAAGTTCAACCTAATTCAGCTGCTGTCAGACAAGCATCCTGGGCTTGGGACAACATCCAGACAAAAGGGGTAGCTATTCTTGGAAGATGTAACAATGTTGCTTCAGCTCAGTACTATGACTGGCCCCGTACTAGAGCTCAGATTACCAGAATGCCTTTCACCTTGGAAGACACACCTGGACCATCTACAGTACAGCCTGCAGCAACAGTTAGCCTGGAGGAATTTGAAAAGCTGAAGGAAAGAAATGAGCAGCTATCTCAGGCCTTGAAGAAGACTCTTTGGGAAAGAAGTGATGGTCGCCTGGACATTGAGAGATTGGAAAAGCTCAGGGTTGAGCACCTTGCCAAAATTGAAAAGACAGAAGACTACATAAGGAAGGCGAGGGCTGGGGAACAGATATTGAAGAATGCCTGCAAGGAGGCCAAGATTCAGAAAGCTAGGGCTGAGAACTATCTGCAAGAGATCCAAGCTAGGTGGGTCAGGATCACCGAAGCCCGTACACAAGAAGACCAGAAGACTCAAGCCAAGATTGATCAGTTGGAGGCCAATGGGAAGAAGCAGCAGGAAGCTTTGTTGGCAGCTCAGAAGGAGATATCAGAGTTGGAACTTAGAGCAGGGATAAAAAGATCAAAAGACCAGGACATGCATAAGAAGCTAACTAATGCCATTGCTACCAGGAACCTCCTCATTAGGACCATTACAGAGCATCCAGTTGGTCCAGTGACTGAGGCACTCCTGAAGGAAGTCAGGGAAGATGATTATGGATTGGATGTTTGATTCTTCTTTGCTTGTTGTTCTTTCCTTTTGATGTACTTTTCCTTTTGTTGTATTTTTGACCCTTCAAGGGCATGTATTGTAAAATAGACTATGTATGTTTCATCATTTGTAATATATTTAGTTTGTTTTCATTGGGCTTATTTTCTCAACAACATCAAGCATCTTCCTCGAGGTATGAAAAGGTCAAAACCAAGAACCAAACCAGATACCTTGGAAAACAAATAAGCATACTGCATTGCATACTGACTTTTACTTTGTTTTGTAGGTTTTTGTTTATTATTATTGTGTCTAACTTTTTTGTGATCCCAGGAAACATTGCTCGTCGCCGAGTGTTCCCTGTCAACCGCACACACCGGTACCCTACTTGTAACAACCTTCCCGGCATTCAAATGGAGCAGGTACAGTAGGACCTGAATGAGGTCAGAAATCAGATGGAAAACGAAAGAGTCGAGATCAGAAACCAGATGTCTCACTTTATGGCTGTCATGACTGGCTTAGCCCAGAGCCAAGAAAGACTGAGAGAGCTGGTAGAAAGACAAACACCTGAGGAGCCCCATCTTGGAACAGGGGCACCGGCAATAATGAACGAGGGCAGCCTCGTATTGACCCACCAGAATATGGACCTCATTTGAATCCGGAAGTTAACATCCCGAGGAATGTTCAAGGTAATACTGATGGGGGCAGAATCCTGCAAGAGGATCCCCAAGAGGAACAATTTACTATTATAGGGGCTGGAGACGAGGTATATGATAGAAGATTGGATGAGATTGCTGAAAAGTTAAGATCTTTGGAATCTCAGAATTCTTTGGGCTTCGACGTGATGGATATGGGACTGGTAGATGGGGTGAGGATTCCCCAAACATTCAAACCCCCATGCTTTGAGAAGTATAACGGTACCTCCTGTCCGCGTACCCATTGTCGCTCCCCGGATTTCCATCCTGGTACAAACGCGAAAGTGGCACGGAAAAAGAATAGAGTCGCCAGCCGGGCATTTTTATCCCAAAAGAAAGGGAATGGTAATGCTGCACAAACCAAAAGAAAGAAGAGGAAGTACACGGGTCCTGCGAACCAAAGCGACTGAGTTCGGGAGTCGGTTACGACCTGGAAAGGTATTAGCACCCAGATCGTCCGCCGTACCCGACGGGATCCACGCTTGCAAAATAAACTATTTCAAAGGATGAGGGTATGAAAACTGCAGCAAAAGAAATGAAAATGACAAGAAACTGGAACTGGAAAAGAACTGAATAAGAAATGAAAAGGAAAAAAATGTAGGGAAAATAAAGATTGTGCTCGAACGGGCCCTACCCCGCTGCCTACGTACCTCATCAGGATAATGAGGATCAGAGACGCCGTAGTTCCCCTAACTAGGGGTACCAAAGGAAATTGCTTGTGAATTAAGGCTTGAACTGCCTATGCCATTGCTCAGGTGTTGCAGACTCGGACGACGAGTGCGTAACCGTCTTGTAAAGTGACAAGTAGGAGCAAGTTCGCGGACTGAGCGAATGAGGTGAGAAAAGAATTCCCGAAGGAAAGACGCTTATTATTTGTTTGGTGTTTTTTTAGAAGCTTTTATGAGTGTGTCACAAGGAAGTGAACTCAAGCTCTTTTCCATGGAATGTGCACTTGTCACTACATTCCAAGATGGAATAATAGAACAAGCACACTCAAGTAAGGAGAAAATCCCCAAAACATGAACCCAAAGATTAGGGCTTAGGCTCACTAACTTGTTTACTAATTAAGTGTTTTTGGTATTTACAGATGAAGAAGTGTTTTTTATTCTTTTCTTTATGAAGAAGATACCTTGATCAGACTTGTGCATCACAAGGTAAACTTGTACTATCCCAAGATGGGAAGACTACAAGCATACCTCATGGGATAAGGCTATGGATCAAGACATCACTTCAAACTTATTAAAGTGTTTTTTAAGAGTTATGAGATGAGAAGAGAAGAAGAACCAAAAGGATCTCAAAGGAAAAAAAATCTAATGGGGGACTAAATAATCCTAAGTGTTAACATGCATGGATGTCCTAAGGGTTAGTGAGGTTTCTATCCTAATGAAGAAGGAAAGAAGAAGAGAAGAAGAAGATAGAAAAAGGGATGAGCAAGGCCTAAGCCCAACAACAAAGGGTTAGTGCATATAAACGTAAGAGGAGAAGATGAGATATGGAGATGTGGAACTCAATTCCCACATCTCACACTTACCATAGCCCCTGCAAGGTTTGTATGCACAAGTGAAACAAAAATGAGCAAATTAACATGATAACATCAAACAATCAGAAGTTAAATGAAATGAACAAATTCATAATGCAAATGCAACCCAAAGAAATGAAGATAAGAGACTTATGACTTAAAAGGATGCAACATGAATACATATGGAAACAAATACGCACTTATGAAATATGAAAAACAAAATGCACAAAATAAAAACACAAAGCTCAAGAACAGAACCAAAATGAGATGAATAATGGCTTAGGAAGCCAGCAAGATGAAGAGAAACAAGATACAAGACCAAACAATACCAAATGGGAGCAAGAGAAACCAAAAGGTGAAGTTAAAACACCTAAAGAATCAAATGACTTAAAGAACAAGCAAACTCGAAAATTTAGAATACGCAAGACCTATCCTAGGACCAGGAAGGTACCCATACCCCAAAGGAACCCCAAATGAGAAGAATAAGATGGCACAAGTGCCCTTCTAGGCTTATAAGAGATCTAATGAAACAAAAGAAGCAAAATGGGACAAGGTGAGAACAAAAATCCACATTAAATCAACCAAGCATCCCAAAATTTCACAACTTAAACCAAAAGATCTTCACACATGTTATATCAACTTGACAAAAGGATTTGCAAAGATTCAGAAAGGAACTAAGTCAAATGGAGGCAAGAGCACAAGTTAGGACAGAAAACTTACATCACAAGTTACCAAACCAAAACTCAAGAAATAAGTTTCTAAAAATCCAGAGGAAAATCACATTGAAACGTCAATGTCTTAAGAATACAAAGCAAAAATAATGGTATCAAAACTCCAAATATTGAAACCTATGGAAATTAGACAAGGCAGACTGGTCAAGAAAGGAAGTAAAAGAAGCTAGGTGCAATGGTGAATTAATTCTGGCACGTGGATTATTAAAAAAAATAATATAAAAATATGACAAAAATTTAGAGACACAAAAGAAGGTTCATTATTGTTTTGGGAAATTTTGGATGAATAAAAGTATTTTATACGAATTTAAATGAAGCTGAATTACAAAAGAAACAAAGAAAAAGAAATGAAAAAAAGAATTAGGAAGGAGGTGTGAAGAGTGAGATTATACAGTTGAAATAAAATGGGCCAAGATAGAGGGGGCGGAAAGTAAGCTGGGCAAGGCCCACCCGAAAGTCAAACCATTAATTTTTTTATAATTAAAGTAAACGAAATACATAAATAAAATGGAGATAAAAAAAGGAAAAGAAAACGTTACAGGCGGTACACACCATAACTCAATTGGTCATGTTCTCATTAATTCAACAAAAGACAAAAAAACCCCGCTGGCCTATCACGTGATGACACACGGTCATCCCTTCCACCAAGCTCATGCATTAACGAAAAAAATACAGTAGCAAGGAGGCCACCAATTCGCAAAAACAACATTGCAACACAAACTTCATCTCAACAGAACTTCTCAGTTTCTTCACGAAATCACAAAGTATAAAAACCAAAATTGAAGTATAAAATGAGAGGAATCCAACCATGTCATTGATTCCCACACACAACCACTACACCAAGGGAAACATACGAAACAAGTTCAACACTCAAAACTGAAAAACAAAATTTAGAGCCTCTAAAGGCTTATCCACATTTCATACAAACTAAAGTCCATCATCAACAACATGAAACCAACAAAAATACATCAAGTTTGAAGCAACAAAACCAAGACAAACAAACCTGAGGTGAAGCCTTTTCTTGAGATCTAGAGAAAAACATAGATTAAAATGGCTTCCTTGATTTGTGTTTTGGCCAAATAAAGGCTTCCATGCTTGATGTAGTTGCTCAATGAAATAGAATCCGAAAATGAAGTTGAAAACAAGAATCCGAAAATGAGCTTCGATGATTGTAGTGATGTTGATGATGATGATAGCGAAACAAGTGAATGAAGGATGAAGTAGTTTGAAGGAAAAAAAATTCAGATCTGGAGTTTGATGGAGGTGAGAAATTCAGTGAGAAGGAGAGGAGTTTTCGTGACCTTCCTTTTGAGTCATAACAGAAAAATATCCTCCAAAAATTCACTTGCCACTTATGTAGTGAGGTATCCTTTTTGCTGAGAAACAAATGAGTGTCACTTGTATTTTTTCACTCAAAAACCAGGGGAAAATCGCACCACCCCCCCACCTTTTGTTCCCCTTTTCTTTTTTATTAGAAAATATATTATATCATGCAAACCCCCTGTTGTTGTGTATTTGATGAGCTGTCATAATTGTGCTTTTGGATGATAAAAAAAAACTGATGGAACTAAAGCGAAGTGCATGGCGTGAGAGTCACATGAGGTCCTTTTTTTTCTTTTGGATGCAACAACCAAATGACTAAAAAATGATGAAGTGGCGTGCGGCATGCACGAAATAGGCTGACTCTCTCATTCACCACCCACACCCATGATACTACCTCTTCCTTGCACCTTTTTTCAATTTCCACTAAAAGGAGTAAAACAAAACTATGTATATAATGGCACCTTCTTTGGTCACGTGAAAGAGGTCCATGACCCACTAAAAAATGTAGTGACAAATGGCACAAAATATCAAGAATAATGTACCAATGGTGTGATGACACATGTGCGCCTAAAAATACATCAAACTTCCAAAAATCATAACTTGAGTTCTACAAATTCTACGAAGGTGTTCTTAGACTTTTTGGAAAGGGAAAATCATGATCTACAACTTTCGTGTTCACCAGAAAATTATCCGGAGCTTTTTCGCACATGAAATAATAGCTCGAAGTTTAGGGACAAATATTTCCAAAAATGGAAACCTCTAAATTTCCAAATTTAGCAACTTTTTGCATATTCCCGATTTTTTACCATTTAAACTCGACTGAATTATTCCTTGACATGATATGACCTCGAAAATTGATGATCCTGATTAAAAAAACTCTGAAATCCTCATGTTGACTTTTTGACTGCAAAGTTGACTTTCTTGCTTCGTCTTCAAGTAACTGGGCAAATTCTTGACTTCTTCAATGAACTTTTTTGCCTCAAATCTCATACATAAGCCATGCAGACCATATGATATCCTTTGACCACGAGAATCGGTCAAAGCTAAGAAGATGCAAAACCCTAGTTAGGGTTTGTCAGGAGAAAATATACTGCTGAGCTTCTAATGAAATCCTAAACTCCTGAGCCCTTGAGGAGGACTTTGGGCTTCTTGCAGTGTCACTGGACTTTTAGCTTTGCTTGTAGAATCAAGAATCTTCAGCTGATTGATCAAATGCCCTATGCTAGAATATGTGAGTGTCATGCTTCATTTTTCTATGCAGAGGATGCAGTGACGAAGTATGAAAATGATATGCTAAATGCTATGAAAAGGAGAGGGCAAATTTGGGGTGTTACAGCTGCCCCTATTCAATCATCAGTTAATCTGAAAAGGACGGTAGCACGGGCTATCGACCGTTTAAGATAAACTGTGGTTGAATACCAAGAAGACCAGAAATTTGCACTCTGACAAAGAATGCAAACACTGGGAAATAAACCCAACCAGATGACGCTCTGGGGATAAGAAGGGGAGAAAGCAGACGAGCTTCTTCCAAGTTGAAACTGATATCTGGAATACGAATACTAAGACATACGAGTCTTCAAACAATCCTGTTACGCCAGGAGCTGGACATACGAGTCCTCAAACACTACAAGAACATAGACCTGAGACAGACGAGTCTCCTTCGGATTTACCTGTTACGCCAGGACCGGTAATGCACTAAAGTCTACGGGATAGACCTGCAACCATGGTAGACGAACCTTCTTCATATATTATCCGCGGATATATGGTACAAGACAGACAAGTCTTCTTCGAGCAAACCTGTTATGCCAGGTGCAACAACAATAATTGATGCCTGAGACAGACGAGCCTCCTTCGGATTTACCTGTTACGCCAGGACCGGTAACCATTTTGACATTAATTCCCACTGTCAGGATTTGAAACCTCTTCAATACAAACGAGTATTGGGTAATCAAGCGATCTGCTAGGGAAATGGCATCGAGCGATCCATAACCAAGGACATGAACACGTCTCCAACAGACGAGGAGTAATATCAAGCGATTTACAACTCGGACAATGTCTTTTGGTACAACGCCAGGCGACTACTGGCTTGCCACAACGACAATGGACTTTAACAGCGTTGCAATATCGAGCGATTTGCAACCCAAACAAGATCGAGCAATATGATAGGAGAATGGTATCGAGCGATCCATCCACAATAAGTTCGTTGACACGGGACAACGTGATCAGTTGATTTGAGAAAAGAGTAACAACTCTGCAAGGGAATACCATCTAGTGACATCTTGCATTTTCTAGGTTAGTTGACTGCTTGAAGATCAATCCAAGAGGATTTTACAGAAGACATGACATCCAAAATGCCCAAGTGTCTTCAAACTCTTAGAGATTCGTCGAATCTTGACATAATTGCCCCAGACTGCACGAATTATGAAAGAATTCGGCTCACGAGGATTCCTGAAAAAGAACCTCGTATCACTGCGAAATACTGTACCTTGTAAGCACAAAAATATGCACACCTACCCCGGGCATAAATGAGTCCAAGTATGACTGAGCCAGGATGATATGATTTTGACTTTTATTCTATGACGGACTCACTGGGTATCAACTCAAGTGTTGAAGAAGTGAAGACTATGATATCAACTCAAGGGTCGTTAGAAACAGAAATATCGACTCAAGGGTCGAGGAGAACACAACACATCAAATCGAGGGTTGAGACAAAAATAGCAACATCGACTCGAGGGTCGAGGAAACGAAGGCAGTGGTATCGGCTCGAGGGTCGAAGAAAGTAAAGCAACATCAACTCGAGGGTTGAGGAGACGACAGCAACAATATTGACTCGAGGGTCGAGGAAAACAAAACAACATCAACTCGAGGGCTGAGGAAACAAGGTGACAATATCATCGACTCGAGGGTCAAGGAAACGAAAACAACATCAGCTCGAGGGTTGAGGGACTGGAGGAAGCAACATCGACTCGAGGGTCGAAGAGATGCCAACAAATATTGGACTTTAACCTTGAGGATGCCAATGACTATTGGACTTTGTAAACACCCCAAATTTGCCCTCACCCATTCACACCATGGCTTGTGATCATTTCATATGCATAAACACAATCATATCATCTCATAATACATTTTTGATTCACTGCATAGATTCAAAATCATCTGCACCTAGGGTTTGTGATCTGAGCAATCCAAGAGCCTCTTGAGCCACTCCAAGGGCCATCAATCACTTCAAAGGGGTCCATGTGTGTTCAAGTGTCATATTACATCCTCTCAAAGCCAAGAATGCCAAAGAATCACAAGAACTGGGATTGGTATGGAAGCAGAGCCAGGTTTGACTGCACAGTTGACCTAAAATTAGGGTTTTGGTTTCAGAGGCCATAACTCCAAATTTTTTGGTCATTATTGTTTCTATTGGTCTCTATATGGTATAGGGAGTGTGCATATCAATTTTCATGAAGAAATTCCATGGGGAAGTCATCTGATCAAGAGTTGACTTTCTGGACAAGTCAGTGCAAAATCAGGGCATCTGAGGCCCCCAATGACCCAACCAAGGGGTGATCTTCATCATTTTGAGTGTACTTGATCTTTATTTGATCATGGAAGAGGATTGAAGTTCACAAAATTCAAGAATTACAAGTTTTTGCAAAGTTGACTTTTTAGGGCATGGTTGACTTTTAAAGAATATGTCATTTTATGCCACTTTTCAAACCTTACTTTTTGATCCAAAAATGCTTCAAATGGAAAAACTTTGGTCATGAGAGTTGTAGATTAGATTTTTCCCTTTTCAAAAAGTACAAGAACATGATCTAATTCTTCTTGGATCAAAAGTTATGGTGTGTCAAAGTTGGCAAAAATCACTAATTTTCAAGATATGCCTCAAATGAGAAACTTGCAAAAACTTTGTACCAAGGCATTTGTGACTTCTAGTTCATGTCTAACCATTACACAAACATCACATGTGACCTAAAAATCAGATTTGAACCAAAACTTCTCATGTTTCATGGCTTGTGGGACAAGAAAGTTTCATATGAACCAAAAGAGATCAACTTGCAAAAAACCATCATCACACCTCACCCACTTGTTGCCTTGGCTGCTGAACCATTCTAGCATCCCTCACACACCATGCTGCGCCAGCCCACATGCTTGTACTAGCCTAGGGTTCAACCTATGCCTTCCTTACACCAAAGTTGACATTTTGCAAAAGTTAACTTACCTATCACAGCAGGCCAGGTCACATCATCTGGCCAATGAGATTATTTTATGCAAGCCAAATGCTAGCCATTTCATACAACAAGCAAGGCTGAAACACACAAGAACAACACATTCACAAAAACACTCCCTCAAGCATTTCTCTTCGAATCTCTCCATACAACTCACAAACACAAGAACCAAATCCACTGATCAACTCACCTTGCTTCACTGAGCCAAAACCAGCAAGACATAAGCCTGAACCAAGCAAGAACTGAGCTTCCCCATTTTTCACCCCCAAAGCAAAAACTTTCGAATCTCATTCCACAGCTCACAAACACCTAAACAAACTTCATAAACCTTCTCCATTCATCATACTGGTCATAAAGAACCCTTCACCTTTGCCTAAAACAGCCTGAATCACCAACACCATTTTCAACTGAGCTTGAGCAGAAGCTGTTCAAACTCCTTAACCAGCCAACATAAACTTCTTCTAAGCATCCAAACATCACCAAGGGGTCATAAGGAGTGGTTTTCATCAAAGGAAGGGGACAGAAAGTTGCAAGAGTGAAAGCTTCGAAACTCAGGTAGCTCAAGAACATTTTTTCCAGAAATCATTTTTTAAGTTCTTAAGTTGTTCTTCATGATTCACTGATTGTTCTGATGCCTTTAGTTTTGAAAATGGTGATGAAATAAGAGTTTAATTGTGTTCTGAAACTCCCTGACCTAAAAAATGTTTTGTTTCGATTCCTGAGTTTGAGGGAATATAAATGATGTTGGTGATGGGGTTTTGATTCAGTGGGTTATGGGGATCATTCCAGTGTTCTTGGATTTCATTTTAGTTGTGTTTTGAGGGTTTTAGGGATTTTCAGGTGGGGTTCCCACCGGAGAAGACGACCGGAGGTCTTCTCCGGCCACCTGAAAATCATTAGGGTTTAATCAGGTTATTAATGAGCATTTGAATCTGGAGCGTTAGATTGCTTTGACTGGTTGACTTGCCGCGCGTGTGTGTGGCTGAGATTCGTCATTAAACCCTAAACCATAATTAATTAATTCTTAATTGCATTTAACTCAGTTTGAATATGGGCCACTAGATCTGGCGCGTAGTCAACAGCTTCAAGTCCAGAATGAATCCTGGCCTTCCATCCTGCATACTTCAGTCTATTTTTATTTTTATTTCATTTTCTTTCATTTAACTTCCATAATTTATTTAAAATAGTAAAAATTGTTTAAAAATTATGAAACTTTTTGTCAAGAGTTTCATTAATTTTTAAAACACAAAAATATTTTTATTTTCATTTTTAGCATTAAAAAAGTATTTTTAATTATTTAAAAGTTTATTTTTAATTGATTAATGAAAATTAATTTATTAAAAATACTTTTAGGTATTTAAAAATCACCCAAAAATTCATGAAATGTTCTAAGACATTTAGAAACATTGTCCAACCCTCAAACCAAATTTCTTTTTTGATCTTGATGCATTTTGATAATTTTCCATGGAATTAATTCATTTTCAAAGCATTATTCTGATCCAAACTTCCAAAAATCATTTCTGCCTAACCATTGAGAGTTGGACTTTGATTCTTTTTGCATTGTGTTTAGCATATCATGTAGTTTGTGAGATTAAATTGGCATGATTTGATCTTTCATTTTCCATTTGTTTGGAATTTTTCTTGTTAAGGTACCCTAAAACCCTAGAAAACTTAGGAAATTCATAACTTTTATTAGGTTAAGAGTTGGAACCTCTCCTTTGGGCAGTGAGTTTGTATAGGATTAGGGTTCCTTTGATTGCATTTCCAAATTTTTATTTTGATGTTTGCTTCTGATTTTGGTTTTTGTTTGATGCATTGATCATAAACCCTAATTTGAGCTTCCATATGCATCCATCTTGCATTTGCTTGCATACCTTGACTTGCCATAACATTTTGTGCATTCATTTGATCCATTTGACATCTTAAGACATATTAGAAGCATGTTTGATCATTACATCTTGCATTTGCCATGTTGTATGCCATTTGTATTTCATAACTTTTCATGTGTGTTTATGGTTCTTAACTTGTTTCATCTGCATCCATTGGTTCATATGATCATCCTCATACCTTGATTCATGTTTGCATCATCTCATAACATCATTATCACCTCATATATGCTTCTGGTTTTGATTTACATCATGCCATTTCATTTCATTTTGCATTACATTGCATTCCTTTACTAACTTTTCAGGTGGTAAGCAACTTTGAGAAGTGAATTTGCCTTCACTTCTCACATTTTCTTTTCATCTCTTTTATGCATCCTTGCTGCATTTTGTTATGTGTTTGAGATTGATCTTGCTCTTTCTTTCTCTTCTCACTTTCTTTCCTCAAGTGACTTGTCTTCTTAAATGAAGCAAGTTACTTTGCTTCTCCTGATCCTTTCATCTGCTTCCTGGTGGTTCCATTGAAGATTTCTCTTGAAAACCTCACAAACCTTAGGAACAACCAAGCATGACAATGATTAGGGTTTTGATTACCCCCCCCCCCTTAGTTTTACCTTTGTATCTCATTGAGTCTTCTCTTCCCATCTCATAATCAGGGACTAAACCCTAAAGGCTTTAAGGCTTTGTGATTAAGCTTATGCCTGCATCCTTCTATTAGGATGGAGTGTATAACTTTAATCCTAAGTGTTAAACCCTTAATGTGTTTAAATCCTTTAATCAATCCACTTAATAATCATCAAGACATCACACTTGTAACTTGGGCCTTGCATTAGGGTTCTAATTCTTCCTTAAATGGTTAAGAAGGACTAACCCTAGTGTTAATGGACAAGTCCCCCTCAAGTTGTCTTACAAATCATAAAACTCACTTCATCATCATATCATTAAATAAAATCCATCTAATAAAGGCTTGTTTTGTCATGAGCTTAATCCCTAATCATGGATTAAGTTGAGGAGCTTTCCTCAGCTTAAACATCCTCATCTATTATCCTTCTATTAGGATGGTGTAATGAGTCTGTTTAATCCCTGATTATGGCTTAATCTCATTACTTAACACTAAACAAAAACCACAAAAACATCTAAATAATCACAAGTAGGTTAATGATCTTAATACTACACCAGGGTGATTAAGTGTGAGAATCTGACTTCACACTTAAGGTATTCTCATTACCCCTAATCAAAGGGAAGATGTGATGAGTTTACTAAATCCATTGGTTTAGGCTTAAGCTCATTAACTTATGACAAATTCTCAAAAGCAATAAAAGACTGAAAACTCAAAACAAACAATAATCGTCTCCTCCGGGATTCTTTTCTCATCTCATTCACTCACAAACGAGAACTCGCTTCTTCCGTCTAATGCAAGACAGTTTGCACCTGAGCCAGACAGGTCATACACTTGAGCATAGTTTAGCAGGCAGTTCACAAGTCAATTCACCTTTCAGTCTCTTTGGGTCGAACTACGGTGTTCTGACTTCCTCATTGCACGAGAGGATACGTAGGCATAACTTAACAGTTATCGAACAAAAGTCTCTGTACATTCCCCTTCCTTCTAGCCTTATTCTGTAGCCTCATTATCATGAGCATCTCACTCTTGTTCTTACACTGACACTGTACATTTATACACATCACATTTCTTTACACTGACACCTGTACATCCTTTTCCAGCTCATTTATACACAAATTGCACTGACACTACCCCTTTAAAACACAAATCTTTTAAGCGTGGATCCCGTCGAGTATGACGGACAATCTGGGTGCTAATACCTTCCCAGGTTGTAACCAACCCCCTTTCTCAGTCTCTCTGGTTCGCAACCGTCTTATCCATCTCTTCCTAGGTCTATGCAGCATTGCCTTTCCTCCGGGATAAAAATGCCTAGCTGGCGACTCTTTTCATCTCCAGTGAGTTCACTGCTGTGTGTTCTCATTGTCCCTCTCGCCGACCGTTCGCGTCTGTACCTTTATTTGGGCCAGTCCCATTTATCGGGAGCGACAGACTTTAGCCGTGCAGGATGAAGAAACCATAACGAATGAGGAGAACTCTGACTAGGGAATCACCCTACTGGGATCAATCATCATATGTTCATTCTGAGAACGGCCTTGCATACCGTAATATTGTCTCAAGAGGATTTTACAGAAAACATAGCATCTGAAATGCTTCAGTGTTTCCAAACTCTTGTAGTAACTACCTCAAACTGTATGGTCCATGAAGGAATTTGCCCCAAGATCCTGCATCATCATAAGGTGTCCTGCCCCAGTATTCTGAACCTTGGGTAGGTGCATCTGATTAGTCGTCTTCTGGAGATAATAACTTATGTTGCTTCTTGGGTGACCTGCCCTAGTACGAGTATTGCTTTGGAGAAAACACCCATGCTAACTGCTCTGTGAGAGATTTGAATCTCGAAGTGATTGCCCCAGTTTGGCTGTTGAAGAGATTGGTCGACGTTATTGCCCCAGATTGGCTGCATTTAACCCAACTGGTTGGAAAAGGCCCTATTCAACGAAGTTTCTTGGAAAAGTGCCCCTTGACATGAATGTCCCTCAGAAATTTCCGCCTTCACAACTTGGCAAGATTAAGCTTCTATACTGAGGTTCCATATGTGAATTTCTTTGATGCCAAACAAATGCATGCAAGCAGAAAATGTCTTATTCTGAGAATGAAAGTTCTAATGCAACACATGTTAATCTTGAAGCTTTTATTGAAAAGATATCGTTTATGAACGCATCACTAGTTAAGACAGTACAATATTTTTTTATGAAATAAACATGCATATGCAATACCAACGATGGTCTGTTAGCATAACTCGTAGGAGTCAGGAACGCTATCTCATAGTGGCACGCTCTCGAATTAACCATGTTTCAATTAGGACTTTTAAGGGTTGTATCGTGGTCTGGCTCACGGTTATGGAAACAAAGGATATAGGCTCAACATTAATATGTGCCCACCCATCTTCGTGATGTCCTTCCAGTCCTATGCTCAACTAGTTTTCACAAGCGCTCACCATTCCTAAGGGTTTTGTATTGGTTGAGGAACCAATACTCTAACAGTTTAAGCACCATTGAGGTTATTGTTGGGTATAACAGTCACCCTTATTGTCTTTTGTGCCTGTATCACACGATTTGTTCTTGCTTAAGGATTTTTCTTGTGCAATCCCTTTCATCTTTCGCTTTTCATTCTTTTTCTTATCCCTAACTTTTGCCTGGACTGATTCTTGTGAATATTTTGCAATTGGAGTCCAGCGGGATGCCCTAATTTTTGCCTAAGTCGCTTGTTTTCAAGTTTCGACTTAGCGGGCTATTTATTTCTTCTTTTTTTTTCCTTCTCTTTTTTTTTCCGAACAAATCATGTGACACTATTTGTCCTGATTATTTTGTAAGGGTCGTGACTGTCTCACTTTTTGGTCGATGATGGATAACTGTTTTGGCTTATGGCCTCTTGATTTGATACAATGAGATGTTAAGGATCCTCAAATACACTCCTCTATGGAAGCATGAACGCTTGGTCCAACTAGCTGACACTTACCCTGCCCCGGGTTAAATGTAAGGGTTTTTTCATGCGAAAAGAAACTCCTACTTCAAGGCTCAAAGGGGTTGGCGAGTGTTTATCTCCCTTATATCTCCGGTGTTTGGGGATTTGAAACAATGCATGTACATCGTCAACAAGGTCTTATTCAAGAGCACACAAATGAAGATTTTTGCATTTTCATTTCGTCATCCTCCGTCACAGAATTTAAGAACAACAGTTGGTATTGCAATGCACATTCACAAAATTATAAGGAAAACAAATGAATTACTTCAAGAAAAACATGTGCGTTTCATTAATTAACATTAAAAAAACAAACAAGTTTCATGCGAGCATACAGATGTTCAAACAAACATATAAACGTGACACATGAAAATGCAATAAAGAAACTGAGCAATGCCATTGTTGAGGAGACTTGACTCCGTCTGGACCTGTTGATCTTGAATACTTTCAGTAGTCAGCATCTTTTCCCTGATGAGATTTGCAATCTTCAATCAAATGACCACGTGTCAGCACCATACTTCATTCTCAATTATTCTGACCTGAAGCTTCCGACGTTCAAACATTGACACAAGACGTCTGAAGAGAAGAGTGACACTGAGATGAAATTGCCACATAAGTTTGACACCTAAGATTTCTCGGAAAGACCTGACGATCTTCTGCCTACGTATCTCCATTGACCAAAGACCAATGAAGAATCAGAGCGACGTAGTTCCCCTCAATAGGGATCAAAATGAGGTACACAACCGCTCTTCAGAATCAAAATGAGAATAACCCTCACATATATCTTCAATAAAATCCTCCATAACATGAGCTGACGAACCCACATGACCAAACAGAGACTTGTTAACTTGAATGCCTTGAGGCGTCACTGAAACCAACCCAGACTCAATCAAATCTTGAACCTTATCCCTGAGAGGCTTGCATTCTTCAGCTGAATGTCCTGGTGCGTTGCCATGGAATCCACATCGAACACTGGGATTAAAACATGGTGGGTATGGAAAAGGCACTGGACCCGGCTTCTTCGGCACTATCAATCCACTATCGATCAGGCATGGGAGTATCTGACTGTATGGTACTGGCAGTGGATTAAAATACCTTTTGGATCTCTTAGTGTAGTAACGACGCCTTTGCGGAGTATTCTTCTGTTGGCATGGTTGCTGTTGATACTGAAGAGGTTCACTGTTAACTGATATCTGACATACGTCTTCAGAATGTTGCTGATTCTGACCAGTTGAGATGCGCGAGTACTATGGATAAGTCAATGGAGTTTGAGGATCTTCCCAGATTGCATCAATCACATCCTTATCTTGGGAACTGACAAAAGATTCATTCTCTTCAGCTGAGCTATCTGAAATGCCTTAGATCTTTCCCATCTTGATAAAGCTCTCAATGCGTTCTCCCACTATCACCAAGTCCGAGAAACTCGAAGTTCCACTGCCACTCAACCTCTCCAAGTACGCCCCCTGTAAGGTCTCTATGAAAAGATCAACCAATTCTCTATCTGATAACGGGGGTTGCACCCGAGCAGCTATTTCTCTCCACCTCTAGGCATACTCTCTGAAAGACTCACCATCTCTTTGGGATAAAACTTGCAAATCCATGTGGCTAAGAGCTCTGTCAAGATTGTAGTCATACTGCTTCACAAAAGCATTGGCTAGGTCTGACCATGATTGGATACGACTGCTCTCTAACTGCATATACCAATTCGACGATGCCTCACTCAGACTATATTGGAAACAATGAATCATCAATTTGTCATTATGCTCATGTGAGGTCATCCTTCTGCAAAATCTTACCAAATGCTGCCTTGGACAACTATCCCCTTTGTACTTTTCAAACTTCGGTACTTTGAACTTTGGAGGTATTACCAGGCCGTGTACCAGACACATGCTCGCATCACTTAGATCAATGACATTACGACTCTGAAGGGCTTTAATCTCTTCTTCCAACACACGGAATCTTTCCTCCCTCTCCATAATTTGTGGATCTGGGATTCTCACTACAGGGATTGCCTCTTGGGGATCTGGCATAGTGAAAGCAAAACTGTGATAATCTGCAGCATCAACAGAAGAAGAATGTCCACTTCGGGCGACCTGGCGCTCTTGAACATCTGGATTCCCAACAGGGGTTTGTATAGGCTGAGCTTGAGCGGAATTACGGTCATCCTGCCTTGCCAAAGTCATCATAACTTCCAAAAGTTGGTCCCACTGATCTCTTGTCAACCCAACACTTGCAGACTGGCTTTTCTCTCCAGGGTCCATGATCTTCTCAAAAGTTGCTTCAAGTCTGATACGAGAACTGGAGTCTCAACTGTAGATGGTGAACAAAGAACGGATGAGCCCTGCCTGTGAAACAGAAATGCAATGCAAATGATATGAGATGCCATGTCCAGTTACTTCCAAAGAATCTATCTACTTTGATCCACATTTTGATACAAAAATCCAACAGAAATAATTCAGGGATGAGATCCTCAGAAATAACTGAACATGTATGCTAGAATGCTATGATGGCATGTATGCAACTGGCAAGTGATCGAGAACTGGTGTCTGTCTGAGTACGGAACCCTGAGCACAAGGAATCTCCGAATACTGGAAAACAAAGTCCTCTGAATCACAACTCTCTGATATTAAAACTCTCTGAAGAAGATCTCAGGACCACAGTATCAAGAATATCAGAACCAAGAAAACCAGAACTCCAGAACCATAACTCCAAAACCATAGAACCATAGAACCAAAGATCATCATCATAGGACCACAGATTATAACAAGGACCACTGAATATATGAATGTATGTTGAGGTCATGGGCTCCTGCACACCTGTAAACACCCCACAATCTCACTGGTAAAAGGCTTCGGGTCAGACATCATGGACTCTCAAAGCCGAATAGCAATAATACTTTCACCATTTCCGAGAAATGGCTCATGACCAAATCAGGGAATCAGTTTGGCATTATATACTACGCAGGGAGGCCTCAGCTGAGTCCGGGACACAAGACCATCCTATGCGATCCCCAGGTGGGCCCTCGGATGCGAATGGGTTTGCCACAAAATGCGGGCTGCCACTGTCATCACTAAAGAGGGATGTTTCCACAAGGTTCTCAATGATCGGTCCCCAACTGCACATAACTGTCAGGGTCATGTAATGAGAGAGGAAGATCCCCAAATCAAGACATTTCCAAGACAATCGCAACCTGGGTGTGGAACTCACTACTACCCCCATGATAAGATCTCATGAGGCCAAAGTGGAACCACTCTAAGTCCTATGGTGCACTCGAGCCGGGTACTTGGCTCATCCTCTCAAGAACAAGTAACACCCATCCCGCAAAATAGAAAACCAGTCCAGACAGTCCAGTATATATACATGATGCAGTAAATAAAGATTGAAAACTATAAATAAAGCTGTAAATAAACAATAATAAAATACAACAAGCCACAACAAACAATCATCACCCAAAGAAACAGAAACAAGCAAGCGCTAGGAGAGACTCACAGGGGAACCAGAGATTCTGGGTTCGGTCCCCAGCAGAGTCGCCAGCTGTCGCTCCCCGGATTTCCATCCTGGTACAAATGCGAAAGTGGCACAGAAAAAGAATAGAGTCGCCAGCCGGGCATTTTTATCCCAAAAGAAAGGGAATGATAATGCTGCACAAACCAGAAGAAAGAAGAGGAAGTACACGGGTCCTGCAAACCAAAGAGACTGAGTTCGGGAGTCGGTTACGACCTGGGAAGGTATTAGCACCCAGATTGTCTGCCGTACCCGACGGGATCCACGCTTGCAAAAGAAACTATTTCAAAGGATGAGGGTATGAAAACTACAGCAAAAGAAATGAAAATGAAAAGAAACTGGAACTGGAAAAGAACTGAATAAGAAATGAAAAGGAAAAAAATGTAGGGAAAATAAAGATTGTGCTCGAACGGGCCCTACCCCGCTGCCTACGTACCTCATCAGGATAATGAGGATCAGAGACGCCGTAGTTCCCCTAACTAGGGGTACCAAAGGAAATTTCTTGTGAATTAAGGCTTGAACTGCCTATGCCATTGCTCAGGTGTTGCAGACTCGGACGACGAGTGCGTAACCGTCTTGCAAAGTGACAAGTAGGAGCAAGTTCGCGTACGGAGCGAATGAGGTGAGAAAATAATTCCCGAAGGAAAGACGCTTATTATTTGTTTGGTGTTTTTTAGAAGCTTTTAGGAGTGTGTCACAAGGAAGTGAACTCAAGCTCTTTTCCATGGAATGTGCACTTGTCACTACATTCCAAGATGGAATAATAGAACAAGCACACTCAAGTAAGGAGAAGATCCCCAAAACTTGAACCCAAAGATTAGGGCTTAGGCTCACTAACTTGTTTACTTATTAAGCGTTGTTGGTATTTACAGATGAAGAAGTGTTTTTTATGCTTTTCTTTATGAAGAAGATACCTTGATCAGACTTGTGCATCACAAGGTAAACTTGTACTATCCCAAGATGGGAAGACTACAAGCATACCTAATGGGATAAGGCTATGGATCAAGACATCACTTCAAACTCATTAAAGAGTTTTTTAAGAGTTATGAGATGAGAAGAGAAGAAGAACCAAAAGGATCTCAAAGGAAAAAAAATCTAATGGGGGACTAAATAATCCTAAGTGTTAACATGCATGGATGTCCTAAGGGTTAGTGAGGTTTCTATCCTAATGAAGAAGGAAAGAAGAAGAGAATAAGAAGATAGAAAAAGGGATGAGCAAGGCCTAATCCCAACAACAAAGGGTTAGTGCACATAAACGTAAGAGGAGAATATGAGATTTGGAGATGTGGATCTCAATTCCCACATCTCACACTTACCATAGCCCCTGCAAGGTTAGTATGCACAAGTGAAACAAAAATGAGCAAATTAACATGATAACATCAAACAATCAGAAGTGAAATGAAATGAACAAATGCATAATGCAAATGCAACCCAAATAAATGAAGATAAGAGACTTATGACTTAAAAGGATGCAACATGAATACATATGGAAACAAATACGCACTTATGAAATATGCAAAACAAAATGCACAAAATAAAAACACAAAGCTCAAGACCAGAACCAAAATGAGATGAATAATTGCTTAGGAAGCCAGAAAGATGAATAGAAATAAGATACAAGACCAAACAATGCCAAATGGGAGCAAGAGAAACCAAAAGGTGAAGTTAAAACACCTAAAGAATCAAATGACTTAAAGAAGAAGCAAACTCGAAAATTCAGAATACGCAAGACCTATCCTAGGACCAGGAAGGTACGCATACCCCGAAGGAACCCCAAATGAGAAGAAGAAGTTGGCACAAGTGCCCTTCTAGGCTTATAAGAGATCTAATGAAACAAAAGAAGCAAAATGGGACAAGGTGAGAACAAAAATCCACATTAAATCAACCAAGCATCCCAAAATTCCACAACTTAAACCAAAAGATCTTCACACATGTTATATCAACTTGACGAAAGGATTTGCAACGATTCAGAAAGGAACTAAGTCAAATGGAGGCAAGAGCACAAGTTAGGACAGAAAACTTACATCACAAGTTACCAAACCAAAAGTCAAGAAATAAGTTTCTAAAAATTCAGAGAAAAATCACATGGAAAGGTCAATTCCTTAAGAATACAAATCAAAAAGAATGGGATCAAAACACAAAATATTGAAACCTATGGAAATTAGACAAGGCAGACTAGTCAAGAAAGGAAGTAAAAGAAGCTAGGTGCAATGGTGAATTAATTCTGGCACGTGGATTATTAAAAAAAATAAAATAAAAATATGAAAAAAATTTAGAGACACAAAAGAAGGTTCATGATTTTTTTGGGAATTTTTGGATGAATAAAAGTATTTTATACGAATTTAAATGAAGCTGAATTAAAAAAGAAACAAAGAAAAAGAAATGAAAAAAAGAATTAGGAAGGAGGTGTGAAGAGTGAGATTATACAGTTGAAATAAAATGGGCCAAGATAGAGGGGGCGGAAAGTAAGCTGGGCAAGGCCCACCCGAAAGTCAAACCATTAATTTTTTTATAATTAAAGTAAACGAAATACATAAATAAAATGGAGATAAAAAAAGGAAAAGAAAACGTTACAGGCGGTACACACCATAACTCAATTGGTCATGTTCTCATTAATTCAGCAAAAGACAAAAAAAACCCGCTGGCCTATCACGTGATGACACACGGTTATCCCTTCCACCAAGCTCATGCATTAACGAAAAAAATACAGTAGCAAGGAGGCCACCAATTCGCAAAAACAACATTGCAACACAAACTTCATCTCAACAGAACTTCTCAGTTTCTTCACGAAATCACAAAGTATAAAAACCAAAATTGAAGTATAAAATGAGAGGAATCCAACCATGTCACTGATTCCCACACACAACCACTACACCAAGGGAAACATACGAAACAAGTTCAACACTCAAAACTGAAAAACAAAATTTAGAGCCTCTAAAGGCTTATCCACATTTCATACAAACTAAAGTCCATCATCAACAACATGAAACCAACAAAAATACATCAAGTTTGAAGCAACGAAACCAAGACAAACAAACCTGAGGTGAAGCCTTTTCTTGAGATCTAGAGAAAAACATAGATTAAAATGGCTTCCTTGATTTGTGTTTTGGCCAAATAAAGGCTTCCATGCTGGATGTAGTTGCTCAATGAAATAGAATCCGAAAATGAAGTTGAAAACAAGAATCCGAAAATGAGCTTCGATGATTGTAGTGATGTTGATGATGATGATAGCGAAACAAGTGAATGAAGGATGAAGTAGTTTGAAGGAAAAAAATTCAGATCTGGAGTTTGATGGAGGTGAGAAATTCGGTGAGAAGGAGAGGAGTCTTCGTGACCTTCCTTTTGAGTCATAACAGAAAAATATCCTCCAAAAATGCACTTGCCACTTATGTAGTGAGGTATCCTTTTTGCTGAGAAACAAATGAGTGTCACTTGTATTTTTTCACTCAAAAACCAGGGGAAAATCGCACCACCACCCCACCTTTTGTTCCCCTTTTCTTTTTTATTAGAAAATATATTATATCATGCAAACCCCCTGTTGTTGTGTATTTGATGAGCTGTCATAATTGTGCTTTTGGATGATAAAAAAAACTGATGGAACTAACGCGAAGTGCATGGCGTGAGAGTCACATGAGGTCCTTTTTTTTCTTTTGGATGCAACAACCAAATGACTAAAAAATGATGAAGTGGCGTGCGGCATGCACGAAATAGGCTGACTCTCTCATTCACCACCCACACCCATGATACTACCTCTTCCTTGCACCTTTTTTCAATTTCCACTAAAAGGAGTAAAACAAAACTATGTATATAATGGCACCTTCTTTGGTCACGTGAAAGAGGTCCATGACCCACTAAAAAATGTAGTGACAAATGGCACAAAATATCAAGAATAATGTACCAATGTTGTGATGACACATGTGCGCCTAAAAATACATCAAACTTCCAAAAATCATAACTTGAGTTCTACAAATTCTACGAAGGTGTTCTTAGACTTTTTGGAAAGGGAAAATCATGATCTACAACTTTCGTGTTCACCGGAAAATTATCCGGAGCTTTTTCGCACATGAAATAATAGCTCGAAGTTTAGGGACAAATATTTCCAAAAATGGAAACCTCTAAATTTCCAAATTTAGCAACTTTTTGCATATTCCCGATTTTTTGCCATTTAAACTCGACTGAATTATTCCTTGACATGATATGACCTCGAAAATTGATGATCCTGATTAAAAAAACTCTGAAATCCTCATGTTGACTTTTTGACTGCAAAGTTGACTTTCTTGCTTCGTCTTCAAGTAACTGGGCAAATTCTTGACTTCTTCAATGAATTTTTTTGCCTCAAATCTCATACATAAGCCATGCAGACCATATGATATCATTTGACCACGAGAATCGGTCAAAGCTAAGAAGATGCAAAACCCTAGTTAGGGTTTGTCTGTGCAGGAGAAAATATACTACTGAGCTTCTAATTAAATCCTAAACTCCTGAGCCCTTGAGGAGGACTTTGGGCTTCTTGCAGTGTCACTGGACTTTTAGCTTTGCTTGTAGAATCAAAAATCTTCAGCTGATTGATCAAATGCCCTATGCTAGAATATGTGAGTGTCATGCTTCATTTTTCTATGCAGAGGATGCAGTGACGAAGTATGAAAATGATATGCTAAATGCTATGAAAAGGAGAGGGCAAATTTGGGGTGTTACACCCATCTGCAATCTTTCTTGGGAAGGCTCAAGGCTTATACCATGGATGAGAAGTTATGGATGTTCTACTTTGAGGACAGTCTGACTGGAGCTTCAAGAGAATGGTATTCGCATCTGACAAGGGCCACTATAAGGTGTTGGAAGGACTTGGCCGAGGCTTTCATTCGGCAATATCAGTACAACCTAGACATGGATCCCAATAGAACTCTTATAATGGGCATGTCTCAGTCTTCTAGAGAGAGCTTCCGGGATTATGCTCAGAGATGGAGACAGCTTGCTGCTGCTGTCCAGCCACCCATGTCAGAGAGAGAAATGGCTGACATGTTCATCAACACCTTGCAAGGGACTTATATTGATAGGCTTGCTGCTTTCTCCTCAACTAGTTTTGCTAATGTAGTTATAGCTGGTGAGAGAATTGAAAGTCTCCTAAAGATGGGCAAAATCTCCGACAACGGTGCAAGTTCCTCCAGCAACCCCAGAAAACCCTTTGCAGGACCCCGAAGGGCGGGTGAAACAAATGCCATTCATACAAGCAGGGGCAGGCCCCAATATTCTCATAGGTCAGTAGTAGCTGTTACCATCCCAGCTCCAGTTCCACAATAACCATTATATCCTCAACAACAACAACATCACTACCAGCAACCATCTCATTTTCCGCAACAAAGAACCTACAACAACAACAATAACAACCAATAACAGCGTCCTTTCCAACAGAGGCCATCTCAGACAAATAGGGTAATTGACCCTATCCCTATGCCTTATGCTGCTTTATTGCCACAACTCCTGGAGCTCAACCTGGTTGAGTTAAGGACGTTGGCACCACCAGATCCTCTCAATCTCCCAAAGAATTATGATGTCAACGCCAGGTGTGCCTTTCACTCCAACGCACCTGGTCACAATACTGAAAAATGCAGAGCCTTACAAATGAAGGTGCAAGATCTGGTTGATTCTAAAGCCCTCAACTTCGCACCTCCTCCGAACGTTAACGTAAATCCTATGCCTAATCATGGTGGGCCTAGGATTAATGCCCTTGAAGAGGACCAACCATCTACACAAATTGATAGTGTTGCACAAATTCAAACACCACTGGCTGAGATCAAAGTTCAACTTTTGAGATGCCAAGTGTTCCCAGGCTGTGGGGCCTGCTGTGAATTGTGTAAGACAGCTAGTAATGGTTGTGAGAAGCTAAGGATTGGCGTAGATGGCCTTATCCAAGATCGAATCTTACAAATTACTTCAATAGCTCCTGCAGAAACTCTTGTCTCCACAACAATGGAATCCCCTACAACACCAACAATTTCTCCTACAACAACAATAACAATCATTCCTACTGATTCATCAACAACACCAACAATTACTCCGTCCATTGTTTCAACAAGTCAAAGTTCAGCAACTTTTTCTTCTACAACATCAACACCCATTTTATCAGCAGAATCTTCTACAACGCCAGCAGAAATTAATGAAGATGTCTCGACAGTCACAATCTACTATGACCCATCAAATGTTCCTCCCAGCAGCAATTTCCAACAACAAACTATGGCACCTCCTGCCAGATCTTCGGTCACTATTTACTATGATCCGCACACTATTACAATACCTTCCTCTGCAGCAATCAGCCCAGTTACCATTACGATACCTGGGCCTGTTCCTTATGAAAGCAGTAATGCCATACCCTGGCACTACAGTTCTGATCTCTACCGCAATGGGGAGAAAATAACTCTGGATTCATCAACCTCTTCACCACAAATTGACAATGTTGGGGGAGGCGGAGGCTTCACCATAAGCGGACGCCTTTTTGCCTCACAAACACTAAGACCTAACGCTGAAGCAGAAGCTGCTGCCAAGGCCAAAGGAAAGAATGTGGTATCTGAAGAGCCAACCGCCAAAGACACTCGGAAGACATCTTTTGAACAAGATGTAGACGAGTTCATGAGGATCATAAAAAGGAGTGATTACAAGGTGGTGGACCAGCTTCACCAAACACCTTCCAAGATCTCCATATTATTATTAATGTGTTCTGAAGCTCACGGGAATGCATTGTTGAAGGTCCTGCACGCGGCATACGTGCCAAAGGAGATCACTGTTAATCAGTTAGAGACCGTGGTTGCGAATGTCAACACCAGTCATGGACTGGGCTTTACAAATTCTAATTTAACAACAGAGGGGTGCAATCATAACAAGGCTTTGCACATCACCTTGGAATGCAAGGGTGTTGTTCTTTCTCACGTAATGGTGGACACTGGGTCTTCACTCAATGTCCTCCCAAAGAAAGCCTTGGTGAAGTTGGAGTATGATGGCTTGGCATTGCGTCCGAGTAATTTGGTGGTGAGAGCATTTGACGGCTCTAAGAGATCAGTGCTTGGGGAGATTTATCTGCCTGTGTTGATTGGCCCGCAGACCTTCAAAACTACCTTCTTTGTGATGGACATACAGCCGGCCTACAGCTGTCTGTTGGGTAGACCTTGGATCCACGCCGCTAGCGCTGTTACGTCTACCCTTCACCAGAAGTTAAAATTCAAGTGGGAAGGCCAAATCATCACCATCTGTGGGGAGGAGGACATCTTTGGTAGCCAGTTGCCTACGTATAAGTACATAGAAATGGATGGGGAGATCCATGAGACCATGAGTCAAGGGTTTGAAGCCCTTAATATTAATGAAGCATCTGCTGTGTCTGGGACTTCCATCACATCATATCAACAGGCCCGAAAGGTTGTTGAGGAGGGTACCGCTCAAGGCTGGGGAAAGCTGCTTCCAGTTGAAAAGAAAGAAGACCAATTCGGGTTGGGTTACAAACCAACTCGACAAGATCAACCAGAGGCTGCAACGGAGCCCAAGTTTGTCAGTGGGGGAATGCTCACCCCGAATGCTGTGAATAGTTTGGAAGATGAGTCAGAAGACGAGCGCAACCTGGAAAACTGGATACGTCCAAAGATCCCGGGGAACCAAGTCTCAAACTGGTCTTCCCAGGAAATTATAAGAGTTACTCCTGCAGAGTAATTATTATTTCCTGTCTTTAAGCATGCATCAAGTCCTACATCTTTCCCAAGATGTCAGGGCTCATTTTGTAATCAGGCCATCTTGTATTTTGTGCAAACAATCAATTAATGAATATCAGGACATCTTTTGCAAATGAGTCTTTTTCTTTCTCCGCTCACTGTTTTTCATTTTTTATTTTTTGTACAAAAATAAAGTGGCAATGTTTTTTCAAAAATAATAAATTCATCTTTCACTTTTTCTAATCAAGATAAAACTAATCACTAAAATAAACAAATCTAAACCCTTGCAGAGAGTGCCCTCCAGACTGCACCGACAACAACACCGCTATGACTTCATATGACTTTGACAATCCGATTAATCAAGCCGATGAAGGGGTTGAGGAAGATTATGAGCTACCTGAAGAGCTAGCCAGGTTGTTAAGGCAAGAGGAGAGGGTTATCACTCCTCATCAAGAGGAGGTTGAGACAATCAATCTTGGTACCGAAGAAGACTTGAAAGAAGTTAAGATCGGAGCCCGTCTGCAAGATTCAGTGAAAGAGCAACTTATTGACATGCTTCGGGAGTATGTGGATGTTTTTACTTGGTCTTATCAGGACATGCCAGGTCTAGATACCGACATAGTTATGCACAAGCTGCCTTTGAAAGAAGACTGCCCTCCAGTAAAACAAAAGTTGTGTCGTACTCGTCCGGATATGGCCATGAAGATAAAGGAAGAAGTACAAAAACAGTGGGACGCCGGTTTCCTTGCTGTAACTAACTATCCGCCGTGGGTTGCTAATATTGTACATATGCCTAAAAAGGATGGAAAGGTGAGGATGTGTGTGGATTATCGGGATTTGAACAGAGCCAGCCCGAAAGATGATTTCCCATTACCTCACATTGATGTATTGGTTGATAATACGACTCAGTTCTCGGTGTTCTCCTTCATGGATGGATTCTCAAGATATAATCAGATCAAGATGTCACCTGAATACATGGAAAAGACAACTTTCATCACACCCTAGGGCACATTCTGCTATAAGGTAATGCCATTCGGACTGAAGAATGCTGGTGCCACTTATCAACGGGCTATGGTAACATTATTCCACGACATGATACACAAAGAAATTGAATGTTATGTGGATGACATGATTGCCAAGTCCCTCACAGAAGAAGACCACATGGTAAATCTGTTGAAACTATTCAAGCGTCTGAGGAAGTACCAATTGAAGCTGAACCCCAACAAATGCACATTCGGGGTATGGTCCGGTAAACTGCTGGGATTTATTGTAAGTGAGAAGGGGATTGAAGTTGACCCTGATAAAGTCAAGGCCATTCAAGAAATGCCTGCACCGAAGACTGAAAAAGAAGTTCGGGGGTTCCTAGGCAGATTGAACTACATTTCACAGTTCATATTTCACCTTACAGCGACTTGTGAGCCTTTGTTCAAGTTGTTAAGGAAGGAACAAATGGTCAGGTGGAACAATGACTGCCAAAGGGCTTTTGACAAAATCAAGGAATACCTACAAGAGCCTCAAATCCTCATGCCTCCAGTTGAAGGAAGACCTCTAATCATGTACTTGACAGTATTAGAAGAGTCAATGGGGTGTGTGCTGGGCCAACATGACGAGTCTGGTTGAAAAGAGTATGCAATATACTACCTAAGCAAAAAGTTTACCGACTGTGAACAACGTTATTCACTGCTCGAGAAAACTTGATGTGCTTTAGCGTGGGCTGCTCGCCGACTAAGGCAATATATGTTGACCCACACTACTTTATTGATCTCAAAGATGGACCCAGTCAAGTACATATTTGAGAAGCCAGCACTTACCGGACGGGTTGCAAGATGGCAAATGATTCTCACAGAATATGACATTCAGTACACATCTCAGAAAGCCATCAAAGGTAGTGTATTGTCTGATTGCCTTGCTGAGCAACCCATTGATGACTACCAGCCTATGATATTTGACTTCCCTGATGAAGACATCATGTTCATAAAAGCAAAAGATCATGAAGAGCCTATTCACACTGAAGGGCTTGACCCAAAAGAAGAATGGACAATGATGTTTGATGGGGTTGTTAATATGAATGGTCGTGGTGTTGGTGCCGTGATCATTACACCTAAGGGAGTTCACGTGCCTTTCTCGGCAAAACTCACCTTTAACTGCACTAACAACGAAGCTGAATACGAAGCTTGTATCATGGGTCGTGAGGAAGCCATTGATCTCATGATCAAAACTTTAACCGTATTCGGAGATTCAACTTTGGTAATCAATCAAACCAATGGCAAATGGTATACTCACCAAGAGCATCTGATTCTATATCGGGATTATACAAGGAGGTTACTCACACTCTTCACAGCAGTCAAGCTTGAGTATATCCCTCGAGATGAAAATCAGTTTGCAGATGCTCTGGCTACCATTTCGTCCATGATCAAAGTTCAAGATGCCAACTTTGTGCCTCGGATTTCAGTATCCAGACTTGACAGACCAACATACGTATTCTCAGCAGACCTTGCTAAAGATGAAAAGCCTTGGTTCCATGACATCAAATGCTTCTTGGAGGATCAAATATACCCACCTGGGGCATCATCCAATGATAAGAACACGTTAAGAAGGCTAGCTGGTAGTTTCTTCTTGAATGCTGATGGTTCATTGTACAAAAGAAACTTTGACATGGTACTTCTTAGATGTGTTAATAAGGTAGAGGCAGACTTGCTGATGCACGAGGTGCATGAAGGATCTTTCGGTACCCATGCTGGAGGACATGCAATGGCTAAGAAATTTCTAAGATTAGGCTACTACTGGATCACAATGGATGCGGACTATTGTGCCTATGCCAGGAAGTGTCATAAATGCCAGATTTATGCAGACAAAGTGCATGTGCCTCCAAATCCCTTAAACGTGATGTCTTCCCCCTGGCCCTTCGCCATGTGGAGCATTGACATGATTGGAAAGATCGAACTGACTGCTTCAAATGGCCACAGATTCATCCTGGTTGCCATTGACTATTTTACCAAGTGGGTCAAAGCAGCCTCGTATGCAAATGTCACCAGACAAGTGGTAGCCCGATTCTTGAAGAGAGACATCGTTTGTCGGTATGGAGTGCCCGAGCGAATCATTACTGATAATGGTTCCAACTTGAACAATAAAATGATGGCAGAACTATGTCGGGACTTCAAGATCCAACACCACAACTCTTCTCCTTACAGGCCAAAGATGAATGGCGTTGTTGAGGCAACTAATAAGAACATTAAGAAGATTGTGCAAAAGATGGTGGTCACATACAAAGACTGGCATGAGATGCTACCATTTGCCTTGCATGGGTACCGTACATCAATCAGAACATCCACTGGGGCAACATCGTATCAGCTTGTGTATGGTATGGAGGCAGTCCTACCTGTTGAAGTTGAACTACCCTCCTTCCTGGTACTAATGGATGTCAAATTGAATGAAGCAGAGTGGGTCCGATCTCGGTACGAACAACTAAATCTGATCTAAGAAAAGAGATTAGCTGCAATATGTCATGGGTAGTTATATCAGAAAAGAATGAAGAAAGCCTTCGATCAGAAAGTCAGGCTTCGAGAATACCAAGTAGGAGATCTTGTGCTGAAGAGACTCCTTCCTCCTCATACAGACCACATGGGCAAGTGGACACCGAATTACGATGGTCCATTCATAGTAAAGAATGTTTTCTCCGGTGGAGCGCTGATGCTCACCACTATGTATGGTGAAGATTTCTTATTCCATGTGAATTCAGATGCAGTTAAAAATACTTCGCATAAAAATGACCCGCTGGACATAAAAACAAAATGTAAGTCCAGGCAAAAAATAGGGCATCCCGGCGAGTCAAAAACAAAATAAGAGACTCGAGCAAAAATAAGGGAAAAATAAAAAAAATGTACACCCGTTGAGCTGAAAAGCCGCGTTGGACAGCTCAGGCAAAAATGGGTATCACGGTGGATTGAAAACCCGAAAGGGCGATCCATGCAAAATAAGGGAATAAGCGAACAACTGCATTCTGAATTCGTCTGTATCACCCACAACATGGCGAGTTTCGAAAGGTTCAAGCGTCGGTCAGGATCAGCCTTTTTCAGAAGGCAAGATGAGAAGAATGTCAATGTCATACGGGTCATAGCAAAGGGAAGCTCACTGAAGCGTCATCAACATTGCCAAGCACCTTTTTGTTTCTCAATTTGTAACAATCTCCTCATTTCAGGGGATCTGTTTCCTCGACTGTACTTGCCAATTCAGGGCACGCAAATTAATAAAATCAGATTTTCAGTCACACGCCGTCTTGTACACTTTATTTCATTTGCAAAAATGTCTGATATCCTTGATATAATGTTTGCATAAAAACAAATGTGCCTTTTTAATCACATGCTTCCGGGAAATATATTACTTACTCCCGGGAGTGTCTAAACTCCTATGATGGAATCCAGTGAGGGGTACCTCGGGGTACTTGTGCGTTTCTTTGTCATAACAGGATTGCAGGTATTCAAAGCGCAACATGGGGCATGAAAGCTTCTCCCCATCAAGCTTCCAAATCATTATTTCCTCAGCATATCTTCCAGACAACTTCAGAAGTGTTTTCTCCCCATCAGAGTTGCCGGGCATCATTTCTCCAGAACGTCTTTCAAAACAATACCAGGAGGGGCTCATTTCCCCATCACATCTGTCGGAATAGCATCATAAAGTGTTCACCCCCCCCCCCCAACTGAGTTGGTAGATGTTATCATCCTCAGCAGGATCCATACGAAATCTTCAGGAAGATCGTTCGGTGATCTATCTCCTCCCCAGCCGAGTGCTAGACAGGGAATCATCTCCCCCACAAAGTTCCAGACTCTATCCAGAAGAGCATTGTATGAATTTCTTACACAACAAAGTGACATAAGCTTCCTCATCCCCAGCTGGGATATCTCCTCACCGGGTAGATCTATCAGTGATCTACTTCCCCAAGAAAAACCATACATCTTATTAGATCTACCAATGATCTCATCCCCAGCTGGGATTCTCCTTCTAAGCAGATCACCCAGAGATCTTCACAGCAACGGGATCCGAGTCCCGGATCGGTATCCTTTGCATAATCATAGCATTCACATCATATTTCCCCTCAGAGCGTAGCATTCCGTCTAATACGGAGCATTACGGCAAAAATCAAACATATTGCATAATCACCAGCCATGTTTTGAATTAACACCTGTATATATCAACACTCCATCAACAAAATACAGAATACCTCTCAATTTCCCCAGCAGAAAACCGAAGCGCCCCCTTTTGCACTCACAAATACGTATACTCTTCTCGACACTCGTCCGTGTCATCTCATATCCCCTGCAGATGCCTATATATACACTTTCCTGACATCCGTCCGTAGCATAATTGCCTAAACACTTTGTAAACCCAAAACATTTGTTTATAATACACTCTTTTTTCGACACCCGTCCGTGTCATCTTATCCCCACAGATCTTCAGAATATCTTTTACACTCATAAGTTCGTAACTTATACATGTTCTTGTATGATACTCGTATGTATCATACTCTCCCCAACAAGTTGAACACTCGTCTGTATCTCACTCATGCTTACTTCTTACTCATACAGATACTCGTCCGTATCTTGTATACATCATTTATCTCTCCTCATATTCAACACTCGTCCGTGTTCTTTGTTAACCAGTTGGTACTCATCCGTATCATTATCTCTGAACATGCGTCAACGTTTGTTTCTACTGATACTCGTCCGTATCATGGTCTTAGGGATGCTCGTCCGCATCTTTAATCTATACACAGTGTCAAAACACTTGTACCTTTTCTTTCTTGAATGTAGATACTCATCTGTATCTACCATTCCCTAGAAGAGTTCCCAGAAAATCCCTAAGCAAAATTTCTTTTCTATCTGACATTCGTCCTATGTCATGATACGTTCGGCAGCCCTACCATGCCAGGTGATCGTCCTTCACCTTTTGATGATCATCCTTCATCATTCCCCCAGCGGAGTCTCCATTATTGGAACCCTTTCCTATCCGGCATTCGTCCTATGTCGTGATATTTTAACAGCCGTCCTCTGCTAGGTGATCATCCTTCACCTCTTGATGATCGTCCTTCATCATTTTATCTGATGACCGTCCCCATCGTTGATCTTGTTATCTGACATTCGTCCTATGTCACGATAAACCCCGAGAGCAGTCGTACCCTGCTAGGTGATCGTCCTTCACCTCTTGATGACCATCCTCCATCATGCTTATCCGATGGCCGTCCATATCGTCGACTCTTTTTATCCGGCATTCGTCCTATGTCGTGATACTTCCGGCAGCCGTACCCTGCCAGGTGATCGTCCTTCACCTTGGATGACCGTCCTTCATCCTTATCCCCAACAGAGCAGCTCTCCCCTGCTAGGTGATCGTCCTTCACTCTCTGATGACCGTCCCTCATCATTTATTTCTTTAAACCGATGGCCGTTCCCATCATTGCCTTTACCTCTTAATCCCCAGAGAATCTTGTTTCCTCACTTGATGGTCGTCCCCATCATGATACCTCCATTTCCCCAGCATGTCGGCCGTCCCCGTCATTGCTTTATCCCCAACAGTCATCCTTTGCTCGACAGTCGTCCTCCGTCACCCGCACTTTATAATCATACTATACTACCTGTTACAATCTATCCCTTTTCTTCTTCACCCAGTGAGCGCAAATTTTGGATTGTCTTTGGTATTCAACCACATGTTATCTTGTTTGCCTGTTAAGCCGTCGCTTACATCCTGCACAACTAACTCATGCTAGAATAGGGGTAGCAGTAAACACCCCAAATTTTCCATCACTAAGATCATACCATGGCTTATGATCTCTTCATTTGCATATGTTCAATCATATCATATCATGTTGCATTTTTGCTTCACTGCATTGGTTCAAAGTCATCTGCATTTAGGGTTTGAGATCTGAGTAATCCATGAGCTATCTGAGCCACTCCAAAGGCCTCCAATCATCTCAAGAGGGTCCATGTATGTTCAAGAATCATATTATATCTTCCCAAGATCAAGAAAGTCAGAAAATCACTAGAACTGGCAAGGCATGGAAGCAGAGCCAGGTTTAACTTCACAGATGACCTAAAATTAGGGTTTTGGTTTCAGAGGCCATAACTCCAAATATTTTGGTCATTCTTGTTTCTATTGGTCTCTATATGATATAAGGATCATGCATACCAAGTTTGATGGAAAAATTCATTGTGGAAGTCATCTGATCACTGGGTAACTTCTTGAGCAAGTCAGAGCAAAATCAGGGCATCTGAGGCCCCCATCAATGGACCCAAAGTGGATTTTTCATCAAAATGAAGTTATATGGTCTTTATTTGATCATTGAAGTGCTTGGAAGTTCACAAATTTGAAGAAAAATGAGAAAAACCAAAAGTTTCCAAATATGGAAATGACTTGTAATGTAAACTTTTCGTTTTGGGAAAGTTTTTCAACCTCCTCTTTCTCAACCAAAAATGCTTCAAATGAAAAATTATTGGTCATGAAAGTTGTAGATTGGATCATTCCCTTTTCAAAGAGTACAAGAACAAGATCTAATTCATTTTGGAACTCAAGTTATGGCTTTCCAAAGTTGGCAAAAATCAAATGATTTCAAGTTTCATGCCAAAGAAGGATTTTTGCAAAACCTCATGCCAAGCAGTTTGTGACCTCAAATTGACTTCTAATCACCATACAAACTTTGTGCAATGCTTAAAAGTCAGATTTGTGCTTTGAATCATCCCATTCCATGACTTGTGCATGAAGAAATCAAGAAAGGGCCAAAATTGCAAAACCCCCCATAAACTTCAATCCACTTGCTGATTTGCCTCAACCTCATTTCCATGGTTGCCCATGAATCAAGCTGCACAGGACATGCCCTTGTCCTTGTCCTGAATTTTCTCATACCTCAAAAGACACCTAACCTTGACTTTGTGCATTTTCACCCATACCAATCACACTATGCCACAACCACTTTCTGAACCAATCCCATTTGTTTATACAAAGCAAAAGCAAGCCAAAACACAACACAACACAACCTGAATCCTCCCACAAGTCAGCATTCGCCAAAACTCCCCTCTTTGCATTTTCCTTCAAAACTCATCACACAAGCTACAAACATCCAAACAAACTTCATAGAACAACTCACCATCAACCACTGATCATTTCCCACCCATCATTTTGCCCTAAAAACCACCATATCAAAAATACGATTTTGTCCCCCTTTGAACTGAACTTCAGCCAACTTCCAAAGGAGCTCATAAAAGCTTCAGCCAAGCATTCCAGAAGCAAAAGGGAGTCAAGAGGAGGAGAAAAGCACCAAAGAAAGGTCCAGATAGTGCCATTTTCGAAAGCTCCATTTCAGGTAACTTCAAGAACAAATTTTCCAGAAATGTAATTTCTTGTTATAGAAATGTTTTGTATGCTTTGTTGATCATCATGATCTATTTAGTTTTGAAAATGTATAAGAAACAAGCATGTATGAAGCTTCTGAAATTTTTGCGTGTTTTCCGTTTGCCTTTGATTCTTGATCTTGAGTGAAAATAAATGATTTTGGTTGCTGGATTCTTGTTTAGAGTTGTCTAATGATTGATTCTGGAGAGTTTGGTGAGGTTTCATGGCTTATTGAGAGAGATTGAGTGAGAAAGCCGCCGGGGAAGATGACCGGAACACTGTTCCGGTCACCTGAATGTCATTAGGGTTCATATTAGGGTTTAATTGTGTAATTAGTGAGATTTGAATTTCAGCCGTCCAGATGCGTGCGGGGTCAATTCCCTCCAGCCCAACTTTGAATCTCAGCCTTGGGATTAGTTGACTTTCCCCTTTTTCTCATTTATTTAATTTTTAACTCATTTGTTTCTATTTAATTTGCACGAATTTTAAAAAATAGTAAAACACATCAAAAAATTCTGAAAATTTTTATCAAACATTTTATAAATTTTCAGAACCCAAAATATTTTTATTTTTATTTTTTGCATTTAAAAATATTTTTAAATCATTTAAATGATTATTTTTAATTAGTTAATGAGAATTAATTAATTAAAAATACATTTAAGTATTTAAAAATCCCAAAAAAATTCAGAGAGCATTTTCAAACATTTACAAACATTTACAAACTCACAAAACAAATTTATTTTTGGTTTTGATTACACTTTGACAATTTTCATTTGAATTAGGGTTCTTTAATTTTAATTTTTTTAACACTAACTTCAAAAATTCATAACCTTTGATCCAAGTTGAGTTTGTGAATGGTTCTTTTTGCATTGTGTTATGCAAACTTTCAAGCATCTAAAAACAATTTTGTTTCATTTTTATCTTTCATTTTCAATTTGTTTGACATTTTACCTTTAGGATCACCCTTAAAACCCTAGAAACTTAGAAAAATCATAAGTCCCTTAGGGTTTAGCTTCTGACCTTCCCCTTTGGCCAGTGAGCTTGTATAGGCTTAGGGTCCCTTTGATTCCATTTTCAATTTTTTATCTTATCATTTGCTTCTGATTTTGAATTTTGCATCTCATGTTATGCATAAACCCTAATTTGCATCTTCATTTGCATCCATCTTACATAAGTTTGCATACATGAATGCCATGACATTTTGTGCATCCATATGACATATAAGACATCTTAGGACATATTGAAATCAAGTTTGATCATTGCATCATCCATTTTCCATGTTTTGCTTTCATTTCATTCCATGAACATTCATGAACTTTCATGCTTCTTACATGTCTCTTTTGCATTCCCATCCTTTGTTTGATCATCCCCATCTCATGACATAAATTTATGACATCTCTTTGCATCATTAGCATCATGAACATGCTTCTGACTTTGGCTTGCCTCCTTGCATTTTATTTCATTTTCATCCCTTTTCATTTTCCTTTTGCTAACTTTTCAGGTGGTAAGTGTATGAGAAGTGAATTTGCCTTCACTTCTCATAATCTTTTCTCATCTCTCTTATGCATTCATTGCTGCATTTTACTTTTGTATTAGAGTGAGCTTTCTCATTCATGTTCCCTCTTCACCTTCTTTCTTCAAGCAACTTATCTTCTTAAGTGAAGTAAGTTGACTTGCTTCTTTCTGTTTCTCCTCCTTCCATCTTTCTTCTTCCTTGGTGGCTTTTCCTGAAGATCTCTTGCAAGCCTCATAAACCCTAAGAATACCCAAGAATGATCATAATTAGGGTTTGATTAGTCCCCCCATTAGTATCACCTTTGTGTCATCTTTGTTACTTCTCTTCTCATCTCTTAATCAAGGACTAAACCTTAAAGGCTTTAAGGCTTTGTGATTAGGGTTATGTCTGCATCCTTCTATTAGGATGGAGTGTATAACTTTAATCCTAAGTGTTAAACCCTTAATGTGTTTAAATCCTTTAATCAATCCACCTAATAATCCCTAAGACATCAAGCTTGTAACTTGGGCCTTGCATTAGGGTTCTAATTCTTCCTTAATTGGTTAAGAAGGACTAACCCTAGTGTTAATGAACAAGTCCCCCTTAAGTTGTCTTACAAATCACAAAATCCACTTCTTCATCTTACCATTAACTAAAATCCACTTTAATAAAGGCTTTGTTTTGTCATGAGGTTAATCCCCAATCATGGATTAAGTTGAGGAGCCTTTCTCAGCTTAAATGTTCTCATCTATTATCCTACTATTAGGATGGTGTAATGAGTCCATTAAATCCCTAATTATGGCTTAAACTCATTACTTAACACTAGACAAAAACTCCAAAAACATCTAAATAATTGCAAGTAGGTTAATGATCTTAATCTTACATCATGGTGATTAAGTGTGTGGTGTTTACTTCATACTTAAGGTATTCTCATCACCCCTAATCAGAGGGAGGATGTGATGAGTTTACTAACCCTTGGTTTAGACTTAAGCTCATTAACTTATGAAAAACACCAAAAGGCAATAAAAGATTGAAAATACCAAAAACAAACAATAATCGTCTCCTCCGGGAATCTTTTCTCACCTCATTCACTCATAAACGAGAACTTACTTCTTCCGTCTAATGCAAGACAGTTTGCACCTGAGCCAGACAGGTCATACACTTGAGCATAGACAAGCAAGCAGTTCATCAGTCAATTTATCTTTCAGTCTCTTTGAGTCGAACTACGGTGTTCTGACTTCCTCATTGCACGAGAGGATACGTAGGCATAACTTAACAGTTATCGAACAAAAGTCTCTGTATATTCCCCCTCTTCCAGCATTATCCATTAAGCCTCATAGTCTTGGGCTTTGCACTCTTTCATTACACTAACACTCCTTTATTTCACTTCACATTTCCTTTGCACTGACACTTGCATTCTTTTCCAGCTTTTGCACACAAAATAGCACTGACACTACCCCTTTAAGCACAAACTTTCAAGCGTGGATCCCGTCGAGTACGACGGACAATCTGGGTGCTAATACCTTCCCAGGTTGTAACCAACCCCCTTTCTCAGTTTCTCTGGTTCGCAACCGTCTTATCCATCTCTTTCTAGGTTTATGCAGCATTACCTTTCCTTCGGGATAAAAATGCCTAGCTGGCGACTCTATTCACTTTACCTTCATGTTCGTCTTTCGCCGATCGTTCGCGTCTGTGCCCCTCTTGGTCCTGTTCCATCAGGTGGGAGCAACACTACCTCCTTAGGGTAGAGAAGTGTTTCCTTAGAGAACGGGAGCAACAAAGTTTTTACACGACTTCCAACCAGCTGGAAAAAGGATCATAAGTATTGGGATCTACTCTCCCAAAGTCTTTCTTTCCTTTCATCACTCTAACTTCCCAAGCTTGGGATGCTAGTATGCTCATCTTGGAATTTCCTCCTGCTGGAAAGTATAAAGACTCATTTGTATCTTCAGTCAAAGGTACATCTCTTAAAGGATAGCCAAACTGCTTCTTGGACAAGAAGGGATTGTAGCTGATCCCACCTTTCCTTCCTATCAAGGGCATATTTGGAAAGCTTCCACAATTGATCAACATTTCTTTGCCCACAAGATCTCTATTATATCCCCAAGCAATGTCAGCTGAGGTTAAGCCCATTAATCTTTTGGACCATTTCCAAGATTGTTTCAAATCCTGAAAGGGTCCTGATTTAGGGAGTTTCCTTACAAACCATTCAGCAAATAGGGGAGCACAACAATTTACATGTCCCTTCCTCTTTTCATTCCTGTGGTGAACTCCATAATAGAATTCGGCTAGTAATGTAGGTACAGGATTTCTTTTGACAACGATGGTGATGGCCTCTATACTAATTAGCCCTTTCTCTCTTGGAAATAAACTGATTCCATACACTATCATGGCTAACAATGCTTTGAAGTCTGCCCATTTCTTTCCCAATGCCATGATATGTGCCTCTGTGATAAGAAAATCCGAAGGGATCCCCTTACTTTGGCCAACTTCTAATCCCATCTTGAGTCTGAGCATACTCAAATGACAGGCAGCAGTGATATCCTCATGAGGAGGGGTCCTCTCTGAAGCATAATAAGGCATACCTTCTTTAATAGGAATATTCAGCATACTAGAAATCTCCTCTAATATAGGTGCCAAGATATAATCAGGGAAAACAAAGACCATCAACTGTGGATCATAGTACTGTAACAAAGAATGCAAGCTATCCCTCTGGTCAACTGAGGGCTTGCTCACATAATCCAGGATCTTGCCAAACTCTTTCCTGAAATCATCAAGGACTTTGTCAGCCATTAAGCTAATCAATCCTTGAATACTCTCTGTCTCCGGTTGTGGGAAAGTATAGAGGACATTCCTTTTCCTTGGAACCTCCATGTTGAAGCAGCAAATATGACCAGAAATGGGAGGTAATGATCCCTGAGAATAAAGAGAACACAAATGATTAATGATGTTATGATGTTATGCAAGGCAAGGCATGTGATCAATGATGTGTCTGTGTAGTGAATTAAGTGATCAAGTGTCTGTGCAAGGCCACAACATCATCACAAGTATCTCTGATCAGGATTTTATGACTTCAGAATCCATAATTAACAGAACAAGATCATGTCACTGAAGTGTTCTGGGATAATGGGTATGTTGAAATTTAGGGCTCCTACAATCCTGTAAACCCCTCCCAATCTCACAGGTGTGCTACTTGGGTCAACATCACGGACTCTCAAAGCCGAATAGCAATAATGCGTTCACCATTTCCGAGAAATGGCTCATGACCAAATCAGAGAATCGGTCTGGCATTATATACTACTCAGTGAGGTCTCAGCTGAGTCCAAGGAAACAAGCATCCCTCATGTCCTTAGATTCAAGAACTGAATCGAGAAATAATAGTACATTCATCCCAAAGGGTACAATACTATCGTCATACGAACAGTTTGCCTTGACTGGATTCCTATGAGAGAACCAGACCATCCTATGTGAGTTCCCAGTGGGCCCTCGGATGCGAGTGGGTTTGCCAACAAATGTGGTATGCCACTGTCATCATTGGAGAGGGATGTTTCCACAAAGGTTCTCAATGATCGGTCCCTTGACTGCACATAACTATCAAGGTTGTGTATTGCCCCAGAAAGATTCCGGCATCAATACATTTCCGAGAAGGTCGCAAGTCAAGGTGTGGAACTCACTACTACCAACATAGCAAGATGCCATGAAGCCAAAGTGACTGTCCACTCTAAGTCCTAGGGTGCACTCGAGCCCCGGTTACGAGCTCATATCACAGTAACCTCATCCCATAGAAAAAATGAAAGCCAAATAGTCCAGCATATGATGCATGTGAAAATTAATACTGAAAGCAGTAAATAAAGCTGTAAAATAAACTATAAACGAACACAATAAATAAACACAACAACACACACATATAAATACCCAAAGAAAGCAAAAACAAACAGGCGCTAGGATTGACTCTACAAGGGAAACTATAGATTTTGGGTTCGATCCCCAGCAGAGTCACCAGTTGTCGCTCCCGGGATTTTCATCCTAGTACAAAAGCGAAAGTGGTGCGGAAAAGGTAGAGTCGCCAGCCATGCATTTTTATCCCGAAGGAATGGGAAAGGTAATGCTGCACAAACCTAAGAAGAAGGAAAGGACAAGGTTTTGCGAACCAAAGATCTGGGTTCGGGAGTCGGTTACGACCTGGGAAGGTATTAGCACCTCAGACCGTCCATCATACCCGACGGGATCCACGCTTGTTTGTTTGTTTCAAAGGGTGAGAAAATGCGAATGCTGTTGAATAAAACTGCTACTGGAACTGGAATGGAAAAGAGAAAGGAACTGGAAAAGAGAAAGAACAGAAGGGGGAAATGTAGGGAAAATAAAGAATGCTCGAACGGGCCCCACCCCGCTGCCTACGTACCCCATCAGGAAAATGAGGATCAGAGTCGACGTAGTTCGCCTAACTAAGGCATGAACTACTGGTTTGTGTTTTTTATAGCTGGAACTGCGTATGTCTATGCTCAAGTGCTGCAGGCTCGTCTGGTACGAGTGCGTTTACCGTCTTGCATGCAAGATAAGTTGTCGTGAGTTCGTGATGAGAATGAATGAGATGAGAAAAGAAGTTCCTGCCGGAAAGTCGCTTATTGTTTGTTTTTGTCTTTTATAAGTTTTGTATGAATTTGGAACAAGGAAGTAAATTCAAACTCTTTTCCATGGAATGTGTACTTGCAACTACATTCCAAGATGGAATAATAGAACAAACACACCAAGAAAGGAGAATTTATCTAAGACTTGTTCCCAAGGATTAGGGTTTAAGTTCACTAGCTTGTTGAACTTTATTACTTGTTTTTGTTGCTTTTGTGAAGAAATGTCTTTTATGTTTTCTTTGTGAAACAACCCCTTGATGAGACTTGTACATCATGTTAGACAAGCTTACACCACTCCAAAATGGAATGAATGCAAGTGCCTCATGGAATAAGGCTATACACAAGGAATCCTTTCATGCATTTATTAAGTCTTTTTAGATTTTGTTTGAAGATGAGAAAGAAGACTCAACTGGAGAAAGGGAAAAACTATGGGAGACTAAAACAAAACCCTAAGTTATTCATTAAAATGGTGGTCCTAATGGTGAGTAAGACTTTTCTAATCCTAAAGAGAAAAGAATATAATGCAACTTACTTCCTAGAGAAGTTAAGTTGATTCTACAAAAGAGGGGGAAATCCTACCAAACACAAGTATGAAAAGTAAAGGAAATTAAATGCAAATTAAATGCATAAAGGATTTAAAAGAATAAGTTGAAGGAAACTTACCTCAATCTTCCCCTCTACAAAACAAAGATTAGCGTGCATTTTTATTTAAAATAATAAATCAAACATACCCTAATTAAATCCTAATGACTCTCTTAATTCTAGAGAACTAAAAAAACTGCTAAGACAAAAAATACATCACCTACTACACCCCTAATACACAAACAACAATGAAAACAATGCATAACACAATGCCACTTTTTATAGCCAGCATGCAACATGAAAAGGTAGATGTAAAAGATCAAATACAACATGCAAACATAACAAACAACATGTATTTTACAACACCTATATGCAAAAACAACTATGAAATGCAGAATCCAGATTTGGTTATTTTCATTTTTTAATGCACAAACTCAATGAAACATGTACTAACTTCATCATGAACATGCATTTGAGCATAGGTCAACACACATAATTGAAATAACATGAATATTTTTGAAGGATTATGCAAGAATGCCTCACATGGTTGATCATGCAACAAGTATGCAAAAATGTGGCACATGAATATGGCATATGAACATGATGATCATTGATTATGAACATGCAATATAATAGCTCAACAATAATGCCAAACTCAATGCAAAATTCAGAATTGAATTGATTTAAATGATATGATCAAGCATGCAACCAAATGCACATACATACATGATTATGCAACATATCTTGATACAATGAAATGCAACATGACTTAATGCAATGCGAAAGGTGTAAAAACAGAATGCAACATGATTATTCACATGCCAAATGATGCATAAACATGGCAACAAAATGCAAGAAATCAAGCTATGCACAAAGGAACACCTAAATGCATAATACGCAACATGAACGGAAACGCGCCGAAACGACTCGAAATGGGTGAATGAGCTACTGGAAATGGACCCAAAAATTCCCTAAAATCAATACCTAAACATGTATGAACATTAAAGGCACTAGAAACAAGAACTAAGATATCAAATAAGCCAAGATTCCAAAAATCAACAGCGTTAACCGGTTAACCAAATGGTTAAACGGTTAACGGACCTAAAACTGCACTGTTTGTGGCTAAAACGCATGCGTTAACCGGTTAACCAAATGGTTAACCGGTTAACACTGATCCAGAATGTGAAAAAAGTTAAGAAATAAGTGCTTTTGGCCACAAACTCACTTCTAATGATCCCTAACATACCTAGGAACATGCTAACACGAATTTCTACTTAATTGGGGCTTATTTACACATGATAGAACCTATAACTATCTATACCTTAACTTATAATCCATTACAAGCCATAAATCGCAAGCAACACATATCGAAAACGAAATCGATCGCAAGAAAAACGAAAAGCAATTAAAGAACGCCAAAAGTGGCAAGATGAAGAGAATAACTTAAAGGAGAAGTGATTTAGATCACCAACCTACGAAGCGGAGAAGTGCTTCGGTGAATGTTGCAAGAATCAGAGCTTGATCGAAGAGAAAACCACGAAATCCGCGAAACCGCAAAATAAATGCGTTCTTGATGCTTGAACCTTCGTGCAATTCCAATAAGCCGAAATCCTCACAAAAATCAGTAGCTTCTTCTTCCACAATCCATAAAATCCATGGAGGTTGAAGGCTAAGCTTCAAGATCTTCAAGTTTCAATGTGAAATTTGAAGAGCTTCTTCAAAAAGCTTTAGTGAAAAAGGAAAATGGAGGAAAAGTGAGAGAGAAAAAGTGATTGTGCTTGGGAGGATGAAAATTATGTGTGTGAATCCTCTTTGGTTTGGATGAAAATGGATTAAATATGGCTTAGGTTTGGGGCCCAAAAATTAGGCTCAGGATCCAAAATTATGGTTCGGTAATGAGGTTAGGATTTAGCAATGGAGCTAGGTTAGGAGAAGGAATATTCTAGAAGATGGTAGAACATGGTAGAAGCTTCCAAGGGAAATGGAGTGGAATTGAAATGGAAAAACAAGAGGGAAAGAATGAAAGGAAGTGTGGAAAGAAAGTGGAAGGAAAAGTTGAGGGAAATGTGAAATTAACCACTTTTCAAATGATTTTCTCCTTTGATTTTTTATGATTCCTCCATTGTTTCTCGACCAAGTTTGAGCCATAGGATCATTGTAACCCTAATTTCATGATCTCAATCTTAAAAGTCAGGAGTCTACCCTCATTTACCTAGCTCGGCTGCCTTCTCCCCGATTCCTTGATTTTCAGTCATTTGGCCGGTCGAACCTCTTCCAAAATGAATTTGTGGATGAAATTTGAACCCTATGCATTTGACATCATATATAAGACAAAAGAACCCTCCTTGAATCATAACTTCATGCAGAAGCCCCGTAGAAGTGAAACCCTAATTTGGCCTTTCCATCAGGAAATGTTGCACTGTTTGCCTCCTTTGATCAAATCAAATCTTTCCATGGCTCGTGGCTTCAAGTGAAGACTTGTGAGATGTTGTGAACCCTTTGCCCCAGGTCGAGAAGCTTTGTGGCCCTTAGGTTTCCTTTATAATTCCTTCAGTTTCTCCATTCCTTGATCACATACCCATGCCTCAGCTATGCTACATATGATGCAATGTTTTTGGTTATTTGTGAACTTATGTATGCAAAATGCTATGCAAAATGATGAGGAAGTGAGAGGGAAAATTTTGAGGTATTACACCTACTTGTGATTATTTAGATGTTTTTGGATTTTTTTTAGTGTTAAGTAATGAGTTTAATCTCTAATCACATATTAATGAACTCATTACACCATCCTAATAGAAGGATGATAGATGAGAACACTTAAGCTGAGGAAGATACCTCAACTTAATCCTTGGTTAGGGACTAAATTCATTATATAACAAACCTTTATTAAATGGATTTTAATTAAAGGATAAGATTAAGAAATGGATTTTAAGTTTGTAAGACAACTTGAGGAGGACTTGTCCATTAAACACTAGGGTTAGTCCCTCTTAACCATAAGGAAGAGTTAGAACCCTAATGTAAGGCCCAAGTTACAAGATGAAGTCTTAGTGATTATTAATGTGATTTAATTAAGAGGTTTAAACAAATTAAAGGTTTAACGCTTAGGATTAAAGTTATACACTCCATCCTAAGAGAAGGATGCAGGCATAACCCTAATTCCACAGTCCTAAAACTTTAAGAGTTTAGTCTCTTATTATTGAGATGAGAAGAGAGACTCAAGGAGACTCAAAGGTAAAAAGCTAAGGGGGACTAAACATAACCCTAAACATTATCATGCTTGGATGTCCTATGGTTTGTGAGGCTTAGAGAAAGATCTCCAAGGAAGCCACCAATGGAAGACGCAGATGAAAGGAGGAGGAAGCAGAAGAATAAGTTACTTACTTCCTAAGAAGGTAAGTAACTTAAATGGAAGAAAGTGAGAGAGATGGAACATAAGTGAATTAAATTCAATTCAAAGACAAACAAAATGCATATGAAAGAAATAAGAAGAAGTGAGAGGTGAAGGAAAATCCACCTCCCAAATAACTTACCAAAAGTCCCTGAAATGGTTAGTATGAATGCATAAGGTATAAAGCATAAAGAAATGAATTGACATGAGATGAAATGAGATGCAAAGACCAAAGTAAGAAGTGATTATGTTATTCAAATGTCATGTGAGATGATGCAATGTCATACAATTTGCTCATGAATGATCATACAAGGATGGGATGTCATGAAAGCATGCTTTGAAGTTTGAAAACCTATGGATGTTTATGAAATGAAATGAATGCAAGACATAGAAAATGAATGAAGAGATTATCAACCAATGTTCTAACATGTCCTAATATGTCTAAGATGACATATAAATGCTTGAAATGTCATGACAAGTTCATGTGATGATGTTATGCAAAGGAGAATGCAAATGTACATGAGAAATTAGGGTTTTATGAAAGTATGAGATGCAAATGAACAAGACAGAAGCAAAGTTTCATATTTTTTGAATAAGTTTTGCTATTTTAAAATAAATACACAAAAGAAATGAAATAAAAATAAATAAAATGCAAAGAATGCAGATCCAAGGGCCAGGATTCAAACTGGGGAGGGAAATGTTGACTGGCGCGCTATCCAAAGGTTGAGGTTTAATTTGAGATTTTTAAATTAATTAAACCTAATTAAAACTAATTAATTAAAATTAGGGTTAATGGATCAATCTGGGTCGTCCACACGCGCGGGTAAAACTAATCTAAGGGTCCTAATTTAAACCTGGCTAATTAATGGGATTAGCCCTAATTAAACTGAAGTGGCCGGAGAAGAACTCCGGTCGTCTTCTCCGGCGTGCCTCTCACCTGAGCTTTCTCAAAACACCACCCCAAGCCCCCAAAATCTCTAGAATGAATCAACCAACATCCCTAAACAAGAATCTAACCCCAAAATTCATTTATCATGCATCAAAATCAAGAATCGAACAAGAACATGAAAACGGATAAAATTTCAGAACAAGCATACACACTCATCTCTCAACCATTTTTCATCATTCAAAGCTCATTGTGATCAGGACAACATGTTCTTTCATATTGCAACATAAAAACAAGTTCTGGAAAAATGATTTGAGATGACTACCTGAGATGATGAACTGCAAATATGGACTTTCAGAGCTCATCCTTTGTGCAATCCAACCCCTTTGAGTCCCCTGAGGCTATTGAGAAGCTTTGCAAGAGTTTAAATGGCCTCCTTTGTGAGTTTCAGTTCTGAGAGGTGAGAAATCGTGTTTATGATTCAGAGGCTTTTTGGGCAAAATGAAGGGTGGTTTGTGTTCCTTATGACATGAGTGATTGAATGGTGAAGGAAGTTTTGAGTTTGAATAGTTATGCTGAGAGATTCGAAGAGAGGAAGTTTTTGCAAGTTTTTATGATTCTGAGCTTGTGAGAGGTTTCAGCCTTGTGTGTTGTGTGTGTTTGTGATCCATGATGTTTGTATAAGCCAATGGGATTGCTCAGAAAGGGGGTGGTGGAACATCTTGATAGGTATGGGAAAAGTTGCAAAAAGTCAAGGTTATATGTACTTGAAGCATGGCACGGGTCAGAGTTGTTTCTATGGCTTGTCCTACCTCAGCTTGATTCATGGAGGACCATGGGATTGAATTTGATGAGCTGGAAGGCTTGGATGAAGAGTTCTCATAGTTTATGCAAATTTCCCTCTTTGATGTTTCTTGTGATTTAAGCCATGAAATGATTCAATTCTTGGGCCAATTCTGATCTTGGGATTCTTCCTTGACATGTTATTATGCATAGAGATTGATTAGAGGTCATTAGAATGATTGGCAAGTGAAATTGCAAAATTCCCTCTTTGACATGAACATGAAAATTATGTGATTTTTGCCAACTTTTAAAGGCCATATCTTGAGTTCTAGGATGAATCAAGACATGTTCTTTTAGTTTTTGAAAAGGGAAAGACCTAATCTACAACTTTCATGTCCAAGAATTTTTCATTTGAAACATTTTTGGACATAAAAGTGGAGGTTGAAAATCTTTCCCAAAATGGAAAGTTTGCATTTCAAGTCATTTCCAAAAAGGCAAGTTTGCAATTGGCTCAAAATTCTTCAATCTTGTGAACTTCCAACCACTTCTAAGATCAAATAAAGATCATTGAACTTCAATTTGATGAAAATGTCCCTTTGGTTCCATTGTTGGGGGCCTCAGATGCTCTAATTTTGACTTAACTTGCTCAAGAAGTTACCCAATGATCAGATGACTTCCACAATGAATTTCTTCATAAAACTTGGTACACATGATCCTTATAACATATTAAGAACATTAGAAACAAGAATTACCAAATTTTTTGGAGTTAAGGCCTCTGAAACCAAAACCCTAATTTTGGTCATATGTGTAGTGAAAACCCTAGCTCTGCTTCCAAGCCTTTACCAATATTTGTGATTTCTTGACTTCCATGAACTTTGGGGAGCATAATATGATCATAGAACACACATGGACCCTCTTGGAAAGCTTCAAGACCATTGGGATGGCTCAGATTGATTCTTGGATTGCTCAGATCACAAACCCTAGATGCAGATGAAATTGAGCTATGCAGTGAAGCAAACATGCAATATGAGATGTAATTTGTATGATAATGCAAAAATGAAAGATCACAAACCATGGTGTGATAAAAGGTGAGGGAAAATTTTGGGTGTTTACAGCTACCCCTATTCAATCATGAGTTAGCTATGCAGGGTGTAAGCGTTTGGCTTAATAAACAAACAAGATAACTTGTGGTTGAATACGAAAGACAGACCGAAATTTGCACTCACTGGGGAGAAGAAGAAAAGGGATATAAATTTTAAAAGGTATTATAGTATGATTATCAAGTGAAAGCGATGGAGGACGACCATCGAGCAGAGGACGACTGCTGGGGATAAAGTGGTAAGCAAAGGAATGACGAGGACGACCGACAAGCTGGGGAAGTAAAGAGATTATGATGGGGACGACCATCGGGTGAAAGAATAAATGAAATAATGATGAGGGATGGTCATCAAAGGTGAAGGAAGATCACCTAGCAGGGGACGACTGCTCTTTATCACGACATAGGACGAATGTCGGATAGAAAAGATCAGCGATGGGGACGACCATCAGGTAAACATGATGAAGGACGATCATCAAGAGGTGAAGGACGTTCACCTAGCAGGGTACGACTGCTCTTGGGGTTTATCACCGACATAGGACGAATTCCAGATGACAAAGGTAGACGATGGGGGATGACCATCGGATAAATGATGAGGGACGGTGATCAAAAGGTGAAGGACGATCACCTAGCAGGGGACGTCTGCTAAAATATATCACGACATAGGACGATTGTCGGATAGAAGGTTCCAATAATGGAGATTCCACTAGGGGAAAGGATAAGGGACGGTCATCCAAAGGTGAAGGACGATCACCTGGCAGGGGACGGCTGCCGAAAGTATCACGACATAGGACGAATGTCGGATAGCAGAAAGTCGTTTTGTTGGTGAATTACTGAGGAATGGTAAACATGGACGAGTGCTTACGCTTTCAAGAATACATGATACAATTGTTTGATGGTGTGTAAAGATGCGGACGAGCATCCTTAGGCCCATGATACAGACGAATATCGGTAGAAACAAACGCTGACGCGTGTTCAAAGATGATGATACGGACGAGTATCAACTGGTTAACAAGGAACACAGACGAGTATCGAATCTGTTGAGGAGTGATATATATAAGATAAGGACGAGTATCAAAGATTTTTGTATAGGTATGCACAAGTATGATCTGTTGGTGAGGTATGAGCAAGACACGGACGAGTGTTTGACTTGCTGGGGGAGTATGGCACGGACAAGTGTCAAATATGTATAAAAATACGAACAGGCCTCTGCATGCAGAAGGTATTCTGGCGATCTGTGGGGGAATAAGGTGACACGGACGAGTGTCGAGAAGAGCATGTTATGGACAAGTATCTGCTTGCAGAAGGTGTTATGGCAACCTTACTGGGGAATGATGACACGAATGAGTGTCAAAAGGAGCATGCATAGGTATCTGCATTTGAAAGTGCAACGGGGACGCTTTGGCCTTTATCCGTATGGGATATGAGTTTTGTATATTGCTGATGAGATATTGATGATATTTGCAGGCGACTGGCTCGAACCTGGCTTGTGATCATGCAAATGTTTGATTTTTGTCGTAATGCTCCGTATTAGACGGAATGCTACGCTTATTTCGGTGAATATGATTTGAATGCTATGATTATGCAAAAGAGAAACTGATCCGAAGCTCGGATCCTGCGGGGATAAGGATCTCTGGCTGATATGTTTGAAGGAATAACCCAGCTGGGGGAAGAGATCATTGGTAGATCTGTCAGGGGGGAGAACTCTGCTTGGGGAAATAGATCGTTGGCAGATCCATCTGGAGGGAGAGCTCCTCAATGAGGAAGTTTTAGCAACTCAGCTGGGGATGTGCTTCAGGTATTGCTCTTCTGGGGAAGCAACTCTGTGGGGAATCAGTTCCACCAACTCTACTGAGGATGAGGGAAATATGGCACTCTGGTGAGGGATAGGAAATTCTTTGACCACCTTTCTGTGGCAGAGGCTGTCAGGCACTACTCGGGAGGTCCCGCTTGGGGAGGATATAACTTTTGGGAAGTAGTATGCTGGGGATTCACTACTTGACATGCCCCATGTTGCGTATTAAATACCTGCAACCTGTTAAGACAAAGGAAAACGCACAAGTATCCCGAGGTATTCCTAACCAGATTTCGTCATAGGAGTTAGACTTATCTGAAAATAATATATTTCCTGCAAGCATTTATTAAAAATGGCTCATTTGTTTTATGCAAGTGTTGTATTATGAATATTGGACATTTTGCAAACGAAACAAAAATGTACAAAACAAGGTGTGACTGGAAACTCTGATTTTATTGATTTGTGTGCCCTGAATTCGTAAGTACAGTCAAGAGAAACAAATCCCCTGAAATGAGGAGATTGCTGTAAATTGAGAAAACAAAGGTGTTGGCAATGTTGACGACGACGCTCCATTGATCTTCCTTTGCTATGACTTGTATGACCTTGACGTTCTTCTAATCTTGCTTTCTGAAGAAGGCTGATTCTGACTGACGTTTTGTCCTTTCAAAGTTTGCCATGTTGTGAGTGATACAGATGAATTCAAAATGATATTGTTCGCTTATTCCCTGATTTTGCGTGGATCGCCCCTTCGGGTTCTCAATCCACCGGGATATGCCTTTTTGCCTGAGCTGTCCAATGTGGATTTTCAACTCAGCGGGTGTACATTTATTTTGATTTTTTCCCTTATTTTTGCCCGAGTCTTTTATTCTGTTTTTGACTCGCCGGGATGCCCTATTTTTGCCTGGACCCATGTAAGGCAAATGGTAGCATTTCATGCCAGTCTTTGTAGGTGACTACCATCTTCTGCACAATCTTCTTAATGTTCTTATTAGCAGCCTCAACAACGCCATTCATCTTTGGTCTGTAAGGAGAAGAGTTGTGATGTTGTATTTTGAAGTCCCGACACAGTTCTGCCATCATTTTGTTGTTCAAATTGGAACCATTATCAGTAATGATTCGCTCGGGAACTCCATATCGACAGATAATGTCTCTTTTCAGAAATCTGGCTACCACTTGTTTGGTGACGTTTGCATACGAAGCTGCTTCAAACCATTTGGGGAAGTAATCAATGGCCACCAGGATGAATCTGTGCCCATTTGAAGCAGTTGGTTCAATCTTTCCAATCATGTCAATGCCCCGCATGGCAAAGGGCCAAGGCGAAGACATCACATTCAAGGGATTTGGAGGTACATGAACTTTATCTGCGTAGATCCAGCACTTGTGACATTTTCTGGCATAGGCACAACAGTCTGCATCCATTGTGATCCAATAGTAACCTGATCTTAATAATTTCTTTGCCATTTCATGCCCTCCGAAATGGGTACCAAAAGAACCTTCATGCACCTCGTGCATCAGTAGGTCTTCTTCTTTCTTGTCAACACATCTGAGCAGAACCATGTCGAAGTTTCGCTTGTATAATAAACCATCAGCATTGAGGAAGAAACTACCGGCCAGTCTTCTCAATGTCTTCTTATCATTAGATGAAGCCCCAGGTGGGTATGTCTAATTCTCTAAGAAGAATTTGAAGTCATGGTACCAAGGCTTATCATCACTAGCAATGTCCATGGAGAATACATATGCCGGTCTGTCTAGTCTGGAACCAAAATCCGAGGCACATAATTGGCAGTTTGAACTTTGATCATGGAGGAAATGGTAGCTAAAGCATCTGCAAACTGATTTTCATCTCGAGGGATGTATTCAAATTTGACAATTGTGAAGAAAGTCAATAATCTCCTCGTATAGTCACGGTATAGAATTAGATGCTCCTGATGAGTGTACCATTTGTCGTTGGTCTGATTGATTACCAAAGCTGAATCTCTGAATACATTCAAGGTTTTGATCCTGAATGAACTCCTTTAGGTGTAATGAGCACTACACTAACTCCGCGACCATTCATATTGACAGCCCCGTCAAACATCATAGTCCATTCTTCTTTTGGGTCAGGTCCTTCAGTTTGAAATGGCTTTTCACAATCTTTTGCTTTTAAGTACATGATATCTTCATCAGGGAAGTCAAATCTCATGGGCTGGTAATCATCAATGGGTTGCTCAGCCAGATAGTCAGACAATACACTGCCCTTGATGGCCTTTTGAGAAGTGTACTGAATTTCATACTTTGTTAGAATCATTTTCCATCTTGCAACCCTTCCGGTAAGTGCTGGCTTCTCAAATATGTACTTGACAGGGTCCATTTTTGAGATCAACAAGGTAGTGTAAGTCAGCATATACTGTCTTAGTCGGCGAGCAGCCCACGCTAAAGCACATCAAGTTTTCTCGAGCAGTGAATAACGTTGTTCACAGTCGGTAAACTTTTTGCTTAGGTAGTATATTGCATACTCTTTTCGACTAGACTCGACATGCTGGCCCAGCACACACCCCATTGATCCTTCTAATACTGTCAGGTACATTATTAGAGGTCTTCCTTCAATTGGAGGCATGAGAATTGGAGGTTCTTACAAGTACTCCTTGATCTTGTCAAAAGCTTTCTGACAATCGTCGTTCCACCTGACTGTCTGTTCCTTTCTTAACAGCTTGAACAAGGGTTCACAGGTTGCGGTGAGATGAGATATGAACCTTGATATGTAGTTTAATCTACCTAAGAACCCTCGAACTTCTTTTTCAGTCCTAGGTGCAGGCATCTCCTGAAATGGCTTTGACTTTGTCAGGATCAACCTCAATTCCCTTTTCACTTACAATAAATCCTAGCAACTTACCAGAATGTACCCGAATGTGCATTTGTTGGGGTTCAACTTCAGCTGATATTTCCTCACACGCTTGAACAACTTCAACAGATTCACCAGATGATCCTCTTCAGTAAGGGACTTGTTAATCATATCATCCACGTATCATTCTATTTCTTAGTGGATCATATCGTGGAATATAGTTACCATAGTCCGTTGATAAGTTGCACCGGCATTCTTCAGTCCAAACGACATTACCTTGTAACAAAATGTGCCCCAAGGTGTGATGAAGGTTGTTTTCTCCATGTCTTCGGGTGACATCTTAATCTGATTGTATCCATAAAATCCATCCATGAAAGAAAATACCGAGAACTGAGCTGTGTTGTCGACCAATACATCAATGTGAGGTAATGGGAAATCGTCCTTTGGGCTAGCTCTGTTCAGATCCCGGTAATCCACACACATATGCACCTTGCCATCCTTCTTAGGCATGAGTACAATGTTAGAAACCCACGGCGGGTAACTAGTTACAGAAAGGAAACCGGCGTCCCACTGTTTTTGTACTTCTTCCTTAATCTTCATGGCCATATCTGGGCGAGTACGGTGTAGCTTTTGTTTAACCGGTGGGAAATTTTCTTTCAAGGGTAGCTTGTGCATGACAATATCTGTATCTAGACCTGGCATGTCTTGAAAGGACCAAGCAAAGACGTTGACGTATTCCCGAAGCATGCTGACAAGCTGTTCTTTTACTGGAGCTTGCAGACTGGCCCCAATCTCCACTTCTTTCAAATCCTCCTCGGTACCAAGATTTATAGTTTCAATTTCCTCCTGATGAGGAGTAATCACTTTCTCCACTTGCCTCAACAACCTGGATAACTCTTCAGGAAACTCATAGTCTTCATCAACCCCTTCATCTGCTTGATTAATTGGATTGTCGAAGTCATACAAGGTCATAGTAGTGCTGTTGTCGGTGCATTCTGGAGGATAATCTTTGCAAGGGTTGAGATTTATTCCTTTTAGTGATCAATTTTAATCTTGTTTAGAAAAAGTGTAAATGAAGTTATTATTTTGAAAACATTTCCATTTTATTGTTTTGTACAAAAATGAAAAAATGAAAAGACAGTGAGCGAAAAAGGAAATTGTTTGCAAAAGATGTCCAATATTCATTGATATTCCATTTGCACAAAATACAAATATGGCCTTATTACAAAATGAGTCCTGACACCTTGGGTAAGATGCAGGACTTGATGCATGCTAAAAAAAAGCCGGAAATAATAATTACTCTGCAGGAGTAACTCTTATAATTTCCTTGGAAGACCAGTTAAGGACTTGTTGACCCAGGATCTTTGGATGGATCCAGCTATCCAGGTTGAGGTCACTTTTAGCCTCGTCTTCCACGTTATTGACAGCATCCGAGGTGAGCATCCCCCCACTTATGAACTTGGGCTCCTTAGCAGCCTCTGTTTGATCTTGTCGGAATGGTTTGTAACCCAAACCGAATCTGTCCTCCTTCTTCTCCACCGGTAGCAGCTTGCCCCAGCCTTGGGCGTTTCCATATTCAACAACCTTCTGAGCTTGTTGATAGGAGACAATTGAAGTACCCATCCTATCCTCCTGGGATGCAGCAAATACTTCAGTTGTCGCCTCATTGACGTTCAATGCTTCGAAACCTTTGCTCATGGTCTCGTGGATTTCACCATCCATCTCAATGTATTTGTAGGTGGCTAGATGGCTAACAAAAAAATCCTCTTCATAATAGATTGTGATAATCTTCCCTTCCCACTCGTATTTCAATTTCTGGTGAAGGGTCGACGTAATTGCGCCAGCGGCGTGAATCCATGGTCGACCCAACAAACAGTTGTAAGCTGGTTGTATGTCCATCACGTAGAAAGTAGTTTGAAAGACCTACGGGCCAATTATCACAGGAAGCTCCACCTCTCCAAGAACATACCTCTTGGAACCATCAAAAGCTCTAACCACCAGATTGCTTGGTCGGAGAGCTATACCATCATATTCAAGCTTAACAAGGGCTTTCTTTGGCAAGACATTGAGTGAAGACCCAGTGTCAACTAGAACATGTGAAAGCACAGCCGCTTTACACTCCAGAGTGATGTGTAAAGCCTTGTTATGATGACGACCTTCCGTAGTCAAATCAACGTTAGTGAAGCCTAGCCCATGGCTAGTATTAACATTAGACACCACTATCTCTAGCTGATTCACCGTGATCTCCTCAGGCACGTAGGCTGCATGCAGGACTTTAAGTAATGCATCCCAATGAGCTTCAGAACATAAAAGCAATGATAAAATGGAGATCTTGGAAGGAGTCTGGTGGAGCTGATCCATAACATTGTAGTCGCTTCTCTTGATTATCCTTATAAATTCATCCACATCCTGATCAAAGGATGTTTTATGGGCTTCTTTCAAAACTAGTTCTTCCGGCACCACATTTTTACCTTTAGCTTTGGCAGCAGCCTCTGCCTCAGTATTAACTCTTGGAACTTGTAACGCGAAAAGACGTCTGGTTCGAGTGAAGCCTCCACCTCCCCCAACATTATCCACCTATGGTGTATGAGATGAAGAATCAAGAAGGACTCTCTCCCCGTTGTAGTAGAGGTCTGAACCATAGTGCCATGGTACAACATTATCTTTTTCATTCGGAATGGGTCCAGGTACCGTGATGGTGACTGGACTAACTGCAGTGGAGGTAAGAACTGTGATTGTCTATGGATCGTATTATATAGTGACAAGACTTCTGATTGGTGGTGGTGGTGAATGACTGAAGCTGGGTTTTTGCTAAGATTGTTGCTAGAAATTGTTGGAATTGCGGACCATTGCTGGGTCGTAGTATATGGTGACTGTGGAGACGTCGTTGTTAATGGTTGTTGTGGTTGTAGAAGCGGATGCGGTTGAACTAGTGTTTGTTGAAGTGGCGGAAGAGATGATTGTTGATTTTGTAGACGAGTCTGTCGGAACAATTGTCTTTGAAGTTGTAGGATGAGTGTTTGTTGTTGCTGTAGTAGGAATTGCTGATGTTGTAGAAACCGTTGATGTTATTTGCAGGATAACTTCTCTGATAAGGCCATTGATGCCACTTCTTAAGCTTGCACACCCATTGACCGAAACATTGCAAGATTCACAACAGGCCTCACAACCTGGAAACATCGGGCATTTTAAAAGTTGAGCTTTAACCTCTTCCAGAGGTGTTTGAATGCTTGCAGTATCTTCAATTAAATTCATGGGTTGATCTTCCTCAATTGCATTTATCTGGGGCCCACCATGGCTGGGCATAGGATTCTTCGTGACATTAGGAGGTGGTGCAAAATTTAAAGCCTTTGAATCAACTAGATCCTGGACCTTCATGTGCAAATCTCTGCACTTTTCTGTAGTGTGGCCAGGTGCATTAGAATGAAAGGCACATATGGCATTGACGTCATAATTCCGTGGAAGGTTCTGAGGATCTGGTGGAGCCAGAGTTCTTAATTCAACAAGATTAAGCTTCAGAAGTTGTGGTAACAAAGTGGCATAGGGCATTGGTATAGGCTCAATTACCCTGTTGACTTGAGATGGTCTTTGCTGGAAAGGACGTTGTTGTTGGTTATTGTTGTTGTTATAGGACCTTTGTTGAGGAAAATGTTGTTGAGGGAACTGTTGTGGTTGCGGAGTGTATTGTTGTTGAGGAGGTGGAGTAGGAATTGTGACAGCGGCAATTGATCTTGGCATATACTGGGGTCTTCCTCTGCCCATGTGTACTGAATTTGTTTCACCGGACCCGCGAGGCCCTGCAAATGGTTTCCTTGTGCTGCTTGAGCTGGCGCCGTTATAAAAAATCTTTCCCATTTTCAGTAAACTCTCAATCCTTTCTCCAGCTATGACCACATCTGCAAAGCTAGTGGAAGAGAAATCAGCCAACCTATCAATGTATGTCCCCTGGAGGGTGTTCATAAACATATCTGCCATTTATCTTTCTAACATTGGAGGTTGAACGGCAGCAGCTAATTGCCTCCATCTATGAGCATACTCTCTGAAGCTTTCCCTAGAGGATTGTGACATACCCATTAGAAGTGTTCTGTTAGGAGCCATGTCTAGATTGTATTGATATTGGAGAATGAAAGCCTCGGCCAAATCCTTCCAATTTCCCACTGTGGCCCTAGTCAGATGAGAGTACCACTCACGGGATGCCCCTGTTAAGCTATCCTCAAAATAAAACATCCATAGCTTTTCATCCATAGCGTAGGCCTTTAATCTTCCCAGGAAAGATTGCAGATGGGTGCGAGGGCAAGATGTACCATTGTATCTTTCAAAGCAGGGAGGTTTGAATTTGTGAGGAATTCTAACCCCGTCCACTAGCCCCATATCCATGACATTAAACCCTAAGGAGTTTTAAGACTCCAAAGACCTCAACTTTTCTGCTATCTCGTCCAGCCGAAGATCATAGACTTCATCTCCTGCTCCAACTACAGTGAATTGCTCCTCTTGAGGGTCCTCTTGCAAGGCCCGTCCTCCAGTATTACCTTGGGTATTCCTGATAGCATTAATGTCAGGGTTAAGATGAGGTCCAAACTCTGGGGGATCAGTACGAGGTTGCACATGATCATTGTTGCTGGTACCCCCTGTACCTGGGTGATTTTCTTCAGGAGTTTGACGCTCGACCAACTCTCTTAATCTTTCTTGGCTTTGGGCCAACCCAGTCATTACTGCCATGAACTGGTTCATCTGAGCCCTCATTTCAGTTCTTTCATTAGCCATCTGGGTTCTCACGTCAGTCATATCTTGCTGAACCTGTCCATCTGTAAGCTCGGAAGGTTGTTTCTTGTCGGAAACCGGTGAACACTGTTGATGGGGAAGACTCTCCTATGAGCAATGTTTCCTGAAACCACAACAATGTGAGAAACAAAAACAAAAATACCTACAAAACAAAGAATGAGGTTAGTATGCAATGCAGTATGTCTATTTGTCTTCCAAGTGTATCTGGTTTGGTTCTTTGGTTTTGACCTTCCAGACCTCGAGGAATGATGATGTTGAAGAAAAATGAAACCCACAAAATAACACACAAACCATATATTACAAGTGCAAAGGTACATAGTTTTAGATTACAATAAGCCCTCATGGTGGGTCAAAATAAAATAACGTCAACAAAAGTATAAACAGAATGAAGTACAAATACAAAGAAATTAGACATCCAGCCCATAATCATCCTCTTTGACTTCCTTCAGGAGAGAATCAGTCACTGGGCCAACTGGATGCTCTGTGATGGTCCTGATAAGAAGGTTCCTGGTAGCAATGGAATTTGTCAACTTCTTATACTTGTCTTGGTCCTCTGATCTCTTTAACCCTGCCCGGAGTTTCAACTCAGAGATTTCCTTTTGTGCTGCTAACAAGGCTTCCCGACTTTTCTTCTCATTAGCTTCCAACTGCTCTATCCTAGCCTGGGTCTTCTGATCTTCCTGTGAACGAGCCTCAGTGATTCTGATCCATCAATCTTGACTCTCTTCCAAGTAGTGCTCAGCCCTGGCCTTCTGAATCTTGGCTTCTTTGCAAGCATTCTTCAACACTAACTCCCTTGCATGGGCTCTTCTGATGTAATCATCCGTTTTCCCAATCTTGGTCATATGCTCGATCCGAAGCATTTCTAACCTTTCATTGTCCAGACGACTATCATTCCTCTCCCAGAGGGTCTTCTTTAGAGCTTCAGACAACTGGGTATTCCTCTCTTTCAACTTCTCAAATTCTTCTAAGCTGACTGTAGCTACAGGCTCTACTGTTAATGGTCCAGGCACATCCTCTAAAGTGAATGGCATGTGGGTGATTTGTCCTCTGATACGAGTCCAATCAAGATACTGAGCTGAAGCTATGTTCTTGCACTTGCCAAGAATGGCAGTCCCTTTTGTCTGAATGTTATCCCAAGCCCAGACTGCTTGTCGGACTATAGCAAGATTATGCTAAATGTCACAGTACAGGGTTTCTGATAAGTCTTGTTCTCTTGGTGGATGTACCAAGGCATACCCTAATTGCCTTTTGAACAGCAAAGGATTGTAGTTGATGCAACCCTTTACTCCAATAAGAGGTACATTGGGATACTGCCCACAACTGGTGATTATGTCTCTGCCCTTGGTGCTCTGAGTGCACCATCTGATGTCTTCTATAGTAAGGGCAATCATTCTCTTAGCCCAGTTTCTTGACTGATGAGGATTCAAGAAAGCTTCTGTTTTTGGCAAGTTCCTCAATAACCAACAATAGAAAAGAGGTGCACAATATCTGACTAATCTTCCCATCTGCTTCTCATTCCTTTGATGCACTGGGTAGTAAAAATTCCCTAGCAAGGTGGGAACTAGATTCTTCAGCAAGAAGAGATGGATAGCATTCTTGCTTATAAACTTAGGCTCGTCTGCAAACAAGATGATACCATATATGCAAAGGGCTAAAAGAACACAAACAGTGTCCCACTTCCCTGCTGCAGCATGGCTAGTGGCCTGAGTGATCAAGAAGTCCAAATGGAGGCCTGGGATTCCAGTCTTGGTGGTCATATTTTGATCAATGATGGTGGTTTCCAAATACAGGGCCTTAGCTATATCCTCATTCCTGGGAGCAGTCATCTCAGGGTTGAAAGGAATCCCTCTCCTGATGGGGACACCCCACAAAATGGAAAACTCCTCTAGCAAAGGGCCCAACTAGAAATCTGGAAAGGTAAAACACCTGAGTGGAGGGTCATAAAACTGAAGGAAAGTGTGGATCATACTCCTCTGTGATGCATCCAAGTCCATGATCATGTCCATTATACCACCATAATGTTCCCTGAATAAAGGGACATGATCAGGAGTGATGAGTGTCTGAATCTGCCTGATGCCTGCTAGGGAAGGCTCAAAGAAATGGTATGTGATGTTGCTCTTCCTGGATGGGTCCATGTTGACAATGGATGCTGAAGGAAACAACTGAAGAGAAACGCTGATGAAGACAACTGAGGGAAACTGATGAAGATAACTGGAGAAGATATCAGCTAATGAAGATCTCTGATGAAGATAACTGATGAAGATGGCTGATGCAGATAACTGAAGGAATCTAAGCAGTAGAACAGGTCAAAACCAAACCAAAGAAGATGGATACCTTGTAAAACAAATAGACAAATGTTAAAATGATGCAAAATGATATGCAAGGGTTTGTGATCAAGTGTTGGATCTGTTATCTGCCTTGATAGGGTCCATGTGTGTTCATAAGTCTGGATGAAGGCTTAGAGAACCAGTAACCAGGCGGGGGACTCAAATAAGGAGTCACAAGTCCAGGGTTTCACAAGAACAGTCTAAAATGATGTGACCTTAACAATATCAGTAACAGGGTATGATGAGGCCAAGGGTTCCTGCAAACCTGTAAACATCCCAACCCCCTCACATGTATTGTTCTAGAACAAAGATCCTCAGACTTGGATCAGTTATGAGAAGTGTAAACACTTTTAACCCTGAGGTACAATGTTTACAATAATCATAAAGGATCCTCCTCTAATTCACCTCAGATGTTGAAGGTCATAAAAAAGGTCATCCAGACTTAGCAGGCTTCCCAGATAGCCCTAGTACTACAGGAAATCCGTAGCACAGATTTCTCAAGAAGAAACCCATGTCTGAACCGTGTTTCATATTCTTGCACCAGACCGAAATGGAATGGGAAAGAATATGAAGCCACTCTATCCTATGTGTCACTCAGGCTCCCGGTATGAAACCTTACTCATTGAATATCCCTCCCACCAAGGAAAACAACAGATCTAGCACAGGTGATATGATGATAATAATATGAAATGCATAAAACAGTAAACGAAAGCAATAAATAAAGCTATACAAAAAGCAATAAATAAAGCAATAAACAACAAGCACAAGTAGCACATAACACCCCCATAAACACAAATCAAACAAGCGCTAGGAAAAAACCCACAAAAAAGAACCAGAAGCCCTGGTTGCAAGATAAGCTCCCCAGCAGAGTCGCCAAGCTGTCGCTCCCCCGAAAAGACACCAGGGTCCCAGGATACAGACGCGAACGGTCGGCGAAAGGAGAAAATGAAGGTGAATTAAATAGAGTCGCCAGCTAGGCATTTTTATCCCAAAGGAAAGGTAATGCTGCATAAACCTAGAAAGATAGGGATAAGACGGTTGTGAACCAGAGAAACTGAGAAAGGGGGTTAGTTACAACCTGGGAAGGTATTAGCACCCAGATTGTCCGTCGTACTCGACGGGATCCACGCTTACAAGATTGTGTTTAAAAAGGGTAAGGTATATGTTGTCTGTGTGCAAAAGCTAAGAATGAATGTACAGGTATCAGTGCAAAAAGGTGAATTGCTCAGGACCTGAGGCTTAAAAAGAATGCTGAAAGAGGGGGAAGACACATAGACTTTTGTTCGATAACTGTTAAGTTATGCCTACGTATCCTCTCGTGCAATGAGGAAGTCAGAACACCATAGTTCGACTCAAAGAAACTGAAAATAAATTGACTGTGAACTGCTTGCTTTTCTATGCTCAAGTGTATGACTCGTCTGGCTCGAGTGCTAACTGTCTTGCATTAGACAGAAGAAGCAAGTTCTCGTTTATGAATGAGTGTGATGAGAAAAGAATCCCGAAGGTGACAATTATTGTTTGTTTTTTTGTGTTTTCAGTTTTGTTATTGTTTTTGGTGTTTTGCATAAGTTAATGAGCTTAAGCCTAAATCAAAGGTTCGTAAATTCATTATATCCCCCCTGATTAGGGATAATGAGCCTACTTAAGTATGAGATAAGCATCTCAACTCAATTACCATGATGATGTAGGATTAAGATCATTAACCTACTTGTGATTATTTAGATGTTTTTGGATTTTTGTTTAGTGTTAAGTAATGAGTTTAATCTCTAATCACAAATTAATGAAATCATTACACCATCCCAATAGAAGGATGATAGATGAGAACACTTAAGCTGAGGAAGATACCTCAACTTAATCCATGGTTAGGGACTAAATTCATTATATAACAAACCTTTATTAAATGGATTTTAATTAAAGGATGAGATTAAGAAATGGATTTTAAGTTTTTAAGACAACTTGAGGAGGACTTGTCCATTAAACACTAGGGTTAGTCCCTATTAACCATAAGGAAGAGTTAGAACCCTAATGTAAGGCCCAAGTTACAAGATGAAGTCTTGGTGATTATTAAAGTGATTTGATTAAGAGGTTTAAAAAAATTAAAGGTTTAACACTTAGGATTAAAGTTATACACTCCATCCTAAGATAAGGATGCAGGCATAACCCTAATTCCACAGTCCTAAAACTTTAAGAGTTTAGTCTCTGATTATTGAGATGAGAAGAGAGACTCAATGAGACTCAAAGGTAAAAAGCTAAGGGGGAATAAACACAACCCTAAACATTATCATGCTTGGATGTCCTATGGTTTGTAAGGCTTAGAGAAAGATCTCCAAGGAAGCCACCAATGGAAGAAGCAGATGAAAGGAGGTGGAAGCAGAAGAATAAGTTACTTACTTCCTAAGAAGGTAAGTAACTTAAATGGAAGAAAGTGAGAGAGATGGAACATAAGTGAACTAGATTCAATTCAAAGACAAACAAAATGCATATGAAATAAATAAGAAGAAGTGAGAGGTGAAGGCAAATCCACCTCCCAAATAACTTACCAAAAGTCCCTGAAATGGTTAGTATGAACGCATAAGGTATAAAGCATAAAGAAATGAATTGAAATGAGATGAAATGAGATGAAAAGACTAAATTAATAAGTTATTATGTTATGAAAATGTCATGTGAGATGATGCAATGTCATACAATGTGCTCATGATTGATCATACAAGGATGGGATGTCATGAAAGCATACTTTGAAGTTTGAAAACCTATGGATGTTTATGAAATAAAATGAATGCAAGACATAGCAAATGAGTGAAGAGATGATCAAGCAATGTCATAACATGTCCTAAGATGTCTAAGATGACATATAAATGCTTGAAATGTCATGGCAAGTTCATGTGATGATGTTATGCAAAGGAGAATGAAAATGTACATGAGAAATTAGGGTTTTATGAAAGTATGAGATGCAAATGAACAAGATAGAAGCATACATGATAAAAATTTTAAATCAATATCAAACAAACCCTAATCCCATATTAGGTCAAACCCCAAAGGAGAAGGTCAGAAGCCTAACCTATTGAAAGTTATGATTTTCCTAAGTTTGCTAGGGTTTTTGGGTGATTCAAAAGGGAAAATGCAAATCAATTTGAAACTTCAAGAAAATTTATGAGGAAAATAACCTAGAAACTACATGCAATATGTGAAACAATGCAAAAAGAATCAAGTCCAAACTCTTCTTGGTTAGGCAGAAATGATATTTCAAAGTTAGGGTTAAAAATTGTGATTTTAAAGACCCTTAATTCAAAGAAAATTGGGAAACTATGATCAAACCTAAAAATAAATTTGTATGAAGAGTTTTAAAATGTTTCTAAATACATTGGAATGATTCATGATTTTTTGGTGATTTTTAGAAACCTAAATGCATTTTTAATTAATTAAAATACTTTAATTAATTAAAAATAACATTTAAATATTTTTAAAATACTTTTTTAATGCAAAAAATAAAATAAAAATTATTTTCAGGTTGAGAAAAATATTTAAAGTCAGAATGCAAAGTTTCATATTTTTTGAATAAGTTTTGCTATTTTAAAATAAATACACAAAAGAAAAGAAATAAAAATAAATAAAATGCAAAGTATGCAAATCCAAGGGCCAGGATTCAAACTGGGGAGGGAAATGTTGACTGGCTCGCTATCCAAAGGTTGAGGTTTAATTTGAGATTTTTAAATTAATTAAACCTAATTAAAACTAATTAATTAAAATTAGGGTTAATGGATCAATCTGGGCCGTCCACACGCGCTGGTAAAACCAATCTAAGGGTCCTAATTTAAACCTGGTTAATTAATGGGATTAGCACTAATTAAACTCAGGTGGCCGGAGAAGAACTCTGGTCGTCTTCTCCGGCGTGCCTCTCACCTGAGCTTGCTCAAAACACCACCCAAAGCCCCCAAAATCTCCAGAATGAATCAACCAACATCCCTAAACAAGAATCTAACCCCAAAATTTATTTATCATGCATAAAAATCAAGAATCGAACAAGAACATGAAAACAGATAAAATTTCAGAACAAGCATACACACTCATCTCTCAACCATTTTTCATTATTCAAAGCTCACTGTGATCAGGACAACATGTTCTTTCATATTGCAACATAAAAAACAAGTTCTGGAAAAATGATTTGAGATGACTACCTGAGATGATGAACTGCAAATATGGACTTTCAGAGCTCTTCCTTTGTGCAATCCAACCCCTTTGAGTCCCCTGAGGCTATTGAGAAGCTTTGCAAGAGTTTAAATGGCCTCTTTTGTGAGTTTCAGTTCTGAGAGGTGAGAAATCGTGTTTATGATTCAGAGGCTTTTTGGGCAAAATGAAGGGTGGTTTGTGTTCCTTATGACATGATGATTGAATGGTGAAGGAATTTTTGAGTTTTAATGGTGAAGGAAGTTTTGAGTTTGAATGGTTATGCTGAGAGATTCGAAGAGAGGAACTTTTTGCAAGATTTTATGATTTTGAGCTTATGAGAGGTTTCAGCCTTGTGTGTTGTGTGTTTTGTGATCCATGGTGTTTGTATAAAACAATGGGATTGCTCAGAAAGTGGGTGGTGGCACAACTTGATTGGTATGGGCAAAGTTGCAACTTGATTAGAGGACCATGGGATTGAGTTTGATGAGCTGGAAGGCTTGGATGAAGAGTTCTCATAGTTTATGCAAATTTCCCTCTTTGATGTTTCTTATGATTCAAGCCATGAAATGCTTCAATTCTTGGGCCAATTCTGATCTTGGGATGCTTTCTTGACATGTTATGATGCATAGAAGTTGATTAGAGGTCATTAGAATGCTTGGCAAGTGAAATTGCAAAATTCCCTTTTTGACATGAACATGAAAATTATGTGATTTTTGCCAACTTTGAAAGGCCATATCTTGAGTTCTAGGATGAATCAAGACATGTTCTTGTACTTTTTGAAAAGGGAAATACCTAATATACAACTTTCATGTCCAAGATTTTTTCATTTGAAGCATTTTTGGTCATGAAAGAGGAGGTTGAAAATCTTTCCCAAAATGGAAAGTTTGCATTTCAAGTCATTTCCAAAAATGGAAAGTTTGCAATTGGCTCAAAATGCTTCAATTTTGTGAACTTCCAACCACTTATAAGATCAAATAAAGATCATTGAACTTCAATTTGATGAAAATGCCCCTTTGGTTCCATTGTTGGGGGCCTCAGATGCCCTGATTTTGACTTAACTTGCTCAAGAAGTTACCCAATGATCAGATGACTTCCACAATGAATTTCTTCTTCAAACTTGGTACACATGATCCTTATAACATATTAAGAACATTAGAAACAAGAATGACCAAATTTTTTGGATTTAAGGCCTCTGAAACTAAAACCCTAATTTTGGTCATCTATGTAGTGGAAACCCTAGCTCTGCTTCCAAGCCTTTGCCAATCTTTGTGATTTCTTGACTTCCATGAACTTTGGGGAGCATAATATGATCATAGAACACAAATGGACCATCTTGGAAAGCTTCAATACCATTGGGATGGCTCATATTGATTCTTGGATTGCTCAGATCACAAACCCTAGATGCAGATATAATTGAGCTATGTAGTGAAACAAACATGCAATATGAGATGTAATGTGTATGCTAATGCAAAAAGGAAAGATCACAAGCCATGGTGTGATAAAAGGTGAGGGAAAATTTGGGGTGTTTACAGTCTTCTATATCCTTATTCTTATCTTCTTCTTTCTTTTCTTTCCTTCTTTTTCATTAGGATAGAACTCAAACCACATTAACCTAGGTATTTCATGCATGATAACTCTTAGGATTATTAGTCCCTCTTTTAGTCTTTTACCTGTGGTTCTCTTTGATCTCTCTCTCTCTCTCTCTCTCTCTCTCTCTCTCTCTCTTCTCATCTTCAAACAAAAACTAAAAAAAACACTTAATAAATACCACAAACAAAAACAACAAAAACACTTATTTAAAAGACTTGAACAAATATTAAGCATATCTCCTTCGGGACTTCTTTTCTCATCACCTTCATTTATAACGTAAGAACTTGCTCATACTTTTCATTTTCCAAGACGGTAACGCACTAGTGCCAGATGAGCCTGCAACACCTGAGCATTTCCATAAGTAGTTCAAGCTTAAAACACAAGCCATTTTCCTCCCTAGTTAGGGGAACTACGTCGACTCTAATCCTCGTGTCCAGATGAGGTACATAGGCAGCGGGATAGTGCCCGTTCGAGCACTCTTTTATTTTCCTACATTTTCCCCATTTCTTTTCTTTTCTCATCCAGTTTCAGTCTTTCATTTTTGCAGCAGCTTTCATTTCTTCACCCTTTGAAACAGTTTCTTTGCAAGCGTGGATCCCGTCGGGTACGGAGGACGATCTGGGGTGCTAATACCTTCCCAGGTCGTAACTGACTCTCGAACCCAGATTCTTTGGTTCACAAGACCTTTGTCATTCCTTTTATTTTCTCCGGTTTGTGCAACATTACCTTTCCCATTCCTTTGGGATAAAAATTCCTGGCTGGTGACTCTACCCTTTTTCGCGCCACTTTCGCGTTTGTACCAGGACGAAACTCCAGGGAGCGATAGTTGGCGACTCTGCTGGGGATCGAACCCAGAATCTATGGTTTCCCCTTGAGAGTCAATCCTAGTGCCTGTTTGTTTCTGTTTCTTTGGGTGTTTATTTGGGTGCTATTGTATGTTTATTTACTATTTTCATTTACAGTTTTATTTACAACTTTTATTTATAGTTTTCAGTATTTATTTTCATACATCACATATTACTGGACTATCTGGACTGTGTTGGTTTCCATTTTTTCTGTGGGATGGGAGTTACTGTGAGATAAGCCAACTAGTCAGCTTGAGTGCACCCTAGGATTAGCGTGAACATGTTGTACTCGCATGTGGCATGATGAGTGGTGATGTGTTTCACACCCAGACTGCGACCATCTTGGAAATATCTTGTGTAGGGATTTCCTTCACTTCAGGATAGGACCTTGATAGTTATGTGCATCAGGGGACCGATCATTGAGGACCTTTGCGGAAACAACCCTCTCCAGTGATGACAGTGGCAGACCAAATTTGTTGGCAAACCCACTCGCATCCGAGGGCCCACTGGGAACTCACATAGGATGGCCTGGTTCTCTCGTAAGAATCCAGTTAAAGCAAACTATTTGTATGACGATAGTATTGTATCCTACGGGCTGAATGTACTATTGTTTCTCGATTCAGTGCTTGAAGCTGGGGACTTATGAGTGATGCTTGTTTCCTTGGACTCAGCTAAGACCTCCATGATAAGTAAATAATGCCAAACTAATTCCCTGATTTTCTCACGAACCATTTCTCGGAGATGGTGAAAGTATTATTGCTGCTTGGCTTTGAGAGTCTGTGATGTTGACCCAAGTATCACACCCGTGAGTTTAGGAGGGTTTACAGGTTTGCAGGGACCCTTGACCTCATCATTGCCTCATTACTAGCATATTCTTATGTTCTTATTCTGTTATTATGATCATGGAGTTCTTGAGCGAAGCTAGTTCTGGTCCTTGATTTGGATTTATTTATGACTACCTGAGTTGAGATATGGGCTATTATCCAAAGAATCTTGGGTGTTTCTGATCACTTTCTCTGATACCACTTTGTAACACCTAAAATACTCCCCCACGAATTTACATTTAAAATCATAGTAGATAAAAATTATTATTTCATTTTGAGTGTCACAATCGACAAAACTCATGGCTAAAAAGATACGTGTTACAAAAACTTTCAAAACCACATAAAATAGTATTTTCAGAATACAAATTGTTTCCTACAAGTAAATGAATAAGCAACAACTGTCGTCCCGGTACCCAAAGCATGTATCAGAGCCAACTCCTAAAGACGCGAAGTACACTAACTTCACTAACCACCAATCAACTAATCCTGGTCACCTGCACGTTACTAACATAAGGGTAACATTTAAACAAAAGGGGTGAGATACTTACATCATCAAAAGAGAAAAATAATAAGAATAAGCAAGTATCATTAACTAGATCACCACTTCCAAACAACAACAACTACACAACCACGTCGCAAACACACATTACACATCATACACAACAACAACAACTTATGCAATGAGATTATATATGACTCTATGCATGCGGTACTATAATATGATCTCTATTTCAAGATCCAGTTCCCGTCGGAGCTCTCGACCCCTCTTTCATGGTCTAGTATGACCCCTATTTCATGATCACACCCATCGACCCCTATTTCATGGTCCAGTATGATCCCTATTTCATGATCACACCCTCGTACGGTCCCTATTTCATGATCACACCATCCACGGTGATTGTACTCAATCACACCATCAACAACAATGCTCATGTCATGCACCATCAATGATAATATGTAACAACCACATCATCGACCTCACACAACAACATCGTCAACGACATACAATAACTATAGCATGCATTAGCATCATCAACAATATACAACAACACCTACCAACTATAACAATGAGTCTTAGCAACATCAACAATTTATATCATCAACATACAACAACACCTACCAATTACCACATCATATCACCACAACTACAATAACAACACATGGAAACATCTACAACATATATCATCAATATACAACATTACCAAACTATTACGACATATAACTACCACGAAATCAACAACACATAACAACATCATATAACTTCAATCAAAATCTACTTCATGTATCATCAACTACAATGACATATATCATCAGCAATAAGACATATCAACACCTATAACATGCATCTTCAACTACAACAACATATATCAATATCAACAAGAACACATAACAAGAACAACACATACAACACCATGTGTCAACACCTATAACATGCATCATCAACCAGAACAACATATATCAACATCAACAACATCTATTAACCTCTTCAACATTCATCATCAATTAAATAACACATATCAACATCAACAACATCTATTAACCCCTACAACATGCATTATCAACTATAACATATAACTACTTACCACAATACCAAGTATCACCCACAACGTGCATAATCTCATACAACAATATTTATCATCAGCAAGGATATACCCAACGACACATCATACTATAACACGTTACATTCACAGATATCAACAACAATGTCATGAGACCAAAACAACAACTACAACACATAGCAACAACAACAACTCATAACATGACAACAACTAAGTCCAACAACATATCAACTAGGTTAATATTCAAGTTATTACTAATTATCCCTACAATTAGGCATATAACTCTTCTCTAACTACACTCAACTATACCACATCGATTCCTAAGTGTAACACCCCAAAATTTGCCCTCTTATTATCAACCTCGAGCAGTGTGCGCTTCATTCCCGCATCATTCCGCATATCATTGCATCTCATTTGGAAAATAAATAAATAAATAAATCATCATCCTTTGCATGTGCATGAGGAATGTGGTTGGGCAAGGCTTGAGGATATTCGGTTCTTAGGAGAAGAAAATACACTACAAAAATAATACGAATCAATTCCATGAGAAGGCCTTCCAAGAAGTCAAAGAATTGGGATTGGTTAACCGGTTAACGATGGCGGATTTTGGAAAAAAATCATTTGAAAAGTGGTTGGTTTCACCTTTCCCTCCATTTTCCTTCCACTTTCCTTCCACATTTCCTTTAATTATTTCCCCTCTTATTTTTCCACTTCAATTCCACTCCTTTTCCCTTTGATGCTTCTACCATGTTCTACAACCTTCTAGAGTATTCCAAGTAATATTCCAAGGAATATTCCCTCTCCAGCCCTAACCCTAACTAACTACAAACCTAACTCCATTCCTAAACCTAACTCCATTCCCAAACCTAGATCCAAGCCTAGCCTATATATAATCATTAATCACTTCAATGCAAAAGGTCCCAATTTTTCACTCTCATAATTTCACAATACTTACTTCTAGAATCACTTTTCTCTCTCACTTTTCCTCCATTTCCCTTTTCACCAAAGCATTTTTCAAAGAAGCTCTTCAAGTTTCACATTGAAACTTAAAGATCTTAAAGCTTAGCCTCCAACCTCCATTGATTTGGGCATTGTAGAAGAAGAAGCTACTGGTATTTGGTGAGATTTCGACTTATCGGAAGTGCAAGAAGTCTCAAGCATCAAGAACACATTTATTTTGTGTATTCACGGATTCTTCGGATTTCTCTTCAATCACGCTCCAATTCTTGCATCATCTACCGAAGCACTTCTCCGCTTCATAGGTTGGTGATCTAAAATCACTTTGCCTTTAAGTTATTCTCTTCATCTCGCCATTTCGGCATTCTTTAAGCGCTTTTCGTATTACTTGTGGTTGATTGCGTTTTTGTTACGTTTTGCTTGCGATTTGTGGATTTTAATGGATTAGAAACTAGGTTGTAGCTTGTTATAGGTTTTAGCATGTGTTAATAAGCCATAATTGAGTAGAAATCCGTGTTAACATGATTATATGTGTGTTAGGGATGTTTAGAAGTAAGTTTGTGGCCAAAAGCACTTATTTTAAAGAAAATTTTCACTTTTTGTTCAGTGTTAACCGGTTAACGCTTTGGGTTAACCGGTTAACACATGCGTTTTTGGCCAAATCATTGTTGTCTGTGGTCCGTTAACGGGTTAGCCAATTTCGTTAACCCGTTAATGCTGTTGGATTTTGGATTTTTAGCTTATTTGCTTGTTTGTTCTTGCTTCTTGGTGCCTCTAATGTCCATGTATGTTTAGGTATTGATTTTAGTGAATTTTTAGGTCTATTTCCAGTAGCTGATTCAATCGTTTCGAGTCGTTTCGACATGATTTCGTTCACTTTTTTATGTTTGGTGATAAATGTGCATATGTGCTAAAATTGATTCTTGATGTGTGTTGCTACTCTTTAATCACTTGTTTCACATGTTAAATGCTCACTTAAAATTGATTTGTTCTTCATGATTATGATTCTTGCTTGTTGGATTGATTAAGTTCTTAAAATTGCCATGTGTTGATTTTGCTTAAAAATGATAAAATACTTCACATGTTCATGCATGCTTCTTGAGCTTAAGGGATCATTTCTTGACATTAGTTCAATTCTGTTTTTATACCATGTATGTGTAATAATTGATGCTTGTAGTGATACTTGTTTAATTTCATTATAAATACTCATTTGTGCAATATGGAAAAGTGTGGTTGTTCTTGTTGATAATTGTTCCTTTTAACCAAATAAATGATGTAAATAAATTTACATGTTTGTATTCATTTTGTGATGTATATAGATCCATGTTAATTGACATTAATGTGTTGTTTATCATTCACTTTATGCACATAAATGAAAATGATAAAGTCTGCCCCATGTTTTCATAGCTGTTTGTTAGTGCAGTAGCTGTAAAATGTGTGTTTGCATGTTGTATGTGACTTTCTACACCTATCTTTACATGCTGATTGTAGGCTGTAAAAAGCTGCCTTATGTGGTACTTTTATTTGGTAGCTATTTGTGCATTTAGGGGTTGTAGTAGGTGCTGAATTTTTGATTTAGCATTTTTTTAGTTCTTTTAGAATTAAGATAGAGTTTAGATTGAGTCCTAGATTTATTAGGATTTAATTGGAGTGAGTTTGCTTTATTATTTCTAATGAAATGCAACACAAATCTTTGTTTTGTAGGGAGGGAAAGGTATGTTTCCTTACCCTTTATCCTTTTATTTTGTATGCATTTTCTTTATGCATTTAATTTGATCATTACCTTTACACTTGTGATTGGTAGGATTTCCACTTTGGCTAGGACCAACTTATCTTCCTTAGGAAGTAAGTTGTGTCCTTTTTGTTCTTTCTTTTCTTTTTGTTCTTTCTTTTCCTTTTGCTCTTTAGGATTAGAAAAGCCTCACTAACCATTAGGACCACCATCTTAATGAATAACTTAGGACTGTGTCTTAGGCCCCTTAGTTTTGCCTTTTCTCCATTTGAGTTTTCTTCTCTCATCTTCAAACAAAATCTAAAAGACATTCAATAAAGGCATGAAGGAGGTCTCTTGTGTATAGCCTTATTCCATGGGGCACTCATATTCATTCCATCTTGGAATAATGTGGGCTTGTCTAGCATGAAGTACAAGTCTAATCACGAGGCTACCTTCACAAACAATAAACTCAAAAACACTTCTCATGAAAGACAAAAACAAAGACATCGTGTCTTCTCTTCTCATCTCTTAATCTTTGCGGACGAATACGACTTGCCTCGATAGTTCAAATATCGATACGATAAACACACTCGAGTCAGAGTCAGTAACACTTGAGCTAGAGCTATGGCAACGTCATTCTAAAAAACATAAACTAGTTTCCGACTTAGTTAGGAAAACTACATCAACTCTGATCCTCATTTTCCCGATGAGGTACGTAGGCAGTGGGGTAGGGCCCGTTCGAGCACATTCATTATTTTTCCTACATTTCCCCCTTTCTTTTCAATCTCTTTTCCATTTCCCAATTTCTATTCCAGTCAGCAGTTTTATTCAACATCATCTTATTTCTTACCCTTTGAAAAAAACAAGCAAATGTGGATCCCGTCGGGTATGGCGGACGGTCTGGGGTGCTAATACCTTCCCAGGTCGTAACTGAACCCAAATCTTTGGTTCGTAGGACCTCGTCCTTTCCTTCTTCCTCGGGTTTGTGCAGCATTACCTTACCCGTTCCTTCGGGATAAAAATGGATGGCTGGTGACTCTACCTTTTCCGCGCCACTTTCGCATTTGTACTAGGATGAAAATCCCAGGAGCGACAGCTGGAGACTCTATTGGGGAACGAACCCATAATATTTGGTTTCCCTCGTAGAGTCAATCCTAGCGCTTGTTTATTTTTGTTTCTTTGGGTGTTTATATGAGTGTTGTTGGGTGTTTATTTACTGTTTTTATTTACAGTTTATTTTACAACATTTATTTACCACTTTCAGTATTTATTTTTCACATGCATCATATATATTGTCTGTGTTGGTTTGGTTTTTTTCTACGGGATGGGGTTACTGTGAGATGAGCTCGTAACCGGGGCTCGAGTGCACCCTAGGACTTAGAGTGGTTCCACTTTGGCTTCATGGCATCTTGCTATGTAGGTAGTAGTGAGTTCCACACCCAGACTTGCGACCTTCTCGGAAATGTATTGATACCGGAATCTTTCTGGTGCAATACACAACCTTGATAGTTATGTGCAGTCAGGGGACCGATCATTAAGAACCTTTGTGGAAACATCCCTCTCCAGTGATGACAATGGAAGACCACATTTGTTGGCAAACCCACTCGCATCTGAGGGCCCACTGGGAACTCGCATAAGATGGCCTGGTTCTCTCATAGGAACCCAGTCAAGGAAAACTGTTCGTATAACGATAGTATTGTACCCTTCGGGATGAATGTACTATTGTTTCTCGTTTAAGTGCTTGAAGTTGGGGACTTATGAGGGATGCTTGTTTTCCCCGTACTCAACTGAGACCTCCCTGGGTAGTATATAATGCCAAACCGATTCCCTGATTTGGTCATGAGCCATTTCTCGGAGTAGCATACCCATTAGATGGGAGGGTTCACAAGTATGTAGGAACCCTGAAACTTCCAACATATCCGCTTTGTCATCATTGTTCAATATTATGATCAGGTTTTACATGGTCCTTTGGTCCTGAGATCCGGGATTTTGGTGGTACTGTTATTATGGCTCTTCAATAGCACATGACTGTCTTTTTCAGCACCAACATTAGACTAGTGATCGCCAGACCTTTGATCACATGCCAGTGCATTTCATAACATCCTCTGTATGCTTGCATTACTAACACATGCTTACTCATTTGCAGGGTCGCATGTCGCATCCTCATGAACATATCATACGCATTTAATGCACGATTTGCATATTTTGCATTTTTACAGGTTATTCGAACTTCCTAACTTATTCAACTTCAGGCAATATAGCTGGTCAACGCGTTCATCGATATCCAACAAAAAGAAACCGAGTAAGAATGGATGAACGAATGCAGAACGATCTTAATGAGCTCCGACAGAGAATGGATCAGTTCATGGATATGATGCCCAGAATTGCTCAGAACCAGGAGCGTCTTAGGTTGATGGTTGAGCAACCCCAGGAAAATGTTAATAATGCTAATACTGGAACACCGACTGAAAATGTGGATCTGAATGCTACCCTTAACGAAGGGCCAAATCCCAATAGGACTACAACTCGTAATAAGGGTTTAGAAGACACTCAAGAGGACCAGTTCACTCTACTGGATGCTGATATGGGTAATTTGAATGAGATCAATGACCGCAGGTATGAAGAGTTGGCATAGAAGATTAAGGCCCTAGAATGTCATAATTCCCTAGGCATCGATGTAACCAGTCTTGGGTTAGTGCCAGGATTCAGAATCCCTCCTAAGTTCAAGGCGCCATCATTTGACAAGTATAACAGTAGCACGTGCCCTAGAGCTCACATTCACGCATAGTTTGAAAGGATCTCGGCTCACATTGATGACGAGAAACTTTGGATGCATTTCTTCCAAGATAGTCTATCTGGAGCTTCATTGAGCTGGTACATGAAGCTAAACATGGTCTCTATCCGATGCTGGAAAGATTTAGCTGAAGCTTTTCTCAAGCATTATCAATACAATATTGATATGGCTCCAAACCGCACTCATTTGCAGAACTTGTCTCAAGGACCTAAGGAAAGCCTTAAGGAGTAAGCCCAGAGGTGGCGTGAATTGGTTGCACAAGTTCAACCTCCATTGCTCGATCGGGAAATGGCCGAAATGTTTATGGGCACCTTGCAAGGGGCATTCTTGGATCGTCTGGCCGCCTATCCATCCATCGGTTTTACTAATATTGTCATCGCTGGAGAAAGGATAGAAAACTTCCTGAATTTGGGAAAGATCTAGGATGCAAATAGTGATGGTTCTTCTGGTGTGAAAAAGCCTTTTGGAAATGGCCAAAGACGAAGAGAAGGTGAGACCAATGCTGTGTATATGGGCCGAGACAAAGGTCGTTCTCAAGGTTACTACCAAACAGTTGTCGTAACTATTACGCCACAGGTTCAACAACCTCAAGGTCAGCAACATCAGACACAAAGACCAAATCAGGAAAGAACAAGAGCGAGGAACCGCAGACTTGATCCTATCCCGTGTTCATATGTTGTATTGCTTCCAGAGCTTCTAAAGTTGAACATGGTCGAGCTTCGTACCATGAGAGCTCCTTCTCCTGATAATCTACCTCCGAATTTTGATGCAAACGCCAGATGCGAGTTCCATTCGGGTGCCTAGGGGCACAATATTGAGAAATGTTGGGCTTTTCAGAACAAGGTACAGGACTTAATTGACTCCAAAAAGAGATTAATTTCACTCCTCGCCCAAATGTACTCCAAAAACCAATGCCTAATCACAACGGAGTCAGTGTCATAGTTATTTTACCAGATGGTCCACATTAATTTAGAATCTTCAAGAAGTAAATAAAGCCATCAGTATTCAGACACTCTCAGCAATGGCAACTGTTTGTTTGTTTTTCTTTAGTGCATGGTCTTCCCTATTAAGGGGAACTACGTCGCTCTAATTCTTCATTGGTCATGGGTCAATGGAGATACGTAGGCAGAAGATCGTCAGGTCTTTCTAAGAAACCTTATAAGAAAACCTTACTCTCCAGCTTCACAATTTCCTTCAGACGTCTCGTGTTAGAGTCAGAATAATTAGAAGAATAGGTATGATTGTCATGGTTGGGTATACGACTGCAACTTTAAGATTACAAGTCTGTGAGAAAGTTATTGATCACTGAAAGTATCCAAGACTGACAAGTCCAGACGGAGTCAAGCCTCCTCAACAACGACAATGTTCAGCTTCTTTACTACATTTTCATTCGTAGTTTCTTTTATTTTCAAAATATTTGTATGCATGTATGAAAGTTGTTTACTTTTGAATGATAATCATAATAAAGCTCGCATGTTTTCTTGAAGTAATTCATTTGTATTCATTTATAATTGTGAATGTGTGCATTGAAATACCAACTGTCATGTTTAAACTCTTAAGGGAGGATGACGAAACAAAAACGCAAGAATCTCTAATTGTGTACTCTCGAATAAGACCCTGTTGACAATGTACAGACTTTGTTTCAAATCCCTAAACACCAGAGATATAAGGGAGATAGACCCTCTCTAACCCCTTTGAGACTTGAAGTAGGAGTTTCTTTTCGCATGAAAACAAAAACCCGTACATTTAACCCAGGGGAAGGGTAGATGTCATCTAGTCGGACCAAGTGTTTAGGCTTTCATAAAGGAGTGTATTTGAGGATCCATTACATTCCATTATGCTAATCAAGAGGTCCAAAGACCAGAAACCACAATGGTTTTCCAAATCAAAAGGTCCAAAGATTGAAAACCACAATGGTTATCCTTCATCGACCAAAGAATGAGGCAATCAAAACCCTCGCAAAGCAATCAAGAAGAACAATGTCACACGATTTATTAAAAAAAAGAGAGAAATGAAAAATCCTACTAAGTCGAAACTTGAAAACAAGCGACTTAGGAAAAAATTAGGGCATCCCGCTGGACTCCACAATCAAAGATTCACAAGAATCAGTCCAGGCAAAAGTTAGGGATAAGCAAAAGAATGCAAAAAGCAAAAGACAAAAAAGATTACACAAGAAAGATCCTCAAACAAGAACAAAGTCGTGTGACACAGGCATGAAAGCTAAAGGGGTGACTGACTCCAAACAATAACCTGATTGGTGCTTGAACTGTTAGTGTCAATGGTTCCTCAACCATCACAAAACCCTTATGAAAGGTGAGTGCTTGCAAAAATTAGTTGAATATTGGAATGGAGAACATCACGAAGAGGGGTGGGAACATATACACTTCGAGCCTATATCCTTTGTTTCTATAACCATGAACCAGGCCACGATACAACCCTCAAAAGTCCTAACTGAAATAGGGTTATTTTGAGAGCGTACTACCACGAGACCGCATTCCTGACTCCTATGAGTTGTGCTAAAAGACCTTTGTTGGTATTGCATGTGCATGATTTCACTTATTCAAATAATGTCGTATCTTAACCAATGATTTTCTCGCAAAGGTTTCCGACATCTTTTCAATAAAAACTTCAAGATTAACACGTGTGTTGCATTAGAAGTTCCATTCTCAGAATAAACATTTTTCTGCTTGCATACATTTATTTGGCATCATAGAAGCTCACATGCGGAAATTCAGTCCAGAAGCTTAAGCTTTCCAAGTTGAGAAGTCTAAAACTTCTGAAAGACAGTCACGTCGAGGTGCACTTTTCCGAGAAAGCTCCATTGAGTAAGGACTTTCCCAACCAGTCATGGTAAAGGCCAGCCAATCCGGGGAAATTACGTCAAGCAATCTCTTCAAAATTCATCCAAACCGGGGCAATCACCTCGAGATTCAAATATCTCCCAGAGCAATTGGTCAAAGACTCGTGCTGGGGCAAGTCACCCCAATCGCACGAGGATTCCTTCTTTCCCGGAGACAAATAATCGGAAGTTCAGAATACCGGGGCAATTATACTCCTGAAGAGTTTAAAGACACCAAGTCTTTTGTAAAATCCTCTTAAGGTAAAGTCCGGATAAAAGCAAATGATCCCTAGCACGAAATGACGAGAAGTCTTTCCTCCTCAAGCAGGACGCGTTTCAGCTTCGTTATCCCCAGCAGGCGCATGAGAGTTATCTCCAATAAAGTCGCCAAACTTTTCTTCAGGAGGTTTCCTTGATCTTATTTCCCAGCAGGTCTCAAACCAAATCCTTCTCTTCCCCAACAAAGCAATAAGGATTATCCCTAGCAAGAGTCGTCTTCCCGTAGGGAAGCACTTCTTACAAGAATCCAGGAATCCCTAGCAGTCAGCTCAATGGTTTCCCTCCCCACTTAGGTTCGGAAAATTCAGATAGACATAAAGTTCTCCTCAGCAGAGCCTTGATAGGTCTTTCCCCAACTAAGTCGAAACGTTGCAGATCACCAGTGGAGTCTTCGGGGTGAGATTCAATCCCCAACAGTTGAGGCATCACCTAGCAGGGCCTTCAAATCTAAAGTCCAATTTATTTTTGGAAAAGGTGATAAGTCGAGACAGACTAGTCACACTTTTCTCCGGCAAAAATATCGGCAATCATCTGTATTCCCCACAAAGTCAGCAAGGATTTGTTATTTCTTCGTCAGGAATTCCCTTTGTATCTATCCCCCAGGGTCATGGGGAATCATGTCATACAGTTCAACGTATGTGTGTTCGATCCAATGTTGATATCAAAAGTCCACCCGCAGCGTGGCAACTTACCCAAAGTACAACTGTAGATTGGACAAAGTCCATCCTCTGGGTGGAAAATTCTTAAAGTCCAGCCGTAGACTGGCAAAAGTCCATCCTCCTGGTGGCGAAATATTGAAGTCCCCCGTAGTGTGGAAAAAGTCTCCCGTAGTGTGGAAAAAGTCACTTGTAGTGAGCAAAAGTCTCCCGTAGTGAGCAGCAGCCCCTGTAGTGTGGCAAAATATTGAAGTCTCCCGTAGTGAGCAGCAACCCCCGGAGTGTGGAAAAATATTGAAGTCTCCCGTAGTGAGCAAAAGTCTCCTGTACTGAGCGGCAGCCCCCGTAGTGTGGCAAAATACAAAAGTCTCCCGTAGTGAGCAGAGCGCCCCCGTAGTGTGGCAGAAATAAAAATCTCCCGTAGTGAGCAAAAGTCTCTCGTAGTGAGCAACAACCCCTGTAGTGTGGCAAAATATTGAAGTCTCCCGTAGTGAGCAGCAGCCCTCGTAGTGTGGCAAAATATTGAAGTCTCCCGTAGTGAGCAAAAGTCTCGTGTAGTGAGCGGCAACCCCCGTAGTGTGGCAAAATACAAAAGTCTCCCGTAGTGAGTAGAGTGCCCCCGTAGTGTGGCAGAAATAAAAATCTCCTGTAGCAAGCAGTGACCCCTGTAGTGTGGCACATCATTAATAGCCCAACAAAAGTCCACCCGTTGTGTGGCACGTCATTAATAGCCCAACAAAAGTCCACCCGTAGCGTGGCAAATCAATAATCTCCCAGTGTTATTCCAAAACATTCACCGGTTCACTATTCTTCACATCAAGATTCTCCTCAAGAAGAGTTCAGATGGTTGGGTTTATTCCCATATTCTTCTTCCACCAAGTGCAAATTTTCTGGTTGTTTTTAGTATTCAATCCCTGCATACTTCAAACGTCTGAAAGCGAATGCTATCATCCCTTCAAGTCTACAATGATTGAATAGGGGAAGCTGTAACACCCCAAAATTTTCCCTATTATTATCAACCTCGAGCAGTGTGCGGTTCATTCCCGTATCATTCCATTGCATCACATTTGGAAAATAAATAAATAAATAAATCATCATCCTTTGCATGTGCATGAGGCATGTGGTTGGGCAAGGCTTGAGGATATTCGGGGCTCAAGAGAAGAAAATACACTACAAAATTAATAGGAATCAATTCCATGAGAAGGCCTTCCAAGAAGATAAAGAATTGGAATTGGTTAACCGGTTAACGGTGGCGGATTTTGGGATAAAAATCATTTGAAAAGTGGTTGGTTACACCTTTCCCTCCATTTTCCTTCCACTTTCCTTCTACATTTCCTTTCATTCTTTCCCCTCTTATTTTTCCACTTCAATTCCACTCTTTTTTCCCTTGGATGCTTCTACCATGTTCTACAATCTTCGAGAGTATTCCAAGGAATATTTCAAGGAATATTCCAAGGAATATTCCCTCTCCAATCCTAACCCTAACTAACTACAAACCTAACTCCATTCCTAAACCTAACTCCATTCCCAAACCTAGCTCCAAGCCTAGCCTATATATAATCATAATCACTTCAATGCAAAAGGTCCCAATTTTTCACTCTCATAATTTCACAATACTTACTTATAGAATCACTTTTCTCTCTCACTTTTCCTCCATTTCCCTTTTCACGAAAGCTTTTTTCAAATAAGCTCTTCAAGTTTCACATTGAAACTTAAAGATCTTAAAGCTTAGCCTCCAACCTCCATTTATTTGGGCATTGTAGAAGAAGAAGCTACTAGTTTTTGGTGAGATTTCGACTTATCGGAAGTGCAAGAGGTCTCAAGCATCAATAATGCATTTATTTTGCGTATTCACAGAGTCTTCGGATTTTTCTTCGATCAAGCTCCAATTTTTGCAACATCTACCGAAGCACTTCTCCGCTTCGTAGGTTGGTGATCTAAAATCACTTTGCCTTTAAGTTATTCTCTTCATCTCGCCATTTCGGTATTCTTTAAGCGCTTTTCGTATTACTTGTGGTTGATTGCGTTTTTGTTACGTTTTTCTTGCAATTTGTGGATTTTAATGGATTAGAAGCTAGGTTGTAGCTTGTTATAGGTTCTAGCATGTGTTAATAAGCCATAATTGAGTAGAAATTTGTGTTAACATGATTATATGTGTGTTAGGGATGTTTAGAAGTAAGTTTGTGTCCAAAAGCACTTATTTCAAAGCATATTTTAACTTTCTATTCAGTGTTAACCGATTAACGCTTTGGGTTAACCGGTTAACACATGCGTTTTTGGCCAAATTGTTGTTGTCTGGGGTCCATTAACGGGTTAACCAATTCCGTTAATTGGTTAACGCTGTTGGATTTTGGATTCTTAGCTTATTTTCTTGCTTGTTCTTGCTTCTTGGTGCATCTAATGTTCATGTATGTTAAGATATTGATTTTAGAGAATTTTTAGGTCTATTTCCAGTAGCTGATTCAATCGTTTTGAATCGTTTCGACATGATTCCATTCACTTTTTCATGTTTTGTGATAAATGTGCATATGTGCTATAATTTATTCTTGATGTGTTTTGCTACTCTTTAATCACTTGTTTCACATCTTAAATGCTCGCTTAAAATTGATTTGTGTTTCATGATTATGATCCTTGCTTGTTGGATTGATTAAGTTCTTAAAATTGCTATGTGTTGATTTTGCTTAAAAATGATTAAATACTTCACATGTTCATGCATGCTTCTTGAGCTTAAGGGATCATTCCTTACCCTTTATCCTTTTATTTTTTATGATTTTCTTTATGCATTTAATTTTATCTTTACCTCTATACTTGTGATTGGTAGGATTTCCCCTTTGGCTAGGACCAACTTATCTTCCTTAGGAAGTAAGTTGTGTCATTTTTCTTCTTTCTTTTCCTTTTGCTCTTTAGGATTAGAAAAGCCTCACTAACCATTAGAACCACCATCTTAATGAATAACTTAGGGTTGTGTCTTAGGCCTCTTAGTTTTTCCCTTTCTCCATTTGAGGTTTCCTCTCTCATATTCAAACAAAATCTAAAAGACATTCAATAAAGGCATGAAGGAGTTCTCTTGTGTATAGCCTTATTCCATGGGGTACTCATATTCATTCCATCTTGGAATAGTATGGGCTTGTCTAGCATGAAGTACAAGTCTAATCATGAGGCTACCTTCACAAACAATAAACTCAAAAATATGTCTCAGGAAACACAATAAACAAAGACATCGTACCTTCTCTTCTCATCTCTTAATCTTTGCGGACGAATACGAGTTGCCTCGACAGTTCAAATAGCGATACGGTAAACACCCTAGAGTCAGAGCCGGTAACACCTGAGCTAGAGCTATGGCAATGTCATTCTAAAAAACACAAACTAGTTTCCGCCTTAGTTAGGCGAACTACGTCGACTATGATCCTCATTTTCTCGATGAGGTACGTAGGCAGCGGGGTAGGGCCCGTTCGAGCACATTCTTATTTTCCCTACATTTCCCCCTTTCTTTTCGATCTCTTTTCCATTTCCCACTTTCTATTCCAGTCAGCAATTTTATTCAACAACATCTTATTTCTCACCCTTTGAAACAAACAAGCAATCGTGGATCCCGTCGGGTACGGCGGACGGTCTGGGGTGCTAATACCTCCCCAGGTCGTAACCGACTCCCAAACTCAGATCTTTGGTTTGCAGGACCTCGTCCTTTCCTTCTTCCTTAGGTTTGTGCAGCATTACCTTTCCCGTTCCTTCGGGATAAAAATGAATGGCTGGCGCCACTTTCGCGTTTTACTAGGATGAAAATCCTGGGAGCGACACTAAGCATTACTAAGTTATTTAGATAATTTTAAGGAATTTTTTGGGATAAAAATCCACATTTTTCTCTCTAGGTCTCGTAAAGCGAGGTCACTGCTTGTTAAGCGAAAATCTCACTGACTCTTGCTTGCTAAGTGAGCTCTGCAATTTTGCAAATCACCCTTCTGCGCTCAGTACTCAACCTGCTACGAATCCATTCCACAAAACCAGTCCAAATCACCAGAAAATGCAGAATTCACACAATACAATGTCTAATTCATGCAATTATCACACAAAATCAACAAATACAATCAATTGAACACGATTCTCATTCAAAGCATCCAAATCCTTAATTCCACTAATCAACAACACTACACCAATTCCCATTATTTAACCCTTCTGAGACAGAAGAATCCCACCCTTACCTTGGTTTTGATGAGAAATTCTTCCTTCGGTCTCGAAATCCTCTTCACGCTTTAGCCTTTTCTCCTTCCTTAAACTTGTTTTGATATGTTGTCAAGGTCTGTTGTTTTGCTTATGTTGTTACTATTGTAGTAGATCTTTTAACACAAACCAATTTGTGTATGAGTGTCTTTAGAATAGGAAATAATTGGATTGAAATAGGAAATAATTGGATTGAAATAGTGTGTAATGATTTAATGAACAGAGTTTCAAATAGTAAATAGTGTGGATTGAAATAGTGTGTAGTGCTTTTAATGAAATAGTGTGTATTTTTTATCACTTGAATCTTTATGTGTCTGACTTGTGACTATTTATTATGGATGTTGCAAGAGGAGGAGGATTACGAGGATGATGATGAAGAAGTTGATGTTGGGTTATCATGATTAGTACATAGATCATTTAGGAGATTATCAGTATTTTGGAACTCACTAGTATTTTAATTCTTGTGTATTTTGGAACTTATTAGTATCTTGATGTTGATGTATTTTGGAACTCGTTAATATGCTGATGTTGATGTATTTTGGAAATAATTAATATATTGATGTTGGTGTATTCAGATTATGTATTTGTAAGTAAATTTGTTTTGGATCACCTGAATTGTGGATTGATGAATCTTTTTGGAATGTCATTGGTCCGTTAGAGTGGGTATTTTAAACAGATCTTGATAAAAACAGGTGGTTTGGGTGGCTATGGTATAAAGCGAACGTGACGAATTCAAAAAAAATCAAATGATAATTAGTATCTGTAGTGTCAGCCAAGAAGCCAACGCTACCATCAAAATAGTTTAAGGAAAATTACTAGTGGCGATCACGAGGACGACACTACTATACAAATTACACTGACTAAATTTATTAGTGGCGGCCACAAGGCCGACGCTACCATCAAAAATAAGTTGACTAAAATTGTTTATGGCAGCCAAGTGGCCGACGCTACCTACAAAATATCACATTGTTTAAATCACTAGTGGCGGCCACGTGGCCGACACTACTGATCAGAAAATAGCAAGTGTACTATTTTTACCTATGTAGTAATAGAAGGGAGGAACCCCAAATATCGATCTCAAGGACTGCTTAATAAAATAAGTTCTTAATGATTAATTTCAATTGGACAAAAGTTATGGTTTAAAGGTTTGATTTTAGATTGAATAAACTAAAGTTATTAAAACGTAGACTAAAACAAAGAGTTTTTTACTAATATGAAAGTAATGCCAGGGACGGTGTATGATCCGTAGTGCAATGACTCAATGGTTTCTTAATTTTACAGAGATATGCTTTAAAAAAAATGTCTTTCCTAAGTCGATAATGTTTTTCCAAAATTCCTTTAAAGAAAAACCATTGGTATTCTTCCTCGACCTTGATTCCTCAACGGTCAAAGAAGAATATCAAGCAATAATTCTAACATAAAAAAGGTTTTCACAAAAATATCCCAATTCCTCAGTAATATTTATCGCGATAAAATTTATGCAACAAGGTTAGGATGGTTGGTCAGACCAAATCCTCACCACAATCAATTATCCCATTTTCCAACAAAGACAAAGCGTTAAGGACGTTGCATAAAATAAAGAAACGGATTTAAAAGCATAATCTCAAAATGAAGAATTCAAATTGTCATTACAAAAAGCAAATCAGGGACACCCCCTGGCATTGGGGGGTTTAGCCACTCATGTTCATAACTGAAATAAAAACAGAGCAAGAAAATTGAGACATTACAATTAACGTAGGATTCGTTGGATCGTCAATCGCTTCCGCTCTTGATCAATCCTTCTTCTCCCGTATTAGTTCCAAACCCAAAATCCCCAAATCAAAAAAGTATTCATTACAGTAATAATTGTCAAATATAAATCAGTCTTCCAAAACACCGCGAAAAGTCCGGAATACCCTTGCAGCAACAAAACATAAGATTTTCTTCTGGTCTTCACAACTCGGGCCGTGTTGTGTAACACGGGCACCCGTGTTGTGCCTCTGGTTCATCCCAATTCCTCTTCTTCATCAGATGCTATGGCACGGGCCGTGTTGTACAACACGGGCACCCGTGTCACAGCTCTGACTTTCTCCTTTTCTTAACAAATCTCCTTTTCTTCTGGTATTCACAACACGGGCCGTGTTGTACAACACTGGCACCCGTGTTGTTCCTATGACATCCCATTTTGCTGTCATCTTTCATGCTTGGATCATCTCTTCGGACGCGTCGAACAACCGATTACATATTGACCTGAAAACACATCAAAAAACAACCACATAACCCATTCCAACAGAATAAAACGATTAAAACTAACTTGCATGCTATATTAAGAGAACTATGACGAAACATGAACGAAATACTTCAAACAAACACAATTAGACTCAAAGGACACTGAAAACCGGCTTGAAAACTACAACTAAATATCACTGATCAAACACCCCCAAACTTGAATTCTTGCTTGACCTCAAGCATAAATCCTGTATTTATACCTTAAAACACTAGCAAGATGAATTATGATACTCATACGTGGATCCTTCGTTCCAAGTCACCCAATAAGTTCTTTTTGGTACCTCTCTCTCAGTAAAGGTATCACACAAACACTACACCGTGGAAAACCCCGAATCTGAATCTCCTTTTCAGTAACCTCTCCGACTATGCTTCGGGCTTAGGTCTTATTTTTCGATTTTCAACCCTTTTCATTCAGACAATCACTTTTAAGGCTTTTTATGATTTTCACTATGTGTACAAGATTGATCCCTTTTTAATTGTTGGCACCGATTTTTCTTTGTCCCTTAGGGAAACATTTATGTTCAACCGCCGTTAGGTTGAATAACCTGGTGAGGGTTACCCAACTTAGAAGGATCGATCTTTCTAATGTTTTTATTCATTTTTTTCCGGTGCCTTCAAGCCTTTTTTTTCTTTTTTTCTTTTGGATCAACTTTGTACACACAATTATTATAGATAAAGCCAGATATATCAATAGAAACTACTTCGGGTTTACTTCTCAGATCAAAGTACCATGGCACGAATCTACATGTCGAACTCGTTCCTAATTCCGGAGACTCAGTGTGTTCATGTGGTACCTACACATCAAAAATTTTCCATATTTTGCTCATCGGGTTTCTTTTCACTCACATCCTATATACTTTCTCATAATTCACTCGCAACACACAACAGGTCAGTCAACTCAGGGGTGTTTTTTTCAAATAACACATAGCTATAATTTTCAATCCGACACTACGACACTACTAAAAATAAACATAGATTAAAACAAAACAAACGAAAACATGAAAACTAAACCCCCCACACTTGAACTCAACAGTGTCCTCACTGTTGAAGAACCAATGTCGGAGGGGACTCACAACTATCACTGCTCAGGTGGAAATCCATGAAGCCTCATCTGCTGCATCCATGAATGCAACTCATCGATGAGGTCGCCTTGCCGGGTCTGTTCTTTGATCATTTCGTCCCACTGCTCCTTGGTCACACTCCACTGACCGGTTGCTTGGTTTGATGATCCACCAGCAGTTTGAACCGGGACCTCTTCAGCTTGGTTCCCTTCATCCTCCTCACCTGAAAAATACTCATCAAAATGACCGTTTCCACCCTGGATAGGGTCCTCATACAACTAGTTAGCTCTATTGTCTATAGTAATCAAATTAGGAGCAGGTAAAGAAATCAAATGCCGGTTCCGAGTCATCACAGAGTAATAATTATGACAGCTCTTTATTATACCTTGGTTGATTAAGGTTTCAAGATCAATTTTGGTCTTACATGCCACTGCAGGTACTTCAAGCAACCTATCAGCATACTCTAGATGTTCAGCAATTTGCGTAATCATCCCTCCAACAAAGATCTCACCAGAGGCAGCATTGGCTACCCGCTTCAGGTGGTCTGCTGCGAAGGCCGCAACATTGATCAGCTCATCATTTGCCATACCATACAGGAAGTACAACTCTCTCAGTGTAGCCACTCCTGTGCTATCGCCTCGGCAGAAAAGGGTATAAGCCAACCCTTTCTGAGCATACCTAAAGCATGGGTTATGAATACATGAAGCTTTTGCCGCCGATGCGGCATACTCGGTACTTCCGGTGATATCCTTCCAGAATGATCCTGCCACAAATGTACTCGGCGGTGCACCAGGCCCGTAAACTGGAAGATCTAATATCTTTCCCAAATCAGCAACTGACATCACATGATCATTGTCAAATAGGCAAAACTTCAAAGTACCGAAGTACTCTGTGTCTAATCCAGTCCACATATGCTTGAGCTGAAACTGTAAAGAACTCAAAAATTCCAAGGTTATGCGCTCAAAAGTTGGCGCTTCATACAGCATAAAATTTAGCATGCCAATACTGTGAAACATTCTATGAACTTTGAATTTAAGCCCTAGATTCTCAAGAGTTTCATTACACATATATCGGGTCGGTATCAATTTACGCCTTACCAACTTTGAATACTTTGCTTGATGCTCCGGGTCCTCAAACAAAATGCCATGAGCATTAGGCATTCTGTGTGCTCGCTTACGGGGGCGAGAAGATTTGGCAACACTCTTACCAGTATCCTTTCGAGGAGGCATTGTTCTCACCTGCACAAATTAAGCACACGAAAAAAAATCGAAAGATTAGAGAAATCCGTCACCGTAGAAGTGATGATGGAGGGATAGGGAACACTTTTTGTGAACGGGGTAGTGTGTTTTGGTGAGTGGGTTATGGAGAAAATGAAGCTTTTATGAAGAATGAAAATGGGGTTAGGGTTCTTGAAAGAGAATGGAGGTTGAAGAAGATGAAGGTTTATGATAAATGAGTGGTTAATGAGCCACTAATGAGAAGTTATGATAATAACCACGTGGGACCCACTGAAATAAAGTTGGGAAGTTTAAAAAATTTCAAAATTTGGCTTCCCGCATGTGCAACACGGGTCGTGTTGTACAACACGGGCACCCGTGTTGCATCCCTGGTTTTCCTCAAAGACTTACTTAAAAGAAACTCTTCTTCAGACATTGCAACACAGGCCGTGTTGCACAACACGGGCACCCGTGTTGCATCCCTGGATCTCCTCAAAGTCTCATAAAAAACAACTCTTCTTCAGACATTGCAACACGGGTCGTGTTGCACAACACGGGCACCCGTGTTGTATCCCTGGATCTTCTTCAGATTCACATAAAAACTAGACTTCTTCTGCCCTTTGCAACACGGGCCGTGTTTCACAACACGGGCACCTGTGTTGCACCCCTGATTTTTCAATTTTCCTTGATTTTTCTTATCTTCCTTGCCCGACATCCAACCTCGTTTTTTCTTTCTCAGAACCAATGATACACACAACCTACAAAACTGAAACAAACAAAAGTAAGAATGATAAAATCGTGGGTTGCCTCCCACTTAGCGCTGCGTTTAACGTCGCATGGCTCGACGGTCCGTCATCCTACTGATTAAGACGAGTGACATTCACATCACCAGTAGTCTGGCCTTTGAAGTAAGGCTTTAATCTCTGCCCGTTCACCTTGAAAATATCTCCATTGGTCAGATTTTAAATTTCGACAGCTCCGTGAGGAAATACCTTGTGAACTTCAAAAGGTCCCGACCATTTAGACCTTAGTTTGCCTGGGAATAGCTTCAACCTTGAATTGTACAGAAGGACCATTTGTCCTTCCCAAAAATCTTTTCTTTGAATCCTTTTATCATGCCATTTTTTCGTTTTCTCTTTGTAAACTTTAGCATTCTCGTACGCCTGATTCCTGAATTCTTCTAACTCGTGAAGTTGAAGAATCCTTGAACTTCCAGCTTTTGACAAATCCATATTAAGATACTTAGACGCCCAAAAAGCTTTGTGTTCAAGTTCCAATGGTAGGTGACATGCCTTTCCGTAAACCAGTTGATATGGTGACATACCGATAGGCGTTTTGAAAGTCGTTCGGTACGCCCATAAAGCGTCATCCAACTTAATAGACCAATCCTTTCTAGACGCATTCACTGTTTTTTCCAGGATTTGTTTCAGTTGTCTATTTGACACCTCCACTTGGCCGCTTGTTTGGGGGTGGTATGGAGTAGCTATCTGGTGTTTAACATTGTACTTTTGCAGCAGCTTCTCCATGAGGTGATTCAAGAAATGTGTTCCTTCGTCGCTTATTAATGCTCTCGGGACACCGAACCTTGCAAAGATGTTCTCTTTTAGGAATCTCACCACAACCTTAGCATCATTGGTGGGCAATGCAACAGCCTCCACCCATTTAGACACATAATCCACTGCCACCAAAATATAGTTTTTTCCGAACGACGGTGGAAACGGCCCCATGAAGTCTATCCCCCATACATCGAATAACTCAACCTCGAGCATAGAGTTTTGGGGCATCTAGTTTCTTTTTGATATATTCCCAGTCCTCTGACATCTGTCACACGCTTTCACTAATTCTTGAGCATCCTTAAATAAAGATGGCCAGTAAAGTCCGGATTGAAGGACTTTAGCTGCTGTCCGATCACCACTGAAATGTCCACCATACTCAGAGTCGTGACATGCTTTCAGCACATCTTTTTGTTCTTCGTCTGGTACACATCTTCTTACAAGGCCATCCACCCCTCTTTTGTAGAGAAACGGATCGTCCCATAAGTAAAACCTGCAGTCATGAACAAACTTTTTCCTTTTGTTAGAATCAAAATCGTCGGGTATAATACCGCCAACGAGGTAGTTTGCATAATCTGCAAACCAAGGCACCCCAATAACAGCTAGGATGTGTTCGTCAGCGAACTCATCCTTTATTGGGCGCTGCTCTTCAGTCTCCTCAATTGGTGACATCCGAGAAAGATGATCTACAACAGTGTTTTCACACCCTTTCTTGTCACGGATCTCCACATCGAATTCCTGGAGGAGTAAAATCCACCTCAACAGCCTGGGCTTTGAATCCTGCTTAGCAAAAAGATATTTCAAAGCAGCATGGTCAGTGTAAACAATCACTTTTGAACCCAACAGATATTGCCTGAATTTATCGAAGGCATACACAACCGCTAGCAACTCCTTCTCGGTAGTTGCATAGTTTATCTGTGCAGGGTTCAAAACATGACTAGCATAATAAATCACATGAAGCAATTTCCCTCTTTGCTGTCCAAGAACAGCCCCTACCGCAATGTCACTAGCATCGCACATAATTTCAAAGGGTAGGGACCAATCAGGAGCAATAACAATAGGTGCAGACACTAATTCCTTTTTAAGTGTTTCAAAAGCATCGATGCACTCCTTATTGAAAACAAAAGCCTTATCTTTAACCAACAGGGTAGTTAAAGGTTTAGCTATCTTCGAGAAGTCTCTTATGAACCTGCGGTAAAAACCCACATGTCCCAAGAAGCTTCTTATACCTTTCTCGTTAATTGGCGGTGGCAGCTTCGAGATCACTTCCACTTTGGCTTGATCAACTTCGATCCCTTTTTGTGAGATCTTGTGACCAAGAACAATGCCTTCTCGCACCATGAAATGACATTTTTCCCAGTTCAATATTAAATTGCTTTCTTGACATTGCTGCAAAACAAGTGAAAGGTTAGATAAACAGTGATCAAATGAGGATCTGAACACGGAGAAATCATCCATGAACACTTCCATGTGTTTTTCTAGCATATCCGTAAAAATGGATGTCATGCATCTTTGGAATGTAGTGGGGGCATTACATAACCCAAATGGCATCCTTCTATATGCAAAAATGCCATAGGGACATGTAAATGCCGTTTTCTCTTGGTCCTCCGGTGCAACAGCAATTTGATTGTATCCGGAGTAACCATCAAGAAAACAATAGTAATCATGTCCCGCTAGTCTTTCCAACATTTGGTCAATGAATGGCAACGGAAAATGGTCCTTTCTCGTAGCCAAATTCAATCTTCTATAATCAATGCCTCCATCCAGTAACAGTTCTAGTAGGAATCAACTCATTCTTTTCATTTGTTATAACAGTTGTTCCCCCCTTTTTGGGCACCACATGTACCAGACTCACCCAAGCACTATCGGATATAGGATAGATTAATCATGCATCCAATAGCTTAACAACTTCTTTTCGCACTACCTCCTTCATCACCGGATTCAATCTCCTTTGGGGTTGCACGACTGGTTTGTGATCCTCTTCCATAAGTATTTTATGCATACACACCGTAGGACTTATACCTTTTAGGTCTTCAATCTTCCACCCAATCGCTCCCTTGAATTTCTTAAGGACTTCAATTAACTTGTCTTCTTGCATACCTTTCAAATTAGCGCTAATAATAGCAGGACATTTTTCTTCCATGTCAAGAAAGACATATTTGAGATTCTCGGGAAGTTGCTTCAATTATGATATTTTTTGCTTGTCTTTGCCTTCATCAACCGTTAAAGGTTGTCGCAACTCTTCCCACCGGTGCATTCTAACTCTTTTAAGGATAGGTTGAGTTTCAAGCATAGCTACCACTTCCATATCATTATCTTCAACTTCCTTATCATCTTCAAAAATGGACATACTCAGCACCCTCTCTAGAGGTAATTTGGACACACTTTCTAAATGCTCACTAGCTTCCATTTGTTATAACACTTGTATGTTACTACTAGTGCCCATATCATCTTTATACTTCAAAGTGTTCCTAACATCAATTTTCAACTCTTCATCATACACCTTCAACGTTAGTGTTCCACCTTCCATATCTATCATGTCTCTCCCAGTTTCTAAGAAAGCTCTTCCCAAAATCAACGGGATTTCTTCATCTTCAGGCATTTCAAGGATCACAAAGTCAACCGGAAACACAAATTTGTCCACTCTAACCAGGACATCATGGACAACTCCATACGGCCGCTTCACCGAATGGTCCGCGAATTGGAGAGTCATCCTAGTGTCTTGAACAACACCAATACCCAACTTTTTGTAGATGGATAAAGGCATTAAACTGATGCTCGCTCCCAAGTCAATGAGAGCTCTCTTGAACGATCGGTCACCGATAGTGCATGGGATGGTGACAGCTCCTCTATCTTTTTTCTTCACCGGAATCTTTAGTCCCTGCAAAATAGCACTACAAGTTTCGGTTAGAATAATAGGTTCAGCTCCCATAGTCCTCTTTTTAGCAATGATATCTTTCATGAACTTGGCATAAGTGGGCATTTGTTCAAGTGCTTCAAGCAATGGAATATTCAACTCCAGCTTTTTGAACAAATCAAGGAATTTCTCAAAATTCTTTTCTTGCTGCCCTTTCTTCTTGTTTCTTGTAGGATATGGAAGTTTGACCACCGGTTTCGGTTCAACCGCTTTTTCTTTGATGTCCGGTGCTGGGGTAACTTCTTTTTCTTTACCAACCTCTTCATTTTCTTTGATTTCCAGTTCAACCTCAATCATTTGACTTTCACCTTCAGAATTTTCTTGAACCTCTTCACTAACTTTACCTCTTCGCGTTGTGACTGCATTTACTTGGTGATTATCTCTAGGATTTGTTACAGTAGCACTAGGAAGAGTCCCTGGAGTTTGTGGAATGGCGAGGTGTTGGGCAATTTGCCTCATTTGCACTTCGAGATTCTTTATAGAGGCTCCAGTATTCTTGAAGTTACTCCTTGTTTCTTCTTGAAATTGACAATTGTGAGCTGCCATCTTTTCAATGGCAATTTCCCAATCAGCTTTTCTTGACACTGGAGGCTGATATGGTTGTTGCTGGGGCTAATATTGTTGTTGGCCTTGAACCGGTTTTTGGATGTTCCCTTGATGATCTTTCCAAGAGAAATTTGGGTGATTTTTCCACCCCGGATTATACGTGTTGGCATACGGATTGTTCTTCCTCAACATATTAATCTGTTCAACCTGTTCTTGAGTTGCCAAACAGTGCATGGCAAAGTGAGGTCCACAACATATCTCGCAAATCACCGCTTGAACGGGTTCAACTTGAGCAACTGTTTGAGTTCCCAGATTCATCTTCTTTAACCTTCTTTCAACTTCTGCGGCAATTTGATCTTCCATTTTTACAACCTGCTCTGTCAGCTTTAGATCAATTTTTCCATCTGGTTGACTCACTGTGCGATCATATAATTCAAGGTGTTCATTGGCAGAAACGGCTTCTATGATTCTTTTAATACCTGTGGCTGTTGAAAAGTTTGTTGAGCCACCTGCAGCAGTATCAATAAGCTGTTTTGTCTTTAGTCGCAACCCATTCACAAAGTTTTGCATCTGCTCGGTCGCGTCCATATTATGAGTAGGAAACGAAGTCAAACACCTTTTGAATCGTTTATAAGCATCTCCAAGTGATTCACCCTCTTTTTGTTTAAAATTGACTATATCATATCTTTTCCGGATGAACACTGAAGCAGGAAAGTATTCATTAAGGAAAGTTGTTTCCATCTCTTGCCATGTGGTGATACTCGCTGCGGGAAGAGAGTAGAACCACTATTCTGCATCGTCAGTAAGTGTGAATGGAAACATCACAAGTCGTTTTGCCTCCTCTGAATGAGCTTCGATCTTCAAAAAAGTTGTGGTAGTAAGAAATCTCTGAAGATGCTTATTTGCATCCTCATTGATTCTTCCGGAGAAAGGCTTGCTCTCTAACTGGCGGATAGTAGATGGATGCAACTGAAAGTATGCTACATTCACCGGTTGATTAACAATCGTCATCCTGTTAGGTTGAGCATTTGCCCCTCCGTAATCCCCTAAAAGTCTCTCTGCAACAGGTTGATTCCCTGCCATGTTGTTGAATTCTGGGTCAGTTTCTCTGTCTGAATCAGAGTCACTGTGCTCCGAGTGAACGGATATATAGTCCTCAGTTTCCTGATACGGGACACTTGAACCAGTCTTAGCCAGACTATTAATTCTTGCCTTGCAGCGTCTCTCGTGCAAAGCTCTTTCTGGTTCTGTGTCAAAAGAAAATTTAGCTGAGGCCTGACCTCGCATAAACAGTTAGACACGAGTTAGAAAACAAAATTTCAATAACACTAAAATGATATACAGAGAGAAAAGTAAAATTTTAGTCGCAGAGCAACAAAATTCCAATTGATATAACACAAACAACTTAATTCTTTGGCAGTCCCCGGCAACGGCGCCAAAAACTTGATCGGAAAATAGCAAGTGTACTATTTTTACCTATGTAGTAATAGAAGGGAGGAACCCCAAATATCGATCTCAAGGACTGCTTAATAAAATAAGTTCTTAATGATTAATTTCAATTGGACAAAAGTTATGGTTTAAAGGTTTGATTTTAGATTGAATAAACTAAAGTTATTAAAACGTAGACTAAAACAAAGAGTTTTTTACTAATATGAAAGTAATGCCAGGGACGGTGTATGATCTATAGTGCAATGACTCAATGGTTTCTTAATTCTACAGAGATATGCTTTAAAAAAAATGTCTTTCCTAAGTCGATAATGTTTTTCCAAAATTCCTTTAAAGAAAAACCATTGGTATTCTTCCTCGACCTTGATTCCTCAACGGTCAAAGAAGAATATCAAGCAATAATTCTGACATAAAAAAGGTTTTCACAAAAATATCCCAATTCCTCAGTAATATTTATCGCGATAAAATTTATGCAACAAGGTTAGGATGGTTGGTCAGACCAAATCCTCACCACAATCAATTATCCCATTTTCCAACAAAGACAAAGCGTTAAGGACGTTGCATAAAATAAAGAAACGGATTTAAAAGCATAATCTCAAAATGAAGAATTCAAATTGTCATTACAAAAAGCAAATCAGGGACACCCCCCTGGCATTGGGGGTTTAGCCACTCATGTTCATAACTGAAATAAAAACAGAGCAAGAAAATTGAGACATTACAATTAACGTAGGATTCGTTGGATCGTCAATCGCTTCCGCTCTTGATCAATCCTTCTTCTCCCGTATTCGTTCCAAACCCAAAATCCCCAAATCAAAAAAGTATTCATTACAGTAATAATTCTCAAATATAAATCAGTCTTCCAAAACACCGCGAAAAGTCCGGAATACCCTTGCAGCAACAAAACATAAGATTTTCTTCTGGTCTTCACAACACGGGCTGTGTTGTGTAACACGGGCACCCGTGTTGTGCCTCTGGTTCATCCCAATGCCTATTCTTCATCAGATGCTATGGCACGGGCCGTGTTGTACAACACGGGCACCCGTGTCACAGCTCTGACTTTCTCCTTTTCTTAACAAATCTCCTTTTCTTCTGGTATTCACAACACGGGCCGTGTTGTACAACACTGGCACCCGTGTTGTGCTTCTGACATCCCATTTTGCTGTCATCTTTCATGCTTGGATCATCTCTTCGGACGCGTCGAACAACCGATTACATATTGACCTGAAAACACATCAAAAAAACAACCACATAACCCATTCCAACAGAATAAAACGATTAAAACTAACTTGCATGCTATATTAAGAGAACTACGATGAAACATGAACGAAATACTTCAAACAAACACAATTAGACTCAAAGGACACTGAAAACCGGCTTGAAAACTACAACTAAATATCACTGATCAACTACCATCAAATATTACGTTGACTAAATTTACAAGTGGCGGCCACATGGCCGATGCTACCATGAAATATCTTGATGTATAAAACCACATGGAAAAAATAGTAGAGAAAGTTAACCCAATAAAAAAATGATGTGTGTCAGTCTTTAGCGTCGCTTACAACCGACGCTAACATAGTAATTAGGTGCATCATTTTGGTCAGCAATTAGTCATGCTTTAGTGAGGGCGTTTGGCCGACACTACCTTAGTGTCAAACACAAAACCGACACTAATATTATTAACTTCCAGCTTTGGAAAGTCCGCCATGACACCCACGCTAAGCCGACGCTAATCTCTTTTAGTGTCGGGTTTTTGGCCTTAGCAAGGGCTTTTTGGCCGATGCTAATAATGTGTTTTCTTGTAGTGCCTCTTCTCAGTTTTCACGACCTTCTCCGCAATCACAAAAACACGGTTGAACTTTTCTTTTCCTTATTCCAACCTTATCCCCTAAACCCAATCTATGGTCTTCCACATTTACCCTCACTATTTTCACCAAACGACCACCTTACCCTTATCTCTTTATTTTCCAATTATTTAATTATTCACCAAATAATTATTCAAAATAATCTAATTCAAATATTAAATATCATATTATATAATATTTCTTTCTTCCATACACAAAATACCATAAATCCAAATTAAATAATTGAATAAAATTCGTGGCGTTACAACTCTCCCCCATTTAGAATGTTTTCATCCTCGAAAACTCACTGGATACAAACTACTTCTGATACGCCTTCACGGCCACTAGTCAACTACTACTCTTTGGAAACGATACCACAATTAGTGCAACCAACAATACAACTTATTGATGGTAGCCACAACAAGGCACATTTCTCATGCAATGCATTCTACAACCAACGTACGACACAGATTTACTCTTGAACCGAGCACAACACAATAGTTACCATCACCTTAGGTAACACCTCCCTAATTCTCCATCGTAGGAATTAGCTATACACACCTGAACCATCATCATAGGCAAGAGGCAACCACAAAGATAAGAATGCCAAAATCCATAACACGACATTACCACAACTAAACCACTAACTTCGTTATCACACAACTCAAAACAACCATTATACGATTTACTAGTCGAACACGTAGCCAGAACACCTATATGTCTAGTAATGCAACATTAAAAATTAAACTCTTCACCATCTCACTTCCATTCTGGAATATCCAATGGTCTCATTATTCTCGTCATTCTATAGCCAACTTTCCAATTCTTACATTTTATATCAATATGAAACAACTAAGTTATCCCGCGCTTCCGCTGCGCACTCTGTCTACCTGCAACAATCAAATACAACAAGTTCACTCTAACTTCTTACGCTTTCTAGATATCACCATACATCCTTAATCACATTTAGTATATCCAACATTCTCCCCACTGGGTCTTCTCTCAAACTAGACACAAAGCTCTGAACTGCTAACCCAATTCTAACTCTCTCTACTCATCAGATCAAATAGATACAAAGACTTTCGACTTAACTCATCAGGAATCCCAATTCCCCTTGTCATCTCATACTCTGTCATGGTAGACCAGACAATAATCATATACTTTTGTGATTATTAATTACTCCGAATTATAGGTCCATAAAATCATATTCCTTAATCATTCAACACACCCACTACCACAACCCCGATCCAAATCTTGAGCAAAATGGATCCTTTCATATATCCTCTATTGTCGTAAAGCACAAACTATAACTTTACGATCTTGTATTCATTCTCTGCCAAACTCGTCATCCACAAATCTCAACACCCTCCAAACAACGTATTAGGATTAGACCAAATCATAATGGAACTATAGCCAACTTATACTCCGGTCCTCCAACTTTCTCTACAACAAACACCCAATATACAACTTATTTTTCGCAAGTCAACTGAGATAAACGAATTGCTAACTTGGGATACCTTCCAAAACTCATATCCAAAACATCTTATAGATTTACAATAATACCCTCATTCAACTTGACATACACACGCAACTTCATTTCTACCAACCAAAAATCGTTCTTTGACAACCTATCATACAACTTTACTTCCTTCAATTAATACTTAGAATTCAACTACTAAACATTCCACACTTACTATTTACTCACTCATTAGGTCACCTTGCCAATTCTTCAAATCTTATGTCCCACATATTCTCGATTCATGAATTCCATAGAATACAATGGTTGCATACTTTACATTCTACATTTGTCTTATTAATCCCAGGCATATAACCATACTTCTATCTTACCCTTACCGTTCCACTTGATTCAATGGTTGTTGAATCCAATTACCACACTCCGTACTCATTCTTCACCCCATAGTCCACTAATACCATTAGGGAATTTCAATCCATTTGTGATTCATCACACCTCAAATCCAAGTTATCCCGAACACAACTGTGAATATCATACTACTCCCTGACCAATACATAATCCCAAGCTATTGTTCTCTTCTTCACCAATCACACAAAAAATTCCCCACTGTGGCATTCTTGATTTTATAATTTCCTTTTTATCAAATCCTTTGGAAATTATTTCTATCATACAGACATCTCGTACAATACCATAGAATCCAGCACCACGAACAGAATTACAATACAATTCCATCTTCCTCTCCTAACGAAACTCGTCATCCCATCTCTCAACACCGGGAATATCCACGAGAAATAGACGTTTCTCCCCCACTTATTTCATTCCCAAACTGCAATGGAAAACAAAACAATTACCGACAGTGTTCTCACACACATGTCGCATACTAAACAACGACACTACTACACAACCTGGCTGGACGGCCCGACCTGATCTGATACCACTTTGTAACACCCAAAATACTCCCCACAAATTTAAATTTAAAATCAGAGTAGATAAAAATTATTATTTCATTTTGAGTGTCACAATCGACAAAACTCATGGCTCAAAAGATACGTGTTACAAACATATTTCATCTCGCAGCGAAAAACTTTCAAAACCGCATAAAATAGTATTCCAGAATACAAATTCTTTCCTACAAGTAAATGAATATGAAACAATTATCGTTCCTGTCGCTCCCACCTGATGACACAGGGCCATGAGGGGTACAGACGCGAACGGTCGGCGAAAGAGGGAATGAGAACACACAGGAGTGAACTCAAGGGAAAGAAAGAGTCGCCAGCTAGGCATTTTTATCCCGGAGGAAAGGTAATGCTGCATAAACCTAGAAAGATATAGATAAGACGGTTGCGAACCAGAGAGACTGAGAAAGGGGGTTGGTTACAACCTGGGAAGGTATTAGCACCCAGATTATCCGCCGTACTCGACGGGATCCACGCTTAAAAGATTTGTGTTTTAAAGGGGTAGTGTCAGTGCAATTTGTGTTATCAAAACTGGAAAGAATGCAAGTGTCAGTGTAAAAGAGATGTGAGGTGTATATGATAAGTGTCAGTGTAAGAACAGGAGTGAAATGCTCATGACTATAAGGCTTAAAGAATGATGCTGGAAAGAGGGGGAATATACAGAGACTTTTGTTCGATAACTGTTAAGTAATGCCTACGTATCCTCTCGTGCAATGAGGAAGTCAGAACACCGTAGTTCGACTCAAAGAGACTGAAAGATGAATTGACTTGTGAACTGTTTACTTGTCTATGCTCAAGTGTATGACCTGTCTGGCTCAGGTGCAAACTGTCTTGCATTAGACGGAAGAAGCGAGTTCTCGTTTGTGAGTGAATGAGGTGAGAAAAGAATCCCGGAGGAGACGATTATTGTTTGTTTTTGATATTTTCAATCTTTTATTGCTTTTTGGAGTTTGTCATAGGAAAATGAGCTCAAGCCTAAACCAAGGGTTAGTAAACTCATCACATCCTCCCTCTGATTAGGGGTAATGAGAATACCTTAAGTGTGAAGTAAACACCTCACCCTTAATCACCATGATGTAGGATTAAGATCATTAACCTACTTGTAATTACTTAGATGTTTTTGGTGTTTTTGTTTAGTGTTAAGTAATGAGACTAAGCCATAATCAGGGATTAAACAGACTCATTACACCATCCTAATAGAAGGATAATAGATGAGAATGTTTAAGCTGAGGAAGACTCCTCAACTTAATCCATGATTAGGGATTAACCTCATGACAAAACAAAACCTTTATTAGATGGATTTTAGTTAATGGTATGGTTAAGAAATGAGTTTTATGATTTGTAAGACAACTTGAGGGGGACTTGTCCATTAACACTAGGGTTAGTCCTTCTTAACCAATTAAGGAAGAATTAGAACCCTAATGCAAGGCCCAAGTTACAAGCTTGATGTCTTGATGATTATTAAGTGGATTGATTAAAGGAGTTAAACACATTAAGGGTTTAACACTTAGGATTAAAGTTATACACTCCATCCTAATAGAAGGATGCAGGAATAAACTTAATCACAAAGCCTTAAAACCTTTAGGGTTTAGTCCTTGATTATGAGATGAGAAGAGAAGACTCAATGAGACACAAAGGTAAAAGCTAAATGGGGGACTAATTAAAACCCTAATTATTGTCATGCTTGGAAGTCCTAGGGTTTGTGAGGTTTAAGAGAAAGATCTTCAAAGAACCACCAAGGAGAGAGGCAAATGAAAGGGGCAAAGAGAAGCAAAACAACTTGCTTCACTTAAGAAGTCAAGTTGCTTGAAGAAAGAAAGTAAGATGAACAAGAATGAGCAAGATCAATCCAAAGCACAAGACAAAATGCAGCAATGATGCATATGAGAGATGAAAAGGGATTATGAGAAGTGAAGGCAAATCCACTTCTCAAACAACTTACCACCTAAAATGTTAGCAAAAGAAATGTAATGCAATGCAAAATGAGATGCAAAGTGATGATGCAAACCAAAACCAGAAGCATAAGTATGATGTTAATGATGCTAAGGGATGATGCAAACATGAGGCAAGGCAACAAAATGATCATACAAACATATAGATGCAAGAGAAGCATGCTTTGAACCATGGATGTTCATGAAAGGTTATGAAAAACAATGGACATATAACATGGCAAATGAAAGATGAAATGATCAAACCTGATTCTAATGTGTCCTAAGATGTATTATGAATCAAATGGATGCACAAAATGTCATGGCAAGTCATGGTATGCAAGCAAATGAGAGATGGATGCAAAAAAAAGCCCAAATTAGGGTTTATAGTCAATGCACAAAACAAAATTCAAAAACCAGAAGCAAACATCATGATAAAAATTTGAAAATGAAATCAAGGGAACCCTAAACCTATACAAACTCACTGCCCAAAGCAGGGGTTCTAACTCTTAACCTAATGAGGGTTATGAATTTTCTAAGATTGCTAGGGTCTTAAGGTACCTTGTCAAGAAAAATGCAAAACAAATTGGAAATGCAAGATCAATTCATGCCAATTTTATCCTATAAACTACATGTTATGCAAGATGCAAGGCAAAAAGAATCATGATCCAACTCCCAAAGGTTAGACAGAAATGAAATTTTGAAGTTTGAAATAAAATAATGCCTTGAAATTAAATTAATTCCCATAAAAATGATCAAAAGGCCTCAAGAACAAAAAAGAAATTTGGTTTGAGAGTTGGACAATGTTTCTAAATGTTTTTAAAGGTTACATGAATTTTTTTTGTGATTTTCAAATACCTAAAAGTATTTTTAAGTAATTAATTTTCATTAATTAATTAAAAATAAACTTTTAAATGATTTAAAAATAAGTTTTAATGCGAAAAATAAAAAGGAAAATATTTTTGTGTTTTGAAAAATAATGAAAATCTTGACAAAAATTTTCATAATTTTTAAACAATTTTTGCTATTTCAAATTAAATGTGCAAAACAAATAAGAAAAATATGAATTAAAATGAATTTAATGAGAAAGTCAGCGCATCCAAGGGACAGGATTTGAATAAAAAAGGAGGGAGTTGACGCGCGCGGATTTGGAGGGCTAGGATTCATTCTGGGATTTGAATTTAATTAATCCTAATTAATTACGTAAATGACTGGATTAGGGTTTTAATGGGAAATCTGGGACGTTCATTCGCGTGCGGGTCAAAGGAAGTCAGCTCATCCTACGCTCCAGATTCAAACTCACCACTAAACCTTAATTAACAATAATGACTTTCAGAAGGCCGGAACAGTGGTTCCGGTCGTCTTCTCCGACGAGCCATTTTCTTATCTCTCTCTCTAAGCATCTAAAACAACATCTCCCTGCCTAGAATCAAACCCCACACATCACTGAATCAAAATCCCCAAACAAAAACCATTTTTCATTCATCAATAAGGCAAATCGAAACAAAATCATTTTAGGTCAGAAACTTTCAGACAATCCATACATACTCAATATTCCACCATTTTGAAAAGTAAACATATCAGAATCATCAGGACATCATAAGGATTCGATTAAGAACTTAAAAACAAGGTTCTGAGGAAAAAGTTCTTGAGCCATACCTGAGATGGAACCTTCTGGTTCTAGGCTTTCTGGGCTCTCCCTCGATGCAAACTCACTCCTATGAACTTCCTGAAGATGATTCGAAGCTTGGAATGCTTTGAGGATGGCTGATTTTGAAGTTCCAGCTCTGGTGTAGCAGGTTTTGGAGTTTTGGTATGTGGTGTTTCAGGCTGTTTTGGTGGTTGATTATTGTTCCTTGGATGATATGTAACTCATTGGTGAAGAGAGAATGAATGTTTGATGGCTGTGGAAGGAGATTCGAAGAGAGGAAAGTTTTGACAGTTTTTGGAGTGTGCTGCCATGTGTGTGTTCTGAGCCTACTTCCTTCTTGTTTTATGATCCTGAGGCAATCCATAAGCAATCCCAACAATCTAGGAGGGCAGGTATGCACTGTGGGAATGGTATGGGGTGATTGGCCAAAAAGTCAAAAATTGTGTACTTGCAGCATGGGCTATGGCAGAGGCAGTCTAGAGGCTTGTCCTGCCTCAGCTTGAGTCAAGGATGACCCTTGGATGGTTCATGAGAGGTTGCTGCATTTGGATCATGAGTTGAGAGAGTTTTTGCAACTTGCCCACTTGTGACATTTCATGACTTTTGGCTATGTGAATGTGGGAAACCTTGCTGAATTTCTGATGTGGGATGCCTCATTAGGTCATGACAATGTATTAAAACCAGCTAGAGATCATACAATTCCTTTGAGAATGATTTTGCCAAAAATCCCTCTTTGTACTTTCATGAAGAATGGCTTATGGTTATGTGAAAATCAAGGCAAATAAATGAGAAATCCCTTGGGCCAATTCTGATTTTAGGTCATGCATTGCATTGGTATGATGATTAGAGGTCATATTGAAGTCACATAAAGGCTTGCCATGAGAAATTGCAAGTTTTCCATTTTGTGCAAAAGTGAAATTTCAATGATTTTGTCCAACTTTGCAAGGCCATAACTTTTGATCCAAAATGAATTAGAATGAGTTCTTGTACTTTTTGAAAAGGGAAATATCCATTCTACAACTTTCATGACCAAAGTTTTCTCATTTGAAGCATTTTTGAATCAAAAAGCAAGGGTTGAAAAAGTTTCCCAAAATGGCAATTTTCAATACAAGTCACTTTCCCAAAAGGTCAACTTTGCAAATGGCTTGGAATTATTCAAATTTATGAACTTCCCAAATCTTCTATGATCAAATAAAGATCATACACAATCAAAATGATGAAGATCACCCTTTGGTTGGGTCATTGGGGGCCTCAGATGCCCTGATTTTGCACTGACTTGCTCAAGAAGTCAACTCTTGATCAGATGACTTCCCCATGGAATTTCTTCATAAAAATTGATATGCATGATCCCTATACCATATATAGGCCAATAGAAACAAGAATGACAAAAAATTTTGGAGTTATGGCCTCTGAAACCAAAACCCTAATTCTAGGTCATCTGTGCAGTCAAGCCTGGCTCTGCTTCCATGCCATTCTCAGTTCTTGTGATTTTTTGACATTCTTGACTTTGAGAGGATATAATATGATGATTGAACATACATGGGACCCTTTTAAGTGATTGATGGCCTTTGGAGTGGCTCAAATGGCACTTGGATTGCTCAGATCACAAACCCTAGATGCAGATGACTTAGAAGCTATGCAGTGAATCAAAAATGTGGTATGAGATGCTATGATTGAACTTATGCATATGAAATGATCACAAGCCATGGTGTGAATGGTTGAGGGCAAATTTGGGGTGTTTACAGTCCCGACACCCAAAGGACGTATCAGAGCCAACTCCTAAAGACGCGAAGTACACTGACTTCACTAACCAATAATCGACTAATCCTGGTCACCTGCATCTTACCAACATAAGGGTAACATTCAAACAGAAGGGGTGAGATACTTACATCATCAAAAGATAAAAATAATAAGAATAATCAAGTATAATTAACTAGATCATCACTTCCAAACAACAACAACTACACAACCACATCGCAAACACACATTACACATCATACACAACAACAACAACAACTTATGCAATGAGATTCTACTTGACTCTATGCATGCGGTACCATAGTCCGATCTCTATTTCAAGATCCAGTTCTTGTCAGAACTCTTAGCCCCTTTTTCATGGTCCAATATGACCCCTATTTCATAATTACACCCATCGACCCTTATTTCATGGTCCAATATGATCCCTATTTCATGATCACACCCTCGTATGGTCCCTATTTCATGACCGCAGCATCCACGGTGATTGTACTCAATCACGCCATAAACAACTATGCACATGTCATGCACCATCAATGACAATATGCAACAACCACAACATCAACCTCACACAACAACATCATCAACGACATACAACAACTATATCATGCATTAGCATCATCAACAATATACAACAACACCTACCAACTACCACAATTTACATCCACATCTACAACAACGACTCTTAGCAACACTAATAACTTATATCATCAACAACACCTACCAACTACCACAATTTACATCCACATCTACAACAACGACTCTTGTCATATATGCGTAGTTCTAACCATTTCAGGGGCTAAAGGTGAGTGAAGTGTGGATGTTATCCACATTTCAATTCTTTATCTCCTCTCTTACTTTGTTTTCTAGTTTGCAATTGTTGATGTGCCTTGTGCCATGTTGTGCTTTCTTCTCTCTTCTTCCTTTAGAAGCAACCTATCTCCTTTAGAGGAGTAAGTTGTTCTCTAATTCTTTCTTCCTTTCTTCTTCTTCTATTCTTTTTTTTCTTAGGATAGAATTCAAACCACATTAACCATAGGACCACATTTGCATGATAACTTTAGGATTAGACTTCCTCTTTAGTTTTACCTTTGAGATCCTTTTGGTGCTCTCTCTTTCTCATCTTCATACAAAATCCATAGAAAACATGTAATAATGGTTGAGGTGACTTCTCCCTTTTGTTACTCTCTCAAAGAAAAGCTAAAAACATTTCTTCACTTTAATCCATCAAAAAACTTAATAATACAAACAAGTTAGTGAATTTAAATCCTAATCTTAGGAAACAAGTTTGAGGATCTTCTTCATTCTTGATGGACTTGTTACTCATTCTATCTTGGGATGTGGTAATAAGGACATGTCCTTAGAAAAAGCTTTACCTTCACTTCCTTGTGCCACACTCTCATAAAAAATTTCTAAAAAAAAACACAAACAAACAATAAGCATCTCTCCTTCGGGAATTCTCTTCTCACCTCATTCATTCTTTACGTGTGAACTTGTCACTACTTGTCATTTTGCAAGACGGTTACGCACTCGTCGTCCGAGCCTGCAACACCTGAGCATTGACATAGGCAGTTCAAGCCTTAAGACACAAGCAATCTTTTCCACCCCTAGTTAGGGGTACTACGGCGACTCTGATCCTCATGTCCAGTGAGGTACGTAGGCAGCGGGGTAGGGCCCGTTCGAGCATAATCTTTATTTTCCTTACATTTTTCCTTTTCATTTCTTTGTCAGTTCCCTTTTTCACTTCTTTAATCTAGTTTCAGAGTTTCAGTTTTGCAACAGATTTCATTTCTTCACCCTTTGAAACAGTTTCTTTGTAAGCGTGGATCTTGTCGGGTATGGCGGACGATCTGGGGTGCTAATACCTTCCCAAGTCGTAACCGACTCCCGAACCCAATCTCTTTGGTTTGCAGGACCCGTGTTCTTCCTCTTCCTTTCTTATGGTTTGTGCAGCATTACAATTCCTGTTCCCTCGTGATAAAAATGCATGGCTGGAGACTCTACCTTCTTCTGCGCCACTTTCGCGTTTGTACCAGGATGGAAATCCAGGGAGCGACAGCTGGCGACTCTGCTGGGGATTTCCCAACCAGAATCTCTGGATCCCTTGAGAGTCTCTCCTAACGCTTGCGTGTTTTTGTTTTATTGGGTGTTAATTGTTTGCTGTTGTGTGTTTATTTTGCTGTTATTTTATTTACAGTTTTATTTACAGCTTTATTTACAGTTTCAGTATTTATTTTCATGCATCATATATATACTGGACTGTCTGGACTAGTTTTCTGTTTGGTGGGACTTGGATGTTACTTGTGTGTGGTGAGATCAGACTAGTCAAATACCCGGCTTGAGTGCACCATAGGATTTAGCATGGACAATCACTTTGGCCCTATGTCATCTTGTCATGGGGGTATTAGTGCGTTCACACCCGGATTCGCGACCGTCTTGGAAATATCTTGATATAGGGATCTTCCCTACTTCATTACACAACCTTGATAGTCATATGTGGATGGAGACCGATCATTGAGAACCTTGTGGAAACATCCCTCTCCAGTGGTGACAGTGGCAGACCACATTTTATGGCAAACCCATTCGCACTTGAGGGCCCACTTGGAACTTGCATAGGATGCCCTGGTTCTCTTATAGGAACTCATTTAAAAGCATCTTGTCATATAACAATAGTATTGTATCCTACGGGCTGAATGTACTATTGTTTCTCGATTTCAGCGCTCAAAGCTGGGGAGTTATAAGGGATGCTTGCTTTTCCCGGACTCAGCTGAGGCCTCCCTGAGTAGTATATAATGCCAAACCGATTCCCTGATTTGGTCATGAGCCATTTCTCGGAAATGGTGAAAGTATTATTTCTATTCGGCTTTGAGAGTTCGTGATGTTTAACCCGGAGCACACCAATGAGATTGGGAGGGGTCTGCAGGAACCCTTTTAACCCCATCATACCCACTACCAGTACAGTTGTATGTGTTGATATGACATTTTGAACTGTGGAGTTATTGATCTAGATGGTTTGGTAGTTTGATCTAAGGATATTTGTGACACATTCAAGGGTATATGAGCTGTTATTCAGAGGACTTATAGTTTGTGTTCACTTGACTCTTGCAGACAGCACCCAGACAGTTCCAGATTGATCATACTTGCCTTGCATTTGCATCTACATCATATCATAGCATCCTTAACATCTTAGTGTTTTCATTTCTCAGGTTACATTTGCACACCTTGTTATAGTATTTGTTGACCTCTCATATCCAGATGGAAAGCATCATCATAGTTCTCAAAAAGAATAATGCACATTACACATTTCCACAACCAGAAGTGAAGAAACTACACCAGCTGAAGTGACTGATGAATGATAAGATTCTAGGAGATTTCAAGGTCAGGTTTGGGCAGATTCTCAGGTACATGGACAAGCCAACAGAAGACCAAAGAGATAACATCCACACTCTACTTCAGTTCTATGATGCTCCATTGCGCTGTTTTGTATTCGAAGATTATGTCCTAGCACTTACACTGGAAGAAATTGCTAGTTTGCTGCATGTTCCCCTTAGTGGAAGACAACCTTACTACAACTAAGGGAAAGTACTCTAGGCAGAGGAGATTGCTCAAAGGTGTCACTTGCCTTTAAGAAAAGTAGAGCAGAGCTTGAGGAGTAGAAAAGGGAAGGGGTTGTCTTGCAATATGCTGATTCAGGAAGCTCTGGTATATGCTCAAGATGATCAATAGGCACAGTTCAGTGTACTTTTGGCTTTGATGGTTTATGGAATCAGTCTCTTCCCAAGTGACCAAGGGATGGTAAGTCTGGAGGCTGTTGCCATTTTCTTCAGAAGGAATCCCACACCTACTTTGTTAGGTGACTTTTATTATGGGGTTCACTACAGGAATGAGAAGAAGGGAGGTCATGTAAGCTGTTGTGTGCCTTTGTTTGCTGACTGGTTTGCTAGGCAGTTGCCTAAAGTGGGACCCTTTAAGGATTTGAGGGGAGAATGGAAATGGTCCCGAAGACTGATAGGATTGACTGTAAGTGATATGAGCTGGGGGTATGATAGGGATGTGTTAGGAAAGGAAATTATTGTAAAATGTAACTGGTTTCCTAATGTTCCTTTGATTGGTAGGAAGCGGATGATAAATTATAATCCAGTTTTGGAAAGAAGGCAATTGGGATATCCCCTGAGAGAGTCCCCTTCTGATGAGGATGTGAGAGAATCCTTCCTATTGAGGGGAATGTTGACATGGCCATCCAGGTATTCCAAGCTTGAGATATCAGGACTCAAAAAGGGAAAAAGGAGTTTGGGAGGGTAGACCCCAATATGTATGAGCCTTTTGCATCATGGTTAAAGAAGCGTGTCAAGATTACTTTATTTCCTTTTTCTTTGGAGCTTCCCCTCTATCTAAAGGAAGTAATTTCATAGATCCCTGTAGTACCAAGCACTGTTCCTTTAGAAGTCTATCAAAGGCTTGATGCTCAGCTGAAAGAGTTGAAGTTGGAACATAAAGAAACGGTTACATTGCATCATCAGTTAGCACTCTCCAAGTTGACTATAGAAGAGAAGCTGCACAAGGTACAGGTAGAACAAGAGGCTAAGGACAAGGAGTTAGCAGAAAGAGAGGCTTACTTCCAAAGAAGAGGGTTGATGGACATCAAGAGAGAAGAACTATTCAAGAAAAATAAGAAGGCTCTCAGAGATGCTAGGCAATCTCTCACTTGGGTGTATAGTCAAAGAGAGAAAGATCAAGTAGAGTACAAGAAGAAAGAAGAGATGTTCAAGCTGCATATTGTTGCTCAAGGAGAAGAGTTAGAGTAGGCTTACAAGAGGCAACATGAGGTGTCTCAGCAGCTGCACGAGGCTCTTGAAGAGGTGGCATATCTTAGAAGAAGAATAGATGTGAAGAGAACTCGAGTAGAGATGGGGGAAGAGCCATAGTCTTCTTTTAGCTTGGAGTTTTAGTTTTTCTTTGTATCACCTACAGAATTGTTGTAGGGATCCCTTTTGATTACTATTTTATGCTATGTAAAACTTTAAACCCTACGGGGATGTTGTTTGTGCCTTGGGGCCTTTATCTTATTGCATCTTTCTTTTGTCAAAATTCCTCGAGCTGTATGTTTCCTTTTCATAGCTTGGTTGTGGAAATGGTGTGGAAAATAGTGAAAGAGAGGATCATAACAGGTTGATTCCCAAAGCCATCTGGATTCCTCATGAGATACCAGAGCTAGGGGCAATAGGGGCTTGATAATGAAAACACGAATATTGCATTGCATATAACGTGTTTGTTTGTTTTGCAGGTAGTTCATCAGTTTTCTAACGTTTATATCAATTTTAGGCACTATAGCTCCTAGGAAGGTTCAGAAACAGCCAACAGTGCACAAATACCCTACAATGGTGAACAGAGAGAGAGCAATGGATCAGATGCAAGCAGATTTGGCTGACCTAAGGACAAGAATGGACAACTTCATGACCCTCATGACTGGGATGGGTCAAACTCAAGAGCGCCTGCGCGAAATGGTAGAAAACAATCAAGTTAGGAATAATGGGACAGCAGAGGGAGGTAATCGCAACGGGGCTGGCGCCCGTAACGTTGAAATCCCTGTGGTGCAACCAGGGGTCACTATTGTCAATGATGGAGTGAATAATCTGCAGATGGATGGGCAGGATGGACAATTCACTTTGCTGGAAGAGGCAGAAGGACAAGGAGTTGACATGAATAGAAGGTTCGAAGAAATGGCAAAGTAGATTCGTGCCATTCAATCTCAGAGTTCTCTGGGGTTTGACATCACTGATTTGGGCTTGGTGCCAGGGGTAAGAATCCCCTACAAATTCAAGGTCCCTACTTTTGATAAGTATAATGGCACGGCTTTCCAGAAAACTCACCTCCAGTCTTTTGTGGGAAGGATTGACGCGCATACAGACGATGAGAAGTTGTGGATGTATTACTTCCAGGATAGTCTTATGGGAGCCTCCTTGGAGTGGTACATGAAGTTGATCAGGGTTAATATTCGAAGCTGGAAGGATTTAGCCGAGGCATTTGTGAAACAATATCAGTATAATTTGGATATGGCTCCAAATCGTACCCAGTTGCAGACGATGTCTCAGAATGCTAAAGAAGGGTTCAAAGAGTATGCTCAGAGGTGGCGTCAACTTGCTGCTAGAGTGCAGTCTCCCTTATTGGAAAATGAAATGGCAGACATGTGCATGGGAACATTGCAGGGTGTGTTTATAGAGAGGCTGGCGTCTTGTTCAACAACAAAGTTTAATGACATCGTGATAGCCGGAGAGAGGGTTGAAACTCTTTTGAAGATGGGGAAAATTCAAGACACTGGGGCAGGTAGCTCAAGTGGTGTTCAAAAAGCTTTTAATGGACCTCCAAGAAGAAGGGAAGCAGAAATTAATGTTGTGTAAGGCCGAGGTCGGGGCCGTGGATATAGAGGACCCTATGAGCAAGTTGCAGTTGTCATTATTCCATCAAGTCATGTGCAACAAACCCAACAACAGCAACAACAACAACAACAACCACAACGCAATAACTATCAGCAAATACCCTATCAACAGAGACAAGCTCGTCCAGCTAACAGGGTGCTTGAGGCCGTCCCAATGACATACACGAAACTATTTCAAAGATTGTTAGATTTGAACTTGGTTCAGTTGAGGACATTAGCACCGCCACCACCTGGAGAGCTTCCAGTGGGGTATGATGCTAATGCAAGATGTGCTTTTCATTCAGGAGCTCCTGGGCATTCAACAGAGAAGTGAAGGGCATTGCAGCATAAGGTCCAAGACTTAATCGACTCAAAAGAAATTAACTTTGCACCACCTCCAAATGTTACATCAAACCCCATTCCAAATCATGGAGGGGCCATAATAAATGTCGTTGATAGTGGTGAGAGGTTAAACATGATCTTGAATGTGGATGAAGTGAAGACTTCGTTGCTAGTCGTGAAAGATAGACTGCTAAAAGGACAAGTATTCCCAGGATGTGATTATGACTGTGAGGGGTGTTTGAATTCGGTTAATGGCTGTGGGGATTTGAAGGTTGGGCTGCAGTGTTTGATTGACGAGGGGTCGCTACAGTTTGATAGAGTTGACGATAGAAGCAATTGTGTGTCTACCATAACAATTTATTTTGATCCTGTTGAGGTTCCTGTTCGGAGAGAACTTGTGACTATATATGTTCCAGAAGTAAGTCCTGTTACCATTACTGTTCTGGGACCAGTCCCTTATACTGATGACAAGGCCATTCCCTGGAACTATGGCTCAGACATGTATGTAGATGGTCAGAAGGTGGAGATTAAAACAGTGACAATTGACCCGACTGTGGTGAATGTCGGAGGAGTTGGTGGATTTACAAGGAGTGGGCGTCTCTTTGCCCCTCAGGCTCTTAGAGGTGATCCCGAAGCTGAGGTTGTTGCAAAAGCTAAGGGTAAGCAGATAGCAACTGAAGAGGTGATAACTCTTGCTCCTAGTCAAGGCACTTTTGAAAAAGAAGTTGAAGCGTTCATGAGAATAATTAAGAAAAGTGACTATAAGGTGGTTGAACAGCTGAATCAAACTCCATCCAAGATATCTATTATGTCATTGTTAATGTGTTCTTAGGCTCACCGGGAGGCTCTGCTGAAAGTTTTACAAATGGCATATGACCACAGGAGATAACTGTTAACCAGTAGGAGGCCGTGGTAGCCAGTGTGAACGCCAGCCATGGGTTGGGATTCACAGATAGAGATCTCACTTCTAAAGGACGCAATCACAACAAGGCCCTACACATCACCATGGAGTGTATGGGTGTTGTTCTATCACATGTCTTGGTAGACACAGGTTCTTCTCTTAATATGCTTCCTAAGAAGGCCCTAATGAAGTTGAATGTTGAGGGTATTGTCTTATGACCCAGTGATTTGATTGTAAAATCTTTTGACGGGTCCCGGAGGTCTGTGTTCGGGGAGGTGGAGCTACCTGTGAAGATTGGGTCTCAAGTATTCAAAAGTAATTTCTATGTTATGGATATTCAACCCGTTTATAGTTGTATGCTAGGGCGTCCTTAGATTCATGTTGCTAGCGTGGTAACATCCACGTTGCATCAGAAGTTGAAGTATGTGGTAGACGGCCAGGTTGTTACTGTATGTGGGGAAGAAGATATTTTCGTAAGTCATCTATCGACTTTCAAGTACGTGGAAATGGACAGGGAAATTCATGAAACACTTTGCCAGGCTTTTGAGACGGTTAATGTTAGTACTTTGTCTCTAGTGGCTGCTGTCCAGAGCAATGGAAAGGAAGGGACTCCTATTTACTCCTACAAGCAAGCCAAAAAAGTAGTCCAATTCGGAAATGCACAAGGTTGGGGAAAGTTGCTAGAGATGGAAAAGAAAGATGACAAGTTCGGTCTTGGTTATCAACCTAGTGGATCCAACTGGTCTCAGAGTAGTAAGTCCATAACGTTCACAAGTGCCGGAATGCTCGACTACAACACCATCTGTGCAACAAGTGAAGATGGGGGTAATGACTGCGACTGGGATAGCTGGATTCACCCATGTTCACCTGGGGAGGAGCTCCGGAACTGGTCTGCTGAAGATTTTGTTCAAGTTACTTGGCGGTCAAAGTAATTTTCTTTGTTTCCATTTTTATCATACTGCATGTCAAATCCTACACTCTGCCCAAGGTGCATGGATCCATTTGTAGGGCCATCATGCTTTTAATGCATTTACTTTCTTCCATGAAATAAAAGGACATTTTTCAAACAATTGTGTTCTCTTTTTTTATTTTTTAAAAAATTTCACAGAAATAAAATGGCAATGTTTTTCTTTTTCCTGTGTTTTTATGTGTTCATGTCTACTTCAAAAAAATCTTGATTCTGAAATAAGCACATCATTTGTGCAGTGTTGATCATTCGGATTCTTGTGATAACGTTCCTGCTAGACAATCCTATCTACCAAGCTGATGAAGGGGTTGAGGAAGACTATGAACTCCCAGAAGAATTGGCTTGGTTGTTAAAACAGGACGAAAGGGTTATTCAGCCTCACCAGGAAGAAGTAGAGACAATCAACATCGGGAATGAGGATGTAAAGAAAGAGATAAAGATTGGGGCTAATCTGCAAGCCGAGGTGAAGAAGGAATTGATTGGTATGCTACGTGAATATGTGGATATCTTCGCCTGGTCGTATCAAGATATGTCGGGATTAGATACTGACATTGTTGTGCACAAGCTGCCGCTAAGAGAAAATTGTCCTCCGGTAAAGCAAAAGTTGAGAAGAACTCGCCCTGACATGGCAATGAAGATCAAGGAGGAAGTTCAAAAACAGTGGGATGCCGGGTTCCTTGCTGTAACTAGTTACCCACCTTGGGTAGCTAACATTGTGCCTGTACCAAAGAGAGACGGCAAGGTCCGGATGTGCGTCGATTATAGGGATCTGAACAGAGCGGGTCCAAATGATGATTTTCCCTTACCTCACATTGATGTGTTGGTAGATAATACCGCTCAGTTTTCAGTATTTTCTTTCATGGATGGCTTCTCCGGGTACAATCAGATCAAGATGGCGCCAGAAGACATGGAAAAAACGATGTTCATTACCCCATGGGGTATATTCTGTTATAAGGTCATGCCCTTTGGGTTGAAGAATGCAAGGGCAACGTATCAACAGGCTATGGTAACATTGTTCCACGATATGATACACAAAGAAATTGAATGTTATGTGGACGATATGACTGATGTAAACACCCCAAATTTGCCCTCACTAAGTTCACACCATGGCTTGTGATCTTTCATCTTTGCATTAGTGTAAGCATATCATTTCATATTGCATTTTTTGTTTCACTGCATTAGTTCAAATTCATCTGCATCTAGGGTTTGTGATCTGAGCAATCCAGGATCCATCTGAGCCACTCCAAAGGTCTTCAATCACTCCAAGAGGGTCCATGTATGTTCAATAATCATCTTATATCCCTCAAAGATCAAGGAAGTCAAAGAATCACAAGAACTTGCAAAGCATGGAAGCAGAGTTAGGGTTTCACTACACAGATGACCTAAAATTAGGGTTTTGGTTTCAGAGGCCATAACTCCAATTTTTTTGGTCATTCTTGTTTCTAAGGGTCTCAATATGTTATAAGGATCATGTGTACCAAGTTTGATGAAGAAATTCATTGTGGAAGTCATCTGTTCACTGGGTAACTTCTTGAGCAAGTCAGAGCAAAATCAGGGCATCTGAGGCCCCCAACATTGGAACCAAAATGGATTTTTCATCAAATTGAAGTTATATGATCTTTATTTAATCATGAAGTGCTTGGAAGTTCACAAAATTGAAGAAAAGTGAGCTAAATCAAAAGTTGTCAAAAATGGAAATGACTTGTAATGTAAACTTTCCATTTTGGGAAAGTTTTTCAACCTCCTCTTCCTCAACCAAAAATGCTTCAAATGAAAAATTGTTGGTCATGAAAGTTGTAGATTGGATCATTCCCTTTTCAAAAAGTACAAGAAAAAGTCCTAATTCATTATGGAACTCAAGTTATGGCTTGTCAAAGTTGGCAAAAATCACATAATTTTCAAGAATGCACCAAAGAGGGATTTTTGCAAAACCACTTGCCAAGTTATTTTGTGACTTCAAACACACTTCTAAGCATCATAACATCATAGTGCATTGCCTAAAACTCAGAATTGGCCCAAGAATCTCAAGTTTTCATGACTTGGCCATGAAGAAATCCAAAAGGGGCCAAAACTTCATGAAATTGCAAAAGGGCACATAACCTTTCATCCACTTGCTGAATTGCCTCAAATCCTATTCTATGGACCTCCTTGATCTCAGCTGCACCAAGACAAGCCAAAAGCCAGCGGCAAGAATGCCCATACCTCAAGTACAAGTCATGTTGACATTTTGGCAACTTGCCCATACGAATCACCACAGTCCACCACCCACTCTCTAGCCTATCCAGACTTTACAAGCATGCTTCAAGGATACATTTTCATAAGACACACAAGCCAAGAGCTCCAAGAACTCAGCATACACAAAATCACTCCAACTTGCAAAAGCTTTCGAATTTCATAACTCAGCCACTCAAACTACAAACAAATTCCACCATTCATCTCAAAATCATCAATAGAACACAAAGCAACCATTAAAACAGCCAAAAACCTTCCATAGCCAAAACACGATTCTTGACCAGTTGAGTTGCTACCACTCAAACCAGCCACTCTCAAAGCTTTTCAAGCATTGCAGCTTCATCAGGAGGTCAAAGGGAAAGAGTTTGCACAAGGAAGAGGTCCAGAAAGCTCAAATTTGCAAGGTTCAAGCTCAGGTAACCACCTCAAACGTTTTTCCAGAAATGTGTTTTTAAGTTTCTAATTTATTCTCCATGATTCACTGATGATCCTGATATGTTTAGTTTTGAAAATGATCAAGTATTGAGCATGTATTAAAGCTTTGAAATTTTCTGCGTATTTTCCGTTTGGCTTTGATTCTTGATCTTGAGTGAAAATAAATGGTTTTTATGGGTTGAATCTTGTTTAGAATGAGTTAGTGATCATTTCTGGAGAGTTAAGGGGTCTGGGGTGGCCTGAAATGGAAGATAGGGTGGAGAGTTGGCTGGAGAAGATGACCGGAGGTCTTCTCCAGCCACCTGAAAGTGATTAAATGGTTAATTAGGGTTAGGGTTGTGTTTGAATGAGAACCCTTGGATTGTGTCTACCCGCGTGTTTGAACGGCTGAGATGTTGTCATTAAACCCTAATTCTGTTTTAATTAAGTTTAATTAATTAATTAATGAAAATCAGCCCAGAGTGAATCCTGTCCACTCATTCACACGCCAGTCAACCAAAATCCCTTAGCTTTGAATGTGAGCCATCAGATCATCCTACTTTTATTTAATTCAGTTTTTAATTCATTTTTTCTCATTTGTTTTGCATATTTTATTAAAAATAGTTAGAAAATCCTAAAAAATATTTTTCTTTTGCATTTTCACTTAAAATATTTTTCTCAACCAAAAAACATTTTTATTTTCATTTTTTGCATTAAAAAATAATTTTTAAAACATTTAAATGTTTATTTTAATTAATTAATGGAAATTAATTAATTAAAATACCATTTAGGTTTCTAAAAATTCCAAAAAAATTCACATTGCATCTTAGGACATTTAGAAACATTTTCATGCCATTCATACAAATTTCGTTTAGGTTTTGAATCAATCTTGACATTTTTCTTGAATTTAGGTTTCATAAAATTCCCATTTTTGAACCCTAACTTCAAGAATTATTTTTACCTAACCATGAATGGTATGACATTGATTCTTTTTGCATTGATCTTCATATATCATGTAGTATCTAGCATAATTTTATCACAATTTCATCTTGCATTTTTGATTTAATTTTCATTTTTCCCCTTAAGGTACCTTAAAACCCTAGATAACTTAGAAAAATCATAACTTCCTTTAGGTTAAGAGTTAGGTTTCCTCCTTTGGGGTGTGATATCATATGGGGTTAGGGTTCCTTTGAGTTCATTTTCAATTTTTTATCTTGTGATTTTCTTCTGTTTTTGACTTTTGCATCTCATGTTGCATTAAAACCCTAATTTCTCATCTTCATTTGCATACATCTTGCATATACATTCATTCATGAACTTGCCATGACATTTCTTGCATTCACATGACTTCTAAGAGATCATAGGACACATTAGAATCATACTTGATCATTTCTTCATCCATTTTCCATGATATGCATTCATTTCATTCCATGAACTTTCATGTGCTTTCATGCATCCTACATGCTTCATTTGCATTCTCATCTCTTGTATGATCATTCATAACTCTTGACATGTCTTTGAATCATCTCATATCATCATTAACATGATGTTTATGCTTCTGGTTTTGGTTTTCATCCTTGCATTTGTTTCATTTTCACTTCATTCCTTCCTTTATGCTAACCATTTCAGGTGGTAAGTACTTTGAGAAGTGAATTTTCCTTCACTTCTCATTTGTCTCCTATTTATTTTTATACATTAATTGCTGCATTTTTCTTTTTCTTTAGAGTGAGCTTGCTCATTCATGTTCTTCATTCACTTTCTTTCTTCAAGTAACTTATCTTCTTAAGTGAATTAAGTTAACTTGTTTCTTTTGTTTCTCCTTCTTTCATCTGCTTCTTCCATTGGTGGCTTCTCTGAAGATCTCTTGCAAGCCTTACAAACCATAGGAACATCTAAGCATGACAATAATTAGGGTTTTGATTATTCCCCCTTTAGTTTTACCTTTGTGTCTTCTTTTATGTGTCTCTTCTCATCTCATAATCAGAGACTAAACCTTTAAGGTTTTAAGGCTTTGTGATTAAGGTTATGCCTGCATCCTTCCCTTAGGATGGGGTGTATAAATTTAATCCTAAGTGTTAAACCTTTAATGTGTTTAAATATCTTAATAAATCCATCTTAATAATCTCTAAGACAATAGCTTGAAACTTGGGCCTTGCACCAGGGTTCTAATTCTTCCTTAATTGGTTAAGAAGGACTAACCCTAGTGTTAATGGACAAGTCCCCCTCAAGTTGTCTTACAAACCATAAAATTCATTTCTTAATCTTACCATTAACTAAAATCCACTTTAATAAAGGCTTTGTTTTGTCATGAGTTTAATACCCAATCATGGATTAAGTTGAGGTATCTTCCTCGGCTTAAATGTTCTCATCTATTATCCTTCTATTATGATGGTGCAATGAGTCCATTAAATCCTTGATTATGGCTTAAACTCATTACTTAACACTAAACAAAAACTCCAAAAAACATTTAAATAATCACAAGTAGGTTAATGATCTTAATCCTACATCATGTTAATTAAGTTTGAGGTATTTACTTCATACTTAAGGTATTCTCATTACCCCTAATCAAAGGGAGGATGTGATGAGTTTACTAACCCTTGGTTTGGGCTTAAGCTCATTAACTTATGACAAACACAAAAAGCAATAAAAGATTGAAAACACAAAAAACAAACAATAATCGTCTCCTCCGGGATTCTTTTCTCATCATCTTCACTCACAAACGAGAACTCGCATCTTCCGTCTAATGCAAGACAGTTAGCACCTGAGCCAGACAGGTCATACACTTGAGCATAGACAAGCAAGCAGTTCATCAGTCAATTCATCTTTCAGTCTCTTTGAGTCGAACTACTGTGTTCTGACTTCCTCATTGCACGAGAGGATACGTAGGCATAACTTAACTGTTATCGAACAAAAGTCTCTGTTTCTCCCCCCCCCCCCCCCTCTTCCAGCATTATTCTTTTAAGCCCCATTCCTGAGCACTTCAATTCACTTTCTTACACTGACACTTGTACATTCTTTTCCAGATTTTGCACACAGATAGCACTGACACCTACCCCTTTAAACATAAACTTTCAAGCGTGAATCCCGTCGAGTACGACGGACAATCTGGGTGCTAATACCTTCCCAGGTTGTAACCAACCCCCTTTCTCAGTTTCTATGGTTCGCGATCGTCTTATCCATTTATTTCCAGGTTTATGCAGCATTTCCTTTCCTTTGGGATAAAAATGCCTAGCTGGCGACTCTTTTCACTTCATTCCATTTCCTCCTTTCGCCGACCGTTCGCACTTGTACCGAGATGCAAATCTTCGGGAGCGACAGCTTGGCAACACTGATGGGGAGCCTTATATGGCAACCAGTGCTTCTGGTTCTTTTTGTGGGTTCCTCCTAGCTCTTGTTTAATTTGTGTTTACAGGGGTGTTATGTGCTACTTGTGCTAGTTTATTTTCTTTATTTATTGCTTTATGTACATCTTTATTTATTGCTTTCATTTACAGTTTTTATACTTCATACTGTCATTATCATTGTGCTGGATCTGGTTTTCCTTGGTGGGTGGGATTTCATTGAAGTATTAAGGTCCTATACCGGGGACCTGAGTGACACATAGGCTAGAGTGGCTTCATATTCTTTCCCATTCCATTTCGGTCTGGTGCGGGAATATGAAACACGGTTCAGTCGTGGGTTTCTTCTTGAGAACTCTGTGCTATAGATTTTCTGTAGTGCTAGGGCTATCTGGGAAGCCTACTAAGTCTGGATGACCTTTTTATGACCTTCAGCATCTGGGGAATTAGAGGAGGATCTTTTATGGTTATTGTAAACACTGTACCTCCGGGTTAGAAGTGTTTACACTTCTCATAACTGATCCAAGTCTGAGGATCCTTGTTCTAGAACATTACATCTGAGGGGGTTGGGTTGTTTACAGGTTTGCAGGAACCCTTGGCCACATCATACCCTGTTACTGTTTTGTTTTAAGAATGCACCATTTTGGACAGTTCTTGTGATTACCCTGGACTTGTGACTCTTTATTTGAGTCCTCCACTTGGTTACAGGATTTCTAAGCCTCCATCCGAACTTCTGAACATACATGGACTATTTACCAAGGCAGATAATCAGATCCAGCTCTTGATCACAAACCCTTTGCATATCATTTGCATACATCATTTCTGCATCATTTAACATTTGCTTATTTGTTTTACAGGGTATCCATCCTATCATATTTGGTTTGGTTTTGACCCTTTCTGCTACTCAGACTGCTTCAGTTTTCTTCTCCAGCAATCTTCATCAGTTTATTAGTGGTTCTCCTCCAGCTTGTCTTCATCAGAGACTCACCTCCAGTTTCTTAGTCAGTAACCTTCATCAACAGTTGTTCTCAGCTTCTTCATTAGTACCCATCATCAGCATGGACACTTCAAGAAAGAGCAACATCTCTTACCACTTCTTTGAGCCCACCTTGACTGGCATCAGGCAGGTCCAGTCCCTCATTACACCTGACCATATCCCACTATTCAGAGAGCACTATGGGGGCATATTGGACATGGTAATGGATCTTGATGCATCTCAGAGGAGCATGATCCATACATTCTTGCAGTTTTATGACCCTCCACTCAGATGCTTCACATTCCCTGACTTTCATATGGGACCTTTGCTAGAAGAATTTTCCTTGTTAATAGGAGTTCCTATCAGGAGAGGGATTCCTTTCAACCCAGAGATGACTGTTCCCAGAAATGAAGACATAGCCAGGGCATTGCATTTGGAGCCTGCCCTCATTGATCAGAACATGACAACCAAGGATGGAGTTCCAGGCCTCCACCTACACTTCCTGATCTCCCAGGCTACCCTGAAGGCTGCAGTAGGAGAATGGAAGATTGTCTGTGCACTTTTAGCCCTCAGTATATATGGGATTATTTTGTTTGCAAATGAACCCATGTTTGTTAGTAAGAATGCCATCCACCTGTTCTTGTTGAGGAACCTTGTTCCTACCTTGCTGGGAGACTTTTATTACTCAGTACATCAGAGAAATGAAAAGCAAAGAGGGAAACTGGTCAGATGTTGTGCTCCTCTGTACTACTCTTGGCTGCTCAGACACTTGCCAAAATTATATACCTTCTTAAACCCCCATCATCAGAAGAATTGGGCTAAGAGATTCATTGCCTTGACATCAGATGACATCAGATGGTGCACCCAGAGCACCAAAGGCAAGGATATTATTACCAGCTATGGGCAGTACCCTAATGTGCCTCTGATAGGAGTGAAAGGTTGCATCAACTACAACCCTTCACTGTTTAAGAGACAATTGAGATATGATTTGGTTCATCCTCCCAGAGGACAAGATTTGGCTGAGACTCTCTACTGTGAAGTTCAACCCAGCTCTACTGTTGTCAGACAGGCTGCTTGGGCTTGGGATAACATTCAGACCAAAGGGACAGCCATCCTTGGAAAGTGCAACAACATTGCTTCAGCCCAATATTCTAATTGGTCCCGTACAAGAGCTCAGGTCACCCGGATGCCTTTCACTTTGGAAGATGTGCCTGGACCTTCTACAATACAACCTGCAGCAACTCTCAGCCTGGAAGAGTTTGAAAAGATGAAAAAGAGGAACACTCAGCTAGCTGAAGCCTTAAAGAAGACTCTTTGGGAGAGAAATGACAGCCGTCTGGATAATGAGAGATTGGAAAGACTCAGAGCTGAGCATCTGGCCAAGATTGAAAAGACAGATGACTACTGTAGCGGTAAAATCGTGAGTGTTAGCTATTGATTAACTTAACTCGATGTACACAGAGTCGCCACCGCGCTTTTGTTTATTTCCGAAAGGAAAAAGGTAAAAGAACGAATAAAAACCTAGGAGTCTAAAAGCAAAAAGCTAAAAGAAACAAACAGAGAATGGGTAAGGGGATTAGTTACGAACCGGGAGGGTTTTAGGCACCCGACACGTCCGTGGTACTCCACGGGAGCCCTTTGAAATATTTATTGCTTTTTGGTCTGAAATTGGTTTGCTTAGAAATGATTGAAGGGATGAGGAGAAGAATGTTTTTTTAATAATTTTGTGTTTGATAAGGTTTTAAAGCCTTATGCCTACGTACCCACAAAGTGCAATGCGAGATCAAAACCTCGTAGTTCGTGGTACAAAATTTGAAAAGAACAATGAGTTGAATTGATTTTAAAATGTAGAGATAAGTCGTCATCCTTTAGCGAATAATTCCGCTAGAAAAGATGAATCATATCTAAACATGTGAAAAGAAAAAAAAGTGCATAAGGCACAAAAACAATTGAGTGAGTTTTGTGTTTTTTTTAAAGTATGTAAAAAAATGGTTTTGATATATTTACATGAATTAACATTTATTAAGAAAATAAAGTGAAAAGTTTAAAATCGCTTGACCGAAGTCAAGGTTTGATTATGAAAGGGTTTGAAATTTAGAAAACAAGAAGATTTTTGAAATAGGGAGAAGTTTTGAAAATTTAAGAATGGGGAGGAGATGAAGGGACTAATCCTAATACTTGAATTAAAAGTTAAGAAAAGAGTTTACCAAACCATAATATGCACAATTCTTCAAAGTTCGGAATTCCCTCTTCAAAGGCTAATGAAATAATCTTGAGGCCGAGGTTTCTAATCCATTCCAACTTGAGCAAGGGGGAAGTTCTTAAAGTCTAAGTCCATTCTCCAAAAAGCTCGGGATAGTAACCATAAGTCCAAAATTAGAAGTCATAAGTCTTTTAATTGTTTAATCCTTTATTAGTGTTTTGATATCCAAATGGACAAAATAAAAACCACAAGCACAATAAGAACATAAACAAATTATATATGATATTATATGATAAAGCATAATAAAGAGATAAGAGAGCAAGAGATTAAAATAAAAGGATAAGGTACGAGAGATTAAATTTAAACAAATTATATTCACAATATTATAATATTTACAATATAAAGTGGTATGATGAACTTAATCAAGCACAACCACAACAAAGAATAATAAAATCGAGGCCACCAGATCCAAGTGGATCTTTAATCGAATCGGGACAACTTTAGGTCTATGTTAAGCAATCGCCGAGTAATTTACGAAGTAATTACCCTACAAATGAGGCCGGCCACCACTAATTAAAGTGGAAAATATTCGTGTTAATACATGTTAGAGAAACGATATAATGGATCGTTCTCCGAAAACATGCCACACTAAAAGAAAAAGGATGGTCTAATCTTAATCGAGATTTTCGTTGAATTTCATCGAAAAGCAACCTATTACGATCTCAAAGTATGGAGAATTATCAAATGATCATTCATCCATAGATTTGAAATAATGAAGATTAAACCAATCGGAAATCAACAATCCCGAATCGGAGATTGTCATCGACCAAATAAAAAGATGGAGAAAAGATGGATCTAAAAATAGATCCATAAAAGGAATTGAAATATTTTTTTAATTCTTTTCAAAAATCTTTTTCTAAACATTCTTTTTTAAAATACTTTTCTCAAATTTTCTAAAATCTATTTCTTAAATGAATTATTTTAATAATATTCTAAAAAAATATTATTAAAATAATTCTTTATTTAAAAAAAACTCTTTGAAACAAAATGAATAAAATAAAACAAAAATTAAACCAAAGGAGGTGGTATAACCCGCGGGTAAGGGTGACGGTCAACAACATAGATCCAAACAGGCCCAATTCAACTCTCTTATTCTTATTATTAAAACAAATTAAAAAAAAGAAAATATAAAAAAATATAAGAAAACAAAAGAACTGGTCTTCTTCTTCCTTCTATGCGCAAAACAGGGCAAACAAAACAAATTCACGGCGGCTCCTCAAGGCTCACCTTCAAAAATCCAACCGAACCAAAATTCCTGAACCTCTCTCTCTTCACTCGCGATTTCTTCTCTTCCTCTTTCGGATTCACTCTTCTTTCTCGGCTTCTCTCACTCAATTCGGATCTCTTTGATTTTTTTGTTTGAAAATTGGAAAGAGGAAAAGAAAGGGGTTTAGGGATTTGAAGTTGATTGAGGGAATGAATTTGGGGATGAAGATATGATTAGGGATTTGAAGCTTGAAAGGATTTTGGCAGAGTTTTTCTTGCTATTGAAGCTTGAATTTGTGAAGGAGGAGTGGGTTGTATTTATAGGAGAAGAGAGCTTGAAGAAGATTGTCGTTTGGTTTGGGATGAGGTTGCGTTTTGATTCATGAAATTTTCGTGTCCGTTTTCGTGACTTGTTGCTGATTTGCTTTGCGTTTTGACTTAGGCTCATTTGCGTTTTGTTTCATGTTCAAATGTGTTTTGGGCTGATGAAATTGCATTTTGATTTTGATTTTTTCAGGTGGATTCCGCGTGTCTTGGCTACGGCTTGTTGTTGAGTGAGCTGAAGTTGGCTGGGAAATTGCTGGAGTATTATGCGAATACGGCGTGAAACCACGGCTTGGCTTTGGAGAATTCTGTGATAGGCATGAAGTATGTGGCTGTGAATGCGTGTGGCAAGATGGAGAAAATGTGAGGCTTGCTGTTTTGTTGGTTGTTGCTTGCGCGCGTGATGTTGGGCTTGGAGTCTTGTTGCGGCTGGACTGTGTTTGGCAAATGGGCGTGAAGAGCTGGCAGCTGTGGGAGTCTTGAAAGCTGGCTGTGGGCAGGCGCGTAGGCTTATGCTTGTGCAAGTGCTGGCGTTTTGCCTGGGAGTTTAAGGCTAGTTTGGCTTGTGTTTGCTTGGGCATTTACGGATGAGGGCATGTGCGGTATTGGGCTGGCTGGCGTGGGGATTCTTGTGGGGTCAGCTTGCTTAATGAAGTGAGGCAAAAGGCTTGGGGATTTTGTGAAGTAGCTGCTTGTGATGTGAGGTGGGCTTTGGGAAAACTGATTGGAAGTGGGGCTTTGTGGGAAAAAAAAGGACTATGACATTTTGTTAATAAATTTTAAAAAAATGAGCTAAAAGATAATTGGTGGATTTTTCTATTTATTTATTTTTTGGTCATATAAAAAAATAATAATAAAGTGATTTAGGGAATTTTGGTAAATGTAGAAATAATGAAAAAATGGATATTCGGATTTTAATTGGACGAAAATGAGCAAAAGGATTTGAAAAGATGGATAGAAAAAAATAGAGGCAATTGGAATGAAAAATTGAAATAATCGGAAATCGAAAAATGGTTAATGGACTAAATTTGGAATAATGAAAAAGGGTATATGGATGAATAATGGATATAAAAAAAAGGTTTAATCGGAAAAAAATGGATAATGGATGAAGTTTTGACTTTAAGCCCACAACCAGATCTGAATTATTTTCGCACAAGCCTCTGATGAAAGAATGAACACAACCAACACAGAACCACTGATCAATTAGATAATTTGCAACTTGCCACTCAAGCCACCACCATTGACTTTTGGACTTCTGAACATTTTCAAATACTTCTGAATCGATCTCTTGGAAAATAAATCCACAAATGAACTGGTGATCATTGAATATACGAACCAAACTTCTCACAGAGTCTGATAACTGATGAACAAACCAAACTTTGCACAAAACACTGTCACACAACCCAACTTGTACTTTGAAAACACAATGCCCGAGAAATGAACCACTGGCACACACAACTGGCAGTCATCACAATCTTTTGATAGTTTGACCAATATTAGGTCAAATATCCATCTGAAATCGCATTGAGACTGAACAAACGCATCTGAATGAAATTACTGCCCTGTCTTTGTAAACCTGCAACACAGAGAAGAAGAACACTGCAACATATTTTTTTTATTTTGGTTAGAAGTCAGTAAATATAAACAAATATAAAGCAGTAAAAATAATGGTGATCCCCTGCGAAGCATAGACCCTCATCTGAGAAGAAACTCGAAAGCCAGTGCGATCTTGTTCGTATGCAAAATGCAGATGATATGCGAAGAAATCTAGGGCAAAAATTAGGGTGTTACAGTTGCCCCTATTTAAGTTTCTTCAATCCGGAGATATGAAGATTGACATCTTCGTCTCTACAAGATGGGAGAGACTTAAATACAGAATACCCAATTTTTGTCCTAAGAGAACATGATATGATATGAATATGATATGCAAACCCAAGAATTCTGTGGGGAAAAATATGACCACCAGAGAACAGTAAACACTTGGGGACACAGAAGAAAATCCCGCTGGGAAAACAACAGACAACCAAAGAGTTACCAGGAAAATAAATCACTGGATAACAGACTCCACTTGGGAAAAGATATGAAGTAATCAAAGAAACAGATCCAACCAGGGAAAGATATACATCCTGCCAGGAATATCAACCAAACAAAATATTTGAATCCAAGAATGGAAAAATACTGTGTTGGAAAAGAATCATCCACTACCTGATTTACTGGGTAGGAAATAACAGACTCGATTATCAATTTACTGGATAGGAGCAAAATTCAGAGGGATACCCTCAACTACCTTTTTACTAGGCAGAACAAATTCTCAACTACCTAATTTACTGGGTAGAGAATATAAAAGACTCGACTATTGATTTACTGGATAGGAGTATGATCAACTACCTGATTTACTGGGTAGGAACTCAATCAAATGGAAACAGCTTCTATTACCTTTTTACTGGGTAAGAAGAAAATATCTGATTCTATTACCTTTTTACTGGGTAAGAAGAAAATAACTTGACTACCGGATTTACTGGGTAGAACAATTCTCGACTACCTGATTTACTGGGTAGGAGTTTAAACAAAGGAAAACAAACTCTATTACCTTTTTACTGGGTAAGAGGCAGAAATCTCGACTACCGAATTTACTGGGTAGGAGTACAAGTAAAAGAACTTGATCAATTTGGTAATATTACCCACTATCGATTTACTGATAGCTTAATTCCAAAGTAAAATATCTACAAAAGGGGACCAAAATTCAATCCAAGAACAAATTAGAGAGAAACAGTCAAACAAGACTCATCCCGAGGAGGAAATATCTCAACTGGGGAAAATTCCATCCAGATAATGAACTGGGGAGGAAACTGAATTAACATCATCCACGAGAAACAAACTCAGTGGGGAATTAGAAAGGATTAACACTTTCTGCTTAATGGTCGACACTCTAAACTTGAGAGGAATACGACACACACACTCTGTGGGGAAAATCCACACCAAAGAGCAGATAACAATGATAAACGCAAGAATGCAAGCAAACAATGCTATGCTTATGCGTATGAATATGCTTATGAATATTCTGACAAAATAGACATAAAGATAAGAAACAGGTGACATAAACACCACAACAACCGGATACTCGGTCAATCCTAAGAGAACAATGCAGGGAAACATGCTGGAGATTCAACTTGAAATCTGCAGGGGAATATCATAAGCCATCAAAGGAATACAATCCTACTACAAGGCTCAAATCATGATGAAACAGCATCTGCCAGGAATATCATCATGCTGAGGAAAGGGTAATAATCTGCTGAGGATGGAAATATTCTTGATAAAATCAAACTTCACGAGGAATAACTGTCATATCACTCCTGCTCCACTTGGGGATAGAGTGCAAGACCTGTTAAAAATCACATAGGGATCTGCTGGAAATCAACACATGCAGACCTACTGGGGATCCATATGAGGATATCAGAAGTTAACATCATAACCAAAACACAGCTACGAGGGATTTTAAATCTATACCCAACATCGGGTAAAAGAAAACCTCTAAACTGACAGCTATATCAATACTTCTATTTTTAAGGATGCAAACAATCAAGCTGAGGAGCAAGAGCTCAGCTGGGGATTCCCAATACCTCTCAATTCAAAGATAACATGTTGAGGAAGAGATCAAAACTCAGCCAGGGATACTTAAGAACATCCCTTCCAACAACTCTTCTGGGGAATACATACAATCTTCATTCATGCTTATTGTTGGGGGAATAAAACATCATCAACATCAATCTGTCAAGATTGTCCAAGAACTTCGCATGGATACAACCGAATCAAACCCTGCTTTGGGAGAGACGAGTTACACACATCTAGACTTTACCGTTCTTGGAATCACTATTGATATCCTTTCTTTGTTCATATATCAAAAGAAAAATGTTTTTAAAATCTTCAAAAATTAAAATTTATTAAATTTGTTTCAAAAGTCATCATCAACAATAAATTGAAATTTTGTAAACAGAAACAATATAAAGAATTGCAAATAATTGGGTAAAAGCTCAAATTTATTGATAGAATGGTAGTCAGCAAATGGCATGACTCCATGGATCATTACAAGTTTGAAAAATGGTAAATACATGGAAAAGGGTTATATTGAGATACAATGATCACTATTCTCCCTATCAACTTTGAACTCCACTGTGTCCGAAACTTCAGTCAAGGATGAGTGAATAAGAATCTTTGATGAATAATTCTTCTGAGGAATAGAATCTGAAATCCTCGGTTGCTACAAGTGATTCAGTCTGTCGACGCAGTTACTTGCCATGATCCCTAACTTTTGCCTAGATTGCCCTTTCGGGTTTTCAATCTACCGGGATAATTATTTCTGTTTTTGTCTCTAATTTTTGCCTGGACCGCCCTTTCGGGTTTTCAATCCACCGAGACGCTCATTTTTGCCTAAGCCGCCCTTTCGGGTTTTCAACTTAGCGAGCTGTTCTTTTATTTTTTAGGAGAAGTATTTCTTGACTACATCCGCATTCACAGGGAGAGTGATCTCCTCACCATCCATAGTTGCAAGAATTAATGAACCGCCAGAGAAGGCTTTCTTAACAACATATGGGCCATCATAGTTCGGAGTCCACTTGCCCCGAGAATCTTTAAGGAAAGGCTGAATCTTTTTGAGCACGAGGTCGCCTTCTCTGAATACACGAGGTTTGACCTTCTTATCAAAAGCTTTCTTCATTCTTTTCTGGTACAACCGACCATGACACAAAGCTGTTATTCTCTTTTCTTCAATCAAATTCAACTGATCGAATCTACTCTGACACCATTCAGCCTCAGTCAACTTGGCTTCCATCAGAACTCTCATTGATGGGATCTCAACTTCAACGGGGAGCACTGCTTCTGTACCATAAATAAGTGAGAAAGGGGTTGCCCCTATTGAAGTGCGGACAGATGTACGATACCCATGCAAAGCAAAAGGGAGCATCTCATGCCAGTCCTTGTACGTCACAACCATCTTTTGAATGATCTTCTTAATGTTCTTGTTCGCAGCTTCAACAACCCCATTCATCTTCGGTCTATAAGGAGAGGAATTATGGTGTTGAATCTTGAAATCTTCACAAAGCTCTTTCATCATCTTATTATTCAAGTTCGAACCATTATCAATAATGATTCTATTCGGAACACCATATCTGCATATAATATTGTTCTTGATAAACCGAACCACAACTTGCTTGGTCACATTAACATACGATGCCGCTTCAACCCACTTGGTGAAGTAGTCAATTGCCACGAGAATAAAACGATGTCCATTCGAAGCCTTGGGTTCAATCATACCAATCATATCAATTCCCCACATAGAGAAAGGCCATGGGGAAGAAATCACATTGAGATAAGCTGGTGGCACATGAATCTTATCAGCATACACTTGGCATTTATGGCACTTTTTCACATACTTGCAACAATCAGATTCCATTGTTAGCCAATAGTAACCTGCTCTCAACATCTTTTTAGCCATTGCATGCCCATTGGCATGAGTGCCAAAAGATCCTTCATGAATTTCTTTCATCAACATGTCTGCTTCGTGTCTATCCACGCATCTGAGCAAGACCATGTCAAAATTTCTCTTGTAAAGCACATTTCCATTCAGGAAGAAATTACCTGCCAATCTCCTCAAAGTCCTCTTATCTTTACCAGATGCCCCAAGCGGGTATTCTTGACTCTGGAGAAAACATTTAATATCATGATACCAAGGCTTGTCATCATGGACCTCTTCAACTGCAAACACATGAGTTGGTCTTTCAAATCGCATCACACTGATCGTGAGAACATCATTCCACTGGTGCACTTTTATCATAGAAGCTATAGTTGCCAAAGCATCTGCCATATGATTCTCATCACGAGGAACATAATGAAACTCAACTTTAGTGAAGAAAGTTGATATCTTCCTGGCATAATCTCTATAAGGGATCAAGTGGGGTTGATGAGTTACCCACGTACCCTGGATCTGATTAATTACCAAGGCAGAATCTCCATACACATCAAGATGTTTAATCCTCAGATCAATAGCTTCCTCAAGACCCATAATGCAGGCTTCATACTCAGCTTCATTGTTGGTACAAGGAAAAGTCAACCTTGCGGCAAAAGGAATATGTGAACCATGGGGAGTAATGATCATTGCCCCAAGTCCTCTTTTGCGTGCATTCACAACACCATCAAAAACTAAACCCCATCGAGATCCAGGCCCCGGCCCTTCCTCAATCAAAGGTTCATCACAATCTTTCACTTTCAAAAACATCACATCTTCATCTGGAAAATCAAACTTGATAGGTTGGTAATCATCAATCGGTTGATGTGCCAAATAGTCAGCCAAGATACTACTTTTTATAGCTTTCTGAGCTCGGTACTCAATATCATATTCTGATAATAACATTTGCCAACGAGCAATCCTCCCAGTCAAAGCAGGTTTTTCAAAGATATACTTGATTGGATCCATTTTAGAGATCAACCAAGTTGTATGATTCAGCATATACTGGAGAAGACGCTTTGCAGCCCAAGCTAAGGCACAACAAGTTTTTTCAAGCATGGAGTACTGAGACTCACAATCAGTGAATTTCTTACTCAAGTAGTAAATTGCATATTCTTTTCTTCCAGATTCATCTTGCTGACCAAGCACACAACCTATGGAATCTTCCAACACAGTCAAGTACATGATCATCGGTCTACCTTCCACCGGAGGAGACAAGATAGGAGGTTCAAGCAGATATTCTTTGATACTTTCAAACGCTTTCTGACAATCATCTGTCCAAACACAACCTTTATCTTTTTGAAGCAACTTGAAAATCGGAGCACATGTGGCAGTCATATGAGAGATAAACCTCGAAATATAATTCAAACGGCCCAAGAATCCTCTTACTTGCTTTTCGGTTCTTGGAGCAGGCATTTCTTGAATAGCTTTCACTTTATCAGGATCAACTTCAATGCCTCTTTGGCTGACAATGAAACCTAACAGCTTTCCAGAACGTACACCAAAAGTGCACTTGTTCGGATTCAAATGGAGCTTATACTTCCTTAACCTCTGAAACAACTTCAGCAAATGTTCAACATGATCCTCTTCAGTCTTCGACTTAGCGATCATATCATCAACATATACCTCGATTTCTTTATGCATCATATCATGGAAAAGTGTGGTCATAGCTCTTTGGTATGTCGCACCAGCATTCTTCAATCCAAAGGGCATCACTCTGTAGCAGAATGTTCCCCATGGTGTAATAAATGTGGTCTTTTCCATGTCCTCGGGTGCCATCTTTATTTGATTATAACCGGAAAATCCGTCCATAAAAGAGAACACATCAAACTTAGCCGTATTATCTACCAACATATCAATGTGTGGCAATGGAAAATCATCTTTCGGACTAGCTTTGTTCAAATCTCTGTAATCAACGCACATTCGGACTTTTCCGTCTTTCTTCGGAACAGGAACAATATTGGTCACCCATTCAGGATAAGTTGACGTCACAAGAAAACCTGCATCAATCTGCTTTTGAACCTCCTCTTTGATCTTTACTGCCATATCGGGATGAGTTCTTCTCAGCTTCTGCTTTACAGCTGGACACTCAGGCTTCAACGGCAATCTATGCTCCACAATATCAGTATCAAGACCTGGCATGTCTTGATAAGACCAAGCAAATACATCAACATACTCTCTGAGAAGCTCCACAATCCTCTTCTTAACATCAGGACCAAGCAATGCTCCAACTTTGACTTCTTTCTTTTCATCTTCAGAACCCAAGTTGACCATCTCTATAGATTCTCCATGAGGCTGAATAATCTTCTCCTCGTGCTCAAGCAACCGAGAAATTTCATCAGGAATCTCTTCATCATCCTCTTCCTCAGCTTCAAACACAGGGAATTCAAAGTTGGGAGAGGGCATAGGATCATTGTTTTCAATGGGTTTATCAATCAATCTGCACAATGATTTTATTTTTATTTTAGAGCATGAACAAAAGTGCAAACAATATGCAGATAAACAATCATTATATTTTTGGGTTTTTTATGTTACCATTTTTTCAGAACAAAGAAAAAAGGAAAAAACACATATGGAAATAACAAAATAACATTTTATTGATGATGATAAAATTTTGAAACAAAGCCCGACAAACATCACTTTCACCTTGGGCAGAGTGAAAGGATTTTTTTGAAAGAAAGTAAAAACAAATTACTTTGAAGAATGAACGATAAAAGGAACATCAACAGCGATCCAGTTCTGGCAAATCTTTCCATGCGTAACGAAGTCAGACATTTCTTCGTCTTCATCATCATCATCAATGATGGCAGCAGCGGAATGGTCGTTGATAAATCCAGCACTTCGGAAGCCTTCTTGAATAGTCTTTGGATCTTTGATAACTGCACCAGGTGCAAAGCCGATACCAAAACCTTCCTTGTTGTCGACAACATTAATAATTCTTCCCCAACCATCAGACTGACCAGCTTCAATCACTCGCAGAGCATCCTTGAAAGAAGACATGGGCATGGCATTCTTCTTAGCAACATTATCCACAACAGAAAAAGCTTGAAACGAAGTTCCCACCTCTTCCTCGGCATCAATATAGGATAAAGAAGACAAATTGCTCACAAGCATCGCCCTTTCACCTTCAATGGTCACCAATTTCCCCTATCTCACAAACTTCAACTTCTGATGAAGAGTGGATGTCACAGCTCCTGCCTCGTGGATCCATGGTCTTCCGAGGAGACAACTGTATGCGGGACGTATATCCATTACTTGAAAAGTAATCTTGAATATAAAAGGTCCAATAAGAATAGGAAGATCCACCTATCCAATCAGTGTCTTCTTCGACCCATTGAAAGCTTTCACTATAATCCCACTGTGCCTCATGGGAGCACCTTGAAACGCAAGCTTTGACAAAGTCAATTTTGGCATAACATTTAGAGATGATCCGGTATCGACTAGCACCTTGGACATGGTATCTTCTTGACAATTCACCGAAATGTGCAGAGCAGAGTTATGATTTCTTCCTTCTTCTGGCAGATCATCATCACAGAAGCTCAAATTGTTGCATGACGTGATATTAGCCACAATACTATCGAATTGATCAACAGTTACATCATGGTCAACATAAGATTGATCCAGAATCTTCTGCAAAGATTTCCTATGAGCCTCAGAACTCATCAAGAGAGACAAAACTGATATCTTCGATGGAGTCTGTAACAACTGCTCAGTGATGTTGTACTCACTCTTCTTTATCAACTTTAGCACCTCATCTTCACTATTACCAGATTGGCCCGATTGGGCAACAGCATCCATAATCTGTTTACTTGCACTTGTATCTTCAACTCTCTTCGGAGGGTCTGAAGCATACACTCTACCACTTCGGGTAACCTTCGTCACATCAACAATGTTAACCACATACTTTGGAGTAGGAAGAGGAACTTCCCTACCATTTTCTATCATCGTAGCATTATACCGGTACGGAACAGCTTTATCAGACTCATATGGCATTGGACCAGGTACATTAATCACCAAAGGAGTAACAGCAGTCTTGCGACTATCGAAAGAAATAACCACCCTCTCAGGAACAGCTCTCTCAGGAGATTGAACTGAGGCATAATAACGTTCACTTCATTTTCATATTCATCTCTCTTTGCTGTTACTTCGATCAATTTATCGTCCATCATCTTTTGGATATCTCTTTTAACAATCACGCAACCACGAGGATTCACCGAGCAAATACAACATCCAGCATAATCATGATCAATATCGTGATATTCACTCAAGAAAGCATGCATCTCAACCAAAGACCTTCGAATATGATGGACCTCATATATCTTGAACAAACCAGGACAACCATCAACCATATTCACAGACGCATTACCATGCTTCGGCAACAGATTCTTCTGCACATTTGGATTAACATCATTGAAATACAGAACATTGTTCCTCATCAATTTTATTACTTCGAACTTCAATGGATAACAATTCTCAACATCATGCCCCGGGGCACCTTGATGAAAAGAGCAACGAGCCTCTGGCTTATACCACCATGGAATAGTCTCTGGAACTGGAGGTGGAGGACGAGTTTGCACAAGATTCTTTGCAATCAAAGATGGAAGCAAGTCTGCATACGGCATCGGAATAGGATCAAAACTTGGCTTAGCCCGAGCTTGTTGATTACCACCTTGTTGCATAGAAGGTTGTTGATAACGGGGTTGATACTTTGGAACTGCCGGCACAGTTGGAGCCACGTTGATCATCGGTGTTACAGAAGCCACATGCTGCGAATGGTGATTCCCACGACTGTGAGGTCTTCTATAACTTTCACGGGATACTGCATTAGTCTCATTTTCTTCCTTTTTCACAAAGTTGAACCTTCTAGAGCTTGAACCATTGCCATTCTCTTGACTCAACCGTCCCTCACAGACACCTTCTTCTAAACGCATCCCCATGCTCACCATTTCAGTGAAATCGGAAGGAGCGCTTGCTATCATCCTCTCATAATAAAAAGAACCCAACGTCTTCAAGAAGATCTTCGTCATTTCTTTTTCTTCCAAAGGAGGAACAATCTGGGCTGCCAGCTCACGCCATCTCTGCGCATATTCTTTAAAAGTCTCTTTGTCCTTCTGGGACATAGCACGAAGTTGATCTCTATCAGGCGCCATATCAACGTTGTACTTGTACTGCCTCACAAAAGCTTCTCCCAAATCATTGAAAGTCTTGATTTGGCTATTATCCAGACTCATATACCACCTCATAGGCGCACCGGTCAAACTGTCCTGGAAATAGTGAATCAACAGCTTATCATTATCAGTCTGAGCAGACATCTTCCTTGCATACATAGTCAAATGGCTCAACGGACAAGTGTTGCCTTTGTACTTCTCAAACTCAGGAAACTTGAACTTGTAAGGAACTTTAACATTAGGGACCAGACAAAGATCATAAGCATCTTTTCCGAACAAATCCTTATGCTTCAAGGCTCTCATCTCCCTCTGGATCTCAACAAAGCGTCCCTGGAAATCATCAAGTCTTTCAGCAACTCCAGCACCTTCACTGGGCTCAGCATGGTAAATCATTTCATCATGATGCAGAATAGTATGCACAACATGCGGTGCAGTAGTCACAAATGGAGGAAGAGTAGTCCACACTGGTGGTGGGAGAGTATTAAATGCAGCAGTCTCAGGATGAGGAGGACGGTATCCAGCAGGAATAAAATCAACTGGCATGCCCCAAGGTGTGCTAGCAGGTATACGATAGCGAGGAGAGATAACAGTCTCAACAGGAACTGATGCAGTAACAACCTCGGAGATGACAGTATTCTGAACAGGAGAAGGAGGTGGCTGATTCTGAGCAGCCACCAAACTTTCCATCATAGCAGACACTCTTTCCAAGCTTTCCCTCAGATAAGTAACCTCTTCGCGCAGCTCGCGATTCTCTTGTTGTAAACTTTCCATCACCCTTCTACGATTAGCTCGAGTATCAAAACGATGAGTCAGCTTGACAGGAGAACTGAATGAAGACCAAAAAACAACATAAGATCCCTGGAGAACACTCAAAAAGCAAGACAAATGCAAGTATGATGCATGCTATGCGTATGCAAATGCAAAGATTTCAAAGGATTATAAGATAACTTGCAATATTTATAAAGAAACATTTTTGAAATACTTAAAAACTCATTCTCATTAATATCAAAGTGAGGATTACAAATGAAGTACAAACATCAATAATCCTAATAAGAAAGAGGAAAAGTAAACTAGGCCTATGGAATCATATCCGAAGAAGTCCCGAATCCTGGCTGATACTTCATACGAATCCTCTTGATCTCATTCTTGTACCGCTCTTCCATATCTTCCTTATCTTTCACCAACTTGTCGACAATGGCCTTCCAAGCACCGGAAGTCGGAGGAATAGTAGATGGAGCATTAGAGGAAAATAAATCCTCTCTCGGCCTCTTCGTGACACGCCGCTCAAGTAGCTCAATAAGATCATTCTTCTCCTTAAGCTGCTCCTGCATAGAAGTCCTCTCAAGTAACCATCCTTCTTTCTCTTTCTTCATCTTCTCTAACTCTTCTTGAAGAGCCATCTTCTCATCAACAGGAGGTAGAAAAGCAGACAAAGGCAACATGGGAAACATAGGCTCCTCAGGTGGATAAGGCATCTTGAGCTTGCAAGCTCTAGATCGAACCCACTGAATATAACATTCGGAAGGAGGAAGGTGTTCTCTTCCTAACTGACCCTTCTCTTTCCGGTGAACCGCATGCCAAGAATGAGCAATCCTTTTCTTCATCTCTATATGATCAGCACCATTAAGAAAGAAGAAACGGGATAAAGCAAGATTGTTTGGAACATCCTTCAAACAATAACCGAACTGTCGTCTAGCCAAAATGGGGTTGTAGCTAATTCCCCCACGTGTACCAAGAAGAGGTACATTAGGAAATTCTCCACAACTATCAATAAGAACTCCAGTGTCATAATGAGAACTATACCATGTCATGTCCTTATGAGAAAGTGACATCAACATTTGAGACCATCTTCGATTCTCTCTATTGTCCTTGAAAACATCTGACTTAGGTAGGTGCGAAATAAACCACCTATAAAGAAGAGGCGCACAACATACAAACTCTCCATCACCTTTGGAAGTCCTATAGTGAAAAGCATGATACATATCTCCAAGCAAAGTAGGAACCGGGTTCTTCTTCAAGAAGATTTGAATAGCATTCTTATCCACAATACCATCCAAGTTCGGAAACAAGACAATCCCGTAAATAAGCAAAGCAAGAATAGCCTCAAATGCATCCTTATGACCCAAAGTAAGTGAAGTAGAAGCCTTTCCCATCAAGAACTTAGCATTAATACCACGAACACTCCCCTTTGGAAGAAACTTCCCATTAAGATCAGACTCCTTAAGAAAAAGTGCTTTGGCGATAACCTTGATAGTAAGCTCCTTCTCTAAACCAGTGAAAAGAAACTCCTTGTCCAAAATAGGCAAACCTAACCAATGATAATACTCCTCCAAAGTCGGCACAAGCTGATAATCCGGAAAAGTGAAACAATGGTGCAACGGGTCATAGAACTGAGCTAAAGTAGGGAGAATCCCCTCAGGCACATCAGTATCCAACATATACAAAAGCTTCCCATGACATCTTCGGAACTCTTGGGTATCAACAACCAAAGCTCCTAGCTTTCTCAACTCTACAACATTAGGATTCTTGAAGGTGTACTTCTTTGTGTTCCTCCTTTCAAAAGTCATAGCCATGGACATCTGAAATTTTGCAAAAGTCCCTTATAAGTCTTTTGAAATCTTACGGACAATGCTCATGAATGTTATGATGGCATGTATGCAACAAACACAAACAAGATCACACAAGGCACACGGGCTTAGGTTCCGAGTCACGAGCATGAAGTCAAGGTAAAAGAACACCAACCCACACAGGTAAGTACTAAGGTTTTGTCTTCATTGTACCTGCAGAAAACCAAAAGGGTGCTAACAGAGGTGCCCGGAGTTAACAGCCATCTTTAGAATATCATCGGTACGTTGGATTACTCCCCAACCGATAACATTCTTAAAATAGACCTCGTCCGAGTGTAGTATCGCGTGACAACCGCCTTAGATTTACACCCAGACAGTTTCAGCACTACGTTCCTAAATTGGCTTGGATGGGTTAAGGGTTCTAAGGTCCTCACTATGATCAGCTCAAGGTCGGAAAATAATGCCACGTACGATTACTCGTCATGACATTGATAGTCCAAGAGAGCCTAACCGAGTGGAGATTATCAAATTGATATTGCTCTGGACTACTCCATCACATATCGCTTCGAATATCGCCGTCCTATCATAAGTTTCAACTCAGATCAGGGTTAGAATCTATCTCACACAGAGGATCACCAAAACCAAAACAGAACAATCAAATAACAAACAAATCAAACCAAAGCAGTAAATAAATCAAAGTAGGATAAATCCACTTAGAGATATTTCCCCAGCAGAGTCGCCACTTTTCTGTAGCGGTAAAATCGTGAGTGTAAGCTATTGATTAACTTAACTCGATGTACACAGAGTCACCACCGCGCTTTTGTTTATTTCCGAAAGGAAAAAGGTAAAAGAATGAATAAAAACCTAGGAGTCTAAAAGCAAAAAGCTAAAAGAAACAAACAGAGAATGGGTAAGGGGATTGGTTACGAACCGGGAAGGTTTTAGGCACCCGACTCGTCTGTGGTACTCCACGGGAGCCCTTTGAAATATTTATTGCTTTTTGGTCTGAAATTGGTTTGCTTAGAAATGATTGAAGGGATGAGGAGAAGAATGTTTTTTTAATAATTTTGTGTTTGATAAGGTTTTAAAGCCTTATGCCTACGTACCCACAAAGTGCAATGCGAGATCAAAACCTCGTAGTTCGTGGTACAAAATTTGAAAAGAACAATGAGTTGAATTGATTTTAAAATGTAGAGATAAGTCGTCATCCTTTAGCGAATAATTCCGCTAGAAAAGATGAATCATATCTAAACATGTGAAAAGAAAAAAAAGTGCACAAGGCACAAAAACAATTGAGTGAGTTTTGTGTTTTTTTTAAAGTATGTAAAAAAATGGTTTTGATATATTTACATGAATTAACATTTATTAAGAAAATAAAGTGAAAAGTTTAAAATCGCTTGACCGAAGTCAAGGTTTGATTATGAAAGGGTTTGAAATTTAGAAAACAAGAAGATTTTTGAAATAGGGAGAAGTTTTGAAAATTTAAGAATGGGGAGGAGATGAAGGGACTAATCCTAATACTTGAATTAAAAGTTAAGAAAAGAGTTTACCAAACCATAATATGCACAATTCTTCAAAGTTCGGAATTCCCTCTTCAAAGGCTAATGAAATAATCTTGAGGCCGAGGTTTCTAATCCATTCCAACTTGAGCAAGGGGGAAGTTCTTAAAGTCTAAGTCCATTCTCCAAAAAGCTCGGGATAGTAACCATAAGTCCAAAATTAGAAGTCATAAGTCTTTTAATTGTTTAATCCTTTATTAGTGTTTTGATATCCAAATGGACAAAATAAAAACCACAAGCACAATATGAACATAAACAAATGATATATGATATTATATGATAAAGCATAATAAAGAGATAAGGGAGCAAGAGATTAAAATAAAAGGATAAGGTGCGAGAGATTAAATTTAAACAAATTATATTCACAATATTATAATATTTACAATATAAAGTGGTATGATGAACTTAATCAAGCACAACCACAACAAAGAATAATAAAATCGAGGCCACCGGATCCAAGTGGATCTTTAATCGAATCGGGACAACTTTAGGTCTATGTTAAGCAATCGCCGAGTAATTTACGAAGTAATTACCCTACAAATGAGGCTGGCCACCACTAATTAAAGTGGAAAATATTCGTGTTAATACATGTTAGAGAAACGATATAATGGATCGTTCTCCGAAAACATGTCACACTAAAAGAAAAAGGATGGTCTAATCTTAATTGAGATTTTCGTTGAATTTCATCGAAAAGCAACCTATCACGATCTCAAAGTATGGAGAATTATCAAATGATCATTCATCCATAGATTTGAAATAATGAAGATTAAACCAATCGGAAATCAACAATCCCGAATCGGAGATTGTCATCGACCAAATAAAAAGATGGAGAAAAGATGGATCTAAAAATAGATCCATAAAAGGAATTGAAATATTTTTTAATTCTTTTCAAAAATCTTTTTCTAAACATTCTTTTTTAAAATACTTTTCTCAAATTTTCTAAAATCTATTTCTTAAAAGAATTATTTTAATAATATTCTAAAAAATATTATTAAAATAATTCTTTATTTAAAAAAAACTCTTTGAAACAAAATGAATAAAATAAAAGAAAAATTAAACCAAAGGAGGGGGTATAACCCGCGGGTAAGGGTGACGGTCAACAACATAGATCCAAACAGGCCCAATTCAACTCTCTTATTCTTATTATTAAAACAAATTAAAAAAAAAGAAAATATAAAAAAATATAAGAAAACAGAAGAACTGGTCTTCTTCTTCCTTCTATGCGCAAAACAGGGCAAACAAAACAAATTCACGGCAGCTCCTCAAGGCTCACCTTCAAAAATCCAACCGAAACAAAATTCCTGAACCTCTCTCTCTTCACTCACGATTTCTTCTCTTCCTCTTTCGGATTCACTCTTCTTTCTCGGATTCTCTCACTCAATTCGGATCTCTTTGATTTTTTAGTTTGAAAATTGGAAAGAGGAAAAGAAAGGGGTTTAGGGATTTGAAGTTGATTGAGGGAATGAATTTGGGGATGAAGATATGATTAGAGATTTGAAGCTTGAAAGGATTTTGACAGAGTTTTTCTTGCTATTGAAGCTTGAATTTGTGAAGGAGGAGTGGGTTGTATTTATAGGAGAAGAGAGCTTGAAGAAGATTGTCGTTTGGTTTGGGATGAGGTTGCGTTTTGATTCATGAAATTTTCGTGTCCGTTTTCGTGACTTGTTGCTGATTTGCTTTGCGTTTTGACTTAGGCTCATTTGCGTTTTGTTTCATGTTCAAATGCGTTTTGGGCTGATGAAATTGCATTTTGATTTTGATTTTTTCAGGTGGATTCCGCGTGTCTTGGCTACGGCTTGTTGTTGAGTGAGTTGAAGTTGGCTGGGGAATTGTTGGAGTATTGTGCGAATACGGCGTGAAACCGCGGCTTGGCTTTGGAGAATTCTGTGATAGGCATGAAGTATGTGGCTGTGAATGCGTGTGGCAAGCTGGAGAAAATGTGAGGCTTGCTGTTTTGTTGGTTGTTGCTTGCGCGCGTGACGTTGGGCTTGGAGTCTTGTTGCGGCTGGACTGTGTTTGGCAAATGGGCGTGAAGAGCTGGCAGCTGTGGGAGTCTTGAAAGCTAGCTGTGGGCAGGCGCGTAGGCTTATGCTTGTGCAAGTGCTGGCGTTTTTCCTGGGAGTTTAAGGCTAGTTTGGCTTGTGTTTGCTTGGGCATTTACGGATGAGGGCATGTGCGGTATTGGGCTGGCTGGCGTGGGGATTCTTGTGGGGTCAGCTTGCTTAATGAAGTGAGGCAAAAGGCTTGGGGATTTTGTGAAGTAGCTGCTTGTGATGTGAGGTGGTCTTTGGGCAAACTGATTGGAAGTGGGGCTTTGTGAAAAAAAAAGGACTATGACATTTTGTTAATAAATTTTAAAAAAATGAGCTAAAAGATAATTGGTGGATTTTTCTATTTATTTATTTTTTGGTCATATAAAAAAAAATATAATAAAGTGATTTAGGGAATTTTGGTAAATGTAGAAATAATGAAAAAATGGATATTCGGATTTTAATTGGACGAAAATGAGCAAAAGGATTTGAAAAGATGGATAGAAAAAAATAGAGGCAATTGGAATGAAAAATTGAAATAATCGGAAATCGAAAAATGGTTAATGGACTAAATTTGGAATAATGAAAAAGGGTATATGGATGAATAATGGATATAAAAAAAAGGTTTAATCGGAAAGAAAATGGATAATGGATGAAGTTTTGACTTTAAGCCCACAACCAAATCTGAATTATTTTCGCACAAGCCTCTGATGAAAGAATGAACACAACCAACACAGAACCACTGATCAATTAGATAATTTGCAACTTGCCACTCAAGCCACCACCATTGACTTTTGGACTTCTGAACATTTTCAAATACTTCTGAATCGATCTCTTGGAAAATAAATCCACAAATGAACTAGTGATCATTGAATATACGAACCAAACTTCTCACAGAGTCTGATAACTGAAGAACAAACCAAACTTTGCACAAAACATTGTCACACAACCCAACTTGTACTTTGAAAACACAATGCCCGAGAAATGAACCACTGGCACACACAACTGGCAATCATCACAATCTTTTGATAGTTTGACCAATATTAGGTCAAACATCCATCTGAAATCGCATTGAGACTGAACAAACGCATCTGAATGAAATTACTGCCCTGTCTTTGTAAACCTGCAACACAGAGAAGAAGAAGAACACTGCAACATATTTTTTTTATTTTGGTTAGAAGTTAGTAAATATAAACAAATATAAAGCAGTAAAAATAATGGTGATCCCCTGCGAAGCATAGACCCTCATCTGAGAAGAAACTCGAAAGCCAGTGCGATCTTGTTTGTATAAAAAATGCAGATGATATGTGAAGAAATCTAGGGCAAAAATTAGGGTGTTACAACTACATCAGGAAGGCAAGAGCAGGGGAGTTAGTACTGAAGAATGCTTGCAAAGAAGCAAAGACTCAGAAGGCTAGGGCAGAGCATTATCTTGAGGAGAGCCAGGCTAGGTGGATCAGGATCACTGAAGCCCGTTGTAACACGGTGGGAGAACTGACTTTAGTTATGTTGCGGATAGCAAGAGTCGCCACCGACTTTTATTTTATCCAAAGGAAAGGCATAAAAGAACAGGAAAGACCTTTTAAAAGATTTTTGGGTCCGGGGGGTAGGTTATGTAAAGGGAAGGTGTTAGCACCCTTTACATCCATGGTTATCCATGGGCTCTTAGTTGCTTAGCTCACTATGAATTGTTTTTGAAAAGGTGAAGTGTGTGAATAGAAAAATTTTCATAAGAGTTAATAATGATCCATGTACGGATGCGTAGAAACTTGTGTTTGAAAATTTGTTTGAAATTTGTTAAGTGTTTGAAAAGTTTTGAATGAAGTGAGCAAGCAACTATGAGGTACCTACCCTAAAGTTTTAAGTCTTTCTTATTCTTTATCCTTTAATTGGTAAGATTATCCCTACTATTAAGGAGTAGGTAGTCATTACCTTGGATGTGAGGGACATGAGAGGGACATCTATTTTATGAAGGCAACTGTGGGGTGTATTAAGCAATTAGGAGGGACTGTCATCATTATTCGAAAAGGGACTTGATCTTTAAAGGCAACCATTAGGGACTTGATGATTTTTCTTTTAAGGGACTTGCTTTATACACCCCACTTGACCTTATGATTAGGCAACATTGAGGGATAGCCTTAGAAAGTGAGATGGCGATTAAAAAATCGACTTACGTGTGTGAGTGTTTAATTTTATTTATCTTTAATTTAAATGAACTAAATTCAATTTTTAAATAGCATACATGTTACACTCCCTATTTTTACTAACCATAGCATGAAAATAAATAATTTAAATATTTACAAAAATTACATCCAGGAGCAGTTACAATAATAATAATAAACAAAATAAATAAATAAAGCAAAATATATAATAATAGTAAAAATTGGGTTAGTGAAATAATAATAAGCAAAAATAATAAATAATAATATGGTTAGCAATAATAACAATTAAAATAAATAGATTTAGCAAAAATAATATAATAACATGATAAACACAAAATTATATTTTTAATATAGACATTTATTTAAAAATATGAACAATTAAAGGATTATGATAATATTTTAATTTATGTACAAATTATCAAATTATTTCTAAGCACATATTAAAAATTATTTATATATAACAATTTAGAAAAAAAGTATTTACATATTATATGGAAAAAATAAATTATAATTATATTTAAAAATTGTATTTACCAAAATTAATCATATTTACAAAATATTATATTAAGTATTATATTTACAAAAAATTAATTTTATTACTCATTATATTTACAAAAGTTATATTAAATAAATATATACATAATAATTATATTAAGAATAAAAATTATTTAGAAAATAAAATTAGGTTTTTTACAAAATTAAGGTTTATTTAGAAAATATTTTAGGGTTTATAAGTTTGTAAAATATAATTAGGGTTAGATGTTTGAAAAAAATAAAAATAGGGTTAGAAATTAACCTAAATAATTAATGAATTTATAAACAAGAATATATCTATGTATTAATAAACATACAAAAAAGTTTTAAAAAAAATATATTACATTTTTTAAATGAGGATATTTTACTAATTATTTATTTTATAAATTATTTTGGTTGAATTAAAAAATAAGAAAATAATGAAAATAGTAAAAATATGAACAAAGCACTAAAAAGTAGGACCTGGGATTTGAACCCAGGTCCTTTACCTGGACAATGAGCTTCAAAACCATCTGTGCCAACGCGCGCTGATAGCAACCATTCACAACAACATGCTTTTATTATAAACCTGCGAAAATCATGAAAAAAACAAAAATAAACACAAAACGGCCTTAATGGGAATCGAACCCAGGCCAGAGAGTGTTCATATATACACGTTCACCATCTGAGCCACATGTTAACTTTGAAACATTATCGCAAACAAAAACATAATAAAATAAGTTGAAATTTCAAATTTTCCTCTTCGCGCCAACAGCCTTCGTCTTCCTCCTTTTGACCTGCGAAACTAGCTACGAATTTTGCTAGGGAATTACCTGCGAATTCTGTTTCACAGGAAAACCTACGAACATCATATTACTCAATTTCCGCACGATTTTTCCAAATTGATTGTGCCAACATGTTCCAAATCATTCATACAATTCAAATATGTCAATAAAAATCATTTAAATGGCCTATATCTCATAACCCTAATTCGGATGCTCAAACCCTAAACATGGCAACTTGTGATACCTGCACCAAAACTCACTAACAAATGTCCAGAAACAATCAACAACACATTATGAATCATAATCAATAAAAAAAACAATGGAAAATGCATATACAAATGGAATCGAAATCTTGTCTTCCATGGACATTTGAAGATTCGGTTTTCACTTGATATGGGGTTATGGATGCTTATGAACATATGAATAGCATCCTGGGAGTATAAGAATCATCTCTATGTCTTTAAAATACCTTTAATTGTCCTCTAAATGTGAATCCGAAAATTGAAATTTTAATGGATTTTTGAATGTCAAGAATGCTTTTGGAGGCTGCCAAATTCGTGTCTCATGCTAGGTTTAGGTTAAGTACTTATAGGAGGATGATTTAGGTCAGAAAAATTGATCCCTTGTGTGGAGATTTTGATCTAAAAAGATTCAAAAATATCATGTTTTAAAAACCAAATATTCATGTATAAGCCCTTGCTATTTTGGGAGATTTTTCATAATTCTTGTATCAATCAAACTTAAATGTGATTTAAGATTTTCTAGAAACAAAATTAAAATTTATTTTCATGATTTTATATTTTATTTGAATTTAAAATGACTTTTTAATATAAAAATCATAATAAATAAAAACAAAATAAATAAAATTATGAATAAATTAAATTAATTTCGTGCAAGCTATTATGAAATGGATTGGGTCATTATTTGGCAAGCCCATTTGAAAAAAAATTGGTTTTAGACCTCCTTTTTCTTTATGAACCAACCCAAAATTTCCCAACTTTGCAAGGGCACACATCCTTCAATTTTAATGGTATGAGGGTGTTCTTGGACATTTTGGAAAGCTTGAAGAGTCCTCTAAACAACCCCACTGGTTTCATGTCCATATCATTTACCAATATCAAGTTATGCCCTTTTGAAGTTGTTGACTTTTTGTTAACTTTCAAAATGACCTATAATGTCTTAGCTTATACCTTCCAAATGAAGCATTTTTGGGCTTGGCTTGTGAGACACAAAATTGTAGAGAATTCAATTTCCTTCAAAATGAGCTTTGAGTGGAGACTTGGTGATGAAGTATGTGAAAGTTATGGCTGGTCAAAGTTTAGTTGACTTTTACTGAGGAAACCCTAATTTAGAAACTCCTGATTCTTGATGATCTGGAATCTCCTTGATGAATCATGATCAACCCTTGATAAAATGATGAATTTTACTTCATCTACTTGATGTTGGCAAAAAATCATGAAGTTTGACTTTGGTTTGACCACAGTTGACCTCAGTTTGACTTTTTAACTGCATTGACTGATTTTGACTTATTTGATCATCTGACTGAGCAAACTTTTGAGAAAAGTCTTGAAACTTGTCATGGGGGTTCTTATACACATATAAGATGTTATGAAGCTCACTTGAAGTCTTGGAAGTCCATTTAGCCTGATTAAAATCAAAACCCTAGTTTTGGATGCACTGCTTAGGAGGTGCACTGTCTGAGGGAATTGTCAACTCCTTTGACCAATTGTGAACTTTGTGAACCTTGTGGACCATCATAAGATGTCTTGTGAACCTCATGGGAGGTATTGTGAAACTTGTGAACCTTGTGAACCTCATAAAGTGACTTTGTAGACCTCATGAACCTCAGGAAGGCTTTGAAAGCATTGTGAATCTTGTGAACCTTGTGAACCTTCATAAAGTGACTTGTAGACTTCATGAACCTCATGAAAGGTCTTGTAAATGTTGAGAAACTTGTGAACCTTGTGAACCTTCATAAAGTAACTTGTAGACTTCATGAACCTCATGAAAGGTATTGAAAGCATTGTGGAACTTGTGAACCTTGTGAACCTTCATAAAGTAACTTGTAGACTTCATGAACCTCATGAAAGGTCTTGTAAGTGTTGAGAAGCTTGTGAACCTTGTGAACCTTCATAGAACACAAAGTCTTGTATTGTGAGGGCAAATTTTGGGGTGCAACAGCTGCCCCTGTTCAATTTTCTGAAACCTGAGGGGTTAGATTGGTATGTTTGCCAGTCGTGACCTGGAAGGTTGAAGGGGATTGAACACAAAAGCCCAAAAATTTGCACTCACCAGTGCATAGAGTGATACGGATGTCTAGTTGAATATGCTTGAGTGGGCTTAAAGATGCCACTTGGAGGAAAGTTCTTCAGGTGCATTTATTGGAGGATAAAGCAGTCCAAAATATGAAGGTATAATGATAGTTTTTAGGAGGATAAAGCAGTCCTAATGTGATAATAAACTTTCAGGAGGATAAAGCAGTCCTGAGATATTGATAATATGCTTTCAGGAGGATGAAGCAGTCCCAATGTGATGATGATAGCTATCAGGAGGATGAAGCAGCCCTGAGGTAACAATATGATTTCAGGAGGATAAAGCAATCCTGAGGTAATAATAAGCTGTCAGGAGGATAAAGCAATCCTGAGGTAATAATAAGCTGTCAAGAGGATAAAGCAATCCTGAGGTAATAATAAGCTGTCAGGAGGATAAAGCAATCCTGAGGTACAATAAGCTGTCAGGAGGATAAAGCAATCCTGAGGTAAAGAAACTGTCAGGGGGATAAAGCAGCCCTGAGGTATTTGATAATATGCTTTCAGGAGGATGAAGCAATCCTGATGTAATGATGTGCTTTCAGGAGGATGAAGCAATCCTGATGTAATAGGAGTTTTCAGGAGGATAAAGCAGTCCTGAAATAATGATAATAGCTGTCAGGAGGATAAAGCAATCCTGAGGTATAAGAAGCTGTCAGGAGGATAAAGCAATCCTGAGGTAAAGAAGCTGTCAGGGGGATAAAGCAGCCCTGAGGTATTTGATAATATGCTTTCAGGAGGATGAAGCAATCCTGATGTAATGATGTGCTTTCAGGAGGATGAAGCAATCCTGATGTAATAGGAGTTTTCAGGAGGATAAAGCAGTCCTGAAATAATGATAATAGTTGTCAGGAGGATAAAGCAATCCTGAGGTATAAGAAGTTGTCAGGAGGATGAAGCAATCCTGAGGTAGTAATATGTTCCCAAGAGGATGAAGCAATCTTGAGAGATGATAAGTTTTCAGGAGGATAAAGCAGTCCTGATAATCATAAGTTTGTTTGCTGGATAAATAACCTGAAACAAGGTAGCATTTGTATAATAATATTAGTTTATGCATTATGTATGCATGTATGATATGATGCACTTAAGTAATGTATTATGTATCTATGGATATGTATGTTATGGTATGATGTAAATGATGTATGTATGATATGACACTGCCTGAAGCGTCTGGATATCTTCATATAACAACTGCTGGCCAGGGAAAATAAATCCCGATTCGTTGCTGAAGAATATGAGGAACTTGTCCCCGTCTTGTTTGATGATGAGATATACATAACCTCTCGTCTGTTGGGGATAGTAAGGATAGACATAACCTCCCGCCTGCTGGGGATAGTAAGGTATATATAACCTCCCGCCTGCTGGGGATAGTAGAGTAAGTATAACACCCGTCTTCGTTCGTCGTACCCTTATTGGAAAGTAATTTCCCGTATATCCGTATGAGGATAAAAGAGATGGATATAAATTCCAGGGGAGATGAGACTTTATGAAGATAGATTCATCCTACTAAGGGTTTTGTGATTGTCTTGTAAAGATGAACCGGCGAAGCTTCGTTGAAATCCTTCCCTCGTTCGTCCTTAGTAAATACTATTACTGCATTTTCATGCATTTCTGGTAAACATCAATCATATTAAGAACATATATGCATTTCTGGTAAACATCAATCATATTCAAAAGCATACATACATTCAAACACAACCAATGGACGTTTCGCTTATGTAAATAGGGTAAAAGTAAATCTGGATTCAAAAGATGGAATTTATTTATATCAAAGAGTGACCCATACATGGGTAAATTTGTACAAAGAGACATAAACCCTAGTAAGAGGATTTTGTCATAAAGTTTTTACAAAACAAAGAAAATCAGCTATGTGGGAACTAATCTTATTGAGTTTCAATTCTACTATTGCCATTATCTTCAAGTATCTCATCCTCTGCTGTTGAGACGAAAACAATTGGATTGAGCTTTATCTGTTCGAGCTTGAGTAAGTAGTACAACTGGTTGCAGTTTCATGGGTGATCCAAACGAGACATAGTCATACGCTTTAATCCCTAACTTTTTCCTGGATTGCCCTTTCAGGTTTTCCATCCACCGGGATACCCTTTTTTTCCCAAGCCGCCTTTTCAGGTTTTCGACTTGCCGGGTGTACATCTTTTTATATATATATCCCTAATTTTTGCCCAAACCCTTTTGGTTTGCCGGGATGCCCTTATTTTTGCCTAGGCCTGTCAACCTAGCGGGTCTCTTTTTATGCGTAGTATTTTTTAACTATGTCTGCGTTTACAGGCTGTGGGAAGTCTTCACCATCCATTGTAGTCAGTATCATGGCACCTCCTGAGAACACTGTCTTGACTACAAATGGACCTTCATATGTTGGAGTCCACTTGCCCCTAGGATCACCCTGTGGTAATATAATACGCTTGATTACCAAGTCACCAGCCTGATATACCTTTGGCTTAACCTTCTTATTAAAAGCTTTGATCATTCGCTTCTGGTACATCTGGCCATGACAAACTGCTGCTAACCTCTTCTCATCAATCAAATTTATCTGGTCAAGTCGAGTCTGAATCCACTCATCTTCATCCAAGCCTGCATCCTTCATAATTCTTAAGGAGGGAATCTGAACTTCAATGGGCAGAACTGCTTCCATACCATAGACTAAGGAGAATGGGGTTGCCCCTGTTGAAGTACGTATTGTAGTACGATAACCATGAAGAGCAAATGGTAACATCTCATGCCAATCCTTGTAGGTAACAGTCATCTTCTGTACAATCTTCTTGATGTTCTTATTAGCAGCTTCAACTGCCCCATTCATCTTTGGACGATACGGAGAAGAGTTATGATGCTTAATCTTGAACTGCGTGCAAAGATCAGTAATCATAGTGTTGTTCAGATTAGAGCCATTATCAGTGATAATCCTTTCAGGGATGCCATACCTACATATGAGATTATTCTTAATGAACCGAGCCACAACATTCTTGGTAACAGATGCAAATGAAGCTGCTTCCACCCACTTCATGAAGTAATCAATAGCAACCAGGATGAAACGATGCCCATTAGAAGCAGTAGGCTTGATCTCACCAATCATATCAATGCCCCACATGGCAAAAGGCCAAGGAGCAGTCAACACATTCAAAGGTGATGGAGGTATGTGTACTTTATCAGCATAGATTTGACACTTGTGACACGTTCTGGAGTGTTGATAGCAATCAGCTTCCATGGTAGACCAATAGTAACCTGCTCTCAATATCTTCTTTGCCATAGTATGACCACTAGAATGAGTGCCAAAAATCCCATCATGCATATCTTCCATAATCTCAATTGCTTCCTTCTTATCCACACAACGAAGCAAAGTTGAATCATGATTGCGCTTATACAAAATGCCATTAATCAAAAAGAACTTAGCAGAAAACCTTCTCAGAAACTTCTTATCTTTGACAGATGCCCCTTCAGGGAATTCCTGAGCTTCAAGATATCTTTTTACTTCATAGAACCAAGGCTTCTCCTCTGCCCATTCAGTGTCAATCTCATTGCAGTATGCAGGCTTCTCAAATCTATCAATAGTAATCTTGGGAGCTTCATCATCCCAGCTGATCTCAAACATGGATGCCATGGTAGCTAATGCATCTGCCAACTGATTCTCTCTTCGTGGAATATGTCCAAAGGTAATCTCTTTGAAATGTGGGATCAAAGACAACACATGTTCTCTGTAAGGAATGAGATTATCATGCTTGGTATCCCAATCTCCTTTGATCTGACTAACTACCAGGGATGAATCTCCATACACATCAAGGAACTGAATCTTCATATCAATAGCAGCTTTAATACCCAAAATACATGCCTCATACTCAGCCATATTATTGGTACAATAGAAACAAAGTCTGGCAGTAATCGGGGTATGACAACCTTCAGGGGAACTAATCACAACACCAACACCATTACCAAGTGCATTGGAGGCACCATCAAAAACCATAGTCCATCGGGATCCTTGTTCAGGTCCGTCATATTGTCCAGGTTCTTTGGTAATAATCATAATATCTTCATCAGGGAACTCAAAACTCATTGACTGGTAATTATCCACTGCTTGATGAGCCAAATGATCTGCTACAACACTTCCCTTAATGGCCTTCTGAGTAGTGTACTGTATATCATATTCTGTCAATATCATTTGCCATCTTGCAATTCTTCCGGAGAGAGCAGGTTTCTCAAATATGTACTTGATTGGATCCATCTTTGAAATCAATAAGGTAGTATGAGTCAACATATACTGTCTTAGTCGGCGAGCAGCCCATGCCAAAGCGCAGCAAGTTTTCTCGAGCAGTGAGTATCTTGTTTCACAGTCGGTAAACTTTTTGCTAAGGTAGTATATTGCCTGCTCTTTTCGACCAGACTCGTCATGTTGCCCCAACACACACCCCATTGAGTTGTCTAACACTGTTAAGTACATGATCAAGGGTCTTCCATCAACTGGTGGCATCAAAATTGGTGGTTCTAGCAGATATCTCTTGATTTCATCAAAGGCAGTCTGGCACTCATCATTCCATTCCATCACCTGATCTTTCTTCAACAACTTGAAGATTGGCTCACAGATGGCAGTTAATTGGGAAATAAATCTTGCAATGTAGTTCAATCGTCCCAAGAAACCTCTAACCTCCTTCTCAGTACGGGGAGCTGGCATCTCTCGTATAGCTTTCACTTTTGCAGGATCCACTTCAATACCTTTTCCACTGACAATGAAACCCAAGAGCTTTCCAGATCTAACTCCAAAAGTACACTTGTTTGGATTCAATCTCAACTTGTATTTCTTCAACCTCTCAAACAACTTGTGCAGATGATCAAGATGTTGCTCTTCATTCTGAGATCTGGCTATCATATCATCCACATATACCTCTATCTCATGATGAATCATATCATGAAACAAAGCCACCATAGCACGCTGATATGTTGCCCCTGCATTCTTCAAACCAAATGGCATCACCTTATAGCAAAAAGTGCCCCACTGTGTCACAAATGTTGTCTTCTCCATGTCTTCAGGAGTCATCTTGATTTGATTGTAACCAGAGAAACCATCCATGAAAGAGAATACCTTATGCTGCGCAGTGTTGTCTACCAGAATATCAATATGAGGAAGTGGAAAGTCATCTTTGGGGCTAGCCTTGTTCAAATCTCTGTAGTCCACACACATACGTACCTTACCATCTTTCTTAGGAACTGGTACCACATTTGCAACCCACTGAGGATAAGAAGTCACTGCTAAGAACCCTGCATTGAACTGTTTCATTACCTCTGCCTTGATCTTTTCTGACATCTCAGGACGCATACGACGAACCTTCTGCTTCTTTGGACGACAATCTTCTTTCACTGGCAAACGGTGAACCACAATGTCTGTATCCAACCCTGGCATATCTTCATAAGACCAAGCAAAGATCTCCACATAGTCACGTAACATCTGAATCAATCTGCTCTTGACACTGTCCTCTAAATCAGCCCCTATCTTGACCTCTTTCATGTTTTCTTCAGTTCCCAGATTCACAACTTCGACTGGCTCTTCATGTGGCTGTATGGCTTTCTCTTCTTGTTGTAACAACCTAGCAAGCTCTACAGGTATTTCACAATCGTCCTCATTTCCGTCTTCAGTTTGATAGATCGGATTCTCGAAATTATAATTGGCAATAGTAGAACTGTTATCAACAGGATCCAGAGTGGATGAGGATCTGCATTTTAGTGATGTGGGTGTGTGTAAGAACACATAGCTGATAAAACAAAAATAAAAGAAAATAAAGACAAGGAACACAATATTTACGAAAACGAAACGTCCACTGATTTTATTGAATGAAGTATGCAAATGAAATGACAGCCCGTAACAAGCATACCATTGTGCCCCGGGTAAGGCACATGGCTTGAAAGTTCAATTGTTCAAGAAATTACAAACTTAAAAGCAACAACACAGTAATAGTATTTACTCCTGACTAAAGGAGATAGGGATAACATCTTCAGCTTTCCAATTATTGAGCCCAGCACCCACAGTAGGAAAAATCCAAGCATCCAGATTGTAGTCTTCATCATAATCTCCCACAGCATTGATCTGATCTTTCATAACCCCTTGATTGGTGATACGAACAGCACGAGCACGACGAACAGCCTTCTGGGACTCTGCAGTGAAACCCAAACCAAACTTGTCAGACTTGTATGGAATATCAGGAAGCTGACCCCAAATAGTACAACCTCCTTCATCTACCACAGCCCTAGCATCATTGAGGGAGGCCATTTCCATTGTTGGAGGTTTTCTGGTGACTACAGGAACTTTCTTCACAACAGGAGGAGCTACATAATCATTAACAACCCAGGGAACCACTTCAAATGTCTGACACGGAGTTTCAATGTATTCACCTTCCATTTCCAGATACTTGAAAGTGTTTACATGGCTGACAAAGTATTCTTCTTCTCCATAGACAGTAACAACCTTTCCATCTACCGGATATCTCAACTTTTGGTGTAATGTAGAGGTTACAGCACCTGCCCCATGGATCCAGGGACGACCAAGCAGACAAGAGTATGAAGGACGAATATCCATCACATAAAATGTAGCAGTAAAAACCTGGGAACTAACTTTAATTGGTAGATCAATTTCTCCATGTACTACTCTTCTAGAACCATCAAAAGCCTTCACCACAATACTAATGGGCTTCAGCACAGCGTCTTCAGGACTCAGCTTATTCAGGACTTCCTTGGGCAACATATTTAGAGAGGAACCATTATCTATCAGCACATGTGACAGGGTAGTGCCCCTGCATTCAATTGAAATATGCAAGGCCCTGTTATGATCCCTCTTGGCAGGGGTCAAATCAGCATCAGAAAATCCTAACCCATTATCATAAGTCAGGTGGGCAACACAATTCTCAAATTGGTCAACAGAAATGGCATTGGGCACATGAGCAGTCTTCAGAAACTTGATCAAGGACTTGGCATGAGCCTCAGAACATAACAACAAGGACAGCATAGAAATCTTTGAGGGAGTATGCCCCAATTGATCAACAATGTCATAATCACTCTTGCGAATGATTTTCAATACTTCTTCCATCTGCTTAGAGAGATCATCAACAGCTGGCACATCAGGAGATACAGGCTCAATAACAGGACCTTTGCCCCGAGCATCAGTGGTGGAAGTAACAACAGGAGTAACTGCATTTTTAGAAGCAACTGGAGGAGAGAAGACTCTTCCACTACGAGTGATCTTGCTAGATCCAGCAATATTATCAATGTCAGCAGGCACATCAGGTAAAGGCTCCTGCTTAACACCATGGATGTAAACATCAGACCCATAGTGCCAAGGCACAACTTTATCAGACGTATAAGGAATAGGACCAGGAGTAGTAATGATCAGAGGAGCCACTCTGGCTTCAGCAACAACTTTCACAGGACCTTCAGCAGTAATCTTGATTGGACCCTGATGAGTGATTTTAATAGGTCTCTTTGAAGTGATTCTTACCGGTACTTTGTCAACCATATCAACCTCTTCAATCTTCCTACCTTGAGTCAGATGATCCACCATACTTTCTACAGACGACGGAGTCCTCTCAAACACTATAGTATACTTATCCATGAGACGTTGAATTCCATCTCTCAATATGAAGCAACTATCCGGCTTATAGGTACAATACAAACAATTTTCACGACAACCTGGAAAGATCCCAGCTTGCACTAACCTCTTTTTGATAACAGACAGTGGTGTGGTCAACTCCATAACCGAATAGACATGTAGATCTTCATCAACGGCATTGACAGTCTTCTCGTGATTTGGCATTGGAGCAGTAATCACATTTGGAGTACCCGGAGGGTCAAACTCAATCTCTCCAGCCTCAATCATATCTTGAATTTTGTTCTTCAAGACCCAGCAGTTATTAGTATCATGACCCTGACAGTTTGAATGATATGCACATCGTGCATTGGGATTGTACCTGGGTGAGGTAACATTAGGATTCTGAGGAGCCTCCTTCAAAGTAATGAGTTCAGCTTTCAACAAATGTTGCAGTGCCTGAGCCAGTGACATGTTGATCTTTGTGAACTGCCTTCTAGCCCTCTGTTGGTTGCCCTGTGGCTGCTCTGTTGTTGCAGGAGTTGGATTTGAAATATGAACTGCACTAACAGACTGATGCCTTCTGTTACGATCAGGCTGACCATAAACAGCATTGGATTCTTTCTTCCCAGTGGGAGGCTTCTTTGCAGCACCTGATGAAGAAGTACCCACTTGGATCTTCCCATTCTTTATACCATTCTCTACTCGCTCTCCTGTCATGATCAACTCAGTGAAGCCAGATGATGAGCTTCCAATGAGATGACTGTAAAACGGGCCATTCAGCGTACACATGAACATATCAACCAATTCCCTGTCAGTCAAAGGGGGTTGAACTCTTCCAGCTAAATCTCTCCACTTCTGAGCATACTCTTTAAAGCTTTCTTTGGCACCCATAGACATGCTCTGAAGCTGCATGCGAGTGGGGGCTAAGTCAGCATTGTATTGATACTGCTTATAGAAAGCTTCAGCAAGATCATTCCAGTCTCTGATGTTGACACTCTCCAACTGATAATACCACTCCAACTGAGCTCCAGATAAGCTCTCTTGAAAAAAGTGGATCCACAACTTCTTGTCAGCAGTGTGAGGTTGAATCCTTCTGACATAAGACCTCAAATGCAGCTTGGGACAAGAGACCCCATCATAAACAACAAAGGTAGGAACCTTGAAACCAATGGGTATAACAACCCCAGATATCAAACTCAAATCCTCAAAATCCAGCCCAGATGATTTTTGCAACTCCATGGCATCCATCCTATCCACCAGCATCTTGAATTTGTCTTCATTAGGCTCATGGTAGTAATTAGCCTCAGAATCAGAGTCCCCCATAGTGTTGTGGAGACTGCCTCCCTCTTTCTCAGATTCCTCAGATTCATAGTCTTCAACCTGCTCTTTGGTCTTGACAGGACCTTTGAATCTTCTTCCCATGTTGAGCAGGCCACCTGACCTTCTAGTCTTCTTAGTCTTCTTGGCCAGCAGTGTCTTCAATTCATCCTGCCCCTTGGATAGGTTCAGGATCAGCTCTTGGAACTGTGCATTTTGTGCCTGGAGATCCTTAACTGATTGTTCAAGAGCCATTGCTGAAATAAACAGCGAGAAGATGAGAAACCTGTGCACAAATAAACCTGTGATGCAATGAAATGGTATGTGAATGCATATGTAATGTTTTCAAGGACCGCAGGATTTAAATTTGCTTAAACAAACACGAAAGTAAACTTTTATTAGTAATAAATATGTTTTGCCTCTTGGGCTTACAAAAATGAAAATGAAATAAGTACAAAAGATGGGGTTTTAAGTCTCCCATGGACGTTTCCTCTTTGTGTTGAGGTATGAATTGAGATTCCGTTCCTCATGAAGTTGCTTTATTAGTTCCAGGATTCTTTCTTGGCTTGCTTTGTAATGAGCCTCGAAAGTATCCCTTTGCTCCTTCAGTTGGATCCATGATCTCTGCAAGTCTTCCATATCAGTAGGCATGTCTGGGTGAAGGATGGTATAAGCAGTGTCTCCTTCAGCAACAGGTTCCATGGTAACTGGTAGGACGACAGGATATGGCATCATGAGAGTCTGAGCACGAGATCGCACCCATCTGAGATAAGCTTCCATAGGAATAGTGTACTTAGGCTCCAGTGTCTTGCTGTCAACCCTGTTTACTTTTCCCCACGCTCGTATGAATCTCTGACGGTAACCTTGAAGATCGTTGTCGTAGTCAAACACAATGCCCTGAATCAACATGTCATGTGGACCATCACTCCGAGCGTAACCAAACTGTCGTAAAGCTAGAGAGGGGTTGTAGGTGATTCCTCCTCTTATGCCTAGAAGTGGCACATTAGGAAACTCCCCGCAACGGTCAATGATGGTGACATTCTCCATAGATCTGGAGCACCAATGGATATCTGAGTGAGAAAGTGACATGATCCTCTTGGACCATCTGAACCCTTGCTCATTCTTCATTACTGAGCGAGGAAGGTGAGAAATAAACCACCTAGAAAGCAAAGGTATGCAGCACATCAAAGTTCCTCTTGCCCTTGTAGTACGGGTGTGAAGAGAATGTAGGATGTCTCCAAGCAATGTAGGTACTGGATTGTGACTCAGGAATATATTGATGGCATGAACGTTTATGAACTGATCTGGATTGGGGAACAACACTAAGCCATAAATCAGCAAGGCTAAGATATCCTCAAAAGCATCATAGCTCATAGCCTTCAAGAACATTTGAGCCTTCTCTATCAACACCTTGGCAAGAATTCCCTTAACTCCGCTTCTCGTTTCTAGAACAATGTCAGACTTCTTCAGATGTAGAGCTGCAGCAATAACCTCTGGTTTAAGCTCCTTCTCCAAGCCTGTGAATGGTCTTTGATCAAGAACAGGTATGCCCAGAAGTTTGGAGAATTCCTCCATGGTAGGAACCAGCCGGTAGTCGGGGAATGTGAAGCAATGGTGCTTAGGGTCAAAGAACTGAAACAGGACACTCATCATGTCTTCATTGAACCCTGAGGTGACTAGATCCAATAGGTAACCATGTCTCTTGATGAACTGGGAATGATCAGACACTTGAGAAACCAACTCTTTAAGCTTAGCAGGTATGCCCACAAAGTTGATCCTGATAGTGTTTCTACGAGCAGAAGCCATGACCTGCAATAAAGAACAAAGATAAATCCCTCGGTCCTTGAAATGGTTAGGGAAAATGTTATGTTTATGATGCATGATGATGTCATGATGTTATGCTCAATCACAAACATGTGGCACACACAAGCAAGTCACACAGTAGCCCTATGTTTAAAGGCTTGCATGAGGTTCAAAGGTAAGTACCCTCCCCTGAAGTTAGTTGGTTCATCCTGTCCTACAAAAGTAACCAGGTTCTAAGGGATCTCAATATCATTGATCCTTCACAAGGGTGGTTGATCAGAAGGCAACTTACTTGCCAACCAAAACCCTCCAAGTTTAAGATCTCAATGAGTGTAGTATCGAGTGTCAACCAACTTCAGTCTGCACCAAAGCCGGTTACCTCACTACTTTCTAAAGGCCAAGATGAGTTAACTAGGGTTCTAAAAGTTAGTTAGTGCATTGACAACATATGGCAGCCTCATATTATCCTCAACTTGACTTAAGGAACATAAGCACCAACCAAGAAGTCACACTAACTATGGCCACCAGATCAACCGTATCGATATACGTCGTACAGTTTCCTTGGTCTATTGCCATTTACCTAAGGTACACTAGATCCGGGTTAGGACCTTTCACACATAAGAGCACCCCAACAATATAATATAAAGTAAACAAGGCAAACAATTTCAAGTGATCTAATTCCTAAGGGTACCCCTCTTTTATTAAATCCCCAGCAGAGTCGCCAGTTCTGTAACACGGTGGGAGAACTGACTTTAGTTATGTTGCGGATAGCAAGAGTCGCCACCGACTCTTATTTTATCCAAAGGAAAGGCATAAAAGAACAGGAAAGACTTTTTAAAAGATTTTTGGGTCCGGGGGGTAGGTTATGTAAAGGGAAGGTGTTAGCACCCTTTACATCCATGGTTATCCATGGGCTCTTAGTTGCTTAGCTCACTATGAATTGTTTTTGAAAAGGTGAAGTGTGTGAATAGAAAAATTTTCATAAGAGTTAATAATGATCCATGTACGGATGCGTAGAAACTTGTGTTTGAAAATTTGTTTGAAATTTGTTAAGTGTTTGAAAAGTTTTGAATGAAGTGAGCAAGCAACTATGAGGTACCTACCCTAAAGTTTTAAGTCTTTCTTATTCTTTATCCTTTAATTGGTAAGACTATCCCTACTATTAAGGAGTAGGTAGTCATTACCTTGGATGTGAGGGACATGAGAGGGACATCTGTTTTATGAAGGCAACTGTGGGGTGTATTAAGCAATTAGGAGGGACTGTCATCATTATTCGAAAAGGGACTTGATCTTTAAAGGCAACCATTAGGGACTTGATGATTTTTCTTTTAAGGGACTTGCTTTATACACCCCACTTGACCTTATGATTAGGCAACATTGAGGGATAGCCTTAGAAAGTGAGATGGCGATTAAAAAATCGACTTACGTGTGTGAGTGTTTAATTTTATTTATCTTTAATTTAAATGAACTAAATTCAATTTTTAAATAGCATACATGTTACACTCCCTATTTTTACTAACCATAGCATGAAAATAAATAATTTAAATATTTACAAAAATTACATCCAGGAGCAGTTACAATAATAATAATAAACAAAATAAATAAATAAAGCAAAATATATAATAATAGTAAAAATTGGGTTAGTGAAATAATAATAAGCAAAAATAATAAATAATAATATGGTTAGCAATAATAACAATTAAAATAAATAGATTTAGCAAAAATATTATAATAACATGATAAACACAAAATTATATTTTTAATATAGACATTTATTTAAAAATATGAACAATTAAAGGATTATGATAATATTTTAATTTATGTACAAATTATCAAATTATTTCTAAGCACATATTAAAAATTATTTATATATAACAATTTAGAAAAAAAAGTATTTACATATTATATGGAAAAAATAAATTATAATTATATTTAAAAATTGTATTTACAAAAATTAATCATATTTACAAAATATTATATTAAGTATTATATTTACAAAAAATTAATTTTATTACTCATTATATTTACAAAAGTTATATTAAATAAATATATACATAATAATTATATTAAGAATAAAAATTATTTAGAAAATAAAATTAGGTTTTTTACAAAATTAAGGTTTATTTAGAAAATATTTTAGGGTTTATAAGTTTGTAAAATATAATTAGGGTTAGATGTTTGAAAAAAATAAAAATAGGGTTAGAAATTAACCTAAATAATTAATGAATTTATAAACAAGAATATATCTATGTATTAATAAACATACAAAAAAGTTTTAAAAAAAATATATTACATTTTTTAAATGAGGATATTTTACTAATTATTTATTTTATAAATTATTTTGGTTGAATTAAAAAATAAGAAAATAATGAAAATAGTAAAAATATGAACAAAGCACTAAAAAGTAGGACCTGGGATTTGAACCCAGGTCCTTTACCTGGACAATGAGCTTCAAAACCATCTGTGCCAACGCGCGCTGATAGCAACCATTCACAACAACATGCTTTTATTATAAACCTGCGAAAATCATGAAAAAAACAAAAAAAACACAAAACGGCCTTAATGGGAATCGAACCCAGGCCAGAGAGTGTTCATATATACACGTTCACCATCTGAGCCACATGTTAACTTTGAAACATTATCGCAAACAAAAACATAATAAAATAAGTTGAAATTTCAAATTTTCCTCTTCGCGCCAACAGCCTTCGTCTTCCTCCTTTTGACCTGCGAAACTAGCTACGAATTTTGCTAGGGAATTACCTGCGAATTCTGTTTCACAGGAAAACCTACGAACATCATATTACTCAATTTCCGCACGATTTTTCCAAATTGATTGTGCCAACATGTTCCAAATCATTCATACAATTCAAATATGTCAATAAAAATCATTTAAATGGCCTATATCTCATAACCCTAATTCGGATGCTCAAACCCTAAACATGGCAACTTGTGATACCTGCACCAAAACTCACTAACAAATGTCCAGAAACAATCAACAACACATTATGAATCATAATCAATAAAAAAAACAATGGAAAATGCATATACGAATGGAATCGAAATCTTGTCTTCCATGGACATTTGAAGATTCGGTTTTCACTTGATATGGGGTTATGGATGCTTATGAACATATGAATAGCATCCTGGGAGTATAAGAATCATCTCTATGTCTTTAAAATACCTTTAATTGTCCTCTAAATGTGAATCCGAAAATTGAAATTTTAATGGATTTTTGAATGTCAAGAATGCTTTTGGAGGCTGCCAAATTCGTGTCTCATGCTAGGTTTAGGTTAAGTACTTATAGGAGGATGATTTAGGTCAGAAAAATTGATCCCTTGTGTGGAGATTTTGATCTAAAAAGATTCAAAAATATCATGTTTTAAAAACCAAATATTCATGTATAAGCCCTTGCTATTTTGGGAGATTTTTCATAATTCTTGTATCAATCAAACTTAAATGTGATTTAAGATTTTCTAGAAACAAAATTAAAATTTATTTTCATGATTTTATATTTTATTTGAATTTAAAATGACTTTTTAATATAAAAATCATAATAAATAAAAACAAAATAAATAAAATTATGAATAAATTAAATTAATTTCGTGCAAGCTATTATGAAATGGATTGGGTCATTATTTGGCAAGCCCATTTGAAAAAAATTGGTTTTAGACCTCCTTTTTCTTTATGAACCAACCCAAAATTTCCCAACTTTGCAAGGGCACACATCCTTCAATTTTAATGGTATGAGGGTGTTTTTGGACATTTTGGAAAGCTTGAAGAGTCCTATAAACAACCCCACTGGTTTCATGTCCATATCATTTACCAATCTCAAGTTATGCCCTTTTGAAGTTGTTGACTTTTTGTTAACTTTCAAAATGACCTATAATGTCTTAGCTTATACCTTCCAAATGAAGCATTTTTGGGCTTGGCTTGTGAGACACAAAATTGTAGAGAATTCAATTTCCTTCAAAATGAGCTTTGAGTGGAGACTTGGTGATGAAGTATGTGAAAGTTATGGCTGGTCAAAGTTCAGTTGACTTTTACTGAGGAAACCCTAATTTAGAAACTCCTGATTCTTGATGATCTGGAATCTCCTTGATGAATCATGATCAACCCTTGATCAAATGATGAATTTTACTTCATCTACTTGATGTTGGCAAAAAATCATGAAGTTTGACTTTGGTTTGACCACAGTTGACCTCAGTTTGACTTTTTAACTGCATTGATTGATTTTGACTTATTTGATCATCTGACTGAGCAAACTTTTGAGAAAAGTCTTGAAACTTGTCATGGGGGTTCTTATACACATATAAGATGTTATGAAGCTCACTTGAAGTCTTGGAAGTCCATTTAGCCTGATTAAAATCAAAACCCTAGTTTTGGATGCACTGCTTAGGAGGTGCACTGTCTGAGGGAATTGTCAACTCCTTTGACCAATTGTGAACTTTGTGAACCTTGTGGACCATCATAAGATGTCTTGTGAACCTCATGGGAGGTATTGTGAAACTTGTGAACCTTGTGAACCTCATAAAGTGACTTTGTAGACCTCATGAACCTCAGGAAGGCTTTGAAAGCATTGTGAATCTTGTGAACCTTGTGAACCTTCATAAAGTGACTTGTAGACTTCATGAACCTCATGAAAGGTATTGTAAATGTTGAGAAACTTGTGAACCTTGTGAACCTTCATAAAGTAACTTGTAGACTTCATGAACCTCATGAAAGGTATTGAAAGCATTGTGGAACTTGTGAACCTTGTGAACCTTCATAAAGTAACTTGTAGACTTCATGAACCTCATGAAAGGTCTTGTAAGTGTTGAGAAGCTTGTGAACCTTGTGAACCTTCATAGAACACGAAGTCTTGTATTGTGAGGGCAAATTTTGGGGTGCAACACCCGTGCACAAGAAGACCAAAGGACCCAGGCTAAGATATAGCAGTTTGAGGCTAGTGAGAAGAAGCATCAGGAGGCTTTATTGGCAGCTCAGAGGGAGATATCTGAATTGAAACTCCGGGCGGGGTTGAAGAGGTCAAAGGATCAGGATAAGCATAAGAAGTTAACCAGTGCCATTGCTACCAGGAACCTCCTCATCAGGACTATTACCAAGCACCCAATAGGTCCAGTGACTGAGGCCCTCCTGAAGGAAGTCAGAGAGGATGACTTTGGATTCTATGTCTGATTCTTTTGCTTGTACTTTTCTTTTGTTGTACTTTTTTCTTTTGTTGTTGTATTTTGACCCACCATGGGAATGTATTGTAATCAAACTATGTATTTTCATCCTTTGTAATATATCAGTTTATCAACATCATCGGCATTTCCTCGAGGTCTGGAAAGGTCAAAACCAAAGAACCAAACTAAATACCCTTGGAAGACAAATAAGCATATTGCATTACATACTAACATTTCTCTTTGTTTTGTAGGTTCTTATTTATTTGTTGTTTCTCACTTTTTTGTGGTTTCAGGAAACATTGCTCGCAGAAGAGTGTTCCCTGTCAACAGAATACACCGGTACCTGACAAGAAACAACCTTTCGGGACTCCAGATGGATCAAGTTCAGCAAGACTTGAATGAAGTAAGCGCCCAAATGGAAAATGAGAGGGTTGAGATGAGGAATCAAATGACCCAATTCATGACTGTGATGACTGACTTAGCTCAAAGCCAGGAAAGATAAGGGAGTTGTTTGAGAGATAAACGCCTGAAGAACACCATCCAGGTACAAGAGGTACCAGTAACAACGATCACGTGCAACCTCGCACTGATCCACCAGAGTTTGGGCCTCATCTAAACCCAGAAATCAATGCCATAAGGAATACTCAGGGTAACACTGCTGGAGGAAGGGTCTTGCAAGAAGATCCTCAAGAAGATCAATTTACAGTTGTTGGGGCTGGAGATGAGGTTTACGACCGAAGGCTGGATGAGATTGCTGAGAAGCTGAGGTCTCGTGAATCCCAGAATTCCCTAGGTTTTGATGTGATGGACATGGGACTGGTGGAAGGGGTGAGAATTCCTCACAAGTTCAAACCCCCATGCTTTGAAAAGTATAATGGCACATCCTGTCCATGCACCCACCTTCAATCATTCTTGGGAAGTTAGAAAGCATACACCATGGACGAAAAGCTGTGGATGTTTTACTTCGAGGATAGTCTAACTGGGGCATCTCGAGAATGGTATTCCCACCTGACTAGAGCCACAGTAAGAAGTTGGAAGGACTTGGCTGAAGCTTTTATCCGGCAGTATCAATACAACTTGGACATGGCTCCAAACAGGACCCTCCTTATGGGGATGTCTCAATCTTCCCGTGAAAGCTTCAGGGAATAAGCCCAAAGGTGGAAGCAGCTTGCTGCTGCAGTTCAACCACCCATGTCTGAAAGGGAAATGGCTGACATGTTCATGAACACCCTCTGTAACACCCCAAATTTGACCTCTTCATTTTAAGCATCATATCACATCATATTCATCATGAACATATCATACTCTTGGCATCCTAGCATGGAAAGATGAGGCATAACATTTCTCATGACCTAACATTAGGCATATGATCATCTGTGGAGGTTCTTGAAGCATCAAAAGCCATGAAAAAGGGGCCCAATGGATTTGTACAAGTCCTATGAGGGGTCTACATTGCATTTACAAGTTCAAGATCATTTACAAAAGCTCAGAAGGTTGGAGGATCATCAGAGGATCCAGGCTAGGGCAAGGCTCCTACACAATGATCCCAAATTAGGGTTTGAGTTTCAAGCATGAAAACCTCAACACTTTGGCCATTTCATTTGGGAAAAGTCTTTCACATGTTAAGAGGATCCTAGGGATGAAATTTGGTGAGAAAATTCCTTGTGGAAGTCAAGAATTTCTTCAGTTGCTTGTAAATGAAGAAACTGGTCAACTGTGCCTTAGAAAAGTCAACTATGAGATTTCAAGGGGTCCAACCCCATTTTCTAGCCAAGGGATGTTATTATAATGTTAAAAGAGATTTGGCAAGTTCAAAGATCAAGAATCATGAGGTTTTGAGGTGTTTTGCAAAATTGGTGCAAAGTTGGTTATGGAAAATAAGTTTTTGCCCTAGAATTCAAGTGATCATAACTTGGTGAAAAATTCTTCAAATGGACCAAAGTCAAACATGAAAGTTGGAGATTAAGGCCTCCCATTTTCAAAAAGTACAAGTACTTTTTCATAGCCTTAATGGTTAAGAAGTTAGGCCCCTCGAAAATTCATGCAAAGGTAGGGCAAAACTTAAATTTTCACTTGTGCACCAAAGCAAAAAGTCTTGAATCTTAATTTTGGGTGTTAGTACATACCAAATAATTTCACAATGTTACAATTCAATGCAAATAGGTAACTTTTCTCCAATAAATACACCAAATTCGTGCATAATGAGAATTTCATTCCAAAAGTACAAAAAGTGCATGTTCATGAAAATTGTGTGACATCTTCATCCAAGGGCCATGATCTGTTTGGATTGCAATTAAGGGTCAGATGTGAAATGCACATGGGCAAGAAGCAAGGTAATGTATGAGGTTTTCATGAGATCACAACAAACTTGCAAATTTTTCAAAATCCCTCACACTCTCTCTTCCCACGTGCAAAGCTTCTCATTCTTTCAGCATTTCCTCATGACCTCATATAAAAGAAAATTAGGGTTTTAGAAGGATCCAGTTCTCTCTGATTTCATCACTCTCAAGTTTTTGCTCAAATTTCATTTTCATTCGAATCTCTTCACACACTTGCTCTCTTCACAAACCAACCACAAATCCTTCATCCTTGAGAGCTCAGGATCACAAATCCCTCCATTGTGCAAGCTATTTCTCAAGATTCACCACCTTGCCATTTCAGGGCAGCTAGCTTCAAAATCTTGGATCCAGCAAGTTTCAAGACTCTAGTTGTATTTATTTTGCAACTAGAGTGCATTTGGAGTGGATTGGCAACATTATCTTGGCTTATCACAAGTTATTTCAAGATCTGCAAGCTTCAGGTGAGTCCAAATTCTCAGATCTAAAAATGAAAATAGTTGTGTGCATTGTAATCCTCTGGCTATGCTGATCATTCTGCTGGTTTTAGATTCAAGTTTGATGCATTATTGAGCTTGTTATGTGAATTTAAAGTTTCATGGTTCAAACTGTTTTCCTTCGATCCCGTAAATCCTTTGATCTATTGTGAATTTCGTCGCCATATTTGAATTCAAGGCCCCTTAATTATCTAATCTGGAGCATTTGGTTCATTTTGTTTGAGTTTTGTTCATGTTAGGCATTTTCCGGTGCCGGAGCCCTAGCTCCGGTCATCGGAATCTGGGCGTGTGTGCTAGGGTTTCCAAAGGTTGAAGACAACTCCTGCACCATCAGATCTGGTCATCTGGACGCGTGAGATGGTGACACCTCAATTAATGAGGATGCTCCCTCTCACGTGTTTTTTTTCTCTTATTTTCCTTCTGAATATTCCATATGTTACGCACCCCACAACAACATGTGTGTTCCCTCAGCTCTGGTCCAATTGCATTGCCATGTCATTTAATGAATTGGTTCCCAGGATGCGTCTCTTTGATCTAGTGGTTTCTGTTTTTTCCAGCATTTCTCTGAATTTCCACCTTTATATTATACACTTGCGCAAAATTGGGTGGGCTTATCCCCTGTTATCTGCACCCCCTCCTTGTTTGAGCCCAATTCATTTCAACTGGCTCTCCTTCTATTCACACCTCCTGCCCTTTTCTCATTTTTTTTTCTTTTCTTTTATTTCATTTTCATATCATTTTGGTTTCTAATTTTAAAAAATACTTCTAAGTGTCCTAATATTATCAAATAATTCATGGATGTTCATTTGAGTTTTCTCCAATTTTTTCATATTTTTATTTCCCATTTATTTTATGCTGACACGTGTAAATAAATTCTCCCCTTTAATTAATTCATTTTCATTCCTTTTTGAGCATGCTGCCTTGTTCATTTTCCTTAGTGATCCTCATTTTGAATTTCTTATTGGTTCTTTTTGCTCTATATTCATAAGAAGATGTAGTTCATGTGTGATTTTTATTCTGATTTTTAGAAATTTGTTCATTTGGTTTTGGTCCTTGACTTGTGAGTGAAGTTTCTTAACCCTAGTTGTTGATTGAGCCCTCATTTGACTTGCATAGCTTCTGAATTTCTTCCTATCCTCTTGGCATACTGTTATATTATGATTGAAGGTCTCTTGTTCAAAGTTGTGGAATTTTTGGGTGCATTGTTGATTTGATTTGAATTTTTGTTCTTAACTTGTCCCATTTTGCTTCTTTTTGATCATGAGTTTTCTTATTGGCCTAGAAGGGCACTTGTGCCAACTTCTTCCTCTCATTTGGGGTCTCCTTAGGGTATTGATACCTTTCTAGTCTTGGTTTAGGGTTTGTGTTTTGAAAATATTATATTTGGTTTACCTTTGAAGTTCATCCTTTCTTTTGTACATCCACCTCATTTTTTTGCTTCTTTCTTCCCTTAATGTGGTTGTTTAGCTTTGTGCTTCTCTTCCCTTCACCTCTCTTGCTTCTTAAGCACTTCTTTAACTTGATTATGGTTCTGTTCTTGTGCCTTGAGTTTGTGTTTTGTGTGTTTTTCCTTGCATCTTCTTAAGTTTTCTTTGCTTTGCCATATGATTCATGTTGCCTCATAATTGACTTGTGTGCTTCTTTTCTCATTCTTGTGACTTGCATTTGCATTGAGTTTTTGTATGTATGACTTCACTTCTGTTTGTATGATGTTGGCATGTCATTGAGTTCATTTGGTTTTGCTTGTATGCTTGTGTTGCTAACCTTTCAGGGGCTATGGTAAGTGAGAGGTGTGGATGTGATTCCCACATCTCCAAATCTCATATTTTCTCTTCTTATTCTTACTTGTACTAACCTTTGATTGTTGGGCTTAGGCCTTACTTCCCTCCTCTCCTATTCTTCTTTCTTCTTCTTCTCTTCTTCTTTCTTTCTTCTTTAGGATAGTAAACCTCACTAACCTAGGATATCCAGGTATGACAACACTTAGGATTCTTTAGTCCCCCATTAGACTTTTGCCTTTGTGATCTTTTTGGTTTCTTTTCTCTTCTCATCTCAAAACTCTAAAGAAGACACCTAATAAAGTTTGAAGTAATACCTTGAGCAATAGCCTTATCCCATGAGATACTTGTAGTCTTCCCATCTTGGGATAGTACAAGCTTATCTTGTGATGCACAAGTCTGATCAAGTATCATCTTCACAAAGAAAATCATAAAACACACTTATTCATTGTAAATACCACAAACACTTAATAAGTTAATGAGTTAGTGAGCTTAGGCCCTAATCTCTGGACTCAAGTTTTGGGGATCTTCTCCTTACTTGAGTGTGCTTGTTCTATTATTCCATCTTGGAATGTAGTGACAAGTGCACATTCCATGGAAAAGAGCTCGAGTTTACTTCCTTGTGACACACTCATAAAAAGCTTCATAAAAAACACAAACAAACAATAAACGTCTTTCCTTCGGGAATTCTTTTCTCATCTCCTTCGCTTCGTACGCGAACTTGCTCCTACTTGTCATTTTACAAGACGGTTACGCACTCGTCGTCCGAGCCTGCAACACCTGAGCATTGGCATGGGCAGTTCAAGCCTTAATTCACAAGCAATTTCTTTTCTACCCCTAGTTAGGGGAACTACGACGACTTTGATCCTCATGTCCAGTGAGGTACGTAGGCAGCGGGGTAGGGCCCGTTCGAGCATAATATTTATTTTCTCTACATTTTTCCTTTCATTTCTTTTTTTCAGTTCCCTTTTCTCAGTTCCTTTTCCAGTTCCAGTTCCTTTTCTTTTGCAGCAGCTTTCATTTCTTCGCCCTTTGAAACAGTTTCTTTGCAATCGTAGATCCCGTCGGGTACGGCGGAAGATCTGGGTGCTAATACCTTCCCAGGTCGTAACCGACTCCCGAACTCAGTCTCTTTGGTTCGCAGGCCCCGTGTCCTTCCTCTTCTTTCTTCTGGTTTGTGCAACATTATCACTCTCGTTCCTTCGGGATAAAAATGCCTGGCTGGCGACTCTATTCTTTTCCGCGCCACTTTCGCGTTTGTACCAGGATGGAAATACGGGGAGCAACAGTTGGAGACTCTGCCGGGGATCGAACCCAGAATCTCTGGTTCCCCTGTGAGTCTCTCCTAGCGCTTGTTTGTTTTTGTTTCTTTGGGTGTTGATTGTTTGCTGTTGTGTGTTGTACTTTATTGGTGTTTATTTACAGTTTATTTACAGCTTTATTTACAGTTTTCAGTATTTATTTTCTGCATCATATTATTACTGGACTGTCTGGACTGGATTTTCTGTTTGGTGGGTTTGGGTGGTACTGTTTCTGTGAGATGAGCTCATTACCACGGCTCGAGTGCACCTTAGGACTTAGAGTGGTTCCACTTTGGCCTCATGAGATCTTGTCATGGGGGTAGTAGTTAGTTCCACGCCCAGATTTGCGACCGTCTTGGAAATGTCTTGATTTGGGGATCTTCCTCTCTCATTTTATAACCTTGACAGTTATGTGCAGCTGAGGACCGATCTTTGAGAACCTTGTGGAAACATCCCTCTCTAGTGATGACAGTGGCAGACCACATTGTGTGGCAAACCCATTCGCACCCGAGGGCCCACCTGGAACTCACATAGGATGACCTTGTTTTCCCGGACTCAGCTGAGGCCTCCCTGCGTAGTATATAATGCCAAACTGATTCCCTGATTTGGTCATGAGCCAATTCTCTGAAATGGTGAAAGTATTATTGCTATTCGGCTTTGAGAGTCCGTGATGTCTGACCCGGAGCATACTAGTGAGATTGGGAGGGGTTTACAGGTTTGCAGGAACCCTTGGCCTCTAAATACCCTCATTATCAGTGGTCCTTGTAATGATTTCTGGTCCTATGGTTCTGGTGTTCTAGTTTTCTTGGTACTGTGGTTCTGAGATTTTCTATCAGAGGGTTGTGACTCAGAGGATTTTGGGTTTGCAGTTGATCAGAGGGTTGTGTTCAGTGTCCAGTATCCAGATGGTCCCAGATTGATCATATGCCTACATTGCATTTGCATTTGCATCACTCTTGCATTAACTGATTATGTTTCCATTTTTCAGGTCATTGTTCATAGTCAGCTCCCAGTTCTGGTAAATCTTATCTCCAGATGGCAGAAATCAGAAGAGTTACAAGGAAAAAGAATGTTCACTATACTTTTCTTCAACCTGGAGTCAAAAGTGTTTAGAAATTAGCAGGTCTGATGAATGACCAAGTCTTGGGAAATTTCAGGAAACGATATGGCCAGATATTGAAGTATGTGGACAAACCCACCGCAGACCAGAAGGAGAGTTTGCATACCTTGCTTCAGTTTTATGATCCCCTGTTGCGGTGCTTCGTGTTTCCAGATTACATCTTGGCTCCTACCTTGGAGGAGATTGCCAGCATTCCGAATGTTCCAGTCAGAGATACCTTGCCTTTCTATGGGTCTGAGGTGGTGCTTAAAGAAGAAGACATAGCCAAAGTTTGTCGTTTACCAGCTGCTACAGTCAAGAAGGCTCTGAAGGATAGTGAAGGCAAAGGACTCCCTTGGAGTGTGCTCATACCAGAGGCAAAGGAATATGCTAAAGAAGGTAAGTGGGGTGATTTTGGTGCTTTGCTGGCTTTGATGGTGTATGGGTCAGGCTTGTTCCCAGGAGAGAAGGAATTTGTAAGCTTGGAAGTGATTTCTATCTTTGCAAAAGGCAATCCTGTGCCAACTCTCTTAGGAGATTTCTACTACAGTGTTCATTACCGGAATGAGAAAGGTAGAGGTGGACCAGTGGGCTGCTGTGCTTCATTGTTTGCTGAGTGGTTTGCCAGACAATTGCCAAAATCAGGTGCTTTCAAGGAAATGAGGGATGAGTGGAGATGGTCTAGAAGGTTGATGGGGCTAATTGCTGAAGATATAGACTGGGGATATGACAGAGATCTGCTAGGAAAAGAGTTGCTGGTCAGTTGTGGCAGATTTGCTGGAGTGCCTTTGCTAGGAAGGAAGGGTATGATCAGTTATCATCCAACATTAACCAGGAAGCAATTTGGTTATCCTTTGAGAGATCCTCCAAAGATGGAAGAGTTTGCTGCGTATTTGTATTTTCTTGTGGAAGGAAACAAGGAGTTAGTTCTACAAGCAGCTTAAGCTTGGGCTCACAGGATAAGGAAGGGTAAGAAAGACTTTGGCCGAGTATATCCCAAGACGTATCCACCTTTTGCTACATGGTTGCAAAAACATGTAGAAGAGGTTCGCATGCCTTTCTCAGTAGAAGTTCCACTTTATCCCAAAGAAGTGCCAAGTCAGAGTACTGTCTCCCTTGAAAAGTACAAGAAATTGGAATCTCAGCTGTATGAAGTTCGAGTGGAGAATGCTGAAATGGTAAACCTGTACCATCTTGCCAACCGGGCCAAAAGTGAAGCAGAGGGAAAGCTGCAGATAATCCAAGCCTCTTTGGAAGCTAAAGAGAAAGACTTTGCTGGAAGGGAAACTCACTTTCAAAGGATGGGTCTGATGGAGGCAAAAAGAGAAGCGAAACGCAAAAAGACTTTGAAAACTCTCAAGGAAGCTCGCCAATCCATTGTTTGGTTGCAAGGCCAAAGGGAGGAAGAGCAAAAGAAGTTCAAAGAAAAAGAGGAGTTTTTCGAGGTGCAAATGGCCTTCAATAAGGAAGAGGTGGAGCAAGTCCACAACATACGGAGGGAAAAGACTCAACAGTTAGCACAAAGCTAGTTAGCCTTGGAGGAGGGACGAAAGGAGATTGAAGAGCTCAAGCTGAGAGCAGGTGTGAAGAAGAACAGAGCAGAGGTGGCTGCAGAAGAACCTGGGTTTCTAGTTTAGTTTATTTATTTGTTCAGACTACCTATAGGCTTGTTGTAGGAGTCTTATCTTTTGTCTTTTATTCATGTAATGGCTTGTAACCCTTCGGGGAATATTCCTGTTGATGCTCTAACTTTTGGCCGACAGTGGTTTATCCATGATATACAGTGTTAATGCGCAAATTATCATTTCTGAATATGCAAGGCTCATTTGTTTGATACTGCTAATATCTGAACACTCTTCAAAGGAGAAAGTCTGAAAGCTAATACTCAAAGTGGCTGTCTAGAGTAAATACCAGAACCGGGGCATACAAATGCTTAAAAATTGGGAACAAGAGCAGTTACATTGCATGAATATAACGTGTTTGTTTGTTTTGCAGGTAGTGCTTCAGTTTCTAACGTTCTTGTTGTTTCAGGCACTATAGCTCGCAGAAAAGATCGAGAACAGCCAGTCGCACACAGATATCCCACAAAGGTCAACAGAGAAAGAGTCATGGATCAAATGCAAGCTGATTTAGCTAACTTGAGGTTGAGGATGGACAATTTTATGACCCTTATGGTAGGAATGGGTCAGAATCAGGAACGTTTGTGTGAGTTGGTTGAAAATAGTCAAGCCAGGCACAATGGTACTACTGATGGAGGTAATCGTAACGGTGCGGGCACCCGTCAAGTTGAAATCCCTATAGCACAGCCAGGGGTTACCATTATCAATGATGGGCTGAACAATGTACAGATGGATGGTCAAGACGAGCAATTCACTCTGCTGGATGAAACTGAAGGCCAGGGGGCTGAAATGAACAGAAAGTTTGAGGAAATGGCAGAACAGATCAGGGCTATTCAATCTCAGATCTCTTTGGGGTTCGACATTACTGACTTGGGCTTGGTTCCAGGGGTTAGAATCCCTTACAAGTTCAAGGTCCCGACTTTCGAGAAATACAACGGCACAACGTGTCCAAAGACTCATCTTCAGTCCTTTGTAGGAAGGATTGCTGCCCACACTGATGATGAAAAGCTATGGATGTACTATTTCCAGGACAGCTTGGTTGGAGCTTCCTTGGAATGGTATATGAAGCTAAGTAGAGTCAACATTAAGAGATGGAAGGACCTGACAGAGGCTTTCGTGAGGCAATACCAGTATAATTTGGACATGGCTCCAAATCGCACTCAACTGCAAAACATGTCTCAAACTGCTAAGGAGGGGTTTAAAGAATATGCTCAAAGGTGGCGTCAGCTCGCTGCCAGAGTGCAACCACCACTGCTGGAGAATGAGATGGCCGATATGTTCATGGGGACATTGCAAGGTGTGTTTATCGAAAGATTGGCATCTTGTTCGGCTACCAATTTCAATGATATAGTAATTGCTGGAGAAAGGGTCGAGACTTTGTTAAAGATGGGAAAGATTCAGGATACAAGTGCAAGCAGCTTGAGTGGAGTAAGAAAAGCTTTCAGCGGACCCCCGAGAAGAAGGGAAGGTGAAACCAATGCTGTGTTTGGCCGAGGACGGGGCCGAGGATATAGAAGGTCATATGAGCAAGTGACAGCTGTCACAATCCCTTCCAGTCCTGTACAGCAGGTTCAACCTCAACAACAACAACAACAACAACAGCCACAACGTAACAACTATCAACAAAGACCTTATCAGCCAAGGCAGGCTCGCCCGGCTAATAGGGTGCTTGAAGCAATTCCCATGACATACGCTGCATTGCTACCAAGATTGCTGGACCTGAATTCGATACAACTGAGGACCTTAGCACCACCACCACCTGGAGATCTTCCAGTGGGGTACGATGTCAATGCTAGATGCGCTTTCCATTCAGGGGCACCCGGACACTCAACTGAGAAGTGCAGGGCGCTACAGCATAAAGTTCAAGATCTGATAGACTCCAAGGCAATTAACTTCTCACCACCGCCGAATGTTACTTCAAACCCTATTCCGAACCATGGAGGGGCTAGAATAAACACTATTGAGGGTGGTGAGAAGTTAAGTTTGATTATGAGCATAGAAGAAGTGAAGACTCCGCTGTTGGTAGTGAAGGAGAGGCTATTGAAAGGTCAAGTGTTTCCGGGATGCAGTTCTGATTGTGAAGAATGTTTGAATTCAATGAACGGTTGTGAAGACCTGAAGATGGGATTGCAGAATCTGATTGATGAAGGATCTTTGCAGTTTGACAAAGTTGGTAATGAAGTTGATGATATGTCCACTATAACCATATTTTATGATCCAGCTGAGACGCCTGCTAGAAGAGAACCTGTGACCATTTATGCTCCTGAAGTTAGTCTTGTGACTATTATTGTGCCTATGCCTGTTCCTTATACAGATGATAAAGCCATCCCATGGCATTACGGCTCAGATGTGTACGTTGAAGGACATAAAGTAGAGAGTAAGTCCGTTGTTATTGACCCGACTGACGTGAATGTCGGAGGAGTTGGAGGTTTTACAAGAAGTGGTCGTCTATTTGCTCCCCCAGTTCTAAGAGGAGATCCTGAGGCTGAGGCTTCGGCAAAGGCTAAAGGAAAGCAAACAACGACTGAAGAAACAACAACAACTCCTGTTGCTGGACAGGGTACCTTTGAGAAGGAGGTCGAGGAATTTATGCGCATAATTAAAAAGAGTGATTATAAGGTGGTCGGACAGTTGAACCAGACATCTTCCAAAATATCAATTTTGTCTCTACTGATGTGTTCTCCTGCACATAGAGAAGCCTTGCTGAAAGTGTTGCAGATGGCCTATGTTCCTCAAGAAATAACTGTTAATCAATTGGAAGTTGTAGTGGGCAGTGTGAATGCAAGCCATGGGCTGGGCTTTACAGATAGAGACCTTACTTCAGAGGGCCATAACCATAACAAAGCATTACATATTACTATGGAGTGAAAGGGTGATGTTTTGTCGCATGTCCTTGTTGACACAGGCTCTTCTCTTAATGTACTTCCGAAGAAAGCATTAATGAAGCTCAATGTTGATGGTATCGTCCTAAGACCCAGTGATTTGATAGTCAAAGCTTTTGATGGGTCCAGAAGGTCAGTGTTTGGAGAAGTTGAGTTACCTGTGAAAATAGGTTCTCAAGTATTCAAAAGCACCTTCTACGTCATGGATATTCAGCCCGCGTACAGTTGTTTGTTGGGACGCCCATGGATTCATGCTGTCGGAGCTGTAACTTCCACTTTGCATCAAAAGCTCAAGTATGTGGTTGATGGCCAAGTAATCACTGTGTGCAGAGAGGAAGAAATCTTTATGAGCCACTTATCAACTTTCAAATATGTAGAGATGGACGGAGAGATCCATGAGACTCTCTGCCAGGCCTTCGAAGTAGTTAATGTCAGCATTTTGACTCTTGTAGAGAGAAGCAGTGAGAAAGAAGGTACCTCCATTCATTCCTACAAGCAGGCGAAGGAAGTGGTTCAGTCAGGAAGCGCCCAAGGTTGGGGAAAATTGCTGGAATTAGAGAAGAAAGACGACAAGTTTGGTTTGGGTTATCAGCCTAGTGGATCTGATTGGACTCCAAGTGGTAAAGCCATTACGTTTACAAGTACTGGGATGCTCGACCACAACCAAATCTTCACAACTAATGAAGATGGAGACAGTGATGGTGACTGGGACAACTGGATTCATCCGTGTGCGCCCGGAGAGGAGCTGAAGAACTGGTCTGCTAAAGACATCGTCCGAGTTACCTGGCGCTCAGAGTAATTTATTTGTTTCCTTTTCTTATCATGCTGCATTGTCAAATCCAGCATTCTGCCCAAGATGCTAGGATCCATTGTATGGGCCACCATGTTTTGTATGCATTTATTTTACCATGGAATAAAGGACATTTTCAGACAAATTGTGTTCCCTTTCTTTTGTTTTAAATTTTTCACAAAAAAAAATATAAAAATGGCAATGTGTTTTTCCTTTTTGTTTTTGTGTTTGCGTCTCTTTTGCAAAATAAACAGATTCTGAAATAAGCACATCATTTGTGCAGCGTTGATCATCCGGATTCCATTGATAACGTTCCTGCTATGACCACGCATGACTTTGAAAATCCTATCTACCAAGCTGATGAAGGGGTTGAGGAAGACTGTGAACTCCCTGAAGAATTGGTCAGATTGTTGAAACAAGAGGAACGGGTTATTCAGCCTCATCAGGAAGAAATTGAGATCATCAACATCGGCACTGAAGATGTGAAGAAAGAGATCAAGATTGGGGCCAGTCTGCAGGCCGAAGTAAAGAAGGAGCTGATTGGTATGCTGCGTGAGTATGTGGATATCTTTGCTTGGTCGTATAAAGATATGCCAGGGTTGGATACCGACATCGTTGTGCATAAGCTACCATTGGGAGAAGACTGCTCTCCGGTAAAACAGAAGTTGAGAAGAACTCGTTCTGACATGGCGATGAAGATCAAGGAGGAGGTTCAGAAGCAGTGGGATGCTGGATTCCTTGCCGTAACTAGTTACCCACCTTGGGTAGCTAACATTGTACCGGTACCAAAGAAGGACGACAAGGTCCGTATGTGCGTTGACTATCGGGATTTGAATAGAGCGAGCCCAAAAATGACTTTCCATTACCTCACATTGATGTGTTGGTAGATAACACTGCTCAATTCTCGGTATTTTCCTTCATGGATGGCTTCTCCGGATATAATCAGATTAAGATGGTGCCGGAAGACATGGAGAAAACAACGTTCATTACCCCATGGGGTACATTCTGCTATAAGGTCATGCCCTTTGGTTTGAAGAACGCCGAGGCAACCTATCAACGGGCTATGGTCACATTGTTCCACGACATGATACACAAGGAGATTGAGTGTTATGTGGACGATATGATTGCTAAGTCCCGAGACAAAGAGGAGCATCTGGTCAATCTCAAGAAGCTGTTTGATAGACTAATAAAATATAAGCTGAGGTTGAGCCCAAACAAGTGCATTTTCGGAGTGCGTTCCGGGAAACTGCTGGGTTTCATTGTTAGTCAGAAAGGAATTGAGGTAGATCCTGCAAAAGTAAAAGCAATTCAAGATATGCCTGCACCGAGAACAGAAAAAGAAGTGTGCGGGTTTTTAGGGAGATTGAACTATATTTCACGGTTCATATCTCATCTAACTGCCACGTGCGAGCCAATATTCAAATTGCTAAGAAAAGAGCAAACGGTCAGGTGGAATGAAGACTGCCAAAGAGCTTTCGACAAGATAAAAGAATATTTGCAGGAGCCTTCAATTCTAATGCCTCCAGTTGAAGGAAAACCTTTAATCATGTACTTGACTGTGCTAGAAGGGTCAATGGGGTGTGTTCTAGGCCAACATGACGAGTCTGGTCGAAAAGAGTACGCTATTTATTACCTTAGCAAAAAGTTTACCGACTGTGAATCCCGTTATTCACTGCTCGAGAAAACTTGCTGCCCTTTGGTATGGGTTGCTCGCCAACTAAGACAGTACATGTTGACTCATACCACACTGCTAATTTCCGAAATGGATCCTGTCAAGTACATCTTTGAGAAACCAGCGTTAACCGGAAGGGTTGCTAGGTGGCAAATGATTTTAACAGAGTATGACATATAGTATACTTCTCAGAAAGCCATCAAGGGAAGTGTATTGTTAGATTACCTTGCACAGCAACCTCTTGAAGATGATTATCAGCCAATGAAGTTTGATTTCCCTGATGAGGACATCATGTACCTCAAGGCAAACGATTGCGAGGAACCACTTCTGGAGGAGGGGCCAGACCCTGAATCCAAATGGAAGTTGATGTTTGATGGGGCAGTCAATATCAATGGACGTGGAGTTGGTGTCACTCTTGTTACTCCCGAAGGTGTTCACTTTCCCTTCGCTGCCAGAATTACTTTTGGCTGCACCAACAATGAAGCGGAATACGAGGCATGCATAATGGGAATAGAGGAGGCTATTAATCTTCGGATTAAGACCCTCGATATATTCGGAGATTCAGCCCTCGTCATTAACCAGATTACCGGCAAGTGGTATACGCATCAAGAGCATCAAATTCCATACAGGTATTATGCCAGAAAACTGTTGACGTTCTTCACGACAGTTAAGCTTCAGTACATTCCACGTGATGAAAATCAATTTACCGATGCATTGGCTACTCTTTCTTCGTCTATCAAAGTCTTGTGTTGGAATTATGTGCCCAGAATTGACATTTCCAGGCTTGACGCACCAGCTCATGCTTTCTCTGTAGACGCCGTGTCTGACGAGAAACCTTGGTATTTTGATATCAAGCTATTCCTGGAAAAGCAAGAATACCCAGCTGGGGCATCTTCCAATGACAAGAAGACCTTAAGGAGACTTGCTGCTAGCTTCTTCTTGAATACAGATGGGGTTTTGTACAAGAGAAACTTTGACATGGTTTTGCTCAGATGCGTGGATAGACACGAAGCAAGCATGTTAATGTAGGAAGTCCACGAAGGATCTTTCGGTACCCATGAAGGAGGACATGTTATGGCTAAGAAATTGCTGAGATCGGGGTATTACTGGATGACAATGGATGCAGACTATTGTTCATTCGCTCGTAAGTGCCACAAGTGCCAAATTTATGCAGACAAGTTGCATGTTCCTCCTAGCCCGCTCAACGTCATGTCATCTCCTTAGCCCTTTTCTATGTGGAGCATTGACATGATCGGGAAAATAGAGCCTACTGCTTCAAATGGTCATCGCTTCATCCTGGTTGCGATCGATTACTTCACTAAGTGGGTTGAAGCAACATCTTATGCCAACGTCACTCATCAAGTGGTAGCCAGATTTTTGAAAAGAGACATCATTTGTAGATACGGAGTGCCCGAAAGAATCATTACTGACAATGGTTCTAATCTCAACAACAAGATGATGGCAGAATTGTGTCGGGACTTCAAGATTCAGCATCACAATTCTTCTCCTTACTGACCAAAGATGAATGGTGCGGTAGAGGCGGCAAATAAGAATATCAAGAAGATTGTGCAAAAGATGGTTGTCACTTCCAAAGATTGGCATGATATGTTACCATTTGCGTTGCATGGGTACCGAACATCAGTCAAGACGTCAACTAGGGAAACTCCTTTCTCTTTGGTATATGGTATGGAGACAGTCTTGCCTGTTGAAGTAGAGATTCCTTCATTGCATGTGATGATGGATGTGAAGCATGATGAGGATGAATGGGTGCGTGCTCGTTATAATCAGCTATGTCTAATTGAGGAAAAGAGGTTAGCGGCTATCTGTCATGGTCAACTTTATCAGAGGAGAATGAAGCAAGAATTCGACCAATGAGTACGTACTCGGGAGTATCAAGTAGGAGAGCTTATACTCAAGAGGATCATTCCTACAGGTTCAGATCACAGGGGCAAGTGGACCCCAAACTACGAAGGACCATTCATAGTGAAGAAAGTTTTCTCAGGTGGAGCACTGATGCTCACCTATATGGATGGAGAAGATTTCCAATCCCCTGTTAACTCGGACGCAGTTAAAAAATACTTCGCATAAAGAGACCCGCTGGACACAAAAACAGAATTAGAGTCTAGGCAAGAAAAGGGCATCCCGGCGAAGTAAAAACAGAATAAAAAGCTCGGGAAAAAGTTAGGGAAAATAAATATTAAAAAAATGTACACCCGCTGAGTTGAAAAGCCACATCGGATGGCTCAGGCAAAAAAGGGTATCCCGGTGGATTGAAAACCCGAAAGGGCGATCCACGCAAAATAAGGGAATAAGCGAACAATTGTGATCCGGGTAATCTGAACCAAATCATCGTTTCATACAACCTGACAATATCAGAAAGATAGGAATCAGTCCCCTCATCTTCTCAGAAAGTAAAGGCAAGAATGGAGAGTTTTGAAGACATGTTGGTCATAGCAGAAAGGGAACTCCTTGGGATGCCGTGCTCATTGCCATTATGATTGTTTGTTTTCTCAATTTTATGGTGGCTACCTCTTTCCAGGTGGTTGCTTCCTGATGTAAAAACTTTGCCTTTCAGAGGCCCTTCAATAAAAAGAATATTCAGTCAAAAAGTTGTGTTGTGTTTATTTTTGTTTGCAAAATGTCCTGAAGTTTTGGCAAAAATAGCATTGCATTTAAAACATGATGATAATTTGAAAGAAAAATGACATTACAGGGAAACATTTGAAACCCTCTTTGAGTGTCGGGTGACGATGGATGAACAGATCATACCATGCAAATCCCCGGGGCACATATGTGTTTTCTGTTGTTGCAGGTTGCAGGATGGCGTCACATTCTACCAAGCAGAATATTACCCAGCCAAGTCTTGGCAGGTAGCCCAACCAGTTTATCTTCCCTAGTGGAGTATACCCAGCAAGCAGTGGGAGACCCAGTCCCCACAGAGTTTCATGTTTGGAAGTTGTCCATCATTAAAATATTCCCTAGAGAAGTCGCCAATTTATTTTTGGTTAATGTGAGGACACAGACAGTTGTTCAATCCCCCAACCAGAGTTAACTGTCAAGCATCTTAACCTGGTCATCCCCTGCAGAATTAAGGTTCTTGCTGCCAATCAGGGCACTTTGTTGATGCTCGTCTGCATTTCTCAACACTCGTTTGTGTTCACACTTTGTTGATGCTCGTCTGCATTTCTCAACACTCGTTTGTGTTCACACTTTGTTGATGCTCGTCTGCATTTCTCAACACTCGTTTGTGTTCACACTTTGTTGATGATCGTCTGCATTTCTCAAAACTCATTTGTGTTCACTCTTTATTGATGCTCGTCTGCATTCTCCAGCACTCGTCTGTGTTCGTACTTTATTGCCGCTCGTCTGCATCTCTCAACACTCGTCTATGTTATCACTTTGGTATTGCTCGTTTACTTTCCCCAGCAGTGGTCCATGATTACTTTGTTGTTGCTCGTCTGCAATTTCCAACACTCGTCTGTGTTTGATGTTTGGTGTTTATGGTTGCTCATCTGCATTTCCCAACACTCGTCTGTGTTTGATGTTTGATGTTTGTGGTTGCTCATCTGCATTTCCCAACACTCGTCTGTGTTTGATATGTAATATCTGTGGTGGCTCGTCTGCATTCTCCAACACTCATCTGTGTTTATTATCTGTTTGAAGCTCGTCTGTATCGTTTAGATACTTGTCTGTATCATCCCTAACACTCGTCTATGTTAGCTTATATCTGTACATGTTGATTTGTTGATTATCCCGGTACTCGTCTATATTGCTACTCCAAATGCTCGTCTGTGTTGGATTTCTGGTATTCGTATATACCAGTGGCTGATATTCGTCTGTATCATCGCCTAGAGCGCTCGTCTGTGTTTCTTAGATCATCGTCTGATACTCGTCTGTATCATTGACTTATGACACTCGCATGTGTTCTCTAGATGATCATCCGATACTTGTCTGTATTGAAGAGGTTTAAAAATCCTGACTGTGGGAATAAATGTCAAAATAGTTACCGGTCCTGGCGTAACAGGTTTATCCGAAGGAGGATCGTCTGTCTCAAGCATCAATTATTGATGTTGCACCCGGCGTAACAGGTTCGCTCGAAGAAGACTCGTCTGTCTTATACCATATATCCACAAATAATATATGGCGAAGGTTCGTTTACCTTGATTATGCATGTCTATCCCACAGACTTAAGTGCATAACTGGTCCTGGCATAACAGGTATATCCGAAGGAGATTCGTCTGTCTCAAGTCATATGTTCTTGCAAAGTATATGAGGGCTCGTATGTCCAGCTCCTAGCGTAACAGGATTTTTCGAAGAAGACTCGTATGTCAAAGTATTCTGATTCCAGATACCAGTTTCAACTTGGAAGGAGCTCGTCTGCTTTCTCTCCGTTTCAATCCCCAAAGCGTCATTTGGTTGGGTTTATTTCCCAGTTTCTGCATTCTTCGTCAGAGTGCAAATTTCAGGTCTTCTTGGTATTCAACCACAATTTATCTTGAACGGTCGATAGCCCGTGCTACCGTCCTTTTCAAATTAACAGTTGTTTGAATAGGGGCAGCTGTAACACTCCAAATTTGCCCTCTTCATTTTAAGCATCATATCACATCATATTCATCATGAACATATCATATTCTTGGCATCCTAGCATGGAAAGATGAGGCATAACATTTCTCATGACCTAACATTAGGCATATGATCATTTGTGGAGGTTCTTGAAGCATCACAAGCCATGACAAGGGGCCCAATGGATTTTTACAAGTCCTATGAGGGGTCTAAATTGCATTTATAAGTTCAAGTTCATTTACAAAAGCTCAGAAGGTTGGAGGATCATAAGGGATCTAGGTTAGGGCAAGGCTCCTACACAATGATCCCAAATTGGGGTTTGAGTTTCAAGCATGAAAACCTCAAGACTTTGGCCATTTCATTTGGGAAAAGTCTTTCAATGTTAAGATGATCCTAGGGATGAAATTTGGTGAGAAAATTCCTTGTGGAAGTCAAGAATTTCTTCAGTTGCTTGTAAATGAAGAAACTGGTCAATTGTGCCTTAGAAAAGTCAACTGTGAGATTTCAAGGGGTCCAACCCCATTTTCTAGCCAAGGGATGTTATTATAATGTTAAAAGAGTTTTGGCAAGTTCAAAGATCAAGAATCATGAGGTTTTGAGGTGTTTTGCAAAATTGGTGCAAAGTTGGTTATGGAAAATGCCATTTTTGGCAAGTTTTTGCCCTAGAATTCAAGTGATCATAACTTGGTGAAAAATTCTTCAAATGGACCAAAGTCAAACATGAAATTTGGAGATTAAGGACTCCCATTTTCAAAAAGTACAAGTAATTTTTCATAGCCTTCATGGTTAAGAAGTTAGGCCCCTCGAAAATTCATGCAAAGCTAGGGCAAAACTTAAATTTTCACTTGTGCACCAAAGCAAAAAGTCTTGAATCTTAATTTTGGGTGTTGGTACATACCAAATAAGTTCACAATGTTATAATTCAATGCAAATAGGTCACTTTGCTCCAAGAAATACACCAAATTCGTGCATAATGAGAATTTCATTCCAAAAGTGCAAAAAGTGCATGTTCATGAAAATTGTGTGACATCTTCATCCAAGGGCCAAGATCTGTTTGGATTGCAATTAAGGGTCAGATGTGGAATGCACATGGGCAAGAAGCAAGGCAATGCATGAGGTTTTCATGAGATCACAATAAACTTGCAAATTTTGCAAAATCCCTCACACTCTCTCTTCCCACGTGCAAAGCTTCTCATTCTTTCAGCATTTCCTCATGACCTCATATAAAAGCTGTAGATGTTAAGAATTGGCAGAATTTTTGACAAACAAGAAGTGTTGAACTTAGTTCAGGATGTCACACCAGATGTTGTGACATTATCAAACAGAGTATAAGTTAATGAATTAAGTCAAGACATCAGGATGTCACACCAGATGTTGTGACATCGTAAACCTGCTACCAGACTTAAATGATGCATAACAGAACTGAGTAAATTCAGGGGAATTTATCTGGAATTAATTGTAAAGAGATAAGCAATACAAGGCGCATCTTTTGGGAGCTTAGTTATCTGATTTCAGCATAACAGAATAACTAACTCACCTTGAATCAAGGAAGTAACAAACTAACTAACCCTAATTCAAGGTGATGACAGTAGGATTTATCAGGACTGGATAATTTACAGAAAGCCCAAAAACCAAGCCTCTATTTAAGGAACAGAAACTCTCAGAATAGAGTACGGAATCTTAGAAGACCAAAAAGGGTGTTTGTGTTTTATAGTAGGTTTTAATTGTGTATCACTTTATGAGCTGTTAAGCAAAAAGTGTATTGTGTCTTGATTGGAACTTTTAAGTAAGATCAAGCTCTTGTGTTTGAAGTGTGACTTCAATTTTATTAAACATTGTAAAATATCACTGTGTGATTGAGGGGGAGTGAGTAGGTACTCATATCTAAGTTGTGTCTTAGGTAGAAATTTCCTTGGGTAGATATTAAGTGAAGGATTAAACTGGTTGGTTTAATTCCAGAATTAATATTACTTATATTGGATTTCCTTCCTGGCTTGGTAGCCCCCAGATGTAAGTGTGGAGATACACTGAACTGGGTTAACAATTTCCTGTGTTATTTAATTTACCTGCACTTTAAGTTTTGTTTAAGTCTTCAAGTGTTTAAACATCTGATTCGACATCACGTACCTGATCCCAGAATTTCAATTGGCATCAGAGCCGGCACCCTGCCTGTTTAACTGGGTGAGATCTAGGGACTGCAAATTTTGGGAACATGGACAGAGATGTAGGATCTGTGAATAGACCACCTATATTGGATGGATCCAACTATGACTACTGGAAGCCAAGAATGGTAGCATTCTTAAAATCTCTTGATAGCAGGGCTTGGAAAGCAGTCAACAAAGGATGGGAGTACCCTGTCCTAGACAATAAGGATGGGGCAAAAGTGTTGAAGCCTGAAGAAGAATGGAGCAAGGAGGAAGAAGATTCAGCACTTGGAAATTCCAAAGCCTTAAATGCCTTATTCAATGGCATTGACAGGAACATATTTAGACTTGTGCATCACTGTGAGCTGGCCAAGGATGTTTGGGACACTCTCAAAACCACTCATGAAGGAACATCAAAGGTGAAGATGTCAAGACTTCAACTTCTCACCACCAAGTTTGAAAACTTGAGGATGAAGGAAGAGGAGACCATTCATGAGTTTTACATGAACATCCTGGAAATTGCTAATACTTCTGGTGCCTTGGGAGAGAAAATGAGTGATGAAAAGTTGGTAAGGAAGATTCTCAAATCACTACCAAAATGATTTAACATGAAGGTTACTACAATAGAAGAAGCTCAGGACATCTGCACAATGAAGGTTGAAGAGCTCATTGGTTCCCTTCAAACATTTGAGATGGGAATGAATGATACAATTGTGAAGAAAAACAAAAGCATAGCCCTGGTCTCAAATACTGATAAAGAAGAAGAAAGTCATGAAGCAGACTCTGAGGAAAATTTATCAGAAACAATTGCTATGCTTGGAAGACAATTCAACAAAATTCTCAAAAGAATGGAAAACAGGTCCAGACCAAGTGGAAGAAACTCAACCTCTGAGAATAAAAGACCTTATGATTCTAATAGAAGGTCAAATTATGATGAGAAGATTAACCAAGGAAAAGGGATTCAATGTCATGGATGTGAAGGATATGGGCACATCAGAAATGAATGCCCAACATATCTAAAGAAGCAAAAGAAAGGTCTCTCTGTGACCTGGTCAGATGAAGACTCAGGATGTGAGTCAGAAGAATAATCTGCAAAGCACATCACTGCTCTAGCTGGAGTATGTGAAACTGAAGGGGGATCCAGTGATGAGGAGCTGACATTTGAAGAGCTTGAAGAATCTTACAGGATGCTGTGTAAAAGGAACACTGAAGTATGCATGGAGAATATACAGCAGAAGAAGCATATTGAGGAATTAAAGGCTGAAAAGACAAGTAATCTAGAGATCATTGACACTTTGAAAAGTGAAGTAAGCCTACTCAACTCCAAAATGGAGCATATGTCCAAATCTGTCAGAATGCTGAACAGTAGCTCAAACACACTGGATGTCATTCTCAACAACAACAAGCACTCAGGGGATAGGACTGGGCTGGGATTTAATAAAGCTCAAAAGTTTGAGGCTAGCACCAGTCAAACAACTCCAAATCCTATGAAGTCAAACAAGATGTCCAAGCAGATGTCTCAACATCATGACAAGAACATGATGAAAAAGAAATATCAAAGATGGAGATGCCATCATTGTGGAAGGTTTGGTCACATCAAACCTTTTTGCTAAAAGCTGCATGGACATCCAAATCAGAGGTCTCAGCAACCCCCTAAGCAGAAGACAGAGGTCACCAAGAAAGTGCTGCATGGACATCCAAATCAGAGGTCTCAGTAACCCCCTAAGCAGAAGACAGAGGTCATCAAGAAAGTGTGGGTACCTAAAGCTAGTCTTCATGCTGATCAAAGCTACAAATACATGCCCAAGAACAAGTTCAACAGACAACCTTGGAACTCTAAAGATGGACACTACACAGGGCAAATGCATCAAAGGAAACCTCACAACAGGCACAAATGGTCCAAGAAGGTTGTTGCCTATATAGCTCATACATCTCTCAGAGTATCTGCTAAGGAAGACTGGTACTTTGACAGTGGTTGCTCAAGGCATATGACTGGACTGGAGAATCTGCTGGTAGACTTAAAGTCACACTCATCCAAATATGTAACCTTTGGAGATGGAGCAAAGGGAGAAATCAAGGGAGTTGGGACATTGGACTGCCCAGGTGTACCAAGTCTAGATGATGTGCTGCTGGTAAAAGGATTAACTGCTAACTTGATCAGCATAAGTCAATTATGTAACCAAGGTTACAGTGTAAACTTTACCAAAACTGAATGCAGAGTCTCTGATAAAGAACATAAGGTTGTCATGAGAGGAGCCAGATCAAAAGACAACTGCTATATGTGGGAACCTCAAGATTTCACCTTACTTCAACTTGTTCCTTAGCCAAAGAAGAAGAAGTGAAACTGTGGCACCAAAGACTGGGTCATCTTCATCTCAGAGGAATAAAGAAGATCATATCTATGGAGGCTGTAAGAGGAATTCCAAGACTGAAGATTGATGAAAGTAAAGTGTGTGGTGAATGTCAAATCGGCAAGCAAACCAAGATGTCACACCCAAAGCTCCAACATCTGACAACTTCCAAAGTTTTGGAATTATTACATATGGATCTTATGGGACCAATGCAGGTTGAGAGTCTTGGTGGAAAAAGATATGCCTATGTGGTTGTTGATGACTTCTCAAGATATACATGGATAAGCTTCATCAAAGAGAAGTCTGATGTGTTTGATGTATTCAAAGATCTGTGCCAAAGAATTCAAAGAGAAAAAGAAAGTTGTGTGCTTAGAATAAGAAGTGATCATGGAAAGGAGTTTGAGAATAAAAAATTCTCAGACTTCTGCTCTTCAGAAGGGATCAATCATGAGTATTCTTCTCCTATCACCCCTCAACAAAATGGGATTGTTGAGAGGAAAAACAGAACTATTCAGGAGTCAGCAAGAGCCATGATTCATGCCAAGAAGTTACCCCTGTACTTTTGGGCTGAAGCTATGAACACAGCATGTTACATTCACAATAGAGTCACACTAAGAAAGGGAACTTTGTCCACCATCTATGAGGTCTGGAAGGGCAGAAAACCTACAGTCAAGTACTTTCATGTGTTTGGAAGTAAATGTTACATTCTGGCTGATAGGGATCAAAGAAGGAAGATGGACCCTAAAAGTGATGAAGGGATTTTTCTGGGATACTCCATAAATAGCAGAGCTTATAGAGTATTTAACTTCAGAACCAGGGTTATAATGGAGTCAATAAATGTGATTATTGATGATGCCTCTGCAGATGTTGCAGATGATGTTGGAACATCTGCTGACAATCAAACAAAAGTTAAAACATAAAGTGATAATCTTGATTTCACTTTAACTGAGGCAAGGTCAGAGCAGTCCAACAAACCTCCCTCCATCAGAATCCAGAAAGATCATCCTAAAGATCTGATAATTGGTGATCCTAACAGTGGTGTCATCACTAGATCAAGAGAAATGATTTCAGGCTCCTTCTTTGTTTCAAAGATAGAACCTAAAAACATCAAGGAAGCTCTGAATGATGAGTACCGGATCTCTGCTATGCAAGAAGAATTAGGCCAGTTTACAAGGAATGAAGTATGGGATCTTGTTCCTAGGCCTGATGACATTAATGTGATTGGCACTAAGTGGGTGTACAAGAACAAGTCAAATGAGCAGGGAGTAGTTACAAAGAACAAGGCTATACTTGTAGCTCAAGGATACACACAAATTGAGGGAGTAGACTTTGATGAGACATTTGCACCAGTAGCAAGGCTTGAATCAATCAGACTACTTCTAGGAATTGCTTGTATCCTAAAGTTCAAGCTATTTAAGATGGATGTTAAAAGTGCCTTTCTAAATGGGTACCTTAATGAGGAAGTATATGTGGAGCAGCCTAAGGGATTTGTTGATCCAAGCAGTCCAGATCATGTATACAAGCTAAGGAAGGCTTTGTATGGTCTAAAGCAAGCCCCAAGAGCATGGTATGAAAGACTGACCACTTTTCTCATTAAACATGGGTACAGGAAAGGTGGAATAGACAAAACCTTGTTTGTGAAGGATGAAGAGGGAAAGGTCATGATTGCTCAGATATATGTGGATGACATAGTGTTTGGTGGGATGTCAGACAGGATGGTTAAACATTTTGTTAATCAAATGGAATCTGAGTTTGAGATGAGCCTAGTAGGAGAACTGGCCTACTTTCTTGGACTGCAAATCAAGCAGATGGAGGACTCCATGTTCATATCCCAAAGCAAGTATGCAAAGAACATTGTCAAGAAGTTTGGGATAGACAATGCAAGTCACAAGAGAACACCTGCCCCCACTCATTTAAAGCTGACAAAGGATGACAAGGGTGAGAATGTGGACCAAAGCTTATACAGAAGCATGATTGGAAGCCTACTATATCTGACAACTAGCAGACCAGATATAGCTTTTGCAGTAGGTGTATGTGCAAGATATCAAGCTGAGCCAAAAGTAAGCCATCTAAACCAGGTTAAGAGGATTTTGAAATATGTCAATGGTACTTGTGACTATGGCATAATGTACTCTCATGGCTGTGAACCAATTCTCACTGGCTTTTGTGATGCTGACTGGGCTGGAAGTACTGATGATAGAAAGAGTACATCAGGAGGATGCTTCTTTATAGGAAACAATTTGATTTCTTGGTTCAGTAAGAAACAAAATTGTGTATCCTTATCCACTGCTGAAGCTGAATATATTACAGCTGGTAGCAGTTGTTCACAGTTGGTATGGATGAAGCAAATGCTCATAGAATACAATGTCCCACAAGATGTCATGACATTGTACTGTGACAATTTAAGTGCTATCAACATCTCAGAAAATCCTATCCAACACAGCAAGACTAAGCACATTGATATCAGGCATCATTTCATCAGAGATCTTGTGGAAGAGAAGGTGATCACATTAGAACATGTAGCCACAGATCTGCAATTGGCTGACATATTTACTAAAGCTTTGGATGCTACCCAATTTGAAAACCTAAGGGGTAAATTAGGAATCTGTTTATGTGAAATATAGCAGTTATGGAGAAGTTCCAGCATGTCTCATGACATCGTGTGGCATGATCACCAGATGGCAGCATCAGTCTGGTCAATAACTCTGTGTATTCCACTCTTAAAAATTCCAATAGCAACTGTTTCTATAAATGCACAAACGTGCTCTCAGCTCTTCACCTCCTCACAATCTCCACTAAACAATTTGCATGCTAAAGCTGACTTTCTAAGCTCATCAAAATCAATCAAACCTAACTCCTCTTCCACTACATTCGAAAAATGTCTCAACATCAAAACCCTAACTTCATTGATGAGGGTCTCAATCAAGAAGATGTAGTGCATGCAACTCCAATCTCTATAGTACCAATGGATACTACTCCTATAGACGAAATCAGAGGAAGTGTCCCTATTGCTCAAAAACCTAGAACTCCCAATGTAAGAAGAGCAAAGGAGCCTATGTTCAGCAAAAGCAAGGGGACTCCTTCATCTACAAGCACCCCCAAAGCTTCTGACTATGTGGATGCATCCATCAAGCATCTTGTGAACAGGATTCTTTCTGAACAAAGAGTGGTGCGTGGGGTATCTGTTCCCCTGAACAACATGCCTGCTCCACAAGAAGAACCAAGCAACCAGGCTGAAGAGGACATTCCTGCTCAACAGGATGTCCCAATAAATATTGAAGCATCTGAGGACCAGAACAAGGCCTCAACTGATAATGATGAAGCCACTGATGATCAAGCTCATGTTGATCAATCTGCTGAAAAAGAGGCCTCCCAACCTCCTCCTGTTGAAACCCTAGATGATGACTCTGACACAGAGATCATTACATCTATTAACCCTAGCATAGCCAAAAGGCTTAGGGCTAGGAAGGAGAAGAAGCCTGCTGCACATGCAACTCCTGAAAAGAAACAGCCTACTCCTAAAAAGGACAAGGTCAAAGTTGCCTTTGGACCTACTAAACAATGGAGCAAGGTAAGCACCCAGAAGAGGAAAGCTGCAACTCCACCTGATTCAGATGTTGAGGAGGATGTCCCAACATCCCAACCAAGGAAGAAGCCAACACCTCCCAGGTCTAGCTCTGCTGTTCCTGAAGCACCTCTTGACAATGTGTCCTTCCATCATGTCTCTAGTGTGAGCAAATGGAAGTATGTCTACCAAAGAAGAGTGGCTCTGGAAAGAGAACTAGGCAGCAATGCTTTGGAGTGCACTGAGGTAATAAACTTAATCTCCAATGCTGGCCTATTCAAGACTGTTTCAAATTTTTCACCCTGTTATGAGCTGTTGGTCAAGGAGTTCATAGTTAATCTGCAAGAGGGGTGTGCTGATGGAAAATCAGAAGACTTCAGGAAGGTTTATGTGAGAGGGAGATGTGTTGATTTTTCTCCTAGGGTTATAAATCATTACCTAGGGAGAGAATCTGATGGGCCTAATGAGCTGGGCAAAACTGACAACCAAGTCTGCAAGATCATCAATGCCAACCAGGTCAAGTCTTGGCCAGTCAAAGGCAAACTATCTAACAGCCTGCTAACAAGGAAGTATGTATGCTACATAGGATTGGAACTGTCAACTGGGTTCCCACAAACCACACTTCATAAATAGCTACTGGGCTTGGAAGATTCATCTGTGCTGTAGGCACACAAACAAATTTGGACTATGGGGCTTACATCTTTGATCAAACCCTAAATCATGCAGGAACATCAGCAACCAAGCTTCCAATAGCTTTTCCCTCTCTGCTTTGTGGAATAATCCTCAACCAATATCCAGGCATCCTTACTGATAAGGATTCTGTCTGCAAGAGGGAGAGTCCACTGGCCTTCCACTACAAACTGTTTCTGAGCCATCATGCTGCAGATGTTGAAGCTCCCAGTGGGACATCTGCTGGACCATCAAATGTCAAGACTCATATATCCAAAGCAGCCCTGATTGCAGAACTCAAGACCACTTGTAAAGAGCTGGATGAAAGGAAGAAAAAGCTGGAGAACATTATTCAAAGACTAGAGCTGGAGGGAGCTGCTGGAAATGTGGACGGTTCTGATGCTGAGTCTGAGGAAGAAGAAGATACTGAATATGATGAATCTGAGTGAAGCTGTGTGTGATGGAAACTGTATTGCCTGTTCTGAATTGTATTTTTGCTTTGTAATTTTGAATGTGTTGTTTTTCTCTCTGCTTATGTAATGTTTGGCCCCAAATTTCTGTCTAACAAGGGGGAGAAGTGTACTGAACAACAATGTCTGCTGCAGTTTGCCTGATTAATGAACAATGCTGAAGTTAATTTCTGTCTTCTGAACTAAGTTTTTTTTTAATGCTCATTGGTATATCAGATTATGTTGAACATGTCATAGCAGTATACATACAGGTTTGAAGGGGAGCAAATTATTAGCTCTCACATGATTCAACAGAAAAGAACTCTGCTGCACTCTGATAAATAAAACTCTGCTGCACTCTGATAAAACCAGAAGATTGTGTTAGCCAAAAATTAGCCAAAGGGGGAGTTTGTAGATGTTAAGAATTGGCAGAATTTCTGACAAACAAGAAGTGTTGAACTTAGTTCAGGATGTCACACCAGATGTTGTGACATTATTAAACAGAGTATAAGTTAATGAATTAAGTTAAGACATCAGGATGCCACACCAGATGTTGTGACATCTTAAACCTGCTACCAGACTTAAATGATGCATAACATAACTGAGTAAATTCAGGGGAATTTATCTGGAATTAATTATAAAGAGATAAGCAATACAAGGCGCATCTTTTGGGAGCTTAGTTATCTGATTTCAGCATAACAGGATAACTAACTCACCTTGAATCAAGGAAGTAACAAACTAACTAACCCTAATTCAAGGTGATGACAGTAGGATTTATCAGGACTGGATAATTTACAGAAAGCCCAAAAACCAAGCCTCTATTTAAGGAACAGAAACTCTCAGAATAGAGTACGGAATTTTAGAAGACCAAAAAGGGTGTTTGTGTTTTATAGCAGGTTTTAATTGTGTATCACTTTATGAGCTTTTAGTCAAAAAGTGTATTGTGTCTTAATTGAAACTTTTAAGTAAGATCAAGCTGTTGTGTTTTAAGTGTGACTTCAATTTTATTAAACATTGTAAAATATCATTGTGTGATTGAGGGGGAGTGAGTAGGTACTCATATCTAAGTTGTGTCTTAGGTAGAAATTGCCTTGGGTAGATATTAAGTGAAGGATTAAACTGGTTGGTTTAATTCCAGAATTAATATTACTTATATTGGATTTCCTTCCTGGCTTGGTAGCCCCCAGATGTAAGTGTGGAGATACACTGAACTGGGTTAACAATTTCCTGTGTTATTTAATTTACCTGCACTTTAAGTTTTGTTTAAGTCTTCAAGTGTTTAAACATCTGATTCGACATCACGTACCTAATCCCAGAATTTCAAAAGCAAATTAGAGTTTTAGAAGGATCCAGTTCTCTCTGATTTCATCACTCTCATGTTTTTGCTCAAATTGCATTTTCATTCGAATCTCTTCACACACTTTCTCTCTTCACAAACCAACCACAGATCCTTCATCCTTGAGAGCTCAGGATCACAAATCCCTCCATTGTGCAAGCTATTTCTCAAGATTCATCACCTTGCCATTTTAGGGCAGCTAGCTTCAAACTCTTGGATCCAGCAAGTTTCAAGACTCTACTTGCATTTATTTTGCAACTAGAGTGCATTTGGAGTGGATTGGCAGCATTATCTTGGCTTATCACAAGTTATTTCAAGACCTGCAAGCTTCAGGTGAGTCCAAATTCTCAGATCTAAAAATGAAAATAGTTGTGTGCATTGTAATCCTCTGGCTATGTTGATCATTCGGCTGGTTTTAGATTCAAGTTTGATGCATTATTGAGCTTGTTATGTGAATTTAAAGTTTCATGGTTCAAACTGTTTGCCTTCGATCCCGTAAATCCTTTGATCTATTGTGAATTTCGTCGCCATATTTGAATTCAGGGCCCCTTAATTATCTAATCTGGAGCATTTGGTTCATTTTGTTTGAGCTTTGTTCATGTTAGGCATTTTCCGGTGCCGGAGCCCTAGCTCCGGTCACGGGAATCTGGGCGTGTATGCTAGGGTTTCCAAAGGTTGAAGACAACTCCTGCACCATCAGATCTGGTCATCTGGACGCGTGAGATGGTGACACCTCAATTAATGAGGATGCTCCCTCTCACGTGTTTTGTTTCTCTTATTTTCCTTCTGAATATTCCATATGTTACGCACCCCACAGCAACTTGTGTGTTCCCTCAGCTCTGGTCCAATTGCATTGCCACGTCATTTAATGATTTGGTTCCCAGGATGCGTCCCTTTGATCTAGTGGTTTCTGTTTTTTCCATCATTTCTCTGAATTTCCACATTTATATTATACACTTGCGCAAAATTGGGTGGGCTTATCCCTTGTTATCCGCACCCCCTCCTTGTTTGAGCCCAATTCATTTCAACTGGCTCTCCTTCTATTCACACCTCCTGCCCTTTTCTCATTTTTTATTTTATTTTCTTTTATTTCGTTTTCATATCATTTTGGTTTCTAATTTTTAAAAATACTTCTAAGTGTCAAAAAATTATCAAATAATTCATGGATGTTAATTTGAGTTTTCTCCAATTTTTTCATATTTTTATTTCCCATTTATTTTTAGCTAACACGTGTAAATAAATTCTCTCCTTTAATTAATTCATTTTTATTCCTTTTTGAGCATGCTGCCTTATTCATTTTCCATAGTGATCCTCATTTTGAATTTCTTGTTGGTTCTTTTTGCTCTGGATTCATAAGAAGATGTAGTTCATGTGTGATTTTTATTCTGATTTTTAGAAATTGTTTCATTTGGTTTTGGTCCTTGACTTGTGAGTGAAGTTTCTTAACCCTAGTTGTTGATTGAGCCCTCATTTGACTTGCATAGCTTCTGAATTTCTTCCTATCCTCTTGGCATATTGTTATATTATGATTGAAGGTCTCTTGTTCAAAGTTATGGAATTTTTGGGTGCATTGTTGATTTGATTTGAATTTTTGTTCTTAACTTGTCCCATTTTACTTCTTTTTGATCATGAGTTTTCTTATTGGCCTAGAAGGGCACTTGTGCCAACTTCTTCCTCTCATTTGGGGTCTCCTTAGGGTATTGATACCTTTCTGGTCTTGGTTTAGGGTTTGTGTTTTGAAAATATTATATTTGGTTTACCTTTGAAGTTCATCCTTTCTTTTGTACATCCACCTCATTTTCTTGCTTCTTTCTTCCCTTAATATGGTTGTTTAACTTTGTGCTTCTCTTCCCTTCATCTCTCTTGCTTCTTAAGCACTTCTTTAACTTGATTATGGTTCTGGTCTTGTGCCTTGAGTTTGTGTTTTGTGTGTTTTGCCTTGCATCTTCTTAAGTTTGCTTTGCTTTGCCATATGATTCATGTTGCCTCATAATTGACTTGTGTGCTCCTTTTCTCATTCTTGTGACTTGCATTTGCATTGAGTTTTTGTATGTATGACTTCACTTCTATTTGTATGATGTTGGCATGTCATTGAGTTCATTTGGTTTTGCTTGTATGCTTGTGTTGCTAACCTTTCAGGGGCTATGGTAAGTGAGAGGTGTGGATGTGATTCCCACATCTCCAAATCTCATATTTTCTCTTCTTATTCTTACTTGTACTAACCTTTGATTGTTGGGTTTAGGCTTTACTTCCCTCCTCTCCTATTCTTCTTTCTTCTTCTTCTCTTCTTCTTTCTTTCTTCTTTAGGATAGTAAACCTCACTAACCTAGGATATCCAGGTATGACAACACTTAGGATTCTTTAGTCCCCCATTAGACTTTTGCCTTTGTGATCTTTTTGGTTTCTTTTCTCTTCTCATCTCAAAACTCTAAAGAAGACACCTAATAAAGTTTGAAGTGATACCTTGAGCAATAGCCTTATCCCATGAGATACTTGTAGTCTTCCCATCTTGGGATAGTACAAGCTTATCTTGTGATGCACAAGTCTGATCAAGTATCATCTTCACAAAGAAAATCATAAAACGCACTTCTTCATTGTAAATACCAAAAACACTTAATAAGTTAATGAGTTAGTGAGCTTAGGCCCTAATCTCCGGACTCAAGTTTTGGGGATCTTCTCCTTACTTGAGTGTGCTTGTTCTATTATTCCATCTTGGAATGTAGTGACAAGTGCACATTCCATGGAAAAGAGCTTGAGTTCACTTCCTTGTGACACACTCATAAAAAGCTTCATAAAAAACACAAACAATAAACGTCTTTCCTTCGGGAATTCTTTTCTCATCTCCTTCGCTCTGTACGCGAACTTGCTCCTACTTGTCATTTTGCAAGACAATTACGCACTCGTCGTCCGAGCCTGCAACACCTGAGCATTGGCATAGGCAGTTCAAGCCTTAATTCACAAGAAATTTCTTTTCTACCCCTAGTTAGGGGAACTACGGCGACTCTGATCCTCATGTCCAGTGAGGTACGTAGGCAGCGGGGTAGGGCCCGTTCGAGCACAATATTTATTTTCCCTACATTTTTCCTTTCCATTTCTTTTTTTCAGTTCCCTTTTCTCAGTTCCTTTTCCAGTTCCAGTTCCTTTTCTTTTGCAGCAACTTTCATTTCTTCTCCCTTTGAAACAGTTTCTTTGCAAGCGTGGATCCCGTCGGGTACGGCAGATGATCTGGGTGCTAATACCTTCCCAGGTCGTAACCGACTCCCGAACTCAGTCTCTTTGGTTCGCAGGACCCGTGTCCTTCCTCTTCTTTCTTCTGGTTTGTGCAGCATTACCATTCCCGTTCCTTCGGGATAAAAATGCCTGGCTGGCGACTCCATTCTTTTCCGTGCCACTTTCGCGTTTGTACCAGGATGGAAATCTGGGGAGCAACACCCTCCAAGGAACATATATTGACATACTTGCTGCTTTCTCTTCTACCAGTTTTGCTGATGTAGTTATAGCTGGTGAGAGAATTGAGAGTCTTTTGAAGATGGGGAAGATCTCGGATAATGGTGCCAGTTCCAGCAGTACGAGAAAACCATTTGCTGGGCCCCATAGAGCTGGTGAGACAAACTCAGTTCACATGGGAAGAGGGAGGCCCCAATACATGCCCAGGACAGTTGCTGCTGTTACTATCCTTGTTCCACCTCCTCAGTATGTTCAACCACCTCAACACTTTCCGCAACAACAACAATTTCCACAACAAAGATCATACAACAACAACAAAAACAATCAATAACAACGCCCGTTTCAACAACGTCCATCTCAGGTCAACCGAGTAATTGACCTCATTCCTATGCCATATGCTACACTGCTTCCACAACTCCTAAAGCTCAATCTTGTTGAGTTGAGGACATTGGCTCTGCCTGATCCTCAAAACCTTCCTAGAAACTATGATGCAAAGGCTAGGTATGCTTTTCACTCTAACGCAACTGTTCATTCTACAGAAAAATGCAGAGCCCTGCATATGAAGGTTCAGGATCTGGTAGATTCAAAAGCCATGAACTTTGCACCTCCTCCAAATGTGATGAAGAATCATATGCCAAGCCACAATGGGACAAGGATTAATGCTGTAGAGGATGGATCACCCTTGAGTTTAATAGAAGACATTGCATGTATTCAAACACCTTTGGCCGAGGTTAAAACCCAGTTTAAGGTGCCAAGTGTTTCCAGGTTGTGAGGCCTGTTGCGGATCATGCAAACTTTCCGAGAATGGGTGCGCCAGTTTGAGGAGTGGCATCAGTGACCTGATTAAGGAAGGAATTCTACAGATTACAACCACGACTTCTACAACACCAGCAACTCTTTTGTCAACAACAACTGAATCTTCTACAACATCAACAACCATCTGTCCAAGTGTTTCTCCTACAAATGCAACAACCATTGTTCCATCCGATTCTGCTACAACTTCAGCAACCATCCCATCCATCACTTCAACATACAACAGTTCATTTGCACCATCTTCTACAACTTCAACAACCAATAGTGATGTTTCCACTGTCACAATTTACTATGACCCAATAGCGGTCCCGAGTTCCAACAACTTTCAACTTCAACAATAGTCTCAACAGTTTCAACCAAGCTTCAGTTCACCTTCACCAACACCCACCAGAGGTCCCGTAACAATCTTTTATGATCCATAGACCATTGTAGTCCCAACAACTGCAGCAGTAAGCCCAGTCACCATCACGGTTCCTGGGCCGATCCCATATGATAAAGACAGTGCTATACCATGGCATTATGGTGCTGATCTATACTGCAATGGAGAGAAGGTCCTTCTTGATTCTCCAATTCTCACTCCCCAAGTGGATAATGTCGGGGGAGGCGGAGGCTTCACCCGAAGCGGACGTCTCTTCGCTTCACAAGTCCCTAGAACCAATTCAGAGGCAGAAGCTGCTACCAGGGCAAAGGGGAAAAGTGTAATACCGGAAGAATCTGCACCCAAGGAAACTCAGAAGTCATCTTTCGACCAAGACGTGGATGAATTCATGAGAATCATAAAAAGAAGTGACTATAAATTTGTGGACCAGCTCCACCAGACGCCTTCAAAGATCTTAATCCTATCATTGTTGCTGTGTTCCGAAGCCCATCGGGATGCACTCCTCAAAGTTCTGCACACTGCCTACGTGCCAGAAGAGATCACTGTAAATCAGCTGGAAACAGTGGTATTAAATGTCAACACTAGCTATGGGCTAGGGTTCACTGAGGCTGATTTGACATCTGAAGGACATCTCCACAACAAAGCCTTGCATATAACCTTGGAGTGGAAAGGAGCTGTCTTATCTCATGTGCTTGTAGACATTGGGTCCTCACTCAATGTCCTACCCAAGAAGGCCCTTGTCAAGCTTGAGTATGATGGGATAGATCTTAGGCCAAGTAATCTTATAGTCAGGGATTTTGATGGTTCTAAAAGATCTGTTCTGGGAGAGGTGGAGTTGCTGGTGATAATTGGTCCCCAAGTCTTCAAAACCATTTTATATGTGATGGACATACAGCCTGCTTATAGCTGTCTGCTAGGTCGGCCCTGGATTCACGCCGTAGGCGCAGTAACGTCGACCCTTCAACAAAAACTGAAGTATGAATGGGAGGGCCAGATTATCTCCATCTGTGGTGAGGAAGATATATTTGTTAGCCAGCTGGCTACTTACAAGTATATAGAGATGGATGGTGAAATCCATGAGACAATGAGCCAAGGGTTTGAGGCCCTGAATGTTAATGAGGCTACTGGAGTTTTGGTTGCATCCCAAGAGGACAGGATGGGAACTTCAATCATTTCTTATCAGCAAGCCCGGAAGGTTGTTGAAGAAGGTACTGCTCAAGGCTGGGGCCAGTTGCTGTCGGTGGAAAAGAAGGATGACAGATTCAGGTTGGGTTACAGACCAATCTGACAAGATCAATCAGAGGCTGCCAAGGAGCCCAAATTTGTCAGTGGGGGGATGCTCACCCCAGATGCTGTGAACAATCTAGAAGATGAGGAAGAAGGCGACCGCAACCTGGAGAACTGGATACGTCCAAGGATCCCAGGGAACCAAGTCTCTAACTGGTCTTCCCTGGAAATTATAAGGGTTACTCCTGCAAAGTAATTATTATTTCCTGTCTTTTTAGCATGCATCAAGTCCTACATCTTGCCCAAGGTGTCAGAACTCATTTTGTAGTAGGGCCATGTTGTATTTTGTGCAAATGATTAATCAATGAATATCAGGACATCTTTTGCAAACGAGTTTCTTTTTCGCTCACTGTCTTTTCATTTTTCACTTTTGTATAAAACAATAAAATGGCAATGTTTTCAAAATAAATAACTTCATTTTCACTTTTTCTAAACAAGATTAAAACTGATCACTAAAACGAACCAATCTCAACCCTTGCAGAAATCATCCTCCAGATTTCACCGACGACAACACTGCTATGACCTTGTATGACTTCGACAATCCAATTAATCAAGCCGATGAAGGGGTTGAAGAAGACTACGAGTTACCTGAAGAGTTAGCCAGGTTGTTGAGGCAAGAAGAGAAAGTGATCACTCCGCATCAGGAGGAGGTTGAGACAATTAATCTTGGTACCGAAGAAGACTTGAAAGAAGTGAGGATCGGGGCCAGTCTGCAAGATTCAGTGAAGGAACAACTTATTGATATGCTTCGAGAGTACGTGGATGTCTTTGCTTGGTCCTATCAAGACATGCCAGGTCTGGATACTAACATTGTTATGCACAAGCTGCCTTTGAAAGAAGATTGTCCTCCAGTGAAACAGAAGCTACGTCGTACTCGTCCGGATATGGCCATGAAGATTAAAGAAGAGGTACAAAAATAGTGGGACGCCGATTTCCTTGCTGTAACTAGTTACCCGCCGTGGGTCGCTAACATTGTTCAGTGCCTAAGAAGGATGGCAAAGTACGAATGTGTGTGGATTACCGGGATCTGAACAGAGCTAGCCCAAAGGATGATTTCCCATTACCTCACATTGATGTATTGGCCGAAAACACAGCTCAGTTCTCGGTATTCTCCTTCATAGAAGGATTCTCTGGGTATAATCAGATCAAGATGTCACCAGAAGACATGGAGAAGACTACCTTCATCACACCCTGGGGCACATTCTGTTATAAGGTAATGCCATTTGGACTGAAGAATGTCGGGGCAAATTATCAACGAGCTATGGTGACATTATTCCACGACATTATCCACAAAGAAATTGAATGCTACGTGGATGACATGATTGCCAAGTCCCTCACTGAAGAAGATCATTTGGTAAATCTGCTGAAGTTGTTCAAGCGTCTGAGAAAGTATCAACTGAAGCTAAACCCCAACAAATGCACATTCGGGGTACGGTCCGGTAAATTTCTGGGATTCATTATAAGTGAAAAAGGAATTGAAGTTGATCCTGACAAAGTCAAAGCCATTCAAGAGATGCATGCACCTAGGACTGAAAAGGAAGTTCGAGGGTTCTTAGGTAGATTGAACTACATATCAAGGTTCATCTCTCACCTTACTGCAACCTGTGAGCCCTTGTTCAAATTTCTAAGAAAAGAACAAACGGTCAGGTGGAATGAAGATTGTCAGAAGGATTTTGACAAAATCAAGGAGTACTTACAAGAACCTCCAATTCTTATGCCTCCAGTTGAAGGAAGACCTCTAATAATGTACCTGACAGTATTAGAAGGATCAATGGGGTGTGTGTTAGGCCAGCATGACGAGTCTGGTCGAAAAGAATATGCAATATACTACCTAAGCAAAAAGTTTACCGACTGTGAACAACGTTATTCACTGCTCGAGAAAACTTGTTGTGCTTTAGCGTGGGCTGCTCGCCGACTAAGACAGTATATGTTGACTCACACTACCTTGTTGATCTCAAAGATGGATCCAGTCAAGTACATATTCGAGAAGCCAACACTTACCGGAAGGGTTGCTAGATGGCAAATGATCTTGATAGAATATGACATTCAATACACATCTCAAAAGGCCATCAAAGGCAGTGTGTTGTCTGACTATCTAGCTGAGCAACCCATTGATGATTACCAGCCAATGAGGTTTGACTTCCCTGATGAAGACATTATGTTCCTGAAAGCAAACCATCATGAAGAGCATGTTCACACTGAAGGGCCTGACCCAGGAGAAGAATGGTCAATGATGTTTGATGGGGCTGTTAACATGAATGGTCGTGGAGTTGGTGCAGTGCTCATTACACCTAAAGGAGTTCATATGCCTTTCTCGGCAAAACTCACCTTTGCATGCACTAACAACGAGGCTGAATACGAAGCCTGTATCATGGGTCTTGAGGAAGCCATTGACCTCAAGATCAAGACTTTAACTGTATTCGGAGATTCAACTTTGGTAATCAATCAGACCAACGGCAAATGGTACACTCACCAAGAGCATCTGATTCCATACCGTGACTATACGAGGAGATTATTGACTTTCTTCACAATAGTCAAACTTGAGTACATCCCTCGAGACGAAAATCAGTTCGCAGATGCTTTGGCTACAATTTCCTCCATGATCAAGGTTCAGACTGCCAATTATGTGCCTCGGATTTCAGTATCCAGACTAGATCGACCAGCATACGTATTCTCCGTGGAAATTGCTAAAGATGACAAGCCTTGGTTGCATGACATCAAATGCTTCTTAGAGGTTCAAACATACCCACCTGGGGCATCATCCAATGATAAGAAGACATTAAGAAGGCTGGCTGGTAGTTTCTTCTTGAATGTTGATGGTTCGTTATACAAGAGAAACTTTGACATGGTTCTTCTCAGATGTGTTGATAAGAAAGAGGCAGACTTGCTGATGCACGAGGTACATGAAGGATCTTTCGGTACCCATGCTGGAGGACATGCAATGGCTAAGAAATTATTACGATCAGGTTACTACTGGATCACAATGGATGCAGACTGTTGTGCTTATGCCAGGAAGTGTCATAAATGTCAGATTTATGCAGACAAAGTGCATGTGCCTCCAAATCCTTTGAATGTAATGTCTTCACCATGGCCCTTTGCCATGTGGGGCATTGACATGATTGGAAAGATCGAACCAACTTCTTCAAATGGCCACAGATTCATCCTGGTAGCCATTGATTACTTTACCAAGTGGGTTGAAACAACTTTGTATGCCAACGTCACCAGACAAGTGGTAGCCCGATTCCTGAAAAGAGACATCATCTGTCGATATGGAGTACCCGCGCGGATCTTTACTGATAATGGTTCCAATTTGAACAACAAAATGATGGCAGAACTGTGTCGGGACTTCAAGATCCAACATCACAACTCTTCTCCTTACAGGCCAAAGATGAATGGCGTTGTTGAGGCAACTAACAAGAACATTAAGAAGATTGTGCAAAAGATGGTGGTTACTTATAAAGACTGGCATGATATGCTACCATTTGCCTTGCATGGGTACCGTACCTCAATCAGAACATACACTGGGGCAACACCGTATCAGCTTGTGTATGGTATGGAAGAAGTCCTACCTGTTGAAGTTGAATTACCCTCCTTACGGGTACTGATGGATGTAAAGCTGAATGAAGCAGAATGGGTCCGATCTCGGTACAATCAATTGAGTCTGATCGAAAAAAAGAGATTAGATACAAAGACTCCTTTCTATATCAGAAAAGGATGAAGAAAGCCTTCGATCAGAAAGTCAGGCTTTGGGAATACCAAGTAGGAGATCTTGTGCTGAAAAGACTCCTTCCTCCTCATACAGACCATAGGGGCAAGTGGACTCCGAATTACGATGGTCCGTTCATAGTGAAGAAAGTTTTCTCTGGTGGAGCACTGATGCTCACTACTATGGATGGTGAAGATTTCTTATCCCCTGTGAATTCAAATGCAGTTAGAAAATACTTCGCATAAATGACCCATTGGACGTAAAAATAGAATGTAAGTCTAGGTAAAAATAGGGCATCCCGGCGAGTCAAAAACAGAATAAAAGACTCAGGCAAAAATAAGGGAAAAATTAAAAGAAAATGTACACCCGCTGAGTTGAAAAGCCACATTAGACAGCTCAGGCAAAAATGGGTCCCGGTGGATTGAAACCCCAGAAGGGCGATCCACGCAAAATAAGGGAATAAGCGAACAACTTCATTCTGAATTCGTCTGTATCACTTACAACATGGCAAGCTTCGAAAGGTTAAAGCATCGGTCAGAATCAACCTTCTTCAGAAAGTAAGATGAGAAGAATGTTAAGGTCATACGGGTCATAGCAAAGGAAGCTCACCAAAGTGTCATCAAGATTGCTAGCACCTTTACTTTTCTCAATTTTGTAAAAATCTCCTCATTTCAGGGGATTTGTTTCTTTGACTTTATTTTCCAATTCAGGGCACCCAGATTAATAAAATCAAAATTTTCAGTCACACTTCGTCTTGCACACTTTTGTTTCATTTGCAAAATGTCCAATATCCATAATATAATATTTGCATAAAACATATGTGCCTTTCTAATTAAATGCTTACAGGAAATGTATTTACTCTCAGGAATATCTAACTCCTATGACGGAATCTGGTAAGGGATACCTCGGGATACTTGTGTGTTTCTTTTGTCTTAACAGGTTACATGTATTCAATACGCAACATAGGGAATTCCAAGCATCACTTCTCCAACACATATTCTGAAGCAACATCTGAAATGCTCCTTCCCCAACAGAGTTGTCAAAGCATCCTCATCTCCAACCGAGATCCCCACAGAGTTCCAGCCTCTCCCAAAAGAGCAATGCCTAAAATTCTCACACAACAAAGTGACGAAAGCTTCTTTATCCCCAGCTGGGATTTCTCCTTATAGAGATAGATTTATCAGTGATCTAATCCCCCAAGCAGAACCACATATGTTTTATCAGATCTACCAATGATCTCATCCCCATATGGGATTTTCCTTCCAAGCAGATCAGCTAGAGATCTTCACAGCAACGGGATCTGAATCCCGAACCGGTTTCTTTTGCATAATCATAGCATTCACATCATTGTTTCCCCCAGAGCGTAGCATTCCGTCTAATACGGAGCATTACGGCAAAAATCAAACATATTGCATGATCACAAGTCAGGTTCGAACTAGTCACCTGTATATACCAACGATACCTCATCAGCAATATACAAAATACATCCCCATAAAAGCCAAAGCGTCCCCTTTGCACTTTCAAATACATATACATGCTCCTTTTTGACACTCGTCTGTGTCATCATTCCCCAGTAAAGTCGCCAGAACACTTTCTACAAACAGATAATTGTCCATAACATGTTCTTCTCGACACTCGTCCGTGTCATCTCATATTTTCCAAACAGAAAGCCAAAGCGTCCCCTTTGCACTCTATAACACAAATACATGTTCATATATACTCTCCTCGACACTTGTCCGTGTCAACTCATATCATCCCCTGCAGAGATATCTATACGCTCCTTTGACACCCGTCAGTGTCACCGCTCCCCACAGGTTGCCAGAATACCTTTTTACATTCATAAGTTCATAACTTATACACTTTCTCTTATGACACCCGTCCGTGTCACACTTTTCCCCAGCAAGTTGAAACACTCGTCCGTGTCTTGCTCATATTTCACAATACTCATTCATACTTATACAGATACTCGTCCGTATCTTATATACACTTATTCCCCACAGATTCGACACTCGTCCGTGTTCTTTGTTAACCGGTTGGTACTCGTCTGTATCATCATCTCAGAACACGCGTCAGTGTTTGTTTCTACCGATACTCGTTCGTATCATAGTCTTAAGGATGCTCGTCCGCATCTTTAATCTATACACAACGTCAAAACACTTATACCTTTTATTTCTTGAGCATAAGAACTCGTCCGTGTTTACCATTCCCAAGTAAAAGTAACTTTTCTTCTATCTGACATTCGTCCTATGTCATGATACTTTTGGCAGCCGTACCCTGCCAGGTGATCGTCTTTCACCTTTGGATGACCGTCCCTCATCCCTTCCCCAGCGGAGTCTCCATTATTGGAACCCCTTTCTATCCGACATTCGTCATATGTCGTGATATTTAGCAGCCGTCCCCTACTAGGTGATCGTCCTTCACCCTTTTGATGATCGTCCTTCATCATTTTATCTGATGGCCGTCCCCATCGTTGATCTTGTTATCTGATATTCGTCCTATGTCATGATAGACCATGAGAGCAGCTGTACCCTGCTAGGTGATCGTCCTTCACCTCTTGATGATCGTCCTTCATCATGCTTATCCGATGGCCGTCCCCATTGTCGACTTTTTCTATCCGACATTCGTCCTATGTCGTGGTAAAGAGCAGTCGTCCCCTGCTAGGTGATCGTCATTCACCTTTGATGATCGTCCCTCATCAATATTTCATTTATTCTTTGAACCGATGGCCGTCCCCGTCGTTGTTTAATTTACTTTGCAAACCTGATGGCCATCCCCATCATTGACTTTACTTTAATCCCCAGAGAATCTTGTTTCTTTAACCGATGGTCGTCCCCATCGTGGTCTCTTTATTTCCCCAGCATGTCGGTCGTCCCCATCATTGCTTAACACCAGCAGTCGTCCTCTGTTCGATGGTCGTCCTCACTCGCCCGCACTTTATAATCATACTTTACTACCTTTTATAATTTATATCCCTTTTCTTCTTCTCCCCAATGAGTGCAAATTTCAGACTGCCTTTGGTATTCAACCACAAGTTATCTTGTTTGTCTGATAAGCCAGGCGCTTACATCCTGCACAACTAACTCTTGCTTGAATAGGGGTAGATGTAAACACCCCAAAATTTCCCTCACTAAGTTCACACCATGGCTTGTGATCTTTCATCTTTGCATTAGTTTAAGCATATCATTTCATATTGCATTTTTTGTTTCACTGCATTAGTTCAAATTCATCTGCATCTAGGGTTTGTGATCTGAGCAATCCAGGATCCATCTGAGCCACTCCAAAGGTCTTCAATCACTCCAAGAGGGTCCATGTATGTTCAATCATCATCTTATATCCCTCAAAGATCAAGGAAGTCAAAGAATCACAAGAACTTGCAAAGCATGGAAGCAGAGCTAGGGTTTCACTACATAGATGACCTGAAATTAGGGTTTTGGTTTCATAGGCCATAAATCCAATTTTTTTGGTAATTCTTATTTCTAAGGGTCTCAATATGTTATAAGGATCATGTGTACCAAGTTTGATGAAGAAATTCATTGTGGAAGTCATCTGCTCACTGGGTAACTTCTTGAGCAAGTCAGAGCAAAATCAGGGCATCTAAGGCCCCCAACAATGGAACCAAAGTGGATTTTTCATCAAATTGAAGTTATATGATCTTTATTTGATCATCAAAGTGCTTGGAAGTTCACAAAATTGAAGAAAAGTGAGCTAAATCAAAAGTTGCCAAAAATGGAAATGACTTGTAATGTAAACTTTCCATTTTGGGAAAGTTTTTCAACCTCCTCTTCCTCAACCAAAAATGCTTCAAATGAAAAATTGTTGGTCATGAAAGTTGTAGATTGGATCATTCCCTTTTCAAAAAGTACAAGAACAAGTCGTAATTCATTATGGAACTCAAGTTATGGCTTGTCAAAGTTGGCAAAAATCACATAATTTTCAAGAATGCACCAAAGAGGGATTTTTGCAAAACCACTTGCCAAGTTATTTTGTGACTTCAAACACACTTCTAAGCATCATAACATCATAGTGCATTGCCTAAAACTCAGAATTGGCCCAAGAATCTCAAGTTTTCATGCCTTGCCCATGAAGAAATCCAAAAGGGGCCAAAACTTCATGAAATTGCAAAAGGGCACATAACCTTTTATCCACTTGCTGAATTGCCTCAAATCCTATTCTATGGACCTCCTTGATCTCAGCTGCACCAAGGCAAGCCAAAAGCCAGCTGCAAGAATGTCCATACCTCAAGTACATGTCATGTTGACATATTGGCAACTTGCCCATACCAATCACCACAATCCACCACCCACTCTCTGGCCTATCCAGACTTTACAAGCATGCTTCAAGGATACATTTTAATAAGACACACAAGCCAAGAGTTCCAAGAACTCAGCATACACAAAATCACTCCAACTTGCAAAAGCTTTCGAATTTCATAACTCAGCCACTCAAACTCCAAACAAATTCCACCATTCATCTCAAAATCATCTACAAAACACAAAGCAACCATTAAAACAGCCAAAAACCTTCCATAGACAAAACACGATTCTTGACCAGTTGAGTTGCTACCACTCAAACCATCCACTCTCAAAGCTTTTCAAGCATTGCAGCTTCATCAGGAGGTCAAAGGGAGTGAGTTTGCACAAGGAAGAGGTCCAGAAAGCTCAAATTTGCAAGGTTCAAGCTCAGGTAACCACCTCAAACTTTTTTCCATAAATGCGTTTTTAAGTTTCTAATTAATTCTCCATGATTCATTGATGATCCTGATATGTTTAGTTTTGAAAATGATCAAGTATTGAGCATGTATTGAACCTCTGAAATTTTCTACGTATTTTTCATTTGGCTTTGATTCTTGATCTTGAGTGAAAATAAATGGTTTTTATGGGCTGAATCTTGTTTAGAATGAGTTAGTGATCATTTCTGGAGAGTTAGGGGGTCTGGGGTGGCCTGAAATGGAAGATAGGGTGGAGAGCTGGCCGGAGAAGATGACTGGAGGTCTTCTCCGGCCACCTCAAAGTGATTAAATGGTTAATTAGGGTTAGGGTTGAGTTTGAATGAGAACCCTTGGTGTAAACACCCCAAATTTGCCCTCACTAAAGTTCACACCATGGCTTGTGATCTTTCATATTTGCATTAGTTCAAACATATCATGTCATATTGCATTTTTTGTTCATCTACATTAGTTCAAGTTCATCTACATCTAGGGTTTGTGATTTGAGCAATCCAGGATCACCTGAGTCACTCCAAAGGCCAGAAATCATCTCAAGAGGGTCCATGTAGGTTCAATCATCATATTATATCCTCCAAAGATCAAGGAAGTCAAAGAATCACAAAGAACTAGCAAAGCATGGAAGCAGAGTTAGGGTTTAACTGCACAGATGACCTGAAATTAGGGTTTTGGTTTCAAAGGCTATAACTCCAATGTTTTTAGTCATTCTTGTTTCTAATGGTCTCAATATGTTATAAGGATCATGCATACCAATTTTGATGAAGAAAATCATTGTGGAAGTCATCTGTTCACTGGGTAACTTCTTGAGCAAGTCAGAGCAAAATCAGGGCATCTGAGGCCCCAACCCATGGAACCAAAATGGATTTTTTTTATCAAATTGAGGTTATATGATCTTTATTTGATCATTGAATTTCTTAGAAGTTCATAAAATTGAATAAAAGTGAGCTAAACCAAAAGTTGCCAAAAATGGAAATGACTTGTAATGTAAACTTTCCATTTTGGGAAAGTTTTTCAACCTCCTCTTTCTCAACCAAAAATGCTTCAAATGAAAAATTGTTGGTCATGAAAGTTATAGATTAGATCATTCCCTTTTCAAAAAGTACAAGAACAAGATCTAATTCATTTTGGAACTCAAGATATGGCTTGTCAAAGTTGGCAAAAATCCCATAATTTTCAAGAATGCACCAAAAGGGATTCTTTGCAAAACCACTTGCCAAGGATTTTTGTGACTTCAAACAAACTTAAATGTATCATAACATCATAATGCATTGCCTTTAGATCATAATTGCCCAAAGAATTGCAAGATTACATGCCTTGAACATCAAGATTTCTCAAAGGGGCCAAAACTTCACATATTTGCAAAAGGTCCCACAACTTTGTTTTAACTTGCTGAATTACCTCCAAATGGATTCTATGGACATCCTTGATCTCAGCTGCACATGGACATGCCAAAAAGCCAGCTGCATCCTTGCCCATACCTCAAGTACAAGAAATGTTGACTTTGTGCAAATTCACCCATACCAATCACAACAGTCCACCACCCACTCTCTGCCCAATCCAGACACTACAAGCATGCCTCAAGGATCATTTTTCATAACACACACAAGCTGAAACCTCCAAGAACTCAGAATTGCCAAAAACACTCCCTCTTGCATTTTCCTTCGAAACTCCCAGCTCTCTCACTCAATCTTCAAACCAATTCCACCATTCATCTCAAAATCACTCACTGATCACAAACCAACCATTAAAACAGCCAAAAACACCCCATACACCAAACACGATTTCTGACCAGTTGGATTGATACCACTCAAACCAGCCATTCTCAAGGCTTTCCAAGCATTGCAACTTTTTCAGGGAGGCCATTAGAGTCATTTTGCACCAAGGAAGTGGCCAGAAAGCTCAAGTTTGAAAAGCTTCATCTCAGGTAGTCATCTGAATTCATTTTTCCAGAACCTCTTTTTTAAGTTACAAAATGAATAAGCATGCTTCACTGATCATTCTGAGCTTTGAATTTTTGAAAATGGTGTAGAAATGAGTATGTACTGAACCTCTGAATTTTTTCCATTTTTGATCTTTTCTTCGAGTCTTGTTTATGAGCATGAATAAATGTGTTTTGAGTGTGGATTTGAGCTTAGGAGAGTGAGAGGGTTTGATCTGGAGCTTTAGAGCTCTAGAAATAACATAGGGAGGAAGTTGTGCAAACGATTAATTAATGAATATCAGGACATCTTTTGCAAATGAGTCTCTTTTTTTTTCGCTCACTGAAGAACTAGCCAGATTGTTAAGACAAGAGGAGAAGGTTATCACTCCTCATCAGGAGGAAGTTGAGACAGTTAATCTTGGTACCGAAGAAGACTTGAAAGAAGTGAAGATCGGGGCCCGTCTGCAAGATTCAGTGAAGGAACAACTTATTGACATGCTTCGAGAGTACGTTGATGTCTTTGCTTGGTCCTATCAAGACATGCCAGGTCTGGATACTAACATTGTTATGCACAAGCTGCCTTTGAAAGAAGATTGTCCTCCGGTAAAACAGAAGCTACGCCGTACTCGTCCGGATATGGAAATTAAGATTAAAGAAGAGGTGCAAAAACAGTGGGACGCCGATTTCCTTGCTGTAACTAGTTACCCGCCGTGGGTTGCTAACATTGTACCTGTACCTAAGAAGGATGGCAAAGTACGGATGTGTGTGGATTACCGGGACCTGAACAGAGCTAGCCCGAAGGATGACTTCCCATTACCTCACATTGATGTATTGGTCGACAACACGGCTCAGTTCTCGGTATTCTCCTTCATGGATGGGTTTTCAGGATATAATCAGATCAAGATGTCACCTGAAGACATGGAGAAGGAAACTTTCATTACACCCTGGGGCACATTCTGTTATAAGGTAATGCCATTCGGACTGAAGAATACTGGTGCCACAAAGCAATGGGCTATGGTGACATTATTCCATGACATGATCCACAAAGAAATTGAATGTTATGTGGATGACATGATTGCCAAGTCCATCACAGAAGAAGACCATCTGACAAATCTGTTGAAGCTATTCAAGAGTCTGAGGAAGTACCAGCTGAAGCTAAACCCCAACAAATGCACATTCGGGGTGCGTTCCGGTAAGCTGCTGGGATTTATTGTAAGTGAAAAGGGAATTGAAGTTGACCCTGACAAAGTCAAAGCCATTAAAGAGATGCCTGCACCAAAGACTGAAAAAGAAGTTCGGGGGTTTCTAGGTAGATTGAACTACATATCAACGTTCATATCTCATCTCACTGCAACCTGTGAACCCTTGTTCAAGTTATTAAGAAAAGAGCAAACTGTCAGGTGGAATGAAGACTTCCAGAAGGCGTTTGACAAAACCAAGGAATACTTACAAGAGCCTCCAATTCTTATGCCTCATGTTGAAGGAAGACCTCTAATAATGTACTTGACAGTATTAGAAGAATCAATGGGGTGTGTGTTGGACCAGCATGACGAGTTTAGTCGAAAAGAGTATGCAATATACTACCTAAGCAAAAGGTTTACCGACTGTGAACAACGTTATTCACTGCTCAAGAAAACTTGTTGTGCTTTAGCGTGGGCTGCTCGCTGACTAAGGCAGTATTTGTTGACCCACACCACTTTATTGATCTCAAAGATGGATCCAGTCAAGTACATATTTGAGAAGCCAACACTTACCGGAAGGGTTGCAAGATGGCAAATGATTCTGACAGAATATGACATTCAGTGCACATCTCAAAAAGCCATCAAAGGCAGTGTATTGTCTGACTATCTGGCTGAGCAACCCATTGATAATTACCAACCAATGAGATTTAACTTCCCTGATGAAGACATCATGTTCCTAAAAGCAAAAGACCAGGAAGAGCCTGTTCACACTGAAGGGCCTGACCCAGAAGAAGAATGGACAATGATGTTTGATGGGGCTGTTAACATGAATGGTCGTGGAGTTGGTGCAATGCTCATTACACCTAAAGGAGTTCATATGCCCTTCTCGGCAAAACTCACCTTTAACTGCTCTAACAACGAAGCTGAATACGAAGCCTGTATCATGGGTCTTGAGGAAGCCATTAACCTCAGGATCAAAATTTTAACTGTGTTCGGAGATTCAACCCTGGTAATCAATCAAACCAACGGAAAATGGTACACTCATCAGGAGTATCTGATTCCATACCGCGACTATACGAGGAGATTACTGACTTTCTTCACAACAGTCAAACTTGAGTACATCCCTCGAGACGAAAATCAGTTTGCAGATGCTCTGGCTACCATTTCCTCCATGATTAAAGTTCAAGCTGCCAACTTTGTGCCTCGGATTTCAGTATCCAGACTTGACAGACCAGCATATGTATTCTCCGTGGACATTGCTAAAGATGACAAGCCTTGGTTCCATGACATCAAATGCTTATTAGAGGATCAAACATACCCACCTGGGGCATCATCCAATGATAAGAAGACATTAAGAAGGCTGGCTGGTAGTTTCTTCCTGAATGCTGATGGTTCCTTGTACAAGAGAAACTTTGACATGGTGCTTCTCAGATGTGTTGATAGGAAAGAAGCAGACTTGCTGATGCATGAGGTGCATGAAGGATCTTTCGGTACCCATGATGAAGGACATGCAATGGCTAAGAAATTATTACGATCAGGTTACTACTGGATCATAATGGATGTAGACTGTTGTGCTTATGCCAGGAAGTGTCATAAATGTCAGATTTATGCAAACAAAGTGCATGTGCCTCCAAATCCTTTGAATGTAATGTCTTCACCATGGCCCTTTGCCATGTGGGGCATTGACATGATTGGAAAGATCGAACCAACTACTTCAAATGGCCACAAATTCATCCTGGTAGCCATTGACTACTTAACCAAATGGGTTGAAGCAACTTCGTATGCAAATGTCACCAGGTAAGTGGTAGCCAGATTCCTAAAGAGAGACATCATTTGTCGATATGGAGTTCCCGAGCGAATCATTATTGATAATGGTTCCAACTTGAACAATAAAATGATGGCAGAACTGTGCCGGGACTTCAAAATTCAACATCACAACTCTTCTCATTACAGGCCAAAGATGAATGGCGTAGTTGAGGAAGCTAACAAGAATATCAAGAAGATTGTGCAAAAGATGGTGGTTACATATAAAGACTGGCATGAGATGCTACCATTTGCCTTGCATGGGTACCGTACCTCAATCAAAACGTCCACTAGGGCAACACTGTATCAGCTTGTGTATGGTATGGAGGCAGTCCTACCTGTTGAAGTTGAATTACCCTCCTTACGTGTACGATGGATGTCAAACTGGATGAAGCAGAATAGGTCTGATCTCGGTACAATCAACTAAATCTGATCGAAGAAAAGAGATTAGCTGCAATATGTCATGGGTAGTTAAATCAGAAAAGAATGAAGAAAGCCTTCGATCAGAAAGTCAGGCTTTGGGAATACCAAGTAGAAGATCTTGTGCTGAAAAGACTCCTTCCTCCTCATACAGGCCACAGGGGCAAGTGGACTCCGAATTATGATGGTCCATTCATAGTAAGGAAGGTTTTCTCCGGTGGAGCACTGATGCTCACTACTATGGATGGCGAAGATTTCTTATCCCCTGTGAATTCAGATGCAGTTAAAAAATACTTCGCATAAATGACCCGCTGGACATAAAAACAGAATATAAGTCCAGGCAAAAATAGGGCATCTCGGCGAGTCAAAAACAGAATAAAAGACTCGGGAAAAAATAAGGGGAAAATAAAGAAAATGTGTGTACACCCGCTGAGTTGAAAAGCCGCATTGGACAGTTCAGGCAAAAATGGGTATCCTGGTGGATTGAAAAGTCGAAACGGAAATCCATGCAAAATCAGGGAATAAGCGAACAACTGCATTCTGAATTCGTCTATATCACTTACGACACGACAAGCTTCGAAAGGTTAAAGCATCGGTCAGAATCAACCTTCCTCAGAAAGCAAGATGAGAAGAACGTCAAGGTCATACGGGTTATAGCAAAGGGAAACTCCTTAAAGCGTCGCCAACATTGCCAGCACCTTTACTTTTCTCAATTTTGTAACAATCTCTTCATTTCAGGGGATCTGTTTCTTTGACTGTATTTGCCAATTCAGGGCACCTAAATTAATAAAATCAGAGTTTTCAGTCACACTTCGTCTTGTACATTTTTGTTTCGTTTGCAAAATGTCCAATATTCATGATATGATACTTGCATAAAAAAGGATGTGCCTTTCTAATAAATGCTTGTAGGAAATGTATTTACTCCCAGGAATATCTAAACTCCTATGATGGAATCCGGTAGGGGATGCCTCGGGACACTTGTGTGTTTCTTCGTCTTAACAGGATTGCAGGTATTCAATGCGCAACATGGGGCATGCCAAGAATACTTCCTCCCCTAACAGTATCTGGATTATTTTTCCCCAGCGAAGTGGCCAAGGCATCACTTCTCCATCACATCTTCTTCAAGCAGCATCAGTAAATGCTCATTTCCCCAAGCTGAGTTGTCAAGTCTCCTCTTCCTCAGCAGGATCTTCACAAAAAAACCAACCTCTAGGAGGATTGTTCAGTGATCTTTCCTCCCCCAGAGTTCCGAATCTCTCATCTCCAGCAAAAGACATGGAACCATCTCCCCACAGAGCTCCAGCCTCTCCCAGAAGAGCAATGTCTGAAATTCTCACACAACAAAGTGACGGAAGCTTTCTCATCCCCAGCTGGGTTATCTCCTCACCAGATAGGTCTATCAGTGATCTAATCCCCAAGAAGAATCATATGTCTTACCGGATCTGCCAATGATCTTACCCCCCAGCTGGGATATCACTTCAAGCAGATCAGCCAGAGATCTTCACAGCAGCAGGATCTGAATCCTGGATCGGTTTCTTTTGCATAATCATAGCATTCACATCATAAATCACCAAAATATGCGTAGCATTTCGTCTAATATGGAGCATTACGGAAAAAATCAAACATATTGCATGATCACAAGCCAGGTTCAAACCAGTCACCTGTAAATACCAACAATACCTCATCAGCAATATACAAAATACCTCTCAATTTCCCAACAGAAAGTCAAAGCGTCCCCTTTGCACTCTTCAACACAGATATATGTTTATATATATACGCTCTTTCGACACCCGTCCGTGTCATATCAATTCCTTGCAGATATAAACCACAAACAAGAACTTATATACTCTTTTGACACTCGTCCGTGTCACCTTTCCCCAGCATGGTTACCCAAACACTTATTTCAAACCAAACACTTATTATAATACACTCTTATTGACACCCGTCCGTGTCATCCTATCCCCATAAATTGCCTGAATACCTTTTACACTCATAAGTCCATAACTTATACAACTTTCTCTTCTGACACCCGTCCGTGTCACCTTTCCCCAGCAAGTTGAACACCCGTCCGTGTCTTGCTCATACTTCACAATACTTGTTTTACTTATACAGATACTCTTCCGTATCTTGTATATACACTCATTCCCCACAGATTCGACACTCGTCCGTGTTCTTTGTTAACCAGTTGGTACTCGTCCGTATCATCATCTCAGAACACGCGTCAGCGTTTGTTTCTACTGATACTCGTTCGTATCACGATCTTAAGGATGCTCGTCCGCTTCTTTAATCTATACACGTTGCCAAACACTGATACCTTTATTTCTTAAGCGTAAGCACTCGTCTGTGTTTACCATTCCCCAGTGAAGTAACTTTTCTTCTATCTGACATTTGTCCTATGTCATGATACTTTCGGCAAACGTACCCTGCTAGGTGATCGTCATTCACCTTGGATGACCTTCCCTTATACTTATCCCCAACAGAGCAGCCGTCCCCTGCTAGGTGATCGTCCTTCACCTTTTGATGATCTTCCTTCATCATTTTATCTGATGGTCGTCCCCATCATTGATCTTGTTATCTGACATTCGTCATATGCCATGATAAACCCCGAGAGCAGCCGTACCCTGCTAGGTGATCGTCCTTCACCTCTTGATGATCGTCCTTCATCATGCCTATCCGATGGTCGTCCCCATCGCAAACCTTTTCTATCCAACACGCGTCCTATGTTGTGATAAAGAGCAGTCGTCCCCTGCTAGGTGATCGTCCTTCACCTTTGATGACCGTCCCTCACCACTTTTTCATTTATTTTTTAAACCGATGGTCGTCCCCATCGCTGTTTACCTCACTCTTCAAACCTGATGGTCGTCCCCATCATTACCTTTACCTTCAATCCCCAGAGAACCTTGTTAATTTTCCTGATGGTCGTCCCCATCATAATTTCTTTATTTCCCCAGTGTGTCGGTTGTCCCCGTCATTGCTTTATTTACCGTTTTAATTCCCCAGCTTGTCGGCCGTCCCCGTCATTGCTTTATCCCCAGCAGTCGTCCTCTGCTCGATGGTCGTCCTCCATCACCCGCACTTTACAAACATGCTATAATTTCTTTTTGAAATTTATATCCCTTTTCTTCTTCTCCCCAGTGAGTGCAAATTTTGGACTGTCTTTGGTATTCAACCACAAGTTATCTTGTTTGTCTGTTAATCCATGCGCTTACATCCTGCCCGGCTAACTCATGCTTGAATAGGGGCAGCTGTAAACACCCCAAATTTTCCCTCACTCAAGTTCACACCATGGCTTGTAATCTTTCATATTTTCATTAGTTCAAACATATCATGTCATATTGCATTTTTTGTTCATCTACATTAGTTCAAGTTCATCTGCATCTAGGGTTTGTGATCTGAGCAATCCAGGATCACCTGAGCCACTCCAAAGGCCAGCAATCATCTCAAAAGGGTCCATGTAGGTTCAATCATCATATTATATCCTCCAAATATCAAGAAAGTCAAATAATCACAAAGAACTGGCAAAGCATGGAAGCAGAGCTAGGGTTTAACTACACAGATGACTTGAAATTAGGGTTTTGGTTTCAGAGGCCATAACTCCAATTTTTTTGGCCATTCTTATTTCTAATGGTCTCAATATGTTATAAGGATCATGCATACACAGTTTGATGAAGAAATTCATTGTGGAAGTCATCTGTTCACTGGGTAACTTCTTGAGCAAGTCAGAGCAAAATCAGGGCATCTGAGGCCCCAACCCATGGAACCAAAATGGATTTTTTTTATCAAATTGAGGTTATATGATCTTTATTTGATCATTGAAGTGCTTAGAAGTTCATAAAATTGAAGAAAAGTGAGCTAAACCAAAAGTTGCAAAAAATGGAAATGACTTGTAATGTAAACTTTCCATTTTGGGAAAGTTTTTCAACCTCCTCTTTCTCAACCAAAAATGCTTCAAATGAAAAATTGTTGGTCATGAATGTTGTAGATTAGATCATTCCCTTTTCAAAAAGTACAAGAACAAGATCTAATTCATTTTGGAACTCAAGATATGGCTTGTCAAAGTTGGCAAAAATCCCATAATTTTCAAGAATGCACCAAAAGGGATTCTTTGCAAAACCACTTGCCAAGGCTTTTCGTGACTTCAAACACACTTAAATGTATCATAACATCATAATGCATTGCCTTTAGATCAGAATTGCCCAAAGAATTGCAAGATTACATGCCTTGAACATCAAGATTTCTCAAAGGGGCCAAAACTTCACATATTTGCAAAAGGTCCCACAACTTTGTTTTAACTTGCTGAATTACCTCCAAATGGATTCTATGGACATCCTTGATCTCAGTTGCACATGGACATGCCAAAAATCCAGCTGCATCCTTGCCCATACCTCAAGTACAAGAAATGTTGACTTTGTGCAAATTCACCCATACCAATCACAATAGTCCACCACCCACTCTCTACCAAATCCAGACACTACAAGCATGCCTCAAGGATCATTTTTCATAACACACACAAGTTGAAACCTCCAAGAACTCAGCATTGCCAAAAACACTCCCTCTTGCATTTTCCTTCGAAACTCCCAGCTCACTCACTCAATCTTCAAACCAATTCCACCATTCATCTCAAAATCACTCACTGATCACAAACCAACCATTAAAACAGCCAAAAACACCCCATACACCAAACATGATTTATGACCAGTTGGATTGCTACCACTCAAACCAGCCATTCTCAAAGCTTTCCAAGCATTGCAACTTTTTTAGGGAGGCCATTAGAGTCATTTTGCACCAAGGAAGTGGCCAGAAAGCTCAAGTTTGAAAAGCTTCATCTCGGGTAGTCCTCTGAATTCATTTTTCCAGAACCTCTTTTTTATGTTACAAAATGAATAAGCATGCTTCACTGATCATTCTGAGCTTTGAATTTTTGAAAATGGTGTAGAAATGAGTATGTACTGAACCTCTGAAATTTTTGCCATTTTTGATCTTTTCTTCGAGTCTTGTTTATGAGCATTAATAAATGTGTTTTGAGTGTGGATTTGAGCTTAGGATAGTGAGAGGGTTTGATTTGGAGCTTTAGAGCTCCAGAAATAACATAGGGAGAAAGTTGGAAATTTTCAGGCGAGGGTGTCACCGGAGAAGACGACCGGAGCTCTTCTCCGATGACCTGAAAGTGTTTAATTGTGTAATTAGGGTTAATGTTTTGGTTTAAACGTGGACCCTTAGATCTCCCCTTCCCGCGCGTGTTGTGTGGCTAAGATCATCTCATTAGTTTTTAATTAGGGTTTAACAATTAATTAATTGGGATTAATGAAATTTGAATTCAGGCCGTAGGATCACGCGCCAAGTCAATCCTAAAATCCCTAGAATCAATGAGAACCCTTAGATGTGCATACTTTTCATTTATTCAGTTTTAATTCATATTTTCTCATTTAATTTTGCACCATTTATTTAAAATAGCAAGAAAATTCCAAAAATAATTTTATTCTGCATTTTTACTTCAAATAATTTTCTTAACCCAAAAATATTTTAATTTTAATTTTTCACATTAAAAAATTATTTTTAAAACATTTAAGTGTTTATTTTAATTAATTAATGAGAATTAATTAATTAAAATATCATTTAGGTTTCTAAAAATCCCAAAAAAATTCACATTGCATCTTTAAACATTTAGAAACATTATCATACCATCCACACAAATTTCTTTTTGGTTTTGAACCACCTTTGATAATTTTCTTGAATTTAGGGTTCATAAAAATTCCTATTTTAGAATCCTAGCTTCAAGAATTATTTTCTGCCTAACCAAGAATGGTATGACAATGATTCTTTTTGCATTGATCTTCATTTGACATGTAGTTTCTAGCATAATTTTGTCACAAATTTCTTCTGCATTTTTTATTTGATTTGCATTTGTTCCTTTTAGGTGCCTTAAAACCCTAGATAACTTAGAAAAAATCATAACTTTCACTAGGTTAAGAGTTAGGTCTTCTCCTTTGGGGTGTGATATCATATAGGTTTAGAGATCCTTTGATTGCATTTTCATTTTTTTATCTTGTCATTTGCTTCTGTTTTTGGTTTTTGCATCTCATGTTGTATGAAAACCCTAATTTCTCATCTTCTTTTGCATACATCTTTCATAAGCATTCATAAAATAACTTGCCATGACATTTTATGCATCCACATGACTTCTAAGACATCATAGGACACATTAGACTCATGCTGGACCATTTCTTCATCCATTTTCTATGTTATTCATTCATTACATTCCATGAACATTCATGAACTTTCATGCTTCTTACATGCTTCATTTGCATTCTCATCCCTTGTATGATTATTCACAACTCTTGACATACATTTGCTTCACCTCTTAACATCATTTACATCATGAACATTCTTCTATTTTTGGTTTGTATCCTTGCATACATTTCATTTCATTTCATTTCATTATGCTAATTTTTCAGGTGTTAAGTATTTTGAGAAGTGAATTTGCCTTCACTTCTCACTTCTCTTCTCATCTCTTCTTTAATGCATCCTTGCTGCATTTTGTATTTGTCTTAGAGTGAGCTTTCTCATTCATGTTCTCCATCCACTTTCTTTCTTCAAGTTACTTATCTTCTTAAGTGAAGTAAGTTAACTTGCTTCTTCTGCTTCTCCTTCTTCCATCTTGTTTTCTCCTTGGTGGCTTTTCTTGAAGATCTCTTGCAAGCCTCATAAACCCTAGGAATACCCAAGTGTGATAACAATTAGGGTTTGGTTAGTTCCCCATTATTTTTACCTTTGTGTCATCTTTTGTGTCTCTCCTATCATCTCATAATCAGAGACTAAACCTTTAGGGTTCTAAGGCTTTGTGATTAGGGTTATGCCTGCATCCTTCTCTTAGGATGGAGTGTATAAATTTAATCCTAAGTGTTGAACCCTTAACGTGTTTAAATCTCTTAATCAATCCATTGTAATAGTCACTAAGACAATAAGCTTGTAACTTGGGCCTTGCATTAGGGTTCTAATTCTTCCTTAATTGGGTAAGAAGGACTAACCCTAGTGTTAATGGACAAGTCCCCCTCAAGTTGTCTTACAAACCATAAAATTCATTTCTTAACCTTACCATTGACTAAAATCCACTTTGATAAAGGCTTGTTTTGTCATGAGGTTAATCCCTAATCATGGATTAAGTTGAGGTATCTTCCTCAGCTTAAATGTTCTCATCTATTATCCTTCTATTAGGATGGTGTAACGAGTCCATTAAATCTTTGATTATGGCTTAAACTCATTACTTAACACTAAACAAACTCCAAAAAACATCTAAATAATTGCAAGTAGGTTAATGATCTTAACCCTACATCATGGTGATTAAGTGTGAGGTGCTTACTTCATACTTAAGGTATTCTCATTACCCCTAATCAGAGGGAGGATGTGATGAGTTTACTAACCCTTGGTTTAGGCTTAAGCTCATTATCTTATGACAAATACCAAAAAGCAATAAAAGATTGAAAACACAAAAAACAAACAATAATCGTCACCTCCGGGATTCTTTTCTTACCTTATTCACTCACAAACGAGAACTTTCTTCTTCCGTCTAATGCAAGACAATTAGCACCTGAGTCAGACAGGTCATACACTTGAGAATAGACAAGCAAGCATTTCATCAGTCAATTTATTTTCCAGTCTCTTTGAGTCGAACTATGGTGTTCTGACTTCCTCATTGCACGAGAGGATACGTAGGCATAACTTAACTGTTATCGAACAAAAGTGTCTATCTCCCCCCCCTCTTCCAGCATTATTCTGTAAGCCTCATTCCTGAGCACTTCATTTCACATACCTTTTGCACTGACGCATGTACATTCTTTTCCAGCTTTTGCGCACAGATAGCACTGACACTACCCCCTTTAAAAACAAACTTTCAAGCGTGGATCCCGTCGAGTACGACGGTCAATCTGGGTGCTAATACCTTCCCAAGTTGTAACCAACCCCCTTTCTCAGTTCTCTGGTTCGCGACCATCTTATCCATATCTTTCTAGGTTTATGCAGCATTACCTTTCCTTCGGGATAAAAATGCCTAGTTGGCGACTCTTTTCAGTTCATCTTCATGTTCTCCTTTTGCCAACCGTTCGCGTCTGTACCCCTTTTGGCCCTGTTGTCATTTGGTGGGAGCGACACTTGGATTGTGTCTACCCGCGTGTTTGAACGGATGAGATGTTGTCATTAAACCCTAATTCTGTTTTAATTAAGTTTAATTAATTAATTAATGAAAATCAGCCCAGATTGAATCCTGTCCACTCATTCACGTGCCAGTCAACCAAAATCCCTCAGCTTTGAATGTGAGCCATCAGATCATTCTACTTTTATTTAATTCAGTTTTTAATTCATTTTTTCTCATTTGTTTTGCATATTTTATTAAAAATAGTTAGAAAATCCTAAAAAATATTTTCCTTTTGCATTTTCACTTCAAATTTTTTTCTCAACCAGAAAACATTTTTATTTTCATTTTTTGCATTAAAAAATCATTTTTAAAACATTTAAATGTTTATTTTAATTAATTAATGGAAATTAATTAATTAAAATACCATTTAGGTTTCTAAAAATTCCAAAAAAAAACACATTGCATCTTAGGACATTTAGAAACATTGTCACGCCATTCACAAATTTCTTTTTGGTTTTGAATCAATCTTGACATTTTTCTTGAATTTAGGGTTCATAAAATTCCCATTTTTGAACCCTAACTTCAAGAATTCTTTTCTGCCTAACCATGAATGGCATGACATTGATTCTTTATGCATTGATCTTCATATAGCATGTAGTATCTAGAATAATTTTGTCACAATTTCATCTTGCATTTTTGATTTGATTTGCATTTTCCCCTTTAGGTACCTTAAAACCCTATATAACTTAGAAAAATCATAACTTCCTTTAGGTTAAGAGTTAGGTCTCCTCCTTTGGGGTGTGATATCATATGGGGTTAGGTTTCTTTTGAGTTCATTTTCAATTTTTTATATTGTGATTTGCTTCTGTTTTTGACTTTTGCATCTCATGTTGCATTAAAATCCTAATTTCTCATCTTCATTTGCATACATCTTGCATATACATTCATTCATGAACTTGCCATGACATTTCTTGCATTCACATGACTTCTAAGACATCATAGGACACATTAGAATCATACTTGATCATTTCTTCATCCATTTGCCATGATATGCATTCATTTCATTCCATGAACTTCATGTGCTTTCATGCATCCTACATGCTTCATTTGCATTCTCATCTCTTGTATGATCATTCATAACTCTTGACATGTCTTTGCATCATCTCATAGCATCATTAACATCATTTTTATGCTTCTGGTTTTGGTTTTCATCCTTGTATTTGTTTCATTTTCACTTCATTCCTTCCTTTATGCTAACCATTTCAGGTGGTAAGTACTTTGAGAAGTGAATTTGCCTTCACTTCTCATTTGTCTCCTCTTTCTTTTTATACATTCATTGCTGAATTTTGCTTTTTCTTTAGAGTGAGCTTGCTCATTCATGTTCTTCATCCAATTTCTTTCTTCAAGTAACTTATCTTCTTAAGTGACGTAAGTTAACTTGTTTATTCTACTTCTCCTTCTTTCATCTGCTTCTTCCATTGGTGGCTTCTCTGAAGATCTCTTGTAAGCCTTACAAACCATAGGAACATCCAAGCATGGAAATAATTAGGATTTTTATTAGTCCCCCTTTATTTTTACCTTTGTGTCTTCTTTTGTGTCTCTCTTCTCATCTCATAATCAGAGACTAAACCTTTAAGGTTTTAAGGCTTTGTGATTAAGGTTATGCATGCATCCTTCTCTTAGGATGGGGTGTATAACTTTAATCCTAAGTGTTAAACCCTTAATGTGTTTAAATATCTTAATCAATCCATCTTAATAATCACTAAGACAATAGCTTGTAACTTGGGCCTTGCATTAGGGTTCTAATTCTTCCTTAATTGGTTAAGAAGGACTAACCCTAGTGTTAATCGACAAGTCCCCCTCAAGTTGTCTTACAAACCATAAAATTCATTTCTTAATCTTACCATTAACTAAAATCCACTTTAATAAAGGCTTTTTTTTGTCATGAGGTTAATCCCCAATCATGGATTAAGTTGAGGTATCTTCCTCAGCTTAAATGTTCTCATTTATTATCCTTCTATTAGGATGGTGTAATGTGTCCATTAAATCCTTGATTATGGCTTAAACTCATTACTTAACACAAAACAAAAACTCCAAAAAAAACATTTAAATAATCACAAGTAGGTTAATGATCTTAATCCTACATCATGGTAATTAAGTTTGAGGTATTTACTTTATACTTAAGGTATTCTCATTACCCCTAATCAAAGGGAGGATGTGATGAGTTTACTAACCCTTGGTTTAGGCTTAAGCTCATTAACTTATGACAAACACAAAAAGCAATAAAATATTGAAAACACAAAAAACAAACAATAATCGTCTCCTCCGGGATTTTTTTCTCATCATCTTCACTCACAAACGAGAACTCGCTTCTTCCGTCTAATGCAAGACAGTTAGCACCTGAGCCAGACAGGTCATACACTTGAGCATAGACAAGCAAGCAGTTCATCAGTCAATTCATCTTTCAGACTCTTTGAGTCGAACTGCGGTGTTCTGACTTTCTCATTGCACGAGAGGATACGTAGGCATAACTTAACTGTTATCGAACAAAAGTCTCTGTTTCTCCCCCCCTCTTCCAGCATTATTCTTTTAAGCCTCATTCCTGAGCACTTCACTTTACTTTCTTACACTGACACTTGTACATTCTTTTCTAGCTTTTGCACACAAATAGCACTGACACCTACCCCTTAAACATAAACTTTCAAGCGTGGATCCCGTCGAGTACGACGGACAATCTGGGTGCTAATACATTCCCAGGTTGTAACCAACCCCCTTTATCAGTTTCTCTGGTTTGTGATCGTCTTATCCATTTCTTTCCAGGTTTATGCAACATTACCTTTCCTTCGGGATAAAAATGCCTAGCTGGAGACTCTTTTCACCTCATTCCATTTCCTCCTTTCGCCGACCGTTGGCGCTTGTATCGGGATGCAAATCTTTGGGAGCGACAACTGCCAAGTCCTGGGATGAAGAGGATCATTTGTTCAATCTCAAAAAGTTGTTTGATAGGTTGATGAAGTACAGATTAATGCTGAATCCAAACAAGTGCACTTTCGGAGTGCGTTCCAGTAAATTGCTGGGTTTTATTGTTAGCCAGAAAGGAATTGAGGTAGATCCTACAAAAGTAAAAGCAATACAAGAAATGCCTGCACCAAAAACAGAAAAAGAAGTGCGTGGGTTTTTAGGGAGGTTGAACTACATTTCTCGGTTTATATCTCATCTAACGGCCATGTGCGAGCCAATATTCAAACTATTGAGAAAAGAACAAACGGTCAGGTGGATTGAGGACTGTCAAAGAGCCTTTGAAAAGATAAAAATAATATTTGCAGGAGCCTCCGATTCTAATGCCTCCAGTTCTAAGACAACCATTTATCATGTACTTGACTGTGTTAAAAGGGTTGATGGGGTATGTGCTAGGCCAACATGACGAGTCTGGTCGAAAATAGCATGTAATTTACTACCTTAGCAAAAAATTTACCGACTGTGAATCCCGTTATTCACTGCTCGAGAAAACTTGCTGCGCTTTGGGATGGGCTGCTCGCCGACTGAGACAGTACATGTTGACCCACACCACATTGCTAATCTCAAAAATGGACCCTGTCAAGTATATTTTTGAGAAACCAGCATTAATCAGAAGGGTTGCAAGGTGGAAAATGATCTTAACAGAGTATAATATACAGTATACTTCCCAGAAAGCCATCAAAGGAAGTGTATTATCGGATTATCTTGCACAACAACCACTGGAGGACGACTATCAACCAATGAAGTTTGATTTCCCCGATGAGGACATCATGTACCTCAAGGCAAAAGATTGTGAGGAACCCCTTCCGGAGGAGGGGCCAGACCCTGAATCCCAATGGAAGTTGATGTTTGATGGGGCAGTCAATATCAATGGCCGTGGAGTTGGTGTTGTTCTTATCACTCCTGAAGGTGTTCATTTTGCCTTCGCTGCCAGAATTACTTTTGGTTGCACCAACAATGAAGCAGAGTACGAGGCATGCATAATGGGAATAGAGGAGGCTATTAATCTTCATATTAAAACCCTCGATATATTCGGAGATTCAGCCCTCGTAATTAACCAGATTACCGGCAAGTGGTTTACGCATCAAGAGCACTTAATTCCTTATAGGGATTATGCCAGAAGATTGTTGACATTCTGCACAACAGTTAAGCTGCAGTATATACCACGAGATGAGAATCAATTTTCCGATGCTTTGGCTACACTTTCTTCGTCCATCAAAGTCTTGTGTTGGAACTATGTGCCCAGGATTGACGTTTCCAGGCTTGACGCACCAGCTTATGCTTTCTCTGTAGACGCAATGTCTGATGAGAAACCTTGGTATTTTGATATCAAGCTTTTCCTAGAAAAACAAGAATACCCAGCTGGGGCATCATCCAATGACAAGAAGACCTTGAGACGACTTGCTGCTAGCTTCTTCTTGAATACAAATGGGGTTTTGTATAAGAGCAACTTTGACATGGTTTTGCTCAGATGCGTGGATAGACACGAAGCAGGCCTGTTAATGCAGGAGGTCCATGAAGGATCCTTCGGTACCCATGCAGGAGGACATGCAATGGCTAAGAAGTTGTTGAGATCAGGGTACTATTGGCTAACAATGGATGCAGATTGTTGTTCATACGCCCGTAAGTGCCACAAGTGTCAGATATATGCAGACAAGGTGCATGTTTCTCCTAGCCCACTCAACGTCATGTCATCTCCTTGGCCCTTTTCTATGTGGGGCATTGATATGATCGGGAAAATAGAGCCTACTGCTTCAAACGGTCATCGTTTCATCTTGGTTGCAATTGATTACTTCACCAAATGGGTTGAAGCAGCATCTTATGCCAATGTCACTCGCCAAGTGGTAGCCAAATTTCTAAAAAGAGACATCATTTGCAGATACAGAGTACCCGAGCGAATCATTACTGATAATGGTTCCAATTTGAACAACAAGATGATGGTAGAACTGTGTCGGGACTTCCAAATTCAGCATCACAACTCTTCTCCTTACCGACCAAAGATGAATGGTGCAGTAGAGGCAGCTAATAAAAACATTAAGGAGATTGTACAGAAGATGGTTGCCACTTACAAAGATTGGCATGAGATGTTACCATTCGCGCTGCATGGGTACCGAACGTCAGTCAAGACGTCAACCGGGGCAACTCCCATCTCGTTAGTGTATGGCATGGAGGCGTTCTTGCCTGTTGAGGTAGAAATTCCTTCTTTACGTGTGATGATGGATGTGAAGCTGGATGAGGCTGAGTGGGTATGTGCTCGATATAATCAGTTGTGTATAATTGAGGAAAAGAGATTAGCGGCTATCTGTCATGGTCAACTTTATCAGTGGAGAATGAAACGATCTTTCGACCAACAAGTACATACTCGAGAGTATCAAGTAGGCGAGCTTGTACTCAAGAGGATTATTCCTCCTGGTTCAGATCACAGGGGCAAGTGGACCCTAAACTACGAGGGCCCATTCATAGTGAAGAAAGTTTTCTCAGGTGGGCGCTGATGCTCACTACTATGGATGGAGAAGATTTCCAGTCTCCTGTTAACTCGGACGCAGTTAAAAAATACTTCGCATAAAAAGACCCGCTGGACACAAAAAAACAGAATTAAAGTCCAGGCAAGAAAAGGGCATCCCGGCGAGCTAAAAACAGAATAAAAGGCTCGGGTAAAAGTTAGGGAAAATAGAAAAACGTACACCCGCTGAGTTGAAAAGCCACATCGGACAGCTCAGGCCAAAAAGGGTATCCCGGTGGATTAAAAACCCGAGAGAGCGATCCACGCAAAATGAGGGAATAAGCGAACAACTGCGGTCTGGGTAATCTGATCCAAGTTACCGTTTCAGACAATCTGACAATACCAGAAGGATAGGAATCAGTCCCCTCTTCTTATTCACAAAGCAAAGGCAAGAGCAGAAAGTCTTGAGGACATGTTGGTCATAGCAGGAAGGAAACTCATTGGAATGCCATGTACATTGCCATTAGGATAGTTTCTTTTCTCAATTTTATGGTGACTGCCTCTTTCCAGGTAGTTGCTTTCCGATGTAAAACTTTTCCTATTCAGAGGCCTCTCAATAAATGAATATTCAGTCAAAAGCTGTGTTGTGTTTTATTTATTTTGTTTGCAAAAAATGTCCTGAATGTTTTGGCAAAAAGAACATTGCATTTGAAACATGGTGATTTTCTAAGAACTGACGTGCAAGGAAACATTTAAAACCATATTTGAGTGTCGGGTGGCGATGGATGATCAGATCATACCATGCAAGTCCCCGAGACACATATGTGTATATTGTTGTTGCATGTTTTGCAAGATGGTGTCATGTCTCCCCAAGAAGAGAATGTTCCCAGCTGAATCAGAGCAGGTGGAATCCCCAGCAGAGCTCCAAGGCTAGTTGAAGTACTTTCATCCCCAAGCGGATTATCTTTCCACAAGTGTAGTATTCCCAGCAGGCAATTGAACGCCTGATTTCCCCACAGAGTTCGTGTTGGGATTCACTTTCATCATTGAAATATTCCCCAGAGAAGTCGCCAATTCATTTTTGGCCAATGTGATGATACAAACAATTATTCATCTCCCTAACCATAGTTAAGTGTCAAAGTGTCTTGACCTTGTTCTCCCCTGCAGAGTCATGATTCATATTTCCAATCAGGCAGTTGTTTGTTGCTCGTCTGCATTCCCCAACACTCGTATGTGTTTGAGATTTATCCATATGTGTTGATTTGATAATCACTCTGGTACTCGTCTATATTGCTACTCCAAATGCTCGCCTGTGTTGAATTTCTGATACTCGTCTGTGTTGTTACTCCAAATGCTCATATGTGTTGGATTTCTGGTATTCGCCTGTATCAGTGACTGATATTTGTCTGTATCATCGCCTGAAGCGCTCGTCTGTGTTTCTTAGTTCAGTGACTGATATTCGTCTGTATCATCGCCTGAAGCACTCGTCTACGTTTCTTAGGTCAGTGTCTAATGTTCGTTGGCATCATTGACTTATGGCACTCGTTTGTGTTCTCTTGATGATCATCCAATACTCGTCTGTGTTGAAGAGGTTTGAAGTCCTGACGGTGAGATTAAACGTCAAATTGGGTACCGGTCCTGGTGTAACGGGTTATCTGAAGGAGGTTCGTCTGTCTCAGAGACCACTTATCTACTCAAGATTAGTGAAGAGGTTTCGTCCAATCCTAATGTTGCACCTAGCGTAACAGGTTATCTGAAAAAGACTTGTTTGTCTTAGACCATATATCTACGAAGGATATATGCAGAGGGTTCGTCTATCCTGATTATGCATGTCTATCCCACAGACTTAAGTGCATCACCGGTCCTGGCGTAACGGGTTATCCGAAGGAGGTTCGTCTATCTCAAGCCATATATTTTTGTAAAATGTATGAAGAGGACTCGTATGTCCAGTTCCTGGCGTAACAGGTTTACTTGAAGGGGGCTCGTATGTCCAGTTCCTGGCGTAACAGGCTTATTTGAAGAAGACTCGTATGTCCAAGTTTTCTTATCCAGCGTAACAGTTCATTTTGGAAGAAGCTCGTCTGCTTTGCCGTCACTTCAGTTATCCAAAGTGATGTTTGGTTGGGTTTATTTCCTATTGTCTACAATCTCCAGCAGAGTGCAAATTTCAGGTTCTTCTTGGTATTCAACCACAATTTATCTTGAACGGCCGACAGCCGTTGCTTTCGTCCTTTTTAGATCAACAGTTGTTTGAATAGGGGCAGTTGTAACACCCCAAATTTTCCCTCTTGTTTCTAGCATCATCTTCATGCCATAATCATCATAAGCATGGCATATGTTTAGCATCTTTGCATATAAAAATGAAGCATAACATTCTCATGTCCTAGCATTGGGCATATGATCAATCAATGATACATTTGAAGATTTACAAGTCAAAGCAAGAGGTCAAGTGACCTTGGACAAGTCTCACAAGGTGTTCTTATGCCTTATTCAAGCTCAAGAATCTTTACAAGAGCCCCAAGGGTTGGGAGGTTATCAGATGATCCAAGGAAGGGCAAGCTCCTACGCAAATGATCCTCAAATTAGGGTTTCTTGTCAAGCAGGGATTCTTTGTGACTTTGACCATTTCATGTGGGCAAAGTCCTTCATATGATATGAGAATTCTATGGATGAAATTTGGTGAGAAAATTCATTAAGGAAGGCAGTAATTTCATCAGTTGCTTGCACAAGAAGAAATTGGTCAAACTGATTATTTGAAAAGTCAACTGTGGCAATTCAAGGGTTCCAATCCCATTTTTCAAGCCAATGGATATCCTTAAGGTCATATAAGGGGTTTGTCAAAGTCAAAGATCAAGAATCAAGAGGTTTTGAGAGACTTTCCATTTTTGGCATGTGGCTTGTAATGGAAGTTACCATTTTTGGCAAGTTTTGCCCTAATGTTCAAGTGATTCTTACATGGCCAAAATGACTCCAAATGAATTTACATTGAACATGAAATGTATAGAGTATGGTCCCCCATTTTTAAAAAGTACAAGTACATTTCCATAGCCTTCATGGTTCAAAAGTTATGGCCAATCGAAATTCATCCATTTTTAGGGTTTACCTTAAAAATCAAGTTTCTACCCATGAGCAAAAACTCATGTATCTCATTTCCAAGATGACTTATGGGCAAATTAAATTCACAATATCATAATACATTGCATAAAAGGCATTTGGCTCCAAAGAGATTAGCAAATTCGTGCATGGGGAAGCATGATAATCACAAAATGCATTTTTTGCAAAATCATGGGAAAAGCAAGATACAAGCATCCAAGGGCCAGGATTAATTAAGTTGTGAATGAGTTAATCAAATTAAGTAACATGTGCCAAGGAGAGAGGGAATGCACGAGTTATAGGAGAGATCACACACTTCATGCCATTTTGCAAAATCACTCCATACACACTATCCTCACATGCCATTGCTTGTAAACCCTAATCACTAAAGGCTTGCATCGTATATAAGTGATCTCACTCGTTGAATCACCAGAATTCATCACATTTTCATCACTCTCAAGTTTTTGCACTCTAAGCTTTTCTCTTTGAATCTCTCCACACACTCACTCATTGCCAAAACAAGCCACATATTCTTGATCCTTGAGCTCTAAGGATCACAAATCCGCCATGAATTCAAGCTGAATCTAAGGATTTCATAAGGTGCAGTTCAAGTGCAGTTGTGGTTGAATCTCAAGATCTAGGAAGTTTCAAGCTCTCTCTTGCATTTATTTTGCAAGAAGAGATCAGAAGAGGTTGATCTGCAGCTGGAGGAGGTTTATCTTGAGCTATTGTGATAGTTGCAACTTTCAGGTAAGCTTCGAATTCACAGATCTGGAAATGGTTTTGTTTGTGTGCATTGTGATATGTATGTCTTGCTGATGACTCTGATCTATTTAAATTTAGAAATAGATGAATATTGAGCATGTATGGTGGATTTGAAGTTTGATGCATAAAATTGTTTGTGTTCAATTTGTTTGATTCATAGATCTATTTAAAAATCTAATTGCATATTTGAGTTCAACATGGTTGATTTATGTGATCTAAAGAGTTTGATCCATTTCTGTACATTTTTGTTCTTGCGTTTAAATTTTCCGGTGCCGGAGCTAGGGCTCCGGTCACCGGATTCTGGAAATATGAAATGAAGAAGATGATCTTGCAACCACACGATTCATGGATCTGGACGGATGAAATGATGCCAGCACATTAAAAAGAGAGGGTGTCCCTCGCGTGTTTCTGTTTTGCATAATAATGCCAGATGTGTGCCAGTTCACAATAGTTACCATGTGTGTGTGTTGAGGTTTATTGATTGTTTGACTTTGTTTGATTTGTTGACTCCATCTTGTGCGTAAGATCAATCCACTGGCCTTTGTTTTTCCAGTTTTTATTGAATTTCCATGCTAATTGTTGTGAACCTGCGCAAATCCTTTGGGCCTCAGGTGATATTCGCACCTCCTCTTTTTCAAAGCCCAATTAATTTAAGCTTAAATAGTTACTGATTGTACCCCTCTTATTGTTTCCTTTTATTTTATTTTCTTTTTATTTCAATTTTGGTTTTCAATTTTTAAAAATAGTAAAAATTTTCCAAAAATTCCAAAATAATTCATGAATGGTCCTTTTAATTTTCTTTAATTTTTGACATTTTAATTTTCTATTTATTTTTATTTTTTCACATAGGAATTAATTTCCTCTTCTATTAATTGTTTTTAATTCATTTTAAGTACATGCTGACTTGTAGAATTTATATCTTGAGCATCAATTTGAATTTTGACTTGGTTCTTTTTGCATTTGATTAATATTAAAGTGTAGTTTATGGATGATTTTTCTTCGTATTTTTAGAAGTTTGTGTGAATATGTTTGATAGTTTACTTGTGTGTGAAGTTTCAAAACCCTAATGAGTGTTCTTGAGGTCCTTTGACCTAGTTGCCTATTGATTCTGACTTTGGCTTTATGACATGATGATATCACTTGATTAATGAATACTTGTGTTTATTTTCATAATTTTTGCATGAGTTTATGATTTGATTTGAATTTTCATATGAGATTGCCTTAATTTTGCTTCTTCTTGTTGGCATTCTTAGTTCTTAGGCTAGGAGGGCACTTATACCAACTCCTATAGGATGTTTAGGGTCCCTTTGGTACGTTGTTTGATCCTTAGTCCTGGTTTAGGGTGTCTGCTTTGATAGTTTTCTTAGTTGCTTACCTTTTAAAGTTTCTTACAATTGTAATGCATGTTCACCTCACATCTTTGTTCATCCCTTATCTTCAATGCTTATGATGGAGTTTGTGTGCTTCTTCCCATGCTTGGTCTTGTTTCTTAGGCACATTTTAACATGTTTAGAGTCCTGGTTTTTAAATGATGCCTATGTCTTGATTTGATGAGAATTTGTTATTCTTACACTTATGCACATGTTCACTTCACTTCTCATTCTTGTGATGATTATGTTTGAACTTGTATGACCTTTTCATTGGTCTTTTGTGTTGTTTGTGCCCATGCTTGTGGTGATATGATTCTGGTCTTGAGGTACATGATGATTGTTAGGCTTGAGTGATGTGTTTAATCTCATGTATGCTTTATTCTTTCATAAGTAGTTCACGTGGACTTGAAATGCACTGCTTCTCCTTCTTCCTCTTTGGTTTTGTTTGAGGGATTTTTTTTTAGTATGTAAGTAAGGGGAATCACTTGTTTGATTTTGTCTTGTCATATATGCTTAGTTCTAACCATTTCAGGGGCTCATGGTGAGTGAAGTGTGGATGTTATCCACATTTCAATTCTTTATCTCCTCTCTTACTTTGTTTTCTATTTTGCAATTGTTGATGTGCCTTGTGCCATCTTGTGCTTTCTTCTCTCTTCTTCCTTTAGAAGCAACCTATCTCCTTTAGAGGAGTAAGTTGTTCTCTAATTCTTTCTTCCTTTCTTCTTCTTCTATTCTATTTTTCTTAGGATAGAATTCAAACCACATTAACCATATGACCACCTTTGCATGATAACTGTAGGATTAGACTTCCTCTTTAGTTTTACCTTTGAGATCCTTATGGTGCTCTCTCTTTCTCATCTTCATACAAAATCCATAGAAAAAATGTAATAATGGTTGAGGTAACTTCTCCCTTTTGTCACTCTCTCAAAGAAAAGCTAAAAAACACTTCTTCACTTTAATCCATCAAAACACTTAATAATACAAACAAGTTAGTGAATTTAAATCCTAATCTTAGAAAACAAGTTTGAGGATCTTCTTCATTCTTGATGGACTTGTTACTCATTCTATCTTGGGATGTGGTAATAAGGACATGTCCTTAGAAAAAGCTTTACCTTCACTTCCTTGTGCCACACTCTCATAAAACAATTCTAAGAAAAACACAAACAAACAATAAGCGTCTCTCCTTCGGGAATTCTCTTCTCACCTCATTCATTCTTTACGTGCGAACTTGTCACTACTTGTCATTTTGCAAGACGGTTACGCACTCGTCGTCAGAGCCTGCAACACCTGAGCATTGACATAGGCAGTAAGACACAAGTAATCTTTTCCACCCCTAGTTAGGGGAACTACGGCGACTCTGATCCTCATGTCCAATGAGGTACGTAGGCAGCGGGGTAGGGCCCGTTCGAGCACAATCTTTATTTTCCCTACATTTTTCGTTTTCATTTCTTTGCCAGTTCCCTTTTTCCTTTCTTTAATCGAGTTTCGGAGTTTCAGTTTTGCAGCAACTTTCATTTCTTCACCCTTTGAAACAGTTTCTTTGCAAGCGTGGATCCCGTCGGGTACGGCGGACGATCTGGGGTGCTAATACCTTCCCAGGTCGTAACCGACTCCCGAACCCAATCTCTTTGGTTCGCAGGACCCGTGTCCTTCCTCTTATTTTCTTCTAGTTTGTGCAGCATTACCATTCCCGTTCCCTCGGGATAAAAATGCCTGGCTGGCGACTCTACCTTCTTCCGCGCCACTTTCACGTTTGTACTAGGATGGAAATCCAGGGAGCGACAGGTACCCATGCTGGAGGACATGCTATGGCCAAGAAATTGTTGAGATCGGGATATTATTGGATCACTATGGAATCCGATTGCTATAAATACTCCCGTAAATGCCACAAGTGTCATATTTATGCCGATAAGGTCCATGTGCCTCCGAATCCTTTGAGTGTCATTCTTCACCATGGCCATTCGCCATGTGGGAAATTGATATGATTGGCAAGATCGAGCCGACAGCTTCCAACGGTCACCGCTTCATCCTGGTTGTTATAGACTGTTTCACGAAGTGGGTCGAAGCAGCATCTTATACCAATGTTACTAAACAAGTGGTAGCCCAGTTTATTAAAAGAGACATCATTTACCGGTACGGAATTCCCGAAAGAATCATTACTGATAATGGTTCTAATCTCAACAACAAGATGATGGCGGACTTGTGTCGGGATTTCAAAATAGAACATCACAACTCTTCTCCATATCGTCCGAAGATGAATGGCACCGTCGAGGCGGCCAACAAGAACATCAAGAAGATCATGCAGAAGATGGTTGTAACATACAAAGACTGGCATGAGATGCTACCATTTTCATTGCATGGGTACAGAATGTCGGTGTGTACTTCAACAAGGGCTACCCCGTTCTGTAATACCCAGTATTTTAGTTAACGCTCTGTATAATATTAATTAAGATTAATTAGTATTATCTGAAGCAGAGGCTTTATTAAATATTCAGCTCAGAGACATTTTTGGATACTCTCAATTGGACCCATTAATATTACTAATTGAGAGATATAATTTGTTTGGTTAATAAGGAAAATAAGTTAAGTATTATAAAAGGAAAAATAAAAGAGAGATAGTTGGTAAGAGGATTGGAAAGAAAGAAAAGAAAGGAAGAGAAAGAAAAGGAGGAGAAGGAAAAGGAGAAGAGAAAACCTAGAGCTTCAATCCATCATTTTCCATCATCCGTCCGTCGAATCGGCTCATTTTTTCTGTCAATCTTCAACTCTTGAGGTGGGTTCGTAGTTAGATACTTTTATTTTAGTTTTTGGTTAAGTTTTGGAGTTTAAGAGTTTTAGGGTTTTTGGTAGAAATCTTTAGAAATAATGGATTAACGGTTAAAACTCGGCTAAAACCTAACTAAATTACTTATATGATGTTTATGAACATGTTTGGTTATGTTTTCTGCATTGGTTGATGTTTGGAAGAGATTTGGTGTGGGAGAAGTGTTTTCCCGTAAGACTGGAACTTCCTTAACTAGTGTAGCTCGCTCAGCGAAATTTCTAGGGCGATTTTCGCTCAGCGAGAAGGAGCTCGCTCAGTGAGACCTATAGGTTTCAATTTTGGTATTTAAGTCATAACTTTTGATTCGGGTATCCGTTTTTAGCGCTCCACATGTCGATTCGAAGCTAAAAACATGAACTATCTTTTGATGCAGAAAAATGTTATTTTTACCCGACTTTTACCTGACTTTTCCGATTAACCGTAATTATGTTAGCTAAGGAATTGTGGTAATTATGTTAGTTGTGCAAGTTGTGAAAATATACGATAATCGTGAGAATTGAATGGAAATAGAGACAATGAGATTAGTTTAATGATGATAATTAGACTAGAATGTTAGAGTTATATGTTTGAAAAATATATAACCAAAAGTATCAAGGATGAAGGGAGAGTTAGGAAATATTACCATAAACCAATAGTGTGGCCTAGTATTGTAACTAGAAATTGTTAGATGGTATGATTTGTGAGATGATTAGGTTCATCCTAGGTCATTGCGAATCCATGATGTGTTATATGCGGTATCCTCCGAAAAGTCTTAAGTAAGTCTTGAGGTGGGTATTACACTGAGTCCCACGGGAAGCAAATGATAAGTCTTGAGGTGGGTATTACACTGAGTCCCACGGGAAGCAAATGATAAGTCTTGAGGTGGGTATTACACTGAGTCCCACGGGAAGCAAATGATAAGTCTTGAGGTGGGTATTACACTGAGTCCCACGGGAAGCAAATGATAAGTCTTGAGGTGGGTATTACATTGAGTCCCACGGGAAGCAAATGATAAGTCTTGAGGTAGGTATTACACTGAGTCTCACGGGAAGAAAATGATAAGTCTTGAGGTGGGAATTACACTGAGTCCCACGGGAAGTAAATGACAAGTCTTGAGGTGGGTATCACACTGAGTCCCACGGGAAGCAAATGATAAGTCTTGAGGTGGGTATTACACTGAGTCCCACGGGAAGCAAATGATAGGTCTTGAGGTGGGTATTACACTGAGTCCCACGAGAAGCAAATGATAAGTCTTGAGGTGGGTATTACACTAAGTCCCACGAGAAGCAAATGATAATTCTTGAGGTGGGTATTACACTAAGTCCCACTGGAAGCAAATGATAAGTCTTGAGGTGGGTATTACACTGAGTCCCACGGGAAGCAAATGATAAGTCTTGAGGTGGGTATTACACTGAGTCCCACGGGAAGCAAATGATAAGTCTTGAGGTGGGTATTACATTGAGTCACACGGGAAGCAAATGATAAGTCTTGAGGTGGGTATTACACTGAGTCCCATGAGAAGAAAATGATAAGTCTTGAGGTGCGTACTACACTGAGTCCCACGGGAAACAAATGATAAGTCTTGAGGTGGGTATTACACTGAGTCCCACGGGAAGCAAATGATAAGTCTTGAGGTGGGTATTACACTGAGTCTCACGGGAAGCAAATGATAAGTCTTGAGGTGGGTATTACACTGAGTCCCACAGGAAGAAAATGATAAGTCTTGAGGTGGGTATTACACTGAGTCCCACGGGAAGCATGGTTTACGCTTGAGGTGGGTATTACATTGAGTCCCACGTGAAGTGTCGAGAATGTTATATGGATATTCCATCTTGTTTTGTTTCCTTATAGAGAAGTGACCTTAGGCTTGAGATGGGTGTTACACCTATTCCCATGGGAAGTAAAAATGTAATATCCTAGCTAGTGATAGTAGGATTTGTAGAACTCTTGGATGTGGTTCCAGCGAGAGTGAGGCGTGTGAACTAAGGGTCATTTTCCTCGAATAAAGACTTGAGTTAGGTTTTGATAGAACCCTTAGACCCGAGAGAACTCTAAGATAGGGAACCCACTGAGATGTTGTTATCTCACCCCACTATTGTTGTTGCTTTTCAGGTTCCTATGTAGGTTTGATTTTACGAGTGGAGCTATGCTCGAGATGTTTCAAGTGAAGCTTAGTTTAGTCTTCCACTGTGTATTTCTGTATCTTTGTACAATAATTGATATTTTATTGTTCTTAGCTTTTATTTTAGTATGATCTCCATGTCTTGTGCCATACTTGTATAGTTTTAGAATTGGACGAGAATGTGAATTATACTAGAAGGTATTTATGATGGTGTTAGTATCAAAAATTAACATTATATGATATTATTATAGAAATATATTATATGGGTGTTACATGTTCTCACTGGTATATGGTATGGAGGCAGTCCTACCAATTGAAGTGGAAATCCCCTCGTTGAGGTTAATGATGGACATTAAGCTAGATGAAGCTGAGTGGCTCTGATCCAGATATGATCAATTGAGACTCATAGAAGAAAAACTTCTAGCAGCTGTTGTCGCTCCCAAAGATTTGCATCCAGGTACAAGCGCGAACGGTCGGCGAGGGGAACAGTGAGAGCACACAGCCGTGAACTCACTGGAGATGAAAAGAGTCGCCAGCTAGGCATTTTTATCCCGGAGGAAAGGTAATGCTGCATAGACCTAGGAAAAGATGGATAAGACGGTTGCGAACCAGAGAGACTGAGAAAGGGGGTTGGTTACAACCTGGGAAGGTATTAGCACCCAGATTGTCCGTCGTACTCGACGGGATCCACGCTTGAAAGATTTGTGTTATAAAGGGGTAGTGTCAGTGCAATTTGTGTATAAAAGAGCTGGAAAAGGATGTACAGGTGTCAGTGTAAAAGGAATGTAAAGTGTAATATATACAGTGTCAGTGAAAGAATGAGAATGAATTGCTCAAGATAATGAGGCTTAAAAGAATGAAGCTGAAAGAGGGGGAATGGACAGAGACTTTTGTTCGATAACTGTTAAGTTATGCCTACGTATCCTCTCGTGCAATGAGGAAGTCGGAACACCGTAGTTCGACCCAAGGAGACTGAAAAATGAATTGACTGATGAACTGCTTGCTTATCTATGCTCAAGTGTATGACCTGTCTGGCTCAGGTGCTAACTGTCTTGCATTAGACAGAAGAAGCAAGTTCTCGATTGTGAGTGAGTGTGATGAGAAAAGAATCCCGAAGGAGACGATTATTGTTTGTTTTTTGTGTTTTCAGTCTTTTATTGTTTTTGGAGTTTGTCATAAGTTAATGAGCTTAAGCCTGAACCAATGGGTTAGTAAACTCATCACATCTTCCCTCTGATTAGGGGTAATGAGAATACCTTAAGTGTGAAGTCAGATTCTCACACTTAATCACCTTTGGTGTAGGATTAAGATCATTAACCTACTTGTGATTATTTAGATGTTTTTGTGGTTTTTGTTTAGTGTTGAGTAATGAGGTTAAGCCATAATCAGGGATTAAACAGACTCATTACACCATCCTAAGAGAAGGATAATAGATGAGAATGTTTAAGCTGAGGAAAACTCCTCAACTTAATCCATGATTAGGGATTAAACTCATGACAAAACAAGCCTTTGATTAAGTGGATTTTAGTTAATGATATGATGAAGAAGTGAATTTTATGATTTGTAAGACAACTTGAGGAGGACTTGTCCATTAACACTAGGGTTAGTCCTTCTTAACCACTTAAGGAAGAATTAGAACCCTAATGCAAGGCCCAAGTTACAAGTGTGATGTCTTGATGATTATTAAGTAGATTAATTAAGAGATTTAAACACAAAGGGTTTAACACTTAGGATTAAAGTTATACACTCCATCCTAAGAGAAGGATGCAGGCATAACCCTAATCACAAAGTCTTAAAGCCTTTAGGGTTTAGTCTCTGATTATGAGGTGAGAAGAGAGGACTCAAAGAGAGACACAAAGGTGAAAACTAAGAGGGGACTAATCAAAACCCTAATTCATTGTCATGCTTGGTTGATCCTAAGGTTTGTGAGGTTTTCGAGAGAAATCTTCAATGGAACCACCAGGAAGCAGATGAACAGGATCAAGAGAAGCAAAGCAACTTGCTTCATTCAAGAAGTCAAGTCATTTGAAGAAAGAAAGTGGGAAGGAGAAAAATGAGCAAGCTCAAACTCAAACACACATAAAGATGCAGCAATGGATGCAAGAGAGATGAAAAGAAAAGTTATGAGAAGTGAAGGCAAATCCACTTCTCAAGTTCACTTACCACCTGAAATGTTAGAAAGAAATGCAATGCAATGCGAGATGAGATGAAATGATATGATGCAAAGCAAGACCAGAAGCATGTTGATGATGATTATGATGTTATGAGGTGCTGCAAACATGAGGCAAAGCAATGGGGATGTTCATACAAGATTATGAATGCAAATGATGCAAGTTAAGGAGCATGAACAAGCATGAAATGTTATGAAGCATACAAGACAAATGACATGGAAAGTATGTAATGCAATGATCAAACATGTTTCCTATATGTCTTAATATGTCAAATGAATCATAAGGATGCACAAAATGCAAAGACAAGTCATGTTATGCAAGAGAATGCAAGAAGGATGCAAGAGAAAGCCCAAATTAGGATTCATGAATCAAACATCAAACACAAACCCAAAACAGAAGCAAACCTCATGATAAAAAATGGAAAATGGCACCCAAAGAAACCCTAGACCTATAATGAACCACTGCCCAAAGGGGAGCTCTCAACTCTCAACCAAACTCAAGATATGAATTTTACAAGATATTAGGGTTTTTTAGGGTTCTTAACAAAACAAATGCCAAACAATTTGAAAATGCAAGAACAATTCATGGCCTTTTTATCCTAGGAACTACATGCAAAACAAAAGACAATGCAAGAAGAATCAATGTCTCAACCTTCACCAATTGGCAGAAATGAATTTTTGAATCCATGATCAAAATAATGCATAAAAAATGATTTAATTCAATGAAAAATTCTTAAAATGCATCAAGATCAAAAAAGAAATTTGGTTTGAAGGTTGGACAATGTTTCTAAATGTCTTAGAACATTTCATGAATTTTTTGGTGATTTTTAAATACCTAAAAGTATTTTTAATTAATTAATTCCCATTAATCAATTAAAAATAATCTTTTAAATATTTAAAAATACTTTTTTAATGATAAAAATAAAATAAAAAATGTTTTTGTGTCATAAAATTAATGAAACTTTAAAGAAAAAGTTTCATAATTTTTAAGAATTTTTTGCTATTTTAAATTAATTATGCAATTTAAATGAAAGAAAAATGAATAAAAATCAAATAAAAAGAAAAGTCAGAGGGATGGAGGGACGAGATTGGTTCTGAGTTTGAATTCATTGACTGCGCACGTGATCTTGTGGCCAGGATTGACTCTGATTAAATTATTTAATTATGGATTAATTAAGTTAACACGTGGATTAGGGCATAAGTAAACTGATCTGGGCCATCCAAAAGAGAGGGAAGTCAACTGGTCAATGGCTATCTACGGCTCACATTCAAACTGAAGTTAATTACACAATTAGGGCACAAATTACTTTCAGGTGGCCGGAGAAGACTTCCGGTCGTCTTCTCCGGCCAGCTCTCACCTGAAAAATCACCAACTCCCTCAAAATGCAATGAAAATGAAAACTAAGCACATAGAAATGAACCCCATGATCTCCTGAATCAAAACCCTAACCCCAAACAAATTTATTCTTCATCAATCGCATGAATCGAAGGCAAACATTTTTAGGGCAAACCAGTTTCAGAGTCAAATTAAATGTTCAAATCACAACCATTTCAAAAACTAAAAGCACCAGGATGATCAGGACAACACAAAGAACAAGTTTGTAACAAGAAAAACAACTTCTGGAAAAATAAATTTCAGGCTACCTGAGATTCGAAGCTTTCAGTTTAGGAACTTTCTGGCCACCTCTCTTTGTGCAAGCTGCTCTACTTGGTCCCCAGAAGATGTTTGAATGCTCAAATGGAGTTTAAGTTGGCTTGATGATGAGTTTCGAAAGCTCCTGCTTCAGTTCAGTCAAAAATGGCAATGGAGATTCTGGCACTTTCAGGTCATGGTGAATGAAGGTTTGAGGTCCTGATGATGAATGGAGAAGGTTTGTGGTGTTTGTTTGTGTGTTTGTGAGCTAGGATGAGAGTTTCGAATGAAACTGCAAAATGGAGTGAGAAATGGCTATGGAGTAATCTGGCTGTTTCAGGCTTGTGTTCTTGGTGTTTTGTGATCTATGAGGCAGGGTGAGTTGAATGGAGGAAAAGGTTTGAGTGTTTGCAGGCTGTATAGAGAAATTCGAGAGCTTATGCAAAATGGAAGGTTTTTGTGTATGTTGTGAATGTGATAGTTTCAGCCTTGCTTCTTCTTATGTTTTGCTTGCAAATTGTCCACATGACTCTCTCTCATTGGTCAGTTGATTTGACATGTGCTTTATGGATAGGTGAGGCAACTTTTGCAAAAAGTCAAATAATGTGTAAGAGAAGCATGGCTCATGATCTAGGCAAGTACATGGGCATGGGCTGGCGCAGCAAGGTGAGGTGAGAGGCTAGCAAAGCTCAGCATCCAAGGCTGCAAGTAGGAGGGAGCATGATCATGAGTTTTGCAACTTGTGACATTTTGGTTCACATGTGATTCTTTTGCCTAACCAAACATGTAACCATGGGCAATCTTAGTTCAAAATCTGATTTTTAGGACTTAGAGAAAGTTTATGTAATGGTTTGAGATGAATTAGAGGTTGCAATGTGCATTGGTTCAAGTCTTTGCAAAATTTCCATTTGAAGCATGCCTTAGGAATTAATGATTTTTGCCAACTTTGCATGGCCATAACTTTTGATCCAAGAAGAGTTTGATCATGTTCTTGTACTTTTTGAAAAGGGAAAGATGAGATCTACAACTTTCATGACCAAAGTTTTTCCATTTGAAGCATTTTTGAATCATGAATCATGGCTTGAAAAATGACCTAAAATGGTGCATTCTTGAAAAGTCAACTATGCCCAAAAAGTCAACATTTGCAAAAACCCTAAATTCTTGATTTTTATGAACCTCAACCTTCTTACATGATCAAACAAAGATCATATACACTCAAAATGATGAAGATCACCCATTGGTTGGGTCATTGGGGGCCTCAGATGCCCTGATTTTGCACTGATTTGTCTGAAAAGTCAACTCTTGATCAGATGACTTCCCCATGGAATTTCTTCATGAAAATTGATATGCATACTCCCTATACCATATAGAGATCAATGGAAACAAGAATGACCAAAAAATTTGGAGTTATGGCCTCTGAAACCAAAACCCTAATTTTCAGTCAACTGTGCAGTTCAACTTGGCTCTGCATCCACTCAAATCCTAGCTCTTGTGATTCCTCTGCATTTTTGACTTTGAGGAGATAGAATATGATGTATGAACACACATAGACCCCTTTGAAGTGATTGTTGACCTTTGGAATGGCTCAAGATGCTTTGGGGTTGCTCAGATCACAAACCCTAGGTGCAGATGCCTTGAAAACTATGCAGTGAATCAAAAATGAAATGTGAGATAATATGATTGTGTTTGTGCATATGAGAAGATCACAAGCCATGGTGTGAATGGGTGAGGGCAAATTTGGGGTGTTTACAGCTGCCCCTATTCAAACATGAGTTAGCTGTGCAGGGTGTAAGCAACGGCTTATCAGGCAAACAAGATAACTTGTGGTTGAATACCAAAGACAGTCCAAAATTTGCACTCACAGAAATGAAGAAGAAAAGGGATATAGATTGTAAAAGGAAAATAAAGTGTATTGTGAAGTGTAGGCGACGGAGGACGACCGTCGAGCAGAGGACGACTGCTGGGTAAGGAGCAATGACGGGGACGGCCGACACGCTGGTAAAGTGCAGGAAATAAGGCAATGACGGGGACGGCCGACATGCTGGGGATAAAAAGTAAAGCTAAGACGGGGACGGCCGACTAGCTGGGGAAAAACAAGTAAAGCTAAGACGGGGACGGCCGACTAGCTGGGAAAAATAGGATATTATGATGGGGACGGCCATCAAGATAAAGCTGCAAAGTTCTCTGGGGATTAATGAAACATGACGGGGACGGCCATCAAGTTCATAAAGGTCAAGTAACCAACGATGGGGACGGCCATCGGGCTAAAAAGGAAAAGGGACCACGACGGGGACGGCCATCGGGTTAAAGAATAAATGAAATAAACAGATGATGGGGTACGGCCATCAAAGGTGAAGGACGATCACCTAGCAGGGGACGGCTGCTCTGTTGGGAATAAAAGAAATATGATGGGGACGGCCATCAAAGGTGGAGGACGACCACCTGGCAGGGTACGGCTGCCGAAAATATCAACGATGGGGACGGCCATCGGATAGGAAAGGTCAACGATGGGGACGGCCATCGGACGAGCATGATGGAGGACGACCATCAAGAAGTGGAGGACGACCACTCAGCAGGGGACGGCTACTCTCAGGGTTTATCGTAACACAGGACGAGTGTCAGATAACCAAAATCAACAATGGGGACGGCCATTGGATAAAATGATGAAGGACGATCATCAAAAGGTGGAGGACGACCACCTAGCAGGGGACGGCTGCTAAAAATATCAACGATGGGGACGGCCATCGGATGAGCATGATGGAGGACGACCATCAAGAAGTGGAGGACGACCACTCAGCAGGGTACGGCTGCTCTCAACGGTATCATAACACAGGACGAGTGTTAGATAAAAGAAACTTTGTTGGTGATCTACTGGGGATAATGTAAACACGGACGAGTGTTTATATCCAAGAAACAAAAGGTATAAGTGTTTGGTATTGTGTATAGATTAAAGATGCGGACGAGCATCCTTAAGACTATGATACGGACGAGTATCATGTAGAAACAAACTGACACATGTTCAGAGATGATGATACGGACGAGTATCAACTGGTTAACAAAGAACACGGACGAGTGTTGCATCCGAAGGGACTCTTCTGGGGAATAATAGACACGGACGAGTATCTATATTCAAGAAGACATAAGTATTTGACACGGTGTATGGATTAAAGATGCGGACGAGCATCCTTAAGACTATGATACGGACGAGTATCATGTAGAAACAAACACTAGACGCACTGTTCTGAGATGATGGTACGGACGAGTACCAACTGGCTAACAAAGAACAAGGACTACTGTCGAATCTGTGGGGATATGAGTGATGATGTATACAAGATACGGACGAGTACCTGTATAAGTGTGAGTGGTGTATAGATGAGTGTTTATCTGCTGGGGAGGGTGACACGGACGAGTGTCAAAAGAGAAAAGTATAATATTAACAAGTATATGGGTTGATGAAAGTGACTGCGCTGGGGATATGACACGGACGGGTGTCAAGAAAGTGTATATACAAGTATATGTGAGTGCAAAGAGGATGTCTTTGGCTTTCTGTTGAGATATGACACGGACGGGTGTCATGATGTATCTGTAATACGGGTGATCTTGTTTGTGAAGATGTTTAGGCGACTTTACTGGGGAGTGATGACACGGACGGGTGCCAAAAGGTGTATATACTGGTGTTTGTGAATGTGAGGCAACTGTTTTAGCTTTAGCTCTCCGCTGGGAAATCTGGGGAGCATTCTGTATACTGTTGACGGGTTGAAAGCTTTTAACTCTGATGGGAACGAAGTGTTGGCAACCTGATGCTTGTTGGAGAGGTTTTCACTGGAGGAAAGACGACTCTGCGTGAGGTATACTTCGTTTAACTACTTTGAACATCTGCTGAGGATCTGATCATCCTGTTCTGACTCCACTGGGGAAAATTTCTTCTTGCTCTGCTGGGGAAATCCCTTGGAAATGAGAATCCCGATGACTCTATGGGGAAAGATCATCTTTAGACTTGGCTAGGGAAGATGCTTGATCACACAATCCTGCCGAGGAGGGAATTCTGATAATTCTAACTTTGTGGAGAAACAAGGCCTTCAGCTGCCTGTTGGGAAAACTTTGCTGTGGACAGATGAGTCTGCTTGGGGACGAGAACGATTCAATTAGCCTTGAAGTTCTGCTGGGGTTATCATCTGTTCCAACTCAGCTGGGGATGTCAACCTTCATGGTTGAGAAAAGATTTGGCAATGCTCTGCTGAGGAGAGACTTTGTTGGAGAATTAGAGATCGAAATAAGCCAAATTAAGCCCCAAGTATAGCATAACAGCTGTGTTGGGAAGATATGCCAATGAAAATTGGCTTTGACTGAATGCGAATAACCAACTCCTCATGAGGGAATCTTGTCGGCCGAAAGAAGATCTTTATGTTCGGGGAAGAAATAAACTTCCAACGCCTTGCTGGTAAAATAAATACCAGACATTCCATGAGAATTAAAACAGTGCTTCAAATTTCTGAGCTCAACAACTGCATACTGATCATCCAGAGTGACCAAGCATTCCCTTAACTCCTCAATTATGCCTCAGACTGCTCCTTCTATGAAAATATTGTCCCCAGAGGATTTTACAGAAGACCCGGCATCCAGAATTGCCCCAGTGTCTTCAAACTCTTGCAGAAATTCAACAAATCTTGAGATAACTGCCCCAGATTACGTCTTGAAATAATTCTTTCCCCACATCAGAGCTAAAACAGAAACCATGCGGTATGAAGATGCAATGCAAATGATGTACAATGCAGACGTATGCTCAATGCCAAGGATATGAAACAAGGATGGTTGGGCGCTAGGGCCAGGTTGATAGATATATATTTTTTTTGGTTGCCAAGCAATTGGACTTTTGAAGGTGAATTACCAGACGAGAACTGGTTTATAAAAGGTAGGCCAACAGACGAGAACTGATGGGCAAAGAATAAGTCGTCAGACGAGAACTGACTACTTAGGGTTCATTGTCAAACGAGAATTGACTCCGAAAAAGAATGACTACCAGACGAGAACTGGCGTTCAACAGGCTAAATGAAAGGGTGACCAGACGAGAACTGGTAAAAGATTCGCCTACCAGACGAGAACTGGTATTTGAAATTGGTTCGCCAGACGAGAACTGGACTTTGGGTTTGTCTGTCGGACGAGGACTAGACTTTAAAAGGGTTTGCCAGACGAGAACTGGACTTTGAAAAAGGTTTGCCAGACGAGAACTGGACTTTGAAAGGTTGATAAGTTGGGGTTACGAGGCCCTGGATGAGATCTGATATTTGTGGGGTTGGATGCCCAATGCACTTATGATGCGTATGCTCTAGAGATGCGACATGAATAACGTATGCAAACGATTTATGCAATGATTATGAAAGGCTATAAGAACTCCCGAGGATGGGGAAAAAGTCATAGGTGACAAGGCTTCTGGAAGGGTGACAAAGGCGACGGTGGGTAGCATGATTTCCCGACACTCGTCTTGAACTTGAGATTACTGATACACTTGCTCTGCATAGCTAAAGTTTGCCCCTGTTGGGTGAGTCTCTGAACTGACTATCACTGATTATCCAATTCTTGGAATAACAGACTTGGATGTTCTCTCGAGGAGAGTTGCACTTAGTGATCTGGAATTATTCTGCCCCTGCATGAGCGTGGGAGCGACTTGACTCATTCTGACTGAGCATTGGAAGAATTGGCCCTTGGACAACAGAAATGTCGGGTGGCCTGCCCCTGTTTGGCAGATTCAGCTCTGATCAACTGACTTTGAATGACGTTCCTCGATCAACCGATGCTTGGGAACTCTCTTTACCCTGACAGATTCCTTGGTCAACAAAACCACTGGATAACATGCCCCTGATTCATAGGCTGACAAGATGCTCTTGATTCTGGTCATCATTGTTGAATGATCAAGTTCCCTCGCGATTGCTCTTTGTAGGAATTTCCCTGATGACACAGGCTGACTTGCAATTAAAAATGCTCATTTGCAAATGGTAATTTTAATGCAGTACACATGCAAGTTTTTTATTTGGAAATTTATTTATTTCGATGCTGTGACAGTGTGTGACGAATGGACGATTAGTCCAAACGTAGTGTTGAGTTAGTAGACCGTTAGGAGTCAGTTTACGCAACCTTGTCGTAGTATGCTTTCAGAATTGAACCTGATTCAATTAGGACTTTCAAGGGTTATAACGTGGTCTGGTTCACGGCTTTAGAAAGAAGGATTTATGGCTCAAAATTTATATGTGCCCACCCATTCTCCTTGATGTTCTCCAGTCCTATGTTCAGCTAATTCGACTTAAGCGCTCGCTTCTCACAAGGGTTTTGTAATGATTGAGGAACCCAGGACATTGATGGTTTATGCACCAATGAGGTTTCTTGGAGTAACAGTCACCCATTCTGACTTTGTGTCTGGTCACACGACTTTGTTCTTATGGAATATATTTCTTTCATTTTTTTTTTATTCCCTAACTTTTGCCTGGACTGATTCTCTTTTTTTTGAATTTTTCGATTTTGAAGTCCAGCGGGATGCCCTAACTTTTGCCTAAGTCATATGTTTTCACACATTTTTTCGACTTAGCGGGCTTTATTTCTTTTTTTTTTTGATTTTTTGTTGAACAAATCGTGTGACACTGGCTTGTCATGACTTGCTGAAAGGGTTGACTGCCTCATTCCTTTGTTGGTGAGGGATAACCATTGTGGTTTCTCGTCCCTTGACCTCTTGAGGTGTGATGAATAAAGGTAATGGATCCTCGGATGCACACTCCTTTGGAAATTTGAACGCTCGGTCAAATTAACTGATAACTACCCCGCCCCGGGTTGGATGTGAGGGTTTTTTCGTTTAGAAAAGAAAACCCCTACTTCAAGGCTCAAAGGGGTTGACGAGGGTCTATCTCCCTTATATCTCCGGTGTTTGGGAATTGAAGCAATGCCTGTACATCGTCAGCAGGTTCTACTCTGAAAGCATACCTTCAACAGTTATGGGTATTCAGTTGTCATCATCCTCCCTCAAACCTGCTAAACAACAGTGAAATAAATGGGAGGTATATGGATGCAAATTTTTTTTTTTTTTCAATGCAAGTAAAGAAAAATGAGCGAATGCGACATAATTGATTCAAAAGTGCAAGATCACTACATTAATATTACCATTTAAAATAAACAATGCTTAAAAGACAAGTAGCTGCTAACAGGAAAGAAACTACAATGCAAATGATAAAAGGATACAATGATCACCAACTCTGCTGACATACTGTTGTCTGAGCCACTGAAATCAAGATACGCTTCTTCTGAAGTCTTAGAACTCAATCAGGTGAAAGGTTGACGTGTACAACCAAGCTTCCTTCTGGAAAGGAGATGTGGCCCTTGTCGATCAATTGTTGTACTTTGGCTTGAAAAGCTTTGCAATCTTCAGTTGAATGCCCCATTGATCCACCATGATACCCGCACTGCTCATGAGGATTGTACCCTGGAGGGTACGGCCCTGGTAACGGCTTGAGAGGCTTAGGAACCACCAAAGAGCTCTGAACTAGATGTGGCAAGAGTTCACTGTATGCCATGGGGACTGGATGAAGAGGAGCAATCCTTCTTTCCAGATTGTTACGAGGCCTATGCTGGCTCTGAAGTTGATTCTGAGGTCTTCGACCATGAGCTTGCAAATTTGGACGAGGAGGAGTCCAGGATTTCTGACATGGTGTTCTGAACATTGCCGAATGCCCATAAGAGTGACCAGACACAGGAAAAGAAGATCTCTGAGAAGATGTTGTTCTAGAATACTCGATATTTGCCATGACTGCACTGACGTCATCCCATTATTCCTCCTTGGAGCTAACAGCAGACTCACTTTCACTAGCTGGGATGTTCGAAAAGTCCTGGATCTTTCCACTTTTGAGCAGGCTCTCAATGCGTACTCCAACTATCATCAAATCAGAGAAGCTCGTCATCCCAATGCTACTCATTCTTTCCAAGTATGGACCCGGCAAGGTGCCCACGAACAGGTCAATTAATTCTCTGTCTGAAAGTGGTGGTTGCACTTGGGCTGCCAATTCTCTCCACCGCTGTGCATATTCTCTGAAAGATTCACCACTCCTCTGGGATAGGCTCTGCAAGTGCGTGCGATTGGGCGCCACGTCCATATTGTACTGGTATTGCTTTACGAAAGCTCTGGATAAATCATTCCAAGATCGGATATGACTGCTTTCCAAATCCAAGTACCAACTTAAAGATGCCCCACTTAAACTGTCCTGAAAACAGTGAATCATCAGCTCATCATTGCGGGCATGAGAAGTCATTTTTCTACAGAACATCACCAAATGACGCTTCGGGCAACTGACACCAGTGTATTTCTCAAACTTCGGAGTTTTGAAATCTGGAGGAATGACAAGACCAGGCACCAAACACAGGGTTAGAGCATCAAAACCGAAGGCATCAGGATCCGCTAAGGCTTTGAGTCGCTCGTCCAACACACGAAATCTTTCATCAGGACCAATAACTTGAGGATCCTTGGTTTTCACAAGAGGGATTGCCCCTTGGAAGTCTGGCATAGGGAAGGCAAAACTCTGATAATTCGTAGAATCAGAAGAAGATGAAGGTCCACTTCGGACAACAAATGGTTCAGGTATATTCTGATTCACGATCGGGGTCTGTGCAGGCTGAGCTTGAGCAAGATTGTTCACTTGTGGAATATCCTCATCAGGAGAAAGACCATACAGAGGATTGGTCATTGAAGTGAAACCAGGTGGAAACTCAACATTCTGACGGTTGTTCTCTAACATAGCTACTGACGGCTTCCAATCTGACCCTTTACCTCTTGACACTGTTCAGTCTAGCTGCACACACTCTGTCGTCTTCTAACTGTTACCACTTGTTCAAACTGAGTACCGGGAAATCAGCTGGCTGGTCATGGACAAAAGAGGAAGGATGAGCTCTCTGGAAGAGGGAAATGCAATGCTGATGCAAATGCGAAATGCAATATGATGATGCAAAAGATGCAAAGACATGGGATCACAGCTAGAAACTGCCTGGAATCTGGGATACCGCCAAGAATCAAGTGTCTGTAACCACAAGATCTCCGTATAGTAACCCGAAATAGTAACTGAAAACCAGAGGTCAAGAACTTCAGGATCATAGTGACCGGATCAACAACTGTACTGGTAATGAGGGTATGTTGAGGTCAAGGGTTCCTGCAAACCTGTAAACAGCCCAACCCCCTCACAGGTGGTGTTCTAAAACAAAGATCCTCAGACTTGGATCAGTTATGGGAAGTGTAAACACTTCCAACCCGGAGGTACAGTGTTTACAATAACCATAAAAAATCCTCCTCTAATTCTCCTCAGTTTCTGAAGGTCATGATAAAGGTCATCCAGACTTAGCAGGCTTCCCAGATAGCCCTAGCATTGCAGGAAATCTGCAACACAGAGTTCTCAAGAAGAAACCCACATCTGAACCGTGTTTCATATTCCCGCACCAGACCGAAATGGAATGGGAAAGAATATGATTCACTCTAGCCTAGGTGTCACTCAGGTCCCAGGTATAGGACCTTAACTCTCAATAGAAACCCCACCCACCAAAGCAAAACCAGATCCAGCCAGACAGCATGACAGTATGATATATGCACAAAGCTATAAAGAAAGCTGTAAACAAACTGTACATAAAGCAAAAATAAAATAAATACACAAACGCAAATAAGCACATAACACCCCAATAAACACAAATCAATCAAGCGCTAGGAGGAACCCACAAAAAGAACCAGAAGCCCTGGTTGCAGAATTCATTCCCCAGCAGAGTCGCCAAGCTGTCGCTCCCAAAGATTTGCATCCAGGTACAAGCGCGAACGGTCGGCGAGGGGAACAGTGAGAGCACACAGCCGTGAACTCACTGGAGATGAAAAGAGTCGCCAGCTAGGCATTTTTATCTCGGAGGAAAGGTAATGCTGCATAGACCTAGGAAAAGATGGATAAGACGGTTGCGAACCAGAGAGACTGAGAAAGGGGGTTGGTTACAACCTGGGAAGGTATTAGCACCCAGATTGTCCGTCGTACTCGACGGGATCCACGCTTGAAAGATTTGTGTTATAAAGGGGTAGTGTCAGTGCAATTTGTGTATAAAAGAGCTGGAAAAGGATGTACAGGTGTCAGTGTAAAAGGAATGTGAAGTGTAATATATACAGTGTCAGTGAAAGAATGAGAATGAATTGCTCAAGATAATGAGGCTTAAAAGAATGAAGCTGAAAGAGGGGGAATGGACAGAGACTTTTGTTCGATAACTGTTAAGTTATGCCTACGTATCCTCTCGTGCAATGAGGAAGTCAGAACACCGTAGTTCGACCCAAGGAGACTGAAAAATGAATTGACTGATGAACTGCTTGCTTATCTATGCTCAAGTGTATGACCTGTCTGGCTCAGGTGCTAACTGTCTTGCATTAGACGGAAGAAGCAAGTTCTCGATTGTGAGTGAGTGTGATGAGAAAAGAATCCCGAAGGAGACGATTATTGTTTGTTTTTTGTGTTTTCAGTCTTTTATTGTTTTTGGAGTTTGTCATAAGTTAATGAGCTTAAGCCTGAACCAATGGGTTAGTAAACTCATCACATCTTCCCTCTGATTAGGGGTAATGAGAATACCTTAAGTGTGAAGTCAGATTCTCACACTTAATCACCTTTGGTGTAGGATTAAGATCATTAACCTACTTGTGATTATTTAGATGTTTTTGTGGTTTTTGTTTAGTGTTGAGTAATGAGGTTAAGCCATAATCAGGGATTAAACAGACTCATTACACCATCCTAAGAGAAGGATAATAGATGAGAATGTTTAAGCTGAGGAAAACTCCTCAACTTAATCCATGATTAGGGATTAAACTCATGACAAAACAAGCCTTTGATTAAGTGGATTTTAGTTAATGATATGATGAAGAAGTGAATTTTATGATTTGTAAGACAACTTGAGGAGGACTTGTCCATTAACACTAGGGTTAGTCCTTCTTAACCACTTAAGGAAGAATTAGAACCCTAATGCAAGGCCCAAGTTACAAGTGTGATGTCTTGATGATTATTAAGTAGATTAATTAAGAGATTTAAACACAAAGGGTTTAACACTTAGGATTAAAGTTATACACTCCATCCTAAGAGAAGGATGCAGGCATAACCCTAATCACAAAGTCTTAAAGCCTTTAGGGTTTAGTCTCTGATTATGAGGTGAGAAGAGAGGACTCAAAGAGAGACACAAAGGTGAAAACTAAGAGGGGACTAATCAAAACCCTAATTCATTGTCATGCTTGGTTGATCCTAAGGTTTGTGAGGTTTTCGAGAGAAATCTTCAATGGAACCACCAGGAAGCAGATGAACAGGATCAAGAGAAGCAAAGCAACTTGCTTCATTCAAGAAGTCAAGTCATTTGAAGAAAGAAAGTGGGAAGGAGAAAAATGAGCAAGCTCAAACTCAAACACACATAAAGATGCAGCAATGGATGCAAGAGAGATGAAAAGAAAAGTTATGAGAAGTGAAGGCAAATCCACTTCTCAAGTTCACTTACCACCTGAAATGTTAGAAAGAAATGCAATGCAATGCGAGATGAGATGAAATGATATGATGCAAAGCAAGACCAGAAGCATGTTGATGATGATTATGATGTTATGAGGTGCTGCAAACATGAGGCAAAGCAATGGGGATGTTCATACAAGATTATGAATGCAAATGATGCAAGTTAAGGAGCATGAACAAGCATGAAATGTTATGAAGCATACAAGACAAATGACATGGCAAGTATGTAATGCAATGATCAAACATGTTTCCTATATGTCTTAATATGTCAAATGAATCATAAGGATGCACAAAATGCAAAGACAAGTCATGTTATGCAAGAGAATGCAAGAAGGATGCAAGAGAAAGCCCAAATTAGGGTTCATGAATCAAACATCAAACACAAACCCAAAACAGAAGCAAACCTCATGATAAAAAATGGAAAATGGCACCCAAAGAAACCCTAGACCTATAATGAACCACTGCCCAAAGGGGAGCTCTCAACTCTCAACCAAACTCAAGATATGAATTTTACAAGATATTAGGGTTTTTTAGGGTTCTTAACAAAACAAATGCCAAACAATTTGAAAATGCAAGAACAATTCATGGCCTTTTTATCCTAGGAACTACATGCAAAACAAAAGACAATGCAAGAAGAATCAATGTCTCAACCTTCACCAATTGGCAGAAATGAATTTTTGAATCCATGATCAAAATAATGCATAAAAAATGATTTAATTCAATGAAAAATTCTTAAAATGCATCAAGATCAAAAAAGAAATTTGGTTTGAAGGTTGGACAATGTTTCTAAATGTCTTAGAACATTTCATGAATTTTTTGGTGATTTTTAAATACCTAAAAGTATTTTTAATTAATTAATTCCCATTAATCAATTAAAAATAATCTTTTAAATATTTAAAAATACTTTTTTAATGATAAAAATAAAATAAAAAATGTTTTTGTGTCATAAAAATTAATGAAACTTTAAAGAAAAAGTTTCATAATTTTTAAGAATTTTTTGCTATTTTAAATTAATTATGCAATTTAAATGAAAGAAAAATGAATAAAAATCAAATAAAAAGAAAAGTCAGAGGGATGGAGGGACGAGATTGGTTCTGAGTTTGAATTCATTGACTGCGCGCGTGATCTTGTGGCCAGGATTGACTCTGATTAAATTATTTAATTATGGATTAATTAAGTTAACACGTGGATTAGGGCATAAGTAAACTGATCTGGGCCATCCAAAAGAGAGGGAAGTCAACTGGTCAATGGCTATCTACGGCTCACATTCAAACTGAAGTTAATTACACAATTAGGGCACAAATTACTTTCAGGTGGCCGGAGAAGACTTCCGGTCGTCTTCTCCGGCCAGCTCTCACCTGAAAAATCACCAACTCCCTCAAAATGCAATGAAAATGAAAACTAAGCACATAGAAATGAACCCCATGATCTCCTGAATCAAAACCCTAACCCCAAACAAATTTATTCTACATCAATCGCATGAATCGAAGGCAAACATTTTTAGGGCAAACCAGTTTCAGAGTCAAATTAAATGTTCAAATCACAACCATTTCAAAAACTAAAAGCACCAGGATGATCAGGACAACACAAAGAACAAGTTTGTAACAAGAAAAACAACTTCTGGAAAAATAAATTTCAGGCTACCTGAGATTCGAAGCTTTCAGTTTAGGAACTTTCTGGCCACCTCTCTTTGTGCAAGCTGCTCTACTTGGTCCCCAGAAGATGTTTGAATGCTCAAATGGAGTTTAAGTTGGCTTGATGATGAGTTTCGAAAGCTCCTGCTTCAGTTCAGTCAAAAATGGCAATGGAGATTCTGGCACTTTCAGGTCATGGTGAATGAAGGTTTGAGGTCCTGATGATGAATGGAGAAGGTTTGTGGTGTTTGTTTGTGTGTTTGTGAGCTAGGATGAGAGTTTCGAATGAAACTGCAAAATGGAGTGAGAAATGGCTATGGAGTAATCTGGCTGTTTCAGGCTTGTGTTCTTGGTGTTTTGTGATCTATGAGGCAGGGTGAGTTGAATGGAGGAAAAGGTTTGAGTGTTTGCAGGCTGTATAGAGAAATTCGAGAGCTTATGCAAAATGGAAGGTTTTTGTGTATGTTGTGAATGTGATAGTTTCAGCCTTGCTTCTTCTTATGTTTTGCTTGCAAATTGTCCACATGACTCTCTCTCATTGGTCAGTTGATTTGACATGTGCTTTATGGATAGGTGAGGCAACTTTTGCAAAAAGTCAAATAATGTGTAAGAGAAGCATGGCTCATGATCTAGGCAAGTACATGGGCATGGGCTGGCGCAGCAAGGTGAGGTGAGAGGCTAGCAAAGCTCAGCATCCAAGGCTGCAAGTAGGAGGGAGCATGATCATGAGTTTTGCAACTTGTGACATTTTGGTTCACATGTGATTCTTTTGCCTAACCAAACATGTAACCATGGGCAATCTTAGTTCAAAATCTGATTTTTAGGACTTAGAGAAAGTTTATGTAATGGTTTGAGATGAATTAGAGGTTGCAATGTGCATTGGTTCAAGTCTTTGCAAAATTTCCATTTGAAGCATGCCTTAGGAATTAATGATTTTTGCCAACTTTGCATGGCCATAACTTTTGATCCAAGAAGATTTTGATCATGTTCTTGTACTTTTTGAAAAGGGAAAGATGAGATCTACAACTTTCATGACCAAAGTTTTTCCATTTGAAGCATTTTTGAATCATGAATCATGGCTTGAAAAATGACCTAAAATGGTGCATTCTTGAAAAGTCAACTATGCCCAAAAAGTCAACATTTGCAAAAACCCTAAATTCTTGATTTTTATGAACCTCAACCTTCTTCCATGATCAAACAAAGATCATATACACTCAAAATGATGAAGATCACCCATTGGTTGGGTCATTGGGGGCCTCAGATGCCCTGATTTTGCACTGATTTGTCTGAAAAGTCAACTCTTGATCAGATGACTTCCCCATGGAATTTCTTCATGAAAATTGATATGCATACTCCCTATACCATATAGAGATCAATGGAAACAAGAATGACCAAAAAATTTGGAGTTATGGCCTCTGAAACCAAAACCCTAATTTTCAGTCAACTGTGCAGTTCAACCTGGCTCTGCATCCACTCAAATCCTAGCTCTTGTGATTCCTCTGCATTTTTGACTTTGAGGAGATAGAATATGATGTATGAACACACATAGACCCCTTTGAAGTGATTGTTGACCTTTGGAATGGCTCAAGATGCTTTGGGGTTGCTCAGATCACAAACCCTAGGTGCAGATGCCTTGAAAACTATGCAGTGAATCAAAAATGAAATGTGAGATAATATGATTGTGTTTGTGCATATGAGAAGATCACAAGCCATGGTGTGAATGGGTGAGGGCAAATTTGGGGTGTTTACAGCTGTATGCCATGGACAGTTGTATCAGCGGCGGATGAAGCAGGATTTTGACAAGAAGGTACAACCACAAAGGTACATACCAGGTGATCTGGTGCTGAAAAGGATTCTTCCTCCTCTTAACGATCATAGGGGCAAATGGACACCTAATTATGAAGGACCTTTTGTGGTTAAAAAGATTTTCTCAGGTGGAGCCTTGATGCTGACAACCATGGATGGAGGAGACTTCCATTCCCTTGTCAACGCAGACGCAGTAAGAAAAATACTTCGTGTAAAAAGGACCCGCTGGATAAAAACAGAATAAAGATCCAGGAAAAAATGGGCATCCCGGCGAGCCAAAAACAGAATAAAAGGCTCGGGCAGAAATTAGGGAAATTTTGAAAAAAAATGTACACCCGCTAAGTTGAAAAGCCACATCGGACAGCTCAGGAAAAAAAGGGTATCCCGGTGGATTGAAAACTCGAAAGGGAGATCCATGCAAAAGAGGGACTAACACAAAACGACTACGATCTGTGAGATTCGTAACTCATCTGCAATTGAGGTCATTCTAAAGGTTGAAGACCAGTTTAATCACCTTTCTCAAGGGGCAGAGCGAGCGGATAGTCTTGAAGATATACAAGCCATAACCGGGTTGAAACTTGATGAGATCCACTTATCACATTGCCAATAGGATAGTTTGTTTTCTTTTTTGGCTATTTCCTCTTTCCAGGGAATTGCTTCCTTTGTAATGCATATTCATGGCCATTTTTCCAAATCAATAAAAATTCAATTTCAGTCAACTTGTGATTATTTGCTTCTGGTTTTTATTTTTTCATCTAGCATTGATTGATTGCGAAAACGTCCAGCAAATTGTGATTTATATTGTGTTATGAACATTTGAATGCTTTCTAACTCATGCAGGAGGACATAAACATTTAATACAACTCTAAAAGGGTGTCAAGATGCCCAGATAATGATTCATGCTATGAGCCTGGGGCATACAGGTCGAAACTAACTCTCCATGTTGCAAGCACTATCAATTGTGTTTATATAGGTACAGATACATGTGTTGCTAACAGAGCTAAAGAAGATTTCCAGGAGGAACATTTCATTATACTTGAACAAGAACAGGTGTTTTCCCGGGTGTCTCCATTCATCCCTAGTAGAGTTGGAAATTGAACTCTCCCCCAGCAAGGCAGCAAAAGGTTGGTGTCCTCCCCAAGCAGAGAATTACCTTCAATACAGGGGAAATTCCCAGCAGTACAAGGATTATCTTTCCTCCCCAGCAGTTTGCTTCCTCAGCAGAGACATACCTCTGGTTCCCAGCCAAGTCAGGGGGTCTCCATTTCCCCACCAGAGTGCAAGAAGGGTCCATCTCCAGCAGGGTCTTGACTCTCTCTAATCTCAAAGTCCAATTTATTTTTGGCAATGGCGGCAGTTCAGAGCCGGTGTATCATTAACAACATTCCCCGCAGAGTTGTTTCCTCCTCACCAGGACTAACCAAATCAATGCAGTGATCATCAGTTCCTCCCCAGTCAAGCCATTTGGGATACTTGAAGTCTCCTTTCTGGGAGATCCTTTGCATTTTCATTTGCATAATCATCATTACATTTGCATCCTCCAAAGCGTAGCATTTCCATCATCATGAAGCATTACTTCTTAAATCCAAGCATATGCATGCCAGTATGGGCCAGTTTTAAGGTGTATTACATACAACCTATAACATCTTCTCAACCTGAAGTACTCCGCACAGAGGATACCAATATCATTTTCCAGATATCCTTGTCTTTTCAAGTCGATGTTTGTCACCCATTCCGCATCTTGTTTTGTACAACAATCGCGTCGCAGGCTCTTGTTTTGTACGGTCCTGTTTGCCTGGGCTATCGTTTATGTACAACAATCATGTTCCATCTTGTCCTATTTTATTTGTTGTTTTTGGTTATTGATTGAGGCCGATATACCATTGCGTCTCCATTCGAGGATGGTTTTGTGTTAGATCCTAGGATCTTTTGAGAATTTCCATTCGAGGATGGCATTATTTTCTTCAAGTCCTTCTAAGGTTGGTCTTGATGTTGTGGCTATCATTCGAGGATGATAGACCATTTTGAGCTTATTTATTGAGGTCAGTTTGTCTATTTTGCAAAGTCTGTCTGGGGTCATTCTTTGTGTTTCTGGTTATCGACTAAGGCCGGTATGCCATTGCGTCTCCATTCGAGGATGGTTTCGTTTTAGATCCGAGGATATTTTGAGAATTGTCATTCGATGATGGAATTCTTTTCTTCAAGTCCTTATGAGGTTGGTCTTGTTGTTGTGGCTATCATTCGAGGATGATAGACCATTTTGAGCTTATTGATTGAGGTCAGTTTGTCGCTTTTGCAAAGTCTGTCTAAGGTCAGTCTTTGTGTTTCTGGTTATCGACTGAGGTCGGTATACCATTGCGTCTCCATTCGAGCATGGTTTCGTTTTAGATCCGAGGATCTTTTGAGAATTGTCATTCGAGGATGGAATTCTTTTCTTCAAGTCCTTCTGAGGTTGGTCTTGTTGTTGTGGCTATCATTCGACGATGATAAACCATTTTGAGCTTATTAATTGAGGTCAGTTTGTCTCTTTTGCAAAGTCTGTCTGAGGTCAGTCTTTGTGTTTCTGGTAATCGACTGAGGCTGGTATACCATTGTGTCTCCATTCGAGGATGGTTTCCTTTTAGATCCGATGATCTTTTGAGAATTGTCATTCGAGGATGGAATTCTTTTCTTCAAGTCCTTCTGAGGTTGGTCTTATTGTTGTGGCTATCATTCGAGGATGATAGACCATTTTGAGCTTACTGATTGAGGTCAGTTTGTCTCTTTTGCAAAGTCTGTCTGAGGTCAGTCTTTGTGTTTCTGGTTATCGACTGAGGCCGGTATACCATTGCGTCTCCATTCGAGGATGGTTTCATTTTAGATCCGAGGATCTTTTGAGAATTGTCATTCGAGGATGGAATTCTTTTCTTCAAGTCCTTCTGAGGTTGGTCTTGTTGTTGTGGCTATCATTCGAGGATGATAGACCATTTTGAGCTTATTGATTGAGGTCAGTTTGTCTCTTTTGCAAAGTCTGTCTGAGGTCAGTCTTTGTGTTTCTGGTTATCGACTGAGGCCGGTATGCCATTGCGTCTCCATTCGAGGATGGTTTCGTTTTAGATCCGAGGATCTTTTAAGAATTGTCATTCGAGGATGGAATTCTTTTCTTCAAGTCCTTCTGAGGTTGGTCTTGTTGTTGTGGCTATCATTCGAGGATGATAGACCATTTTGAGCTTATTGATTGAGGTCAGTTTGCCTCTTTTGCAAAGTCTGTCTGAGGTTAGTCTTTGTGTTTCTTGTTATCGACTGAAGCCGGTATACCATTGCGTCTCCATTCGAGGATGGTTTCGTTTTAGATCCGAGGATCTTTTGAGAATTGTCATTCGAGGATGGAATTCTTTTCTTCAAGTCCTTCTGAGGTTGGTCTGGTTGTTGTGGCTATCATTTGAGGATGATAGACCATTTTGAGCTTATTGATTGAGGTCAGTTTGCCTCTTTTGCAAAGTCTGTCTGAGGTTAGTCTTTGTGTTTCTGGTTATCGACTAAGGCCGGTATGCCATTGCGCTCCATTCGAGGATGGTTTCGTTTTAGATCCGAGTATATTTTGAGAATTGTCATTCGAGGATGGAATTCTTTTCTTCAAGTCCTTCTGAGGTTGGTCTTATTGTTGTGGCTATCATTCGAGGATGATAGACCATTTTGAGCTTATTGATTGAGGTCAGGTTGTCGCTTTTGCAAAGTCTGTCTAAGGTCAGTCTTTGTGTTTCTGGTTATCGACTGAGGTCAGTTTACCATTGCATCTCCATTCGAGCATGGTTTCGTTTTAGATCCGAGGATCTTTTGAGAATTGTCATTCGAGGATGGAATTCTTTTCTTCAAGTCCTTCTGAGGTTGGTCTTGTTGTTGTGGCTATCATTCGAGGATGATATACCATTTTGAGCTTATTGATTGAGGTCAGTTTGCCTCTTTTGCAATGTCTGTCTGAGGTCAGTCTTTGTGTTTCTGGTTATCGACTGAGGCCGGTATACCATTGCGTCTCCATTCGAGGATGGTTTTGTTTTAGTTCCGAGGATATTTTGAGAATTGTCATTCGAGGATGGAATTCTTTTCTTCAAGTCCTTCTGAGGTTGGTCTTGTTGTTGTGGCTATCATTCGACGATGATAAACCATTTTGAGCTTATTAATTGAGGTCAGTTTATCTCTTTTGCAAAGTCTGTCTGAGGTCAGTCTTTGTGGTTCTGGTTATCGACTGAGGCCGGTATGCCATTGCGTCTCCATTCGAGGATGGTTTCGTTTTAGATCCGAGGATCTTTTAAGAATTGCCATTCGAGGATGGAATTATTTTCTTCAAGTCCTTCTGAGGTTGGTCTTGTTGTTGTGGCTATCATTCGAGGATGATAGACCATTTTGAGCTTATTGATTGAGGTCAATTTGCCTCTTTTGCAAAGTCTGTCTGAGGTTAGTCTTTGTGTTTCTGGTTATCGACTGAGGCCGATATACCATTGCGTCTCCATTTGAGGATGGTTTCGTTTTAGATCCGAGGATCTTTTGAGAATTGTCATTCGAGGATGGAATTCTTTTCTTCAAGTCCTTCTGAGGTTGGTATTGTTGTAGTGGCTATCTGTAACACGGTGGGAGAACTGACTTTAGTTATGTTGCGGATAGCAAGAGTCGCCACCGACTTTTATTTTATCCAAAGGAAAGGCATAAAAGAACAGGAAAGACCTTTTAAAAGATTTTTGGGTCCGGGGGGTAGGTTATGTAAAGGGAAGGTGTTAGCACCCTTTACATCCATGGTTATCCATGGGCTCTTAGTTACTTAGCTCACTTTAAAATTGTTTTTGAAATGTGAAGTGTGTGAATAGAAATTTTCATAAGAGTTTGATAATGATCCATGTACGGAAGCGTAAAAAACTTGTGTTTGAAAATTGTTTGAAATTGTGAAGTGTTTGAAAAGTTTTTTGAATAGTGAGCAAGTAACTATGAGAAACCTACCCTAAAGTTTAAGTCTTTCTGTTCTTGAATCCTTTAAATGGTAAGACTATCCCTATTATTAAGGAATAGGTAGTCATTACCTTGGATGTGTGGGACAAATGAAGGGACATCTGTTTATTTAGGCAACTGTGGGGTGTATAAGCAATTCGAAGGGACTGTCATCTTTATTCGAAAGGGACAAGATCATTACGAAGGCAACATTCGAAAGGGACTTGATCTTTTATTTATTAAGGGACGTGATGATTACGAAGGCAACATTCGAAAGGGACTTGATCTTTTATTTATTAAGGGACGAGATGACTTTATCTTGAGGGACTTTTGCTTTATACACCCTACTTAACCTTTTGATTAGGCAACATGAGAGGTATCCCTAAGGAAGTGAGATGGCGATCAAAGATCGACTTACGTGTGTGAGTGTACAATTTTAATATTTATCTTTTAAATTAGTGAGCTAAGTTAATTTTAAACATACAAACATATTACATTCCCTATTTACTAACCATGGCACAAAAATAATTTAAACATTATAAAAAATATTACATCTAGGAGCAATTACAATAATAATAAATAAGCAATTTAAATAAATAAGCAAAATAAGCAAAATAAATAAATAAGCAAAATAAGCAAAATAAATAAATAAATAACTATAAGAGGGTTAGTAGAAATAATAATAATAACAATTTTAAAAATAGATGGGGTTAGTAATAAATCATATAATCATAATTAATAGTAATAATAATGAAATAAACAAAAATATTATAATAAACAAAATTGAAAAGTTAACAAGAAAATACAAACAATCATATTAATTATTATAAAATTTGAAATTATATATAAATTATAAAAATTAAATCAATTATGAACATATTATGAGAAATAAATTATAATTATTAAATTTGCAATTTTTTAGAAATTATTTACATGTATAATTAATTATAAACAATTAGTGAATATAAAAAATAAATTGAGCATTTTAATTTATATACATCTATTTATGTACAAAGTTTTAAATTATAAACAATAAAAATTAGGTTAAGAAATACATTATAAATATGATATATACAAATAATAATTTTAAATAAATAGAAGAAGAAAAACTAGGGTTCAAAAATTGTTAAGATTAATTAGGGTTTTAGAAAAGAAACACATTTTTTTGATTTTATAAAATTAGGGTTGATATATTTTTTAACCTAAATACAAATAATTTATTTATAAATAGTTTTAATAATAAAGTTTTAATTTTTTTGAAGATACAATCTTGGAATTTTTATACAAGAAATAACATGCATTATTATTTTTTTTAACATTTTATAATTTATTAATTAATTAAACAAACAAAAATAAAAGGAAATAGGGATAAAAACTTACCTGGGGCTGGGAATCGAACCCAGGCCCTAGGCTTCATGTGTCTTAGACCAATAGCACAACCACCAGGCCAGGCGTGCGCTGGTGTTAGTGGATGAGCAACAATGCGTTTTATTGCTTATCTGCAAAAACATCATGAAAAAAAACAAAACACAATAAAATGGCCTGGGGAGTACTCGAACCCAGGACCATTAACAGCATACACACGCATATCAACCAGCTGAACCAACGTTACATTTGTGTAATAATCTCAACCGAAATCAATAAAATATTAAAACAAATTTTAAAATCAGATTTGGCGCCACTGCATCATCTTCTTCCTCAGGATTCGCAGGTTTTCCTGCGAATATACCCAGGGATTTTCCTGCGAATTCTTTTGCCAATATAACCTGCGAATCACAAACTCCATACAAACAATGAAATTTTATGAAATTAACAGCGTCATTGAGTTCCTTATGTCATTTACAATCTTTCCATGTCTTTAAAACTTATTTAAATTGGCTGAATGACGAAACCCCAAATGAGAAGAACAAACCCTAACAATGGTGAAACGGCTTTAAGTCCACGAAACTCAAAGTAAATCGCCCAGAAAGTTTACATGCTTCAAGATAGACACAAATCAATAGTTAAATTTAAACATAAACGCATAAAACAACAAAATCGAAAAAATTCAAAACCAAAGTTTAAGCAATTCGGTTTATGCATATGAGGTCGATTTTGGCAATGTAAAGGGTCTGGACATGTTCAATGATCATCATAGAAGAGATTGGTGTGCTTGGAATGTGTTGAAACTACCTCCAATCCAAAATCCGATTATGAGTTTTTTCCAAATTTTTGAAGCTTGCTCTTGGTTTATGGAGGCTGCCAATCCGTGGCTCTTGCAATGCTATGTGTTGTTTATATACCATATAACAAAATTAGGTCAAGAGTTTCATCAAACTTGTGGATTTTTGGACCTTTTTAGATTGAAAAATATTTGATCTTAAAACTTGAATATCCTTGATCTCACATTGCTATTTTGGTATGATTCTCATTACTCTTGTATCAGTCAAGTAGAAATATAATTTAAGACCTTCTAGAAACCAAATCAAATTTAATTTTCATTATTTTATATTTTATTTGAATTTAAAATGATTTTTTTAATATAAAAATCATAATAAATAAAAACAAAATGAATAAAATTATGAATAAATCAATTTAATTTCGTGCAAGATGTTTTGATGTGGATTGGGTCATTATTTGGCAAGCCCATTTGGAAAAAATTGGTTTTAGACCTCCATTTTCTTCATAAACCAACCAAAAATTCCCCAAATTTGCAAGGGCACATATCCCTCAATTTTAATGGTATGAGGGTGTTCTTGGACATTTTGGAAAGCTTGAAGAGTCCTCTAACCAACCCCACTGGTTTCATGTCCATACCTTTTACCATTCTCAAGTTATGCCTTTTTGAAGTTGTTGACTTTTTGTTGACTTTCAAAAGGACCTATAATGTCTTAGCTTATACCTTCCAAATGAAGCATTTTTGGGCTTGGCTTGTGAGACAGAAAGTTGTAGAGAATTCAATTTCCTTCAAAATGAGCTTTGGATGGAGACTTGGTGATGAAGTATGTGAAAGTTATGGCTGGTCAAAGTTCAGTTGACTTTTACTAAGGAAACCCTAATTTAGGAACTCCTGATTCTTGATGATCTGAAATCTCCTTGATGAATCATGATCAACCCTTGATCAAATGATGAATTTTAATTCATATAATTTATGTTGGAAAAATATCATGAAGTTTGACTTTGGTTTGACCACAGTTGACCTCAGTTTGACTTTTTAACTACTTTGACTGATTTTGACTTATCTGATCATCTGACTGAGCAAACTTCTGAGAAAAGTCTTGAAACTTGTCATGGGGGTTCTTACACACATATAAGATGTTATGAAGCTCACTTGAAGTCTTGGAAATTCATTTAGCCTGATTAAAGTCAAAACCCTAGTTTTGGATGCACTACTTAGGAGGTGCATTGTCTGAGGGAATTGTCAACTCTTCTGACCAATTGTGAACTTTGTGAACCTTGTGAACCATAATAAAATGTCTTGTGAACCTCATGGGAGGTCTTGTGAATCTTGTGAACCTTGTGAACCTCATAAAGTGACTTGTAGACTTCATGAACCTCATGAAAGGTCTTGTAAATGTTGTGAATCTTGTGAACCTTGTGAACCTCATAAAGTGACTTGTAGACTTCATGAACCTCATGAAAGGTCTTGTAAATGTTGTGAATCTTGTGAACCTTGTGAACCTCATAAAGTGACTTGTAGACTTCATGAACCTCATGAAAGGTCTTGTAAGCATTGTGAATCTTGTGAACTTTGTGAACCTTCTTAGCACACAAAGTCTTGTATTGTGAGGGCAAATTTTGGGGTGCAACACTATCATTCGAGGATGATAGACCATTTTGAGCTTATTGATTGAGGTCAGTTTGCCTCTTTTGCAAAGTCTGTCTGATTTTAGTCTTTGTGTTTCTGGTTATCGACTAAGGCCGGTATGCCATTGCGTCTCCATTCGAGGATGGTTTCGTTTTAGATCCGAGGATATTTTAGGAATTGTCATTCGAGGATGGAATTCTTTTCTTCAAGTCCTTCTGAGGTTGGTCTTGTTGTTGTGGCTATCATTCGAGGATGATAGACCATTTTGAGCTTATTGATTGAGGTCAGTTTGTCGCTTTTGCAAAGTCTGTCTAAGGTCAGTCTTTGTGTTTCTGGTTATCGACTGAGGTCGGTATACCATTGCGTCTCCATTTGAGCATGGTTTCGTTTTAGATCCGAGGATCTTTAGAGAATTGTCATTCGAGGATGGAATTCTTTTCTTCAAGTCCTTCTGAGGTTGGTCTTGTTGTTGTGGCTATCATTCGACGATGATAAACCATTTTGAGCTTATTAATTGAGGTCAGTTTGTCTCTTTTGCAAAGTCTGTCTGAGGTCAGTCTTTGTGTTTCTGGTTATCGATTGAGGCCGGTATACCATTGCGTCTCCATTCGAGGATGGTTTCCTTTTAGATCCGATGAGCTTTTGAGAATTGCCATTCGAGGATGGAATTCATTTCTTCAAGTCCTTCTGAGGTTGGTCTTATTGTTGTGGCTATCATTCGAGGATGATAGACCATTTTGAGCTTACTGATTGAGGTCAGTTTGTCTCTTTTGCAAAGTCTGTCTGAGGTCAGTCTTTGTGTTTCTGGTTATCGACTGATGCCGGTATACCATTGCGTCTCCATTCGAGGATGGTTTCATTTTAGATCCGAGGATCTTTTGAGAATTTTCATTCGAGGATGGAATTCTTTTCTTCAAGTCCTTCTGAGGTTGGTCTTGTTGTTGTGGCTATCATTCGAGGATGATAGACCATTTTGAGCTTATTGATTGAGGTCAGTTTGTCTCTTTTGCAAAGTGTGTCTGAGGTCAGTCTTTGTGTTTCTGGTTATCGACTGAGGTTGGTATGCCATTGCGTCTCCATTCGAGGATGGATTCGTTTTAGATCCGAGGATCTTTTAAGAATTGTCATTCGAGGATGGAATTCTTTTCTTCAAGTCCTTCTGAGGTAGGTCTTGTTGTTGTGGCTATCATTCGAGGATGATAGACCATTTTGAGCTTATTGATTGAGGTCAGTTTGTCTCTTTTGCAAAGTCTGTCTGAGGTCAGTCTTTGTGTTTCTGGTTATCGACTGAGGCCGATATACCATTGCGTCTCCATTTGAGGATGGTTTCGTTTTAGATCCGAGGATCTTTTGAGAATTGTCATTCGAGGATGGAATTCTTTTCTTCAAGTCCTTCTGAGGTTGGTATTGTTGTAGTGGCTATCTGTAACACGGTGGGAGAACTGACTTTAGTTATGTTGCGGATAGCAAGAGTCGCCACCGACTTTTATTTTATCCAAAGGAAAGGCATAAAAGAACAGGAAAGACCTTTTAAAAGATTTTTGGGTCCGGGGGGTAGGTTATGTAAAGGGAAGGTGTTAGCACCCTTTACATCCATGGTTATCCATGGGCTCTTAGTTACTTAGCTCACTTTAAAATTGTTTTTGAAATGTGAAGTGTGTGAATAGAAATTTTCATAAGAGTTTGATAATGATCCATGTACGGAAGCGTAAAAAACTTGTGTTTGAAAATTGTTTGAAATTGTGAAGTGTTTGAAAAGTTTTTTGAATAGTGAGCAAGTAACTATGAGAAACCTACCCTAAAGTTTAAGTCTTTCTGTTCTTGAATCCTTTAAATGGTAAGACTATCCCTATTATTAAGGAATAGGTAGTCATTACCTTGGATGTGTGGGACAAATGAAGGGACATCTGTTTATTTAGGCAACTGTGGGGTGTATAAGCAATTCGAAGGGACTGTCATCTTTATTCGAAAGGGACAAGATCATTACGAAGGCAACATTCGAAAGGGACTTGATCTTTTATTTATTAAGGGACGTGATGATTACGAAGGCAACATTCGAAAGGGACTTGATCTTTTATTTATTAAGGGACGAGATGACTTTATCTTGAGGGACTTTTGCTTTATACACCCTACTTAACCTTTTGATTAGGCAACATGAGAGGTATCCCTAAGGAAGTGAGATGGCGATCAAAGATCGACTTACGTGTGTGAGTGTACAATTTTAATATTTATCTTTTAAATTAGTGAGCTAAGTTAATTTTAAACATACAAACATATTACATTCCCTATTTACTAACCATGGCACAAAAATAATTTAAACATTATAAAAAATATTACATCTAGGAGCAATTACAATAATAATAAATAAGCAATTTAAATAAATAAGCAAAATAAGCAAAATAAATAAATAAGCAAAATAAGCAAAATAAATAAATAAATAACTATAAGAGGGTTAGTAGAAATAATAATAATAACAATTTTAAAAATAGATGGGGTTAGTAATAAATCATATAATCATAATTAATAGTAATAATAATGAAATAAACAAAAATATTATAATAAACAAAATTGAAAAGTTAACAAGAAAATACAAACAATCATATTAATTATTATAAAATTTGAAATTATATATAAATTATAAAAATTAAATCAATTATGAACATATTATGAGAAATAAATTATAATTATTAAATTTGCAATTTTTTAGAAATTATTTACATGTATAATTAATTATAAACAATTAGTGAATATAAAAAATAAATTGAGCATTTTAATTTATATACATCTATTTATGTACAAAGTTTTAAATTATAAACAATAAAAATTAGGTTAAGAAATACATTATAAATATGATATATACAAATAATAATTTTAAATAAATAGAAGAAGAAAAACTAGGGTTCAAAAATTGTTAAGATTAATTAGGGTTTTAGAAAAGAAACACATTTTTTTGATTTTATAAAATTAGGGTTGATATATTTTTTAACCTAAATACAAATAATTTATTTATAAATAGTTTTAATAATAAAGTTTTAATTTTTTTGAAGATACAATCTTGGAATTTTTATACAAGAAATAACATGCATTATTATTTTTTTTAACATTTTATAATTTATTAATTAATTAAACAAACAAAAATAAAAGGAAATAGGGATAAAAACTTACCTGGGGCTGGGAATCGAACCCAGGCCCTAGGCTTCATGTGTCTTAGACCAATAGCACAACCACCAGGCCAGGCGTGCGCTGGTGTTAGTGGATGAGCAACAATGCGTTTTATTGCTTATCTGCAAAAACATCATGAAAAAAAACAAAACACAATAAAATGGCCTGGGGAGTACTCGAACCCAGGACCATTAACAGCATACACACGCATATCAACCAGCTGAACCAACGTTACATTTGTGTAATAATCTCAACCGAAATCAATAAAATATTAAAACAAATTTTAAAATCAGATTTGGCGCCACTGCATCATCTTCTTCCTCAGGATTCGCAGGTTTTCCTGCGAATATACCCAGGGATTTTCCTGCGAATTCTTTTGCCAATATAACCTGCGAATCACAAACTCCATACAAACAATGAAATTTTATGAAATTAACAGCGTCATTGAGTTCCTTATGTCATTTACAATCTTTCCATGTCTTTAAAACTTATTTAAATTGGCTGAATGACGAAACCCCAAATGAGAAGAACAAACCCTAACAATGGTGAAACGGCTTTAAGTCCACGAAACTCAAAGTAAATCGCCCAGAAAGTTTACATGCTTCAAGATAGACACAAATCAATAGTTAAATTTAAACATAAACGCATAAAACAACAAAATCGAAAAAATTCAAAACCAAAGTTTAAGCAATTCGGTTTATGCATATGAGGTCGATTTTGGCAATGTAAAGGGTCTGGACATGTTCAATGATCATCATAGAAGAGATTGGTGTGCTTGGAATGTGTTGAAACTACCTCCAATCCAAAATCCGATTATGAGTTTTTTCCAAATTTTTGAAGCTTGCTCTTGGTTTATGGAGGCTGCCAATCCGTGGCTCTTGCAATGCTATGTGTTGTTTATATACCATATAACAAAATTAGGTCAAGAGTTTCATCAAACTTGTGGATTTTTGGACCTTTTTAGATTGAAAAATATTTGATCTTAAAACTTGAATATCCTTGATCTCACATTGCTATTTTGGTATGATTCTCATTACTCTTGTATCAGTCAAGTAGAAATATAATTTAAGACCTTCTAGAAACCAAATCAAATTTAATTTTCATTATTTTATATTTTATTTGAATTTAAAATGATTTTTTTAATATAAAAATCATAATAAATAAAAACAAAATGAATAAAATTATGAATAAATCAATTTAATTTCGTGCAAGATGTTTTGATGTGGATTGGGTCATTATTTGGCAAGCCCATTTGGAAAAAATTGGTTTTAGACCTCCATTTTCTTCATAAACCAACCAAAAATTCCCCAAATTTGCAAGGGCACATATCCCTCAATTTTAATGGTATGAGGGTGTTCTTGGACATTTTGGAAAGCTTGAAGAGTCCTCTAACCAACCCCACTGGTTTCATGTCCATACCTTTTACCATTCTCAAGTTATGCCTTTTTGAAGTTGTTGACTTTTTGTTGACTTTCAAAAGGACCTATAATGTCTTAGCTTATACCTTCCAAATGAAGCATTTTTGGGCTTGGCTTGTGAGACAGAAAGTTGTAGAGAATTCAATTTCCTTCAAAATGAGCTTTGGATGGAGACTTGGTGATGAAGTATGTGAAAGTTATGGCTGGTCAAAGTTCAGTTGACTTTTACTAAGGAAACCCTAATTTAGGAACTCCTGATTCTTGATGATCTGAAATCTCCTTGATGAATCATGATCAACCCTTGATCAAATGATGAATTTTAATTCATATAATTTATGTTGGAAAAATATCATGAAGTTTGACTTTGGTTTGACCACAGTTGACCTCAGTTTGACTTTTTAACTACTTTGACTGATTTTGACTTATCTGATCATCTGACTGAGCAAACTTCTGAGAAAAGTCTTGAAACTTGTCATGGGGGTTCTTACACACATATAAGATGTTATGAAGCTCACTTGAAGTCTTGGAAATTCATTTAGCCTGATTAAAGTCAAAACCCTAGTTTTGGATGCACTACTTAGGAGGTGCATTGTCTGAGGGAATTGTCAACTCTTCTGACCAATTGTGAACTTTGTGAACCTTGTGAACCATAATAAAATGTCTTGTGAACCTCATGGGAGGTCTTGTGAATCTTGTGAACCTTGTGAACCTCATAAAGTGACTTGTAGACTTCATGAACCTCATGAAAGGTCTTGTAAATGTTGTGAATCTTGTGAACCTTGTGAACCTCATAAAGTGACTTGTAGACTTCATGAACCTCATGAAAGGTCTTGTAAATGTTGTGAATCTTGTGAACCTTGTGAACCTCATAAAGTGACTTGTAGACTTCATGAACCTCATGAAAGGTCTTGTAAGCATTGTGAATCTTGTGAACTTTGTGAACCTTCTTAGCACACAAAGTCTTGTATTGTGAGGGCAAATTTTGGGGTGCAACACTATCATTCGAGGATGATAGACCATTTTGAGCTTATTGATTGAGGTCAGTTTGCCTCTTTTGCAAAGTCTGTCTGATTTTAGTCTTTGTGTTTCTGGTTATCGACTAAGGCCGGTATGCCATTGCGTCTCCATTCGAGGATGGTTTCGTTTTAGATCCGAGGATATTTTAGGAATTGTCATTCGAGGATGGAATTCTTTTCTTCAAGTCCTTCTGAGGTTGGTCTTGTTGTTGTGGCTATCATTCGAGGATGATAGACCATTTTGAGCTTATTGATTGAGGTCAGTTTGTCGCTTTTGCAAAGTCTGTCTAAGGTCAGTCTTTGTGTTTCTGGTTATCGACTGAGGTCGGTATACCATTGCGTCTCCATTTGAGCATGGTTTCGTTTTAGATCCGAGGATCTTTAGAGAATTGTCATTCGAGGATGGAATTCTTTTCTTCAAGTCCTTCTGAGGTTGGTCTTGTTGTTGTGGCTATCATTCGACGATGATAAACCATTTTGAGCTTATTAATTGAGGTCAGTTTGTCTCTTTTGCAAAGTCTGTCTGAGGTCAGTCTTTGTGTTTCTGGTTATCGATTGAGGCCGGTATACCATTGCGTCTCCATTCGAGGATGGTTTCCTTTTAGATCCGATGAGCTTTTGAGAATTGCCATTCGAGGATGGAATTCATTTCTTCAAGTCCTTCTGAGGTTGGTCTTATTGTTGTGGCTATCATTCGAGGATGATAGACCATTTTGAGCTTACTGATTGAGGTCAGTTTGTCTCTTTTGCAAAGTCTGTCTGAGGTCAGTCTTTGTGTTTCTGGTTATCGACTGATGCCGGTATACCATTGCGTCTCCATTCGAGGATGGTTTCATTTTAGATCCGAGGATCTTTTGAGAATTTTCATTCGAGGATGGAATTCTTTTCTTCAAGTCCTTCTGAGGTTGGTCTTGTTGTTGTGGCTATCATTCGAGGATGATAGACCATTTTGAGCTTATTGATTGAGGTCAGTTTGTCTCTTTTGCAAAGTGTGTCTGAGGTCAGTCTTTGTGTTTCTGGTTATCGACTGAGGTTGGTATGCCATTGCGTCTCCATTCGAGGATGGATTCGTTTTAGATCCGAGGATCTTTTAAGAATTGTCATTCGAGGATGGAATTCTTTTCTTCAAGTCCTTCTGAGGTAGGTCTTGTTGTTGTGGCTATCATTCGAGGATGATAGACCATTTTGAGCTTATTGATTGAGGTCAGTTTGTCTCTTTTGCAAAGTCTGTCTGAGGTCAGTCTTTGTGTTTCTGGTTATCGACTGAGGCCGGTATGCCATTGCGTCTCCATTCGAGGATGGTTTCGTTTTAGATCCGAGGATCTTTTAAGAATTGTCATTCGAGGATGGAATTCTTTTCTTCAAGTCCTTCTGAGGTTGGTCTTGTTTTTGTGGCTATCATTCGAGGATAATAGACCATTTTGAGCTTATTAATTGAGGTCAGTTTGCCTCTTTTGCAAAGTCTGTCTGAGGTTAGTCTTTGTGTTTCTGGTTATCGACTGAGGCCGGTATACCATTGCGTCTCCATTCGAGGATGGTTTCGTTTTAGATCCGAGGATCTTTTGAGAATTGTCATTCGAGGATGGAATTCTTTTCTTCAAGTCCTTCTGAGGTTGGTCTTGTTGTTGTGGCTATCATTCGAGGATGATAGACCATTTTGAGCTTATTGATTAAGGTCAGTTTGCCTCTTTTGCAATGTATGTCTGAGGTCAGTCTTTATGTTTCTGGTTATCGACTGAGGCCGGTATACCATTGCGTCTCCATTCGAGGATGGTTTCGTTTTAGATCCGAGGATATTTTGAGAATTGTCATTCGAGGATGGAATTCTTTTCTTCAAGTCCTTCTGAGGTTGGTCTTGTTGTTGTGGCTATCATTCGAGGATGATAGACCATTTTGAGCTTATTGATTGAGGTCAGTTTGTCGCTTTTGTAAAGTCTATCTAAGGTCATTCTTTGTGTTTCTGGTTATCGACTGAGGTCGGTATACCATTGCGTCTCCATTCGAGCATGGTTTCGTTTTAGATCCGAGGATCTTTTGAGAATTGTCATTCGAGGATGGAATTCTTTTCTTCAAGTCCTTCTGAGGTTGGTCTTGTTGTTGTGGCTATCATTCGACGATGATAAACCATTTTGAGCTTATTAATTGAGGTCAGTTTATCTCTTTTGCAAAGTCTGTCTGAGGTCAGTCTTTGTGTTTCTGGTTATCGACTGAGGCTGGTATACCATTGCGTCTCCATTCGAGGATGGTTTCCTTTTAGATCCGATGATCTTTTAAGAATTGTCATTCGAGGATGGAATTCTTTTCTTCAAGTCCTTCTGAGGTTGGTCTTATTGTTGTGGCTATCATTCGAGGATGACAGACCATTTTGAGCTTACTGATTGAGGTCAGTTTGTCTCTTTTGCAAAGTCTGTCTGAGGTCAGTCTTTGTGTTTCTGGTTATCGACTGAGGCCGGTATACCATTGCGTCTCCATTCGAGGATGGTTTCATTTTAGATCTGAGGATCTTTTGAGAATTGTCATTCGAGGATGGAATTCTTTTCTTCAAGTCCTTCTGAGGTTGGTCTTGTTGTTGTGGCTATCATTCAAGGATGATAGACCATTTTTAACTTATTGATTGAGGTCAGTTTGTCTCTTTTGCAAAGTCTGTCTGAGGTCAGTCTTTGTGTTTCTGGTTATCGACTGAGGCCGGTATGCCATTGCGTCTCCATTCGAGGATGGTTTCGTTTTAGATCCGAGGATCTTTTAAGAATTGTCATTCGAGGATGGAATTCTTTTCTTCAAGTCCTTCTGAGGTTGGTCTTGTTGTTGTGGCTATCATTCGAGGATGATAGACCATTTTGAGCTTATTGATTGAGGTCAGTTTGCCTCTTTTGCAAAGTCTGTCTGAGGTTAGTCTTTGTGTTTCTGGTTATCGACTGAGGCCGGTATACCATTGTGTCTCCATTCGAGGATGGTTTCGTTTTAGATCCGAGGATCTTTTGAGAATTGTCATTCGAGGATGGAATTCTTTTCTTCAAGTCCTTCTGAGGTTGGTCTTGTTGTTGTGGCTATCATTCGAGGATGATAGACCATTTTGAGCTTATTGATTTAGGTCAGTTTATCTCTTTTACAAAGTTTGTCTGAGGTCAGTCTTTGTGTTTCTGGTTATCGACTGAGGCCGGTATACCATTGCGTCTCCATTCGAGGATGGTTTCATTTTAGATCCGAGGATCTTTTGAGAATTGTCATTCGAGGATGGAATTATTTTCTTCAAGTCCTTCTGAGTTTGGTCTTGTTGTTGTGGCTATCATTCGAGTATGATAGACCATTTTAAGCTTATTGATTGAGGTCAGTTTGTCTCTTTTACAAAGTTTGTGTGAGGTCAATCTTTGTGTTTCTGGTTATTGACTGAGGCCTGTATGCCATTGCGTCTCCATTCGAGGATGGTCTAGTTTAAAATCCGAGGATGTTTTGAGAATTTTCATTTGAGGATGACATTCTTCCCAGCATATTTTATTACCCACAGTGTGCAAATTTTCAGGTTTTTTTCGAGTATTCAATCACTCCATACCTTGAATGTTTAAAAGCTTTCTCCATTACTCATTCAAGCTTGCAGATGATTGAATAGGGGCAGTTGTAATACCTCAAAATTTTCCCTCTCATATCCTCAACATTTTTCATAGCAACTTCAATACATAAATTCATAAAATAATCAAAAACATTGCATCATGTATAGCATAGCTGAGGCATAGGTATGTGATCAATGACTAGAGCAACTGGATGCTATACAAAGATAATCAAAGGGCCACAAAGCTCCTCAATCTTGTGCAAGGGGTTTACAACATCCCTCAAATCTCCATTTGAAGCCTCAAGTATTAGAAAGAAGTGAATGGCTCCAAGGAATGCAAGCAGTGCAACATCTCCGGAGGAAATGATCCAAATTAGGGTTTCAATTGTGAAGGGCTTTTCCATGAATTTTTTTAGCAAAAGTGGATTCCATTGTGTTATATATGGCAACAAGTGTATAGGATTCAAATTTCATCCACAAATTCATTTTGGAAGGGGTTCAATTGGTCAGATGATTGAAAATCAGGAAATTGGAGAAAAGTCAACCAGGATGAGTAAAAAGTAAACTCTAGACTCTTTGAGATCAAGGTCATGAAATTTTGGTTACAAAGGAATTATGGACCATATTTGATCAAGAAAGAATGGAGAAATCAAAGAAAAAACAGTTTTGGAAATTGACTATATATTGATACATAAGCAGAATGTATTGATACATAAGCAGGATGTATTGATACATAAGCAGGATGTATTATTACATAAGCAGGATGCATCGATGCATCCGTGTTATGTATCGATACATATCAGTTAAAAAACTGACATGTATCGATGCATTTGTATTATGTATCGATACATATCAGTTAAAAAATGGACATGTATCGATGCATCCGTGTTATGTATCGATACATAATTGTTTTTTTTTGCTGGAAATTGCCATTGCTTCAGTATGTATCGATGCATGCCCACATGTATCGATGCATAATGCTATTTTTTTTTGCTAAAAAGTTGTTGTATGATGCTTGGAAAGGGCCAAATTCAGTGTTGTCTTGGGGATAAGTTAAGGGGTGACTTGTGCACATATTAGAGCTCATTTAGCTTCACATTTGCTTCAATTCAAACCCCAACCATTGCTGCTACATTAGATTGGTCCTCACCATAATGACCATGAGCTGGTGTACACTAGACCATGGTTTCAAGCTGTATTTGGACTCTGATTTTTGTTGCATCAGCAGGTTATCATTATGTGTATGCAGGACCACTTTAATTGTTGTGCATCTCACAATCAAGTGAGCAAACTCAAGCTGCAATCCTTGGGAAACTAAGCTGGTGTTTCACTTCACTAATCTTCAGCATAAGCTTCATGTTCTCTGCAACATTGGATTGATTTCAACTGAAGAAGGTTCTAGAAATCTAGCTGTCATAACTGTCATAACAAACTTCACTCATTTAACTCACTTCACTCAGTTAACCAAGGCTAATTAACCCTGGTTCTAACTGTTAACCAGATGTCTAATGCTCTATAAAAGGATGAGTAAGGACTGAGTTTGGAGTTTAGCTTCATTTTCACTCAAATCACACCAAAATCCTCCAAATTTGGCTCTGCATTTTCTCTGCAAATTCTCTGCATTTTGAAGGAATAAGCTTCCATAACCATAACAATGGTCTTCTTCTTCCTTGTGTTTCTTCAAGCACCATTCATAGTGTATTTTCATGGAGATTTGAAGCTGGAAATTTGAAGTTGCATCATCACAACATTTCCACCTTTTGGATTGAACAAGCTAAATCATCATCCAACAAGCCTCATTGAGCATCAAGTCATCACTAGCATCATAATTTGCAACATATCCATGGAGTTTATAGCTTGAATCATCAAGAATTCACTTCTGAATTTTCTGCATCTTCATCAATTTCTCAAGATTCTTCATCAACAAAGTGTTGATTTCACTTCACAAAGGATCAAGATCAAACATAGAAGACATTGGAACCTCACATCTGGATTTCTACAACTCTAAACACCACTGAATTTCAGGTTTCATCTTCAATTCCATTGACACGAATTCTGGTTTTTTTGGTTGTTTTGTGTTGATATGAGCTCAATAGGAGCAATGCTTGTGTTGGCTAGTTGATAGGCACCTTAGGTGCTTAGATTCAATTCTTAGGTTGATTCTTGTGTGCTTCGATTTGCATTATTCATGAGCCTTAGGAGAAAATCAAACCTAGATTGTTGACGTACTTAAGGAGACGAATTTGTCCATGGCCTTATTTTTCAGTTTGATAGACATTTGTCCAAACCCTAATCGGAGAGTGATCGGAGAAGATGATCGGAGTTTAGCGTCGGTGACCGGAATAGTAGTCTTAGCATTAGTGGGGGAACATAACACAGCTCTTAGATTAGTTTAATCCAATGCTTCAGATTCTGCCACCACATTAATGATCATGTTTCAATCATGTGCCATAATTTGCGAAGAGTTTTTCAGATCACTATTTGCACCCCAACATGTTTGGGTACAGCCCAATTCAGTTCAGCTTTCCACTTTCTGCACCCCTTTCCATTTGCCTTGTTTTCTTTATTTTCAGTTTTACATAGTTTCAATTTTAATCCAACAAAAATACCAAAACTCATGATAAAATTCCCCAAAAATCACAAAGACTTCCTAACTCATTTTAGAAATTTTCCACACTTTTACTTTCTTGTTTTAGCCATTTTTCAATTTTATTTCGATTTTCCATTTAATTAGTTTTCTATGGAATTCTTGCAGCTACACTTCATTTTGTTCATTTTATTTCTCCCACTTTCGGTAACCTTTTTGTCCCATTCTTTTTTCTGTGATTAGAGGACTCATATTAGAACCTAGGATAAGTTTTGTTATATTTTTTAGGTCATTTAATCCACTGTTTTGGCAACATAGTTGGTGTAAAATTGTGTTTAGATCTTATGTAGATTTAAGTGGCCATTTGGCATAGTTAGGCTAGGAATTTTTAGGAGATTTTTTAACACAACATTAGATTTAGGTTATGGACCTTAAGGAATTAATCTCATATTTTTCCAGGACCTTTACCATTTTTTTGTGCTTTGGCTTTATTCGAGTTTTCCATACAAATTCACCTAGTTTCCACTTAGGGGTTTTAGTGCCATTTGGGGCATAGTTTGAGTGTGTTTCTCTTAATCCCTTTAGTTACTTTTGAAGTGATTTAGCTACTGACCTTAGAAGATAGATAACATATAAGATCCCTTAGGACTTGACTTTAGGCTTAGAATTTCATTAATGCCTTTATTAATTAGTGTGAGTTCTTAATGGAAGTTTGTCAAGTCATAATTGTTCATATTACTTCATCATGCTAATATTTGTTTTGTAGGGGGAAGACATGGTAATCACTTCATTCCTCATCTCTTATGCATTTATTTGTCTTTGCTTTAGCACTTTGTGCTTTGTTTATAGGTCCCGTTTTGTTCATTAGATTCAACTTAACTTCCCTATGAAGTAAGTTGAATTCTAACTTGTTCTTTCTTCTCCTTAGGATAGAATACCTCATTAACCATAGGACCACACTATTGTACATAATAAGATGACTTAGGGTTGTGTCTTAGTCCCCCACTAGCTTTGGCCTTTTTTTTTTCCTTTTGAGTCCTTCTCTTCTCATCTTCAAACAAAATCCAAAAAGACTTAATAAATGTATGAAAGGATCCTTTGTGTATAGCCTTATTCCATGGGGCACCTGCATTCATTCCATCTTGGAGTGGTGTGGGCTTATCTAGCATGATGTACAAGTCTTATCAAGAGGTTGTTTCACAAAGAAAATCTAAAAGACATTTCTTCACAAAAGCCACAAAAACATGTAGTTAAGTTCAACAAGCTAGTGAACTTAGACCCTAATTCATGGAAATAAGTCTTGGATAAATTCTCCTTGCTTGGTGTGCTTGTTCTATTATTCCATCTTGGAATGTGGTAGCAAGTACACATTCCATGGAAAAGAGTTTGAATTCACTTCCTTGTGCCAAATTCATAAAAACTCTTAAAAAGACAAAAACAAACAATAAGCAACTATCCTGCGGGAACTTCTTTTTCTCATCTCATTCACTCATAACGCGAACTTGCGACGACTTGTCTCGCATGCAAGACAGTAAACGCACTTGTGCCAGATGAGCCTGCAACACCTGAGCATAGACATACGCAATTCCATCTATAAAAAACACAAACAAATAGTTCCCACCTGGTTAGGCGAACTACGTCGACTCTGATCCTCATTTTCCCGATGCGGTACGTAGGCGGCGGGGTAGGGCCCGTTCGAGAACATTCTTTATTTTCCCTACATTTTCCCCTTTTCCTTCCATTCTCTCTTCCAAATCCCTTTCTCATTTCTATTCCAGTCAGCAGTTTTATTCAGCAGCATCTTATTTCTCACCCTTTGAAACAAACAAGCAAGCATGGATCCCGTCGGGTACGGAAGATGATCTGGGGTGCTAATACCTTCCCAGGTCGTAACCGACTCCCGAACCCAGATCTTTGGTTCGCAGGACCTTGTCCTTTCCTTCTTCCTTAGGTTTGTGCAGCATTACCTTTCCCGTTCCTTCGGGATAAAAATGTCTGGCTGGCGACTCTACCTTTTCCGCGCCACTTTCGTGTTTGTACTAGGATGAAAATCCCGAGAGCGACACAACTATTTGAACAAGGAACACAAATGAGTGTTGAACTACTGCGGAGATGCATAAGATACTGACGAGTATCAGAGAATTGTGTATGAGTAGGATACAGACGAGTATCATAAGGATTGTGTGTAAGCATGTACAAGTATTTATATTGAGAGTGCAAAAGGATATTTTGGCTTTTATCTGTGGGGGATAAGTTTTTTTGCATATTGCTGGAGGAGTGATTTTGGTATTTGCAGGTGACTGGCTCGAACCTAGCTTATGATCATTCAAATGTTTAATTTTTGCCGTAATACTCCGTATTAGACGGAATGCTACGCTCTGTTTGGGGAGAGATGATGTGAATGCTATGATAATGGGATCGGATCACTGGGCGATCCGAGATTCGAGATCGGATCACTGGGCGATCTGTGGGGAGAAATGATCACTGCACGATCTTTCGGAAGAACTCTGGGGGAAGAACTTTGTGGGGATCATTTGCTGGGGATGAGAGAGTCTGGTAACTTGCTGGGGAAAAGTAATTTAGGCATTGCTTTGGAGATCCTGCTTGGGGGAGGAGAGAACTTCTGGGAAGTAATCTGTCGGAGGATCAGCTTTGTGGGGGATACTTTGAGGGGATAAAAAAGCTCTATGGGAGATACTTTCGTTAAGTATTCCTTCTGATGATGTGACCGCCGTCTTGGCTGGCGATATAGTGCCTGATATGCCTCATACTATGAAAGGTAGTCCGTTTTGAGTACCTGCAACCTGTCAAACAAAGGAAACGCACGAGTGCCCTGAGGTATCCTCAACCGGATTCCATCATATGAGTTATGTTCGCTTAAGAGCACATATTTCCTGCAAGCATTTATTGAAAATGTCTTATATGTTTTCATGCAAATGTTGTATTACGAACTTTGGACATTTTGCAAACAAAACAAAAAGGTACAAAACCAAGTGTGAATGAATATTTAACTTTATTGATTTGTGAGCCTTGAATAGGCAAGTACAATGACTAAGCTAATCCCTGAAATGAGTAGATTGCTACAAAATTGAGAAAATAAAAGTCCTATTTGGCAATGGTGAAGTTGACGCTTCAATCTTCCTTTTGCTATGACTTGTATGACCTGAACGCTCTTCTTATCTTGCTTTCTGAAGAAAGTTGATTCTGACCGACGCTTTGTTCTTTCGAATCTTGCCACGTTAGGTGAGTGCAATACAAACGAATTCAGAATGCAATTGTTCACTTTTTCCCTGATTTTGCGTGGATCGCCTTTTCGGGTTTTCAATCCACTGGGATACCCATTTTTGCCTAAGCTGTCCGATGTGGCTTTTCAACTCAGCGGGTGTACATGTTTTCAATTTTTCCCTTATTTTTGCCCGAGTCTTTTATTCTGTTTTTGACTCGCAAGGATGCCCTATTTTTTCCTGGACTTACATTTTGTTTTCATGTCCAGTGGGTCATTTATGCGATGTATTATTTAACTGCATCTGAATTTACAGGAGACGGGAAGTCTTCACCATCCATGGTTACGAGCATCAGTGCCCCTCCTGAGAAGACTTTAGTTATCACATAGGGACCTTCATAGTTTGGTGTCCACTTGCCCCTGTGATCTGTATGAGGAGGAATGATCATTTTCAGTACAAGCTCTCCCACTTGATATTCCCTAGGTCTGAATTTTTGATCGAAGGCTTTCTTCATCCGTTTCTGATATAACTGACCATGACAGATAAATGTTAATATCTTTTATTCAATAAGGCTCAATTGGTTATAACGAGATCGGACCCATTCTGCTTCGTCCAGTTTTACATCCATCATTACCCGGAAGGAGGGTAATTCAACTTCAACAGGTAGAACTGCTTCCATACCATACACAAGCTGATAAGGTGTTGCCCTGGTAGATGTTCTGATGGAAGTTCGGTATCCATGCAAGGCGAATGGTAACATTTCATGTCAGTCTTTGTATGTGACTACCATATTTTGCACAATCTTCTTAATATTCTTGTTAGCCGCCTCAACAATGCCATTCATCTTTGGCATGTAAGGAGAAGAGTTGTGATGTTGAATTTTGAAGTCTCGGCACAGTTCTACCATCATCATGTTGTTAAGGTTTGAACCATTAGCAGTAATGATTCGCTTGGGAACTCCATATCGATAAATGATATCCCTTTTCAGAAATCGGGCTACCATTTGCCTGGTGACATTTGCATACAAAGTTGCTTCAACCCATTTGGTGAAGTAATCAATGGCTACCAGAATGAATCTATGACCTTTTGAAGCAGTTGGCTCGATCTTTCTAATCATATCAATGCCCCACATGGCAAAGGGCCAGGGTTAAGATAATATATTCAAAGGATTGGGAGGCACATGCACTTTGTCCATGTAGATCTGGCATTTATGGCAATTTCTGGCATAGGCACAACAGTCTGCATCCATTGTGATCCAGTAGTAACCTGATCTTAACAATTTCTTCTCCATTGCATGTCCTCCGGTATGAGTACCGAAAGAACCTTCATGTACTTCATGCATTAGTAGGTCTACTTCCTTCTTGTCAACACATCTGAGCAAGACCATGTCAAAGTTTCTCTTGTATAAGGAGCCATCAATGTTGAGGAAGAAACTGTCGGCTAACCTTCTCAATGTCTTCTTATCATTAGACGATGCCCCGGGTGGGTATGTGTGAGTCTCTAAGAAGCATTTGATGTCGTGGAACCAAGGTTTATTGTCAGTGACAGTGTCCATAGAGAAGACATATACTGGTCGGTCTAGCCTGGATACTAAAATTCGAGGCACATAGTTGGCAGTCTGTACTTTGATCATAGATGAAATGATGGCCAAGGCATCTGCAAACTGATTCTCATCTCGAGGGATGTATTCAAGCTTGACTGTTGTGAAGAAAGTCAACAATCTCCTCGTATAGTAACGGTAGAGAACCAGATGCTCCTTATGAGTATACCACTTGCCATTAATTTGGTTGATCACCAAAGCTGAATCTCCGAATACATTCAAGGTTTTGATCCTGAGGTCAATGGCTTCTTCAAGACCCATGATACAAGCTTTGAACTCTACTTCGTTGTTAGTGCAGGCAAAGGTGAGCCTTGCTAAGAAAGGCATATGGAGTCCTTTGGGTGTAATAAGCATTGCACCAACTCCAAGACCGTTACAATTAACTGCCCCATTGAACATCATAGTCCATGCTTCTTCTGGATCAGGCCCTTCAGTGTGAACAGGATCTTCACAATCTTTTGACTTCAAGAACATGATATCTTCATCAGGGAAATCAAATCTCATAGATTGGTAGTCATCAATGGGTTGCTCAGCTAGATAGTCAGACAATACACTGCCCTTGATGGCTTTCTGAGAGGTGTACTAAATAGCATACTCTGTTAGAATCATTTGCCACCTTGCAACCCTTCCGGTAAGTGTTGGCTTCTCAAATATGTACTTGACGAGGTCCATCTTTGAGATCAACAAGGTAGTATGAGTCAACATATACTGTCTTAGTCAGCGAGCAGCCCATGCTAAATCACAACAAGTTTTATCGAGCAGTGAATAACGTTGTTCACAGTCGGTAAATTTTTTGCTTAGGTAGTATATTTCATACTCTTTTCGACCAGACTCGTCATGCTGGCCCAACACACACCCCATTGACTCATCTAATACTGTCAGGTATATTATTAGAGGTCTTCCTTCAACTGGAGGCATGAGAATTGGAGGTTCTTGCAAGTACTCTTTGATCTTGTCAAAAGCTTTCTGACAATCATCGTTCCACTTGATTGTTTGTTCCTTTCTTAGCAGTTTGAACAAGGGCTCGCAGGTTGCAGTGAGATGAGATATGAACCTTGAAATGTAGTTCAATCTACCTAAGAACCCTTGAACTTCCTTCTCAGTCTTAGGTGCAGGCATTTCTGAATTGCTTTGACTTTTTCGGGATCAACCTCAATTCCTTTTCCTCTTACAATAAAACCCAGCAGCTTACTAGAATGTACCTTGAATGTGCATTTGTTGGGGTTCAACCTTAACTGATACTTCCTCAGACGCTTGAACAATTTCAACAGGTTTACCAAATGGTCTTCTTCTGCCTGTTGATATGTTGCACCGGCGTTCTTCAGACCAAACATAATTACTTTGTAGAAGAACGTGCCCCAGGGTGTGATGAAGGTTGTTTTCTCCATGTCTTCGGGTGACATCCTGATCTGATTATATCCAGAAAATCCGTCCATGAAGGAAAATATCGAGAACTGAGTTATGTTGTCTACCAATACATCAATGTGAGGTAATGGGAAGTCATCTTTCGGGCTTGCTCTGTTCAGATCCCGGTAACCAACTCACATATGCACCTTTCCATCCTTCTTAGGTATGGGTACAATGTTAGCAACCCACGGAGGGTAACTAGTTACAGCAAGAAAACCGACGTCCCACTGCTTTTGTACTTCCTCTTTGATTTTCATGGCCATGTTTGGACGAGTACGGCGCAACTTATGTTTAATTGGTGGACAATCTTCTTTTAATGGAAGCTTGTGCATGACAATATCTATATCCAAACCCGGCATATCTTGATAGGACCAATCGAACACATCGACATATTCTCGCAACATACTGATAAGTTGTTCTTTTACTGGAGCTTGCATACTAGCCTCAATATTCATTTCTCTCACAACTTCCTCGGTACTGAGATTAATAGTCTCAACCTCCTCCTGATGAGGAGCAATCACCTTTTCCTCTTCAGGTAAATCGTAGTCCTCTTCAACCCCTCCATCTGCTTGATTAATCGGATTGTCGAAGCCATACGAGGTCATAGCAGTGTCGTTGTCGGTGCAATCTAGAGGGCTATCTCTGCAAGGGTTGAGATTTGGTTCATTTTAGTGATTGATTTTATCTTATTTAGAAAAAGTGAATGAAGTTGTTATTGAGAAAAACATTGTCATTTATTGTTTTGTGCGAAAATAACAAAAATGAAAAGACAGGGAGCGAAAAAAATCGTTTGCAAAAAGATGTCCATTGTTCATTAATATTCAATTTGCACAAAATACATATGGCCCTATTACAAAATGAGTCCCGACATCTTGGGCAAGATGCAGGACTTTGATGCATGCTTAAAACAGGAAATAATAATTACTCTGCAGCAGTAACCTTTATAATCTCCTGGGAAGACCAGTTGAAGACTTGTTGACCCGGGACTCTTGGACGGATCCAACTTTCTAGGTTGTAGTCGCTTTCAGCCTTGTCTTCCAAAGTATTGACAGCATCCGGAGTCAGCATTCCCCCACTTATGAACTTGGGAGCTTTAGCAGCCTCCTCTGGAACTTGTCGGGATGGTCTGTAACCCAAACCGAATTTGTCTTCTTTCATCTCCACCTTCAGCAGCTTTCCCCAGCCTTGGGCATTCCCTTCTTCCACAACCTTCCGAGCCTGTTTGTAGGAAGCAATTGAGGTGCCCATCCTTTCCTCTTGGGATGCAGCAAACACCTCAGTTGTAGCTTTGTTGATGTTCAAAGCTTCGAAACCCTGACTCATGGTTTCATGGATCTCCCCATCCATCTCTATGTACTTATATGTAGCTAGGTGACTGACAAAGATGTCTTCTTCTCCACATATGGTGATAATTTGGCCTTCCCACTCATATTTTAACTTCTAGTGAAGGGTCGATGTTACCGTGCCGGCGGCATGAATCCACGGTCGACCCAACAAACAGCTGTAGGTAGGCTATATGTCCATCACGTAGAAGGTAGTTTTGAAGACTTGTGGGCCAATTACCACATGCAGCTCAATCTCTCCGAGAACCAACCTCTTAGAACCATCGAAAGCTCTGACAACTAGGTTGCTCGAACGGAATGCAAGACCATCATACTCCAGCTTGACTAAAGCTTTCTTTGGAAACACATTGAGTGATGATCCGGTATCAACAAGGACATGAGAAAGTACAGCACCTTTACAATCCAAAGTGATATGCAAAGCCTTGTTGTGATTACGCCCCTCTGTAGTCAAGTCAGCATTGGTGAAACCTAGTCCATGACTAGTATTGACATTTGCGACCACCGTTTCTAACTGATTGACCGTGATTTCCTCACGCACATAAGCTGCGTGCAAGACTTTGAGTAGTGCATTCTGGTGAGCCTCGGAACACATGAGCAGAGATAGTATGGAGATCTTGGAAGGTGTTTGATGGAGCTAATCCATGATTTTGTAGTCACTTCTTTTGATGATCCTCGTAAACTCGTCTACATCCTGATCAAAGGGTGTCTTATGAGTTTCTTTTGCAGCTGGTTCTTATGGCACCACACTTTTTCCTTTTGCTTTAGCAGCAGCTTCAGCTTTAGCATTAACTCTAGGGAACTGTGAAGCGAAGAGATGCCCACTTCGAGTGAAGCCTCCGCCTCCCCCGACATTGTCAATTTGTGGTGTAAAAGTTGAGGAGTCAAGAGTGACCTTTCTTCCTTGATAGTAAAGAACCGAACCATAATGCCAAGGCACGGCATTATTGTTATCATAAGAAATTGGTTCAGGCACTATGATGGTCATCGGACTAATTGCAGCAGAAGAAGGAGTTGTGATAGTCTGTGGATCATAGTAGATGGTGACAGGAGGTTTGATCGAAGATGGTGAAGGTGAAGGAAGTTGTTGATGTTGAGGAGGGTGTTGTTGAAAGTTGTTGTTGAAAGAATCCGAAACATGGATGGTTGCTGGATCATAAAGATGGTAACTGTTGAGATGTCGTCATCGGTGTTTACTGTTGTTGTAGTCGATTCTGTTGAAATGACTTTTGTTGGCGTTGCAGAAGATATTTGTGTTGCATTTGTAGAAGATGGAATTGTTGATATGATTTGTAGGATGCCTTCTCTGATAAGACTTCCAATACCATTCTTCAGATTTGCACAACCATTGGTAGAAATTTTACAAGCTTCACAACGGGCCTCACAACTCGGAAACACTTGGCACTTCAATAGCTGAGCTTTCACTTTGGCCAGTGGTGTTTGAATACTTGCAACGTCATCAATCAGAATTGTTGGTTGGTTCTCCTCAATGGCATTAATCCTCGGCTCACCATGGTTCGGTATTGGATTCTTTGTGACATTTGGAGGAGGTGTAAAATTCAGAGCTTTGGAGTCAATCAGATCTTGGACTTTCATGTGCAGGGCCTTACACTTCTTTGTTGAATGATCAGGTGCATTGGAGTGAAAAGCACATATGGCATTGACATCATAATTCCTTGGAAGGTTCAGAGGATCCGGTGGAGCCAAAGTCCTCAGTTCAGTCAGGTTAAGCTTCAATAGTTGTGGGAGTAAGACTGCATAGGGCACCAGGATGGTATCGATCACCCTATTAATCTGAGAAGGCCTTTGTTGGAAAGGACATTGCTGCTGATTGCTGTTGTTGTAAGATCTTTGTTGCTGTTGTGGATATTGTTGTTGCTGGGGTGCTGGAGTAGGGATGGTGACTGCAGCAACTGATCTTTGCAAGTACTGGGGTCTACCTCTATTAACATGTACTGCATTGGTTTCCCCGTCCTTCGAGGTCCTGATAAGGGTTTCTTCGCATTGCTGGAGCTAGCACCATTATCAGAAATCTTACCCATATTCAATAGGCTTTCGATTCTCTCGCCTGCTATAACCACATCAGCAAAACTGGTAGAAGAGAAGGAAGCAAGTCTATCAATGTAGGTCCTTTTCAAGGTATTCATAAACATATCAGCCATTTCCCTTTCAGACATAGGTGGCTAGACAGCAGCAGCGAGTTGTCTCCACCTTTGAGCGTATTCGCGGAAACTTTCTCTTGAGGACTGAGACATACCCATCAAGAGGGTCCTATTGGGTGCCATATACAGGTTGTATTGATACTGGTGTATAAAGGCTTCAGCTAAATCTTTCCAGTTCCTGAGAATGGCCCTTGACAAGTGTGAATACCACTCTCTGGATGCTCCAGTTAAACTGTCTTCAAAGTAAAACATCCATAGTTTCTCATCCATGGTATATGCTTTCAATCTTCCCAGAAAAGATTGCAAATGGGTACGAGGACAGGAGGTACCGTTATACTTTTCAAAGCACGGAGGCTTGAACTTGTGAGGAATCCTTACTCCCTCAACTAGGCCCATATCCATCACATCAAATCCCAAGGAGTTCTGGGATTCCAAGGATCTTAGCTTCTCAGATATCTCGTCCAGACGACGATCATAAGCTTCATCTGCCCCAGCACCCAACACTGTAAAATGCTCATCCTGAGGGTCTTCTTGTAGAATACGATCTCTAGTGTTCCTTTGGCCATTCCCAAGGATATTAACTTCAGGATTGTTGTGAGGTCCAAACACTACTGGAGTCGTTTACGGCTGATCGCACGCATTGTTATCTTCTGGAGTTTTCCGCTCGACTAACTCCCTCAATCTTTCTTGGGTTTGTGCCAGTCCAGTCATCACAGCCATGAATTGATTCATCTGAGTCCTCACTTCTGTCCTTACATCAGTCATCTCAGTCCTCACATTTGTCAGTTCCTGTTGTAGCTGATCCATTTGTAGACTCGGAAGGTTGTGTCAAGTTGGATATTTGTGGATGCGATTGACGGGAAAGACCCTCCTGCGAGCAATATTTCCTAAAACAATCAACAAAGTGATAAAACAACAACAAAGCACCTGCAAAACAAAGGATGTGAGATTAGCATGCAATGCAATATGCTTATTTGTCTTTCGAGGGTATCTGGTTTGGTTTTTGGTTTTGACCTTCCAGACCCCTTGATGATGATGGTGAAGCAAACGAAGTCCATAAGAAAATCCAATACATAACCATAACAATATAAGTGGCAGTTCCAAAATACAAATAGTTCATGAATTACAATCAAACAAACTCCCATGGTGATTCAAAATATAATCAATTTCAAGAATACAACAAACAAAATCACCATGGTGAGCTAAAGTACAATCAATTAGATACAAGTAAGGAAAATCAGACGTCCAGTCCAAAAGCATCCTCCCTAACTTCCTTAAGGAGAGCATCAGTTACCGGTCCAACTGGGTGCTCTGTGATGGTCCTGATGAGAAGGTTTCTGGTTGCAATGGAATTTGTCATCTTCTGATACTTGTCTTGTTCTTTGGATCTCTTTAACCCCGCCTGGAGTTTCAAATCTGAGATTTCCTTATGAGCTTCTGGCAGTGCTTCTTGGCTTCTTTTCTCATTAGACTCTAACTGCTCTATCTTGGCTTGCATCTTTTGGTCTTCTTTCAGAAGAGCCTCAGTTATCCTGACCCATCTATCCTAAATCTCCTCCAGATAATGCTCAGCTCTTGCCCTTTGAATTTTTGCTTCCTTACATGCATTTTTCAACACAAGTTCTCCTGCCCGGGCTTTCCTAATGAAGTCTTCAGTCTTCTCAATTTTGTTTACATGCTCGATGTGTAGCTTCTCTAACCTCTCAATGTCTATACGACCATCATTCCTTTCCCAAAGGCTCTTCTTCAAAGCTTCAGCTAGCTGGGTGTTTCTTTCTTTCATCTTCTCAAATTCTTCCAGACTGACTGTAGTTATGGGCTCAACTGTAGATGGCTCTGGCACATCTTCCAGGGTGAATGGAATACGAGTAATATGTCATCTGATGCACAACCCTTCGGTGTACTGAGCAGAAGCTATGTTATTACACTTCCCTAAAATAGCAGTCCCTTTAGTCTGTATGTGGTCCCAAGCCCAGGCTGCTTGTCGGACAATGGCATGATTGTTTAGAATAGCACAATAAAAGGACTCTGCTAAGTCTTGTTCCCTAGGTGGATGTATCAAGGCATACCCCAACTGTCTCTTGAAAAGTAAAGGATTGTAATTGATGCAACCTTTTACTCCAATAAGTGGCACATTTGGGTATTGCCTATAGCTTGCTATTATGTCTCGGCCCTTGGTGTTCTGAGTACACCATCTGATATTTTTTGAAGTAAGGGCAATCATCCTCTTATCCCAATTCCTTGTCTGATGTGGGTTCAAGAAAGCTTCCATCTTCGGCATATGTTTCATCAACCAACTGTAGAAAAGAGTTGCACAACATCTTACCAGTCTTCCTATCTGTTTCTCATTCCTCTGATGAACTGAGTAGTAGAAGTCTCCCAATAAGGTAGGAACCGGGTTCTTTAGCATGAATATGTGGATGGAATTTTTGCTTACAAACTTAGGCTCGTCTGCAAACAAAATGATACCATAAATGTTGAGGGCTAGGAGAGCACAGACAGTTTCCCAATTCCCTACTGCAGCTTGCTTTGTAGCCTGAATGACCAAGAAATCCAGATGAAGGCCTGAGATTCCAGCTTTGGAAGTCATGTGCTCATCAATGACAATTGCTTCCAGATGTAATTCTTTTTCCATGTCTTCATTCTTTGGAGGAGTCATTTCAGGATTGAAAGGAATTCCTCTTCTGATAGGGACACCCAATAACATAGAGTATTCTTCCAGCAAATGACCTATCTGGAAATCTGGGAAAGTGAAGCAACAGAGAGGAGGGTTATAAAACTGAAGATAGGTGTGAATCATGCTCCTCTACAATGTGTCCAAGTCCATGATCATGTTTAGGATTCCACCATAATGCTCTCTGAATAAGGGAACATGATCAGGGGTGATAAGGGCCTATATCTGCCTGATGTCTGCTAGAGGATACTCAAAGAAGTGGTAAGTGATGTTTCTTTTCCTGGTTGAATCCATGCTGAAGATGTGTGCTGAAGGAGATAACTGAAGAGGATAACTGAAGAAGATGGCTGAAGAAGACAGCTGAAGAAATGTTGAAGCAGATAAGCTGAGCAGAAGAACGGTCAAAACCAAACCAAAGGAAGATGGATACCATGTAAAACAAATAGACAAATGTTAAATTATTCAATATGATGTATGCTTATGATATGAAAGGGTTTATGATCATGTTCTGGATTATTTTTTGCTCTTGGTAAGGTCCATGAGTGTTCGGAGTTTCAGATGGAGGTCTGAGAACCAGTAACCAGGTGGGGGCTCAAATAAAGAGTCAACAATCCAGGGTTTCAAAGAATTAGTCCAAAACAGTACAACCTTAAGAACAAAAATCCAGTAGCAAGGTGTGTTGAGGTCAAGGGTTCCTGCAAACCTGTAAACAACCCAACTCACTCACAGGTATTGTTCTAGAACAAAGATCATCAGATTCAGATCTATTATGAGAAGTGTAAACACTTCTAACCCGGAGGTACAATGTTTACCCTAATCATAAAGGATCCTCCTTTAATTCACTTCAGATGCTGAAGGTCATCTAAAAAGGTCATCCAGACTTAGCAGGCTTCTCAGATAGCCCTAGCACTACAGGAAATCCGTAGCACAAAGTTCTCAAAAGGAAACCCATGTTTGAACCGTGTTTTCATATTCCCGCACCAGACTGAAATGGAATGGGAAAGAACACAAAACCGCTCTAATCCTATGTGTCACTCAGGCCTTTGTGTCTAGCCTTTCTCACTGGAATTCCCCACCCACCAAGGTAACAACAATCCAGCACAGTGATATGATAAAGAATGAAATGCGAAAAGCAGTAAATGAAAGCGATAAAGTAAATGCAATAAATAAAGTTGTAGAGGAAGTAATAAATAAAGCAAAAACAATAAACACAAATAGCACATAACACCCCCCATAAACATAAACAAACAAGCGCTAGGAGAAACCCACAAGAGAACCAGAAGCCCTAGTTGCAAAGATAATCCCCAGCAGAGTCGCCAAGCTGTCGCTCCCCGGATTTTCATCCAGGTGCAAACACGAACCGTCGGCGATGTTGGAGGTTGAGGTTGAATAGAGTCGCCAGCTAGGCATTTTTATCCCGAAGGAAAGGTAATGCTGCATAAACCTAGAAAAATATGGATAAGACGGTTACGAACCAAAGAGACTGAGTAAGGGGGTAAGTTACAACCTGGGAAGGTATTAGCACCCAGATCATCTGTCGTACTCGACGGGATCCACGCGTACCTAATTGTGTTTTAAAAGGGCGTAGTGTATGTGCTAAACTGTGTATAAAATTCTAGGGAGGAATGGATGTATAGAGTTTCAGTGCAAGAAGAAAGTGAGTGCTCAGAACTGAGGCTAAGAAAAGAAAGCTAGAAAGAGGAGAGGAGGGATACCTAGGGACTTTTGTTCGATAATTGTTAAGTTATGCCTACGTATCCTCTCGTGCAATGAGGAAGTCAGAACACCGTAGTTCGACTCAAAGAGACTGGTTGATTTTGGTGTGAACTGCTTGCTTGTCTATGCTCAATCGTATGACTCATCTGGCTCGAGTGCTAAATGTCTTGCATTAGACGGAAGAAGCGAGTTCTCATTTTCATAGTGAATATGATGAGAAAAGAATCTCGAAGGAGACGTTTATTGTTTGTTTTTGTGTTTTTCAGTTTTTTATTATTTTGGTGTTTTGCATAAGATAATGAGCTTAAGCCTTAATCAAGAATTTGTAAACTCATTATATCATCCCTGATTAGGAATAATGAGTATACTTAAGTATGAGATGGGAACCTCAACTTAATTACCCTAATGATACTGGATTAAGATCATTAACCCACTTGTGATTATTAAGTGCTTTTAGATTTTTTTTGTGTTAAGTAATGAGTTTAATCTCTAATCAGGAATTAGTGAACTCATTACACCATCCTAAGAGAAAGATGATAGATGAGGACACTTAAGATGAGGAAGATACCTCAAGTTAATCCATGGTTAGGGATTAAAATCATTATGTAACAAGCCTTTATTAAAGTGGATTTTAATTAAAGGTGGGATCAAGAAATGAATTTTATGTTTGTAAGACTAAACCTGAGGGGGACTTGTCCATTAAACACTAGGGTTAGTCCCTCTGAACCAATAGGCAGAGATGTAACCCTAATATAAGGCCCAAGTTACAAGCTTAAGTCTTAATGATTATTAGGTGTTTTGATTAGGATGTGTAAACAACTTAAAAGTTTAACACTAAGTATTAAAGTTATACACTCCATCCTAAGATAAGGATACATGCATAACCCTAATTCAGAGCCCTAAAACTTTAACTGTTTAGCCTTTGATTATGAGATGAGAAGCAGAGACTCAAGGAGACTCAAAGGTAAAAACTAGGGGGGACTATATACAACCCTAAAGTTATCATGCTTGGATATTCCTATGGTTTGTTAGGCTTAGAGAAAGATCTTCAGATGGCCACCAAGGAAGAAGAAGAGAAGAGAAATGAGGATATGTTACTTACTTCCTGAAGAAGTTAAGTAACCTAAGAGAAAGAAAGGGAGCAAGAGAGGGCCTAAGTGAGTCAAACTCACTTCAAAGACAAATAGATTCAAATGAAAAGATAAGAAGAAGTTGGATGTGGAGGCAAATCCACATCCTAAATAACTTACCTGAAGCCCCTGAAATGGTTAGTATGAATGCATAAGATATGAAACAAAAGGAAATGAGGCAAATGATGATGCAATGATCAAAACCAGAAGTGAAAACACAATGCAAATGTGTTATGAAATTATGCAAAGACATGTACAATGTTCATGCATGATCATACAAGAGATGAGATGCAAAGGAAAGCATGTTAGAAGCTTTGAACACATTCATACACATAAGAAGCAATGCATACAAAGCATACCAAATGGATACAACAATGATCAACCAATGTTCACACGTGCCCTAAGGTATCTAAGATGACATACAAATGCATCATATGTCATGACAAGTTCTTATGACGAAGTTATGCAAAGATGAATGCAAATGAACAAGCAAGTTAGGGTTTTAAGAAAGTATGAGATGCATATGATCAAAACAGAAGCAAAACATGTGATAAAAAATTTAAATTGCAACCAAATTAACCCTAAACACACATAATATCACTCCCCAAAGATGGAACTTAGAAGCTATACCAAAGTCAAGTTATGGTTTTTCTAAGTTAAGCTAGGGTTTTGGGTACTTCTTCATGAAAAATGCCAAACAAATTGAAAATGCAATGCAAAAATATGAGTTAAATATCCTATATACTATATGCAAAGTATGAAAGAATGCAAAAAGAACCATACACAAACTCATCTTGGTTAATCAGAAATGAATTTTTGAAGTTAGGGTTAGAAAAATAAGAAATTTGGAAACCCTAATCCATGGTTAATTGTCAAAACATGATCAAACCCTAAAATAAATTTGTAAAATGATTTTGTAAATAGTTATAAACATATAATAATGCTTCATGATTTTTTTTGTGATTTTTAAATACCTAAAAATATTTTTAATTAATTAAAATGAATTAATTAATTAAATAATACAATTAAATGATTTAAAAATAGATTTTTAATGCAAAATTAAAAAATGAAAATGTTTTTGGGTTTTTAAAATTATTTAAAGTAAGAATGCAAAAAATCAGATTTTTAGAAAATGTTTTACTATTTTAAATAAATAAAGAAAATAAAATGAAATAAAAATAAAATAAAATGTAAAGTATGCTGGATGAAGGGCTCAAATTGCGCAGGAGATGGATCAAAGGCCAGGATGAGAGGTCAGCTTGACTTGGGGTAGGCTGATCTAAGGGCCTAGATTCAAACTTGGCTTACGCGCGCTATCCAATGGCTCAGGTTTAATCTGGAAAATTAATTAAGATTTATTTTAATTAATCAGGATTAGGGCTTAATGATAAATCTGGACCATCCGTTCCCTAAACTAATCAAGATCCTGTGGCTGATATTCAATCTGGCAACCTAAACCCTAATTAATCCTAAGCACTTTCAGGTGACCGGAGATAAGCTCCGGTCATCTTCTCCAGCGAGCTCCAACCCTAGTTTCTTCTACAGGTCACCCCAAGCCAAAACAACTTCCCAGAAACACTCCCCTTGCATCATACAATCAAAATCAATCATCAAACATCATTTAAACTTCATGAACTAAGCAAATCGAAGCAAACATTTTTCAAGGGCAAAATTTCAGAACATCAATACACACTCATTTCTCAACCATTTTCAATTCTAAACACAACAGAATGATCAGCAAAGCATGTAAAATCAATTTATAACAAGAGAAAGAGGTTCTGGAAAATTTGTTCTTGATGAATACTTGAACTGAAGCTCTTTAAACTGGAGTTTTCAGGGCCTCCCTCTTGTGCAAATCAACTCCTCTGGTCCCCCTTGTGCTAATGAGATGCTTGGATGAAGCTTATAGTGGCTATTTTTGAAGTTGCAGTTCTGATATGGCAGAAAATGAAGTTCTTGTATGTGGTGTTTCAGGCCATGGTGACGGGTGGGATGTGTTCCTTGTGTTATGTATGATTGAATGGTGAAAGAATTTTGGATGTTTGATGGCTGAGTAGTGAGAATCGAAGAGAGGAATGTTTTGGGGGATTTTATGCAATCTGATGCTTGGCTTCCTCAGCTCTTGTGTGTTATGTTTTAATGATCCTTAGGCAATGCATAAACTAATGAGATCAGTTTGAGGAGTGGATATGCACTGTGGGATTGGTATGGTGTCATTGGCCAAAAAGTCAAAAGTTTGTGTACTTGAAGCATGGGCCATGGCAGAAGTGATTTGAGGTCTTGGGCTGCCTCAACTGGCTTTAAGGAGAGCCTTTGGATTGAAAGTTGTGAGTTGTATGGCTTGGATCAAAAGTTTGTATGGTTTTTGCAATTTCACAACTTTGAAATTTCTTGAGAAGCAAGGCATGAAAACCCTAGGTTCTTTGCCCAATTATGATCTTTAGAAGTTGTTTGATCATGGCATGATGTATTTGAGTGGATTAGAGGTCACATAAAGGCCTGAAATACCATTTTTCAAATTTCCCTCTTTGACATGAACTTGAAAATTACAAGATTTTTCCCAACTTTGACTTGCCATATCTTGAGTTCGAGGATGAATCAAGAGGAGTTCTTGTACTGTTTGGAAATGGGAAGATCAAATCTACAACTTTCATGTTTGAAGAAAATTCATTTAAAACCTTTTTGATCAAGAAAGAGGAGGTTGAAGATCTTTCCCAAAATGGAAAGTTTTCATTACAAGTCATGTCCAAAAATGGCAAGTTTTGCAATGGCTCAAAATTCTTCAATCTTATGAACTTACAAGCATTCCTAAGATAAAATAAAGATAATAGGACCTCAAATTGATGAAGATGACCCTTTGGTACCCTTGTTGGTGGCCTCAGATGCCCTGATTCTGACTTTTCTTGCACAACAAGTCACCATTTGATCAGATGACTTCCACATGGAAGTTTTGCTTCAAAATTGATACACATGCTCCTCATAACATATATAGACCAATAGAATCAAGAATGGCCAAAAATTTTGATTGTAAGAGCCTCAAACTCAAAACCCTAATTTCTGGTCATATGTGTAGGAGCTCCTAGCCTGCCTGGACAATTGTGCAATCCTCTGAGATTTTGTGACTTCAAAGCAAACTTGGAGGTATAATATGATCATAGAGCACTCATGGACCCTCTTGGCATACTTCATGGCCTCTTAGATAGCTCAAACCACTTCTAAGATTCACCAGATCACAAACCCTAGCTATGCAACTTATGCAGTGAAATAACTATGCAGTGTGAGAGAAAATAGAGGGAAAATTTGGAGTGTTTACACTTATTCACAAGAATAAAATCTAAACCATAAATTTTAGTGTTATCCCTAAATTTCGACGCTAGCAATTAATGAGGTTATCTTAGCTTAGTAAGAGACTTTTCTTGTGATGAGCCAAAAGTAAAGTTTACGACTTAACCAATTAAAAATGAAGTCGAAGAAAACTACCTACAAATTTCATACTTAGTAAAATTCTAAGTTTGGAACATTTTCTAAGTGTTGAGGGGATTTGACCAAGCATATGTTCGACGAAGGTGGCAGTTACCAAGGGTCTTACACGTTCATTCTTGGAGGGAAAATGTGGAGTTTTTCAATTCAAAGACAGGGAAAAGTGGCGCGAGATAGGGCTTCTTCAGCATGTGATGAGACAAGTGTCACCATCTTAGGATATTTGTAGGAGAAACCGTCGAAAGAGGTTACTTTGTAATGTATATAAATAGCTTAGTCTAGTGTTAGAATAAGTGTGTGGAAATCATATATACTAGTAACTCCGTAGACTCGAACTATTCGCGTGTAGAGAAACGAGTGCAGTGAAAATGTACGTGATTGAAAATCCGCCACCAATTTATCTTTAATGTCAAATTTATCTTCATGTTATTTACTTTTGAAGTCATTTATCTTTACAAAGCCTTTATTTTAAAGAACTTTACATTTCAAAGCCATTTATCTTTTCAGCAATTTAATGTGTTTTCTTTTACAATTCCAGCCTTTTTACATTTCCATCAATTTAACATTCCTCACCTTGCCTTTAAATTTCATTTAACTTTCAAGCCTTGCCTTTATTTTCCTTTAAAATTCCAAGCCTTGTCTTTACTTTAATTTATTTTTAAAAGCCTTTGTCTTTTACTTTGTTTTTCTTTAAAACTAAATTTGAGTCGCATTGAGAGATTCAAGAACCTTTTTTCCAAAAAACGTGATATATCAACATCACAATCCTCTTTAATTTAGTACATGGTCTAGGATCAATCTGAGGACCAACGGTTGTTTACCAATTTTGGGGGTAAACAAATTGGCACGTCCAGTGGGACAATGCTAAAGTAGAAAAAGTTTTAGTGTAAATAACTTCTCTTCTTTTCGTAATATTTTTGTAACTTCCGTGTTTTATAACTTTTATGATGTGGAGGGTCTGGTAAAAGGAACGGTTACCTTTGTTGTATGAATTTGAGAAGTGGAAAAGTAGCCTATACAGACCATTATATCCCTAAAAGAAGAAACACAAGAAGGATGGCTTCTGGACAAGGAAACTCAAGCGATTCAATACCCGCAACGAGTGGGTTGAATCCTCAAGTGAGTAGTTCAAATGTTCGTACGACGAACACACAAGATGGACCAAGGAATGAGGCCATCCCAACCTCTAATCCTTCGACAGGAGCCGCGACCACACCAATTGCAATGTCAGAGCAAGCCTCTTCGACAGGATTAGGAGACATAGTTAACAGATATTATACACAACTAGTGTTGGAGTATATTGGGCCAAATACTCAAACTCCACCACCAAGTACGACTGCATTTCGATCATAAATATCTACATCACTTTCTTAGGCATATCCTAGACTCTTTGGTACCTCAACTACCATGGCAGGATTGAGGAATGCTCCCCCGATTTATTTAGACAATTTTATTTCTTCACCATTGCAGGAATCCGGATCTGCAATAAATATGAGAAGGAATAACCAGACTGGTGGCGTGGGGCATTCGACTCAGAGTCTTGCTTTGACAAATGAGTCTGTGACCTATCTAAGACAACAGATGGATGAAAGTAACATGCAAATGGTGCATACTTTGTCCCAAACTATGGGAGAGATTTTCCAGCCTTTGATCCAGAATACAACTTAGACAAATCAATAGATAGTGTCTCAAATGGCGCACATAACAGAGTTCATGGGGGTACCATCACCAGTTCGACAGCCCCATCACGTACCAGAAGTTAGAGAAGTTATGCAACCATTGGATCAAGAAAATCCACTTGTGGTCGAACAAGTAGATGTCGAACCCATTAGAGGTCAGAGACAGATACCAATAGAATAGGAACCAAGAGTGAGATTGGTGAATAGACATCAAGATGTAGATCACGTAGTCCAATAAGTTCGACAAAATAATCTAGCAGCAGAGAACAACTTGGTGGCTCTTATCGAACGAATAATGGCTCAAAGTGGAATCAATATTGGTTTTGCTAGGCCAAACTTCACTTAACCAATAATGGACTATATACTCCAATCAGAGTTTCCCCCTAGGACGAAGGTTCCCAAATTTACCAAGTTCTCAGGGGATATAACCGAATCTACAGTCGAACATGTGGCACGATATATGATAGAGGTTGAGGAGATTGCTAATGATGAAGGTATGAGAATTATATACTTCCCTAGATCCCTTACCAATAATGCCATCACTTGGTTCACCATTATGCGCCCTGGTTCGATATGTAATTGGACTCAATTAGATTGATTGTTCCACGAGCAATTATACATGGGTCAGACTAAGATTAGTTTGAAAGAATTAGCCAATGTGAAACGGAAGTTCAATGAGTCCATAGACGATTAATCGAACAGATTTTGACTGCTTAAAGCAAGATGTTTTACTCAAGTACCTGAACGTGAATTGGTCAAAATGGCTGCATGCGGCCTAGACTATTCAATTAGGAAGAAGTTGGATACCCAGTACTTGAGAGGCATGGCCCAATTAGCAGATCGAGTTCGACAGATTGAACGTCTGAAGGACGAGAAAGCCGGGGAGAACAAGCATAAAACGATATGTAAACACCCCAAATTTTCCCTCACTCATTTCACCATGGCTTGTGATCTTTCATATTTGCATTAGTTCAATCATATCCTATCATGTTGCATTCACTGCATTGGTTCAAAGTCATCTGCATCTAGGGTTTGTGATCTGAGCAATCCCTGAGCCATCTGAGCCACTCCAAAGGTCATCAATCATATCAAGAGGGTCCATGTATGTTCAAGCATCATATTATATCCTCCCAAGATCAAGAAAGTCAGAAAATCACAAGAACTAAGAAAGGCATGGAAGCAGAGTCAGGCTTAACTGCACAGATGACCTAAAATTAGGGTTTTGGTTTCAAAGGCCATAACTCCAAATTTTTTTGGTCATTCTTGTTTCTATTGGTCTCTATATGCTATAAGGATCATGCATACCATGTTTGATGGAAAAATTCATTGTGGAAGTCATCTGATCATTGAGTAACTTCTTGAGCAAGTCAGAGCCAAATCAGGGCATCTGAGGCCCACCAACATGGGACCAAAGTGGATTTTACATCAAAATGAAGTTATATGGTCTTTATTTGATCATTTAAGTGCTTGGAAGTTCACAAATTTGAAGAAAAGTGGGCTAAACCAAAAGTTGCCAAATATGGAAATGACTTGTAATGTAAACTTTCCATTTTGGGAAAGTTTTTCAACCTCCTCTTTCTCAACCAAAAAGGCTTCAAATGAAAAATTCTTGGTCATGAAAGTTGTAGATTGGATCATTCCCTTTTCAAAAAGTACAAGAACAAGATCTAATTCATTTTGGAACTCAACTTATGGCTTTCCAAAGTTGGGAAAAATCACATAAAATTCACTTTTGCACCAAAGAGGCATTTTGCAAAATGGCATATAAGGCATTCTAAAGGCTTCAAATATGCACAAATGCTTCACAACATCCTCATGTGACCTCTAAAGATCATATTGGTGCTTTGAAAAATTGCATTCCATGCCTTGAACTTCAAGTAATTCAAAAAGGGCCAAACTTCCCCAAAATTGCAAAATGGATCAAATCTCGTCAGCCACTTGTGCCAGCTACAAAATATGACTTCCATGGACCTCCTTGAAGCAAGATGACTCGAGCCATACCCTTGTACCATGCCTGAACCAGCCCATGTCTTCACTTACACAAATGTTGAGTTTTTGCATATTGAACCATACCAATCAGCATAGGCCACCAACAACTCTCTGACCTATCAAGGATTGATATGTGTACCAAAGGCAAGCCATTTCACATAAGCTTGGAACCTGAATCCTCCCACAACTCAGCAACCACAAAAACTCTCTCTTATGCATTTCTCTTCGAAACTCATCACACAAGCCACAAACATCAAAACAAACTTCATAGAACAACTCACCATGAACCACGGATCATTTCCCACCCATTATCTTGCCCTAAAAACAGCCATATCAAAAACACGAATTCTCTCCCCCTTTGAACTGAACTGTATCAAACTCACAAACTAGCCACAAAACACTCCAACCAAGTATCAAAGCTTCTTCAAGGAGTTCATTGGAGGCATTTGGAAGCAATAAAGCAGCCTGAAAGCTCCAGGATTGAAAGCTCCATCTCAGGTAGCTCCCTCAAACTTTTTTTCCAGAAACCTTCTTTTAAGTTATAGAGATGATCTGCTTGCTCCACTGAACATTCTGCACTTTTTATTTTTGAAAATGATTGACTAATGAGCCTATATCGTATCTCTGAAAGTTTGGCCATTTTGGAGTTTTGATTCGTATCTTGTTCTTGAGGCAATATAAATTGGTTTTGGGAGTAGATTCGTGTTTAGGAAGGTTTGGGGGTTTGATCTGGAGCTTTACAGCTCTTAAAATGACATAGGGAGGATTTTGTTCTTGAGGGTTGGCCGGAGAAGACGATCGGAACCACTGTTCCGGCCGTCTGAGGTTAGTTTGCCCTAATTAGGGTTAGCTGAGTAATTAGTGTGTTTTTGAATCTGGACCCTAGAATTGAGTTTCCCGCATGTGAACCAATGGCTTAGATCATCCCATTAATTCATAATTTCCATTTAACTTAATTAATTAGGTTTAATTAGTTAATTAGCCTGGTTTGAATTGTGTCCATTGGATCTGGCGCGCAGTCAAACCTCCCAAAGCCCAGAATGAATCTCAGCCTTCCATCCAGCATACTTCTCATTTAATTAGCTTTTATTTAATTTTTTCTCATTTAATTTGCACGAATTTTAAAAAATAGTAAAACACATCAAAAAATTCTGAAAAGTTTTATTAAATCTTTTATTAATTTTCAGAACCCAAAAATATTTTATTTTATTTTTTGCATTAAAAATATTTTTAAATCATTTAAATGATTATTTTTAATTACTTAATGGAAATTAATTAATTAAAAATACATTTAGGTATTTAAAAATCCCAAAAAAATTCAGAGAACATTTCCAAACATTTAGAAACATTTATAAACTCAGAACACAAATTTATTTTTGGTTTTGATCATACTTTGGCAATTTTCATTTGAATTAGGGTTCTTTAATTTGAATATTTTTAACCCTAACTTCAAAAATTCATAACTTTTGATCCAAGTTGAGTTTGTGAATGGTTCTTTTTGCATTGTGTTAGGCATACTTTCAAGCATCCAAAAACATTTTTGTTTCTTTTTTATAGTGCATTTTCTATTTGTTTGGCATTTTCCCTTTAGGATCACCCTTAAAACCTTAGAAACTTAGGAAAATCATAAGTCCTTTAGGGTTTAGCTTCTGACCTTCCCCTTTGGACAGTGAACTTGTATAGGTTTAGGGTCCCTTTGATTCCATTTTCAATTTTTTATCTTAGCATTTTCTTCTGGTTTTGAATTTTGCATCTCATGTTATGCATAAACCCTAATTTGCATCTTTATTTGCATCCACCTTACATAAGCTTGCATACATGAACTTGCCATGACATTTTGTGCATCCCTATGACATATAAGACATCTTAGGACATATTGAAATCATGTTTGATCATTGCATCATCCATTTTCCATTATTTTTCTTTCATTTCATGTCATATGTATTCATGAACTTTCATGCTCCTTACATGTCTTATTTGCATTCCCATCCTTTGCATGATCATCCTCATCTCATGACATACATTTATGTCATCTCTTTGCATCATTAGCATCATGAACATGTTTCTGACTTTGGCTTTCATCATTGCATTTCATCTCATTTTCATTTCATTTCATTTCTTTTTGCTAACTTTTCAGGTGGTAAGTGTTTGAGAAGTGAATTTGCCTTCACTTCTCATAATCTCTCCTCATATCTATTATGCATCATTGCTGCATTTTACTTGTGAATTAGATTGAGCTTTCTCATTCATTTTCCATCCTCACTTTCTTTCTTCAAGAAACTTATCTTCTTAAGTGAAGTAAGTTGTCTTGCTTCTTTCTGCTTCTCCTCATTTCATCTTCCTTATTCCTTGGTGGCTCTTCTTGAAGATTTCTTGCAAGCTTCATAAACCCTAGGAATACCCAAGCATGTTAACAATTAGGGTTTGATTAGTCCTCCCATTAGTTTTACCTTTTGTGTCATCTTTGTGTCTTCTCTTCTCATCTCTTAATCAAGGACTAAACCTTAAAGGTTTTAAGGCTTTGTGATTAATCTTATGCCTGCATCCTTCTATTAGGATGGAGTGTATAACTTTAATCCTAAGTGTTAAGCCCTTAATGTGTTTAAATACTTTAATCAATTCATCTAATAATCACTAAGACATCAAGCTTGTAACTTGGGTCTTGCATTAGGGTTCTAATTCTTCCTTAATTGGTTAAGAAGGACTAACCCTAGTGTTAATGGACAAGTCCCCCTCAAGTTGTCTTACAAACCATAAAATCCATTTCTTAATCTTACCATTAACTAAAATCGACTTTAATAATGACTTTGTTTTGTCATGAGGTTAATCCCTAATCATGGATTAAGTTGAGGAGCCTTTCTCAGCTTAAATGTTCCCATCTATTATCCTTCTATTAGGATGGTGTAATGGGTCCATTGAATCTTTGATTATGGCTTAAACTCATTACTTAACACCAAAAAAAAACTCCAAAAACATCTAAATAATTACAAGTAGGTTAATGATCTTAATCCTACATCATGGAGATTAAGTGTGAGGTGCTTACTTCATACTTAAGGTATTCTCATTACCCCTAATCAGAGGGAGGATGTGATGAGTTTACTAACCCTTGGTTTATGCTTAAGCTCATTTTCTTATGACAAATTCCAAAAGAAATAAAAGATTTAAAATATCAAAAACAAACAATAATCGTCTTCTCCGGGATTCTTTTCTCATCATCTTCATTCACAAACGAGAACTTGCTTTTCCCGTCTAATGCAAGACAGTTTGCACCTGAGTCAGACAGGTCATACACTTGAGCATAGACAAGTAAGCAGTTCACAAGTCAATTTATCTTTCAGTCTCTTTGAGTCGAACTACGGTGTTCTGACTTCCTCATTGCACGAGAGGATACGTAGGCATAACTTAACAGTTATCGAACAAAAGTCTCTGTATATTTCCCCTCTTCCAGCATTATTCTTTAAGCCTCATAGTCTTGAACTTCACATTCTTTCCTTACACTGACACTCTTTTATTTCACTTCACATTTCTTTTGCACTGACACTTGCATTCTTTTCAAGCTTTTGCACACAGATAGCACTGACACTACCCCATTAAACACAAACTTTCAAGCGTGGATCCCGTCGAGTACGACGGACAATCTGGGTGCTGATACCTTCCCAGGTTGTAACCAACCCCCTTTCTCAGTTTCTCTGGTTCGCGACCGACTTGTCCATTTCTTTCCTAGGTTTATGCAGCATTACCTTTCCTTCGGGATAAAAATGCCTAGCTGGCGACTCTTGTCAGTTCATTTTCATGTTCTCTTTTGCCGACCGTTCGCGTCTATACCCCTCTTGGCCCTGTGTCATCAGGTGGGAGCGACAGCTTGGCGACTCTGCTGGGTTCCTGTATTGCAACCAGGGCTTCTAGTTCTTTTTGTGGGTTCCTCCTAGCGCTTGTTTGATTTGTGTTTATTGGGGTGTTACGTGCTATGTGTGTTTATTTATTTTTCTTTATTTATCGCTTTATGTACAGCTTTATTTATTTGCTTTCTTTACAGTCTTATGCATATTTCATATTGCCATTATTGGATCTGGTTTTCTGTTTTGGTGGGTGGGGTTCCATTGAAAGTTTAAGGTCCTATACCTGGGACCCGAGTGAAACCAAGGCTAGAGTGGTTCATGTTCGTTTCCATTCCATTTCGGTCTGGTGCGGGGATATGAAACACGGTTCAGATGTGGGTTTCTTCTTGAGAACTTTGTGCTACATATTTCCTGTAGTGCTAGGGCTATTTGGGAAGCCTTCTAAGTCTGAATGACCTTTATTATGACCTTCAGAATCTGGGGAGAATTAGAGGAGGATCCTTTATGGTTATTGTAAACACTGTACCTCCGAGTTAGAATTGTTTACACTTCTCATAATTGATCCAAGTCTGAGGATCCTTATTCTAGAACACTACCTGTGAGGGGGTTGGGCTATTTACAGGTTTGCAGGAACCCTTAGCCACATCATACCCTGTTGCTGTTTTGTTTAAGAGTACTCCACTTTGGACAGTTCTTGTGATTAACCCTGGACATGTGACTCTTTATTTGAGTCCCCCACCCTGGTTACTGGATTTCTAAGCCTCCATCTAGACTTTTGAACATACATGGACCTTATATCAGGACAGATAATCAGATCCAGCTTGATCACAAACCCTTGCATATCATTTGCATATATCATCATTGCATCATTTGACATTTGTTTATTTGCTTTTCAGGGTATCCACCACCTTATATCTTGGTTTTGGTTTTGACCCCTTCTTCTGCATAGACCTCTGCTTCAGCTGTCTTCATCATCTATCTACTTCAGTTTACTTCAGTTATCTCCATCACTACCTGCATCAGTCTGTCAGAAACTTACCTTCATCATCTCAGTTTGTGATCTTCATCAGCACTTATCTTCAGCTTCTTCAGCAGCATTCATGACTACTCCCAGGAAGAGCAACATATCCTACCACTTTTTTGAGCCTGTGTTGACTGGTATCAGGAAGGTCCAGTCACTTATCACACCTGACCACATCCCACTATTTAGAGAGCACTATGGGGGTATCTTGGATATGGTTATGGACCTTGATCCTTCTCAGAGGAGCATGATCCACACATGCTTGCAGTTTTATGACCCTCCATTGAGATGTTTCACCTTTCCAGACTTTCAGTTAGGGCATCTGCTGGAAGAGTTTTCTTTGTTGATTGGATTTCCTATCGGAAGGGGGATCCCCTTCAAACCAGAGATGACTGCTCCTAGGAGTGAAGAGATAGCAAGGGCACTATACTTGGAGCATGCCCTTATTGAGCAAAGTATGACAACAAAAGCTGGGATTCCTGGTGTGCATTTGGACTTCTTGATTTCTCAGGCCATCTTGAAGGCTTCATTGGGAGAGTGGAGGGAAGTCTGTGCACTGTTAGCCCTCAGCATATATGGGGCTATACTGTTTGCAGATGAGCCTAAATTTGTCAGCAAGAATTCCATCCATTTGTTTCTTCTGAAGAACCCAATACCTACACTGCTAGGAGACTTTTATTACTCCATCCATCAGAGGAATGAGAAACAAAGGGGGAAGTTGGTAAGATGTTGTGCTCCTTTGTTTTATTCTTGGCTACTCAAACACCTGCCTAAATCAAATGCCTTCTTAAACCAACATCAGCAGAATAATTGGGCCAAGAGGTTCATTGCCTTAACTTCATATGATATCAGATGGTGCACCCAGAGCACCAAAGGCAAGGACATTATCACCAGCTGTGGACAATACCCAAATGTGCCTCTGATAGGAGTAAAGGGTTGCATCAATTACAATCCTTTACTGTTTAAGAGACAATTGGGATATTCCTTAGTTCACCCGCCTAGAGGACAGGATTTAGCTGAGACCCTATATTGTGAAGTGCAACCTGATTCAGCTGTTGTCAGACAAGCATCCTGGGCTTGGGACAACATCCAGACAAAAGGGATAGCTATTCTTGGAAGATGTAACAATGTTGCTTCAGCTCAGTACTCAGACTGGTCCCGTACCAGAGCTCAGATTACCAGAATGCCTTTCACCTTGGAAGACATACCTGGACCATCTACAGTACAGCCTGCAGCAATAGTTAGCCTGGAGGAATTTAAAAAGTTGAAGGAAAGGAATGAGCAGCTATCTCAAGCCTTGAAGAAGACTCTTTGGGAAAGGAGTGATGGTCGCCTGGACATTGAGAGATTGGAAAAGCTTAGGGTTGAGCACCTTGCCAAAATTGAAAAGACAGAAGACTACATAAGGAAAGCAAGGGTTGGGGAACAGATATTGAAGAATGCCTGTAAAGAGGCCAAGATTCAGAAAGCTAGGGCTGAGCACTATCTGCAAGAGAGCCAGGCTAGGTGGGTCAAGATCACCGAAGCCCGTGCACAAGAAGACCAGAAGACTCAAGCCAAGATTGAACAGCTAGAGGCCAATGAGAAGAAGCAGCAAGAAGCTTTGTTGGAAGCTCAGAAGGAGATCTCAGAATTAAAGCTTAGAGTAGGGTTGAAGAGATCAAAAGACCAGGACAAGCATAAGAAGTTGACCACTGCCATTGCTACCAGGAACCTCCTCATTAGGACCCTTACAGAGCACCCAGCTGGTCCAGTGACTGAGGCACTCCTGAAGGAGGTCAGGGAAGATGAGTTTGGATTGGATGTCTGAAAATTAATAAAAGATTTAATAAAAAAATTCAGAATTTTTTGATGTGTTTTACTATTTTTTAAAATTCGTACAAATAAAGAAAATGCAATAAAAATTAAATAAAAAGAAATAAGTTGAAAGAAGGGCTGAGATTCACTCTGGGCTGGGGGAGTTGACTTGGCGTGTCATCCTAAGGCCCACATTTAAACTTACTAAACCTAATTAATTAAATAATTAAATCAGATTAGGGTTTTAATCAAGCAATCCAGACCATTCACGCGCGCGGGTAACTTGGATTTAAGGGCCACAATTCAAACTTAGCCTAATTACAGGATTATGCCCTAACTACTTTCAGGTGACCGGAACAGTGTTCCGGTCATCTTCTCCGGCCATCCACTCTTGCTAACTCACTCAATTCGTAAAATCAAACCGCTAAACTCTCCCGAAATGATCCCTACTCCATTCTAAACAAGATTCAGCAATCAAACATCATTTATTTCACATGAACAACGAGATTCGAAGCAAAACGGAAAATTATTCAGAAATTTCAGAAGCTTCATACATGCTTAAAACTTAATCATTTTCAAAACCAAAAGGTTCAGTGTGATCAGTGAAGCATGGAGAAAAATATAAGAACTTAAAAAATCATTTCTGGAAAATTTGTTCTTGATGTTACCTGAAATGGAGCTTTCGAAAATGGCACTGTCTGGACCTTTCCTTGGTGCTTTTCTCCTTGTTTTGACTCCCTCTTGCTTCTGGGATGCTTAGCTGAAGCTTTTGTGGACTCTTTTGGAAGTTTGCTGAAGTTCAGTTCAAGGGGGGCCAAAATCGTGTTTTTGATGTGGCTGTTTTTAGGGCAAGATGAAGGGTGGGAAATGATCAGTGGTTCATGGTGAGTTGTTCTATGAAGTTTGTTTTGATGTTTGTGGCTTGTGTGATGAGTTTCGAAGAGAAATGCATAAGAGGGAGTTTTTGTGGTTGCTGAGTTGTGGGAGGATTCAGGTTCCAAGCTTATGTGAAATGGCTTGCCTTTGGTACACATATCAAACCTTGATAGGTCAGAGAGTTGTTGGTGGCCTATGCTGATTGGTATGGTTCAATATGCAAAAAGTCAACATTTGTGTAAGTGAAGGCATGGGCTGGTTCAGGAATGGTACAAGGGTATGGCTCGAGTCAGCTTGCTTCAAGGAGGTCCATGGAAGTCATATTTTGTAGCTGGCACAAGTGGCTGAAGAGATTTGATCCATTTTGCAATTTTGGGGAAGTTTGGCCCTTTTTGAATTACTTGAAGTTAAAGGCATGGAATGCAATGTTTCAAAGCACCAATCTGATCTTTAGAGGTCACATGAGGATGTTGTGAAGCATTTGTGCATATTTGAAGCCTTTAGAATGCCTTATTATGCCATTTTCCAAAATGCCTCTTTGGTGCAAAAGTGAATTTTATGTGATTTTTCCCAACTTTGGAAAGCCATAAGTTGAGTTCCAAAATGAATTAGATCTTGTTCTTGTACTTTTTGAAAAGGGAATGATCCAATCTACAACTTTCATGACCAAGAATTTTTCATTTGAAGCCTTTTTGGTTGAGAAAGAGGAGGTTGAAAAACTTTCCCAAAATGGAAAGTTTACATTACAAGTCATTTCCATATTTGGCAACTTTTGGTTTAGCCCACTTTTCTTCAAATTTGTGAACTTCCAAGCACTTCAATGATCAAATAAAGACCATATAACTTCATTTTGATGAAAAATCTACTTGGGTCCCATGTTGGGGGGCCTCAGATGCCCTGATTTGGCTCTGACTTGCTCAAGAAGTTACTCAATGATCAGATGACTTCCACAATGAATTTTTCCATCAAACCTGGTATGTATGATCCTTATATCATATAGAGACCAATAGAAACAAGAATGACCAAAAAATTTGGTGTTATGGCCTCTGAAACCAAAACCCTAATTTTAGGTCATCTGTGCAGTTAAGCCTGGCTCTGCTTCCATGCCTTTCTCAGTTCTTGTGATTTTATGACTTTCTTGATCTTGGGAGGATATAATATGATGCTTGAACATACATGTACCCTCTTGAGATGATTGATGACCTTTGGAGTGGCTCAGATGGATCAGGGATTGCTCAGATCACAAACCCTAGATGCAGATGACTTTGAACCAATGCAGTGAACCAAAAATGCAACATGATGTGATATGGTTGAACTTATGCAAATGAAAAGATCACAAGCCGTGGTGTGAACTTAGTGAGGGCAAATTTGGGGTGTTTACAGCTGCCCCTATTCAAACTGGTTATGAAGAAGAAAAGGGATATAGATTATAAAAGGAAGTAAAATATGATTATACAGTGCGGGCGACGGAGGACGACCGTCGAGCAGAGGACGACTGCTGGGGATAAAGCGGCGACGGGTACGGCCGACATGCTGGGGAAATAAAGAGATCATGATGGGGACGACCATCAAACAAAGATTCTCTGGGGATCAAAGGTAAAGTTAATGATGGGGACGGCCATCAGGTCAAAACATAAATGAAATAAATGATGAGGTACGATCATCATCAGTGAAGGACGATCACCTAGCAGGGGACGACTTCTCTGTTGTGGATAAGGATGAGGGACGGTCATCCAAAGGTGAAGGACGATCACCTGGCAAGGTACGGTTGCTAAACATCACGACATAGGACGAATGCCGGATGGAAAAGGTCGACGATGGGGAAGGCCATCGGATAAGCATGATGAAGGATGATCATCGAGAGGTGAGGGACGATCACCTAGCAGGGTACGGCTGCTCTTCAGGGTTTATCATGACATAGGACAAATGTCAGATAACAAGATCAACAATGGGGACGGTCATCGGATAAAATGATGAAGGACGATCATCAGGAGGCGAAGGACGATCACCTGGAAGGGTACGGCCGCCGGAAGTATCATGACATAGGACAAATGTCAGATAGAAAATAAATTTTGCTTCTTGCTGGGGATTTTGCCGGAAACTCTTCTGGGAAATGGTAGATACAGACGAGTATCTACATTTAAGAAAGGAAAGGTGCAAATGTTTGACGATGTGTATAGATTAAAGATGCGGACGAGCATTCTTAAGACTATGATACGGACGGGTATCGGTAGAAACAACGCTGACGCATGTTTAGAGATGATGATACGGACGAGTACCAACTGGTTAACAAAGAACACGGATGAGTGTTGAATCTGAGGAGAGATATGTGGTGTATACAGGATACGGACGAGTATCTGTATGAGTAAAGAGTAAGTATAAGTGAGACACAAACGAGTGTTCAACATGTTGGGAAGAATATGACACAGACGAGTATCATAAAAGAAAGTGTGTAAGTTATGAACTTATGAGTGTAAAAGATATTCTGAAGATCTATGGGGATAAAATGACACGGATGGGTGTCGGAAGAAATGTATTATAAACAAGTGTTTGATTTACAATAAGTGTTTGGGTAACCATGTTGGGGAATGGTGACACAGACGGGTGTCGAAGAAAGAGTATACATATGTATTAGTGAGTGCAAAGGGGATGCCTTGGCTTTTCCTGGGAAGCGTGAGACGACACAGACGAGTGTCAAGCAGGATATATTATGGGTGGCGATTCGGGCGAAAGCTGCCTTTTTGGTACATTTCAGGGCGCAGTGGCACGTGCGGGAAATTTTAAAACAAAATGTCTGCATTCATCATGATACTAGTTTTTTTTTTGCTTTGCGATACATAACTACACATCAAAGTGCGAAGTATGACCCAGAAAATCCATTCTTTTATTTTCAGCGCTGCCACAACAAGATAGTATCCCAAATCCTTCGTTGCCTTTTAGCAGCAAAGTCACTTAGAAGGCGAATTAGAATTGCCCGCTGAAGCATAAGACTGCCTGGCTTCAGATTTTCTGCAGCAATGATGACATTCCAAACAAGCTGCACTTTGATAAATATGAGTGGAGCCGCGGAGAGAGGGGAGTGAAAAGTGTGGTTAGGGTTAACACCGAATACCTCTTTCTCTTTCTTTCCCCTCTTCTTCCTCCCCCCCCTTTTTTTAAAGGAAAATGGATGCAAATGCCATGATTATGCAAAGAAACCAATCCGGGATTCGGATTCCGTTGCTGTGAAGATCTCTGATTGATCCTTCTCGAAAGAAAATCCCAGCTGGGGACGAGATCATTGGTGTATCTGATATGACTTTGCTTGGGGAAATAAGTCATTGATTGACCTATCTTAGTAATGAGGAGCCTAGCTGGGGTTTGTGGAAGCTTCCGTCACTTTGTTGTGAGATTTTCGGACATTGCTCTTCTGGATAGAGGCTGAAGCTCTGCGGGGAGATGATTCCCTGCCTAACACTTGGCTGGGGAGGAATGATCACTGAACGATCTTCCTAGAGATTTTTGTGGGGATCCTGCTGAGGATGATGAACTTAGCTGGGGAAATGAGCCCCTTCTGATGCTGCTCTGGATAAAGTGCTGTAGAAATGATGCCTGGAAGTTCTGAAGGGAAGAAAGCATCTCTGGTGCTGTTTGGAAGATGTGCTGAGTAAATAATGATTGGGCAGCTCTGCTGGGGAGAAGCTTTCATGCTCCATGTTGCGCTTTGGATACCTGCAATCCTGTTATGACAAAGAAACGCACAAGTACCCCGAGGTATCACCTACTGGATTCCATCATAGGAGTTTAGACACTCCCGGGAGCAAATATATTTCCGGTAAGCATGTAATTTTTAGAAAGGACGCATCTGTATTTATGTAATCAATATATTAAGGATATCAGACATTTTTTGCAAATGAAGTGAGACAGAACGTGACTGAAAATCTAATTTTATTAATTTGGGTGCCCTGAATTGGCAAATACGGTCAAAGAAACAAATCCCCTGAAATGAGGAGATTGTTACAAATTGAGAAACAAAAAGGTGCTGGCAATGTTGATGACGCTTCAGTGTGCTTTCCTTTTGCTATGACTCGTATGACATTGACGTTCTTCTCATCCTGCTTTCTGAAGAAGGCTGATTCTGACCGATGCTCGAACCTTTCGAAGCTTGCCATGTTGTAAGTGATACAGACGAATTCAGAATGCAGTTGTTCGCTTATTCCCTTATTTTGCGTGGATCTCCCTTTCGGGTTTTCAATCCACCGGGATACCCATTTTTCCCTGAGTTGTCCAATGCGGCTTTTCAACTTAGAGGGTGTTTATTTTTTATTTATTTTCCATTATTTTTGCCCGAGTCTTTTATTCTGTTTTTGACTCGCCGGTATGCCCTATTTTTGCCTGGACTTACATTCTGTTTTTATGTCCAGCGGGTCATTTTCTGGACAATCATATCAATGCCCCACATGGCAAAGGGCCAAGGTGAAGACATCACATTCAAAGGATTCGGAGGCACATGCACTTTATCTGCATAAATCTGGCATTTATGACACTTTCTGGCATAATCACAATAGTCTGCATCCATTGTGATCCAGTAGTAGCCTGATCTTAACAACTTCTTAGCCATTGCATGTCCTCCAGCATGGGTACCGAAAGATCCTTCATGCACCTCGTGCATTAACAAGTCTGCCTCTGCCTTATCCACACATCTGAGAAATACCATATCAAAGTTTCTTTTGTATAACGAACCGTCAGCATTCAGGAAGAAACTACCAGCCAGCCTTCTTAATATCTTCTTGTCATTAGATGATGCCCCGGGTGGGTATGTTTGATCCTCCAAGAAGCATCTGGCAACTTTTGGTTTAGCCCACTTTTCTTCAAATTTGTGAAATTCCAAGCACTTCAATGATCAAATAAAGACCATATAACTTCATTTTGATGAAAAATCCACTTGGGTCCCATGTTGGGGGGCCTCAGATGCCCTGATTTGGCTCTGACTTGCTCAAGAAGTTACTCAATGATCAGATGACTTCCACAATGAATTTTTCCATCAAACTTGGTATGTATGATCCTTATATCATATAGAGACCAATAGAAACAAGAATGACCTAAAAATTTGGTGTTATGGCCTCTGAAACCAAAACCCTAATTTTAGGTCATCTGTACAGTTAAGCCTGGCTCTGCTTCCATGCCTTTCTCAGTTCTTGTGATTTTCTGACTTTCTTGATCTTGGGAGGATATAATATGATGCTTGAAAATACATGGATCCTCTTGAGATGATTGATGACCTTTAGAGTGGCTCAATGGCTCAGGGATTGCTCAGTTCACAAACCCTAGATGCAGATGACTTTGAACCAATGCAGTGAACCAAAAATGCAACATGATGTGATATGGTTGAACTTATGCAAATGAAAAGATCACAAGCCATGGTGTGAACTTAGTGAGGGCAAATTTGGGGTGTTTACAGGTACCTCCTGTCCACGTACTCATCTGCAATCTTTCTTGGGAAGGCTCAAGGCTTATACCATGGATGAGAAGTTATGTATGTTCTACTTTGAGGACAGTCTGACTGGAGCTTCGAGAGAATGGTATTTGCATTTGACTAGGGCTACCATAAGATGTTGGAAGGACTTGGCCGAGGCTTTCATTCGGCAATATCAGTACAACCTGGACATGGCTCCCAATAGAACTCTTCTAATGGGCATGTCTCAGTCTTCTAGAGAGAGCTTCCGGGATTATGCTCAGAGATGGAGACAGCTTGCTGCTGTTGTCCAACCACCCATGTCAGAAAGAGAAATGGCTGACATGTTCATGAACACATTGCAAGGGACTTATATTGATAGAATCGCTACTTTTTCCTCTACCAGTTTTGCTGATGTGGTCATAGCTGGTGAGAGAATTGAAAGTCTTTTGAAGATGGGCAAAATCTCCGACAACGGTGCAAGTTCCTCCATTAATCCCAGAAAACCTTTTGCAGGACCCCGAAGGGCGGGTGAAACAAATTCTATTCATACAAGCAGGGGCAGGCCCCAGTATTCCCACAGGTCAGTAGCAGTTGTTACCATCCCAGCTCCAGTTCCACAACAACCTTTATATCCTCAACAACAACAACATCACTATCAGCAACCATCTCATTTCCCGCAACAGAGAACCTACAACAACAACAATAGTAACCAACAACAGCGTCCCTTCCAACAGAGGGCATCTCAGGCAAATAGGGTGATTGACCCTATCCCTATGCCTTATGTTGCCTTATTACCACAACTCCTGAAGCTCAACCTGGTTGAGTTAAGGACGTTGGCACCACCAGATCCTCTTAATCTCCCAAAGAATTATGATGTCAACGCCAGGTGTGCCTTCCACTCCAATGCACCTGGTCACAATACTGAGAAATGCAGAGCATTACAAATGAAGGTGCAAGATCTGGTTGATTCTAAAGCTCTCAACTTCGCACCTCCTCCGAACGTTAACAGAAATCCTATGCCTAATCATGGTGGACCCAGGATTAATGCCATTGAAGAGGACCAACCATCTACATTAATTGATAATGTTGCACAGATTCAAACACCACTGGCTGAAGTCAAAGTTCAACTTTTAAGATGCCAAGTGTTCCTAGGCTGTGGGGCCTGTTGTGAATTGTGTAAGACAGCTAGTAATGGTTGTGAGAAGCTAAGGATTGGCATAGATGGCCTTATCCAAGATGGGATTTTACAAATTACTTCAACAGCTCCTTCAACAACTTTTGTTTCAGCAACACTGGACCCACCTACAACATCAACAATCATTCCTTCAGTAACAAATTCTCCTACAACAGCAACAACAATCATTCCTACCGATTCATCAACATCACCAGCAATTACTCCGTCTATCACTTCAACAAGTCAAAATTCAATAATTGTTTCTTCTACAACATCAACATCCATTTTATTAATAGAATCTTCTACAACGCCAGCAAAAATTAATGAAGATGTCTCAACAGTTACAATCTACTATGACCCATCAAGTGTTCCTCCCGGCAGCAATTTCCAACAACAAACTATGGCACCTCCTGCCAGATCACCAGTCACGATTTACTATGATCCACACACCATTATGGTACCTTCCTCTGCAACAATCAGCCCAGTCACCATTACGGTACCTGGGCCTGTTCCTTATGAAAGCAGCAATGCCATACCCTGGCACTACGACTCTGATCTCTACTGCAATGGGGAAAGAATCACTCTGGATTCATCAAACTCTTCACCACAAATTGATAATGTTGGGGGAGGAGGAGGCTTCACCAGAAGCGGACGCCTTTTTTCCTCACTGTCGCTCCCGATAAGTGACACCAGGTCAGATAAAGGTACAGACGCGAACGGTCGGCGAAGGGAACAGTGGGAACACACAGCCGTGAACTCACTGGAGATGAAAAGAGTCGCCAGCTAGGCATTTTTATCCCGGAGGAAAGGTAATGCTGCATAGACCTAGAAAGATACGGATAAGACAGTTTGCGAACCAGAGAGACTGAGAAAGGGGGTTGGTTACAACCTGGGAAGGTATTAGCACCCAGATTGTCCGTCGTACTCGACGGGATCCACGCTTGAAAGATTTGTGTTTTAAAGGGGTAGTGTCGGTGCAATCTGTGTATGAGGTAGCTGGAAAAGATGTACAGGTGTCAGTGTAAAGTGTATAAGTGATGTGAAGTATGAAAGTGTCAGTGTAAGAACAAGATGAAATACTCAAGATCATGAGGCTAAAGAATGAAGCTAGAAAGAGGGGGAATATACAGAGACTTTTGTTCGATAACTGTTAAGTTATGCCTACGTATCCTCTCGTGCAATGAGGAAGTCAGAACACCGTAGTTCGACCCAAAGAGACTGAAAGATGAATTGACTTGTGAACTGCTTGCTTGTCAATGCTCAAGTGTATGACCTGTCTGGCTCAGGTGCTTACTGTCTTGCATTAGACGGAAGAAGCCAGTTCTCGATTGTGAGTGAATGAGATGAGAAAAGAATCCCGAAGGAGACGATTATTGTTTGTTTTTGAATTTTCAGTCTTTTGTTGCTTTTTTGAGTTTGTCGTAAGATAATGAGCTTAAGTCTAAACCAATGGATTTAGTAAACTCATCACATCCTCCCTCTGATTAGGGGTAATGAGAATACCTTAAGTGTGAAGTCAGATTCTCACACTTAATCACCTTTGGTGTAGGATTAAGATCATTAACCTACTTGTGATTATTTAGATGTTTTTGTGATTTTGTTTAGTGTTAAGTAATGAGGTTAAGCCACAATCAAGGATTAAACAGACCCATTACACCATCCTAAAAGAAGGATAATAGATGAGAATGTTTAAGCTGAGGAAGACTCCTCAACTTAATCCATGATTAGGGATTAAACCCATGACAAAACAAGCCTTTGATTAAGTGGATTTTAGTTAATGATATGATGATGAAGTGAATTTTATGATTTGTAAGACAACCTGAGGGGGACTTGTCCATTAACTCTAGGGTTAGTCCTTCTTAACCAGTTAAGGAAGAATTAGAACCCTAATGCAAGGCCCAAGTTACAAGTGTGATGTCTTGATAATTATTAAGTGATTTGATTAAGAGATTTAAACACCTTAAGGGTTTAATACTTAGGATTAAAGTGATACACTCCATCCTAAGAGAAGGATGCAGGCATAACCCTAATCACAAAGTCTTAAAGCCTTTAGGGTTTAGTCCCTGATTATGAGGTGAGAAGAGAAGACTCAAAGAGAGACACAAAGGTAAAACTATGGGGAGACTAATCAAAACCCTAATTCATTATCATGCTTGGTTGATCCTAAAGTTTGTGAGGTTTTCAAGGACAATCTTCAAAGGAGCCACCAGGAAGCAGATGAACAAGAGCAAGAAAAGCAAAGTGACTTGCTTCATTCAAGAAGTCAAGTCACTTGAAGAAAGAAAGTGGGAGAAGCAAGAATGAGCAAGCTCAAACTCAAACACATGTAAGAATGCAGCAATGGATGCAAGAGAGATGAGAAGAAAAGGCATGAGAAGTGAAGGCAAATCCACTTCTCAAGTTACTTACCACCTGCAATGTTAGAAAGAAATGCAATGCAATGCAAGATGAGATGAAATGATATGATGCAAAGCAAGATCAGAAGCATTTTGATGATGATTATGATGTTATGAAGTGCTGCAAACATGAGGCAAGACAATGGGGATGCTCATACAAGATTATGAATGCAAATGATGCAAGCTAAGGAGCATGAACAAACATGAAATGTTATGAAGCAAACAAGACAAATGACATGGCACATATGCAATGCAATGATCAAAGATGCTTTATACATGTCTTAAGATGTCAAATGAATCATGAGAATGCACAAAATGCAAAGACAAGTCATGTCATGCAAGGAAATGCAAGAGGGATGCAAGAGAAGGCCCAAATTAGGGTTTATGGATCAAACATCAAACACAAACCAAAAACAGAAGCAATCCCTAAGATAAAAAATGGAAAATGGCACCTAAAGAAACCCTAGACCTATGATGAATCCCTGCCCAAAGGGGAACTCCCAACTCTTTACCAATCTCAAGATATGATTTTTGCAAGTTATTAGGGTTTTTTAGGGTTCTTATCAAAACAAATACCAATCAATTTGAAAATGCAAGAACAATTCATGGCCTTTTTATCCTTGAAAATACATGTCAAATGGAAAACAATGCAAAAAGAATCAATGTCTCAACCTTCACCAAAAGGCAGAAATGAATTTTTAAACTTGTGATCAAAATAATGCACAAAATATGATTTAATTCCATGAAAAATTCTTAAAATGCATCAAGATCAAAAAAGAAATTTGGTTTGAAGGTTGGACAATGTTTCTAAATGTCTTAGAACATTTCATGAATTTTTTTGTAATTTTTAAATACCTAAAAGTATTTTTAATTAATTAATTCCCATTAATCAATTAAAAATAATCTTTTAAATATTTAAAAATACTTTTTTAATGATAAAAAATAAAATAAAAATATTTTTGTGTCATAAAAATTAATAAAACCTTAAAGAAAAAGTTTCATAATTTTTATGGTTTTTTAACTATTTTAAAATAAATGTACAATTTAAATGAAAAGAAATGAAAATAAAATTAAATTAAATAAAAGTAAGCAGAATGCAAGGCTGGGATTCAATCTGGAAATGAGGGGGTTGACTTGGCGCGTCATCTAGTGGTCCAGATTCAAACTTCTTAATCCTAATTAATTAAATAAATTAATGTGATTAGGGCTAATGAAACAGATCCTGGCCATCAAAAAAGGGTGGGAAGTCAACCAGTCAACGGGAATCAACGGCTCATATTCAAACTAACATTAATTACTGGTTTATGCCCTAATTACATTCAGGTGGCCGGAGAAGACTTCCGGTCGTCTTCTCCGGCCAGAAGCTCACCTGAAAATCACCCAACTTCCTCAAAACGTAATATAAATGAAATCTATGAATTGGGAAACGTTTCTAACACCCTCACGAATCAAACCCCTAACCTAAAACAAATTTATCTTTCCTAAATCATCTGAATCGAAGAGGGAAAGTTCTAGGGTTCGTAAGCTTCAAACACAAATTAAATTCTCAAAACACAACCATTTCAAAAACTAAAAGCATCAGGATGATCAGGAGAGCATAAAGAACAAGTTTGTAACAAGAAAAATCATTTCTGGAAAAATTAATTTCGAGCTACCTGAGATTTGCAACTTTCAATTTAGGAACTTTCAGGCCTCTTCCTTCAGTGCAAGCTGCTCCTCTTGGTCCCCCAAGTGTGTTTGAATGCTCAAAATGAATTTGTGTTGGCTGGAAAAGAAGATTCGAAAGGAACTGCTTCAGTTCAGTCAACAATGGCAGATGAGATTCTGGCACTCTCAGGCTGTGAAAAGGGGTTGTTTGTGATCTATGAAGTGTGTTGAGAAGGTTTGTGGTGTTGGTTGGTGTGTTTGTGAACTAGGATAAGAGTTTCGAATGAAACTGCAGTTTGAGGTGAATGATGGCAATGGAGTTTTCAGGCTTGTTTCAGGCTTATGCTTGGGGTGTTTCTTGTCTATGAGGTGTGGTGAGTTGAGTGATGATGAGAGTTTGAGTGTTTGAAGACTGTGGAGAGTGATTCGAATGAACTTGCAATGAGGTGAGTTTTTGTGTAAGTGTTCAATGTGTGTCTTTCAGCCTTGGCTCTTGATGTCTTTAGCTTGCAAATTGATAACATATTTTAATCCAAGTGGCCAGAGGATGTGACTTGTGCAGCTGTGATAGGTAAGTTTGCTTTTGCATAAAAGGTCAACTTTGTGTAAGATAGGGCATGGGCAAGGTCTAGGCAAGTACAAGGCATGGCTGGCGCAGCAAAGGTGAGGGAGAGGCCTAGCAAAGCTCAGCAGCCAATGCACCAAGTTGTAGGAAGTGAAATGAGTAGTTTTGCAAGTTGGTTGGCTTATGTTTCACATGTGATCCTTTGCATAACCAAGCATGAAACCAAGGGCAAACTTAGTTCAAATCTGATTTTTGTAACTTAGAGAAAGTTCACATGCTAATTTGAGATGCATTAGAGGCTGCAATGTGTTTTGATCCAAGACTTTGCAAAATTTCCACTTGATGCATAACTTGAAAATAAATGATTTTTGGCAACTTTGCATGGTCATAACTTTTGATCCAAGAAGAGTTTGATCATGTTCTTGTACTTTTTGAAAAGGGAAAGATGAGATCTACAACTTTCATGACCAAAGTTTTTCCATTTGAAGCCTTTTTGGATCAAGAATCAAGGCTTGAAAAATGACCTAAAATGATGCATTCTTGAAAAGTCAACTATGCCCAAAAAGTCAACATTTGCAAAAACCCTAAATTCTTGATTTTTATGAACTTCAACCTTCTTCCATGATCAAATAAAGATCATATACACTCAAAATGATGAAGATCACCCATTGGTTGGGTCATTGGGGGCCTCAGATGCCCTGATTTTGCACTGACTTGTCTGAAAAGTCAACTCTTGATCAGATGACTTCCCCATGGAATTTCTTCATGAAAATTGATATGCATACTCCCTATACCATATAGAGATCAATGGAAACAAGAATGACCAAAAAAATTGGAGTTATGGCCTCTGAAACCAAAACCCTAATTTTCAGTCAACTGTGCAGTTCAACCTGGCTCTGCATCCACTCAAACCCTAGTTCTTGTGATTCCTCTGCATTTTTGACTTTGTGAGGATGTAACATGATACAAGAACACATATGGACCTCTTTGAGTTGATTGGTGGCCTTTGGAATGGCTCAAGAAGCATTGGGATTGCTCAGATCACACCCTAGGTGCAGATGCCTTAGAAGCTATGCAGTGAATCAAAAAATGAGATATGAGATGATATGATTGTGTTTATGCATATGAGATGATCACAAGCCATGGTGTGAATGGGTGAGGGCAAATTTGGGGTGTTTACAGCTGCCCCTATTCAAACATGAGTTAGCTGTGCAGGGTGTAAGCGACGGCTTAACAGGCAAACAAGATAACTTGTGGTTGAATACCAAAGACAGTCCAAAATTTGCACTCACAGAATGAAGAAGAAAAAGTATATTGATTGCAAAGGAAAATAAAGTATATTGTAAAGTATGGGCGACGGAGGACGACCGTCGAGCAGAGGACGACTGCTGGGTAAGGAGCAATGATGGGGACGGCCGACATGCTGGGGAGAGTGTATGAAAATAAAGCAATGACGGGGACGGCCGACATGCTGGGGATAAAAGGTAAAGCTAAGACGGGGACGGCCGACTAGCTGGGGAAAATAAAATCATGATGGGGACGGCCATCACGATAAAACTGTAAAATTTCTGAGGATTAATGAAACATGACGGGGACGGCCATCAAGTTCATAAAGGTAAAGTAACCAACGATGGGGACGGCCATCGGGCTGAAAAGGAAAAGGGACCACGACGGGGACGGCCATCGGGTTAAAGAATAAATGAAATAACCAGATGATGGGGTACGGCCATCAAAGGTGAAGGACGATCACCTAGCAGGGGACGGCTGCTCTGTTGGGAATAAAAAGTAAATATGATGGGGACGGCCATCAAAGGTGGAGGACGACCACCTGGCAGGGTACGGCTGCCGAAGATATCGACGATGGGGACGGCCATCGGATAGAAAAGGTCAACGATGGGGACGACCATCGGACGAGCATGATGGAGGACGACCATCAAGAAGTGGAGGACGACCACTCAGCAGGGGACGGCTGCTCTCAGGGTTTATCATGACATAGGACGAATGTCAGATAACCAGAATCAACAATGGGGACGGCCATTGGATAAAAATGATGAAGGACGATCATCAAGAGGTGGAGGACGACCACCTAGCAGGGGACGGCTGCTAAAATCAACGATGGGGACGGCCATCGGATGAGCATGATGGAGGACGACCATCAAGAAGTGGAGGACGACCACTCAGCAGGGTACGGCTGCTCTCAGGGTTATCATAACACAGGACGAGTGTTAGATAAAAAGGAAAGATTTGCTTTGTTGGCGATCTACTGGGGAGATAGTAAACACGGACGAGCGTTTACATCCAAGAAACAAAAGGTATAAGTGTTTGGTATTGTGTATAGATTAAAGATGCGGACGAGCATCCTTAAGACTATGATACGGACGAGTATCACGTAGAAACAAACTGACACATGTTCAGAGATGATGATACGGACGAGTATCAACTGGTTAACAAAGAACACGGACGAGTGTTGCATCTGAAGGGACTCTTCTGGGGAATAGTAGACACAGACGAGTATCTATATTCAGGAAGACATAAGTGTTTGACATGGTGTATGGATCAAAGATGCGGACGAGCATCCTTAAGACTATGATACGGACGAGTATCATGTAGAACAAACATTAGACGCAATGCTCTGAGATGATGGTACGGACGAGTACCAACTGGTTAACAAAGAACAAGGACCACTGTCGAATCTGTGGGGATATGGGTGGTGATGTATACAAGATGCGGACGAGCATCTGCATAAGCGTACCGCGAGTAGCGAGTGTATATATAATGTATTGATGAGTGTCTATCTGCTGGGGAGAATGACACGGACGGGTGCCAAGGGAGAAAAGTATAATATTAACAAGTATATGGGTTGCGAAAGTGTAATCGACTGTGCTGGGGATATGACACGGACGGGTGTCAAGAAAGTGTACAAGTACAGGCGACCACGCTGGGGATATGACACGGACGAGTGTCAAAGATTGTGTGAGTGCAAAGAGGATGTCTTTGGCTTTCTGCTGGTGATTTGACACGGACGGGTGTCAGAAAGTATCTGTAATACTGGTGATCTTGTTTGTTCAGGCGACTTTACTGGGGAACAATGGCACGGACGGGTACCAAAAGGTGCATGCTGGTATTTGAATATGGGGCAACTGCTTTTGCTGGGATTCTGATGGGGACTCTTGGGGAAAGTAATCTGTATTCACAAGCGTTTAATTCACAACATGACTTATGATTATGTTGTGCATTTGATTTTTGCCGTAATGCTCCGTATTAGACGGAATGCTACGCTCTGGGGGGGTGAATATGATGCGAATGCTATGATTATGCAAAGAGACACCGATCCGGGATTAGGATCCAACTGCTGTGAAAATCTCTGGTCGATCTGCCTGAAATGGACCCCCCAACTGGGGATGAGATCATTGGTAGATCAAATGATGCATCTGCTTGGGGATATAGGTCACTGACAGACATATCCTTATAAACGAGAAACCCAGCTGGGGTTCGTAGAAGCTTTCTTCACCCTGTTGTGACTTCTTCGTGCGTTGCTCTTCTGAATAGAGGCTGGGGACTTTGTGGGGAGATGATTCCCTGATTTCTGCATTCTGCTGAGGAAGGATGGCAACTCGGCTGGGGAAGGCTGTTGATAAATCAGAGCAACAAGAGGCAACTCCGCTGGGGATAGAGCATTCTGAGTGTTAAGCTTGTTTGTTGACTTGGCAACTTTGCTGGGGATAGAGCATTTCAGATGCTGAGATTGAGTGCATGCTGATTCGGCAGCTCCGCTGGGGAAATGGGCACCTTCTAGTGCCATGTGGAAGATAGACCAAGTTTGATCATGATTCGCCTACCTATTGAGACGTAACCTGCATGCCCCAGGTTGCGTTCTGGATACCTGCAATCCTGCAAAGATAATGAAACGTACAAAAGGTCCCGAGGTATCCCTTACTGGATTTCGTCATAGGAGTTAAGTGCTTTCGAGAATAATCACATTCCCTGTAAGCATGTGTTTTGTTTTTAGAGAAGGCATCTGTACTTATGCAATTGTATTTTAGAGATATCAGACAACTCTTTGCAAAACGTAAATGTAAAAAGACGAAGCGTGACTGAAAATCTGATTTTATTAATTCATGTGCCCTGAATTGGCAAGATACAGTCAAAGAAACATATCTCCTGAAATGAGGAGATTGTTACAAATTGAGAAATAAAGTGCTGGTGGTGTTGACGACGCTTTGAGGAGCTTCCTCTCCTGCTATGACTCGTATGACAATGACGTTCTTCTCGTCTTGCTTTTTGGAGAGAGTTGATTCTGATTGAAGCTTGATCCTTTGGAGTTTACCAAGTTGTAGATGATACAGACGAATTCAGAATGCAGTCGTTCGCTTATTCCCTTATTTTGCATGGATCGCCCTTTCGGGTTTTCGATCCATCGGGATACCCATTTTTGCCTGAGCTGTCCAATGCGGCTTTTCAACTCAGCGGGTGTACATTTTCTTGATTATTTCCCTTATTTTTGCCCGAGTCTTTTATTCTGTTTTTGACTCGCCGGGATGCCCTATTTTTGCCTGAACTTACATTCTGTTTTTATGTCCAGCGGGTCATTTTCATGCGAAGTATTTTTTAACTGCATCTGAATTCACAGGGGATGAGAAATCTTCACCATCCATGGTGCCGAGCATCAGTGCCCCACCAGAGAAAACTTTCTTTACAACGAATGGTCCTTCATAATTTGGAGTCCATTTGCCCCTGTGGTCTGTATGAGGAGGGAGGATTCTTTTCAACACAAGATCTCCCACTTGGTACTCTCGGCGCCTGACTTTCTGATCGAAGGCTTTCTTCATTCTCTTCTGATATAACTGCCCATGACAGATTGCGGCCAATCTCTTCTCTTCGATCAGACTCAGTTGTTCGAATCGGGACCTAACCCACTCTGCTTCACTCAGTTTAACATCCATCAACACCCGTAAGGAAGGCAATTCAACTTCAACAGGTAGGACTGCTTCCATACCATACACAAGCTGATACGGCGTTGCCCCAGTGGATGTTCTGATTGATGTGCGGTACCCATGCAAGGCGAACGGTAGCATTTCATGCCAGTCTTTGTAGGTGACTACCATCTTTTGCACAATCTTCTTGATATTCTTATTTGCTGCCTCGACAGCGCCGTTCATCTTTGGCCTGTAAGGAGAAGAATTGTGATGTTGGATCTTGAAGTCCCGACATAATTCAGCCATCATTTTGTTGTTGAGATTGGAACCATTATCAGTAATGATTCGCTCGGGCACTCCATATCTACAGATGATATCTCTTTTCAAAAATCGCGCTACCACTTGCCTGGTGACATTTGCATATGAGGCTGCTTCAACCCACTTTGTGAAATAGTCGATGGCGACCAGGATGAATCTGTGACCGTTTGACGCAGTTGGCTCAATCTTACCAATCATATCGATGCCCCACATGGCAAAGGGCCAGGGTGAAGACATTATGTTCAAAGGATTGGGAGGTACATGCACTTTATCTGCGTAGATCTGGCATTTATGACATTTCCTGGCATAGGCACAACAGTCTGCATCCATTGTGATCCAGTAATAGCCTGATCTTAACAGCTTCTTAGCCATTGCATGCCCTCCAGCATGGGTACCGAAAGAGCCTTCATGCACTTCATGCATCAGTAGATCTGCTTCCGTCTTGTCAACACATCTGAGGAGTACCATATCAAAGTTCCTCTTGTATAAAGATCCATCAGCGTTCAGAAAGAAACTTCCAGCAAGCCTTCTTAAAGTCTTCTTATCATTGGAAGATGCCCCAGGTGGGTATGTTTGATCCTCCAAGAAGCATTTGATGTCGTGGAACCAAGGCTTATCACCTTCAGCAATATCTGCTGCAAATACATATGCTGGTCTATCAAGTCTCGATACTGAAATCTGAGGTACAAAGTTAGTAGCTTGAACTTTGATCATGGACGAAATGGTAGCAAGAGCATCCGCAAACTGATTCTCGTCCCGAGGGATATACTCAAGTTTGACTGTTGTGAAGAAGGTCAATAATCTTCTTGTATAATCCCTGTAAGGTATCAGATGATCTTGGTGGGTGTACCATTTTCCGTTGGTCTGATTGATTACCAAAGCTGAATCTCCGAATACGGTCAATGTCTTGATCCTGAGGTCAATGGCTTCCTCAAGACCCATAATGCAAGCTTCGTATTCAGCTTCGTTGTTAGTGCAGTTGAAAGCGAGTTTCGCCGAGAAAGGCATGTGAACTCCTTTAGGTGTAATAAGTACTGCACCAACACCACGGCCATTCATGTTAACAGCCCCGTCAAACATCATGGTCCATTCTTCTTCTGGGTCGGGCCCTTCAGTGTGAATAGGCTCTTCATGATCTTTTGCTTTAATGAACATGATGTCTTCATCAGGGAAGTCAAACCTCATTGGCTGGTAATCATCAATGGGTTGCTCAGCAAGATATTCAGATAGTACACTGCCCTTGATGGCTTTCTGAGATGTGTACTGTATGTCATATTCTGTGAGAATCATATGCCATCTTGCAACCCGTCCGGTAAGAGCTGGCTTCTCGAAAATGTACTTAACTGGATCCATCTTTGAGATTAACAAGGTAGTGTGGGTCAACATATACTGTCTCAGTCGGCGAGCAGCCCACGCTAAAGCACAGCAAGTTTTCTCGAGTAGTGAATAACGTTGTTCACAGTCGGTAAACTTTTTGCTTAGGTAGTATATTGCATACTCTTTTCGACCAGACTCGTCATGCTGGCCCAGCACACATCCCATCGACTCTTCTAATACCGTTAAGTACATAATCAGAGGTCTTCCTTCAACTGGCGGCATGAGGATTGGAGGTTCTTGCAGATACTCCTTGATCTTGTCAAAAGCCCTTTGGCAGTCTTCGTTCCACCTGACCGTTTGTTCTTTTCTTAGCAGCTTGAACAAAGGTTCACAGGTTGCTGTGAGGTGAGATATGAACCGCGAGATGTAGTTCAATCGACCTAAGAACCCTCGAACTTCTTTCTCAGTTTTCGGTGCAGGCATCTCTTGGATGGCTTTGACTTTATCAGGGTCAACTTCAATCCCCTTCTCACTTACAATGAATCCCAGCAACTTACCGGATCGCACCCCGAATGTGCATTTGTTGGGGTTCAACTTCAGTTGGTACCTCCTCAGACGCTTGAATAACTTGAGCAGATTCACCAGATGGTCTTCCTCTGTAAGGGACTTGGCAATCATGTCATCCACATAGCATTCTATTTCCTTATGGATCATATCGTGGAATAATGTTACCATAGCCCGTTGATACGTTGCACCGGCATTCTTCAGTCCGAATGGCATCACCTTATAACAGAACGTGCCCCAAGGTGTAATGAATGTCGTCTTCTCCATGTCTTCAGGTGACATTTTGATCTGATTGTACCCTGAAAATCCGTCCATGAAGGAGAATACCGAGAACTGAGCCGTGTTATCCACCAATACATCAATGTGAGGTAATGGGAAGTCATCTTTCGGGCTAGCTCTGTTCAGATCTCGGTAATCAACACACATTCTTACTTTGCCATCCTTCTTAGGCACAGGTACTATGTTAGCAACCCACGGCGGATAGCTAGTTACGGCAAGGAACCCGGCGTCCCATTGCTTTTGTACCTCTTCCTTGATTTTCATAGCCATGTCTGGACGAGTTCGGCGCAGCTTCTGTTTGACTGGTGGGCATTCTTCCCTCAAAGGCAGCTTGTGCACAACTATATCGGTATCCAACCCTGGCATGTCTTGGTACGACCAAGCAAACACATCAACATACTCTTGAAGCAGATCTATCAGTTGTCTCTTCACTGAGTCTTGCAGGCAGGCCCCGATTCTAACTTCTTTCACGTCTTCGTCTGCACCAAGATTAATCACTTCAACCTCCTCCTGGTGAGGAGTAATAACCTTTTCCTCTTGCCTTAACAATCTGGCTAGCTCTTCAGGAAGCTCATATTCTTCTTCAACCCCTTCTTCAGCTTGATTGATCGGATTGTCAAAGTCATACGATGTCATAGCCGTGCTGTTGTCGGTGCTGTCAGGAAGGCACTCTCTGCAAGGGTTAAGTTGGTTCATTTTAGTGATTGATTTTAATCTTGCTTTAGAAAAAGGTAAAATGAAGTTATCATTTTGAAAACACCGCCATTTATTTTTGTACAAAAAGAAAAATGGAAAAAAAACAGTGAGCAGAAAGAAAAAGACTCGTTTGCAAAAAGATTGTCTGATATTTCAATAATTTAATCTTGTTTGCACAAAAGTACATATGGCCCTGATTACAAAATGAGTCTTGTCATCTCGGGCAAGATGCAAGACTTTGATGCATGCTTATAAAAATACAGGAAATAATAATTACTCTGCTCGAGTAACACTTATAATTCCCTGGGAAGACCAGTTCGAGATACTGCTCCCCGGGATCTTCGGACGAATCCAAACCTCCAGGTTGCGCTCCTCTTCCAGCTCGTCTTCCAGACAGTTGATAGCATCGGGGGTAAGCATTCCCCCACTGACGAAACCAGGCTCTGCAGCAGCCTTTGCTTGATGTTGAGCTGGTCTGTAACCCAACCCAAATTTGTCCTTCTTCTCTTCCACAGCTAAGACCTTGCCCCAGCCTTGGGCAGTTCCTTCTTCAACAACCTTCCGGGCTTGTTGGTAAGATGACATGGAGATACCAGATACAGCGGATGCTTCATTGACATTCAAGGCCTCAAAACCTTGGCTCATTGTTTCATGGATCTCTCCATCCATTTCAATGTACTTATAGGTTGCCAGGTGGCTGACAAAAATGTCCTCCTCTCCACAGATTGTGACAACTTGACCTTCCCACTCAAATTTTAACTTTTGGTGAAGGGTAGACGTTATTGCGCCGGCGGCGTGAATCCAGGGTCTACCCAACAAACAGCTGTAGGCGGGCTGAATGTCCATCACATAAAAGATAGTTTTAAAAGTCTGTGGGCCAATTGTCACAGGCAGCTCAATCTCTCCCAGAACCGATCTCTTAGAACCATCAAAGGCTCTTACTACCAGGTTGCTGGGTCTCAATGCCAATCCATCATATTCAAGCTTCACCAGAGCCTTCTTTGGTAAGACATTCAGGGAAGAACCTGTGTCCACCAGCACATGAGAAAGGACAGCTCCTTTGCATTCCAGGGTTATGTGCAAGGCTTTGTTGTGGTTGCGGCCATCCGCTGTCAAGTCAGAATTGGTAAACCCTAGCCCATTGCTAGCAGTAACATTACCAACCACGGTTTCCAATTGGTTGACAGTAATCTCCTCAGGCACGTAAGCTGCGTGCAGGACTTTAAGTAGTGCATTCCGATGGGCTTCGGAGCACATAAGCAGTGAGAGGATGGAGATTTTGGATGGCGTCTGGTGAAGCTGATCCACAATTTTGTAATCACTCTTTTTGATGATTCGCATAAACTCATCAACTTCCTGATCAAATGGAGTCCTCAGGGCTTCTTTGGCAGCTAGATCTTCCTGCACCGGGCCTTTTCCCTTTGCCTTGGCAGCAGCTTCTGCTTCGGCTGTGGGTCTTTGAACTTGTGAAGCAAAGAGACGTCCGCTTCGAGTGAAGCCTCCGCCTCCCCCCACATTATCTACTTGTGGCGCAGGCGCTGATGTTTCAAGAGTGATTCTTTTCCCCTCGCAATAAACGTCAGAGCCATAGTGCCAAGGGATGGCCCTATTGCTTTCATATGGTATGGGTCCAGGCACCGTGACAGTGACTGGACTGACTGCTGCTGCTGAAGGGACTGCTATTGTATGTGGATCATAAAAGATTGTAACTGGTGCTCTAGCGGGAGCAGCACCTTCTGAATGGTAGGCGGAGTTATTTTCTGGATCGTAGAATATGGTAACTGTGGAGACATCTTCATGATTGTTTGCTGGTGCTGTAGGAGGTTCCGTTGGAAGAACTGTTGTTGTTGTTGATGGAGAGTCGAAATGGAATGAAGCTGAAGTTGTAGCAGGAGAAACTGTTGAAAACTGATCATTCGGAAGGACAGGTGAAGTACTTGCTGATGCTGCTGATGAATTATCGGGAACAATTGTTGTTGCATTTGTAGGAGGATCTGAAACCGTTGTTGATGAAGTTGTAGGATTTGCCGGAAACGACGTAGTGATCTGAAGTAGGCCACTCTGAATAAGGCTGTCAATGCCATTCCTCAAGTCCTCACACCCATTCCATGAAATATTGCAGTAGGGACATCCCAGTTCACACCCCGGAAATATATTGTTTTCACGGAGCTGAGCTTTGATTTCCACCAATGGTGTCCTGATCTGATCCACACTAGTTATCAAATAAGACTGTTGGTCTTCTTCAATAGCATTAATTCGAGGACCACCATGGTGTGGCATTGGATTTTTGTTGACATTGGGCGGAGGTGCAAAATTCAGAGCCTTGGAGTCTACCAAGTCTTGTACCTTCATATGCAGAGCCCTGCATTTTTCTGTACTGTGACCAGGTGCGTTTGAATGAAAAGCACACCTAGCATTGGAGTCATAATTTCTTGGTAGACTGTTGGGATCCGGCGGTGCCAACGTTCTTAGCTCAACCAGGTTGAGTTTCAGAAGTTGTGGCAGCAAGGCAGCATACGGCATTGGGATCGGGTCGATCACTCTGTTAGCTTGGGATGGCCTCTGTTGGAATGGCCTCTGTTGATTGTTGTTGCTATTGTTGTTGTTGTAGTTGTTTCTTGGAGGATATTGATTCTGATGATACTGAGGTTGTTGTTGGAAATTTTGTTGAGGAGGTTGATAGACCGGCTGAGGATGAGCTGGAGCAGGGATAGTGACTGCTGCTATTGACCTCTGAGCATATTGGGGCCTGCCCCTGTTGGAATGGATGGCATTGGTCTCGCCGGTTCTTCTCGGGCCTGCAAAAGGCTTTCTTGTGCCACTGGACGAACTAGCACCATTATCAGAAATTTTACCCATTTTCAATAGGCTTTCAATTCTCTCTCCGGCTATGACGACGTCTGCGAAGCTGGTGGAGGAGAAGGCAGCTAGCCTATCAATATAGGTTCCTTGCAGGGTATTCATGAACATATCAGCCATTTCTCTTTCAGACATTGGTGGCTGGACAGCAGCAGCAAGCTGTCTCCATCTTTGAGCATATTCTCTGAAGCTCTCTCTGGATGATTGTGACATCCCCATTAGGAGGGTCCTATTAGGCGCCATATCCAGATTATATTGATACTGTCTGATGAAGGCTTCTGCCAGGTCCTTCCAGCATCTCACAGTTGCTCTCGTCAGATGGGAATACCATTCCCTAGAAGCTCCAGTCAAGCTATCTTCGAAGTAGAACATCCACAATTTCTCGTCCATGGTGTAAGCTTTTAGTCTTCCGAGAAAAGATTGCAGATGGGTTCGAGGACAAGAAGTCCCATTATACTTTTCAAAACATGGAGGCTTGAACTTGTGGGGAATCCTAACCCCGTCTACTAAGCCCATATCCATCACGTCAAAACCCAAAGAATTTTGAGATTCTAAGGATCTTAACTTCTCAGCTATTTCTTCCAATCTCCTGTCATAAGTTTCCTCTCCAGCACCCATTACAGTAAATTGGTCCTCCTGAGGATCCTCTTGAAGTACTCTGGCCTCTGTGGCTGTCCCTTGAACGTTTGCAGGGATATTAATCTCAGGATGTAGATGTGGACCAAACACCGGGGGATTCACATGTGGTTGCACCCTTTCATTATTACTGGTGCCTGCAGTCCCCACATGAGGCTCATCTTGGTTCTGCCTTTCCACCATAGCTCTCAGTCTCTCCTGGCTCTGAGCCATGTTGTTCATAACCTCCATGAACTGCGTCATCTGTGTTCTCATCTCCAATCTTTCATTGGCTAGCTGATTTCTGACATCAGCAAGATCTTGTTGAACTTGATCCATCTGAATTCCCGGAAGGTTGATTCTAGTTGGATACCTGTGTGGCCTGTTGAGAGGAAATACCCGGCGGCGAGCAATAATTCCTGAACATCACAACAGAGGTTAGCAACAACAAAACAAAAACCTACAAAACAAACAAAGGGGTTAGCATGCAATGCAGTTATGCTTATTTGCTCTCAAGGTATCCGGTTTGGTCTTCAGTTTTGACCCTTCCAGACCCTTGAAGATGATGCTGTTGCAGTTGCTTTTGATGTGAACCCAGATAGAAACTAACACAAATATATTACAAAGGTGAAATAATACAATTTGTTCATTTTTACAACACAAACCCTCAAAGGGGCCCAAAATACATCACAAAAAGCAAAAGTACATGGAAAAGGAACAACAACAAGCAAATGATCAAACTCCAAGGCCAAACTCATCCTCACGAACTTCCTTGAGAAGTGCTTCGGTCACAGGATCAGCCGGACGCTCCGTGAGACTTCTGATGAGAAGGTTTCTTGTTGCAACAGCTGCAGTCAATTTCCTGCTCTGACTTTGGTCCTTAGACCTCTTCAATCCTGCTTTGATTTTCAGCTCTGATATTTCTTCCTGGGCTGCTGCCAGGGCCTTTTCCATCTGCTCCATCTTGTCTTGAGCTCTCTTGTCTTCTAGAGTACGGGCCTCAGTGATCCGGACCCACCTGGCCTGACTCTCTTTCAAATACAAGTCTGTTCTTGCTCTTTGGAATTGGGCTTCTTTACAAGCATTCTTCAGAATCTGCTCACCAGCTTTAGACTTGTTGATATACTCCCCAGACTTCTCAATCTTGGTCAAGTGTTCTACCCTCAATTTCTCCAATCTCTCAATCTCCCTCATACCTTCACTTCTCTCCCGGAGGGTCTTCTGTAAGGCTTGAGATAACTTCTCATTCCTTTCCTTCAGGCTTTCAAACTCTTCCAGACTGATAGTAGCAGGGGGTGGTGCTGAAGATGACTCAGGCCTGTCTTCTATGGTGAAGGGCAATCCAGAGAATTGGGCCCTAGCATGGGACCACTCGTAGTATTGGACTGATGCTACATTATTGCATTTCCCTAGAATGGTGATTCCCTTGGTTCGAACATGATCCCAGGCCCAGGCAGCCTGCCTAACAACAGTCAAACTAATCTTGTTCTCACAGTAGAGGGTCTCAACCAAATCCTGCACCCTAGGAGCATGGACCAGTGCATAGCCTAACTGCCTCTTGAACAGCAGAGGGTTGTAATTGATACTTCCCTTAACTCCTACCAAAGGCACATTGGGAAAGTGCCCACAGCTTGTGATAATATCTCTGCCCTTGGTGCTCTGAGTGCACCATCTGATGTCTGCTGAAGTGAGAGTAGTGAGCCTCTTAGCCCAGTTGCTTTGCTGATGAGGATTTAGGAATGCATCTGTCCTGGGCAGATGCCTGAGAAGCCAAGCATGGAACAGTGGAGCACAACACCTTACTAACTTACCCCTCTGCTTCTCATTCCTCTGATGCACTGAGTAGTAGAGATCTCCTAACAAGGTTGGCACTGGGTTCTTCAGGATGAACAAGTGAATTGCATTCTTGCTGATGAATCGAGGCTCATCTGCAAACAACACAATTCCATATACACTTAAGGCCAACAATGCACAAACAGCTTTCCACTCCCCCAGGGAGGCCTTCAAACTAGCTTGAGAAATCAGGAAGTCAAGATGAAAACCAGGGATCCCAGCTTTAGAGGTCAAGTGTTGTTCAATCAACAGAGGTTCCAGGTGCAAAGCTTTTGCTATCTCTCCATTGCTGGGAAAGACCATTTCAGGGTTGAAAGGGATTTCTCTCTTGATAGGCAAACCAACCAAATATGAGTATTCTTCCAAAAGAGGACCCAACTGAAAGTCTTGAAAGGTGAAACATCTCAATGGAGGATCATAAAACTGAATGCAGGTGTGGATGAGGCTCCTCTGAGAAGGGTCCAGATCCATAACCATGCCCAGTATATCTCCATAACTCTCCCTGAACAAAGGAATGTGATCTGGAGTGATCAGGGTCTGGATCCTCCTGATGTCTGATAAGTCTGGTTGGAAGAAATGGTAAGTGATGTTGCTTCTCTTTGGAGCCATGAGTGCTGAGGACTGAGTAGAATAAGTGCTGATGAAGATGCTGAGAAGTGGGCCACTGGCTGGCTAGTGCAAGTAACTGAAGTATATGGCTGACAAGCTGAAGCAAGATGCTGGTGGAGACAGGTCAAAACTGCAGGTGGGGTCAAAACCAAAACCAGATAAAGGTGGATACCCTGAAACACAAATAAGCACATGTTAATATGATGCAATGAGTATGAATGCAGATGATATGCAAAGGGTTTGTGACTGAGCTGGATCTGATTAACTGCCTTGGTCTAGATCCATGTGTGTTCAAGAATTCCAGATGGAGGTCTATAAATCCAGTAACCAGGGTAGGGGACTCAAATAAAGAGCCACATGTCCAGGGTTTTTGAATCACAAGAACTATCCAACATGGAGCATTCTTAACAAAGTCAAAGTAACAGGGTATTCTGAGGTCAAGGTACCTGCAAACCTGTAAACAGCCCAACCCCCTCACAGGTGGTGATCTAGAACAAGGATCCTCAGACTTGGATCAGTTATGAGAAGTGTAAACACTTCTAACCCGGAGGTACAGTGTTTACAATAGCCATAAAAATTCCTCCTCTAATTCACCTCAGTTTCTGAAGGTCAAACTAAAAGGTCATCCAGACTTAGCAGGCTTCCCAGATCCCCCTAGCATTGCAGGAAATCCGCAACACAGAGTTCTCAAGAAGAAACCCATATCTGAACCGTGTTTCATATTCCCGCACCAGACCGAAATGGAATGGGAAAGAATATGATTCACTCTATCCTAGGTGTCACTCAGGTCCCAGGTGTAGGACCTTAACTCTCAATGAAATACCCACCCACCAAAAAAACAAGGAAACCAGATCCAGCCAGCAACAGTGACAGTATGATATATACTAATGCAATAAAGAAAGCGGTAAATAAAGCTGTACAGAAAGCAATAAATAAAGCAAATATACAAACATAAATAACACATAACACCCCAATAAACACAAATCAATCAAGCGCTAGGAGGAACCCACAAAAAGAACCAGAAGCCCTGGTTGCAGTATAAGGGTCCCCAGCAGAGTCGCCAAGCTGTCGCTCCCGATAAGTGACACCAGGTCAGATAAAGGTACAGACGCGAACGGTCGGCGAAGGGAACAGTGGGAACACACAGCCGTGAACTCACTGGAGATGAAAAGATTCGCCAGCTAGGCATTTTTATCCCGGAGGAAAGGTAATGCTGCATAGACCTAGAAAGATACGGATAAGACAGTTTGCGAACCAGAGAGACTGAGAAAGGGGGTTGGTTACAACCTGGGAAGGTATTAGCACCCAGATTGTCCGTCGTACTCGACGGGATCCACGCTTGAAAGATTTGTGTTTTAAAGGGGTAGTGTCGGTGCAATCTGTGTATGAGGTAGCTGGAAAAGATGTACAGGTGTCAGTGTAAAGTGTATAAGTGATGTGAAGTATGAAAGTGTCAGTGTAAGAACAAGATGAAATACTCAAGATCATGAGGCTAAAGAATGAAGCTAGAAAGAGGGGGAATATACAGAGACTTTTGTTCGATAACTGTTAAGTTATGCCTACGTATCCTCTCGTGCAATGAGGAAGTCAGAACACCGTAGTTCGACCCAAAGAGACTGAAAGATGAATTGACTTGTGAACTGCTTGCTTGTCAATGCTCAAGTGTATGACCTGTCTGGCTCAGGTGCTTACTGTCTTGCATTAGACGGAAGAAGCCAGTTCTCGATTGTGAGTGAATGAGATGAGAAAAGAATCCCGAAGGAGACGATTATTGTTTGTTTTTGAATTTTCAGTCTTTTGTTGCTTTTTTGAGTTTGTCGTAAGATAATGAGCTTAAGTCTAAACCAATGGATTTAGTAAACTCATCACATCCTCCCTCTGATTAGGGGTAATGAGAATACCTTAAGTGTGAAGTCAGATTCTCACACTTAATCACCTTTGGTGTAGGATTAAGATCATTAACCTACTTGTGATTATTTAGATGTTTTTGTGATTTTGTTTAGTGTTAAGTAATGAGGTTAAGCCACAATCAAGGATTAAACAGACCCATTACACCATCCTAAAAGAAGGATAATAGATGAGAATGTTTAAGCTGAGGAAGACTCCTCAACTTAATCCATGATTAGGGATTAAACCCATGACAAAACAAGCCTTTGATTAAGTGGATTTTAGTTAATGATATGATGATGAAGTGAATTTTATGATTTGTAAGACAACCTGAGGGGGACTTGTCCATTAACTCTAGGGTTAGTCCTTCTTAACCAGTTAAGGAAGAATTAGAACCCTAATGCAAGGCCCAAGTTACAAGTGTGATGTCTTGATAATTATTAAGTGATTTGATTAAGAGATTTAAACACCTTAAGGGTTTAATACTTAGGATTAAAGTGATACACTCCATCCTAAGAGAAGGATGCAGGCATAACCCTAATCACAAAGTCTTAAAGCCTTTAGGGTTTAGTCCCTGATTATGAGGTGAGAAGAGAAGACTCAAAGAGAGACACAAAGGTAAAACTATGGGGAGACTAATCAAAACCCTAATTCATTATCATGCTTGGTTGATCCTAAAGTTTGTGAGGTTTTCAAGGACAATCTTCAAAGGAGCCACCAGGAAGCAGATGAACAAGAGCAAGAAAAGCAAAGTGACTTGCTTCATTCAAGAAGTCAAGTCACTTGAAGAAAGAAAGTGGGAGAAGCAAGAATGAGCAAGCTCAAACTCAAACACATGTAAGAATGCAGCAATGGATGCAAGAGAGATGAGAAGAAAAGGCATGAGAAGTGAAGGCAAATCCACTTCTCAAGTTACTTACCACCTGCAATGTTAGAAAGAAATGCAATGCAATGCAAGATGAGATGAAATGATATGATGCAAAGCAAGATCAGAAGCATTTTGATGATGATTATGATGTTATGAAGTGCTGCAAACATGAGGCAAGACAATGGGGATGCTCATACAAGATTATGAATGCAAATGATGCAAGCTAAGGAGCATGAACAAACATGAAATGTTATGAAGCAAACAAGACAAATGACATGGCACATATGCAATGCAATGATCAAAGATGCTTTATACATGTCTTAAGATGTCAAATGAATCATGAGAATGCACAAAATGCAAAGACAAGTCATGTCATGCAAGGAAATGCAAGAGGGATGCAAGAGAAGGCCCAAATTAGGGTTTATGGATCAAACATCAAACACAAACCAAAAACAGAAGCAATCCCTAAGATAAAAAATGGAAAATGGCACCTAAAGAAACCCTAGACCTATGATGAATCCCTGCCCAAAGGGGAACTCCCAACTCTTTACCAATCTCAAGATATGATTTTTGCAAGTTATTAGGGTTTTTTAGGGTTCTTATCAAAACAAATACCAATCAATTTGAAAATGCAAGAACAATTCATGGCCTTTTTATCCTTGAAAATACATGTCAAATGGAAAACAATGCAAAAAGAATCAATGTCTCAACCTTCACCAAAAGGCAGAAATGAATTTTTAAACTTGTGATCAAAATAATGCACAAAATATGATTTAATTCCATGAAAAATTCTTAAAATGCATCAAGATCAAAAAAGAAATTTGGTTTGAAGGTTGGACAATGTTTCTAAATGTCTTAGAACATTTCATGAATTTTTTTGTAATTTTTAAATACCTAAAAGTATTTTTAATTAATTAATTCCCATTAATCAATTAAAAATAATCTTTTAAATATTTAAAAATACTTTTTTAATGATAAAAAATAAAATAAAAATATTTTTGTGTCATAAAAATTAATAAAACCTTAAAGAAAAAGTTTCATAATTTTTATGGTTTTTTAACTATTTTAAAATAAATGTACAATTTAAATGAAAAGAAATGAAAATAAAATTAAATTAAATAAAAGTAAGCAGAATGCAAGGCTGGGATTCAATCTGGAAATGAGGGGGTTGACTTGGCGCGTCATCTAGTGGTCCAGATTCAAACTTCTTAATCCTAATTAATTAAATAAATTAATGTGATTAGGGCTAATGAAACAGATCCTGGCCATCAAAAAAGGGTGGGAAGTCAACCAGTCAACGGGAATCAACGGCTCATATTCAAACTAACATTAATTACTGGTTTATGCCCTAATTACATTCAGGTGGCCGGAGAAGACTTCCGGTCGTCTTCTCCGGCCAGAAGCTCACCTGAAAATCACCCAACTTCCTCAAAACGTAATATAAATGAAATCTATGAATTGGGAAACGTTTCTAACACCCTCACGAATCAAACCCCTAACCTAAAACAAATTTATCTTTCCTAAATCATCTGAATCGAAGAGGGAAAGTTCTAGGGTTCGTAAGCTTCAAACACAAATTAAATTCTCAAAACACAACCATTTCAAAAACTAAAAGCATCAGGATGATCAGGAGAGCATAAAGAACAAGTTTGTAACAAGAAAAATCATTTCTGGAAAAATTAATTTCGAGCTACCTGAGATTTGCAACTTTCAATTTAGGAACTTTCAGGCCTCTTCCTTCAGTGCAAGCTGCTCCTCTTGGTCCCCCAAGTGTGTTTGAATGCTCAAAATGAATTTGTGTTGGCTGGAAAAGAAGATTCGAAAGGAACTGCTTCAGTTCAGTCAACAATGGCAGATGAGATTCTGGCACTCTCAGGCTGTGAAAAGGGGTTGTTTGTGATCTATGAAGTGTGTTGAGAAGGTTTGTGGTGTTGGTTGGTGTGTTTGTGAACTAGGATAAGAGTTTCGAATGAAACTGCAGTTTGAGGTGAATGATGGCAATGGAGTTTTCAGGCTTGTTTCAGGCTTATGCTTGGGGTGTTTCTTGTCTATGAGGTGTGGTGAGTTGAGTGATGATGAGAGTTTGAGTGTTTGAAGACTGTGGAGAGTGATTCGAATGAACTTGCAATGAGGTGAGTTTTTGTGTAAGTGTTCAATGTGTGTCTTTCAGCCTTGGCTCTTGATGTCTTTAGCTTGCAAATTGATAACATATTTTAATCCAAGTGGCCAGAGGATGTGACTTGTGCAGCTGTGATAGGTAAGTTTGCTTTTGCATAAAAGGTCAACTTTGTGTAAGATAGGGCATGGGCAAGGTCTAGGCAAGTACAAGGCATGGCTGGCGCAGCAAAGGTGAGGGAGAGGCCTAGCAAAGCTCAGCAGCCAATGCACCAAGTTGTAGGAAGTGAAATGAGTAGTTTTGCAAGTTGGTTGGCTTATGTTTCACATGTGATCCTTTGCATAACCAAGCATGAAACCAAGGGCAAACTTAGTTCAAATCTGATTTTTGTAACTTAGAGAAAGTTCACATGCTAATTTGAGATGCATTAGAGGCTGCAATGTGTTTTGATCCAAGACTTTGCAAAATTTCCACTTGATGCATAACTTGAAAATAAATGATTTTTGGCAACTTTGCATGGTCATAACTTTTGATCCAAGAAGAGTTTGATCATGTTCTTGTACTTTTTGAAAAGGGAAAGATGAGATCTACAACTTTCATGACCAAAGTTTTTCCATTTGAAGCCTTTTTGGATCAAGAATCAAGGCTTGAAAAATGACCTAAAATGATGCATTCTTGAAAAGTCAACTATGCCCAAAAAGTCAACATTTGCAAAAACCCTAAATTCTTGATTTTTATGAACTTCAACCTTCTTCCATGATCAAATAAAGATCATATACACTCAAAATGATGAAGATCACCCATTGGTTGGGTCATTGGGGGCCTCAGATGCCCTGATTTTGCACTGACTTGTCTGAAAAGTCAACTCTTGATCAGATGACTTCCCCATGGAATTTCTTCATGAAAATTGATATGCATACTCCCTATACCATATAGAGATCAATGGAAACAAGAATGACCAAAAAAATTGGAGTTATGGCCTCTGAAACCAAAACCCTAATTTTCAGTCAACTGTGCAGTTCAACCTGGCTCTGCATCCACTCAAACCCTAGTTCTTGTGATTCCTCTGCATTTTTGACTTTGTGAGGATGTAACATGATAAAAGAACACATATGGACCTCTTTGAGTTGATTGGTGGCCTTTGGAATGGCTCAAGAAGCATTGGGATTGCTCAGATCACACCCTAGGTGCAGATGCCTTAGAAGCTATGCAGTGAATCAAAAAATGAGATATGAGATGATATGATTGTGTTTATGCATATGAGATGATCACAAGCCATGGTGTGAATGGGTGAGGGCAAATTTGGGGTGTTTACACTCACAAACACAAAGACCTAATGTTGAAGCAGAAGTTGCTGCCAAGGCAAAAGGAAAGAATGTGGTATCTGACGAACCAACTGCCAAAGACACTCAGAAGACATCTTTTGAACAAGATGTAGACGAGTTCATGAGAATCATAAAAAGGAGTGATTACAAGGTGGTGGACCAGCTTCACCAAACACCCTCCAAAATCTCCATATTATCACTGTTGATGTGTTCCGAAGTTCACAGGAACGCATTGTTGAAAGTCCTGCACGCAGCATACGTGCCGGAGGAGATTACTATTAATCAGCTAGATACTATGGTTGCAAATGTCAACACCAGTCATGGACTGGGCTTTACCAATGCTGACTTAACAACGGAGGGACGCAACCATAACAAGGCTTTGCATATCACCTTGGAATGCAAGGGTGCTGTTCTATCTCATGTAGTGGTGGACACTGGGTCATCACTCAGTGTTCTACCAAAGAAGGCCTTAGTGAAGCTGGAGTATGATGGCTTGGCATTGCGTTCGAGTAATTTGGTGGTGAGAGCATTTGATGGCTCTAAATGATCAGTGCTTGGGGAGATTGATTTGCCTGTGTTGATTGGCCCACAGACCTTTAAAACTACCTTCTTTGTGATGGACATACAGCCGGCCTACAGCTGTCTGTTGGGTAGACCCTGGATCCACGCCGTTGGCGCTGTTATGTCTACCCTTCACCAGAAGTTAAAATTCGAGTGGGAAGGCCAAATCATCACCATCTGTAGGGAGGAGGACATCTTTGTTAGCCAGCTGGCTACGTATAAGTAAATAGAAATGGATGGGGAGATCCATGAGACCATGAGTCAGGGGTTTGAGGCCCTTAATATTAATGAAGCATCTGCTGTGTCTGGGACTTCCATCACATCATATCAATAGGCCCGGAAGGTTGTTGAGGAGGGTACCGCCCAAGACTGGGGCAAGTTGCTACTAGTTGAGAAGAAAGAAGATAGATTCGGGTTGGGTTACAGACCAACTCGACAAGATCAACCAGAGGCTGCAACGGAGCCCAAGTTTGTCAGTGGGGGAATGCTCACCCCGGATGCTGTGAACAGTTTGGAAGATGAGACAGAAGACGAACGCAACCTGGAAAACTGGATACGTCCAAGGATCCCGGGGAACCAAGTCTCAAACTGGTCTTCCCAGGAAATTATAAGAGTTACTCCTACAGAGTAATTATTATTTCATGTCTTTAAGTATGCATCAAGCCCCGCATCTTGCCCAAGATGTCAGGGCTCATTTTGTAATCGGGCCATCTTGTATTTTGTGCAAACGATCAATTAATGAATATCAGAACATCTTTTGCAAATGAGTCTCTTCTTTTTTTCCGCTCACTATTTTTCATTTTTTTATTTTTTGTACAAAAATAAAATGGCAATGTTTTTCAAAATAATAACTTCATTTTCACTTTTTCTAAACAAGATAAAACTGATCACTAAAATGAACGAATCTAAACCTTTGTAGAGAGTGCCCTCTAGAATGCACCAACAACAACACCGCTATGACTTCGTATGACTTTGACAATCTGATTAATCAAGCCGATGAAGGGGTTGAAGAAGATTATGAGCTACTTGAAGAACTAGCCAAGTTGTTGAGACAAGAGGAGAAGGTCATCACTCCTCATCAGGAGGAGGTTGAGACAATTAATCTTGGTACAAAAGAAGACTTGAAAGAAGTGAAAATCGGGGCCCGTCTGCAAGATTCGGTGAAAGAGCAACTTATTGACATGCTTCGGGAGTATGTGGATGTTTTTGCCTGGTCTTATCAGGATATGCCAGGTCTGGATACCGACATCGTTGTGCACAAGCTGCCTCTAAAAGAAGACTGTTCGCCAGTAAAACAAAAGTTGCGCCGTACTCGCCCAGATATGGCAATGAAGATAAAAGAAGAGGTACAAAAACAGTGGTCGCCAGTTTCCTTGTTGTGACTAGTTACCCGCCGTGGGTTGCTAACATTGTACCTGTGCCTAAGAAAGATGGCAAAGTACGGATGTGTGTGGATTACCGGGATCTGAATAGAGCTAGCCCGAAAGATGACTTCCCATTACCTCACATTGATGTATTGGTTGACAATACAGCTCAGTTCTCGGTGTTCTCCTTCATGGATGGGTTTTCAGGATATAATCAGATCAAGATGTCACCTGAATACATGGAGAAGACAACTTTCATCACACCCTGGGGCACATTTTGTTATAAGGTAATGCCGTTCGGACTAAAGAATGCTGGTGCCACCTATCAACGGGCTATGGTAACATTATTCCATGACATGATCCATAAAGAAATTGAATGTTATGTGGATGACATGATTGCCAAGTCCCTCACAGAAGAAGACCACCTGGTGAATCTGTTGAAGCTATTCAAGCGTCTGAGGAAGTACCAATTGAAGTTAAACCCCAACAAATGCACATTTGGGGTGCGATCCGGTAAGCTGCTGGGATTTATTGTAAGTGAGAAAGGGATTGAAGTTAACCCTGATAAAGTCAAAGCCATCCAAGAGATGCCTGCACCAAAAACTGAAAAAGAAGTTCGGGGGTTCCTAGGAAGATTGAACTACATTTCAAGGTTCATATCTCACCTTACTGCAACCTGTGAGCCCCTGTTCAATTTGTTGAGAAAAGAACAAACGGTCAGGTGGAATGAAGACTGCCAAAGGGCTTTTGATAAAATCAAGGAATACTTACAAGAGCCTCCGATCCTTATGCCTCCAATTGAAGGAAGACCTCTAATAATGTACTTGACAGTATTAGAAGAGTCAATGGGATGTGTGCTGGGCCAGCATGACGAGTCTGGTCGAAAAGAGTATGCAATTTAATACATAAGCAAAAAGTTTACCGATTGTGAACAACGTTATTCACTGCTCGAGAAAACTTATTATGCTTTAGCGTGGGCTGCTCGCCGACTAAGGCAGTATATGTTGACCCACACTACCTTATTGATCTCAAAGATGGATCCAGTCAAGTACATATTTGAGAAACCAGCACTTACCGGACGGGTTGCAAGATGGAAAATGATTCTCACAGAATATGACATTCAGTACACATCTCAAAAAGCCATCAAAGGCAGTGTATTGTCTGATTATCTTGCTGAGCAACCCATTGATGATTACCAGCCTATGAGGTTTGACTTCCCTGATGAAGACATCATGTTCATAAAAGCAAAAGATCATGAAGAGCCTATTCACACTGAAGGGCCTGACCCAGAGGAAGAATGGACTATGATGTTTGATGGGGCTGTTAATATGAATGGTTGTGGTGTTGGTGCAGTACTCATTACACCTAAGGGAGCTCACATGCCTTTCTCGGCAAAACTCACCTTTAACTGCACTAACAACGAAGTCGAATACGAAGCTTGTATTATGGGTCTTAAGGAAGCCATTGACCTCAGGATTAAGACATTAACTGTATTCGGAGATTCAGCTCTGGTAATCAATCATCCCAACGACAAATGGTACACTCACCAGGAGCATCTGATACCTTACCGGGATTATACGAGGAGATTACTGACTTTCTTCACCACAGTCAAACTTGAGTATATCCCTTGAGATGAAAATCAGTTTGCAGATGCTCTGGCTACCATTTCTTCTATGATCAAAGTTCAAGCTGCCAACTTTGTGCCTCGGATTTCAGTATCCAGACTTGACAGACCAGCATATGTATTCTCAGCAGACCTTGTTAAAGATGATATGCCTTGGTTCTATGACATCAAATGTGTAGGATCAAGCGCTTACCACTGCACTAAAAGCAATTGCTGTTAGTGAAGGCGCAACTTTATTTCCTTATAGTATAGAGTCTTTCAAGGGACTGCGCCTATTAAGCGCCATGGGTTGGGATGTTAAGCCCATCGAATCCCTAAGGGTGACGCTGAATTAATAAATCCAACAATCTCCCCCCCAGTGTCAGCCGGGGGGATTCGAACCCATGACCGGGCTCTGATACCACTTGTAGGATCAAGCGCTTACCACTGCACTAAAAGCAATTGCTGTTAGTGAAGGCGCAACTTTATTTCCTTATAGTATAGAGTCTTTCAAAGGACTGCGCCTATTAAGCGCCATGGGTTGGGATGTTAAGCCCATCGAATCCCTAAGGGTGACGCTGAATTAATAAATCCAACAAAATGCTTCTTGGAGGATCAAACATACCCACCTGGGGCATCTTCCAATGATAAGAAGACATTAAGAAGGTTGGCTGGTAGTTTCTTCCTGAATGCTGATGGTTCCTTGTACAAGAGAAACTTTGATATGGTAATTTTTAGATGCGTTGATAAGACAGAGGCAGACTTGTTGATGCACGAGGTGCATGAAGGATATTTTGGTACCCATGTTGGAGGACATGCAATGGCCAAGAAATTGCTACGGTCAGGTTACTACTAGATCACAATGATTGCAGACTGTTGTGCTTATGACAGAAAGTGTCATAAATTCCAGATTTATGCAAATAAGGTGCATGTGCCTCCGAATCCTTTGAATGTGATGTCTTCACCTTGGCCCTTTGCCATGTGGGGCATTGATATGATTGGCAAGATCGAGTCGACTGCTTCGAATGGCCACAAATTCATCCTGGTAGCCATTGATTATTTCACCAAATGGGTTGAAGCAGCGTCGTATGCAAATGTCACCATGCAAGTGGTAGCCCGATTCTTGAAGAGAGACATCATTTGTCGGTATGGAGTGCCCGAGCGAATCATTACTGATAATGGTTCCAACTTGAACAATAAAATGATGGCAGAACTGTGTCGGGACTTCAAAATCCAACACCACAATTCTTCTCCTTACAGACCAAAGATAAATGGCGCTGTGGAGGCAGCTAACAAGAATGACAAGAAGATTGTGCAGAAGATGGTGGTCACCTACAAAGACTGGCATGAAATGCTACCATTTGCCTTGCATGGGTACCGTACCTCAATCAGAACGTCCACTGGGGCAACACCGTATCAACTTGTGTATGGTATGGAGGCAATCCTACCTGTTAAAGTTGAGTTACCCTCCCTGCGGGTACTGATGGATGTCAAATTGAATGAAGCAGAATGGGTCCGTTCTCGGTACGAACAATTGAATTTGATCGAAGAGAAGAGATTAGCTGCAATCTGTCATGGGCAGTTGTATCAGAAGAGAATGAATAAAGCCTTCAATCAGAAAGTCAGGCTTCGGGAATACCAAGTAGGAGATCTAGTGCCGAAAAGACTCCTTCCTCCTCATACAGACCACAGGGGCAAGTGGACTCCGAATTACGATGGTCCGTTCATAGTAAAGAAAGTTTTCTCTGGTGGAGCACTGATGCTCAGTACTATGGATGGTGAAGATTTCCTGTCCCCTGTGAATTCAGATGCAGTTAAAAAATACTTCGCATAAAATGACCCGCTAGACATAAAAACAGAATGTAAGTCCAGGCAAAAATAGGGCATACCGGCGAGTCAAAAACAGAATAAAAGACTCGGGCAAAAATAATGGAAAATAAATAAAAAAATAAACACCCGCTAAGTTGAAAAGCCGCATTGGACAACTCAGGCAAAAATGGGTATCCCGGTGGATTGAAAACCCGAAAGGGCGATCCACGCAAAATAGGGGAATAAGCGAACAACTGCATTCTGAATTCGTCTGTATCACTTACAACATGGCAAGCTTCAAAAGGTTCGAGCATCGGTCAGAATCAGCCATCTTCAGAAAGCAGGATGAGAAGAACGTCAATATCATACGAGTCATAGCAAAAGGAAAGCACACTGAAGCGTCATCAACATTGCCAACACCTTTTTGGTTCTCAATTTGTAACAATCTCCTTATTTCAGGGGATTTGTTTCTTTGATTGTATTTGCCAATTCAGGGCACCCAAAATAATAAAATCAGATTTTCAGTCACATTCCGTCTCACTTCATTTGCAAAAAATGTCTGATATCCTTAATATATTGATTACATAAATACAGATGCGTCTTTTCTAAAAATTACATGCTTACAGGAAATATATTTGCTCTCGGAAGTGTCTAAACTCCTATAATGGAATCCAGTAGGGGATACCTCGGGGTACTTGTGCGTTTCTTTGTCATAACAGGATTGCTGGTATCCAAAGCGCAACATGGAGCATGAAATCTTCTCCCCAGCAGAGCTGCCCAATCATTATTTACTCAGCACATCTTCCAAACAGCACCAGAGATGCTTTCTTCCCATCAGAACTGTCAGGCATCATTTCTACAGCACTTTATCCAGATCAGTATCAGAAGGGGCTCATTTACCCAGCTAAGTTCATCATCCTCAGCAGGATCCCCACAGAAATCTCTAGGAAGATCGTTCAGTGATCATTCCTCCCCAGCCAAGTGTTAGGCAGGGAATCATCTCCCCGCAGAGCTTCAGCCTCTATCTAGAAGAGCAATGTCTGAAAATCTCACAACAAAGTGACGGAAGCTTCCACAAACCCAAGTTGGGCTCCTCATTACTAAGATAGGTCTATCAGTGACTTATTTCCCCAAGCAAAGTCATATCAGATACACCAATGATCTCATTTCCTCAGCTGGGATATCCTTTCAAGCAGATCAATTAGAGATCTTCACAGCGACGGGATCCGAATCCCGGATCGGTATCTTTTGCATAATCATAGCATTCGCATCATATTTCCCCTCAGAGCGTAGCATTCTGTCTAATACGGAGCATTACGGCAAAAATCAAACATATTGCATGAATCACAAGTTAGGTTTTGAATCAGCCACCTGTAAATATCAAAGGTACTTCATTAACAATATATAGAATACATCCCTTGTACATAAAAACCAAAGCGTCCCCTTTGCACTCTCATAATACAGATACATACTCTTTTTGACACTCGTCTGTGTCACCTTTTCCCCAGTAAAGTCGCCAGTACACTCTCTACAAACAGATACCTATACGCACTCCTAATACCCTTCCGTGTCACCTTTCCCCAGCATGGTTGCATAAACACTCATTGCAAACCAAACACTTGTTTATAATACATTTCTTCTGACACCCATCCATGTCATCTTATCCCCACAGATCTTCAGAATATCTTTTACACTCATAAGTTCATGACTTACACACTTTCTCTTATGATACTCGTCTGTGTCATATTCTTCCCAACATGTTGAACACTCGTTTGTGTCTCACTTATACTTACTCTTTACTCATACAGATACACGTCCGTATCTTGTATACACCATGTATCTATCTCATATTCAACACTCTTCCACGTTCTTTGTTAACCAGTTGGTACTCGTCCGTACCATCATCTCTGAACATGCGTCAGCGTTGTTTCTACCGATACGCATCCGTATCGTAGTCTTAAGGATGCTCGTCCGCATCTTTGATCTATACACAACGTCAAACACTTATACCTTTCATTTCTTGAATGTAAGCACTCGTCCGTGTTTACTATTCCCCAGCAAAGTCCCCAGCAAAACCTCTTTTCTATCTGACATTCATCCTATGTCATGATACTTTCGGCAGCCGTACCCTGCCAGGTGATCGTCCTTCACCCTTTGATGACCGTCCCTCATCATTCCCCAATGGAGTCTCTATTTATTAGAACCCCTTTCTATCCGAAATTCGTCCTATGTTGTGATGTTGAGCAGCCGTCCCCTGCTAGGTGATCGTCCTTCACCTTTTGATGATCGTCCTTCATCATTTTATCTGATGGTCGTCCCCATTGTTGATCTTGTTATCTGACATTCGTCCTATGTCATGATAAACCCCGAGAGCAGCCGTACCCTGCTAGGTGATCGTTCTTCACCTCTTGATGATCGTCCTTCATCATGCTTATCCGATGGCCGTCCCCATCGTCGACTCTTACTATCCGGCATTCATCCTATGTCGTGATACTTTCTGCAGCCGTACCCTGCCAGGTGATCGTCCTTCACCCTGGATGACCGTCCCTCATCCTTATCCCCAACAGAGCAGCCATTACCTGCTAGGTGATCGTCCTTCAGCTTTGATGACCGTCCCTCGTCAATTTATTCCTTTAACCTGATGGTCGTCCCCATCATTGCCTTTACTGATAATCCCCAGAAAATCTTGTTACTTTCCCTGATGGTCGTCCCCATCATGATACCTCCATTTCCCCAACATGTCGGTCGTACCCACCATTGCTTTATCCCCAGCAGTCGTCCTCTGCTCGACGGTCGTCCTCCGTCGCCCGCACTGTATAATCATATTTTACTTCCTTTTATAACCTATATCCTTTTTCTTCTTCACAACCAGTGAGTGCAAATTTTGGACTGTCTTTGGTATTCAACCACAAGTTATCTTGTTTGCCTGTTAAGTCGTTGCTTACATCCTGCACAGCTAACTCATGTTTGAATAGGGGCAGCAGTAAACACCCCAAATTTTCCCTCACTCATTTCACCATGGCTTGTGATCTTTCATATTTTCATTAGTTCAATCATATCCTATCATGTTGCATTCACTACATTGGTTCAAAGTCATATGCATCTTGGGTTTGTGATCTGAGCAATCCCTGAGCCATCTGAGCCACTCCAAAGGCATCAATCATCTCGAGAAGTTCCATGTATGTTCAAGCATCATATTATATCCTCCCAAGATCAAGAAAGTCAGAAAATCACAAGAACTGAGAAAGGCATGGAAGCAGAGCCAGGCTTAACTGCACAGATGACCTAAAATTAGGGTTTTGGTTTCAAAGGCCATAACTCCAATTTTTTTTGTTCATTCTTGTTTCTATTGGTCTCTATATGCTATAAGGATCATGCATACCACGTTTGATGGAAAAATTCATTGTGGAAGTCATCTGATCATTGAGTAACTTCTTGAGCAAGTTAGAGCCAAATCAGGGCATCTGAGGCCCCCCAACATGGGACCAAAGTGGATTTTTCATCAAAATGAAGTTATATGGTCTTTTTTTGATCATTGAAGTGCTTGGAAGTTCACAAATTTGAAGAAAAGTGGGCTAAACCAAAAGTTGCCAAATATGGAAATGACTTGTAATGTAAACTTTCCATTTTGGGGAAGTTTTTTCAACCTCCTCTTTCTCAACAAAAAATGCTTCAAATGAAAAATTCTTGGTCATGAAGGATGTAGATTGGATCATTCCCTTTTCAAAAAGTACAAGAACAAGATCTAATTCATTTTGGAACTCAAGTTATGGCTTTCCAAAGTTGGGAAAAATCACATAAAATTCACTTTTGCACCAAAGAGGCATTTTGCAAAATGGCATAATAAGGCATTCTAAAGGCTTCAAATATGCACAAATGCTTCACAACATCCTCATGTGACCTCTAAAGATCAGATTGGTGCTTTGAAACATTGCATTCCATGCCTTGAACTTCAAGTAATTCAAAAAGGGCCAAACTTCCCCAAAATTGCAAAATGTATCAAATCTCTTCAGCCACTTGTGCCAGCTACAAAATATGACTTCCATGGACCTCCTTGAAGCAAGCTGACTCGAGCCATACCCTTGTACCATGCCTGAACCAGCCCATGCCTTCACTTACACAAATGTTGACTTTTTGCATATTGAACCATACCAATCAGCATAGGCCACCAACAACTCTCTGACCTATCAAGGATTGATATGTGTACCAAAGGCAAGACATTTCACATAAGCTTGGAACCTGAATCCTCCCACAACTCAGCAACCACAAAAACTCTCTCTTATGCATTTCTCTTCGAAACTCAACACACAAGCCACAAACATCAAAATAAACTTCATAGAACAACTCACCATGAACCACCGATCATTTGCCACCCATTATCTTGCCCTAAAAACAACCATATCAAAAACACAATTTCTCTCCCCTTTGAACTGAACTGTATCAAACTCACAAACTAGCCACAAAACACTCCAACCAAGTATCAAAGCTTCTTCAAGGAGTTCATTGGAGGCATTTGGAAGCAAAGAAGCAGCCTGAAAGCTCCGGGATTGAAAGCTCCATCTCAGGTAGCTCCCTCAAACTTTTTTCCAGAAACCTTCTTTTAAGTTATAGAGATGATCTGCTTGCTCCACTGAACATTCTGCACTTTTTATTTTTGAAAATGATTGACTAATGAGCCTATATCGTATCTCTGAAAGTTTGGCCATTTTGGAGTTTTGATTCGTATCTTGTTCTTGAGGCAATATAAATTGGTTTTGGGAGTAGATTCGTGTTTAGGAAGGTTTGGGGGTTTGATCTGGAGCTTTACAGCTCTTAAAATGACATAGGGAGGATTTTGTTCTTGAGGGTTGGCCGGAGAAGACGACCGGAACCACTGTTCCGGCCATCTGAGGTTAGTTTGCCCTAATTAGGGTTAGCTGAGTAATTAGTGTGTTTTTGAATCTGGACCCTAGGATTGAGTTTCCCGCATGTGAACCAATGGCTTAGATCATCCCATTAATTCATAATTTCCATTTAACTTAATTAATTAGGTTTAATTAGTTAATTAGCCTGGTTTGAATTGTGTCCATTGGATCTGGCGCGCAGTCGAACCTCCCAAAGCCCAGAATGAATCTCAGCCTTCCATCCAGCATACTTCTCATTTAATTAGCTTTTATTTCATTTTTTCTCATTTAATTTGCACGAATTTTAAAAAATAGTAAAACACATCAAAAAATTCTGAAAAGTTTTATTAAATCTTTTAATAATTTTCAGAACCCAAAAATATTTTTATTTTATTTTTTGCATTAAAAATATTTTTAAATCATTTAAATGATTATTTTTAATTAGTTAATGGAAATTAATTAATTAAAAATACATTTAGGTATTTAAAAATCCCAAAAAAATTCAGAGAACATTTCCAAACATTTACAAACATTTACAAACTCACAACACAAATTTATTTTTGTTTTTGATCATACTTTGGCAATTTTCATTTGAATTAGGGTTCTTTAATTTGAATATTTTTAACCCTAACTTCAAAAATTCATAACTTTTGATCCAAGTTGAGTTTGTGAATGGTTCTTTTTGCATTGGGTTATGAATACTTTCAAGCATCCAAAAACATTTTTGTTTCTTTTTTATAGTGCATTTTCAATTTGTTTGGCATTTTCCCTTTAGGATCACCCTTAAAACCTTAGAAACTTAGGAAAATCATAAGTCCTTTAGGGTTTAGCTTATGACCTTCCCCTTTGGACATTGAACTTTTATAGGTTTAGGGTCCCTTTGATTCCATTTTCAATTTTTTATCTTATCATTTGCTTCTGGTTTTGAATTTTGCATCTCATGTTATGCATAAACCCTAATTTGCATCTTTATTTGCATCCACCTTACATAAGCTTGCATACATGAACTTGCCATGACATTTTGTGCATCCCTATGACATATAAGACATCTTAGGACATATTGAAATCATGTTTGATCATTGCATCATCCATTTGCCATTGTTTTGCTTTCATTTTATGTCATATGTATTCATGAACTTTCATGCTCCTTACATGTCTTATTTGCATTCCCATACTTTGCATGATCATCCTCATCTCATGACATACATTTATGTCATATCTTTGCATCATTAGAATCATGAACATGTTTCTGACTTTGGCTTTCATCTTTGCATTTCATCTCATTTTCATTTCATTTCATTTCTTTTTGCTAACTTTTCAGGTGGTAAGTGTTTGAGAAGTGAATTTGCCTTCACTTCTCATAATCTCTCCTCATATCTATTATGCATCATTGCTGCATTTTACTTGTGAATTAGATTGAGCTTGCTCATTCATTTTCCATCCTCACTTTCTTTCTTCAAGAAACTTATCTTCTTAAGTGAAGTAAGTTGTCTTGCTTCTTTCTGCTTCTCCTCCTTTCATCTTCCTTCTTCCTTGGTGGCTCTTCTTGAAGATTTCTTGAAAGCATCATAAACCCTAGGAATACCCAAGCATGTTAACAATTAGGGTTTGATTAGTCTCCCCATTAGTTTTACCTTTTGTGTCATCTTTGTGTCTTCTCTTCTCATCTCTTAATCAAGGACTAAACCTTAAAGGTTGTAAGGCTTTGTGATTAATCTTATGCCTGCATCCTTCTATTAGGATGGAGTGTATAACTTTAATCCTAAGTATTAAGCCCTTAATATGTTTAAATCCTTTAATCAATTCATCTAATAATCACTAAGACATCAAGCTTGTAACTTGGGCCTTGCATTAGGGTTCTAATTCTTCCTTAATTGGTTAAGAAGGACTAACCCTAGTGTTAATGGACAAGTCCCCCTCAAGTTGTCTTATAAACCATAAAATACATTTCTTAATCTTACCATTAATTAAAATCCACTTTAATAAAGAATTTGTTTTGTCATGAGGTTAATCCCTAATCATGGATTAAGTTGAGGAGCCTTTCTCAGCTTAAATGTTCCCATCTATTATCCTTCTATTAGGATGGTGTAATGGGTCCATTGAATCTTTGATTATGGCTTAAAATCATTACTTAACACCAAACAAAAACTCCAAAAACATCTAAATAATTACAATTAGGTTAATGATCTTAATCCTACATCATGGTGATTAAGTGTGAGGTGCTTACTTCATACTTAAGGTATTCTCATTACCCCTAATCAGAGGGAGGATGTGATGAGTTTACTAACCCTTGGTTTAGGCTTAAGCTCATTTTCTTATGACAAATTCCAAAAGCAATAAAAGATTTAAAATATCAAAAATAAACAATAATCGTCTCCTCCGGGATTCTTTTCTCATCATCTTCATTCACAAACGAGAACTTGCTTCTCCCGTCTAATGCAAGACAGTTTGCACCTGAGCCAGACAGGTCATACACTTGAGCATAGACAAGTAAGCAGTTCACAAGTCAATTTATCTTTCAGTCTCTTTGAGTCTAACTACGGTCTTCTGACTTCCTCATTGCACGAGAGGATACGTAGGCATAACTTAACAGTTATGGAACAAAAGTCTCTATATATTTCCCCTCTTCCAACATTATTCTTTAAGCCTCATAGTCTTGAACTTCACATTCTTTCCTTACACTGACACTCTTTTATTTCACTTCACATTTCTTTTGCACTGACACTTGCATTCTTTTCCAGCTTTTTGCACACAGATAGCACTGACACTACCCATTTAAACACAAACTTTCAAGCGTGGATCCCGTCGAGTACGACGGACAATCTGGGTGCTGATACCTTCCCAGGTTGTAACCAACCCCCTTTCTCAGTTTCTCTGGTTCGCGACCGTCTTGTCCATTTTTTTCCTAGGTTTATGCAGCATTACCTTTCCTTCGGGATAAAAATGCCTAGCTGGCGACTCTTTCCAGTTCATTTTCATGTTCTCTTTCGCCGACCGTTCGCGTCTGTACCCCTCTTGGCCCTGTGTCATCAGGTGGGAGCGACAAGATAGCCTATGTCAAGTATCAAGATGAGGTTGAGAACGTCTACGATGAGACTCTGGCTCTAAATGATAATGAGATAGACTTAGCTGAGCTTAAGCAAGGTCCTCTTTATTCCTGCAAACTATTAGTCCCTTCAAATGGAAAGAGTCCTGCTGAAGTCGAAAAGAACGATAGATTTCCAAAGAAAATATATACTTTTGACATCACCAAGTATGATGATATTTTTGATTTATTAGTTAATGATGGACAAATATTAGTCCCTCCTAGTGCTAAAACACCACCTTTAGATCAAAGAAAGAAAAGAGATTTTTTCAAATACCATAATTACTTGGGTCATAAAACTTCTCAATGTTTTCTTTTCAGGAATTTGGTGCAAAATGCAATCCAGGAAGGAAGACTCAAGTTCGGCGACAAGCCAAAGGCACAGATGAAGATCGACAATGATCCTCTTTAGACGGCTGAGGCAAATTACTCTGAACCTTCTGTTGTAAACTGGGTGGATGTCGTTGAGCAAACTGCTGATGACACTGTAAATCATGATCCAGTCGAAGATGTAGATAACCCTGTGATGTTGAGGTCACTGAGAACCCTAGCATTAAAGCTGTAGTATTCAAGGCCAATTAGGAGCTGACCGGTGAGAAATGGGAACATCTGATATGCAAGGCTGCAGAAGGATTCTTTAAGACATCATCAGAGGTTGAAAGGGTTAACGTGGGGGTTACCATTGTCCCCCATGAGGAGGTTGAAGAGTCAAGCCTCCCACTCATTACTAAAGAAGCTGCTGAAAGTTTCACAAAGATGGATGAGGCCACTGATGTCTTAGAGCTGGACTTTTCTAAGATGGAACTCAAGGATGAAGTTAATTTTAACATGGTCGAAGTAACAGATGACTAGATACTGAAGGTGGATCATTCTATAGACCATAAGGACCACTATGCAAAGGCTTATCCCAAATAGGGTGAGACTATTGTTGATTTCTTGCAGAGGTGTCAAAATAAGAAGTCAGAAGTGATGCTCTGTCCAAGGTGTAGTTCTATCTTTGACAAGAAGGTCGCTCGAAGTCTTTAACAACCGAACAGGATGCATAAGGGAAAAAGGAAAAAACTACCCAAAAGCATGTTTGTTTCGACCCAAGGAGAGATAACCCCTATCAACAAAGGGCCATGCCTCAGGCTCTCAAGTCTAAACAACCCTCATTTAAGCCAAGTGGAGAAGTCCCCACTAACAAGTGATTTAAGCCTAATGAGTTAGGCAAGAGGAAAGGACAGAAATGGGGAAAGTTTGAGGTTGAAAGAATACCGTCGTTGGGGTACACAAAGGAGGTTAGGAACTCTAATAAAGTTGCTTATGTATATGAGAATTATAAAGGTAATAATCTTATGTCCAGGTCACAATGGCGTTGGGAGAAGCGCAGAAGGAAGGCTCGGAGGGAAGCCTCCAAAGGTGATTATGTTGAATCCAGCACAAGTGTTCTTGGTGGAGCTATGGACAATCTTAAAGTGAGTAATAAGGTGCGTGTGGGGCATAAAGGAGCGACGTTCAGAAACAAAGGGGCTGACATTAAAGCAGAGATAAAAGTTGAGTTGAAGGCTGTTGAAGATGAAGAAATGACAGATAACTTCGAATGTGAATCTGAGGCTTCTTTATACGTTTTGGTTAATGTGGTTTCAGTAATGCCCATAGAGTACGAACGCTTCACTGAAGTAGAAAATCTGGATGCTAATACTAAATCAGAAATGGAAGCACACCAACTTGTGTGCTACTATGTGATAATTAACGGTTGTGTCGGAGAACATAACGCTTTCTTCGAGAGACCCACTAAGGCCATGAGGGGGCACCTGAAACCCCTTTATATTACTGGAAAAGTAGAAAATGTGGCTATCAACAAGATTCTAGTTGATTGTGGCGCTACAGTAAATATAATGCCCCATTTCTTGCTGCCCAGGATTGGCAAGTTCGACACCGACCTCAAGCCCCACAACTTGGTCTTGTCGAACTATGAAGGTAATACTGGACCTACTATGGGGGTCCTTCAGGTTGACTTGACTGTGGGGACAGTCACAAGGCCCACTCTCATTATGGTGGTAGAAAATAAGGCCACCTATAACCTCTGGTTAGGGAGAGAATGGATACATGGCATAGGAGCAGTGACATCTTCCATCCACCAAAGGGTCACCATATGGAGGCTAAATGGTATTGTTGAGAACATCGAAGCTAATCAAGGGTACTTTAAGGTACCAGTGAATCACGTAGAAGGTGTAGAGTTTGATAAGAATCTAGTGCACATTGGTCCATGTGCACCTGCATGATTCGAATTCATACCAGATGATCACGCATACTGCACTTTAAAACTCCATCCTATCGAAGGATTCTGCTGGGATAGAGAAGTCGTACAAGAGCCAGGAAATCTCCCACCTTATTTCCCTGAACCTGAAATTCGGCCTACAGGATGGGGAAGCGAAGGTAGTAATAATGACTGACTTCGAAGCCCTAAAAAGAATTTCAGCTTATATGGCTGAAATAAGGATACAGACGGCCTTAGAGGTTGTAGGTAATGATATGGTTGTAGAGGCCATTACCGAATTTGTTGAAGTGATCCCTACGAAGGATTTCGACCAAGAGCCCTCAGAAAAGGCTCAAGAAGATCCAGACCAGAGGCTTGATGCCATTCATGATAATGAGCCTTTGGGATTTGAAAAAGATCCTTTATCAGAAAGTACCAAAATGTTGGCTCAAGATCCTTTAGAAGAGATAAACCTAGGAGAAGGGGAGTTGAAAAGTCCTACATATATTAGTACCAACCTCGAACCAGAACTTAAGAACGAAGTGGTCCACCTGCTGAAAGAATTCAAAGATTGATTTGCATGGGACTATAATGAAATGCTTGGTTTGGAAAGAGAGCTTGTCGAACATAAGCAACCAATCAAACCTGGGAAGAAGCCTGTCAAACAAAATCCAAGACAGTTCGCCCCAGTAATCCTCACAAAAATTAAAGAGGAGATTGAAAGGTTGCTTCAATGCAAGTTCATTTGTACGGCTAGGTATGTCGAATGGTTAGCAAACATTGTGCCAGTAATTAAAAAGAATGGTTCTTCAAGGGTGTCCATAGATTTTAGAGATTTATATTCAGCAACCCCTAAAGATGAGTATTCAATGCATGTGGCTGAAATGTTGATTAATTCTGCTGTGGGACATGAGTATCTAAGTATGCTAGATGGCTACTCAAGATACAATCAGATATTCATTGTTGAGGAAGATGTCCCTAAAACTGCTTTTCGATGCTCATGAGCCTTAGGCACCTACGAATGGGTGGTTATGTCCTTTGGTTTGTAAAATGCAGGGGCAACTTATCAAAGAGCAATGAATTCAATCTATCATGATTTCGTAGATATGTTTATGCAAATTTACATTGATGACATAGTTTTAAAGTCTATTTCTGGAAATGACCATGTCAGTCCCCTTAGATGTTCCTTTGAAAGAATGAGAAAAGATGATCTTAAAATGAATCCTCTTAAATGTGCTTTCTGTGTGTAGGCAGGGGACTTTCTAGGATTTGTGGTCCATAAAAAGGGGATCAAAATCAATCAGAATAAGACTAAAGCTATCATGGAGGATAAAGCGCCTTCGACAAAGAAGGATCTTCAATCACTCTTAGGAAAGATCAACTTCTTGAGGAGGTTCATATCAAATCTGGGTGGAGGGCTCACGCTTTCTCACCTTTGCTACTTATGGGCAAGGAAGGATTTCAGTGGGAGAAAGCTTAACAAGAAGCCTTCGACAAGATCAAAGAATACTTGAGTCATCCTCCAATTCTTTCTCCACCTTGTAGAAAGAAAAGTATGAGATTGTACGTAGCTGCTTCAGATAGAATTTTAGGGAGTATGCTAGCTCAAGAGGATGATGATGGCGTAGAAAGAGCCATTTATTACCTTAGTATAGTTCTAAATTAAGCAAAAACTAGGTATAGTATGATAGAAAAATTATGTCTGTGTTTCTATTATTCTTGTACTAAATTGAAGCAATATATAAAACCAGTTGATGTTTATGTATCTTCTCGCTTTGATATTATTAAGCATATGTTGTCCAAACCTATTTTGCATAGTCGAATTGGAAAATGGGCACTGGCATTAACTGAGTACTCTTTAACTTATAAACCTTTAAAAGCTGTTAAAGGGTAGGTTGTCGCAGATTTTATAGACGACCATTCTATAAATGAGATTCCCTTGAATTATCTTGAGATTGAGCCATGAAAATTATACTTCGATGGGTCTAGTCATAAAGAGGGGACGAGAATTGGAATACTTATTATTTCTCCTGATAAAATTCCAACAACACTCAAGTACAAAATTGAAGGCCATTGTTCTAACAATGAAGCTGAATACGAAGCTTTGATAGCCGGACTTGAGGTATTATTGGAATTGGGGGCAACTTATGTCGAAATAATGGGAGATTCTGAGTTGGTAATAAAACAAGTCACCAAAGAATACAAATGCATAAAAGAAAATGTAATTATGTACTTTGTAGTAGTAAATAGGCTTTTGAAAAAATTTCAATCAGTCACCTTTTGAAGCATCCCCAAATTACAAAATCAAGTCTCAAATGACCTGGCTCAAATTGCATCAGGATATAAAGTTTCAAAAGAAAAATTACAAAGTGAAATTGAGGTGAGGGGAAGGGAAGGGAAAGTTTATGTAATTAGGTTTAACCCCACCAGACTTAGAAAAAACTAAGCTTGGGTATGTTGACGAAGAAAACTTTGAAATACTAATGGTCGATAGCATAAGTGACAAAGATTGGAGGAAGCCCTTAATGGACTACCTAGAAAACCCAACAGCTTCGACAGAAAGGAAAGTCGAGTACCAAGCATTAAGCTATGTTTTTTTGGGGAACAAATTATTTAAAAAGACTGCTGAAGGACTATTACTTAAATGCCTTAGTGAGGATGAAGCATATTTAGCTCTTTCGATTGTCCACAGTGGGGCGTGTGGAACACATCAAGTAGGCCACAAAATGAAGTGGCTCTTAATCCGACAAGGTGTGTACTGGCCTGTTATGCTAAAAGATTGCATAGAATTTTCTAAAGGGTGTCAAGAGTGTTAAGTACACGCTGGCATCCAACATGTGCCTGCAAATGAATTACACTCTATAATAAAACCTTGGCCTTTAAGAGGATGGGCTTTGGATTTGGTTGGAGAAATTCGACCAGCATCTTCAAAGAGTCACAAGTACATTTTGGTAGGGATTGATTATTTCTCCAAATGGGTCGAAGCGATCCCATTACCATGTGTCGACCAAGAGGATGTAATTGATTTTATTCAGAAACATATCATATATAGATATGGCATCCCAGAAATGATTACTACGAATCAAGGATCTATATTTACGGGATGAAGGATGCAAGAGTTTTCCACAGAAATGGGTTTTAAACTTTTTACATCTACACCATATTATGCCCAGGCCAATGGCCAGGTCAAAGCAGTGAATAAAATAATCATTGGTTTGATAAAAAAATCATGTGGTTAAAAAGCCAAGGAATTGGCACAAAACATTAGACCAAATCCTATGGGCGTGTCGAACTTCACCCAAAGAAGCAACCAATACAACTCGGTTTTGACTAACTTATAGGCATGACGCAGTTCTGCCTCTTGAAATTTATCTTCAGTCAACAAGAATTCAAAGGCACCATGAGATCCCAGCTGAAACTTATTGGGTCATGATGCTAGATGAATTACTAGACTTGGACGAAGAAATACTTCATGCCTTAGAGTTATTAGAAAGTCAGAAAAGGAGGATAGAGAAATCCTACAACTAAAAAGGTTAAATTGAAAACCTTTTCAGTTGGTGAATTAGTATGGAAAGTCATATTACCTATGGATCAAAAGACTAGATCCTTAGGAAAATGGTCACCCAAATGGGAAGGCCTTTTCCAAGTTACAAAAGTTTTTCGTAACAATGCGTATGAGACTCATGAGATTGAAGCTGATTTGAGAGTCTTTAAAGTAAATGGTAAATATTTAAAAAGATATAGACCTATGCTTCAAGAGATTCATATCAGAAAATAACAATTTCATCAATAAAAAAGGGGGCCATGAAAGGCCTTCAATTACAAGAGTCTAGGAACATCGTTGAATAGCCAGAAAACAAGAAAACCTATCCTTATAGATCCTCCCAAGTAAGGAAGTTAAGATAATCCATCCAGTCCTCATCAGATTCATATTCAGGTGGTGGCTCATTCTTGGGTGGCTCCTTGGCTAGAGATGCCACCTTATTCCCCTTTGATTGGGAACAAGTAACGACCCTTGCACGAGGAGTAGTTTTCTCTTCCTTTTTCAATTTTTTCCTTTGTTTGCAGGAAATGATGCCATCCACTTTCTTTGCAGAATTCTCCATGTTATTGTGATGGAGAGATGAACTGAATAGGGGTTATTTATAGAAGAAGGGCCTACGCGCTAATTGGCCAGATAAAAGGCAACCAGAAATCATGTAAAGTCTTTCTTGGGAAACAACATCATAAAAAGGCATTCAGGCTTCAATCTGAAGTTGGGAACTTGTGCCTCATAAATATGAGGCATTGAAAGCTGAAACGGCGCCATCATAATTAAGGCTGAAGCAGTAATGCTTTGACCCAAGGTTAAGTTAGAGTTTCTATGACTAACTTAAAAGTTATGTTAAACGGCCAAATAAAATATTGTATATATGGAGAAAAGAGATATGAGTCGAAAGTAATAAAAGAAATGCGTAAATTAACCGGGCAACAATGCCCTAAAATTGTCATTACATAAGGGCCCCAGCAGGGCCAAAGAACAGGATTACATAAGAGAAAAAAATACAAAGTCCAGGGACATGACAAATGTCATCGAAGATTAAAAGGGTAGCTTTGATTGCAACTGAATAAAATTGTGTTGATTGGTTAAAACGCGGTTCTCACAGAAAACCTTGTCAAGTTTGGAAGTAGCAAGCTCTTTGTCAAGCACCTCAGCATTATCAATGAGGTCGAGGGTGCACTCTAACTTAGCATTTAGTGAAGCCTCGTCGAACTGATTAAGCTCCAAGTTGCTCTTCTTAGCCGCATCAATCTTCTTCTGAAGTTCTTCAAGCTCCTTTTCCCAGACCTCAAGGGATAAGTTGTTGGCAGCAATTTGTCTGTCCCTCTTAGCCTTAATACCCTTCAGCCTTTCGACCTCATTCTCAACCTCCCTAGTAAGATCTCACGCATTACCATTCCTAACCCCGGTTTTCTGAATGATGTCCTTGACCTTGGGAACCAGCTCAAGATCATCAGACATTTGGTTCACCAAAGTGCTTAGTTCCATGAGGGCTTCAGTGATCTTGGGGTCAAGCGTCGAAAGATCCAGTTGTTTCAGGGTGTCTTTCAGGAAGAGGTGAGAAGTAGGATTCGCGCCCATAGTAGTACGAATGTACCTCTTGAAAATTTTATTTTTTATCTTCTTGAGGATTGGGCCAGCAGAATCCCTAGGAGTTGTCGAGGATCTGCGTTCAGAGAAGCCAAGATTTTTCCTAAGCTTTAGCCTAGCGTACTCCCTAGGGTTCAACTGTTTCAATGCTAACATTGGATCCCCAGCTGTAGGAGTTGGAATTTGGAGGACAGGGGTTTGTTGAGAATCTCCTTCAGGCAAGGTGGATTGGGTCTTTGCAGGCCTTGTTTCTAGTTCAACTTCATCCTTGCCCTGATCATTATACTCTTCCTCATCCTCCTCATTTTCTTTCTCAGGATCATTCACGACATGACCTTGAGCGGCAGCTTAAGGATCACCCTCAGTCTCTGGATCTTTTCTTTTAGGGATGGAAGGGGCAGGCTCTTCAGTTTCTTTGCCTTGTTTTTCTTCATCAACAGCAGAGGTTGCATCCATCTCCTTATCAAGTCTGCTGATTTGTCCAACAAAGTCCTTGTTAGTCATATTATCATACTCACGCTCTGAATCATCAGTATGAGACTGCTGATTAGTTGTCTTAGCAGGAGAATATGGTGCAGTTTTGACAATTAGGAGGGGAGCAGCTACCATGTTTATGGGTTGGTTAATTTCATCCAAAGAGCTATGATCAGAGCCAAAATCAGAAGTTGGAGTATAAGTGGGCTCACCTTGGTTGTTTAGAAGAACTATAGGCGAAAGAGGAGCAGTCAAAGGTTGCAAGTCAACACCTGCAACAGCCTGTCAACAAGAGAAGAATCTAAGTCAAGGCTATAAGAAGAAATCAAGAAGGGTCGAATATTAAGTTAAATACCTGATTTTCTTTGCCTCCGGGACTTGAGTTGGCACTCTTAGGAGCGCTAGTAATAGGCTTCGCCACATGAATAGGAAGTTTAGCCTCAACAACACCCTTAGTGGGTGCCTTCTTCAAAATTTGGCCACCTTAGATGATGGTTGGCCAGCCACATTGGAGAACTGTGCAGTCTTCCTCTTCCTTTTGAGGGGCACATCCTCAGGAGATTCGTCATCATCTGCAGAGATGACAATGTTGGAAGTCTTTTTCCCCTTTTTTGGAGACACAAAAGGCTTTTTGGTTGTCTAGCAAAAAGACCCGATATTAGAATATAGACACATAAGGAGTTATATAAAGTAAGGATTATAAGATACCTTCGTACCTTCTTTGTGTCTCTGACTGTATTACCACGCCTTTATTGGCAGTGGATCTTCTGGTAATTGCTGGAAATGCCAAAAACAATTGTCATGAGTTAATAATTGATAATTCAGTCAATGGAAATAAAAGACCTCAAACCTTCATATATTTTGGATTCGACATTAGTGTCTTCAAGCCCTATATGAAGGTGCCCTTTGAAACTATCCAGAGTGTGCTTAGTTGCAACCACCCTTTTAGCTTTCGGTTGAGACTGCTGTCGAAGGATCTTAATTGAATCCCCATAGACAAAACAATATAGAAATGGAGGAGCCATATCCACTCCAAAATCAGCAGTAGGAAGTCGAGGGAATTTTGGAGGAAAAAGTCTAAAAGCCTCCTCATACTGCCTCTCACGAGGAATGTTTGGGGGGATTTTCAACTTATGCATCTTTTGTTAATTTTTCTCCTTTAAAGTGACAGCAGCCTTACGAACGGTTCGACTAAGATCATCTGGTCGATAGATAGTTTCAAAGTACTTTTGGAAGGCTTGTATCTCTTGGATGTGTGTTGCTCCCGAAGACTTGCGTCTCGGTGCAGACGCGAACGGTCGGCGAAAGAGGTTGAAGGTTGAATAGAGTCGCCAGCTAGGCATTTTTATCCTGAAGGAAAGGGGGTTGGTTACGACCTGGGAAGGTATTAGCACCCAGATCGTCCATCGTACTCGACGGGATCCTCGCTTACTTGATTGTGTTTAAAAGGGGTAGGGTATGTATTGACTGTGCATAAAAAGCTAGGGAGAAATGTACAGTGTGTCAGTGCAAAAGAAAGGGTGAGTGCTCAAGAATGAGGCTCAGAAAAGAAACCTGAAGGAGGGGGAAGACACAGAGACTTTTGTTCGATAACTGTTAAGTTATGCCTACGTATCCTTTCGTGCAATGAGGAAGTCAGAACACCGTAGTTCAACTCAAAGAGACTGAATGATTTGATTGTGAACTGCTTGCTTGTCTATGCTCAACACACATCCCATCGACACTTCTAATACTGTCAGGTACATGATTAGAGGTCTTCCTTCAATTGGAGGCATGAGAATCGGAGGTTCTTGCAGATATTCTTTGATCTTGTCAAAAGCTCTCTGACAGTCATCGTTACACCTGAATGTTTGTTCTTTTCTTAACAGCTTGAACAAGGGTTCGCAGGTTGCAGTGAGATGATATATGAACCTTGAAATGTAGTTCAATCTACCTAAGAACCCTCAAACTTCTTTCTCAGTTTTAGGTGCAGGAATTTCCGGAATAGCTTTGACTTTATCGGGATCAATCTCAATTCCTTTTCCGCTTACAATAAAACCCAGCAGCTTACCAGAACGTACCCCGAATGTGCATTTGTTGGGGTTCAACTTCAACTGATACTTCCTCAGACGCTTGAACAATTTTAGAAGATTCACCAGATGATCTTCCTCTGTAAGGGACTTGGCAATCATATCGTCCACATAGCACTCGATTTCCTTATGGATCATATCGTGGAATAATGTTACCATAGCCCGTTGTTATGTTGCACCGGCGTTCTTTAGACCAAACGGAATTACCTTGTAACAGAATGTGCCCCAAGGTGTGATGAAGGTTGTCTTCTCCAAGTCTTCAGGTGACATCTTGATCTGATTGTATCCAGAAAATCCGTCCATGAAGGAAAATACCGAGAACTGAGCTGTGTTGTCCACTAATACATCAATGTGAGGTAATGGGAAGTTATCTTTCCAGCACTCGTCTATGTTTGATATGCCTGATATTTGTAGATACTCGTCTGTATCATTTCCAACACTCGTCTGTGTTGATTATATGTTTGAAGCTCGTCTGCTTTGCTTGGATATTCGTCTGTATCAATCCCCGGCACTCGTCTGTGCTAGTTTATATCTGTATGGTGGATTTGCTGTTTATCATGATATTCTTCTATGACTACTTCAAATGCTCGTCTGTGTTTGAATTTCTGGTATTCGTCTATACCAGTGGCTGATACTCGTCTGTATCATTGCCTGAAGTGCTCGTCTGTGTTTCTCAGATCATCGTCTGATACTCGTCTGTATCATTGACTTTTGACACTTGTCTGTGTTTTATTGATGATCATCCAATACTCGTTTGTATTGAAGAGGTTTCAAATCTTGACAGTGTTAATTAATGTCAAAATGGTTACCGGGCCTGGCGTAACAGGTAAATCCGAAGGAGGCTCGTCTGTCTCAGGCACCAATTATTGATGTTGCACCTGGCGTCACAGGTTTGCTCAAAGAAGACTCGTTTGTCTTATACCATATATCCGCGGATAATATATGAAGAAGGTTCGTCTACCTTGATTGCATGTCTATCCCACAGACTTTAGTGCATTACCGGTGCTGGCGTAACATGTAAATTCGAAGGAGACTCGTCCTTCTCAGATTATGTTCTTGAAGTGTTTTGAGGACTCGTATGTCCAACTCCTGGCGTCACAGGATTGTTTGAAGACTCGTCTGTCTCAAGTCATATGTTTTGCAATGTTTGAGGACTCGTCTGTCCAGCTCCAGGCATCACAGGATTGTTTGAAGACTCGTCTGTCAACATGTTCTTATTTCAGATATCAGTTTCAACTTGGAAGAAGCTCGTCTGTTTCTTTCTCCCCTGCAGTCCCCAGAGCGTCATCTGGTTGGGTTTATTTCCCAGTGTTGCATTCTTCGTCAGAGTGCAAATTTCTGGTCTTCTTGGTATTCAATCACAGTTTATCTTGAATGATCGATAGCCCGTACTATCGTCCTTTTCAGATTAACTGATGTTTGAATAAGGGCAGCTGTAACACCCCAAATTTTCCCTCTTCATTTTAAGCATCATATCATATCATATTCATCATACTCATATCATTTCCTCAGCATCATATCATGGAAAGATGAAGCATAACATCCCTCATGTTCTAGCATCAAGCATATGGTCATCTGTGGAGGTCCTTGAAGCATTTCAAGCCATGACAAGGGTCCCAATGAGTTTGTACATGTTCTATGGTGAGTCTACACTCCATTTACAAGTTCAAGACCATTGGCAAAAGCTCAGAAGATTGCATGATCATCAGAGATCTCAGGATAAGGCAAAGCTCCTATACAAGGCACCCAAATTAGGGTTGGAGATTCAAGCACCATAATCTCACAACTTTGGCCATTTCATTTGGGCAAAGTCTTATATATGTTAATAGGATCCTATGTGTCAATTTTCATGAGAAAATTCCATGTGGAAGTCAGTCAATGCCTCAGTTGCTTGCAGATGAAGGAAAAAAGTCAACAGTGCCCTTAAAAAGTCAACTGTGCAATTTCAAGGGGTCAAACCCAATTTTTTTGGCCAAGAGGGGTCCTTACAATGTTATAAGAGGTTTGGAATGCCTAAAGTTCAAGAATCATGGAGATTTGAAGGGTTTTGCAAAAATGGTACAAAGTTGGTTTTAAGGAATTTCCAAATTTGGCAACTTTTGCCCTAATTTTCAAATGGCCTTAACATGATCAAAAATTCTTCAAATGGACCAAAGTCAAACATGAAATTTGAAGAGTAAGGGCTCCCATTTTCAAAAATTACAAGTACATTTTCATAGGATTCCTAGAACTCCCTAGAGGTCCTTCGAAAATTTGGTCATTTTAGGGCAAAATCAACTTTTCAAGAATGCCACCAAATGCAAAAGGCTTCAAACTTGGTTTTCATGACTTGGTTCTAGCCCAATTGTGTTTCAAACTTAAAATGAATTGTATTATGACCAATTTGCTTCAAAGAATTGGTCATTTTCGTGCACTATGAAAAAATCCCTCCAAAACATGCAAATTGGCAAAAGTCATGAAACAAGTGTGATGCTTGAATCTAAAGGCCAGGAGTGACTGGATTTGAATCAAGGGTGGGAAATGAATTGCCCATGTGCTGAGAGGCCCAAGAGATCATGAGCATAGCATGCTTATCTCACCAAGTGCAAATTATTCAATTTCACACTTTTCTCATGACTCATTCGTGCATACTTTCTCACACTTTCAGCATTGCCTTGTGAGGTCATAACAAGAAGAATTAGGGCTTGGTAAATCTCAGATCTTCCTCACTCTCTCATTCTCAACTTTCTTGCAACTTTGCATTTTCTCACGAATCTCTCCATTCTCTCACTTTCTTCACAAAACTCTTCCATATTCTTGATCAGTGAATGATATAGATCAAGATTCCACCAATCATTAGAGCTTAAAGTGCAAAAATAGCAAGGTGCCATTCAGAGGCAAATTACTTTGAAGCTTCTGATCCAGGTCCAATCAAGCTTCTTCTTGCATTTATTTTGCAAGAGGAGATCACAAGAGCTAGATCTGCAGCTTTGGAGGCCTTTTCTTGGTGGTTTTGAAGGATCTACAACTCAGGTACACCTTGAAATCTCATGTTCTAGAAATGAAATTAATGATACATTTTGTGTTATTTGATCTTCACTAATGATTCTGCACTATTTAAATTTGAATTTGAGGCATTATAGCATGAGTTATGTGAGTTTCAAGTTTGATGATGACACTTTATTTCCTTCGATCCGTCCAATCCTTTGATTTTTAGCCTTTTTTGATGTTATTTTTGAACTCAGGGATGTTGTTTTAGTGGATCTGGGTTATTTGTTTTCATTTTTTGGTTGATTTTTGAGGCTGTCACGAATTCCGGTGCCGGAGCCCTAGCTCCGGTCACCGGAAAATTGTTCATGTTCATATTAGGGTTTGTGTGGAGAAGACAATGTTTCAGCAGTAGGATATTTCATCCAGCGTTCAAAACGCTGCCACCTAGCCCTAGCTTCTTTCCATCTCATGTTATATTTTCTGTTTCTATTTTAATGCGTTGTGTGGTTCACCATATGGTAACAACCGTGCGTCTCACCACTCACATATCTCCATCCCTCCACCTCATTTAATGAAGCATTGCCCGCGTGCGTTGGATCCATCATGTGGTCCCTGTTTTTTTCCAGCTTTTCTTATTTTATTTTCATAAAACTCCACATTAAGACTCATAAACCTGCACCATAATGGGCTTAACATGATGATATTCGCACCCCCTCAAGTCCTTGGCCCAATTCAATTCAACGTACAAGTCCTACTTATCACACCTCCTTCCTAATTATTTTAATTTCTTTTTCCATTTTTTATTTCTTTTATTCAGTTTCTATTTCAATTTATTAAAAATACTTCCCTTCACATAAAAAATCCAAAAAATCATGTGTATTATTTTGAGTCTCTTTTATTTTATCATATTTTTATTTTATTTTTTCCATTAGCCACGTGTCTGAATTAAATCACCCTTTCACCTAGCTTCTTTTTAAGTCCATCTTGACCCCTCTGCCTTGTTTAATTTCCATTTTACTTTTCATGTGATTTTTCTCTGGAGTTTTGGAAACTTATTTCTTGAGTCTTGGTCTTGTAACTTGTGATGTAAGTTTGTAACCCTCACTTGTGTTCTTGCCTCCATTAAACCTACTTTTCTTCTGAATCTTTTCAAATCCTTTTGGCTAGTTGATATAACATGTTTGAAGATCATTTGGTTTCAATTGTGGAATTTTTAGATGATTGGTTGATTTGTTTTGAATTTTTCTTTGAACCTTGTCCCATTTGGCTTCCTTTGAACCTTTAGGTCTCATATAAGCTTAGAAGGGCACTTGTGCCAACTTCTTCTTCTCATTTGGGGTTCTTTTGGGGTATGGGTACCTTCCTAGTCCTAGGATAGGGTTTGTGTCTTCTGAATTTTTGTGTTTGCTTCTTCTTTAAGTCATTTGTTTCCTTAAGTGCTTTCACTTCATCTTATTGTTTCTTTTGCTCCCATTTGGTATTTGTTTGGTCTTGTACCTCTCTTCTCTTCATCTTGTTGGCTTCTTAAGCCATTCTTCATCTTGTTTTGGTTCTGGTTGTGAGCTTTGTGTTCATATCTTGTGCATTTTGCTTTGCATATTTCATAAGTGTGCATTTGTTTTCATAAATGTTTCATGTTGCATCTTTAGCTTGCATACTTCTTCTCCTCATTCCTTTGAGTTGCATTTGCATTGTGCATATGTTCATATCATTTCACTTCTGATTGTTTGATGTTAGCATGCCATTTGCTTTGTCTGGTGTTTCACTTGTATGCTTTACTAACCTTGCAGGGGCTTGGTAAGTGTGAGGTGTGGGAATTGAGTTCCACATCTCCAAATCTCATCTTCTCCTCTTATGTTTATGTGAACTAACTCTTTGTTGTTGGGCTTAGGCCTTTCTCATTCCTTCTTCTATCTTCTTCTTTCCTTCTTCATTAGGATAGAAACCTCACTAACCCTTAGGACATCCATGCATGTTAACACTTAGGTTTATTTTAGTCCCCCTTTAGAATTTTTCCTTTGAGATCCTTTTGGTTCTTCTTCTCTTCTCATCTCATAACTCTAAAAAACATCTTAATAAGTGTGAAGTGATGTATTTATCCATAGCCTTATCCCATGAGGTGTGCTTGTAGTCTTCCCATCTTAGGATAGTACAAGTTTACCTTGTGATGCACAAGGCTGATCAAGGTATCTTCTTCATAAAAGAAAAGCATAAAAAACACTTCTTCATCTGTAAATACCAAAACACTTAATAAGTAAACAAGTTAGTGAGCCTAGGCCCTAATCTTTGGGTTCAAGTTTTGGGGATCTTCTCCTTACTTGAGTGTGCTTGTTCTATTATTCCATCTTGGAATGTAGTGACAAGTGCACGTTCCATGGAAAAGAGCTTGAGTTCACTTCCTTGTGACACACTCATAAAAACTTCATAAAAAACACCAAACAAAAAATAAGCGTCTTTCCTTCGGGAATTCTTTTCTCATCTCCTTCGCTCCGTACGCAAACTTGCTCCTACATGTCACTTTGCAAGACGGTTACGCACTCGTTGTCCGAGTCTGCAACACCTGAGCAATGGCATAGGCAGTTCAAGCATTAATTCACAAGCAATTTCCTTTTAGTACCCATAGTTAGGGGAACTACGGCGTCTCTGATCCTCATTATCCTGATGAGGTACGTAGGCAGCGGGGTAGGGCCCGTTCGAGCACAATCTTTATTTTCCCTACATTTCTTCCTTTTCATTTCTTTTTCAATTCCCTTTTCGTTTCTTTTATCCAGTTCAGTTCATCTTCTTTGCAGCAGCTTTCATACCCTCACCCTTTGAAATAGTTTCTTTGCAAGCGTGGATCCCGTCGGGTACGGCGGACGATCTGGGTGCTAATACCTTCCCAGGTCGTAACTGACTCTCGAACTCAGTTTCTTTGGTTCGCAGGACCCGTGTCCTTCCTCTTTCTTTCTTCTGGTTTGTGCAGCATTACCATTCCCTTTCTTCAGGGATAAAAATGCCTGGCTGGCGACTCTATTCTTTTTTCCGCGCCACTTTCGCGTTTGTACCAGGATGGAAATCCGGGGAGCGACAGCTGGCAACTCTGCTGGGGACTGCACACAAGAGGTCTCTGGTTCCCCTGTGAGTCTATCCTAGCGCTTGTGTGTTTCTGTTTCATTGGGTGATGTTTTTTTTGCTGTGGCTTGTTGTATTTTATTGTTGTTTATTTACAGCTTTATTTACAGTTTTCAGTATTTATTTTCTGCATCATGTATATATACTGGACTGTCTGGACTGGTTTTCTGTTTGGTGGGATGGGTGTTACTTGTTCTTGAGAGATGAGCCAAGTACCCGGCTCGAGTGCACCATAGGACTTAGAGTGGTTCCACTTTGGCCTCATGAGATCTTGTCATGGGAGTAGTAGTGAGTTCCACACCCAGGTTGCGATTGTCTTGGAAATGTTTTGATTTGGGGATCTTCCTCTCTCATTACATAACCTTGACAGTTATGTGCAGCTGGGGACCGATCATTGAGAACCTTGTGGAAACATCCCTCTTTAGTGATGACAGTGGCAGCCCACATTTTGTGGCAAACCCATTCGCATCCGAGGGCCCACCTGGGGATCACATAGGATGACCTTGTGTCCTGGACTCAACTGAGGCCTCCCTGCGTAGTATATAATGCCAAACCGATTCCCTGATTTGGTCATGAGCTATTTCTCGGAGATGGTGACAGTATTATTGCTATTCGGCTTTGAGAGTCCGTGATGTCTGACTCGGAGCCTATTACCAGTGAGATTGGGAGGGGTTTACAGGTGTGCAGGAACCCTTGGCCTCAACATACACTCATCATTTAGTGGTCCTTGTTATGATCTGTGGTCCTATGGTTATGATTTCTGGTTCTATGGTTCTATGGTTCTGGAGTTCTGGTTCTGGAGTTCTGGTTTTCTTTATACTGATTTTCTTGTTCTGGATTTCTTGGTACTGTGATTCTGAGATCTTCAATCAGAGAGTTGTGATTATCAGAGAGTGTGACTCAGAGGACTTTTGGTTTGTCAGTAATCAGAGGGGCCCTTGTCAGTGTCCAGTTCAGATGGTCCTAGTTGATCATATGCTTGCATTGCATTGCATTTGCATCATTTTTGCATTAACTGTCTATGTTTCCCATTTTTCAGGTCATTGCTCATAATCAAGTCCCAGTTCTGGTAATCTTATCTCCATGGCAGAAATCAGAAGAGTTCCAAGGAAAAAGAATGTGCACTATACCTTTCTTCAGCCGGAAGTTAGAAGTGTTCAGAAGTTAGCAGGTCTGATGAACGATCAAGTCTTGGGCAATTTCAAGAAAAGATATGGCCAGATACTGAAGTTTGTGGACAAGCCCACTGCAGACCAGAAAGACAGTTTGCATACCCTGTTGCAATTTTATGATCCTCTGCTACGTTGCTTTGTTTTTCCAAGTTACATCTTAGCTCCGACATTGGAAGAGATCTCCAGCATGCTGAATGTTCCAGTCAAAGAGACATTGCCATTATATGGGTCTGAGGTTGTGCTTAGAGATGAAGATATAGCCAAGGTTTGTAGGTTTCCAGCTGCTTCAGTCAGGAAGGCTCTGCAAGAGAGTGAAGGTAAAGGACTCCCTTGGAGTGTGATCAACCCAGAGGCAGAGAGATATGCTACAGAGGCTAAGTGGAATGACTTTGGTGCTTTGCTCGCATTGATGGTGTATGGGTCCAGCTTGTTTCCTGGAGAGAAAGAGTTTGTCAGCTTAGAGGTGATCTCAATCTTTGCAAAAGGCAATCCAGTGCCTACTCTATTGGGTGACTTCTACTACAGTGTTCATTACAGAAATGAGAAGGGTAGGGGTGGTCCAGTAGTCTGTTGTGCTCCTTTGTTTGATGAATGGTTTGCTAGACAGTTGCCTAAGTCAGGTGCCTTCAAGGAGATGAGGGATGAATGGAGATGGTCCAGAAGACTGATGGGGTTGACTGCAGAAGATATTGCCTGGGGATATGACAGGGATCTGCTAGGTAAAGAGTTGCTGGTCAGTTGCAGAAGATTTGCTGGAGTACCTTTGCTGGGAAGGAAAGGTGTCATCAGTTACTATCCAACATTAGCCAGAAAATAGTTCGATTATCCTTTGAAATATCCTCCTCAGATGGAAGAGTTGGCTGAATCTTTGTACTTTCCTGCTGAAGGAAACAAAGAGTTAGTTCATTAAGCAGTCCAAGCCTGGGCTCACAGGATAAGAAAGGGTAAGAAAGACTTTGGCCGAGTTGATCCCAAGAAGTATCCACCATATGTTGCATGGCTGCAAAGACATGTAGAAGCAGTTCTCATGCCTTTCTCAGTTGAGGCTCCACTTTATCCCAGAGAAGTGCCTAGTCAGAGCAGTACTGTCTCCCTTGAAGAGTACAAAAAGCTAGAAGCTCAGCTGCATGAAGTCAGAGTGGAGAATGCTGAGATGCTAAGCCTGTACCATCAAGCCAATAGGGCCAAGAATGAAGCTGAAGACAAGCTGCAGAAGCTCCAAGCCTCTTTAGAAGCCAAAGAGAAGGACTTTGCTAGTAGAGAAGCCCATTTCCACAAGTTGGGTATGATGGAAGCCCAAAGAGAAGTTGAACGCAAGAAGACTTTAAAGACTCTCAAGGATGCTCGTCAATCCATTGTTTGGTTGCAAGGCCAAAGGGAGGAAGAGCAGAAGAAGTTCAGAGAGAAAGAAGAGTTCTTTGAAGTTCAGATGGCCTTCAAGAAGGAGGAGGTGGAGCAAGTCCACACCATCCAAAGGGAAAAGACCCAACAGCTAGCGCAAAGTCAGTTAGCTCTGGAGGAAGCAAGGAAAGAGATTGAAGAGCTCAAGCTGAGAGCGGGTGTCAAGAAGAGCAGAGCAGAGGTGGCAGAGCCTGGGTCCTTAGCCTAGTTGTTTATTTTTCCAGACTACCTACAGGCTTGTTGTAGGAGTCTTGCTTATTTTGTACTTTTGTCTTTCAATTATGTACTGGCTTGTAACCCTGAGGGGAATATTTTTGTGTGTATTCTGACTTTTAGCCGGCAGTTGTTTGTTCATATATAGTATTAATGTGCAAGTTATCATTTTTGAATGTGCAAGACTCGTTTGTCCGATACTGCTAATGTCTGAACACTGATCAAAGAGAAAGCTTGAAAGTCAAAAATTCAAAGTGATTGTCTGAGAATAGATGCCAGAACTGGGGCATGCCAAATGCTTAAAACCTGGAGACATGAACAGTTACATTGCATTGCATATAACGTGTTTGTTTGTTTTGCAGGTAGTGTCTCAGTTGCTAACGTGTTTTGTGTTTCAGGAACTATAGCTCCCCGGAAAGTTCGGGAACAACCAGTAGCACATAGATATCCAACAAAGATTAACAGAGAGGGAGTCATGGACCAGATGCAAGCTGACCTGGCAGATCTGAGACTGAGAATGGATAAATTTATGACATTGATGGCCGGCATGGGTCAGAACCAAGAGCGTCTGCGGGAGATGATAGAAAACAGTCAACCCAGGAACAACACTGTTGCTGCTGATAATCGTACTGGTGCGGGCGCACGACAAGTGGAAATCCCTATTGCTCAGCCAGGGGTGACAATAATCAATGATGGGTTGAATAATGTTCAAATGGATAATCAAGACGAACAGTTCACTCTCCTGGACGAAGCTGAAGGTCAGGGAGCTGAGATGAATAAGAGGTTTGAAGAAATGGCAGAGCAAATCAGAGCCATTCAATCCCAGAGCTCTTTGGGATTTTACATAACAGATTTGGGCTTAGTTCCTGGGGTCAGGATCCCATACAAGTTCAAAGTTCCAAGCTTTGAGAAATATAATGGCATTGCATGCCCAAAGACCCATCTTCAATCTTTCGTTGGGAGAATTGCTGCTCACACGGATGATGAAAAACTTTGGATGTATTATTTTCAAGACAGCTTGGTTGGAGGTTCTCTGGAATGGTACATGAAGCTTAACAGAGTCAATATCAAGAGTTGGAAAGATCTAGCAGAATATTTTGTGAGACAATATCAATATAATATGGACATGGCTCCAAACCGCACGCAATTGCAGCACATGGCTCAGACTGCCAAGGAAGGTTTCAAAAAGTATGCTCAGAGGTGGCGTCAGCTTGCTGCCAGAGTGCAACCACCGCTGCTTGAGAACGAAATGGCTGACATGCTTATCGGTACTTTGCAGGGTGTGTTTCTTGAAAGACTGGCGTCCAGTTCTACCACCAAATGCAATGATATTATCATTGCTGGAGAGAGAGTTGAGACCTTGCTGGAGATGGGGAAGATACAACATCCAAGTGCTAGTAGCTCGAATGGAGCGAGGAAAGCTTTCAGTGGACCTCCTAGGAGAAGAGAGGGTGAGACAAATGTTGTATTTGGCCGAGGCCGGGGCCGTGGTTATAGAAGACCCTATGAGCATGTGGCAGCTGTCACAATTCCTTCTGCTCCAGTGCAACAGATGCAACCTCCTCCACAACAACATCATCAACAACAACAACAACCCCGTACCAACTATCAGCAGAGACCGTATCAGCCAAGGCAAACTTGCCCGGCTAATAGGGTGATTGAGGCTATCCCTATGAATTATGCTGCTTTACTTCCAAGACTGCTGGATTTGAACCTGATTCAACTAAGAACTTTGGCACCACCACTTCCTGGAGAGCTTCCAGTTGGTTATGATGTTAATGCACGATGCGCTTTCCACTCTGGAGTACCCGGGCACTCGACTGAGAAGTGCAGGGCTCTCCATCACAAGGTTCAAGATCTTATAAATTCTAAAGCAATCAACTTTGCGCCACCGCCGAATGTTAATTCGAACCCTATACCCAATCATGGAGGGGCAAGAATCAATGATGTTGAGGGTGGTGACAAGTTGAGTCTTGTGCTGAGTATTGAAGAAGTGAAGACTCCTTTGAGGGTAGTGAAAGAGAGATTGCTGAATGGTCAAGTATTTCCTGGTTGTTATTTTGATTGTGAAGACTGTTCAAATGCTGAGAATGGATGTGAGAAGCTGAAGATGGGTTTGCAAGGTTTGATTGATGATGGATCCTTGCAGTTCAACAAAGTTGGTAATGATGAAGCTGATGATGTGTCAACAATTACCATTTTCTATGATGAAGATGACATGCCTGTCAGGAGAGAGCCTGTTACAATTTATGCTCCAGAGATTAGTACCGTAACCATCACCGTACTTGGGCCTGTTCCATACACAGACGATAAAGCCATTCCTTGGCATTATGGCTCAGACGTATACGTGGCTGGACAGAAGATTGAAAGCAAGGCTGTTGTTGTGGACCCGATTGTAGAGAATGTCGGAGGAGTTGGGGGTTTCACCAGAAGTGGTCATTTATTCGCTCCCCCTGTGCTGAGAGGGGATCCTGAGGCGGAGGCTTCATCCAAAGCCAAAGGAAAGCAAGCTGTATCTGATGAATCAACTACTCCTGTGGCTGGGCAGGGTACATTTGAAAAAGAGGTCGAGTAATTCATGCGGATTATCAAAAAGAGTGACTACAAGGTGGTTGATCAACTGAACCAGACACCTTCTAAGATATCCATCTTATCATTGTTGATGTGTTCTCCCGCACACAGAGAGGCTTTATTGAAAGTTTTGCAAATGGCCTATATTCCTCAGGAAATCACTGTCAACCAACTTGAAGCTGTTGTAGGAAGTGTTAATGCAAGTCATGGCCTAGGCTTTACATACAGAGACCTCACGTCGGAGGGCAGAAACCACAACAAAGCGCTAATATTACTATGGAGTGCAAGGGTGTTGTGTTGTCGCATGTTCTTGTAGACATAGGATCTTCCTTGAATGTGCTTCCGAAGAAGGCACTAATGAAGCTAAATGGTGATGGGATAGTCCTGAGACCAAGTGATCTGATTGTCAAGGCTTTTGATGGTTCGAGAAGATCAGTTTTTGGAGAGGTTGAGCTGCCCGTCAAGATAGGATCTCAAGTCTTCAAAAGTGTTTTCTACGTCATGGATATCCAGCCTGCATATAGCTGTTTGTTGGGACACCCGTGGATACATGCTGCTGGAGCTGTTACTTCAACCTTGCATCAGAAGCTCAAGTACGTGGTTGACGACCAGGTTATCACAGTCTGTGGAGAGGAGGACATATTCGTAAGTCACTTGTCGACGTTCAAGTACGTAGAGATGGATGGAGAAATCCATGAGACTTTATGCCAAGCCTTCGAAGCAGTCAACGTCAGCATCTTGACTCCTGTGGAGAAGAGCAGTGAGAAAGAGGGTACATCCATCCACTCCTACAGAGAAGCAAAAGAGGTTGTTCAATTAGGCAGTGCCCAAGGCTGGGGAAAGCTGTTGGAGCTAGAAAAGAAAGATGATAAGTTTGTCTTAGGGTATCAGCCTGGTGGGTCTACTCCAAGTGGTAAGGCTATCACGTTTACAAGCATTGGATTGCTCGACCACAATCAGATCTGTACAGCAAGCCAAGATGGGGCAGTGACGGTGACTGAGACAACTGGATCCACCCGTGTGCGCCTGGCGAGGAGCTAACAAACTGGTCTGCTTAAGACATCATACAAGTCACCTGGCTCTCAGAGTAATTATTTTGGTTCCTTTTATTAGCATACTGCATTGTCAAATCCAGCATTCTGCCCAAGATGCTTGGATCCATTGTATTGGGCCACCATGTTTTGTATTGCATCTTTATTTTCCTATGAAATAAAAGGACATTTTCAGACAAACTGTGTTCCCTGTCTTTGTTTTTAAAAAATTTCACAAAAATATAAAAAATGGCAATGTGTTTTCCTTTTTGTTTTTGTGTTAGCGTCTCTTTTTCAAAATAAGCAGATTCTGAATAAGCACATCATCTGTGCAGTGTTGATCATCCGGATTCCATTGAAAACGTTCCTGTTATGACTACGCATGACTTTGACAATCCTGTCTACCAAGCTGATGAAGGGGTTGAGGAAGACTGTGACCTCCCTGAAGAATTGGTCAGATTGTTGAAACAAGAGGAACGGGTTATTCAGCCTCATCAAGAAGAGATCGAGATCATCAACATTGGCAGTGAAGATGTGAAGAAAGAGATCAAGATTGGGGCCAGTCTGCAGGCCGACGTCAAGAAAGAGCTGATCAGTATGTTGAAAGAGTGTGTGGATATCTTTGCTTGGTCATATCAAGATATGCCAGGGTTGGATACCGACATTGCTATGCATAAGCTACCTCTGAGAGAGGACTATCCTCCTGTGAAGCAGAAATTGAGAAGAACTCGTCCTGACATGGTGATGAAGATCAAAGAGGAGGTTCAGAAGCAATGGGATGTCGGTTTCCTTGTTGTGACTAGTTACCCACCTTGGGTAGCTAATATTGTACCTGTACCAAAGAAGGACGGCAAGGTCCGGATGTGCGTTGACTACCGGGATTTGAATAGAGCGAGCCCGAAAGATGACTTTCCGTTGCCACACATTGATGTGTTGGTAGACAATACTGCTCAATTCTCGGTATTTTCCTTCATGGATGGCTTCTCCGGATATAATCAGATTAAGATGGCGCCGGAAGACATGGAGAAGACAACGTTCATTACCCCGTGGGGTACATTCTGCTATAAGGTCATGCCCTTTGGTTTGAAGAACGTCGGGGCAACTTATCAACGGGCGATGGTCACATTGTTCCATGACATGATACACAAGGAGATTGAGTGTTATGTGGACGATATGATTGCTAAGTCCCGAGACGAAGAAGAGCATCTGGTCAACCTGAAGAAGCTGTTTGATAGACTGATCAAGTACAAGCTGAGATTGAATCCAAACAAGTGCACTTTCGGAGTGCGTTCTGGGAAACTGCTGGGTTTCATTGTTAGTCAGAGAGGAATTGAGGTAGATCCTGCTAAAGTAAAAGCTATTCAAGATATGCCTGCACCGAGAACAGAAAAAGAAGTGTGTGGGTTTTTAGGGAGGTTGAACTACATTTCTCGGTTCATATCTCATCTAACTGCCACGTGCGAACCAATATTCAAATTGCTAAGAAAAGAGCAAACGGTCAGGTGGAACGATGACTGCCAAAGAGCTTTCGACAAAATAAAAGAATATATGCAAGAGCCTCCAATTCTAATGCCTCCCGTGGAAGGAAGACCTTTAATCATGTACTTGACCGTGCTAGAAGGGTCAATGGGGTGTGTGCTAGGCCAACATGACGAGTCTGGTCGAAAAGAGTACGCTATTTATTACCTTAGAAAAAAGTTTACCGACTGTGAATCCCGATACTCACTGCTCGAGAAAACTTGTTGCGCTTTAGTATGGGCTGCTCGCCGACTGAGGCAGTACATGTTGACTCATACCACACTTCTCATTTCCAAAATGGATCCTGTCAAGTACATCTTTGAGAAACCAGCATTAACCAGAAGGGTTGCTAGGTGGCAGATGATTTTAACTGAATACGACATCCAGTATACTTCTCAGAAAGCCATCAAGGGAAGTGTATTGTCGGATTACCTTGCACAACAACCTCTTGAAGATGATTATCAACCAATGAAGTTTGATTTCCCTTATGAACACATCATGTACCTCAAAGCAAATGACTATGAGGAACCACTTCCGGAGGAGGGTCCAGACCCTGAATCCAAATGGAAGTTGATGTTTGATGGGGCAGTTAAATCAATGGACGTGGAGTTAGTGTCGTACTTATTACTCCTAAAGGTGTTCACTTACCCTTCGCTGCCAGAATTACTTTTGGCTGCACCAACAATGAAGCGGAATACGAGGCATGTATAATGGGAATAGAGGAGGCAATTAATCTTCGGATTAAGAACCTCGATATATTCAGAGATTCAGCCCTCGTCATTAACCAAGTTACCGGCAAGTGGTATACGCATCAAGAGCATCTGATTCCATATAGGGATTATGCTAGAAAACTGTTGACGTTCTTCACGACAGTTAAGCTTCAGTACATACCACGTGATGAAAATCAGTTTGCTGACGCATTGGCCACTCTTTCTTCGTCAATAAAAGTCTTGTGTTGGAACTATGTGCCCAGAATTGACATATCCAGGCTTGACGCTCCAGCTCATGCCTTCTCTGTAGACGCTGTGTCTGATGAGAAACCTTGGTATTTTGATATCAAGTTATTCCTGGAAAAGCAAGAATACCCAACTGGGGCATCTTCCAATGACAAGAAGACCTTGAGGCGACTTGCTGCTAGCTTCTTCTTGAACACAGATGGAGTTTTGTACAAGAGAAACTTCGACATGGTCTTGCTCAGATGCGTGGATAGACACGAAGCAAGCCTGTTGATGCAGGAAGTCCACGAAGGATCTTTTGGTACCCATGCAGGGGGGCATGCTATGGCAAAGAAAATTCTGAGATCAGGGTATTACTTGATGACAATGGATGCAGACTGTTGTTCATTCGCTCGTAAGTGCCACAAGTGCCAAATATATGCAGACAAAGTGCATGTACCTCCAAGCTCGCTCAACGTCATGTCATCTCCTTGGCCCTTTTTTATGTGGGGCATTGACATGATCGGGAAGATCGAACCTACTGCTTCAAATGGTCATCGCTTCATCTTGGTCGCGATTGATTACTTTACCAAATGGGTAGAAGCAGCATCTTATGCCAATGTCACTCGTCGAGTGGTTGCAAGATTTCTGAAAAGGGATATCATATGCAGATACGGAGTGCCCGAAAGGATCATTACTGACAATGGTTCTAATCTCAACAACAAGATGATGGCAGACTTGTGTCGGGACTTCAAGATTCAGCATCACAATTCTTCTCCTTACCGACCAAAGATGAATGGTGCGGTAGAGGCAGCTAACAAGAATATCAAGAAGATTATGCAGAAAATGGTTGTCACCTACAAAGATTGGCATGAGATGTTACTGTTTGCTTTGCATGGGTACCGAACGTCAGTCAGGACGTCAACAGGGGCAACTCCCTTCTCTCTGGTATACGGTATGGAAGCAGTCCTGCCTATTGAAGTAGAGATTCCTTCATTGCGTGTGATGATGGATGTCAAGCTTGATGAGGCTGAATGGGTGCGTGCTCGTTACAATCAGCTATGTCTAATTGAGGAAAAGAGATTAGCGGCTATCTGTCATGGTCAGCTTTATCAGAGGAGAATGAAGCGGGCATTCGACCAACGAGTACGTACTCGAGAGTATCAAGTGGGAGAGCTTGTGTTGAAGAGGATCGTTCCTCCAGGTTCAGATCACAGGGGCAAGTGGACCCCAAACTACGAAGGACCATTCATAGTGAAGAAAGTATTCTCAGGAGGAGCACTGATGCTCACCACTATGGATGGAGATGACTTCCAGTCCCCTGTTAACTCGGACGCAGTTAAAAAATACTTCGCATAAAGAGACCCGCTGGACACAAAAACAGAATTATAGTCCAGGCAAAAAAAGGGCATCCCGGCGAGCTAAAAACAGAATAAAAAGCTCGGGCAAAAGTTAGGGAAATAAATAAAAAATGTACACCCGATGAGTTGAAAAGCCACATTGGACAGCTCAGACAAAAAAGGGTATCCCGGTGGATTGAAAACCCGAAAGGGCGATCCACGCAAAACAAGGGAATAAGCAAACAACGGCGATCCGAGTTATCTGAACCACATCATCGTTTCGTACAACTTGATAATATCAAAAGGATAGGAAACATTCCCCTCATCCTCTCAGAAAGCCAAAGCAGAATGGAGAGTCTCGAAGACATGCTGGTCATAGCAGAAATGGAACTCCTTGGAATGCCGTGTACATTGCCATTAGGATAGTTTTCTTTTCTCAATTTTATGGTAGCTACCTCTTTCCAGGTGGTTGCTTCCTGATGTAAAATCTTTGCCTATTCAGAGGCCATTCAATAAAAAGAATATTCAGTCAAAAAGCTGTGTGTGTTTATTTTTGTTTGCAAAATGTCCTGAATTTTTGGCAAAAATAGCATTGCATCTAAACATGGTGATAATTTTGAAAAGAAAATTGACATACAGGGAAACTGTAACCCTCTTTGAGTGTCAGGTGACAATGGATGAACAGATCATTCCATGCAAATCCCCGGGGCACGCTTGTGTTTTCTGTTGTTGCAGGTTGCAAGATGGCGTCACATTCTCCCGAGCATTTACTCTTCCCCGGTAGAGTATCTCCCCGAGCAGAGATTTCTTTCCCCAGCAGGTAGCTGAAAGCCTGACATCTCCAGCAGAGATTTTCTCCAGCTAAGCCTTGGTAGCAGTCCATTCTTCCCCAGTGGAGTATGCCCAGCAGGTATCCGAAAGCCTGACATCACCAGAGTTGGAATTATCAGAATTCTATCCACAACAAGAGTCTTTCTCAGCCAGAGCTTTGAATCAGCAGATGCTCTCCCCAGCTAGAGTACTGTTGAAGCATCTTCCCCAGCCGAGTCTGAAGATGATCCTGTCCCCACAGAGTTCATATTTAATCTTCACTTCCGTCAGTGAAATATTCCTCAGCGAAGTTTCCATACTTTTGGGTATTTTGATGATACAGTCAGGTATTCATTACCTCAGTCAGAGTTAGGTATCCAGACCTCTTGACTTGTTTCCCCTTGTAGAGTTGTAACTCTTATGGCCAATCAGGCAGTTGTCTATCGCTCGTCTGTGTTTCTCAACACTCGTATGTGTTATCCCTAGGCAGAGTTTTCCCCAGCAGTGATATATCATGCCTTATTGATGCTCGTCCGCATCTTTCAACACTCGCATGTGTTGGCCCTTTGGTATTGCTCGTTTGCTCTCCCTAGCAGTGGTTCATGATTATCTTTGTTGTTGCTCGTCTGCAATTTCCAGCACTCGTCTGTGTTTGGTTATCTCTTTGCTATTGCTTGTCTGCAATTCTCTGCACTCGTCTGTGCCTTGATATGTATTTTCAGTTGTTGCTCGTCTGCAATTTCCAGCACTCGTCTGTGTTTGGTTATCTCATATGATGTTGTTCGTCTGCAACTCCCAACACTCGTCTGTGTTTGCTATTGGATCCTTTGCTGCACTCGTCTGTGCCTTGATATGTAATTTCAACTGTTGCTCGTCTGCAACTTTCCAACACTCGTCTGTGTTTGATATGCCTGATATTTGTAGATACTCGTCTGTATCATTTCCAGCACTCGTCTGTGTTGATTATATGTTTGAAGCTCGTCTGCTTTTCTTAGATATTCGTCTGTATCAATCCCCGACACTCGTCTGTGCTAGTTTATATCTGTATGGTGGATTTGCTGTTTATCATGATATTCTTCTATGACTACTTCAAATGCTCGTCTGTGTTTGAATTTCTAGTATTCGTCTATACCAGTGGCTGATACTCGTCTGTATCATTGCCTGAAGTGCTCGTCTGTGTTTCTCAGATCATCGTCTGATACTCGTCTGTATCATTGACTTTTGACACTCGTTTGTGTTGTATTAATGATCATCCAATACTCGTCTGTATTGAAGAGTTTTCAAATCTTGACAGTGGGAATTAATGTCAAAATGGTTACCGGGCCTGGCGTAACAGGTAAATCCGAAGGAGGCTCGTCTGTCTCAGGCACCAATTATTGTTGTTGCACCTGGCGTCACAGGTTTGCTCAAAGAAGACTTGTCTGTCTTATACCATATATCCGCAGATAATATATGAAGAAGGTTCGTCTACCTTGATTGCATGTCTATCCCACAGACTTTAGTGCATTACCGGTCCTGGCGTAACAGGTAAATCCGAAGGAGACTCGTCTGACTCAGATTATGTTCTTGAAGTGTTTTGAGGACTCGTATGTCCAGCTCCTGGCGTCACAGGATTGTTTGAAGACTCGTCTGTCTCAAGTCATATGTTTTGCAGTGTTTGAGGACTCGTCTGTCCAGCTCCTAGCGTCACAGGATTGTTTGAAGACTCGTCTGTCAACATGTTCTTATTTCAGATATCAGTTTCAACTTGGAAGAAGCTCGTCTGCTTCTTTCTCCCCTGCAGTCCCCAGAGCATCATCTGGTTGGGTTTATTTCCCAGTGCTGCATTCTTCGTCAGAGTGCAAATTTTTGGTCTTCTTGGTATTCAATCACAGTTTATCTTGAATGATCGATAGCCCGTACTATCGTCCTTTTCAGATTAACTGATGTTTGAATAGGGGCAGCTGTAACACCCCAAATTTGCCCTCTTCATTTTAAGAATCATAGCATATCATATTCATCATACACATATCATTTCCTCAGCATCATATCATGGAAAGATGAAGCATAACATCCCTCATGTTCTAGCATCAAGCATATGGTCATCTGTGGAGGTCCTTGAAGCATTTCAAGCCATGACAAGGGTCCCAATGAGTTTGTACAAGTTCTATGGTGAGTCTACATTCCATTTACAATTTCAATACCATTGGCAAAAGCTCAGAAGATTGCATGATCATCAGAGATCTCAGGACAAGGCAAAGCTTCTATACAAGGCACCCAAATTAGGGTTGGAGATTCAAGCACCATAATCTCACAACTTTGGCCATTTCATTTGGGCAAAGTCTTCTATATGTTAAGAGGATCCTATGTGTCAATTTTCATGAGAAAATTCCATGTGGAAGTCAGTCAATGCCTCAGTTGCTTGCAGATGAAGGAAAAAAGTCAATAGTGCCCTTAAAAAGTCAACTGTGCAATTTCAAGGGGTCTAACCAAAATATTTTGGCCAAGAGGGGTCCTTAAAATGTTATAAGAGGTTTGGAATGCCTAAAGTTCAAGAATCATGGAGATTTGAAGGGTTTTGCAAAAATGGTACAAAGTTGGTTTTAAGGAATTTCCAAGTTTGGCAACTTTTGCCCTAATTTTCAAATGGCCTTAACATGATCAAAAATTCTTCAAACGGACCAAAGTCAAACATGAAAGTTGAAGAGTAAGGGCTCCCATTTTCAAAAATTACAAGTACATTTTCATAGGATTCCTAGAACTCCCTAGAGGTCCTTCGAAAATTTAGTCATTTTAGGGCAAAATCAACTTTTCAAGAATGCCACCAAATGCAAAAGGCTTCAAACTTGGTTTTCATGACTTGGTTCTGGCCCAATTGTGTTTCAAACTTAAAATGCATTATATTATGACCAATTTGCTCCAAAGAATTGGTCATTTTCGTGCACTATGAAAAAATCCCTCCAAAACATGCAAATTGGCAAAAGTCATGAAACAAGTGTGATGCTTGAATCTAAAGGCCAGGAGTGACTGGATTTGAATCAACGGTGGGAAATGAATTGCCCATGTGCTGAGATGCCCAAGAGAGCATGAGCATAGCATGCTTATATCACCAAGTGCAAATTATGCAATTTCACACTTTTCTCATGACTCATTCGTGCATTCTTTCTCACACTTTCAGCATTGCCTTGTGAGGTCATAACAAGAAGAATTAGGGCTTGGCAAATCTCAGATCTCCCTCATTCTCTCATTCTCAACTTTCTTGCAACTTTGAATTTTCTCACGAATCTCTCCATTCTCTCACTTTCTTCACAAAACTCTTCCATATTCTTGATCAGTGAATGATATAGATCAAGATTCCACCAATCATTAGAGCTTAAAGTGCAAGAATAGCAAGGTGCCATTCAGAGGCAACTTACTTTGAAGCTTCTGATCCATGTCCAATCAAGCTTCTTCTTGCATTTATTTTGCAAGAGGAGATCACAAGAGCTAGATCTGCAGCTTTGGAGGCCTTTTCTTGGTGGTTTTGAAGGATCTACAACTCAGGTACACCTTGAAATCTCATGTTCTAGAAATGAAATTAGTGATGCATTTTGTGTTATTTGATCTTCACTGATGATTCTGCACTATTTAGATTTGAATTTGAGGCATTATAGCATGAGTTATGTGAGTTTCAAGTTTGATGATGACACTTTATTTCCTTCGATCCGTCCAATCCTTTGATTTTTAGCCTTTTTTGATGTTATTTTTGAACTCAGGGATGTTGTTTTAGTGGATCTGGGTTATTTGTTTTCATTTTTTGGTTGATTTTTGAGGCTGTCATGAATTCCGGTGCCGGAGCCCTAGCTCCGGTCACCGGAAAATTGTTCATGTTTGTCGCGGTGAGAATCGGATACCAAGCTATTAAGTGAGTTTGAATCGCAAAACTTTTATGTTCACCACCGACTTTAATTTAATCCAAAGGGAAAAGGGAAAAAGATCGTAAAAACCCTAAATAAGGAGAAACTAGGTTCGGGGGTTGATTATACCTAGGGAAGGTGTTAGCATCCTAAGCATCCGCAGTATCCTACGGGAACCTCTTGTTAATATTTGTATTATTTGTTATTTATTGCTTGTTAAAATTAAAGGGAACCTAAGGTTTTATTTCTAATGGTGCTCGCACAACATCGCATCGATGCCTACGTATCGGGTATAGAATCAGAGCACTCGTAGTTCTCCTAAGGATTGACGAACACTTGGTTACGCTCAAGGTTCGCGGGGGAAGGTAAGTGTTATGGCAAACACTCACGTGACTTAACAAAGTCACAAAAAGTTATAAAATAAAACACTAAGGACCTAATGGCTAAGGACCTAAGGATGAGGGACCTAATTGCTAAGGTCGAAAAGGAACTAGGGATGGCTAAACTTCCTATGACATTGAGTCAACTGCAGGAGTTCTTTCCCTTTTGGATTTAAATGCGAAAACAGAAAGTAAATAAATGAGGGTGCAAGCTCCTAAGTCTAAGGCATAGGTTGCTACTTGCAAAAAAATAAACTGAATGAAGTAAATGGAAAATGCAAAGTAAAGGGTTTAGTAACCGGGCTATGACTCGATATATGGATCGAGAATGCTGAGGTGGAAAACAAGCGTGGTGCGTCAATTTGCTTAAGTTAGAAAGCTGTGAAGTGTAAAGACTGTGCAGATGGCGATCGTAGAACGACCGACTTACGTGTGTGAGTGAAGTGTGTAAAGTTCACTTAGCGTTGGACCAAGGATTTATTATCTTGAAAATTAATGTTAATATGGTGTAAGAGTGCGAGAAATAAATAAAAAAAGAAATAAAGTGAAATAAATTGTGAAATAAAATAAATTAAACAGAATGAAAATGAAAATAAATAAATGGCCTCATATTGGTCACGATTAATCGGAAACGATTTATCGTGACTTTTTTGTCATATCATCGGCCCCCAAAAAAAAAAAAAAAAAAAGCAATGCCAAATGAAAACTTAAATATATATATTTTTTAAGATTTTGCTATGTTATTAAACACCATAAAAAACTATCATAAAATAAGAATAATATTAATAATAATAATAAAAGGTTAGAAATATAGCAATAAAAATGTAAAAGAAAATTTCAAACAATCAAGAAATAAATATAAAATATAACAAATACAAAAGGGTATGCCGTGAGTGTTTGCAAGTGTGATTAGAGAAAACCAGATGGGTCTTAGGTTTTTTTTTTACCCATTAATAACAACAAAAGCAAACCCTAATTTTATAAAATAAGAAAAATAAGAAAACTAAATTAAATCAGAAAAATAAAATAAAAAGTCAGTAATAAAAAACACTCGAAACTCTCACGGTTCTCCTCTTTCTCTTTCACGGTAAAAACGAAACAGGAAAAAACTCAAAGCAAAACAGCTTCTCCTCAAAACACGATCTCAAATCTCAAGCTTCCGTCTCTCATGATCATGCGGTTATGTTTTTCACAGGATGTCGCTCGGAACTCTCGTTTCGGATTTCGGCCTCTCTCTCTCAACTCGCTCGCGGCGGCGCACGGCGGATTCACGGTGATATTTGGTCTCCCTCAACGCGTTTTGAAAGGTTTGTTTATGGCTGGACCGGTGTTTTACGATTTCGTGTTCGAGGTTGAAGGACGGTGGTTCGAAGAGGGATGGTTCGCGTTTGTTTTCGGCGGAAGATGAGTTTGTGGGTTTATGGTTTGGGTTTCAAGGTTTTCGTTAGATTCGCTCTGTTTGTGTGTTCTAACGGCGGCGAGGTTTTTTTGTTTGTGTTGATGCAGGTTCGGAGGACGGCTGAACGGTTCAGAGGTTTGTGTATAACGGTGAGGGTCTGCGATTTTATGTTGAACGGTTTTGGGGCTTCACGGACTGGCTTGAGGTTTTAACGGTGAGCCTTGGTTTTGGATGATGGCTTGGTGATGGTAGGCGGTGTTTGGTCTATTGTTGTTGTTTAGGGATGAAGAGTGAAGGTTTAGTGATTATTTCTGAGTTTTCTGGTTTTGGTTTGTTGAATCTCTCTCAGACTCTATTTTTCATCTCTGCCGTGATTTGTGATTTTTCGGTTTGTTTGAAGAATGGGATGGAATAAGGTTGCAGGTTTTTAGGAAAGGTTTCAGACTCTTGATGGAGTTTTTGTAACAAAGATGAAGGTAGTGATGCTGAGTTTGTGGTGAGTTTATTTTGGTGATTTTCGAAGGTTTGGTAGTTGGTTTCCAGGTAGTATTATGATGCAGGACGAAGGTTGTATAAGGTTGGGTCTGAGCTGAAGGTTAGCATTTCATCTCTTTCTTTTTATTTTGCTGGTTTAGCGATTTTGGAAAGTTGGTACTTGTTGTGCTCACTGTGAGTTTTTGACTGATTATGTTTTCAGGTTTATGAGTTGATTTCTAAGTTTATTGATGAAAAGGCTACAGGTTGTGGTATGAAGATGATGGCGGGACGGAAATGGTGGGATGGCTTATGACATTGTTTTTTATTTTCGAAAAAAAGCATGTATTATAATGAGGTTGGTTTATGATAAAAAAAATACAGAGGGAATGGTGTTGGAAGATGGTGTTTCAAGTTCACACGCTATTTTCTCTCTGTGTTTTTGGTGTTCTTGTTTTGTGAAGTTTTATGAAGTTTTGTTTTGGTGATTGCAGATTTGAATTTGAAATGAAATTAAAAAAGGAAAGCTAGCTATGAACAAAATGCTGAAGAAAAAGTGAAGGCGGAGGAGAACCTTACCGACCTGAAAGTTATCGGGGTGAAGAATCCGCAATGGTAAGCTTGTTACTCCTCTTTTGCTGGTGATTGTTGGTTGGTAGTGACTTTGGATGAAGTGTTTTTTTGATTTCTTTGTTGCTGAATTTTTCAGTTTTTCCTCCCCTTTTTTTTGTGGTTTTTGTTTGAAGTTGGGGCTGAATTGGTTGTGAGAATATGGGGGGCTGTTCTGTTTTTGAGAATATGGGTTTTTTTTGTGTGTTTTCTGAGAAAAAATGCAGGGTTGGTTTGAAGTGGTGGCTGCCCCCCTCTGATGAATGAAACAGTGTATTATATAGGACTTTTTAGGGTTTTTTTGTGAATTTGAAATCTTTGTACTGTGAAAACTTGTTGAAGAAGCATGGGGGGACAAAGTCTGAAGTTGTGTGTAGAAGGGAGGAAGTGGAGCAGAGACCCTGCATTTTGCAGGCCTGCTGTGTGTGCTGTTGTTTTTGTTGCTGTTTTGGCTGAATTTTTGTAACTGTTTTGGCTGAATTTGGCTGTTATTTTTGTTGCTGTTTTGGCTGAATTTTTGTAACTGTTTTGGCTGAATTGTTACTCTGTTGTAGGATTGGGCTGCTGTCATTTGTGAGGGAAATATTGGAGCAAAAATAAATTGGAGCAAAAAGCTAGCAGCGGTCTTGGCATGAAATTGAATTCTTGCTAGGCCTACTACTCATTTCATGTGACCTTATGTAAAAAAAAATTGTAATAATAATGCTTAATGAATTTTTTGGAAATTTTGGTTAATTAATGAAACAATTTAAATTTGTGAACTTTGGATGGGTTTAGAAATTTGAGAAGAACTTTGGAACCTGAAACTTATAAATAAACTTGAAATATGAAAATATAAAAATAAACTGGAACATGAAACTTAGAAATAAACTTGAAATTGAAATTTGGAATTAGATTTGAAATTAGAAACTTGGAATTTAAAATTGAACACTTATAATATAAACTTGGAAGAAGAAATAAAAAATGGAAATAGAATTGGAATTGAAAAATAGAAATTGGAATTAAACTTAGAAAATGAAATGGAGACTTGGAAAAGATTTTTTTTTAAAATGGACTTAAATTTGAATTTTAAACTTGAAATTTGAAATGGAAATTGACATATGAATTTGAAAATTTGGAAACTTTGATTTGGAATAGAATTTGAAATTGGAATTGGAGTTAAACTTATGATAAAATTGAATTGAAAGTTTGAAGTGGAATTTGGAAGTTAAATTGGAGTTGAAATTTTTTTGAAGTGATTGAGATTAAAAATGAAACTTGAAATAAAACTTGGAATGGAAATAAAAACTTGAAAAATGAATTGAAAATTAGAAATAGAAATTAAAATTAAATTTAGAAATAAAAAACTTGAAAATGAATTAAAAAATTAGGAATGGAAATTAGAAATTAATTTAGAAATGAAAACTTTGAAAATGAAATGGAAATAAAATTTAAGCTTAAAATTTAAGAATGAATTAAGAATTAGAAGTAGAAATTGGAACAAGAATTAGAGGTAGAAATTGAAAAAATTAGAAACATGAAAATAGAATAAGAAAAGGAAATAGAAATTAAAACTAAAACATGAAAATAAATTAAAAAGTTAGAAATGTGAAATAGAAATTAAATTAAAAAAAGGCTTGGAAGTGAAAAGAAATTAAAATTAAATTTATAAATAACTTGAAAATGAGTTAGAAGCAATAGAAAAATAAATCTTGGAATTTCTCTTCTAAATGCAATGAATGTATTATGCGAGCAGTTAGGGGTAAAATTTGGGGTGTGACAGTTGCCCCTATTTAAATAACTTTACCAGATGGCATGAATGACGAAGGACACTCAGGCGATCAGGGTGAAAGGTATTTAAATATATAAATAACCGGAAATTTTGCCCCTAAATGCAATGTTATGCTGGACTAACAAGCTATCTAACTCTGTAACAACTATGCAATGAATGATGATTATGGTATGAACGAACAGAATGAGATATATTGACGACCACAAGCCAAGACTCACTGGGGATGACATACACTGGGGATAAAGAAGCGAAAACGGGAAGTATTCAAAGTGATAAATCAACAGGTTCAAGTGTAAATGTTGACACTAAGAATAACAAAAGACGGGAACAAAAGGAAATCCAACGCGTTGGATCAACGAACACAGGCAAAACAAAATAAAATTCAAAGTGACTGCACAGTGGCTCGATGCGACCAACTGACACCAAGAATACAAATAAGACAAGGAAATAAATCGAAGTGGTAGATCAATGGCTATATGCGACCAATTGACTTTGAGAAATAAAAAGCAACAACGTATTCCAAGTGAATGCGCAGCGGCCCGACGCGACCAACTGACACCAAGAATACAAATAAGACAGGGAAATAAATCAAAGTGGTAGATCAATGGCTTCATGCGACCAAATGACTTTGAGAAATAAAAAGCAACAACATATTCAAAGTGAAATGCGCAGCGGCGCGATGCGACCAACTGACACTAAGAATACAACAAAATAAACAATCAAAGTGAATGTGCAGCGGCTCGATGCGACCAACTGTCATTGGAAATGATAAACATGATATTCAAAGTGAATGCGCAGCGGCTCGATGCGACCAACTGACACCATGAATAACAACAAAAATATTCAAAATGAATGCGCAGTGGCTCGATGCGACCAACTGTCATTGGAAATGATAAACATGATATTCAAAGTGAATGCGCAGCGGCTCTATGCGACCAACTGACACTGAGAATGACAACAACAAACTTATTCAAAGCGAATGCGCAGTGGCTCGATGCGACCAACTGACACTGGAAATGATAAACATGATATTCAAAGTGAATGCGCAGCGGCTCGATGCGACCAACTGACACCATGAATAACAACAAAAATATTCAAAATGAATGCGTAGTGGCTCGATGCGACCAACTGTCATTGGAAATGATAAACATGATATTCAAAGTGAATGCGCAGCGGCTCTATGCGACCAACTGACACTAAGAATAGAAATGACACAAAATTCAAAGTGAACGCGCAGCGGCTCGATGCGACCAACTGACACTGGAAATGATAAACATGATATTCAAAGTGAATGCGCAGCGGCTCGATGCGACCAACTGACACCATGAATAACAACAAAAATAAACATTCAAAGGGAAAGTGCAACGGCTCTATGCGACCAACTGTCACTGGAAACAATAAACATAATATTCAAAGTGAATGCGCAGCGGCTCGATGCGACCAACTGACACTAAGAATAAAGACAAGATAAACATTCAAAGGGAACGCGCAGCGGCTCAATGCGACCAACTGTCACGGGAAATAGGAATGACACAAAATTCAAAGTGAATGCGCAGCGGCTCGATGCGACCAACTGACACCATGAATAACAACAAAAATATTCAAAATGAATACACAGTGGCTCGATGCGACCAACTGATACTAAGAATAGAAATGACACAAAATTCAAAGTGAATGCGCAGCGGCTCGATGCGACCAACTGACACTAAGAATTATCAACAAAATAAACATTCAAAGTGAATGCACAGCGGCTCGATGCGACCAACTGTCACTGAGAATGACAACAAGCTTATTCAAGGTGAATGCGCAGCGGCTCGATGCGACCAACTGACACCATGAATAACAACCAAAAATACTCGAAGTGGAAGCACAATAGGTTCGAAACCTATTGACACTAAAAAAGAAAGCCAAGATACACTCAAAGTGAATGCGCAACAAGTTTAAAAAAACCGGTTGACACTAAGAATGATAAAGACAAAGTAGTCAAAGTATTCAAAATGGTAAATTAGCAGGTCCAAATGTAACTGCTGACTCTGAGGATAAGGAAGGAAATCACATTGATTTAGTAGTGGCTCTAAGCGACCAGCTAGCATTGGGGATAGAATGCAGATCACCCAAAGATAGATCAACGGCTCTAAGCGACCGGCTAACACGAAAAAGTAACAACAAAATATGTTGGAGTTTTCAAATAAGATAAAACATCCAACCTCTGGAAATTCCTTCAGGAATCAATCAAGAGAAAGGTACAAGTATGTGCCAAAATCAAATTGACTTGGATTTAAGCAAAAGGTTTCAGGACCTGCTTAAAAGATTTGTGCCAATGACAATTGGACTTCAAGGAGATATTGGTGGTCATAAAGACAAAACCAACCACAATTAGAATTCCTCTAGGGACACCAGCAATTATTGGGGGAAAAAACATTGGTAAACCAAACTTCGGGTACCAACAACAATGAATTTTCAAATTGAACACAAACGATATCTGGACTGGGAGTTAGACAGACGACAACTGAGGAAAGACAAATGCTAATGTCAAATGCGCATGATTGAGCATGATGCGAATGATCATGATATGCAAATGTTGACTCTAAAGAGACAAAGAGTTTTGACAAGACTCAAATAGGGAGTAGGCTCTCAACACCAATACTCAGATGAGCAATATGAAAAACACTGAGGAGATGTCTTCGAATTTGGAAATCATGCTTGGTCCAAGGATCCATCCAAGAGTGTTATCAGTTTTGAACTTCTATGGGAATTTCTGTAATAATAGTATAAAAGTGTTGTTGCAAACCAGGACTTCTTGGGGAAACAGAAGGCTTTTCCAATTTTTTTCAAAATCAAAGAAACTTAAAAGTTTTTCAGTGTGTTTTCAAAAACATTTCCTTAAAAAAAACTTGTCATTTTCAGAGTTAGATAGTAATCAAGTGATGGCATTTTGCATAACAAAAGAAAATAAGAAGTTGAACAACAAAATTCATAGGCAAAGTTTGTATTTTATTCAAGAATGGTAGCTTGCCAATGGCAAAAACTCCATGGAAAATTACAATTTGAAAATGACAATGGGGAAAGGTCTACATTGAATCCAACGACCACTACAATCCCTAATAACTAAGACTGCCCGACACCTTACTTCTGACAAGAGCAATTGGATTGATCTTCCAGTATGATTCTTCAGTAATGGTAAACACCATCTGCTACAGTCAAATGCCTTTGTCCCTAACTTTTGCCTGGACCGCCCTTTCGGGTTTTCAATCCACCGGGACGCTCTTTTTTGCCTAAGCCGCCCTTTCGGGTTTTCAACTTAGCGAGCTCTTATTTTTTCATTTTTTATCCCTAACTTTTGCCTGGATCTCCTTCATAGGTTTTGATCCACCGGGATACCCATTTTTGCATAGGTCGCCATTTCTGGTTTTCGACCTATCGGGTTTTATTTAGGCATAATATTTTTTGACTGCATCAGAATTCACAGGGTGCTTCAGCTGTTCACCATCCATAGTTGTAAGGATTAAGGAACCTCCGGAGAAAGCCATATTCACAACATATGGGCCTTCATAGTTAGGACTCCATTTTCCACGCATGTCTTTGTGGACTGGCAAGATTTTCTTGAGTACAAGATCTCCTTCTTTGAATTCTCGGAGACGGACTTTCTTGTCAAATGCTATCTTGATGCGCTTTTGGTACAACTGGCCATGGCACATGGCGGTCATTCTCTTCTCGTCAATAAGGTTCAGTTGGTCAAACCTGTTCTGGACCCACTCAGCTTCCTCTAGTTTGGTTTCCATCAAGATTCTCAAAGATGGTATCTCTACTTCAATAGGGAGAACTGCATCCATCCCATACACCAGAGAGAAAGGGGTTGCCCCTGTTGAAGTGTGAACTGATGTTCTGTATCCGTGTAAAGCATATGGTAACATCTCGTGCCAATCTTTGTAAGTTTTTACCATCTTCTGCAGAATCTTTTTGATGTTCTTGTTTGCAGCTTCAACAGCTCCATTCATCTTCGGACGATACGGAGAAGAGTTATGATGTTCAATCTTGAATGTCTCACACAGCTCTTTCATTGTTTTGTTGTTCAAATTGGTCCCATTATCTGTGATGATTCGGCTTGGGATTCCATAACGGCAGATAATTTGGTTCTTGATGAAGCGGGCAACTACTTGCTTTGTCACGTTGGCGTAGGAAGTTGCTTCTACCCACTTGGTAAAGTAATCGATCGCAACCAAGATAAATTGGTGACCATTGGAAGCTTTAGGCTCAATTGCCCCTATCATGTCAATGCCCCACATTGAGAAAGGACAGGGTGATGATAGAACATTCAAAAGGGTCGGAGGTACATGCATCTTGTCGGCATAAATCTGGCATTTATGACACTTCCTGGCATATTTGAAACAATCTGATTCCATGGTCAACCAGAAGTAACCGGCTCTCAAGATCTTCCTGGATATGGCATGTCCATTGGCATGTGTTCCAAATGATCCTTCATGGATTTCCCTAATCAATAAGTCTGCTTCGCGATTGTCCACACATCTGAGCAGAACCATATCATGATTTCTCTTGTAAAGCACATTGTTGCTGAGGAAAAACTTGGACGCCAATATTCTTAAAGTCTTCTTGTCTAGAGTTGTTGCATCCGCTGGGTACTCCTGATTCTGCAAGTAGTTCTTGATGTCATAGAACCACGGTTTCTCATCAGTTTCTTCTTCGACCAGTAGACAGTAGGCTGGTGCAGTTCTTCGCTCGATTGTAATGAGTGGAGTTTCATTAAGAAATCTGACTTGAAACATAGATGCCAACATAGCCAAAGCATCTGCAATTTCATTCTCTGCCCTTGGAACATGATGGAAAGTGACTTCATCAAAGTATTTAATCAATTCCACAATGTGGGCCCGATAAGGGATCAACTTCTCATCACGGGTCTCCCATTCACCTTTGACTTGGTATATCACCAAAGCTGAGTCTCCATATACATCAAGAATCTTGATTCTGGTATCGATTGCAGCTTCGATACCTAAAACACATGCTTCATACTCTGCGATGTTGTTTGTACATTCGAAACATAATCTGGCTGTGAAGGGAGTATAACCACCATCAGGATTCATCAAAACAACTCCTACACCATGCCCCATGTAGTTAGAGGAACCATCAAACATCATCTTCCAACGAGATCCTGGCTCGGGACCTTCATCTGGACCTGGAACTTCACAGTCCTTTATCAACATAATGTCCTCGTCCGGGAAATCGAATTTCAAAGGTTCATAATCTTCGACAGGATGATCAGCAAGGTATTCAGATAAAACACTGCCTTTAATAGACTTCTGGGTTACATACTGGATATCATACTCGGATAACAACATGTGCCAACGGGCGAGTCTTCCAGTCAAAGCAGGCTTCTCAAAGATGTACTTTATTGGATCCATTTTCGAGATCAACAAAGTAGTGTGACAAATCATATACTGCCTGAGGCGTCTAGCAGCCCACGCCAAAGCACAACAAGTCTTCTCTAAGAGTGAATATCTGCTTTCACAGTCTGTGAACTTCTTGCTTAAGTAATAAATGGCGTGCTCCTTACGACCAGTTTCGTCTTGTTGGCCTAATACGCAACCCATAGATCTCTCGAGTACAGTGAGATACATGAAAAGAGGCTTCCCTGGAGTAGGTGGGATCAAGATGGGAGGTTCCTGTAGATAAACCTTAATCTTCTCAAAAGCCAGTTGACAATCAGGACTCCACTCAATCGCTTGATTCTTCCGGAGTAACTTGAATAAAGGCTCACAAGTAGCAGTCATGTTGGAGATAAATCTGGAGATGTAGTTCAATCTTCCAAGGAAGCCTCTGACTTGCTTTTCTGTTTTTGGAGCTGGCATCTCTTGAATTGCTCTGACCTTATCTGGATCTACTTCAATTCCTTGCTGACTAACAATAAAACCAAGTAACTTTCCTGATCGGACACCAAAAGTACACTTAGCTGGATTCAGACGCAGTTGAAACTTTCTGAGACGCTCAAATAACTTCAAGAGATGATTCAAATGATCCTCCTCACTCTGTGATTTGGCAATCATATCATCAACATAGACTTTTATCTCTTTATGCATCATATCATGGAAAAGGGTGACATTACCCTCTGATAAGTGGCTCCTGCATTTCTGAGACCAAATGGCATAACCTTATAACAATAAGTGCCCCATGGTGTGATGAATGTAGTCTTTTCCATATCGTCAGGATCCATCTTGACCTGGTTGTATCCTGAAAACCCATCCATGAAGGAGAAAACAACAAATTTAGCAGTGTTGTCAACCAAAGTGTCAATATGCGGAAGAGGGAAGTCGTCTTTCGGACTGGCTTTGTTCAAATCCCTATAGTCCACACACATTCTGACCTTGCCATCCTTTTTAGGGACTGGCACAATATTAGCTACCCACTCAGGGTACTTCGCAACTGCGAGGAATCCAACATCAAACTGTCTTTTGACCTCTTCTCGAATCTTCAGAGCCATGTCTGGTCTTGTTCTTTGAAGCTTTTGCTTTACAGGAGGACAATCTGGTCGAAGAGGTAACTTGTGGACCACTATGTCTGTGTCTAAGCCGGGCATATCCAGATATGACCATGCAAACACATCTACATACTCTCTGAGAAGCTTGACCAATCTTTCTCTGATGTCTGCCCCAAGTGTTGTACCAATCCTGACTTCCTTCTTGTCTTCATCGGTGCCAAGATTGATGGTCTCTACCTGCTCCTTATGTGGCTGACGATCTGTGTGCTCATTCTCAACCAATCTTGCCAGTTCTTCGGGAATGTCACAATCTTCCTCACTTTCATCTTCCGCTTGGTAGATGGGCGAATCAAAGTTAGGAGAGAATGTAGAGTCATTGGATTCAACAGGGTTTTCGTTTATTCTGCATATGATAATGATTTGCTTTTATTAAAAGTGGAAAATAGAGAAATGCAAGAGAAGAAAACTTTTTATTGGTTTTGAAAGATTGCCATTTTCTTTTAAAAGTGAAAAGAGAGAGAGAGAGAGAGAAAAACAGTAAATTCAAAATAAGAGTTTAACAAAATGCCTTCATTGATAATAACTTTGAAAATGAGAAGGGGCCCTACAAAATACTCCCATAGCCTTGGGCAGAGCTAGGGAACTTTGAAAACACTTAAAAAACAATAAATTACTTTGACAATGGAAAAAACTCTGGGATCTCGACTGCCTCCCAATTAACCAAGGCTTCTTCACACTGATACACCAAATGATTCACATCTTCATCTTCAGAACCTCCATCAATTGCATTTATGGACCCATGCTTGGGTAAAGGATTATCTTTGACATTCGGACCAGTATTCCCAAATGACAGAATATTTTTCTCCATCAAATCTTTCACGATGTACTTCAAAGCATAACAACTCTCCAAATCGTGCCCTGGGGCACCTTCATGGAATAAACAGTGGGCATTTGGGTTGTAATTTGGTGGGAGCGGATTTGGTGGAGGACCCAAAGGCCTTGGAGTAACCAAACCTTTCTTCAGCAATGAAGGATATAATTCAGTATAGGTCATAGGGATTCGAGGATTAGGGGGCCTTCCTCCTGGTCTTCTATTCTGAAAGTTGGGATTCGGATGAGGAGCTGGAGTCCTCTGCTGGTAGGCTGAAGCATTGGGCGCTTGTTGATAGCCTGGATTTTTGAGCATTGGCTGATAAGGTGGAATCACTGGAGCCGCTTGTTGATACATCGGTACTGCTTGAGTTGGCCGATACATAGGGACTTGTGGATTAAATGACGGTTGAACCGCCGCTACATAAGGATGATGGGCATACTGTGGTGGATGAGCATACTGCTGTTGAGCCACAGGTGGAGGTCTCTGCCAAAGCGGATTTCTTCTTTGACTTTTCATTATTGCATTTGTCTCACCCTCTTTCTTCTTGTGGAAATTACTGGTAAATTTCTTGACATTACTTCCACTACCAGTGCTGGAACTGCCAGATGCACCACTCATCTTTCCACTTTTCAAACCAAGTTCAACTTTGATTCCCACAACCACTAGATCAGAGAAACTAACAGTTATGCTTCCCACCATTCTCTCATAGAATTCTGGTCGCACAGTGTCAACAAACCAGTCAGCTAATTCTCTTTCAGTCAATGGGGGCTCTACTTGAGAAGCGGTCCCTCTCCACCTCTGAGCATATTCCTTAAATGATTCAGAATCTTTTTGTGACATACTCAACAGTTGCCTCCTATCGAGAGCAAGGTCCATATTGTATTTGTAATGTTGGATGAAAGCATCTGCCAAGTCTTGGAAACTGCGAATCTTCGACTGATCTAGCGTTAGATACCATTTGGAGGAGATTCCCTTCAGACTGTCCTGGAAGCAGTGGATCATTAATTTATCATTGTCCACCTGCGCAGCCATTCTTCGATAGTACATCAAGAGATGGTTCTTAGGACAAGTTGCACCCTCATACATATCAAAAGTGGGTATCTTGAACTTTGGAGGTATTACCAATCCAGACACAAGACACATCTCTCTAGCAGCAGCCCCAAAGATCTGGTCACCTTCAATTGCTCTTAACCTTTTTTCAAGGGTATCAAAATTCTCTTGAATCTTCTCATGTTTCTCGTTTCCGTTCTCAGACATATCTGGCGCGTTATACGCCTGATGGTCATTAAAGTATGGTTGGGCACGGGTGTGCACAATGTCTTGTGTAAAATTAGCAACTGCATGGTTCTCTTCATTAGTCACAGGAATAGTCTGTTGAGCAGCAAATCCTTGAGGAGGAGGCACAAAACCTTGGGAAGGAAATGCAATACCCTGGGAAAAAGGTGCGAAACTTTGAGAAGCTAAACCTTGGGAAAGAGGGAAGAAACCCTGAGTAGCAAGTCCTTGGGAAGAAGGAATGAAACTTTGAGAAGCAAGGCCTTGAGAAGGAGGGAAAAAACCCTGAGCAGCAAGTCCTTGGGAAGTAGGAATAAAACTTTGAGAAGCAAAACCTTGAGGAGGAGGGACGAATCCATGAGGAAGCCCAAAAGGGGGCCAGGTCACAGGGGTAGTGACTGATGACGTAGGCTCAGTCGTTGCAGTGACAATTTCTGACACTACAGTCTGTTGGGTATCCATCTTTGCTCGAATGACCTGCAACATTTCCATCATCTGACCCATATTTCCACGAATATCAGTAAGCTCCTCGTTAACTCTGTCCATCTCTAGGTCTCTTTCAGCCATCCTCTTTCTGGCTTGAGCTCGAGTGTAGTATTTGCGTGAGAGCCTCAGTGTGAAAGCTGAATTGAGAGCAGATGACGGGAATGAGTTTTATATGAAAAAATGCAAATGAAATTCCAAATGTATGAGTGCAATGCAAAAATTAAATTTTATTCAAGGAACTTAAGAAACAAATTTGCAAATACCAAGGAAAACATAATAATCAAAGGACATGATTTCATTAAATTCAAAAAGTGATACAAAGTCTTGAGTACATCTTCTTCCAAAATCCATGATGATACCTACGATATTTGCAAAGATAGAGTTTCTGAGTTCCTTGAATAAATTGGTAAAAATGATGCTTCATGATGCGTGAATGCATGAATACACAAACACAAACAAGGCTTAGGTTCAAAGCTTGCATGAGGTCAAAGGTTCAACCCTCCCAAAAGGTATGTACTATGAGTTTATTTGTACCTGTACAACGGGTTCTAAAAGTTCCCAGAATCATTGTCCCATCTTTCGGATATTACCGACTTCCCAACTCAACTTGGTAATCAATAATATTCTCAAGAGAGTCTCATCCGAGTGTAGTATCGCGTAACAACTATTTCGGATTTTCACCCTCATAGTCATCGCACTACATTCCTAAAAAGGCCAAGTGGGGGTAAATGTTCTACGGTCCTCAGCATTAATGGCTCTCAGGTCGAATATAGTAATGTTTTCACGACTGAACTCGATCAACAAAACTACATCCGAGGAGGCCTCCGCTGAGTCGTGGTGTCTCAAGTCAACTTGGTCGGGACTCAACTCCCTACAAGCCTTCTTGAATATACCACTGTCCTATCTTATTTTGCACTCAAGTCCGGGTTAGGACTTATCTCACCACACATGGAACACCCAACAAAAATCCCAAATAATAACAAGCAATACAACAACAAATATACAAATGTACAAGGTGGGCTTAACCCTCAAAAATAGAGTCCCCAGTGAAGTCGCCATTTCTGTCGCGGTGAGAATCGGATACCAAGTTATTAAGTGAGCTTGAATCGCAAAACTTTTATGTTCACCACCGACTTTAATTTAATCCAAAGGGAAAAGAGAAAAAGATCGTAAAAACCCTAAATAAGGAGAAACTAGGTTCGGGGGTTGATTATACCTAGGGAAGGTGTTAGCATCCTAAGCATCCGCAGTATCCTACGGGAACCTCTTGTTAATATTTGTATTATTTGTTATATATTGCTTGTTAAAATTAAAGGGAACCTAAGGTTTTATTTCTAATGGTGCTCGCACAACATCGTATTGATGCCTACGTATCGGGTATAGAATCAGAGCACTCGTAGTTCTCCTAAGGATTGACGAACACTTGGTTACGCTCAAGGTTCGCGGGGGAAGGTAAGTGTTATGGCAAACACTCACGTGACTTAACAAAGTCACAAAAAGTTATAAAATAAAACACTAAGGACCTAATGGCTAAGGACCTAAGGATGAGGGACCTAATTGCTAAGGTCGAAAAGGAACTAGGGATGGCTAAACTTCCTATGACATTGAGTCAACTGCAGGAGTTCTTTCCCTTTTGGATTTAAATGCGAAAACAGAAAGTAAATAAATGAGGGTGCAAGCTCCTAAGTCTAAGGCATAGGTTGCTACTTGCAAAAAAAATAAACTGAATGAAGTAAATGGAAAATGCAAAGTAAAGGGTTTAGTAACCGGGCTATGACTCGATATATGGATCGAGAATGCTGAGGTGGAAAACAAGCGTGGTGCGTCAATTTGCTTAAGTTAGAAAGCTGTGAAGTGTAAAGACTGTGCAGATGGCGATCGTAGAACGACCGACTTACGTGTGTGAGTGAAGTGTGTAAAGTTCACTTGGCGTTGGACCAAGGATTTATTATCTTGAAAATTAATGTTAATATGGTGTAAGAGTGCGAGAAATAAATAAAAAAAGAAATAAAGTGAAATAAATTGTGAAATAAAATAAATTAAACAGAATGAAAATGAAAATAAATAAATGGCCTCATATTGGTCACGATTAATCGGAAACGATTTATCGTGACTTTTTTGTCATATCATCGGCCCAAAAAAAAAAAAATAAATAAAAGCAATGCCAAATGAAAACTTAAATATATATATTTTTTAAGATTTTACTATGTTATTAAACACCATAAAAAACTATCATAAAATAAGAATAATATTAATAATAATAATAAAAGGTTAGAAATATAGCAATAAAAATGTAAAAGAAATTTTCAAACAATCAAGAAATAAATATAAAATATAACAAATACAAAAGGGTATGTCGTGAGTGTTTGCAAGTGTGATTAGAGAAAACCAGATGGGTCTTAGGTTTTTTTTTTACCCATTAATAACAACAAAAGCAAACCCTAATTTTATAAAATAAGAAAAATAAGAAAACTAAATTAAATCAGAAAAATAAAATAAAAAGTCAGTAATAAAAAACACTCGAAACTCTCACGGTTCTCCTCTTTCTCTTTCACGGTAAAAACGAAACAGGAAAAAACTCAAAGCAAAACAGCTTCTCCTCAAAACACGATCTCAAATCTCAAGCTTCCGTCTCTCATGATCATGCGGTTATGTTTTTCACAGGATGTCGCTCGGAACTCTCGTTTCGGATTTCGGCCTCTCTCTCTCAACTCGCTCGCGGCGGCGCACGGCGGATTCACGGTGATATTTGGTCTCCCTCAACGCGTTTTGAAAGGTTTGTTTATGGCTGGACCGGTGTTTTACGATTTCGTGTTCGAGGTTGAAGGACAGTGGTTCGAAGAGGGATGGTTCGCGTTTGTTTTCGGCGGAAGATGAGTTCGTGGGTTTATGGTTTAGGTTTCAAGGTTTTCGTTAGATTCACTCTGTTTGTGTGTTCTAACGGCGGCGAGGTTTTTTTGTTTGTGTTGATGCAGGTTCGGAGGACGGCTGAACGGTTCAGAGGTTTGTGTATAACGGTGAGGGTCTGCGATTTTATGTTGAACGGTTTTGGGGCTTCACGGACTGGCTTGAGGTTTTAACGGTGAGCCTTGGTTTTGGATGATGGCTTGGTGATGGTAGGCGGTGTTTGGTCTGTTGTTGTTGTTTAGGGATGAAGAGTGAAGGTTTAGTGATTATTTCTGAGTTTTCTGGTTTTGGTTTGTTGAATCTCTCTCAGACTCTATTTTTCATCTCTACCGTGATTTGTGATTTTTCGGTTTGTTTGAAGAATGGGATGGAATAAGGTTGCAGGTTTTTAGGAAAGGTTTCAGACTCTTGATGGAGTTTTTGTAACAAAGATGAAGGTGGTGATGCTGAGTTTGTGGTGAGTTTATTTTGGTGATTTTCGAAGGTTTGGTAGTTGGTTTCCAGGTAGTATTATGATGCAGGACGAAGGTTGTATAAGGTTGGGTCTGAGCTGAAGGTTAGCATTTCATCTCTTTCTTTTTATTTTGCTGGTTTAGCGATTTTGGAAAGTTGGTACTTGTTGTGCTCACTGTGAGTTTTTGACTGATTATGTTTTCAGGTTTATGAGTTGATTTCTAAGTTTATTGATGAAAAGGCTACAGGTTGTGGTATGAAGATGATGGCGGGACGGAAATGGTGGGATGGCTTATGACATTGTTTTTTATTTTCGAAAAAAAGCATGTATTATAATGAGGTTGGTTTATGATAAAAAAAATACAGAGGGAATGGTGTTGGAAGATGGTGTTTCAAGTTCACACGCTATTTTCTCTCTGTGTTTTTGGTGTTCTTGTTTTGTGAAGTTTTATGAAGTTTTGTTTTGGTGATTGCAGATTTGAATTTGAAATGAAATTAAAAAAGGAAAGCTAGCTATGAACAAAATGCTGAAGAAAAAGTGAAGGCGGAGGAGAACCTTACCGACCTGAAAGTTATCGGGGTGAAGAATCCGCAATGGTAAGCTTGTTACTCCTCTTTTGCTGGTGATTGTTGGTTGGTAGTGACTTTGGATGAAGTGTTTTTTTGATTTCTTTGTTGCTGAATTTTTCAGTTTTTCCTCCCCTTTTTTTTGTGGTTTTTGTTTGAAGTTGGGGTTGAATTGGTTGTGAGAATATGGGGGGCTGTTCTGTTTTTGAGAATATGGGGGCTGTTTTGTTTTTGAGAATATGGGGGCTGTTCTGGTTTTTTTTGTGTGTTTTCTGAGAAAAAATGCAGGGTTGGTTTGAAGTGGTGGCTGCCCCCCTCTGATGAATGAAACAGTGTATTATATAGGACTTTTTAGGGTTTTTTTGTGAATTTGAAATCTTTGTACTGTGAAAACTTGTTGAAGAAGCATGGGGGGACAAAGTCTGAAGTTGTGTGTAGAAGGGAGGAAGTGGAGCAGAGACCCTGCATTTTGCAGGCCTGCTGTGTGTGCTGGCTGTGTGTGCTGTTGTTTTTGTTGCTGTTTTGGCTGAATTTTTGTAACTGTTTTGGCTGAATTTGGCTGTTATTTTTGTTGCTGTTTTGGCTGAATTTTTGTAATTGTTTTGGCTGAATTGTTACTCTGTTGTAGGATTGGGCTGCTGTCATTTGTGAGGGAAATATTGGAGCAAAAATAAATTGGAGCAAAACGCTAGCAGCGGTCTTGGCATGAAATTGAATTCTTGCTAGGCCTACTACTCATTTCATGTGACCTTATGTAAAAAAAATTGTAATAATAATGCTTAATGAATTTTTTGGAAATTTTGGTTAATTAATGAAACAATTTAAATTTGTGAACTTTGGATGGGTTTAGAAATTTGAGAAGAACTTTGGAACCTGAAACTTATAAATAAACTTGAAATATGAAAATATAAAAATAAACTGGAACATGAAACTTAGAAATAAACTTGAAATTGAAATTTGGAATTAGATTTGAAATTAGAAACTTGGAATTTAAAATTGAACACTTATAATATAAACTTGGAAGAAGAAATAAAAAATGGAAATAGAATTGGAATTGAAAAATAGAAATTGGAATTAAACTTAGAAAATGAAATGGAGACTTGGAAAAGATTTTTTTTTAAAATGGACTTAAATTTGAATTTTAAACTTGAAATTTGAAATGGAAATTGACATATGAATTTGAAAATTTGGAAACTTTGATTTGGAATAGAATTTGAAATTGGAATTGGAGTTAAACTTATGATAAAATTGAATTGAAAGTTTGAAGTGGAATTTGGAAGTTAAATTGGAGTTGAAATTTTTTTGAAGTGATTGAGATTGAAAATGAAACTTGAAATAAAACTTGGAATGGAAATAAAAACTTGAAAAATGAATTGAAAATTAGAAATAGAAATTAAAATTAAATTTAGAAATAAAAAACTTGAAAATGAATTAAAAAATTAGGAATGGAAATTAGAAATTAATTTAGAAATGAAAACTTTGAAAATGAAATGGAAATAAAATTTAAGCTTAAAATTTAAGAATGAATTAAGAATTAGAAGTAGAAATTGGAACAAGAATTAGAGGTAGAAATTGAAAAAATTAGAAACATGAAAATAGAATAAGAAAAGGAAATAGAAATTAAAACTAAAACATGAAAATAAATTAAAAAGTTAGAAATGTGAAAAAGAAATTAAATTAAAAAAAGGCTTGAGAGTGAAAAGAAATTAAAATTAAATTTATAAATAACTTGAAAATGAGTTAGAAGCAACAGAAAAATAAATCTTGGAATTTCTCTTCTAAATGCAATGAATGTATTATGCGAGCAGTTAGGGGTAAAATTTGGGGTGTGACAATGTTCATATTAGGGTTTGTGTGGAGAAGACAATGTTTCAGCCGTAGGATCTTTCATCCAGCATTCAAAACGCTGCCACCTAGCCCTAGTTTCTTTCCATCTCATGTTATATTTTCTGTTTCTATTTTAATGTGTTGTGTAGTTCACCATATGGTAACAACCGTGCGTCTCACCACTCACATATCTCCATCCCTCCACCTCATTTAATGAAGCATTGCCCGCGTGCGTTAGATCCATCATGTGGTCCCTGTTTTTTTCCAGCTTTTCTTATTTTATTTTCATAAAACTCCACATTAAGACTCATAAACCTGAACCATAATGGGCTTAACATGATGATATTCGCACCCCCTCAAGTCCTTGGCCCAATTCAATTCAACGTACAAGTCTTACTTATCACACCTACTTCCTAATTCTTTTAATTTCTTTTTCCATTTTTTATTTCTTTTATTCAGTTTCTATTTCAATTTATTAAAAATACTTCCCTTCACATAAAAAAATCCAAAAAATCATGTGTATTATTTTGAGTCTCTTTTATTTTATCATATTTTTATTTTATTTTTTTCCATTAGCCACGTGTCTGAATTAAATCACCCTTTCACCTAGCTTCTTTTTAAGTCCATCTTGACCACTCTGCCTTGTTTAATTTCCATACTCTTCAATATTTTGAGTTTTGATCCCATTATTTTTGCTTTGATTTCTTAAGACAATGTACTTTTCATGTGATTTTTCTCTGGATTTTTGGAAACTTATTTCTTGAGTCTTGGTCTTGTAACTTGTGATGTAAGTTTGTAACCCTCACTTGTGTTATTGCCTCCATTAAACCTACTTTGCTTCTGAATCTTTTCAAATCCTTTTGGCTAGTTGATATAACATGTTTGAAGATCATTTGGTTTCAATTTTGGAATTTTTAGATGATTGGTTGATTTGTTTTGAATTTTGCTTTGAACCTTGTCCCATTTGGCTTCCTTTGAACCTTTAGGTCTCATATAAGCTTAGAAGGGCACTTGCGCCAACTTCTTCTTCTCATTTGGGGTTCCTTTGGGGTATGGGTACCTTCCTGGTCCTAGGATAGGGTTTGTGTCTTCTGAATTTTTGTGTTTGCTTCTTCTTTAAGTCATTTGTTTCCTTAAGTGCTTTCACTTCATCTTATTGTTTCTTTTGCTCCCATTTGGTATTTGTTTGGTCTTGTACCTCTCTTCTCTTCATCTTGTTGGCTTCTTAAGCCATTCTTCATCTTGTTTTGGTTCTGGTTGTGAACTTTGTGTTCATATCTTGTGCATTTTTCTTTGCATATTTCATAAGTGTGCATTTGTTTTCATAAGTGTTTCATGTTGCATCTTTAGCTTGCATACTTCTTCTCCTCATTCCTTTGAGTTGCATTTGCATTGTGCATATGTTCATATCATTTCACTTCTAATTGTTTAATGTTAGCATGCCATTTGCTTTGTCTGGTGTTTCACTTGTATGCTTTACTAACCTTGCAGGGGCTTGGTAAGTGTGAGGTGTGGGAATTGAGTTCCACATCTCCAAATCTCATCTTCTCCTCTTATGTTTTTGTGCACTAACTCTTTGTTTTTGGGCTTAGGCCTTTCTCATCCCTTCTTCTATCTTCTTCTTTCCTTCTTCATTAGGATAGAAACCTCACTAACCCTTAGGACATCCATGCATGTTAACACTTAGGATTAGTTTAGTCCCCCTTTAGAATTTTTCATTTGAGATCCTTTTGGTTCTTCTTCTCTTCTCATCTCATAACTCTAAAAAAAATCTTAATAAGTGTGAAGTGATTTCTTGATCCATAGCCTTATCCCATGAGGTGTGCTTGTAGTCTTCCCATCTTGGGATAGTACAAGTTTACCTTGTGATGCACAAGTCTATTCAAGGTATCTTCTTCATAAAAGAAAAGCATAAAAAACACTTCTTCATCTGTAAATACCAAAACACTTAATAAGTAAACAAGTTAGTGAACCTAGGCCCTAATCTTTGGGTTCAAGTTTTGGGGATCTTCTCCTTACTTGAGTGTGCTTGTTCTATTATTCCATCTTGGAATGTAGTGACAAGTGCACGTTCCATGGAAAAGAGCTTGAGTTCACTTCCTTGTGACACACTCATAAAAGCTTCATAAAAAACACCAAACAAACAATAAGCGTCTTTCGTTTGGGAATTCTTTTCTCATCTCCTTCGCTCCGTACGCGAACTTGCTCCTACATGTCACTTTGCAAGACGGTTACGCACTCATCGTCCGAGTGGAACACCTGAGCAATGGCATAGGCAGTTCAAGCATTAATTCACAAGCAATTTCCTTTTAGTACCCCTAGTTAGGGGAACTACGGCGTTTCTGATCCTCATTATCCTAATGAGGTATGTAGGCAGCGGGGTAGGGCCCGTTCGAGCACAATCTTTATTTTCCCTACATTTCTTCCTTTTCATTTCTTTTTCGTTTCCCTTTTCGTTTCTTTTATCCAGTTCAGTTCATCTTCTTTGCAGCAGCTTTCATACCCTCACCCTTTGAAATAGTTTCTTTGCAAGCGTGGATCCCGTCGGGTACGGCGGACGATCTGGGTGCTAATACCTTCTCAGGTTGTAACCGACTCCCGAACTCAGTTTCTTTGGTTCGCAGGACCCGTGTCCTTCCTCTTTCTTTCTTCTGGTTTGTGCAGCATTACCATTCCCTTTCTTCAGGGATAAAAATGCCTGGCTGGCGACTCTATTCTTTTTTCCGCGCCACTTTCGTGTTTGTACCAGGATGGAAATCCGGGGAGCGACACCTGGAATATCTTGATAGGACCAAGCAAAGACGTCGACATACTCTCGAAGCATACTGATGAGTTGTTCTTTCACTGGAGCTTGCAGACTGGCCCCGATCTTCACTTCTTTCACATCTTCTTAGGTACCAAGATTGATAGTCTCAACCTCCTCCTGATGAGGAGCAATTACTTTTTTCTCTTGTCTCAACAACCTGGCCAACTCTTTAGGCAAATCATAGTCTTCATCAACCCCTTCATCTGCTTGATTAATCGGATTGTCGAAGTCATACGAGGTCATAGCAGTGTCGTTGTCGGTGCAATTTGGAAGGCTATCTCTGCAAGGGTTGAGATTGGTTCATTTTAGTGATTGATTTTATCTTATTTAGAAAAAGTGAATGAAGTTTATTAAGAAAAACATTGCCATTTATTGTTTTGTGCAAAAATAAAAATGAAAAGACAGTGAGCGAAAAGATTGTTTGCAAAAGATGTCCATTGTTCATTAATTTCCATTTGCACAAAATACATATATGGTCCTATTACAAAATGAGTCCTGACACCTTGGGAAAGATGCAGGACTTGATGCATGCTTAAACAGGAAATAATAATTACTCTGCAGCAGTAACCCTTATAATTTCCTGGGAAGACCAGTTGAGGACTTGATGGCCCGGGACTCTTGGACGAATCCAGCTTTCCAGGTTGTAGTCGCTTTCAGCCTCATCTTCCACATTGTTGATAGCATCCAGGGGCAACATTCCCCCACTTATGAACTTGGGAGCTTCAGCAGCCTCCTCTTGAGCTTGTCGGGATGGTCTGTAACCCAAACCGAACTTGTCTTCCTTTATCTGAACTTGTAGTAGCTTGCCCTAGCCTTGGGAATTCCCGTCTTCAACAACCTTCCGAGCTTGTTTGTCATAAGCAATTGAAGTACCAGACACTTCAGTTGTTGCTTCATTGACATTAAGAGCTTCAAAACCCTGACTCATTGTCTCATGGATCTCCCCATCTATCTCAATGTACTTATAAGTAGCTAGACGACTGACGAAGATGTCATCCTCTCCACAGATGGTGATAACTTGGCCATCCCACTCGTATTTTAACTTCTGGTGAAGGGTCAATGTTACGGCACCAACGGCGTGAATCCAGGGTCGACTCAACAAATAGCTATAGGCAGGCTGAATGTCCATCACATAGAAGGTAGTTTTGAAGATCTGCGGGCCAATTACCACAGGCAGCTCAATTTCTCCAAGAACTGATCTCTTAGAACCATCAAAAGCTCTCACGACTAGGTTACTCGGGCAGAGTGCAAAACTGTCATACTCCAACTTGACCAAGGCTTTCTTTGGAAGGACACTGAGAGACGACCCAGTGTCAATCAAAACATGAGAAAGTACAACACCTTTACACTCTAAGGTGATATGTAAAGCCTTATTGTGGTTACGTCCCTCCGTAGTCAGATCAGCATCAGTAAAACCTAGTCCATGACTAGTATTAACATTTGAAACCACCGTTTCTAGCTGATTAATTGTAATCTCTTCAGGTACGTAAGTTGCGTGCAAGACTTTGAGCAATGCATTCCTGTGAGCTTCGGAACACATGAGCAGAGATAATATAGATCTTGGAGGGAGTTTGATGGAGCTGATCAACAACTTTGTAGTCACTCTTCTTGATAATCCTTATGAACTCATCCACATCCTGATCAAAGGATGTCTTCTGAGCTTCTTTAGCAATTGGATCTTCAGGCACCACATTCCTGCCTTTTACTTTGGCAGCAGCTTCTGCTTCAACATTAGCTCTTGGGAATTGTGAGGCAAAGAGACGTCTGCTTAGAGTGAAGCCTCCGCCTCCCCCCGACATTATCAATCTGTGGTGCAGGAGTTGCAGATTCAAGAGTGACTTTCTTTCCGTTGCAATAAAGATCTGAGCCATAATGCCAAGGCACGACACTGCTGTTGTCATATGGAACTGATCCAGGCACCGTGATGTTAACTAGACTGATTGTTGCGGAAGAAGGAGTTATGATAGTCTGTGGGTCATAATAGATTGTGACAGGAGATCTGATTGAAGATGACACAAGTGCAGGGAATTGTTGATGTTGATGTTGCTAAAAGTTGTTGAAAGAATCCGGGACATGAATGGTTGTTGGGTCATAATAAATGGTGACCATTGAGATGTCTTCATTGATGGTTGTTGTTGTTGTAGTAGACTTTGTTGAGATAATGTTTGCTGATGTTGTAGGAGATAGCTCTAAAATGGTGTTTGTTGATGTTGTAGGAGAGATGTTTGTTGATGTCGTAGGAGTTAGAACTATTGAAGTGATTTGTAGGATGCCTTCTCTGATAAGACTACTGATACCAATCTTCAAATTTGCACAACCGTTGGCAGAAATCTTGCAAGCTTCACAATGGGCCTCACAACCCGGGAACACTTGGCACTTCAATAGCTGAGCTTTAACCTCGGTCAGTGGTGTTTGAATACTTGCAATGTCATCAATCAGAATAGATGGTTGGTCTTCTCCAATGGCATTAATCCTCGGTCCACCATGATTTGGTATTGGATTCTTTGTGACATTTGGTGGAGGTGCAAAATTCAAAGCTTTGGAATCAACTAAGTCCTGAACTTTCATGTGCAGGGCCCTGCATTTCTCTATTGTATGGCTAGGTGCATTAGAGTGGAAGGCACATCTGGTGTTGACATCATAGTTCCTTGAGAGATTCAAAGGATCAAGTAGAGTCAAGGTTCTCAATTCAATCAGGTTGAGCTTCAATAATTGCAGAAGTAGAGATGCATAGGGCATCGGGATGGGATTGATAACCCTGTTGATTTGTGAAGTCCTTTGCTGGAATAGACGTTGCTGCTGGTTGTTATTGTTGTTATAAGAGCTTTGTTGTTGAGGAAACTGTTGTTGCTGTGGAAAGTGTTGTTGCTAGGATACTGTTGTTGTTGAGGAGCAGGAATGGTGACTGCGGCTACTGATCTTTGCATGTATTGAGGCCTACCTCTGCCCATGTGCACCAAGTTAGTTTCACCTGTCCTACGAGGTCCTGAGAATGGTTTCCTTGCACTACTGGAGCTAGCACCGTTGTCGGAGATTTTCCCCATCTTCAAAAGACTTTCAATTCTCTCACCAGCTATAACCATATCAACAAAACTGGTGGAAGAGAAAGCAGGAAGTCGGTCAATGTAGGTTCCTTACAATGTGTTCATAAACATGTCAGCCATCTCTCTTTCAGACATAGGTGGCTGGATAGCAGCAGCAAGTTGTCTCCACCTTTGAGCATATTCACAGAAACTTTCTCTTGAGGACTGAGACATACCCATCAACAAAGTCCAGTTGGGTGCCATATCCAGGTTGTACTGATACTAGCGTATAAAGGCCTCAGTTAAGTCCTTCCAAATTCTGACAGTAGCCCTTGATAGGTGTGAATACCACTCTCTGGATTCCCCGGTCAAGCTATCCTCAAAGTAAAACATCCACAGCTTCTCATCCATGGTATAAGCTTTCAATCTTCCCATAAAGGATTGAAGATGGGTACGAGGATAGGAGGTACCGTTGTACTTCTCAAATCATGGAGGCTTAAACTTGTGGGGAATCCTGACTCCTTCCACGAGTCCCATATCTATCACATCAAATCCTAGAGAGTTTTGGGATTCCAAGGATCTCAACTTCTCAGATATCTCGTCCAGACGATGATCATAAACTTCATCAGCCCCAACACCCAATACTGTAAACTGCTCGTCCTGAGGATCTTCCTGTAGAACACGATCTCTAGTGTTTCTCTGGATATTTCCAATGACATTGACTTCAGAGTTGATGTGGGGCCCAAACTCTGGTGGATTTTCTTGCGGCTGATCGTGCGCATTGTTACTTGTTCCTCCAGTTCCCGCATGGTTCTCGTCGGGAGGTTGCCGCTCGACTAACTCTCTCAACCTTTCCTGGGTCTGTGCTAGCCCAGTCATCACAACCATGAATTGATTCATCTGAGTTCTCACTTCTGTCCTCACATCAGTCATCTGAGTCCTCACATCTGTCAGTTCTTATTGAAGTTGATCCATCTGTAAGCTCAGAAGGTTGTTTTTGGTTGGGTACCGGTGGATGCGGTTGACGGGAAAGACTCTCCTGCGAGCAATATTTCCTGAAACACACAGCAAAGTGAGAAAAATAACAAAACTCCTGCAACACAAAGAATATGAAGTTAGTATGCAATGCAGTATGTCTATTTGGCTTAAGAGGGTATCCGGCTTGGTTCTTGGTTTTGACCTTCCAGACCTCTGAGAATGATGAAGATGTTGAAGAGAAATGAAGTCCATAAGCAGATCCAGGTAACACACAAACCATAACATTACAAAAAGGCCAAAATAAATAGTTTATGATTACAATAAGTTCCCATGGTGGGTCAGAATTGAAATTATGTGATCAGGTACGTGATGTCGAATGAGATGTTTAAACACTTGAAGACTTGAACAAAACTTAAAGTGCAGAAAAATTAAACAACACAGGAAATTGTTAACCTAGTTCAGTGTATAACCACACTTACATCTGGGGGCTACCAAGCCAGGAAGGAAATCCAATATAAGTAATATTAATTCTAGACTTAAACCACTCAGTTTAATCTTTCACTTAATATCTACCCAAGGCAATTTCTACCTAAGACACAACTTAGATATGAGTACCAACTCACTCCCCCTCAATCACATAATGATATGTTTACAAGTTTAATAAAATTGAAGTCATACTTCAAACAAAACAGCTTGATCTTACTTCACAGTTTCAATCAAGACACAATACACTTTTGCTTAAAAGCTCATAAAGTGATACACATATACAACCTGCTATTAAAACACAAACACCCTATTTAGTCTTCTTAATTTCGTGCTCTATTCTGAGAGTTTCTGTTGCTTAAATAGGTGCTTGAATTTTGGGCTTTATGTAGGTTATCCAATCCTGATACGCATGCTGCCAACACCTTGAATTAGGGTTTGTTACTTCCTTGATTCTATGTGAGTCAGTTCTTCTGTTTATACTGAAATCATATAACCAATCTCCCTATAGATGCGCCTTCTTCTGTTTTATCCATCCATAATTAATTCCAGATAAATTCCCTGAATTTACTCAGTTCTGTTAAACATTAATTAATTCTGGTAGCAGGTTTGAGATGTCACAACATCTGGTGTGACATCCTGAAAACTGAACTTACTTCATTAACTGATACAATGTCACAACATCTGGTGTGACATCCTGTAAACTGAACTTACTTCATTAACTGATACAATGTCACAACATCTGGTGTGACATCCTGAATTAAGTTCATTTACTTATACTCTGTTTGATAATGTCACAACATCTGATGTGACATCCTGAACTAAGTTCAACACTTCTTGATGGTCAAAAATTCTGCCAATTCTAAACATCTACAAACTCCCCCTTTGGCTAATTTTTGGCTAACATAATTTTCTGGTTTATCAGAGTGCAGCAGAGTTTCTTTTATCAGAGTACATCAATTCTTTTCTGTTGAGTCATGTGTGAGTTTACTCCCCCTCAAACCTATATGTGTTCTGACTTGTTTCAACATAAATTTTTCATTAAAAACACAGCTTTAGTTCAGAAGCAAACAGAGGTCATTTTTCATTAATCAGTAAGCTGCAGCATACATTGTTGTTGTTGAGTTCTCTTCTCCCCCTTGTTAGACATAAATTGGGGCCAAATTTTACATTGACAGAGAGAATTACAAAATTACTAATTCAAAATACAATGCTGAAGCAGACATTACATATTCCTCACATACATTTCTCACTCAGAATCTTCATATTCAGTGTCTTCCTCTTCTTCAGTTTCCTCATCAGAATCAGCAGTCTTCTGAGCACTCTCTTCAATTTCCAGCCGTTGGATAATCTCCTCAAGCTTCTGCTTCCTAGCATCCAGTTCTTTGCATGTGTTCTTCAGCTCAGCAATCAAAGCAGTTTTGGATATTGGAGACTTTGCCTTTGAAGGTCCAGCAGATGTCCCAGAGGGAGCTTCAACATCAGCTGCATGATGACTTAGGAACAGCTTGTAGTGGAAGGCCAGAGGACTCTCTCTTTTGCAGATTGAATCCTTCTCAGTGAGGATACCTGGATACTGGCTAAGGATTATTCCACACAGCAAAGAAGGGAAGGCAATAGGCAGCTTTGTTGCAGATGTCCCAGCATGCTTCAAAGTCTGATAAAAAATGTAAGCCCCAAAGTCCAGCTTTGTTTGGGTGCCCACAGCATATATGAATCTGCCCAATCCAGTTGCTATTGAGGAGGTATGGTTGGTTGGGACCCAGTTTGCAGTGCCAATCCTATGCAGCATTGCATACTTCCTTGTCAGCAAGCTAACAGAAAATTTCCCCTTAACTGGCAAAGTCTTGACCTGATTGGCAGTGATGACCTTGCATATCTGGTTGTCTGTCTTTCCCAGCTCATTAGGTCCATCAGATTCTCTCCCTAGATAATGGTTGATAACCCTAGGAGAGAATTCCACACATCTCCCTCTTACATACACCTTTCTGAATTCAGCTGACTTACCATCAGCACAGTTCTCTTGAAGGTTAACAATAAATTCCTTGACTAACAGCTCATAGCAAGGTGAGAAGTTTGACACTATTTTGAATAAACCAGCAGAAGAAATGAGATCAATTACCTCAGTGCACTCAAGTGCATTGCTGCCCAGTTCTCTTTCAAGTGCTACCCTTCTTTGGTAGACAAATTTCCATCTGCTCACACTTGATACATGATGAAAAGAAATATTATCCAGAGGAGCTTCTGGAATAGCAGAGGTGGCCCTTGAAGGTGCTGGTTTCTTCTTTGGTGGGGATGTTGGGACATCCTCTTCAACATCTGAATCTGGAGGAGTGACAGCTTTCCTCTTTTGTGTATTCACCTTGCTCCATTGTTTGGTAGGACCAAAAGCAACTTTAGCTTTGTCCTTCTTTGGTGTTGGCTGCTTCTTCTCAGGAGTTGCATGTCCTGCAGTCTTCTTTTCTTTCCTAGTTCTGAGCCTTTTGGCTATGCTAGGGTTCACAGAGGCAATGATTTCTGTGTCAGAATCATGCTCTATGTCAACAACAGGAGGAGGTTGAGTACTCTCCTCTTCAGCAGGTAGATCAACAGAGGCTTGATCATCAGTGGAGGCCTTGTGCTGGTCCTCAGATGTTTCATTATCATCATCAGTGGATGCCTTGTGATGTTCCTCAGATGTTTCAACATCTATTGGAACATCCTGTTGGACAGGAGTGTCCTCTTCAGCCTGATTTGGTTGTTCTTCTTGTGGAGATGGCATGGTGTTCAGGGGAATGGATATACCACTCACAACTCTTTGCTCAGACAGAATCCTGTTCACAAGTTCCTTAATAGAATCATCCACATATTCAGAGGCTTTGGGAGTGGTGTTTGAGGATGAAGGCATTCATTTGGCTTTGCTGAATACAGGTTCCTTTTCTCTTCTCACTATTGGAGTTCTAGGCTTCTGAGCAAGAGGAACACTTCCTCTGATTTCGTCCATAGGAGTTGAATCCATAGGTACTACAGAGATGGGGGTTGCATGCACCACATCTTCTTGATTGAGGATTTCATCAGTGAGGTTAGGGTTTTGATGTTGAGACATTTTCGAAAGTGGTGGAAGAAGAGTTTAGGTTTGAGTGAGTTTGATGAGCTCTGAAACTCAACTAGATTATGCAATTCGTTTTGGGAGGATGATGAGAAGATGAATAGCTGAGAGCAAGCTAGAACCTTTATAAGAGCCGTTACTTGGAGAATTTTAAGGCGTGGAATACACAGAGATTTTGATCAGACTGGTGTTGCCATCTGCTGGTCATGCCACACGATGTCATATGACATGTTGGCACTTCTGGATAACTGCTATATTTCACATAAGCAGATCCCCAATTTACCCCTTAGGTTTTCAAATTGGGTAGCATCCAAAGCTTTAGTGAATATATCAGCCAATTGCAGATTTGTGGCTACATGTTCCAATGAAATCACTTTCTCTTCCACAAGATCTCTGATGAAATGATGCCTGATATCAATGTGCTTGGTCCTGCTGTGTTGGATAGGATTCTTTGATATGTTGATGGAACTTAAATTGTCACAGTACAATGTCATGACATCCTGTGGGACATTGTACTCTGTGAGCATTTGCTTCATCCAAACCAATTGTGAACAACTGCTTCCAGCTGCAATATATTCAGCTTCAGCAGTGGATAAGGATACATAATTTTGTTTCTTACTGAACCAAGAAATCAAATTGTTTCCTAGAAAGAAACATCCTCCTGATGTGCTCTTTCTATCATCAGCACTTCCAGCCCAGTCAGCATCACAGAAGCCAGTGAGAATTGGTTTGCATCCATGAAAGTACATTATGCCATAGTCACAAGTACCATTGACATATTTCAGAATTCTCTTGACCTGGTTTAGATGGCTAACTTTTGGATCAGCTTGATATCTTGCACATACACCTACTGCAAAGGCTATGTCTGGTCTGCTAGCAGTCAGATATAACAAGCTTCCAATCATACTTCTGTATAGGCTTTGGTCTACATTCTCACCCTTGTCATCTTTTGTCAGCTTTAAGTGAGTGGGGGCAGGTGTTCTTTTGTGAGTAGCATTGTCCATCCCAAATTTCTTGACAATGTTCTTAGCATACTTGCTTTGGGAAATGAACATGGAGTCTTCCATTTGCTTTATTTGTAGTCCAAGAAAGTAGGTTAGCTCTCCTACTAGGCTCATCTCAAATTCAGATTCCATTTGAGTGACAAAATGTTTAACCATCCTGTCTGACATCCCACCAAAGACAATGTCATCTACATATATTTGAGCAATCATGACATTTCCTTCTTCATCCTTCACAAACAAGGTTTTGTCTATTCCACCTTTCCTGTACCCTTGCTTGATGAGAAAAGTAGTCAGCCTTTCATACTATGCTTTTGGTGCTTGCTTCAGACCATAGAGAGCCTTCCTTAGTTTGTATACATGATTTGGACAGTTTGGATCAACAAATCCCTTAGGCTGCTCCACATATACCTCTTCATTAAGATGTCCATTTAGAAATGCACTTTTCACATCCATTTGAAATAGCTTAAACTTCAGGATACAAGCAATTCCTAAAAGTAGTCTGATTGATTCAAGCCTTGCTACTGGTGCAAAGGTTTCATCAAAGTCTACTCCCTCAATTTGTGTGTATCCTTGAGCTACAAGTCTAGCTTTGTTCTTTGTAACAACTCCCTACTCATTTGACTTGTTCTTATACACCCATTTAGTGCCAATCACATTTATGTCATCAGGTCTAGGAACAAGATCCCACACTTCATTCCTTGTGAACTGACCTAATTCTTCTTGCATAGCACAAATCCAATACTCATCAGTAAGAGCTTCCTTGATGTTTTTAGGTTCTATTTTTGAGACAAAGCAAGAACCTGAAATCACCTCTCTTGATCTAGTGCTTACACCTCTGTTGGGATCCCCAATTATCAAATCTTTGGTATGATCCTTCTGGATTCTGATGGAGGGAGGTTTGCTGGATTGTTCTGTCCTTGCATCGGTTTGAGTGAAGTCAGGATGATCACTCTTTACTTCAGCTTCAGTCTGACTGTCAGCAGATGTTCCAACATCTTCTGTAACATCTGCAGGGGCATCATCAATTATCACATTTAAGGACTCCATGATAACCTTGGTTCTAGAGAAATACTCTATAGGCTTTGCTGTTTATAGAGTATCCAAGGAAAATCCCTTCATCACTTTTAGGATCCATTTTTCTTCTTTGTTCCCTATCAGCCAGAATATAACAATTACTTCCAAACACATGGAAGTACTTAACTGTAGGTTTTCTGCCCTTCCATACTTCATAGATAGTTGACAAGGTTCCTTTCCTTAAAGTGACTCTGTTATGAATGTAACAAGCTATGTTCATAGCTTCAGCCCAGAAGTACAATGGTAACTTTTTAGCATGGATCATAGCTCTTGCTGATTCTTGGATAGTTCTGTTCTTTCTCTCAACAATACCATTTTGTTGAGGAGTGATAGGAGAAGAATACTCATGATTGATTCCCTCTGAAGAACAGAATTCTGAGAATTTTTTATTCTCAAATTCCTTTCCATGGTCAGTCCTTATTCTGATTACACAGCTTTCTTTTTCTCTTTGTATTCTTTGGCACAAATCTTTGAATACATCAAACACATCAGACTTTTCTTTGATAAAATTTATCTGTGTATACCTTGAAAAGTCATCAACCACCACATAGGCATACCTCTTTCCACCAAGGCTCTCAACCTGCATTGGTCCCATAAGATCCATATGCAATAATTCCAAAACTTTGGAAGTTGTCAGATGTTGGAGCTTTGGATGGGACATCTTGGTTTGCTTGCCTATTTGACATTCACCACATACTTTGCCATCATCAATCTTCAATTTAGGAATACCTCTCACAGATTCCATAGATATGATTTTCTTTATACCTCTGAAATGAAGATGACCCAGTCTTTGGTGCCATAGCTTCACTTCTTCTTCTTTGGCTAAAGAGCAAGTTGAAGTGAGACTGAAATCTTGAGGTTCCCACATATAACAGTTGTCTTTAGATCTGGCTCCTCTCATGACAACCTTCTGTTCTTCATTAGACACTATGCATTCAGTCTTGGTAAAGTTTACATTATAACCTTGATCACATAATTGACTTATGCTGATCAAGTTAGCAGTCAATCCTTTTACCAGCAGTACATCATCTAGTCTTGGTACATTTGGACAGTCCAAGGTCCCAACTCCCTTGATTTCTCCTTTAGCTCCATCTCCAAAGGTTACATATCTGGATGAATATGACTTTAAGTCTATCAGCAAGTTCTTCAATCCAGTCATGTGCCTTGAGCATCCACTGTCAAAGTACCAGTCTTCTTTAGCTGATACTCTTAGAGATGTATGAGCTATATATGCAACACCCTTCTTTGACCATTTTTGCTTGTATTGAGGTTTTATTTGATGCTTCTTCCCTGTGTAGTGACCATTTTTAGAGCTCCAAGGTTGTTTGTTGAACTTGTTTTTGGGCATGTAACTTTGATCAGCATGAAGACTAGCTTTAGGTACCCATATTTTCTTGATGACTTCTGTCTTCTGCTAATGGGGTTGCTGATATCTTTGATGTTGATGTCTATGCAACACTTTCTTGTTAACCTCTATCTTCTGCTTAGGGGGTTGCTGATACATCTGATTTGGATATCCATGCAACTTGTAGCAATGAGGTTTGATGTGTCCAAACCTTCCACAATGATGACATCTCCATCTTTGATACTTCTTCTTCATTATGTTCTTTTCATGATGTTGAGACATCTGTTGGAACATTATGTTTGACTTTATGGAATTTGAAGTAGTTTTGCCGGTGCTAGCCTCAACCTTATGAACTTTGTTAAATCCCAGTCCAGTTCTATCCCCTGAATGCTTATTGTTGTTGAAAATAACATCTAGTGTGTTTGAGCTACTGTTCAGCATTCTAACAGATTTAGACATATGCTCCAACTTGGAGTTGAGAAGGCTTACTTCACTTTTCAAAGTGTCAATAATCTCTAGATCACTTATTTTTTTCATCCTTTAGTGCCCCAATCTACTTCTTCTGCTTTATACTCTCCATGCATATTTCAGTGCTCCTTTTAACCAGTTCTCTGTATGATTGTTCCAGCTCTTCAAAAGTAAGCTCCTCATCACTGGATCCACTTTCAGATTCACATAATCCAGCTAGAGCAGTGATATGCTTTGCTGATTCTTCTTCTGAATCACATCCTGAGTCTTCATCAGACCAGGTTACAGAGAGACCTTTCTTCTTCCTTTTTAAATAGGTAGGGCATTCATTTCTTATGTGTCCATATCCCTCACATCCATGAAATTTAATCCCTTTTTCTTGATTGGTCTTTTCATCATAATTTGACCTTCTATTAGCATCATAAGGTCTTTTATTCTCAGAAGAGTTTGAGTATCTTCCACTTGGTCTGGACTTGTCATCCATCTTTCTGAGAATCTTTTTGAATTGTCTTCCAAGCATAGAAATGGTTTCTGATAAATTTTCTTCAGGTTCTGCTTCATTATTTTCTTCTTCTTTATCAGTATTTGACACCAAGGCTATGCTTTTGTTCTTCTTTACAATTGTGTCATTCATTCCCATCTCAAATGTTTGAAGGGAACCAATGAGCTCTTCAACCTTCATTTTGCATATGTCTTGAGCTTCTTCTATTGCTGTGACCTTCATGTCAAATCTTTTTTGCAAAGATCTGAGAATCTTTCTTACAAGCTTTTCATCAGTCATGTTTTCTCCCAAAGCACCAGAAGTATTAGCTATTTCTAAGATGTTCATGTAGAACTCATGAATTGTCTCATCTTCCTTCATTCTCAAGTTTTCAAACTTGGTGGTGAGAAGTTGAAGTCTTGACATCTTCACCTTTGATGTTCCTTCATGAGTTGTTTTGAGAGTGTCCCAAACATCTTTGGCCAGCTCACAGTGATGCACAAGTCTGAAGATGTTCCTATCAATGCCATTGAATAAAGCATTTAAGGCCTTGGAATTGCCAAGTGTTGAATCGTCTTCCTCCTTACTCCATTCTTCTTCAGGTTTCAACACTTTTGCTCCATCTTTGTTGTCTTGGACAGGGTGCTCCCATCCTTTGTTGACTGCTTTCCAGGCCCTATTGTCAAGTGATCTTAAGAATGCTACCATTCTTGGCTTCCAGTAGTCATAATTAGATCCATCCAATATAGGTGGTCTATTTATAGATCCTACATCTCTGTCCATGTTTCCAGAATTTGCAGTCCCTAGATCTCACCCAGTTAAACAGGCATGGTGCCTGCTCTGATGCCAATTGAAATTCTGTGATCAGGTACGCGATGTCGAATGAGATGTTTAAACACTTGAAGACTTGATCAAAACTTAAAGTGCAGAAAAATTAAACAACACAGGAAATTGTTAACCCAGTTCAGTGTATAACCACACTTACATCTGGGGGCTACCAAGCCAGGAAGGAAATCCAATATAAGTAATATTAATTCTAGACTTAAACCACTCAGTTTAATCTTTCACTTAATATCTACCCAAGGCAATTTCTACCTAAGACACAACTTAGATATGAGTACCAACTCACTCCCCCTCAATCACACAGTGATATGTTTACAAGTTTAATAAAATTGAAGTCATACTTCAAACAAAACAGCTTGATCTTACTTCACAGTTTCAATCAAGACACAATACACTTTTGCTTAAAAGCTCATAAAGTGATACACGTATACAACCTGCTATTAAAACACAAACACCCTATTTAGTCTTCTTAATTTCGTGCTCTATTCTGAGAGTTTCTGTTGCTTAAATAGGTGCTTGGATTTTGGGCTTTCTGTAGGTTATCCAATCCTGATATGCATGCTGCCAACACCTTGAATTAGGGTTTGTTACTTCCTTGATTCTATGTGAGTCAGTTCTTCTGTTTATACTGAAATCATATAACCAATCTCCCTACAGATGCGTCTTCTTCTGTTTTATCCATCCATAATTAATTCCAGATAAATTCCCTGAATTTACTCAGTTCTGTTAAACATTAATTAATTCTGGTAGCAGGTTTGAGATGTCACAACATCTGGTGTGACATCCTGAAAACTGAACTTACTTCATTAACTGATACAATGTCACAACATCTGGTGTGACATCCTGTAAACTGAACTTACTTCATTAACTGATACAATGTCACAACATCTGGTGTGACATCCTGAATTAAGTTCATTTACTTATACTCTGTTTGATAATGTCACAACATCTGATGTGACATCCTGAACTAAGTTCAATACTTCTTGTTGGTCAAAAATTCTGCCAATTCTAAACATCTACAAGAATACAATTAGGCCAAGAATACAAACAAAAACACCATGGTGAATTAAAGTACAACCAAAATAAAATACAAGTAAAGGAAATCAAACATCCAGCCCAAAGTCATCCTCCTTGACTTCCTTCAGGAGAGCATCAGTTACTGGTCCAATTGGATGCTCTATGATGGTCCTGATCAGAAGGTTCCTGGTTGCAATGGCATTTGTCATCTTCTGGTACTTTTCTTGTTCTTTTGATCTCTTCAACCCCGCCCGGAGTTTCAGCTCAGAGATTTCCTTCTGTGCTGCTAACAGGGCTTCCTGACTTTTCTTCTCATTGGCTTCTAGGTGCTCTATCTTAGCTTGTGTCTTCTGATCTTCTTGCAAACGAGCTTTAGTGATTCTGATCCATCTAGCCTGACTATCTTTCAGATAGTGTTCAGCTATGGCCTTCTAAATCTTGGCTTCTTTGCAAGCATTCTTCAATACCAACTCCCCTGCTCTGGCTTTTCTGATGAAGTCCTTTGTCTTTTCTATCTTGGTTACATGCTTGATACGGAGCTTCTCTAATCTCTCAATGTCTAAACGACCATCATTCCTTTCCCAAAGGGTCTTCTTCAGAGCTTCAGAAAGATGGGCATTCCTCTCTTTCAACTTCTCAAATTCCTCCAAACTCACTGTGGCTATAGGCTCAACTGTTGATGGCCTTGGTACATCCTCTAGAGTAAATGACATGCGAGTAATATGTCCTCTGATGCGAGACCATTCAATGTACTGAGTTGAAGCTATGTTGTTACACTTCCCCAAAATGGCAGTCCCTTTAGTTTGTATATGGTCCCAAGCCCAGGCTACTTGTCGGACGGTGGCATGATTATTCTGAACAACACATTAAAGGGACTCTGCTAAGTCCTGCTCTCGAGGTGGGTGTATCAATGCATATCCCAACTGTCTTCTGAAAAGCAAAGGATTGTAATTTATTCAACCCTTCACTCCAATAAGAGGTGCATTAGGATATTGTCCACAGCTTGTAATTATGTCCCTGCCCTTAGTGTTCTGAGTACACCACCTGATGTCTTCTAAAGTAAGGGCAATCATCCTCCTGGCCCAATTCCTTGACTGATGTGGATTCAAGAAAGCTTTCGTCTTCAGCATATGTCTCATCAACCAACTGTAGAAGAGAGGTGCACAACATCTGGCCAGTCTTCCCCTCTGTTTCTCATTTCTCTGATGCACTGAGTAATAGAGATCTCCTAACAGGGTGGGAACTGGATTCTTGAGCATGAAGATATGGATAGCACTCTTGCTTACAAACTTAGGCTCATCTGCAAACAAAATGATGCCATATATACTAAGAGCCAGGAGGGCACAAACAAATTCCCACTTCCCTGTTGCAGCATGACTGGTAGCCTGAGTGATTAAGAAGTCCAGATGAAGGCCTGGGATTCCAGCCTTGGTAGTCATATGCTGATCAACGATAGTGGTTTCCAAATGTAATGCTTTGGCTATGTCTTCATTCTTAGGAACAATCATCTCATGGTTGAAAGGAATTCCTCTTCTGATAGGGAAACCCAACAACATAGAATACTCTTCCAACAGAGGGCCTATCTGAAAATCCGGGAAAGTGAAGCAACGGAGAGGAGGGTCATAGAACTGAAGACAGGTGTGAATCATGCTCCTCTGTGATGCATCCAAGTCCATGATCATGTCCAGGATACCACCATAATGTTCTCTGAATAAAGGAACATGATCAGGAGTAATAAGGGTTTGAATCTTCCTGATGCCTGCTAGAGGGTACTCAAAGAAGTGGTAAGTGATGTTGCTCTTCCTGGTTGAATCCATACTGACAATGGGTGCTGATGAAGATAACTGAGGAAGATAACTGATGAAGACAACTGAAGAAGATATCTGATGAAGATGGATGAAGCAGAAGAAAGGTCAAAACCAAACCAAATGAGATGTGGATACCCTGTAAAACAAATAGACAAATGTTAAAATGATGCAGTATGATGTATGTTTATGATATGCAAGGGTTTGTGATCAGGTGCTGGATTGTCTGTTGCTTTTGGTAGGGTCCATGAGTGTTCAGAATTCCGGATGAAGGTCTGGAAAACAGTAACCAGGTGGGGGACTCAAATAAAGAGTCATTTGTCCAGGGTTTCAAAGAATCAGTCCATAATCAGTATAACCTTAACAAAGTTCTAGTAACAGGGTATGTTGAGGCCAAGGGTTCCTGCAAACCTGTAAACAACCCCACCCACGGGTATTGTTCTAGAACAAGGATCCTCAGGTTCGAATTATTTATGAGAAGTGTAAACACTTCTAACCCGGAGGTACAATGTTTACCCTAATCATAAAGAATCCTCCTCTAATTCACCTTAGATGTTGAAGGTCATCTAAAAAGGTCATCCAGACTTAGCAGGCTTCCCAGATAGCCCTAACACTATAGGAGATACGTAGCACATAGTTCTCAAGAAGAAACCCATGTCTGAACCGTGTTTCATATTCTCGCACCATACCAAAATGGAATGGGAAAGAATATGAAGTCACTCTAATTATATGCCTATCACTCAGGCCTTTGTGTTGGGCATTTCTCACTGGAATACCCCTCCCACCAAAGCAAACCAGAAAATCCAGCACATGATATGATAATAAAATGAAATGCATAAAACAGTAAATGAAAACGATAAAGTAAATGCAGTAAATAAAGTTGTATAGAAAGCAATAAATAAAGCAATAACAAAAGCACTCATAGCACATAACACCCCCATAAACACAAACAAACAAGCGCTAGGAGAAACCCAAAAGAGAACCAGAAGCCCTGGTTGCAAAGTTATCCCCAGCAGAGTCGCCAAGCTGTCGCTCCCGAAGACTTGCGTCCCGGTGCAGATGCGAACGGTCGACGAAAGAGGTTGAAGGTTGAATAGAGTCGCCAGCTAGGCATTTTTATCCCGAAGTAAAGGTAATGCTGCATAAACCGGGAAGGGTATGGATAAGACGGTTGCGAACCAGAGAAACGGAGAAAGGGGGTTGGTTACGACCTGGGAAGGTATTAGCACCCAGATCGTCCATCGTACTCGACGGGATCCACGCTTACTTGATTGTGTTTAAAAGGGGTAGGGTATGTGCTGACTGTGCATTAGAAGCTAGGGAGAAATGTACAGTGTGTCAGTGCAAAAGAAAGGGTGGGTGATCAAGAATTAGGCTTAGAAAAGAAAGTTGAAGGAGGGGGAAGACACAGATACTTTTGTTCGATAACTGTTAAGTTATGCCTACATATCCTCTCGTGCAATGAGGAAGTCAGAACACCGTAGTTCGACTCAAAGAGACTGGATGATTTGACTGTGAACTGCTTTCTTGTCTATGCTCAAGTGTATGACTCGTCTGGCTCGAGTGCTAACTGTCTTGCATTAGACGAAAGAAGCAAGTTCTCGTTTATAAAATGAGTGTGATGAGAAAAGAATCCCGGAGGAGGCGATTATTGTTTGTTTTTATGTTTTCAGTTTTTTATTGTTTTTGGTGTTTTGCATAGGATAATGAGCTTAAGCCTAAATCAAGGGTTTGTAAACTCATTATATCTTCCCTGATCAGGGATAATGAGCCTACTTAAGTATGAGATGGGGATCCCAACTTAATTACCATGATGATGTAGGATTAAGATCATTAACCTATTTGTGATTATTAAGATGTTTTTGGGTTTTTGTTTTGTGTTAAGTAATGAGTTTAATCTCTAATCAGGGATTAGTGAACTCATTACACCATCCTAAGAGAAGGATGATAGATGAGAACACTTAAGCTAAGGAAGATACCTCAACTTAATCCATGGTTAGGGATTAAATTCATTATATAACAAGCCTTTATTAAATGGATTTTAATTAAAGATGGGATTAAGAAGTGATTTTTATGTTTGTAAGACAACTTGAGGGGGACTTGTCCATTAAACACTAGGGTTAGTCCCTCTTAAACATAAGGAAGAGATGGAACCCTATGTAAACACCCCAAATTTTCCCTCACCCATTCACACCATGGCTTGTGATCTTTTCATATGCATAAGTTTAATCATAGCATCTCATATTGCATTTTTGATTCACTGCATTGCTTCTAAGTCATCTGCATCTAGGGTTTGTGATCTGAGCAATCCAAGAGCTCCTTGAGCCACTCCAAAAGTATTCAATCACTTCAAAGGGGTCCATAAGTATTCAAGCATCATATTTTATCCCCACAAAGTCAAGGAAATCAAAAGAATCACAAGAACTGAGAATGGCATGGAAGCAGGGCCAGGTTTGACTGCACAGATGACCTAGAATTAGGGTTTTGGTTTCAAAGGCCATAACTCCAAATTTTTTGGTCATTCTTGTTTCTATTGGCCTCTATATGGTATAGGGATCATGCATATCAATTTTCATGAAGAAATTCCATGGGGAAGGCATCTAATAAAGAGTTGACTTTCTGAGCAAGTCAGTGCAAAATCAGGGCATCTAGGACCCCCAATGACCCAACCAAAGGGTGTTCATCATCATTTTGATTATGTATGATCTTTATTTGATCATAGAATATGTTAGAAGTTCACAAAATTGTAGAATTTCAAGTCATTTGCAAAGTTGACTTTTTGGGAAAGTTGACTTATGTTGAAAATTGCCATTTTGGGAAACTTTTTCAACCTTTGCTTTTTGATTCAAAAAAGCTTCAAATGGAAAAACTTTGGTCATGAAAGTTGTAGAATGGATCATTCCCTTTTCAAAAAGTACAAGAACTTGACCTAATTCATTTTGGATCAAAAGTTATGGCCTTGCAAAGTTGGATAAAATCATTGAAATTTCACTTTTGCACAAGATGGAAAAATTGCAAAACCTCATGCCAAGGCCAAAGATGACTTCAAAGTGACTTCTAATCTTCATACAAACACAATGCAATGCCTAAAACTCAGATTGGCCCAAGAAATTTCTCATTTTCATGCCTTGATATCCAAGTATCATAAACCATTTTTCATGAAAATCATAAAGAGGGAAATCTTGCAAGAAGGGTTCTTTTGGTTTTGTTTGGTCTCTAACCATTATCAAAGTGTCATAACAACATTATGTGATGCATTTTGCTGCATATTTCTTAAGAGATGTCACATGTTCATGGCCAAAAGTCACAAAATGTCACAAGTTGCAAAGTTGCAAAATATGTGAGATATCACCCTTCATCCATTACAGCTCACCTCAACTGATCCAAGAGCCATCCTTGAACTCAGCTGAGGCAATCCAAGCCAGAAAATCAGCTCTGCCACAGCCCATGCCTCAAGTACACCTAACCATGACTTTTTGCATTTTCTCCCATGCTTTTGGAATAGTGACCAGCAACCTCTACTAACCTGCTCCACAGCCTACTCATACTTTATGGGAGTGATATAGCAGCTCATTCAGCATAGAAACAAGACACAATCCTACTTGCACGAAATTTGTCCCAAACTTCTTCTCTGAATTTTTCTTCACACAGCCAAGAAACTTCACTTTTTCTTTCACCAACAAGTCACAAATCACCCTTAGAACAAAAACCACCTCCTGAAACAGCTTGAAACATCATACACCAAGACCTCCATTTTTGCTACACCATAGCAAAACAGCCATAACCAGCCATTCTCAAAGCTCTTCAAGTTTCATTTCATCATCAAGGTGTTCAAAGGAGAGGGATTGCACCAAGTTTGAGGCCAGAAAGCTCCAAAGTTCAAAGCTCCGGTTCAGGTATCATCAAGAACACCCTTTTTTAGAAATGAAATCCCTTGTTATAGGATGATAGAGTTTGTTTCACTGATCATGTCAAGCTTTGAAGCACTGAAAACGGTTGAGAAATGAGTGTGTATGCATGTTCTGATGTTTTTGCAGTGTTCTTGATTTTGCTCAAATCTTGTTGTTGATACATTGTAAATGTGATCTTATGATTGATTCATGTTTGGGGTGGGCAAAGAATGAAATATGGAGAGTTAGAGCACTTAGAACAGCCTAGGGAATGAGTTTGATTATGCATTTTTGGAAAAAACAGCATAATGAATCGATTCATTCTAGCATGAATCGATTCATTTTGTTGAAAGGTTCCTGGATTTCGCAAAATGAATCGATTCATCCCATTATGAATCGATTCATGTTGTTTAACTAATTCTGTTTTGATCAGTATGAATCGATTCATCCAAACATGAATCGATTCATTCTTCTGTTAACCAATTTTAATTCATTTTGTTTGTATTTTATTTGCATGAATTTTAAAAAATAGCAAAACACTTTAAAAAATTCTGAAATTTTTTGTCAAACATTTCATTAATTTTCAGAACCCAAAAATATTTTTATTTTTATTTTATTGCATTAAAAATTATTTTTAAATTATTTAAATGTTTATTTTTAATTAGTTAATGAAAATTAATTAATTAAAAATACATTTAGGTATTTAAAAATTCCAAAAAAATTCACATTGCATTTTAAAACATTTAGAAACATTATCAAACTCTCAAAACAAATTTATTTGTGGTTCTTGATCTATTTTGACAATTTTCATTGGAATTAAATTTGTTTAAAGGCAATATTTTGGTCCTAAGTTTGAAAAATTCATTCTGCCTAACCCTTGAGAGTTTGATGATGGTTCTTCTTGCATTGCATCCTCCATAGCATTTAGTTTATAGGATAAAATTGGTTTGATTTGATCTTGCATTTTCAATTTTGTTGGTATTTTTCTTTGTGAGGCACCCCAAAACCCTAGTAATCTTAGGAAATTCATAACTTTCACTATGTTAAGAGTTAGATCCCCTCCTTTGGGAAGTGAACGTATATAGGTTTAGGGTACCTTTGATCCCATTTTCAATTTTTTATCTCATGTTTTGCTTCTGATTTTGAATTTTGCATCTCATGTTGTACATAAACCCTAATTTGCATCTTCATTTGCATTCATCTTGCATAAGCTTGCATACATGAACTTGCCATAGCATTTTGTGCATCCATTTGATTCATTAGACATCTTAAGACATATTAGAGGCATGTTTTATCATTGCATCTTTCATTTGCCATGTTATGCATTCATATCATTTCATAAACTTTCATGAACTTTTATGGTTCAAGCATGCTTCATTTGCATCCTCATCCTTGTATGATCATCCACAACTCTTGACATGTGTTTGCACCATTTCTTGACATTATTTGCATCATGTGTATGTTTCTGACTTTGGCCTTTTCCCATCCATATGAATTGTTTCATCTCATTTCTTCCTTTATGCATCTTGTACTAACTTTTCAGGTTAATGGTAAGTTTGTTTGGGAGGTGAATTTGCCTTCACCTCCTACCTCTTCTCACCTCATCATTTTACATCCTTGCTGAATTTTCACTTGTCTTTGAGTGAGCTTGCTCACTTGTGCCTCTCTTCCCTCTTTTCTCTTCTCATCTTATCCCTTTTCTATCTTGCTTCTCCTTGGTGGCTTCCTTGAAGATTTCTCCTCTTAAGCCTCACAAACCCTAGGACTTCCAAGCATGATAACATTTTAGGATTGTTTAGTCCCCCTTAGACTCTTTCCTTTGAGTTTTATTTGAGTCTTCTCTTCTTACCTCATAATCAAGGACTAGACCCTAAAGGTTTTAAGGCTTTGTGATTAAGTTTATGCCTGCATCCTTCTATTAGGACTGAGTGTATAACTTTAATCCTAAGTGTTAAACCCTTAATGTGTTTAAATCCTTTAATAAATCCATCTATTAATCATCAAGACATCAAACTTGTAACTTGGGCCTTGCATTAGGGTTCTAATTCTTCCTTAACTGGTTAAGAAGGACTAACCCTAGTGTTAATGGACAAGTCCCCCTCAAGTGTCTTACAAACCATAAAAATCACTTCTTCATCTTATCATTAACTAAAATCCATTTAATAAAGGATTTGTTTTGTCATGAGGTTAATCCCTAATCATGGATTAAGTTGAGGAGCCTTCCTCAGCTTAAGTGTTCTCATCTATTATCCTTCTATTAGGATGGTGTAATGAGTCAATTAAATCCTTGATTATGGCTTAAACTCATTACTTAACACTAAACAAAAACATCTAAATAAATGCAAGTAGGTTAATGATCTTAATCCTACATCATGGTGATTAAGTGTGAGGTGATTACTTCGTACTTAAGGTATTCTCATTACCCCTAATCAGAGGGAAGATGTGATGAGTTTACTAAGTCCATTGGTTTAGGCTTAAGCTCATTAACTTATGACAAACTCCAAAAACAATAACAAGACTGAAAACACCAAAAACAAACAATAATCGTCTCCTCCGGGATTCTTTTCTCATCTCATTCACTCATAAACGAGAACTTGCTTCTTCCGTCTAATGCAAGACAGTTTTCACTTGAGCCAGACAAGTCATACACTTGAGCATAGACAAGTAAGCAGTTCACAAGTCAATTCATCTTTCAGTCTCTTTGGGTCGAACTACGGTGTTCTGACTTCCTCATTGCACGAGAGGATACGTAGGCATAACTTAACAGTTATCGAACAAAAGTCTCTGTATATTCCCCCTCTTTCCAGCATTATTTTCTTAGCCTCATGATCATGAGCATTTCATCTTTGTTCTTACACTGACACTTCACTTATACACTTCACTTCTCTTACACTGAAACCTGTACATCCTTTTCCAGCTCTTTATACACAAATTGCACAGACACTACCCCTTTAAAACACAAATCTTTTAAGCGTGGATCCCGTCGAGTACGACGGACAATCTGGGTGCTAGTACCTTCCCAGGTTGTAACCAACCCCCTTTCTCAGTCTCTCTGGTTCGCAACCGTCTTATCCATATCTTTCTTAGGTTTATGCAGCATTACCTTTCCTTCGGGATAAAAATGCCTAGCTGGCGACTCTTTTCATTTCATCCTTTCGCCGACCGTTCGTGTCTATACCATATCTGAGTCGGGTCTCATTTATCGGGAGCGACAGCTTGGCGACTCTGCTGGGGAAACCTTATACTGTAACCAGGGCTTCTGGTTCTTTTTGTGGGTTCCTCCTAGCGCTTGTTTGATTTGTGTTTACTGGGGTGTTATGTGCTAATTGTGTTTGTATATTTGTATTTATTTTTGCTTTATGTACAGTTATTTATTGCTTTCCTTTACAGTTTTATACATCATACTGTCATTATCATTGCTGGATCTGGTTTGTTGTTTTGATGGGTGGGGTTTCATTGAGAGTTAAAGGTCCTATACCTGGGACCTGAGTGACACATAGGCTAGAGTGGTTCATGTTCTTTCCCATTCCATTTCGGTATGGTGCGGGAATATGAAACACGGTTCAGATATGGGTTTCTTCTTGAGAACTTTGTGCTACAGATCTCCTGTAGTGCTAGGGCTATCTGGGAAGCCTGCTAAGTCTGGATGACCTTTACTATGACCTTCAGAAACTGAGGTGAATTAGAGGAGGATCTTTTATGGTCATTGTAAACATTGTACCTCCGGGTTAGAAGTGTTTACACTTCTCATAACTGATCCAAGTCTGAGGATCCTTGTTTTAGAACACTACCTGTGATGGGGTTGGGCTGTTTACAGGTTTGCAGGAACCCTTGGCCACATCATACCCTGTTACTTGTTTGATTAAGAGTACCTCATTTTGGACAGTTCTTGTGATTTAACCCTGGATATGTGACTCTTTATTTGAGTCCCCTACCCTGGTTACTGGATTTCTGAACCTCCATCTGGACTTCTTGAACATACACGGACTTATATCAAGACAGATAATCAGATCCAGCTCTTGATCACAAACCCTTGCATATCATTCTGCATACATCATTTTGCATCATTTTAACATTTGTCTATCTGTTCTACAGGGTATCCACATCTTCTTTAGTTTGGTTTTGACCGTTCTTCTTTTCAACATCTGCACCTCTTCCAAGGGGTATGGAAGGTCAAAACCAAGAACCAAACCGGATACCCTCGAAGAACAAATAGACATATTGCATTGCATGCTAACCTCATCTCTTTTGTTTTACAGGAGTTTTATTGTTTGTTTCTCACCTCGTTGTGTACCTCAGGAAACATTGATCGTAGAAGGGTCTTTCCCGTCAATCACATCCACAAACATCCGACCCGTAACAACCTCCCGAGCTTACAGATGGGTCAGCTTCTAGAAATCACTTCAACAGTTCCCACTCCTACAACTTCAACAAACATCTCTCCTACAACATCAGCAAACATCATTCCAGTGGAGATTACTACAACAACAGCAACCATCAAGGAGGACATCTTTGTCAGCCACCTGGCTACACATAAGTACATTGAGATGGATGAAGATATCCATGAGACAATGAGTCAGGGTTTCGAAGCTCTCAATGTCAATGAGGCAACAGTTGAAGTTTCTATAACCTCAATAGCCTCATACAAACAAGCTCGGAAGGTTGTTGAAGACGGGAATTCCCAAGGCTGGGGCAAGCTGCTGCAAGTTCAGATGAAAAAGGACAAATTCGGTTTGGGTTACAAACCATCCCGACAAGTGCAAGAAGAGGCTGCTGAAGCTCCCAAGTTCATCAGTGGGGGAATGCTAGCCCCAAATGCTATCAATAATGTGGGAGACGAGGCTGAAAGTGACTTCAACCTGGAGAGCTGGATACGTCCAAGGATCCCGGGGAGCCAAGTCCTTAACTGGTCTTCCCAGGAAATTATAAGAGTTACTCCTGCAGAGTAATTATTATTTCCTGTATTTTAAAGCATGCATCAAGTCTTGCATCTTGCCCAAGATGACAAGACTCATTTTGTAATCGGGCCATCTGTAATTTTGTGCAAATAGATCAATCAATGACAATCAGACATCTTTTGCAAATGAGTCTTTTTCTTTTCCGCTCACTGTTTTTCTATTTTTCTTTTGTACAAAAATAAAATGGCAATGTTTTCCATAATGATAACTTTATTTCACTTTTTCTAAACAAAGATTAAAATCGATCACTAAAATGAACAATCTAAACCCTTGCAGAGAGTGCCTCTCAGACTGCACCGACAACAACACAGCTATGACTTCGTATGACTTTGACAATCCAATCAATCAAGCTGATGAAGGGGTTAAAGAAGATTATGAGCTTCCTGAAGAGCTAGCCAGGTTGTTAAGGCAAGAGGAGAAGGTTATCACCCCTCATCAGGAGGAGGTTGAAACGGTTAATCTTGGTTCGGAAGAAAACGTGAAAGAGGTTAAGATCGGGGCCTGCCTACAAGATTCAGTGAAAGAGCAACTGATTGATATGCTTAGAGAGTATGTGGATGTGTTTGCTTGGTCTTACCAGGATATGCCAGGGTTGGACACCGATATCGTCATGCACAAGCTGCCTTTAAGAGAAGACTGCCCGCCAGTAAAACAGAAGCTGCGCCGTACTCGCCCAGATATGGCAATGAAGATAAAGGAAGAGGTGCAAAAGAAGTGGGACGCCGGGTTCCTTGCTGTAACTAGTTATCCACCGTGGGTCGCTAATATTGTACCTATGCCTAAGAAAGACGGCAAAGTGAGAATGTGTGTTGATTACCGGGATCTGAATAGAGCCAGCCCAAAAGATGATTTCCCTTTACCTCACATTGATGTATTGGTGGATAATACGGCTCAGTTCTCGGTATTCTCCTTCATGGATGGATTTTCAGGATACAATCAGATCAAGATGTCACCTGAAGACATGGAGAAGACAAATTTCATCACACCCTGGGGCACGTTCTGTTATAAGGTGATGCCATTCGGACTGAAGAATGCTGGTGCAACTTATCAACGGGCTATGGTAACATTATTCCATGACATGATCCACAAAGAAATCGAATGTTATGTGGATGACATGATTGCCAAGTCCCTCACGGAAGAAGATCACCTGGTAAATCTGCTGAAACTATTCAAGCGTCTGAGGAAGTACCAATTGAAGTTAAACCCCAACAAGTGCACATTCGGGGTGCGATCTGGTAAGTTGCTGGGATTTGTTGTGAGTGAGAAAGGGATTGAAGTTGACCCTGATAAAGTCAAAGCCATTCAAGAAATGCCTGCACCGAAGACAGAAAAAGAAGTTCGGGGGTTCCTGGGTAGATTGAACTACATTTCGAGGTTCATATCTCACCTTACAGCAACCTGTGAACCTTTGTTCAAACTGTTAAGAAAGGAACAAACGGTCAGGTGGAACGAAGACTGCCAGAGGGCTTTTGACAAGATCAAGGAGTACTTACAAGAACCTCCAATCCTCATGCCTCCAGTTGAAGGAAGACCTCTGATAATGTACTTAACAGTATTAGAAGAGTCAATGGGGTGTGTGCTGGGCCAGCATGACGAGTCTGGTCGAAAAGAGTATGCAATTTACTACCTGAGCAAAAAGTTTACCGACTGTGAACAACGTTATTCACTGCTCGAGAAAACTTGTTGTGCTTTAGCGTGGGCTGCTCGCCGACTGAGACAGTATATGTTGACCCACACTACTTTGTTGATCTCAAAGATGGACCCAGTTAAGTACATTTTTGAGAAGCCAGCGCTTACCGGACGGGTTGCAAGATGGCAAATGATCCTCACAGAATATGACATCCAATACACATCTCAGAAAGCCATCAAGGGCAGTGTATTGTCTGATTATCTTGCTGAGCAACCTATTGATGATTACCAGCCTATGAGATTTGACTTCCCTGATGAGGACATCATGTTCATAAAAGCAAAAGATCGTGAAGAGCCTGTTCACACTGAAGGGCCTGACCCGGAAGAAGAATGGACTATGATTTTTGACGGGGTTGTTAATATGAATGGTCGTGGTGTTGGTGCAGTACTCATTACACCTAAGGGGGTTCACATGCCTTTCTCGGCAAAGCTCACCTTCAACTGCACTAACAACGAAGCTGAATACGAAGCTTGTATTATGGGTCTTGAGGAAGCCATTGACCTCAGGATCAAAACGTTGACTGTATTCGGAGATTCAGCTCTGGTAGTTAATCAAACCAACGGCAAATGGTACACCCACCAAGATCATCTGATACCTTATCGGGACTATAAAAGGAGGTTATTGACTTTCTTTACAACGGTCAAGCTTGAGTACATCCCTCGGGACGAGAATCAGTTTGCAGATGCTCTGGCTACCATTTCATCCATGATCAAAGTTCAAGCTGCCAACTTTGTACCTCGGATTTCAGTTTCTAGACTCGACAGACCAGCATATGTATTTGTAGCAGATGTTGTCAAAGATGATAAGCCTTGGTTCCATGACATTAAGTGCTTCTTGGAGGATCAAACATACCCACCTGGGGCATCTTCCAATGATAAGAAGACATTAAGAAGGCTAGCTGGTAGTTTCTTCCTGAATACTGACGGTTCCCTGTACAAGAGAAACTTTGATATGGTACTGCTCAGATGCGTTGATAGAATAGAAGCAGACTTGTTGATGCACGAGGTGCACGAAGGATCCTTTGGTACCCATGCTGGAGGGCATGCAATGGCTAAAAAGTTGCTGAGATCGGGCTATTACTGGATCACAATGGATGCAGACTGTTGTGCCTTCGCCAGAAAATGCCATAAATGCCAGATTTATGCGGATAAGGTGCATGTGCCTCCCAATCCTTTGAACGTGATGTCTTCACCCTGGCCCTTTTCCATGTGGGGCATTGATATGATTGGCAAGATTGAATCGACTGCTTCAAACGGCCACAGATTCATCTTGGTGGCCATTGACTATTTTACCAAGTGGGTTGAAGCAGCTTCCTATGCAAATGTTACCAGGCAAGTGGTAGCCCGATTTCTGAAGAGAGATATCATCTGTCGGTATGGAGTTCCCGAGCGAATCATTACTGATAATGGTTCCAACTTAAACAACAAAATGATGGCAGAGCTATGCCGGGACTTCAAGATCCAACACCACAATTCTTCCCCTTACAGGCCAAAGATGAATGGCGCTGTTGAGGCAGCTAACAAGAATATCAAGAAGATTGTGCAGAAGATGGTAGTTACGTACAAAGATTGGCATGAAATGCTACCGTTTGCCTTGCATGGGTACCGCACGTCAATCAGAACATACACTGGGGCAACACCATATCAACTTGTGTATGGTATGGAGGCAGTCCTACCTGTTGAAGTTGAATTTCCCTCTCTACGGGTATTGATGGATGTTAAGCTGAACGAAGCAGAATGGGTCCGATCCCGATACGAACAACTGAGTCTGATTGAAGAGAAAAGATTGGCTGCAATCTGTCATGGGCAGCTATATCAGAAAAGAATGAAGAAAGCCTTCGATCAGAAAGTCAGTCTCCGAGAGTACCAAGTAGGAGATCTTGTGCTGAAAAGACTCCTCCCTCCTCATACAGACCACAGGGGCAAGTGGACTCCAAACTATGAAGGACCATTCGTAGTAAAGAAAGTTTTCTCTGGTGGAGCACTCATGCTCAGTACTATGGATGGTGAAGACTTCCCGTCCCCTGTGAATTCAGATGCAGTTAAAAAATACTTCGCATAAAATGACCCGCTGGACATAAAAACAGAATGTAAGTCCAGGCAAAAATAGGGCATCCCGGCGAGTCAAAAACAGAATAAAAGACTCGGGCAAAAATAAGGGAAAATAAACACAAAAAATGTACACCCGCTGAGTTGAAAAGCCGCATTGGACAACTCAGGCAAAAATGGGTATCCCGATGGATTGAAAACCCGAAAGGGCGATCCATGCAAAATAAGGGAATAAGCGAACAACTGCATGCTGAATTCATCTGTATCACCTACAACTTGGTAAACCTCGAAAGGATCAAGCTTCTCTCAGAATCAGCCTTCTTCAAAAAGCAGGACGAGAAGAACGTCAAATGTCATGCGAGTCATAGCAAAAGGGAAGCTCTTTGAAGCGTCGTCAACATTGCCAGCATTTTGTTTCTCAATTTGTAACAATCTCCTCATTTTAGGGGATATGTTTCTTTGACTGTATCTTGCCAATTCAGGGCCTACAAATTAATAAAATCAAGTTTTTCAGTCATGTTTTGTCTCGTACGCTTTATTTTCATTTGCAAAATGTCCGATGTCCTTAAAGATACTGATTGCATAAATACAGATGCTTCTCTTAAAACACGTGCTTGCAGGAAATATATTTACTCCCGGGAGTGTCTGAACTCTCATGATGGGATCCAGTAAAGGATACCTCGGGATTACTTGTGCGTCCATCTGTCTTTACAGGCTTGCAGGTATTCAAAAAATGCAACATGGGGCATGTGAGCTTCATCCCAGCAAGCTGGCAAATCAACACTCACTCAGTCTTAGCACCCAAAGTGTTTTCTCCCCAGCTGAGTTGCCACTTGCTAGTTCTCCCCAGCCGAGGTGCCAATCATACCTCCTTCTTAGCTAAAAAGCCAGGGAAGCGCTTCCCCACAGAGCTTCAGTCTCTACCCGGAAAAACAACACACGAAAGAATCACAACAGAGTGACAAAGGCTTCTACAAACCCCAGCTGGGTCCCTCATTACCAAGAATGGGTCTATCAGTGACCTATTCCTCCGAACAGATACATATCAATGGTCTCGTCCCCAGCTGGGATGTCCACTTCAAACAGATCAGCCAAGGATCTTTGCAGCAACGGGATCCGAATCCCGGATCGTTACCTCTTACATAATCATAGCATTCGCATCATATTCTCCACACAAAGCGTAGCATTCCGTCTAATACGGAGCATTACGGCAAAAAATCAAACATATTGCATAATCATAAGCCATGTTCTGAATCAAACACTTGTGAATAATGACAATCCATCAACAATATACAGAAAACTCCCCAGATTCCCCACCAGAGAGTCAAGGCACCTCCCCTAAAGATATGGATATGTCCTGACACCCGTCCGTGTCATATCCCCAGCGGAGAACTAAAGCTAAAGCATTTGCCCACCACTCACAAATACCAGTACACACTCCTTTTGGCACCCGTCCGTGTCATCATTCCCCAGTAAAGTCGCCCGAGCCTTCTTTACAAACAAACACTTATACATATCACAGATACTTCTTGACACCCGTCCGTGCCATACCCCCAGCAGAAAGCCAAAGCGTCCCCTTTGCACTCACCTTATAGATACATATACAAATAGATTCCCTGACACCCGTCCGTGTCACCATCCCCAACATAGTTACCTGAACACTTTGTAAATCATATATTTGTTTATAATATACTTTTTCCGACACTCGTCCGTGTCAAACTCTCCCCAGCAGGTTAAACACTCATCTATACACCACTCATACTTATTTCACTCATACAGATACTCGTCCGTATCTTGTATACACCATTCATGCCTCTGCAGATTCGACACTCGTCCGTGTTCTTTGTTAACCCGTTGGTACTCGTCCGTATCATCATCTCAGAACATGCATCAAGCGTTTGTTTCTAACCGATACTCGTCCGTATCATGGTCTTAAGGATGCTCGTTCGCATCTTTAATCCATACACCGTGTCGAACACTTATGTCTTCTTGAATTTAGACACTCGTCTGTGTCTACTATTCCCCAGAAGAGTCCCCTCAGAATCAACACTCGTCCGTGTTCCTTGTTAACCAGTTGATACTCGTCCATATCATCATCTCTGAACACGTGTCAGTATTTGTTTCTACCCGATACTCGTCCATATCGTAGTCTTAGGGATGCTCGTCCGCATCTTTGATCTATACACAACGTCAAAACACTTATACCTTTTATTTCTGGGATGTAAACACTCGTCCGTGTTTACTATTCCCCAGTAGGTCGCCAGCAAAGCAACCTTTTTTTTCAATCTGACATTCGTCCTATGTCATGATACCTTCCGGCAGCCGTACCCTGCCAGGTGATCGTCCTTCACCTTTGGATGACCGTCCCTCATCCCTTCCCCAGCGGAGTCTCTATTTCATTAGAACCCCTTTTTTATCCGGCATTCGTCCTATGTCGTGATATTTAGCAGCCGTCCCCTGCTAGGTGATCGTCCTTCACCTTTTGATGATCGTACTTCATCATTTTATCCGATGGCCGTCCCTATCGTTGATCTTTTTATCTGACATTCGTCCTATGTCACGATAAACCTTGAGAGCAGCTGTCCCCTGCTAGGTGATCGTCCTTCACCTCTTGATGATCGTCCTTCATCATGCTCGTCCGATGGCCGTCCCCATCGTTGACCTTTTATCCGGCATTCGTCCTATGTCGCGATATTTTCGGCAGCCGTACCCTGCCAGGTGATCGTCCTTCACCTTAGAGGACCGTCCCTCATCTTAACCCTTTCAGAGCAGCCGTACCCTGCTAGGTGATCGTCCTTCACCTTTTGATGATCGTCCTTCATCATTTTATCCGATGGCCGTCCCCATTGTTGATCTTGTTATTTGACATTCGTCCTATGTCATGATAAACCTTGAGAGTAGCCGTCCCCTGCTAGGTGATCGTCCTTCACCTCTTGATGATCATCCTTCATCATGCTCGTCCGATGGCCGTCCCCATCGTTGACCTTTTATCCGGCATTCGTCCTATGTCGCGATATTTTCGGCAGCCGTACCCTGCCAGGTGATCGTCCTTCACCTTAGATGACCGTCCCTCATCTTAACCCTTTCAGAGCAGCCGTCCCCTGCTAGGTGATCGTCCTTCACCCTTGATGACCGTCCCTCATCATTATTTCATTTATTCTTTAACCCGATGGCCGTCCCCGTCGTGGTCCCTTTTCCTTCACCCTTGATGACCGTCCCTCATCATTATTTCATTTATTCTTTAACCCGATGGCCGTCCCCGTCGTGGTCCCTTTTCCTTTTCCTGATGATCGTCCTTCATCAATTTAACCCGGTGGTCGTCCCCATCGTTGTTTGCATTACTTTATGAACCTGATGACCGTACCTCATCATTTATTTTTACCTACAATCCCCAGAGAATCTTATAGCTTCATCTTGATGGTCGTCCCCATCATAATCCCTTATATCCCCAGCATGTCGGCCGTCCCCGTCATTGCTTTATTTCCCGCATTTTTTCCAGCATGTCGGTTGTCCCCGTCATTGCCCTTTCCCCAGCAGTCGTCCTCTACTTGACGGTTGTACTCCGTCGCCCGCACTTTATAATATACTTTATTTTCTTTTACAATCTATATCCCTTTTCTTCTTCATTCTGTGAGTGCAAATTTTGGACTGTCTTTGGTATTCAACCACAAGTTATCTTGTTTGCCTGTTAAGTCGTTGCTTACATCCTACACAGCTAACTCATGTTTGAATAGGGGCAGCTGTAAACACCCCAAATTTGCCCTCACCCATTCACACCATGGCTTGTGATCTTTTCATATGCATAAGTTTAATCATAGCATCTCATATTGCATTTTTGATTCACTGCATTGCTTCTAAGTCATCTGCATCTAGGGTTTGTGATCTGAGCAATCCAAGAGCTCCTTGAGCCACTCCAAAAGTCTTCAATCACTTCAAAGGGGTCCATAAGTATTCAAGCATCATATTTTATCCCCACAAAGTCAAGGAAATCAAAAGAATCACAAGAACTGAGAATGGCATGGAAGCAGGGCCAGGTTTGACTGCACAGATGACCTAGAATTAGGGTTTTGGTTTCAAAGGCCATAACTCCAAATTTTTTGGTCATTCTTGTTTCTATTGGCCTCTATATGGTATAGGGATCATGCATATCAATTTTCATGAATAAATTCCATGGGGAAGGCATCTAATCAAGAGTTGACTTTCTGAGCAAGTCAGTGCAAAATCAGGGCATCTAGGACCCCCAATGACCCAACCAAAGGGTGTTCATCATCATTTTGATTATTTATGATCTTTATTTGATCATAGAAGATGTTAGAAATTCACAAAATTGTAGAATTTCAAGTCATTTGCAAAGTTGACTTTTTGGGAAAGTTGACTTATGTTGAAAATTGCCATTTTGGGAAACTTTTTCAACCTTTGCTTTTTGATTCAAAAAAGCTTCAAATGGAAAAACTTTGGTCATGAAAGTTGTAGAATGGATCATTACCTTTTCAAAAAGTACAAGAACTTGACCTAATTTATTTTGGATCAAAAGTTATGGCCTTGCAAAGTTGGATAAAATCATTGAAATTTCACTTTTGCACAAGATGGAAAAATTGCAAAACCTCATGCCAAGGCCAAAGATGACTTCAAAGTGACTTCTAATCTTCATACAAACACAATAAAATGCCTAAAACTCAGATTGGCCCAAGAAATTTCTCATTTTCATGCCTTGATATCCAAGTATCATAAACCATTTTTCATGAAAATCACAAAGAGGGAAATCTTGCAAGAAGGGTTCTTTTGGTTTTGTTTGGTCTCTAACCATTATCAAAGTGTCATAACAACATTATGTGATGCATTTTGCTGCATATTTCTTAAGAGATGTCACATGTTCATGGCCAAAAGTCACAAAATGTCACAAGTTGCAAAGTTGCAAAATATGTGAGATATCACCCTTCATCCATTACAGCTCACCTCAACTGATCCAAGAGCCATCCTTGAACTCAGCTGAGGCAATCCAAGCCAGAAAATCAGCTCTGCCACAGCCCATGCCTCAAGTACACCTAACCATGACTTTTTGCATTTTCTCCCATGCTTTTGGAATAGTGACCAGCAGCCTCTACTAACCTGCTCCACAGCCTACTCATACTTTATGGGAGTGATATAGCAGTTCATTCAGCATAGAAACAAGACACAATCCTACTTGCATAAAATCTGTCCCAAATTTCTTCTCTGAATTTTTCTTCACACAGCCAAGAAACTTCACTTTTTCTTTCACCAACAAGTCACAAATCACCCTTAGAACAAAAACCACCTCCTGAAACAGCTTGAAACATCATACACCAAGACCTCCATTTCTGCTACACCAGAGCAAAACAGCCATAACCAGCCATTCTCAAAGCTCTTCAAGTTTCATTTCATCATCAAGGTGTTCAAAGGAGAGGGATTGCACCAAGTTTGAGGCCAGAAAGCTCCAAAGTTCAAAGCTCCGGTTCAGGTATCATCAAGAACACCCTTTTTTAGAAATGCAATCCCTTGTTATAGGATGATAGAGTTTGTTTCACTGATCATGTCAAGCTTTGAAGCACTCAAAACGGTTGAGAAATGAGTGTGTATGCATGTTCTGAAGTTTTTGCAGTGTTCTTGATTTTGCTCAAATCTTGTTGTTGATACATTGTAAATGTGATCTTATGATTGATTCATGTTTGGGGTGGGCAAAGAATGAAATATGGAGAGTTAGAGCACTTAGAACAGCCTAGGGAATGAGTTTGATTATGCATTTTTGGAAAAAACAGTATAATGAATCGATTCATTCTAGCATGAATCGATTCATTTTGTTCAAAGGTTCCTGGATTTTTTCCAAAATGAATCGATTCATCCCATTATGAATCGATTCATGTTGTTTAACTAATTCTGTTTTGATCAGTATGAATCGATTCATCCAAACATGAATCGATTCATTCTTCTGTTAACCAATTTTAATTCATTTTGTTTGTATTTTATTTGCATGAATTTTAAAAAATAGCAAAACACTTTAAAAAATTCTGAAATTTTTTGTCAAACATTTCATTAATTTTCAGAACCCAAAAATATTTTTATTTTTATTTTATTGCATTAAAAATTATTTTTAAATTATTTAAATGTTTATTTTTAATTAGTTAATGAAAATTAATTAATTAAAAATACATTTAGGTATTTAAAAATTCCAAAAAAATTCACATTGCATTTTAAAACATTTAGAAACATTATCAAACTCTCAAAACAAATTTATTTGTGGTTCTTGATCTATTTTGACAATTTTCATTGGAATTAAATTTGTTTAAAGGCAATATTTTGGTCCTAAGTTTGAAAAATTCATTCTGCCTAACCCTTGAGAGTTTGATGATGGTTCTTCTTGCATTGCATCCTCCATAGCATTTAGTTTATAGGATAAAATTGGTTTGATTTGATCTTGCATTTTCAATTTTTTGGTATTTTTCTTTGTGAGGCACCCCAAAACCCTAGTAATCTTAGGAAATTCATAACTTTCACTATGTTAAGAGTTAGATCCCCTCCTTTGGGCAGTGAACGTATATAGGTTTAGGGTACCTTTGATCCCATTTTCAATTTTTTATCTCATGTTTTGCTTCTGATTTTGAATTTTGCATCTCATGTTGTACATAAACCCTAATTTGCATCTTAATTTGCATTCATCTTGCATAAGCTTGCATACATGAACTTGCCATAGCATTTTGTGCATCCATTTGATTCATTAGACATCTTAAGACATATTAGAAGCATGTTTTATCATTGCATCTTTCATTTGCCATGTTATGCATTCATATCATTTCATAAACTTTCATGAACTTTTATGGTTCAAGCATGCTTCATTTGCATCCTCATCCTTGTATGATCATCCACAACTCTTGACATGTGTTTGCACCATTTCTTGACATTATTTGCATCATGTGTATGTTTCTGACTTTGCCCTTTGCCCATCCATATGAATTGTTTCATCTCATTTCTTCCTTTATGCATCTTGTACTAACTTTTCAGGTTAATGGTAAGTTTGTTTGGGAGGTGAATTTGCCTTCACCTCCTACCTCTTCTCACCTCATCATTTTACATCCTTGCTGAATTTTCACTTGTCTTTGAGTGAGCTTGCTCACTTGTGCCTCTCTTCCCTCTTTTCTCTTCTCATCTTATCCCTTTTCTATCTTGCTTCTCCTTGGTGGCTTCCTTGAAGATTTCTCCTCTTAAGCCTCACAAACCCTAGGACTTCCAAGCATGATAACATTTTAGGATTGTTTAGTCCCCCTTAGACTCTTTCCTTTGAGTTTTCTTTGAGTCTTCTCTTCTTACCTCATAATCAAGGACTAGACCCTAAAGGTTTTAAGGCTTTGTGATTAAGTTTATGCCTGCATCCTTCTATTAGGATGGAGTGTATAACTTTAATCCTAAGTTTTAAACCCTTAATGTGTTTAAATCCTTTAATCAATCCATCTATTAATCAACAAGACATCAAACTTGTAACTTGGGCCTTGCATTAGGGTTCTAATTCTTCCTTAACTGGTTAAGAAGGACTAACCCTAGTGTTAATGGACAAGTCCCCCTCAAGTGTCTTACAAACCATAAAAATCACTTCTTCATCTTATCATTAACTAAAATCCATTTAATAAAGGCTTTGTTTTGTCATGAGGTTAATCCCTAATCATGGATTAAGTTGAGGAGCCTTCCTCAGCTTAAGTGTTCTCATCTATTATCCTTCTATTAGGATGGTGTAATGAGTCCATTAAATCCTTGATTATGGCTTAAACTCATTACTTAACACTAAACAAAAACATCTAAATAAATGCAAGTAGGTTAATGATCTTAATCCTACATCATGGTGATTAAGTGTGAGGTGCTTACTTCATACTTAAGGTATTCTCATTACCCCTAATCAGAGGGAAGATGTGATGAGTTTACTAAGTCCATTGGTTTAGGCTTAAGCTCATTAACTTATGACAAACTCCAAAAACAATAACAAGACTGAAAACACCAAAAACAAACAATAATCGTCTCCTCCGGGATTCTTTTCTCATCTCATTCACTCATAAACGAGAACTTGCTTCTTCCGTCTAATGCAAGACAGTTTGCACTTGAGCCAGACAAGTCATACACTTGAGCATAGACAAGTAAGCAGTTCACAAGTCAATTCATCTTTCAGTCTCTTTGGGTCGAACTACGGTGTTCTAACTTCCTCATTGCACGAGAGGATACGTAGGCATAACTTAACAGTTATCGAACAAAAGTCTCTGTATATTCCCCCTTTTTCCAGCATTATTTTCTTAGCCTCATGATCATGAGCATTTCATCTTTGTTCTTACACTGACACTTCACTTATACACTTCACTTCTCTTACACTGACACCTGTACATCCTTTTCCAGCTCTTTATACACAAATTGCACAGACACTACCCCTTTAAAATACAAATCTTTTAAGCGTGGATCCCGTCGAGTACGACGGACAATCTGGGTGCTAGTACCTTCCCAGGTTGTAACCAACCCCCTTTCTCAGTCTCTCTGGTTCGCAACCGTCTTATCCATATCTTTCTTAGGTTTATGCAGCATTACCTTTCCTTCGGGATAAAAATGCCTAGCTGGCGACTCTTTTCATTTCATCCTTTCGCCGACCGTTCGCGTCTGTACCCTATCTGAGCCGAGTCTCATTTATCGGGAGCGACACCCTAATGTAAGGCCCAAGTTACAAGCTTAAGTCTTGATCATTATTAAGTGTTTTGATTAAGAGGTGTAAACAAATTAAAGGTTTAACACTAAGGATTAAAGTTATACAATCCATCCTAAGATAAGGATGCAGGCATAACCCTAATTCAAAGTCCTAAAGCTTTAAGTGTTTAGCCTCTGATTATGGGATGAGAAGAGAGACTCAAGGAGACTCAAAGGTAAAAAACTAAGGGGGAACTATATACAACCCTAAAATTATCATGCTTGGATGTTCCTATAGTTTGTGAGGCTTAAGAGAAAAATCTTTAGAAGGCCACCAAGGAAGAAGAAGCAGATGAAAGGAGAAGGAGAAAGAGAATAGGTTACTTACTTCCTGAAGAAGATAAGTAACCTAAAAGAAAGAAAGTAAGAACAAGAGAGCATAAGCGAAGCAAGTTCACTTCAAAGAAATATAAATATGCAAATGAAGAGATGATAAGAGGTGGGATGTGAAGGCAAATCCACATCCCAAACAACTTACCATAAGCCCCTGAAATATTAGTATGAATGCATAAGGAAAGAAATGAAAGGAAATAAGACAAATGAAGGTGCAAAGACCAAAAACAGAAGTGAATATGCTATGCAAAAGTGTTATGAGATGATGCAAAGTCATGCATGATGCATATGAATGTTCATACAAGGGATGGAATGCAAAGATAACATGTTAGAAGCTTAGAAACACATGGATGATCATAAAATGTAATGAATGCAAAGCATACCAAATGAATGAAGAAATGATCAAGAAATGTTCAAGCATGTCTTAAGATGTCTAAGATGACATGCAAATGCATGGAATGGCATGGCAAGTTCATATGATTGAGATATGCAAAGATGAATGCAGATGAACATAGAAAATTAGGGTTTTATGAATGTATGAGATGCACATGACCAAAACAGAAGCATGCATCATGATAAAAATTTGAAAATGAACTCAAACAAACCCTAAACACACACAAGATAACTCCCCAAAGGTGGAGGTCAGAAGCTAAACCTAGGCAAAGATATGAATTTTCTAAGTTAGCTAGGGTTTTTGGGTGATTCTAAAGGAAAAATGCAAATCAAATTGAAACTGCAATGCAAAATTATGAGTTAAATATCCTAAATACTAGATGCAATGTGTGAAAGAATGCAAAACGAACCAAGTTCAAACTCATCATGGTTGATCAGAAATGAATTTTTAAAGCTAGGGTTAAAAAATGTGATTTGTATGTCATCTTAGAATAAATTTGTGAAAACATGATCAAACCTAAAAATAAATTTGTATGGTGAGTTTGTAAATGTTTCTAAATGTATGAGAATGCTTCATGAATTTTTTGATGATTTTTAGAAACCTAACTGTATTTTTAATCAATTAAAATCAATTAATTAATTAAATAAAACATTTAAATTATTTAAAAAATACTTTTTTAATGCAAAAATTAATAATAAAAATAGTTTTGAGTTAAGAAAAATATTTGAAGTGAAAATGCAGAAAATGAGATTTTTAAAAGTGTTTTTTCTATTTTTAATAAATGGATGAAATAAAATGCAAATAAAATAAAATAAAATGAGGGTAAGCAAGATCTAAGGCTCAGATTCAAAGGTTGGTTGACTGCGCGTGTGATCCTAAGGCTAGGATTGAATCTGACTTAATTAATCTAATTAAATTAATTAAATGGATTAGGGTTTAAGTGAAATGATCATGGTCGTCCACACACGTGGGAAACATGATCCAAAGTTCATAATTCAAACTAACCTAATTAACCCTAAAATTAACCCTAATGACTCTCAGGTGGCCAGAACAGTGTTCCGGTCGTCTTCTCTGGCACCCGCCTCGCCTGAGTTCTCTCAAAACACCACCCAAGCCCTATAAATCTCCAGAATGGATCATTGAACAATCCTAAGCACGAATCCAGCCCCAAAAACAATTTATCATGCATCAAACTCATGAATCGAACAAAAACAAGTTTAGGTTAAAAATTTCAGAACAACAATACATCCTTGTTTCTCAACCATTTTCAAAAGTAAACATATCACAATGATCAGTGAAGCATGTAGATTGATATTGTAACTTAAAAAACAAGTTCTGGAAAATTTGTTCTTGGATGATACCTGAGATGAAGCTTTCCAAGTTTGAGCTTTCTAGACCTCTTCTTTGTGCAAACCCACTCCAATGATCACATTGATGCTTCTGGAAGGCTTAGAACAAGTTTATGATGGATGGTTTATGTGATTCAGTTCTGCTAAGGAAGAAATCGTGTTTTTGTTATGGAGTGTTTCAGGCTAAAGTGAAGGGTGCTTTGTGTTCCTCAGGTCATGAGTGATTGAATGGTGAAGAAAGTTTTGAGTTTAAGTGGTTGTGGAGTGAGTTTCTAAGGAATGAATATTTTGGGGACTTTGGTGATTCTGAGTGTTGGCTTCTTTCAGGCTTCAATGTTGTGTGAAATGAGTTGCTTGATATCCACATAAACAATGCTGATTGGCCAGAGAGTTGTTGTGGCATAGTGTGATTGGTATGGCCTCATTTGCAAAAAAAGTCAAAGTTGGTGTACCATGAGTATGGTCTAGGAAAAAGGAGATCGTATGGTTTGTCCTGCCTCAGCTAGCATTGTGGAGAGCCATTGGATGGTTTGTGATGATCTGCAGCACTTGGATTGCAAGATAACATATGTTTTGCAATTTTCCCTCTTTGAGAATTTCTTGAAGTACAAGGCATGAAAACTTGTGATTCTTGGCACAATTCTGGTCAAGGCAAGCTATGTGATCATGTTATAATGCTTAGAGGTGGATTAGAGGTCATTAGAAGTCTTGAAACTTGATTTTGCAAAAATCCCTCTTTGGCACATACTTGAAAATTACAAGATTTTTCCCAACTTTGAAACATCATATCTTGAGTTCTATGATGAATCAAGAGGAGTTCTTGTACTTTTTAAAAATGGGAAGATCCAATCTACAACTTTCATGTTTGAAGATTTTTCATTTGAAGCATTTTTTATCAAGAAAGACGAGGTTGAAAATCTTTCCCAAAATGGAAAGTTTTCATTACAAGTCATGTCCAAAAATGGAAAGTTTGCAAATGGCTTGAAATTCTTCAATCTTGTGAACTTATAACCACTTCTAAGATCAAATAAAGATCATAGAACCTCAAATTGATGAAGATGACCCTTTGGTACCATTGGTGGTGGCCTCAGATGCCCTGATTCTGACTTTTCTTGCACAATAAGTTACCAGTTGATCAGATGACTTCCACAATGAATTTCTTCATCAAATTTGGTACACATTCTCCTTATAACATATTAAGACCATTAGAATAAAAAATTACCAAAAAATTTTGAGGTAAAGGGCCTCAAACCCAAAACCCTAATTTTAGGTCATCTGTACAAAAAACCTTAGCCTGCCTGGATCTCTGTGCAACTTATGCAGTGAAACAAAATATGCAATGTGAGATGATATGCTTATGCAAATTAAAATGATTGATCACAAGCCATGGTGTGAGAAAAGGTGAGGGTTTGGGGTGTTTACAATGTGAGCAAACTTACTTTTCTTAACCTTCTCATGCACATTAACAAAAGCAAGGTCAAGTTGAGTAGAAAATTCAGCAGCAGTGAGAAAGTTCTCACTGTAATACTTGCGCCACCAATCATTGAAAGGATGGGTGCGCTGGGTTGAAGGTTGAAAGAAGACGGGAGACAAAACTGCCTTTTGAGATTCCCATCTGGCGAAGATGTCAACAACATCATCCTCGTCGGAAATGTTATTGTGAAAAATGACTTGGATTTTTCGATCATAAATACATTTGGGAAAACTCTAACTTAATCTAAATTTCCTAGAAACAAAATTGGGTTGGTAAGCAATAAGTCTTGTATCAGGCATCCCGCCATTCAGCCTATAAACAAAGAATCTGTGAATCAAAAAGGCTTCCTAAATTCCAACAAAATCCAAATGAAGCTTCCTTGTAGGAGAGTTAGGGAAGGCCCTAGTGAACCACTTGGGACCACACTTCCTACTAGTAAAGGGAGCCATATATGGTGCAAAATCATATTAATGAGCAAACATCAACACGAAACTAGAGAAGGCCCCTTTCAGGGTTACGCCTTTGTCATCGGGAGTAAGTTAGGCCAGTCGAATGCCCTTAGTACTCCTTAAACTGATCTCCTCTGACTCTTCATCGACTCTCCCTTTCCTGTGAAGTACAGGCTCAAAAGTGGAATTCAACTAAAGCTGGAGGAGCCATAGAGAACCACTGAGACTCATAGAACCAGATTTGTGGTCTGGGTCCCCCAGTCGAGTCACTACCTCACTAAGAGACTCGTAAAGACTAGCTAGGATGAGCTCACTCAAGCAAACCTTTTTGTTGTTGTGAAGCTGGTTTGTTAGGGGTAGATACTTCTTCTCCACCTGAAGAGACTTTGTACAGAAGACATACCTAGACAGCCAAAATGTGAGGAAAGTAATATGTTCCTCATCAAAAACTACTTCTTCCTTTGGTTTAAAATGATTCTTGAGGAAGAGAGTGTATGTTAGCTTGGATGTGTTGAAGCCGATAGTATCTTCGGCATCAACGGTGGGGTCGTAAGTCGGACCGTCAGTTCGAAGCCCTGTGATAACAGCTATGTCAAAAATCATGAGGGTAATCATCCCACAAGGAAGATGAAAGGTATAATGGGTACACACTACAAGAAAAAAAGAGATTTACGACACTTGAGTTGCGACAGTTATCCCAAAACCGTCCTTATTCCTGAATTGTGACGGTTGTCACGACGGTTAGGGTCAACTGTCGCAGATTTTTTGCGACAGTTATCACAAAACCGTCCTTAATCCTGGATTGCGACGGTTGTCACAACAATTAAGGTCAACTGTCGTGGCTATTTTGCAACAGTTATCGCAGAACCGTCCTTATTATGTTTTTTACTTAATTTTTTATTTCATAAAATGATTTTTTTCCGTTGAGCACTAAATAACTTTTTATTTGGTCACCTAGTATAGACTATAACATAATATTATTTTTTAAAATGATATCTATCATTCTTACAAATATTTCACACTTATAATTTTTTTATTAAAAACTTGTTAATATTGTTCTCATATAATTTATTTTATAATTTTAATAAAATATTAATTATAGGAGACCTTTCTTGTATGTTTGATAAAGAAATTGTAAACATGTCCCCTATTTGGAATTGAAAGTCCCTCACATATCTAGAAGAAATTTAGGGCTACAACGGTTGAGTAACAGTCGTCCCTCAAATATCCCTAAGACACGCTTGGAGAAAGAAGATATAGTTCGGGCTGAATCTCTTCATGTTTTGTTATCTGAATCTCTCTCTCAATCGTGAATCAAGAAAACTTCTTAGATCTCTTTGTTTGATACAAATCCACCACAAATCTATCTCCCAGTTCCCGTCGCCGTCAAAGCAACCACCACGAATCTATCTCCCAGTTCTCGTCGCCGTCGAAGCAACCACCACTACCATAAATCTTAACAGGGTTATCTTCTCAAACCCTAAGTTCCTTCTCAAACTTCAATATCTTCTTTATCTTCTTCAACTTTGATTCCTCATCACAATAATAACTCGATAATAACTCATTGGATTTTCTTCTTGTTAAGATTGTTGATTTTTATCTTAAGAACCCTTATGCGCAATTAACTCAACTTTACTCTCATGACAATACTACTGACTTAAGTCAGCTTTATGATCTCTTTGTTCAACTTAAGGTTAATCTTAGAGTTAATATCATGGGGTTTGTGTTAATCTTAGAGTTAATATCATGGGGTTAGTGTTTTTTATCTTATATTCTGCAAATTAATCATGACAAAAAAACATGAATTTGTTTTGGCATGTTCATCTTCTGTTTGTTTTTGTTGCTATTGAGTTTTTGTTATGTGTGTTTGTGTTTTCCACTGACTCTTATTTTGTGTTATCCACTGACTCTTATTCTGTTCATCTTCTGAGTTTTAGTACGAAGTTTTCAGTTATATTTTGGATAACCTTGTTATTAGTTGTTTCTTTGCCGTCATTAACATGAATAACTGGTCACTTGAATGAAAAGTTGTAGATGAAGCTGTATTTCTAATGTGCAATTATTAGGATATTGTATTTGGCTGCAGAAACTAAATTAACATTTTATGGGCTTTCTCTCAGATGCCCGTGGTGGCAAGAATTCTGCAACCGGCAAAGATAATGGGTCAAACCAAGAAACTTCAAAGGGCGTTCCTCCTTTGGCAGTTTCGCAAGAGACAAAGTCAACAGAAAAAAGTTCTGGAACAAGGTAAGTAGTGTGTATATTAGCTCTCATTTCTATCTTGAAGCAACACAAATTTAAGTTCCGATACATTTCAATCAAACTACATAACCATTTGTCGTTTGCAGCACTGTTCCAGTTATTGCCAATGGGCCTACAACTGTATCATCTGGAACTACTAATGTGAATTCATCCCCTTCATCTACCGGAAATGTAGATAGACTTAGTCCAACGGATGGTGGTAATATTACTGTTGTCGGTAAGGATCTTCCTTCTGATAGTTCAGACAAAGGTGCAAAAGTTGTTATTGGCAGTGAGTCAGTGCCTTCCATCAGTGACGGCTTAGGGACTAGACCGGCGTCGTCATCAGCTGTGTGTTTCTCTTCTTCAGACCCAGTACTGGTTCCATCGAATGATTCACGGTTTCCTGGTGCTGTTGGTGCAATTAAGCGGGAAGTGGGAGGCCAACGTCCTCCCGCGGAATTAAATGTGGCCAACACTTCTGAGAATAAATCTTCAGGTTAGGACATTTATAAGTATAATTTTTTGCGTTTTAGCCTTTTTCAATTTAATTAATGAAGAATTTTCATTCCCTAACTGTATGGCAGCTTCTGAGACTGGTAGCTCTTTTCAAGGAAAGAGTCAAAGAAAATCACCGGCAGTGGCAAAGAACCACGTTCCTGAGGTGCCATCTTCATCAACATCTTCATCAACAGTAATACATGGGACCACCTCAGTTAGCAGGCCTTCATCCAACTACAATAACCGATCACAACAGATACGTGGTCTTCAGAAAGGTAATTCACTCACATAAGGAGGCTTTTTGTGCACTCTATATCCATATTCTTCAGTATTTGATATTTCTTATTCAATTGCTACCTGTTTTTTACAGAGGAAAAACAATGATATGTATATACATCATGTATAAATGTTTGTGTCTAGGTTACTCTTGTGTTGTTGTGTATTTTATTTGCTTGTCAAGTTTATTCAATACAAAAAAGAAAGAACTTATCAGTTCTCAGTGATCAGAATTGAATGAAGAATAAGTTTTATGGATATCCTGTTAGTTCATGAAAAAAGTATTTTGCAAACTGTTTTCTATCTTCCCAGCTTTCTTGTTTTCTGTAATTTGGCCTGATAACATGAATGAATGAAGCTTAACCGGTACAGAAAATTTGGAAGTTGAGAGAATTGTAGATAATTTTGTAAAGAAAGGATCTTGGTAGCACTTGGCATCATGCTTAGTATGTATCTATTGTGTTTGTTATTAATTGATCATTAAGGTTTTGTCATAAACCAGTTCTATTGTATGTATTTATGTGCCTTTCACTTATTACATTGTTGTTTTGAATTTTAAGATTTTGTATAGATTTGTCCTGATATGTTAAGTGTGACTGCATTAATATTTCCCCTGCTGACCATTTATGATTACGAGTTGGTTTGATCTAGATTTATAATGTTTTTCTTTTCCGCAGCTGGTTCTATTAAGGAGTGGAAACCAAAGCCAACAAATACAATTAACCAGGCTTCCGGACCAGCTACCATATCCGAGCCTTCCGTTGTTTCAGCTGAAGCTGCCATACAGTTGCCGTCTGTGTCTAAGGTCCTTGATTCCGAGGAAGCTACTTCTGAACTGCAGAAGAAGCTTGAGAATTTACGTGTTCCACCCCGTCAACATGTCATTCTTGCAAAGTTATTGTACCATAACTGAATGAAATTCAAGTGATGATGTTTTCTTTTAGTTGTTGTTTATTTTTAATATTTTTGTCACGGTTTCATCTGTAGGAGCTGGAAAGATTATCAGAAAAATTTGGGGAGAACTGTCTGGATGCAACCAAACAGTTCGAAAAGCTCATTAAAGATAAGAAAGAGATTGAAGGATTACCTGATACCGCTCTTGGGTTGGCTGCACAAACTGCAGCATCCAAGGTAAATTGTGTTGACATGTTATTATTCTCAAGTTATGACAATCAGGCTATCTTTTTGAGTTTTGATCACTTGATGAAAAAAATGCAGGGGCATGCAAATGCCACCGCTGAGAATGGGCCATGGGTAATTACATTGGATGATCCAAGTTATTTTGTTGTTATGCTACATGCTCGCAATAGTTCTTTGCGTGAGGAACTCTACCGTGCGAGTATAACACTGGCATCTAGTGGAGATTTGGATAATACTGGACTACTTGAGCAAACTTTAAAGCTTAGGTTGGAAAAGGCCAAGCTTCTCAACTACAATAACTTTGCCGAGGTATGACTCTTTCATTATTAAGAACATAATTCTATGTAGGTTGTTGATGTATTATCTTTCAGCTTAGCATGGCAACCAGAATGGCAACTGTTGATAAAGCAGAAGAACTTATAGAAAAGCTTCGTAGAGCCTCCTGGGATGTTGCAGTACAAGGTAGTGTATATGTTGTGTCTATGGTGTAGTATTTGCATTATGATTTAAATTGTATGCAGTTTTTTCAGTTACTTACATATATGGGGAGAGTGCATTGTGTATACAATGAGTTAGCTCAATATTGTCATTGACTACTCCAATACAGCAAACGAATAAATTTGTTTTTGACTTTTGTGGGATTCCAAACTTTCAACAGCTAATAAATATGATATATATCTTACATGTGATTCTGCATTTATTTCTTTATTTTTGTATGAGCTTGGATACAACGTGATGTACAATGATGTCGACTTGTATGTAGTGCAAGTAAAATATTGTTGTAAGGACTAAGGAATGGAACAAATTGATTTCTAATGGTCATCTTAAGCAAAAGGCAGAAACTATAGTAGTTGAAACTTTAAATGCAATTATCTAGGTTTACTCATCAAATTTCTTGAATTTGAATTGAACTTTTTCATGGTTCTTCATGCTGGTTAATTGCATGTGCACAGGGAAAAAATTATAAGAATGGAGCTTTTCTTGGTTTCTGGCGCTGCTTGCTTGCCTCATCCCTCTGAGGTACCTTTCAGACATCAATATCTTGACTTTCAAATCGTTTTGATGAGAAATTTGACCGCCTATGCTTATTATATTTTACGTGTCTACTGATAACAACTTTCAGGCACTGACAAATCGAGAATATGCTTATATTATTGCTCCCCAAAACTGGCTAGTTGTGGATGTTGGAGTTGGCCAGTGGTCACTTGAAGGTGTCCTTTCTACATTGAATTACTTTTAAAACAAACGTTTACAGTCCAATTGAATTATCAAATGCTATTTATCGAATATATTTTTATTTTCCTCGTCGTAATTTGTGAACATGCATTTACTATTACAATGCCGAAACAATGATCAGATTTATACGAGAACGCGAGATCAAATTGATTCAAAGGATCAGATTGAATCGATGATGAGGTATAAAGAGGTGACTATAGTTAAGCTGCACATGTTGACGATATTGGAATATATTCAACACTCAAAGTGGTCGATGTGTGTTTCGTTAACGACGACAGAATGAGTCGTGAAGCCGGAGCCATCAGATTTATAGCCACCTCCAGATCTGGACAAGCACGAAGCTCGAACCACCATCTGAAGGTCTCTACTGGCAAGGTTTGATAATGAATTATCTGACATAATTTCATGTGAATCACGGTGTCGTCGCTGCCATCTGAAAGATAATTAGTTTTATGTTTCTTTCTTGTGAGGCCTAAGATGATTAGTTTTATGTTTCTTTCTTGAAATTCATTATCAATTTATGAATTCTACTTGTTTTGAACATTCCTTGTTTTCCAGTAGAAAACACCTAAATCCACTTTCTGTCTGGGATTTACTCAATATATTGTGTACTCAATTGGGAAGCCATTGAAGTTGTGGCAGAGTTGCTAGATTGTGTGTTTTGTTGGAAATAAAAATGGCATTACTTTGAGGTTATTATATATATTGTATGAGACAATTAAGATCATTTTTATGTTTCATTAAGAGTGAAAATTCATGTAAGCAACAAGAGCAGCGGTGGCTGCCTCAGTTGCATTTTTTTTAAATATATATTATATAATTATGGTGGTTAAAACCGTCCTATTTTAAATAAAATATATACTATATGATTATTGCGGTTACACCCGTCGCTATGTTTATGATAAAATATATACTATATAATTATGGCGGTTACACCTGTCGCTATGTTTCTAATAAAATATATATTGTATAATTATGGCGGTTACAACCGTCGTTATTTTTATTTGGAAAAAAAAAACAGTAAGCAAATTAAGACGGTTAGAAACCGTCATAACATAGAGATTACGTCAGTTAGATATCCGTCGTGAATATAACGGCGGTTTGTATGACGGTTTTCACAACCGTCGCTATTTGGCCTCGCGACGCACGATTCAGCGACAGTACTGAAACCGTCGTAACTCAGAAATTGCGACGGTTCTAACTGTCATAATCTGCCAAAATGAATCGTCGCAATTTGCCAATTTTCTTGTAGTGACAGTCCCAGAAATACAAGGAGGCATCCAGGAGGTTTAAGAAGTAGGGTATATGCATCTTTGTCAGCATTAAAAGATCATATATCCCAATGTTTTTCCAATGACAAGCCTTAGTCTTCTCTAATCTAGCCAACCATAGATCAAACTCAGCAAACTAGCTGACAGCTCTGACCAGCCTAGTACCATCATAGAGGTACTTCACATCCAGTTCAGCAAGAGGAAGGGGGTCAGAAGAAGAATCGTCTGATTTAGGGAGGATTTTGTGCCCTGAAGGTTGAGTTTTTCAGTAGCAGGGGAAGAACTCTTTTAGTTTTTCATTTGTACTAGGTACAACAGCCAATGGGCCAGAAATAGCAAAAGGATAGTCATTTACAAGGAATGGAATCATTACCTGAGATTGGTATATGCTCCTTGTCTCATTGGCCAAAGGTTCAGGAGTGGACTGAGGATTTTTGATGCTTTTCGGTTTAGAGATGTTGTTGAATGGTGGAAGAGTTTGTTCAAAATGAAAAGTTTTTTATTTCTGACCTTTCTTTTGAGAAACGTTGGTCTTGGAGGACACCATTATTGATAAGGAAAGTGGAAGTTTTCTGGGGTGCTTGAAAGAAAGAAGGGAGCTTTATCAAGGAAGGTATGAATTCGCAAAGAGTTTGAAAAGTTTTCTTTGTTTGCTGAAGAGGTTATTTATAGGCGTAGGCAATGAAAAGTTGCAAAGTCTAGCCACTTAATAAAGACATGAAGTGGTGTGGCACGTGGCACTAGGGATCTGACGCGTTGAGGAAGCAGTTAATGAAAAAGACTGTAGCACATTGTTTCAAGAAAAAATTCATGATCAGAAAGCCGTAGAAACGGTTGATGGGACTTTTGGGATTTTTGCCATTATTACATGACGTCATGCGCGTGGGAGAAGAATCACAACAATTTTAGAATGTGGGGTAGGTGGTTTCAACCATGCTTTTGTCTGACCTAAGTTGGCGTCGAAAAGATGAATATAGAAAAATGATCTTTTCATCAAGATGGTCGAAAATAACACTTTTGGGGGGCAATTTGTTATCCCTAAATTTCGACGCTAGCAATTAATGAGGTTATCTTGGCTTAGTAAGAGACTTTTCTTGTGATGAGCCAAAAGTAAAGTTTTCAACTTAACCAATTAAAAATGAGAGTCGAAGTGAACTACCTACAAGTTTCATACTTAGTAAAAATTCTAAGTTTGGAACATTTTCTAAGTGTTAAGGGGATTCGACCAAGCATATGTTCGACGAAGGTGGCAGTTACCAAGGATCTTACATGTTCATTCTTGGAGGAAAAATGTGGAGTTTTTCAATTCAAAGGCATGGACAAGTGGCGCAAGATGAGGTTTCTTCAGCATGTGATGGGACAAGTGTCACCATCTTAGGATAGTTGTAGGAGAAACCGTCGAAAGAGGTTACTTTGTAATGTATATAAATAACTTAGTCTTGTGTTAGAATAAGTGTATGGAAATCATATGTACTAGTAACTCCGTAGACTCAAAGTATTCGCGTGTAGAGAAACGAGTCACTACAACAAACAAGACCTTAGACAGCGCTTTTTTTAGCCTTAGACAGCGCTTTAAAGCGCTGTCTAAACCTCCGCTGCTAAAGGTTTAGACAGCGCTTTTTAAAATGTGAAAAGCGCTGTCTAATCCCCCACCCTTAGACAGCGCTTTGGCCAAAAGCGCTTTAAAAGACCCTCTTAATTTAAATTTTTTAGGTACACCTTAGACAGCGCTTTTCAAAAGCGCTGTCTAAGCCCCCTACCTTAGACAGCGCTTTGGCCAAAAGCGCTGTCTAAGCCCCTCCTATTTTAATTTTTTTAGGTATACCTTAGACAGCGCTTTTCACAAAGCGCTGTCTAAGCCCCCCCCCCCCCCCCCCCCCCTTAGACAGCGCTTTTGCCTAAAGCGCTTTCTAATCCCCCCCTTAGACAGCGCTTTTGCCAAAAGCGCTGTCTAAGGTATAAGAAATTTTTTGTAGGATTTGTTTGTAACCACATTTTTTCCAGGTTTATAAACCAGAATTGGTACCTGTTTTCAACCAGATTTTTTCAGACAATTATCACATTTTATATATGCCATTTTGGCCTTTTTTTACCAAAATTTGGCTAACCAATTCAAACCAATTCAAACCAAATTTGCCATAAATGTATCAAAATATATACAAATTTATGTTTACATTTATAAGTCATTACATATACTACTACAAATGTACACATTAATTACACACTTTGAGCTCTATCATGTATTGACACCACTCCTCTTTGATTTCGTCCACTTGATCCTTTGTATAAGATGCACACTTGAATTCATCAAAGTACTACATAATAATATAACATATTTTGAATTAATTCCAACTATTTAATTATATGAGATATGTGTAAATATAAAAATAACTCATAAGTTAGAAATACATACATCGGTGGGAATCTCTAATCGGCCCAACATGAGAGTATCTCGCATAAACCTCAACATGAAATACCCGCAATCTATTTCATTACGTTGAAGAGGACACTACATATGAAAAAAAAATATGAATTATAAATCCTAAGTTTTATCAAGTGTAGTCATCACTAATATAATAAAAAACGCGGTAATTAAAAATATACCGCCACTTTAATCCATGAAATGGAGTTGGCGCCCCTCCTTGAGGTCTGGATAACTCGTTGGGCACGAAAAGCTTGTAGGACGCTAATAAAATAAAAATGAAGCAATTAGAACAATTCACATAAACTAAGAAAAATTTTGAACATTCTCACTTACGTGTCAATTAGGTCCTTCATAACCGGGTATGTTGTCCAATCATTTCCTAACGAGTCAAGATAATACACAATTTCTCGGATAGGATTGATTGCGAGCAACAACCAATGTCCACTGTAATGATTAGGCAAATGTTAGATGGTAACTTGGAAAATAATTATAATAGATGAATTTAGAATGAAATGCTAACCCGGTATTAAACGGTAAAAAAAACAACTTCTCCGCATTTTTATTCTCCACGAGGATCCGAAGAACGTACTCCGTCACGGTATCCGGTCTACTTATCATTAAACTATAGTTGACGGTCGCGGGTGCTAAGAATCCGAATGACACGTCCAAACCATTGGGGCGCATCAATTTGTCATACAAAAACCTAATATAAAAACATCATTAACATAAAGTAAACATCATTAAAATAAGTTGTTTAATTAATAAAACAAAGTATGCCGAATTTACCTAACATATGTATTGACAACGTTGACGCCGATTTCTTCACGACCAAAAACTTGCATGAAGTCCTCATTACCAATCATTTGTTCGTAATCAAAGCCGAAAATCCCTACCTCCATAGGTATAGTCCGAACACCTCCGGTCGGTATATCGGTCATCTCTAGAAATGTCCTGAGGCACGACCTATACTTGGTGGTAGGTTTTTTCCTAGCTACGGACTTCTTAGCACCAGAACTTTGTACCCGTGCGGAGGCGTTGCTAACCTCCTTTTTTTGTTGTGCGGAGGCATTGCTAGCCTCATTTTCTTGAACCTACATGTCATATAAATAGTTAGATCAAATTAAGAATGTAACAACTTCCATGAATATATGTCATATAATTGTATATTACCTCTTTTCTTGAAACCGTGGACTCGGTATGCCGTGGAATCGCAGTTTCTTTTGATTTGGATTGTGTGGGAGTCTATTTAACATAGGAAAATATGTAAGTAAAATTTTAAGCATAAATTTTAAACTTTGAATATACCAAGGAAAGTTAACATAAGTTTTAATCATACCTCATATCCTACGCATATGAGGTTTGTCGGCCATGCAACAAATGAACCTACTGCTTCGTGCACCGTTGTTGCATCCGAATCATCGCTAAGATATGGTAATGCTGCATTCGGCTCAACTGCAATATCAACTGATACCTTCAAACATCCAGCAGGGAGCTCTCTAGTGTGGAGTAATACTCCGCTAACGTTATGCACTTTTCCCTTGCCAACCATCCGATAGTATGGTGACGACAAATACAGCTGACAATGGGAAATGCCCTAAAACCAATAATAACAAGAAATCGTTAATGTGTATATATGTCAAATACATAATTTAAGAAAATAGTTCAATTTAAGACAATTATATGTAATTACCTCTGGAATGTTCGGCTGAAAGGTACAGTTGATACTGTCTTTGTCCGAAGCATCTCTGTATACTGTTGAGGCGCTAGCCTCTCTTTCTCTCCTCAATGCATCAAGCTCAGCTTGCATGGCTTCCATTCTTGCATGAAGCTCCCGATTACTAGGAGCCTTTCCTTTTTTAATACTCATGGAGGTCGGAGTGACTCCAAATCCCTTACCCCTCACCCGACCAGAGTACTCAGGGACATCTAATGCCCGACCAAGTATGCTCCTAGTATCATCGGGAGATAAAGACTGAGATAGCTCCTCCTGAAAAATCAGATGAATATCGTACAATTGTCAAATATTTGTGTATAAAAATGTTATTCAATTAATGAAAAAATGTTATACTTACACATTTCTGGTATACTTGTAAAACTTCTTCTTGAGGAACTCCAGATTTGCCCACACGGGCTTCCTTCCACAAAACATGTGCAGGAAGAGATGATTCTGAACTTTCCTCCTTCTGCAGCTACACATTAAGTCATACAATTTGATCAGATAAAACTAATATATGATGAACAAATTTGTTATCGCAATTTAAAAATACGTACCATGGATTGTTCTAAACGTCCATATCCGACACGTCCTTTTCGGTACGGATATGCGGGACTTGATGCTCTTTCCCGATTTGTAGCACTTATTCTTTGAAAAACCGGGTCTTGTCTTTTGGATTTGAACGCTTCCCATTCTTCAGCCGATATCAAACTTTCATATTTTTTGGGAAGCTCCGCATCCACAAAATTACCATCCGCATCCTTAAGGAACTTGGATGATAAAAATGTCCGAAACCCTCTTAGAAGCTTTCCGGCCAATTTCATACAAAAGCCTCTTCTTTCTTCTTCGATGTTAAAACATCGCTAAGAAAAACATACAGATTGATAGTTAGTATCGGTAATTGAAAAAACATAATTGATACCGTATAATTAAGGGCCAAATGATTGTACCTTTATCTCACTCCAAATTTTATCTTTGGACTCTTTCAGCTCTTTGTTTCTCCAATCATCACATGTAATGGGAATTTCATTCCTTACTAGTGCACCGATAAAACTAGTTAAGGTATGCCCATTAGGTTCTATAAGCTGTCCCTGGGTGCTCCAATAGACATCTAGTATGATGCCTCGAGATCTTCCTTGGACCACCCTTCTCATTACTGTGATGCCTCTTCGAATTTCTTCTTCCGCGGATACTTTTTTAGGAACTTCCTCAGGTTGGTCATCAGCCATGTCTAACCTGTAATAAACCAAGGAAACCATCAAATATCAAATATAACTTATAATCAAAGCAATTGAAAACAAAAAAATAAAGAAATCATGCATTATCATATATAACTTATAATCAAAGCAATTGAAAACAAAAAAAATAAAGAAATCATGCATTATCACATATAACTTATAATCAAAACAATCGAAAAAATAAAATAAAGAAACCATGGATAATTTACCTAAGTCACTAACATCTCTTTCTTTTCTTTGTTGGAATATTAATCACTTGTTTCTTAGCAATGCGTACGGATGAATTGATCCAAATTCCCTCATTATGATCGTTTCTTATATATGACTCATCCGGTATAAGATCCTCAACTTCATCATTTCTATTCAACTCATTCCGTCTAATGCATGACTCATTCTCAACATCAATATCACATTGATCGACACCGCTATCATCAGTCACTTTGTTAGAGAAAAGCACTATAGACCATTTTGTACTCTTCGGGTCATTCACATAGAACACTTGTTTAGCCTGAGATGCTAGAATAAAAGGTTCATCTTTGTACCCCACCCTAGTAAGATCAACTTGCAAAAATCCAGACTTATCCATTCGTATGCCACTACTATTCACCCACTTGCAACCAAAGATGGGAATCTGAAACTTCTCATAATCAAACACCCAAATGTGCTCAATAACTCCAAAATATGACAAATTTGCATATTTGGGGTTTAAGTCCTTCATGCTTGATATATGCATTGCTTCAGCTAGCACGGTGACACCACTATTTTGCATAGTACTCTTATCATTTTGTTCTTTGGTATAAAATGTGTATCCATTAATTGAATATGCGCTATGAGAAAACACATGCAAACTTGGACCATATGCCAAACATCTCAACCTTTCTGTTACCGAAGAAGGATCTGAAGAGCGCTTCAAATAAATATGATCCTTCAACCATTGTATGAAACTTTGATTGTGCTCTATAACTATCCAATTTTCATTTCTGTTCGGATTTAACCTTCGGAGTACATCCTTGTGCATTTCAACATATGGCTCAACCTCATTATTATTGTGCAGAACATACAAATGAACTTGATCCCGTTCATCCCTTGATATTGTCACAATTTTATTCCCAATTAATTTTTTACCTTCCATTTTGTCGAAAATCTGAGCTCTGGGGAGTCCAATCGATTGAACGTTAGACAAATATTCAGTACAAAACTCAACAGCTTCTTCAACAATGTATCGTTCAACAATACAACCCTCTGGTCGACTTCGGGATTTCACGTACCCTTTTAATATTTTCATATACCGTTCAGCAGGGTACATCCATCTCATATAAGCTGGTCCACACAATTGTGTCTCTTTCACAAGATGAACAACTAAATGAACCATTATGTCAAAAAAAGACGGAGGAAAATACATTTCAAGCTCACACAAGGTAATTACAATCTCTTTTTGTAGTGTTGGTAAGATCTCGGGATCGATCACCTTACTACAAATTGACCTAAAGAAAAAACACAATTTAGTTATGGAACTTCTTACTTTTTCTGGAAAAATAGAACGTATACCGATCGGTAGAAAATGTTCCATTATAACATGACAATCATGTGTCTTCAAATTCTTCAACTTGAGGTCTTTCATAGAAACAAGTCTTCTGATATCAGATGAGTATCCTTCTGGAACCTTTACTTCACTCAGAGACTTACACAAATTTTTTTTCTCCTTTCTAGATAAAGTAAAAGCAGCAGGTGGTAGATATGTTCGTCTTCCTTTCTTCACGGGTGCTAATTCAGTTCTCATTCCCATTTTTAACATGTCCTCCCTTGCTTTAAGGCCATCCTTAGACTTGCCTTTTATATTGAGTAATGTACCGATAACACTTTCAAATACGTTTTTTTCAATATGCATAACATCGAGAAAATGTCTCACGTACAAAGACTTCCAATATGGCAATTCAAAAAATATCGACCTTTTCTTCCACCCACCTTTCACAATCTTATGTGCAAAAGGCTTGCCAAACTCAGTACGCACATCTTTCACCTTTTCAAAAACTTGTTCACCTGACAATGCGGGTGGAGCTCTACGATGTTCGGTGTCTCCATTGAATGCTTTTCTCCACCCACGGTAGTGATGTTTAGAATGTAAGAATCTACGATGACCGAGAAACACATTCTTCTGGCAAAGTTCCAATCGGATCGTATCGGTTCCGTCTTCACAAACAGGACACGCACGTTGACCCTTAATGCTATACCCAGATAGATTCCCGTATGCTGGAAAATCATTAATTGTGCCAAACAACATCGCCCTCAGATTGAAACTTTCTTTCCTATATCCATCATAAACCTCCACACCGTTCTCCCACAAAATCTTTAAATCTTCGATCAGAGGTGTCAAGTATACGTCTATGTCATTACCTGGTTGTTTAGGCCCAGAGATTAACATAGATAACATCATGTACTTACGCTTCATACATAGCCACGGAGGTAGGTTATAAATCATAAGAATCACAGGCCATGTGGAATGTGAAATACTTTGAAGACCATGTGGGTTCATTCCATCAGTAGATAATGCCAATCGAAGGTTTCTTGCTTCTGATCCAAACTCAGGATAATCATTATCAATCTTCGACCACTGTGGTGAATCAGCCGGATGCCGATACTTTCCATCGGTAATTCTTTCATCTGCATGCCAAGTAAGATGTCTTGCATCGGTTTCACTACGAAACATGCGCCTAAATCTCGGAATTATCGGAAAATACCATAAGACTTTTGCGGGAGATAATCTTTTCTTATATCGAGACAAACCGCATTTGGGGCACTCAGTTAACGTTGCATATTCGTTACGAAACAAAATGCAATCGTTAGGACAAGCATGTATCTTATCATAGCTCATGCCAATAGAGCACAACATTTTTTTTGCCTCATAGGTTCGATTAGGAAGAACATTATCATCCGGTAGCATTTCTCTCATAAGGGCCAACAACTCTGTGAAACTTTTATCCGACCATCCATTGCCCGCCTTTAAGTTGTACAACTTTAATACCGCAGAAAGTCTTGAGAATTTAGTGCAACCTTTGTACAACGGTTTCTCTGCATCGCTTACCATCCTCTCAAACATTTCAGGACAATCATGAAGATCTTCTTCCAGTGCTTCTACAATCTCTTCAACTCGATCACAATCATATGTTTCCGTGTCTTTGTCGTATGAAGCATAGGTCGTATTACTTTTTCCACTCGATTCAACATTCCCGTTAATTTTCTCACCATGAAATATCCAACACTGATAACTTTGATCAATTCCATGCCTCAGCAAATGCGATTTCAATCCATGTGCGTCAACCTTACCAATATAACAACAACGCAAGCAAGGACAATGCATTCGTCTGGGGTTTTCAGCGTGTTGAACAGCATACTTAACAAATTCCGCAACCCCACTCTCGTACTCTTTGGTCATTCGATCGGCACAGATCCATGTTTTATCCATGGTTTTCCTACTTAAAAAACGTATACATAACCAATGTTAATATAAACTTCAATAACGTATCCGATACGCCAATATACCAACTTTAATTACCTCATCACTTTCATTTTTTATATTACAAGAATCAAACTTTTTCTATTACAATATACCTATAACTATACCTATAACTATATAAGAGTTCGATCAATCATTTTTTGGGAGAAATCTAAATGATGAGCTTGGACTTGAGCTCTTATAATGCAGCAGTACAAAGAAGCATGGTCTAATTGGTGTTTATCCTTCTCACTAGGAAAATACTTGCTAAGGGGGTACATGTAAATCATCATTCTAATTTTAAGAACCTCATAATTTTCATGATGTATGCAATAATACAATAATTAAACTTTAAAGTTGACAAAATGAAACATATACACCATAATAAATTAAAAACTTTCCTTGAAAAAGAAAACAACTTAACAAATAATAAGCAAAACACACTCCACTTGCCAAAATCTTTAAGCACATAGATGATAAACAGGCATATTTCTATAAAACATTACATTTCTACAATCCTAAAACATATATCTTTCTATACCAATAGTATAGTGATTAACAAATTTTAACTCAAATTGAACTTATGAGAAATGTTGTCTTTTTAAAGACAAACAACTATGATAAGTGGTAACACTGTTATCAATATTTTTATACCATGCAAACACAACCAGAACCAGAACCATATGCACAACCAGAACCAACCACAACCACATGCACAACCAGAACCAACCACAACCAGAACAAAAAGTCAAAACTGAAACACATACCTTGCAATGCCTGAAACGATTTAACTCTTGCAATGCCTGAAACGAATGACTGAAATCCGAAAACAGAAATGACTGAATGACTGAAATGAAGAACTGAAATGAAGAACATGAATGAATAAATGAAAACGTGAACGAATGAAAACTGAAACTTGAACGTGAAACTGAAATACATACCGCGATGAAAACGTGAACGTGAACGATTCAAACGTGAACGATGAACAATGAAACGTGAACGTGAATGACTTCAATGACTTCAAGTTCTTCTGGAAATGTTAGGGTTCGCTCTGAAAACGTTCGCAGGAGGGAAAACGAAAACAACAGAGAATGAAAATAGAAGTATGAAATTTAATTTTAATTAGACCTTAGACAACGCTTTTGGTAAAAGCGCTTTCTAAGGTATGCCTTAGACAGCGCTTTCCAAAAGCGCTTTCTAAACCCCCCCTTTAGACAGCGCTTTTGGTTTTATTTTTTTTTTAATTTAAAATCTTTAAACAGCGCTTTATCAAAAGCGCTGACTAAGTCATATATTTAAAAGCGCTTTCTACAAGCGCTGTCTAAGGGGGGTCTTAGACAGCGCTTTTAGAAAGCGCTGTCTAAGACCCCCCCTTAGACAGCGCTTTCATTATTTTTTTGGACCATTTTCCGTGTTTAATTTTAATTTTAACCTTAGACAGCGCTTTCTCTTAAAAGCGCTGTCTAAGATGCGCTGTTAAAAAGCATTTTTGGCGTAGTGAGTGCAGTGAGAATGTACGTGATTGAAACACCACCACCAATTTATCTTTAATGTCAAATTTATTTCAAGTTATTTACTTTTGAAGTCATTTATCTTTACAAAGCCTTTATATTAAAGAACTTTACATTTCAAAGTCATTTGTCTTTTCAGCAATTTACTGCGTTTTCTTTTACAATTCCAGCCTTTTTACATTTCTAGCAATTTAACATTTCTCGCCTTGCCCTTAAACTTCATTTAACTTTCAAGTCTTGTCTTTATTTTCCTTTAAAATTCCCAACCTTGTATTACTTTAATTTATTTTTAAAAGCCTTTGTCTTTTACTTTGTTTTTCTTTAAAACTAAATCTGAGTCTCGTTAAGAGATTCAAGAACCTATTTTTTCAAAAACGTGATATATCAACATCACAATCCTCTTCAATTTAGCACATGTCCTAGGATAAAGTTGGTCGATCTTGCGAGTAACTGAGAGTATTTTTGGTATCTTTAGAGAACCAACGGTTGTTTACCAATTTAGGGGATAAACATTTAGTTAATATAATTTAATGGCTATAATTAATTATTCTCGTTTCTCATAATAATAAAAAATATTCTCACTTGAGTAAGCCCATATATATATATATATATATATATATATATATATATATATATATATATATATATATATATATATATATATATATATATATATATATATATATATATATATATATATATATATATATATATATATATGATTAAATATGCTTTTGGTCCCTATAAATATTTCACATTTCATTTTTAGTCCCTATAAAAAAACATATTTTGATTCCTATAAATAATTTATGCCAACAACTTTAGCCCCTACTATTTTCTATAATTTTGAAAACTATTTAATCACTACTAAACTTTTAAATTTTTGAATAATTTTTGTCATACATGTTCAAACTACTATAAAATGTTTCTTTACCAAATTATATAATTTTTTAAAATGAGAAGAAATAAATATAAATTTTTTAAATTTCAAAAAATAATGATAAAAGTAATGAAATTTTTTACTTATAAATCAAATTTTGAGTTCTTTTTTTTTCGAAGCACTTTTTATAACGTTCTAAACATATATGCAAAAAAAAAAAATCATTCAAAAATACACATTGGTTTAACAGTAGGGACTAAAACTACGTGCAAAAATAAAATACGGTAATTTTATAGGAACCAAAATCATATTTAACCATTTAATAATATAAAATAATGCATTATATTTTTTGTTATTATAAATAAATAAATGTTTTCAACAAGAAATCTTTTATAAATGTCTTGGGAAAAGAGAATATAATATTTATTAAAGTAAAAATAATGACCATTTAATAATATAAATTATTATATTATATCTTTTGTTATTAAAAATAAATAAATGTTTTCAACAAGAAATATTTTTATAAATGTCTTGGGAAAAGAGAATATAATATTTATTAAAGTAAAAAAATGACCATTTAATAATATAAATTATTATATTATATCTTTTGTTATTAAAAATAAATAATGTTTTCAACAATAAATCTTTTTATAAATTTCTTGGGAAAAGAGGATATAATATTTATTATAGTAAGAATAGTGACCAATTTATAATTATTTTTCTAGGACTTTGAACACAGCACTTTGAGATTTTACAAAAATTATATAGATTGAACATCCTCTAAATCAATCGAAGAGATTAATTTTTCGAATAGATAATAAATATAATAGATGGTAAAATTCTCTTTAATTATAATAAATTAATGTTTAATATTGGAACTTGTTAATTATTATAACTACTTTTATATAATTATGTGAATACAAAATTTATTATAAATTTTAAAGTATCATAGTAATTTGGAGTATTTTTTATGTTATTTATTGTTGTTTGTTTTTATTTTTTATTTTTTGAGTTTGGTTTATACCGTCCAAACATCTTTAAAAAAATGTTATAATATTTTTGTTGCTTTAAGATAGTCCACAATATACTATTATATAAAATAATATATGAATAAAGCAAAGTGCTAAAGACGGGTATCCCATCTAGTTCTTACCGGAACATAATATACCTCTATAAAATTGTTGGTTTTCCTATTTTCATAAAATAAATGTGACCTATAAATAAGGTCTAGTGAAAACCTTTTGTTGAGCGAGTATTGTGCAAAGTTTGTAATATCACAAAGTTGTGAATTTTGAGTTGAGTTTGAGAAGAGTAATGGTTATTAGTCAAATTAAAATTTGTGTTGTAATGTTCTTGATGATAATGTTTATTACCATACAAGCTGAATCCAATGCTCAATCTCAAGAATTGAAGTCAAACAAGATTAATGAGCTTTGGTGTACAATAAAGTGTAATTTTATTTGTATGAAATATGAAGATCGTGAGGAGTTTGAAGCGTGTTTGCATGAATGTAAAAGAACAAAATGCTAGCATATCAACATTGGTATGATTCTTATATAACCAAAGTTTATTTATTTATTTATTTTATTTCTTTCAAAAAAATTATTTAGTTTTTTTTAACAAAACATATATATATATATATATATATATATATATATATATATATATATATATATATATATATATATATATATATATATATATATATATATATATATATATATATATATATATATTAAATAGTTTTTATTTTGCAGGTGTTTGTGGATGCAATAAATACATACATTTCTTTAAGGTTGAAAACTTGCAACAATAATAAATAAATATTTTGTATGCTTTAAGAAATGTTATGTAATAATAAAATTGACATCATGTCAAATTTAAATAAATATCTTATTATTCACAATGTTTTTATTTTTCTATTTTTATAATGGTGTGCATATTCCTAAGAGAAATATAATTTCTCCTTCTACATATTTATATTTAATATAGTTAAAATTATCACTACAATATTTTAACTGTCCGACAACGCAAAAAAAAAACACGTTGCGAAATTGAAAAAAGTCATTGTCTTTACTTCTGAGAACTGTTTGCCTTTAGATATATATTTAACTGAGGTTTCTCTATTGGTGGGATTGAGGACCGTAACTTTTACTATGGTACAAATAACTCTGAAAGTCACTTCAAGTAAAGTGACCAAGCATGAAAAAACATGTTCTGATAATTAACATGTTTTCATGTCATTTTCCTTTGACAATTTTAGTTTTCTAACACTAGAAGCAGTTGATCTTTTACAAAGAGTACAAAAATTCATGCATAATAATGTTATTTCTCCTAAGATGATGAATGTAATTTTTAAGAGAATTGATTTTATCATAAAAAAAGAAATAACGGTACAACTTGTTACCCATTTTCCTATTCTTTCTGTATATACAGAAAGAATAGGAAAATGGGTAACAGGTTGCACCGCTATTCCTTTTTGGATGATAAAACCAATTCTTTTAAAAACTACATTTATTGTCTTAGGAGACACAACATTACTATGTATGAATTTTTGCACTCTCTGTAAAAGATCAACTACTTCTAATGTTAGAAAATCAAAAGTGTCAAAGAAAAATGACATGAAAGCATGTTGATTGCACTATGCCAAAATTGGCATGTAGTAGCACAACAAAGACAACGCTTTTTAAAGAAAGTGTTGTTATAGGTATTTTAAAAGTTTCGCTAAAACAAAGCGCTCTAAAAGCCAACCTTTAGAGAGCGCTTATAAAAGCGCTGTTAAAATTCCTAAACTAAAGCCACCTTAGACATCGTTTTTCACAAAAGCGCTGCTACAGGGAAACCTTAGAAAGCGCTTTCTTTAAAGCGCTCTCTAAAGTCAATAAAAATTTTGAACTTTCAGAATCTCAAAAATGGCAAACAGGTGTTCGAACCCACGCCCTTGAGGTTAAAAATAAATATAGTAAACCTAAGACAACGTGTTTTTATAAAAGCGCTCTTATAGGTTATATTTTGAAATTCATTACATCAACCTGCTCTCTTAATGCGTCGACGCAATGGACATTAATTTCATATAAATTATATTTTAAATACCTTGGACAGCGCTTCTTCAGAAAGCGCTCTCTAAGGTTATTTATTTAATTAAATTAATATATATTATCTAAAAACCTAAGAAAGCGCTTTCTAAGGAAAGCATTGTCTAAGGTATTTAAAATTTATTTTTTATGAAATTAATGTTCATTACGTCGATGCATTAAGTGAGCAAGTCAACGCAATGGATTTCAAATTTGTGACAGCTTGCTTTGTGCGCATGGGGAGTTGCTCCACTTTATGGGAATTTTAAATTTTGACTCTTCAAATGGTTTAATATAAATTATATTTTAAATCATTTACTATTCTTCTTCTTCCAATTCTTTCCAAAATTCCTCCAAAACCCTAAAACTTATATTCTCTTTTCCAAAATTTCTATTCTCTTTTCCAATTTCTTCAACATCCTCATGGCTTCAACAAAAGTTGTTGGTAAAAGGTCAAGCCGGTCTGCCTCAACATTTCATTCGTCTATACCGGTAAGTGCTTTATCACTCCTTGGAGATGAAATTAGGGATTTATACAATGAGGAGTTCGAGGATAGAAAAATTATTCCACAATATGTCTATTCTAGACTTACTGCTAATCAATTGCACTTGGATTATATTGTGGAACTCTGTCGCTCCCAGGATTTTCATCCTAGTACAGACGCGAAAGTAACGCGGAAAATGTAGAGTCGCCAGCCAAGCATTTTTATCCCGAAGGAACGGGAAAGGTAATACTGCACAAACCTGAGGAAGAAGGAAAAGGACGAGGCCTTGCGAACCAAAGATTTGGGTCCGGAAGTCGGTTACGAACTGGGAAGGTATTAGCACCCCAATTCGTCTGTCGTACCCGACGGGATCCACACTTGTAAGTTTGTTTCAAAGGGTGAGAAATAAGATGTTGTTTGAATGAAAGAATTTCTGGCTGGAACTGGAATTGAAATAAGAAAAAGAATTGGAAAAGAAAATGGAAAGAAAGAGGGAAATGTAGGGAAAATAAAGAATATTCTCGAATGGGCCCTACCCCACTACCTACGTACCTCATCGGGAAAATGAGGATCAAAGTCGTTGTAGTTTGTCTAACTAAGGCGGGAACTGGTTTGTATTTTTTAGGATGACGTTGCCATAGTTCTAACTCAGGTGTTACCGGCTCTGGCTTGAGGGTGTTTACTGTATCGTTGTTTGAACTGTTGAGGCAAGTCGTATTCGTCCGCAAAGAAAGGGAGATGAGAAGAGAAGACGTGATCTCTTGGTTTATTGTTTTTTAGGAGAAAAGTTTTGACTTTATGTTTATTGTATGTACAACACTAAAGACTATGATATAGGAGTGAATACTTTCCAAGATCGCCCCCAATGGGACGTTTGTAAAATATCCTAGAAGAGTGGAGGAGACCTCCACTAATCATTTCCCATATGGCTTAAGGCTCGTGGAGTATTGTACCTACTTTCCTTTTAAATGTTTTTTGATTTATCTTTAAAGGTGAGAAGTGAGACTCAAATTGTAAAAGGAAAAACTCTAAGGGAAACTAGACTTTACCCTAAGTTAATTGAGTTTAATGATGACCTATGGTTAGTGAAGCTTGAAATATTAAAGCTACCTAAACAGATATTAGACTAGAAACGCGAGTACAACAAGTAATAATGAATAAAATGGTCCTCTTACGTCATGGTGGGTGCAAACGTGTGTAAATCGTAAATGGGATGAAACGATGGATCGGGTGGGTCGATTGCGTGGTGCTGAGACGCATGACTTATGGTGTGTAACATACAAGGCTTGCTTTTGGTGTATTGGAGTGGAGCAATGATAATCAAGGGATCCTAACGTCACATGAAACTTTATTTATTTATTTATTTGAAATTCTTCGATTTTGGGTCGAATAACTCCTTTTCTTTATTTTTAAATATTGGTTATCTAAATGCTTCATTTTATCTTTTTCTATCATAATTATAGGTGTCACACATAAAATTCCAATTATTACATCACAAAGTATAAACCACAAAAATATAATCGAGGCATAATAAAAATAGTCCAAATTCGTAAGCGAATCCTCGAAAAATACCTTGCACAAAAAGAAGATGTTAGTAAATGAGATCAACATGAATATGCAACAATATGACAAAAATGAATTAATGTAAAAAAATTTGCAAATTTTTTTAAAGCATATAAGGCATAAAACCGAAATAATTGCGAAAATAATCGAAAAAAAGAAATAAAAAAAACAATCCATTTTTTTTATGTCTAAAAATATTATTCAATTTTCTAGAATTTTTATTGTGAGAAAAAATTATTTTTATATTGATTTTCTAAATAGTTATTTAAAGAAAATAGAGAGAGAAAAAATAAAGAAAACCAGGGGGTGCTGGAAGAGCAATTTTCAAGTTAAGAAACAAATGGGCTTTTGAATGTGGGGTGTGAATATCACAAGTTCTAGGCCCATTAGCGCATACATCCCAGGGATCTATGGTGTGGTCCTCAGACAACTTCGTTGACTTATCATAGCCCGTCAGATACACTGACTTGATGTTGACGATTAGGTGAGGCGGTATAATGATAGATGCATAGTTCTTAGGTGAGGTAGCAGTGCATGTAATTGAAATCTGGTGGTCCTACCGGACGGTGACAAGTGTCACCGCCGGAGTGGACCACCAACTAAGAATCTTATCCCTATCAAGAAGGGCGGTGGAAGGTTAACTGGCTCTTAATGTGTTTTTATGGTTTCAAATTGATCATTAATCAGCTTTTATGATTTTGAATTTCAATTAAACCAAATTAATTTTAAAATTAACACGAAATTAATATAATTAGTACTATCATGTTCATAGACCAAAAAACAAACTCTCTCTCTCTCTCACCAAGAACATGTCTCCCTCCTCTCTCACCTTCACCTTCTTCACCCACAAACCCTAGCTGCCACGATTCAATCTCCTTGCCGCCATGTCACTCTCCTTCTCGATCGTTTCACCGCCCTATCTCCACCCTAACCTTCTTCTTCTTCTTCGATTAGCCAACACCGTCACCTTTTCCATTCAAATCACACGCATAACCTAAACACTATGAACAGCCTCGCGGGAACCTCCGAACTTAACACCCTAAACTCAACCTTCTCAATTTGCTCGAGCCAATACCTAACTCACACTCTCGAACTCGCCGTCTACAAAATTGTAAGCTACAATCGTAACTACGAGGCCAACTCCATCATCGTAACGTCACCAAAACACGTGAAGGTGATGTAGGATTAGTTTGTACCTGGTATCATTGATGATGAAGATGCGATTGAAGCTTTAATAACGAGCGAGACCACGTACTGTCCGGTATGAATTCTAACTTTGTTTCTCATCCCTCTCTTGCTTCTTGCTCTCGATTTGCTTCTTATTTGATATTCTTCTTCGTTGCAGTGTCGTTGTTGATTCTTGAATCTGTAGGCTCTCTTGAAGATGCTAATTGATGGAGATTATCGATGAAGATCGAGATTATGGTGGAGGCTATGAAAACAGATTCGAACAGGTTGTTACAATAAGGTTGAAGATCTTATTGTTGAAGGTTTGTTCTTGGTTCTGCAGGTGGTTAAATCAATGATGATGAATTCGTGGAGGATTGGGGGGGTGACGGTTCTTGCAACCGATTGAAGATGATGATCAATGAGGGAGGTTTTTAGGTTGACGAAGATTCAGATATTGAAGATGGTGGTGGGATTGAAAAAATCAGAGAGAATGAGGTGAGGGATAAGGAAAAAGATGATTCAATGGGGAGAGATCATGAAGGTGAAGATGAATGCAATGCAGAAAAATTGTTCAGCCCCCCAAATATGAAGGTTATGACTCTAATTTATAGAAGATCAGAAGGGTGTCCTTGGTATTTCACAAGTAATCGTTTAGAATTCGGTTATGAATTTGTTATTGATTTTTGTAACTGAAATATATTGTGATTCTCTGAGTTTCAATTGAAGCTTTCCATCTTGTGGTTCTCTGAGTTTCATTTTTGATACCCACTCTTTCTCACTTCTTTCAGTTCTTAATTTTTATTGATGCAGGTTAATGGTTAATATGTGATTGGCGGTTTCGGCTATAGGGATTAAAGCTTGAAGAGAGAAATCCTATTGCTGATAGAAGATCCTGAGTGATAATTTTTCTCCTTTTCTGCTAATTGACTTTTCTCAGAATTTTCACTTTTTCTCATGAATTTCCTATATCCCATTCTTCTGATAAAATCCATTTCTTTCTAGATTTTCTGGTGTAACTGCATTTCCAGTTCTGTTATTTTCTGTTTGATTTCTTTGTGTTCTTGCAGGCTTTGTATTGATGAATTGATGGTTGAATGTAGAGGGAGTTGGGATTGATGATGATTCAAAGGTGGTTTCATGATGGAAGTTAAGGATGAATAGATGATTTCTGAATTATTCTTTCCATGATGATCTCAGAGTTTTTTCAGCTTATTTTGTTAGATTTTTTTATACCATAAGATTTTCTAGTCAATGTTCTATTAAATCTAATTCTTTTCTCCACCTTGTAAACTGATTTTGGTCATATTAATTAAAGGAATCTCTTTGAGAATTTTTCTATTGTAAGTTCTTTTCAATTTGGCGCTGAATTCCCATTTTCCGCGTTTTGTATTCATGAGCTGTGGTTTTCCTTGAGAATTAGAAGGACTTTTACCCGAAAATTTTCCATTCAACTTTGTAAAGAGATTTTCGCGACCTTCCTATACTTCTTTTTGACTTGGAATCATCCTGAACTTTGATCACCAACTACTTAACTATCATCCACCATGAAGCCATGAAACCATAAATGCAGGTAGTGATTAAGGTTATAGAATTCAAAATTCAATCAAAATTGACATATAGATGAAACTGAATACATGGGTTTTAATTCGGAGTGATTTTCAAAACGAAATTAAAAATAAACAAAAGATTTGAAGGAAAAGGAAATGAATAATGGATGTGAGAAATGGTTTAAATAGTGGATCGGAGGAGTTGGAATTTTGGCTTAGCAATTATGATAAGTCTTGGATGACTTTGAATGACGATGATGTATGTCTCAAATTTCGAATGTCTTCCCTTTTGCGAAGTTCACATAAACCTTCTTCTCCCTTTGTACGCTTAAGTCTTGCTCCATAATTTGAACAATTCAAACGTGTCGTATCAAGTAATCCCTCAAATGAATGCTCCCCAACAATGCATCCACCACTTCAATCCTTGAATCCATCTCAACTTACATTAAAAACAACAAGTAATTGAGAGAATATGATGCATTGATCATAACAAATCCTGATCTCCAATCTTAATCACAAATCCAAGAAGAAACCAAAACCCATTTGAAAGAGGATGAGACTTTAATTTTCTGCTCAAACAATACGATCTTCTTCTTATGGATGGCCTTCTTGCATTGCAATCTCTTTGAACTAACTATTTCAGTTACCATGAGCACATCTATATATCTTCCACGATTTACACTTTGACTAATGGTGAAACCCTTCAGGTGGTGAGGTGCATTGATGGAGATATTAGGGAAATAAACCATTTATCATACCCGATGAACCATACTTCCTAGATAGAGAAGCCACACGGAATTACAAACCCTACTTCTCTACAACCATCAATCCAAGTGACAAGCCTATGACGACGAATGCATGAGGTATTATACACAACCTAATGGAAGATGCGTATGGATTTAAACATAAGCTCGTAAGATGATAATAAATAAGAGGGAATATTTTGGGGTGTTACAAACTCATGGACTATCAAGACATAAATTCTTTCCTAGGATTAAGAACTGAGTATAATGAGGATTTGGTTCGTATGTTTTATGCTGCCATTATGTGAAAATTTGAGGGCTATGAATTTGAGTTTAGGATGGGAAATTTGGTTTATAAGGTTAATGCCAAAGTTTGGCAATCCATTTTGGGTATCCCTCCTGCTAGATTTGAAGACAAAGCCTTGATAATTGATTCCTCCCCTATTACTGGTTTTAAATATAAGATACACTTAAATAAGATGTTGTGGTATCCTCATGATAACGATATGGTAAATAGTGATATGTTCCCAAAGGAATTCACAACTGGCTGTTTGAAGTCGGGTATTCAGGTTCTTCATTGGACTGTGTCGCATAATATTCATCCCAATAAAGGAGGATATTCCAAAATTAACAAAGCCGAAGTAGCCTTGATGTATGCTCTCACAAAGAAAGTCAAGGTTAATTGGCCTTACTATATTACTAGTCGCATTTTTGCACTGAGAGAAAAGAATAATGTGCCCTTGAGTTATCCGTCTCGCATTTAGTCCATCTTAAATAATGCAAAGGTTGTTGTGAAAGGGTTGCTTATGATGTCCATCAATTCAAATCATGAATTTCAAGGAAAATATCTCAGTCTTATGGGACACTCATGGGATCCTATTTGAAAGAACTTTGTTATAACTTTGAGACCTGGTAGTCAAATGGAATATGTTATAGCATCTGGTGAGCAAGAAAATGCTCCTAGTGGTGACAACATTGAGTCTGATGAGTGTCGCTCCCAAAGATTTGCATCCCGGTACAAGCGCGAACATTCGGCGAAAGGAGAAAATGAAATGAAGTGAATAGAGTCGCCAGCTAGGCATTTTTATCCCGAAGGAAAGGTAATGCTGGATAAACCTAGAAAAAGATGGATAAGACGGTTGCGAACCAGAGAAACTGAGAAAGGGGGTTGGTTACAACCTGGGAAGGTATTAGCACCCAGATTGTCCGTCGTACTCGACGGGATCCACGCTTAAAAGATTGTGTTTAAAGGGGTATTGTATGTGTTATCTGTGTGCAAAAGCTGAGAGGAGAATATGCAAGTGTCAGTGCAAAAGAAACGTGAAAATGTTCAGGAACTGAGGCTTAAAATAATGCTGGAAGAGGGGGAAGACACAGAGACTTTTGTTCGGTAACCGTTAAGTTATGCCTATGTATCCTCTCGTGCAATGAGGAAGTCAGAACACCGTAGTTCGACTCAAAGACACTGAAGGATAAATTGACTGGTGAACTGCTTGCTTGTCTATGCTCAAGTATATGACTCGTCTGGCTCGAGTGCTAACTATTTTGCATTAGACGGAAGAAGCAAGTTCTCTCTTGTGAGTGAAGATGATGAGAAGAGAATCCCGAAGGAGACGATTATTGTTTGTTTTTGTGTTTTCAGTCTTTTATTGTTTTTTGGTGTTTGTCATAAGTTAATTAGCTTAAGCCTAAATCAAGGGTTGTAAACTCATTATATCCTCCCTGATTAGGGATAATGAGAATACTTAAGTATGAGATAAGCATCTCAAATTAATTGCCATGATGATGTAGGATTAAGATCATTAACCTACTTGTGATTATTTAGATGTTTTTGGGTTTTTGTTTAGTGTTAAGTAATGAGTTTAAGCCATAATCAAGGATTAGTGAACTCATTACACCATCCTAATAGAAGGATAATAGATTAGCACACTTAAGCTGAGGAAGATACCTCAACTTAATCCATGATTAGGGATTAAAGTCATTAGATGACAAGCCTTTATTAAATGGATTTTAGTTGAAGGGTGAGATTAAGAAATGGATTTTTAGGGTTTGTAAGAAAAGTTAATGTCTTAGTGATTATTAAGTGGATTGATTAAGAGGTTTAAACAAATTAAGGGTTTAACACTTAGGATTAAAGTTATACACTCTATCCTAAGATAAGGATACAGGCATAACCCTAATTCCAAAGTCCTAGAACCTTAAAGGTTTAGTCTCTAATGATGAGATGGGAAGAGAGACACAAAGAAGACTCAAAGGTAAAAAATAATGGGGGACTAATCATAACCCTAATTATTATCATGCTTGGATGTTCCTATGGTTTGTAAGGCTTGAGAAAGATCTTCAAGGAAGCCACCAATGGAAGAAGCAGATGGAAGGAGGAAGAAGCAGAAGAAAGAAGTTACTTACTTCATTGAAGAAGATAAGTAACTTAAAGAAAGAAAGTGAGAGATGAACACAAGTGAGCAAGCCCACTCAAAGACAATAAAAAATGCAGCAAAGATGCAGATGGAAAGGATGAAGAGAAATGAGAAGTGAAGGCAAATCCACTTCTCAGATTAACTTACCACCTGAAAATGTTAGCACAAGATGCATAAGGAAAGAAAAGAAATGGAATGAAGCATATGCAAATACAAAAACCAAAACCAGAAGCATACACATGATGCAAATAAAGCTATGACATGATGCAAAGGCATACAAGGTGCATATGAATGATCATACAAGAGAATGAATGCAAATGAAGCATGTTTTGAAGTTTGAAAGTTCATGAAAGTTAATGAAAGGAAATGAATGCAAATAATGGCAAATGAATGAAGAAATGATCAAGCATGGTCCTAACATGTCTTAATATGTCTAATATGACATATGAATGCATGAAATGTCATGGCAAGTTCATGTATGGATGCATATGCAAGATGAATGCAAATGAAGATGCAAATTAGGGTTATATGAAAGCATGAGATGTATATGACCAAAACAAAAGCAAATGACATGATAAAAAAATTGAAATTGCATTCAAAGGAACCCTAAACCTATACTAGGTTACCATCCAAAGGGGGAGGTCAGAAGCTAAACCTAGAAAGAGTTATGAATTTCCTAAGTTTCTAGGGGTTTTGGGGTGATTTTCAATGTAAAATGCCAAACAAATTGAAAATGAAAGATAAATTCATGCCAAAATTATCCTATAAACTACATGATATGCAAAAAACAATGCAAAAATAATCATCTCCAAACTCTTCTTGGTTAGGCAGAAAAGATTTTTCCAAGTTAGGGTTCAAAAAATAGGATTTAAATGACCCTTAATTCAAAAAAAATTCTCAAATGATCATCAAACCTAAAAAGAAATTTGTGTGAAGAGTTTGAAAATGTTTCTAAATGCAAACGGATGATTCATGATTTTTTGGTGATTTTTATAAACTTAAATGGTATTTTAATTAATTAAATTCAATTAATTAATTAAAATAAATATTTAAATATTTTAAAAATACAATTTTTATGCAAAAAATAAAATAAAAATCATTTTCTGGTTAAGAAAAATATTTGGAATAAAAATGCAAAAGGAAATATTTTTGGGATTTTTCTAACTATTTTAAAATAAATGTGAAAGAAAATGCAATAAAATGAAAATAAAAATGAAATAAAAGGAAAGTAATCCAATCTGATGGCTGGGTTCAAAAGGGAAGTGGAGGGAATTGACTGCGCGTCAGATCCTGTGGCTCACATTCAAACTGGCCTAATTATTTAATTAATTTAATTAATCAGAATTAAAACCTAAGTGAACTAATCCTGACCACCCGTTCCTAAACTAATCCTGATCCAAAGGCCCAGAACGCATCTGGCAAATAAAACCCTAATTAAGCCCTAATCACTTTCAGATGACCGGAACAGTGCTCCGGTCATCTTCTCCGGCGAGACCTTCAACCCATCTTCTTACCTAGGTTAAATCAAGAGCTCTAAAGCTCCAAAATCACTCCCCTAACATCCCTAAGCAAGAATCTACCCTCAAAACACATTTATTTTTCATGAATCATGAGAATCGAATCAAAACATTTTCACTGGCAAAATTTCAAACAGCTATGAAATACTCAATACTCAACCATTTTCAATTCTAAACACATCATCATGATCAGTGCAACATATAGAACAATATAAGAACCTAAAAACACATTTCTGGAAAAAAATGTTCTTGAGGTTACCTGAGTTGAAGCTTTCGAAACTGGGACTTTCTGGGCTCTTCTTTGGTGCTTTTCCACTCCCCTTGATCCCCATATGCTTCTGAAATGCTTGAAAGGAGTTTATATGGAGTGTTTTGAAGGTTTCAGTTCAGAGGTGAGTGAAATCGTGTTTTTGTTTGAGGTGGTTTCAGGCCAATGTGAGGGGTGGGAAATGATCTATGAGTGATGCTGAGTTGAATGGTGAAGTTTGTTTGAAGTTTTGATGGTTGGTTTGAAAGTTTCGAAGAGAGGAAGTTTCTTAAGGATTTTTGCAATCTGAATGTGTGTGATGATTCAGGGTAATGTGTTGTTTGTTATGGCTTGCATAAAGTCCACATATCATGTCTTGATATGTCAGAAGAGTTGGTGTGGGCTATGCTGATTGGTATGGGTGATTTTGCAAAAAGTCCAGTTTGGTTGTACTTGAGGTATGGGTCTTGGCAGGCCTGGTTGCAAGGGGTGTCTAGCCTCAACTGAGTTCAAGGAGGTCCATAGAAACTGATTTAGGGTGCTGATGCAAGTGTATGGGAAGATTCATGCCATTTTGCAAATTTGAGAAGTTTTGGCCCTTTTGAAATTTCTTGAAGTTCAAGGCATGAAAGTGTATGATTCTTGGGCCAATTCTGATCAAAATGAGTTGCACTATGATGGTATGATGTTTAGAGATGCATTAGAGGTCATGAAATGGCTTGGCAAGTGGTTTTGCAAAAATCCCTCTTTGGTGTATTCTTGGAAATTATAGGATTTTTGCCAACTTTGAAAGATCATAACTTGAGTTCCATAATGAATTAGAACATGTTCTTGTACTTTTTGAAAAGGGAAAGACCTAATCTACAACTTTCATGACCAACAATTTTTCATTTGAAGCATTTTTGATTGAGAAAGAGGAGGTTGAAAAACTTTCCCAAAATGGAAAGTTTCTATTACAAGTCATTTCCATTTTTGGCAACTTTTGGTTTAGCTCAAATTTCTTCAATTTTGTGAACTTCCAAGCACTTCAATGATCAAATAAAGATCATATAACCTCAATTTGATGAAAATACCCCTTTGGTTCCATTGTTGGGGGCCTCAGATGCCCTGATTTTGCTCTAACTTGCTCAAAAAGTTACCCAATGAACACATGACTTCCAGAATGAATTTCTTCATCAAACTTGGTACACATGATCCTTATAACATCTTAAGAACATTAGAAACAAGAATGGCCCAAAAATTTGGAGTTATGGCCTATGAAACCAAAACCCTAATTTTGGTCATTTGTGCAATGAAAACCCTAGCTCTGCTTCCATGCTTTCCCATTTCTTGTGATTTCTTGACTTCCTTGATCTTTGAGGGATATAATATGATGATAGAACACACATGGACCTTCTTGGAAAACTTTGGGGCCCTTGGAGTGGCTCAGATGGATCCTTGGATTGCTCAGATCACAAACCCTAGATGCAGATGAACCTGAACTATGCAGATGAAACAAAAAATGCAATATGGTGATATGCTTATGTTTATGCTAAAATGAAAGATCACAATCCATGGTGTGAAATGAGTGAGGGCAAATTTGGGGTGTTTACAATGAGGAAAATCATGACGATCAAACTGAATCTATGGAGGAAGATCATGGCAACTGGGTCAGAACAGATGTACAGGAACATGACTCAGTCTATGGTTGGAATAGAAATGAAGAAGAGGTTTTATATTATAATAAAGGTTGGGGAGAGTGGCAACACACTAGCTGGACTGAAAATCAGTCATCTCAGCATATTCTTCACCAGATTACACATCGCCTTCTACTGATGAGACGATTATCCGTGCTATATTGCATAATATGCAACTTCAACCGCAAAAACACTATGAGGCTCAACATGCCTGGAACAACGAAATGGAAAAACAAATTAAAGGTCAGAATGAAGCTTTCAATACTTTCAACCAGAACTTTAACCAGTTTCTCGAGATGTATGAAAATGATAGGGGTTCGTCTTCTGGCACATCCGGTCATAAAGGGCAAAGGTGAAGATTTGATCATAGAAGGGAATAGGGTTCATCTAGTTTTTAATGTGTTGGCTATGTTGCTTCTTTTTAAATGTAATGATACTTCAATTACTTTGGTTTATATTTATCTCTATTTTTCAATCAATCCCTTATCGTGTTATTGTGTGTAAGAAAATATTGAAAAAACGAGTTTTCACCCTGAACAGGTCGACTTGTCTCACTCTCAGGTCGACACATTTTGTTCACAAAAATTGATTGGCAGTTTCTGGCACTGCCAGGTCGACGCAGTTTGTAAAACAGGCCGACCTGGCTTTCTGGGTAGTAAAAGGTCGACCTACCTTCTAAGGAGGTCGACTTGTCCTCATAGGAAACCCTTAGAAAGCGCTTTTGAAAGAAAGTGCTCTCTAAAGTGTATCATATGTTAACCTAAGATAGTGTTTTTTCAGGAAAGCTAATTTATTAAATAAATGTAATTAATCAAAAGAAATTAATTTTCAATATTTAAAGAAGTTAATCAAATATTTTATTTAAATGCCTTATTTTATTAATTTTAAATATTAATCAAATAATAAATATTTAAAGAAATTAATCAAATATTTTCTTTAAAATATTTAAAATTAATCAAATATTATTATGATTTAAAAATATTTTAAATATTTTAAAGAATTCAATCAAATATTTTAAAGAATTTAATCATTTATTATTATTATTTAAAATATTTAAAATGAATCAAATAATAATATTTCAAATTAATCAAATAATAATATTCAAAAATTAATCAAATTATAATTAATTGAAAAATATTTAAAAAATAAATTAAAAACAATTAGAGAAAGTCATATATTTAAATTTGTATTTAAATCATTGGATGTATCATCACCCCAGTGGTTAAAACGCCTTTACATTGCCTTTTCCTATCACAAGGGTGTATTTTTTTTTGCGTTTATTGACGTAAAAACAAACCAGGTCGACCTACCTTCTAAGGAGGTCGACTTGTCCTCATAGCAAACCCTTAGAAAGCACTCTCTAATGTGTATCATATGTTAACCTAAGAGAGTGTTTTCTCAAGAAAGCGCTCTCTAATGTAATTTATTAAATAAATGTAATTAATCAAAAGAAAATAATTTTAAATATTTAAAGAATTTAATCAAATATTTTATTTAAATGCCTTATTTGATTAATTTTAAATATTAATCAAATAATAAATATTTGAAGAAATTAATCGAATAATTTCTTTAAAATATTTAAAATTAATCAAATATTATTATAATTTAAAAATATTTAAAATATTTTAAAGAATTTAATCAATTATTATTATTATTTAAAATATTTAAAATGAATCAAATAATAATATTTCAAATTAATCAAATAATAATATTTAAAAATTAATCAAATTATAATTAATTGAAAAATATTTAAAAAGTAAATTAAAAACAATTGGAGAAAGTCATATATTTAAATTTGTATCTAAATCAATGGATGTATCACTACCCCAGTGGTTAAAACGCCTTTACATTGTCTTTCCCTATCACAATGGTGTGTGTTCGAACCCCCCCCCCCCCCCTCCTTTTGTATTTTTTGGTTTTTTTGCGCTTGTTGACGTAGAAACTAACCAGGTCGATCTACCTTCTAAGGAGGTCGACCTGTCCTCATAGGAAACTCTTAGAAAATGCTTTTCAAAGATAACGCTCTCTAAAGTGTATCATTTGTTAAACCTAAGAGAGTGTTTTCTCAAGAAAGCGCTCTCTAAGGTAATTTATTAAATAAATATAATTAATCAAAAGAAATTAATTTTAAAATTTAAAAGAATTTAATCAATTATTTTATTTAAATGCCTTATTTGATTAATTTAAAATATTAATCAAATAATAAATATTTAAAGAAATTAATCAAATATTATTATGATTTAAAAATATTTAAAATTTTAAAGAATTTAATCAATTATTATTATTATTTAAAATATTTAAAATGAATCAAATAATAATATTTAAAATTAATCAAATAATAATATTTAAAAATTAATCAAATTATAATTAATTGAAAAATATTAAAAAAATAAATTAAAAAACAATTGGAGAAAGTCATATATTTAAATTTGTATTTGAATCATTTAATGTATCACCACCCCAATGGTTAAACGTCTTTACAATGTATTTCCCTATCACAAGGGCGTGGGTTCGACCCCCCCCCCCCCCCCTTTTGTATTTTTTGGTTTTTTTGCGCTTGTTGAAGTAAAAACTGACCAGGTCGACGCAGTTTAGTAAGTTTCAAAGTAATAAACTCTCTAGAGTCATCAGGTCGACGCATACTTCAACAAGTTGACGCAGTTTAGTAAGTTTCAAAGTAATAAACTCTCTGGTTTCATCAGGTCGACCTACCTTCTCAGGAAGTCGACCTGTCCTTTTGGGCCCGCCTTAGAAAGCACTTTTAAACTATTTTAATTAATCATTGACCTTAGAAAGCGCTTTCTATAAAAAGCACTTTCTAAGGTCAAGGATTATTTAAAATATAATACTTGGCCCTTCATTTCCATAAACCCTTTCATTGTTTCGCTCTCTTCTTTTGCTCATTTTTTCTAAGAAACTTTTCATAAACCCTAAACTTTCATTATTTTCGTTCATTCATTCATTGTTGTTGTTCGTTGTTGTTGTTGTTCATTGTTTCTTCGTTCATTGTTTCTTCGCTCATTGTTTCTTGGTTCGTTGTTCTCCGTGAAAAATAAGAAGAGGTAAGTCATTGTTTAGTTCATTGTTGTTGTTCTTGATGATTTAGTCTTTGATTTAGTCAATGTTTAGTTTTGTGTTCATCATCATGTCGTTGTTGTTGTTGTTCTTGTTGATGTCATTGCCATTGATGTTGTTGTTGCTGTCATTGCCATTGTTGTTCATCATCAGGTCGACCTGTCCTCTAAGGAGGTCGACCTGGTGTTCTGTTGTTGTCCACTTACCTGGAGGTTGACCTGGTCTAAGGCGGTCGGCCTGGTGTTCTGTTGTGAGAAAATTCACTAGTGAAAGTCACAAAATACCTTAAACCAACTATATAGGCATCTTTGGAAAACCATCACATATCATGATGCACATAGTCTAGGATCTAGGATTCTCTTTGTGTTGTGTTTCTCAATCTTAAAATGAACATTACATTGTTTCATGTTGTTCTATTTGTTATTACATGTTGCCACTTATCAAATTATGACTTAAAACTGGTCAATTAATGATATTTCATTTTATGATACGTGTACAGGGGGATCTTGGTAATTCTACCCTATACGTACACTGTATTTCATTCTACAACTCTAAAGGTATATCTTTTATTTATTTTTGTTTTTGTTTAGTTTAATTAGTGTAACTATGGATAAGAAATGGATGTTTGTAAATCGATTAAGAAAAGAGTACGAGAATGGGGTATCAGAATTTGTTAAGTTTCCTGTTGCGCACGCTGAAAACCCCATTCGAATGAAATGTCCTTGTTTGGGTTGCTGTTTGTAACACGGTGGGAGAACTAACTTAGAAATCTATCCAAAAATAACTTAGAAAAATTCTAAGTATTTGGAAATTAGAACCATAAAACCTCCACTTTAATCCACCATAACTTTCTCAAAAATAATCCAATGAGAGTGATCTTGTAATGGTTAGAAAGCTCTTGAATAGAAGAACAACTTTCATGTTTGGAAAACTTTGAAATTATGCCTTTAACATGATGTAATTTGGCCTTGAAAATGGTATGTAAAACATAGAAAACATTCCAAAAATGGCAAGTTTCTAAAACCCGAATTTCCAAAAATGGCAACTTTCCATAATTCTTGATTTTCAATGATTCTCCCGAATTTTCTTGATCAAATCTCATCCGTTAATTATATTTTACTTGTGTTGCACAAATTTGACCAAAAAATCGGGAGTTGACTTTTTCTTCCGCATAGTTGACTTTCCCTCAAGTTTCTTGATTTTCAAGTAACTGGCCAATCGGAGACCTTCTGGAATATTCAATTGGCGATATTTCATCCCTATATACTTGATATCATGTGGAAAACATTGAAATAAAAGTTTGAACCAAAATTTCATCAGGAAAACCTTTGAATCAAAAACCCTAAATTCAGCCCTTTTTGTTATGAGATGTCACACTGCTTGGACTTCTTGATCAATCCACCTCTTTCAAAGCCTTGAGGGACCGTTTGAGATCAAATGGGATGTTAGGAACCCTTGATACTTATTGAGACACATCTGAAACTTGTCATTGCTTTTGAATGATCACTAATCCTACCAGTCGTTGATCACATGCCTTATGCTTCAAGCTATGAATGTTATGCTTCAACTTTTATGCTAAGAATGCAATTATATGTATACAAATGCAGTGTTAAATTCTATGAAAATGAGAGGTCAAATTTTGGGGTGTTACACTTACATTCTTCTTTTTGTGCTTAGTCACGAAGCAAAGATTTTTCATTTCATCACTTTCACTTGAGCTACCCGCCTTAGAGGATTCAATATCACTATCCCATGCGATGTATACTTTTCAAGAATTGTCGTACTTTTTTGTTGGCCCTTTCCTTTATACTTCTTAAGTGATGAACAATCCTACTTGTAATGACCAACTCTTCCACAATTATAACATGAATCTTTAGATTTTTCCTTCTTATTCTCATATTCCCTAGAGGTATTTGAATGCCGTCTATAGTTGCTGAGATTCTTGTCGGAATGCTTTATTCCATTTTTATTAATGTACTTATAGTACCTTCTAACAAAAAACCTCATTTTTTCATCATTCGACTTCTCATCATCACTAGTTCCACTTTCATCATGCTCTTTTGTTGAGGACTTATAACTAGAAGCCACAAGCGTAATTAATTCTTTTCCACCTCATTTTCCTTGTTCTTTTCTTTCTTAACCTCATTTGCATGCTTCTTTAAGCTAATGAGCTCTTGCGCATGTTCTTCAAGCTTACCAAACAAAGTAGTTGTGTCTAATGTCAATAGGTTGTTAGCTTCCATGATGGCAATGAATGACCTTAGGTTTTCGTTCCATATTAAGACATCTCCAAATTTTGTTAGTAGCAATATCATTAGAAACTGACTTACCAAGTGCATTCAAACAATTTACAAGATGAGTGAACCTCTTTTTCATATCGGAAATGGTTTCACCATATTTCATGTGAAAAATTTCAAAATCTTGGTTCAAAGTATTGATTCTAGCTTTGTTTGACTTTATTTATATCCTCATGGACAACTTGTAATGAGTCCCACATAATTTTAACAATTTTACAATGAGAACACGGTAATATTCATCAACTCCTAAAGAGAAGATTAGAATATTCCTTGCTTTCCAATTACTAGACAAATAAAACTAAATATTTTAATAGTTGTAGGTGAAATTACTTAACAAATTAATTGTTACTCAATAGAAAAAAATAATCTAAATTAAACAAATAAAACAGTGGAATGTACTCTAAAAACTTAAATTTAGTAGTTACTTTTAATTCAATAAAACTATTGTCTAAGAAAGCAACATATATGAAATATTTAAAATAACCATTTAAATTAAAACTATAGATATTCAGTAGTATTTGAAAAGTAAGGGGGACATGTGCCTACACTATGTTACTAGTGGCTTCGTCCCTATTTGTTCATGGGCGTGTTATTTCAAAGATTTCTCTAACTTACATATCTACTTACCAAGTCTTTGGAATCTGTCGCATCATACATATACTTTGATAAATGTAACTAACTTTTGCAGTATCCACCATACATTCTTTATTTTATATATATATTAAAGAGGATTATTTGACACCAAATTATACCCATTTATTCTTAGCAAATTCATGATTAAGATAAATTCACTTAAAATTAATACGTAAGTTTTAAAAAAATAAATTATTTTAGTCATTGAATTGATAAGAATGAATGGGTAAAATTTGTGGTCAAAGTAAATATTTTGACACGATTGTCATTTGATCTCCTCCTATCTAGGAGGAAATCATTTGACATTGGTGTCAAAATATTAACATTGACACCAAATTTTACCCCTTTATTTTTATCAATCCAATGACTAAGATAAATTCCCTTAAAAACTCATGTATTAGTTTTAAGTGAATTCATCTTAGCCACTGAATTGATAAGAATAAAGGGGTAGGATTTGGTGTCAAAGTTATTATATATTTTGACACTGGTGTCAAAGTTATTATTTTGATACTAGTATCAAATGATCCTCGCTCTCTATCTCTCTCTCTTTCTAACATAGACCTACTTATTTTTATGAAGATCTATTTTAACAACATGCACCTTAGAGTGCATTTAATCATTTTTTTAGTTAGAGTTTGCTAAAACACACCTTCATAAAAATAAGTAGATGTATTATAACAAATCTCACTTGGGTTTACTATAATACACTCATTTGTTTTCATGAATGTGTGTTACATGTACTTTAAGGTGCATTTAATGAGCTTTTAGTTAATATTTCTTAAAATAGACCTTCATAAAAATGTTAGCAAATTATATATATATATATATATATATATATATATATATATATATATATATATATATATATATATATATATATATATATATATATATATATATATATATATATATATATATATATATGTTTTTTCCTAAAATAAATAAATTGGATAAACTAAATAAATAGTGGTATCAGAAATTCTCCAATGCCGGTTGGTTTTGTAGTAACTCTCGTGTCTTTTTTTGGATTCCATTCGGCTAATCTCTTTTCTTGCTCACCACGCATTTTACTTTTAAATTTTAGTATTATCAACTTTTATAAAACATCAATTCAATTCATCAATGATTGTAACACATTTTTTAAATGATATGGTACTTTCTCTACAACATAAAGTGGGAGAGATGTTTACGTCTACGAATTATTTCGTCTAAAATTCAATCTCTATAATATGTGTAAGAAACTATAATGAGATTTGGTTTTCCTTTTATAAATTAAAGGTAATTTGACATCAATAAATTAACTTGGATATAATTCTATGTTAAATATGTAAGTTACTTTTATTTTTTAATTTATTTTTATTTTTAGTTTTAATTAATTTTTATTATAGTTATATTAATTTAAAAAATTATATTTTATTTTAGACTATCAATTTTAATTTATCTCATTCTTCCCCCTTTTTCTTCAATAATTTTAATAAGACGTGAAAGAGAAAACAAGCATGGTCTTGAAAAGACGGATACCAACAAGATTATCTTTGCATCATTGTGAAGAAAAATCAAACATTAGTTAAGGAGGATATCAACAAGATAGACTTTAAAGGAGGAAATCAAAGCACTCTCAATCAACTCAACTTTTTTTTGGGTCTATAATCAATTGCAGTACTCAATAACAAATATTTAGAATTTTATAGTTAAAGAAGGTGGATTTAGACTGGAAAGGGTTTAAAATGTTAAAATATATATATATATATATATATATATATATATATATATATATATATATATATATATATATATATATATATATATATATATATATATATATATATATATATATATATATATATTTTAAGCATTTTGAATCGAATGTGATAGTTTTAAGAGTTTAATGTTAATTTTGGTTTCTTAAAACAGTTTTGGGAAAAAAACTCAACATTTATTATTTAATTTCTATTTTTTAAGAAGACTTAAAAATGTATTCTATATTGGTTGAGGCTTCAAAGTGATTTGCCTAATATAAATTAGGTGATCATATTAAGAAGTCGGAAACAACAAAATCAATTTAAACTCAATTTGAGTGAAGTGCATACGTGAATTTGTTTGTGTATGTCTTTCCCTCAAATTGTAAAAAATAGTTAAAAAAATACTGATTTAATAATCAATGAATTTGTGGATTGGACGTGGATTTATCCATAATTCAATTATTTTAAATGGATTTTTATTTTTGAAAATTGTGTTTATCCAATAATCCATCACATTCAAATTCATTTGTATCTTTATATTTAACCTCCTATTCCTATATTTTAAAAAAATTATAATTTTATCTTTTTTATTTTATCTTTATTTATCTTTTATTTTTATTTTTATTTTTAAAAATTTTCAAAATATAAAATAGTTCAAATCGGAAATAACATTCTTATTATTTGCGGAGTATATTTTTTTAATTTTTTTTTTCAATCGGAAGTAACATTCTTATTACTTTCGGAGTGTATTTTTTTTTCACTCTAGTTAAAAAACATGAATGTTTCTTCTATGATTAGGGATGTTGGATTAGAAATATAGTCATTCTTATAATAATTTGTTTAATTCTTTTTCTCTTACCGGTCTTTATGTTCGAACGAGTTATTATAACAATGACTCTATTTCTGAATTCAACCTCCCTAATACACCTAATTGACTTCTTCTATTGTAAGAAATTTTTCTGTAGGTTAAAATATCTTTGTTGTATCTACATCTGTCCAGTCTTTGCGGCATATCATCAAAGAAACATTCATGTTTTTTAACTAGAGTGAAAATAAATAAATAAATAAATAAATAACATAAAAAATAATAAGGGTTATTTTCGGTTGAGAAAAAATACATTTCGAAAGTAATAAGGATGTTACTTCCGGTTGAGAAAAAAAATACACCCCAAAAATAACAGGATGTTATTTCCGATTAAAAAAATACACTCCGAAAATAACAAGAGTATTATTTCTGATTTGAAATATTTTTTATTCCGAATTTTAAAAAAAAAGTAAATTATTAAAAAAATAATAAAAAATAAAAAAGATTAAATTAGAATTCTTACAAATATACAAAATTATGGGGTAAAATTTGCTGCGTTTGAATGAATTTGTTAGGTTTTATTGGATTTTATCCACACCGTATACACTCCTAGATACTCTCCTAGATACTTCTAGATAGACTCATCCACTTTTTTATTTGCGTTTGTGGAGAATTTTAGTTTTGCTTCTCATTGTCAAAAAGACGATTACAAGTTCTTTTGTTTTTTGTTTTTGTTTTGTTTGAGGGAGTGTTATACTATTTTTGTTTTCGATTTCTACGGTCTTTGTCATTACTTCCTCTGTTCATAATGATTGTTGTCTTAGAAAAAACATATTTGTTTTAAATAAATATCATTCTCATTTTTTAAATTAAAAAATTGTTATTTTTTCAATTTTAATTTTAATTATTATTTTATATACTACTTCTAATATATATTATAATCGTAACAATAATAATCTTTATGGCCGTTGATGCTAATGTGGGTCCTGAAGTCTGTGCTCTGTTATTGAGGAGAATTGGGGTACCTGCAAGGTACTCTGATGCCAAAGTCAGAAACGGGCAAGTGAGTAAGCAAGTACGAGTAAAGAGTTCAAGTAGTGAATATTTGATATTTGACCCTCTCAATTGAGAGGGTTATATAGAGAACCTCCAGCGCGTGATCAACGGTTCCTATTTTGGATCTGGATCGCGGATCCCCCGAAAATAGGTAACTGCCAGAAGCTGACCGTCAGACGAGCAACTCTGGTCGTGATAAGGGTACGTTGAACACGTGAATATCAGAGCAGGAGACACCTTGGTCAAATTTGGGTGACCTCCGTTGATGTCGAGCAGAGGTGGATAGCGAGTAGAGAGAACCGGCCACTGTCAGATGTGGTCGGCGAGTTCTGGTCGGTCAAGGGCATGAGTCTGGTGGATCCCTTTGACGTTGGGCTAATGGGTCGTTTCATGAGCATGCAGGAATTGGGCCATGTGTAATTATCGGGCCAGTCCAAAACAGGAGCCCCCCAAGTCGTTGCTTCTGGTCATAGAAGTGATGACTTAAGGGTGGTCGGTTGTGTACGGGGTGAAGTTGAGACTAAAGATGTTGTCATTTCCCGGCCTGGAATGCCTTAACCCGTGTTTGTTTGGTCGTTATAATGTGACTGTTAGACGAGGATCCCAGTCATTATGCTGAGACGTTGCGTCACGTCTGTGCCTAGGGAAGCATGTGCATTTAATGTGTAATGATGGCAACTCTATGATCGTCTCTAGGTAATGAGTGCGGCGTTTATAAGTTATAGGTCTCACGTGCTCTGACACGTGCTGGTGGAGGCTATAAATAGGGCGTTGAGTTTCAGTTTTATACCCCTGCTGATGCCCAACCAGAAATTAATGCCAACCCGTGAATCCTCATTCCTGATTTCCTTCAGCATCCCGAGCAAGGCGAGGTAACCAAGGAGGAGGATCAGGGGACCCCTGCTGACGTCCAACCAGAAATTAATGCCAACCCGTGAAGATTTATTCGGTTTTTGTAATTTGTTGGCCGATCTACGTGTCATGCCTTTTTTAATTTGTGATGGAGGGGTTTGTCTCCCTTTTATGTAATATGAGAACAAGTCGGTACTTGTGGCTGCATATTTTAATTTTAATCGTTTTACGACCTTGGTGGTCATTTCTTTATCTTATTGTTGTGTGTGCATGTACGTCCTTCGGAAGACATTTTTTATTTAATATTTTCGCTAAGTGTTATTGCGACGTCCTCTTCGTATGTCCGCATGGGACTTGAGTTACATTCATAGGATTGGGGAACTGTGCTTGGTTAGTGTGTCTATCGTTTTGGAGAACTGGGCAGAGCGCCAAAAGACATTTGGCTGGGGAACGGTGCTCGAACCATGGTAATGATCTGTGCTCTGCGGCGTGAACGTACCATTGCGAGCTAGGTGTTCTGTCTGGTCATGGTATGAATACGACGATGGACTTGATTGAGGATCCAATCATGTTATGGTGATCTTCCTCGTTCTCGAGGGGGTCCAACTGAAAGATAAGTTTGGTATGCAGTACCTGTATCTAGGTATGCATGTTAGGTCGGTATTGATGCTTCATCGTTTTAATCCGAACATGCTGACGGATGTCTCAACTATAGTATTATTTAAGTTTCTTAGCGTTCCAAGGACGATCAATTTCTTCCCTATTTTGATTTTTTAAGTAATAGGCCCCATTCTCCGTTTTTGCCTGGATGCGTATGGACCTTCCCAGTTTGCAGCTAACTTTCCTTCTCTAGAGTCCTTATGGTTTCTTCTGAGGACGAGGCTGCCAACCTCGAATGCCTGTTTTATGACTTTAGAGTCATGTCTGATGGTGATTTTTTGCTTAAGTGATGCCTCTCGTAGGGTTTCTCCTGACCGAACTTCTTTGATAAAATCAAGTTCTTCGCGTAATGTTTCCGAATTGGTATCTTCATCCATCGGAGCTTCTTTCCGTCTGGATGGTATGTGCATCTCAATGGGAATAATGGCCTCTGTTTCGTATGCTAGTCGGAAAAGGGTTTCCCCGGTTGTAGAATGGGGTGTAGTTTGGTACATCCATAAAACGCTGTGTAATTCTTCTACCCATCGTTTCTTGATTTCATCCAGTCTTTGTTTGAGTCCCCGGAGGATGACCCTGTTTGTGGCTTCGGTTTGTCCGTTGGTTTGCGGATGCTCGACTGACGCGAAGTGTTGTTTGGTTTCAACGTTGGCGATGAATTATTGGAAGTTTTTGTTTGTGAATTGAGTGTCGTTGTCAGTAACGATGGCCTGAGGAACTCCAAAACGAGCGAGGATTTTATGTTTGAAGAAACGTAGTATGTTGAGGGCAATGATTTTGGCTAGAGACTTAGCTTCTATCCATTTTGTGAAGTAGTCTACCCTGACTATTAGATATTTATTCTAGTTCGAACCGACGATGAAAGGACCTAGGATATCCAAGCCCCACCATGCGAATGGCCACGGGGAGGACATTGTCTTAAGCTCGCTCTGGGGTGCCAATTGCATGTCCCCGTGTCATTGGTATTTATTGCATCTCTTCACGTGTTCCTTGGCACCGTTCTGCATTGTTGGTCAGTAATATCCTACTCGTAGGGATTTCGTTGCGAGGGATCTTCCGCCCAAAGGTTGAGCGTTGATGCCTTCGTGGATCTCCCATGGGATATGTGGAACTAATTCCTCTTCGACGCATTTGAGGAGGGGAATCGAAAATCCCTTTCGGTGGATTTTTCCTTCGACCAATACGTACGAGCAGGATCATCGCTTGACTATGTTGGCTTCTTTTGGGTCATTGGGTAACTCATTGTTGGTTAAGTATTTGTAGAGCGAAGTCATCCAAAAATTTGTGTCACCGATGACGTTGATGTCTATCATCGAGGATATTTTATGGATGCTAGGTCAAGGAAGTATTTCCTGAATGACAAATTTATTCCCGCCTTTCCTTTTCGTGCTCACGAGTTTTTACAGCACATTTGCTCGTACATTATGTTCGTGAGGAACATGTTTGACTTCCACGAATGTGAACTTTGCAATCTCTGCCTTGACCAAGGTCAAGTATTCTAATAGGTTGTCATTTTTGACTTGGTATTCACCTGTGACTTGCAGAGCTACAAGTTGGGAGTCTGTACAAATGGTTATCTCCTTAACTCCAAGTTCGTCGGTGAGTCTTAATCCTACGAGGAAATACTTGTATTCTACTTAGTTATTGGAGGTGGGAAAAGATAGTGTGAGGGATACTTCTATTAGGATTCCCTCCTCGCTCTCTAGGATAATCCCCGCTCCGCTTCCCATTGGGCTCGAAGCTCCATCCACGAAAATGGTCCATTTCTTGGACGCGTAAGTTTGGCTCTCCGGGGTGGTGATTTTAGCTACGAAGTCGGCTAGGGCTTGTGCCTTGAGGGCTTCTCTACCTTCGTATCGAATTTCGAATTTTGATAACTCTAGCGGCCATTTGAGCATTCTTCCAGCCATGTCGGGTCGACCGAGGAGTTATCTGATGGGTTGGTCAGTACGTACTACGATCGTATGTGCGAGGAAGTAATGCCTAAATCTTCTTGCTGCATGGAGGATTTCTAGGGCGGCCTTTTCAATCTGTTGATACCTAAGCTTGGGCCCTTGTAGGGCTTTGCTTGTGAAATAGATTGGTCTTTGTCCCTCGGGCGTTTCCCGTATTAGGGCAGCGCTTATGGCTTCGTTAGCGAAGACCATGTATAAGAATAAGGTCTCCCCCGTCTCTGGTCGAGAAAGGACCGAGGGTTCTGATAGAGCCTTTTTGATATGTTTCTGAGCTTGTTCGCATTCATCCGTCCATTCGAAAACAGCCTCTTTGTGGAGGAGTTTGAAGAAGGGGAGTGCATGTTAGACGGATTTTGCCACAAAGCGAGATAGCGATGTGAGCACCCCATTTAACGATTGGATGGATTTTTTGGACATTGGTGTGGGCGTTCTCCACTTGTCGGGGTTAGCCTCTATCCCTCTTTCGATTAGATAAAACCCGAGGAACTTACCCGCTCGTACCCCAAACGTGCATTTTTCTGGGTTGAATCACATTTTGCACTTGTGTGTCCTGATCGAAAATTTTCTTTAAATGGAGAGCATGATCAATTTCCTCGTTGGATTTTACGATCATGTCGTCCATGTAAACTTCGAGCATGTTTCTGATTTCTGCTCGAAAGACTTTGTTCATCATTCGTTGGTAAGTAGCGTCCGCATTTTTCAAGCCAAAGTGCATTACATTGTAGTAATAGTTGCCCGATTCGGTCATGAAAGCGGTGTACTTTTTGTCCGTTACATCCATGGATAATTGATTGTACCCGGAGTAGGCATCTAGGAACAACAATAATTTAAAACCTGTAGAGTTATAGACCAGCTTATCGATATTAGGCAAAGGGTAAGCGTCTTTCGGGCAAGTGCGGTTGAGATCGGTGTAGTCAACGCACATGCGCCATCTTCCATTGTTTTTTTTTACTAATACAACATTTGAGAGATAGGTGGTATACCTGGTCTCTGTTCCAAAATGCGCCTCTAGGAGGTCTTTTACGGCCTGCTCAAGGACTTCTACCTTTTCTTGGGATTGCTTTCTCCTTTGTTGTGCAAATGCTAGTATCGAGGGGTCAATTGACAGGTGATGGCACTCCGTCTCTGGGTCCAAGTCTGACATCTCAGCAGCGCTCCACGCGAACAAGTCAACATTCTCCCGGAGGCATGCTTTGAGCTGCTTCATGGCAAGATCTGGGAGGTCTGCTCCAATCTTCACCCCTTTCGAAGGGTCTTCTCCTAGTGCAACCAACTCGAAATCGCCGTCAGGGACAGGGCATACAGATGAAGAAAGCTTTGTGACCACCCGTGTTTGTTCTTCTTCCTCGGTGAACCTGTTGTCGAGTTCGATGGAGTCTACACGAGGTAACGCATTGGGCTCCTTAGGACTGCATGGGAATATTGTTTTGGTTGGCTTTCGCTTAACAACGATGGTGTTGATGCCTTTAGACGCAGCTTCGTAGCATCGGGGAGCAGTTTCTATATCCCCATGAAGGGTGGCCACCTGTCCTAAGGACGTGTAGTATTTCATTTTTAGGTGCACCGTTGAGGGTACGACAATGAGTTCGACTAGAGTAGGTCGCCCCAATATGCATTAATACAGGGACGGGAAATCAATCACAAGGAATTGTACCTTAATCGACCTGGCGGTTTCCCCTGCTCCAAAAGTTACAATCATATCGACATAACCCCAAGGCCTGGATACCACCCCGTTAAATCCTTGGAGGTCCGACCCCATGTATGACGTCAGGTGTGTCTAGTTTAGTTGGAGGGTTGCGAACAGTTGGGAGTACATGATATCGACGGAACTTCCTTGGTCGACTAGGATCCTCCGGATGTCGAAATAGGCCATCTGTGCACGGACGAGCAGGGGAATGTTGGCGTTAGGTGCTCCTCCGAGGAGGTCTTCTTTATAGAAAGAGATGGAAGCAGATCCTCCACGGGGAGGGTCGAGCGTTGAGCTCTGGTTAAAACTAGTGTTGATCAGTTGATCAAAGCGTTGCTTCACTGTTCCCATTGTAACTTTGTTGGGTCCCCCTCCTGAGATGACCATAGGGGATGGGAAAGACTCCCACGGACTATAGGCGGAAAAGAACGCAGGACCAGTGTATAGCCCGGGAATATAGAAATATTCTGGTCGTGTAAGGCTAAGACGACCTGAAGGTTTGCTTCCGCGGCCGGTGGAGCGGTTTCCTCGGCCTTTCGGGCTTCTTGTACCTCCTGTCGAGGAGCCTCCTTATTCTTAGTGAACTCCTTTAGATGGCCATCCCGAATGAGGATTTCTGTAACACCCAAATTACCCCACGGAATTATCTGTAATTATCAGAGTAAATTTTCATTTAAAACAATTTGAGTGCCACAATTCAACATAAAACAACCCAGCTTAATAATATGTTTCCAAATAAGTATTCAACATGCAGCGGAAATATTTTTAAATCAACATCAATCAACTTCGATTACAAGAAAATATTTTTCTAAAAGAAATAAACAAATCAACGTCGTCTCGACACCCAAAGCGACGTATCAGAGCCGACATTCTAACAACGCAAAGTACTCTGACTTCACTGACCTCCACTTGACTTATCCTGCTCACCTGCATGTTACCAACATAGGGCAACATTCAAACAGAAAGGGTGAGATACTTAGACCACAAAAGAGTAATATAATAAGAATTAGCAAGTATCAGAAATAAGACAACACTTCTCTAACAACACCACACAACCACAACCTATCCACAACAATCTCATTTTCTTCTGTAACATACACGTTACAACGGGCAACATATACAACGACAACATCATCTACGACAACAACAACATATACAATAACTACATCATATACAACAACAACAACATCATATACAACAACATCATATATAACAACAACAACATATACAACAACATATGCAACAACGACATCAATAATGCAATGAGACCTTACTCGAATTTATGCATGAGGTACCATATCCGATCTCTATTTCAAGATCCAGTTTCCATCGGAACTCTCGACTCCTCTTTCATGGTCCAATATGATCCCCATTTCATGATCACACTCATCAACCCTTATTTCATGGTCCAGTACGATCCCTATTTCATGTTCACACCCTCGTATGATCCCTATTTCATGATCGCACCAACATCGCAACAACTAACATACCCCACCTTGGTATGTCATCCAATTATGAAACATGTCACGCAACACCAATGACATACATGCATACTTACAATGATTACATCATACAACAACAACCACAACAACGATCTATCACAACATTGATCAATATACAACGATTCATTACCATCACGATTATCATGCATTCTTAACATATAATCACATAATTCAACTTAGACCTCGACAACGCAACACAACATATACTACAACATATCACATACTCATGTATCATCAACAAACAAACGAAACACATCATCCCAGCAACTACTCATAACAACAACAACATCAACGCTAACAAACATATCAATTATGTTTATAGTCAAGTTACACTAATTATCCCTACAATTATGTGTATAACTCTTCTTTCATTACCTCCAGCTACACCACATCGATTCCTAAGCATTACTAAAGTAATTAAGTAATTTTCAGTAATTATTCGGAATTAAAAATCAACTTTTCACGCTCCAGATCTCGCTCAGCGAGGGTCATTGCTCGCTAAGCGAGCAACTCACTGACTCTTTACTTTTCCATACACTAACTTGCTCGTTAAGCGAGCTCTGCAATTTCGCAGTTCTCCTCTCTGCATTCTACACTCAAACCTGCACGGATTTTCATCTCTAAAACACCAATTCACAGCCATAATTCATAGTAACACTCTTTTTTTCACCTAATTCATGATATTATCAATCAACAACAACAAATTAACAACAACTTAACCCAAAAACCAATTCAACCACCAAAACCCTAACATCTCATCTTCAACCTACACAATTCCCATTATAAAACCCTTAGAGATGGAAGAATCTCACCCTTACCTTTAGTTTTTCTGAGAATTTCTCTTCCTCGCGGATTCTTCTTCATATCAAGCCATTTCCTCTTCTTCTCCTCTTCACAACTTTTACAATCGCTCTTCTTCTTTTTTTCTCCCCAAAATATGATCCTTTTCTCTTTTTACCACTTAATCCCTTAGACCAATTTAGAGACTTCCACCCTTACCTTCACTAAACCCACCAAATGACCACCTTGTCCTCTACCTCATATTTTATTCCATTTATTTTATTACTTAATAACACAATTATCCACCACAATATAATTCTCAATCTAAAATTATATTTGATAATCTATTACTCTATACACACCAACACACAATATTCTGGAAAAAAAATACTTAAATAAAAATCGGGGTGTTACAACTCTCCCCCATTTAAAAGGTTTTCATCCTCGAAAATTTACCTCAAGCAAAAAGAATCGGATACGACTCTTGCATCCTGATTTCCAATTCCCAAGTCATATGCCCACCGGAAGCTCCTCCCCAAACCACTCTCACAAGGACAATCTCTTTACCTCTCAACTGCTTTACCTCCCGATCATCAATTTGTTCTGGTAACGCTTCAACTGTAAGATTATCTCTTACTTCAAATTCATCCATCGGTATCACATGTGATGGATCCAAAACATACTTCCGAAGCCGCGACACATGAAACACATCATGCAAATTGGACAATCTCGGTGGCAACGCCACTCTATAAGCAACAGGTCCAACTCTTGCCGAAATTTTATACGGCCCAATAAACTTAGGAGTAATCTTTCTCGACTTCAAAGCTCGTTCCACACTGGTCATCGGAGTAACCCTCAAAAACACATAATCTCCTTCTTGAAATTCAAGATCCTTTCTTCTCTTGTCATGGTAACTCTTCTGCCTACTCAGTGAAGTCTTCATCTTATCTCGAATCAACTTCACCATCTAAGTAATCTCTTGCACAATCTCAGGTCCAAGTACAACACTCTCACCTAATTCATGCCAACATAAAGGTTTCCTACATCTTTGACCATACAAAGCTTCAAACGGTGCCATTCCGATACTGGAATGATAACTATTATTATATCTAAACTCAATCAATGGCAAGTGACTATCCCAAGCACCTTCTTATTCAAGCACACAAGCCCTCAACATATCTTCTAAGGATTGTATTGTCCTCTTCATCTGTCCATCAATCTGAGGATGATAAGCTGAACTCAACTTCAACTTAGTACCCAAAGCCTCTTACAAACTCTCCCAAAACCTTGAAGTAAACCGTATATCTCTATTCGACACAATATTTAATGGTATTCCATGCAACTTCACAATCCCACCAACATATATCTCTACCAATCTCTGCAAAGAATAAGTAATATCAATCGGGATAAAATGCACTGACTTAGTCAACCTATCAACAATCACCCAAATGACATTATGCCCTCTTGGAGTAATAGGTAACCCCGTAACAAAATTCATCGATATACTATCCCATTTCCACTCGAGTATATCCAATGGTTGCATCAAACCAGCAGGTTTCTGGTGTTCCATTTTCGACTTCTGACAAGTCAAGCACTCATACACGAACTGAGCCACATCTCGTTTCATACCAGGCCACCAAAATATCTTCTTCAAATCTTGATACATTTTCGTTGCTCCTGGATGAATACTCAAACCATTTCTATGCCCTTCTTCCAGAATCATTCTTTTTAATTCCAAATCATCAGGAATACAAATACGTCCCAAAATCTATGTACTTCATACTCACCAACCTGAAACTCATTATTTCCAACTCGTTCATCATTAACCATCAAGTCCACCAATTTCACATCTGACTTCTGACTTTCTCGAACACAATCAAGAAAATCATTATTAACCTTCAACATTCCCAACATCACACTATGAGGCGTCTGTTCATAAACCGAACTCATATCTCTGAATTGTTCAATCAACTCCAACTCTCTAGCCATTATAGCCGACATATGCAATGTCTTCTGACTCAAGGCATTATCCACAACATTAGCCTTACCTAGATGATAATTCAAACTAAAGTTATAATCCTTCAGAAATTCTAACCAACGTCTATATCTCATATTCAACTCTTTCTGATCAAACAGGTATCTCAAACTCTTATGATCACTATACACTTCGAACCTCGAACCATACAAATAATTCCTTTCATGAAATCTTAACTGACGTGAAGCATACGCCATAACCTGACCATCTTGCATCAGTACTCCATCCAAACCCATCAAAGAAGCATCAGAATAAACCATAAACGGTTCATTTTCTTTCGGCAATATCAAAACTGGTGCAATAGTCAACTTCTTCTTCAGTTTAATAAAACTCTTCTCACATTGAGACTCCCACACAAACACTTTGTTCTTACAAGTCAATTGGGTCAACGAAAGTGCCAACTTCGAAAACCCTTCAATAAACCTCCGATAATAACCGGCCAATCCCAAGAAACTTCTAATCTCTGTCACCGACTTGGAGTCTCCCATTGTAGCATTGTATCTACTTTGGACGGATCCACAACAATCCCTCTTCCTGAAATCACATGACCAAGGAAACTCACCTCTGTCAACCAAAATTCTCACTTCGACAGTTTCGCATATAACTTCTTTTCTTTCAACACTTGCAATACAATTCTCAAATGTTCCGCATGTTCTTCTTCTGACTTAAAATAAATCAGAATGTCATCTATAAAAACAACAACGAATTGATCCAAATACTCATGGAAAATTCGATTCATGTACTCCATGAATACACCAGGTGCATTAGTAACTCCAAATGGCATCACTACATATTCATAGTGTCCATAACAAGTCCTAAAATCAGTCTTTTGAATATCTTCATCCTTCACTCTTATCTGATGATAACCCGATCGCAAATCGATCTTACTAAACACCCGAGCCCCAACCAACTGATCCATCAGATCATCTATCCTTGGAAGTGGATACTTATTCTTAATTGTCACCTTATTCAATTGTCTGTAATCAATACACAACCTCATACTACTATCTTTCTTCTTTACTAACAATACTGGTGCTCCCCACGACGATACATTCAGTCTCACAAATTTCTTTTCTAATAGTTCCTCTAACTGTTTCTTCAACTCAGATAGCCCAGAAGTCGACATACGATACGGGGCCATCGAAATAGGTCTCGCTCCTGGCACAAGATCAATACTAAACTCCATCTCTCTCTCTGGTGGCACATCCACAACATCATCTGGAAACACTTCCGGGAAATCCCTCACCACTTGAAATTCACTAATTGACATATCATTTTCCACCGACAACGATGTCAACAACACCAAAACCTGTGCTTTTTCATTCATAATCTCTTTCAACTCTCGAGCATACAAATACTCAGCTTCTTCTTCCTCTTCACCAGGAGTAAGAAACTGAATCGACTTACTGAAGCAATTAATATGAGCATGGTTGTACTCCAACCAATTCATACCTATAATTACATACATACCCCTAGTAACACCATTCTACCCCAAAATAAATTATTTATATTAATATCAGAGTACAACAACAAGAAGGGCATCACATATCTGTCGAAAACATCAATTATTTAATGTCATGTCTTGTAACACAAGTTAATTATCATACATAATCAAATATAAATTTATTTCGCAACGAAATCAACTTAATAATCAACTTATCAATATTCTTAAAAATAAACTCCAACTCATCCAGAGTCAACATCATAAAGTAAAAGAGAATTTTCTTCAAATATCATAATACGAAAACAGGTTTAATAACTAAAACCCCAACCCAGTGTTACATGACACAGAGCAGGACACAAGACTCCAAAACCACTCCTAAGGTAATAATAGACACGCTCTGAGAATCTGATAAACTCCTCTTGCACTGCAAAGCTATTCTTTATCATCTGCAAGTTACCCACATAAGAGGCAACATTTCCAAGCAGGCAGGGTGAGTAACTATAATTCATTATAAATATATGGTAACATGAAATATGAATAAAGCAACACAAACATATCATACCAACATCAACAACAAAATTCAGCAACAACACCATCATAAACAGATTCCAAAAAGAATGCAAATTCAATCATCATGAAGTGCACAATATGCATGTGGTACCAATTTCATCATGAGATGGATACATGACCATCAACCCTCCACAAGAGAGCACACCATAAATCGCTGAATCACTCCAATCCACACAATAGGATTGAAGCTACCTAATTGTCTGAAGCCCCATTGTGAATGTCATTAAATTCAATGATGCGTTACTCCGTAAAAATCACCGAAAAAAATCATTAGTGCATCATTCATTTCATGTTCAGCAAATAATCATCATAAAATCATGTCTTTCATCATGACAACACATCAACAATACTTCTTTATCAATAGTACAATAAAGCAACTTATTCGATTCAACGAGACAACCAAACAACTCCCCCTCATAAACAACAATAAAACACCAATTCACAATAACATTGTGTTTATAATCATAAAACCAATTTTTAACAATACAACAAACAACTCCTTTTAATCCATAATAACAAATCATCAATTTACCATAAAATCATGTTTATAATATTTATCATCATGACGATACACCTATAACCCTCGTTCATCAACAACCCCAAAATATTCCTTTATAGTTCAATTACGGTAAAAATCATAAGACTATTTTGACGTTTTCTAAAAATTTAGTTGTGCAAAATATCTCACATCACTCATTTTCCCTCATCAAAATAAGGTTCATTTTATTACCTTTTCGACGCTTCAAACGGAACTCAAATCGGGTTTACGGATTAAAAGTTATGCATTTTTCGAAAACCAAAATCTGTCATTGATACAGTGTCAACCGGTTAACCCATAGCGTTAACCGGTTAACGCCTGCGTTACTTCAGAAAAACCCACATTTCACACTGGTTAACCGGTTAACCCAAAGCGTTAACCAGTTAACACACGCATATCAGCAATTCTTGTTGTTTTATACGGCAACAAGATCATTATATCCCAAAACTCCTCTAATTCATTCAACAAAATCATACAGCAACAAGACAACAATTCATACATCATTCACATACTTCTAACTTATTTATCTAATCCAATTCATCAATTTACACTCCTAAATTAAATTTAATTCAAAAATCCTAAAACTCCCAAAAATTCATACAAACCTAATCTACTCATATACCAATTCCTATACAATTATAATAGATTATGAAAACTCCTCGTACCTTAATGAATTTCACCGATTGATACTCTTCTCCAAGGTTCTTCGTAATTTCCTGACTCTGAGCTTCCTCTCCCTCATTTCCTCTCCTTAGAGCTCCTCTTCAGCAAAAAGAATACGATAAGTGAGAACTTTGATTGTGTTCTCCTATTTGGGTAAAATTATCCCAGTTAATGATTTTCCAAACTTATTCTTACTCTTTTCTCATAAATACCACCTTGCCCTTTCTTCAATATACTTTTATTAATAATAATAATAGTATAATAATACACTAATTATTCATATTATATAAAAATACTCTTATACTCCAAAATAACCAGCATAACATTCATACTTCCACTTCTATTATCTTAAACAATAAACAATAATTCGAATAATACTACATGATTATTCGTATTATTAAAGTAATTTCACCACAATGCATAAGCCACATAACCACCTATTGTCAAAATAATCATATATCCTCAAATAAGTAACAATTACTCATAATCGAATTTGGGGTGTTACAACTCTCCCCCACTTAAAGAATTTTCGTCCTCGAAAATTTATCTGATTCAACTATTTCAACTACTCATTCCATCCGACTAATTGATAACACTAAAATTCACCGTATTTCTGACTCTGATTTCGCATGCATTCTTAGATTTTATTGTTATTTTGTTATGTTATTACTTTTTTTTCTTTGTTTTCATGTTTTCTATGTAATCGGGGCCTAAATCAAGAAAAGGAGCGAAAAAGGAGTGGAAACGGACGAAAACCAAGAAATTCATCTTTTTACACTTACGGCATCCACCATGGCGGGCGCCATGGGGTCTGCCATGACGTGGCCACGTCTCAAGACCACTCCACAACTGCCAAGACCCACGATCCCCACTCTCTCATCCCACATTAGTCTCATGGCGGGTGCCATGGCCTTGTGGCGGGCGCCACAAGGCAAAAACTTTTCCCTCCACTTTTTAGTGGAGGGGGCATCCTGGTCTTTTCCTGCTTTTTGTTTTCCTATAAATAGGGCCTTAGATTTTCGTTTTCAATGATCCAAACTTAGAATCTCTTAGGCATATATCAGTTTTAAAGCAGTTATCATTCCACATCGGGGTGTTACTGCAATCGAGTGATCGAGTCTGTATACGTCTGTGTGATCGAGTTTTGGAGCACTCTGGGAGGAAGTTAATCCTGCCGCCATTTTAATTCCAGTTCGTATTTTATTTTTCCGCATTGCTTTACTTTTATTTATTTCTCGCACTGCTTTACTTTATTTATTTCCCGCACTCGCTTTACTTTATTTATTTCTCGCACTCGCACTACTTTCGTTTATTTTCCGCACTCGCTTTAAATACCTTTATTTCTCGCACTCGCACTACTTTTATTTACTTTCCGCACTCGCACTACTTTTATTTACTTTCCGCACTCGCACTAATTACTTTTATGAAAAATTATAAAAAGAACTTTTACTTTACCATGTCTAACTAAATCCATAAAGGTTAGAATGTAAGGATCGTAATTGAACCAGTAATCCGTACAACTGTTCGTAGAAACACTTAAGGGCTATTTTATCTTTCAATTTAAGTAATTGTTTTTAACTATTTCAAAAACAACCAAAAGCGCTTTGTCTAGTTCATTAGGAGTTTTTAGGTTAAAAAGAAAAGAGATTTTAAAACGATTTTCGGACGCGTTATGAAGTTTAGAGTCTGGTTCGTAAGAACCTCTTTTTGCTAAGAAATCCAGGTTAAAATACTTTTCAACTTAGTTAACATACTATATTTCTTAAAAATAGGTTTACTACTATAACACAGTACGCACCTTTTTATCCGTGACAATAGGAGGGGTTGATTAGAGAGTACAACCCGGTTCTGAATACACGAAAGCGACAGTTCCTGTTAAATTAGTTCTTTTCAAAGGAGAAAACATTGCCCATAAGTAATTCTATTAACAAGTACCGGATTATTAATTGATTACGTGAATTACATTCGAGCCTGTCCTTTATTAATTGTTTAAAATTATTATTTTATTTACCATTGCGCACTCCTTAAAACCCTTATATTCAGTTGCCTTAGATACACACCTTAACAACAGGTACGATAGATTGACACTTGGTCTCTGTGGATTCGACAATCTTTTATATTACTCTGACGTGTTCGTACACTTGCGAAAAACACGCATCAAGTTTTTGGTGCCGTTGCCGGGGACCAATTTCGTCAAATTTCATACCTTGTAGTTATACCGTTTAGACTAAGGTTGTTACCCACCGGACAATGCGAAAGACTCGCAGTGTCGGAAGTTTAGTAGACCCTCTAGCTGAACCTGAACGTTACGCTCGCGCACGTTTGTTTTTCCATAGGAATAGGAGAGCTATGGCCGAAGATCAAAACCGAAGACCTCTTAAGGACTTCGCCCAACCATCAAACGAGGAACCTAGTTCTAGTATAGTAAACCCCGCTATCCCAGCCAATAATTTTGAACTTAAACCATCCCTGCTGCAATTAGTGCAACAGAGACAATTCGCAGGTCTTGCTACTGAGAACCCAAACCAACATTTAAAAAACTTTCTTCAGTTAGCAGACACCTTTAAAACCAATGGAGCTCCTCCTGAGGCGATACGCTTAAGATTATTTCCCTTTTCCCTCAGAGATAAAGCTCTATCATGGTTAGATTCCCTTCCACCCAATTCCATAACAACTTGGGAAGACCTTAGAAAAGTATTCCTTGCCAGATATTTTCCCCCAAGTAAGACCGCTCTTCTTCGAAACCTAATAACCAGATTTACCCAACACCAAGGAGAGTCGTTGTTCGAAGCCTGAGAGAGATATAAAGAGCTATTAAGAGCATGCCCACATCATGGCTTAGAGAATTGGCTAATCATTCAAACCTTCTATAATGGACTTCATTATAACACTAAGATGACCATCGACGCTGCCGCTGGTGGCGCACTGATGAACAAACCTTACCCCGAAGCTAGTGCCCTTATCAAAGATATGACCCAAAACCATCAATCATGGGGAGTAGAACGAGCGACAGTGGAAAAGAAGGAAGCCCAAGGAGGAATACATGAGCTAAGCTCTATGGACATGATGCAAGCTAAAATGGACGCGTTGGCCCTTAGAGTCAAACATATGTGTACAACTCCGAATACTGTAGCTGCAGTTTCGCCGAATTGTGAGATATGTGGGATGCAAGGACACCAATCCGCCGAATGCAATCTGTTAAATGAGACCAATCCTGAGCAAGTGAACTACACCCAAGGAAACCCATTTTCAAACACAGATAACCCTGGATGGAGGAATCACCCAAACTTCTCCTACAAAAATAATAACCCTATCCAAAATACCGCACCTCCGAGACAACAAGGTTACCAAGCTCCAAGAACAAATCAACCTATGCAACCTGTACCACCAAGTCCGAGCCTTGAGAAAATTGTGGAAAATTTTATCACCGCTCAAACACAACAAAACAAAGAGTTCATGAACCAAAACGTCCATGTTAATGAACTAATCACCCAGTTAGGAACCAAGGTTGACCAAATTATTACTCATAATAAGATGCTTGAAACCCAGATCTCTCAGGTAGCTTTAAACCAAGCCCCTCAGACTACACCTTCAAGACAGTTCCCTGGACAACATCAACAAAACCCGAAAGGGCAAGCAAATGCCATTACTCTACGAATTGGAACCGCTTATAAGGAACCTTTTAACCCTAGATTAAGTGATCCCGAAACTTCTGAGAGAAATGAGGAGAAGGAACCAGAGGAATCTGAAAACCCGGAAAGTCAAGAAAAAGGAGAAGAACCTAAAAACAAAACCTATGTATCACCACCACCATACAAACCATCAATACCATACCCTCAAAGATTACAGAAAAGCCAAATTGATAATCAGTATCACAAATTCGTTAAGGTTATAGAAAAACTTCACGTAGAAATCCCCTTTACAGAAGCCATCACCCAAATACCTTCTTACGCTAATTTCTCAAAGATATACTTACAAATAAACGTAGACTTGAAGATCCGAAACCATGTAATTCTATTTTCGAAAATAGGTTAGCAAAGAAAGATAAAGATCCCGGAAATTTTTCCATTCCTTGTGTTTTGGGGAATCATGTCATCGAAAAAGCTTTTCTAGACTTAGGAGCTAGTGTGAGCTTAATTCCTTTAGCAGTTTGTGTGAGATTAAACGTAGGAGAATTACAACCTACTAAGATGTCACTTCAATTAGCCGATAGATCCGTTAAATACCCTATAGGCATACTTGAAGACGTCCCTGTTAGGATAAGTCAGCTGTTTATACCTACTGATTTTGTTGTCATGGACATTAAAGAAGATGACAACATACCAATCCTCCTAGGTAGACCGTTTTTATCGACTGCTGGAGCCGTAATAGATGTTAAAAAAGGGAAACTAACCTTTGAGGTAGGTGACGAGAAGATAGAATTTATACTTTCGAAATTCCTTATGGCACCTGTAATAGGAGATGCTTGTTATGCCTTAGATATCATTGATGAATGCATTAGGGAATTAGAACAAGAAGAAGAAACTGAATCTATAAAATTGCCATCAACCCTTATTTTGGAAGATGACGATTATAAAAAACCCTACATTGATGATAACCTTCACGAATGTTTATCTCTTACCCCAGATCCTATGCCTTGCCCTATGAAAGCGACCGTAAAACTTAAGGAACTGCCTAAAAACCTGAGATACGAATTTCTTGATGAAGAAATGAACCGTCCAGTTATAGTCAGTGCTACCTTAAGCCAAGAGGAAACATACCAATTATTAGATGTTTTACGAAGGTATCCCTCAGCCTTAGGATATAAGATCTCAGATCTAAAAGGAATAAGCCCATCCGTATGCATGCATCGGATTTTGCTTGAAGAAGATTCAAAACCCTCCAGAGAACACCAACGAAGAATAAATCCTATGATGAGTAATGTAGTTAAGACTGAAGTTCTTAAGTTACTAGAGGCAGGTATAATATATCAGATCTCGGACAGTAAATGGGTGAGTCCTGTGCATGTAGTACCTAAAAAGGGAGGCATCACAGTCGTGCAAAACGAGAAGGGCGAACCTGTAGCAAAAAGAACCGATGGAGGTTGGCGTATGTGCATAGATTATAGAAAATTAAATAAAGCAACTAGGAAGGACCATTTCCCATACCATTCATAGACCAAATGTTGGAGCGCCTAGCCAAACACTCTTACTTTTGTTACCTAGATGGATATTCAGGATTCTTCCAAATACCTATTCACCCCGAAGATCAAGAAAAAACTACCTTTACATGCCCAGTTGGAACTTTTGCCTACAGAAGAATGCCTTTTGGACTCTGTAATGCCCCTGCCACTTTCCAACGCTGCATGATGTCTATCTTTGCAGACTATTTAGATGGAATCATGGAAGTATTTATGGACGATTTCTCAGTTTGTGGATCTGATTTCAAAAATTGTCTTATCAACCTTGAGAAAATCCTGGAAAGATGTGTGGAGGTAAACCTTGTGCTAAATTGGGAAAAATGTCATTTCATGGTCACCGAAGGGATTGTTTTAGGACATATAGTTTCCGAAAAAGGTATAAAGGTAGATAAAGCTAAAATAGAAGTCATAGAGAATCTAAAACCGCCGAAGACTATCAGGGAGATAAGAAGTTTTCTTGGACATGCCGGATTTTACCGACGTTTTATCAAGGACTTCTCCAAAATAACAAAGCCCTTAACTGGTCTTTTAATGAAAGATGCCGAATTCATCTTCGATGAAAAATGTACTAAAGCATTTAATCTTCTGAAGCAAGCTCTGATTTCAGCACTTATAATGAAACCCCCTGATTGGTCAGAACCGTTTGAGATAATGTGTGACGCTAGTGACTATGCTGTTGGAGCCGTTCTAGGTCAGAGAAAAGATAAAAAGTTACATGTAATTTATTATGCCAGTAGAACCCTAGACGCTGCACAGCTCAACTACACAACAACCGAAAAATAGCTCCTAGCTGTAGTTTTCGCCATAGACAAATTTAGATCTTATCTAGTAGGAGCCAAAATTATAGTTTACACCGACCATGCTGCCATTCGTTACTTACTAAGTAAAAAGGATGCCAAACCTAGGTTGCTTCGATGGATTCTATTACTGCAAGAGTTTGATTTAGATATCTGTGATAAGAAAGGCACAAATAATGTAGTAGTTGATCACCTTTCTAGGCTAGAATACCTGAAACCTGACTCAGTACCCATAAATGACGATTTTGCCTATGATAGACTGATAGCCCAACTAGAAACTATTGAATATGATAACCCAGACCCACATGAGCATTCTCATAAATCCTTAGCTATAAGTAATGCACCTTAGTATGCAGACTTTGTTAATTACCTAGCCGCTGACATCATACCCCCTGATCTAAACTACCACCGGAAGAAGAAGTTCTATAGTGATGTGAGAAACTTCTATTGGGACGAACCATTTCTTTTCAAGAGAGGTAAAGACGGCATTTTCCGCCATTGTGTTCTAGAAGAAGAGGTACATAATATAATTGAGCATTGTCACTCTGCACCTTATGGTGGACATGCAAGCACATCTAATACCTACGCCAAGATTCTTCAAGCTGGCCTATTCTGGCCTACTATGTGGCGTGATGTCTATGCTTTCATTGTCAAGTGTGACAGATGCCAACGCACAGGAAATATTTCAAGACGTAATGAAATGCCTCTAAGAAATATCCAAGAAGTAGAACTCTTCGACGTATGGGGTATATACTTTATGGGACCGTTCCCACCATCTTTTGGAAATCAGTACATCTTAGTAGCTGTGGACTATGTGTCTAAATGGATTGAAGCTATCGCCTCACCCACGAACGACACCAGAGTAGTCATCAAATTATTCAAAAACTATATATTTCCCAGGTTTGGAACCCCCCATTTAGTCATAAGTGACGGAGGATCACACTTCATATCGAGAATATTTGATAAACTTTTAAGCAAGTATGGAGTTAAGCATAGAGTAGCAACACCATACCACCCACAGACCAATGGACAAGTGGAAGTATCTAATAGGGAGATCAAACAAATTCTTGAGAAGACTGTCTCTATATCTAGAAAAGATTGGTCGCAGAAACTTCAAGAGGCATTATGGGCCTATAGAACTGCTTTCAAAACCCCTATAGGAACAACCCCTTATCAACTGGTCTATGGAAAATCATGTCACTTACCTTTTGAATTGGAGCATAAGGCCTATTGGGCCATAAAAACTTTGAATTTGGATTACTTGACTGCTGGTGAAAAACGTATCCTTGATATCCACAAATTAGAAGAGCTCAGACAATCTGCCTACGAAAATGCCATCATATACAAAGAAAGAACAAAAGCTTGGCATGACAAAAGAATCATAAGAAAAGACTTCAAAATAGGCGATCCTGTTCTCTTGTTCGATTCTAGGTTACGACTTTTTCTAGGGAAGCTTCGTTCGAGATGGACTGGCCCTTTCGAAGTATCTAAGATCCAAAGATCTGGTGCTATTGAAATCAAGAACCAAACATATAAACCGTTCATCGTCAATGGACAGAGGTTTAAGCCCTACGAAGGAGGTGACATCCCAACAACATACACATGCCATACTCTGAGTGATCCACCATATCCTTCAAATGATGTATAAAATCCGGTCGTCGAGCTAATGACATTAAACAAGCGCTGCATGGGAGGCAACCCATGGTTTTCTTATTTACGTACTTTTTATTTATTTTTCCTTTATTTTAATTTGTTTACTTTATTATTATGTCAGGACTAACGATTGAATGTTTTATGTGATTTCAGGACTTGTTTGCTAACCTTGTGCAGAATGCAGAACCCCGATGACATGCACGTGGCCTTTAGAGACGACACACAAAGAGAGCGTTACTATGTCCACATGAGAAGCCCTATGGCTCCTACCAGGTACCCTGACAAAGATTGCATGGATGCCTTAGGGATAGAGCCAAGCGTCAGATTCTTATGCCACCAACTCCAGTGGGACTAGTTTGACGATATGAACAACACTTACAGGAACTTGACTCTAGAGTTCCTCAACTCGTTTCATTATGATCCTTGGGCTGGACTCGATGGATATGCTATTTTCAGGTTGTTCGGGATTGACTACTCCTTATCTCACAAAGAGTTTGGTGATTTACTAGGTTTTCAGACTACTCCTGATGCTATTCCAGAGACACCGATGGGGTATTTTATGAGCAGAGAAGTGGAAAAGTTTTGGTCTAGCATCTCAGGTGGAGGGAGCCAAGATCCTTCCACTCAGTTTTCTCAGGTAATCCACAACCCTGCGTTAAGGTACTTCCAGATGATTCTAGCACATTCTTTCCTCGGTTTGCCAGATACAAAGACTCTGCTAAGTGAAGGGGAGATTTTCCTACTGTTTTGTGCGACTCAGTCACGCCCAGTTGCTTGTGGAAACTTTCTGTTGAAGGGCCTTACCAGTGTCGCCAGATCATCTGTAGGCATTATACATGTCGGTGGGATTGTTACACAGATTGCTACTGCATTGGGTTTGTCTCGTAAATTATTTCATCTCAGGACCTTCTGCTGCTACATCTCCCTGGATGTTGACTTTTGTATTGACAGAGGACTGATGAGGAGGGCCTCTTTTGAGCCCAACACGTTTAGATTACTGATCGATGGCGAAGTGATACATTACTTTACATTACCATACCCGCTGATGATCAGTGTCCATGATCCTGCTAATTGGAGTTATGCTTTAGAGGGTTATGGAGAGACTGTCGAAGAGCCAAAATCACCTCCCGCCGCTGAGTACACCCCTACACTTCTTTCTCCCCGAATCACTGTTATGTCTAACAATATGTCTTTGCAGCCGCATGATCTACAAACTCAAATTTATAAGCTCCGCAAGGAGACTTCCCTGCTCAAGCAGGAAGTAGCGGATTTGGAATAGATTCAGGTATCTGATCTCACTCATGCCTCAGAGGCCGATGCTCTATATCAGGAAATTGAAGAGCTTCGGAGGAAGATAGCTGAGATTCGTGGATCAAACCAGGAAAAGAAGCCTACCACATGATTCGTTTTACACTGACACTATTACCCTAGTATTTAATTTCTTTTTTTCATGCTTTATTTTATTTCTCGCATCTCCAGACATACTTTATATTATTGCATCTATTAAATTTTTTTTTCATGTACTTTGAGTTTATCTTATATATTATTTTATGCACTGATCTCACTTTTTCTCTTTTCTTTATGATTTATTTTATTTTAATTTTGTCGAGTAAAGAAAAATAAATAAATAAATAAATAAAGACAAAAATATATTCATTTTTGTCTTCAAAAAAAAATGCAAGCCTCATGCCTTGGAAGAGAGAAGAAAACGCTATCCGGACCCCCCGAAGACCGAAGGTGCAAGAGGGCCCAAAAGAGGATTTGAAAATCCAAGGCCCAGCAGGATTTTGCCTTGTGGCGGGCGCCAGGGACCCTGTGGCGGGCGCCACACCGTCCTTCTTCAAAAATGGGGTTGATTCCCCTTTTCCTCCATTTTTACACCTTCCAACCTCAAAAACCCATTTTTACAACTTCCAAAAACCCCATTGAACCCCATTAAAGCTCCCCCATTTCCAAAATATTCACTATCTATAAAATTTATCCAAAATCCATTTTCATTTTCATCCACCACAAACCATAAAAATCAAACCTTTATCATTTCTCTCATAAACCATTTTTACCACTTTTCACTTCTCAAGGAGCAACAACAATGGAGTTCAATGGATTTCTTCTTCGCGATGGAAGACCGGGTGATAGGCAAAGGAAAATTATCCAAAGGCTTAAGAGTCGAGAAATTCTCTCGACTAGGTACGTCGATGATAACTGTCTATATGCTTTGGGTCTGTATCATAGTGTTTTTCATTTATTAGATTTTTTAGGCTTGCATAATATTTTTGTTAACCAGGAACCTACCTATGAGAGGTTGACAGTTGAGTTTTTAAGTTCGTTGATATACACTGTCAGTCCTAACACTGCTAGCACAGTCGGTACTATTAATTTTAGACTGTTTGGAATTGAATACGAATACAGTACCTACGAACTAACAGGCTTGTTAGGAATCCCTCATAGGGAAGGTGCGATTTGTGAGGCACCTTTGGATGCGGAATGGTCGGCCGAGGTATTTTCTTTCTGGCAAAGGCTGTCAAGTACTTCAATAATTTTTTTTGAAGGAATACTTGCGTCGACCATCCATAACCCGACCATAAGTATCTTTTGGCATGTACTATATTTGGCCGGGAGAGTCCAAATAAGGTAAACGCTAGAGAACTCCTATTTTTGCAAGGATGCCTCACTAATACCCATATCAATCCGGTCCCGTTTATGCTTGCACACATGGCTTTACTTACTAATAAAATAGGACCGATTGTTTTTGGAGGACTTGTTACGTCTATTGCTCGGGCTCTTAACCTGAACAATGAGATAACTACACTTGAACCACTACCTCCTCGCACAATTAATTTAAAATTTCTAAAAGACATGAAATTGTGCCGAACAAGGAGAGAAGGTGGTTATGAGTTGATGGTTCATGGGGTAGCTATCCCATCTGTTGCTTTACCTTGCAGTAGATGTACTGATGTACGTAATGAAAGGAACTGGACCTATGATCTGAATGCTCCACCTGTTTTGGATCCACTTCCTCCTAATATTCCTGATGGGGAGGCACATGACACTGATGAAGAGTATGATCAGAGAGAGTAGTCTCCCATACCTCACATGTCCCCCCATCGTCCTTCACAATCACACATCACACCATCTTCCTCTAACCTTGTTGCAAGTGCTGCTCCTGGATTCTATGTCACTGAGGAGATGTGGCGTGATATGACGGCTAGAGAGGAAAAGCGAGACAACCTTCTCTCTACTATTTCACAACAACTGACGGACAATATGAGCTTCATGCAACAATCGCGATCGATTTCGGATCGTGCTTACAACAATGTTTTCGTGCCTTGAACGACATCATATCAGAGCAGGCCCGTCAGCGAGAAGTCAACCGCCAGCACTACCAGCTTATGGAGGCCACTCAGGGTTCCATCCTAGGTAACCTTTGAGAGGTCCGGGGTGCCCAGGCTGCCTTATCGACACGACTTGACCGGAGGGACCAGCAGCGCAGTAGATCCCGTCGTTCCAGACCATCACAGCAGGACGGTGAGGGCACCAGTGCTCCTCCGCAGTAGTTTTTCAGGTTACCCTCCTTATCTTAATTCGAAAAATTGGGGACAATGTTCGATTTAAGTGCGGGAGGGGGTTTTATTGCTTTCTGTCATTTCCCTTTCTAGTTATTTATTTGCTTTCCGTTATTTCCCTTTTCAGTAAGTTATTTAGTTTAACTTTTCTTAGATAATGCATGAGTCTGACGAGTCACCAGTATAGTGTATTTTTAGTACATCCTCATTTTTTCCCATTTCCTTAGCATTACCAAAAAAATTTTAAAAAAAGAAAATAATGTTGTTTCACATGTTTTTTGGGCTTTGAGACAGGTTTGGATTAGGATGTGGTGACTTAGGTCAACTTTTTGAAACATCAGTACCATTTTAGCACCATAGACCTCTTGAATATAAGAATCACTCCTAAACCCCACACCATGGCCTTTATTATCATTCAAAAAATTGTCTAAGTAGTTTATTCTAGCAGTCAGCTCCGGCCTAAGAATGCTCTACGTAGGGGGCCGATGAACATAAGTGAATGATCCAGTGCTAATAAAAAAGAAAAAAAGGCAAACTCTGGGATAGGTGACCCTCACAAAGTCATTTAAACCGGAAAAAAAAGGAGAAAAGAAAAAATTGCAGTCACCTATTGTTAGTTGGTTCAGAGGTATCTGGCACTGAACTTGGTAGGGCGGATTATGATCCGATCCCCCGTAGCTACATTTAGGCGAAATAAAAACAGGTTTACACATGCTTATGTGCCAGAAACCTTATGTTATGGATCAGAATCACTAACCGGTCACTCTACTATGAAGCATGTACGGATAACGGGCTTAATGTGATTGCGCCTGAATGAAAAGGACCCAAAAAGATGAGAAGATAGGCCTAGGTATTGTGGGATGACATGGGGTGGTTAATATAGGATTGAAGTTTGTGTCTGTGTTATTATGGTACCCTTGGTTCACTTAGTTAGTACCTGTCACTGCATCCTGACTTGAACTTAGAAGCCCTTTAGCCCAAATCACGTGTCGACACCATTTTTTCTTCTTGAACTCTAATGTTTGCTTGAGGACAAGCAAAGGTCTAAGTGTGGGAGAATTTGATAACACTAAAATTCACCGTATTTCTGACTCCGATTTTGCATGCACTCTTAGCTTTTATTGTTATTTTGTCATGTTATTACTTTGTTTTTCTTTGTTTTCAGGTTTTCTATGTAATCGGGGCCAAAATCGAGAAAAGGAGCGAAAAAGGAGTGGAAACGGACGAAAACCAAGAAATTCAGCTTTTTACACTTACGGCATCCACCATGGCGGGTGCCATGGGGTCTGCCATGACATGGCCACGTCTCAAGACCACTCCACAACTGCCAAGACCCACGATCCCCACTCTCTCATCCCACATTAGTCTCATGGCGGGCGCCATGGCCTTGTGGTGGGCGCCACAAGGCAAAAACGTTTCCCTCCACTTTTTAGTGGAGGGGGCATCCTGGTCTTTTCCTGCTTTTTGTTTTCCTATAAATAGGGCCTTAGATTTTCATTTTCAATGATCCAAACTTAGAATCTCTTAGGCATATATCAGTTTTAAAGCAGTTATCATTCCATATCGGGGTGTTACTGCAATCGAGTGATCGAGTCTGTATACGTCTGTGTGATCGAGTTTTGGAGCACTTTGGGAGGAAGTTAATCCTGCCGCCATTTTAATTCCAGTTCGTATTTTATTTTTCCGCATTGCTTTACTTTTATTTATTTCTCGCACTGCTTTACTTTATTTATTTCCCGCACTCGCTTTACTTTATTTATTTCTCGCACTCCACTACTTTCGTTTATTTTCCGCACTCGCTTTAAATACCTTTATTTCTCGCACTCGCACTACTTTTATTTACTTTCCGCACTCGCACTACTATTATTTACTTTCCGCACTCGCACTACTTTTATTTACTTTCCACACTCGCACTAATTACTTTTATGAAAAATTATAAAAATAACTTTTACTTTACCATGTCTAACTAAATCCATAAAGGTTAGAATGTAAGGATCGTAATTGAACCAGTAATCCGTACAACTGTTCGTAGAAATACTTAAGGGCTATTTTATCTTTCAATTTAAGTAATTGTTTTTAACTATTTCAAAAACAGCCAAAAGCGCTTTGTCTAGTTCATTAGGAGTTTTTAGGTTAAAAAGAAAAGAGATTTTAAAATGATTTTCGGACGCGTTATGAAGTTTAGAGTCTGGTTCGTAAGAACCTCTTTTTGCTAAGAAATCCAGGTTAAAATACTTTTCAACTTAGTTAAGATACTATATTTCTTAAAAATAGGTTTACTACTCTAAATACGCGAAAGCGACAGTTCCTGTTAAATTAGTTCTTTTCAAAGGAGAAAACATTGCCCATAAGTAATTCTATTAACAAGTACCGGATTATTAATTGATTATGTGAATTACATTCGAGCCTGTCCTTTATTAATTGTTTAAAATTATTATTTTATTTACCATTGCGCACTCCTTAAAACCCTTATATTCAGTTGCCTTAGATACACACCATAACAACAAGTACGATAGATTGACACTTGGTCTCTGTGGATTCGACAATCTTTTATATTACTCTGACTTGTTCGTACACTTGCGAAAAACACGCATCACTAATCAACCCTCGACTCATAAGGAAACTCCACATAAAATACAAACAATAACTCATAACATCAACGACAACAACAATACGAATACTACACATGCGATACACTTGACAACTAACATAGCAACACAATATAGTACCCCACTCAAGAATTCAATGATTAAAGTATTAGAACACCACAACATAGGAACATACAACTCCAACACGACATTAATACAACCAACCTCAACTTCGTTGTTACTCACATATGAGCAACTGCATTATGCCACGCGATTGTTGCGCACTCTGATTACCCGTAAGGTAGTATCTCCACTAATTTCAACTTCCAACTCACAATCACCAAAACCGATATAGTAAAAGACTTCGACTTAACTCCTCAGACATTTCATTCTAACAGGTATTCTAACTCTCGTAGTTACCGAATACTTCCAACTTAGGTCCATAAGTCAACAACTTTGAATGTCCAATACCATTACAACCATGATCACTTCCAAATCTTGGACAATACTGTAGCGGTAAAAACATGAGTGTAAGCTATTAGTTAACTTAACTCAAAGTAAACAGAGTCGCCACCGTGCTTTATTTTTATTCCAAGAGGAAAAGGAAAAAAGAGTGAATAAAACCTAATGAATCTAAAAGCAAAAATCTAAAGAAATACAACAGAGAAACAGGTAAGGGGATATGTTACACAATGGGAAGGTTTTACGCACCCAAAATGTCTGTGGTACTCCACGGGAGCCCTTTGAAAAATTTACTGCTTTTGGTTTGGAAATGGTTTGTAAAATGTGAGTGGAGGGATGAGAAAATAATTATTTTTTAATATTTTTGTGTTTGGAGAGGTTTACCACCTCATGCCTACGTACCCACAAAGTGCAATGCGAGATCAAAACCCCGTAGTTCGTGGTACAAATAGTGAAAAGGGTGGGTTATGATTCATTTTATTAAGTGAAGAGAATTTGTCATCTTCAAGTGGATAGCCTAAGAAATTTACCATGAGAATGAAGGCATGGGCTCATACATCATTATGGGGAGGGTGCCAACTCGGATAAAATCGACGAGTATGCCACTAAACCCCCACGAATGACAAGAGACTCAATTACATTAAACTACAACCATGGAGATTGAGAGACTTGCACCCGACTAAAGAATAATGACTCATAATCGGCACTTTTTAAAGAAAATAAACAAAAGTGCACCAAGGCACAAAACAATTTGAATGAGTTTGGTTCTTTTTATTTTTTGAATTAAAGTCAAAATGATTAAATTCATTGATTTTTAAAGAGAAACGAAAGAGTAAAATTCACTTGACAAAAGTCAAGGTTTTGTTTATTAAAGAGGTGACGATTTAGAAAGAATGAATCCTTTGAAAAAGAGAGATGATTTTGAAAATTAAAGAATGGGAGGATATGAGGGGACTATCCTAAAAAAGAAAATAAGGAGATGAAGGAAGAAAGATCTAACCAAACTTGATGATACTTTCCAATATGTACATAAGAGTTCCATCCTTATAAGCTAGCAAATGGCCAAATAAAGGCAAGCTTCGATCTTCATGAAGATTAAGGCCAAGGAAAAGGTATCCTAAAATCTAAGTCCAACACTTCCATTCCAATGCCAAGGATAGTAACCATTAGTCCAAAATTAAGATCACAAGTTTTTTAGAAGTTTAATCCTTTATTAATGTTTTATGTCCAAATGGACAAATAGAAAATCGCACAATCAAAATAATAGCAAGAAATTTAAACATGATAATGGATGAATAAAGCATATAAAAAAAATAAAAGCAATTAAAGTGCAAGAATTAAAAAAAACAATTAAAGGGCAAAAATCTAAAATATTAGTATAGTAGTAATATAATAATATTTACATAAGATTGGTATGGTGAACTTAATCAACCACAACCAAAAGTTAAAACAAAAAATGAAAGGCAACCGAATCCGCTTAGCATCTTACACTATAGCGATTAATCAAGGCAAACTGAATTGAATTCAATGAAATTTGAAAGGCGATTGGGAGACCCAAAGCACCTACGCATCAAACATTCATAAGTCTCGATTCTTAATGCAATATGATTAACCACTTTGGGATTACGCGATCAACAAGAGATCCGGTCCACGAAAGTGAAAGTACCCAATTAGATTTTTATTCCGAAGTCGGGACACATTTAGGTCTATGTTAAGCAATCGCCGAGTAATTTACGAAGTAATTACCCTACAAATGAGGTCGGCCACCACCAATTAAGGTGGAAAATATTTGTGCTAATACATGTTAGAGAAATGATATGATGGATCATTCTCCGAAAACATGTCGCACGAAAAGAAAAGCGGTAATGGTCTAATCTTAATCGAGATTTCACATTGAATTATCGAATGCAATCTATCACGATCCCAAAGTATGGAGAATGATCCAAATGATCATTCATCCATAGATTTGAAATAATAAAGATTAAACATCTTCGAAAACCAATAATCTCGAATCGGAGATCTCATCGACCAAAAAAAATAAAAGGAGATGAAAAAGAAACACGAATTTAAAATAAAATCCATAATAATAAAAAACAATTAAAAGACTTTTGTAAATTTTCTTTCTAAAACTTTTCTTCAAAAAAAATCTTTTAATAATACTAAGAATATTATTAAAAAAAGATTATTTAAACCTTTAAAAAAAAAAACAAAAAATAAAAATAAATAAAGAAACCACTGAGGGGGATAAAACATAGATCCAGGGGAGTGGGAAGAGAAATTCACAAAGGCCATAGGCCCAAACCAAATTAACAATTCAAAAAAAAGAAGAAAAAAAAGAACAAAAGGAATTTAATCAAGATGCAAAACGCAGAAAGGGATTGAATCATCTTCTTCACGCAAAACAGGGCAACATTGGTACCTCTCTCTCACTAAAAAAACGCAAATCGCCTGCCACCTTCTTCGTCACTTTCAGAAGAACAACAACAAACGACGCCGCACAAAAAATCTGTCTTCTTCGAAGCTCGCCGGAAAAAAATAGAGGAAGCCGTCTCCTTCGAAGCTCGGTTTGTATCCCTATTCTTCTGTTCCGATTTGGTCTCGAAATCTTTTTTTCACTTCTTCTTTTTTCAATTCCCAGATTTGGTTTTGTGTTTAAGGTGAAGAGTGAATTTGGCAGAGGTTTGGAAGGGTTGTTTAAGCTTGAGATCGAAGGTGAGAGGCTCTGAATTTATAGAGGAATGAGGTGAATTTGAAGTTGAGAAAATGATGCCATTTTTGCTTTTTTTTATGCCTTTCAGGTTCAATGCTATACGCGTTTTTGTTGCTGCAGTTGATTTGTGTTTTGGTCACAGGGTGTGTGCGTTTTGATTCACGCTTGTGTTGCTGAGTCATTTTGTTCTATTTCTTTTGCGTTTTAAGATAAATGAGAAACGCATGTGCTTGTTGACTTATTCCTGCATTTTATGCACTCTCCTTTGTGTTTTGCAGGTGTGGAAAGCGTGTATTTGTTTCGTACAAAGGGCGTGACGAAGTTGTTTCGTACAAAGGGCGTGACGAAGTTGTTTCGTACCGGCTTTCCTTTTATTCATTTTCCACCTGCGTTTCAAATATTGTTGCAGCTTGCGGCTTTGGTAAGTTGATGACGTTTACGGCGTGTTCAAGCTACAACAATGCGTTTTCATGTGTGTGATGTTGTACGGCTGATGTTCACTTGTGTGACGCGGCTTGCGTTTTTTAAGCTACAGATAGAAGGCTCACGTGAAGGTGTATGTGCGTTGGGTAGCTTGGCCGAAAATGAAGGAAGAATAACATGCTTCAAGTGGCTTAGCAAGGCTTGATGCGGAAAAGTGTCGTGGTCTGCACGTGATGAAGTCGCGGCTGGCCATTTTTCTGTGTTTTGCAATTTGAAGCAGGTGCCTTGGCTTCAGCTGGATTTACGTGTTTTGGTTTTTGCGTGTGAAGCTGTGTTTTATTCACTTTGTTCGTGCGTTTTGCAAGTGGTTGCGTGGAGACGGCTTGGTATGTGTTGTGTGGCTTAGGAATAACTGAATTTCTTTGTAGCAGCATGGGATAGTGAATACATGGTGATCGTACCTGGAGATCAAGATCCGATATGGCCGGTGTCGAGCGTTGTTGAAGGACGGTTGATGAGGAGATGAGGACCTCCGAGCGACTTTCTAGAGGTTGGTCGCGATCGAGGGAAGGTGAAGCTGTCTTCCCATCTGGGCGGTCCTGCATGGTTTCTTCGTGTGGGGGATTATTAGCGTTGCTCTCACGTTGTGTGATGAGCATACCGTCGTTCAACCGATTTTATGGATTGTTGTCTCTTGCAGCCATGGATCTTGGTAAAAGACTTTGGTTCTTGAAGATCTTGAGAGAGAAGAACGGGGAAGTCAGTGAGTTTCCATAGACGACGCCACCTGATCGTACCTGGATATCAGGATCCGATATGGCCGACGTCGAGCGTTGTTGAAGGACGGTTGATGAGGAGAGGAGGGGGTGTACCTGCAAGGCACTCCGATGCTAAAGTAAGAGACTGAGCAAAGAGCGTGCAAGTACGAGAATAAGGGTGAGAGAATTGAATCCCTGACCCTCTCGTGTGAAAGGGTTTATATACTATCCTTGGTGGATGGCTATTGGTTCAAACCGTTGGGCGTGGACCGTGGAATCTGTATGAATAAGTAACGGTCAAAACTAACCGTTAGGGGATTTTATTTCGGTCGATTCAGCCTTGGTCGACACAGACCATCCTCCCGAGCATGATGCTCGACGAAGAGCGTATTGGGCCGCTAATTTGTCTGGCCCAACTCTGGAAGTTGGGCCTGGCCGGAACATGTGGCATGGAGCTTGGGATTATTTGGCTGATGGAAGCTGAGTTGTTTTTTTTGTTACAAACTTGTGTAATGGTGGGCCTAAGAATTTAGGCTAATGGGAAACAAACTTTAAAAAAAAACATAGGATTTTAAAAAAATTGACTAAAAATAAATGAATCTAAAATTTTATTATTATTTTTTTTGGAATAATTTTGTGGTGATGTAAAATTGGATATAATAAACATAATGGAAAATGGATAGTTTGGGAAAGTCAAAAATTGAAAGTATAATCGGTTTTGAGTAAGGAAAGGAATATGGATAAAATGAATACGGAAATGGTTTAGAAATGGTTATTGGAAAGAGATAGTGAAAAATCAAAATTAATCTAGTGGCAAAAAAGAAGATTGTCAAAATATGAATGAATGTGGATAATAGAAAAAAATGAACAAGAAAATGGGTATGAATTATTTTTATGAAATGAATCATCTACCACCATACGCGCACAACCAAGAACCATCTTGAAATATCTTATAAAAACATCTGCTTAAACTAAATGAAACCATTTCTGAACCACTGAATAGTTTGTAGGTTAAACCACAATCACTTGGATCATCTGAAATTGGTCCTGATTATTCGAATCCATACTGAGGAAAATAAATCCTCAGATAAACCACTGATGCACAGAACCAAAATAATCTTGCCTGAAACTTCTTAAGACCCACAACTTGAGGATCTGATAAACTTCACACTCATCACAGCTTGAACTTTGAACATGCAATGTCTGAGAAATAAACCATTGGCATAAATAATTTGCAGTTGAACAATCCTTTGATAGTTTAACCAAGATTAGGTCAAACATCCATCTGAACCAAATCATAACTGAACAAACGCATCTGAATTGAAATCACTGTCTTATCTTTGAAATCCTGCACACATGGAGGAGAAGAAGCAGACTGCACCATTTTTTTGTATTTTGGTTAGTGATTAATAAACATAAACAAATATAGAGCAAATAAAAATAAAAGCAATGGTGATCCCCTGCGAGGCAAAAACCTACACCCGAGAAGAACCAAGAAACCAGCGTGATCTTGTTTATATGCAAGATGCAGATGAATATGCAAAGAAATATTAGGGCAAAAATTAGGGTGCTACAGCTGCCCCTATTTAAGTTTCTTCAATCTGGAGATATGAAGATTGACATCTTCGTCTCTACAAGATGGGAGAGACTTAAATACAGAAAACCCAATTTTTGTCCTAAGAGACCATGATATGATATGGATATGATATGCAAACCCAAAATCTCTATGGGAAAATATGACCACTAGAGAAAAGCAAAAGCTTGGGGACACAGAAGAAAATCCCGTTGGGGAAAACAACATACAACATGAGAGTTTTACCAGGAAAATAAATCATTGGATAGCTGACTCAACTTGGAAAAAAGATATGATATAACCAAAGTAAAAGATTCAACGAGGAAGAGTAAACACTCTGCCAGGGAATATCAACCAAACAAAATATTCGAGTCCAAAAATGGAGGAATACCGAGTTGGAGAAGAATCATCAAGTACCGGTTTACTGGGTAGGGAAATAAGGGACTCGACTATCGATTTACTGGATAGGAGCAAAATAAATAGGGATAACCTCCACTACCTTCTTACTGGGTAGAAAAATTCTCAACTACCTGATTTACTGGGTAGGAGCTCAAGCAAAGGGAAACAACTTCTATTACCTTTTTACTAGGTAGGAAGAAGAACTCTCGACTACCAGATTTACTGGGTAGGAGTACAAGCAAAAGAGCTTGATTAACTTGGTAATATTACCCACTATTGAATAAATGATAGCTTAATTCCAAAGTAATATACTCAAGTTGGAGAAAAAGTTATCCACTATCAAACAATGATAGCTTAATTTCAAAGTAATATTACTCACAAAAAGGGGACCAAAGTTCAATCCAAGAACAAATTGGAGAGAAATGGTCAAACAGGACTCATCCCGAGGAGGATATATCTCAACTGGGGAAATTCCATCCAGATAATAAACTGGAGAGGAAACTGAATCAAAATCATCCACGAGAAACAAACTCAGTGGGGAAATAGAAAGGATTAACACTTTCTGCTTAATGGTCGACGCTCTAAACTTGAGATGAAGACAACACACACACTCTGTGGGGAAAATCCATACCAAAGAGCAGAGAACAATAATAAATGCAAGAATGCAAGCAAAATATGCTATGCGTATGCGTATGAATATGTGTATGAATATGCTGACAAAACAGACATAAAGATAAGAAACGGGTGACACAAACACCACAACAACCAGATACTCGGCTAATCCCAAAGAAAACTTCAAGAATCTGTGAAAGGATATCATCAAAAATTCGACTATGAGAGGATAACATGTTGGAGAAACACCAACAGCACAAAATCTTTCACTCTTTGGGGAAAGAGGGAAATGTCCCTGTTAAACACTGATGGGGACAAATATCTTTACAACTCTGTTTGAGGAAACAAGATAAAGATCTATCAGTGATGCAAATAAAGCATAATCCACTAGAGCATCTAACATCCACTCTGCATAGGGATATCACCCTGCTGAGGAAAGGTAATAATCTGTCGAAGATGGGGAAAAGCTTCCATAATTCTTGCCAGGGACAGAAGAATTCTTGATAAATCAAACTTTTCGAGGAATAACCGTCATACCACTCCTGCTCCTCTTGAGGAAAGGGTACAAGACTCGCTGAGGATCACATAGGAAACTGCTGGAAACCATCACATGCAGACCTACTGGGGATCTGTGGGAAAGATCTATGGAGATCATTCATCACTGAAAATTTTGAACCTTCTTACCCACATGGGAAAACCAGAAGTTAACACCATAGCCAAAACACAATTACAAGGGATTTTAAATCAATACCCACCATCAGGTGAAAGAGAACCTCTAAACTGACTACTATATCAATACTTCTGCTAAGGGATGCAACCAACTCAAGTTGAGGAACAAGAACTCGGCTGAGGATTCCCAATGCTTCTCAAATTAAAGATAACTGGTTGAGGAAGAGATCAAAACTCAACTGGGGATTCTTAAGAACATCCCTTCCAACAATTCTTCTAGGGAAGACATTGGAACTCAAACTAAGAACATTCATACAATCCCCGTTCATGCTTATTGTTGGGGAACAAAACATCATTAACATCAACCTGCCAAGACTAATCAGGAATTTCACATGGATACAACCGAACCAAATCCTGCTTTAGGAGAGACAAGTTTCACACATCCAGACTTTACCATCCCTGGAGTCACTATTGATTTCCTTTCTTTGTTCATATATCAAAAGAAAAATGTTTTTATAATCTTCAAAGATTAAATTTATTAAATTTGTTTCAAAAATCATCGTCAACAATAAATTGAAATTTTGTAAACAAAAACAATATAAAGAGTTGCAAACAATTGGATAAAAGCTCAAATTCATTGATAGAATGGTAGTCAGTAAATGGCATGACTCCATGGATCTTTACAAGTTTGAAAAATGGTAAATTCATGGAAAAAGGCTACATTGAAATACAATGATCACTATTCTCCCTATCAACTTTGAACTCCACTGTGTCCGAAACTTCAGTCAAGGATGAGTGAATAAGAATCTTTGATGGGAAATTCTTCTGAGGGATAAAATCTGAAATCCTCGGTCATTACAAGTGATCCAATCTATCGATGCAGTTACTTGCCATGATCCCTAACTTTTGCCTAGATTGCCCTTTCAGGTTTTCAATCTACCGAGATAATTATTTCTGTTTGTGTCTCTAATTTTTGCCTGGACCTCCCTTTCGGGTTTTCAATCCACCGAGACGCTCATTTTTGCCTAAGTCGCCCTTTCGGGTTTTCAACTTAGCGAACTATTCTTTTATTTATTTAGGCGAAGTATTTCTTGACTGCATCCGCATTCACAAGGCGAGTGATCTCCTCACCATCCATAGTTGCAAGAATTAATGAATCGCCAGAGAAGGCTTTCTTGACAACATATGACACAAAGCTGTTATTCTCTTTTCAAAAGCTTTCTTCATTCTTTGTTGGTACAACCGCCCATGACACAAAGCTGTTATTCTCTTTTCCTCAATCAAATTCAACTGGTCAAATCTACTCTGTCACCATTGAGCCTCATTCAACTTGGCTTCCATCAGAACTCTCATTGATGGGACCTCAACCTCGACAGGGAGCACTGCTTCTGTACCATAAACAAGTGAGAAAGGGGTTGCCCCTATTGAAGTACGAACAGATGTACAATACCCGTACAAAGAAAAAGGTAGCATCTCATGTCAGTCCTTATATGTCACAACCATCTTCTGAATGATCTTCTTAATGTTCTTATTCGCAGCTTCAACAACCTCGTTCATCTTCGGTCTATAAGGAGAAGAATTATGGTGTTGAATCTTGAATTCTTCACAAAGCTCTTTCATCATCTTATTATTCAAGTTCGAACCATTATCAGTAATGATTCTATTCGGAACACCATATCTGCAGATAATGTTGTTCTTGATAAACCGAACCACAACTTGCTTGGTCACATTAGCATACGATGCCGCTTCCACCCACTTGGTGAAATAGTCAATTGCCACAAGAATAAAATGATGTCCGTTCGAAGCCTTGGGTTCAATCATACCAATCATATCAATTCCCCACATAGAGAAAGGCCACGGGGAAGAAATCACATTGAGATAAGTTGGTGGCACATGAATCTTATCAGCATACACTTGGAACTTATGGCACTTTTTCACATACTTGCAACAATCAGATTCCATTGTCAGCCAATAGTAACCTGCTCTCAACATCTTTTTAGCCATTACATGCCCATTAGCATGAGTACCAAAAGATCCTTCATGAATTTCTTTCATTAACATGTCTGCTTCGTGTTTATCCACGCATCTGAGCAAGACCATATCAAAATTCCTCTTATAAAGCACATTTCCATTTAGGAAGAAATTGCCTGCCAATCTCCTCAAAGTCCTCTTATCTTTATTGGATGCCCAAAGTGGGTATTCCTGACTCTGGAGAAAACATTTAATATCTTGATACCAAGGCTTGTCATCATGGACCTCTTCAACTGCGAACACATGAGCGGGTCGTTCAAGCCGCATCACCCTGATCATGGGAACATCATTCCACTGGTGCACCTTTATCATAGAAGCTATAGTTGCCAAAGCATCTGCCATCTGATTTTCATCACGAGGCACATAATGAAACTCAACTTTAGTGAAGAAAGTTGATATCCTCCTGGCATAATCTCTATAAGGGATCAAGTGGGGTTGATGAGTTACCCACTTACCCTTGATTTGATTGATTACCAAGGCAGAATCTCCATACACATCAAGATGCTTAATCCTCAGATCAATATCTTCCTCAAGACCCATAATACAGGCTTCATACTCAGCTTCATTATTGGTTCAAGGAAAATTCAACCTTGAAGCAAAAGGAATATGTGAACCATGGGGAGTAATGATCATTGCCCCAATTCCTCTTCCGCGTGCATTCACAGCACCATAAAAAACTAAACCCCATCGAGATCCAGGCTCCGGCCCTTCCTCAATCAAAGGTTCATCAAATCTTTCATTTTCAAATACATCACATCCTCATTTGGGAAATCAAACTTGATAGGCTGGTAATCATCAATCGGTTGATTTGCCAAATGGTCAGCCAAGATACTACCTTTTATAGCTTTTTGAGCTCGGTACTCGATATCGTATTTTGACAATAACATTTGCCAACGAGCAATCCTCCCAGTCAAAGCAGGCTTTTCAAATATATACTTGATCGAATCCATTTTAGAGATCAACCAAGTTCTATGATTCAACATATATTGGCGAAGACGCTTTGCAGCCCAAGCTAAGGCACAACAAGTTTTTTCAAGCATGGAGTATCGAGTCTCACAATCAGTGAATTTCTTACTCAAGTAGTAAATTGCATATTCTTTTCTTCCAGATTCATCTTGTTGACCAAGCACACAACCCATGGAATCTTCCAACACAGTCAAGTACATGATCATCGGTCTACCTTCCACCGGAGGAGACAAGATAGGAGGTTCAAGTAGATATTCTTTGATACTTTCAAACGCCTTCTGACAATCATCTGTCCAGACATAACCTTTGTCTTTCTGAAGCAAATTGAAGATCAGAGCACATGTGGCAGTCATGTGAGAGATAAACCTCGAAATATAATTCAAACAGCCCAAGAATCCTCTTACTTGCTTTTCAGTTCTTGGAGCAGGCATTTCTTGAATAACTTTCACTTTATCAGGATCAACTTCAATGCCTCTTTGGCTGACAATGAAACCTAACAAATTTCCAGAACGTACACCAAATGTGCACTTGTTCGGATTCAAATGAAGCTTAAACTTTCTTAACCTCTGAAACAACTTCAACAAATGTTTAACATGATCCTCTTCAGTCCTCGACCTAACGATCATATCATCAACATATACTTCAATTTCTTTGTGCATCATATCATGGAAAAGTGTGGTCATAGCTCTTTGGTATGTCGCACCAGCATTCTTCAATCCAAAGGGCATCACTCTGTAGCAGAATGTTCCCCATGGTGTAATAAATGTGATCTTTTCCATGTCCTCGGGTGTCATTTTTATTTGATTATAACCGGAAAATCCGTCCATAAAAGAGAACACATCAAACTTAGCCGTATTATCTACCAACACATCAATGTGTGGTAATGGAAAATCATCTTTTGGACTGGCTTTATTCAAATCTCTATAAACAACACACATTCGTACTTTTCCGTCTTTCTTTGGAACAGGCACAATATTGGCCACCCATTGAGGATAATTAGATGTCACAAGAAAACCTGCATCAATTTGCTTTTGAACCTCCTTTTTGATCTTTACTGCCATATCAGGATGAGTTCTTCTCAACTTTTGCTTCACAGGTGGACATTCAGGCTTCAGCGGCAATCTATGCTTCACAATATCAGTATCAAGACCTGGCATGTCTTGATAAGACCAAGCAAACACATCAACATACTCTCTAATAAGCTCTACAATCCTCTTCTTAATATCAGGACCAAGCAATGCTCCAACTTTGACTTCTTTCTTATCATCTTCAGAACCATAGTTGACCATCTCTATAGACTCTCCATGAGGTTGAATAACCTTCTCCTCGTGCTCAAGCAACCGAGAAATCTCATCAGGAATCTCTTCAACATCTTCTTCCTCAGCTTCGAACACATGGAATTCAAAGTTGGGAGTGGGCATAGGATCATTGTTTTCAATGGGTTTATCAATCAATCTGCACAATGATTTTATTTTTATTTTAGATTATAAACAAAAGTGCAAACATTATGCAGATAAATAATGGTTATTTTTATTTTGGGGTTTTTATGTTACCATTTTTCAGAATAAAGCAAAAAGGAAAAACACATATGGAAATAACAAAATAACATTTTATTGATGATGATAAAATTTGAAACAAAGCCCGACAAACATCACTTTCACCTTGGGCAAAGTGAAAGGATTTTTTTGAAAGAAAATAAAACAAATTACTTTGAAGCATGAACAATAAAAGGAACATCAACAGCAATCCAGTTCTTGCAAATCTTTCCGTGCATAACAAAGTTAGGCATTTCTTCATCTTCATCATCTTCAATGATGGCAGCAGCAGAATGATCGTTGATAAACCCAGCACTTCGGAATCCTTCCTGAATAGTCTTCGGGTTATTGAGAACCACACCTGGTGCAAAGCCGATACCAAATCCTTCTTTGTTGTCAACAACATCAATAACTCGTCCCCAACCGTCAGATCGGCCAGTTTCGAGTACGCGCAGAGCATCCTTGAAAGAAGACATATGCATGACATTCTTCTTAGCAGCATTATCAATAACAGAAAGAGCCTGAAATAAAGTTCCCACCTCTTCTTCAGCATCAATATAGGAGAAAGATGACAAATTGCTCACTAGCATCACCTGTTCACCGCCAATAGTCACTAATTTCCCATCTTTCACAAACTTCAGCTTCTGATGGAGAGTAGATGTCACAGCTCCTGCCTCATGAATCCAGGGTCTTCCAAGGAGAAAACTGTAAGTGGGACGTATATCCATTACTTGAAAAGTAATTTGGAATATAAATGGTCCAATCAGAATAGGAAGATCAACTTCACCAATCACAGTCTTCTTCGATCCGTCAAAAGCTTTCACAATAATCCCACTATGCCTCATGGGAGCACCTTGGTACGTAAGCCTTGACAAGGTCAACTTTGGCATCACATTCAGAGAAGACCCAGTATCAACCAGCACCTTAGACATAGCATCTTCCTGAAAGTTTACTGAAATATGCAGAGCCAGATTATGGTTCCTTCCTTCTTCCGGCAAGTCATCATCACAGAAACTCAGATTGTTGCACGATGTGATATTAGCCATAATACTATCAAACTGATCAACAATCACACCGTGGTCAACATAAGCTTGATCAAGAATCTTCTACAAAGACTTCCTATGAGCCTCAGAGCACATCAAGAGTGATAAAATTGATATCTTTGACGGAGTGTACAACAACTGCTCAGTAACGTTGTACTCGCTCTTCTTTATCAATTTTAACACCTCATCTTCACTATCACCGAACTGGCCTGATCGGGCAACAACATCCATAATCTGCTTACTCGCACTTGTATCTTCAACTCTCTTTGGAAGATCCGAAGTATAAACTCTACCACTTTGAGTAACCTTTGTCACATCAGCAATGCTAACCACATACCTTGGAGTAGGAATAGGAACTTCCTTACCATTTTCTATCATCGTAGCATTATAACAGTATGTAACAGCTTTATCAGACTCATATGGCATTGGACCAGGCAATCAAAACAAATAACCACCTTCTCAGGAACAACCTTCTCAGGAATATTGAACTGAGGCACAATAACGTTCACTTCATTTTCATACTCATCTCTTTTCACTGTTACTTCAATCAACTTATCGTCCATCATCTTTTGAATGTCTCTCTTAACAATCACGCAACCACGAGGGTTCACTGATCAAATGCAACAACCGGCATAATCGTGACCAATATCATGATATTCACTTAAGAAGGCATGCATCTTAACCAAAGACCTTCGAATATGGCGGACCTCAAAAATCTTGAATAAACCAGGAGAACCATCCACCATATTCACAGACGTATTACCATACTTTGGAAGCGGATTTGTCTTCACATTCGGATTAACATCATTAAAGGACAGAACATTGCTCCTTATCAATTTCTGCACTTCAAACTTCAATGGATAACAATTCTCAACATCGTGCCCCGGAGCACCTTGATGAAAAGCACAGCGAGCCTCTGGCTTATACCACCATGGGATAGTCTCTGGAGCTGGAGGTGGAGAACGTGTTTGCACAAGATTCTTCGCAATCAAAGATGGAATCAAATCTTCATACGGCATTGGAATGGGATCAAAACTTGGCTTAGAACGAACCTATTGATTACCACTCTGTTACACAGAAGGTTGTTGATAACGAGACTGATACTTTGGAGCTGTAGGCACAGTTGGAGTCACATTAATTGTAGATGTTTAAGAATTGGCAGAATTTTTGACCAAACAAGAAATGTTAAATTCAGTTCAGAATGTCCTATCAGATGTTGGGACATTAGCAAACAGAGTATGTGAACTTGGTTCAGGATGTCCTACCAGATGTTGGGACATTGTATAAATGACTAAGTTCAGTTTTGTCAGGATGTCCCAACAGATGTTGAGACATCTCAGACCTGCTACCAGAATTAATTATTGATTAACAGATCAGAGATATTTAAGGAGAATTATCTGGAATTAATTAATGATGGATATAAAACAGAACAAGGCGCATCTGTAGGGAGTTTTAAATTGAAGATTCAGATTAAAACAGAAGACCTAATGCACCTAGAATATAGGAGGTAACAAACCCTAAATTCAAGGTGACAGCTGCTGCACATTAGGGCTGGATCATTCTACAGAAAGCCCAAAATTCAGAGACCTATTTAAACAACAGAAAATCATAGAATTTAGCACGAATTTCAGAAGACTAAATAGGGTGTCTAGTGTTTTAATAGCAGGTTGCTTTTATGTACCACTTTATGAGCTTTTAAGCAAAAGTGCATTTGTGACTTGATTGAAACTGTGAAGTAAAATCAAGCTGTTATTTTTGAAGGATGTCTTCAACTTTTGTAAACTTGTAAACTTGATCACTGGGTGATTAAGGGGGAGTGAGTAGGGTACTCTTATCTAAGTGAGTCTTAGGTAGAAATTGCATTGGGTAAGTATTAAGTGATAGATTAAACAGGGTGGTTTAAGTCTAGAATTAATATTACTAATAGTGGATTTCCTCCTGGCTTGGTAGCCTCCAGATGTAGGTGTGGTTATACACTGAACTGGGTTAACAAACTTCTGTGTTGTTTATTTTTCCTGCTGTTTAAGTTTTGGTTAAAATTTGTCAAATGTCCTATTAAGTGTTGGAACATCTCTTAGGACATCTCATTACAGAATTTCAATTGGCATCAGAGCAGGCACCCTGCCTGTTTATACTGGGTGAGATCTAGGGAAAACAAATTCTGTAACATGGACAGAGATATAGGGTCAGTAAATAGACCACCTATACTGGATGGTTCTAATTATGACTACTGGAAGCCAAGAATGATTGCATTCTTAAAGTCACTTGACAACAGGGCATGGAGAGCAGTAATTGTTGGATGGAAACATCCTGTTAAAGACACCAAAGATGGATCAATAGTTCTGAAACCTGAAGAAGAATGGAGTAAAGAGGAAGAAGATTCAGAACTAGGCAACTCAAAAGCCCTAAATGCTTTATTCAATGGCATTGATAGAAATATTTTCAGACTGGTGCATCATTGTGAGCTGGCCAAAGACGTGTGGGATACCCTCAAGACAACTCATGAAGGAACATCAAAAGTAAAAATGTCAAGACTTCAACTTCTCACCACCAAGTTTGAAAACTTGAGAATGAAGGAAGATGAATCAATTCATGAGTTCTACATGAACATCTTGGATATAGCCAACACTTCTGGAGCCTTGGGAGAAAAGATGACTGATGAAAAGCTTGTAAGGAAGATTCTCAGATCTTTGCCAAAAAGATTTGACATGAAAGTCACAGCAATAGAAGAAGCTCAAGACATATGCTCCATGAAAGCTGAAGAACTCATTGGTTCCCTTCAAACTTTTGAAATGGGAATAAATGACACACATGCTAAAAAGAACAAAAGCATTGCCTTGGTTTCAAATGCAGATGAAGAAGAAGATGATAAATCAGCAAATGACAAAAGCTTATCAGAAAACCTTGCCTTGCTTGGAAGACAATTCAAACAGATTCTCAGAGGAATGGAAGGCCAATCCAAATCCAGTGGAAGAAACACAAACTCTGAGAACAGGAGAACATATGATGCTAACAGAAAGTCAAAGTTTGCTGAAAAGACCAGTCAAGATAAAGGAGTCAAATGCCATGAATGTGAAGGATATGGACACATCAAGTTTGAATGTCCTACCTACTTAAAGAGGCAAAAGAAAGGACTCTCTGTGACCTGGTCTGATGAAGACTCAGGAGAGTCAGAAGAAGAATCAGCTAAGCATATTACTGCTCTAGCTGGACTGTGTGAATATGATAGTGATTCCAGCTGTGGAGAGCTTACTTATGCAGATCTTGAGCAATCCTTCAAGGATCTGTACAAGAGTAGTACTGAAGTATGCAGTGAGGTCATAAAGCTAAAGAAGCAGAATGAAGTACTAGAAGAAGAAAAAGCAAGTGATCAAGTAATCATTGATACCTTAAAAAGTGAAGTAACTCTTCTCAATTCTAAGCTGGAACATATGTCCAAATCTGTTAGAATGATGAACAGCAGCTCAAATACACTGGATGCTATTCTCTGCAATAATAAACATTCAGGGGACAAAAGTGGACTGGGATATAACAGAGATGAAGCCAGCTCCAGCAAAGCTACTTCAAAAATTACACAGTCAAACAAGATGTCCCAACAGATGCTTCAACATCAGAACACAAAGACTAACTTAATGTTCCAACAGATGTCTCAACATTCTGGAAAGAACAAAATGAAGAAGAAGTATCAAAGATGGAGATGCCATCACTGTGGAAGATTTGGGCATATCAAACCTCACTGTTATAAGCTACATGGATATCCAAATCAGATGTATCAGCAACCCTCCAAACAGAAAGTAGAAGGTACCAAGAAAGTGCTCAGACATCAAAGGAATCAGCAACCTCCTAAGCAGAAGACAGAGGTCATCAAGAAGGTTTGGAGACCAAAAGCTGACACTCAGACTGATCAAAGCCACAGTCCCAAGAACCAGATCAACAATCAAGCTTTGAGATCAGCTGAACAACACACAGGGCAGAGGCATCAAAAGAAATCTCAACTCATCTGGTCAAAGAAAAGTACTGCATACATAGCACATACATCACTGAAAGTATCAGCTAAAGAAGACTGGTATTTTGACAGTGGATGTTCAAGGCACATGACTGGATTGAAGAATCTGCTAGTGAACTTAAAATCACATTCATCCAGGTATGTAACTTTTGGAGATGGAGCTAAAGGAGAGATCAAAGGAGTTGGAACCTTGGACTGTCAAGATGTTCCAAGACTAAATGATGTTTTGCTAGTTAAAGGGTTAACTGCTAACCTTATCAGTATAAGTCAACTATGTGATCAAGGATACAGTGTAAACTTTACAAAAACTGAATGCATAGTGACTAACCAAGAGCAAGAAGTTGTCATGAAAGGTGCAAGGTCAAAAGACAACTGTTACATGTGGGAGCCATTAGACTTCAGTCCCACTTCAACTTGTTCTCTAGCTAGAGAAGAAGAAGTAAAACTATGGCACCAAAGGCTAGGTCATCTTCATTTCAGAGGCATAAAGAAGATCATATCTATGGATGCTGTAAGAGGTATTCCCAAACTGAAGATTGATGATGGCAAAATATGTGGTGAATGTCAAATAGGCAAACAAACCAAGATGTCCCATCCAAAGTTCCAACATCTGACAACTTCCAAAGTTTTGGAACTTTTACATATGGATCTTATGGGACCTATGCAGGTTGAAAGTCTTGGTGGTAAAAGGTATGCCTATGTTGTGGTTGATGATTTTTCAAGATATACATGGATAAACTTCATCAAAGAAAAGTCAGATGTATTTGATGTATTCAAAGAATTATGTCAAAGATTGCAAAGGGAAAAATCCAGCTGTGTGATCAGAATAAGAAGTGATCATGGAAAAGAATTTGAGAATCAAAAGTTCTTAGATTTCTGTTCTTCAGAAGGAATCAACCATGAGTATTCTTCACCTATCACTCCTCAACAGAATGGGATTGTTGAAAGGAAGAATAGAACCATTCAAGAATCAGCAAGAGCTATGATCCATGCTAAGAAGTTACCTCTGTATTTCTGGGCTGAAGCTATGAACACTGCCTGCTACATCCATAACAGAGTTACCTTGAGAAAAGGAACCCTGTCCACAATATATGAAGTCTGGAAGGGCAGAAAACCCACTGTGAAGTACTTTCATGTGTTTGGAAGTAAATGCTATATTCTGGCAGATAGGGAGCAAAGGAGAAAAATGGATTCTAAAAGTGATGAAGGAATTTTCCTTGGATACTCTATAAACAGCAGAGCATATAGAGTATTTAACTACAGAACAAATGTTATCATGGAGTCCATAAATGTGATAATTGATGATGCTCCTACAGATGTCCCAGAAGATGTTGGAACATCTGCTGATATCAAGATTGAAGCTGAAGAAAAGAATGATCAATATAACTTCACTCAAAATGATACAAGGTCAGAAGATTCAAGCAAACCTCCCTCCATCAGAATACAGAAGGATCATCCCAAAGATTTAATAATTGGTGATCCCAACAGAGGTGTGAGCACTAGATCAAGAGAAGTGATTTCAGGTTCTTGTTTTGTGTCCAAAATAGAACCTAAAAACATCAAGGAGGCTCTCACTGATGAATACTGGATTTGTGCTATGCAAGAGGAATTAGGTCAATTCACAAGGAATGAAGTGTGGAATCTTGTTCCTAGACCTAATGACATAAATGTGATTGGTACAAAATGGGTGTACAAGAACAAGTCAAATGAACAAGGAATTGTTACAAAGAACAAAGCTAGACTTGTGGCTCGAGGATACACTCAAATTGAAGGGGTAGACTTTGATGAAACCTTTGCACCAGTAGCAAGGCTTGAATCAATAAGACTACTGTTGGGAATTGCTTGTATCTTAAAGTTCAAGCTATTTCAAATGGATGTGAAAAGTGCCTTTCTTAATGGTTATCTTAATGAAGAGGTATATGTAGAACAGCCTAAAGGATTTGTTGATCCAAGCTGTCCAAATCATGTATACAAACTCAAGAAAGCACTTTATGGTCTGAAGCAAGCTCCAAGGGCATGGTATGAGAGACTTACCACATTTCTTATCAAGCAAGGATACAGAAAAGGTGGGATTGATAAAACCCTGTTTGTTAAAGATGAAGAAGGAAATGTCATGATTGCACAAATATATGTTGATGACATTGTGTTTGGTGGGATGTCTGATAAGATGGTCAAACATTTTGTCAAGCAGATGGAAGCTGAATTTGAAATGAGTCTAGTAGGTGAATTAACCTATTTTCTTGGTCTGCAAGTTAAGCAAATGGAAGACTCAATGTTCATCTCACAAAGCAAGTACTCCAAGAACATAGTGAAGAAATTTGGAATGGAAAATGCTTCTCATAAAAGAACTCCTGCTCCTACACATTTAAAGCTGACTAAAGATGAAAAGGGTGAGAAGGTAGATCAAAGTTTATATAGAAGCATGATTGGAAGCTTGTTATACTTGACTGCTAGCAGACCAGACATTGCATTTGCAGTAGGAGTTTGTGCAAGATATCAAGCTGATCCAAAAGTCAGTCATCTCAATCAAGTCAAGAGAATCCTTAAATATGTTAATGGTACATGTGACTATGGCATAATGTACTTTCATGGATGCAAACCAATTCTCACTGGCTTCTGTGATGCTGATTGGGCAGGAAGTGCTGATGACAGAAAAAGCACTTCAGGAGGATGCTTCTTTCTAGGAAACAATCTGATTTCTTGGTTCAGTAAGAAACAGAATTGTGTGTCACTATCTACAGCTGAAGCTGAGTATATAGCAGCAGGTAGCAGTTGTTCTCAGTTGGTTTGGATGAAGCATATGCTCACTGAGTACAATGTCCCACAGGATGTCATGACATTGTACTGTGACAACTTAAGTGCAATCAACATATCTAAAAATCCTATCCAACACAGCAGGACAAAGCATATTGATATCAGACATCATTTCATCAGAGATCTTGTAGAAGAAAAGGTGATTTCATTGGAGCATGTAGCTACAGATCTGCAGTTAGCTGATATCTTTACCAAGGCATTGGATGCTGCACAATTTGAGAACTTAAGGGGCAAACTTGGAATCTGTTTATGTGATATCTAGCAGTTAATGAGATGTGCCAACATGTCATATGACATTGCATGGCATAAGTTCCAGATGGCAAAGCTAGTCTGGACTAGATCCTTGGGAATTTCATTCCTAATCATTTGGACTGTAACGGCTACTTATTTAGTATTTCCTTATAAGCAGCTATCAAGAGTCTCATCACATCATCACAAGCGAATCACATTGACTAGTAATCCTTCAGAAATCTTAAACCCTAAAGCTGCACATTCATCTTCCTCAACAATGTCTCAAAACCCTAAAATAGCTGAAGAAGTTCTCAACCAGGAAGACGTGGTTCATGCCATTCCTATTTCTATGGTGCCAATGCAATCAACACCATTAGACGAGCTCAAGGGAAATGCCTCTCACACTAAGAAGGCAAGAACACCAAAAAGAGGTAAAGATAAAATCAGAAGCAAAGCTAAAGAAATTCCTTCACATGTTAAATACTCCAAATATGTTGATGACTCCATCAAGGAGATTGTCAATCAAGTTTTCTCTGAACAAAGAGTAGTGAAAGGAATCTCTGTTCCCTTGAACACCATTCCTGCACCTCAAGAAGAACCTGCTCAAGATACAAAGAACAATGCTGCAGAACAAGATGTCCCAACGGATGTTGGAACATATGCAGATGAGAAAGCAAACTCATCTGATGCTGATACTGAACAGACTGAGGACAAGAAAGAGGTCTCAAGTGAAAGTGACAAAGAAGTTTCTATGGAACAGGCTAAAGACTCAAATGAAGATCAATCTTCTACTGATCAACAAGCTGATGAGGAAACTGCTCAATCCCCTCCAATAGTCAATCTGGAACAGGATTCTGATGCAGAGATCATATCATCTGTGAAACCCAGCATTGCTAAAAGACTAAGGTCCAGGAAAGGAAAGATACAAGATGAACCTGTCATTCCTGAGAAAAAGAAGGCTAGTCCAAAGAAAGGCAAGGCTAAAGCCACTTTTGGTCCAGCAAAACCATGGAGCAAGGTTCAAACCCAGAAGAGAAAAGCTGCAACACCATCAGATTCAGATGTTGGATCAGATGTCCCAACATCTCCTCCCAAGAAGAAACCAGCACCAGCTAGAACTTCAACTGTTGTTCCAGAAGCTCCCTTGGACAACATATCCTTCCATCATGTTTCCAGTGTTAACAGATGGAAATATGTGTACCAAAGAAGGGTTGCTTTGGAAAGAGAACTAAGCAGCAATGCACTTGAGTGCACAGAACTCATTGACCTAATCTCTGCTGCAGGATTATTCAAGACAGTCTCAGAGTTATCTCCCTGCTATGAACTTCTTGTTAAAGAGTTCATTGTGAATCTTCAGGAGGATTGCTCAAATGGTAAGTCCTCAGAGTTCAGAAAGGTATTTGTAAGAGGTAAGTGTGTTGAGTTCTCTCCTCAAATCATTAATCAGTATCTAGGAAGGGACACAGATGGACCCAATGAGCTAGGGAAAACAGATAATCAAATCTGCAAGGTGATAACTGCTGACCAGGTAAAGGCATGGCCTGTGAAGGGAAAACTATCTGTAAGCATGCTTACCAGAAAGTATGCCATGCTGAACAGGATTGGTACATCTAATTGGGTGCCTACTAACCACACTTCCTCAATCTCAACTGGTCTAGCCAGATTTATATATGCTGTTGGAACTCAAACCAAAATGGACTATGGAGCTTTCATCTTTGATCAAACCATGAAGCATGCCAGCTCCTCTGCAACCAAGCTACCAATAGCCTTTCCATCATTGCTGTGTGGTATTGTACTCAATCAATATCCTGGGATTTTAACTGACAAGGATACTGCCTGCAAGAGAGAGAGCCCCCTGGCTTTTCACTATAAGTTATTCCTCAGTCATCATGCTGCAGATGTTGAAGCTCCTTCTGGGACATCTGCTGGTCCATCCACTGTTAAGAATCCAATCTCCAGGAAGACCTTAATTGCTGAGCTAAAAAACACCTGCAAAGAGCTTGAAGCTAGAAAGCAGAAGCTTGAAGAAATAATTAAGAGGTTGGAAAGTGAAGAAGATCAGACAGCTGCATCTGATAAAGACAGTGAAGCTGACAGTGAAGCTAATAAAGATGAAGACACTGAGGTGGAGGAATCTACTGAGAGTGATAAATCTGAGTGATCTTTGTATGTGAGGCATTTGTAATGACAACAATGATTTGTAATTCTGGATAATAGTTCTTTGGCCCCTAATTTTGTGCCTACCAAGGGGGAGAACAACATCAAATGTAATTGCTGTTTAAATGAATGAAATCTGTTTGTTTGCTTCTGAACTGAATAAGTTTTTCTGTTGGAACAAGACTGGATAAAGACAGGACACATATATGTTTGAGGGGGAGTAATCTCAAATAAAATTCAACAGAAAAGTAATGATATACTCTGATAAAAAGAACTTCTGCTGCACTCTGAAAACCAGAAAAGATGTTAGCCAAAAATTAGCCAAAGGGGGAGTTTGTAGATGTTTAAGAATTGGCAGAATTTTTGACCAAACAAGAAATGTTAAATTCAGTTCAGAATGTCCTATCAGATGTTGGGACATTAGCAAACAGAGTATGTGAACTTGGTTCAGGATGTCCTACCAGATGTTGGGACATTGTATAAATGACTAAGTTCAGTTTTGTCAGGATGTCCCAACAGATGTTGAGACATCTCAGACCTGCTACCAGAATTAATTATTGATTAACAGATCAGAGATATTTAAGGAGAATTATCTGGAATTAATTAATGATGGATATAAAACAGAACAAGGCGCATCTGTAGGGAGTTTTAAATTGAAGATTCAGATTAAAACAGAAGACCTAATGCACCTAGAATATAGGAGGTAACAAACCCTAAATTCAAGGTGACAGCTGCTACACATTAGGGCTGGATCATTCTACAGAAAGCCCAAAATTCAGAGACCTATTTAAACAACAGAAAATCATAGAATTTAGCACGAATTTCAGAAGACTAAATAGGGTGTCTAGTGTTTTAATAGCAGGTTGCTTTTATGTACCACTTTATGAGCTTTTAAGCAAAAGTGCATTTGTGACTTGATTGAAACTGTGAAGTAAAATCAAGCTGTTATTTTTGAAGGATGTCTTCAACTTTTGTAAACTTGTAAACTTGATCACTGGGTGATTAAGGGGGAGTGAGTAGGGTACTCTTATCTAAGTGAGTCTTAGGTAGAAATTGCATTGGGTAAGTATTAAGTGATAGATTAAACAGGGTGGTTTAAGTCTAGAATTAATATTACTAATAGTGGATTTCCTCCTGGCTTGGTAGCCTCCAGATGTAGGTGTGGTTATACACTGAACTGGGTTAACAAACTTCTGTGTTGTTTATTTTTCCTGCTGTTTAAGTTTTGGTTAAAATTTGTCAAATGTCCTATTAAGTGTTGGAACATCTCTTAGGACATCTCATTACAGAATTTCATTAATCATCGGAGTTACAGAAGTTACATGTTGCTGATGATGATTCTCACGACCACGAGGTCTTCTGTAACTTTCACGAGACACGACATTAGTCTCACCTTCTTTATTTTTACCAAATTTGAATCTCCTAGAGCTTGAGCCATTACTACTCTCTTGGCTCAACCTTCCCTCACGGACACCTTCTTCTAAACGCATCCCCATACTCACCATTTCAGTGAAATCAGAAGGATCACTTGCTATCATCTTATCATAGTAGAAAGAACCTAAAGTCTTCAAGAAGATCTTTTTCATTTCTTTCTCTTCTAGAGGAGGAAGAATATGAGCTGCTAGCTCGCGCCATCTCTGTGCGTACTCTTTGAAAGTTTCTTTATCTTTCTGGGACATAGCACGGAGCTGATCTCTATCTGGTGCCATATCAACATTATTCTTGTATTGCCTAACAAAAGCCTCTCCCAAATCATTGAAAATCTTGATTTGGCTATTACCCAAACTCATATACCATCTCATGGCTGCACCAGTCAAACTATCTTGGAAATAATGAATCACCAGTTGATCATTGTCTGTCTGAGCAGACATATTTCTAGCATACATAGTCAAATGACTCAGAGGAAACGTGTTGCCCTTATACTTCTCGAACTCAGGCAACCTGAACTTGTACAGAACTTTGACATTAGGAACCAGACAGAGATCATAAGCATCTTTTCCGAACAAATCCTTATGCTTCAAGGCTCTCATCTCCTTCTGTATTTCAGCAAAACAACCTTGAAAATCATCAAGTCTTTCAATCACACCAGCGCCTTCACTGGGCTCAGCATGGTAAATCACTTCATCATGGTAGGGAATAGTGTGCATCACAGGCGGTGCAGTAGTCATCACTGGCGGAAGAGTAGTCATCACTGGCGGAAGTATTAAATGCAACAGTCTCAGGAGGAGGAGGATGATAACCAGCAGGAATGAAATCAACTGGCATGCCCCACAGTCTGCTAGCAGGCATGCGATAGCGGGGAGAAAAGACAGTTTCAGCAGGAATTGATGCAGTGACAATCTCAGAGATGACTGTATTTTGAACAGGAGAATTATGAGGAGGTGGCTGATTCTGAGCAGCCACTAAGCTTTCCATCATGGCAATAACTCTTTCCATGCTTTCCCACAGATATGCAACATCTTCGCGCAGCTCGCGATTCTCTTGTTGTAAGGTTTCCGACATCTTCTTCCGATTAGCTCAAGTATCAACTTTGTAGGTCAGCTTGACAGGTGAACTGAATGAAGACCAAGAAACAACATAAGATCCCTAGACAACACTCAAAAAGCAAGACAAATGCGGGCATGATGCATGGTATGTGTATGCAAATGCAAAGATTTCAAAGGACTATAAGATAAATTGCAATATTTATATAGAAAAACTTTTTGAAGTACTTAAAAACTCATTCTCATTAAAATCAAAGCAAGGATTACAAGTGAAGTACAAGCCTCAACAATCCTAATACATGAGAGAAAAAGTAAATTAGGCCTAGGGGATCACATCTGAAGAAGATCCAAATCCCGACTAGTACTTCATGTGAATCCTCTTAATCTCCTTCTTGTACCAATCCTCCATGTCTTCCTTATCCTTCACCAACTGGTCAACAATGGTCTTCCAAGCACCAGATGTAGGAGGAATGGTAGATGGAGTACTAGAGGAAGATAAATCCTCTCTTGGCCTCTTCGTAACACGCCGCTCAAGTAACTCAATGAGATCATCCTTCTCCTTCAGTTTCTCTTGCATCGTAGTCTTCTCAATTAGCCATTCTTATTTCTTTTTCTTCATCTTGTCCAACTATTCTTAAAGAGCAACCTTCACATCAACAGGAGGAAGAAAAGAGGACAATGGTAATATAGGAAACAAAGGCTCCTCGGGTGGATAAGGCATCTTGAGCTTGGAAGCCCTAGATCGAACCCACTGGATGTAACACTCAGAGGGAGCAAGGTGTTATCTTCCCAATTGACCCTTCTCTTTCCGATGAACCGCATGCCAAGAATGAGCAATTATTTTCTTCATTTCTACATGATCTGCACCATTAAGAAAGAAGAAACAGGATAAGGAAAGGTTGTTTGGTATGTCCTTCAAACAATATCTCAATTGTCGCCTAGCAAGAATAGGGTTGTAACTAATTCCCCCACATGTACCAAGAAGAGGTACATTTGGAAATTCTCCACAAATGTCAATAAGCACTCCAATATCATAATGGGAACAATACCTAGTCATATCCTTATGAGAAAGTGACATAATCCTTTGAGACCATCTTCGCTTCTCTCTATTATCCTTGAAGACGTCGGACTTTGGTAGGTGCGAAATAAACCACCTGTAGAGAAGAGGCGCACAACACACAATCTCTCCATCACCTTTGGAGGTCCTATAATGAAAGGCATGATACATGTCTCCAAGCGAAGTAGGTACCAGATTCTTCTTCAAGAAAATCTGAATGGCATTCTCATCCACAATACCATCTAAGTTAGGAAACAAAACAATCCCATAAATGAGTGTCGCTCCCGAAGATTTGCATCCAGGTACAAGCGCGAACGGTCGGCGAAGGGAACAGTGAGAACACACAGCCGTGAACTCACCGGAGATGAATAGAGTCGCCAGCTAGGCATTTTTATCCCGGAGGAAAGGTAATGCTGCATAGACCTAGAAAAAGATGGATAAGACGGTTTGCGAACCAGAGAGACTGAGAAAGGGGGTTGGTTACAACCTGGGAAGGTATTAGCACCCAGATTGTCCGCCGTACTCGACGGGATCCACGCTTGAAAGATTTGTGTTTTAAAGGGGTAGTGTCAGTGCAATTTGTGTGTAAAAGAGCTGGAAAACACAATGTACAGGTGTCAGTGTATAGTGTATAAGTGATATGAAGTATGAAAGTGTCAGTGTGAGGAAGGAGTGAAATGCTCAAGATCATGAGGCTAAAGAATAAAGCTAGAAGGAGGGGGAATATACAGAGACTTTTGTTCGATAACTGTTAAGTTATGCCTACGTATCCTCTCGTGCAATGAGGAAGTCAGAACACCGTAGTTCGACCCAAAGAGACTGAAAGATGAATTGACTTGTGAACTGCTTGCTTGTCAATGCTCAAGTGTATGATCTGTCTGGCACAGATGCTAACTGTCTTGCATTAGACGGAAGAAGCAAGTTCTCGCTTGTGAGTGAAGATGATGAGAAAAGAATCCCGAAGGAGACGATTATTATTTGTTTTTTTTGAGTTTTCAGTCTTTTATTGCTTTTGAAAATTTGTCATAGGTTAATGAGCTTAAGCCTAAACCGATGGATTTAGTAAACTCATCACATCTTCCCTCTGATTAGGGGTAATGAGAATACCTTAAGTGTGAAGTCAGATTCTCACACTTAATCACCTTTGATGTAGGGTTAAGATCATTAACCTACTTGTGATTAATTAGATGTTTTTGGTGTTTTTGTTTAGTGTTGAGTGATGAGGTTAAGCCATAATCAGGGATTAAACAGACTCATTACACCATCCTAATAGAAGGATAATAGATGAGAATGTTTAAGCTGAGGAAAACTCCTCAACTTAATCCATGATTAGGGATTAAACTCATGACAAAACAAAGCCTTTATTGAGTGGATTTTAGTTAATGATATGATGATGAAGTGAGTTTTAGGGTTTATAAGACAACTTGAGGGGGACTTGTCCATTAACACTAGGGTTAGTCCTTCTTAACCAGTTAAGGAAGAATTAGAACCCTAATGCAAGGCCCAAGTTACAAGTGTGAAGTCTTGATGATTATTATGTGAATTAATTAGAGGATTTAAACACATTAAGGGTTCAACACTTAGGATTAAAGTTATACACTCCATCCTAATAGAAGGATGCAGGCATAAGCTTAATCACAAAGCCTTAAAGCCTTTAGGGTTTAGTCCCTGATTATGAGGTGAGAAGAGAAGACTCAATGAGACACAAAGGTAAAACTAAGTGGGGGACTAATCAAAATCCTAACCATTGTCATGCTTGGTTGTTCCTAAGGTTTGTGAGGTTAACAAGAAAGATTTTCAAAGGAACCACCAGGAAGCAGATGAACAGGATCAAGAGAAGCAAAGTGACTTGCTTCATTCAAGAAGTCAAGTCACTTGAAGAAAGAAAGTGGGAGAAACAAGAATGAGCAAGCTCAATCTCAAACACATATATAAATGCAGCAATGGATGCAAGGGAGATGAAAAGAAAAGTTATGAGAAGTGAAGGCAAATTCACTTCTCAAGTTTACCTACCACCTGAAATGTTAGAAAGAAATGCAATGCAATGCAAAATGGGATGAAATGGTATGATGCTAAACAAAACCAGAAGCATGTTGATGATGATAATGATGTTATGAGGTGCTGCAAACATGAGGCAAGACAATGGGGATGTTCATACAAGATCATGAATGCAAATGATGCAAGTTAAGGAACATGAACAAGCATGAAATGTTATGAAGCATACAAGGCAAATGACATGGCAAATATGTAATGCAATGATCAAACATGCTTTCTATATGTCTTAAGATGTCAAATGAATCACAAGAATGCACAAAATGCAAAGACAAGTCATGTTATGCAAGAGAATGCAAGAAGGATGCAAAAGAAAGCCCAAATTAGGGTTCATGGATCAAACATCAAACACAAACCAAAAACAGAAGCAAAACCCTAAAGTAAAAATGGAAAATGGCACCCAAGGAAACCCTAGACCTATAATAAACCACTGCCCAAAGGGGAGCTCTCAACTCTCAACCAAACTCAAGATATGATTTTTCTAAGTTTGCTAGGGTTTTAGGGTTCCTAAACAAGAAAATTACTAAACAAAAGGAAAATGAAAGATCAAATCATGGCCATTTAATCTTACAAACTACATGCTAAACACAATGCAATGCAAGAAGAATCAATGTCCAACTCTTCACCAAAAGGCAGAAATGAATTTTCAAACCTATGATCAAAATAATGCATAAAAAATGATTTAATTCAATGAAAAATTCTTAAAGTGCATTAAGATCAAAAAAGAAATATGGTTTGAAGGTTGGACAATGTTTCTAAATGTCTTAGAACATTTCATGAATTTTTTTGTAATTTTTAAATACCTAAAAGTATTTTTAATTAATTAATTCTCATTAATCAATTAAAAATAATCTTTTAAATATTTAAAAATACTTTTTTAAATGATAAAAATAAAATAAAAATGTTTTTGGGTCTTAAAAATTATTAAAACTTTAAAGAAAAAGTTTCATAATTTTTAAGACATTTTTGCTATTTTAAATTAAATATGCAAAACAAATGAGAAAGAAATGAATTAAAATTAAAATAAATGGGAAGTAATCAGATTGGATGGCTGGGATTGAAGCTGGGTTCAAAGGCATTGACTGCGCGCCAGAATGAAAGGCCTAGATTCACTCTGAGCAAATTAACTTAATCACGAATTAATTAAACTAAAGAGAGAGATTAGGGCTAATTGGGAAGATCCTAGCCATTCACACGCGCGGGAGGTCAAAGAAGTCAACTGATCAAACGCTCCAAATTCAAACTGACATAAATGACTGGGATTATGCCCTAATCACATTCAGGTGGCCGGAGAAGACTTCCGGTCGTCTTCTCCGGCCAGAAGCTCACCTGAAAATCTCAAAACCTCTCAATACGTACCAAAAATGAAAACCAAGAACATGTAAATGATCCTTATCCTCTCACGAATCAAACCCCTAACCTAAAACAAATTTAAAGTTCCTAAATCAACTGAATCGAAAGAAAGAAAAACTAGGGTTCGTGAGCTTCAAACACAAATTAAATGCTCAAAACAAAACCATTTCAAAAACTAAAGGTACCAGGATGATCAGTGCATCATGAAGAACAAGTTTGTAACATAAAAAACCATTTCTGGAAAAATTAATTTCGAGCTACCTGAGATTTGGAGCTTTCAATTTAGGAACTTTCTGGCCACTTCCTTTGATGCAAGCTGCTCTACTTGATCCCCCAAATGTGTTTGAATGCTCAAAAACAATTTATGCTGGCTGGATAGGGAGATTCGACAGCTTCTGCTCAAGCTTGCTCAACAATGGCAATGGAGTTTCAGGCACTCTCAGGTCATGGTGATGGGTTGTTTGAGGTCTATGCAGTGTATAGAGAAGATTTGTGGTATTGGTTTGTGTGTTTGTGAGCTAGGATGGAAGATTCGAAAGTTTTTGCAAACTGAAGTAAGAAATGGCAGTGGGATTTCTTGGCTGTTTTAGGCTTGTGTTTTGGGTGCTGGGTGGCCTATAGGGTGTGGTGGGATGATTGATGAAGGTTGCTTGGGTGTTTGATGGCTGTCTAAGCAGATTCGAAGCAAGTTGCAATGTGGAAGGTTTTTGTGAAAGTGGTGAATGAGAGAGTTTCAGCCTTTGTTCTTGTTATGTTTAGCTTGCAAATTGTCCACATAACTCTCTCTCATTGGTCAGTTGATGTGACTTGTGCTTTTTTGATTGGTAAGTTACCTTTTGCAAAAAGTCAAAAATTGTGTAAGACAAGCATGGTGAAGTGCTAGCTTGGTACAAGGCCTAGGGGCTGCGCAGCATGGGGGAGATGAGTGAGCCAGCAAGGTCAGCATCCAAGTTCACAAGTTGTAAGAAGTGATCATGAGTGTTTTGCAAGTTGGTTGGCTTATGTTTCACATGTGATCCTTTGCATAACCAAACATGAAACCAAGGGCAAACTTAGTTCAAATCTGATTTTTGTAACTTAGAGAATGTTCACATGCTGATTTGAGATGAATTAGAGGCTGCAATGTGTTTTGATCCAAGACTTTGCAAAATTTCCACTTGATGCATAACTTGAAAATAAGTGATTTTTGGCAACTTTGCATGGTCATAACTTTTGATCCAAGAAGCATTTGATCATGTTCTTGTACTTTTTGAAAAGGGAAAGATGAGATCTACAACTTTCATGACCAAAGTTTTTCCATTTGAAGCCTTTTTGGATCATGAATCAAGGCTTGAAAATTGACCTAAAATGAGGCATTCTTGAAAAGTCAACTATGCCCAAAAAGTCAACATTTGCAAAAACCCTAAATTCCTGATTTTTATGAACTTCAACCTTCTTCCATGATCAAATAAAGATCATATACACTCAAAATGATGAAGATCACCCATTGGTTGGGTCATTGGGGGCCTCAGATGCCCTGATTTTGCACTGACTTGTCTGAAAAGTCAACTCTTGATCAGATGACTTCCCCATGGAATTTCTTCATGAAAATTGATATGCATACTCCCTATACCATATAGAGACCAATGGAAACAAGAATGACCAAAAAATTTGGAGTTATGGCCTCTGAAACCAAAACCCTAATTTTCAGTCAACTGTGCAGTTCATCCTGGCTCTGCATCCACTCAAACCCTAGTTCTTGTGATTCCTCTGCAATTTGGACTTTGTGAGGATGTAACATGATACAAGAACACACATGGACCTCTTTGAGTTGATTAGTTGCCTTTGGAATGGCTCAAGATGCTCTGAGGTTGCTCAGATCACAAACCCTAGGTGCAGATGCCTTAGAAACTATCCAGTGAATCAAAAATGAGATGTGAGATGATATGATTGTATTTATGCATATGAGGATCACAAGCCATGGTGTGAATGGGTGAGGGCAAATTTGGGGTGTTTACAGCTGCCCCTATTCAAACATGAGTTAGCTGTGCAGGATGTAAGCGACGGCTTAACAGGCGAACAAGATAACTTGTGGTTGAATACCAAAGACAGTCCAAAATTTGCACTCACAGAAAGAAGAAGAAAAGGGATATAGATTGTAAAGGCAAAATAAGGTATATTGTAAAGTGTGGGCGACGGAGGACGACCGTCGAGCAGAGGACGACTGCCGGGTAAAGAGCAATGACGGGGACGGCCGACATGCTGGTAAAATGTATAAAGCAATGACGGGGACGGCCGACATGCTGGTAAAGTGATATGTGAAGCAAAGCGATGACGGGGACGGCCGACATGCTAGTAAAGTGTATAAAGCAATGACGGGGACGACCGACATGCTGGGGATAACAGGTAAAGCTAAGACGGGGACGGCCGACTAGCTGGGGAAAATAAAATATCATGATGGGGACGGCCATCAAGATAAAGCTGCAAAATTCTTAGGATTAATGAAACATGACGGGGACGGCCATCAAGTTCATAAAGGTAAAGTAACCAACGATGGGGACGGCCATCGGGCTAAAAAAGGAAAAGGGACCACGACGGGGACGGCCATCGGGTTAAAGAATGAATGAAATAAACAGATGATGGGGTACGGCCATCAAAGGTGAAGGACGATCACCTAGCAGGGGACGGCTGCTCTGTTGGGTATAAAAGAAATATGATGGGGACGGCCATCAAAGGTGGAGGACGATCACCTAGCAGGGGACGGCTGCTCTGTTGGGGATAAAAGAAATATGATGGGGACGGCCATCAAAGGTGGAGGACGACCACCTAGCAGGGGACGGCTGCTCTGTTGGGGATAAAAGAAATATGATGGGGACGGCCATCAAAGGTGGAGGACGACCACCTGGCAGGGTACGGCTGCCGAAAATATCAACGATGGGGACGGCCATCGGATAGAAAAGGTCAACGATGGGGACGGCCATCGGACGAGCAAGATGGAGGACGACCATCAAGAAGTGGAGGACGACCACTCAGCAGGGGACGGCTGCTCTCGAGGTTTATCATAACACAGGACGAGTGTTAGATAACCAAAATCAACAATGGGGACGGCCATTGGATAAAGTGATGAAGGACGATCATCAAAAGGTGGAGGACGACCACCTAGCAGGGGACGGCTGCTAAAATCAACGATGGGGACGGCCATCGGATGAGCATGATGGAGGACGACCATCAAGAAGTGGAGGACGACCACTCAGCAGGGTACGGCTGCTCTCAAAGGTATCATAACACAGGACGAGTGTTAGATAAAAAGAAAATTTGCTTTGTTGGCGATCTACTGGGGATAGTAAACACGGACGAGCGTTTACATCCAAGAAACAAAAGGTATAAGTGTTTGGTATTGTGTATAGATTAAAGATGCGGACGAGCATCCTTAAGACTATGATACGGACGAGTATTATGTAGAAACAAACTGACACATGTTCAGAGATGATGATACGGACGAATATCAACTGGTTAACAAAGAACACGGACGAGTGTTGCATCTGAAAGGACTCTTCTGGGGAATAGTAGACACGGACGAGTATCTATATTCAAGAAGACACAAGTGTTTGACACGGTGTATGGATTAAAGATGCGGACGAGAATCCCTAAGACTATGATACGGACGAGTATCATGTAGAAACAAACACTAGACGCGATGTTCTGAGATGATGGTACGGACGAGTACCAACTGGTTAACAAAGAACAAGGACTACTGTCGAATCTGTGGGGATATGAGTGATGATGTATACAAGATACGGACGAGTATCTGTATAAGTGTATCGTGAGTAATGAGTATTGTATTGATGAGTGTTTATCTGCTGGGGAGAGTGACACGGACGGGTGCCAAGAGAGAAAAGTGTAATATTAACAAGTGTGTGGGTGATGAAGGTGTACGCGACTGCGCTGGGGATACGACGCGGACGGGTGTCAAGAAAGTGTATATAAGTATATGTGAGTGCAAAGAGGGTGTCTTTGGCTTTCTGCTGGCGATTTGACACGGACGGGTGTCAGGATGTATCTGTAGTACGGGTGATTTGTTTGTAAAGGGTGTTCAGGCGACTTTACTGGGGAAAGATGACACGGACGGGTGCCAAAAGGTGTATATACCGGTGTTTGTGATTTGTGAGGGAACTGCTTTTGCTGGGACTCTGATGGGGATTCTGGGGGAAAGTAATCTGTATTCACAAGCGTTTAATTCACAACATGACTTATGATTATGCTATGCATTTGATTTTTGCCGTAATGCTCCGTGTTAGACGGAATGCTACGCTCTGGGGTGTGAATATGCTGCGGATGCCATGATTATGCAAAGGGGCACAGATCCGGGATTCGGATCCCAATGCCGCGAAGATCTCTGGTCGATCTGCTTGAAATGGACCTCCCAGTTGGGGATGAGATCATTGGTAGATCTAATGATGTATCTGCTTGGGGATATATGCCACCGGTTGACATATCCTTGTAATACGGGACCCAGCTGGGGTTTGTAGAAGCTTTCTTCACTCTGTTGTGATCTCTTCAAGCGTTGCTCTTCTGGATAGAAGCTGGAACTCTGTGGGGAGATGATTTCCTGTCTTCTGTATTCAACTGAGGATGACAAGGCAACTCGGCTGGGGAATTGTGAGAGTCAACTCAGCTGGGGAGAGCAAACAAGAGGCAACTCAGCTGGGGAGGAAACATCCTGAGTGTTAAACCTGTCAGTTGATTTGGCAACCTTGCTGGGGGAATGGGGAGCAACTCAGCTGGGGAAAGAGCATTTCGGATGCTGAGATTGAGTGTATGCTGATTCGGCAGCTCTGCTGGGGAAATGGGCACCTTCTAGTGCCATGTGGAAGATAGACCGAGTTGATAATGATTCGCCTACTTGCTGAGACGTAACCTGCATGCCCCAGGTTGTGTTCTGGATACCTGCAATCCTGCAAAGACAATGGAACGTACAAAAGGTCCCGAGGTATCCCTTACCGGATTCCGTCATAGGAGTTAAGTACTTTCGAGAATAATCACATTCCCTGTAAGCATGCGTTTTTTATTTTTAGAGAAAGGCATCTGTACTTATGCAATCGTATTTTTAGAGATATCAGACGACTCTTTGCAAAACATAAATGTGAAAACGAAACATGACTGGAAAATCTGATTTCATTAATTCATGTGCCCTGAATTGGCAAAGATACAGTCAAAGAAACAAATTTCCTGAAATGAGGAGATTGTTACAAATTGAGAAATAAAGTGCTGGCGGTGTTGACGACGCTTTGAGGAGCTTCCTCTCCTGCTATGACTCGTATGACAATGACGTTCTTCTCGTCTTGCTTTCTAGAGAGAGTTGATTCTGATTGAAGCTTGATTCTTTGAAGCTTACCAAGTTGTAGGTGATACAGACGAATTCAGAATGCAGTTGTTCGCTTATTCCCTTATTTTGCATGGATCGCCCTTTCGGGTTTTCAATCCATCGGGATACCCATTTTTGCCTGAGCTGTCCAATGCGGCTTTTCAACTCAGCGGGTGTACATTTTTCATTTATTTCCCTTACTTTTGCCCGAGTCTTTTATTCTGTTTTTGACTCGCCGGGATGCCCTATTTTTGCCTGGACTTACATTCTGTTTTTATGTCCAGTGGGTCATTTTATGCGAAGTATTTTTTAACTGCATCTGAATTCACAGGGGACGGAAAATCTTCACCATCCATGGTGCTGAGCATCAGTGCTCCACCAGAGAAAACTTTCTTGACGACGAATGGTCCTTCGTAATTTGGAGTCCATTTGCCCCTGTGGTCTGTATGAGGAGGGAGGATTCTTTTCAGCACAAGATCTCCCACTTGGTACTCTCGATGCCTGACTTTCTGATCGAAGGCCCTCTTCATTCTCTTCTGATATAACTGCCCATGACAGATTGCAGCCAATCTCTTCTCTTCGATCAGACTCAGTTGCTCGTATCGGGACCGAACCCATTCTGCTTCACTCAGTTTGACGTCCATTAATACCCGCAGCGAGGGTAACTCAACTTCAACTGGTAGGACTGCTTCCATACCATATACAAGCTGATACGGTGTTGCCCCAGTGGATGTTCTGATTGATGTGCGGTACCCATGCAAGGCAAATGGTAGCATTTCGTGCCAGTCTTTGTAGGTGATTACCATCTTCTGCACAATCTTCTTGATATTCTTATTTGCTGCCTCAACAGCGCCATTCATCTTTGGCCTGTAAGGAGAAGAATTGTGATGTTGGATCTTGAAGTCCCGGCATAGCTCTGCCATCATTTTGTTGTTCAAGTTGGAACCATTATCAGTAATGATTCGCTCGGGCACTCCATACCGACAGATGATGTCTCTCTTCAGGAATCGGGCTACCACTTGTCTTGTAACATTTGCATATGAGGCTGCTTCAACCCACTTGGTGAAATAGTCAATGGCGACCAGGATGAATCTGTGGCCGTTCGAAGCAGTCGGCTCAATCTTGCCGATCATATCAATGCCCCACATAGCAAAGGGCCATGGTGAAGACATGATGTTCAAAGGATTGGGAGGCACGTGCACTTTATCTGCGTAGATCTGGCATTTGTGACATTTCCTGGCATAGGCACAACAGTCTGCATCCATTGTGATCCAATAATAGCCTGATCTTAACAACTTCTTAGCCATGGCATGCCCTCCAGCATGGGTACCAAAAGAGCCTTCATGCACTTCATGCATCAGTAGATCTGCCTCCGTCTTGTCAACACATCTGAGGAGTACCATGTCAAAGTTCCTCTTGTATAAAGATCCATCAGTATTCAGAAAGAAACTCCCAGCAAGCCTTCTTAAAGTTTTCTTATCATTGGAAGATGCCCCAGGTGGGTATGTCTGATCCTCCAAGAAGCACTTGATGTCGTGGAACCAAGGCTTATCATCTTTGGCAATATCTGCCGCAAATACATATGCTGGTCTATCAAGTCTCGATACTGAAATCTGAGGTACAAAGTTAGCAGTCTGAACTTTGATCATGGACGAAATGGTAGCCAATGCATCCGCAAACTGATTCTCGTCCCGAGGGATATACTCAAGCTTGACTGTTGTAAAGAAAGTCAGTAACCTTCTTGTATAATCCCTGTAAGGTATCAGATGATCCTGGTGGGTATACCATTTCCCGTTGGTTTGATTGACTACCAAAGCTGAATCTCCGAATACGGTCAATGTTTTGATCCTGAGGTCAATGGCTTCCTCAAGACCCATAATGCAAGCTTCGTATTCAGCTTCGTTGTTAGTGCAGTTGAAAGTGAGTTTTGCCGAGAAAGGCATGTGAACTCCTTTAGGTGTAATGAGTACTGCACCAACACCACGGCCATTCATGTTAACAGCCCCATCAAACATCATAGTCCATTCTTCTTCCGGGTCGGGCCCTTCAGTGTGAATAGGCTCTTCGTGATCTTTTGCTTTAATGAACATGATGTCTTCATCAGGGAAGTCAAACCTCATAGGCTGGTAGTCATCAATGGGTTGCTTAGCCAGATATTCAGATAGTACACTGCCCTTGATGGCTTTCTGAGATGTGTACTGTATGTCGTATTCTGTGAGAATCATCTGCCATCTTGCAACCCGTCCGGTAAGAGCTGGCTTCTCGAAAATGTACTTAACTGGATCCATTTTTGAGATTAACAAGGTAGTGTGGGTCAACATATACTGTCTCAGTCGGCGAGCAGCCCACGCTAAAGCACAGCAAGTTTTCTCGAGCAGTGAATAACGCTGTTCACAGTCGGTAAACTTTTTGCTTAGGTAGTATATTGCATACTCTTTTCGACCAGACTCGTCATGCTGGCCCAGCACACACCCCATCGACTCCTCTAATACTGTCAAGTACATAATCAGAGGTCTTCCTTCAACTGGCGGCATGAGGATTGGAGGTTCTTGCAGATATTCTTTGATCTTGTCAAAAGCCTTCTGGCAATCTTCGTTCCACCTGGCCGTCTGTTCCTTTCTTAATAGCTTGAACAAGGGTTCACAGGTTGCTGTGAGGTGAGATATGAACCGTGAGATGTAGTTCAATCGACCTAAGAACCCTCGAACTTCTTTCTCAGTTTTTGGTGCAGGCATCTCTTGAATAGCCTTGACTTTATCAGGATCAACCTCAATCCCTTTCTCGCTTACAATAAAGCCCAGCAGCTTACCGGATCGCACCCCGAATGTGCATTTGTTGGGGTTCAACTTCAGTTGGTATTTCCTCAGACGCTTGAATAACTTGAGCAGATTTACCAGGTGATCTTCCTCTGTAAGGGACTTGGCGATCATATCATCCACATAACATTCTATTTCCTTGTGGATCATATCATGGAATAATGTCACCATAGCCCGTTGATATGTGGCACCAGCATTCTTTAGTCCGAATGGCATCACCTTGTAACAGAACGTGCCCCAAGGTGTGATGAATGTTGTCTTCTCCATGTCTTCAGGTGACATCTTGATCTGATTATATCCTGAAAATCCATCCATGAAGGAGAATACCGAGAACTGAGCCGTGTTATCCACCAATACATCAATGTGAGGTAATGGGAAGTCATCTTTCGGGCTGGCTCTGTTCAGATCCCGGTAGTCAACACACATTCTTACTTTGCCATCCTTCTTAGGCACAGGTACTATATTAGCAACCCACGGAGGGTAGCTAGTCACAGCAAGGAACCCGGCGTTCCATTGCTTTTGTACCTCTTCTTTGATTTTCATAGCCATGTCTGGGCGAGTTCGGCGCAACTTCTGTTTAACTGGTGGGCATTCTTCCCTCAAAGGCAGCTTATGCACAACAATGTCGGTATCCAACCCTGGCATATCTTGATACGACCAAGCAAACACATCAACATACTCTTGAAGCAGATCTATCAACTGTCTCTTCACCGAGTCTTGCAGGCAGGCCCCGATTTTAACTTCTTTCACGTCTTCGCCAGTACCAAGATTAATCACTTCAATCTCCTCCTGGTGAGGAGTGATGACCTTTTCCTCCTGTCTCAACAACCTGGCTAGCTCTTCAGGAAGCTCATATTCTTCATCAACCCCTTCATCAGCTTGATTGATTGGATTGTCAAAGTCATACGATGTCATAGCCGTGCTGTTGTCGGTGCTGTCTGGAAGGCACTCTCTGCAAGGGTTAAGTTTGTTCATTTTAGTGATTGATTTTAATCTTGCTTTAGAAAAAAGTGAAATGAAGTTATCATTTTGAAAACACCGCCATTTATTTTTGTACAAAAAGAAAAATGGAAAAACAGTGAGCAGAAAAGAAAAAAACTTGTTTGCAAAAAGATGTCTGATATTTCATTAATTTAATCTTGTTTGCACAAAAGTACAGATGGCCCTGGTTACAAAATGAGTCTTGTCATCTTGGGCAAGATGCAAGACTTGGATGCATGCTATATAAAAATACAGGAAATAATAATTACTCTGCATGAGTAACTCTTATAATTTCCTGGGAAGACCAGTTCGAGACACTGCTCCCCGGGATCTTCGGACGAATCCAATTCTCCAGATTGCGCTCCTCTTCCAGCTCGTCTTCCAGACAGTTGATAGCATCAGGGGTAAGCATCCCCCCACTGACAAAACCAGGCTCTGCAGCAGCCTTTGCTTGATGTTGAGTTGGTCTGTAACCCAACCCAAACTTGTCCTTCTTTTCCTCCACAGCTAAGACCTTGCCCCAGCCTAGGGCAGTTCCTTCCTCAACAACCTTCCGGGCCTGTTGGTAAGACGACATTGGGGTACCAGATACAGCAGATGCTTCATTCACATTCAACGCTTCAAACCCCTGGCTCATTGTTTCATGGATCTCTCCATCCATTTCAATGTACTTGTAGGTTGCCAGGTGGCTGACAAAGATGTCCTCCTCTCCACAGATTGTGACAACTTGACCTTCCCACTCAAATTTTAACTTTTGGTGAAGGGTAGACGTTATTGCGCCGGCGGCGTGAATCCAGGGTCTACCCAACAAACAGCTGTAGGCGGGCTGAATGTCCATCACGTAAAAGATAGTTTTAAAGGTCTGCGGGCCAATTGTCACGGGCAGCTCAATCTCTCCCAGAACCGATCTCTTCGAACCGTCAAAGGCCCGTACCACCAGGTTGCTGGGTCTCAATGCCAGTCCATCATATTCAAGCTTCACCAGAGCCTTCTTTGGTAAGACATTCAGGGAAGAACCTGTGTCCACCAGCACATGAGAAAGGACAACTCCTTTGCATTCCATGGTTATGTGCAAGGCTTTGTTGTGGTTGCGGCCATCCACTGTCAGGTCAGAATTGGTAAACCCTAGCCCATTGCTAGCAGTGACATTTCCAACAACGGTTTCCAATTGGTTGACAGTAATCTCCTCGGGCACGTAAGCTGCGTGCAGTACTTTCAGTAGTGCATTCCGATGGGCTTCGGAGCACATAAGCAGAGAGAGGATGGAGATTTTGGATGGCGTCTGGTGAAGTTGATCCACAATTTTATAGTCACTCTTTTTGATGATCCGCATGAACTCATCAACTTCCTGATCAAATGGAGTCTTCAGGGCTTCTTTGGCAGCTGGATCTTCCTGCACCGGGCCTTTTCCTTTTGCCTTGGCAGCAGCTTCTGCTTCGGCAGTAGGTCTTTGGACTTGTGAAGCAAAGAGACGTCCGCTTCGGGTGAAGCCTCCGCCTCCGCCCACATTATCAATTTGTGGTGCAGGTGCTGATGTTTCAAGAGTGATTCTTTTCCCTTCACAGTACACGTCAGAGCCATAGTGCCAAGGGATGGCCCGATTGCTTTCATATGGTACTGGTCCAGGCACCGTGACAGTGACTGGACTGATTACTGCTGCTGAAGGGACTGTAATTGTTTGTGGATCATAAAAGATTGTAACTGGTGCTCTGGTGGGAGCAGCACCTTCTGAATGATAAGCAGAATTATTCTCGGGATCGTAGAATATGGTAACAGTAGAGACATCTTCATGATTGATTGCTGGTGTTGTAGGAGGTTCTGTTGGAAGAACTGTTGCTGTTGTTGATGGAGAGTCGAAATGGAATGAAGCTGATGTGGTAGCAGGAGAAACTGTTGAAGTCTGATCACTTGGAAGGACAGGTGAAGTATTTGTTGATGGTGCTGATGAATTATCGGGAACAATAGTTGCTGTGTTTGTAGGAGGGTCTGAAACTGTTGTTGATGACGTTGTCGGATTTGCAGGAAATGATGTAGTGATCTGGAGTAGGCCACTCTGAATAAGGCTGTCAATGCCATTCCTCAAGTCTTCACACCCATTCCAAGAAATATTGCAGTAGGGGCACCCTAGTTCACACCCCGGAAATATATTGTTTTCACGGAGTTGAGCTTTGATTTCCACCAATGGCGTCCTGATCTGATCCACACTAGTTATCAAATAAGACGGTTGGTCTTCTTCAATAGCATTAATACGGGGACCACCATGGTGTGGCATTGGGTTTTTGTTGACATTGGGCGGAGGCGCAAAATTCAAAGCCTTGGAGTCTACCAAGTCTTGTACCTTCATATGCAGAGCCCTGCATTTTTCTGTACTGTGACCAGGTGCGTTTGAATGGAAAGCACACCTAGCATTGGAGTCATAGTTTCTTGGTAGACTGTTGGGATCCGGAGGTGCCAACGTTCTTAGCTCAACTAGGTTGAGTTTCAGAAGCTGTGGCAGCAGGGCAGCATACGGCATTGGGATCGGGTCAATCGCTCGGTTAGCTCGGGATGGCCTTTGTTGGAATGGCCTCTGTTGATTGTTGTTGTTAGAGTTGTTGTTGTAGTTATTTCTTGGAGGATATTGATTCTGATGATGCTGAGGTTGTTGTTGGAAATTTTGTTGAGGAGGTTGATAGACCGGCTGAGGATGAGCTGGAGCAGGGATTGTGACTGCTGCTATTGTTCTGGGAACATAATGGGGCCTGCCCCTGTTGGTGTGAATGGCATTGGTCTCGCCAGTTCTTCTCGGGCCTGCAAAAGGCTTTCTTGTACCACTGGACGAGCTTGCACCATTATCAGATATCTTACCCATTTTTAACAGGCTTTCAATTCTCTCCCCAGCTATGACAACATCTGCGAAGCTAGTGGAAGAGAAAGCAGCCAACCTGTCAATATAGGTTCCCTGAAGAGTGTTCATAAACATGTCTGCCATTTCTCTCTCAGACATTGGGGGTTGAACGGCAGCAGCCAATTGCCTCCATCTTTGGGCGTATTCTCGGAAACTTTCCCTTGACGACTGTGACATTCCCATCAGGAGAGTCCTGTTGGGTGCCATGTCTAAGTTGTATTGATACTGTCGGATGAAGGCTTCTGCCAGGTCCTTCCAGCATCTTACAGTTGCCCTTGTCAAGTGAGAATACCATTCCCTCGATGCTCCTGTCAAACTGTCTTCGAAGTAGAACATCCAAAGCTTCTCATCCATTGTATAGGCCTTCAGCCTTCCCAGAAATGATTGCAGATGAGTCCGGGGGCACGAAGTCCCATTATACTTTTCGAAACAAGGAGGCTTGAACTTATGAGGGATCCTGACCCCATCAACCAAACCCATGTCCATGACGTCGAAGCCCAAAGAATTTTGAGATTCTAAAGACCTTAACTTCTCAGCTATTTCATCCAATCTCCTATCATAAGCATCCTCTCCAGCACCCATTACTGTAAATTGGTCCTCCTGAGGATCTTCTTGAAGTATTCTGGCTGCAGTAGCTGTTCCTTGGATGTTGGCAGGAATATTAATCTCAGGATGTAGATGTGGACCAAACACAGGGGGATTCACATGTGGTTGCACCCTTTCATTATTACTGGTGCCTGCAGTCCCTACATGAGGCTCCTCTGGATTTTGCCTCTCAACCATAGCCCTCAGTCTCTCCTGGCTCTGAGCCATGTTGTTCATAACCTCCATGAACTGCGTCATCTGTGTTCTCATCTCCAATCTTTCATTGGCTAGCTGATTTCTGACATCAGCAAGATCTTGTTGAACTTGATCCATTTGGATGCCCGGCAGGTTGTTTCTAGTTGGGTACCTGTGCGGCCTGTTGAGAGGAAACACCCGGCGACGAGCAATACTGCCTGAGATTTACAACAGAGGTTAGTAACAATAAAACAAAAACCTACAAAACAAACAAAAGGGTTAGCATGCAATGCAGTTATGCTTATTTGTTCTCAAGGTATCCGGTTTGGTCTTCGGTTTTGACCCTTCCAGACCCTTGAAGATGATGCTGTTGAAGTTGCTTTTGATGTGAACCCAGATAGAAACCAACACAAATATATTACAAAGGTGAAATAATACAATTTGTTCATTTTACAACACCGGCCCCCTAAGGGGTCAAAATACATCACAAAAAAAACAAAAGTACATGGAAAAGGAACAACAACAAGCAAATGATCAAACTCCAAGGCCAAACTCATCCTCACGAACTTCCTTGAGAAGTGCTTCGGTCACAGGATCAGCCGGATGCTCCGTGAGACTTCTGATGAGAAGGTTTCTTGTTGCAACAGCTGCAGTCAACTTCTTATTCTGATTTTGGTCCTTTGACCTCTTCAATCCTGCTTTGATTTTCAGCTCTGATATTTCCTCCTGGGCTGCTGCCAGGGCTTTTTCCATCTGCTCCATCTTGTCTTGAACTCTCTTGTCTTCTAGAGTACGGGCCTCAGTGATCCGGACCCACCTGGCCTGACTCTCTTTCAAATACAAGTCTGTTCTTGCTCTTTGGAACTGGGCTTCTTTACAAGCATTCTTCAGAATCTGCTCACCAGCTTTAGACTTGTTGATATAATCTCCAGACTTCTCAATTTTAGTCAAGTGTTCCACCCTCAGCTTCTCCAATCTTTCAATCTCCCTCACACCTTCACTCCTCTCCCGGAGGGTCTTCTGCAAGGCTTGGGATAACTTCTCATTCCTTTCCTTCAGGCTTTCAAACTCCTCCAGACTGATAGCAGCAGAGGGTGGTGCTGATGATGACTCAGGCATGTCTTCTATGGTGAAAGGCAATCCAGAGAATTGGGCCCTAGCATGGGACCACTCATAATATTGGACTGATGCCACATTATTGCACTTCCCCAGAATGGTGATTCCCTTGGTTTGAACATTATCCCAGGCCCAGGAAGCCTGCCTAACAACAGTCAAACTGATCTTGTTCTCACAGTAGAGGGTCTCAACTAGATCCTGCTCCCTAGGAGTATGAACTAGTGCATAGCCCAATTGCCTTCTGAACAGCGGAGGGTTGTAATTGATACTTCCCTTGACTCCTATTAAAGGCACATTGGGAAAGTGCCCACAGCTTGTGATGATGTCTCTGCCCTTGGTGCTTTGAGTACACCATCTGATATCTGCTGAAGTCAGGATAGTGAGTCTCTTAGCCCAGTTGCTTTGCTGATGAGGATTGAGAAATGCATCTGTCCTGGGTAGATGCCTGAGGAGCCAAGCATGGAATAATGGAGCACAAATCCTCACTAATCTTCCCCTTTGCTTCTCATTTCTCTGATGTACTGAGTAATAGAGATCACCCAGTAAAGTTGGCACTGGGTTCTTCAGGATGAACAAATGGATTGCATTCTTGCTGATGAATCGAGGCTCATCTGCAAACAACACAATTCCATATACACTTAAGGCCAACAGAGCACAAACAGCTTTCCACTCCCCCAAGGAGGCCTTCAAACTAGCTTGAGAAATCAGGAAGTCCAGATGAAATCCAAGGATCCCAGCTTTAGAGGTCAAGTGTTGTTCAATCAATACAGGTTCCAGGTGCAAAGCTTTTGCTATCTCTCCATTGCTGGGAAAGACCATTTCAGGGTTGAAAGGGATTTCTCTTTTGATAGGCAAACCAACCAAATATGAGTATTCTTCCAGAAGAGGCCCCAACTGAAAGTCTTGAAAGGTGAAACATCTCAATGGAGGATCATAAAACTGAATGCAGGTGTGGATGAGGCTCCTCTGAGATGGGTCCAGATCCATGACCATGTCCAGTACGTCTCCATAACTTTCCCTGAACAAGGGTATGTGCTCTGGAGTGATCAGGGTTTGGATCCTCCTGATGTCTGATAAGTCTGGTTGGAAGAAATGATAGGTGATGTTGCTTTTCTTTGGAGCCATGATGCTGAAGATTGAGTAGAGTGCTGATGAAGATGCTGAAAGAATGAGCCACTGATTGGCTGGTGCAAGTAACTGAAGTATGGCTGACAAGCTGAAGCAAGTGCTGGTGGAGATAAGTAAATGATGCAGATGGGGTCAAAACCAAAACCAGGAATGAAGGTGGATACCCTGAAACACAAATAAGCACATGTTAATATGATGCAATGAGTATGTATGCAAATGAAATGCAAAAGGGTTTGTGACTGAGCTGGATCTGATTAACTGCCTTGGTATAGATCCCTGTGTGTTCAAGAATTCCAGATGGGGGTCTATAAATCCAGTAACCAGGGTGGGGGACTCAAATAAAGAGCCATAAGTCCAGGGTTTTAGAATAACAAGAACTGTCCAACATGGAGTATTCTTAACAAAGTCAAAGTAACAGGGTATTCTGAGGTCAAGGTACCTGCAAACCTGTAAACAGCCCAACCCCCTCACAGGTGGTGATCTAGAACAAGGATCCTCAGACTTGGATCAGTTATGAGAAGTGTAAACACTTCTAACCCGGAGGTACAGTGTTTACAATAACCATAACAATTCCTCCTCTAATTCACCTCAGTTTCTGAAGGTCAATACTAAAAGGTCATCCAGACTTAGCAGGCTTCCCAGATAGCCCTAGTATTGCAGGAAATCCGCAACACAGAGTTCTCAAGAAGAAACCCATATCTGAACCGTGTTTCATATTCCCGCACCAGACCGAAATGGAATGGGAAAGAATATGATTCACTCTAGCCTAGGTGTCACTCAGGTCCCAGGTATAGGACCTTAACTCTCAATGAAACACCCACCCACCAAAACAAAAACCAAATCCAGCCAGCAACAATGACAGTATGATATATATAAATGCAATAAAGAAAGCAGTAAAGTAACTGTACATAAAGCAAATAACAGAAATAAGTACAAGCACAAACAAGCACATAACACCCCAGTAAACACAAATCAATCAAGCGCTAGGAGGAACCCACAAAAAGAACCAGAGGCCCTGGTTGCAGTATAAGGTTCCCCAGCAGAGTCGCCAAGCTGTCGCTCCCGAAGATTTGCATCCAGGTACAAGCGCGAACGGTCGGCGAAGGGAACAGTGAGAACACACAGCCGTGAACTCACCGGAGATGAATAGAGTCGCCAGCTAGGCATTTTTATCCCGGAGGAAAGGTAATGCTGCATAGACCTAGAAAAAGATGGATAAGACGGTTTGCGAACCAGAGAGACTGAGAAAGGGGGTTGGTTACAACCTGGGAAGGTATTAGCACCCAGATTGTCCGCCGTACTCGACGGGATCCACGCTTGAAAGATTTGTGTTTTAAAGGGGTAGTGTCAGTGCAATTTGTGTGTAAAAGAGCTGGAAAACACAATGTACAGGTGTCAGTGTATAGTGTATAAGTGATATGAAGTATGAAAGTGTCAGTGTGAGGAAGGAGTGAAATGCTCAAGATCATGAGGCTAAAGAATAAAGCTAGAAGGAGGGGGAATATACAGAGACTTTTGTTCGATAACTGTTAAGTTATGCCTACGTATCCTCTCGTGCAATGAGGAAGTCAGAACACCGTAGTTCGACCCAAAGAGACTGAAAGATGAATTGACTTGTGAACTGCTTGCTTGTCAATGCTCAAGTGTATGATCTGTCTGGCACAGATGCTAACTGTCTTGCATTAGACGGAAGAAGCAAGTTCTCGCTTGTGAGTGAAGATGATGAGAAAAGAATCCCGAAGGAGACGATTATTATTTGTTTTTTTTGAGTTTTCAGTCTTTTATTGCTTTTGAAAATTTGTCATAGGTTAATGAGCTTAAGCCTAAACCGATGGATTTAGTAAACTCATCACATCTTCCCTCTGATTAGGGGTAATGAGAATACCTTAAGTGTGAAGTCAGATTCTCACACTTAATCACCTTTGATGTAGGGTTAAGATCATTAACCTACTTGTGATTAATTAGATGTTTTTGGTGTTTTTGTTTAGTGTTGAGTGATGAGGTTAAGCCATAATCAGGGATTAAACAGACTCATTACACCATCCTAATAGAAGGATAATAGATGAGAATGTTTAAGCTGAGGAAAACTCCTCAACTTAATCCATGATTAGGGATTAAACTCATGACAAAACAAAGCCTTTATTGAGTGGATTTTAGTTAATGATATGATGATGAAGTGAGTTTTAGGGTTTATAAGACAACTTGAGGGGGACTTGTCCATTAACACTAGGGTTAGTCCTTCTTAACCAGTTAAGGAAGAATTAGAACCCTAATGCAAGGCCCAAGTTACAAGTGTGAAGTCTTGATGATTATTATGTGAATTAATTAGAGGATTTAAACACATTAAGGGTTCAACACTTAGGATTAAAGTTATACACTCCATCCTAATAGAAGGATGCAGGCATAAGCTTAATCACAAAGCCTTAAAGCCTTTAGGGTTTAGTCCCTGATTATGAGGTGAGAAGAGAAGACTCAATGAGACACAAAGGTAAAACTAAGTGGGGGACTAATCAAAATCCTAACCATTGTCATGCTTGGTTGTTCCTAAGGTTTGTGAGGTTAACAAGAAAGATTTTCAAAGGAACCACCAGGAAGCAGATGAACAGGATCAAGAGAAGCAAAGTGACTTGCTTCATTCAAGAAGTCAAGTCACTTGAAGAAAGAAAGTGGGAGAAACAAGAATGAGCAAGCTCAATCTCAAACACATATATAAATGCAGCAATGGATGCAAGGGAGATGAAAAGAAAAGTTATGAGAAGTGAAGGCAAATTCACTTCTCAAGTTTACCTACCACCTGAAATGTTAGAAAGAAATGCAATGCAATGCAAAATGGGATGAAATGGTATGATGCTAAACAAAACCAGAAGCATGTTGATGATGATAATGATGTTATGAGGTGCTGCAAACATGAGGCAAGACAATGGGGATGTTCATACAAGATCATGAATGCAAATGATGCAAGTTAAGGAACATGAACAAGCATGAAATGTTATGAAGCATACAAGGCAAATGACATGGCAAATATGTAATGCAATGATCAAACATGCTTTCTATATGTCTTAAGATGTCAAATGAATCACAAGAATGCACAAAATGCAAAGACAAGTCATGTTATGCAAGAGAATGCAAGAAGGATGCAAAAGAAAGCCCAAATTAGGGTTCATGGATCAAACATCAAACACAAACCAAAAACAGAAGCAAAACCCTAAAGTAAAAATGGAAAATGGCACCCAAGGAAACCCTAGACCTATAATAAACCACTGCCCAAAGGGGAGCTCTCAACTCTCAACCAAACTCAAGATATGATTTTTCTAAGTTTGCTAGGGTTTTAGGGTTCCTAAACAAGAAAATTACTAAACAAAAGGAAAATGAAAGATCAAATCATGGCCATTTAATCTTACAAACTACATGCTAAACACAATGCAATGCAAGAAGAATCAATGTCCAACTCTTCACCAAAAGGCAGAAATGAATTTTCAAACCTATGATCAAAATAATGCATAAAAAATGATTTAATTCAATGAAAAATTCTTAAAGTGCATTAAGATCAAAAAAGAAATTTGGTTTGAAGGTTGGACAATGTTTCTAAATGTCTTAGAACATTTCATGAATTTTTTTGTAATTTTTAAATACCTAAAAGTATTTTTAATTAATTAATTCTCATTAATCAATTAAAAATAATCTTTTAAATATTTAAAAATACTTTTTTAAATGATAAAAATAAAATAAAAATGTTTTTGGGTCTTAAAAATTATTAAAACTTTAAAGAAAAAGTTTCATAATTTTTAAGACATTTTTGCTATTTTAAATTAAATATGCAAAACAAATGAGAAAGAAATGAATTAAAATTAAAATAAATGGGAAGTAATCAGATTGGATGGCTGGGATTGAAGCTGGGTTCAAAGGCATTGACTGCGCGCCAGAATGAAAGGCCTAGATTCACTCTGAGCAAATTAACTTAATCACGAATTAATTAAACTAAAGAGAGAGATTAGGGCTAATTGGGAAGATCCTAGCCATTCACACGCGCGGGAGGTCAAAGAAGTCAACTGATCAAACGCTCCAAATTCAAACTGACATAAATGACTGGGATTATGCCCTAATCACATATAGGTGGCCGGAGAAGACTTCCGGTCGTCTTCTCCGGCCAGAAGCTCACCTGAAAATCTCAAAACCTCTCAATACGTACCAAAAATGAAAACCAAGAACATGTAAATGATCCTTATCCTCTCACGAATCAAACCCCTAACCTAAAACAAATTTAAAGTTCCTAAATCAACTGAATCGAAAGAAAGAAAAACTAGGGTTCGTGAGCTTCAAACACAAATTAAATGCTCAAAACAAAACCATTTCAAAAACTAAAGGTACCAGGATGATCAGTGCATCATGAAGAACAAGTTTGTAACATAAAAAACCATTTCTGGAAAAATTAATTTCGAGCTAGCTGAGATTTGGAGCTTTCAATTTAGGAACTTTCTGGCCACTTCCTTTGATGCAAGCTGCTCTACTTGATCCCCCAAATGTGTTTGAATGCTCAAAAACAATTTATGCTGGCTGGATAGGGAGATTCGACAGCTTCTGCTCAAGCTTGCTCAACAATGGCAATGGAGTTTCAGGCACTCTCAGGTCATGGTGATGGGTTGTTTGAGGTCTATGCAGTGTATAGAGAAGATTTGTGGTATTGGTTTGTGTGTTTGTGAGCTAGGATGGAAGATTCGAAAGTTTTTGCAAACTGAAGTAAGAAATGGCAGTGGGATTTCTTGGCTGTTTTAGGCTTGTGTTTTGGGTGCTGGGTGGCCTATAGGGTGTGGTGGGATGATTGATGAAGGTTGCTTGGGTGTTTGATGGCTGTCTAAGCAGATTCGAAGCAAGTTGCAATGTGGAAGGTTTTTGTGAAAGTGGTGAATGAGAGAGTTTCAGCCTTTGTTCTTGTTATGTTTAGCTTGCAAATTGTCCACATAACTCTCTCTCATTGGTCAGTTGATGTGACTTGTGCTTTTTTGATTGGTAAGTTACCTTTTGCAAAAAGTCAAAAATTGTGTAAGACAAGCATGGTGAAGTGCTAGCTTGGTACAAGGCCTAGGGGCTGCGCAGCATGGGGGAGGTGAGTGAGCCAGCAAGGTCAGCATCCAAGTTCACAAGTTGTAAGAAGTGATCATGAGTGTTTTGCAAGTTGGTTGGCTTATGTTTCACATGTGATCCTTTGCATAACCAAACATGAAACCAAGGGCAAACTTAGTTCAAATCTGATTTTTGTAACTTAGAGAATGTTCACATGCTGATTTGAGATGAATTAGAGGCTGCAATGTGTTTTGATCCAAGACTTTGCAAAATTTCCACTTGATGCATAACTTGAAAATAAGTGATTTTTGGCAACTTTGCATGGTCATAACTTTTGATCCAAGAAGCATTTTATCATGTTCTTGTACTTTTTGAAAAGGGAAAGATGAGATCTACAACTTTCATGACCAAAGTTTTTCCATTTGAAGCCTTTTTGGATCATGAATCAAGGCTTGAAAATTGACCTAAAATGAGGCATTCTTGAAAAGTCAACTATGCCCAAAAAGTCAACATTTGCAAAAACCCTAAATTCCTGATTTTTATGAACTTCAACCTTCTTCCATGATCAAATAAAGATCATATACACTCAAAATGATGAAGATCACCCATTGGTTGGGTCATTGGGGGCCTCAGATGCCCTGATTTTGCACTGACTTGTCTGAAAAGTCAACTCTTGATCAGATGACTTCCCCATGGAATTTCTTCATAAAAATTGATATGCATACTCCCTATACCATATAGAGACCAATGGAAACAAGAATGACCAAAAAATTTGGAGTTATGGCCTCTGAAACCAAAACCCTAATTTTCAGTCAACTGTGCAGTTCATCCTGGCTCTGCATCCACTCAAACCCTAGTTCTTGTGATTCCTCTGCAATTTGGACTTTGTGAGGATGTAACATGATACAAGAACACACATGGACCTCTTTGAGTTGATTAGTTTCCTTTGGAATGGCTCAAGATGCTCTGAGGTTGCTCAGATCACAAACCCTAGGTGCAGATGCCTTAGAAACTATCCAGTGAATCAAAAATGAGATGTGAGATGATATGATTGTATTTATGCATATGAGGATCACAAGCCATGGTGTGAATGGGTGAGGGCAAATTTGGGGTGTTTACAGCTGCCCCTATTCAAACATGAGTTAGCTGTGCAGGATGTAAGCGACGGCTTAACAGGCGAACAAGATAACTTGTGGTTGAATACCAAAGACAGTCCAAAATTTGCACTCACAGAAAGAAGAAGAAAAGGGATATAGATTGTAAAGGCAAAATAAGGTATATTGTAAAGTGTGGGCGACGGAGGACGACCGTCGAGCAGAGGACGACTGCCGGGTAAAGAGCAATGACGGGGACGGCCGACATGCTGGTAAAATGTATAAAGCAATGACGGGGACGGCCGACATGCTGGTAAAGTGATATGTGAAGCAAAGCGATGACGGGGACGGCCGACATGCTAGTAAAGTGTATAAAGCAATGACGGGGACGACCGACATGCTGGGGATAACAGGTAAAGCTAAGACGGGGACGGCCGACTAGCTGGGGAAAATAAAATATCATGATGGGGACGGCCATCAAGATAAAGCTGCAAAATTCTTAGGATTAATGAAACATGACGGGGACGGCCATCAAGTTCATAAAGGTAAAGTAACCAACGATGGGGACGGCCATCGGGCTAAAAAAGGAAAAGGGACCACGACGGGGACGGCCATCGGGTTAAAGAATGAATGAAATAAACAGATGATGGGGTACGGCCATCAAAGGTGAAGGACGATCACCTAGCAGGGGACGGCTGCTCTGTTGGGTATAAAAGAAATATGATGGGGACGGCCATCAAAGGTGGAGGACGATCACCTAGCAGGGGACGGCTGCTCTGTTGGGGATAAAAGAAATATGATGGGGACGGCCATCAAAGGTGGAGGACGACCACCTAGCAGGGGACGGCTGCTCTGTTGGGGATAAAAGAAATATGATGGGGACGGCCATCAAAGGTGGAGGACGACCACCTGGCAGGGTACGGCTGCCGAAAATATCAACGATGGGGACGGCCATCGGATAGAAAAGGTCAACGATGGGGACGGCCATCGGACGAGCAAGATGGAGGACGACCATCAAGAAGTGGAGGACGACCACTCAGCAGGGGACGGCTGCTCTCGAGGTTTATCATAACACAGGACGAGTGTTAGATAACCAAAATCAACAATGGGGACGGCCATTGGATAAAGTGATGAAGGACGATCATCAAAAGGTGGAGGACGACCACCTAGCAGGGGACGGCTGCTAAAATCAACGATGGGGACGGCCATCGGATGAGCATGATGGAGGACGACCATCAAGAAGTGGAGGACGACCACTCAGCAGGGTACGGCTGCTCTCAAAGGTATCATAACACAGGACGAGTGTTAGATAAAAAGAAAATTTGCTTTGTTGGCGATCTACTGGGGATAGTAAACACGGACGAGCGTTTACATCCAAGAAACAAAAGGTATAAGTGTTTGGTATTGTGTATAGATTAAAGATGCGGACGAGCATCCTTAAGACTATGATACGGACGAGTATTATGTAGAAACAAACTGACACATGTTCAGAGATGATGATACGGACGAATATCAACTGGTTAACAAAGAACACGGACGAGTGTTGCATCTGAAAGGACTCTTCTGGGGAATAGTAGACACGGACGAGTATCTATATTCAAGAAGACACAAGTGTTTGACACGGTGTATGGATTAAAGATGCGGACGAGCATCCCTAAGACTATGATACGGACGAGTATCATGTAGAAACAAACACTAGACGCGATGTTCTGAGATGATGGTACGGACGAGTACCAACTGGTTAACAAAGAACAAGGACTACTGTCGAATCTGTGGGGATATGAGTGATGATGTATACAAGATACGGACGAGTATCTGTATAAGTGTATCGTGAGTAATGAGTATTGTATTGATGAGTGTTTATCTGCTGGGGAGAGTGACACGGACGGGTGCCAAGAGAGAAAAGTGTAATATTAACAAGTGTGTGGGTGATGAAGGTGTACGCGACTGCGCTGGGGATACGACGCGGACGGGTGTCAAGAAAGTGTATATAAGTATATGTGAGTGCAAAGAGGGTGTCTTTGGCTTTCTGCTGGCGATTTGACACGGACGGGTGTCAGGATGTATCTGTAGTACGGGTGATTTGTTTGTAAAGGGTGTTCAGGCGACTTTACTGGGGAAAGATGACACGGACGGGTGCCAAAAGGTGTATATACCGGTGTTTGTGATTTGTGAGGGAACTGCTTTTGCTGGGACTCTGATGGGGATTCTGGGGGAAAGTAATCTGTATTCACAAGCGTTTAATTCACAACATGACTTATGATTATGCTATGCATTTGATTTTTGCCGTAATGCTCCGTGTTAGACGGAATGCTACGCTCTGGGGTGTGAATATGCTGCGGATGCCATGATTATGCAAAGGGGCACAGATCCGGGATTCGGATCCCAATGCCGCGAAGATCTCTGGTCGATCTGCTTGAAATGGACCTCCCAGTTGGGGATGAGATCATTGGTAGATCTAATGATGTATCTGCTTGGGGATATATGCCACCGGTTGACATATCCTTGTAATACGGGACCCAGCTGGGGTTTGTAGAAGCTTTCTTCACTCTGTTGTGATCTCTTCAAGCGTTGCTCTTCTGGATAGAAGCTGGAACTCTGTGGGGAGATGATTTCCTGTCTTCTGTATTCAACTGAGGATGACAAGGCAACTCGGCTGGGGAATTGTGAGAGTCAACTCAGCTGGGGAGAGCAAACAAGAGGCAACTCAGCTGGGGAGGAAACATCCTGAGTGTTAAACCTGTCAGTTGATTTGGCAACCTTGCTGGGGGAATGGGGAGCAACTCAGCTGGGGAAAGAGCATTTCGGATGCTGAGATTGAGTGTATGCTGATTCGGCAGCTCTGCTGGGGAAATGGGCACCTTCTAGTGCCATGTGGAAGATAGACCGAGTTGATAATGATTCGCCTACTTGCTGAGACGTAACCTGCATGCCCCAGGTTGTGTTCTGGATACCTGCAATCCTGCAAAGACAATGGAACGTACAAAAGGTCCCGAGGTATCCCTTACCGGATTCCGTCATAGGAGTTAAGTACTTTCGAGAATAATCACATTCCCTGTAAGCATGCGTTTTTTATTTTTAGAGAAAGGCATCTGTACTTATGCAATCGTATTTTTAGAGATATCAGACGACTCTTTGCAAAACATAAATGTGAAAACGAAACATGACTGGAAAATCTGATTTCATTAATTCATGTGCCCTGAATTGGCAAAGATACAGTCAAAGAAACAAATTTCCTGAAATGAGGAGATTGTTACAAATTGAGAAATAAAGTGCTGGCGGTGTTGACGACGCTTTGAGGAGCTTCCTCTCCTGCTATGACTCGTATGACAATGACGTTCTTCTCGTCTTGCTTTCTGGAGAGAGTTGATTCTGATTGAAGCTTGATTCTTTGAAGCTTACCAAGTTGTAGGTGATACAGACGAATTCAGAATGCAGTTGTTCGCTTATTCCCTTATTTTGCATGGATCGCCCTTTCGGGTTTTCAATCCATCGGGATACCCATTTTTGCCTGAGCTGTCCAATGCGGCTTTTCAACTCAGCGGGTGTACATTTTTCATTTATTTCCCTTACTTTTGCCCGAGTCTTTTATTCTGTTTTTGACTCGCCGGGATGCCCTATTTTTGCCTGGACTTACATTCTGTTTTTATGTCCAGTGGGTCATTTTATGCGAAGTATTTTTTAACTGCATCTGAATTCACAGGGGACGGAAAATCTTCACCATCCATGGTGCTGAGCATCAGTGCTCCACCAGAGAAAACTTTCTTGACGACGAATGGTCCTTCGTAATTTGGAGTCCATTTGCCCCTGTGGTCTGTATGAGGAGGGAGGATTCTTTTCAGCACAAGATCTCCCACTTGGTACTCTCGATGCCTGACTTTCTGATCGAAGGCCCTCTTCATTCTCTTCTGATATAACTGCCCATGACAGATTGCAGCCAATCTCTTCTCTTCGATCAGACTCAGTTGCTCGTATCGGGACCGAACCCATTCTGCTTCACTCAGTTTGACGTCCATTAATACCCGCAGCGAGGGTAACTCAACTTCAACTGGTAGGACTGCTTCCATACCATATACAAGCTGATACGGTGTTGCCCCAGTGGATGTTCTGATTGATGTGCGGTACCCATGCAAGGCAAATGGTAGCATTTCGTGCCAGTCTTTGTAGGTGATTACCATCTTCTGCACAATCTTCTTGATATTCTTATTTGCTGCCTCAACAGCGCCATTCATCTTTGGCCTGTAAGGAGAAGAATTGTGATGTTGGATCTTGAAGTCCCGGCATAGCTCTGCCATCATTTTGTTGTTCAAGTTGGAACCATTATCAGTAATGATTCGCTCGGGCACTCCATACCGACAGATGATGTCTCTCTTCAGGAATCGGGCTACCACTTGTCTTGTAACATTTGCATATGAGGCTGCTTCAACCCACTTGGTGAAATAGTCAATGGCGACCAGGATGAATCTGTGGCCGTTCGAAGCAGTCGGCTCAATCTTGCCGATCATATCAATGCCCCACATAGCAAAGGGCCATGGTGAAGACATGATGTTCAAAGGATTGGGAGGCACGTGCACTTTATCTGCGTAGATCTGGCATTTGTGACATTTCTTGGCATAGGCACAACAGTCTGCATCCATTGTGATCCAATAATAGCCTGATCTTAACAACTTCTTAGCCATGGCATGCCCTCCAGCATGGGTACCAAAAGAGCCTTCATGCACTTCATGCATCAGTAGATCTGCCTCCGTCTTGTCAACACATCTGAGGAGTACCATGTCAAAGTTCCTCTTGTATAAAGATCCATCAGTATTCAGAAAGAAACTCCCAGCAAGCCTTCTTAAAGTTTTCTTATCATTGGAAGATGCCCCAGGTGGGTATGTCTGATCCTCCAAGAAGCACTTGATGTCGTGGAACCAAGGCTTATCATCTTTGGCAATATCTGCCGCAAATACATATGCTGGTCTATCAAGTCTCGATACTGAAATCTGAGGTACAAAGTTAGCAGTCTGAACTTTGATCATGGACGAAATGGTAGCCAATGCATCCGCAAACTGATTCTCGTCCCGAGGGATATACTCAAGCTTGACTGTTGTAAAGAAAGTCAGTAACCTTCTTGTATAATCCCTGTAAGGTATCAGATGATCCTGGTGGGTATACCATTTCCCGTTGGTTTGATTGACTACCAAAGCTGAATCTCCGAATACGGTCAATGTTTTGATCCTGAGGTCAATGGCTTCCTCAAGACCCATAATGCAAGCTTCGTATTCAGCTTCGTTGTTAGTGCAGTTGAAAGTGAGTTTTGCCGAGAAAGGCATGTGAACTCCTTTAGGTGTAATGAGTACTGCACCAACACCACGGCCATTCATGTTAACAGCCCCATCAAACATCATAGTCCATTCTTCTTCCGGGTCGGGCCCTTCAGTGTGAATAGGCTCTTCGTGATCTTTTGCTTTAATGAACATGATGTCTTCATCAGGGAAGTCAAACCTCATAGGCTGGTAGTCATCAATGGGTTGCTTAGCCAGATATTCAGATAGTACACTGCCCTTGATGGCTTTCTGAGATGTGTACTGTATGTCGTATTCTGTGAGAATCATCTGCCATCTTGCAACCCGTCCGGTAAGAGCTGGCTTCTCGAAAATGTACTTAACTGGATCCATTTTTGAGATTAACAAGGTAGTGTGGGTCAACATATACTGTCTCAGTCGGCGAGCAGCCCACGCTAAAGCACAGCAAGTTTTCTCGAGCAGTGAATAACGCTGTTCACAGTCGGTAAACTTTTTGCTTAGGTAGTATATTGCATACTCTTTTCGACCAGACTCGTCATGCTGGCCCAGCACACACCCCATCGACTCCTCTAATACTGTCAAGTACATAATCAGAGGTCTTCCTTCAACTGGCGGCATGAGGATTGGAGGTTCTTGCAGATATTCTTTGATCTTGTCAAAAGCCTTCTGGCAATCTTCGTTCCACCTGGCCGTCTATTCCTTTCTTAATAGCTTGAACAAGGGTTCACAGGTTGCTGTGAGGTGAGATATGAACCGTGAGATGTAGTTCAATCGACCTAAGAACCCTCGAACTTCTTTCTCAGTTTTTGGTGCAGGCATCTCTTGAATAGCCTTGACTTTATCAGGATCAACCTCAATCCCTTTCTCGCTTACAATAAAGCCCAGCAGCTTACCGGATCGCACCCCGAATGTGCATTTGTTGGGGTTCAACTTCAGTTGGTATTTCCTCAGACGCTTGAATAACTTGAGCAGATTTACCAGGTGATCTTCCTCTGTAAGGGACTTGGCGATCATATCATCCACATAACATTCTATTTCCTTGTGGATCATATCATGGAATAATGTCACCATAGCCCGTTGATATGTGGCACCAGCATTCTTTAGTCCGAATGGCATCACCTTGTAACAGAACGTGCCCCAAGGTGTGATGAATGTTGTCTTCTCCATGTCTTCAGGTGACATCTTGATCTGATTATATCCTGAAAATCCATCCATGAAGGAGAATACCGAGAACTGAGCCGTGTTATCCACCAATACATCAATGTGAGGTAATGGGAAGTCATCTTTCGGGCTGGCTCTGTTCAGATCCCGGTAGTCAACACACATTCTTACTTTGCCATCCTTCTTAGGCACAGGTACTATATTAGCAACCCACGGAGGGTAGCTAGTCACAGCAAGGAACCCGGCGTTCCATTGCTTTTGTACCTCTTCTTTGATTTTCATAGCCATGTCTGGGCGAGTTCGGCGCAGCTTCTGTTTAACTGGTGGGCATTCTTCCCTCAAAGGCAGCTTATGCACAACAATGTCGGTATCCAACCCTGGCATATCTTGATACGACCAAGCAAACACATCAACATACTCTTGAAGCAGATCTATCAACTGTCTCTTCACCGAGTCTTGCAGGCAGGCCCCGATTTTAACTTCTTTCACGTCTTCGCCAGTACCAAGATTAATCACTTCAATCTCCTCCTGGTGAGGAGTGATGACCTTTTCCTCCTGTCTCAACAACCTGGCTAGCTCTTCAGGAAGCTCATATTCTTCATCAACCCCTTCATCAGCTTGATTGATTGGATTGTCAAAGTCATACGATGTCATAGCCGTGCTGTTGTCGGTGCTGTCTGGAAGGCACTCTCTGCAAGGGTTAAGTTTGTTCATTTTAGTGATTGATTTTAATCTTGCTTTAGAAAAAAGTGAAATGAAGTTATCATTTTGAAAACACCGCCATTTATTTTTGTACAAAAAGAAAAATGGAAAAACAGTGAGCAGAAAAGAAAAAAACTTGTTTGCAAAAAGATGTCTGATATTTCATTAATTTAATCTTGTTTGCACAAAAGTACAGATGGCCCTGGTTACAAAATGAGTCTTGTCATCTTGGGCAAGATGCAAGACTTGGATGCATGCTATATAAAAATACAGGAAATAATAATTACTCTGCATGAGTAACTCTTATAATTTCCTGGGAAGACCAGTTCGAGACACTGCTCCCCGGGATCTTCGGACGAATCCAATTCTCCAGATTGCGCTCCTCTTCCAGCTCGTCTTCCAGACAGTTGATAGCATCAGGGGTAAGCATCCCCCCACTGACAAAACCAGGCTCTGCAGCAGCCTTTGCTTGATGTTGAGTTGGTCTGTAACCCAACCCAAACTTGTCCTTCTTTTCCTCCACAGCTAAGACCTTGCCCCAGCCTAGGGCAGTTCCTTCCTCAACAACCTTCCGGGCCTGTTGGTAAGACGACATTGGGGTACCAGATACAGCAGATGCTTCATTCACATTCAACGCTTCAAACCCCTGGCTCATTGTTTCATGGATCTCTCCATCCATTTCAATGTACTTGTAGGTTGCCAGGTGGCTGACAAAGATGTCCTCCTCTCCACAGATTGTGACAACTTGACCTTCCCACTCAAATTTTAACTTTTGGTGAAGGGTAGACGTTATTGCGCCGGCGGCGTGAATCCAGGGTCTACCCAACAAACAGCTGTAGGCGGGCTGAATGTCCATCACGTAAAAGATAGTTTTAAAGGTCTGCGGGCCAATTGTCACGGGCAGCTCAATCTCTCCCAGAACCGATCTCTTCGAACCGTCAAAGGCCCGTACCACCAGGTTGCTGGGTCTCAATGCCAGTCCATCATATTCAAGCTTCACCAGAGCCTTCTTTGGTAAGACATTCAGGGAAGAACCTGTGTCCACCAGCACATGAGAAAGGACAGCTCCTTTGCATTCCATGGTTATGTGCAAGGCTTTGTTGTGGTTGCGGCCATCCACTGTCAGGTCAGAATTGGTAAACCCTAGCCCATTGCTAGCAGTGACATTTCCAACAACGGTTTCCAATTGGTTGACAGTAATCTCCTCGGGCACGTAAGCTGCGTGCAGTACTTTCAGTAGTGCATTCCGATGGGCTTCGGAGCACATAAGCAGAGAGAGGATGGAGATTTTGGATGGCGTCTGGTGAAGTTGATCCACAATTTTATAGTCACTCTTTTTGATGATCCGCATGAACTCATCAACTTCCTGATCAAATGGAGTCTTCAGGGCTTCTTTGGCAGCTGGATCTTCCTGCACCGGGCCTTTTCCTTTTGCCTTGGCAGCAGCTTCTGCTTCGGCAGTAGGTCTTTGGACTTGTGAAGCAAAGAGACGTCCGCTTCGGGTGAAGCCTCCGCCTCCTCCCACATTATCAATTTGTGGTGCAGGTGCTGATGTTTCAAGAGTGATTCTTTTCCCTTCACAGTACACGTCAGAGCCATAGTGCCAAGGGATGGCCCGATTGCTTTCATATGGTACTGGTCCAGGCACCGTGACAGTGACTGGACTGATTACTGCTGCTGAAGGGACTGTAATTGTTTGTGGATCATAAAAGATTGTAACTGGTGCTCTGGTGGGAGCAGCACCTTCTGAATGATAAGCAGAATTATTCTCGGGATCGTAGAATATGGTAACAGTAGAGACATCTTCATGATTGATTGCTGGTGTTGTAGGAGGTTCTGTTGGAAGAACTGTTGCTGTTGTTGATGGAGAGTCGAAATGGAATGAAGCTGATGTGGTAGCAGGAGAAACTGTTGAAGTCTGATCACTTGGAAGGACAGGTGAAGTATTTGTTGATGGTGCTGATGAATTATCGGGAACAATAGTTGCTGTATTTGTAGGAGGGTCTGAAACTGTTGTTGATGACGTTGTCGGATTTGCAGGAAATGATGTAGTGATCTGGAGTAGGCCACTCTGAATAAGGCTGTCAATGCCATTCCTCAAGTCTTCACACCCATTCCAAGAAATATTGCAGTAGGGGCACCCTAGTTCACACCCCGGAAATATATTGTTTTCACGGAGTTGAGCTTTGATTTCCACCAATGGCGTCCTGATCTGATCCACACTAGTTATCAAATAAGACGGTTGGTCTTCTTCAATAGCATTAATACGGGGACCACCATGGTGTGGCATTGGGTTTTTGTTGACATTGGGCGGAGGCGCAAAATTCAAAGCCTTGGAGTCTACCAAGTCTTGTACCTTCATATGCAGAGCCCTGCATTTTTCTGTACTGTGACCAGGTGCGTTTGAATGGAAAGCACACCTAGCATTGGAGTCATAGTTTCTTGGTAGACTGTTGGGATCCGGAGGTGCCAACGTTCTTAGCTCAACTAGGTTGAGTTTCAGAAGCTGTGGCAGCAGGGCAGCATACGGCATTGGGATCGGGTCAATCGCTCGGTTAGCTCGGGATGGCCTTTGTTGGAATGGCCTCTGTTGATTGTTGTTGTTAGAGTTGTTGTTGTAGTTATTTCTTGGAGGATATTGATTCTGATGATGCTGAGGTTGTTGTTGGAAATTTTGTTGAGGAGGTTGATAGACCGGCTGAGGATGAGCTGGAGCAGGGATTGTGACTGCTGCTATTGTTCTGGGAACATAATGGGGCCTGCCCCTGTTGGTGTGAATGGCATTGGTCTCGCCAGTTCTTCTCGGGCCTGCAAAAGGCTTTCTTGTACCACTGGACGAGCTTGCACCATTATCAGATATCTTACCCATTTTTAACAGGCTTTCAATTCTCTCCCCAGCTATGACAACATCTGCGAAGCTAGTGGAAGAGAAAGCAGCCAACCTGTCAATATAGGTTCCCTGAAGAGTGTTCATAAACATGTCTGCCATTTCTCTCTCAGACATTGGGGGTTGAACGGCAGCAGCCAATTGCCTCCATCTTTGGGCGTATTCTCGGAAACTTTCCCTTGACGACTGTGACATTCCCATCAGGAGAGTCCTGTTGGGTGCCATGTCTAAGTTGTATTGATACTGTCGGATGAAGGCTTCTGCCAGGTCCTTCCAGCATCTTACAGTTGCCCTTGTCAAGTGAGAATACCATTCCCTCGATGCTCCTGTCAAACTGTCTTCGAAGTAGAACATCCAAAGCTTCTCATCCATTGTATAGGCCTTCAGCCTTCCCAGAAATGATTGCAGATGAGTCCGGGGGCACGAAGTCCCATTATACTTTTCGAAACAAGGAGGCTTGAACTTATGAGGGATCCTGACCCCATCAACCAAACCCATGTCCATGACGTCGAAGCCCAAAGAATTTTGAGATTCTAAAGACCTTAACTTCTCAGCTATTTCATCCAATCTCCTATCATAAGCATCCTCTCCAGCACCCATTACTGTAAATTGGTCCTCCTGAGGATCTTCTTGAAGTATTCTGGCTGCAGTAGCTGTTCCTTGGATGTTGGCAGGAATATTAATCTCAGGATGTAGATGTGGACCAAACACAGGGGGATTCACATGTGGTTGCACCCTTTCATTATTACTGGTGCCTGCAGTCCCTACATGAGGCTCCTCTGGATTTTGCCTCTCAACCATAGCCCTCAGTCTCTCCTGGCTCTGAGCCATGTTGTTCATAACCTCCATGAACTGCGTCATCTGTGTTCTCATCTCCAATCTTTCATTGGCTAGCTGATTTCTGACATCAGCAAGATCTTGTTGAACTTGATCCATTTGGATGCCCGGCAGGTTGTTTCTAGTTGGGTACCTGTGCGGCCTGTTGAGAGGAAACACCCGGCGACGAGCAATACTGCCTGAGATTTACAACAGAGGTTAGTAACAATAAAACAAAAACCTACAAAACAAACAAAAGGGTTAGCATGCAATGCAGTTATGCTTATTTGTTCTCAAGGTATCCGGTTTGGTCTTCGGTTTTGACCCTTCCAGACCCTTGAAGATGATGCTGTTGAAGTTGCTTTTGATGTGAACCCAGATAGAAACCAACACAAATATATTACAAAGGTGAAATAATACAATTTGTTCATTTTACAACACCGGCCCCCTAAGGGGTCAAAATACATCACAAAAAAAACAAAAGTACATGGAAAAGGAACAACAACAAGCAAATGATCAAACTCCAAGGCCAAACTCATCCTCACGAACTTCCTTGAGAAGTGCTTCGGTCACAGGATCAGCCGGATGCTCCGTGAGACTTCTGATGAGAAGGTTTCTTGTTGCAACAGCTGCAGTCAACTTCTTATTCTGATTTTGGTCCTTTGACCTCTTCAATCCTGCTTTGATTTTCAGCTCTGATATTTCCTCCTGGGCTGCTGCCAGGGCTTTTTCCATCTGCTCCATCTTGTCTTGAACTCTCTTGTCTTCTAGAGTACGGGCCTCAGTGATCCGGACCCACCTGGCCTGACTCTCTTTCAAATACAAGTCTGTTCTTGCTCTTTGGAACTGGGCTTCTTTACAAGCATTCTTCAGAATCTGCTCACCAGCTTTAGACTTGTTGATATAATCTCCAGACTTCTCAATTTTAGTCAAGTGTTCCACCCTCAGCTTCTCCAATCTTTCAATCTCCCTCACACCTTCACTCCTCTCCCGGAGGGTCTTCTGCAAGGCTTGGGATAACTTCTCATTCCTTTCCTTCAGGCTTTCAAACTCCTCCAGACTGATAGCAGCAGAGGGTGGTGCTGATGATGACTCAGGCATGTCTTCTATGGTGAAAGGCAATCCAGAGAATTGGGCCCTAGCATGGGACCACTCATAATATTGGACTGATGCCACATTATTGCACTTCCCCAGAATGGTGATTCCCTTGGTTTGAACATTATCCCAGGCCCAGGCAGCCTGCCTAACAACAGTCAAACTGATCTTGTTCTCACAGTAGAGGGTCTCAACTAGATCCTGCTCCCTAGGAGTATGAACTAGTGCATAGCCCAATTGCCTTCTGAACAGCGGAGGGTTGTAATTGATACTTCCCTTGACTCCTATTAAAGGCACATTGGGAAAGTGCCCACAGCTTGTGATGATGTCTCTGCCCTTGGTGCTTTGAGTACACCATCTGATATCTGCTGAAGTCAGGATAGTGAGTCTCTTAGCCCAGTTGCTTTGCTGATGAGGATTGAGAAATGCATCTGTCCTGGGTAGATGCCTGAGGAGCCAAGCATGGAATAATGGAGCACAAATCCTCACTAATCTTCCCCTTTGCTTCTCATTTCTCTGATGTACTGAGTAATAGAGATCACCCAGTAAAGTTGGCACTGGGTTCTTCAGGATGAACAAATGGATTGCATTCTTGCTGATGAATCGAGGCTCATCTGCAAACAACACAATTCCATATACACTTAAGGCCAACAGAGCACAAACAGCTTTCCACTCCCCCAAGGAGGCCTTCAAACTAGCTTGAGAAATCAGGAAGTCCAGATGAAATCCAAGGATCCCAGCTTTAGAGGTCAAGTGTTGTTCAATCAATACAGGTTCCAGGTGCAAAGCTTTTGCTATCTCTCCATTGCTGGGAAAGACCATTTCAGGGTTGAAAGGGATTTCTCTTTTGATAGGCAAACCAACCAAATATGAGTATTCTTCCAGAAGAGGCCCCAACTGAAAGTCTTGAAAGGTGAAACATCTCAATGGAGGATCATAAAACTGAATGCAGGTGTGGATGAGGCTCCTCTGAGATGGGTCCAGATCCATGACCATGTCCAGTACGTCTCCATAACTTTCCCTGAACAAGGGTATGTGCTCTGGAGTGATCAGGGTTTGGATCCTCCTGATGTCTGATAAGTCTGGTTGGAAGAAATGATAGGTGATGTTGCTTTTCTTTGGAGCCATGATGCTGAAGATTGAGTAGAGTGCTGATGAAGATGCTGAAAGAATGAGCCACTGATTGGCTGGTGCAAGTAACTGAAGTATGGCTGACAAGCTGAAGCAAGTGCTGGTGGAGATAAGTAAATGATGCAGATGGGGTCAAAACCAAAACCAGGAATGAAGGTGGATACCCTGAAACACAAATAAGCACATGTTAATATGATGCAATGAGTATGTATGCAAATGAAATGCAAAAGGGTTTGTGACTGAGCTGGATCTGATTAACTGCCTTGGTATAGATCCCTGTGTGTTCAAGAATTCCAGATGGGGGTCTATAAATCCAGTAACCAGGGTGGGGGACTCAAATAAAGAGCCATAAGTCCAGGGTTTTAGAATCACAAGAACTGTCCAACATGGAGTATTCTTAACAAAGTCAAAGTAACAGGGTATTCTGAGGTCAAGGTACCTGCAAACCTGTAAACAGCCCAACCCCCTCACAGGTGGTGATCTAGAACAAGGATCCTCAGACTTGGATCAGTTATGAGAAGTGTAAACACTTCTAACCCGGAGGTACAGTGTTTACAATAACCATAACAATTCCTCCTCTAATTCACCTCAGTTTCTGAAGGTCAATACTAAAAGGTCATCCAGACTTAGCAGGCTTCCCAGATAGCCCTAGTATTGCAGGAAATCCGCAACACAGAGTTCTCAAGAAGAAACCCATATCTGAACCGTGTTTCATATTCCCGCACCAGACCGAAATGGAATGGGAAAGAATATGATTCACTCTAGCCTAGGTGTCACTCAGGTCCCAGGTATAGGACCTTAACTCTCAATGAAACACCCACCCACCAAAACAAAAACCAAATCCAGCCAGCAACAATGACAGTATGATATATATAAATGCAATAAAGAAAGCAGTAAAGTAACTGTACATAAAGCAAATAACAGAAATAAGTACAAGCACAAACAAGCACATAACACCCCAGTAAACACAAATCAATCAAGCGCTAGGAGGAACCCACAAAAAGAACCAGAGGCCCTGGTTGCAGTATAAGGTTCCCCAGCAGAGTCGCCAAGCTGTCGCTCCCGAAGATTTGCATCCAGGTACAAGCGCGAACGGTCGGCGAAGGGAACAGTGAGAACACACAGCCGTGAACTCACCGGAGATGAATAGAGTCGCCAGCTAGGCATTTTTATCCCGGAGGAAAGGTAATGCTGCATAGACCTAGAAAAAGATGGATAAGACGGTTTGCGAACCAGAGAGACTGAGAAAGGGGGTTGGTTACAACCTGGGAAGGTATTAGCACCCAGATTGTCCGCCGTACTCGACGGGATCCACGCTTGAAAGATTTGTGTTTTAAAGGGGTAGTGTCAGTGCAATTTGTGTGTAAAAGAGCTGGAAAACACAATGTACAGGTGTCAGTGTATAGTGTATAAGTGATATGAAGTATGAAAGTGTCAGTGTGAGGAAGGAGTGAAATGCTCAAGATCATGAGGCTAAAGAATAAAGCTAGAAGGAGGGGGAATATACAGAGACTTTTGTTCGATAACTGTTAAGTTATGCCTACGTATCCTCTCGTGCAATGAGGAAGTCAGAACACCGTAGTTCGACCCAAAGAGACTGAAAGATGAATTGACTTGTGAACTGCTTGCTTGTCAATGCTCAAGTGTATGATCTGTCTGGCACAGATGCTAACTGTCTTGCATTAGACGGAAGAAGCAAGTTCTCGCTTGTGAGTGAAGATGATGAGAAAAGAATCCCGAAGGAGACGATTATTATTTGTTTTTTTTGAGTTTTCAGTCTTTTATTGCTTTTGAAAATTTGTCATAGGTTAATGAGCTTAAGCCTAAACCGATGGATTTAGTAAACTCATCACATCTTCCCTCTGATTAGGGGTAATGAGAATACCTTAAGTGTGAAGTCAGATTCTCACACTTAATCACCTTTGATGTAGGGTTAAGATCATTAACCTACTTGTGATTAATTAGATGTTTTTGGTGTTTTTGTTTAGTGTTGAGTGATGAGGTTAAGCCATAATCAGGGATTAAACAGACTCATTACACCATCCTAATAGAAGGATAATAGATGAGAATGTTTAAGCTGAGGAAAACTCCTCAACTTAATCCATGATTAGGGATTAAACTCATGACAAAACAAAGCCTTTATTGAGTGGATTTTAGTTAATGATATGATGATGAAGTGAGTTTTAGGGTTTATAAGACAACTTGAGGGGGACTTGTCCATTAACACTAGGGTTAGTCCTTCTTAACCAGTTAAGGAAGAATTAGAACCCTAATGCAAGGCCCAAGTTACAAGTGTGAAGTCTTGATGATTATTATGTGAATTAATTAGAGGATTTAAACACATTAAGGGTTCAACACTTAGGATTAAAGTTATACACTCCATCCTAATAGAAGGATGCAGGCATAAGCTTAATCACAAAGCCTTAAAGCCTTTAGGGTTTAGTCCCTGATTATGAGGTGAGAAGAGAAGACTCAATGAGACACAAAGGTAAAACTAAGTGGGGGACTAATCAAAATCCTAACCATTGTCATGCTTGGTTGTTCCTAAGGTTTGTGAGGTTAACAAGAAAGATTTTCAAAGGAACCACCAGGAAGCAGATGAACAGGATCAAGAGAAGCAAAGTGACTTGCTTCATTCAAGAAGTCAAGTCACTTGAAGAAAGAAAGTGGGAGAAACAAGAATGAGCAAGCTCAATCTCAAACACATATATAAATGCAGCAATGGATGCAAGGGAGATGAAAAGAAAAGTTATGAGAAGTGAAGGCAAATTCACTTCTCAAGTTTACCTACCACCTGAAATGTTAGAAAGAAATGCAATGCAATGCAAAATGGGATGAAATGGTATGATGCTAAACAAAACCAGAAGCATGTTGATGATGATAATGATGTTATGAGGTGCTGCAAACATGAGGCAAGACAATGGGGATGTTCATACAAGATCATGAATGCAAATGATGCAAGTTAAGGAACATGAACAAGCATGAAATGTTATGAAGCATACAAGGCAAATGACATGGCAAATATGTAATGCAATGATCAAACATGCTTTCTATATGTCTTAAGATGTCAAATGAATCACAAGAATGCACAAAATGCAAAGACAAGTCATGTTATGCAAGAGAATGCAAGAAGGATGCAAAAGAAAGCCCAAATTAGGGTTCATGGATCAAACATCAAACACAAACCAAAAACAGAAGCAAAACCCTAAAGTAAAAATGGAAAATGGCACCCAAGGAAACCCTAGACCTATAATAAACCACTGCCCAAAGGGGAGCTCTCAACTCTCAACCAAACTCAAGATATGATTTTTCTAAGTTTGCTAGGGTTTTAGGGTTCCTAAACAAGAAAATTACTAAACAAAAGGAAAATGAAAGATCAAATCATGGCCATTTAATCTTACAAACTACATGCTAAACACAATGCAATGCAAGAAGAATCAATGTCCAACTCTTCACCAAAAGGCAGAAATGAATTTTCAAACCTATGATCAAAATAATGCATAAAAAATGATTTAATTCAATGAAAAATTCTTAAAGTGCATTAAGATCAAAAAAGAAATTTGGTTTGAAGGTTGGACAATGTTTCTAAATGTCTTAGAACATTTCATGAATTTTTTTGTAATTTTTAAATACCTAAAAGTATTTTTAATTAATTAATTCTCATTAATCAATTAAAAATAATCTTTTAAATATTTAAAAATACTTTTTTAAATGATAAAAATAAAATAAAAATGTTTTTGGGTCTTAAAAATTATTAAAACTTTAAAGAAAAAGTTTCATAATTTTTAAGACATTTTTGCTATTTTAAATTAAATATGCAAAACAAATGAGAAAGAAATGAATTAAAATTAAAATAAATGGGAAGTAATCAGATTGGATGGCTGGGATTGAAGCTGGGTTCAAAGGCATTGACTGCGCGCCAGAATGAAAGGCCTAGATTCACTCTGAGCAAATTAACTTAATCACGAATTAATTAAACTAAAGAGAGAGATTAGGGCTAATTGGGAAGATCCTAGCCATTCACACGCGCGGGAGGTCAAAGAAGTCAACTGATCAAACGCTCCAAATTCAAACTGACATAAATGACTGGGATTATGCCCTAATCACATTCAGGTGGCCGGAGAAGACTTCCGGTCGTCTTCTCCGGCCAGAAGCTCACCTGAAAATCTCAAAACCTCTCAATACGTACCAAAAATGAAAACCAAGAACATGTAAATGATCCTTATCCTCTCACGAATCAAACCCCTAACCTAAAACAAATTTAAAGTTCCTAAATCAACTGAATCGAAAGAAAGAAAAACTAGGGTTCGTGAGCTTCAAACACAAATTAAATGCTCAAAACAAAACCATTTCAAAAACTAAAGGTACCAGGATGATCAGTGCATCATGAAGAACAAGTTTGTAACATAAAAAACCATTTCTGGAAAAATTAATTTCGAGCTACCTGAGATTTGGAGCTTTCAATTTAGGAACTTTCTGGCCACTTCCTTTGATGCAAGCTGCTCTACTTGATCCCCCAAATGTGTTTGAATGCTCAAAAACAATTTATGCTGGCTGGATAGGGAGATTCGACAGCTTCTGCTCAAGCTTGCTCAACAATGGCAATGGAGTTTCAGGCACTCTCAGGTCATGGTGATGGGTTGTTTGAGGTCTATGCAGTGTATAGAGAAGATTTGTGGTATTGGTTTGTGTGTTTGTGAGCTAGGATGGAAGATTCGAAAGTTTTTGCAAACTGAAGTAAGAAATGGCAGTGGGATTTCTTGGCTGTTTTAGGCTTGTGTTTTGGGTGCTGGGTGGCCTATAGGGTGTGGTGGGATGATTGATGAAGGTTGCTTGGGTGTTTGATGGCTGTCTAAGCAGATTCGAAGCAAGTTGCAATGTGGAAGGTTTTTGTGAAAGTGGTGAATGAGAGAGTTTCAGCCTTTGTTCTTGTTATGTTTAGCTTGCAAATTGTCCACATAACTCTCTCTCATTGGTCAGTTGATGTGACTTGTGCTTTTTTGATTGGTAAGTTACCTTTTGCAAAAAGTCAAAAATTGTGTAAGACAAGCATGGTGAAGTGCTAGCTTGGTACAAGGCCTAGGGGCTGCGCAGCATGGGGGAGGTGAGTGAGCCAGCAAGGTCAGCATCCAAGTTCACAAGTTGTAAGAAGTGATCATGAGTGTTTTGCAAGTTGGTTGGCTTATGTTTCACATGTGATCCTTTGCATAACCAAACATGAAACCAAGGGCAAACTTAGTTCAAATCTGATTTTTGTAACTTAGAGAATGTTCACATGCTGATTTGAGATGAATTAGAGGCTGCAATGTGTTTTGATCCAAGACTTTGCAAAATTTCCACTTGATGCATAACTTGAAAATAAGTGATTTTTGGCAACTTTGCATGGTCATAACTTTTGATCCAAGAAGCATTTGATCATGTTCTTGTACTTTTTGAAAAGGGAAAGATGAGATCTACAACTTTCATGACCAAAGTTTTTCCATTTGAAGCCTTTTTGGATCATGAATCAAGGCTTGAAAATTGACCTAAAATGAGGCATTCTTGAAAAGTCAACTATGCCCAAAAAGTCAACATTTGCAAAAACCCTAAATTCCTGATTTTTATGAACTTCAACCTTCTTCCATGATCAAATAAAGATCATATACACTCAAAATGATGAAGATCACCCATTGGTTGGGTCATTGGGGGCCTCAGATGCCCTGATTTTGCACTGACTTGTCTGAAAAGTCAACTCTTGATCAGATGACTTCCCCATGGAATTTCTTCATGAAAATTGATATGCATACTCCCTATACCATATAGAGACCAATGGAAACAAGAATGACCAAAAAATTTGGAGTTATGGCCTCTGAAACCAAAACCCTAATTTTCAGTCAACTGTGCAGTTCATCCTGGCTCTGCATCCACTCAAACCCTAGTTCTTGTGATTCCTCTGCAATTTGGACTTTGTGAGGATGTAACATGATACAAGAACACACATGGACCTCTTTGAGTTGATTAGTTGCCTTTGGAATGGCTCAAGATGCTCTGAGGTTGCTCAGATCACAAACCCTAGGTGCAGATGCCTTAGAAACTATCCAGTGAATCAAAAATGAGATGTGAGATGATATGATTGTATTTATGCATATGAGGATCACAAGCCATGGTGTGAATGGGTGAGGGCAAATTTGGGGTGTTTACAATGAGCAAAGAAAGAATAGCCTCAAATGCATCCTTATGACCCAAAGTAAGTGAAGTAGAAGCTTTCCCTATCAAGAACTTAGCATTAATACCACAAATACTCTCTTTTGGAAGAAACTTCCCATTAATATCGGACTCCTTGAGAAAAAGGGCTTTCGCGATGACTTTGGTAGTAAGCTCCTTCTCTAAACCACTGAAAAGAAATTCCTTGTCCAAAATAGGTAGACCCATCCAATGAGAGTACTCCTCCAAGGTCGGCACAAGCTGATAATCAGGAAAGGTGAAACAATGATGCAACGGATCATAAAACTGAGCTAAGGTAGGGAGAATCCCCTCTGGTACATTGGTATCCAAAATAAACAAGAGCTTTCCATAACACTTCTGGAACTCCTGGGTGTCAACCACCAATGCTCCTAGCTTTCTCAGATCTACTCTATTAGGATTCTTTAAGGTGTACTTCTTTGTGTTCCTCCTTTCCAAAAACAATGCTCATGAGTCCCTTGAAATCTCAAAAACAATGCTCATGAATGCATGAGTGCATGTATGCAAAAACCACAAACAAGATCACACAAAGCACACAGGTTTAGGTTCCGAGTCACGAGCATGAAGTCGAGGTAACAGAACACCAACCCATATAGGTAAGTACTAAGGTTTTGTCTTCATTGTACCTGCAGAAAACCAAAAGGGTGCTAACAGAGGTGCTCGGAGTTAACAGCCATCTTTAGAATATCATCGGTACGTTGGATTACTCCCCAACCGATAAAATTCTTAAAATAGACCTCTTCCGAGTGTAGTATCGCGTGAAAACCACCTTAGGTTTACGCCCGGATGGTTTCCGCACTACGTTCCTAAATTGGCTTGGATGGGTTAAGGGTTCTACGATCCTCAGTATGATCAGCTCAAGGTCGGAAAATAATGCCACGTATGATTACTCATCATGACATTGATAATCCAAGAAAGCATAACCGAGTGGAGATTATCAAATTGATATAGCTTTGGACTACTCCATCGCTTATCGCTTCGAATATCGCCGTCCTATCATAAGTTCAACTCATATTCGGGTTAGAATCTATCTCACTCACAAAGGATCACCGAAACCGAAACAGAACAAACAAATAACAAACAATTCAAACCAAAGCAGTAAATAAATCAAAGTAGGCCGAATCCACTTAGAGATTACTCCCAGCAGAGTCGCCACTTTTCTGTAGCGGTAAAAACATGAGCGTAAGCTATTAGTTAACTTAACTCAAAGTAAATAGAGTCATGTAAACACCCCAAATTTGCCCTCACCCATTCACACCATGGCTTGTGATCATTTCACATGCATTAATCCAATCATAGCATCTCATACCACATTTTTGATTCACTGCATAGATTCAAAGTCATCTGCATCTAGGGTTTGTGATCTGAGCAATCCAAGAGCTTCTTGAGCCACTCCAAAGGCCATCAATCACTTCAAAGGGGTCCATGTATGTTCAAGCATCATATTATATCCTCTCAAAGTCAAGAATATCAAAAAAATCACAAGAACTGAGAATGGTATGGAAGCAGAGCCAGGTTTGACTGCACAGATGACCTAGAATTAGGGTTTTGGTTTCAGAGACCATAAATCCAATTTTTTTGGTAATTCTTGTTTCTATTGGTCTCTATATGGTATAGGGAGTATGCATATCAATTTTCATGAAGAAATTCCATGGGGAAGTCATCTGATCAAGAGTTGACTTTTCAAGCAAGTCAATGCAAAATCAGGGCATCTGAGGCCCCCAATGACCCAACCAAAGGGTGTTCTTCATCATTTTGATTATGTATGATCTTTATTTGATCATGGGAGATGTTGGAAGTTCACAAAATTTAAGAATCTCAAGTCATTTGCAAAGTTGACTTTTTGGGAAAGTTTGACTTTTTATGAAATTGCCATTTTGGGAAACTTTTTCAACCCTTGCTTTTTGATTCAAAAATGCTTCAAATGGAAAAACTTTGGTCATGAAAGTTGTAGAATGGATCATTCCCTTTTCAAAAAGTACAAGAACATGACCTAATTCATTTTGGATCAAAAGTTATGGCTTGTCAAAGTTGGCTAAAATCACAAAATTTGAAGTTTTCTACCAAAGAGACATTTTGCAAAATGGTTTGTTCAAGTGTTCTAAAGGCCTCAAATGTGTATCATTTCTTCACAACATGATCACATGACCTCTAAAATTCAGAATGGGCCAAATAACTTGGCACTTTGATGCCTTGAAACTCAAGAAATCTCAAAGGAACCAAACTTGAACCAACTTGCAAAACTCATCATAAGTTACAAACCACTTGCTGCATTACCTCTAAACCTTTTTCACAGCATTCCTTGATTCAAGCTGAGCAAAGGAAAGCCAAAAAGCAAGTTGTACCATAGCCCATGCTTCAAGTACACATCAAGTTGACATTTTGGCCAAAGACCCATACCAATCACCATAGGCCACCAACAACTTTCTGACCTATCCCCTTTTGATACATGGACAAAACCCAGCCTAACATATCACACAACTCACTCTGATCTTGCCCACAAGCCATAGTTATCATTTTTGCTCCAACTTGCAAAAGCCTTCGAAACACTCAGCACAACTAGCAAACACAAAAACAAACTTCACAAATCAACTCAGCATGCTTCACTGATCAAAAACCACCCATCACTGTAAACACCCCAAATTTGCCCTCACCCATTCACCATGGCTTGTGATCATTTCATATGCATAAACACAAGCATACCATCTCATATTACATTTTTATTCACTGCATAGATTCAAAGTCATCTGCACCTAGGGTTTGTGATCTGAGCAATCCAGGAGCTTTCTGAGCCACTCCAAAGGCCATCAATCACTTCAAAGGGATCCATGTGTGTTCTTATATCATATTACACCCCCTCAAAGTCAAAAATGCCAAGGAATCACAAGAACTGGGATTGGTAGGGAGGCAGAGCCAGGTTTAACTGCATAGTTGACCTAAAATTAGGGTTTTGGTTTCAGAGGCCATAACTCCAAATTTTTGGGTCATTCTTGTTTCCATTGGTCTCCATATGGTATAGGGAGTATGCATATCAATTTTCATGAAGAAATTCCATGGGGAAGTCATCTGATCAAAGGTTGACTTTCTGGACAAGTCAGTGCAAAATCAGGGCATCTGAGGCCCCCAATAACCCAACCAAGGGTTGATCTTCATCATTTTGAGTGTATATGATCTTTATTTGATCATGGAAGAGGTTTGAAGTTCACAAAATTCAAGAATTACAAGTTTTTGCAAAGTTGACTTTTTAGGGCATGGTTGACTTTTCATGAAATGTCATTTTATGCCACTTTTTCAACCCTTGCTTTTTGATCCAAAAATGCTTCAAATGGAAAAACTTTGGTCATGAAAGTTGTAGATTAGATCTTTCCCTTTTCAAAAAGTACAAGAACATGGTCTAATTCATTTTGGATCAAAAGTTATGGTGTGTCAAAGTTGGCAAAAATCACTAATTTTCAAGATATGCCTCAATTGAGAAACTTGCAAAAACTTTGTACCAAGGCATTTGTAACTTCTAATTCATGTCTAACCATCACACAAGCATCATGTGAGTCCTAAAATTCAGAATGGACTAAAAAATTCTCATGTTTCATGGCCTTGGGAGCAAGAAAGTTTCATATGAACCAAAAGTGAACAACTTGCAAAAACCATCATCACACCTCACCCACTTGTTGCCTTGGCTGCTGAACCATTCTAGCATCTCTCACACACCATGCTGCGCCAGCCCACACACTTGTACTAGCCTAGGGCTCAACCCATGCTTTCCTTACACCAAAGTTGACATTTTGCAAAAGGCACCTTACCAATCAATAAAGGCCAAGTCACATCATCTGACCAATGCGAGTTTTTTATGTGAATCAAATGCTAGCCATTTCACATAACAAGCCAGGCTGAAACACACAAGATCATCACATTCACAAACTCACTCCCTCAAGCAAAACCCTTCGAATCTCTCCATACAACTCACAAACACAAAAACCAACTCCATTGATCAACTCACCTTGCTTCACAGAGCCAAAACCAGCAAAACCTAGGCCTGAACCAAGCAAGAACTGAGCTTCACCATTTTTCATTCTCAAAGCCAGAACTTTCGAATCTCATTTTCCAGCCATCAAACACCCCATTTCTCTTCACCAACAAGTCAAACACACTCAAAGGAGCAAGAATCCACCATTGGAATAGCTTGAAACTTCACAAATCCTGACTGTGAAACCTGCTACACCAGAACACTTCTCTTCAAACCAGCCATCCACAAGAACTTTGAAGCTTCTCTTTGAGTTCAAGGGAGTCAAAGAAGTTCATTTGCACACAAAGGAGGCTCTGAAAGCTCAGTATTGAAGCTTTCCAGCTCAGGTATGACCATGGATTTTTTTTTCTCCCAAAGCTTGCATTTTAAGTTATAAATTGATTGCTTATGTCTTGCTGGTCATGGGGATACTCTTAGAATCGAAAATGAATAAGAAATGAGTTTGTATTGTTACTTTGAAATTTCACCCGTGAAATTTGTTTCCTTCGATTTGCTTGTTTCTTGGGGTTTAAATGATGTTTGAGGGTGGATTTGTATCCTAGGATGTTAGAGGATCACTTGGCTGTGTTTAATTTGATGTTTAGAAGCCTAAATCAGGATCTAGGGTTTTGTTGTCGCCGGAGAAGATGACCGGAGCTTCCCTCCGGTCACCTGAATGTTATTAGCCCTAATCCCAGTCATTAAGTCCATTTGAATCTCATGCGTTAGATGACCTGACTTTGTTGACTTCCCGCGTACACGTATGGCCCAGATTCGCTCATTTGCCCTAATCCCCTTTAGTTAGTTTAATTAATCATAATTAAATTAATTTAATCAGGACCAACCTAGGCCACTAGATCTGGCGCGCAGTCAACAGTTTCAAACCCAGAGTAAATCCTAGCCCTCCATTCAGTTGACTTCAGTTTATTTCATTTTATTTTCATATTTAACTCATTTGTTTTGTACAATTTATTTAAAATAGCAAAATTGCTTTAAAAATTATGAAACTTTTTGTCAAGAGTTTCATTAATTTTTAAAACACAAAAATATTTTTATTTTCATTTTTTACATTAAAAAAGTATTTTTAAATATTTAAGAGTTTATTTTTAATTGATTAATGAAAATTAATTTATTAAAAATACTTTTAGGTATTTAAAAATCACCAAAAAAATTCATGAAATGTTTTAAGACATTTAGAAACATTGTCCAACCTTCAAACCAAATTTATTTTTTGATCTTGATGCATTTTGAGAATTTTTCATTGAATTAAAATCATTTTGATGCATTATTTTGATCCAAAGTTCCAAAAATCATTTCTGCCTATCCATGAAGAGTTGGACCTTGATTCTTTTTGCATTGCATTGTGTTTAGCATGTAGTTTGTGAGATTAAATGGCCATGATTTGATTTTTCATTTTCCATTTGTTTGGTATTTTTCTTGTTTGTGAACCCTAAAACCCTAGCAAACTTGTGAAAACCATAACTTGAACTTGGTTAGGAGTTGAAGCTTCTCCTTTGGGCATTGGGTTAGTATAGGATTAGGGGTCCTTTGAATGCATTTTCAATTTTTTATAATGTTGTTTGCTTCTGGTTTTGGTTTTTTTGTTGGTTGCATTGTTCATAAACCCTAATTTGGGCTTCCATATGCATCCATCTTGCATTCTCTTGCATAACATGACTTGCCATGACATTCCATGCCTCCATTTGATTCATTTAACATCATAAGACATATTGAAAGCATGTTTGATCATTGCACCTTGCATTTGTCATGTTGTATGCCATAGGCATCTCATAACTTTTCATGTATGTTCATGGTCCTTAACTTGCTTCATTTGCATCCATGAGCTTGTATGATCATCTCCATGTGTTGTTTCATGTTTGTAACATCTCATAGCATTAGTAACATCATGTATGTGCTTCTGGTTTTGATTTATATCATGTCATCTCATCTCATTTTGCATTGCATTGCATGTCTTTTCTAACTTTTCAGGTGGTAAGTTATCCTGAGAAGTGAATTTGCCTTCACTTCTCATAACTTCTCTTCATCTCTTTTTTATGCATCCTTGCTGCATTTTTGTATGTGTGTGAGATTGAGCTTGCTCATTCTTCTTCACCCTACTTTCTTTCCTCAAGTGACTTGACTTCTTGAATGAAGCAAGTTACTTTGCTTCTTCTGATCCTTTCATCTGCTTCCTGGTGGTTCCATTGAAGATCTCCTCTTGTTAAACCTCACAAACCTTAGGAACAACTGTCGCTCCCGACAAGTGACACCGGGTCACATGAAGGTACAGACGCGAACGGTCGGCGAAGGGAACAGTGAGAACACACAGCCGTGAACTCACTGGAGATGAAAAGAGTCGCCAGCTAGGCATTTTTATCCCGGAGGAAAGGCAATGCTGCATAGACCTAGAAAGATACGGATAAGACGGTCGCGAACCAGAGAGACTGAGAAAGGGGGTTGGTTACAACCTGGGAAGGTATTAGCACCCAGATTGTCCGCCGTACTCGACGGGATCCACGCTAAAAAGATTTGTGTTTTAAAGGGGTAGTGTCAGTGCAATTTGTGTGTAAAATAGCTGGAAAAGAATGTACAGGTGTCAGTGTAAAAGAAGTGAAGTGTGATATGAAGTATGAGAGTGTCAGTGTAAGAACAGAATGAAATGCTCAAGATCATGAGGCTAAAGAATGAAGCTGGAAAGAGGGGGAATATACAGAGACTTTTGTTCGATAACCGTTAAGTTATGCCTACGTATCCTCTCGTGCAATGAGGAAGTCAGAACACCGTAGTTCGACCCAAAGAGACTGAAAGGTGAATTGACTTGTGAACTGCATACTTGTCTATGCTCAAGTGTATGACCTGTCTGGCTCAGGTGCAAACTGTCTTGCATTAGACGGAAGAAGCAAGTTCTCGATTGTGAATGAGTGTGATGAGAAAAGAATCCCGAAGGAGACGATTATTGTTTGTTTTTGAGTTTTCAGTCTTTTATTTCTTTTTTGGATTTTTGTCATAAGAAAATGAGCTTAAGTCTAAACCAATGGATTTAGTAAACTCATCACATCTTCCCTCTGATTAGGGGTAATGAGAATACCTTAAGTGCGAAGTCAGATTCTCACACTTAATCACCTTTGGTGTAGGATTAAGATCATTAACCTACTTGTGATTATTTAGATGTTTTTTGTGATTTTGTTTAGTGTTGAGTAATGAGGTTAAGCCATAATCAAGGATTAAACAGACCCATTACACCATCCTAAAAGAAGGATGATAGATGAGAATGTTTAAGCTGAGGAAAACTCCTCAACTTAACCCATGATTAGGGATTAAACCCATGCCAAAACAAACCTTTATTAAGTGGATTTTAGATTAATGATATGATGATGAAGTGAGTTTTATGATTTGTAAGACAACTTGAGGGGGACTTGTCCATTAACACTAGGGTTAGTCCTTCTTAACCACTTAAGGAAGAATTAGAACCCTAATGCAAGGCCCAAGTTACAAGTGTGATGTCTTGATACTTATTAAGTGAATTGATTAAGAGATTTAAACACCTTAAGGGTTTAATACTTAGGATTAAAGTTATACACTCCATCCTAAGAGAAGGATGCAGGCATAACCCTAAGCACAAAGTCTTAAAGCCTTTAGGGTTTAGTCCCTGATTATGAGGTGAGAAGAGGAGACTCAAAGAGAGACACAAAGGTAAAACTATGGGGGGACTAATCAAAACCCTAATTCATTGTCATGCTTGGATGATCCTAAGGTTTGTGAGGTTTTCAAGAACAATCTTCAAAGGAGCCACCAGGAAGCAGATGAACAGGATCAAGAGAAGCAAAATGACTTGCTTCATTCAAGAAGTCAAGTCACTTGAAGAAAGAAAGTGGGGAGGAGAAGAATGAGCAAGCTCAAACTCAAACACAAATAAGAATGCAGCAATGGATGCAAGAGAGATGAAAAGAAAAGGTATGAGAAGTGAAGGCAAATCCACTTCTCAAGTTTACTTACCACCTGCAATGTTAGAAAGAAAATGCAATGCAATGCAAGATGAGATGAAATGATATGATGCTAAGCAAAACCAGAAGCATGTTGATGATGGTTATGATGTTATGAGGTGCTGCAAACATGAGGCAAGACAATGGGGATGTTCATACAAGATCATGAATGCAAATGATGCAAGCTAAGGAGCATGAACAAGCATGAAAAGTTATGAATCATACAAGACAAATGACATGGCAAATATGCAATGCAATGATCAAAGATGCTTTATACATGTCTTAAGATGTCAAATGAATCACAAGAATGCACAAAATGCAAAGTCAAGTCATGTTATGCAAGAGAATGCAAGAGGGATGCAAATGAAAGCCCAAATTAGGGTTCATGGATCAAACATCAAACACAAACCCAAAACAGAAGCAAAACCCTAAAGTAAAAAATGGAAAATGATACCCAAGGAAACCCTAGACCTATAACAAGCCACTGCCCAAAGGGGAGCTCTCAACTCTCAATCAAACTCAAGTTATGATTTTTGCAAGTTATTAGGGTTTTTAGGGGTTCTTAACAAAACAAATGCCAAACAATTTGAAAATGTAAGAACAATTCATGGCCTTTTTATCCTTGAAAATACATGTTAAACACAAGACAAAGCAAAAAGAATCAATGTCACAACCTTCACCAATAGGCAGAAATGAATTTTTGAATCCATGATCAAAATAATGCATAAAAAATGATTTAATTCAATGAAAAATTCTTAAGATGCATCAAGATCAAAAAAGAAATTTGGTTTGAAGGTTGGACAATGTTTCTAAATGTCTTAGAACATTTCATGAATTTTTTTGTAATTTTTAAATACCTAAAAGTATTTTTAATTAATTAATTCCCATTAATCAATTAAAAGTAATCTTTTAAATATTTAAAAATACTTTTTGATGATGAAAAATAAAATAAAAAATATTTTTGTGTCATAAAAATTAATGAAACTCAGAGGAAAAAGTTTCATAATTTTTATGCATTTTTTGCTATTTTTAATAAATAATGCAAAACAAATGAAAAGAAAATGAATAAAAACTAAATAAAACTGAAGTAATCTAAATGAGAGGCTGAGATGAGCTGCTGGGTTAAAAGGGGTTGACTGGGCGCGCATCTGGACGGCCCAGATTCAAACCAACCTAATCCTGATTAATTAAATATTAATTCATAATTAAAACTTAATGAAAAGATCCTGGCCTTCTATTCACGCGCGGGAAATGGAATCCAATGGCTCACGTTCAAACTCAGTGCCCTAACCCTAATTAATAATTAAACACTTTCAGGTCACCGGAGACGAGCTCCGGTCGTCTTCTCCGGTGACCTCCTCCCCTGAAAACTTCAAACTTCCTAAAAACGTGACTAAAATGAAAACTAAGCACATAGAAATGAACCCCATGATCTCCTGAATCAAAACCCTAACCCCAAACAAATTTATTCTTCATCAATCACATGAATCGAAGGCAAACATTTTTAGGGCAAACCAGTTTCAGAGTCAAATTAAATACTCAAATCATCACCATTTCAAAAACTAAGAACATCAGGATGATCAGGACAACACAAAGAACAAGTTTGTAACAAGAAAAATGATTTCTGGAAAAATAATTTTCGAGCTACCTGAGATTTGAAGCTTTCAGTTTAGGAACTTTCTGGCCACCTCTCCTTGTGCAATCTACTCCTTAGAACCTCTTGATGATGTTTGAATGCTCAAATGGAGTTTAAGTTGGATGGTTGATGAGTTTCGAAAGCTTCTGTTCAAGCTTGATCAGAAATGGCAATGGTGAAATAGGCACTTTCAGGTCATGGTGAGGGGTTGTTTATGATCCTGAGGGTGAATGGAGAAGGTCTATGGTGTTTGTTTGTGTGTTTGCAAGCTGTGGCAAGAGTTTCGAAGGAACTTGCAGCTTGGGGTGAGAAATGGTTATGGAGTAATCTGGCTGTTTCAGGCTTGTGCTTTGGGTGGTTTCTACTCAGTGATACATGGTGAGTTGAATGGAGGAAAAAGTTTTAGTGTTTTGTGGCTGTGGAGAGGAATTCGAAGGAACTTGCAAAATGGTGAGTTTTTGTGTATGTTATGAATGAAGTGTTTTCAGCCTTGCCTTATGCTATGCTCTGCTTGCAAATTGTCCATATGACTCTCTCTCATTGGTCAGTTGATTTGACATGTGCTTTATTGATTGGTAAGTTGCCTTTTGCAAAAAGTCAAAAATTGTGTAAGAGAAGCATGGCTCATGATCTAGGCAAGTACATGGCATGGGCTGCGCAGCAAAGGGTGAGGTGAGAGGCTAGCCAAAGTCAGCATCCAATGTCATAAGTTGTAGGAAGTGGAATGAGTGGTTTTGCAACTTGTTGTAACTTGGTTCACATGTGATTTTCTTGTTCCAAAAGTCATGAAACATGAGCAATGCCTAGTTCATTCTGAATTTTGTGACTTGTAGAATGTTTGCATACTGGTTTGAAGTCAATTAGAAGTTACAAAATGCATTGGTTCAAGGTTTTGCAAAATTTCCACTTGGTGCATAACTTGAATTTTAGTGATTTTTGCCAACTTTGCCACACCATAACTTTTGATCCAAGAAGAGTTTGATCATGTTCTTGTACTTTTTGAAAAGGGAAAGATGAGATCTACAACTTTCATGACCAAAGTTTTTCCATTTGAAGCATTTTTGGATCATGAATCAAGGCTTGAAAAATGACATAAAATGATGCATTCTTGAAAAGTCAACTATGCCCAAAAAGTCAAAATTTGCAAAAACCCTAAATTATTGATTTTTATGAACTTTAATCTTCTTCCATGATCAAATAAAGACCATATACACTCAAAATGATGAAGATCACCCATTGGTTGGGTCATTGGGGGCCTCAGATGCCCTGATTTTGCACTGACTTGTCTGAAAAGTCAACTCTTGATCAGATGACTTCCCCATGGAATTTCTTCATGAAAATTGATATGCATACTCCCTATACCATATAGAGATCAATGGAAACAAGAATGACCAAAAAAATTGGAGTTATGGCCTCTGAAACCAAAACCCTAATTTTCAGTCAACTGTGCAGTTCAAACTGGCTCTGCATCACCTCAAACCCTAGTTCTTGTGATTCCTCTGCACTTTTGACTTTGAGGGGATGAAATATGATATAAGAACACACATGGACCCCTTTGAGTTGATTGGTGGCCTTTGGAATGGCTCAAGATGCTCTTGGATTGCTCAGATCACAAACCCTAAGTGCAGATGCCTTAGAAACTATCCAGTGAAACAAAAATGAGATGTGAGATGATATGATTGTGTTTATGCATATGAGGATGATTACAAGCCATGGTGTGAATGGGTGAGGGCAAATTTGGGGTGTTTACAGCTGCCCCTATTCAAGCATGAGTTAGCTGTGCAGGATGTAAGCGACGGCTTAACAGGCCAAACAAGATAACTTGTGGTTGAATACCAAAGACAGTCCAAAATTTGCACTCACAGAATGAAGAAGAAAAGGGATATAGATTGTAAAAGCAAAATAAAGTATATTGTAAAGTGGGCGACGGAGGACGACCGTCGAGCAGAGGACGACTGCTGGGTAAAGAGCGATGACGGGGACGGCCGACATGCTGGGATAAATGTGAAGTAAAGCGATGACGGGGACGGCCGACATGCTGGTAAAGTGTATAAAGCAATGACGGGGACGGCCGACATGCTGGGGATAAAAGGTAAAGCTAAGACGGGGACGGCCGACTAGCTGGGGAAAATAAAATATCATGATGGGGACGGCCATCAAGATAAAGCTGCAAAATTCTGAGGATTAATGAAACATGACGGGGACGGCCATCAAGTTCATAAAGGTAAAGTAACCAACGATGGGGACGGCCATCGGGCTAAAAAAGGAAAAGGGACCACGACGGGGACGGCCATCGGGTTAAAGAATGAATGAAATAAACAGATGATGGGGTACGGCCATCAAAGGTGAAGGACGATCACCTAGCAGGGGACGGCTGCTCCGTTGGGTATAAAATAAATATGATGGGGACGGCCATCAAAGGTGGAGGACGACCACCTGGCAGGGTACGGCTGCCGAAAATATCAACGATGGGGACGGCCATCGGATAGAAAAGGTCAACGATGGGGACGGCCATCGGACGAGCAAGATGGAGGACGACCATCAAGAAGTGGAGGACGACCACTCAGCAGGGGACGGCTGCTCTCGAGGTTTATCATAACACAGGACGAGTGTTAGATAACCAAAATCAACAATGGGGACGGCCATTGGACGAGCAAGATGGAGGACGACCATCAAGAAGTGGAGGACGACCACTCAGCAGGGGACGGCTGCTCTCGAGGTTTATCATAACACAGGACGAGTGTTAGATAACCAAAATCAACAATGGGGACGGCCATTGGATAAAGTGATGAAGGACGATCATCAAAAGGTGGAGGACGACCACCTAGCAGGGGACGGCTGCTAAAATCAACGATGGGGACGGCCATCGGATGAGCATGATGGAGGACGACCATCAAGAAGTGGAGGACGACCACTCAGCAGGGGACGGCTGCTAAAATCAACGATGGGGACGGCCATCGGATGAGCATGATGGAGGACGACCATCAAGAAGTGGAGGACGACCACTCAGCAGGGTACGGCTGCTCTCAAAGGTATCATAACACAGGACGAGTGTTAGATAAAAAGAAAATTTGTTGGCAATCTACTGGGGAGATAGTAAACACGGACGAGCGCTTACATCCAAGAAATAAAAGGTATAAGTGTTTGGTATTGTGTATAGATTAAAGATGCGGACGAGCATCCTTAAGACTATGATACGGACGAGTATCATGTAGAAACAAACTGACACATGCTCAGAGATGATGATACGGACGAGTATCAACTGGTTAACTAAGAACACGGACAAGTGTTGCATCTGAAAGGATTCTTCTGGGGAGTAATAGACACGGACGAGTATCTACAAAGGTGTTTGACACGGTGTATGGATTAAAGATGCGGACGAGCATCCTTAAGATTATGATACGGACGAGTATCATGTAGAAACAAACACTAGGCGCAATGTTCTGAGATGGTGGTACGGACGAATACCAACTGGCTAACAAAGAACAAGGACTAACGCCGAATCTGCGGGGATATGAGTGGTGATGTATACAAGATACGGACGAGTATCTGTATAAGCGTACCATGAGTGGTGAGTATTGTATTGATGATGAGTGTTTATCTGCTGGGGAGAGTGACACGGACGAGTGTCAAAAGAGAAAAGTATAATATTAACAAGTGTATGGGTGATGAAGGTGTACGCGACTGCGCTGGGGATATGACACGGACGGGTGTCAAAAAGGGGTGCATATAAGGTATGTGAGTGCAAAAAGGATGTCTTTGGCTTTCTGCTGGGAGTTATGACACGGACGGGTGCCAGAATGTATCCGCAATAAGGGTGATTTGTTTGTAAAGGGTGTTCAGGCGACTTTACTGGGGAAAGATGACACGGACGGGTGCCAAAAGGTGTATATACGGGTGTTTGTGATTGTGGGGCAACTGCTTTTGCTGGGACTCTGATGGGGATTCTGGGGAAAGTAATCTGTATTCTGATGAATGGTTACTAGTCACAAGCGTTCAATTCACAACATGACTTATGATTATGCTATGCATTTGATTTTTGCCGTAATGCTCCGCATTGGACGGAATGCTACACTCTGGGGGGTGAATATGATGCGGATGCCATGATTATGCAAAGGGGCACAGATCCGGGATTCGGATCCCGTTGCTGCGAAGATCTCTGGTTGATCTGCTTGAAGTGGACGTCCCAGCTGGGTATGAGATCACTGGTAGATCCAATGATGTATCTGCTCGAGGATATATGTCACTGGTTGACATGACTTTGATAAAACGGGACCCAGCTGGGGTTTGCAGAAGCTTTCCGTACTCTGTTGTGACTTTCTCCGTGCGTTGCTCTTCTGAATAAAGGCTTGAAGCTCTGTGGGGAGATGATTCCCTGATTTCTGCATCCTGTTGAGGAAGAATAGCAACTCGGCTGGGGAAGTGAGAGGCAACTCAGCTGGGGAGAGCAACAAGAGGCAACTCAGCTGGGGATATAGCATCCTGTTTGTTGATTTGGCAACTTTGCTGGGGAAGGCAATGGGGAGCTACTCAGCTGGGGAAAGAGCATTTCAGATGCTGAGATTGAGTGTATGCTGATTCGGCAGCCCCGCTGGGGAAATGGGCACCTTCTAGTGCCATGTGGAAGATAGACCGAGTTGATAATGATTCGCCTACTTGCTGAGACGTAACCTGCATGCCCCTGGTTGCGTTCTGGATACCTGCAATCCTGCAAAGATAATGGAACGTACAAAAGGTCCCGAGGTATCCCTTACCGGATTCCGTCATAGGAGTTAAGTACTTTCGAGAATAATCACATTCCCTGTAAGCATGTGTTTTTATTTTTAGAGAACGGCATCTGTACTTATGCAATTGTATTTTTAGAGATATCAGACGACTCTTTGCAAAACGTAAATGTAAAAAACGAAACATGACTGAAAATCTGATTTTATTAATTCATGTGCCCTGAATTGGCAAAGATACAGTCAAAGAAACATATCTCCTGAAATGAGGAGATTGTTACAAATTGAGAAAACAAATGCTGGCGGTGTCGACGACGCTTTCAAGGAGCTTCCTCTTCTGCTATGACTCGTATGACAATGACGTTCTTCTCGTCTTGCTTTCTGGAGAGAGTTGATTCTGATTGAAGCTTGATCCTTTGAAGCTTACCAAGTTGTAGGTGATACAGACGAATTCAGAATGCAGTTGTTCGCTTATTCCCTTATTTTGCATGGATCGCCCTTTCGGGTTTTCAATCCATCGGGATACCCATTTTTGCCTGAGCTGTCCAATGCGGCTTTTCAACTCAGCGGGTGTACATTTTTTTTTGTTTATTTTCCCTTACTTTTGCCCGAGTCTTTTATTCTGTTTTTGACTCGCCGGGATGCCCTATTTTTGCCTGGACTTACATTCTGTTTTCATGTCCAGCGGGTCATTTTATGCGAAGTATTTTTTAACTGCATCTGAATTCACAGGGGACGGGAACTCTTCACCATCCATGGTGCTGAGCATCAGTGCTCCACCAGAGAAAACTTTCTTTACAACAAATGGTCCTTCATAATTTGGAGTCCATTTGCCCCTGTGGTCTGTATGAGGAGGGAGGATTCTTTTCAACACAAGATCCCCTACTTGGTACTCTCGGTGCCTGACTTTCTGATCGAAGGCTTTCTTCATTCTTTTCTGATATAGCTGCCCATGACAGATTGCAGCCAATCTTTTCTCTTCGATCAGACTCAGTTGCTCGTATCGGGACCGTACCCATTCTGCTTCGTTTAGTTTAACATCCATCAATACCCGTAAGGAGGGTAATTCAACTTCAACAGGTAGGACTGCTTCCATACCATATACAAGCTGATACGGTGTTGCCCCAGTGGATGTTCTGATTGATGTGCGATACCCATGCAAGGCAAATGGTAGCATTTCATGCCAGTCTTTGTATGTGACTACCATCTTTTGCACAATCTTCTTGATATTCTTATTTGCCGCCTCAACAGCGCCGTTCATCTTTGGCCTGTAAGGAGAAGAATTGTGATGTTGGATTTTGAAGTCCCGGCACAGCTCTGCCATCATTTTGTTGTTTAAATTGGAACCATTATCAGTAATGATTCGCTCGGTCACTCCATACCGACAGATGATATCTCTCTTCAGAAATCGGGCTACTACTTGTCTTGTAACGTTTGCATATGAGGCTGCTTCAACCCACTTAGTGAAATAGTCGATGGCGACCAAGATGAATCTGTGGCCATTCGAAGCAGTTGGCTCAATCTTGCCAATCATATCAATACCCCACATAGCAAAGGGCCATGGTGAGGACATGATATTCAAAGGATTGGGAGGCACATGCACCTTATCTGCGTAAATCTGGCATTTGTGGCATTTTCTGGCATAGGCACAACAGTCTGCATCCATTGTGATCCAGTAATAGCCTGATCTTAACAACTTTTTAGCCATGGCATGCCCTCCTGCATGGGTACCAAAAGATACTTCGTGCACTTCATGCATCAACAAATCTGCTTCCGTCTTGTCAACACATCTGAGGAGTACCATGTCAAAGTTCCTCTTGTATAAAGACCCATCAGTGTTTAGAAAGAAACTACCAGCAAGCCTTCTCAAGGTCTTCTTATCATTGGAAGATGCCCCAGGCGGGTATGTTTGGTCCTCCAAGAAGCACTTAATGTCGTGGAACCAAGGCTTATCATCTTTTACAATATCCGCTGTAAATACATATGCTGGTCTATCAAGTCTCGATACTGAAATCTGAGGTACAAAGTTAGCAGCTTGAACTTTGATCATGGATGAAATGGTAGCAAGAGCATCCGCAAACTGATTCTCGTCTCGAGGGATATACTCAAGCTTGACTGTTGTGAAGAAAGTCAATAACCTCCTCGTATAATCCCTGTAAGGTATCAGATGATCTTGGTGGGTGTACCATTTCCCGTTGGTTTGATTGACTACCAAAGCTGAATCTCCGAATACGGTCAATGTCTTGATCCTGAGGTCAATGGCTTCCTCAAGACCCATAATGCAAGCTTCGTATTCAGCTTCGTTGTTAGTGCAGTTGAAAGTGAGTTTTGCCGAGAAAGGCATGTGAACTCCTTTAGGTGTAATGAGTACTGCACCAACACCACGGCCATTCGTGTTAACAGCCCCATCAAACATCATAGTCCATTCTTCTTCCGGGTCAGGCCCTTCAGTGTGAATAGGCTCTTCGTGATCTTTTGCTTTAATGAACATGATGTCTTCATCAGGGAAGTCAAACCTCATTGGCTGGTAGTCATCAATGGGTTGCTCAGCAAGATATTCAGATAGTACACTGCCCTTGATGGCTTTCTGAGAGGTGTACTGGATGTCATATTCAGTGAGAATCATCTGCCATCTTGCAACCCGTCCGGTAAGAGCTGGCTTCTCGAAAATGTACTTAACTGGGTCCATTTTTGAGATTAATAAGGTAGTGTGGGTCAACATATACTGCCTCAGTCGGCGAGCAGCCCACGCTAAAGCACAGCAAGTTTTCTCGAGCAGTGAATAACGTTGTTCACAGTCGGTAAACTTTTTGCTTAGGTAGTATATTGCATACTCTTTTCGACCAGACTCGTCATGCTGGCCCAGCACACACCCCATTGACTCTTCTAATACTGTCAAGTACATTATCAAAGGTCTTCCTTCAACTGGAGGCATGAGAATTGGAGGTTCTTGTAAATACTCCTTGATCTTGTCAAAAGCCTTCTGGCAATCTTCGTTCCACCTGACCGTTTGCTCCTTTCTTAACAGCTTGAACAAAGGTTCACAGGTTGCTGTGAGGTGAGATATGAACCGGGAGATGTAGTTCAATCGACCTAAGAACCCTCGAACTTCTTTCTCAGTTTTAGGTGCAGGCATTTCTTGTATAGCCTTGACTTTATCTGGGTCAACCTCAATCCCCTTCTCGCTTACAATAAAGCCCAGCAGCTTACCGGATCGCACCCCGAATGTGCATTTGTTGGGGTTCAGCTTCAATTGGTATTTCCTCAGACGCTTGAATAACTTGAGCAGATTTACCAGGTGATCTTCCTCTGTAAGGGACTTGGCGATCATATCATCCACATAACATTCTATTTCCTTGTGGATCATATCATGGGATAATGTCACCATAGCCCGTTGATATGTGGCACCAGCATTCTTCAGTCCGAATGGCATCACTTTGTAACAGAACGTGCCCCAAGGTGTGATGAATGTTGTCTTCTCCATGTCTTCAGGTGACATCTTGATCTGATTATATCCTGAAAATCCATCCATGAAGGAGAATACCGAGAACTGAGCCGTATTATCCACCAATACATCAATGTGAGGTAATGGGAAGTCATCTTTCGGGCTGGCTCTGTTCAGATCCCGGTAGTCAACACACATTCTTACTTTGCCGTCTTTCTTAGGCACAGGTACTATGTTAGCAACCCACGGCGGATAGCTAGTCACAGCAAGGAAACCGGCGTCCCATTGCTTTTGTACCTCTTCCTTAATTTTCATAGCCATGTCTGGGCGAGTTCGGCGCAACTTCTGTTTCACTGGTGGGCATTCTTCCCTCAGAGGCAGCTTGTGCATAACTATATCGGTATCCAACCCTGGCATATCTTGATACGACCAAGCAAACACATCAACATACTCTTGAAGCAGATCTATCAGCTGTCTCTTCACTGAGTCTTGCAGGCAGACCCCGATTTTAACTTCTTTCACATTTTCTTCCGTACCAAGATTGATCACTTCAATCTCCTCCTGGTGAGGAGTAATAACCTTTTCCTCCTGTCTTAACAACCTGGCTAGCTCTTCAGGAAGCTCATATTCTTCATCAACCCCTTCATCAGCTTGATTGATTGGATTGTCAAAGTCATACGATGTCATAGCTGTGCTGTTGTCGGTGCTGTCAGGAAGGCACTCTCTGCAAGGGTTAAGTTTGTTCATTTTAGTGATTGATTTTAATCTTGCTTTAGAAAAAGTGAAATGAAGTTATCATTTTGAAAACACCGCCATTTATTTTTGTACAAAAAGAAAAATGGAAAAACAGTGAGCAGAAAAGAAAAAGACTCGTTTGCAAAAAGATGTCTGATATTTCATTAATTTAATCTTGTTTGCACAAAAGTACAGATGGCCCTGGTTACAAAATGAGTCTTGCCATCTTGGGCAAGATGCAAGACTTGGATGCATGCTATATAAAATACAGGAAATAATAATTACTCTGCATGAGTAACTCTTATAATTTCCTGGGAAGACCAGTTCGAGACACTGCTCCCCGGGATCTTCGGACGAATCCAATTCTCCAGATTGCGCTCCTCTTCCAGCTCGTCTTCCAGACAGTTGATAGCATCGGGGGTGAGCATCCCCCCACTGACAAAACCAGGCTCTGCAGCAGCCTTTGCTTGATGTTGAGTTGGTCTGTAACCCAACCCAAATTTGTCCTTCTTCTCCTCCACAGCTAAAACCTTGCCCCAGCCTAGGGCAGTTCCTTCTTCAACAACCTTCCGGGCTTGTTGGTAAGATGACATTGGAGTACCAGATACAGCAGATGCTTCATTGACGTTCAAGGCCTCAAAACCTTGGCTCATTGTTTCATGGATCTCTCCATCCATTTCAATGTATTTATAAGTAGCCAGATGGCTGACAAAAATGTCCTCCTCTCCACAGATTGTGACAACTTGGCCTTCCCACTCAAATTTTAACTTTTGGTGAAGGGTAGACGTTATTGCGCCGGCGGCGTGAATCCAGGGTCTACCCAACAAACAGCTGTAGGCGGGCTGAATGTCCATCACATAAAAGATAGTTTTAAAAGTCTGTGGGCCAATTGTCACAGGCAGCTCAATCTCTCCCAGAACCGATCTCTTAGAACCATCAAAGGCTCTTACTACCAGGTTGCTGGGTCTCAATGCCAATCCATCATATTCAAGCTTCACCAGAGCCTTCTTTGGTAAGACATTCAGGGAAGAACCTGTGTCCACCAGCACATGAGAAAGGACAGCTCCTTTGCATTCCAGGGTTATGTGCAAGGCTTTGTTGTGGTTGCGGCCATCCGCTGTCAAGTCAGAATTGGTAAACCCTAGCCCATTGCTAGCAGTAACATTTCCAACCACGGTTTCCAATTGGTTGACAGTAATCTCCTCAGGCACGTAAGCTGCGTGCAGGACTTTAAGTAGTGCATTCCGATGGGCTTCGGAGCACATAAGCAGTGAGAGGATGGAGATTTTGGATGGCGTCTGGTGAAGCTGATCCACAACTTTATAATCACTCTTTTTGATGATGCGCATAAACTCATCAACTTCCTGATCAAATGGAGTTTTCAGGGCTTCTTTGGCAGCTGGATCTTCCTGCACCGGGCCTTTTCCCTTTGCCTTGGCAGCAGCTTCCGCTTCGGCTGTGGGTCTTTGAACTTGTGAAGCAAAGAGACGTCCGCTTCGAGTGAAGCCTCCGCCTCCCCCCACATTATCTACTTGTGGTGCAGGTGTTGTTGTTTCCAGAGTGATTCTTTTTCCTTCGCAATACAAGTCAGAGCCATAGTGCCAAGGGATGGCCCTATTGCTTTCATATGGTACTGGTCCAGGCACCGTGACAGTGACTGGACTGATTGCTGCTGCTGAAGGGACTGTTATTGTTTGTGGATCATAAAAGATTGTAACTGGTGCTCTGGCGGGAGCAGCACCTTCTGAATGATAGGCAGAATTACTTTCAGGATCGTAGAATATGGTGACGGTGGAGACATCTTCATGATTGATTGCTGGAGTTGTAGGAGGTTCCGTTGGAAGGACTGTTGTTGTTGCTGATGGAGAGTCGAAATGGAATGAAGCTGAAGTTGTAGCAGGAGAAACTGTTGTAAACTGATCATTTGGAAGGACAGGTGAAATACTTGTTGATGGTGCTGATGAATTGTTGGGAACAATAGTTGTTGCATTTGTAGGAGGATCTGAAACCGTTGTTGATGAAGTTGCCGGATTTGTTGGGAAGGATGTAGTGATCTGGAGTAGGCCACTCTGAATAAGGCTGTCAATGCCATTCCTCAGGTCCTCGCACCCATTCCATGAAATATTGCAATAGGGGCACCCTAGTTCACACCCCGGAAATATCTGGTTTTCACGGAGTTGAGCTTTGATTTCCACCAATGGCGTCCGGATCTGATCCACACTAGTTATCAAATAAGATGGTTGGTCTTCTTCAATAGCGTTAATTCGAGGACCACCATGGTTTGGCATTGGGTTTTTATTGACATTGGGCGGAGGTGCAAAATTTAGAGCTTTGGAGTCTACCAAGTCTTGTACCTTCATATGCAGAGCTCTGCATTTTTCTGTACTGTGACCAGGTGCGTTGGAATGAAAAGCACACCTAGCATTGGAGTCATAGTTCCTTGGTAGACTGTTGGGATCCGGAGGTGCCAACGTTCTTAGCTCAACTAGGTTGAGTTTCAGAAGTTGTGGCAGCAAGGCAGCATATGGCATTGGGATCGGGTCGATCACTCTGTTAGCTTGGGATGGCCTCTGTTGGAATGGCCTTTGTTGATTGTTGTTGTTGGAGTTGTTGTTGAAGTTCCTTGGAGGATACTGATTCTGATGATACTGAGGTTGTTGTTGGAAGTTTTGTTGAGGAGGTTGATAGACTGGCTGAGGATGAGCTGGAGCAGGGATAGTGACTGCTGCTATTGACCTCTGAGCATATTGGGGCCTACCCCTGTTGGTGTGAATGGCATTGGTCTCGCCAGTTCTTCTCGGGCCTGCAAAAGGCTTTCTTGTACTACTGGACGAGCTTGCACCGTTGTCTGAGATCTTACCCATCTTTAACAGGCTTTCAATTCTCTCCCCAGCTATAACAACATCCGCAAAGCTAGTGGAAGAGAAAGCAGCCAACCTGTCAATATACGTTCCCTGAAGAGTGTTCATAAACATGTCTGCCATTTCTCTCTCAGACATTGGGGGTTGAACGGCAGCAGCCAATTGCCTCCATCTCTGGGCGTATTCTCTGAAGCTCTCCCTTGAAGACTGTGACATTCCCATCAGGAGGGTCCTGTTGGGTGCCATGTCTAAGTTGTATTGATACTGTCTGATGAAGGCCTCTGCCAGGTCCTTCCAGCATCTTATAGTTGCTCTTGTCAGATGGGAATACCACTCCCTTGATGCTCCAGTCAAGCTATCTTCAAAATAGAACATCCACAATTTCTCATCCATTGTATAGGCCTTCAGCCTTCCCAGAAATGATTGCAAATGAGTCCGGGGGCATGAAGTCCCATTATACTTTTCGAAACAAGGAGGTTTGAACTTATGGGGAATCCTGACCCCTTCTACCAGCCCCATGTCCATGACGTCGAAACCCAAAGAATTTTGAGATTCTAAGGACCTCAACTTCTCAGCTATCTCTTCCAATCGTCTATCATATGTTTCCTCTCCGGCACCCATTACTGTATACTGGTCCTCCTGAGGATCTTCTTGAAGTACCCTGGCTGCTGTGGCTGTCCCTTGAATGTTGACTGGGATGTTGGCCTCTGGATGGAGATGGGGTCCAAAAACTGGGGGATTGACATGAGGTTGGACCCTCTCGTTGTTACTTGTGCCAGCAGTTCCCACATGGGGCTCCTCTTGATTCCTCCCTTCTACCAAAGTTCTGAGCCTCTCCTGGCTTTGAGCTAAGTTGTTCATTACTTCCATGAACTGGGTTATTTGGGTTCTCATCTCCAACCTTTCGTTTGCCATCTGGTTTCTAACCTCCGTAAGGTCCTGCTGCATCTGATCCATCTGGATTCCCGGAAGGTTGTTTCTAGTTGGGTACCTGTGTGGCCTGTTGAGAGGAAATACCCGGCGGCGAGCAATAATTCCTGAGATTCACAACAGAGGTTAGCAACAACAAAACAAAACCCTACAAAACAAATAAAAGGTTAGCATGCAATGCAGTTATGCTTATTTGTTCTCAAGGTATCCGGTTTGGCCTTCAGTTTTGACCCTTCCAGACCCTTGAAGATGATGCTGTTGAAGGTGCTTTTGAAGTAGCCCAGATAGAAACCAACACAAATATATTACAAAGGGTGAAATAATACAACTTGTTCATTTTACAACACAAACCCTCAAAGGGGCCAAAATACATCACAAAAGCAAAAGTACATGGAAAAGGAACAACAACAAGCAAATGATCAAACTCCAAGGCTAAACTCATCCTCACGAACTTCCTTGAGAAGCGCTTCGGTCACAGGATCAGTCGGATGCTCCGTGAGACTTCTGATGAGAAGGTTCCTTGTTGCAACAGCTGCAGTCAATTTCTTGTTCTGACTTTGGTCCTTAGACCTCTTCAATCCTGCTTTGATTTTCAGCTCTGATATTTCCTCCTGGGCTGCTGCCAGGGCTTTTTCCATCTGCTCCATCTTGTTCTGAACTCTCTTGTCTTCTAGAGTACGGGCCTCAGTGATTCGGACCCATCTGGCCTGACTTTCCTTCAAATACAAGTCTGTTCTTGCTCTCTGGAACTGGGCTTCTTTACAAGCATTCTTCAGAATCTGTTCACCAGCCTTAGACTTGTTGATATAATCTCCAGACTTCTCAATTTTAGTCAAGTGTTCCACCCTCAACTTCTCCAATCTCTCAATCTCCCTTACACCTTCACTCCTCTCCCTGAGGGTCTTCTGCAAAGCCTGGGTTAACTTCTCATTTCTTTCCTTTAAGCTCTCAAACTCCTCCAAACTGATAGTGGCAGGGGGTGGTGCTGAAGATGACTCAGGCATGTCTTCTATGGTAAAGGGCATTCCAGAGAATTGGGCCCTAGCATGGGACCACTCATAATATTGGACTGATGCCACATTATTGCATTTCCCTAGAATGGTGATTCCCTTAGTTTGAACATGATCCCAGGCCCAGGCAGCCTGCCTAACAGTTGCCAGACTAATCTTGTTCTCACAGTAGAGGGTCTCCACCAAATCTTGTTCCCTAGGAGTATGGACCAGTGCATAGCCTAATTGCCTTCTGAACAGCAGAGGGTTGTAGTTGATACTCCCCTTAACTCCTATCAAAGGCACATTGGGAAAGTGCCCACAGCTGGTGATCATGTCTCTGCCCTTGGTGCTCTGAGTACACCATCTGATATCTGCTGAAGTTAGGACAGTGAGTCTCTTAGCCCAGTTGCTTTGCTGATGAGGATTTAGGAATGCATCTGTCCTGGGTAGATGCCTGAGGAGCCAAGCATGGAATAATGGAGCACAAATCCTCACTAACCTTCCCCTCTGCTTCTCATTCCTCTGATGGACTGAGTAATAGAGATCACCCAGTAAAGTTGGCACTGGGTTCTTCAGGATGAACAAGTGGATTGCATTCTTGCTAATGAAACGGGGCTCATCTGCAAACAACACAATTCCATATACACTCAAGGCCAATAGAGCACAAACAGCTTTCCACTCCCCCAGGGAGGCCTTCAGACTAGCTTGAGAAATCAGGAAGTCAAGATGAAAACCAGGGATTCCAGCTTTGGAGGTCATATGCTGTTCAATCAAAACAGGCTCCAGGTGCAAAGCTTTTGCTATCTCTCCATTGCTGGGAAAGACCATTTCAGGGTTGAATGGGACTTCTCTCTTGATAGGCAAACCAACCAAATATGAGTATTCTTCCAAAAGAGGACCCAACTGAAAGTCTTGAAAGGTGAAACATCTCAATGGGGGATCATAAAACTGAATGCAGGTGTGGATGAGGCTCCTCTGTGAAGGGTCCAGATCCATAACCATGTCCAGTATATCTCCATAATTCTCCCTGAACAAGGGTATGTGATCTGGAGTGATCAGGGTTTGGATCCTCCTGATGTCTGATAAGTCTGGTTGGAAGAAATGATAGGTGATGTTGCTTTTCTTTGGAGCCATGATGCTGAAGACTGAGTAGAGTGCTGATGAAGATGCTGAAAGAATGAGCCACTGATTGGCTGGTGCAAGTAACTGAAGTATATGGCTGACAAGCTGAAGCAAGTGCTGGTGGAGATAGGTCAATACTGCAGATGGGGTCAAAACCAAAACCAGAGATGAAGGTGGATACCCTGAAACACAAATAAGCACATGTTAACATGATGCAATGAGTATGTATGCAAATGAAATGCAAGGGTCTGTGACTGAGCTGGATCTGATTAACTGCCTTGGTATAGATCCATGTGTGTTCAAGAATTCCAGATGGAGGTCTATAAATCCAGTAACCAGGGTGGGGGGACTCAAATAAAGAGCCACATGTCCAGGGTTTTAGAATCACAAGAACTGTCCAACATGGAGTACTCTTAACAAAGTCAAAGTAACAGGGTATTCTGAGGTCAAGGTACCTGCAAACCTGTAAACAGCCCAACCCCCTCATAGGTAGTGATCTAGAACAAGGATCCTCAGACTTGGATCAGTTATGAGAAGTGTAAACACTTCTAACCCGGAGGTACAGTGTTTACAATAACCATAACAATTCCTCTTCTAATTCACCTCAGTTTCTGAAGGTCAGTACTAAAAGGTCATCCAGACTTAGCAGGCTTCTTAGATGGCCCTAGCATTGCAGGAAATCTGCAACACAGAGTTCTCAAGAAGAAACCCATATCTGAACCGTGTTTCATATTCCCGCACCAGACTGAAATGGAATGGGAAAGAATATGATTCACTCTAGCCTAGGTGTCACTCAGGTCCCAGGTATAGGACCTTAACTCTCAATGAAACACCCACCCACCAAAACAAAAACCAAATCCAGCCAGCAACAATGACAGTATGATATATATAAATGCAATAAAGAAAGCAGTAAAGTAACTGTACATAAAGCAATAAACAAAAATAAATACAAGCACAAACAAGCACATAACACCCCAGTAAACACAAATCAAACAAGCGCTAGGAGGAACCCACAAAAAGAACCAGAAGCCCTGGTTGCAGTATAAGGGTCCCCAGCAGAGTCGCCAAGCTGTCGCTCCCGACAAGTGACACCGAGTCACATGAAGGTACAGACGCGAACGGTCGGCGAAGGGAACAGTGAGAACACACAGCCGTGAACTCACTGGAGATGAAAAGAGTCGCCAGCTAGGCATTTTTATCCCGGAGGAAAGGCAATGCTGCATAGACCTAGAAAGATACGGATAAGACGGTCGCGAACCAGAGAGACTGAGAAAGGGGGTTGGTTACAACCTGGGAAGGTATTAGCACCCAGATTGTCCGCCGTACTCGACGGGATCCACGCTAAAAAGATTTGTGTTTTAAAGGGGTAGTGTCAGTGCAATTTGTGTGTAAAATAGCTGGAAAAGAATGTACAGGTGTCAGTGTAAAAGAAGTGAAGTGTGATATGAAGTATGAGAGTGTCAGTGTAAGAACAGAATGAAATGCTCAAGATCATGAGGCTAAAGAATGAAGCTGGAAAGAGGGGGAATATACAGAGACTTTTGTTCGATAACCGTTAAGTTATGCCTACGTATCCTCTCGTGCAATGAGGAAGTCAGAACACCGTAGTTCGACCCAAAGAGACTGAAAGGTGAATTGACTTGTGAACTGCATACTTGTCTATGCTCAAGTGTATGACCTGTCTGGCTCAGGTGCAAACTGTCTTGCATTAGACGGAAGAAGCAAGTTCTCGATTGTGAATGAGTGTGATGAGAAAAGAATCCCGAAGGAGACGATTATTGTTTGTTTTTGAGTTTTCAGTCTTTTATTTCTTTTTTGGATTTTTGTCATAAGAAAATGAGCTTAAGTCTAAACCAATGGATTTAGTAAACTCATCACATCTTCCCTCTGATTAGGGGTAATGAGAATACCTTAAGTGCGAAGTCAGATTCTCACACTTAATCACCTTTGGTGTAGGATTAAGATCATTAACCTACTTGTGATTATTTAGATGTTTTTTGTGATTTTGTTTAGTGTTGAGTAATGAGGTTAAGCCATAATCAAGGATTAAACAGACCCATTACACCATCCTAAAAGAAGGATGATAGATGAGAATGTTTAAGCTGAGGAAAACTCCTCAACTTAACCCATGATTAGGGATTAAACCCATGCCAAAACAAACCTTTATTAAGTGGATTTTAGATTAATGATATGATGATGAAGTGAGTTTTATGATTTGTAAGACAACTTGAGGGGGACTTGTCCATTAACACTAGGGTTAGTCCTTCTTAACCACTTAAGGAAGAATTAGAACCCTAATGCAAGGCCCAAGTTACAAGTGTGATGTCTTGATACTTATTAAGTGAATTGATTAAGAGATTTAAACACCTTAAGGGTTTAATACTTAGGATTAAAGTTATACACTCCATCCTAAGAGAAGGATGCATGCATAACCCTAAGCACAAAGTCTTAAAGCCTTTAGGGTTTAGTCCCTGATTATGAGGTGAGAAGAGGAGACTCAAAGAGAGACACAAAGGTAAAACTATGGGGGGACTAATCAAAACCCTAATTCATTGTCATGCTTGGATGATCCTAAGGTTTGTGAGGTTTTCAAGAACAATCTTCAAAGGAGCCACCAGGAAGCAGATGAACAGGATCAAGAGAAGCAAAATGACTTGCTTCATTCAAGAAGTCAAGTCACTTGAAGAAAGAAAGTGGGGAGGAGAAGAATGAGCAAGCTCAAACTCAAACACAAATAAGAATGCAGCAATGGATGCAAGAGAGATGAAAAGAAAAGGTATGAGAAGTGAAGGCAAATCCACTTCTCAAGTTTACTTACCACCTGCAATGTTAGAAAGAAAATGCAATGCAATGCAAGATGAGATGAAATGATATGATGCTAAGCAAAACCAGAAGCATGTTGATGATGGTTATGATGTTATGAGGTGCTGCAAACATGAGGCAAGACAATGGGGATGTTCATACAAGATCATGAATGCAAATGATGCAAGCTAAGGAGCATGAACAAGCATGAAAAGTTATGAATCATACAAGACAAATGACATGGCAAATATGCAATGCAATGATCAAAGATGCTTTATACATGTCTTAAGATGTCAAATGAATCACAAGAATGCACAAAATGCAAAGTCAAGTCATGTTATGCAAGAGAATGCAAGAGGGATGCAAATGAAAGCCCAAATTAGGGTTCATGGATCAAACATCAAACACAAACCCAAAACAGAAGCAAAACCCTAAAGTAAAAAATGGAAAATGATACCCAAGGAAACCCTAGACCTATAACAAGCCACTGCCCAAAGGGGAGCTCTCAACTCTCAATCAAACTCAAGTTATGATTTTTGCAAGTTATTAGGGTTTTTAGGGGTTCTTAACAAAACAAATGCCAAACAATTTGAAAATGTAAGAACAATTCATGGCCTTTTTATCCTTGAAAATACATGTTAAACACAAGACAAAGCAAAAAGAATCAATGTCACAACCTTCACCAATAGGCAGAAATGAATTTTTGAATCCATGATCAAAATAATGCATAAAAAATGATTTAATTCAATGAAAAATTCTTAAGATGCATCAAGATCAAAAAAGAAATTTGGTTTGAAGGTTGGACAATGTTTCTAAATGTCTTAGAACATTTCATGAATTTTTTTGTAATTTTTAAATACCTAAAAGTATTTTTAATTAATTAATTCCCATTAATCAATTAAAAGTAATCTTTTAAATATTTAAAAATACTTTTTGATGATGAAAAATAAAATAAAAAATATTTTTGTGTCATAAAAATTAATGAAACTCAGAGGAAAAAGTTTCATAATTTTTATGCATTTTTTGCTATTTTTAATAAATAATGCAAAACAAATGAAAAGAAAATGAATAAAAACTAAATAAAACTGAAGTAATCTAAATGAGAGGCTGAGATGAGCTGCTGGGTTAAAAGGGGTTGACTGGGCGCGCATCTGGACGGCCCAGATTCAAACCAACCTAATCCTGATTAATTAAATATTAATTCATAATTAAAACTTAATGAAAAGATCCTGGCCTTCTATTCACGCGCGGGAAATGGAATCCAATGGCTCACGTTCAAACTCAGTGCCCTAACCCTAATTAATAATTAAACACTTTCAGGTCACCGGAGACGAGCTCCGGTCGTCTTCTCCGGTGACCTCCTCCCCTGAAAACTTCAAACTTCCTAAAAACGTGACTAAAATGAAAACTAAGCACATAGAAATGAACCCCATGATCTCCTGAATCAAAACCCTAACCCCAAACAAATTTATTCTTCATCAATCACATGAATCGAAGGCAAACATTTTTAGGGCAAACCAGTTTCAGAGTCAAATTAAATACTCAAATCATCACCATTTCAAAAACTAAGAACATCAGGATGATCAGGACAACACAAAGAACAAGTTTGTAACAAGAAAAATGATTTCTGGAAAAATAATTTTCGAGCTACCTGAGATTTGAAGCTTTCAGTTTAGGAACTTTCTGGCCACCTCTCCTTGTGCAATCTACTCCTTAGAACCTCTTGATGATGTTTGAATGCTCAAATGGAGTTTAAGTTGGATGGTTGATGAGTTTCGAAAGCTTCTGTTCAAGCTTGATCAGAAATGGCAATGGTGAAATAGGCACTTTCAGGTCATGGTGAGGGGTTGTTTATGATCCTGAGGGTGAATGGAGAAGGTCTATGGTGTTTGTTTGTGTGTTTGCAAGCTGTGGCAAGAGTTTCGAAGGAACTTGCAGCTTGGGGTGAGAAATGGTTATGGAGTAATCTGGCTGTTTCAGGCTTGTGCTTTGGGTGGTTTCTACTCAGTGATACATGGTGAGTTGAATGGAGGAAAAAGTTTTAGTGTTTTGTGGCTGTGGAGAGGAATTCGAAGGAACTTGCAAAATGGTGAGTTTTTGTGTATGTTATGAATGAAGTGTTTTCAGCCTTGCCTTATGCTATGCTCTGCTTGCAAATTGTCCATATGACTCTCTCTCATTGGTCAGTTGATTTGACATGTGCTTTATTGATTGGTAAGTTGCCTTTTGCAAAAAGTCAAAAATTGTGTAAGAGAAGCATGGCTCATGATCTAGGCAAGTACATGGCATGGGCTGCGCAGCAAAGGGTGAGGTGAGAGGCTAGCCAAAGTAAGCATCCAATGTCATAAGTTGTAGGAAGTGGAATGAGTGGTTTTGCAACTTGTTGTAACTTGGTTCACATGTGATTTTCTTGTTCCAAAAGTCATGAAACATGAGCAATGCCTAGTTCATTCTGAATTTTGTGACTTGTAGAATGTTTGCATACTGGTTTGAAGTCAATTAGAAGTTACAAAATGCATTGGTTCAAGGTTTTGCAAAATTTCCACTTGGTGCATAACTTGAATTTTAGTGATTTTTGCCAACTTTGCCACACCATAACTTTTGATCCAAGAAGAGTTTGATCATGTTCTTGTACTTTTTGAAAAGGGAAAGATGAGATCTACAACTTTCATGACCAAAGTTTTTCCATTTGAAGCATTTTTGGATCATGAATCAAGGCTTGAAAAATGACATAAAATGATGCATTCTTGAAAAGTCAACTATGCCCAAAAAGTCAAAATTTGCAAAAACCCTAAATTCTTGATTTTTATGAACTTCAATCTTCTTCCATGATCAAATAAAGACCATATACACTCAAAATGATGAAGATCACCCATTGGTTGGGTCATTGGGGGCCTCAGATGCCCTGATTTTGCACTGACTTGTCTGAAAAGTCAACTCTTGATCAGATGACTTCCCCATGGAATTTCTTCATGAAAATTGATATGCATACTCCCTATACCATATAGAGATCAATGGAAACAAGAATGACCAAAAAAATTGGAGTTATAGCCTCTGAAACCAAAACCCTAATTTTCAGTCAACTGTGCAGTTCAAACTGGCTCTGCATCACCTCAAACCCTAGTTCTTGTGATTCCTCTGCACTTTTGACTTTGAGGGGATGAAATATGATATAAGAACACACATGGACCCCTTTGAGTTGATTGGTGGCCTTTGGAATGGCTCAAGATGCTCTTGGATTGCTCAGATCACAAACCCTAAGTGCAGATGCCTTAGAAACTATCCAGTGAAACAAAAATGAGATGTGAGATGATATGATTGTGTTTATGCATATGAGGATGATTACAAGCCATGGTGTGAATGGGTGAGGGAAAATTTGGGGTGTTTACAACAACCAAGCATGACCATGATTAGGGTTTTGATTAGTCCCCCACTTAGTTTTACCTTTGTGTCTCATTGAGTCTTCTCTTTCTCATCTCATAATCAGGGACTAAACCCTAAAGGCTTTAAGGCTTTAAGATTAAGCTTATGCCTGCATCCTTCTATTAGGATGGAGTGTATAACTTTAATCCTAAGTGTTAAACCCTTAATGTGTTTAAATCTCTTAATTAATTCACTTAATAATCATCAAGACATCACACTTGTAACTTGGGCCTTGCATTAGGGTTCTAATTCTTCCTTAATTGGTTAAGAAGGACTAACCCTAGTGTTAATGGACAAGTCCCCCTCAAGTTGTCTTACAAACCCTAAAAATCACTTCATCACCATATCACTAATTAAAATCCACTTAATCAAAGGCTTGTTTTGTCATGAGTTTAATCCCTAATCATGGATTAAGTTGAGGAGCTTTCCTCAACTTAAACATTCTCATCTATTATCCTTCTATTAGGATGGTGTAATGAGTCTGTTTAATCCTTGATTATGGCTTAATCTCATTACTTAACACTAAACAAAAACACCAAAAACATCTAAATAATCACAAGTAGGTTAATGATTTTAATCCTACATCATGGTAATTAAGTGTGAGAAGCTGACTTCACACTTAAGGTATTCTCATTACCCCTAATCAGAGGGAAGATGTGATGAGTTTACTAACCCATTGATTTAGGCTTAAGCTCATTATCTTATGACAAACTTCAAAAAGCAATAAAAGACTGAAAACTCAAAAACAAACAATAATCGTCTCCTCCGGGATTCTTTTCTCATCTCATTCACTCATAAACGAGAACTCGCTTCTTCCGTCTAATGCAAGACAGTTTGCACCTAAGCCAGGCAGGTCATACACTTGAGCATTGACAAGCAAGCAGTTCATCAGTCAATTCATCTTTCAGTCTCTTTGGGTCGAACTACGGTGTTCTGACTTCCTCATTGCACGAGAGGATACGTAGGCATAACTTAACAGTTATCGAACAAAAGTCTCTGTATATTCCCCCTCCTTCTAGCATCACTCTTTTAAGCCTCATGATCTCGAGCATTTCATTCTTGTTCTTACACTGACACTTCACTCATACACTTCACTTCATATACACTGACACCTGTACATCCTTTTCCAGCTTCTTTTATACACAAATTGCACTGACACTACCCCTTTGAAACACAAATCTTTTAAGCGTGGATCCCGTCGAGTACGACGGACAATCTGGGTGCTAATACCTTCCCAGGTTGTAACCAACCCCCTTTCTCAGTCTCTCTGGTTCGCAACCGTCTTATCCATATCTTTCTAGGTTTATGCAGCATTACCTTTCCTTCGGGATAAAAATGCCTAGCTGGCGACTCTATTCATCTCCAGTGAGTTCACGGCTGTGTGTTCTCATTGTCCCTTTCGCCGACCGTTCGCGTCTGTACCTTTATTTGGGCATGTCCCATTTTATCGGGAGCGACAATCACCATAGCCTAAAACTCCCTGAATCAGAAATACGATTTTTATCCCACCTTGAACAGAACTTTTGTAATCTTCCAAACCAGCCATCACAAACTTCTTCTAAGCATCAAGACTTCATCAGGGGCCTAAGAGGAGTGGTTTGCACAAAGAGAGAAGGCCAGAAAGTTGCAAACTGAGAAAGCTCAAGCTCAGGTATCTCAAGAACTCTTTTTCCAGAAATGAGTTTTTAAGTTTCTAGATTGTTCCTCATGCTTTGCTGATCACTCTGATGTTCTTACTTTTTGAAATGGTTGAGAAATAAGCATTTAATCGTGTTCTGAAACTTTTCTGACCTAAACATGTTTGGCTTCGATTCACATGATTAATGGATGAAAAAATGGTTTTTGTTTGGGGGTTTTGACTTAGTTTCGAATGGGGATGATTTCTGGGTGATTAGTTTTCATTTTCATGAGGTTTTGAGGGTTTTAGCAACTTTCAGGTGAGGGTCTTGCCGGAGAAGACGACCGGAAGTCTTCTCCGGCCACCTGAAAGTGATTAGGGCTAATCAGTGTAGTTAATGCAAGTTTGAATTTGGTACGTTGGATGGGCTGACTTTTGTTGACTCCCGCGCGTTCCAATGGCCAGGATGCCCTCATTAAACCCTAATCCACGTCATTGTCCATTTAATTAAGTTTTATAAATTAATTTGGCCAGTTTGAATATCAGCCCTTAGATCTGGCGCCAGTCAATTCGTGCGTTCTAAGGTCAAACCTCAGCCACTGGATCAGCATACTTTTCATTTAATTCATTTTATTTTGTATTTTAATTCATTTAATTTGTTCATTTTATTAAAAATAGCAAAACATCTTTAAAAATTCTGAAAATTTTTATGCAACCTTTTATTAATTTTCAAAAACCAAAAACATTTTTATTTTTATTTTTTGCATTTAAAAATATTTTTAAATCATTTAAAAGTTTATTTTTAATTAATTAATGAGAATTAATTAATTAAAAATACTTTTAGGTATTTAAAAATCACCAAAAAAATTCATGAAACCTTTAAAATCATTTAGAAACATTGTCCAACCCTCAAACCAAATTTATTTTTTGATCTTGATTTCTTTTGACAATTTTTCATGGAATTAATTTCATTTCAAGGCATTATTTTGATCCAATCTTTGAAAATTCATTTCTGCCTAGTCTTTAAGAGTTGGACTTTGATTCTTTTTGCATTGTGTCTTGCATATCATGTAGTTTATAGGATTAAATTGGCATGATTTGATTTTGCATTTTCAATTTGTTTGACATTTTTCTTGACAAGGTACCTCAAAACCCTAGCAATCTTAAGAAATTCATAACCCTCATTAGGTTAAGAGTTAGAACCCCTCCTTTGGGCAGTGCGTTTGTATTGGTTTAGGGTTCCTTTGAATGCATTTTCAATTTTTTTATCTTGATGTTTGCTTCTGGTTTTGGTTTTTGTTTGGTACATTGATCATAAACCCTAATTTGGGCTTTCATATGCATCCATCTTGTATTTACTTGCATACCATGACTTGCCATGACATTTTATGCATCCATTTGATTCATAATACATCTTAGGACATATTAGAATCATTCTTGATCATTGCATCTTTCATTTTCCATGTTGTATGTCATTTGCATTCCATTACTTTTCATGTATGTTCATGGTTCTAAGCATGCTTCTCTTGCATCCATATGTTTGTATGATCATCCCCATGCCTTGATTCATGTTTGTATCATCTCATAGCATCATTAGCATCATACTTATGCTTCTGGTTTTGATTTGCATCATGTCATTTCATCTCATTTTGCATTGCATTGCATTTCTTTCATTAACCTTTTAGGTGGTAAGTAACTTTGAGAAGTGAATTTGCCTTCACTTCTCACAATTTCTTTTCATCTCTCTTATGCATCATTTCTGCATTTTGTCTTGTGTTTGAGATTGAGCTTGCTCATTCTTCTTCATCTTACTTTCTTTCTTCAAGTGACTTGCCTTCTTAAATGAAGCAAGTTACTTTGCTTCTCTTTGCTCCTTTCATCTGCTTCCTGGTGGTTCCTATGAAGATTTCTCTTGTTAACCTCACAAACCTTAGGAACAACCAAGCATGACAATAATTAGGGTTTTGATTAGTCCCCCCTTTATATTTTACCTTTGTGTCTCATTGAGTCTTCTCTTCTCATCTCATAATCAGGGACTGAACCCTAAAGGCTTTAAGGCTTTGTGATTAAGCTTATGCCTGCATCCTTCTATTAGGATGGAGTGTATAACTTTAATCCTAAGTGTTAAACCCTTAATGTGTTCAAAATCCTTTAATCAATCCACTTAATAATCATCAAAGACATCAAGCTTGTAACTTGGGCCTTGCATTAGGGTTCTAATTCTTCCTTAATTGGTTAAGAAGGACTAACCTTAGTGTTAATGGACAAGTCCCCCTCAAGTTGTCTTACAAATCATAAAAATCATTTCTTCATCTCATCATTAACTAAAATCCATTTAATAAAGGCTTTGTTTTGTCATGAAGTTAATCCCTAATCATGGATTAAGTTGAGGAGCTTTCCTCAAGCTTAAACATTCTCATCTATTATCCTTCTATTAGGATGGTGTAATGAGTCTGTTTAATCCTTGATTATGGCTTAACCTCATTACTTAACACTAAACAAAAAACACCAAAAACATCTAAATAATCACAAGTAGGTTAATGATCTTAATCCTACACCATGGTAATTAAGTGTGAGAAGCTGACTTCACACTTAAGGCATTCTCATTACCCCTAATCAGAGGGAAGATGTGATGAGTTTACTAAATCCATTGGTTCAGGCTTAAGCTCATTAACTTATGACAAACTTTCAAAAGCAATAAAAGATTGAAAACTCAAAAACAAACAATAATCGTCTCCTCCGGGATTCTTTTCTCATCACCTTCACTCATAAACGAGAACTTGCTTCTTCCGTCTAATGCAAGACAGTTTGCACCTGAGCCAGACAGGTCATACACTTGAGCATAGGCAAGTAAGCAGTTCACAAGTCAATTCATCTTTCAGTCTCTTTGGGTCGAACTACGGTGTTCTGACTTCCTCATTGCATGAGAGGATACGTAGGCATAACTTAACAGTTATCGAACAAAAGTCTCTGTATATTCCCCCTCTTTCCAGCATTATTTTCTTAGCCTCATTATCATGAGCATTTCATTCTTGTTCTTACACTGACACTTCACTTATACACTTCACTTCTCTTACACTGACACATGTACATCCTTTTCCAGCTCTTTTATACACAAATTGCACTGACACTACCCCTTTAAAACACAAACTCTTAAGCGTGGATCCCGTCGAGTACGACGGACAATCTGGGTGCTAATACCTTCCCAGGTTGTAACCAACCCCCTTTCTTAGTCTCTCTGGTTCGCGACCGTCTTATCCATGTCTTTTCTTAGGTTTATGTAGCATTACCTTTCCTTCGGGATAAAAATGCCTAGCTGGCGACTCTTTTCTTTTCCTGTGAGTTCACTCCTATGTGTTCTCACATCCTCTTTTCGCCGACCGTTCGCGTCTGTACCTTTATCTAAGCTCAGTCTCATTTATCGGGAGCGACAGCTTGGCGACTCTGCTGGGGACACTTATACTGTAACCAGGGCTTCTGGTTCTTTTTGTGGGTTCCTCCTAGCGCTTGTTTGATTTGTGTTTACTGGGGTGTTATGTGCTATTTGTGTTTGTGTATTTGTTTTTTTTTGCTTTATGTACAGTTTGTTTACTACTTTCTTTACAGCTTTATATACATCATACTGTCATACTATTCTGGCTGGATCTGGTTTTGTTGCTTTGGTGGGTGGGGGTTCTACTGAGAGTTAAGGTCCTATACCTGGGACCTGAGTGACACCTAGGCTATAGTGGTTCATGTTCTTTCCCATTCCATTTCGGTCTGGTGCGGGAATATGAAACACGGTTCAGATGTGGGTTTCTTCTTGAGAACTCTGTGCTACAGATTTCCTGTAGTGCTAGGGCTATCTGGGAAGCCTGCTAAGTCTGGATGACCTTTATTATGACCTTCAGAAACCGGGGTGAATTAGAGGAGGATCTTCTATGGTTATTGTAAAACACTGTACCTCCGGGTTAGAAGTGTTTACACTTCTCATAACATATCCAAGTCTGAGGATCCTTGTTTTAGAACACCACCTGTGAGGGGGTTGGGCTGTTTATAGGTTTGCAGGTACCCTTGACCTCAACATACCCTGTTACTTTGCTTTGATTAAGAGTACTCCATTTTGGAACAGTTCTTGTGATTTTTAACCCTGGACATGTGACTCTTTATTTGAGTCCCCCACCTTGGTTACTGGACTTATGAACCTCCATCTGGGTTTCTTGAACATACATGGACCTATATCAAGGCAGTTAATCAGATCCAGTTTGATCACAAACCCTTGCATATCATTTGCATACATCATCATTGCATCATTTAACATTTGTTTATTTGCTTTTCAGGGTATCCATACTATATTTTGGCTTGGTTTTGACCCCTTCATCTGCATAGACCTATCTTCACCAGCATCTGCTTCAGCTATCCTCATCAGCTACCTGCTTCAGTCACCTGCATCACCAGTCTCAGCCTGTCAGTGGCCCATCTTCTAGTATCAGTCATCATCATCAGCATCTGTTTCAGCTTTTCTTCAGCAACATGGCACCCAAGAAGAGCAACATCTCCTACCATTTCTTTGAGCCTGAGCTGGCTGGAATCAGGAAGGTCCAGGCCCTGATTACTCCAGACCATATACCACTATTCAGAGAATATTATGGAGGCATCCTTGATGTGGTTATGGATTTGGACCCTTCCCAGAGGAGCTTGATTCATACTTGCCTGCAGTTCTATGATCCCCCTCTGAGGTGCTTCACCTTCCAGAATTTTCAGTTGGGACCCTTGTTGGAAGAGTATTCATCACTGATTGGTGTACCTATCAGGGGTGGAGTCCCCTTCAACCCTGAGATGGCCTTTCCTAGTAATGAAGAGGTGGCAAAGGCATTGTATCTGGAACCAGTTCTGATTGAGCAAAACATGACAGCAAAGGCTGGGATCTCTGGTCTGCACTTGGATTTCTTGACCTCTCAGGCTATTCTGAAGGCCTCCTTAGGAGAGTGGAAGGCAGTCTGTGCATTATTAGCCCTTAGCGTATATGGGGTTATATTATTTGCAGATGAGCCTAAGTTTATTAGCAAGAATGCAATCCATCTTTTCATTCTGAGGAACCCAGTGCCCACCTTACTGGGAGATTTCTACTACTCTGTTCACCAAAGGAATGAAAAGCAAAGGGGAAGATTGGTGAGATGCTGTGCTCCTTTGTTCCATACCTGGTTACTCAAACATCTGCCCAAGACTGATGCATTCTTGAATCCTCACCAACAGAGGAATTGGGCTAGGAGGCTCATTGCTTTAACCTCAGATAACATCAGGTGGTGCACTCAGAGCACCAAGGGCAGGAACATCATTACTAGTTGTGGGCAGTTCCCCAATGTACCTCTGATAGGAGTGAAGGGTTGCATCAACTACAACCCTCTGCTATTCAAAAGACAACTGGGCTATGCATTGGTCCACCCTCCTAGAGTACAAGATCTAGCTGAAACCCTTTATTGTGAGATCAAGCCTAATCTGGCTATTGTCAGGCAAGCATCCTGGGCTTGGGACAATGTCCAGACCAAGGGGATGGCCATTCTTGGGAGATGCAACAATGTGGCCTCAGCTCAGTATTATGAGTGGTCTCATGCCAGGGCTCAAATTTCTAGGATTCCCTTCACCATTGAAGATGTACCTGGACCATCCACAGCACCACCTCCAGCCACTGTCAGCCTAGAGGAGTTTGAAAAGCTCAAAGAGAGGAATGAGAATTTGTCTGAAGCCTTGAAGAGAACCCTCTGGGAGAGGAGTGATGGTCGTCTGGACATTGAAAGGTTAGAAAAGCTTAAGGTGGAGCATCTAACCAGGATTGAAAAGTCAGAGGACTACATCAAGAAGTCAAGGGTTGGGGAACAGATTTTGAAGAATGCCTGTAAAGAGGCCCAATTCCAGAAAGCTAGGCCTGATCTTTATCTGAAGGAGAGCCAAGCTAGGTGGGTCAGGATCACTGAAGCTCGCACTCAGGAGGATAAGAGAACCCAGGACAAGATTGAGCAGTTGGAGGCTAATGCAAAGGAGCAACAGGAAGCCCTATTAGCAGCCCAGAGGGAGATCTCAAAATTGAAGATTAGGGCTAGTGTGAAGAGGTCAAAGGACTAGGGTAGACACAAGAAGCTAACTGCGGCTATAGCCACCAGGAATCTTCTCATCAGGAACCTCACAGAGCATCCAGCTGACCCTGTGACTGAAGCACTTTTGAAGGAAGTCCAGGAGGATGAGTTTGGTCTTGGTGTCTGACTTTTGCTTGTTGTTGTTTTCATTTCATGTACTTTTATTTTATGTTGTATTTTTGACCCCTCAGAGGGCATGTATTGTAAAAAAAAAAAACTATGAATCATTCACTCTTTTGTAATATATTCATTAGTTTGTTTCATTTGGATTCTTTTTCTCTCAAGCAACATCAAAGCACCTTCCTCAGGGGTCTGGAAAGGTCAAAACCATATGCCAAGCCGGATACCTTGGAAACAAATAAGCATACTGCATTGCATACTAACTTTTGTTTTGTTTTGTAGGTTTTTGTTTTGTTGTTACTAACTCTGTTGTGATTCAGGAACTATTGCTCGACGTCGGGTGTTCCCACTCAACCGTCCACACAGATATCCCACTCGCAACAACCTTCCGGGCATACAAATGGACCAAGTACAGCAGGACCTTACAGAGGTCAGGACTCAAATGGCCAATGAGAGATTGGAAATGAGAAATCAGATGACCCAGTTTATGGAGGTGATGAATGGATTGGCACAGAGCCAAGAGAGATTAAGGGCACTAGTAGAAAGGCAGACCCAGGAGGAGCCCCATCTAGGGACTGGGGGAACAAGCAACAATGAGAGGGTTCAGCCTCATGTTAACCCTCCGGTGTATGGGCCTCACCTTCATCCAGAGATCAACATCCCTGCTAATGTGCAAGGGAATGCCACTGCAGGCAGAGTATTACAGGAAGACCCCCAGGAAGATCAATTTACTGTGATGGGAGCTGGGGATGAAGCCTATGACAGAAGGCTAGATGAAATTGCTGAGAAATTAAGATCCCTGGAGTCTCAGAATTCCTTGGGCTTTGATGTTATGGACATGGGTCTAGTGGACGGGGTAAGGATTCCCCATAAGTTTAAACCTCCGTGCTTCGAGAAGTACAACGGAACTTCCTGTCCGCGAACCCATTTACAATCCTTTCTGGGGAGGCTGAAGGCATATACCATGGATGAAAAGCTATGGATGTTTTATTTTGAAGATAGCTTAACAGGAGCTTCAAGAGAATGGTACTCTCACTTGACTAGAGCAACCATCAGATGCTGGAAGGACCTAGCTGAGGCCTTTATCAGACAATACCAGTACAACTTGGACATGGCTCCTAACAGGACCCTCCTGATGGGGATGTCTCAATCATCCAGGGAAAGCTTCCGGGAATACGCCCAGAGGTGGAGACAGCTTGCTGCTGCTGTCCAGCCACCCATGTCGGAAAGGGAAATGGCCGACATGTTTATGAACACCCTCCAAGGGACATACATTGACAGGCTAGCTGCCTTTTCTTCCACTAGCTTCGCTGACGTAGTCATAGCTGGGGAAAGAATTGAGAGCCTATTAAAGATGGGCAAGATTTCTGACAACGGTGCGAGCTCGTCCGGCAACCCCAGAAAACCTTTTGTAGGTCCAAGAAGAACTGGTGAGACCAATGCTATTCAGGCCAGCAGGGGCAGACCACAATATGTGCATAGGTCAGTAGCAGCAGTCACCATTCCCACTCCAATGCCTCAGCAACCAACATATCAACCACAGCAACAACCCCATTACCAGCAACAAACTCAGTATCCGCCTCAGAGAAACTACAACAACAACAACAACAACAGTCAGCAAAGACCATTTCAACAGAGACCGTCTCAGGCCAATAGGGTGATTGATCCAATCCCTATGCCTTATGCCGCTTTACTGCCACAACTCCTGAAGCTCAACCTGGTTGAGTTAAGGACGTTGGCACCACCAGATCCTTCCAGTCTGCCAAGAAATTACGACGCCAACGCCAGATGCGCTTTTCACTCCAACGCACCTGGCCACAGTACAGAGAAGTGCAGAGCTTTACAGATGAAGGTGCAAGACCTGGTAGATTCTAAAGCTCTAAACTTTGCACCCTCGCCAAATGTTAACAAGAACCCTATGCCCAACCATGGAGGGCCCAGAATTAATGCTATTGAGGAAGATATGCCGTCTTTCTTGATAACCAGTGTTGGGCAAATTAGGACACCCCTGGTAGAGATTAAAGCTCAACTCCTTGAATGCCAGATATTCCCTGGGTGTGAGCTCGGGTGCGGTTATTGCAACATTTCGGTAAATGGATGTGACAACTTGAGAAGCGGCATAGACAGTCTTATCCAGAATGGTCTACTTCAAATCACAACATCAATACCTTCAAATCCAGCAATCTCTCCGACAACAGTTCCAGAATCTCCTACAACTGCAACAACAATTATTCCAAACAATTCTTCAGTTTCATCAACAATTGCTTCAAATATCATTTCAACAAGTCAGACACCAACAAACGTTCCTTCTACAACATCAGCACCCCTCTATTCAGAATCTTCTCCTACAACACCAACAAATATCTCAGCAGTCACTATTTATTATGATCCGTCAAGTATTCCTCCGAACAGCAATTTTCAACAACAAGCAGTGGCATCTCCTGCCATATCACCAGTTACTATCTACTATGATCCACATACTATTGCAACACCCTCCTCTGCTGCAGTCAGCCCGGTTACCATCACGGTACCTGGGCCTGTTCCGTATGAAAGCAGTAATGCCATTCCGTGGCATTATGGCTCTGACCTATACTGCGAGGGGCAGAAAATCACTCTTGAATCATCAACTTCTTCACCACAAATAGACAATGTGGGGGGAGGCGCAGGCTTCACTCGAAGCGGACGTCTTTTTGCCCCACAAATTCCAAGACCCATTGCTGAAGCAGAAGCTGCTGCCAAGGCAAAAGGGAAGAGCATGGTACAAGAAGAACAAGTTGCTAAAGAAGTTTTAAAGACCCCTTTTGATCAAGAGGTTGATGAATTCATGAGAATCATCAAGAGAAGTGATTACAAAATAGTGGACCAGCTTCACCAGACACCTTCCAAGATCTCCATTTTATCATTGCTAATGTGCTCCGAGGCTCATCGGAACGCACTATTAAAAGTCTTGCACGCAGCTTATGTGCCAGAGGAGATTACCGTCAATCAGTTGGAAGCTGTAGTTGGAAATGTTAACGCTAGTCATGGACTAGGATTTACCAACACTGATTTGACAACAGAAGGCCGCAATCACAACAAGGCTTTACACATTACCTTGGAGTGTAAGGGTGCAGTTCTTTCTCATGTATTGGTGGACACAGGGTCATCCCTCAATGTCCTACCTAAGAAAGCCCTTGTGAAGCTGGAGTATGAAGGATTGGCATTACGCCCCAGCAACTTGGTAGTAAGAGCCTTTGACGGCTCTAAGAGATCAGTTCTGGAAGAGATAGAGTTGCCTATAATGATTGGCCCACAGACTTTCAAAACGACCTTCTTTGTGATGGATATACAGCCTGCCTACAGCTGTTTGTTGGGTAGACCTTGGATTCATGCCGCTGGCGCAGTTACGTCTACCCTTCACCAGAAGTTAAAATTCGAGTGGGAGGGCCAGATCATCACCATTTGCGGTGAAGAGGATATTTTTGTTAGCCACCTGGCTACATACAAATACATTGAGATGGATGGGGAGATCCATGAAACCATGAGTCAGGGATTCGAAGCCCTGAACATCAATGAAGCATCTGCTGTACTTGGGACTTCCATGACAACTTACCAGCAAGCCAGGAAGGTTGTTGAAGAGGGGAATGCTCAAGGCTGGGGCAAGCTGTTGCCCGTAGAAAAGAAAGAGGACAGATTTGGGTTGGGTTACAAACCAACTCAACAAGATCAATCAGAGGCTGCTAAGAAGCCCAGTTTTGTTAGTGGGGGGATGCTCACCCCTGATGCTGTAAACAACTTGGAAGATTAGTCGGAAGATGAGCGCAACCTGGAGAGCTGGATACGTCCAAGGATCCCAGGGAGCCGTATCTCAAACTGGTCTTCCCAGGAAATTATAAGGGTTACTCCTACAGAGTAATTATTATTTCCAGTATATTTTAAGCATGCATCAAGTCTTGCATCTTGCCCAAGATGAGAAGACTCATTTTGTAATCGGGCCATCTTGTAATTTTGTGCAAACAGATCAATCAATGAATATCGGACGTCTTTTGCAAATGAGTCTTTTTCTTTTCTGCTCACTGTTTTTCATTTTTCTTTTTGTACAAAAATAAAATGGCAATGTTTTCAAAATGATAACTTCATTTCACTTTTTCTAAGCAAGATTAAAATCAATCACTAAAATGAACAATCTAAACCCTTGCAGAGAGTGCCTTTCAGACTGCACCGACAACAGCACAGCTATGGCTTCGTATGACTTTGACAATCCAATCAATCAAGCCGATGAAGGGGTTGAAGAAGATTACGAGCTTCCTGAAGAGCTAGCCAGGTTGTTAAGGCAAGAGGAGAAGGTTATCACTCCTCATCAGGAGGAGGTCGAAACAATTAATCTTGGTACGGATGAAGACGTGAAAGAGGTTAAGATCGGGGCCTGCCTACAAAACTCAGTAAAAGAACAACTGATTGATTTGCTTCGGGAGTATGCGGATGTGTTTGCTTGGTCTTACCAGGATATGCCAGGGTTGGACACCGATATCGTCATACACAAGCTGCCTTTGAAAGAAGACTGCCCGCCAGTAAAACAGAAGCTGCGCCGCACTCGCCCGGATATGGCAGTGAAGATAAAGGAAGAGGTACAAAAGTAGTGGGACGCCGGATTCCTTGCTGTAACTAGCTATCCGCCGTGGGTTGCTAATATAGTACCTGTGCCTAAGAAATACGGCAAAGTGAGAATGTGTGTTGACTACCGGGACCTGAACAGAGCCAGCCCGAAAGATGACTTCCCATTACCTCACATTGATGTATTGGTTGATAATACGGCTCAGTTCTCGGTATTCTCCTTCATGGACGGATTTTCAGGATACAATCAGATCAAGATGTCACCTGAAGACATGGAGAAGACAACTTTCATCACACCCTGGGGCACGTTCTGTTATAAGGTGATGCCATTCGGACTGAAGAATGCTGGTGCAACATATCAACGGGCTATGGTAACATTATTCCACGACATGATCCATAAAGAAATAAAATGTTATGTGGATGACATGATTGCTAAGTCCCTCACAGAAGATGACCACCTGGTAAATCTGCTGAAACTATTCAAGCGTCTGAGGAAATACCAACTGAAATTGAACCCCAACAAGTGCATATTCGGGGTGCGATCTGGTAAGCTGCTGGGTTTTATTGTGAGCGAGAAAGGGATTGAAGTTGACCCTGATAAAGTCAAAGCCATTCAAGAAATGCCTGCACCGAAAACTGAGAAAGAAGTTCGAGGGTTTCTAGGCAGATTGAACTACATTTCAAGGTTCATATCCCACCTTACAGCAACCTGTGAACCCTTGTTCAAACTGTTAAGAAAAGAACAGACGGTCAGGTGGAACGAAGACTGCCAGAGGGCTTTTGACAAGATCAAAGAATACCTGCAAGAACCACCAATCCTTATGCCTCCAGTTGAAGGAAGACCTCTGATAATGTACCTGAAAGTATTAGAGGAGTCAATGGGGTGTGTGCTGGGCCAGCATGACGAGTCTGGTCGAAAAGAGTACGCAATTTACTACCTAAGCAAAAAGTTTACCGACTGTGAACAACGTTATTCACTGCTCGAGAAAACTTGCTGTGCTTTAGCGTGGGCTGCTCGCCGACTGAGACAGTATATGTTGACCCACACCACTTTATTGATCTCAAAGATGGATCCAGTTAAGTACATTTTTGAGAAGCCAGCACTTACCGGACGGGTTGCAAGATGGAAAATGATCCTCACAGAATATGACATCCAGTACACATCTCAGAAAGCCATCAAAGGCAGTGTACTGTCTGATTATCTTGCTGAGCAACCTATTGATGATTACCAGCCTATGAGATTTGACTTCCCCGATGAAGACATCATGTTCATAAAAGCAAAAGATCATGAAGAGCCTGTTCACACTGAAGGGCCTGACCCGGAAGAAGAATGGACCATGATGTTTGATGGGGCTGTTAATATGAATGGTCGTGGTGTTGGTGCGGTACTCATTACACCTAAGGGGGTTCACATGCCTTTCTCGGCAAAACTCGCCTTCAACTACACTAACAACGAAGCTGAATACGAAGCTTGCATTATGGGTCTTGAGGAAGCTATTGACCTCAGGATTAAAACATTAACTGTATTCGGAGATTCAGCTCTGGTAGTTAATCAAACCAACGGCAAATGGTACACCCACCAGGATCATCTGATACCTTACAGGGATTATATAAGAAGGTTGTTGACTTTCTTCACAATGGTCAAGCTTGAGTATATCCCTCGAGATGAAAATCAGTTTGCAGATGCTCTGGCTACCATTTCATCTATGATCAAAGTTCAAACTGCCAACTTTGTGCCTCAGATTTCAGTGTCCAGACTTGACAGACCAACATATGTATTTGCAACAGACATTGTCAAAGATGATAAGCCTTGGTTCCATGACATTAAGTGTTTCTTGGAGGATCAAACATACCCACCTGGGGCATATTACAATGATAAGAAGACATTAAGAAGGCTAGCTAGTAGTTTCTTTCTGAATGCTGATGGTTCCCTGTACAAAAGAAACTTTGATATGGTACTCCTCAGGTGCGTTGATAAAACAGAAGCAGACTTGTTGATGCACGAGGTGCACGAAGGATCCTTTGGTACCCATTCAGGAGGGCATGCCATGGCTAAAAAGTTGTTAAGATCAGGCTATTACTGGATCACAATGGATGCCGACTGTTGTGCCTATGCCAGAAAATGCCATAAATGCCAGATCTATGCAGATAAGGTGCATGTGCCTCTGAATCCTCTGAATGTGATGTCTTCACCCTGGCCCTTCGCTATGTGGGGCATTGACATGATTGGCAAGATTGAGCCGACTGCTTCAAACGGCCACAGATTCATCTTGGTTGCTATTGATTATTTTACCACGTGGGTTGAAGCAGCTTCCTATGCAAATGTTACAAGGCAAGTGGTAGCCCGATTTCTGAAGAGAGACATCATCTGCCGATACGGAGTTCCTGAGCGAATCATTACTGATAATGGTTCCAACTTAAACAATAAAATGATGGCAGAGCTATGCCGGGACTTCAAAATCCAGCACCACAATTCTTCTCCTTACAGGCCAAAGATGAACGACGTTGTTGAGGCAGCTAATAAGAATATCAAGAAGATTGTGCAGAAGATGGTAGTCACCTACAAAGACTGGCATGAAATGCTACCGTGTGCCTTACATGGGTATCGCACGTCAATCAGAACATCCACTGGGGCAACTCCGTATCAGCTTGTGTATGGTATGGAAGCGGTCCTACCAATTGAAGTTGAGTTACCTTCCCTGCGGGTACTGATGGATGTTAAGCTGAACGAAGCAGAGTGGGTTCGGTCCCGATACGAACAACTGAGTCTGATTGAAGAGAAAAGATTGACTGCAATCTGTCATGGGCAGTTATATCAGAAAAGAATGAAGAAAGCCTTCGATCAGAAATTCAGGCTCCGAGAATACCAAGTAGGAGATCTTGTGCTGAAAAGAATCCTCCCTCCTCACACAGACCACAAGGGCAAGTGGACTCCAAACTATGAAGGACCATTTGTAGTCAAGAAAGTTTTCTCTGGTGGAGCACTGATGCTCAGCACTATGGATGGTGAAGACTTCCCATCCCCTGTGAATTCAGATGCAGTTAAAAAATACTTCGCATAAAATGACCGCTGGATATAAAAACAGAATGTAAGTCCAGGCAAAAATAGGGCATCCCGGCGAGTCAAAAACAGAATAAAAGACTCGGGCAAAAATAAGGGAAAATAAACAAAAAATGTACACCTGCTGAGTTGAAAAGCCGCATTGGACAACTCAGGCAAAAATGGGTATCCCGATGGATTGAAAACCCGAAAGGGCGATCCATGCAAAATAAGGGAATAAGCGAACAACTGCATTCTGAATTCGTCTGTATCACTTACAACTTGGTAAGCTTCTAAAGGATCAAGCTTCTTTCAGAATCAACCTTCTTCAGAAAGCGAGACGAGAAGAACGTCAAATGTCATACGAGTCATAGCCAAGGGAAGCTCCTTGAAGCGTCGTCAACATTGCCAACATTTTGTTTCTCAATTTGTAACAATCTCCTCATTTTGGGGGATATGTTTCTTTAACTGTATCTTGCCAATTCCGGGCCTATGAATTAATAAAATCAGATTTTCAGTCATGTCTCGTCTCGTACATTTTATTTTCATTTGCAAAATGTCCGATGTCTTTAAGATACTGATTGCATAAATACAGATGTTTCTTTTCTAAAGAATGTGTTCTTGCAGGGAATATATTTACTCCCGGGAGTGTCTGAACTCCTATGATGGAATCCGGCAAGGGATACCTCGGGATTACTTGTACGTTCCTATCTTTGCAGGATTGCAGGTAGTCAAAACACGACACGGGGCATGAAAACTTCGCTTCCAGCAAGCTGGCAAATCAATACTCACTCAGCCTTAACACCAGAATTGTTTTCTCCCCAGCTGAGTTGCCACCTGTCGGTTCTCCCCAGCCGAGTTACCATTTACTATTCCTCCACAGTCAAGCCAGGGAACCATCTCCCCACAGAGTGTCAGCCTCTATCCAAAAAAACAGCACACGAAAGAATCACAACAGAGTGACGAAGGCTTCTACAAGCCCCAGCTGGGTCCCTCATTATCAAGGATGGGTCTATCAGTGACCTGTTCCTCCAAGCAGATACATCTCAATGGTCTCATCCCCAGCTGGGATGTCCACTTCAAACAGATCGGCCAGAGATCTTCGCAGCAACGGGATCCGAATCCCGGATCGGTATCTTTTGCATAATCATAGAATTCGCATCATATTCACCCCGCAAAGCGTAGCATTCCGTCTAAATACGGAGCATTACGGCAAAAATCAAACATGTTGCATAATCATAAGTCATGGTCTGAATCAAACACTTGTGAATAATGACAATCCATCAACAATATACAGAATGCTCCCCGGATTCCCCAGCAAAGTGCTAAAGCAGTTGCCTTACACTCACAACATCAGTACATACTCCTTGTGGCACCCGTCCGTGTCATACCCCCAGTAGAAAGCCAGAGCGTCCCCTTTGCACTCACAGATATATATATACACAATTCCTTGACATCCGTCTATGTCATTTTCCCCAGCACAGTAACCTAAACACTTTGTATATCAGATACTTGTTTATACTATATTTTTGACACTCGTCCGTGTCACTCTCCCCAGCAAGTTAAATACCCGTCTATACACCGCTCATACTCATTACTCCCGTTTTCACATATGCAGATACTCGTCCGTATCTTTCCTATATTACTCACTACTCCTCAGATTCAACACTCGTCCGTGTTCTTTGTTAACCAGTTGATACTCGTCCGTATCATTATCTCTGAACATGCGTCAAGCGTTTGTTTCTACCCGATACTCGTCCGTATCGTAGTCTTAGGGATGCTCGTCCGCATCTTTAATCTATACATAATACCAAACACTTATACTTTTATTTTCTTGGATGTAAACACTCGTCCGTGTTTACTATTCCCCAGTGGATCGCCCGCAAAGCAAATTTTCTTTTCTATCTGACATTTGTCCTATGTCATGATAAACCCTGAGAGCAGCCGTACCCTGCTAGGTGATCGTCCTTCACCTCTTGATGATCGTCCTTCATCATGCTCATCCGATGGCCGTCCCCATCGTCGACCTTTTCTATCCGTCATTCGTCCTATGTCGTGATATTTAGCAGCCGTCCCCTGCTGGGTGATCGTCCTTCACCTTTTGATGATCGTCCTTCATCATTTTATCCGATGGTCGTCCCCATCGTTGATTTTGTTATCTGACATTCGTCCTATGTCATGATAAATCTTGAGAGCAGTCGCCCCCTGCTAGGTGATCGTCCTCCACCTCTTGATGATCGTCCTTCATCATGCTCGTCCGATGGCCGTCCCCATCGTTGACCTTTATTCGGCATTCGTCCTATGACGCGATACTTTGGGCAGCCGTACCCTGCCAGGTGATCGTCCTTCACCTTAGATGACCGTCCCTCATCTTATCCCTTTAAGCAGCCGTCCCCTGCTAGGTGATTGTCCTCCACCTTTGATGATCGTCCCTCATCATTATTTCACTTATTCTTTAACCCGATGGCCATCCCCGTCGTGGTCCCTTTTCCGTTTCCTGATGATCGTCCTTCGTCAGTTTAGCCCGATGGCCGTCCCCATCGTTGTTTGCATTACTTTATGAACCAGATGACCGTACCTCATTATTTGCTTTGTACATATTCCCCAGAGAATCTTACAGCTTTACTTACCTTTTATATCCCCAGCATGTCGGCCGTCCCCCTCATTGCTCTTTCCCCAGCAGTCGTCCTCTGCTCGACGGTCGTCCTCCGTCGCTCGCACTTTATAATTATACTTTATATTTTCCTTTACAATCTATATCCCTTTTCTTCTTCATTATGTGAGTGCAAATTTTGGACTGTCTTTGGTATTCAACCACAAGTTATCTTGTTTGCCTGATAAGCCGTCGCTTACATCCTGCACAGCTAACTCATGTTTGAATAGGGGAAGCTGTAAACACCCCAAATTTGCCCTCACCAATTCACACCATGGCTTGTGATCATTTCACATGCATTAATCCAATCATAGCATCTCATACCACATTTTTGATTCACTGCATAGATTCAAAGTCATCTGCATCTAGGGTTTGTGATCTGAGCAATCCAAGAGCTTCTTGAGCCACTCCAAAGGCCATCAATCACTTAAAAGGGGTCCATGTATGTTCAAGCATCATATTATATCCTCTCAAAGTCAAGAATGTCAAAAAAATCACAAGAACTGAGAATGGTATGGAAGCAGAGCCAGGTTTGACTGTACAGATGACCTAGAATTAGGGTTTTGGTTTCAGAGACCATAACTCCAATTTTTTGGTCATTCTTGTTTCTATTGGTCTCTATATGGTATAGGGAGTATGCATATCAATTTTCATGAAGAAATTCCATGGGGAAGTCATCTGATCAAGAGTTGACTTTTCAAGCAAGTCAATGCAAAATCAGGGCATCTGAGGCCCCCAATGACCCAACCAAAGGGTGTTCTTCATCATTTTGATTATGTATGATCTTTATTTGATCATGGAAGATGTTGGAAGTTCACAAAATTGAAGAATCTCAAGTCATTTGCAAAGTTGACTTTTTGGGAAAGTTTGACTTTTGATGAAATTGCCATTTTGGGAAACTTTTTCAACCCTTGCTTTTTGATTCAAAAATGCTTCAAATGGAAAAACTTTGGTCATGAAAGTTGTAGAATGGATCATTCCCTTTTCAAAAAGTACAAGAACATGACCTAATTTATTTTGGATCAAAAGTTATGGCTTGTCAAAGTTGGCTAAAATCACAAAATTTGAAGTTTTCTACCAAAGAGACATTTTGCAAAATGGTTTGTTCAAGTGTTCTAAAGGCCTCAAATGTGTATCATTTCTTCACAACATGATCATATGACCTCTAAAATTCAGAATGGGCTAAAGAACTTGGCACTTTGATGCCTTGAAACTCAAGAAATCTCAAAGGAACCAAACTTGAACCAACTTGCAAAACTCATCATAAGTTACAAACCACTTGCTGCATTGCCTCTAAACCTTTTTCACAGCATTCTGTAAACACCCCAAATTTTCCCTCACCCATTCACACCATGGCTTGTGATCATTCTCATATGCATAATCTCAATCATACCATCTCATATCACATTTTTGATTCACTGCATAGATTCAAAGTCATCTGCATCTAGGGTTTGTGATCTGAGCTATCCAAGAGCTTCTTGAGCCACTCCAAAGGTCATCAATCACTTCAAAGGGGTCCATGTGTGTTCAAGTATCATATTATATCCTCTCAAAGTCAAGAATGCCAAAGAATCACAAGAACTGGGATTTGTATGGAAGCAGAGCCAGGCTTGACTGCACAGATGACCTAGAATTAGGGTTTTGGTTTCAGAGGCCATAACCCCAAATTTTTTGGTCATTATTGTTTCTATTGGTCTCTATATGGTATAGGGAGTATTCATATCAATTTTCATGAAGAAATTCCATGGGGAAGTCATCTGATCAAGAGTTGACTTTTCAAGCAAGTCAGTGCAAAATCAGGGCATCTGAGGCCCCCAATGACCCAACCAAAGGGTGTTCTTCATCATTTTGATTGTGTATGATCTTTATTTGATCATAGAAGAGGTTGGAAGTTCACAAAATTGAAGAATTTCAAGTCTTTTGCAAAGTTGACGTTTGGGCAAGTTTGACTTTTAATGAAAATGTCATTTTATGCAACTTTTTCAACCCTTACTTTTTGATTCAAGAAAGCTTCAAATGGAAAAACTTTGGTCATGAAAGTTGTAGAATAGATCTTTCCCTTTTCAAAAAGTACAAGAACATGACCTAATTCATTTTGGATCAAAAGTTATGGCTCATCAAAGTTGGCAAAAATCACTAAAATTCAAGTTATGCACCAAATGGAAAAACTTGCAAATTCTTGTACCAAGGCAATTTGTGACTTCAAATTGATGTCTAACCTTTACACAAACATCACAAAAGTCCTAAAAATCAGAATGGGCCAAGGGATCACATGTTTTATGGCTTGTGGAGCAAGACATTTTCATGAAGAACCAAAAGCAAGCCAAGTTGCAAAACACATGATAACTTCTCATCCACTTGCTGGCTACTTTGCTGATCAATCCTAGGCCTTTTCCCTCATCATGCTGCGCAGCACACCCTCCTTGTACTAGGCTAGCAAGTGACCCATGCTTTTCTTACACAAAAGTTGACATTTTGCAAAAGCCACCATACCAATCAATAAAGGAATGTCACTTCATCTGACCAATAGCATTTGTTTATACAAAGAAAATGCAAGCCAAACACCACAAGGAGCAAGCCTGAAACACACAGCAACACAACATTCTCATCTTCACCCTCAAAAGCAAAAGCATTCGAAACACATCCCACAGGCCACAAACACACAAACAAACTTCATGAACCATCTCACCATGCTTCACTGAACACAAACCAACTCTCAAAACAGCCTGAAAGCCATAGAATCACAAATACGATTTTCACTTGACCTTGAACAGAACTGCTTCAAACTTCCAAACCAGCCATCACAAACTCTTTCTAAGCATCAAGATGTCATCAGGGGCCTAAAAGGAGTGGATTGCACAAAGAGAAGAGGTCAGAAAGTTGCAAACTGAAAAGCTTCAAACTCAGGTAGCTTCATGAACATTTTTTCCAGAAATGGATTTTTAAGTTCCTAAGTTGTTCTTCATGATTCACTGATCACTCTGATGTTTTTGGTTTTGAAAATGGTTGAGAGATAAGCATTTAATCTCACTCTGAAACTTGTCTGACCTAAAAATGTTTGCTTTCGATTCATGCGATTGATGAAAGATAAATGAGTTTTGAGTTAGGGTTTTGATTCAGGGGGATGTGGGGATGATTTCTGTTCTTTTAGATTTCGTTTTAGTAAGGTTTTGAAGGTTTTGGAAATTTTCAGGTGGGGTTCCCACCGGAGAAGACGACCGGAGGTCTTCTCCGGCCACCTGAAAATAATTAGGGTTTAATCCTGTCATTAATGAGAGTTTGAATCTAGTGCGTTGGATCCGTTGACTTAGGCTGACTGGCGCGCGTTTGTGTGGCCCAGATGCATCCATTTTGCCCTAATCTCCATTAACTTAATTAATCCCATTTAATTAATTCATAAAACCTGATTTAAGCCAGAAATGATCCTGACCCTTGATTCATGCGCCAAGTCAATAGCTTCCTCCCAACTTTGAATCTGATGCGTTGGATGTGAATACTTTTCATTTTCTTTAATTTTTATTTCATTTATTTTGTATTTCTTTCTCCATTTTATTAAAAATAGCAAAATCATTTTAAAAATTCTGAAATTTTTTATACAAACTTTTATTTAATTTCAGAAACCAAAAATATTTTCATTTTTATTTTTAGCATATAAAAAACATTTTTAAATATTTAAAAGTTTATTTTTAATTAATTAATGAGAATTAATTAATTAAAAATGCTTTTAGGTATTTAAAAATCACCAAAAAAATCATGAAACATTTAAAACCATTTAGAAACATTGTCCAACCCTCAAACCAAATTTCTTTTTTGATCTTGATGCATTTTGATAATTTTCCATGGAATTAATTCATTTTCAAAGCATTATTTTGATCCAAACTTCCAAAAATCATTTCTGCCTAACCATTGAGAGTTGGACTTTGATTCTTTTTGCATTGAGTTGAGCATATCATGTAGTTTGTGAGGTTAAATGGGCATGATTTGATCTTTCATTTTCCATTTGTTTGACATTTTTCTTGTTAAGGAACCCTAAAACCCTAAAAATCTTAAGAAATTCATAACTTTTATTAGGTTAAGAGTTGGAACTTCTCCTTTGGGCAGTGAGTTAGTATAGGTTTAGGAATCCTTTGAGTGCATTTTCAATTTTTTATATTGATGTTTGCTTCTGATTTTGGTTTTTGTTTGATGCTTTGATCATAAACCCTAATTTGGGCTTCCATATGCATCCATCTTGCATTTGCATTCATACCTTGACTTGCCATGACATTTTGTGTATCCATTTGATTCATTTGACATCTTAAGACATATTGAAAGCATGTTTGACCATTGCATCTTGCATTTGCCATGTTGTATGCCATATGCATTTCATAACTTGTCATGTATGATCATGGTTCCAAACTTGCTTCATCTGCATCCATAAGCTTGTATGATCATCCCCATGTGTTGTTTCATGTTTGCATCATCCCATAGCATCATTATCATGTCATATATGCTTCTGGTTTTGATTTACATCATGACATTTCATTTCATTCTGCATTGCATTGCATTTCTTTCACTAACTTTTCAGGTGGTAAGCAACTTTGAGAAGTGAATTTGCCTTCACTTCTCACAACTTCTTTTCATCTCTTTTATGCATCCATACTGCATTTTGTTATGTGTTTGAGATTGAGCTTGCTCATTCTTTTTCTTCTTACTTTCTTTCCTCAAGTGACTTGACTTCTTGAATGAAGCAAGTTGCTTTGCTTCTCCTGATCCTTTCATCTGCTTCCTGGTGGTTCCATTGAAGACTTCTTTCTTAAACCTCACAAACCTTAGGAACAACCAAGCATGACAATGATTAGGGTTTTGATTAGTCCCCCCATTTAGTTTTACCTTTGTGTCTCATTGAGTCTTCTCTTCTCACCTCATAATCAAGGACTAAACCCTAAAGGCTTTAAGGCTTTGTGATTAAGCTTATGCCTGCATCCTTCTATTAGGATGGAGTGTATAACTTTAATCCTAAGTGTTAAACCCTTAATGTGTTTAAATCCTTTAATCAATTCACTTAATAATCATCAAGACATCACACTTGTAACTTGGGCCTTGCATTAGGGTTCTAATTCTTCCTTAATTGGTTAAGAAGGACTAACCCTAGTGTTAATGGACAAGTCCCCCTCAAGTTGTCTTACAAACCCTAAAAAACACTTCATCATCTTATCATCAAATAAAACCCACTTAATCAAAGGTTTGTTTTGTCATGGATTTAATCCCTAATCATGGATTAAGTTGAGGAGCTTTCCTCAGCTTAAACATTCTCATCTATTATCCTTCTATTAGGATGGTGTAATGAGTCTGTTTAATCCCTGATTATGGCTTAACCTCATTACTTAACACTAAACAAAAACACCAAAAAAACATCTAAATAATCACAAGTAGGTTAATGATCTTAATCCTGCATCAAAGGTGATTAAGTGTGAGAATCTGACTTCACACTTAAGGTATTCTCATTACCCCTAATCAGAGGGAAGATGTGATGAGTTTACTAACCCATTGGTTTAGGCTTAAGCTCATTAACTTATGACAAACTTTCAAAAAACAATAAAAGACTGAAAACTCAAAAACAAACAATAATCGTCTCCTTCGGGATTCTCTTCTCATCTCATTCACTCATAAACGAGAACTCGCTTCTTCCGTCTAATGTAAGACAGTTTGCACCTGAGCCAGACAGGTCATACACTTGAGCATAGACAAGTAAGCAGTTCACAAGTCAATTCATCTTTCAGTCTCTTTGGGTCGAACTACGGTGTTCTGACTTCCTCATTGCACGAGAGGATACGTAGGCATAACTTAATAGTTATCGAACAAAAGTCTCTGTATATTCCCCCTCCTTCTAGCCTTATTCTATAGCCTCATTATCATGAGCATTTCACTCCTGTCCTTACACTGACACTGTATATCACACTTTGCACTTCTTTTACACTGACACCTGTACATCTTTTCCAGCTATTCTATACACAAATTGCACTGACACTACCCCTTTAAAACACAAATCTTTTAAGCGTGGATCCCGTCGAGTACGACGGACAATCTGGGTGCTAATACCTTCCCAGGTTGTAACCAACCCCCTTTCCCAGTCTCTCTGGTTCGCAACCGTCTTATCCACATCTTTTCTAGGTCTATGCAGCATTACCCTTCCCTCGGGATAAAAATGCCTAGCTGGCGACTCTTGTCTTTCTGAGTTCACTCCTGTGTGTTCTCATTTCTTTCGCCGACCGTTCGCGTCTGTACCCTATTTGACCCGGCTTCATTTAGTGGGAGCGACAGCTTGGCGACTCTGCTGGGGACCCTTATACTGTAACCAGGGCTTCTGGTTCTTTTTGTGGGTTCCTCCTAGCGCTTGTTTGATTTGTGTTTACTGGGGTGTTATGTGCTGTTTGTGCTTGTATTTGTATTTATTTTTGCTTTATGTACAGTTGTTTATCTGCTTTCTTTATAACTTTACATATATCATACTGTCATACTGTGCTGGCTGGATCTGTTTTGTCGCTTTGGTGGGTGGGTGTTCCATTGAGAGTTGAGGTCCTATACCTGGGACCTGAGTGACACCTAGGCTAGAGTGGTTCATGTTCTTTCCCATTCCATTTCGGTCTGGTGCGGGAATATGAAACACGGTTCAGATATGGGTTTCTTCTTGAGAACTCTGTGCTACAGATTTCCTGTAGTGCTAGGGCTATCTGGGAAGCCTGCTAAGTCTGGATGACCTTTAGTATTGACCTTCAGAAACTGAGGTGAATTAGAGGAGGATCTTTTATGGTTATTGTAAACACTGTACCTCCGGGTTAGAAGTGTTTACACTTCTCATAACTGATCCAAGTCTGAGGATCCTTGTTTTAGAACATCACCCGTGAGGGGGTTGGGCTGTTTACAGGTTTGCAGGTACCCTTGGCCTCAACATACCCTTTTACATTGTTAAGAGTACTCCATTTTGGAACAGTCCTTGTGATTTTAACCCTGGACATGTGACTCTTTATTTGAGTCCCCCACCTTGGTTACTGGACTTATGAACCTCCATCTGGATTTCTTGAACATATATGGACCTATATCAAGGCAGTCGATCAGATCCAGCTCAGTCACAAACCCTTGCATATCATTTGCATACATCCTCATTGCATCATTTTAACATGTGTTTATTTGTTTTTCAGGGTATCCATCCTACATTTTGGCTTGGTTTTGACCCCTTCTTCAGCTTAGACCTATCTTCATCAGTATCTTGCTTCAGCTGTCAGCTACCCTGCTTCAGTCACCTGCATCACCAGTCTCAGCCTGTCAGAGGCCTATCTTCAGTGTTATTCTCAGCATCTGACTCAACTCTTCTTCAACAATATGGCACCTAAGAAGAGTAACATCTCCTATCATTTCTTTGAGCCTGAATTGGCCAGCATCAGGAAGATTCAGACCCTAATTACTCCAGACCATATACCACTTTTCAGAGAACATTATGGAGGAATCCTTGATGTGGTTATGGATTTGGACCCTTCACAGAGGAGCTTGATTCATACTTGCTTACAGTTCTATGATCCCCCTCTGAGGTGCTTCACCTTCCAGAATTTTCAGTTGGGACCCTTGTTGGAAGAGTATTCATCATTGGTTGGTATACCTATCAGGGGTGGAATCCCCTTCAAACCTGAGATGGCTTTCCCTAGTAATGAGGAGGTAGCAAAGGCATTATACCTGGAACCAGTTCTGATTGGGCAAAATTTGACAGCTAAAGCTGGAGTCTCTGGTTTTCATCTGGATTTCTTGACTTCTCAGGCTATTCTGAAGGCCTCCTTGGGAGAGTGGAAGGCTGTCTGTGCTTTGTTGGCCCTTAGCATATATGGGGTCATACTTTTTGCAGATGAGCCTAGGTTTGTTAGCAAGAATGCAATCCATCTTTTCATCCTGAGGAACCCAGTGCCCACCTTACTGGGAGATCTTTACTACTCTGTTCATCAAAGGAATGAAAAGCAAAGGGGAAGATTAGTGAGATGCTGTGCTCCTTTGTTCCATACTTGGCTACTCAAACATTTGCCAAAGACTGATGCATTCTTGAACCCTCACCAGCAGAAGAACTGGGCTAGAAGGCTTGTTGCTCTGACCTCAGATGATATCAGGTGGTGCACTCAAGGCACCAAAGGCAGAGACATCATTACTAGTTGTGGGCAATTTCCCAATGTGCCTCTGATAGGAGTGAAAGGATGCATCAACTACAACCCTCTGCTATTCAAAAGACAACTGGGCTATGCATTAGTCCATCCTCCTAGGGTTCAGGATCTGGCAGAGACCCTTTATTGTGAGATCAAGCCTAATCTGGCTATTGTCAGGCAGGCATCCTGGGCCTGGGACAATGTGCAAACTAAGGGGGTAACCATTCTTGGGAGGTGCAATAATGTGGCCTCAGCCCAGTACTATGAATGGTCTCGTGCCAGGGCTCAAGTTTCTGGGATGCCCTTCACTATTGAAGATGTGCCTGGACCCTCCACAGCACCACCTCCAACAACTGTCAGCTTAGAGGAGTTTGAGAAATTGAAAGAGAGAAATGAGAATCTGACTCAGGCTCTACAGAAGACCCTCTGGGAGAGGAGTGATGGTCGCTTGGACATTGAAAGGCTAGAAAAGCTAAGGGTGGAGCATCTGGCCAAAATTGAGAAGTCTGAGGATTACATTAAGAAGTCTAGGGCTGGAGAACAGATCTTGAAGAATGCCTGCAAAGAGGCCCAATTTCAAAGAGCTAGGACTGATTTGTATCTGAAGGAGAGTCAGGCTAGGTGGGTCAGGATCACCGAAGCCCGCACTCAGGAGGATAAAAGGACTCAGGATAAGATTGAGCAGCTGGAAGCTAGTGCAAAAGAGCAACAGGAAGCCCTGGAAGCAGCCCAGAGAGAGATCTCAGAGTTAAAAATCAGAGCTGGTGTGAAGAGGTCAAAGGACCAGAGTCGACACAAGAAGCTAACTGCAGCTGTTACTAAAAGGAATCTTCTCATCAGGAATCTCACAGAGCGTCCAGCTGATCCTGTGACTGAAGCACTTCTCAAGGAAGTTCAGGAGGATGAGTTTGGTCTTGGTGTCTGACTTTTGCTTGTTGTTGATTTCATTTCATGTACTTTTCTTTATGTTGTAGTTTTGACCCCTCAGAGGGCATGTATTGTAAAAAAACAAACTATGTATCATTTACTTTTTGTAATATATGTGTTGGTTTGTTTTATCTGAACTCTTCAAGCAACATCACAAGCATCTTTCTCAGGGGTCTGGAAAGGTCAAAACCAAGTGCCAAGCCGGATACCTTGGATGCAAATAAGCATACTGCATTGCATACTAACCTTTTGTTCTGTTTTGTAGGTTTTTGTTTTATTGTTACTAACTCTGTTGTGAACTCAGGAACTATTGCTCGACGTCGAGGGTTTCCACTCAACCGTCCACACAGATATCCCACCCGCAACAATCTTCCGGGCATACAAATGGACCAAGTGCAGCAGGACCTTACAGAGGTCAGGAATCAAATGGCCAACGAGAGGTTGGAAATGAGGAATCAGATGACACAGTTTATGGAGGTGATGAATAATATGGCTCAAAGCCAAGAGAGGTTAAGGGCACTAGTAGATGGGAGGAATCAAGAAGACCCTCATCTAGGGACTGCTGGGACAAGCAACAATGAGAGAGTTCAACCTCATGTTAATCCCCCAGTCTATGGACCTCACCTGCATCCAGAGATCAACATCCCTGTTAATGTGCAAGGGACTGCCACTGCGGGTAGAGTGCTGCAAGAAGACCCCCAGGAAGATCAGTTCACAGTGATGGGAGCTGGGGAGGAAGCCTATGACAGAAGGCTAGATGAGATTGCTGAGAAACTAAGGTCCCTGGAGTCCCAGAATTCCTTGGGCTTTGATGTTATGGACATGGGTCTAGTGGACGGGGTCAGGATTCCCCACAAATTTAAACCTCCATGTTTTGAGAAATACAACGGGACTTCCTGCCCCCGGACCCATTTACAATCCTTTCTGGGGAGGCTGAAGGCATATACCATGGACGAAAAGCTATGGATGTTTTATTTTGAGGATAGCTTAACAGGGGCTTCAAGGGAATGGTACTCTCACCTGACTAGAGCAACCATTAGATGCTGGAAGGACCTGGCAGAGGCCTTTATCAGACAGTATCAGTATAACTTGGATATGGCTCCCAACAGGACCCTCCTGATGGGAATGTCACAATCATCCAGGGAAAGCTTCCGGGAGTACGCTCAAAGGTGGAGACAGCTTGCTGCTGCCGTCTAGCCACCCATGTCAGAGAGGGAGATGGCTGATATGTTTATGAACACCCTCCAAGGAACATACATTGACAGGTTGGCTGCCTTTTCTTCCACTAGCTTTGCTGATGTAGTCATAGCCGGGGAAAGAATTGAGAGCCTATTAAAAATGGGTAAGATTTCTGACAACGGTACTAGCTCATCCAGCAACCCAAGAAAGCCTTTTGTGGGCCCAAGAAGAACTGGTGAAACCAATGCATCCATACCGGCAGAGGCAGACCCCAGTATGTTCATAGGTCTGTGGCAGCAGTCACCATTCCCGCTCCAATTCATCCTCAACCAGCTTATCAACCTCAGCAACAGAATTACCAGCAACAAACTCAGTATCCTCCTCAGAGAAATTATAACAACAGCAACACCAACAACAACAATCAGCAAAGACCATTCCAACAGAGACCTTCTCAGGCCAATAGGGTGATCGATCTGATCCCTATGCCCTATGCCACATTACTGCCACAACTCCTGAAACTCAACCTGGTTGAGCTAAGGACATTGGCACCTCCAGATCCTGCCAGTCTACCCAGAAATTATGACGCCAGCGCCAGATGTGCTTTTCACTCAAATGCACCTGGCCACAGTACAGAGAAGTGCAGAGCTTTGCACATGAAAGTACAGGACTTGGTAGATTCCAAAGCTCTGAACTTTGCACCACCACCAAATGTTAACAAGAACCCTATGCCACACCATGGTGGTCCCAGAATCAATGCTATTGAAGAAGACAAGCCGTCTTACTTGATAACCAGTGTGGGTCAGATTCGGACACCTTTGGTGGAGATTAAAGCTCAACTCCTTGAATGTCAAATGTTCCCGGGATGCGAGCTAGGGTGTGCTTATTACAACATTTCAGTGAATGGCTGTGATAACTTGAGGGGTGGCATAAATGGTCTCATCCAGAGTGGCCTGCTTCAAATCACAACATCAATACCTACCAATCCGGCAATCCCCTTAGCAACAGTTCCAGAATCTCCTACAACTGCAACAACCATTGTTCCAAACAACTTTTCAGTTTCATCAACAAATGCTTCATCTGTTACTTCAACGGACCAAATATCAACAAACATCCCTTCTACAACTTCAGTACCCCTTCATTCAGAAACTCCTACGACAACAACACCCATCCTTCCAACAATGTCTCCTACAACATCAGCAACCAACAATGAAAGTGTCTCAACAGTTACAATTTATTATGATCCTGCCAATGATTCTGCCTACAACTCACAAAATGCCACTCCTACTAAAGCACCAGTCACAATATATTATGATCCACAGACTATCATGGTTCCTTCCGCAGCTGCCATCAGTCCAGTCACTGTCACAGTGCCTGGGCCAGTACCTTATGAAAGCAGTAATGCCATCCCTTGGCATTACGGCTCTGATTTATACTGCGAAGGAAAGAAAATCACTTTCGAATCATCAACTTCTTCACCACAAATAGACAATGTGGGTGGAGGCGGAGGCTTCACTCGAAGCGGACGTCTCTTTGCCCCGCAAATTCAAAGACCCACTGCTGAAGCAGAAGCTGCTGCCAAGGCAAAAGGGAAGAGCATGGTGCAAGAAGAACATGTTGTTAGAGGAGCTCTGAAAACACCTTTTGATCAAGAAGTTGATGAATTCATGAGAATCATCAAGAAAAGTTATTACAAGATAGTGGACCAGCTTCACCAGACGCCTTCCAAGATCTCCATTCTATCATTGCTTATGTGCTCCGAGGCTCACCGGAATGCACTACTCAAAGTCTTGCACGCAGCTTATGTGCCAGAAGAGATCACGGTCAATCAGTTGGAAGCTGTGGTTGGAAATGTTAATGCTAGTAATGGACTAGGATTCACCAACACTGATTTGACTACGGAAGGCCGCAATCACAATAAGGCTTTGCACATTACCATGGAGTGTAAGGGTGCAGTTCTTTCACATGTACTGGTAGACACAGGATCATCCCTTAATGTCTTACCTAAAAAAGCCCTTGTGAAGCTGGAATATGAAGGATTGGCATTACGACCCAGTAACTTGGTAGTGAGAGCTTTTGACGGCTCTAAGAGATCAGTTCTGGGAGAAATTGAGTTGCCTGTAACGATTGGCCCACAAATTTTCAAAACGACCTTCTACGTGATGGACATTCAGCCTGCCTACAGCTGTTTGTTGGGTAGACCATGGATTCATGCCGCTGGCGCAGTTACGTCTACCCTTCACCAGAAGCTAAAATTCGAGTGGGAGGGCCAAGTCGTTACTATTTGTGGAGAGGAGGATATTTTTGTTAGCCACCTGGCTACATACAAATACATTGAGATGGATGGGGAGATCCACGAGACGATGAGTCAAGGGTTTGAGGCCCTGAATATTAATGAAACCTCTGCTGTACTTGGGACTTCCATGGCATCCTACAAGCAAGCCCGGAGGGTTGTGGAAGAAGGGAATGCTCAAGGCTGGGGCAAACTGTTGCCTGTGGAGAAGAAAGAAGATAGATTTGGGTTGGGTTACAAACCAACTCAAGAAGATCAAGCAGAGGCTGTTAAAAAGCCCAACTTTGTTAGTAGGGGGATGCTCACCCCCGATGCTGTTAACAACTTGGAAGATGAGTCGGAAGATGAACGCAACCTGGAAAGCTGGATTCGTCCAAAGATCCCGGGGAGCAGTATCTCAAACTGGTCTTCCCAGGAAATTATAAGAGTTACTCCTGCAGAGTAATTATTATTTCCTGTATATTTTAAGCATGCATCAAGTCTTGCGTCTTGCCCAAGATGACAAGACTCATTTTGTAATCGGGCCATCTGTAATTTTTGTGCAACAAGATTAATCAATGAAATATCAGACATCTTTTGCAAACAAGTCTTTTTCTTTTCCGCTCACTGTTTTTTCCATTTTTCTTTTTGTACAAAAAATAAATGGCAATGTTTTCAAAATGACAACTTTATTTCACTTTTCTAAACAAGATTAAAATCAATCACTAAAATGAACAAACTGAACCCTTGCAGAGAGTGCCTTCCAGACCGCACCGACAACAGCACGGCTATGACTTCGTATGACTTTGACAATCCAATCAATCAAGCTGATGAAGGGGTTGAAGAAGATTATGAGCTTCCTGAAGAGCTAGCCAGATTGTTGAGACAAGAGGAGAAGGTTATCACTCCTCATCAGGAGGAGGTAGAAACGATTAATCTTGGTACAGATGAAAATGTGAAAGAGGTTAAAATCGGGGCCTGCTTACAAGACTCAGTGAAGAAACAACTGATTGACTTGCTTCAGGAGTATGTGGATGTGTTTGCTTGGTCTTACCAAGACATGCCAGGGTTGGACACCGACATTGTTATGCACAAGCTGCCTTTAAGAGAAGAATGCCCACCGGTTAAACAGAAACTGCGCCACACTCGCCCAGACATGGCAATGAAAATCAAATAAGAGGTACAAAAGCAGTGGGACGCCGGGTTCCTTGCTGTAACTAGCTATCCACCGTGGGTTGCTAATATAGTACTTGTGCCTAAGAAAGACGGCAAAGTAAGGATGTGTGTTGACTACCGGGACCTGAACAGAGCCAGCCCGAAAGATGATTTCCCATTACCTCACATTGATGTATTGGTGGATAATACGGCTCAGTTCTCGGTATTCTCCTTCATGGAAGGATTTTCAGGATACAATCAGATCAAAATGTCACCTGAAGACATGGAGAAGACAACCTTCATCACACCCTGGGGCACGTTCTGTTACAAAGTGATGCCATTCGGATTGAAGAATGCTGGTGCAACATATCAACGGGCTATGGTAACATTATTCCACGATATGATCCATAAGGAAATTGAGTGCTATGTGGATGACATGATTGCCAAGTCCCTTACAGAAGAAGACCACCTGGTAAATCTGCTGAAGTTATTCAAGCGTCTGAGGAAGTACCAACTGAAGCTGAACCCCAACAAGTGCACATTCGGGGCGCGATCTGGTAAGCTGCTGGGCTCTATTGTAAGCGAGAAAGGGATTGAGGTTGACCCTGATAAAGTCAAAGCCATTCAAGAAATGCCTGCACCGAAGTCTGAAAAAGAAGTTCGAGGGTTTCTAGGTAGATTGAACTACATTTCTAGGTTCATATCTCACCTTACAACAACTTGTGAACCCTTGTTCAAACTGTTAAGAAAAGAACAAACAGTCAGGTGGAACGAAGACTGCCAGAGGGCTTTTAACAAAATCAAAGAATACCTGCAAGAACCACCAATCCTTATGCCTCCAGTTGAAGGAAGACCTCTGATAATGTACTTGACAGTATTAGAAGAGTCAATGGGGTGTGTGCTGGGCCAGCATGACGAGTCTGGTCGAAAAGAGTATGCAATATACTACCTGAGCAAAAATTTTACCGACTGTGAACAGCGTTATTCATTGCTCGAGAAAACTTGCTGTGCTTTAGCGTGGGCTGCTCGCCGACTGAGACAGTATATGTTGACCCACACCACTTTGTTGATATCAAAAATGGACCCAGTTAAGTACATTTTCGAGAAGCCAGCTCTTACCGGACGGGTTGCAAGATGGCAGATGATTCTCACAGAATATGACATCCAGTACACTTCTCAGAAAGCCATCAAGGGCAGTGTATTGTCTGAATATCTTGCTGAGCAACCTATTGATGACTACCAGCCTATGAGATTTGATTTCCCTGATGAAGACATCATGTTCATAAAAGCGAAAGATCATGGAGAGCCTATTCACACTGAAGGGCCTGACCCGGAAGAAGAATGGACTATGATGTTTGATGGGGCTGTTAATATGAATGGTCGTGGTGTTGATGCAGTACTCATTACGCCTAAGGGGGTTCACATACCTTTCTCGGCAAAGCTCACCTTCAACTGCACTAACAACGAAGCTGAATACGAAGCTTGCATTATGGGTCTTGAGGAAGCTATTAACCTCAGGATCAAGACATTGACTGTATTCGGAGATTCAGCTCTGGTAGTTAATCAAACCAACGGCAAATGGTACACACACCAGGATCATCTGATACCTTACAGGGATTATACAAGGAGGTTATTGACTTTCTTCACAACGGTCAAGCTTGAGTATATCCCTCGGGACGAGAATCAGTTTGCAGATGCTCTGGCTACCATTTCATCTATGATCAAAGTTCAAGCTGCCAATTTTGTACCGCAGATTTCAGTGTCCAGACTAGACAGACCAGCATATGTATTTGCAGCAGATATTGTCAAAGATGATAAGCCTTGGTTCCATGACATTAAGTGCTTCTTGGAGGATCAAACATACCCACCTGGGGCATCTTCCAATGATAAGAAGACTTTGAGAAGGCTTGCTGGTAGTTTCTTCCTGAACACTGATGGTTCTCTGTACAAGAGGAACTTTGATATGGTACTCCTCAGATGCGTTGATAGAACAAAAGCAGATTTGTTAATGCATGAAGTGCACGAAGGATCCTTTGGTACCCATGCTGGAGGGCATGCCATGGCCAAGAAGTTGCTAAGATCAGGTTATTACTGGATCACAATGGATGCCGACTGTTGCGCCTATGCCAGAAAATGCCATAAATGCCAGATTTATGCGGATAAGGTGCATGTGCCTCCCAATCCTTTGAATATAATGTCTTCACCCTGGCCCTTTGCCATGTGGGGCATTGATATGATTGGCAAGATCGAGCCGACTGCTTCGAATGGCCACAGATTCATCCTGGTCGCCATTGACTATTTCACCAAGTGGGTCGAAGCAGCTTCCTATGCCAATGTTACAAGACAAGTGGTAGCCCGATTTCTGAAGAGAGATATCATCTGTCGATACGGAGTTCCCGAGCGAATCATTACTGATAATGGTTCCAACTTGAACAACAAAATGATGGCAGAACTATGCCGGGACTTCAAGATCCAACACCACAATTCTTCTCCTTACAGGCCAAAGATGAACGGCGTTGTTGAGGCAGCTAATAAGAATATTAAGAAGATTGTGCAGAAGATGGTAGTCACGTACAAAGACTGGCATGAAATGCTACCGTTTGCCTTGCACGGGTACCGCACGTCAATCAGGACATCCACTGGGGCAACACCTTATCAGCTCGTGTATGGTATGGAAGCAGTCCTACCAGTTGAAGTTGAACTACCCTCCTTACGGGTACTGATGGATGTTAAGCTGAACGAAGCAGAATGGGTCCGATCCCGATACGAACAACTGAGTCTGATTGAAGAGAAAAGATTGGTTGCAATCTGTCATGGGCAGTTGTATCAGAAAAGAATGAAGAGAGCCTTCGATCAGAAAGTCAGGCACCGAGAGTATCAAGTAGGAGATCTTGTACTGAAAAGAATCCTCCCTCCTCATACAGACCACAGGGGCAAATGGACTCCAAACTATGAAGGACCATTTGTAGTAAAGAAAGTTTTCTCTGGTGGAGCACTGATGCTCAGCACCATGGATGGTGAAGATTTCCCGTCCCCTGTGAATTCAGATGCAGTTAAAAAATACTTCGCATAAAAATGACCCGCTGGACACAAAAACAGAATGTAAGTCCAGGCAAAAAAAGGGCATCCCGGCGAGTCAGAAACAGAATAAAAGACTTGGGCAAAAATAAGGGAAAAATGTACACCCGCTGAGTTGAAAAGCCGCATTGGACAACTCAGGCAAAAATGGGTATCCCGATGGATTGAAAACCCGAAAGGGCGATCCATGCAAAATAAGGGAATAAGCGAACAACTGCAATCTGAATTCGTCTGTATCACTTACAACTTGGTAAACCTCGAAAGGATCAAGCCTCTTTCAGAATCAGCCTTCTTCAGAAAGCAAGACGAGAAGAACGTCAAATGTCATACGAGTCATAGCAAGAAGGGAAGCTCCTCAAAGCGCCGTCAACATTGCCAGCATTTTGTTTCTCAATTTGTAACAATCTCCTCATTTCAGGAGATATATTTCTTTGACTGTATCTTGCCAATTCAGGGCACTTGAATTAATAAAAACAGATTTTCAGTCAAGTTTCACCTCGAACACTTCACTTTATTTGCAAAGAATGTCTGATATCTTTAAAATACTGATTGCATGAATACAGATGCTTATCCTCAAAAATAAAAAACTACGTGCTTGCAGGAAATATACTTACTCTCGAGAGTGTCTCACTCCTATGACGGAATCCGGTAAGGGATGCCTTGGGGTTACTTGTACGTTTCTCTGTCTTTGCAGGATTGCAGGTATTCAAAAGCGCAACATGGGGCATGAAAGCTTCATCCCAGCAAGCTGGCAAATCAACCCTCACTCAATCTTAGCACCCAAGTGCTTTCTCCCCAGCTGAGTTGCCACTTTTTGTTTCTCCCCAGCTGAGTTGCCATCCGATACTCCTCCTCATCCAAGTACAAAAAGCTAGGGAACTGCTTCCCCACAGAGCCTCAGCCTCTATCCAGAAGAGCAACGCACGAAGGAATCACAACAGAGTGACGAAAGCTTCTACAAACCCCAGCTGGGTCCTTCATTTGCTAGGAATAGGTCTATCATTGACCCCTCTCCCCAAGCAGAATCATTTCATTAGATCTATCGACGATCTCATCCCCAGCTGGGATGTTCATTTCAAACAGATCGACCAGAGATCTTCACAGCAATGGGATCCGAATCTTGGATCGGTATCTTTTGCATAATCATAGCATTCGCATCATATTCACCCCACAAAGCGTAGCATTCCGTTTAATACGGAGCATTACGGCAAAAATCAAACATGTTGCATAATCATAAGTCATGGTCCGAATCAAACACTTGTGAATATTATCAACTCATCAACAATATGCAGAATCCATCCCTGATTCCCCAGCAAAAGCAGTTGCCTCACATTCACAAACATCAGTATATACTCCTTGTGGCACCCGTCCGTGTCATATCCCCAGCAGGAAGCCAAAGACATCCTCTTTGCACTCACAAATAACAGATGTATATATAACTTTCTTGACATCCGTCCATGTCACTTTTCCCAGTACAGTAATGTAAACACTTTGTATACCAGATACTTGTTTATACTATACTCTTCTCCTTTTGACACTCGTCCGTGTCACATTCACACCAGCAGGTCGAACACTCATCTATATATCACTCATACTTTCTACTTACCTTATACAGATACTCGTCCGTATCTTGTATACACCATTTATATCCCCGCAGATTCAACACTCGTCCGTGTTCTTTGTTAACTCGTTGATACTCGTCCGTATCATCATCTCAGAACACGCGTCAAGCGTTTGTTTCTACATGATACTCGTCCGTATCATAGTCTCAAGGATGCTCGTCCGCATCTTTAATCCATACACTGTGTCTTCTTGAATATAGATATTCGTCTGTGTCTACTATTCCCCAGAAGAATTCTTTCAGATTCAACACTCGTCCGTGTTCCTTGTTAACCAGTTGATACTCGTCCGTATCATCATCTCTGAACATGTGTCGGTATTTGTTTCTACCTGATACTCGTCCGTATCATAGTCTTAAGGATGCTCGTCCGCATCTTTAATCTATACACAATACCAAACACTTATACCTTTTATTTCTTGGATGTAAACACTCGTCCGTGTTTACTATTCCCCAGTAAAACAATTTCTTTTTATCTGACATATGTCATGACAAACCTTGAGAGCAGTCGTCCCCTGCTAGGTGGTCGTCCTCCACCTCTTGATGGTCGTCCTCCATCATGCTCATCCGATGGCCGTCCCCATCGTTGACCTTTTATCCGACATTCGTCCTATGTCGTGATATTTAGCAGCCGTCCCCTGCTAGGTGGTCGTCCTCCACCTTTTGATGATCGTCCTTCATCATTGTATCCAATGGTCGTCCCCATTGTTGATTTTGGTTATCTGACATTCTTCCTATGTCATGACAAACCTTGAGAGCAGCCGTCCCCTGCTAGGTGGTCGTCCTCCACCTCTTGATGGTCGTCCTCCATCATGCTCATCCGATGGCCGTCCCCATCGTTGACCTTTTATCCGGCATTCGTCCTATGTCGCGATATTTTCGGCAGCCGTACCCTGCCAGGTGGTCGTCCTCCACCTTAGATGACCGTCCCTCATCTTATCCCCACAGAGCAGCCGTCCCCTGCTAGGTGATCGTCCTTCACCTTTGATTACCGTACCTCATCATCTGTTTATTTCATTTATTCTTTGACCCGATGGCCGTCCCCGTCGTGGTCCCTTTTCTTTTTAGCCCGATGGCCGTCCCCATCGTTGGTTACTTTGCTTTATGAACTTGATGGCCGTCCCCATCATTTTTCATTAATCCCCAGAGAATATTACAGCTTTGCTTGATGGCCGTCCCCATCATAATCCCTTTTATCCCCAGCATGTCGGCCGTCCCCGTCATTGCTTTATTTCCCGCACTTTTCCCAGCATATCGGTCGTCCCCGTCATTGCTCTTTACCCAGCAGTCGTCCTCTGCTCGACGGTCGTCCTCCGTCGCCCATACTTTATAATATACTTTATTTTCTTGTACAATCTATATCCTTTTTCTTCTTCATTCTGCGAGTGCAAATTTTGGACTGTCTTTGGTATTCAACCACAAGTTATCTTGTTAGCCTGTTAAGCCGCCGCTTACATCCTGCACAACTAACTCATGTTTGAATAGGGGCAGCTGTAAACACCCCAAATTTGCCCTCACCCATTCACACCATGGCTTGTGATCATTCTCATATGCATAATCTCAATCATACCATCTCATATCACATTTTTTATTCACTGCATAGATTCAAAGTCATCTGCATCTAGGGTTTGTGATCTGAGCTATCCAAGAGCTTCTTGAGCCACTCCAAAGGTCATCAATCACTTCAAAGGGGTCCATGTGTGTTCAAGTATCATATTATATCCTCTCAAAGTCAAGAATGCCAAAGAATCACAAGAACTGGGATTTGTATGGAAGCAGAGCCAGGCTTGACTGCACAGATGACCTAGAATTAGGGTTTTGGTTTCAGAGGCCATAACCCCAAAGTTTTTGGTCATTATTGTTTCTATTGGTCTCTATATGGTATAGGGAGTATGCATATCAATTTTCATGAAGAAATTCCATGGGGAAGTCATCTGATCAAGAGTTGACTTTTCAAGCAAGTCAGTGCAAAATCAGGGCATCTGAGGCCCCCAATGACCCAACCAAAGGGTGTTCTTCATCATTTTTATTGTGTATGATCTTTATTTGATCATAGAAGAGGTTGGAAGTTCACAAAATTGAAGAATTTCAAGTCTTTTGCAAAGTTGACTTTTGGGCAAGTTTGACTTTTAATGAAAATGTCATTTTATGCAACTTTTTCAACCCTTACTTTTTGATTCAAGAAAGCTTCAAATGGAAAAACTTTGGTCATGAAAGTTGTAGAATAGATCTTTCCCTTTTCAAAAAGTACAAGAACATGACCTAATTCATTTTGGATCAAAAGTTATGGCTCATCAAAGTTGGCAAAAATCACTAAAATTCAAGTTATGCACCAAATGGAAAAACTTGCAAATTCTTGTACCAAGGCAATTTGTGACTTCAAATTGATGTCTAACCTTTACACAAACATCACACAAGTCCTAAAAATCAGAATGGGCCAAGGGATCACATGTTTTATGGCTTGTGGAGCAAGACTTTTTCATGAAGAACCAAAAGCAAGCCAAGTTGCAAAACACATGATAACTTCTCATCCACTTGCTGGCTACTTTGCTGATATATCCTAGGCCTTTTCCCTCATCATGCTGCGCAGCACACCCTCCTTGTACTAGGCTAGCAAGTGACCCATGCTTCTCTTACACAAAAGTTGACATTTTGCAAAAGCCACCATACCAATCAATAAAGGACATGTCACTTCATCTGACCAATAGCATTTGTTTATACAAAGAAAATGCAAGCCAAACACCACAAGGAGCAAGCCTGAAACACACAGCAACACAACATTCTCATCTTCACCCTCAAAAGCAAAAGCATTTGAAACACATCCCACAGGCCACAAACACACAAACAAACTTCATGAACCATCTCACCATGCTTCACTGAACACAAACCAACTCTCAAAACAGCCTGAAAGCCATAGAATCACAAATACGATTCTCACTTGACCTTGAACAGAACTGCTTCAAACTTCCAAACCAGCCATCACAAACTCTTTCTAAGCATCAAGATGTCATCAGGGGCCTAAAAGGAGTGGATTGCACAAAGAGAAGAGGTCAGAAAGTTGCAAACTGAAAAGCTTCAAACTCAGGTAGCTTCATGAACATTTTTTCCAGAAATGGATTTTTAAGTTCCTAAGTTGTTCTTCATGATTCACTGATCACTCTGATGTTTTTGGTTTTGAAAATGGTTGAGAGATAAGCATTTAATCTCACTCTGAAACTTGTCTGACCTAAAAATGTTTGCTTTCGATTCATGCGATTGATGAAAGATAAATGAGTTTTGAGTTAGGGTTTTGATTCAGGGGGATGTGGGGATGATTTCTGTTCTTTTAGATTTCGTTTTAGTAAGGTTTTGAAGGTTTTGGAAATTTTCAGGTGGGGTTCCCACCGGAGAAGACGACCGGAGGTCTTCTCCGGCCACCTGAAAATAATTAGGGTTTAATCCTGTCATTAATGAGAGTTTGAATCTAGTGCGTTGGATCCGTTGACTTAGGCTGACTGGCGCGCGTTTGTGTGGCCCAGATGCATCCATTTTGCCCTAATCTCCATTAACTTAATTAATCCCATTTAATTAATTCATAAAACCTGATTTAAGCCAGAAATGATCCTGACCCTTGATTCACGCGCCAAGTCAATAGCTTCCTCCCAACTTTGAATCTGATGCGTTGGATGTGAATACTTTTCATTTTCTTTAATTTTTATTTCATTTATTTTGTATTTCTTTCTCCATTTTATTAAAAATAGCAAAATCATTTTAAAAATTCTGAAATTTTTTATACAAACTTTTATTTAATTTCAGAAACCAAAAATATTTTCATTTTTATTTTTAGCATATAAAAAACATTTTTAAATATTTAAAAGTTTATTTTTAATTAATTAATGAGAATTAATTAATTAAAAATGCTTTTAGGTATTTAAAAATCACCAAAAAATTCATGAAACATTTAAAACCATTTAGAAACATTGTCCAACCCTCAAACCAAATTTCTTTTTTGATCTTGATGCATTTTGATAATTTTCCATGGAATTAATTCATTTTCAAAGCATTATTTTGATCCAAACTTCCAAAAATCATTTCTGCCTAACCATTGAGAGTTGGACTTTGATTCTTTTTGCATTGAGTTGAGCATATCATGTAGTTTGTGAGGTTAAATGGGCATGATTTGATCTTTCATTTTCCATTTGTTTGACATTTTTCTTGTTAAGGAACCCTAAAACCCTAAAAATTTTAAGAAATTCATAACTTTTATTAGGTTAAGAGTTGGAACTTCTCCTTTGGGCAGTGAGTTAGTATAGGTTTAGGAATCCTTTGAGTGCATTTTCAATTTTTTATATTGATGTTTGCTTCTGATTTTGGTTTTTGTTTGATGCTTTGATCATAAACCCTAATTTGGGCTTCCATATGCATCCATCTTGCATTTGCATTCATACCTTGACTTGCCATGACATTTTGTGTATCCATTTGATTCATTTGACATCTTAAGACATATTGAAAGCATGTTTGACCATTGCATCTTGCATTTGCCATGTTGTATGCCATATGCATTTCATAACTTGTCATGTATGATCATGGTTCCAAACTTGCTTCATCTGCATCCATAAGCTTGTATGATCATCCCCATGTGTTGTTTCATGTTTGCATCATCCCATAGCATCATTATCATCTCATATATGCTTCTGGTTTTGATTTACATCATGCCATTTCATTTCATTCTGCATTGCATTGCATTTCTTTCACTAACTTTTCAGGTGGTAAGCAACTTTGAGAAGTGAATTTGCCTTCACTTCTCACAACTTCTTTTCATCTCTTTTATGCATCCATACTGCATTTTGTTATGTGTTTGAGATTGAGCTTGCTCATTATTTTTCTTCTTACTTTCTTTCCTCAAGTGACTTGACTTCTTGAATGAAGCAAAGTTGCTTTGCTTCTCCTGATCCTTTCATCTGCTTCCTGGTGGTTCCATTGAAGACTTCTTTCTTAAACCTCACAAACCTTAGGAACAACCAAGCATGACAATGATTAGGGTTTTGATTAGTCCCCCCATTTAGTTTTACCTTTGTGTCTCATTGAGTCTTCTCTTCTCACCTCATAATCAAGGACTAAACCCTAAAGGCTTTAAGGCTTTGTGATTAAGCTTATGCCTGCATCCTTCTATTAGGATGGAGTGTATAACTTTAATCCTAAGTGTTAAACCCTTAATGTGTTTAAATCCTTTAATCAATTCACTTAATAATCATCAAGACATCACACTTGTAACTTGGGCCTTGCATTAGGGTTCTAATTCTTCCTTAATTGGTTAAGAAGGACTAACCCTAGTGTTAATGGACAAGTCCCCCTCAAGTTGTCTTACAAACCCTAAAAAACACTTCATCATCTTATCATCAAATAAAACCCACTTAATCAAAGGTTTGTTTTGTCATGGGTTTAATCCCTAATCATGGATTAAGTTGAGGAGCTTTCCTCAGCTTAAACATTCTCATCTATTATCCTTCTATTAGGATGGTGTAATGAGTCTGTTTAATCCCTGATTATGGCTTAACCTCATTACTTAACACTAAACAAAAACACCAAAAAACATCTAAATAATCACAAGTAGGTTAATGATCTTAATCCTGCATCAAAGGTGATTAAGTGTGAGAATCTGACTTCACACTTAAGGTATTCTCATTAACCCTAATCAGAGGGAAGATGTGATGCGTTTACTAACCCATTGGTTTAGGCTTAAGCTCATTAACTTATGACAAACTTTCAAAAAACAATAAAAGACTGAAAACTCAAAAACAAACAATAATCGTCTCCTTCGGGATTCTCTTCTCATCTCATTCACTCATAAACGAGAACTCGCTCCTTCCGTCTAATGTAAGACAGTTTGCACCTGAGCCAGACAGGTCATACACTTGAGCATAGACAAGTTAGCAGTTCACAAGTCAATTCATCTTTCAGTCTCTTTGGGTCGAACTACGGTGTTCTGACTTCCTCATTGCACGAGAGGATACGTAGGCATAACTTAATAGTTATCGAACAAAAGTCTCTGTATATTCCCCCTCCTTCTAGCCTTATTCTTTAGCCTCATTATCATGAGCATTTCACTCCTGTCCTTACACTAACACTGTATATCACACTTTGCACTTCTTTTACACTGACACCTGTACATCTTTTACAGCTATTCTATACACAAATTGCACTGACACTACCCCTTTAAAACACAAATCTTTTAAGCGTGGATCCCGTCGAGTACGACAGACAATCTGGGTGCTAATACCTTCCCAGGTTGTAACCAACCCCCTTTCCCAGTCTCTCTGGTTCGCAACCGTCTTATCCACATCTTTTCTAGGTCTATGCAGCATTACCCTTCCCCCGGGATAAAAATGCCTAGCTGGCGACTCTTGTCTTTCTGAGTTCACTCCTGTGTGTTCTCATTTCTTTCGCCGACCGTTCGCGTCTGTACCCTATTTGACCCGGCTTCATTTAGTGGGAGCGACACATTCCTTGATTCAAGCTGAGCAAAGGCAAGCCAAAAAGCAAGTTGTACCATAGCCCATGCTTCAAGTACACATCAAGTTGACATTTTGGCCAAAGACCCATACCAATCACCATAGGCCACCAACAACTTTCTGACCTATCCCCTTTTGATACATGGACAAAACCCAGCCTAACACATCACACAACTCACTCTGATCTTGCCCACAATCCATAGTTATCATTTTTGCTCCAACTTGCAAAAGCCTTCGAAACACTCAGCACAGCTGGCAAACACAAAAACAAACTTCACAAATCAACTCAGCATGCTTCACTGATCAAAAACCACCCATCACCATAGCCTAAAACTCCCTGAATCAGAAATACGATTTCCATCCCACCTTGAACAGAACTTCTGTAATCTTCCAAACCAGCCATCACAAACTTCTTCTAAGCATCAAGACTTCATCAGGGGCCTAAGAGGAGTGGTTTGCACAAAGAGTGAAGGCCAGAAAGTTGCAAACTGAGAAAGCTCAAGCTCAGGTATCTCAAGAATTCTTTTTCCAGAAATGAGTTTTTAAGTTTCTAGATTGTTCCTCATGCTTTGCTGATCACTCTGATGTTCTTACTTTTTGAAATGGTTGAGAAATAAGCATTTAATCGTGTTCTGAAACTTTTCTGACCTAAACATGTTTGGCTTCGATTCACATGATTAATGGATGAAAAAATGGTTTTTGTTTGGGGGTTTTGATTTAGTTTCTAATGGGGATGATTTCTGGGTGATTAGTTTTCATTTTCATGAGGTTTTGAGGGTTTTAGCAACTTTCAGGTGAGGGTCTTGCCGGAGAAGACGACCGGAAGTCTTATCCGGCCACCTGAAAGTGATTAGGGCTAATCAGTGTAGTTAATGCAAGTTTGAATTTGGTACGTTGGATGGGCTGACTTTTGTTGACTCCCGCGCGTTCCAATGGCCAGGATGCCCTCATTAAACCCTAATCCACGTCATTATCCATTTAATTAAGTTTTATAAATTAATCTGGCCAGTTTGAATATCAGCCCTTAGATCTGGCGCCAGTCAATTCGCGCGTTCTAAGTTCAAACCTCAGCCACTGGATCAGCATACTTTTCATTTAATTCATTTTATTTTGTATTTTAATTCATTTAATTTGTTCATTTTATTAAAAATAGCAAAACATCTTTAAAAATTCTGAAAATTTTTATGCAACCTTTTATTAATTTTCAGAAACCAAAAACATTTTTATTTTTATTTTTTGCATTAAAAAATATTTTTAAATCATTTAAAAGTTTATTTTTAATTAATTAATGAGAATTAATTAATTAAAAATACTTTTAGGTATTTAAAAATCACCAAAAAAATTCATGAAACCTTTAAAATCATTTAGAAACATTGTCCAACCCTCAAACCAAATTTCTTTTTTGATCTTGATGTCTTTTGACAATTTTTCATGGAATTAATTTCATTTCAAGGCATTATTTTGATCCAATCTTTGAAAATTCATTTCTGCCTAGTCTTTAAGAGTTGGACTTTGATTCTTTTTGCATTGTGTCTTGCATATCATTTAGTTTATAGGATTAAATTGGCATGATTTGATTTTGCATTTTCAATTTGTTTGACATTTTTCTTGACAAGGTACCTCAAAACCCTAGCAATCTTAAGAAATTCATAACCCTCATTAGGTTAAGAGTTAGAACCCCTCCTTTGGGCAGTGAGTTTGTATAGGTTTAGGGTTCCTTTGAATGCATTTTCAATTTTTTTATCTTGATGTTTGCTTCTGGTTTTGGTTTTTGTTTGGTACATTGATCATAAACCCTAATTTGGGCTTTCATATGCATCCATCTTGTATTTACTTGCATACCATGACTTGCCATGACATTTTATGCATCCATTTGATTCATAATACATCTTAGGACATATTAGAATCATGCTTGATCATTGCATCTTTCATTTGCCATGTTGTATGTCATTTGCATTCCATAACTTTTCATGTATGTTCATGGTTCTAAGCATGCTTCTCTTGCATCCATATGTTTGTATGATCATCCCCATGCCTTGATTCATGTTTGTATCATCTCATAGCATCATTAGCGTCATACTTATGCTTCTGGTTTTGATTTGCATCATGTCATTTCATCTCATTTTGCATTGCATTGCATTTCTTTCATTAACCTTTCAGGTGGTAAGTAACTTTGAGAAGTGAATTTGCCTTCACTTCTCACAATTTCTTTTCATCTCTCTTATGCATCATTGCTGCATTTTGTCTTGTGTTTGAGATTGAGCTTGCTCATTCTTCTTCATCTTACTTTCTTTCTTCAAGTGACTTGCCTTCTTAAATGAAGCAAGTTACTTTGCTTCTCTTTGCTCCTTTCATCTGCTTCCTGGTGGTTCCTATGAAGATTTCTCTTGTTAACCTCACAAACCTTAGGAACAACCAAGCATGACAATAATTAGGGTTTTGATTAGTCCCCCCTTTAGATTTTACCTTTGTGTCTCATTGAGTCTTCTCTTCTCATCTCATAATCAGGGACTGAACCCTAAAGGCTTTAAGGCTTTGTGATTAAGCTTATGCCTGCATCCTTCTATTAGGATGGAGTGTATAACTTTAATCCTAAGTGTTAAACCCTTAATGTGTTCAAAATCCTTTAATCAATCCACTTAATAATCATCAAAGACATCAAGCTTGTAACTTGGGCCTTGCATTAGGGTTCTAATTCTTCCTTAATTGGTTAAGAAGGACTAACCCTAGTGTTAATGGACAAGTCCCCCTCAAGTTGTCTTACAAATCATAAAAATCATTTCTTCATCTCATCATTAACTAAAATCCACTTAATAAAGGCTTTGTTTTGTCATGAAGTTAATCCCTAATCATGGATTAAGTTGAGGAGCTTTCCTCAAGCTTAAACATTCTCATCTATTATCCTTCTATTAGGATGGTGTAATGAGTCTGTTTAATCCTTGATTATGGCTTAACCTCATTACTTAACACTAAACAAAAAACACCAAAAACATCTAAATAATCACAAGTAGGTTAATGATCTTAATCCTACACCATGGTAATTAAGTGTGAGAAGCTGACTTCACACTTAAGGCATTCTCATTACCCCTAATCAGAGGGAAGATGTGATAAGTTTACTAAATCCATTAGTTCAGGCTTAAGCTCATTAACTTATGACAAACTTTCAAAAGCAATAAAAGATTGAAAACTCAAAAACAAACAATAATCGTCTCCTCCGGGATTCTTTTCTCATCACCTTCACTCATAAACGAGAACTTGCTTCTTCCGTCTAATGCAAGACAGTTTGCACCTGAGCCAGACAGGTCATACACTTGAGCATAGGCAAGTAAGCAGTTCACAAGTCAATTCATCTTTCAGTCTCTTTGGGTCGAACTACGGTGTTCTGACTTCCTCATTGCATGAGAGGATACGTAGGCATAACTTAACAGTTATCGAACAAAAGTCTCTGTATATTCCCCCTCTTTCCAGCATTATTTTCTTAGCCTCATTATCATGAGCATTTCATTCTTGTTCTTACACTGACACTTCACTTATACACTTCACTTCTCTTACACTGACACCTGTACATCCTTTTCCAGCTCTTTTATACACAAATTGCACTGACACTACCCCTTTAAAACACAAATCTCTTAAGCGTGGATCCCGTCGAGTACGACGGACAATCTGGGTGCTAATACCTTCCCAGGTTGTAACCAACCCCCTTTCTCAGTCTCTCTGGTTCGCGACCGTCTTATCCATGTCTTTTCTTAGGTTTATACAGCATTACCTTTCCTTCGGGATAAAAATGCCTAGCTGGCGACTCTTTTCTTTTCCTGTGAGTTCACTCCTGTGTGTTCTCACATCCTCTTTTCGCCGACCGTTCGCGTCTGTACCTTTATCTGAGCTCAGTCTCATTTATCGGGAGCGACAAGTCGCCACCGCGCTTTATTTTTATTCCAAGAGGAAAAGGAAAAAAGAGCGAATAAAACCTAATGAATCTAAAAGCAAAAAGCTAAAGAAACACAACAGAGAAACAAGTAAGGGGATAGGTTACACAATGGGAAGGTTTTACGCACCCAAACTGTTCGTGGTACTCCACGGGAGCCCTTTGAAAAATTTACTGCTTTTGGTTTGGAAATGGTTTGTAAAATGTGAGTGGAGGGATGAGAAAAGAATTATTTTTTAATATTTTTGTGTTTGGAGAGGTTTACCACCTCATGCCTACGTACCCACAAAGTGCAATGCGAGATCAAAACCCCGTAGTTCATGGTACAAATAGTGAAAAGGGTGGGTTATGATTCATTTTATTAAGTGAAGAGAATTTGTCATCTTCAAGTGGATAGCCTAACAAATTTACCATGAGAATGAAGGCATGGACTCATACATCATTATGGGGAGGGCGCCAACTCGGATAAAATCGACGAGTATGCCACTAAACCCCCACGAATGATAAGAGACTCAATTACATCAAACTACAACCATGGAGATTGAGAGACTTGCACCCGATTAAAGAATAATGACTCATAATCGACACTTTTTAAAGAAAAAAAACAAAAGTGCACCAAGGCACAAAATAATTTGAATGAGTTTGGTTCTTTTTATTTTTTGAATTAAAGTCAAAATGATTAAATTCATTGATTTTTAAAGAGAAAAGAAAGAGTAAAATTCACTTGACAAAAGTCAAGGTTTTGTTTATTAAAGAGGTGACGATTTAGAAAGAATGAATCCTTTGAAAAAGAGAGATGATTTTGAAAATTAAAGAATGGGAGGAGATGAAAGGACTATGCTAAAAAAGAAAATAAGGAGATGAAGCAAGAAATATCTAACCAAATTTGATGATACTTTACAATATGTACATAAGAGTTTCATCCTTATAAGCTAGCTAATGGCCAAATAAAGGCAAGCTTCGATCTTCATGAAAATTAAGGCCAAGGAAAAGGTATCCTAAAATCTAAGTCAAACACTTCCATTCCAATGCCAAGGATAGTAACCATTAGTCCAAAATTAAGATCACAAGTTTTTTAGAAGTTTAATCCTTTATTAATGTTTTATGTCCAAATGGACAAATAGAAAATCGCACAATCAAAATAATAGCAAGAAATTTAAACATGATAATGGATGAATAAAGCATATAAAAAAATAAAAGCAATTAAAGTGCAAGAAATATAAAAAAACAATTAAAGTGCAAAAATCTAAAATATTAGTATAGTAGTAGTATAATAATATTTACATTAGATTGGTATGGTGAACTTAATCAACCACAACCAAAAGTTAAAACAAAAAATGAAAGGCAACCGAATCCGCTTAGTATCTTACACTATAGCGATTAATCAAGGCAAACCGAATCGATTTCAATGAAATTTGAAAGGCGATCGGGAGACCCAAAACACCTACACATCAAACATTCATAAGTCTCGATTCTTAATGCAATATGATTAACCACTTTGGGCTTACGCGATCAACAAGAGATCCGGTCCATGAAAGTGCAAGTACCCAATTAGATTTTTATTCCGATGTTGGGACACATTTAGGTCTATGTTAAGCAATCATCGAGTAATTTACGAAGTAATTACCCTACAAATGAGGCCGGCCACCACCAATTAAGGTGGAAAATATTAGTGCTAATACATGTTAGAGAAATGATATGATGGATCATTCTCCGAAAACATGTTGCATGAAAAGAAAAGCGGTAATGGTCTAATCTTAATCGAGATTTCACATTGAATTATCCAATGCAATCTATCACGATCCCAAAGTATGGAGAATGATCCAAATGATCATTGATGCGTGTTTTTCGCAAGTGTACGAACACGTCAGAGTAATATAAAAGATTGTCGAATCCACAGAGACCAAGTGTCAATATATCGTACCTGTTGTTATGGTGTGTATCTAAGGCAACTGAATATAAGGGTTTTAAGGAATGCGCAATGGTAAATAAAATGGTAATTTTTAACAATAAACAAAGACAGGCTCGAATGTAATTCACGTAATCAATAGATAATCCAGTACTTGTTAATAGAACTACTTATGGGCAGTGTTTTCTCCTTTGAAAAGAACTAATTTAACAGGAACTGTCGCTTTCGCGTATTCAGAACCGAGTTGTACTCTCTAATCAACCCCTCATATTGTCACGGATAAAAAGGTGCGTACTGCGTTAGAGTAGTAAACCTATTTTTAAGAAATATAGTATCTTAACTAAGTTGAAAAGTATTTTAACCTGGATTTCTTAGCAAAAAGAGGTTCTCACGAACCAGACTCTAAACTTCATAACGCGTCCGAAAATCGTTTTAAAATCTCTTTTCTTTTTAATCTAAAAACTCCTAATGAACTAGACAAAGCGCTTTTGGCTGTTATTGAAATAGTTAAAAAACAATTGCTTAGATTGAAAGATAAAATAGCCCTTAAGTGTTTCCATGAACAATTGTACGAATTACTGGTTCAATTACGGTCCTTACATTCTAACCTTTATAGATTTAGTTAGACATGGTAAAGTAAAAGTTCTTTTTATAATTTTTCATAAAAGTAATTTAGTGCGAGTGCGGAAAGTAAATAAAAGTAGTGCGAGTGCGGAAAGTAAATAAAAGTAGTGCGAGTGCAGGAAATAAAGGTATTTAAAGCAAGTGCGAGAAGTAAACAAAAGTAAAGCGAGTGCAGGAAATAAATAAAAGTAAAGCGAGTGCAGGAAATAAATAAAATAAAGTGCGAGTGCGGATAATAAATGAAAGTAAAGCAATGCAGAAAAGTAAAATACGAACTGGAATTAAAATGGCGGCAGGATTAACTTCCTCCCAGAGTGCTCCAAAACTCGATCACACAGACGTATACAGACTCGATCACTCGATTGCAGTAACACCCCGATGTGGAATGATAACTGCTTTAAAACTGATATATGCCTAAGAGATTCTAAGTTTGGACGAAGAAAACCGAAAATCTAAGGTCCTATTTATAGGAAAACTAAAAGCAGGAAAAGACCAGGATGCCCCCTCCACTAAAAAGTGGAGGGAACTGTTTTTGCCTTGTGGCGCCCGCCACAAGGCCATGGCGCCCGCCACAAGGCCATGGCGCCCGCCATGAGACTAATGTGGGATGAAAGAGTGGGGATCGTGGGTCTTAGCAGTTGTGGAATGGTCTTGAGACGTGGCCACGTCATGGCAGACCCCATGGCGCCCGCCACGGTGGATGTCGTAAGTGTAAAACGCTGAATTTCTTGGTTTTCGTCAGTTTCCACTCCTTTTTCGCTCCTTTTCTCGATTTAGGTCCCGATTACAAAAAAAACCTGAAAACAAAGAAAAAAAAAGTAATAACATAACAAAATAACAATAAAAGCTAAGAATGCATGCGAAATCAGAGTCAGAAATACGGTGAAGTTTAGTGTGATCAAATTCTCCCACACTTAGACCTTTGCTTGTCCTCAAGCAAACATTAAAGCTCAAGAAAAAATGGTGTCAACACGTGTTTTTGGGCTAAAGGGCTTCTAAGTTCAAGTCAGGATGCAGTGACAGGTACTAACTAAGTGAACCAAGGGTACTATAATAACACATACACAAACTTTCAATCCTATATTAACCACCCCATGTCATCCCACAATACCTAGGCCTATCTTCTCATCTTTTTGGGTCCTTTTCATTCAGGCGCAATCACATTAAGCCCGTTATCCGTACATGCTTCATAGTAGAGTGACCGGTTAGTGATTTTGATCCATAACATAAGGTTTCTGGCACATAAGCATGTGTAAACCTGTTTTATTTGACCTAATTGTAGTTGCGGGGGATCAGATCGTAATTCGCCCTACCAAGTTCAGTGCCAGATACCTCTGAACCAACTAACAATAGGTGACTGTGTTGCACCCCAAAATTTGCCCTCACAATACAAGACTTTGTGTTCTAAGAAGGTTCACAAGGTTCACAAGTTCTCCAACACTTGCAAGACCTTTCATGAGGTTCATGAAGTCTACAAGTTACTTCTTGAAGGTTCACAAGGTTCACAAGTTCCATAATGCTTTCAATGCCTTTCTTGAAGTTCATGAAGTCTACAAGTTACTTTATGAAGGTTCACAAGGTTCACAAGATTCACAATGATTACAAAGCCACTTCATGAGGTTCACAAGGTTCACAAGGTTCACAATACCTCCCATGAGGTTCACAAGACATTTTATGATGGTTCACAAGGTTCACAAAATTCACAATTGGTCAGAAGAGTTGACAATTCCCTCAGACAATGCACCTCCTAAGCAGTGCATCCAAAACTAGGGTTTTGACTTTAATCAGGCTAAATGGACTTCCAAGACTTCAAGTGAACTTAATAACATCTTATATGTGTATAAGAACCCCCATGACAAGTTTCAAGACTTTTCTCAAAAGTTTGCTCAGTCAGATGATCAGATAAGTCAAAATCAGTCAATGCAGTTAAAAAGTCAAACTGAGGTCAACTGTGGTCAAACCAAAGTCAAACTTCATGATTTTTTGCCAACATCAAGTATATGAAGTAAAATTCATCATTTGATCAAGGGTTGATCATGATTCATCAAGGAGATTCCAGATCATCAATAATCAGGAGTTTCTAAATTAGGGTTTCCTCAGTAAAAGTCAACTGAACTTTGACCAGCCATAACTTTCACATACTTCATCACCAAGTCTCCATCCAAAGCTCATTTTGAAGGAAATTTAATTCTCTACAACTTTGATGTTGAAAGTTAAGCCCAAAAATGCTTCATTTGGAAGATATGAGCTAAGACATTATAGGTCATTTCAAAAGTCAACAAAAAGTCAACAACTTCAAAAGGGCATAACTTGAGATTGGTAAATGATATGAACCTGAAACCAATGGGGTTGTTTAGAGGACTCTTCAAGCTTTCCAAAAAGTCCAAGAACACCCTCATACCTTTAAAATTGAGGGAGATGTGCCCTTGCAAAGTTGGGAAAATTTGTGATGGTTTATGATGAAAATGAGGGCCTAAAAGCAATTTTCTCCAAATGGGCTGGCCAAATTATGACCCAACCCATACAATAACATCATGCACGAAATTTCCATCATATTTTCATAATTTTTATTTTATTTAATTAATTTATTATGATTTTTTATTCTTAAAATCATTTTAAATTTAAATAAAATATTAAATGTGAAGATTTAATTGATTTATTGATTCTAGAATATCATAAAGTCAGCATGGAACAAATTGGTGCAAGAAAGATATGGAATGGCTTGAAATAGAAAGCATTGGTACAAAAATATTGGACTTTCATGGCATGATCTTTCTCAATCTTAAAATATCAAAACTTCCACATGATCCATCAATTTTTTAACCTAGAATCATTCACCTATATATGCTGATCATAACCCTAGCCTCATACACGAATTCCAGCAGCCAAAGGTAAGCTCCATTGTTCAAAATTTCAAGCAAAAAGTGAGATTCGGATTTGGAGATTCAAGGCACTACAAGGTATTTTAAGGACATGGCTGGCTTCCTTGGTCATCATGGAACATAAACTGATCGTCACATTGCCTTATATCATCACATATTGCTAAACCCGAATCAAGTTTCATCTTAAATTTCATTTTTTCGATTTCAATTATTTGTGCATTATTAATGAATTTTGTTTGTGCTTTTGTGTTTATGATGATCCAAGGAATGATTCTGGACAAATTAATTGGATTTTCCTTGCCTAGAACCGATTCGGCCATTGTTAGGGTTAAGCTCTTGAAATTAGGGTTTGGTGATTCAATGAGTTTAAATAAATTCTAAGAACATGGGAGTGTTCTATGAGACCTAAGGATTACAAAACTATAATTAATTTCATGAATCAGTGTTGTTTGGTATGAGTTTGGTTTTTCGCAGGTCAAGAAGCTTGAAGAACTCGCAGGTAAAACCGTAGCTGAATTCGTAGGAAAAAACGCAGGGCAGGAGGTTGAAGAAGGAGCTCTGGCGCGCATTTAAAAATTCAAATTATGTTAATATATTTTATTGTTGTTTTGTTGTTTGCTATCACACGCGCGTGTGTGCCCTGGTGGTAAGCCTGGTATGCATATATTGTGAGGTCCCTGGTTCGATACTTGGCTAGTGCATGTTTTTTTTGTTATTTTTCAGGTCAAACGCATACTTAATATATTATTATTTCTAGCCGTCACATTATCAGTCAGGCTCTCCCAGCCAGGTGGATACGTGCGCATGCTTGTAATTAGAAGGTCCTGGGATCAAATCCCACCCCAGGCCTTTTTATTTCTCTATTTTCCTGGATTTTTGAGGCAAGGCATAAAACAAAGTGGGTCTCCTTTATTGTCACCTGCGCCTGGCTGGCCTGGTGGTTGTTGTTGCTGCTTGCAAGTGTGAGGTCTTGGGATCAAATCCCACCAGGTTCCTTTTTTTTTCTTTCTTTCTTTTTATTTTCTTTTCCTTTTTTTTTTTTAATTAATTTAAATAATTAAAATTTTATTATTATTTTCTATATTATAAAGTATGTATATATTATGTATTCCAATTACTAATATTATTTTCTAAAAAATATAAAACTCTTGATTTTTTTTCAATTTAAACTTTATTAGTTAAGATAATTTTATATAATTAGTTAAAAATAAATCTTGTATATAAGTTAACCCTAATTTTCAAAACCCTAAAAAATATTTTCTAAATGAACTTTAATTTTGTAAAAATCTAATTTTATTCTATTTTCTAATTCTTAGTATAGATATTATGTATATATTTATTTAATGATAATTTTGTAAATATGATCTATTATTAGTAATATGTAAATATTTTTTTTCATAATCTAAATTATATGTAAATAATTCTAAATTGAGCCTATAATATTTTAATTTTATAATTATAATACATTTAAAAACTTAATAATTTGTAAATTAAAATAATTGTTCGTTCATATTTGTTTCTAAATGTAATTGTTTATATTAAAAATTGTTAATTCTTATAATATTTTGATTAATGTTATTTATTATTATTACTACTAACCATCTTATTTATTTTGCTTTATTAATTATTATTATTTCATTAATCTTTATTATTTACTAACCATACTATTATTTATTATTATATTTCTAACCTTGTTTATTATTTCTAATTATTATTATCATTATCACTAATCCTTATTATTTATTTTTTATTATTTATTGCTTATTTATTTACTATTTATTTTGCTTAATATTTTGCTTGTTATTATAATTTTGTAATTGCTTCTTGGGTGTAAATTTTATAATTATTTAATTATTTTTGCTATGGTTAGTAATTAGGGAGTGTTAATATGTATTTTATTTAAAAATTAACTTAGATCACCTTAATCATAAGATAATTAAATTAAACACTCACACACGTAAGTCGATTTTAATCGCCATCCTACACTTTCTAAGGTTATCCCTCAAGTTGCCTACGAATAAGGTCAAGTGGGGTGTATAAAGCAAGTCCCTTTAAAAAGAAAAAAATCATCAAGTCCCTCATGGTTGCCTTTACGAATCGAGTCCCTTCGAATAATGATGATAGTCCCTCCTATATGCTTATTACACCCCACAATTGCCTTCATAACAACATATGTCCCTCTCATGTCCCTCACATCCAAGGTAATGACTACCTACTCCTTAATAGTAGGGATAGTCTTACCAATGAAAGGATAAAGAACAAGAAAGACTTTAAAACTTTAGGGTAGGTTCCTCTTATGTACTTGCTCACTTCAAAAACTTTTCAAACTCTTCACAATTTCAAACAAATTTTCAAAAACAAGTTTTTACACATCCGTACATGGATTATTATCAACTATTCTGAAAATTTTTCTATTCACACACTACACTTTCAAAAACAATTCAAAAGTGAGCTAAGTAACTAAGAGCCCATGGATAACCATGGATGTAAAGGGTGCTAACACCTTCCCTTTACATAACCTACCCCCCGGACCCAAAAATATCTCTTAAGGTCTTTCCTGTTCTTTTATAACCTTTCCTTTTGGATAAAATAAAAGTCGGTGGCGACTCTTGCTATCCGCAACATAACTAAAGTCAGTTCTCCCACCGTGTTACAGACTGCAATTTATTTATTTTTGTGGCAAGCTTTTTTTCTTCTCTTTTTTCGGTTTAAATGACTTTGTGAGGGTCACCTATCCCAGAGTTTGCCTCTTTTTTTTTCTTTTTTTTTATTAGCACTAGATCATTCACTTATGTTCATCGGCCCCCTACGTAGAGCATGCTTAGGCCGGAGCTGACTGCTAGAATAAACTACTAAGGACTATTTTTTGAATGATAATAAAGGCCATGGTGTGGCGTTTAGGAGTGATTCCTATATTCAAGAGGTCTATGGTGCTACAATGGTGCTGATGTTTCAAAAAGTTGACCTAAGTCACCACATCCTAATCTAAACCCGTCTCAAAGCCCAAAAAACATGTGAAACAACATTGTTTTCTTTTTAAAATTTTTCTGGTAAGGCTAAGGAAATGGGAAAAAATGAGGATGTACTAAAAATACACTATACTGGTGACTCGTCAGACTTATGCATTATCTAAGAAAATTAAACTAAATAACTTACTGAAAAGGGAAATAACTGAAAGGGAAATGACAGAAAGCAATAAAATCCCCTCCCATACTTAAATCGAACATTGTCCCCAATGTTTCGAAATAAGATAAGGAGGGTAACCTAAAAAAACTACTGCGGAGGAGCACTGGTGCCCTCGCCGTCCTGCTGTGATGGTCTGGAACGACGGGATCTACTGCGCTGCTGGTCCCTCTGGTCAAGTCGTGCCGATAAGGCAGCCTGGGCACCCCGAACCTCTCGAAGGTTACCTAAGATGGAACCCTGAGTGGCCTCCATAAGCTGGTAGTGTCGGCGGTTGACTTCTCTCTGACGGTCCTGCTCTAATGTGATATCGGGCAAGGTACGACAAAAGTTGTTGTAAGCACGATCTGAAACCAATCGCGATTGTTGCATGAAGCTCATGTTATCCGTCAGTTGTTGTGAAATAGTAGAGAGAAGGCCGTCTCTCTTTTCCTCTCTAGCTGTTATATCACGCCACATCTCCTCAGTGACATAGAATCCAGGAGCAGCACCTGCAACAGGGTTAGAGGAAGATGGTGCGGTGTGTGACTGTGAAGGATGATGGGGGGACATGTGAGGTATGGGAGACTCCTCTCTCCGATCATACTCTTCATCAGTGTCATGTGCCTCCCCATCAGGAATATTAGGAGGAAGTGGACCCAAAACAGGTGGAGCATTCAGATCATAGGTCCAGTTTCTTTCATTACGTACATCAATACGTCTACTGCAAGGTAAAGCAACAAATGGGATAGCCACCCCATGAACCATCAACTCATAACCACCTTCTCTCCTCGTTCGGCACAATTTCATGTCTTTCAGAAATTTTAAATTAATTGTGTGAGGAGGTAGTGGTTCAAGTGTAGCTATCTCATTGTTCAGATCAAGAGCCCGAGCAATAGACGTAACAAGCCGTCCAAAAACAATCGGTCCTGTTTTATTAGTAAGTAAAGTCATGTGTACAAGCATAAACGGGACCGGATTGATATGGGTATTAGTGAGGCATCCTTGCAAAAATAGGAGTTCTCTAGCGCTTACCTTGTTTGGACTCTCCCGGCCAAAAATAGTACATGCCAAAAGATATCTGAAAACTCTTATGGTCGGGTTATGGATGGTCGACGCAAGTATTCCTTCAAATGAATTTATTGAAGTACTTGAAAGCCTCTGCCAGAAGGAAAATACCTCGGCCGACCATTCCGCATCCAAAGGTGCCTCACAAATCACACCTTCCCTATGAGGGATTCCTAACAAGCCTGTTAGTTCGTCGATACTGAATTCATATTCAATTCCAAACAGTCTAAAATTAACAGTACCGACTGTGCTAGCAGTGTTAGGACTGACAGTGTATATCAACGAACTCAAAAAATCAACTGTCAGCCTCTCATAGGTAGGTTCCTGATTAACAAAAATATTATGCAAGCCTACAAAATCTAATAAATAAAAAACACTATGATAAAGACCCAAAGCATACAGACAGTTATCATCGGCGTACCTAGTCGAGAGAATTTCTCGACTCTGAAGCCTCTGAATAATTTTCCTTTGCCTATCACCCGGTCTTCCATCGCGAAGGAGAAATCCATTGAACTCCATTGTTGTTGCTCCTTGAGAAGTGAAAAGTGGTAGAAAATGGTTTATGAGAGAAATGATAAAGGTTTGATTTTTATGGTTTGTGGTGGATGAAAATGAAAATGGATTTTGGATAGGTTTTATAGATGGTGGGTATTTCGGAAATGGGGGAGCTTTAATGGGGTTCAATGGGGTTTTTGAAAGTTGTAAAAATGGGTTTTTGAAGTTGGAAGGTGTAAAAATGGTGAAAATGAAGAATCAACCCCGAAATAGGGGAAGACGGCATGGCGCTCGCCATGGGCCTGTGGCGCCCGCCACAAGGCTATTTCCTGATGGGCCTTGGATTTTCACATCTTCTTTTGGGCCCTCTTTGCACCTTCGGTCTTCGGAGGGGTCTGGATGGCGTTTTCTTCTCTTTTCCAAGGCATGAGGCTTGCATTTTTTTTATGAAGACAAAAATATATTTTTGTCTTTTTTTTTCTTTGCTCGACAAAAATAAAATAATTAAAAATCAAAAAGAAAAGAGAAAAATCGACATTAGTGCACGACATAATATGTATAGATAAGATAAACTCAAAGTACATGAAAAAAAATGTAATAGATGCAATAATGTAAGATATGTCTAGAGATGCGAGAAATAAAATAAAGCATGAAAAAAAAAGAAATTAAATACTAGGGTAATATCGTCAGTGTAGAACGAATCATGTGGTAGGCTTCTCCTCCTGGTTTGATCCACGAATCTCAGCTATCTCCCTGCGAAGCTCTTCAATCTCCTGACATAGAGCATCGGCCTCTAAGGCATGAGTGAGATCAGAAACCTGAATCTGTAATTCCAAATCCGCTACTTCCTGCTTGAGCAGGGTAGTCTCCTTGCGGAGCTCATAAATCTGAGTTTGTAGATCAGGCGGCTGCAGAGACATATTGTTAGACATAACAGTGATTCAGGGAGAAAGAGGTGTAGGAGTGTACTCAGCGGAGGGAGGTGATTTCGGCTCTTCGACAGTCTCTCCATAACCCTCTAAAGCATAACTCCAATTAGCAGGATCATGGACACTGGTCATCAGCGGGTCTGGTAATGTAAAGTAATGTATCACTTCACCGTCGATCAGCAATCTGAAAGTGTTAGGCTCAAAAGAGGCCCTCCTCATCAGTCCTCTGTCAAGACAAAAGTCAACATCCAGGGTGGTGTAGAAGCAGAAGGTCCTGAGGTGCAATAATTTGCGAGACAAATCCAATGCAGTAGCTATCTGTATAACAATCCCACCGACATGTATGATGCCTACAGATGATCTGGCAACACTAGAAAGGCCCTTCAACAGAAAGTTTCCACAAGCAACTGGGCGAGACTGAGTCGCACAAAACAGTAGGAAAATCTCCTCTTCACTCAGCAGAATCTCTGTATTTGGCAAACCTAGGAAAAAATGTGCCAGAATCATCTGGAAGTACCTTAACGCAGGGTTGTGGATTACCTGAGAAAATTGAGTGGAAGGATCTTGGCTCCCTCCACCTGAGATGTTAGACCAAAACTTTTCCACTTCTCTGCTCATAAAATACCCCATCGGTGTCTCTGGAATAGCATCAGGAGTAGTCTTAAAACCTAGTAAATCACCAAACTCTTTGTGAGAGAAGGAGTAGTCAATCCCGAACAACCTGAAAACAGCATATCCATCGGGTCCAGCCCAAGGATCATAATGAAACGAGCTGAGGAGCTCTAGAGTTAAGTTCTTGTAAGTGTTGTTCCTATCGTTAAACTGGTCCCACTGGAGTTGATGGCATAAGAATCTGACGCTTGGCTCTATTCCCAAGGCATCCATGCAGACATGGTCAAGGTACCTGGTAGGAGCCATAGGGCGTCTCATGTGGACATAGTAACGCTCTCTCTGTGCGTCGTCTCTAAAGGCCACGTGCATGTCATCGGGGTTCTGCATTCTGCACAAGGTTAGCAAACAAGTCCTGAAACCACATAAAACATTAAATTGTTAGTCCTGACATAATAATAAGGTAAACAAATTTAAAATAAAGTAAAAATAAATAAAAAGTATGTAAATAAGAAAACCATGGGTTGCCTCCCATGCAACGCTTGTTTAATGTCATTAGCTCGACGACCGGTTTTTATACATCATTGGAAGGATATGGTGGATCACTCAGAGTATGATAGGTGTATGTTGTTGGGATGTCACCTCCTTCGTAGGGCTTCAACTTCTGTCCATTGACGATGAACGATTTACATGTTTGGTTCTTGATTTCAATAGCACCAGATCTTAGGATCTTAGATACTTCGAAAGGGCCAGTCTATCTCGAACGAAGTTTCCCTGGAAAAAGTCGTAACCTAGAATCGAACAAAAGAACAGGATCGCCTATTTTGAAGTCTCTTCTTATGATTCTTTTGTCATGCCAAGCTTTTGTTCTTTCTTTGTATATGATGGCATTTTCGTAGGCAGATTGTCTGAGCTCTTCTAGTTTGTGGATATCAAGGATACGCTTTTCACCAGCAGTCAAGTAATCCAAATTCAAGGTTTTGATGGCCCAATAGACCTTATGCTCCAACTCAAAAGGTAAGTGACATGATTTTCCATAGACCAGTTGATAAGGGTTGTTCCTATAGGGGTTTTGAAAGCAGTTCTATAGGCCCATAACGCTTCTTGAAGTTTCTGCGACCAATCTTTTCTGGATATAGAGACAGTCTTCTCAAGAATTTGTTTTATCTCCCTATTAGATACTTCCACTTGTCCATTGGTCTATGGGTGGTATGGTGTTGCTACTCTATGCTTAACTCCATACTTGCTTAAAAGTTTATCAAATATTCTCGATATGAAGTGTGATCCTCCATCACTTATGACTAAACGGGGGGTTCCAAACCTGGGAAATATATAGTTTTTGAATAATTTGATGACTACTCTAGTGTCGTTCGTGGGTGCGGCGATAGCTTCAATCCATTTAGACACGTAGTCAACAGCTACTAGGATGTACTGATTTCCGAAAGATGGTGGGAACGGTCCCATAAACTCTATACCCCATACATCGAAGAGTTCTACTTCTTGGATATTTCTTAGAGGCATTTCATTATGTCTTGAAATATTTCCTATGCGTTGGCATCTGTCACACTTGACAATGAAAGCATGGACATCACGCCACATAGTAGGCCAGAATAGGCCAGCTTGAAGAATCTTGGCGTAGGTCTTAGATGTGCTTGCATGTCCACCATAGGGTGCAGAGTGACAATGCTCAATTATATTATGTACCTCTTCTTATGGAACACAACGGTGGAAAATGCCATCTTTACCTCTCTTGAAAAGAAATGGTTCGTCCCAATAGAAGTTTCTCACATCACTGTAGAACTTCTTCTTCCGGTGGTAGTTTAGATCAGGGGGTATGATGTCAGCGGCTAGGTAAATAACAAAGTCTGCATACCAAGGTGCATTACTTACAGCTAAGGATTTATGTGAATGCTCATGTGGGTCTGGGTTATCATCTTCGATAGTTTCTAGTTGGGCTATCAGTCTATCATAGGTAAAATCGTCATTTATGGGTACTGAGTCAGGTTTCAGGTATTCTAGCCTAGAAAGGTGATCAGCCACTACATTATCTGTGCCTTTCTTATCACGGATATCTAAATCAAACTCTTACAGTAATAGAATCCATCGAAGTAACCTAGGTTTGGCATCCTTTTTACTTAGTAAGTAACGAATGACAGCATGGTCGGTGTAAACTATAATTTTGGCTCCTACTAGATAAGATCTAAATTTGTCTATGGCGGAAACTACAACTAGGAGCTCTTTTTCGGTTGTTGCGTAGTTGAGTTGTGCAGCGTCTAGGGTTCTACTGGCATAATAAATTACGTGTAACTTTTTATCTTTTCTCTGACCTAGAACGGCTCCAACAGTATAGTCACTAGCGTCACACATTATCTCAAATGGTTCCGACCAATAAGGGGGTTTCATTATAGGTGCTGAAATCAGAGCTTGCTTCAGAAGATTAAATGCTTCGGTACATTTTTCATCGAAGATGAATTCAGCATCTTTCATTAAAAGACCAGTTAAGGGCATTGTTATTTTGGAGAAGTCCTTGATAAAACGTCGGTAAAATCCGGCATGTCCAAGAAAAGTTCTTATCTCCCTGATAGTCTTTGGCGGTTTTAGATTCTCTATGACTTCTATTTTAGATTTATCTACCTCTATACCTTTTTCGGAAACTATATGTCCTAAAACAATCCCTTCAGTGACCATGAAATGACATTTTTCCCAATTTAGCACAAGGTTTACCTCCATACATCTTTCTAGGATTTTCTCTAGGTTGATAAGACAATTTTTGAAATCAGATCCACAAACTGAGAAATCGTCCATAAATACTTCCATGATTCCATTTAAATAGTCTGCAAAGATAGACATCATGCAGCATTGGAAAGTGGCAGGAGCATTACAGAGTCCAAAAGGCATTCTTCTATAGGCAAAAGTTCCAAATGGGCATGTAAAGGAAGTTTTTTCTTGATCTTCGGGGTGAATAGGTATTTGGAACAAGCCTGAATATCCATCTAGGTAACAAAAGTAAGAGTGTCTGGCTAGGCACTCCAACATTTGTTCTATGAATGGTAATGGGAAATGGTCCTTCCTAGTTGCTTTATTTAATTTTCTATAATCTATGCACATATGCCAACCTCCATCAGTTCTTTTTGCTACAGGTTCGCCCTTCTTGTTTTGCACGACTGTGATGCCTCCCTTTTTAGGTACTACATGCACATGACTCACCCATTTACTGTCCGAGATCTGATATATTATACCTGCCTCTAGTAACTTAAGAACTTCAGTCTTAACTACATTACTCATCATAGGATTTATTCTTCGTTGGTGTTCTCTGGAGGGTTTTGAATCTTCTTCAAGCAAAATCTGATGCATGCATACGGATGGGCTTATTCCTTTTAGATCAGAGATCTTATATCCTAAGGCTGAGGGATACCTTCGTAAAATATCTAATAATTGGTTTGTTTCCTCTCGGTTTAAGGTAGCACTGACTATAACTGGACGGTTCATTTCTTCATCAAGAAATTCGTATCTCAGGTTTTTAGGCAGTTCCTTAAGTTTTACGGTCGGTTTCATAGGGCAAGGCCAAGGATATGGGGTAAGAGATAAACATTCATGAAGGTTATCATCAATGTAGGGTTTTTTATAATTGTCATCTTCCAAAATAAGGGTTGATGGCAATTTTATAGATTCAGTTTCTTCTTCTTGTTCTAATTCCCTAATGCATTCATCAATGATATCTAAGGCATAACAAGCATCTCCTATTACAGATGCCATAAGAAATTTTGAAAGTATAAATTATATCTTCTCATCACCTACCTAAAATGTTAGTTTCCCTTTTTTAACATCTATTACGGCTCCAGCAGTCGATAAGAACGGTCTACCTAGGAGGATTGGTATGTCGTCATCTTCTTTAATGTCCATGACAACAAAATCAGTAGGTATAAACAGCTGACCTATCCTAACTGGGACGTCTTCAAGTATGCCTATAGGATATTTAACGGATCTATCGGCTAATTGAAGTGACATCTTAGTGGGTTGTAATTCTCCTAAGTTTAATCTCTCACAAACTGCTAAAGGCATTAAGCTCACACTAGCTCCTAAGTCTAGAAAAGCTTTTTCGATGACATGATTCCCCAAAATACAAGGAATGGAAAAATTTCCGGGATCTTTATCTTTCTTTGCTAACCTATTTTCGGAAATAGAATTGCATTCCACGGGTTTCGGATCTTCAAGTCTACGTTTATTTGTGAGTATGTCTTTGAGAAACTTAGCGTAAGAAGGTATTTGGGTAATGGCTTCTGTAAAGGGGATTTCTACGTGAAGTTTTTCTATAACCTTAACGAATTTTTTATACTGATTATCGATTTGGGTTTTCTTTAATCTTTGAGGGTATGGTATTGGTGGTTTGTATGGCGGTGGTGGTACATAGGTTTTATTTTTAGGTTCTTCTCCCTTTTCTTGACTTTCCGGGTTTTCAGATTCCTCTGGTTCCTTCTCCTCATTTCTCTCAGAAGTTTCGGGTTCACTTAATCTAGGGTTAGAAGGTTCCTTATAAGCGGTTCCACTTCTTAGAGTAATGGCATTTGCTTGCCCTTTCGGGTTTTGTTGAGGTTGTTCAGGGAACTGTCCTCCAGGTGTAGTCTGAGGGGCTTGGTTTAAAGCTACCTGAGAGATCTGGGTTTCAAGCATCTTGTTGTGAGTAATAATTTGATCAACCTTAGTTCCTAACTGGGTAATTAGTTCGTTAACATGGACGTTTTGGTTCATGAACTCTTTGTTTTGTTGTGTTTGAGCGGTGATAAAATTTTCTACAATTTTCTCAAGGCTCGGACTTTGTGGTACAGGTTGCATAGGTTGATTTGTTCTTGGGGCTTGGTAACCTTGTTGTCTCGGAGGTGCGGTATTGTGAATAGGGTTATTATTTTTGTAGGAGAAGTTTGGGTGATTCCTCCATCCAGGGTTATATGTGTTTGAAAATGGGTTCCCTTGGGTGTAGTTCACTTGCTCAGGATTGGTCTCATTTAACAAATTGCATTCGGCGGATTGGTGTCCTTGCATCCCACATATCTCACAATTCGGCGAAACTGCAGCTATAGTATTCGGAGTTGTACACATATGTTCGACTCTAAGGGCCAACGCGTCCATTTTAGCTTGCATCATGTCCATAGAGCTTAGCTCATGTATTCCTCCTTGGGCTTCCTTCTTTTCCACTGTCGCTCGTTCTACTCCCCATGATTGATGGTTTTGGGCCATATCTTCGATAAGGGCACTAGCTTCGGGGTAAGGTTTGTTCATCAGTGCGCCACCAGCGGCAGCGTCGATGGTCATCTTAGTGTTATAATGAAGTCCATTATAGAAGGTTTGAATGATTAGCCAATTCTCTAAGCCATGATGTGGGATGCTCTTAATAGCTCTTTATATCTCTCCCAGGCTTCGAACAACGACTCTCCTTGGTGTTGGGTAAATCTGGTTATTAGGTTTCGAAGAAGAGCGGTCTTACTTGGGGGAAAATATCTAGCAAGGAAAACTTTTCTAAGGTCTTCCCAAGTTTTTATAGAATTGGGTGGAAGGGAATCTAACCATGATAGAGCTTTATCTCTGAGGGAAAAGGGAAATAATCTTAAGCGTATCGCCTCAGGAGGAGCTCCATTGGTTTTAAAGGTGTCTGCTAACTGAAGAAAGTTTTTTAAATGTTGGTTTGGGTTCTCAGTAGCAAGACCTGCAAATTGTTTCTGTTGCACTAATTGCAGCAGGGATGGTTTAAGTTCAAAATTATTGGCTGGGATAGCGGGGTTTACTATACTAGAACTAGGTTCCTCGTTTGATGGTTGGGCGAAGTCCTTAAGAGGTTATCGGTTTTGATATTCGGCCATAGCTCTCCTATTCCTATGGAAAAACAAACATGCGCAAGCGTAACATTCAGGTTCAGCTAGAGGGTCTACTAAGCTTCCGACACTGCGAGTCTTTTGCATTGACCGGTGGGTAACAACCTTAGTCTAAACGTTATAACTACAGGGTATGAAATTTGACGAAATTGGTCCCCGGCAACGGCGCCAAAAACTTGATGCGTGTTTTTCGCAAGTGTACGAACACGTCAGAGTAATATAAAAGATTGTCGAATCCACAGAGACCAAGTGTCAATCTATCGTACCTGTTGTTAAGGTGTGTATCTAAGGCAACTGAATATAAGGGTTTTAAGGAATGCGAATGGTAAATAAAATGGTAATTTTAAACAATAAACAAAGACATGCTCGAATGTAATTCACGTAATCAATAGATAATCCAGTACTTGTTAATATAACTACTTATGGGCAGTGTTTTCTCCTTTGAAAAAAACTAATTTAACAGGAACTGTCGCTTTTGCGTATTCAGAACCGAGTTGTACTCTCTAATCAACCCCTCCTATTGTCACGGATAAAAAGGTGCGTACTGCGTTAGAGTAGTAAACCTATTTTTAAGAAATATAGTATCTTAACTAAGTTGAAAAGTATTTTAACCTGGATTTCTTAGCAAAAAGAGGTTCTCACGAACCAGACTCTAAACTTCATAACGCGTCTGAAAATCGTTTTAAAATCTCTTTTCTTTTTAATCTAAAAACTCCTAATGAACTAGACAAAGCGCTTTTGGCTGTTTTTGAAATAGTTAAAAAACAATTGCTTAGATTGAAAGATAAAATAGCCCTTAAGTGTTTCCACGAACAATTGTACGGATTACTGGTTCAATTACGGTCCTTACATTCTAACCTTTATAGATTTAGTTAGACATGGTAAAGTAAAAGTTATTTTTATAATTTTTCATAAAAGTAATTTAGTGCGAGTGCGGAAAGTAAATAAAAGTAGTGCGAGTGCGGAAAGTAAATAAAAGTAGTAAGAGTGCGGGAAATAAAGGTATTTAAAGCGAGTGCGAGAAGTAAACAAAAGTAAAGCGAGTGCAGGAAATAAATAAAAGTAAAGCGAGTGCAGGAAATAAATAAAATAAAGTGCGAGTGCGGATAATAAATGAAAGTAAAGCAATGCAGAAAAGTAAAATACGAACTGGAATTAAAATGGCGGCAGGATTAACTTCCTCCCAGAGTGCTCCAAAACTCGATCACACATACGTATACAGACTCGATCACTCGATTGCAGTAACACCCCGATGTGGAATGATAACTGCTTTAAAACTGATATATGCCTAAGAGATTCTAAGTTTGGATGAAGAAAAACGAAAAATCTAAGGTCCTATTTATAGGAAAACTAAAAGCAGGAAAAGACCAGGATGCCCCCTCCACTAAAAAGTGGAGGGAACTGTTTTTGCCTTGCGGCGCCCGCCACAAGGCCATGGCGCCCGCCATGAGACTAACGTGGGATGAAAGAGTGGGGATCGTGGGTCTTGGAAGTTGTGGAGTGGTCTTGAGACGTGGCCACGTCATGGCAGACCCCATGGCGCCCGCCACGGTGGATGCCGTAAGTGTAAAACGCTGAATTTCTTGGTTTTCGTCCGTTTCCACTCCTTTTTCGCTCCTTTTCTCGATTTAGGCCCCGATTACAAAGAAAACCAGAAAACAAAGAAAAACAAAGTAATAACATAGCAAAATAATAATAAAAGCTAAGAATGCATGCGAAATCGGAGTCAGAAATACGATGAATTTTAGTGTGATCAATCATTCATCCATAGATTTGAAAGAATGAAGATTAAACATCTTCGAAAACCAATAATCTCGAATCGGAGATCTCATCGACCAAAAAAAATAAAAGGAGATGAAAAAGAAACACGGATTTAAAATAAAATCCATAATAATAAAAAACAATTAAAAGACTTTTGTAAATTTTATTTCTAAAACTTTTCTTCAAAAAAAATCTTTTAATAATATTTTAAGAATATTATTAAAAAAAACAAGATTATTTAAACCTTTAAAATAAACAAAATAACAAAAAAAAAGTAAAAAAAATAAAGAAACCACTGAGGGGGATAAAACGCAGATCCAGGGGAGTGGGAAGAGAAATTCACAAAGGCCATAGGCCCAAACCAAATTAACAATTCAAAAAAAAGAAAAAAAAAGACCAAAAGGAATATAATCAAGATGCAAAACGCAGAAAGGGATTGAATCATCTTCTTCACGCAAAACAGGGCAACATCGGTACCTCTCTCTCACAAAAAAAAAACGCAAATCGTCGGCCACCTTCTTCGTCACTTTCAGAAGAACAACAAAATGGGTATGAATTATTTTTATGAAATGAATCAGCTACCACCATATGCGCACAACCATGAACCATCTTGAAATATCTCATAAAAACATCTGCTTAAACTGAATGAAACCATTTCTGAACCACTGAATAGTTTGTAGCTTAAACCACAATCACTTGGATCATCTGAAATTGGTCCTGATTATTCGAATCCATACCGAGGAAAATAAATCCTCAGATGAACCACTGATGCACTGAACCAAAATAATCTGGCCTGAAACTTCTTAAGACCCACAACTTGAGGATCTGATAATCTTCACATTCATCACAACTTGAACTTTGAACACGCACTGTCTGAGAAATAAACCACTGGCATAAATAATTTGCAGTTGAACAATCCTTTGATAGTTTGACAAAGATTAGGTCAAACATCCATCTGAACCAAATCATAACTGAACAAACGCATCTGAATTGAAATCATTGTCTTATCTTTGAAATCATGCGTATTTTGGTTAGTGATTCATAAACATAAATAAATATAAAGCAAATAAAAATAAAAGCAATGGTGATCCCCTGCGAGGCAAAAACCTACACCCGAAAAGAACCGAGAAACCAGGGTGATCTTGTTTGTATGCAAGATGCAGATGAATATGCGAAGAAATATTAGGGCAAAAATTAGGGTGCTAACAAATACATACCTATACTTCTCGTGAATTTCCAATTATCCTCAACACAATTACAACTTTACCATCTTTTAACAACACGTCCTTCGAAAATCATCTTAATTGCACAACATCACTGCAACAACATATGGTACTTGGGACCAATAATTTCTACAAGATAACTCATATCCTTCGCTTCTAACTAATTCAACATACCGAATCCTCGATTCCTACTCATATCGATACAACCCTTCATAAATTCTTATCCAAAACAACATAACTAAACAACTCTTATAGTTCCAACCAAAACTCGTACTTTAATAAACCTATTAACAACTCACTTCTTCTAATACTTACAGTTCAACTTTATTCGACACTCTTGTAAAATCACGCTCTTACGTTCCCATCTACTTTCCTCTCTAATCATCTCAAGAAAACTTCAAGTCTCACACCATTTAATTCATCACCAAAGCAACACTCCAATTATCTAGAGTTCAACTATGAGTTTCCATATTACTATTCAATTCAAACGCAACTTCATACTATCATCCTTAAATCCGACTAACATTCTTATATACAAATTCACATCGAAAAAATAACCAATACTGAAGCGCTCAGCTTAACTTCAACCAATCCAAAATGCATATTATTCCAGTCGGCATGACACGTCTATCCATCAATTATGAATCCATCTACTATCAACAATAGTTTAAGGGTGATCAGTTCCTCAATTTGTCGATAGACATCCGGAAACCATAACGGTGGCATAAATCATCATTACCCAACATAATAGCATACTTCAACTCGTGCCCCAAAGTCCGTAAGCATAATGCTTTACCAACTCTCTAAGGCTTACTAATTCCTTCTAAGTTTCCTTTATTTCCAACTTCGACAATTATATCAAAACGTCCAAAAATCCATTCCACAATCTCTTATACACGCTCATAGCATAACACAACCTTAAATATTTTTCCAACACAGGAATCACTACAACATCGAGTACAATCCAATTCGGTTCGTTCCAATTACAACTTTCATCTAAGTTAAAAATTTTAACAACGTTACTTGAGCATTCGTCTCTCCTCTCAAATCCATCATCACATAACATCTTCACTTTACTCCTTCTTATTCAACGTAAATTTTATCTTAATGCATTCTCCAACACAGTTACATTCTTAAAAATACCAACATTTTATTCCTAATAATATTTCACATTTGTCTTTATCTTTCCAAATTTTCAGCAATAGTCGCTCATCTTCAACCACATATTTCTCTTCCAATACAGACCTCCCAAACACAAAATCATATACCAAAATGAAGAGAATTTCATGTAGATTCCAGAACTTCAAAAATCACTCTAATCCGATTTACAAGCAAAAATTTATCATCCTTGCAATGGGACTGGTCAAAAATTCCCATCAGCAGAAATTCCAAAAATCAGCAGCAGACCCAGTTATTAAAATGCGCTTATCTCCCTCATCATAAACCTCCTGAATGCAAATCTTATATGAAAACTGTAGGTAATTTCGTAAACTTTCCAAAAAGTCTGGAATCTCCTCCATCAGAATCACAAGTAAAAAGTTATGCCTCTTCTCGTGACTGTTGCTCCAAAATCGCAAAAAATCAGAATTTTGAGATTGATGAATATAAGTTCCATCTCTCTCCCTCTTGCTTCCAAGATCTACCAAAAATCATTGCCCTACCTCCAACTTCAAAAACTCGACTTTAATCCAACTACACTCAAAGCATAGTAATCAACCGGCTTGATCCTTCAACTTGATCCATCAACTTGGCTTTTCATTTGGAATAAATCCTCTTTCTCAAACAGTCTCCATCCAAAATCCACGCACTTCTCAACACGACTGATACGAATTCATGAGTCCATACTCTCGCTGGTCCGTAACAATATCTCTTCAACAACCTTGTACTCTTGCAATCAACATCAACTTTGAACCAACTTCGACATTCCAACAACAGTCCGAGAGCAACCTCTCCCCCATTTAATTCCAAACCAACACCTGCAGACAACGACTAGAACTAACAACAAGTACCGACAATGTTTCACACATATGCCGTGTACTAAGGAATTAACAAAATTAGACAACATTGGCCGGACAGACCGACCTGTTCTGATACCACTAATGTAACACCTTTCTACCCCAAAATAAATTATTTAGATTAATATCATAGTACAACAACAAGAAGGGCATCACATATCTATCGAAAACATCAATTATTCAATGTCATGTCCCGTAACACGGGTTAATCATCAGACATAATCAAATATAAATTTATTTCGCAGCGGAATCAACTTAATAATCAACTTATCAATATTCTTAAAAATAAACTCCAATTCATCTAGAGTCAACATCATAAAGTAAAAGAGAATTTTCTTCAAATATCATAATATGAAAATAGATTTAATAACTAAAACCCCAACCCGGTGTTACATGACACAGAGCAGGACACAAGACTCCAAAACCACTCCTAAGGTAATAATAGACACGCTTCGAGACTCTGATAAACTCCTTTTGCACTACAAAGCTATTCTTTATCATCTACAAGTTACCCACATAAGAGGCAACATTTCCAAGCAGGCAGAGTGAGTAATCATAATTCATTATAAATATATGAGAACAGGAAATATGAATAAATCAACACAAACATATCATACCAACATCAACAACAAAATTCAGCAACAACACTATCATAAACACATTCCAAAAAGAATGCAAATTCAATCATCATGAAGTGCACAATATGCATGTGGTACCAATTTCATCGTGAGATGGATACATGACCATCAACCCTCCACAAGGGAGCACGCCGTAAATCACCGAATCACTCAAATCCACACAATGGGATTGAAGCTACCTAATAGGCCGAAGCCCCATCGTGAATGTCATGAAATGCAATGATGCGTTACTCCATAAAAATCACCGAAGAAAATCATAAGTGCATCATTCATTTCATGTTCAGCAAATAATCATCATAAAATCATGTCTTTCATCATGACAACACATCAACAATACTTCTTTATCAATAGTACAAGAAAACAACTTATTCGATTCAATGAGACAACCAAACAACTCCCCCTCATCAACAACAAAACACCAATTCACAATAACATCATGTTTATAATCATAAAACCAATTTTTAACAATACAACAAACAAATCCTTTTAATGCATAATAACAAATCACCAATTTACAATAAAATCATGTTTATAAGATTTATCATCCTGACAGTACACCTATAACCCTCGTTCATCAACAACCCCAAAATATTCCTTTGTAGTTCAATTACGGTAAAAATCATAAGATTATTTTGACGTTTTCTAAAAAGCCATTTATGCAAAATATCTCATATCACTCATTTTCCCTCATCAAAATAAGGTTCATTTTATTACCTTTCTGAAGCTTCAAACGGAACTCAAATCGGGTTTACGGATTAAAAGTTATGCATTTTTCAAAAACCAAAATCTGCATTGATACAATGTTAACCGGTTAACCCATAGCATTAACCGGTTAACGCCTACGTTACTTCAGAAAAATCCACATTTCACGCTGGTTAACCGGTTAACCCATATCGTTAACCGGTTAACACACGCATATCAGCAATTCTTGCTGTTTTATACAGACTGTACCAAAAATTCCCAAAATCCCAATTACGGGTTCTACCTCATTATACCCCAAAACTCCTCTAATTCATTCAACAAAATCATACAGCAACAAGACAAAAATTCATACATCATTCACATACTTCTAACTCATTTTATCTAATCCAATTCATCAATTTACACTCCTAAATTTAATTTAATTCAAAAATCCTAAAACTCCCAAAAATTCATACAAACCTAATCTACTCATATACCAATTCCTATATAATTATAATAGATTATGAAAACTCCCCGTACCTTAGAGAATTTCGCCAATTGATACTCTTCTCCAAGGTTATTTGTAATTTCCTGACTCTGAGCTTCCTCTCCTCAGAGCTTCTCTTCACCAAAAAGAATACGATAAGTGTGAACTTTGATCGTGTTCTCCTATTTGGGTAAAATTATCCCAGCTAATGATTTTCCAAACTTATCCTTACTCTTTTCTCATAAAGACCACCTTGCCATTTCTTCAATATACTTTTATTAATAATAATAATAATAATAATAATAATAGTATAATAATACACTAATTATTCATATTATATAAAAATACTCTTATACTCCAAAATAACCAACATAACATTCATACTTCCACTTCCATTATCTTAAACAATAAACAATAATTCGAATAATACTACAGGATTATTCTTATTATTAATATTATTAAAGTAATTTCACCACAATGCATAGGCCACATAACCACCTATTGTCAAAATCATCATATATCCTCAAATAAGTAACAATTACTCAATCAAATTTGGGGTGTTACACCCCTCAACGACAAACAAATCAAATCCACACCAAAGTCCTTACCATAAATCGATAACAGATAGTTAACGACCCATTAACAGGAGTATCGATAACCATCTTGCCTTGCATCGGAGACACGATAAGTCCTAGTTTCCTCACACAATCAAGAGAAATAAAACAGTGTGTCGCACTAGTGTCAATCATAGCAATCAACGAAATACTATTAATATGACAACTACCTCTAATCAAACGATCCTCGCTTGAAGTCTGTGTCCCTATCAAAGTGAACACCTTTCCTCCAGTTGCCGATTTCTTAGGCTTCTGACAACGTGTACTAATATGACCTTGCTCCCCACAATTGTAGCAAGTAACTAGATTAGCTTTGCACTCAACAATCAAGTGTCCAAGCTGACCACACTTGAAACATTTCTTCATATCACTCGTTCACTCAATGACACGATGATCCATCTCACTACACCTATAGCACTTCAGCAAAGTAGGAGCACCTCCCTGACTTGGCCTTTTTCCTTCATTATGTTTCTGCTTACCTTTATTAGCAGGAGCTGCATAAGGTTTTCCATGGTTCACTTATTGTTTACCTCTTCTCTCAGCTAGACCTTTGAAATGCTCAGATCGAGCCTTACTGTCCTCTTCAAAGATCCTGCAACAATCCACTAGATCCGGAAACCTTCGGATTCTCTGATAACCAATCGCCTGCTTAATCTCATGCCTCAGACCATTCTCAAATTTAACACACTTCGATAACTTAATAGTTGCCTCGATATAATGAGGATAGAACTTCGCTAAATCGGTGAACTTCGCAGCATACTCAGACACCGACATACTTCCCTGCTTCAAATCTAGAAACTCGATTTCCTTCTATCCCCGAACATCTTCAGGAAAATACTTCCTCAAGATTTCTCTCTTGAATACAGCCCAGGAGACTGTCTCACCAGATGCATCCAACCGTTGGCGAGTACCAACCCACCAATCATCAGCTTCAGCTACCAATCTGTGCACACCTAACCGCACCTTGAATGTAGGCGGGTCATCAGGGTCATACTTCCCCTTGAACGTAGGCGGATCATTCTTCCTGCATTCATCGCTCTCGCGATCCCCAACATTCATCGGATTTTGCGCAGCCCGTGTCGTCGCTTGCATAGCAGTGGCAAGTGCATCATCATTCCTTCCAGCCATTCTAAATTTGTCACACAACAACAATCCAACAATGATTTAGAATCAGCAATGACAACTACAATGTAACAACAACGCTTAACACTCAACAACAACACAACAATTCAACGACTCAACTACTCGGTTGGACGGACATACCTGCTTTGATACCACTTTGTAACACTCAAATTACCCCCACAAAATTATCTGTAATTATTAGAGTAAAAATTTCATTTAAAACTATTTGAGTGCCACAATTCAACATAAAACAACTCGGCTCAATAATACGTTTCCAAATAAGTATTCAACATGCAGCGGAAATATTTTCAAATCAACATAAATCAACTTCGATTACAATAAAATGTTTTTCTAAAAGAAATAAACAAAACAATGTCGTCCTAACAACGCGAAGTACTCCGACTTCACTGACCACCACTCGACTTATCCTGCTCACCTGCACGTTACCAACATAGGGCAACATTCAAACAAAATGGGTGAGATACTTACACCACAAAAGAGTAATATAATAAGAATTAGCAAGTATCAGAAATAAGACACCACTTCTTTAACAACACCACACAACCACAACCTATCCACAACAATCTCATTTTATTCCACAACATACACGTTACAATGGGCAACATATACAACGACAACATCATCTATGACAACAACAACATATACAACAACGACATCATATACAACAACAACATCATATATAACAACAACATCATATACAACAACAACATCATATACAACAACAACATATACAACAACAACATTTGCAACAACGACATCAATCATGCAATGAGACCCTACTCGACTCTATGCATTTGGTACCATATCCGATCTCTATTTCAAGATTCAGTTCTCGTCAGAACTCTCGATCCCTCTTTCATGGTCTAGTATGATCCCTATTTCATGATCACACCCATAGACCCCTATTTCATGGTCCAATATGATCCTTATTTCAAGATCGCACCCTCGTACGATCCCTATTTCATGATCACACCCTCGTAGGATCCCTATTTCATGATCCCACCAACATCACAACAACTAACATACCCCACCTTGGTAGGTCATCCAACTATTCAACATGCCATGAAACACTAGTGACATACATGCATACTTACAATGATTACATCATACAACATCAACCATAACAACGATCTATCACAACATTGATCAATATACAACGATTCATTACCATCACGATTATCATGCATTCTTAACATATAATCACATAATTCAACTTAGACCACGACAACACAACACAACACATACTACAACATATCACATACTCATGTATCATCAGCAAACATACGAAACACATCATCCCAACAACTACTCATAACAACAACAACATCAACGCTAGCAAACATATCAATTATCTTTATAGTCAAGTTACACTAATTATCCATACAATTATGTGTATAACTCTTCTTTCACTACCTCCAGCTACACCACATCGATTCCTAAGCATTACTAAAGTAATTAGGTAATTTTCAGTCATTTTTCGGAATTAAAAATCAACTTTTCACGCTCCAGGTCTCGCTCAGCGAGGGTCATTGCTCGTTAAGCGAGCAACTCACTGACTCTTTACTTTTCCACACACTAACTTGCTCGCTAAGTGAGCTCCAGCTCGCTAAGCAAGCTCTGCAATTTCGCAGTTCTCCTCTCTACATTCTACACTCAAACATGCACAAATTTTCATCCCCAAAACACCAATTCACAGCCAGAATTCATAGTAACACTCATTTTTTCATCTAATTCATGATATTATCAATCAACAACAACGAATTAACAACAACTTAACCCAAAAAGCTATTTAACCACCAAAACCTCAACATCTCATCTACAACCTACCCAATTCCCATTATAAAACCCTTAGAGATGGAAGAATCCCACCCTTACCTTTGGTTTTTTCGAGAATTTCTCTTCCTCGCGGATTCTTCTTCACGACTGAACCCTTTCCTCTTCTTCTCCTCTTCACAACTTTTACGATCGTTCTTCTTTTTTTTTCTCCCCAAAATACGATCCTTTTCTCCCTTTACCACTTAATCCCCTAGACCAATTTAGAGACTTCTACACTTACCCTCATTAAATCCACCAAATGACCACCTTGTCCTCTACCTCATATTTTATTCCATTTATTTTATTACTTAATAACACAATTATCCACCACAATATAATTTTCAATCTAAAATTATATTCGATAATCTATTACTCTATACACATTAACACACAATATTCTGAAGAAAAAAATTAAATAAAAATCGGGGCATTACAATTTCAATGGCGTCTTTCAAGTGGATGCAGTCCTCGGTGTTATGCTCGTGGGACTTATGAAAGTGATAATATTTTGTCTTGTCCGTGTTCGACTTATTTGGAAGTTGTTTAGGGAACCTAACACCAGCTTGGCGAAACTCAGAGTTGGCGCACTCGAAGAGGATCTTCTCCCTGGTCGCTGAGAGGGGTGTGTAGTCGTGAAACCTCTACATTGGGCCCTTATTCTCCCACGGTTCACAAGAGCAATCTTCCTTTCATTTTTCTCCTCCCCGACGGGTTGTCGAGGATTCGCCGTGCTTGGAAGGTTTTTCGTCTTCATTGCGCCTGGTGTCAAGGGCAGTACTAGCTGTCTCTTTTTCCTCTTATTGAATGCACGCTTGTTCCTTGAGGAGAAAGGCGTCAAGCATGGCTAGTGTCTCGATACCTACGGCCCTTCTAAAGTCGCTCTGGGGATGGAGTCCTCGCTCCAGAAGGTATTTTTTCATGTCGTCCATGGTCGAAACTAGGACGACCTCTTTGTTAAACCTTTCGATATAATCTTGTAGAGGTTCGTCTTTGCCCTGGATAATTGCTTCCAGAGAAGCCTCTGTCTTCGGGTGCCATCGTGAAGCGATGAAGTGTCAGGAGAATGTTCTCTCGAGCTTCCTCCAAGATGTGATGGATTCGTATGGGAGGCTCTTGTACCAAGCCATAGATCCCTTCCTCAATGTTGTGGGGAAGAGGCGACACTTAATTTCTCCTCGAACGCCTCTGTAATCTAGGAGAGTGTCGATGTTCTTGATGTGCTTGTCTGGATCCATCGTTCCATCATAGGTTCCCAGGGGTGGGGGCTTCTCGAGCCCTTTCGGAATCCTGGTAGACATGCTTTCTTCGGACAGGGGGCCACGAGGTTCATCTTCGTCGCTAAAGAACAAGAAGAGGGAGTGGGAGCGATCGTCCTTATGCCTTTGAGGAATGGGAGATCTTGAGCAGTTTCTTGCGCCCTCTGGACACGGTCGTGCCTCTGGTTGGAGAGTCCTCCGAGTTTTATTTATTTGATGGGATTTGTTTTGTCGAGGAGATGAACGAGTCATTTTCTTGATAGACCCAACCTCCTTTGGGTGGTGGTGGTCCTTCTTTTTCCTGGGAGACCTGTTGTGGGATTTGCGAGGCCTCATCGTAGGAGAGGGGGACCTGGTGTTTCTTGATCCTTCTAGAGCATCCAATCTTTCTCCCTGGCGCAAGAGGAGGAGGTTAATGTTGTTGGTCATTTTGACCAAAGTTGCTAGAGTATGATTCGTCCCCTCGGGAATGGGAATCAGAGGGAGATCAGTGGGCGGGACCTCAAGCGGCATGGACGGTTCTGGTGTCGGGGAGGTGGTACGCCTGTCTTGGAAACGATCAGGATCCCCAAGGGGAGGGTTGGTTCCATCACTTTCCTATTGCTTAAAGGGGATGTTGGTGAGTACTTAAGCACTGACGATGTCGTCTTGATGAGCCATCAAGAGAGATTGAATGATGATGTTTTTGTCTTCACGATCAGGAGATGAGAAAACAAGGAAATACTAGTTCCCACAGACGGCACCCCTGATCGTAACAATGATCAGAATCTTTAATGGATGTTGATTCTGATGTGGATCCTGAAGTTTGTGCTCGGCTATTGAGGAGAATATGGTATACCTGCAAGGTACTCTGATGCCAAAGTCACAAACAGGCAAGAGAGTAAGCAAGTACGAGTAAAAAGTTCAGCTAGTGAATATTTGATACATGACCCTCTCAAGAGAGAGGGTTTATATAGAGAGCCCCCAACGCATGGCCAATGATTCCTATTTTGGGCCTGAATCGCGGATCCCCCAAAAATAGGTAACTTCCATAAGCTGACCGTTAGACGAGTAACTCTGGTCGTGATAAGGGTACGTCGAGCACATGAATATTTGAGCAGGAGACGCCTTGGTCGAATCTGGATGACCTCCATCGATGTCGAGCAGAGGTGGAGAAAGAGTAAGGAGAACTGGCCACAGTCAGATGTGGTCGACGAGTTCTGGCCGATCAAGGGCATGAGTCTGGTGGATCCCTTTGACATTGGGCTAATGGACCGTTTCATGAGCATGAGGGGATTGAGCCATGTGTAATTATTGAGCCAGTCCAGAACAATATATATATATATATAGGTAGGTAGAGAATTATAATAAGTAATAATTAGTTAATATTTAAATATATTGGTTGTTATTTTATAATGTTTCTAGAAGTTTTTTACCTTTTCATAATTATGTTATTTAATTGGCCATGATGTATTTAGAATAATATTTAAGTGTAATATTCTTTTTAAATCAGGTTAAAACATGTCAAATTTTATTTTCTATTTTATCTTCTTATTTCTTAATTCAAAATTTTACTACATTTTCTTAATTTAATAAACTCATGAATGGCTAAGATATATTTAGAATAGTATCTCCAAACTCGTGAAAGGCTATATTTATGTAAAGTCATCTCAAATTGAAATGCTCACATTTTATATACAAAAAAAGGTATGGGTAGGTGGAACTATTGTCTTCGTATAAATTTCTCTTGATGTACCTAATCAATATATACATACAAATACAAAATACAAAATACAAAAAATATTTAATATATTTGACCTACCTGATCAAGAGGAACCTTTCAGTGATGAATAACTACGACAGTGAACTGGGGGGTGTACCTGCAAGGTACTCCGATGCCAAAGTAAGAGAAAACTATGTAGTGCAAGTACAGAAAGTAGTAAGTCATAGAATTAAAATACCTGACCCTCTAGTGAAATAGGGTATTTATAATATGACCCCAATGCTGGGCCAAGATTCTTCATGGGTTAGATCAGCTAGGCCCAAGGAAGAACTGTCAAGGATTGTGTAGGAGCAGATAAGACCTAACACATGGTATTGCCCTTGGTTCAACTCTAATTTGTGTAACACCCCAAAATAGCCCTCTCATTTTTTATATCATATAGCATAGCATATTGCATACATGTTCAAACATTCTTGCATAGAAAAAGGAGGCATAAGCATCGATGATCACAAGCATAAGACATATGATCAACCAGCTGAAAATTCATGATCTTCAAAGTCGAGCTAAAAGCCAAGTGATTTTGCAAGAAGCAATGCCATCCACAAAGCCTTAGAAAGCTTTAAAATCAAGATCAACTCAAAATGGACAGTACGGATGTATTCTTGAAGTTTCCCATCCAAAAAGGAAAATTCAAGTTTTTTATCCGTTAAACGGTTAACGCATGCGTAAATTGGAAAAATATTTCAAAATCTAGTTGATATTTCCCTCCTTTTTTCCACTTTCCCTTTGCTTTGTGTTTCTACCACATTCTAGCATTTTCCACCACCTTCTAGACTCTTCTATCACTATTCCAAGGAATATTTCAAGGAATATTCTAGAAACCCTAACCAACTTTAATTAACTTCAATCCTATGTCCTAACCACCTTTTCCAAACCTAAACCCTTAGCTCACTCCATACCCAAGCCTAACTCCAATCCTAACTTCTATATAAGTTGAATTCACTCCAAACCTCACAACTTCCATCATATTTTCAAAACTTCATTTCACAATTTCACTTCACCTCTCTCATTTTTCTCTCAACGTTTCCTCCATTTTCAACCTTTTACCAAAGCTTCTTCACACAAAATTCTTCAAGTTTCACATTGAAACTTGAGGAGTTTGTAGCTAAACCTTCAATAAAGCATCAATTCCATGGCTTATTGGATAAGTTGCTGCTGTTTTAGATTGATTTGAGCTTATTGGAAGTGATTTTGCAAGTGTTCATCAAGATCTTCATCAATTGCATTTATTTTGCATACTCGCGGATCGAAGCTTGAAGCCTCCGGTATTCTCTTCATTGGTGCATCGATCGACTCGCAACAATCACCAAAGCAAGCCTCCGCTTTGTAGGTTGGTGAATCCGAAACCGTTTTTCTCTTTTAATTTATTCACTTCATCTCGCTTCATGGCATTCTTTGATCGTTTTATTGTTGCTTGCGTTTTGATCATTTTGCGTTTTGCTTGCGATTTGTTCGATTTACTTGTTAGTATCTAGAATCATAACTTGTTCTTGGTACTAATAGGTGTTAGAGGAATAGGCTTAAGTGGAATTTTTGTGCTAGCATGTTTATAGATGCATTATGAGATTTTAGAATTAAGTTGCTAGCTAGAAAGTGCTTTTCCAAACTATTTTTCAGCATTTTGTTCAGTGTTAACCAGTTAACGCCAGGGGTTAACCGGTTAACACGTGTTTTCCATTTCTGTTCCTGCTGTTTTAGGGCCGTTAACCGGTTAACCCCTAGCGTTAACCGATTAACGTTGTTCCGTTTTGAGAAAATTGCTTGTTTCATTGCATGTTTGTGCATCGTTCATTCTTTAATCACCATTTATTGATAGATCTTGATTTTAGGTAATTTTTAGGATCACTTTAGGTGCATGATTCTGTCGTTTTGGTAGCTTTCAACATGAGTTTTGTTAGTTTTCGTATTTTGTGCATAAATGTTGCATGATATGTGCATAACACTTTGTGACTATAGTTTGCATAATTTAGCATCCTTCATATCATGATAATAAATGTGTACACCTCTGATATTTGCATTGCATCATGAAGCCATTCACATTTTGGTTTGATCATGTGCATATTGAAAATTGCATAATGTAAAAAATTCCAAATAACTCATGTAGTTTGAATCATTTAATTGCATATTGATGTTGCATTCCATTGTTAATAATCCATTGCATGTTATTGCATTAAACTTGCATAAATTTGTGCATTGCTTGATTCCATTAAAATTCATGTTTTGAGCATTTGAGAAAATAATTGAAATCTGCCTTGTTTCCATAGCTGCATTTTGAAACAAGAGTTGTAAAAACAAGTTGCATTCATGTTGTTTTGATTTTTTACACCTATTTTGCATGTTGTTTGTTAGATGTAATAGGTTGTTTGCATTTTGCATTGCATTTGGTAGTTGTTTGTGCTTTAGGAGCTATAGTAGCTGCTGGATTTTTGCTTTGCATAATTGTAGGTCCTTTAGACTTATGATTGAGTCTAGATTAAGTCCTAGATATATTAGGATTTTTTTGGTACTTGTTTACCTCTTTCCTAGTATCATGTTTATCCTACTAACCTTTGTTTTGTAGGGAGGTGGAGGTAAGTTCACACTACCTTTTCCTTTTAAATTCTCTATGCTTTCAGAGTGTCCTTGCTTTAGCATTTTGTGTTTAATTTGTATAACTTCATGCTAATCCACTTTAGAAACAACTTAGCTTCCTTAGGAAGTAAGTTGATTTCTAGTTCCCTTTCTTTTCTTTTCCCCATTAGGATTAGAAAACTGCACTAACCTAGGTTCATCCATGCATGACAACACTTAGGATTATTAGTCTCCCCTTAGACTTTTACCTTTGGTTTGCTTTGCTTTCTTTCTCATCTCAAAAGAAAAGTAAAAAAAACACCTAATAAAGGTTGATCTTCTCATACGGCACGAGACTTTGACGTGGGTTACTTATGCGCGTACTATTTCGGGGCAAGGTGTAAGGCATTTACCACAATGAACAAGTCTTTGTGTGAGAATGGTTCACAAACAATTCAGAAAGCGCTTCTTTAAAAGACAGTAAACAAACAACAATTGTCTTTTCCTTCGGGGATTCTTTTCCCACCTCACTCACTCTAAACGCGAACTTGCGACGACTTGTCTCATTTGCAAGATGGTTATGCACTCGTACCAGACGAGCCTGCAACACCTGATCATAGGCATAAGCAGTTCAAGCCATAAAAAACACAAATAAATAGTTTCCGCCTTAGTTAGACGAACTACGTCGACTCTGATCCTCATTTTCCCGATGAGGTACGTAGGCAGCAGGGTCGGGCCCGTTTGAGCATACTCTTTATTTTCCCTACATTTTTCCCCTTTCCTTTCGATCTCTTTTCCAATTCCCTTTCTCATTCCAGTTCAAGTTAGCAGTTATTTTGTTCAGCAGCATCTTATTTCTCACCCTTTGAAATAGACTAACAAGCGTGGATCCAGTCGGGTACGACGGACGATCTGGGATGCCAATACCTTCCTCGGTCGTAACCGACTCCCGAACATAAATCTTTGGTTCGCAGGACCTTGTCCTTTCTTTCTCTCTTCGGTTTGTGCATCATTACCGTTCCCATTCATTCGGGATAAAAATGCCTGGCTGGCGACTTTACCTTTTCCGCGCCACTTTCGCGTTTGTACCAGGATGGAAATCCCGGGAGCGACAACTGGAGACTCTGTTAGGGATCGAACCCATAATCTATAGTTTCCCCTTTGAGAGTCAATCCTAGCGCCTGTTTGGTTCTATTTCTTTGGGTGTTTGATGTTTGTTGTTGTGTGTTTATTTTACTGTTGTTTATTTGCAGTTTCATTTACAACTTTATTTACAGATTTTAGTATTTATTTTCATGCATCATATATTATACTGGACTATCTGGACTATGCTGGTTTTCTTTTGGTGGGATGGGGTTACTGTGAGATAAGCCAAATACCCGACTTACCCTAGGATTAGCGTGAACACGTTGTACTCGCATGTGGCATGATGAGTGGCGATGTGTTTCACACCCACACTACGAACGTCTTGGAAATATCTTGTGTGGGGATTTCCTCCACTCCGGGATAGGACCTTGATAGTTATGTGCATTTGGGGACCGATCATTGAGAGCCTTTGTGGAAACAACCTTCTCCAGTGATGACAGTGGCAGACCAAATTTGTTGGCAAATCCACTCGCATCTGAGGGCCCACTGGGAACTCACATAGGATGGCATGGTTCTCTCATGGGAACTTAGTTAAAGCAAATTGTTCGTATGACAATAATATTGTATCCTAAGGGTTAAATGTACTATTGTCTCTCGATTCAGTTCTTGATGCTGGGGACTTATGAGGGATGCTTGTTTTCCCGGACTCTAGCTAAGACCTCCCTGAGTAGTATATAATGCCTAACCGGTTCCCTGATTTCGTCATAAGCTATTTCTTGGAAATGGTGAATGTATTATTGTTATTCGGCTTTGAGAGTTCGTGATGCTTGACTTGGGGCACACCCGTGAGTTTGGGAGGGATTTACAGGTTTGCAGGAACCCTTGACCTCATCATACCTTGTCACTAGTGCAATTCTATGTGTTGATCTGGTTACTTTTGATTCAGGAGTTCATGAGTTTATTTGGTCCTTGATATGGATTTATATGTGACTACCTGAGTTTTATATGGGCCATTATCCAGAGGATTTTGGGGTTTTCTGATCACTTGGCTCTGATATTCAGTTTCCAGACAGTTCCAGTTTGATCATGTGTCCTTGCATTTGCATTGTATCATCCCATCATTAATCATGTTTTGTCTTCATTCTCTGGTTTAACTTATTGTCTTCGGTTCCGGTATATTGTTCAGAGATGGAAGACCCTCACAAGTAGAACATTTGTTTCAAGTTTTTCGACACTAAGGTTGGCTTGTTAAAGAAAATGATAGATATGATTATGCCCAATCATGTGGGATAGTTTAGGAAAGCTTACGGGAATATTCTGGATGTGGTGGTAGAGTTAGATCCCTCTGAGAGAAGTGCCATTCACACTCTGTTCCAGTACTATGATCCTCAGCTTTGATGTTTCACATTTCCCGATTTTTAGTTAGGTCCTTTGCTGGAGGAGTATGGTTTAACCTTGGGAGTTCCGATTCAAGACCAGATCCCATTCAATGCTGAAATGGTTAGGCCCGCACCGAAGCGATCGCCAAGGAACTTTATTTGAGCCCTTTTGTGGTGAATTCTCATACTATTACTAAAGGGGGTGTTCCAGGTTTCTCTTTGGAAGTTTTAATGAAGAAGGCTAAAGAGCTTGCTATTGAAGCATAGTGGGATTTTGTGTATGCTATTCTGGCTCTCTCTATTTATGGCATCATTGTGTTTGTAGATCTGGAGAAGTTCATAGACATGAATGTCATACATATGTTCTTGCTGAAGAACCATATGCCTACATTGCTGGGAGATTTGTATTCCTTAGTGCATTATAAGACTGAAAGGAAATGAGGTGGTTTAGTTTGATGTTGCGCTCCTCTATTCCACATGTGGTTCGTAAGGAAGTTTCCTAGCTCCAGGGTGTTCAGTGATCAAACTTTGGTTTGGACTCAGAAGCTGGAGAAGTTGTTTGTCGGAGATGTCAGATGGATTACTCAGAGGCTTCAGGGTACACGTTTTATTACCAGTTGCGGGAGTTACCTCAGTGTACCTTTGCTAGGAGTGACTGGAGGAATCAACTACAACCCAATCTTATTGAGGAGAAAATTGGGGTATGCTTTAAGAGATATCCCAGAAGAATTAAAATTGGCTCCTACATTTTACTTCCTAGTGAAAGACAATATACCTTTGGTGAGGAAAGTTGTTGGAGCTTGGAAGGGCATCAAAAGAGAAGGGGTGGATAATTTTGGCAAGTGTAACAATCATACTTTCCCGGAGTATGAGGTATGGCTGAAGAGTAGAGCTCAAGAGGTATTGTTGCCATTCTCCCCTCCAATGCCTCCAGTGACTGAGCCTAAGACCACTGTTCCCTTAGAAGTCTACAAGAAGTTGGAAGCCCAGCTGCAAAAGTCGAGGGTGGAAAATGTAGAGATGACTTGCCTGTACCATCAAATGGCTCATTCTAAGACAATCCTAGAAGAGAAGCTGCATAAAATGTAGATAGCTCAAGAGACTAAGGATAAGGAGTTTGCAGAAAGAGAAGCTTACTTCCAAAGAAGGGGTCTAATGGATACTAAGAGAGAGGAAGAGTTCAGAAAAACTAATAAGACTCTCAGGGAAGCCAAACAATCCCTCACCTGGTTGCAAGATAAAAGGATTCAAGATCAGAAGAAGCACAAGGAAAGGGAAGAATTCTATGAATTGCAGATGATCTCCAAGAAGGAAGAACTGGAGCAGAGTCAGAAGGCACTTGAAGTGGCACTCCATGAGATAGAAGATCTCAAGTTAATGGCTGGAATTAAGAGGGCTAAGTCTGAGCCGGGAGGGATCTGAATCTTCAAGCAGTAGCCTCGTTTTCTAGTTTGTTTCCTCTGTATTTGGATTACCTACAGACATGTTGTAGGAATCTTGGCTTTGTTTTTCCTTTCCCTCTTGTAAGACTCATACCATACGAGGAATTTTGATGTTCTTGCCTTATGGGATGATCTATGTTACGCGGCTTTTATTTAGTTCTCTATTTCCTGTGTGCATTGACACTTAAGCCATTACAGTCATCTGAATCTGACTTTTATGAGAGGGTTTTTTCAAAGTCGAGGGTCGAAAGCCATATGGATTTCTTTATTAAATACCAGAACCGGGGCATAAATGACCTTGAGATTGAAAGCATAAACAATTGAATTGCATGCATATCACCCCATTTCTCTATTTTGTAGGTACGTTCCCAGATTTCTAACATCTCTTTTGTTTAAGGCATTATTGCTAGGAAGAAGGTACACAGGTATCCTACTAAACAGAACAAGGTCAGAATCATGGATCAGATGCAAACCGAATTGACGAAGTTGCGCAATCGTATGGACCAGTTCATGACTTTGGAAACTGGCATCAATCAGAACCAGGAGCGTCTCTGGGAGATGATTGATAGAAATCAGGATGGCAACAACAACAATGGGGGAGGTCCTAGAGGTACGGGTACTTTGGGCGGTAACGGTGGCCCTCAACCTCAACCTAACCTGAGGTTATTGTTAATGCCGATGGTGGTCCCGAACACGTTCGTATTCCTCAAGTAGATAATCAAGATGATCAGTTCATTATATTGGAGGATATGGAAGGACAAGTGATAAGGTTAATCGCCGCTTCGAGGAAATGGCAGAGCAAATTCGTTTTATTCAACCCCAGAACTCTTTGGGATTCAATATCACTGACTTGGGCCTTATTCCAGGGGTGAGAATTTCCCACAAGTTTAAAGCCCCCGCCTTTGACAAGTACAATGGTACTTCCTGCCCAAGGAACCATCTCCAGTCTTTTGTCGGTAGCATTGCTGCTCATACTGATGATGAAAATCTGTGGATGTACTATTTCCAGGATAGTCTCGTCGGGGCATCCCAACAATGGTACATGAAGCTAAGTAGGGATTCTATCAGGAGCTGGAAGGAATTGGATGAAGCCTTTGTAAAGCATTATCAGTATAATCTGGACATGTCTCCAAATCATACACAACTTCAGAGCATGTTGCAAAATGCTAAAGAAAGTTTCAAAGAGTACGCCCAGAGGTGGCGCCAATTAGCTGCAAGAGTGCAACCTTCGTTGCTAGAGAATGAAATGGCGGATATGTTCATGAGTACTCTACAAGGGGTGTATATCGATCGTCTAGCTTCCTGTGCAGCCACCAAATTTATTGATCTTGTCATTGCTGGTGAAAGAGTGGAAAATTTGTTAAAGATGGGGAAGATACAAGATATCGGTGCCAGTAGCTCATATGGAGCGAGAAATCCCTTTGTCGGTCCCCAGAGGAAGAGGGAAGGTGAAACTAATGTTGTTTACAATAGAGGTCGTGGCTAGGGTCATCAGAGTAACCATGTCAGGTGGCTGCAGTTACCATCCCATCAGGGCCTGTTTAATAACAACCACATCAACAGAATCAATGTCAACAAAGACCTTACCAACAGTGTTCACGCCAATCTGATTGTGTCATTGAGCCCATTCCGATGACATATACTACATTTCTTCAGAGATTACTGGATATGAACATGATTCAGTTAAGGACACTGCAACCCATCACTAGGGATTCTCTACCACCGGGCTACGATGCCAACGCCAGATGTGCTTTTCATTCAGGTGCCCCGGGGCACACAACTAAGAAGTGTAGGGCTTTATAGCTGAAAGTCTAGGATTTGATTGACACAAAAACCATCAACTTTGCACCACTGCCAAATGTTAATACTAACCTTATGCCCAATCATGGAGGGGCAAGGGTTAATGCTATTGAAGAAGGAAAAATCCTGAATCTGATTCTAAATGTTAGTGAAGTTAAGACTCCTTTGTCTGTTGTCAAAGAAAGATTGTTGAAAGGCCAGGTGTTTCCTGGATGTAGAAAATATTGTAAAGGTTGTATGACTTATGAGAACAGGTGTAATAAGTTGAAAATGGGTATCCAAACTTTGATCGATGAAGGCACGTTGCAGTTTGATAAGGTAAACAATCAAAGCGACGATGTGTCTACTGTCACTATAAATTTTACTCCAGAAGAAATGCCTTCTCAACCAGCTCCATTTATTATCTATGTACCACATGAGGTAAGGTCTGCTACAACAAGCCCTGTAACCATCATGGTTCTTGGACCGGTCCCCTACGAAAGTGAAAGAGCATTGCCTTGGCATTATGGATCAGATGTGTACGTTCAGGGGCAGAAGGTTGAAGACATGTCTCCAGTTTTTATTGATCCAAGTGTTGTAAATGTTGGTGGAGTAGGGGGGTTCACCAGGAGTGGACGACTCTTCGCTCCACAAATTCTCCGAACAAACAACGAAGTTGAGGATGCAACACAGGCTAAAGGGAAACAGGTAGCTACATAAGAAGTGGTGATTCCGTCAAAAGAGCAAAGTACCCTTGAGAATGAGGTCGAAGAATTTATGTGGATAAAGAAGAGCGATTACAAAGTAGTTGATCAGCTGAACCAAACACCCTCAAAGATTTTGATATTGTCTCTGCTTATGTGCTCTCCAGCGCACCGTAGGGCATTATTGAAGGTTCTACAGATGCCTTATGTTCTGCAAGAGATAATTGTGAAGCAACTTGAAACTGTGATTGCAAATGTCAATGCCAGTCATGGATTGGGTTTTACAGACAAAGACTTGACATCAGAAGGGAGAAATCATAACAAGGAATTGCACACCACTATGGAGTGCAAATGTGCTATGTTATCTCACGTTTTAGTCGACACTGGATCTTCTTTGAACATACTTCCTAAGAAAGCTTTGATGAAGTTGGAGATAGACAGATTAATTATGAGACCAATTGACCTAGTGGTAAGAGCCTTTGATGGTTCTAGAAGATCGTTCTTTGGCGAGGTTGAGTTTCCAGTGAAGATAGGATCGCAGGTCTTCAAAAGCATATTCTACGTCATGGATATCCAGCCAGCTTACAGCTGCCTTCTGGGGCGTCTGTGGATCCACGTTGCAGGAGCAATGACTTCAACCTTGCATCAAAAGTTGAAATATGTTGTTGATGGTCAAGTGTTTACGTTGAAATGGATGGGGAGATCCATGAAACGTTATGCCAAGCCTTTGAAGCTATGAATGTCAATGTTGTTGCTCCCAATTCTTCCACCAAGGGCAACGAGAGAGTGGGAACTTCTATATCTTCCTACAAGCAGGCCAAAGAAGTGGTTGAAGCTGAAAATGCCCAGGGTTGGGGAAAGCTGGTCCAGGTTGATAAAAAGGAAGACAAGTTTGGGATAGGCTACATCTTGGGACTAGCAACAGGGTCTCAAAGCGGGGCAGTAAGTTTCTCTAGCGGGGGAGTGATTAACCAAAATCAAGTCGATGCTGTTGAAGATGATGCTGATAGTGATTGTGATCCTGACAACTTGGTACATCCGTGTATTCCAGGGGAAAAGCTAAAGAATTGGTTTGTAGAAGACTTCATTCAAGTCACTTGCCTTCCAAAGTAATTTTCTTTGTTCTCATTATCATATGCATGTCAAAATCCTGGACTATACCCAAGGTGTATAGATCCATTGTAGGGGCACCTTGCATGCTACACAATTTATTTTATCATGAATAAAGGAAATTTTTCATTCAAACCGTGTTCCCTTTCTTTCTTTTTAAAAATTTTCACAAAAAAAACAATAAAAATGACAATGTTTTGTTTTATTTGTTTTCATCATAAAAGCAGATTCTGAAATAACCACATCAATTGTGCAGAACCAATCAACTCTTCTGCTATGACTAAGTATGATTTCGATAATCCAATATACCAAGCTGATGAAGGGGTTGAGAAAGATTGTGAACTCCCTGAAGAATTGGCTAGGTTGTTGAAGCAGGAGGAAAGAGTGATTCAGCCTCATCAAGAAGAGATTGAGGTCATCAAAATCGGAACTGAAGATACAAAGAAGGAAATTAAAATTGGGGCCAGTCTGCAGGCCGAAGTAAAAGAAAAGTTAGTTGGCATGCTTCGAGAATATGTAGATATCTTTGCTTAGTCATATCAATATATGTCAGGTTTAGATACGGACATTGTGATGCATAAGTTGCCAATGAGGGAAGACTGCCCTCCTGTTAAGCAAAAGCTTAGAAAAACTCGTCCCGACATGGCGATGAAGATTAAAGAAGAGGTTCAGAAGTAGTAGGACGCCAGGTTCCTTGCCGTGACTAGTTATCCACCCTGGGTAGCTAATATTGTGCCAGTACCGAAGAAGGAAGGCAAGGTCCGGATGTGCGTTGATTACCAGGATTTAAATAGAGCAAGTCCAAAAGATGATTTCCTATTACCGCACATCGATGTGTTGGTTGATAATACGACTCAATTCTCGGTCTTTTCCTTCAAGGATGGTTTCTCCGACTACAACCAGATTAAAATGGCACCGGAGGATATAGAAAAGACAACGTTCATTACCCCTTGGGGTATGTTTTGCTACAAGGTCATGCCTTTTGGTTTGAAGAACGTCGGGGAAACCTATCAGCGGGAAATGGTGACACTATTTCACAATATAATCACAAAGAGATTGAATGTTATGTGGACGACATGATCGCCAAGTCCCAAGATGAAGAAGAGCATTTGGTTAACCTCAAGAAACTGTTTGAACGACTGAGAAAGTATCGTCTGAGGTTAAATCCTAACAAGTGCAACTTTGGGGTGCGTTCCGGAAAACTGCTGGGTTTCATTGTAAGTCAAAGAGGGATTCAGGTAGATCCTGCAAAAGTTAAAGCAATATAAGATATGCCTGCGCCGCGAATAGAAAAAGAAGTGTGTGGCTTCCTGGGTAGATTGAACTACATTGCACGATTCCTATCTCACCTCATAGCTACATGTGAACCAATATTCAAATTTCTAAGAAAAGAGCAGGCGGTCAGGTGGAACGAAGATTGTCAAATGGCTTTTGAAAATATTAAAGAATACTCGTAGGAACCTCCAATCCTGATGCCTCCAGTCCCAGGGAGGCCACTCATCATGTATTTGATTGTGTTTGAAGGATCAATGGGGTGTGTTGTAGGCCAACATGACGAGTCTGGTCGAAAAGGGCATGCAATATACTACCTTAGAAAAAAGATTACAGACTATGAATCCCGATACTCACTGCTCGAGAAAGCTTGTTGCGCTTTGGCATAGACTGCTCGCCGACTGAGATAGTACATGTTGACTCACACTACCCTATTCATTTCAAAAATGGATCCTGTCAAATACATTTTCGAGAAACCAGCGTTAACCGGAAGGGTTGCACGATGGTAGATGATGCTGACATAGTATGACATTCAATATACTTCACAGAAAGCCATCAAAGAAAGCGTGCTCTCATACTATCTTGCACAACAACCTCTTGAGGATGATTATCAACCCATGAGATTTGACTTCCCCGATGAGGACATTATGTACCTCAAAGCAAAGGACTGTGAGGAACCACTCCAAGATGAGGCGTCAGACCCTGAATCCAAATGGAGATTGATGTTTGATGGGGCTGTCAATATCAATGGGCGCGGAGTTGGTGTTGTTCTAATTACTCCTGAAGGTATTCATTTTCCCTTCGCCGCCAGAATTTCTTTTGGCTGCACCAACAATGAAGTGGAATACGAGGCGTGTATAATGGGAATAGAGGAGGCTATTAATCTTAGGATTAAGACCCTCGATATATTCTGAGGCTCAGCTCTCGTGATTAATCAAATTACCGATAAGTGGTATACACACCAAGATCATTTAATTCCTTACATGGATTATTCCAGAAGACTATTGACGTTTTTCACAACAGTAAAGCTTCAGCATATACCACAAGATGAAAATCAGTTTGTCGATGCACTGGCTATGCTTTCTTCGTCTATCAAAGTGATGAGTTGGAATTATGTCCCCAGGATAGACATATCCAGGATTGATATACTGGCTTATGTGTTCTCTGTTGATGCGATATCTGATGATAAGCCTTGGTATTATGACATCAAGCACTTCTTGAAAAATAAAGAGTACCCAGCAGGGGCATCTTCCAATGACAACAAGACCTTAAGGCGACTTGCTGCTAGTTTCTTCTTAAACGCGGACGGCGTTCTGTACAATAGAAACTTTGCCATGGTCCTGCTCAGATGTGTGGATAGACACGAAGCAGACATGTTAATGCAGGAAGTCCACGAGCGATCTTTTGGTACCGATGCAGGGGGCATGCAATGGCAAAGAAGTTTTTGAGATCGGGGTATTACTGGTTAACATTGCACGCAGATTGTTGTTCATATGCCCGCAAATTCCATAAGTGCCAGATATATGCAAACAAAGTGCATGTACCTTCAAGCTCGTTCCACGTCATGTCATCTCCTTGGCCCTTTTCCATGTGGGGCATTGACATGATCGAAAAAATAGAGCCTATTGCTTCGAACGGCCATCATTTCATTTTGGTCGCAATCGATTACTTCACCAAATGGGTCGAAACAACGTCTTATAACAATGTCACCCAACAGGTGGTGGCCAAATTTATGAAGAAAGACATTATTTGCAGATATGGAGTTCCCGAGCGAATCATTACTGATAATGGTTCCAATTTGAACAACAAAATGATGGCTGAACTGTGTCGGGACTTCAAAATCTAACATCACAATTCTTCTCATTACCGGCCAAAGATGAATGGCACGGTCGAGGCGAAAAACAAGAATATTAAGAAGATTGTGAAGAAAATGGTCGTCACTTATAAAGATTGGTATGCGATGTTACCGTTTGCCTTGCATGGGTACCGAACGTCAGTCAGGACGTCTACTGGGGGCAACTCCTTTTTCCATGGTATATGATATGGATGCAGTCTTGCTGTTGAAGTTAAGATTCCTTCTTTGCGTGTAATGATGGATGTCAAGCTCGACGAGGCTGAATAGGTGCGTGCATGATATAATCAGTTATGCTTAATTAAGGAAAAAAGATTAGCAGCTGTTTGCCATGGTCAGCTTTATAAAAGGAGAATGAAGCGGGCATTCGATCAGCGACTATACACTCGAGAGTATCAATTTGGTGAGCTTATACTCAAAAGAATCATTCCTCCAGGCTTAGATCACAGGGGCATGTGGACCCCAAATTATGAAGGTCCATTCATAGTAAAGAAAGTTTTCTCTGGTGGAGCACTGACGCTCACTACTATGGATGGCGGAGATTTCCAATCCCCTGTTAACTCAAATGTAGTCAAAAAATTCTTCGCATAAAAAGACCCGCTGGACAAAAACAGAATAAAGTCCAGGAAAAAATGGGGCATCCCGGTGAGCTAGAAACAGGAAAAAAAACTCGGGCAAAAGTTAGGGATACAATAAAAATTGTACACCCGGTGAGCTGAAAATCCATATTGGACAGCTCAGGCAAAAAAGGGTATCCTGGTGGATTAAAAACCCGCAAGGGAGATCCACGCAAAATAAGGGAATAGGCGAATGATTGCGATCTGGGTAATTTGTACCACGTCATTGTTTCATTTAACTTGGCCATCTCAGAAGGATATGAATTAGTCCAATCTTCTTCTTCAGAAAGCAAACGCAGGAACGAAAAATCTGGAAGACATACTGGTCATAGCAAAACTGAAACTCATTGGAATGCCGTGCACATTGCCATTAGGATAGTTTCTTTTTCTCAATTTACAGTGATTACCTCTTTCCATGTGATTGATTCCTGTTGTAAATTTTTGCCTATTCAGAGGCTCATCAATAAAAGAATATTCAGTTAAAAAGCTTTATCCTTGTTTTTATTCTTACTTGCTTTGTTTGCAAAAATGTCTTGAATTTTTTATAAAAGAACATTGCATTCAAACTTGGTGGCTTTATAAATGACATGTGAAGGGAAAGCAGTTAAAATCACTTTGAATGTCAGGTGACATGGGATGATTGATTCATACCATGCAATTCCCCAGAGCATATGCGTGTACCTTGTTGTTGCAGGTGTTGCAGTCAGTATGAAGATGTTACCAGACAACATTTCCCAAGCAGAGTGTTCTTTCCCCAGCGAGAGAGGCTTTACAATTTGTATCTTCAGTAGAGGGAGATGATGCCCATCATCCTCAACAGAGTTAAAGTGGAATCTTCCCTAGCTGAGTTAGAGCAGGCAGTGTTCCCCAACAAAATTTCAAGATCATTTGAACAATTATCTTCCCCAAGCGGAGTCTTCATACCCAGCTAGCAGCAGAAAGTATTGTCTCCCCACAAAGCTTAGAATTGCAAGAATTCTCTCCCCAACTAGGTCTTGGTAGCTTGTTTCCCCCAACCGAGTTGGAAGATTGTCATTTCCTTGCAGAGTTGTATGATTGGGTTCCAGCCCAGTGATTGAAATATTCCCCAAGAAGTCGCCAATTTATTTTTGGCAGACGTGACAGATCAAAACAGCGCATGCCCAGATGCAGTTTTGTTCTTATTTTTCCCCAGCAGAGGGTTATCTCCAGCCAGGGTTTTTGAGATTGATTCAGTGTTCGTTTTATTCCCCAACAAGAGGTGGTTATTGACGAAAGGTGTGATCTCATTTCCTCAGCACAATGTCGCCCAAGACATTTTCATCCCCAGCAGAGTTCTAGTAAGAATTCCCCCTGTAAAGTATATCTCTATCCAGCCCAGTGGACAGATCTTTGAAGAGGTACAAAATCCAAGGCGGAGTCAAGACAACGTACAAATCCTATTCAAAATCAAGACAGCGTATTGTTATACGAATTTTGAAGATCAGAGTCAAGTCAACGTATTGTTATACGGATTCTAACAACGATCCAACCCAGTGGATCTTTTATTTGAAATACATATCTACTTGTTAGAATGGTATTTCATATTCAAAATCAAGATAGTATATTGTTATACGTATTTTGAAGATCAGAGTCAAGACAGTGTGTAGTTACACGGATTCCGAAAGAGGGTCAATACAGTGCATGCCTGGTTGCAGATCCTGACAGTGGGTTATATTGTCAAAATAGTGCAGAAAATCAAGACAACGCGTTGTTACGTGGATTTTCGTAATTGCACCATTTTACCATATACCTGACCTTAGGTTATACGAAGAGAATCAAGACAGTGCATGCCTAGATGCAGATTCTAATCAAGATCAAGACAATGTATTTGTTAATACGGATCTTGAAGTTGTACACGTCGATCCCACAGACTGAAGTGTACCAAGTCCACCATCGATATGGCAAGCCAGTAGTCTCCTGGCGTCCTACAAAAGATATTTCCTCATTTTCAGTCATTACCTTTCGGTTACCCATATCATCATACAGTTGCTTTCCTTTGGTTGGGTTTCTTTCCCTTTTTCTTTCTCCAACAGAGTGCAAATTTCGGGGTCTTTTTGGTATTGAACCACAATTCATCTTGAACGGCCGACAGTCGACGCTATCGTCCTTTTCAGATTAACAGATGTTTCAATAGGGGCAGCTGTAAAACCCCAAAATTTGTCCTCTTATTTTTTATATCATATATCATATAACATAGCATATTGCATACATGTTCAAACATTCTTGCATAGAAAAAGGAAGTATAAGCATCCATGATCACAAACATAAGGCATATGATCAACCAACTGGAAATTCAAGATCTTCAAAGTCGAGATAGGAGCCAAGTGATTTTGCAAGAAGCAATGCCATCCACAAAGCCCTAGAAAGGTTTAAAATCAAGATCAACTCAATATGGACGGTACGTATGTATTCCCGAAGTTTCCCATCCAAAAAGGAAAATTCAAGTTTTTTGTCCATTAACCGGTTAACCCATGGCGTTAACCGGTTAACGCATGCGACAATTAGAAAAATATTTCAAAATCTAGTTGATGTTTCCCTCCTTTTTTCCACTTTCCCTTTGCTTTGTGTTTCTACCACATTCTAGCATTTTCCACCACCTTCTAGACTCTTCTAGCACTATTCCAAGGAATATTCTAGAAATTGTAACCAACTTTAACTAACTCCAAGCCTAAGTCCTAACCACCTTTTCCAAACCTAAACCCTAAGCTCACTCCATACCCAAGCCTATCTCCAATCCTAACTTCTATATAAGTTGAATTCACTCCAAACCTCACAACTTCCATCATTTTTTCAAAACTTCATTTCATAATTTCACTTCATCTCTCTCATTTTTCTCTCAACTTTTCCTCCATTTTCAACCTTTTACCAAAGCTTCTTCACCAAAATTCTTCAAGTTTTACATTGAAACTTGAGGAGTTTGAAGCTAAACCTTCATTAAAGCATCAATTCCATGGCTTATTGGATAAGTTGCTGCTGTTTTGGATTGATTTGAGCTTATTGGAAGTGATTTTGCAAGTGTTCATCAAGATCTTCATCAATTGCATTTATTTTGCATTCTCGCGGATCGAAGCTTGAAGCCTCCAGTATTCTCTTCATTGGTGCATCGATCGAATCACAACAATCACCAAAGCAATCCTCTTCTTTGTAAGTTGGTGAATCTGAAACCATTTTTCGCTTTTAATTTATTCACTTAATCTCGCCGTATGGCATTCTTTGATCGTTTTATCGTTGCTTGCGTTTTGCTTCCGATTTGTTCGATTTACTTGTTAGTATCTAGAATCATAGCTTGTTCTTGGTACTAATAGGTGTTAGAGGACTAGGCTTAAGTGGAATTTTCGTACTAGCATGTTCATAGATGCATTAGGAGATTTTAGAATTAAGTTGCTCGCTAGAAAGTGCTTTTCCAAACTATTTTTCAGCATTCTGTTCAGTGTTAACTGGCTAACGCCAGGGGTTAACCGGTTAACGCTGTTCTATTTTAAGAAAATTGCTTGTTTCATTGAATGTTTGTGCATCGTTCATTCTTTAATCACCATGTATTGATAGATCTTGATTTTAGGTAATTTTTAGGATCACTTTAGGTGCATTATTATGTAGTTTTGGTAGCTTTCGACATGAGTTTCGTTAGTTTCCGTTTTTGTGCATAAATGTTGCATGATATGTGCATAACACTTTGTGACTATAGTTTGCATAATTTAGCATCCTTCATAACATGTTAATAAATGTGTACAACTCTGATTTTTGCATTGCATCATGAAGCCATTCACATTTTGGTTTGATCATGTGCATATTAAAAATTTCATAATGAAAAAAACTCCAAATAACTCATGTAGTTTGCATCATTTAATTGCATATTGATGTTGCATTCCATTGCTAATAATCCATTGCATGTTATTGCATTAAACTTGCATAAATTTTTCATTTCTTGATTGCATTAAAAATCATGTTTTGAGCATTTGAGAAAATAATTAAAATCTGCCTTGTTTTCATAGTTGCATTTTGAAACAGGAGCTGTAAAAACAAGTTGCATTCATGCTGTTTTGATTTTTTACACCTATTTTGTATGTTGTTTGTTAGTTGTAATATGTTGTTTACATTTTGCATTGAATTTGGTAGTTGTTTGTGCTTTAGGAGTTGTAATAGCTGCTGGATTTTTTCTTTGCATAGTTGTAGGTCCTTTAGACTTAGGATTGAGTATAGATTAGATCCTAGATGTATTAGGATTTGTTTGGTACTTGATTACCTCTTTCCTTGTATCATGTTTATCCTACTAACCTTTGTTTTGTAGGGAGGTGGAGGTAAGTTCACACTACCTTTTCCTTTTAAATTCTCTACGCTTTCAAAGTGTCCTTGCTTTAGCATTTTTTGTTTAATTTGTATAACTTCTTGCTAATCCCCTTTAGAAACAACTTAGCTTCCTTAGGAAGTAAGTTGATTTCTAGTTCCCTTTTCTTTTCTTTTACTCATTAGGATTATAAAACCGCACTAACTTAGGTTTATCCATGCATGACAACACTTAGGATTATTAGTCTCCCCTTAGACTTTTACCTTTGGTTCGCTTTGCTTTCTTTCTCATCTCAAAAGAAAAGTAAAAAAAAAACCTAATAAAGGTTGATCTTCTCTATTGAACCCCAAAATTTGCCCTCCCACAACCTCTCTCAAGACTTCTAAATGATCATAAGGTCCTCAAGACTCCCAATTGGTCAAGAAGTGTGGAAGTTTCCCCAAACAATGCCTCCTCCTAATCAAAGTGTCCAAAACTAGGGTTTTGTGTTTCCTCAGGTTAAAATGATTTTCAAAGCCTCAAGTGAGCTTAATAACATCCCAAATGTATTCAAGAATCCCCGTGTCAAGTTTCAAAGCTTTCCCAAAGAGCTTGCCCAGTCAGATGATCAGATATGCAAAAATCAGTCAAAGCAGTTAAAAAGTCAAACCGAGGTCAACTATGGTCAAATTAAAGTCAAACTTCAAGATTTTTTTCCAACATCAAGTTTATGAATTAAAATTCATTATTTGATAAAAGTTTGATCATGATTCCTCAAGTAAGTTTCAGATCATCAAGAATCAGGAGTTTCTAAATTAGGGTTTTCTAAGGAAAAGTCAACTGAACTTTGACCAGCCATAACTTTCACATGCTTTATCAAATATTTCCCATCCAAAGCTCATTTTGAAGGAAATTGAATTCCCTACAACTTTGTGTCTCCAACCAAAGCCTAAAAATTCTTCATTTGGAAGGTATGAACTAAGACATTACAGGTCATTTCAAAAGTCAACATCTTCCAAAGAACATAATTTGAAAATGGTGAAAGATATGGACATGAGACCAAAGAGGTTTGTTAGAGGACTCTTTAATCTTTCCAAAATGTCCAAGAACACATTCATAGCCTTAAAATTGAAGGATTTATGCCTTGGCAAAGTTGGGGAATTTTTAAGGGGTGCATGAAGCAAATAAGGTCTTAAATCCAATTTTTTCCAAATGGGCCTATCAATTTGCAACCCAATCTTCTCAAAAACATCAAGCACGACCCAATTACAAATATTTCTGATTTTTATAATTTATTTATTATTTATTTGGATTTTATTCATTAAAATTCAATTTAAATCAAAATAAAATACGAAAACTCAAATATTTGATTTGATTCTTCTTCTAGAAACTCTTAAAGATCATTCAAATTGATTAGATACCATCCAATTTTGTGCACAATGATTTTGGAAGGATATCATTTGATTTTTTTACATTTAAGGTGATGGAATTACTTCATGAACAAGGCACCCAAAAGCCCAATAATCCACCAAGTTCTTGACCTAATCTCATTCACTTATAAGTATACAACATACACAAATACAAGGGGACAATTTTTCTGCAGCCAAGAACAAGAACAAAAATTCAAAAATTCATTAAAAAGTGAGATTCGGATTCTTTAGTTTAAGGCATTTGCAAAAGGTTTGAACACCCAAAAACGTTCCTAAAGGCTTCCCAGACATGTTGCCATCATCATTAACATCAAAATAGCATGCTTCATGGCCAACCGAACACGTTTTCATATGGCATTTTATCTCTTTTCGATTTGCATGATTTATGTAATATAAATTGATTTTAATCATATATTCGTGTTTGTATTGATGTCTAGATGCTTGTTGAACCATTTAATTGAAGTTTTGTTGCAGGATAAGGAAAACGCCATTACTAGGGTTCATCCTTCAAGATTGAGGTTTTCTAATACAAACCATATAAATTATTTATAAGACTATATTCGTGTTCTATGGACCTTGGGTGTTTGAATGATACCATTATTGAGAAACAATTGTGCATATTATGATATTTTTTAAAAATATAGGAAAACCTACGAAACTTAATTCGCAGGAAAATTCGTAGCTAAATGCATAAGAATTTTCGCAGGTAAATCGAGGAAGAAGACGAAGTCTGGCGCGCAACCAAAATTCAAATTCTTTTTTATAATATATAATTTTGTTTGTATTTTAGTTTCCAAATGATGCATATGGCCTGGTGGTGTTGATACGCGTGCTGAGTACTAAAGGGCAATGGTTCGAACCTGGGTGAGGCCATTCCTTTTTCACAATTTTTTGATGTTTAGCATGTTTAATATATAATGATTTATTGCTATTATGTTAACAGATGTGCCCCATGCGGCTTAATGGTAAGGAGACTGACTTGGCATGCGTGAGGTCATGGGATCAAATCCTGGTTGCAGCAATTCTTTTTTTAATTCGTTGGAATTTCCTCAAGTTTAAAATATAATGAATTCATTGCCAACATCTTCCATCAGTGCACGTACAGCTCAGCTGGTTTTGTGAAACATCCATGAGGTACAGGGCCTGGGTTCAAATCCCAGGTCCCTTCATTTATATTGTTTTCTTTTCTTTTTCTAAATAAACTATAAAACTATAGTTAAATATTAAGTTTTAATTTAATCCCTCAAATATTTTTAAAAAAAAGAAAAACTAATCTTTATCTTAATTGTTTATATATATATATATATATATATATATATATATATATATATATATATATATATATATATATATATATATATATATATATATATATATATATATATATATATATAATAGTTTTGTAAATAAAATCTAATTAGCCATTTTTTAATTAAAATAATAATGATAAATGTAGTATCTTTTTTTTCATAATTCATAATTAACTTAGTAATATATTATTTTCTTTATTACTTTTATTTATTTTGTAAATAACTAACTTAATATTTTTCATATAACTCTTTTATTTTATAATTTGTACATTAATATTTTTTTTAAAATTCTTTTATTATTACTAATTTATTTTAAACTCATATTTTTCTAATAACTTCTAAAAAATCTAACTTGTTTAACCTAAAATAATTTCTTTTAAAATTCTAATCTTTTTATTATCACTTTATTATTATTATTATTTTTTTATTATTGCTTTATTACCATTGTTTATTTATTATTTTATTATTATTTGCTTTTATCTATTCTATTTTTGCTTCATTATTTTCCTTATTTTAATTTTGTTTTATTTATAATATTAGAGAAAAATGTATAGGTTGTAAATTTATTCTTTCTCGCCTGATTATTATGTATCTGCCCCATAGCCATGTAATAGTTTAGGAATTTATTTTTCTTGCTTTTATTTTCGTAAATGTAACTGCATGGTTAGTAAATAGGGAGTGAAAAGATTAAATGAATTAAATTAACTTAGAAAATTAAATAAAAAGAATAAATATTTGAAAATAAACACTCACACACGTAAGTAGATCATTGATCGCCATCTTGCACTTCCTAGGATATTCCTCTTGGTTGCCTTCACACCATGGTCAAGTCCCTCGAATATAGGGGTGTCTTAAGCAAAGTCCCTTCAAGTATAAATCATCATAGTTCCTTCAGTTAAAAAGATCAAGTTCCTTCGAGGTTTCCTACGATAATGATCTTATCCCTTCGAATAAATGATGATAGTCCCTACGAATTGCTAAAGACATCTCTTAAGTTGCCTTCTATGACCATACGATGACCATACGCTTGTCCCTTAACAAAATCCAAGTTAATGAATACCCATTCCTTAATAATAGGGATAGTCTTACCCTTGAAAGAACATATAAGAACATGAATGACTTAGTCTAGGGTAGGTACCTCCTAGTTACTTGTTCACTTCTTAAAATTACTTCTTACACCTCACTTTCTTAAACATTTTTCAAAACAAGGCTTTGTATACATCCATACGAGGATCATTACAAAGTACTTAGAAAAATTTCTAATTACACACTACACTCTTCAAAAACAATTTAAGTGAGCTAAGTAACTAAGAGTCTATGGATAACCATGGATATAAAGGGTGCTATCACCTTCCCTTTATATAACCTACCCACCAAACTCAAGTCTTTTAAAAAATAGGTCTTTCATGTTCTTTTATGTCATTTCCACTTGGATAAAATAAAAGTCGGTGGCGACTCTTGCTATCCGCAATATGACTAAAAATTCAGTTCTCCCACCGTGTTACAGAACTGGCTACTCTGCTGGGGACTTACTATATAAAAGAGGGGTACCCTTAGGAATTAGATCACTTAAATTGTTTGTCTTGTTTGCTTTATATTTATCTGTTGGGCTTATGTGTGAAAGATCCTAACCCGAATCTAGTGTACCCTAGGTAAATGGCAATAAACCAAGGAAACTGTACGACGTATACCGATATGGTTGATCTGGTGGCCATAGTTAGTGTGACTTCTTGGTTGGTGCTTATGTTCCTTAAGTAAGTTAAGGATAATATGGGGCTGCCATATGTTATCAATACACTAACTGGCCTTTAGAACCCTAGTTATCCCATCTTGGCCTTTAGAAAGTAGTGATATAGCCGGCTTTGGTGAAGACTGAAGTTGGTTGATACTAGATACTACGCTCATTGAGATCCTAAACTTGGAGGGTTTTGGTTGTCAAGTAAGTTGCCTACTGAACAACCACGCTTGGGAAGGATCAGTGATATTAAGATCCCTTAGAACCTGGTTACTTTTGTAGGACAGGATGAACCATCTAAACTTCAGGGGAGGGTACTTACCTTTAAACCTCATGCAAGCCTTCAAACCTAAGGCTATTGTGTGACTTGTTTGTGTGTGCCACATGTTTGTGATTGAGCATAACATCATGACATCATGACATCATAAGCATAGCATTTTCACTAACCATTTCAAGGACCAAAGGATTTATCTTTGTTCTTTGTTGCAGGTCATGGCTACTGCTCGTAGGAATACTATTCAGATCAACTTTGTAGGGATACCTCCTAAGCTTAAGGAATTAGTCTCTCAAGTTTCTGAAAACTCTCAATTCATTAAGAAGCATGGTCACCTACTGGATCTAGTCACTTAAGGGGTCAATGAAGACATGATGAGTGTCCTGTTTTAGTTCTTTGATCCTAAACATCATTGTTTCACATTCCCCGACTATCAACTGGTTCCTACAATGGAGGAGTTTTCCAAGCTACTGGGTATACCTATCCTTGATCAGAGACCCTTCACAGGCTAGAAAGAGCCTAAACCTGAAGTCATTGTTGCAGCCCTACATTTGAAGAAATCAGACATTGTCCTAGAAACAAGAAGCGGAGTTAAGGGTATTCTTGCTAAGGTATTGATGGAGAAAGCTCAAGTGTTCTTGAAGGCTATAAGTTATGATGCTTTTGAGGAGATCCTATCCCTATTGATCTATGGCTTATTTTTGTTCCCTAATCCAGACCAGTTCATAGACATACACGCCATCAGCATATTTCTGACTCGTAATCCAGTGCCTACATTACTTGGAGATATCTTACATTCTCTTCACACTCGTACTACGAAGGCGAGAGGGACTCTGATGTGCTGCATACCTTTATTGTCTAGGTGGTTTATTTCTCACCTTCCTCGATCAGTGATGAAGAATGAACAAGGGTTCAGGTTGTCTAAGAGGATCATGTCACTTTCTCATTCAGACATTCATTGGTGCTCTCGATCTATGGAGAATGTTACTATCATTGACCGTTGTGGGGAATTCCCTAATGTGCCACTCCTTGGCATAAGAGCAGGCATTACCTACAACCCTTCTGTAGCACTACGTCAGTTTGGTTATGCTCTGAGTAAAGGTCCTCATGACATGCTTATTCAGGGTATTGTGTTCGACTACGATAACGATCTTCAGGATTACCATCAAAAGTTTATACGAGCATGGAACAAGTTGAATAGGATTGACAGCAACACTTTAGAGCCAGAGTATTTTATTCCTATGGAGCCATATCTCAGATGGGTTTGATCTCGGGCTCAGACTCTTATGATGCCATATCCTGTTGTTCTACCAGTCACTATGGAGCCCGTTGCTGAAGGAGATGTTCCTTATACCATCCTTCATCCAGACATGCCTACTGATTTGGAAGAATTGCAGAAGTCATAGATTCAGTTGAAGGAGCAAAGGAATACTTTTAAGACTCATTTCAAAGCTGGTCAAGAAAGAATTCTGGAATTAACAAAGCAAATTCACGAGGAACGGAACCTCAACAAATATCTCCATACAAAAAGGAAACGTCCATGGGAGACTTAAAACCCCATATATTTATTTTTGTACTTCATTAAACATTTACTAATAAAAATTTGTTTTTGTTTTTCTTTAAACAAATTTAAATCCCGCGGTCCTTGAAAACATTGCATATGCATCTACATACCATATCATTGCATGACAGGTTTCTATAATAGGTTTCTCAATCTTCTCGCTGTTTATTTCAGCAGAAATGGCTCTCGAACAAACTGTCAAGGATCTCCAGGCTCAGAATGCTCAGTTCCAAGAAGTGATCTTGAATTCATCCAAGGGGTAAGAAGAGTTGAAAGCACCTCTCTCTGAAAATCATGAAGATCACAAGGATAATCAATTGAAACAACTGCAAGCTGAGATAACAGAAATGAGGATCCAGATGAATGACCAGATGTCTCTTATTCAAATTTTAGCTCAGGGGCAAGAAGAGCTAAGAACCTTTGTCCACAAACTTCAAAGTAATGGAGTCAGAAATCTAATTGTCAGTCAACCTCCGTTAAAACAAGCTGACTTGGTCGAAAGGAAGATGAGGATAAAAGAAGGTAAGAGACAGGTTGCCACTGATTGTTCTTCAGTTGAAGAAGAAAGACCTGGTAAGGTTAATCCACATCAACACAAGGAATGTAGAAGACAGTTTATCAAATTTAGCACTCCAATGTCGCAAGTTCTACAATGCTTGTTGGAGATGAAGCTAATTTCCTTGAAAAATCCTCCTCAAAATCCTAATACTTCCTCTCCTCGCTATAATCCCAAGGCAGGGTGTGGGTATCACTCCAACTGTCCCGGACATGATACTAATAGTTGTTGGACATTGAATAAAAATATCCAAGACCTGGTTGACAAAGGAATCCTCGAGGTTACGCCAGAAGGCCAATTTGAATTCTACTATCGTCCATCAAACATCGAAGCTGCAAGACAAGTTTCCCAAAGTAGCAAGAAAGAAAGCCTACCTATTCATGTTGAGAAATGGGGCACCTTGGGACATCCAAGTGGAAAATTTGATTTCATGGTGAAATATACTGCTCCTGAAAGTTCACAGATTGCAATTGAAGACATTCAGCCAACTGGATGGGATAACATTTGAACTTTCATTTGTAATTTCTTTTATTTTTTTTAAACACTTACTATTATGTTAAACTTTTGTTTTCATTAATGCATTGCATATGTTTGTCTTGAATTAATCCATTTGTTTCACTATATTTTGAATTATGCTTCATATTTCTATTTTGTGATATTTAACTCCTGATAAAGCTATAAGCCTGTAGAGGGAGGATGACGAAAACAATACCATAATCTTATGCAGTATGCTTTTGAAGAGACTATGCTAACGATGTACAGGCATTGTTTCAATTCCTAAACATTGGAGATATAAGGAAGTTAATCCCTAGTCAACCCTTTTGAGACTATGAAGTAGGAGTTTTCATTCTCACGCAAATTAAAACCCTTATTCATAACCTGGGGCAGGGTAATTACTCAGTTAACTCAATTATGCCAATTGTTTGTGTTGTACACAACTAATGATGTTTCCATATAATCACTATATTCTGCAAGTCAATATTTAGCAAAAGAAAAGCTCACTAAGTCAAAACCTATGAAGGAGACTTAATAAAAAAATTAAGACATCCCGCTGACTGTAACCTTGAAATAAACAGTTCAGGTAAAAAGAATGGATAACAAAGTCAAAATAAAAAAAGGAGGTCACTATAGATCCTCAATAAAGAAAGATGACTGAATTTTCAAATAATTTTTTTTTATTCCTGAATCATCACAAATGTCAGTGTTACAATTCCAAACTCCTTTGGAGCCTCAATGCATAAGTTAACCGAACATAGGACTGAAGAACATCATGGAGATTGGGTTGGGTACAAATAAAATTTGAGCCTTTATCCTTTGTTTCTTAAACCGTGAACCAGACCACGTTATAACCCTTTAAAAGTCCTAACTGAAGCATGGTTAGTTTGAAAGCGTATTGCCACAAAAAGGTACCCTGACTCCTTTAGGGCTTATTATAAATCTTGAGTTAATATCACAGTTTTTACAAACATTATTTTACTAAATTAACTCTTTTTCAAAACTTCAAGACAGACATAAGCATTGCATTTTGAATATCATTGTTTACATATAACTAAGTGTTTGACACACAAAGGAGGTTACAGGATGAATATTCAATAAACCAAAGTGCTTCCGATAGAAAAAGTTGCTTCCTGGATCAAAGCCAATGTATACAGGGGGCATAGTCACTGTTTCCCAATCAAGAGGGCATACCAAGTTACTGTTCAATTCATTTGGGGCAATCAGGTCCAGATTCAACAATGCTTAATAGCCAGGGGTAGTTCTCCTCATCTATCTGAAGTACCAAAAGTAACATTATAAAGTTCATGATGTCATGGGCATATTATTGTGGGGCGTTTTGCTTATTTCTCTTGGGGCAGCTCCTTTCATATACTTCCATTATGGAACAATTCATCTTCTACCAAGGGGCAATGCTCTCTTTCCAAATCTAATACCCAGAGCGTATATGGTCCATCACAATTTGAAGACATGTTCCTTTCATTATATTACCTTGATATTGGATTCTTAGCAGAAGCCATTGTGGAAATTAATTGTCTACGCCAGTAGTATCAGATGATGTCAGTATCATGTCTTCAGATCCAGCTATGAGGATTTCTGGGAAGGTATTCAAGAAAGTTAAGAATCTCAAGAGCTCTAAATCCAATTGGTTATACACTCTCAAAGTTGAAATGATTCTATTTTCGAGTTCTACTTTACTTTTCCCTCTTTATTCAAGTGTACTTTTCCCCTTTTACTGAAGCGAGAAACGTCAGTTGGCTATGTTTGAATGTATATATGCTTTTGAATATGATTGATGTTTACCAGAAATGCATAAAATACAATAATGGCATTTACTAAGAACGAACGGAGATAGGAATTCAACGAAGCTTCGCCGGTTCATCCCCACAGAGTAATCTTTACGAATATCCTTACGAAATACTTCAAGTAATATCTTATACTTCCAACTCTACAAAGTCTCCAAGCAGTTTCATATCCTCCGAAGAATTGATACTTAACTACATAGGTCTCTCGGATCTATATCCATCTCTTTTATCCTCAGTCAGGACATTCAGGAACCTAATCCTTCAATAAAAAGTACGACGAACGAAAACGGGAAGTTCCTAAGTACGATATTCTTAAACAAGACGGGAACAAAGTTTTCATACTCCTCAGCAACGAATCGGGATTTATTTTCCCCAGTCGGCAGTTATTCTACGAAGCTACTTATACGCTTCAGCTACATAATTCATTCATACATACATCATATCATATCATATCATATCATACACATATATCATTATATTTGCACCAAACTAACCTTGTTTTTCAGGTTAATTCTCCAGCAGGTAAACTTCATCAACAACTTACCTTGGGCCGTCGTTTATTCTTCCCAAAGGTTATCTTGCTACCTCGGGCCGTCATTTATTCTTCCCGAAGGTTATCTCATTTTTTGGGCCGTCGTTTATTCTTCCCAAAAGTCAACTTACCTTGGGCCGTCGTTTATTCCTCCCAATGGTTATCTTGTTACCTCGGGCAGTCGTTTATTCTTCCCTAAGGTTATCTCATTTTTTGGGCTGTCGTTTATTCTTCCCAATAGTCAACTTACCTTGGGTCGTCGTTTATTCTTCCCAGTGGTTATCTTGTTACCTCGGGTCGTCGTTTATTCTTCCCAAAGGTTGTCTCATTTTGGGCCGTCGTTTATTCTTCCCAAAAGCCAACTTACCTTGGGCCGTAGTTTATTCTTCCCAATGGTTATCTTGTTACCTCGGGCCGCCGTTTATTCTTCCCGAAGGTTATCTCGTTTTGGGTCATCGTTTATTCTTCCCAAAAGTCAACTTACCTTGGGCCGTCGTGTATTCTTCCCAATGGTTATCTTGCTACCTCGGTCCGTCGTTTATTCTTCCCGAAGGTTATCTCATTTTGGGCCGTCGTTTATTCTTCCCAAAATTCAACTTACCTTGGGCCGTCGTTTATTCTTACCAATGGTTATCTTGTTACCTCGGGCCGTCGTTTATTCTTCCCGAAGGTTATCTCATTTTTTGGGCCGTCGTTTATTCTTCCCAAAAAGTCAACTTACCTTGGGCCGTCGTTTATTCTTCCCAATAGTTATCTTGTTACCTCGGGCCGTCGTTTATTCTTCCCGAAGGTTATCTCATTTTTTGGGCCGTCGTTTATTCTTCCCAAAAAGTCAACTTACCTTGGGTTGTCGTTTATTCTTCCCAATGGTTATCTTGTTACCTCTGGCCGTCGTTTATTCTTCCCGAAGGTTATCTCATTTTGGGCCGTCGTTTATTCTTCCCAAAAGTCAACTTACCTTGGGTCGTCGTTTATTCTTCCCAATGGTTATCTTGTTACCTCGGGGCGTCGTTTATTCTTCCTGAACGTTATCTCATTTTGGGCCATCGTTTTTTCTTCCCAAAAGAAAGTTATCTTCATATTTAAGAAACATATCTGAAGACTTTTTATCCAAATGGCATCTTTAAGCCCATTCAAGCATCACGATCAACCAACAGTATCATTCTACACACCAGCGAGTGCAAAGTTTTGGGCTTTTGTGTTCAATCCTCTTCAATCTTCAAGTCACGAATGGCGTACATGCCAATCTAACTCCTCAGATTCCAGAAAATTGAACAAGGGGCAGCTGTTTCACCCCAAAATTTTACCTCCCACAACCTCTCTCAATACTTCTAAATGGTCATAAGGTCCTCAAGACTCCCAATTGGTCAAGAAGTGTGGAAGTTTCCCCAGACAATGCCTCCTCCTAAGCAAAGTGTCAAAAACTAGGGTTTTGTGTTTCCTCAGGTAAAAATTATTTTTAAGGCCTTAATTGAGCTTTATAACATCCCACATGTACTCAAGAATCCCCATGTCAAGTTTCAAAGCTTTCCCAAAGAGCTTGCCCAGTCAGATGATCAAATATGCAAAAATCAGTCAAAGTAGTTAAAAAGTCAAACTGAGGTCAACTGTGGTCAAATCAAAGTCAAACTTCAATATTTTTTGCCAACGTCAAGTTTATGAACTAAAATTAATCATTTGATCAAAGGTTGATCATGATTCATCAAGTAAGTTTCAGATCATCAAGAATCAGGAGTTTCTAAATTAGGGTTTTCTAAGAAAAAGTCAACTGAACTTTGACCAGCCATAACTTTCACATGCTTCATCAAAAATTTCCCATCCAAAGCTAATTTTGAAGGAAATTGAATTCCCTACAACTTTTTGTCTCACTATCCAATCCTAAAAATGTTTCATTTGGAAGGTATGAGCTAAAACATTACAGGTCATTTCAAAAGTCAACATCTTCCAAAGAGCATAATTTGAAAATGGTGAAAGATATGGACATGAGACCAAAGAGGTTTGTTAGAGAACTCTTTAAGCTTTCCAAAATGTCCAAGAACACATTCATAGCCTTAAAATTGAAGGATTTATGCCTTGGCAAAGTTGGGGAATTTTTGAGGGGTGCATGAAGCAAATAAGGTCTTAAATCCAATTTTTTCCAAATGGGCCTATCAATTTGCAACCCAATCTTCTCAAAAACATCAAGCACGACCCAATTACAAATATTTCTAATTTTATAATTTATTTATCATTTATTTGGATTTTATTCATTAAAATTCAATTTAAATCAAAATAAAATATGAAAACTCAAATATTTGATTTGATTCTTCTTCTAGAAACTCTTAAAGATCATTCAAGTTGATTAGATACCATCCAATTTCGTGCACAATGATTTTGGAAGGATATCATTTGATTTTTTTACATTTAAGGTGATGGAATTACTTCATGAACAAGGCACCCAAAAGCCCAATAATCCACCAAGTTCTTGACCTAATCTCATTCACCTATAAGTATACAACATACACAAATACAAGGGGACAATTTTTCTGCAGCCAAGAACAAGAACAAAAATTCAAAAATTCATCAAAAAGTGAGATTCAGATTCTTTGGTTTAAGGCGTTTGCAAAAGGTTTGAACACCCAAAAACGTTCCTAAAGGCTTCCCAAACATGTTGCCATTATCATTAACATCAAAATAGCATGCTCCATGGCCAACCGAACACGTTTTCATATGGCATTTTATCTCTTTTCAATTTGCATGATTTATGTAATATAAATTGATTTTAATCATATATTCGTGTTTTTATTGATGTCTAGATGCTTGTTGAACCATTTTATTGAAGTTTTGTTGCAAGATAAGGAAAACGCCATTACTAGGGTTCATCCTTCAAGATTGAGGTTTTCTAATACAGACCATATAAATTATTTATAAGACTAAATTCGTGTTCTATGGACCTTGGGTGTTTGAATGATACCCTTATTGAGAAACAATTGTGCATATTATGATATTTTTGAGAAATATAGGAAAACCTGCGAAACTTAATTCGCAGGAAAATTCGTAGCTAAATGCATAAGAATTTTCGCAGGTAAATCGAGGAAGAAGACGAAGTCTGTCGCGCAACCAAAATTCAAATTCTTTTTTATAATATATAATTTTGTTTGTATTTTAGTTTCCAAATGATGCAGATGGCCTGGTGGTGTTGATACGCGTGCTGAGTACTAAAGGGCAAGGGTTCGAACCTGGGTAAGGCCATTCCTTTTTCACAATTTTTTGATGTTTAGCATGTTCAATATATAGTGATTTATTGCTATTATGTTAACAGACGTGCCCCATGTGGCTTAATGGTAAAGAGACTGGCTTGGCATGCGTGAGGTCATGAGATCAAATCCTGGTTGCAGCAATTCTTTTTTTAATTCGTTGGAATTTCCTTAAGTTTAAAATATAATGAATTCATTGCCAACATCTTCCATTAGTGCACGTGCAGCTCAGCTGGTTTGGTGAAACATCCATGAGGTACAGGGTCTGGGTTCAAATCCCAGGTCCCTTCATTTTGGTTATTTGTTTCCTTTTCTTTATTTTTCTTAATTTATATTATTTTGCTTTCTTTTTCTAAATAAACTATAAAACTATAGTTAAATATTAACTTTTAATTTAATCCCTCAAATATTTTATAAAAAAAAACTAATCTTTATCTTAATTGTTTTTTTATATATATAATAATAGTTTTGTAAATAAAATCTAATAAGCCATTTTTTTAATTAAAATAATAATGATAAATGTAGTATCTTTTTTTTCATAATTCATAATTAACTTAGTAATTTATTATTTTCTTTATTACTTTTATTTATTTTGTAAATAACTAACTTAATATTTTTCATATAACTCTTTTATTTTATAATTTGTACATTTATATATTTTTTTAAAATTCTTTTATTATAACTAATTTATTTTAAACTCATATTTTTCTAATAACTTCTAAAAAATTTAACTTATTTAACCTAAAATAATTTCTTTTAAAATTCTAATCTTTTTATTATCACTTTATTATTATTATTTTTTTATTATTGCTTTATTATCATTGTTTATTTATTATTTTATTATTATTTGCTTTTATCTATTCTATTTTTGCTTCATTATTTTCCTTATTTTAATTTTGTTTTATTTATAATATTAGAGAAAAATGTATAGGCGGTAAATTTATTCTTTCTCGCCTGATTATTATGTATCTGCCCCATAGTCATGTAATAGTTTAGGAATTTATTTTTCTTGCTTTTATTTTGTTAAATGTAACTGCGTGGTTAGTAAATAGGGAGTGAAAAGATTAAATGAATTAAATTAACTTAGAAAATAAAATAAAAAGAATAAATATTTGAAAATAAACACTCACACACGTAAGTCGATGTTTGATCGCCATCTTGCACTTCCTAGGGTATTCCTCTTGGTTGCCTTCACACCATGGTCAAGTCCCTCGAATATAGGGGTGTCTTAAGCAAAGTCCCTTCAAGTATAAATCATCATAGTCCCTTCAGTTAAAAAGATCAAGTCCCTTCGAGGTTGCCTATGATAATGATCTTGTCCCTTCGAATAAATGATGATAGTCCCTACGAATTGCTAAAGAAATCCCTTAAATTGCCTTCTATGACCATACGATGACCCTACGCATGTCCCTTAACAAAATCCAAGGTAATGACTACCTATTCCTTAATAATAGGGATAGTCTTACCCTTGAAAGAACATATAAGAACATGAATGACTTAGTCTAGGGTAGGTACCTCCTAGTTACTTGTTCACTTCTTAAAATTACTTTTTACACCTCACTTTCTTAAACATTTTTCAAAACAAGGCTTTGTATACATCCATACAAGGATCATTACAAAGTACTTAGAAAAATTTCTAATCAGACACTACACTCTTCAAAAACAATTTAAGTGAGCTAAGTAACTAAGAGCCCATGGATAACCATGGATATAAAGGGTGCTAACACCTTCCCTTTATATAACCTACCCCCCGAACTCAAGTCTTTTAAAAAATAGGTCTTTCCTGTTCTTTTATGTCCTTTCCACTTGGATAAAATAAAAGTCGGTGGCGACTCTTGCTATCCGCAACATGACTAAAAAGTCAGTTCTCCCACCGTGTTACAGAACCGATGACTCTGCTGGGGACTTACTATGTAAAAGAGGGGTACCCTTATGAATTAGATCACTTAAATTATTTGTCTTGTTTGCTTTATATTTATCTGTTGGGCTTATGTGTAAAAGATCCTAACCTGGATCTAGTGTACCCTAGGTAAATGGCAATAGACCAAGGAAATTGTACGGCGTATATCGATATGGTTGATCTGGTGGCCATAGTTAGTGTGACTTCTTGGTTGGTGCTTATGTTCCTTAAGTAAGTTAAGGATAATATGGGGCTGCCATATGTTGTCAATACACTAACTGACCTTTAGAACCCTAGTTATCCCATCTTGGCCTTTAGAAAGTAGTTAGATAGTCGGCTTTGGTGAAGACTGAAGTTGGTTGATACTCGATACTACGCTCATTGAGATCCTAAACTTGGAGGGTTTTGGTTGGCAAGTAAGTTGCCTACTGAACAACCACCCTTGGGAAGGATCAGTGATATTGAGATCCCTTAGAACCTGGTTACTTTTGTAGGACAGGATGAACCATCTAAACTTCAAGGGAGGGTACTTACCTTTAAACCTCATGCAAGCCTTCAAACCTAGGGCTATTGTGTGACTTGTTTGTGTGTGCCACATGTTTGTGATTGAGCATAACATCATGACATCATGACATCATAAGCATAGCATTTTCACTAACCATTTCAAGGACCAAAGGATTTATCTTTGTTCTTTGTTGCAGGTCATGGCTTCTGCTCGTAGGAATACTATCCGGATCAACTTTGTAGGGATGCCTCCTAAGCTTAAGGAATTGGTCTCTCAAGTTTCTGAAAACTCCCATTTCATTAAGAAGCATGGTCACCTACTAGATCTAGTCACTTCGGGGTCAATGAAGACATGATGAGTGTCCTGTTTCAGTTCTTTAATCCTAAACATCATTGTTTCACATTCCCCGACTATCAGCTGGTTCCTACAATGGAGGAATTCTCCAAACTATTGGGTATACCTATCCTTGATCAGAGACCCTTCACAGGCTTAGAGAAAGAGCTTAAACCTGAAGTCATTGCTTTGTATACATCCATACGAGGATCATTACAAAGTACTTAGAAAAATTTCTAATCACACACTACACTATTCAAAAATAATTTAAGTGAGCTAAGTAACTAAGAGCCCATGGATAACCATGGATATAAAGGGTGCTAACACCTTCCCTTTATATAACCTACCCCCTGAACTCAAGTCTTTTAAAAAATAGGTCTTTCTTGTTCTTTTATGTCCTTTCCACTTGGATAAAATAAACGTCGGTGGCGACTCTTGCTATCCGCAACATGACTAAAAATTCAGTTCTCCCACCGTGTTACATTCTCATACGAAACGAGACTTTGCCGTCGCTTACTTATACGCGTTCCATTTCGGGGAAAGGTGTAAGGCATCTACCACGATGAACAAGTCTTAGTGTGCGAATGGTTCACAAACAACTCAGAAAGTGCTTCTTTAAAAGACGATAAACAAACAACACTCATCTTTTCCTTCGAGAATTCTTTTCCCACCTTAATCACTCTAAATGCGAACTTGCGATGACTTGTCTCATTTGCAAGACGGTTACACACTCATACCAGACGAGCCTGCAAAACCTGAGCATAGGCATAAGTAGTTCAAGCCATAAAAAAACACAAATAAATAGTTTCCGCCTTAGTTAGGCGAACTACGTCGACTCTGATCCTCATTTTCTCGATGAGGTACGTAGGCAGTGGGGTAGGGCCCGTTCGAGCATACTCTTTATTTTCCCTACATTTCCCCATTTCCTTTCGATCTCTTTTCTAATTCCCTTTTTCATTCCAGTTCATGTTAGTAGTTCTTTTCTTCAGCAACATCTTATTTCTCACCCTATGAAATAGACTAACAAGCGTGGATGTTGTTGGGTACGGCGGACGATCTGGGGTGCTAATACCTTCCCAGGTCGTAACCGACTCCCGAACCCAGATCTTTGGTTCGCAGGACCTTGTCATTTCTTACTCTCTTCGGTTTGTGCAACATTACCTTTTTCATTCATTCGAGATAAAATTCCTGGTTGACGACTCTACCTTTTCCGCGTCACTTTCGCATTTGTACCAAGATGGAAATCCGGGGAGCGGCATTTTGATATTAGGAGATAATAGCGGACAGGTGGGGAGGTGGAGCATGTGATGGAAACACTATCCCCATGTCCCCCTGTATTGGGTCTTGGGACGTGCCCGACGGATTGGGCCTCTGCTCCGCATACTGCGTAGGCCCAATCCAGAATAGGAGCCCCCCAAGTCACAACTCTGGTGCAGAGTGATGACTTAAGGATAAGTATGGCCGGGCAGGTGGTTTGTAGGTAATAAGACTGATGTAAGTCGGGGACATTTGGCCCGTGTTTATTGGAGGTTGTTAACAACGGTGTGGATAGGGCCTCCGTTGGAGTTTTAGTTCGTCGAGGAGGATCGCGTGCTCAAGGGTATCGCACATGAGGCTTCTTTGCGTTTTACGATGTCGAGGACGGGCATGCCTGATATTTCAGAGAACGTAGTTTGGAGGCCTTTGGAGTTCCTGAGGGTGACGTCTAACTCTTTGTTTCTCACCATTATGGCATTTAATGTGTCGCTTCATTTTACGTGTGATGATGCATTAAATGCCTATGACTACCTAGGGGAATCTAGGAAACCTAGGCAATGATGGCTAGACATGTCTTTCGGTATGGGGCCTATAAAGGGTTGGAGGTGAGGGTTTCCCCTCATTCCTCTTTTTCATTTCTCAAGTCTCCTTAGAAGATCATCTGACGCTCCCATATTTTCGTCAGAAAGTGCTCCTCAATCGCCACAGCAACCGCAACCTTCCTCCGCCGGTGTACATGTTTGGTAAGATTTCTTTTCTTCCTCAGTGATAATAGGTTTTGTTCATCTTCTTCCTGGTAATTTCTTCCACCGAAGTGGCTGGGAAGGCCCCTCCTCAGAAAATTCATATGAATCCGCCGGTGGAAATTCGTTAAAAACCGTCGAGGAGGACCCTCCTCAGGTGTCGATTAATGGAATTCTGATGAATGTCCCGGGCATCGTACGAATTTGAGATGAATATCCCGTGGATTCTTATGAATTTTTTATGAATGTTTAGAGCATTTCTATGAATTTTTGATGAATTTTACTTGCATTCCTATGAATTTCTGATGAATGTCACGGGCATTCCTATGAATTTCTGATGAATGTCCTATGCATTCTTTGGATTTGCGATGAACGTATCAGGCGCTTCTTTCCCCGGCTTTAGCCTTCTCCCTTTCACTTGAACTGCGGTGGAAGGGTAAATTTGATGCAACACTGAATTCACCAATTTCCTCTGTTTTTCAGGTAACGTGGACCCACAAAGAAGAGTCGAGGATGTCCCTACGGATGACATCGACATAAAAATGGACGAGGAAGAAGTGGACAAACAAGAACGTGATGTGGGTATGAGCATGCCTGCCGCTCCCGGGACGCCCAATTTGTCTTGGGTCGGGGAAGAATCGCTGGAAACGGGCTCCCGCTTTGTGCTTGATTCTTACACCGCCCATATGACCGTGGAGGACTTGGCCACGGGAGCCACTCAGAACTGGGAATGCTATGCTTCATTCCCCGAGCAACGAATTTGCTCGATTTTTCGGGGAACGCGCTTTCCTATGTATGAATTCGCTTTTAGAGAGGCGGGGCTCCGTCTTCCTTTTACTAGCTTCCAGACTGACGTCTTCAGATGGCTCGACTTGGCCCCCTCCCAACTACATCCAAATTCCATCGTGTTTGTTCGGGCGTTCGAACTGGTGTGCCAGTACCTTGAAGTCGGTTGCACGCTGCCTCTCTTCTTCTGGGTTTTCCATTTGCAGCGGTCGAGTGTGAACGGACGACATAGTTGGGTTTCGTTTAAGCAGCGAAGAAGGGTGTTTAAAACCTACGTTGATTTCGTCCAGAATTTCAAAGATAGGTGGTACACGGTAAAGCCTCTCATCTAGCGGGCTTTACACAGTATATACGCTAAGCAACGAGATGCCCGAGGTGAAAAGCATCTTGTTTCTACCATCTCACTTGAGTGGTAGCAAGCTCATTTCAACCGCGACACATACCAGTTCTTTGTGAATGACAAAAATCTGGGGCCCGAGGACAGGGCGACCTATGAGAAACTGGCTGCTTACATCCAGAGTTTTACCCATTCCCTCTGTGTGGACCGGATGGATAATCCCGTCTTCTCTAACAACAGGGAGCCCCTATTTGAAACTTGGCTAATAAACACCAAGGAAGTGCTCGAGTGTAGAAAAAACGAGGAGTCCCTCCGTCTTTTAGGTAGTTTGTGTTCGTCTTTCTTTTGTCTTAAACTATTTTATTCAGTAACTAACTTGTGCTCTTCTTTTTGTAGCTGCCATGCCTAGTCTCAAAGACCGTGTCCTGAAGCTGTCGAACAAAGGTACGGTAAAAGCTTCAAAGAAGTCGGCTAAGGGCCATGTTCTCTAAGTTGTTGCAGACGATGTGGTTGGCGGTTTGGGGACCCCAACACCCTCTCCTTCTTCTCATGCCGCGATGATGCCTGTCAACCCGCCTTCCGAGCAAGAGACTCTTCCTGCCAAATGCCAGCAAGGTGAAGGTTTGCCGACTGGTGCTGCTGCGAGAGAGGACCTGTCCGAGAACCAAGGGACGTACCTCTTCCCCTCCTGTCATCTTCAGCGGGAGATTTCCAGCGGGGATGGTTTCGTCGGGGTGTCGAATGTCGAAACCAAGGCGATCCTAAGTCTGGATAAGGCGACCAGACAGACAAATTTGTCTCAAGACATTATTGCGGTGATCAGGTTATGAAGAAGGCCTTGGTCTTGTCCAACAACACCTACCCATTATCTGAGCTTGAGGTCGTCAAAGAGAAGCTAAAGTCTTCAAGGGCCAAGAAGGAGAAGCTCGCCAATGATCTCTTCGATTACAAGGAGCACCATAAGCTCCATGAAGGGTTAATGATTGAGCTAGGGAAGGTTCGAGCAGGATATCCTGGTGGATGAGAACAAAAAGCTTAAGGACAAAGAGGCTGAGTTTGATGAGGCTTTCGAGGAGAACAAACACATAGGTTTGAGGGTGGCGGAGTTGGAGAGCCTGGTCTCCCCCGTAGAAGAGGAGGGTGAGAAGGACAAGGCACTGAGGACTCAGGCTGACTTGATCGCTCGGATCCGGGTGCTCGAGAGCTACTGTGTTCAGACCCTTAAACTGGGTTTTGAAAATGCTACAGAGCAATTTAAGATTGTCAACCCTGGGGTGGACCTCGTAATGAAAGGGACGACTTTCAACTATGATGTAGTCAATGGGAAAATCATTTGCCCGATGGTGTGTTCAATTGAGGAGGAAGAAGAGGAATAATAGTTTCTCGGCCTGTGTGTCGTAGTCTTTTTGTCGGCCTGCGTGCCTTTGTTCTTTTTCTTTTGTTCGTGCCATTGTTTTTGTTTGTATTTGGGCGCAGTCCCCCCTTTTTTACCTTTGTGTCGGCCACGTTTTTGGTCGGCTGATTAAATTAAATGATTTTTGTTAGTTAATTACATATTTTTGAATTGTTGTTGCTCGACTTGATGGACTCGTCAGTTTAGATAACTGACGAGGTTGTGGTTTATACGTCCGCGGATCGGCGGGACGAGGACTACGACCGAGGTCCTGATCTCGCAGCTTGGACTTCCCCATCACGAGCTGGGTGTCCTGCCGACGTGGTACTGTGAAAGGGGAGTTCGTTTGAAGTATCCATTGTCGAGGAAGGTTATATCTGTCTCCCCAAACTGTGGGCCCTCCTTTCGATCGAGCTGGAGAGTCATGGTCATACCTTCCATGCTCTTGTGGCTGCATTGTTGCCCCTGGTAAGGTTGTGGTCGTGCGGGTTGCCTAGCTATAATACTGCTTAAGTTTTTAGGTGTTCCGGGGTCGAGCAAGTTCTTCACCTTGTAGGTTTTCGAGGTAGTAGCTTTGTTATCTGTCTTGGCTCAGACTCGATACAAGCATTCCCAGTTTGCAGCCATCTTTCCTTATCATGGATTCTTCTAATTCCACCAAAGGACGAGGTTGCCGACCTGGATTTCTATTTTAATGACACTTGCATCGTGGCGTAGAGCCACTTTTTGTTTCAGGGAAGCTTCCCAAAGAGCCGCCTCAGATCGAATTTCCTCGACAAGGTCAAATTTTACTCGTAGGGCTTCGTCGTTCAACTCCTCGTCTAAAGGTGCTTTTGTTCGCCTCGAGGGTTCTCTAATTTCTACTGGGATGACCGCCTCAGTTCCATATGTTAGCTGGAATGAGGTTTCCATGGTTGTTGAGTGTGGGATCATGCGGTAGGCCTAGAGTATGTTGCGTAACTCTTCAACCCAAGCTCTATTTTCTTCTCATTATCTGCGTTTTAGGCCCCTTAAGATTACCTTGTTGGCTGCTTCCGCTTGGCCGTTAGTCCGGGGATGCTCGACAAATGTGAAGTGTTGTTTTGTGCCTAGGTTAGCAACGAAATATTGGAACCTTCTGTCTGTGAACTGCGTCCCGTTGTTGGTGACGAGGACTTGGGGTATATCGAATCGGGCGAGGATGTTTCTTTTGAAGAAATAGAGTATATTTTGCATTGTGATTTTAGCGAGGGCTTCGGCCTCGATCCACTTTGTGAAGTAGTCGACATCAATGATAAGGTATTTATTCTAGTAAGATCCGGTCATGAAGGTTCCAAGGATGTCCATACCCCACCATGTGAAGGGCCACGGGGATGACAGGGTTTTAAGCTCGTTGAGGGGATCTAGGTGTATATCCCCATGTCTACGGCATCTTTCGCACTTCTTGACGTGTTCTTTCGCATCGTGTTGCATCGTCATCCAATATTAGTCTGCTCTAAGGGATTTTTGTGCTAGGGACTTCCCTCCAGGATGTTGGGTATTAATTCCCTCGTGGATTTCCCCTGGATTTCGGGGACATTTTCTTTGTCGACACACTTGAGTAGTGGAATGGAGAGTCCTCGTTGGTAGAGTTTGCCTTTGATGAGAATGTAGGAGCACGCTCTTCTTTTGGTCTCCGAAGCCTCTTTTGGGTCGACATGTAGTTCTTCCCTCATAAGATAGTTGTAAATTGGGGTCATCCAATAGTGGGCGTCACCGACGATGTTCACGTCGAGCGACGCAAATGGTTTCTCGATGCTCAGGCACGGGAGGACCTCTTGAATCACAGATTTGTTTCCGCCCTTCTTCCACGTGCTCGCCAGTTTAGACAATATGTCTGCTCGTGTAATGTGCTCAAGTGACACGTGTTGGACTTCCCAAGAGTCTAACTTTTCTAATTTTTCCTTAACGAGGGCTAGGTATTCAATGAGTTTGTCATTCTTAGCTTGATACTCTCCTTGTACCTGGGATGCAATGAGCTTGTATTCCTCCTGGTTGTTCGAAGTCGGGAAAGCCGGGGCCAGTGATACTTTGATCAAGATGCCATCTTTGTTTTCGAGGATGATACTTGCCCCGCTTCCCGTCACGTTGGAGGCCCTGTCCACGAATATTTTCCATTTATGGGTACCACTGGCCGGGGTTAGTTGGTAGGTCATCTCAGCGACGAAGTCGGCCAAGACTTGTGCCTTCAGGGCTTTTCTGCTTTCGTATTGGATGTCGAGCTCCGATAGTTCTAGGACCATTTCAACATTTTGTCGTCCATGTCGGGATGTCTGAGCAGTTGTTTTATGGGTTGATCTATTCGAACTTTAATTGTGTGGGCGAGGAAATAATGTCACAATCTTCTTGTTGCGTTTATCAGGGCTAAAGCAACCTTCTTAGTCTATTGGTATCGGATCTTGGGACCTTTTAGGGCCTTTCTCGTGAAGTAGATTGGCTTCTACCCGTCAGTTGTTTCACGGATGAGGGTCACGCTGACTTCCCTCTTAAGGTGGATCAATGCTTGCTCTCACTCTTCGGTCCATTCGAAGACGACTTCTTTTTGTAGTAACTTGAAGAAAGGAAGCGTGTGTTGTGCGAATTTGGCGACGAAACAAAATAGCGAGGCGAGCATCCCATTGGGGGACTAGATGGATTTCTTTGACTTTAGTGTCGAGAATTCTGAAAATGCCTGACATTTGTCGGGGTTGGCTTTGATCCCTTGTTCGGTGAGGTAGAAGTCGAGGAACATTCCTTCCCGTACGCCAGATACATTTCTCAGGGGTTGAACCTCATTTTGCATTTCCTCACCTGCTCGAAGACCTTCTTGAGGTGCTGGGCATGGTCGAGTTCCTCGTGGGATTTTAGGATCATGTCATCCATGTAGACCTCGAGCATGTCTCCAATCTCCCCCTGGAAGACTTTGTTCATCATACGTTGGTATGTAGCTCCGACATTCTTCAGTCTGAAAGGTATCATGTTATAGAAGTAATTTCTCGTCGGGGTAATGAAGGTCGTGTGTCGCTTATCTGTGTCTGGCATGGGGATCTGGTTGTACCCGATGTATGCATCCGTGAAGGACAAAAGTCTAAAACCTACAGAATTGTCTACCAACTTATCAATGTTAGGTAAAGGGAAAACATCTTTGGGACATGCCCTATTAAGATTGGTATAATCAACGCACATTCGCCATTTTCCATTATTTTTCTTAACAAGGACTACATTAGAGAGCCAGGTTGTGTACTGGGATTCAGAAATAAAATTTGCCTCTAAGAGGTCTTTTACAGCCTGCTCGGCAGCCTCCGCTTTCTCGGGAGACTTCTTGCGCCTATGCTGTGCTACGACCTTACTGGCCGGATCTATGGCTAGATGGTGGCAGGAAATCTCTGGGTCAAGTCTGAGCATCTCGACGACGCTCCATGCGAACAAATCTGCATTCTCTCTAAGACAAGCGAGCTGATCTCTTGTCGTCGACGGGAGACCGGTGCCAATCTTCACACTTATGTCGGGGTCATCTCCTAGAAAGATGAGTTTGAAATCTTCGTCGGGGATCGGGCGCACTGGATGGACTGGAGCCTGCCCGTTGGTGAGTGCCTGGTCTTCAGTGTCGACTTCACCGAGACGATTGTCGAGGCCGATGGAATTTATTCACGGAGAAGGTTGTCTCTCTTCGACCCGAGGCTTCTTGTTCCCTTTGGAGTCGTTGATCACGACATGTCCTTTGACTGCTGCATCAAAGCATCTTCGGGCTAACCATATTACTCTAGATCTTCCTCCTCTAGTCTAGTAGGACGAATTTCAATAGTCTCAACGAGTTCTTTAACTTCATGTTGTAGTGCCTTCTTGTAGTTATATAGATCTTTTTTTCTTTTCAATCTTCTGAAGAAATCTTTCCTCCTTCTAAACTACTTTTTGAGCATTTCCTAATAGTTTCTTCTTAGCATGTATATGAGTATCTGATTCTTCATCTTTATCAGAACTAAATTCCTTCATTTTTCTTCTCCCTTTAAGATCATAAGCATCAGGAGACTTATCAGGAAGTTGGTCACAAGTTATATTTACACCTTACTCACTCTTAGTTTCTTCCAGAAGAAATTTGATGACATCATGACAATCTTCCTTGGTCAGCAAATGATAGTTTTCTAGAAAAGCTCTTCTTCTATCTTTCTAGATTTTGATATGATTAGGAATCATTACAATATCCTTCTTCCTTTTACCCTTCAAGTAATATAGAACTGATGTAGATAGAACACTTCCATATGCATCATCCAAGTCTTGTGCAACTCTAAATTCCATCAATATGTTAATCAATTTGTATTGATAGAAAAATTTAGAAAACTGCCTTGCATAAGGAATTGTTCTTTTGAACTTCTTAGTAGAGTCCTTGATGGATTCACATAGATGATGAAAATGTAACCAGAAAGATTTAAATGTTTATCAGTAGACAATTACCAAATAAACATCTTATGATCCCATGAAATTTGATTTGAACTTCCTTCTCGAGGAATTAAACAACCGATAAGAATTTTGAACAACAACTTTTGCTCGAGATGCATATCCTTTTTGTTGATTATCATCATCCCTTTATTTTCACCCCCCCCCCCAATTAGCTGAGAAATGTTATTTTGAGTTACAGTGATATCCAGACCCATTACAGCATATCTTATTTCCACACCTTTAAACTCCTTTAGACCCATTTCTGATCTCGATTTCTCTTTCAAATTATTGTCTTTTTCCACAACATTTCTTTCTTCATCTTATGCTGAATACTCATCATATACTTCTGCTCTAACCCAGAAATCTATTACCAGAGCTGGTTAAGTTGGTCCATTCAGCATATCAAAGAAGTTCATCCAACCTTGGAATTTAAATGACTCTCTTGTGGACAACCATTTGCAGCAAAGTTATCAAAATCAACCATTTGGCACTTGCTCAATGAGAAACTTTAATTCATCTTTGTCTAGCAGAATAGTTTTCGGTTTGATCTTAAGCTTTTGCATGGAATGAAAATTTAAAGGCTAGGTTGAAGAGGATACTATTGACGAGGTCTTAGGGGTTTTCTAGGGTTTGCAGATAAAATACAAAAGAAGAACAATGATAAAGGTTGTGTGTGTGTTGAGAAGGCGTTGAGAGAAATAAATGACATTTAAGAGACTTAAACACAAAAGTACTTAAAACAAATTCATTTTCCTTCAAATTCAAAACACAATCTATTTCAAGCGTGTTGAAGACATTTCAGACAGGTGTAAAGAGTAGGACAGGTGTCAAAAATATTTTATACTTCTGTGATGTAGGAATCAAAGATTTCTCCACATAAGTTTCAAAAGCAGAGATTTTTCAAAATTCTATCTCTTATCAAGAGTTTGTTACCTAAGCTTTTGACTAAGACATCATCAGATAAATATATGATTTGATTTCTTCATTCATAATTAAGCATAAGTTATCATGTTCAAATTTTTTATCAGCCTTTTAACTCTAACTGAATTATAAGTTATATCTTTTATCGTTAGTTCACTAAAGAACACAACATATACTAAATTCTTCTGAACAATAGTAAAAGAGCTAGATTCAAGAATGTTTGAAGATATTTCTTTGATTCAACATATCACTGGTATTATCATAAACTATGAGAATACCGATTTCACCAGTATGAAAGTTCTTAAGTTAATATCCTCTAAAGTATCTGAGTGTAGAAATTATACACATAAATATACCTTGTACAAAATATCATGCTTGAAATAGAAAATAAATAACAGAACTTACTTGAATAGAGTTTCTGATTCTGAATCCACAACTTATTATGAATACGAGATCTTGAACTATATTCTCAAGAGGATAACACCATTGAAAGAGAGAGACAAGTTGCTTCCAAAATATTTTTATATCGTTAACACCCTTCTTGTCATACGAAGATGAAAATATATTTTCCTCGCCGGATCTTTGTTTGCATCATTGTTAAGTGTTATGCACAGACCAAGCTCTGATACTAATTGAAGGTGAGGAAACTACCAAGAAGGGGGATTGAATTGTGTTCTTCAAATTCATTACTTCTGAACAAATTTCAGATTCTAAACAATAGTTCAGAACCTGATTAACTAGATGCAACAATATAATTAACAGAAGTAAGTAAGAACAATAGAACACACAAAAATTTATATTGGTTCCTTCCAAACTGATAGTAGTTTAGTCCCCTTGCAGCACAAGAGATTTCCATTATAATCAAAACATGATTACAATTGCTTATGTACTTGAGCATAAGACTTTTATGCTCAGACCCTCAGTCCGAGACTTCCTGCTTAAACCCCCCAGGTTCAAGACTTCCTGCTTAGACCCTCAGCCTAAGACTTTCCTGCTTAGATTCCACGAATCCAAGACTTCCTACATAAACCCCTTAGGTTTAAAACTTCTGCTCAGACCCTCGGTCCAAGACTTTCCTGCTCAAATTCCATGAATCCAAGACTTTTGCTTAGACCTTTAGTCCAAGAGTTCCTTGCTCAAATTTCAAGGATTCAAGACTTCCTTAGGCCTATAGTCCAAGACTTCCTTGCTTAAATCCCACAGATTCAAGACTTTCTTGCTTAATCAACAACTGATCAAGACTTCAACGCTCAACCACAAATCAGGAGACTTACTTGGCTCAAGTTTAACAACAAGAGACTTTGATGCTCAAGCAAATAGTAAGAGACGTTATCTAAACTACTAAACAACTTATTTAACAGAATAGAGAACAAAGGGTACTTTATACAAAATCAGAGGTACATGGTAATAACCACAACAAAGATCATATCACTTAAGATTTCAAAGATATTCAATGTTTAATAAATCTCAAGGCTTTGTACAATTTACAGCATATAACATAATTTATGCATACTCAATTGTGTTGCCATTGCTGATCTTGTTATTCTTCCATTCTGACAGAAGCGTGGAACGCTTCTAATTTCCATGGCTTTTTTTCTTTATTTTCCTTGTTCTTTGTTGAAAATCCAGATTGAATCTTCAACTATTTATATAACAGTTGTAGAAGAATAGTTGTTGTAAGAGATAACTTAATTATACAATTGTCTTTGTTACTCCATAGTACTAAGAGACGTTGAAGATATATACACCAAAAGATCTGTATCCATTGTGTAACATGTTTAACTATCGCGTCTTCCTTGTGATCTTGTACTATAGATCCGTTGAGAGTAGATATCCATAAAATATGTCAACTCTTCTTGAGCCTTGTGAACACAGACCCTAGCTGACAAACTGTTTTGACAATGTAGCTTGCTTTCTGCAATACAAATAACTTTAAGCTTTATCACCACTTCTGAATGATCACCAGAAGCTGATACGTTCACTTAGTGTAAAGACAATATACTTCTCTTCTGATGCTGAAGCTTTCAACTTCAGAGTCTACGCCAACTTATATTATCAGACTTCACTTAGAGAACGCTCTTCAGATTCTGAATTACCAGAAGCCAATAACTCAACTTTTCTCAAATGCGTCCTTATATCAGATTCAAAATATATTATTCTTAAGCTTTAGAACCTGCATACTTGGAACACACATTATATAACACCATTGTTCTTTCAGTACTTTGTTATCATCAAAACTCAAAGAATATATGTCATGAACAAATCTTGTTCTAACAAAATGTTAATAAAAACTTTTAGAATTATCATTTAAAAAAAAAAATATTTTGAGGGATTAAAACCAAAATTTATGATATTTAGGAGATCACGAACATGTTTTATAATTTAGAGAATTATAAGTAATACTTATTTTATATTTAAATATATTAGATGTTATTTTATAATGTTTCTAGAAGTTTTTTAATTTTGTATAATTCTGTTATTTAAATGGCCATGATGTATTTATAATAATATTTAACTGTAATATTCTTTTTAAACCAACTTCAAACATGTCAATAAAATATTTTTATTTTCTATTTTATATTCTTATTTTTTAACTCAAAATTTTACCACATTTTCTTAATTTAACAAACTCGTGAATGGCAAGGTGTATTTATAATAGTATCTCCAAACTAACGTACAATTTGCTTTGACTAAAAACGTAGGAAATTCACATGCATCTACCAAAGACGAAGCTTCTCACCGGTTACTGTGTTTCAATCAAATTGAATTTTTCTATTTTTTTCCTGACTAATACTTTTCATGGCATGCGTTTTTCTCGTTGACTAGCATATCACAAATCGTATTAAATTTTTTATTACTATATTTATGTAAAGTCGTCTCAAATTGTAATGTTCATATTTAATATACAAAAAAGGTATGGGTAGGTGGAACACTATTGTCTTCATATAAATTGCTCTTCACGTATCTAATCAATATATACATTCAAATGCAAAATACAAAATACAAAAATTATTTAATATACTTAAACAATCATTTTTTAAATTAATCTGTATAAACTGAATAAAATTAATTACTTATTCATTTGTGTAAAACAATTTGATTTATTTTTCCTTTTTTTGTTTTGCATTTAATTCTAATAGTAGTTATTCAATTCACGTGTTTTGTTTATGACCATTTTTTGAGGAAAATAATTATTTCAATTAAACGTGTATATTTAAATATTAAAAACCTATCTTCTTAACAGTGATAAGGTCCTAAGGAGTTTAGGCCATAGAGGAAAAACTGGTGAGAGGAACTTCACCTCCTCAACAAACCAGAGACCTTTGAAACGACACATCGTTTCATTCTGTTCTTATTAAGATTGTTTTTGTACTAAGAAAAAACTTCAAGTACTAAAAGGTAACAATTTTTACAGCTATGTCATATACATAGTACTATGTCGTTTATTTCTTAAAGAGAGAACGTGTTTTTTGCTTGTTGGTCTATTTGCTTACATGACAAATCATTCTTTATTGTCATCTTTTGTTTTTTAACTTTGTGTTCATCATCACCTTTTGCCTTTTTCTTCATCTTCATCATTATAGGAGTTGTTGTTTTTTGTTTCCTTAAAAAAACAAAAAAAAAGACTCTTCATATAACCATGATGTTGTTTGTGATTGTTTCAGGATTTTGATTGATTGCAGAAAAACACAAGCATGTCTTCTTTAGATTCAACTTGGGTTACGTCTCTATCATGTTCACCTTCTTCGGGTGTATATGCATTAACTCAATGGCTGAGATTTGTTTTTCTGTCACCGTGTCCTCAGAGAGCTCTTCTCTCAGCCGTTGATTTTTTGCTATTGTTTACTCTATTAGTCTTTGCCATCATAAAGCTTTATTCTAGGTTCAGTTCTAATGGAAGTACCAACACAGGAGAAATCAACAAGCCTCTTATCAGTAGAACGAGAACGAGAATAAGAACAACTATATGGTTCAACCTAACTCTAATTGCAACGATTGTGTTGACTGTGTTGTACACTGTTGCTTGCATTTTAGTGTTTAGCAGTTCCGGTATTGAGTCGTCATGGAAACAACTTGATGGACTCTTTTGGGTTGTTCAAGCAATAACTCAATTAGTCCTTGTGATCTTGATCATCCATGTCAAGAGATTCGAAGCTGTTGTTCACCCTTTATCACTTCGAGTTTATTGGGTTGCGAATTTCGTTGTCGTTTCTTTGTTCGCTGCTTCTGGTGTTACGCGATTGGTTTCTTTGGAGGGGATTGAGTCCTTTGGGTTTATGGTAGATGATGTTGTGTCTTTCATTTCTCTACCTGTTTCGCTTTTTCTGCTTATTGTTGGTGTTAAAGGTTCTACTGGTGTTGTTAAGTCAAGAGAAGAAAGTTTAAGTGCTGCTGATAATGATGAAGAAACAAAACTATATGATCATGGTTTGGATAAACCAAGTCTTACTACTGGTTTTGCTTCGGCTTCTCAATTTTCGAAAACCTTTTGGATTTGGTTAAACCCTTTGTTGACTAAAGGGTATGCTTCGCCGCTTAATATCGATGAAGTTCCGTTCCTTTCTCCACAGCATAGAGCTGAGAGGATGTCTGTCATCTTTGAGTCAAAATGGCCTAAATCGGAAGAGAGATCGAAGTATCCGGTTAGAACCACGTTGCTTCGGTGTTTTTGGAAAGACATAATCTTTACTGCTTGTCTTGCTGTTATTAGGCTATCTGTTATGTTTGTTGGACCGGTTTTAATTCAAGATTTTGTCGATTTCACTGCTGGAAAAGGTAGTTCTGTGTATGAAGGTTACTATCTAGTGCTGATTCTTCTTGTAGCCAAGTTTATTGAAGTCTTAACAACTCATCATTTCAACTTCAACTCTCAGAAACTTGGAATGCTTATAAGATGCACTCTCATTACTTCTTTATATAAAAAGGGGTTGAGGCTATCTTGTTCTGCAAGGCAAGATCATGGTGTTGGTCCTATTGTGAATTACATGGCTGTTGATACGCAGCAGCTATCTGATATGATGCTTCAGTTACACGCGGTTTGGATGATGCCGTTTCAAGTTGGTATTGGTTTGTTTTTGCTTTACAATTGTCTCGGTGTTTCTGTTATCACTGCGTTTCTTTGCCTTCTTCTTGTTCTCGTGTTTATCGTGGTGACAACTCGACAGAACAAAAACTACCAGTTTAAAGCTATGATAAGCCGTGATTCGAGAATGAAAGCTGTGAATGAGATGCTTAACTACATGCGCGTTATCAAGTTTCAGGCATGGGAAGAGCATTTCAACAGTAGAATCATGAGTTTCCGTGAGTCGGAATTCGGGTGGCTTTCAAAGTTTATGTACTCGATTTGTGGAAATATCATTGTGTTGTGGAGCTCTCCTATGTTGATATCGACTCTCACTTTCGGTACCGCGCTTTTGCTTGGAGTTAAACTTGATGCAGGAACTGTTTTCACTACAACAACTGTGTTTAAGATCCTGCAGGAACCTATTAGGACTTTTCCTCAGTCAATGATATCTCTCTCACAAGCATTGGTATCACTTGGGAGGTTGGATAGGTACATGTCTAGCAGGGAATTGAATGATGATTCGGTTGAGAGAAATGTCGGTTGCGATGCAGAAATTGCTGTTGATGTTCAAGATGGTACCTTTAGTTGGGATGATGATGGCTTAGAACAAGACCTAAAAAATATTAATTTGAAGGTTAATAAAGGCGAACTCACAGCAATTGTCGGTACGGTAGGATCTGGAAAATCTTCTCTTCTTGCATCAATTCTCGGCGAAATGCACAGAATTACTGGAAAGGTATCATCATTTCTAAGATTAAAATTTTGAAATAAGGGCCACACTCATATGATTATTTACTTTGTTTATAGGTTCAAGTTTGTGGGAGTACTGCTTATGTTGCGCAAACGTCTTGGATTCAAAACGGGACAATTGAAGAGAATATTCTCTTTGGTTTATCAATGAATAGACAGAAGTACAATGATGTTATCAGGGTTTGTTGTTTGGAGAAAGATTTAGAAATGATGGAATATGGGGATCAGACCGAGATTGGAGAGCGCGGCATCAACCTCAGCGGGGGTCAGAAGCAGCGTATACAGCTTGCAAGGGCTGTATACCAAGACTGTGACATATATCTTCTTGATGATGTCTTCAGCGCAGTTGATGCACATACCGGCACTGAAATATTTAAGGTGCTTTTCCTTTCGATCATTCATAATCATTGAATCGTTAAAAATATTTGGCTTTAATCATATCTATCGTTCATACAGGAATGTGTGAGGGGAGCTCTGAAAGGAAAGACCATAGTTCTTGTAACACACCAAGTAGACTTCTTACATAATGTCGATTGTATCGTGGTAAGTCTCTTTTTTAAGTTCCGTGTGTGATTCTCGGTGAAAGGTGAATTATTCTAACATGTATATATATTTGCTTGAAAAAAGGTGATGAGGGAAGGAACGATAGTCCAATCCGGCCGGTACAATGACCTTCTTGATTCTGGATTGGATTTCGGTATCCTAGTTGCAGCACACGAGACTTCTATGGAACTTGTAGAACAAGGCGCGGCCATGCCTGGTGAAAATTCGAATAAACCGGTGATATCTAAGTCAACGTCTAATAACAGCAGAGAACCCAATGGTGAAAGTAATTCTCTTGACCAACCTAATTCAGCTAAGGGAAGTTCTAAACTTGTCAAAGAAGAAGAAAGAGAAACCGGTAAAGTTAGCTTTAATATCTATAAACAATACTGCACCGAGGCTTTTGGATGGATGGGGATTTCTGCGGTACTCTTTCTTTCTGTGCTGTGGCAAGCATCTATGATGGCTAGTGATTATTGGTTGGCATATGAAACATCGGTCAAGCGTGCTGAATTTTTCAATCCTTCGTTGTTTATTTCCGTCTACGCAATTATTAGCATAGTTTCAGTTCTTCTGATAGTGCTGAGATCCTACTCGGTTACGGTCTTTGGGTTAAAGACAGCACAGATTTTCTTCAATCAAATTCTTAATAGCATCTTGCATGCTCCAATGTCTTTCTACGACACTACTCCATCAGGCCGAATTCTAAGCAGGGTAAGAGTTTAAGGCTGAAATTCAAGCATAACTGATTTCATACGTATGTATGTATGTATGTATGTATGTATAATTGCAACTTCATTGTTTTTGAACTTCCACAGGCATCCACTGATCAGACAAATGTCGATATCTTCATCCCTTTGTTCATCAATTTTGTGGTGGCCATGTATATTACAGTCGTCAGCATCATCATAGTCACATGCCAAAATTCATGGCCGACAGCTTTCTTGCTGATTCCTCTTGTTTGGTTGAACCTTTGGTACCGGGTACGATACGAATAGTCACTTGTTTGAAAGATTAAATCCGTTATAGTACTCAATATTATGCTAACAATTTGTTTTGCAGAGTTATTTTCTTTCTACTTCCCGCGAGTTAACTAGGCTGGATTCAATTACAAAAGCACCTGTGATAGTTCATTTCTCCGAAAGCATATCCGGGGTAATGACAGTCCGTGCATTCCGAAAACAGAAGGAGTTTAGTTTGGAAAACATCAGACGAGTAAATTCTAACTTGCGAATGGATTTCCACAACTTCAGTTCCAATGCGTGGTTGGGTTTCCGCTTAGAATTGCTCGGAAGCTTGATTTTCTGCATGTCTGCTTTGTTCATGATCATATTACCTAGCAGTATAATAAAGCCAGGTAATTCCCTCATCATTATATTGCAATGAAAAATTGTTATTGTGATATTTAACTAACCGCGGTTCTGTTTGATGTTCGATGTAGAAAACGTTGGTTTATCGCTCTCCTATGGATTATCGTTGAATTCGGTGTTGTTTTGGGCCATATACATGAGTTGTTTCATCGAAAACAAAATGGTGTCTGTTGAGAGGATAAAACAGTTCTCAAATATTCCATCAGAAGCAGCGTGGAACATTAAGGATCGCTCGCCTCCTCCAAATTGGCCCGGTGAAGGCCATGTTGATATCAAAGACTTGCAGGTATCTACAATAGATTATTTCTTTTGATAAAAATTGTACATTCTATTTCCTTATGGTAATAAATTAATCTTGTGTGAAACAGGTCAGATATCGTCCGAACACTCCTTTGGTTCTTAAAGGCATTACTTTAAGCATTAATGGAGGAGAGAAGGTTGGCGTTGTTGGTCGAACGGGGAGTGGAAAATCAACTTTGATTCAAGTTTTCTTCAGGCTGGTGGAACCTACCGGAGGCAAAATAATCATCGACGGTATTGACATATCCGCCTTAGGACTTCATGATCTCAGATCCCGATTTGGTATCATCCCTCAGGAGCCTGTCCTTTTCGAAGGTACCGTTAGAAGTAACATTGATCCAACTGCACAGTATACAGATGATGAGATATGGAAGGTAATTAAAATTTCGATCTTTATCTTTATAAGGTCTAAAACTTTGCTCGACGTCAGTCACTTGATTTCTCCTTATATAAATAACAAACTAGTTTTTGATATCGTATTGATTCAGAGTTTGGAGCGCTGTCAACTGAAAGACTCGGTAGCTTCAAAGCCTGAGAAACTCGACTCATTAGGTATTGAAGACTCTTACCATTTTCTTTGAACTACTTGAACTTCACTACCATTATTCTTTATACTCATTTGCGCGCCGATGTTATTTATAGTGGTTGACAATGGAGATAACTGGAGTGTGGGGCAGAGGCAGTTGCTTTGTTTAGGGAGAGTCATGCTTAAGCAAAGCAGGTTGTTATTCATGGACGAGGCCACAGCTTCTGTTGATTCTCAAACCGATGCTGTAATTCAGAAGATCATCAGAGAGGACTTTGCAGCACGCACCATCATCAGTATTGCTCATAGAATACCAACGGTGATGGACTGCGATCGAGTGCTAGTTGTAGATGCAGGTAATGAATGCACGTCTATTTTTTTTACTGTCAGTGCATATATATTAAACTTGAATTCCACGTTGATCGAGTATAGTAATCTAAATTATGTTTGTTTTAATATAGGGCGCGTGAAAGAATTCGACACACCTACGAACTTGCTCCAGAGGCAATCGTTGTTTGCAGCATTGGTTCAAGAGTATGCCAACCGCTCTACTGGACTATAACAAAACTTCAGCTTCTCTCTATATCTGTTAGCTTCTCCAGCATCCATATTTATAGATGGAAAATAACAAACACAGAAAACATGTTCATTAAAGCGAAGCGTTTTGATTAATGTTACAAGTATGTTGCATGGAGAGGCTCAATTCAGCTACTATTACATAATCATTTGAAGATGAGCTGATTTGTTGCTTGTGTATTTTGACAATGAATTAGTGTTAGTAGTAAGAAAATGTACCAATTGTAGGTTCTGATTTTTATAATATACTCCATCTGTTCCATATTATAAGCAAATTTCACATTTTTAGATTCATTGAATAATTAATGTATCTGGTCTATATATAGACCAGATACATTAATTATTCAATGAATTTAAAAATGTGAAATTTGCTTATAATATGGAACGGATGGAGTACTACATCAAATTGTAATGACCATGTTTTGCTTTGCATAGTACATAATTGAATAATTTGAAATTACTACTATGAGACTTGGCCAATGTCTTGCTTGCAAGTTTGTTTTGTTGGGAAAAGAACTCCAATGACACAGAAAATTTTAAATAGAAAATCTTCTCAATGTAAAAAGAAAAAAAAAACATAGGATGCTTATGCCTCTTAAACTTCCACTATAATAATGATGGAAATACAACAACTTCACCCTTAGGTGAATCTCACTACAATATTGTTAGAAATTTTGGCTTGGTGTCTTTCTCAATTGCATTTTGTACATACCCAATATATTTAAGGGTCGGAACAAGGCGTGAACGAAATCACGAGAGCGGGAGAGATTGAGCTAACACAAAGGTCATAACAGCAACCCCTACAAATTATGTCAGTCTCCTACTTCACCTTATTTTGACCAAACACCACTCTACAACACGCCTCCTACAAGGCCTAGTATTGTATCTCCACAGCCCGACATCCAAGTACTTATTCATCGTGCAACAAAAGGTCATAACGGTTCTGGCGCATCAATGCAAACCGTTACCAAGTCTTCAAGGCAAGCAATGATAAAGGAGAGTTACGCATTGAAGACTCTGCAACGGTAGAAGGTCAAGGGACTCTCCTTAAATGACTTCTCTTAATGCAGACTATGAAGACGGGATATAAAAGGGGCTCCCGACAGAGGGATAAGCAAAACACATTCATCTTGAGACTTACCGTTTCAATACTGCTCTCGAATCCCCAAACGTATTGCTCAATACAGACGACGTAGCTCCCCTTGCCCAGAAAGAGGGGAGCTAGCACCTTTGGTGGTCTAACCATTTTTGGCTAGAACATTTGGCACCCATCATGGGCCTAGGTAAAACTTTTTCCATGCCACAACTTCTAATTATCAACATGTCAAATGACGGTGACTCCCTTTCAAGCATGGTACAACTTTTGTTCGTACTAGAGGATATACGTCAATGGAACAAAACCCTGCAACAACGACTTCCAATCAAGGAGACAAAGGAGGAGGTATTAAAATCTCAACCTTTGTTTCGGAAGACTGAGAATGAACACATCCCAAATAACATCAAAACATTGTCACTAGTATCCTACGAGGGAAAGACAGATTCCCAGGAGTTGGCAAGGACTGTCCAACACTCGTTGAATACCATAGTCGGAGGATTTGAGGACGAAGGAGAAACAAACTCTGCCAGGAAGAGATATGCAAGGATGGTCTTGCACATTGACCAAACACTTCCAAGAAAGATAAATGTTGACTCATGTGCAATTATGCTTTCCAAACAGGACGCCCTAGGTGTATTAGCTCATGAAAATGGCCCTATGGTCATAAAAGTGCTAATAGGAGATCGAAGCGTAAAACAGGTGCTGATAAACTCTGGCAGTTCTGCAGACGTACTATATTGGGATGCCTTCCTCGGGACGGGACTCGATCCCTCCAAGTTGTTACCTTTCAAGGGTAGACTGGTATGGTTCTCAAGAGAGCAGGTGCAGGTACTCAAACATCTTGCATTGCCAACCACCTTCGGTAACCTGGCCAATGCAAGGAAGTTTTCAGTAAGATATCGCATCATTAATGTTATGTCACCCTACAACATCATCATAGGAAGACCCTCATACAATGTCTTGGAGGCTTCGCTGTTTTCCTTGTATCTCACCATGAAGTTTCCACTCGGTGAGGACCTGGTTGGTAATATTAAAGGTGACCAGGGGCTGGCGAGTAAGTGCTAAGAGGACAGTTTGAAACTAAAAAGAAAAGAGTCATCCAACAAAGTATATTCCAAAGCGGATCTCAAAATTCACATGGTCGACATCGACCCGTACGAAGATTTAATGGAAGAAAGCATAGTGCCTAATGAGGAGACGAAACAAATCCAGATTGGACAATTCCCATCTCAGATCACGCACATTGGTGTTAACTTGTCCCCTGGAGAAGAAAAAGAGATTGTCTGGACACTAAAAGATAACGTGGATCTATCCGCCTGGAAGCCTTCCGACATGCCCGGGATAGATCCCAACTTCATGTGTCATCATCTGGAAATTGATCCAGATGTTAACCTTGTTTCCCAAAGAAAAAGAAAGGGAGTTGGTGAGAAGAGGAAGGCAATCATTGATGAGGTGGAAAAATTATTTAAAGTCGAGTTCATTAAAGAAATCAAATATTCGACCTAGTTGTCAAATGTCGTAATGGTAAAAAAGAAGTCTGAGAAGTGGAGGATGTGTGTGGATTTCATGGATCTTAACAAGGCGTGTCCCAAGGATCCATATCTACTACCCAACATTGACCAACTTATTGATGTAACCTCCGAATTCAGATTACTCAACTTCATGGATGCATATCCGGGTATAACCAGATCCGTATGAATCCTATAGATGCACCAAAGACCTCCTTCATGACTCACCAAAGCAACTATTATTACGAAGTCATACCGTTTGGCCTAAAAAATGCAGAAGCTACTTATCAAAGGTTGATGGACAAAGTATTTGCTACCCATATTGGACGAAATCTGGAGGTATATGTAGATGACATGGTGATCAAGATGGGTGATGATTGGTCACATGTGAAAGATCTAAATGAAACCTTCACATCTATTACAAACTATAATATAAGGTTAAACCCGGATAAGTGTACTTTCGGAGTCTAGGTCGGGAAGTTCCTTGGGTTTATACTCATAAACCGGGGAATAGAGGCAAACCCAAACAAGTTCCAAGTCGTGATAAATATGAGGAGCCGAACCACAAATAAAGAGGTCCAACAACTGACAGATAGACTAGCATCGCTTCCTATCATGCACAGGAGAAAAATCAATACAGTTCTTCGTAGCCGTAAGGAAATCCAAGGAATTTGAATGGAATTCAGGCTGTGAGGAAGCTTTCCAAGCAGTCAAACGTTTTCTACCTACACCTCATATCCTGATAAGACCCGGGGAGAATGCACCCTTAATTCTATACTTATTAGTCACGGATAAGGCACTTAGTTCAGTCCTGGTATAAGAAAGTGACGGAAAAGAGCGACCAATATATTTTGTAAGCAAAGTCCTAAAGGGAGTAGAGCTTAGGTACCAGAAGATAAAGCAGATAACCTTGGCATTTGTTGTAACTGCTCGGAAGTTAAGACATTACTTCCAGGGGTACCCAATCACCGTCAAAACCAACTATTCGATCAAACAGATCTTGAAAAAGCCAGACTTGGCAGGTCGAATGGTCAAGTGGGCTATAGAATTCTCCGAATATGACATTAACTTTGTGCCTGGAACCAACATCAAGTCCCAAATATTAGTTGATTTCATGGTGGATTTGAGTGTGTCGTCAGAGGAAGAGAACCCGGACAGATGGGTCTTACATGTGGATAAATCCTCCAACATTAAAGTGTTTCTCCCGGGATTTTCATCCTAGTACAAATGCGAAAGTGGCGCGGAAAAGGTAGAGTCGTCAGTCAGGCATTTTTATCCCGAATGAATGGGAAAGGTAATGTTGCACAAACCTAAGAGAAAAGGAAAGGACAAGGTCCTACGAACCAAAAATTTGGATTCGGGAGTTGGTTACGACATGGGAAGGTACTAGCACCCCAAATCGTCTGTTGTACCCGACGGGATCCACACTTGTTAGTCTGTTTCAAAGGGGAAAGAATAAAGCTGCCATTGAATTAAAACCGCTACTGGAACTGGAATGAGAGGGGGAACTGGAAAAAGATAATGAAAAGAAAAGGGGGAAAATGTAGGGAAAATAAAGAGTGTGCTCGAACGGGCCCTACCTCGCTTCCTACATACCTCATCGAGAAAATGAGGATCAGAGTCGACGTAGTTCGCCTAACTAAGGCGGGAAATTTATTTGTTTTTTATGCTTGAATTGCTTATGTCTATGCTTAGGTGTTGCAGGCTCGCCTTGAACGAGTGCGTTTACCATCTTACAAATGAGACAAGTCGTCGCAAGTTCGCTTTGAGAGTGAATGTGATGAGAAAATAATTCCCGCAGGGAAAGACGTGTGTTGTTTGTTGTTTGTCTTTTAGAGAAGTGTTTTGAGTTTATTGTTTGTGAAACATTCTCATACTAAGACTTGTTCATCGTGGTAGATTCCTTACACCTCGCCCCGAAACATGACGCGTATAAGTAACCCACGGCAAAGTCTCATGTTGTATGAGAATACTCAACCTTTATTAGGTGTTTTATTGTTTTTCTTTATGAGATGAGAAAGAGAGACTCAAATTGCAAAAGGACAAACTAAGGGGACTAAGACACAACCCTAAATTTTTTATTGCATGCAAAGGGGAGATCCTAATGGTTAGTTTGGTTTTCTAATCCTAATGAGAAAAGGAAAAGAAGAAAAGAGAATTAGAACTCAACTTACTTTCTAAGGAAGTTAAGTTGTTTCTACAAAAGGGGGGAAAAGCCTATACAAGAAAACAAAAGTGCTAAGGCAAACACCTTTAGAAAGCATAAAGAGATGAATAAGAATTTATATAAACAAGGCTTACCTCAACCTCCCTACAAAACAAAGGTTAGCTTTTCAAAGCATTTTGAAAACATAAAGCATGGAAAAAGCTCAAACTAGCTTAAACTAGCCAAGGAAGCACCAAAGATTTCCTAAGACCTAAAACTAAAGGATTGTATATGATAAGAGACTTCTAAATTCAGAAGTTAAACCCTATTAAAGAAATCTAAAGTTACAAGATCAAATTCTCACAATCTATACCTTAATGAGTTACTAAACCCTAATGGAAATCAAGGTGGAGTTAAATGAAAAAATTGAATGATTATGCAACAAGAACTTGAATGAGGTAAAAGGTGAAATTGGTCAATGCAGATCATGTGCAATGCCTCTCCTGTTTGGATTTTTCATGATGTGCATGGCATCTAAGGTACACATGCATATAGGTGATGAATTGCACTCTTTAGGTGATGAAGCCTTGTGATCAACATGTTAACTGATGCATTCAAGCTTGACATGAGTTGAATGGAACACTTATATCATTTCCTTAGATATCAAGTAACCAGATGCAAAGTTGTGATCTTCAATGGAGTGAATCTTCAAGAACAAGGCATCAAACCATGAAGTTCTTGTGCTCAATTTGAAGTGGCCACTTCATACAACATATTTTGAGTTTGGTTCATGATGAGATCATGCTTCTAAGTTGCTCAAAATGTCCATTGAACTTTCTTGATCATGAATGCACATATGGGCCATCTAAAGATATGCATGCCTAGCAAGATGCCCAAGGAAATTTCAGTTTCACAACCCCTACTTTGATCCATCATATGACCATGATACATTGATCAAATAAAAAAATGCCCAACATCAATCTTGAAGAAAACATGGAGATGAACAAATTTCATGTTGGAAGATTTTTCATTTGAGGTAATCTTTATGGAAAAATTGAGTCATACTTCTTGCACACCACATGTTTGTGAAAATACCTTGCCTGGCGTGCGCAAGATGCAAGGCATAACTTGGTTTTTGCCCTAGTTTGCCCTAGTTTGATCAAACTTTGATTGATCATAACTTCTTCAATTTTAATGTTATGAACATGTTCCACCCATGGATTTGAAGCTTAGGAGGCCCTCTTTCAAACAACACAAGTGGAATTTTCATTTCAATTTTATTTTGGAAGTAGGCCTCTCTTGAACTTGGCTGCAAAATGGCCAAAACTTGCCATTTTTGGAAACCCTAATTTTCCAAAATGGTAAGTCTTGATTTTCTTGATTTCTAGGGATCCCTCCATCATTTCTTGATAAAATTTGGTCCATGGACTCCTTGTAACCTTAATTTCATGAATTTGACCTCAAAAAGCCAGGAGTTGACTTTTTCCTCAGCATGGTTGACTTTTCCCCAATTCCTTGATTTTCAAGTAACTGATCAGTTGAAGACCCTCTGAAATGATTCAATGGATGAAATTTCAACCCTAGACACCTAATATCACGTGGAAAACAATGAAATCAAGTTTGAACCAAAATTTCACTGGGAAGATCATTTAATCAGAAACCCTAATTTCATCCCCTTTTGTTATGAGGTGTTGCTCTGCTTGAATTTCTTTGATCAATACCCTGCTTTCTAAGACTTGTGGAACCCAATGAGATCTTGTGAGATGTTGTGAACCCTTTTAACAATGTTGAGAATCCATGTGACCCTTTGATTGCCTTTGGATGATCATCAACTTCTTCAGTCATTGATCACAATCCTTATGCCTCAACTATGATTGTTATGATGCAATACTTTATGTCATGATATGGATTTGTGTATGCAATGTGATATGCTAGATGCCATGAAAATGAGAGGGAAAATTTTGGGGTATTACATAAAGGAAGTGGGGCTGGAATGATAATGGAAAGGGCCTGGTGAACAAACATTGGAATATTCTTTGTGTTTCAATTTTTAGGTCAGTAACAATTAGGCAGAGTACGAGGCTTTAATCGTCGGGATGCGTCTAGCAAAAGAAGTCGGGGCAACCAGTCTCCTAGTAAAAACAGACTCCAAGCTAGTAGTTAGATAAATGAAAAACGAATCCCAAATAAAGGATCCCCCATGATGAAGTATTTTCAGAAGGCGTTGTTAATTTCCAAATCTTTTTCTGAGTTTGAGGTCTTGCACATTCCAAAAGAATTTAACACTCGGCCCAACCTCCTGGTCCGCCTAGCTAGTTCCAAAAGCTCAGGAATAAACAAAATAGTGATTCAAAATATACTTGAAACGCCTAGTATACAAACAAAATATTCACAATAGAGATTGCTCAAGGATGGACGAAACCTATCATCTTGTATCTAACACAGGATGTCTCTCCTATGGATTTTATTTTGCAAGTTTATTTACTTTCAACTTCTTGCGAGTTAACTAGGTTGGATTCAATTACAAAATCACTTGTGATTGTTCATTTCTCCGAAAGCATTTTCGGGGTAATGACAGTCTGTGCATTATGAAAATAGAAGAAGTGTAGTTTAGTAACCATCAGATGAGTAAATTCTAACTTGTGAATGGATTTCCACAACTTCAATTCCAATGTGTGGTTGGGTTTCCGTTTAGAATTTCTTGGAAGCTTGATTTTCTGCATGGCTTCTTTGTTCATGATCATATTACCTAGCAGTATAATAAAGCCAGGTAATTCCCTCGTCATTATATTGCAATAAAAACTTGTTATTGAGATATTTAACTAACCGCGATTATGTTTGATGTTCAATGTAGAAAATGTTGGTTTATCTCTCTCGTATGGATTATCGTTGAATTCGGTGTTGTTATGGGCCATATACATGAGTTGTTTCATTGAAATCAAAATGGTGTATGTTGAGAGGATAAAATAGTTCTCAAATATTCCATCAGAAGCAGCGTGGAACATTAAGGATCGCTCGCCTCCTCCAAATTGGCCTGTTGAAGGCCATGTTGATATCAAAGGCTTGCAGGTATCTACAATAGATTATTCCTTTTGATAAAAATGGCACATTCTATTTCCTTATGGTAATAAATTAATCTTGTGTGAAACAGGTCAGATATCGTTCAAACACTATTTTGGTTCTTAAAGGCATTACTTTAAGCATTAATGGATGAGAAAAGGTTGGTGTTGGTAGACGAACGGGGAGTGGAAAATCAACTTTGATTCAAGTTTTCTTCAGGATGGTGGAACCTACCAGAGGAAAAATAATCATTGACAATATTGACATATCCTCCTTAGGACTTCATGATCTCAGATCTCGATTTGGTATCATCCCTCATGAGCCTGTCCTTTTCGAAGGCACCGTGCGAAGTAACATTGATCCAACTGGATAATATACAGATAATGAGATATGGAAGGTAACTAAATTTTCAATCACTATCTTTATAAGGTCTAAAATTTTGCTCGACGTCACTCGGTTTCTCCTTATATTAATAACAAATTAGTTTTTGATATCATTGGCAAATAATCTTAATAATAAGGTTTGTAATGATGCAGAGTTTGGAGCGTTGTCAACAGAAAGACTAGGTAGCTACAAAGTCTGAGAAAATCGACTCATTAGGTATTGAAGAATCTTACCATTTTGTTTGATCTATTTGAACTTCATTCCCATTTTTCTTTATACTCATTTGCGCCCCAATGTCATTTATAGTGGTTGACAATGGAGATAACTGGAGTGTGGTGCAGAGGTAGTTACTTTGTTTAGGGAGAGTCGTGCTTAAGCAAAGCAGATTTTTATTCATGGACGAGGCTACAACTTCTGTCGATTCTCAAACCGATGCAGTAATTCAGAAGATCGTCAGTGAGGACTTTGCAACATGTACCATCATCAACATTGCTCATAGAATACCAACAGTGATGCACTGCGATCGAGTGTTAGTTATAGATGCTGGTAATAAATGCACGTCTATTTTTTCACTATCAGTGCATATATATTAAACTTGAATTCCACGTTGATCGATTATAGTAGTCTAAATTATGTTTGTTTTAATATAGGGCGCATGAAACAATTCGACACACCTACGAACTTGCTCTAGAGGTGAAATTTGGTATGACAAACACATATGTCGAATATGATATTGAGACATCTTATCTATTACTTATAAACATGGTAATGCATACATAACAGTACTTAAAAATTCTGATATATCAGATTTAAACATGCTTCAAGATGTTTCAACATCTGATATGACATTGAGTTCAGGTATTGTATAAAACATAAAACAGAAAAGTTGTAAAGAACATAACAGAATTGTTAACCCATTTCGATCAAACTCATCTACTCTGGGGGATACCAAGCCAGGAAGAAAATCTATTATGTAGTATCAATTCAAATCCTTCTCAGCAAACACCTATAATTTACAGTTTTCTCACTTAATCACTACCTGTGCAACTTCTACTTAGGAACTCCTAAATATGAGAAACTCATCCTCACTTCCAATCACCTCAGTGATGTCTCACAACTCTTAACTCTCAGTTGTTGATAGTGACGGCTCTATACCTATACAAAAATTCAAAAAATAGAAGGCACACTTCCATGACAACAACTTAGAGTTGCTTACAAGCTTCCTCCAAGAGCAATCCACCTCTTACTTAGCAGTTTCGAGGTTTACAAATAAAACAACCACAACTGGGTTCCTTATTGCACGCGGCTGCCAAAAGAACACAACCCTAATGATGTTTACATTTTTGTTGGTTGGTTCTAAACTAGGTTACAAGGTTTCTTTTATAACCTATTCCCAACTGGATCTGGGCCTAAATATCACAGCATAAACGCTGCTACAAAAATGCAGAAAAATCTGCTACAAAATATACAAAAAGATCTTCAAATATAAAAACCTAAAATATCTCTATATTTAGAAAGTATATATTCTTCAATATTCTGAACCATGCTGGATCACAACCTTCTAAAAATAGCTCCTGATAAATCTCAACAAAAACACTTAAAGAATATTTCTGAAAACTCATGCAAACAGAAAATTGGACAGTTATGATTTCAGCACCAGACAGAGATGTCATGACATCAGTCTTGACATCCTGCTAAAACAGCAGCACACTTAAACTTTCACACCTGCAGTGGTGTTCTATTTTTATGTCAAGAAATTCTTCATAACATTTTCCCGAGCAACATGTTTTGCAAAAATTGATGCCAACTCAGAACTTACAATCTCCCTTTTTGGCACACTTTTGGCAAAAACATAATTTGATCATACACGTCATATTAGAGGAAAATGCAGCAGCAGATAATAGAAGTTAGAACATCTTTATAGGAATATACCAAAATGAATACCAACAGTAAAAGCTACAGAACTATCAATCTCCCCCTTTGGCATATTTTGGCTAAAACCTTCTTTGGACACCCATCCAACTCCTCCTCAACCAAGGGACACCTGATGTTACTTGTTTCTCCCTCTTTTTAGCCATAATAGGACCACCATCTAGAACACCAATAAGAACACTGCTCCCCCTTAACTTCACAAGTCCAAGTGCAAAAAAATTTAACACTCTCCCCCTATCAAGGATAATACATGCTTCTTTGTACTTTGATGAATGGAAAACATAAGACGCATCTTCATGTCTTCAAGAGCTCACTCTCTGTTTAATCCACAATTGAACATAATCACCTTTTGTATCAAAACACATGATCCCTTCTTGGTTTGTTGTTACCACAAGCTACAACTACTGATCATCTTCTTGCTAGCAAGACTTGCCACTAGGCCTACATTACCTTCACATTCTTTTGGCCATACACTCCAGACAATACTCATCCAAACTAATTCTGACATTAATTTATGAATATCCATATTCAGACTTCCAAGCAATCAATACATGATTTACTTCAGTCTCTTCTACATGTTTCTTCCAGTACAAATCATTTACTTCATCATTCTCCCTTATGATTAGGTAGGATAAGAATAGAAACCATGTAGGCAAACACCCAAGATAATGTACTAACACCTAGTTTGAAAATTTACCACACATTAATACCTTATCAACATGATCTTAGATGTGTTCCACCAACTGGACTTACTATAGCATAGTAATCCAAGAACTGAAAATCTTCAACTGCATTGTGCCACCAGCTTGAATCAGAAATCCAGAAAGAGAGATAAACTCTCATCCACCTTCAAGAAGAACAAATCTCCTTGAGTCTTCAACTCATTACTCTTCTTCCCAAGAGCAATTTGTTCCAAGACAATCCTCAAGAACAACCAGCTGCCACACTCTGATCATCTTGATTCTTCGAATCCAATATAGAGATAAACCAATTGCCACAATTTGATCACCTCCTTTATGAATCCTCATATGAAAAATCCAATTACCACACTTGTCTTTTTCGCGTTTATCAGAAAACTTCCAAAGATATCCTGATCAATAAAGTTAATCTTCACCAAGTTGTCAAGATAATAGGCCTTATGAAGCATTCAATCCATGTAGATCATTATATCTTAAATTGATGTGCCACTTCACCAATTAGATTATGATGTTGAACTAGAAGTTTGAACATTGTTAGTCCACATCCAGCTGTTAAATTCAGCTCCTTCTTCTGCCATTTTAAAGAACCTCCTTCCTTTACAGAACAAGAGTTCCATGATCTCATAGACTTGGTTCATCAACCAAGTTTGAGTAAACAACCTCCATTTTGTTGGTTTTGCAGAAAATCCTACCAATATCACATATTGATGAGAAACTTCCACAGTTTTCTCCAAAGTCTTCAAACCTGCCACTGTCTGAATCTCAGAAGGAATAGTTCAAAACTACACCTTGCAGCTATACCAAGGATGACATTTCTCCTTGAGTAAAGCAATCTTCACAAAGTCCTGATGATATTGTCAATAATAACTTCATGATTAAAAAACACCTTCCTTGTCAAGGGAAGAACAAAACTCCAGCTGCACCCACCATACAATAATTTTTATCCTTGCACCAAAAGACCACATATAGAACTTATTAACTCCCCCTTTCATGAACAACCAAAGATCTTTTGAAAACGAGCATTAGTTACTCAGAACACTTTCTGAACCATAAGATTCAGACTGCAGATATGCATACTTCCAGATAAATACTAAGTCTTCCGTCAAAGTATTCAATTTTATGCATCATACAAACAATAGACAAACGCCAAGTCTCCCATCAAGGTATTTACTATAGGTCAGATATGATTACCTCCCCACGCGAGGTAGGGCATGAGTCTGGCTTCTTCTTCTGCAGGCATCTGATACTTTTTGAGATGATGTTCTAACATTCTTTCAGACATCAATATCAGTCACAACTTCACAGTTACTATGGTTTTGAAGACAACCATCATAGTAATCGATGCACAGATAGGGGAACACAAGAGAATCAGCCATTAATAGATGACCAGACCAAAACACAGACATATGCAGCAGCTGGAACACAAACTTCTCTTTCAGATTCAGTATTCAGACTGTCTGATTTGAGATGTCTTTACACACAATATAAAAACTATCAGCTATATCCACATTGTAACACCTCAAAATTTGCCCTCTCATTTTCATGCCATTTATCATATCCTTTCATACATTGCATTGCATTTAGATTACAATTGCATCATAAACATACATGAATATACATCTTCATTTGAGCTTTCACAGGTTGCGACTGGCCTTTATTTCTTCATGCGGCACGTGCACAAGAATCTCAGAAGAAGCCAAAAGTTCTCGGTTGATTCAGAGGAGTTTAAGCAGAATATCAGTTTTATGGTGCAGTTTGCAAAAGTTGTAACTTATGCTCGGAAAATCATTTTGGCTTGAAACTCATTAGTTTTGACTGTTTCGGTATTCTCTACAACTTTTGTGTTTGGCTCAGAGGCCAATTCATCAAAGAAAAGGGCGGGAATTATTTGTTTTTGAAATTTTGGTTTCGCCGATTAACTGTGCTAGCGGTATTCAAGAGTTCGTAACTTCTGATTGGGTCAACATGTCTGAGATATTCATATGCCAAAAGTTCCGTCTTGATATCCTTTCCAACTTTTGGGTTTTGGCCTAGAACTAATTCTTTGAAGAAGATCTCAGAATGTGCGAGTCTTTAGAGTCGACATGGTGAAAAACAGTGCTGAACCGGTGAGTTTTGAACACTAAAAAATTCATAACTCTTGGCTCGTTCATCAAATTGATGTCGTTTCGGTGTCTAAAATTCCGTTTAGATGTTATCTTCATTATGTGAATTCAGTTTGGGTTAGGTCCGAGCGGAAGGATCTCGAAAATGCGAATTACCAGTAAGGTTCTTTGATGTAGTGCATTGTCTGTCAGATTTTGTAAAATTCATAACTCGGTCAATTTTAATCGGATTTCACCCGTTCTTGAAGCGTTGGTTCACAAACTTTATCCTCTTCAAGTTCAAAGACAAACGCGAGTTCGAACAGTGCTCCAAAGATTGTCGTTTTGGTTTGTTTCACAAATCTGAAGTGTTGAACCGAAGAAAAAGGGTGAAAGTGGTTTCACGAGAAAATTCATATCTCCCTTTTCATTTGTCCAGTTGAGCTTACATTTTGACACCAGGTCACTGACTCATAGATCTACAACTTTGCTGACAAAGTCGAGTCGAGATTATGCTCCGGAGAGGTTGACCTAGTCACATTTTCGATTAGCGGACACCAAATAAGCCGAAAAAACAACTTATTCAGTGACGTCTTGCAGCTTAAACGTATCGATCGCACTCGATTTTGATCGTATGACGTTCGTTCTTTTTGCATTGCAACCGTGATTCAGAGGCGGACGATGTTGTGGAAGGCTCAGAGTCGAAATTTCTTGCCGAAGATATTGTTATTTTCACTTAAGCCGAAATTCTACCTTTTGCCTTTCATTTTACACTCCACTATACATTCTTTTGACCCACAATTTGTCTCATAACTTCAATCATAATTTACAAACACCAAAAAACTCTCACAAACTATCTCTAAAGGATCAAAGTTCATTCTCTCAACTCTTTCTCAAGAACACAACAACAACTTCATCAAGAACTAAAGAACACAACAATTCCGATCAAGCTTCCGGTAGTCGAGCCACCACGAACCACCACCTCCGGTCAACTTCACCACCGTAAGACCACCATCTTACGCCGCCGGCAGCCGCACGGCCTCTCCTCCTTTCCTCCGTTCATGATCGCGTCTCACTTCCTCCGGATTCACAATTTCTTCATCGATTCTTCATTCGGTAAACTTCTTAAACTTTAATTCATGAATAATTGTTGAATTGTTTCTTGAATTGAATTTTGAAGTTTAATTAATCTTGTGGAGATTATGTATATTGATTCATGATTTGATTATTGATTGATTCTTGATTAATTTATCCTAATAATTATTGTGGTGCATAATTGAAAATGCTTGGTAAAGTTGACATAGAATAATCGGTTCATGTTAGGTGTTTGACAAAATTCCTAAGAGACCTAATTATTATAACTTGATATTGATTGAAGTTCTTGACTTTTAAATTCATGCTTGTTTCAATGTGCAAATTCGAAATAGGATAGGTTGAGGCTTAATCGATGATATTGTTCATATGCCGCGTGTCGAAAAGTGCGTTTTAGTCATAACTTCCTAACCGTAGCGCGTTTTCACGAATGTGAATAGTGTAAATTGACTTTGTTGATTATTCCGGAGCCATTGGTAAGCTTTTTAGTCAATTTCGGACAATTTTTTTCGACTATTTCGCTACTGCCAGCCGACGAAATTGGCCAAAACGTATCACTTCCGAGCGGAATTTTCAAAAACCGATTGCATATTTGAATCCGTTGGCCCATTTGCTAGTTACCATGCGATTTTCGTTCAATTCCGAGTCGGTTATTTTTGACGCGTTTTTTCGTTTTAAGGCTTTTTAAGTTCGGTTTGGTGCGATTTTGATGCATTGATCTTGTTTTGACTTGTACTTATGTTTGTTGATCATTTTTCATTCATTGTATGTAAATTTGTTCGATTCCGGTTTGAGTTTGCATGTTGTTTATGTTAGAGCATAAGTGCTGCCCCGTTTTGAAACATAAATTTCAATGCATGTCCATGACTCGTATATTCATCTTTCTACTTGATTTTGAGTTGTGAGGCATAGGTGCAACTTTCGGTTGCACCTATATTTGGTTTCTAATGTGTTTGTTGAGTTCATGCAAGGTTCTCGCAAAGATCTTAACGACGGTCGTTTGGTTGGTATTCCACTTTATTTGTGGGATACCTTTGGATTCAAATGATATTTTGTGTCGTTGTTTTTGTTTCGATTATGGTGGATCTTTACAAAGCAATTATGGAAGATAAACATTTATTTTGCTTATGGGAGATTACAAGACCTTGCATGAAGTTTTTGAGTTTCTTTTATATGAAGAATCGGCACTTCAATCAAGTAAGAAATCTCGACTTTCTCTACTTTAACGCACCATTCTAGTCATATGCGGCTTAGGATTATATAACTTAAGGTGCATATTAAGCCCTCTCACCTGAGGCACTGGATTTATTGGTGATATATAGTGATATGTGTCGATTTCGGAGCTTAGGGATTAGGTTACAGATTGTAGAATTAACTTCCTTTCACGTTCCCTTAAAACACCGATTTTTGCCCATTTTGTCGCAATTAATAAAAATAGTTTCAGGTGGGATAAAATTCTGGAAAAATTCATGAGTGATCCTCATCCTCTTAATTAATTTGTTATATTTTTTTATTCCAGTTTTGATTGGTTTTAGTAATTAATTTGGATTTTTCATTCCAAGCTATCCCAAAAGGAATGGTATTGACATAAGGGACCAAAAGCCATTTTTTCCAATAGGTGTGAGACATATTTTTTGTGTGTGATTAAATACTGGAATTGGTGACATTATGATGCTACTTAGGCATTTTTTTCATAATTTTTGGTGTCATTTTTGATCCACTTTGTGGAGTTGTTTTTCGGCGATCATGCCTTGTTATCTTGCTCGTTAAGGAATTATTTTGAAACTTTGGTGCATAATTTTGTGAAATCCTTTTAGACCATGTTAGATACTGACTTTAATATTCCAGGGATTTAATTTCATAATTTTTCAAGCATTTGTTTTATTTTTCCATGTCACTTAGATTATAGGTCCAAATATGTGTTTATTTGCTCCATAACCTAGATATTAGAAAGGCATTCATGCCATTTTCTTGAGGCACCTTTTGGTAACTTTTAGGAGTTGATTATAGGTCATTTTTAATTCCAGTCATAGATCACTTTTTGAACCATACTCATTTGGTTTGTTTTTGTGTTCCTAAGCGCATACTTACTTGAACACGTGTAACTTAAACTTGTTTCTCTTCTCCTCTAATTGTTAACATGAATTATTTGGGAATAATTAATGCCTATCCATGAATTCTAATTGCATCTCATAACTTGTATGCTACTGACCCATAATCATCTCATGCATATTTATATGCCATTCATCTTTAACTTGCATCATGTGTGATCTTTTACGATGTTTGTTACATTTCTTCTCACATCTTCTTCTCCTTACTCCATAGGACTAAACCATTGCATCCATGATGGTATGTTCATTAATACACATTCATAAGCATTCACTACTGACTTTGATGTTAATTTCATGTATTAATTCATGCTTGTAAGCCATATGCATCCATACTTCATCCATAAACCCTAACTTGCATTTAGGTGAACTTAGGTGAACTTTTGGTATATAGTTTGACATAGTTTGATTTTGTGAGGTATCCTAGCATACTTAGGGACCTATATCATGTAGCTACTGACTTTAGAAGTCATTTAACCTTTAGGTACCTTCATATTTATACTTAGGTCTTATTTTGAACCCTAGTTCCATTCTAGGACGTTTATGGTACTTAGTCGCTTTTATGATTTGATTATACTTTCAAGGCTTAAATAGTCTTTTAGTCCCTGTAATTTAGCAAGTTTTTGGTTTTCGTCCCTGAAAGTTTTTTTTTTCGGTTTAAGTCCCCACATTTCCAAAACGCTTTGGTTTTAGTCCCTACTGTGAGTTAGACGTTAAAAAAAAAGGGATGTGGCAGACGGTGCTTATGTGGCAGGTCGTTTGGCATTTCTCAATAATCCAAGTGGCATTCTCATTTACACATGTGGATTTGTCATTTTCCTATTTATTCTAGAGGGACCAAATCCAAGATATAGAATCACAGTGTGGTCTTTTTTCTTCAAGCTTTCTTCTTTCTTCTTTCTTCCCTATCGTCTCCAATGGCATCTTCTTCTTCTGCACAATCTCATCACGTTCAAGCACCAGTTTGTGGTTGCAATAGAAGAATGAAATTGTTTATGTCAAACACTGTTGAAAACCCTAATAGAAGATTTTGGAAGTGTCAAAACTCAGGGTTAATGTCTGGATGCAAGTTGTTCATTTGGGATGATGAAATAGAATGAAATCCAGCCAGTGATCTTAAAATTTCAAGTGGTTGTGAGTGTTCTGAAATGTTGAAGGAGTTTGTTAAGGATATTGAGGTTAAAAAAAAGGAAAAAGTGAAGATTAAGTTGGAGAAGGAAAAAAGAAAAGTGACATTGTTGAAGTTTTTGTTGTTTGGGTCATGGGGGTTCTTCCTTGCTTATCACAAATGGTGATGAATCCCATTTGTTTGTGTCTGTATTTTTGTTTTTGGTTTTTAGTCCCTGTAAAATTAATGTATTTTGACATTTGTTCATGTACCAAATGATTAATGAAATAGATGTTATGGTTTTGGCTAGTTTATGTATGCAATTATCTTACTCCTCTTTTGAATTGTGCATAAAGTACACCAATTACTTATCACAACAATGCTTTAACTCAAAATACACCCATTGTCATTATGTTTTTTGTTTTTGTTTTTAGTCCTTGTAATAATAAAGTATTTTTTGAGTTTGGTCCTTGTACATATATATGTGTGCAAAATACTGTAATCAAAATACACCATTTGTAATCAAAATACACCGTTTGTAATCAAAATACTGTAATCAAAATACATATTAATGTGTAACATTGTATCATAAAGCACACCATTTGTAATCAAAACATAATACAAAACAACATTTGTAATCAAAACATAATGGTTCAACTGTAATCAAATTACATAATACAAAAAAACAAGTCCATTGTATCAGTCAAAACATATGTCTATAGTTTCCATGGTTGTGCAGGGCTACTTCCTTCTCCCTTGAGTTTCTTGCACCTGAGTACCCTTGTTCTATCACTTCTCCTCAACTCTAACTTCCTTGAAACCTTTTGTTTGGGTTGTTTGGGTTGTTTTGCCTAGAAAGACACAATAAACACAATAGAAACAGAATATATTATAGGCCAAAGAAAATACATAGATGCCAATTTACAAAACAGAAAACAGACACATTAATAACATTAATAACAGACTCACCTTTTGTTTAGGAACTGCATTAACATGTTCTTTAGGTGTATGAACAACCTCTTGAACAGGTGCAGAGAGAATGTAGTTTGGTTGTGAGTCACTAACTCCTTGTGAAGCCATTACAGGTGGAACCTCAACAGTTGGAGGCTGGTCACTAGCAACTTGAGGTGGAGATGGAATTTTGGAACTGAGATCATTGAGATTGGGTTGAGGTTGTATTGTATCAAAAGCTGCACAAAGATCTGCTGCAAGCATTTCAAAGTCTTGGTCCATATCACATTGTGTATCTTGCTGTTGTTGTTGTTCTGAAGGAGGTTCATCTTGAGGCTGTTGTTGTTGTTCACTTGGAGGTACATCTTGAGGATGTGGTTGTTGCTGAGTTGGAGGTTCATCATGAGGCTGTGGACCTTTCTTTGGTTTTTTCTGCAAACAGAGTAGCACAATCAATACATATAGTAAGAATACATGATTCATGTCTGTAGCATGAATACATACCTTTCTTTTTTTAGCTTGAGGGTCAGGCACCTGAACTGAACTTGGAGGTACATCTTGAGGTTGTGGCTGTTGCTGAGTTGGAGGTTCATCCTGAGGTTGTGGTTGTTTCTTTGGTTTTTTCTGTAAACAGAGTAGTACATTATCATTGACATTTCCAACATTATTGGCACCATTGGCATTGGCATTGGCAGCAGCATTATCATTGATAGTTTCATCAGCATTTCCAGCATTATCATTGACATTTCCAGCATTATCATTCACATTTCCAGCATTATCATTAACTTTATGCTCAACAAATAAATCCACACTACAACAAGTTTCAACAGCATTTTCATAAATATTAGCTGCATCCCTATCACTAATTAGCCTTGCATGTTTACCCGATACATTATTATACCACCATAGAGAATAATCAGTGGCCTCAAGGTTGCAAATATCTTTCACAATACCAGTTGCTTCAAAATAGCTCCACCTATCAGGGTCTATCTCTACTTCATGTTTAACCCCACCTAAGTAATACACCACACCATCCCTAACCATCCTTCCCCCATAATGAATGTTCAGAATAAATGTCATACCTGAAGTTGATCAGTCCCGATGGTCAGTCCTGTTGGTCAGTCCCGTCGTCTTCAATGTATGAAGTTTACTTGACAATTTCCTTGAAAACTCTTCAATGGCTGAAAACCTAACTTTGTAGGGACGATAGTGAGAATGCTAAAATAACCTTTCATGTTCCATTTTGTGGTAGGAAAATGACAAATCCACATGTGTAAATGAGAATGCCACTTGGATTATTGAGAAATGCCAAACGACCTGCCACATAAGCACCGTCTGCCACATCCCTTTTTTTTAACGTCTAACTCACAGAAGGGACTAAAACCAAAGCGTTTTGGAAATGTGGGGACTTAAACCGAAAAAAAAAACTTTTAGGGACGAAAACCAAAAACTTGCTAAATTACAGGGACTAAAAGACTATTTAAGCCTACTTTCAATATGCATTGTCATGCTAACTTTTGTTTTGTAGGGTGGAAGATTGAGGTAAGCCTCACTTCATTCCTATCTCTTATGAATTATAATTGTGTTTTCCTTAGCATCTTGTGCTTTGCTTTTAGGCTTTCCCTTTCTTTAGAGACAACTTAACTTCCTTAGGAAGTAAGTTAGTTTCTAACTCTCTTTTCTTCTTTTCCTTTTTCTCATTATGATTAGAAAGCCACACTAACCATTAGGATCCCCCTCTTGCATATAATAAATAACTTAGGGTTGTGTCTTAGTCCCCCTTAGTTTTTCCCTTTTGCAACTTGAGTCTTTCTTTCTCACCTCACAAAGAAAATAATAAAATACCTAATAAAGGTTGGATGTTCTTATACGCCATGAGACTTTGTTGCGGAGTACTTATACGCGTCCTGTTTCGGGGCGAGGTGTAAGTATTTACCACGATGGATAGGTCTTAGTATGAGAATGTTCACAAACAAATTCAAAACATTTCTCATAAAAGACAAAAACAAACAATAAGCGACTATCCCGCGGGAACTTCTTTTCTCATCTCATTCATAACGCGAACTTGCGACGACTTGTCTCGCATGCAAGACGGTAAACACACTCGTACTAGACGAGCCTGCAACACCTGAGCATAGACATACGCAGTTCCAACTATAAAAAACACAAACAAATAGTTCCCGCCTTAGTTAGGCGAACTACGTCGACTCTGATCCTCATTTTCCCGATGAGGTACGTAGGCAGCGGGGTAGGGCCCGTTCGAGCACATTCTTTATTTTCCCTACATTTCCCCCTTTTATTCTCATTCTCTTTTTTCCAGTTCCCTTTCTTATTTCAGTTCCTTTCTCATTTTCATTCTCATTCCAGTTAGCAGTTCATTTGTTCAGCAGCAACTTTATTTCTCACCCTTTGAAACAACAAACAAGCGTGGATCCCGTCGGGTACGGCGGACGATTTGGGGTGCTAATACCTTCCCCGGTCGTAACCGACTCTCGAACCCAGATCTTTGGTTCACAGGACCTTTTCCTTTCCTTCTTCCTCAAGTTTGTGCAACATTACCTTTCCTATTCTTTCGGGATAAAAATGTCTGGCTGGCGACTCTACCTTTTCCGCGCCACTTTCGCGTTTGTACTAGGATGAAAATCCCAGGAGCGACACACATCAGTCAACTTCACTAGTTGACATAACTTGACTTTCATGTACAAGGAGTCTCTCTAAAATAATACTCATTGAAGCTCAGGTACTTTAGTCCTGTAGCAAGGAACATAAATAAACCGTCCTAAGGAGAACAAGACATGTTGATCACTCCTTGATCAACACACATAACTAAGAGAAGTTCCAGGGATAGAACCTTCTTAGACACACCATACAAATGCCTCCTCTTCTAGATCAGGAGTAGGTTCCAAACATGTGTGAAATAAACACAGTAGTTTAGCAACCAAGCATCTATATAACTATTCCTTGGACAACAAAAACATGCCTAATTCTTATGTGATGTTCTATCAAAAGATAAGAAATCATTCCAAGGATCACAAAGAGATATAAATACAGGAGATAGGTCTGCAAACTTCAGATCTCTTAACTACTTCTCTTCACAGTGCCTTGAGTGGACTTGAAAAACAGTCTTCAAGTGTCATTAGCACAGTTGACAGAAGCAGAAAGATATATATCCCCAACATCATTGGATATATTTCCAGAGAAGAGTAACCTTCTCAAACATAAGGAGTTATCAGAAGGATAAGCAGTGGATACAAACTCCTCAGAACCACCAGGTGTCATAACACAGCCCTAACACAATCTCTAGGTGACACCAACAGCCATAGGTTTAAAAATAAATCGAACCTGCCCCAATAGCAGCACTACCCCATGCTACAACATCAAAATAGTCCATCCTCCACTTCTAGGGCCATTCACACATCAAAACAGCTTTTCAGTAGAACCCTTCTACCTTGACCATGAACCAGAAAGTATCCCCATTGGATCTCATCCAGAAATAAACTAGGATGCCTGCTCTTATACCAATTGAAATTCTGGTATGACAGACTCAGATGTCGAATATGATATTGAGACATTTTATCTATTACATATAAACATGGTAAGGCATACACAACAGTACTTAAAAATCATGATATATCAGATTCAAACATGTTTCAAGATGTTTTAACATCTGATAGGAGATTGAGTTCAGGTACTACATAAAACATTAAACAGAAAAGCTGTAAAGAACACAACATAATTATTAACCCAGTTCGATCAAACTCATCTACTCTAGGGGCTACCAAACAAGGAAGGAAATCCATGATGTAGTATCTATTCAAAGACTTCTCAACAAACACTTACAATTTACAGTCTTCTCACTTAATCACTACTTGTGCAACTTCTACTTAGGAACTCCTAAATATGAGAAACTCATCCTCACTTCCAATCACCTCAGTGATGTCTCATAGTTCTCAACTCTCAGTTGCTGATATTGACAGCTCTATACCTATATAACAATTCACAAAATAGAAGACACACTTCCATGACAATAACTTAGAGTTACTTACAAGCTTCCTTCAAGAACAATCCACCTCTTACTTAGCAGCTTCAAGGTTTACAAATAAAACAGCCACAACAGGGTTCCTTGTTGTGCACGGCTGCCATAAGAACACAACCCTAATGATGTTTACATTTTTGTTGGTTGGTTCTAAACTAGGTCACAAGGTTTATTTTATAACCTATTCTCAACTGGATTTGGGCCTAAAAATCACAGCACAAACGCTGCTACAAAAATGCAGAAAAATCTGCTACAAAATATACAAAAAGATCTTCAAATATAAAAACCTAAAATATCTCTATATTTAGAAAGTATATATTCTTCAATATTCTGAACCATGCTCAATTACAACCTTCTAAAAATAGCTCCTGGTAAATCTCAAGAAAAACACTTAAAGAATATTTCTGAAAACTCATGCAAATAGAAAATTGGATGGTTATGATTTTAGCACCAGACAGAGATGTCATGACATCAGTCTTGACATCCTGCTAAAACAACAACACACTTAACTTTCACACCTGCAGTAGTGTTCTATTCTTATGTCAAGAAATTCTTCATAACATTTTCCCGAGCAACATGTTTTGCAAAAATTGCTGCCAACTCAGAACTTAAAGAGGCAATCATTATTTGCAACATTGGTTCAAGAGTATGCCAACCGCTCTACTAGACTATAACAAAACTCCAGCTTCTCTCTATATCTTTTAGCTTCTCTAGTATCCATATTTATTGCTAGAAAATAGAAAAAGCCGAAAACATGTTCACCAATGCGAATCGTTTCGATTAATATTATAAGTATGTTGCATGGAGAGGCTCAATTCAGCTACCATTACATAATCATTTTAAGATGAGCTTATTTGATGTTGGTGTATTTTGACCATGAATTAGTGTTGGTAGTAAGAAAATGTAGCGATTGTAGTTCTGATTTTAATAATATACTACATCAAATTGTAATGACTTATAAGTTTTGCATGTTTTGCTTTGCATTATAGTCCATAATTGAATAATTTGAAATTACTACTATGAGACTTGGCCAATGTCTTGCTTGCAAATTCGTTTTGTTGGGAAAAGAACTCCATAATTTTCCTCTTTCGTGAACTCAAAAAATAGACACTAGTGAAAATGTAAAATATAAGCGCAATGACACAAAATTTTAACGAAGAAAATCTTCTTAACGTGAGAAAGAAAAAAACCACATGATGTTTAGGTCTCTTAAACTTCAACTATAATGATAATGGGAATACATCAACTTCACCCTTAGGTGGATCTCACTACAATGTTGTTAGAAATTCTAACTTGATGCATTTCTCTATTGCATTTCATACTATATATAATAGTAGCAGTAATTACAAGTAATTACAACTTATAATGACAAATATTCCATTGTCTAATTTATCCAATCTATTACAAGAAAGTAAATAATTTACAATAAAGAATAAGATCAATTCTTAATTAACACCCCTTCAAATTGATGTGTCTGGTCAATAAGCATCAATATGATGACAAAAAATTGATGGTGTGGGCGCGAAACAGATTTGGTAAGAATATTTGCAATTTGAAGCTGAGTACTAAAGTGAGGAAGTGTTATAAGTCGGTCATCATAGGCATCACAAATTGAATGACAATCGGCTTCAATATGTTTGGTGCTTTCATAAAAGACGAGATTTGCAACAATCTGGATGACACTTTTATTGTCAGTATAAAGTGATGTAGGCTCTTGTTTAAGGAAATCCAAGTTCAGCCAAAAGACCATGTAACCAAATAATTTATGAGCAAGCAGTAGAAATGGCGCGATACTCATATTCAATAGAGGATTTCGAGCTTTTTCTTGCTTCTTACTTTTCCATGAGATCAATGAAGAACCAAGAAACATGCACCAACTAGTGACAGATCAATGACTGTCAGGACACCCTGCCCAATCAGCATCATTATTTGTGATTATGTTTTGGCCGTCTAAGTACTTCAATTTCACCAGTCGTTTGATAAGGTGGACTTTGTTTCTCGGCATCTTCTTTTGAATCAAGGATTCAAGTTTTGTCCATAACTCATACGCATTGGTATACATTGACAAATGCTCGAATATACATATATATAATGACAATTGTCTTCCGATTTTGGAGCTCCCACTCTTTTTCTTCCTTCCCCTCTTGCGCTTATCATTTTGGGAGATTGGCTCATGCAAATTTTGCAATATATGTGGTCTTCCTTCATCGACTTTCAATAGGTATAATTATCAACAACCAACTTGAACATATCTCCATCATGACTTTTATAACCTTCCATCTTGAGAACACATGAAAATATTTCCTTAATCTAATATTTTGTAAATAATGTCGCAACTAGAAAAGCCACAGTAGTTTGTGAATAATGCAACTAGGAAGTTACCAGGAAAGATAGGTGGGTTAATATTGACACACTTAAATTCCAAGTCCTTCCTTAGCTAGAACTTACAAAGAAACACTTTTGTAATACTACTATTTAATCCCAACAGTAATAGTTCTTTTCTGATGTAGAAGATCAAACAATGTTGCAACCACATAGTATACTAAGAACTTTCTTATGAGTACAACAACGTAGTATCCTAGAGCTCACACAATGCTCTTATACCATTGTTGGAAAAATACTTCCATAATTTCCCTCCTCCATGAACTCAAAAAATAGGCACCAATGGAAATGTAAAATATAAGCGCAATGACATAAAAATAATTTTAGAATAGAAAACCTTCTTAATGTGAGAAAGAAAAGACACATGACTCTTAGGCCTCTTAAACTTCCATTATAATGATAATGGGAATATAGAAACTTCACCCTTAGATGGTTTTCACTACAATGCATCTCAGTTTTTAAGGAACACTCTCATAAATTAGCTCACTATTTCACTCACAAGGAAACTCTCAATGAGGATAACTTTTCTCTCTTAGACAAGGTTCTTTTTCTCTCTTATTTCTTGTTTTTATTCTCTTGTGGTTGTGTTTTGAATGCTCTGCTTATGGTCCTATTTATAGGAGAAGCATGAAAAAGGTGCCTTACAGCATGAAGACACTTGTCTTTTGCCTTCCATGCAAAGCACCAAGTGTCCCTTACAAAGCGTGCACCATAACATATGTTACTCATGCACTACACCATGTGTAAGTCATATAACTTACTACTTGTCATCACATGCAACCTTCCATTTTTTTCCAAATGTATGTAGGCCATGTGGCAATGACTGGACCCTACACATTTTTGTTTATGTTGGAATCATGAGATATATGGTTGGACAATCGGTCGATTTAGATCGGTTTCAGGCCTAAAATTTAAATCTGATGTAAATCACCGTTTCATTTTTAAGACCCGGTTTCGATCGATAAATTGTCGATTTTTAGAGGATTCAATTAAATCAGGTTGAATGGTAAATCGGGTCGGTTAGTCGCTTTAATATTTATTCACATAAACCTATAAAAATGATAAAAAAAAATTTAAAAGTCTCAGACATTTATTTTCTAATTTTTTTTAATAAAAAAATTTACAAAATTTTAGAATAACCAAAAGAAGAATTATTTTTTATTATTGAATTTTTTTTATTATAATGTGATAATATTTCCAATATCATTTGACATTAATTTGATCAGTATCAAATTTTAAACCACAAATTAAATAATACTCAAAATTTCATATTTATGTTTTGCATTCTTGTGACCATTAGATTATAAAAATGATAATAAAGTGCCAACTTATGAACCTCATTTTTTTAATGAGTCAACCTTATAGTAATTAAAATAAATAAAATAAATAATAATTAGGTTCAGACGATTTCAGTTTTTGACGGGTCCAAAATAACCATCTAAGTCTGACCGAAGCAACCATATACATATACTATTCAAATTAAAAGACTGAACCAACCAACTTGATCCGATTTGATCCGTTTGCACAAAAAAGATAATAAATCGGTTGTTTCAATTAGATGACTCAAATTTTCCCATCCCTAATAAAATATATTTAAGAAACTCCAAGCATGCAAATATTGTTTACGTGCTAAGACACAATTAAAATTTGACATAATTAAACTGATAACTATTTTAATTTAGAAATTAGTGTATATTTGACATAATTAAATCGATACTAAGAACAATAAATTAGTGTCTATTTATTTTGAAGGACAATAAATTAGTGTATATTTCAAGAGAATTTCTTATGGCACTTTATATGTTTCTACCGCACTATGAGAAATTCCACAAATGTTACATGTTTCCAGAGATATATCTTCGGACGTATCTTTTGCACACTCAACAAAGCTCATTCTGAAAGGCGCCTATATATTAGGTTTAATTTGTTCTAGAGATGCATCTCTGAAAATAGTTCGTAGTTACATCGCCATAAAAACACCAGAAATAGATTTAATAGAAAATGAACTTTTCAAAATGTAATTGACATTCATAACATAAAATTATCATTACAATGATGATTTCAATAAAAAAAATTAATATTACATTTCAATATCCTGGAGTGGACGCTTACACATCTTCGGGATATCTTTGACCGATCTTTGTAGCGTCGCTTCCGATTCGAGCGAAAATTTCTCTTTGAAACTGAAATACGTATCCCACATAGCCCTATCATCCGCTCGAGTCTTGAGCTCAAATTTTCTGAACAAAATATTTTCTTGGTTGTCAATCGAAGATTAACAATACTCGAGCATCACAATTTTTTGTTTGTCTCTGTAACGTAGGAGATAATTGGTTTCATCTTTGATATCCTTGAGGGAGGTGATATCAATGAGCTTAAATGTCTTCTCAGGTGTAGAGTCGTCGGAGTATGAGACATTTGCGACATACCAATGGATGTTTATTTGTGACATTTGAGACATTTTGAGTTTGTGTGAAATATAACACTCGTTAACTATCATATTGATTCCAGATATATATCTTTGGAATTACACCCTATTATCTTGTTCCAGAGATGTATCTCTGGAACTTCTCCTAAAAGATTTCAAAAACAATATCATATAACAAAACCTTACGAAGATCTATCTCTGAAACTTCTCCTGAACCATTTCCAAAACAGAACCATATAACAGAACTTCATAAAGACCAAATATGAACCAAATATGCATAAAAACCAAATATGAATAAAAGGTGAATGTGTAACACTTCATTTATATTGATACACAATTATATACAATTATTTGTCTGGTTAAACAAGATATCAAAATGAATTGAAACATGTGTCGCCAGCAAAATCTATAGGTGGTACCCCATTGGACTTTTTTGCATTCGATACTTGCATCTTTTCCATAAATTGATATGGCCACGTCTCGGCTTTTGTAGTTGAATGAGTCGTCCACTCTGGTGATGTAAGTTGTATAGGGCATCCCAGTTCAAGTAAACTTGAACAAAATGACTTAATTTTGAAATCCATCCAATACACATGATATGATCATTAAGATTTTGGGGTGTTGCGGTGTATAGTGGAAAAACGGTTTTCGAAAACCCATAGCATGTTAAGTCAATACACATTCTATCATATTCACATGTTAATAGGTTACCCATATTAGGGAAGCTCTTCCATTTTGCCTCTGGTGTCGGGCCGTTCTAGAAAGGAACAAAAGACTCATTAACCGCATTGAATTTATCTTTATTTTCATACAATTGCGTGTATGATTCTTTATGCGTTTTCAACTCTGGGATAAGTTGATTTCGGATAAGTGCATAACTATATTCTCCTTTACCGGGTAAAGCCAAAACGACTCGGTAAAAGCAATTATCATCCCCCACAACATTGACGATCCATTTTATATATGTGTGCATGAAAATATGCATCTCGTCAATAAATGGAATCTTCGGTGAAGCGGCATCGGAGGTGGTTTGCTAATATAAGCTCCTTTCACAACATGTTTTTGAGATTTTGGAGTCGGTGAGTTGGGAAAAACTTTGTCAACGTGCTCAATATATGAAGGAGACCATGTAGTCGAGTTGTCCTTCGGTGTAGGCTTCATTTTCTTTGAAACACCTTTTTTTACGGGTTGAGAAAGAGGTTTCATGTCGGTGGTTTCAGGATAAGCAATCTTCCTCAATTGTTCTTTGATGTGGAGTTTCATGGTGTCATCAGCCTTCAAAAATATCTCTTGTATAAATTCTCATTCAGTCAAAATAGAGATGTTTTATTTACATCCATCCATGCATCCATCATCATCAAACCTAAGTATCTTCCAATGAGAGCAAACCTCATACATTCTTATTGACTCACCAAGTTTCACCTTTTTAGAAATAACACAAGCACATAGGAGACCATATGTTTTCACAATATTGCAACCAAACTTTTACGCTATCGGAGCCTACATTATCAACTCGTTTAGCCTCGTGAAAATATATAGTTCAAACCTGCTCGAGAAATGTTACCAACAAACTAAGAATATAAAGTGTTATCTTTAAATTTGTGTTCCAAAACCGTGATGCTCCAACCAAATGTTGTTTTGTATCTCATTATGTTGGTTTTGAATCATGTGGTTCACTGAGTCCCAGTCTTGTCATAAATCCTCCTTAATATTTCCCAACCAATTTTTCAAAGTAGCATGTGTAACACCCCAAACTTTTCACTCTTATTCATCACCAATGTCAAGTAGCTTATGCTTCATTCCCATGTCATTTAGCATATTCTTTCATACATTGCATAAAAAAATAGAGTATGCATCATCGAACAAGGAGCAGGGCATGTGATCAAGGGTTATTCGGTGATAATATCAATTATCAGGTCTCAGAACACATGACCAAGATCAGGTATCCAAGTTTTCCCACAAAAAAGGAAAATTTCAAATTTTGGTTGAAGTAATCAGTTACCTCCTATGTAGTAACCGGTTACCTGTTGAATTTGGGCAGAAAACTGGTTTTTTTGAACTAGTAACCGGTTACCTCCCAGGTAGTAACCGGTTACCACGTGCAAAATTTTGAAGAAAAAAAATTCAAAATTCAGTTTGGGATAACATTCATCACTTTTCCACTCCATCTTGCATATCACTCCACCAAATTCTATAATCTTCTACCACCTTCCAAGGGAATATTCCAAGAATATGCCAAGGGAATATTCTAAGAATATACCAATGGAATATTCTAGGAGTATTCCCAACTAACTTTAACTAACTCCTAACCTACTTTCCAAGCCAATGCACAAAGCTAGCTTCTAAACCCAAACCAATTTCCAAACATAATATATATATATATATATATATATATATATATATATATATATATATATATATATATATATATATATATATGTTTGGAAATTGGTTTGGGTTAGAAACATAATATATATATATATATATATATATATATATATATATATATATATATATATATATATATATATATATATATATATATATATGCACAAAGCTAGCTTCTAACCCAAACCAATTTCCAAACATATATATATATATATATATATATATATATATATATATATATATATATATATATATATATATATATATATATATATATGTCATTTTCACTCCAAACCTCACATCAACACTTCATTTTCACCATTTTTCACAATATTTCTCATCTCTCTCATTTTTCTTCCATTTTTCCCAAATTTACACAAAGCTTCATCTTCCATAATTCTTCAAGTTTTGCATTGAAACTTGAAGAATTAGAAGCTAAGCCTCCACTATTGCATTAATTTCACGGGTTATCGAAGAAATTGCTACTGATTTGGCGTTGATTTCACGTCTCGGAAGTGATTTTTGAAGATTTTCATCAACCGCATTTATTTTGTGTATTCACGTGAAGGAGCTTCGGATCTCCGATTTTCTCTTCTATCGCGTATTGATTCTTCGTTGCAACAATTACCAAAGTAAACATCCGCTTTGTAGGTTGGTGAATCTCATAATCACTTTCGTTTTAACTTATTCCACTTCGTCTTGACGCGCGTATTCTTCATGTTTTCTTAATTTTTGACACTTTAATCGATTAGATTATTAGGATTTAGAATCTTGATGTGTTTGTGGTTTTAATTGGTGTTAAATTGTTGCATTTAAGTGTAATTTTCGTGCTCATTTGATAGGAATTAGGTTAGAGCTTATTTGAATAAGTTGGTGCTGATTTTTACAAGAAAATGCAGAATTTTGTATTCTGGTCTCAGAGTAACCGGTTACCGAATAGGTAGTAACCGGTTACCTATGTTATTTTTAGCAAAAAATGCCAATTTTTGAACCGGTAACCAATTACCACATAGGTAGTAACCGGTTACCACTGAACCATAATGAAAAATTCTTGTGTTTTCTTGCAGTTTTGTTATCCATTCCCTCTCCAATCATCATGGATCTTTAGTATATGATTTTAGGGAGTTTTTAGGAGCTGTTTAGGTGCAGATGCATGTAGTTTCAATAAATTTCGACGCGCGTTTTGTTCGGTTCCGATTTTTGGTATAATCGTTGAATTTGTGTTCATGACATGTTGTGAATGTTGTTACCATGATTGAACTTCATTGTTAGCATGTTAATGAGGAGTTAAAATTTTGTTTTGCATTGTATTTGCGATCAATGCATGTTTCGGATACTTGCACGCATAATCGAATATGTTGCATCCTATTTGAAATTGCACAATTCACATGTTTGCATTCATTTTTGCTTGTTTGTTTGTTGCATTTCATTGTTGTTGATTGTTTCAGATTAGGAGGCAATAAAATACATGTTCATTCCATTGTTTGTTTGCATTAAAATTTCATCTTTTTGGAAAATACACATATTTACTTTTTATGGAAAATGCATTAAAGTGGTTGAGATGTTTGCATATTCACATGTTCATAATCATACTAACCATGTTGCATCCATTGATGATTATTGTATGATGCATGTCCATGCCTTGTTATTCATGCATTTACATTGTAAAAAAGGGATGTAATTATGCCATGTTTTCACTGCTGTATTTTAAAACAGAGGTTGTTAATTGTATGTTGCATTGCATTTTTTTGACACTTTTTACACCTGTTTCCATGGTGTTTGGTAGTTGTAATAGGTTGTTTGCATTTTATTTGCATTTTAGTAGTTGATTGTGCACTTAAGCGTTGTTGTAGCTACTGAATTTTTTGCTTAACTATTAGGCATTCTTAGGCTTAGGATTGAGTCTAGTTTAGATCATAACCATTTTAGAACATGTTGATACATTAATTGTCTTACTTTTTATCATTTTGATTTAATAAATCATTTATTTTACTAACTATTTTCAGGGAATAATGGAAAGTATAGAGTGTGGGTGTGTGCCTACATTCTACCTTCTTCCTTACCCTTTTTAAAGCTTTGAACTTGTGTTTGCGATAAGCATTTTATGCTTCTGCCACATTTCACTTTCTTCATTCCCTTTGAGTTCTAATCTCATATTCAATCCTTGAAGTGAGTTAGAACTTGATTTCTTTTTCTCTTTAGGATTATAATACCTCACTAACCATAGGATCTCAATTGAATGACAACTTAGGGTGAGTCTTAGTTTCCCTTAGTGTTTTTCCTTTCTCAACTTGAGTCTTTCTCTCTCATCTCTAAACAAAATCAAAACACCTAATAAAGGCTGAGCTTTCTCATGCGCCGAGAGACGTTTCCAGGGGATACTTGCACACATTCCATATGGGGATGAGGTGTAGGGTGTTTATCATGATAAATAAGTCTTAGCATGAGGATGTTTCACAAACCACACCTAAAAAAACACTTATTCTAAAAGACAGTAAACCAACAATAAACGTCTTTCCTCCGGAAATTCTCTTCTCATCTCTTCACTCAAACGAGAACTCGCTTCGACTTGTCTCTCTGCAAGATGGTAATGCACTCGTTCAAGACGAGCCTGCAACACCTGAGCATATGCATAAGCAGTTCAATCATAAAAAACACAAACAAAGTTCCCGCCTTTTAGTTAGACAAACTGCGTCGACTCTGATTCTCATTTCCCATGAGATACGTAGGCAGTAGGGCAGGGCTCATTCGAGCACACTCTTTATTTTCCCTACATTTTTCCCGTACCTTTTCGTTCTCTTTTTCCAGTTCCCTCTCTCATTCCAGTTCCAGTAACGGTTTTTATTCAGCAGCAGTTTTATTCCTTACCCTTTGAAAGAGACTAACAAGCATGGATATCGTCGGGTATGACGGACAATCTGGGGTGCTAATACCTTCCCAGTTCGTAACCGACTCCTGAACCCAACCTATTTGGTTCGCAAAACCTTTTTCTTTCATTTTCCTTAGGTATGTGCAACATTACCTTTCACTTTCTTTGGGATAAAAATGCCTAGCTGAAGACTCTACCTTTTTTGTGCCACTTTCGCATTTGTACTAGGATGAAAATCTCGAGAGCAACAGCTGGCGACTCTGCTGGGGATCGAACCCAGAATCTCTGGTTTCCCCTATGAGAGTCAATCCTAGCGCGTGTCTGTTTTTGTTTCTTTGGATGTTTAGTTGTTTGTTGTTGTGTGCTTGTGTTTAGTTTATTGTATCTTTACTTTACAACTTTATTTATTGCTTTCAGTATTTATTTTCCATGCATCATATATATATTGGACTATCTGTGTTGGTTTTATTTTGGTGGGATGGGGTTACTGAGTGAGGATCCTAATACCAAGGCTCGAGTGCACCCTAGACTCTAGCATGGACAAACATTATACTCCCATGATATATCATCATGATGAGTGGCAGTGTGTTCCACACCCAGACTGTGATCGCCTTGGAAATATTATGTGTGGGGATTTCCTCCACTTCTGGATATGACCTTGATAGTTATGTGCATATGGGGACTGATCATTGAGGACCTTAGTGGAAACAACCCTCTCCAGTGGTAACAGTGGCATACTATATTTGTTGGCAAACCCACTCGCACCCGAGGGCCCACTGGGAACTCGCATAGGATGGTCTGGTTATCTCATAGGAACTCAGTTAAAGCACTTTTCGTATGACGATAGTATTGTACCCTTCGAGATGAATATACTATTATTTCTCGATCTCAGTGCTTGAAGCTGGGAATTTATGAGGGATGTTTGTTTTTCCCGGACTCAGATGAGACCTCCCCGAGTAGTATATAATGCTAAGCCGATTCCCTGAGATGGTAATGCACCATTTCTCGAAGATGGTGAATGTATTATCGCTATTCGGCTTTGAGATTCTGTGATGTTGACCCAAGGTAGCACACCCGTGAGATGGGAAGGGTTTATAGGTTAGCAGGAACCCTAACTTTCAACATACCCGCTTCGTTAGTGTTACTGTGTGATATGATCCAGTTCTATATGGTCCTTTGGTTTTGAATTTTGGAATTTCTGCACAGAGATGATAGTACTATTATGACTCTTCACAGACACTTGGATATATAATCAACACCGATACAAACACATTACTGATCATATGCCTTACATTGCATAACATCATCACATCATTAATCATTTGTGTTCTTTTTCATTCTCAGGGTTTACACAACATTCCTAATTCCGGTCAAATTTCTTGTTCAGAGACGGAGGACTCTAGGAGGAAGAATATCCATTACAAATTATTCGACACTAAGATGGATATGATAAACAAGATGGTATCTCTAATCACCCCATATCATATTGAAGACTTCAGGAAAGGTTACGGGGGTATTCTAGATATAGTGGTAGACCTGGATAGTTCTGAGAGAAGTGTCATTCATACATTGATGCAGTACTACGACCCTCGGCTCAGATAATTTACATTTAATGATTTCAAATTGGGTCCTTTGCTGGAGGAATATGCTCTGATCTTAGGGGTTCCACTTCAGGATTAGGTTCCTTTCAACTTGGAGATGGCTAGACCTATGCATACTGACATTGCCGAGGCTTTTTATTTGATCTCGTATGTGGTATTTGCAAGTCTAAGTACCACCAAAGAGGAGTATCCATTTTTTTCTGGAATTCTTAGTGAAGAAGGAAGAGGAGCTTGCTGCAAAAGCCCAGTGGAATTTTGTTTGCGCTATTCTGGCCCTTTCCATTTATGGGATCATTCTGTTTGAAAATATCGACAAATTTGTAGATATGAACACCATTCATCTCTTTGTGCTGAAGAATCCAGTGCCCAATCTGTTGGGAGACCTCTACTATTAAGTGCATTATAAGAATTAGAAAAAAAACGAGTTGTAGCTCAACTGGTAGTGGGAATGGAATGAACATGTACTTGAACCCCAGGGTACATGGTTCGATTCCCACAGAAGGCAAAAATTCTAATAGTGATGGGGTAGTGAAGATCATGAGGTAATAGTTCCGGGTGCGCAGAAGGCTCGGGCTGTTACATAAAAAGGCGTTTTTTTTGTAACAGCTCGGGCCCCTCGCAAGGCAATCCCATAGCTCAAGTGGTAGTGGGAATGGATTGAATATGTACTTGAACCCCAGGGTACATGGTTCGATTCCCACGGAAGGCAAAAACTCTACTAGAGAGGAGGGTAGAGAAGATCGTGAGGTGGCAGTGTCGGGATTGTCTTGCGAGGGGACCGGTCTGTTAAAAAAAAGGCACCTTTTGTGTAACATCCTGAGCCTTCTGCGCTCCCGGCACTATTACCTCATGATCTTTTCTACCCCCTCACTAGTAGAGTTTTTTCCTTTCGTGGGAATCGATCCCTGTACCCTGGGGTTCAAGTACATGTTCATTCCATTCCCACTACCAGTTGAACTATAGTATCTCAAGTGGTAGTGGGAATGGAATGAACATGTACTTAAACCCCATGGTCACGGAAGGAAAAAACTCTAATAGTGAAGGGGGTAGAGAAGATCGTGAGGTAATAGTGTCGGGAGCGCAGAAGGCTCGGGCTGTTACATTTAACACGGTGTTGCGCTCCCTTGTTTCATAAATGGTTCATGAGGTACTTGCCAAATACTGAAGCCTTCACCGATCCTAGCCTAATCTGGGCCTAGAGGTTAAACATGTTATCTGCCAAAGACATCAACTGGTTTACCATGAGACTAAAAAGGGAGAACTTCATCACCAGCTGTGGGAGTTATCCCAGTGTGCCAATCTTAGGAGTAACTGAGGGCATCAATTATAACCCAATTCTCTTGAGAAGGCAATTAGGGTACGCGTGTAACACGGTGGGAGAACTGACTTAAGTTTAAATGTTGCGGATAGCAAGAGTCGCCACCGACTTTTATTTTATCCAAAAAGGAAAGGGCATAAAAGAACAGGAAAGACCTTAAAAAGATTTTGAGTTCGGGGGGTAGGTTATATAAAGGGAAGGTATTAACACCCTTTATATCCATGGTTATCCATGGGCTCTTAGTTACTTAGCTCACTTTAAACTGTTTTGAGAAGTGTAGTGTGTGATTAAAAATTTTCTAAGTACTTTATAATGATCCTTGTATGGATGTATATAAAGACTTTGTTTTGAAAATTTGTTTGAAATGTGAAGTGTAATGAAGTATTTGAAGAAAAGTGAGCAAGTACTTAAGAGGAAACCTACCCTATGCTAAATCTTTATTGTTCTTATATGTTCTTTCAATGGTAAGACTATCCCTATTATTAAGGAATAGGTAGTCATTACCTTGGATGTAATAAGGGACATGTGAAGGGACATCCGTATTTAGGCAACTGTAAGGTGTCTTAGCAATAGGAAGAGACTTATCATCTTTTATTCGAAGGGACAAGATCATTTACCGTAGGCAACACCGAAGGGACTTGATCTTATAATCTTAAGGGACTTGATGATATTAGAGAAGAGACTTTGCTTCAAGACACCTTACTTGACCTTATAATTAGGCAACAAGAGGAGTAACCTTAGAAAGTGCAAGATGGCGATCAAAGATCGACTTACGTGTGTGAGTGTTCATATTCATATAGTTATCTTATTAAGTAAGTCATTCTAAATTAATTTTAAATCACCAACAGGTTATCACTCCCTATAATTACTAACCATGGCAAGAATATTTATAAACAATAACATAAAAACAATAAACATATGACTATTACAAGGCTTTCGCAATTACATTATAATATAAATAATTAAATAATAGATATATAATAAATAAATAACAATTAAAAGGGTTAGCAACAATAATAATCATAAGAAAAAGAGGTTAGAACAAATATAAGGAATATAAAATTTAAGAGAATTTTTTTAAGTTAAATAAGCAATTTTTAAAGAATTTTAAAAGAAAATAATGTAATGAGAATAATAATAATAAACCATAGAATAAATATTTACAAAATATGATTAATTATTTAATTATATACTAGAAGAAATTAATTAAATTTAATATTTAAAATTAAACAAAAATTAGGGTTTGGAACTAGGGTTAATTTTACAATTAAGAAAAATCAGGATTAGGGTTTTGATTACTTAATATAAACTTAATTAAATTATTTTAAAAAAATATATATACAATAATAATATAAACAAATTTCAAATTAAATATAAACTAAATTAAAGTTTAGAAAATAAATTAGGGATTTTTTTAGAAAATATGAAGTTATATATATATTTACATATTATTATTTAAATAGAATTTTCTTATAAGAAATATAATTAAAATTAATTATAAAACAAAAAAATAATAATGAGAAAATGAATAAAAAGACTTACCTGGGGCAGGGATTGAACCCACGCCTTAGGTCCTGCCTCCCCTGGACTCACACTGCTACCACCAGGCCAAACGCGCGCATGTGATAGTGTTTGGGGCAACAATTGTTTTATTATTAACCTGCAAAAACACCAAAAATAAAACAAAAAACAAAATGGCCTGGGGGAGGTTTGAACCCAAGAAGGACCATTCGTTCACAAACAGATACACAAACCAACTGAGCTAACTGCACGCGTTGGAAATTAAATCAACAACAACACAATATATTTTAAAACATATATTTGAATTCTGATTTCAGCGCCAAACTTCATCTTCTTCACCAAATTTCCTGCGCATTTTCATACAACTTTTCCTGTGAATTTTCTTGCGTGTTCTTCCATGTTCTTGACCTACGAAACTCAAACAGCAAGTAAACAGTAAAATTTATTCAAATTAATTAGTGCAATGTGATCCTTATGAATCATACAATCTTCCTATGTTATTAGAATTTATTTATATTGTCTAAATCACAAAACCCTAAGTTGGTCGTTCAAACCCTAACAATGGTGAAATGCGATTTAGGTCATGAAACTTCAATTGGTTTATCCAGAAAGCTTCTATGCTTCAAAACAAACACGAATCAACAAGCAAAATCAGTTAATAACGCATGAGAGTATGAAATCGAAAAAAATGTAAAACATGAATGAGAGTGATTCGGTTAGCATGATTCAGTGCGTGAATGGATGGTTTTATGATCCAGAAACATTCAGTGATCTTCAAGGAATGATTTGCAACCTTTATTTTGTCTTGAGAGTCCCTCTAAATCCAAAACCGAATGTTACTTTTTTTTGAAAATTTTGAAACTTGTTTAGTGTTCTTGAGGCAGCAAAATTGTGTCCTTGTGATTGGGATGTCTTCAAGTATATGTAGAGATGAAAATTAGGTCAAAAAGTTATGGATTTATGGGCTTTTTAATGATTGCTTGATCATGAAGTTTCTATCTTTCAAATATTGAAAACAATCACATCTAACCTTGCCAAATCAAGCTAGCACGAATTTGGATTAGATCAATCATCTATAATTGATGTTTATGACCTTCAAGAATCATAATCTCATCCAAATATATGATTTTCATTTTTTTTTAATTTAATTTGTATTTTAATGAATAAAATTCAAATAAATACTAAATAAAATATAAAAAATCAGAAAAGGCATGGGTTGGGTCGTGCTTGATGATATTATAAAGATTGGATGGCAATTTGGTGGGCTCATTTAGCAAAAATTGGTTTTAAGGCCTCATTTGCTTCATAAACTTCCCAAAAGTTTCCCAACTTTGCAAGGGCACAAATCCTTCAATTTTAATGCTATGAAGGTGTTCTTGGACATTTTGGAAAGCTTAAAGATTCCTCTAACCAACCTCTTTGGTATCATGTCCATATCGTTTACCATTCTCAAGTTATGCTCTTTGGAAGTTGTTGACCTTTTGTTGACTTTTAAAATGACCTATAATGTCGTAGCCCATACCTTCCAAATGAAGCATTTTTGGGCTTGGCTTGTGAGACACAAAGTTGTAGAGAATTCAATTTCCTTCAAAATGAGCTTTGGATGGAAACTTTTTGAGGAAGCATGTGAAAGTTATGGCTGGTCAAAGTTCAGTTGACTTTTCCTGTGAAAACCCTAATTTAGAAACTCCTGATTCTTGATGATCTGAAATCTCCTTGATGAATCATGATCAACCCTTGATCAAATGATGAATTTTACTTCATATACTTGATATTGGCAAAAAATCATGAAGTTTGACTTTGGTTTGACCACAGTTGATCTCAGTTTGACTTTTTGACTGCTTTGACTGATTTTAGCCTATCTGATCATTTGACTGAGCAAATATTTTGGGAAAGTCTTGAAACTTGACATGGGTATTCTTGCACACGTATAGGATGTTATGCTCACTTGAAGTCTTGGAAGTCCATTTAGCCTGATGAAAGTCAAAACCCTAGTTTAAGATGCACTGCTTAGGAAGATGCATTGTCTGACGGAATTGTCAAACTTTCTGACCAATTGTGAACCTTGTGAACCTCATGAGATGTCTTGTTAACCTTGTGAAATTCTTAGCATACAATGTCTTGTCTTGGTGAGGGTAAATTTTGGGGTGCAACAGCTGCCCCTGTTCAATTTTCTGAAACCTGAGGGGTTAGATTGGTATATGTGCCATTCGTGACCTGGAAGGTTGAAGGGGATTGAACACAAAAGCCCAAAACTTTGCACTCGCCGGTGCGTAAAGTAAAGATTGTATATGCTTGAGTGGGCTTGAAGATGCCACTTGGAAGAACTGGAGATGGGCTTATCGATGCCATCCATAATATCAGTAGGTGATAATATCTTGATGTTGATACTGGATATCAGTACTAGGTCTTTGTATAGGCCGTCTCTGAATCGTTTATGCAACATGGTGAGGATTATCTCTTCTGGAAATATCCTAGATTAGGGAATAGATCTTTGTACATACCGTTTGCCTACTCTCCAAGGACAAAAGAATATCAGGATTAATTCTTCTGTAAATATCTTGAACTAGGGAATGGATCTTTGTACAGACTGTTTGCCTACTATCCAAGAACAAATAGATTAAATCTTCTGAAAGTATCCTGGACTAGGGAATAGATCTTTGTACAGACCGTTTGCCTAATATCCAAGAACAAATAGATTAAATCTTCTGAAAATATCCTGGACTAGGGAATAGATCTTTGTACAGATCGTTTGCCTAATATCCAAGGACAAAAGAGTGCCAGGATTAAATCTCCTGAAAATATCCTGGACTAGGGAATAGATCTTTGTACATACCTTTTGCCTAATATCCAAGGACAAAAGAATATCTTCTGAAAATATCCTGGACTAGGTAATGGATCTTTGTACAGACCGTTTTCCTACTATCCGAGGACATCTTGAGTAACGATTAAGTATCAGCATTAGACCTTCGTATAGATCGTTTCTGACCTGTTGTAAATTGTTGATATTTTTTTATCTGCATATAACTATCCTGCAAGGAAAATGTTAGTTTATGCAATGTGCATGCATGCATGTATGGCATGGTGCACTTAAGTAATGTATTATGCATTTATGGTATGATGTAAATGATGTATGTATGAATCATGCAGCCTGAAGCGTCTGGATATCTTTGTATAATAACTTGCTGGCTAGGGAAAATAAATCTCGATTCGTTGCTGAAGAATATGAGGACCTTGGTCCCGTTTCGTTTGATAGTATAGTATTTATATCCTACCGTCTTTGTTCGTCGTACTTCTATTGAAGGAATAAGTTCCTGAGTATCCTGACTGAGGATAAAAGAGATGGACATAAATTCAAGGGGAGACGTAACTCGAAGTTTCTATAAAGATAGCTTTGCTCTACTGGGGATTTGTAGTTATCTTGTGGGGATGAACCGGCGAAGCTTCGTTGAACTACCATCCTCGTTCGTCTTTAGTAAATACTATTACTGCATTTTATGCATTTCTGGTAAACATCAATCATATTCAAAAGCATACATACATTCAAACACAACCAATGGATGTTCTCGCTTATGTAAATAGGGTAAAAGTAAATCTGGATTCAAAGATGAAATTTTATTTATATTACAAAGTGACTTATACATAGGCAAGTTTGTACAAGGAGACAGAAATCCTAGTAAGAGGAATTCGTCGTAAAAAAATTTACAAAACAAAGAAAACAGCTATGTGAAAAATGATCCTATTGAGTTTCAATTTTACTATTGCCATTATCTTTAAGTATCTCATCTTCTGTTGTTGAGACAGAAACGATTGGATTGAGCTTTATCTGTTCGAGCTTGGGTTAAGTAACACAATTGACTGGGGCTATATGAGTGATCCAAACGAGACATAGTCATACGCTTTAATCCCTAACTTTTGCCTGGATTGCCTTTTCAGGTTTTCAATCCACCGGGATACCCCTTTTTGCCCAAGCCACCCTTTCAGGTTTTCGACTTGCCGGGTGTACATTTTTTACATATATATCCCTAATTTTTGCTCGAACCCTTTTGGTTCGCCGGGATGCCCTTATTTTTGCCTAGGCCAGTCAACCTAGCGGGTCTCTTTTTATGCGTAGTATTTTTTAACTATGTCTGCGTTTACAGGCTGTGGGAAATCTTCACCATCCATAGTAGCAAGCATCATGGCACCTCCTGAAAATACTCTTTTGACCACAAATGGACCTTCATATGTAGGAGTCCACTTGCCCCTAGGATCACCCTGTGGTAGTATGATACGCTTGATTACCAAGTCACCAGCCTGATATACCTTTGGCTTAACCTTCTTATTGAAAGCCTTGATCATCCATTTCTGGTACATCTGACCATGACAAAAAGCTGCCAACCTCTTCTCATCAATCAAATTTATCTGGTCGAGTCGAGTCTGAATCCACTCATATTCATCCAAGCCTGCATCCTTCATGATTCTTAAGGAAGGGATATGAACTTCAATGGGCAGAACTGCTTCCATACCATAGACTAAAGAGAATGGGGTTGCCCCTGTTGAAGTACGTATTGTAGTACGATAACCATGAAGAGAAAATGGTAACATCTCGTGCCAATCTTTGTAAGTGGCAGTCATCTTCTGTAGAATCTTCTTAATGTTCTTATTAGAAGCCTCTACTGCCCCATTCATCTTCGGACGATACAGAGAAGAGTTGTGATGCTTAATCTTGAATTGTGTGCATAGATCAGTAATCATGATGTTGTTCAGATTAGAGCCATTGTTTGTGATAATCCTTTCAGGGATGCCATACCTACATATGAGATTATTCTTAATGAATCAAGCCACCACATTCTTAGTAACAGATGCAAATGAAGCTTCCTCCACCCACTTAGTAAAGTAATCAATAGCAACCAGGATGAAATGATGCCCATTAGAAGCAGTAGGTTTGATCTCACCAATCATATCAATGCCCCACATGGAAAAAGTCCAAGGAGCAGTCAACACATTCAATGGAGCTGGAGGTATATGTACTTTATCAGCATAGATTTGACACTTGTGACACGTTCTAGAATGTTGATAGCAATCAGCTTCCATGGTAGACCAATAGTAACCTGCTCTCAATATCTTCTTTGCCATGGTATGACCACTAGAATGAGTGCCAAAGATCCCATCATGCATATCTTCCATAATCTCTGTTGCTTCCTTCTTATCCACACAACGAAGCAAAGTTGAATCATGATTGTGCTTGTACAACATTCCATTACTCAAAAAGAACTTAGCAGAAAACCTCCTCAGAAACTTCTTATCTTTGACAGATACCCCTTCAGGGAACTCCTGAGCTTCAAGATATCTTTTCACTTCATAGAACCAAGGTTTCCCCTCTGCTTCTTCAATGTCAATCTCATTGCAGTATGCAGGCTTTTCAAATATGTCAATAGTAATCTTGGGAGCTTCATCATCCCAGCTAATCTCAAACATAGATGTCATGGTGGCTAATACATCTGCCAACTAATTTTCTCTTCGTGGAATATGTCCAAAGGTAATCTCTTCAAAATATGGGATCAAAGACAACACATGATCTCTTTAAGGAATAAGATTTTCATGCTTGGTATCCCAATCTCCTTTAATCTGACTCACCACCAGGGCTGAATCTCCATATACATCCAGGAACTGAATCTTCATATTAATGGCAGCTTTGATACCCAGGATACATGCCTCATACTCAGCCATGTTATTGGTACAATAGAAACAAAGTCTTGCAGTAATTGGGGTATGACAGCCTTCAGGGGAAATGATCACAACACCAACACCATTACCAAGTGCATTGAAGCTCCATCAAAAACCATAGTCCATCGGGATCCTTGTTCAGGTCCGTCATATTGTCCAGGTTCTTTGGTAATAATCATAATGCTTCATCAGAGAACTCAAAACTCATTGATTGATAATCATCCACTGCTTGATGAGCCAAATGATCAGCTACAACACTTCCTTTAATGGCCTTCTGAGTAGTATACCTTATATCATATTCTGTTAAGATCATTTGCCATCTTGATATTCGTCCGGAGAGAGCAGGTTTCTCGAATATGTACTTGATTGGATCCATCTTTGAAATCAACAAGGTAGTATGAGTCAACATATACTATCTTAGTCGGCGAGCAGCCCATGCCAAAGCGCAGCAAGTTTTCTCGAGCAGTGAGTATCTTGTTTCACAGTCGGTAAACTTTTTGCTAAGATAGTAGATTTCCTGCTCTTTTCGACCAGACTCGTCATGTTGCCCCAATACACACCCCATTGAGTTGTCTAATACTGTTAAGTACATAATCAAGGGTCTTCCATCAACTGGCGGCATCAGAATTGGAGGTTCTAGAAGATATCTCTTGATTTCATCAAAGGTTGTCTGGCATTCATCATTCCATTCCATCACCTGATCTTTCTTCAGCAACTTGAAGATTGGCTCACAGGTAGCAGTTAACTGGGAAATAAATCTTGCAATGTAATTTAGTCGTCCCAAGAAACCTCTAACTTCCTTCTCAGTACGGGGAGCTGGCATCTCTTGTATAGCTTTCACTTTTGCAAGGTCTACTTCAATACCTTTTCCACTAACAATAAAACCCAGGAGTTTACCAGATCTTACTCCAAAAGTGCATTTGTTTGGGTTCAGTCTCAACTTGTATTTCTTCAACCTTTCAAACAGCTTATGCAGATGATCAAGATGTTGCTCTTCATTCTGGGATCTGGCTATCATATCATCCATATATACCTTTATCTCATGATGAATCATATCATGAAACAAAGCCATCATAGTACGCTGATATGTTGCCCCGACATTCTTCAAACCAAAAGGCATCACTTTATAACAAAAAGTGCCCCACTATGTAACAAATGTAGTCTTCTCCATGTCTTCAGGTGCCATCTTGATTTGATTGTAACTAGAGAAACCGTCCATGAAAGAGAATACTTTATGCTGAGCAGTGTTGTCTACTAGAACATCACTATGAGGGAGTGGAAAGTCATCTTTGGGGCTGGCCTTGTTCAAATCCCTGTAATCTACACACATACGTACCTTACCATCTTTCTTAGGTACCGGTACCACATTTGCAACCCATTGAGGATAAGAATTCACAGCTAAGAACCCTGCATCAAACTGTTTCATCACCTCTGCTTTAATCTTTTCTGACATTTCAGGACGCATGCGAAGAACCTTCTACTTCTTTGGATGACAGTCTTCTTTTACTGGTAAGCAGTGAACCACAATGTCTGTATCCAACCCTGGCATATCTTCATAGGACCAAGCAAAGATCTCAACATAATCACGTAACATCTAAATTAATCTTCTCTTAACACCATCCTCTAATTCAGCCCCTATCTTGACCTCTCTCCTGTTTTCTTCAGTTCCCAGATTCACAACTTCGATTGACTCTTCATGTGGTTGTATAGCTTTCTCTTCTTGTTGTAATAACCTAGCAAGCTCTACAGGTACTTCACAATCTTCCTCCTTTCCATCTTCAGCTTGATAGATCGGATTCTCGAAATTATAATTGGCAATAGTAGAACTGTTATCAACAGGATCCAGAGTGGATGAGGATCTGCATTTTAGTGATGTGGGTGTGTGTAAGAACACATAGCTGATAAAACAAAAAATAAAAGAAAGACAAGGAGCACAATATTTATGAAAACGAAACGTCCATTGATTTTTATTGAATGAAGTATGCAAATGAAATGACATCCCGAAATAAGCATACCATTGCGCCCCGGGTAAGGCACAAGGCTTAAAAGTTTAATTGTTCATAATTACAAACTTAAAAATAACAACACAGTAATAGTATTTACTCATGACTAAAGGAGATAGGAATAACGTCTTCGGTCTTCCAGTTGTTGAGCCCATCACCCACAGTAGGAAAGATCCAATCATCCAGGTTGTAGTCTTCACTATAGTCACCCACAGCATTGATTTGATCTCTCATGACCCCTTGATTGGTGATACGAACAACACGAGCATGACAAACAGCCTTCTGGGACTCTGCAGTGAAACCCAAACCAAACTTGTCAGACTTGTAAGGAATGTCAGGAAGCTGACCCCAAATAGTACAACCACCTTCTTCGACCACAGCTCTAGCATCTTTGAGGGAAGCCATTGTAGGAGGTACTCTGGTAACCACAGGAACTCTTTTAACCACAGGAGGAACTTCAGTAGCAGGAACGACCCAAGGAACTACTTCAAATGTCTGGCAAGGAGTCTCAACATATTCACCTTCCACTTCAACATACTTAAATGTATTCACATGGCTGATCATATATTCTTCCTCTCTGTAAACGGTGACAATCTTTCCCTTCACTGAATATCTCAACTTCTGATGTAGAGTGGAGGTCACAGCACCTGCCCTATGGATCCAGGGGCGCCCAAGCAAACAGGAATACGCAGGATGAATATCCATTACATAGAAGGTAGAATTGAAGATTTGAGAGCCTACTTTGATCGGGAGATCTATTTCTCCATGCACCACTCTTTTTGAACCATCAAAGGCCCTTACCACTATATTACTTGGTCTTAACACAGCATCTTCAGGACTGAGCTTGTTCAGAACCTCTTTGGGAAGTACATTCAATGAAAAGCCATTATCTATCAATACATGAGACAAGGTAGTGCCCCTACATTCAATGGAGATATGTAGAGCTCTGTTATGGTTTCTTTTGGCAGGAGTTAAGTCAGCATCAGAAAAGCCTAACCCATTATCATAAGTCAGATGTGCCACACAGTTCTCGAATTGATCCACATAAATTTCATTTGGCACATGGGCAGTCCTCAAGAACTTGATTAAGGCTTTAGCATGAGCCCCAGAACACAACAACAAAGACAACATGGAAATTTTGGAGGGAGTATGCCCCAACTGGTCAACAATATCATAATCACTCTTGCGAATGATTTTCAGCACTTCTTCCATCTGTTTAGAAAGATTCTCAGCAGTCGGTGCCTCAGCTTGTACAGGTTCTACCATAGGACCTTTGCCCCGAGCATCAGTACTTGGTTCAAAAGTGGAGGTAGTAGTTGGAGTAACTGCATTTTTAGAGGTAGCCGGAGGAGAGAAAATTCTTCCACTTCTGGTGATCTTACTAGATCCAACAACATTATCAACATCAAGGTTATCATTAGTAGCAGGTGTATCAGTCAGAGGTTCCTGTTTAACACCATGGATATAAACATCAGAACCGTAATTCCAGGGTATAGCTTTATCAGAAGTATAGGGAATTGGACCAGGAGTGGTAATGATCATGGGAGGCACCCCAACTTCAGCAACAGTTTTCACAAGGCCTTCAACAGTAATCTTGATAGGTCCTTTGGAAGTGATCTTGACAGAGCCCTTGGAGGTAATCTTCACTGGAACTTTATCAACCATATCCACATCTTCGACCTTCGTACCTCGAGTCAAATGTTCACACATACTTTCCACAGAAGGCGTCCTCTCGAACAATATAGTGTAATTGTCCATGAGGCGTTGAATACCGTCCTTCAACTTCCAGCAGCTATCAGGTTTGTAAGCACAATAGAAACAGTCTTCATTACAACCTAGAAAGAGTCTAGCCTGTACCAACTTCTTTTTGATAATGGATAAGGGAGTAGTCACATCTGCTACTGAGAAAACATATGAAACTTCATCAACAACATTAACAATCTTCTCATGATTGGGCATGGGAGCAGTAATCACATTTGGAGTCCCAGGAGGGTCAAATTCAATCTCTCCAGCTTCAATCATATCTTGAATATTGTTTTTCAATATCCAGCAGTTATTGGTATCATGTCCCGGACAATTAGAATGATAGGCACATTGTGCATTAGGATTGTACCGAGGAGAGGAAGTATTAGGATTTTGAGGAGGGTCCTTCAAAGTAATGAGTTCCCCTTTCAACATGTGTTGCAAGGCTTGGGCCAGTGACATGTTGATCTTGGTGAACTGTCTTCTAGGCTTCTGTTGATTTCTCTGTGGTATCTCTGGTGCTGCAGGAGTAGGATTAGAAATGTGAACTGCTCCCACAGATTGGTGACTCCTGCTACGACTAGGTTGACCATACACAGCATTAGACTCCTTCTTTCCACTAGGGGGCTTCTTTGCAGTGCTTGATGAAGAGGCACCCACTTGTATCTTACCACTTCTTATACCACTCTCCACACGTTCTCCAGTCATTATCAACTCAGTGAAACCAGATGATGAGCTTCCAATGAGATGACTATAGAAAGGACCACTCAGCGTACTCATAAACATATCTACTAGCTCCCTGTCAGCCAGAGGAGGTTGAACTCTGCCAGCTACGTCTCTCCATTTCTGGGCATACTCCTGTCGCTCCCGACAAATGAAACTTGGTCAGATGAAGGTACAGACGCGAACGGTCGGCGAAGGGAACAGTGAGAACACACAGCCGTGAACTCACTGGAGAATGAATAGAGTCGCCAGCTAGGCATTTTTATCCCGGAGGAAAGGTAATGCTGCATAAACCTAGAAAAAGATGGATAAGACGGTTTGCGAACCAGAGAGACTGAGAAAGGGGGTTGGTTACAACCTGGGAAGGTATTAGCACCCAGATTGTCCGCCGTACTCGACGGGATCCACGCTTAAAAGATTTGTGTTTTAAAGGGGTAGTGTCAGTGCTATTTGTGCATAAAAGAGCTGGAAAAGATGTACAAGTGTCAGTGTAGAGAAATGTGATGTGTATAAATGTACAGTGTCAGTGTGAGATCAGGAATGAAATGCTCAAGAATATGAGGCTAAAGAATGAAGCTGGAAGGAGGGGGAGTGTACAGAGACTTTTGTTCGATAACTGTTAAGTTATGCCTACGTATCCTCTCGTGCAATGAGGAAGTCAGAACACCGTAGTTCGACCCAAAGAGACTGAAAGGATTGACTGGTGAACTGCTTGCAGTCTATGCTCAAGTGTATGATCTGTCTGGCACAGATGCAAACTGTCTTGCATTAGACGGAAGAAGCAAGTTCTCGGTTGTGAGTGAAGATGATGAGAAAAGAATCCCGAAGGAGACGATTATTGTTTGTTCTTGTGTTTTCAGTCTTTTATTTCTTTTTGGAGTTTGTCATAAGATAATGAGCTTAAACCTAAATCAATGGATTTGGTAAACTCATCACATCATCCCTCTGATTAGGGGTAATGAGAATTACCTTAAGTGTGAAGTCAGATTCTCACACTTAATCACCTTTGATGTAGGGTTAAGATCATTAACCTACTTGTGGTTAATTAGATGTTTTTGTGATTTTTGTTTAGTGTTAAGTAATGAGGTTAAGCCATAATCAGGGATTTAACAGGCTCATTACACTATCCTAAAAGAAGGATAATAGATGAGGGTGTTTAAGCTGAGGAAGGATCCTCAGCTTAATCCATGATTAGGGATTAAACCCATGACAGAACAAACCTTTGATTAAGTGGATTTTATTAATGATATGATGATGAAGTGTTTTTTATGATTTGTAAGACAACTTGAGGGGGACTTGTCCATTAACTTTAGGGTTAGTCCTTCTTAACCAATTAAGGAAGAATTAGAACCCTAATGCAAGGCCCAAGTTACAAGTGTAATGTCTTGATGATTATTAGATGGATTAATTAAGAGAGTTCAACACCTTAAGGGTCCAAGACTTAGGATTAAAGTTATACACTCCATCCTAAAAGAAGGATGCAGGCATGATCTTAATCACAAAGTCTTAAAGCCTTGAGGGTTTAGTCCCTGATTATGAGGTGAGGGGAGATGACTCAAGGAGAGACACAAAGGTAAAAACTATGGGGGAGACTAATCAAAACCCTAATTCATTATCATGCTTGGTTGGTCCTAATGTTTGTGAGGTTTTCAAGAACAATCTTCAGATGAACCACCAGGAAGCAGATGAACAAGATCAAGAGAAGCAAAGTGACTTGCTTCATTCAAGAAGTCAAGTCACTTGAAGAAAGAAAGTGGGAGGAACAAGAATGAGCAAGCTCAATCTCAAACACATATAGGAATGCAGCAATGGATGCAAGAGAGATGAAAAGAAAGGTTATGAGAAGTGAAGGCAAATTCACTTCTCAAGTTACTTACCACCTGCAATGTTAGAAAGAAATGCAATGCAATGCAAGAGGAGATGAAATGGCATGAGGCAAAGCACAACCAGAAGCATGGTGATGATGAAAATGATGTTATGAGGTGCTGCAAACAAGAGGCAAGACAATGAGATGTTCATACAAAATCATGGATGCAAATGATGCAAGCTGAGGAGCATGAACAAGCATGAAATGTTATGAAGCATACAGGACAAATGACATGGCAAATATGTAATGCAATGATCAAACATGCTTCCTATATGTCTTAAGATTGTCAAATGAATCATAAGAATGCACAAAATGCAATGGCAAGTCAAGTTATGCAAGGAAATGCAAGAAGGATGCAAGAGGAAGCCCAAATTAGGGTTCATGGATCAAACATCAAACACAAACCAAAAACAGAAGCAAAACTCTAAGATAAAAATGGAAAATGACACTCAAAGAAACCCTAGACCTATAATGAACCACTTCCCAAAGGGGAGCTCTCAACTCTCAACCAAACTCAAGATATGAATTTTACAAGATATTAGGGTTTTTTAGGGTTTGTAACAAAAGAAATGCCAATCAATTAGAAAATGTAAAATCAAATCATGGCCTCTTTACCCTTGAAACTACATGTCAAATGGAAAACAATGCAAAAAGAATCAATGTCTCAACCTTCACCAAAAGGCAGAAATGAATTTTTAAACACATGATCAAAATAATGCATAAAATATGATTTAATTCAATGAAAAATTCCTAAAATGCATCAAGATTAAAAAAGAAATTTGGTTTGAAGGTTGGACAATGTTTCTAAATGTCTTAGAACACTTCATGAATTTTTTTGTAATTTTTAAATACCTAAAAGTATTTTTAATTAATTAATTCTCATTAATCAATTAAAAATAATCTTTTAAATATTTAAAAATACTTTTTTAATGATAAAAATAAAATAAAAAATATTTTTATGTCATAAAAATTAATAAAACCTTAAAGAAAAAGTTTCATAATTTTTATGATTTTTTAACTATTTTAAAATAATTATACAAATTAAATGCAAGAAAAATGAATTAAAATTAAATTAAAGTGAAAGTATGCAGAATGGACGCATGAGATTGATTCTGGGTTCAAAAGTGTTGACTGCGCGCGTAATCGTGTGGCTCACATTCAAACTCCTAAGAAACAATTAATTAATCTAATTAATCCTGATTAGGGCTAATGGTGAATCTGGGCCATCAAAAAGGGTGGGAAGTCAACCAGTCAACGCGTATCTACGGCCAGGATTCAAATTAGCATTAATTGCTGTAATTAGGGCAAACTAATCTCAGGTGGCCGGAGAAGACTTCCGGTCGTCTTCTCCGGCCAGAAGGTCACCTGAAAAATCTCAAAACCTCTCAAAACGTAATATAAATGAAACCTAAGACATGGGAAATGATCTCCATCACCTCACGAGCTAAACCCCTCTCCCAAAACACATTTATCTTTCCTAAATCATCTGAATCGAAGAAACTAAGTTCTAGGGTTCGTAAGCTTCAAACAGAAATTAAATCCTTAAAACGCAGCCATTCCAAAAACTAAAGGTACCAGAATGATCAGGCAAGCATGAAGAACAAGTTTGTAACATAAAAAGAGATTTCTGGAAAAATTATTTTCGAGCTACCTGAGGTTTGAAGCTCTCGATTTTGGAACTTTCAGGCCTCCTCTCCTTGCTCAATCTACTCCTTAGGACCTTCTGATGATGTTGGAATACCTTGGAACAATTTAAGTAAGCTGGATGGTGAGATTCGAATGCTCCTGCTCCAAGCTCAGTCAACAATGGCAAATGAGATTCTGGCTGATTCAGGCCATGGTGATGAGTTGTTTGAGGTCTATGTAATGTATAGAGAAGATTGGTGGTGTTGGTTTGTGTGTTTGTGGGCTAGGATGAGAGATTCGATAGAATCTGCAGAATGAAGGTGAGCAATGGCAGTGAGATGTCCAGGCTATTTTGGGCTTTGGTTCTTGATGCTTTGTGCTCTATGGATCCAGGTGAGATGAATGGAAGAAAAGGTTTTAGTGTTTGCTTGCTGTATGAACAGATTCGAAGCAAGTTGCAGTTGGGGTTTTTTTTTGTGAATGTGATCCAATGCTATGTTTCAGCCTTGCTTAAGGTTATGTTTAGCTTGCAAATGGATACAATAAACAATTCTGATTGGTTGTTTGATGTGACTTGGCCTGCCATGATGGGTGAGTTTGCTTTTGCATAAAGGTCAACTTTGTGTAAGATAGGGCATGGCTCAACTCTAGCCAAGTACAAAGTTGGTTCTGGTGCAGCATGGGTGAGGGAGAGGCCTAGCTTGGCTCAGCACTCAATGCAGCAAGTTGGCACAATGTTATGAGTGATTTTGCAAGTTGGTTGGCTTATGGTTCACATGTGACTTCTTAGCCTAACCAAACATGAAACCATGACATTCTTGGTCCAAAACTGATTTTTGTAACTTAGAGAAAGTTCACATGCTGGTTTGACATGAATTTGAGGCTGCATAATGCATTGGTTCAAGACTTAGCAAAATTTCCATTTAGTGCATAACTTGAAAAAACAATGATTTTTGGCAACTTTGCATGGCCATAACTTTTGATCCAAGAAGAATTTGGTCATGTTCTTGTACTTTTTGAAAAGGGAAAGATGAGATCTACAACTTTCATGACCAAAGTTTTTCCATTTGAAGCCTTTTTGGATCATGAATCAAGGCTTGAAAATTGACCTAAAATGATGCATTCTTGAAAAGTCAACTATGCCCAAAAAGTCAACATTTGCAAAAACCCTAAATTCTTGATTTCTATGAACTTCAACCTTCCTCCATGATCAAATAAAGATCATATACACTCAAAATGATGAAGATCACCCATTGGTTGGGTCATTGGGGGCCTCAGATGCCCTGATTTTGCACTGACTTGTCTGAAAAGTCAACTCTTGATCAGATGACTTCCCCATGGAATTTCTTCATGAAAATTGATATGCATACTCCCTATACCATATAGAGACCAATGGAAACAAGAATGACCCAAAAAATTGGGGTTATGGCCTCTGAAACCAAAACCCTAATTTTCAGTCAACTGTGCAGTTCATCCTGGCTCTGCATCCACTCAAACCCTAGTTCTTGTGATTCCTCTGCATTTTTGACTTTGAGGAGATGGAATATGATGTAAGAACACACATGGACCCCTTTGAGTTGATTAGTGGCCTTTGGAATGGCCCAAGATACCTTTGGCTTGCTCAGATCACAAACCCTAGGTGCAGATGACCTAGAAACTATCCAGTGAATCAAAAATGGGATATGAGATGATATGTTTGTGTTTATGCATATGAGATGATCACAAGCCATGGTGTGAATGGGTGAGGGCAAATTTGGGGTGTTTACAGCTGCCCCTATTCAAACATGAGTTAGCTGTGCAGGATGTAAGCAACGGCTTAACAGGCAAACAAGATAACTTGTGGTTGAATACCAAAGACAGTCCAAAATTTGCACTCACAGAATGAAGAAGAAAAGGGATATAGATTGTAAAAGGAAAATAAAGTATATTGTAAAGTGTAAGCGACGGAGGACGACCGTCGAGCAGAGGACGACTGCTGGGTAAATAGCAATGCCGGGGACGGCCGACACGCTGGGGAAGGTGCGGAAAATAAAGCAATGACGGGGACGGCCGACATGCTGGGGATAAAAAGGTAAAGCTAAGACGGGGACGGCCGACTAGCTGGGGAAAATAGAATATTATGATGGGGACGGCCATCAAGATAAAGTAGTAACATTCTCTGGGGATTGGTGAAACATGACGGGGACGGCCATCAAGTTCACAAAGGTAAAGTAACCAACGATGGGGACGGCCATCGGGTTAAAAAAGAAAAGGGACCACGACGGGGACGGCCATCGGGTTAAAGAATAAATGAAATAAACAGATGATGGGGTACGGCCATCAAAGGTGAAGGATGATCACCTAGCAGGGGACGGCTGCTCTGTTGGGCATAAAAGAAATATGATGGGGACGACCATCAAAGGTGGAGGACGACCACCTGGCAGGGTACGGCTGCCAAAATATCAACGATGGGGACGGCCATCGGATAGAAAAGGTCAACGATGGGGACGGCCATCGGACGAGCATGATGGAGGACGACCATCAAGAAGTGGAGGACGACCACTCAGCAGGGGACGGCTGCTCTCAAAGTTTATCATAACACAAGATGAGTGTTAGACAACTAAAATCAACAATGGGGACGGCCATTGGATAAAGTGATGAAGGACGATCATCAAAAGGTGGAGGACGACCACCTAGCAGGGGACGGCTGCTAAAATCAACGATGGGGACGGCCATCGGATGAGCATGATGGAGGACGACCATCAAGAAGTGGAGGACGACCACTTAGCAGGGGACGGCTGCTCTCAAAGTTTATCATAACACAGGATGAGTGTTAGACAACTAAAATCAACAATGGGGACGGCCATTGGATAAAGTGATGAAGGACGATCATCAAAAGGTGGAGGACGACCACCTAGCAGGGGACGGCTGCTCTCAAAGTTTATCATAACACAGGACGAGTGTTAGATAAAAAGGAAATTTGACTGCGATCTACTGGGGATATAGTAAATACGGACGAGCGTTTACATCCAAGAAACAAAAGGTATAAGTGTTTGGTATTGTGTATAGATTAAAGATGCGGACGAGCATCCTTAAGACTATGATATGGACGAGTATCATGTAGAAACAAACTGACACGTGCTCAGAGCTGATGATACGGACGAGTATCAACTGGTTAACAAGGAACACGGACGAGTGTTGCATCTGAAAGTATCCTTCTGGGGAATAGTAGACACAGACGAGCATCTATATTCACGAAGACATAAGTGTTTGACACGGTGTATGGATTAAAGATGCGGACGAGCATCCTTAAGACTATGATACGGACGAGTATCATGTAGAAACAAACATTAGACGCAATGTTCTGAGATGATGGTACGGACGAGTACCAACTGGTTAACAAAGAACAAGGACTACTGTCGAATCTGCGGGGATATACATGGTGTATATAAGATACGGACGAGTATCTGAGTAGGTGTACCAATGAGTAGTGAGTATATAATGTATAGGTGAGTGTTTATCTGCTGGGGATATGACACGGACGGGTGTCAGGAAAGTGTATATACAAGTATAGGCGACCACGCTGGGGATATGACACGGACGGGTGTCAAGAAAGTGTATAGGTATATGTAAGTGCAAAGAGGGTGTCTTTGGCTTTCTGCTGGTGACACGACACGGACGAGTGTCAGGATGTATCTGCAATACTGGTGATCTTGGTTTGTAAAGTGTATTCAGGCAACCTGCTGGGAAATGATGATACGGACGGGTATCAAAAAGGAGATATGCACTGGTGTTTGTGATATGGGGCAACTGCTTTTGCTGGGACTCTGATGGGGATGTATTCTGTATGCCGACAGATTGTCAATATTTACAAGTGTTCAAATCACAACATGACTTATGATTATGCTATGCATTTGATTTTTTGCCGTAATGCTCCGTATTAGACGGAATGCTACGCTCTGGGGGTGAATATGATGCGAATGCTATGATTATGCAAAGAGGCACCGATCCGGGATTCGGATCCCGTTGCTGCAAAGATCTCTGATCGATCTGCTTGAAGTGAACATCCCAGCTGGGGATGAGATCATTGATAGATCTGTAGTTGTATCTGCTTGGGGATATACGTCATCGATTGACATATTCTTATAATACGGGACCCAGCTGGGGTTTGTAGAAGCTTTCTCTCTCTCTGTTGTGACTTCCTCGTGCGCTGCTCTTCTGAATAGAGGCCTGAAGCTCTGTGGGGAGATGATTCCTCGATTCTCGCATCCTGCTGAGGAATAATGGTTGGTATTACAGCTGGGAGATGCTGTTGGTAATTCAGCTGGGGCGAGCAATGGGAAGCAACTCGACTGGGGATAGAGCATTTCGGATGCCGATATCTTTTGTAGATTTGCCAGCTTGCTGAGACGTAACTTGTATGCCCCAAGTTGTGTTCTGGATACCTGCAATCCTGCAAAGATAAAGAAACGCACAAATGGTCCCGAGGTATCTTTTACTGAGATTCCGTCATAGGAAATAAGTACTTTCGAGAGTATATTCCCTGCAAGCATGTGTTTTATTTTTAGAGAGAGGCATCTGTACTTATGCAATTGTGTTTTTAGAGACATCAGACAACTCTTTGCAAAACATAAATGTAAAAAACGAGACATGACTGAAAATCTGATTATATTAATTCGTGTGCCCTGAATTGGCAAGATACAGTCAGAGAAACATATCTCCTGAAATGAGGAGATTGTTACAAATTGAGAAATAAAGTGCTGGCGGTGCTGGCGATGCTTTCAAGGAGCTTCCTCTTCTGCTATGACTCGTATGACAATGACGTTCTTCTCGTCTTGCTTTCTGGAGAGAGTTGATTCTGATTGCAGCTTGATCTCTTGGAGCTTACCAAGTTGTAGGTGATACAGACGAATTCAGAATGCAGTTGTTCGCTTATTCCCTTATTTTGCATGGATCGCCCTTTCGGGTTTTCAATCCATCGGGATACCCATTTTTGCCTGAGCTGTCCAATGCGGCTTTTCAACTCAGCGGGTGTACATTTTTTGCTTATTTCCCTTATTTTTGCCCGAGTCTTTTATTCTGTCTTTGACTCGCCGGGAGGCCCTATTTTGCCTGGACTTACATTCTGTTTTTATGTCCAGCGGGTCATTTTATGCGAAGTATTTTTTAACTGCATCTGAATTCACAGGGGACGGGAAATCTTCACCATCCATGGTGCTGAGCATCAGTGCTCCACCAGAGAAGACTTTCTTCACAACAAATGGTCCTTCGTAATTGGGAGTCCACTTGCCCCTGTGGTCTGTATGAGGAGGGAGGATTCTCTTCAACACAAGATCTCCCACCCGGTACTCTCGGTGCCTGACTTTCTGATCGAAGGCTCTCTTCATTCTTTTCTGATATAGCTGCCCGTGACAGATTGCAGCCAATCTTTTCTCTTCGATCAGACTTAGTTGTTCGTATCGGGCCCGAACCCATTCTGCTTCGTTTAGCTTAACATCCATCAGTACCCGTAGGGAGGGTAGTTCAACTTCAACAGGTAGGACTGCTTCCATACCATACACAAGTTGATACGGTGTTGCCCCAGTGGATGTCCTGATTGATGTGCGGTACCCATGCAAGGCAAACGGTAGCATTTCATGCCAATCTTTGTAAGTGACTACCATCTTCTGCACAATCTTCTTGATATTCTTATTTGCTGCCTCAACAGCGCCGTTCATCTTTGGCCTGTAAGGAGAAGAATTGTGATGTTGGATCTTGAAGTCCCGGCACAGCTCTGCCATCATTTTGTTGTTCAAGTTGGAACCATTATCAGTAATGATTCGCTCGGGCACTCCATACCGACAGATGATATCTCTTTTCAGAAATCTGGCTACCACTTGCCTTGTGACATTTGCATATGAGGCTGCTTCAACCCACTTTGTAAAATAATCGATGGCGACCAGGATGAATCTGTGGCCGTTCGAAGCAGTTGGCTCAATTTTGCCAATCATGTCAATGCCCCACATAGCAAAGGGCCATGGTGAAGACATTATGTTCAGGGGATTGGGAGGCACATGCACCTTGTCTGCATAAATCTGGCATTTATGGCATTTTCTGGCGTAAGCACAACAGTCTGCATCCATTGTGATCCAGTAATAGCCTGATCTTAACAACTTCTTAGCCATGGCATGCCCTCCTGCATGGGTACCAAAGGATCCTTCGTGCACTTCATGCATCAACAAATCTGCTTCTGTCTTGTCAACACATCTGAGGAGTACCATATCAAAGTTCCTCTTGTATAAAGATCCATCAGTGTTCAGAAAGAAACTTCCAGCAAGCCTTCTTAAAGTCTTTTTATCATTGGAGGATGCCCCAGGTGGGTACGTTTGATCCTCCAAGAAGCACTTGATGTCATGGAACCAAGGCTTATCATCTTTAGCAATATCTGCTGCAAATACATATGCTGGTCTATCAAGTCTCGATACTGAAAACTGAGGTACAAAGTTAGCAGCTTGAACTTTGATCATGGATGAAATGGTAGCAAGAGCATCCGCAAACTGATTCTCGTCCCGAGGGATATACTCAAGCTTGACTGTTGTGAAGAAAGTCAATAACCTTCTTGTATAATCCCTGTAAGGTATCAGATGATCTTGGTGGGTGTACCATTTTCCGTTGGTCTGATTGACTACCAAAGCTGAATCTCCGAATACGGTCAATGTCTTGATCCTGAGGTCAATGGCTTCCTCAAGACCCATAATGCAAGCTTCGTATTCAGCTTCGTTGTTAGTGCAGTTGAAAGTGAGCTTTGCCGAGAAAGGCATGTGAACCCCTTTAGGTGTAATGAGTACTGCACCAACACCACGGCCATTCATGTTGACAGCCCCATCAAACATCATAGTCCATTCTTCTTCTGGGTCAGGCCCTTCAGTGTGAATAGGCTCTTCATGATCTTTTGCTTTAATGAACATGATGTCTTCATCGGGGAAGTCGAACCTCATAGGCTGGTAGTCATCAATGGGTTGCTCAGCAAGATATTCAGATAGTACACTGCCCTTGATGGCTTTCTGAGATGTGTACTGTATGTCGTATTCTGTGAGAATCATCTGCCATCTTGCAACCCGTCCGGTAAGAGCTGGCTTCTCGAAAATGTACTTAACTGGATCCATTTTTGAGATCAATAGAGTAGTATGGGTCAACATATACTGTCTCAGTCGGCGAGCAGCCCACGCTAAAGCACAGCAAGTTTTCTCGAGCAGTGAATAACGCTGTTCACAGTCGGTAAACTTTTTGCTTAGGTAGTATATCGCATACTCTTTTCGACCAGACTCGTCATGCTGACCTAGTACACACCCCATCGATTCTTCTAATACTGTCAAGTACATAATCAGAGGTCTTCCTTCAACTGGAGGCATAAGGATTGGAGGTTCTTGCAAATACTCCTTGATCTTGTCAAAAGCTTTCTGGCAGTCTTCGTTCCACCTGACCGTTTGCTCCTTTCTTAACAGCTTGAATAAGGGTTCACAAGTTGCTGTAAGGTGAGATATGAACCGCGAAATGTAGTTCAATCGACCTAAGAACCCTCGAACTTCTTTCTCAGTTTTCGGTGCAGGCATTTCTTGAATAGCTTTGACTTTATCAGGGTCAACTTCAATCCCTTTCTCACTTACAATAAAGCCCAGCAGCTTACCGGATCGCACCCCGAATGTGCATTTGTTGGGGTTCAACTTTAGTTGGTATTTCCTCAGACGCTTGAATAACTTGAGCAGATTCACCAGGTGATCTTCCTCTGTAAGGGACTTGGCGATCATATCATCCACATAACATTCGATTTCCTTATGGATCATGTCATGAAACAATGTTACCATAGCCCGTTGATACGTTGCACCAGCATTCTTCAGTCCGAATGGCATCACTTTATAACAGAACGTGCCCCAAGGTGTGATGAATGTTGTCTTCTCCATGTCTTCAGGTGACATCTTGATCTGATTGTATCCCGAAAATCCATCCATGAAGGAGAATACCGAGAACTGAGCCGTGTTATCCACCAATACATCAATGTGAGGTAATGGGAAGTCATCTTTCGGGCTGGCTCTGTTCAGATCCCGGTAATCAACACACATTCTTACTTTTCCGTCCTTCTTAGGCACAGGTACTATGTTAGCGACCCACGGAGGATAGCTAGTCACAGCAAGGAACCCGGCGTCCCATTGCTTTTGTACCTCTTCCTTGATTTTCATAGCCATGTCTGGGCGAGTTCGGCGCAACTTCTGTTTGACTGGTGGGCATTCTTCCCTCAAAGGCAGCTTATGCACAACAATATCGGTATCCAACCCTGGCATATCTTGGTAGGACCAAGCAAACACATCAACGTACTCTTGAAGCAGATCTATCAGCTGTCTCTTCACTGAGTCTTGCAGGCAGGCCCCGATTTTGACTTCTTTCACGTCTTCCTCCGTACCAAGATTAATCACTTCAATCTCCTCCTGATGAGGAGTAATAACTTTTTTCTCCTGTCTCAGCAACCTGGCTAGCTCTTCAGGAAGCTCATATTCTTCATCAACCCCTTCATCAGCTTGATTGATCGGATTGTCAAAGTCATACGATGTCATAGCTGTGCTGTTGTCGGTGCTGTCTGGAAGGCACTCTCTGCAAGGGTTAAGTCGGTTCATTTTAGTGATTGATTTTAATCTTGCTTTAGAAAAAAAGTGAAATGAAGTTATCATTTTGAAAACACCGCCATTTATTTTTGTACAAAAAGAAAAATGGAAAAACAGTGAGCAGAAAAGAAAAAGACTCGTTTGCAAAAAGATTGTCTGATATTTCATTAATTTAATCTTGTTTGCACAAAAGTACAGATGGCCCTGGTTACAAAATGAGTCTTGTCATCTTGGGCAAGATGCAAGACTTGGATGCATGCTATATAAAAATACAGGAAATAATAATTACTCTGCTCGAGTAACACTTATAATTTCCTGGGAAGACCAGTTCGAGACACTGCTCCCCGGGACCTTCGGACGAATCCAAATCTCCAGGTTGCGCTCCTCTTCCAGCTCGTCTTCCAGACAGTTGATAGCATCGGGGGTTAGCATTCCCCCACTGACAAATCCTGGCTCTGCAGCAGCCTTTGCTTGACGTTGAGTTGGTTTGTAACCCAACCCAAATTTGTCCTTCTTCTCCTCCACAGCTAAGACCTTGCCCCAGCCTAGGGCAGTTCCTTCTTCAACAACCTTCCGGGCTTGTTGGTAAGATGACATTGGAGTACCAGATACAGCAGATGCTTCATTCACATTCAAGGCTTCAAAACCTTGGCTCATTGTCTCATGGATCTCTCCATCCATCTCAATGTATTTATAAGTAGCCAGATGGCTAACAAAAATGTCTTCCTCCCCACAGATTGTGACAACTTGACCTTCCCACTCAAATTTTAACTTTTGGTGAAGGGTAGATGTTATTGCGCCGGCGGCGTGAATCCAGGGTCTACCCAACAAACAGCTGTAGGCGGGCTGAATGTCCATCACGTAAGAGATAGTTTTAAAGGTCTGCGGGCCAATTGTCACGGGCAGCTCAATCTCTCCCAGAACCGATCTCTTCGAGCCATCAAAAGCTCTAACCACCAGGTTGCTGGGTCTCAATGCCAGTCCATCATATTCAAGCTTCACCAGAGCCTTCTTTGGTAAGACATTCAGGGATGATCCTGTGTCCACCAGCACATGTGAAAGGACAGCTCCTTTGCATTCCATGGTTATGTGCAAGGCTTTGTTGTGATTGCGGCCATCCACTGTCAGGTCAGAATTGGTAAACCCTAGCCCATTGCTAGCAGTAACATTTCCAACGACGGTTTCCAATTGGTTGACAGTAATCTCCTCGGGCACGTAAGCTGCGTGCAGTACTTTCAGTAGCGCATTCCGATGGGCTTCGGAGCACATAAGCAGAGAGAGGATGGAGATTTTGGATGGCGTCTGGTGAAGTTGATCCACAATTTTGTAATCACTCTTTTTGATGATCCTCATAAACTCATCAACTTCCTGATCAAATGGAGTCTTCAGGGCTTCTTTGGCAGCTGGATCTTCCTGCACCGGTCCTTTACCCTTTGCCTTGGCAGCAGCTTCCGCTTCGGCAGTGGGTCTTTGGACTTGTGAAGCGAAGAGACGTCCGCTTCGAGTGAAGCCTCCGCCTCCCCCCACATTATCAACTTGTGGTGCAGGTGATGATGTTTCCAGAGTGATTCTTTTCCCTTCACAGTACAAGTCAGAGCCATAGTGCCAAGGGATGGCCCTATTGCTTTCATATGGTACAGGTCCAGGTACCGTGACGGTGACTGGACTGATTGCTGCTGCTGAGGGGACTGTTATTGTCTGTGGATCATAAAAGATTGTAACTGGTGCTCTAGTGGGAGCAGCACCTTCTGAATGATAAGCGGAATTGTTTTCTGGATCGTAGAATATGGTAACAGTGGAGACATCTTCGTGATTGTTTGCTGGTGTTGTAGAAGGTTCTGTTGGAAGAACTATTGTTGTTGTTGATGGGGAGTCGAAGTGGACTGAAGCTGAAGTTGTAGCAGGAGAAACTGTTGAAAACTGATCATTGGGTAGAACAGATGAAGTACTTGCTGATGTTGCTGATGAATTGTTGGGAACAATTGTTGCTGTATTTGTAGGAGGATCTGAAACCATTGCTGATGAAGTCGTCGGGTTTGCCGGGAATGATGTAGTGATCTGCAGTAAGCCACTCTGAATAAGGCTGTCAATGCCATTCCTCAAGTCTTCACACCCATTCCAAGAAATATTGCAGTATGGGCACCCTAGTTCACACCCCGGAAATATATTGCTTTCACGGAGTTGAGCCTTGATTTCCACCAATGGTGTCCTGATCTGATCCACACTGGTTATCAAATAAGACGGTTGGTCTTCTTCGATAGCATTAATTCGGGGACCACCATGGTGTGGCATTGGGTTTTTGTTGACGTTGGGCGGAGGTGCAAAGTTCAAAGCCTTGGAGTCTACTAAGTCTTGTACCTTCATATGCAGTGCCCTGCATTTTTCTGTACTGTGACCAGGCGCGTTTGAGTGAAAAGCACACCTAGCATTAGAGTCATAGTTTCTTGGTAGACTGTTTGGATCCGGAGGTGCCAACGTTCTTAGCTCAACCAGGTTGAGTTTCAGAAGCTGTGGCAGCAAAGCAGCATACGGCATTGGAATCGGGTCGATCACTCGATTAGCTTGAGAGGGCCTTTGTTGGAATGGCCTCTGTTGATTGTTGTTGTTGGAGTTGTTGTTGTTGTAGTTCCTTGGAGGATATTGGTTCTGCTGATACGGAGGTTGTTGTTGGAAGTTTTGTTGAGGAGGTTGATAGACTGGCAGAGGATGTGCTGGAGCAGGGATAGTGACTGCTGCTATGGACCTTTGAACATATTGGGGCCTACCCCTGTTGGTATGAATGGCATTGGTCTCGCCAGCTCTTCTAGGGCCTGCAAAAGGCTTCCTTGTACTGCTGGACGAACTGGCGCCATTATCGGAAATTTTACCCATTTTTAACAGGCTTTCAATTCTCTCCCCGGCTATAACAACATCTGCGAAGCTAGTGGACGAGAAAGCAGCCAACCTGTCAATATACGTTCCCTGGAGAGTGTTCATAAACATGTCTGCCATTTCTCTCTCAGACATTGGTGGTTGAACAGCAGCAGCCAATTGCCTCCATCTCTGGGCATATTCTCGGAAACTTTCCCTTGACGACTGTGACATTCCCATTAGGAGAGTCCTGTTGGGTGCCATGTCTAAGTTGTATTGATACTGTCGGATGAAGGCCTCTGCCAGGTCCTTCCAGCATCTTACAGTTGCCCTTGTCAAGTGGGAATACCATTCCCTTGATGCTCCAGTCAAACTGTCTTCGAAGTAAAACATCCAGAGCTTCTCATCCATTGTATAGGCCTTCAGCCTTCCCAGAAACGATTGCAAATGAGTCCGGGGGCATGAAGTCCCATTATATCTTTCGAAACAAGGAGGCTTGAACTTATGAGGGATCCTGACCCCCTCTACTAAACCCATGTCCATGACATCGAACCCCAAAGAATTTTGGGATTCCAAAGACCTCAACTTCTCAGCCAACTCATCCAATCTCCTATCATAGGTTTCCTCTCCAGCACCCATGACTGTAAACTGATCCTCCTGAGGATCCTCTTGAAGTACTCTGGCTGCAGTGGCTGTTCCTTGAACGTTTGCAGGAATATGAATCTCAGGATGTAGGTGTGGACCAAATATAGGGGGGTTAACATGTGGTTGCACCCTTTCATTGTTACTGGTGCCAGCAGTTCCCACATGGGGGTCATCTTGGTTCTGCCTTTCCACCATAGCTCTCAGTCTCTCCTGGCTCTGAGCCATGTTGTTCATAACCTCCATGAACTGCGTCATCTGTGTTCTCATCTCCAATCTTTCATTGGCTAGCTGATTTCTGACATCAGCAAGATCTTGTTGAACTTGATCCATCTGAATTCCCGGAAGGTTGATTCTAGTTGGATACCTGTGTGGCCTGTTGAGAGGAAATACCCGGCGGCGAGCAATAATTCCTGAACATCACAACAGAGGTTAGCAACAACAAAACCTACAAAACAAACAAAGGGGTTAGCATGCAATGCAGTTATGCTTATTTGCTATCAAGGTATCCGGTTTGGCCTTCAGTTTTGACCCTTCCAGACCCTTGAAGATGATGCTGTTGAAGTTGCTTTTGAAGTGAACCCAGATGGAAACAAACACAAATATATTACAAAGGTAAAATAATACAAATTGTTCATTTTTTACAACACTAGCCCTCTAAGGGGTCAAGAATACATCACCAAAAAGCAAAAGTACATGGAAAAGGAACAACAACAAGCAAATAATCAGACTCCAAGGCCAAACTCATCCTCGCGAACTTCCTTAAGAAGTGCTTCGGTCACAGGATCAGCCGGATGCTCCGTAAGATTCCTGATGAGAAGGTTTCTTGTTGCAACAGCTGTAGTCAACTTCTTGTTCTGGCTTTGGTCTTTGGATTTCTTCACTCCAGCTTTGATTTTTAACTCTGAAATTTCCTCCTGGGCTGCTGCCAGGGCTTTTTCCATCTGCTCCATCTTATCTTGAACTCTCTTGTCTTCTAGAGTACGGGCTTCAGTGATCCGGACCCACCTGGCCTGACTCTCTTTCAAGTACAAGTCTGTCCTTGCTCTTTGGAACTGGGCTTCTTTACAAGCATTTTTCAGAATCTGCTCACCAGCTTTAGACTTGTTGATATAGTCTCCAGACTTCTCAATCTTAGTCAAGTGTTCCACTCTCAGCTTCTCCAATCTTTCAATCTCCCTTACACCTTCACTCCTCTCCCTGAGGGTCTTCTGCAGGGCTTGGGATAGCTTCTCATTTCTTTCTTTCAAGCCTTCAAACTCTTCCAAACTGACAGTAGCAGGGGGTGGTGCTGATGATGACTCAGGCATGTCTTTGATGGTGAAGGGCAATCCTGAGATTTGGGCCCTAGCATAGGACCACTCATGATATTGGGCTGATGCCACATTATTGCACTTCCCCAGAATGGTGATTCCCTTGGTTTGAACATGATCCCAGGCCCAGGCAGCCTGCCTAACAACAGTCAAACTGATCTTGTTCTCACAGTAGAGGGTCTCAACCAGGTCTTGTTCCCTAGGAGCATGAACCAGTGCATAGCCTAATTGCCTCTTGAACAGCAGGGGGTTGTAGTTGATACTTCCCTTAACTCCTACCAAAGGTACATTGGGAAAGTGCCCACAGCTTGTGATCATATCTCTGCCCTTGGTGCCTTGGGTGCACCATCTGATGTCTGCTGCAGTGAGAGTAGTGAGCCTTTTAGCCCAGTTGCTTTGCTGATGAGGATTCAGGAATGCATCTGTCCTGGGTAGATGCTTGAGAAGCCAAGCATGGAATAGTGGAGCACAACACCTCACTAGCTTACCCCTCTGTTTCTCATTCCTCTGATGTACTGAGTAATAGAGGTCACCCAACAAGGTTGGCACTGGGTTCTTCAGGATGAACAGGTGGATGGCATTCTTGCTGATGAATCTGGGCTCATCTGCAAACAACACAATTCCATATACACTCAAGGCCAACAATGCACAAACAGCTTTCCAATCCCCCAGGGAGGCCTTCAAACTAGCTTGAGAAATCAGGAAGTCCAGATGAAAACCAGGGATCCCAGCTTTAGAGGTCATATGCTGCTCAATCAAAGCAGGTTCCAGGTGCAAAGCTCTTGCTATCTCTCCATTGCTGGGAAAGACCATTTCAGGGTTAAAAGGAATTTCTCTCTTGATAGGCAAACCAACCAAAGATGCATATTCTTCTAAGAGAGGTCCCAACTGAAAGTCTTGAAAGGTGAAACACCTCAATGGGGGGTCATAGAACTGGATGCAGGTATGGATCAGGCTCCTCTGAGATGGGTCCATGTCTATAACCAAGTCAAGTATATCCCCATAATGCTCCCTGAACAGAGGTATGTGATCTGGGGTCATCAGGGTTTGGACCCTCCTGATGTCTGACAAGTCTGGTTGGAAGAAATGATAGGTGATATTGCTTTTCTTTGGAGCCATGATGCTGAAGACTGGGTAGAGTGCTGATGACAATGCTGAAGTAGAGAAAACCACTGACTGGCTGGTGTTGAAGCAGACAGCTAAACTGAAGCAGATGCTGGTGAAGATGGGTCAAAGCTGCAGATGGGGTCAAAACCAAAACCTGATGAAAATGGATACCCTGAAAAACAAATAAGCACATGTTAATATGATGCAATGAGGATGTATGCAAATGATATGCAAAGGGTTTGTGACTGAGCTGGATCTGGATAAACTGCCTTGGTATAGATCCATGTGTGTTCAAGAATTCCGGATGGAGGTCTATAAATCCAGTAACCAAGGTGGGGGACTCAAATAAAGAGCCACATGTCCAGGGTTTTAGAATCACAAGAACTATCCAACATGGAGCATTCTTAACAAAGTCAAAGTAACAGGGTATTCTGAGGTCAAGGTACCTGCAAACCTGTAAACAGCCCAACCCCCTCACAGGTAGTGATCTAGAACAAGGATCCTCAGACTTGGATCAGTTATGAGAAGTGTAAACACTTCTAACCCGGAGGTACAGTGTTTACAATAACCATAACAATTCCTCCTCTAATTCACCTCAATTTCTGAAGGTCAATACTAAAAGGTCATCCAGACTTAGCAGGCTTCCCAGATCCCCCTAGCACTACAGGAAATCCGTAGCACAGAGTTCTCAAGAAGAAACCCATATCTGAACCGTGTTTCATATTCCCGCACCAGACCGAAATGGAATGGGAAAGAATATGATTCACTCTAGCCTAGGTGTCACTCAGGTCCCAGGTATAGGACCTTGGCTCTCAATAGAACCCCACCCACTAAAACAAAACCAGATCCAGCACAGACAGCATGACAGTATGATATATATAAATGCAATAAAGAAAGCAGTAAAGTAACTGTACATAAAGCAATGAATAAAAATAAATACAAGCACAAACAAGCACATAACACCCCCAATAAACACAAATCAATCAAGCGCTAGGAGGAACCCACAAAAAGAACCAGAAGCCCTGGTTGCAGTATAAGGGTCCCCAGCAGAGTCGCCAAGCTGTCGCTCCCGACAAATGAAACTTGGTCAGATGAAGGTACAGACGCGAACGGTCGGCGAAGGGAACAGTGAGAACACACAGCCGTGAACTCACTGGAGAATGAATAGAGTCGCCAGCTAGGCATTTTTATCCCGGAGGAAAGGTAATGCTGCATAAACCTAGAAAAAGATGGATAAGACGGTTTGCGAACCAGAGAGACTGAGAAAGGGGGTTGGTTACAACCTGGGAAGGTATTAGCACCCAGATTGTCCGCCGTACTCGACGGGATCCACGCTTAAAAGATTTGTGTTTTAAAGGGGTAGTGTCAGTGCTATTTGTGCATAAAAGAGCTGGAAAAGATGTACAAGTGTCAGTGTAGAGAAATGTGATGTGTATAAATGTACAGTGTCAGTGTGAGATCAGGAATGAAATGCTCAAGAATATGAGGCTAAAGAATGAAGCTGGAAGGAGGGGGAGTGTACAGAGACTTTTGTTCGATAACTGTTAAGTTATGCCTACGTATCCTCTCGTGCAATGAGGAAGTCAGAACACCGTAGTTCGACCCAAAGAGACTGAAAGGATTGACTGGTGAACTGCTTGCAGTCTATGCTCAAGTGTATGATCTGTCTGGCACAGATGCAAACTGTCTTGCATTAGACGGAAGAAGCAAGTTCTCGGTTGTGAGTGAAGATGATGAGAAAAGAATCCCGAAGGAGACGATTATTGTTTGTTCTTGTGTTTTCAGTCTTTTATTTCTTTTTGGAGTTTGTCATAAGATAATGAGCTTAAACCTAAATCAATGGATTTGGTAAACTCATCACATCATCCCTCTGATTAGGGGTAATGAGAATTACCTTAAGTGTGAAGTCAGATTCTCACACTTAATCACCTTTGATGTAGGGTTAAGATCATTAACCTACTTGTGGTTAATTAGATGTTTTTGTGATTTTTGTTTAGTGTTAAGTAATGAGGTTAAGCCATAATCAGGGATTTAACAGGCTCATTACACTATCCTAAAAGAAGGATAATAGATGAGGGTGTTTAAGCTGAGGAAGGATCCTCAGCTTAATCCATGATTAGGGATTAAACCCATGACAGAACAAACCTTTGATTAAGTGGATTTTATTAATGATATGATGATGAAGTGTTTTTTATGATTTGTAAGACAACTTGAGGGGGACTTGTCCATTAACTTTAGGGTTAGTCCTTCTTAACCAATTAAGGAAGAATTAGAACCCTAATGCAAGGCCCAAGTTACAAGTGTAATGTCTTGATGATTATTAGATGGATTAATTAAGAGAGTTCAACACCTTAAGGGTCCAAGACTTAGGATTAAAGTTATACACTCCATCCTAAAAGAAGGATGCAGGCATGATCTTAATCACAAAGTCTTAAAGCCTTGAGGGTTTAGTCCCTGATTATGAGGTGAGGGGAGATGACTCAAGGAGAGACACAAAGGTAAAAACTATGGGGGAGACTAATCAAAACCCTAATTCATTATCATGCTTGGTTGGTCCTAATGTTTGTGAGGTTTTCAAGAACAATCTTCAGATGAACCACCAGGAAGCAGATGAACAAGATCAAGAGAAGCAAAGTGACTTGCTTCATTCAAGAAGTCAAGTCACTTGAAGAAAGAAAGTGGGAGGAACAAGAATGAGCAAGCTCAATCTCAAACACATATAGGAATGCAGCAATGGATGCAAGAGAGATGAAAAGAAAGGTTATGAGAAGTGAAGGCAAATTCACTTCTCAAGTTACTTACCACCTGCAATGTTAGAAAGAAATGCAATGCAATGCAAGAGGAGATGAAATGGCATGAGGCAAAGCACAACCAGAAGCATGGTGATGATGAAAATGATGTTATGAGGTGCTGCAAACAAGAGGCAAGACAATGAGATGTTCATACAAAATCATGGATGCAAATGATGCAAGCTGAGGAGCATGAACAAGCATGAAATGTTATGAAGCATACAGGACAAATGACATGGCAAATATGTAATGCAATGATCAAACATGCTTCCTATATGTCTTAAGATTGTCAAATGAATCATAAGAATGCACAAAATGCAATGGCAAGTCAAGTTATGCAAGGAAATGCAAGAAGGATGCAAGAGGAAGCCCAAATTAGGGTTCATGGATCAAACATCAAACACAAACCAAAAACAGAAGCAAAACTCTAAGATAAAAATGGAAAATGACACTCAAAGAAACCCTAGACCTATAATGAACCACTTCCCAAAGGGGAGCTCTCAACTCTCAACCAAACTCAAGATATGAATTTTACAAGATATTAGGGTTTTTTAGGGTTTGTAACAAAAGAAATGCCAATCAATTAGAAAATGTAAAATCAAATCATGGCCTCTTTACCCTTGAAACTACATGTCAAATGGAAAACAATGCAAAAAGAATCAATGTCTCAACCTTCACCAAAAGGCAGAAATGAATTTTTAAACACATGATCAAAATAATGCATAAAATATGATTTAATTCAATGAAAAATTCCTAAAATGCATCAAGATTAAAAAAGAAATTTGGTTTGAAGGTTGGACAATGTTTCTAAATGTCTTAGAACACTTCATGAATTTTTTTGTAATTTTTAAATACCTAAAAGTATTTTTAATTAATTAATTCTCATTAATCAATTAAAAATAATCTTTTAAATATTTAAAAATACTTTTTTAATGATAAAAATAAAATAAAAAATATTTTTATGTCATAAAAATTAATAAAACCTTAAAGAAAAAGTTTCATAATTTTTATGATTTTTTAACTATTTTAAAATAATTATACAAATTAAATGCAAGAAAAATGAATTAAAATTAAATTAAAGTGAAAGTATGCAGAATGGACGCATGAGATTGATTCTGGGTTCAAAAGTGTTGACTGCGCGCGTAATCGTGTGGCTCACATTCAAACTCCTAAGAAACAATTAATTAATCTAATTAATCCTGATTAGGGCTAATGGTGAATCTGGGCCATCAAAAAGGGTGGGAAGTCAACCAGTCAACGCGTATCTACGGCCAGGATTCAAATTAGCATTAATTGCTGTAATTAGGGCAAACTAATCTCAGGTGGCCGGAGAAGACTTCCGGTCGTCTTCTCCGGCCAGAAGGTCACCTGAAAAATCTCAAAACCTCTCAAAACGTAATATAAATGAAACCTAAGACATGGGAAATGATCTCCATCACCTCACGAGCTAAACCCCTCTCCCAAAACACATTTATCTTTCCTAAATCATCTGAATCGAAGAAACTAAGTTCTAGGGTTCGTAAGCTTCAAACAGAAATTAAATCCTTAAAACGCAGCCATTCCAAAAACTAAAGGTACCAGAATGATCAGGCAAGCATGAAGAACAAGTTTGTAACATAAAAAGAGATTTCTGGAAAAATTATTTTCGAGCTACCTGAGGTTTGAAGCTCTCGATTTTGGAACTTTCAGGCCTCCTCTCCTTGCTCAATCTACTCCTTAGGACCTTCTGATGATGTTGGAATACCTTGGAACAATTTAAGTAAGCTGGATGGTGAGATTCGAATGCTCCTGCTCCAAGCTCAGTCAACAATGGCAAATGAGATTCTGGCTGATTCAGGCCATGGTGATGAGTTGTTTGAGGTCTATGTAATGTATAGAGAAGATTGGTGGTGTTGGTTTGTGTGTTTGTGGGCTAGGATGAGAGATTCGATAGAATCTGCAGAATGAAGGTGAGCAATGGCAGTGAGATGTCCAGGCTATTTTGGGCTTTGGTTCTTGATGCTTTGTGCTCTATGGATCCAGGTGAGATGAATGGAAGAAAAGGTTTTAGTGTTTGCTTGCTGTATGAACAGATTCGAAGCAAGTTGCAGTTGGGGGTTTTTTTTGTGAATGTGATCCAATGCTATGTTTCAGCCTTGCTTAAGGTTATGTTTAGCTTGCAAATGGATACAATAAACAATTCTGATTGGTTGTTTGATGTGACTTGGCCTGCCATGATGGGTGAGTTTGCTTTTGCATAAAGGTCAACTTTGTGTAAGATAGGGCATGGCTCAACTCTAGCCAAGTACAAAGTTGGTTCTGGTGCAGCATGGGTGAGGGAGAGGCCTAGCTTGGCTCAGCACTCAATGCAGCAAGTTGGCACAATGTTATGAGTGATTTTGCAAGTTGGTTGGCTTATGGTTCACATGTGACTTCTTAGCCTAACCAAACATGAAACCATGACATTCTTGGTCCAAAACTGATTTTTGTAACTTAGAGAAAGTTCACATGCTGGTTTGACATGAATTTGAGGCTGCATAATGCATTGGTTCAAGACTTAGCAAAATTTCCATTTAGTGCATAACTTGAAAAAACAATGATTTTTGGCAACTTTGCATGGCCATAACTTTTGATCCAAGAAGAATTTGGTCATGTTCTTGTACTTTTTGAAAAGGGAAAGATGAGATCTACAACTTTCATGACCAAAGTTTTTCCATTTGAAGCCTTTTTGGATCATGAATCAAGGCTTGAAAATTGACCTAAAATGATGCATTCTTGAAAAGTCAACTATGCCCAAAAAGTCAACATTTGCAAAAACCCTAAATTCTTGATTTCTATGAACTTCAACCTTCCTCCATGATCAAATAAAGATCATATACACTCAAAATGATGAAGATCACCCATTGGTTGGGTCATTGGGGGCCTCAGATGCCCTGATTTTGCACTAACTTGTCTGAAAAGTCAACTCTTGATCAGATGACTTCCACATGGAATTTCTTCATGAAAATTGATATGCATACTCCCTATACCATATAGAGACCAATGGAAACAAGAATGACCCAAAAAATTGGGGTTATGGCCTCTGAAACCAAAACCCTAATTTTCAGTCAACTGTGCAGTTCATCCTGGCTCTGCATCCACTCAAACCCTAGTTCTTGTGATTCCTCTGCATTTTTGACTTTGAGGAGATGGAATATGATGTAAGAACACACATGGACCCCTTTGAGTTGATTAGTGGCCTTTGGAATGGCCCAAGATACCTTTGGCTTGCTCAGATCACAAACCCTAGGTGCAGATGACCTAGAAACTATCCAGTGAATCAAAAATGGGATATGAGATGATATGTTTGTGTTTATGCATATGAGATGATCACAAGCCATGGTGTGAATGGGTGAGGGCAAATTTGGGGTGTTTACAACTCCTTGAAATTCTCCTTAGCACCCATTGACATGCTTTGGAGCTGCATGCGAGTAGGTGCTAAATCAGCATTGTATTGGTATTGCCTATAGAAGGCTTCAGCAAGATCATTCCAATCACAAATATTTACACTCTCCAATTGATAGTACCATTCCAATTGAGCTCCAGACAAGCTCTCTTGGAAGAAATGAATCCATAACTTCTTGTCAGCAGTATGTGGTTGAATCCTCCGGCCATAGGACCTCAGGTGCAGCTTGGGACATGAGACACCATCGTACACCACAAACGCAGGAACCTTGAAACCAATAGGTATAACCACTCCAAATATTAAGCTCAGATCTTCAAAATCGAGACCATAAGATTTTTGTAACTCCATGGCATTCATCCTGTCTACCAGCATCTTGTACTTATCTTCATTAGGGTCATGATAATAATTTGTTTCAGAATCAGAATCTCCCACAGTATCATGGAGACTACCTCCCTCTTTCTCAGAATTTTCAGACTCAGAATCCTCAACCTGTTCCTTGGTCTTGACAGGAACTCTGAACCTTCTTCCCAGATTAATAAGGCCTTTTGATCTTCTAGTCTTCTTATTCTTCTTAGCCAGCAGTGTCTTCAACTCATCTTGTCCCTTGGACAAGTTCAGAATCAACTCTTGGAATTGTGCATTCTGAGCCTGGAGATCTTTGACAGTCTGTTCGAGATCCATTTCTGTTGAAATAAACAGCGAGAAGATAAGATACCTATATATAAGAAACCTGTGATGCAATGATATGGTGTGTAAATGCATATGCAATGTTTTCAAGGACCGCAGGATTTAAATTTGTTTAAACAATCAAAGGTAAACTTTTATTAGTAAGCAAATAAACTTGTTTGCCTCTTGGGCTTACAACAAAAATGAAATGAATAGAAAAATGGGGTTTTAAGTCTCCCATGGACGTTTCCTCTTTGTGTTGAGGTATGAGTTGAGATTCCGCTCCTCGTGAAGTTGTTTTGTTAGCTCCAGGATTCTTTCTTGACTTGCTTTGTAATGAGTCTCAAAAGTATCTATTTGCTCCTTCAACTGGATCCAGGACCTCCGTAACTCTTCCATGTCAGTGGGCATGTCTGGGTGAAGAATGATATAAGGAGTATCTCCTTCAGCAACATGCTCCATGGTGTTGCACCCCAAAATTTGCCCTCACAATACAAAACTTTGTGTTCTATGAAGGTTCACAAGGTTCACAAGTTCCACAATGCTTTCAAAACCTTTCATGAGGTTCATGAAGTCTACAAGTCACTTCTTGAAGGTTCACAAGGTTCACAAGCTTCTCAACATTTACAAGACCTTTCATGAGGTTCATGAAGTCTACAAGTCACTTCATGAAGGTTCACAAGGTTCACAAGGTTCACAATACCTCCCATGAGGTTCACAAGACATTTTATGATGGTCCACAAGGTTCACAAAGTTCACAAATAGTCAGAAGAGTTGACAATTCCCTCAGACAATGCACCTCCTAAGCAGTGCATCCAAAACTAGGGTTTTGACTTCAATCAGGCTAAATGAACTTCCAAGACTTCAAGTGAGCTTCATAACATCTTATATGTGTGTGAGAACCCCCATGACAAGTTTCAAGACTTTTCTCAGAAGTTTGCTCAGTCAGATGATCAGATTAGTCAAAATCAGTTAATGCAGTTAAAAAGTCAAACTGAGGTCAACTGTGGTCAAACCAAAGTCAAACTTCATGATTTTTTGCCAACATCAAGTATATGAAGTAAAATTCATCATTTGATCAAGGGTTGATCATGATTCATCAAGGAGATTCCAGATCATCAAGAATCAGGAGTTTCTAAATTAGGGTTTCCTTAGTAAAAGTCAACTGAACTTTGACCAGCCATAACTTTCACATACTTCATCACCAAGTCTCCACTAAAAGCTCATTTTGAAGGAAATTGAATTCTCTACAACTTTGTGTCTCACAAGCCAAGCCCAAAAATGCTTCATTTGGAAGGTATGAGCTAAGACATTATAGGTCCTTTTGAAAGTCAACAAAAAGTCAACAACTTCAAAAGGGCATAACTTGATATTGGTAAATGATATGAACATGAAACCAGTGGGGTTGGTTAGAGGACTCTTCAAGCTTTCCAAAATGTCCAAGAACACCCTCATACCATTAAAATTGAAGGATATGTGCCCTTGCGAAGTTGGGAAATTTTGGGTTGGTTCATGAAGAAAAAGGAGGTCTAAAACCAATTTTTTTTCAAATGGGCTTGCCAAATAATGACCCAATCCATTTCATAATAGCTTGCACGAAATTAATTTAATTTATTCATAATTTTATTTATTTTGTTTTTATTTATTATGATTTTTATATTAAAAAGTCATTTTAAATTCAAATAAAATATAAAATCATGAAAATTAATTTTAATTTTGCTTCTAGAAAATCTTAAATCACATTTAAGTTTGATTGATACAAGAATTATGAAAAATCTCCCAAAATAGCAAGGGCTTATACATGAATATTTGGTTTTTAAAACATGATATTTTTGAATCTTTTTACATCAAATCTTCCAAGCAATGACCTAGTTTTTCAGCCTCATTTGATTGTCCTATAAGTACTTAGTGTAACCCTATTGCAAAGCCACGAAAATTCTGCCTCAAACCATAGTTTCAAAGTTTCAAAATTCACAAGAAAAACTCCAATTCGGATTTTTGCATAGAGGCCATATCAGAAGGTTTTGAAGGTTGCAATGCATTCTATGATGCTTATTGAATGTATTTGGATCATTTTCATCATTCAAAACATCGCATAGACCCTTAACCGAATATTCATATGCCATTAAACTTTGATTTTTCGATTTATCATGATTATGCTTTCTAACTTGTTTTTGACTATTGATTATTGTTTAGAATGGTTCTTAGATTGATTCTGGACGTTTTATTGTGGAAATCGAAGCCGCAACCATCATGTGCCATAGTTAGGGTTCATAAGTTTGAAATTGGGGACATCGGGTTACAGGAAATTTCATCTCAAATTAATGGGATAATTGGACTTTAGATGTTTCATATGATTGATTTCTGTTGTTGGAATGAATTTATTTTATGTTTAGCAGGGTTTTTGATTCGCAGGTTTTATAGTGACAGTCAAAATCCGTCACTAAAGCTTCTAGTGACGGACGAGCCGTAGGTAAAAGCTAAGACGACGGACAGAGGAAGAAGAAGACCTCTGGCGCGAAAATGAAATTCAAAAAAGATACTTATTTTATTATGTATTTGTTTCTGTATATGTTACCAATGAGCGCGTAGCTCAGTTGGTTTTGCACGCAGGTGGTGAGAGCCTGAACCAGGGTTCGATTCCTGGGTTGTATATTTTTTGATTCAAAGTTCATTTACGCAGCAGGTTTGATATATTATTTTCATTACTCATCATAAAGGCACGCTGCACATGCAGCTCAGTTGGTTGGTGATTGTTGAGGGAAGCTGAGAGACCTGGGTTCGACCCCAGGCTCCAGCAGGTGAGTTTTTGCTTGTTTTAATTGTTTTTTTTTGTAATTCTCCTTATTTTTTTTAAAATATTCATAAAAATAATAGATTAAAAATTATGTATGTATATTATAGGAATTAGATTTAATTTTTGTTCTCTATAAAATTTAATTTATTTTAATCAAACCCTAATTTTATTTTACAAATTCATTAAAACTTAAGTATTTTTCTAACCAACCCTAAAACCCTAATTTATTTTTCTCTAAACAAAAATGTTAAAATCTAATTTTATTTTTCTAACTTAATTTTTGTAAATATAATATTTAATATAATTGAATCTTGTAAATATGCTTATAACCAATTTTTTTTTTTATAATATGAAATTGTTTCTAGAATTTTGTTCATAATCCAAACTTTATTCTTTTAAAAAAAATATATATGATTAAATTTATGCTAATATTGCAATTCCTTTTATGTTTATAATTTATAATTTTTTTTTTAAATTTTATAATTAAATTGTTTATATTTCTTAATAATTTCTAATTCTTATTCATTATTTATTTTGCTAATCCATTTATCTTATTATGCTTATTATTATCATTTCACTAACCTTATTTAATTTTTTATTATTATTACTAACCCCTATTATATTTATTATTGCCTATTTATTTTTGCTTATTATTTATATTTATTTATTTATTTGCTCTTTATTTTAATTGCTTATTATAATTATTGTAATTGCTTCTTGGTGTAATTTTTGTAAATATTTAATTTATTTAATTTTTATGCTATGGTTAGTAATTTAGGGAGTGTAAACATGTATTCTATTTAAAATAAAATTTAGATCACTTTAATTAAAGATAAATAAAAATTAAACACTCACACACGTAAGTCGATTTTTAATCGCCATCTCACTTTCTAAGGCTATCCCTCAATGTTGCCTAATCATAAGGTCAAGTGGGGTGTATAAAGCAAGTCCCATAAAAGAAAAATCATCAAGTCCCTAATGGTTGCCTTTAAAGATCAAGTCCCTTTTCGAATAATGATGATAGTCCCTCCTAAATGCTTAATACACCCCACAGTTGCCTTCATTAAACAGATGTCCCTTCATATGTCCCTTACATCCAAGGTAATGACTACCTATTCCTTAATAATAGGGATAGTCTTACCACCTAAAGGATAAAGAACAGAAAAGACTTAAATTTTAGGGTAGGTTCCTCATAGTTACTTGCTCACTATTTAAAAACTTTTCAAACACTTCACACATTTTAAACAATTTTCAAACACAAGTTTTTTACGCATCCGTACATGGATCATTATCAAACTCTTATGAAAATTTCTATTCACACACTTCACATTTTCAAAAAAAAACAATTTAAAGTGAGCTAAGTAACTAAGAGCCCATGGATAACCATGGATGTAAAGGGTGCTAACACCTTCCCTTTACATAACCTACCCCCCGGACCCAAAAATCTTTTAAAGGTCTTTCCTGTTCTTTTATGCCTTTCCTTTGGATAAAATAAAAGTCGGTGACGACTCTTGCTATCCGCAACATAACTTAAAGTCAGTTCTCCCACCGTGTTACAGAACTGGCGACTCTGCTGGGGATTTAAATTTAAGAGGGGTACCCTTAGGAATTAGATCACTTTAAAATTGTTTTCCTTGTTTGCTTTATATTTACTTGTTGGGCCCTTATGTGTGAAAGGTCCTAACCCGGATCTAGTGTACCTTAGGTAAATGGCAATAGACCAAGGAAACTGTACGACGTATATCGATACGGTTGATCTGGTGGCCATAGTTAGTGCGACTTCTTGGTTGGTGCTTGTGTTCCTTAAGTCAAGTTGAGGATAATATGAGGCTGCCATATGTTGTCAATGCACTAACTAACTTTTAGAACCCTAGTTAACTTATCTTGGCCTTTAGAAAGTAGTGAGGTAACCGGCTTTGGTGCAGACTGAAGTTGGTTGACACTCGATACTACGCTCATTGAGATCTTAAACTTGGAGGGTTTTGGTTGGCAAGTAAGTTGCCTTCTGATCAACCACCCTTGTGAAGGATCAATGATATTGAGATCCCTTAGAACCTGGTTACTTTTGTAGGACAGGATGTACCAACTAACTTCAGGGGAGGGTACTTACCTTTGAACTTCATGCAAGCCTTTAAACCTAGGGCTATTGTGTGACTTGTTTGTGTGTGCCACATGTTTGTGATTGAGCATAACATCATGACATCATCATGCATCATAAGCATATCATTTTCCCTAACCATTTCAAGGACCAAAGGATTTATCTTTGTTCTTTGTTGCAGGTCATGGCTCTAGCTCGTAGAAACACCATCAGGATCAACTTTGTGGGGATACCTCCCAAGCTTAAAGAGTTGGTTTCTCAAGTGTCAGATCATTCCCAGTTCAACAAGAGACATGGTCACCTATTGGATCTAGTCACTTCAGGGTTCAATGAAGACATGATGAGTGTCCTGTTTCAGTTCTTTGACCCTAAGCACCATTGCTTTACATTCCCCGACTACCAACTGGTTCCAACCATGGAAGAGTTCTCTAAACTTTTGGGTATACCTGTTCTTGATCAAAGACCCTTCACAGGCTTGGAGAAGGAACTTAAACCAGAAATTATTGCTGCAGCTCTACATCTGAAGAAGTCTGATATTGTTCTAGAAACGAGAAGTGGAGTCAAGGGTGTTCTAGCTAAGGTGTTGATAGAGAAGGCTCAAATGTTCTTGAAGGCCATGAGTCATGATGCTTTTGAGGAGATCTTAGCCTTGCTGATATATGGCTTAGTGTTGTTCCCCAATCCAGATCAGTTCATAGATGTTCATGCCATCAACATTTTTCTGAGTCACAATCCAGTGCCTACATTGCTTGGAGACATACTACATTCTCTTCACACCCGTACTACAAGGGCAAGAGGAACTTTGATGTGCTGCATACCTTTGCTTTCTAGGTGGTTTATTTCTCACCTTCCTCGCTCAGTAATGAAGAATGAGCAAGGGTTCATATGGTCCAAGAGGATCATGTCACTTTCTCACTCAGATATCCATTGGTGCTCCAGATCTATGGAGAATGTCACCATCATTGACCGTTGTGGGGAGTTTCCTAATGTGCCACTTCTAGGCATAAGAGGAGGCATCACCTACAACCCCTCTCTAGCGTTACGACAGTTTGGTTACGCTCGGAGTGATGGTCCACATGACATGTTGATTCATGGCATTGTATTTGACTACGACAACGATCATGACAGGGTTGACAGCAAGACACTGGAACCTAAGTACACTATTCCTATGGAAGCTTATCTCAGATGGGTGCGATCTCGTGCTCAAACTCTCATGATGCCATATCCTGCCGTCCTACCAGTTACCACGGAACCTGTTGCTGAAGGAGACACAGCTTATACCATCCTTCACCCAGACATGCCTACTGATATGGAAGACTTGCAGAGATCATGGATCCAACTGAAGGAGCAAAGGGATACTTTCGAGGCACATTACAAAGCAAGCCAAGAAAGAATCCTGGAACTAACAAAGCAACTTCACGAGGAACGGAACCTCAACTCATACCTCAACACAAAGAGGAAACGTCCATGGGAGACTTAAAACCCCATCTTTTGTACTTATTTCATTTTTATTTTTGTAAGCCCAAGAGGCAAAACAAATTTATTACTAATAAAAGTTTACTTTCTTGTTTGTCTAAGCAAATTTAAATCCTACGGTCCTTGAAAACATTGCATACGCATTAAAACATCATATCATTGCATCACAGGTTTATAATTGTGCACAGGTTTCTCATCTTCTCGCTGTTTATTTCAGCAATGGCTCTTGAACAATCAGTTAAGGATCTCCAGGCACAGAATGCACAGTTCCAAGAGCTGATCCTGAACCTATCCAAGGGGCAGGATGAATTGAAGACACTGCTGGCCAAGAAGACTAAGAAGACTAGAAGGTCAGGTGGCCTGCTCAACATGGGAAGAAGGTTCAAGGGCCCTGTCAAGACCAAAGAACAGGTTGATGACTATGAATCTGAAGAATCTGAAAAAGAGGGAGGCAGTTTCCACAACACTATGGGGGACTCTAATTCTGAGGCTAATTACTACCATGAGCCTAATGAAGACAAATTCAAGATGCTGGTGGATAGAATGGATGCCATGGAGTTGCAGAAATCATCTGGGCTGGATTTTGAGGATTTGAGTCTGATATCTGGGGTTGTTATACCCATTGGTTTCAAGGTTCCTACCTTTGTTGTTTATGATGGGGTCTCTTGTCCCAAGCTGCATCTGAGGTCTTATGTCAGAAGAATTCAACCTCACACTGCTGACAAGAAGTTGTGGATCCATTTCTTTCAAGAGAGCTTATCTGGAGCTCAGTTAGAGTGGTATTATCAATTGGAGAGTGTTAACATCAGGGACTGGAATGATCTTGCTGAAGCTTTCTATAAGCAGTATCAATACAATGCTGACTTAGCTCCCACTCGCATGCAGTTGCAAAGCATGTCCATGGGTGCCAAAGAAAGTTTTAAGGAGTATGCTCAAAAGTGGAGAGATTTAGCTGGAAGATTTCAACCCCCTTTGACTGACAGGGAATTGGTTGACATGTTCATGTGTACGCTGAATGGTCCGTTTTACAGTCATCTCATTGGAAGCTCATCATCTGGCTTCACTGAGTTGATCATGACAGGAGAGCGAGTAGAGAATGGTATAAAGAATGGTAAGATCCAAGTGGGTACTTCCTCATCAGGTGCTGCAAAGAAGCCTCCCACTGGGAAGAAAGAATCCAATGCTGTTTATGGCCAGCCTGATCGTAACAGAAGGCATCAGTCTGTTAGTGCAGTTCATATTTCAAATCCAACTCCTGCAACAACAGAGCAGCCACAGGGCAACCAACAGAGGGCTAGAAGGCAGTTCACAAAGATCAACATGTCACTGGCTCAGGCACTGCAACATTTGTTGAAAGCTGAACTCATTACTTTGAAGGAGGCTCCTCAGAATCCTAATGTTACCTCACCCAGGTACAATCCCAATGCACGATGTGCATATCATTCAAACTGTCAGGGTCATGATACTAATAACTGCTGGGTCTTGAAGAACAAAATTCAAGATATGATTGAGGCTGGAGAGATTGAGTTTGACCCACCAGGTACTCCAAATGTGATTACTGCTCCAATGCCAAATCACGAGAAGACTGTCAATGCCATTGATGAAGATCTACATGTCTATTCAGTTATGGAGTTGACCACACCATTGTCTGTTATCAAAAAGAAGTTAGTACAAGCTGGGATCTTTCCAGGTTGTCGTGAAGATTGTTTGTATTGTACCTATAAGCCAGATAGTTGCTTCATATTGAGAGATGGAATTCAACGTCTCATGGATAAGTATACTATAGTGTTTGAGAGGACTCCGTCGTCTGTAGAAAGTATGGTGGATCACTTGACTCAAGGTAGGAAGATTGAAGAGGTTGATATGGTTGACAAAGTACCGGTAAGAATCACTTCAAAGAGACCTATTAAAATCACTCATCAGGGTCCAATCAAGATTACTGCTGAAGGTCCTGTGAAAGTTGTTGCTGAAGCCAGAGTAGCTCCTCTGATCATTACTACTCCTGGTCCTATTCCATATACATCTGATAAAGCTGTGCCTTGGCACTATGGGTCTGATGTTTACATCCATGGTGTTAGGCAGGAGCCCTTAGCTGATGTGCCTGTTGATATTGATAATATTGCTGGATCTAGTAAGATCACTCGTAGTGGAAGAGTCTTCTCATCTCCAGTTGCTTCTAAGAATACAGTTACTCCTGCTGCCACCTCCACCACTGATGCTCGGGGCAAAGGTCCTGTTATTGAACCTGTATCTACTGATGTGCCAGCTGCTGATGATCTCTCTAAGCAGATGGAAGAAGTATTGAAAATCATTCGCAAGAGTGATTATGACATTGTTGATCAATTGGGGCATACTCCCTCAAAGATTTCTATGTTATCCTTGTTGCTGTGTTCTGAGGCTCATGCCAAGTCTTTGATCAAGTTTCTGAAGACAGCTCATGTACCCAATGCTATTTCTGTTGACCAGTTTGAGAATTGTGTTGCCCACCTGACCTATGATAATGGGTTAGGATTTTCTGATGTTGATTTGACCCCTTCCAAGAGGGATCATAACAGGGCCTTGCATATCTCAATTGAATGCAGGGGCACTACCCTGTCACATGTGCTGATAGACAATGGTTCCTCTCTAAATGTGTTGCCTAAGGAAGTCCTGAACAAGCTGAGTCCTGAAGATGCTGTGCTGAAGCCCAGTAGTATTGTGGTGAAGGCTTTTGATGGTTCTAGAAGAGTAGTGCATGGGGAAATTGATCTTCCAATTAAAGTTGGCTCCCAGGTTTTTACCGCTACATTTTATGTAATGGATATTCGTCCTTCATACTCTTGTCTGCTTGGTCGTCCCTGGATCCATAGGGCAGGTGCTGTAACCTCTACATTACACCAAAAGTTGAGATATCCGGTGAATGGAAAGGTTGTTACTGTCTATGGAGAAGAAGAATACTTTGTCAGCCATGTAAACACTTTCAAGTATCTGGAAATGGAAGGTGAATACATTGAAACTCCGTGTCAGACATTTGAAGTGGTTCCCTGGGTTGTTAATGATTATGTAGCTCCTCCTGTTGCGAAGAAAGTTCCTGTGGTAACCAGAAAACCTCCAACAATGGCAATGGCCTCCCTCAATGATGCTAGAGCTGTGGTGGATGAAGGTGGTTGTACTATTTGGGGTCAGCTTCCTGATATTCCATACAAGTCTGACAAGTTTGGTTTGGGTTTCACTGCAGAGTCCCAGAAGGCTGTTCGTCGTGCTCGTGCTGTTCGTATCACCAATCAAGGGGTTATGAAAGATCAGATCAATGCTGTGGGAGACTATGATGAAGACTACAACTTGGATGCTTGGATTTTTCCTACTGTGGGTGCTGGACTCAATAATTGGAAAGCTGAAGATGTTATCCCTATCTCCTTTAGTCAGGAGTAAATACTATTACTGTGTTGTTATATTTTAAATTTGTAATTTCTTGAACAATAGAACTTTCAAGCCATGTGCCTTACCCGGGGCACAATGGTGTGCTTGTTACGGGATGTCATTTCATTTGCATACTTCATTCAATAAAATCAGTGGACGTTTCGTTTTCGTAAATATTGTGTTCCTTGTCTTTCTTTTCTTTTATTTTTGTTTTATCAGCTATGTGTTCTTACACACACCCACATCACTAAATGCAGATCCTCATCCACTCTGGATCCTGTTGATAACAGTTCTACTATTGTCAATTATAATTTCGAGAATCCGATCTATCAAACTGAAGACGGAAATGAGGACGATTGTGAAATACCTGTAGAGCTTGCTAGGTTGTTACAACAAGAAGAGAAAGCTATACAGCCACATGAAGAGCCAGTCGAAGTTGTGAATTTGGGAACTGAAGAAAACAGAAAAGAGGTCAAGATAGGGGTTGATTTAGAGGACAGTGTCAAGAGCAGATTGATTCAGATGTTACGTGACTATGTGGAGATCTTTGCTTGGTCTTATGAAGATATGCCAGGGTTGGATACAGACATTGTGGTTCACCGTTTGCCAGTGAAAGAAGATTGTCGTCCAAAGAAGCAGAAGGTTCGTCGAATGCGTCCTGAAATGTCAGAAAAGATCAAGGCAGAGGTAATGAAACAGTTCAATGCAGGGTTCTTAGCAGTGACTTCTTATCCTCAGTGGGTTGCAAATGTGGTACCAGTTCCTAAAAAAGATGGTAAGGTGCGTATGTGTGTAGACTACAGAGATTTGAACAAAGCTAGCCCCAAATATGACTTTCCACTTCCTCACATTGATATTCTGGTAGACAACACTGCTCAGCATAAGGTATTCTCTTTTATGGATGGTTTCTCTGGTTACAATCAGATCAAGATGGCACCTGAAGATATGGAGAAGACAACCTTTGTTACACAGTGGGGCACTTTTTGCTATAAGGTGATGCCATTTGGTTTGAAGAATGCAGGGGAAACATATCAGCGTGCTATGGTGGCTTTGTTTCATGATATGATTCATCATGAGATAGAGGTATATGTGGATGATATGATAGCCAGATCTCAGAATGAAGAGCAACATCTTGATCATCTGCACATGTTGTTTGAGAGGTTGAAGAAATACAAGTTGAGATTGAACCCAAACAAGTGTACTTTTGGAGTTAGATCCGGTAAACTCCTGGGTTTCATAGTCAGTGGAAAAGGTATTGAAGTGGATCCAGCAAAAGTGAAAGCTATACGAGAGATGCCAGCTCCCCGTACTGAGAAGGAGGTTAGAGGTTTCTTGGGACGATTGAACTACATTGCAAGATTTATTTCCCAATTAACTGCCATCTGTGAGCCAATCTTCAAGTTGTTGAAGAAAGATCAGGTGATGGAATGGAATGATGAGTGCCAGACTGCCTTTGATGAAATCAAGAGATATCTGCTAGAACCTCCAATTTTGATGCCACCAGTTGATGGAAGACCCTTGATTATGTACTTAACAGTGTTAGACAACTCAATGGGGTGTGTATTGGGGCAACATGACGAGTCTGGTCGAAAAGAGCAGGCAATATACTACCTTAGCAAAAAGTTTACCGACTGTGAAACAAGATATTCACTGCTCGAGAAAACTTGCTGCGCTTTGGCATGGGCTGCTCGCCGACTAAGACAGTATATGTTGACCCATACTACCTTGTTGATTTCGAAGATGGATCCAATCAAGTACATATTTTAGAAACCTGCTCTCTCCGGAAGAATTGCAAGATGGCAAATGATTTTGACAGAATATGATATACAGTATACCACTCAGAAGGCCATCAAAGGGAGTGTTGTGGCTGATCATTTGGCTCATCAAGCAGTGGATGATTACCAGTCAATGAGTTTTGAGTTCCCTGATGAAGACATTATGATTATTACCAAAGAACCTGGACAATATGACGGACCTGGACAAGGATCCCGATGGACTATGGTTTTTGATGGTGCCTCTAATGCACTTGGTAATGGTGTTGGCGTTGTGATCAGTTCCCCTGAAGGTTGTCATACCCCGATTACTGCCAGACTTTGTTTCTTTTGTACTAATAACATGGCTGAATATGAGGCATGTATCCTGGGTATTAAAACTGCTATTGACATGAAGATTCAGTTCCTTGATGTGTATGGAGATTCAGCCCTGGTAGTTAGTCAGATTAAAGGAGATTGGGATACCAAGCATGATAATCTCATTCCTTACAGAGAGCATGTGTTGTCTTTGATCCCACATTTCAAAGAGATTACCTTTGGACATATTCCGCGAAGAGAGAATCAGTTGGCAGATGCCTTGGCCACCATGGCATCTATGTTTGAGATCAGCTGGGATGATGAAGCTCCCAAGATTACTATTGATAGATTTGAAAAGCCTGCATACTGTAATGAGATTGACACTGAAGGGGCAGAGGAGAAGTCTTGGTTCTATGAAGTGAAAAGATATCTTGAAGCTCAGGAGTTCCCTGAAGGGGCATCTGTCAAAGATAGAAAGTTTCTGAGAAGGTTTTCTGCCAAGTTCTTTTTGAGTAATGGAATTCTGTACAAGCGTAATCATGATTCAACTATGCTTCGTTGTGTGGATAAGAAGGAAGCTACAGAAATTATGGAAGAGATGCATGATGGGATCTTTGGTACTCATTCTAGTGGTCATACTATGGCAAAGAAGATACTGAGAGCAGGTTACTATTGGTCTACCATGGAAGCTGATTGCTACCAACACTCCAGAACATGTCACAAGTGTCAAATTTATGCTGACAAAGTACATATACCTCCATCACCATTGAATGTGTTGACTGCTCCTTGGCCCTTTGCCATGTGGGGCATTGATATGATTGGTGAGATCAAGCCTACTGCTTCTAATGGGCATCGTTTCATCCTGGTTGCTATTGATTACTTCACGAAGTGGGTAGAGGCAGCTTCATTTGCATCTGTTACCAAGAATGTTGTGGCTCGATTCATTAAGAATAATCTCATATGTAGGTATGGCATCCCTGAAAGGATTATCACTGACAATGGCTCTAATCTGAACAACACTATGATTACTGATCTCTGCATGCAGTTCAAGATTAAGCATCACAACTCTTCTCCGTACCGTCCAAAGATGAATGGGGCAGTTGAGGCTGCTAATAAGAACATCAAGAAGATTGTACAGAAGATGACTGTTACTTATAAGGATTGGCATGAGATGTTACCATTTTCTCTTCATGGTTATCGTACCACAATACGTACTTCAACAGGGGCAACCCCATTCTCCTTAGTCTATGGTATGGAAGCAGTTTTGCCCATTGAAGTTCAGATTCCCTCCTTAAGAATTATGAAGGATGCAGGCTTGGATGAAGATGAGTGGATTCAGACTCGACTTGACCAGATAAATTTGATTGATGAGAAGAGGTTAGCAGCAGTTTGTCATGGCCAGATGTACCAGAAGCGAATGATCAAAGCTTTTAACAAAAAGGTTAAGCCGAAGGTATATCAGGCTGGTGACTTGGTAATCAAGCGTATCATATTACCACAGGGTGATCCTAGGGGCAAGTGGACTCCAACATATGAAGGACCATTTGTAGTCAAGACAGTATTTTCAGGAGGTGCCATGATACTGACTACAATGGATGGTGAAGACTTCCCGCAGCCTGTAAACGCAGACATAGTTAAAAAATACTACGCATAAAAAGAGACCCGCTAGGTTGACAGGCCTAGGAAAAAATAAGGGCATCCCGGCAAACCAAAAGGGTTTGGGCAAAAATTAGGGATATAAAAAAAAAAAAAAAAAAGATGTACACCCGGCAAGTCGAAAACCTGAAAAGGCGGCTTGGGCAAAAAAGGGTATCCCGGTGGATTGAAAACCTGAAAGGGCAATCCAGGCAAAAGTTAGGGATTAAAGCGTATGACTATGTCTCGTTTGGATCACCCATGAAACTGCACCCAGTTGTGTTACTTACTCAAGTTCGAACAGATAAAGCTCAATCCAATCATTTTCGTCTCAACAGCAGAAGATGAGATACTTGAAGATAATGGCAATAGTAGAATTGAAACTCAATAGGATTGTTTCCCACATAGCTGATTTTCTTTGTTTTGTAAAAACTTTATGGCAAAATCCTCTTACTAGGGTTTATGTCTCTTTGTACAAACTTACCCGTGTATGGGTCACTTTTTGATATAAATAAATTCCATCTTTTGAATCCAGATTTACTTTTACCCTATTTACATAAGCGAAACGTCCAATGGTTGTGTTTGAATGTATGTATGCTTTTGAATATGATTGATGTTTACCAAAAATGCATGTATGCTTTTAATATGATTGATGTTTACCAGAAATGCATGAAAATGCAGTAATAGTATTTACTAAGGACGTACGAGGGAAGGTTTTCAACGAAGCTTCACCGGTTCATCTCTACAAAAACAGTTACAAACCCTCAGTAGGACAAATCCATCTTCATAAAGTCTCATCTCCCCTGGAATTTATATCCATCTCTTTTATCCTCATACGGATATACGGGAAATTACTTTCCAATAATGGTACGACGAACGAAGATGGAGGTTATATCTACCCTACTATCAAACGAAGACGAAGGTTATATATACCTTGCTATCCCCAGCATACGGAAGGTTATGTATACCTCATCATCAAACAAGACGGGAACGAGTTCCTCATATTCTTCAGCAACGAATTGGGATTTATTTTCCCTGGCCAGCAGTTGTTGTATGAAGATATCCAGACGCTTCAGGCAGTGTCATATCATACATACATCATTTACATCATACCATACATATACATAGATGCATAGTACATTACCTAAATGCATCATATCATACATGCATACATAATGCATAAACTAATATTATTATACAGAATGCTACTTTGTTTCAGGTTAAATATCCAGCAAACAAACTTATGATTATCAGGATTGCTTTATCCTCCTGAAAGCATATCATCCATCAGGACTGCTTTATCCTCCTGAAGACTTATCATCTCTCAAGACTGCTTCATCCTCTTGGGAACACATTACTACACCAGGACTGCTTCATCCTCCTGACAGCTATCATCGTTACTTCAGGATTGCTCTATCCTCCTGAAAATTCCTATTACATCAGGATTGCTTTATCCTCCTGAAATCACATTACTACCTCAGGATTGCTTTATCCTCCCGACAGCTTATTACTACCTCAGGATTGCTTCATCCTCCTGACAGCTTTTATTACATCAGGATTGCTTCATCCTCCTGAAAGCATATTATCAAACACCTCAGGGTTGCTTTATCCCCCTGACAGCTTCTTTACCTCAGGGTTGCTTTATCCCCCTGACAGCTTCTCTACCTCAGGATTGCTTCATCCTCCTGACAGCTTTTTATTACATCAGGATTGCTTCATCCTCCTGAAATCATATCATTACCTCAGGACTGCTTTATCCTCCTGACAGCTATCATTATACTTCCATATGTTGGACTGATTTATCCTCCAAGACATATATCTGAAGAACTTTCCTCCAAGTGGCATCTTTAAGCCCACTCCATCATATTCAACTAGCCATCTGTACCACTTTATGCACTGGTGAGTGCAAATTTTTGGGATTTTGTGTTCAATCCCCTTCAACCTTCTAGGTCACGACTGGCAAACATACCAATCTAACCCCTCAGGTTTCAGAAAATTGAACAGGGGCAGCTGTTGCACCCCAAAATTTGCCCTCACAATACAAAACTTTGTGTTCTATGAAGGTTCACAAGGTTCACAAGTTCCACAATGCTTTCAAAACCTTTCATGAGGTTCATGAAGTCTACAAGTCACTTCTTGAAGGTTCACAAGGTTCACAAGCTTCTCAACATTTACAAGACCTTTCATGAGGTTCATGAAGTCTACAAGTCACTTCATGAAGGTTCACAAGGTTCACAAGGTTCACAATACCTCCCATGAGGTTCACAAGACATTTTATGATGGTCCACAAGGTTCACAAAGTTCACAAATAGTCAGAAGAGTTGACAATTCCCTCAGACAATGCACCTCCTAAGCAGTGCATCCAAAACTAGGGTTTTGACTTTAATCAGGCTAAATGAACTTCCAAGACTTCAAGTGAGCTTCATAACATCTTATATGTGTGTGAGAACCCCCATGACAAGTTTCAAGACTTTTCTCAGAAGTTTGCTCAGTCAGATGATCAGATTAGTCAAAATCAGTTAATGCAGTTAAAAAGTCAAACTGAGGTCAACTGTGGTCAAACCAAAGTCAAACTTCATGATTTTTTGCCAACATCAAGTATATTAAGTAAAATTCATCATTTGATCAAGGGTTGATCATGATTCATCAAGGAGATTCCAGATCATCAAGAATCAGGAGTTTCTAAATTAGGGTTTCCTTAGTAAAAGTCAACTGAACTTTGACCAGCCATAACTTTCACATACTTCATCACCAAGTCTCCACTCAAAGCTCATTTTGAAGGAAATTGAATTCTCTACAACTTTGTGTCTCACAAGCCAAGCCCAAAAATGCTTCATTTGGAAGGTATGAGCTAAGACATTATAGGTCCTTTTGAAAGTCAACAAAAAGTCAACAACTTCAAAAGGGCATAACTTGAGATTGGTAAATGATATGGACATGAAACCAGTGGGGTTGGTTAGAGGACTCTTCAAGCTTTCCAAAATGTCCAAGAACACCCTCATACCATTAAAATTGAAGGATGTGTGCCCTTGCGAAGTTGGGAAATTTTGGGTTGGTTCATGAAGAAAAAGGAGGTCTAAAACCAATTTTTTTTCAAATGGGCTTGCCAAATAATGACCCAATCCATTTCATAATAGTTTGCACGAAATTAATTTAATTTATTCATAATTTTATTTATTTTGTTTTTATTTATTATGATTTTTATATTAAAAAGTCATTTTAAATTCAAATAAAATATAAAATCATGAAAATTAATTTTAATTTTGCTTCTAGAAAATCTTAAATCACATTTAAGTTTGATTGATACAAGAATTATGAAAAATCTCCCAAAATAGCAAGGGCTTATACATGAATATTTGGTTTTTAAAACATGATATTTTTGAATCTTTTTACATCAAATCTTCCAAGCAATGACCTAGTTTTTCAGCCTCATTTGATTGTCCTATAAGTACTTAGTGTAACCCTATTGCAAAGCCACGAAAATTCTGCCTCAAACCATAGTTTCAAAGTTTCAAAATTCACAAGAAAAACTCCAATTCGGATTTTTGCATAGAGGCCATATCAGAAGGTTTTGAAGGTTGCAATGCATTCTATGATGCTTATTGAATGTATTTGGATCATTTTCATCATTCAAAACATCGCATAGACCCTTAACCGAATCTTCATATGCCATTAAACTTTGATTTTTCGATTTATCATGATTATGCTTTCTAACTTGTTTTTGACTATTGATTATTGTTTAGAATGGTTCTTAGATTGATTCTGGACGTTTTATTGTGGAAATCGAAGCCGCAACCATCATGTGCCATAGTTAGGGTTCATAAGTTTGAAATTGGGGACATCGGGTTACAGGAAATTTCATCTCAAATTAATGGGATAATTGGACTTTAGATGTTTCATATGATTGATTTCTGTTGTTGGAATGAATTTATTTTATGTTTAGCAGGGTTTTTGATTCGCAGGTTTTATAGTGACAGTCAAAATCCGTCACTAAAGCTTCTAGTGACGGACGAGCCGTAGGTAAAAGCTAAGACGACGGACAGAGGAAGAAGAAGACCTCTGGCGCGAAAATGAAATTCAAAAAAGATACTTATTTTATTATGTATTTGTTTCTGTATATGTTACCAATGAGCGCGTAGCTCAGTTGGTTTTGCACGCAGGTGGTGAGAGCCTGAACCAGGGTTCGATTCCTGGGTTGTATATTTTTTGATTCAAAGTTCATTTACGCAGCAGGTTTGATATATTATTTTCATTACTCATCATAAAGGCACGCTGCACATGCAGCTCAGTTGGTTGGTGATTGTTGAGGGAAGCTGAGAGACCTGGGTTCGACCCCAGGCTCCAGCAGGTGAGTTTTTGCTTGTTTTAATTGTTTTTTTTTGTAATTCTCCTTATTTTTTTTAAAATATTCATAAAAATAATAGATTAAAAATTATGTATGTATATTATAGGAATTAGATTTAATTTTTGTTCTCTATAAAATTTAATTTATTTTAATCAAACCCTAATTTTATTTTACAAATTCATTAAAACTTAAGTATTTTTCTAACCAACCCTAAAACCCTAATTTATTTTTCTCTAAACAAAAATGTTAAAATCTAATTTTATTTTTCTAACTTAATTTTTGTAAATATAATATTTAATATAATTGAATCTTGTAAATATGCTTATAACCAATTTTTTTTTATAATATGAAATTGTTTCTAGAATTTTGTTCATAATCCAAACTTTATTCTTTTAAAAAAAATATATATGATTAAATTTATGCTAATATTGCAATTCCTTTTATGTTTATAATTTATAATTTTTTTTTTAAATTTTATAATTAAATTGTTTATATTTCTTAATAATTTCTAATTCTTATTCATTATTTATTTTGCTAATCCATTTATCTTATTATGCTTATTATTATCATTTCACTAACCTTATTTAATTTTTTATTATTATTACTAACCCCTATTATATTTATTATTGCCTATTTATTTTTGCTTATTATTTATATTTATTTATTTATTTGCTCTTTATTTTAATTGCTTATTATAATTATTGTAATTGCTTCTTGGTGTAATTTTTGTAAATATTTAATTTATTTAATTTTTATGCTATGGTTAGTAATTTAGGGAGTGTAAACATGTATTCTATTTAAAATAAAATTTAGATCACTTTAATTAAAGATAAATAAAAATTAAACACTCACACACGTAAGTCGATTTTTAATCGCCATCTCACTTTCTAAGGCTATCCCTCAATGTTGCCTAATCATAAGGTCAAGTGGGGTGTATAAAGCAAGTCCCTTAAAAGAAAAATCATCAAGTCCCTAATGGTTGCCTTTAAAGATCAAGTCCCTTTTCGAATAATGATGATAGTCCCTCCTAAATGCTTAATACACCCCACAGTTGCCTTCATTAAACAGATGTCCCTTCATATGTCCCTTACATCCAAGGTAATGACTACCTATTCCTTAATAATAGGGATAGTCTTACCACCTAAAGGATAAAGAACAGAAAAGACTTAAATTTTAGGGTAGGTTCCTCATAGTTACTTGCTCACTATTTAAAAACTTTTCAAACACTTCACACATTTTAAACAATTTTCAAACACAAGTTTTTTACGCATCCGTACATGGATCATTATCAAACTCTTATGAAAATTTCTATTCACACACTTCACATTTTCAAAAAAAAACAATTTAAAGTGAGCTAAGTAAATAAGAGCCCATGGATAACCATGGATGTAAAGGGTGCTAACACCTTCCCTTTACATAACCTACCCCCCGGACCCAAAAATCTTTTAAAGGTCTTTCCTGTTCTTTTATGCCTTTCCTTTGGATAAAATAAAAGTCGGTGGCGACTCTTGCTATCCGCAACATAACTTAAAGTCAGTTCTCCCACCGTGTTACACATGGTAACTGGCAGGATAGCAGGATATGGCATCATAAGAGTCTGAGCACGAGATCGCACCCATCTGAGATAAGGTTCCATAGGAATGGTGTACTTGGGTTCCAGAGTCTTGCTGTCAACCTTGTTCACTTTACCCCATGCTCGTATGAACCTTTGACAGTAACCTTGCAGATCGTTGTCATAGTCAAACACAATACCCTGAATAAGCATGTCATGAGGACCATCACTTCGAGCGTAACCAAACTGACGTAGAGCTAAGGAAGGATTGTAGGTAATGCCCCCTCTTATGCCAAGGAGTGGCACATTAGGGAACTCCCCACAACGGTCAATGATAGTAACATTCTCCATAGATCTAGAGCACCAATGAATATCTGAATGAGAAAGTGACATGATCCTCTTAGACCACCTGAACCCTTGTTCATTCCTCGTGCCTTTGTAGTACGGGTATGAAGAGAGTGTAGGATGTTTCCAAGTAATGTAGGTACTGGATTACGAGTCAGAAATATATTGATGGCGTGTATGTCTATGAACTGGTCTGGATTGGGGAACAATACTAAGCCATAGATCAATAGGGCTAAGATCTCCTCAAAAGCATCATAACTCATAGCCTTCAGGAACACTTGAGTTTTCTCCATCAATACCTTAGCAAGAATACCCTTAACTCCACTTCTTGTTTCTAGGACAATGTTTGATTTCTTCAGATGTAGGGCTACAGCAATGACTTCAGGTTTAGGCTTCTTCTCTAAGCCTGTGAAGGGTTTCTGATCAAGAATAGGTATACCCAGAAGCTTGGAGAACTCTTCCATTGTAGGAACCAGCTGATAGTCGGGGAATGTAAAGCAATGATGTTTAGGATCAAAGAACTGAAATAGAACACTCATCATGTCTTCATTGAAGCCTGAAGTGACTAGATCCAGTAGGTGACCATGCCTCTTGATGAATTGGGAGTTTTCAGAAACTTGAGAGACCAATTCCTTAAGCTTAGGAGGTATTCCTACAAAGTTGATCCGGATAGTATTCCTACGAGCAGAAGCCATGACCTGCAACAAAGAACAAAGATAAATCCTTTGGTCCTTGAAATGGTTAGTGAAAATGCTATGCTTATGATACATGATGATGCTATGATGTTATGCTCAATCACAAACATGTGGCACACACAAACAAGTCACACAATAGCCCTAGGTTTGAAGGCTTGCATGAGGTTTAAAGGTAAATACCATCCCCTGAAGTTTAGATGGTTCATCCTGTCCTATAAAGTAACCAGGTTCTAAGTGATATCAATATCATTGATCCTTCACAAGGGTGGTTGTTCAGTAGGCAACTTACTTGCCAACCAAAACCCTCCAAGTTTAGAATCTCAATGAGTGTAGTATCGAGTATCAACCAACTTCAGTCTTCACCAAAGCCGGCTATCTTACTACTTTTCTAAAGGTCAAGATGGGATGACTAGGGTTCTAAAAGTTAGTTAGTGTATTGACAACATATGGTAGCCTCATATTATCCTCAACTTGCTTAAGGAACATAAGCACCAACCAAGAAGTCACACTAACTATGGCCACTAGATCAACCATATCGGTATACGCTAGATCCGGGTTAGGATCTTTCACACATAAGAGCCCAACAAGAAAAGTAAAGCAAACAAAGCAAACAAATTTAAAGTGATCTAATTCCTAAGGGTACCCCTCTTTTATTAAATCCCCAGCAGATTCGCCAGTTTTGTAACACGGTGGGAGAACTGACTTAAGTTTAAATGTTGCGGATAGCAAGAGTCGCCACCGACTTTTATTTTATTCAAAAAGGAAAGGGCATAAAAGAATAGGAAAGACCTTAAAAAGATTTTGAGTTCGGGGGGTAGGTTATATAAAGGGAAGGTATTAGCACACTTTATATCCATGGTTATCCATGGGCTCTTAGTTACTTAGCTCACTTTAAACTGTTTTGAGAAGTGTAGTGTGTGATTAAAAATTTTCTAAGTACTTTATAATGATCCTTGTATGGATGTATATAAAGACTTTGTTTTGAAAATTTGTTTGAAATGTGAAGTGTAATGAAGTATTTGAAGAAAAGTGAGCAAGTACTTAAGAGGAAACCTACCCTATGCTAAATCCTTACTGTTCTTATATGTTCTTTCAATGGTAAGACTATCCATATTATTAAGGAATAGGTAGTCATTACCTTGGATGTAATAAGTGACATGTGAAGGGACATCCGTATTTAGGCAACTGTAAGGTGTCTTAGCAATACGAAGGGACTTATCATCTTTTATTCGAAGGGACAAGATCATTTACCGTAGGCAACATCGAAGGGACTTGATCTTATAATCTTAAGGGACTTGATGATATTAGTGAAGGGACTTTGCTTCAAGACACCTTACTTGACCTTATAATTAGGCAACAAGAGGAGTAACCTTAAAAAGTGCAAGATGGCGATCAAAGATCGACTTACGTGTGTGAGTGTTCATATTCATATAGTTATCTTATTAAGTAAGTCATTCTAAATTAATTTTAAATCACCAACAGGTTATCACTCCCTATAATTACTAACCATGGCAAGAATATTTATAAACAATAACATAAAAACAATAAACCTATGACTATTACAAGGCTTTCGCAATTACATTATAATATAAATAATTAAATAATAGATATATAATAAATAAATAACAATTAAAAGGGTTAGCAACAATAATAATCATAAGAAAAAGAGGTTAGAACAAATATAAGGAATATAAAATTTAAGAGAATATTTGTAAGTTAAATAAGCAATTTTTAAAGAATTTTAAAAGAAAATAATGTAATGAGAATAATAATAATAAACCATAGAATAAATATTTACAAAATATGATTAATTATTTAATTATATACTAGAAGAAATTAATTAAATTTAATATTTAAAATTAAACAAAAATTAGGGTTTGGAACTAGGGTTAATTTTACAATTAAGAAAAATCAGGATTAGGATTTTGATTACTTAATATAAACTTAATTAAATTATTTTAAAAATATATATACAATAATAATATAAACAAATTTCAAATTAAATATAAACTAAATTAAAGTTTAGAAAATAAATTAGGGATTTTTTTAGAAAATATGAAGTTATATATATATATATATATATATATATATATATATATATATATATATATATATATATATATATATATATATATATATATATATATATATATATATATATATATATATATATATATATATATATATATATATATATATATATATATATATATATATATATATATATATATATATATATATATATATATATTTATTTATTTATTTATTTACATATATATATATATATATATATATATATATATATATATATTTATTTACATATTATTATTTAAATATAATTTTCTTATAAGAAATATAATTAAAATTAATTATAAAAAAAAAAATAATGAGAAAATGAATAAAAAGACTTACCTGGGGCAGGGATTGAACCCACGCCCTAGGTCCGGCCTCCCCTGGACACACACTGCTACCACCAGGCCAAACGCGTGCATGTGATAGTGTTTGGGGCAACAATTGTTTTATTATTAACCTGCAAAAACACTAAAAATAAAACAAAAAACAAAATGGCCTGGGGGAGGTTTGAACCTAGGACCATTCGTTCACAAACAGATACACAAACCAACTGAGCTAACTGCACGCGTTTGAAATTAAATCAACAACAACACAATATATTTTAAAACATATATTTGAATTCTGATTTCAGCGCCAAACTTCATCTTCTTCACCAAATTTCCTGCGCATTTTCATACAACTTTTCCTGCGAATTTTCTTGCGTGTTCTTCCATGGTCTTGACCTACGAAACTCAAACAGCAAGTAAACAGTAAAATTTATTCAAATTGATTAGTGCAATGTGATCCTTATGAATCATACAATCTTCCTATGTTCTTAGAATTTATTTATATTGTCTAAATCACAAAACCCTAAGTTGGTCGTTCAAACCCTAACAATGGTGAAATGTGATTTAGGTCATGAAACTTCAATTGGTTTATCCAGAAAGCTTATATGCTTCAAAACAAACACGAATCAACAAGGAAAATCAGTTAATAACGCATGAGAGTATGAAATCGAAAAAAATGTAAAACATGAATGAGAGTGATTCGGTTAGCATGATTCAGTGCATGAATGGATGGTTTTATGATCCAGAAACATTCAGTGATCTTCAAGGAATGATTTGCAACCTTTATTTTGTCTTGAGAGTCCCTCTAAATCCAAAACCGAATGTCACTTTTTTTTGAAAATTTGAAACTTGTTTAGTGTTCTTGAGGCAGCAAAATCGTGTCCTTGTGATTGGGATGTCTTCAAGTATATGTAGAGATGAAAATTAGGTCAAAAAGTTATGGATTTATGAGCTTTTTAATGATTGCTTGATCATGAAGTTTCTATCTTTCAAATATTGAAAAAGATCACATCTAACCTTGCCAAATCAAGCTAGCACGAATTTGAATTAGATCAATCATATATAATTGATGTTTATGACCTTCTAGAATCATAATATCATCCAAATATATGATTTTCATTTTTTATTTTAATTTAATTTGTATTTTAATGAATAAAATTCAAATAAATACTAAATAAAATATAAAAAATCAGAAAAGGCATGGGTTGGGTCGTGCTTGATGATATTATAAAGATTGGATGGCAATTTGGTGGGCTCATTTAGCAAAAATTGGTTTTAAGGCCTCATTTGCTTCATAAACTTCCCAAAAATTTCAAAACTTTGCAAGGGCACAAATCCTTCAATTTTAATGCTATGAATGTGTTCTTGGACATTTTGGAAAGCTTAAAGAGTCCTCTAACCAACCTCTTTGGTCTCATGTCCATATCTTTTACCATTCTCAAGTTATGCTCTTTGGAAGTTGTTGACCTTTTGTTGACTTTTAAAATGACCTATAATGTCTTAGCCCATACCTTCCAAATGAAGCATTTTTGGGCTTGGCTTTTGAGACACAAAGTTGTAGAGAATTCAATTTCCTTCAAAATGAGCTTTGGATGGAAAAAATTTGATGAAGCATGTGAAAGTTATGGCTGGTCAAAGTTCAGTTGACTTTTCCTATGAAAACCTTAATTTAGAAACTCCTGATTCTTGATGATCTGAAATCTCCTTGATGAATCATGATCAACCCTTGATCAAATGATTAATTTTACTTCATATACTTGATGTTGGCAAAAAATCATGAAGTTTGACTTTGGTTTGACCACAGTTGATCTCAATTTGACTTTTTGACTGCTTTGACTGATTTTAGCCTATCTGCTCATTTGACTGAGCAAATCTTTTGGGAAAGTCTTGAAACTTGAAATGGGTATTCTTGCACACATATAGGATGTTATGAAGCTCACTTGAATTCTTGGAACTCCATTTAGCCTGATGAAAGTCAAAACCCTAGTTTAAGATGCACTGCTTAGGAGGATGCATTGTCTAAGGGAATTGTTAAACTTTCTGACCAATTGTGAACCTCATGAGATGTCTTGTGAACCTTGTGAACTTCTTAGCACACAATGTCTTGTCTTGGTGAGGGTAAATTTTGGGGTGCAACAGCTGCCCCTGTTCAATTTTCTGAAACCTGATGTGCGCAACTAGAAGGAACTCGGAGAGGCGTTCCTCAAACAATACCAGTACAATATCGACATGGCCCCGAGCAGGACACAGTTGCAGAGCCTATCCTAGAAAAATTCTGAGAGCTTCAAAGATTACGTGCAAAGGTGCCGCAAGTTGGAAGCAAGAGTACAACCTCCTCTACTCAAAAGAGAAATGGTGGATCTATTCATGGATACCCTTCCAATGCATTTCATGGAACGTCTAGAAGGGTGTTCCTCATGTGGCTTTTCCGATATTATACTGACTAGTGAGAGGGTTGAAAACAAGATGAAACAGGGAAAGATCAGAAATGGTGGAGCTTCTACTTCCGGCATCAAGAAGAAATTTGCAAAGCGAAGGGAGGGGGAAGCTGGGGCAGTATATGCCCAGAGAAAAATAGGAAATCAGAATTCTTACTATCAGGAAGCATCCATCACCATCCATGTTGCCACATATCAACAACAGCAACCATCACAACAACGTCAGCAAAATTATTAACAACAAAGAGCTCCCAGATCATACTATCCACCAAGGCTGGGAGATAGACAGTTCAAAACGCCGTCAATGTCATATTCACAACTGTTTCAGAATCTTCTATAACTTCAAATGATTCCGCTAAGAACTTTGCAACCACCAAAACCTGGACAGATCCCCGAAGGTTATGATGCCAATGGCCATTGCGAGTTTCATTTCGGAGCTCCGGGTCATTCCATAGAGAATTGAAAAGCCTTCGAACACCTGGTCCAGGATATGTTGGATTCCAAGGCGATCAACTTTGCTCCTACCTCAAATGTCCTGCAGAATCCCATGCCTCCGCATGGAAGAACCGTGGGATTCATAGATGACGATGACAATTTGAATTTGGTGTATGATGTTAATTCTTTGAAGACTCCATTACTAGCAGTGGAGGGTTGTTTGGAAAAGAAAGGTCCCTTCCCAGGTTGTGGAAAAGTTTGTCCAGAATACGAAGAATCTGTTGATGGATGTGACAGGTTGAAATCAGAGATTCAAAAAATGATTGATGAAAGAAGCATCCAGTTTGATCAGTTTGTTAAAGAAGATGAAGTCTCTATTGTTACTATCTATTATACCCCAGTGGAAATTCCAGTGCCAGCAAGGGCGGCACCAATCACATTCACCACACCAGGACATGTGTTGTATCAATGTGAAAACGTTGTCCCATGGTATTATAAGGCAGAGGTTTATTACAATGGCAAAAAACAGGATGTAACCACCTCCAGCACAGCTCAACATCAGGTCAAAAACGTAAGAGCCGGAGGATTCACGAGGAGTGGAAGATTGTTCGTGCCTCAAACATTGAGGAACAACATGGTGCCACCAAATGATAGCAGAGAAACCCAAGCTAAAGCCTATGGCAAGCTAGATGTGACAAATGATGTTCCTGTTCTGGATCCGGACATTACCTTTGACAAAGAGGCTGAGAAGTTCTTGAGGCTTATCAAGAAAAGCGACTACAAGATAGTCGACCATCTGCAATAGACTCGCTCCATGATCTCGATATTATCTTTATTGATGTGTTCAGAATCCCATATAAAGGCTTTGCTGAGAATTCTGAATAATGCCTATGTACCATAAGAAATATCAGTGAATCAAATCGAGACAATTGTTGCTAGCGTGAATATCAGTCACAGGTTAGGGTTTACAGATCTTGATCTAACTATTGAGGGGCACAATCACAACAGAGCTCTGCATATTTCAATGGAAGGCAAAGGGGTTGTGCTTTCCCACGTGCTTGTTGATACATGGTCCTCTCTAAATGTGCCTCCAAAGAAGGCGTTAATCAAGCTGGATTATGATAGAGTGGTGCTCATGCCTTATGACCTGGTAGTCGGGGCATTTGATGGTTCCAAGAGGTCCATTTTTGGAGAAGTGAATTACCAATCAAGGTAGGTCCACATGTGTTCAATACGACCTTTTATGTCATGGACATCCAGCCTACAAACAGTTGTTTACTCGGACATCCCTAGATTCACACAGCCGGGGCAGTATCCTCGACTCTTCATCAAAAGCTAAAGTTTGTTTGGGAATGGCAAATTGTCATAGTATATGGGGAGGAGAACATCTTCATTAGCCATCTATCTTCCTTCAAATACGTGGAGATGGATGGTGAGATATATGAGACCTTGTGTCAGGCTTTTGAGCCAGTCAAGACTGAGGCCACGTCATCATCAACATCCCTTTTGGAAGAGAAGAAGAAGGGCGTATCCATTGCATCCTATAAGCAAGCTTTGAAGGGGATATAATTAGGGGTTAATGAAGGCTAGGGCAAGAAGATAGAGGTCCCCAAGAAGGAAGACATGTTCAGAATTGGTTATAATTTGGCTGAATCAACATCAACACAACATGCTAGAGGTTGTAAAGGCCCAATCACCTTCTCTAGTGTTGGGTGGGTGGATCACAGCCGTATATGTGCTATTCACGAGGACACAATTGATAGCGATTGCGGAATAGACGAATGGATCAAGCTGAGTGTCCCAGGAGTGGAGCTCAAGAGTTGGTCATCTGAGGAAATCATCATTGTTACCCAACACCAAGAGTAATTGTTTTGTGATTTTATTCTTGTTTGAAAGCTCCATGTCTTTCCCAACGAATAACAACTCATTATAAGGGTTTTTCATTGTTTCAATTTTCAATATCAATCATTAATAAAATGGACGTTTTTGCATTCATTCATGATGTTCCCTATCTTTCATTTTTACTTTCTACACAATAAATGGAAATGTGCATTTTCATGTTACTCCCACTGTTTCTAAAATCTAGCATGAATCATCATTCATGCCAATTCACCCCATTGGGTCTCATCGATGACAATCTTGATATGGATCACTATGACTTTGACAACCCGATTTACCAAGATGACGAGGAAGGTGAAGAAGATTGTGAGCTGCCTGAGGAGTTAGCCAGATTACTAAAACAAGAGGAAAGGGAGATTTAGCCACACGAGGAGGTTATTGAGACTGTAAACTTGGGAATCGAAGAGGTGAAGAAAGAAGTCAAGATCGGGGATGCTTTAGAAGAATTCGTGAAGGACCGATTGATCGACATGCTCCATGAATATGTTGACATCTTCGTTTGGTCTTACCAGGATATGTCGGGGCTGGATACTGATATTGTAGTACACAGGATACCGCTTCAAGAAGACTACCCGCCAGTGAAGCAGAAACTACAAAGAACTCGACCTGATATGGCAATAAAAATCAAGGAAGAGGTTCAAAAACAGTTTGATGTTGGATTCTTGGTTGTCACGAGTTACCCACCATAGGTTGCCAACATCGTGCCGGTACCGAAGAAAGATGGAAAATTTCGAATGTGTGTTGACTACCGAGACTTGAACAAAGCTAGTCCCAAGGATTATTTCCCGTTGCCTTACATTGATGTGTTGGTCAACAATACAACTCAATTTTCGGTGTTTTCCTTCATGGATGGCTTTTCGGGCTACAACCAAATCAAAATTTCGCTAGATGATATGGAGAAAACTACATTCATCACCACTTGGGGAACTTTCTGCTACAAAGTGGTGTTGTTTGGTTTGAAGAATATTGGAGTAACTTACCAATGGGCAATGGTGACTATTTTCCATGATATGATTCATAATGAGATTGAAGTCTATGTGGATGACATGATTGCGAAGTCGAAAACTGAGGAAGAACACCTAGTCAACTTAGCCAAGTTGTTTGATAGGTTGTGGAAGTTCAAACTAAGGTTAAACCTAAACAAATATACATTCAAAGTGCGCTCCGGTAAACTGTTGGGTTTCATTGTAAGTGAAAGAGGGATTGAGGTTGATCCTGCGAAGGTGAACATAATTCAAGAAATGCATGAGCCTAAAACCGAGAAATAAGTATGTGGGTTTTTAAGGAAGATTGAACTACATTGCACGTTTCATATCTCACCTAACAACTACGTGTGAACCAATATTCAAGCTCTTGAGAAAGAATCAGGTCGCTAGGTGGAACGATGACTGACAAATGGCTTTCGACCGAATCAAAGAATATTTACAAGAACTTATAATCCTCATGCCTCCGATTCTAGGGAGGCCTCTGATTATGTACCTCACATTACTTCAAGGATCAATGGGTTGCGCTCTCGGTCAAGATGACGAGATAAGTAGAAAAGAGCACGCCATCTACTACCTAAGCAAGAAATTCACCGATTGTGAGTCCAGGTACTTAATACTTGAGAAGACATGTTGTGCACTGGCATGGGCCGCTAAGAGATTGAGGCAATACATGCTTACTTACACGACCTTATTGATATCTAAGATGGATCATGTCAAGTATATCTTTAAGAATCCAGCTTTTACCGGAGGGTAGCCTGTTGGCAGATGATCTTGACTGAATACGACATTCGGTATACTTCTCAGAAAGCTATCAAGGGGAACGTATTATCAGATTATTTGTCCCAAAAACCAACTAATGACTATCAACCAATGATGTTTGAGTTCCCTGATGAAGACATCTTGTTCCTCAAATCAAAAGATTGTGAAGAACCACTCCTGAAGGAGGGGCCAAACCTTGAATCCAAATGGAGTCTGATGTTCAATGGGGTCTTTAACATGAGTGGCAGCGGAGTTGGTGTCGTCATTATCACATCAGAAGTAATTCACATGCCATTCACTTCCTAATTGACATTTGAATGCACCAACAATGAGGCGGAATACAAAACTTGTATAATGGGGATCGAAGAGGCGATTAATTTGCGAATTAAGACCCTCAATATCTTCGGCGATTTAGCTTTGGTCATAAACCAAGTTAACAAAAGGTGGCTTGTTCATCAACCACATTTGATTCCTTACAAGGACTACACTATGAGGTTGTTGACATTCTTCACGAAGGTAAAGCTTCATTATGTACCTCGTGACGAGAATCAATTCGTTGATGCTCTAGCAACCTTATCATCCATTATTAATGTCCAACAATGGAACTATGTGCCTAGAATTGTGGTGTCTCTCCTTGAAAGGCATGCTTATGTGTTTGCAACTGATGGTGTTAACGATGATAAGCCTTGGTACTACGATATCAAATGTTTCCTGAAATGTCAGGAATACCCGACAGGGGCATCCAGCAAAGATAAGAAAACCTTGAGAAGGTTGGCAGGTGGGCTCTTCTTGAATCAGGATGACGTGCTTTACAAAAGGTACTTCTACATGGTCTTACTCAGATGCGTGGATAGACGCGAAGCAGGCATGTTAATGCAGGAAGTTTATGAGGGATCCTTCGGTACCTATGCCGGAGGACATGCCATGGCGAAGAAACTCTTGAGATCGGGGTATTATTAGATAACCATGGAATCTGATTGCTGCAAGTACTCCTGCAAATGCCTTAAGTGTCAAATATATGCTGACAAGGTGCATGTGCCTCCTAATCCGTTGAGTATCATGTATTCACCTTGGCCCTTTGCCATGTGGGGCAGCGATATGATCGGAAAGATCGATCCTAACACTTCTAATGGTCATCGCTTCATCTTGGTTGCCATTGATTACTTCGCCAAGTGGGTGGAAGCGGCGTCTTATGCTAATGTCACCAAGCAGGTTGTAGCCCGATTAATAAAAAGGGATATCATCTTTCGATATGGAATGCCCGAAAGGATCATTACTGATATTGATTCTAGTAAACACCCCAAATTTGCCCTCACCCATTCACACCATGGCTTGTGATCATCTCATATGCATAAACTCAATCATAGCATCTCATGTCACATTTTTTATTCATTGCATTGATTCAAAGTCATCTGCACCTAGGGTTTGTGATCTGAGCAATCCAAGAGCTTCTTGGGCCACTCCAAAGGTCATCAATCACTTCAAAGAGGTCCATGTATGTTCAAAGCATCATATTATATCCTCTCAAAGTCAATAATGCTAAAGAATCACAAGAACTGGGATTGGTATGGGAGCAGAGCCAGGTTTAACTGCACAGATGACCTAAAATTAGGGTTTTGGTTTCAGAGGCCATAACTTCAAATTTTTTGGTCATTCTTGTTTCTATTGGTCTCTATATGGTATAGGGAGTATGCATATCAATTTTCATGAAGAAATTCCATGGGGAAGTCATCTGATCAAGAGTTGACTTTCTGGACAAGTCAGTGCAAAATCAGGGCATCTGAGGCCCCCAATGACCCAAACAAGGGGTGATCTTCATCATTTTGAATGTATTTGATCTTTATTTGATCATGGAAGAAGGTTGAAGTTCACAAAATTCAAGAATTACAAGTTTTTGCAAAGTTGACTTTTTGAGGCAAGGTTGACTTTTAATGAAATGTCATTTTATGCAACTTTTTCAACCCTTACTTTTTGATCCAAAAATGCTTCAAATGGAAAAACTTTGGTCATGAAAGTTGTAGATTAGATCTTTCCCTTTTCAAAAAGTACAAGAACATGACCTAATTCATTTTGGATCAAAAGTTATGGTGCATCAAAGTTGGCAAAAATCACTAAATTTCAAGTTATGCACAAAATGGAAAACTTGCAAAATCATGTACCAAAGGCATTTGTGACTTCTAATTGTTGTCTAACCATTACACAAACATCACATGTGACCTAAAAGTCAGAATGGACCAAGAGTTTCTCATGTTTCATGGCTTGTGAGGCAAGATATTTTCATGGAAAGCAAAAGCAAGCAAGTTGCAAAACCAATGATCACACTTCATCCACTTGTTGCCTAGCCTGCTGAATCACACTAGCCTTTCCCTCACACCATGCTGCGCAGCCCACACCTCTTGTACTAGCATGAAACATGACCCATGCCTCTCTTACAAGAAGTTGACATTTTGGCAAAAGTAGTTACACCTATCACAAAAGCACAAGTCACATCCTCTGACCAATAGCATTTGTTTATACAAAGAAAAGGCAAGCCAAACCAGCCAACACACAAGCCTGAAGCACACTAGAACTCAGCATCCCCATTTTTACTCCCTCAAGCAAAAACCTTCGAATCTCTCAATACAAGCTACAAACACTTAAACAAACTCCACAAACCTTCTCACCATGCTTCACTGAACACAAAGCAACCCTCAAAACAGCCTGAAAGCCATTGAATCAAAAACACGATTCCTTCACTCCACTGAGCAGAACCTCTGTAAACTTTCAAACCAGCCCACATAAACTCCTTCTAAGCATTCAGACATCACCAAGGGACCAAGAGGAGTGGATTGCATCAAGAGAAGAGGCCAGAAAGTTGCAAAACCGAAAGCTTCAAAACTCAGGTAGCTCAAGAACATTTTTTCCAGAAATGGATTTTTAAGTTCTTAAGTTGTTCTTCATGTTTCCCTGATCATAAATATGTCATTGGTTTTGAAAATGGTGGAAAAATGAGGGTGTAATCGTGTTCTGAAAGTCTTGCCCTAAATTTTATTTTGTTTCGATTCATGTGTTTGATGCAATATAAATGATGTTTATGTTAGGGTTTTGATTCAGTGGAGTATGGGGAGGATTTCTGTTTGTTTAGATTTCATTTTAGTTGCGTTTTGAGGATTCTAGGAATTTTCAGGTGGGGTTCCCACCGGAGAAGACGACCGGAGGTCTTCTCCGGCGACCTGAAAATGATTAGGGTTTAATCCCTGTAATTAAGGAAGTTTGAATCTCGTGCGTTGGATCAGTTGACCTGGTTGACTTGGCGCGTGTGTGAATGGCCCAGATGCCCTCATTAAACCCTAATCATAATTAATTAATTCATAATTCAGTTTAGTCAGGTTTGAATGTGATCCATTAGATCTGGCGCGCAGTCAACAGCTTCATTGCCAGATTCAATCTCAGCCTCTCATTCAACATACTTCTCATTTATTTTATTTTCTTTTCTTTTTATTCAGTTTAATTTCTACAATTTATTTAAAATAGCAAAAACACTTTAAAAATTCTGAAATTTTTTATACGAGTTTTTATTTAATTTCAAAACACAAAAATATTTTTATTTTCATTTTTAGCATTAAAAAAGTATTTTTAAATATTTAAAAGTTTCTTTTTAATTAATTAATGAGAATTAATTAATTAAAAATACTTTTAGGTATTTAAAAAATCACCAAAAAATTCATGAAACATTTAAAAACATTTAGAAACATTGTCCAACCCTCAAACCAAATTTCTTTTTTGATCTTGATGCATTTTGAGAATTTTTCATGGAATTAAAATCATTTTGATGCATTATTTTGATCCAAACTTCCAAAAATCATTTCTGCCTAACCCTAAAGAGTTGGACCTTGATTCTTTTTGCATTGCATTGTGTTTAGCATGTAGTTTGTGAGATTAAATGGCCATGATTTGATCTTTCATTTTCCATTTGTTTGGCATTTTTCTTGTTAAGGAACCCTAAAACCCTAGAAAACTTAGGAAAATCATAACTTGAATTTGGTTAAGAGTTGAAACTTCTCCTTTGGGCAGTGGGTTAGTATAGGATTAGGGATCCTTTGAGTGCATTTTCAATTTTTTATATTGATGTTTTCTTCTGATTTTGGTTTGTGTTTGATGCTTTGATCATAAACCCTAATTTGGGCTTCCATATGCATTCATCTTGCATTTGCTTGCATAACATGACTTGCCATGACATTTCATGCCTCCATCTGATTCATTGAACATCATAAGACATATTGAAAGCATGTTTGGTCATTGCATCTTGCATTTGCCATGTTGTATGCCATATGCATCTCATAACTTTTCATGATTGTCCATGTTTCTTAACTTGCTCCATTTGCATCCATGAGCTTGTATGATCATCCCCATTTGTTGTCTCATGTTTGTAGCATCTCATAGCATCATTAACACCATGAATGTGCTTCTGGTTTGTTTTTTCATCATACAATTTCATCTCATTTTGCATTGCATTGCATTTTCTTTTCTAACTTTTCAGGTGGTAAGTGACTGTGAGAAGTGAATTTGCCTTCACTTCTCATAATTTCTCTTCATCTCTTTTATGCATCCTTGCTGCATTTTTGTATGTGTTTGAGTTTGAGCTTGCTCATTCATTCTTTACTTTCTTTCTTCAAGTGACTTGACTTCTTGAATGAAGCAAGTTACTTTGCTTCTCCTGATCCTTTCATCTGCTTCCTGGTGATTCCTTTGAAGATCTTCTTGGTGAAACCTCACAAACCTTAGGAACAACCAAGCATGACAATGACTAGGGTTTTGATTAGTCTCCCCACTTAGTTTTACCTTTGTGTCATCCTTTGTGTCTCTCTTCCCATCTCATAATCAGGGACTAAACCCTAAAGGCTTTAAGGCTTTGTGATTAAGCTTATGTCTGCATCCTTCTATTAGGATGGAGTGTATAACTTTAATCCTAAGTGTTAAACCCTTAATGTGTTTAAATCCTAATCAATCCACTTAATAATCATCAAGGCATCACACTTGTAACTTGGGCCTTGCATTAGGGTTCTAATTCTTCCTTAATTGGTTAAGAAGGACTAACCCTAGTGTTAATGGACAAGTCCCCCTCAAGTTGTCTTACAAACCCTAAAAATCACTTCATCATCATATCATTAAATGAAATCCACTTAATCAGAGGCTTGTTTTGTCATGAGTTTAATCCCTAATCATGGATTAAGTTGAGGAGCTTTCCTCAGCTTAAACATTCTCATCTATTATCCTTCTATTAGGATGGTGTAATGAGTCTGTTTAATCCCTGATTATGGCTTAATCTCATTACTTAACACTAAACAAAAACCACAAAAACATCTAAATAATCACAAGTAGGTTAATGATCTTAATCCTACACCAAAGGTGTTTAAGTGTGAGAAGCTGACTTCACACTTAAGGTATTCTCATTACCCCTAATCAGAGGGAAGATGTGATGAGTTCACTAAATCCATTGGTTTAGGCTTAAGCTCATCAACTTATGACAAATTCTCAAAAGTAATAAAAGACTGAAAACTCAAAAACAAACAATAATCGTCTCCTCCGGGATTCTTTTCTCACCTCATTCACTCACAACCGAGAACTCGCTTCTTCCGTCTAATGCAAGACAGTTAGCACCTGAGCCAGACAGGTCATACACTTGAGCATAGATAAGTAAGCAGTTCACAAGTCAATTCATCTTTCAGTCTCTTCGGGTCGAACTACGGTGTTCTGACTTCCTCATTGCACGAGAGGATACGTAGGCATAACTTAACAGTTATCGAACAAAAGTCTCTGTATATTCCCCCTCCTTTTAGCTTTATTCTTTAGCCTCATAATCTTGAGCAATTCATTCTCATTCCTACACTGACACTGTATATCTTATTACACTTCACTTCTCTTACACTGACACCTGTACATTCTTTTCCAGCTATTTTATACACAGATTACACTGACACTACCCCTTTAAAACACAAATCTTTTAAGCGTGGATCCCGTCGAGTACGACGGACAATCTGGGTGCTAACACCTTCCCAGGTTGTAACCAACCCCCTTTCTCAGTCTCTCTGGTTCGCAACCGTCTTATCCATCTCTTTCTAGGTCTATGCAGCATTGCCTTTCCTCCGGGATAAAAATGCCTAGCTGGCGACTCTTTTCTTTTCCAGTGAGTTCACTGCTGTGTGTTCTCATTGTTCCTTTCGCCGACCGTTCGCGTCTGTACCATATTCGAGCCCCGTCTCGTCTTTTGGGAGCGACAGCTTGGCGACTCTGCTGGGGACCCTTATACTGTAACCAGGGCTTCTGGTTCTTTTTGTGGGTTCCTCCTAGCGCTTGATTGATTTGTGTTTATTGGGGTGTTATCTGTGCTTGTATGTTTTATTTAATGCTTTAGGTACAGTTTTGTTTACTGCTTTCTTTATAGTTTTATAATATCATACTGTCATGCTGTCTGGCTGGATCTGGTTTTGCTTTGGTGGGTGGGGTTCTATTGAGAGTTAAGGTCCTATACCTGGGACCTGAGTGACACCTAGGCTAGAGTGGTTCATATTCTTTCCCATTCCATCTCGGTCTGGTGCGGGAATATGAAACACGGTTCAGATATGGGTTTCTTCTTGAGAACTCTGTGTTGCAGATTTCCTGCAATACTAGGGCTATCTGGGAAGCCTGCTAAGTCTGGATGACCTTTAGTATTGACCTTCAGAAACTGAGGTGAATTAGAGGAGGAACTTTTATGGTTATTGTAAACACTGTACCTCCGGGTTAGAAGTGTTTACACTTCTCATAACTGATCCAAGTCTGAGGATCCTTGTTTTAGAACACCACCTGTGAGGGGGTTGGGCTGTTTACAGGTTTGCAGGTACCCTTAACCTCAGCATACCCTGTTACTTTGTTTAAATAAGAGTACTCCATTTTGGAACAGTTCTTGTGATTCTAAAACCCTAGACATGTGACTCTTTATTTGAGTCCCCCACCTTGGTTACTGGACTTATAGACCTCCATCTGGATTTCTTGAACATACTTGGACTTATATCAGAGCACTTGATCAGATCCAGCTCAGTCACAAACCCTTGCATATCATTTGCATACATCCTCATTGCATCATTTTAACATGTGTTTATTTGTTTTTCAGGGTATCCATCCTATCACTTTGGCTTGGTTTTGACCCCATCATCAGCATAGGCCTATCTTCACCAGTATCTACTCCAGTTATCAGCTATCTGCATCATCAGTCTCAGCCTGTCAGAGACCTATCTTCAGTGTTATTCTCAGCACCTGTCTCCATTCTTCAGCAACATGGCACCTAAGAAAAGTAACATCTCCTACCACTTCTTTGAGCCTGAGCTAGCTAGCATCAGGAGGATTCAGACCCTGATTACTCCAGACCATATACCATATTTCAGAGAACATTATGGAGGAATCCTTGATGTGGTATTGGATTTGGACCCTTCACAAAGGAGCTTGATACATACCTGCCTGCAGTTCTATGACCCTCCCCTGAGGTGCTTTACATTTCAGAATTTTCAGTTGGGACCCTTGTTGGAGGAATATTCATCATTGGTTGGTATACCCATCAGGGGTGGAATCCCCTTCAACCCTGAGATGGCTTTCCCAAGTAATGAGGAGATAGCAAGAGCATTACACCTGGAACCAGTTCTGATTGGGCAGAATTTGACATCTAAAGCTGGAGTCTCTGGTTTTCATCTGGATTTCCTGACTTCTCAGGCTAGTCTGAAGGCCTCACTGGGGGAATGGAAGGCAGTCTGTGCTCTGTTGGCCCTCAGCATATATGGGGTCATTCTTTTTGCAGATGAGCCTAGGTTTGTTAGCAAGAATGCAGTCCATCTTTTCATCCTGAGAAACCCAGTACCCACCTTACTGGGAGATCTTTACTACTCTGTCCATCAAAGGAATGAAAAGCAAAGGGGAAGATTAGTGAGATGTTGTGCTCCTTTGTTCCATACTTGGCTGCTCAAGCATTTGCCAAAAACTGATGCATTCTTAAACCCTCACCAGCAGAAAAACTGGGCTAGGAGGCTTGTTGCCCTAACCTCAGATGATATCAGATGGTGCACTCAGAGCACCAAGGGCAGAGACATCATTACAAGTTGTGGACAATTTCCCAATGTGCCTTTGATTGGAGTGAAAGGGTGCATCAATTATAACCCTCTGCTATTCAAAAGACAACTGGGCTATGCATTAGTCCATCCTCCCAGAGCACAGGATCTGACTGAAACCCTTTATGTTGAAATCAAGCCTAATCTGGCTGTTGTCAGGCAAGCAGCCTGGGCCTGGGACAATGTGCAGACTAAAGGGGTAACCATTCTGGGGAAGTGCAACAATGTGGCATCAGCACAGTACTATGAGTGGTCTCATGCAAGGGCCCAAATGTCTGGAATGCCTTTCACTATTGAAGATGTGCCTGGGCCATCCTCAGCACCACCTCCTGTCACTGTCAGCTTAGAGGAGTTTGAAAAATTGAAAGAAAGAAATGAGAAGTTGACTCAGGCTCTACAGAAGACCCTCTGGGAGAGGAGTGATGGTAGGTTGGATATTGAGAGGTTGGAGAAGTTGAAGATGGAGCATTTGGCTAGAATTGAGAAGTCTGAGGATTACATCAAGAAGTCTAGGGCTGGAGAACAAATCCTGAAGAATGCCTGCAAGGAAGCTCAATTCCAGAAGGCCATGACTGATTTGTATCTGAAGGAGAGTCAAGCTAGGTGGGTCAGAATCACCGAGGCTCGTACTCTGGAAGATAAAAGGACTCAGGATAAGATTGAACAGATGGAAGCTAGTGCAAAAGAGCAACAGGAAGCCCTGGCAGCAGCCCAGAGGGAGGTCTCAGAGTTGAAGATCAGAGCTGGAGTGAAGAGGTCAAAGGACCAGAGTCAGCACAAGAAGCTAACTGCAGCTGTTGCCACAAGGAATCTCCTTATCAGGAATCTTACAGAGCGTCCAGCTGATCCTGTGACTGAAGCACTTCTCAAGGAAGTTCAGGAGGATGAATTTGGCCTTGGTGTTTGACCTTTTGCTTGTTGTTGCTTTCATTTTATGTATTTTTCTTTATGTTGTATTTTTGACCCCTCAGAGGGCTTGTATTGTAAAAGAAACAAACTATGTATCATTTACCTTTTTGTAATATATGTGTTGGTTTGTTTCATCTGAATTCCTCAAGCAACATCACAAGCATCTTCTTCAAGGGGTCTGGAAAGGTCAAAACCAAGTACCAAGCCGGATACCTTGGAAACAAATAGACACACTGCATTGCATACTAACCTTTTGTTTTGTTTTGTAGGTTTTGTTTTATTGTTACTAACTCTGTTGTGATCTCAGGAATTATTGCTCGACGACGTGTGTTTCCACTCAACCGTCCACATAGATATCCCACCCGTAACAACCTTCCGGGCATACAGATGGATCAAATGCAGCAGGACCTTACAGAGGTCAGAAATCAAATGACCAACGAGAGGATGGAAATGAGGAATCAGATGACACAATTTATGGAGGTGATGAACAATATGGCTCAAAGCCAGGAGAGGTTGAGAGCACTAGTAGAAGGGAGGAATCAGGAAGATCATCAGCCAGGGACTGCTGGGACAAGCAACAATGAAAGAGTCCAACCCCATGTTAATCCCCCAGTCTTTGGACCCCACCTACATCCAGAGGTCAACATCCCTGCAAATGTTCAAGGGACCGCCACTGCAGGCAGAGTGCTGCAAGAAGACCCCCAGGAAGATCAGTTCACAGTGATGGGAGCTGGGGAGGAAGCTTATGACAGAAGGCTGGATGAGATAGCTGAGAAATTGAGATCCTTAGAGTCTCAAAACTCTTTGGGTTTTGATGTTATGGACATGGGCTTGGTAGACGGGGTCAGGATTCCCCACAAATTTAAACCACCATGCTTTGAGAAGTATAGTGGGACTTCCTGTCCCCGGACCCATCTACAATCTTTTCTGGGGAGGCTGAAGGCCTATACCATGGACGAAAAGCTATGGATGTTTTATTTCGAGGATAGCTTAACTGGAGCATCGAGGGAATGGTACTCCCACTTGACAAGAGCAACCATTAGATGCTGGAAGGACCTGGCAGAGGCCTTTATCAGACAGTATCAGTACAACCTGGATATGGCCCCCAACAGGACCCTCCTGATGGGGATGTCTCAGTCATCCAGGGAAAGCTTCCGAGAGTATGCTCAAAGATGGAGACAGCTTGCTGCTGCTGTCCAGCCACCTATGTCAGAGAGGGAGATGGCTGATATGTTTATGAACACCCTCCAGGGGACTTACATTGATAGGCTAGCTGCCTTCTCATCTACCAGCTTTGCAGATGTGGTCATAGCCGGGGAGAGAATTGAAAGCCTATTGAAGATGGGTAAGATCTCAGACAACGGTGCAAGCTCATCCAGTAATGCAAGAAGGCCTTTTGCAGGCCCAAGAAGAACTGGTGAAACCAATGCTATCCACACCAACAGGGGCAGGCCCCAGTATGTTCATAGGTCTGTGGCAGCAGTCACCATTCCCGCTCCAGCTCATCCACAACCAGCCTATCAATCACCGCAACAAAGTTATCAGCAACAACCTCAGTACCAGCAACAAACTCAGTATCCTCCGAGGAATTACAACAACAGCAACACCAACAACAACAATCAGCAGAGACCATTCCAACAGAGACCTTCTCAGGCCAACAGGGTGATCGATCCGATCCCTATGCCCTATGCAACATTACTGCCACAACTCCTGAAACTCAACCTAGTTGAGCTAAGGACATTGGCCCCTCCAGATCCCAACAGCCTACCCAGAAATTATGACTCCAACGCCAGATGTGCCTTCCATTCAAATGCACCTGGCCATAGTACAGAAAAGTGCAGAGCTTTGCACATGAAGGTACAAGACTTGGTAGATTCCAAGGCTTTAAACTTTGCACCACCACTAAATGTCAACAAGAACCCTATGCCACACCATGGTGATCCCCGAATCAATGCTATTGAAGAAGACAAGTCGTCTTACTTGATAACCAGTGTGGGTCAGATTCGGACACCGTTGGTAGAGATCAAAGCTCAACTCCTCGAATGTCAAATGTTCCCGGGGTGTGAGCTAGGGTGTGCTTACTGCAACATTTCAGTGAATGGTTGTGATAACTTGAGGGATGGCATAGATGATCTCATCCGGAGTGGCCTGCTTCAAATTACAACATCATTTCCAACAAATCCAGCAATCTCATCAGCAACAATTCCAGTATCTCCTACAACTGCAACAACCATTGTTCCCGACAACTTTTTAGCTTCATCAACAAATGTTCCATCTGTCATTTCAACTGACCAGATATCAACAAACATTCCTTCTACAACTTCAGCACCACTTCATTTTGAATTTCCTACAACAACAACATCCATCCTTCCAACAATGTCTCCTACAACATTAGCAACAAACCATGAAGATGTCTCCACAGTTACGATTTATTATGATCCTGAAAGTGACTCTGCCTACAACTCACAAAGTGCTACTCCCATCAGAGCACCAGTCACAATATATTATGATCCACAGACTATCACAGTCCCTTCTGCAGCTGTCATCAGTCCAGTCACTGTCACAGTGCCTGGGCCAGTACCTTATGAAAGCAGTAAGGCCATCCCTTGGCATTACGGCTCTGACGTATACTGCGAAGGACAGAAAATCACTCTTGAACCATCAACACCTGCACCACAAATAGACAATGTGGGAGGATGCGGAGGCTTCACTCGAAGCGGACGTCTCTTTGCTCCACAAATTCAAAGACCCACTGCCGAAGCAGAAGCTGCTGCCAAGGAAAAAGGAAAGAGCCCGGTGCAAGAAGATCAAGCTATTAAGGAAACTTTGAAAACACCCTTTGATCAAGAAGTTGATGAGTTCATGAGAATCATCAAGAAGAGTGATTACAAAATAGTGGATCAGCTTCATCAGACGCCTTCCAAGATCTCCATTCTATCATTGCTTATGTGCTCCGAAGCCCATCGGAATGCACTACTCAAAGTCTTACACGCAGCTTACGTGCCTGAAGAGATCACCGTCAATCAGTTGGAAACTGTGGTTGGAAATGTTACTGCTAGCAATGGACTAGGATTCACCAACACTGATTTGACTACGGAAGGCCGCAACCATAACAAGGCCTTGCACATCACCATGGAATGTAAAGGTGCAGTCCTTTCCCATGTGCTGGTAGATACAGGATCATCCCTCAATGTCTTACCTAAAAAGGCCCTTGTGAAGCTAGAGTATGAAGGATTGGCATTGCGTCCCAGTAACCTGGTAGTAAGAGCCTTTGATGGTTCTAAGAGATCGGTTCTGGGGGAAATTGAGCTGCCTGTAACGATTGGCCCACAAACTTTTAAAACGATCTTCTACGTGATGGACATTCAGCCTTCCTACAACTGTTTGTTGGGTAGACCATGGATTCATGCCGCTGGCGCAGTAACGTCTACCCTTCACCAGAAGTTAAAATTTGAGTGGGAAGGCCAAGTCGTTACTATCTGTGGAGAGGAGGATATTTTTGTTAGCCATCTGGCTACTTACAAATATATTGAGATGGATGGGGAGATCCACGAGACCATGAGCCAAGGGTTTGAGGCCCTGAATGTTAATGAAACATCTGCTGTACCTGGAATCTCCATGGCATCTTATCAACAAGCCCGGAAGGTTGTTGAAGAAGGAACGGCCCAAGGCTGGGGCAAGGTTTTATCTGTGGAAGAGAAGAAGGACAAATTTGGGTTGGGTTACAGACCAACTCAACAAAGTCAAGCAGAGGCTGCTGAGAAGCCCAGTTTTGTCAGTGGGGGGATGCTCACCCCTGATGCTATCAACAATTTGGAAGACGAGCTGGAAGAGGAGCGCAATCTGGAGAATTGGATTCGTCCAAAGATCCCGGGGAGCAGTATCTCAAACTGGTCTTCCCAGGAAATTATAAGAGTTACTCATGCAGAGTAATTATTATTTCCTGTATTTTTATAGCATGCATCAAGTCTTGCATCTTGCCCAAGATGACAAGACTCATTTTGTAATCGGGCCATCTGTACTTTTTATGCAACAAGATTAATCAATGAAATATCAGACATCTTTTTGCAAATGAGTTTTTTTCCTTTCCGTTCACTGTTTTTCCATTTTTATTTTTGTACAAAAAATAAATGGCGATGTTTTCAAAATGACAACTTTATTTCACTTTTCTAAACCAGATTAAAATCAATCACTAAAATGAACAAACTGAACCCTTGCAGAGAGTGCCTTCCAGACAGCACCGACAACAGCACAGCTATGACTTCGTATGACTTTGACAATCCAATCAATCAAGCTGATGAAGGGGTTGAAGAAGAATATGAGCTTCCTGAAGAGCTAGCCAGATTGTTGAGACAAGAGGAAAAGGTTATCACTCCTCATCAGGAGGAGGTTGAAACGATTAACCTTGGTACAGATGAAGATGTGAAAGAGGTTAAGATCGGGGCCTGCCTGCAAGACTCAGTGAAGAGACAACTGATTGACCTGCTTCAAGAATATGTGGACGTGTTTGCTTGGTCTTATCAGGATATGCCAGGGTTGGACACCGATATTGTTGTGCACAAGCTGCCTTTGAGAGAAGAATGCCCACCGGTTAAACAGAAACTGCGCCGTACTCGCCCAGACATGGCAATGAAGATCAAGGAAGAGGTACAAAAGCAGTGGGACGCCGGGTTCCTTGCTGTAACTAGCTATCCTCCGTGGGTTGCTAACATTGTGCCTGTGCCTAAGAAAGACGGCAAAGTAAGAATGTGTGTTGACTACCGGGATCTGAACCGAGCCAGCCCGAAAGATGACTTCCCATTACCTCACATTGATGTATTGGTGGATAACACGGCTCAGTTCTCGGTATTCTCCTTCATGGATGGATTTTCAGGATACAATCAGATCAAAATGTCCCCTGAAGACATGGAGAAGACAACCTTCATCACACCTTGGGGCACATTCTGTTACAAAGTGATGCCATTCGGATTGAAGAATGCAGGTGCAACATATCAACGGGCTATGGTGACATTATTCCACGATATGATTCATAAGGAAATAGAATGTTATGTGGATAACATGATCGCCAAGTCCCTTACTGAAGAAGACCACCTGGTGAATCTGCTGAAGCTGTTCAAACGTCTGAGGAAGTACCAATTGAAGTTAAACCCCAACAAATGCACATTCGGGGTGCGATCCGGTAAGCTGCTGGGTTTTATTGTAAGTGAGAAAGGGATTGAAGTTGACCCTGATAAAGTCAAAGCTATTCAAGAGATGCCTGCACCGAAAACTGAGAAAGAAGTTCGGGGGTTCTTAGGTCGATTGAACTACATTTCACGGTTCATATCTCACCTTACAGCAACCTGTGAACCCTTGTTCAAGCTGTTGAGAAAGGAACAAACGGTCAGGTGGAATGAAGACTGCCAGAAGGCTTTTGACAAGATCAAAGAGTACTTGCAGGAACCTCCAATCCTTATGCCTCCAGTTGAAGGAAGACCTCTGATAATGTACTTGACAGTATTAGAAGAGTCAATGGGGTGTGTGCTGGGCCAGCATGACGAGTCTGGTCGAAAAGAGTATGCAATATACTACCTAAGCAAAAAGTTTACCGACTGTGAACAACGTTATTCACTGCTCGAGAAAACTTGTTGTGCTTTAGCGTGGGCTGCTCGCCGACTGAGACAGTATATGTTGACCCACACTACTTTATTGATCTCAAAGATGGACCCAGTTAAGTACATTTTCGAGAAGCCAGCTCTTACCGGACGGGTTGCAAGATGGCAAATGATTCTCACGGAATATGACATCCAGTACACATCTCAGAAAGCCATCAAAGGCAGTGTATTGTCTGAATATCTTGCTGAGCAACCTATTGATGATTACCAGCCTATGAGATTTGACTTCCCTGATGAAGACATCATGTTCATTAAAACAAAAGATCATGAAGAGCCTGTTCACACTGAAGGGCCTGACCCGGAAGAGGAATGGACTATGATGTTTGATGGGGCTGTTAACATGAATGGTCGTGGTGTTGGTGCAGTACTCATTACGCCTAAGGGAGTTCACATGCCTTTCTCGGCAAAACTCACTTTCAACTGCACTAACAACGAAGCTGAATACGAAGCTTGCATTATGGGTCTTGAGGAAGCCATTGACCTCAGGATCAAGACTTTAACTGTATTCGGAGATTCAGCTCTGGTAGTTAATCAAACCAACGGCAAATGGTACACACATCAGGATCATCTGATACCTTACAGGGATTATACAAGGAGGTTACTGACTTTCTTCACAACGGTCAAGCTTGAGTATATCCCTCGGGACAAGAATCAGTTTGCAGATGCCCTGGCTACCATTTCATCCATGATCAAAGTTCAAGCTGCCAACTTTGTACCTCAGATTTCAGTGTCCAGACTCGACAGACCAGCATATGTATTTGCGGCAGATATTGTCAAAGATGATAAGCCTTGGTTCCATGACATTAAGTGCTTCTTGGAGGATCAAACATACCCACCTGGGGCATCTTCCAATGATAAGAAGACTTTGAGAAGGCTTGCTGGTAGTTTCTTTCTAAACACTGATGGTTCCCTGTACAAGAGAAACTTTGATATGGTACTCCTCAGATGCGTTGACAGAACAGAAGCAGACTTGTTGATGTATGAAGTGCACGAAGGATCCTTTGGTACCCACGCAGGAGGGCATGCCATGGCTAAGAAATTGCTACGATCAAGTTATTATTGGATCACAATGGATGCTGACTGTTGTGCCTACGCCAGAAAATGCCATAAATGCCAGATCTATGCAGATAAAGTGCATGTGCCCCCCAATCCTTTGAACATAATGTCTTCACCATGGCCCTTTGCTATGTGGGGCATTGATATGATTGGCAAGATTGAGCCAACTGCTTCAAATGGCCACAGATTCATCCTGGTCGCCATTGACTATTTCACCAAGTGGGTCGAAGCAGCTTCATATGCGAATGTTACAAGACAAGTGGTAGCCAGATTTCTGAAGAGAGATATCATTTGTCGATACGGAGTGCCCGAGCGAATCATTACTGATAATGGTTCCAACTTAAACAATAAAATGATGGCAGAACTATGTCGGGACTTCGAGATCCAACACCACAATTCTTCTCCTTACAGGCCAAAGATGAACGGCGCTGTAGAGGCAGCTAATAAGAATATCAAGAAGATTGTGCAGAAGATGGTAGTCACGTACAAAGACTGGCACGAGATGCTACCATTTGCCTTGCATGGGTACCGTACATCAATCAGAACATCCACTGGGGCGACACCGTATCAGCTTGTGTATGGTATGGAAGCGGTCCTACCAGTTGAAGTTGAACTACCCTCCCTACGGGTACTGATGGATGTTAAACTGAACGAAGCAGAATGGGTCCGGTCCCGATACGAACAACTGAGTCTGATTGAAGAGAAAAGATTGGCTGCAATCTGTCATGGGCAGTTGTATCAGAAAAGAATGAAGAAAGCCTTCGATCAGAAAGTCAGGCACCGAGAGTACCAAGTGGGAGATCTTGTGCTGAAGAGAATCCTCCCTCCTCATACAGACCACAGGGGCAAGTGGACCCCAAACTATGAAGGACCATTCGTGGTAAAGAAAGTTTTCTCTGGTGGAGCACTGATGCTCAGCACCATGGATGGTGAAGACTTCCCGTCCCCTGTGAATTCAGATGCAGTTAAAAAATACTTCGCATAAAGAATAACCCGCTGGACATAAAAACAGAATGTAAGTCCAGGCAAAAACAGGGCATCCCGGCGAGTCAAAAACAGAATAAAAGACTCGGGCAAAAGTAAGGGAAAATAAATAAAGAATGTACACCCGCTGAGTTGAAAAGCCGCATTGGACAACTCAGGCAAAAATGGGTATCCCGATGGATTGAAAACCTGAAAGGGCGATCCATGCAAAATAAGGGAATAAGCGAACGACTGCATTCTGAATTCGTCTGTATCACTTACAACTTGGTAAACCTCGAAAGGATCAAGCTTCGGTCAGAATCAGCCTTCTTCAGAAAGCAAGACGAGAAGAGCGTCAATATGTCATACGAGTCATAGCAAGAGGAAGCTCCTTCAAAGCGTCGTCAACATCGCCAGCATTTTATTTGTAACAATCTCCTCATTTCAGGAGATATGTTTCCTTGACTGTATCTTGCCAATTCAGGGCACATGAATTAATAAAAATCAGATTTTCAGTCATGTTGTCGTCTTGTACATTTTGTTTGCAAAGAATGTCTGATGTCTTAAGAAAAACTGATTGCATAAATACAGATGTTATCTTTAAAAATAAAGAAAATAAAACACGTGCTTGCAGGGAATATACTTACTCTCAGAAGTGTATAACTCCTATGACGGAATCCGGTAAGGGATACCTCAGGATTACTTGAGCGTTTCTCTGTCTTTTCAGGATTGCAGGTATTCAAAAGCGCAGCATGGGGCATGAAAGCTTCATCCCAGCAAGCTGGCAAATCAGCACTCACTCAGCCTAGCATTCCAAGAAATTTATCCCCAGCTGAGTTGCCACTTGTTGCTTCCCCCAGCTGAGTTGCCACTTGTTGCTTCCCCCAGCTGAGTTGCCACCAACAACTTCCCCCAGCTAGGTTGCCACTTATTGCTTCTCCCAGCCGAGTTGCTAACCATTCTTCCTCAGTCAAGTACAAAATCCAGGGAATCATCTCCCCACAGAGTTCCAGCCTCTATTCAGAAGAGCAACGCATGGAGGAGTCACAACAGAGTACAGAAAGCTTCTACAAACCCCAGCTGGGTCCCTTATTACAAGGATATGTCAGTCAGTGACCTATGTCCCCCAAACAGATACATCTCGTCGGATCCACCAATGATCTCACCCCCAGCTGGGATGTCCAGTTCAAACAGATCGACCAGAGATCTCCATGGCAACGGGATCCAAATCCCGGACCGTTATCCTTGCATAATCATAGCATTCGCATCATATTCACCCCACAAAGCGTAGCATTCCGTCTAATACGGAGCATTACGGCAAAAATCCAACATATTGCATGATCATAAGCCATGTTCGGAATCAAACACCTGTGAACAAGGACAACTCACCAACAATATACAGAGTACTCCCCCAGAGTCCCCAGCAAAAGCAATTGCCTCCTATTCACAAACACCAGTATATACTCCCTTTGACACCCGTCCGTGTCATATCCCCAGCAGAAAGCCAAATATATCCTCTTTGCACTCACATATACTTATATATACATTTCCTTGATATCCGTCCATGTCATCTTTCCAGCACAGTAACATAAACACTTTGTATACCAGACACTTGTTTATACTATACTTTCCTCTTGACACTCGTCTGTGTCACTCTCCCCGACAGTTAAAATAATCACCTATACACCATTCACACTTATACAGATACTCGTCCGTATCTCGTATACGCCATTTATATCCCCACAGATTCGACACTCGTCCGTGCTCTTTGTTAACCAGTTGGTACTCGTCCGTACCATCATCTCAGAATATGCGTCAAGTGTTTGTTTCTACATGATACTCGTCCGTATCATAGTCTTAAGGATGCTCGTCCGCATCTTTAATCCATACACTGTGTCAAACACTTACGTCTCCTTGAATATAGATACTCGTCTGTGTCTACTATTCCCCAGAAGGGTCCCCTCAGATTCAACACTCGTCCGTGTTCTCTGTTAACCCGTTGATACTTGTCCGTATCATCATCTCTGAACACGTGTCAGTTTTTGTTTCTACCCGATACTCGTCCGTATCGTAGTCTTAAGGATGCTCGTCCGCATCTTTAATCTATACACTAACGTCAAAACACTTATACCTTTTGTTTCTTGGATATAAACACTCGTCCGTGTTTACTATTCCCCAGTAGATCACCAACAAAACAAAATTTTCCTTCTTATCTGACACTCGTCCTGTGTCATGATAAACCCTGAGAGCAGCCGTACCCTGCTAGGTGGTCGTCCTCCACCTCTTGATGGTCGTCCTCCATCATGCTCATCCGATGGCCGTCCCCATCGTTGATATTTAGCAGCCGTCCCCTGCTAGGTGGTCGTCCTTCACCTCTTGATGATCGTCCTTCATCATTTTATCCAATGGCCGTCCCCATTGTTGATTTTGGTTATCTGGCATTCCTCCTATGTCATGATAAACCTTGAGAGAGGCCGTCCCCTGCTAGGTGGTCGTCCTCCACCTCTTGATGGTCGTCCTCCATCATGCTCATCCGATGGCCGTCCCCATCGTTGACCTTTTTATCCGGCATTCGTCCTATGTCGCGATATTTTCGGCAGCCGTACCCTGCCAGGTGGTCGTCCTCCACCTAAGATGACCGTCCCTCATCTTAACCCGACAGAGCAGCCGTCCCCTGCTAGGTGATCGTCCTTCACCTTTGATGACCGTACCTCATCATCTGTTTATTTCATTTATTCTTTAACCCAATGGCCGTCCCCGTCGTGGTCCCTTTTCCTTTAGCCCGATGGCCGTCCCCATCGTTGGTTACCTTTACTTTATGAACTTGATGGCCGTCCCCTTCATGTTTCATCAATACCCAGAGAATCTTACGACTTTATCTTGATGGCCGTCCCCATCATAATTCTTTTTATCCCCAGCATGTCGGCCGTCCCCGTCATTGCTTTATTTTCCGCACTTTACCAGCATGTCGGCCGTCCCCGTCATTGCTCTTTGCCCAGCAGTCGTCCTCTGCTCGACGGTCGTCCTCCGTCGCCCACACTTTACAATTTACTTTATTTTCCTTTACAATCTATATCCCTTTTCTTCTTCATTCTGTGAGTGCAAATTTTGGACTGTCTTTGGTATTCAACCACAAGTTATCTTGTTTGCCTGTTAAGCCGTTGCTTACATCCTGCACAGCTAACTCATGTTTGAATAGGGGCAGCTGTAAACACCCCAAATTTGCCCTCACCCATTCACACCATGGCTTGTGATCATCTCATATGCATAAACTCAATCATAGCATCTCATGTCACATTTTTTATTCATTGCATTGATTCAAAGTCATCTGCACCTAGGGTTTGTGATCTGAGCAATCCAAGAGCTTCTTGGGCCACTCCAAAGGTCATCAATCACTTCAAAGAGGTCCATGTATGTTCAAAGCATCATATTATATCCTCTCAAAGTCAAGAATGCTAAAGAATCACAAGAACTGGGATTGGTATGGGAGCAGAGCCAGGTTTAACTGCACAGATGACCTAAAATTAGGGTTTTGGTTTCAGAGGCCATAACTTCAAATTTTTTGGTCATTCTTGTTTCTATTGGTCTCTATATGGTATAGGGAGTATGCATATCAATTTTCATGAAGAAATTCCATGGGGAAGTCATCTGATCAAGAGTTGACTTTCTGGACAAGTCAGTGCAAAATCAGGGCATCTGAGGCCCCCAATGACCCAACCAAGGGGTGATCTTCATCATTTTGAATGTATTTGATCTTTATTTGATCATGGAAGAAGGTTGAAGTTCACAAAATTCAAGAATTACAAGTTTTTGCAAAGTTGACTTTTTGAGGCAAGGTTGACTTTTAATGAAATGTCATTTTATGCAACTTTTTCAACCCTTACTTTTTGATCCAAAAATGCTTCAAATGGAAAAACTTTGGTCATGAAAGTTGTAGATTAGATCTTTCCCTTTTCAAAAAGTACAAGAACATGACCTAATTCATTTTGGATCAAAAGTTATGGTGCATCAAAGTTGGCAAAAATCACTAAATTTCAAGTTATGCACAAAATGGAAAACTTGCAAAATCATGTACCAAAGGCATTTGTGACTTCTAATTGTTGTCTAACCATTACACAAACATCACATGTGACCTAAAAGTCAGAATGGACCAAGAGTTTCTCATGTTTCATGGCTTGTGAGGCAAGATATTTTCATGGAAAGCAAAAGCAAGCAAGTTGCAAAACCAATGATCACACTTCATCCACTTGTTGCCTAGCCTGCTGAATCACACTAGCCTTTCCCTCACACCATGCTGCACAGCCCACACCCCTTGTACTAGCATGAAACATGACCCATGCCTCTCTTACAAGAAGTTGACATTTTGGCAAAAGTAGCTACACCTATCACAAAAGCACAAGTCACATCCTCTGACCAATAGCATTTGTTTATACAAAGAAAAGGCAAGCCAAACCAGCCAACACACAAGCCTGAAGCACACTAGAACTCAGCATCCCCATTTTTACTCCCTCAAGCAAAAACCTTCGAATCTATCAATACAAGCTACAAACACTTAAACAAACTCCACAAACCTTCTCACCATGCTTCACTGAACACAAAGCAACCCTCAAAACAGCCTGAAAGCCATTGAATCAAAAACACGATTCCTTCACTCCACTGAGCAGAACCTCTGTAAACTTTCAAACCAGCCCACATAAACTCCTTCTAAGCATTCAGACATCACCAAGGGACCAAGAGGAGTGGATTGCATCAAGAGAAGAGGCCAGAAAGTTGCAAAACCGAAAGCTTCAAAACTCAGGTAGCTCAAGAACATTTTTTCCAGAAATGGATTTTTAAGTTCTTAAGTTGTTCTTCATGCTTCCCTGATCATAAATATGTCATTGGTTTTGAAAATGGTGGAAAAATGAGGGTGTAATCGTGTTCTGAAAGTCTTGCCCTAAATTTTCTTTTGTTTCGATTCATGTGTTTGATGCAATATAAATGATGTTTATGTTAGGGTTTTGATTCAGTGGAGTATGGGGAGGATTTCTGTTTGTTTAGATTTCATTTTAGTTGCGTTTTGAGGATTCTAGGAATTTTCAGGTGGGGTTCCCACCGGAGAAGACGACCGGAGGTCTTCTCCGGCGACCTGAAAATGATTAGGGTTTAATCCCTGTAATTAAGGAAGTTTGAATCTCGTGCGTTGGATCAGTTGACCTGGTTGACTTGGCGCGTGTGTGAATGGCCCAGATGCCCTCATTAAACCCTAATCATAATTAATTAATTCATAATTCAGTTTAGTCAGGTTTGAATGTGATCCATTAGATCTGGCGCGCAGTCAACAGCTTCATTGCCAGATTCAATCTCAGCCTCTCATTCAGCATACTTCTCATTTATTTTATTTTATTTTCTTTTTATTCCATTTAATTTCTACAATTTATTTAAAATAGCAAAAACACTTTAAAAATTCTGAAATTTTTTATACGAGTTTTTATTTAATTTCAAAACACAAAAATATTTTTATTTTCATTTTTAGCATTAAAAAAGTATTTTTAAATATTTAAAAGTTTCTTTTTAATTAATTAATGAGAATTAATTAATTAAAAATACTTTTAGGTATTTAAAAAATCACCAAAAAATTCATGAAACATTTAAAAACATTTAGAAACATTGTCCAACCCTCAAACCAAATTTCTTTTTTGATCTTGATGCATTTTGAGAATTTTTCATGGAATTAAAATCATTTTGATGCATTATTTTGATCCAAACTTCCAAAAATCATTTCTGCCTAACCCTAAAGAGTTGGACCTTGATTCTTTTTGCATTGCATTGTGTTTAGCATGTAGTTTGTGAGATTAAATGGCCATGATTTGATCTTTCATTTTCCATTTGTTTGGCATTTTTCTTGTTAAGGAACCCTAAAACCCTAGAAAACTTAGGAAAATCATAACTTGAATTTGGTTAAGAGTTGAAACTTCTCCTTTGGGCAGTGGGTTAGTATAGGATTAGGGATCCTTTGAGTGCATTTTCAATTTTTTATATTGATGTTTTCTTCTGATTTTGGTTTGTGTTTGATGCTTTGATCATAAACCCTAATTTGGGCTTCCATATGCATTCATCTTGCATTTGCTTGCATAACATGACTTGCCATGACATTTCATGCCTCCATCTGATTCATTGAACATCATAAGACATATTGAAAGCATGTTTGGTCATTGCATCTTGCATTTGCCATGTTGTATGCCATATGCATCTCATAACTTTTCATGATTGTCCATGTTTCTTAACTTGCTCCATTTGCATCCATGAGCTTGTATGATCATCCCCATTTGTTGTCTCATGTTTGTAGCATCTCATAGCATCATTAACACCATGAATGTGCTTCTGGTTTGTTTTTTCATCATACAATTTCATCTCATTTTGCATTGCATTGCATTTTCTTTTCTAACTTTTCAGGTGGTAAGTGACTGTGAGAAGTGAATTTGCCTTCACTTCTCATAATTTCTCTTCATCTCTTTTATGCATCCTTGCTGCATTTTTGTATGTGTTTGAGTTTGAGCTTGCTCATTCATTCTTTACTTTCTTTCTTCAAGTGACTTGACTTCTTGAATGAAGCAAGTTACTTTGCTTCTCCTGATCCTTTCATCTGCTTCCTGGTGATTCCTTTGAAGATCTTCTTGGTGAAACCTCACAAACCTTAGGAACAACCAAGCATGACAATGACTAGGGTTTTGATTAGTCTCCCCACTTAGTTTTACCTTTGTGTCATCCTTTGTGTCTCTCTTCCCATCTCATAATCAGGGACTAAACCCTAAAGGCTTTAAGGCTTTGTGATTAAGCTTATGTCTGCATCCTTCTATTAGGATGGAGTGTATAACTTTAATCCTAAGTGTTAAAACCTTAATGTGTTTAAATCCTAATCAATCCACTTAATAATCATCAAGGCATCACACTTGTAACTTGGGCCTTGCATTAGGGTTCTAATTCTTCCTTAATTGGTTAAGAAGGACTAACCCTAGTGTTAATGGACAAGTCCCCCTCAAGTTGTCTTACAAACCCTAAAAATCACTTCATCATCATATCATTAAATGAAATCCACTTAATCAGAGGCTTGTTTTGTCATGAGTTTAATCCCTAATCATGGATTAAGTTGAGGAGCTTTCCTCAGCTTAAACATTCTCATCTATTATCCTTCTATTAGGATGGTGTAATGAGTCTGTTTAATCCCTGATTATGGCTTAATCTCATTACTTAACACTAAACAAAAACCACAAAAACATCTAAATAATCACAAGTAGGTTAATGATCTTAATCCTACACCAAAGGTGTTTAAGTGTGAGAAGCTGACTTCACACTTAAGGTATTCTCATTACCCCTAATCAGAGGGAAGATGTGATGAGTTCACTAAATCCATTGGTTTAGGCTTAAGCTCATCAACTTATGACAAATTCTCAAAAGTAATAAAAGACTGAAAACTCAAAAACAAACAATAATCGTCTCCTCCGGGATTCTTTTCTCACCTCATTCACTCACAACCGAGAACTCGCTTCTTCCGTCTAATGCAAGACAGTTAGCACCTGAGCCAGACAGGTCATACACTTGAGCATAGATAAGTAAGCAGTTCACAAGTCAATTCATCTTTCAGTCTCTTCGGGTCGAACTACGGTGTTCTGACTTCCTCATTGCACGAGAGGATACGTAGGCATAACTTAACAGTTATCGAACAAAAGTCTCTGTATATTCCCCCTCCTTCTAGCTTTATTCTTTAGCCTCATAATCTTGAGCAATTCATTCTCATTCCTACACTGACACTGTATATCTTATTACACTTCACTTCTCTTACACTGACACCTGTACATTCTTTTCCATCTATTTTATACACAGATTGCACTGACACTACCCCTTTAAAACACAAATCTTTTAAGCGTGGATCCCGTCGAGTACGACGGACAATCTGGGTGCTAACACCTTCCCAGGTTGTAACCAACCCCCTTTCTCAGTCTCTCTAGTTCGCAACCGTCTTATCCATCTCTTTCTAGGTCTATGCAGCATTGCCTTTCCTCCGGGATAAAAATGCCTAGCTGGCGACTCTTTTCTTTTCCAGTGAGTTCACTGTTGTGTGTTCTCATTGTTCCTTTCGCCGACCGTTCGCGTCTGTACCATATTCGAGCCCCGTCTCGTCTTTTGGGAGCGACAATTCTAACCTCAATAACAAGATGATGGTAGATTTGTGTCAGGATTTCAAAATCGAACATCACAACTCTTCTCTGTACTGCCCAAAGATGAACGACATCATCGAGGCGGCCAACAAGAACATCAAGAAGATAGTACAAAAGATGGTTGTGACATATAAAAATTGGTATGATACGTTTCCATTCGCATTGCATGGGTACCGAACATCTGTGCGCACCTCAACCAGGGCAACACCAATCTCACTAGTGTATGGTATGGAGGTCGTCCTACTAGTTGAAGTTGAGATTCCTTCCTTGAGGATAATGATGGATGTCAAGCTTGATGAAGCTGAGTGGCTCTAGTCCAAATTTAACAAGTTGAGCCTTGTCGAGGAGAAGAGTTTAGTAGATGTATGCCACAGACAACTGTATCAACGGAGAATGAAATGGGCATTCGATCAAAAGAGCCAACCTCGATGTTACATACTTGGTGACTTGGTGCTGCAAAGGATCCTCCCTCCTCAAATAGATCACAGGGGCAAGTGGACGCCCAACTATGAAGGTCCATTTGTGGTTAAAAAGGCTTTCTTAGGCGGAACCTTAATGCTAACAACCATGGATGGAGAAGACTTTTTATCCCCTGTCAACGCAGACACGGTTAAAAAATACTTCGTATAAAAGAGACCCGCTGGACAAAAACAGAATAAAAGTCTAGGCAAAAAAAGGGCATCCCGATGAGCTAAAAATAGAATAAAAGGCTTGGGCAAAATTTAGGGAAATAAACAAAAAAAAGTACACCCGCTGAGTTGAAAATCCACATTGGACAACTCAGGCAAAAAGGGATATCCCGGTGGATTGAAAATATGAAAAGGCGATCCACGCAAAATATGGATTGAAATGGACAACTGCGATCTCTGTGATTTGTGATTCGCCATCTACAATCAAGGATAATCTGAGGATTAAGAATCAGTCCAATCATCTTCCTCAAAAAGCGAAGTACACGGAGAGTCTCGAGGACATACAGGTCATAGCCGGATTGGAACTTGATGAGATCCAATTTCACATTGCCATTAGGATAGTTTATTTTTCCTTTTGTGCAATTTCCTCTTTCTAGGGATTGCTTCCCGGTGTAATTCCTATTCACGAACACTTTTCAATTAATAAAATGCATTTCCATTCAATTAGCTCATTTGTTTTTGTTTTCCTCTACCATTGATTGATTGTGAAAACGTCCGACAAATTGTGATAAATATTGCATTGAGAATACATTGATGCTTTATAATTCATGCTTAAGGGTAAAATACTTGACATGCATCTTAAATGTTGAGTAACAGGGATGGTCAATTCAGACCTTGAACCTGGGGCATGCAGGCTTGTTTAACTTTCTCTTTTGCAGGGACTGTCAGTTACACTCAATAATATGCAGGTATAGAGAAACGAAGCCATTACCCGCATGAGGCATCAATGAGCCTTTCCTCGGCAGAATTCATTAAGTATAATTCCTCAGCAAGACCCATTAAACTAAGTCTCCAGCAGAGCAACGAGAAGAGGGTTGGTATTCCCCGAGCAAAGGTAATCGTTATCTCTCATCCCCAACATGAGATGTTGTATCTCTCATCTCTAGCATGAGACGCTTTATATCTCTCATCCCCAACAAGAGGTGACTAAAACTCTTATTTTCAGTAGAAAACATTCTCATTGATGTTCTCCATCATCCCTAGAAGAGTCAGAAATTGAAATCATCCCCGACGGGGTGATAGAAGGTTGATATCCCCAAGCAGAGAGTTCTCCTTCAACAAAGAAGTATTCCCCATCAGAGTCTTCTTATCCCGAGCAGTACATGAAGATTCATTATTCCCTAGTAGTGGTAAAGATAATGAGAAGTCAAATGGTTTTCCTTCTTGCACAACATTATTTGCAGTTTTCCCCTGTGAAGTCGCGAAATAAATTCCAATCCTTATTGCCATATCTTCCCCAAACAGAGGACTTTGTATGTGAGTGATTCCCCAGTGGAATTCCTCCTCAACAGAGTATCAATAAACCCTTGCCTCATCCAGGTCAGAAGGTTTTTACTTCCCCAATGGAATTCTACGGGTGACGTAGTTCCTAATCAAGTCCAAGCAAGTTAAGACTTTCCCCAACAGGGTCTTCATTCCTCAACTATCTCAAAGTCCAATTTATTTTTAGCAAGGGTGGTAGTTCATAGCCAGTGTGTCATTAACACTATCCTCTGCGGAGTTGCTCTTCCCCACAGGGATTCATTACATCAAGGCTGTGATTATTTATTCCCTTGTAAAGTGGTTGGGTAGACATGTCATCTCCTTATCAGGAGATCCCTTTGAATTTTCATTAGAGGATGGTGTCATGTTATATCTGAGGATCTTATCATGAGTTGTCATTTAAGGATGACATTATTTTCTTCAAGTCCTTCTGAGGTTGGTCTTGTTGTTGTGATTATCATTCGAGGATGGTAAACCGATTTGAGTTTATTGATCGAGGTCAATGTCTCTCCTGGAAAGTCTTTATGAGGTTAGTCTTTGTGTTTCTGGTTATCGACCGAGGCTGATATACCATTTTGATCCCATTCGAGGATGGTTTCGTGCTAGATCTGAGGATCTTATTGCGAGTCGTCATCCAAGGATGACATTCTTTTCTTCAAGCCCTTCCGAGGTTGGTCTTGTTTTTTGCAGCTATAATTTGAAGATGATAGACTATGACATGTTTATTTCAGATTATCATTCGAGAATGGTATTCCTTTACAACCGCCTGAGGTCGGTATGGTTGCTTTTGTGTCCCCTTTGTGGTATCTCTCGAAGTTGGCATTCATTTTACCATACTTTCTCTCACCCACATAGTACAAATTTTCCGGTTTATTTGGGTATTCAATCCCTCCATACCATGAACGTCTGAAAGCCATTGATATCACCCATTTAGGTCTACAGTGATTGAATAGGGGTAGTTGTAACACCCCAAAGTTTGCCCTCTTATTTATCACCAATGTCAGGTAGCTTATGCTTCATTCCTATGTCATTTAGCATATTCTTTCATACACTGCATAAACAAAATATATTAAAAAAATAGAGCATGCATCATCAGAAAAGGCGCGGGGTATGTGATCAAGGGTTATTCAGTGATAATGTCAAATATCAGGTCTCGGAAGGAAAATAATCTCAGAACACATGACCAAGACTGGATATCCAAGATTTTCCAGAAAAAAAGGAAATTTTCAAATTTTGGTTGAAGTAACCGGTTACCTCCTGGGTAGTAATCGGTTACCTGTTGAATTAGGGAAGAAAATTGGTTTTTTTGAACTTGTAACCGGTTACCTCCCAGGTAGTAACCAGTTACCACGTGCAAAATTTTGAAAAAAATTCAAAATTCAGTTTGGGATAGCATTCATCACTTTTCCACTCCACCTTGCATAGAACTCCACCAATTTCTAGAATCTTCTACCACCTTCCAAGGGAATATTCCAAGAATATGCCAAGGGAAGATTCTAAGAATATGCAAATGGAATATTCTAGGAATATTCCCAACTAACTTTAACTAACTCCTCACTAGCTCCTAACCTACTTTCCAAACCAATGTACAAAGCTAGCTTCTAACCCAAACCAATTTCTAAACCTAATACATATATAAGTCATTTTTACTCCAAACCTCACATCAACACTTCATTTTCACCATTTTTCACAATTTTTCTCATCTCTCTCATTTTTCTCCCATTTTTCCCAAATTCACACAAAGCTTCATCTTCCATAATTCTTCAAGTTTTGCATTGAAACTTGAAGAATTAGAAAATAAGCCTCCACCATTGCGTTAATTTCACGGATTATCGAAGAAGTTGCTACTTATTTGGTGTTGATTTCACGTCTCAGAAGTGATTTTTAAAGGTTTTCATCAATCACATTTATTTTGCGTATTTGCATGAAGGAGCTTCAGATCTCCGGTTTTCTCTTCTATCGCGTATCAATTCTTCGTTGCAACAATTACCAAAGAAAACCTCCGCTTTGTAGGTTGGTGAATCTCATAATCACTTTTGTTTTAACTTATTATGCTCTGTCTCGACGCACGTATTCTTCGCGTTTTCTTAATTTTTGACACTTTAATCGATTAGATTATTAGGATTTAGAATCTTGATATGTTTATGGTTTTAATTGGTGTAAAATTTGTACATTTAAGTGTAATTTTCGTGCTCATTTGATAGGCATTAGGTTAGAGCTTATTTGAATAAGTTGGTGCTGATTTTTACAAGAAAATGCAGAATTTTAGATTATGGTCTCAGAGTAACCGGTTACCACATGGGTAGTAACCGGTTACTTGTGTTATTCTTAGTAGAAAATGCCAATTTTTGAACTGGTAACTGATTACCACATAGGTAGTAACCGGTTATCACTGAACTAGAATGAAAAATTCTTATGTTCTCTTGCATTTTTGTTATCCATTCCCTCTCCAATCATCATGATCTTTTGTATATGATTTTAGGGAGTTTTTAGGAGCTGTTTAGGTGCAGATGCGTGTAGTTTCGATAACTTTCGACGCGCATTTTGTTTGGTTCCGATTTTTGGTATAATTGTTGAATTTGTGTTCATGACATGTTGTGAATGTTGTTACCATGATTGAACTTCATTGTTAGCATGTTAATGAGGAGTTAAAATTCTGTTTTGCATTGTATTTGCGATCAATGCATGTTTCAGATACTTGCAAGCATAATCGAATATGTTGCATCCTACTTGAAATTTGCACAATTCACATGTTTTCATTCATTCTTGCTTGTTTGTTTGTTGCATTTCATTGTTGTTGATTATTTCAAATTAGGAGGAAATAAAATAAATGTTGATTCCATTGTTTGTTTGCATTAAAGTTTCATCTTTTTGGAAAATACACATATTTGCTTTTTATGGAAAAGTGGTTGAGATGTTCGCATATTCACATGTTCATAATCATACTAACCATGTTGCATCCATTGATGATTGTTGTATGATGCATGTCCATGCATTGTTGTTCATACATTTGCATTGTAAAAAAGGGATGCAATTCTGCCATATTTTCACTGTTGTATTTTAAAACAGATGTTGTTAATTGTATGTTACATTGCATTGTTTTGACACATTTTACACCTGTTTCCATGTTGTTTGGTAGCTGTAATAGGTTGTTTGCATTTTATTTGCATTTTGGTAGTTGAATGTGCATTGAATCGCTGTTGTAGCTGTTGACTTTTTGTTTTGCTTAGCATTTAGGCATCCTTAGGCTTATGATTGAGTCTAGTTTAGGTCATAACCATTTTAGGACATGTTGACACATTAATTGTCTTACTTTTTAAAATTTTGATTTAATAAATCATTGGTTTTACTAACTATTTTCAGGGGCTAATGGTAAGTATAGAGTGTGAGTGTGCGCCTACATTCTACCTTCCTCCTTACCATTTTTAAAGCTTTCAACTTGTGTTTGCGATAAGCATTTTATGCTTCTTTGAAATTTCACTTTCTTCATTCCCTTTTTTGTTCTAATCTCATTTTCAACCCTAGAAGTGAGTTAGAACTTGATTTCTTTTTCTCTTTAGGAATAGAATACGTCACTAACCATAAGATCTCAATTGAATAACAACTTAGGGTGAGTCTTAGTTTCCATTAGTGTTTTTCCTTTCTCAACTTGAGTCTTTCTCTCTCATCTCTAAACAAAATCAAAACACCTAATAAAGGTTGAGCTTTCTCATGCGCCGAGAGACTTTGCCATGGAATACTTGCATATATTCCATATGGGGATTAGGTGTAGGGTGTCTATCATGATGAATAAGTCTTAGCATGAGGATGTTTCATAAACAACACCTAAAAAACACTTCTTATAAAAGACAGTAAACCAACAACAAATATCTTTCCTGCGGAAGTTCACTTCTCATCGCTTCACTCAAACGAGAACTCGCTTCGACTTGTCTCTCTGCAAGACGGTAACACACTCGTTCAAGGAGAGTCTGCAACACCTGAGCATAGGCATAAGTAGTTCAATCATAAAAAATACAAATAAAGTTCCCGCCTTATTTAGGTGAACTACATCGACTGTGATTCTTATTTCCCATGAGATACGTAGGTAGTGGGGTAGGGCCCATTCGAGCACACTCTTTATTTTCCCTACACTTTTCCCGTACCTTTTCATTCTCTTTTTCTAGTTTCCTCTCTCATTCCAGTTCCAGTAGTGGTTTTTATTCAACAACAGTTTTATTCCTTACCCTTTGAAACAGACAAACAAGCATGGATCCCATCGGCTACGACAGACGATCTAGAGTGCTAATACCTTCCCAGTTCGTAACCGACTCTCGAACCCAGTCTCTTTGGTTCGTAAAACCTTGTTCTTTCCTTTTCCTTAGGTTTGTGCAACATTAACTTTCCTTTTCATTAGGATAAAAATGTTTGGCGGGTGACTCTACCTTTTCCGCGTCACTTTCACGTTTGTACTAGGATGAAAATCCTGGGAGCGACAACATGGACCGAATCAACTTTATTAGTAGTTGTATTTCCAAGGTGTCTAACATTATTATTCCATGCACAAAATATCTTCTCCTTCACCTGATCCAGAATTGTGCTTTTATCATATTTCAACAAACCTAGATTTTTTTCACATACTTTACAGAAATGAATAACATAATCGGCATATAATTCTTATGTGGAAGAATTTTTATATGATTCCATGCATCCATTATTTTTTCCACAATCACGCCTGCTTTTACCAATTTCCCACCTTCAAACTCTCTTTTTTCATCCCTATCGTGGGTTTAACCTGACTTCTCACATTCTTTGTTATGTGATACTTACAAAGTAATGCATAAGCATAAGGAAATACCTTTTTGCAACCAAATTCATCAATGTGGTATCGCGACCGATAACAATCATTTTAGGCATCTCACCTTAGACTTTCAAAAGTGAACGACACACATCTAATGCCCATGTAAAATTTTCCTTTTTTCACAGTTGAGGTAACACCAACCATATAAAATAATGGAAGTCTATACTTGTTGATCTTGTAGGTTGAATCAAGTATGAGCATCGTCGAAAACGTGTTCAACAACTTTATGGTATCAGGATGAGTCAAAAAAATATTTATAATCATAACTCCATCATAACGCATTTGGTACCTAGACACATAACTTTTATCGTCCAACAATTTTAAGAGTTGTTGCATCTCAGTTCTATCCCCCTAAGCGCTTTGTTAATGAGGTACCAAATATTATACACTTGCTTGATATTTGATATATTTTCGGGTCATTTCATTTCAATGTTGTAAGTATATTTTTCGGTTGAACAAGATTCGCGGTCATATCACTAATACATTCCTTCTCTTTCGACTTAAGCCGACAACACTAGGATGACCAACTAATTTTGAAGACAAATCATGGTTATGCAAATCACATATCACATTAAATCTCCAATTTTTGTTTGCCAACATTGATATACGAACCTTAAGTGGAGACTCAAAATTTCTACTACTCATGACGTGTCTTTTAAAATTATGGAGAGGAGTTCCATATCTCCTGCTTCTTTCACATGTCATTGTCATAAAGGCACATCTTCAGTCTGAGCCATTATCAGACCTTTTGATAACCACACTAAATTCAAGTCTAAATGCCTCCATACAAATGCAATCAATCATTTTATCACGAGATTCAAACTCTTGCTTGTTATTAAAGTCGTTGCCAACATCTACCGCCTACACAACATCAACTTGAACATTCAGAGAAACAACCACACCTTGGACGTTTGGAGAAACAACTTGTTTTGGGAAAACATCTAGGTGCACCATATCTATTAAAAACAACTAAAACAATACGAGAACATAAGCGCTACTACTACTGCAGAATTACTTCAAAAATGAACACATACACTTTTCCAGAAATGCATCTCTGAACAAGTTCATATACGTTTTGGAGATACATTTTCGAAAACAACGTAAGTTTTTTAAGAAAAAAATGATGATTAATAGGAGAAAGGTAGAGGGAAAAGAACAATCTTTACCTGAAATTCTATCTTCTTTTGCTCCCTGTGATATGTTGTACCAAAAGGATGGAGATTTGGAGTTAAAAAAAAGGATTGGGAATGAAGGGTTTGGCTGAGAATGAAATATGGCAACAATAAGGGAGTGATCATGCAGTTGGTTGCTATATCAAAAATTTCCGGAGATGCATCTCCGGAAATTCCTGACATGCAAAGTTTACAAAAAATTTAATTTGCCACCCATAATTCGGGAGATGCATCTCCAGAATATATACTGAACTGACAATTAAAAACTTTTCCTTAAAATGTTTTAGAAATATATCTCAAGAATAAAACAAACTCAATATATAGGGCCTAACTCAGAATGGCATTGGTTGAGCGTTCAAAAGGTGCATCCGAAGATATATCTCCAAAACCGAGGGACATATGTGAAAATTCACATGGTGCATACGAAATTTTTAGGGTGCAATGAGAAATTCACTATTTCAATTATCAATGTATACTTTTCGTTTTTGTTTGGTTAAATTATAAGTAGTTAAAAGCTCGTTTGTTTTAGTATTTTTTAATTATTTTTATAGCGTTACCTATTTTTGTTAAAAAAATTACAAAGAATAGTTTAATAAAAGCATCAAAAGAAACTTTGGTTTGAATAGTTTTTCTTAAAATGTTATTTTAGATATTTCATCATCTTATTGAAACGATTTTTGGATTTCAAAATTTCAAAAAATCATATTTCTTAAGTTATTTCAAATAGTTTTTCATAAAAATTGTTTTTAAAATATAACTTTTTGAAAATTTTGCAATTTTGACTATGTTTTAATTTCAATAATGTATGTTTATATCATAAGATATTAAAATTAATCTTTCAATTTACGAAACATAAATTTGATTTTTTTTTAAATATTTTGAAAAACATATTCATAAAAATCATTTTTTAAAATACAAAGAAAAAATATATATTTTTAAAGCTAAAACAAATAGACCCTCAGTCTAACATTGGTTAGGAATGGATAAAATATTTGTTGAGTTTAAATGTGAGTTCTTAAATCTCACATTAACTATAAATGAATAAAATATTGCATTTATAAGCTTGGAGACTAATATATTTAAAGTCTTAAATATTTTTGTCTAAGTCTCACATTGGCTAATATTATTAAAAAAGTGGGAGATCAAGAATATATAGGAGGGAGAAAAAAAATATATATATATATATATATAAGGAAAGAGAAATAAATCCTATATATTAGGATCAAGTGGAGTGTGTTAAAGATGGAGAAGACAAAATCTTGGTTAAGGAATCATATAAAGAATATATTGTGAATCAGATACCTTAGAAACAAAGTATAATTGGTTCTTTGATAAGTCAAGAAACCCACAAGGGTTAGTGTTTAGGGTAACCAAGGATAATAACAATGATTGGTTATAAACTGTTATTCTTTCTTTTCTCTTGAAACAAGATTCCAAGTATACAAGAATAACAAATAATGTTAGACGGTGTGGCTAGTGATCTAGAGGGGGGGTGAATGGATCACCTCCTTGTTAACAAGGTTTTAAAAGATTTTTCAGAGTTTTTTAAGATTAGCGGAAAGACACGGTCCCTAATCGACTTCCGTCTATTCTGGACCAGCCACTAGAAAACCGGACATGTGATAAAGTGCTGGATTTGCAATTGAGATGTTAAAGACTTAAACACACAAGCTGTAAAAGTATTGAATGCACCTATCACAAAAACTATTTCCAATGAATCAAAACCGATTAAAAACGTAAATAGAGATGGAGAAGGAATACAATACACAGAGATTTAGTAAGGAAGTTCCCCACGTTCGTCCTCGCGTGTGGGTACGTCTCCCTCTCAACTTCAAACTGAAATTGAGAACTTTTATATCGATATTGTTGAAATCGTCGTTTACAAGGTTGCTATACAAAAACCAGAAATCTATACACCTAGATCTTCCTATTGTATGAACCTTCACTTGATCTGAGCCAAATCAAGATTCCCTTGCAAGTAATACAAACAATTCACCGGTTCCATGATCTATTTGCGAAATCTCCCAATTTCCAAACCTTACGCTGCGGCTGAATCTGTTTTGTAAACGTGGCTGACAAACCTTCAAGAACACACCCGTTCTTGAAGGACAAACCAGATGGTTTTTCCTTGAAACCTTCGTTCACTCTTCAACTCAGCTAGATCATCGATCGTTCCGCTGAACGTTATCTCTTGATCCTCTAATTCACAGAACAACAATGATTATGTGTTGATGTTCTTGAATCAAAGAGATTGAGAAGATGATGAAGATGAATTTTCTCTTAGGTTTCAACCCTGCTCAGAATTGAATGCACACCCAAAAACTTCTTTTCTTGATTGTGTTCTTCAATTTTCTTGACCTTGAATTCACTTTCGATTTTCCCCCTGGTTTATCTGCACTAACAGAAACATATATATACTTGACAAAGTCTGTTAGAATAGAAACAGATTAATGCATCGATACAAAGTGCGAATGTATCGATACATGATGGTTTTTACACTGTTATGTATCAATACATAATGGGATGAATCGATACATACTGAACCAATGCAAAAGAAAAAGAGAAATGAAGACATAAGGTATCAATGCATGTTGCGAATGTATCGATACATAGCAGATATTCCAGAATCATATCTACAGCATGTATCGATGCATGTTGCGAATGTATCGATACATAACAGATATCACAGACGCATACCTACAGCATGTATCGATGCATATTGAGAATGTATCGATGCATTTGACTTAATTCAGAACTTCAAGGAAATTATGTATCGATACATCTTGCGAATGAATCGATACATACAGAAACAAAAGTCAAATATTTTGTTTAAAACAAGACATGTGTTGATACAAAAACTCATGTATCAATGCATACATGGATAAGGTAGTTTTTTAAGCTTGCAATGTCAATTCAATACAAAGTGTATGTTAAAAGCACAAAAGCATAAAATTTACTATCATACAAAACTAAAGAGATGCTCACAAACTCCCCCTTTTGATGATGGCAAATTTTTGCAGAAGTGTGAGAACCACTCCCTCTGAGTTTGTGCATAACCACTCCCCCTGAGTTTGTGCATGCTGTCATTTTTCACACTCAAGCCTTTCTCCCCCTTTGTCAACATCAAAAAAAATTGTATAGGTGAAGCAATATTCAGCAATAAGAAGATATATATAAGCTAATCATGAAGAAATCACTCACAAAGAGTGAAACATAAAGGGAAAACCAATTAATCGTAAACAACAAACAAGCATAGGCATTTAATTGGACTAGTAGAGTTAAGGATTACAAAAGCAAACCAAACGCATACAATGTTTAAACATAAAATCAAAAGAAACTTAAGCATCAAGGAAAAAAGAAATGATGTAATGAAATTATGAAATGAAGCCTTAGTGAGGATTGTAGCCACCACAAGACTCCGCATCATCTCTATCGGGATCTCTGAAACTTGGAGGAGGAGGTGGAGGAGGCATCTCATCAGGATTTTTCCCCTTGAAGTTGTAATGCCTGAACCGATTCTGAACCTCAGTGCTTCTGAATCTGTCCATAATACCCGGATGTGCACGACAATCATCCATGAAATCGGACATCTCATTGTAGAAGACTTGATGCCACTTGACCAAGTCTGTGTTCCATGTGTGTTGGTTATGATACATCCTAGTGTGTTCATCATGCCACTCCCGGTGCTCTTTGTGTCACTCCGTTTGTTGTACATGCCACGCACGGGCTTCTTCATGTCGGGCATTATTGGCAAGTTCCATTTGCTCAAACATTTGAGTTAGATATGCAGGAGGTGTAGTAGATGATGTTGGTGGAACAGATGGAGGAACCGGTTCATAGTTAGTAGGAGACCACCTTTGTGGCACCCACTCACCCCAAGCAGTGTTGACATTTACTTCAGGGGGATTTTCTTCATTTACATCCTCCATATTTTCATCTCTTTGTTCTTCAGCAACAAAAATATGTTCAGAAGGTGTATCAAAGTTATAAATTCTGGTTCTAGAGCTGCGTTCAAAGAAGTAATAGCATCGACGCTTTGTGTCCCACCTATATCCCATATGAGAGAGAGTAGCACTATTGAATTCTTGAGCAGTAGATGAAGATAAGAGAGGAACAGGGGGTACGACCACCTTCCAGAACTTAATGATCCTCATAATCTGTGCGGCATAAGCAAGAGTGATGTTCTTCGAACTATTCCTTGTAAGAAAAATACGCTTCACAAAATAATTGGGCCAATTCAACGGAATCTTCTTCTGCAGAATATACAAGAGATGTATGTCTGGCTTATCCAATCTAGAGTGCCCACCGGACCTCGGACGTAAAATATGCGAGAGAATCCAATGCAGAATTCTGGGGACACTCTTAATCATTCCAGAAGTTAAATGCTCATCAACACCTAGAGGCCTTTGCAGTTTTGAAATAGATTCGCAATATTCCTTCAGATTAAACTTAGTTTCAAATTTCTGACCATGCCACATCTGCAACTCAGGCATCGGGGATGGCATTTGGAACACCTTGTTCCAATCACCAGCCTCAAAACAATAAGCCCTTGTTCCAATAGAGCACTTGAACATGTACCCTTTACCAGATTGCACACCCGTATAAAAGGCACGAATGAAGTCCTCATGATAGTCATCATTAACAGTTAAAAAAGACCCAAGTTTTTGTGCGTCAATCAAATCAGCAACTTCATTTAAGTATAGAGTACGCGCATCTTGAGTATTGAAGACATGGGGTTTCATGACTAACCTTGTCTTGAAGAAATCCTCAAACTCTTCAGCAATGGCAGGATGGAGAATGGATGACCCAGTGGGAGGAATTTCTGGAGCAGGAGGAGCTTGGTATGAAGCCTCAACAGGTTCTTTCCCTTTACCTCTACCTTTTGCTCTAGGAAGCATGATTCTTGGAGGCATGATTATGAAGTTAGGGTTTTGGAAGAAAAGGGGTTTTGTGGTGTTAGGGTTATTTAACCGTTAATGATGCAAATGGGATGAAGAAGGAGATAAAATAGAGATTATGACTAATGCAATAACTGATGTTGATGTGTCGATACAAAAAAAAGAAAAGGATTTTATATCAGTATGCACCGATACATAACCGTATGCATCGATTCATGTTGCGAAATTTTGGATTTTCAAGTTGCTATGTATCGATACAAACCACGAATGTATCGATACATACTGTAACAATTTTGACAATTTTAAAAGAAATTTAACATGTATCGACACAAAATGGATATGCATCGATACATAGACCTTATGTATCAATACATGAGACTTATGGAAAAAAATTAATGCATAATGCAGAGTGAATCATAACATTTTAATGATGCTTAAGAATACTTTACAAACTAATTATTAATGCTCAAACAATCATATGTAAAGAAGTACATATAAGCGAGAAATAATTGCTCAAACATACATTTATCACACAATATCAACAAGATGTAGAGAGGAACAATATTACCTCCATCGTAGTAATATCATGAAGTACGAGTGAAGTCTACATTCAAATCTCACTAAACACGATGAGATAAATATAAACTAGATCAAACAAACTTAAGACACCAATGCAGAGAGATCAAGAATCCCTAATTCACGACGAATGTTGAAGAATGGTTCAGTTACCAATGGTTTAATGAAAATGTCAGCAAGTTGATTTTTAGTATCAACATGCTCAAAAACAACATCTCCTTTTTCAACATGATCGCGAAGGAAGTGATGTCTAATCTCTATATGTTTGGTGCGTGAGTGTAAAACAGGATTCTTAGTGAGATTAATGGCACTAGTGTTGTCACACTTTATTGGAATATGTTTAAGTTGAATATCAAAATCTTGTAGTTGTTGTCTTAGCCACAAAATTTGAGCGCAACAGCTACCGGCTGCAACATACTCAGCCTCTGCAGTAGACAACGCCACAGATACTTGCTTTTTGCTATGCCAACTTATTAAAGAATTTGAAAATAGATGACATGTACCACTAGTGCTTTTCCTATCTGATTTGCAGCCAGCAAAATCAGAATCAGAGTAACCTACTAAGTTGCAATCGCTCCCTTTGGAATACTAAAGCCCGTATTTAGGTGTTCCATGAAGATACCTAAATATACGCTTGACTGATTTTAAGTGAGATTCCTTAGGATTTGATTGATATCGTGCACACATACAAACACTAAACATGATGTCTGGTCTAGAAGCAGTGAGATACAAGAGAGACCCAATCATACCTCTATACCTTTTGACATCAACACACTTACCATGTTCATCTTTGTCCAAGTTTCCGTTGGTAGGCATGGGAGTGTCGATTGATTTTGAATTATTCATTCCAAAGCGCTTGAGCAGTTCTCTGCAGTATTTTGTTTGACATACTATTGTACCTTCATCGAGTTGCTTTATTTGGAGGCCTAAGAAGTAGTTCAACTCCCCCATAAGACTCATCTCAAACTCACCCTGTATAACATTAGAAAACTCTTCGACCAAGTGTATGTTAGTTGAACCAAAAATTATATCGTCTACATAAACTTGAACTAAAAAAATGTGTTTTCCTTTATGTCTAATGAAGAGTGTATTATCCACTTTACCTCTAGAATATCCATGATCAATTAGAAATTTGCTAAGTCTTTCGTACCACACACGAGGTGCTTGCTTAAGACCATATAAAGCACGCTTTAATTTGTAAACATGATCTAGATATTCAGAATTTTCAAAACCGGGAGGTTGTGAAACATATACTTCTTCATTTATGACACCATTTAAAAACGCACTCTTTACGTCCATTTGGTAAAGCTTGAAATTCATAGAACACGTATAAGCAAGCAAGAGACGTATAGCTTCAAGGAGAGCCACTGGAGCATAAGTCTCCTCATAATTTATGCCCTCCTCTTGGTTATACCTTTGTGCTACCAAGCATGCCTTGTTCCTAGTTATCACTCAGTTTTCATCAAGTTTATTCCTAAACACCCATTTAGTACCTATGATATGATGATCTCACGGACGAGGGACAAGTTCCCAAATGTCATTTCTTTTAAATTGATTAAGCTCTTCTTGCATGGCCATTAGCCGAAATTCATCAATCAAGGCCTCTTTAGCATTTTTAGGCTCTACTTGTGATATAAAAGCGAAGTGAGAACAAAAGTTACTTATCTTAGAATGAGTCAACACTCCCTTTGAAATATCTCCCAATATATTGTCTATAGGGTGGTCTTTAGAGGATTTCCAAGCTGGTGGAAGTTCATTCACTTCAGATGTTCCTTCCTCTTTATCTTTTTCATGACCAGTATCTTCCTCCTTCTCATTTTCAGCAGTTTCAGATTGATCAATTTCCGTAACAGCTTCTTTGAGTATTTCTTCTGTAGATACACCTGCATCATCAAAAGAGATACCTTTTCCGACATTTTTTGGATAAGACTCATCAAAAGAAACATGGACAGATTCTTCAACATAAAGTAAACGCCTATTATACACTCTATATGCTTTACTTAATTGAGAGTATCCAAGGAAAATACCTTCATCAGCTTTGGCATCAAACTTCCCAAGGTTTTCCTTACCATTATTTAAAACAAAACACTTACAACCGAACACGTGAAGATGAGACAAGTTTGGCTTTCTACCTTTTAAAATTTCATAAGGGGTTTTATCCAAAATAGGACGAATTAAAATCTTGTTCAGAACATAACAAGTTGTGCTAATTGCATCAGCCCAAAAATATTTTGGTAATCCACCCTCATTGAGCATTGTTCTTGCCAATTCCTCTAAAACTCGATTTTTGCGCTCCACAACACCGTTTTGTTGGGGAGTTCGAGGAGCTGAAAAGTTGTGCTCAATTCCATACTTGTCACAATACTTATCAAAGAGATGGTTTTGAAATTCACCTCCATGATCGCTTCGAATTGTAACTATTTTAGAATTCATTTTGTTTTGGGAAAGTTTTGCAAAACTTTTAAAAGCAGAAAAAGTTTCATCTTTGCTATGAAGGAATATAGTCCAAGTGAATCTAGAGTAGTCATCTACTATTACAAAACCATAATAGTTTCCACCTAAGCTCTTTGTCCTAGATGGTCCAAAGAGGTCCATATGGAGAAGCTCAAGGGGTCTTGAAGTTGAAATTATGTTTTTAGATTTAAAGGAGACCCTTGTTTGTTTTCCCATTTGGCAAGCATCACATAGGTGGTCTTTTGAAAATTTTATTTTTGGAAGACCTACTACTAGATCCTTAGATACAACCTTATTAAGCAAATCGATATTAACATGTGCTAAGCGTCTATGCCATAACCATGAATCATCATTTAGGGCAACTAGACATTTAGTGATTGTTAAAGATACATCCAAAAGATCAAGCATATATATGTTGTTTACTCTTACACCTTTAAGCACAACATTATGTTTAGTATGTTCAATTTTGCAACAAGTTTTTGTGAAAGAAACTTTATAACCTTTGTCGCATAATTGACTTATACTTAACAAATTGTGTTTAAGTCCCTCTACAAGATGGACATCAGAAATAATAGTGGTAGAGGGATTACCTACACTACCTTTGCCAAGTATAGCTCCTTTGTTATTGTCTCCATAAGTGACATACCCCTTCTTCTTTGCTTTGAAGTCAATAAAAAGTGATATGTCACCCGTCATGTGCCTTGAACACCCGCTGTCCAGTAACCATCTTCTTTCCACAGATGCAAGACACTCATCCTACAATATCAAAAGAGAGAGGTAGGTACCCAATTTTTATTGGGTCCAAGTGGGTAAGTGGTAACATGGTTGTCTTTAGGCTTCCATTGATAAATACCTTTAGGCACTAGGAATCTTCTAAATTTGCATTTTTCAATGGTATGGCTAGCATGACAACAATAATGACATACACTACGGCAATGTTGTTGTTTATGTTTGGTCCTTAAATCCTTTGGAATAAAAGAGTATCTTGCATATGGTGGATTGAATGACTTTTTAAACAACCTAGTGTCAATGGCATAAGTAATCTTAGGTTGTAAAGCTTTTTCCAATTTGACCTTAAGAGAAATGACCTCTTGTTGCCAAATGTGACAAGCTTCACAATAACTCATTTTACTACAACCATCAATATCAATAGCTTTTGAATTTTCTGCAATGCTAGCTTTCAAGTACTCTAGATCTTTTTCAGCATGGAGTACTTTACCTTCCAAGTATGAAAAAATTTGTTTATTGGAAGATAATCTTTTAAACGCTTCTATAGCTTCATTATGCAGTTTTTCAAAAGCTATTTTCAATTTAGAAAAGGACATAGAAGAGAAATTGTTATAGTGCTTGTTTTACCCTTTTATCATCAATATTCTTCTTGTGGTGGGACTGATTTTTGGTGTGAGCCATAAGACACAAATTTACGGTTTCATCGCTATCACTTGAGCCTTGTGTACTTGATGAATCACTATCACTTTCCCAAGCAATGTAAGCTCTTCTTTGCTTATTGTACCTTTTTGGTGGAGCTTTTCCTTTATCTTTTTTCTTCAAAGGACAATCTGTCTTATAATGTCCGGACTTACCACAATTAAAACAAGACCCTCTTTCTCTATTCTTCTTAATCTCTTCCTGTTTTGAATCTATAGATTGTCTTCTAAACTTTATGAGATTTTTGTTGGAATGTTTGATTCCATTCTTTCGAATGAATCTATTATATCTCCTAACAAAAAGTCCCATTTCTTCGTCACCGGAGTCTTCGTCACTACTTGACTCATTGTTGCTTAGCTCCTTTTGTGAGGACTTTGAGTTAGAAGCCACAAGAGCTATAGGCCTCTTCTCACCCTCTTTGTCTTTATTCTTCTCCTTTCCCTTTTTACTCTTGTTCTCAAACTTTTCTAGACTTTCTAGTTCTTGCTGATGTTCCTCCAGCTTTCCAAACAAAGTAGTCATTGAGAGTGTCGTTAGATCGTTGGCTTCCTTGATAGCTGTTACTTTAGGTTGCCATTCCCTGCTAAGACATCTCAGAATTTTATTAGTAGCAATTTCATTGGAAACAGGTTTTCTAAGTGCATTCAAACGATTGATGAGATGAACAAATCTCTTTTGCATGTCGGGGATAGATTCTCCTTGTTTCATGCGAAAGAGTTCGAACTCTTGATTAAGTGTGTTAATACGGGACTGTTTTACTTCAGTTGTACCTTCATGTGCAATTTCTAAAGCATCCCACATTTCTTTAGCTGTCGAGCAATGGGATACTCGATAATACTCATCAGTACTAAGCACTGAAATTAGCATATTTCGAGCTCTCCAATTACTTGATCACTTTTTCTCATCTTTCTCATCCCAATCATCTTCTGGTTTAGGTACTATGGCGCCTGCCTCATTCATCATGGTGATTTGAAAAGGACCATTTTGAATGGCAGTCCATACGCGCCTATCCATAGAATTTATGTGAACTCGCATGCAGTCTTTCCAGTAGCCATAAGTTTCACCATTGAAAACGGGAGCTCAATTATACGCCCCCTTTGGTTCAGAATCCATATCGTTACAGGCAGCCACAAAGCACCAGCGAACCGGTGCTCTGATACCACTTGTTAGACGGTGTGGCTAGTGATCTAGAGGGGGGGTGAATGGACCACCTCCTTGTTAACAAGGTTTTAAAAGATTTTTCAGAGTTTTTTAAGATTAGCGGAAAGACACGGTCCCTAATCGACTTCCGTCTATTCTGGACCAGCCACTAGAAAACCATACATGTGATAAAGTGCTGGATTTGCAATTGAGATGTTAAAGACTTAAACACACAAGCTGTAAAAGTATTGAATGCACCTATCACAAAAACTATTTCCAATGAATCAAAATCGATTAAAAACGTAAATAGAGATGGAGAAGGAATACAATACACAGAGATTTGGTAAGGAAGTTCCCCACGTTCGTCCTCGCGTGTGGGTACGTCTCCCTCTCAACTTCAAACTGAAATTGAGAACTTTTATATCGATATTGCTGAAATCGTCGTTTACAAGGTTGTTATACAAAAACCAGAAATCTATACACCTAGATCTTCCTATTGTATGAACCTTCACTTGATCTGAGCCAAATCAAGATTCCCTTGCAAGTAATACAAACAATTCACCGGTTCCACGATCTATTTGCGAAATCTCCCAATTTCCAAACCTTACGCTGCGGCTGAATCTGTTTTGTAAACGTGACTGACAAACCTTCAAGAACACACCCGTTCTTGAAGGACAAACCAGATGGTTTTTCCTTGAAACCTTCTTTCACTCTTCAACTCAGCTAGATCATCGATCGTTCCGCTGAACGTTATCTCTTGATCCTCTAATTCACAGAACAGCAATGATTATGTGTTGATGTTCTTGAATCAAAGAGATTGAGAAGATGATGAAGATGAATTTTCTCTTAGGTTTCAACCCTGCTCAGAATTGAATGCACACCCAAAAACTTCTTTTCTTGATTGTGTTCTTCAATTTTCTCTACCTTGAATTCACTTTCGATTTTTCCCCTGGTTTATCTGCACTAACAGAAACATATATATACTTGACAAAGTCTGTTAGAATAGAAACAGATTAATGCATCGATACGAAGTGCGAATGTATCGATACATGATGGTTTTTACACTGTTATGTATCAATACATAATGGGATGAATCGATACATACTGAACCAATGCAAAAGAAAAAGAGAAATGAAGACATAATGTATCGATGCATGTTGCGAATGTATCGATACATAGCAGATATTCCAGAATCATATCTACAGCATGTATCGATGCATGTTGCGAATGTATCGAGACATAGCAGATATCACAGACGCATACCTACAGCATGTATCGATGCATATTGAGAATGTATCGATGCATTTGACTTAATTCAGAACTTCAAGGAAATTATGTATCGATACATCTTGCGAATGAATCGATACATACAGAAACAAAAGTCAAATATTTTGTTTAAAACAAGACATGTGTTGATACAAAAACTCATGTATCAATGCATACATGGATAAGGTAGTTTTTTAAGCTTGCAATGTCAATTCAATACAAAGTGTATGTTAAAAGCACAAAAGCATAAAATTTACTATCATACAAAACTAAAGAGTTGCTCACAAATAACTTCTCTCACTTCTGAATTAGAGTTTTATCTTCCTGTTTTCCTTTATTCAAAAGATGAGAGACTAGTATGCTATTTATAATAAAACTAACGTACTAACCTAATGGGCTTTTTAACAATTACCCGTTACAATCTAACTTAAACTATTGGATCCATAACACAAGGCCCAATTTGACAACAGCATGTGAGCAGACTTCGACGACATGTAAAACCTATAATTTGTTCTAATATCTCACAAATTTCCACCTTGGAACAAACTCTATAACCACAAGAAAACAAACTAGTTTTCACCATCCATAGCTTTCAGCCATTCAGTTTTATTTCGACTTCTCATATGTTACTTATAGTCTCTAGGTTCTTCGTTTAGAACCTCACTTGTAGAGATTAAGGCATAAGCTATAAGATCTGCATAACCAAGTCTCTGAGTTGGCTTGATGACTCTTCTCGACCTGTCTCTTGCCAACAGGTAGTCATTATCAGTCTCCTCATCTTCGACAACAGTTTTTGCTTCTTCTTCTTTGACTTCACCTAGGTTATGCAATTCAACATCAGTATGCTCCACCTCAACAGAAATCTCTTCCTGTTCCACCTCTTCTTCAACATCATCAATTTTCTTGAAAGTCATCTCAGCTTCATTGAAAACTATATCTCAACTGGTGATACTCCTCTTGTGACCTGGCTCTAGGCATCATAGCCTATAAGCTTTGACTCCTTTAGGGTATCCCATGAACATGCATTTCATAACTCTAGGTTCGACCTCGTCTTGCCTAATGTGAGCATAGGCCACATAGCCAAATACTCTCAGTTTGTCGAGATCTGAAGGATGTCCCGACCAAACTTCTTCGTGTGTCTTCATATCTAACACAGTAAAAGGACATTTGTTTATCAGATATGTTATTTTCGAAACAACCTCGGCTTAAAACACATTCTTCAATCCAACACTAACCAACATGCATCTAACCCTTTCGAGGACTGTTCGATTGAATCTCTCAACTATACCATTTTGCTAAGGAGTACCTGTTACAGTCTTATACCTTACAATCCCAGACTCAACACAGTAACTATCAAAAGATTCATTGCAGAATTCAATGTCATTATCAGTTCTTAACCTCTTAACCTTTATGCCCGTTTGAGTTTCGACCAGAACCTTCTAACTCTTGAAATTCTCAAAAGTTTCACCCTTCATCTTCTGAATGAATACCCATAACTTTCTGGAATAGTCATTAATTATGGATAGAAAATATCTTGAACCTAAATATGAAGTATTCCTTGCAGGCCCCCAAAGATCAGCATGGATGTAATCAAGGGATCCATGTGTTCTTTATTTACCTTTGTTAAACTTCACCCTACAAGATTTACCAAATACACAAGGTTCACAAAACTCCAACTTCTCGACTTTGACACCACCTAGCAAGTTTTGTTTCTCCAGTTCGACCAGGCCTTTCTCGCTGACATGACCCTATATTATGTGCCATAATGTTATCTTCGACAACAGTTTTGTGGATGCAACATTTGTCGAACCACTTACAACTTTAGCCTCAAGGGTATACAAGCCTTGTTTCTTCACGCCTCTCAAGACTTCCTTCGACCATTTCAGGACTTTTAGGATACTTTTCTCTCCTTGAAAAACATATCCCTTCTTGTCGAATTCACCAAGAGAAATCAAATTTCTATTCAAGTCAGGTACATACCTAACTTTAGTCAATAGCCTTAATGACTCATCATGGAACTTGAATCTCACAGATCCAATACCTACAATTTTTCAAGCTTTGTTGTTTCCTACCAGCACTGATTCAACATCTTGATCACATAATTCCTCGAACAAATCTTTGTTTGAAGTCATGTGCCAAGTACAACCTGAATACATAATCCACTCTTTTCTTGAGTCACCACTTGAAACCACAAGAACATTAGATGGTTCGAAATCATCTTGAACAATGATCATGTTGCCATTATCCTTACCTCCATGATCTTTCAGGTGTTCAGGGAACACCTTTCGAATGTGACCCTCATTCTTACAATGATAGCATCGAACACCATATGCTTCACCATCATAAGACTTCTGCTGAATTTTACCATTCTTCTTGTCAAACTTACCATCCTTTCGTAAGAATTTCTCCTTAACGGCCAAACCTTCACCAACCGTCGAATATGTATGCTCCTTTCGTTCGTTCAAGTCCTTAGAGTACAAGACATATTGAACATCATCAAAGGTCCTAGACTTTTTTCCATACAAGAGGGTTTCTTTGAAGTGAGCAAGTGTTCTGGGCAAAACGCATAACAACAATAACACTTGATCTTCATCATTGATCTTCACATCAATATTTTTAAGATCAAGAATCAGCTTGTTGAACATATCTAACTGCTCAACCAACACTTTGTCTTCACTCATCTTGAATGAATACAAGGCTTGCTTTAGGTAAAGTTGATTCACTAACGATTTGATCATGTACAAACCTTCAAGTTTCAACCATAACCCTGACGTTTTCATCTCTTTTGATACTTGTCGAAGAAACTTATCCCCATGGCTCAACAATATTGTGTTGTGTGCTTTCTTAATCATGGTCATCTTTTCAGTTGTTGTCAATGTAACATTCATGGTCGTCTCTCCCTTCAACGCTTCCTAGAAACCCTGTTGAACAAGTAGGGCTTTCATCTTCAAGCTCCACAGACCGAAATCGTTCACTTCGGTGAACTTTTCAATCTCATACTTTGTTGAAGGAATCTTCTCCACGCTCACCGCACCAATTTGTTGTGAATCAGATACCTTAGAAATAAAGTATAATTGGTTCCTTGATCAGTCAAGAAACCTACAAGGGTTAGGGTTTAGGGTAACCAAGGATAAAAACAAGGATTAGTTATAAACAACTATTCTTTCCTTTCTCTTGAAACAAGAATAACAAATAACCTCTCTCACTTATGAATTAGGGTTTTATCTTCCTATTTTTCCTTATTCAAAAGATGAGAAACTAGTATGTTATTTATAATAAAACAACATACTAACCTAATGGGATTTATAACAATTACCCATTACAAGCTAACTTAGGGTACAAGCTAACTTAAACAATTGGATCTTGAACACAAGGCCCAATTTGACAACAGCATGTGAGCGGACTTCGACGACATGCTAAACCTAGAATTTGTTCCAATATCTCACAGGATATGTGGAAATTGTATTTTTATAGTTTACTTAATGAAAGATTTAATATATCATTGAACAATAGTAGACTCAACATAATAGAAGAGGATTGAAACTATAACTAGTATCGTCGAATTTAGAAACAAAAGGTAAAAGAAGCGTTGAAAAGGAGTAACAATAAGGTGGTTGAGCCACCCAATATTAATTATTGAAGTGTGGAAAATTATTTAATATAGAGGCATTGAATGTCTCACCAGACTCTTTAATAAAATCACGAGGTCAAAGCAAATGTGAGATGAATTAAGAAGAAACACTTTACCTCAAATCTATAAGAATTAGGGGATATCTAAATTGTGCCAACTATAGAGAAATTAAACTTATGAATTATACATGAAGTTATATAAAAGAGTGATTGAACGTAGACTAAGAAAAAAAGACTCAAGTCACTGAGAAACAATTTGGTTTTATGAGTAAGATATCAACCATAGTGGTGATCTATCTACTAGAACATGTGATGGAGAAGTATAAGATTGTACAACTAGACTTGCACTTAATATTTATTAACTTAGATAAGATGTATGATACAATTCCTTGAGAGATTTTGTGGAAATTACTAGAGAAGAAATCCGCTAGGACTTAATACATTCGAGCTATCTAAGATATGTATAAAGGGATATCTAGTGTGCGAACATTGAGTGGAGAGACGGAAGGTTTCTCTATTACAATTGGTTTGCAATGAGGTTAAACCTAAGTCCCTACCTTTTTACATTTTGGATGTACTAAAGGAATACATCTAAGTGGTAGTACTAAGATGTATGCTTTTTATAGATGATAAGTCGAAGGAGAATTTAAATGATAGGTTGGACACTTGGAGACGAGCTTTAGAAAATGAAAGGCTTTAGTTCTGAGATGTATTGCAATAAAATTTGTTTTTTGCATGTTAAATGTTCAATCGGTAGTGAGAGAAGAAAAGAGCATTTCATATATTTGAGCTATCCAAGATATGTATGAAAGGGTATCGACTAGTGTGTGGACACAAGGTAGAAAGACGATTTCCCTATTATAATAGGTTTGCATCAAGTTTCAAACTTAAACCTACACCTTTTTACTTTAATTTTGGATGTATTAACGGGTAGAGGGAGAAGAAAAAAGAAAATTAATTTTGTTGAGAGTGGGATTTGAACCCACGCCCTTTCGGACCAGAACCTTAATCTGGCGCCTTAGACCAACTCGGCCATCTCAACTTGTTCTACTTGTCCCAAAATAACTATGTAACAACATAATATGAAAATTCTTTTGATATTAAAACAAGCTCAATTATTTGAAACATGTTAGTTTCACCTTCTCCATAACATGCTTCATATACTCAATAGTATCTACATTCACACTTTTGGACTTATTATCGTCCAATCTTTCTAGTACTACCAACAATCAAATATATATTTCTTTCATATATGTGTTGTCCTTGATTAATAATTAAATAAAATATTTTGCATGCATCCAATTGAAATCCTTGGTTTAAAGTCTTTTCAATATATTATATGATTTCAAGAATGGTTTTTCAAAGGTTGTTTGTTTTTGAAATCTAAGTAACAGAAAATAAAATGACACAGTAAATTGAACTTTAGTGTCAATAGTTGAGATAAATTGTTGGGGTTAGATTTCATATCCTTGTCCTCATGTATTATAATTAATATGTGATTCTAATAAACTATTAATATTATCGTCCATCGCTCTACATTGTAGCTCATGTCTTAGGTAAAAACATGAAATCAATCGTACTTCTTAAAGGACGATCTCTCAGCCTATTAACCCATATGATAACATTATAAGTTTCGATATTTTATACAAATACTAGGCCTAAACTTATCTCTAGAGTTTAGCATATCCAATCGATAAAAAAAACTTAAATATAGTAATAATCAATACCTTTTTAATATCAAGTCAAACCATGAAAACATGTTTTAGGAGCTAATCCAAAACAAACATTACGAACGAAGAATTCATCATATTAAATCATATTTTTTTTATAAAACACCATGAATGTGATCAATACATGAGTATTAGGACTACTATATTTAAACCAAAAAAAAGAGAAGAGAAACTAACAACGCTTACTCATCGTAGCTTTACAATAAGACTTAGAAGAAAGAAGCTGAAAAACATTTGTTGTTTATTCCTCAAACAACTCTCCCGCTCTCAATATTTCTCTTTTTTCTTTTGTTGTTTTTTCCGTATATAATGTGTTTTCTATTAAATTCTATCAAATTTCCACCACAAGTTTCCTCAAATCAATTGACTGAAACCCTATTCATAGGGTATTAATCTGTCTTTCTCTCTAAGTGAGGCTTGAAGCTCGCTTAGCACACATACTTTCTTTTCATCTACGTTTTTTCAACTCATCCTACATTTCGTTGTTACCTATCATTGCTTAGCGTGTCGCTCAAGATTGCTTGGCGAGACAACCCTTATTTTTATAGTGTAACATATTTTTATAAAAAAAATGTAAAAAGAACTTTTTAATAAAAACTTCAAAATAAAATTTGGTTTGAATAGTTGTTCTTAAGATTTTATTTTTAGTTATTTCATCATCTTATTGAAAAAAAATATTGGATATCAAAATTTCAAAAAAATCACTTAATTTGAACCTATTTCAAATGGTTTTTCATAAAAATCATTTTTGAAATACAACAGTTTGAAAAAAATTTGATTTTGACTATATTTTAATATTCAATAATGTAAATTTGTATTATAATATGTCAAAATTAATCTTTCAATTTAAAAAGAAAATACAAATTTGAAATTTTTTTTAATATTATGAAAAATGTTTTCATAAAAATTATTTGTGAAAATACAACGAAAAAATCTATTTTGTAAATTTAAAACAGACAAGCCCTAAGTCTAACATCGGTTAAGAATGGATAAAATGTTTGTTAAGTTTAAATGGGAGTTGTTAAATCTCACATTAACTATAAATGAGTATAATATTGGATTTATAAGACTGTCGACCAAGATATTTAAAGTCTCAAGTTTTTTATATAAGTCTCACCTTGGTTACTATTATAAAGAGAATGGGATATCAAAAATATATAGGAGGGAGCAAAATTTATATATATGCTTGATAAGGAAAGAGAAAGAAAGCCTAGAAATTTGGATTAAATGAAGTGTGTTAAAGACGAAGAAGAAAAATTATTGGTTAAGGAAAATCATATAAAGGATACATGAAAGACGTATTTTAATAGTTTATTTAATGAAATATTCAATACGTCACTGGATATTAGTAGACTCAGCATTAGAAAAGAGGATTGACACTATAATTAGTACTGTCGGATTTAGAAACAAGAGGTAAAAGAAGCGTAAAAAAGGAGTAACAATAAGGTGGATGGGCCACCCAACATTACCTATTAAAATGTGAAAAATTCTTGGAGGAAGAGGAATTGAAAGGCTTTCCAAACTCTTTAATGAAATTATGAGGTCAAAGCAAATGCAAGATGAATGGAGAAGAAACAATTTAGTTCAAATCTATAAGAATAAGGGGATGTTCAAATTTGTGCAAACTTAAGGGAAATTAAACTTTTAAGTCATAAATGAAGTTATGTTAAAGAGTGATTGAACAAAGGCTAAAAAAAGACTCAAGTAACTGAAATAAATTTGGTTTAATGATTGAAGGTCGACCATATAAGTGAAGTATCTACTACAATATATGATGGAGAAGTATACGATGGAACAATTAGACTTGCACTTAATTTTTATTGACTTAGAGAAGGCGTATGATACAGTACCTTGAGAAATTTTATGAAAAGTACTAGATAATTAATGAGCTAGGATTTCATATATTAGAGCTATACAATATACGTATGAAGGGGTATCGACTAGTGTGCAAACATAGAGAAGATAGACAAGTGATTTCTCCATTACAATAGGTTTGAATAGAGGTTAAACCTTAAATCCCTACCTTCTTACTTTAATTTTGGATGTACTCAAGGAATACATGCAAGTGGTAACACTGAGATGTATCTTTTTTTATAGATGATATAAACCTAGTTACTAAGATTCACTACAATCAAATTAGATTTATGAATGTTAAAACGACGATGAAAGAAGAAACAAATATTGCATATATTCGAGCTATCCAAGATATGTATGAAGAGGTTTCAACTAGTGTGTGGATAAAAAGTAGAAAGACGATTTCCCCATTACAATATGTTTGCATCAAGGTTCAATATTAAACCCCTATTGTTTTACTTTAATTTTGGATGTATCAATTGGTAGATTGAGAAGAAAAAAGAAAAGTTTAATTTTGTTGAGAGTGGGATTTGAACCCACGCCCTTTCGGACCAGAACCTTAATCTGGCGCCTTAGACCAACTCGGCCATCTCAACATGTTTATTTTCCCCAAAATAACTATTTAACAACATAATATGAACATCACTTTGATATTAAAGAGAGCTCAATTATTTAACACATGCTAATGTCACAGTTTTTGACTTATTATCATTTCGTCTTTCTAGTACTACCAACAATAAAAAAACATATTTCTTTCATATAAGTGTTGTCCTTGATTAATGATTAACTAAAATATTATGTATGTCTCAATTTTCAATATTAAGAATGGTTTAAAGACTCTTCAATAGATTCTATGATTTTGAAAATGGTTTTTCCAAGGTTGTTTGTTTGTGAAATCTAAGTAACGGAAAATAAAATGATTGAAAGTAAATTGAAATTTGGTGTTAATAGTTGAGAAAACTTGTTGGGGTTTGATTTCATAGACTTGTCCTCATACATACACTAGACCTAAATTTATTACATACACTAGACCTAAATTTATATCTTTTGTTTAACATATCCAATAGATAAAAAACTTAGATCTAGTAATGACCAATACCTATTCAATATTAAGTCAAACCATGAAAACATGTTTTAGTAACTAATCCAAATCAAGCATTACATAAAACGCCATGATCGTGATCAATACATGAATATTAGGACTTCTACGTTTAACTCCATAAAAGAGAAACTAGTTAGGCTTACTCATCATAACTTTACAATAAGACCTAGAAGAAACAAGTTGAAAAACATTTATCGTTCATTCCTCAAACAATGCTCCCGTACTCAATCTTTGTCTTTTTTCCTCTTTTGTTGTTTTTTTGTATATAGTGTGTTTCTCTTAAAATCTATCAAGTTTCCTCAAATGAACAGACTAAAACCTTATTCACAGGTTATTGATCTGTCTTTATCTCTAAGTGAGGCTTGAAGCGTACTTAACACACATACTTTCTTTTTATCTACGTTATTCCATCTCATTCTACATTTTATTTGCTTCCTATCCTCGCTTAGCGTGCGGCTCAAGATTGCTTGGAGAGAAAACCCTTCTTTGTCCATAAAGTAACCTAGTCCTGAAGTCATGAATTGCCATACCTCGCTTAGCGTGTCTGATATTGCTCTAAGTGAGTTTTGTTTCTTATCCTTGAAGTTAATTGGCTCTTAAGTCTTCTTTTGCTGCCATAGATTTGTTAGCGAGACCTTATTCTTGTCTTAGCGTGATTTGGTTGTTGGAAGATCATTCTTTTTACTAGTTTTGGTGTTTTCTTGGCTGTTTTTACCTATACTTAATAAATACATGGTTAAAAAGTTTGTATTTCCATTTTATCGTGTTTTACTGATAAATTAAGGTTTTTCATTGATTACCTGTAAAATAAGTTAATAAGTGTTTTTGTATTTTATGTATTTTGGTACTTATCACTAATTGAATGGAGAAATGTAACTAATATGACCCATTTTAGATAATTAAGAGACCAATATAATTTTTTTTTTAAAGATAATGGACCAAAGTGAACTCAAATGTCAAGTCATATGGCTGAAAATATGGTTTAGCCATTTCTAAATTTGCAACCACATAAGCATATATTTTTTCCTATTTGTTAAAATGAATTATGCAAATATATATCCTCAATTAATGAAGAAGTAAATAATGAATTGAAAAGGTAAAATAACAATGAATATTGTAAATCATGTCTACAACACGATGAATCAAAGTAAAGTACACATATAATGGAGAGTTATCTTCATAATATAGTTGACTCAAGGAAAAAAAGGCAAAGTCATATCCTCGTTGTGGTTAGATCTAAGGGTTTTCACCTTCTCAAAAATTGTAAAATCATACATAACTAATGATTAAGAACTTATTTCCAACTCATACAATTTTTGAACTAGAATAAATAATAATTTAAGTTTTAAAAAGTGTGCAAACTAAAAAAACTATTTGCAAAAAGAATAATTTATTTGTAACAAAAGATGCTCATTATAAATACCCTATGTAGGCCAACACATATCATCTAAAATAAAAACACATGTGCAAATAGGAGACCGAGTGCCTTCTTCTTCCACATCATGAAATCCTTTTGGCATGATATGCTCACCATTCACAACAAATTTCAACTAATTCAACCATTTGGTGTTCCTCTTGACCTCTGGGTTTATTAAAAATTTGACTTGGGTTACGACACTCTTAAAACCATATGGATATGTCTCAATGATATCATTTTTAAGCTAGTTGAATTTTTAAATATTTTCTCTGACCTTATCCTTCCAAGGTCACATGACCTTCTTCTCAAGCTCTACTTACTCCCTTATAAATCATCCACCTGTAAGGCCTTTTCTAAGGCTACTCAGAGCATCCTTTATTTTTGTCTTTACCTCTTCCAGATCATTCACCTTCTCCAACAAATATTATTTATGGTTTCCCATCCATTTTTTATTTTTGGTCTTGTTGGACAATTGTGTATCTAAATCTATAAAGTTCTTTCCTCTTCCTAAAGAACACCAATAATGTTTTGTAAGTCAAGTTCTTTTTTTCATTCCAATTATCTTGTCATCTAAAAGTTATTCTACCCTGTCTAGGTACCATCATTCATTGTTATTCAATGCCATATAAATGATACTTTAATGCATAAGATGTTGAGAAAAAAGCAAGTGTGAGTTAAGAACTTTGAGAAACAAAGTGTTGTGCAGTCTCACATTGATTAGAAAATTGAAAAATTGAGCATTTATATGTGACAGAACCAACACATTAATCACCTTAAGATTTTGGGAAGTGTGTGGTGTGTCTCTCATAAGGTGTGTTTCACATGGAAAAAAAGCCCCAAAGAATGTAAAAATACTCCCCCGTGTTGACCATCGAATTAATGACCCAACATAAAATAGACATTACACTAACATATATGTGAAGTCATTGTGATATTATACCAAAAAATGGGACTCTTACTTATAGAATGACTAAACTATGATATACTTATGAAATGCTATCTTTATTAAAGCAGTATTAGAGATCATTAATGAATAAATGCATACTTATTAACGTAAGTAACTTCAAAGTAAATGGTGAGACCTATCTGATTCGAATATGTTCCTGATAGTTTGAAACTTTATAAATACCTTGATATTTTTTAATTTCTTAATTAATAAACAGATTAGTTTACATGGTGTTCTTAAGGGTTAGAAAATATGGTGTGTCGTTATTTATTGTCAAGGGGAACACTTGCATAGAGAATTTGAATCTCAGTATTCTCTATATTTATAATTTTAAAATGCAAATGAAAGATAAATAACATATCGTGTTGAATAAATAATTTGTGATGGAATGTTGTGACTTGGATGTAGAGGGTCTAACTAGAATGTAAAAAAGAAAGATAAATTAATATGACACCCCTTAATGTTATTAGCCACCTTGTGTTTCCAATAATGGCCATAGGTTCCAGAGATATATCTCCGGCCGTATCATATTTCTATTGAAAGATAAAATATTATGGAGATACATCTTCGGGAGAACATAAAATTGAGAAACGTTGGAAAAAACATCAAAAATAATTAATTCAAGGAACATTCTAGAGATGTAATTCTGGAACATCTGGGTGGCATTTTGCAGTTTTCCTGTCACCTTTGCATGTCAAATTATTCCGAAGATATATCTTCGAAAGTTTCTGATATATTTTAAACCTACATGATCACCCACATTGCTGCCATACTTGTTTTTCACTCCAAAACTCAAACTTTTTTGTTCAACATATCAAATGGAGCAAAAGACGATCAAATTTCAAGTAAAGATTGCTCATTTTCATCTATATTGCTCACATTAATCATCAAAGTTTATTGAAAAAATTATGTAGCTTCCGGAGATGTATTTCCGGAACGTGTTAAGGGTGAACACTTTCGGATATACATTTCTGGAACATGTCTCTGTTCATTTTCCTGCAGTATGTTAATTTTTATTATTATTTATATTGTTCCCAAATAGATATGGTGCACCCCGATAATATCTCAAAAGAATTATTTTTTGCGAATGATGTTTCTCCTAATGTTGAAGGGGTTGTTTTAAAGGCGTTAGACGTTGGCGTTGGCTTTAATAACAAGCCAGAGTTTGAAAATTGTTATAACATGCTCAAATGGATTCGTATGACAATATCTAGACTTGGTTTTGGTGTGGTTATAGGAATGTCGAATAATGGTTTGAATAGAAGAAACTCATTTGTTACTCTATTGTGCAAAAGAAATGGAAAATACCAGACTCCTATACGAAATTTTAAAAGAGACGACACGAGTAATAGAAAATGTGAGTGTCTGTTTCAGATTCATGGTTACATGTTGAGTAGTAGCAAAAAGATTGAGATTAGTGTGATTTGTGATTTGCATAACCATGAATTATTCTTAAAATTATTTTGTCATCCCATTGTATGTCAGCTTAAGCCAGAACATAGATTTGAAGACAACATTCTTTATTCTTATTTGGTCGACAATATTTCGCAAACGGGGTTGAACAATATTTTTCACGAGGCCAAACGAGTTGAAAATGTAGGCTCCTATAGCGCAAAGTGTGGTTGCACTATTGCGAAAACATATGGTCTCCCATGTGTGTGTTATTGCTAAAAGTTGAAACTATGTGAGCCAATAAGAATGGACGAAGTATACTTTCATTGGAAAAGACTTAGATTTGTTGATGATGGTTGCATGGATGGAGATAAATCGAATATCTCTATTTTGACAGAATGGGAAGCGATACAAGAGAGATTTTTGAAGGACGATGACAACATGAAACTCCACATCAAAGAAAAATCAAGGAAGATTGCATATCCCAAAATAACTAACATGAAACCGCCTTCTCAACCGGTAAAAAAAAGGTGCTTCGAAGAAAATGAAGCCTACACTGAATAACAAATCGACTACACGGTCTCCTTCATATTCTGAACATGTTGACAAACTTTTTCCCGGCTCACCGACTCCTAAATCTATAAAAAAAACTATTGTGAAAAGAGCCCGCATTAGCAAACCACCTCCGACGCAGATTCCACCAAAAATACCATTTATCGACGATATGCTGATTTTTATGCACAAATGCATCGATCGTATCGTCAATGTTGAGTGGGATGGCAATTGCAGTTACTGAGTCATTTAGACTTTGCTTGGTAGATGAGAGGATATTCGTGCACTTGTTCGTCATTAACTTATCCAAGATTTGAAGACGCATAGAGAATCGTACACGCGGTTGTACAGAAAGAAAAAAACATTCGATGCGGTTTATGAGTCTCTTGTTCCTTGCTTGAACGGTTCAATACCGCAGTCAAAATGGACGGTCTTCCCTGAAATGAGTCATTTAATTGCATGTGAATATGATAGGGTGTGCATTAACCTAACACGTTACATATTTTAAGAAACTTTATTCCACTACGCACTCCACCACCCCAAAATCCAAATGAACGCATCATGTGTATTATATGACTTTCTAAATTAAGTCATTTTGTTCAAGTTTACTTTAAATTGGGATGCCTCATACCACCTACATCACCAGAATGAATGACACGTTCAACCGCAAATGTCGAGACATGGCCAGATCATTTTATGGAAATGATGCAAGAATTTCAGAGATTGAACAACATTCAAAAGGAAACAAATGCACAAAAGTCCAAGGGGTTCCACCTATAGATTAAGTCGGCGACACATATTTTGATTTGTATTGATTTACTGTATAATCTGACAACTAATTATATTTTTTTGAAGTGCAATATAATAATCATTTTTTATTCATATTTGGTGTTTATGAACATTTGCATCATGTAGTTGTATCTCATATATTGTATGTCATTTAGTTCTGCTTTGAAAATGTAGCATGAAACATTCCGAAGATGTGTCTCCGGAAGGTTATAAAATTATGTTGTTTTAATAGGTTCAGGAAAAGTTCTGAAGATGCATCTCCAGAACAAGATTATATGGTACCGTTCCATAGATATATCTCCGGAATAATAATGAGAGTAGTTGAGTGATCCATATTCACCTAGGTCTTCCATAAATTTGGGGCTTCATGTGTTATGTTTCACACAAACTCAAAATGTCTCAATTATGTGAAGTAAAGATTTGTTGGTATGTCGCAAGTGTATCCTTTTCCGATGGAAAAACACTCGGGAGGACGTTCAAGCTCACTGATCTCACCTCCTTCGATGATATCATAGATGGTATCCATTATCTCATACCTTACGGAGACAGAAGAAAGGTTGTGAAGCTCGAGTAGCATTCGGCTTCAATTGACAACGAATGGAACGTCGTGTTCAACAAATTTGAGCTCAAGAATCGGGATGATGTTATGGCGATGTGGCGAACGCATTTCAGTTTCGAATAGAAAGTTTTGTTTGAGTTGGTAGTGACGATATGAAGAACAGTCAATGATATCTTGAAGATGTGTAAGCGTACACCGAGATATTGAAATGTAGTATTTAATTTTCAGTTGAAGTCATCATTGTAATGCCCATTTTATTTTATGAATGTTGATTTTATGGTTGCAATGTTTATTTTTGTGTATATTGTCTTTGGTTTATATCCGAAAATATGACTACGAATATATCCCAAAGTTGCATCTTTAAAATTAATCGAAATCAAGTAAAAAATAAGATGCGTCCAAAGATATATCTCTAAAACCTAAGAGATATTTTTGGATGCACATACGATGACTAATAACATCAAAGGGTATATCTCCGGAACTTGAGAGATATTTTCTAATAGCATCATGGGGTAACATAAGAAATTCTTAAAAGAAAAGACATTTTCAAATTACAACTCAATATAAATGGGCCAGATAAGCCCACTTTATTCCATGCCCTAAAACTCAAAGAAACGACAGCGTAGAGACTTTGATTAGTGTGTGAGAGACAACACATTTCATTCAATCTGATTTGTTACCCTAAACCCTAATCACGTACTCGAAAAACCCTAATTTGTAGATTCAGAGAGATAACAAACCAGAATGGGAGGTTCACGAAGAAAATACAAGAATTCTCGACCTAAGGTTCGTGTGGGTCTTCCAAAGAAGAACCCTAAAGTTTTGAAACCCGCTTTCACCATTCCTCCCAAACTGTTACAATCCCTTGTTGAAGACCCTAAATGGGATGAAAAAGGAAGCGTCACACAAAACTATAATTCCTTCGGTGTCGTCAATAACCCTAACTCCCTCAATGATTCTCTTCAAGCTCCTTCTGTTTCCGATAACCCCAACGATCCCGGCAGTGATCTCGAAGAAGACGGTATATTTTCCTCAATTCAATATCTTCTCTTGCTTTAACAATTAGTGTGTTTTTGTGTCAGAAATTGATTATATTTTGTTGAAATGAGGATAAATTTTGTGGTGTAGATTTGAAATCGGCACTGGGAAAGAGAAGAAGAGATGGTAAAAGCGCCCTTCCTCAACCTTTGACTTCAATTCAGCGTCTTTATATTAGTCGGCTAGTTGAGAAATATGGAGCTGATTTTCAGGTTTGATTTTTAGGAGGACCTTTTTGGTTTGGTTAAAAGTTATTTATTTTCTGTTTTCGATGTTCATTTCAATTGAAGATTTTGATATTGTAAAATGACAAGGTTGCAATCGAGGTTAAAATCAAATTACAATTTCACATTATTAGTCTGTTTTTCTAGTTTTTAGAAGGATGTTTGATGTTTTGTTCTTATTATGGCAGAGAATGATGATGGATATAAAGCTAAATCCTATGCAGCATTCAGTTGCGACTTTAGAGAAATTGTGCATGAGCTATTACATATACAAGAACAAGAATCCACTTATTGTTGGAAGATGAAATACTTCACTTGTGGGCGAGTGCAGTGCTGTTGAAGATTACCAACTACGGGTTGTGAGTTGTAGTGGTTGATCCATGAATTGCTTTCATTAGTTATACTTATATGGGTCATTATGGGCAAAATGTTGTTACAATGAGGATTTGTGTTGTTTTGACACTTTGAATGTTGCTTGTGGAATATTGTTATGAAATTTTGCTGATGCTTTTTAATTTTGTATGGATTTTGTGGGGTAAGATGAAGCATAATGGTCTTCTTGTCTGATGCCAGAAAGGGTTTAATAGATGCAAGTAATTTTGGATGAAATGTGTTTCCAACTCTATAGGTAGTTTGTTTTTGGTTTATGTATCACTTTAGTTGGGGATTAAATAAGATGACAGTAATTTTGAATGGACTGAGTTTGGAACTGGTAGGATAATTTGTATGTTTGGCTGAACACAATTTACTGTCCTTTAACTTAAACGCTTATACATATACATGTTTGGCTAAACACATTTTGTGGTCCTTTAACTTAGATGCTTGTTATAAATTAATTTCTAAGTTTGTTTCTTGGAGATAAACCAGTCCTTTAAATCCAAGGAATTGCTCTGAAAACCCCATGGGGTGCTTCCCCACCAGGGTGAAAAGTTACAATTGTCTCTAGTATCTGGAAATTCATTTCTGGTTGCATCTTTTTGACACACTCATTGGCACAAATTGGTGAACTATCCTTATTTTGTCAAAATTTAGTTCGAAGATTCATCTACATATCAACATTAGGGTGAATCTTTAGATGCATTTCCTTAAAGTTGATGCCAAATCTTTTCCCCTTTCTTCTTTATTTGCGGCTAAGTCACTAAAACAACATTTTAACACGTGAGGAAGTACCTTTGTTGCTGAGGCTTAATGTTTGAGGTCTTTCGTTGCCTCTTTCTCAATGGTGACATCATTAGGTCTTTCGAGACTATGATTTGATCATCTGACTACTAGAAGATAACAAATTTCATCACATTTAGTTATATCGAAAGTATAAATTTTTGTGATAAACTTTTCATTTCTACTAGGTTCCACATGGTTCTTTCCATTAGAAGGTTTTAAGACCTTACAAACATACATAGGTCTTGGCTACAATTCTTCCCGATAAATCTCATTTTCTTTGACGTATTCAAACACTACGTCGAATTCTTGATTATTATCATTTGTTTCTACATAAGCAACTTTTTCTTTCCTAGGATATCGATTTATTTTGGCCTTTTCTAATCTGGCTTTTTCTTCCTTCAAGTGTTCGACTTATCTAACTATATATACTAATTGAGCCATATCTCTTAGATATTGGATATCTAGCTTCTTTCTAAAAAATAGTATAAACCACCTGCAATCATTTCGAGTAGTTCATGTCTAGGAACTTGAGTAAAGCACATTGACTTCAATAATATAAACCTATTGAGATAATAATCTATTGGTTCATACGATTTTTTGTTTCACACTAGCTAACTCTTTCAGATTAATTTTTTAACGTCCCATATAAAATTGCTCATAGAACGCTCTCTCTAGTTGATTTCAGTTATATATGGAGTTTAGGGAAGAGTAGTTAACCATGTGAAAGCATTCTTGGTCAGATTCTAGGAAGTATTTCATCTTTAAATTTTCATTATTAGCCAAATCACCAAATTCTATCTGGTACCGAGCAATATGTTCGACAATAGACTCGTTAGTGACACATACAAATTTAGTAAACTTAGAGAATTTTCAACCCTTGGGAAGTTTAGTTTGCAAGACATATTCAGATAATTCATGAATGAATTTTGGCCTATGAAGACTTACATTAAGACCATTTTGAGTTAGAATTTGTTTAACCATATTGGTTATCTTCTTTTACCCCCAAAATGGTTTTGTTGGACTCTCCTAACTACTTGATTTGCATCTTTGTTTATGTTTATCATTACCACATTTTCGACTATCCTTGGTCTAGGTTGTTTGATTAGTTGGGACATAACTTGTTGTTGCACTTGGTTATTAGGGACTGGCTGAATTGGTGTTGGAGGAGCACCAAAGAAGTCAACAACTCGACCCATTTGATGTGCTAATTGTTGGTAACTATGATTAGTTTTTTTGGTCAAAGGATTGAACATTGTACTAATTTGTTGAGTAAGCATATTAACCATGTCATGGTTACTATCATCAGTTTATTGCCTCACTGCCAAGAGAGAATTATTAGTTAAGGGTGACATAACTTGAGGGATGTATCCTAATTCTCCATGAGATTGACCTATTCGACTATGGCTATTTATAGTAGATCCTGATGCCATATATGAATTGAAAGAAGAGGCAACAAGCATTGTATTATCTGCATACATCGATGATCACAACTTTACGTATCTGTTGAAATACAATTGCAAATATACAATCTATCGTGTAGTTTTAAAAGATTATTGAACTCACTGAGACTAATAATCAATGTACATATATCTATTGATGTTGTGTAAAGTTAAGGTTGATAGTTAAAGAGATTCGAACAAAGGTACAAACATAAATAGTTAAAGTTTGGAAATGACGATAAAAATAGGTCGGAATATGGATTCCGTGTTCCTAATGGACTTTGTAGAATTCGGGCACTAATTACAATTTAAGTGTGTTTCGTAGAAAATATTGGTTTAAAGACTCCACCTCACACTCTCGCATTATTGACTAAAGTCACATCTCCTAACCAATTAATTTTGCTCTCGCTCGCCCGTTTTAATTGGAAAACGTATTTTGAAAATCAATTCGATCCTAATCGATACCTAAAACGCTCTCACTGTTTTTTGGATCGATGTCTAGTTTCCACTATTTGGTTCCATCCTCACACTCTCGCGTTATTGGCTTGAACCTTAGTATGTTTTTCAATCTCGTGTCAAAACAATAACATGCAATTGGAAACTAAAGCCAAAACAGAATTTAAATCATAATTTCACGCCTATTATTTTCTACTGAGTCTCGTCGGTACGACAATCCTCATATGCCAGACTCAAGAATATTTAGCATGACATTATTCTAATTAGAAATAACATGATCAAAACAATTAAACTTAAAAGACAATATGGCGTATAATATAATATATGCAATAGCAAGTATAAATAATAAAGCAGTAAAAACCTGTAGAGTAATGAAAACAGAATTGGAATTGAAATTAAAATGTCGTCATACTTTTTCTTGATCCAAGAGTACAACGAAAAATGAAAAGAAAATATGTGTGACAATCCTTCGATGTGAGTTATTGTCACTTTTACAAGTGATTGTCTGCCTAAAACTAGAAGAAAAAAAACCGGCAGCGCTTCCGCATAACTTGAATACCTAAGAAATACTAAGAAGGGTCCTATATATAGAGCTTTTGAAGTCTGGAAACTGCTCTGGACGCACAAGTAAATAGAGGGAAAAAAGGAAACATAATAAACGGTTGAGAAACTGTTCCCATGAAGAAAGATGTCTTTTGCATGATAATGGTGACCACCATTAGGGCAATGGAGAACACCATTGCCTTGATCATTAAATGACGTGGCAAATTTGGTAGACGGCGAGCTCCATATCAGTAGAGTGCTCAATTTCTTGCTATTTTGCTGCTTTTCTTCTCCCTTTCCGGTTTTCTTGCGAATTTGTATTGGAACTAACTAGAAACTACAAAACAAATACAAATGACGTAAAAGCGATTAAAACATGCTAAAATAAGTACGAATGTCATGTGACATATAAGCCTAAATACATGATATGTTTTCTCATCATCCATCAACGCATTCGTCTATAGGCGTGTCATCATTGTAGTTGATATACCATATAAATACTCCATACCACTATGGGACTGTAAAACTTGGAAGGAATGCATGCCTAGTACATCTTACAATGGTTGTTGTAACCACTTGATTAACAGGAAAAGTTGTTTGTGGTATTGGTAGTATAACTATTTCTGGTGTCCTAGTCGAAACTAACGTTTGACTCACGATAGGAACAGGTAGTCCAACGTTTGTTAAAGTTCTTGTACCACCAATTTTCATTCTTATTGGTTGCTCATCCACATTTTGAGCATTTTTCTAGGGAAGAACTCATTAAGAAGATGATTCCCTGATGGTTTATACATACTAACAAAATTTTCATTCCTCAGACGCATAAATATTCAACAATTGACAACATTTAGATATGAAGACGAAAGAAAACATAAAAGCACAAATACTTTTGTACAAAATTTTTAAATTTCACACAAAAGAGTCTCATTGGGCGTGTCAATTTGTTTACTGGTGTTTTTAGTAAACAAATCACGAGTTTTAATTCACTTGAAGGATTAAACTCGAAAAAAATTCAAGGACATTTTGTGTGAAATGTTTTAGAATCTGTGATAGTGTTTAAGGTTTTACGTTTGAATTTAGAGCAATTGGATAAAAGTTCAAAGAAGTAAATGAAAACATGTTTAAAAGGATAAAGTAAATGCAGAAAAATAGTAAAGCATTTGGATAAAAAATTCTTAAATTAAAAGTGAGGCACAAGTTCATACATTTCTAAAAAAAATTAATCTATGTGACTCAAATGTGTGAATTCTAAAGAGAATAAAATAAAATGTGAACCCCTATTACATTATTGAAATCTACTTACATACTAAGTACATCAATAATTGTCAACAACGGTTAACTCTCCAAACTTTGACATGTATCTTGCGACGTGACCTTTTGTCTTTCGATGTGTTTCCACGTGTTTTCGGTTCTTTGAACTGCTTTAAACCATTACTGTTGTCGAAAGCCTCTTCCAATTACCTAATCATATCTTTCGAAAAGGTCCACTTGTAGAAAACGTCTTTAAGTTTCCATTTGTCGAATTTGCACTTTCGTGTTGATAATATGAATTAGCAACATACACTTAATATTTATATCCATCTCGTTTCTCACATTCATGTAGAAAAAGCTAAGTCGAAAATCTCACGCTAACACATATACAAATAATTTATGTTTGTATGTATTATTTTTTGTATTTTCAGAACAAATTATGTATGTTCTGTAGATTTTGAATTTAATTAATGTATGAATTTTCTTAATGTATATATAGTATGTTTGAATCACTTTATAACATTCTTAAATGGTTTTATGATAAAAATTGACCTAAAATAACTAAAATAACCTAAAATATAAGTTGACCTCAAAAAATGTCAAAGTTAGGACAATGTTGTTGTTTAGAACATTCAGGGGATTTCTTGAGATGCATCTCCGAAATATCTCCTGTCATGTACAATAAACACACTTCCAATAACTTAAAATGAATTCATGGGTTTTTACGGAGATATAACTCTGGATTCAGTCTAGAAAAATTACGAATATGCATCTCCAGACCAGATTTTGGTAAAATGGAGTTTGTGGCTGAATTATAAGGGTTGGTGTACTTTTCTTCTATGATATGTTACTTTCCCATATCTTGTGGGATAAAGCTACAATGGGGTGGTTCAATGGTGGCAATATCATAAACATTAGATGTCTTGCTAGGATCATAAACATCTAGACCAAATCAGAATCCTTCTTCAAACCCTTCATCAAAAATTCACAAATTTATTCATCATGTCTTCTTCACTATCATCAAAGTGTATACCTTTGTCAGATTCATCATTTGATTCTATTAGAGCGATCAATATCCTCATCAAATTTCTTTCCCTTATTTTTCTTTCTAATCTAATCCATAAATTTGGAGTCACTTGTAGAGGGTTTGGGCTCATTGTATATTTCAACATCACACTAATTTTACTCGGCAAAATTAGATATTTGTAATACATCTCCATCATTCCTAAAAGGTTTTAGATCTTCTTTCAAACTACCACCCTCGTATTTCCAACACAGTTTCACAATATCAACGTCAAACTCTGAGTTCATTCCCTTAATTTGAACACAAACTTTAAATAGGACTAAAAATTAGGATCATGTCCATTATATGCATGAATCTCCCCACCTCCATAACTTAACTTACGGTATTTTACAAAATAACCCTTAGTATAGAAAATCACTTTAAATAAATTGATGTCATGTACATAACACAAATGGTAAGACTTAATTTGACATTAATGACACAACAAAACTATATAATATCCAATCAAATATAGTCAACATTCTACGATACAAAACTAAATTTGAGTCAAATACATTCAATAGTCTACTTTACTGTATTCAATTTCAATCAAATACAAATAATACATATAAAATTTAAGAGTAGAAGAAACCCTAAACTACAATTAAACAAACATTGCAAACTTGAGAAAAACATGTAAAACCAACCTGAATTACAAAGTGTGTATTTTACGATTTCTTAATGCTTCAATGAGACCACTACCTGCAACTTTCAATGCTCTCAACCAGTGTTTTAAAAACCGGACCGGTCATCAAACTGGTAAGGATACTGGGTCACTGGTTTATTGGTTGAACCATTGGGTCACTGGTCTAAACCGCATGACCAAATCGGATTAAACCGGATAACTCGGTTAAATAGACCGGTCTTTATAAGAAAACTATATAGGTAAAAAACTAGTCGAACCAGATGATTCAATCTCTACAAAATATAAATAACACTTAATTTTTTTTAAAATATCATATCATAAATTCACAAGTTTATTATCTAAATTCAAATATTAAATAAAGGTATCACAGTATCACACGTAACAAAATAATATAAAATTACAAAGTCTATACAATATAATATAATTAAATAATTTATAACAAAATAACTCAAATGTGTATCAAATTTAGTTTAAATGAGAGAAAATTGTTTCAATATTGGGATCTCCTTCTTTAATATTAAAATAATTTGCAGTAAAATCAACCGCATCCGCAGCAACTTCTTCGTCAATGATATCATTACTATGTTTTATTTTATTTTTTATTTCATTTTCTATTTTTTTATTTTTTTTATTTTAAGTTTTTAATTAAAATAATAAAAATTAATTAATTTTTTAAAAAAATTGCAATTAAACCGCCGGTTTTTTCGGTTTTTCCGGTTCGCACCGGTTCAATGACATGAGCGATCCAATATTCAAACCAGACCGATTATCTTCCCGGTTCCCGGTTCGACCGGTCCGACCGGCCGGTCCGGTCCGGTTTTTAAAACACTGCTCTCAACAATTTGAGGGACAGGAAAACACAACTTTCAATGATTCATACATAACTTTAAATGAGACCAAAAGTTTAGACACGAAAGAAGATGTTCGTTTTGCAAGAGTTTAAAAGATCAGAGTTATCTGTCAACTGGTATGGTATTAAGCTCCGACCGCTTGATTGGATCTAAGAGAAAAGTTAAAAGAGAAGTATTTGAAATAGTTTAGGGTTTACTGATGTCTTTTAACATTATTCGTTTTTTTAGTCATTACGGATAAGATACCCGTGCTGCAACATAGATAAAATCATTTATTACGATATAAAATATATTTAAATGTATATATAAATTTGATATGATATAAAATATATTTATATATGTATTTAAATTTAAAATTAACTATTAATTTTAAAATGAACAATGATTATTTAAAATCAATTAAATTAAAATATAAAAGAAGAGACTCGTGAGATGAAAAAAAATTAATAATTATTAAATGCAAAATTGATACAAATGTAAAATTTAAAATGATTTACTTAATTGTAAATGATCTTACCTGATCAGAAGGGCCTCTCAGGTGCTGAGCAATGAACGTGATGGTTGATTGAGAGGAAGTGGGGGATGTACCTGCAAGGAACTCCGATGCTTAAGTGAGTATAGGTACAAACGTAGAATAAAATAATAGTTTCAGAATACCTGACCATCTAATAAAAGAGGGTATTTATAGTGTGCCCTAGTGTTGGGTCAATGTTCTTTCTTGGGCTGAGTCAGCTAAGCCCAAGGAAGAACTGCCAAGGAACGCGTAGGAGCGTGTAAGACCTAGCATGTGGTTTTGCCCTTGGTCCAACTTCCCCTACATTCTAGAAGATAATAGTGGACAGTTGGGTGACGTGGCATATGTGGGGAAGACGTAGTCCCCCCACTTCCAGTTAGTGGGTTGTCGGTGTGCCCGCTGGTTTGAACATTGTGTTCTCCGGTTGGGCCTCTGCTCGTCGGGTGTGCAAGGGAAGGTCGACGAAGGAGAACGCCTGGTGTCGAAGATCCTTCTTGAGTGGAGGCCGGATTATTTCAGTCTGTCGACCATTCATTATAGGGTAAAGCCCGAGCATTTGGGGACCGATGATAGGTTGTCCTACAAAAAGCCGGTGGCCTATTATCGGAGTTTCAAGCCTGCAACGTGCATAGACCGACTAGACAATTTGTTAATGGGTAACGATGGACTGCCTGTCTTAGAGCCCCGACTAATTAACACTAGGGTCGTGCTCGAGTGTAAGTTGGATGAGGAGGCTCTCTGACTTTTAGGTAGCTTATTCTCGACTCTCTTGCTTTTTTATTTAAACTTGCCTTGCTGACTTGTTCATTTTGCAGGTGAAATGCCCAGACTCAGGGACCGAGCGCTGAAACTGGCTAACCAAGCTGGGGGCCGGCCAAGCTGTCGAAGAAAAAGAGCAAGGGCCGCGTCCAACAGGTGGCCACCGAGCACGTGGTCGGTGGTTCTGGGACTTCCAGTCCTACTCTACACTCTCCACACCAGAATTCTCCGCCCGAGACAACGATGTCGAACAGTCCCATCTTGTTGGATGATTCACCTCGCCACAAACGTCCCCGTTTCGAGGGTCCGCCAGGTCGATCAACTACGGTGCACGAAGCTCTGTCTGAGAACCAAGGGTTCTATCTTCTTCCTCCCTGCTACTTAGGGCATGAAGCTTTCAGCTCTGAAGGTTCTGTCGGGGTGGTGCCTGCAGAGGCTAAAGCTATACTCGACCAGGAAATAGCGAGCAGGCGTGCCAGTGTGTCTCAGGACGTCGCTGCGGTGATCAGGGCCATGGAAACAACCCTGGTCCTGTCCGACAATGCTTGCTCGCTGTCTGAATTAAAGGCCTCAGAAGAGGTGCTCCGAGCTTCCAGGACTGAAAAGGACTAGCTCTCCCAGGACTTGTCCGATTACAAAGAGGAATACAAACTCTAGGAAGTGTTAAAATTTGAGCTAGACGAGGTTAAGCGCGAGCGAGAGACCTTGGCTGAGGAAAACAAGAAGCTGAAGGAGCGAGAGATCGAGTTTGCTGAAGTTGTCGCAGAGAATGGGAGTTTCCGCTCGAGGTTAGAGGTACTGGAGAGGCTGGCCCTCCCTGTTGAAGGTGAAACCGAGGAGGAGCGGGTCTTGCAAAGCCGGGGTGACCTGATTGCTCGGATCAGGGAACTCGAGAGGGACGTCGTGGGGGTCTTCAAAGAAGGTTTTGACAATGCCACCAAACAACTCAAAATTGTCAACCCTAGGCTCATGACCGATGGGACGACCTTCAACTATGGAGTGGTTGATGGGGAGATTACCTGCCCTTCCGCTGGTTCGGGAGAAGAAGGAGAGGATGAGGACACCAATGAGTAGGTCTGGTCTACGTGCCTTAGTTCCTTTTGGTCTGCATGCCATTTTCTTTTGGCATGCGTGCCACTTTACTTTTGTTTTTATGGCCTACGCGCCACCTGTATTTTGGGCTCTGCCCTGTTTGTACTTTACCGGTCAGTTTTTGGTTGGGTTTATAATACAATGTTTATTTTGTTAAGTTTGTTTCATTTTGATGATGTTATGTGAACTTGTTTGCTCGACTGTATAGGCTCGTCGGTTTAGGGAACCGGTGAGGTGGCGGGTTTTACGTCCGTTGCAAATTGAGACGAGGGTCGCGGTCGAGGCCCTGATCCCGGGGCTTGGGCCTTCCCATCGCGAGCTAGGTGCCCTGCCGACATGGTATTGTGGCACTGAAGTTCGTTTTGAAGTGTCTAACGTCGAGGGAGGTCGTGTCCGTCTTCCGAGGATGTTGATCTTCCTTTCGATTAATGACGAAGTGACATGGTCGTACCTTCCATGTCTTCACGAGCTATTTAGTTGTAGTATTGCTTGAGTATTTCAGTATTCCATGGTCGAGTGAGTTCGTTTCCTTGTAAATTCTCGAGGTAATAAGCCTCATTATTCGTTTTGTCCCGGACACGATATGGGTCTTCCCAGTTCACGGCAGGCTTGCCCTCGCGCGAGCTCTTTTGGTTTCGTCGAAGCATGAGGCTGCCCACTTGGAATTCTCTTTTTATGACTTTTGCGTCGTGGCGCAAAGCTACCTTTTGTTTCAGTGAAGCTTCCTATAGGGCTGCCTCATAACGAATTTCCTCGATGAGGTCTAACTCTACTCGTAAGGCTTCGTCGTTCAGCTCCTCGTCGAGGGGCGCTTCTGTTCATCTTGAGGGTTCCCGTATTTCCGCCGGGATGATTGCCTCCGTCCCGTAGGTTAGTCGGAATGGGGTTTCCCCGGTTGTAGAGTGTGGGGTCGTGCGGTAGGCCCAAAGTATTATGTGTAGCTCCTCGACCCACGCTTTCTTTGCTTCACCCAATCTGCATTAGCCCTATTAAGATTACCTTGTTGGCCGCCTCTGTTTGACCGTTAGTTTGGGGGTGCTCGAAGGACGTGAAATGTTGCTTCGTGCCTAGGTTGGCGACGAAATCTTGGAAACTCCTATCCGTGAATTGTGTCCCATTGTCGGTGATGAGGACTTGGGGTATGCCAAAGTGGGCGAGGATATTTCTCTTGAAGAAACAGAGTATGTTATGTGTCGTGATCTTGGCAAGGGCTTCGACTTCGATCCACTTTGTAAAATAGTCAACGCCGACGATAAGGTATTTGTTTTGGTAATAGCCGGTCATGAATGGTCATAGGATGTCCATTCCCCATCAAGTGAAAGGCCACGGGGAGGAGAATGTCTTCAGCTCGTTAGGAGGAGCCAGATGCATGTCCGTGTGTCTTTGACACTTGTCGCATCTTTTGACGTGCTCCTTTGCGTCGTGTTGCATCTTCAGCCAGTAATAGCCTGCTCGTAATGCTTTGCATGCCAATGATCTTCCACCGAGATGTTGAACGTTAATTCCCCTGTGTAACTTTCCTAAGATATCGGGGACTTTTTCCTCTTCGGCATATTTAAGTAACGGTATGGATAAACCTCGCCGATAGAGTTTGCCTTCGAGGAGGACGTAAGAACATGCCATTCTTTTAGTTGCAGACGCCTCTTTGGGATTAGCTGGCAGTTCGTCCTTCGTGAGGTAATTGTGGATGGGAGTCATCCAGCAATAGGTGTCGCCAATGGCGTTTACTTCGAGTGGAGGTGAAGTTTTCTCGATGCTTGGCCGTGGGAGGATCTCCTAGATCACAGATTTGTTCCTGCCTTTATTTCGTGTCCTCGTCAACTTAGATAGGATGTACGCTTGTGTATTGTGTTCACGGGGAACATGTTGGACCTCCCAGAAGTCGAACTTCTCCAGTTTGTCTTTCACGAGAGCCAGGTACTCGATGAGATTGTCGTTTTTTTCCTGATATTCTCCTCGTACCTAGGACGCCACGAGTTGAGAGTCAGTGGATATCTTCACCTCTTTTGCCCCTAGGTCTTTGGCCAGTCGCAAGCCCTCCAGGAATGCTTAGTATTCGGCTTGGTTGTTTGAAGTCGGGAAGGCTAACGCCAGTAATACTTCAATCAAGATGCCATATTCGTTCTCGAGGATGATACCTGCGCCACTCTCAGTCGAGTTGGATGCGCCGTCAACGAAGATCGTCCATTTGTAGGCACCGCTGGCCGGGGTTGGGCTATGTGTCATCTCGGAGACGAAGTCGGCCAACACCTGCGCCTTTAAAGCTTTCCTGCTTTCATACTTGATGTCGAATTTTGATAGTTTTAACGACCATTTTAGCATTCTGTCGGCCATATCTGGTAGTCCAAGTAGCTGTTTCACGGGTTGGTTTGTTCAGACCTTTATTGTATGGGCGAGGAAGTAATGTCGTAATCTTCTTGCCGCATTTATCAGGGCTAGAGTGACCTTCTCGGTCTGCTGGTATCTGAGCTTGGGGCCTTGAAGGGATTTGCTCGTAAAGTAGATAGATTTCTGCCCGTCATCTGTTTCACGAATGAGGACAGTACTGAATGCCTCAGTGGCTACGAACAGGTATAAGTACAAGGTTTCCTTTTCTAGCGGTCGTGATAGCACTGGCGGTTCGGAGAGCGCCATATTTAGATGGAGCAACGCTTGTTCGCACTCTTCGGTCCATTCAAAGTTGGCTTCTTTCTGTAGTAGTTTGAAGAAAGGAAAGGCGTGTTGCGCGGATTTGGCAACGAAACGGGATAGGGAGGCGAGCATGCCATTGAGGGATTGAATAGACTTCTTCAAGTTCGGGGTTGGGAACGCCAAAAATGCTCGACATTTGTCGGGGTTGGCTTTGATCCCTCGTTTGGTGAGGTAGAAGCCGAGGAACTTTCCTGCCCGGATGCCGAAGGTGCATTTTTCAGGGTTGAACCTCATTTTGTATTTTCTCGCCTGCTCGAAGACCTTCTGGAGGTGTTAGGCGTGGTCGACCTCTTCGTGCGATTTTATGATCATATCATCCATGTAGACCTCGAGCATATCCCTGATTTCTCCTCGGAAGACCTTGTTCATCATGCATTGGTATGTGGCCCCGATGTTCTTCAGTCCGAAGGGCATAACGTTGTAGTAATAGTTTCCCGTCGGGGTCATGAAAGTCGTGTGTCTCTTGTCTGTGTCTGACATGGGGATTTGATTATACCCACTATATGCGTCCATGAAGGACAAAAGTTTAAAACTTGCAGAGTTGACTACCAATTTATCTATGTTAGGCAAAGGAAAAGCATCTTTGGGACATGCCCGGTTAAGATCAGTATAATCAACGCACATTCGTCATTTTCCATTATTTTTCTTAATAAGAACAACATTAGAGAGTCGGGTTTTGTATTGGGCTTCAAAAATAAAATTTGCCCCTAGGAGGTCTTTTAGAGCCTACACGGCAGCCTCCGCTTTCTCGAGAGACTGTTTGCGCCTACGATGTGCTATGGGGCTAATGGCGGGGTATAAAGCTAATTGATGATAAGCGACCTCGGGATCGAGCCCGAGCATCTCAGCGACACTCCATGCTAACATTTCCACATTCTCCTTGAGGAAAGTTACGATTTTTTCCCTTGTTACTGATGGTAGTCCAGTACCTATTGATCGTACCTGGAGATCAGGATCCGATACGGCTGGTCGGAAGAGTGAACGGACGTGGTTGTTTGAGGAAGAAAAAGGGGTGTACCTGCAAGGCACTCCGATGCTAAAGTAAGTATCCGAGCAAGAGTGAGCAAGTACTAGTGTAGGGTTGAAAATTGAATACCTGTCCCTCTCAAGTGAGAGGGTTTTTATAAGAGACCGGCTAGAATGCTATTGGTTCGTTAGGTACAGCGCGGATTGAGGGGCCCGTGAAGATAGGAAGCGGTTAATATTGGCCGTTGTATGATTTCCTTAAGTCCGGATCATTGGTGGTCGACTGAGGACCATTTTTCCTGGTTGTGCTCGGAGTCGACCGAAGTAAATGGACCAATCTTCCTGGCCCAATAAGAAGAATTGGGCCGAGCCGGAACAGGAGCCCCCCAAGTTATTGCTCGTACAATCGAGCAATGACTTAAAGAACGATGAAGTGATCGACAGAGTATGAGGTCGCGATCGAGGGTTTATGCTGTCGGTCTTCCGGGCAGACGGTACGTTGCTCGGCAGAGGAATATGAAACGAAAAGCTGGGATATCTGGATATTCGCGCCTATTAATGATTTGACGGCTAGCCTAGGGGCTAGCGTATAGGGGTCACGCGTGCGCACACGTGTCTTCTTTCCTATAAATAGGATTCTCAGGGCCCATTTTAACCTTTTCGTTTCGTCTTCTTCCTCAAGCCTCTGCTCGTTCAACCGCCGTTGTCTCAGCCGTCGACCACCGTCAGTTCTTGCCGACCACCCTTTGCAGAAGCTTAATCTCTTTCAAAATGTCTTCTCAAGCTCAAGGTACCGTTCTTTTCCTCTCTCTTGAGTGTATATAGCGTAGTTTTTGTAGAATGCATGTGGTTTAGGGTGATTTTACCGGTAGTTTTAGGATTTAGAATTAGAAAACCTTAAAGTTCTTGCCACCGTAACTGGTCGGCTGTGAACCCTAACTCTGGGGTCGACGGAGATCTTGGTCGACTTAGACTTTAGATTTTTTGATAGATTTCTGTCATCTGTATTGTTGGGCGTCAGCTGTTGCCACGAGCAACGGTTAGCCAGGGCTACAGCTCGGAACATAGTTCCTGAGCTGAGGCGCGCCCTTTCACTTGTTGAGCGGTGGAAGGGTGGATTTGATATTCTTGATCGAATTCACTGATGCCTTTCCTCTGCTTTTCAGGTGATAACTTGCTCGGGGACCCGTTGGTTGTGCTTTCTGAGGGTAGTCCTCGGAGAGTACGGAATCGTCTGCGTCCATACCCTCAGGCTCGGGAAGCCCTTCGGATAGTTCGAGCACAAGTACCACGGGGCAGTCAACAGAATCGCCTCAGTGTCCTACCCGGTCGAGGGTCTCGCCTGAAGAATGGGTAGTCGAAGACTTGCTGGACAAGGTGTCTTCCTTCTCGAGACCTCGGTCGGAGCCGCTGCCAGTTGTTGGGGATCCTGCTGACTGGATCGTGACCTGCCCGGGAGATGACGACCGCATATTCTCAGACTTTCGCGGTCGGGCATTTTCGATGTATGAATATGTTACTTCGGTCTTGGGGGTAACGCTGCCCTTCAGTGATTTTGTGAGCGCTGTGCTCGGACACCTCTGCATAGCCCCTTCTCAACTGCATCCTAATTCATACGCCTTCCTCCGGGCGTTTGAGATGACGTGCGCTTTTCTGGGCGTCGGGGCCACGCTACCTCTCTTCTTTCGCCTCTTCTCCTTACAGCGCCAAGTCGGGCGGGGGACCGATCGGAAGGGGTTCGTGTCTTTTAAACAGCGGACCAAAATCTTCAAGGCCCACTCAGAGTCCATCCGGGCTTTCAAGACCGACTACTTCTTAATAAAGCCAGCGAGCGATGCGGCCGTGAGAGCTACGAGTTTTCTCGGGATTGATACCGATGAAAATGACGAGCCCAGGTTGGACGACCAAGGGGAAGTGATTCCGAGGAGGTTATGGATGTTCCCCTTCTCCTGGAGTTATATGCATTATGAGCGACCGGTGGGGGAATTTGTTCAAGTGGGGGACACCCTGAATGATGATGATGCGGCTAGCTTTGAAGCTTTTAGGAGGTTGATAGCTTCTTTTACCCCGACCCCTCTATTGGACGGGGAAGGGAAAGTTATGGTCGACCAAGACGGGGGAGAAGCTTTGGAGCGTCCCCTGATCAACGTTACTGACCTGCTGGCCTGTAATAACGGGCCGGAGATAGCTGACTTTTTTGGTATCTGTTTGCTTATGCTCGTTAAGTTTTTTATTTAACTTTGCCGCTCGTAGCTAATTTTGGTTTTGTTCCTCTTTTCAGGTTCTTTGACAAATCCTCTGGACAAGATCCACGAGCGGCTGGTCCAGCAGCAGCGGAAGCGGTCGAGGGTCGTGCAGACCAAGCTGACTGAAGCAAGCGGTTCAGGCTCGGGTCCATTGGTCTAGGGCTCTCCGGGGGCTTCTACCGGCTCTTTAATGAAGAAACATAAAGCGGCGGCCACTGTGGATCTGACGGCTGGCGCTCCCCCAAAGCCAAGGCATGGGATACCCCCGTGTTTTGTTGTCCGGAACTTCTTCGAGGGGAACGCAATGGATGTGGACCGGGCGGATTCTTTATTTCTGGAGGGGATGGATCGTCCTGCCCGGCGACTCTCTTTGGCCCAGGATGCGAGCGCGGTGATGCGGGTCCTGACTATGGCCTGGATGACGGCCGAGGGGTCTCCTATGCTGGAGCGGGAGAACAGCAAACTCAAGGAGCAATTGGCTGCTTCCGAGGCCAAGCTGACGGCGTCTGCCGAGGAGGTAAAAAAGGTCACCACAGAGTCGGCTGAGCGAGCAACGATCATCGACAAGTTAGAGGTCGACAAGAGGAGGTTGCTCGATCAGAATAAAAAGCTCAAAGATGCCTTTTGCCCCAAGGAGGATGAGGATGAGGACACCAAACATTTGATGACGAGGGCTCAGCTTCTCGCTCGGATCGACCAAGATATGGAAGATCTGAACGCGTCTACTGAGTTCAGTTTTCAAAATGCGGTGGACCAAGTAAAAGCTCTCCACCCTGACCTCACCTTGGATGTTGACCGGATGAACTATCTTTACAAGGTGGTGGATGGTCAGATTGTGGTGCCTGCGGACTTGGTGGTGGCCGACTCTCAGCCGGGGACGATTGTCCAGCCTAATCAGCCAGAGGAGCAGCCGGGCCAGGAGGAAGCTGGTGCAGAGGAAGATCGCCCGGCAGATGAGGATAATTAATTGGTGGCCTGTGTGCCTTGTATTTTAATGTATTGTCTTTTTTGGGGGGGGCGTGGCCCCCTTTGTTTGTAACTCCGAACAAGTCGGCCTTTTGTTGCCGCATTTCTTTTAAATGTTAAGTGTTTGACCCTGGGGGTCGGTTGTATAAATATTGTTTGCTCGCAATCATTCGTCCGTCGGAGGACATAATTTGTTATTATTCTTACTAAGTGTTTGACGCTCGTATTTACATAAATTAGAAGAGATTGGACAGACACGGGGGGTATGGACGACCTGTTGGTTAGGGGAACCAATCAGTCTTGGAGGGTTGTATCCTCGGTCGGTGCCCGAGTCAAGGTAATGGCTCGGGTCCCATGGTGTGAATGTCCCATCGCGAGCTGGGGTTCTACCTGGTCGTGGTACTTAGGCGACGTCGGACTCGTTTGAGTATCCGTTCGTGCGACAAGTCTCCCTTTTGCTCGAAAAGAGGTCTTGCTTGTTTTATTATATTTTGGCTGACGTGCTCGTACCTAGGCACGCAGTTTTTCGTTAGTCTCTTCTTCTCTTCGCTTGGTTGCTGAGCAAGGAGACTGATTTAACTATAGTACTGTTTGAGTTTCTCGGCGTTCCAAGGCCGAGCGAGCTCTTCCCCGTGTAAATTTTCTAAGTAATAAGCGCCGTTCTCAGTTTTCGCCCGGATGCGATATGGGCCTTCCCAGTTGGGCGTTAGTTTTCCCTCGCGGGGATCCCTGTGGTTTCTTCTGAGGACCAGGCTGCCTACTTCGAACGTTCGCTTGATAACTTTGGAATCATATCGAGCGGCTATCTTTTGTTTGAGAGCAATTTCTCGAAGAGCAGCTTCCGACCGGATCTCTTCGACCATGTCGAGCTCATCTCTCAAAGCTTCATCATTAATATCTTGTTCCATGGGGAATTCCGTGCGTCTTGATCGGACGTGCATTTCTATTGGAATTACGGCTTCGGTCCCATATGCTAGTCGGAATGGGGATTCTCCGGTCGTTGAATGGGGAGTGGTCCTATATGCCCATAGTACGTTGTGTAACTCCTCGACCCAGTGTTTTTTATGCTCGTCCAACCTTCGTTTCAGCCCTCTCAGGATTACCCTGTTTGCGGCCTCTGCTTGCCCGTTAGTCTGAGGGTGCTCGACTGAAGCAAAGTGTTGTTTAGTCCCTATTGACGCAACGAACTCTTTAAAGTGTCTGTCCGTGAATTGGGTCCCGTTATCGGTCACAATGGCGAGGGGGACTCCGAATCGAGCGAGGATGTTTCTTTTAAAGAATCGAAGGATATTGAGTGCAGTGATTTTGGCCAGGGCCTCGGCCTCTATCCATTTGGTGAAATAGTCGACGCCTACAATTAAGTATTTGTTCTGACCAGATCCAACGACGAAGGGTCCTAGAATGTCCATTCCCCACCATGCGAACGGCCAGGGTGATGATAACGATTTTAGCTCGGATGGAGGTGCTACGTGTACGTCTCCATGTCGTTGGCATTTGTCGCATCTTCTTACGTGTTCCTTTGCGTCGTGCTGTAGGGTGGGCCAGTAATATCCTGCCCTCAGAATTTTTCGAGCTAACGAACGTCCGCCAGGATGTTGACCATTGATTCCCTCGTGAACTTCCCTTAGAACGTGTGGAATGTTTTCCTCTTCTACACATCTGAGGAGGGGCGTAGAGAATCCTCGACGATACATACGTCCGCCTACTAAAGAGTATGAGCATGCCCTCCGTCGTATGGTACTAGCCTCTTTTGGGTCGGCGGGTAATTCTCCTTAGTTAGATAGTTGAATACTGGGGTCATCCAGCAACCTGTGTCGCCCACTAGGTTAACGTGTATGCAGGGTGATGGGTGCCCGATACTTGGTCGGGGAAGTATTTTTTGTATGACGGACTTGTTGTTTCCTTTCCTTTTAGTGCTCGCCAGTTTGGATAGGACATCTGCGCGAGCGTTGCTTTCCCGTGGAACGTGTTTGATTTCTACACTCTTAAACTGCTTTATTTCATCTTTTACAAGGGCTAGATATTCGGCCATGCTGTCACTTCTGGCCTGGAAATCTCCTCGGACTTGGCTCGCGACCAATTGGGAATCCGTGCAAATTATGATCTCTTCTGCTTCTAGGTCGTTCGCGAGCCGTATGCCTGCCAGGAAGGCTTCGTATTCCGCTTGGTTATTAGAAGTAGGGAAGGATAAAGTCAAGGATACTTCGATGACGTTCCCTTCCTCGCTCTCCAGAATGATACCGGCCCCACTGCCCGTTGGGCCAGATGCTCCATCCACGAAAATAACCCATTTGGACGAAGCTTGCGTGTTTTGCTCGGTGAAGGTAAGTTCGGCCACGAAGTCGGCTAGTGCTTGAGCTTTGAGGGCTTGTCTTCCTTCGAACTTGATATCGAATTCAGATAGTTCTAGTGACCATTTTAACATTCGTCCGGCCATGTCTGGTCGACCGAGCAACTGTCTTATGGGCTGATCGGTCCTTACGATGATGGTGTGGGCCAAGAAGTAGTGGCGTAGTCTCCTAGCCGCGAGAAGGAGGGCCAATGCGACCTTTTCTATCTGAAGGTATCGAACTTCTGGACCGTGGAGAGCCTTGCTCGTGAAATACACAGGTTTTTGCCCTTCGGGTCGTTCGCGCACGAGGGCCGCGCTTACTGCTTCATTCGCGACCGCGAGGTAGAGATATAGAGTCTCCCCCTCCTCTGGTCGGGATAAGACTGGAGGTTCACTTAATGCTTTTTTCAGGTGGGATAATGCTAACTCGCATTCTGCTGTCCACTCGAACGTCGTTTCCTTACAGAGTAGTTTGTAAAAGGGGAGAGCGTGCTGAGCAGATTTTGCCACGAATCGGGCAAGGGAGGTAATGACCCCGTTCAGTGATTGTATGGACTTTTTTGACGTGGGAGTTGGGAACTCCGCAAACGCTCGACATCTATCGGGGTTTGCTTCGATGCCTCGTTCGGTTAGATAGAATCCGAGGAATTTTCCTGCTCGGACACCAAAGGTGCATTTCTCAGGGTTGAAACGCATTTTGCACTTTCGTGCCTGGTCGAAGACTTTTCGCAAATGGGACGCGTGGTCCGTTTCCCGTTGAGATTTGACGATCATGTCGTCCATGTACACTTCGAGCATGTCTCCGATTTCGGTTTGGAAGACTTTATTCATCATACGCTGATACGTCGCTCCTGCGTTTTTTAGGCCGAAAGGCATAACGTTGTAAAAGTAATTGCCCGACTCGGTCATAAAGGCCGTGTATTTTTTGTCAGACACGGCCATGGGTATCTGATTGTACCCCGAGTACGCGTCCATGAAGGATAATAATTTGTATCCGGACGAGTTGTCGACCAACTTATCAATGTTAGGTAAAGGGTATGCATCTTTCGGGCATGCCCGATTGAGATCGATATAATCAACGCACATTCTCCATTTTCCACTAGATTTTTTCACAAGTACAACATTTGAGAGCCAGGTCGTATACCTGGCCTCGGTTACAAATTTAGCCTTTAGGAGGTCTTTAACGGCAGATTCGGCAGCTTCAGTCTTCTCGCTCGACTGCTTTCTCCTGCGTTGAGCGACCGCTTTATGTGTTGGGTCGATAGAGAGGTGATGGAAAGCTGTTTCGGGGTCGAGCCCTGGCATTTCTGCGGCGCTCCATGCAAACAAGTCCGCGTTCCCTTTGAGGCAAGCTTCCAACTGTCGCTTCACTAATTCGGGCAAGTGTGCCCCAATCTTGACGCACCGGGCAGGATCTTCTCCCAAAGGAATTAGCTCGAAGTCACCGTCTGGTATTGGTCGGGCTAATGCCTCTGCTGGTCTTTGGACGTTCTCGCTACTATTTGAAAACCTGCAGTCTAAGTCGATTGAATCAACTTGAGGGAAGGCCTTGGGCACATCTGGTGGATCTAGTGTCGGGGAAACTGGTTGGTATGATATCGAGCTGAGGCCTTTTGATGCTGCCTCGAAACATCTGCGGGCAGCGTCGACGTCTCCGTGCAACGTGGCGACTCTGCCCGAAGTAGTATAGTACTTCATCTTCAAATGGACGGTGGACGACACAGCTATCAACTCGGCCAGGGTTGGTCGTCCTAATATGCATTGGTATAGTGACGGGCAATCCACGACAAGGAATTGGACTCTGACCGTTCTGGCTGTCTCGCCTGCCCCGAAAGTGACAAACAGGTCAACATAACCCCATGGTTGGGATACCGCTCCGTTGAAACCTTGCAGGTCCGACCCGACGTACGGAGTCAGATGTGTTTCGTTCAGTTGGAGTGTTGAAAATAGTTGGGAGTACATGATGTCGCATGAACTTCCTTGGTCTACCAATATTCTCCTTACGTCGAAGTTCGCCATGCGTGCTCGGATGAGTAAAGGAATGCTGGCGTTGGGTGCTCCTCCCAGGAGATCTTCTCGATAGAATGCGAGGGGTACGGAACCTTCCTTCGGGGGATCTAAAGTGGCGTTTTGCGCGGGCCCTTTGGCGATTAACTGGTCGAATTTTCTCTTCACAGAACCGACCGTGATTTTATTGAAGCCTCCTCCTGATATGACCATTGCTGACGGGAAAGCTTCCCATGGACTGTGGGAGGAGAGGTACCCCGCGCTCTTGGTGTGGTCCGGCAAGAAGAAATCTTCCGGGCGATAAATGCTCAGGGCGACCTGCATATTGGCGTCCGCAGGAATGGGCACGGCCTCTTCGATTTTCTGGGTCTCTTGCGTATCCTGCCGAGGATTATCTCTGGACTTCGTGAACTGTTTCAGGTGCCCGTCTTTGATGAGGATTTCGATCGCGTCTTTAAGGTGGATGCAATCCTCTGTGTTATGCCCATGGCTCTTGTGGAACCTGCAATATTTCGTTTTATCTGTGCCGGGCTTGCTAGGCTGTTGTCTCGGGAAACGCACTCCTGCCTGTTCGAATTCTGAATTGGCGCATTCAGACAAAATTTTCTCCCTGGAGGCTAGGAGGGGCGTGTACTCGTGAAAACGACCGATGGGTCCCCGGTGCTCCCGCGGTTCACGGGAGCGTTCGTCCTTTCTTCTGTCTCCTCCTCGACGAAATGTCGAGGGTTCCTCGACTCGGGGAGGTTTGGCTTCTTCACGGCGTCGAGCGTCTCTTACTGAACTGGCCGCTTGCTTTTCTTCATATTGGATGTAAGCTTGGGCTTTTAGCAAGAACGCGTCGAGGGTGGCCGGGGTTTCAATACCGACCGCCCGGTGGAAATCAGTCGAGGGGCGTAGCCCTCGCTCTAGCAGATACTTTTTCATGTCGTCGGTCGTGGATACTTGAACTGCCTCTTTATTGAACCTTTCGATGTAAGTTCGTAAGGGTTCGTCTCTCCCCTGGATTATTGCTTCGAGCGAAGCCTCTGTCTTAGGGTGTCGTCTTGATGCAGTAAAGTGTCTTGAAAACGTGCGTCCCAGTTGTTTCCACGATGTGATGGATTCGACCTCAAGACTCTTGTACCATGTCATTGCCCCTTTCCTCAGCGTCGTGGGAAAGAGCCGACATTTAATTGCTCCCCTAACACCCCGATAGTCGAGCAAGGCATCGATGTTCTCGATGTGTTCGTCTGGGTCAGTAGTCCCGTCGTATGAACCTAGAGGAGGAGGCTTCTCCAAGCCTCTTGGTAGTTTGGCTGCCATAATCTCAGAAGATAGGGGACCCCGAGCGTCTTCGTCGTCACTGGACACAAGTGATGATCTGTGATCGCGTTTCTTTGTTCTTCGAGGGGAAGCGGACCTTGATCTGCTCCTTCTTGATTTTCTCTTAGGAGAAGGTTGCGGAGATGACTGACGAAAGCGTTTGTTGCCTGTTGATTCGTCTGTGTTTCCCCTCTTTTTCTTCGGAGGAGACGGAGTGTGCTCCCCTTGGGGTCTTTTGGGAGAATGAGGTCGACGAGAGTTATTCTCAAGTCGGGCGATCTTTTCACCATGAGCGAGGAGCAGCAAATTTGTTTAGTTTAGGATTTCGGCCAACGCCGCGAAATCTGACCCGGAAGGAGTCGAAGGCAAAAGAGTTTCCGGGCGACTCTCCAAGGGTTGGTCGCGATCGGGTGAAGGTGATGTTGCCTTCCCTTCTGGTTGGTCCTGCACGGTATCATCATGTAGGGGAGGTTGAACGTTGCTCTCATGTTGCGTGAGAATCATGCCATCATTTGATCGATTTTCCTGGTTGTCCCGAGCAGCCATGGATTTTGTTAAAACTTTTGTTCTTTGAGGATCTTGAAAGAAGAACGGGGAAATGCGCTTTCCCACAGACGGCGCCACCTGATCGTACCTGGAGATCAGGATCCGATACGGCTGGTCGGAAGAGTGAACGGACGTGGTTGTTTGAGGAAGAAAAAGGGGTGTACCTGCAAGGTACTCCGATGCTAAAGTAAGTATCCGAGCAAGAGTGAGCAAGTACTAGTGTAGGGTTGAAAATTGAATACCTGTCCCTCTCAAGTGAGAGGGTTTTTATAAGAGACCGGCTAGAATGCTATTGGTTCGTTAGGTACAGCGCGGATTGAGGGGCCCGTGAAGATAGGAAGCGGTTAATATTGGTCGTTGTATGATTTCCTTAAGTCCGGATCATTGGTGGTCGACTGAGGACCATTTTTCCTGGTTGTGCTCGGAGTCGACCGAAGTAAATGGACCAATCTTCCTGGCCCAATAAGAAGAATTGGGCCGAGCCGGAACACCTATCTTCACAGCTCTATCGGGGTTGTCGCCCAGAGGAACAAACTCGAACTCTCCGTTGGGGACCGCGCGAACTGGGTGAATGGGTGTCTTCCCGTTGATGGGGCCCTGTGCTTCAGCGTCGTCTTTGTCAAGGCGGCTGTCGAGATCAACACAGTTGACTCGCGGAGGAGGTGGATGCTCTTTGACTTTTTGCTTCATGTTGCTCTTGGCAGTGTTGATGATGGCCTGTCCTTTGACCGCTGCATCGTAGCATCTTCGAGCAGCCTCAATGTCGCTGTGAATCGTGACCACGTGACCTAGCTTGGTGTAGTACTTCATTTTCAAGTGGACGGTAGACGAGACTGCTGTCAATTCGGCCAGTGTGGGTTGGCCAATGATGCAGTTGTAGAGAGAAGGGCACTCGATCACCATGAATTGGACTTTGACTTCTCTAGCGGTCTCTAGCTCCCCGAAGAGAACGAGGAGCTCCATGTACCCCCATGGTCTTGTGGTGGCCCCGTTGAACCCTTGGTGGTTGGACCCGACATATGGGGACATGTTTATTTTTTCAAGCTTGAGAGTCTTGAATAAGTGGGCGTACATAATGTCCACCGAGTTGCCTTGATCGACCAGGATGCATCGAACGTCAAAGCGTGCCATTTTGGCCCTTATCAATAGAGGGATGCTCGAGTTAAGCGACTCGTCTGGAAGTTCCACGAAGAAAAAGGATATAGGGTTGGATCTTCCCCAATATTTTTCTAATGTTTCCAATTGATCAGGCGCGGTTAACAGAAGCTCGTCGAAATTTCGCTTCACAGAAATGGTGGAGTTCTCGTTGTTTACTCCTCCTCCAGAGATGACCAAGGCCGCGGGGAAATTCTCCCACGGACTGTATGCAACAAGTTTCCCTCCCATGCTGACATCGGGGAGGTGGAAATCTTCAGACCGTAATATGCACATTGCCACTTGGAAGGGGGAACTGTCAGATGGGGTGTCTTCTCGGGTTCTCTTTGTAGTCTGATCCTCACCTCGGGGGGGGGGGGGATCGTTCCTCTTAGTGTACTGCTTGAGGTGACCTTCTTTAATCAGAATCTCGATCGCGTCTTTTAGGTGGACACAATCTTCGGTCACATGCCCGTGACTTTTGTGGAAGCGACAGTACTTGGACTTGTTAGTGTGGGGCTTGGGTGTTGTAGGTTTGGGGAATCTTACCTTGCCCTGCTTGAACTCAGAATTGATGCATTCTGCGAGAATGCGCTCCCGGGAAGAAGTCAACAACGTATACTCAGAGAACCGCCCCACTGGTCCTCTTCTTTCGTGGACCTTGCACGGTTTGTCGTCTCTTCGCTTATGCCCAGTGCGGCGGGGGTGATGTAGTCTTCATGTTTGGAGTTTTGGGCATCGTCATGACCGCGGTTGCTCCAGACACTATTAGCGACCTGTTTTTCCTCGTACCTGATGTATGCTTGAGCTTTGTCTAGAAGCTCGTCGAGGGTACGAGGACGTTCTATCCCGACTTCTCTGCTGAGTTCACTTCCGGGGAGGAACCCTTTTCGAGGAGATACTTTTTCATGTAATCAGTTATATCTAGTTCGAGGGCCTCCTGGTTAAATCGCTCGATGTATGAGCGCATTGTTTCGGTCTTCCCTTGTACGATGGCTTCAAGGGTTGCTTCAGTCTTGGGGTGGCGTCAGGAGGCTGTGAAGTGCCTCGTGAACGCCGACCTCATGCTCTTCCAGGAAGTGATTGATTCCGGGGCCAGACTTTTGTACCACACCATGGCTCATTTCCTGAGGGTTGTCGAGAATAACCTGCAATTGACGTTCCCTCTAATGTCGTTGCGGTAGTCGAGCATAACATTGATGTTGTCGACTTGGTCATCAGGGTCAGTCGTCCCGTCGTAAGTCGCCAGATTCAGGGATTTCTCCATGTCCGACGAGAGTGGTGCCTCCATGATAGCCCGGGAAAGGGGGAAACGAGGGTCATCTTCATCACTCCTCAGAGGGGAGTAATCCTCGTTCCCAGGAATGTGATCACGTTGAGGGGAAGTCCTCGGCTGGTCGTTCATTCGCTCGGGGCGCCCCCTGGACTTATTCTTCTTTGGTTCGGGGGAACCCCGCCCTCGGCGAGGAGGTGAGCGCCCCCTCTTCTTGGTCGCATATGGCTGGCGTTTCTCGGGTTGAGATCCACGTCCATGTCGAGGATGGCCAGTCTGACGCTCGATTTTCAGTGCTATTATCCTCTCCTGATGTTGAGAGAGCATAAGATTGGTCTGGTTGAACGCGTGCACCATGACTATCATGGTAGGGTCCCCTTCGACTGGCACCGTGATGGGTTGAAAGGGAGCTACTGGTTGAGGTTAAGGAACACCATTGTCCTCAGGCTCATGTGACAGGATGGAAGGCTGCCCTTCGCACACATCAGATTTGTGGGTGACGATCAGGTTGTCCTTCGTGGTGTAGTCGGCAAGGCCAAAGGCGTGGTTGTCACCGTGTTCGTCGGTCATGCTGGAAAATTGAAGAGTAAATTGAAGCTTTGATCCTCTGTTGTGGAAGATGTGGAGAGCTTGTTCCCACAGGCGGCGCCACTGATCTTACCTGATCAGAAGGGCCTTCCAGGTGCTAAGCAACGAACATGATGGTTGATTGAGAGAAGGTGAAGGGTGTACCTGCAAGACACTCTGATGCTTAACTGAGTATAGGTACATACATAGAATAAAATAGTAGTTTCAGAATACTTGACCCTCTAATGAAAAATGGTATTTATAGTATGCCCCACAGCACTGGACCAAGGTTCTTTCTTGTACTGTGTCAGATAGGCCCAAGGAAGAACTGCCGAGGAACGCGTAAGAGTCTGTAAGACCTAGTACATGGTTTTGCCATTGGTTCAACTGCCCCTATATTCTAGGAGATAATAATGGACGGTTGGGTGACGTGGCATACGTGAGGGAGACGTAGTCCCCCCACTGCCAGCTAGTGGGTTGTGGGTGTGCTCGATGGTTTGAGCCTTGTGCTCGTCGGGTTGGACCTCTGCCCGACTGATTGGGCTTCTGCCCGCCACTTTCTTAGAGGTCCAGTCCAGAACAGTAAAGTTAACAATAATTATATAATTTTAATTCTATTAAATAAATATTAAAAAAAATCGTGAGATGAAAAAAGAAAAAAATTAATATTTAAAAATTAGAATTTTGTCTCTTAAATTAAGATAATGATTGATTAAAATAAAACAGATATTATGTTGATACTGACCCGTGAGATAAATATATATAGTGTTATTTTATTAAAATTAAAAAAAATAAGGATGTTGTTGATAGTGGCCCGTAAGTTTTTTTTACATTTGAAAATAACACTTTTATTCTTCGAATAAAAATAATTGTTAATTAAAAAAATAGGTATGTTGTTGATAGTGACCTGTAAAAAAATTGAAAAAATTTGATATTTAAAAATAATTTTTTTATCGCAAATAATAAAAATAATTAATTAATTAAATAAATATTTTTCTAATAATAATTTGTGAGATAGAAAAAATAAATATTTTTCTAATAATAATTTGAGATAGAAAATTAATTGTATGGCTGAATTATTATTGAAGCGAGACAAATCTTCAACTCCATTAAAAATGTGTGTGTGTGTGTGTGAGAGAAAGAGAGAGAGAGAGAGAGAGAGAGATAAGAAATTTGAGTGGAAAATGAAAATAAAAAATAAAATTTAAGAGAGAAAAATCAAATTTAAATTTCAAATATGAAAATTTGTAATTGAAAGAGTAGGTGTGTGTTTGTGTATTGATGGGGATGATATGTGGCATGCAAAGAGAGGTTTGATTGAGATTTAACTGTGACATTTGTTAATTATCTAAATGTCTAAATGTTAGTGTAATTGAAAGATTGAAAAGGACAAATTTAAAAAATTATGCAATAATATTTTGAATGATAGTAGTAGATTTCAAATCAAAACAAACGTAAACAATCCAACAATATTCCGCATGGCCATCTATTTGTCAACCATTGTGTCAAAAACATGTCATGGTAATAAAAAAAACATGTCAAATGTCCTTCTACACCATTGTGTCATTAATTTTATTTTTTTCACAATGCGCGTTCAATACGAATACCCGTATGATAACACGGATCTCCCATTAGTTAGAGATTAAAAATGTGGACGGAAAAACATTAAGAGAATGTAGTTTAAAGAAAAGAAAATGTGGATGGAAAAACATTAAGAGAATATAGTTTAAAGAAAATTTTTAGAGGAACTAAAAATGAATTTAAGTATATTAAGTATATTTAGGGGACCCCTAACTTATTTTATAAAATTACCCTTCCCCAACACTTGCAAAATGATAAGTGAAATAAAAGAATTGGAAATCTAGAATTGGAACAATTTCTAAATTTAGGCTCCGATAAGGTGGATGTTGCAATCTCTATCTATAGGAAAAAAAACTTTATTTATATACTAGCAAATAAATTGCTTATAGTAGATACATATGCAATAATAGAAATATTTACTCTGATCATCAATCAGGTAAAGGAGTACTCTGATCATCAGGCAATAATAGAAATATTCACTCTGATCATCAGAATCAGGCAAGAGGCAAGAATACTCTACCTTTAACTAAAAATATTAATGTTATCTCACAAAACGAGTAACAATGTTTCAACCTACAACTACAGCATTTAATCCAAGAAGATTTACTTATCTAATTATCCTTTTAGATCCCCATGAAGGCTCTACACTGTGTTTCCCAATGCTCCTTAGCTTGCTTCACCCTCTCTACCCTTTCCATTTGAAGTCTTTCCTCCCAGTACTCCGTGCAGCTGTAAACATATTGAATTTATTAGGTTAAGATACTTGTAAATAATATGTTGATACTGTTACAATATAAAACCACAGTTAGAATGATTGAAAACAAAGATTAAATGGATTTTGCTATCACTTTAATTTCATTCATTTGCAAATGGAATAAAAGATATCATACCTTCGGCCTAACAGAATGTTTAATTCCTCCAAGTGAACAGCACCTTCGAAAACTCTTGCCTGTATAAACAAACAATAGAAAAAGTATATTAGTTGCCAATAATAACAATAGTAATATATCTTTTGCAATTTCTTAGCAAAACCATAGTATTTATGGTGAAGAGAATAACTGATCAATCATTCAAAACAAAATTTATTCAGCATTAAAATGGCCAAAATAAGTAAACAGTTCTTACTGGAAAACTGCAATTAATCAATCATAGAATCATAATATCTTTTGCAATATTAAAATAGAGAAGCTAAACAATTACAAAAGGGCTACGTAAGATTATTCAAGATCTAAAGTTTTGATGGTAAAAATTAATAGGCCTTAACTAAGGTCGAGCAAATTTTATAGTGTCGTCATCAATTGAAAGGCTAATGAAGCTAGGACATGATCCAGGTTCTTGGTCTCATCCGCAGATATTATTTAAATTTTAGAAGTCATTTAGTCTATAGTTTTGGTTGGGTTTTTTGCATTGCATCATAAGTATACACACATTTCAAATATGACAATGTCAGTCATGACTCAATGATTATCCATTGGCTCGAATGACCAGTAAAGGATGAAATTATGTATCATGTACACAGATCAGTAGAAGTTAGGGATGTAAAAAAGGAAATCCATCCTTACAAGTGTTTGCTATATTTTGTATCTTACCGATCGACATAGAGGACATTTCTCTTTAGAATGTGCTTCCTTTAGTCCATCAACAATAGTAACAGATGCAGATGAGCAGGCACAACTGTAGCAGAATATGTGGCCACAAGACAGAGAAACTGGATCAAACACTGTGTCCTGTCATGGAAGAGCCAGATGAAAACTATCAATTGAAAACTCAAAAAAAGAAAGCAAAAGACCTTATCAGAGAGATGCTTTCATATAGAAAAGTATATTGAATTTGTGTGGAAACTGTAGAGATATTGTCATTATAATTCAAAAGTCAAATGCTTTGGGGCAATTTGTTAGGAAAATATTGGACAATATAAGGAGATCTGGAATTGATTTTATACACCATGTGACATATATGAAATATTTGAATTCATTTAAAAATTAAATAATTTGAGAGTAACTCTTAAGCATGGGTACTTCTAAAATGGTGAAGTGTCGGTACTAGGTACGCACCCCTACCGGGTACTCGTACCATATTCGTGATACTTCATTTTTTCTCATTATTCCATTTTGAATGAAATTTATAGTTTTTTCAAATATCAATATAGTATATTTATGTGTTTTAACTTTTTTTTATTGTATCTTATCATTATTTTTTGTTTTTTCAATTTTTTATAGTTATATTTTGTTATGAACTCAACAATTTAGTTCTCTACTCAATACATTTTATAGAAATTTTTATTTCTTATTAATGTACCCATACCTTGATTTTTTTTAAAATGTTGTATCACGTACCGGTACCAGTACCCGCACCGGATACGTACCCGTACCTATGCATCATAGGAGTAAATACAATTTTTCTGTGGAAAAATAAAACTAGGTTGAGTTCAAAATTTTCAATGCAAGACCTTGAGTTTATATGGTCGTGCATATATGCAAAACAAATGAAAACATCCAAAATGAGAGTGATGCACAGAAAAGAGAAATTAATCAAACAAGAGAATACATCTAACTTACCAAACATATAGAGCAAGTCAAGTCAATATCAATTTTGATGGAATCAAAGAGCTCACAAGCAAGTGAAGGTTTTCCTTCCTTAATTGTGAGATAACATTCATCAAATAATGCAGATGACTTCCTTGACTTGACTTTAGTTTCCCTTAAGTTGATATGTAATGCCATAAGCTCAATAAGCCAAGGACTCTGAAGAATTTCCTTATGCATAGTTTGGGCTTGTGACTTGAATAATTGCCCTTGTTTGGAATAATGAATCTGCCATCATAGTATTAGTCATATATAAAGAACATAACATATAATTTAAACAAGTATTGTCACTACTTAAATAAGCATACCAAAGAAAAAAGGAGGAATTGACACACCTTATCATATTTCTTTAGTATTTTGCGAATTGCAACAGCATTTATAAGTGCATATACAACTAGATCTTTGCCTTCATGATCTAAAGTAGAATGATTCCTTTTTGATTTTCCTTTCAATAAGATAATGTACTTTCTGAATCCAGAAGCAAGATGCAGTTCCAGCAATTTCTGTGCACGCTCATTAAAGCATCCCACAATTTCTGACATTTCATTGAGAAGGGAAGGGAAAAAGGTCCCATCGCACACTGCATAAAATAATTATCTAAGTTAGCTTAAAGTTAAAGGTAGTTGGAAAACCGGGAAAATTCAAATGTTTAAACACAGCCCATTTTTCTTCCCAAAGAAAATAGCATCATTATATCATTAGATAATTCATCATTCAGCCTACAAAGTCTTATAATAGAATAAAAGTGAATCATCAGTTTAGTCATTGAAGTTGTGGGGTCTTGGAATTTGGTTGCTAACAAAATTTCTAGATAATTCCTTTTTTTTTTTAAACAGCAAAAAGAACTTGATTAATTAACACTTGACAGAGACTCAAGGAAAGCGTTATCTGCCAATGAAAAAAAAGGAAACCCTTGTCCAACAAATTCTATAATCCAAAACTAAAACAGATATACTTCTCTTCAATTCCAAGCAATACAATTCAGGGTATCCTGTCTAAATAACACTCAACAGGCCCGCCCGATTCATTTCACATACTATTCTTCTGTAAACTGAGTGAAATGAATGCTGTTATTGGGTAGCACAGTCTATGCCCAATCATTTAAAAAAAAAAAACATCCACACCTTTGTGAATTTTGAGAACCAGAAGAACAATTGCATACTAGTTTCTGCTACATCATATTTCCCTATGCAAAGGGTCCAAGGCTTCGCCAATTGCTTCTTTCTTGATGAAGTTTTTTTTTTGGAGATTAGTCTATTTTGAACCAGCATCCAAGCCAATACCTAAATTTCCAATGGAAATCGGTACCAATTTACTCTATAAAGAATGATAATGATGACATGTTAGTTAACTCCTAACGGTACCATAATCTCTCTATAAGTTGCTTTCACAGAATAGATGCCTTCCACCTTTTCCAACCACCTTAGTTTAACTAATATGTTAGATTCCACAACAAGTGCAATCTCCCAATGAAACAGCTCCCTCCTCAAGTTCCATTCCCAGTCACATATTCCATTCCCAGTCACATATTCCATTCCCTCCATGTATCTTGCACACATCCCTTCCCCACGAAATTGATAGTGATTGATTATACCATGAAAAATTTACAACCAGTGTCCGATCAAAATGACTAATGTGATCCAAGATTTTCAATTTGAAATATTACTTCGGACTTCGGAGTTTTATTAATTTTAGAGATCAAATTGCTCAACCATCACAAATTGATGAACTAAATTGTCAATTCTTCCTACTCCTCAAATATCCCAATCAATCGGATACAAAATCAATGTGAATATATAAGCTATATATTCTGATATTCAAAATGCATACATATTAAAATCGCTGATGAAAATTAGGAATCAATTCAACGAAAATATAACCAACCGGTAAAATTTAACAGAAAAGATCGATTGAATGATTAAAAAAACAATTGAATTGTAAAATTGAAAGGTAATTGGTGACCTACCTGTGCATTGATCAGGGCAAGTTCTATGGTATGGAGAAGATCGTCGACATGTTTTCATGATCTTTTTGAACTTCTTGAATCCAACAACAGGGAGCTTCTTCTGCTCCTGACCTCGCATGTATTCCTGATAAGTTTTGCAGAATTTCATCTTTGCGTAAGAACATGGCACGATTTACAACGATTTGTTGTTACTCAAGCGAAATGCCGCAAGGGATGTGAATGAATAAGAAGGAGGAAAAAAGGGTTTGAAGTTTGTGGTTGCTTCCTTTTTTAATTGCTTTCCCGTGATTTTCTCTAATCCTTGATTTTCGGAACTTCACGTGTGAAGCAAGTTAAGCGTACAATTGTAATATTGTAGCATCATCGTCCAAGTCTTCTATGAAACACTCAAAATAGCTTCTAACTCGGTCTTTAGATCCTCTTGTTCTCAAATTTTTCCATTTTTTTTATTAAAATAATCAAAATTTTAAAAAAATTATTCTCCAAAAAAACTTATCAAACTAATCATGTTTGAAAAAAAATTATCATCAATCCAAATAATAATAATAATAATAATGTTTTATACACAAGAGGAGATATTTGAATTGTCACCTCCTTTTATATGTGAAAATTTTATCTTTTAAAATTTTAATTTTATCATTTTAATTTTTTAATTTAATTATTTTTACTTTTTACTGCAGAGTGAGATGAATCCAAAATTACTTTTGGATAGTACACAATGAGGGTTATCCAGTTTGTTGTTTTCTACACCGGAAGTAATACGATTGTGTTATCCGATTTTGCTTTTTTTCTACACCAGAAATAACCTTGTTACATTTTCCAGAGCGTGATTTATTATTTCCAACTGAGGTTCATCCGTGTGATAGATTTAATTAAATGATCTTTTTCAGCTGAGGTTCATCCATGTGATACATATATTGTCAATAGCTAAGAACCAAATAAGCTCCCAAATAGAAACATGCTTTGAAGCAGAATAACCTATATCATTTGAAACAACACCGGCGAGAGCAGTTACGACAAAGTGGATTTTGGTATAAAGTAAAATAAATAATGGATTTGGGTGAAGATTGAGAGACAAAAAAAAAAGGGAATAGATTAGGTATCTTACACAGAAGATGAAAGCATAGCCATTATTGGACATGAGCTAGTTATTAGCCATGATAATTCCAATGGAGGTAACAATGTTCATACCCATGTTCCAGTGATATTGAAGAGGATTTATTTTTGCTCTCTATGTTCTTCTAAGTCAATAATTTAAACTTACAAAAACAACAGTAGATCTGAAAATAGAGAGATGTATGATGATATTGAGTTGTGAGAGATCAATAAATTTTCGGAAGGGTGTCGAATTTAAAAAAGAGAAGCACTGTAACACCCCAAATATTTCCCGTCATTTTTAATAAATAAAATGCAACAATTAGAGTAATATTTCATTCTCAATTCGAGATGTTACTTTTAACCACTTTCAAAACATGCTCTTAAAGGTTTGATACATAAATGAAAGGGAAATTTGTTTGAATTATGCTGCGGAAAAGTTAAATAGTAATGCCAACATCAAAATAAAAACAGTTTGAAACTTCCAAAACAACACCAACTTGTTCTCAACTTAACAATTTAAACTAAAAATGACAAAACGATGCTCCTGACTCCCATGTTACGTATCAAAGCGAACGCCACGACTACTCCTGAGTATCTGCATGTTATCAACATATGGGTAAAATTCAAACAGATGGGGTGAGATTCTCAAATCAATTAAAAGAGAAACATGATATAAATATAAGGCATATATCACATTAGTACAACAACGACATATTTATCACAACAAGAATCACAACTCAACCACACATCTACAACGAACACATCAACAACGAACACATCAACAACATAACATCCACATCATACACATCAACAATAATGCATACAAATGAGACTCCACCATAGACTCAATACATGTGGTACTATTAATCGATCCATATTTCATGATCCAGTTCACGTCGAAACTCTCAACCCCTTTTCCATTGTCCAGTAAAATCCCTCTTTCATGATTACACCCTCGACTCTTATTTCATGGTCCAATATGACCCTTATTTTATGATCACACCATACACCGTGATTGAACACAATCACCTCAACAACAACGAAAATATGCAACGACAATGACAATATGCAACAACAACATCAAAAACAACAACAATATACAACATCAACAACAACAATATACAACAACATTTCATGTATATCCGTTCGTATATTAATTGGTATAACTAAACAACACATACACAACTAAACATGTATCATGTATTCACAAATTCACACAACAACTTTCAACTTTAACAGAATACACAGATAACCTTTATAAACCTGCGCACACCGCATCAACAACATACCAACCCTCATAAAACATAAAACATAATTTTTCATGAATTTTAATGAATTAAAAACACTTTTTTTCCATTCCCATATCTCTCTAAGCTACCCCCTTGCTCGCAAGTCACTGCCTCGAAGAGGTGAAATTTTCCAACAACTCGCTAAGCAAACAACGCGAAACTGACAAAAAAAACCCTACAATTTCAACATTCCTCCTCTGCGATTCTCACCCTAAATTAGTGTAAATTATCAGTCCTAATCTCTGTTTTTTACCAGAATTTTCACAAATATCAATACCAACACAAACATACTAATCAAACTTCATACACTCCTCAATTTCATATCACATTCATCGATTTATTAATCATCAAATCTCACTCACATACCTAAGGACATCTACCTTAACATTCATATCATAATACCCTTAAAATATGAAAGAGATCTCACTCTTACCTTAATTTGATGGAAAAATCCCTTCTTTTTCGCGAATTCTTGCTTCTAGCATTTCTCCTCTTCCCTCTTTTTCACGCTCTTCTCCAGATTTCACGATCAGTTTTCCACGAGAATTGATTTTTCTTTTTCCAATTTCTCAACCTAACCCTTGGACCCTTACTATGGAATCCCCATTTTGCCCTCACTAATTCTTCGTCTCATTACCGTACTACCCTTCCACTTGATATTCCAATTATTTATTTAATATAATACAAGTTATCTAAACTTATATAATTTAAAATAATATTATCTCTTCACTCAACACATCATCAAACATCACAATCCCCCAAACACACAACAATTTTCTATTTATATAAATGAAATAATTAAATAAATAAACCGGGGTGTTACAAGCACCATCAGAATATAGAGACTGGTGTTCGGATTCAGAAACGAGTGGAAGAAAAGGTCAATTACGACGACCATCAGAATAGAAAGTGGTGGCAGGATCTAAGTTTGTTGGTCATTATTAAATTCGGTGTGAAAAAAAAAACACAAACCGAAAGTACTGACATTGTTACTTCCGGTGTGAAAAATAAATAAAGTTCAAAACCGAAACTAACTTACTTTGTACTTCCGGAGTGTAAATTTGTTGAATCGGATCTAGAAACTAGAGGCATTCTGGGAGAGAAATTTTTGCGGAGAAAAATAGCTATCGTTTGCAAAGTGAAAAAATAAGGAGGTAAAAAGTGAAAATTTTGAAATATGCACTATTTATATGGGGTATTTTCGTCCAAATTTTTTATATGTAGAGGTATGAGATTAAATGTAGGGGTTCAGGGTAAAATTGTCTTTATGTGTTTGTACATTGTTGCCAATTGAATTGACGTCTCCTCCTGTGTGTGTTACACAGTGTTGTCAATTGGATTGACGCCTCTTTTTATCTAATTTTTTTAAAATATGATTACTTAAGAATTAATGGACAATCTTGGTTATTTAAAAAAATATAAATTAAAGAAAATATATATTTTAAAAAAATAGATTAAAGAAAATAGATGAATTATTTTGTTTGGAATAGTGAAAAAAGAAAAAAGAAAGTATGAAATTATTTAGAAAATAAAATCTCATTAGCATTAGCTAGCAAGAGAGTGATGATTTTAACGAGAGACTCCGCAAAAGACTGATGTGTTACATCATTAATATTTTCATGTTTTGTTAGATAGTTAACACAAACATTTCTCTCCCCAAGAGTATGACATATTTGAATTCGTTATTCCCTAATGAAAAGCTCTTTAATTTTGTGTAGAATTGCGGCATAATGATATGTCAAACATCAACCGACTATGAGATAAACTTAATAGCATAGTTGGAGTCAGAATAACACATCAATTCTTTGAACCCAAGTTCCCAGACAATACACCAACCATAATATAGTGCCACCAACCAAATGTGAAGGATGTTAAAATAACCAATATTACCCACAAAACCATGAACCCAAGCACCATCAATATTTTAAATCAATCCACAAAAACCCAAGACTCCAGGATTACCGAGGCTATTGCCATTAACATTCAAAATTATATTACTATCTTTATGTGCATTCGATGTGATAATTCTCGTTGGATGAAACATATTATGCTTGAGAAAACATTTAGCTAATAACATATTAGTATAATTCATTGTGATGAGTTTCAAAGTATAGTAAGATACCACGTTATTTACAAGACACTATTTGTTCCTAGCACGCCACAACCACCATCAAGCGGTCAAAAAGATATAGCCATCATTGATGTCATGTCCAATCTAATTATATAAGTTATAACCTTGGAAGAATGATGAGTCCAAGAAGCCAATATATTTCAAAAAGCGAGTAGAAAATTCATAGTCTCTCAAGTAGTGTAGATTCGTCTCAACATCCCGAGTTCATCTACGACATATATTTGTATGAAGCATAACATAACGAAACAAAATTGATCTTGTAGGAAAGGACTTATGTAAAGTCGTCCAAAGGAAGAACTTCACCTTGTCAGTAGCAGGAATATGTCACACCCATTTCCAAGAGTTATTGTTTGTTGTATTCTGAACAAATTCAAAGTCTACCGAGCTAGTTATAATCATCTCGAGCAATATATATCGTCTAAAGTGCTTTTCCAGGTTAACTGACCAGGAACCATAAAATTCAAATAAACGGGGAGCGCTTTTAGGTGGTCACAAACAATCGCGGGAATATTTATATATAATGAGTTGAAGTTTCAATTTTCATCTAAGTAAACGTCATTCATTTGCATTTTCATATCGTGGATATCCACATAGAGAACCTACATTGCTAATTTACCTACGTCAGACCAATTCGAAAACCAAAAAGAGGAGTTTTCATCCCTAGTCTAAATTCAAACCCATATTTAAAAGCCGGGGGAGCTTTCATAATTGCATTCCAACTAACTGATCTCAAATTATTTTTCATATTAAGGAACGTTTCCTCACTGATGTACTCATGCTTCAAAACTTGGACCCATAGGAAATCACAATCTCGGTGGAAATCCCAAATAAGCTTTCCCAACATAGAGGTATTGGCCTCTCTTACTTTCCTGATCCCAAGACCACCTAGAATTTTGGGCTTAATGATTTTATTCCAGCCAACATGATACACACCGTGGTTTGAATTACCTTTCCATAAAATATTCGTAGTCATCCTATCAATAAAATCACAAGTTGACTGAGGTAGCCAAGCCACTTACATATAATAGTTTGGAATGAAGTTCAGGACAAACCTAACTATAGTCAAATGACCAACCTTGTTTATAATTTATGTTTCCAGGATGATAACCTCTAACTGATTTTATCCTCTAGGAACTCAAATTCCTTGCATTGAAGAAGACCATACAACATAGGGAAACTTAAGTACTTCTCTAGAGTAATAATTCACTTGATACCTGTGTTGGAGACAATTAAATCCATTTTACTCCTCTTAGTGGTAGCGGAGAAGAACACCTTTGATTTAACAACATTCACTTTAAGGTCAGAAAACATGGCAAAACAAATCAAGATAACATAAATGGTCCCTGCCTAGGAGTTATAAATCTTTGAAAAAAAAGAACATCATCAATGTCAGGTTTCTGATGGCCTTCATTGACTGACCTGATGATTGTCTACGACAAGAATTTCATGCAAATAACAAGGAAGTAGGGTGAAAAAGGGTCACCTTGCTATAATCCTCTAGTCGAAACAAAATTTGGTAGTCATCTCTCAAGATCTATAATGGGATAAAACCTATTTTGCTTCAAACAAAATTCCAAGAAATTCCAATTAACGTGATCATAGGCCCTTTCAAGATCTATTTTGAACACCATGTCCGCTTTTTAGTTTTTAGATTTATGCATAGAATGAATTGCTTGTTGGAGGACAATGGCATTATAAATTGTACTTTTACCATGAAAAAACTAATCTAGAATGGTCCAATTATCATATTTAGATAAGGATACAATTTGTTAACCAAAATCTTCGTAACAAGCTTATAAATAGGGTTGCACATGCTAATGGGCATGAATTCCTTACAATCCTGGGAGCAGACTACCTTAGGAATTAATGCGATAAAAGTCTCATAAAGAGAAGAGTGAAAACTACATGTCACAAAAGTATCTGATGTAAGTTGAACATCTTCTTCTCCAACTGTATGAAACATTTAAAGAAAATACCTTGAAATCCATCAGGGCTAGGCGCATTGAAAGGGTGTATTTGATTCAACGCATAAATAACTTATTCCCTCGTCACATATTAAACCAAGGAGTGTTGGACTTCTTCAGTAAGGCTCCAAGCCATAGTTGATTCACCCATACTAGCAGAAAGTATAGGACATGTAGAGAAGAAAACACCTTTAAAATATTTAGTGCTTCATCCTTGAGAATAGTATCATAATTGCACGGAATACCATTGGGAAAATGAAGGCCATGGACTTTATTTTTCTTCCTCCTAATTATTGTCTTATAATGGAAAATTTTGGTATTTTGATCTCCCACTTTAATTTAATCATCTTTATCCTTTTGATACCAATGAATCTCCTCTTGCACAAGGATTTCATCATACTTCTATTAAAGATCCTGCTGGAGATAAATTAGTATTGTCGAATCTATTCTCTCCAAAGAGCATTGGATAACCCTAAGTCTTTTCTCAATGTCATGCTTTTGTTTGTTGGTATTTCCAAAAGTCTCCTTATTAAAAAGGATATAATCGTTATGCACATTTTGGAGACAAGATACAATGTTGTCTGTGGATTTCCCCAGACCAGTATGGACTATATTGGAGTATTTTGGGTGAGTGATCCAAGCAACCTCAAACCTAAAAGGACATAGTTCGTGGTCTTGGAGGGGAAAGCCACACCTAAGGAGAATTGGGTTATGATCAAAATGAAATTTACACAATACCTCAACATATGCATCAAGGAAAGCCATGCACCAAGCAATGTCGACCAATTCCCCATTCAACTTGTGATAGACTATTAGATTACCAGTACAAGGCCTATTCCAAGTGAATTTCCCACCACTCATGTCTACTACAACTTAACTACATTTATCAATGACATTCAACAAAGAAGCCTCCCTAGAATGATTAAATTACCTCCCTTTTGTTCACTTGGATGAATGATGTCGTTAAAGTGTCTAATCAATATCCAAAGACCATTAATAATGTTTCTCCAGTCAATGAGGTGGATTTACAAATCAAGACAAGAAGTGTAAACAGGACTAGCATAAATTCCAATTACATACCAAGAGGAAGTTCACAATGATAACTTGATAGTAATTGTATCCATAAATACATTATGCATGACAATTACAATGTTACTACCATTCTAATTTAACACCCAAATGCCCTGGATTGACTATGTGCATCCACTTAGTGAACATTCACATATCCAACTTTGTCCTAGAAAGACTTGGTCTTATGAAAACCAATGCATGTTTCCATGATGATTAAAAATGTTTGAGTTTTTTCTAATCAAATCCATCATATGTATTTTAGCCTTATTATTAGAGGCTCCCAAAATATTCCAGGAAAACACAATGACTTCTATGAAACCTAACATGACTAGTCAAGTTGATGAAGGTGACAAAGCAAGTCTCGAACACAAGACAATTTACGTAGCAGACTCCCATTCAATGGGAATTTCACGGACAACTCCCTCTTCATGAGTAGCACCCTCATCCATAGCTCATTGGTTATTTCCATCTTCCTGACTTGCTGTCAATTCCAAATGTGGAATGTTGTAATGTATGATGGTCTCTAAAAACCCAAATTTACTACGGGAACAATTGAGGTGTATTTAGCCATGCTAGGCACACCCTTTTTTGTTGGGTAGGAATCAAGTTTTTCGAGTTTTATGCGATGACCCACTAATAACATGACATAGTTCCAAAATGGCAGACATGGCCTTGGTGCATGAGTCCTCTATGCATACTAGTTAACGAACGTCTAGGTTGGATCCACCTCTTATCAAATCGTCTCTTCTTAGAAACCATATCAAGTTAATTGGGTCCACTAGTTTTGCTGTCAACGCTTATTCCTTTTAAGGAAACAACCATCCCCTTAAGTTTAGAACTCCTCAAATCTTGTATTATTGGATAAAGATATCCCATGGTCATAACTGACTCTTTTGTTGTGTTTTTTTCTCTGCAACACAAGCCAATCACCATGGATTGCATTTATTTCTTCAGATTCTTTTGTTACAATTTCGACGCTATCATCGCCGACTTCCTGATGCAGTTCCGTTAGTCTCTGCTCATGGAAATCATCATTTTTTGGTAGACCTATTGGTTGCACCACCTTAGGAACAAAAGAATGTGTCAGATTATATGTTTTTTTTTTTAATAATCACGGGTGTGATGACCATAACAACCACAACTGGAGCAGATAATGTGAGGACATTGGTACTGCACGTTGTACCTATGGCCATTAATATTGACCTTTTTGACAACCGGCAAGGTCATACCAATCTCCACGTAAATTCTCGCAAACCTTTCAGTATCTACATTCAGGGTATTAGTATCTGGCTAAACAGGAGTAGCCACAACAAATGTCAAACCAATAATGACTCTTTCATCGTAATATAATAAGTTAAGCCCTGGAAATCGAATCAAAACCAGAGTTTTCTCCACATTTGCAAGAGGAGATGAAAAGTTTGAAGTCCATCGAGCCACTACAAAATAATGGTCAAACAACATTCACGGACCTTCTGACGCGATTTTCTTTGTATCTGCAAGCAATTCACGCTTGATTATAAAGAAATCGTTGTCAACGTCCATGATCTCAAAATATCCAGTAAGTTTCCACATCTTCTTCAACCTAACCTTCATCAAATGATATCCAGTAAATGATTTAGGCATAATATTTGGTATGATTTGATAATAGGAAACATAACCATGCGGGATGGCCACCGCTTATTCATTCGCTCTTTATGGCCTTTTCAGCCACTTTTTGGAAGAAGAATTCCCATATTGTTGATTTACCTTATGAGGGAAATGATGTTGATCTCCATGGTTATGCCTTCACCCTTATCTTTTTGTAGAGTCTGGTATATTCTTTTTGCCCCTTCTAGACCGGCATTGATGGGGGCCAACTCTCCCTGCAGATTGTGGTATTTGATCTTGAGGAGCACTGGTTATGCGACAACATATAACATGGTTGTTAAGGGTCTCCCTAAGATGTAGTTGTAAACACTCCTGCAAGGAATAACAAGAAATTATGTATTATGCGTTTGAATGTCTCTTCATCTGCCTATGAAAACCATTAGCTCCATGTATCCCCATGGATGAGTAGTGGTCTCGTTAAAAGCTTGGAGGTAAGAAGTAACAAGTTGTTTTGGTCAAGCCTTATCTTTTCAAATAATTGAGTATATGATATCACAGGAGTTGTCAGCGTTGATAAGGATTTGAGACACATCGAATTCTCCAATTGTAGCAATGATCATTAGGGAAAATATTTCATTGGGAATGCCCCCTACTTTTTTGGAGTCCCGAAATCCCAACATAGGGCGATCTAGGACTTTTGTCGATGCATTCTCTTCCTTGCGGTATACGACCATCATTTTCATGATCTTCCTCTTTGTCACCCTTGGATGGGAGGTTTGCTCTAGGCGTTCCTCTTGTTATGGCAGCAATGTAGGGGCATTTGCCTTTGCCATCCTCTTTCTTTCCATCGCTTGTCCCGACTATGGTGGTCTTTGAGACAGATTTACCCCTATGAGCCTCTTCTCTGTCTCGCTTGCTTCCCTTCACGTATTCAACCAACCATCCTCTCTTTATCAGCTCTTCAATGACATTCTTCAGTTGAATGCAGTCATCGGTGTTGTGGTCAAATTTTTATAAAACCGACGATAATTTGATATGTACATCTGATATGTCTTTCTAATGAGATAAAGAGATCAAAATCATACCTTTTAAAATTCGGTGTTCACACAAACTTAAAAATCCCCTTAACAATCAAACACAAAATTCAATATCACGTCACTTTTTATTTTATTGTTTAAAATTTTTAAAACTATTTAAATTAAAGTATCAATATTCAATTTAAATTCATGAATTTTCCTAAATTAAATCCTTTAACATAAATAAATTATAAAAAGAATCCACGGTGGAAATAAAAAGGTTTCGTATTCAAGTTATCAAAGAAAAAAGGTTTTCGTATTCAATGAGGACTTTTCAAGTCGAAAACAAAACAATGATTACTTCAATTCAGCAGAATCAGCACCTTGTTTTCATTTTCTATAATACTACTAACTACTACTAATATAATATATAAATATATATTCTTTTACATATAAGGCCGCGTTTTGTTGCGTCTGGAGCAAGCGAAGTAAGCGATACATATAGAAGAGAGAAAGGTTAACTAATTCGGTAGTAAAATTCGGTTAGTCTTTTCAGAATGGCAAGTTCAGATCAATCAGAGAAACCAGTGATGGTAGTTGCAATCGACGAGAGTGAACACAGTGCTTACGCTCTCAAATGGACTCTCGATCATTTCTTCAACAACAACAATTCCGTCTTCAAGCTTGTTCTTCTTCACGCTAGACCTTCCGCTACTTCTTCTGTTGGTCTCGCTGGCCCTGGTATTTATTTATTTAACCCTAATTCCTTTTCAATTTTGTTCATCATTGTTATTGTTATTGATGTTTTCGTAGTTGAATCAATGATTTTGGTAATTGAATGAAGTGTATGCAGGAGCTGCTGAGGTTTTGCCGATTGTGGATTCTGATTTGAAAAAGATTGCGGCTAGAGTTGCTGATAGTGCTAAACAGCTTTGCATTAAGAAATCGGTATTTTATTTTTATTTGTTTATGGTTTTAGAAAGATTTTCTATCAAGTACTTTAATGCATCCTGCTTTATGATAGTTTCTGTTCTGCTTTTGGTGTGAAATTTTCGAGTTTATGTATTCAATCACGCCATTAATAGTTAGGGCTGATAAAATTGTGTGTAGTAATATCATCCTACTATATATTTTTTTTAGTTTTGAACATAAGATTTTGTTTGGATTGCCGTACTAGAACAGAGTGAAACAGAATGGAAAACGATGGAGTGGAGCGGGGCGGAATGGAACAAATATTCCATTCTATTGATTGTGTATTTTTTATTTATTTATAATTTGACTAAACTGAACGGAACAAATGAGTTGATTCTATTGCATACATCCCAATCCCAAATCCGATGAACAATTAGATGGGATAGGATGAAATGGATCCATTATTTGCAAATTCAAACAATGAAATTCTATTATTTACCATTTCATTCCATACCACCAATCAAAAGATACTAGTATAAGGAAAAACATATATATTATGATGTTAAGTATTTTGTATATAGAAAATGTCACATGTGGGATAATTATTTCATGATTGAATTTTGTTAGGTAAATGATGTAATAGTGGAGGTGGTGGAAGGTGATGCTAGAAATGTTCTCTGTGATACAGTGGAGAAATACCATGCTTCAATATTGGTTGTGGGTAGTCACGGTTATGGGGCTATTAAAAGGTAAGTTTCATTTTGGTCATTGTTATCATCCTTGGTTTAAAGTGATATGTGACTGTGACTGAATTATTTATAATGCATCCTTTTCCGAAACTTGTAAATGGGCTATACAATGAATATGCTGAATTTAGTTCCAACATTTCCAATTAAGCCAATATCATCATAATATCACCACAAACACAAAAAATAAGTTGCCAAAAGCATAAATAAACTGCAATTTCCCACACTTCAATCCATTTAGATAACTCTTCATATGGTCATCATTTGTATTTTAAGCAACAATCACAAGTTTTGTCTTGTAAGTTTATCTGACTTTTTCGTTTTACTTATTATAGAGAACATGGGCATTCATTGTTTGCTTGAAGCTAACACTCAGTTCATAATCTCTTATACTTTTTATATGCAGGGCGGTTTTAGGTAGTGTGAGTGATTATTGTGCTCATCATGCTCATTGCACCGTTATGATTGTAAAGAAGCCAAAAACCAAGCACTGATCTATACTGCCATATCCTTCAAAAATAAATATGTAATCCTTTCTGCAAAACTAAAATAGAAATTTTCTCAGAAAGTTTGTGGCTTAGTTTGTCCTATGGCATATTGGCTTTGTAGTTTGTGCTAGAAAGTATGTAACTGTTGGATTGTTGTTGCCCCTACCCGGGCCTTTATTTTGTATATAAAAAAATCAGATTAATGTGTCTACAAAAAGTATTTTTCTTTTTCTGAAATTTAACTGATAGTAACAGATATATTCAAATAATTCATATTTCCTCAATTTTGTTGATCCATCTTTATTCTAGTTAGGATTATTCTTGTATTTATTCAAATATGTTCTGTTTTGAGAATTTTTCCATATATTGGAAGACAGGTTCCTAACATTGACTCTTAGTAGAAGAGCCATTATGTAACAACACTTTAAATTACAGAAACTACAACTGAAATGAATGTCCAAGAGAAGCAAGTGATAAATCGTCTTTGAATTCAATAGCACCAACTAGAGAGGATCTTGAGCCATTCAAAAATTGCTTATACCATTTTGCAGAGAGCTTTGGGTATCTTCTCAACTCTGGATCATTCCTATCAACAGAGTATAGTCCAAAGCCCGACTTATATCCATCCAACAACTCGAATGCATCAAGGAAAGACCACACAAAATAGCCCTTTACATTTGATCCATTTCTGAAGGGGAAAAATGACACAAATGATCAAACAATGTCTAGTGTTTATTTCTGTTTTATTTCATAACTGTGTATTTTGAACATTTTTTTCATTTACCGCATATGTAACATGTTTCAAAGATATTTTTGAGATAATATATTTCAAAAGATAATAAAATGGAGAAGCAATCACATACCTCAAGGAATTGAGCGCACTACCAATGTATGCATGCAAGTATTCCACCCTTGATACATCGTGGAGTGATGCATTGCTTGCTGTCCGTTGGCCTAAAAAGACAAGCATTATGAATGGTTCACCAATTGATAAATCCCTTGAAGTTTAATTTTACAACTCAATACAATAAAAGATAGAAAACACTTGAAAACCATCATATGCAACAACACAGTGATAAAGTTATTTGGCGCTCTGTGAAAACCCTTTGCGCCACAATTTATCATTCAGTATCAATCAACATCCAAAGATGATTTCCTAAAAGAGACTCGTTGCAATTGAATGATGGGGTATAAATACCATTTTCATGAATGAATATAGGTGGATTTCCATAAAGGGTCTTGAATGTTTCCAACACTTCTTGTAAAGCCCATGGTGCCATAGGGTACTGAGTCAAATCAAGCCAGATAGTTGTTTAGGAAATCAATCTCGTGATTGAACCAATTATTAATTAAGATGATAATTGCAATTCGTTTTTCAACCATTACCTCTTCATCTGCAAGTATATCCTGTACAGCTGCAAAACCATGGAAAACAAGGCGATGATTCATTTTGCTCCACCAATTATTCAACAAGTGATACCAAATGATGTTAGAGTTCAACAAGTTGAAAACATCAGAATCATAACAAAAAAGATGGAGTGAATACAATTAGTACATCAAGCTTATATATTTTAAATCTTTAAATCCACTACGCTTAAACATAATACAGCACATACCGAGTAGATTTGAACCCGTGTCTGCAATGAAATCCCTTAGTGTTGTCTTCAGGGCATCAGAATTATCTGATACATTAAATTTGCTGTAGTTAATTATGCCAATAAAGTCGTAGGAACCCTTAACTTGTTCAGATTCACGAGTTGTGAATGCCAGTATTCTTGCGCCTGCATTTTCCTTCATGGAATTGGGATAGTCTCCGTGCAACAAGGGTTCCATAAACCTGTGAAAAACTAGGCTTATAAGACTTAAATGTTTACAGTAAGAAGAGAAAATATTACAGCCAATCTCTGTGTCAGTAACTCACCAACCAAAATAAAAAGTACGGATTCGTTCACATGCTGCCCTGTCTTTCTCTGTATTTGTCTGAGGAACTATCCCAAATGTATAGAAAGAGATACCAACAAATCCATGTTGTTGTTCCTGCAATGTAATTAGTCTCCATGGAATCATGAACATTACTTGCCTACAAAGCTTCTGTAGGTTGGTAAATATTAAAAACGATTAAGTGATGTACCCTGTACTTTCTTCTATACAATCTCACAGCTGAAGAATGAGCTAACAAAATATGATGTGCAGCCAGGTACGGTTCGATTGTTGAGTTTCCCTTAGAGCTCGTTATAATACAAAATGGAGGAGAACATCGTTGAGGTGGGCTAATTCCCTGATCATAACTACCTACGGCAAAGATATTTGGCTCGTTTAAAGTTGTCCAATACTTGACTCTATCTCCAAACTCTCTAAAACACACATCTGCATAGTTCGTGAAGTCTTTTCTGCATCAAAATTCAAGACATTATATATAATTCACACATTATAATTCATACACTATAGAAGCACAGGATGTACATGGCATCACGGCTAAGCCATCCTTCATAGTCATCTTCAAGTGCTTGTGGAAGATCATAGTTGTGTAGTGTGACATGTGGTTCGATACCTGCATAAGAGAAATACTTGCATTGCTCAAAGAAACATAACTCTTTTCATGTTTTTTAAAATTTTGAATGAAATCTCAATTAAGGCATGTTTTATGTTGCTACAAATTAAGAAACTCGTATCAAACCATTGCTAATGAGCTCATTGATGAGATTGTTGTAGTACTGCAGTCCCTTTGGATTGACAGGTCCTCTACCGTCTGTGGAGAAATAAAAACATTTGCCAAAGTGTATAAAAAAACATCAAAATTTCAGTGTTTGCAGAGATATGTACTAAAGTTGAAGTTGAGTGGAAGTACTTGGTATCAATCTGGACCAAGAAATGGAAAATCTATAGGCATCAAGGCCTGTTTCAACCATCAGCTGCACATCTTCCTGCGTTATTGTTTGGATTGTCTTAACCAACTAATGCTTGAAATTAACAATGAATCATAAATAATGCCTATTGTTTACCTTGTATTTGTGGTACGCGTCGCAGGCAACATCTCCATTTCCACCATGCGCAAACCCTTAAATTGCAATAGCAAATCTTATTCTAAAATTGATGAGATGAAACATGAAGAAAAACAGATTGAAGTAATAACAGAACCAGCATGTGCAAAGGTATCCCAAATGCTAGGAGTTCTTCCGTCTTCATTAGCAGCTCCTTCCACCTGATAAGCAGATGTTCCTGAACCAAAAATAAAATCAACTGGAAAATCACTTCTGGTATAGTTATTATGATCAGTAATAGAAAACACCCAGACAGACAAGTTGAGAAACAAAAGGAAAACAAGGGTGAAATATATTTGTGGTTCCATGTTCGATGATATGTGTTTCTGAGTATTCAATCATCAAATTAATACTCTGTCCGGCACAGCATTTGCATATACGTAGGACAAGAAAGAGACAGATAGAAACTTACCAGAAACACATATATACGTACATCACTTTTCCTCTCTAAAATAATAAACTTCTAGAAGTTTGAAATGAAACATTGATTGATGTGATATGATAGTTCGTTAGTTAAATAAAAAATAATTTATATATCAGTAATTCATATAAATAAATATACTCATTAATCAGTAAATAATAACACTATAAAACATTATTTATTTGAAAAGTTTGATTTACCAGGAGAGCATCACCAAATGCATCCACTTGAGATTGAACACTGCACCAAGACCAAAAAGTTAAAGTGTTTACTTGTGGAAATGGGCAACATATCCAATTGTGTAAAGTAGTCACCAATAAAAGCATTGAGAATGATTATATTGGTTAAAATTCAAATGAAGTAGTTGCATAGTTAGAAAACCCATGTTAAAGTACTCAATTTGTCCCTTATTTGTCAACGTGGCAGTAGTGGAACAAAGTATAAAAATGTAATTTTACGGGTTTCAACTTTCAAGTTCACATTTTAAATGATAAAAATAAGGGTTAAATATGTTTTTGGTCCCTCTAAATATCTCATTTTTTGAATTAGGTCCCTATAAATATTTTCTTCAAACATTGGTCCTTCAAAACTTTTCCGTTTCGAAATTTAGTCTCTCCCGTTAGTTTGAACTAACGGATGCTGAGTTGGCAGACCATGTGTGCGTAAATAATTTGCTGATTTGTATGAATGTGGCCAGCGTGGATAATATGGAAAAAGAAAAGGTAAATAGGAAGAGAAATGTTAAGAGTCACATTGCATTGTGTAATCCAAGCCTAAGTCAACGTTCCTCCAAGTGATGCGATTCTGTCTTCTCCTTCTGAAGCTTCGTTCCAAGTGCTTTGATTCTGTCTTCTCTTCTCAAGTTTAGAATATAGTAGTTTGCCCAAGTCAACTTTCAGAGTGGTCCCAAGCAAGCGTTGTTTTCTTGAAGGTGGTCTCAGGTTAGTAAATCTTGTCTACCATTGTTGTATTTGTGTGGTCCCATTGTTTTCGATTTTGGTTGTTCGATGCATTAAGTATTTCTGTTTGTTACTGTTTGTTACTGTGAATAAAGAATTAGGGCATAGCAACATGTTTATGTTTTCAATTTAGATTTGGTGAAAATTCAGGGTTACTATAATTTCCTATATTAAACCTAGGTTAAATTATGTGTACAAGTAAATGGATAAGTTCAAGATAGTTTTCTTCACAAAGGGTCGTTTTGTAAAAGACACTAACTTAAAATATGAGGGTGGGGATGTATTTGCGTTTAGGGGACAAAAACCCGATTATTGGAGTTTCTTTGAGGCTGTTGATCTAGTGAAATTGATAGAACCTGAGTTTGATTATTCTAAAGTTAACATGTGGTGGAAGCATGAGGGTGGTTTGCTTGAAGAAGACTTAAAAAAATTTATGGATGATGGAGATGCACATGAGCTAGCCATGTATGCAATTGGATACAAGTGTGATGTAGAGATTTATTGTGAAGCTAAGGTTGATGGAGAGGAAAGTTTCATGACTAAATATAAAGAGAAAGGTAAGGCAGTGAAACGTGTAGAAAAAGCTGAGGTTTTAAGTGAATCAAGTACTGATTATGTTGATAATTCAGTGCAAGATGTACACTTTAAGGATAATGAAGATGAAAGGATGGCTGGTTTTGAAGAAGGTCTTGTAGATGTAACTGTCAATAGGGATGATGAATGCAATAAGGAGGATGTAAAGAAGGTAGATAATTCTGAAACTGAAGATGGAAAGAGTAAAGAAGATGACAAGGTGTTTATTACTCAAGAGATGGGTAAGGAGCATTTGATTGAGGATGAATATATAACGAATGAGCTTGATAGTATAGGTGATGATGAAAGTGGTGATGAGAGGCCTTGTATTTTGAGGTATAATGAGGATGAGACACTATGCAAAGATTTTGCTTTCAAAGTTGGAATGGAGTTTTCATCTCTAAGACAATTCAAAGATGCTATTTTAGAGCATAATGTGTTGAATGGAAGGGAGGTAAAGTTTCATGAAAATGACTCTAATAGATGTAGGATTGTGTGTAAGGACAAGGCTAAATGTGACTATACCGTGTTGTGTAGTAGGGTACTCAAGACCACCACATTTAGAATCAAAACCTTGTATTCAAAACATAAATGTGGAAGAAAATTTTTTAACAGCAATGCTAGAGCTGAATGGGTGGCTAAAGTTATTGTGGATGGTTTAAAGAATAATTCAAAGATGATGTTAACTGAGGTTGTAGCTGATGTGAGACAAAGATATGCCACAGAGATCCCAGCATGTAGGGCATTCAAGGCAAGAAAGATTGCAAGAACCATTGTTGAAGGTGATTCTAGCAAACAATTTAGTCTTCTATGGTCTTATGGGGCTGAATTGAGAAGGGCATCAACTGGAAACACTTTTAAAATAAACACAAGTACTCCTTGTCATACCCTAATTTTTGACCCTAAGATTTTTCGCATCTCATCTGCGTTTGCATACAAACAAGATCACGCATTGTTCGTTTATCTTTTTTCAGGTGCAGGTCTATGCCTTACAGGGGATCACCATGTTTAATTGCTGTTATTTGTTTATATTTACTAACCTCTAACCAAAATACCAAAAAAAATATGTTGCAGTTGCTTCTTCTTCTCTCTGTGGTGCAGGATTTTAAAGACAGGGCAGTGATTTCAATTCAGATACGTTTGTTCAGTCACAATTCGATTCAGACAGACGTTTGACCTAATCTTGGTCAAATTATCAAAGGATTGATTCAACTGCAAGTTGTGTTGTGTGTGAAAGTCATCAGTCATCAGACAGTGTTTTGTGCGAAGTTTGGTTTGAATCTTCAAGTTCACAAGTTTATCAGCAGTTCATCTGAGGATTTATTTTCCTCAAGATAGATTCGAATAATCAAGGCAATTTTTCAGACGATGGTTGTGGCTTGAGTTGCGAATCGTTCAGTGGTTTATTCCTCAGGCAGTGCGTGTTCAAAGTTCAAGATGTGTTGCGTGCGAAAATCATCAGGTTATCAGGCAGTGTTTCATGTAAAGTTTGGGTTGAATCTTCAGTTGCAAGTTATCCAGTTGGTTCAAAGGTGGTCGTGGTCAGTGGCTTGTGAAAGAAAAAATCAGAAGTTTGTTGTGGGCTAAAATCTAGTTTTCATATCCATTATTCATTTTTTCGATTAAACCATTTATTCACCTGTATTCCCTTTTCAATAATCATTTCCATTATTCCAAATTCAATTCTTTTTTCCAAATTTATTTCATTAACCATTTTCGATTCCCGATTATTTCATCCCATTTTTATATTTCGATTTCCATTGTTTTTCTATCCATTTTTTCAATTCCTCTTTGTCGCTCCCGGGATTTTCATCCTAGTACAAACGCGAAAGTGGCGCGGAAAGGTTAGAGTCGTCAGCCAGACATTTTTATCCCGAAAGAATGGGAAAGGTAATGTTGCACAAACCTGAGGAAGAAGGAAAGGACAAGGCCCTGCGAACCAAAGATCTGAGTTCGGGAGTCGGTTACGACCTGGGAAGGTATTAGCACCCCAGATCGTCCGCCGTACCCGACGGGATCCACGCTTGCTTGTTTTGTTTCAAAGGGTGAGAAATAATATGCTGCTGCTGAATAAACCGCTAACTGGAACTAGAATGAGAAATGAGAAGGAACTGAAAATGAAAACTAAACTAAAGAATGGGGAAAATGTAGGGAAAATAAAGAATATGCTCGAACGGGCCCTACCCCGCTGCCTACGTACCTCATCGGGATAATGAGGATCAGAGTCGACGTAGTTCGCCTAACCTAGGCGGGAACTATTTGTTTGTGTTTTTTACAGCTGGAACTGCGTATGTCTATGCTCAGGTATTGCAGGCTCGTCTGGTACGAGTGCGTTTACCGTCTTGCATGCGAGACAAGTCGTCGCGAGTTCGCGTTGTGAGTGAATGAGATGAGAAAAGAAGTTCCCGCAGGATAGTCGCTTGTTATTTGTTTTTGTCTTTTATGAGAAGTGTTTTGAATTTTGTTTGTGAACGGTCTTGTACTAAGACCTATCCATCGCGGGAAGTATTTACACCTCGCCCCGAAACAGGACGCGTATAAACACTCCGCAACAAAGTCTCGTGTCGTACAAGATTGTTCGGTTTTCATTATGTGTTTTATTACTTTTCTTTTGAGATGAGAAACAGAATGACTCAAGTTGATAAAAGGAAAAATCTAAGGGACTAAGACTCAATCCTAATTGTTTATTTATTTACAAGGTGGTCCTAATGGTTAGTGAAGTTTTCTATTCCTAATGGAAGCTTAAAACTACTAGAATTCAACTTACTTCTTAATGAAGTTAAGTTGATTCTAAGAACAATGGGGGAAACCTATTAAAGTTGTAAGATCAAATGAAGCAAAAAAAATGAAATTAAGCATAAGAAATAAAATTCTACAAAATGCATTAGAAGCATGAATTAAAAATAGTATATTTTTATTTATTCTAATTCTAAGTGAAATAAAACTTCAAGCCTAAGTATTAAACTAATCTAAGCCTAATATTCATTCTAAAAAAACAAGTTAAACTAAACCTAAGTCTAATATTAAATTAAAATGCTAAATCTAATCCATACTATTATTATTTTTTTTGTATTGACTATATTATATTTCTTAATGGCCTAAACTAAAGGTATTATGCATAACTAGGCCTAAAACTAATATTCTAAAAAAATATTACATCTCCTAGAAAAATTATGAAAATTAAACTATGGGATCCTAACATTATCTCTAATCTTATACTAAGAGGGATCCTAAAAATTTCTATTTTTTCTATGCCTAACAAATAATTATTTCCAGCTAAGAATTAATTACTATTTCCTAAGGATTATATCACTAAAACATAAGATAAAAGCTCCTAAAAATTCCACAAAAAATATCCTAAGAACTATTATGAGTCTTTTAATTACAGAAAAAAGAATGACTCAAAAAAGTTACTGGAAACTACTTAAATAAAATTAACAAAATCCAGCATAAATAATAGAAATTCAATAGAACTAATTAATAGAAAAATTCAGAATTAATTCAAAAATAAACAAATTCCAGAAAATAAAAATGTCATAAATTTCTAAATTGATTTATTAAGCTACTTAATTTTTTTGGGAATTTTCTAATTATTTTTATTATTTTTTGTGAAATTATTTCTAAACTATAATTAACTACAAAATAAATTCTAAAGAAATAAATACAGGGGGTGTCCTTAGTATATTTTTCTAGTTCTTTTCATAAACTGGGCTCAGAAATGGGGTACTAATATGAAAAGGAATAGGCCCAATTCGCAGCCTTGAGAGGGGGATGTGCAGACAGCAGTTTTCTTAGTTATTTTCTATATTGGGCTTAAAAATGGGGTACCAATAGCAGAACTTAGGCCCATATGGAGCTTGTATTAAAATTAATGATCCCTATTATACTATTATTTACACTAAGATTAAATTGATCTTACTATAATATTATTTCTAAAAATCTGAAATTAAGAAAATGAATTAAACTCACCTAAACTAATATTTTGTCTAAAAATCAGAATTAAACTATAGTTTTAATATTTAATCAAAAAAGAGTTAACTAATAATCCTAAAAAATGAATTAAATTCTTAATTTATGATTAACATTTTTTTAAAATCTTAATTAAAAAAACATGAATTAAACTTAGTTCTAATAAAAAAAGAATTAACCAATAATCTTAGAAAATGAATTAAATTCTTAATTTATGATTAACATTTTTTTAAAATCTTAATTAAAAAAACATGAATTAAACTTAGTTCTAATAAAAAAAGAATTAACCAATAATCTTAGAAAATGAATTAAATTCTTAATTTATGATTAACATTTTTTAAAATCTTAATTAAAAAAACATGAATTAAATTCTTAATTTATATATGACTTAAACCTTTAATCTAATACTAATGTTTTCTAAAATATTAATTTAAGAACATGTAATATACTAAACTTAGACTAATATTTTAATTTAAGAAAATAACAGACTAAACTTATGATTATAACTTAATTTAACAATCTTATCTCATAATTAATCAGTAATCAAATTAATAAGAAAATGAAAATGTTAATTACAATAAACCCAACAATCAAAGCTGAAACAAAAGCAACCCTAACCCTAAATCCCTTTTCTCCTTCCTCTTGACACCGCCGCCGACAAACCCTTCCGTCTCCCTCTTCTTCGTTTCGCCACCATCCCTTTCTTCATCAACGTTCTCCATTCGACTCCCTCCCTCTCTCTCGACCTCACCATCTTCTTCCTCCTCTGTTGTCTATCCCTTCAACATAATCCTCTAACAGAATAACCAAACTAAACCTAAACTGGACACTCCTTCCGATCCGAAAATCAAACATCCTATCGCTCATCTTCTTCAATCCAGAACGAAAGTAAACTATGCCTTCATGAAAGATCCGGCGTAACCTAAACACGACGGCGCACCATAAAACCTAAACAATACCAATACCCTAACCTTCCATCTTCCTCCCTTTATCTTCTTCGAATCCGACACCGTCAGAACTTAACCTAGCGCTATCTCCATAACCGTTCCACCACCGGAACCACACAAGCAAAATAAAAGCTTCGGCAAACGCCATCAAGAACACAGCAAGTGCTTAGGTCTTCAAGAGAAATCAAGTGTGTACCTGGTGAATTAACGGCGCATGGAGGACGTCGGAAGGGTGAAGCCGCCTCTTGCGTTTTGATGATGCTGAAACGTTGCCGATCCACTCTTTCGGTCAACAATCTAATATTGGGATATGTAACCCTAGCCTGCAAAACCGGTGACGAAGACTCGCGAAGCTCTGATTCGACGGTGGAGGAGGATGGATTCAAACCGAAAGATCCGTGTGGTGTTACTGAATCGTCGAAAACTGCAGACCGGATGGCGATTGCAGGGCTTTGATTCCGTTGGTTAAGTCTCTCTCGATTCTTCAGATTACAGGTATTGAACCACCTTACCCAACTGGTGTAACTTTGGCTAAATCCGCATCAATATTGATTGGCTCAATTCTTTCCTTGATTCTTTTGCAGGTTCCTCATCAGTGAAAACAATTATGCAGCATTGATGGAGTATTGATGCTGGTTTGTAACTGATGGGATTGATGAAGAATGGATGAAGGTTCAGGATCAAAGAATCACTCTGAGACTTGGGAAAGAACTCAGAAAGAATGGTTATGGGAGGAGCAGAAGAAGAAGGGAGAGAAGTTATGAGAGGGGAAGAGAGAAAAATGGCGGAAGAAAACTCCAATGTGAAGGGTGATTCTGACTTATAGAAGATTCTCACCAGAAATCATCTAGAAGCTTCAGGTACCTTCCCTATCTGAATTCAGTTATGATGGTTAGGAATTAGTTATTTTCGGTTATGAAATTGATTCTGTTATGCATTGTTGTAAACTCAACTCATTGTTAATTCTGCTGTGCCTTTCTCACTATGATTCTCCTTCTAATCCTGTTATTAAGTTTCTCTTGATTTCTTCTTTTCTTTCGTGAAACTCTGTTGGTAGTAAATCATAAGCTAACTGAACTTATGTGATAGCTTAGGTGAATAATTCATGAATTGTGGTTTTTACTTGTCCTGAATTCTCCTCTTTTGAGTGTAATTTTTCTTTTTTGCTCCTGAATTCAGATTCGCACCCTTGTAATCTCTATGTCATAGTGTTTTTTTTCTGTTCCAATTTCTGTTTCAATATGGACCTGAATTTAAACGATGGTATTGGTTCTTATTTGCAGGCGTGGTTGTCGAAGATTGATGTAGTTTGGTTCCAAGTTGATGCGGATTGAAGTTGAACAATGGACAAAGAAGCCTCTTTTTTTCTCTTTGTAGTTTTTCTTCTGAATTTGTATAGCATTCTTGCTGGATAAAAATGCATCCATTAGAAGTTTATGTTAGGACCTCTTGTATCAATTTTGTTGAAGTTTACTGGTGTAAATCCCCTCCTTGTAACCAAATTTCAGTTTAGACTTGTAATTGACTTTTAAAATTAAACTCTCTGAATTTTGTTGAACATTTTGGATGTAATAGAATTTTCTCCTAGAATCAACTTGTAACTGTTTCCTCTCCCTTTTTGTTTGTATATTTCTTCTAGCTTTTGTAATTGAATTTTTGCCCTTAACACATATATTCTTTGTTACAATACATAAACTCCAAAAATGATAATATCAAATTGTATTAATGAGCGTTAAATGGGCCAACACAAAACAAACTTTAAAAGTATGCTTAAAAATTGGTCATGGGATTGGCAAAACATGGAAGTAAAAAGAATGTTAACCGGAAATAAGAGATGTTATAAATGGATTTTATTAGACACGGATTTGGATTTAGTATAACTAAATGGAAATTAATTTAATGACTTGGATACTATGATGAAAACAAAAGGAAATGACTTCCTATTATTTTGGTGATGGTTATAAAGCGAAATTCACCAATGAATTTAAATGGTGCAAAAATGAACAAGGAGAGTACATGAGTTTGACACGGGCTATGAAAATTGAGAGATGGTTCAAAACAAATCATGGGAAAAAGGATAAATGGAAAACTGAAAATGAATTGATGGAAACGTAAAAGAAAATGGGAATTGAAGAATGAAAGAGGACTAGAATAATCGGGAATGGCTTATGACAATGAGAATGAATGAATATGGTATCTCAATTTTGGCCCAAAGCTTATTTTGAATTCTTTCCAACAACGTACCCACTTCCGAGCCACTGAATAATTTTCCAGGTTAGTCACACCTCTTTGAATCGTCTGAACCATGACATGACCATTCTAATCCCGATGAAATCACTGATAAACTGAGAGTTCAAACACGAACACTGAATACGCACTGTTTAAGAGATGGTCTAGTGTCCCAAAATAATCTTACCGCTGCAGTGATATTTCAATAATTTGACCAAAATTAAGTCACACTCCCATCTAAATTGAGACACAACTGAACACCCGCATTCGAAGTAGAACCAATACCCCAGTGAATATTCTCCACCATTTCAATCTCTGACAGATACAGATAAGGAGCGAAACCCTAGATTCAAGGGGACTGAATCACATGCCTCAGACATCCATGAAATGTACTAATATGATATTAAATGCAAATGAATACGAACTGATACGCCAGTAGAGAGAATAAATATGAGGGCAAATTTTGAGGTATTACAGCTGCCCCTATTCAATCATCTGCAGACTTGGATGAATAATTGCAAAAGCTTTTAGACGTTCAAGGTATGGAGTGATTGAATACTCGAATAAAACCTGAAAATTTGCACACTGAGGGTAATGGAAATGCCATCCGCCCATTTATTTACTTATCTTTTTTTTTTTTTTTTTTTTGACCTCTGAATGGGTAACGGGGAACATAAGACCAGGTGGGAATATGCTAGGAAGAATGCTATCCTCGCACGACAACTCACAAGGGATCCTCGAATCCAATACTAAAACCCCCCTTGAATAGAAACACAATGGTATACCGGCCGCAGGCGATAACCATCAACAACAAAGACTGACCTCAGACAGACTTTGCAAACGAGACAAACTGACCTCGATCAATAAGCTCAAAACAAAATGAACTACTATCCTCGGATAATAGCAACAACAAAACAAACAAGACCAACCGCAGAAGGACTTGAAGAAAAGAATGCCATCCTCGAATGACAATCCAAAAGATCCTCGGATCTAACACGAAACCATCCTCGAATGGAGACGCAAAGGTATACCAGCCTCGACTGATAACCAAACACAAAGCTGACCTCAGACAGACTTTGCAAAAGAGACAAACTGACCTCGATCAATAAGCTCAAAAAGTGAACTACTATCCTCGAATAATAGCCACAACAACAAGACCAACCGCAGAAGGACTTGAAGAAAAGAAATGCCATCCTCGAATGACAAATCAAAAGATCCTCGGGTCTAACACGAAACCATCCTCGAATGGAGACGCGAAGGTATACCAGCCTCGACTGATAACCAAATACAAAGCTGACCTCAGACAGACTTTGCAAAAGAGACAAACTGACCTCGATCAATAAGCTCAAAAAATGAACTACTATCCTCGAATAATAGCCACAACAACAAGACCAACCGCAGAAGGACTTGAAGAAAAGAAATGCCATCCTCGAATGACAAATCAAAAGATCCTCGGATCTAACACGAAACCATCCTCGAATGGAGACGCGAAGGTATACCAGCCTCGACTGATAACCAAATACAAAGCTGACCTCAGACAGACTTTGCAAAAGAGACAAACTGACCTCGATCAATAAGCTCAAAAAATGAACTACTATCCTCGAATAATAGCCACAACAACAAGACCAACCGCAGAAGGACTTGAAGAAAAGAAATGCCATCCTCGAATGACAAATTAAAAGATCCTCGGATCTAACACGAAACCATCCTCGAATGGAGACGCAAAGGTATACCAGCCTCGACTGATAACCAAACTCAAAGAAAATAGGACAAGATGGACCGGGATCGTTGTACATAAACGAGAGCCCAAGCAAACAGGACCGTTGTACAAAACGGGAACCTGCGACGCGACTATTGTACCAAACAAAACGCGGAATGGGTGACAAACATTGACTTGAAAAGACAAGGATGTCTGAGAAGTGATGTTGGTATCCTCTGTGCGTAGTATTTCAGGTTGAGAAGATATTATATGTCGTACGTAATATACCTCAAAACTGGCCCATGCTGGCATGCATATGTTTGAATTTATGGCGTAATGCTCCATGACGATGGAAATGCTACGCTTTGGAGGATGCAAATGTAATGATGATTATTGGATGCAAATGCAAATGCAAAGGGGTCTCCCGATGAGGAGATAATAGATATCCCTGATGGCTTGACTGGGAGGAACTGATGATCACTGCATTGATCTGATTGATCTTTGTGAGAAGAAGACAACTCTGCGGGGAAGGATGTCAATGATACACCGGCTCTGAACTGCCGCCATTGCCAAAAATAAATTGGACTTTGAGATTGGAGTGCCAAGACCCTGCTGGAGATGGACCCTTCTTGAACTCTGGTGGGGAAGTGAGGACCTCCTGACTTGGCTGAGAACCGAAGGCATGACACTGTTGAGGAAGCAACTGCTGGGGAGGCAAGACACTCCTTATACGGCTGAGAATTGCCCCTGTCTGAAGGGAAACTTCCGCTTGGGGACGACACCCACTCTCTTCTACCTTGCTGGGTGAAGTTTCAACTTCCACATGGCTGGGGATGACGGGTGATATCAATGATAAAGCTTCCCGCTGAAGATAAGAGCTCAAGTTGCCACTTGCTGGGGATAAAAGATAAATCCTCTCATGTTGGGAATGAGAGATGTAAGGCGTCTCATGCCGGGGATGAGAGACGATGATATCCTTATGCTCAAGAAGTAATCTTCCATTTGCCGCACTACTGGAGAAGGGATTGTCTTGCTAAGGAATTTTGATCAATGAAGTCCGCAGATGAAACAACTCTTGCAGTACTGTGCCGACACTGGCCTTGCCCCTAGCCCCGGGTTGATAGGTTGTCAACTAATCATGAGTGAACAATGGTTCTTTGAAATTTTCAACTCGCCTCAGATTAAGGTCTGTCAGAAGTAAATGTCTCAAGAGGATTTTACAGAAAACATGGCATATGAAATGCCTCAGTGTCTTCAAACTCTTGGAGAGATTCGTTGGATCTCGAAATAACTGCCCCAGACTGCATGGTTTGTGCAAGAATTTGCCTCGCAAAGATTCATGAAAAGCCTCATATCACTGTGAGATATTCTGCCCCAGTATTTTGAACTGGATAGGTGCCTCTGATTAACCGTCTTCAGGAGAAAGTAACTTCCCATGCTCTTGGGATGGCCTGCCCCAGTACGAGCCTTGAAGTGATCACCTCTGAATGACTGCTTTGAAGAAAACACCCAGATCAACTGTTCTTTGAGAGATTGGATCTCGAAGTAATTGCCCCAGCTTGGCTGAATTTGAATGTATGCCTCCGCCTTATGGCTCTTTGAGAGATTTGAATCTCGAAGTGATTGCCCCAGCTTGGCTGAATTTTGAAGAGATTGCTCGACATGATCGCCCCGGATTAGTTGGCTCTTACCAGGAATGTTGGGAAAGTCCCTACTCGATGGAGTTTTCTTGAAAAGTGAACCTCGACAGATTGTCCTTCGGAAGTTTCAGACTTCTCAACTTGGCAAGATTAAGCTTCTGGACTGAAGTTTCATGTGTGAATTTTTATGATGCCCAACAAATGTATGCAAGCAGAAAATGTTTATTCTGAGAATGAAAATTCTAATGCAACACACATATTAATCTTGAAGTTTTACTGAAAAAGATGTCGCAAACCTTTGTGAGCGAATCACTGGTTAAGATACGACATTAACTTTTGAATAATAGAAAGCATGCACATGCAACACCAACAAATCTCTTTCAACATCACTCATAGGAGTCAGGAACGCGATATCGTGGTAGTATGCTCTCAAAAATAACCCTGTTTCAGTTAGGACTTTTGAGGGTTGTATCGTGGCCTGGTTCACGGTTATAGAAACAAAGATATAGGCTCGAAGTTTATTTGTGCCCACCCCTCTTCGTGATGTTCTCCATTCCTATGTTCAGCTAGCTTTCACAAGCGCTCACTTCTCAAAAAGGGTTTTGTGATGGTTGAGGAACCAATTACACTAACGATTTAAGTACCACTCAGGTTGTTGTTTGGAGTCAGTCATCCCTTCGCCTTTCGTGTTTGTGCCACACGACTTTGTTCTTGTTCAAGGATCTTTCTTATGTAATCCTTTTCGTCTTTTGCTTTTGCATTATTTTTCTTATCCCTAACTTTTGCCTGGACTGATTCCTGTGAATGTTTGATTGTGAAGTCCAGCGGGATGCCCTAATTTTTACCTAAGTCGCTTGTTTTCAAGTTTCGACTTAGCAGGCTTTCTCATCATTTTTTTTAATTCTCTTTTTTTGAACAAATCGTGTGACACTGGTTGTCCTGATTGCTTTGAAAAGGTCATGACTGTCTCACTTCTTGATTGATGAGTAATAACCAATGTGGTTTCCGGTCTTTGGACCACTTACTTGGGATAACCATTGTGGTTTCTAGTCATTGGACCTCTTGATTTGGTAAAACGAAAGGTAATGGATCCTCATATGTACACTCCTTTTTGAAATTTGAACGCTAGGTCAAACTAACTGACGCCTACCCTGCCCCTGGGTTAAATGCAAGGGTTTTTTTCATGCGAAAAGAAACACCTACTTCAAGGCTCAAATGGGTTGGCGAGGGTCTATCTCCCTTATATCTCCAGTGTTTAGAATTTGAAACAATGCCTGTACATCGTCAACAAGGTCTTTCTCAAAAGCACACAATTAGAGATTTTTGCGTTGTCATTTCATCATCCTCCCTCATAGAGTTTAAGCACGACAGTTGGTATTGCAATGCACATACACAAAATCATGAGTGAATACGAATGGATTACTTCAAGAAAAACATGTGCATTTTATTATGGTTAACATTCAAAAACAAATAAATTTCATACAAGTAAACAAATGTTTAGCATATAAAAGAAACTACAAATGGAAATGCAGTAAAGAAACTGAATATAGTCGTAGTTGAGGAGGCTTGGCTCCGTCTGGACCCGTCAGTCTTGGATACTTTCAGCGATCAACAACTCTTTCACGGACTTGTAGTCTTCAATTCGCAGTGGTATAATTACCCACGACAATCATACCTCTTCTTCTAGGCATTCTGACTCCGACACGCGACATCTGAAGAGGGAAGTGAAGCTGAGGAGTAAAGTTTCCCCATAAGGTTGCTCGGAAAGACCTGACGATCTTCTGCCTACGTATCTCCATTGACCCAAGACCAATGAAGAATCAGAGCGACGTAGTTCCCCTCAATAGGGATGAAAATAACTTCATTCAGAATTTCCATAACCAAGCTCATCTGAGTCTTCATCTGGTTGACTTCCTGTTTCAGCAGTTTCTGGTTTTGAAATAAAGCTTATACCTCTGCCCTGAATGGCCTCAGCTGGGTCTTCCTTCGATTACCTCTGCCCGGAGTTGCTTCAAATATATACCTTGATGACTGTGATTCAAGTTGTCCATTCTGATGAGAAATCAAGTCAGAAAAAGAATTTGTCTCTGAACACCTGTCAAGAATGCAAGGATGTATGCAAATGCCATGTTCAATTATTTCTGAGGAATCTATCTGCTTTAATTCAAGTATTGATACAGAAAAATCCAACAACATGATTCAGATATGTGATCCTTGGAAACAACTGAACATGTATGCAGAAATGCTATGATGTCATGTATGCAACAGACGTGTGATCAACAATCTGATGTTGGTGTTGAGCAGTGAACCAATTGTCTGAATAGAACCATAATAGTAACACCATCTCTGTACAGAACCCCATAACTGAGAACCCAATAACTGTAAAACTGGATCACATAATAGCATAGTCACTGATGGTGTTGAAGCTGAACAACGAGCCCAGTGTCTGTGGAGAGTCATAATAACAGTCACAATATCAGGGTCACCATGGTAATCCCAGTAACAATCTCTCTGAATAGAAATCCCGGATCTCAGAATCAAAGAACCATATAGCACCAGATAATATCATAAAACAACACTGGCAAAGCGGGTATGTTGAATTTTAGGGTTCCTGCAAACCTGTAAACCCCTCCCAATCTCACGGGTGTGCTACTCGGGTCAACATCACGGACTCTCAAAGCCGAATAGCAATAATACGTTCACCATTTCCGAGAAATGGCTCATGGCCAAATCAGGGAATCGGTTTGGCATTATGTACTACTCAGGGAGGTCTCAGTTGAGTCCGGAAAGAACAAGCATCCCTCACAAGTCTCCAGCTTCAAGCACTGAGTCGAGAAACAATAGTACATTCATCCCGAAGGGTACAATACTATCGTCATACGAACAGTTTTGCTTTAACTGAATTCCTGTGAGAGAACCAGGCCATCCTATGCGAGTTCCCAGTGGGCCCTCGGATGCGAGTGGGTTTGCCAACAAATGTGGTCTGCCACTGTCATCACTGGAGAGGGTTGTTTCCACAAAGGTTCTCAATGATCGGTCCCCTGACTGCACATAACTATCAAGGTAGCGCATTAACCCAGAAAGATTCCGGTATCAATACATTCCCGAGAAGGTCGCAAGTCAAGGTGTGGAACTCACTACTACCAACATAGCAAGATGCCATGAAGCCAAAGTGGAACCACTCTAAGTCCTAGGGTGCACTCGAGCCCCGGTTAGGAGCTCATCTCACAGTAACCCCATCCCACAGAAAAAATGAAAACCAGCACAGCCAGACAGTCCAGTATAATATGATGCATGGAAAATAAAATACTGAAAGCGATAAATAAATGCGGTAAAGTAAAGTTGTAAATAAAAACTGTAAATGAAAACAGTAAAGCTAAACTAAAGCACACAACAACAAACATATAAACACCCAAAGAAACAAAACCAAACAGGCGCTAGGATTGACTCTACAAGGGAAACCGGAAGAATCAGGTTAGTCCCCAGCAGAGTCGCCAGCTGTCGCTCCCGGGATTTTCATCCTAGTACAAACGCGAAAGTGGCGCGGAAAGGTTAGAGTCGCCAGCCAGACATTTTTATCCCGAAAGAATGGGAAAGGTAATGTTGCACAAACCTGAGGAAGAAGGAAAGGACAAGGCCCTGCGAACCAAAGATCTGAGTTCGGGAGTCGGTTACGACCTGGGAAGGTATTAGCACCCCAGATCGTCCGCCGTACCCGACGGGATCCACGCTTGCTTGTTTTGTTTCAAAGGGTGAGAAATAATATGCTGCTGCTGAATAAACCGCTAACTGGAACTAGAATGAGAAATGAGAAGGAACTGAAAATGAAAACTAAACTAAAGAATGGGGAAAATGTAGGGAAAATAAAGAATGTGCTCGAACGGGCCCTACCCCGCTGCCTACGTACCTCATCGGGATAATGAGGATCAGAGTCGACGTAGTTCGCCTAACCTAGGCGGGAACTATTTGTTTGTGTTTTTTACAGCTGGAACTGCGTATGTCTATGCTCAGGTGTTGCAGGCTCGTCTGGTACGAGTGCGTTTACCGTCTTGCATGCGAGACAAGTCGTCGCGAGTTCGCGTTGTGAGTGAATGAGATGAGAAAAGAAGTTCCCGCAGGATAGTCGCTTGTTATTTGTTTTTGTCTTTTATGAGAAGTGTTTTGAATTTTGTTTGTGAACGGTCTTGTACTAAGACCTATCCATCGCGGGAAGTATTTACACCTCGCCCCGAAACAGGACGCGTATAAACACTCCGCAACAAAGTCTCGTGTCGTACAAGATTGTTCGGTTTTCATTATGTGTTTTATTACTTTTCTTTTGAGATGAGAAACAAAATGACTCAAGTTGATAAAAGGAAAAATCTAAGGGACTAAGACTCAATCCTAATTGTTTATTTATTTACAAGGTGGTCCTAATGGTTAGTGAAGTTTTCTATTCCTAATGGAAGCTTAAAACTACTAGAATTCAACTTACTTCTTAATGAAGTTAAGTTGATTCTAAGAACAATGGGGGAAACCTATTAAAGTTGTAAGATCAAATGAAGCAAAAAAAATGAAATTAAGCATAAGAAATAAAATTCTACAAAATGCATTAGAAGCATGAATTAAAAATAGTATATTTTTATTTATTCTAATTCTAAGTGAAATAAAACTTCAAGCCTAAGTATTAAACTAATCTAAGCCTAATATTCATTCTAAAAAAACAAGTTAAACTAAACCTAAGTCTAATATTAAATTAAAATGCTAAATCTAATCCATACTATTATTATTTTTTTTGTATTGACTATATTATATTTCTTAATGGCCTAAACTAAAGGTATTATGCATAACTAGGCCTAAAACTAATATTCTAAAAAAATATTACATCTCCTAGAAAAATTATGAAAATTAAACTATGGGATCCTAACATTATCTCTAATCTTATACTAAGAGGGATCCTAAAAATTTCTATTTTTTCTATGCCTAACAAATAATTATTTCCAGCTAAGAATTAATTACTATTTCCTAAGGATTATATCACTAAAACATAAGATAAAAGCTCCTAAAAATTCCACAAAAAATATCCTAAGAACTATTATGAGTCTTTTAATTACAGAAAAAAGAATGACTCAAAAAAGTTACTGGAAACTACTTAAATAAAATTAACAAAATCCAGCATAAATAATAGAAATTCAATAGAACTAATTAATAGAAAAATTCAGAATTAATTCAAAAATAAACAAATTCCAGAAAATAAAAATGTCATAAATTTCTAAATTGATTTATTAAGCTACTTAATTTTTTTGGGAATTTTCTAATTATTTTTATTATTTTTTGTGAAATTATTTCTAAACTATAATTAACTACAAAATAAATTCTAAAGAAATAAATACAGGGGGTGTCCTTAGTATATTTTTCTAGTTCTTTTCATAAACTGGGCTCAGAAATGGGGTACTAATATGAAAAGGAATAGGCCCAATTCGCAGCCTTGAGAGGGGGATGTGCAGACAGCAGTTTTCTTAGTTATTTTCTATATTGGGCTTAAAAATGGGGTACCAATAGCAGAACTTAGGCCCATATGGAGCTTGTATTAAAATTAATGATCCCTATTATACTATTATTTACACTAAGATTAAATTGATCTTACTATAATATTATTTCTAAAAATCTGAAATTAAGAAAATGAATTAAACTCACCTAAACTAATATTTTGTCTAAAAATCAGAATTAAACTATAGTTTTAATATTTAATCAAAAAAGAGTTAACTAATAATCCTAAAAAATGAATTAAATTCTTAATTTATGATTAACATTTTTTTAAAATCTTAATTAAAAAAACATGAATTAAACTTAGTTCTAATAAAAAAAGAATTAACCAATAATCTTAGAAAATGAATTAAATTCTTAATTTATGATTAACATTTTTTTAAAATCTTAATTAAAAAAACATGAATTAAACTTAGTTCTAATAAAAAAAGAATTAACCAATAATCTTAGAAAATGAATTAAATTCTTAATTTATGATTAACATTTTTTAAAATCTTAATTAAAAAAACATGAATTAAATTCTTAATTTATATATGACTTAAACCTTTAATCTAATACTAATGTTTTCTAAAATATTAATTTAAGAACATGTAATATACTAAACTTAGACTAATATTTTAATTTAAGAAAATAACAGACTAAACTTATGATTATAACTTAATTTAACAATCTTATCTCATAATTAATCAGTAATCAAATTAATAAGAAAATGAAAATGTTAATTACAATAAACCCAACAATCAAAGCTGAAACAAAAGCAACCCTAACCCTAAATCCCTTTTCTCCTTCCTCTTGACACCGCCGCCGACAAACCCTTCCGTCTCCCTCTTCTTCGTTTCGCCACCATCCCTTTCTTCATCAACGTTCTCCATTCGACTCCCTCCCTCTCTCTCGACCTCACCATCTTCTTCCTCCTCTGTTGTCTATCCCTTCAACATAATCCTCTAACAGAATAACCAAACTAAACCTAAACTGGACACTCCTTCCGATCCGAAAATCAAACATCCTATCGCTCATCTTCTTCAATCCAGAACGAAAGTAAACTATGCCTTCATGAAAGATCCGGCGTAACCTAAACACGACGGCGCACCATAAAACCTAAACAATACCAATACCCTAACCTTCCATCTTCCTCCCTTTATCTTCTTCGAATCCGACACCGTCAGAACTTAACCTAACGCTATCTCCATAACCGTTCCACCACCGGAACCACACAAGCAAAATAAAAGCTTCGGCAAACGCCATCAAGAACACAACAAGTGCTTAGGTCTTCAAGAGAAATCAAGTGTGTACCTGGTGAATTAACGGCGCATGGAGGACGTCGGAAGGGTGAAGCCGCCTCTTGCGTTTTGATGATGCTGAAACGTTGCCGATCCACTCTTTCGGTCAACAATCTAATATTGGGATATGTAACCCTAGCCTGCAAAACCGGTGACGAAGACTCGCGAAGCTCTGATTCGACGGTGGAGGAGGATGGATTCAAACCGAAAGATCCGTGTGGTGTTACTGAATCGTCGAAAACTGCAGACCGGATGGCGATTGCAGGGCTTTGATTCCGTTGGTTAAGTCTCTCTCGATTCTTCAGATTACAGGTATTGAACCACCTTACCCAACTGGTGTAACTTTGGCTAAATCCGCATCAATATTGATTGGCTCAATTCTTTCCTTGATTCTTTTGCAGGTTCCTCATCAGTGAAAACAATTATGCAGCATTGATGGAGTATTGATGCTGGTTTGTAACTGATGGGATTGATGAAGAATGGATGAAGGTTCAGGATCAAAGAATCACTCTGAGACTTGGGAAAGAACTCAGAAAGAATGGTTATGGGAGGAGCAGAAGAAGAAGGGAGAGAAGTTATGAGAGGGGAAGAGAGAAAAATGGCGGAAGAAAACTCCAATGTGAAGGGTGATTCTGACTTATAGAAGATTCTCACCAGAAATCATCTAGAAGCTTCAGGTACCTTCCCTATCTGAATTCAGTTATGATGGTTAGGAATTAGTTATTTTCGGTTATGAAATTGATTCTGTTATGCATTGTTGTAAACTCAACTCATTGTTAATTCTGCTGTGCCTTTCTCACTATGATTCTCCTTCTAATCCTGTTATTAAGTTTCTCTTGATTTCTTCTTTTCTTTCGTGAAACTCTGTTGGTAGTAAATCATAAGCTAACTGAACTTATGTGATAGCTTAGGTGAATAATTCATGAATTGTGGTTTTTACTTGTCCTGAATTCTCCTCTTTTGAGTGTAATTTTTCTTTTTTGCTCCTGAATTCAGATTCGCACCCTTGTAATCTCTATGTCATAGTGTTTTTTTTCTGTTCCAATTTCTGTTTCAATATGGACCTGAATTTAAACGATGGTATTGGTTCTTATTTGCAGGCGTGGTTGTCGAAGATTGATGTAGTTTGGTTCCAAGTTGATGCGGATTGAAGTTGAACAATGGACAAAGAAGCCTCTTTTTTTCTCTTTGTAGTTTTTCTTCTGAATTTGTATAGCATTCTTGCTGGATAAAAATGCATCCATTAGAAGTTTATGTTAGGACCTCTTGTATCAATTTTGTTGAAGTTTACTGGTGTAAATCCCCTCCTTGTAACCAAATTTCAGTTTAGACTTGTAATTGACTTTTAAAATTAAACTCTCTGAATTTTGTTGAACATTTTGGATGTAATAGAATTTTCTCCTAGAATCAACTTGTAACTGTTTCCTCTCCCTTTTTGTTTGTATATTTCTTCTAGCTTTTGTAATTGAATTTTTGCCCTTAACACATATATTCTTTGTTACAATACATAAACTCCAAAAATGATAATATCAAATTGTATTAATGAGCGTTAAATGGGCCAACACAAAACAAACTTTAAAAGTATGCTTAAAAATTGGTCACGGGATTGGCAAAACATGGAAGTAAAAAGAATGTTAACCGGAAATAAGAGATGTTATAAATGGATTTTATTAGACACGGATTTGGATTTAGTATAACTAAATGGAAATTAATTTAATGACTTGGATACTATGATGAAAACAAAAGGAAATGACTTCCTATTATTTTGGTGATGGTTATAAAGCGAAATTCACCAATGAATTTAAATGGTGCAAAAATGAACAAGGAGAGTACATGAGTTTGACACGGGCTATGAAAATTGAGAGATGGTTCAAAACAAATCATGGGAAAAAGGATAAATGGAAAACTGAAAATGAATTGATGGAAACGTAAAAGAAAATGGGAATTGAAGAATGAAAGAGGACTAGAATAATCGGGAATGGCTTATGACAATGAGAATGAATGGATATGGTATCTCAATTTTGGCCCAAAGCTTATTTTGAATTCTTTCCAACAACGTACCCACTTCCGAGCCACTGAATAATTTTCCAGGTTAGTCACACCTCTTTGAATCGTCTGAACCATGACATGACCATTCTAATCCCGATGAAATCACTGATAAACTGAGAGTTCAAACACGAACACTGAATACGCACTGTTTAAGAGATGGTCTAGTGTCCCAAAATAATCTTACCGCTGCAGTGATATTTCAATAATTTGACCAAAATTAAGTCACACTCCCATCTAAATTGAGACACAACTGAACACCCGCATTCGAAGTAGAACCAATACCCCAGTGAATATTCTCCACCATTTCAATCTCTGACAGATACAGATAAGGAGCGAAACCCTAGATTCAAGGGGACTGAATCACATGCCTCAGACATCCATGAAATGTACTAATATGATATTAAATGCAAATGAATACGAACTGATACGCCAGTAGAGAGAATAAATATGAGGGCAAATTTTGAGGTATTACACTCTTTTATTCACTTTTATCCAATTAAATTCAAATATTCATTTTTTTTTGTTATCCATTTCATTTTTCCTTCATTTACCAAATATACCATAATTCCAATTCCATCTTTTTTTTATATATCCATAAACCATTGTTAATCCATTATCCATATCCATTTCTTCATATTAAATATTTTTTTGTTCTTTTTTGTCCAAATTTATTAATCATTTTTTTTCTTTAATCCATTTCTTCTAATATCCATTTTTTTCTCAATTTCATTTTTTATCCAAACTTTAACTTTTCTTCATATTACCACTTGATTCACAAATTTACAAGAAAAAATAAAGGCCCATTGGCCCATTCATTGCAAAGAAAAATAGCTGCACAATTCCCCCACAAACAATTGAAACCAAGCCGTACCAAGCTGAAGCCACAACCATACGTGAACTTTTCCAATCAACATCAAGCCAGCACAAAACGCAGGCCCAGCATCATCACAAGCCGTAGCACAACACGCAAGCCACAACGTGTACAACCTCCTACACGTGAACAAAGCTAGCATCACCTTCAGCTTTCCCAGCCGTACACAACTTTCGGTGGACAAAACGACGTCACAACAAGATCCAGCTGCTTCTTGCAAGCCACAACACTTCCAAGCCAATCCCGCAGCTCACACCAGCCAAGCCGTTGTGCCGCTGCGTGATATTCTCAGGCTCACATCAAACAACCAGCTTCAATAAACACGGACCGTACAAGCCCAGCTTCACACTTGAAAGCCTTCACGCCGTACAACTCATTCACAAGCAGCCAAAACGCAAGCCATACCTCACACCAGCTACACACACCGAAATGCACACGGATTCAACGCAACAACCACAAGACACAAAACGCAGCAGGCCTACAATTAAAACGCAGAAAGAAAAAAACCAAATCACGCGAAACACACAACTCAAAACGCAAGGGCCTGCCAGCACAAAACACAAACCCAGCGTTACGCACCCTTCGTGACTTCAAAACGCGGAAGAATCACTTCAAAACGGCAACATGAATTGGGTTGCAAATTGAATCACAAACTCTATAAATTGAGTAGCTTCCTCACTCCAAATTCAAGCTTTGAAAGTCCTTTAAACCCCTGCCAAAAAATCACCAAAGCTTCAACTTCAATTTTTCCAACTTTTCGTTCCATTTTATTCACCTTCGATCCGAACTAACCTTCAAATTGTTCATTCACTCTTCTTCAATCTTCCTTTCTAAACATCTCGCAACACCTTCGTTTTCTCATTTTTCAACATCTTCGCTTAACAACGAAAACGACGGCACAACAATAGTAGTGAGAAAGAGACCGAAACACATCAAAAGAGAAGAATCAGAGGCATTTTTTCTCACTGAAGAAGGTAATTGCGCCGTGGTTTTGATGAATGTTGAAAAGGAATAGTGACGGCGGATACAGGGAGAAGAGGAAGTTGCGTTCATGTGTGGAAGAAGAGGATTTACTTTTTTTATTTATTTTTATAATTCTGATTTTTATAAAAATAGGCCATGTGTTGGTTAGTGGACCTTGGTCCATTTTCTTTTCAAAGTGCTATCCACTACTCCAAATTCAGCGCCTCCCCATCCCCTCCTTTCATATTTGGCTTTGTTTTTTTTTATTGTTTTTATATACTTTGTTTAGTATTTTATAAGAAATTGATAAAACTTTTTGTTTCTATTTTTTTTTCTCTAATTTTTGTTTTATTTCTAAAAAGAAATATGAAAATTATTTGAAAATTTATTTTGACAAGTCTTTCTTGTTAGAAATAATATTCTAATTCTTTTTTTATGGATTCTATTTTAGATCCATCTTTTATTTCATCTCTTTTTTTTTTGGTCGATGAGATCTCCGATTCGCGATTATTGGTTTTCGAAGATGTTTAATCTTCATTATTTCAAATCTATGGATGAATGATCATTTGGATCATTCTCCATACTTTGGAATCGTGATAGGTTGCCTTCGATAATACAATGTGAAATCTCGATTAAGATTAGACTGTTACCTTTTCTTTTCGTGTGACATGTTTTCGGAGAATGATACATCATATCATTTCTCTAACATGTATTAGCACAAATATTTTCCACCTTAATTGGTGGTGGCCGACCTCATTTGTAGGGTAATTACTTCGTAAATTACTCGGCGATTGCTTAACATAGACCTAAACTTGTCCCGAATTCGGATTAAGATCCATTTGGATCCGGTTGCCTCGATTTTGGTTATCTTTTTCTGGTTGTGTTTGATTAAGTTCATCATACCATTTCTATGTAAATATCATAATAATATTAATATACTAACCATTTAAATTCAATCTCTCGCACCTTATCCTCTTTATTTTAATCTTTCGCTCCTTATCTCTTATTATGCTTTTATTATATTATATCATTCATCATATTGCTTATTGTTTATATTGTTATGCTTGTGATTTTTCCTTTGTCCATTTGGACACAAAAACACTAATAACAGATTAAACATCTAAAAGATTTGTGACTTTAATTTCGGACTATGGCTACTATCCTTAGCATTGGACTTGGAGTTGGACTTAGATTCTAGGATCATTCCCTTGCTTGAGCTATTATGGATTGAAGACGTTGGCTCCGATTGAGTTCACTTATTTATGAAGATGGAAATCCGATTGTTTCAAAGAATGTTCACCATACGGTTTGATCGTTCTTCTCTTAACTTTTACATTCAAGTCTTAGGATAGTCCCTTCATCTCCTCCCACTTCTTAAATTTTCAAATCTCCTTCCTATTTTCAAAAACTTTCTTTGTTTTCAAACTTCAAATATTTTCGCAATCAAACATTGACTTAGGTCAAGCGATTTTACCTTTTTTTCATTTCATTTTCTTAATAAATGCTAAACTACATAAGCATATCGAAACTTTTCTTCTCAAACACTTTAAAACATTCAAAACTCATTCAATTGTTTTTGTGCCCTCGTGCACGTTTCTTTCAACCTTTTTCATGTTTAGATATGATTCATTCTTTCTAGCGGAATTATTCGCTAAAGAATGACGACTTATCTTTACATTTTAAAATCAAGTCAACTCATTGTTTCTTTTCACAATTTGTACCACGAACTACGAGGTTTTGATCTCGCATTGCACTTTGTGGGTACGTAGGCATGAGACAATCGTCTCTTCAAACACAAAAATCTTAAAAAAACATTCCTCTTCTCATCTCTTCAATCTTTTTTCAAGCAAACCATTTCAAACCAAAAAAGCAGTAAATATTTCAAAGGGTTCCCGTGGAGTACCACAGACATTTTGGGTGCGTAAAACCTTCCCAATTTGTAACTTATCCCCTTACCCGTTCTCTGTTTGTTTCTTCTAGATTTTGCTTTTAGATTCATTAGGTTTTATTCGCTCTTTTCCCTTTTCCATTTGTAATAAAATAAAAGCGCGGTGGCGACTCTGTTTACCTTGAGTTAAGTTAATCAATAGCTTACACTCATGATTTTACCGCTACAAAAAAGTGGCGACTCTGCTGGGGAGTCAATCTCTAAGTGGATTCGGCCTACTTTGATTTGTTTACTGCTTTAGTTTGATTTGTTTGTTACTTGGTTGTTCTGTTTCGGTTTTGGTGATCCTCTGTGAGATAGATCCTAGCCCGGATCTGAGTGGAACTTATGATAGGACGACGATATTCGAAGCGATATGCGATGGAGTAGTCCAAAGTGATATCAATTTGATAATCTCCACTCAGTTAGGCTCTCTTGGATTATCATTGTCATGACGAGTAATCGTACGTGGCATTATTTTCCGACCTTGAGCTGATCATACTGAGGAGCGTAGAACCCTTAACCAATCAAAGCCAATTTAGGAACGTAGTGCGGAAACTATCTGAGTGTAAACTTAAGGTGGTTGTCACGCGATACTACACTCGGACGAGGTCTATTTTAAGAATGTTATCGGTTAGGGAGTAATCCAACGTACCGATGATATTCTAAAGATGGCTGTTAACTCCGGGAACCTCTGTTAGCACCCTTTTGGTTTTTTGCAGGTACAATGAAGACAAACCTTAGTACATGCCTGTGTGGGTTGGTGTTCTGTTACCTTGACTCCATGTTCGTGATTCGAACCTTTGAACCTGAGTGCTTCGCGTGATCTTGTTTGTGGTTGTTGCATCTACATATTCATCATGATCATCTTCACAACCATTTTTCTAGGAAAATAATTCCGATTATTGCAAATATTGGAAAAAAGTAAATATTCCTTTTTGTCAGGATTTTTCATGACCGTATTCTCGATGTTGACCATGTTTGCAATAATCGAGTTGTTTTTTCTGAAAATGGGAGTGAACATCGTATATCATTGCATCCTCGCATATTCTTGCGTTCATCCGAGTTGTGTGGGAACTCATCCCGGTTGTTTCTTTCCTCAGTTGTCTGTTGATCTGTCAAGCTGACTCCTCACCACAGATACGGTACTAGAGCTGCTAACAGATTGAGAGCTATCAGATTGAGAATGGAACACCAAGAACAACATAACATGGAAGTCCGGATGGAGATTGATGAGTTGAAGGCCGATATGACCAGGCTCACTGAAATGATGCAAGTTCTGATTGCTCGAGGTGAACCACCTCAAAGGACTGTTATCTCTGAAGTTTTCACTGCTGTTGTTGACCCTCCTATTATTCAGCAACCGGTATCTACTTGGCCAGAATATGGGTTACCTCCGGATTATGTGCCAGTTTCTACTACTGCTCAAATTGGTGGTCCATCTGTTGTGCCAGTCTTTTCAGCTCCGACTTTTGTCGAACCTCAACCTGTTGTGCACACTACTGCTAAGACTACTTATCAGAATTCTCCTTTTTTGTACCAAGCTGCTGGTCCACAAGCTGAAAGTCAGGGTGAACCTGGATATATGGATGAAGTTAGAGAGCAATGTTTGACTTTTGAGAAGAGGGTAAGAGGTCTAGAAGGAAATGATGTCTTCGGTGCTGCTGCGATAGACATGTGTTTGGTTTCCGACTTGGTTCTTCCTGATAAGTTCAAGGTTCCTGTATTTGAGAAGTACAATGGTCATACTTGTCCAAAGATTCATCTGCTGATGTATTGTCGCAAAATGGTTGTGCATGCCAAGGATGACAAGCTGCTTATTCATTGTTTTCAAGATAGTTTGAGTGGTGTTTCTATGAAGTGGTATGTTGGACTTGAGAAGAGTCACATCCGAAGCTGGAAGGATTTATCTGATGCTTTTGTAAGACAATATAAGTACAATCTGGACATGGCGCCTGACCGTCGTCAACTTCAAAACATGTCACAGAAAGAGAAAGAATCGTTCAAAGAGTATGCTCAGCGTTGGAGAGAGCTAGCTGCTCAAGTGGAGCCACCTTTGCCCGAGAAAGAATTAACTGGTTTGTTCATGGACACTCTTCAACCGTTCTTTTGGGAGAAAAGGGTAGGAAGTGTTTCATCCGGTTTTTCTGATCTAGTCACTATTGGAGAAAGACTAGAGGAAGGTATCAAGAAAGGTAAGATTACCAATTCTGAATCTCCTAATGCTGCAAGAAAGTCTTTTGGGAACTTTCACAAGAGAAAAGATGGTGATGCTTATGCTGTTTCAACTGAGAGGAGGCCTTATCGCCCGCAACAACGATATGTTCAACCATATGTAGCTGCAATTGCTCCTGTTGTTAAAACTCCACCTGCTCAAACTCAAGTTCAAGGTCAAGCTCAACCAGCTCAAGCTCAAGTTCAAATTCGAGCTCAAGCTCAGGCTCCTCATCCTGCTGTTGGACAAAATCAGTATCGCAATAGGCCAAACTTTGATCCTATCTCGATGCCTTACACTGAGTTGTTTCCTTCCTTGATTAAGAGTGGTTTAATTACTACTAGGCCTCCGCCTCCTGTTCCAAATCCTCTTCCGGTTGGTTATAGATCGGATCTTCGCTGCGAATTTCATCAAGGTGGAACTGGTCATGACCTGGAACATTGCTTTGCACTGAAGGCTAAAGTGCAAAAACTTATCAGGAACAACATCCTTTACTTTAATGACACTAATCCCAATGTTATCAACAATCCTTTGCCGAAGCTTGGGAAGTGAATATTCGAGAGGAATTCAACAGTTAAATTTTCTTCAAGGCCAGAATATCAGACGGGACAGCTCATCCTTGTTGCTGATGGATCACTAGGCCATTGTTTCTTTATGTTTGCAATTTTCTTCAATTGTATTGACTTGTTTGCTTTTAAACTTTGTTTGTACTTTCATGTTGGTTTTAATGAAATGAGCATTGCTTTGTTTTGATTCAATTGCATTTATTATTTGCATCTTTATGCTTTACATCTCAAGTTCATTTATCTTTTCTCAAGCTTTCACAATGATTGGAGGGAGGATGATGAAAACGAGATACCCATAATTGTTGTTGGTATGCTTTCAATTGAGACTTGGTTGATGATATACATGCATTGTTTCAAATCCCAAACACTGGAGAAATAAGGAAGTTAATCCCTTGTCAACCCCTTTGAGCCTTGAAGTTGGAGTTTCTTTCTATTCGAAAAAACCCGCAATTTTAACCCGGGGATGGGTAGTTCTCAATTAATTCAAATGTGCATTCAAGTACAAGAGAATCATTCAAGACACCTTTCAATAAAGGTTTCAATCTCAAGCTTTCCTTCATACACGTCAAAGAAGTATTGAAGATGTTTCTCAATTCAAAAGTCAATGATGGTTCGTCGTAATCATTAAGCCATGCAGTCATTATCTTTCAAAAAAAATTGATATTGAAAAATTTATTGAAAAAAAATCAAAGCCCGCTAAGTCAAAACCTATGAAGGAGACTTAGACAAAAAACTGGGGCATCCCGCTGACTGTAAGTTGAAATGACACAGTTCAGGCAAAAGTTAGGGATAATAAAAGAAAGGTTTATCAAGAGGTCATCAAAATCCTCAACAAAAGCAAGATAAGTGGACCAAAGTCCTTACTATAAATAACAAAAGGAAAGATGTGACTGCTATCTCAAAATCCTCTGGCTTATGGACCATCTTCGTCTGTGCAATCCCAAATTGTTTGGAACTTGAATGCATAGGCTGAATTAATTGAATGTAGGACTGGAGTTCATCACGAAGTTGGGTTGGGTACAAATAAACTTTGAGCCTATATCCTTTGATTCATAAACCGTGAACCAGACCACGTTACAACCTTCAAAAGTCCTAATTGAATTCAGGTTTCTTTTGAAAAGCATACTACAACGAGGTTGCGTAAACTGACTCCCAAGTTCTTTACCAATCATTTGTTTATTACTTTTGCTTTATCTTTAATTTTTGTCTCAACCGCCGTGTTTTGACAATGTTTTCATTTACTTTACATCAATAAATTATATTCCAAAAATGATTCTTGATTTCAAACTTTGCATTGAACTTTGCATTAAAATTACCAGGTTTGTACAAACATTTTTATTTGCAAATAAAATTTCCTCATCAAGGAATTTCAAACGGTTGAGAAACTTGGTCGGAGATCTTATCAGGGGCAAGTTCTTCCCAGGTCCTATGGTTCAAGAGTTGTTGCTCAGCGCAAGTTGTTCTCAGATGTGGTTAGTTAGAAGATTCTCTGCAAGTTTCACACTGGGTTATTTTCTCAGCATTCATTTCAAGAACTGAAGCCATGATCAGTTTATTCTCTCAACAGTTATTTCAAAGATCTGAATATTTTCTCCAGCAGTAGTCATGAACTGAATCCATTATCAGTTTACCTTCATCAGTCATTGAACTTGGGGCAACTTTCTTCAAGAATCCTCAAGCAGCTTCGCATGACTTTTCTCAAAAGATTTTCAACTTGGTATAGTTTACTGGTGTGAAAGAGATTTGTTCAGCAGTAGTATCTCCAATTTTCGAGCAGAATGGCAGTGATGTCTGTGTTGAGGAATCAGTTTTCCATCTTTTCCACTCCTCTAAGAGTCTAAACTGGTTGTCAGCATTTTCTCTCATATTATATTCTTGGGTGTGTTATTCCCCAGTTTTGTTTACATTTGCATATTTGAGTGTTTTAGTCCTCATTATGCGTTTTCTCGGGTGTGTTATTCCCCAGTTTTTTTTACCTTTGCATATTTGAGTGTTTTAGTCCTCATTATGCGTGTTCTTGGGTGGTTTAGTCCCCATTTTCGTAAATGTCTGCATACTGAGTGTTTTAGTCCTCATATGCATTTCTTGAGGTCTTTTTGTTTTCAACTTCTTACTTTGTGATCAAAGTCCAACTTACTTGACATTCGTCTGTCTCTCCTGAACTTTTTCTTCACCTACTTGTTGTGTCTTCTCATATATTACACCCTTTTATCCGATTGCCATTCTCGGATGTCCATAGTGAAGTCATCATTGATTTGAGGTACTGTCCTGGACTTTTTCCATCTCATTCAGTTTTGTTCCTGAATGTTGTGATTCACATTTTATCCGATTGCTATTCTTGGATGTTGTGATCATTTTCTTTCCGATTGCCATTCTCGGATGTCCATAGTGAAGTCATCATTGATTTGATGTACTGTCCCAGACCTTTTTCCATCTCATTCAGTTTTATTCCTGAATGTTGTGATTCACATTTTATCTGATTGCTATTCTTGGATGTTGTGATCACTTTCCGTCCGGTTGCCATTCTCGGATTTCCATGTTGGAGTCATCATCGAGTTGATGTACTTTCCCGAATTTTTTCCCACTTCATTCAGTTATGTTCCTGAATGTTGTGATTCACATATTTTTATCTGATTGCCATTCTCAGATGTTGTGATTACCTTTTTCCGATTGCCATTCTCAGATATCCCTAGTAAAGTCAGTAATGGCATCCTTGGGATGCTTTTGATGTATCTTTTTCGTAACTATTTCTCACTTCATTCAGTGCCATTCCGGGATGTTGTGATCCTTTTTGTCCAATTGTCATTCTTGGACATCTTCACCTTAGCTGAGCCATGTGTTGGTCTCTAGCATGTTGTTTTTCCCGTCGGAGTCTTATGCTCCTTATCCCCAGCGTTTATTCTTTTTCACGTGTCGTCTTATCCCTCACGGATTTCTCTGCATTTCATATGTTTTCATATACATTTCATATCATCTCATAGTATTCTCATAACATTTCATGTGCTTTCATAACATTTTGTATCATTCACATATCATTTCCATATCATTTCATATCGTTCATTTCATTTCGTTCCATTTTTTGGCATCTTAGGATCAAAAATTGGGTTTTTTGATATTTAAGTATCTTCCATCTTGTCGAAACGAAGATTTCAATCTTCATTATCTCTGGATTGAAGAAACTTAAATAAGGGCATCTGTCATACCCTAATTTTTGACCCTAAGATTTTTCGTATCTCATCTGCGTTTGCATACAAACAAGATCACGCATTGTTCGTTTATCTTTTTTCAGGTGCAGATCTATGCCTTACAGGGGATCACCATGTTTAATTGCTGTTATTTGTTTATATTTACTAACCTCTAACCAAAATACCAAAAAAATATGTTGCAGTTGCTTCTTCTTCTCTCTGTGGTGCAGGATTTTAAAGACAGGGCAGTGATTTCAATTCAGATACGTTTGTTCAGTCACAATTCGATTCAGACAGACGTTTGACCTAATCTTGGTCAAATTATCAAAGGATTGATTCAACTGCAAGTTGTGTTGTGTGTGAAAGTCATCAGTCATCAGACAGTGTTTTGTGCGAAGTTTGGTTTGAATCTTCAAGTTCACAAGTTTATCAGCAGTTCATCTGAGGATTTATTTTCCTCAAGATAGATTCAAATAATCAAGGCAATTTTTCAGACGATGGTTGTGGCTTGAGTTGCGAATCGTTCAGTGGTTTATTCCTCAGGCAGTGCGTGTTCAAAGTTCAAGATGTGTTGCGTGCGAAAATCATCAGGTTATCAGGCAGTGTTTCATGTAAATTTTGGGTTGAATCTTCAGTTTCAAGTTATCTAGTTGGTTCAAAGGTGGTCGTGGTCAGTGGCTTGTGAAAGAAAAAATCAGAAATTTGTTGTGGGCTAAAATCTAGTTTTCATATCCATTATTCATTTTTTCGATTAAACCATTTATTCACCTATATTCCCTTTTCAATAATCATTTCCATTATTCCAAATTCAATTCTTTTTTCCAAATTTATTTCATTAACCATTTTCGATTCCCGATTATTTCATCCCATTTTTATATTTCGATTTCCATTGTTTTTCTATTCATTTTTTCAATTCCTCTTTTATTCACTTTTATCCAACTAAATTCAAATATTCATTTTTTTTGTTATCCATTTCATTTTTCCTTCATTTACCAAATATACCATAATTCCAATTCCATCTTTTTTTTATATATCCATAAACCATTATTAATCCATTATCTATATCCATTTCTTCATATTAAATATTTTTTTGTTCTTTTTTGTCCAAATTTATTAATCATTTTTTTTCTTTAATCCATTTCTTCTAATATCCATTTTTTTTCTCAATTTCATTTTTTATCCAAACTTTAACTTTTCTTCACATTACCACTTGATTCACAAATTTACAAGAAAAAAAAAGGCCCATTGGCCCATTCATTGCAAAGAAAAATAGTTGCACAATTCCCCCACAAACAATTGAAACCAAGCCGTACCAAGCTGAAGCCACAGCCACACGTGAACGTTTCCAATCAACATCAAGCCAGCACAAAACGCAGGACCAGCATCATCACAAGCCGTAGCACAACACGCAAGCCACAACGCGTACAACCTCCTACACGTGAACAAAGCTAGCATCACCTTCAGCTTTCCCAGCCATACACAACTTTCGGTGGACAAAACGACGTCACAACAAGATCCAGCTGCTTCTTGCAAGCCACAACACTTCCAAGCCAATCCCGCAGCTCACACCAGCCAAGCCGTTGCGCCGCTGCGTGATATTCTCAGGCTCACATCAAACAACCAACTTCAATAAACACGGACCGCACAAGCCCAGCTTCACACTTGAAAGCCTTCACGCTGTACAACTCATTCACAGGCAGCCAAAATGCAAGCCATACCTCACACCAGCTACACACACCGAAATGCACACGGATTCAACGCAACAACCACAAGACACAAAACGCAGCAGGCCTACAATTAAAACGCAGAAAGAAAAAAAAAACAAATCACGCGAAACACACAACTCAAAACGCAAGGGCCTGCCAGCACAAAACGCAAACCCAGCGTCACGCACCCTTCGTGACTTCAAAACGCGGAAGAATCACTTCAAAACGGCAACAGGAATTGGGTTGCAAATTGAATCACAAACTCTATAAATTGAGTAGCTTCCTCACTCCAAATTCAAGCTTTGAAAGCCCTTTAAACCCCTGCCAAAAAATCACCAAAGCTTCAACTTCAATTTTTCCAACTTTTCGTTCCATTTTATTCACCTTCGATCCGAACTAACCTTCAAATTGTTCATTCACTCTTCTTCAATCTTCCTTTCTAAACATCTCGCAACACCTTCGTTTTCTCATTTTTCAACATCTTCGCTTAACAACGAAAACGATGGCATAACAATAGTAGTGAGAAAGAGACCGAAACACATCAAAAGAGAAGAATCAGAGGCATTTTTTCTCACTGAAGAAGGTCATTGCGTCGTGGTTTTGATGAATGTTGAAAAGGAATAGTGACGGCGGATACAGGGAGAAGAGGAAGTTGCGTTCATGTGTGGAAGAAGAGGATTTACTTTTTTTATTTATTTTTATAATTCTGATTTTTATAAAAATAGGCCATGTGTTGGTTAGTGGACCTTGGTCCATTTTCTTTTCAAAGTGCTATCCACTACTCCAAATTCAGCGCCTCCCCCTCCCCTCCTTTCATATTTGGCTTTGTTTTTTTATTGTTTTTATATACTTTGTTTAGGTTTTTATAAGAAATTGATAAAACTTTTTGTTTCTATTTTTTTTCTCTAATTTTTGTTTCATTTCTAAAAAGAAATATGAAAATTATTTGAAAATTTATTTTGACAAGTCTTTCTTGTTAGAAATAATATTCTAATTCTTTTTTTTATGGATTCTATTTTAGATCCATCTTTTATTTCATCTTTTTTTTTTTGGTCGATGAGATCTCTGATTCGCGATTATTGGTTTTCGAAGATGTTTAATCTTCATTATTTCAAATCTATGGATGAATGATCATTTGGATCATTCTCCATACTTTGGAATCGTGATAGGTTGCCTTCGATAATACAATGTGAAATCTCGATTAAGATTAGACTGTTACCTTTTCTTTTCGTGTGACATGTTTTCGGAGAATGATACATCATATCATTTCTCTAACATGTATTAGCACAAATATTTCCACCTTAATTGGTGGTGGCCGGCCTCATTTGTAGGGTAATTACTTCGTAAATTACTCGGCGATTGCTTAACATAGACCTAAACTTGTCCCGAATTCGGATTAAGATCCATTTGGATCCGGTTGCCTCGATTTTGGTTATCTTTTTGTGGTTGTGTTTGATTAAGTTCATCATACCATTTCTATGTAAATATCATAATAATATTAATATACTAACCATTTAAATTCAATCTCTTGCACCTTATCCTCTTTATTTTAATCTCTCGCTCCTTATCTCTTATTATGCTTTTATTATATTATATCATTCATCATATTGCTTATTGTTTATATTGTTATGCTTGTGATTTTTCCTTTGTCCATTTGGACACAAAAACACTAATAACAGATTAAACATCTAAAAGATTTGTGACTTTAATTTCGGACTATGGCTACTATCCTTAGCATTGGACTTGGAGTTGGACTTAGATTCTAGGATCATTCCCTTGCTTGAGCTATTATGGATTGAAGACGTTGGCTCCGATTGAGTTCACTTATTTATGAAGATGGAAATCCGATTGTTTCAAAGAATGTTCACCATACGGTTTGATCGTTCTTCTCTTAACTTTTACATTCAAGTCTTAGGATAGTCCCTTCATCTCCTCCCACTTCTTAAATTTTCAAATCTCCTTCCTATTTTCAAAAACTTTCTTTGTTTTCAAACTTCAAATATTTTCTTAATCAAACCTTGACTTAGGTCAAGCGATTTTACCTTTTTTTCATTTCATTTTCTTAATAAATGCTAAACTACATAAGCATATCGAAACTTTTCTTCTCAAAAACTTTAAAACATTCAAAACTCATTCAATTGTTTTTGTGCCCTCGTGCACGTTTCTTTCAACCTTTTTCATGTTTAGATATGATTCATTCTTTCTAGCGGAATTATTCGCTAAAGAATGACGACTTATCTTTACATTTTAAAATCAAGTCAACTCATTGTTTCTTTTCACAATTTGTACCACGAACTACGAGGTTTTGATCTCGCATTGCACTTTGTGGGTACGTAGGCATGAGACAATCGTCTCTTCAAACACAAAAATCTTAAAAAACATTCCTCTTCTCATCTCTTCAATCTTTTTTCAAGCAAACCATTTCAAACCAAAAAAGCAGTAAATATTTCAAAGGGTTCCCGTGGAGTACCACAGACATTTTGGGTGCGTAAAACCTTCCCAATTTGTAACCTATCCCCTTACCCGTTCTCTGTTTGTTTCTTCTAGCTTTTGCTTTTAGATTCATTAGGTTTTATTCGCTCTTTTCCCTTTTCCATTTGGAATAAAATAAAAGCGTGGTGGCGACTCTGTTTACCTTGAGTTAAGTTAATCAATAGCTTACACTCATGATTTTACCGCTACACTCCTACTGAAGGGATGGCTCCAAGATTTGAAAGATGCTACATGTCCCTAGATGGAACCAAAAAAGCTTTGACAAGATCATGTAGACCTTTCATAGGATTGGATGGTTGTCATTTGAAACACAAGTATGGAGGGATTCTCTTGATTGCTGTTGGCAATGATCCTAATGATCAGTACTTTCCAATTGCATTTGTTGTGGTAGAGATGGAAACTAAAGATTCATGGAGCTGGTTCATGAAATTGCTAATTGAGGACATTGGTGATCGTAGGTGGTGCTTCATCTCTGACCAACAAAAGGTAGTTTTAATATTTTGTTTGAAAGATTGTTATTGCAATTATTAATTTTGAAACGTTGTTATTGCCTGCACTTATTCATTCTGAAACATTATTATTGTACTTAATAATTCTGAAACATTGTTATTGCCTGCACAAACAGGGCCTGGTCCAGGTTTTTGAAGAAGAGTATCCAGCATACGAGCATAGGTTTTGCTTGAGACACCTATATGCAAACTTTAAGAAGAAGTTTGGAGGTGACACATTGTATAGAGATCTCATGATGGCTGCTGCAAAAGCAACCTATTTTGAAGCACATCAGGCTAAGATGTCAATGATCAAAGATATTAGTGTGGAAACATTTCAGTGGATAGAATCAATTCCTAAGAACAAATGGTGTAAGCATGCCATAAACGTGGGCCAGGTAGACCAAAGAAACTGAGAAGGAGGGAATTGGATGAGGTTGCACAAACTAGGTGGCAAAGAAATTGAAACAAGAGGTAGAATCAAAGTCACAGACAGGACATGCTACTGCTGAGCCTACACAACCTAATGTTGAAGACATTCCTACCCAAGCTTCTCAGAATATACCTAGTCAAGCAAATGTACCTCCACTGTGGCAAGCAAAAAAAGGGTAATACTTATGTTGAGATAATGATTTTTTATTAGGTCTAATGATAATTTAAGTGTATTCTAATGTTAATATCATATGTGTTGTAGGGGAGGCCCAAGGGCACCATAAACAAAGATTCCAAAAAGATCAAGGGAGCACAATCTAGCATGGAAGCAACAACTAGCAGAGGTACTGTGAAAAGAATTCAAGGGGTAGCAAAAAGGAATTCAACTTCAAAGGATGCACCAATTATGAAGAAACCAAGTGTGACTGAGAATGTAAAACCTACTGTCAAGGAACCAGCTGTGAATGAGAATGTAAATGAACCTACTGTCAAGGAACCAGCAGTGCACCAACCAGCTATGAAAGAATCAGATGTGCATCAACCAACTGTGAATGAAGCAGATGCAACTGTCAATGAAGCTGAGCCAACTGAGAATCAAACAACTGATGATCATGAACCACAACCAATTGTCATTGAGAACCTTACATCATTGGATGAGATCATGGCTGCCCTACTTAAAGGTGATGGTGTATTGGACATTCAACCTCTTAGAATTGATAGGTCACCTCTCAAATCACCTACTAAGCCTACTGGAGCAAGAGTTTTTTTTGGGAAGAAACCAAAAGTGTTTAGAGCTACTCCTTTGAAACCACCAAGGATAAGAACAACTCTATCAAGGCAATCGAGCAGTGAACCTATCAAACATAGGACACAAAGCAGGTACAAATCTGGAAGCAATGTATTACCTGAAAAAAGGCACAGTGAGAGGTTGAGGACTTTAAAGTCCAAGAACATACAAGGGCCTGAAAAAGAACTTGATGATCCACTAGTTATAGAAGAAGAAGTATGCACAAGCAAGGGAAAAACTGAATGAAGTCGCAAACCATGTTCTTTGTTTTTTTTTGTGTTTTAATTAAGTATCTAAGAAATAATTCTGGTGTGAAGTGTTTTCTTGGTTTTGGATTCAGATGTAATGCACTACTTGTTTAGTACTTGATGTTAAACAATTATGATATTTTTGTTGTAATGCACTTCTGGTTTAATGATGTACAATGTTGCTTTGAAATTTTAATATCATATTTCTGGTGTAAATCTTACTGGTTTAACAAATTATGTACCAAAGCAGACCAGAACAAAATCTGGATTTTTATGTATGCCTTTGTAAAAAATAACATATTGTGCAATTTGTATATCAAAACAAAAACATATTGTGCAAAAAGAAATAAGTACTCATCACTAAATTTTGAAACATATTTGTTCATAACATTCCAACATACCAAATTACAAACATTCCAACATACCAAATTACAAAGTACCTAAACATTAGTACCTAAACATTACAAATTCAACTTACTACCTAAACATTACTTGTTCAAAACAACATTAATATTTACATCTAAGAACAAAATACATGTTGACCAACATTGAAATTACAATACATATGGTCTTAAACTTTCCAAATAATTTATCCTTCTTTAACTTCAGCTTCAACCAGGTGTTATTCTTCAATGATGCTTCATAAAGCTCTTTAAACGTATCAACAAACTGCATATCTCTCTCATCATTGTTGCATTCAGAATCTTCCTTCTTTAAGCCATACTCATCATCCCAGACGAACATATTACAAGTTCCCGCATTCTTCCAATATGGGCATCTCTAGAACAATCTCCCATTATTCTTTCCATTCTTGCACATGTATGCAATCAAAGTAGCCTTGCATCCACACTTTTTCTCTTCATTGTTGGTGGCAATGATGGATTGTTGTGACCTAAAGTTACTTCCCTAGATGAAGACGACATCACGATTTGGAAGAAGGAGAAGAATTTATGGATGTGACGAAGAGATGAAGAGAAAATATGAACCCTAATTTATAAATTATGTGCAAATATGAACCCTAATGTTTGACTACATATACACTGCAATGCATTCACACGTGGGTTCTTTCAGTTACACCATGACAAATTATTTACGCACACATGGCCTGCCAACTCAGCATCCGTTAGTTCAAACTAACAGGAGGGACTAAATTTCGAAACGGAAAAGTTTTGGAGGACCAATGTTTGAAGAAAATATTTATAGGGACCTAATTCAAAAAATGAGATATTTAGAGGGACCAAAAACATATTTAACCCTAAAAATAAATATATCTAACATAAATATATCCAACATTATTTAAATAGATATAATTAATGATAAAATATAAATGTGTAAAACAAAATTAAATATTTTATATTATTTTAATCAAAAATAGGAATGAGCATAGGTATACTAAAAAATATTTTATATTATCTTAATTTTCTATTTCTAAATTGTATCATATATTTTTAAGACTATTTGAAAGGATATCATGAACAATATGACTAAACATAAACACTAATTAATATCACATTAAAAGCAACGACTAATACAAAAAAAATTAGTAAGAAAATTCAATGTAAAAATTAATTCTAGCACATTAATGAAGATATAAATTATACCACGTGTAACCTTGTATGTGATTAATTATGAAAACAATGTGAATAAATTATAGAAGTTAATTAGGGAAAACATGGAGATAAAAAGCCAGTTGGTGAGAGGCACAAAACCTACTCTTTAGAATGATACTGAATTAAAATTGAATATTAAAGTACACTTGAAAATTATAGTTTTTAATGAAAAGATTCAAATTATATGTTGTGCCATATGCCATTATAGGAAAAGTGAAAATAAAATATTATAATTAATAAAAAAAGTAGAAAAATTGTGTTAATAAGAAAGAGATGAAATGATTAATTGAAAAAAAATAATTTACTTTTTCTGGTAACCTATTAAATATTATATGATAAAGATAACAATATACACTTCTTCATATAATCTATTGATTAGAGAGATTGAATAGACATGAAATATTTGATAGGTCTTATACATTGATTAAAGAGACTTAAATGACTATACAAATGGGGATTCAATGACATGCATTGACACAACAACCAAGACAATATAATCAAAATCAATTTAATGGCAAAGATTTTTTGAGTGCAAAAAAGTGTAACATGTAGGTACAACTTTTCAACTATTAAATTTGAAACATATATATATATATATATATATATATATATATATATATATATATATATATATATATATATATATATATATATATATATATATATATATACCTTAAATTATAATAATGTACAAACAAATAGAAATTAAATGAGATAAATTACATATTAGTAACACTCTCTTCTTAATATTTTTCTAGTCCAGAATCTTTGTAATGACATAAACATTTACTACCAAAGGGATTGTTGTATTTGTCATCAACATCTACTTCCTCTTTACTCCATCTAAATTCAATCCTGTAGAGACATTAACGACAAAAATATGACACAAAAGAATGAAAGAAAATCAGATCTGACTGAAAATCAAAACAAAATCTTTCAAAATTCATCCCTATAGAAATATTAACAACAAAATCAAAACAGAATCATACATCGCATGACAGAAACAAAAACAAAAATTGATTTTATAGCTGATTTTGGTATTACAACTTTACCTCTGAGACAAAACTTCCTCGTGTTGCTTCAACATGTCTAACCAAAACAAAAACAAAAACAAATAAAAATTAATAAATAAAAATTAGTAAATTAATTTTAATACCTAAAATATAAAAAATTAATATATGAAATAATAAGGAGAGAAATAGAGAGATGCAACTCTAATAGTTTTTTAGAAATCAACCATTCAAGGAAAAAAATTACCTTTTCAGAAAATCAATCTTTAGTTCTTTCACTGTAAAAAAAATCAAAGCAAAATCAACAAATTAATTTTAATCAGAGAATGAAACAAAGAGGAACTTTACTCTATAGAATCAAGAAAGGCAACATAAAATCAAATCAACCACAAAATCAACAAAAGGTAAGAACATGAAACAAACATATTTGCAGAATCAATCTTTGGTCTTGTTGTGACTAGCCACCTCTTCGAAAGTGAGCCTTTGGATCTCAAGTCATTTTTTAGTTCTTTCACTGTAAAAAAAATCAAAGCAAAACCAACAAATTAATTTTAATCGGAGCATGAAACAAAGAGGATTTTTACTTCATAGAATCAAGAAAGGCAGAAGAGAGATTTTAATTGGAAGAAGAAGAAAATGGAGAAGGAAGAAGAGAGAAAGGAAAGAGAGAGAGAAGATGTGTTTTGAATTTCAAAACGTGGGAAAGGTGAGAGAAAAAAGGTGAACACTCCGGTACCCTTGAATTTAGTTGGGTACCGGTACCTTTAACCAATCAAAAGTTATGATTCAATGTCATGTCATTTTATTGTATTATTTTATTTTAAAGTAAATTAAAACATTCTCACAATTTGCACTAAAGGTACTGGTACCCAATTACTTATCATGGGTACCTAAGAATTTACCTAGAAAAAATTATAAAAGTTGAGAATAGAAGTAGTTGGTAGAGTGTGTTTGAAAAGAAGTGTGTTTTCAAATTTTTCAATGGTCCACCAGCGTGGCACGTGACAAGAAGGGTAAAAGAGTAAAAATGATAAATTTTACTTTTTTTTAGTACATTTGACCATTAATGTATCTAGTCCATATTAATTTTATGTTTAAGAAAGATAACCTTTTGTTTTTAATAAATAAATAAAAATTAATGACTCTAACTTTTCTAACTTTTTTTTAGACATTTACATATTTAATATTTAATTATGTTCTGTCTAGCTTTGTTATACTTAGTCGGTCTCAAGCTCGAATAAAAGGAGAGAATTGTATTAGACAACCGACAACCAACGTAAAATTTTGTTGAATCTCTATGACATGGATCAATTATAAAATAATATGAATGTTAGGTCGTTTCCCGTAAGCAACACGATGTATGGCTCGAGTAAAGGGTCAAAAGAGTCAGGGTTGCTGAATCGCCACTCGGAAGTGGTGAAAAATAAACAAGGGATCCCATATTTTCGTGAACAAGTGTGATTAATGAATGTAGTTCATGAGAGGAGGATTCTCTTTGGATCATGGAATATAGGGGCACTTACTGAAAAATCTATGGGAATAGTGGACGTTATGGTTAGGAGGAAGAACACTTTTATGTGTCTACAAGAAACTAAGTGGACAAGTGAAAAAACAAAAGAATCATCTCGGGATTTAAGATTTGGTATAACTTAAAAGTTAGACTAAGAAATGAGGTGAAAATTATTGTGGTTAGTGCAAGAAGGATATTGTGGATGTGAAAAGAGTAGGAGTTTGAATTACAACCTTAAAATTTGTAATGGAACAAGATACCTTTGATGTTATTAGTGCGTACACACCTTAGGTTGGGTTAGCATAACACCTTAAGGTAAACTTTTGGGAGGATTTAGAAGGTTTACTTAAGGTAATATCTATCGCGGTGAGAATTGGATATCAAGTTATCAATTAACTTGAATCACAAACAAATGTCACCACCGAACTTTGATTTATCCAAGGGAATGGAAAAAGATCGAATAACCCAAAATATGCATGCAAAGCTAAACGTAAGACTAAAAGCTAAGAAAGTGAGAGATCTAAGGTATGGAGGTTGGTTATACCTAGGGAAGATGCTAGCATCCTAAGTATTCGTAGTAATATACGGGAACCTCTTGTTATATTTGTGTTTTTTTTATTGCTTGCTTGCTAATTGGGACCTAAGATTTTTATTTCTAATGGTGAAAAGAAAATAAAGGAAAATAAAAAGGTTTATTTACACTAGGGTAAATGATTGTTTTTTTACTTATGGTACTCGTCAAGGATTGTAGTCCTTGTGCCTACGTATTCCCTCGTGCAATGGGAAAGTCAGAGTGTTGTAGTTCGTAGAACTACAGGTAAAAGAGAAATAGACAATTTGTCATCTTTAAGGGAGATATCTCACATATTCCACCACAAACATTTGAGGAAGAAAATAAGAAGAGGAAGAAGCTTTAAACTTGGATATAGAAGATCAAAAGCAATGCCACATTCTTCCTTTAAGAGAAATTGTTTGAAAAAAGTTTGATTTATGTTTGTGGATGATAGAAGAAATGCCTCTCATATAGATGACTCATGTCTAACATCTTGGGGGGAAGTCCTAAGTGTGAAGCTAATGATAGCTGAGATTTTAAGTTATGAAAGATCCTAAGGTTTAAAAACTAGGTCTAAGCAAAGGTGAGTAGGTAATGTAACAACTACATGAATGCAAATGACATAAAGTCAATAAAAGTACCCTCCCTTGGATTTAAGTAACAAATGATAATCGAATACAATTCGATAAAACAAATAAGCAAAATGATATCAATTCGATGGTTTGGTTAAAGATGTAAACACGTGAAGCAAAAATAATTTGAAATAAAAGACCTAAAATGGAACCTAAAACTAATATTTTTGGATTTTTCTTAATATTTGAAATATACTTTTTTTAAACTTAAAGATTAACACTAATGACTAAATACTACAAATTAAGAATAATATTTTTTTTAATGTTTTTTTTAATATTAAAACTAAATTCTCAAATCTAGTAGACTCTCTATTTTTTTTTAATTTTTAAATGATTTTCAACTAAAACTAAATCCATTATTCTAAATTACTACTAAATTAAAATCTAAAATAAAAACTAGTGTAAACTTCCTAAAACAAAAACTATAGAAAGTGGAAGGGTCGGGGGGTTGAAAATACAAGGAAGGGTTTGAATGGCATAGAGGGTGGATATGAGACCCATTAAACTAACATGGGTGCGGATAAGGAGTCCCTGGTTGGGTCTCAACCGACCCGGCCCAACAACAACAATATCAACACAAAAAGGATGTTTGAACAAACCTAATGTCAAACTGCTAATTTCTTCTTCTCTTTTAGAAAAATTGATGAACAATTGTATATGGAAAGGAAAAAAAATGATCAAACCTCAATAACAACAACTCAAAACAAACCTCATCAAATCCCTCGCTCTATTGTCTCGTCTTCTCATTTGTCGCACCTCCCTTCGTCGATTTCGCTTCTATTTCTTCCGTTTAGTTGTACACGTTCACACATATGTCTTTTCCGTTGTTGCTCGCGTGTCTACTCCTTTTTCACTATGCGGTCTCAAACTTTTGCTGTCAACAAATCTCCATTTTTGCTTCTATTTTTTCATGGCTTGTCACATGCGTTTGTGGCAGATTGTTGTACGAAAGAGGTGGGTTGTCTCCGCTTTAGTTACAGACTTGTGGATGTTATTGCTTAGGGTTGTAGTTATTTATGTTGGTCGATGCGTAAGTATGATTATGAGGGTGAGTCACATCTTGGACACTTTACGCTTTGTTCTAGTGGTTTTGTTGAGGAAGAAGAGTATTGTGGTGATGTTTTATATGGTTGTGATGTTGTTGTTTGGAGGTTTCAATAGTTGAAGGTTTGTTGAGGCAAAGAAGATTTTGAACAGAGGTTTAGGTCGTGGGAAATGGTTGCTAAAAGGAGGTGAAAAGAGGTTTTCATGTTGGTGGAAGGAGCGGTTGAGTGAGGTGATTCGGTGAGAGGTTGAAGAAGAGTCACAATTGATTTTAGGGTGACTATTTTGTTATTCTGGTGAGTGGGTAGGAGACAAATGCGTAAAGCAGAGGTAGATTTGAGATGTTATGGTGGAATGGTTTGGTATTTGATGGTTACGAGTTGGAAACGAATGTTTGAAGTTTGAAGGGAAAGGTCAATATGTTGTGGTGAGTTGAGATTCTAAAATAATGCAGTAAGGAGTGGTCTCTAAAGGTTCTTGGTTTGGATGCATGTGTAGAAAAACATTATCATGTGTTCTGATGTCTTGAAAATATGTCTCTAACATGCTTGAAGAACATCTGTGAAGGTTTTTCTGTGATGTCAGATCAGATTTCGTGACATCTATGTTGTCTCGATGCAGAAAGTTTTGATTTAATTTCTGCACTTTTTTAGCAGGTGTTTTTTATGTGATTTGCTCCGGTGTATGCGAAAATCAAGGGAGATTTGTTGTCAAATACAGAAGCTGCTATGTGTTTAGTTTTTGTAGATTTTAAAGATCTTTTGATCCTTGATTTGGAGTAATTCATGTGATCGTATTTTTAGAAGTTCCTGATCTGATCCTTGCCCATTCAGAGTGCTCTATATACAAGTTGCTTAACCTAATTGTAATCGGGTGGAATGTTTTGTGTATTGTGAAGCTTAGTGATTTTGAGATTTAGGGTTTCCTTGTGTGTGTGTATTATTGTGAGTCATTCTAACATCACCTAGATATTTGAATTGGATTGGTTTTTTAAGTTGTATGTTGTCCACTCTAAGCTTTTAAGCATAAGTGTTTGTTCTTGATTGAAGCTTTTAAGCAAGATCAAGTTTTTGTCTCTGAAAAGTGTTCTTCTTTCTTTGTAAGGTTTTGTTTGATTATCACAGTGTGTGATTGAGGGGGGAGTGAAAGGAGTTCTATTATCTAAGAGTTCTTAGATAGAAATTGCATTGGATAATGATTAAGTGAAGAGTGTAAACATGGTGGTTTAACTCTGAATTGATACTACTGATAGTAGATTTCCTTCCTGGCTTAGTAGCCCCCATAATATGTGTGTTTGCACCAAATTGGGTTAACAATTACTTGTGTTAATGCCTTTTTTACTTTATGTTTTATTTACCTTGTTAATGTTCATATATTGATGTCGTGACATCTCTTTCAACATCACATATCTGATACCAGAATTTCACCCTTTTATGATGGAATGCAACTACGAGTTTTTATTCCTCTTCCCATTCTTTTCTTCTCTCCCTTTGGAAGTTTTTCTCTCCCTCTATTTTGAATTTGAAATCTCTTTTTGTATCCTCTTGGACCAAGCTTTTCAATTGCAGGTTTTGGCTTGGTATATTTAGGTGCAAGTTTTTGTTGTGAATTGGTTTTGGTATTGGTCTGTTATAGTCGTTGTAGCAGCATGCGAGTTTGTGTTGTTGCTATCTTGCAGGTGTAGCAGTAGAGCAGGTGTGATTTTTGTGATAGATTAATTGTAGGATTTCTCTGCTTTTTTTATGCTAGGAAGCATAACATCTCTTTTCTCATAACTTGTTGTAGTATGATGAGTTGTTATTACTTTTTGTGGTATTTTTTGTTGCAACTTTCTCATGGGCTAATGTGAATTGTAATGAAGTATCTTGTGGTAATGGGCTTGGAAGTATGTACTTTGATGTGAGATGAATAGATGATCCAAATGATGTAATTTTTTTTTGTTGCAATTTTATGTATAATGATTTATGAATGAAATGTGGTAATGATTAATAGTGGGTAATTGGATATGATAACAAAAAATAGTTTATGGATAAAAACGTGGATTTATAAATGAATATTAAAACAATGGATTACAAAAATGGATAACGTTGGATAATGATGGATATGAAGTTGAATCTTAGAAATGGATATGGATTGTGGAATATGAATAATGGATGCATGAAAACGGTTTATGGATAATGGATAATGGCAAATTGATTTTAATTCACAACCACACTTGAACTTTTCCACGCACCTCTGATGAGACTACCTCTGAGCCATTGAATTACTTGCAACTAAAGCCACAATAAATTGAAACAACTTGAACTTTGCACTTTTTCAAACAAATCTATGTACCTCTAATTAGATTTTGACCCATTTTGAGCTTATCTAAATCAATCTTGAAACCAGAGAGACCATGAATTGAGCCCATGAAATGCAATATAATTGCTCGAAGCCCTAACAAGAATGATCTGGATTCTAATGATTTTCAAACATAAATATCTTGAATTTACCACACCCTAATAACTTGAGAATGAAGAAAACTCTTATCTGACCAAGATTAGGTCAAACCCAACTGAACTTCAACCATTACTGCACACACTTGTATTGACAACCTTTCCTAAACCTTGATTCATCCTTATAAGAACCTGAACCTAGATAACAAGAAAAAAGAAAACAACTACATGTTTTTGGGTATTTTCACGGGGTTAGTAAAAATGACACACACAAAATTGCTTGATGTTGTGTAATGATGCAAATAAAAATTCAGACAAATGAATGAAAATATTAAAAAATGTATGGTCAAAATTTTGGGTATGACAGATGCCCATATCTAATCCTCTTGGACCCTGAAGGTATGAATGGCGAAGACTTTCAGACATTTGAGGTGAAAGATGATTAAATCTTAGAATACCCAGAATTTTGACTAGGAATACAGATGATATGATATGATATGAATGTAAGAATCTGAGTTCCGTGGGAAATGATGCCACATGAGACAAACCATTGTTGGAGGAGCCAAGCAGGACAAAAGGAAAAATACTGGAAATAACAACAAACTAATCCATTGGGGAAAGAAATAGGAAAATGTTCGCAGCTCCACTGGGGAAAGGTTGCAACAGTTTTAGGAAAAAATATAGTAATTCCTCTCGGGAAAAGACTATCAACTATTGACCAAACTTCACCAAACTTATCACTGGGATTTATTAAAGAGATGCCATTTGATGGTAAAACTGGTAGCAGACTTACTGGGGAAACTGTCATTAGTTAACATTGCATTGAGCAAAAATCATTTGTGATAATCTTCAACAAATCTCTATGACAAAATATTTTGGAGAGACAATCATTTAATCATACATCTCTTTGATGCTTCTTCAAAGATATACCATATGATAGAAAATAAGGATTCACACCAAACTTCTCGCTGGGATTTAGAGAGGTGCCATTTGATGGACATGTTGATGGGGTCGCAACAGGCTTCTCAAATAAAGAGATGCCACATGTTCAAATAATGAGTCCACGTCTTCATTTTATTGGATGAGTATTAAGGGCATCATAATAAACTTCTCAACTAAGGATAAACTAGAGAGATGCCATTTGCCGGATAGTAACTTTATACCAAACTTCTCCATTAAACTAGGAAGACGCCATTTGATAAAAAATAACTTCATCATACTTCCCTTCCTTAGAGAGATTCCATATGACAAAAACAACTTCACACTCAAACTTCTCATTGGGATTTGGAAAGACACCATTTGACGAAAATTGAGGATTCAAAACAAACTTCTCACCAGGATTTGGAGAGACGCTATTTGCTAGAAAATAACTTCATACCAAACTTCTCCACTGAGGATAACCTAGAGAGACTTCATTTGATAGAAAAATAACTTCATCATACTTCCCTTTTTCTGAGTGATTCCATATGATGAAAAACAACTTCACATTCAAACTTCTTCAAGTTGTTTCTTTAACTCACTCAATTCTGAATCTGACACCCAATATGGAGCCATCGACACTGGACTAGTACTTGGTACTAAGCCCACAACAAACTCTACTTCACACTCTAGAGGAAAATTACTAATGTCATCCGGAAACACATCAAAAAATTCTCAGACAACAGGCAATTCAACACTCACTTGTTCAAGGTCAACTTGTAATGCCACAAACAAAGCAAACATCTGGGCTTCATCTACTAGAAGTTCATCCATTTGCTTCGCAAATAGGAACATCATTTCCCCACAATCATCAAACTCTAGAAACTCCACCGTCTTTGCATAACAATTGATATGCACAAAGTTGAACTCTAGCCAGTTCATACCAAGCACAACATCCATATGGCGTAAAGGTGAACACACCAAATCCATCAAGAAATCCTTACCATAAATGGTCAAAGGACATTTTAAACACACACGGTTAGTCGTAATTGAACCATCAGCAAGCATCTCAATCAACATATTACCATCCATAACAGTCAAAGGAAAATTCAACCTGGTCGCGCACTCAATCGAAATAAACGAATGAGTAACACCAATATCAATTATAGCAACCAACTCAAAATCATTAATAAAAAAAGTACCTCTAATCAAGTTATCTTTCTTCTAAGAATCTGAGCCACTCAACGAGAACACTATACCAATAGTCTGAGCCGCAGTAGCAACCTTCTTCAGTTTCTGACACTAAGTACTGATATATCCCTCTTCACCGCAATTGAAACAAGTTGGTCCCACATTCATACACTCATCCTTCATGTGACCCCTCTTACCACATTTGTAGCATCTAATCACTGTAGCAGTACACACATCGGACTTGTGATCCGCTTCACCGCACTTATAGCACTTGAGAGGAGTAAAACCCGCTCCCCGACTTGGCTTTTCCCATCAGTAACCTTCGACTTCCCCTTGTCATTTGGAGTCGCATAAGGTTTCCCTCGAAACTGACATTTGTATTCTTCTCACTCACCTTCTTATAGTGAGCAGATCGAGCTCGACTATCCTCATCGTAGATTCTACTCTTATCCACAAGCTCAGCATACATGCGGATCTGCTGACACCCAATCGCTTGCTTGATTTCTGGTCTCAGTCCATTCTCAAACTTCAAACACTTGGACAACTCAGTAACATCACGGTTGTAGTGAGGACAAAACTTCACTAACCTTTCAAAATTGGCAGCATACTCTGCCACCGTCATGTTCCCTTGCTTCAGCTCTAGGAACTCAACCTCTTTCTCGCCACGAGAGTCTTCAGGAAAGTACTTACTTAAAAATTCCCTCCTAAACACATTTCAAGTTATCGCAGCCCCAACTCCTTTTTATCTCTGACGGGTATTATCCCACCAATTATCAGCCTCTTCATCCAACATATGGGTGCAAAACTGCACCTTCTGAGCATCAGAGCACACCATAGTCCTAAAAATCTTCTCAATCGCCTTCATCCACTTATGCACATTCTCTGGTTCATGATTACCCTCAAACTTAGGCGAATTATTCCTCTGAAATACGCCCAAGAAATGAAATTCGTCACGAACATTGTTCTGCACTGTAGCCTCAGCAAGTGCAGCTACAACATACGCAAAAGCACGATTCAAAGTCATTCTACAAATCACCAACAACATCAAAAAACAACTCAACCTCAAAACACTCAAACACAATAACCGACACAACCGACAACGACACGACACGACCGGACAGACCGACCTGCTATGATACCACTAATGTAACACCCTTTCTACCCCCATCAAATTTATAATACAATTTAAATCAAACATTAGAGTAAAACTCAAGAAAGGATATCACATTCTTCAATTAACTCATACATCATAAAAACCTCACATTGAGCCCTGTCCCGTAACACGGGTTAATAAAATCATGAAACACTTTAAATCTCTTTTCAACAAATACGCAGCGGAAAACAAAACATCATCTTTCATTCTTTAATCAAATAAAACCTCATAAATTATTCCAAACATCATTTAACCAAAAGTAATAAAAAAAAACATGTTAATTTCAAATAACAAAAACCTCTCAAGCGAAACCTATCCCGATGTTACTGGACACAAAGAAGGACTCCACTTCTAACTAACAAGACATCTCACTATCTCCGAGCTAAGCGCGCACCGAGATAACCTTGAGTATCTGCAGGAAGACATAATAGACCATCACCAGAAGGCAAGCAGAGTGAGTAAATTCACATTCAATAAAGTAATATAAAAATGAGAATTTAAAAACATAAACAACGACAATAAAACCATCCTCAACAACTCATTCATACATAACCTCGAAGACATCACATCAATACACAAACTCAATGCAAATCATGCTATGTCATTTAGAATAAAATGCAACCTCTTATTAATGCATGTGGTACCGAAACATCCTTATGGATGGACACTGGGCCATCAACCCTCCACTAAGGGAGCACACCATAACATCATATCACTTCAATCCGCACAATGGGATTGAAGCTACCAATGGATTGAAGTCCCCTCATAAATAAATGCCATGAATGCAAGACGCAATATACACACATCATCCTCAAAACATCATAAACATTGCATCCACGTTCATCATTAATCATCATTTCACATACTCACTCATGCCATCATATTTCATGTTCATTGAACATCATACTACATACTCATCTAACATCTTACCTCTACATCTTGTAATCATACTTCATAACTAAAAAAAAAATCAAATAAGTCATCATACATCATTTAATCACTAATCTTACTCATATAGCCTCTAAAAACACATCATACAACAACTCTAAAATATCATAGCAACTTACGACATAAACCTCAACAAGAAAGCATATTTCTGAATTAAAAATTCATTTTTCACAATTCCAGGTCTCGCTAAGCGAGCCACCTTGCTCGCTAAGCGTCCAACTCACGGGTTGTGCTTGCTAAGCAAGCTTCGTGATTCCTGCAGATTTTCTGCGATCTCAAAATCGCTCCCTCTGCGATAAAACCCTAAAAAACCAGTAATCAACAACAATAACCCAAAAAAATCATCACCATAACCCTCATTCATCATGGTATCATCGCATACATCAAATAACATCATTATTTACTATCAATTTCATCATAAAACATCATCATATAACACAATCATCAACAAAACCCCATAACCCTAAGGCTCTCCCTCAAAACCCCAATTCCTATTTCTACATTACAATACCAAATAGAAATTACTCCTCAAACCTTAGGTTGCGTAATCCTTTTCGATAACTCCTCGAAGAATCTCCCAAACCTTCAAGTCATAGCCTTCCCTCTTCAGAGCTATTCTCCTTTCTCCCAAAATTGTGATTGTTTCCAATTGATCATACACAAAATAACTTTACTCTTTTTGTCACTCTTGCCTCTAGGACCTCTTTAGTCTTTCCTCATAATACCCTCACTAATCCTCTACCAAAATATCACCTTACCCTTTGTCTTCTAATTCTTTTCATTTTATTTATTTAACTCCAATTAATCAAATAAACCCATTATACTTAATACCCTAATATTATTAAAATATTAAGTCACCCTGAAAATTCCACATAATATCAGATAATATCATAAATCATCAAAATTTACAAGAAACACATCAATTAAATTAAAATCGACTTTGGGGTGTTACTTGTGAAACAACTTGGCCCAATCAGTTTTAAAAAGGAAAAACTAGGGTTTGAGAGGTTTTTTCCTCTCATTTCCCATTTTTCACAAAAAGAGAATAACAAAGTCTCTCTAGTGCTATTTTCTCTTCAAGCTCTCTTCTTCTTCCACTGTTCATATATTTTTCTTTGAGTTTTCGAATTTTCTTCATTTCCTCCATCAACAATCAATGGATGTTCTTTATTTTTCCTTAATTTTTGTTTAGAATGTGGTTAGGGTTTAGAATTAAGAAACATTGATGTGAAATAGGATAGTGATAGAATAACTTGTTGAAGTATCTTGTTTCTCTTTACTTCTATGAGTTTTTTTGTCTGCTGTGTATCTCTGTTTTAGCAGAGGAATTTTTCTGCAAATCGCAGACTGTGCTTAGCGCGACCTGAGATTTTTCAGAAAAAAAAATCCTCATTTTTCTTGTATGTTGGCTGTTTTGGATAATTTATCTAATTACTTTAGGAAATTTCATAATTTTTATTTGACATTGTTGTCTATTTTGGGGTTGTTTTTCTGTTGTTGTTTCAGGATGTTCGAAAGAAAGAAACAGAGGACTGGTTCGACCTCTACTCTTGCAAGAGGCATTCAAGCAACAACATTCAACATAAGTCGATTTTTAGGTCCTGAGCGGAAGTAGTATCGGAAAATTTAGAATTTCCGATTAAAAAAATAAAGTTTTTGTACCTATCGGAAATTTTAAAATTCTCCGTATACAATCCCATGGAATATACCGGAAATTTCAGAATTTCTGATACAATACCAGATTTTTATAACTACCAGAAATTAAAATTTTTGGTATATTCAATGAGATTTTATATCGGAATTTTGAAATTTCCGATAAACATTTCAAAATAAACACTAGAAATTTTGAAATATCTGATACAAAATACCGGAAATTTCTGGTAAATACTCGTTAATATGTATTCATCAAACAAGTAATAAAGTCAAATTTTAAATTAAGCAACTAATTCATGATCATGCTATTAACTTAAAAGATAATCACAACATTAATCATGAATGAGCCATTTAAAGAATAAACCTTTTATCATGCAATTATTTTTGATTTTATCCTTATCATCGTAAGCTTTGATTCATCTTCATTTAAATTCACAAAATTTTCAAAATTCTCAAAAGATTTTAGTTTTTTGGAAACAAGTACTTAATTAAATTCAAAACATTTAAAATCATGTGTTTTGGCAGGTAAGCACAATTTTAATCTCCATTACATTTCACCCCAACTTTCATTATTCACCTACTGTGTTTGGAAATTATTCTTCTATTTATTCAAATAAGTCCTGTTTTGAGAATTCTTCCCATATATCAGAAGACAGGTTCCTAACACTGACTCTCAATAGAAGAGCCATTATTTAACAACACTTTAATGCATACAAATTATAGAAACTACTACTGAAATGAATGTCCAAGAGAAGCAAGTGATGAATTGTCCTTGAGTTCAATATCACCAACTAGAGAGGTTCTTGACCCATTCAAAAATTGCTTATACCATTTTGCGGACAGCTTTGGGTATCTTCTCAACTCTGGATCATTCCTATCAACATGGTATAGTCCAAAGCCCGATTTATATCCATCCAACAACTCAAGTGCATCCATGAAAGACCACACAAAATACCCCTTTACATTTGATCCATTTCTGAAGGAAAAAAAGACACAAATGATCATACAATGTATAATTTATGCTTTGTGTCTATTTGCATAACTGTGTATTTTGGACATGGTTTTCATTTACCGGATAGGTAACTTGTTTCAAAGATATTTTTGAGATGTTATTTTTCAAAAGATAATAAAATGAAGTAGCAATCACATACCTCAACGAATCGAGTGTGCTACCAATGTATGCATGCAAGTATTCCACCCTTGATACATCGTGGAGTGATGCATTGCTCTGTGTCCGTTGGCCTAAAAAGACAAACATTATGAATGGTTCACCAATTGATAAATCCCTTGAAGCTTAATTTTACAACTCCATACAATTAGAGATGGAAATAACTTGAAAATCATCATATGCAACAAGATCGTGAAAAGTTATTTGGCTCAATATGAATGAGGGGGTAAACATACCATTTTCATGAATGAATATAGGTGGATTGCCATAAAGGGTCTTGAATGTTTCCAGCACTTCTTGTAAAGCCCACGGTGCCATAGGGTACTGAGTCGAGCCAAGTCAAGCAAGATAGTTGTATAGCAAATTAATCTATTGATTGAACCAAATATTAATTAAGATGATAATTGTAATTAGTTTTCAACCGTTACCTCTGCGTCTCCAAATATATCTACAACTGCAAAACCATGGAAAACAAAGGAATGATTCATTTTGCTCCACCAATTATTCTACTAGTGATTGACATGGTTGTGTGCACTTATGAAAACATCGGAATCATAATAATAAAAATTGATTGAATTCAAGTAGTACAGCAAGCTTATACAGTTTTAATCTGTAAAATCCAACACATACCGAGTAGAGTTGCACCCGAGTCTGCATTGAAATCTCTTAGTTTTTTCTTCAGGGCATCAGAATTGTCTGATACATTAAATTTGCTGTAGTTAATTATACCAATAAAGTCGTAGGAACCCTTAACTTGTTCAGATTCACGAACTGTGAATGCCGGTAGTCTTGCGCCTGCATTTTCCTTCATCAAATTGGGATAGTCTCCGTGCAACAAGGGTTCCATAAACCTGTGATAAAATAGGCTTATAAGACTTAAATGTTTACAGTTAGAAGAGAAAATATTACGAGTTTTTGTGTCAGTAACTCACCAACTATAATAAAAAGTACGGATTCGTTCACATGCTACCCTGTCTTTCTCTGTATTTGTCTGAGGAACTGTCCCAAATGTATAGAGAGAGATACCAACAAATCCATTTTGTTGCTCCTGCAATGTAATTAGTCTCAATGGAATCATAAACATTACTTGCCAACAAAGCTTCTGTAGGTCGGTAGTACTAGTACACGATATTAAAAAAAAAGAAAAAAGATTAGGTGATATACCCTGTACTTTCTTCTATACAATCTCACAGCTGAAGAATGAGCTAACAAAATATGATGTGCAGCCAGGTATGGTTCGATTGTTGAGTTGCCCTTAGAGCTCGGTTTAAGACAAAACGGAGGAGAACATCGGTTAGGTGGGTTAAATCCTTGATCATAACTACCCAAGACATTTATATTTGGCTCGTTCACAGTTGTCCAATATTTGACTCTATCTCCGAACTCTCTAAAACACACATCTGCATAATTCGTGAAGTCTTTTCTGCATCGACATTCAAGACATAATTCTCAAATCTGTCAAAATTGTTGCAATTAAGAAAATCATTTCAACCTAAGCTAAGCACAATAAATACATTTTTAAGAATAAGAAATCTTCACAACATACATGACATGACGACTAAGCCATCCTTCATAGTCATCTTCAAGTGCTTGTGGAAGATCAAAGTTGTATAGTGTGACATGTGGTTGGATACCTGCATAAGGGAAATACTTGCAGAATGAAATCTTAATTAAGGCATGTTTTATGATGCAACAAATTAAGAAATTTGTATCGAACCATTGCTAATGAGTTCGTTGATGAGATTGTTGTAGTACTGCAGTCCCTTCGGATTAACGGGTCCTCTACCATCTAAGGAGAAATAAAAGCATTCGCAAAAGTGTATTAAAAAAACATCAAAATTCAGTGTTTATGGATAAGTAATAAAGTAGAAGTTGAGTAGAAGTACTTGGTATCAATCTGGACCAAGAAATGGAAAATCTATAGGCATCAAGGCCTGTTTCAACCATGAGCTGCACATCTTCCTGCATTATTGTTTGGATTGTATTAACTAAGTAATGGTTTTTGTGTATTTAAACTTGCAGAAATTAACAAATGAATCACAGAAGGCATGAAGGCCTTTTTGTGTATTGTTTGTTTACCTTACCTTGTATTTGTGGTACGTGTCGCAGGCTACATCTCCATTTCCATCATGCGAAAACCCTTTTAGGATAAAAAGTTTGCTTGAGAATTGGTTTATAATACCAAATAATATTCTAAAACTGATGGGATGAATGATGAGATGAAAGATGAAGAAAAAGACGGAACCAGAATGAGCAAAGGTATCCCAAATGCTAGGAGTTCTTCCGTCTTCATTAGCAGCTCCTTCCACCTGATAAGCAGTTGTGCCTGAACCAAAAATAAAATCAACTGGAAAATCACTTCTGCTATAATCATTATGATCGGTAGTAGAGGAGACCAAGACAGACAAGTTAAGAAAGAAAAGGAAAACAAGGGTGAAATATATTTGTTGTTCCATGTTCTATGATATGTGTTTCTTCTGAAAATTGATTCATCAAATGAATACACTGGCCGAACGGAACAGAAAGTATGTGAGTAAAAGTGAACACTGAATTAATGATGACAAAATCAATGTCCGTATGATAAGAAAGAGATAGATAGAAACTTCATTGGACTTGGTGCACGTTTTTCTCTATTCGTCTTCCACGCACACATGCAAACAAAACACCTTATCTTATTTGTTTATCGTGAATTCAAAATCAAGGGTGGTAAATTATTTGGAAGCGTTTTCGTATAAGGAACTTCCAAAATTTTGAAGAATGATGGCAATGACGAAGACGGTGCCAATAATTCTTGCATTTACTGAAATAGTATTTTGATTTTTATAAATTGTAAAAGTTAGGAGATACATGGAAAATTTAATCATAAATGATGTGAAGTTAAAGTTGTTACTGTTGTTAAGTAATTAATGTGTCTCCTTTAAAATCTCTTTTGATAAAAAGATGAAAATAAATTTGATTTATGCCTCGGACGCCGCCGTAGAGTTTTTAAAATCGGACCGGATCGATCAGATAATCGATCTGATTTAATTGTTGGATCGTTCATGTCATTGAACCGATGCGAACAAGTAAAAATCGGTGTAAACTGGAAAAATTGAAAAAATTTACGATCTAATTGTTTTTTTATAAAAAATTAACAACTTGTTCGCTGTGATTTCTGACGAACAACCTCTGGTTAATCAATCTCTTACAAAACTGGGTTACTTGCAGGACCAACCAAACAAGTCCTAGGACACATGTGCAATTTGTTGTCGAATTACTCTTAGCGTTGATAATTGTTTGTGGTTTGTTTTGTTAATGATGTAAAAATCTTGAATGTTTTGAATGTAAAAAGTAAAGTAAAGTAAAAGTTGAACAAAAGTAAGAAAATGGCAAAAAAGAGTATAAAATTTGCAGGAAAGTAAAGGGGCTGAAAGTAAATAATTTGACGAAACAAGACTTAATAATTTTAAATAACTTAAATGAAAATGGTGTTCAACACATACATTTCTCCAGATATCAAACCCATTTCTCTCACACTGGATACTTAGAGTATTTTACAGGATTATTGTACAAGTTTTTCACACACAGAATTCTACAACAACCACCCTATTTATATACAAACAAAATAACTGCCTAAAACGGAAGGATCCTAACTAATTGACATTTGTCAATCTGCATGCACTCTTCTTTGCCTGAAGCTTCCACGCGTCCAACTGCCAAAGGTTGTAACTTTTAAATTTGAATTCTTCCTCTTTGTGACGAAACGTTGCATCTCTTCGTTTTGTCGAATCGTCGAAGAGGACAAAAACTCTTCAAACCTTACATGATAATGCTTTTGTCGAAAACCTTATCTTCTGTCGAAATGTTGAAAAACATACCAATTCTGTCAAAATGCTGAACTATAAAAGATCTTCAAACTTTGTTTGCTGGAACATTCTTTGTATTTCTGTCGAAATACTTAAGCATCTGGCCTTGTCAAAAACTTCTGAATATCTTCATTTATTTTTTTCCTCTATCTGATGACTATTTCCTTAGCAAAAAATGATTTTACATCTTAAACTCATGGTGTCGAAATTATGAGCCTACAAATTGCCCCCCAGCAAAGATGTTTCGACTAAACTCTGGAGAAATCATCCTTTGCTGTCGAAATTATTCTGACACCATGTCAGTTTCATTAATTGTGACGTGACTTTGTTAAGTCCCAAAAAAAACCATGATTTCACTTTTTCTGAAAACGTCTCATCTAGCCCACGTTTATACACGATCTTCCATAACCCTACAACCTAGCTAATCATGGGTTCTCACGAACCACCAATTTTTGATCATCACCGTTGATCAATAGGACACGTACCCCATGATTAAACTGAAACGTTTCTTTTCTTCTTTTTTCCATTTATTTCCACTTTATCATTTTCTTCCTATAAATATCATTTTCCAAATCTTTTCACTTTTTACACTCTCAAACTTCTTCTTCTTTACCAAACAAATATTTCAACTCCATTAATCCTTCTGCAACTCCAGCTCAAATCTTCACTCAACAATGGCTCCTCCAAAGAACGTTGCTGATCACGGCGCTAAGAAAGCAAAAAGGACCACTGATCTTTCTCCTGCTCACACGTTACCTGGGCCAATGCAAGTAAACCAGCAACAATATATTCCAGAACCTCCAAACGAGAGAGAGAAGGCCAGCATCTACCGATCCCAGGTACTGATTTCTGTTTTAATTTCTGGGGTTTGCCAAGCAATGTTAGGTCCACTTTCTGATCCTAACGCTGATCAAGAACGCTTAAAAGATTTTTACCCTTCTTATTCTGCCTCAAAACCAATAGGTGCCAGTAAGAACCTTCCACCCACTAAAACATCCTCCAAGAGACCTGAAATCCCTTTAGCTTCGACAGACCTAGATTTATCATATTTAAATCAAAATAGGATCTTTAGGAGCCCTCCCTTGACAAAAGATCCTTCGGATTATCTAGCTTGGCTAAGTAGAGTCGAAAAGGCTAAGGGAAAATTTTGGAAGAAAACAGGTATCTATGACCTAATTCAACTGTCGAAAGAAGGACCACGTTACTGCCAGAACATGTTGCTGGCTTCCCTATATTTTTGGGACAGCACTTACAACAACTTTCACCTCCCCTGTGGGATGGTCACCCCAACCCTCTTTGACATAGCAGCCATCACAGGTCTTAGCCCTATAGGCGAAATTTTCAACCCTGAACATTTAAACAAAGACCCTATAGGATTCGACACAAAGCATGCTGGTTACTCTTTGTTTATTGCACATCATCAAGGTAAAGACACTGAAGAGGTCTCTGACAAAGAACATGTGGCTTTCCTCACTCTGTGGCTAGAAAAGTTTGTCTTCTGCACTAGATCTCTTCAAGTTGCCAGGAGTTACATCACTATTGCCAACCAACTTCATGCTGGAGTTACCTTTTGTCTAAGTGAAATGCTTTTGGCGAACCTTTATGAGTCTCTCAGCGAAAGTGTAAGCAACCTGAAGACTATCAAAGAGAAGGGAACCATCAGCCTGACAGGTCCTTTCTGGCTTCTACAACTGTGGCTGAATGCCACTTTTGAAACCTGCATTCCCATAAAGAACCCAGTAGACGAAGAGGAAGTAAAGGATAAGCGTGTCGAATGGCCTAGGCTGGTCCAACTAACTCCAACTGATGAAGGGATAAGCCTTCGACAAGCCTTCACTAGCTATGTGATGATGTTTGCAAAACGTTAAAAATTCACACCATCCATGGCACCCTTTGCCAACAGGACTGTAGGTCCTAAATGGTTCACCAGACAGCTCCCTGTAGAACACCAGAAGAAAGAGGATTCCTACATATCCATCTGGGAATAATTCCTCACACCAAGACATCTCTTTTCTCACCATAGCCTCAATAACACCAAGATCTCTCTCATTGTCTATCAGCCTAATCTGGTGGCTAGACAATTTGGGTTAATCCAGACGAAAACAAAACCTATCTATTCCAAGAAAGGTTTCATCTTATTCTACAATTCCTTTCATAATTTAGAAAAACGTTTAGAACTGTATCACAAATTTTTCGACGCATCCTTGGAAGTCCACCCTGCAATTTTTCGACCAACCCATCTATGCACTGAGGACTTCGACATCTGGTGGAAAGAATACTACCTCAACAAGTTCTTTGACGTAACAACTTTCACAACACACCTGACGAATGCTTTTGCTTTTGTGCAGGATAAAAAGAAGAAAGGTACGGACAAACACATCAAAGAGATTCAAAATTTTCAAAAATATTTTGAAACTATTTACAGGCCAAATGATCTTCGTCGAACCATAGGCGAAGCAGCAGTGACCTTGAAACAAAAGTTTTCAGAAAAAATGGATAAGCTGGCATTGCCTCCATACATTCCATCACATGCACGCTATAACTATGCGTTCACCACGTATCCTCCAAGGTTTCCCCCACTTCCTTCTGCAGAATTTGGTGTGGCCTTGTGCCCTCCATTCCCAGATTGGTTTGTGTGTGGGTCTGACTTAAAGCTGCTTCGTGAGTCTAGCAAAAAACCTGTTGATCGTGTGGTTCCGACGAAGTATCATTTGGACAACTTCCCAGGGCACCTTCATATTGGAATAGAACATGTTCGCGTGGAATCTCCTATTCTTGAAGGTGTCGAAGAAATACAACTTCTCTTTTTTTCTTCTAACTTTTTATATGTTTTATATCCATGTTCATTTATTTTCTTTCATTTCAGCTGTCAAGATAACTAGCAAGAAAACCCCTGGCGAGGGGACTTCCACCAAACCAGTCGAACGACCACCTGCAGCTGCCAAGAAGGTTTCGACATGCAAAAGCATTCCACCTTTCTTATATAACTTTATTATTTTTTAATGCTGAACAAATTTCTTTTCGTATGTCTCAGATAAATCACACACCAGCAACCAAGAGGAAACAAGAAGAAAAAGAGGTGAGTGTCGAAGAGTCTGAGGACGAATCCCCTGAGCCACAACCTCTCAAAAGGAACAAGGGTATGAAAATAAAAACGGTAGTATCCCAGAGATCTATCGTCCACAGAAGAACTCCCCCTACCAGTCCAATCACCAAAGCTCACTCAAAAAGTGAGAAGAATGGGAATTCAAGCATCCATACTGAGATTCCTCAGGTATTTTCATTTCGACGGATAGTATTCAAAACATTTTTTACTTGCATTGTTTCTTTACTCAATTTCCTTTTGATGTGACCTCAGGTTGATCTCGACGTCGAAGGAACCTCCAAAGTCCAAGAAAAACTTATCCCCTCTGATTCTGAGAAAACTTTGGCTGAACGACTCCTTGGAGAAGCCACTCCAGATGCTGGTGCTTATGGACCTCAAACCTATAGTGACTTCGACATCAGTGACCCAGAATCCTCTGGCAACAACTCCCCTTTTCGTCCAGAATTCATTGTGGAGGAAAAAACTGATCAGGATCAAGATGAATAATTGCAAGGACCAATTGATACAGCAGAAGCTAATAAGGAGGCTGTCGAAGAAGAATAAGAAATGTCGAAACGACCAGATACAAGCTTACATCCTGGAGGAAGTGCCCAACCTATTCCCTCTCAAACAAAAACTCCTCCAAACACGGGTTCGACAAGCTTATCTCATGAAGAAATTGAGAGTCTGAAAGTAAGAAAACCTCTAGAATATCTGAAGGCTCTTCTCAGCTCTCGACACAACTTTCAGGATTCCTCCTACAGCAGTTCGACAACTTCTGGAGCCACCTCTGAAGTTCAATCAATTGATGTTGTTATGGCTGAGATCAAGACTAAAATCCTTGGGGTAGACTTGTTTAAAGTTCTGGTCGAAAAGCCTTCTGCCCAATATGATTTGAAAAAACTTCTAAAACAGGCTAATCTCTTGGAGGCTTCTACTGAGGAAAGCCGTCTGGTAATGGATTTGATGTCTATGATTGACTCGGTGAGTGCTGACTTACTTCGCCAAAAGGAGTTTTCTCAGAACATCACAACCAAGTCTGAGAAACAAGTCTCAGAGTGGAATGTTGTAGCTTCTTCGACTGAAAGAATCCCGGAGCTAAACAAACTTTCTGAAGACTAATCCAAAGCTGCTGCTGAATGCGAAAGTAAAATCCAGACTTACCAGGCTCAAATTGTCGAACTCCAGAAGAAGATCCTTCAAGAGAAAGAACGTCAAGCCAATCTTCAACAACCCAACCAAGAGGAGATTGACAGAGAACTTCAAAAGGGGCTTCAACATGCCGAAATAGCTCAGCAACTCAATAGAGAAATTGACGAGTTGTCTGTTAGTAAAAGCCTTTGTGAACGTCGAATTCAACTTCAACAGAAGAAATTTGACGAACTCAAAGAAACTTTTCTTCGACAATAGTCTGTAATAGAAATAGGTTTTTGTATTTGTTTTTCTTTGGCAGCCCTTCGAGGCTTTTATATGTGATGTTATCAACGCCATCTGTTTGGCGAAGACATGTTTTGTAATTTATAAATTTATTCCATTTCTATCTTTATTTCTTGCAATGTTGGCTTATATTTTTTCAAACACCTTCCATTTATTTTCAGTATCCTTTTATCTTTTTCTATTTCTTCGACTTCATATGCGCCATTTGAAAAAACTCTTAAGATTTGGAAAGGTCTTTCCCACTTAGGAGACCATTTTCCCATTAATCTATCTTTCTTGTCCATGGGCAAAATCACCTTCCAAACAAGATCACCAACTAAAAAGGCTTTAAATTTTACTTTCTTATTGTAAAACTTTTCGACTCTTTCTTTCTGCCTCTTTATCAACTCTAAAGCACGCAACCTCTCTTCATCCAAGTCAACTAACTCATCCATCATCATACTCCAATAAGTCTCAGATGGAATTTCATGATGCCTTTAAATTTGTATTGATTGTAAATGGATTTCAACTGGTAATACTGCATCATGCCCATAAGTTAACTTAAATGGGGTAGAATTAGTTGCCTCTTTAGGAGACGTTCGACAGGCCCAAAGAATTTGATCCAAGTCTTGTGCCAATTTCTAGGTTTTTTACCCACATGCTTTTTTATTAGATTTATCATAACTTTGTTGGCTGCTTCGACCTGTCCATTTGCTTGAGCATAATAGGGTGTCTAAGTTAATAACTTAAAACCTGTTTCTTTTGCAAATGCCTGCATGTTTTTCCTAGTAAACACAGATCCTTGATCACTGGTTATGGTTTCTGGTATTCCAAACCTATAAATTATGTGTTTCTGGATGAATTCTATAACTGCCTCCTGATCTACATTCGTCAGTGGTATAGCTTCAATCCACTTAGTAAAATAGTCTACTCCAACCAAAATGTATTTTTGCCCCTTTGAAGAAGCTGGTCGAATTTCCCCAACTAAATCTAAAGCCCAACCTCTAAACGGCCAAGACTTTATAATAGAGTGCAACTCATTTACAGGTACATGAGGTATGCCTGCATGAATTTGGCATTCTTGACACCCTTTTGCAAATTCGACACAGTCCTTTAACATTGTTGGCCAATACATCCCTTGTCGAAATAGTAACCACTTCATCTTATGACCTGCCTGGTGTGCACCACATACACCATTGTGCACGTTTGATAGAGCTATATAAGCTTCAGTCTCACCTAAGCATTTTAGTAAGACTCCTTCTGCAGTCTTTTTAAACAACTCATTTCCAAAAAGTACATAGCTTAAAGCCCTATACTTTATTTTTCTTTCGACTGTCTGGTTTGGGTTTTGTAAATAATCCTTAATAGGTTTTCTCCAATCTCCTACCTCTGGATCATCTACATTAAAGATTTCAAAATTTTCTTTGTCACCATAACCCAGTCGTATTGTTTCCAAATCCGATGGGGACAATTTGGTGGATAATACTTTTCCTCTTACTTCAATAGCTTTCTCCAAATTTTCTTTCGACACTTTATAGCCTGATGCCAGTTGAGCCAAGTCATTTGCTTCCTGATTTTCCAATCTAGGAATGTGTTTAAAGGCTGCACTGTCGAATTTCTTGAGGAGTCTATTGGCTATTACAAAGTACATGATCAAGTTCTCCTTGACACATTTCTATTCTTTTGTCAATTGCTTTATTACCAATTCAGAGTCACCCATTATTTCGACTCTTGTTGCCCCCAATTTCAACAATATCTCAAGTCCAGTAATCAAAGCCTCATATTCTGCTTCATTATTTGAACACAAGCCTTCTATTTTGTACTTGAATTTTGTTGGAAATTTATTAGGAGAAATAATCAGCATCCCAACACCAGTTCCATTCTTGTGAGTGGGACCGTCGAAATATAATCTCCAAGGTTCCACTTCGACATTTTCTATTTCACTTTCAATTATTGAGTGGTCAGCTATAAAATCTCAAGTCCAGTAATCAAAGCCTCATATTCTGCTTCATTATTTGAACACAAGCCTTCTATTTTGTACTTGAATTTTGTTGGAATTTTATTAGAAGAAATAATCAGCATCCCAACACCAGTTCCATTCTTGTGAGTGGAACCGTCGAAATATAATCTCCAAGGTTCCACTTCGACATTTTCTATTTCACTTTCAATTATTGAGTGGTCAGCTATAAAATCAGCAACCACTTGTCCTTTGACAACCTTTAGAGGCATATACTTCAAAGAATATTCAGTTAATGCCAAGGCCCATTTCCCAATTCGACTATGTAAAATGGATTTAGATAACATATATTTTATTACGTCGAAATGAGAGGATACATATACATCAATGGGTTTTATATAATGATTTAACTTTGTACAAGAGAAATATACACATAAACATAGTTTTTCTATTATACTATATCTAGTTTCAGCATCATTTAAGACTCTGCTGAGGTAATAGATGGCCCTTTCGACGCCATATTCATCTTCCTGACAAAGCATGCTTCCCAATGTTTTGTCAGATGCTGAGATGTAAAGCCTCATACTTCTTTTTCGACAAGGAGACATTAGAACTGGAGGACTAGCCAGATACTCTTTGATTTTGTTGAAAGCATCTTGTTGCTCTTGCCCCCAAGTGAAATCTTCCTTCTTCAGTCGAAGTAGAGGTGAGAAAGCCTGTGTCTTTCCACTAAGGTTGGAGATGAACCTTCTAAGAAAGTTGACTTTCCCTAGTAGAGACTGCAATCCCTTCTTTGTCGATGGCGCTTTCGCTTCCGTTATGGCTTTGGCTTTGTTCTCATTAATTTCAATCCTTTTCTTGTGGACCACAAAACCTAAGAAATCACCCGCCTGCACACCAAAAGCGCATTTAAGGGGATTCATTTTTAAACCAAACTTCCTCATCCTTTCAAAGGATTGTCGAAGATGGTCAATATGGTTTGAGCCTGAGACAGACTTAATCACAATATCATCTATATAAATTTGCATAAATGTCTCAATGAAATCATGAAAAATGGAATTCATTGCCCTTTGATAGGTGGCTCCAGCATTCTTTAAACCAAAGGGCATGACTACCCATTCATATGTTCCTATTGCCCCTGGACAACGAAAAGCTGTTTTTGGGTCATCTTCTTCAGCTATAAAAATATGGTTATAGCCAGAGTATCCATCAAGCATACTCAAATATTCATGGCCTGCTGCAGAATCTATAAGCATTTCTGCTACTGGCATAGGACATTCATCCTTAGGGGTAGCTGAGTTTAAATCTCTAAAGTCAATGCACACCCTAAGCTTGCCATTTTTCTTAATCACAGGAACAATATTAGCAATCCATTTGACATACCTCATTGTACGGATGAATTTGCATTTTAGAAGTCTTTCAACTTCTTCTTTAATTTTCGACAGGATTTCTGGTGCGAAGCATCTGGGAGTTTGCTTTATTGGCTTTTTACCCTCCATTATTGGCAACTTCAATTCGACCAAGTTCCTGTCTAAACCAGGCATTTCGTCATAATCCCATGCGAAGCAGTCTTTAAACTCATTCAGCAATTGGATTATTTCGACTCTGAACTGAGGATCCATCCTGGCACTGATGTAAGTTGGCCTTTTCTCTGCCCCCAATCCTAAATTAATTTCTTCTAAGGGATCCTGCGCCACCATTTTCATATTTGTTGGGGCTTAATCTTTTTCAAACCCCAGGGGTTCGTCATCATAAATGGCGTCAAGCCTTTGATTTTGCCATTCGCCATTAAAGTTCTCTTCAATACTTTGTTTTGCACATTGTTCCCCAACATCTTCTTGAGGATGTTGTTCTTCGACAGTTTATGCGTTGGCTTTAACAGCCATAATTTTTACTTCGACCTCAAGGGCCGCTTTGAGTTGGTTTTCGGCTATATAAGCCGTAATCCTTTCCATTGTTGATGCTTCAGTCATTTTCACTAAATTCACTTCCCCACCCAGTTGGATTGACATGAGTGGTTCCCCAAGCGTAATTCGTCTCTCCAATGATCTCTTTGTCCCACTGGAATCCATGCGTAGGGTGGAGATACATGGAACAGTATGCATTGTCGGAGGCTGTCAAGTCGAACCCAGCGGGGTTGCAAGGTGCTATGTGAGACAAGTTTTTGTCGAAATTACGACTAGTGACATTGTTCACATCAGCCATGAAGTAACTTTGGTCTTCCTCTATGTTCTCGACGATCTCATCTGGCCTCCAAATTGCTATCCTCTGATGCATGGATGAAGGTACAACCCCAATCCCATGGATCCACTCTCTTCCTAGCAACAGATTGTAGTTTGCTCTTGATGTTATCACCACAAACATTGTAGGTCTGGTGATGGTTCCGACAGTTAGGTTCAACTGTATCACCCCTAATGTTGTTCCTACCTTACCTTCATAGTTAGACAACACGATGTTGTGAGGTTTGGTGTCTGAGTCATCTTTGCCAATCTTCTTTATCATATAATGAGGGATTAGATTGACAGTTGCTCCTCCGTCTATCAAGATCTTGTTTACACCCACACTCTCTACTTTCCCTTTTATAAACAAGGGTTTCAAATGGGCCTTCATTGCATCGTCTGGCTTTTTAAAGAACGCATTTTGCTCTTCGACATAGCCATTATTCATCACATAGTAACACACAGGCTTAAGCCATATGTTGTCATCTGCCATGTCATCCTCTTCGTCCTCCACTTCCATTGTTCTGTCATAATCTCTAGGCAATACTGAAACTACATTGCATGTTCCGTCGAAGGATGCTTCAGAATCTGACTTGAAGTCATCAGTTACTTCTTCGTCTTCTGGCATTTTGTTGTTAGTCTTCGACATTTCTGTTATGTTGCCATATTTGTTTTTCTGAGAAGGCTCTTCTCTTGGCAGAGATTCTCCTTTGCTTATTGCCTGCATAAACTTACTTGATTCAGCTTTATCCCTGTTCTGTTCTGCAGTTTCTTTTTCGACTCTCTTCTGCCTTTGAAACCTCCTTCATTGAGACCTCGACATGGGGTTCTTCCCTTTGTAATTTTCAGAGATGTATTTTGGTTTTGGTTTTTCTACTTCCTTTTTTGCTTCTATCGAAGCACCCCTATTTACTTCAAAACTTTTCCACCTTTTCTGACCTTGGGCATCCCTTATAGGCTGGACCCACTTGTCATCATTCGCCTTGTTGGAGGGCTTATAGGTACTATAACGCCTTTCTCCCATTCTTTGGTTATGATGTTCCACTTTTCTTGGATCAAGCCTCTCATTTCTAACTGGTGGGACTGCTCCCCAGCTTCCTCTCTTTTTGGCCTTCTCTACTGCTTCCAGATTGTTGGCTGCTTTTCTGTCGAATACAGCACTACACCTTGGACAAAGCACGACCTTTGCATTCTTTTTCTGGCATCTTTGGATGAATTCCACTAGACTTTCGTCCTCTTTTGGATAAACAGACTTCTGATGTTCTTCTTGATAATTCTTTTTATTGGTATCTGGTTGTGTTTTCTGAGTGACCTCCACCATATAAATGTCTGCATTCTGATCACTTGTAATCTTTAGTTTGTTCATTTTTTCAATTAACATCATCTCCTCAGGGATATTTCCTTTTAACTGATCCAAACTGCTTTTTGGGCATAAGCCTTTGTGGATGTACTTACAACATTGCGCCACTGACCTTTCTTTTGGATCTTCCATTATTCTGCGCAGAATTCCAGGAGGGGTGGGCTACACAAAACCTTCAGCAGGATCTTCTTTAATTTTGGTAACACTTTCACTCACTGGTTCGACAGTGTTGACATTGTCAGCACTTCCTACTTCCTCAATTTTGTCATGACTAAGGCCTTCAATGGCCTCTTTTTTGGTAATGAGGACCTTGTTGTCTGTTTCTTCGTCAACATCTTTGAAGAAATCTCCCCATCCTATGGGTTTGATTTCATTGATGTCAGTTTTAGAGCTTGGTGGTGCAGAATACTTCACCATGAAGTCGAACTTTCCACTGGGCTCTCCTAGAGTGTCCCAGACCACTCCATGCTCAGTATCTCTGTTGGTATTCTTCTTGTTGAAGCCTTCACTAGCTTTGACTGTGTTCCCTCCGTCGAAGCCTTCAGTGGCTTCAATCATGTTCTCTCTGTCGAAGCCTTCAGTAGCGTTGACTTCTTCCTGGATATCGAAACTATCAGTAGTTTCTTTTGTGTTAAGATCCTCAACAACCTTGATTCTGGCTGGTTTTGCCACAGAGCCTTCAGATATTACCTCCTCATCCTGATCAGTGAGGTCATCAGCCCCCTTCACCATGTTTACATGGGTGTCGAAGCCCTCAGCAGCCTCTATCATGGTGAAGTTGGTGTCAAAGCCCTCAGTAGCTTCTACCCATTTCAAAACTTCCTTCAGACATTACTTCCATTTCGACCACGTTCACCATCTCTGGTTCAGCATAGTTGGCCTCCACAACCTGCATGGGATTAGAGTCAATCCTCATCTATTGCTTAGCTTTGTCTCCAAATTTCAGCCTTCCGTTCTGAATTGCATTCTGGACAAGATCCCTGAAAAGGTAACATTGAGAAGTTTTATGACCCAAGAAATTATGGTATTTGCAAAAACCTCTCTTTTTCTGTTGGTCTACAGGAGGCTCTTTAGTGCCTGCTGGTTTTATCAATTGACCATCTTTAACTAATAAGTCGAAAATTTCATCACACTTGGTGATGTCGAATGTGTAAGTTCTTTTAGGGAACCTATCACTCCTTTCAATTTCGACTGGATTTTTTTCCATTCGACGGAGCTAAAACTTTGCAGGAATACAGAGGGCCTTGTTTTAATTCTGCCAAATCAATTTCTTGTTCGTCGAAAATGACGGATTCGTTTTCGTCATAATCTTCGTCTTGACATATCCCTACATAGGCCACTCTTTCCTTTTTATTTTTATTTGATCTAAATTTCTCAATTTTTAGCCTTTCTATTTGTCTTACTCTATCTGTTAGTTGTGCCATGTCTCTTAAATACTGGGTGTCTAGTTTTTTCCTTATGGAATGATCCAGACCCCCTGCAGCCATTTCGACTAATTCTTGTTCTGGCACTTGTGTAAAACATCTAGCCTTCAATAATCTAAACCTATTTAGATAGTCATCTATAGGTTCAGAGAATTTTCTTTTGACACTTGCTAATTCCTTCAAACTTATCTTAGTTTGCCCCATATAGAATTGTTCATGGAACAATCTTTCTAATTGGGTCCATGTAAATATTGAAGTCGCAGGCAAGGAAGTAAACCAAGTGAAAGCATTTTTTGTCAAAGAACTTGGAAAATATTTCATTCTTAAGTTCTCATTATTAGCTATTTCTCCTGCTTCGATCAAATAACGTGTTATGTGCTCTATGGTGGATTCACTAGTATCCCCTGAAAATTTGGTGAATTTAGGGACTTTCCACCTTGGTGGTAATTCTTATTGCAGAACGTATTCAGACAAAGGGGAAGTATAACTAGGCCTTTGTAATCCTACGTTCACCCCATTTTGCGCCATTATTCTTTCGACCATGGTTGCAATGTTATTTTCGACAGGAAAATTGTTACAACACATTCTATGCTGCAATATTTCATCAGCGTTTTGGTCTCTTTGAACTATTATTCTCCTAGGTTCTTGTCGAACGGGAATTTCTACACGAGGTTGTTCGACCACTACCTCTTGGCCCCTAGGATTTTCCTGAGGATTTCCTAATGGCCTTTGGTTTATGGTAATTTCTTCTTCGACAGGCCTATTGGCAGAATTTTGATTTATTTGTATTCTTTGCTGCGTTTGAGGGGCTCCAAAAAAACTAGCAATACGTGCCATTTGTTATGCTAATATCTGGTTTGTTTGGGTAGTGTTTTGTATTAAAGGGTTGAATACTTCCCCCATTTGTTGTGTCAATGCCTGTACCATATCATGGTTACTTTCATCCATCTGTTGACGAATTACTTGCGCAGAATGGTTCGTAATAGTTGGCATTTGGAATCCTGGTGGAATCTGATTTAATCTACTCCCATTTCCACCATATCCTGACCCTTGTAATGGTGAAGATATTTGGACCATAGCATCAGAAAACAATGGTGATGAATTATGTAAGTTTGCCATCATTGAAGTTGGCATTCCATATGGTTGTTCTCTACCAGACATGGGCATGGAATAATTAATGAATGGCCTAAAGGTATTTCCTCCAGGAGGAGGCATTCCCATGGGCATTGAGTGCCCCATGGTGGAAGAACCAGGCGCATTTTGGGATCCTGAACCCACTGGTATCGAATCCGCCGCTAAAGGCCTAATCTGTTCTAAAACAGGGCCAAAACCTGCACCTCCTTCTGACGAAGGGATAAGATTGGACACTGGAATGGTTTCGTTAGGATTATTTGAAGTATTTGGCAGACTAGCCATCTTTCTTCCTCTTGTTCTTTATGGTCTTTCTACGTTGGTTACAGCTAATTTACCGCTTCTAAGAATCATACAACGCAACAAGAAACTTTCTAACTAAGAGGATTCGTATTAATTTTTACAATTGCACTGGTCCCACTGGGTGTGCCAATTTGTTCGCTGTGATTTCTGACGAACAACCTCTGGTTAACCAATCTCTTACAAAACTGGGTTACTTGCAGGACCAACCAAACAAGTCCTAGGACACATGTGCAATTTGTTGTCGAATTACTCTTAGCGTTGAGAATTGTTTGTGGTTTGTTTTGTTAATGATGTAAAAATCTTGAATGTTTTGAATGTAAAAAGTAAAGTAAAGTAAAAGTTGAACAAAAGTAAGAAAATGGCAAAAAAGAGTATAAAATTTGCAGGAAAGTAAAGGGACTGAAAGTAAATAATTTGACGAAACAAGACTTAATAATTTTAAATAACTTAAATGAAAATGGTGTTCAACACATACATTTCTCCAGATATCAAACTCATTTCTCTCACACTGGGTACTTAGAGTATTTTACAGGATTATTGTACAAGTTTTTCACACACAGAATTCTACAACAACCACCCTATTTATATACAAACAAAATAACTGCCTAAAACGGAAGAATCCTAACTAATTGACACTTGTCAATCTGCATACACTCTTCTTTGCCTGAAGCTTCCACGCGTCCAACTGCCAAAGGTTGTAACTTTTAAATTTGAATTCTTCCTCTTTGTGACGAAACGTTGCATCTCTTCGTTTTCTCGAATCGTCGAAGAGGACAAAAACTCTTCAAACCTTACAAGATAATGCTTTTGTCGAAAACCTTATCTTCTGTCGAAATGTTGAAAAACATACCAATTCTGTCAAAATGTTGAACTATAAAAGATCTTCAAACTTTGTTTGCTGGAACATTCTTTGTATTTCTGTCGAAATACTTGAGCATCTGGCCTTGTCAAAAACTTCTGAATATCTTCATTTCTTTTTTCCTCTATCTGATGACTATTTCCTTTGCAAAAAATGATTTTACATCTTAAACTCATGGTGTCGAAATTATGAGCCTACACAACTAAAATAATTATTATTTTATTTAAAAAATTAAAATAAAAAATTAAATAAAAAATAAAAAATTAAACAAAGTAATATTCTCATTGACGGGGAAGCTGTTGCGGATGCGGTTGATTTTTACTATAGATGATTTTAATATTGAAGAAGGAGATCCCAACATTGAAACAATTTTTCCTCCTTTGAACTAAATTTGATACACATTGGAGTTATTTGTTATAAACTATTAAATTATATTATATTGCAATTAGACTTTGTTTGCAATTAGACTTTGTAATTTTATATTATTTTGTTATGTGTGATACCTTTCCTTAAAATTTGAATTTAGATTATAAACTTGTGAATTTAGGATATGATATTTTTTAAAAAATAAGTATTAGTTATATTTTGTAGAGACTGAATCATCTGACTAGATCAGTTTTATACCTATATAGTTTTATTATAAAGATCGATCTATTCAATCGAGTTATCCGGTTTAATCTGGTTTGTTCATGCGGTTCGACCATTGACCTAATGGTTCGACCAATAAATGAGTGACCCAATACCCTCACCAGTTTGATGACCCATCTGGTTTTTAAAACAATGCTCGGACGTGAGATAAAATATGGAGGATCAAGAAAAAGAAAGTTGTAATATATATATATATATATATATATATATATATATATATATATATATATATATATATATATATATATATATATATATATATTATAGTGGTTCTAACTATCACTAAATTTGCATTTTGGCCGCCTATTACGAATTTTTGTGCCACATCATCCATTGGTAATCCAAATTCAGTTTTATAGAGTTAATTTGATTTGCATCTGAATTAAATTTCAGATTTAGAACTTGTATATAAACGGAATTTACATTCAGTTAGTTAAGAATTTATTTTGTAATTGTTTTCAATTTTGTTAGAGAAATTTAGTTACAAATTCTTCTTTTCTCTCATTCTTTTCACTCATCTTCTTCATCTTCAACTTTGTGCACCAACAATTGGTATCTAGAGCTCTGGTTCAAATTCAGAATAGAAAACACGAGTGTATGTGAGCGCGTGTGATTGATTTTAGTTATGGAATTCACATTGAATCAAATATCTGAATCGAAACATAATCACATTTCTTGATTTTAATGGATTGGGAAACACGGGTGTTACTGAGATTTGAGTGATTTTGCATAAGAACGGAGATGAACAGTGGAAACGGTAGTTTGAATACAAAGCTTCCAGTATTTGATAGAAAAAATTGAAATCGATTGATGATTCATATGAGTTTGTTTTTTGGCGCTCAATATGTTTTTCATCTCGTCAACGACGGTTACGTACCGATTGCAACTGATGAAATTGAACCACACAAAAAGACGGATAGAGAAACGAGGAAGATGGATCAGAAGGCGTTATCATATATCCATTAGTGTGTGGATATGAATGTGTTTGAGAAAATTATCGATTCAACTACGACAAATGTTGCAAATGACATAGTGGTACAGTGCTACGACAGTTATGCATAAGTGGAGAAAGCAAAGTTTCGGTCTCTATGTAACTAGTATGAGAATCTCAACATGAAGAACAATGAGAAGGTACCAGATTACATCTCTAGAGTGATTATGATCACATATGAGATGAAATCTTGTGGACAAACTCTCTCTGAACAAGTAATCATTGAAATGGTATTGAGATCACATATTCCTCTGTTTGATTACATTGTTGAAGAGATACAAAGTAGTCTAGAGGTACAAGAGTTGCATATGTATGAGAGAACCTTTGAAAGAGAGGTAGAACATGATATGTAGGTGTATTCTAGTAAGAATAATTAGAAGCATTCTTAGTCAGAGGCCAAGAAAACACATGGTGGTGGTTATCAGAAGTCGGAAGCTTCTAACTCTGATGAGCATAAATATCAGAATGGAAAAGAGAAGTTTGACATGAAAAGGGTTCAATGTTATTGTTGTAATAAGTTTCGTATCTTTGCTGCTGACTATTGGTTAAATAAGGAAAGGAAATTAGAAAAAGAAAACATAGCCAGAGGAGAGTCTGATGATGAAGTTGTACTATTGATGGCCTCTGAGTCTGATGGTGGATATTTGGTAGAATGGTGGTATATGGACACCTGCTGCTCAAATCACCTAACTGGAAACAAACAATGGTGATAAATTACCATTTTGGCCTTCACCCAACTGTACTTTGCCGTGTCAGATGGCTTCACTAACGTCAATCCTTTTCGAGCCATATGGTTGATCTTAGAATGTTTGCCGGACGTGATCCAAGAAACTACATCTGGTCTACCTTGAAGATCAAAGTAGACTTCACTTCAACGTCATTGGGTTCACAACTATTGGTTCACATACAAAGTTAGATGAAACTTTTATCACGTTCTTTCATCTGCCGAGTGCCTTGTATTTTCTCCTTGGTTAAGATGGGAGGGGACATAAGGACCTCAGAAAGATCCACCTCTCTGTCAATATTTGATAAAAGGGCTTCCAATGAGTCGTATGAAGAAGCTCCTTCCTCCAGAGAATCCTCATATCAACTCCTCCTATTTATAGGTGACAATGGTTGAACAACCAAAATCAGCTAAGGAAAGGAGTTACAAAATCAATGATTATATCTCTCCTTAGGGATACATGCAAACTCACATATACTCAGATATCATAAGAAGGTATATCATCATATGTGTCATAAGAAGGCGACGAAACATTTCAATGATAAAATGTATTTAATGTGCTTGTTCCCCACTACTTTTTTAAACTGACTCCAAGCATTTTAGCTCTAGCTCACACCAAACAACATCTTATAGGCTGATTGTCATACCCTAAATTTTGACCTGACTTTTATTTCAAAATTTTCATTCATATGATACATTTTCGTCGCAGTATCGATAGTCATCCATTTTTGCATTTTTAGTTAAACATTCCATTAGTCGTTAATCATGCATTTCTTTAATCGATGTCTATCATTCCATGTCAATTTTTATTTAGAATGTGTTCAGAATGTTTGTCTCATTTTAAATTATGTTATTTTTAGTTTATTTACAATCGATTTAAGTTTTTATTTATTTATTTATTTAAGTTTAATTTTATTTTAGTGATTTTATTTAGTTTACAATTTTTTTTAGTCTTTTATTTAGAACTAGTTAGGTTTAATTTTGGTTTAGTCCATTCTTAATTTAATTTAGTATTTAAATAGTTTATATCTTATTTTATTTATTTATTTATTTTAAGTGATTAGTATACTTTTTATTTAGTTTGATTTAGATTTAGTTTAATTTTAGTTTAAGAGTAATTTAAATTAGTTTAGTTTTGAGATTTAGTTTAACATTTTAATTTAGTGTATTTTAATTAGTTTAATGGTATTATTATATATTTTTAATTAGTTTTTAGTCCAATTAATCTAATTTCATTTTATTAGGTGATTTCTTTTCATCTTTTTTATTTATTTCAAAAAAAATATTTAGTTTTTATTTTATTTTAAGAAGTATTAGTTTTTAGGTTGTAAAAAGTATTTTTTTTATATTTTTTATTTGTGGCATCTGCTATCCTCCAAAACTCTGCAAGTCTATTTAATTAAACAGCTCTTCACCATTTTGCTTATCATGTTGCGCCATCTTATACCAGTCTCATGCTACAGACTGTGTCATTTGCTGCATTCGTCCAAGAACTCTGCATATTACATGCCAAACACAACACGTCAACCTGCACAAACCTTTGACCAATTCAAATATTCCCTCCTTAAGTCACAATATTGGCCAAAAGCAACAAGCCATTCATACTAGTCCCTGCAGCAAAATGACAATGATCAAACATAAAGTTACACCAGAATAGACATAATAGTCTGTACAATAAAAAAAGGACATTTGACCAAGCCCGCTCCATTGCCTACACACTTCTTACACCAATTTAGCAAAACATTAGTCTGCAAAGAGAAAAAGCACATCACAGTCAAGACAATAAAATTGAAATTCAAATAAAGGAGTTGACAATAAGAAGAAGTGGGATCTGATACACAAGGGGGGCTTTTGAACAAAAACATTTTGAAAACAAATTCTTCAACACAAACACACAAAACCTTTAACTCCATTTTCTCCATAATAACTCCCCTAAACCGCCACACCACCTACCTTCATCGACCACCCTTCACCTTTACAAACTCCCTCTGTTGGTTTTCATCATTCAACCTTCTATAAACCACGAAAACACCTCCCCTTACACATCGATCCTTCTTCTGCTAGCCTTTCTTTCCAACCTTCCCTTCCATTGCCCTAAACATTCGCCTATGTTCTTCTCCCACAAACAGAACCACCACATCACCCACCTTCAACTGTAGAACCATCACCACTCAAATACCCTGTTACCATTAACCTCCACTCACATCATACCCACCGTGTAAGAGCCATTGTCGCCCAAACCATCAACAAAGAATAACTCTTCAGCTACCCTTTCTCCGTACCTCTATCCACCTCCATCACTTCAACATCTTCAAATAAAATTCAAACACTCTTCAAATCATTGAATCAACTTCCATCAAAAACACATCATCGTCCTTTAACTACTGCAAATTATTCCCCCAACAACCAAACCTCAACCCATCCTTTTTAATCAACATCAGAACAACAACTCGCAAACCATAATCACCACCATAGAAGCGAAATCTATGAAAACGCAGAGGAGAGAAATTTTGCATCACAGACGGAGACACGAAGGAGAAGAAACACAACGGATCGAGAAAGATAGACAAAGAGAGAGCGACGGAGATCGCATAGTTGAGACTGAGAGTGGAGATTCAAGCCACCGCAGGATTAAAAAGAGAAATGACCGCGTGAGAAGAGAAACAAGGAAGAGAGGAGCGTGTTTTCAAACTTGGGTAATTTGATTTCCCATTTAACATTATTTTGATTTATTTTACTGATTCTTATTAGGTTAAACTAGGTTTTTGTTTTGTTTTTGTTTTTTGTTTTTTCTTTAACAAGTTTGAACATAGGCCCATATAAACCATTAATCAGACCCCCTTCTTTATCTTTGCAATCCATTTCATTTCTATTTCTTTTAATATATACTAAAAACCAAAAATAATCTCATATTGTCTTTCTTTTCTTTTTATTTTTGCTTTCTCATTTTTTTCATTTTTTATTTTTGGTATTAATAACTTAATATTATAAGGATTTGGCTTTTAATTGAAAATGCTAAAAATATATTTTGTTTAGTATTAGTGTCATTTGAAGCAATTTTAAAAAAAAAATCTAAAAAAGGTGTTTATGCTTTTCATTTCCATTTTGATTCATTTTTAAGATTTTATTTCCAACTTGATTTTATTCTTGGTAATATCATTTGACATTTCATATTCCAAAGGTTGCTTAATGTCCTTTTTATTCACGATGTTCTTTTGTGTGTACTGTTTATTGACACAATGCTTTTCCGTGTGTACACATGTTCGGTTTTATCTATTGTTTGACGATTGTTACCTATTCCAAGGGAAAGGATCCATTGTTGACTTCTTGTCATTCATGTGTTTATACTTGTAGGCTCTCTTACTTCCCATTTCTATTTTGCATTTCCAGAGTACTACATCCGCTGCCCAGAACTGGAGCCCTGATCCAAGCTACAGTAATACACCTTGTAAAAGGAGCTCGGAAGATGTTTTAATTCAGGAGCCAGAAGTCTCGGACATTTTACCACCAAAACAGTCTGCCCCCAAGGGTGCAAGATCTAAGAGTGAAAGACTCAACAAAATCAAATAGCTTTCTTTTACATGATGTTATATTTACTGAGTGTTTTTATCATGTGCCAGTTGAACTTCTACCTTTTAAAACTCTACTAACCAATTATATTTTGGGCATTCCTATGACATGCGTAGTATTGAAAATCTGAAAACAAATCATATATTTTGTATGATGGTCTTTCCATTAACTCTAAACAATTATCCATATTTTGTGAAATGAAGCATATTATATAATGAAAATTTTGGTTCTCTTTTTATCGGTTAATATGTCGCATTTATATTTAACTTATGAAACGTTTATTTTATTTGTTCCTAAAGTTTTGAAAAACTCCTTATTAAAATATATTGCCTTTGTTGTTACACTATCTTTTATATATTAAATAGTCATTGAACTTGCATTTCCATTGAACAATCCTACTTAAAATATATTGTCTTTGTGGTTACACTATCTTTTATATAATAAATAGTCATTGAACTTGCATTTCCATTGAACCTTTTATATAATAAATAGTCAATGAACTTGCATTTCCATTGAACACTCCTTATTAAAATATTTAGCCATATAGCTTACCTTATCATTTGTATATTAAAATAGTCATTGAACTTTTATATGGAAACCGTAACAACATCACCGTCATGTTCCCACAAAATGCATATCACATAGACAAATCAACATCACCTATGTAGGACCTATTTTATTTACCATCGAAAAAATGGTTTTTCCATTGCGTGTCCAATATGTCCAACCTTCATTCATTTAAAATAGAGTCTTGCACATTAATGCACCTGACACACTATGCTCAGTATTTTAGACAACACAAACAAATAAATTATTATTATAAGGGTGAGAGAGATCAAATAGACAACTTATTTGACTTTATTCGAGTATTTGTCCAACCTGCCACGTTTCTGGAATTTAATTCCCAATCTGCCACAAGCCCAAAATTATATCCCAATATGCTACAAAATTTGGCCGATAGTGAGACTTTTTAGCCTTTTTTTTATCTTAACTCCTTCCAAGATGGCAGATGGGCCCCACAGGAAGAAGGGGTCCGCCATCTTGGTTGGATGACCTTTTTTTCGTTTTATATAAAAACTGATTTTTTAAATTGTTTTTTTAATATTTTAATTATATTAAATAATAAAATAATATATTTAATTAAAAAATATTTTTTTATATATTTTTTTGTTTTTAATTTAAATCCAATTTTTTTTATTTGAGTTTTTTTTTTAATTTTAATTTTCTATAATAAAATATAATAATATATTATATTAAAAAATTATTTATTTTATTCTTCTCGCCAAATCTTATAATGAGTAATTGATTTCCCGCCCGAATTTGCATCGATAAATAGAGGGTTCATTTTTTAGAAAAATGTATAATTTGTTGGTTCTCATTTTATTGTGTTTTATTTGAGCAATCATGCCTCTGAATTGTAATTTTTTTTAAACAGATAAATGCATGAGTATTAGTTTGAATCAAGAATGGAATTTTGCAACACTAGTATCGACAATCAACATCGGATTTCATTATTTCGGTGGTCCAATCAGGCACGTAAGGAATATTGAATACTATTGTCCGTACATTACTTTGACGGATGATAATCCAGATGGCACCTACCTCCATTACTGGGATCGTATAGAAAACAATGAAGATGTTTATTGCATGTTCTCCGCGCATGATGGAGAAGTCCGCAGAGGCGTTTTGGAACCATTTGTCTTAGTCGTTGTCGTTTGGCATGTTGTCATGTTTATTTTCTATGTATTGTTTAGCTATTGTGTTGTTATTAGAAGTTAGTGTTATGCAGTATTAGCTATTGTTTTATATGTTTATTTTGAAGGTTATGTTAAGTTGTCATTGTGTATGTGTTGTAGAACGTAATGAGTTGCTCATAATAATATTTGTTGATTGAAAAAAAGACACAACTTTTAGAAATAAAACTAACTAGAAGACTCAACCTTGTTTGGACATTTTTTGCACATATGACCGACTTCTCGGCATATGCCACACCTCTATTTTTCCTTCTTATCCGTGTCCATTTCAGTCTGAATCCTAATACTGTTTGGACGAGCCTTCTTTTTTCTTCGCATGGTGTCGTTGTGACATAGAATGTCACCTGCATATTGTGGCCAAGCTGACTCTGTAGGGACCCCGGGGAAGCTCTCCTCGTAAACTTTAAAGACAATTCGTAGTTTAAAAACATCTGCTATATGAACAAAATAGTCTTGTCTAATGCTTGAAAACGCCGCAATAGCGTGTGAGCATGGGACATGAAAAGTTTGAAATTTTCCACATTCACATGTTTGATTTTGGAGATCGACGTTGAAGTGGGTTGTTGGTCTACCATCATGATTCATTGTTTCTTGTGCCAAAAAGCGAAACATATGCCGATCAAATTGCCTAACAATGTGGCTATTTGATTTGAAAGTCTTTTCCTTGATACCCTTCATGCAATTAGCAGTGAAGACTTGTCCATATGTCAACTTTCTAGTCCAGTCATGTCCTCTTTTACCAAAAATTGTGCCCAACCTATAATATGTTGACTTTACCAAAGCTGTAATCGGTAGATTTCTAGTGGCCTTCAAAACCGAGTTCATTGATTCAACGAGGTTGGTAGTCATATGCCCCCATGGTTTCCTTCCATCAAACGCCCTTCTCCATTTATATCTGGGAATATTGTCAACCCAATGTAACGCTTGTATGTTAGCTTTACGTATTTCTCCTCTGTAGTATTCATATGCGGACTCAGTTAACGCATAACCTAAGTGGCAAAAAATAAATATAGATTAATAAATAAAAGATAACTTAATATGTATAAAGAATAATAAGTTAAGGACAATGCCCATGTTAACAACTTTCTTGCACAGGTCGTTGTCTTTTATTTCCCTCGTGAAATTTTGTGTTATGTGTCTTATGCAATATACGTGCGAAGAGGGAGGGTCCTACCAACCATTTTCCGAGTTATCATATGCATTCTTTATCGCTATGTATTGATCTGAAATTAAGCATAGATTTGGTTGGGGGTTACGTGCATTCAGAGATTTTTCAGAAAAAAACTCCAAGCATCAGTAGTTTCACCTTCCACCAATGCAAATGTTATGCGAAATATATTCATATTTCTGTCCTGTGCAACAGCCATTAGCAAAGTTCCCCTGTACTTCCCATACAACCACGTGCCATCCACTTGAACTACCGGTTTGCAGAACGCAAAACCCTTGATGCAAGGTTTGAAAGCCCAAAATAAACGGTGGAAGATTCTGGTAAAACCAATTTGTGTCCCATTGGTTGACAACACATGAAGGGTTTCCAGATCTATTATAGTACCTGGTAAAAATGACTTCATTACCAACAACCATTGTGGCAGATCGTTGTAAGAGGTCTCCCAGTTTCCATAAATAGACGCAATCGCTATATTCTTTGAAATCCATGCCTTCTTGTAAGAGATGGTGTAGTTGTACGCCTCACAAATATGAGCGATGATGTGTTTTACTTTCAGTGATGCATCACTTTCAATCAGAGATTTGATTATGTGGCTTATTAACTTTGAGTTTAATTTTGTATGATCTTGGTCCATTGTAGAAGACGTGCATGTGTGCGGCCCGTCAACCTTGGTGATCACCCAATTACCACTTCCCTTTTCCATCGACGCTCTTAAGCTATATCCACATTCTTTTTGTTTGCATTTGATTATCAGTCTTTTTGTATCCGACTTATAGACTCTGCAGTCAAGATAATTTCTGATATGGAAATGGTTTATGACAATCACACAACCTTCCTTGTTGTCAAACTCCATACCATGAAACCCACCTTCAATCTGCATGGTTTATGGCTGATTTTGAATTTTTGTGAGTTTGTGTTTTGAAATACAACTCCAACATTATCATCTGAGAAAATGTTTCCATTGTAATGTACTTTAACTGGGAAATTGTGTTGAGCCATTATGGTTGTGATAGAAAGAAGAATTAAAATGCTCCATATATAATAAAATGCATGCATGCTTAGTTTTATTACACATGACACGTGTCACGCATGCATGCAGGGTCCGCCAAGTGAGATGAAGAATCCATTGGGGTATGCCAACTAAGATGGCAAAGCTGTACGTACCAGTTTAACCATTTACATGTGTCACACATGCAATATAGGTCTGCCAAGTGAGATGTGGAACCCATTCCTGCATTAATTTGTCCATAATGGGTACTCCAACTAAGAATTTGGGTCTTTTTGTACGTTCTGTCTCTTCACACAGTATAAAACCAGTTTTAAAAATCACAAAAAAATGCAGAAAAAATTCGTAAGAAAAGATTCATCAGGGAAATGGCTCATATAATTGGTCTGGTACACATTATTAGTCCAATTTCATCAGAAAAATTTGAAACTTGCAATGTTACTTCTGAGCCAATGTCAATCAGAGTATTGGAAAAATTCAGCTTTGAAGACATAAAAACTCAGATACGTCGTGTCACTGAGTCGGACAGGGAAATTGTTCGCATCATCTATCGCAAACCATACCCAATTCACACAAACCTCACGAATTTTCACCAACAATTTTTTTTAAAAATTTCGATCCATTTGCAATTTTTCCCAACCAAACACCTGTTGTCCAAACTTCAAACAATCCACATGCTCCTACACAAGATTTTGGTCGACAACGACGAATTCGGCGACTAACAAGATGTGGAACCGGTAGCTGTTCACTAGACGTAGATGACGAAGACGAAAATCAATAATTTGTATAATTTTCAAATTATTGTAATTTAATTTATTATATTAATAATATTTTTTTAACTAAAGTTTTAATTTATTATATTAATGCTATTATTATTTTTTAGGTTAATATAGTTTTTGGTCCCTAAAAATATCTCAAATTTTGACTTTTAGTCCCTGTAAAAAAAAGTCGAGTTTTAGTCCCTATAAAATTACTTTTGCATGTAGTTTTAGTCCCTATAAAGTAATTTTATAGGGATTAAAACTCGATTTTTTTTATAGGGACGTTTGAGATATTTAGAGGGACTAAAAACATATTTAACCCTTATTTTTTTAATATAATATATTATTATATTTTATTATAGAATTAAAATAAAAAAACTCAAATAAAAAAATTGGATTTAAATTAAAAACGAAAAAAAAAATAAAAAATAAAAAATATTTTTTAATTAAATATATTATTTTATTATTTAATATAATTAAAATATAAAAAAAACAATTTAAAAAAATCAGTTTTTATATAAAACAAAAAAAAATAATCCTCCAACCAAGATGGCGACTCCTTCTTCCTGTGTGGCTCATTCACCATCTTGAAAGGAGTTTGGATAAAAAAGTTAAAAAATCTCGTAAAGACCAAATTTTGTGGCATATTGGGATATAATTTTTGGTTTATGGTAGATTGAGAATTAAATTCCAGAAAAAGTAGCAGGTTGGACAAATATTCACTTTATTCACTTTTATAAAACAAAAATCTTTTATCCCCATGAACATCATTGTAAATTGTACATTAGCCATTTTTATATTAACTCTACGGTCAATGACAGCTTACTCTTTCACTCAAAAAGATTTATAATATACAATACATAGCGGCCAGCATCATTCAACCTCTATGGAAATCGAACCGATCAAAATTCTAAACAACCAAAAACATTGAAGGATTACAAAGACGACATTACCTTGTCAAAGATGAGTTCCAGCTTCGCCATTCCTGTGCTTGGATTATGGAAACGTCTTTTTTCGGATCTACTTTCTATGGCAGCTTGCATGTAACGAAGGGTAATAAACCAAATAATATACCCTAACAACACTTAATTGGGCCAGTTTAAGAAATTGGGCAAAAGTAATAAACCAAATTGTTTTACTTACAGACCTATGTTTGTATTTTCCTAAAGATTTTATCAAGAGTTTTCATTTCTCTAAAATATTTTATCTACTATCAAGCCATTACAAAAAAGTTGCCCAAACTACCTAAGTTACCCTTTCACAAAAAAATCTTTACACCATGAAAAGGACTGTTCCGTAATTAACAAATCACTCAAATAGTATTGACCCAAATCTCTATCTTAATGCCAAATGTCCATCAACTATTGGTGTCCTCAAAATTTTCTCCTCTTCCCACCAAAACCAATTCACAGGATCAGATCCTCTTCTCTCTCTCCCGTTTTGCCCTAAACCCTAAATCCGCCGCCGCCCATTTCTCCACCCTTTCTCAGATTCTTCTTCCCATATATTTCTCAGATCTCTAATCCTCTATCTTTCTCTCATCGCCGTTAATCGATTTTTTTGTAGGTTTAGCGAATCGGTTGTTCTCCCTCTTTCTCGTCTGTTCCCTTTCTTTCTCAGTGTTCCTTCGTGTTTTCAGGGAGGTTCGCGGTTGGCTCTTAGGTAAATTTTGACTTCGACTCTCAGCGTTGCTTTCCAATGTATTTCTGTTTCGATTATCTATCATTTTAATTTTTGAGTTTATTCAAACTAAGTTTCATCTTTGTGTAGTCTTAGATTGTTTAATGTAATTTATAACATTGGATATGTTAGTTTTCTTCATGTGAATATTGCTATCTAAATCATTGTTTATTTTGAGTTTCAGGTTGTGGTTTCAGAACCCGTTAATGCATTTTGAGCTCCTATTGATGATACTCAGGTTTTTTGTCGCCCTTTTATTTAAATGCTTTCCTTAAATGTAGAACTTATTCACCAAGTGTTTCTTGTCTTTGATTTTTAGGATCTCTTTTCTGATTCTGAAATGAGTGATATTAAAGAAGTTGTTGTAAATGAGAAGTTGAGTATTTTTCATATCATTTGTCAATCCAATGTTGTCATTTTATACCTTGCCATTTTATACCTTGCCATTACTACTACAGTTGGTATGAATGGTATTCCCCTTGCCTCTAGAGAAGTACCTGCTGCCAGGATGCCATCAATGATTAAGAAACAAGCAATTGCAGCTGTGGAAGAATCATTTGTTATTGTTTTCTTGGTTGATGGTCAGGTATTTTGTTTGTTTGCTTATAAAATGTTATATCTTTCGTTCTCTTCCATGGTTGTATCTACTTTCTCTTGATACTTATATTGTAATAATGAATATATAAAAAGATAACGTTATGTTTGAAAAAACGAATCTTACTTATGTTAAGTTTTGATAGTTATTAACCACTGGCAGTTCCTCCTTGTGCACCTTCATAATTAGAAAATATTCTTGAAATTCTGAAGTCTGGATTAATCTTCAAAGCTTTTAGTTGTTTCTCTCCAGGTGGTACCAATCTGGCTACTGGCTATAGAGAACATAGTTGTGCACTATCAACATGAGATTGCAATTTTTGTTGTTATACTTATTTAAGTGCATGATATGATAAGCTTTACAGTAATGATAATAATGCTTAACAGGCAGGTCTAATAGCAGCTGATGTGGAGGTTACTGATTGGCTACATAAAAACTACTCAAATAAACGTATGAACCATATATGAAAACCGGAAAGAATACAAAGAACCATGGGTAAGTGTACTGAGTGAAATAAATATAGTTTTATTCATTTTCTGTTTCTATTTGTTTCCCATGTGAATTTTGTTTCAGTTTTAAACTTATTTGGTGCATGTAGTGGTCATCTTTGACTGGTAAGTTCTTGATTTATCAGCAGAAGCCAAGAGAAAGTTTTGCTCTAATTCTTAGTTTAGCACTTTCATGGCTATACACCATGATGGTTGATGGCTCACTTTAATGACAACTACTGTCACCATGATGCTTGCAAAGTAATAAGGATTTACCATTAAAGTATATATACTCATTTCTTGTGTATTTAACTGCTTGCTGGTGTGATTGCAGATTGTTGTACCAAATATAGCAATCAACTTATCCGTATATGAAAGATTGAGATCAAGCATTGAACTCTTTGTTTGTGTAAGCTGATATCATTATCTACAAGATATTTATCTAATTCCATGATCAACAGGTAAGTGAGAAAATGGAACGTGCTTTGTTGCTTATTAGAAGATGGGAAATCACTTTCAGCTCACCTTCATGCCATGTGCTATAAATTACTACTTGAATTCCATTTTCAAACTTCACACATTTATGATTGTAGCAAACAAGTGCAAACTGATTTGCATTCTAAGTTGTGTTGTCAACTATCAACTATAGCATAGTAGAAACTACCAATTTGCTATTGTTTCGCAGTGGCTATAGTGGGTCTATAGGATTGTAGCGTAGCGGAATGTGAACAAATTACTATTTTCTACAACCTGCAATTGATAACACTTATTCTAAGGGCTAGCTTGGTTTGAGAATGTTTTCCTGTTTTCATACAAATTTTGGAAAACAATATAATACTTTTGTGCTTCAAATCGAGGATAAAAAGGATTTGTTTTTATAGTTTTTCACCTTCACAATATTCACCTGCTCTATCAAGCATAACTTTTATTTATGCATTGTTGTTTTCCTTTTGTAAACTCTATTATGTTTATTCTTCTCTTATTCACAAATTGGTAGATTAGTTAAAGATGATCATCTAAGCCATGCATATTATTTGAATATTTGTAGTGATTGTTAAAGAGAGCATTGGACCAAGGTTTGTTGTGAGATGTCGTAGTAAGGTGGACAAGGAGAAGCTGGCTTCAGGAACTCGAGTTGTGCTGGGTATGACTACTCTAACCATTATGCGAATTCTTCCCCGTGAAGTAAATACCCTATCATCTAACCTTGGAAGTTTTTTGTGCTCATGATAACTGCTTTTACAATCATGTCATGTTTGTGTTTTAATCCTAATTTGACAGGTTGACCCAATTGTGTATAATATGCTACACGAAGACCCTGGAAATGTTAGCTACTCTGCAATTTGAGGGCTTTCAGATCAGATTCGAGAACTAAGGGAATCAATTGAACTGACTCTAATGAATCCTGAGCTTTTTCTTAGGGTTGGAATCAAACCACCGAAGGTAAGGATATATTAAAACAATTTGTACGACTTATGTTGCTATTTATTGAAGGAAAGTGTAACTAAATTTACTTCTCACAGGGTGTTCTTCTCTATGGACCTCCTGGAACTAGGAAGACATTATTAGCAAGAGCAATTGCCAGCAATATTGAATCTAACTTCTTGAAGGTTGTGTTTTGTTCTTTGTGCTCTGTGCACCAATTTAGGGAAATGTATTGGTCATTTTAATCAAAGTTATGCTTCATTTCAGGTTGTATCCAGTGCTATAATTGATAAGTATATTGGTGAAAGTTCAAGACTGATTAGGGAAATTTTTGGATATGCCCATGATCATCAGGTAGGAAGAATTTCTATTGTGTCAAACTGGGTTTTCATTCTAAATACCAACTCAGAATTGATTTTTACCGTTTCTATCATTTTGTTTAGCCTTGCATCATATTCATGGATGAGATTGATGCTATTGGTGGGCAGCGTTTCAGTGAAGGAACACGTGTTGATCGTGAAATTCAAAGAACCCTCATGGAGCTTCTTAACCAGCTAGATGGATTTTCAAAGAACCATGCCATGGTCATCTGAAAATTTTCAGCCACCTATTACATGTCGTACAAATAGAATAATATGAGACAGTATAATGAGATAGAATAATGCTGCATAATGACTTTGAATCTCATGATTTTGGAAAATTTGGAAAAACCAGCAACACATGATAAGAAATATCATAAAACCACACAAATCAATGCAATCCTTTTACCTGTAAAGTATGTCAAATTTCTTAGAATGTGTCCCGGTCTTTCGTGTTACTTGAATGTAACACTATTAAATATTATAACTACTGAGAACTTCACATCAATACTACTTCTGAAGAAAATAAATATTAATGATAAAAACAACTATGATTCCATTGTGTCACTTACTTGTGACAATCAAACGACCAACAGAAGCATTAGTATACAAATTTTTAAACGGTTCCCTAACCGAAATGTAAAACAGTATTAAAAATACATAGATGTGATACAATGGAATGGTTCTTTTACAGGGTCGAATGTTGAAAAGAGCTTTCAGCAAGTTGAAGCTTGAGCATGTGGTGATAGAGAAAGGACATTTTCATCAATAACGCACAAGGGTTACCACTTTGGATGAAATAGAGGATTGTTTATTTGCAATAGTTTGTAATTGATATTTTCACTCATGCTAGGTTTCTTCTTGCCAAGTTGAATCCATCTGTTACTCAAAATTCAACATAGACAGATGGTTCAGATATCATATTTACCGATGACTTGAGCTTGGAAGTATTTTTATATCAATTGCAGATACTAGCGGTGCAAGGCTAATGATGAAGAACTTCTTAATTAATGACTGACTTTATAATGGTCACATGAAAAAGATAAGAAATTTGTAAGTAGATATCAAAGAAGAGGTTCAGCGAATTATTTTACTTTTTTTTTACTAGCTGTAAAATAGGTGTTTTCTAGAGTGTGATTTTGTCCATTAGAATATTTTTGAAGATGTAGAATCCTGTATAAGGTTACTACTATTGAGCTGACTATAAACTGTATCATCCATCACTTTGTTGTGTATACTGTAAATATCACTTCATGTTGTCAAATGAAAGATGGATTTATATTCTGTTTCATCGCTTTCATGTTTTGCTTTATGATCATAAATTAAGTCTTCTCTTGGTTGGAGTCTGGAAGTGATTATGATTGCATGATAGGTTAAAAAAGTGGTCCTTTTGGACAGGTTATTTGCTGTTTTTTTAGTTAGGCCTTATTTAGTGAAGTTTGACATGGAACACAACTAATGGCCCCATCAAAAAACTTTTTTTTTCTCTCTTTTTCATCAAAGCTTTCAACTAAAAAATGTGTGATACGACATTGGGTTAAATACAACAATGTGATGACTACTGTAGAAAAAAACTTAGGAATCAAGAAAACTAACTTACATGTCATTTTGCGAAGAACTTCCAATATCTATAAAGTTGTGTTGCTGAGAAGGCAAGGGTGCCGCATTAAAATTGGTGGCCAAAGGTGCAAATGTAAAAGTTGACTTCCAACTAATAGCAGCATGTTGTGGTTCAAGTGCAAAAAATGACATTCTTGAAAAAAAGTCAAAAATATGACATAACTTCCACCATTGGAAGTTAAGTACAAAATGTGACATTCTTAAAAAAAGCCTAAAATAACACTAACTTCCACCATTGGAAGTTAAGTGCAAAAAGTGACATTTTTTAAAAAAAGTCAAAAATAACACTTAACTTCCACCAATGGAAGTTAAGTACAAAATGTGACATTTTTGAAAAAAAAAAACGAAAATAACACTAACAGTTAAGTGCAAAAAGTGACATTTTTGAAAAAAACGATGAGATTGAAGATTCATGTTGTGGTTCAGGTTTGAACATCATATCATTCTATATTGTAATATATGGTTTAGATTATTACGGTGTATAAATATTATAATACGGGACACTACCATTTAGATTCATGAAAAAAATATGTATCAATATTACTCTCAATGTATATTTTAATTGCTTATGAAATGAAATTATAATACGGGACACTATCATTTAAATTCAGGAAAAAAACATGCATAAATCAAGACGGAAATAAAAACATAAATTTTTCTCTCATTATGCATTTGAGTTATTACTCATGGAATACAATTATAACATGAGACACTACAAGATGAAAACAGCGAGGATGTCGTGTAAGTTAGTTTTATTCTTTCGAAATATTTATAAGACAGCATAATGCCTTTATCTTAATTTTAAAATGACATGTTGTTCGAATATATGTAAACTACATTACCTAATTGAAGTTGACCATATATTACAATATAGAATGATATGATGTTCAAACTTGAACCACAACATGAATCTTCAATCTCATCGTTTTTTTCAAAAAAAAGTCACTTTTTGCACTTAACTGTTAGTGTTATTTTTGGTTTTTTTTTTCAAAAATGTCACATTTTGTACTTAACTTCCAATGGTGGAAGTTATGTGTTATTTTTGACTTTTTTTAAAAAAAGTCACTTTTTGCACTTAACTTCCAATGGTGGAAGTTAGTGTTATTTTAGGCTTTTTTAAAAAATGACACATTTTGTACTTAACTTCCAATGGTGGAAGTTATGTGTTATTTTTGACTTTTTTTCAAAACTGTCATTTTTTGCACTTGAACCACAACATGCTGCTGTTAGTTGGAAGTCAACTGTTACATTTGCACCTTTGGCCACCAATTTTAATGCGACATCCTTACTATTTACATTTTCTCATTTCCTATTAAATGTATGTATAAACTTTGTCAATTCTATCCGCACGGGTTTTTAACTAGTTTCCTTTAAAAAATCAAACCAATCTCATTTAAAATTAAAAAAAAAAAAAAAAAAAAAAACTACTTATGCATAGTCTATATTGGCAGCATTTTATTTCCTTTAAATAATAAAACCAATTTCATCTTTAAGAAAATAATTTTCATTTAATTTTCTTTAAATAATATCCAAATACTATAAAGCATTTTATTTGCTTTAAATAAAACCATTTGCTTTAAAAAATACAACTACTATGATATCATTATACCAACTATTAAATTATTTTCATTTTAAAAAAATCAATTTCACCCGTGCGTCCGATCTTCTACTAGTTTAGTTGATCAATCTTTATTCTAGTTTGGATTATTCTTGTATTTATTCAAATATGTTCTGTTTTGAGAAAGTTTTCCATACATTGACTCTCAATAGAAGAGCCATTATTTAACAACACTTTAATGCATACAAATTAAAGAAACTACTACTGAAATGAATGTCCAAGAGAAGCAAGCGATGAATCGTCCTTGAGTTCAATATCACCAACTAAAGAGGTTTTTGAGCCATTCAAAAATTGCTTATACCATTTTGCTGAGAGCTTTGGGTATCTTCTCAACTCTGGATCATTCCTATCAACATAGTATAGTCCAAAGCCCGATTTATATCCATCTATTAACTCGAATGCATCCATGAAAGACCACACAAAATAGCTCTTTACATTTGATCCATTTCTGAAGGGAAAAAATGACACAAATGATCAGACAATGTCTAGTGTTTATTTCTGTTTTGTGTCTATTTTCATAACTGTGTATTTTGGACATGTTTTTCAATTTACGGCATATGTAACATATGTAACGTGTTTCGAAGATATTTTTGAGATCTTATTCTTCAAAAGATAATAAAATGGAGTTGCAATCACATACCTCAAGGAATTGAGCGCACTACCAATGTATGCATGCAAGTATTCCACCCTTGATACATCGTGGAGTGATGCATTGCTTGCTGTCCGTTGGCCTAAAAAGACAAGCATTACGAATGGTTCACCAATTGATAAATCCATTGAAGCTAAATTTTAGAACTCCATACAATTAAAGGTGGAAAACACTTGAAAATCATCATATGCAACAACACAGTGATCAAGTTATTTTTTGGCTGTGACAAAGATGATTTCCTAAAAGAGACTCATTGCAATCAATGTAATCTTGAATGAGGGGGTAAACGTACCATTTTCATGAATGAATATAGGTGGATTGCCATAAAGGGTCTTGAATGTTTCCAGCACTTCTTGTAAAGCCCATGGTGTCATAGGGTACTGAGTCAACTCAAGCAAGATAGTTGTATAGAAAATTAATCTACTGAGTGAACCAGTTATTAGTTAAGATGATAATTATAATTAGTTTTTCAACCCTTACCTCTGCATCTCCAAGTATATCCTGTATAGCTGCAAAACCATGGAAAACAAGAAAATGATTCATTTTGCTCCACCAATAATTCAACAAGTGATAGACATGGTTGTGTGCACTTAATGATGTTGAGTTCAACAAGTTGAAAACGACAAAAACTCAAAATCATAATGAAAAAGATGAAGTGAATGCAATTAGTACAACACATACCGAGTAGTTTTGCACCTGAGTCTGCCCTGAAATCTCTTAGTTTTTTCTTCAGGGCATCAGAGTTATCTGATATATTTGATGTGCTGTAGTGAATTATGCCAATAAAGTCGTAGGAACCCTTAACTTGTTCAGATTCACGAACTGTGAATGCCGGTATTCTTTCGCCTGCATTTTCCTTCATCAAATTGGGATAGTCTCCGTGCAACAAGGGTTCCATAAACCTGTGATTAAATAGGCTTATAAGACTTAAATGTTTAAAGTTAGAATAGAAAATGTTACAACCAGTTTTAGCGTCACTGACTCACCAACCATAATAAAAAGTACGGATTCGTTCACATGCTGCCCTGTCTTTCTCTGTATTTGTCTGAGGAACTATCCCAAATGTATAGAGAGAGATACCAACAAATCCATGCTGTTGCTCCTGCAATGTAATTAGTCTCTATGGAATCATGAACATTACTTGCCAACAAAGCTTCTGTAGGTCTGTTAGTACAAGATATTATAAAAAAAAAAATTAGGTGATATACCCTGTACTTTCTTCTATACAATCTCACAACTGAAGAATGAGCTAACAGAATATGATGTGCAGCCAGGTACGGTTCAAATGTTGAGTTGCCCTTAGAGCTCGTTTTAATACAAAATGGAGGAGAACATCGTTGAGGTGGGCTAAGTCCTTGATCATAACTACCTACGACAAAGATATTAGGCTCGTTCACAGTTGTCCAATATTTGACTCTATCTCCGAACTCTCTAAAACACACATCTGCATAATTCGTGAAGTCTTTTCTGCATCGACATTCAAGATATAATTCTCAAATTTGTCAAAATTGTTGCAATATAAGAACATAATAAATACATTTTTTTTAGAATAAGCATGGAACATACATGACATGACGACTAAGCCATCCTTCATAGTCATCTTCAAGTGCTTGTGGAAGATCAAAGTTGTGTAGTGTGACATGTGGTTGGATACCTGCATAAGGGAAATACATGCATAATGAAATCATAACTGAGGCATGTTTCATGATGCAACAAATTAAGCAACTGGTATCAAACCATTGCTAATGAGTTCGTTGATGAGATTGTTGTAGTACTGGAGTCCCTTCGGATTGACGGGTCCTCTACCATCTGAGAAGAAATAAAAACATTTGCAAAAGTGTATAAGAAAACATATAATTTGAGTGTTTGTATGGAAAAGTAGTAAAATTGAAGTAGAAGTACTTGGTATCAATCTGGACCAAGAAATGGAAAATCTATAGGCATCAAGGCCTGTTCCAACCATGAGCTGCACATCTTCCTACATTATTGTTTGGATTGTCTTAACCAACAAATGCTTGAAATGAACAAATGAATGAGAAAGAAAGAAGGTTTATGTGTTGTTTGTTTACCTTGTATTTGTGGTACGCGTCGCAGGCCACATCTCCATTTCCACCAGGTCCAAACCCTTAAATTGCAATAACAAATCATATTCTAAAATTGATGAGATGAATGATGAGATGAAAGATAAAGAAAAAGACGGAACCAGAATGAGCAAAGGTATCCCAAATGCTAGGAGTTCTTCCATCTTCATTAGCAGCTCCTTCCACCTGATAAGCAGATGTGCCAGAACCAAAAATAAAATCAACTGGAAAATCACTTCTGCTATAATCATTATGATCGGTAGTAGAGGACACCAAGACAGACAAGTTAAGAAAGAAAAGGAAAACAAGGGTGAAATATATCTGTTGTTCCATGTTCTATGATAGGAGTATGTGTTTCTTCTGACAATTGATTCATCAAATGACACAACATTTGCATGTGTGAGTAAAAGTGACAAAGTCAGTGCCTCGTATGATAAGAAAGAGACAGATAGAAACTTAGCAGTTGGATACCGCCGTCACTTGTTTTGACTCAGTGGACATATTTGTCTATTTGTCTTTTACAGATATACGTACATCACTTTTCCTCTCTAAAATAATCTTTTAGAGGTTGATTGATGGGATTGAAAAGCAAAACCTCACGAAAGTACTACTCCCCAACATTTAAGAATGGCACCATGCCATCATGTGTGGTTATTTCCTTTTAATGATCCAATGGGTGAGGTTACTAATAAGACACAACAGTACACATGTGAACAATAAGAAGGTATTCTAAGCTTAATATTACAAAAATGATTTTTATTATCTATTTTTGTAATATAATATATATATATATATATATATATATATATATTGTGTCAAAAATGATTTTTGTAATTCAAGTGAAATTGATTATATCAAGATCAAAAGCATTTATGAGTAGTAGAAAAATGATATCTTCGAGGGTGTATCTGGTTAACATCTGAGGTTAACCAGTTATCACTGAAAATATTATTATTTTCATGTCAGTTGTAACCGGTTAATGGTTTGGTGCAACAGGTTACAGGCCCGAATTTTTACATTTTTCAATTATTTATTTGTATATTTTTAGGTCTCCAATCATTTTATAACACTTGTATAAATGTCTTGAAGACATTCTCGTCTCAGTGTAATGTGAATATCACCTCTCTCTCTCTCTCTATATATATATATCTATCTATCTCTCTCTCTCTCTCTCTCTCTCTCTCTCAATTTTCCTATTTCACTCTCCACATTCCAATTTTCTCCATCATTGTACACTAACTTTGTGGTTCAAAATTTCAACATTTAGCATCAAGAACCTGGTTCTGATCCACAAATACCTAGTGTGTAACAAGAATTATGTCTCCAATGAAAGAATTCGTGCAAACTTATTCATCTTTGATGCGAAGAATTAGGACAAATTGTGCAATTAAATGAAAGTGTTGTTTGACTACCAAGATGTCCTCGAAGTGATCAAGAACAGAGTGACTCCCCTTGTCCAAGGTGCAACGGATGCACTACAAATAACACATAAGGAAGAAAAGAAGAAAGATTTCAAGACTATTATTTATCCATCAGTGTTTGATGGTGATAACTTTGAAATTTTTTGGTGATTATGAATCGTCAAAACAAGCGTGAGAAATCTTAGAGAATGCATATACAGGGGATGATAAGGCAAAGGTAGCGAGGTTATAAACTCATAAGTGTCAACTTGAATTGATTCAAATTGAAGAAAAGGAGACAATCAACGATTTTACAACAAGAATCACTTTATTGGTGAATTAAGTGAAGGCATGTGGCGAAATAGTCATAGAGCAGTATGTTATCGCAAAAATCTTGTGTTCTTTAACACCAAGATTTGACAATGTAGTTGTAGCGATTGAGGAATCGAAGGATCTTGCGACGATGAGTAAAAAGGAGTTGTAAAGCTCTTTTTAGGCTCATGAGAAAAGGATAGATGAGAGAAATTATGATAAGGCAAATGAGGAGTTCGCTTTGCAAGTTCACTTCAATGAGAATGACAAGAGATCGAAAGAAAAATGACTCATGAAAAGTAAAGCGATTTTTCAAAAATTTGGTGGAAGAGAGTCCCAAAATTCAAAGAATTCGACTTGTTAAAAGGGTAAGAGAAACTACAACAAAAATGGTGGTCAAGACAAATTTTAAGCTGAAAAAAGGTTTGATAAAAGCAAAGAGTATTGCTTTAGGTATCAAAGGTTCAGTCATTTTGCAAAAGGGTGCAATGCGAACAAGAAAGAACCTCAAGGAGATGAAGTGAAGATTGCAAGACAAGATTTTGATGAAGAGAATACACTTTTGGTCATGATCACTGAAGGAGAATGCAGCAGCAACAACAATTTTGGGAATGCTGCAAAAATAGGCTATAACTGGTTACATGACATGGTTAACCGGTAACATGCAGAAAAAATGCCATGATGAGTATGAAATGAGTTTAGTGCAGCGGAGAATGGTATTTGGACTCATGTTTCTCTACCTATATGACAGAGAGGAAGGATTTGTTTGTTAAATTCAGTTGTGCCATGAAGAACAAAGTGAAGTTCACAGATGACAACACTCTAGCGACCGATGGGATCAATGATGTTTTGATCGTGAGAATGGATGGTGGACATTCCTTGATCAAAGATGTTTTGTAAATTTCAGGAATCAAATGTAATCTTATAAGTATTGATTAATTGCTTGAGAAAAGTTACAAGATTCACATGGAAAACAAGGGGCTGCAAGTTACAGATTCAAAAGGATTTTGGTCCTTAAAGCGCCTATGACTATCAATAGAACCTTCAAGGTTGAGCTGAAGGTTATGAAGCATAGATTTCTTGCTACAAAGGCAAGTTGACAAGAGTGGATATGGCATTATCGTCTTAGGTATTTAATTTTCAAGATCTCAAAGACTTGCAAAAGAACAGAATGGTAACGGGAATGCCATCGATCAACATATCGGCTGAAATTAATGAAAAATGTGAGCAAGCAAAGAAACATAAGGATAAATTCAGTAAGGATGCAGGTTGTAGAACCAAGAATCACCTTGAGGTGGTGTATTCAGATGTGTGTGGACCGATGTAAGTAGATTCCATTGGTGGCAATAGGTATTTTGTCATATTCATCTACGATCATAGTAGAAAGATATGGACATACATAATCAAGAGATATATGATGAGGTATTTGAAGTGTTTAAGAAGTTCAAGTCCATGGTTGATAGACAAAGCGATCACAAATTCAAAGTTCTCAAAACGGACGATGGAGGCGAATATGTATCAAAATACTTTGAGAGGTTTTGTGATCAAGAAGTAATTATACATGAATTTGTACCGCCTTATACAACGTAGCAAAATGGTGATTCTGAAAGGAAGAATTGATCGATCATGAACATGGTGAAAAGCATGTTAAAGGGGAAGAACTTGCTGAAAGAGTTATGGAGAGAGGTGATATCTACAGATACCTATTTTTTGAATAAGTCTCCAACAAAGAAGTTTAAGAAGGTAACACTAGAGGAAGCATGATCAAGATTCAAACCAAATCTGAACCATTTAAGAGTTTTTGGTTTCGTAACGTATCGACATGTTCCGGGCAGCTTAGAAAGAAGTTGGATGATAAGGGATAAATGATGATACTTGTAGAGTATAACTCTACTGGTGGTTACAAGTTGTTTGATGCAGCAAAAAGTAGGGTTATGATCAACCGATACGTCATTCTTGATGAAATCAAGGATCCATAACATCCTGTAATCGGTTACGTAAATAACAACAAGGCAAATGGGTTTGCCTCAAAAAGAACAAAAACTCCCATTTCCAAAACCCGAATTAAAGAGAATATCAGAAGATCAACAAGGCAAATAGGGTTGCCTCAAAGACTCCAAGATTATGAGCAGTTCTGAGATAATGAAGTTAATGATGATGATGATGACGATGATTTCGTCTACTTTACACCTACAGATGAATTCAAACACGTTAAAATGGAATAGGCTTTAAGTGATCCAAAGTGGATTTGTTCTATGAAGGATGAGCTAGAATCCATTAAGAAGAACAACACTTGGGAGTTGGCTGATTTACCGGATGGAAAGAATCTAATTGGTGTGAAATGGGTGTTTAAAGTGAAGACAAATCCCAAGGGTGAAATAATCAAGCATAAGGCTTGATTAGTTGCAAAAGGATTTTTTCAAAGAGAAGGCATATACTTTGAAGAGGTATTTGCAATGGTTGCTAGTATTGAAACCATTAAGCTTGTTGGTGGTGGTATTTCTTATATCAACAATTGGCCCATATACCAAATGGATGTCAAATCTGTGTTTTTGAACGAACTTCTTGAAGAAGAGGTGTATGTAGAACAACCTCAGGGTTTTATTGTGAGAAACCAAGAGCTAAAGTTCTACAATTTGAAGAAATCGCTATATGGTTTGAAACAAGCTCCAAGAGCTTAGGAAAAAAGAATATATTGTTTCCTATAAGGAGTTTAACATCAAGAAATGTGTATCCGAGCATGGAGTGTATGTAAAGACAAATACAAGTAAAAAAGAGATTATCATTTGTCTATATGTAGATGACTTATTGATAACGGGAAACAGCAGAAAGTGAATTTCAATGTTCAAGGGAGAACTTATGAAATAATTTGAGATGATCAACCTTGCTCTTATGACATATTTCCTTGGCATTGATTTTCATAAGTCCAAAAGGGTATTGCTCATGCACCAAAGAAAGTATGCGCTTGAGATATTGAAGAAGTTTGAAATTGAGCATTGTAATGTTGCCATTACTCCAATTGAACCAAGGTTGTAATTGTTGAAGAATGAGGATGAGCAGGGTGTTGATCCAACTCAGTATAGGAGGTTGATTGGATCTTGCGCTATTTTTGCAATACGCGATTGAACTTAGCGTTTAGTGTCGGTATTGTGAGTAGATTCATGGGGAGACTGAAGATGTCTCACTTAGAAGCAGGCAAGAGGATCCTAAGATATGTCAAAGGTTCTATTGGTTACAGAATTCTCTTTCCCGTAACGGATATGGGAAGAAAATACAATTTTCTCAGTTTTACTGATTTCAATTGGTGTGGAGATAAAGATGATCGAAAGCCTACAACTGGATACATATTAATGTTCAATGGAACACCAATCTCATGGTGATCGAAGAAGTAAGCATGGAAGACTTGGAGCACTTGAATTAAGGTGGTGTGTTAAAAGTGATTTTTATAATTCAGGTGTTGTAACCGGTTAACATGGGTTGTAACCGATTACTGCAAGCCCAAAAGCACTTCTGAGTAGCAAAAAAGTGAAATCTTCGATGGTGTAATCGGTTAACATCTGAGGTTAACCGGTTATCACTGAAAGTGTTATTATTTTCATGTCAATTGTAACCGGTTAACGGTTTAGTGTGATTAGTTTCATGCCCGAGTTCTTGCATTTTTCATGTATATATTTGTATGTTATTAGGTTCCAATTATTTTGTAACACTTGTATAAATTCCTTGGAGAAATTCTCATCTCAATGTATTTGTATGTTATTAGGTTCCAATTATTTTCCAGGTCTGGTGTTTTGATTTTTATAAAGAGAACGAATTTTGGATTTTTTGGTTTTATGGTTGTTCTAACTGTTGTTAAATTTGAATTTTGGTTGTTTGTCAACTCTTACGAATTATTGTGTCACACCACTCACGCTAACTCCCACATCCAAATTGAGATTAAAAACTAACAATGACGAGAAAAAAACATGTTTTTTTTTCATAAGCAAAGATATCCATTTCAACGGGAGTACTAGGGGTACTCCAACCTGAATACACAAAATCGTACCAAGATTAGGTACACAACAACCAAATCTACTCTAAATATATTTACACAGATGTAAAGTCCATTCGTAGTAATTACAAAAGATAGGTGTCTATTATGTCTGGCTATCCACCACCAAGAAAGCAACACAATTTTCTGCATCGTTTCATCGTGATCCCATATGGCGTCGTTAAACATAATCTGGTTCCGAACATACCAGATGACCCAACAGACAATAATCCATACCCCTACAATATTATCCATCTTAGCACCCATCTCACAAAGTGAATCTACGCATACCAATAAGTGATCAAAAAGATTAGTAGCCTGAACATATGAGATATATCCATCCAGGAATAAACTTGGACCCACACCAATAAAGATTTGGGACATGAAAAAAAATAGATGGAAGACATCTTCATTTGACATAAAACAGAGAGGGCAAACCAAACCATGATTATTAAGAATCATTTTGCAGCGTAATAAATTGTCACGCGTAGACAACCTATCCAAACACAACCTCCAAGTAAACAAAATTCTTTGCCAGAAACAAATGTGTTTGAGAGTAGACCTACAAACATCATCTAACAAATTTATCACGTACATATTACTACTAACATAAAAAATAAAAAATAAAAACGTTTTTCTTATATTAGTAGTAATATGTTTGTGGTTAATTTGTTGCAGGAGCCTCAATTATGTATACATTAATTGGAGGATATATATATATATATATATATATATATATATATATATATATATATATATATATATATATATATATATATATATATATATATATATATATGTCAAGTTTCAATAGTAGGAACTTCTTCCATTTTAAATTGATTGTCATTTTAGAAAATATATATTTTAAAATGAATTTTATTAAAATGATGATTATTTTTTATTTTTGTTTTTTAACTATTACTCTCTACATTTTTTACTATATTTTAATAAAAGTAATTTAATAAAGATATAATATTTTATGATAATATTATTATATTTTTTAATTCGTGAAGAAAACTTTAAACAATAATTATTTTGAAACACCGAGAGCAACAAGTATTCAACAACACGTTTCTTAAGGTTGATGCAATTGTTGGATTTTAATCTTCATGATTAGGGAATAATTGGTGGAAATTGATTACGTTGAAACTATGTATTGCATGACAAACTACAAATCTATTTTGACTTCAATCGTATACCAATTTCCTACGACTTGTGCTAGCTGTTTGTGAATATTATCATAAATTATTCACAATTCTTTGTGAAAAAGTAATTATATTCGTAAACAATTTAATAAAAATATAATATTTTATGAAAATATAATATTTTTTAATTGTTTTTTTCTATTTTGACTTCAATCGTACCAATTTCCTACTTCTTGTGCTAGCTGTTTGTGAATTTTTCATCAATTTACCACCTTTCTCTAAATAATATATGAAACCATCATTTTTTCTCTCTAAATTATATACCAAACAAATGAAAGAAAGTGGGGCCGTCTAGTAAATATATGCATCCGCAGTTGAATTGGTGGACATGTACATTCATTATTTGTTTTTTGTTTTATTAAATTTGATCTATTTATATGTTTTAAATATATTTTATTCATTTTATTTAATTTGTTTTACTTTTATTAATTATTTTCTAATAAAATAAATTACAAATGGTAGAAAATTTGTTTGTTAAATTATGTTGGGTTAAGTAAAATATTAAGTTAAATAATTATTATTTTTAAAAAAAATATTAATATTGGACTTCTCTACCGTCAGACACGACCAAATCATTCGTTACCATATAAGGTCTAATAATATGGTCCAAACCAAAGTAGTCGTTGGGGACGTCTCCCCGACGTGCTTCTCGAGGAACGTGGTCAAGTGTTCCGTGTGAAATCCACACGAAACACTCACCCTCCAATCAATACTACTTGGCGAATATCTCATCCGAAAGGGACATTTCACCTTCATACTATAAAGGTCATCCTTATCTGAGGAATTTGAGATGATCAACCTTGCTCTCATGACATACTTCCCTGGCATTGATTTCCATAAGTCCAAAAGGGTATTGCTCATGCACCAAATAAGATATGCGCTTGAGATATTGAAGAAGTTTGAAATTGAGCATTGTAATGTTTTCATTACTCCTATTGAACCAAGGTTGCAGTTGTCGAAGAATGAGGATGAGCAGGGTGTTGATCCAACTCAGTATAGGAGGTTGATTGGATCTTGCGCTATTTTTGCAATACGCGACCGAACTTGACGTTTATTGTCGGTATTGTGAGTAGATTCATGGGGAGACCAAAGGTGTCTCACCTGGCAGCAGGAAAGAGGATCCTAAGATATGTCAAAAGTTCTATTGGTTGCAGAACTGTCTTTCCCGCAACGGATATGGGAAGAAAATGAAATTTGCTCGGTTTTAGTGATTCCAATTGGTGCGGAGATAAAAATGATCGAAAGCCTACTGTTGGATACATATTTATGTTCAATGGAACACCAATACCATGGTGTTCGAAGAAGTAACCATTAGTTGCACTCTCATCATGTGAGACTAAGTACATTGTTGCTTCGTTATGTGCATGCCAAGCCGTGTGGCTTATGAATATATTGGAGAAGATAACATTGAGTGTGAGGTTATTACACTCATGGACTCATGGTTGACAATGTTTCCACGATTAATCTAGCTAAGAACCCAATTGCACATGGGAGGAGCAAGCATATTGATATGAGTTTTCACTACTTCAGGGAGCTTGTTAGTGAAGGAAAGTTAAGATTGAGATATTGCATAAGTGAAGACCAAGTGGCTAATTTGTTGACTAAGGGAGTCACAAATGATATGTTCAAGAGGTTGAAGATGAACACTGTAACACCCCATTTCTACCCGGCGATTATATAGAAAATCAGAGTATTAAAATTCAACCAAAAAGTACACAAACAAGATGTTACATTTTCAACTTATAAAAACTTCAGTTAATTTCATGAAAATTGATACATAACACTTTCGGTTCGTAAGAAACTAAAAACATCAACTTTATTTCATTTATGAAACCAAATTCAACTTTAACAACTACGCAACGGATTTTCAAAATAATCAACTAAACATAGCATAACATGTTATTCAACTTAAAACAGCCTAGTAACAACATATTTATACTAAAACAACTTGAAAACAACACAAAACAACTAAGCATCCATTTCCCGAGTGTTACGTATCAGAGCACCGACTAGCCATCTTCATGCAAGCGACCTGCACGTTACCAACATAGGGGTAACATTCAAACAGAATGGGTGGGATATCGATAATTATAAATGATATATGATAAACAATACTTAGATAAGTATCATAAACGATTCACCACTTCACAACATCAACCAAAACAACAACTTAACAATCATCCACCTTTTATCAACTTATTTTACTACTTATTATATCCATCAACATTTTCTACATAAACCGCATAATCATATTTTCAACCTGAACTACTTAATCAGCCTAATCAACACAATGCACTTAATTAACTCGAAAACAACATAAACAACTTATCAACTTGAATGACTTATACAACTTATCAACTTGAACAACATAAAGAACATAATCGACATAAATAGCGCAACTCAGATACGAATCGACTATGCAAATTCATGTGGTACCATTCGGAGTAAAACTCCCAACTTAAAATTATTGTCAGGTTATCGAGGCAATCAAGGTATAAGTCTTCAACTTTCAACTTGGTGCCAATCCAGGCCAACGTGGTGTGAGTGATGTCTCAGACATAAAAATGCAAATGATCTACATAACATGCATGACTTTACAACATAACAACATACAACCTCAAACAGCACAACCATCTTATACAACTTGAGCAACTTTGAAATTCTGTGATCAGGTATGAGATGTCCTAAGAGATGTTCCAACACTTAATAGGACATTTGACAAATTTAACCAAAACTTAAACAGCAAGAAAAGTAAACAACACAGAAGTTTGTTAACCCAGTTCAGTGTATAACCACACCTACATCTGGAGGCTACCAAGCCAGGAGGAAATCCACTATTAGTAATATTAATTCTAGACTTAAACCACCCTGTTTAATCTATCACTTAATACTTACCCAATGCAATTTCTACCTAAGACTCACTTAGATAAGAGTACCCTACTCACTCCCCCTCAATCACCCAGTGATCAAGTTTACAAGTTTACTTAAATTGAAGTCACACTTCAAACAAAAAACAGCTTGATCTTACTTCACAGTTTCAATCAAGTCACAAATGCACTTTTGCTTAAAAGCTCATAAAGTGGTACATAAAAACAACCTGCTATTAAAACACTAGACACCATATTTTGTCTTCTGAAATTCGTACTCAATTCTATGAGTTTCTGTTGATTAAATAGGTATCTGAATTTTGGGCTTTCTGTAGAATGATCCAGCCCTAATGTGCAGCAACTGTCACCTTGAATTTAGGGTTTGTTACCTCCTATATTCTAGGTGCATTAGGTCTTCTGTTTTAATCTGAATCTTCAATTTAAAACTCCCAACAGATGCGCCTTGTTCTGTTTTTATCCAGCATTAATTAATTCCAGATAGTTCTCCTTAAATATCTCTGATCTGTTAATCAATAATTAATTCTGGTAGCAGGTCTGAGATGTCTCAACATCTGTTGGGACATCCTGAAAAACTGAACTTAATTTATTCACACAATGTCCCAACATCTGATGAGACATCCTGAAATAAATTCACATACTCTGTTTGATAATGTCCCAACATCTGATAGGACATTCTGAACTGAATTTAACATTTCTTGTTTGGTCAAAAATTCTGCCAATTCTTAAACATCTACAAACTCCCCCTTTGGCTAATTTTTGGCTAACATCTTTCCTGGTTTTCAGAGTGCAGCAGAAGATCTTTTTATCAGAGTATATCATTACTTTTCTGTTGATTCTTATTTGAGATTACTCCCCCTCAAACAAATATGAGTCCAGTCTTGTTGCAACAGAAATACACACTGATTCAGTTCAGACAGAAACAAACAGATTTCATTCAAAAATTAAACAGCAGTACAAATTTGTTGTTGTTCTCCCCCTTGGTAGACACAAAATTAAGGGCCAAAGAACTATTATCCAGAATTACAAATTATTGCTGTCATTACAAATGCCTCACATACACAGATCACTCAGATTCATCACTCTCAGTAGCTTCCTCCACTTCAGTGTCTTCATCTTTATCAGCTTCACTTGCAGCTTCACTGTCTTCATCAGATGCAGCTGTCTGATCTTCTTCACTTTCCAACCTCTTAATTATTTCCTCCAGCTTCTTCTTTCTAGCTTCAAGCTCTTTGCAGGTGCACTTTAGCTCAGCAATTAATTCTTTCTTGGAGATTGGATTCTTAGCAGAGGAGGGACCAGCAGATGTCCCAGCAGGTGTTTCAACATCTGCAGCATGGTGACTGAGAAATAATTTGTAGTGAAAAGCCAGGGGGCTCTCTCTCTTGCAGACAATGTCCTTCTCAGTTAAAATTCCAGGGTATTGACTTAGAACAATACCACACAGCAATGATGGAAAAGCTATTGGTAGCTTTGTTGCAGTAGAGATGGCATGCTTCATAGTCTGATCAAAAATATATTCTCCATAATCCATCTTGGTTTGAGTCCCCACAGCAAAGATGAATCTGGCCAGACCAGTTGAGATTGATGAAGTGTGGTTGGTAGGCACCCAGTTTGCAGTTCCAATCCTGTTAAGCATGGCATACTTTCTAGTAAGCATGCTCACAGAGAGCTTTCCCTTCACAGGCCAAGCTTTGACCTGATTTGCAGTGATCACCTTACAGATTTGATTATCTGTTTTCCCTAGCTCATTGGGTCCATCTGTGTCCCTTCCTAGATACTGATTAATGATTTGGGGAGAGAACTCAACACACTTACCTCTTACAAATACCTTTCTGAACTCTGAGGACTTACCATTTGAGCAATCCTCCTGAAGATTCACAATGAACTCTTTGACAAGAAGTTCATAGCAGGGAGAGAACTCTGAGACTGTCTTGAATAGTCCTGCAGCAGAGATTAGGTCAATGAGTTCTGTGCACTCAAGTGCATTGCTGCTTAGTTCTCTTTCCAAAGCAACCCTTCTTTGGTACACATATTTCCATCTGTTGACACTGGAGACATGATGGAAGGATATATTGTCCAAGGGAGCTTCTGGAACAACAGTTGAAGCTCTAGCTGGTGCTGGTTTCTTCTTGGGAGGAGATGTTGGGACATCTGATCCAACATCTGAATCTGATGGTGTTGCAGCTTGTCTCTTCTGAGTTTGAACCTTGCTCCATGGTTTTGCTGGACCAAAGGTAGCTTTAGCTTTGCCTTTCTTTGGACTAGCCTTCTTAGTCTCAGGGATGACAGGTTCAGCTCGTATCTTTCCTTTCCTGGACCTTAGTCTTTTAGCAATGCTGGGTTTCACAGATGATATGATCTCTGCATCAGAATCCTGTTCCAGATTGACTATTGGAGGGGATTGAGCAGTCTCCTCATCAGCTTGTTGATCAGTAGAAGATTGATCTTCATTTGAGTCTTTAGCCTGTTCCATAGAAACTTCTTTATCACTTTCACTTGAGACCTCTTTCTTGTCCTCAGTCTGTTCAGTATCAGCATCAGATGAGTTTGCTTTCTCATCTGCATATGTTCCAACATCCGTTGGGACATCTTGTTCTGCAGCAGTGTTCTTTGTATCTTGAGCAGGTTCTTCTTGAGGTGCAGGAATGGTGTTCAAGGGAACAGAGATTCCTTTCACTACTCTTTGTTCAGAGAAAACTTGGTTGACAATCTCCTTGATGGAATCATCAACATATTTGGAGTATTTAACATGTGAAGGAATTTCTTTAGCTTTGCTTCTGATTTGATCTTTACCTCTTTTTGGTGTTCTTGCCTTCTTAGTGTGAGAGGCATTTCCCCTGAGCTCGTCTAATGGTGTTGATTGCATTGGCACCATAGAAATAGGAGTGGCATGAACCACGTCTTCCTGGTTGAGAACTTCTTCAGCTGTTTTAGGGTTTTGAGACATTGTTGAGGAAGATGAATGTGCAGCTTTAGGGTTTAAGATTTCTGAAGGATTACTAGTTAATGTGATTCGCTTGTGATGATGTGATGAGACTCTTGATAGCTGCTTATAAGGAATTACTAAATAAATAGCCGTTACAGTCCAAATGATTAGGAATGAAATTCCCAAGGATCTAGTCCAGACTAGCTTTGCCATCTGGAACTTATGCCATGCAATGTCATATGACATGTTGGCACATCTCATTAACTGCTAGATATCACATACACAGATTCCAAGTTTGCCCCTTAAGCTCTCAAATTGTGTAGCATCCAATGCTTTGGTAAAGATATCAGCTAATTGCAGATCTGTAGCAACATGCTCCAATGAAATCACCTTCTCTTCTACAAGATCTCTGATGAAATGATGTCTGATATCAATATGCTTTGTCCTGCTATGTTGAATGGGATTCTTTGATATGTTGATTGCACTTAAGTTGTCACAGTACAATGTCATGACATCCTGTGGGACATTGTACTCAGTGAGCATCTGCTTCATCCAAACCAACTGAGAACAACTGCTACCTGCTGCTATATACTCAGCTTCAGCTGTAGATAATGACACACAATTCTGTTTCTTACTGAACCAAGAAATCAGATTGTTTCCTAGAAAGAAGCATCCTCCTGAAGTGCTTTTTCTGTCATCAGCACTTCCTGCCCAATCAGCATCACAGAAGCCAGAGAGAATTGGTTTGCAACCATTAAAGTACATTATGCCATAGTCACAAGTACCATTAACATATTTAAGGATTCTCTTGACTTGATTAAGATGACTGACTTTTGGATCAGCTTGATATCTTGCACACACTCCTACTGCAAATGCTATGTCTGGTCTGCTTGCAGTTAAGTATAACAAGCTTCCAATCATGCTTCTATATAAACTTTGATCTACATTCTCACCCTTTTCATCTTTAGTCAGCTTTAAATGTGTAGGAGCAGGAGTTCTTTTATGAGAAGCATTTTCCATTCCAAATTTCTTCACTATGTTCTTGGAGTACTTGCTTTGTGAGATGAATATTGAGTCTTCCATTTGCTTAACTTGCAGACCAAGAAAATAGGTTAATTCACCTACTAGACTCATTTCAAATTCAGATTCCATCTGCTTGACAAAATGTTTGACCATCTTATCAGACATCCCACCAAACACAATGTCATCAACATATATTTGTGCAATCATGACATTTCCTTCTTCATCTTTAACAAACAGGGTTTTATCAATCCCACCTTTTCTGTATCCTTGCTTGATAAGAAATGTGGTAAGTCTTTCATACCATGCCCTTGGAGCTTGCTTCAGACCATAAAGTGCTTTCTTGAGTTTGTATACATGATTTGGACAGCTTGGATCAACAAATCCTTTAGGCTGTTCTACATATACCTCTTCATTAAGATAACCATTAAGAAAGGCACTTTTCACATCCATTTGAAATAGCTTGAACTTTAAGATACAAGCAATTCCCAACAGTAGTCTTATTGATTCAAGCCTTGCTACTGGTGCAAAGGTTTCATCAAAGTCTACTCCTTCAATTTGAGTGTATCCTTGAGCCACAAGTCTAGCTTTGTTCTTTGTAACAATTCCTTGTTCATTTGACTTGTTCTTGTACACCCATTTTGTACCAATCACATTTATGTCATTTGGTCTAGGAACAAGATTCCACACTTCATTCCTTGTGAATTGACCTAATTCCTCTTGCATAGCACAAATCCAGTATTCATCAGTGAGAGCCTCCTTGATGTTTTTAGGTTCTATTTTGGACACAAAACAAGAACCTGAAATCACTTCTCTTGATCTAGTGCTCACACCTCTGTTGGGATCACCAATTATTAAATCTTTGGGATGATCCTTCTGTATTCTGATGGAGGGAGGTTTACTGGATTCTTCTGTCCTTGTATCAGATTGAGTGCAGTTATATTGATCATCCTTTTCTTCAGCTTCAATCTTGATATCAGCAGATGTTCCAACATCTTCTGGGACATCTGTAGGAGCATCATCAATTATCACATTTATGGACTCCATGATAACATTGGTTCTAGAATTAAATACTCTGTATGCTCTGCTGTTTGTAGAGTATCCAAGGAAAAACCCTTCATCACTTTTAGGATCCATTTTTCTCCTTTGCTCCCTGTCTGCCAGAATGTAGCAGTTACTTCCAAACACATGAAAGTACTTAACAGTGGGTTTTCTGCCCTTCCAGACTTCATATATTGTGGACAAAGTTCCTTTTCTCAAGGTAACTCTGTTATGGATATAGCAGGCAGTGTTCATGGCTTCAGCCCAGAAATACAGAGGTAGCTTTTTAGCATGTATCATAGCTCTTGCAGATTCTTGAATAGTTCTATTTTTTCTCTCAACAATCCCATTCTGTTGAGGAGTGATAGGAGAAGAGTATTCATGATTGATTCCTTCTGAAGAGCAGAAATCTAAGAATTTTTGATTCTCAAATTCCTTTCCATGATCACTTCTAATTCTGATCACACAGCTGGATTTTTCCCTTTGTAATCTTTGACATAATTCCTTGAATACATCAAAGACATCTGACTTTTCTTTAATGAAATTTATCCATGTATATCTTGAAAAGTCATCAACCACCACATATGCATACCTCTTACCACCAAGGCTTTCAACTTGCATAGGTCCCATGAGATCCATATGTAACAATTCCAAAACTTTGGAAGTTGTCAGATGTTGGAGCTTTGGATGGGACATCTTGGTTTGTTTGCCTATTTGACATTCACCACAGATTTTGCCATCATCAATCTTCAGTTTAGGGATACCTCTTACAGCATCCATAGATATGATCTTCTTTATGCCTCTGAAATGAAGATGACCTAGCCTTTGGTGCCATAGTTTTACTTCTTCTTCTCTAGCTAGAGAACAAGTTGAAGTGGGGCTGAAGTCTAGTGGCTCCCACATGTAACAGTTGTCTTTAGACCTTGCACCTTTCATGACAACTTTTTGCTCTTGGTTAGTCACTATGCATTCAGTTTTTGTAAAGTTTACACTGTATCCTTGATCACATAGTTGACTTATGCTGATCAGGTTAGCAGTTAAACCTTTAACAAGCAGCACATCATCTAGTCTTGGAACATCTTGACAATCCAAGGTTCCAACTCCCTTGATCTCTCCTTTAGCTCCATCTCCAAAGGTAACATACCTGGATGAATGTGACTTTAAGTTTACTAGCAAATTCTTCAATCCAGTCATGTGTCTTGAGCATCCACTGTCAAAGTACCAGTCTTCTTTAGCTGATACTTTCAAAGATGTATGTGCTATGTATGCAGTACTTTTCTTTGACCAGATGAGTTGAGATTTCTTTTGATGCCTCTGCTCTGAGTATTGTTCAGCTGATCTTCAAGCTTGATTGTTGATCTTGTTCTTGTGTATGTGGCTTTGATCAGTCTGAATGTCAGCTTTTGGTCTCCAAACTGTCTTGATTACTTCTGTCTTTTGCTTAGGAGGTTGCTGATTTCTATGCAGCACTTTCTTGGTACCTTCTACTTTCTGCTTGGAAGGTTGCTGACACATCTGATTTGGATATCCATGTAGCTTATAACAGTGAGGTTTGATATGCCCAAATCTTCCACAGTGATGGCATCTCCATCTTTGATATTTTTTCTTCATTTTGTTCTTTCCAGAATGTTGAGACATCTGTTGGAACATTATGTTTGTCTTTGTGTTCTGATGTTGGAGCATCTGTTGAGACATCTTGTTTGACTGTATAGTTTTTGAAGTAGTTTTGCTAGAGCTTGCTTCATCTCTGTTATATCCCAGTCCACTTTTGTCCCCTGAATGTTTATTATTGCAGAGAATAGCATCCAGTGTATTTGAGCTGCTGTTCATCATTCTAACAGATTTGGACATATGTTCCAGCTTAGAATTGAGAAGAGTTACTTCACTTTTTAAGGTATCAATGATTACTTGATCACTTGCTTTTTCTTCTTCTAGTACTTCATTCTGCTTCTTTAGCTTTATGACCTCACTGCATACTTCAGTACTTCTCTTGTACAGATCCTTGAAGGCTTGCTCAAGATCTGCATAAGTAAGCTCTTCACAGCTGGAATCACTGTCATATTCACACAGTCCAGCTAAAGCAGCAATGTGCTTAGCTGATTCTTCTTCTGAATCTCCTGAGTCTTCATCAGACCAGGTTACAGATAGTCCCTTCTTTTGTCTTTTTAAGAAGTTAGGACATTCCTTCTTGATGTGTCCATATCCTTCACATTCATGGCACTTGATTCCTTTTTCTTGACTGGTCTTTTCAGCAAGATTTGATCTTCTGTTAGCATCATAGGTTCTCTTGTTTTCAGAAGAGTTTGTGAATCTTCCACTGGAATTTGATTTACCTTCCATACCTCTGAGAATCTGTTTGAACTGTCTTGTAATCAATACAAGGTTTTCTGATAAGCTTTTATCATTTGCTAGTTCATCATCTTCTTCTTCATCTGCATTTGAAACCAAGGCAATGCTTTTGTTCTTTTTAGCATGTGTGTCATTCATTCCCATCTCAAAAGTTTGAAGGGAACCAATTAGTTCTTCAGCTTTCATGGAGCATATGTCTTGTGCTTCTTCTATTGCTGTGACTTTCATGTCAAATCTTTTTGGCAAAGATCTGAGAATCTTCCTTACAAGCTTTTCATCAGTCATCTTTTCTCCCAAGGCTCCAGAAGTATTGGCTATATCCAAGATGTTCATGTAGAACTCATGAATTGATTCATCTTCCTTCATTCTCAAGTTTTCAAACTTGGTGGTGAGAAGTTGAAGTCTTGACATTTTTACTTTTGATGTTCCTTCATGAGTTGTCTTGAGGGTATCCCACACATCTTTGGCCAGCTCACAATGATGCACCAGTCTGAAAATATTTCTATCAATGCCATTGAATAAAGCATTTAGGGCTTTTGAGTTGCCTAGTTCTGAATCTTCTTCCTCTTTACTCCATTCTTCTTCAGGTTTCAGAACTATTGATCCATCTTTGGTGTTTTGAACAGGATGTTTCCATCCAACATTTACTGCTCTCCATGCCCTGTTGTCAAGTGACTTTAAGAATGCAATCATTCTTGGCTTCCAGTAGTCATAATTAGAACCATCCAGTATAGGTGGTCTATTTACTGACCCTATATCTCTGTCCATGTTACAGAATTTGTTTTCCCTAGATCTCACCCAGTATAAACAGGCAGGGTGCCTGCTCTGATGCCAATTGAAATTCTGTGATCAGGTATGAGATGTCCTAAGAGATGTTCCAACACTTAATAGGACATTTGACAAATTTAACCAAAACTTAAACAGCAAGAAAAGTAAACAACACAGAAGTTTGTTAACCCAGTTCAGTGTATAACCACACCTACATCTGGAGGCTACCAAGCCAGGAGGAAATCCACTATTAGTAATATTAATTCTAGACTTAAACCACCTTGTTTAATCTATCACTTAATACTTACCCAATGCAATTTCTACCTAAGACTCACTTAGATAAGAGTACCCTACTCACTCCCCCTCAATCACCCAGTGATCAAGTTTACAAGTTTACTTAAATTGAAGTCACACTTCAAACAAAAAACAGCTTGATCTTACTTCACAGTTTCAATCAAGTCACAAATGCACTTTTGCTTAAAAGCTCATAAAGTGGTACATAAAAACAACCTGCTATTAAAACACTAGACACCCTATTTTGTCTTCTGAAATTCGTACTCAATTCTATGAGTTTCTGTTGATTAAATAGGTATCTGAATTTTGGGCTTTCTGTAGAATGATCCAGCCCTAATGTGCAGCAACTGTCACCTTGAATTTAGGGTTTGTTACCTCCTATATTCTAGGTGCATTAGGTCTTCTGTTTTAATCTGAATCTTCAATTTAAAACTCCCTACAGATGCGCCTTGTTCTGTTTTTATCCAGCATTAATTAATTCCAGATAGTTCTCCTTAAATATCTCTGATCTGTTAATCAATAATTAATTCTGGTAGCAGGTCTGAGATGTCTCAACATCTGTTGGGACATCCTGAAAAACTGAACTTAATTTATTCACACAATGTCCCAACATCTGATGAGACATCCTGAAATAAATTCACATACTCTGTTTGATAATGTCCCAACATCTGATAGGACATTCTGAACTGAATTTAACATTTCTTGTTTGGTCAAAAATTCTGCCAATTCTTAAACATCTACAAACTTAAATCAACATTAGCTATTAAGCCTCTAACTTGAACAATATAACAACTTCGACAACGCAGAACAACATATATGACATAGGCAACTTAAAAATCAACTTTGACTTATAAGGCCTTCAACATAACAACTTAGAGATTTTCCGTGAACCAGAATCATTTACCAACTCAACTCTGTACCTGCAACTCCACTTTAAAACATCTTTTCAACCAAACAACGCAACAAAAATCAACTATTAAACTACCCGACTTACCCCGACGATTTTCGTTAAATTTCGAGCAACTAAGTTTTTTCCCGCCTAATTCGGCTAAACCGACTAAACCACATTATTCCAGCTCCTACTATTAATATATATTTAGCACAATATCCTGTAACTTTTCTGCTTACTAAATTAAAGCCTCTGCTACAATTTTATTTATCTGCCATAAGTTTCTCAAAGTTTTGTTTCTGTCAAAAACAATTTTCCTTCTTCTGCTAAAACCTGTTACATTATTATAACACTCCGTATTACCGAATTATCATAGTTTTATATATCCCTAAATTTCTATACAGAAGGTATAATATGGTAATATTTAATTAGTAGTATTTTATATAAAAGAAAACTTAGATTAATTTATTCTGTAAGAATACCAACTAAGAACTACAAGATTAATATTTAATTAACAAAATTTAGGTGGACCCTCCCTAACAGGGTGGCTTGCGTCACCCTTCCCTTGCTCTTACCATGGCTTGCGCCATTTGGATATATGGGGGAGGTGGCTCCCGCCACTAACATAATGTGGCTCCTGCCACTTTAATTGTTTCACCATTTGAGTGGCATGTGTTACCCCTATTTGAATGGTGGGTGACCTGTGCCACCCTTGTACTTTTACACAAGGTTCATCGTCCCAACTTAGGTTGTTCCAGAATTCCACAAAATCACAGCATAATATCAATAATCAATATTCGACAAAATCAAGACAACAATTCAACTTAACCACAACCTACTCATCATCAACTAATCAACAATTATACGGAATCGATCAACAAAATTAACAACACAATATATGAATCAACATAATTCAACATCGACATCAAACATAATACAACACATTCAACCACTCAAACCTAGTACTGATTATCATACTCGGTTATAAGGATCGAACCCCACCTTTACCTTGGATTAACGGTTGCTCTAATAATTTTCCGGTTAGTCTCCAAAATTCTCCGATCGAATTTCCAACTCTTTTCCTCTCTTCTTTCATCTATGAAGATTAGAAATACGAACATTGCTGCCATTGAGTTCCTATCTTGACCAAAATTCAGCCTCCATCATCATCAATCCTGTAACTACTATTTGACCAATTTCCAGCATAAACTTCAAAACTTCAAATGCGTTTTTATCCTTCAATACCGAACTTATTGACACGAAATCATATATCAAATTGAAGGGAATTTCATAAGATTTCCATAAATTCAAGAATCACTTTAATCGGAATTACGAGTAAAAAGTTATCACCTGTTTAGTGGTGGTTATACCGTAAGTTCGAAAATGGAGATATGATCATGAGTTCTTCTTTCTCCTTCTTTGCTCCCAAGCTATTTTCTCTCCTTTAAAACCCTTATTCTTCTCTAAGACTTTTTCCTATGTAACTTCCATGTCCTATTCTCTTGCTACCAATTAACCTAATTTTCTTATCATATAGTTCTATTATATCGGGCCTAAGTCATACACCCTCTTAATTGCTAATTCCGACGCAATCCAAGCCCATTAACCAACATGCTCCAATAATCGATAATATCACTTCTCATATTATTTCCTCGACTTTCTAACTAATAATCCAACTTAACAACTTAATTCTTCGCAACATAAAATCAACCGAATAATAATTCGCGACTAACTACTTACTCCCGACTTAATAGATTAACTTACAATTATCAACCAAATGGTCCAAACATTCTAATCAACATATCCAACAACAAACGGAAAATACTCCATATTTTTTCCACAACTTATATCGACTTAAATAATTAAATTCAACTTAAACCAACTTATAACCATCAACATAATATTCCGATAAATTTGGCCATCAACACGAATCGACACAATTCCACACAAAGCAACTCAAATCGACAAATAAACTTAAATCAACGTAAATTACCACAACATACCACAATTATATTTAATTAAATAATTAATTAAATAAATGGGCATTACAAACATGAGCATGGAAGACTTGGAGCACTTGAATTAATATGGTGTGTTAAAAGTGATTTTTATAATTCAGGTGTTGTAACCGGTTAACACAGGTTGTAATTGATTATAGCAAGCCCAAAAGCACTTCTGAGTAGCAAAAAAGTGAAATCTTCGATGGTGTAATCGGTTAACATCTAAGGTTAACCGGTTATCACTGAAAGTGTTATTATTTTCATGTCAATTGTAACCGGTTAACGATTTGGTGTGATCAGGTTCATGCTTGAGTTTTTTCATTTTTCAAGTATGTATTTGTATGTTATTAGGTTCCAATTATTTTGTAACACTTGTATAAATTCCTTGGAGACATTCTCATCTCAATGTATTTGTATGTTATTAGGTTCCAATTATTTTCCAGGTTTGGTGTTTTGATTTTTATAAAGAGAACGAATTTTGGATTTTTTGGTTTTATGGTTGTTCTAACTGTTGTTAAATTTGAATTTTGGTTGTTTGCCAACTCTTACGAATTATTGTTTCACACCACTCATGTTAACTCCCACAACCAAATTGAGATTAAAAACTAACAAAGATGAGAAAAAACATGTTTTTTTATAAGCAAAAATATCCATTCCAACGGGAGTACTGGGGGTATTCCAACTTGAATACACAAAATCGTATCAAGATTAGGTATACAACAACTGAATCTACTCTAAATATATTTACACGGATGTAAAATCCAATCGTAGCAATTACAAAAACATAGGTGTCTATTATGTCTGACTATCCACCACCAAGAAAGCAACACAGTTTTCTGCATCTTTTCATCGTGATCCCATATGGCGTCGTCAAACATAATCCGGTTCTAAACATACTAGATGACCCAGCAGACAATAATCCATACCCCTACAATATTATCCATCTTAGCACCTGTAACACCCAGTTTTCCCATTTTCAAAAATATAACATAAATCTTAATAAAATTAGAGTTTTAAAAACCAAAGTGAGTTGCTACATTTCAAATGAAACAAAAATTCAATTTATTATTTCATAAGTAGCGGAAATAAGTAGTTTCAATATCAAATGTGCCTAATGGCATAAACATTTCAACATCATAAAATGATTCCTTTAGTTTATTAAACAGATATGTAACTAACAAATTCGGAAAATGTAATAAAAAAAATAGTCAAAAGTCCCCATTCCCGTGTTACGTATCAGAGCGCCCTACAGCTCGAACAAGCAACACCAACGCACTCTCATGTATCTGGGTTATCTGTACTTCCAAGGAAGCACATACACAACATCAAAAACAAAGGGTTGAGAAACAATTCGATATCATAACGGTGCAAATAATATTTTGAAGGAGTAATCACACACAAATCATAACATGCAACACAACCAATTCATTCAAATATATGCAATGTGACCCCACAACACAATGCAAATGCGTTACCGACTTCAACAAATATCCATCGATTCAGGCTGGATGTCCCAACTACACCATATTCAGTCTTAAACACTATTAAGGAAATAAATAAATATTCAGTAATTTTCAGAATAAGAAAACAAATAAAAATATAATTTTTTCACGCTACAGGTCTCGCTGAGCGAGCTCTATGCTCGTTGAGCGAACAACTCTCGGGATTCTCACTTTCCCTCGCTCGCCTAGCAAGCTCTAGCTCGTTGAGAAAGCACTGCGATTTGTCCAATCACTCTCTGTGCTAAACTCCACCCTGCTATGGTTTCTCACACCAGTCTGGATTCAATCTATCTTATCTCATTCTTAGCACTTAAAATAATCCAATTCTTATTCATATTACTCTTTTATATCCCTAACATCACATAACTTCTCAAACTAACAATCACTAATCAATTGGGTAAAATTATAGGTTTTCTTCATCTTGTCTAATGTTTTCATCAATCATAACATTCATGGACAAATTTTCATATCTCACCCACATCATGCAATTCAACCCCAAACTTCACACAAACACAATTAATCATCATAACATTCATATTATATCACAAATTCATCAAAATAAAACAACTTTCATATAATCCCTAAGAGAGTAAGAAACTCCCAATTACCCTCCTATGTTAGATCACCAATATAAAACCCTTTCTCCCCCTTACCCCAATTATATTGATCCTTGGAAAATCTTGATCTTGAAATTCTACGATTCTCGATCTTCCTTCACTTCTCCCTTTTCTCCAGAGCAAACCGTTTATGCGCCAAAAACACGATATGAGGGAATAAGACTTGTTCCCCTCTTTTCATATCATAACCAATTTACAACCTTTCCCCTTAGACCTCCAACTTATTATTTTATTTATTTTTAATAACAATATTCTAACAAACCACCTCATTATCATATTATTATTAAAATAAAATAAATTTTTTACTTTATCATTCCAATTACACCTCCATATTCACATAATTATTTTATAAAATAATTTATAAAAATCGGGGTGTTACAACTCTCCCACACTTATTTCATTTTCGTCCTCGAAAATATACCTGAAGGAAATAACTCTGGATATGATTCCCGCATCCTGCTTTCCAGTTCCCAGGTAACACTTCCACCAGCAGGTCCTCCCCAAGCTACTCTCACAAGAGGTATCTCCTTGCCCCGTAGTTGCTTCATCTTACGATCTTCAATTCTCAAAGGTAGGGTTTCCACTATAAGGTTGTCACAAATTTGTACTTCATCCCTCTGGATAACATGTGACGAATCAGATACATACTTCCTGAGCTGCGACACATGAAGCACTTCGTGCAAATTCGAAATTTCCGGCGGTAACGCCACCCTGTAAGCAACTTTACCTACTCTATGTATAATCTGATACGGTCCAATAAACTTAGGTTCCAACTTCTTAGATTTTAAGGCACGTCCGACACCAGTCATCAGATTGACCCTCAAGAATACATGGTCACCCTTACTGAACTCTAAGTCCTTCCTTCTATTATCATGTTAACTTTTCTGTCGACTTTGAGATGCTTTCATTTTCTCTTTAATCATGTCTATGTAGTTTGCCGAATAATCTCAGGTCCAAGCATAACATTTTCACCCATCTCATACCAACACAGAGGTGTCCTACACCTCCTACCATATAAAGCTTCAAAAGGTGCCATTACAATACTCGAATGGTAGCTATTATTATATGTGAACTCAATTAGTGGCAAATGAGTATCCCATGCACCACCTTTTTCTAACACACAAGTCCTCAACAAGTCTTCCAATGACTGAATAGTCCTCTCAGATTGTCCATCCGTATGTGGGTGCTAAGCCGAACTCAACTTCAACTTAGAACCCAAAGCCTCTTGCAAAATCTTCCAAAATTCAAAAGTGAAACACGAATCTCTATCTGACACTATACTAGATGGCACACCATGCAATTTTATAATAACTCGAATATAAATCTCCGCCAACTTACTCAGAGGAAAACTGATGTTAATCGGGATAAAATGTGCAGATTTAGTCAACCGATCCACAACTACCCAAATGGCATCAAAACCTCTCGCCGTATTCGGTAAACTGATGGGGCGAAGACGTGATGTGTCTAGCGGTATCTGAACTGCAAGTGCACAGCCTATCGCGATAGTAATAAAAAGATGTCGAACCCACAGGGACTTTGTAATCACTCTAGTGCTAGAAGGTCTGCTAGTTTAGCTAAGGCAGAAATTTGTCACGGTTATGGTTTTAAGGATTAAACGGGAATTAAACTTAGTTAAGGAAATAATGAGAAGGCGGTCGGTACGTAATAATAATAACCTATTCGGGTCAATCTAGTCTAAGCTTATAAAGATGTTTCACTTAAATAATTCTGTAGAGATTACCAGTTTAAAAACCCTCAACTCACACTCTCGTGGTCTTATCTCAGATCATACTCCTAAAGCCCTATGTCTGCTCTCGCTAGCCCATAAGTGTTTAGAAAATAATTTTTGAAAACTTAATAAGTCTAATTCGTTTAAAGCGCTCTCGCTGTATTTAAATCGAATGCCTAACTTTAGCTATCCGGTTAAAATCTCACACTCTCGTGGTCTCGACCTAACCTATTTCACTTCTCTTCCTCTCGTAACAAAAAGCTTGATTTTAATTATAAAAAGTCATAGCCAGAATATAAGTTCGTAATTATTTTTAGCTTAGATTCGATTCATCCGTTTTGGTTGATTTATTACATACCGACTCAATTAATTTAGTTACTCATATTAATTAAAACAACAGACAAACACAAAATGAAAATAATAAATATTAAAACATTCATTATATAATGATAACAGAAACTTAACATAAGTAAATAAATAAACTTAATATAAATTGTAAAATAAAAACCTGAACAAATGAATTCTTAGACTCCTTCTTCCACAAATTGGCAAGCTTGGAGCGTCGGAATCGAAATAAAATACTAAATTCTGAGGCTTAAAAGAAAATCTAATTAAGATAACAATTTCCTAATGTTGGAAATTGTTATTAAAGGTTTTGGAAATTAAAAGAGAGAAACAGCAAGAACAAAAGCTGGAAATAAATGGGTTGTAAAAACGGCAGAGCTTCCGCATAAAATTTCAATCCAAAAAACTCTGTTTTTTCATTTGATTCCTTGATATTTATAGAAGAGGATTTTGACAGTTGGAGAATAGGAACGTGGGCCTCGGTGCTTCAGTTTTGAGAAAATCCAGGAGACATGGTTTACTGGGCGTTGCTGAAGTTGAGAGAAAGTAGGAGTCTCTGAAGACTCTTTCTCTTTGTTGCACGTTCTAAATTTTATTCAAATAAATTAATTAACCCTTGTCACGGTCGTAACATTGGTGTAACAGTCAGATTTCCTCATATTAGCGTGTCACAGTCGTTAGAACATGGTGATGATCGTGAGACCTCAAATTGGCGTGTCACAGTCGTGAGTCCTTGGTGACGACCGTGAGAGCAACAAAATATGTAGTCTTTAGCAGAATTGAGCTTTTCCTTTTCTTTTCATGCTGAATTTTGTTCCTTTGATCTTTTTCTCATAATTTTGGTTCTAGACATGTTGTACTTGCAATGTGGCATAAAAACTCGAAACAATCGGGAGTTAAAAGGACTAATGTATGATAAAACGGACTAAAAACATAATAATAATGTGATACGATTTCTCGTTATCAAACTCCCCCATACTTAAACCTTTGCTTGTCCTCATGCAAATAGTCAATTGAAAAATGATCGGAAAATTTTCGTCAGACGCACACACATAACATACCATACGAGAAGTCATTAGTTAGATAGACCGATACTAGAGTAGAACACTAACGATACACTAATGACACAAGCAACAAGCTAAGTCGTTGACTTCCCTTTAAACGAAACATTCAGTAATTCTGTTATGATTCTACCTAGAGTCCTTCGTTCTTATTTCACCCGGTTTCGTTCTAGCGCAATCACATTAAGCCCTTTGTCTTAGCACGCACGTAGTGGAGTAGCCGGTTAGTGACTTTGATCCTTTATTAGCACGGGGTCTGGTACACGAATATGGCAACCCTTTACATATTATCCAAATTGGAGGTTGTGGGGGATCGAGCCGTAGCACGCCCTACCAAGTTCAGAACCAGATACCTCTGAACCAACCAGCAATGGACTCCTTCTTATATTACTCATCTCTTATATGCGACCGTGTACTTTGGTGCAATTTCTCTTTTTATGGTAGCGAGATATGAAGGATCGTTTATATATTAGGCATGAAACAGTTATGTTCATCGGCTCCCCACGTGGTTTGTGTCTAGACGGTGCTGACTGCTAGTATAAACTACTAGGGGTTACTTTAGAACTAAGACTTAAGGTGTAGTTGTAACAATTATCGAAATGAAATGCTTAAGTAGGAAGTCTAAGGTGTCAAGACTGTATTGATCTTGTTGGATCTTTCTCAGCTTCCTAACTATGATTTCATAGGTATGTCGAGTAATGCGAAGATAAAGTAAAAAAATTTCGGTATGGCTAAATAAAGTGGGGAAGAATTGAAACTTAAGAAATAGCATAAATATTACTTGTTCAATTGAAAATGCGAAAAGGGAAAATACAATGGATGGAAAACGGGAAAGGTACCTCTCCCACACTATATCAGACATTGTCCTCAATGTTGTGATATAATGGCGGGGAAATACGTTACACAAACAGAATGCAAAAACAAAAAGAAAATCTAATGTTGCTGACGACCACGGCCTCGGCTTCTGGTGCGGGAGCGTCTGGTAGGAGTGGCTTCCTCATCAGAACCAGTGACACTAAGAGCGGTGACGTCCATCCGCAAAGCTTCCAACTCGCTGAAGATCTCACCTAACTTTTCATCTGTTGCTTCCTGGTTTCTGACAACAGTGGCAAGGAGTGCATCATACTGCTCCTTCTGCTTCCTCTTAAGTGCGGCATTCATCTGGTTTTGCTGTTGAATGGTGTCGCTCCCACCAAATGAGGCCAAGTCAAATGGGGTACAGACGCGAACGGTCGGCGAAAGAAGAACACACAAGGGTGAACTGGAAAGAAGAGAGTCGCCAGCTAGGCATTTTTATCCCGAAGGAAAGGTAATGATGCATAAACCTAGAAAGATATGGATAAGACGGTTGCGAACCAGAGAAACTGAGAAATGGGGTTGGTTACAACCTGGGAAGGTATTAGCACCCAGATTGTCCGTCGTACTCGACGGGATCCACGCTTAAAAGATTTGTGTTTAAAGGGGTAGTGTCAGTGCTATTTGTGTGCAAAAGCTGGAAGAGAATACAAGTGTCAGTGTAAAAGAAATGTGAAGTGAAGGTAAAAGAGTGTCAGTGCAAGACAAGAATGTGAAGCTCAAGATTATGAGGCTTAAAGAATAATGCTGGAAGAGGGGGGGAATGGACAGAGACTTTTGTTCGATAACTGTTAAGTTATGCCTACGTATCCTCTCGTGCAATGAGGAAGTCAGAACACCGTAGTTCGACTCAAAGAGACTGAAAGATAAATTGACTTGTGAACTGCTTACTTGTCTATGCTCAAGTGTAATGACCTGTCTGGCTCAGGTGCAAACTGTCTTGCATTAGACGGAAGAAGCAAATTCTCGTTTGTGAGTGAATGAGATGAGAAAAGAATCCCGGAGGAGACGATTATTGTTTGTTTTTTGTGTTTTCAATCTTTTATTGATTTTTGTGTTTGTCATAAGAAAATGAGCTTAAGCCTAAACCAATGGCTAGTAAACTCATCACATCCTCCCTCTGATTAGGGGTAATGAGAATACCTTAAATATGAAATAAACACCTCACACTTAATTACCATGATGTAGGATTAAGATCATTATCCTACTTGCAATTATTTAGATGTTTTTGGAGTTTTTGTTTAGTGTTAAGTAATGAGTTTAAGCCATAATCAGGGATTTAATGGACCCATTACACCATCCTAATAGAAGGATAATAGATGAGAACATTTAAGCTGAGGAAGGCCCCTCAACTTAATCCATGATTAGGGATTAACCTCATGACAAAACAAAGCCTTTATTGAAATGGATTTTAGTTAATGGTAAGATTGAGAAATGGATTTTATGGGTTGTAAGACAACTTGAGGGGGACTTGTCCATTAACACTAGGGTTAGTCCTTCTTAACCAATTAAGGAAGAATTAGAACCCTAATGCAAGGCCCAAGTTACAAGCTTGATGTCTTAGTGATTATTAGTGTGGATTGATTAAAGGATTTAAACACATTAAGGGTTTAACACTTAGGATTAAAGTTATACACTCCATCCTAATAGAAGGATGCAGGCATAAACTTTAATCACAAAGTCTTAAAACCTTTAAGGTTTAGTCCTTGATTATGAGATGAGAAGAGAAGACACAAAGATGACACAAAGGTAAAACTAAATGGGGGACTAATCAACCCTAAGTGTGATCATGCTTGGATGTTCCTAGGGTTTATGAGGCTTGCAAAAAATCTTCAAGAGACAAGCCACCAAGGAAGAAGCAGATGGAGGAAGGAAGAAACAGAAGAAGCAAGACAACTTACTTCACTTAAGAAGATAAGTTGCTTGAAGAAGGAAAGAGGGGAGGGAGCATGAATGAGCAAGCTCACTCTAATACAAAAGTAAAATGCAGCAATGACGCATAAGAGGGATGAGAAGAGATTATGAGAAGTGAAGGCAAATTCACTTCTCAATGACTTACCACCTGAAAAGTTAGCAAAAGAGAATGAAATGCAAAGATGAACACCAAAGTCAGAAGCATGTTCATGATGCAAATGATGCTATGAGATAGTATGAAAGCATGTCAAGAGATGAGGATGATCATACAAGTGATGAAGTTGCAAATGGGACATAAAAGAAGCATGAAAGTTCATAAAACTTATGAGATGCAATGAAAGCAAAAGCATGGCAAATGAATGATGCAATGATCAAACATGATTCTCATGTGTCCTAAGATGTCTTATATGTCACGTAGATGCACAAAATGTCATGGAAAATTCATGTATGCAAGCATATGAAGAATGAATGCAAATGAAGGCAAAAATTAGGGTTTATGTACAAGGTGCAATGCAAAATTCAAAATCAGAAGTAAATGACAAGATAAAAAATTGAAAATAGGATCAAAGGTACCCTAAACCTATACAAGTTCACTTCCCAAAAGGGAAGACCTAAATCTTAACCTAATGGAAGTTATGATTTTCTCAAGTTTGCTAGGGTTTTAAGGTACTTCAAAAGGAGAAATGCAAAACAAATTGAAAATGAAAGATAAATTCAAACCAATTTTATCCTAGAAACTATGACATGAGGAATGCAATGCAAAAAGAACCATCCTCAAAATCTTCATGGTTAGGCAGAAAGGATTTTTCTAAGTTAGGGCAAAAATATTGACTTTTAAGAACCCTAAATCCAAAGAAAAATGTCAAAGTAGGTCAAGAACCAAAAAGAAATTTGTGTGAAGAGTTTGACAATGTTTCTAAATGTATCAAAATGCAATGTGAATTTTTTGGTGATTTTTAGAAACTTAAATGGTATTTTAATTAATTAATTCTCATTAACTAATTAAAATAAACATTTAAATATTTTAAAAATACGAAATTTATGCAAAAAATAAAATAAAAATTATTTTTAGAATGAGAAAAATATTTTAAGTCATGATGCAAAAAATAAAAAAAAATTTAGAAGTGTTTTGTTATTTTTAATAAAATGTAGAAAGAAATGCAATTAAAATGAAAATAAAACTAATTTAAATGCAAAGTCAACAGATCCAAAGGCCATGGTTTAAAGCTGAGACGCAGGAATTGACCAGCGCGCGCAAATGAATGGCTCACATTCAAACTCACTAATTACGCAATTAAACCCAAATCTGAACCCTAAACATTTTCAGGTGACCGGAACAGTGTTCCGGTCATCTTCTCCGGCTAGCCTCTCAAGCTATCTCACTCAATACGCAACCCCAAGCCCTAAAACTCTCCAGAAATGATCCTCTCCTCAACCCCCACAAGAATCAACCATCAAAATTCATTTATTCATCATCAAAAGCACGAATCAAAGCAAAACGGAAAAGAACTCAGAAATTTCAAAAGCTTATGAAATGCTCATTTCTTAACTATTTTCAAAACTAAACATATCATGGCAATCAGGGGAACACATAGAATCATTCTATAACATAAAATAAGAGTTCTGGAAAAATAAATGCCATGGCTACCTGAAGCTGAGCTTTCAAAACAGGAGCTTTCTGGCCAGTTCTTTGCCTCAAATCCACTCCAATGATTCCCCCCAAGAGCTTGTGATGCTTGGTTGGAGCTTAAATGGCCTCAAAAGGAAGTTGGCAGGAGTTCAGTTCATGAAATGTTGAAATCGTGTTTTTGATTCTGAGTGTTTTAGGGCAAAATGAAGGGTGGGAAATGATCAGTGGTGTTTATGGAGTTGAATGGTGGAAAAAGTTTGAAGGTTTGATGGTTGAGCTATGAGTTTCGAAAGCTTTTGCAAATTTGGGGGATTTTGTGTATTCTGTGTTCTTGGAGGTTTCAGCTTGTGTTATGTTATGTGTTGGGTTGCTTTTGGTACACATATCATGTTTGGATAGGTCAGAGGGTGGGTGCTGGCCTAGGTTGATTGGTATGGGCAAGTTGCAAAAATGTCACCAACTTGTGTACTTGAGGTATGGGCTGGTTCAGTGGCTGTTTTAGGGCATGGCTCGAGTCAGCTTGGTTCAAGGAGGTCCATGGAAGTCATAGTTTGTAGCTCGCACAAGTGGCTGAAGAGATTTGATCCATTTTGCAATTTTGGGGAAGTTTGGCCCCTTTTGAATTACTTGAAGTTCAAGGCATGAAACTTGGGATTTCTTTGTGCAATTCTGAATTTTAGGTCATGTGTGATGTTTGTGTAATGGTTAGAAGTCACTTTGAGGTCACATTTGGCTTTGGCAAGTGTTTTTGCAAACTTCCCTCTTGGGTGCATAAGTGAAATTTTGTGATTTTTCCCAACTTTGCAAGGCCATAACTTGAGTTCTATGATGAATTAGATCAAGTTCTTGTACTTTTTGAAAAGGGTATGATCCAATCTACAACTTTCATGACCAAGAATTTTCCATTTGAAGCATTTTTGAATCAAAAATAGGAGGTTGAAAAACTTTCCCAAAATGGCAAGTTTGCATTACAAGTCACTTTCCCAAAATGGCAACTTTGCAAATGGCTTGAAATTCTTCAATTTTGTGAACTTATAACTTCTTATAAGATCAAATAAAGATCATATACATCCAAAATGATGGAGAAGACCCTTTGGTTGGGTGATTGGGGGCCTCAGATGCCCTGATTTTGCACTGACTTGTTCAAGAAGTCATCTATTGGTCAGATGCCTTCCCCATTGAATTTCTTCATGAAAATTGGTATGCATGATCCTCATATCATATAGAGACCAATAGAAACAAGAATGACCAAAAAATTTGGAGTTATGGCCTCTGAAACCAAAACCCTAATTTTAAGTCATATGTGCAGTTAAACCTGGCTCTGCTTCCATGCCTTTCTCAGTTCTTGTGATTTTCTGACTTTCTTGATCTTAGGAGGATATAATATGATGCTTGAACATACATGGACCCTCTTGAGATGATTTAAGACCTTTGGAATTGCTCAAATAGCTCAGGGATGGCTCAGATCACAAACCCTATATGCAGATGACTTTGAACCAATGCAATGGAAAAAAACAATATGAGATGATATGATTGAACTTATGCAAATGAAAAGATCACAAGCCATGGTGTGAAATTAGTGAGGGGCAAATTTGGGGTGTTTACAAATGGCACGAAGGATTTCTTCAAGGGTGATCTCAGCTGAAGGTGGCTGCCTGGTGGAAGACTCAAGTATGTCCTGAACTGGCTCAGCAGCATCCATCATATCCCGCATCTCATCTACAGGTACATCAGGCTGGTCGTCAGCAATCGGAACATGACCTGTGGGAGCCGGCAAATCAAATAGCCAGTTGGCTCTGTTTGATGGATCAATTTGGTTCCTGTAAGGCAAAACGATATTATGATAGATGGTGCCTTGTATCACAGGGTTGAACCTGCCATCCTCACGCTGAGAGATCATGTGAGCAGACTTGCAATAGTTCATGGTAAGCAGCTCCGGTACTCTATGAGGCAAATGAGAGAGGTGGTCACCAAGATTCAACTGTATAGCAAGGGAGGTGACAATCCCGCCAATGTAGAAGGGTGTGGCGCCTCTTTGTGCTACAGACTGAATGTGGGCCAGAAGGAACGGAGCGGCGTTGATGCGTTCTTCATTCAAGGCACAATGAAAGAATAGGAGCTCGTTGGAATTGAGCTTATGGTTGCTCTCTCTTGCAAAGATGGTGTTGCATATGATACGATGAAAGTACCGTATCGCTGGATTATGAATATGAGTGGCGTTGAGACTTTGATAGGCGGAAGCACGGCTGTTTGTGATGTTGTGCCACAAAGTGAAAGTTGCTTCATTGAAGTTGTCGGGCACACGAAGGTGGGCACCGTCACCGTGACTGAAGCCTAAAAGTTCAGCGACTCTGGTTTGAGTGAGTTCGAACTCTCTGCCAAGCATTCGGAATTTTGTGATGCCTGTGAGTTGGTTCGTTGATCCAGATGGTGTGATGTATTGGAAGGAACTCAGGAACTCCAGAGTGAGGTTTGCAAATGTTGGTTGCGGTTGGCTGCATAAGTCCCATAAGCCAACTTTTTCAAGAAGTAGCTTCACTCCGTCGAACAATCCTAACTCTCTCAGACAGTTGAGGTCGACGTACCGAGTAGTTTGGATGCCACGGGTTTGGAACTTTTCAAACTTCGCTCTCTGTGCTGCTCCTTGTTCTCCCTCTCTAAACTGAATGTTTGCCATTGCATGCAAATGAGGTTTATCGTGAGATATGTGTTTGAGGTTTTGTGATGAAAATGTGAAGAAATTGATTGATTTATAGTGGAGTGAAGGGAATATGTGGAGTTGGGGTTAAATGAGGAAGTGGAACGGAGTAATGGTGAATAATGGGTGATTATGGGTGGTTACGGGAGAAGAATAGGTAATGGGAGGTTAGAAGATTTTGGGAAAAAGAAGTGGAGTTGCGAAGAAGAACGGCCTCTGTAACTCAGAGGTCGTGCATTCAGAATGTCACGGTCGTGAGGGGGTAGTTACGGTCGTGACGCGCTTAATTTCCCGTTACGATCGTGAGGGGATGGTTACGACCGTGATGTTCACAAAATTTGGAATTTCACAGAATGGTTACCTCAGTTCAATCCAATTATAATTCTTATCACATTAAATAATTAATTCCAACATAACACATAGCAATGGATCAATATATAATAGCATTAGATTTCATCACACAAAAATTCATCAAAATATCCAGCAATTAAAAGTATTAGTATATGTTATTACTGATAGTAACAAATAGCACACAGTACTAATCAAACATGCAATTAGAATTTTTTTTGTAAATGCACCAAATTATGAAACATGTAAATAGACTGAATGAAAAATTGCATAATTGGAAATACTTTGTTTTTGACATAACAGAAAGAAATTACAGTGATAAAAATAAACTATGAAATGTTGCAAAAATTGAAAACTAACTAGAAACAAAAAGCAAAAAGTAAAATTGATCAAATTACTACAGCTCATCAAAGTCGTTTCTTCAGGTCTTCAAGTGCGGAATTTATATGGTAAAACTGTTCACATGTTAAATCAGTTAAGCATATAATGTCTAATCTCATGCTTTTAACTTCATCCTTAACAACATTAATGTCAGCTTGGTATACTTCAAGAGTCGTCAAAATTTTCTTTAAGCTGTCAGCATATCTGTTGCACCCCAAAATTTTCCCTCACAATACAAGACTTTGTGTGCTAAGAAGGTTCACAAGGTTCACAAGATTCACAATGCTTACAAGACCTTTCCTGAGGTTCATGAAGTCTACAAGTCACTTTATGAAGGTTCACAAGGTTCACAAGCTTCACAATGCTTTCAAGACCTTTCATGAGGTTCATGAAGTCTACAAGTCACTTTATGAAGGTTCATAAGGTTCACAAGATTCACAATGCTTACAAGACCTTTCCTGAGGATCATGAAGTCTACAAGTCACTTTATGAGGTTCACAAGGTTCACAAGGTTCACAATACCTCCCATGAGGTTCACAAGACATTTTATGATGGTTCACAAGGTTCACAAAGTTCACAATTGGTCAGAAGAGTTGACAATTCCCTCAGACAATGCACCTCCTAAGCAGTGCATCCAAAACTAGGGTTTTGACTTTAATCAGGCTAAATGAACTTCCAAGACTTCAAGTGAGCTTCATAAAATCTTATATGTGTGTAAGAAACCCCATGACAAGTTTCAAGACTTTTCTCAAAAGTTTGCTCAGTCAGATGATCAGATAAGTCAAAATCAGTCAAAGTAGTTAAAAAGTCAAACTGAGGTCAACTGTGGTCAAACCAAAGTCAAACTTCATGATTTTTTTCCAACATCAAGTATATGAAGTAAAATTCATCATTTGATCAAGGGTTGATCATGATTCATCAAGGAGATTCCAGATCATCAAGAATCAGGAGTTTCTAAATTAGGGTTTCCTTAGTAAAAGTCAACTGAACTTTGACCAGCCATAACTTTCACATACTTCATCACCAAGTCTCCACTCAAATCTCATTTTGAAGGAAATTGAATTCTCTACAACTTTGTGTCTCAAAAGCCAAGCCCAAAAATGCTTCATTTGGAAAGTATGAGCTAAGACATTATAGGTCCTTTTGAAAGTCAACAAAATGTCAACAACTTCAAAAGGGCATAACTTGAGATTGGTAAATGATATGGATATGAAACCAGTGGGGTTGGTTAGAGGACTCTTCAAGCTTTCCAAAATGTCCAAGAACACCCTCATACCATTAAAATTGAAGGATATGTGCCCTTGCAAAGTTGGGAAATTTTGGGTTGGTTCATGAAGAAAAGGAGGTCTAAAACCAATTTTTTCCAAATGGGCTTGCCAAATAATGACCCAATCCACTTCAAAACATCTTGCACGAAATTAAATTAATTTATTCATAATTTTATTTATTTTGTTTTTATTTATTATGATTTTTATATTAAAAAGTCATTTTAAATTCAAATAAAATATAAAATAATGAAAATTAATTTTAATTTTGCTTCTAGAAAGTCTTAAATCACATTTAAGCTTGATTGATACAAAAGTTATGAAAATCCTCCCAAAATAGCAAGGGTTTATGCATGAATATTTGATTTTTAAGGCATGATCATTTTGAATCTTTTCATATAAAATTTTCCACACAAGTGATCAACTTTTTGACCTAAATTCAGTCTCCTATAAGTACTTAACTCATTGCAATCACAAGCCACGATTTTCAGCCTCCTCAAGAGTAAGTTTACAAATCAAAAAATCCTTCACAAACTCAAATTCGGATTCCTCAATACACAGCTCTTTAAGGTATTTTAAGGACACAAGAAGACTCCTTGGACCTCATTGATCATGAATCATCACTCATATGCATCAAAACTATGCCATAATGCATAACCCGAAGCTTGGTTGTTCTTGAAAATATTTTTTTCGATTTCCATTATTTAACCATTATTAATGAAATTTGTTTGTTGATTTGATGTTGCTTGAAGCTTTGGATGAATTCTGGAAAGTTTAATTTGATTTTCATGATCCCATACGGATTTTGCCATGGTTAGGGTTTATGACCTTCATTAGGGTTTTGTGTTCTAGCCAATATAAATTCATTCTGAAAACGTGGTTCAATTCCAGATGGTCTTGTGATCATGTTTGAACCATTAATTTGTTGGAATTTTACAGTTTTGGCCGTGTATGAGATCCATAGGTGTTGCTGCAAATTTGGTTTTCGCAGGTACATTGGCAGAAAAATTCGCAGCTATATTCGCAGGTATCATGAAGAAGATGAAGTGGACTTGGCGCGAATTCCAGATTTGAATTTTTATTTTAAAAATATTATGTTATTATTCTGGTTCTTTATCATACTTGAATAAGTGTCCCAGTGGTGAGAGCATATGCGCAGGAAGGCAGGGGCTTGGGTTCGAATCCTGGCTTCCCAATGTTTTTTTCTTATTTTTTTTAGTCTTTTCATTAAACATTATATATTATGTTTGGTTGTCATTGTATGAACAGACGCGCTCACCCAGCAGGATTGGTAAGGTACTTGTGTGATGTTTGAGAGGTCCTGGGGTCGATTCTCCCCCAGGCCTTTTGCTTCTTATTATTTTTCTTGATTTTTCCAGACAAAGAACAAAACTAATTGAACCTCCTTTCTTATTGCCTGCGCGTGTGCTGGCCTGGTGGTGTGTCTTGCTGCTGGTAAACCTGGTGACCTGGGTTCAAATCCCAGCCAGGTATGTTTTGTTATATTTTTTTATTTTTATTTTGTTTAATTGATTTAGACTTTATTAATAATTATATATATAACTAAATAATTCTACAAATGTTTATTCAATATTTTCTAATATTCAGAAATTATTTTTTCTTAATTCAAAAATTATTTTTTTAGTAGGTATTTAAATTATAATGTATATATATCTATTAAAATAATTTTGTATATTAGATCATAAACCCTTAAATATTTTTCTAACAAACCCTAATTTTATAAACCCTAATTTATTTCTCTAAATAAATATTAAAAAACCTAATTTTATTTTTTCTAATTTTATTTTCTAAATATAATTATTGTGTATATATTTTATTTAATATAATTAATTTTTGTAAATATAATTATTACGTATATATTTTATAATTAAATTATTATTAATCCCATTTTAATATATAAATATTATATCATTGTTTATAATTAATTATATATGTAAATAATTTCTAAAAAATTGCAAATTTAATAATATGTTCATAATTTATTTAATTTGTTTATAATTTTAAATTTTATGATTAATTAATATAATTGTTCATATTTTTCTATTAACCATTAAAATTTTGTTTTGTTTATTATTATTATTAATCATGCTTATTACTAATCCATTTATTTTTTAATTATGCTTATTATTATTATTTCACTAACCTTATTTATTTTTAATTATTATTACTAACCCCTATTATAATTATTATTGCTTATTTATTTATTATTTATATTTTGCTTATTTATTTATTTTTGCTATTTATTTTTAATTGCTTCATTATTATGTAAATGCTCCTGGATGTAATTTTTGTAAATATTTAAATTATTTAATTTTCATGCTATGGTTAGTAAAATAGGGAGTGTAAACATGTATTATATTTAAAATTGAATTTAGATCATTGTAATTAAAAGATAAATTAAATTAAACACTCACACACGTAAGTCGATCTTTGATCGCCATCTCACTTTCTAGGGTTGCCTCTCAATGTTGCCTAATCATAAGGTCAAGTGGGGTGTATAAAGCAAAGTCCCTTAAAAGAAAAGTCATCTAGTCCCTTCATAATCAAAGATCAAGTCCCTTAATGGTTGCCTTTCAATATGATCTTGTCCCTTTCGAATAATGATGACAGTCCCTCCAAATGCTTAATACACCCCACAGCTGCCTTCATTAAACAGATGTCCCTCATATGTCTCTTACATCCAAGGTAATGACTACCTATTCCTTAATAATAGGGATAGTCTTACCATTTAAAGGATAAAGAACAGAAAGACTTAAACTTTAGGGTAGGTTCCTCATAGTTACTTGCTCACTATTTCAAAACAATTTCAAATACTTCACAAATTTCAAACAATTTTCAAACACAAGTTTTTTACGCATCCGTACATGGATCATTATCAAACTCTTATGAAAATTTCTAATCACACACTTCACATTTTCAAAAACAATTCAAAGTGAGCTAAGTAACTAAGAGCCCATGGATAACCATGGATGTAAAGGGTGCTAACACCTTCCCTTTACATAACCTACCCCCCGGACCCAAAAATCTTTTAAAGGTCTTTCCTGTTCTTTTATGCCTTTCCTTTGGATAAAATAAAAGTCGGTGGTGACTCTTGCTATCCGCAACATAACTAAAGTCAGTTCTCCCACCGTGTTACAGAACTGGCGACTCTGCTGGGGATTTAATAAAAGAGGGGTACCCTTAGGAATTAGATCACTTTAAATTGTTTGCCTTGTTTGCTTTATATTATCTTGTTGGGGTGCTCTTATGTGTGAAAGGTCCTAACCCGGATCTAGTGTACCTTAGGTAAATGGCAATAGACCAAGGAAACTGTACGACGTATATCGATATGGTTGATCTGGTGGCCATAGTTAGTGTGACTTCTTGGTTGGTGCTTATGTTCCTTAAGTCAAGTTGAGGATAATATGAGGCTGCCATATGTTGTCAATGCACTAACTAACTTTTAGAACCCTAGTTAACTCATCTTGGCCTTTAGAAAGTAGTGAGGTAACCGGCTTTGGTGCAGACTGAAGTTGGTTGACACTCGATACTACACTCATTGAGATCTTAAACTTGGAGGGTTTTGGTTGGAAAGTAAGTTGCCTACTGAACAACCACCCTTGTGAAGGATCAATGATATTGAGATCCCTTAGAACCTGGTTACTTTTGTAGGACAGGATGAACCATCTTAACTTCAGGGGAGGGTACTCACCTTAAACCTCATGCAAGCCTTTAAACCTAGGGCTATTGTGTGACTTGTTTGTGTGTGCCACATGTTTGTGATTGAGCATAACATCATGACATCATCATGCATCATAAGCATAGCATTTTCACTAACCATTTCAAGGACCAAAAGATTTATCTTTGTTCTTTGTTGCAGGTCATGGCTTCTGCTCGTAGAAACACTATCAGGATCAACTTTGTGGGCATACCTGCTAAGCTTAAAGAGTTGGTTTCTCAGGTGTCTGATCATTCCCAGTTCAACAAGAGACATGGTCACCTATTGGATCTAGTCACTTCAGGGTTCAATGAAGACATGATGAGTGTTCTGTTTCAGTTCTTTGACCCTAAGCACCATTGCTTTACATTCCCTGACTATCAGTTGGTTCCTACAATGGAAGAGTTCTCTAAACTTCTGGGTATACCTGTTCTTGATCAAAGACCCTTCATAGGCTTGGAGAAGGAGCTTAAACCAGAGGTTATTGCTGCAGCTCTACATCTGAAGAAGTCTGACATTGTTCTAGAGACGAGAAGCGGAGTCAAGGGTATTCTTGCCAAGGTGTTGATAGAGAAAGCTTAGTTGTTCTTGAAGGCCATGAGCTATGATGCTTTTGAGGAGATATTAGCCTTGCTGATATATGGCTTAGTATTGTTCCCCAATCCAGATCAGTTCATAGACGTTCATGCCATCAACATATTCCTGAGTCACAATCCAGTACCTACATTGCTTGGAGACATACTACATTCTCTTCATACCCGTACTACAAGGGCAAGAGGAACTTTGATGTGCTGCATACCTTTGCTTTCTAGGTGGTTTATTTCTCACCTTCCTCGCTCAGTGATGAAGAATGAGCAAGGGTTCAGATGGTCCAAGAGGATCATGTCACTTTCTCACTCAGATATTCATTGGTGCTCCAGATCTATGGAGAATGTCACTATTATTGACCGTTGTGGGGAGTTTCCTAATGTGCCACTTCTAGGCATAAGAGGAGGCATCACCTACAACCCCTCTCTAGCTTTACAACAGTTTGGTTACGCTCGGAGTGATGGTCCACATGACATGTTGATTCAGGGCATTGTGTTTGACTATGACAACGATCTTCAGGGTTACCGTCAGAGATTCATACGAGCTTGGGGAAAAGTAAACAGGGTTGACAGCAGGACACTGGAGCCTAAGTATACTATTCCTATGGAAGCTTATCTCAGATGGGTGCGATCTCGTGCTCAGACTCTCATGATGCCATATCCTGCTATCCTGCCAGTTACCATGGAACCTGTTGCTGAAGGAGACACTGCTTATACCATCCTTCACCCAGACATGCCTACTGACATGGAAGACTTACAGAAATCCTGGATCCAGTTGAAGGAGCAAAGGGATACTTTCGAGGCTCATTACAAAGCAAGCCAAGAAAGAATCCTGGAACTAACAAAGCAACTTCATGAGGAACGGAATCTCAACTCATACCTCAACACAAAGAGGAAACGTCCATGGGAGACTTAAAACCTCATCTTTTGTACTTATTTCATTTTCATTTTTGTAAGCCCAAGAAGCAAAACAAATTTATTACTAATAAAAGTTTACCTTCTTGATTGTCTAAGAAAATTTAAATCCTGCGGTCCTTGAAAAACATTGCATATGCATTCACATATCATTGCATCACAGGTTTATTGTGGACAGGTATCTTATCTTCTCGCTGTTTATTTCAGCAATGGCCCTTGAACAAGCAGTTAAGGATCTCCAGGCACAAAATGAACAGTTCCAAGAGCTGATCTTGAACCTGTCCAAGGGGCAAGATGAATTGAAGGCACTGCTGGCCAAGAAGACTAAGAAGACTAGAAGGTCAGCTGGTTTGATCAACATGGGAAGAAGGTTCAAAGTTCTTGCCAAGACCAAAGAACCAGCTGAAGACTATGAATCTGAAGAATCTGAAAAAGAGGGAGGCAGTCTCCACAACACTATGGGGGACTCTGATTCTGAGGCTAACTACTACCATGAGCCTAATGAAGACAAATTCAAGATGCTGGTGGATAGAATGGATGCCATGGAGTTGCAGAAATCATCTGGGCTGGATTTTGAGGATTTGAGTCTGATATCTGGGGTTGTCATACCCATTGGTTTCAAGGTTCCTACCTTTGTTATTTATGATGGGGTCTCTTGTCCTAAGCTGCATCTGAGGTCTTATGTTAGAAGAATCCAACCTCACACTGCTGATAAGAAATTATGGATCCATTTTTTTCAAGAGAGCTTATCTGGAGCTCAGTTGGAGTGGTATTATCAATTGGAGAGTGTCAACATCAGAGACTGGAATGATCTTGCTGAAGCTTTCTATAAGCAGTATCAATACAATGCTGACTTAGCTCCCACTCGCATGCAGCTGCAAAGCATGTCCATGGGTGCCAAAGTAAGTTTTAAGGAGTATGCTCAGAAGTGGAGAGACTTAGCTGGAAGAGTTCAACCCCCTTTGACTGACAGGGAATTGGTTGATATGTTCATGTGCACGCTGAATGGTCCATTTTACAGTCATCTCATTGGAAGCTCATCATCTGGCTTCACTGAGTTGATCATGACAGGAGAGCGAGTGGAAAATGGTATAAAGAATGGCAAGATCCAAGTGGGTACTTCTTCATCAGGTGCTGCAAAGAAGCCTCCCACTGGGAAGAAAGAATCCAATGTTGTTTATGGTCAACCTGATCGTAACAGAAGGCATCAGTCTGTTAGTGCAGTTCATATTTCAAATCCAACTCCTGCAACAACAGAGCAACCACAGGGCAACCAACAGAGGGCTAGAAGGAAATTCACGAAGATCAACATGTCAATGGCTCAGGCATTGCAACACTTGTTGAAGGCTGAACTTATTACTCTGAAAGAGGCTCCTCAGAATCCTAATGTTACCTCTCCCAGGTACAATCCCAATGCACGATGTGCATATCATTCAAACTGTCAGGGTCATGATACTAATAATTGTTGGGTCTTGAAGAACAAAATTCAAGATATGATTGAGGCTGGAGAGATTGAGTTTGATCCTCCGGGTACTCCAAATGTGATTACTGCTCCAATGCCAAACCACGAGAAGACTGTCAATGCCATTGATGAAGATTTACATATCCATTCAGTTGCGGAGTTGACCACACCATTGTCTGTCATCAGAAAGATATTAGTACAAGCTGGTTTCTTTCCGGGTTGTCGTGAAGATTGTGTCTATTGTGAGTATAATCCAGATAAGTGTTGGAGGTTGAAGGACGGGATTCAGCGTCTTATGAATAATTACACTATAGTGTTTGAAAGGAGACCACCTTCTGTGGAGAGTATGGTGGAGCATATTACTAGAGGTAAGAAGATTGAAGAGGTTGATATGGTTGACAAAGTGCCGGTGAGAATCACTTCAAAGGGACCTATTAAAATTACCCATCAGGGTCCAATCAGGATTACTGCTGAAGGCCCTGTAAAGGTTGTTGCTGAAGCCAGAATAGCCCCCATGGTCATTACTACTCCTGGCCCTATTCCTTATACATCTGATTAAGCTGTGCCTTGGCACTATGGATCCGATGTTTACATCCATGGTGTTAAGCAGGAGCCCTTAGCTGATGTGCCTGTTGATATTGATAATATTGCTGGATCTAGCAAGATCACACGTAGTGGAAGAGTTTTCTCTCCTCCAGTTGCTTTTAAGAATACAGTTACTCCTGCTGTTACCTCTACCACTGATGCTCGGGGCAAGGGTCCTGTTATTGAGCCTATATCTACTGATGTGCCAGCTGCTGATGATCTCTCTAAGCAGATGGAAGAAGTATTGAAAATCATTCGCAAGAGTGATTATGACATTGTTGATCAGTTGGGGCATACTCCCTCAAAGATTTCCATGCTGTCCTTGTTGCTATGTTCTGAAGCTCATGCAAAAGCTTTGATCAAGTTTCTGAAGACTGCTCATGTACCCAATGCAATTTCTGTTGACCAGTTTAAGAATTGTGTAGCCCACCTGACCTATGATAATGGGTTAGGATTTTCTGATGCTGATTTGACCCCTGCCAAGAGGGATCATAACAGAGCTTTGCATATCTCAATTGAATGCAGGGGCACTACCCTGTCACATGTATTGATAGACAATGGTTCCTCTCTGAATGTGTTGCCCAAAGAAGTCCTGAACAAGCTGAGTCCTGAAGATGCTGTGCTGAAGCCCAGTAGTATAGTGGTAAAAGCTTTTGATGGTTCTAGAAGAGTAGTGCATGGGGAAATTGATCTCCCAATCAAAGTTGGTTCTCAGATTTTTAATGCTACATTTTATGTGATGGATATTCGTCCTTCGTACTCTTGTCTGCTTGGTCGTCCCTGGATCCATGGGGCAGGTGCTGTAACTTCTACATTACATCAGAAGCTAAGATATCCGGTGGAAGGAAAGGTTGTTACTGTCTATGGAGAGGAAGAATATTTTGTCAGCCATGTGAATACCTTCAAGTATCTGGAAATGGAAGGTGAATACATTGAAACTCCGTGTCAGACATTTGAAGTGGTTCCCTGGATTGTTAATGATTATGTAGCTCCTCCTGTTGTGAAGAAAGTTCCTGTGGTCACCAGAAAACCTCCAACAATGGCAATGGCCTCCCTCAATGATGCTAGAGCTGTGGTGGATGAAGGTGGTTGTACTATTTGGGGTCAGCTTCCTGATATTCCATACAAGTCTGACAAGTTTGGTTTGGGTTTCACTGTAGAGTCCCAGAAGGCTGTTCGTCGTGCTCGTGCTGTTCGTATCACCAATCAAGGGGTTATGAAAGATCAGATCAATGCTGTGGGAGACTATGATGAAGACTACAATCTGGATGCTTGGATTTTTCCTACTGTGGGTGCTGGACTCAATAATTGGAAAGCTGGAGATGTTATCCCTATATCCTTTAGTCAGGAGTAAATACTATTACTGTGTTGTTGCTTTTAAGTTTGTAATTTCTTGAACAATTGAACTCTTAAGCCTTGTGCCTTACCCGGGGCACAATGGTGTGCTTGTTACGGGATGTCATTTCATTTGCATACTTCATTCAATAAAAATCAGTGGACGTTTCGTTTTCGTAAATATTGTGTTCCTTGTCTTTCTTTTCTTTTACTTTTGCTTTATCAGCTATGTGTTCTTACACACACCCACATCACTAAAATGCAGATCCTCATCCACTCTGGATCCTGTTGATAACAGTTCTACTATTGCCAATTATAATTTCGAGAATCCGATCTATCAAACTGAAGACGGAAATGAGGACGATTGTGAAGTACCTGTAGAGCTTGCTAGGTTGTTACAATAAGAAGAGAAAGCTATACAGCCACATGAAGAGCCAGTCGAAGTTGTGAATCTGGGAACTGAAGAAAACAGGAAAGAAGTCAAGATAGGGGCTGATTTAGAAGATAGTGTCAAGAGCAGATTGACTCAAATGTTACGTGACTATGTGGAGATCTTTGCTTGGTCTTATGAAGATATGCCAGGGTTGGATACAGACATTGTGGTTCACCGTTTACCAGTGAAAGAAGATTGTCGTCCAAAGAAGCAGAAGGTTCGTCGTATGCGTCCTGAGATGTCAGAAAAGATCAAGGCAGAGGTAATGAAACAGTTTAATGCAGGGTTCTTAGCAGTGACTTCTTATCCTCAGTGGGTTGCAAATGTGGTGCCGGTTCCTAAGAAAGATGGTAAGGTACGTATGTGTGTGGACTACAGAGATCTGAACAAGGCTAGCCCCAAAGATGATTTTCCACTTCCTCATATTGATGTTCTGGTAGACAACACTGCTCAGCATAAGGTATTCTCTTTTATGGATGGTTTCTCTGGTTACAATCAGATCAAGATGGCACCCGAAGATATGGAGAAGACAACCTTTGTTACACAGTGAGGCACCTTTTGCTATAAAGTGATGCCATTTGGTTTGAAGAATGCAGGGGCAACATATCAGCGTGCTATGGTGGCTTTGTTTCACGATATGATTCATCATGAGATAGAGGTGTATGTGGATGATATGATAGCCAAGTCTCAGAATGAAGAGCAACATCTTGATCATTTGCATAAATTGTTTGAGAGGTTGAAGAAATACAAGCTGAGATTGAACCCAAACAAGTGTACTTTTGGAGTTAGATCTGGAAAGCTCCTGGGTTTCATTGTCAGTGGAAAAGGTATTGAAGTAGATCCTGCAAAAGTGAAAGCTATACGAGAGATGCCAGCTCCCCGTACTGAAAAGGAAGTTAGAGGTTTCTTGGGACGATTGAATTACATTGCAAGATTTATTTCCCAACTAACTGCCATCTGTGAGCCAATCTTTAAGTTGTTGAAGAAAGATCAGGTGATGGAATGGAATGATGAGTGCCAGACTGCCTTTGATGAAATCAAGAGATATCTGCTAGAACCTCCAATTTTGATGCCACCAGTTGATGGAAGACCCATGATTATGTACTTAACAGTGTTAGACAACTCAATGGGGTGTGTGTTGGGGCAACATGACGAGTCTGGTCGAAAAGAGCAGGCAATATACTACCTTAGCAAAAAGTTTACCGACTGTGAAACAAGATACTCACTGCTCGAGAAAACTTGCTGCGCTTTGGCATGGGCTGCTCGCCGACTAAGACAGTATATGTTGACTCACACTACCTTATTGATTTCGAAGATGGATCCAATAAAGTACATATTTGAGAAACCTGCTCTCTCCGGAAGGATTGCAAGATGGCAAATGATCTTGACAGAATATGATATACAGTTGTAACACCCCAAAATTTGCCCTCTTATTTATCATCAACCTCGAGCGATTCACGCTTCATTCTTGCATCATTCCGCATATCATCGCATCGCATTTGAAAAAATAAATAAGTCATTCATCGTCCTTTGCATGAGGTGTGTGGTCGATCGAGGCTTGGCAAACATTGGAGTTCGAGAGAAAATGATGTACCAAAAATAATCCACACCACTTTCAAGCTAACCCATTAAAAAGGAAGAATTCACCACTTTCCTCCCCTTTTCTTTCCGCTTTTCCTTCCACTTTCTTTCCACACTTCCTTTCATTCTTTCCATCTCATTTTTCCACTTCAATTCCACTCCATTTCCCTTGGAAACTTCCACCACCTTCCACCATCTTCTAGAGTGTTCCAAGGAATATTCCAAGGAATATTCCAAGGAATATTCCCTTTTCCAACCCTAACCCTAACTAACTTCCAAACCTAATTTTGGATCCCAAACCTAATTTTTGGGCCCCAAACCCAAACCTAGCTCCTAGCCTAGTCTCTATTTAAGCCATTTTCATCCAAACCAAAAGGGTTCCCACAATTCCAAATTTTTCACTTTTTTCATAATCACTTTTTCTCTCTCACTTTTCCTCCATTTTCCCTCCTTTCACCAAAGCTTCTTTGAATAAGCTCTTCAAGTTTCACATTGAAACTTGAAGATCTTGAAGCTTAAGCCTCCAACCTCCATTAATTGTGGATCGTAGAAGAAGAAGCTAGTGATTTTGTTGAAGATTTCGGCTTATCGGAAGTGTGTAAAGATTCAAGCATCAAGAACGCATTTATTTTGCGGTTTCTCGGTTTTCGGTTTTCTCTTCGATTCAAGCTCCGATTATTGCAACAATTACCGAAGCACTCCTCCGCTTCGTAGGTTGGTGATCTTAATCACTTCTTCTTTAAGTTATTCTCTTCATCTCGCCACTTTTGGCATTCTTTAATTGCTTTTTTCGCTTTGCTTGAAATTGTTCCGTTTCAATTATGTTTACTTGTGATTTGTGATTTTTGTTGATTTAGAAATTAAGGTGTTAATAGATATAGGTGCTAGCATATGTAAATAAGCTCAAAATAAGTAGAAATTAGTGTTAGCATGTTCCTAGGAAGGTTAGGGATCCTAAGAAGTGAGTTTGTGGCCAAAAGCACTTATTTCAAAGTTTTTTTCACTTTCTGTTCAGTGTTAACTGGTTAACGCATGGGGTTAACCGGTTAACACGTGCGTTTTGCCACAAATTACTTCTGTTTTAGGTCCGTTAACCGGTTAACCCATATGGTTAACCGGTTAACGCTGTCGAATTTTGGATTCTTAGCTTATTTGAGAGCTCATTCCTAATTTCTAGTGCCTTTAATGTTCATACATGTTTAGGTAGTAATTTTAGGGAATTTTTTAGTCCATTTCCAGTAGCTAGTTCCCCCATTTCGAGTCGTTTCGACACGATTCCGTTCATGTTGCGTTTTAGGCATTTTTTTGTGTTCTTTGTGCATATCTTGGTTTCTTGCATTTTGTTGCTATGTTTGTGCATTATTAGGTATGTAATAATCATGTTGCATTCTGTTTTTACATGTTTCACATTGCATTAAATCATTTTGCATTTCATTATGTTGATGTATGTTGCATTTTGCATAATCATATATATGTGCATTTGGTGGCATTTGTTTGCATGTTTGATCATAGCATGTTATCAATTCAATTCTGAATTATGCATTGAGTTTAGCATGTTTGTTGAGCTATCATGTTGTATGTTCATAATCAATAATCATCATGTTCATATGCCATGTTCATGTGCCACATTTTGCATACTTGTTGCATAATCCACATGTGATGCATTCTTGAATAATCCTAAAAAATGTTCATGTTCTTCCATTTAGGTATGTTGATCCATGTTAAAATGCATGTTCATGTGGAAAGTAATGCATGTTTTATTGAGTTTGTGTATAAAAAATGAAAATAATCAATTCTGAAATTTTGCATTTCATAGCTGTTTTTGTATATAGCTGCTGTAAAATTTGTTTGTTGTGTGCATGATGTATTTGACTTTTTACACCTACTTTTTCATGTTGCATGCTGGCTGTAAAAAGCTGGTGGGTGTTAGGCTTAGTTTCATAGCTATTTGTGTATTAGGGGCTGTAATAGGTGCTGTATTTTTTTATCCTAGCTTTTTAGTTCATTTAGGATTAAAATAGAGCCTAGTTTAGGTCTAAGGTGCCTTAGTATAATTAGGATTTAATTAATGTGTGTTTGCCTTATTCTTTTTAATAAAAATGTGCATTAACACTTGTTTTGTAGTGGGGAAGATTGAGGTAAGTTTACTCCACTTTATCCTTTATTTTTTGTGCATTTCTTTTAGACTTTTTAATTCATTTTTCCTTCCATGTTTGTGATTGGTAGGATTCCCCATTGTTAGGACCAACTTATCTTCCTTAGGAAGTAAGTTGCATCCTTTTTCCTTTTTTTCTTTTCCTTTTTCCATTAGGAATAGAAAACCTCACTAACCACTAGGATCACTTTGTAAATACATAATACATTAGGATTGAGTCTTAGTCCCTTAGATTTTTCCTTTTATCAACTTGAGTCATTCTTTCTCATCTCAAAAGAAAAACAATAAAACACTTAATAAAAACCGAACAATCTTGTACGACACGAGACTTTGTTGCGGAGTGTTTATACGCGTCCTGTTTCGGGGGCGAGGTGTAAATACTTCCCGCGATGGATAGGTCTTAGTACAAGACCGTTCACAAACAAATTCAAAACATTTCTTCTAAAAAACAACAAACCAAGAAGTCACGTCTTCTTTCTCATCTCATACTCTTCATGACTTGTCTCGACAGTTCAAACAGCGATACGGTAAACACCCTCGTGTCAGAGCCGGTAACACCTGAGCTAGAGCTATGGCAACGTCATCCTAAAAACCACAAACGAATGTAAGCCTAGGTTAGGCGAACTACGTCGACTCTGATCCTCATTATCCCGATGAGGTACGTAGGCAGCGGGGTAGGGCCCGTTCGAGCACATTCTTTATTTTCCCTACATTTCCCCCTTTCTTTTCATTCTCATTTCAGTTCATTTCTCGTTTTCCATTCCCTTTATTCCAGTAGCGGTTTTATTCAGCAGCATTCGTATTTTCTCACCCTTTGAAACAAAATAAGCAAGCGTGGATCCCGTCGGGTACGACGGACGATCTGGGGTGCTAATACCTTCCCAGGTCGTAACCGACTCCCGAACCCCGATCTTTGGTTCGCAAGGCCTCGTCCTTTTCCTTCTTCCTCAGGTTTGTGCAACATTACCTTTCCCATTCATTCGGGATAAAAATGTCTGGCTGGCGACTCTACCTTTCCGCGCCACTTTCGCGTTTGTACTAGGATGAAAATCCCGGGAGCGACAGCTGGCGACTCTGCTGGGGATCGAACCCAGAATCTCTGGTTTCCCTTGTAGAGTCAATCCTAGCGCCTGTTTGGTTTTGTTTCTTTGGGTGTTTATCTGTTTGATGCTGAGTGCTTTAGTTTAGCTTTACTGTTTTTATTTACAGTTTTATTTACAGCTTTACTTTATCGCATTTATTTACCGCTTCCAGTATTTTATTTTCCATGCATCATATTATACTGGACTGTCTGGCTGTGCTGGTTTTCATTTTTTCTGTGGGTGGGAGTTACTGTGAGATAAGCCAAATACCCGGCTTGAGTGCACCATAGGATTAGCGTGGACAGACATTGTACTCTTATGGTATCTCACCATGATGGGTGGCGATGTGTTCCACACCCAGATTGCGACCGTCTTGGAACTATTCTGTGTGGGGATTACCTCACTTCAGGGTACGACCTTGATAGTTATGTGCATCTGGTGACCGATCATTGAGAACCTTAATGGAAACACCCCTCTCCAGTGATGACAGTGGCAGACCACATTTGTTGGCAAACCCACTCGCATCCGAGGGTCCATTGGGAACTCGCATAGGATGGCCTGGTTCTCTCATAGGAATTCAGTTAAAGCAAACTGTTCGTATGACGATAGTATTGTACCCTTCGGGATGAATGTACTATTGTTTCTCGATTCAGTGCTTGAAGCTGGAGACTTATGAGGGATGCTTGTTTTTCCGGACTCAACTGAGACCTCCCTGAGTAGTACAAAATGCCAAACCGATTCCCTGATCTGGTCATGAGCCATTTCTCGGAGATGGTGAACGTATTATTGCTATTCGGCTTTGAGAGTCCGTGATGTTGACCCGAGTAGCAATACCCGTGAGATTGGGAGGGGTTTACAGGTTTGCAGGAACCCTGGTACCTTCAGCATACCCACTTTGCCTTTGATTCAGTTTTGTGATCTGGATTTCTGTTCTTAAGTTATGGACCCCGGATCAGAGGGATGATTATTGTGATATCTAGATTTTGAGACCATGCACCGACACCAACATCAGATCATTGATCACATACCAGTGCATTGCATCACATCATCCGCATACTTGCATTCCTAACGCATGTTTATTCATTTACAGGGCTGCATATTACATCCGTGATTCCGGTTGTGGGTATTGATCTATGAGCATGGAACCCAAGAAGTGTTATTTACAACAAAAGAGCTCCTGTCTTCATCAAACTCACAAAACTGGAATCAGGGGATGGGATGCCCTAAAAATGAATCAACATGCCATAGCATTCATTTCCTGCATACCATATTCTTGTATTTTTGCAGGTTACCCAGGGTTTCTAACTTATTTGATCGTAGGCAATATAGCTGGTCAACGCATTCACCGATATCCGACCAAAAGAAACCGAGTAAGGATGGCTGATCGAGTGCAGACCGATCTCAATGAGTTCCGACAGAGGATGGATCAGTTCATGGAAATGATGACTGGCATGGCCCAGAACCAGGAGCGTCTCCGGTTGATGGTTGAGCAACCTCATGGGAATGTTAATACGGGAACACCAGCTGAGAACGTGGATGCTAACGCTGCCCGTAACGGAGAGCCTCATCCAAATAGGACCGCAACACGTAATGCAGGTTTAGAAGACAATCAAGAGGACCAGTTCACTCTACTGGATGCTGATATGGGTAACATGAATGAGATCAACAATCGCAGGTATGAAGAGCTGTCAGAGAAGATCAAGGCCATGGAATGTCAGAATTCCTTGGGTATCGATGTAACCAGTCTCGGGTTAGTGCCAGGAGTCAGAATCCCTCCAAAGTTCAAGGCACCATCGTTTGACAAGTACAACGGCAGCACGTGTCCTAGGACTCACATTCATGCGTACTTCGGAAAAATCTCGGCTCATACTGATGACGAGAAACTTTGGATGCATTTCTTCCAAGACAGTTTATCTGGAGCTTCGTTGAGCTGGTACATGAAGCTGAGTCGGGTCTCTATTCGAAGTTGGAAAGATTTAGCAGAGGCATTCCTCAAGCAGTATCAATACAATATTGATATGGCTCCGAATCGCACTCAGTTGCAGAACTTGTCTCAAGGACCTAAAGAGAGTTTTAAGCAGTATGCCCAGAGGTGGCGTGAGCTGGCCGCACAGGTTCAACCTCCCTTGCTGGATCGGGAGATGGCAGACATGTTTATGGGCACCTTGCAAGGTGTTTACTTGGATCGTCTGGCCGCCTGCCCGTCCATTGGTTTTTCTGATATCGTCATTGCTGGAGAAAGGATAGAGAATTTTCTGAAAATGGGAAAGATCCAGGATGCAAGCAGTGCTAGTTCTTCTGGTGTGAGAAAACCTTTTGGCAATGGCCAAAGAAGAAGAGAAGGCGAGACGAATGCTGTGTATAGGGGCCGAGACAGAAATTATTCTCAAGGTTACTACCAAACGGCTGCAGTGACTATTACTCCACAGGTTCAACAACCACGACCACAGGGTCAGCAACAACAGGTACTGAGACCGTTTCAAGAAAGAGCAAGAGCGAGAAATCGCAGACTCGACCCCGTCCCATGCCCGTATGCTGTATTGCTCCCAGAGCTGCTGAAGTTGAACCTGGTCGAGCTTCGTACCATGAGACCTCCCGCTCCTGACAATCTACCTCCGAATTTTGATGCTAACGCCAGGTGCGAATTCCATTCAGGTGCCCAGGGGCACAGTATTGAGAAATGTTGGGCCTTTCAGAACAAGGTACAGGACCTAGTTGACTCCAAGGCGATCAATTTCGCTCCTCTCCCCAATGTACTTCATAATCCGATGCCTAGTCATAATGGAACTGGTGTCACGGTCGTTCTACCAGATGGTTCACGTTAAGCTGAAGTCTTCAAGCTGACCACCCAGGACACCAGGGTATTCATGAAGCAAATAAAGCCAGCAGTATTCAAATACTCTCAGTGATGGCATTTATGTGATTGCCTTTCTTCATTGTTCGTTTTTCATCCCTATTGAGGGGAACTACGTCGCTCTGATTCTTCATTGGTCATCAGTCAATGGAGATACGTAGGCAGAAGATCGTCAGGTCTTTCCGAGCAAACTTATGGGGCAACTTTACTCCCCAGCTTCACTCTTTCCTTCAGATGTCTCGCGTCAGAGTCAGAATAGCTAGAAGAGGAAGCATTACTGCCATGGTTGGACATGCAACCGCAAATTGAAGATTACAAGTCCGTGAAAGAGCTATTGATCGCTGAAAGTATCCAAGTCTGACAGGTCCAGACGGAGCCAAAGTCTCCTCAACTACGGCAATATTCAGTTTCTTTACTGCATTTCCATTTGTAGTTTCTTTTATATGTTAAACATTTGTCTACATGTATGAAATTTGTTTGCTTTTGAATGTTAGCAATAATAAAACTCACATGTTTTTCTTGAAGTAGATTCATTTGCATTCCCTTACAATTTTGCATATGTATATCGCAATACCAATTGTCATGCTTAAATTCTATGAGGGAGAATGACGAAACAAAAACGCAATATCTCTGAATTGTGTGCTCTCGAGTAAGACCCTGTTGACGATGTACAGGCATTGTTTCAAATCCTAAACACTGGAGATATAAGGAAGATAGACCCTCGCTAACCCCTTTGAGCCTTGAAGTAGGAGTTTCTTTTCACATGAAAAAACCCTCACATGTAACCCAGGGGCAGGGTAGATGTCAGCCAGTCAGACCAAGCGTTCAGACTTTCATAAAGAAGTGTATTTGAAGATCCGTTGCATTCTACTATGCTAATCAAGAGGTCCAAAGACCCGAAACCACAATGGTTATCCAAGTCAAAAGGTCCAAAGATTGACAACCACAATGGTTATCCTTCGTCGACCACAAAATGAGGCAGTCACAACCCTCGCAAAGCAAATCAAAACAAACAATGTCACGCGACTTGTTCAAAATGCAAAAAGAAAAAGAAAAGGAAAGGCCCGCTAAGTCGAAACTTGAAAACAAGCGACTTAGGCAAAAGTTAGGGCATCCCGCTGGACTACACAATCAAAGATTCACAAGAATCAAGTTCAGGCAAAAGTTAGGGATAAGCAAAATAATGCAAAAGCGAAAGACAAAAAGGATTACACAAGAAGGATCCTCGAATAAGAACAAAGTCGTGTGGCATAAACACAAAAGATAGAGGAGTGACTGACTCTCAATAATAACCTGATTGGTGCTTGAACGGATAGCAGCAATGGTTCCTCAATCAACACGAAACCCTTATGAAAGGTGAATGCTTGTGAAAACTAGCTGAACATAGGAATGGAGAACATCACGAAGAGCGGGTGGGCACAAATAAACTTTGAGCCTATATCCTTTGTTTCTACAACCGTGAACCAGGCCACGATATAACCCTTAAAAGTCCTAACTGAAATAGGGTTAAATTGAGAGCGTACTAACAAGAGACCGCGTTCCTGACTCCTATGAGTTGTGCTAAAAGACGTTTGTTGGTATTGCATGTACATACTTTCATTCAAATAAAGGTCGTATTTTAACCAGTGATTTGCTCATAAAGGTTAACGATCCGTTTTCAAAATTTCAAGATTAACATGTTTGTTGAATTAGGATTTTCATTCTAAGAATAAACATTTTCTCACTTGCATACATTTGTTGAGCATCATAAATGGTTCACATACGGAAATTCAATCCAGAAGCTCAAGCTTGCCAGGTTGAGGAGTCTAAAACTTCTGAAAGACTGTCACGTCAAGGTGCACTTATCCGAATAAAGCTTCATTGAGTAGAGATTTCCCCAGTTAGTCATGGTAAGAGCCAGCTAATCTGGGGCAGTTATGTTGAGCAATCCCTTCAAATTTCAGCTAATCTGGGGCAAGCACCTCGAGATTCAAATCTCTCCAAGAGCGAAGATTAGTCAGTCAAGAGCAAAACTATTCAAGTACTCATCCTGGGGCAGGCCACCCCAATAGTACGAGAATTTATTCTTTCCCGAAGACAGACGATCAGAAGCATTTACCCGGAGTCTAGAATACCGTGGTTACTTGTCAAGTCAACTATCTCGTTCAACACTTCTGACAGATACAAACTCATCTGCATTGACAATGGTTACTTCCTCAGCAAGGTTGTTACACTGAATCATGTAGTCGTTATGATACCTAAGAGTTTAAAGACGCCAAGTCTTTTGTAAAATCCTCTTAAGGTAAAATCCATACAGAAGCAACTGATCCCCAGCACGAGACAATTTGAAATCTTTCCTCCTCAGCAGGACGTGTCTCGGTGTTGTCATCACCAACAGGTCTAAGGCAATTCCTATTCCCCTAGAAGATTTCAGATAAATCATTCTCCTCCCCAGCAGATCCATAAGAGTGGATATTCCTCAATAGTCCGAGTATCCCCGGGCACGGCCCTCAAATCTAAAAGTCCAATTTATTTTTGGCAAAGGTGATAATTCGGGACAGATGAATTATTCACGCTCCTCTCCAACAGAGATGTCATCCCCACAGGGCTACTTGATATTGAATTCGCGATCATTGTGGTTCCCCACAGAGTCAACAGAGACTTATCACTTCCGCGTCAGGAATTTCTTTTACAGTCACCAGTTCATCAACAATACTCAAGACATAATATCCCCAGTGTCATGGGGCAATATACCATGCAATTCCATATGCAAAGTCCAGCCGCAGACTGGCCAAAGTCCATCTTCGGGTGGCAAATTTCAAAGTCCAGCCGCAGACTGGCCAAAGTCCATCTTCGGGTGGCAAGCTTCAAAGTCCAGCCGCAGACTGGCCAAAGTCCATCTTCGGGTGGCAAGCTTCAAAAGTCCACCCGCAGTGTGGCAAATCTTTAAAGTCTCCCGTAGTGAGCAAAAGTCTCCCGTAGTGAGCAAAAGTCTCCCGTAGTGAGCAAAAGTCTCCCGTAGTGAGCAAAAGTCCAGCCGTAGACTGGCCAAAGTCCATCTTCGGGTGGCAAATTTCAAAAGTCTCCCGTAGTGAGCAAAAGTCCAGCCGTAGACTGGCCAAAGTCCATCTTCGGGTGGCAAATTTCAAAAGTCTCCCGTAGTGAGCAAAAGTCCAGCCGTAGACTGGCCAAAGTCCATCTTCGGGTGGCAAATTTCAAAAGTCTCCCGTAGTGAGCAAAAGTCCAGCCGTAGACTGGCCAAAGTCCATCTTCGGGTGGCAAATCTCAAAAGTCTCCCGTAGTGAGCAAAAGTCTCCCGTAGTGAGCAAAAGTCCACCCGCAGTGTGGCAAATCTCAAAAGTCTCCCGTAGTGAGCAAAAGTCTCCCGTAGTGAGCAAAAGTCCACCCGCAGTGTGGCAAATCTCAAAAGTCTCCCGTAGTGAGTAAAAGTCTCCCGTAGTGAGCAAAAGTCCAGCCGCAGACTGGCCAAAGTCCATCTTCGGGTGGCAAATTTCAAAAGTCTCCCGTAGTGAGCAAAAGTCCAGCCGTAGACTGGCCAAAGTCCATCTTCGGGTGGCAAATTTCAAAAGTCTCCCGTAGTGAGCAAAAGTCCAGCCGTAGACTGGCCAAAGTCCATCTTCGGGTGGCAAATCTCAAAGGTCTCCCGTAGTGAGCAAAAGTCCATCCTCAGGGTGGCATCATTTCCAAAGTCCACCCGCAGCGTGGCAGGTTTCAGAAGTCCACCCGCAGTGTGGCAAACCTTCAAAGTCCACCCGCAGTGTGGCAAGTTATTCAGCAATCCACCCGCAGTGTGGTAAAGTATCTGAAGTCCAACCGCAGATTGGCAAAAGTCCATCCGCAGCGTGGCAATTTCCAAAGTCCACCCGCAGCGTGGCAATCTCAAAAGTCCACCCGCAGAGTGGCAATGTATTTTGAAGTCCACCCACAGTGTGGTAAGCCAGTAGCCTTCTGGCATCACTCAAAAGGCATCCCCCGTTCATGATTCTCACCATTATAATTATATCCAAGCGGAGTTTGTTTGGTTGAGCTTATTTCTCTGTTCTTCCAGTGCGAGTGCAAATTTTCGGGTCGTTTTAGTATTCAATCCCTGCATACTTCGAACGTCTGAAAGCAGCTGCTGTCATCCATTCAAGTCTACAGTGATTGAATAGGGGCAGCTGTAACACCCCAAAATTTGCCCTCTTATTTATCATCAACCTCGAGCGATTCACGCTTCATTCTTGCATCATTCCGCATATCATCGCATCGCATTTGAAAAAATAAATAAGTCATTCATCGTCCTTTGCATGAGGTGTGTGGTCGATCGAGGCTTGGCAAACATTGGAGTTCGAGAGAAAATGATGTACCAAAAATAATCCACACCACTTTCAAGCTAACCCATTAAAAAGGAAGAATTCACCACTTTCCTCCCCTTTTCTTTCCGCTTTTCCTTCCACTTTCTTTCCACACTTCCTTTCATTCTTTCCATCTCATTTTTCCACTTCAATTCCACTCCATTTCCCTTGGAAACTTCCACCACCTTCCACCATCTTCTAGAGTGTTCCAAGGAATATTCCAAGGAATATTCCAAGGAATATTCCCTTTTCCAACCCTAACCCTAACTAACTTCCAAACCTAATTTTGGATCCCAAACCTAATTTTTGGGCCCCAAACCCAAACCTAGCTCCTAGCCTAGTCTCTATTTAAGCCATTTTCATCCAAACCAAAAGGGTTCCCACAATTCCAAATTTTTCACTTTTTTCATAATCACTTTTTCTCTCTCACTTTTCCTCCATTTTCCCTCCTTTCACCAAAGCTTCTTTGAATAAGCTCTTCAAGTTTCACATTGAAACTTGAAGATCTTGAAGCTTAAGCCTCCAACCTCCATTAATTGTGGATCGTAGAAGAAGAAGCTAGTGATTTTGTTGAAGATTTCGGCTTATCGGAAGTGTGTAAAGATTCAAGCATCAAGAACGCATTTATTTTGCGGTTTCTCGGTTTTCGGTTTTCTCTTCGATTCAAGCTCCGATTATTGCAACAATTACCGAAGCACTCCTCCGCTTCGTAGGTTGGTGATCTTAATCACTTCTTCTTTAAGTTATTCTCTTCATCTCGCCACTTTTGGCATTCTTTAATTGCTTTTTTCGCTTTGCTTGAAATTGTTCCGTTTCAATTATGTTTACTTGTGATTTGTGATTTTTGTTGATTTAGAAATTAAGGTGTTAATAGATATAGGTGCTAGCATATGTAAATAAGCTCAAAATAAGTAGAAATTAGTGTTAGCATGTTCCTAGGAAGGTTAGGGATCCTAAGAAGTGAGTTTGTGGCCAAAAGCACTTATTTCAAAGTTTTTTTCACTTTCTGTTCAGTGTTAACCGGTTAACGCATGGGGTTAACCGGTTAACACGTGCGTTTTGCCACAAATTACTTCTGTTTTAGGTCCGTTAACCGGTTAACCCATATGGTTAACCGGTTAACGCTGTCGAATTTTGGATTCTTAGCTTATTTGAGAGCTCATTCCTAATTTCTAGTGCCTTTAATGTTCATACATGTTTAGGTAGTAATTTTAGGGAATTTTTTAGTCCATTTCCAGTAGCTAGTTCCCCCATTTCGAGTCGTTTCGACACGATTCCGTTCATGTTGCGTTTTAGGCATTTTTTTGTGTTCTTTGTGCATATCTTGGTTTCTTGCATTTTGTTGCTATGTTTGTGCATTATTAGGTATGTAATAATCATGTTGCATTCTGTTTTTACATGTTTCACATTGCATTAAATCATTTTGCATTTCATTATGTTGATGTATGTTGCATTTTGCATAATCATATATATGTGCATTTGGTGGCATTTGTTTGCATGTTTGATCATAGCATGTTATCAATTCAATTCTGAATTATGCATTGAGTTTAGCATGTTTGTTGAGCTATCATGTTGTATGTTCATAATCAATAATCATCATGTTCATATGCCATGTTCATGTGCCACATTTTGCATACTTGTTGCATAATCCACATGTGATGCATTCTTGAATAATCCTAAAAAATGTTCATGTTCTTCCATTTAGGTATGTTGATCCATGTTAAAATGCATGTTCATGTGGAAAGTAATGCATGTTTTATTGAGTTTGTGTATAAAAAATGAAAATAATCAATTCTGAAATTTTGCATTTCATAGCTGTTTTTGTATATAGCTGCTGTAAAATTTGTTTGTTGTGTGCATGATGTATTTGACTTTTTACACCTACTTTTTCATGTTGCATGCTGGCTGTAAAAAGCTGGTGGGTGTTAGGCTTAGTTTCATAGCTATTTGTGTATTAGGGGCTGTAATAGGTGCTGTATTTTTTTATCCTAGCTTTTTAGTTCATTTAGGATTAAAATAGAGCCTAGTTTAGGTCTAAGGTGCCTTAGTATAATTAGGATTTAATTAATGTGTGTTTGCCTTATTCTTTTTAATAAAAATGTGCATTAACACTTGTTTTGTAGTGGGGAAGATTGAGGTAAGTTTACTCCACTTTATCCTTTATTTTTTGTGCATTTCTTTTAGACTTTTTAATTCATTTTTCCTTCCATGTTTGTGATTGGTAGGATTCCCCATTGTTAGGACCAACTTATCTTCCTTAGGAAGTAAGTTGCATCCTTTTTCCTTTTTCCATTAGGAATAGAAAACCTCACTAACCACTAGGATCACTTTGTAAATACATAATACATTAGGATTGAGTCTTAGTCCCTTAGATTTTTCCTTTTATCAACTTGAGTCATTCTTTCTCATCTCAAAAGAAAAACAATAAAACACTTAATAAAAACCGAACAATCTTGTACGACACGAGACTTTGTTGCGGAGTGTTTATACGCGTCCTGTTTCGGGGCGAGGTGTAAATACTTCCCGCGATGGATAGGTCTTAGTACAAGACCGTTCACAAACAAATTCAAAACATTTCTTCTAAAAAACAACAAACCAAGAAGTCACGTCTTCTTTCTCATCTCATACTCTTCATGACTTGTCTCGACAGTTCAAACAGCGATACGGTAAACACCCTCGTGTCAGAGCCGGTAACACCTGAGCTAGAGCTATGGCAACGTCATCCTAAAAACCACAAACGAATGTAAGCCTAGGTTAGGCGAACTACGTCGACTCTGATCCTCATTATCCCGATGAGGTACGTAGGCAGCGGGGTAGGGCCCGTTCGAGCACATTCTTTATTTTCCCTACATTTCCCCCTTTCTTTTCATTCTCATTTCAGTTCATTTCTCGTTTTCCATTCCCTTTATTCCAGTAGCGGTTTTATTCAGCAGCATTCGTATTTTCTCACCCTTTGAAACAAAATAAGCAAGCGTGGATCCCGTCGGGTACGACGGACGATCTGGGGTGCTAATACCTTCCCAGGTCGTAACCGACTCCCGAACCCCGATCTTTGGTTCGCAAGGCCTCGTCCTTTTCCTTCTTCCTCAGGTTTGTGCAACATTACCTTTCCCATTCATTCGGGATAAAAATGTCTGGCTGGCGACTCTACCTTTCCGCGCCACTTTCGCGTTTGTACTAGGATGAAAATCCCGGGAGCGACAACAGTATACTACTCAGAAGGACATCAAAGGAAGTGTTGTTGCTGATCATTTGGCTCATCAAGCAGTGGATGATTATCAGTCAATGAATTTTGAGTTCCCTGATGAAGACATTATGATTATTACCAAAGAACCTGGACAATATGACGGACCTGAACAAGGATCCCGATGGACTATGGTTTTTGATGGTGCCTCTAATGCACTTGGTAATGGTGTTGGTGTTGTGATTAGTTCCCCTGAAGGTTGTCATACCCCGATTACTGCCAGACTTTGTTTCTATTGTACCAATAATATGGCTGAGTATGAGGCATGTATCCTGGGTATTAAAGCTACTATTGATATGAAGATTCAGTTCCTTGATGTGTATGGAGATTCAGCCCTGGTAATTAGTCAGATTAAAGGAGATTGGGATACCAAGCATGATAACCTCATTCCTTACAGAGAGCATGTGTTGTCTTTGATCCCACATTTCAAAGAGATTACCTTTGGACATATTCCACGAAGAGAGAATCAGTTGGCAGATGCATTAGCCACCATGGCATCTATGTTTGAGATCAGTTGGGATGATGAAGATCCCACGATTACTATTGATAGATTTGAAAAGCCTGCATACTGCAATGAGATTGACACAGAAGGGGAAGAGGAGAAGCCTTGGTTCTATGAAGTGAAAAGATATCTTGAAGCTCAGGAATTCCCTGAAGGGGCATCTGTCAAAGATAGGAAGTTCCTAAGAAGGTTTTCTGCTAAGTTCTTGTTGAGTAATGGCATTTTGTACAAGCGCAATCATGATTCCACTTTACTTCTTGTGTGGATAAGAAGGAAGCTACAGAAATTATGGAAGATATGCATGATGGGATCTTTGGCACTCATTCTAGTGGTCATACTATGGCAAAGAAGATATTGAGAGCAGGTTATTATTGGTCTACCATGGAAGCTGATTGCTATCAACACTCCAGAACATGTCACAAGTGTCAAATTTATGCTGATAAAGTACATATACCTCCATCACCCTTGAATGTGTTGACTGCTCCTTGGCCTTTTGCCATGTGGGGCATTGATATGATTGGTGAGATAAAACCTACTGCTTCTAATGGGCATCGTTTCATCCTGGTTGCTATTGATTACTTCACGAAGTGGGTAGAGGCAGCTTCATTTGCATCTGTTACTAAGAATGTTGTGGCTCGATTCATTAAGAATAATCTTATATGTAGGTATGGCATCCCTGAAAGGATTATTACTGACAATGGCTCTAATCTGAACAACACTATGATTACTGATCTCTGCACGCAGTTCAAGATTAAGCATCACAACTCTTCTCCGTATCGTCCAAAGATGAATGGGGCAGTTGAAGCTGCTAATAAGAACATTAAGAAGATTGTACAGAAGATGACTGTTACTTACAAGGATTGGCATGAGATGTTACCATTTGCTCTTCATGGTTATCGTACCACAATACGTACTTCAACAGGGGCAACCCCATTCTCCTTAGTTTATGGTATGGAAGCAGTTATGCCCATTGAAGTTCAGATTCCCTCCTTAAGAATTATGAAGGATGCAGGCTTAGATGAAGATGAGTGGATTCAGACCCGACTTGACCAGATAAATTTGATTGATGAAAAGAGGCTAGCAGCAGTTTGTCATGGCCAGATGTACCAAAAACGAATGATCAAAGCTTTTAACAAGAAGGTTAAGCCAAAGGTATATCAGGCTGGTGACTTGGTGATCAAGCGTATCATATTACCACAGGGTGATCCTAGGGGCAAGTGGACTCCAACATATGAAGGACCATTCGTCGTCAAGACAGTGTTCTCAGGGGGTGCCATGATACTCACTACAATGGATGGTGAAGACTTCCCACAGCCTGTAAACGCAGACATAGTTAAAAAATACTACGCATAAAAAGAGACCCGCTAGGTTGACAGGCCTAGGCAAAAATAAGGGCATCCCGGCAAACCAAAAGGGTTTGGGCAAAAATTAGGGATATATATAAAAAGATGTACACCCGGCAAGTCGAAAACCTGAAAAGGCGGCTTGGGCAAAAAAGGGTATCCCGGTGGATTGAAAACCTGAAAGGGCAATCCAGGCAAAAGTTAGGGATTAAAGCGTATGACTATGTCTCGTTTGGATCACCCATAAAACTGCAACCAGTTATACTACTCATTCAAGTTCGAACAGATAAAGCTCAATCCAATCATTTCCGTCTCAACAGCAGAAGATGAGATACTTGAAGATAATGGCAATAGTGGAATTGAAACTCGATAGGATTATTTCCCACATAGCTGATTTTCTTTGTTTTGTAAAATTTTATGACAAAATCCTCTTACTAGGGTTTATGTCTCCTTGTACAAACTTACCCATGAATGGGTCACTCTTTGATAAATAAAATTCCATTTTCGAATCCAGATTTACTTTTACCCTATTTACATAAGCGAAACGTCCATTGGTTGTGTTTGAATGTATGTATGCTTTTGAGTATGATTGATGTTTACCAAAAATGCATGTATGCTTTTTTAATATGATTGATGTTTACCAGAAATGCATGAAAATGCAGTAATAGTATTTACTAAGGACGAACGAGGGAAGGATTTCAACGAAGCTTCGCCGGTTCATCTTTACAAGACAGTTACAAACCCTTAGTAGGACAAATCCATCTTCATAAAGTCACATCTCCCCTGGAATTTATATCCATCTCTTTTATCCTCATACGGATATACGGGTATTTACTTTCCAATAAGGGTACGACGAACGAAGACGGGATATTATATCCATCCTACTATCAAACGAAGACGGAAGGTTATGTATACCCTACTATCCCCAGCATACGGGAGGTTATATATACCCTACTATCCCCAGCAGACGGGAGGTTATATATACCTTACTATTCCCAGCAGACGGGAGGTTATATATACCTTATTATCCCCAGCAGACAGGAGGTTATGTGTACCTTATTATCAAACAAGACGGGAACAAGTTCCTTATATTCTTCAACAACGAATCGGGATTTATTTTCCCTGGCCAGCAGTTGTCATACGAAGATATCCAGACGCTTTCGGCAGCATCATATCATACATGCATCATTTACATCATACCATAAACATACATATCCATAGATACATAATACATTACTTGAGTGCATCATATCATACATGCATACATAATACATGAACTAATGCTACTATACAGAATGCTACCTTGTTTTCAGGTTAATTCTTCAGCAAACAAACTTGTGATTATCAGGACTGCTTTATCCTCCTGAAAGTTATCATCCCTCAGGATTGCTTTATCCTCCTGAAAGCATACTATCACCTCAGGACTGCTTCATCCTCCTGACAACTTCTTGTACCTCAGGATTGCTTTATCCTCCTGAAAGCATACTATTACCCCAGGATTGCTTTATCCTCCTGGAAGATTATTACTACCTCAGGATTGCTTTATCCTCTTGACAGCTTATTGTACCTCAGGATTGCTCTACCCTCCTGAAAGCATATTATCAAATCTCTCAAGACTGCTTCATCCTCTTGAAAGCATATTACTACATCAGGACTGCTTTATCCTCCTGAAAACTTATTATTACCTCAGGGCTGCTTCATCCTCCTGATAGCTATTATCAATATCTCAGGATTGCTTCATCCTCCTGAAAACTTATTATTACCTCAGGGCTGCTTCATCCTCCTGATAGCTATTATCAATATCTCAGGATTGCTTCATCCTCCTGAAAGCTTATTATTACCTCAGGACTGCTTTATCCTCCTGACAGCTTCTCATACATCAGGACTGCTTCATCCTCCTGATAACTATCATTATACCTTCATATTTTGGACTGCTTTATCCTCCAATAAATGCATCTGAAGAACTTTTCTCCAAGTGGCATCTTTAAGCCCACTCAAGCATATTCAACTAGCCATCTGTATCACTCTATGCACTGGTGAGTGCAAATTTTTGGGCTTTTTGTGTTCAATCCCCTTCAACCTTCCAGGTCACGACTGGCAAATATACCAATCTAACCCCTCAGGTTTCATAAAATTGAACAGGGGCAGCTGTTGCACCCCAAAATTTGCCCTCACAATACAAGACTTTGTGTGCTAAGAAGGTTCACAAGGTTCACAAGATTCACAATGCTTACAAGACCTTTCCTGAGGTTCATGAAGTCTACAAGTCACTTTATGAAGGTTCACAAGGTTCACAAGCTTCACAATGCTTTCAAGACCTTTCATGAGGTTCATGAAGTCTACAAGTCACTTTATGAAGGTTCACAAGGTTCACAAGATTCACAATGCTTACAAGACCTTTCCTGAGGATCATGAAGTCTACAAGTCACTTTATGACGTTCATAAGGTTCACAAGGTTCACAATACCTCCCATGAGGTTCACAAGACATTTTATGATGGTTCACAAGGTTCACAAAGTTCACAATTGGTCAGAAGAGTTGACAATTCCCTCAGACAATGCACCTCCTAAGCAGTGCATCCAAAACTAGGGTTTTGACTTTAATCAGGCTAAATGAACTTCCAAGACTTCAAGTGAGCTTCATAAAATCTTATATGTGTGTAAGAAACCCCATGACAAGTTTCAAGACTTTTCTCAAAAGTTTGCTCAGTCAGATGATCAGATAAGTCAAAATCAGTCAAAGCAGTTAAAAAGTCAAATTGAGGTCAACTGTGGTCAAACCAAAGTCAAACTTCATGATTTTTTGCCAACATCAAGTATATGAAGTAAAATTCATCATTTGATCAAGGGTTGATCATGATTCATCAAGGAGATTCCAGATCATCAAGAATCAGGAGTTTCTAAATTAGGGTTTCCTTAGTAAAAGTCAACTGAACTTTGACCAGCCATAACTTTCACATACTTCATCACCAAGTCTCCACTCAAAGCTCATTTCGAAGGAAATTGAATTCTCTACAACTTTGTGTCTCACAAGCCAAGCCCAAAAATGCTTCATTTGGAAGGTATGAGCTAAGACATTATAGGTCCTTTTGAAAGTCAACAAAAAGTCAACAACTTCAAAAGGGCATAACTTGAGATTGGTAAATGATATGGACATGAAACCAGTGGGGTTGGTTAGAGGACTCTTCAAGCTTTCCAAAATGTCCAAGAACACCCTCATACCATTAAAATTGAAGGATATGTGCCCTTGCAAAGTTGGGAAATTTTGGGTTGGTTCATGAAGAAAAAGGAGGTCTAAAACCAATTTTTTCCAAATGGGCTTGCCAAATAATGACCCAATCCACTTCAAAACATCTTGCACGAAATTAAATTAATTTATTCATAATTTTATTTATTTTGTTTTTATTTATTATGATTTTTATATTAAAAAGTCATTTTAAATTCAAATAAAATATAAAATAATGAAAATTAATTTTAATTTTGCTTCTAGAAAGTCTTAAATCACATTTAAGCTTGATTGATACAAAAGTTATGAAAATCCTCCCAAAATAGCAAGGGTTTATGCATGAATATTTGATTTTTAAGGCATGATCATTTTGAATCTTTTCATATAAAATTTTCCACACAAGTGATCAACTTTTTGACCTAAATTCAGTCTCCTATAAGTACTTAACTCATTGCAATCACAAGCCACGATTTTCAGCCTCCTCAAGAGTAAGTTTACAAATCAAAAAATCCTTCACAAACTCAAATTCGGATTCCTCAATACACAGCTCTTTAAGGTATTTTAAGGACACAAGAAGACTCCTTGGACCTCATTGATCATGAATCATCACTCATATGCATCAAAACTATGCCATAATGCATAACCCGAAGCTTGGTTGTTCTTGAAAATATTTTTTTCGATTTCCATTATTTAACCATTATTAATGAAATTTGTTTGTTGATTTGATGTTGCTTGAAGCTTTGGATGAATTCTGGAAAGTTTAATTTGATTTTCATGATCCCATACGGATTTTGCCATGGTTAGGGTTTATGACCTTCATTAGGGTTTTGTGTTCTAGCCAATATAAATTCATTCTGAAAACGTGGTTCAATTCCAGATGGTCTTGTGATCATGTTTGAACCATTAATTTGTTGGAATTTTACAGTTTTGGCCGTGTATGAGATCCATAGGTGTTGCTGCAAATTTGGTTTTCGCAGGTACATTGGCAGAAAAATTCGCAGCTATATTCGCAGGTATCATGAAGAAGATGAAGTGGACTTGGCGCGAATTCCAGATTTGAATTTTTATTTTAAAAATATTATGTTATTATTCTGGTTCTTTATCATATTTGAATAAGTGTCCCAGTGGTGAGAGCATATGCGCAGGAAGGCAGGGGCTTGGGTTCGAATCCTGGCTTCCCAATGTTTTTTTCTTATTTTTTTCAGTCTTTTCATTAAACATTATATATTATGTTTGGTTGTCATTGTATGAACAGACGCGCTCACCCAGCAGGATTGGTAAGGTACTTGTGTGATGTTTGAGAGGTCCTGGGGTCGATTCTCCCCCAGGCCTTTTGCTTCTTATTATTTTTCTTGATTTTTCCAGACAAAGAACAAAACTAATTGAACCTCCTTTCTTATTGCCTGCGCGTGTGCTGGCCTGGTGGTGTGTCTTGCTGCTAGTAAACCTGGTGACCTGGGTTCAAATCCCAGCCAGGTATGTTTTGTTATATTTTTTTATTTTTATTTTGTTTAATTGATTTAGACTTTATTAATAATTATATATATAACTAAATAATTCTACAAATGTTTATTCAATATTTTCTAATATTCAGAAATTATTTTTTCTTAATTCAAAAATTATTTTTTTAGTAGGTATTTAAATTATAATGTATATATATCTATTAAAATAATTTTGTATATTAGATCATAAACCCTTAAATATTTTTCTAACAAACCCTAATTTTATAAACCCTAATTTATTTCTCTAAATAAATATTAAAAACCTAATTTTATTTTTTCTAATTTTATTTTCTAAATATAATTATTGTGTATATATTTTATTTAATATAATTAATTTTTGTAAATATAATTATTACGTATATATTTTATAATTAAATTATAATTAATCCCATTTTAATATATAAATATTATATCATTGTTTATAATTAATTATATATGTAAATAATTTCTAAAAAATTGCAAATTTAATAATATGTTCATAATTTATTTAATTTGTTTATAATTTTAAATTTTATGATTAATTAATATAATTGTTCATATTTTTCTATTAACCATTAAAATTTTGTTTTGTTTATTATTATTATTAATCATGCTTATTACTAATCCATTTATTTTTTAATTATGCTTATTATTATTATTTCACTAACCTTATTTATTTTTAATTATTATTACTAACCCCTATTATAATTATTATTGCTTATTTATTTATTATTTATATTTTGCTTATTTATTTATTTTTGCTATTTATTTTTAATTGCTTCATTATTATGTAAATGCTCCTGGATGTAATTTTTGTAAATATTTAAATTATTTAATTTTCATGCTATGGTTAGTAAAATAGGGAGTGTAAACATGTATTATATTTAAAATTGAATTTAGATCATTGTAATTAAAAGATAAATTAAATTAAACACTCACACACGTAAGTCGATCTTTGATCGCCATCTCACTTTCTAGGGTTGCCTCTCAATGTTGCCTAATCATAAGGTCAAGTGGGGTGTATAAAGCAAAGTCCCTTAAAATAAAAGTCATCTAGTCCCTTCATAATCAAAGATCAAGTCCCTTAATGGTTGCCTTTCAATATGATCTTGTCCCTTTCGAATAATGATGACAGTCCCTCCAAATGCTTAATACACCCCACAGTTGCCTTCATTAAACAGATGTCCCTCATATGTCCCTTACATCCAAGGTAATGACTACCTATTCCTTAATAATAGGGATAGTCTTACCATTTAAAGGATAAAGAACAGAAAGACTTAAACTTTAGGGTAGGTTCCTCATAGTTACTTGCTCACTATTTCAAAACAATTTCAAATACTTCACAAATTTCAAACAATTTTCAAACACAAGTTTTTTATGCATCCGTACATGGATCATTATCAAACTCTTATGAAAATTTCTAATCACACACTTCACATTTTCAAAAACAATTCAAAGTGAGCTAAGTAACTAAGAGCCCATGGATAACCATGGATGTAAAGGGTGCTAACACCTTCCCTTTACATAACCTACCCCCCGGACCCAAAAATCTTTTAAAGGTCTTTCCTGTTCTTTTATGCCTTTCCTTTGGATAAAATAAAAGTCGGTGGCGACTCTTGCTATCCGCAACATAACTAAAGTCAGTTCTCCCACCGTGTTACAATATCCTACTTTGTTAATATCAGGGGTCTCAATATTTTCATCAATGTGGGTGATGTCATGGTAACCAGGAGGGGTCTCAGGGTCACTCTCTACATCAGTCATCATATCATCCCTAATTTGGTAGGATTGTGGTGTTTCAGGTGTTGTTGGATGGTCAGGAGGAGTAAGCTCATAAAGCCAATTATCTCTATTGTGAACACTGACTTTAGCATGGTTCGACAAGGTGAACAAGGTTACGATTTCATTCCTAATCAGGTACTCGAATGGTGGTTGTCCTATGTTTCTTATAATTTGGCGGTTAAAGCAGAAATTCAAATTCATAGGGCGAATGGTACCAAAACGGGTGCACTTGTGTAATTGATATCTAAGTCCGATGGCATTAGCGATCATGGTGACTAGGCCTACTACCATTATTGGTAGATTAGATTCCTCCTGGATGCGGGTAAAGGTCTGCATCATGAAGGGTACAACATTTACGGGTTTGCCTTCGGTCAAACAGGACATTATGAATATCTCGTCCTTAGATACTCCAGTAAGGTTCTCTTCCTTTCCAAAGAAGGTGTGGGCAAGGATTTTGTGAAAATAGCGGATAACGGGGTTGTGTATTTCCTTATTGTCCATGCTATCCGGTTCAGGGTGGTAGTTTCCGGTTAAAGTTCCCCAAAAGAAATCTAGCTCAATATCCATTAGTTCTACCTGGGTGGTAGTAAAAGCAAAAGGTCCGCTAGGAAATCCTAGTAGGTCAGCTAGTTCCTTGTGGTTATAGACATATTCGATACCGAATAGTCGGAAACTAATAAATCCTTTCCTTAGTCCAAATCCACGCTCAGGTAGGTAAACTAGGGAGCTTAAAAATTCAAGGGTGAGCTCGCGGTAAGTTACAAACTTATGTTTTATGAGAGCGTTCTCCCATCCAAGCTGGTTAAACATGTATAGGATGCTATCATTTATACCTAAGGTTTCCATAGTTTGTTCATCATAATACAGAGTCAAGTCCATGTGTCTCTGTGATAATTCCTCAAATTTCCTCCTTTGGTTTCTACCTCTAAATATGGTTTCCATGAAGTTCCTTGGTTGGTTAGCCATAGTTAGTGTTAAAGCGGGAGAAACAAATCAGGGGAGAAAGAGGTAAGGTAGAAAAGACTTTAGAAAATCTGTAGCAAGGTAAATTTAAAAGTGATTTAGAAAATGAAAGTTAAAAATAAAGAAAATAAGGAAAAAAAATTCATAAATAAAGTCAATAATAAAAAAAATGAAATAAAACAATAAAATGGGTTGCCTCCCACTAAGCGCTGTTTTTATCGTCATAAGCCTGACGTAGTGCTTAGTGCTAGATTAATCAGGAAAGTTAGTGGACAACTCTAAAAGTTTTAAATTATTCGCATAATCTTTGTTTTCAATATTATGGTAATGTTTTAATCGTTGTCCGTTTACTGTGAACGGTTCACTATTCCTACCCTTAATTTCTATTGCTCCGCTTGGGAATACTTTAGTAATTTCAAAGGGTCCTGACCATCTAGATTTGTTTTCCAGGAAAGAGCCTAAGTCTTGAATTGAAGAGGAGCACAACGTCTCCCACACTAAATTCTTTCCTAGATAGGCGCTTATCGTGCCAACGCTTGGTTCTTTCTTTATATATCTTAGCATTCTCATATGCGTCCAACCTTAATTCTTCTAATTCATTAATGTCGAGGATTCGCTTTTCTCCAGCGGCAGTGTAGTTTATATTGAGTGTTTTAATCGCCCAATATTCTTTGTGTTCTAGTTCAACCGGGAGATGACAAGCATTCCCATACACTAGTTTGAAGGGTGTAGTTCCTATGGGTGTCTTGTAGGCTGTCCTATAAGCCCATAAAGCTTCATTAAGTTTAGATGACCAATCTTTCCAAGATATGGCGACAGTCTTCTCTAGAATTTGTTTTATTTCTCTGTTCGAGACTTCGACCTGTCCACTTGTTTGCAGATGATACGGTGTTGCTACACGATGTCTGACTCCATACTTAGATAGTAATTTGTCGAATATTTTCGAAATGAAATGCGAGCCACCGTCACTAATGATAAGTCTAGGCACACCAAATCTTGGAAAGATTATATTCTTGAAGAGCTTAATTACTACTCGTGTGTCATTTGTAGGAGAAGTTATAGCCTCGATCCATTTTGAAACATAATCGACAGCTACGAGTATGTACTTATTACCGAAAGATGATGGGAATGGTCCCATGAAATCGATTCCCCAAACATCAAAGACTTCTACTTCTAATATTCCTCTTTGAGGCATTTCATCTCGTCTTGAAATGTTACCGGTGCGTTGACACCGATCGCAATTTATAACAGCGATGTGGACATCTTTCCATAGATTAGGCCAAAATAGGCCGGCTTGTAAGATTTTTGCACAAGTCTTGGAAGTGCTTGCGTGTCCACCATAAGGAGATGAATGATAATGAGCAATGACATCTTGTATTTCTTCTTCGGGAATGCACCGACGAAAGATTCCGTCAGGTTCTCTCTTAAACAATAATGGTTCGTCCCAATAGTAATACTTGAGATTGTGGAAGAATTTCTTTTTCTGCTGATAGGTTAAGTCCGGTGGAAGTACTCCTGCAGCTAAGTAGTTGACAATGTCAGCGTACCATGGCAGTCCTACGGTTGTTTGGATTGTTTCCACGGCTTTTCGTTCATTTATGTCTAACTGAGCTGGGTCGCTTCTTATTTGTGCTATCAGCTGTTCATACGGAAAATCGTCGTTAATTGGCACTTGTTCGGGTTTTATACCTTCTATTCTAGATAAATGGTCCGCTACGACGTTTTCAGTACCTTTCTTATCTTTGATTTCGAGATCAAACTCTTGTAAGAGTAAGATCCATCTCAAGAGTCTTAGTTTAGCATCTTTCTTGGTTAGTAAATATCTGATAGCAGCGTGGTCTGTGTAGATGATTATTTTTGCTCCTACTAGGTAGGAACGGAATTTATCAAGCGCAAAGACAACTGCTAACAACTCTTTTTCAGTAGTGGCGTAGTTCAATTGAGCAGAATCTAAAGTTCTACTGGCATAGTAAATTGCGTGAAGTTTCTTGTCCTTCCTTTGTCCTAGAACTGTGCCTACAGCATAGTCACTCGCATCGCACATGATTTCGAAAGGTAATCTCCAGTCAGGTGGTTGCATGATTGGTGCGGTGATGAGGGTTGTTTTTAAAGTTTCGAATGCTTTAAGACAATCTTTATCGAATATGAACTCAGCGTCTTTCATTAATAAACCGGTAAGAGGTTTAGTGATTTTTGAGAAATCTTTGATGAATCGTCGGTAGAAACCGGCGTGTCCTAAAAAGCTTCGTATTTCTCGAACGGTCTTAGGGGGTTGAAGATCTTTTATAACTTCTATCTTAGCTTTATCAACTTCAATTCCCTTGTCAGATATAACGTGTCCTAGTACGATTCCTTCTCTGACCATAAAATGGCATTTTTCCCAGTTAAGTACGAGGTTTACTTTTACACATCTTTCTAACACCATTTCTAAATTTGATAGACATCCTTCAAAACTTTGCCCGCATACAGAGAAGTCGTCCATGAACACTTCCATGATGTTATCTATGAAATCTGCGAAGATTGACATCATACATCTTTGAAAGGTTGCAGGAGCGTTACATAATCCAAAGGGCATTCGTCTATAAGCGAACGTTCCATAAGGACATGTGAATGTAGTCTTCTCTTGATCATCTGGGTGGATAGGGATTTGGAAAAATCCTGAGTAACCATCTAGATAACAGAAATACGAGTGTTTGGCTAATCGTTCTAACATTTGATCTATAAAAGGTAGTGGGAAATGATCTTTCCGAGTGGCTTTGTTTAGTTTTCGATAATCGATGCACACTCTATGTCCGGTCACTACTCTCTGTGATATCGATTCGCCTTTAGCCTTTTTCACAACAATGATACCTCCTTTCTTTGGTACTACATGTACTGGACTAACCCATTTACTATCAGAGATTGGATATATTATTCCAGCGTCTAGTAGTTTGTTAACTTCTTCTTTTACTACAGTGCTAAGGATTGGGTTAATTCTTCTTTGAGATTCTCTAGAGGTTTTGCAATCTTCTTCTAGCATAATACGATGCATACAGATTGAAGGACATATTCCTTTGAGATCAGATATGTTATATCCTAATGCAGTTGGGTATTTCTTTAAGACATCTAAAAGTTTCTTCGTTTCGATTGTTCCTAAACTGGAATTGATTATAACTGGTCGCGTACATTCAGTGTCTAGGAATTCGTATCTTAGGTTCTTAGGTAAGGTTTTTAACTCTAATGTAGGTTTCTTCTTACTTGGCATGGGGTCCGGTGTAAGTGCTAAACTTTCGCTTAGACTATCATCTTGATACGGTTCACGCCAATTGTCATCTTCGAAAATCGGAGGGATTTGAATTTTCATAATTTCAGAATAAGTAGTTTCTTTCATTTCCATCTCTCTTACACACTCGTCAATGACATCCAATAAATAGCATGTGTCCTCTATAGCTGGTGATTGTAAGAATTGTGTTAAAATAAATTCAACTTTCTCTTCACCTACTTCAAAGGTTAGCTTTCCTTTCTTTACGTCTATAATAGCTCCGACGGTAGCTAAGAATGGTCTTCCTAGTATGATAGGTGTAGTGGAGTGTTCAGTGATGTCCATGATTATAAAATCAGTAGGAATGTAGAATTGACCTATCCGTACTGGGACATTCTCTAGTATGCCTACAGGATATTTTATAGAGCGGTCAGCTAGTTGAACAGACATTTTATTAGGTCTTAGGTCTCCCGTGTCTAGCCTTTTGCAAATTGTTAAGGGCATAACACTGATATTGGCTCCTAAATCGCATAGAGCTTTGTCAATGACGAATCTTCCAATTACACAGGGTATAGAGAAACTACCTGGATCTTTTAGCTTAGGAGGCATATTGTTTTGAATTATTGCGCTACACTCAGCAGTAAGTGTAACGGTTCCGTTATCCTCTATCTTCTTCTTATTGGATAAGATTTCCTTAAGAAATTTAGCATACGAGGGTATTTGAGTGATAGCTTCTGTAAACGGAATAGTAATATTCAACTATTTCAGAAGTTCAACAAATTTCTTAAACTGGCCCATCGTCTTGGAATTGGTTAATCTCTGAGGGTACGGAATTGGTGGTTTATAAGGTGGTGGAGGCACATAAGGCTTCTCTTTCTCCACTGCCTCTTGATTATTATCTTCCTTTTCTTCTGGTTCATTCTCCTTTTCAGTTGGCTTATCCTGCTTTTGGCACATGGCTGGATTGTCAAGTCTTGGATCAGCAGGTCCGTCAAGTTCTTTGCCACTTCTTAGTATCACAACATTGGCCTGTCCTTTTGGGTTTGGTTGGGGTTGTCCAGGAAATACTCCAGCTGGGGCAGCGGTAGGTGCTTGTTGTTGAGCTACTTGTGAAATCTGAGTTTCAAGCATTTTGTTATGTGTAGCTAACGCATCTACCTTGCTTACCAATTGCTTAATCTGCTCGCTAGTGTGTATGTTTTGGTTCAAGAATTCCTTGTTTGTTTGAGATTGGGTAGCTATGAAGTTCTCCATCATTAATTCAAGGTTTGATTTTCTAGGAACATTAGGAGCAGTCTTTTGATATCCTGGTGGTGTAGCTGGCGCTTGACCTGGTGCGTATAAAGCATTGTTGTTCTTATAAGAGAAGTTAGGATGATTCTTCCAACCTGGGTTGTATGTGTTCGAGTATGGGTTTCCTTGAGCATAATTCACTTGATCTGTGGGAATTCCTGCTAATAGTTGACAATCAGGGACATCATGTCCTGGAACTCCACATAACTCACAGTTAGGTGTTACCGCAGCCACGGTGGTTGTTGGTGTTATGGCCAAGTTGTCGATCTTTTGATTAAGTTGGTCAAACTTTGCATTGACTTGGTCCATACTACTCACTTCGTACATACCTCTTTTTGTTGGTTTCTCATTTGCGACTCTCTCGCTTCCCCATTGGTAATGATTCTGAGCCATACTCTCGATAAGTGCATAAGCATCATTATATTCTTTGTCCATTAGTGCGCTGCCTGCGGCAGTGTCAATCGTCATTCTTGTGTTGTACAAGAGTCCATTGTAGAAAGTATGGATGACCATCCATTCTACTAATCCGTGATGTGGACAAAGTCTCAGCATATCTTTGTATCGTTCCCAAGCTTCAAAAAGTGACTCGTTTTCCTTTTGCTTAAATCCGTTGATTTGAGCTCTTAGCATAGCTGTCTTGCTAGGTGGGAAATATCTTGTCAAAAAGACTCTCTTTAATTCCTCCCACGTAGTTACTGAATTCGAGGGTAGAGATTGAAGCCAGGCTCTTGCTCTGTCTCGCAGTGAGAAAGGAAAAAGGCGTAATCTGATTGCTTCTTGGGTAACTCCATTAGCTTTTATTGTATCTGCATACTGCACAAATATCGAAAGATGAAGGTTCGGATCCTCGGTAGGATTTCCGGCGAATTGGTTTTGTTGCACGGCTGATATCAGCGAAGGTTTCAACTCGAAATCATTTTGGTCGATAGCTGGCGCGGCAATGCTGGAATGCGACTCAGCTTGTGAAGGACTAGCGTAATACTTTAGCGGATGATTTGGTTCTTCAGCCATTTCTGCGTCCTTTGATGTTCCAACTGGTTTAGGTGGATTAACTTGAAGATCTGGAATGTTTTATTTTCGCTGGTATTCGAATATTCGTCTTCTTAAATGTAAGAAGCGTTCTAATTCAAGGACTGGAGGTTGCAAGTCTTCGCCTTGAGAGCGAGTACTTGGCATACACTCGGTAAATTAGATTAGGGAAAATAAATTGTTAGTCTAGACAGTGCTACTCTAATCGTGCACTAGTGACTAAATCAAGGTCCCCGGCAACGGCGCCAAAAACTTGATGGGGCGAAGACGTGATGTGTCTAGCGGTATCTGAACTGCAAGTGCACAGCCTATCGCGATAGTAATACAAAGATGTCGAACCCACAGGGACTTTGTAATCACTCTAGTGCTAGAAGGTTTGCTAGTTTAGCTAAGGCGGAAATTTGTCACAGTTATGGTTTTAAGGATTAAACGGTAATTAAACTTAGTTAAGGAAATAATAAGAAGGCGGTCGGTACGTAATAATAATAACCTATTCGGGTCAATCTAGTCTAAGCTTATAAAGATGTTTCACTTAAATAATTCTGTAGAGATTACCAGTTTAAAAACCCTCAACTCACACTCTCGTGGTCTTATCTCAGATCATACTCCTAAAGCCCTATGTCTGCTCTCGCTAGCCCATAGACGACCGGAACACTGTTCCGGCCGCCTGAGAGTGATTATGCCTTAATCCTGTAATTAAGCCAAGTTTGAATTGAGGCCTTTGGATCCTGAGTTACCCGCGCGTATGGACGCCCCAGATCACCTGATTAAGCCCTAATCCTTCATTAAATTAATTAATCATATTTAATTAGTCAGGACGCATCTCAGCCATTAAAAAGCGCGCTGGTCAACCCTTTTTCTTCAGCTTCAAATCTGGATCATTGGATCTGTTTACTTTTTATTTAAATTAGTTTTATTTACATTTTATTTACATTTCTTTCCACATTTTATTTAAAATAGTAAAACACTTCTTGCATACATGGTGGTTTCTCAACCATTTTCAATAATAATCATATCCCCATGACCAGGGGAACTCAAGGAATCATAAAAGAACTTAAAAACAAGCTTCTGAGAAAAAAGTTCATGAGCTATACCTGAGGTTGAACCTTCTGGTTCTGGGCTTTCTGGCCTTTCCTTTGCTACAAGTCCACCTCTTTGAACCCCCTGATGATGAAATGAAGCTTAGAATGAGTTTATATGACCTGGTTTGAAGGTTTTGGTTTTGGTGTAGCAGATTTGGAGAGTTGTGTATATGGTGTTTCAGGCTGTTTCAGTGTTTGGTTCTTGATCCATGGATGGTATGTGACTTATTGGTGAAGAAATATTTGAGGTTTGATGGTTGTATCAAGAGTTTCGAAGGGATGAAGAAAAATGCAGTTTTTGTGAATCCTTGCTTATGGGAGGATGTTGGCTTGTGTGTGTGTGTATCTTTCAAGTCCTTGAGGTCCACATATGAGGATCTGATTGGGCAGAGGGTTGGTAATGTCACAGTTTGATTGGCATGGGCGAAAATGCAAAAAGTCATGACTTTGTGTACTTGAGGTATGGCTCGGGTCAGAGGAGAATTAGGGGCATGGTTGGGCTCAGCATGGATCAAGGAAGGCCCTTGGATGGTTTTTGTGCAGCTGTAATGGCTAGGGCAAGTGGTAGCATGGTTCTTGCAACTTTTCCCTCTTTGGAATTCTTTATGAACCAAGGCAACAAAACCTATAAACACTTGGGAAAATTGCAGCCAAATGGACCATATGAAGTTGTCATGATGTTTAGAGATCACTTAATAATTAATTCAAACATTAGAAGTTCCTTTTGCAAAAAATTCCATTCTTGAAGATTCATGAAAAATGCCTTATGGTGACTTGTAATTCAAGGCATAAAAATGAGAAATCCCTTGGGCAATTCTGAATTATGGACCATGAATGATGTTTGTGTGATGGTTATAAGTTAATTAGAGGTCACATTTGGCTTTGGCAAGTGTTTTATCAAGTTTCCTCTTTGGCACAAAAGTGAAAATTAAGTGATTTTTCCCAACTTTGACAAACCATAACTTGAGTTCTAAAATGAATTAGATCAAGTTCTTGTACTTTTTGAAAATGGGAGGATCCAATCTACAACTTTCATGACCAAGAATTTTTCATTTGAAGCATTTTTGAATCAAAAAGAGGAGGTTGAAAAACTTTCCCAAAATGGCAAGTTTGCATTATATGTCACTTTCCCAAAATGGCAACTTTGCAAATGGCTTGAAATTATTCAATTTTGTGAACTTCTAACTTCTTCTAAGATCAAATAAAGATCATACACACCCAGAATGATGGGGAAGACCCTTTGGTTGGGTGACTGGGGGCCTCAGATGCCCTGATTTTGCACTGACTTGCTCAAGAAGTCATCTATTGATCAGATGCCTTCCCCATTGAATTTCTTCATGAAAATTGGTATGTATGATCCTTATAACATATAGAGACCAATAGAAACAAGAATGACCAAAAAATTTGGAGTTATGGCCTCTGAAACCAAAACCCTAATTTTAGGTCATTTGTGCAGTTAAGCCTGGCTCTGCTTCCATTCCTTTCTCAGTTTCTTGTGATTTTCTGACTTCCTTGATCTTGGGAGGATATAATATGATGATTGAACATACATGGACCCTATTGAGATGATTGAAGACCTTTGGAGTGGCTCATATGGCTCAGGGATTGCTCAGATCACAAACCCTAGATGCAGATGACTTAGAACCAATGTAGTGAAGCAAAAATGCAATATGAAATGATATGATTGAACTTATGCATATGAAAAGAATCACAAGCCATGGTGAAAAGAGTGAGGGCAAATTTGGGGTGTTTGCAGACATTATTTAAATCCTTTCTATCTCAAACAAGCTAGCGCTTCAGCCTCCTATCGCGAGCAGACAAGCCAACGCTTAGTAGTAGAATGCGGTTTAAATAACTGTTCATCAAATCAAACCGATCAACCTTAGTACCACGAACTACGAAGCTCTGACTTTCCCATTGCACAAGGGAATACGTAGGCACACGGACCTTACTCCTTGCCGAGCACCCTAGGAATAAAATAACCCATTTTTCCTATTAATCTTATATTAGAATTGTTCGCATTTATTTTATTATTCGAAGAAAACAGAAAGCATAAGTCAACATTAAATCGCAAGTTAAACTAAGAGGTTCCTGTTGAGTACAACGGACGTAAGGGGTGTTAATACCTTCCCCTTACGGAATTGACTCCCGAACCTAGAATCTGGTTTCAAAGACCTTGTTCTATCCATCCATTTTTCAAAAGGTTTCTCGATATTTTCCTTTTCCTTAATTGGAATAAAATAAGTTCGGTGGCGACTCTGTTGTTTTAATTTTTATCCGCGGTACTATTTTTATCGCGAGGTCATATTTTTCGAGGTGCGACACATAGCCTACTAGAGTTTTCAACATCAACTCTGCATAGGGATACCACCCTACTGAGGAAAGGTAATGATCTGCCTGGGATGGGGAAAACTTCCACGATCCTTGCTGAAGACAAAAGTGTTCTTAATCAAACTCCTACATGGAATAATCATCATATTGTAAACACCCCAAATTTTCCCTCACTCTTCATCACACCATGGCTTGTGATCTTTCATCTTTGTTTCAGCATAAGCATTGCATCTCATATTGCATGTTTGTTTCACTGCATAGTTCAAGTTCATCTGCATCTAGGGTTTGTGATCTGAGCAATCCAAGAGTCCATCTGAGCCATCCCAAAGGCCTCAAAACATTCCAAGGGGGTCCATGTTTGTTCTATCATCATATTATATCCCTCAAAGTTCAGTGAAGTCAAGAAATCACAAGAACTGGCAAGGCATGGAAGCAGAGTTAGGGTTTTCACTACACAGATGACCAAAATTAGGGTTTTGGTTTCAAAGGCCTTAACTCAAAATTTTTGGGTCATTCTTGTTTCTATTGTTCTTAAGATGTTATAAGGATCATGTGTACCAAGTTTGATGAAGAAATTCATTGTGGAAGTCATCTGTTCACTGGGTAACTTCTTGGGCAAGTTAAGTCAAAATCAGGGCATCTGAGGCCCCCAACAATGGAACCAAAGGGGTATTTTAATCAAATTGAAGTTCTATGATATTTATTTGATCTTATAAGTTGTTATAAGTTCACAAGATTGAAGAATTTTGAGCCATTTGCAAACTTGCCAAAAATGGAAATGACTTGTAATGGAAACTTTCCATTTTGGGAAAGCTTTTCAACCTCCTCTTTCTCAACCAAAAATGCTTCAAATGAAAAATTCTTGGTCATGAAAGTTGTAGATTAGGTCTTTCCCTTTTCAAAAAGTACAAGAACATGTCTTGATTCATCCTAGAACTCAAGATATGGCCTTTCAAAGTTGGCAAAAATCTTAAAATTTCAAGTTTCATGTTAAAGAGGGATTTTGCAAAATGGCATGTTCAAGCATTCTAATGACCTCTAATCATCTTCTACACTTCATAACATGCCAAGAAAACTTCTAAGCATCATAATTGGCTCAAGAATTTGGAATTTTCATGACTTGATTCACAAGAAACTTCAAAGAGGGAATTTTGCAAAACCTATGGTATCTCTTCATCCAAGTGATCCAGCTGCATAAAAATGATCTAAGGGCCTTCCACAAAGTCAGCTGAGGCCAGACATGCCATAGAACCACTCCTTCCATGACCCGTGCTCATAGTACAACCAATGTTGACTTCTTACAAAAACAACCATACCAATCAAGCTGAGCCACAACAACTCTCTGAACCAATTGCATTTGTTTATACTAACCTAAAGCAATCCAAAACACACCACACACAAGCTCAGAATCTCCCATAAGCCAGGATTGCCAAAAATCATCAAAACTTTCCTCTCTTCGAATCTACAAAACCATCCACTCAAACTCAAATATTTTTCCACCATTCACCTCACCACCACATAAGGATCATTTCCCACCCTTCATTTCAGCCAAACACCCACCCAAATCAAAATACGATTTTTCACCTCTCAAAACTGAACTTCAGAAAGAGGCCAAATAAACTCACTCCAAGCATCAAAGCATTCTCAGGAAGCACATTGGAGTTGATTTACACCAAAGAAAGGTCCAGAAAGCTCAAGAACTGAAAGCTCAACCTCAGGTAATCTCAAAAACATTTTTCCAGAACCTGCATTTTAAGTTTCTAAATGAATCTTCATGCTTCATTGATCACCCAGATGTAATTTGTTTTGAAAATGGTTGAGTATTAAGCGTGTATTGAACTTCTGAAAGTTTTGTTCAGTTTTACGATTTGCTTCGAATCTTGTTTTTGGTGTATGATAAATGTGTTTTGATGATGTATTATTGCTTAGGGATGTTAGGAGAGTGATTCTGGAGCTTTAGAGCTTCTGATTTAGCCTAGGGAAGAAGTTAGTTGTTTTGGTTGGCCGGAGAAGATGACCGGAGCTAGCTCCGGTCACCTGAAAATGTTTAGGGTTTGTAATTAGGGTTAATCTCCCCAGTTTGAATGTGAGCCGTAGGATTAGGATTAGCGCGTATTTGGAGGGTCCAAATCATTTCATTTAAAACCCTAATCTTAATTAATTAAATTAGGTAATTAGTCAGTTTGAATGCCAGCCATTGGATAGCGCGCGCAGTCAATTCCCTCTTTTCCAGTTTAAATCTGGGCCTTAGGATCAGCTGACTTTCTCATTTAATTCAATTTATTTTATTTTCTTTCTATTTCTTTTGCACAATTTATTAAAAATAGCAAAAATCATCCAAAAACTATTTCCTATTGAATTTATGTTTAAAAATTTTTCTTAACCAGAAAATGATTTTTATTTTATTTTTTGCATTAAAAAAAGTATTTTTAAAATATTTAAATGTTATTTTTAATTAATTAAAGTCTTTTAATTAATTAAAAATACATTTAAGTTTCTAAAAATCACCAAAAAAATCATGGATCATCCCTTTGCATTTAGAAACATTTTTAAACTCTTCAAACAAATTTATTTTTAGGTTTGATCATAGTTTGTGAATTTTCTTTGAATTAAGGGTCATTTAAATCATATTTTTGAACCCTAACTTGAAAAAATCTTTTCTGCCTAACCAAGAAGAGTTTGAAGATGATTATTTTTGCATTGTTTTGCATATGGCATGTAGTTTATAGGATATTTATCTCATGAATTTATCTTACATGTTTGAATTGATTTGCATTTTACTTTGAGAATCACCCAAAAAAAAACCTAGAAACTTAGGAAATTCATAACTTTTGAGTGGTAAGGCTTCTGACCTTCTCCTTTGGGGTGTGACTTAGTATGGGTTTAGGGTTTGTTTGAGCTTGGTTTCAAATTTTTATCATGTCATATGCTTCTGTTTTGTCCATTTGCATCTCATATGTCCATGTAACCCTAATTTCTCATGTTCATTTGCATTCACCTTGCATATGCATCATTACATGAACTTGCCATGACATTTATTGCATTCATTTAATAAGAGGGACTAACCCTAGTGTTTAATGGACAAGTCCCCCTCAAGTTGTCTTAGAAACATAAAATCCATTTCTTAATCTCACCCTTTAATTAAAATCCATTTAATAAAGGCTTGTTATATAATGAATTTAATCCCCAACCATGGATTAAGTTGAGGTATCTTCCTCAGCTTAAGTGTGCTCATCTATTATCCTTCTATTAGGATGGTGTAATGAGTTCACTAATTTGTGATTAGAGATTAAACTCATTACTTAATACTAAACAAAAACCCAAAAACATCTAAATAATCACAAGTAGGTTAATGATCTTAATCCTACATCATCATGGTAATTAAGTTGAGATACTTATCTCATACTTAAGTATTCTCATTATCCCTAATCAGGGAGGATATAATGAGTTTACAAGCCCTTGATTTAGGCTTAAGCTCATTAACTTATGCAAAACACCAATAATAATAACAAGACTGAAAACACAAAAACAAACAATAATCGTCTCCTCCGGGATTCTTTTCTCATCACCCTCATTCACAAGCGAGAACTTGCTTCTTCCGTCGAATGCAAGACAGCTAGCACTCGAGCCAGACGAGTTATACACTTGAGCTCAGACAAGCAAGCAGTTCATAGTCAATTCATTTTCAGTCTCTTTGAGTCGAACTACGGTGTTCTGACTTCCTCATTGCACGAGAGGATACGTAGGCATAACTTAACTGTTATCGAACAAAATTCTCTTTGTATTCCCCCTCTTTCAGCATTCTTTTCTATGCCCTGTCTATGCCCTGTCTTGACCCGGTGTCTTTTCGGGGGAGCGACAACTTGGCGACTCTGCTGGGAACCCTAATCTTGCAACTAGGGCTTCTGGTTCTTTTTGTGGGTTTTTCCTAGCGCTTGTTTGATTTGTGTTTATGGGGGTGTTATGCGCTACTTGTACTTATTTTTTATTGCTTTATTTATTACTTTCTGTACAACTTTATTTATTGCTTTCATTTACAGTTTTATGTATTTCATACTGTCATTATCATCTGTGTTGGATCTGTTGTTTCTTTTGGTGGGTGGGTTTGTTGAGTGATTAAGGTTCCATACCAGGGACCTGAGTGACACATAGGATAAAGTGGCTTCATATTCTTTCCCATTCCATTTCGGTCTGGTGCAGGAATATGAAACACGGTTCAGACATGGGTTTCTTCTTGAGAACTCTGTGCTACGGATTTCCTGTAGTACTAGGGCTATTTAGGAAGCCTGCAAAGTCTGGATGACCTTTTATGACCTTCAGCATCTGAGGTGAATTAGAGGAGGAACTTTTATGGTTATTGTAAACATTGTACCTCCGGGTTAGAAGTGTTTACACTTCTCATAACTGATCCAAGTCTGAGGATCTTTGTTCTAGAACAATATATGTGAGGGGTTGGGATGTTTACAGGTTTGCAGGAACCCTTGGCCTCATCATACCTTGTTACTAGTTTTGTTAAGGTTGTATCATTTTGTACTATTCTTGTGAAACCCTGGACTTGTGGCTCTTTTTTTGAGTCCCCCACCTGGTTACTGGTTTTCTAAGCCTCCATCCGGACTTATGAACACACATGGACCCTATCAAGGTTGATAACAGATCCAGCACTTGATCACAAACCCTTTGCATATCATTCTGCATACATCATTTTGCATCATTTAACATTTGTCTATTTGTTTTACAGGGTATCTACATCTTATCTTTGGTTTGGTTTTGACCTGTTCAGCTGCTCAGATTCCTTCAGCTATCTGCATCAGTCTCCTTCACCAGCATCTTCACCAGAGATTCTTTCCAGTTCTCTTCATCAATTGTCTTCATCATAGACTCTTCTTTAGTACCTTCTCCAGTTATCCTCATCAGTTTTCAGCAGTTACCTTCACCAATGCTTCTCCTCAGTCTTCTTCACCAGCATCCATTATCAGCATGGACACATCCAGGAAGAGCAACATCACCTATCACTTCTTTGAGCCCACTCTGACAAGCATCAGACATATTCAGTCTCTCATCACTCCTGATCATGTCCCATTATTCAGGGAACATTATGGAGGCGTTATGGACATGATCATACACCTGGATGCATCCCAGAGGAGCATGATCCACACTTGCTTACAGTTTTATGATCCTCCTCTCAGATGTTTTACTTTCCCAGATTTTCAGTTTGGACCTTTGATGGAAGAGTTTTCCATGTTGTTAGGTGTCCCTATCAGGAGAGGGATTCCCTTCAACCCTGAGATGGTTGCTCCCAAGAATGAAGATATAGCTAAGGCTTTGAACTTGGAGTCCACCCTCATTGACCAGAGCATGACCACCAAAGCTGGGATTCCAGGCCTTCACTTAGATTTCTTGATCTCCCAGGCCACCCTGCATGCTGCAGCAGGGAAGTGGGAAACTGTTTGTGCACTCACTACACTCAGCATATATGGAGTTATCTTGTTTGCAGACGAGCCAAAGTTTGTAAGAAATAATGATATTCACCTGTTCTTATTGAGGAACCCAGTTCCTACCTTGCTTGGAGACTTCTACTACTCAGTAGATCAAAGTAATGAGAAGCAAAGGGGGAGATTGGTCAGATGTTGTGCACCCCTATTCTACTGTTGGTTGTTAAGGCACTTGCCGAAGGCAGACACTTTCCTGAACCCTCATCAACCAAGGAAATGGGCCAAGAGATTGATTTCCCTTACATCAGAAGACATCAGATGGTGCACTCAGAGCACCAAGGGCAAAAATATCATTACTAGCTGTGGGCAGTATCCTAATGTACCCTTGATTGGAGTAAAAGGTTGCATCAACTACAACCCTTTGCTTTTCAAGAGGAAATTAGGGTATGCTTTGGTTCATCCCCCAAGAGGGCAAGACTTGAAAGAGACCCTCTATTGTGACATTCAGCACAACTCTGCTATTGTCAGACAAGCTGCCTGGGCTTGGGACAACATTCAGACTAAGGGGACAGCTATTCTGGGCAAGTGCAACAACATAGCCTCAGCTCAGTATCTTAATTGGTCTCGTACCAGGGGACATATCACCCGAATACCATTTACCTTAGAGGATACACCTGGACCATCAACAGTGGAGCCTGCAGCTACTGTTAGTCTATAGGAGTTTGAGAAATTGAAGGAAAGGAATACTCAGCTCTCTGAAGCTTTGAAGAAGACCCTCTGGGAGAGGAATGATAGTCGTCTAGACAATGAAAGGTTAGAGAAGCTCCGGATTGAGAATTTGACCAAGATTGAGAAGACGGATGACTACATCAGGAAGGCTAGAGCAGGGGAGCTAGTGCTGAAGAATGCTTGCAAGGAAGCTAAAACTCAGAAGGCCAGAGCTGAGCATTATTTAGAAGAGAGGTAGGCTAGGTGGATTAGGATCACTGAGGCTCGTGCACAGGAAGATCAAAGGACCCAAGCTAGGATAGAGCAACTTGAGGCTAGTGAGAAGAAACATCAGGAGGCCTTATTAGTAGCATAGAAGGAGATCTCTGAGTTAAAACTTCGGGCGGGGTTAAAGAGGTCAATGGATCAGGATAAGCATAAGAAGTTGACCAGTGCCATTGCCACCAGGAACCTCCTCATCAGGACTATCACATAGCACCCAGTTAGCCCAGTAACTGAGGCTCTCTTGAAGGAAGTCAGAGAGGATGACTTTGTTTTGGATGTTTGATTTCTTTTGTACTTGTACTCCCTTTTGTTTGTACTTTTGATTTTGTTGTTGTATTTTGACCCACCATGGGAACTTTATTGTAATCAAACTATGTATTTTCACTTTTTTGTAATATATGGTTTGTATTATTTTGTGGGCTTAATCTCTCTCCAACATCATCATTTCCTCGAGGTTTGGAAAGGTCAAAACCAAAGAACCAAACCGGATACCCTTGGAAGACAAATAGACATCCTGCATTGCATACTAACATCCTTTTTGTTTTGTAGGTTTTTGTTTTGTTGTTGTTTCTCACTTTGTTGTGGTTTCAGGAAACATTGATCGCAGAAGAGCGTTCCGTGTCAATAGAGTGCATCGGTATCCGACAAGAAACAACCTTCCGGGATTACAAATGGATCAGGTTCAACAAGACTTGACTGAAGTGAGAGCCCAAATGGCCAATGAGAGGACAAAGATGAGGGCCCAAATGAATCAATTTATGATAGTGATGACTGGATTAGCTCAGAGCCAAGAGAGACTGAGAGAGTTAGTCGAGCGGTAAACTCCCGAGGAAAACCATCCAGGTACAGGGGGTACCAGCAACAACGATCACGTGCAGCCTCGCACTAATCCACCAGAGTTTGGACCTCATCTGAACCCAGACATTAATGCTATAAGAAACACCCAAGGTAACATTAGAGGGAGAGCCTTGCAGGAAGACCCTAAGGAAGAACATTTTACTGTGGTTGAGGTTGGAAACGAAGTTTACGATCGTCGGTTGGATGAAATTGCAGAGAAGCTAAGGTCTCTTGAATCCCAAAACTCTCAGGGTTTTGATGTCATGGACATGGGATTAGTGGAGGGGGTTATAATTCCTCACAAGTTCAAACCTCCTTGTTTTGAAAGATATAATGGCACATCCTGCCCACGTACCCATCTTCAGTCTTTCCTGGGGAGATTGAAAGCCTACACCATGGATGAGAAACTATGGATGTTTTACATTGAGGATAGCTTGACAGGGGCATCCCGGGAATGGTACTCTCACTTAACCAGGGCCACAGTTAGGAATTGGAAAGACTTGGCAGAATCTTTCATTCGTTAATATCAGTATAATCTGGACATGGCTCCAAACAGAACCCTTATGATGGGAATGTCACAGTCTTCCCGTGAAAGCTTTAGAGAGTATGCCCAAAGGTGGAGGAAACTAGCTGCTGCTGTTCAACCCCCGATGTCAGAAAGGGAGATGGAAGATATGTTCATGAATACTCTCCAGGGAACCTATATTGACAGATTGGCTGCATTTTCTTCCACCAACTTTGAAGACGTGGTGATAGCTGGGGAAAGAATTGAGAGCTTACTGAAGATGGGAAAGATTTTTGACAACTGTGCCAGTTCAAGCAGTGCAAGGAAGCCATTTGCTGGGCCCCGCAGATCCAGTGAAACAAATTTTGTACATATGGGAAGAGGAAGACCCCAATATCTGCCCAGATCAGTTGATGTCGTCACTATTCCTACTCCACCTCCTCAGTATACTCAACAACCACAACACTTTCCTCAACAGCCACGGTTCCCTCAACAGAGATCCTACAACAACAATAACAACAATCAACAACAACGCCCTTTCCAACAGCGGCCATCTCATATCAACAGGGTGATTGACCCTATTCCAATGCCATATGCCACATTGCTGCCACAACTCCTAAAGCTCAATCTTGTCGAGTTAAGGACATTGGCTCCACCTGATCCTCATAACCTTCCGAGAAATTACGACGTCAACGCTAGGTGTGCTTTTCATTCTAATGCACCTGGCCACTCCACGGAAAAATGCAGGGCTCTGCATATGAAGGTCCAGGATCTGGTAGATTCAAAGGCCCTGAACTTTGCACCACCTCCCAATGTCATGAAAAATCCTATGCCAAGCCACAGTGGGCCAAGGATTAATGCTATAAAGGAAGGCTCACCCATGATTCCCATTGAAGATGCTGCAAGTATTCAGACACCTCTGGCATAGGTTAAAGCTCAGCTTTTGAAATGCCAAGTGTTTCCAGGTTGTGAGGCCTGTTGTGAATCTTGCAAGGTTTTCGAGAATGGGTGTGCAAGCTTGAGTAATGACATCAATGGCTTGATTAAAGAAGGCATTCTGCAAATAACCACAACAGCTTCTATAACACCAGCAACTCCTTTTTCAAAGACAAATGATTCTTCTACAACTGCAACAACAATTTTTCCTACAATCTCGTTTATAACTTCAGCAACCACTTCTTCCATCACTTCAACAAACAAAAGTTCCATTTCATCTCCTTCTACAACTTCAGCAACCACCAACAACGACGTCTCCACAGTTACTATCTATTATGACCCTACAACGGTCCCGACTTCCAGCAACTTTCAACAATCTCAGCAATAGTTTCAGCAATAACCAAGCTTCAATCAATCACCACCAACATCCACAAGAAGTCCTGTCACCATCTTCTATGATCCGCAAACAATAACGATTCTAACCTCAGCTGCAGTTAGCCCAATCACCATCACGGTGCCAGGGCCTATTCCATATGACAAAGACAATGTTGTACCATGGCACTATGGTGCAGACCTTTACTGCAATGGAGAAAAAGTCCTTCTTGATTCTTCAGTTCACACTCCCCAAGTGGATAATGTCGGGGGAGACGGAGGATTCACCCGAAGCGGATGCCTATTTGCGTCACAAGCTCCAAGAACTAGTGTGCTAAGAAGGTTCACAAGGTTCACAAGACCTTTCATGAGGTTCATGAAGTTTACAAGACACTTTATGAGGTTCACAAGGTTCACAAGACCTTTCATGAGGTTTATGAAGTTTACAAGACACTTTATGAGGTTCACAAGGTTCACAAGACCTTCCATGAGGTTCACAATATTCACAAGACATCTTATGAGGTTCACAAGGTTCACAATTGGTCAGAAGTTTGACAATTCCCTCAGGCAAGGCATTCTCCTAAACAGTGCATCCAAAACTAGGGTTTTGACTTTAATCAGGCTAAATGGACTTCCAAGACTTCAAGTGAGCTTCATAACATCTTATATGTGTCTAAGAATCCCCATGACAAGTTTCAAGACTTTTCTCAAAAGTTTGCTCAGTCAAATGATCAGATAAGTCAAAATCAGTCAAAGCAGTTAAAAAGTCAAACTGAGGTCAACTGTGGTCAAACCAAAGTCAAACTTCATGATTTTTTGCCAACATCAAGTATATGAAGTAAAATTCATCATTTGATCAAGGGTTGATCATAATTCATCAGGGATATTTCAGATCATCAAGAATCAGAGGTTTCTAAATTAGGGTTTCCTTAGGAAAAGTCAACTGAACTTTGACCAGCCATAACTTTCACATGCTTCATCACCAATTCTCCATCCAAATCTCATTTTGAAGGAAATTGAATTCTATACAACTTTGTGTCTCACAAGCCAAGCCCAAAAATGCTTCATTTGGAAGGTATGAGCTAAGACATTATAGGTCCTTTTGAAAGTCAACAAAAAGTCAACAACTTCAAAAGGGAATAACTTGAGAATGGTAAATAATATGGACATGAAACCAGTGGTGTTGGTTAGAGGACTCTTCAAGCTTTCCAAAATGTCCAAGAACACCCTCATAGCATTAAAATTGAAGGATTTGTGCCTTTGCAAAGTTGGGAAATTTTTGGTTGGTTTATGAAGAAAATGGAGGTTTAAAACCAATTTTTTCTAAATGGGCTTGCCATATGATGATCCAATCCATACCAATACTTCATGCACGACCCAACCCTCAAATATTCAGATTTTTTATTATTTTATTTTATTTATTTTTGATTTTATTCATTTAAAATCATTTTAAATTAAAATAAAATAGAAAAATCAAATATTTAAATGAGATTGTGCTTCTAGAAAGTCATAAAGATTGCTTGGATCAAATTGATACAAAAATTATGGTGATTGGCTTGAAATAGAAAGGTCTTATTCAAGAATATTTGAAATTTAAGCTTGAATCTTTTTCAATCTCATTGATCCAAATTTTCCACACAATGATCCATTATTTTTGACCTAATCCATTGTACTATAAGTATACAACATAACCCTAATGCAAGAACACGAAAATTCTGCCTCAAAGAGTAAGTTGCAACTTTCAAAAATTCATCACAAAACTCAAATTCGGATTCCAAGTTACAACCACTTTCAAGACAATTTGAAGGTTGCTATGTGTTACTGGATGTTCATAGAATGATTTTGGATCATAAACAACATCTAAAACACCTTATATTGCATAACCCGAATTCATAATGTTCATCATATTCTTGATTTTCGATTTTGCATATTGACTGGATTTTAATGACTTTTGATCATTGTTTTGTGTTTGTATTAAGTTATTGATTGATTCTGGATAGTTTAATTGGAGTTTCATTGCAGGTTTGAGAAATCACCATGGCTAGGGTTTCGGCCATGAGATTAGGGTTTTGCTTTAAACCAAATATAAACAAATTCTAAGAACACAGAACAATCGTATGAAGCTTAAGGATCATGATGCACTAATTAATTTTGAGAAATTGTACAGTTTTGATGATGTTTCATTTTCGTAGGTTCTTGTATTTGAAAATTCGCAGGAAATTCCATAGGTGAATTCGCAGCAAAATTTGTAGGTACCAAGGAAGAAGATGATGCCCTGGCGCGAATTTCAGATTTTGAATACTTGATATAATATTTTTTGTTTTGTTATTGATATTGTTTCACAGTTGTGTGGTTGGCTCAGTTGGTTAAGGGACGCGCGTGTGAGGCTTTGGTCCAGGGATCGAATCCTGGCTTCCACAATTTTTCTTGTTTTTCCATTTGAATTATTAAACTTAATATATTATGAATTATAGCCATTATACTATCAGAAGCGCCCTCCCGGCTGGATGGAAAGTATGTCTGCGTATTGTTTAAAGGACTTGGGTTCAATTCCCCCCAGGCCTTTTGTTTTGTTTTCTTTTTTTCATGATTTTCCAGGATTAAGCAACAAAACAAAATGAAGTTCTTCCTTTATCACCAAGCGCGCGCTGGCCCAGTGGTTGATCTTGTTGGCTGGAAGTTGTGAGAGCTAAGGGGCTGGGTTCGAATCCCAGCCCAGGTAAGTGCTTTTGTTTCTTTTTTTTTTCCATTATTTGTTTGGTTGTTTATTATTATTATTAATTTTAATTAAACTATAATCCTAATTTAATCCTAAAATATTTTCATAAACCAAGATTAACCCTAAAAATATTTTTCTAAAACCCTAATTGTAAATATTAGTTATTTGTTTATTTTAATTCTTGCTTATATTTTTAATTAATAAATAAATCTTAATGTTTCTAATAAACCCTAATTTTCTTCTATTTAAAACTTAATCCTATTTTATTTAATTATGTACATATGTTATAATTTGTTTATAATTTAAATCTTTTTTTAAATAATTAAAATTTTGTAAATATAATTATGATTAATCTTATTTTCATAATATGCATATATTCTATAACTTGTTTATAATTTAAATTTTGTATATAAATAATTTTTAATATATGTTTAGAGATAGTTAAAAATTGCTAATTTAATTTTGTAATTATAATTTTATTTTCATAATATGTTTATAATTAACTTAATTTTTATAATTTGCATATAACTTAAAACTTTATAATAATTAGTATAATTGCTTATATTTTCTTATTAATCTTAAATAATAATTGTTTATAAAAATTGAACTTTTAATTATTATAATATTCTTGCTTATTTCATCATTATTATTATTAATTATATTTATGTGATATTTATTATTACTAACCCCATTTAACTTTGTATTATTTTTATAATTATTTTTTACTAACCCAATTATTATTATTATTTATTATTTTGCTTATTTATTTAATTTGCTTTTATTATTATTATGTAATTGTCTCCTGAATGTAATATTGTAATGTTTTAATATTTACTTTATGCTATGGTTAGTAAAATAGGGAGTGTAACATGTTTGTATGTTTAAAATTAATTTAGCTCATTAAATTTAAAGATAAATATTAAAATTGTACACTCACACACGTAAGTCGATCTTTGATCGCCATCTCACCTCCATAAGGATACCTCTCATGTTTCCTATTACAAAAAGGTCAAGTAGGGTGTATAAAGCAAAAGTCCCTCATCTCACATCATCTAGTCCCTAAACAGATAAAAGATCAAGTCCCTTTCGAATGTTGCCTTCGTAATGATCTTGTCCCTTTCGAATAAAGATGATAAGTCCCTTCGAATTGCTTATACACCCCACAGTTGCCTAAATAACAGATGACCCTTCACTTGTCCCTTACATCCAAGGTAATGACTACCTATTCCTTAATAATAGGGATAGTCTTACCACTTAAAGGATTCAACAGAAAAGATTTAAACTTAGGGTAGGTTCCTCTTAGATACTTGCTCACTCTTCAAAACAATTTCAAACACTTCACACTTCAAACAATTTTCAAAACAAAGGTTTTTTACGCATCCGTACATGGATCATTATGAAACTCTTAAGAAAATTTTTATTCACACACTACACTTCTCAAAACAATTTAAAGTGAGCTAAGTAACTAAGAGCCCATGGATAACCATGGATGTAAAGGGTGCTAACACCTTCCCTTTACATAACCTACCCCCCGAACCCAAAAATCTTTTAAGGTCTTTCCTGTTCTTTTATACCCTTTCCTTTGGATAAAATAAAAGTCGGTGGCGACTCTTGCTATCCGCAACATAACTAAAGTTAGTTCTCCCACCGTGTTACAGAACTGGCGACTCTGCTGGGGATTTAATAAAAGAGGGGTACCCTTAGGAATTAGATCACTTTAAAATTGTTTGCTTTGTTTGCTTTATACTTATCTTGTTGGGTGCTCTTATGTGTGAAAGATCCTAACCCGGATCTAGTGTACCTTAGGTAAATGGCAATAGACCAAGGAAACTGTACGGCGTATACCGATATGGTTGATCTGGTGGCCATAGTTAGTGTGACTTCTTGGTTGGTGCTTATGTTCCTTAAGTCAAGTTGAGGATAATATGAGGCTGCCATATGTTGTCAATACACTAACTAACTTTTAGAACCTTAGTTATCCCATCTTGGCCTTTAGAAAGTAGTGAGATAACCGGCTTTGGTGCAGACTGAAGTTGGTTGATACTCGATACTACGCTCATTGAGATTCTAAACTTGGAGGGTTTTGGTTGGCAAGTAAGTTGCCTACTGAACAACCACCCTTGTGAAGGATCAATGATATTGAGATCCCTTAGAACCTGGTTACTTTTGTAGGACAGGATGAACCAACTAACTTCAGGGGAGGGTACTTACCTTTGAACCTCATGCAAGCCTTTAAACCTAGGGCTATTGTGTGACTTGTTTGTGTGTGCCACATGTTTGTGATTGAGCATAACATCATGACATCATCATGCATCATAAGCATAGCATTTTCACTAACCATTTCAAGGACCAAAGGATTTATCTTTGTTCTTTGTTGCAGGTCATGGCTTCTGCTCGTAGAAACACTATTAGGATCAACTTTGTAGGGATACCTGCTAAGCTTAAAGAGTTGGTTTCTCAAGTGTCTGAACACTCCCAGTTCATCAAGAGACATGGTCACCTATTGGATCTAGTCACCTAAGGGTTCAATGAAGACATGATGAGTGTTCTGTTTCAGTTCTTTGACCCTAAGCACCATTGCTTTACATTCCCCGACTATCAGCTGGTTCCTATAATGGAAGAGTTCTCTAAACTTCTGGGTATACCTGTACTTGATCAGAAACCATTCACAGGCTTGGAAAAAGAGCCTAAACCTGAGGTTATTGCTGCAGCTCTACATCTGAAGAAGTCTGACATTGTTCTAGAAACGAGAAGCGGAGTTAAGGGTATTCTTGCTAAGGTGTTGATAGATAAGGCTCAAGTGTTCTTGAAAGCTATGAGCTATGATGCTTTTGAAGAAATCTTAGCCTTGTTGATTTATGGCTTAGTGTTGTTCCCCAATCCAGATCAGTTCATAGACGTTCATGCCATCAATATATTTCTGAGTCACAATCCAGTGCCTACATTGCTTGGAGACATCTTGCATTCTCTTCATACTCGTACTACGAAGGCACGAGGAACTCTGATGTGTTGCATACCATTGCTATCTAGGTGGTTTATTTCTCACCTTCCTCGATCAGTGATGAGGAATGAACAAGGGTTCAGGTGGTCCAAGAGAATTATGTCACTCTCGCATTCAGATATTCATTGGTGCTCCAGATCTATGGAGAATGTTACTATTATTGATCGTTGTGGGGAGTTTCCTAATGTGCCACTTCTAGGCATAAGAGGGGGCATTACTTACAACCCTTCCTTAGCTTTACGACAGTTTGGTTACGCTCGGAGTGATGGTCCACATGACATGTTGATTCAGGGTATTGTGTTTGACTACGACAACGATCTTCAAGGTTACCGTCAGAGATTCATACGAGCATGGGGAAAAGTGAACAAGGTTGACAGCAAGACTCTGGAGCCTAAGTACACTATTCCTATGGAAGCTTATCTCAGATGGGTGCGATCTCGTGCTCAGACTCTCATGATGCCATATCCTGCTATCCTGCCAGTTACCATGGAACCTGTTGCTGAAGGAGATACCTCTTATACCATCCTTCACCCAGACATGCCCACTGACATGGAAGACTTACAGAGGTCCTGGATCCAGTTGAAGGAGCAAAGGGATACTTTTGAGACTCATAAAGCAAGTCAAGAAAGAATCTTGGAACTAACAAAGCAACTTCACGAGGAGCAGAATCTCAACTTATACCTCAACATAAAAAGGAAACGTCCATGGGAGACTTAAAACCCCATTTCTTGTATTTATTTCATTTTCATTGTAAGCCCAAGGGGCAAAACAAATTTATTACTAATAAAAGTTTACTTTTTTTTGGTTGTTTAAACAAATTTAAATCATGCGGTCCTTGAAAACATTGCATACGCATTTATACGCCATATCATTGCATCACAGGTTTCTCAGGTACAGGTTTCTTATCTTCTCGCTGTTTATTTCAGCAATGGCTCTTGAACAAACAGTTAAAGATCTCCAGGCACAAAATGCACAGTTCCAAGAGCTGATTCTGAACTTGTCCAAGGGACAAGATGAGTTGAAGGCACTGGTGGCTAAGAAGAAGAATCCTGAGGACAACAAGGATGATCAACTGGAGCAACTACAAGCTGAGATGACAGAAATGAGGACCCAGATGAATGACCAGGTGACTCTTATTCAAAGTTTAGCTCAGGGGCAAGAAGAGCTAAGAACCTTTGTTCACAAACTTCAAAGTGATGGAGTTAGGAATCTAAGTGTTAGTCAACCTCCATTAAAACAAGCTGATCTAGTTGAAAGGAAGATGAGGATAAAAGAAGGTAAGAGACAGGTTGCCATTGATTGTTCCTCAATTGAAGAAGAAGGACCTGATAAGGTTAATCCACCTCAACACAAGGAATGTAGAAGGCAGTTTATCAAGTTCAGCACTCCAATGTCACAAGTTCTGTAATGCTTGTTGGAGATGAAGCTAATTTCCTTGAAAAATCCTCCTCAAAATCCTAAAACTTCCTCTCCTCACTATAATCCCAAGGAAAGGTGTGAGTATCACTCCAACAGTCCTGGACATGATACTAATAACTGTTGCGCATTGAAGAAAAAGATTCAAGACCTGATTGACGAAGGAATCCTAGAGGTTACTCCAGAAGGTCAAGTTGAGTTCTACTATCGTCCATCAAACACCGAAGCTGCAAGACAAGTGGCCCAAGGTAGCAAGAAAGGAAGCCTACCTATTCCTGTTGAGATATGGGGCACCTTGGGACATCCAAGTGGTAAATTTGATTTCATGGTGAAGTATACTGCTCCTCAAAGTTCACAGATTGCAATTGAAGACATTCAGCCAACTGGATGGGACAACATATGAGTTTTCATTTGTAATTTCTTCTATTTGTTTAAACACTTACTATTATGTCAAACTTTTGTTTTCATTAATGCATTGCATATGTTTGTCTTGAATTAATCCATTCGTTTCACTATATTTAAAACTATGCTTCTTATTTCTAACTTGTGATATTTAACTCCTGATAAAACTATAAACCTATAGAGGGAGAATGACGAAAACAATACCATAATATTAGGCAGTATGCTTTTGAACAGACTATGCTGACGATGTACAGGCATTGTTTCAATTCCTAAATAGTGGAGATATAAGGAAGTTAATCCCTAGTCAACCCTTTTGAGCCTATGAAGTAGGAGTTTTCATTCTCGCACAAATTAAAACCCTTATTCATAACCTGGGGCAGGGTAGTTACTCGGTTAACTCAAATATGCTAATTATTTGTGTTGTACACAACTAATGATGGTTCTCTGTAATCATTAAACCTGACAGTCAATATCCAACAAAAGAAAAGCTTACTAAGTCAAAATCTATGAAGAAGAATTAGTAAAACATTAAGACATCCCGCTGACTGTAACCTTGAAATAAGCAGTTCAGAAGGGATAATAAAGTCAAAAAAAGAAAAAGAAAAAAAAAGGGTCACTATGAATCCTCAACAAAGAAAGATGACTGAATGTTCAAATAAATTTGTGGTTGCTGAACCATCACAAATGTCTGTGTTACAATACCAAACTTCTTTGGAACTTCAATGCATAAGTTAACTGATCATAGGACTGAAGAACAACATGGAGATTGGGTCGGGTACAAATAAAATTTGAGCTTTTATCCTTTGTTTCTTAAACCATGAACCAGGCCACGTTATAACCCTTTAAAAGTCCTAACTGAAGCATGGTTAGTTCGAAAGCGTACTGCTACAAAAAGGTATACTGGCTCCTTTAGGGCTTATTATAAAAATTGAGTTAATATCACAGTTTTCATAAAAATTGTTTTTCTAAAAAAAGTAACTTTTTTTCAAAATTTCAAGACAGACATAAGCATTGCATTTTTGAATATATTTGTTTGCATATACTTGAGTGTTTGATAAACAGAGAAACTTATAGGGTGAATGTTCAAAGTCCTTCCGATAAACAAAGTTGCTTCCTGGATCAAAGTTCATGTATACAAAGGGGCATAGTCATTATCTCCCAATCAAGGGGGCAGGCCATGATACTGCCTAACTCATTTGGAGCAATCAGGACAGGATTCAACTATGTTTAAGTATCCAGGGGAAGATCTCTTCATCTGTCTAAATTTTCGAGGTTAACATTACAGAGTTCATAATGCCAGGGGCATAGTCACTGTTTCCCAATCAAGGGGGCATACCAAGTTACTGTTCAATTCATTCAGGGCAATCAGGTCCAGATTCAACAGTGCTTGATAGCCAGAGGCAGCTCTCCTCTTATATTTGAATTACCAAGGGTAACATTACGAAGTTCATGATGTCAGGGGCATATTATTATGGGGCATTCTGCTTATTTCTCTTGAAGTAGCTCCATTCAGATACTTCCATTATGAGACAATTCATCCTCAACCAAGGGGCAATGCTCTCTTTTCAAATCTAATACCTGGAGTGTATATGGTCTATCTCATTGTATTACCTTGATTCGCAGCAGAAGCTATTGTGGAAATTAATTGTCTACGCCAGTAGTATCAAATGGTGTCAGTATCATGTCTTCAGATCCAGCTATGAGGATTTCTGGGAAGGTATTCAGGAAAGTTAAGAATCTCAGGAGCTCTAAATCCAATGGGTTATACACTCTCGAAGTTGAAATGATTTTGTTTTCAAGTTCAGCTTTACTTTTCCCTCTGAATCCAGATTTACTTTTACCCTATTTACATAAGCGAAAACGTCTCTTGGTTGTGTTTGAATGTATGTATGCTTTTGAATATGATTGATGTTTACCAGAAATGCATAAAATGCTTAATATGATTGATGTTTACCAGAAATGCATGAAAATGCAGTAATAGTGTTTACTAAGGACGAACGAGGGAAGGAATTCAATGAAGCTTCGCCGGTTCATCCCCACTAGACAGCTACAAGTTCCCCAGTAGGGCAAATCCCATCTTCATAAATACTTCGAGTCACATCTCCCCTGGAATTTATATCCATCTCTTTTATCCTCATACGGATAGTCGGGAATTTATCCTTTCAATAGGAGTACGACGAACAAAGACGGGAGACCTTACTATCGAACGAAGACGGGAGGTTATGGAGACCTTACTATCGAACGAAGACGGGAGGTTATGGAGACCTTACTATCGAACAAAGACAGGAGGTTATGGATACCATACTATCGAACGAAGACGGGAGGTTATGGATACCTTACTATCGAACGAAGACGGGAGGTTATGGATACCTTACTATCAAACGAAGACGGGAAGTTATGAATACTATATTATCAAACGAGACAGGAACAAGTTCCTCATATTCTTCAGCAACAAATCGGGATTTATTTTCCCTGGCCAGCAGTTGTTATACGAAGATATCCAGGCGCTTCAAGCTGCATGATGCATACATACATCATTTACATCATACCCATAAATACATAATACATTACTTAAGTGCATCATACTATACATGCATACATAATGCATAAACTAATATTATCTTACTAATTTTGTTTTGCAGATTAATTCTCCAGCAGACAAAACAGCATCAACAACTTGTTACCTTGGGCCGTTGTTTATCTTCCCAAAGGTTATCTCATTATCTCAGGACGTTGTTTATCCTCCTGAAAGCTATCATGACCTTGGGCCGTTGTTTATCTTCCCAAAGGTTACCTCATTATCATGGGACGTCGTTTATCTTCCCGAAGGCTATCTTGAGACGTTGTTTATCTCCTCAAAAGCCATATCATGACTTTGGGCCGTTGTTTATCTTCCCAAACGTTATACTTATACCTCAGGACGTTGTTTATCCTCCTGAAAGCTATCATTACTTTGGGCCGTTGTTTATCTTCCCAAAAGTTATATTTATACCTCAGGATGTTGTTTATCCTCCTGAAAGCTATCATTACTTCGGGACGTTGTTTATCCTCCTGAAAGCTATCATAACTTTGGGCCGTTGTTTATCTTCCCAAAAGTTATACTTATACCTCAGGACGTTGTTTATCCTCCTGAAAGCTATCATGACTTTGGGCCGTTGTTTATCTTCCCAAAAGTTATACTTATACCTCGGGACGTTGTTTATCCTCCTGAAAGCTATCATGACTTTGGGCCGTTGTTTATCTTCTCAAAAGTTATACCCTTACCTTGGGCCGTTGTTCATCTTCCCAATGGTTATATCATTATATTGGGATGTCGTTTATCTTCCCAAGGGCTATCTTGAGACGTTGTTTATCTTCTCAAAAGGTCGTATTGTTACCTTGGGCCGTTGTTTATCTTCCCAAAGGTAATGTTGGGACGTTGTTTATCTTCCCAAAAGCTATACCTTCATACTTTGGACTACTTTATTCTCCAAGAGATATATTTGAAGAACTTTTCTCCAAGTGGCATCTTTAAGCCCACTCAAGCATATACAGCTAGTCATCAGTATCACTCTACGCACCGGTGAGTGCAAATTTTTGGGCTTTTGTGTTCAATCCCCTTCAACCTTCCAGGTCACGACTGGCACATATACCAATCTAACCCCTCGGGTTTCAGAAAATTGAACAGGGGCAGCCGTTGCACCCCAAAATTTGCCCTCACAAAACAAGACTTTGTGTACTAAGAGGTTCACAAGGTTCACCAGACCTCCCATGAGGTTCACAAGGTTCACAAGACCTCCCATGAGGTTCACAAGGTTCACCAGACCTCTCATGAGGTTCACAAGGTTCACAAGACCTCCCATGAGGTTCACAAGGTTCACCATACCTCCCATGAGGTTCACAAGGTTCACAAGACCTCCCATGAGGTTCACAAGGTTCACCAGACCTCTCATGAGGTTCACAAGGTTCACAAGACCTCCCATGAGGTTCACAAGGTTCACCAGACCTCTCATGAGGTTCACAAGGTTCACAAGACATCTTATGAAGTTCACAAAGTTCACAAATAGTCAGAAGATTTGACAATTCCCTCAGACAATGCATCCTCCTAAGCAATGCATCCAAAACTAGGGTTTTGACTTTAATCAGGCTAAATAAATTTCCAATACTTCAAGTGAGCTTCATAACATCTTATATGTGTTTAAGAACCCCCATGACAAGTTTCAAAACTTTTCTCAAAGGTTTGCTCAGTCAGATGATCAGATAGGTCAAAATCAGTCAAAGCAGTTAAAAAGTCAAACTGAGGTCAACTGTGGTCAAACCAAAGTCAAACTTCATGATTTTTTGCCAACATCAAGTATATGAAGTAAAATTCATCATTTTATCAAGGGTTGATCATGATTCATCAAGGAGATTTCAGATCATCAAGAATCAGGAGTTTCTAAATTAGGGTTTCCTCAGGAAAAGTCAACTGAACTTTGACCAGCCATAACTTTCACATGCTTCATCAAATTTTTCCCATACAAAGCTCATTTTGAAGTAAATTGAATTCTATACAACTTTGTGTCTCACAAGCCAAGCCCAAAAATGCTTCATTTGGAAGGTATGAGCTAAGACATTATAGGTCCTTTTGAAAGTCAACAAAAAGTCAACAACTTCAAAAGGGCATAACTTGAGAATGATAAAAGATATGGACATGAAACCAATGGGGTTGGTTATAGGACTCTTTAAGATTTCCAAAATGTCCAAGAACACCCTCATAGCATTAAAATTGAAGGATTTGTGCCCTTGCAAAGTTGGGAAATTTTTGGGAGGTTTATGAAGCAAATAGGGCCTTAAAACCAATTTCTTCCAAATGGGCTTGCAATTTTGTGATCCAAACTTCAACATGACATCATGCACGACCCAATCCTCATTTATTCAGATTTTTATTATTTTTATTTTATTTATTTTGATTTTATTCATTTAAAATCATTTTAAATCAAAATAAAATATGAAAATTGAATATTTAAAAGTGATTCTTCTTCTAGAAACTCTTAATGACCATTTAAGTTGATTCAAAACCATCCAAATTCGTGCTAAGGCATTATAGCATGAAAATATTTGATTTTTTTGCCTAATTTGGCAAGGAGATTTCTTCACACTCAAGGTATTCATCAAGGCCCATAAATCCATGTTATTTTGACCTAATTCCATTCTTCTATAAGTATACAAGCTCATCACAATGCATAGGGACGAAAATTGCAGCCTCTTACACATTGTTCAACTTCACAAAAATCTTCAAAATATTCAAATTCGGTTTTGTCCATACCAACAATCAACAAGCCTTTTGAAGGTTGAAATAGCTTCCTGGGATCATTTAGAATGTTTCTGGATCATCACATTGCCTGCTAGCATCTCATACCATCAAACCCGAAATCAATTTGTTCTTAAAATTTCAAATTTTCGATTACATTCATTCACGAAATATAAACTGTTTCTATTCATTGATACTTGCTTATTATTGTGTGTGGATTATTTTGATGTGCTTTGATTGGATTTTCATGACAGAATCAAGAAGAAACCATGGTTAGGGTTTCGGTCACCTATTTGGGGCTTCACGATAAACAAAAATATAAATGATTTTTGAGAACATAGAAAGACTGTGTGAGCTCTGAGGATCATGTTGCATTAATCAATTTGAAGTAATTTTACTGTTTCGATGGTGTTTGATTTTCGCAGGTTATACATATTGAAAAATCGCAGGTAATTGTGTAGGAGAAAGCGCAGGGAAATTCGCAGGTCATGAGGTAGGGGATGAAGCAGTTTGGCGCGCAGAAGGAATTTGAAATTCACGCAAAGATTAAAATAAACTTGTTTTATATACATGACAACTAAAGCGCGCGGCTCAGATGGTTTGTGTAGTAGGCTGATGAGTGAATGGTCTTGGAATCAAAACCTCCCCAGGCCATTTTGGTTTTGTTTTTTTTTAATATTTTGCAGGATAAAAAATAAAAAGATTTGAACGTATTTTGCTATCACCACGCGCACGCTGGCCTGGTGGTTGTAGAGGCAGGACTCAAAGATTGAAGCTCAGGGGCTGGGTTCGAATCCCAGCCCAGGTAAGTTTTTTTCACTTTTTTCTGATTTTCTGATTTTATTTGTTTATATCATAATTAAATAAATTTAAAACAATAAAAAAAAATGTTTATGCTATTTCTTTTTATATAATTTAAAGTCATCTTTTCAAAATTAAAAATCTTATTATAAAAATTATTTAATATTTTTTTTTGTATATTATTAATGTTGTATAATTTTGTATAATTAATAATAAATCCTAATTCTATTTTCTAAAATTCATAACCCTAATTTTCTAAAACCCTAAATATTTCTATAAAACCTAATTATTTTTATAAAAACCTTAATGGTAAATATTAATTTATTTGTTAGTTATAATTTCTAATTTATTTGTTTATAAAACTTTAATTATGTAATTTGTTTATAATTATTCTTTAATATAATTCTTGTATATAAATAATTTTTAGTATATGCTTAAAAATAATTCAAATTTGCTAATTTAATTTATTATCATAATATGTTTATAATTAACCTAATTTTTTATAATTTGTAAATAATTTAAAACTTTATGATAATTAGTATATAATTGTTTATATTTTCTTATTAATCTTAAAAAATAATTGCTCATATAAAAAATTGGTCTTTTAATTATTATGCTAATATTTTTGTTTACATTATTAATTATGTTTATATGATATTTATTTTATTATTACTAACCCCATTTATCTTTGTATTATTTTTATTATTACTAACCCAATTATATTATTATTATTTATTTTTGCTTATTTATTTAATTTGTTTTAATTATTATTATTATGTAATTGTCTCCTGGATGTAATATTTTAATAGTGATGTTTAAATATTTATTTTTAAATGCTATGGTTAGTAAAATAGGGAGTGAAACATGTTTGTATTTAAAATTAATTTAGATCACTAATTTAAAAGATAAATATTTAAAATTGTACACTCACACACGTAAGTCGATCTTTGATCGCCATCTCACTTCCTTAAGGATACATCTCATGTTGCCTAAAACAAAAGATCAAGTAGGGTGTATAAAGCAAAGTCCCTCATTTCACATCATCTAGTCCCTAAACAGATAAAAAGATCAAGTCCCTTCGAATGTTGCCTTCGTAATGATTTTGTCCCTTTCGAATAAAGATGATAAGTCCCTTCGAATTGCTTATACACCCCACAGTTGCCTAAATAACAGATGTCCCTTCACTTGTCCCTCACATCCAAGGTAATGACTACCTATTCCTTAATAATAGGGATAGTCTTACCATTTAAAGGATTCAAGAACATAAAAGACTTAAACTTAGGGTAGGTTCCTCTTAGATACTTGCTCACTCTTCAAAAACATTTCAAACATTTCACATTTCAAACAAATTTTCAAAACAAAGGTTTTATACGCATCCGTACATGGATCATTATAAAACACTTAAGAAAATTTCTATTCACACACTTCACATTTCAAAAACATTTTAAAGTGAGCTAAGTAACTAAGAGCCCATGGATAACCATGGATGTAAATGGTGCTAACACCTTCCCTTTACATAACCTACCCCCCAGACCCAAAATTCTTTTAAAAGGTCTTTCCTGTTCTTTTATGCCTTTCCTGTTCTTTTATGGCAATAGACCAAGGAAACTGTACGGCGTATACCGATATGGTTGATCTGGTGGCCATAGTTAGTGTGACTCCTTGGTTGGTGCTTATGTTCCTTAAGTAAAGTTGAGGATAATATGAGGCGGCCATATGTTGTCGATGCACTAACTAACTTTTAGAACCCTAGTTATCCCATCTTGGCCTTTAGAAAGTAGTGAGATAACCAGCTTTGGTGCAGACTGAAGTTGGTTGATACTCGATACTACGCTCATTGAGATTCTGAACTTGGAGGGTTTTGGTTGGCAAGTAAGTTGCCTACTGAACAACCACCCTTGTGAAGGATCAATGATATTGAGGTCCCTTAGAACCTGGTTACTTTATAGGACAGGATGAACCAACTAAACTTCAGGGGAGGGTACTTACCTTTAAACCTCATCCAAGCCTTTAAACCTAGGGCTATTGTGTAACTTGTTTGTGTGTGCCACATGTTTGTGATTGAGCATAACATCATAGCATCATCATGCATCATAAGCATAGCATTTTCACTAACCATTTCAAGGACCAAAGGATTTATCTTTGTTCTTTGTTGCAGGTCATGGCTTCTGCTCGTAGGAATACTATCCGGATCAACTTTGTAGGAATACCTTCTAAGCTTAAGGAGTTGGTTTCTCAAGTTTCTGAAAACTCCCAGTTCATCAAGAGACATGGTCACCTACTGGATTTAGTCACTTCAGGGTTCAATGAAGACATGATGAGTGTTCTGTTTCAGTTCTTTGATCCTAAGCATCACTGCTTCACATTCCCCGACTATCAGCTGGTTCCTACAATGGAAGAGTTCTCGAAGCTTCTGGGTATACCTATTCTTGATCAGAAACCCTTCACGGGCTTGGAAAAAGAGCCTAAATCTAAAGTCATTGTTGCAGCTCTACATCTGAAGAAGTCTCACATTGTTCTAGAAACGAGAAGTGGAGTTAAAGGTATCCTTGCTAAGGTGTTGATAGAGAAGGCTCAAGGGTTCTTGAAAGCTATGAGCTATGATGCTTTTGAGGAGATCCTAGCCTTATTGATTTATGGCTTAGTGTTGTTCCCCAATCCCGATCTGTTCATAGACGTTCATGCCATCAACATATTCCTGAGTCACAATCCAGTGCCTACATGTCTTGGAGACATCTTACATTCTCTTCATACTCGTACTACAAGGGCAAGAGGAACTCTGATATGCTGCATACCTTTGCTATCTAGGTGGTTTATTTCTCACCTTCCTCGCTCAGTGATGAAGAATGAACAAGGTTTCAGGTGGTCCAAGAGGATTATGTCACTCTCTCATTCAGATATCCATTGGTGCTCTAGATCTATGGAGAATGTCACTATCATTGACCGTTAGGGGGAGTTTCCTAATGTGCCACTTCTAGGCATAAGAGGAGGCATCACATATAACCCCTCTCTAGCTTTACGACAGTTTGGTTACGCTCGGAGCGATGGTCCTCATGACATGTTGATTCAGGGCATTGTATTTGACTACGACAACGATCTGCAAGGTTACCGTCAGAGGTTCATACGAGCATGGGGAAAAGTGAACAAGGTTGATAGCAAGACTCTGGAGCCTAAGTACACTATTCCTATGGAGGCTTATCTCAGATGGGTGCGATCTCGTGCTCAGACTCTCATGATGCCATATCCTGCTATCCTGCCAGTTACCATGGAACCTGTTGCTGAAGGAGATACTGCTTATACCATCCTTCACCCAGACATGCCTACTGACTTGGAAGATTTACAGAGATCCTGGATCCAGTTGAAGGAGCAAAGGGATACTTTCGAGGCTCATTACAAAGCAAGCCAAGAAAGAATCTTGGAACTAACAAAGCAACTTCACGAGGAACGGAATCTCAACTCATACCTCAACAGAAAGAGGAAACGTCCATGGGAGACTTAAAACCCCATCTCTTGTATTTATTACATTTCATTTTCTGTAAGCCCAAGAGGCAAAACAAATTTATTGCTAATAAAAGTTTACCTTCTTGTCTGTTTAAGCAAATTTAAATCCTGCGGTCCTTGAAAACATTGCATATACATTGACATATCATATCATTGCATCACAGGTTTATTGTTGTCGCTCCCACCAAAATGACACACAGGGCCAAGAGGGGTACAGACGCGAACGGTCGGCGAAAAGAGAGTGAGAACACACAGGAGTGAACTCAGAAAGACAAGAGTCGCCAGCTAGGCATTTTTATCCCGAAGGAAAGGCAATGCGACATAGACCTAGAAAGATATGGATAAGACGGTTGCGAACCAGAGAGACTGAGAAAGGGGGTTGGTTACAACCTGGGAAGGTATTAGCACCCAGATTGTCCGCCGTACTCGACGGGATCCACGCTTAAAAGATTTGTGTTTTAAGGGGGTAGTGTCAGTGCAATTTGTGTATCATAGCTGGAAAAGGATGTACAGGTGTCAGTGTAAGAGAAGTGAAGTGTATAAGAGAAGTGTCAGTGTAAGAACAAAAGTGAAATGCTCATGATAATGAGGCTAAAAGAATAATGCTAGAAATAGGGGGGAATATACAGAGACTTTTGTTCGATAACTGTTAAGTTATGCCTACGTATCCTCTCGTGCAATGAGGAAGTCAAAACACCGTAGTTCGACCCAAAGAGACTGAAAGATGAATTGACTTGTGAACTGCTTGCTTGTCTATGCTCAAGTGTATGACCTGTCTGGCTCAGGTGCAAACTGTCTTGCATTAGAAGGAAGAAGCAAGTTCTCGTTTGTGAGTGAATGAGATGAGAAAAGAATCCCGAAGGAGACGATTATTGTTTTTTTTTTTTAGTTTTCAGTCTTTTATTGCTTTTGGATGTTTGTCATAGGAAAATAAGCTTAAGCCTAAACCAATGGGTTAGTAAACTCATCACATCCTCCCTCTGATTAGGGGTAATGAGAATACCTTAAGTGTGAAGTCAGCTTCTCACACTTAATCACCTTTGATGCAGGATTAAGGTCATTAACCTACTTGTTATTATTTAGATGTTTTTGTTGTTTTTGTTTAGTGTTAAGTAATGAGATTAAGCCATAATCAGGGATTAAATAGACTCATTACACCGTCCTAATAGAAGGATAATAAATGAGAATGTTTAAGCTGAGGAAAGCTCCTCAACTTAATCCATGATTAGGAATTAACCTTATGACAAAACAAAGCCTTTATTAAGTGGATTTTAGTTAATGATATGATGAAGAAGTGATTTTTATGATTTGTAAGACAACTTGAGGGGGACTTGTCCATTAACACTAGGGTTAGTCCTTCTTAACCAGTTAAGGAAGAATTAAAACCCTAATGCAAGGCCCAAGTTACAAGCTTGATGTCTTGATGATTATTAAGTGAATTGATTAAAGGATTTAAACACATTAAGGGTTTAACACTTAGGATTAAAGTTATACACTCTATCCTAATACAAGGATGCAGGCATAAGCTTAATCACAAAGCCTTAAAGCCTTTAGGGTTTAGTCCCTGATTATGAGGTGAGAAGAGAAGACTCAAAGAGACACAAAGGTAAAAGCTAAGTGGGGGACTAATCAATCCTAAAAGTTATCATGCTTGGAGGTCCTAGGGTTTGTGAGGCTTAAGAGGAGAAATCTTCAAGGAAGCCACCAAGGAGAAGCAAGATAGAAAAGGGATGAGATGAGAAGAGAAAAGAGGGAAGAGAAGCACAAGTGAGCAAGCTCACTCAAAGACAAGTAAAAATGCAGCAAGGATGTAAAATGACAAGATGAGAAGAGGCAGGAGGTGAAGGCAAATTCACCTCCCAAACAAACTTACCATTAACCTGAAAAGTTAGTACAAGATATGAAATGCAATGCAAATGAGATGCAATGCAATGATGCAAACCAAAACTAGAAGCATGAGTATGATGTAAATGATGCTAAAAGATGATGCAAACATGAGGCAAGGCATTAGAATGATCATACAAACATATGGATGCAAGAGAAGCATGTTTTGAACCATGAATGTTCATGAAATGTTATGGAATGCAAAAGACATACAACATGGCAAATGCAAGATGCAATGATCAAACATGATTCTAATATGTCTTAAGATGTATCATGGATCAAATGGATGCACAAAATGTCATGGCAAGTCATGGTATGCAAGCAAATGGAAGATGGATGCAAAGGAAAGCATGAATTAGGGTTTATGAACAACACACAAAGCAAAATGCCAAACTAGAAGCAAACATCATGATAAAAATTTGAAAATACAATCAAAGATACCCTAGACCTATACAAACTTACTGCCTAAAGGAGGGGGTCCAACTCTTAACCTAGTGAGAGTTATGAATTTCCTAAGTTTGCTAGGGTTTTAAGGTACCTTGACAAGAAAAATGCAAAACAAATTGAAAATGCAAGATCAATTCATGCCAATTTTATCCTATAAACTACATGTTATGCAAGATGCAATGCAAAAAGAATCATTGTCCAACTCTCAATGGTTAGGCAGAAATGAATTTTTGAAGTTTGAATCAAAATAATGCCTTGAAATGAAATTAAATCCATTGAAAATTGTCAAAAGGCATCAAGATCAAAAAAGAAATTTGGTTTGAGAGTTGGACAATGTTTCTAAATGATTTTAAATGTTTTCTGAATTTTTTTGTGATTTTTAAATACCTAAAAGTATTTTTAATTAATTAATTTTCATTAATTAATTAAAAATAAACTTTTAAATGATTTAAAAATATTTTTCAATGCAAAAAATGAAAATAAAAATATTTTTGTGTTCTGAAAATTAATAAAAGGTTTGATAAAAATTTCCAGAATTTTTCAATGATTTTTGCTATTTTAAATTAAATGTGCAAAACAAATGAAATAAAATGAAAATAAAAATGAATAAATGAGGAAGTAATCAGATCTGAGGGCTGGTATTCAAACTGAACGCGCGGGAGTTGACTGCGCGCGTTATCCAGTGGTTGAAATTCAAACTTGATTAAAACTGATTAATTAATTTAATTAAGTGGAATTAGGGCTTAATGACAAATCTGGGCCACACACGCGCGCGGGAGATTGACTTAGTCAAACAGATCAACGCTCCACATTCAAACCTGGACTTAAACCCTAATTAACATTAATGACCTTCAGACGGCCGGAACAGTGGTTCCGGTCGTCTTCTCCGACGAGCCATTTTTCTAACTCTCTCCAAACTCCATAAAAATGAAATCTCTCTGCCCAGAATCAAACCCCACTCATCACTGAATCAAAACCCCCAAACAAAAACCATTTTTCATTCATTAATCATGCAAATCGAAGCAAAACAAATTTAGGGCAGAAAGTTTCAGACAACTCATACATACTCAATACTCCACCATTTTCATTTTTAAACACATCATGATGATCAGGATAGCATGTAGAATCAATTTATAACAAGTAAATGAAGTTCTGGAAAATTTGTTCTTGATGGATACCTGAACTGAAGTTCTTCGAACTGGAGCTTTCTGAGCCTTTCGCTTATGCAAACTGACTTCTCTGGTCCCCCTGAGCTCAATAGAATGCTTCAAAACCTTTGTTGATGGCTGATTTGGGAGATTGCAGAAGTTCTGTTCAGGGAGGGGTGATGATCGTGTTTTGGTTTCAGTGACTTTCAGGCTGTTTCAATGGTTGGTTTGTAATCAGTGAGTCATGTTGAGATTAATGGTGAAGTTTGTTTGTGTGTTTGATGCTTGTGGAGAGTGTTTCGAATGGTTTTGCATATGAGGTGAAAAATGAGAATGTTGTGTTCTTGGAGCTTTCAGGCTTGTGTGTCCTATGAAAATGAAGCCTTGGGGTGTGTTTGTAAAGTCTGGATTGGGCAGAGAGTTGTTGGTGGCCTGTTGTGATTGGTATGGGCAAGTTGCCAAAATGTCAACTTGACTTGTACTTGAGGTATGGGCAATGATATAGCTAGCCTTTTGGCTTGTCTTGGCTCAGCTGAGTTTAGGGAGAACCATGGAATTGTTTATGAGATAAATCAGCAAGTGGATCAAGGCTTATGAGGTGTTTTGCAATTTTCACAAAGTTTGGCCCCTTTGGAAATTCTTGAGATTCAAAGCACCAAAATGCAATATTCTTTGGCCCATTCTGATCTTTAGAGGTCATGTGATCATGTTGTGAAGAGTTTGTACACTTTTGAAGCTTTTAGAACACTTGATCATACCATTTTGCAAAATGCCTCTTTGGTAGAAAATTTCAAATTATGTGATTTTGGCCAACTTTGACAAGCCATAACTTTTGATCCAAAATGAATTAGGTCAAGTTCTTGTACTTTTTGGAAAGGGAATGATCTATTCTACAACTTTCATGACCAAAGTTTTCCCATTTGAAGCATTTTTTAATCAAAAAACAAGGGTTGAAAAAGTTTCCCAAAATGGCAATTTTCCATTATAAGTCATTTTCTCAAAAAGTCAACTTTGCAAATGGCTTGGGATTATTCAATTTTGTGAACTTCCAACATCTTCTATGATAAAATAAAGATCATACACAATCAAAATGATGAAGAACACCCTTTGGTTGGGTCATTGGGGGCCTCAGATGCCCTGATTTTGCACTGACTTGCTCAAGAAGTCAACTCTTGATCAGATGACTTCCCCATGGAATTTCTTCATGAAAATTGATATGCATGATCCCTATACCATATAGAGACCAATAGAAACAAGAATGACCAAAAAAATTGGAGTTATGGCCTTTGAAACCAAAACCCTAATTCTAGGTCATCTGTGCAGTTAAACCTGGCTCTGCTTCCATGCCAATCTCAGTTCTTGTGATTTTTTGACATTCTTGACTTTGTGAAGATACAATATGATGCTTGGACATACATGGACCCCTTTGAAGTGATTGGTGACCTTTGGAGTGGCTCAAATGGCTCTTGGATTGCTCAGATCACAAACCCTAGATGCAGATGACTTTGAACCAATGCAGTGAAGCAAATATGTGGTATGAGATACTATGATTGAACTTATGCATATGAAGATATTACAAGCCATGGTGTGAATGGTTGAGGGCAAATTTTGGGTGTTTACAGCTGCCCCTATTCAAACATGAGTTAGCTGTGTAGAATGTAAGCAACGGCTTAACAGGCGAACAAGATAACTTGTGATTGAATACCAAAGACAGTCCAAAATTTGCACTCACAGAATGAAGAAGAAAAGGGATATAGATTTGTAAAAAGAAAATAAAGTATAATTATAAAGTGCGGGCGACGGAGGACGACCGTCGAGCAGAGGACGACTGCTGGGGAAAGAGCAATGACGGGGACGACCGACATGCTGGGGATAAAAGGGATTATGATGGGGACGGCCATCAGGTAAAGCTATAAGATTCTCTGGGGATTAGGTAACAATAAATGATGAGGTACGATCATCAGGTTCATAAAGTAATGTAAACAACGATGGGGACGACCATCGGGCTAAAATGATGAAGGACGATCATCGGGAAAAGGAAAAGGGACCACGACGGGGACGGCCATCGGGTTAAAGAATAAATGAAATAATGATGAGGGACGGTCATCAAAGGTGAAGGACGATCACCTGGAAAAGGAAAAGGGACCACGACGGGGACGGCCATCGGGTTAAAGAATAAATGAAATAGTGATGAGGGACGGTCATCAAAGGTGAAGGACGATCACCTGGAAAAGGAAAAGGGACCACGACGGGGACGGGGACGGCCATCGGGTTAAAGAATAAATGAAATAGTGATGAGGGACGGTCATCAAAGGTGAAGGACGATCACCTAGCAGGGGACGGCTGCTCTGTTGGGGATAAGATGAGGGACGGTCATCTAAGGTGAAGGACGATCACCTGGCAGGGTACGGCTGCCGAAAGTATCACGACATAGGACGAATGCCGGATAAAAGGTCGACGATGGGGACGGCCATCGGACGAGCATGATGAAGGAAGATCATCAAGAGGTGAAGGACGATCACCTAGCAGGGGACGGCTGCTCTCAAGGTTTATCATGACATAGGACGAATGTCAGATAACAAGATCAACGATGGGGACGGCCATCGGATGAGCATGATGAAGGACGATCATCAAGAGGTGAAGGACGATCACCTAGCAGGGGACGGCTGCTCTCAGGGTTTATCATGACATAGGACGAATGTCAGATAGAAAGATCAACGATGGGGACGGCCATCGGATAAAATGATGAAGGACGATCATCAAAAGGTGAAGGACGATCACCTACAGGGTACGGCTGCTAAAAATCACGACATAGGACGAATGCCGGATAGAAAAAGGGGTTCTAATGAATAGAGACTCCGCTGGGGAATGGATGAGGGACGGTCATCCGAAGGTGAAGGACGATCACCTGGCAGGGTACGGCTGCCGAAAGTATCGTGACATAGGACGAATGTCAGATAGAAAAGAAGTTTTGTTTTGCTAGCGACCTACTGGGGAATAGTAAACACGGACGAGTGTTTACATCCAAGAAATAAAAGGTATAAGTGTTTTGACGTTGTGTATAGATTAAAGATGCGGACGAGCATCCTTAAGACTACGATACGGACAAGTATCGGGTAGAAACAAATACTGACACGTGTTCAGAGATGATGATACAGACGAGTATCAACTGGTTAAAAAGGAACACGGACGAGTGTTGATTCTGAGGGGACTCTTCTGGGGAATAGTATACACAGACGAGTGTCTAATTCAAGAAGACATAAGTGTTTGACACGGTGTATGGATTAAAGATGCGGACGAGCATCCCTAGGACTATGATACGGACGAGTATCAGTTAGACACAAACGCTGACACATGTTCTGAGATGATGATACGGACGAGTATCAACTGGTTAACAAAGAACACGGACGAGTGTCGAATCTGAGGGGATTTAAGTGGTATATACAAGATACGGACGAGTATCTGTATGAGTGAAATAAGTATGAGTGGTGTACAGGAGAGTGTTTAACCTGCTGGGGAGAGTGACACGGACGAGTGTCAAAAGAAGAAAAGTGTAATATAAACAAGTGTATGGTTTACAAAATGTTTAGGCAACTGTGTTGGGGAAAGCGACACGGATGGGTGTTAGGGAATTTGTATAGGTATATGTATCTGTGAGTGCAAAGAGGACGCTTTGGCTTTTTGCTGGGGATATGACACGGACGGGTGTCAAGAAGTATCTGTAATATGTAAGTGTCTGTTTGTAAAGAAAATTCGGGCGACTTTACTGGGGAATCAATGACACGGATGGGTGCCAAAAGGAGTGTGTATTTGTATTTACAAGTGTAAGGCCAGTGCTTTGGCTCTCTGCCGGGGAATTTGAAGGGTTTTCTGTATACAGTTGATGGATTGCGAATATTTACAAGTGTTTGATTCAGACCATGGCTTATGATTATGTAATATGTTTGATTTTTGCCGTAATGCTCTGTATTAGACGGAATGCTACGCTTTGTGGGGAAGATATGATGCGAATGCTATGATTATGCAAAGATACCGATCCGGGATCTGGGTCCCGTGGCTACGAAGATCTCTGGTTGATCTGCTCGAATTGAACATCCCAGTTGGGGATGAGATCATTGGTAGATCTGACATATGGGACTCTGCTTGGGGATATAGGTCACTGATAGACCTATCTTTGGTAATGAGGGACCCAGCTGGGGTTTGTAGAAGCTATCTTTACTCTGTTGTGAAATCTTTAGACGTTGCTCTCCTGGATAGAGGCTGAAGCTCTGAGGGGAGATGGTTTCCCGGCTTTTGCACTTGGCTGTGGAGGAATAGTAAATGGCAACTCGGATGGGGAAGAAGAAAGACCATGGGAAGGTCTTTCCTGGAGATCTCTGTAGGGGCCCTGCTGAGGATGATACTTGACAACTCAGCTGGGGGAAGACCATCTCCGGTGCTAATTGGGAGATAGACTGAGTAGATAATGGTTTGCCAGTTTGCTGGGGGAAGCCTTTATGCCCCATGTCGTGCTGTGAACACCTGCATTCCTGAAAGGTTAGAGAAACGCACAAATAATCCCGAGGTATCCCTTACCGGATTCCATCATAGGAGTTCAGACACTCCCGGGAGTAAGTATATTTCCTGTAAGCATGTATTTTTTTAGAAGACAAGCATCTGTATTTATGCAATCAGTATCTTAAAGACATCGGACATTTTTGCAAATAAAAGAGTACGAGACAGTGTGTGACTGAAAATCTGATTTCATTAATTCCTGTGCCCTGAATTGGCAAGATACAGTCAAAGAAACAAATCCCCTAAAATGAGGAGATTGTTACAAATTGAGAAATAAAAGGTATTGGCAATGTTGATGACGCTTCAGGGAGCTTCCCTTTGCTATGACTCGTATGACATTTGACGTTCTTCTCGTCTTGCTTTCTGAAGAAGGCTGATTCTGACTAGCGCTTGAACCTTTCGAAGTTTACCAAGTTGTAAGTAATAAAGATGAATTCAGAGTGCAGTTGTTCGCTTATTCCCTTATTTTGCATGGATCGCCCTTTCGGGTTTTCGATCCATCGGGATACCCATTTTTGCCTGAGTTGTCCAATGCGGCTTTTCAACTCAGCGGGTGTACATTTTTTGTTCATTTTCCCTTATATTTGCCCGAGTCTTTTATTCTGTTTTTGACTCGCCGGGATGCCCTATTTTTATCTGGACTTACATTCTGTTTTTATGTCCAGCGGGTCATTTTATGCGAAGTATTTTTTAACTGCATCTGAATTCACAGGGGACGAGAAATCTTCACCATCCATAGTACTGAGCATGAGTGCTCCACCGGAGAAAACTTTCTTTACTACGAACGGCCCTTCATAGTTCGGAGTCCACTTGCCCCTGTGGTCTGTATGAGGAGGGAGAAGTCTTTTCAGCACAAGATCTCCTACTTGGTACTCTCGGAGCCTGACTTTCTGGTCGAAGGCTTTCTTCATTCTTTTCTGATACAACTGCCCATGACAGATTGCAGCCAATCTCTTCTCTTCAATCAGACTCAGTTGTTCATATCGGGATCGGACCCATTCTGCTTCGTTCAGTTTAACATCCATTAATACCCGTAGGGAGGGTAATTCAACTTCAACTGGTAGGACTGCCTCCATACCATACACAAGTTGATACGGTGTTGCCCCAGTGGATGTCTTGATTGACGTTCGGTACCCATGCAAGGCAAATGGTAGCATTTCATGCCAGTCTTTGTAGGTAACTACCATCTTCTGCACAATCTTTTTGATATTCTTGTTTGCTGCCTCAACAACGCCATTCATCTTTGGCCTGTAAGGAGAAGAATTGTGGTGTTGGATCTTGAAGTCCCGGCATAGTTCTGCCATCATTTTATTGTTCAAGTTGGAACCATTATCAGTAATGATTCGCTCGGGAACTCCATACCGACAAATGATGTCTCTCTTCAGAAATCTGGCTACTACTTGCCTTGTAACATTTGCATATGAAGCTGCTTCAACCCACTTGGTAAAATAGTCAATAGCAACCAAGATGAATCTGTGGCCGTTTGAAGCAGTCGGTTCAATCTTGCCAATCATATCAATGCCCCACATGGCAAAGGGCCAGGGTGAAGACATCACATTCAAAGGATTGGGAGGCACATGCACCTTATCCGCATAAATCTGGCATTTATGGCATTTTCTGGCGTAGGCACAACAGTCGGCGTCCATTGTGATCCAGTAATATCCTGATCTTAGCAACTTTTTAGCCATGGCATGCCCTCCTGCATGGGTACCAAGGGATCCCTCGTGCACTTCGTGCATCAATAAGTCTGCTTCTGTTCTATCAATGCACCTGAGAAGTACCATATCAAAGTTTCTCTTGTACAGGGAACCGTCAGTGTTCAGGAAGAAACTACCAGCAAGCCTTCTTAATGTCTTCTTGTCATTGGACGATGCCCCAGGTGGGTATGCCTGATCCTCCAAGAAGCACTTAATGTCATGGAACCAAGGCTTATCATCTTTGACAACGTCTGCTGTGAATACATACGCTGGTCTGTCAAGTCTGGATACTGAAATCCGAGGCACAAAGTTGGCAGCTTGAACTTTGATCATGGATGAAATGGTGGCAAGAGCATCTGCAAATTGATTCTCGTCCCGAGGGATATACTCAAGCTTGACCGTTGTAAAGAAAGTCAATAACCTCCTTGTATAATCCCTGTAAGGTATCAAATGATCTTGGTGGGTGTACCATTTGCCGTTGGTTTGATTGATTACCAGAGCTGAATCTCCGAACACAGTCAAAGTTTTGATCCTGAGGTCAATAGCTTCCTCAAGACCCATAATGCAGGCTTCGTATTCAGCTTCGTTGTTAGTGCAGTTGAAGGTGAGCTTTGCCGAGAAAGGCATGTGAACTCCTTTGGGTGTAATGAGTACTGCACCAACACCACGACCATTCATATTAACAGCCCCGTCAAACATCATAGTCCATTCTTCTTCGGGGTCCGGCCCTTCAGTGTGAACAGGCTCTTCATGATCTTTTGCTTTTATGAACATGATATCTTCATCAGGGAAGTCAAATCTCATAGGCTGGTAATCATCAATGGGTTGCTCAGCAAGGTAATCAGACAATACACTGCCCTTGATGGCTTTTCGAGATGTGTATTGGATGTCATATTCTGTGAGGATCATTTGCCATCTTGCAACCCGTCCGGTAAGTGCTGGCTTCTCAAAAATGTACTTAACTGGGTCCATCTTGGAGATCAATAAAGTAGTGTGGGTCAACATATACTATCTCAGTCGGCGAGCAGCCCACGCTAAAGCACAGCAAGTTTTCTCGAGCAGTGAATAACGTTGTTCACAGTCGGTAAACTTTTTGCTTAGGTAGTATATTGCATACTCTTTTCGACCAGACTCGTCATGCTGGCCCAGCACACACCCCATTGACTCTTCTAATACTGTCAAGTACATGATTAGAGGTCTTCCTTCAACTGGTGGCATAAGGATTGGAGGGTCTTGCAAGTATTCTTTGATTTTGTCAAAAGTCCTCTGGCAGTCTTCGTTCCACCTGACCGTTTGTTCTTTTCTTAACAGCTTGAACAAAGGTTCACAGGTTGCTGTAAGGTGAGATATGAACCTCGAAATGTAGTTCAATCTACCTAGAAATCCCCGAACTTCTTTCTCTGACTTTGGTGCAGGCATTTCTTGAATGGCTTTGACTTTATCAGGGTCAACTTCAATCCCTTTTTCACTTACGATAAATCCCAGCAGCTTACCAGATCGCACCCCGAATGTGCACTTGTTGGGGTTTAACTTTAGTTGGTATTTCCTCAGACGCTTGAATAACTTCAGCAGATTTACCAGGTGGTCTTCTTCTGTGAGGGACTTGGCAATCATGTCATCCACATAACATTCTATTTCTTTATGGATCATGTCGTGGAATAATGTTACCATAGCCCGTTGATACGTTGCACCAGCGTTCTTCAGTCCGAATGGCATCACCTTATAACAAAACGTGCCCTGGGGTGTGATGAAAGTTGTCTTTTCCATGTCTTCAGGTGACATCTTGATCTGATTGTATCCTGAAAATCCGTCCATGAAGGAGAACACCGAGAACTGAGCCGTATTATCAACCAATACATCAATGTGAGGTAAAGGGAAGTCATCTTTCGGGCTGGCTCTATTCAGGTCCCTGTAGTCAACACACATCCTTACCTTGCCATCCTTCTTAGGCACAGGTACAATATTAGCAACCCACGGCGGATAGCTAGTCACAGCAAGGAACCCGGCGTCCCACTACTTTTGTACCTCTTCTTTGATCTTCATTGCCATGTCTGGGCGAGTATGGCGTAGCTTTTGTTTTACTGGCGGGCAGTCTTCTTTTAAAGGCAGCTTGTGCATGACAATGTCGGTGTCCAACCCTGGCATATCCTGATAAGACCAAGCAAAGACATACACATACTCCCGAAGCATGTCAATCAATTGTTCCTTTACTGAATCATGTAAGCAGGCTCCGATCTTAACCTCTTTCACATCTTCTTCCGTACCAAGATTAACCGTTTCGACCTCCTCCTGATGAGGAGTGATAACCTTCTCCTCTTGCCTTAACAACCTAGCTAGCTCTTCAGGTAGCTCATAATCTTCCTCAACCCCTTCATCAGCTTGATTGATTGGATTGTCAAAGTCATACGAAGCCATAGATGTGCTGTTGTCGGTGCGGTCTGAAAGGCACTCTTTGCAAGGGTTTAAGTTGTTCATTTTAGTGATCGATTTTAATCTTGTTTAGAAAAAGTGAAATAAAGTTATCATTTTGAAAACATTGCCATTTTTATTTTTGTACAAAAAGAAAAAAATGAAAAACAGTGAGCGGAAAAGAAAAAGACTCATTTGCAAAAGATGTCCGATATTCATTGATTGATCTGTTTGCACAAAATTACAAGATGGCCCGGTTACAAAATGAGTCTTGACATCTTGGGCAAGATGTAAGACTTGATGCATGCTTAAAAATATACAGGAAATAATAATTACTCTGCAGGAGTAACCCTTATAATTTCCTGGGAAGACCAGTTTGAGATATGGCTCCCCGGGGTCCTTGGACGTATCCAGCTCTCCAGGTTGCGTTCATCTTCCGACTCATCTTCCAAGTTATTCACTGCATCTGGGGTGAGCATCCTCCCGCTGACAAAGTTGGGCTTCTTAGCAGCCTCTGATTGATCTTGTTGAGTTGGTTTGTAACCCAACCCAAATCTGTCCTCCTTCTTCTCCACAGGTAGCAGCTTGCCCCAGCCTTGGGCAGTCCCCTCTTAAACAACCTTCCTGGCTTGCTGATAAGATGTCATGGAGGTCCTTAGTACAGCAGATGCTTCATTTATGTTCAGGGCCTCAAATCCCTGACTCATAGTTTCATGGATTTCTCCATCCATCTCAATATACTTATACGTAGCCAGATGGCTAACAAAGATATCTTCTTCACCACAGATGGTGATGATCTGGCCTTCCCACTCGAATTTCAGCTTCTGGTGAAGGGTAGACGTAACTACGCCAGCGGCATGGATCCAAGGTCTACCCAACAAACAGCTGTAGGCCGGCTGAATGTCCATCACATAGAAGGTAATTTTAAAAGTCTGCGGGCCAATCATCACAGGCAGATCTATCTCCCCTAGCACTGATCTCTTAGAGCCATCAAAAGCTCTCACCACCAAATTACTTGGACGCAGTGCCAAGCCATCATACTCCAGCTTCACTAAGGCTTTCTTTGGTAGAACATTGAGTGAAGACCCAGTATCTACCAGTACATGAGATAGAACAGCACCCTTGCATTCTAGAGTGATGTGTAAAGCCTTGTTGTGGTTACGCCCCTCAGTTGTTAAGTCAGCATTGGTAAAGCCCAGTCCATGACTGGTGTTGACATTTGCCACCACAGTTTCTAGCTGATTAACAGTGATCTCCTCTGGCACGTATGCTGCGTGCAAGACTTTCAGTAATGCGTTCCTGTGAGCTTCAGAACACATCAACAAGGATAATATGGAGATCTTTGAGGGAGTTTGGTGAAGCTGATCCACCACCTTGTAATCACTTCTTTTTATAATTCTCATAAACTCGTCTACATCTTGCTCAAAGGATGTCTTCTGAGTTTCTTTGACAGTCGGCTCTTCAAATACCACACTCTTTCCTTTTGCTTTTGCAGCAGCTTCTGCTTCGGCATTAGGTCTTTGTAATTGTGAGGCGAAAAGGCGTCCGCTTCGAGTGAAGCCTCCGCCTCCCCCAACATTATCAATCTGTGGAGAAGAAGTTGAAGAGTCCAAAGTAATTTTCTCCCCATTGCAGTAGAGGTCAGAGCCATAATGCCAAGGGATGGCATTACTGCTTTCATATGGAACGGGTCCAGGCACCGTGATGGTAACTGGACTGACTGCTGCAGGGGAAGGTACTGAAATGGTGTGCGGATCGTAGTAAATGGTGACTGGTGACCTGGCAGGAGGTGCCACTGTTTGTTGTTGAAAGTTGTTGTTTGGAGGAACATATGAGGGATCATAATAAATGGTGACTGCTGAGATATCTTCTTCAATTTCTGTTGGCGTTGTAGAAGATTCTGCTGAATAAATGGGTGTTGATGTTGTAGAAGAAATGGTTGTTGACATCTGATTTGTTGAAGTGATGGATGGAGCCATTGTTGATGATTTTGACGAATTGGTTGGAATGATTGTTGTTGCAGTTGTAGAAGAATCAGGAATTATTGTCAAAGGGATTGCTGGATTTGTAGGTGCTGATGTTGTGATCTGAAGGATACCACTTTTGATAAGATCATCTATGCCGCTTCTCAAGTTATCACACCTGTTGACCGAAATGTTGCAATAACCACAACCGAGCTCACACCCGGGGAACATCTGGTACTCTAGAAGCTGAGCTTTAATTTCGACCAGTGGTGTTCGAATCTGCCCAACACTGGTGATTAAGAAAGATGGTTTATCTTCCTCAATAGCATTAATTCTTGGTCCTCCATGATTGGGCATGGGATTCTTGTTGACATTAGGCGGGGGTGCAAAGTTGAGGGCCTTGGAATCCACCAGATCTTGTACCTTCATTTGTAAAGCCCTGCATTTCTCTGTACTGTGGCCAGGTGCATTGGAGTGAAAAGCACACCAGGCGTTGACATCATAATTTCTTGGAAGACTGGATGGATCTGGTGGTGCCAATGTCCTTAATTCAACCAAGTTGAGTTTCAGGAGTTGTGGCAACAAAGCGGCGTAAGGCATAGGGATAGGGTCAATCACCCTATTGGCCTGTGATGGTCTTTGCTGGAAGGGTCTTTGCTGTTGATTGTTGTTGTTGTTGTTGTAGTTGTTTCTCTGTGGCGGATACTGAACTTGTTGCCGGTAATGTGGTTGTTGTTGTGGTTGATATGCTGGTTGCTGAGGAATTGGAGCTGGAATAGTGACAGCTGCCACTGACCTATGAACATACTGAGGTCTGCCCCTGGTGGCATGAATAACATTAGTCTCACTGGTTCTTCTAGGTCCCACAAAAGGCTTCCTGGGATTACTCGACGAACTTGCACCATTACCAGAAATTTTGCCCATTTTCAGAAGGCTCTCAATCTTTCTCCAGCTATAACTACGTCAGCGAAGCTGGTGGAAGAAAAGGCAGCTAGCCTATCAATATATGTTCCTTGCAGAGTGTTCATAAACATGTCGGCCATTTCTCTTTCCGACATGGGTGGTTGGACAGTAGCAGCATGCTGTCTCCACCTCTGGGCATATTCCCTGAAGCTTTCTCTGGAGGATTGAGACATTCCCATCAGAAGGGTTCTGTTAGGAGCCATGTCCAGATTGTATTGGTACTGCCTGATGAAAGCTTCAGCTAGGTCTTTCCAGCATCTGATAGTAGCTCTGGTCAAGTGAGAGTACCACTCCCTTGAAGCCCCAGTCAAACTATCTTCAAAATAGAACATCCATAGTTTCTCATCCATTGTGTATGCTTTAAGTCTTCCCAGAAAAGATTGCAAGTGAGTTCGTGGACAGGAAGTTCCGTTGTACTTTTCGAAGCACGGGGGCTTAAACTTGTGAGGAATCCTTACCCCATCCACTAACCTCATGTCCATGACATCAAAACCCAAGGAGTTTTGAGACTCTAGAGATCTCAATTTCTCAGCAATTTCATCAAGCCTCCTATCATAGGCTTCATCCCCAGCTCCCATCACAGTGAACTGCTCTTCCTGGGGGTCTTCTTGTAAGACTCTTCCTCCGGTAGTATTTCCTTGCACAATACCCGGGATGTTGACTTCCGGATGCAGATGAGGCCCATATACGGGTGGATTAATATGAGGCTGACCCCTCTCATTGTTACTTGTTCCTCCAGTTCCCAGGGGAGGTTCTTATGGGGTTTGTCTCTCTACCAATGCCCTCAATCTTTCTTGGCTTTGAGCCAAGCCATTCATTACTTCCATGAACTGGGTCATTTGGTTTCTCATCTCCAGCCTTTCATTAACCATCTGGGTTCTGACCTCTATCAGCTCTTGTTGTACTTGGTCCATCTGGATACCAGGAAGGTTGTTGCGAGTAGGATATCTGTGTGGACGGTTGAGAGGGAACACCCGACGGCGAGCAATAATTCCTGAATCACAACAGAGTTAGTAACAAACAAAACAAAGACCTACAAAACAAAACAAAAGTTAGTATGCAATGCAGTATGCTTATTTGTTTCCAAGGCATCCGGCTTGGTACTTGGTTTTGACCTTTCCAAACCCGGAGGAAGATGCTTTGATGTTGCTTGAGAGAAGGAGAACTCAGTGAAACAAACTAACAAATATATTACAAATGGTGAATCATACATAGTTTGTTTTTACAACATATGCCCCTGAGGGACCAAAATACAACACAAAAAGAAAAGTACATGAAATGGAAACAACAACAAGCAAATAAGTCAAACATCTAAGCCAAATTCATCCTCCTTAACTTCCTTCAAAAGTGCTTCAGTTACAGGACCAGCCGGATGCTCTGTAATGCTTCTGATGAGAAGGTTCCTGGTGGTAATAGCAGTGATCAGCTTCTTGTGTCTGTCCTGGTCCTTTGACCTCTTCACACCAGCCCTAAGCTTCAATTCTAAAATTTCCTTCTGGGCTGCTAGCAGAGCCTCCTGTTGCTTCTTTTCATTTGCCTCCAACTGCTCAATTCTGTCTTGAGTTCTCTTATCTTCTTGAGTGCGAGCTTCAGTGATCCTGACCCACCTAGCTTGACTTTCTTTCAGATAAAGATCAGTTCTAGCCTTCTGAAACTGGGCCTCTTTACAGGCATTCTTCAAAATTTGCTCTCCTGCTCTTGATTTCTTGATGTAGTCCTCTGATTTCTCAATCCTGGCTAGATGCTCCACCTTAAGCTTTTCCAACCTCTCAATGTCTAGATTACCATCACTCCTCTCCCAGAGGGTCTTCTGCAGAGCTTGAGACAGATTCTCATTTCTTTCCTTCAGCTTCTCAAATTCTTCCAGGCTGACAGTGGATGGAGGTGGTACTGTGGATGGTCCAGGTGCATCTTCAATGGTGAAAGGCATCCCAGAAATCTGAGCCCTAGCATGAGACCACTCATAATACTGTGCTGAAGCCACATTGTTGCATTTCCCAAGAATGGCCATCCCCTTGGTCTGGATGTTGTCCCAAGCCCAGGATGCTTGTCTGACAACATCTAGATTAGGCTTTATCTCACAATAAAGGGTTTCAGCCAAGTCTTGCACTCTAGGAGGGTGAACCAAAGCATATCCCAATTGTCTCTTGAATAGCAAATGGTTGTAGTTGATGCAACCCTTTACTCCCACTAGAGGTACATTGGGGAACTGCCCACATCTAGTAATTATGTCCCTGCCTTTGGTGCTCTGGGTGCACCATCTGATGTCATCTGAAGTTAAAGCAGTGAGTCTTCTAGCCCAATTCTTCTGTTGGTGAGGGTTCAAGAAAGCATCAGTCTTGGGTAGGTGTTTAAGCATCCAGGTATGAAATAGAGGAGCACAGCATCTCACCAATCTCCCTCTCTGCTTCTCATTCCTTTGGTGAACAGAATAATAGAAATCTCCCAGCAAGGTGGGTACTGGGTTCCTCAAAAGGAAGAGATGAATAGCATTCTTGCTAATAAACTTGGGCTCATCTGCAAAAAGTATAACCCCATATATACTGAGGGCTAACAATGCACAAACTGCCTTCCATTCTCCCAAGGAGGCTTTCAGGATGGCCTGAGAAGTTAGAAAGTCCAAGTGTAGACCAGGAATTCCAGCCTTTGTTGACATGTTCTGTTCAATCAAAACAGGTTCCAGGTGCAGTGCTTTTGCCACTTCTTCATTGCTGGGAGAAGTCATCTCAGGGTTGAAAGGGATTCCACCCCTAATGGGCACTCCAATCAGTGATGAAAACTCCTCCAACAGGGGTCCCAACTGAAAAATCTGGAAAGTGAAGCATCTCAAAGGAGGATCATAGAACTGTAGGCAAGTGTGAATCAAACTCCTCTGAGAAGGGTCCAAGTCCATAACCATATCAAGGATGCCTCCATAATGTTTTCTGAATAATGGGATATGGTCTGGAGTGATAAGTGCCTGGACCTGCCTGATGCCAGCCAGCACAGGCTCAAAGAAATGATATGAAATGTTGCTCTTCTTGGGTGCCATGACTGCTGATGAAGAGCTGAGAACAGATGCTGATGATGAAGACTGATACTGGAGATGAGCCACTGATAGGCTGAGGATGATGATGGAGGTAGCTGAAGCAGGCAACTGATGAAGAGAGCTGAAGCAGATAACTGGTGAACAGGGGTCTATGCAGATGAAGGGGTCAAAACCAAGCCAAATGTAATATGGATACCCTGAAAAACAAATAAGCAAATGTTAAATTATGCAATGATGATGTATGCAAATGATATGAAAGGGTTTGTGATCAAGCTGGATCTGATTACTGCCTTGATATAAGTCCATGTATGTCTAAGAAGTCCAGATGGAGGTTCAGAAGTCCAGTAACCAAGGTGGGGGACTCAAATAAAGAGTCACATGTCCTGGGTTAAATCACAAGAACTGTCCAAAGTGAAGCATTCTTAAACAAGTATCAGGGTATGATGTGGCCAAGGGTTCCTGCAAACATGTAAACAGCCCAACCCCCTCACAGGTGATGTTCTAAAACAAGGATCCTCAGACTTGGATCAATTATGAGAAGTGTAAACACTTCTAACCCGGAGGTACAGTGTTTACAATAACCATAAAAGATCCTCCTCTAATTCACCTCAGTTTCTGAAGGTCATAGTAAAGGTCATCCAGACTTAGCAGGCTTCCCAGATAGCCCTAGCACTACAGGAGATCTGTAGCACAGAGTTCTCAAGAAGAAACCCATATCTGAACCGTGTTTCATATTCCCGCACCAGACCGAAATGGAATGGGAAAGAACATGAACCACTCTAGCCTAGGTGTCACTCAGGTCCCAGGTATAGGACCTTAAACTCTCAGTTGAACCCCACCCACCAAAGCAAAAAACCAGATCCAGCCAGATGACAATATGACAGTATGATATATAAAGTTGTAAAGAAAGCAATAAATAACTGTGCATAAAGCAGTAAATAAAGCAAATATACAAACACAATTAGCACATAACACCCCAGTAAACACAAATCAAACAAGCGCTAGGAGGAACCCACAAAAAGAACCAGAAGCCCTGGTTACAGTATAAGGTTCCCCAGCAGAGTCGCCAAGCTGTCACTCCCACCAAAATGACACACAGGGCCAAGAGGGGTACAGACGCGAACGGTCGGCGAAAAGAGAGTGAGAACACACAGGAGTGAACTCAGAAAGACAAGAGTCGCCAGCTAGGCATTTTTATCCCGAAGGAAAGGCAATGCTGCATAGACCTAGAAAGATATGGATAAGACGGTTGCGAACCAGAGAGACTGAGAAAGGGGGTTGGTTACAACCTGGGAAGGTATTAGCACCCAGATTGTCCGCCGTACTCGACGAGATCCACGCTTAAAAGATTTGTGTTTTAAGGGGGTAGTGTCAGTGCAATTTGTGTATCATAGCTGGAAAAAGATGTACAGGTGTCAGTGTAAGAGAAGTGAAGTGTATAAGAGAAGTGTCAGTGTAAGAACAAAAGTGAAATGCTCATGATAATGAGGCTAAAAGAATAATGCTAGAAAGAGGGGGGAATATACAGAGACTTTTGTTCGATAACTGTTAAGTTATGCCTACGTATCCTCTCGTGCAATGAGGAAGTCAGAACACCGTAGTTCGACCCAAAGAGACTGAAAGATGAATTGACTTGTGAACTACTTGCTTGTCTATGCTCAAGTGTATGACCTGTCTGGCTCAGGTGCAAACTGTCTTGCATTAGACGGAAGAAGCAAGTTCTCGTTTGTGAGTGAATGAGATGAGAAAAGAATCCCGAAGGAGACGATTATTGTTTGTTTTTTTGAGTTTTCAGTCTTTTATTGCTTTTGGATGTTTGTCATAGGAAAATGAGCTTAAGCCTAAACCAATGGGTTAGTAAACTCATCACATCCTCCCTCTGATTAGGGGTAATGAGAATACCTTAAGTGTGAAGTCAGCTTCTCACACTTAATCACCTTTGATGCAGGATTAAGGTCATTAACCTACTTGTTATTATTTAGATGTTTTTGTTGTTTTTGTTTAGTGTTAAGTAATGAGATTAAGCCATAATCAGGGATTAAACAGACTCATTACACCATCCAATAAGAAGGATAATAGATGAGAATGTTTAAGCTGAGGAAAGCTCCTCAACTTAATCCATGATTAGGAATTAACCTTATGACAAAACAAAGCCTTTATTAAGTGGATTTTAGTTAATGATATGATGAAGAAGTGATTTTTATGATTTGTAAGACAACTTGAGGGGGACTTGTCCATTAACACTAGTGTTAGTCCTTCTTAACCAGTTAAGGAAGAATTAGAACCCTAATGCAAGGCCCAAGTTACAAGCTTGATGTCTTGATGATTATTAAGTGAATTGATTAAAGGATTTAAACACATTAAGGGTTTAACACTTAGGATTAAAGTTATACACTCCATCCTAATAGAAGGATGCAGGCATAAGCTTAAGCACAAAGCCTTAAAGCCTTTAGGGTTTAGTCCCTGATTATGAGGTGAGAAGAGAAGACTCAAAGAGACACAAAGGTAAAAGCTAAGTGGGGGACTAATCAATCCTAAAAGTTATCATGCTTGGAGGTCCTAGGGTTTGTGAGGCTTAAGAGGAGAAATCTTCAAGGAAGCCACCAAGGAGAAGCAAGATAGAAAAGGGATGAGATGAGAAGAGAAAAGAGGGAAGAGAAGCACAAGTGAGCAAGCTCACTCAAAGACAAGTAAAAATGCAGCAAGGATGTAAAATGACAAGATGAGAAGAGGCAGGAGGTGAAGGCAAATTCACCTCCCAAACAAACTTACCATTAACCTGAAAAGTTAGTACAAGATATGAAATGCAATGCAAATGAGATGCAATTCAATGATGCAAACCAAAACCAGAAGCATGAGTATGATGTAAATGATGCTAAAAGATGATGCAAACATGAGGCAAGGCATTAGAATGATCATACAAACATATGGATGCAAGAGAAGCATGTTTTGAACCATGAATGTTCATGAAATGTTATGGAATGCAAAAGACATACAACATGGCAAATGCAAGATGCAATGATCAAACATGATTCTAATATGTCTTAAGATGTATCATGGATCAAATGGATGCACAAAATGTCATGGCAAGTCATGGTATGCAAGCAAATGGAAGATGGATGCAAAGGAAAGCATGAATTAGGGTTTATGAACAACACACAAAGCAAAATGCCAAACCAGAAGCAAACATCATGATAAAAATTTGAAAATACAATCAAAGATACCCTAGACCTATACAAACTTACTGCCTAAAGGAGGGGGTCCAACTCTTAACCTAGTGAGAGTTATGAATTTCCTAAGTTTGCTAGGGTTTTAAGGTACCTTGACAAGAAAAATGCAAAACAAATTGAAAATGCAAGATCAATTCATGCCAATTTTATCCTATAAACTACATGTTATGCAAGATGCAATGCAAAAAGAATCATTGTCCAACTCTCAATGGTTAGGCAGAAATGAATTTTTGAAGTTTGAATCAAAATAATGCCTTGAAATGAAATTAAATCCATTGAAAATTGTCAAAAGGCATCAAGATCAAAAACGAAATTTGGTTTGAGAGTTGGACAATGTTTCTAAATGATTTTAAATGTTTTCTGAATTTTTTTGTGATTTTTAAATACCTAAAAGTATTTTTAATTAATTAATTTTCATTAATTAATTAAAAATAAACTTTTAAATGATTTAAAAATATTTTTCAATGCAAAAAATGAAAATAAAAATATTTTTGTGTTCTGAAAATTAATAAAAGGTTTGATAAAAATTTCCATAATTTTTCAATGATTTTTGCTATTTTAAATTAAATGTGCAAAACAAATGAAATAAAATGAAAATAAAAATGAATAAATGAGGAAGTAATCAGATCTGAGGGCTGGTATTCAAACTGAACGCGCGGGAGTTGACTGCGCGCGTTATCCAGTGGTTGAAATTCAAACTTGATTAAAATTGATTAATTAATTTAATTAAGTGGAATTAGGGCTTAATGACAAATCTGGGCCACACACGCGCGCGGGAGATTGACTTAGTCAAACAGATCAACGCTCCACATTCAAACCTGGACTTAAACCCTAATTAACATTAATGACCTTCAGACGGCCGGAACAGTGGTTCCGGTCGTCTTCTCCGACGAGCCATTTTTCTAACTCTCTCCAAACTCCATAAAAATGAAATCTCTCTGCCCAGAATCAAACCCCACTCATCACTGAATCAAAACCCCCAAACAAAAACCATTTTTCATTCATTAATCATGCAAATCGAAGCAAAACAAATTTAGGGCAGAAAGTTTCAGACAACTCATACATACTCAATACTCCACCATTTTCATTTTTAAACACATCATGATGATCAGGATAGCATGTAGAATCAATTTATAACAAGTAAATGAAGTTCTGGAAAATTTGTTCTTGATGGATACCTGAACTGAAGTTCTTCGAACTGGAGCTTTCTGAGCCTTTCGCTTATGCAAACTGACTTCTCTGGTCCCCCTGAGCTCAATAGAATGCTTCAAAACCTTTGTTGATGGCTGATTTGGGAGATTGCAGAAGTTCTGTTCAGGGAGGGGTGATGATCGTGTTTTGGTTTCAGTGACTTTCAGGCTGTTTCAATGGTTGGTTTGTAATCAGTGAGTCATGTTGAGATTAATGGTGAAGTTTGTTTGTATGTTTGATGCTTGTGGAGAGTGTTTCGAATGGTTTTGCATATGAGGTGAAAAATGAGAATGTTGTGTTCTTGGAGCTTTCAGGCTTGTGTGTCCTATGAAAATGAAGCCTTGGGGTGTGTTTGTAAAGTCTGGATTGGGCAGAGAGTTGTTGGTGGCCTGTTGTGATTGGTATGGGCAAGTTGCCAAAATGTCAACTTGACTTGTACTTGAGGTATGGGAAATGGTATAGCTAGCCTTTTGGCTTGTCTTGGCTCAGCTGAGTTTAGGGAGAACCATGGAATTGTTTATGAGATAAATCAGCAAGTGGATCAAGGCTTATGAGGTGTTTTGCAATTTTCACAAAGTTTGGCCCCTTTGGAAATTCTTGAGATTCAAAGCACCAAAATGCAATATTCTTTGGCCCATTCTGATCTTTAGAGGTCATGTTATCATGTTGTGAAGAGTTTGTACACTTTTGAAGCTTTTAGAACACTTGATCATACCATTTTGCAAAATGCCTCTTTGGTAGAAAATTTCAAATTATGTGAGTTTGGCCAACTTTGACAAGCCATAACTTTTGATCCAAAATGAATTAGGTCAAGTTCTTGTACTTTTTGGAAAGGGAATGATCTATTCTACAACTTTCATGACCAAAGTTTTCCCATTTGAAGCATTTTTTAATCAAAAAGCAAGGGTTGAAAAAGTTTCCCAAAATGGCAATTTTCCATTATAAGTCATTTTCTCAAAAAGTCAACTTTGCAAATGGCTTGGGATTCTTCAATTTTGTGAACTTCCAACATCTTCTATGATCAAATAAATATCATACACAATCAAAATGATGAAGAACACCCTTTGGTTGGGTCATTGGGGGCCTCAGATGCCCTGATTTTGCACTGACTTGCTCAAGAAGTCAACTCTTGATCAGATGACTTCCCCATGGAATTTCTTCATGAAAATTGATATGCATGATCCCTATACCATATAGATACCAATAGAAACAAGAATGACCAAAAAAATTGGAGTTATGGCCTTTGAAACCAAAACCCTAATTCTAGGTCATCTGTGCAGTTAAACCTGGCTCTGCTTCCATGCCAATCTCAGTTCTTGTGATTTTTTGACATTCTTGACTTTGTGAAGATACAATATGATGCTTGGACATACATGGACCCCTTTGAAGTGATTGGTGACCTTTGGAGTGGCTCAAATGGCTCTTGGATTGCTCAGATCACAAACCCTAGATGCAGATGACTTTGAACCAATGCAGTGAAGCAAATATGTGGTATGAGATACTATGATTGAACTTATGCATATGAAGATATTACAAGCCATGGTGTGAATGGGTTAGGGAAAATTTGGGGTGTTTACAATTGTGCACAGGTTTCTTATCTTCTCGCTGTTTATTTCAGCAATGGCTCTTGAACAAACAGTTAAGGATCTCCAGGCACAGAATGCACAGTTCCAAGAGCTGATCCTGAACTTGTCCAAGGGGCAAGATGAATTGAAGACACTGCTGGCCAAGAAGACTAAGAAGACTAGGAGGTCAGGGGGCCTGATCAACATGGGAAGAAGGTTCAGAGGTCCCGTCAAGACCAAAGAACAGGTTGAAGACTATGAGTCTGAAGAGTCTGATAAAGAGGGAGGCAGTCTCCACAATACTATGGGGGACTCTGATTCTGAAGCTAACTACTATCATGAGCCTAATGAAGATAAGTTCAAGATGCTGGTGGATAGAATGGATGCTATGGAATTACAGAAATCTTCTGGGCTGGATTTTGAAGACCTGAGTTTGATATCTGGGGTGGTCATACCCATTGGTTTCAAGGTTCCTACTTTTGTTGTTTATGATGGTGTCTCTTGTCCCAAGCTGCATTTGAGGTCTTATGTCAGGAGAATCCAACCTCATACTGCTGATAAGAAGTTGTGGATCCATTTCATCCAAGAGAGCTTATCTGGAGCTCAATTGGAATGGTATTATCAGTTGGAGAGTGTCAATATCCGTGATTGGAATGATCTTGCTGAAGCCTTCTACAAGCAGTATCAATACAATGTTGATTTAGATCCCACTCGCATGCAGCTTCAGAGCATGTCTATGGGTGCTAAAGAGAGCTTCAAGGAGTATGCTCAAAAGTGGAGAGACTTGGCTGGAAGAGTGCAACCACCTCTAACTGACAGGGAGTTAGTTGATATGTTCATGTGTACGCTGAATGGTCCATTTTACAGTCATCTTATTGGGAGCTCATCATCTGGCTTCACTGAGTTGATAATGACAGGAGAGCGTGTAGAAAGTGGTATCAGGAGTGGCAAGATCTAAGTGGGTGCTTCTTCATCAGGTGCTGCAAAGAAGCCTCCCAGTGGGAAGAAAGAGTCAAATGCTGTTTATGGTCAACCTGATCGTAATAGGAGGCATCAGTCTGTGAGTGCAGTTCATATCTCCAATCCAACTCCTACAACACCAGAGCAGCCACAGGGAAATCAACAGAGGGCTAGAAGGCAGTTCACTAAGATCAATATGTCAATGGCCCAAGCCTTGCAACACTTATTGAAGGCTGAACTTATTACTCTGAAAGATGCTCCTCAGAATCCTAATGTTACCTCTCCCAGGTACAATCCTAATGCACGATGTGCATATCATTCGAATTGTCAGGGACATGATACCAATAGTTGCTGGGTATTGAAGAACAAAATTCAAGATATGATTGAGGCTAGAGAAATTGAGTTTGACCCTCCGGGTACTCCGAATGTGATTACTGCTCCCATGCCAAATCATGAGAAGACCGTCAATGCCATTGATGAAGACTCACATATTTATTCAGTTGCAGAGTTGGCCACACCATTGTCTGTCATTAAGAAGAAGCTAGTACAAGCTGGGTTCTTTCTAGGTTGTCGTGAAGATTATTTGTATTGTACCTATAAGCCAGATAGCTGCTGGAGGTTGAGAGATGGAATTCAACGTCTCATGGATAAATATACCATAGTGTTTGAGAGGACTCCACCTTCCGTAGAGAGTATGGTTGATCATATAACCCAGCGTACGAAGACTGAAGAGGTGGATATGGTTGATAAAGTGCCGGTAAGGATTACTTCCAAGGGACCTGTCAAAATCACTCATAAGGGTCCAATTAAGATCACTGCTGAAGGCCCTGTGAAGATTGTTGTTGAAGCTAGAGTGGCTCCTATGGTCATTACCACTCCTGGTCCTATTCCGTATACGTCTGATAAAGCTGTGCCTTGGAATTATGGGTCTGATGTTTATATCCATGGTGTTAAGAAGGAACCCTTAGCTGATATGCCTATTGATGTTGATTATATTGCTGGATCTAGTAAGATCACACGAAGCGGAAGAGTTTTCTCTCCTCCAGTTACTTCCAAGAATGCAGTTACTCCAGCTGCTACCTCCACCACTGATGCTCGGGGCAAAGGTCCTGTTATTGAACCTATACCTACTGATGTGCCAGCTGCTGATGATCTCTCTAAGCAGATGGAAGAAGTATTAAAAATTATTCGCAAAAGTGATTATGACATTATTGATCAGTTGGGGCATACTCCCTCCAAGATTTCCATGCTGTCTTTGTTGTTATGTTCTGAAGCTCATGCCAAGGCTTTGATTAAGTTTCTGAAGACTGTCCATGTACCCAATGAAATTTTTGTTGACCAGTTTGAAAATTGTGTTGCCCACTTGACCTATGATAATGGGTTAGGTTTCTCTGATGCTGATTTGACTCCTGCCAAGAGGGATCATAACAGGGCTCTGCATATCTCAATTGAATGCAGGGGCACTACCCTGTCACATGTATTGATAGACAATGGTTCCTCTCTGAATGTGTTGCCCAAAGAAGTCCTGAATAAGCTGAGTCCTGAAGATGTTGTACTGAAGCCCAGTAACATAGTGGTGAAGGCTTTTGATGGTTCAAGAAGAGTGGTGCATGGAGAAATTGATCTCCCAATCAAAGTTGGTTCTCAGGTTTTTAATGCTACCTTTTATGTCATGGATATTCGTCCGTCATATTCTTGTTTGCTTGGGCGTCTCTGGATCCATGGGGCAAGTGCTGTAACCTCTACATTACATCAGAAGCTGAGATATCCGGTGGAAGGAAAAGTTGTTACTGTCTACGGAGAGGAAGGATATGTTGTTAGCCATGTGAACACCTTCAAGTATCTTGAAGTGGAAGGTGAATATGTTGAAACTCCGTGTCAGACATTTGAAGTGGTTCCTTGGATTGTTAATGATTATGAAGCTCCTCCTGTTGTCAAGAAAGTTCATGTGGTCACCAGAGTACCTCCAACAATGGCTTCCCTTAAAGATGCTAGAGCTGTGGTGGATGAAGGTGGTTGTACTATTTGGGGTCAGCTTCCTGATATCCCTTACAAGTCTGACAAATTTGGTTTGGGTTTCACTGCAGAGTCCCAGAAGGCTGTTCGTCGTGCTCGTGCTGTTCGTATCACCAATCAGGGGATTATGAAGAATCAGATCAATGTTGTGGGTGACTATGATGAAGACTACAACCTGGATGCTTGGATTTTTCCTACTGTGGGTGCTGGGCTCAACAACTGGAAAGCTGAAGATGTTATTCCTATCTCCTTTAGTCAGGAGTAAATACTATTACTGTGTTGTTGCTCTTTAAGTTTGTAATTTCTTGAACAATTAAAACTCTCAAGCCTTGTGCCTTACCCGGGGCACAATGGTGTGCTTGTTACGGGCTGTCATTTCATTTGCATACTTCATTCAATAAAAATCAGTGGACGTTTCGTTTTCGTAAATATTGTGTTCCTTGTCTTTCTTTTATTTTTATTTTATCAGCTATGTGTTCTTACACACACCCACATCACTAAAATGCAGATCCTCATCCACTCTGGATCCTGTTGATAACAGTTCTACTATTGCCAATTATAATTTCGAGAATCCGATCTATCAAACTGAAGACGGAAATGAGGACGATTGTGAAGTACCTGTGGAGCTTGCTAGGTTGTTACAACAAGAAGAGAAAGCTATACAGCCACATGAAGAGCCAGTCGAAGTTGTGAATCTGGGAACTGAAGAAAACAGGAAAGAGGTCAAGATAGGGGCTGAATTAGAGGATAGTGTCAAAAGCAGGTTGATTCAGATGCTACGTGACTATGTGGAGATCTTTGCTTGGTCTTATGAAGATATGCCAGGGTTGGATACAGACATTGTGGTTCACCATTTACCAGTGAAAGAAGATTGTCGTCCAAAGAAACAGAAGGTTCGTCGTATTCGTCCTGAAATGTCAGAGAAAATTAAGGCAGAGGTAATGAAACAGTTTGATGCAGGGTTCTTAGCTGTGACTTCTTATCCTCAGTGGGTTGCAAATGTGGTGCCGGTACCCAAGAAGGATGGTAAGGTACGTATGTGTGTGGACTACAGGGATTTGAACAAGGCTAGCCCCAAAGATGACTTTCCACTTCCTCATATTGATGTTCTGGTAGACAATACTGCTCAGCATAAGGTTTTCTCTTTTATGGATGGTTTTTCTGGTTACAATCAGATCAAAATGGCACCTGAAGATATGGAGAAGACAACATTTGTTACACAGTGGGGCACCTTTTGCTATAAAGTGATGCCATTTGGTTTGAAGAATGCAGGGGCAACATATCAGCGTGCTATGGTGGCTTTGTTTCATGATATGATTCATCATGAGATAGAGGTATATGTGGATGATATGATAGCTAGGTCCCAGAATGAAGAGCAACATCTTGATCATCTTCATAAGTTGTTTGAGAGGTTGAAGAAATACAAGTTGAGATTAAATCCAAACAAGTGTACTTTTGGAGTTAGATCTGGTAAGCTCCTGGGTTTCATTGTCAGTGGAAAAGGTATTGAAGTGGATCCTGCAAAAGTGAAAGCTATACGAGAGATGCCAGCTCCCCGTACTGAGAATGAGGTTAGAGGTTTCTTGGGACGACTGAATTACATTGCAAGATTTATTTCCCAATTAACTGCCATCTGTGAGCCAATCTTCAAGTTGTTGAAGAAAGACCAGGTGATGGAATGGAATGATGAATGCCAAACTGCCTTTGATGAAATCAAGAGATATCTGCTGGAACCACCAATATTGATGCCACCAGTTGATGGAAGACCCTTGATTATGTACTTAACAGTGTTAGACAACTCAATGGGGTGTGTGTTGGGGCAACATGATGAGTCTGGTCGAAAAGAGCAGGCAATATACTACCTTAGCAAAAAGTTTACCGACTGTGAAACAAGATATTCACTGCTCGAGAAAGCTTGTTGCGCTTTGGCATGGGCTGCTCGCCGACTAAGACAGTATATGTTGACCCATACTACCTTATTGATTTCGAAGATGGACCCAATCAAGTACATATTCGAGAAACCTGCTCTCTCCGGAAGAATTGCAAGATGGCAAATGATCCTGACAGAATATGACATACAATATACTACTTAGAAGGCTATTAAAGGAAGTGTTGTGACTGATCATTTGGCTCACCAAGCAGTAGATGATTATCAGTCAATGAGTTTTGAGTTCCCTGATGAAGACATTATGATTATTACCAAAGAACCTGGACAATATGACGGACCTGAACAAGGATCCCGATGGACTATGGTTTTTGATGGAGCTTCTAATGCTCTAGGTAATGGTGTTGGTGTTGTGATTAGTTCCCCTGAAGGTTGTCATACCCCGATTACTGCCAGACTTTGTTTCTATTGTACCAATAACATGGCTGAGTATGAGGCATGTATCCTGGGTATCAAAGCTGCCATTGATATGAAGATTCAGTTCCTTGATGTGTATGGAGATTCAGCCCTGGTAGTAAGTCAGATTAAAGGAGATTGGGATACCAAGCATGATAACCTCATTCCTTACAGAGAGCATGTGTTGTCTTTGATCCCACATTTTAAAGAGATTACCTTTGGACATATTCCACGAAAAGAGAATCAATTGGCAGATGCTTTGGCCACCATGGCATCTATGTTTGAGATCAGTTGGGATGATGAAGCTCCCAAGATTACTATTGATAGATTTGAGAAGCCTGCATACTGCAATGAGATTGACACTGAAGGGGCAGAGGAGAAACCTTGGTTCTATGAAGTGAAAAGATATCTTGAAGCTCAAGAGTTCCCTGAAGGGGCATCTGTCAAAGATAGGAAGTTTCTGAGAAGGTTTTCTGCTAAGTTCTTTTTGAGTAATGGGATTTTGTACAAGCGCAATCATGATTCAACTATGCTTCGTTGTGTGGATAAGAAGGAAGCAACAGAGATTATGGAAGATATGCATGATGGGATCTTTGGCACTCATTCTAGTGGTCATACTATGGCAAAGAAGATATTGAGAGCAGGTTACTATTGGTCTACCATGGAAGCTGATTGCTATCAACACTCCAGAACATGTCACAAGTGTCAAATTTATGCTGATAAAGTACATGTACCTCCATCACCATTGAATGTGTTGACTGCTCCTTGGCCTTTTGCCATGTGGGGCATTGATATGATTGGTGAGATCAAACCTACTGCTTCTAATGGGCATCGTTTCATCCTGGTTGCTATTGATTACTTCACGAAGTGGGTGGAGGCAGCTTCATTTGCTTCTATTACCAAGAATGTTGTGGCTCGATTCATTAAGAGTAATCTCATATGTAGGTATGGCATCCCTGAAAGGATTATTACTGACAATGGCTCTAATCTGAACAACACTATGATTACTGATCTCTGCACGCAGTTCAAGATTAAGCATCACAACTCTTCTCCGTATCGCCCGAAGATGAATGGGGCAGTTGAAGCTGCTAATAAGAACATTAAAAAGATTGTACAGAAGATGACTGTTACCTACAAGGATTGGCATGAGATGTTACCACTTGCTCTTCATGGTTATCGTACTACAATACGTACTTCAAAAGGGGCAACTCCATTCTCCTTAGTCTATGGTATGGAAGCAGTGCTGCCCATTGAAGTTCAGATTCCCTCCTTAAGAATTATGAAGGATTCAGGCTTGGATGAAGATGAGTGGATTCAGACTCGACTTGACCAGATAAATTTGATTGATGAGAAGAGGTTAGCAGCAGTTTGTCATGGCCAGATGTACCAGAAACGAATGATCAAAGCTTTTAATAAGAAGGTTAAGCCAAAGGTATATCAGGTTGGTGACTTGGTAATCAAGCGTATCATATTACCACAGGGTGATCCTAGGGGCAAGTGGACTCCTACATATGAAGGACCATTTGTAGTCAAGACAGTATTCTCAGGAGGTGCCATGATACTTACTACTATGGATGGTGAAGACTTCCCACAGCCTGTAAACGCAGACATAGTTAAAAAATACTACGCATAAAAAGAGACCCGCTAGGTTGACTGGCCTAGGCAAAAATAAGGGCATCCCGGCAAACCAAAAGGGTTTGGGCAAAAATTAGGGATATATATAAAAAATGTACACCCGGCAAGTCGAAAACCTGAAAAGGCGGCTTGGGCAAAAAAGGGTATCCCGGTGGATTGAAAACCTGAAAGGGCAATCCAGGCAAAAGTTAGGGATTAAAGCGTATGACTATGTCTCGTTTGGATCACCCATGAAACTGCAACCAGTTGTGTTACTTACTCAAGTTTGAACAGATAAAGCTCAATCCAATCGTTTCCGTCTCAACAGCAGAAGATGAGATATTTGAAGATAATGGCAATAGTAGAATTGAAACTCAATAGGATTATTTCCCACATAGCTGATTTTCTTTGTTTTGTAAAAAAATTTACGACGAATTCCTCTTACTAGGATTTCTGTCTCCTTGTACAAAATTACCTATGTATAGGTCACTTTATGATATAAATAAAATTCCATCTTTGAATCCAGATTTACTTTTACCCTATTTACATAAGCGAAACGTCCATTGGTTGTGTTTGAATGTATGTATGCTTTTGAATATGATTGATGTTTACCAGAAATGCATGAAAATGCAGTAATAGTATTTACTAAGGACGAACAAAGGAAGGATGTCAACGAAGCTTCGCCGGTTCATCTCTACAAGACAGTTACGAATCCCCAGTAGGACAAATCCATCTTCATAAAGTCACATCTCCCCTGGAATTTATATCCATCTCTTTTATCCTCATACGGATAGTCGGGAATTTACTCTTCCAATAGGAGTACGACGAACGAAGACGGGAGGTTTTGTATACCCTACTATCAAACGAATACGGGAGGTTATGTATACTATATTATCAGACAAGACGAGAACGAGTTCCTCATATTCTCCGGCAACAAATCGGGATTTATTTTCCCTGGCCAGCAGTTGTTATACGAAGATATCCAGACGCTTCAAGCTGCATACATACATCATTTACATCATAACATACATATACATAAATACATAATACATTACTTAAGTGCATCATATCATACATGCATACATAGTGCATAAGCTAATATTATCATACAGAATGTTATAATCTTGTTTTTCAGGTTAATTCTCCAGCAGAGAAATTTCATCAACAAATTGTGACTATTGGGCCGTTGTTTATCTTCCCAAAAGTTATCATTTCCTCAGGATGTTGTTATCTTCCTGAAAGCTTCTTATACCTCAGGACGTTGTTTATCTTCCTGAAAGCATATCATGACCTTGGGCCGTTGTTTATCTTCCCAAAGGTTACATCAGTATACCTCAGGACGTTGTTTATCCTCCTGAAAGCATATCATTTGCTCAGGACGCTGTTTATCCTCCTGAAAGCATATCATTTCCTCGGGATGTTGTTCATCTTCCTGAAAGCTATCACGACCTTGGGCCGTTGTTTATCTTCCCAAAGGTTATCTCCTTACCTCAGGACGTTGTTTATCCTCCTGAAAGCATATCATTTCCTCAGAACGTTGTTTATCCTTCTGAAAGCATACCACTACCTCAGGACGTTGTTTATCCTCCTGAAAGCATATCATTTCCTCGGGACGTTGTTTATCTTCCTGAAAGCATATTAAGACTTTGGGTCGTTGTTTATCTTCCCAAAGGTTACATCATTTCCTCAGGACGTTGTTTATCTTCCTGAAAGCTATTATCATTTCCTCGGGACGTTGTTTATCTTCCTGAAAGCATATTAAGACTTTGGGTCGTTGTTTATCTTCCCAAAGGTTACATCATTTCCTCAGGACGTTGTTTATCTTCCTGAAAGCTATTATCATTACCTCAGGACGTTGTTTATCCTCCTGAAAGCATATCATTACCTCAGGACGTTGGTTATCCTCCCGAAAACTATCATTATATCTTCATATTTTTGACTGCTTTATCCTCCAAGAAATGTATCTGAAGAACTTTTCTCCAAGTGGCATCTTTAAGCCCACTCAAGCATATTCAACTAGTCATCAATATCACTCTACGCACCGGTGAGTGCAAATTTTTGGGCTTTTGTGTTCAATCCCCTTCAACCTTCCAGGTCACGACTGGCAAATATACCAATCTAACCCCTCAGGTTTCAGAAAATTGAACAGGGGAAGCTGTTGCACCCCAAAATTTTCCCTCACAATACAAGACTTTGTGTGCTAAGAAGGTTCACAAGGTTCACAAGACCTTTCATGAGGTTCATGAAGTTTACAAGACACTTTATGAGGTTCACAAGGTTCACAAGACCTTTCATGAGGTTTATGAAGTTTACAAGACACTTTATGAGGTTCACAAGGTTCACAAGACCTTCCATGAGGTTCACAAGATTCACAAGACATCTTATGAGGTTCACAAGGTTCACAAGGTTCACAATTGGTCAGAAGTTTGACAATTCCCTCAGGCAAGGCATTCTCCTAAACAGTGCATCCAAAACTAGGGTTTTGACTTTAATCAGGCTAAATGGACTTCCAAGACTTCAAGTGAGCTTCATAACATCTTATATGTGTCTAAGAATCCCCATGACAAGTTTCAAGACTTTTCTCAAAAGTTTGCTCAGTCAAATGATCAGATAAGTCAAAATCAGTCAAAGCAGTTAAAAAGTCAAACTGAGGTCAACTGTGGTCAAACCAAAGTCAAACTTCATGATTTTTTGCCAACATCAAGTATATGAAGTAAAATTCATCATTTGATCAAGGGTTGATCATAATTCATCAGGGATATTTCAGATCATCAAGAATCAGAGGTTTCTAAATTAGGGTTTCCTCAGGAAAAGTCAACTGAACTTTGACCAGCCATAACTTTCACATGCTTCATCACCAATTCTCCATCCAAAGCTCATTTTGAAGGAAATTGAATTCTCTAAAACTTTGTGTCTCACAAGCCAAGCCCAAAAATGCTTCATTTGGAAGGTATGAGCTAAGACATTATAGGTCCTTTTGAAAGTCAACAAAAAGTCAACAACTTCAAAAGGGCATAACTTGAGAATGGTAAATAATATGGACATGAAACCAGTGGGGTTGGTTAGAGGACTCTTCAAGCTTTCCAAAATGTCCAAGAACACCCTCATAGCATTAAAATTGAAGGATTTGTGCCTTTGCAAAGTTGGGAAATTTTTGGTTGGTTTATGAAGAAAATGGAGGTTTAAAACCAATTTTTTCTAAATGGGCTTGCCATATGATGATCCAATCCATACCAATACTTCATGCACGACCCAACCCTCAAATATTCAGATTTTTTATTATTTTATTTTATTTATTTTTGATTTTATTCATTTAAAATCATTTTAAATTAAAATAAAATAGAAAAATCAAATATTTAAATGAGATTGTGCTTCTAGAAAGTCAAGATTGCTTGGATCAAATTGATACAAAAATTATGGTGATTGGCTTGAAATAGAAAGGTCTTATTCAAGAATATTTGAAATTTAAGCTTGAATCTTTTTCAATCTCATTGATCCAAATTTTCCACACAATGATCCATTATTTTTGACTTAATCCATTGTACTATAAGTATACAACATAACCCTAATGCAAGAACACGAAAATTCTGCCTCAAAGAGTAAGTTGCAACTTTCAAAAATTCATCACAAAACTCAAATTCGGATTCCAAGTTACAACCACTTTCAAGACAATTTGAAGGTTGCTATGTGTTACTGGATGTTCATAGAATGATTTTGGATCATAAACAACATCTAAAACACCTTATATTGCATAACCCGAATTCATAATGTTCATCATATTCTTGATTTTCGATTTTGCATATTGACTGGATTTTAATGACTTTTGATCATTGTTTTGTGTTTGTATTAAGTTATTGATTGATTTTGGATAGTTTAATTGGAGTTTCATTGCAGGTTTGAGAAATCACCATGGCTAGGGTTTCGGCCATGAGATTAGGGTTTTGCTTTAAACCAAATATAAACAAATTCTAAGAACACAGAACAATCGTATGAAGCTTAAGGATCATGATGCACTAATTAATTTTGAGAAATTGTACAGTTTTGATGATGTTTCATTTTCGTAGGTTCTTGTATTTGAAAATTCGCAGGAAATTCCATAGGTGAATTCACAGCAAAATTTGTAGGTGCCAAGGAAGAAGATGATGCCCTGGCGCGAATTTCAGATTTTGAATACTTGATATAATATTTTTTGTTTTGTTATTGATATTGTTTCACAGTTGTGTGGTTGGCTCAGTTGGTTAAGGGACGCGCGTGTGAGGCTTTGGTCCAGGGATCGAATCCTGGCTTCCACAATTTTTCTTGTTTTTCCATTTGAATTATTAAACTTAATATATAATGAATTATAGCCATTATACTATCAGAAGCGCCCTCCCGGCTGGATGGAAAGTATGCCTGCGTATTGTTTAAAGGTCCTGGGTTCAATTCCCCCCCAGGCCTTTTGTTTTGTTTTCTTTTTTTCATGATTTTCCAGGATTAAGCAACAAAACAAAATGAAGTTCTTCCTTTATCACCAAGCGCGCGCTGGCCCAGTGGTTGATCTTGTTGGCTGGAAGTTGTGAGAGCTAAGGGGCTGGGTTCGAATCCCAACCCAGGTAAGTTCTTTTGTTTCTTTTTTTTTCCATTATTTGTTTGGTTGTTTATTATTATTATTAATTTTAATTAAACTATAATCCTAATTTAATCCTAAAATATTTTCATAAACCAAGATTAACCCTAAAAATATTTTTCTAAAACCCTAATTGTAAATATTAGTTATTTGTTTATTTTAATTCTTGCTTATATTTTTAATTAATAAATAAATCTTAATGTTTCTAATAAACCCTAATTTTCTTCTATTTAAAACTTAATCCTATTTTATTTAATTATGTACATATGTTATAATTTGTTTATAATTTAAATCTTGTTTTAAATAATTAAAATTTTGTAAATATAATTATGATTAATCTTATTTTCATAATATGCATATATTCTATAACTTGTTTATAATTAAATTTTGTATATAAATAATTTTTAATATATGTTTAGAGATAGTTAAAAATTGCTAATTTAATTTTGTAATTATAATTTTATTTTCATAATATGTTTATAATTAACTTAATTTTTATAATTTGCATATAACTTAAAACTTTAGAATAATTAGTATAATTGCTTATATTTTCTTATTAATCTTAAATAATAATTGTTTATAAAAATTGAACTTTTAATTATTATAATATTCTTGCTTATTTCATCATTATTATTATTAATTATATTTATGTGATATTTATTATTACTAACCCCATTTAACTTTGTATTATTTTTATTATTATTTTTTACTAACCCAATTATTATTATTATTTATTATTTTGCTTATTTATTTAATTTGCTTTTATTATTATTATGTAATTGTCTCCTGGATGTAATATTGTAATGTTTTAATATTTATTTTATGCTATGGTTAGTAAAATAGGGAGTGTAACATGTTTGTATGTTTAAAATTAATTTAGCTCATTAAATTTAAAGATAAATATTAAAATTGTACATTCACACACGTAAGTCGATCTTTGATCGCCATCTCACCTCCATAAGGATACCTCTCATGTTGCCTATTACAAAAAGGTCAAGTAGGGTGTATAAAGCAAAAGTCCCTCATCTCACATCATCTAGTCCCTAAACAGATAAAAGATCAAGTCCCTTTCGAATGTTGCCTTCGTAATGATCTTGTCCCTTTCGAATAAAGATGATAAGTCCCTTCGAATTGCTTATACACCCCACAGTTGCCTAAATAACAGATGACCCTTCACTTGTTCCTTACATCCAAGGTAATGACTACCTATTCCTTAATAATAGGGATAGTCTTACCACTTAAAGGATTCAAGAACAGAAAAGATTTAAACTTAGGGTAGGTTCCTCTTAGATACTTGCTCACTCTTCAAAACAATTTCAAACACTTCACACTTCAAACAATTTTCAAAACAAAGGTTTTTTACGCATCCGTACATGGATCATTATGAAACTCTTAAGAAAATTTTTATTCACACACTACACTTCTCAAAACAATTTAAAGTGAGCTAAGTAACTAAGAGCCCATGGATAACCATGGATGTAAAAGGTGCTAACACCTTCCCTTTACATAACCTACCCCCCGAACCCAAAAATCTTTTAAGGTCTTTCCTGTTCTTTTATACCCTTTCCTTTGGATAAAATAAAAGTCGGTGGCGACTCTTGCTATCCGCAACATAACTAAAGTCAGTTCTCCCACCGTGTTACACCTACACCAAAAGAGACTCATAAATCACCCTTTGATCAGGATGTGGATGAATTTATGAGGATAATAAAAAGAAGTGACTACAAAGTTGTGGATCAGCTCCACCAGACTCCTTCTAAGATCTCCATATTATCTCTGTTGTTGTGTTCCGAAGCTCACCGGGATGCATTACTCAAAGTTTTGCATGCTGCCTACATGCCAGAAGAGATCATAGTGAATCAGCTTGAAACAGTGGTGTCTAATGTCAATACTAGCCATGGGCTAGGTTTCACCAATGTTGATTTGACAACAGAAGGATGTCACCACAACAAGTCTTTGCACATCACCCTGGAGTGCAAAGGGGCTGTACTCTCTCATGTTCTTGTGGACACTGGGTCTTCACTCAATGTCTTGCCGAAGAAAGCTCTTGTCAAGCTCGAATATGATGTAATAGCTCTCCGACCAAGCAATCTTGTGGTCAGGGCTTTTGATGGCTCCAAGAGGTCTGTTCTTGGAGAGGTGGAGCTGCCTGTGATAATAGGTTCGCAAATATTTAAGACCACTTTCTATGTGATGGACATATAGCCAGCCTACAACTGTCTGTTGGGTCGACCATGGATTCACGCCGCTGGCGTAGTTACGTCGACCCTTCACCAGAAATTGAAATATGAGTGGGAAGGACATATTATCACCATCTGTGGTGAACAGGACATTTTTGTTAGCCATCTGGCTACATACAAATACATTGAGATGGATGGTGAAATCCATGAAACCATGAGCCAGGGGTTCGAGGCTCTGAATATCAATGAGGCGACGATTGAAGTATTTGCTGCATCCCAGGAAGATAGGATGGGTACTTCAATTGTCTCCTATCAGCAAGCCCGGAAGGTTGTTGAAGATGGAAATGCCCAAGGTTGGGGCAAGCTACTACCAGTGAAGAAGAAGGAGGACAGATTCGGTTTGGGTTACAAACCATTCCGACAAGATCAATCAGAGGCTGCTAAAGAGCCCAAGTTCATCAGTGGGGGGATGCTCACCCCGGATGCTGTTAACAACATGGAAGACGAGGCGGAAAGCAACCTCAACCTAGAGAGCTGGATTCGTCCAAGGATCCCGGGTCATCAAGTCTTTAACTGGTCTTCTCAGGAAATTATAAGGGTTACTCCTGCAAAGTAATTATTATTTCTTGCTTTTTTCAGCATGTATCAAGTCCTGCATCTTGCCCAAGGTGTCAGGACTGTCGCTCCCGAAGATTTGCATCTCGGTACAAGCGCGAACGGTCGGTGAAGAGGGAAATGAAAATGAAGATGAATAGAGTCGCCAGCTAGGTATTTTTATCCCGAAGGAAAGGTAATGTTGCATAAACCTAGAAAGATATGGATAAGACGATTGCGAACCAGAGAAACTGAGAAAGGGGGTTGGTTACAACCTGGGAAGGTATTAGCACCCAGATTGTCCGTCGTACTCGACGGGATCCACGCTTAAAATATTTGTGTTTAAAGGGGTAGTGTATGTGCTATCTGTGTGCAAATGCTGGAAGAGAATGTACAAGTGTCAGTGCAAGAAAAAGAATTGCTCAGGAACTGAGGCTTAGAAAAGAGAATGCTGAAAGGGGGGAAGACACATAGACTTTTGTTCGATAACTGTTAAGTTATGCCTACGTATCCTCGCGTGTAATGAGGAATTCAGAACATCGTAGTTCGACTCAAAGAGACTGAAAGATAAATTGACTGTGAACTACTTGCTTGTCTATGCTCAAGTGTATGACTCGTCTGGCTCGAGTGCTAACTGTCTTGCATTAGACGGAAGAAGCAAGTTCTGGCTTGTGAATGAAGATGATGAGAAAAGAATCCCAAAGGAGACGATTATTGTTTGTTTTTGGTGTTTTCAGTTTTGTTATTGTTTTTGGTATTTCGCATAAGTTAATGAGCTTAAGCCTAAATCAAAGGCTTGTAAACTCATTATATCCTCCCTGATTAGGGATAATGAGAATACTTAAGTATGAGATAAGCATCTCAACTTAATTACCATGATGATGTAGGATTAAGATCATTAACCTACTTGTGATTATTAAGATGTTTTTTTTGGATTTTTGTTTAGTGTTAAGTAATGAGTTTAATCTTTAATCACAGATTAGTGAACTCATTACACCATCCTAATAGAAGGATAATAGATGAGAACACTTAAGCTGAGGAAGATACCTCAACTTAATCCATGGTTAGGGATTAAATTCATTATATAACAAAGCCTTTATTAAGTGTATTTTAATTAAGGGGTGAGATTAAGAAATGAATTTTATGGTCTGTAAGACAACTTGAGGGGGACTTGTCCATTAAACACTAGGGTTAGTCTTTCTTGACCATAAAGGAAGAATTAGAACCCTAATGTAAGGCCCAAGTTACAAGATGAAGTCTTAGTGATTATTAAGATGATTTGATTAAGAGGTTTAAAAAAATTAAAGGTTTAACACTTAGGATTAAAGTTATACACTCCATCCTAATAGAAGGATACAGGCATAACCCTAATTCCAAAGTCCTAAAACCTGAAAGGTTTAGTCTCTAATGATGAGATGAGAAGAGAGACACAAAGAAGACTCAAAGGAAAAATTCTAAGGGGAACTAATAAGTCCTAGAAATTTATCATGCTTGGAAGTCCTAGGGTTTGTGAGGCATAAGAAAAGAAGTCTCCAAGGAAGCCACCAAGGAAGAAGTAGATGAAAGGAAGATGAGAAAGAAGAACAAGTTACTTACTTCATTGAAGAAGATAAGTAACTTGAAGAAAGAAAGGAAGAGAAACACAAGTGATCAAGCCCACTCAAAGACACACAAAATTCAGCAAGGATGCAATATGAAAGTATGAGAAGAGGTGGGAGGTGAAGGCAAATCCACCTCCCAGACAACTTACCATTAACCTGAAAAGTTAGCACAAGATGCATAAGGAAAGAAATGAAATGAAACAATGCATATGCAAGGGCAAAGACCAAGACCATAAGCATTTACATGATGAAAATGATGCTATGATATGATGCAAAGACATATAATATGCATATGTGTGATCATACAAAAGAATGAATGCAAATGAAGCATGTAGGAAGCATGTAAACACATGGATGTTTATGAAATGAAATGGATGCAAAGTATAGCAAATGTATGAATAAATGATCAATCAATGTTCAAGCAATGTCTTAAGATGTCTAAGATGACATACAAATGCTTAGAATGGCATGGCAAGTTCATATGTTCATGCAATGCAATGGAAGATGCAAGTAAAGATGCAAAATTAGGGTTACATGGAAGGATGAGATGCAAATGAAAAAGACAGAAGCAAATGACATTATAAAAAATAGAAAATGTACTCAAAGGGACCCTAAACCTACACTAGGTTACCATCCAAAGGGGGAGGTCAGAAGCTAAACCTAGAAGAAGTTATGAATTTCCTAAGTTTCTAGGGTTTTTTGGGTGATCTTCGATGTAAAATGCCAAATAATTTGAAAATGCAAGATAAAAATGAAACAAAAATGTTTTTGGATGCTAAAGGCCATGCATAGAACAATGCAAAAAGAACCATTCACAAACTCAACATGGTTTAAAAGTTATGAATTTTTGAAGTTAGGGTTAGAAAATGAACATTTTTAAGAACCCTAATTCATTGAAAAATCTCAAAATATGATCAAAACCAAAAAGAAATTTGTATGGTGAGTTTGTAAATGCTTCTAAATGTCTAAGAATGCTCTCTGATTTTTTTGGTAATTTTTAAATACTTAAATGTATTTTTAATTAATTAAAATGAATTAATTAATTAAATAAAACATTTAAATGATTTAAAAATACTTTTTTTGTGCAAAAAATAAAAATAAAAATATTTTTGGTTTCTGAAAATTAATAAAAGTCATGATAAAAAATTTCAGATTTTTTTAATGATTTTTGCTATTTTAAATAATTATATGAAAAGAAATGTATAAAAAATAAATAAAAGGAAAAGTATGTCAATCCAATGGTCCATATTTGAATTCAGGGGGAAGGGGTTGACTGCGCGCGCAGATGGAGGGTCCAGATCACTCCTAGCTAATTAATCTGATTTAAATTAATTAATCACATTTAGGGTTTAATGACCTAATCCTGGCCGTACTCTCACTAACCCTAATCTCAATCCTACGGCCCACATTCAAACTGGGGAGATTAGTCCTAATTAAACTCAGGTGACCAGAGCTAAGCTCTGGTCATGTTCTTCGGCCACACCTTCAAACCAACTTCTTCCCTATGCCAAATTAGGAGCTCTAACTCTCCAGATTCACTCCTCTAACAATCCTAAGCAAGAATCAACCCTCAAACCACATTTATATTGCATCAAACACAAGATTCGAATCTAAACATAAAAACTGCAAAAGTTTCAGAAGCACGATACAAGCTTAATACTCAACCATTTTCAAAAGTAAAAGGTGCAATGTGATCAGTGAAGCATGAAGAACATTTCTATAACAAAAAATACAAGTTCTGGAAAATTTGTTCTTGATGATACCTGAGGTGAAGCCTTACTATCTGGAGCTTTCTGGCCACTTCCTTGGTGCTTTTCCACCCCAATGAACCCCTTGATGCTTCTGGCAAGCTTGAAACAAGTTTATGTTGGCTGTTTTTGAAGTTTCAGTTCAGAGTATGTCAAAATCGTGTTTTTGTTTGAGGTGGTTTCAGGCCAATGTGAGGGGTGGGAAATGATCTGGAGGATGTATGGAGATGATTGGTGAAGTTTGTTTGAAGTTTTGATGCTTGAGCAGGGAGAATAGAAGAAGAGAAGTTTTGAGGGATGTTTTGGCAATCTGAGCTATGGGATGATTCATGCTTGTGTCTTGTATGAAATGAGTCCTTTGAGGCATGTATGTGAAGCTGTGATAGGTCAGAGGAGTTGTTGTGGCATATGCTGATTGGTATGGGTGATTTTGCAAAAAAGTCAACATTGTGTACTTGAGGTATGGGCATGGTGCAGGTCTGAGATTTTGGGGTGTCTGGCCTCAGCATGAATCAAGGGTGGCCATGGGATAGGTTTGATGCAGCTAGAACACATGGAACTAGGGTTTGTATGAGTTTTGCATATTTTCCCTCTTTGGTGTATCTTGTGATGCAAGGCATGAAATGTTGTGGTTCCTTGGGCAATTCTGAGCAAAATGAGTCATGTGATGTTGTTATGATGTTTAGAAGTCAATTATAGGTAACTTAGAAGCTTGGCAAGTGAATTTGCAAAAATCCCTCTTTGGCATGAATGTGAAAATTATGTGATTTTTGACAACTTTGAAGGATCATAACTTGAGTTCCATATTGAATTAGAGCATGTTCTTGTACTTTTTGAAAAGGGAAAGACCTAATCTACAACTTTCATGACCAAGAATTTTTCATTTCAAGCATTTTTGGATGAGAAAGAGGAGGTTGAAAAACTTTCCCAAAATGGAAAGTTTCCATTACAAGTCATTTCCATTTTTGGCAACTTTTGGTTTAGCTCAAATTTCTTCAATTTTGTGAACTTCCAAGCACTACAATGATCAAATAAAGATCATAGAACTTCAATTTGATGAAAATACTCCTTTGGTTCCATTGTTGGGGGCCTCAGATGCCCTGATTTTGACTTAACTTGCTCAAGAAGTTACCTAATGAACAGATGACTTCCACAATGAATTTATTCATCAAACTTGGTACACATGATCCTTATAACATCTTAAGAACATTAGAAACAAGAATGGACCAAAAATTTGGAGTCAAGGCCTCTGAAACTAAAACCCTAATTTTGGTCATCTGTGTAGTGAAAACCCTAGCTCTGCTTCCATGCCTTGCCAGTTATTGTGATTACTTGACTTCCATGAACTTTGAGGGATATAATATGATGATAGAACACACATGGACCCCCTTGGAATTTTTTGAGGCCTTTGGGATGGCTCAGATGGAATCTTGGATTGCTCAGATCACAAACCCTAGATGCAGATGAACTTGAACTATGTAGTGAAACAAACATGCAATATGAGATGCAATGCTTATGCTGAAACAGAGATGAAAGATCACAAGCCATGGTGTGATGAAGAGTGAGGTAAAATTTGGGGTGTTTACAAGGACTCATTTTGTAATAGGGCCATATTGTAATTTTGTGCAAATGGATTATCAATGAATGTCGGACATCTTTTGCAAACAAGTCTCTTTTTTTTCGCTCACTGTCTTTTCATTTTTTACTTTTGTACAAAACAATAAAATGGCAATGTTTTCAAAATAATAACTTCATTTTCACTTTTTCTAAACAAGATTAAAATCGATCACTAAAAAGAACCAATCTGAAACGAACCATCGGGAGGAGGTTGAAACAGTTAACCTTGGTACCGAAGAGGATTTGAAAGAAGTAAAGATTGGGGCCAGTCTGCAAGTTTCAGTAAAAGAACAGCTCATTGACATGCTTCGAGAATACATCGACGTTTTTGCTTGGTCCTATCAAGACATGCCAGGTCTAGATACGGATATTGTTATGCACAAGCTGCCCTTGAAAGAAGATTGCCCTCCAGTGAAGCAAAAGCTACGCCGTACTCGCCTAGATATGGCCATGAAGATTAAAGAAGAGGTACAAAAATAGTGGGACGCCAGTTTCCTTGCTGTAACTAGTTACCCATCGTGGGTTTCTAACATTGTACCAGTACCTAAGAAGGATGGCAAAGTACGGATGTGTGTGGATTACCGGGATCTGAACAGAGCTAGCCCGAAGGATGATTTCCCATTACCTCACATTGATGTATTTGTCGACAACACAACTCAGTTCTCGGTATTTTCCTTCATGAATGGATTTTTTGGGTATAATCAGATCAGAATGTCACCCTAAGACATGGAGAAGACAACCTTCATCACACCTTGGGGCATATTTTGTTATAAGGTAATGCCATTTGGGCTGAAGAACGTCGGTGCAACTTATCAACGGGCTATGTTGACATTATTCCACGACATGATCCATAAAGAAATTGAATGCTACGTGGATGATATGATTTACAAGTCCCTTACTGAAGAAGACCATCTGGTAAATCTGCTGAAGTTGTTCAAGCGTCTGAGAAAGTATCAATTGAAGTTAAACCCCAACAAATGCACATTCGGGGTACGTTCCGGTAAGCTGCTGGGATTTATCGTAAGTGAAAAGGGAATTGAAGTTTATCCTGGCAAAGTCAAAATCATTCAGGAAATGCCTGCACCCAGGACTAAAAAAGAAGTTCGGGGGTTCTTAGGTAGATTGAACTACATATCAAGGTTCATATCTCACCTCACTGCAACCTGTGAGCCCCTTTTTAAACTATTAAGAAAGGAGCAAACGGTCAGGTGGAACGAAGATTGTCAGAAGGCTTTTGACAAAATCAAGGAGTACCTGCAAGAACCTCTGATTCTTATGCCTCCAGTTGAAGGAAGACCTCTAATAATGTACCTGACAGTATTAAAAGGGTCAATGGGGTGTGTGTTGGGCCAGCATGACGAGTCTGGTCGAAAAGAGTATGCAATATACTACCTAAGCAGAACCTTTACCGACTGTGAACAACGTTATTCACTGCTCGAGAAAACTTGTTGTGCTTTAGCGTGGGCTGCTCGCCGACTAAGGCAGTATATGTTGACTCACACTACATTGTTAATCTCAAAAATGGACCCCGTCAAGTACATATTTGAGAAGCCAACACTTACTGGAAGGGTTGCAAGATGGCAAATGATTCTGACAGAGTATGACATTTAGTACACATCTCAAAAGGCCATCAAAGGCAGTGTACTGTCTGACTATCTAGCTGAGCAACCCATTGATGATTACCAGCCCATGAGTTTGACTTCCCTGATGAAGACATCATGTACTTAAAAGCAAAAGATCATGAAGAGCCTGTTCACACTGAAGGGCCTGACCCAGAAGAATAGTGGACAATGATGTTTGACGGGGCTGTCAATATGAATGGTCGTGGAGTTGGTGCAGTGCTCATTACACCTAAAGGAGTTCATATGCCTTTCTCGACAAAACTCACATTTTCCCGCACTAACAACGAAGCTGAATATGAAGCCTGTATCATGGGACTTGAGGAAGCCATTGACCTCAGGATCAAGACATTGAATGTATTCGGAGATTCAGCTTTGGTAATCAATCAGACCAACGACAAATGGTACACTCACCAAGAGCATCTGATTCCATACCGTGACTATACGAGGAGATTATTGACTTTCTTCACAACAGTCAAACTTGAGTACATCCCTCGGGACGAGAATTATTTTGAAGATGCTTTAGCTACCATTTCCTCCATGATCAATGTTCAAACTGCCAATTATGTGCCTCGGATTTTGGTATCCAGATTGGACCGGCCAGCATACATTTTCTCTGTAGACATTGCTAAGGATGACAAGCCGTGGTTCCATAACATCAAATGCTTCTTAGAGGATCAGACATACCCACCTGGGGAATCATCCAATGATAAGAAGACATTAAGAAGGTTGGCTGGTAGTTTCTTCCTTAATGTTCATGGTTCATTATACAAACGAAACTTTGACTTGGTACTACTCAGATGTATTGATAAGAAAGAAGCAAACTTGCTGATGCACGAGGTGCATGAAGGATCTTTCGGTACCCATGTTAGAGGACATGCAATGGCTAAGAAATTATTAAGATCAGGTTACTACTGGATTACAATGGATGCAGACTATTGTGCCTATGCCAGAAAGTGCCACAAATGCCAGATCTACGCAGATAAAGTGCATGTGCCTCCAAATCCTTTGAACGTGATGTCTTCACCTTGGCCCTTTTCCATGTGGGGCATTGACATGATTGGAAAGTTCGAACCAACTGATTTAAATGGCCACAGATTAATCTTGGTAGCCATTGATTATTTCACCAAATGGGTGAAGCAGCTTCGTATGCAAACGTCACCAGACAAGTGGTAGCCAAATTCCTAAAAAGAGACATCATCTGTCGATATGGAGTTCCCGAGCGAATCATTACTGACAATGGTTCCAATCTGAACAACAAAATGATGGCAAAACTGTGCCGGGACTTCAAAATCCAACATCACAACTTTTCTCCTTACAAGCCAAAGATGAATGGCGCTGTTGAGGCAGCTAACAAAAACATCATGAAGATTGTGCAGAAGATGGTGGTTACTTACAAAGACTGGCATGAAATGCTACCATTTTCCTTGCATGGGTATCGAACCTCAATCATAACATCTACTGGGACAACGCCTTATCAGCTTGTGTATGGTATGGAGGCAGTCCTACCTGTTGAAGTTGAGCTACCCTCTTTACGGGTAATGATGGATGTAAAGCTAGACGAAGCAGAATGGGTCCAATCCCGGTACAATCAACTGAATTTGATCGAAGAAAAGAGATTAGCTGTTATTTTTCATGGGCAGTTATATCAGAAAAGGATGAAGAAAGCCTTCGATCAGAAAGTCAGGCTTCGGGAATACCAAGTAGGAGATCTTGTGCTGAAAAGACTCATTTCTCCTCATACAGACCACAGGGGAAAATGGACTCCAAATTACGATGGTCCATTCATAGTAAAGAAGGTTTTCTCTGGCGGAGCACTGATGCTCACTACTATGGATGGTGAAGATTTCTTATCCCCTGTGAATTCAGATGCAGTTAAAAAATAATTCGCATAAAATGACCCACTGGACATAAAAACATAATGTAAGTCCAGGAAAAAATAGGGCATCCCGACGAGTCAAAAACAGAATAAAAGACTCGGGCAAAAATAAGGGAAAATTTTTTTAAAAAAATGTACACCCGCTGAGTTGAAAAGCCGCATTGGACAGCTCAGGCAAAAATGGGTATCCCGGTGGATTGAAAACCCGAAAGGGCAATCCACGCAAAATCAGAGAATAAGCGAACAACTACATTCTGAATTCGTCTGTATCACTCACAATGTGGCAAGCTTCGAAAGGACAAAGAATTGATCGGAATCAACCTTCTTCAGAAAGCAAGATGAGAAGAACGCTAAGGCCATATAGGTCATAGCAAAGGAAGTTCACCGGAGCGTCGTCAACATTGCCGACACTTTTGCTTTTCTCAACTTATAGCAATCTCCTCATTCCAGGGGATTTGTTTCTTTGACTGTATTTGCCAATTCAGGGCACCCAGATTAATAAAATCAGAGGTTTTAGTCACACCTCATTTTGTACATTTTTATGTTTCGTTTGCAAAATGTCCAGTATTCATGATGCAACACTTGCATAAAACAAATGAGCCATCTTTAATAAATGCGTGCAGGAAATATATTACTTTCAGGAAAGTCTAACTCCTATGACGGAATCCGGTAAGGGATACCTCGGGATACTTGTGCATTTCTTTTGTCTTAACAAGTTGCAGGTATTCAATACACAACATGGGGCATGCCAAGCATACATCCCCATCATACCTCCTCCCTAAGCAGTATCTGAAATGCTTTTCCCCAGCAAAGTTGTCCAAGCCTCGTCATTCCCAGCATAAGTCAATTCAACAGAAGCTTCCCAGCCGAGACCCCCACCAGAGCACCAGATCTCTCATCCTCAGCAAAGATAAAGGAACTATCTCCCCACAGAGTTTCCATCCTCTCCCCGGAAGAGCAATGCCTGAAACTCTTATACAACAAAGTGACAAACGTTTCCTTTTCCCCAGCTGAGTTCCCCTTGCGGATAGATCTATCAATGATCTATTCCCCCAAGCAGAGCTATATCTCCTAACAGATCTACCAATGATCTCTTCCCCAACTGGGTTATTCCTCCAAGCAGATCAGCCAGAGATCCTTATTCCAGCAGGATCTGAATCCCGGATCGGTTCCTCTTTTGCATAACCATAACATTTGCATCATATTCACCAAATAAGCGTAGCATTCCGTCTGATATGGAGCATTACGGCAAAAAATCAAACACTTGCATGATCACAAGCTAGGCTCAAGCCAATACCTTGCAATTACCATCAGTATTCCATCAGCAATGTATATAAAAACTCATATCCCCTACAGAAAGCCAAAGTGTCCCCTTTGCACTCTCCAACACAAATGCATGTTCATATATACTCCCTTCGACACTCGTCTGTGTCGTCTTATCCCCCGTTGGTCATCAGAATACCTTTTGCACTCTCAAATACAGATACATATACATACTCTTTTGACACTCGTCCGTGTCATCCTTCCCCAGCAAGGTTTCCAGAACACCTTCTGCAAACAAATACTTATTTATAACACACTCTTTTCGACACCCGTCCGTGTCATCCTATCCCCACAGAAAGCCAAAGTATCTCTCTTTGCATTCTCAAAACAAATGTCTGTTTATATATAGTATATATTTGACACTCGTTCGTGTCATACATTCCCCAGCAAGTCGAACACTCGTCCGTGTCTTGCTCATACTTCACCAACAAACCAATACTCACTCATACTTATATAGAAGTCTTTGATACTCATTTGTATCTTGTTTATATCACTCTTCAACAGATCAGACACTCATCTGTGTTCTTTTTTAACCAGTTGGTACTCGTCCGTATCATCATCTCTGAACACGCGTCAGCGTTTGTTTATACCGATACTCGTCCGTATAATGGTCCTAAGGATGCTCGTCCTTTAATCTATACACGTCGTCAAACACTTATACCTTTTATTTCTAAGCATAAGCATTCGCCCGTGTTTACCACTCCCCGGTAAGTCACCAACAAAACGACCTTTTTCTATCTGACATTCGTCCTATGTCATGATACTTTCGGCAGCCGTACCCTGCCAGGTGATCGTCTTTCACCTTTGGATGACCGTCCCTCATCCCTTCCCCAGCGGAGTCCCCATTAGTGGAACCTTCTATCCGGCATTCGTCCTATGTCATGATATGTTTAGCATCTGTCCCCTGCTAGGTGATTGTCATTCACCTTTTGATGATCGTCCCTCATCATTTTATCTGATGGCCGTCCCCATCATTGATCTTGTTATCCGACATTCGTCCTATGTCATGATAAACCCCGAGAGCAGCCGTACCCTTCTAAGTGATTGTCCTTCACCTCTTGATGATCGTCCTTCATTATGTTATCCGATGGCCGTCCCCATCGTTGACCTTTTCTATCCAACATCCGTCCTATGTCATGATAAAGAGCAGTCGTCCCCTGCTAGGTGATCGTCCTTCACCTTTGATGATCGTCCCTCATCATTTATTTCATTTATTCTTTAAAACCGATGGTCGTCCCCATCATTGTTTACTTTACTTTCCAAGCCTGATGGTCATCCCCATCATTGCCTTTACTTTAATCCCCAGAGAATCTTATTTTCTTTACCTGATGGCCGTCCCCGTCATGGTCTCTTTATTTCCCCATCTTGTCGGTCATCCCCGTCATTGCTTAGCTTACCACTTTACCCCCAACAGTCGTCCTCTGCTCGATGGTCGTCCTCCATCGCCTTCATTTGATAATCATACTATACTACCTTTTTACAATTTATATCCCTTTTCTTCTTCTATCCAGCGAGTGCAAATTTTGGACTGTCTTTGGTATTCAACCACAAGTTATCTTGTTTGTCTGTTAAGCCAGACGCTTACACCTTGCACAGCTAACTCATGCTTGAATAGGGGCAGCTGTAAACACCCCAAAATTTCCCTCACTCATATCACACCATGGCTTGTTATCTTTCATTTTTTGCATAAGCATAAGCATACCACCTCATATTGCATATTTGTTTCATCTGCATAGTTCAAGTTCATCTGCATCTAGGGTTTGTGATCTGAGCAATCCAAGATTCCATCTGAGCCATCCCAAAGGACTTAAAGGGTTCCAAGAGGGTACATGTGTGTTCTACCATCATATTATATCCCTCAAAGTTCATGAAAGTCAAGAAATTACAAGAACTGGCAAGGCATGGAAGCAGAGCTAGGGTTTTCACTACACAGATGACCAAAATTAGGGTTTTAGTTTCAGAGGCCTTAACTCCAAATTTTTGGGTAATTCTTGTTTCTATTGTTCTTAAGATATTATAAGGATCATGTGTACCAAGTTTGATGAAGAAATTCATTGTGGAAGTCATCTGTTCACTGGGTAACTTCTTGGGCAAGTTAAGTCAAAATCAGGGCATCTGAGGCCCCCAACAATGGAACCAAAGGGGTATTTTCATCAAATTGAAGTTCTATGATCTTTATTTGATCTTAGAAATGGTTGGAAGTTCACAATATTGAAGAATTTTGAGCCATTTGCAAACTTGCCAAAAATGGAAATGACTTGTAATGTAAACTTTTCATTTTGGGAAAGCTTTTCAACCTCCTCTTTCTCAACCAAAAATGCTTCAAATGAAAAATTCTTGGTCATGAAAGTTGTAGATTAGGTCTTTCCCTTTTCAAAAAGTACAAGAACATGTATTGATTCATCCTATAACTCAAGATATGGCCTTTCAAAGTTGGCAAAAATCCTAAAATTTAAAGTTTCATGTCAAAGAGGGATTTTGCAAAATGGCATGTTCAAGCATTCTAATGACCTCTAATCAACTTCTACACTTCATAACATGCCAAGGCAACTTCTAAGCATCAGAATTGGCTCAAGAATTTGGCATTTTCATGACTTGATTCACAAGAAACTTCAAAGAGGGAATTTTGCAAAACCTATGGTATCTCTTCATCCAAGTGATCCAGCTGCATAAAAATTATCTAAGGGCCCTCCACAAAGTCAGTTGAGGCCAGACATGCCATAGAACCACTCCTGCCATGACCCATACTCATAGTACAACAATTGTTGACTTTTTGCAAAAACAACCATACCAATCAAGCTGAGCCACAACAACTCTCTGAACCAATTGCATTTGTTTATACTAACCTAAAGCAATCCAAAACACACCACACACAAGCTCAGAACCTCCCATAAGCCAGGATTGCCAAAAATCATCAAAACCTTCCTTTCTTTGAATCTACAAAACCAGCCACTCAAACTCAAATATTTTTCAACCATTCACCTCACCACCACCTAAGGATCATTTCCCACCCTTCATTTCAGCCAAACACCCACCCAAATCAAAATACGATTTTTCACCTCTCAAAACTGAACTTCAGAAAGAGGCCAAATAAGCTCACTCCAAGCATCAAAGCATTCTCAGGAAGCACATTGGAGTTAATTTGCCACAAAGAAATGTCCAGAAAGCTCAAGAACTGAAAGCTCAACCTCAGGTAATCTCAAGAACATTTTTTCCAGAACTTGCATTTTAAGTTTCTAAATGAATCTTCATGCTTCACCGATCACCCTGATGTAATTTGTTTTGAAAATGGTTGAGTATTAAGCGTGTATTGAACTTTTGAAAGTTTTGTTCAGTTTTACGATTTGCTTCAAATCTTGTTTTTGATGTATGATAAATGTGTTTTGATGGAAGTCATCTATTCACTGGGTAACTTCTTGGGCAAGTTAAGTCAAAATCAGGGCATCTGAGGCCCCCAACAATGGAACCAAAGGGGTATTTTCATCAAATTGAAGTTCTATGATCTTTATTTGATCTTAGAAATGGTTGGAAGTTCACAAGATTGAAGAATTTTGAGCCATTTGCAAACTTGCCAAAAATGGAAATGACTTGTAATGTAAACTTTTCATTTTGGGAAAGCTTTTCAACCTCCTCTTTCTCAACCAAAAATGCTTCAAATGAAAAATTCTTGGTCATGAAAGTTGTAGATTAGGTCTTTCCCTTTTCAAAAAGTACAAGAACATGTATTGATTCATCCTAGAACTCAAGATATGGCCTTTCAAAGTTGGCAAAAATCCTAAAATTTAAAGTTTCATGTCAAAGAGGGATTTTGCAAAATGGCATGTTCAAGCATTCTAATGACCTCTAATCAACTTCTACACTTCATAACATGCCAAGGCAACTTCTAAGCATCAGAATTGGCTCAAGAATTTGGCATTTTCATGACTTGATTCACAAGAAACTTCAAAGAGGGAATTTTGCAAAACCTATGGTATCTCTTCATCCAAGTGATCCAGCTGCATAAAAATTATCTAAGGGCCCTCCACAAAGTCAGTTGAGGCCAGACATGCCATAGAACCACTCCTGCCATGACCCATACTCATAGTACAACAATTGTTGACTTTTTGCAAAAACAACCATACCAATCAAGCTGAGCCACAACAACTCTCTGAACCAATTGCATTTGTTTATACTAACCTAAAGCAATCCAAAACACACCACACACAAGCTCAGAACCTCCCATAAGCCAGGATTGCCAAAAATCATCAAAACCTTCCTTTCTTTGAATCTGCAAAACCAGCCACTCAAACTCAAATATTTTTCAACCATTCACCTCACCACCACCTAAGGATCATTTCCCACCCTTCATTTCAGCCAAACACCCACCCAAATCAAAATACGATTTTTCACCTCTCAAAACTGAACTTCAGAAAGAGGCCAAATAAGCTCACTCCAAGCATCAAAGCATTCTCAGGAAGCACATTGGAGTTAATTTGCCACAAAGAAATGTCCAGAAAGCTCAAGAACTGAAAGCTCAACCTCAGGTAATCTCAAGAACATTTTTTCCGGAACTTGCATTTTAAGTTTCTAAATGAATCTTCATGCTTCACCGATCACCCTGATGTAATTTGTTTTGAAAATGGTTGAGTATTAAGCGTGTATTGAACTTTTGAAAGTTTTGTTCAGTTTTACGATTTGCTTCAAATCTTGTTTTTGATGTATGATAAATGTGTTTTGATGATGGATTCTTGCTTAGGGATGTTATGAGAGTGATTCTGGAGCTTTAGAGCTTCTGATTTAGCCTAGGCAAGAAGTTAGTTGTTTTGGTTAGCCGGAGAAGATGACCGGAGCTAGCTCCGGTCACCTGAAAATGTTTAGGGTTCGTGATTAGGGCTAATCTCCCCAGTTTGAATGTGAGCCGTAGGATTAGGATTGGCGCGTATTTGGAGGGTCCAGATCATTTCATTTAAAACCCTAATCTTAATTAATTAATTAAATTAGGTAATTAGTCAGTTTGAATGCCAGACATTGGATAGAGCGCGCAGTCAATTCCCTCTCTTTCCAGTTTAAATATGGGCCTTAGAATCAGCTGACTTTCTCATTTAATTCAATTTATTTTATTTTCTTGCTATGTCTTTTGCACAATTTATTAAAAATAGCAAAAATCATCCAAAAAATATTTCCTTTTGCGTTTCTATTTTAAATATTTTTCTTAACCAGAAAATGATTTTTATTTTATTTTTTGCATTAAAAAAGTATTTTTAAAATATTTAAATGTTATTTTTAATTAATTAAAGTCTTTTAATTAATTAAAAATACATTTAAGTTTCTAAAAATCACCAAAAAAATCATGGATCATCCCTTTGCATTTAGAAACATTTTTAAACTCTTTATACAAATTTATTTTTAGGTTTGATCATAGTTTGTGAATATTCTTTGAATTAAGGGTCATTTAAATCATATTTTTGAACCCTAACTTGAAAAAATCTTTTCTGCCTAACCAAGAAGAGTTTGAAGATGATTATTTTTGCATTGTTTTTAATATGGCATGTAGTATATAGTATATTTATCTCATGAATTTATCTTACATTTTTGAATTGATTTGCATTTTCCTTTGAGAATCACCCAAAAAAACCCTAGAAACTTAGGAAATTCATAACTTTTGAGTGGTAAGGCTTCTGACCTTCTCCTTTGGGGTGTGACTTAGTATGGGTTTATGGTTTGTTTGAGCTTGGGTTCAAATTTTTATAATGTAATATGCTTCTATTTTGTCCATTTGCACCTCATATGTCCATGTAACCCTAATTTCTCATGTTCATTTGCATTCACTTTGCATATGCATCATTACATGAACTTTCCATGACATTTCTTGCATTCATATGTCATCTTATACACCTTAGGACATGTTATAACCATTCTTGATCATTTATTCATCCATTTGCCATGATTTGCATTCATTTCATTTCATTAACTTTCATGAACTTCCAAACTTCAAAGCATGTTTCCTTTGCATCTCATCTTTGTATGATCATACATATGCATTTTGTATGCCTTTGCATAATCTCATATGCCATTTACATTGCATTTTCACTTATGACTTTGGTATTTTCATCTCATTTCAATTCATTTCTTCATGCTTTATGTCTTATGCATTCATACTAACACTTTCAGGTACCTTTGGTAAGTTATTTGGGAAGTGGATTTGCCTTCACTTACCACCTCTTCTTATCTCATTCATATGCATATCTACATGTATTTGAAGTGAAATTTTTCACTTGTGTTCCATCTTTCTCACTTTCTTTCTTTTAAGTTACTTATCTTCTTCAGGAAGTAAGTAACTTATTCTTCTTCTTCCTTCTCTTTTCATCTACTTCTTCCATTGGTGGCCTTGAAGATCTTTTCTCTTAAGCCTAACATACCATAGGACATCCAAGCATGATAACGTTTAGGTTTGTGTATAGTCCCCCTTAGACTTTTACCTTTGAGTCTCCTTGAGTCTCTCTTCTCATCTCAATAATCGGAGACTAAACTCTTAAAGTTTTAGAACTTTGGAATTAGGGTAATGCCTGCATCCTTCTCTTAGGATGAAGTGTATAACTTTAATCCTAAGTGTTAAACCTTTAATTTTTTACACCTCTTGATCAAATCACATTAATAATCACCAAGACTTTATCTTGTAACTTGGGCCTTACATTAGGGTTCTATCCCTTCCTTATGGTTAAGAGGGAATAACCCTAGTGTTTAATGGACAAGTCTCCCTCAAGTTGTCTTACAAACATAAAATCCACTTCTTAATCTCACCCTTTAATTAAAATCCATTTAATAAAGGCTTGTTATATAATGAATTTAATCCCAAACCATGGATTAAGTTGAGGTATCTTCCTCAGCTTAAGTGTGGTCATTTATTATCCTTCTATTAGGATGGTGTAATGAGTTCACTAATTTGTGACTAAAGATTAAACTCATTACTTAATACTAAACAAAAACCCAAAAACATCTAAATAATCATAAGTAGGTTAATGATCTTAATCCTACATCATCATGGTAATTAAGTTGAGATACTTATCTCATACTTAAGTATTCTCATTATCCCTAATCAGGGAGGATATAATGAGTTTACAAGCCCTTGATTTAGGCTTAAGCTCATTAACTTATGCAAAACACCAATAACAATAACAATATTGAAAACACAAAAACAAACAATAATCATCTCCTCCAGGATTCTTTTCTCATCACCCTCATTCACAAGCGAGAAGTTGCTTCATCCGTCTAATGCAAGACAGTTAGCACTCGAGCCAGACGAGTCATACACTTGAGCTCAGACAAGCAAGCAGTTCATAGTCAATTCATTTTCAGTCTCTTTGAGTTGAACTACGGTGTTCTGACTTCCTCATTGCACAAGAGGATACTTAGGCATAACTTAACAGTTATCGAACAAAAGTCTCTTTGTCTTCCCCTTCTTTCAGCATTCTTTTCTAAAGCCTCAGTTCCTGAGCATTCACCTTTTTGCACTGACACTTGTATATTTCTTTTCCAGCTTTTGCACACAGATAACACATACACTACCCCTTTAAACACAATCTTTTAAGCGTGGATCCCGTCGAGTACGACGGACAAGCTGTGTGCTAATACCTTCCCAGGTTGTAACCAACCCCCTTTCTCAGTTTCTCTGGTTCTCAACCGTCTTATCCATCTCTTTCTATGTTTATGCAGCATTACCTTTCCTTTGGGATAAAATTTCCTAGCTGGCGACTCTATTCACCTTCATTTCATTTTCTCCTTTCGCCGACCGTTCGCGTCTGTGCCCTGTCTTGACCCGGTGTCTTTTCGGGGGAGCGACACATACTATTACTGCTCTATTCGGGGAAAGAGTCATGTCACTCTTACTCTGCTTGGGGAGAAGTTATGCCACTCTTGCTCTGCTTGGGGAAAAAGTGTAAAACTTGCTAAAGATCAAAAATAGAAATCTGCTGGAGACCATCACACGTAGACCTACTGTGGATCTATAGAGATGATTCATCACTGAACGTTTGGACTTTTCGACCCATGTGGGGATACCAGAAGTTAACATCATAGCAAATCACAGTTACAAGGGATTTTAAATCAATAATCACCAGCAAGTGAAAGAAAACCTCTAAACTGATTGATATACCAATATTTCTGCTGAGGGATGCAACCAACTTATGCTAAGGACCAAAGACTCGGCTGGGGATTTCCAAGACCTCTCAAATTAAAGATAACTTGCTGAGGAAGAGATCAAAAACTCAGCTGGGGATTCTTAAGAACATTTCTTCCAACAATTCTTCTGGGGAAGGCATTGGAACTCAAACTAAGAACATCCATACAATCCTTATTCATGCTCGTTGCTGGGGAACAAAACATCATTGACATCAATCCTACCAAGACTATTCAGGAAATTCACATGGATACAACCGAATCAAACCCTGCTTTGGGAGAGACAAGTTACACACATCCGGACCTTACCATCCTTGGAATCACTATTGATATCCTTTCTTTGTTCATATATCAAAAGAAAAATGTTTTTATTATCTTCAAAGATTAAAATTTATTAAATTTGTTTCAAAAATCATCATCAACAATAAATTGAAATTTTGTAAACAGAAACAAAATAAAGAGTTGCAAATAATTGGATAAAAGCTAAAATTCATTGATAGAATGGTAGTCAGCAAATGGCGTGACTCCATGGATCATTACAAGTTTGAAAAATGGTAAATACATGGAAAAGGGCTACATTGAAATACAATGATCACTATTCTCCCTATCAACTTTGAACTCCACTATGTGTGAAACTTCAGTCAAGGATGAGTGAATAAGAATCTTTGATGGGCAATTCTTCTGAGGGATAGAATATGAAATCCTCGGTCGTTACAAGTGATCCAATCTATCGATGCAGTTACTTGCCATGATCCCTAACTTTTTCCTAGATTGCCCTTTCGGGTTTTCAATCTACCGGGATAATTATTTTTGTTTATGTCTCTAATTTTTGCCTGGACCGCCCTTTCAGGTTTTCAATCCACCGAGACACTCATTTTTGTCTAAGCTGCCCTTTCGGGTTTTCAAGCTAGCGAGCTGTTCTTTTATTTTTTTTTTAGGCGAAGTATTTCTTGATTGCATTCGCATTCACAGGACGAATGATCTCCTCACCATCCATAGTTGCAAGAATTAATGAACCGCCAGAGAAAGCTTTCTTGACAACATATGGGCCATCATAGTTCGGAGTCCACTTGCCCCGAGAATATGTAATGAAAGACTGGATCTTTTTGAGCACGAGGTCGCCTTCTCTGAATACACGAGGTTTGACCTTCTTGTCAAAAGCTTTCTTCATTATTTACTGGTACAACCAACCATGACACAAAGCTGCTATTCTCTTTTCCTTAATCAAATTCAACTGGTCAAATCTACTCTGACACCATTTAGCCTCAGTAAACTTGGCTTCCATCAAAACCCTCATTGATGGGATCTCAACCTCGACGGGGAGCACTGCTTCTGTACCATAAACAAGTGAGAAAGGAGTTGCCCCTGTTGAAGTGCGGACAGATGTACGATACCCGTGCAAAGCAAAAGGTAGCATCTCATACCAGTCCTTATATGTCACAACCATCTTCTGAATGATATTCTTCATGTTCTTATTCGCAGCTTCAACAGCCCCATTCATCTCCGATCTATAAGGAGAAGAATTATGGTGTTGAATCTTGAATTATTCACAAAGCTCTTTCATCATCTTATTATTCAAGTTCGAACCATTATTAGTAATGATTATATTCGAAACACCATATCTGCAGATAATGTTATTCTTGATAAACCGAACCACAACTTGCTTGGTCACATTAGCATACGATGTCGCCTTCACCCACTTGGTGAAATAGTCAATTGCCACAAGAATAAAATGATGTCCATTCGAAGCCTTGGGTTCAATCATACCAATCATATCAATTCCCCACATAGAGAAAGGCCACGGGGAAGCAATCACATTAAGATGAGTTGGTGGCACATGAATCTTATCAGCATACACTTGGCACTTATGGCACTTTTCACATACTTGCAACAATCATATTACATTGTCAGCCAATAGAAACCTGCTCTTAACATCTTTTTAGCCATTCCATGCCCATTAGCATGAGTACCAAAAGATCTTTCATGAATTTCTTTCATTAACATGTCTGTTTCGTGTCTATCCACGCATCTGAGCAAGACCTTGTCAAAATTCCTCTTATAAAGCACATTTCCATTCAGGAAGAAATTTCCTGCCAATCTCCTCAAAGTCCTCTTATCTTTATCAGATGCCCCAAGTGGGTATTCCTGACTCAAGAGAAAACATTTAATATCATGATACCAAGGCTTGTCGTCATGGACCTCTTCAACTGCAAACACATGAGCTGGTCTTTCAAGCCGCATCACTCTGATCATGGGAACGTCATTCCACTGGTGCACCTTTATCATAGAAGCTATAGTTGCCAAAGCATCTGCCATCTGGTTTTCATCACGAGGCACATAATGAAACTCAACTTTAGGGAAGAAAGTTGATATCCCTCTAGCATAATCTTTATAAGGGATCAAGTGGGGTTGATGAGTTACCCACTTACCCTTGATCTGATTGATTACCAAAACAGAGTTTCCATACACATCAAGATGATTAATCCTCGGATAAATAGATTCCTCAAGACCCATAATACATGCTTCATACTTAACTTCATTATTGGTACAAGGAAAAGTCAACCTTGCAGCAAAAGGAATATGTGAACCATGGGGAGTAATGATCATTGCCCCAATTCCTCTTCCACGTGCATTTACAACATCATCAAAAACTAAACCTCATCGAGATCCAGGCTCCGGCCCTTCCTCAATCAAAGGTTCATCGCAATCTTTCGTTTTCAAATACATCACATCCTCATCTGGGAAATCAAACTTGATAGGCTGGTAATCATCAATCGGTTGATGTGCCAAATGGTCAGCCAAGATACTACCTTTTATAGCTTTTTGAGCTCGGTACTCGATATCATATTCTGAAAATAACATTTGCCAACGAGCAATCCTCCCAGTCAAAGCAGGTTTTTCAAATATATACTTGATAAGATCTATTTTAGAGATCAACCAAGTTGTATGATTCAACATATACTGGCGAAGACGCTTTGTAGCCCAAGTTAAGGCACAACAAGTTTTTTCAAGCATGGGGTACTGAGACTCATAATCAGTGAATTTCTTACTCAAGTAGTAAATTGCATATTCTTTTCTTCCAGATTCATCTTGCTGACCAAGCATACAACCCATGGAATCTTCCAGCACAGTCAAGTACATGATCAATGGTCTACCTTCCACCGGAGGAGACAAGATAGGAGGTTCAAGCAGATATTCTTTGATACTTTCAAACGCCTTCTGACAATCATCTGTCCACACACAACCTTTGTCTTTTTGAAGCAACTTAAAAATCGGAGCACATGTGGCAGTCATGTGAGAGATAAACCTCAAAATATAATTCAAACGGCCCAAGAATCCTCTTACTTGCTTTTCAGTTCTTGGAGCAGGCATTTCCCGAATAACTTTCACTTTATTAGGATCAACTTTAATGCCTCTTTGGCTGACAATGAAACCTAACAACTTTCCAGAACGTACACCAAACTTGCACTTGTTCGGATTCAAACAAAGCTTAAACTTCCTTAACCTCTGAAACAACTTCAGCAAATGTTCAACATGATCCTCTTTAGTCCCCGACTTAGCGATCATATCATCAACATATACCTCAATTTCTTTGTGCATCATATCATGGAAAAGTGTGTTCATAGCTCTTTAGTATGCCGCACCAGCATTCTTCAATCAAAAGGGCATCACTCTGTAGCAGAATGTTCCCTATGGTGTAATAAATGTGGCCTTTTCCATGTCCTCGGGTGCCATCTTTATTTGATTAAAATTAGAAAATCCGTCCATAAAGGAGAACACATCAAACTTAGTTGTATTATCTACTAACACATCAATGTGTGGCAATGGAAAATCATCTTTTAGACTGGCTTTATTCAAATCTCAGTAATCAACACACATTCAGACTTTTCCGTCTTTCTTTGGAACATACACAATATTGGCCACCCATTGAGGATAATTAGATATCACAAGAAAACCTGCATCAATCTGCTTTTGAACCTCCTCTTTGATCTTTACTGCCATATCAGGATGAGTTCTTCTTAACTTTTGCTTCACAGGTGGACATTCAGGCTTCAGCGCTAATCTATGCTCCACAATATCAGTATCAAGACCTGGCATGTCTTGATAAGACAAGCAAATACATCAACATACTCTCTAAGAAGCTCTACAATCCTCTTCTTAACATCAGGACCAAGCAATGCTCCAACTTTGACTTCTTTCTTATCATCTTCAGAACCCAAGTTGACCATCTCTATAGACTCTCCATGAGGCTGAATAACCTTCTCCTCGTGCTCAAGCAACCGAGAAATCTCATCAGGAATCTCTTCAACATCCTCTTCCTCAACTTCGAACACAGGGAATTCAAAGTTGGAAGTGGGCATAATATCATTATTTTCAATGGGTTTATCAATCAATCTGCACAATGATTTTATTTTAGAGTATGAACAAAAGTGCAAACATTATGCAGATAAACAGTTATTATTATTTTGGGTTTTTTATGTTACCATTTTTCAGAATAAAGCAAAAAGGAAAAACACATATGGAAATAACAAAATAACATTTTATTGATGATGATAAAATTTGAAACAAAGCCCGACAAACATCACTTTCACCTTGGGCAGAGTGAAAGGATTTTTGAAAGAAAATAAAACAAATTACTTTGAAGCATGAACAATAGAAGGAACATCAACAACAATCCAGTTCTTACAAATCTTTCCGTGCGTAACAAAGTTAGGCATTTCTTCATCTTCATCATCTTCAATGATGGCAGCAGCAGAATGATCGTTGATAAACCTAGCACTTCGAAATCCTTCCTGAATAGTCTTCGGGTCATTGAGAGTCACACCTGGTGCAAAGCCAATACCAAATCCTTCTTTGTTGTCAACAACATCAATAACTCGTCCCCAACCGTCAGATCGACCAGTTTCTAGTACGCGCAGGGCATCCTTGAGAGAAGACATAGGCATAACATTTTTCTTAGCAGCATTATCAACAACAGAAAGAGCCTGGAATGAAGTTCCAACCTCTTCTTCAACGTCAATATAAGAGAAAGATGACATATTGCTTACAAGCATCGCCTGTTCACCGTCAATAGTCACTAATTTCCCATCTTTCACAAACTTCAGCTTCTGATAGAGAGTAGATGTCACAGCTCCTGCCTCATGAATCCAGGGTCTTCCAAGGAGACAACTGTAAGCGGGACGTATATCCATTACTTGTAAAGTAATTTGGAATATAAACGGTCCAATAAGAATAGGAAGATCAACTTCACCAATCATTGTCTTCTTCGATCTGTCAAAAGATTTCACAATAATCCCATTATGCTTCATGGGAGCACCTTGGTACGCAAGCCTTGACAAAGTCGACTTCGACATCACATTCAGAGAAGATCCAGTATCAACCAGCACTTTAGACATAGCATCTTCCTGACAATTCACTGAAATATGTAGAGCCAAGTTATGGTTCCTTCCTTCTTCAGGCAAATCATCATCACAGAAACTCAGATTGTTGCATGATGTGATATTAGCCACAATACTATCAAACTGATCCACAGTCACATCGTGGTCAACATAAGCTTGATCAAGAATCTTCTGCAAAGACTGCCTATGAGCCTCAGAGCACATCAAGAGTGATAAAACTGCTATTTTTGACGGGGTATGCAACAACTGCTCAGTAACGTTGTACTCGCTCTTCTTTATTAATTTTAACACCTCATCTTCATTATCCTTCAAACTGGAATCACCAAATTGACCTGATCAGGAAATAGCATCCATAATCTGTTTACTCGCACTTGTATCTTCAACTCTCTTTGGAGGATCTGAAGCATAAACTCTACCACTTCGAGTAACCTTTGTCACATCATCAATGCTAACCACAGACCTTGGAGAAGGAATAGGAACTTCCTTACCATTTTCTATCATCGTAGCACTATACCGGTACGGAATGGCTTTGTCAGACTCATATGGCATTGGACCAGGCAAATTGATCACCAATGGAGTAACAACATATTTGCGGCTATCAAAAGAAATAACCACCTTCTCAGGAACAACCTTCTCAGGAATATTGAACTGAGGCACAATAACATTCACTTCACTGTCATACTCATCTCTTTTTGCTGTCACTTCAATCAACTTATCATCCATCATCTTTTGAATGTCTCTCTTAACAATCACGCAACCACAAGGGTTCATCGAACAAATACAACAACCAGCATAATCGTGATCAATATCATGATATTCACTTAAGAAAGCATGCATTTCAACCAAATACCTTCGAATATGGCGGACCTCATAAATCTTGAACAAACCAGGACAACCATCAACCATATTCATAGACGTATTACCATGCTTTGGAAGTGGATTTGTCTTCACATTTGGATTAACATCATTGAAAGACAGAACATTGCTCCTTATCAATTTATGTACTTCAAACTTCAATTAATAACAATTCTCAACATCGTGCCCCGGGGCACCTTGATGAAAAGCACAGTGAGCCTCTGGCTTATACCACCATGGGATAGACTCTGGAACTGGAGGTGGAGAACGTGTTCGCACAAGATTCTTCGTAATCAGAGATGGAAGCAAATCCGCATACAACATTGGAATGGGATCAAAACTTGGCTTAGCGTGAACCTGTTGATTACCACTATGTTGCACAGAAGGTTGTTGATAACGAGACTGATACTTTTGAGTTGTTGACATAGTTGGAGTCACATTAATCATCAGAGTTACAGAAGCTACACGCTGCTGATGACGATTCTCACGACCACGAGGTCTTCTGTAAATTTCACGAGACACAACATTAGTCTCACCTTCTTTCTTTTTACCAAAGTTGAACTTCCTAGAGCTCGAACCATTTTCATTCTCTTGGCTCAACCGTCCCTCACGGACACCTTTTTCTAGTCGTATCCCCATACTCACCATTTCATTGAAATCAGAAGGAGCACTAGCTATCATCTTCTCATAGTAGAAAGAACCTAAAGTCTTCAAGAAGATCTTTGTCATCTCTTTCTCTTCTAGAGGAGGAACAATCTGAGCTGCTAGCTCGCGCCATCTTTGTGCGTACTCTTTGAAAGTTTCTTTGTCCTTCTGGGACATAGCACAAAGTTGATCTCTGTCCGGTGCCATATAAATATTATACTTGTATTGCCTAACAAAAGCCTCTCCCAGATCATTGAAAGTCTTGATTTAGCTATTATCCAAACTCATATACCATCCCATGGCTGCACTAGTCAAACTATCCTGGAAATAATGAATCAGCAACTGATCATTGTCTGTCTGAGCAGACATCTTCCTAGCATACATAGTCAAATGACTCAGAGGACAAGTGTTGCCTTTATACTTCTCGAACTCAGGAAACCTGAACTTGTACGGAACTTTGACATTAGGAACCAGACAGAGATCATAAGCATCTTTTCCGAACAAATCCTTATCTTCAAAGCTCTCGTCTCCTTCTGTATCTCAGCAAAACGACCTTGAAAATCATCAAGTCTTTCAATCACACCAGCGCCTTCACTGGGCTCAGCATGGTAAATCACTTCATCATGGTGCGGAATAGTGTGCATCATAGGCGGTGCAGTAGTCATTACTGGCGGAAGAGTATTAAATGTAGCGGTCTCAGGAGGAGGAGGAGGAGGATAACCAACAGGAATGAAATTAATCGGCATGCCCCACGGTGTGCTAGAAGGCATGCGATAGCGAGGAGAAATGACAACTTCAGCAGGAATCGATGTAGTGACAATCTCAGAGATGATTGTATTCTGTACCAGAGAATTAGGAGGAGGTGGCTGATTCTGAGAAGCCACCAAGCTTTCCATCATGGCAGTAACCCTTTCCAAGCATTCCCTCAGATATGCAACTTCTTCGCGCAGCTCACGATTCTCTTGTTGTAAGGTTTCCGACATCTTCTTCCAATTAGCTCGACTATCAACTTTGTGAGTCAACTTGACAGGAGAACTGAATGAAGACCAAGAAACAACATAAGATCCCTGGACAACACTCAAAAAGCAAGACAAATGCGGGCATGATGCATGGTATGCGTATGCAAATGCAAATATTTCAAAGGACTATAAGATAAATTGCAATATTTATAAAGAAACACTTTTTTGAAGTACTTAAAAAAACTCATTCTCATTAAATCAAAGTAAGGATTATAAGTGAAGTACAAGCCTCGACAATCCTAATACATGAGAGAAAAAGTAAACTTAGGCCTAGGGGATCACATCCGAAGAAGATTCGAATCCCGACTGGTACTTCATGTGAATCCTCTTAATCTCTTTCTTGTATCAATTCTCCATGTCTTCCTTATCCTTCACCAACTGGTCAACAATGGCCTTCCAAGCACTGGATGTAGGAGGAATGGTAGATGGAGTACTAGAGGAAGATAAATCCTCTCTTGGCCCTTTCGTAACACGCCGCTCAAGTAACTCAATGAGATCATCCTTCTCCTTTAGTTGCTCTTGCATCGCCATCTTCTCAAGTAGCCATTCTTTTTTCTCTTTCTTCATTTTGTCCAACTCTTCTTGAAGAGAAACCTTCTCATCAACGGGAGGAAGAAAAGCGGACAATGGTAGTATAGGAAACAAAGGCTCCTCGGGTGGATAAGGCATCTTGAGCTTGGAAGCCCTAGATCGAACCCACTGGATGTAACATTCAGAGGGAGCAAGGTGTTGTCTTCCCAATTGACCCTTCTCTTTCCGATGAACCGCATGCCAAGAATGAGCAATCCTTTTCTTCATTTTTACATGATTTGCACCATTAAGAAAGAAGAAAGGGGATAAGGAAAGGTTGTTTGGTATGTCCTTCAAACAATATCCCAACTGTCGCCTAGCAAGAATAGGGTTGTAACTAATTCCTCCACGGGTAGCAAGAAGAGGTATGTTAGGAAACTCTCCACAACTATCAATGAGCACTCCAGTATCATAATGGGAACAATACCAAGTCATATCCTTGTGAGAAAGAGACATAATCCTTTGAGACCATTTTCGCTTCTCTCTATTATCCTTGAAGACGTCGGACTTTGGTAGGTGCAAAATAAACCACCTGTAGAGAAGAGGCGCACAACACACAATTTCTCCATCACCTTTGGAGGTCCTATAATGAAAAGCATGATACATGTCTTCTAGCAAAGTAGGTACCAGATTCCTCTTCAAGAAAATCTGAATGGCATTCTCATCCACAATATTATCTAAGTTCGGAAACAAGACAATCTCATAAATGAGCAAAGCAAGAATAGCCTCAAATGCATCCTTATGACCTAAAGTAAGTGAAATAGAAGCTTTCCCCGTCAAGAACTTAGCATTAATACCACGAACACTCCCTTTTGGAAGTAACTTCCCATTAAGATCAGACTCCTTGAGAAAAAGGGCTTTGGCGATGACTTTGGTCGTAAGATCCTTCTCTAGACCACTAAAAAGAGATTCCTTGTCCAAAATAGGTAAACCCATCCAACGAGAGTACTCCTCCAAAGTCGACACAAGCTGATAATAAGGAAAGGTGAAACAATGATGCAACGGGTCATAAATCTGAGTTAAGGTAGGGAGAATCCCCTCTGGTACATCGATATCCAAGATAAACAAGAGCTTTCCATAACATTTCAGGAACTCCTGGGTGTCGACCACCAATGCTCCTAGCTTTTTCAACTCTACTATATTAGGATCCTTGAAGGTGTACTTCTTTGTGTTTCTCCTTTCAAAATTTATAACCATAGACATCTGAAATTTTGCAAAAGTTCCTTATGAGTCCCTTGAAATCTCAAAAACAATGCTCATGAATGCATGAGTGTATGTATGCAACTACCAAAAACAAGATCACACAAAGCACACGGGTTTAGGTTCCGAGTCACGAGCATGAAGTCAAGGTAACAAAACACCAACCCACACAGGTAAGTACTAAGGTTTTGTCTTCATTATACCTGCAGAAAACCAAAAGGGTGCTAACAGTGGTGCTCGGAGTTAACAGCCATCTTTAGAATATTATCGGTACGTTGGATTACTCCCCAACCGATAGCATTCTTAAAATAGACCTCGTCCGAGTGTAGTATCGCGTGACAACCACCTTAGGTTTACACCCGAATGGTTTCCTCACTACGTTCCTAAATAGGCTTGGATGGTTTAAGGGTTCTACGGTCCTCAGTATGATCAGCTAAAGGTCGGAAAATAATGCCACATATGATTACTCATCATGACATTGATAATCCAAGAGAGCCTAACCGAGTGGAGATTATCAAATTGATATAGCTTTGGACTACTCCATCGCTTATCACTTCGAATATTGCTGTCCTATCATAAGTTCAACTCAGATCCGGGTTAGAATCTATCTCACTCACAGAGGATCACCAAAACTGAAACAGAACAAACAAATAACAAACAAATCAAACCAAAGCAGTAAATAAATCAAAGTAGGCTGAATCCACTTAGAGATTACTCCCCAGTAGAGTCGCAACTTTTCTGTAGCGGTAAAAACATGAATGTAAATTATTAACTAGTTTAACTCAAAATAAACAGAGTCGCCACTGTGCTTTTATTTTATTCCAAGAGGAAAAGGAAAAAAGAGCGAATAAATCCTAATGAATCTAAAAGCAAAAAGCTAAAGAAACACAACAGAGAAATAGGTAAGGGGATAGGTTACACAATGGGAAGGTTTTACGCACCCAAAATGTCTGTGGTACTCCACGGGAGCCCTTTGAAAATTTACTGCTTTTGGTTTGAAAATGGTTTAAAAAAATGAGAATGGAGACATGAGAAAAGAATTATTTTTTAATATTTTTGTGTTTGGAGAGGTTTACCACCTCATGCTTACGTACCCACAAAGTGCAATGCGAGATCAAAACCTCGTAGTTCGTGGTACAAATAGTGAAAAAGGTGGGTTATGATTCATTTTATTAAGTGAAGAGAATTTGTCATCTTCAAGTGGATAGCCAAACAAATCTACCATGAGAATGAAGGCATGGAATCATACATCATTATGGGGAGGGCGCCAACTCGGATAAAATTAACGAGTATGCCACTAAACCCCCACAAATGACAAGAGACTCAATTACATCAAACTACAACCATGGAGATTGAGAGACTTGCACCTGACTAAAGAATAATGACTCATAATCGGCACTTTTAAAAAGAAAATGAACAAAAGTGCACAAAGGCACAAAACAACTTGAATGAGTTTGATTCTTTTATTTTTTAAATTAAGGTCAACATGATTAGATTCATTGATTTTAAAAGAAAATAAAAGAGTAAAAGCCACTTGAAAAAAGTCAAGGTTTTGTTTATTAAAGAGGTGATGATTTAAAAAAGAAGGAATCCTTTGAAAAAAGGGAGAAGGTTTTGAAAATTAAAGAATGGGAGGAGATGAAGGGACTATCCTAAAAAAGAAAATAAGGAGATAAGGGAAGAAAGATCTAACCAAACTTGATAACATTCCAAATTATGAGCATAAGAGTTACATCCTTATGAGCTAGCAAATGGCCAAATAAAGGCTAATTCCAACTCCATGAAGATCAAGGCAAAGGAAGTGTCTTAAGAATCTAAGTCCAACTCTTCATTCCAAAAGCCAATGATAGTAACCAATAGTCCTCAAATTAAAGTCACAAGTTTTTTAGAAGTTTAATCATTTATTAATGTTTTTGTGTCCAAATGGACAAAAGGAAAATCAACATCAAAATAATAAACATGATATGGATGAATAAAGCAAAATAGAATAAAGGCAATAAAAGTGGAAAAAATTAAATGTTAGTAACAAAAGAAATTAAAGTGCAAGAATCTAAATATTAACAATAAAAGTATAATAATATTCACATAATAATGGTATGGTGAACTTAATCAACCACAACCAAAAAGAAAGAGTAACCAAAATCGAAGGCAACCGGATCCGCTTAGCATCTTACACTATAGCGATTAATCAAGACAAACCGAACCGAATTCAATGAAATTTGAAAGGCGAATGGGAGACCCAAAGCACCTACGCATCAAACATTCATAAGTCTTGATTCTTAATTCAATATGACTAACCACTTTGGAATTACGCGATCAACAAGAGATCCGGTCCACGAAAGTGTAAGTACCCAATTAGATTTTTATTCCGAAGTCGGGACACATTTAGGTCTATGTTAAGCAATCGCCGAGTAATTTACGAAGTAATTACCCTACAGATGAGGTCGGCCACCACCAATTAAGGTGCATAATGTTAGTACTAATGCATGCGAGATAAATGATATGTAAATCGTTATCCGGACGCGATACCGCACAAAACTAAAGGTGAATACCAAATTGAGTCGCACTTATGGTATTCTTCCATCCTTAAGTTCAAACACTCATCTTGATGGATTCAAGCATGAAAATGTATCGCTAACGCAAAGTACCTTAAATGAATTGAATAATCCATTTAAAGTTAGTTTTGAATTAATGAACATTAACTACTCTAATCTACACCCAAAGTTCATTGAAATTAAAGAGAAATCAATCCCAAAAATGCTTCCCAAGGTAAAAATAAAAAGGAGTAAGAAGAAGAAGAAAGAGGAACCAAAAAGGGACTTAAAACAAGCCAAAAACACCATTTTGTCTTGTGTTAACCGGTTAACCAATTGGTAAACCGGTTAACGCAAGCATATTTTGAATATTTGCGCTGTTTTTAAACTGGTTAACCGGTTAACTAATTGGTTAACCGGTTAACACTGTACCAGTAGCAGAAAAATGCATAAAATTCAGCATGATCCATTTTTAAACCTTTTCACAAACATTTGATGATCATGATCTGAATTTGCACGAATTTTAAAACCAAAATACAGTGGAATCCCTGCAATCAAACCACAAATAAAGATCCAAAGGATCTAGAAACAAAGGCATCAAAGATCTACATCTTGAATGTTGATGGTGAATATGGGTTTATGGAGGAAGATGAATTACCAAAAGCTCTTCTTCAAATTGGACCAAAGCAAGCTTAGATCTACTGAAATTGATGAACAAAAGAAGGAAATGATGAAGGTTTAGCTCAAGTTAGTCAAAAATTCAATGTGAATTCTTGATAACTTCAAAAGAAAGAAAGTGAGCTTTGGAAAATTTTGGTGTTGGCGGAGTATTTTGCAAGAGGTTTTGTGGCTATCAAAAGCTTGTGGAATGAATGAAATTGTGGTCTTATTTAAAGGCCTTAGGTATGAAAATTTGGTGGAATGGACCTTGTTTTAGTAATTTGAATTTAGGTTTGGTAATTGGAATTTTGGTGGGAAATAGAAAAAAGTGGTGATTAATGAGGGTTTATGGTAGGAAATGATCAAAGTGATGTAGAGAAATCAGAAACCAATGGATCTAGAATATTCCAATTAAATCAATGATCTAAGGGTGCTGAATTTGAATAAAATATTCAAATTTCGCACTGGTTAACCGGTTAACCAAGCCAAAATTTGAATATTTTATTCAAATGAGGTTGCTTGGTTATTTCGGCCCGATTCTTCTTGTACGTCGAAGAAGTAAACACATGATCCTTGGAAATCCTTTGAGTGAATCAATTAACTTGGGAAATCCTCGATCAGATAAATTTGAATTATTTGCGGATCAACTTCGACTTTTGTCTGTAAAATTTCGCTCGAGCTGCATGACTACTATTTTTGGCATTTTCAATGGTTCATCTTCCTGAAAAAGGTTAGTAAAAGGAAACAAAATATTTTTTTGATTTTGATTAATGGTTAGTAAACATAAACAAATAAAGTAATTAAAGACAACGGTGATTCCCTGTGAGGCATAAACCTAACCTGAGAAGAACCGAGCAACCTGCGCAATCTTGTTTGTATGCAAGATGCAGATGAAAATGAAAAGAAAACTTAGGGCAAAAATTAGGGTGCAACACACGTTCTTGTGTCTTCTATGAAAATGGAAGTATTTAGATTTGTCAGTGTTAGGCTTGGGTTTCGTTGGTTTGGGGAACCTCGCCCTGCCCTGCTTGAATTTTAAATTGACACATTCAGTGAGGATATGACCGTGAGGAGCAGTAAGCAATGTGTATTCAGAGATGCGCCCAGCTGGCCCTCTACCTTCGCAGACCTTGTGAGGTTTATCATCTTTCTGCCTCTCTCCAATGCGGCGAGGAGCGACATAGTCGTCATATTTGGGATTTTTAGTTTCGTCTTGGTTGCGATTGCTCCTAACAATGTGGGCGACTTGTTTCTTTTTTTACCTAATGTACGTCTGAGCCTTGTGTAGAAGTTCATCCAGAGAGCGGGGAGGTTCGATCCAGACTGCTCTGTTGAGTTCGTTGCCAGGGAGAAGTCCCTTCTCGAGAAATTATTTTTTCATGTAGTCGATCATATCTACCTCGACGACTTCCTAGTTGAATCTTTCAATGTAAGAACTCAATGTTTCGTTCTTTCCCTGGATGAGGGCCTTGAGTGTGGCCTTTGTCTTTGGGTAACGTCGGGACGCTGTAAAGTGCCTTGTCAACGCTGACCTCAGGCTTCTCCAGGAAGTGATGAATTTTGGAGCCAAACTTTTATGCCATGCCATGGCCCCCTTCCCGAGTGTTGTGGGGAACAGTCCACACTTGACGTTTCCCTCGATGTTATTATTGTAGTCGAGCATGGCCTTGATGTTATCAACATGGTCATTCGGGTCGGTAGTCCCGTCGTACGTTGAGAGGTGAGGGGGTTTCTCCATGCCCGTGGAGAGTCGGGTCTCCATGATGGCTCGAGAAAGTGGGCAGTGGGGTCCTCCTCTTCGCTCCTCAAGGGTGAGTGATTCTCGTCCCTAGGGCTTTGGTCGGGCGGGGGGATACCCTTGGTCGGATGGTGGTCTGCTCGGGACATCCTATCACTTTGCTCTTCTTGGGATCCAGGGAGCGACGCCCCTAGTGAAGAGGGGAGAGACCATATTTCTTGGTGGCCTCTGACTGCAATCTCTCCAGCTGAGGTCCGCGTCTGCGACCGCATGGAGAGGTGTTGCACGACCGTCGAGGTCTCCGCTAAGGAGAGTTGGCGCGACGGTCGGTTTTTAATAGGGTGATTCTCTCCTGCTGTTAGAATAACATGACATTTGTATGGTTGAGAGTGTTGACCATGCCTTCAACTGGTACCAGAATGGGCTCGAAGGTGGCCACTCCGTGTTACCGGGCGGAGTCGTTAGCAACTGGTTCAGGAGACTGAGTGGTAGCTTTTCCGTCCCTAGAGTCAACCTCATGGACGACCTGGAGGTTATCATCGTCACCAGCGGCATAGTCGACAAGGGCTTGGTCGTGGTTGTCACCGTGTTCGCTAGTTATTCTGGTTGGTTGATGAAAAGAGGTGAAGCTTTTGTCTTTTGTTTCAAAATACAGAGAGAGCTAAGATTCCCACAGAAGGCGTCACCGATCTGGCCTGATTAGAAGGAACCTTTCAATTGAGAGTAGCTTCTGCAGTGGAGAAAAAGGGGTGTACCTGTAAGGTACTCCGATGCCAAAGTGAGAGTATACTACAGAGTAAGAGCAAGTACATAAAAAGGTAATAGAATGGAATACCTGACCATCTAGTGAAAAAGGTTTTTATAGTGTGTCCCCAACACTGGGCCAAGGTTCCCTTCATGGGCTGGATCAACTAGGCCCAGGGGGGAACTGTCAGGGTTTGCGTAAGAGCAGTTAAGACCTAGCATGTGGTCTTGCCCCTGGTCCAACTGTTCCATAAGAATAAGAGAGTACTGCGAAGACAGTTGACTATAGGAGTAGAGTACGTGGGAGAGGTGCTCTCCCTATGCCCTTAAATGTTGGGCCTTGGGCTTGCGCCAGATGGACTAGGTCGTGCCCGACATGCCTGGTGCCAGGCCCAGTCCAAAACAATTTTTATCTTAAACAATTCTTATTCGAAAAATCCATAATTCAATTAAGTGAGAGGGATTCAAATCTAAATTTTATTGATTCAAATCTTTTCCTTATTTTACCATGTTTTTCAATCTTTAAAGTGTAAACCTCACTGGTATAAATATATAAATTAAACTTCACTCATCTCATTAATCATGAAAGTTGCATATTCTCTCTACTTAAATTGTCTATCTCAAAACTCTTTACTATGCACTTTTTGAAGTTATTATTTTATGAGATTGATTAGTTTAGAGGGATACTATTCGTAGTTGTTTTTAGTAAACGATTACGAGTTTGAAATTGAGATTAACTCAAAAAATCTTGGAAATTGCCTTGTACGAAAACCTTTTACAAAGGCGTATGTATATAATTTGATTACAAATACCTGGTTACAAATAGTGTAAGAATAAACTTTAAAGACAACAAAACTTAAATTAAAGTAAAAGAAATTTGAAAAAAACAACATTAACTGAATGCAATAAATGATAAGAATAAAAGACGTTTTGATTAAGGAAACATAAAATGTACAAAGAAAAGAGGATGCATATCATATAATTGCTCACAAACTATTTTACTTTTTATCTTGGGTACTCCGGTTCTATAAAGAAAATATATGAAATTTGCGACTTTTATTACAACCAGGGACGACCCAATCAACCCAGAGGCCCCGTTCTAATTTAAAAAATGAGCCTAATTTATAAATAAAAAACAATTAAAAGAATTAAAAATAACATATAAAATAGAATTATATATTAATTTAAAATACATTTAATTATAATTATTTTAACTTTGACCCCTCTCATTTTTTTATATATTGAGTTTTTATCATAATATTTTTTATTGAATTTTTATTATAATATTTTGTATGTATATTAATATTAATGAAAAAGATTACACATTTTAAAATTTGAGGCCTTCCAATATTTGGGGCCCTATGTTGTAGAGCATGTTGCTTTTGCACAGGGTCAACCCTGATTATAACATATGACCCTGCTATATATATATACATATATATATATATATATATATATATATTAAACTGCAAATAACTATTCCCGACAATTTACCTTTAGAGATTTGACACGTCTTTGAATGCATGCAACTCATCCTGCAACGTATTGCCACGTCGTCAAGGCTTTGAAACTATTGAAACCATTACCCCACGTTCTCTAACTGCTCTTAACGACTAGTAAGTGCATGCTCATTGAATTTAGTTGTTGATAGTGTTAAGTCTCATCTATCTTCAGTTTCCTAAATTTCCTAAGTCCTTGAGGTTTGTCGAATGACTCATCCTTGACATGTTGTCCAGTAGTCACTCGGGTCTTTTCCCGAGACTCCTCCAAACCCAATCTCAAGATCTTCTCGAGTTTTTCCAAACTACATCTCAAAATGTCAACCGGGAAGTCTTAGTCGGCGTGTCATCACCGTCGACTTCTATCCATTAATGCTAACTCTTATCATTTCACTAATGCAACATTCATTTGATTTTTCTTACTAAGTACAAAAAATCCTGGACTAACAAATATAATATGACATTGTAAATTGAGGTTTCAACAAGGAATTCGACAAGTTTGCTGAATTTTTAAAGGTAAAAGAACAAATCTTTTTATCCTCCAAAGATATTTGAGATAATTTTATCAAAGGTCGATATTTAAGGGAACATGAAGAAACAAGTTGAAATTGAAGGAATTTCAAGAAACATATTGTCAAAAGAGTTTGAGATGGCCAAAGGATTGAAGATCTCGTGTTCATCAAATTTCTAGGTCACAAAATTATGGATTTATTGGGTGTTGTCCAAGTAGAATAAAAACTAGAAATTCGGTAGCTAATTATGTAGATGAAAGAATCATCTTGTAAAACATTAATGTAATAGCACATTGAGTGCAACATCAAATAGAAGATAAAATACGATGGATATTCAATTGGAACTAGAATACGATGCATGCAAGTACGAAGCAATTGAACTAATAAAAATCGGGTATTGCTTTCTCTCTCCCTAATCTATTTACATTTACAATGTAATTTAAACAAAATGTTGAATATGTTAGAATTAGATTTTAACTTAATTTTTTAAATAGTTCCAAACAAACCCTTTATAATATTATATTAATTAAATATTCAGATTTGTTAATGCAAAATCAAAGCAAGGATCTTATTTGCTTATTCAGTGTTTTATATAAGATTTGTTTGTTTTTTAGTTATTGATTTTTTACATATCATATGTTTTATAAAACATATAATTTATTACATCTTAATTATTCTAAGTATTCACTACTATAGAAAACTCATTTAACAACGGTTGAAAAATATATATAATCACGCAGATCAATGTGTTGTTATATAGAGTATTGTCGTAGATGCGCTTATTATAATCATGGTCCTGGAACCGTTGTTGTATTATGGAAAGCGTTCGATATATCACAACGGTTATGCTTAACAACCGTTGTGGTATAAACATTTATTTCATATAGATTAAATCACGATTAAAATAAATAATCGTTGTTGAAAGTGTAATACCCCAAAATTTGCTCTCTTGTTTTTCATATCTCATTTGACTTATGTTTCATTCATTGCATTGCATTCAAGTCATACAAGATTATACATACATCATTGGTTATGCATAGAGCATGTGATCAGTTGATTTCAAAGTGTTGGTTACCCAAAGCAAGAGTGAAATTCTGGTATCAGATACGTGATGTCGAAGGCGATATCACGACATTACTATCTGAGTATTAACAAAATATAAGCAGTATAAATAATAACATTAAAAAAACACAAGATTGTTAACCCAGTTCGGTGCAAACACACCTACTTTGGGGGCTACTAACCCAGGAAGGAAATCCAATATTAGTAGAACAATTCAAAACCTAAATAGTCTCAGTTTACATCTTCTCACTTGAACCTACCCAGTGCAACTTCTAACTAGAAATCAACATCTAGATATGAGAAATCACCATATCACTCCCCATCAATCACACATTGTGATAAACAACCAAATTAAGGAAAAATAGAAGATCACTCTTCCAAAACACAACACATTGATCTTGCTTAAAAGTTTTGATCAAGAATAAACACTCATGCTTAAAAGCTTAGAGTGGACAGAATTACAACTTAAAAATAGAGTCCAATTCAAACATCTAGGTGATGTATGAATGGCTCACAAAAAAGACACGCACAAAGAAAAACCCTAACATTCAAATGCACTTTGCTTTACAATCTAATATTCCGTACAGAGAAATTAGGTTAAACATCAATAATATAGAATTCTGAATGGGCATGGATCTGATCTGAAACTTCCTCAAAAAGATCGCAAGAATCAAGCAAGAAAAGATCTTCAATAATCTCCAAAAACTAACGCATATCAACTTCTGCTTTTGACAACAACACTCCCTTGATTTTCGCACATTCTTGAGCAAAACAAAAGACCAAAAACCTGCTAAAAATTATACATAAGTTAAATCAAAAGTTTCTCTATTTAGAAAGTCCCAAAATTGTCAAGACAAATGTTAAAACATCTATTCTGACATCACAACAACACTTCACACCAGAAGATCTTCAAGCATTTCAAGTAAATATTACAAGACATCAAGGCAAATGATAATTTTTTCTACATATGCAGCCAAACCAAGAACCTTTAATCTCCCCCTTTGGCAAATTGTGGCTAAAAACATTATCAGCACCAGTCAGCACCAATCAACCAGAAGAAACCATCCATCAGAGATCAAAGCAGCAAAAGAAAACAGACATCACAACCTTCTGGTTTCACATAATAGAACACCTGGTAACACAACACCCAATCAGAACAACGACCCTCCTTATCCACTCAACCAAACATAACATCCGAAGAACTAATGCATATTTATATAACTGTCCCCCTTTATAGCCATAATGTGACAACCACACCAACATATGCTCCCCCATAACACAATATTAGAACTAAATAGATAGAGAAAGACCACACACGCTTACCATATCAGCACTGGAAGCAACATCACCAGACTTCTTTTTCGGCAACTTTCTCTCCGAGGGTAATGTTCTCAACATCATCTTCAATAATATAACTTGAGACGTTATCAGACCCAACAAATTATTCTTAGAAAGAGAAACAGTAGCAACAAATGTGTCTTTCCTTGTCTTGATCTCTATGTCATCGTCATGATTCACACTTTTGATTCAGCCATCATTAATAGGTACATAATGACACAATTGAAGTATGAGAACTAAAAAGTCTTGACTAGTTTTCCCACACAACTTTAGTTTCTATTGACCCTCATTAATGAAAATCCATAGCTTACCTCTAAGGATTTGAAACTGATTAGCATCCAAAGCTATAGTAAAAATGTCACCCAGTTGTTAATCAGTAGCTACATGTTCTAAAGCAACAATCTTTTCTTCAACCAATTCTCTGAAGAAATGATGACGAATATCAATATGCTTGGTTCTGCTATGTTGAATAAGATTCTTGGAAATGTTGATATCACTCAAATTATCACAGTACAATGTCATGACATCTTGAGAAACATTGTATTCGGTCAGCATTTGCTTCATCCAAACCAACTGAGAATAACTACTTCCAGTTGCTATGTGTTCGGCCTCAGCTGTGGATAGAGAAACACAATTTTACTTCTTACTAAACCAAGATATCAGATTGTTTCCCAAAAATAAGCATCCTCCAGATGTGCTTTTTCTATCATCAACACATTTTTCCCAGTCAACATCATAATAACCACTTAGCTCAGAATTAGAACCATGAGAGTATAGCATGCCATAATTACATGTACCATTGACATACTTCAAGATTATTTTCACTTGGTTGATGTGACCCACTTTGGGAACAACTTTATACCTAGAACAAACTCCTACAACAAAGGAAATGTCAGGCATGCTTGCTGTTAGATATAATAAGCTTCCAATCATACTTTTATAGAGACTTTGATCCATATTTACACCCTTTCATCTTTAGATAACATCGGATGAGTAGGAGTAAGTGTCCTTTTGTGGCTAGCATTCTCCATTCCAAACTTCTTAACTATATTCTAGGCGTATTTACTCTGAGATATGAATATAAAGTCTTCCATCTGCATGACTTAAAGACCAAGAAAATAAGTTAATTCACCAACTAGGCTCATCTCAAATTCAGACTGCATCTGTTTAACAAAATGTTAAACCATATCCTCAGACATCCCACCAAACACAGTATCATCAACATAAATTTGAGAAATCATGAGCTTCTTTCCTTCTTCTTTCATAGAGAGAGTCATGTCTATGCTACCTTTTTTGTAGCCATGTTCAACAATAAATTCAGTAAGTCGCTCATACCAAGCTATAAGGGCTTATTTTAATCCATATAGAGCTTTCCTTAGCTTATAGACATGATTAGGTAAATTAGGATTAATGAATCTTTTGGGTTATTCCACATAGACTTCTTTATTTAGGTAACCATTCAAGAAGGCACTTTTGACATCCATTTGATCTAGTTTGAATTTCAATATGCAAGCAACACCAAGAAGTAATCTAATAGATTCAAGTCTAGCAACAGGAGAAAAGGTCTCATCAAAATCAATTCCTTCTACTTTAGTGTATCCCTGGGCAACCAGTCTTACCTTATTTATAGTGAAAACTCCATGTTCAACAGATTTGTTCTTGTACACCCACTTGGTACCTATCATAATTTATCCTTCAGGTCTTGGAACAAGTTCCCAAACTTCATTCCTCTTGAATTGATCTAATTCCTCTTGCATAGAATTAATCTAGAACTCACCAGTTAATGTTTCTTTTACATTCTTTGGCTCTATCTTTGACACCAAACAAGAGTTAGAGATTATACCCCTTGATATTGTAGTAACTCCTTTATCCATCTCTCGTATGATGAGGTCTTTAGGGTGATCTTTCTGTATTCTGATAGAGGGACCTTTGTTGGTATGTCTATCTTCAGGCTCAGAACTTGAGGGTTGTTCATCAATACCTCTGTCTTTAGTTTATGCTAGAGTTGCATTCTGGAATGTTTCAACATCATCTAGGACATCTGCTTATTTGTTCAAGTCTTGATCATTAACAACAACATTTATAGACTTCATCATTACTTTAGTTCTGGAGTTGTAGACTATATATGATCTGTTGTTGGTAGAGTATCCTAGAAATATTCTTTCATCACTCTTTGGATCTAACTTTCTTCTTTGTTCATGATCTGCCAGGATGTAGCATTTGCTTCCAAAGACATGGAAGTATTTCGCAGTAGGTTTCTTCCTTTCCATAATTCATACAGAGTAGATGAAGTACCTTTTCTCAAGGTGACTCTGTTATGAATGTAGCAAGAAATATTCATTGCTTCATCCCAGAAACGGTAAGGTAATTGTTTTGCATGTATCATGGCTCTAGAAGATTCATGTATAATCTTGTTCTTGCGTTCTACAATCCCAATTTTCTCAGGAGTAATGGGAGATGAGCATTCATGACTAATTCCTCCAGAGGAGCAAAATTCAGCAAATTCGCATTCTCAAATTCCTTCCCATGATCACTTATGATTCTAATAACATTGTTTTCCTTCTCTCTTTGAATTTTTTGACAAAGATATCTAAAAACTTCAAAAGCTTATGACTTTTATCTGATGAAATTTATCTAGGTGTATCTTGAATAATCATCCACTAGTACATAAGCATATTTCTTTCCACCAAGACTTTCTACCTGCATAGGTCCCATCAAATCCATGTGAAGAAGTTCTAAGACTTTTGAGGTGGTGAGATGTTGAATCTTCTGATATGACATCTTAGTCTGCTTTCTTACTTGACATTCTCCACAGACTTTTCCTTCTTCAATCTTGAGCTTAAGAATCTCTTTGATAGCTTCCGTGGATATGATTCTCTTCATGCCTTTCAGATGCAAATGTCCAAGTTTTTGATGCCAGAGTTTAACTTCATCTTATTTGGCAAGCAAGCAAGAGGAGATATAAATTGATTCTTGAGATGCCCATAGATAACAGATGTCCTTAGATCTGACTCCCTTCATGATTAATTCTCCTTTTCCATATGTAACAAGACATTCAGATTTGGCAAAATTGACTTTCAATCCTTGGTTACATAGTTGACTAATGCTAATTAGATTGACAGTCAACCCTTTTACAAGTAGTACATTGTCAAGTGTAGGCACTCCTAGGAAGTCTAGTTGTCAAATTCCCTTTATTTCACCTTTGGGTCCATCACCAAAAGTAACAAAAATAGTAGTACAGGGTCTCATATTCACCAGAAGGTTAGTGACTCCTGTCATATGTCTTGAACATCCACTGTCAAAATACCATTCATTTTTTGCTGAAACTCTGAGATAGGTTTGAGATATCAAGTTGTTGGTACCAATCTTAGGAGTTCATTGCATTCTGACCTTAGGTATGTTCTAAATTAGAACACGCTGGGGGACAGGCTTAGGATATCCAAAGAGTTTGAAACAGTAAGGCTTCAAGTGACCAAACTTTCCACAATAATGACACCTCAATTTATGGGAATTTCCTCTTATGTAGGCAACAAATCTTCTTTTATGATGTCGAGACACCCGATGCAACATCTTTGGTTTGAACTCAAAGGTAGCCAGATTTGAGATATGTTATTTCCTTTTGTTAAACCTTATACCAGTCACATCTCCAGTTAACTTCCCAATTTGTAGAATCTCATCTAAAGTCTTTGAACTATTGTTCAACATTATGACAGACTTGGTCATTTGATCAAGTTGGGAGTTTAGTAATGTTACCTCATTTTCCAGCTTGGAGATGGTTTCCAAATACTTTTCCTTTTCATTCTCTAGTTGTGATATGATTTTCTTCTGTTATTCTCCTTGCTGGCAGACTTATTCATTTTTGAGACATAATTCTCTATAGAAAGTAACTAGCTCATCATATGTGACTTCATCATCACATATCTCCCAGTTAGAGCAGTAATATTCTTAGTAGATTTTTCTTCGGCTTCACTTTCAGTATTTTCATCTGACCAAGCCACAGTAAGACCCTTTTTTGATTCTTGAGATGTGTGGGACATTCAGATCTGATGTGCCCATAACCTTCACATCCATAACATTAGACTCTTTTTCCTTGAGAATAGTTTTCTTTAGCCCTTGTCTTTCTACCAGAATCATTTGATCTATTGATGTCAGATGAGTTGTTCTTGACATTTGGTCTTAACTTTCTATCCATCATTTTCATAAATTTGTTGAATTGTCTCCCAAGAAGAACTATAACATTAGATAGACCTTCCTCAGTATTAATATTACAATCTTCTACTCCATCTTCAGTGTTGGAAGAAAATGCAATATTTTTTTTTCTTGTCAGATTTGTCACTTATGCAATCTCAAAAGTTTGAAGATATCTAATAAGTTCATCTAATCTCATCATTCTAATGTCATAAGCTTCTTCTATGGTTGTGACCTTCATGTCAAATCTCTTAGGTAGATATCTGAGAGCTTTTCTTACCAACTTTTATTCAGATATTGGTTCTCCAATAGCACTTGAGGCATCAGCTATTTCAAGGATATTCATATGAAAATCATAAATACTTTCATCCTTAAGTTTTCAAATTTTGTGGTGAGCAGCTGAAGTCTTGACATCTTGACTTTGGAGGTACCTTCATGAGTAGTTTTGAGAATATCCCAAGCATCTTTGGCAACAATGCAAGTAATGATCAATCTGAAGGTGTTTTTGTCAATTCCATTGAATATGGCATTCAAGGGTTTAAAATTTCCCAAAGTAAGCTCATTATCTTCCTTAAGTAAGTTTCAGTGTGAGACAAACTAAAGCGTAAGAAGTTGGGTGATTATAATTGAATACCTGATCCTCTAAGGGTGGAGGGTGTTTATAAGGGCACATGCACACTAATTATGGACGTGTAACCTTTGACTGAGCATAACTGCCTCCTATAAATCTGGTGGGTAGTTGGCCGCGCGAAAGACGTTACAGCGCATGGGGGAGGTTCCCAATGACAATATGCCAACGACTCTTTCTTCAAAGGTCATATGTTAGCTAATCTCTTATTGGGCTTGTGTCCAGAAGAATACTGGATTGGGTCTCAATTTGGCGTAGGGCACTTGCTAGGCCAGTCCAGAATAATTTGTATGAGGATTTTGGGAGGATTTATGAAAATAAGAATATAATTGATGTTTTGTTGTGTTTAGATTGTTTGGTTGGATTGTGATTGTTATATGTAGACTATTGGTGCAATATTTGTGAAAAATTGTTGTTAGAAATCGAGTTTGGTGCAGAAAAACATAGGTGGATAGTGGTTGTCATCGTAGGGTTCGGATTGCAAAATCGCAGAGCGGGCTTAGCGCGGTCTAAAATACTTTCGCCTCTTTATGACAGTGCCGAGTGCGCTTAGCACGCTAGGGCCTCGCTTAGCGTGACCTGAAACGGAAAATATTATTTTATTAATTGGAATTAGTAGAAATCACATGTTATATATTATATAAATGTTGTTTTGTTGTTGTGATGTTGTGAACATGTATTGAAGTGTTATATACTTGTTTTGTTGATGTTGATGTGATAATGTGAAATGCATGATTAAATGATGCAAAGACATGTAGTTGTTGTAGTAACATGATGATGTATATTCGATGAATGCATGTGATAGTTGAGTAGTATTGGTATGATGATGAATATGATATAGGTGTGCATTTAGTCATTGTATATTGTCGTTGAGGTGCATATCATTTGCATGATGTTGTTGTTGTTGTGGTGATTGTGTGCCCATGTGGGGTGTGAGCAATCACGATTATCGTGTGTCCATGTGGGGTGTGAGTGGCTAATAGATGTTCTGACGGGAACTATGATCATGAAATAGGGATCAAATTGGTACCACGTGCATTATGTCTAGTTGTGTTTCATTGCATTTATGATAGTTGTATTTCTCGATGTTTGATGTAATTATTTGTGTATGAATTAAAGGGTGTGATGTTGTTGATTGTTGTGATGCTAGTGGATGACTTGATGATGTATGCTTTTGTATTTATATCATCTTTTTTATTGATTTAAGAATCTCACTCATTCTGTTTGAATGTTGCCTCTACGTGGGTAACATGCAGATAATCCGAAGTAGTTAGAGTTCGTGGTCGGTGAAGTCGAAGTACTTTGCGTTAATGACGTCTGTTCTAATATGTAATAATGAGAGTCAAGAACACTTTACTTTTATTGTTTATTAAAGAATTACTTTTAAATTTGTCGTTATGTTTTCGAATAAATGTCTTTAACTTTGAAACGAGTTATTTATAAATAAGAAATTAATATTGTCATCACACATAAAAGGTACTATACGCCCCCAACAACTTTTTGCCATGATGTCCTCCAAAACCCCCTTCCTTCCCTTTCTCAAATAAATAACGTGCCAGAGAGATCGTGTGAACGTTGATAATTTTCGTATACTCCGCACATATTGTATCCCCTCTCAAATCAGCCCCATGATTGGCTACAAACATATACTCCCATTCAAAGTAGAAAAAGAAAACTCAGAGAAATTTAACACGTAATCAATCTCATCACCGAGCTCACATGAACCTGCCCTTATCGTACCCCTCTCCCATTATTAAAATGATGTTAGAAAATTCCTTACTCCCATTTACTTCCCACTCCGCACTCTTTCCCTAGTCATTTTCTTTCTCCACCAGGAGAAAAAGTTCCCGGAGACTGTGACGGTGACGGTTACAGTTACGGTTACTCACAATGGCGTCGCCACCTTCATCTCCTCCTCCTCCCCCTTCACCTGCTCCCTCTATTTCTCCTTCCTTATCAGAGTCCACTTTCTCTCATCTCCCTGTCATGTCTATGAGGAAGAAAATCGTCGATAAAGTTCTAGAAAATCGCGTCACTCTCATCATCGGCGAGACCGGTTGCGGTAAAACTTCCTCGACTGCTCTTTCTTTTTATGTTTGACGTTTGAGCAAAGTTTTTATGACTGTATCGAGCGATTATACTGTACGTTCCCGAAAAATACTGCTGCAAATTTCTAGTTTCGTTATACAATCTCTAGTCCTTTTTTATACTCTCACATGTGATCGTTGATTTTTCACTGTAAATAAACAGAGCTATGAAATTCGTATTTTCCATAATCAATTGTTTTGTGGTTTTGTTAAAAGAAAAATACAGTCATTATGATGGAAAGTACTGCTTTGCTATTGTTGTTGCTTTTGTTAGTGTTTATATATATTTCATGTCTGTATGAGAAGTTAAAGAGTGTAATGGATACGCAATGACAGTTTAAAATTGTTTTACGCATTTGTCCGATGAAAAACCAACAAATTGCCAAATCAATAAAGTACTTTTAAAATTTAAGTATGATTTGGCGGAATAAGCCTTGATTGGTTGACAGTGTAAAATAATATTACACTGACCGGTGTATATCCTTTTTCTCGAAGTATTACAATTTCATGTTCAGTTATTCTTGATTTTGTTTTTATTACAAATTCAGGTATGGGACCATATAGCTATTTTTAAATATTGCACTTAAAAATGCTATTCATTGGATTTTCACCATGTATATTTTGATTTTATCTATATAAATGTTCCTTTTGTGAAATTTTAGACTGGTGGCCTTAGCATACACTTATTTAGTAGCTTCCAAATACTATGGATAAAAGAAAATTTAGTAGCAAACATTATTGGATATGATTTGGTTTAAAAAAATATCAATGACCGCAATTTGAGCCAGGACATTGAGTTTTATGACGTCTTTGTGCAATTATGTCAGAGGTTACATCAGCCATATTCAATAGTGATTCTGTTGAATATTAAAGACTGTGGTGTGATTGAGGCAGTGTTATCGATGGTGGAGAGCCAAATTCCTGCCATACTGGCCACTTTGCGGCGCCGTTATTATGGCAGAAAATTCTGCAATATCAGCTGCTATTTACCATTGCAGTGAACCCAAAAACTACTATGTATATCCTGCCATAGCTGCCACAGCGGCCATGACGCCGCTATTTGATAACAATGGATTGCGGTTTAAAATACTTGATTTGGTGTCATGCAAAGGAAGATATTTCCTAAAACTTTTTAAATCTAGACATATACATTAAATAAAAAAAATAGAAAAAAGTTTTGCATGTGTATAGTAGAGAAATATAAAAAGCCAGGATGGGTTTAAAATATGCTTGTATGCTTTCATTCCTTCACTTTGTAAAACGGGTGTGCGCAACTGAAAGGGTTGTTACTTGTTCCTCTCGTGCACTTCCGTTCATTTAAATATAGTTATTCATCATCTTTCGATGTTGCTGATAATTTTGTAACCTTTTTGCTTGAAGGGAAAAGTTCACAAATTCCTCAGTTTCTTCTTGAAGAAAACATGACACCCATTTTGTGCACACTGCCTAGAAGATTTGCTGTCGTTTCTGTTGCCAAAATGGTTGCGAAAGCTCGTAATTGTCAATTGGGAGAAGAAGTTGGGTATCATATCGGACATTCACGACACTTCTCAGCTAGGTATTTTAAACACGTTCACTTAAAATTGTTCTTTTTATTTTTTTAAATTTTTTTTATTTACAAATATGTGATAGTAATTCATTGATTTTCTTCATATTATCCTTGGTCCTGTTTATATAGAAATTTAAATTTTGACTTGAATCTGTTGGAGAGGCCTTGTCTTGACTTATTTTATTAAGAATAAATTGAATTGAATAATTTTTATTTTATTTAAAAATGACATTTCAAAGATATTATTATCAATATATCATTACTTACATGCATGCTTCACCTTATGACAATAGTACTCTAGTTATTATTACTTGCATAATGTGGCACTCATTTTTATTTTACTTAAACATTCCATTTTAAAGAAGAAATCTGGTTCTCGTTTTTCTTGATTGTAAAATTTCTTTCAAGTTAAAGAAATATTCATATTGATAAAGATGTTATTAACCATTTATTATACTAACATACAATAGTACAAGTTTCAGTGTTATAGAACATTATCTATCGACACCTTTTATGGTATATTACAGTTTGACTACACTGTCCTTTATCACAGGGAAGCCATTCTATGGAAGATATATGACACCTATCTTATTTTGCTTGTTCAGTTCTTATCATAATCATCTCTTTTCTTTTCTTACCTGGTATTTATATTGCTGTACTGCAGTTCAGAGATTGTTTTTAAAACTGCTGGAGTGTTGTTGGATGAAATGCAAGAGAAGGGTTTGAATGCACTGAACTACAAGGTTATTATTCTTGACGAAGTACATGAAAGATCAGTGGAGTCTGATCTTGTACTAGTCTGTGTTAAACAGTTTTTGTTGAAGAACAATGACTTAAGGTTAGCTTCTTGGTTTTGTTAGTGTTGAAAGGTTATTTGGAAGAGTGAATTAAAGAGAGTTCTATGTGCATATTTGTAAGAAAGTAATTTATATATTTAAAGATCAGAAGTGACATGCAAATTGTTTGTTTTATTACAGTGATACCATGATAAAATATTATGCGTTTGCAGGGTGGTTTTGATGTCTGCTACTGCTGATATTTCAAGATATAGGGACTACTTTAGGGATCTTGGTAGAGGCGAACGAGTTGAAGTGCTTGCAATTCCTAGCTCAAATCAGCACATGGTTTTTCAGCGAAGTGTTTCATATGTTGACCAGGCATGTATATGTACTCTTATATTTTCTTTCTTTTTAATTGAATAATGGCCCGATCCCAGTTGTGTATATCGTCTATGGTATACATATTGAATGGTCTTAAATCATACTTCACCTCCAGAATTATTTTGGGTTCCAAAATGTATGAACATTTGAAACACTCCTGATGCTTATGTTCACTTAACAGTGATTATGGTTCTAATCTTCTTTTCGCAGGTAGCTGAATCTCTTGGGATAAGTTCTGAAATAATGCATTCAAAATATTCTTCTTGTCTTAACCTTTCCAAATCCAATGCTTTCATTAAGTCTGAAGTGCACAAGCTTATTCATGAGCTGGTGTTGCATATACATAAGACTGAGCCAGATATTGAGAAAAGCATTTTGGTATTCCTTCCAACCTACTATTCACTGGAGCAGCAATGGCGTCTTCTGAAGCCTCTTGAATCAACTTTTAGAGTTCATATCTTACATGGTAGCATTGATACTGAAAAAGCTCTCATGACTATGAAAATTTGGAAATCGCATCGAAAGGTTTGTATCAGTTATTTCAGCCAGTAGTTTAGTAAATAATAGAAAGGTTTTTAAACTACAGAAAGACGTGTTTGTAGTGCAGTGTCGCTAACTTTTCATGTATTGCAAAAAGATTATACAAAGTTAATTAATGAATTTTAACTGGAATTTTTTTCTATTAATGGCAAATTATAGTTTTACAAATTGAGTGTTTGTATGTTCAATTATAATATTTACTGTAATGAATCCAAATATACAATAGTGTTATGTAATTTAATTTATGTAAAAGATATTTTCCTTTCATATTTGTTCTTTAAAATGAAAACTATAAGAGAAACTATTAAGAAAGATTTTGAAATTAATGAGTTGGATAGAATCATGATTTTTGATAGACATTATGGCGTAGTTTGATTCATGCAGCCGACCGCACTTTGTGGGATAAGACTTGGTTGATGATTTTTTTAGTTACCTCTGTCTGGGTGGAATTTTTTTCAGAAGATTTTTTCCATTATTTTTTTTTGCGATATAATTTCTTCCACTAATATTCACAATATGTTATGACTGTGGTTGCTGTCTGTCAGGTAATATTGGCTACCAATATTGCTGAATCTTCTGTGACAATACCTAAAGTGGCTTATGTCATTGATTCATGCCGATCGTTACAAGTCTATTGGGATAAATCCAGGAAAAAGGAATGTGCAGCACTTGTTTGGGTTTCCAAGTCTCAGGTACAAATGATCTGATTTCCATATTTTGTTTTGTTTTTACGCTTTCCTTAGTTTCATTTGATAATTTTGTAGGCAAATCAACGTAGTGGAAGAACTGGTCGAACTTGTGATGGCCAAGTTTATAGATTGGTTCCTAGATCGTTTTACAATGATCTTGAGGATCATGAAAGTCCAGTTATTCTTAAATTATCATTAAAGCTGCAAATTCTTTCTTTATGCTGTGCTGGATCCAAGGCCATCAATGATCCCAAAGGTAAGTTAGTTCATCTTGATTTGTTCGCCGAATATATTAGTTCATCTTGATTTTCCAGGAAATTGCTTTTTTACCCATTAATATTGTGAATATTTGTGTACCGACTAAATGTAACTGCAATGTCTCTTAATAGTTGTGGACATCGATTAACTTGGGAAGAGGCTATAAATTTGACTTGAAATTTATGTCCATGTTTAAAGTTTTTTGTTTTTGTAATTTAAGAACCCAACTACCAAATGCCGTCTCCATGATTGAATAAGGTACAGAAATCTGTGGAATTGTGTGATCAATCAGTCTACAGACTCTACAACTCTACACAAGAGTGTCAAATCTCTTCAACATTTATAGGTACTGAGATTGGTGGAATTGTGTGATCAATCAGTCTAGACTCTACAACTCCACACAAGAGTGTTTATAATCTCCTCAACAGTTAATACTAATGAAATGATCTAAAGGCTAACAAAAAATAGTAAAAAGCTGTGCTATCCTGTACAAATGAAATGGTCTAATTTATAATATGTACGGCATTTAATACAAATGCATACCAATTATGATGATGTTAGCCTGACTGGTGGGTTTGATGACAGTTCTGTTGCAAAAAGCTCTGGATCCACCTGATCCTCAAATTGTTGAAGATGCACTGGATTTACTCGTTCAGATGCGTGCACTAGTTAAGACACCTCCTAGGGGCCGATATGAACCTACATTTTATGGTCGATTACTTGCTAGCTTTTCTTTATCTTTCGATGCGTCTGTTCTAGTCCTCAAGTTTGGAGACATTGGTATGATACGTGAAGGCATTTTGCTGGGCATATTGATGGATACACAACCTTTACCCATTATTCACCCATTTGGAGAGGAAGAATTGGTAATGTCTATGATTGAATCAGATGTTCTATTTCCAAATGCTCTGATTCTTTGGTAATGTTGTGAGGTTCAACTCATCTAATTAAATCTTTTTTATTTTCATTAGTTTGCAAGGTACATTGATTGCTATTATGGTGACCGGACAATCTTAGCTGGTCGAAAGGAGATGGAATTCATGGCCAACTTTTGTGCATTTCAGTTTTGGCAGCACATTTTCAAGGTAAAGAAGCTCTACGCCTTTGCTGTTTGTAACTTTCTACTATAAAATACATTGCCATTATTCAGTATCTTCATTAGAGTGTCTTGGTGAAAGGTGGAAGACTATTATGAACTTGTGAAATTGTGCTTATTTGTTGAAATTATTTTATATATTGCTCATCAACCAATATTCTTATGGTTGTGGGGAATAATCCACTAATTAGAGGGCTGTTTCAACATGGGTTTCTGTGTTACTTTCATGCAAGAAAAACCCAAAAGAGACTAGTACTAGAAGCTGCATCGTGCCTAAGAAAAAGATTTGCCTTTTCAGTCTACTGTAGCATTCAGCTTTAGAGGTCTTATGAATTTATGGAGAAAATATTCTTTCATATGCAGGATAAGTACCGGCTTGAACATTTAAAGGATGTTTTGAAGTCTGATAATGTATATCCCGACACACAGCTGATGCCTAAGCTTGAGGAAGATTGGTGTTCTTTCCATAATCTCTACCAATCATCTCTGCATCAGGTGTCAGAAATTTGTATGTATCGATATGACATCAGAATATGTACACTTTTGGATTTCTTTTTTCAATTGGAAGTGTATCACATTTTTGTAAATGCAATTTTAATGCACTGTTTCTTAAATTTTTGATCTTCTAGCAATCTTATTTGAATCTTTACAGATAATGATATACTAAATACCATCCATCGGTTCCGGCCAAAATTTTTGAGCTCCTTTCGTGGCCCAATACCTGATTATGATCCTTATGAATTCAGACATGTATGCCTGTTCCAAAATCAGACAGATGGACATTCAAATGTAGTTTCTATTGATGAGGAGGACTTTGAACCATCAAGTGAAACAACGAAATGTGTTGCTGTACCATATGTTACTTTGAATCACTTGAACAGTTATGAAGTGGCAAAAATGTTTGATTTAATTGTAAAAGAGGTAGTATGCTTTTGAATCTTGCATGCACGATATTCTTTGTGAATTTTCTTTCTTTCTAATAATTGGGGGGTTTTCTTTTCTTGCATGAAATAGACTAGAGCTCAGTTCCTAGGTGATTCTTTTCACCATCAACCAGAAGATGCTAACATCGGTAATTTACACGTCAACGGGGAGGTTTCTCCTTGTGTTTACTTCATTCGTGGAACCTGCAGCAGAGGCAGTTCATGTTCATTTTTACACACATTTCAGGCCAAGAGACCACAGTGCAAGTTCTTCTTTTCCTTGCAGGTGACTTCATCATTAGTGATGATACCATTATTAAGATTATGTATATTATTCCAAATTCTTCATTTGAGTTTGACTACATTATGATGCTACCATTATTAAGATCATGATTACTAATCAATGTTCATTGTAATAGGGTTGCCGAAATGGAGAATCTTGTGTATTTTCACATGATATGGACCGACCAGCAGTGTTGGCCCGTCAAAACATCTGCCTGCCAGAAGATAATACCATGAATTCTGCTTCCCTTCTGAACTTGTTTCCCAAATCCAGTGACAAATCAATTCTGATACTGGATGACACAGATTTGCGTTTCTCCTCATGCCTTGCTTGCCACTATGATCCATCCAAAATAGTTTCAACTACAAGTGTGTCAGAAATAACCTTTGCTGAATCATCTCTTACAGGAGTCAGAATTTTATGGGGTCTAAATCATCCTTACCAAACAATTATAGCCAAAGCAGGGAAGACTCTTATTCCTTGGAATGAAGTTCAATGTGTACTGTGGTCTCCTTGCTTCGATAGCTACGGTGAGGATTTGGATGGGAAAAAGAAGGTCTTGCAGAACTTCTTCGAATATTTAGCCATTCGAATTTTGGCTGATGATTTGAAGGAGATGAAGGTTATCATAACCATGAATAATATTAGATTTTCCCAACTTCAGGTGATTCCTTTTGTTCATGATCGCTTACCATTTAATGGTGTTATAAAATAATGTTATTCATCACTTCTGTGACCATGAACACTTTCGATAAATTCCCTAATTGTTCTGTCTTGGGCTATATATTCAGAAGCCAAAGCTGTCTAATAGATAGCATTGAAAACCAAGATGGTAACACTAGTTGTTGAACCTTTCAATCTACACATAGAGGAAAAGGAAAATAAAAGAGAGAAAATCTGGTGAAGAAAACTAACTATACAGCAGTCATAAAATTTTGACAGCTGAAATAACTGACTGATGGAAGTTAGATGAATAGATTCAACTAACTAAATGCAATGTTGTGGTTTCAGGTTGAGAAGTTGGGAAGAGACTGTTTCTTTATCCTTAAAGAGTCATTTGCTTTTGATGAAATAAGCTTCGGGATACTACATGACGCAGTTAACAATCGGCGGCCAATGGTGGTTTCAAGGCCAATCTCATATGTTTTTAGTCTGCAGCCTCCGACCGACAATCTTTTCAGTGACTATGCGTCTAATTTGGAAAAGCTTCTCCAGAAAATTAAAATAAAATAATAGGTTGATGTCTATAGTTTTTTCTCGACAATTACTCTGAAATTCTACAGTAAGTTTTTATTAGTTCTGTTTTGATGTACAAAGTTCAAATGACAGTAAGTTTTTATTAGTTCTGTTTTGATGTACAGAGTTCAAATGACAGAAAAATATGTGGCAAATCCTTAAAATTATATGGAGTGGTGCTTCATTAGTTAGTTCTTTATATATGTTGTGGCAAATCACAATCACATAACACAATACATTTGTTGTGGCAAATCACAATCACATAACACATTTGTTGCTCTCACATCTAGGGATGGCATGGCAAAAATATCGATGCTCATAAAATCCGTCACGGGTATGGGGCAGGTAACTTAATAGATATCTATAGATAAAATAAATGAATATTTAAATACCCGTTTAGTAATAAATATGGATACGGATTTAATGATATTCATGTCCGCAGATAACTTTATCCGTTAATAAATTATAATAATTGTTTAAATATTAGTTTATTATATTTTGTCTTTTCATCTTCTAAAAAACTAGTCTTATATTTTTTATTAAGTTTTCTTTGAATAAAATCTTTTTATTAAGTTTTCTTTGAATAAAATTTTTTACATTTCATACCAATCATATTGGTCATTTCATATTTAAGCTTCTTCTTTATTCCATATTTAACTTTAATTTAATTTGACCGTTCAACCAACCACTTTCTTTATCCATGTCTTCCTTTCAACTCATCGGTCGTCCTCTCTTTAACAATAACTAACAATCATAATATCTTTTGTTTAAAATAAAGGAAATTAATGTGATAACATTTTGTTCTTAAAATAAGAGATATTTGTATGAATGATAATAACTTATTAGAAAAAATACAAAAAAAAAAATACAAAAAAAAATATTATCCATGGATATCTGTAAATATCTGTGGATATCTTAAAACCCGTGAATTATCCGTTTAGCGGATATCCACATGGATATGAGATAAATATGAATATCATATTTATCCAACGGAATGAATATGAATATCATATTATTCGTCCCATGAATATTCATTTACTCTCTTACGTCCATGCATCCACCTTATTTGCCAACTTATGGTTGAACTGGTTTTTAGAAATAAACTTTTACTAATTTTGGATACTTTTTTTGAGTAAATTAATTGCATTTTCAACTTTCTCATTAGGGAAGTTTCTCATTAGGGAAGGTTCAGTTGCATTTTTATTTATTTTTATGGTTAAATTCAGACCCCTCCTCTAAGATGAAAATACTTATTACACGGTGAGGCTATTTCACTTGACTCTATTATAATATTATTATAATTTAACAAATCTTTTTAACTTAATATTAAATATTCCCATCAAATTAGTCATTAGAATTGGTCTAGTGATGAGGGATTTGGGGGGACTGGAATAACAATCTTTCAACTTTGGTAACTTTATGCAATAAGATAGATGAATGTATAATTCAAATAAGTTCGAGATGCACTTTTTAAGGCTTTAAAATAACAATTTTTTTTTAGAAATGTGTATAAAAAATATTGTTAGTCTTTAAGTTGTTTTAACATATTAAGTTAGTTTTTGAAATTTTTATGTAATGCTTTGGTCCTTTATGCCAATAAATATTTATTTGTGTTGTTGACCTTTGTGAGAAAAACGTTTTTATGGCACAAACGAAACACATGTGATATTTAAGTGAGATGATGTGTTATTTTATTATTTATTTTTTAATTTCACGTGGATTTTAAATTTTTAAAATTTTGAATTTTGATTAATTCTTCATTTTCTCCATAATTTTTCTTGTGTAAAATCAATATCCTTCATAATTTTTTTATTGTGAACCAAACAATTTATAATTTGAATGAAATGGAAAGATTCATATAATTTTGAATCCTACATAACATTGAAGTTGTTGTGAGTTCTGCAAGAAGAATCTCATAAAACAAAAAAAAAAGGTCAGATTAAACCAAGGACAAAGATCAAATCTGGATTTTGTTCCCCCATGTTCATCACTTTCACACATGTTCATCATATTTAACAATATTCATAAGCAAAAAACTAGAAATCACAAAAGCAATAAAATAAACTACAAATTATATACTGTTGGACTTGGATTTTCACCATGAATCCAAATATGCAATTAAGTTTATTAAACAAATTATGGTTCATGAGAATCAGAGGAAAAAGTGGAGGAAATACATAATGAAAAATCGTTCGATCCGACCAAAATACACAATCAAATACAAAACTAATTACATATTCGTGATCAGCACGAAAAATCAGTTCCTATGGTATATGAATTTGCAATTTATTATTGAGATTCACATTTTTACCATTTTTGTGTTTATAAGCTCATGAGTGTTCTTGAAATGTATTGAGTTTTAGAGTTTTGAAATCTAGAAATATTAGAAAGAAAATGAAAAACGCCAAGTCAACAATCTTCAATTTCAATTCATCTCAATTAAATGCCACATGTACTCCGTTTGTGCCACATATGTGTTTTTCTAACAATTTTAAAAAAAAATGTCAACGACGCAAATATTTGTTAACATAAAAGACCAAAGCGTTACAAAAAAAACATAACGAACTAACTTTATATTTTAAAATAACTTAAAGGACTTAGACAATATTTTTACCAAGAAAATACTAATGAGTATCTCAGGTGCAATCTGCAATCTTTTCCCTGATTTAGGACTTGGGTAGTATGCAAAAGGTGGAGAATTTAATATGTCAACCCCTAAATTATATCTGACAATGACACCCATAACCTTTCATAATCCTAAAACTATCACTGAACAAATTTGAAACAAGTGAAATTTTTTTACATAAAAAATTTCATAATTTCTGGTAAAAAATAAAAATTTCTAGAAGAGAATACCAAAACTTTCAAAAGGAATTTCAAAATTTTCAATTTTTTACATTATCGAAATTTTTTGAAATTTTCAATATTGTACCAAGAAGTCAATTCGTTATGAATTTGGTAGTTTTAGGATGTAGCAAATTGGTAATTGGAGATTAGATATGAATTTGTGGAAATCGTAGGAATCAAAAGTTGATTCCTACAAATGACGCCATTGTTCCGTTCGAGAACAAGAAATAGATACAGTTGGAGAAATAGTGATCTTGAACTGTGGCTTCGATCTCCTTTATGACGGAACAGGGTGGACCTGCATGGTTAGCACTCTCATGCCCAAGTCAGTTCAAAATGAGTATAATGAAAAATGAAGATCAAATATTGTACCTTGATCATAACACATGAATTAATTTGATACTTTGTGTCAAGTGGAATGAATTTGAGATAAATTAGGCCTTAGTCATTTTGGGTTTTTGGTCGGTCCTAAGCATTAATGATCGACGATGAATGTCTTTGACTGGTATTGTTGATCTTCGGTCGACAACACGGGGTGTGTAACACCCTTTCTACCTCATCACAAATTTAATACAATTAAATCAGAGTAAACTCATAAAAGGGTATCACATATTCGTAAGCAAACATCTTAAACCTCATTGTAAGTCCTGTCTCGTAACACGGGTTATAAAATCATAAAGATCAAATTTATAATTCAACATATTACCATTCATAACAGTCAAAGACAAATTCATCCTGGTCACACACTCAAGCAAAATAAACGAATGAGTAACACCAATATCAATTATAGCAACCAACTTAACATCGTTAATAAAATAAGTACCTCAAATTAAGTTATCCTTCTTCTGAGCTTCTGAGCCACTCAAAGCGAACACTCTGCCAGTAGTCTGAGCAGTAGTAACAGTCTTCTTCGGTTTCTGAGACTGAGTATTGATATGTCCCTCTTCACCATGATTGAAACAAGTTGGCCCTGCATTTGGACACTTATCTTTCATGTGACCCCTTTTACCACATTTGTAACATATTATCATTGTATTAGTGCACACGTCAGACTTGTGACTCGCTTCTCCACACTTATAGCACTTGAGAGGAATGAAACCTGCTCCCCTACTTGGCTTCTTCCCATCAGTAACCTTTGGCTTCCCCTTATCAGTTGGATTCACATAAGGTTTCCCTCGAAATTGGCCCTTATCTTTCTTCTCACTCATCTGCTTATAGTGAGCAGATCGAGCTCGACTATCCTCATCATAGATTCTACTCTTATCCATTAATTCAGCATATCCGCGGATCTGCTGACACCTAACCCCCTACTTTATCTATGGTCTCAGACCATTCTCAAACTTTAGGCACTTTAACAATTCTGCATCATCACGGTTGTAGTGAGAATATAACTTTACTAGCCTCTCAAACTTGGCAGCTTACTCTGGCACTGTCATGTTTCCCTGCTTCAGCTCTAAGAATTCAACCTCTTTCTTGCCACGAGCATCTTCGGGAAATTACTTGCTCAAAAATTCCTCCCTAAACACACTTCAAGTTATTGCATCCTTAACTCCTTCCAATCTCTGACTGGTATTATCCCACAAATCCTCAGCCTCTTCATCCAGCATGTGGGTGCCAAGTTGTACCTTCTGAGCATCGGAGCACGCCATAGTCCTAAAAATCTTCTCAATTTCCTTAAACCACTTATGCGCGTTCTCCGATTCATGAGTATCCTCAAACTTTGGTGGATTATTCCTCTGAAATACCCCCAAGGCATGAAACTCATCACGAACATTGTTCTGTGTCGTAGCTTGAGCAAGTGCAGCTACTGCATCCTCAAGAGCACGATTCACAACCACTATGCAAATCACCAACTACATCAGAAGAACAACTCAACCGCAATACACTCATATGCAATAACTGACACGACTATTAACGACACGACATGACCGAACAGACCGACCTGCTCTGATACCACTAATGTAACACCCTTTCTACCCCATCACGAATTTAATACAATTAAATCAGAGTAAACTCATAAAAGGGTATCACATCTTCGTAAACAAACATCTTAAACCTCATTGTAAGTCATGTCTCGTAACACGGGTTATAAAATCATAAATATCAAATTTATAATTCAACATTTACGCAACGGAAAAACAAACAAACATCATCCTTTCATCTTTAATTAAAAGAAATGTTCATAATTTAATTCAAAACATCATTAAATCTCAAATCTTCTAAAACCAACATTAACTCAATTAAACACAATGAACTGAAAGTTCTCAAGCGAATCCTATCCCAATATTACTGGACACAGAGCATGACTTGACACCTAACTAAACAACGACGACACACTAACTCCGAGCTAGATCACGCACCGAGCTAACCTTGAGTATCTGCAGAATGACATAATAGAACATCATAAAAGACAGGCAGGGTGAGTAAATTCACATTTAATAAAGTAATATAAAAATGAGCATCATAAAAATAGACTATAAAAAAGAATCAATCATCACGAAACTCAGTCATACACAACGTTAAATACATCACATAACTATACCAACTCAATGCAACTCATGCTATGTCATTTAGAATTAAAATGCAATCCTCTTAGCATGCATGTGGTACCGAAACATCCTCATGGATGGACATTGAGCCATCAACCCTCCACGAGGGAGCACATCATAACATCACATCACTTCAATCCGCACAATGGGATTGAAGCTACCAATGGACCAAAGTCCCTTCATAATCATGCCATGAATGCAAGACACAATATACATACACATCATAAAAACTCCAACTCATTGCATCCACATTCATCATAATTCATCATATTATTCACTCGTTTAACATCATCCTCTTAGTCATGACATCATAATTCATAAACTCATAAACAACTCAATTCACCATACATCATTTTTATCACATTTTTCTACACATATAGCCTCAAAACACAACATAAAACTTCACTAAAACATCATAACATCTTATAACACAAAGCACGTTGATTAAATAATTTTTTCAGAATTAAAATAATTTTTCAAAAAATTGTCAGGTCTCGCTAAGCGAGCTACCCCCCTCGCTAAGAGACTAACTCTCTGTTTTGGGAGGTCCAAAGAGTTCAATCTCTCCATAAGCGAGCATTACGATTTCGCGACAAAGCCCTGCGATCTCAGACCGTCCCTCTGTGACAAAACCCCTTCCAAACCAGTTTTTAGCAGCAGCAAAACAGAAAAATCATCAATACATTTCATATTCATCATGGTATCATCAAACACATCATGCAACACCATTGTTCATCATCAAATTCATCATAAATCATCATCATGCATCAAGTTTCTCAACAAACCCCCATAAACCTAAGATTCTCCCTCAAAAACCCCAATTCCTATTTCTGCATTACCAATACCGAATAGAATTACTCCCCATACCTTAATTCGTCAGATTCTTTCGATAACTCTAAGATTTCCTCTCCAACCTTCAAGTCCTAGCTTTGTTCTTCAGAGCTCTCATTCTCTTCTCCCAAGTATGATCGTTCCAAAATGATCGTACTAACCAAATTCTACCCTCTTAGCCAAATCTTGCCCCTAGGACCTCATTAGATTTTTTTCATCTTACCCTCACTAATCTTCTATCAAAAGACCTCAATGCCCTCAACTCCTTATTTCTCTTATTATATTTAATTGATCTTAAATAATTAAATAATGTCACATTACTTCTAACTTAATTTTATCAAAATATAAATGCAAACTATCACAACATCATAGCATCAAGAAATCCTCAAAATTCATAACAAACACATCAAATAAATCAAAAATCAACTTTGAGGTGTTACAGGGTGGACCTACAAGGTTGACACTCTAACACATAAGTCAATTCAAGATTCAAGATGAATGTAATAAAAGTGAAGATCAAAATAGTTTACCTTGAGTTTTGTGAGTGATGACTTTTATACATGGATCGTTTGGTGTAGGTTGACACTGACCTAAGTCTTAACTTTTGGGTATGTGATTGGCTCAAAACATGATTTTTTACTTTCAAGACATTAATAAGACAACTTCAATGAAAATAGAAAAATTATAAAACAGGAGAATATAAAATTAGAAAGAAATATTTCAATTTGTAATATAAAATGAAGAGAAATCTTCTTTATATAAAAAAAATGATTCATGGAGCAAATTAAATAATTAATCGATTAAAACATTATTTTTAATCGATTAAGATATTTAAAAAGGCGACAACCCTAATTCAGAAAAGGAAATCCTAAAGCTTCTACATTATTTAGTTGATGTGTTAGTGTTACCAAACATTTGGCATGGCAAAACACGACCGTAAATCTTAACTAGTTGTTTTGTTTGCTTATATATCAAGCAACTTGGTTCATTCACTTGGAGTAGTCACTCGCGGGACCTGACCTAACTTTCTACACAATCTCGTGAAACCCAATCTCTCTCTCATTCTAGAATCTCATGACTCAATCCATGTCTCACAAACCCTCCATTGACTCATGCGTGTTACACCTTCGTAACTGGAAACCCTTCCATCTCCACCAAAAAACCCCACCCTTAGACACCTCCCACAACAACAACAACAACCTCAACAAACGCCCTTGTCTCTCCGACCGCACCACCACTTCTTTTTCTCTCGACCTCTCCAAACTAACCCTAGCCGATGAAGACAACAGACCGATTAACAGAACCGGCAGTTACCGTCTCGTCGCGCGCAAGAGACGCCGTCGTGGCTCCAGATCTGTTTCCGGCCGTAGTAGCGATCGGAGTGCTACGAGGCGTTGCTGTTCCGTTGGGGCTTCTGCTGCTTATGGAACTTGCTCTGATTTTCCTGTGGCTATGGGGACTGATTCGAGTGGGGAGCTTTTTGGTAATGGGGATGCGAATTGGTCTTCGGATGTGAGTGAAGCCAAGAATTCGAGGGATTGTGGGAGTGGAGAGAAGGAGAAGGAGAATGTGGGTGTTGGGTTTGGGGTTAATGGCTGTTCTGAAGCGAATGGGAATGAATCTGGGTATGGGAGTGAACCGGGTTATCGCGGAGATGCTGAATTTGGGTATGGGGATGAGTTTGATGAGGAGGACGATGATCACAGAGTCTTGTTTTGGGGAAACCAGCTCGGAGGAGGTAAATTTTCTACTTTTCTCATCAAGTTTTGTTTCTTTTTGCTGTTGATTGCTCCAAAAATTTAATCTTTTTATCTTATCTTTATTTCTTTTCAGCACAACTTTGTCTACTAGGGTTTACTGGTATCAATGATATAACATTTGTCTCATGTTTGGATAAACAACTCTTATCATATAGGTCTTTGTGTATACACTATTTCTATAACAAGATCAAAGTGTTTTTATTAAGTTATAAGTTGTTTTCATAAACTATTATGAAATGAAAATAAGTTGAAAATAGCTTATTGTCATGTCGTAAGTTGTTTCTATCAGTTCTCTCAAAGAGCCTCACATGTGCTTAGTTGTTGTTCAAATAAGTCAATCCAAACATGTGTGTGTCTTGTTTGTAATTAACAACTAGGGGCTTTTGTTTCTCTGGTATTCTTTAGTGGGTTTGGAATATAATAGTATGTTCAAGGTGTTAACTTTCTAGAATTCAGTTCATTCACAAATGATTTTGGTGTAATATTTCATGATTTGTTAATTCTATCACCTTTGGTAGGATTTGTAAATTGTTTCATTTTAAACGGATTCTACCCAATTATAAAGCTGAGGTTTTCAGTCATTGGGTCAAGCAGTTCATTTTGCTTATTTGGACATGCTTTGAGCCTTTGAAAAAACTTGAAGGTATTCTTTTTTAAACTAAAAAAATAACACGAGTATATTCGATTTATCTATTGCTGTAATGCAACTTCCTTTTAAGCTAAGCTGAGTTTTGGAACAAACAACAACACCAATATTTTTGAGACTGATCACTATTATTTAAGCTCAAAGTGATGAAACTAGATGCTGATGGCAGAGAACATGGGATAGTAACATGGAAAATATTTCATTAGTCTCACTTTGGAGGTGATGGGTATTTAATCCCCAAAGGAGGGGAACATTTAGTTCCCATAAAATTCTCTTTTCGTTGCTGTTATACCAAACATCTATTTTTTTAGGATACTTGTAAAATTTCCCTATTACTTAAACCCCCAAAGTGAACTTTGGCCTAATGATATCTGTTGTTGTGTGGGTATGGTTGAATTCCATCATGCCATGTACCTTAGAGTTTGGGGAAGCTTCTGGCTGGTGGATATAAGGATCATTTAACCTATGGACCAACTAGCTGAATTACCTTTCTCTTTGAACTTAAAGTTACAACTTTTTGGGAAAACAAATCTTCATTCTGTCTTCAACTGTGTAGTGTCTAAGAGTGAAAATCTAGAACATACTTTGGTCGATCTGTTTAGTCTCCTTTAGATAAAAGGCCTCAGTTTATCTTTAATTTTGAAATATATTGATTCTCACTTCCTAGATGCTCAACGAGATGGTTGGAGAGTGTGTGCAAATTTCTGAAGTATCCTTTGTAGTGTGTATTTTTAAAATAACATATTGCTTAAGTAGAACCTGAATACAAACTATCTCAGTGAGCAGTGGCACAAGTGATTTGATGAAACAACACAGTCACATTGGTAGTGTGTTGTAAACTTGTGTTTTAGGCACATCTTAGGTTGCTTCGAAAACCTTTAGATCAAACCATTTAGATTTAGGAGTAAATGTCTATATTTTAACTTATAAATGATAGGAAATCATGGGCCCATAAGTGATTTGTGTAAACTGACATCATCTAGTGGGATAGATTTTGATTCTTTTTCATCTACTGATCTATAGCATGCCATGAGAATCTAAATGCAATTTTCACTTAAAATGATTTGCTGTCAGTAGTATCAGTAGCACTGTGTTTCCCTGATAAAACATTTTTGATTCTCTGTTGTAAATGTCTGTCCCAACTAACGATAGAAGGTGTGCAAAAGTGGATGAGCCTAAAGGTTCTATAGTTTTTCTTGTCTTGTCTGATTTAAGTTTTGACATTTTGCACAATATTATCTTCAGAGTAACTGAGACATTTGTTGCCCTTAAAATCAAGTACTGTAATTTACATTTTTCAGAGACTAACTTGAACCTTCATTATACCAGGTGCCGATTCAAAAATGGAGATGGTTGGGGAAAACACCTTGCTAGATCAAAAATCTCATCATAGATGCCGCCGGAGAAAGAATGATTGTAGAATGATTGATGCATTAAGGTGATGATTGCACACAATTTTACCCATTCCTTCAAAAGGACTGGGTTTGGCTTCTTTTGTGCATATGAAGTATGTGGCTTTTAGAGTATCAGATTCTCATCCTGACCCATTTGCCAAATAACATCCTTAGTATTTTAGATGCCATGTGGTATTTGTTTGGGATCATTCAAGTTCTTAACCATCTGATCCAACTATAAAGCTTTGTTTAGTTGTTTGGGATGTGTTACTCGTCTCGTGTTACAATTTTAGTCTCAGTCATACAAAATTCAGAAAAGATTTGAATCCAAAAATCTTAGTATTGTCTAAGATGTTGTGAGCAAACCAAACTATATGATACTCATGTTTGGATTATGGTACGCGTAAACTTTTGACCAAGGCATTTTTCCCCCTCTAGAATCATTGTTTTAAACACCTAGTGAATCAATGTTCCAAGAATGAATACAAGAGTTACATACATTTCATGAATAGACACAATCATGATTAATTCTAACTTTGAATGCTTAGTTAGATTTTACTGTTCTTTTAGTCGTCTTGTCCATGAACTCCACCCGCAAGTATGTACTCTCTACAATTATGTTGTTGTTATAACATTACATATGAATCATTGAGAATATACACCACATTCTTCTCAATGACATAATGGTGAGTGCACACTCTTTTTAACCTCGAGTAGTCGAACAAAAGATGCACATTTTGTCTAAAGACAAATCGGTTGCACGTCTTCTACAAATATGATTTTAATGAATAAATGGATTAAACAAGAAAAACTGGATGCACACTCTTTTTACCCTCGAATAACACCTTGTTCAAACTGATTATTTGTCTTCCAAAAACAATTTCCACCAATCAAACTTATTTTTTTGCCTTAGTGCGGTGTAAAAATCTTTAAAAAAACGAGCGATGTTTTATCCATTGTGACGTAATAAAGAAACAACATTTCATCCTCCCATGTGTGGTGAGCAAGCAACATTTAACCGCTCGAATGCAACCTAAATATCTTTCACTAAAAACAACCAACCCACAAACATTGCTATCCAGAACTACATAACTCTGAGTTCCCGATTGCACCTGGAGATACGTAAGAGCGAGATTCAACGTCTCGTCAAGCACCATAATAAAAAAAAAACCCTTTTTAGTCATTTCCTTTTCATGTAAATTATTTTAATAATAAGAAGAAACTCACTTTTTTAAGTTAACACTCATTCGGAAAACTAATTACACGGTTCCTGTTGAGTATACAACAGATGTGCAGCGTGCTAATACCTTCCTCGCGTATAACCAACTCCAGAACCTGAATTTGGTTGCGATGGTCATATTTTTGTTCTTTAGGGTTTTATTGATGTTTCCCCTTTTAAAATAAACTTCGATTGCGAATTCATTATCATTCGAGCATTCATCGCTCAAGTATTTTTTGCGCCACGATACTATGCTCTAGAGTTTTGTTCTCTAGCACCTTGATCTTATCAATTTGCATATTTGATTCAAACACTTTCCATTATGCAGATAATTGCCACATATGCCCTAGAAAAGTGAATGACATCTCTCTTTAACTTCCATTACATCCTTAATCACGTCTTGCTCTCTTCTCAACGATGGGGTTAACTTGTTGCAGAATTTTCGTGTGAGGACTTATCAGAATTTGACTATACATAAACAACAAACATTTGAAAACTAACAAACGAAGAGCACATATTGTTGTCTTAATAATCAACTTAAAAACACTAAAATGTAGTAAATTAAACTAGCAAACAACTAAATAAAAAAGATAAATTCAAGTGCTAAGGTTTATAAAAACTCACACATGTGAGTTGTAACACCCCATTTTTAATAAATTATTCGTCGGATATTTTTGGTGTATTATTGACCTTGTTTAAGGCGTATGTCTTGATGTTTTGATGTAGTGTCCTAGTGAGACGAGTAGAATTAAGGTGTGAATAGTAATAGTGAGGTGTGGTAATAATAAAATGTTCAATTAATCATCATTATTATTATTATTATTATTATTATTATTATTATTTTGTTTTAATTAAATTAATGAGGCTAAATTAGTAAAAATATTATGGTGAAGGTATTAGGGGAAATAATAACTTAATCAGAAAATTAGTGAAAATTAGTCATAACAAGTTTGGAGAAACCAAGGGAAAGCTAGGAAGAGGAAGAACACGGTTAGGGCAACCTCCATAGACCAAATTCACAGGAATTCTCTTTAAGATTTGAGGTAAGGGGGAGAAAGGGATTCATATTAGGTGATATTAACATGATGGGGTAGTGAGGGGTCCTTTTCGTTGTAGATTTTTTCTATATATGATGTTGTATTGATGAAATTGTTGTTTGTATGACTGTTGTTGTGGATTCGATTTGATCACATTGAATCCTGGTGTGGAATATTGTTGTTGTTGTTGTTATGTATGTTGCATTGCTGTATAGATTTAGTATTGTTGCAGAATGAGAGTTATGAATTTAGATCTAGAATAGTGATAAAACTGAATTTTGTAACAATATATGAAAGAACAATATGAATGAGAGTATAAATTATGTGTAGAAACCTTCTTAGGACTGGTATGAAGTGTGAAAACGAGAATCGTAGGAAACAAATACAAAATGAAGGAGAAAACATGAAAATTGGCGAGGTTCTGTCAATACACATAATGGGCATGTATTACACGTATGGTGTGGCGCGAAAGCTAGGCATTACGCGTAACAAAGGGTAATTACGCGTATGGAATGTGTTTTGGCACGATGTTTTGATGTAGTGTCCTAGTGGGACGGGTAGAATTAAGGTGTGGATAGTAATAATGAGGTGTGGTAATAATAAATGTCCAATTAATCATTATTATTATTATTATTATTATTTTGTTTTAATTAAATTAATGAGGCTAAATTAGTAAAAATATTATGGTGAAGGTATTAGGGGAAATAATAACTTAATCAGAAAATTAGTGAAAATTAGTCATAACAAGTTTGGAGAAACCAAGGGAGAGCTAGGAAGAGGAAGAACACAGCTAGGGCAACCTCCATAGACCAAATTCACAGGAATTCTCTTTAAGATTTGAGGTAAGGGGGAGAAAGGGATTCATATTAGGTGATATTAACATGATGGGGTAGTGAGGGGTCCTTTTCGTTGTAGATTTTTCTATATATGATGTTGTATTGATGAAATTGTTGTTTGTATGACTGTTGTTGTGGATTCGATTTGATCACATTGAATCCTGGTGTGGAATATTGTTGTTGTTGTTATGTATGTTGCACTGCTGTATAGATTTAGTATTGTTGCAGAAGGAGAGTTATTAATTTAGATCTAGAATAGTGATAAAACTGGATTTTGTAACAATATATGAAAGAACAATATGAATGAAAGTATAAATTTTGTGTAGAAACCTTCTTAGGACTGATATGAAGTGTGAAATGGAGAATCGTAGGAAATAGATACAAAATGAAGGAGAAAACATGAAAATTGGCAAGGTTCTGTCAATACACATAATGGGCATGTATTACACGTATGGTGTGGCGTGAAAGCTAGGCATTACGCGTAACAGAGGGTAATTACGTGTATGGAATGTGTTTTGGCGCGATCATCTGCAACACCCAAATGACCCCACAAAATTATTAATAAAATCAGAGTAATTTTAACTTCATCAAAACATTTAAGTGTCATAATTCTACAAAAATCACATGTGGCTCAATAATACGTTTTATAAGAAAACATCTAACTCGCAGCGGAAATTCAAAATAACTAGTAATGACCCCATTACAAAAAATAGTTTTATTAAAAATAAAATAAAAAGTGAAACGTCGTCCCGACACCCAAAGCGACATATCAGAGTCACCGTCCTAAAGACGAGAAGTACACCGACTTCACTGACCACCACTCGACTTATCCTGCTCACCTGCACGTTACCAACGGGAGGGTAACATTCAAACAAAAGGGGTGAGATACTTACATCATAAAGATCATATAATAAGAATTAAGCAAGTATCCTAAAATACACCACTTCACAACAAATATTATTCAACAACAACTTATACAACAATTACACATACCCACACATCATATACAATAACTACAACAATCATGCAATGAGACTCGACTTGAATCTATGCATGCAGTACCATGATCCGATCTCTATTTCAAGATCCAGTTCCTGTCGGAACTCTCGACCCCTCTTTCGTGGTCCAGTATGATCCCTATTTCATGATCACACCATCGGCCCCTATTTCATGGCCACGTACGATCCCTATTTCATGACTGCACCAACATCACAACAACGACATACCCCACCTTGGTATGTTACACAATTATGTGACATGTCATGCAACACCAATGACATACATGCATACTCACTACAACTACTCATACATCATCAACAAAAACATTCACATATTGTAACATCTATTAATTACTACTAATCATTATCAACATAATTATCATGCATTTCATAACTTATAATCATATAATTAAGTTCATATCACAACAACGTAACATAACATATACCACATATCACATACTCATATACCATCACTAAACGTATGAAACATACCAACACAACACTACTAAACAATTCAACAACATCAATGTCAACAAACATGTATATTATGTTTAGCTCAATTACACTAATTATCCCTACAGTTATGTGTATAACTCTCCTTTCGCTACTTCTAGCTACCCCACATCATTTCCTAAGCATTACTAATGAATTAAAATAATTTTATGTAATTTTTGGGAATTTTAAAAAAAAAATTCATACTCCAAGGCTCGCTAAGCGCCAAACCCCCTAACTCTTCTCGCTAAGCGAGCTCTGCGATTTCACAAATCGCAACTCTTCTCTCAGCACCCAAACCTGCTACGAATTTCTCATGTATCCAGCACCAAAAACAACCAGAAACCACAATAATCATCAAATTCACCATTTAATTCATACAATTAACGTCTAGCAACAATCAACAACACATAATCCAACCTAATCTCCCTCAATCCACCACAATCTCAATCCCTAATTCTCAACCTACCCAATTCCCATAATAAAACCCTTAAGATGGAAGAATCACATCCTTATCTTAAATTCGTTGAGGAATTATTCTCCTTCGCGAACTCTTCTTCCCGATTAAGCCTTTTCCTATTCTTCTCCTCTTCACACCTTTCACGATCGTTCTTACTTTTTCCCCAAATACGATTATGATTTTCTCATTTCCTTATTTTCCAACATAACCCTTAAGACCCAACTTATGATCTTCCCCTTTTACCCTTATTACTTTCACCAATTGACCACCTTGTCCTTATCTCCTATTTTTTCCATTTATTTTATTTAACCTCTAATAATGCAATCATCCACCAAAAATATAATTTAATATCACAACTATATTCGATAATATATATTATTCTTCACACATCACAATACAACATTCTCAATAAAATATTTAAATAAATTAGGGGCGTTACAACTCTCCCCCACTTAAAAAAGGTTTTTGTCCTCGAAAACTTACCTCTGACAAAGTTTTGGACACGACTCTCGCATCCTGCTTTCCAATTCCCAAGTCATATGCCCACCGACAGATCCTCCCAGAACCACTCTGTTGCACCCTAAAATTTGCCCTCACCAAGACAATACATTGTGTACTAATGTGTCCCAAGAGGTTCACAAGGTTCACATGGTTTATAAGGTATCTCAAGAGGTTCACAAGGTTCACAATTGGTCAGAAAGTTTGACAATTCCCTCAGACAGTGCATCCTCCTAAGCAATGCATCCTAAACTAGGGTTTTAACTTCCATCAGGCTAAATGGACTTCTAAGGTTTCAAGTGAGCTTCATAGCATCCTACATGTGTTCAAGAATCCCCATTTCAAGTTTCAAGGCTTTCCCAAAAGGTTTGCTCAGTCAGATGATCAGATAGGCTAAAATCAGTCAAGGCAGTTAAAAAGTCAAACTGAGGTCAACTGTGGTCAAACCAAAGTCAAACTTCATGATTTTTTGCCAACATCAAGTATATGAAGTAAAATTCATCATTTGATCAAGGGTTGATCATGATTCATCAAGGAGATTTCAGATCATCAAGAATCAGGAGTTTCTAAATTAGGGTTTTCACAGGAAAAGTCAACTGAACTTTGACCAGCCATAATTTTCGCATGCTTCATCAAAATTTTTCCATACAAAGCTCATTTTGAAGGAAATTGAATTCTCTACAACTTTGTGTCTCACAATCCAAGCCCAAAAATGCTTCATTTGGAAGGTATGAGCTAAGACATTATAGGTCATTTCAAAAGTCAACAAAAAGTCAACAACTTCCAAAGAGCATAACTTGAGAATGGTAAAAGATATGGACATGAGACCAAAGAGGTTGGTTAGAGGACTCTCTAAGATTTCCAAAATGTCCAAGAACACCTCAATAGCATTAAAATTGAAGGATTTGTGCCCTTGCAAAGTTGGGAAATTTTTGAGAGGTTTATGAAGCAAATGGGGTCTTAAAACCATAATTCACCAAATGGGCTTGCTTTTTTATGATCTAAACACTTCCATGACATCATGCACGAATTAAAATTTATTTATTCATAATTTTATTCATTTTATTTTATTTATTATGATTTTTTATGTTAAAAATCATTTTAAATTAAAATAAAATATAAAAGGATGGATATTTGATTTGATTTTGGTTCTAGAAGGTCTTAATATTCATTTAAAAGTGATTGGTACCATATAATTTCAGATCATACAAATATAGCAAGGTAAGATCAAAGAAATTCAATTTTTAAAGACAAATATTTTTCAATCTCCATAGGTCCAAAAGTCCAAAGGAGTGATCTATTTTTTGACCTAATTATGATGTATCATATATATACAACATAAAGCAATGCATTGTGGACGAATTTGCAGCCTCAAGAACACATTGCAAAGTTCAAAAATTCTTCAAAATAGTTGAATTCGGATATTGAGATTAAGGCAATTTCAAAGCTTCATAAAGGTTGCTTTAGCTTCCTTGACCTTCACTGATCATGATTCAATGCTCATAAGCATCAAAATCATGTTATAATGGACAAACCGAATACATGTTCATAGCACTTTGTTGATCTTTCAATTACGATTATTCATGACGTTTTGTTTGTTTTTGTTTAGCTAATCTTGTTTGTATGATGACATAGAAGCTTTCTGGACAATTCTTTTTGAGTTTAACCGTAGGAATCGTGAGAAGCCATAGCTAGGGTTTATGGACCTCATTTAGGGTTTTACGATTTACCACATATAAATGAGTTTAGAGGACATGGTTAGCTTGTATGAACCTCAAGGATTGCATTGCACTAACTAATTTGAGGTAATTTCACTGTTTGATTGGTGTTTGAGAAATCACAGGTTTGAATACGCAGGAAAAATCGCAAGAGAATTCGCAGGAGAATTCGCAGGAAAACCTGCGAATTCCAGAGGTAGAAGATGACCTCCTTGGCGCCATCTGAAATTTGAATTTTAGAATTAATATTTTTAGAATTTGTGTTTGTTTTATTTCAACTAATGTTGTCTGGCTCAGTTGGTAAGGATGCGCATGTGGGAGGACAATGACCAGGGTTCGAATCCTGGCTTTGTGAATTCTTTTTTTGGCAATTTTCTCTTATTTTGCCGGTTTGCTACATAATGATCTTGGGCCATTCATTATCAGCTAGCACGCGCTAGCCCAGTGGTTTGATCCCCTCCAGGTAAAGGGGAGGTCCTGGGTTCAAATCCAGGCCTCCCCATTATTTTTTTTAACCTAATTTTTTTCTATTTTCTTCTTTTTTCTTTATTTAATTATATATTATATCATAAATTAATTTTAAATAATAGTATAAAATGTTTTCATAGAATAAAAAAAAGTTTTATATTTTTTTAAAAAATCAATATCTTATTTTCTCAAATATAATTTATTTTTATTTTATTTTATGTTTATATTATTATTCTATATATTTTATTTTGTAAATAATCAAATTAATATTTTAATTCAATATGCAAACCCTAATTTCATCTTTAAAATTTCTAACCCTAATCTCTAACCCTAATTTTTATTTAATTTTTAAATATTAAACTTAATTAATTTTTCTAATATCTAATTAGATAATTAATCTTGTTTTTTTTGTAAATGATTATATTGTTTATTATTATTATTATAATTACTTTCTTTTCTCTTAAAAAATTCTTCAGAAATTGCTTATTTAATTTAAAAATATTCTCTTAAATTGTATATATATTTTTTGTATATTTGTGCTAACCTCTTCTTCTTATAATTATTTTATTACTAACCATTTTAATTTTAATTTCTTTATTATATATATTTATTATTTATATTATAATGTAATTGCGAAAGTCTTGTAATAGTCGTAGGTTTATTATTGTTTTTATTTTATTGTTTATAAATATTCTTGCCATGGTTAGTAACTATAGGGAGTGATAACATATTTGTGATTTAAAATTAATTTAGAATGACTTACTTAATAAGATAAAAATATGAATATAAACACTCACACACGTAAGTCGATTTTTGATCGCCATCCTACACTTTCTAAGGGTATTCCTCATGTTGCCTAATTATAAGGTCAAGTAAGGTGTCTTAAAGCAAAGTCCCTTCATTAATATCATCAAGTCCCTTTAAGATTATAAGATCAAGTCTCTTCGATGTTGCCTACGGTAAATGATCTTGTCCCTTCGAATAAAAGATGATAAGTCCCTTCGTATTGCTAAGACACCTTATAGTTGCCTAAACACAGATGTCCCTTCACATGTCCCTTATCACATCCAAGGTAATGACTACCTATTCCTTAATAATAGGGCTAGTCTTACCATTGAGAGAACATATAAGAACAATAAAGATTTAACATAGGGTAGGTTCCTCTTAAGTACTTGCTCATTTTTTTCAAAATATTTCATTACACTTCACATTTCAAGCAAATTTTCAAAACAAAGTCTTTATATACATCCATACAAGGATCATTATAAAGTACTTAGAAAATTTTCAATCACACACTACACTTTCTCAAAACAATTTAAAGTGAGCTAAGTAACTAAGAGCCCATGGATAACCATGGATGTAAAGGGTGCTAACACCTTCCCTTTATATAACCTACCCCCCGAACCCAAAATCATTTTAAGGTCTTTCCTGTTCTTTTATGCCCTTTCCTTATGGATAAAATAAAAGTCGGTGGCGACTCTTGCTATCCGCAACATTTAACTAAAGTCAGTTCTCCCATCATGTTACAGAACTGGCGACTCTGCTGGGGATTTAATAAAAGAGGGGTACCCTTAGGAATTAGATCACTTAAATTGTTTGCCTTGTTTGCTTTATATTACTTGTTGGGTGCTCTTATGTGTGAAAGATCCTAACCCAGATCTAGTGTACCTTAGGTAAATGGAAATAGACCAAGGAAACTGTATGGCGTATACCGATATGGTTGATCTGGTGGCCATAGTTAGTGTGACTTCTTGGTTGGTGCTTATGTTCCTTAAGAAAGTTGAGGATAATATGAGGCTGCCATATGTTGTCAATACACTAATTGACATTTAGAACCCTAGTCATCCCATCTTGGCCTTTAGAAAGTAGTGAGATAACCGGCTTTGGTGAAGACTGAAGTTGGTTGATACTCGATGCTAGACTCATTTAGATTCTAAACTTGGAGGGTTTTGGTTGGCAAGTAAGTTGCCTACTGAACAACCACCCTTTTGAAGGATCAATGATATTGAGATCCCTTAGAACCTGGTTACTTTATAGGACAGGATGAACCAACCAAACTTCAGGGGAGGGTACTTACCTTTAAACCTCATGCAAGCCTCTAAACCTAGGGCTGTTGTGTGACTTGCTTGTGTGTGCCACATGTTTGTGATTGAGCATAACATCATAACATCATCATGCATCATAAGCATAGAATTTTCACTAACCATTTCAAGGACCAAAGGATTTATCTTTGTTCTTTGTTGCAGGTCATGACTTCTACTCGTAGGAACACTATCCGGATCAACTTTGTAGGAATACCTCTTAAGCTTAAGGAATTGGTCTCTCAAGTTTCTGAAAACTCCTAGTTCATCAAGAGGCATGGTCACCTACTGGACTTAGTCACTTCAGGGTTCAATGAAGACATGATGAGTGTTCTGTTTCAATTCTTTGACCCTAAACATCACTGTTTCACATTCCCCGACTATCAGCTGGTTCCTACAATGGAAGAGTTCTCCAAGCTTCTGGGTATACCTATCCTTGATCAGAAACCCTTCACAGGCTTAGAAAAAGAGCCTAAACCTGAAGTCATTGATGCAGCCCTACGTTTGAAGAAATCAGACATTGTCCTAGAAACAAGGAGTGGAGTTAAGGGTATTCTTGCTAAAGTATTGATGGAGAAAGCTCAAGTGTTCCTGAAGGCTATGAGTTATGATGCTTTTGAGGAGATCTTAGCCTTATTGATCTATGGATTAGTGTTGTTCCCCAATCCAGACCAGTTCATAGACATATACGCCATCAACATATTTTTGACTCATAATCCAGTGCCTACATTGCTTGGAGATATCTTACACTCTCTTCATACCCGTACTACAAAGGCACGATGGACTTTGATGTGTTGTATACCTCTATTGTCTAGGTGGTTTATTTCTCACCTTCCTCGATCAGTGATGAAGAATGAACAAGGGTTAAGGTGGTCTAAAATGATCATGTCAGTTTCTCATTCGGACATTCATTGGTGTTCTAGATCTATGGAGAATGTTACTATCATTGACTGTTGTGGTGAATTCCCCAATGTGCCACTCCTTGGCATAAGAGGGGGCATTACCTACAACCCTTCTTTAGCTCTACGTTAGTTTGGTTATGCTCGGAGCAATGGTCCTCATGACATGCTTATTCAAGGAATTGTGTTCGACTACGACAACAATCTGCAAGGTTACCGTCAAAGGTTCATACGAGCTTGGGGTAAAGTGAACAAGGTTGACAGCAAGACTCTGGAACCAAAGTACTCCATTCCTATGGAACCTTACCTCAGATGGGTGCGATCTCGTGCTCAAACTCTTATGATGCCATATCCTATTATTCTACCAGTTACTATGGAACCTGTTGCAGAAGGAAATACTCCTTATACCATCCTTCATCCAGACATGCCCACTAACCTGGAAGAATTGAAGAAATCCTGCGTCCAACTAAAGGAACAAAGAAATACCTTAGAAGCTCAATTCAGGATTAGCCAAGAAAAAGTGTTGGAGCTGACCAAGCAACTTCACGAGGAGCGGAACCTCAACACATACCTCCATACAAAGAGGAAACGTCCATGGGAGACTTAAAACCCCAGTTTTGTACTTATTTCCCTTCATTGTAAGCCCAAGGGGCAAAATAATTTTAACATTTACTAATAAAAGTTTTTATTTCCGTTTGTTTAACAAATGTAAATTTTGCGGTCCTTGAAAACATTGCATATGCATCTACATACCATATCATTGCATGACAGGTTGTCACAACAGGTTTCTCATCTTCTCGCTGTTTATTTCAGTAGAAATGGCTCTCGAACAATCTATCAAAGATCTTCAAGCTCAGAATGCTCAGTTTCAAGAAGTGATTCTGAATTTGTCCAAGGGGCAAAAAGAGTTGAAAGCATTCCTCTCTAAGGACATGAAGAAGAAGAATCCTGAGGACAACAAGGATGATCAGCTGAAACAACTACAAGCTGAGATGGAAGAGATGAGGATCCAGATGAATGGCCAAATGGCTCTTATCCAGAGTTTGGCCCAGGGGCAAGAAGAGCTGAGAAGCTTTGTCAATAAGCTTCGACATAATGGGGTTGGGAATCTAATCATCAGTCAACCTCTGTTGAAACAAGCCGACTTGGCTGAAAGGAAAGTAAGGATAAGAGAAGGAAAGAGACAGGCTACCACTGATTGTTCTTCAATGGAAGAAGGAATACCCTGTAAGATTAATCCACTTCGACACAAGGAATATAAAAGACAGTTCATAAAATTCAACACGCCAATGCCACAAATGCTGCAATGCTTGTTGGAAATGAAGCTAATTTCCTTGGAAAATTCTCCTAAAAATCCTAATACCTCTTCTCCTCGCTATAATCCCAAAGCAAGGTGTATGTACCACTCCGACAGACCCGGACACGACACTAATAATTGTTGGGCACTGAAGAATAAGATTCAAGACCTAATTGACGAAGGAATACTCGAGGTTACGCCAGAAGGCCAGGATGAGTTATTCTATCGTCCATCAAGCATCAAAATTTCCAGATAATTGAAGTGACGAGTTTATAGGAAGAGGCTTTGAGAACATTTGAATTTTCGTTTGTAATTTCTTTTGTTCGCCTAAACACTTACTATTATGTTAAACTTTTGTTTTCATTAATGCATTGCATATGTTTGTCTTGAATTAATCCATTCGTTTCACTATATTTTGAACTATGCTTCATATTTCTATTTTGTGATATTTAACTCCTGATAAAGCTATAAGCCTGTAGAGGGAGGATGACAAAAGCAATACCATAATATTAGGCAGTATGCTTTTGAACAGACTATGCTGACGATGTACAGGCATTGTTTCAATTCCTAAACAATGGAGATATAAGGAAGTTAATCCCTAGTCAACCCTTTTGAGCCTATGAAGTAGGAGTTTTTATTCTCGCACAAATTAAAACCCTTATTCATAACCCGGGGCAGGGTAGTTACTCGGTTAACTCAAATATGCCAATTATCTGTGTTGTACACAACTAATGATGGTTCTCTGTAATCATTAAACCTGACAGTCAATATCCAGCAAAAGAAAAACCCACTAAGTAAAAACCTATGAAGGAGACTTAGTAAAAAAAAATTGAGAAATTCCGCTGACTGTAATTTTGAAACAAACAGTTCAGGCAAAAAGAAGGGATAACAAAGTCAAAAGAAAAAAGAGGTCACTATGAATCCTCAACAAAGAAAGATGACTGAATGTTCAAATAAATATTTGGTTTCTGAACCATCACAAATGTCAGTGTTACAATTCCCAACTCCTTTGAGCCTCAATGCATAAGTTAACTGAGCATAGGACTGAAGAACATCATGGAGATTGGGTTGGGTACAAATAAAATTTGAGCCTTTATCCTTTGTTTCTTAAACTGTGAACCAGGCCACGTTACAACCCTTTAAAAGTCCTAACTGAAGCATGGTTAGTTCGAAAGCGTACTGCTACAAAAAGGTATCCTGACTCCTTTAGGGCTTATTATAAAACTTGAGTTAATATCACAGTTTTCACAAAAATTGTTTTTCCTAAAATAACTCTTTTTCAAAACTTCAAGACAGACATAAGCATTGCATTTTTGAATATATTTGTTTGCATATACCTGAGTGTTTGATAAACAGAGAAACTTACAGGATGAATGTTCAATAAACCAAAGTCTTTATGATAAACAAAGTTGCTTCCTGGATCAAAGCCCATGTATACAAAGGGGCATAGTCATTATCTCCCAATCAAGGGGGCAAGCCATGATACTACCTAACTCATTTGAGGCAATCAGGACAGGATTCAACTATGTTTAAGTAGCCAGGGGCAGATCTCCTCATCTATCTAAATTACCAAGGGTAATATTACAGAGTTCATAATTCCATGGGCATAGTCATTGTTTCCCAATCAAGGGGCATACCAAGTTATTGTTCAATTCATTCGGGGTTTTCAGGTCCAGATTCAACAATGCTTAATAGCCAGGGGCAATTCTCCTCGTATATTTGAATTACCAAGGGTAACATTATAAAGTTCATGATGTCAGGGGCATATTATTGTGGGGCATTCTGCTTATTTCTCTTGAGATAACTACATTCAGATACTTCCATTATGGGACAATTCATCCTCAACCAAGGGGTAATGCTTTCTTTTCAAATCTAATACCCGGAGCGTATATGGTCCATCACAATTTGAAGACACGTTCCTCTCATTGTATTACCTTGATATTGGATTCTCAGCAGAAGCCATTGTGGAAATTAATTGTCTATGCCAGTAGTATCAGATGGTGTCAGTATCATGTCTTCAGATCCAGCTATGAGGATTTCTGGGAAGGTATTCAGGAAAGTTAAGAATCTCAGGAGCTCTAAATCCAATTGGTTATACACTCTCAAAGTTGAAACGATTCTGTTTTCGAGTTCAGCTTTACTTTTCCCTCTTTATTCAGGATTACTTTTCCTCTTTTACTAAAGCGAAAAATGTTTGTTGGTTATGTTTGAATGTATATATGCTTTGAATATGAGTGAAATGCAGTAATAGTATTTACTAAAGACGAACGAAGGTAGTAGTTCAACGAAGCTTCGCCGGTTCATCCCCACAAGACAACTACAAATCCTCAGCAGGGCAAATCTATCTTTATAAGTACTTCGAGTTATATCTCCCCTTGAATTTATGTCCATCTCTTTTATCCTCAGTCAGGATACTCAGGAACTTATTCCTTCAATAGAAGTACGACGAACGAGGACGGAAGGATATAAATACTATACTATCAAACAAGACGGGAACAAGGTCCTCATATTCTTCAGCAACGAATCGGGATTTATTTTCCCTAGCCAGCAGTTGTTATACAAAGCTATCCAGACGCTTCAGGCTGCATGATTCATACATACATCATTTACATCATTTACATCATACCATAAAAGCATAATACATTTACTTAGATGCACCATGCCATGCATGCATACATATTGCATAAACTAACCTTTTCCTTGCAGGATGGTTATATGCAGATAAAATACTATCAACAATCCATAACAGGTCAGAAAAGATCTATACATTACTCAAGATGTCCTTGGATATTAGGCAAACGGTCTATACGAAGATCCATTCCCTAGTCCAGGATATTTTTAGGAGATTTAATCCTGATACTCTTTTGTCCTTGGATATTAGGCAAACGGTCTGTACAAAGATCCATTCCCTAGTCCAGGATATTTTCAGGAGATTTAATCCTGACACTCTTTTGTCCTTGGATAATAGGCAAACGGTCTGTACAAAGATCCATTCCCCATTCCAGGATATTTTCAGGAGATTTAATCCTGATACTCTTTTGTCCTTGGATATTATGCAAACGGTCTGTACAAAGATCCATTCCCTAGTCCAGGAGATTTAATCCTGACACTCTTTTGTCCTTGGATAATAGGCAAACGGTCTGTACAAAGATCCATTCCCTAGTTCAAGATATTTTCAGAAGAATTAATCTTGATATTCTTTTATCCTTGGATAGTAGGCAAACGGTTTATACGAAGATTTATTCCCTAATCCAGGATATTTTCAAGGGACATAATCGTCACGAAGATTTAATCCTGATATTCTTTTATCCTTGGACAGTAGGCAAACGGTCTATACAAAGATCTATTCCCTAATCCAGGATATTTTCAAGGGATATAATCGTCACAAAGATTTAATCCTGATATTCTTTTATCCTTGGATAGTAGGCAAACGGTCTATACGAAGATCTATTCCCTAATCCAGGATATTTTCAAGGGATATAATCGTCACGAAGATTTAATCCTGATATTCTTTTATCCTTGGATAGTAGGCAAATGGTCTATACGAAGATCTATTCCCTAATCCAGGGTATTTCCAGAAGAGATAATCGTCACAAAGATTTATTTCTACTGGTTTATTCAAAAACTCAATACAGTTCAGAGACGATCTATATGAAGGTCTAGTGCTGATACTTAATTCAGAAAAAGATCGCCACGAAGATTTGGTTCTGATACTTAAATTAAAGTATGTTCTTAGATATGGTTCAGAGATGATCTATACGAAGATCTAAGCCCTGACACTTAATGAAGGATATTATTTTTCCCCAGAGATAATGCAGAGACGATATATACGAAGATCTAGTGTTAGCATTCAACTCAAACCATGTTGTATAAACGATTCAGAGACGACCTATACGAAGACCTAGTACTGATATCCAGTATCAACATCAAGATATTATCACCTCCTGATATTATGGATGGCATCTATAAGCCCATCTCCAGTTTTTCCAAGTGGAATCTTCAAGCCCACTTAAGCATATACAACTAATCATCAGTGTTACTTTACGCACCGGAGAGTGCAAATTTTTGGGCTTTTGTGTTCAATCCCCTTCAACCTTCTAGGTCACGAATGGCACATATACCAATCTAACCCCTCATGTTTCAGAAAATTGAATAGGGGCAGCTGTTGCACCCCAAAATTTGCCCTCACTAAGACAAAACATTGTGTACTAAGGTGTCCCAAGAGGTTCACAAGGTTCACAAGGTTCATAAGGTATCTCAAGAGGTTCACAAGGTTCACAATTGGTTAGAAAGGTTGACAATTCCCTCAAACAATGCATCCTCCTAAGCAATGCATCCTAAACTAGGGTTTTGACTTCCATCAGGCTAAATGGACTTCTAAGGCTTCAAACCTATATGTGTTCAAGAATCCCCATGTCAAGTTTCAAGGCTTTCCCAAAAGGTTTGCTCAGTCAGATGATCAGATAGGCTAAAATCAGTCAAGGCAGTTAAAAAGTCAAACTGAGGTCAACTGTGGTCAAACTTCATGATTTTTTTGCCAACATCAAGTATATGAAGTAAAATTCATCATTTGATCAAGGGTTGATCATGATTCATCAAGGAGATTTCAGATCATCAAGAATCAGGAGTTTCTAAATTAGGGTTTTCACAGGAAAAGTCAACTGAACTTTGACCAGCCATAATTTTCGCATGCTTCATCAAATTTTTTCCATTCAAAGCTCATTTTGAAGGAAATTGAATTCTCTACAACTTTGTGTCTCACAAGCCAAGCCCAAAAATGCTTCATTTGGAAGGTATGAGCTAAGACATTATAGGTCATTTCAAAAGTCAACAAAAAGTCAACAACTTCCAAAGAGCATAACTTGAGAATGGTAAAAGATATGGACATGAGACAAAATAGGTTGGTTATAGGACTCTCTAAGCTTTCAAAAATTTCCAAGAAAACCTCCATAGTATTAAAATTGAAGGATTTGTGCCCTTGCAAAGTTGGGAAATTTTTGAGAGGTTTATGAAGCAAATGGGGTCTTAGAACCATAATTCACCAAATGGGCTTGCTTTTTTATGATCCAAACACTTCCATGACATCATGCACGAATTAAAATTTATTTATTCATAATTTTATTCATTTTATTTTATTTATTATGATTTTTTATGTTAAAAATCATTTTAAATTAAAATAAAATATAAAAGGATGGATATTTGATTTGATTTTGGTTCTAGAAGGTCTTAATATTCATTTAAAAGTGATTGGTACCATATAATTTCAGATCATACAAATATAGCAAGGTAAGATCAAAGAAATTCAATTTTTAAAGACAAATCTTTTTCAATCTCCATAGGTCCAAAAGTCCAAAGGAGTGATCTATTTTTTGACCTAATTATGATGTATCATATATATACAACATAAAGCAATGCATTGTGGACGAATTTGCAGCCTCAAGAACACATTGCAAAGTTCAAAAATTCTTCAAAATAGTTGAATTCGGATATTGAGATTAAGGCAATTTCAAAGCTTCATAAAGGTTGCTTTAGCTTCCTTGACCTTCACTGATCATGATTCAATGCTCATAAGCATCAAAATCATGTTATAATGGACAAACCGAATACATGTTCATAGCACTTTGTTGATCTTTCGATTACGATTATTCATGACGTTTTGTTTGTTTTTGTTTAGCTAATCTTGTTTGTATGATGACATAGAAGCTTTCTGGACAATTCTTTTTGAGTTTAACCGTAGGAATCGTGAGAAGCCATAGCTAGGGTTTATGGACCTCATTTAGGGTTTTACGATTTACCACATATAAATGAGTTTAGAGGACATGGTTAGCTTGTATGAACCTCAAGGATTGCATTGCACTAACTAATTTGAGGTAATTTCACTGTTTGATTGGTGTTTGAGAAATCGCAGGTTTGAATACGCAGGAAAAATCGCAAGAGAATTCGCAGGAGAACCTGCGAATTCCTGTAAACACCCCAAATTTGCCCTCACCCATTTCACCATGGCTTGTGATCATCTCATAGGCATAAACACAATCATATCATCTCATATCTCATTTTTGATTCACTGCATAGATTCAAAGTCATCTGCACCTAGGGTTTGTGATCTGAGCAATCCAAGAGCCTCTTGAGCCACTCCAAAGGCAACCAATCACTTCAAAGGGGTCCATGTGTGTTATTATATCATGTTACATCCTCTCAAAGTCAAAAATTCCAAAGAATCACAAGAACTGGGTTTGGTATGGAAGCAGAGCCAGGCTAGACTGCACAGTTGACCTAAAATTAGGGTTTTGGTTTCAGAGGCCATAACTCCAAATTTTTTGGTCATTCTTGTTTCCATTGGTCTCTATATGGTATAGGGAGTATGCATATCAATTTTCATGAAGAAATTCCACGGGGAAGTCATCTGATCAAGGGTTGACTTTCTGGACAAGTCAGTGCAAAATCAGGGCATCTGAGGCCCCCAATGACCCAACCAATGGGTGATCTTCATCATTTTGAGTGTATATGATCTTTATTTGATCATGTAAGAAAGTTGAAGTCCACAAAAATCAAGAATTTAGAGTTTTTTGCAAGTGTTGACTTTTTGGGCATAGTTGACTTTTCAAGAATGCTTCATTTTAGGTCATTTTTCAAGCCTTGATTCTTGATCCAAAAATGCTTCAAATGGAAAAACTTTGGTCATGGAAGTTGTAGAATACATTTTTCACTTTTCAAAAAGTACAAGAACATGATCAAACTCTTCTTGGATCAAAAGTTATGGTTTGACAAAGTTGGCAAAAATCATTGATTTTCAAGATGTGCACTAAAAGGAAATTTTGCAAAATCATGAACCAATGCCATTTGTAACTTCTAATTCACATCAAACCATGACACAAACATTCCATATGTCCCAAAAATCAGAATTGAACCAAAGATCACATGTTCATGGTTCATGTAACAAGACTTTTTTTCATGAAGTTCCAAAAAGTAACAACTTGCAAAACCATCATGATGCTTCTCACCACTTGATGCATTGGCTGCTGAACCTTCCTAGCATCACACACACATCATGATGCGCAGCCCATGCTTCTTGTACCAAGCTATAGCTCAAGCCATGCCTTCCTTACACAAAGTGGACTTTTTTGCAAAAGCAAACTTACCAATCAATAGGGGCCAGGTCACATCATCTGACCTATGGGATTAAAATATACTATCCTTTGGCAAGCCAAACATATCAAGAAGCCAAGCAAAAACAGACCACAACATCACATTTCACAAACACACCCCATTTGCATTTCTCTTAGAAACTCTCTGCACAAACCACCAACATCCAAACCAGTTTCACCAATCATTTCACCATGTTCCATTGAGCCAAAACCAACAAAGCCCAAGCCTGAATCCATCAAGAACCTGGTTTCTCCATTTTCACCCTCACCTGCAAAACCTTTCGAAACTGATCACACAGCTCACAAACATAAAAACAAACTTCACAGACCTTCTCAACTCACCATCCTGATCACAAAGAACCACTCACATTGACCTGAAACAGCCTGAATCACCATCACCATTTTCAACTGAGCTTGAACAGAACTTGTTCAATCTCTCAAACCAGCCAACTTAAACTCCTTCTAAGCTTTCAAGCATCATCAGGGGATCAAGTGGAGTGGATTGCATCAAGAGGGGAGGTCAGAAAGTTGCAGGATTGAAAGCTTCGAAACTCAGGTAGCTCAAGAACATTTTTTCCAGAAATTGGTTTTTAAGTTCTTAAGTTGTTCTATGTGCTTCACTGATCATCCTGATGTCATTGGTTTCAAAAATGGTTGAGAGATGAGAGTTTAATTGCTTTCTGAAACTCTGTGACCTAAAAAATGTTTTGCTCGATTCATGAGTTTGAGGAAGAATAAATGATTTCTAGCTTGGGGTTTTGATTCAGGGGAGTGTGGGAATCATTTCTGTTTGTTTAGATTTCATTTTGGTTGCGTTTTGTGGATTTTGGGGATTTTCAGGTGGGGTTCCCACCGGAGAAGACGACCGGAGGTCTTCTCCGGCCACCTGAAAGTCATTAGGGTTTAATCAGTGTAATTAATTCCATTTGAATTTCGTGCGTTGGATGGCTTGACTTTGTTGACTTCCCGCGTACATGAATGGTCCAGATTCAGTCATTTGCCCTAATCTTGTTTAATTAAGATAATCATAATTAATTAACTCAGAAGCCATCTGGACCCTCCATTCACGCGCGTGGTCAACCCTTTTAAACCCAGTCTCAATCTCAACCCTCCATTCTGATTACTTTCCATTTATTTTCTATTTTATTTCATTTCTTTTCGTTTAACTTGCATATTTTATTTAAAATAGTAAAAAATGTCTAAAAATTATGAAACTTTTTCTCAAGAGTTTTATTAATTTTTGAGACACAAAAATATTTTTATTTTCATTTTTAGCATTTAAAAAGTATTTTAAAATATTTAAAAGTTTATTTTTAATTGATTAATGGAAATTAATTTATTAAAAATACTTTTAAGTATTTAAAAATCACAAAAAAATTCATGAAATGTTCTAAGACATTTAGAAACATTGTCCAACCTTCAAACCAAATTTATTTTTTGATCTTAATGCATTTTAAGAATTTCTCATTGAATTAAAATCATTTTTGTGCATTATTTTGATCCAAAGTTTAAAAAATCATTTCTGCTTATCCATGAGGAGTTGGACATTGATTCTTTTTGCATTGCATTGTGTTTAGCATGTAGTTTGTGAGATTAAATGGCCATGATTTGATCTTGCATTTTCAATTTGTTTGGCATTTCTTTTGTTTGGAAACCCTAAAACCCTAGAAAACTTGAGAAAACCATAACTTGAACTTGGTTAGGAGTTGAGACCTCTCCTTTGGGAAGTGGGTTAGTATAGGTTTAGGGGTCCTTTGAGTGCATTTTCAATTTTTTTATAATGTTTTTTGCTTCTGGTTTTGGTTTTTGTTTGTTGCATTGATCATAAACCCTAATTTGGGGTTTCCATATGCATCCATCTTGCATTCTCTTGCATAGTATGACTTGCCATGACATTTCAAGCATCCTTTTGATTCATTTGACATCATAAGACATATTGAAAGCATGTTTGATCATTGCATCATGTATTTGCCATGTTGTATGTCATGTGCACTTCATAACTTTCCATGTATGTTCTTGGTTCTTAACTTGCTTCATTTGCATTCATGAACTTGTATGATCATTTCCATATGCTGCCTCATGTTTGTAGCATCTCATAGCATCATTAGCATCATGTGTATGCTTCTGGTTTTGTTTCTCACCATGTCATTTCATCTCATCTTGCATTGCATTGCATTTCTTTTCTAACCTTTTCAGGTGGTAAGTGACTTGAGAAGTGAATTTGCCTTCACTTCTCATAACTTTTCTTTCCAGCTCTCTTGCATCCATGCTGCATTTTTATATGTGTTTGAGTTTGAGCTTGCTCATTCTTCTTCTTCCCACTTTCTTTCTTCAAGTGACTTGACTTCTTGAATGAAGCAAGTCACTTTGCTCCTCTTGATCCTGTTCATCTGCATCCTGGTGTTTCTCTTTGAAGATTGTTCTTGCAAACCTCACAAACCTTAGGAACAACCAAGCATGACAATGATTAGGGTTTTGATTAGTTCCCCTCTTAGTTTTTACCTTTGTGTCTCCTTGAGTCTTCTCTTCTCACCTCATAATCAGGGACTAAACCCTAAAGGCTTTAAGGCTTTGTGATTAAGCTTATGCCTGCATCCTTCTCTTAGGATGGAGTGTATAACTTTAATCCTAAGTGTTAAACCCTTAATGTGTTTAAATCTCTTAATCAATCCACTTAATAATCATCAAGACTTCACACTTGTAACTTGGGCCTTGCATTAGGGTTCTAATTCTTCCTTAACTGGTTAAGAAGGACTAACCCTAGTGTTAATGGACAAGTCCCCCTCAAGTTGTCTTACAAATCATAAAATTCACTTCATCATCTCACCATTAAATAAAATCCACTTAATCAAAGGCTTGTTTTGTCATGAGTTTAATCCCTAATCATGGATTAAGTTGAGGAGCTTTCCTCAACTTAAACATTCTCATCTATTATCCTTCTATTAGGATGGTGTAATGAGTCTGTTTAATCCCTGATTATGGCTTAATCTCATTACTTAACACTAAACAAAAACAACAAAAACATCTAATTAATAACAAGTAGGTTAATGATCTTAATCCTACACCAAAGGTGATTAAGTGTGAGAATCTGACTTCACACTTAAGGTATTCTCATTACCCCTAATCAGAGGGAAGATGTGATGAGTTTACTAAATCCATTGGTTTAGGCTTTAGCTCATTAACTTATGACAAACTTCAAAAGTAATAAAAGACTGAAAACCCAAAAACAAACAATAATCGTCTCCTTCGGGATTCTTTTCTCATCATCCTCACTCATAAACGAGAACTTGCTTCTTCCGTTTAATGCAAGACAGTTTGCACCTGAGCCAGGCAGGTCATACACTTGAGCATAGACAAGTAAGCAGTTCACAAGTCAATTCACCTTTCAGTCTCTTTGGGTCGAACTACGGTGTTCTGACTTCCTCATTGCACGAGAGGATACGTAGGCATAACTTAACAGTTATCGAACAAAAGTCTCTGTATATTCCCCCTCCTTCCAGCATTATTCTTTAAGCCTCATGATCTTGAGCATCTTATTCTTGTTCTTACACTGGCACTGTACATTTATACACTTCACACTTCTCATACACTGACACCTGTACATCCTTTTCCAGCTCTTCTGTACACAAATTGCACTGACACTACCCCTTTAAAACATAAATCTTTTAAGCGTGGATCCCGTCTGTAACACGGTGGGAGAACTGACTTTAAGTAATGTTGCGGATAGCAAGAGTCGCCACCGACTTTTATTTTATCCATAAGGAAAGGTTATAAAAGAACAGGAAAGACCTTAAGAGAATATTTTGGGTCCGGGGGGTAGGTTATGAAAAGGGAAGGTATTAGCACCCTTTTCATCCATGGTTATCCATGGGCTCTTAGGTACTTAAGCTCACTTTAAATTATTTTTTGAAAGTGTAGTGTGTGAATAGAAAATTTTCAGAATAGTTTAATAATAATCCTCGTACGGATGTGTAAAAAACTTGTTTGAAAATTTGTTTGAAAATGTTAAGTGTTTGAAAATTTTTTGAAGTGAGCAAGTACATAAGAGTAACCTACCCTAATGTTTAAGGTCTTTCTTATTCTTTATCCTTTCCTTGGTAAGACTATCCCTACTATTAAGGAGTAGGTAGTCCTTACTTTGGATGTTAAGGGACATGTGAGGGACAATCTGGTTATGAAGGCAACTGTGGGGTGTAATAAGCATACGGGAGGGACTATCATCATTTTTCGAAGGGACTCGATTCGTATAGGCAACCATGAGGGACTTGATGATTTTCTTTTAAGGGACTTGCTTTATACACCCCACTTGACCATTATTCGTAGGCAACTTGAGGGATAACCTTAGAAATGTGAGACGGCGATTAAAAATCGACTTACGTGTGTGTGAGTGTTCATTTTAATTATCTTATTAAAAAGTGATCTAAATTTATTTTAATATATCATACATGTTTTACACTCCCTAATTACTAACCATAATAAAAATAATTAAATAATTACAAATTACATCCGGGAAACAATTACAAAATAATAATAAATAAAATAGCAAATTAAATAATAAGCAATAAATAATAAAAGCAAATAAGGGGTTAGTAAATATAATAAAAAATAATAAGGTTAGTGAGAATAAAATAATAATAGGAATAATAGAAAAATATAAGATATAATAATAATATAGTTAACAAGAATATAATAAAAAACAAGGTTAGTGAAAATTATAATAAGCAAAAGTTAATAATAATAAATAATCAAAATTATAATAACATGATAAAAAAAAAATTTTTTATAGAGATTTTTTACTTAAAACTATTGACCAATTTAAGGAATTATGGTAATATTCTTAGGTACAAATTACTAAATTATTTCTAGGCATATATTAAAAATTATTCATACAAAAATATTTACATATTATACGGAGAAAATAAATTATGTTTATATTTACAAAAATTAGTCATATTTATAAAATTTTAATTTTTACTAATTATATTTACAAAATATTTTAAACATGTACAAAAATATAATTATTTAAATTGTCTCTTAACATATAATAAAAGAAACATAATTTGAATTATAAATTTACAAATAAGTTATAATAAACATATAATCATAAATTAAACAATTAGGTTTTAATAAGCATTTAGAAAAAATAAATTAGGGTTTGGTTAAGAAAAATGTTTTTAGGGTTGAAATTGTAATACAAAAATTATTTTAATATATATATACATATATACTTTTTTTGAATTTAATAAGCATATACATTTATATTTTATAGTTTAAAGAATATTCTAATATAATATGGAAAATATAATAATAAAAGAAAATAATAAATATCAAAAAAAAATTGGACCTGGGATTTGAACCCAGGTCCCTAACCTGGAAACTTGAGAAGTCTACCAACTGAACCACACGCTGGCAATGCAACAAGGATGAGCATCCATTAGTTTTGTTCTTTAAACCTGGAAATTCATAAAAAATGATAAAACAACAAAAGGCCTGGGTATAGAATCGAACCCAGGACCTATTAGGCAAAGAGACGCGCATATGACCAATCCTGCTGGGTGAGCTATCCTGATAATACATGCGCTACTAATCATTATATTTTAAGTCCATTGCATAAATGAATTTACACAAAAAAATTGCTGGAGCCTGGTTTCAATCCCATGACCTTTTGCTCCACACGCGCATGTGCACACCAACTGAGCTGTGTTGCCTCTGTGAAATAAATAACAAACAAAATCATAAAATATTAAGACAAATATTCAAATTCTACCAGCGCGCCAAAACTCTTTCTTCCTCCTCTGGACCTACGAAAATACCTGCGAAATTATTTACAAATTTTCCTGCGAAATAACATTTGCAGGTAAACCTAGGTTTTTATATACAGCATGAATCGGTACGATTGATCCAAATTAATTATACCATTTGATTACCCACGATCCAGAGAGTTCAAATATAGTCTCCAAAAACATTTATATTACTTGCATCGTGAAGCCCTAATTTCGGACCAGAAACCCTAACAATGGTGTTTAAGGCTCTATGCACTAAAACTTCGATTCACCTGTCCAGAAACAGTCCTCATATAATGGCAAACAAGATTAAATGCATAAAAACAGTTTATAATGTACAAATGATGGAAATCGAAAAAATAAAAATCAAGCTTAATGTCCATTCGGGTTATGGCATATGATGAAGCTTTTGATGTTGTTGACAATGCAAATACATTCAGTGATGGTTCATAAGTGATTTTCAACCTTCAAAATGCTTTGATAGAGCCCTTATGCAATAATCCGAATTGAAGCTTTTTTGGTGAATTTTGAAAATTTGAAGCTTTGCTCTTGAGGCTGGAATCCGTCGCAATGCAATAGGGTTCTCTTGTATACTTATAGGAGATGTAATTTAGGTCAAAAGATGATGGATTTATGGGCCTTTTGGAAAACTTCATGATGAAGGAATGTCATGATCTTAAAGTGTGAAAAAATCAAATATTTGCCTTCTAATTTGGTCTAGCACGAAATTGGACAAGATCAAATCATATTAAGCAGCATTGATTAATTTTTAAAAGAAGAATCATGTCCAAACTTTGATTTTTTAAATTTTATTTTGATTTAATTTGATTTAAAATGAATAAAATTCAAATAAATATCAAATAAAAATATAAAAATCAGAATTTCTCACCATTGGGTCGTGCATGATGTTGTGACATGGATTGGGTCATGAATTGGGCTGCCCATTTGGAAAGAATTACTTCTAAGCCTCCATTTTCAACATAAACCATCACAAAATTGCCCAACTTTGCAAGGTCACATCTCCCTCAATTTTAAAGGTATGAGGGTGTTATTGGACTTTTTGGAAAGCTTGAAGAGTCCTCTAAACAACCCCATTGGTTTCAGGTCCATATCATTTACCAATCTCAAGTTATGCCCTTTTGAAGTTGTTGACTTTTTGTTGACTTTTGAAATGACCTATAATGTCTTAGATCATATCTTTCAAATGAAGCATTTTTGAGATTAACTTTCAACATCAAAGTTGTAGGGAATTCAATTTCCTTCAAAATGAGCTTTGGATGGAGACTTGGTGATGAAGTATGTGAAAGTTATGCCTGGTCAAAGTTCGGTTGACTTTTACTAAGGAAACCCTAATTTAGAAACTCCTGATTATTGAGGATTTGGAATCTCCTTGATGAATCATGATCAACCCTTGATAAAATGATGAATTTTACTTCATATACTTGATGTTGGCAAAAAATCATGAAGTTTGACTTTGGTTTGACCACAGTTGACCTTAGTTTGACTTTTTAACTGCATTGACTGATTTTGACTTATCTGATCATCTGACTGAGCAAACTTTTGAGAAAAGTCTTGAAACTTGTCATGGGGGTTCTTACACACATATAAGATGTTATGAAACTCACTTGAGGTATTGGAAGTCCATTTAGCCTGATTAAAGTCAAAACCCTAGTTTTGGATGCACTGCTTAGGAGGTGCATTGTCTGAGGGAATTGTCAACTTCTTTGACCAATTGTGAACTTTGTGAACCTTGTGAACTTTCATAAAGTGTCTTGTGATACTCATGGGAGGTATTGTGAAGCTTGTGAACCTTGTTACCCTCATGAAGTGGCTTTGTAGCCCTCATAAACCTCAGGAAAGCTTTGTAACCATTGTGAAATTTGTGAACCTTGTGAACCTTCAAGAAGCAACCTATGGACTTCATGAACCTCATGAAAGGTCTTGTAAATGTTGAGAAGCTTGTGAACCTTGTGAACCTTCAAGAAGTGACTTGTAGACTTCATGAACCTCATGAGAGATTATATAAGCATTGAGAAACTTGTGAACCTTGTGAACCTTCATAAAGTAACTTGTAGACTTCATGAACCTCATGAAAGGTTATGCAAGTGTTGGAGAACTTGTGAACCTTGTGAACCTTCTTAGAACACAAAGTCTTGTATTGTGAGGGCAAATTTTGGGGTGCAACAGCTGCCCCTGTTCAATTTTCTGAAACCTGAGGGGTTAGATTGGTATATTTGCCAGTCGTAACCTGGAAGGTTGAAGGGGATTGAACACAAAAACCCAAAAATTTGCACTCACCAGTGCATAGAGTGATATTGATGGTTGATTGAACATGATTGAGTGGGCTTAAAGATGCCACTAGGGGAAAGTTCTTCAGCAGTATAATGAGAGTTGTCAGGAGTCTGGAGTAATACTGATGTAACAGCATATCTTCATGAGGATAGAGCAATCAATAATGATAACCCTAAAGCAGTCTTGAAGAAATAATATGATTTCAGGAGGATAGAGCAATCAATAATGACAACTCTAAAGCAGTCTTGAAATAATAATGTGATATGTCTTCAGGAGGATAGAGCAATCAATAGCTCTAAAGCAGTCTTGAAGTAATGATTTCAGGAGGATAGAGCCATCAATAATGACAACTCTAAAGCAGTCTTGAAATAATAATATGATATGCCTTCAGGAGGATAGAGCAATCAATAGCTCTAAAGCAGTCTTGAAGTAATGATGTGATACGTCTTCAGGAGGATAGAGCAATCAATAGCTCTAAAGCAGTCTTGAAGTAATGATTTCAGGAGGATAGAGCCATCAATAATGACAACTCTAAAGCAGTCTTGAAATAATAATATGATATGCCTTCAGGAGGATAGAGCAATCAATAGCTCTAAAGCAGTCTTGAAGTAATGATGTGATACGTCTTCAGGAGGATAGAGCAATCAATAGCTCTAAAGCAGTCTTGAAGTAATGATTTCAGGAGGATAGAGCCATCAATAATGACAACTCTAAAGCAGTCTTGAAATAATAATATGATATGCCTTCAGGAGGATAGAGCAATCAATAGCTCTAAAGCAGTCTTGAAGTAATGATGTGATACGTCTTCAGGAGGATAGAGCAATCAATAGCTCTAAAGCAGTCTTGAAGTAATGGCTTCAGGAGGATAGAGCAATCAATAATGATAACTCTAAAGCAGTCTTGAAGTAATGGCTTCAGGAGGATAGAGCAATCAATAATGATAACTCTAAAGCAGTCTTGAAGTAATGGCTTCAGGAGGATAGAGCCATCAATAATGATAACTCTAAAGCAGTCTTGAAGTAATGGCTTCAGGAGGATAGAGTAATCAATAATGATAACTCTAAAGCAGTCTTGAAGTAATGGCTTCAGGAGGATAGAGCAATCAATAATGATAACTCTAAAGCAGTCTTGAAGTAATGGCTTCAGGAGGATAGAGCAATCAATAATGATAACTCTAAAGCAGTCTTGAAGTAATGGCTTCAGGAGGATAGAGCAATCAATAATGATAACTCTAAAGCAGTCTTGAAGTAATAATATGATATGCCTTCAGGAGGATAGAGCAATCAATAGCTCTAAAGCAGTCTTGAAGTAATGATGTGATACGTCTTCAGGAGGATAGAGCAATCAATAGCTCTAAAGCAGTCTTGAAGAAATAATATGATTTCAGGAGGATAGAGCAATGGATAGCTCTAAAGCAGTCTTGAAGTCATGAGAAATTATCAGGAGGATAAAGTAACCCTGAGGTGACAATAAAGCAGTCCCAAAGAAGCTCATCAGGAGGATAAAGTAACCCTGAGGTGACAATAAAGCAGTCCCAAAGAAGCTCATCAGGAGGATAAAGTAACCCTGAGGTGACAATAAAGCAGTCCCAAAGATCATGAGTTTGTTTGTTGGATAATTAACCTGAAAACAAGGTAGCATTCGAATAATAACATTAGTTTATGCTTTATGTATGCATGTATGATATGATGCACTTAGGTAATGTACTATATGTCTATGGATATATATGCTATGGTATGATGTAAATGATGTATGTATGATATGATACTGCCGGAAGCGTCTGGATATCTTCGTATAACAACTGCTGGCCAGGGAAAATAAATCCCGATTTGTTGTTGAAGAATATATAACCTTCTGTCTGCTGGGGATAGTAAGGTATAGATATGACCTCCCGTTGTTGGGGATGGCAAGGTATAGATATGACCTCCCGTTGTTGGGGATGGCAAGTTATATATAACCTCCCGTCTGCTGGGGATAGTAGGGTATATATAACCTTCGTCTTCGTTTGATAGTAGGATAAGTATAACATCCCGTCTTCGTTCGTCGTACTCTTATTGGAAAGTAATTTCCCGAATATCCGTATGAGGATAAAAGAGATGGATATAAATTCCAGGGGAGATGAGACTTTATGAAGATGAACTTGCCTTACTGAGGGCTTTGTAACTGTATTGTAAAGATGAACCGGCGAAGCTTCGTTGAGATCTTTCCTTCGTTCGTCTTTAGTAAATACCATTACTGCATTTTCATGCATTTCTGGTAAACATCAATCATATTAAAAGCATACATGCATTTCTGGTAAACATCAATCATATTCAAAAGCATGATACATTCAAACATAACCAATGGACGTTTTGTTAGGGTAAAAGTAAATCTGGATTCAGAGGGAAAAGTAAAGCTGAACTTGAAAACAGAATCGTTTCAACTTCGAGAGTGTATAACCAATTGGTTTTAGAGCTCCTGAAATCCATAACTTTCCTGAATACCTTCCGAAGACATGATACTGACACCATCTGATACTACTGGCATAATTAATTTCCATCATGGTTTTAGCTGAGAATCCAATATCAAGGTAATACAATGAGAGGAATGTGTCTTTAAATTGTGATGGACCATATATGCTCCAGATATTAGATCTGAAGAGAAAGCATTGCCCCTTGATTGAGGATGAACTATCCCATAATGGAAGTATCTGTAATGAGCCACCTCAAGAGACACAAGTAGAATGCCCCATAAGCATATGCCCCTGGCATTGTGAACTTTGCAGTGTTACCCTTGGTAATGAGAAAAGTTGCCTCTGGCTATTGAGCACTGTTGGATCTGGAAATGGTTGCCCTGAATGATTTGAACAGTAACTTGGTATGCCCCCTCGATTAGGAAACAATGACCATGCCCCTGGCATTATGAACTCTGTAATGTCACCTTTGGTGATTCAGCTGTATGAGGGAAAATGCCCCTGGCTATTAAGCATAGTTGAGTCTGGACCTAATTGCCCCAAACGAGTTAGGAAGTATCATGGCCTGCCCTCTTGATTGGGAGATAATGACTATGCCCCTTTGTATACATGGACTTTGATCCAGGAAGCAACTTTGTTTATCGGGAGGACTTTGATTCACTGAACATTCATCCTGTAAACTTCTCCATTTGTCAAACACTTAGGTATATGCAAACAAATATATTCAAAAATGCAATGCTTATGTCTGTCTTGAAGTTTTGAAACAAATTATTTTAGAAAAACTGTTTTTTTTTTTTTTTTTTTGGGAATACTGTGATATTAACTCAAATTTTATGACAAGCCCTAAGGGAGTCAGGATACCTTTTTGCAGCAGCACGCTTTCGAACTAACCATGCTTCAGTTAGGACTTTTAAAGGGTTGTAACGTGGCCTGGTTCATGGTTTAAGAAACAAAGGATAAAGGCTCAAATTTTATTTGTACCCAACCCAATCTCCATGATGCTCTTCAGTCCTATGCTCAGTTAACTCATACATTGAAGTTCCATAGCAGTTTGGAGTTGTAACACCAATATTTGTGATGGTTTAGAAACCCAAAATTTATTTGAACATTCAGCCATCTTTCTTTGTGGAGGGTTCATAGTGACCTCTTCTTTTTTTTTCTTTTGATTTTATTATCCCTTCTTTTTGCCTGAACTGCTTATTTCAAGGTTACAGTCAGCGGGATGTCTTAATGTTTTACTAAGTCTCCTTCATAGGTTTTGACTTAGTGAATCGTTCTTTTGCTGGATATTGACTGTCAGGTTTATTGATTACAGAGAACCATCATTAGCTGTGTACATATAATTGGCATATTTTGAATTAACTGAGTAACTACCCTGCCCCAGGTTATGAATAAGGGTTTTAATTTGTGAGAACAAAAAACTCCTACTTCATAGGCTCAAAAAGGGTTGTCTAGGGATTAACTTCCTTATATCTCCACTGTTTAGGAATTGAAACAATGCCTGTACATCGTCAGCATAGTCTGTTCAAAAGCATACTGCATAAGATTATGGTATTGTTTTCGTCATCCTCCCTCTACAGGCTTATAGCTTTATCAGGAGTTAAATATCACAAGATAGAAATAGGAAGCATAATTCAAAATATAGTGGAACGAATGGATTAATTCAAGACAAACATATGCAATGCATTAATGAAAACAAAAGTTTAACATAATAGTAAGTGTTCAAACAAATAAGAGAAATTACAAATGAAAATTCAAGTGTTCTTAAAGTCTCTTCCTCTAAACTTGTTACTTCAATATTCTGGAAACTTTGACGCTTGATGGACGATAGAAGAACTCAACCTGGCCTTCTGGCGTAACCTCGAGTATTCCTTCGTCAATTAGGTCTTGAATCTTATTCTTCAACATCCAGCAGTTATTAGTATCATGTCCAGGACTGTTGGAGTGATACTCACACCTTGCCTTGGGATCATAGCGAGGCAACCATGAGGGACTTGATGATTTTCTTTTAAGGGACTTGCTTTATACACCCCACTTGACCATTATTCGTAGGCAACTTGAGGGATAACCTTAGAAATGTGAGACGGCGATTAAAAATCGACTTACGTGTGTGTGAGTGTTCATTTTAATTATCTTATTAAAAAGTGATCTAAATTTATTTTAATATATCATACATGTTTTACACTCCCTAATTACTAACCATAATAAAAATAATTAAATAATTACAAATTACATCCGGGAAACAATTACAAAATAATAATAAATAAAATAGCAAATTAAATAATAAGCAATAAATAATAAAAGCAAATAAGGGGTTAGTAAATATAATAAAAAATAATAAGGTTAGTGAGAATAAAATAATAATAGGAATAATAGAAAAATATAAGATATAATAATAATATAGTTAATAAGAATATAATAAAAAACAAGGTTAGTGAAAATTATAATAAGCAAAAGTTAATAATAATAAATAATCAAAATTATAATAACATGATAAAAAAAAAAATTTTATAGAGATTTTTTACTTAAAACTATTGACCAATTTAAGGAATTATGGTAATATTCTTAGGTACAAATTACTAAATTATTTCTAGGCATATATTAAAAATTATTCATACAAAAATATTTACATATTATACGGAGAAAATAAATTATGTTTATATTTACAAAAATTAGTCATATTTATAAAATTTTAACTTTTACTAATTATATTTACAAAATATTTTAAACATGTACAAAAATATAATTATTTAAATTGTCTCTTAACATATAATAAAAGAAACATAATTTGAATTATAAATTTACAAATAAGTTATAATAAACATATAATCATAAATTAAACAATTAGGTTTTAATAAGCATTTAGAAAAAATAAATTAGGGTTTGGTTAAGAAAAATGTTTTTAGGGTTGAAATTGTAATACAAAAATTATTTTAATATATATATACATATATACTTTTTTTGAATTTAATAAGCATATACATTTATATTTTATAGTTTAAAGAATATTCTAATATAATATGGAAAATATAATAATAAAAGAAAATAATAAATATCAAAAAAAAATTGGACCTGGGATTTGAACCCAGGTCCCTAACCTGGAAACTTGAGAAGTCTACCAACTGAACCACACGCTGGCAATGCAACAAGGATGAGCATCCATTAGTTTTGTTCTTTAAACCTGGAAATTCATAAAAAATGATAAAACAACAAAAGGCCTGGGTATAGAATCGAACCCAGGACCTATTAGGCAAAGAGACGCGCATATGACCAATCCTGCTGGGTGAGCTATCCTGATAATACATGCGCTACTAATCATTATATTTTAAGTCCATTGCATAAATGAATTTACACAAAAAAATTGCTGGAGCCTGGTTTCAATCCCATGACCTTTTGCTCCACACGCGCATGTGCACACCAACTGAGCTGTGTTGCCTCTGTGAAATAAATAACAAACAAAATCATAAAATATTAAGACAAATATTCAAATTCTACCAGCGCGCCAAAACTCTTTCTTCCTCCTCTGGACCTACGAAAATACCTGCGAAATTATTTACAAATTTTCCTGCGAAATAACATTTGCAGGTAAACCTAGGTTTTTATATACAGCATGAATCGGTACGATTGATCCAAATTAATTATACCATTTGATTACCCACGATCCAGAGAGTTCAAATATAGTCTCCAAAAACATTTATATTACTTGCATCGTGAAGCCCTAATTTCGGACCAGAAACCCTAACAATGGTGTTTAAGGCTCTATGCACTAAAACTTCGATTCACCTGTCCAGAAACAGTCCTCATATAATGGCAAACAAGATTAAATGCATAAAAACAGTTTATAATGTACAAATGATGGAAATCGAAAAAATAAAAATCAAGCTTAATGTCCATTCGGGTTATGGCATATGATGAAGCTTTTGATGTTGTTGACAATGCAAATACATTCAGTGATGGTTCATAAGTGATTTTCAACCTTCAAAATGCTTTGATAGAGCCCTTATGCAATAATCCGAATTGAAGCTTTTTTGGTGAATTTTGAAAATTTGAAGCTTTGCTCTTGAGGCTGGAATCCGTCGCAATGCAATAGGGTTCTCTTGTATACTTATAGGAGATGTAATTTAGGTCAAAAGATGATGGATTTATGGGCCTTTTGGAAAACTTCATGATGAAGGAATGTCATGATCTTAAAGTGTGAAAAAATCAAATATTTGCCTTCTAATTTGGTCTAGCACGAAATTGGACAAGATCAAATCATATTAAGCAGCATTGATTAATTTTTAAAAGAAGAATCATGTCCAAACTTTGATTTTTTAAATTTTATTTTGATTTAATTTGATTTAAAATGAATAAAATTCAAATAAATATCAAATAAAAATATAAAAATCAGAATTTCTCACCATTGGGTCGTGCATGATGTTGTGACATGGATTGGGTCATGAATTGGGCTGCCCATTTGGAAAGAATTACTTCTAAGCCTCCATTTTCAACATAAACCATCACAAAATTGCCCAACTTTGCAAGGTCACATCTCCCTCAATTTTAAAGGTATGAGGGTGTTCTTGGACTTTTTGGAAAGCTTGAAGAGTCCTCTAAACAACCCCATTGGTTTCAGGTCCATATCATTTACCAATCTCAAGTTATGCCCTTTTGAAGTTGTTGACTTTTTGTTGACTTTTGAAATGACCTATAATGTCTTAGATCATATCTTTCAAATGAAGCATTTTTGAGCTTAACTTTCAACATCAAAGTTGTAGGGAATTCAATTTCCTTCAAAATGAGCTTTGGATGGAGACTTGGTGATGAAGTATGTGAAAGTTATGCCTGGTCAAAGTTCGGTTGACTTTTACTAAGGAAACCCTAATTTAGAAACTCCTGATTATTGAGGATTTGGAATCTCCTTGATGAATCATGATCAACCCTTGATAAAATGATGAATTTTACTTCATATACTTGATGTTGGCAAAAAATCATGAAGTTTGACTTTGGTTTGACCACAGTTGACCTTAGTTTGACTTTTTAACTGCATTGACTGATTTTGACTTATCTGATCATCTGACTGAGCAAACTTTTGAGAAAAGTCTTGAAACTTGTCATGGGGGTTCTTACACACATATAAGATGTTATGAAACTCACTTGAGGTATTGGAAGTCCATTTAGCCTGATTAAAGTCAAAACCCTAGTTTTGGATGCACTGCTTAGGAGGTGCATTGTCTGAGGGAATTGTCAACTTCTTTGACCAATTGTGAACTTTGTGAACCTTGTGAACTTTCATAAAGTGTCTTGTGATACTCATGGGAGGTATTGTGAAGCTTGTGAACCTTGTTACCCTCATGAAGTGGCTTTGTAGCCCTCATAAACCTCAGGAAAGCTTTGTAACCATTGTGAAATTTGTGAACCTTGTGAACCTTCAAGAAGCAACCTATGGACTTCATGAACCTCATGAAAGGTCTTGTAAATGTTGAGAAGCTTGTGAACCTTGTGAACCTTCAAGAAGTGACTTGTAGACTTCATGAACCTCATGAGAGATTATATAAGCATTGAGAAACTTGTGAACCTTGTGAACCTTCATAAAGTAACTTGTAGACTTCATGAACCTCATGAAAGGTTATGCAAGTGTTGGAGAACTTGTGAACCTTGTGAACCTTCTTAGAACACAAAGTCTTGTATTGTGAGGGCAAATTTTGGGGTGCAACAGCTGCCCCTGTTCAATTTTCTGAAACCTGAGGGGTTAGATTGGTATATTTGCCAGTCGTAACCTGGAAGGTTGAAGGGGATTGAACACAAAAACCCAAAAATTTGCACTCACCAGTGCATAGAGTGATATTGATGGTTGATTGAACATGATTGAGTGGGCTTAAAGATGCCACTAGGGGAAAGTTCTTCAGCAGTATAATGAGAGTTGTCAGGAGTCTGGAGTAATACTGATGTAACAGCATATCTTCATGAGGATAGAGCAATCAATAATGATAACCCTAAAGCAGTCTTGAAGAAATAATATGATTTCAGGAGGATAGAGCAATCAATAATGACAACTCTAAAGCAGTCTTGAAATAATAATGTGATATGTCTTCAGGAGGATAGAGCAATCAATAGCTCTAAAGCAGTCTTGAAGTAATGATTTCAGGAGGATAGAGCCATCAATAATGACAACTCTAAAGCAGTCTTGAAATAATAATATGATATGCCTTCAGGAGGATAGAGAAATCAATAGCTCTAAAGCAGTCTTGAAGTAATGATGTGATACGTCTTCAGGAGGATAGAGCAATCAATAGCTCTAAAGCAGTCTTGAAGTAATGATTTCAGGAGGATAGAGCCATCAATAATGACAACTCTAAAGCAGTCTTGAAATAATAATATGATATGCCTTCAGGAGGATAGAGCAATCAATAGCTCTAAAGCAGTCTTGAAGTAATGATGTGATACGTCTTCAGGAGGATAGAGCAATCAATAGCTCTAAAGCAGTCTTGAAGTAATGATTTCAGGAGGATAGAGCCATCAATAATGACAACTCTAAAGCAGTCTTGAAATAATAATATGATATGCCTTCAGGAGGATAGAGCAATCAATAGCTCTAAAGCAGTCTTGAAGTAATGATGTGATACGTCTTCAGGAGGATAGAGCAATCAATAGCTCTAAAGCAGTCTTGAAGTAATGGCTTCAGGAGGATAGAGCAATCAATAATGATAACTCTAAAGCAGTCTTGAAGTAATGGCTTCAGGAGGATAGAGCAATCAATAATGATAACTCTAAAGCAGTCTTGAAGTAATGGCTTCAGGAGGATAGAGCCATCAATAATGATAACTCTAAAGCAGTCTTGAAGTAATGGCTTCAGGAGGATAGAGTAATCAATAATGATAACTCTAAAGCAGTCTTGAAGTAATGGCTTCAGGAGGATAGAGCAATCAATAATGATAACTCTAAAGCAGTCTTGAAGTAATGGCTTCAGGAGGATAGAGCAATCAATAATGATAACTCTAAAGCAGTCTTGAAGTAATGGCTTCAGGAGGATAGAGCAATCAATAATGATAACTCTAAAGCAGTCTTGAAGTAATAATATGATATGCCTTCAGGAGGATAGAGCAATCAATAGCTCTAAAGCAGTCTTGAAGTAATGATGTGATACGTCTTCAGGAGGATAGAGCAATCAATAGCTCTAAAGCAGTCTTGAAGAAATAATATGATTTCAGGAGGATAGAGCAATGGATAGCTCTAAAGCAGTCTTGAAGTCATGAGAAATTATCAGGAGGATAAAGTAACCCTGAGGTGACAATAAAGCAGTCCCAAAGAAGCTCATCAGGAGGATAAAGTAACCCTGAGGTGACAATAAAGCAGTCCCAAAGAAGCTCATCAGGAGGATAAAGTAACCCTGAGGTGACAATAAAGCAGTCCCAAAGATCATGAGTTTGTTTGTTGGATAATTAACCTGAAAACAAGGTAGCATTCGAATAATAACATTAGTTTATGCTTTATGTATGCATGTATGATATGATGCACTTAGGTAATGTACTATATGTCTATGGATATATATGCTATGGTATGATGTAAATGATGTATGTATGATATGATACTGCCGGAAGCGTCTGGATATCTTCGTATAACAACTGCTGGCCAGGGAAAATAAATCCCGATTTGTTGTTGAAGAATATATAACCTTCTGTCTGCTGGGGATAGTAAGGTATAGATATGACCTCCCGTTGTTGGGGATGGCAAGGTATAGATATGACCTCCCGTTGTTGGGGATGGCAAGTTATATATAACCTCCCGTCTGCTGGGGATAGTAGGGTATATATAACCTTCGTCTTCGTTTGATAGTAGGATAAGTATAACATCCCGTCTTCGTTCGTCGTACTCTTATTGGAAAGTAATTTCCCGAATATCCGTATGAGGATAAAAGAGATGGATATAAATTCCAGGGGAGATGAGACTTTATGAAGATGAACTTGCCTTACTGAGGGCTTTGTAACTGTATTGTAAAGATGAACCGGCGAAGCTTCGTTGAGATCTTTCCTTCGTTCGTCTTTAGTAAATACCATTACTGCATTTTCATGCATTTCTGGTAAACATCAATCATATTAAAAGCATACATGCATTTCTGGTAAACATCAATCATATTCAAAAGCATGATACATTCAAACATAACCAATGGACGTTTTGTTAGGGTAAAAGTAAATCTGGATTCAGAGGGAAAAGTAAAGCTGAACTTGAAAACAGAATCGTTTCAACTTCGAGAGTGTATAACCAATTGGTTTTAGAGCTCCTGAAATCCATAACTTTCCTGAATACCTTCCGAAGACATGATACTGACACCATCTGATACTACTGGCATAATTAATTTCCATCATGGTTTTAGCTGAGAATCCAATATCAAGGTAATACAATGAGAGGAATGTGTCTTTAAATTGTGATGGACCATATATGCTCCAGATATTAGATCTGAAGAGAAAGCATTGCCCCTTGATTGAGGATGAACTATCCCATAATGGAAGTATCTGTAATGAGCCACCTCAAGAGACACAAGTAGAATGCCCCATAAGCATATGCCCCTGGCATTGTGAACTTTGCAGTGTTACCCTTGGTAATGAGAAAAGTTGCCTCTGGCTATTGAGCACTGTTGGATCTGGAAATGGTTGCCCTGAATGATTTGAACAGTAACTTGGTATGCCCCCTCGATTAGGAAACAATGACCATGCCCCTGGCATTATGAACTCTGTAATGTCACCTTTGGTGATTCAGCTGTATGAGGGAAAATGCCCCTGGCTATTAAGCATAGTTGAGTCTGGACCTAATTGCCCCAAACGAGTTAGGAAGTATCATGGCCTGCCCTCTTGATTGGGAGATAATGACTATGCCCCTTTGTATACATGGACTTTGATCCAGGAAGCAACTTTGTTTATCGGGAGGACTTTGATTCACTGAACATTCATCCTGTAAACTTCTCCATTTGTCAAACACTTAGGTATATGCAAACAAATATATTCAAAAATGCAATGCTTATGTCTGTCTTGAAGTTTTGAAACAAATTATTTTAGAAAAACTGTTTTTTTTTTTTTTTTTTGGGAATACTGTGATATTAACTCAAATTTTATGACAAGCCCTAAGGGAGTCAGGATACCTTTTTGCAGCAGCACGCTTTCGAACTAACCATGCTTCAGTTAGGACTTTTAAAGGGTTGTAACGTGGCCTGGTTCATGGTTTAAGAAACAAAGGATAAAGGCTCAAATTTTATTTGTACCCAACCCAATCTCCATGATGCTCTTCAGTCCTATGCTCAGTTAACTCATACATTGAAGTTCCATAGCAGTTTGGAGTTGTAACACCAATATTTGTGATGGTTTAGAAACCCAAAATTTATTTGAACATTCAGCCATCTTTCTTTGTGGAGGGTTCATAGTGACCTCTTCTTTTTTTTTCTTTTGATTTTATTATCCCTTCTTTTTGCCTGAACTGCTTATTTCAAGGTTACAGTCAGCGGGATGTCTTAATGTTTTACTAAGTCTCCTTCATAGGTTTTGACTTAGTGAATCGTTCTTTTGCTGGATATTGACTGTCAGGTTTATTGATTACAGAGAACCATCATTAGCTGTGTACATATAATTGGCATATTTTGAATTAACTGAGTAACTACCCTGCCCCAGGTTATGAATAAGGGTTTTAATTTGTGAGAACAAAAAACTCCTACTTCATAGGCTCAAAAAGGGTTGTCTAGGGATTAACTTCCTTATATCTCCACTGTTTAGGAATTGAAACAATGCCTGTACATCGTCAGCATAGTCTGTTCAAAAGCATACTGCATAAGATTATGGTATTGTTTTCGTCATCCTCCCTCTACAGGCTTATAGCTTTATCAGGAGTTAAATATCACAAGATAGAAATAGGAAGCATAATTCAAAATATAGTGGAACGAATGGATTAATTCAAGACAAACATATGCAATGCATTAATGAAAACAAAAGTTTAACATAATAGTAAGTGTTCAAACAAATAAGAGAAATTACAAATGAAAATTCAAGTGTTCTTAAAGTCTCTTCCTCTAAACTTGTTACTTCAATATTCTGGAAACTTTGACGCTTGATGGACGATAGAAGAACTCAACCTGGCCTTCTGGCGTAACCTCGAGTATTCCTTCGTCAATTAGGTCTTGAATCTTATTCTTCAACATCCAGCAGTTATTAGTATCATGTCCAGGACTGTTGGAGTGATACTCACACCTTGCCTTGGGATCATAGCGAGGCAACCATGAGGGACTTGATGATTTTCTTTTAAGGGACTTGCTTTATACACCCCACTTGACCATTATTCGTAGGCAACTTGAGGGATAACCTTAGAAATGTGAGACGGCGATTAAAAATCGACTTACGTGTGTGTGAGTGTTCATTTTAATTATCTTATTAAAAAGTGATCTAAATTTATTTTAATATATCATACATGTTTTACACTCCCTAATTACTAACCATAATAAAAATAATTAAATAATTACAAATTACATCCGGGAAACAATTACAAAATAATAATAAATAAAATAGCAAATTAAATAATAAGCAATAAATAATAAAAGCAAATAAGGGGTTAGTAAATATAATAAAAAATAATAAGGTTAGTGAGAATAAAATAATAATAGGAATAATAGAAAAATATAAGATATAATAATAATATAGTTAATAAGAATATAATAAAAAACAAGGTTAGTGAAAATTATAATAAGCAAAAGTTAATAATAATAAATAATCAAAATTATAATAACATGATAAAAAAAAAAAATTTATAGAGATTTTTTACTTAAAACTATTGACCAATTTAAGGAATTATGGTAATATTCTTAGGTACAAATTACTAAATTATTTCTAGGCATATATTAAAAATTATTCATACAAAAATATTTACATATTATACGGAGAAAATAAATTATGTTTATATTTACAAAAATTAGTCATATTTATAAAATTTTAACTTTTACTAATTATATTTACAAAATATTTTAAACATGTACAAAAATATAATTATTTAAATTGTCTCTTAACATATAATAAAAGAAACATAATTTGAATTATAAATTTACAAATAAGTTATAATAAACATATAATCATAAATTAAACAATTAGGTTTTAATAAGCATTTAGAAAAAATAAATTAGGGTTTGGTTAAGAAAAATGTTTTTAGGGTTGAAATTGTAATACAAAAATTATTTTAATATATATATACATATATACTTTTTTTGAATTTAATAAGCATATACATTTATATTTTATAGTTTAAAGAATATTCTAATATAATATGGAAAATATAATAATAAAAGAAAATAATAAATATCAAAAAAAAATTGGACCTGGGATTTGAACCCAGGTCCCTAACCTGGAAACTTGAGAAGTCTACCAACTGAACCACACGCTGGCAATGCAACAAGGATGAGCATCCATTAGTTTTGTTCTTTAAACCTGGAAATTCATAAAAAATGATAAAACAACAAAAGGCCTGGGTATAGAATCGAACCCAGGACCTATTAGGCAAAGAGACGCGCATATGACCAATCCTGCTGGGTGAGCTATCCTGATAATACATGCGCTACTAATCATTATATTTTAAGTCCATTGCATAAATGAATTTACACAAAAAAATTGCTGGAGCCTGGTTTCAATCCCATGACCTTTTGCTCCACACGCGCATGTGCACACCAACTGAGCTGTGTTGCCTCTGTGAAATAAATAACAAACAAAATCATAAAATATTAAGACAAATATTCAAATTCTACCAGCGCGCCAAAACTCTTTCTTCCTCCTCTGGACCTACGAAAATACCTGCGAAATTATTTACAAATTTTCCTGCGAAATAACATTTGCAGGTAAACCTAGGTTTTTATATACAGCATGAATCGGTACGATTGATCCAAATTAATTATACCATTTGATTACCCACGATCCAGAGAGTTCAAATATAGTCTCCAAAAACATTTATATTACTTGCATCGTGAAGCCCTAATTTCGGACCAGAAACCCTAACAATGGTGTTTAAGGCTCTATGCACTAAAACTTCGATTCACCTGTCCAGAAACAGTCCTCATATAATGGCAAACAAGATTAAATGCATAAAAACAGTTTATAATGTACAAATGATGGAAATCGAAAAAATAAAAATCAAGCTTAATGTCCATTCGGGTTATGGCATATGATGAAGCTTTTGATGTTGTTGACAATGCAAATACATTCAGTGATGGTTCATAAGTGATTTTCAACCTTCAAAATGCTTTGATAGAGCCCTTATGCAATAATCCGAATTGAAGCTTTTTTGGTGAATTTTGAAAATTTGAAGCTTTGCTCTTGAGGCTGGAATCCGTCGCAATGCAATAGGGTTCTCTTGTATACTTATAGGAGATGTAATTTAGGTCAAAAGATGATGGATTTATGGGCCTTTTGGAAAACTTCATGATGAAGGAATGTCATGATCTTAAAGTGTGAAAAAATCAAATATTTGCCTTCTAATTTGGTCTAGCACGAAATTGGACAAGATCAAATCATATTAAGCAGCATTGATTAATTTTTAAAAGAAGAATCATGTCCAAACTTTGATTTTTTAAATTTTATTTTGATTTAATTTGATTTAAAATGAATAAAATTCAAATAAATATCAAATAAAAATATAAAAATCAGAATTTCTCACCATTGGGTCGTGCATGATGTTGTGACATGGATTGGGTCATGAATTGGGCTGCCCATTTGGAAAGAATTACTTCTAAGCCTCCATTTTCAACATAAACCATCACAAAATTGCCCAACTTTGCAAGGTCACATCTCCCTCAATTTTAAAGGTATGAGGGTGTTCTTGGACTTTTTGGAAAGCTTGAAGAGTCCTCTAAACAACCCCATTGGTTTCAGGTCCATATCATTTACCAATCTCAAGTTATGCCCTTTTGAAGTTGTTGACTTTTTGTTGACTTTTGAAATGACCTATAATGTCTTAGATCATATCTTTCAAATGAAGCATTTTTGAGCTTAACTTTCAACATCAAAGTTGTAGGGAATTCAATTTCCTTCAAAATGAGATTTGGATGGAGACTTGGTGATGAAGTATGTGAAAGTTATGCCTGGTCAAAGTTCGGTTGACTTTTACTAAGGAAACCCTAATTTAGAAACTCCTGATTATTGAGGATTTGGAATCTCCTTGATGAATCATGATCAACCCTTGATAAAATGATGAATTTTACTTCATATACTTGATGTTGGCAAAAAATCATGAAGTTTGACTTTGGTTTGACCACAGTTGACCTTAGTTTGACTTTTTAACTGCATTGACTGATTTTGACTTATCTGATCATCTGACTGAGCAAACTTTTGAGAAAAGTCTTGAAACTTGTCATGGGGGTTCTTACACACATATAAGATGTTATGAAACTCACTTGAGGTATTGGAAGTCCATTTAGCCTGATTAAAGTCAAAACCCTAGTTTTGGATGCACTGCTTAGGAGGTGCATTGTCTGAGGGAATTGTCAACTTCTTTGACCAATTGTGAACTTTGTGAACCTTGTGAACTTTCATAAAGTGTCTTGTGATACTCATGGGAGGTATTGTGAAGCTTGTGAACCTTGTTACCCTCATGAAGTGGCTTTGTAGCCCTCATAAACCTCAGGAAAGCTTTGTAACCATTGTGAAATTTGTGAACCTTGTGAACCTTCAAGAAGCAACCTATGGACTTCATGAACCTCATGAAAGGTCTTGTAAATGTTGAGAAGCTTGTGAACCTTGTGAACCTTCAAGAAGTGACTTGTAGACTTCATGAACCTCATGAGAGATTATATAAGCATTGAGAAACTTGTGAACCTTGTGAACCTTCATAAAGTAACTTGTAGACTTCATGAACCTCATGAAAGGTTATGCAAGTGTTGGAGAACTTGTGAACCTTGTGAACCTTCTTAGAACACAAAGTCTTGTATTGTGAGGGCAAATTTTGGGGTGCAACAGCTGCCCCTGTTCAATTTTCTGAAACCTGAGGGGTTAGATTGGTATATTTGCCAGTCGTAACCTGGAAGGTTGAAGGGGATTGAACACAAAAACCCAAAAATTTGCACTCACCAGTGCATAGAGTGATATTGATGGTTGATTGAACATGATTGAGTGGGCTTAAAGATGCCACTAGGGGAAAGTTCTTCAGCAGTATAATGAGAGTTGTCAGGAGTCTGGAGTAATACTGATGTAACAGCATATCTTCATGAGGATAGAGCAATCAATAATGATAACCCTAAAGCAGTCTTGAAGAAATAATATGATTTCAGGAGGATAGAGCAATCAATAATGACAACTCTAAAGCAGTCTTGAAATAATAATGTGATATGTCTTCAGGAGGATAGAGCAATCAATAGCTCTAAAGCAGTCTTGAAGTAATGATTTCAGGAGGATAGAGCCATCAATAATGACAACTCTAAAGCAGTCTTGAAATAATAATATGATATGCCTTCAGGAGGATAGAGCAATCAATAGCTCTAAAGCAGTCTTGAAGTAATGATGTGATACGTCTTCAGGAGGATAGAGCAATCAATAGCTCTAAAGCAGTCTTGAAGTAATGATTTCAGGAGGATAGAGCCATCAATAATGACAACTCTAAAGCAGTCTTGAAATAATAATATGATATGCCTTCAGGAGGATAGAGCAATCAATAGCTCTAAAGCAGTCTTGAAGTAATGATGTGATACGTCTTCAGGAGGATAGAGCAATCAATAGCTCTAAAGCAGTCTTGAAGTAATGATTTCAGGAGGATAGAGCCATCAATAATGACAACTCTAAAGCAGTCTTGAAATAATAATATGATATGCCTTCAGGAGGATAGAGCAATCAATAGCTCTAAAGCAGTCTTGAAGTAATGATGTGATACGTCTTCAGGAGGATAGAGCAATCAATAGCTCTAAAGCAGTCTTGAAGTAATGGCTTCAGGAGGATAGAGCAATCAATAATGATAACTCTAAAGCAGTCTTGAAGTAATGGCTTCAGGAGGATAGAGCAATCAATAATGATAACTCTAAAGCAGTCTTGAAGTAATGGCTTCAGGAGGATAGAGCCATCAATAATGATAACTCTAAAGCAGTCTTGAAGTAATGGCTTCAGGAGGATAGAGTAATCAATAATGATAACTCTAAAGCAGTCTTGAAGTAATGGCTTCAGGAGGATAGAGCAATCAATAATGATAACTCTAAAGCAGTCTTGAAGTAATGGCTTCAGGAGGATAGAGCAATCAATAATGATAACTCTAAAGCAGTCTTGAAGTAATGGCTTCAGGAGGATAGAGCAATCAATAATGATAACTCTAAAGCAGTCTTGAAGTAATAATATGATATGCCTTCAGGAGGATAGAGCAATCAATAGCTCTAAAGCAGTCTTGAAGTAATGATGTGATACGTCTTCAGGAGGATAGAGCAATCAATAGCTCTAAAGCAGTCTTGAAGAAATAATATGATTTCAGGAGGATAGAGCAATGGATAGCTCTAAAGCAGTCTTGAAGTCATGAGAAATTATCAGGAGGATAAAGTAACCCTGAGGTGACAATAAAGCAGTCCCAAAGAAGCTCATCAGGAGGATAAAGTAACCCTGAGGTGACAATAAAGCAGTCCCAAAGAAGCTCATCAGGAGGATAAAGTAACCCTGAGGTGACAATAAAGCAGTCCCAAAGATCATGAGTTTGTTTGTTGGATAATTAACCTGAAAACAAGGTAGCATTCGAATAATAACATTAGTTTATGCTTTATGTATGCATGTATGATATGATGCACTTAGGTAATGTACTATATGTCTATGGATATATATGCTATGGTATGATGTAAATGATGTATGTATGATATGATACTGCCGGAAGCGTCTGGATATCTTCGTATAACAACTGCTGGCCAGGGAAAATAAATCCCGATTTGTTGTTGAAGAATATATAACCTTCTGTCTGCTGGGGATAGTAAGGTATAGATATGACCTCCCGTTGTTGGGGATGGCAAGGTATAGATATGACCTCCCGTTGTTGGGGATGGCAAGTTATATATAACCTCCCGTCTGCTGGGGATAGTAGGGTATATATAACCTTCGTCTTCGTTTGATAGTAGGATAAGTATAACATCCCGTCTTCGTTCGTCGTACTCTTATTGGAAAGTAATTTCCCGAATATCCGTATGAGGATAAAAGAGATGGATATAAATTCCAGGGGAGATGAGACTTTATGAAGATGAACTTGCCTTACTGAGGGCTTTGTAACTGTATTGTAAAGATGAACCGGCGAAGCTTCGTTGAGATCTTTCCTTCGTTCGTCTTTAGTAAATACCATTACTGCATTTTCATGCATTTCTGGTAAACATCAATCATATTAAAAGCATACATGCATTTCTGGTAAACATCAATCATATTCAAAAGCATGATACATTCAAACATAACCAATGGACGTTTTGTTAGGGTAAAAGTAAATCTGGATTCAGAGGGAAAAGTAAAGCTGAACTTGAAAACAGAATCGTTTCAACTTCGAGAGTGTATAACCAATTGGTTTTAGAGCTCCTGAAATCCATAACTTTCCTGAATACCTTCCGAAGACATGATACTGACACCATCTGATACTACTGGCATAATTAATTTCCATCATGGTTTTAGCTGAGAATCCAATATCAAGGTAATACAATGAGAGGAATGTGTCTTTAAATTGTGATGGACCATATATGCTCCAGATATTAGATCTGAAGAGAAAGCATTGCCCCTTGATTGAGGATGAACTATCCCATAATGGAAGTATCTGTAATGAGCCACCTCAAGAGACACAAGTAGAATGCCCCATAAGCATATGCCCCTGGCATTGTGAACTTTGCAGTGTTACCCTTGGTAATGAGAAAAGTTGCCTCTGGCTATTGAGCACTGTTGGATCTGGAAATGGTTGCCCTGAATGATTTGAACAGTAACTTGGTATGCCCCCTCGATTAGGAAACAATGACCATGCCCCTGGCATTATGAACTCTGTAATGTCACCTTTGGTGATTCAGCTGTATGAGGGAAAATGCCCCTGGCTATTAAGCATAGTTGAGTCTGGACCTAATTGCCCCAAACGAGTTAGGAAGTATCATGGCCTGCCCTCTTGATTGGGAGATAATGACTATGCCCCTTTGTATACATGGACTTTGATCCAGGAAGCAACTTTGTTTATCGGGAGGACTTTGATTCACTGAACATTCATCCTGTAAACTTCTCCATTTGTCAAACACTTAGGTATATGCAAACAAATATATTCAAAAATGCAATGCTTATGTCTGTCTTGAAGTTTTGAAACAAATTATTTTAGAAAAACTGTTTTTTTTTTTTTTTTTTTTGGGAATACTGTGATATTAACTCAAATTTTATGACAAGCCCTAAGGGAGTCAGGATACCTTTTTGCAGCAGCACGCTTTCGAACTAACCATGCTTCAGTTAGGACTTTTAAAGGGTTGTAACGTGGCCTGGTTCATGGTTTAAGAAACAAAGGATAAAGGCTCAAATTTTATTTGTACCCAACCCAATCTCCATGATGCTCTTCAGTCCTATGCTCAGTTAACTCATACATTGAAGTTCCATAGCAGTTTGGAGTTGTAACACCAATATTTGTGATGGTTTAGAAACCCAAAATTTATTTGAACATTCAGCCATCTTTCTTTGTGGAGGGTTCATAGTGACCTCTTCTTTTTTTTTCTTTTGATTTTATTATCCCTTCTTTTTGCCTGAACTGCTTATTTCAAGGTTACAGTCAGCGGGATGTCTTAATGTTTTACTAAGTCTCCTTCATAGGTTTTGACTTAGTGAATCGTTCTTTTGCTGGATATTGACTGTCAGGTTTATTGATTACAGAGAACCATCATTAGCTGTGTACATATAATTGGCATATTTTGAATTAACTGAGTAACTACCCTGCCCCAGGTTATGAATAAGGGTTTTAATTTGTGAGAACAAAAAACTCCTACTTCATAGGCTCAAAAAGGGTTGTCTAGGGATTAACTTCCTTATATCTCCACTGTTTAGGAATTGAAACAATGCCTGTACATCGTCAGCATAGTCTGTTCAAAAGCATACTGCATAAGATTATGGTATTGTTTTCGTCATCCTCCCTCTACAGGCTTATAGCTTTATCAGGAGTTAAATATCACAAGATAGAAATAGGAAGCATAATTCAAAATATAGTGGAACGAATGGATTAATTCAAGACAAACATATGCAATGCATTAATGAAAACAAAAGTTTAACATAATAGTAAGTGTTCAAACAAATAAGAGAAATTACAAATGAAAATTCAAGTGTTCTTAAAGTCTCTTCCTCTAAACTTGTTACTTCAATATTCTGGAAACTTTGACGCTTGATGGACGATAGAAGAACTCAACCTGGCCTTCTGGCGTAACCTCGAGTATTCCTTCGTCAATTAGGTCTTGAATCTTATTCTTCAACATCCAGCAGTTATTAGTATCATGTCCAGGACTGTTGGAGTGATACTCACACCTTGCCTTGGGATCATAGCGAGGCAACCATGAGGGACTTGATGATTTTCTTTTAAGGGACTTGCTTTATACACCCCACTTGACCATTATTCGTAGGCAACTTGAGGGATAACCTTAGAAATGTGAGACGGCGATTAAAAATCGACTTACGTGTGTGTGAGTGTTCATTTTAATTATCTTATTAAAAAGTGATCTAAATTTATTTTAATATATCATACATGTTTTACACTCCCTAATTACTAACCATAATAAAAATAATTAAATAATTACAAATTACATCCGGGAAACAATTACAAAATAATAATAAATAAAATAGCAAATTAAATAATAAGCAATAAATAATAAAAGCAAATAAGGGGTTAGTAAATATAATAAAAAATAATAAGGTTAGTGAGAATAAAATAATAATAGGAATAATAGAAAAATATAAGATATAATAATAATATAGTTAATAAGAATATAATAAAAAACAAGGTTAGTGAAAATTATAATAAGCAAAAGTTAATAATAATAAATAATCAAAATTATAATAACATGATAAAAAAAAAAAATTTTATAGAGATTTTTTACTTAAAACTATTGACCAATTTAAGGAATTATGGTAATATTCTTAGGTACAAATTACTAAATTATTTCTAGGCATATATTAAAAATTATTCATACAAAAATATTTACATATTATACGGAGAAAATAAATTATGTTTATATTTACAAAAATTAGTCATATTTATAAAATTTTAACTTTTACTAATTATATTTACAAAATATTTTAAACATGTACAAAAATATAATTATTTAAATTGTCTCTTAACATATAATAAAAGAAACATAATTTGAATTATAAATTTACAAATAAGTTATAATAAACATATAATCATAAATTAAACAATTAGGTTTTAATAAGCATTTAGAAAAAATAAATTAGGGTTTGGTTAAGAAAAATGTTTTTAGGGTTGAAATTGTAATACAAAAATTATTTTAATATATATATACATATATACTTTTTTTGAATTTAATAAGCATATACATTTATATTTTATAGTTTAAAGAATATTCTAATATAATATGGAAAATATAATAATAAAAGAAAATAATAAATATCAAAAAAAAATTGGACCTGGGATTTGAACCCAGGTCCCTAACCTGGAAACTTGAGAAGTCTACCAACTGAACCACACGCTGGCAATGCAACAAGGATGAGCATCCATTAGTTTTGTTCTTTAAACCTGGAAATTCATAAAAAATGATAAAACAACAAAAGGCCTGGGTATAGAATCGAACCCAGGACCTATTAGGCAAAGAGACGCGCATATGACCAATCCTGCTGGGTGAGCTATCCTGATAATACATGCGCTACTAATCATTATATTTTAAGTCCATTGCATAAATGAATTTACACAAAAAAATTGCTGGAGCCTGGTTTCAATCCCATGACCTTTTGCTCCACACGCGCATGTGCACACCAACTGAGCTGTGTTGCCTCTGTGAAATAAATAACAAACAAAATCATAAAATATTAAGACAAATATTCAAATTCTACCAGCGCGCCAAAACTCTTTCTTCCTCCTCTGGACCTACGAAAATACCTGCGAAATTATTTACAAATTTTCCTGCGAAATAACATTTGCAGGTAAACCTAGGTTTTTATATACAGCATGAATCGGTACGATTGATCCAAATTAATTATACCATTTGATTACCCACGATCCAGAGAGTTCAAATATAGTCTCCAAAAACATTTATATTACTTGCATCGTGAAGCCCTAATTTCGGACCAGAAACCCTAACAATGGTGTTTAAGGCTCTATGCACTAAAACTTCGATTCACCTGTCCAGAAACAGTCCTCATATAATGGCAAACAAGATTAAATGCATAAAAACAGTTTATAATGTACAAATGATGGAAATCGAAAAAATAAAAATCAAGCTTAATGTCCATTCGGGTTATGGCATATGATGAAGCTTTTGATGTTGTTGACAATGCAAATACATTCAGTGATGGTTCATAAGTGATTTTCAACCTTCAAAATGCTTTGATAGAGCCCTTATGCAATAATCCGAATTGAAGCTTTTTTGGTGAATTTTGAAAATTTGAAGCTTTGCTCTTGAGGCTGGAATCCGTCGCAATGCAATAGGGTTCTCTTGTATACTTATAGGAGATGTAATTTAGGTCAAAAGATGATGGATTTATGGGCCTTTTGGAAAACTTCATGATGAAGGAATGTCATGATCTTAAAGTGTGAAAAAATCAAATATTTGCCTTCTAATTTGGTCTAGCACGAAATTGGACAAGATCAAATCATATTAAGCAGCATTGATTAATTTTTAAAAGAAGAATCATGTCCAAACTTTGATTTTTTAAATTTTATTTTGATTTAATTTGATTTAAAATGAATAAAATTCAAATAAATATCAAATAAAAATATAAAAATCAGAATTTCTCACCATTGGGTCGTGCATGATGTTGTGACATGGATTGGGTCATGAATTGGGCTGCCCATTTGGAAAGAATTACTTCTAAGCCTCCATTTTCAACATAAACCATCACAAAATTGCCCAACTTTGCAAGGTCACATCTCCCTCAATTTTAAAGGTATGAGGGTGTTCTTGGACTTTTTGGAAAGCTTGAAGAGTCCTCTAAACAACCCCATTGGTTTCAGGTCCATATCATTTACCAATCTCAAGTTATGCCCTTTTGAAGTTGTTGACTTTTTGTTGACTTTTGAAATGACCTATAATGTCTTAGATCATATCTTTCAAATGAAGCATTTTTGAGCTTAACTTTCAACATCAAAGTTGTAGGGAATTCAATTTCCTTCAAAATGAGCTTTGGATGGAGACTTGGTGATGAAGTATGTGAAAGTTATGCCTGGTCAAAGTTCGGTTGACTTTTACTAAGGAAACCCTAATTTAGAAACTCCTGATTATTGAGGATTTGGAATCTCCTTGATGAATCATGATCAACCCTTGATAAAATGATGAATTTTACTTCATATACTTGATGTTGGCAAAAAATCATGAAGTTTGACTTTGGTTTGACCACAGTTGACCTTAGTTTGACTTTTTAACTGCATTGACTGATTTTGACTTATCTGATCATCTGACTGAGCAAACTTTTGAGAAAAGTCTTGAAACTTGTCATGGGGGTTCTTACACACATATAAGATGTTATGAAACTCACTTGAGGTATTGGAAGTCCATTTAGCCTGATTAAAGTCAAAACCCTAGTTTTGGATGCACTGCTTAGGAGGTGCATTGTCTGAGGGAATTGTCAACTTCTTTGACCAATTGTGAACTTTGTGAACCTTGTGAACTTTCATAAAGTGTCTTGTGATACTCATGGGAGGTATTGTGAAGCTTGTGAACCTTGTTACCCTCATGAAGTGGCTTTGTAGCCCTCATAAACCTCAGGAAAGCTTTGTAACCATTGTGAAATTTGTGAACCTTGTGAACCTTCAAGAAGCAACCTATGGACTTCATGAACCTCATGAAAGGTCTTGTAAATGTTGAGAAGCTTGTGAACCTTGTGAACCTTCAAGAAGTGACTTGTAGACTTCATGAACCTCATGAGAGATTATATAAGCATTGAGAAACTTGTGAACCTTGTGAACCTTCATAAAGTAACTTGTAGACTTCATGAACCTCATGAAAGGTTATGCAAGTGTTGGAGAACTTGTGAACCTTGTGAACCTTCTTAGAACACAAAGTCTTGTATTGTGAGGGCAAATTTTGGGGTGCAACAGCTGCCCCTGTTCAATTTTCTGAAACCTGAGGGGTTAGATTGGTATATTTGCCAGTCGTAACCTGGAAGGTTGAAGGGGATTGAACACAAAAACCCAAAAATTTGCACTCACCAGTGCATAGAGTGATATTGATGGTTGATTGAACATGATTGAGTGGGCTTAAAGATGCCACTAGGGGAAAGTTCTTCAGCAGTATAATGAGAGTTGTCAGGAGTCTGGAGTAATACTGATGTAACAGCATATCTTCATGAGGATAGAGCAATCAATAATGATAACCCTAAAGCAGTCTTGAAGAAATAATATGATTTCAGGAGGATAGAGCAATCAATAATGACAACTCTAAAGCAGTCTTGAAATAATAATGTGATATGTCTTCAGGAGGATAGAGCAATCAATAGCTCTAAAGCAGTCTTGAAGTAATGATTTCAGGAGGATAGAGCCATCAATAATGACAACTCTAAAGCAGTCTTGAAATAATAATATGATATGCCTTCAGGAGGATAGAGAAATCAATAGCTCTAAAGCAGTCTTGAAGTAATGATGTGATACGTCTTCAGGAGGATAGAGCAATCAATAGCTCTAAAGCAGTCTTGAAGTAATGATTTCAGGAGGATAGAGCCATCAATAATGACAACTCTAAAGCAGTCTTGAAATAATAATATGATATGCCTTCAGGAGGATAGAGCAATCAATAGCTCTAAAGCAGTCTTGAAGTAATGATGTGATACGTCTTCAGGAGGATAGAGCAATCAATAGCTCTAAAGCAGTCTTGAAGTAATGATTTCAGGAGGATAGAGCCATCAATAATGACAACTCTAAAGCAGTCTTGAAATAATAATATGATATGCCTTCAGGAGGATAGAGCAATCAATAGCTCTAAAGCAGTCTTGAAGTAATGATGTGATACGTCTTCAGGAGGATAGAGCAATCAATAGCTCTAAAGCAGTCTTGAAGTAATGGCTTCAGGAGGATAGAGCAATCAATAATGATAACTCTAAAGCAGTCTTGAAGTAATGGCTTCAGGAGGATAGAGCAATCAATAATGATAACTCTAAAGCAGTCTTGAAGTAATGGCTTCAGGAGGATAGAGCCATCAATAATGATAACTCTAAAGCAGTCTTGAAGTAATGGCTTCAGGAGGATAGAGTAATCAATAATGATAACTCTAAAGCAGTCTTGAAGTAATGGCTTCAGGAGGATAGAGCAATCAATAATGATAACTCTAAAGCAGTCTTGAAGTAATGGCTTCAGGAGGATAGAGCAATCAATAATGATAACTCTAAAGCAGTCTTGAAGTAATGGCTTCAGGAGGATAGAGCAATCAATAATGATAACTCTAAAGCAGTCTTGAAGTAATAATATGATATGCCTTCAGGAGGATAGAGCAATCAATAGCTCTAAAGCAGTCTTGAAGTAATGATGTGATACGTCTTCAGGAGGATAGAGCAATCAATAGCTCTAAAGCAGTCTTGAAGAAATAATATGATTTCAGGAGGATAGAGCAATGGATAGCTCTAAAGCAGTCTTGAAGTCATGAGAAATTATCAGGAGGATAAAGTAACCCTGAGGTGACAATAAAGCAGTCCCAAAGAAGCTCATCAGGAGGATAAAGTAACCCTGAGGTGACAATAAAGCAGTCCCAAAGAAGCTCATCAGGAGGATAAAGTAACCCTGAGGTGACAATAAAGCAGTCCCAAAGATCATGAGTTTGTTTGTTGGATAATTAACCTGAAAACAAGGTAGCATTCGAATAATAACATTAGTTTATGCTTTATGTATGCATGTATGATATGATGCACTTAGGTAATGTACTATATGTCTATGGATATATATGCTATGGTATGATGTAAATGATGTATGTATGATATGATACTGCCGGAAGCGTCTGGATATCTTCGTATAACAACTGCTGGCCAGGGAAAATAAATCCCGATTTGTTGTTGAAGAATATATAACCTTCTGTCTGCTGGGGATAGTAAGGTATAGATATGACCTCCCGTTGTTGGGGATGGCAAGGTATAGATATGACCTCCCGTTGTTGGGGATGGCAAGTTATATATAACCTCCCGTCTGCTGGGGATAGTAGGGTATATATAACCTTCGTCTTCGTTTGATAGTAGGATAAGTATAACATCCCGTCTTCGTTCGTCGTACTCTTATTGGAAAGTAATTTCCCGAATATCCGTATGAGGATAAAAGAGATGGATATAAATTCCAGGGGAGATGAGACTTTATGAAGATGAACTTGCCTTACTGAGGGCTTTGTAACTGTATTGTAAAGATGAACCGGCGAAGCTTCGTTGAGATCTTTCCTTCGTTCGTCTTTAGTAAATACCATTACTGCATTTTCATGCATTTCTGGTAAACATCAATCATATTAAAAGCATACATGCATTTCTGGTAAACATCAATCATATTCAAAAGCATGATACATTCAAACATAACCAATGGACGTTTTGTTAGGGTAAAAGTAAATCTGGATTCAGAGGGAAAAGTAAAGCTGAACTTGAAAACAGAATCGTTTCAACTTCGAGAGTGTATAACCAATTGGTTTTAGAGCTCCTGAAATCCATAACTTTCCTGAATACCTTCCGAAGACATGATACTGACACCATCTGATACTACTGGCATAATTAATTTCCATCATGGTTTTAGCTGAGAATCCAATATCAAGGTAATACAATGAGAGGAATGTGTCTTTAAATTGTGATGGACCATATATGCTCCAGATATTAGATCTGAAGAGAAAGCATTGCCCCTTGATTGAGGATGAAATATCCCATAATGGAAGTATCTGTAATGAGCCACCTCAAGAGACACAAGTAGAATGCCCCATAAGCATATGCCCCTGGCATTGTGAACTTTGCAGTGTTACCCTTGGTAATGAGAAAAGTTGCCTCTGGCTATTGAGCACTGTTGGATCTGGAAATGGTTGCCCTGAATGATTTGAACAGTAACTTGGTATGCCCCCTCGATTAGGAAACAATGACCATGCCCCTGGCATTATGAACTCTGTAATGTCACCTTTGGTGATTCAGCTGTATGAGGGAAAATGCCCCTGGCTATTAAGCATAGTTGAGTCTGGACCTAATTGCCCCAAACGAGTTAGGAAGTATCATGGCCTGCCCTCTTGATTGGGAGATAATGACTATGCCCCTTTGTATACATGGACTTTGATCCAGGAAGCAACTTTGTTTATCGGGAGGACTTTGATTCACTGAACATTCATCCTGTAAACTTCTCCATTTGTCAAACACTTAGGTATATGCAAACAAATATATTCAAAAATGCAATGCTTATGTCTGTCTTGAAGTTTTGAAACAAATTATTTTAGAAAAACTGTTTTTTTTTTTTTTTTTTTTGGGAATACTGTGATATTAACTCAAATTTTATGACAAGCCCTAAGGGAGTCAGGATACCTTTTTGCAGCAGCACGCTTTCGAACTAACCATGCTTCAGTTAGGACTTTTAAAGGGTTGTAACGTGGCCTGGTTCATGGTTTAAGAAACAAAGGATAAAGGCTCAAATTTTATTTGTACCCAACCCAATCTCCATGATGCTCTTCAGTCCTATGCTCAGTTAACTCATACATTGAAGTTCCATAGCAGTTTGGAGTTGTAACACCAATATTTGTGATGGTTTAGAAACCCAAAATTTATTTGAACATTCAGCCATCTTTCTTTGTGGAGGGTTCATAGTGACCTCTTCTTTTTTTTTCTTTTGATTTTATTATCCCTTCTTTTTGCCTGAACTGCTTATTTCAAGGTTACAGTCAGCGGGATGTCTTAATGTTTTACTAAGTCTCCTTCATAGGTTTTGACTTAGTGAATCGTTCTTTTGCTGGATATTGACTGTCAGGTTTATTGATTACAGAGAACCATCATTAGCTGTGTACATATAATTGGCATATTTTGAATTAACTGAGTAACTACCCTGCCCCAGGTTATGAATAAGGGTTTTAATTTGTGAGAACAAAAAACTCCTACTTCATAGGCTCAAAAAGGGTTGTCTAGGGATTAACTTCCTTATATCTCCACTGTTTAGGAATTGAAACAATGCCTGTACATCGTCAGCATAGTCTGTTCAAAAGCATACTGCATAAGATTATGGTATTGTTTTCGTCATCCTCCCTCTACAGGCTTATAGCTTTATCAGGAGTTAAATATCACAAGATAGAAATAGGAAGCATAATTCAAAATATAGTGGAACGAATGGATTAATTCAAGACAAACATATGCAATGCATTAATGAAAACAAAAGTTTAACATAATAGTAAGTGTTCAAACAAATAAGAGAAATTACAAATGAAAATTCAAGTGTTCTTAAAGTCTCTTCCTCTAAACTTGTTACTTCAATATTCTGGAAACTTTGACGCTTGATGGACGATAGAAGAACTCAACCTGGCCTTCTGGCGTAACCTCGAGTATTCCTTCGTCAATTAGGTCTTGAATCTTATTCTTCAACATCCAGCAGTTATTAGTATCATGTCCAGGACTGTTGGAGTGATACTCACACCTTGCCTTGGGATCATAGCGAGGCAACCATGAGGGACTTGATGATTTTCTTTTAAGGGACTTGCTTTATACACCCCACTTGACCATTATTCGTAGGCAACTTGAGGGATAACCTTAGAAATGTGAGACGGCGATTAAAAATCGACTTACGTGTGTGTGAGTGTTCATTTTAATTATCTTATTAAAAAGTGATCTAAATTTATTTTAATATATCATACATGTTTTACACTCCCTAATTACTAACCATAATAAAAATAATTAAATAATTACAAATTACATCCGGGAAACAATTACAAAATAATAATAAATAAAATAGCAAATTAAATAATAAGCAATAAATAATAAAAGCAAATAAGGGGTTAGTAAATATAATAAAAAATAATAAGGTTAGTGAGAATAAAATAATAATAGGAATAATAGAAAAATATAAGATATAATAATAATATAGTTAATAAGAATATAATAAAAAACAAGGTTAGTGAAAATTATAATAAGCAAAAGTTAATAATAATAAATAATCAAAATTATAATAACATGATAAAAAAAAAATTTTTTATAGAGATTTTTTACTTAAAACTATTGACCAATTTAAGGAATTATGGTAATATTCTTAGGTACAAATTACTAAATTATTTCTAGGCATATATTAAAAATTATTCATACAAAAATATTTACATATTATACGGAGAAAATAAATTATGTTTATATTTACAAAAATTAGTCATATTTATAAAATTTTAACTTTTACTAATTATATTTACAAAATATTTTAAACATGTACAAAAATATAATTATTTAAATTGTCTCTTAACATATAATAAAAGAAACATAATTTGAATTATAAATTTACAAATAAGTTATAATAAACATATAATCATAAATTAAACAATTAGGTTTTAATAAGCATTTAGAAAAAATAAATTAGGGTTTGGTTAAGAAAAATGTTTTTAGGGTTGAAATTGTAATACAAAAATTATTTTAATATATATATACATATATACTTTTTTTGAATTTAATAAGCATATACATTTATATTTTATAGTTTAAAGAATATTCTAATATAATATGGAAAATATAATAATAAAAGAAAATAATAAATATCAAAAAAAAATTGGACCTGGGATTTGAACCCAGGTCCCTAACCTGGAAACTTGAGAAGTCTACCAACTGAACCACACGCTGGCAATGCAACAAGGATGAGCATCCATTAGTTTTGTTCTTTAAACCTGGAAATTCATAAAAAATGATAAAACAACAAAAGGCCTGGGTATAGAATCGAACCCAGGACCTATTAGGCAAAGAGACGCGCATATGACCAATCCTGCTGGGTGAGCTATCCTGATAATACATGCGCTACTAATCATTATATTTTAAGTCCATTGCATAAATGAATTTACACAAAAAAATTGCTGGAGCCTGGTTTCAATCCCATGACCTTTTGCTCCACACGCGCATGTGCACACCAACTGAGCTGTGTTGCCTCTGTGAAATAAATAACAAACAAAATCATAAAATATTAAGACAAATATTCAAATTCTACCAGCGCGCCAAAACTCTTTCTTCCTCCTCTGGACCTACGAAAATACCTGCGAAATTATTTACAAATTTTCCTGCGAAATAACATTTGCAGGTAAACCTAGGTTTTTATATACAGCATGAATCGGTACGATTGATCCAAATTAATTATACCATTTGATTACCCACGATCCAGAGAGTTCAAATATAGTCTCCAAAAACATTTATATTACTTGCATCGTGAAGCCCTAATTTCGGACCAGAAACCCTAACAATGGTGTTTAAGGCTCTATGCACTAAAACTTCGATTCACCTGTCCAGAAACAGTCCTCATATAATGGCAAACAAGATTAAATGCATAAAAACAGTTTATAATGTACAAATGATGGAAATCGAAAAAATAAAAATCAAGCTTAATGTCCATTCGGGTTATGGCATATGATGAAGCTTTTGATGTTGTTGACAATGCAAATACATTCAGTGATGGTTCATAAGTGATTTTCAACCTTCAAAATGCTTTGATAGAGCCCTTATGCAATAATCCGAATTGAAGCTTTTTTGGTGAATTTTGAAAATTTGAAGCTTTGCTCTTGAGGCTGGAATCCGTCGCAATGCAATAGGGTTCTCTTGTATACTTATAGGAGATGTAATTTAGGTCAAAAGATGATGGATTTATGGGCCTTTTGGAAAACTTCATGATGAAGGAATGTCATGATCTTAAAGTGTGAAAAAATCAAATATTTGCCTTCTAATTTGGTCTAGCACGAAATTGGACAAGATCAAATCATATTAAGCAGCATTGATTAATTTTTAAAAGAAGAATCATGTCCAAACTTTGATTTTTTAAATTTTATTTTGATTTAATTTGATTTAAAATGAATAAAATTCAAATAAATATCAAATAAAAATATAAAAATCAGAATTTCTCACCATTGGGTCGTGCATGATGTTGTGACATGGATTGGGTCATGAATTGGGCTGCCCATTTGGAAAGAATTACTTCTAAGCCTCCATTTTCAACATAAACCATCACAAAATTGCCCAACTTTGCAAGGTCACATCTCCCTCAATTTTAAAGGTATGAGGGTGTTCTTGGACTTTTTGGAAAGCTTGAAGAGTCCTCTAAACAACCCCATTGGTTTCAGGTCCATATCATTTACCAATCTCAAGTTATGCCCTTTTGAAGTTGTTGACTTTTTGTTGACTTTTGAAATGACCTATAATGTCTTAGATCATATCTTTCAAATGAAGCATTTTTGAGCTTAACTTTCAACATCAAAGTTGTAGGGAATTCAATTTCCTTCAAAATGAGCTTTGGATGGAGACTTGGTGATGAAGTATGTGAAAGTTATGCCTGGTCAAAGTTCGGTTGACTTTTACTAAGGAAACCCTAATTTAGAAACTCCTGATTATTGAGGATTTGGAATCTCCTTGATGAATCATGATCAACCCTTGATAAAATGATGAATTTTACTTCATATACTTGATGTTGGCAAAAAATCATGAAGTTTGACTTTGGTTTGACCACAGTTGACCTTAGTTTGACTTTTTAACTGCATTGACTGATTTTGACTTATCTGATCATCTGACTGAGCAAACTTTTGAGAAAAGTCTTGAAACTTGTCATGGGGGTTCTTACACACATATAAGATGTTATGAAACTCACTTGAGGTATTGGAAGTCCATTTAGCCTGATTAAAGTCAAAACCCTAGTTTTGGATGCACTGCTTAGGAGGTGCATTGTCTGAGGGAATTGTCAACTTCTTTGACCAATTGTGAACTTTGTGAACCTTGTGAACTTTCATAAAGTGTCTTGTGATACTCATGGGAGGTATTGTGAAGCTTGTGAACCTTGTTACCCTCATGAAGTGGCTTTGTAGCCCTCATAAACCTCAGGAAAGCTTTGTAACCATTGTGAAATTTGTGAACCTTGTGAACCTTCAAGAAGCAACCTATGGACTTCATGAACCTCATGAAAGGTCTTGTAAATGTTGAGAAGCTTGTGAACCTTGTGAACCTTCAAGAAGTGACTTGTAGACTTCATGAACCTCATGAGAGATTATATAAGCATTGAGAAACTTGTGAACCTTGTGAACCTTCATAAAGTAACTTGTAGACTTCATGAACCTCATGAAAGGTTATGCAAGTGTTGGAGAACTTGTGAACCTTGTGAACCTTCTTAGAACACAAAGTCTTGTATTGTGAGGGCAAATTTTGGGGTGCAACACCGTCGAGTACGACGGACAATCTGGGTGCTAATACCTTCCCAGGTTGTAACCAACCCCCTTTCTCAGTTTCTCTGGTTCGCAACCGTCTTATCCATATCTTTCTAGGTCTATGCGGCATTGCCTTTCCTCCGGGATAAAAATGCCTAGCTGGCGACTCTATTCATCTCCAGTGAGTTCACGGCTGTGTGTTCTCATTGTCCCTCTCGCCGACCGTTCGCGTCTGTACCCTTATTTGGGCCCGTCCCATCTATCGGGAGCGACAATTCCAGAGGTAGAAGATGACCTCCTTGGCGCCATCTGAAATTTGAATTTTAGATTTAATATTTTTAGAATTTGTGTTTGTTTTATTTCAACTAATGTTGTCTGGCTCAGTTGGTAAGGATGCGCATGTGGGAGGCCAATGACCAGGGTTCGAATCCTGGCTTTGTGAATTCTTTTTTTGGCAATTTTCTCTTATTTTGCAGGTTTGCTACATAATGATCTTGGGCCATTCATTATCAGCTAGCGCGCGCTAGGTCGGATGTTTTGATCCCCTCCAGGTAAAGGGGAGGTCCTGGGTTCAAATCCAGGCCTCCCCATTATTTTTTTAACCTAATTTTTTCTATTTTCTTCTTTTTTCTTTATTTAATTATATATTATATCATAAATTAATTTTAAATAATAGTATAATATGTTTTCATAGAATAAAAAAAAGCTTTATATTTTTAAAAAAAATCAATATCTTATTTTCTCAAATATAATTTGTTTTTATTTTATTTTATGTTTATATTATTATTCTATATATTTTATTTTGTAAATAATCAAATTAATATTTTAATTCAATATGCAAACCCTAATTTCATCTTTAAAATTTCTAACCCTAATCTCTAACCCTAATTTTTATTTAATTTTTAAATATTAAACTTAATTAATTTTTCTAATATCTAATTAGATAATTAATCTTGTTTTTTTTTTGTAAATGATTATATTGTTTATTATTATTATTATAATTACTTTCTTTTCTCTTCAAAAATTGCTTATTTAATTTAAAAATATTCTCTTAAATTGTATATATTTTTTTTTGTATATTTGTGCTAACCTCTTCTTCTTATAATTATTTTATTACTAACCATTTTAATTTTAATTTCTTTATTATATATATTTATTATTTATATTATAATGTAATTGCGAAAGCCTTGTAATAGTCGTAGGTTTATTATTGTTTTTATTTTATTGTTTATAAATATTCTTGCCATGGTTAGTAACTATAGGGAGTGATAACATATTTGTGATTTAAAATTAATTTAGAATGACTTACTTAATAAGATAAAAATATGAATATGAACACTCACACACGTAAGTCGATCTTTGATCGCCATCCTACACTTTCTAAGGGTATTCTTCATGTTGCCTAATTATAAGGTCAAGTAAGGTGACTTAAAGCAAAGTCCCTTCATTAATATCATCAAGTCCCTTTAAGATTATAAGATCAAGTCTCTTCAATGTTGCCTACGGTAAATGATCTTGTCCCTTCGAATAAAAGATGATAAGTCCCTTCGTATTGCTAAGACACCTTACTGTTGCCTAAACACAGATGTCCCTTCACATGTCCCTTATCACATCCAAGGTAATGACTACCCATTCCTTAATAATAGGGCTAGTCTTACCATTGAGAGAACATATAAGAACAGTAAAGATTTAACATAGGGTAGGTTCTTCTTAAGTACTTGCTCATTTTTTTCAAAATACTTCATTACACTTCACATTTCAAGCAAATTTTCAAAACAAAGTCTTTATATACATCCATACAAGGATCATTATAAAGTACTTAGAAAATTTTCAATCACACACTACACTTTCTCAAAACAATTTAAAGTGAGCTAAGTAACTAAGAGCCCATGGATAACCATGGATATAAAGGGTGCTAACACCTTCCCTTTATATAACCTACCCCCAGAACCCAAAATATTTTTAAGGTCTTTCCTGTTCTTTTATGCCCTTTCCTTATGGATAAAATAAAAGTCGGTGGCGACTCTTGCTATCCGCAACATTTAACTAAAGTCGGTTCTCCCACCGTGTTACACGCTCGCACAAGGACAATCTCATTTCCCCTCAATTGTTTTACCTCCTGATCATCGATTCATTTCGGTAATGCTTCAACCGTAAGATTATTTCTTACTTCAACTTCGTCCATCGGTATTACATGTGAAGAATCCGAAAAATACTTCTGAAGCTGTGACACATGAAATACATCATGCAAATTGGACAATCTCGATGGCAACTCCACTCTATATGCGACAGGTCCAACTCTTGCCAAAATCTGATACGACCCAATTAACTTAAGAGTGAGCTTCATCGACTTCAAAGCTCGTCCAACACCGATCACCGGAGTAACCCTTAAAAACACATGGCCTCCTTCTTGAAACTCAAGATCCTTTCTCCTCTTATCATGGTAACTCTTTTGCCTACTCTACGAAGTCTTCATCTTTTCTCGGATCAACTTCACCATCTCAATAGTCTGTTGCACAATATCAGGTCCAAGTACAACACTCTCACCCGACTCATGCCAACACAAGGGCGTCCTACATCTTCGACCATACAAAGCTTCAAACGGTGTCATTCCAATACTGGAATGATAACTATTGTCACACGTAAACTCAATCAACGACAAGTGACTATCCTAATCACCTCCTTGTTCAAGCACACAAGCCCTCAACAAATCCTCCAAAGATTGTATCGTCCTCTCTGTCTATCCATCAGTCTGAGGATGATAAGTTGAACTCAATTTTAACTTCGAATCCAATGACTCATGCAAAATCTCCCAAAACCTCGAAGTAAACCTCAGATCTCTATCCGACACAATACTCAAAGGTATCCCATGCAAATTCACAATCACACCAACATATATTTCTGCCAATTTCTGTAAAGAATAGGTAATACCAATCAGTATAAAATGCACTGACTTAGTCAATCTATCAACAATCACCCAAATGGAATCATGCCCTCTTGGAGTAGTAGGTAACCCCGTGACAAAATCCATTGATATACTATCCTATTTCCACTCGGGTATATCCAATGGTTGCATCAAACCAACAGGGTTTTAATGTTCCACTTTCGACTTCTGACAAGTCAAGCACGCATACACAAACTGAGCCACATCTCGTTTCATACCAGGCCACCAAAATACCTTATTTAAATCCTGATACATTTTTGTCGCTCCTGGATGAATACTCAATCCACTCCTATGCCCTTCTTCAAGAATCATTCTCTTCAAATAAATATCATTAGGAATACATATACGATCCCGAAATCTAAGTATTCCCTGTTCATCAACTCGAAATTCATTATTTCCAACTCTTTCATCATTAACCATCAAGACCACCAGTTTCACATCTGACTTCTGACTCTCCCGAACACGATCAAGAAAATCATTATTAACCTCTAGCATTCCCAACATCACACTATGATGTGTCTGTTCAGAAACCAAACTCATATCTCTGAATTGCTCAATCAACTCCAACTCTCTAGCCATCATAGCCGACATATGCAATATCTTCCGACTCAAAGCATCGGCTATAACATTAGCCTTACCCAGATGATAATTCAAACTAAAGACATAATATTTCAGAAATTCTAACCAACGTCTTTGTCTCATATTCAGCTCTTTCTGATCAAACAAGTATTTTAAACTCTTATGATCACTATAAACTTCAAACCTCGAACCATACAATAATGTCTCCAAATCTTTAAGACAAAAACAACAGTTGTCAACTCTAGATCGTGTGTAAGATAATTCTTCTCATAAACTCTTAACTAGCGTGAAGCATATGCCATAACCTGACCATCTTGCATCAATACTCCAGCTAAACCCGTCATTGAAGCATCGCAATAAACTACAAATGGTTCGTCCGCATTCGGTAAAATCAAAACATGTGCAATAGTCAATTTCTTCTTCAGCTCAATAACACTCTTCTCACACTGAGAATCCCACACAAAAGCCTTGTTCTTACAAGTCAATTGGGTCAACGAAAGTGCCAACTTCGAAAATCCCTCAATAAACCTCCGATAATAACCAGCCAACCCCAAGAAACTTCTAATCTTTGTCACTGACTTCGTTGTAGTACTGCATCTACTTTGGACGGATCTACAACAATCCCCTGCACCGAAATCACATGACCCAGAAAACTCACCTCCTTCAACCAGAATTTACACTTCGACAATTTTGCATAAAGCTTCTTCTCCCTCAACACTTGCAACACAATTCACAAATGTTCGGCATGCTCTTCGTCTGACTTAGAGTAAATCAGAATATCATCTATAAACACAACAACAAATTGGTCAAAATACTCATGGAAAATCCTATTCATATACTTCATAAATACACCATGCGCATTAGTAACTCCAAATGGCATCACTACATATTCATAGTGTCCATACTGAGTCCTAAAAGAAGTCTTATGAATATCCTCATCCTTTACTCTTATTTGATGATAAACCGATCACAAATCGATCTTACTGAACACGCGAGTACCCACCAACTGATCCATCATATCATCTATCCTTGGAAGCGGATACTTATTCTTAATTGTCGCCTTATTCAGTTGCATGTAATCAATACACAACCTCATGCTACCATCCTTCTTCTTCACCAACAACACTGGTGCTCCCCACGATGATACACTCGGTCTCACAAATTTCTTTTCTAACAGTTCTTCTAACTGTTTCTTCAACTCAAATAACTCGGATGCTGACATACAATATAGTGCCATCTAAATAGGTCTCATTCCTGGCACATAGGGATGGCAACGGGTCGGGTCGGGTGCGGGTTTCACACTACCCAAACCCGCACCCGAAATCAACACCCGAACCCGAACCCAAACCCAAAGGTTATTCGGGTGGCAAAATAACACCTGCACCCACACCCGTTGGGTTCGGGTTTTTCCACCCAAACCCAAACCCGTAACAAAAACACAAAATTAATTTTTTTTTCAAAAAATTTAATTAGTTTTCAAGTGTATATATATATATATATATTACTTAGTTAATTATAAGAAGGATTATAAGTTCTATTTACTACTATAATATTGTTGCTTACAAAATAAGATTTCAATTAAAATTTTGCACACAACCGAATATTTTGCACACCCCTAATTATAATTAAAATTAAGGTCTTCAATATCTTAACATTAAAATTAAAATTAAATTCTACAATCTACAATTAAAATTAAAATTAAAGTATGCAATTAAAATTAAAATTAAAGTCTAAACGGGTGTAGTTTCGGGTTTCGGGTGTGGGTTTCACACTACCCAAACCCGCACCCGAAATATCGGGTGGCACCCGAACCCGAACCCAAACCCAGTCAAATCGGGTTTTCACCCGTTGACTCAGGTTTGGGTGCGGGTGGGGCCCGTGGATTTGGGTCTGCCTGCCATCCCTACTGGCACAAGATCGATATTAAATTCCACCTCTCTCTGGCGGCACATCCACAACTTCATCTGGAAACACTTTCGGGAAATCCTTCACCACTTGCAATTCACTAATTGCCATATCATTCTCCACCGACAATGAAGCAAACAACGCCAAAACTTGCCCTTCATTATCCAAAATCTCTTTCAACTCTCGAGCAGACAAATAACTAGCTTCTTCCGCTTCATCACCAGGAGTAAGAAACCGAACCGACTTACTAAAACAATTAATATGAACATGGTTGTACTCAAACCAATTCATACCTAAAATCACATTCATATCTCTTAACGGCAAACAAACCAAATCTACACCAAAGTCCTTACCATAGATCAATAACGGACAATTCAGACATACGAGAGAAGTAGTTAACGACCCATCATCAGGAGTCTTGATAACCATCTCTCCTTGCATCAGAGACACAACAAGTCCTAGTTTCCTCACACAATCAAGAGAAATAAAACAATGTGTCGCACCTGTGTCAATCATAGCAATCAAAGGAATACTATTAATATGACAAATACCTCTGATCAAGCGGTCCTCGCTGGAAGTCTGTGTCCCTGTCAAAGCGAACACCTCTCCTCCAGTTGTAGCTTTCTTGGGCTTCTGACAATGCGTACTGATATGACATTGCTCCCCACAGTTGTAGCAAGTAACCAGATTTTCCTTGCACTCAGCAATCATGTGTCCAGACTGATCACACTTGAAACATTTCTTCACATCACTCGTGCACTCACTGACACGATGACCCATCTCACCACACCTATAAGACTTAAGCGAAGTAGGAGTACCTCCCCCACTTGGCCTCTTTCCATCATTATGTTTCTGCTTACCCTTATCAGCAGGAGCTGCATAAGGTTTTCCATGACTCAATTGTTGCTTACCTCTTCTCTCAGCTAAACCTTTGAAGTGTTCAGATCGAGCCTTACTATCTTCTTCAAAGATCCTACAACAATCCACTAGATCCAGAAACCTACGGATTCTCTGATAGCCAATCTCTTGCTTAATCTCAGGCCTCAAACCATTATCGAATTTAACACACTTCGAGAACTCAGCAGTTGCTTCACTGTAGTGCGGATAGAACTTCACCAAATCAGTGAACTTCGCAGCGTACTCAGTCACAGACATGTTGCCCTACTTCAACTCCAAAAACTCGATTTCCTTCTTTCCCCGAACATCTTTCAGAAAATACTTCCGCTGGAATTCACTCTTGAACACAACCCAGGTGACGGCCTCACCAGATGCATCCAACCGTTGGCGAGTGCTAACCCACCTATCATCAGCCTCAAATACTAGTCTATGCGCACCCAATCACACTTTGCTACCCTCTGAACATTCCATAACTCTGAATATTCTCTCAATCTCCTTGAGTCAATCCTGTGCTCCATCAGGGTCATACTTCCCCTTGAATGTTGGCGGATCATTCTTCCTGAACTCGTCACTTTCACGATCCCCAACATTCCTCAGATTTTGCACAGCCTATGCCATCGCTTGCATAGCAGCGGCAAGTGCAACATCGTTCCTCCCAACCATTCTAAATCTGTCACATATCACAACACAATCCAATAATGATTTAGAATCAATAAAAATAACACAACTACAGCGCGTCAACGACGCTCAACACTCAACAACAACACAACGACTCAAAAATTCTACGACTCGACGACTCAACTACTTGGTCGGACGGACCGACCTGCTCTGATACCACTTTGTAACACCCAAATGACCCCAAGAAATAATTAATAAAATCAGAGTAATTTTAACTTCATCAAAACATTTGAGTGTCACAATTCTACAAAAATCACACGTGGCTCAATAATACGTTTTATAAGAAAATATCCAACTTGCAGCGGAAATTCAAAATAACTAGTAATGATCCCATTACCAAAAATCGTTTTATTAAAAATAAAATAAAAAGTGCAACATAGTCCTGACACCTAAAGCGTCATATCAGAGCCACCATCCTAAAGACGAGAAGTACACCGACTTCACTGACCACCACTCGACTTATCCTGCTCACCTGCACGTTACTAATGGGAGGGTAACATTCAAACAGAAGGGGTGAGATACTTACATTATAAAGATCATATAATAAGAATTAAACAAGTATCCTAAAATACACCACTTCTCAACAAATATTTTTCAACAACAACTTATACAACAATTACACATACACACACATCATATACAACAACTACTACGATCATGTAATGAGATTCAACTTGAATCTATGCATGCAATACCATGATCTGATCTCTATTTCAAGATCCAGTTCCCGTCATAACTCTCGACCCCTCTTTCGTGGTCCAGTATGATCCCTATTTCATGATCACAACCTCGGCCCCTATTTCATGTCCACGTACAATCCCTATTTCATGACCGCACCAACATCACAACAACGATATACCCCACCTTGGTATGTTACACAACTATGTGACATGTCATGCAACACCAATGACATACATGTATACTCACTACAACTACTTATACAACATCAACAAGAACAGTCACATATTATAACATCTATCAATTACTACAAATCGTCATCAACAAAATTATCATGTGTTTCATAACTTATAATCATATAATTAAGTTCATATCATAACAACGCAACATAACATATACCACATATCATGTACTCATATACCATCACTAAACATATGAAACATACCAACACAACAATACTCAACAATTCAACAACATCAACGTCAACAAACATGTATATTATGTTTAGCTCAATTACACTAAGTATCCCTACAATTGGGTGTATAACTCTCCTCTCGCTACTTCTAGCTACCCCACATCATTTCCTAAGCATTAAAATAATTTTCTGTAATTTTTTAGAATTTAAAAAAAAATATTTTTCATACTCCAGGGCTCGTTAAACGAGGCCCACAGCTCGCTAAGCGCCAAACCCCATGTCTCTTCTCACTAAGCAAGCTTTGCAATTTTGCAAATCGCAGCTCTGCTCTCAACACCCAAACCTGCTACGAATTTCTTATGTATCCAACACCAAAACCAACCAGAAACCACAGTAATCATCAAATTCATCATTTAATTCATACAATTAACGTCTAGCAACAATCAACAACACATAATCCAACCTAATCCCCCTCAATCCACCACAATCTCAATCCCTAATTCTCAACCTACCTAATTCCCATAATAAAACCCTTAAGATTGAAGAATCCCACCCTTACCTTAAACTTGTTGAAGAATTATTCTTCTTCGCGAACTCTTCTTCCCGATTAAGCATTTTCCTCTTCTTATCCTCTTCACACCTTTCACGATCGTTCTTGCTCTTTCCCCAAATACGATTATGATTTTCCCCATTCCTTATTTTCCAACATAACCCTTAAGACCCAACTTATGATCTTCCCCTTTTACCCTTATTACTTTCACCAATTGATCACATTGTCCTTATCTCCTATTTATTCTATTTATTTTATTTAACCTCTAATAATACAATCATCAACCAAAAATATAATTTAATATCACAATTATATTCGATAATATATATTATTCTTCACACATCACAATACAATATTCTCAATAAAATATTTAAATAAATTCGGGGCATTACACCATCTGCCAATTCTAGTAGGATACACATAGGAAAGCAAGGCAATACGCGTATGAGGAGGCTATACGCGTATTGGCCTGAGAGAGGGGATCAATATGCGTACTGAGGGCATATGTGAGGCGTAGGAGCAGGTCCATACACGTATGACTTGGCTTGTGGGGCAAATTTTGGTGTTTTGCGATTTCTGTTCCGATTTCACATCCGATGTCGATTCTCTTGATCTGAGGCAATAATGTAGACCTTTGGACATAATTAATCGAGGATTAGTAATGAGAAATTGATTAATGATGAAACTTAGGTGAATTTAGCTAGACAATTAATCAATTAAGTCGCGTGAGGGATATTTTGGTGATTGTGTGGAATTATTGTTGCATATGTGATCAGATGGATCGTGTAAATTTATAATGTGATGTTTATTCATGTTGTATGCATAGTCGTAGTCATGCTTACATTGAGGTATTATTGGTGGGATGATTCGTTGTCGGATGGGCGTATGCGATTCATTTATACTCCATTGCGGAGAATGTTGGAGATAAATCATTGTCGGATGGGTGTATGTGATTTATCGGGATTCATTATGAATCGAGTTCGATTGAATGAACTAAACTGGTACCACATGCATTGTGTCGTCGTTGAGTCACATTGCATAATTGTTGTTGTCTCGTTGTTGCATAATTATTGTTGTGATGTTGTAGTATATGTTGATTGTGTGAGAAACTATCCTTGAATTGTTATATTTTTGTACCCAAAAAATTTCCCTCACATATTCAAGACAATGTGTCTCAAGAGGTCTCCCAATGGTCACAAGATTCACAATTGCTCAAAAGGATTCAAGGTTTCATAAGACAAAGCCTTCTCCTAAGTAATGGATATTAAACTAGGGTTTTGAATTTCTCAAGGCAAAGTGGACTTCCAAAGCCTAAGATGGACTTCATAAAATCTCACATACTTCAAAGAATCCTCATGTCAAGTTTCAAGGCTTTCCCTACAAGTTTGGTCAGTCAGATGCTCAGATAATCAAAAATCAGTTAACTTGGTCAAAAAGTCAACTGTGGTCAATGTAAAGTCAAACTTCAAGATATTTGGTTAACATCAAGATTATGAGGTGAAATTCATCATTTGATCAAGGGTTGATCATGATTCATCAAGGAAGCCTCAGAATCATCAAGAATCAAGAGTAACTAAATTAAGGTTTTGTATAGGAAAAGTCAATTGTACTTTGACCAGCCATAACTTTCACATGCTTCATCAGAATTTTCCCATTCAAATCTCATTATGAAGGAAATTCAACTCTCTACAACTTTGTGTCTCACAAGCCAAGGCAAAAAATGCTTCATTTGAGAGGTATGAGCCAAGACATTACATGTTCTTTAAAAGTCAACAAAAAGTCAACTTTTTCAAAAGCTCGTAACTTAAAAATGGAAGATCAAATGGACATGGGACCAAAAGGAGTATTTAGAGGACACTCTAAGCTATCTAAAAAGTCCTAGAACATATTCATGGGATAAAAATTGAGGGAGTTATGCATTGTTGAAGTTGGGCAATTTTGAGGAGGTGTATGAAGCAAAAAAAGTCAAAACTCAAGTTTCTTCCAAATGGGCCCATATTTTTCCAACCCAAACTCAAATATAAGATCATTCACGACCCATGAATCATAATATTTGATTTTTTATTTATTTATTTTATATTATCTTGGATTTAAATAATTTAAATTCAATTTTAATTAAGATAAAAAATAAAAATCCAATATTTGGTCTTAAATCTATTTTGGGATCAAATATTTGATGATTATGATGATTGAGAAGGATCAAATTCATGCAAAACCAAAAGAGTAAGATTTCATCTAATTTTTAGACAAAAAAATAAACCATCTTTCTTCATCCTCAAGCAATCCAAAATCCATCCACAAAGGCCCAAATTTTTGACCTAATTACATCACCTATAAGTACACAACAAGAACAAAGTGCATAAGAACGAAAATTCCGAGCTTATCAATCCTTATCACATTGCAAAATTTTCAAGAAAAGTGACCATTCGGTTTCAACATTCCATCAACTTTCCAAAGGTTTTGAAGGTTCCTATAGATTCCTTGAAGCTTTCTGAACATGAATCAATCATTACCATCATCAAAATCATGACCAATCATGCAAACCAAATCCACTTTTTACCATGTTCTTGATTTTTTCGATTTACATATTTTGTGCATTATAAATTGTTTTTGATGGTCTAATCTTGTTTGTGATGATGTATAGAACAATTACGGGTTGGTTAATTGAATTTTTCGTGCAGGTATGACAATTTGCCATTATTAGGGTTTTAAAGTTCAAATTTGGGAACCTTCATTAGACACGTTTCCAGGATCAATTGATGGTTTCAATAAGTTTATAGGACGATTTATGATGGAAACATATCACTGGAATTAATTTATTTGATGTGTTTTGAGTTTTGTGATTTACAGGTCATCTAGTGACGGACAAAAATCGTCACTAAAACCTTTAACTACGGACAAAGCGTAGCTATATCCTAACCAGACGGATCAACAAAGAAGATGAGCTCAGTGCGCGTTTTTCATAATTCAAAATTTGGTTTTATTTTATAATAATATTATGTTGTTTCTTTGACATAACAAGCAGCATTGCCTAGTGGCAAGGCATTCAGGCTATCATTCATAGGGGGTGAGTTCGAATCCAGGCCTCCTCCATTTCTTTTCTTTTTTCTGCCAATTTTCTTTCTTCTTTTTCCTTGTTTTATTTATTTTATTATTATTATGTTTTCTAATTAACTTCTTAGTTACAATTAACCATAGTTAACTAACCTATTAATCATTCTAATCACCTTAATAATTTCATAAAAGTTTTAATTATTTTCTTACACTAATATTTTTTTCTATAAATAAAACTTTAGTTTTTTTTATAGGTTTTTTTATTAATTTTGTGAATAAATTCGTAATTAATTTAGTAATTAGGTTTTAATTAATTTTAATCACCCCTAATTTTTCTAAACCCTAATTTTTTCTAACCCTAATTTTTTCTAATCCTAATTTTTTCATAACCCTAATTTTTTTTCTTCATAAAATGATTAATTTTTCTTAACCTAATTTTAACTTCTTTATTTATTTTCTTATTTATTAGAGAAATTATATAGGACGCACGGTCTTATGTAATCTTTATCTTCTCGCATTCTTTTTTTGATTATGTAATTGCTTATTGGTTGTAATATTTAATTAGGTTTACTTTCCGCACTTTAATTTCTGCAATCCCCTAAAAGACAAATGTTACCCCTTCCCCGTGATGTAATTGTCTAGGACCTTTACTTTCTGTTTTTAATTTATGCAAAAAATATAACTGTGTGGTTAGTAAATTAGGGTGTGAAAAGAATGTATGTTAATTAAAACTGGACCTAGCCCACTAAATTCAAAAGATAAATATCTAAAATTAATATTCACACACGTAAGTCGATCGTTATACGATTGTCATCTGCACTTCCTAGGGTTTCTCCTCTTGGTTGCCTTACAAAAATATGGTCAAGTCCCTCGAACGTGGGGGTATCTTAGTAAAAGCTGCCTACGAATAAAAAATCATCAAGTCCCTTCAGATAAAAGATCATAGTCCCTTCGAGTTTCCTACGAACAAATGATCTCGTCCTTCGATGACCCTACGAAAAAATGATGATAGTCCCTTTGAATTACTAAGATACCCCTACAAGGTTGCCTTCTATGACCATACAATGGCCCTACGCCCGTCCCTTTAAACATCCAAGGTAAAGACTACTTACTCATTAATAGTAAGGACAATCCTACCCTTAAAGGAAAGAAATAACAAGAAAGACCTTACAAACTTAGGGTAAGTAGTTCTTAAGTTTTTGCTCACTCCTTTTTCAAAATACTTTCCACACCTCACACTTTCAAATATTTTTAAACTAAACACTTTGTATATATCCATACGAGGATCATTACAAAGTTAAAGACTTCTGAAATATTTTTCTAATCACACACTACACTATTTTTCAAACAAAAGTAAAGTGAGCTAAACAATTAAGAGCCCATAGATAACAATGGATACAAAGGGTGCTAACACCTTCCCTTTGTATAAATTACCCCCTAACTAAAAATATTTTCTAAAGGTCTTTCCTGTTATTTTATGCCTTTCTTTATTGGATAAAATAAAAGTCAGTGTCGACTCTTGTTATCCGTAACATAGTTTTTGGAAACAAAAACGCCCAAGTCAGTTCTCTCACCGTGTTACATATATGAACCATTAATATTTGAATATGTTTATCACACCTTTGTTGTTGTTGTTGTTGTTGTTGTATCTGTGCTTCCTTGGAAGTACAAATAATCCAGGTACTTGAGTGTGCGTGGACTTCGTGTTGCTTATTCGAGTCATATGACTACTCTGATACGTAACACAATAATAGGCATTTTGATGTTTTGTTTGTCTTAGTTATTTGTTACGTATCTTATGTTGTTGGAAACTATATAACCAAGGATATTTGAGGAATTATTGTGGATGTTGTCTTTTTACTATAAGTTGGAATAAATAAAATTTTCCGCTGTTTTAAATAAATGAGTTTTGTCGATTAATATTGTTGATGTGGCATTCCACTTTGTTTTATACTTTGATTTTTCATATTTACTCATTATTTTATATACTGGGAAAAGTGGGGTGTTACATGAGTTATCATCCTGCTTCTATACCTAATTTCCTTATCTCTATAATACGTCGAAAGACCGCCGATACGTCCTCGGTGTGGTTATCCATATCCTTAAGTACTTACTGATTAACTCGCCTAAGTGGTCTTTCTGGAGTGTCTGATGCCATGATAAAGTGTGACACCCTATAAAATCATGTCATGTAGTTGTCTGCTAATGTACAAGAGATACTATCCTGTGATATTCCTCTGGTACTAGATGAATCTCAAAACTGCCAAATATCACATCAAGATCTCTGCAGCGGACAGTGGGAGGTGTAACGCCCCGATTCGATAATTCCCATTGTGTTGGAGTCTTTTATTTTAATTGAGTAATTATTATTTTGTTTGTGAAATTAATATGATGATAAGATATGTTGATGAATTAATGTGATATATTGTGTCGTGAGATTTTACCGTTTTGTGAATTTCCGGGTAAAATTGGATAAGAGGGTATTTTAGACTTTTGTTAATTAGTGATAAGTTAGAATTAGTAGAATTGGTATTTTGTGAGAAAATGATATTTGGTTGGAAAGAAATAGAATTAATAGATTAAGAATAGAAATAGAAAGAAAATAGTATAAGTTGTGAGAAAGGGAAAGAAAAGAAAAGATAGAAAGAAAAAGAGAGGAGAGAAAGAGGAAAGAAGAGAAAAGAGAGAAAAGTTGGAAAAGCTTCAAGATTGCTCCAAGAAATCGGAATAATCGGGTAAGGGTGATAAGCATTGTTATCTTAATATAGTGTATGATTATGTATGTGTTTGATTGGTTGAGTTTTGGTTTTGATGAGAGTTAGAGAAGATGAATAGTTAGGGTTTGAGGGAAAATGTGAGAAATTGGTGGATTAATCGGTTATAACTTGATATAATCGAAGTATGATGTTAGATACATGCTATTGATCATGTTTGTATGAGTTTAGAGAAGTTTTGGAGTGATTAGGTTGGACTGTTCGCAGCTGGTATGTTGCTGAAATCGCAGTGGTCGTTCAGGGAGCTACCCCTCGCTCAACGAAAGTTCCAGGGAGATTTTCGCTCAGCGAGCAAGAGGGCGCTCAGCGAGCCTGTAGGTTTTTGAGGGATTATGTGTTTTAATCCGTAGCTTGAGTTTCGGGTATTCTTTTTTAGCGATCCTCATATCGATTCGAAGCTAAAAACATGTAGAATCTATTGATGCTAAAATATGTAAATTTTAGCCGACTTTTTCCCGACTTTTCCGATAAAACATAATTATGTTAATTATGGAATTGTGGGTTTGATTGTTGTGTTGTGGCCGTTTGGCAAATAAATACATTGCTTAAATTAAATGCGAATGTATGCTAATTGTATGAGATGAATGCATAACTATATTGTGAATATGTATGCATTTTCAAGAATGGTGTGTGTCATTTTGCATGTAAGCATAATGTATGCATTCTTGTGCTGTGGGATTCTTTGTGAATCCATTGTAGCATCGTGTGCTCATGTGGAGTGTGAGCGATGACTACAACAAGATCGTATGCACATGTGGGGTGTGAGCGATCAGATTGTGTGCCTACGTGGGGTGTGAGCAATCCAGAAACATCGTGTGCCCGTGTGGAGTGTGAGTGATGGGTGATTTATTCACATTGATTGTGTGCCCGTGTGGGGTGTGAGCAATCAGATTGTGTGTCCATGTGGGGTGTGAGCAATCCATAAACATTGTGTGCCCATGTGGAGTGTGAGCAATGGGGAACATCGTGTGCCCGACGGGGAGTTACTTTAGGTAACAAGCGATGATTCTATTTGGTTCTTGAGTGAACTTGCTGAATATTGAGTCGGTACCGCATTGCATCTGCATAGAGTTGTATGTCGGTCTCTATGAGTTGCATTTTATACATTGTATGTATATGCTGAAATAAACATGATTGTGCATATGTTTATTTGGAATGTTGTGAAATGATTGGTATGTGTGAAGGACATACTTGCGGATATATATATATGCATGTTTGATATATGTATATGTATGTGATTTATACATTGAATGTATATGTGTGAGTTAAACATAGCTTGTCGTATGTTTATGCGGAAGGAATGTAAATGAAGAATAGACATAAATAATATAAGATTTATGTGTATTGGTAATTTATGAATGATTGTACATGTTGATTGGTAAATGAAGATACATTGCGATGTATGTATGTTATGTGAACATGATGGAATATGAATTGTGTTATGTGAATGAAATGGTGATAAGTATGCGTATAAGTATGCTTTATGTTGTGTATGAATGATTATGTTGTGGTGAGAATATGTTGATGTATATGTTATATGTTGAGATATATAATTACATGCAATATTATTATCATAATGTTTCTCACCCTTCTGATGTTTTATGATGCTCTACGAGGCATTGCAGATAAGGTGTGTCGGAGTCGTTTTTGTGAAGCTTGTCTTCATATCTTTTGGGTGGTCGGCTCTGATATGTAGCACCGGGTAGTTAGGTGGCCTTGTGCCTTTTTGGAAATACATCTGTATATGTATTCGTTGTGGACATGTTTTGTATAACATGATATATTTGTACGCTTCTAACTTGTAGATATATTTTGATAAATATATAAGTTGAAGTTGTTGATGATTTAAGTTTTTCCGTTGTGCAATTTATAATTGAGATATGGGTGTAAGGATTGAAATTCCTTTGTGGATAGCTACCCCATTGTTGCATATCTGTTTGAGCAGGTGTTGTATGTTTTAATTTCACGTAATGTGACATGCTCCTTTTTATGCTTGATTTAAATTATACTCTGACGAAATTTTATCTATGCCTAAACGATTTAATGTATTATTTGGGGGTATAGAAAGGGGGTGTTACATTAAGTGGTATCAGAGCCAGTGTTCGAGTCAGTTGTGTCTGTCTTGTTTTGATGGTTAAACTGTTGTTTACCATTGTTGTTGTTTTTGGGAATAATCAGAATATGGCTGGTAGAAATGAAAATGCGATGGCTGCTGCTTTGGAGGCAATGGCTAGAGCGGTGCAGGGAGCGCCGAATGTGAATGTGAATGATGAGTTCAGGAAGAATCAACCGTCGGTTTTCAAGGGGAGATTTGATCCTGATGGTGCTCAGAATTGGTTGAAGGAGATTGAAAGAATCTTAAGAGTCATGGATTGTGCTGAAGAGAGTAAGGTGAGGCTTGGTTCTCACATGCTGAAGGAAGAAGCCGATGATTGGTGAGTCGGTAGAAGTCAAGCTCTTGAGGAGAATGATGAAGAGATAACTTGGGAAGTTTTCCGTACTGAGTTCTTAAGGAAGTATTATCCTGAGAGTGTTAAAGGAAAGAATGAGATCGAATTTCTTGAGCTGAAGCAAGGTAGTATGTCAGTGGTTGACTATACTGCTAAATTTGTGGAATTGGTTCAGTTTCATCCTCATTATGTTGCTGCTACTGCTGAGTTTTCTAAGTGCATTAAGTATGAAAATGGTTTGCATCCTGAGATTAAGCAAGATATGGGATATCAAAGGATCAGGAGGTTTTCGGATTTGACTGAATGTTGTAGGATCTTTGAAGAGGATAGTAAAGCTCATTCTACGCACTATAAGAGTGTGAAGTGGAAGAGAGGGAAGCAGCAGGTTCGAAGTGGACCTTATGTGACACCCGCTGATAAGGGCAATCATATGGGAAGCTTTGACAAGAGATCTAGTGGAGGGAGTTCTGGTCCCGTGAAGTGTTACAAGTGTGGCACCTTGGGCCACAAGTCTTTTGAGTGTGGAAAGAATTTGGTGAAGTGTGCTAATTGTGGTGGTCTTGGGCATGCTACGACCGAGTGTCGAAGAAGTGTGGTTAAGTGCTTTAATTGTGGTGAAGTTGGCCACATTAGTACTAAGTGTACTAAGCCGAAGCAAGCTCAGGCGGGCAGAAAGGTGTTTGCATTAGCAGGGAAGGATACTACTAGTGCAGACCGTTTGATTAAAGGTACATATTTTATTAATAGTACGCCTTTAGTTACTATTATTGATACGGGAGAGACTCATTCGTTTATTTCTCTTGAGTGCGCTAAGCGTTTGAATTTGTTTATCTCTTCTTGGGGTGGTGAGATGGTTATTGAGACTCCTGCTTCAGGATCGGTAATTGCTTCTTTAGTGTGTGTAAGTTGTTCTTTGACCATGTTTGGTAAAGACTTTGTTTTGGATTTGGTTTGTTTGCCGTTGGAAGGTTTGGATGTAATCTTGGGTATGAACTGGTTGCAGTTTAATCAAGTTCATATATATTGCTATAATAAGTTAGTGAGGTTTCCTTCTTTGGATGATGAAGAAGAGAGTTTCCTATCCACGAAAGAGTTGAAGAAACTTTTAGTGGACGAAGCTCAGTTGTTTGGTTTGTTTGCGTCGTTATCTGTGGAGAATGAAGTGGAGCTTAGTAGGTTCCCAGTGGTGTGTGACTTTCCAGAATTATTTCCTGATGATATTGTGGATGTACCGCCGGAAAGGGAAGTTGAGTTTTCTATTGATCTAGTTCCGGGTACTAGACCGATTTCATTGGCACCGTATCGTATGTCAGCTTCAGAGTTGGTAGAATTGAAAAAGCAATTGAATGACTTGTTGGACAAGAGGTTTGTTAGGCCGAGTGTTTCTCCTTGGGGTGCACCGGTATTGTTAGTAAAGAAGAAGGACGAAAGCATGCAGTTATGTATTGATTATCGATAGTTGAATAAGGTGACAATTAAGAACAAGTATCCACTTTCGAGGATTGATGATTTGATGGATCAGTTGGTTGGTGCGCGTGTGTTTAGTAAGATTGATTTGAGATCGGGGTATCACCAGATTAGGGTGAAAGAAGAGGATATTCAGAAGACGGATTTTAGGACGAGGTATGGTCACTACGAGTATTCTGTGATGCTATTCGGAGTATCTAATGCGCCGGGTGTGTTTATGGAATACATGAATCATATTTTTCATGAACAGTTGGATCGTTTTGTGGTTGTGTTCATCGACGACATTTTGATTTATTCTAAGTCTCAAGAAGAGCATGAAGAACATTTAAGGATTGTGATGCAAGTTTTGAGAGAGAAGCAGTTGTATGCTAAGTTATCCAAGTGTGAGTTTTGGTTGACGAAGGTGAGTTTTCTTGGTCATGTTATTTCTGATGGTGGTATTAGTGTGGATCCATCCAAGATTGACGATGTGATGCAGTGGGAAGTTCCTAGATCGGTTACGGAGATTCGAAGCTTTTTAGACTTGGCGGGTTATTATCGGAGGTTTATTGAAGGATTTTCAAAGTTGGCACTTCCGTTAACACAGTTGACTTGTAAAGGAAAAGCTTTCATTTGGGACATTCGTTGTGAAGAGAGTTTTATGGAACTTAAGAGAAGGTTAACTACGGCTCTGATTTTGGTTTTGCCGAATCCTACGGAACCATTTGTGGTGTTTTGTGATGCTTCTTTGTTTGGACTAGGTGGTGTTTTGATGCAAGATGGAAAAGTTGTGGCTTATGCTTCGAGACAGTTGAGAGTGCATGAAAAGAATTACCCTACGCACGATTTGGAATTAGCGGTTGTGGTTTTTGCTCTAAAGATTTGGAGGCATTACTTGTTTGGTGCGAGATTTGAAGTTTTTAGTGATCACAAGAGTTTGAGGTATTTGTTTGATCAGAAAGAGTTGAATACGAGGCAACGAAGATGGTTAGAAATTTTGAAGGATTATGACTTTGGTTTGAATTACCATCCGGGTAAGGCGAATGTGGTGGCCGATGCGTTAAGTCGTAAGTTGTTACATATGTCCGCTTTGATGGTGAAAGAATGGGAGCTTTTGGAAGATTTTAGAGATTTGAGTTTGGTTTGCGAGATGACGCCGAAGAGTGTGAGACTTGGTATGCTTCATGTTACGAATGATTTTCTTGCAACCGTTTGTGAAAAGCAAAAGTTGGATTTAAAATTTGTTGATTTGATGATGAATGAGAATGAGGACTTCAAGGTTGATAATTTTGGAGTTTTGAGATTTCGTGGACGTATTTGTATTCCCGATGATGTAGAGTTGAAAAAGAAGATTTTAGAGGAAGGACACCGGAGTAATTTAAGTATTCATCCGGGAGCGAATAAGATGTATCAAGATTTGAAGAAAATCTTTTGGTGGTTCGGATTGAAGAGAGATGTAGCTCATTTTGTGTATGCGTGTTTAACTTGTCAGAAGTCTAAGGTGGAGCATCAGAAGCCTAGTGGTTTGATGCAACCGTTGGATATTCCGGAATGGAAATGTGATAGTATATCAATGGATTTTGTTACAGGTTTTCCGAATACGCAAAGAGGTCATAATGATATTTGGGTGATTGTGGATAGGCTTACTAAATCTGCTCACTTTATTCCGATGGATATCAGTTATTCTTTGGAGAAGTTAGCCGAGATTTCTGTTTTTGTGATTGTGAAGTTACATGGAGTTCCTAAGAGTATTGTATCGGATAGAGATCCTAGATTTACATTGAGGTTTTGGGAAAGTTTGCAAAAGGATTTGGGTTCTAAACTAAGATTGAGTTCGGCTTACCATCCGCAAACGGACGGTCAAACCGAGAGGAAGATTCAATCGTTAGAGGATTGTTGTGTGCTTGTGTGCTAGAACAAGGTGGCATTTGGGATAATTATTTAGCGTTGATTGAATTCACCTATAATAACAGTTTTCACTCGAGTATTGGTATGGCACCATTTGAGGCTTTATATGGTCGAAGATGTTGAACACCTTTGTGTTGGCATGAAACCAGAGAGAGAACGGTAGTTGGACCAGAGATGGTACAACAAACTACGAAAGAGGTGAAGTTTATTCGGGAGAAGATGAGAGCTTCTCAGAGTAGGCAAAAGAGTTATCATGATAAGAGACGGAAGGATCTTGAGTTTCAAGAAGGCAACCATGTGTTTTTGAGTTACACTCGTTACGGGTGTGGGTCATGCTTTGAAGTCGAAGAAGTTGACTTCTCGTTTTATTGGTCCGTATCAGATTACTGCAAGAGTTGGTGTTGTGGCTTATCGTGTGGCGTTGCACCCGAACCTTTCGAATTTGCATGATGTGTTCCATGTTTCGCAACTTCGGAAGTATGTTCCGGATCCGTCACATGTTATTCCTATGGACGAGGTTGAGGTGAGAGATAACCTTACGGTGGAAACTTTGCCGGTTAGGATTTTGGATAATGAGATCAAGAGGTTTAGGGGCTAGGATATTGCGCTTGTGAAAGTGGCGTGGGGAGGCGCTGCAGAAGGCAATATAACTTGGGAATTGGAGAGTGGGATGCACGAGTCGTATCCGGAGTTGTTTGAATCAGGTAATATTTTCGAGGACGAAAATTTCTAAAGTAGGGGAGAGTTGTAACGCCCCGATTCGATAATTCCCATTGTGTTGGAGTCTTTTATTTTAATTGAGTAATTATTATTTTGTTTGTGAAATTAATATGATGATAAGATATGTTGATGAATTAATGTGATATATTGTGTCGTGAGATTTTACCGTTTTGTGAATTTCCGGGTAAAATTGGATAAGAGGGTATTTTAGACTTTTGTTAATTAGTGATAAGTTAGAATTAGTAGAATTGGTATTTTGTGAGAAAATGATATTTGGTTGGAAAGAAATAGAATTAATAGAGTAAGAATAGAAATAGAAAGAAAATAGTATAAGTTGTGAGAAAGGGAAAGAAAAGAAAAGATAGAAAGAAAAAGAGAGGAGAGAAAGAGGAAAGAAGAGAAAAGTTGGAAAAGCTTCAAGATTGCTCCAAGAAATCAGAATAATCGGGTAACGGTGATAAACATTGTTATCTTAATATAGTGTATGATTATGTATGTGTTTGATTGGTTGAGTTTTGGTTTTGATGAGAGTTAGAGAAGATGAATAGTTAGGGTTTGAGGGAAAATGTGAGAAATTGATGGATTAATCGGTTAGAACTTGATATAATCGAAGTATGATGTTAGATACATGCTATTGATCATGTTTGTATGAGTTTAGAGAAGTTTTGGAGTGATTAGGTTGGACTGTTCGCAGCTGGTATGTTGCTGAAATCGCAGTGGTCGCTCAGCGAGCTACCCCTCGCTCAACGAAAGTTCCAGGGCGATTTTCGCTCAGCGAGCAAGAGGGCGCTCAGCGAGCCTGTAGGTTTTTAAGGGATTATGTGTTTTAATCCGTAGCTTGAGTTTCGGGTATTCGTTTTTAGCGATCCTCATATCGATTCGAAGCTAAAAACATGTAGAATCTATTGATGCTAAAATATGTAATTTTTAGCCGACTTTTTCCCGACTTTTCCGATAAAACGTAATTATGTTAATTATGGAATTGTGGGTTTGATTGTTGTGTTGTGGCCGTTTGGCAAATAGATACATTGCTTGAATTAAATGAGAATGTATGCTAATTGTATGAGATGAATGCATAACTATATTGTGAATATGTATGTATTTTCAAGAATGTTGTGTGTCATTTTGCATGTAAGCATAATGTATGCATTCTTGTGCTGTGGGATTCTTTGTGAATCTGTTGTAGCATCGTGTGCTCATGTGGAGTGTGAGTGATGACTACAACAAGATCGTGTGCCCATGTGGGGTGTGAGGGATCAGATTGTGTGCCCACGTGGGGTGTGAGCAATCCAGAAACATCGTGTGCCCGTGTGGGGTGTGAGCGATGGGTGATTTATTCACATTGATTGTGTGCCCGTGTGGGGTGTGAGCAATCAGATTGTGTGCCCATGTGGGGTGTGAGCAATCCATAAACATTGTGTGCCCGTGGGGTGTGAGCAATGGGGAACATCGTGTGCCCGATGGGGAGTTACTTTAGGTAACAAGCGATGATTCTTTTTGGTTCTTGAGTGAACTTGCTGAATGTTGAGTGGGTACCGCATTGCATCTGCATAGAGTCGTATGTCGGTCTCTATGAGTTGCATTTTATACATTGTATGTATATGCTGAAATAAACATGATTGTGCATATGTTTATTTGGAATATTGTGAAATTATTGGTATGTGTGAATGCCATACTTGCAGATATATATATGCATGTTTGATATGTTTATATGTATGTGATTTATACATTGAATGTATATGTGTGAATTAAACATAGCTTGTCGTATGTTTATGCGGAAGGAATGTAAATGAAGAATAGACATAAATAATATAAGATTTATGTGTATTGGTAATTTATGAATGATTGTACATGTTGATTGGTAAATGAAGATACATTGCGATGTATGTGTGTTATGTGAACATGATGGAATATGAATTGTGTTATGTGAATGAAATGGTGATAAGTATGCGTATAAGTATGCTTTATGTTGTGTATGAATGATTATGTTGTGGTGAGAATATGTTGATGTATATGTTATATGTTGAGATATATAATTACATGCAATATTATTATGATAATGTTTCTCACCCTTCTGCTGTTTTATGATGCTCTACGAGGCATTGCAAATTAGGTGTGCCGAAGTCGTTTTTGTGAAGCTTGTCTTCATATCTTTTGGTCGGTCGGCTCTGATATGTAGCACCGGGTAGTTAGGTGGCCTTGTGCCTTTTTGGGAATACATCTGTATATGTATTCGTTGTGGACATGTTTTGTATAACATGATATATTTGTATGCTTCTAACTTGTAGATATATTTTGATAAATATATAAGTTGAAGTTGTTGATGATTTTAGTTTTTCCGTTGTGCAATTTATAATTGAGATATGGGTGTAAGGATTGAAATTCCTTTGTGGATAGCTACCCCATTGTTGCATATCTGTTTGAGCAGGTGTTGTATGTTTTAATTTCACGTAATGTGGCATGCTCCTTTTTATGCTTGATTTAAATTATACTCTGACGAAATTTTATCTATGCCTAAATGATTTAATGTATTATTTGGGGGTATAGAAAAGGGGGTGTTACAGGAGGAATGGACTCTGAGGGGGAGGGGGTCTCAGAATAATCTACAAATAGCCAAACTGGCACATTGCTCGGTCAGTAAGATAAGGATATATCATAGCCAACCCACATGCCAGTTATCCAGAGTATAAAGAAATGATATTTAGCGTACATGTCTCACGGTGTATGGGTAGAAGGCAATGTCATATACTAGAGTACAATCAAGATATACCCAAAATGGTTCAATAGCATTATTCCCTCTATATGTCGCAAATGAGACAATACGTGGTCAATCCTTAGTGTAAGTATGCATTACTTCCCACTCGGTGATGCGAGGAAAGTGTGAGATTGCCATCCCTAAAATATGGTTCAAATTAAATATTAATAACAAGTGTAACAAAATAATTATGAAAATATTAGTAACATAAATTACTATAAGCAACATGCAACTCCCTGTCATCTGCTTTGTCTTCCAAAGACAATACTCACCCAACTTTGAGTACGTGTAGACCAAACAAGAGGCCCCTCAGTTGTGCTCTTGAATCGCCATCAAGTCTATTGAGTATTTAAGGTATACCACATCTTATAGGTTGCACTTTTGTCTGCAAAAACGGACGTACCAACCAAGAACAAGAGGTAACAAATCAATGCACATTGTCGATGGTAGTTAACCTATAGATCATCACTTTTGGCATCATTAGCCCACTACAAATGCTTTTTTAATAAAGTTTATTCCAAAAAATTAAATCTAGAATGAGCACTTGTGGTGTCGGCTATCTCATTTACGACCTTAGTTGTGTCGGCTGCCATATGGATGATCATTATCTCGACAACTTCCTCTCGGACGAGCCTTCTATGGCCTAATAATTTTCCCATGATGAGAAGTTGCAGGAGGCATGAGACGTCATCCAGGGGGATGGTCATCTAGCCTATAGGATGGTGAAAATATGACGTCCCTGAATGCTACCTCTCTATAAATTCCGCCTGCATATCGTGGTTTTAGGCCATGTATGTAACAAAATATAAAACGACAAGATCAGAATAATAGATAACATCCATAATGGGTTATGCCAACTCCAATATCTTCTAACTATGGTTTAACGATTTCAAACACAAACGCTTATTTAAAAAAAATCACCATAATATCAATTTTATTAGTTTAAAACATATATATTACAAAAGAAAATAAATATACCTCTTTTTCCCATACATGCATATCAACATGGTCTTCATAAAGATGAAGTAAATATGTGTCAAATAGGCCTATTGCTAAATCTCTAAAGGGGCATTTGCAGCGGGTTCCTATCGGGATTCATGGGTTTCACGTGTTGTTGCATCATCTAGGAATTCATGGCCCCGTGAAGTAGGGGCCTGAGACAACCAACTAAAAGAAGAAGAACTAGATGGTTGGGAACCTCGACGTTGCGAACCATCAAACTACAAACCATCATACGAGTTATCATCGATAAATTTCCCCGTGGTCCTAACTGAGACCCTCTCATGTTATACCGACGCGATTCGGGACACACAACCAAGTATGATTCTGTTATGGTTGTTTCCAGCCATTGCACCCATGCTACAAACAAACATAGAGAAAAATAACATGTCATGACAAATCCACAATTTTTAGCTTGAGACGAATTCGAAGATACATCTCCGAAAATAGCACAAAGAAAATCTGGAGTTGCATCTCCTGTCAAAGCTGCAATTTTCTCAACCATAGAAACGCCATTGCTTCCCTAACCCTACAAAAAATGTCGATGTATGTGATCAGTGCATTTTAATGCACATTCTACCATGTTTGCACTTAAACATTTCTTTGGTTTTCTTTGTTTATTTTTATATTTTAATTTGTTTTTCTATTTTATTTTATTTTTGGCTTAATTTGATTTTTGTACATAATTTTCAGCTTTAACAGCTTTTACGGAAATGATCATAACCGGAGTTCCAGGAATCTGATTGAGGCGTTCTACCAGTCGACGAAAAGCTAAGAGAGAGAGAGAGAGCTACAACTTTCGTGTTGGAGTCGAAGTCAGATCCGGAGTCATATTTTCCAGAATTCCGCTTGAAGCTGATGCATTAGTTTTATTTAGTTTCAGGTCATTTAGAATTGAGCCTGAGTTATGTATCTAACCCAGTTGAGTTGTAAACGGGTTTTTGATCCGTGCGCGACACGCGGATCAGTATGTCCTTGTAGGCTATTTATTTTGTTTCCACTACTATCTAATGTATCTTAAATAATTAATGTGGGTTAAATATCTAACTATCGATCAAAACATAAAAAAAGATAGAATTTTAATGGATGCGAAGCTTGAATGGACGTGAGAGCTCAAATCAATGACGGCGGGGACAATTTATATAATCATTTTTTCTATTTAAGTTTATGTATTACATTTAATTTTTGCATAATTTTCTAAGGAATAATTATATTTAATAATAAAATTAATATTATTTATCATTTTTTATTAATTATAACTAACATATGTAAACTAAAATTTAATAAATAAAAATATGTAAATAAAAATATATTATATTAATATTCTAAAGTTATAACTATTCTAAGATAAAAAGTGAAACATTAGTGTAATATTTTGGGACAAAAATTTCACATTAATGTTTGATGATATTTATACAAATATTCTCAACAATTGAACTTTTAGCAATATGAAAATTTTAAACTTTATAAAAAGATTGATAAGTTCTATAATTCAAAACTTTTGAATTTTACTATATTATTATTATTATTATTATTATTATTATTATTATTATTATTATTATTATTATTATTATTATTATTATTATTATTATTAATTAAAAAACTACAAACTTTGAAAATTTTCCTAATACTTAAGTTTTTTGGAACATGTAATAATCTTTATTTGATTAATCAATCTTGTCTTCAACATAAAAGTAATATTCATACCAAAAATTTCAGGTTTTATATTTATCAATATGAGGTTTTATATCTATCAATATGAATGAGTAGAATATTAGACTTATAAAAGAGATCACTTATTTATCTAAAATCTTAAGATTTTGGATAAGTATCTAGTATGTGTTTCATAAAAGTGTGTTGTTTTTAAAGAAAAATCTCAAAGTGTAAAAATGCTCCCTTGTGTTGACCATCGAATTGTAGCTCCAACAATGGTATCAAAGCCATAGTTCGGTTTTGTGGAGAATGAGATCGGGATCCGATGTTGGATCCGTTATAGGATGCGGGAGACTCACACTTGTGAGAGAACATGTTGGATGCAATCATGCAAGTGTGAGTGATTGAAGTCTTAGATTGCCTATGAATGAGATGAAATGTTTGATTTATAAGATAAAATATCCATTTACCTAACACTTTAAGATATGAGAATAATAAGTCAAGTGTGAGTTGGAGTCCCACATTAGTTATAAATATGAGGACTTGAACATTTATAAGTGGGAGAACGCACACATCTATCACCTTAAGATTTTTAGTGAATATGTGGTGTCTCTCACTTGTGTGTTGCTCTTGATCCAATGTTGAATTTTTTTATAAGGAGATGTATCTTTGAATTCAATTTTGGTATAATAAGGTGTTTCATCAATTTCAGGGCCGTCTTTGAGGGCGTGCAAGGCGGCCTACTGCACAAGGTCTCACACTTTTTCATGACTAAACTATGGAAAAAGGGTCTCCATACAAATATTTATAGTTAATTTATGGTTAAAAAGAGTCACTTAAACAAATTTCACAATTTAATTGAAGTTAACTTCAATTTCTTACACATGGCCTCTCAAAAGATTGATACGGCTCTGATCAATTTGACAGAAATGACTTTAAGAAAAATATAATGCTTACTTGTGCAATAAGAACATAAGTTAAGAAACTCACTTATAAAAAATTTGTACCGAATAAAATAATAAAACAATTAGTTATATATATATATATATATATATATATATATATATATATATATATATATATATATATATATATATATATTTTAAAATCAATTCACTATTTCCAATATAATATTTTTTTATTTAGTTCTCAATTAAGACACAAGTTAGCATTATCCGTAAATAAATAAAAACGAAAAAATGCATTTCCGAACACTAGGAATAGTTGAGATTTTTTACGGTATTTTTGAACATTATGAATAATTGAAATTTTTTACGCTATTTATGAACATTAGAAATAATTGAGATTTTTTTACGGCATTTCTAAACATTAGGGATAATTGAGATTTTTCACGGTAGTGGAGAAAGACCTTAGAAAACGTAATCCCAAAATATATAAGATTTGTTTTAAAAGTAAAAGAAATATTTAAAAGGATTAAATGCACTTTTGGTATTTTAGTTTGACGTTTTTAAACTTTTGACCCCCGTGTTATAATTCCTGTGTTTTTGGTCCATTTAGTTTGTTGAGCTTTGCATTTTGTTGCCCCCTAGGAAATATGATGATTTGACTTGTTTTTTTTAGTGATGTGGCATTGTTTATAAATTATGGATATTACATTAAATTGTCATCCGATTAAAAATTTGTCTTCCTCTTGCCTTTTTTCATTGTTCATCTTCTTCTTCTTTCTCAGTCTCTCATAACATACATTCCCCTATCAAATCTGAGCCACCACCACCATTAAATCTGGAGAAAATTCTAAATCCCCTTCAGGTTCAATAACACTTCTTCACCCTCTTCCTTTTTTTTACATTCTTTCCTATAATTCATTCATAAAAACTATCTTTCTCCTTTTGCTCCTGATTTGGATTTACGAATCAATCTCCCATACAAACTATTGAAAAAAAGCTCATAGAAGCCTTTTGCTCTCGCCACCTAGAAGAGAACAAACAATAAAGAATCAAGTTAACCTTTGAAACAAATCATATTAATGCTCTATACTATTTCAGATGAAACCTTCGATGACTTATTCTTCTACCCGTTAAACATCCAAGTCAACCTACCCACATGGAATGATAGAAGTCTTCACCATCTTTGAGATTAAATACTGATCTAGTTCAATATTTCCCACATCATCGTCAAGCTTTAACTCAAGCAAAATCAAAATCAAATTGCAAAATATTAACAGGTCCCTATGATAAAAATATGGCCAACAAGATAATCATTTAAGGCGTCCATCTGATGCAACTTCTTACAAGCTTCCAAACATACAAGACTCTTTGCCAAACACATGTTTTTTTCAGAAGAACGATGGTGTGCAGAATAAATGACAAGTTAACCGTGAGGAGATGAAGGATTTTAATGGAGGATTAGAGTTTTCTTACCTTTTGAAGAAAAATGATGATGATGTGAATTCGAGAAAAATACTTGACCTAACTATATATTCTATTTTCATCATTCTATAATTTGTTTCTTTAATTTAAAAAATTAATTTTAATAATTTATGAATTATTGAAATTAAAAATATTACAATTTTATGATATGAATTTCATTGCTAAAATACAAGTCAAGTCAGATCATCATTTTTTTAGGTAACCAATAAAATACAAAGTGTAATAAATTAAAAGGACAAAAAAAAATACAGATATTTTTTTAGATGACCAATAAAATACAAAGCGTAACAAACTAAAAGGACAAAAAAAAGTACAGATTTTATAATAGGAGAATCAAAAGCTAAAAAACCTCAACTAGCATGACCAAAAATACATCAGAGCCTATTTAAAAAATTCTTGTTCTGAAACATTACGACGTCGTATACGAGCAGCATTAGGCTTCCGGTAAAGGGAACGAAACGAAGAAAAAAAAGATTTCAGCAGCGCAAAAGATGCGGAGAGTGGAAGTTCTGAGCGCGTACCGGGCGGTGTTGAAAGCCACTCGAAAATCATTCGCCGGCGACAGTCAGATGCTGAAAGGATCTGCGGCGGAGGTGCGGAAGCAGTTCGAGGAAAACAGGAATGTCACCTCCGAAGCGGAGATCCAGAAGCTTCTAGCAGAGGCCAACGAGGCCTCGGATTTCATCACTAACATGATCGTCCAGGCAAAACTCAATCCTGACGCAGGCAGTTACGGTGCGGTTTCTTTTCCTCTCTCTCTTGTTCAGCACTCCAACTGTTTGCTAATTTGTTTCTCTTGGAATTTTTTTTGTTCCCCTCTTTCTCATCAGTACTCATACATAATTCAGCATTAGCTCTTTGCAGTTTATGAAAATTAAAATTAGAACCTCTTATGATTCTACGCATTGGTAGTTTGGGCTTCTTCTTTCTACTTTTTATTGTTATGGAGTGGCAATGAACTTTATTCAATATAAGAACTTTCAATTGTAGGAAGTATTTATGATTTAGTTGGGTTACTTTAGGCTAAGTTTGAATATCATAAAATGGAACTGAGCGGAATGGAAGAGAGCGGAGTGAAGTGTAGTAGAATGTAACCGAGTGCGTGGAGTGAAATTTAATTAGAGCGGAGTGAAATGTTATTAGAGCGGAGTGAAATGTAGCGGAATGGAGCAGGGAATGGAGATTCTATTCAATCGTAACAAGGAAAGTTCTTCATTCCGCTCAAATCAGAGGGAAAGAAATATGATGGTAAGTGTGGATTAGAATGGAATCCATACCACTCCATTCCACAATGCTTCATCCTATTTTAAATGATCCAAACAATGAAATACCATCTTATTCCATCTCATACCGCTCCGCTCCATTCGATTTCATCAATCCAAACAAACCCTTAAGTGAAATAAGTTCACGGTTCTTAGAAAAAAATCTTTAGCAACCTGTAGATGTTTAAGGAGAACTTAAATGAATAAGCTTAATTGAGATAGAGAAGCTTAATTTCAACTTATACTCTTATAGGAGTAGCTATAGTGTTAAAATTATATTTCCCTTTCTATAAGTACTTGCGGAGAAGTTTGGCATCCAAACGGGCTCTTAGGGCAAGTTTGGATTACCTTCTAACTTATCATAGCTTGTTCATTGAATGGGTTGATGGTTATTCACTTGTACAAAAAGATCCTCATAGGATTATAAATGTTATAAAGAAGTAGAGTTTCTGAAAGAAATTAAAGATGACACAAAAGCTAATTTTAACATATGCAATAGGTTTTTTGTTTCCAAACTCATAATTATTACAAGGTTCTTTTAATATCTCTTTCTCCATAAGTGTTTGTTGAGAAGTTTATCTATCTAGCTCTTAGTTGTAACTGGTAAGTCATAAAAAGTTCTTATAAATTCGTGAATGTTTATAGAGAAGCTAAAGGAGTGATTTTCTGAAAATATTGAGGTGCAAACTTTGGTTTCAATTTATTAGAGAAGCTAATCACTTTGATATTATTATTATTATTAAAAAAATCACTTTTAACTTTTTCTTAACAAGTTTCTGCAAACTTCTTGTTGCAGTAGTGAAGCCTGCTAAAGAGCACGCAGGAGCGACCCTTGAAATTCCTTCAGAAGAAATTATTCGGAAGTCAGGATAAAGACTTAAGTGAGGAGGTTAGAACAGAATGTTTTCTCTTTCCAATTGTTTATTTTTGGTAGGAGCAATAAGTAATGTTTCTAGTGCTTGGACGAATTGAAATTTTTGCTTAGATTTCTTTTTGTGGTAGTTTTTGTCTACCTTGTAATGTGTTGTATGATTGTGCAATGTAGCCCGCCTCTTTATTAACCCGTTTCATCTGAAATTCCTATGTTTTATAGTCATTTGGGTTTTGATTCCCACATTAGTAGAGACACACATAGTTTGTCATCGTTATAGTTTTGCCGCGAGGAGTGGACCAACCCGTCGTGAAAATCATTGACTTACAATACAAAGAGTAAACTCTAATGTGTAATATATGAGGATTCATACCTTAATTACGACGAGCTGAAACGAAAATCGGAGCAGATATTGGTAATCATACATTTAACATAATAATAAAATAAAAAAACACTAGAAGTACTAAAATTGAAGTGGGTGAGAACTTCAAGGATGTTTAAACCTTTCAACTTTAAGGGCTTATTTACACTTCCCCTTCCTTGATTGGCTTGTCATGAAGCTTCAAGGTGCAGTTGTGAAGATAAAACATATAATTTTTTTGAATGGTAAATTGTTAGTAGTCGGTATTTTATTTTCTCCTTTGCCAGAGATTGAACCCATGACCTCCAACTCCTTTAATGCTTAGCTCAATTAGTTTAAACAAGTTGAACTACCACCCCTACTGTAATAAAACATATAATTGTTGACCTCTCCTCGATCATTGTAAACACTAATTTCAATTTGCACTTGATAACAATGTATAGCTAATAGCTATCATTATAATAATTAATATGCTTACACAATTGAATTTTCGGAACAACCAATACACAATGGTGCATATGTGGGCATTCACAGTTGAGTTTGGGAGTTATATATTACCTAGAACTATACTTTTGCAGCATTGCTAAATAATTATAGATGTTGCTTTGGGCATTATATTATAAGATACACGAGAAATAGAGTATGATGCCGTTGTCATCTGTGTAAGAAGTTATTCTTGTTATTACCAAGCTATTCAGTGAAGTTTAATTAGAGACAAACAAATGTGCTTGATCATGCTCTTGTTTGAATGTCCACTTCTTTAGCTAGTCCCCACTTATTTTTCCTAGTTGTATCGACCCTAAATTATTGATGAAATGAAGTTTGCTTTTGTTAGAAAAAAAATCTCATTTCATAAGCAGAGTTTCCATTTTTGTTTATGAACCTACAACCTATCCTCTCATTAGGAACTGTAGAAAGCGGAACAATCACATGCCCAAGCTGTACAAACTACACATGCCATATGACTAACTGACTGTATGGTGCTTGTTTACAAAGTTGCCGATCATTTACATAAAAGATAAAAAAATGTTGCTATTGCAGTTAGTGAAGAGTTTGTAATCCATGGTTTTTGCTATAAGTTTTGCATGGAAGCTCTTTAATACCGCTAAGAATAAACATAGGATGAAATGGCCATTTGTAGCATTTCATAGTTCATCACTTGTTCGAATAGTGTTAAGTGTGAAGCAAAGGGTAAACTGGCTTTGCGAGATTGAAATTTTAGTCAGAAAAAAAGACACTTAACAGAGTTGATATGCAGAGTAGGACAGTTGGAAGGAAATCATGTTGTGAACTATTGATGAACCAAATATCCCCTCTATTTTAATGACATTACTTGAACATCATTACCACCTTATATATATCTGACCTATGCTAGAGTCTAATTTTTGGCTTATGTCAGAAAATACTAATAAACAAATTATCCCCATTTTTAATTTTGTAGAAAAGATACAAGCATGAAAAACACCTCATGTATTTTAAACCAAAATGAACTTTATGTTCAGTAAGATAGCATACCAGATTCGGTTGCTTAAGCGTCGTCTTCCTTATATGTGCTCTTATCATGACTATATTTTCATTGGCATTTGGCTAATTGGTTACACAATTATTTATTACTCAACTCAATATTCTATAAAATAAAATATTTATATTGTGCATTTGTCATCAAACTAATAAATAGAAAGAAAAGTTTTATAATTAACCCTTTATATTGCACTGTTTTCCTGTGATGCCTTTTAATGTGTATCAACACAGTTCGTGGTTTTTATGATTTTCCGTTAGTAGACTGGTGAGATTTATTATTGCAATATTAAATTATCTCTCGTGCAAATGAGCTGTGCAGAAGCACTCACAATACTATAAAAATGATGCATCTTGTTTTTATCCAAGATTATAAAGAGAACCTCACCTTCCAATCACATGTTACTTACTTTTCCCTTCTATTTCATATCACTGTCCATATACCTTTTTTAGTTGAACTCACTTGTCTCTTGCCTATGTAACAACCTACCTCAAAAGGTGCAGTAAAGTAAGACATGGCAGTAACAGTATGCTTTGAAAGTTTGAAGGAATCTACCATTCTCAATACTAGCCATACAGTTCACTAATTCAACTATAAGAACCCTAAAGGTCACTCCTATCTTTTCCATTCTAGTTTTGTACTGATAAGTGCCAAACTACTACTTTGTTTCTTCTTGCTTCAAGTTCAACTTCTTTGTTCTTTCACAAAATGGTCAGAAAAATATCATACCTTACCTTACTGCTTGCATTTTTATTTCTTTCATTCCTTGCAAATACTAGCCAGTTGGCATTTGCAAAAGGGACTGACAATGTCAAAGAAGCTTGCAAAGTAACTAGGTATCAAAATCTTTGTATGCGCTCGCTAGCACCGTTCTCCAACAGTGCTGGGAGAAGCCCTAGTAAGTGGGCAAGGGCAGGAGTGTCGGTTACTATCGCAGAGGTTAAGAATGTTCAAGCATATCTGTCAAGCTTCAAGAGGCGTGGGCATTTAAGAGGAAGAAACAAAGCTGCACTTTTAGATTGTGTTGAGACTTTTGCAGATGCCATTGACGATCTTCATAGGTCACTGAATGTGCTCAGAAGGCTTAGCAGAAGCACATTTAGTACCCAGATGGGGGACCTTAATACATGGTTAAGTGCAGCACTTACAAATGAAGATACCTGCCTTGATGGTTTTCAAGGCAAAAATGATAGGAAAATCAAATCGCTGCAAAATAAGGTTCGCAAAGTTTATTATGTAACCAGTAATACTCTTGCCCTTGCAAACAAACTTGCCACTACAGGTCTAGGAAGCATTTCTGATCCCTAGAAGTAATGAAATGTTTCAACAAGGTGCTAGAATAAGCTGTTTACATGATTAAGTAATTAAGTTATCCTCTCAGCAGTAGAAAAACAAATGGGGCAGCACTCAACAAGCATGCTTGTAGTTTGATCAATTAGTGCCATGCTCTTTGTTCATGATAAGCTCTCTTCTCATCTTATTTCATTCCTAATTTCTGAGTCTTTGATTTCTATCTAGGAGAATAAATGTTATCTTTTAAGATAGCCATTTAAACCATTCCAATAACTATTTGTATACATCGTAAATTACTTCATGCACTTTTTTACTGCTCTTTATTCGAGCCCTATTCCTACTAACACTCTTTTTCTTGCACATTATTGAAGTTTTCTTTGTCTTCTTCTAGTGACCAAAGAGGAGGCATTTACTCTATAGAGAGAGTCAGTGCTCTCTCCCAAATGATGGATAATGTCGTAACTCGTATGTGGGATATTCATACGATGAGTGACATTAACTAGGCATAAAAGTTGTAGATACAACAAATATATTTCTAAGAAGTTAGATCGTTGAAGCTATTATTGAAATGTTATGCTGTTTTCACTTTGATCACAACCATCTTTGTGAGTTTATTTTCACTCCCATTAATTTCTCTAGCATCATTTCGCTTCGTATTTAAAACTGCAACCACTAAAAAATACGTTCCGGACTTTAGATTATAATACTCCTTATAATTTCCCTCTTCTCATTTATCCATGACTTTTCATGAGTAATTGTAATTTGTTGTGGATAAATGAAAAAAAATGAATTTCTTAATCCATCCCATGATATTCTCATCACTTGACGCATTTCCATTTATGTTCCCTGCCTTTGGAGATACGTAACCGGACATATTTTTTTTTACGTTGAATGTTTTCGGGATATGCATCTACAAAAGAAGTTCCGTAGGCATATCTGGAAGTTTATCATAACTATTTTTTATTTTATTTTTATTTTTATTTTTTATAAAAAATTCAGTTATGTTAGTCGTAGATGCAAATAAAATGTTGCAGATGAATATATATATATATATATATATATATATATATATATATATATATATATATATATATATATATATATATATATAAGAAGTCGTGTGTCATAAACATCATCAAAAAATAATACATAAATGTCGTCAAAATAAAGTACATCAAAATAAACACCTCAATCACTATCGTGTGTGTCAGAGAATATCTGCACCCTTTCCTCTGTCTATGCCTTTGCCTCTTCGATCGTCCGGTCTGTGTCCTCGATCGTCGATCCCATCCGTCCTGACGCGATGTCTGTGGTATATAAGTGTCCCCTCTGCCACCACAATCATGTCATCCATTATACGTTTGTCACCAAACCCCTCAGGGAAGAAATCAACTGCAATGCCTGCCCGTCCAATCGTAACTATCTCACGACAACGAGACAACACATCCTGAGTATGGTCTAGCGGAGACTGCTCCTCCTATAATATCTCCTGATGAGCTGGTCTGAACGGTGATCCCTCTGCAGTCGACACCATGTAGGGGTGAGAGACAATAAAGAGCCACATGATGTAGCCATCAACGCAACTCCAGTCTCTATGCGCTCTGGTCGCCCGAGTCTCGTCAGGTACCATGTGGTTTTGATAGTCAGCAAAGAACTCATCTATCCGCCTACAGGTCTAGTCGAGAGGAGCGGAGACAACAGGGTGTTGAGGTATCGTCTGAGTATAATCGAACTGCCGCATGACGCGTTCGGGCATATATATCACAATGATGGTTGAACTGCATGCCAACCATCCGCTGAATAGAGTGAGATGTCATCAAACATGCGCGTCTCACAGTGAGCTCTGTAACAGCCCGGGCCCCTCACAAGGCAATCCCGGCACTGCCACCTCACGATCTTCTCTACCCCCCTCACTAGTAGAGTTTTTGCCTTCCGTGGGAATCGAACCCTGTACCCTGGGGTTCAAGTACATGTTCATTCCATTCCCACTACCATTTGAGCTAGTAGCTCAATTGGTAGTGGGAATGGAATGAACATGTACTTGAACCCCAGGGTACAGGGTTCGATTCCCACGGAAGGCAAAAACTCTACTAGTGAGGGGGGTAGAGAAGATCGTGAGGTGGCAGTGCCGGGATTGCCTTGTGAGGGGCCCGGGCTGTTACAAAAAAAAGCGCCTTTTTTTGTAACAGTTCGGGCCCCTCGCAAGGCAATCCCGGCACTGTCACCTCACGATCTTCTCTACCCCCCTCTCTAGTAGAGTTTTTGCCTTCCGTGGGAATCGAACCCTGTACCCTGGGGTTCAAGTACATGTTCAATCCATTCCCACTACCATTTGAGCTAATTTTTTTGTAACAGTTCGGGCCCCTCGCAAGGCAATCCCGGCACTGTCACCTCACGATCTTCTCTACCCCCCTCTCTAGTAGAGTTTTTGCCTTCCGTGGGAATCGAACCCTGTACCCTGGGGTTCAAGTACATGTTCAATCCATTCCCACTACCACTTGAGCTAGTAGCTCAAGTGGTAGTGGGAATGGATTGAACATGTACTTGAACCCCAGGGTACAGGGTTCGATTCCCACGGAAGGCAAAAACTCTACTAGAGAGGGGGGTAGAGAAGATCGTGAGGTGACAGTGCCGGGATTGCCTTGCGAGGGGCCCGAACTGTTACAAGCTCCATATACGTCATATCAGATGTCCTCAACAACCATGCGGTCGAGATAGACTCTGTACGGATCGACCGCCTGGTTCCCTCTAAGCGGGAGAAAGGCACGTGCACGCGGCCAATCCTTTAGGTACTCAGGTACACTCCCACATCCAACTATCATCAGAAAGTGTTGGAAGATTCAAATCCGAAATGAAAATAAAAAACATCCATATTAGGCTTTATCATGAATATAAAATGAAAAGACATGAAAAAAAAGTCGAAGGATATAAGATTGTTAGCACATATAGTGAACAACTGCATGCGACAGTCCTAGTCTTCCACAAGCATCCCTGAGAGTCTCGAATACGTGTATGCCAACATAGTCGTCCCCCAGTTGTACTAATGGATCTGTGTGGGATCTAAAAAGCACCTGAGGTAAGCTACATCAGTATATGTGGAGCTCGTGTCCACAAAGAGTTAAGTGGCGACCAAATATAAAAAGTAACACCTCAACACACGTTGTTTGTGTATCTCAACCTCAATTGGATCACCATCTGCCTCTCCTGCAACAGCGAACACCTAAGTAAATCTACGAATCAGAAAGGAGAACCTCACATGAGTGTCACAAGTCTTATCCACCTCCTCTAGCGCATGTTGTGGATCAGTCCCAAGCTCATCAACCATAAGCTCTCTCACTTCCTCCTTCGTCATCCTACCGTGATAGAGGAGGGTACCCTTGATCGATATATGTAATAGATATGAAATGTCAAGTGTAATGGTGATCTCACCATGCGGTAGATGGAAGAAGGACGTCCTAGGGTGCAATCTCTCCGGAAAATCCATTAGCATTCTGTTGTGGATCAGGCCGTACTCGATCTCACAAAGGTCTTTCAAACCAGAGACAACAAGGACAGTCTGGAACCAATCCTCTTGTGGATGAGGCAACCTCTTCCGCCCATGGTTATAGAACTTATGGGCATCACACATCTGAAAATTTCCAATGAAAATAATTATAATAAGAAACAATGTTACAGATAATAATTTCATAATGAAAAAAAAAGAAATAATCTGAGTAATGTTACCTCTCCATCCCAAACATGTCTGGTAGTATGCTCGGTGTACCCTGCCAGTAGGGACATATTAGATGGATCCCCCGGGAAACCCTCAAGAGTATCATCATCGTCACTAACATCCTCATGTGTAAGCTCATCACCCTTTGGAGGTGGGACCAGATCAATATCATGCTCTAGTAGTGGAACATGACTATCCTGACGAGGCCCGCGGGAGGGCGGATACTATGGTGAACCCTCAGTAACATCCCGACGCCTTCAGGATGAAGAAGTGGATGATGCGGTGGGATACAAGGTCGAGAGAGTGTCATGGGCATGTGATGTAGACGGTTGTGCATCTGTCTGGGTCCTTACACGTCTGAGATATGCATGTTATGCAACCCGTCTATGTATCAACCGGGTGTCTCTATCAGCCATAAAGTCTACAAGGTATGACCAATAAATTAGAATTAGAAACAAATAAATTGAAAATCAAAAAGATTTTTTTTCTTGTTTCCGGATGTATACATACAGAAGACTTCCGTAAATGCATCCACAGAAGCACTGATAACGAGAAAAACTATCGTTTTATTGCTTATGTTTCAATGTCGTTTTATCGCACATTTGCCGTTTTAACACCCGATTCCTCGAGTTTTCTTTGCCATTTTGCAGGTATATCAATTACAGAGCTAAATCATGAGCCACAAGTGAAATGAGCAAAAACAACCATGAAAAGAAGAAGAAAAGAGGAATTCTGCATAATCTGCACATTTTGTAACAGTCACGACCGTCACCTAGGAGTCACGACCGTGACACGCTAAAAGGAGCAGTCACGGTCGTCACCAATCCCTCACGACCGTGACGCGCGTAGGACACGGGAGACGAGCGTGACACCCTTGTCACGAACGTGACAAGGGGAATTTAGGGTAATATGCTGAGACTTGGTCATGTACGTGCGAACTACATGAATTCAACCTTCCTATTCTCCCGCAGACCAAGCCATGCAACTTCTCCCTGGATTTTCTCAGCATTTACGAAGCCCATGCAATTATTCCAACTGCCAAGCCCAACTATGATTCTATAAATAGCTTAGTTTCAAAGAACAATTTACAGAGTTTTATTTTTACTTTTCTTGCGGAAGCTCTGCCGTATTTTCATTGTACCCTGTTCATTTATTTTTCCAGCATTTATTTGTTCTTGTTTTAGTTTATATATCCCAACCAAACCATATAACAATTTCCAACATTAGGAAATTGTTATAATTTAATTTCTTTCAAAGCCTTCAGAATTTCTTTCAGCAATTTTTATTTCCGATTCCGGTCCGTACTCCGAACTTTCCAGATTGTGGAAGAAGGAGTCTAACATTTTAATTGTTATCCAGGTTTTTATTTAAATTGCGTTTATATTAATGTTAAGTATTTATTTTTCTGTTATGCATATTTTATTTCGTATTTCTCTGTTTCTGTCTCTGTCTGGTTCAACAATCATGAGTAGCTAAACACCTTAGGGCGGTATGTAATTAAAATCAACTAAATCAGTAAAATCAATTCTAGGCTTAAAATAATTAAGAACTTAAAATTCAGGCTGTGACTTTTTATTATAAAATCAATCTTTTTGTTACGAGAGTAAGGAAAGTGTAATAGGTTAGGTCAAGACCACGAGAGTGTGAGATTTTAACCAGATAGCTAAAGTTAGGCATTTAATTTAAACACAGCGAGAGCACTTTAAAATGAATTAGAATTATTAAGTTTCCAAAAATTATTTCTAAACACTTATGGGCTAGCGAGAGCAGGCATAAGGCTTTAGGGGTAAGATCTGAGATAAGACCACGAGAGTGTGAGTCAAAGATATTTAAACTGGTAACCTCTACAGAATAGATTAAGTGAACCATTTTTATAAGCCTAGATTAGATTGACCCGCCTAAGTTAGCATAATTACATACCGACCGCCTTAGTATTATTTTATCAAACTTAAATTTAATTCCCGCCTTTAATCTTTAAAAACAACCAAAAATCGTGACAACCATTCACCTTAGCTAAACTAGTAAATCCTCTAGCACTAAGTAATCATAAAGTCCCGGTGGATCGATAATCTTAAATATTACTTCGATAGGCTGTGCACTTGCAGTTAAGATACCGCTAGACACATATTAGAGTACGTCTTTAGCCCATCAAGTTTTTGACGCCGTTGCCGGGGACCTTAATTTAGTTACTAGTGCACTTTAGAGTAGCATTGTCTAGACTAAGGTAACAACTATTTTCTATTTATTTTCTAAACTCCCGAGTGTATGCCAAGTATTCGCTCTCAAGGCGAAGACTTGCAACCTCTAATCCCAGAATCGAAACGCTTCTTACACGTAAGAAGACGGATATTCGATTACGAACAAAATTACAACATTCCAGATCTTCAATTAGATCCACCTAAATCAGTCGTAACATCAAAGGACGCAGAGATGGCCAAAGAACAGAATCATCCACTCAAATATTACGTTAGTCCTTCGCAAGCTGAACCGCATTCCAGCATTGCCGCACCGGCTATCAACCGAAACGATTTCGAACTGAAACCTTCGCTGATATCAGCCGTGCAACAAAATCAATTCGCCGGAAATCCTACCGAGGATCCGAATCTTCACCTTTCGATATTTGTGCAGTACGTAGATACCGTAAAAGCCAATGGAGTTACCCAAGAAGCTATCAGACTACGCCTTTTTCCTTTTTCACTTCGAGACAGAGCAAGAGCTTGGCTTCAATCTTTACCTTCGAATTCAGTAACTACGTGGGAGGAACTAAAAAGAGTTTTCTTGACCAGATATTTCCCACCTAGCAAGACAGCTATGCTAAGAGCTCAGATCAACGGATTTAAGCAAAAGGAAAACGAATCGCTTTTCGAAGCTTGGGAACGCTATAAAGATATGATGAGACTTTGTCCACATCACGGATTAGTAGAATGGATGGTCATCCATACCTTCTACAATGGACTCTTGTACAATACAAGAATCACAATTAACGCTGCCGCAGGCGGTGCACTAATGGACAAAGAATATAACGATGCTTATGCACTTATCGAGAGTATGGCTCAAAACCATTACCAATGGGGAAGCGAGAGAGTCGCGACTGAGAAACCAACAAAAGGAGGTATGTACGAAGTAAGTAGTATGGACCAAGTCAATGCAAAGTTTGACCAACTAAACCAAAAGATCGACAACTTGACCATAACACCAACAGCCACCGTGGCTGCAGTAACACCTAACTGTGAGTTATGTGGAGTTCCAGGACATGATGTTCCTGATTGTCAACTATTAACAGGAATTCCCACAGACCAAGTGAATTATGCTCAAGGAAACCCGTACTCAAACACATACAACCCAGTTGGAAGAATCATTCGAACTTCTCCTATAAGAACAACAATGCTTTATACGCACCAGGTCAAGCACCAGCTACACCACCAGGATATCAAAAGACTGCTCCTAATGTCCCTAGAAAATCGAACCTTGAATTGATGATGGAGAACTTCATAGCTAACCAATCTCAAACAAACAAGGACTTCTTGAACCAAAACATACACACTAGTGAGCAGATTAAGCAATTAGTGAGCAAAGTAGATGCATTAGCTATACATAACAAAATGCTTGAAACTCAGATTTCACAAGTAGCTCAACAACAAGCACCTACCGCTGCACCAGCTGGAGTATTTCCTGGACAACCTCAACCTAATCCGAAAGGACATGCCAATGCTGTGATATTGAGAAGTGGCAAGGAACTTGACGGACCTACCGATCCAAGACTTGACAATCCAGCCATGTACCAAAAACCAGACAAACCGACTGAAATGGTGAATGATCCAGAATAAAAGGAAGATGATAATCAAGAGGCAGTGGAGAAAGAAAAGCCTTATGTGCCTCCACCACCCTATAAACCACCAATTCCGTACCCTCAGAGATTAACCAATTCCAAGACGATGGGTCAGTTTAAAAAATTTGTTGAACTTCTGAAACAGTTGAATATTACTATTCCATTTACAGAAGCTATCACTCAAATGCCCTCGTATGCTAAGTTTTTAAAAGAAATCTTATCCAATAAGAAAAAGATAGAGGATAACGGAACCGTTACACTTACTGCTGAGTGTAGCGCAATAATTCAGAATAATATGCCTCCTAAGCTAAAAGATCCAGGAAGTTTCTCTATACCTTGTGTAATAGGAAAATTCGTCATTGACAAAGCTCTATGCGATTTAGGAGCCAGTATCAGTGTTATGCCCTTAACGATTTGTAAAAGGCTAGACATGGGAGACCTAAGACCAACTAAAATGTCTGTTCAACTAGCCGATCGCTCTGTTAAATATCCTATAGGCATACTAGAAAACGTCCCAGTGCGTATAGGACAATTCTATATTCCTACTGATTTCATAATCATGGACATCTCTGAAGACTCCACTACACCTATCATACTAGGAAGACCATTCTTAGCTACCGCCGGAGCTATTATAGACGTAAAGAAAGGAAAGCTAACCTTTGAAGTAGGTGAAGAGAAAGTTGAATTTATTTTAACACAATTCTTACAATCACCAGCTATAGAGGATACATGCATCTATTGGACGTAATTGACGAATGTGTAAGAGAAATGGAAATGAAAGAAACTACCTATTATGAAATTATGAAAATTCAAATCCCCCCGATTTTCGAAGATGATAATTGGCGTGCACCATATCAGGATGATAGTCTAAGCGAAAGTTTAGCACTTACACCGGATCCCATGCCAAGTAAGGATAAATCTACATTAGGGTTAAAAACTTTACCTAAGAACCTAAGATACGAATTCTTGGACACTGAATGTACAAGACCAGTTATAATCAATTCCAGTTTAGGAACAATTGAAACAAAGAAACTTTTAGATGTCTTAAAGAAATATCCAACTGCATTAGGATATAACATATCTGATCTCAAAGGAATATGCCCTTCAATCTGTATGCATCGTATTCTGCTAGAAGAAGATTGCAAAACCTCCAGAGAATCTCAAAGAAGAATTAACCCAATCCTTAGCACTGTAGTAAAGGAAGAAGTTAAGAAACTACTAGATGCTGGAATAATATATCCTATCTCTGATAGTAAATGGGTTAGTCCAGTACATGTAGTACCAAAGAAAGGAGGTATCACTGTTGTGAAAAACGCTAAAGGCGAATCGATATCACAAAGAGTAGTGACAGGACATAGAGTGTGCATCGATTATCGTAAACTAAACAAAGCCACTCGGAAAGATCATTTCCCACTACCTTTTATAGATCAAATTTTAGAACGATTAGCCAAACATTCATATTTCTGTTATCTTGATGGTTACTCAGGATTTTTCCAAATCCCTATCCACCCAGATGATCAAGAGAAGACTACATTCACATGCCCTTATGGAACATTCGCTTATAGACGAATGCTCTTTGGATTATGCAACGCTCCTGCAACCTTTCAAAGATGTATGATGTCAATCTTCGCAGATTTTATAGACAACATCATGGAAGTGTTCATGGACGACTTCTCTGTATGCGGGCAAAGTTTTGAAGGATGTCTATCGAATTTAGAAATGGTGTTAGAAAGATGTGTAAAAGTAAACCTCGTGCTTAACTGGGAGAAATGTCATTTTATGGTCAGAGAAGGAATCGTACTAGGACACGTTATATCAAACAAGGGAATTGAAGTTGATAAAGCTAAGATAGAAGTCATAAAAGATCTTCAATCCCCTAAAACCGTTCGAGAAATACGAAGCTTTTTAGGACACGCCGGTTTCTACCGACGATTCATCAAGGATTTCTCGAAGATCACTAAACCTCTTACCGGTTTATTAATGAAAGACGCTGAGTTCATATTTAATGAAGATTGTCTTAAAGCATTCGAAACTCTAAAAACAACCCTCATCACCGCACCAATCATGCAACCCCCTGACTGGAGATTACCTTTCGAAATCATGTGCGATGCGAGTGACTATGCTGTAGGCGCAGTTCTAGGCCAGAGGAAGGAAAAGAAACTTCATGCGATTTACTATGCCAGTAGAACCTTAGATTTTGCTCAGATGAACTACGTCACTACCGAAAAAGAATTGTTAGCAGTTGTCTTTGCGCTTGACAAATTCCGTTCTTACCTAGTAGGAGCGAAAATAATCGTTTACACAGACCACACTGCTATCAGATATCTATTAACAAAGAAAGATGCTAAACCAAGACTCTTGAGATGGATTTTACTCTTACAAGAGTTTAATCTTGAAATAAAAGATAAGAAAGGAACTGAAAACGTCGTAGCGGATCATTTATCTAGAATAGAAGGTATTAAACCCGAACAAGTGCCGATTAACGATGATTTCCCGTATGAACAACTGATAGCACAAATAGGAAGCGACCCAGTTCAGTTAGACATAGATGAACCAGAACCCGTGGAAACAATCCAAACAACTGTAGGACTGCCATGGTACGCTGACCTTGTCAACTACCTAGCTGCAGGAGCTCTTCCACCTGACTTAACCTATCAGCAGAAACAGAAATTCTTTCACAATATCAAACATTACTATTGGGATGAACCATTATTGTTCAAAAGAGGACCCGATGGAATTTTTCGTCGATGTATTCCCGAAGAAGAAATAGAAGATGTCATTGCTCATTGTCATTCATCTCCTTATGGTGGACATGTAAGCACTTCCAAGACTTGTGCAAAACTCTTACAAGTCGGCCTATTCTGGCCTAATTTATGGAAAGATGTCCACATCGCTGTTATAAATTGCGATCGGTGTCAACGCACCGGTAATATTTCAAGAAGAGATGAAATGCCTCAAAAAGGAATATTAGAAGTAGAAGTCTTTGACGTCTGGGGAATAGATTTCATGGGACCATTCCCATCATCTTTCGGTGATAATTACATACTCGTAGCTGTCGATTACGTTTCAAAATGGATTGAGGCTATAGCCTCTCCTACAAATGACACACGAGTAGTAATAAAGCTTTTCAAAAATATAATCTTTCCCAGATTTGGTGTGCCTAGACTCGTCATAAGTGACGGTGGCTCGCACTTCATTTCAAAAATCTTTGACAAATTACTATCTAAGTATGGAGTAAGACACCGTGTGGCAACACCATACCATCCACAAACAAGTGGACAGGTCGAAGTCTCGAACAGAGAAATTAAACAAATCTTAGAAAAGACTGTCGCCATATCTCGGAAAGATTGGTCATCTAAACTTAATGAAGCTTTATGGGCTTATAGGACAGCTTACAAGACACCCATAGGGACTACACCTTTCAAATTAGTTTATGGAAAGTCTTGTCATCTCCCGGTAGAACTAGAACACAAAGCATATTGGGCGATCAAAACTCTCAATATAAACTATAATGCTGCAGGAGAAAAGCGAATCCTCGATATTAACGAATTAGAAGAGTTAAGGTTAGATGCTTATGAGAATGCTAAGAGATATAAAGAAAGAACTAAGCGATGACACGATAAACGCCTATCTAGGAAAGAATTTAGTGTGAGAGACGTTGTACTCCTCTTTAATTCAAGACTTAGGCTCTTTCCTGGAAAACTAAAATCTAGATGGTCAGGACTCTTTGAAATAACTAGAGTGTTCCCGAGCGGAGCGATAAAAATTAAGGGTAGGAATAGTGAACCGTTCACAGTAAACAGACAACGTTTAAAACATTACCATAAAGTTGAAAATAGAGATTATGCAAATAGCCTAAGGCTTTTAGAGTTGTCCACTAATTTCCCTGATTAATCTACACCTAAGCATCACGTCAGGCTTTTGACGATAAAAACAATGCTTAGTGGGAGGCAACCCATTTAATAATTTAACCATTTTGATCATTTTATTATTTTGTTATTTATCATTTTATTATTCGTTTATTTGTTTTGTCATTTTATTATAGTTTTATTTCATTATTACTATTATTGCTTTTATATTGCATTTATTTTCTTATTTTCCTTATTTTAATTTTTAAATCACTTTTACAGATTTTCTAAAGTCTTTTCCACTTTCCTTCTCCCCCTGATTTGTTTCCTCCGTATTTACACTAACTATGGCTAACCAACCGATAAACATTATGGAAACCAAATTTAGAGGTTGGAACCAAAGAATGAAATTTGAAGAGTTATCACAGAGACCAATGGATTTGACTCTGTATCCGGATGATCTGACTATGGAAACCTTAGGTATACATGATAGCATCCTATACTTGTTTAACCGACTTGGATGGGAGAATGCACTGATTAAACAAAAGTTTGTGACTTACCGCGAGCTCACCCTTGAGTTCCTCAGCTCCTTAATTTACTTACTCGAGCGCGGTTTTGGATTCAGGAAAGGATTTATCAGTTTCCGCCTATTCGGAATATAATATGACTTTAACCATAGAGAACTAGCTGACTTATTAGGATTCCCTAGTGGACCCTTTGCTTTTACTACCACACAGGTAGAATTGATGGACATTGAGCTGGACTTCTTTTGGGGAACCTTAACCGGAAATTACCATCCTGAACCAAATAACATGAACAATGATGAGATACATAACCCTGCTATCCGCTATTTCCATAAGATCCTTGCCCACACCTTCTTTGGAAAAGAAGAAAACGTTACTGGAGTATCTAAAGATGAGATATTCATTATGTCATGTCTGACTAATGGACAACCAGTCAATGGTGTGCCTTTCATGATGCAAACCTTCACCCGAATCCAAGAAGAACCTGATTTACCCATATTGGTAGGAGGTCTTGTCACCATGATTGCTGATGCCTTAGGACTTAGATACCAATTACACAGGTGTAACCGTTTAGGTACCATCCGTCCTATGAATCTTAACTTTTGCTTTAACCGTCATATCATAAGGAATTTAGGACAACCACCTTTCGAGTACCTAATCAGGAATGAAGTAGTAACCCTGTTCACACTACCAAACCATGCTAGAGTCAGTGTTCACAATAAAGATAATTGGCTTTATGAGCTTACCCCTCCTGACTATCCATCTACTCCTGAAACACCTCAATCCTACAAGATAAGGGATGATATAATGACCGATGTAGAAAGTGACCTTGAGACACCTCCCGGTTACCATGACATTGCACACACTGATGAAGTGATTGAAACCCCTGAAATGAATCAAGTAGACTATGCTGACAACTTAAAGAAAATCATGAATACTCTTGAAGTTTACCAAGCCGATATAAATACTGTTAAAGATGAGATTAAAAGCATGAGATTGGACGTCATAGGTTTAACTGACATAACATGTGAGCAATTCTACCACCTGAACTCTGCAATTGAAGATTTGAAGAAGCACTTTTGAAAATGCTGTAGTGATCTAACTTATTTTACTTATTGTTTTCGTTTCTAGTTAGTTTAACATTTCGCAAACATTTTCGCACTTTTATTTTATTAATGTAATTTCCCTTCAATTATATCAAACGCAAGGCACTTCTAGTTTTACAAATTTTTCCAATTGAATCAATTTCTATGCTTTCAATTCATTTACTGTTATGTTTAAATTGATTAATGTTTTATATAATTTCTAGTGTGATGAAATTTACTAATTTATGTTGATCTAAAAATATTATATATTGTTTGTGTTAAAATTAAATGAGAAGTGATCATAAAAAAAAGAAAAATTGTATTGAACGTGAGAGATAATTCATTCTGGAAGAAAAAAATTCTAAGTTTTAAATCCCTCACGGTCGTCATCACCCTCTTACGATCGTGACAAGCTAATTAGCGCGTCACGACCGTCATTCTCTCATCACGACCGTGACGACCCCTGTTATAGGAATTCTGAGAAACAAAACTGTTCTTCTTCGAAACCTCTTCTTTTTCAACTTCCACAACATTTAGAAACCCCCCATTATCTCTTCCAAGTCCCGTAACCTCCCATTACCCTAAATAAATTCCATTAACCTCTCCATTTACTCCAAACCTCTCACATTCAATTTTACACTATAATCAGAACCAATTTCTTCACATTTTTCACTTTTCTCACAAAACTCAAAAACCTCTCATCTCCCATTCCCGTACTTGCATGCAATGGAAGAAATTCAGTTTAGAGATGGTGAGCATGGAGAAAATCAGAGACAGAAGTTCATCAGGTTTCAGAACCGTGGTGTTCAACCCACTCGATATGTCGACACTGACTGTTTGAGAGAGTTGGGAATGCTCAACGGTGTGAAGCTCCTGCTCCGGAAGGTTGGTTTGTGGCACCTATGCAGTCAACCCCAACCTACATTCGAACTCCTGACATTGGAATTTTTGAGTTCGTTTCATTACATCACTCCTACCGGTTCACAAAGTCAACTCACCGGCGTTGCTAAGTTCAGATTGCTCGGCCGCGAGTTCGAACTTACACAAACAAGGATCGCCGAGTTGCTAGGTTTCGATCACGGCGATGATGCTCATCTCCGCGTGCCGGACAACTTCAGTGAAACCACTTTCACCTTATGGCACGACATCACCAACACCCGTGCCACTGCCTTTCAGAGCCTAAATGCTACGCATATCCATAACCCGGCGATCCGCTACTTTCATCGCATCATCTGCAATACCATTTTTGCAAGAGAGAGCAATCACAAGCTTAACTCCAAAGAGCTCTTGTTCTTGCACTGCGCCTTAAATGACGAGCGCATCAATGCTACCCCATTCATGTTGTCCCATATCCAGTCCATAACGCAAAGAGGCGCAACCCCCTTCTACATAGGCGGGATTGTCACCACCCTCGCCATTCAGTTGGAGCTTGGTGACTTGATTATCAATTTGCCTCGCATAGCCGCAGAGTTCCTAACGAAGAATTATTGCAGGTCCGCCCACTTGATTGCTCAGAGAGAGGATGGCAGGTTCAACCCTGTTATCCAAGGCATTGTTTATCACCACATCATCTTGCCGTGCCGTGACCGCATCGATCCGTCCAACCGAGCCAACTGGCTATTTGCTTTACCGGATGCTTTCGGCCACGCCCCCATTATTGATGAGCAGGCCGATCCACCAGTGGACGAGATGCAAGAAACCATGGATGCAGCTGAGCCTGTCCAGGACATTCCTGAGTCCTCCACCCGACAGCCACCTGCACAGGAATTCACACTTGAAGACGTCCTCCGTGCGATTCATCAGCAAAATCAGATGAATGCCGCATTGGAGCGAAGGCAAAAAGAGCAACATGATGCGCTACTTTCAGCTGTTGCCGCTAACCAGAGGACGACTGATGAGAAGCTCGGCGAGATCTTTAGCGAGCTAGAGTCTTTGCGTATTGATATCACTGCTCTCACCGGCACCAGTTCTGACCCTGAAGCGACTCCGACCAGACGCTCCCGCACCAGAAGCCGAGGCCGTGGTCATCAGCAGCCTTAGTTTTAGTTTTTGTTTATGTTTTTCCATTTCCGTTGTTTGTATTGTACTTTAACCGCTATTATATCACAACATTAAGGACAATGTCTGATATAGTGTGGGAGAGGTACCTTTCATTTTTCCGCATTTCCCTTTCCGTTGTATTTCCTTTTCGTATTTTAATGAAACAAAGCAATATTTGTGCTATTTTCTTTAGTTTCGAATTCTCCCCGTTTATTTAGCCATACCGAAAAAACTTTTTAATTTTATCTTCGCATTACCTGATTTACCTACGAAATCATAGTTAGGAAGCTGAGAAAGATTCAACAAGATCGATACAATCTTGACACCTTAGACTTCCCACTTAAGCATTCCGTTCCGATAATTGTTACGACTACACCTTAAGTTTAAGTTCAAAAGTAACCCCTAGTAGTTTATACTAGCAGTCAGCACCGTCTGAACACAAACCACGTGGGGCGCCGATGAATATAAGTGTTTGATGCCTAATCTATAATGATCCTTCACATCTCGATGCCAATGAAAAGAAAATGCACCAAAGTACACGGTCGAAATAAAAGAAACGAGAAGTATGAAAAGGAGTCCATTGCGGGTTGGTTCAGAGGTACCTGGTTCTGAACTTGGTAGGGCGTGCTACGGCTCAATCCCCCACAACCTCCAAATCGGATAATGTATGTAGGGTTACCACATTCGTGTACCAGACCCCGTGCTTATAAAGGATCAAAGTCACTAACCGGCTACTCCACTACCTGCGTGCTAAGGCAAAAGGCTTAATGTGATTGCGCTAGAATGAAACTGGGTGAAATAAGATCGAAAGACTCTAGGTGGAATCGTAACGAAATTACCGAATGTTTTGTTTAACGGGAAATCGACGACTTAGCTTGTTGCTTGTGTCATTAGTGTATCGTTAGTGTTTTATCCCAGTACCGGTTTATCCGACAAAACGATTCCTCGTATGGTTTGTTATGTGCGTGCGTCGATGAAAACCTGTCCGACAATTTTCAACCGACTATTTGCTTGAGGACAAGCAAAGGTTTAAGTTTGGGGAAGTTTGATAACGAGAAAAAGTATCGTTTTATTGCTTATGTTTCAATGTCGTTTTATCGCACATTTGCCGTTTTTACACCCGATTCCTCGAGTTTTCTTTGCCATTTTGCAGGTATATCAATTACAGAGCTAAATCATGAGCCACAAGTGAAATGAGCAAAAACAACCATGAAAAGAAGAAGAAAAGAGGAATTCTGCATAATCTGCACATTTTGTAACAGTCACGACTGTCACCTAGGAGTCACGACCGTGACACGCTAAAAGGAGCAGTCACGGTCGTCACCAATCCCTCACGACCGTGATGCGCGTAGGACACGAGAGACGAGCGTGACACCCTTGTCACGAACGTGACAAGGGGAATTTAGGGTAATATGCTGAGACTTGGTCATGTACGTGCGTGCTACGTGAATTCAACCTTCCTATTCTCCCGCAGACCAAGCCATGCAACTTCTCCCTGGATTTTCTCAGCATTTACGAAGCCCATGCAATTATTCCAACTGCCAAGCCCAATTATGATTCTATAAATAACTTAGTTTCAAAGAACAATTTACAGAGTTTTATTTTTACTTTTCTTGCGGAAGCTCTGCCGTATTTTCATTGTATCCTGTTCATTTATTTTTCCAGCATTTATTTGTTCTTGTTTTAGTTTATATATCCCAACCAAACCATATAACAATTTCCAACATTAGGAAATTATTATAATTTAATTTCTTTCAAAGCCTTCAGAATTTCTTTCAGCAATTTTTATTTCCGATTCCGGTCCGTACTCCGAACTTTCCAGATTGTGGAAGAAGGAGTCTAACATTTTAATTGTTATCCAGGTTTTTATTTAAATTGCGTTTATATTAATGTTAAGCATTTATTTTTCTGTTATGCATATTTTATTTCGTATTTCTCTGTTTCTGTCTCTGTCTGGTTCAACAATCATGAGTAGCTAAACACCTTAGGGCGGTATGTAATTAAAATCAACTAAATCGGTAAAATCAATTCTAGGCTTAAAATAATTAAGAACTTAAAATTCTGGCTGTGACTTTTTATTATAAAATCAATCTTTTTGTTACGAGAGTAAGGAAAGTGTAATAGGTTAGGTCAAGACCACGAGAGTGTGAGATTTTAATCAGATAGCTAAAGTTATGCATTTAATTTAAACACAGCGAGAGCGCTTTAAAATGAATTAGAATTATTAAGTTTCCAAAAATTATTTCTAAACACTTATGGGCTAGCGAGAGGAGGCATAGGGCTTTAGGGGTAAGATCTGAGATAAGACCACGAGAGTGTGAGTCAAAGATATTTAAACTGGTAACCTCTACAGAATAGATTAAGTGAACCATTTTTATAAGCCTAGATTAGATTGACCCGCCTAAGTTAGCATAATTACATACCGACCGCCTTAGTATTATTTTATCAAACTTAAATTTAATTCCCGCCTTTAATCTTTAAAAACAACCAAAAATCGTGACAACCATTCACCTTAGCTAAACTAGTAAATCCTCTAGCACTAAGTAATCATAAAGTCCCTGTGGATCGGTAATCTTAAATATTACTTCGATAGGCTGTGCACTTGCAGTTAAGATACCGCTAGACACATATTAGAGTACGTCTTTAGCCCATCAAGCACCCAAAATTCACAACGTCTGAGTTGTTCCGGAGCTGCATCTATAGAACATTCCTAACTTTATTTTGTTCAGGAAATGCGCCTCCGGAACCTTCTGCAACTTTAAGTAGTGTGCCATTGTCGTCACCAACCTTCGAAATTTGAATTTTTGATGTCCTGATCATCCAGTTAAGCCAACAAACAATACCTACATTGTCTCTATACTATGTTTCTAAAAGTATCTAACGATTTCTACACCTAAAAGTCTATTCTAAATCAATTACGGAGAAAACTTGGAAATAACTCAGAAGCTCGTAAACTCAAAAACTTATCGATTATATTGAGCTATGAATGGTTAAGAGTGTATTGATCATTGCAGTTGATGCTCTGTGTCGATCTCGAGTGAAAAAATGTGGTTTGGTGGAAATGAAATTTTTGAAGAGTATGCGAGAATGGGGGAGGAGTTTAAAGGAAGGAGATGAAAAGTGAAGAATGAGGGAGGAGAAAAGGTCTGTCGCGAAGTGTATCAAAAAATGTTTCGGAGATACATAACTTAAAATATTTCGTAGATATATTTCTGGAACAAACCAAGGTTAAGTAAAAAAAATGGTGCGTTCGGAGGTACATCTTCGGAAGCAGAGGGACATTTTTGAAAACGTACATGGTGTGTAAGAACCCCAAGAGGTTGGGTAAGAAATTCTAAAAAAAAATATGGAGTGTGTTCAAATTCTAAAACCCATAAAGTTATTTTGTAGCGTTTAGAATTCAAAAGGGTTTTTAAGAGAAGTTTAAGGTGTGTCAAAAGAAGCAATTATCTTTGGGTAGTGTTTACTGCATTCTATCTGGTTTTCATTAATCTGGTTTTCATTAATCATATGAAAATCTAAAAATGCTCCTTTGCATCGTTTGAAGATTGAAGTTCAGATGTATCAATTATATAACAAATGTCTTCATCAAAAAGACATCCTCATCCAAGTAAAAAATGATCTGAATTTCAATCATCAGGATATTTTTTGGAACAATATTGCCAGTACGTTTTGCATGTATCTAAATTTCAATCCTCAGAATATTTTTCGAAACAATATTGTTTGTACGTTTTGCTTGTGTGTTAAACAAAGAGGTGAATATGGATTTCAAAATCTGGGCAAATCCTTAGCTAGTATTTTACACATTGCATGAGTCTTTATTTCATAACAATGATGTGAATTCGAATTTCAAAGTTCCGACAAACCCCTGGAACAAATATGCTTGCTGTTTATTCATAACTATAGGGTGGATTTAGATTTTAAAATTCAGACAAACCTCTTGACAGTAACTAGGAAGAAATTTCCAAATCATTTGAAAATCATTCATTATTCACCCAATAAATCATACATATAAGTCAATCATAACTAAGATCAATTTTTGACAACTCATTTGTAAATCATATAACAATCATTCATAAAATACAATTAATCTTACAAATTTTTAGAAAATTTACATCAAAATACAAATAAAAATACAACTATTGGGTATATTTAACGCCCATGTCCCCCCCGCGCCTCCTAGACTGCAATGCATTTTGTGTCTCTACTAAGATTGTTTGTAAAATGACCATTTCGGGAGTACATTCCTAAAACACTCTTATAGATATGACCTCTCTCCCAATATCAACAATATTATGACGTATATACAATACAGTTTTGACATAGTTTAGCCTTGTATGTTCCTCTTCTAACAACTCTTGATGAGTTGGCCTAGTTGAATCTCCTTATGGTTCTAGTGTCATGTAAGGATGACACACTCTATAAAACCATTGGATGTAACTATATATTGTATTCCATGGACAAAGAGCTGGAACACTACATACCTTTGACACCAAATGCTCATGGTAGTCCACAAATATCACATCAATATCTCTGGGGTGCGTCTGGAGTTTGAAATTAAAACATTTTCTTTACTTATATTTGACATAAGTTTTCATACATATGAATTCCAGAATCCAAAATTTGAAAATATTTCTAAAATTTTGCCATAGTGGGTGAGTAAGACATGAGGTGTAGTGAATAATTCTCTTATCTTCTATAAATTCAATCCTAGTCCAAAATTTTGAAGAATTAAGCCCTTTAAAAGGTGAATTCTAACCCAATCCCAATCCAAAGATTTGTCATAATCGGTCTCGTTAAGCTAACTCAATTGGTAGTTATGCATGGACATCAAATGTAGGGGTGCAAATTTGAACCCACGACATCCCATTTGTTCACCTTTAAAAGTGAATTCTAGCCACTAAACTACTTGTTAAAAAAGGTTTGTATAATTTAATGGTTTCGACTCTATTCCACACATACAAAAAAGACTGTCTAAATCATCCGAATGTGTGTAACACCCGAGGCCGAAGAGGGAGGAGAGTGATTACATATAACACCCGAGAGTGAGAGAGTGGTTGTCGGTGCACGAGGCATGGCAATGAGACACTCCTAACAACTTCTAGGAAAATATCGAATTCACATCGGAATGAGAGGGATCTTGAGGTTGTGTAGGTATGAGACTGCATGGTTGAAGGAAGACTTATAAGGATTAATTGGTACTACCTATACCAACAAGATGCATTTTCTTTTTGATAGGGTAAAAAATAAGAACTCCATAGTTAAGTGTGTTTGACTTGGGGTAGTATTTGAAAGGGTGACCTTCTAGGAAGTTTCTCGAAAAGTGTTTGAGTGAGGATAAAGCATACTGAAAAGACCCTTGTTAGTTTGTAGGGTCCGTCAGTAATCATGAAAGCAGCCTGGGGAGTTACAAAACGATATCAAAGCAGACCTCTCCCAATACGATGTGGTTCGGGGACGAACCAAGCGGAAGCTGACGGGCATGTAACATCCGTGTGAGTGAGGACAAAGCATGGTGAAAAGACCTATGTTGGTTTGTGGGGTCAGCTGTTAATCCAGAAAGTCGTATGAGGCGTTGCAAATGGTATCAAAGCAATCTTGAATGTACTCTAGGGCGTTGTAAATGGTATCAGAGCCTGGTTTCGATCATGCTTTGTCTTCACTAACACATTTTTCGAGAAACTTTCAAAAAGGTCACCCATCCCAAAATTGCTCCAAATCAAGCACACTTAACTGTGGAGTTCTTATGGAACAAGCTACCGAAAAGAAGATGCATCTTATTAGTATAAGCAGTACCAATTAATCCTTATAAGTCTTACTTTAACCATGCATTCCCATACCTGCACAACCTCAGGATCCCTCTCATTCTGATGTGAATTCAGTTTTTTCCTAGAAGCTGCTAGGAGGAGTGTCTCATTGTCATGCGTCGTGCACTGACTACCACTCCCTTACTCTTGGATGTTACATGTAACCACTCTTTGCCTTATTCGGCCTCGGGTGTTACAAAATGCACTTCTGTAATCTTACAGTGCGTCTATAATTGTGTGCTCATAAAATAATCATTGTGTGCGCTATCTTTTATCATACGAAGAAGCAAATCTCACAATTGAGCAATGAAAAAACACTTATCGAAACCAACCACATTTTCATATTCCTCACCTGACATGTTATGGGAAGAAATTGATGTTTCTTATTTTGTTACAAATATCATATATCTTATATTGTTCTCTACAAAATGCTAGATATATGTTTTATTAATGAGTTTCAATCTCAACATCCAAATAAATACAAGACAAAGAAAGAAACCAAAATCCAATCAACATGTGATAAGACTGAGTGACACCACCACTGGACACTTATGACAAGGTCTTAAATACTTGAATATTAGAGATGTCAATCATCCAACATCATTTTGATTCATAAGGAAGTTTACGGGAGTGCATATCCGGATTTTAGAAGTGTACTTTCGGATTAGTTTTTCACAAAATAAGGGTGACTTGTGAAATGTTGAAGTGTGGGTATTTTAGGTGCGTCCGTCAATGCATTTTCAAACTTTAAGAGTATTTTTGGATTTTCACTAAGGTGCGCTAGCATTCCATAAGGTAGGAAAATTAACCCAAAAAATATTGTAAATAGGTTTTAGACCAATTCAATTTCATCTTAAATATACTTCAATTTGTCTTATATAAACGGTGGGATGCTCTTTCCACCCTTAAGTGTGCATCTCACACCCTCAAAAATCCAGAAATGCCCTTCAAGCGTTTGGAGATGCATCTTCGGATGCACCCTATCGCTCCCGAGATTTTCATCCTAGTACAAACGCGAAAGTGACGCGGAAAAAGGTAGAGTCGCCAACCAGACATTTTTATCCCAAGGAAAGGGAAAAGTAATGCTGCACAAACCAGGGAAAAAGGAAAGAACAAAGTCTTGCGAACCAGAGAGAACAGGTAAGGGAGTCGGTTACGTGAAGGAAATGTATTAGCACCCATTCACGTCCGTCGTACTCAACGGGATCCACACTTGCTTGTACTGTTTCAAATGGTAAGAATAATCTGTTGCTAAACTGGAAAGAAAAGAATGAGAAAAATGTATGAAAAATAAAGAATATGCTCGAATGGGCCCTACCCCACTGCCTACGTATCTCATAGGGAATGAGAATCAGAGTCAATGTAGTTCCCCTAACTAGGGAGGGAATTTGTTTTGTTTTTTTATGATTTAATTGCTTATGCTTATGCTTAAGTGTTACAGGCTCGTCTGGAACGAGTGCGTTTACCGTCTTGCAAAGAGACACGTCGAAGCGAGTTGTTTCATTAAGAGTGAAGGAGATAAGATGAGAATTCCCGCAGGAAAGACGCTTATTGTTGGTTTGTAACTTTTAGAAGTTTTTTATTTGAATTTGCATAGAAGTGTTTTTGTATTTTTAATGAAGAAGTGCTTTTTAGATTTTCTTCGTGAGAATGACTTCAAGTTTAGACTTGTACAAATCTTGCATGGCATTTGCTCGCAATCAAGTCTTTGAGCTAACTACCTTTCTCTTCCAAACAGCCTCTTACAAGACGGTATAATACCATAACTGGTGGACACAATATTTTGAAGGCCACTTCTCTTAAGAGCACTTCCGAAAAATACTTTTGAATGCCTTTTCCAACATGCAAGAGAACCCAAAACAGAAAGAAGGAATATACTACTCCTATCTTCCAATTTCTTTATATTCTTTGACTTCTCACACATTTTTATTTATGCATATATGTGAACCTGAAACAAAAGATCCCATTACTGCTGAAGACCCTTCCACCACTCCTGAAGCCAAAGAAGACGAAGAACCTCAAAAGAAAAAGGTAAGTTCTTCCTTATCAGAACATCAACTTGCATTGAATTTATCCTAATACTTTTCCTTTCAGATTCGGCCACGCGATCCCGACTATTTTACAACCTCTAAGCCCAAGAAGAAAAATAAGTCTAAAAAGGCCACTTCGACACAGGTACATAACTTCATTTCATCTTTAGTAGCATCCTTCTGATTCAATTAATTAATTCAACTTACTATGTAGGCGACTCCAAAACCTATTGAGACCTCGGTTGAGGTCGAAAACTCAGAAGATAGTGAGAAGACTCTCATCTTTTCTAGGCCTAAACCTAGAGCTTCCCCTATGCCAAGTGTTAGCAAGAAAAAAAACTCCTCAAAAACCAAAATAAAAAAAGGACACTGTCACCTTGACCGCTGGTCCATCCCACAAAGTAAAGGGAAAATAAACATAGGGAGAAAGAAAAGAAGGAAAACAAGACCTTCCCATTTATGATAATCAGTTGTAGGACGAACCCAAGAACATTCCTGTTGAAGATTCAGAAAAAACTAACACCAAGGTAATCCTCGACTCAACCTGCAACTCTTTCTCCTTTGCATTTCTCAATTTGGGCTTCGAATCACCATTGCCTTTATTTTAGGAAACACTAGAAACAAACAAGAACGAGGCAGAAAAATACCAGGTATCCCTTTGTTCGATTCCTTCTGAAACACTTTCTCACATTCATTGGCCATATTTTATTGATTCCAACATTTCATTTGTCCATCCATCAACTAAACCAATCGGCGAAACAATAAATGCACCTCCACAACTAAATCCTGAAATAGAGGCTAATGTTGAACTTTCTCCTCAATGAAATGAAGAATTAGATGAAACCATAACTTATGTCCAAGACAACATTACTCAAGATGATCCAAAACCCAACAACCTATAAATGACAAACGAAGAGCAAATTGTCCCAAATGTCGAGACTTCCCCAACAAAAGAAAAAGATCAACCCACTACCCACGAGAGGGATCAAACCTAAGCTATTATTCATGATTCTCCATCAAACACCTCTTTGATCCAAGAAGAAATTCTTTCCCTTAAAAGGAAGAACCAGACAAAGGCTCTAAAAGGCTCCAAAAACTCCGTAAATTTTCGACACGTTGAAGATCCAATCATTCCTTTGATGCTTCATTAGCTGATACAGGTGACAATTGGATGAACCTCTTAATCCAACAATTGAAGGCTAATATATTTGAGGTTGATCTAATCAATGCCATCGAAGGGGCGCTCAACTTGAGATTGATTCAACGTTTGTTGGCTAAGTTCAACAAACATCGGGTTTCTGACTCTAGGGTCCAATTCTTGTTCGAGTTTGAAGCTTACTTCAAACAAGTCTACAAAGATATCGACCTCAAAAGAACAAACAACATTCAAATCCAAAAAGTGAAAGATGCCATGGTTATAGCTCGGGACCTGAGTGATGCGTCTTAAAAAGAGGTCGATAAGCTCGAAGCTAAACTCCAAGCATACACAGACAAGAAAGTTTCAATCGATAAATAGATTGCACAACTTTGTGTAAAAATCCTTGAGAAGACCAAAGAAATCGACAATCTAGAAAAGCAAAAGGCTGAACTTGCATGGATAATGGATATTAGATAGTAAATGAATAATTCAAATATTTGGTTAAAATATGTGGACATGGGTGATTAAAAAATGGTTTAGCAAATGGATATGCACCTCCGCCAATATTTTCCACTCAACCATGAAACTTTGATTCTCAATTCCAAAACTTGAATTACCACCACTGAAATCCACTAATGCATCAAACTGAATAACAACCAATCTTGACTTTTTCTAACAAATCTCTGAATCTCTGATAGAAATTGAAATAAATCTTGAATCATTTTGAATTTGTCTGAGTCAATCCATGGGAAAATAAATCCACATCATGCACACTTGAATTAATGATACTTTGATCTTGATGAACTTCACACAAGACAACCTGACTTTGAATGCACATTGCGTGAGAAATAGCCCACTAAAATAGATAACTTGCAATTGAAGCAAACTCTGAATGGTTTGACCAAGATGATGTCAAACTTGCATCTGATTTCGATCATGAATGAATCACCATGCTTGACTTGATGTTATGCAATTGCCTTTGACATCCCTGCAAAACCCTTAGCACACAGAGAAAGAAAACAAGCAAACTACAACATGTTTTTGGTATATTGGTTAGAGGTTAGTAAACATAAATAAACATAAAGCAAGTAAGAAACACGCATGTGCTTGGTGATATTCCTCATAAGCAAACCCACAAAGGATGGCAGGAGAACCAATGTTTGTGATCTTGTTTGAATGCAAAGATGCAAATAATAGATGAGATCCTAGGGTTAAAAATTAGGGTATGACACACTCCAAGTATTTTCATTAAATTCAGACATACGTGACAACCATTTGATACGATCTGATGCACAACTCTCTTTAGAAATACTTTCATTAAACCAATTTATGAAAGTTTTGTTATGATCTGTCAACAATCATTTTTCATTCATCCAAGAGATTTTTTTCCCTTTAAAAGGCTTTTGTGAGCGGTCAAGTAAGGTTGAACTTCACTAAGATTATTCAATATATGCAAATATGCTTGAAGAAATACATCTCGGGGAAATGTCTTAACATTTAAACCTTAAATACCTCTACCATCATAAAATCCATCATGATGAGACTCCGAAATTCCTCTAAAGGAAGCTTCTGATAAATAGTTTGTACAAAACTCAATAGCTTCTTCTGTGATGTACCTTTCTACGATCGAAGCTTCCAGACGGTGATGATTCTTTAGATATCCTTTAAAAATCTTCATGTCATTCTCTACCAGATACATCCACCGTAAATAAATTGGACCACAAATTCTAATCTCCCTTACTAGATGAACAATTAAGTGAACCATAATGTCGAAGAATAATGGAGGGAAAAACATCTCTAATTGGCACAAAATAACTCCAGCTTCGTGTTCCAAGTCATATAAATTTCTAGGATCAATAACTTTACTGCATATAACATTGAAGAATAAGCACAATCTGATTATAGTTACCTTCACATTTCTTGGTAAAATACACCATAGATAGCCACTGGTAGAATTTGTTGCATCAAGGCATGACGATCATGAGATTGCAAGCCAACTAATTTGTGATCGTTCTCTGACACATGTTTCTTCACATTTGATGAGTACCATTGAGAACTTTGATACCTTGCAAACAATTGCAAAAAATATAAAAAATTCTTCTCTTTTTTAGAAAGAGTGTGACATGTTAAGGGAAAATGGATTCTATTTCCTACTTCTTTTGGGGCTAACTCTTGTCGTATACCCATCACAACCATATCATCGTAAAATTTCTTAGTATATTTTGTCACAACCATATCACATATATACACATCATCAACATCAACACCTTCCTCCAAAAAAATGTCATAAATATTCAATTAATGACGTTAAATAAACATCAATGTTGTTGTTTAGTTGTTTTGGACCCGAAATCATCATCGATCACATCGTTACTTGCGCTTCATGCCCAACCATGGAGATATGTTGTAAATTATGAGAAGAGCATGCCATGATATAAGGTTAGTACTCAAATTACCAAAAGGACTCATTCTGTCGGTGGCAATTCCAAGCCTAAGGTTCCTCGATTTAAGGGCAAAATTTAGATACAAGGAATCAATTTTCTTCCACTGCAATGAATAAGCTACATGGCAAATTTTTCCATCACAAACTCTTTCATCTGCATGCCATCTAGTATTTTCTGCGTCACTAATATTAACAAACAATCTCTTGAACCTTGAAATTATCGGTAGGTACCACATCACCTTGTCAAGAACACCCTTTCTAGTTACACCATCATCGTCATCAACACCATTGTCCTTCTTCTTGTAGTGTGACTCCCTGCACCTCGGGCACTCCTTCAAGTTTTCAAAATATTTCCTATATAATATACAATCATTATAACATGCATGTATTTTGACATAGTCCAAACCCATTGGACACAATATCTTCTTGGTATCATAACATGTTTTTTGATAGTCGCGAGTCGTTTGAACTGGATCTGCCTTTCGAATTTTTGATTTATGACAATCTCAAAACATTATTTCTTTCTCCTCATCACTCAATGGTTTTAAGGCACAATTCTACAATCTCCACATTAACGAAACTTTAGTGATGTCAATATATTCATCAACCACCTTGATGCTTTGTATCATATTGAAACACTATTCAACAATCTTGATCAAGCCCAGACTATCCCTAAAGCTTGATCTTGTGACTTGCATCCACATGTTTCCAATCATATATTTTTATTTTGTTTTGATAGTCTATCAAGCCCAGAACCATATGGTTCTTCAACCATCTTTAAATCCACCTACTTTTAAATATGTTTGAATGTCTATGTTTATGTCTTTTGCAATCTTTCAGCCATATTTATAAAATTTTAATGATCTTACAAATCTAATTATATGAATTGCTTTTGCAATCTTTCAGCCATATTTATAAAATTTTAATGATCTTACAAATCTAATTATATGAATTGTTTGGATCAAATTATGTTTATCATCAATGTTTATTTTTGTATTTATGTTTGAAATTGATTTTAATTTTTGAAAATACTCTAACTCAAAATTGGTTTAGTTTCTAAAATATTTAAAAGTAAAATAAAAGATAAAGAAATGATTTTAAAATTTTCAAAAACAAAAAATAGAAAATCGTCCCAAACATAACTTATATTTGAGAAAAAAAATCATATAATTAAATATTAAATCTCAATCTTTTATTTTAAATCTAATTTTTATTATCTTTAAATTTAGTTTAAAGTTTCCTTTCTTTGCTGGTTGAGAATATTTATAATGATGGTCCGGACAAGGTTGAAAAAACTTGAGCATTTTTGATGCATCACATTCACATGTATTTTGACAAGTCAATGTTGTTTCATATTCAAAGAAAATAACACTGCCAAACCAAACGAGACGACGTGCGCAGAGTGACCTATATTATATATGCACCCTCATAATTTTTTCATGAGTGATTAGTATATCAATTATTATTAGTATTTTCCTTAGATCTTTTAACTTAATAATTTCTTCAATCCCTTAACTCAACTAACCCCTAACCCCTTCGAACTCATCCCCCTGTTAAATAGTCTAGTGTTATTTATTACAAAACAATTTGAAGAATAAAAGCAAGAATATACGCATATCATTATTTAGAAGATATTTTTATTTTATTATAAATTTATTTATTTTTATAGGAATTATATGATAATGGTGATAATGAAGGGTTGCGTTTTTCTCACGAATAAACATTTTTCTTTATCATAAACTAGTGGGATATCCATTGTATTCATACGTCATGTTTCGAAAATCACTTGTCAATGTATTTTTTTCTTTTCAATCTCAGCTTTTTATAAAGTGTATCAAATATTATATAGATTATTTATCCAAAAAACTCTATTGCGTTTACATTACAAACGATTACAATTTTAAATTTGCAAATTCATTGGAACTTATCGAATATAACATAAAATTCAATTTTATTAAATTGATACTATAATGCAATTTTTTGAGTAGGGAGAGAAGGTGGTATTGCTATTTTATGGCATAAATCTTCAAATTGTGTTATTCAAAATTACTCTCAGAATCATATCGATGCAACTGTGAATGACACAACCCATGGTACATGGAGACTTTTCTATGGTCATCCCGACACTTCGAACCAGAGAACCTCATGGAACCTCCTTTGTCAGTTGTCCGAAACCTCCAATCTTCCATGGTGCATTATGGGTGATTTCAATGACATCCTTTCCCCTGATGAAAAAAAGAGGAAGAGTCGAGAGACCCAACTAGTTGATTAACGGTTTCCGTCAAGCTGTCCAAGATGCGGGACTGGTGGATATTCCTATGGAAGGCCACAATTTTACATGGTTCAAGACTCTCGGTACGGATAGAGCGGTTGAAGAAAAATTAGACCGAGCAATGGAAAACAATGATTGATGCTTTCAATTCCCAGAAACTCGGGTGAGATGCCTAACGACTACCACATCTGATCATTATCCAGTCTTGCTTCATTGTGAAAACTTTACGGTTCACCAACGAATTCAAACCGGATTCAGATTTGAGAATGCTTGGTTAACTGAACCCGATTTTGAGAATTCCTCAAAGAGAAATGGCGTAATATTGAGATCGATTCTATAAGTGCTAAACTGGAGGTTTGCGGGGAACGCATGCTGCACTAGAGCAAACAGAACTGCCACAAGATAAGAAAAGATATAGATAAAGTTCTTTGGAAAATTGAAAGAATTCGCAATCAAGTCACATAAGGAAATGTTAATTACTTCAATGCTCTAAAAAAACAGTTGAACTCTTTCCTAATTAAAGATGATCTTTACTTGAAGCAAAGAGCTAAAGCTCATTGGTTCAAAGACAAGGACCTAAACACCCGATTCTTTCACGTTACAGCTACTATCAGGAAGAAGATTAATACAATAAAATCCCTCGCCAACAATAATGGGGAAGTCTGTTCCACGACGGAGGAGATGTGTAACATTGTGCACAACTATTTTTCTAATCTTTTTCAGAAGAAAACTAGCACTAGAGAGAGAGTACTACAAGCTATTCCCAAATCCATCTCAAAATTTGATAACAACATGTTGACGACACCGTTTGTTTTCGAGGAATTTAAAGAAGCATTATTTTCGATGCAAGGGGACAAAAGTCCTGGCCCCGATGGATATAACCCAAAATTTTATCAGCATTTTTGGGATTTATGTGGGAAAGAGATATTTCTTGCGGGCTGTTCGTGGTTAGATAATGGATGCTTTCCTCTCAATATAAATAAGACAAACATAACACTTTTTCCTAAATGTGAAGTTCAAACCTCATTAAAAGATGGGAGACCTATTGCTCTTTGTAATGTGCTTTATAAGGTGATTGAAAAAGTCCTGGCTAATCGGCTAAAAAAGTCTTATTTAAGTGTGTCTCTGACAACCAATCAACTTTCGTTCCTGAGAGATCTATTCTCGATAATGCGATGACATCCATAGAGGTGGTTCACTACATGAAGTCTAAAACAAAGGGTAAGGTTAGAGAGATAACTCTTAAACTCGATATTAGTAAAGCATACAATATGATTGACTATGACTACTTAAAGGATGTTCTAATTACTATGGGATTCAATCAAAAGTGGGTTCGGTGGATTATGTTTTGCGTGGAAACTGTTGACTATTATGTTAATCTTAATGGTAATTCGGTCGGTCCGATCACTCCTTGTCATACCCTAAATTTTGACCAGAAATTTTTCGTTTTTGTTCATTTTTGACGCATTTTCGCCAATATATCGAAAATCAATTTTTGCATTTTTTAGTTAAAATATCCGATTAATCATCAATCATGCCTTTTCTTAATCAATTTTATCATCCCGCGTCATTTTTATTTTTATTTTTAAATTTATTTAGAAGTTTTGTTTAATCATTATCTAGTTTATTTAAAATTAGCTTTAGTTAATATTTAGTTAGTTTAATTTAAATCTAGTTTATATATAAATTTAGTTTAATTCTTATTTAATTAAATTTTATTTAAGGTTAATCTTAATTTTTAGATAAAATTAGTTTAGTTATACTTTAGGTTATTTTTTTATTAGTTATCATTAATTAGGTTATTCTAATTAGATCTTTTAGTTTTAATCAATCACATTTTAACCTTTTATTAGTTTATATGTAGGTTTTGTTTTAGTTTAATATATATATTAAATTATTTAGAATTAGTTTTTTTAATGATAATTAAATTTATTTAGTCTAAAATAATGCAAAAAATAGAGAGTTGTTTTGTTTTCCACTTATCTCAGTCAACCACACAAGCCTTGGTTCTCACAAACTCTTGACCAAGTCTCAAACCAGCCTGTTAAACCTCTGCATCCATATTTCACTAAAATAGTTCTACATAAACCTGTACATTTAAAAGAATGTTTTGACTTTAGCAAAAAACTACATCCTGTCACATCATGAAAGTAACATGACAACAACAATATCACAAGGGGGATAACATCAACACTCTATTCTTTATCTATTCTTTATGCACCGATATCTGGGCAATAAAAAAGCAAACTGGGAAAGCACCAAACTGGGGGGATCTTTTTATCACAAGCCACAGGGGGGACAGACACTGCTCATTTTTTTCATCAGGACCTTTACCGCAACCTCTTCATAACTCTTCCAAACCTCCCTCAAATGGGAACCGGATTCTAAATCCAACTTTGGGTTTTCGACAAATCCGCAAAAAAACAAAAACTCAGCTTCATCACTTTTCACAAACCATTAACAACACTCAACCACCTTCAATAAACTTGGCACACTCCATCTGTGTGCGGCAACTACAACAACCATATTCATCTTCAAAACTCTTAAAAACCCAACACAAATATCACACCAACACAGAACATCACTCTTCTTCTTCACTCATTGTCATAACTAACAACAACCTTTCGAAACAGAATCTTCATTTTTCACTCATCACAACTTCATACGACCTTTTCTTCATTCTTTCTATAAAAAAACATTGATTTTCATCATCATCTCTTCAACTTCAACCTTTCACTAAAACCCATAAACAATCTGAGAAAACCGCTTCGAATCCACCGTGAAGACCTCACCATTTATACGGCAAATCCTTCACCATCAGCGACCCCTGGTTTTTCACCTTCAATCGACTACCTTTCTCACTCTCTTTTCAAACCCTAACCCTAATTCTCATTCCATCACCACCATGGCCAAAAAATGAAAGCTTCGATCTTCCGACCCCGAACCTACCAAGCCACTCGGAACCGAACCTAAACAAGAACTTGTCGAACCAAAAACCGAACCAACTTCACACCATGAACCAAGCCATGAACCAACTTTACACGTCCATATTAATTAACGTAAGAACTAAGCTCAGGAATCTAGCATTCCTCGGTTTTTTGAATTGAATTACTGTTGGGGCTAGCCTCTGATTTGTAATTCATTCGATCTTTCGTTTTCAAAACGTAAATCTTAAATCGCGTCTTAATTCAAATCAAATAACGAGTAACTGAACTCCGGAGTCTAGCACTCCGCACGTTCTTGAATTAAATCACTCCTGGGCTAGCCCCACACAATGAGGTTTATTCACCTTCTCGTTCCTAAAACACAGAAACCTTTTAATTAATTATACGAAGAACTGAACTCAGGAATCTAGCATTCCTCGAGTGCTTGAACTGAATTACTGTTGGGGCTAGCCCTCGATTTCTAATTCATTTGCTCTTTCGTATTCAAAACATTTAATAACCTTAAAGGATTAGACATGGTTCACCCCATAGGAAAGATATTTCTCCTGTCAACCACAAACATAAATCAAAATCTTACAAACAATTATTCCCAAAGGAAGAATGTGACATTGCTTGTCGATACTCATATCCAAGTTTAAAGCTTCTTCCGATTTTATTGCTCAAAGAAAGAACGTGGCATTGTTTGTCGATCCTCGTATCCAAGTTTAAAGCTTCTTTCGAATTCTCATTCCTCAAATGTTTGTGGTGGATTCGGTGGGATACCTCCCCTTAAAGATGACGCCTTATCTCTTTCCTTTCAAATACAATTTAAAAACTTACCAACAAATATAAATAATTTTCATAATTAATCAGCGAGTAATTGAACTCCGGAGTCTAGCACTCCACACGTTCTTGAATGCAATCACTCCTGGGCTAGCCTCACGCGTTGTGGTTCATTCGCCCTCTCGTTTAAAACACTTTAATAAAGATCAAACATCTTTCTCTAAACGAACATTGTTTAAATCTTTCTATCTCACAAACAAGCTAGCGTTTCAACCTCCGCCGAGAGTATAAGCCAACGCTTAGCAGATTAGAAAGCGTTTTCAAACAATCGTTCAATTAAAAAACACAAACCATAGTTGCACGAACTACGAAGCTCTGACTTTCCCATTGCACAAGGGAATACGTAGGCACGGGGATTTTCATCCTTCGCGAGCACAATAATAAAAAATTTAATCATTTCTCCGTCGTAATTCACAATAATAAAAAACTTAACCTTTCCCCATATTAAATAATAATTTTCTTTTCCTTTTAATAAGCAATCTTAACAAAAAGAAGACAATAATACAAGTTAACATTTTAAGCGCAAACTAGACTAAGAGGTTCCCGTTAAGTACAACGGACGTGAGGGGTGCTTAATACCTTCCCCTTGCGTAACTGACTCCCGAACTTAGATTAGTGGTTTCGTTGACCATTTCTTATCCGATTTAGGCTGTGTCTATATCTCCCTTTTCTTTAGTTAGAATAAATAGAATTAGGTGGCGACTCTGTTATTGTTTTAGGATCGTATTTTTCGAGGTACGACAGCTGACGACTCTGCTGGGGAATTCATGCCTTATGCATAAGAAAGTCAAGCCTAACTTAGGATAGTTTGCGTTTATTGCTGACTTTTTTTTATTATCTTCTTTATTTACTGTTGATATTTTATCTATTGCTTTCTTCTTCATTTTATTTGCTCATTATTATTTTTGCCTGTTGGATCTTGGGGTTACTTCACGGGTGAAGCTTTATACTTGAGTTTTGAAAAAGAAGATGGAACACCTAAGTTAGAATTGGTAGTTATTAGTGTTAGTCTCCAAGGACTCGCTCCTTGCCAGCCTAACATGAAAGCTCCCCCAGATAGTTAGACTTTTCGTAGATCTTGTCACAACGCATCTAGCCTGTCGCGTGACCTGATTCACGGAAGGGATGTGATTCTGGGTCCCCTTAGAACCAGTTTCGAAATTGGCAGTTGTGTAGTGTTAGTCTCCAAGGGCTCGCCTCTTGAGGGCCTAGCATGAGAACTCCACTCAAGGTAGACCTTATCGTCATTATCGTCACAATGCAGCTAGCCTGCGGCGGGGCGTTAGTACGATAAACGTCTGTGACCTTGAGTATCCTTTTACCATCACCATAGAAGATATCCTGTGAGTGAGTTTTATGGGTAAAGAATTTAGAACTCTCCACTTAAGGCTTACCAGTTAGGAGATTTTGAGTTACTTGTACCTTGGATCCAACATCTTGCCTTCATTCTGTAACTGTTTATGTTTGTGATCTTGAGCTTTGCATTCATTCGTATATCATTTGCATTTGCATTGCATATCATCTCCCAACAATCCAACTCACACATGTCTTATTCTCCGTCAGTCAACTGTACTCGACCAGTCACCAGAGAAAGATGGACCAACTTGAGCAGGAAAACAGAGAGCTTAGAGATGAAGTCACTACTTTGAGAAAACGTATGGGAATATTCTCGACTACGATGAAGACCATAGTAGACAACCTTGTGCAGGAGAATAATGAACTCCAAGAAGATATTCACAACTTGAAGATTGGTAAAGGACGACTGATTTCTTTGATCCAAGATCTGGTCATTTCTCAGCGTCAGCCAAATTCAAATTCTACTCGTCAGCGACGTCAGAATCAACGGAGACCTCCAAACAGTCTTGAAGAAGCAACTCACCAATTTGACCCAATCCCAATGACTTACAGTCAATTGTGGTCTTATTTTGCTCAGAACTCGATAATGACACCCAGAAAGACCAAAGCCATGAGGTCTCGCCCTCGTTGTTCCATTCCAAATACCAGTTGTTAATTTCATGGTGGAGTACTGGGGCATCCGATTGAAGAGTGCAAAGTCTTCCAGGAAAAGGTTCAAGAGATGATCGACTACGGGGTGTTGGCCTTCAATGGAGGAATCCCATTTGTGGACGGAGTGCCTTTGTGCTGATAGAAAAAAATCAAGAGGGTTTTGTCTAAGTCAGTTTGTTGCTGGAGCATGGAACAAGTTCCTCTATGCATATGATCATTTGCTGCTCTGAAAATTAACTTCTGAGATGTTTAGTTCATTCGCTGCTTTTCATATGTATTTTTCTTTGTTTGTTAATGCATTTGTTTTTGGCATGTAAGAACTTTTTTGTTTTGAATGATTAATGCAATGAATATGTTTGTCTTGAAGTAATCCATTCGTATTCACTCATAATACTTTTTCTACCTTTATAATGCCAACATTATCCCATCTCCTCTTTAGGCAGAGAATTGGAGGGAGGATGACGAAATTAAAACACAAATTCTCTAGTGGGATGCTTTTGATTAAAATCCTACTGATGATGTACATGCATTGTTTCGAATCCCCAAACACTGGAGAAATAAGGAGTTAATCCCTAGTCAACCACTTCAAGCCTAGAAGTAGGAGTTTCTTTTGGATAATTCAAAACATTTACGCTTAACCTGGGCCAAGGTAGTGTTCAGTTAATCTGGTTACACATTCAAATCACAAGATGAAGCATCCCATCAGGGAGTCCACTACAACCAATGACTTGACAATCACAATTTTCAGCCTTCCAATGAAAAAAAGAGAAAAAAAAGGAGAAAAAGAAAATCCCTCTAAGTCAAACACCTAAAAATAGGGGCTTAGGGACCAACTATAATAAGTCAATTGAAAGAAGTCCCTAAATACATAAGATTTAGTGACCACCATACCAAAATCAAAGGGTCACCAATATCCGTAGGGGACAAATAAGATGACTGTCATTTCAAGCGGACCTTGGATCATCATCTCTACGCTATCAAGACAAATGTATGTGTCAATTTAGCTGGACCTAGGATTGGAGAACATCACGAAGAATGGGTGGGCACCAAATAAACTTTGAGCCTTTATCCTTTGTTTCTAAGAACCGTGAACCAAACCACATTACAACCCTCAAAAGTCCTAATTGAAGTAGGGTTTATTTCGAAAGCACACTCGATGAGATAGTGTTTCCCGACTCCTATGAGCTATGCTCAAAATTTGTGTTGGCTTTATAAAAAAATGAATATCACATCTTAGCTAATGATTCGGTCACAAGCTATTGTGAAAACCTTTCAAAACAAAAAAACAAAAAAAAAACTTCAAGACAAACATGTGTGTTACATTAGCAGTCTCAACATTAAAATTTTGCTTGTTAGCATTTGCTTGATATCGTAGGAGCCTATGTATGAGTACCAGTGGTGAGCTTAATCTCTTGAGATTTGAAACTCTGATAAGTAGTTGAACAACCATTTCAGAGAATGGTCATCCCCATGGGCATGTTGCTTGAAAACTTTGCCAGACAGGGGCATGTTACTAGAAGACTTTGCTAGAAAGGGGGCAGTTTGCTTGAAGATTTTGCCAGACAGTGGTAGGTTGCATGAATAATTTGCCAGACAGGGGCAAGTTGCTTGAAGACTTTGCTAAACAGGGGCAAGTCGTTTCCCAATTTGTGCTTACACATTCTGATCATCCCTAAAAGGATAAGTATTGAAGACTCATTTTTGTCAAACACGGTTAATTTGGGGCAGTTACGTCAAGATTCGACAAAATCTCTCCAAGAGTTTGAAGACACTAGGGCATTTTGAATGTCAAGTCTTCTATAAAATCCTCTCGAGGTGATCTCTTCTCACAAACCATCTCGTAGATGCATGACCACGTGTTTCCCTAAGCAAGACGCTCTTGTGATCTACATTGCAAGTATCTCCAGATGACTGGGTCCTTACGCCAAGCTGCTATGATATGTCAGGGGCATGACTCAGTATTTTATGACGAATTTCTTTTACTACTTAGTGCTTTCAGTGAGATACTATGTTTGGAATCCCCAATTGAGTCTTGATTCAAGCTTCTCCAGCTGAATGTGATTTTCTTCCCCAAACGGAGTACAAATTTACTTCATCCTAGGAAAACATAGTTTGTATGTTTGTTTCCTTCTGATGGATATTGAAATTAGAAGATTTGCTTGGGTTTATTTCCCGATTGAAGTATCTTTCTATCCTCGAAGAGATTTGAGCCTTGTAGCAGGACTTTGTTCCATGGATGGCTCTCTACCATATCTTCAGTGATTGCGTACACTTTGACGAGATTGGTCGAGTATCCGTTTGTTGTGATGTTTATTTCGTCACCAGTTTATCTCTTGTGTCTGTTTTGTCTGTTTGTCAGCATAAACATAACGCATATACATACATGTACATCATAATTGAATTCATATTCATATTCATGTTGCATTCATTGATGCATACTTCCTTCACCTTGGTCGCATATATCCCCAAGTGATGTGTCTCTCTCAAAATAAAGTTGTTAGCTTTAGGCAGAAAATGTACGATCTTTCTAGTTCCCCACTGATTTTTATCCCTCACGAAAGATTTTCACTTTAGTTCTCCTTTCCACACTTGGATAGGATGAATCCTCAGTTGAGTTCATTCCTCATTGGTTAATGTCTTGCTTAACAGTTTCTTTCCAGCTCGTTCCTGGATTGATTTTGGTCTTTGACAATTTTGATGATTGGATTTCCATATGGGAAGTGCATTTATTTTGCACCCTTGAATACTTGGTCTCCCAGAAGGAATTTATTGAAGGTTCCCTCATTGAAGACAAACTTTGTTTTCGAGCAGTGTTGTTGCAACTTTATCTTGGAATACTTATGCCTGACAACAAGTGGCAGTCTCTTTATTCGAGAAGCTTGTTTCGTCCTTGAACTTCTAAGTGGAATCAACAAGTGGCATTCTCTTTATTGGAGAAGCTTGTTCTTATCCCTGGTTTTCTAAGTGGAATCAACAAGTGGCAGTCTCTTTATTTGAGAAGCTTGTTTCTTATCCATGGATTCCCCAATAAATTAACAGATGGCATTCTCTTTTCAAGCAGTTTGTTCATCCCCAACAAGGTTTATGATCTATCAAATGGCATCTCCCCTGTTCGGCGGAGAAGTTTGATATGAATCTTTATTCTCCAACAAATGGCGTCTCTCCCAGACAAGGTGGGAAGTTTGTTGTGATTTTCCAATTTCCGTCAAATGGCATCTCTCCCAGACAAGGTGAGAAGTTTGAGCGTGAAAGTTGTTTCTCCATCATATGGCATCTCTTTCAGAAGAAGGGAAGTATGATGAGGGTTCTATCAAATGGCATCTCTCAAACACACGTTGAGAAGTTTGGTATGAATCTCTTTATTTTTCGGCAAATGGCATCTCATCTAGACAAGGTGAGAAGTTTGTTGTGAATTTCCAATTTCCGTCAAATGGCATCTCTTCCAGACAAGTTGAGAAGTTTGAGCGTGAAGTTTTTTTCCATCATATGACATCTCTTTCAGAAGAAGGGAAGTATGATGAGGGTTCTATCAAATGGCATCTCTTAAATACACGTTGAGAAGTTTAGTATGAATCTCATCCTTCCAACAAATGGCATCTCATCCAGACAAGGTGGGAAGTTTGTTGCGAATTTCCAATTTCCGTCAAATGGCATCTCTTCCAAACAAGTTGAGAAGTTTGAGCGTGAAGTTGTTTCTCCATCATATGGCGTCTCTTTCAGAAGAAGGGAAGTATGGTGAGAATTCTATCCAATGGCATCCTTAGTTAAATCTCGGCAGAAGATTTGGCAACAAGTGATTCCTTTTATTTCTGGCAAGTCTCGGCAGAAGATTTCCAGTCTACCTCGGCAGAAGGTATTTACTTTTTATGATTTCGACAATGGCATCCTTAGTTAAATCTCAGCAGAAGATTTGGCAACAGGTGTATCCTCAGTTAATCCTCGGCAGTAGGAATTTCATCTTGATACCTCGGCAGAAGGTATCTCATTCTTAGATTCTCTGGTAATCTCGGCTGTAGATCTCCAGCAGACTTCAACATAATTTGTTTTCTTTCCAAGATCTCGGCAGTAGATTTTTGGTTTATCTTGATACCTCGGCAGAAGGTATCTCATTCTTATTTTCTGGCAAGTCTCGGCAGAAGATTTCCAGTCTACCTCGGCAGAAGGTATTCTTTCTTAGATTCTCTGGTAATCTCGGCAGTAGATCTCCAGCAGACTTCAACAAAATTTGTTTTTCTTTCCAAGATCTCGGCAGTAGATTTTTGGTTCATTTTGATACCTCGGCAGAAGATATTCCATTCTTAGATTCTCTAGTAATCTCGACAGTAGATCTCCAGTAGACTTCGGAAGAATTTGTTTTTGTTCCAGAATCTCGGCAATAGATTTTTGGTTCGTTTTGATACACCAACAGAAGGTATTTCCAAATGAGGTTTCAAATCTCGGTAGTAGATTCCTCAGAGTGGAATTTTGTCCAAAGATTTCGAGACATCGTAGGACCTGTAGACAGTTGTCGTCTGGCTTCACTCTAGAGAAAAATCCTCGCATGGATTGTACTCCAGTCATGTGCGTCTAATCCCCAGTAGTGTCAGTTTTCTTCCCAACAGCGTTATAGCCTTGTCTTGCATTTTACATTGCATATCATATAATTTCATCTGCATTTTCGGTCAAAATTTTAGGTATTCTGATATTTAATCCTCTTCTACCTTGAATGACAAAAAAAAAATCTTTTTACTTGTACATGCAGGTTCAGGATGATTAAATAGGGGCAGCTGTCATACCCTAAATTTTGACCAGAAATTTTTCGTTTTTGTTCATTTTTGACGCATTTTCGCCAATATATCGAAAATCAATTTTTGCATTTTTTTAGTGAAAATATCCGATTAATCATCAATCATGTCTTTTCTTAATCAAATTTATCATCCCGCGTCATTTTTTTTATTTTTAAATTTATTTAGAATTTTTGTTTAATCATTATCTAGTTTATTTAAAATTAGCTTTAGTTAATATTTAGTTAGTTTAATTTAAATCTAGTTTATATATAAATTTAGTTTAATTCTTATTTAATTAAATTTTATTTAAGGTTAATTTTAATTTTTAGATAAAATTAGTTTAGTTATACTTTAGGTTATTTTTTTATTAGTTATCATTAATTAGGTTATTCTAATTAGATCTTTTAGTTTTAATCAATCACATTTTAACCTTTTATTAGTTTATATGTAGGTTTTGTTTTAGTTTAATATATATATATATATATATATATATATATATATATATATATATATATATATATATATATATATATATATATATATATATATATATATATATTAAATTATTTAGAACTAGTTTTTTAATGATAATTAAATTTATTTAGTCTAAAATAATGCAAAAAATAGAGAGTTGTTTTGTTTTCCACTTATCTCAGTCAACCACACAAGCCTTGGTTCTCATAAACTCTTGACCAAGTCTCAAACCAGTCTGTTAAACCTCTGCATCCATATTTCACTAAAATAGTTCTACATAAACCTGTACATTTAAAAGAAAGTTTTGACTTTAGCAAAAAACTACATCCTGTCACATCATGAAAGTAACATGACATCAACAATATCACAAGGGGGGTAACATCAACACTCTATTCTTTATCTATTCTTTATGCACCGATATCTGGGCAATAAAAAAGAAAACTGAGAAAGCACCAAACTAGGGGGATCTTTTTATCACAAGCTACGGGGGGGACATACACTGCTCATTTTTTTCATTAGGACCTTTACCGCAACCTCTTCATAACTCTTCCAAGCCTCCCTCAAATGGGAACCGAATTCTGAATCCAACTTTGGTTTTTCGACAAATCCACAAAAAAACTCAAAAACTCAGCTTCATCACCTTTCACAAACCATTAACAACACTCAACCACCTTCAATAAACTTGGCACACTCCATCTGTGTGCGGCAGCTACAATAACCATATTCATCTTCAAAACTCTTAAACCCAACACAAATATCACACCAACGTAGAACATCACTCTTCTTCTTCACTCATTGTCATAACTAACAACAACCTTTTGAAACAGAATCTTCATTTTTCACTCATCACAACTTCATACGACCTTTTCTTCATTCTTTCTATGAAAAAAACATTGATTTTCATCATCATCTCTTCAACCTCAACCTTTCACTAAAACCCATAAACAATCTGAGAAAACCGCTTCAAATCCACCGTGAAGGCCTCACCATTTATACCGCAAATCCTTCACCATCAGCGACCCTTGGTTTTTCACCCTCAATCGACTACCTTTCTCACTCTCTTTTCAAACCCTAACCCTAATTCTCATTCCATCACCACCATGGCCAAAAAATGAAAGCTTCGATCTTCCGACCCCGAACCAACTTCATACCATGAACCAAGCCATGAAAACATGGCTGTCGATGAAGAAATCGCACCGGTAAAAGAAGAGCAGCCTGAAAATGAAGAACGAGAAGTTGAAGGCGAAGATTTCGAGGCCGAGAAGGAATAGGAAGAAGAAGAAGGATGGGGAGGTGGGAAAATTGGCTGAGGCTGAAGGGAATAACTGTGTTTGGAGGAATGGTTGTTTTGCGGTTGAGATTGTTGAAGAAGGAGGAAATGCTGATATGGGTTTGAGGAGGTTACTTGGTGAAGAGTTTCGGAGGAGATCAAGTGGAGGGATTAGCGATCAACTTTTTCCCTTTTTCTTCTTTCTGTGGGCACCGATTTTTGAAGGAGAAGAGATTGTAGAGGGTAAGATGACAGGGTCATTATCTCCCTTTTTTTTCCCTTTCTATATTTTGTTTTTGTTTATTTTCTGGAAAGGAAGGGAATAAGTTTTAATAATTTTTTTTTAATATAGAAAAAGAAAAGAAAAGAGAGTCCTAGGGTTTGTTTATTTTGATTGGGCTTTTGAAAACTCATTTTTTGAATTACTGCCACCGATGCACCCCCTCCCTTTTGGCGTTTGATTTTCATAGATCTTTTTTTTTAACATATATAATTTTGGTATTTCTTTTTTTTTTTTTTCATTTTAAGAAAACTTTAGGTCTATTATTTGCTTTTCCTACATAAGAAAATCACAAAAAATATTTTAATTTATAATTCATTTATTCTTATGACATTTGATTTCTAACTATAGATTTATTACTAGTTATCCCTCTTTTTAGGGCCGATGATATAACAAAGTCACGATAAATCGTTTCCGATTAATCGTGACCGATATGAGGCCATTTGTTTAGTTATTTTATTTCATTTTCCTTTTATTTAATTTATTATATTTTTACAATTTATTCCACTTTATTTAGTCTATTTACTTATTTTATTTATTTTTCTCGCACTTTTACACCATATTAAATTCTAACGGTTCCGATATATTCGTACACTGCACACACGCTTTCTCTTGGGAAAATTACAACGAGACCCTTTATTTCATCGCATTCTCGTGTAAATTATCATGTATCCCTCTCCCGTTTACATTGTATACAATTTATCTTTCCGCATTTATTTTACCGGTTTCGACTTTGCTAGGAGTACATTTAGGAATTAGGGTTAAAATCCACGAAATCAATTAATAAATGTTTCTTTCTCACCTATATTTTGCACACACGTAAGTCGGTCACTTGTGATCGCCGTCTGCACGACTTTACACGTCCATATTAATTAACGTAAGAACTAAGCTCAGGAATCTAGCATTCCTCGGTTTTTTGAATTGAATTATTGTTGGGGCTAGCCTCTGATTTGTAATTCATTCGCTCTTTCGTTTTCAAAACGCAAATCTTAAATCGCGTCTTAATTCAAATCAAATAACGAGTAACTGAACTCCGGAGTCTAGCACTCCGCACGTTCTTGAATTAAATCACTTCTGGGCTAGCCCCACGCGATGTGGTTTATTCACCTTCTCGTTCCTAAAACACGGAAACCTTTTAATTAATTATACGAAGAACTGAACTCAGGAATCTAGCATTCCTCGGGTGCTTGAACTGAATTATTGTTGGGGCTAGCCCTCGATTTGTAATTCATTCTCTCTTTCGTATTCAAAACACTTAACAACCTTAAAGGATTAGACATGGTTCACCCCATAGGAAAGATATTTTTCCTATCAACCACAAACACAAATCAAAATCTTACTAAAAATTATTCCCAAAGGAAGAATGCGACATTGCTTGTCAATACTCATATCCAAGTTTAAAGTTTCTTCCGATTTTATTTCTCAAAGAAAGAATGTGGCATTGCTTGTTGATCCTCGTATCCAAGTTTAAAGCTTCTTTCGATTTCTCATTCCTCAAATGTTTGTGGTGGATTCGGTGGGATACCTCCCCTTAAAGACGACGCCTTGTCTTTTTCCTTTCAAATACAATTTAAAAACTTACCAACAAATATAAATAATTTTCATAATTAATCAGCGAGTAATAGAACTCCGGAGTCTAGCACTCCGCACGTTCTTGAATGCAATCACTCCTGGGCTAGCCCCACGCGTTGTGGTTCATTCGCCCTCTCGTTTAAAACACTTTAATAAAGATCAAACATCTTTCTCTAAACGAACATTGTTTAAATCTTTCTATCTCGCAAACAAGCTAGCGTTTCAACCTCCGCCGCGAGTATAAGCCAACGCTTAGCAGATTAGAAAGCGTTTTGAAACAATCGTTCAATTAAAAAACACAAACCATAGTTGCACGAACTACGAAGCTCTGACTTTTGCATTGCACAAGGGAATACGTAGGCACGGGAATTTTATCCTTCGCGAGCACAATAATAAAAAATTTAATCATTTCTCCGTCGTAATTCACAATAATAAAAAACTTAACCTTTCCCCATATTAAATAATAATTTTCTTTTCCTTTTAATAAACAATCTTAACAAAAAGAAGACAATAATACAAGTTAACATTTTAAGCGCAAACTAGACTAAGAGGTTCCCGTTGAGTACAACGGACGTGAGGGGTGCTTAATACCTTCCCCTTGCGTAACTGACTCCCGAACTTAGATTAGTGGTTTCGTTGACCATTTCTTATCCGATTTAGGTTGTGTCTATATCTCCCTTTTCTTTAGTTAGAATAAATAGAATTAGGTGGCGACTCTGTTATTATTTTAGGATCGTATTTTTCGAGGTACGACACTTCTGCTAGGGGATTAAGGAAGGGGGGGGTCCATTATCACCTTATTTATTCATTCTTTGCTCTGAAAGTCCGTTAGCTCTCATCAAACAGGCTAAAGCCAGGGGAGACATACACGGGATACAGATTTGTAAGAATGCTCCCATCATATCCCACTTACTTTTTGCAGATGATTGTTTTCTTTTTTGCAAAGCTACCTCAGGAGAAGCTACCAAGATGAAGAGTATTCTATCCACATATGAAGAAGCTTTTGGTCAAGCTATAAACCTTCAAAAAATCAGAATTCTACTACAGTAGGAATGTACCATCGACACTCAAGAATTCTTTGGCTGATAGTTTAGGGGTCCAACGGGTTTTGGGAACGGGTAAATATCCGGAGGTTCCGTCAATGATCGATAGAAGTAAAAAAAGCAACTTTCAAGTACATCAAAGATAGAATTTGGAAAAGAATCAATTCTTGGAGTAGCAAAACTCTTTCTCAAGTGGGTAGAGAAATCCTCATCAAATCGGTCCTTCAAGTTATTCCTTATTACATCATGAGTATTTTCCTGTTGCCTTCATCGTTCAGTGATGAAATTGAAAAATGATGAATTCTTTCTGGTGGGGGCACAACAATGAAAATTCTAAAGGTATGAACTGGCTATCTTGGGATCGCTTGTCTATGGCAAAAAAAATGAAGGTATATATAGGTTTCAAAAACCTTAGTGCTTTCAACTATGCAATGGTTGGAAAATAAGCGTGGAATCTCATGAAGAAGCCGAATAATCTTGTATCTAGACTCTATAAAGCTCGTTACTTCCCCAACAATAACTTTCTTGATTCCTTCTGGGGCCACAATCCAAGCTACACGTGGAAGAGTATTTGGAGTACTAAAATTGTGGTACATGGTGGTTACAAATGGAGCATAGGTTCCAGAGAAAGCATTTCGGTTTGGAAACAAAACTGGTTGCACGATCGTTCCTTCCTGACTAACCTATGGCCATATGTTCCTGAAATATCCAATTTGAAAGTATCAAATTTAATTAGCTATAAAATCCTCAACACTGCACTTTTTGAGTCGGTTCAGGTTGATAAAATGGTTTGGAATTTTGAAAGGGATGACAATTACTCAGTACACAGTTCTTATCGCTTCTGCGTAGATGAGGTTATTGATACATCCAATCTCAAAATAGAAGCAAATTGGGACTTAATCTGGAAAATAAAAATATCACCAAAAGTGAAGAACCTTCTTTGGAGACTTTGCAGGAATTGTGTTCCTACTAGAATTCGCCTTAAGGCTAAAGGTGTAGATTATCCTATTATTTGTGGCGTTTATGGCGTCGAGGAGGAGAGTAATGAACATTTATTCTTGCAGTTTCTGAAAAGCAAGGATTGTTGAGAGAAAGTCGGATTATGGGCAAAGTTACAACAGCTGCAGAACATTCATGTCTCGTTGGATGCTATTGTTTTTTTTTCTGTCTTATAGGTATCTAACCAGGACCAGCGGGTGACTTTCAGTACCATTTTATGGAGTTTATGGAAAAGAAGAAATAACCATGTTTGGAACCAAGTGATGGATACTCAGGATACCATATGCAGTCGAGCCACGCACCTTATTCAAGGATGGAGAAATGCCCAACAGCTGAAGGTAATCAGCGCACACCATCCTCAAGCTCCATCGAATACCAAGTGGAGTAAACCATCGATGGGTCGACTTAAGTGTAACATTGATGCTTCTTTTTCTAATGATAAGGTTGGTATTGGTGCTTGCATCACAAATGACACTGGTTCCTTTATTGCGGCCCGTATGGATTGGTTCTCTCCCATCATGGAGGTTGCAACGGGGGAGGCCTTTGGATTGTTAGCCTCTATAAAGTGGGTGCATGCTCTCGGTTATGACAATATCGATTTCGAGATGGATGCAAAAATTATCGTTGATAATGTGAATAGTCACCATCCTAATCATACAGATTTTGGCTCTATCACTTGGGAATGTAACTGTCTGTTAGCTCACTTATTCTCGAACTCTCGTGTTAAGTTCACTAGAAGACAAGTCAATGAAGTTGCTCATACTCTGGCACAGGTGGCTCCATTTTATGCTAATTTTCACAATTTTACTGATATTCCAACATGTATCCAAATTCTTAATATAAATTAAATGAATTAAATTTTCTCTTGTAAAAAAAACTAAATGAAAGAATGAAGTCAAATAAAAAAATTGAGTAACAATAATTGATTAAATATATTTAAAAAATAGAAATTATATTATAGAGATTTAAGGAATAAATAAAATTGATATAGAGAATAAATAAAATTGATATAAAAAATGAATTAATTAAAACCATTTTAAAAAATAGAAATTATATTATAGAGATTTACGGAATAAATAAAAATGATATAAAAATAAAGTTCAAGAGTATAAATAAAGTAGAAAAAAATATTATTAAAATAATATTTAAAGTAATTTAATATAATAAATAATTATATAGATGATATACAAAATAAAACTTATTGGTGAAAGTTACATTTTAGAAAAGGAAAAAAAATTGCTTCTCATGGATACATTTAGATCTACCCGTAAATTCAAATGTGTTAACAAAATTCAGTTGAATCAAGATGAGTGAATTTTAAAACTATACATTTGAATAAAATCATTTTTCCAATTCAAATATTATTATTTTATAGATATTAGTCAATAATAACAATTATATCAACGTGTAAACTTTTCCCGTTTATAAGTATCTTGAACTTGTGTGTATATAAATATAAATATTCGTAACTTAACCCGTTTATAAAAATAATTGTATAAATACTTAAATTTTTTCGTTTATAAAATTATTTATAATTTATTATCGTTTATAAAAATAATTGTAACTTATTGTCGTTTATAAAAATAATTATATCAACATGTAACCTTTTTTCCGTTTATAAGTGCATTGAATCCGTGTGACAATTTATAAAAATATTTTTAACTTATTCTTGTTAATAACAATCAATATTAATATTTGAATTATTTTCCTTTACAAAAATAATTTTAATTTAATCATGTTTATAAAATAAATATTTATAACTTATTTTCGTTTATAAAAATAATCGTATCAATAGTAGAATTTTTTTTCTTTTTTAAAAATTATTTTTAATTTATTTCAGTTTATAAAAATAATTGTAACTTATTCCCGTTTATAAAAATAATTGTATCAATAAAACTTTAACTTGACTACCATTTATATATATTTTTAAATATTTTGTTTTGTTTTATTAATTTTATAAGTTTAAGAACATTACAAAACTTCTATTGATTTTATTTTTTTTCTTATATTTTTTTCTAAAAATCTAAATAATTACAAAACATATTGAATAGACTCTACAACATGCGATCATAATTATATTTTAAGAGTATTTATAATGATAATTAATATATTAATTAAATTTTAAAAAAGAACATCACAAATAAATGAAACTGATAGATACAATTATTGTATAATATTTTTTATATTTTTCACTTTCTCCCTTGTACATTTAGTATTTTGATCAATTATACAACAATTATAAACATTATTATAATCATCAATTTATAATATAATAGGTACAAAATAATAAATTCTCTCAAAGAAAATTTGTAAAGTTAGTAGATTATTTTTATTTTTTTGATACATTGAATAGAAGAGATAATTTCAAATGTATAAAAAAAATATCTTAAATAGAATAATTATTTGATTGAGATTTAATTGAAGATAATTTTTTTTTAAAATAATTATTAAGTAGAATAAATATCATTAATTAATAAATGTGAAACATGTATCATTCATGTCTCCCTTGATTTTGTAAAGTTATGTCTCATAATTAATGTGAAATATTAATAAAATATTAATTTTTATTTAAAATGATTAGATATGCAAAATAAAATATGAGGCATAAAAAATCAATGTTTATTAGTTTTAGTTTAGATTATTTGTATAGATTTTTTTTATTATCTAGTCACTTTTGGTTTTTAAAGTTTTTTTAATTAAATTACTATAAGTGTTATGTAGTCACAATTAGAAATTAATGGTGTTCTGGACTGGGCCTCCAGACTATATTGGGCTACGACCCAATACGTCGAGCAGATGCCCATAAGCTCAGGCAAGTACACTTGTTGGACGAGCGGAGTTGCTTAACGGTCGAGCATACGTTCCACGTGTCGGGCACACACTCGGAACGGGCAAAGAACAGGTTTGCCAGTTCACTTGCCACGTCATCCAACTATCCCCCATTATCTCCTGATAGATAGAGGCAGTTGGACCAAGGACCAGACCACTTAGCTAGGTCTTCACGCTTCTCACGCGTTCCTTGGCAGTTCTTCCTTGGGCCTAGCTGATCCATCCCAAAGAAGGACCTTGGCCCAGCGCTGGGGGCTCACTATAAATACTATTTTTCACTAAAGAGTCAGATATTCTGATTTAACTCTTCTAACTTACCTATTGTTGTACCTCTATTAACTTTGGCATCAGAGCGCCTTGCAGGTACACCCCCTTCATTCCATACATTTGCTGTTCGCACCCAATTGCTGGAAGGCCCTCCTGATCAGGTAAGATCAGTGACGTCGTCTGTGGCAAACTAGCTTCCCCTTCTTCCACAGCAGAAGATCAAAGCTCAAAATCACTCCATCCTTCCAGTATGGCCAGAGAGCAGCCCAACGACCGTAACCATTCCCTCGTCGACTACACGATGAAGGATAATTTGAACTACCATGAATCTGACGCCCGAGACAGGCATCCCTCCACCCTGTCTCCTGAACCCGAAAACAATGGGAACCAACCTCAGACTCAGAACCCGCCGGTCACCATGTTCCAGCCCATCCCCGTGCCCGTCGAGGGGGACGCCACCATAATTGCTATGGTGAACGTCCTCAATCAGGCTAGCTCCATGCTCTACCAGCAGCACGAAAGAATCATGGCCCTGGAGGCTGACCGACAGGAGAACCGACCTCAACAAGAGCGAAGGATGCTGCAACGTCCAGAAGCTGCGAGGAAGCGGGGACGCTCCCTTCCGCGTCGAGGAAGACGCTCCCCCGAACCCAACAAAAGTAGGTCGAGGGCGCGTCGTGAGACTGACCGGTCAGGGGCCTCACCAAGACACGGCCAGAGCCCTGGTAATGACGAACTCTCCCCATTGAGGAGCGACGAGGAAGACCCACATTGCCCTCTCTCTCACGGGAAATAATGGAGGCCCCACTACACAAGGACATGGAGAAGCCCCCAAATCTGGCCATCTATGATGGGACCACTGACCCCGACGATCACGTCGACAACATTAATGCAATGATCGACTATCGCAACGACATCACCGGGCATCTCAAGTGTAGACTGTTCTCAACAACTCTCAGGAAAGGAGCCATGACCTGGTACAAAAGTTTGGCCCCATAGTCCATCACATCTTGGAGGGTCATGAAATCCATGTTCACGAGGCATTTTACAGCCTCCCGACGCCATCCCAAGACTGAGGCGACCCTCAAAGCCATAGTGCAAAGGAAGAATGAAACATTGCGCTCATATATCGAGCAGTTCAACCAAGAGGCTGTCGAGGTGGACACTACAGAACGAAAGTGAACTTAGCAGGGCAGTCGGGATAGAACCTCCCTGCACCCTGAACGACCTCCTGCACAAAGCCCAAACTTACATTAGATATGAGGAAAAACAGGCCGCCCACAACGCTCACAGCAGTCGCAACACCGGGGAGACCGACCATCCCAAGCGCGAGGACCCCAACGTTCCCCGTCGTAATGGAGATAGGCGAAGGGAGGAGAAGCCCCGCGAGCCTCACGAAGGAAGAGGACCCGCGGGCCGATATATCGAGTATACATTGCTGACGGCTCCCCGCGAGCGCATCCTCACCAAATACTTCAACTCCGACTTCAAACAGGGCAGGGTGAGGTTTCCAAAACCTTCTGCGCCCAATCCCCACACAGATAAATCCAAATACTGCAGGTTTCACAGAAGCCATGGGCACGTGACTGAAGACTGCGTCCACCTGAAGGACGCGATCGAGATCTTGATCCAAGAGGGTCATCTCAAACAGTACACTAAGAAGAACGAAACTCCCAGGCACGAAGAGCAAGAAAAGAAGAGGCCTCGCGAGGACACACCACCCGACGACTCTTGTTATAAAGTGGCGATGTGCATATCAAGCCCGGAGGACTTCATCCTCCCCGACTCATCACCAGAAGGGCGAATCACTGCCCTCAATCCTTGGGAAGACTTCCCGACCGTTCTTGTCGTATCAGGGGGAGGGATGAACAGCGAAAATGACGCCCTATTAGTAAAACGCAAGTTCGACGAACTCCTGCTGACTGCACCCGAGCAAAAGGCGACATTGACAAAGTACCGAGGCAAGTCCAATCCGATATCTTTTTTCCTAGAGGAGCTTTCGGGCGGTTCCTCCAACTCGGGCATCCCGCTACTGATAAGAGCCAAGATGGCACACTTTGACGTTCGACGCATCCTGGTCGACCAGGGCAGTTTGATGGACATCATGTACGTCCACCTATTCAAGACCCTAAAGCTGGACAAGACCAACATATCTCCATATGTTGGATTCGACCTCAAAGGGTTCAATGGGGCCACAACAAAGCCATGGGGTTACGTCGAGCTCTTCGTCACTTTCTGAGAGCAAGAAACAGCCAGAGAAGTCAAGATCCAGTTCCTGGTAATAGAGTGCCCCTCCCTCTACAACTGCATCCTCGGGCGCCCAACCCTGGCTGAATTGACGGCGGTCCCGTCCACCGTTCACCTGAAGATGAAATAATACACCAAACTGGGCCACATGGTCACAATCCACGGCAACATCGAGGCCGCTCGAAGATGTTACGACGCTGCAGTAAAAGGGCAGGCCACAATCAACACCAAGAACAACAAGAAACCTAGGGTCGAGGAGCCTCCCCCAGGGAATCAACGCCATTGATCTCGAATGCCGCATCGACGAGGACGAAACTGAAGAGCAGGGACCTATCGGGGGACAAGCCCCCATGCACCCATTACGCCCGGTCTCGGAAGGAGAGTTCGAGCTCGTCCCACTAGGAGACGACTCCGCCAGAGCAGTGAAGATAGGTACGGCCTTCCCGATGAAACAAGGAAGCAACTCACGACTTGCCTTAAGGAGAACACTGGCCTTTTCGCAAGGAATGCTGCTGAGATGCCCGACCTCGACCCTGAGGTCGCCTGTCACCAGCTTGCTTTAGACCGGGCGGTTAAGCCCATAGCACAGCGTAGGCGCAAACAGTCTCCCGAGAAAGCGGAGGCTGCCGAGCAAGCTGTAAAAGACCTCTTAGAGGCAAATTTTATTTCTGAAGCCCAGTACACAACCTGGCTCTCTAATGTAGTCCTCGTTAAGAAAAATAATGGAAAATGACGTATGTGTGGTTATTATACCGATCTTAATAGGGTTTGTCCCAAATATGCTTTTCCTCTCCCTAACATAGATAACTTTTGTCCTTCATAGACGCATATAGTGGGTACAACCATCTCCCTATGTCAGACATGGACAAGAGACTTACGGTATTCATGACCCCAACAGGCAATTACTATTACAACGTAATGCCCTTCGGGCTAAAGAATGTCAGGGTCACGTACCAACGCATGATGAACAAAGTCTTCCAAGGAGAAATCGGGGACATGCTCGAAGTATACATGGACAACATGATCGTCAAATCACACGAGGAGACCGACCACGCCCGACACCTCCGCAAGGTTTTCGAGCAGGCGAGGCAATGCAAAATGAGGTTTAACCCTGAAAAGTGCACGTTCGGTGTTTGGGCAGGAAAGTTCCTAGGCTTCTATCTCACCGAGCGGGGGATCGAGGCCAACCCCGACAAATGTAGGGTGTTCTCGGAATTCCTGACCCCGGAGTCGAAAAAATCCATTCAATCCCTTAACGTGGTGCTCACCTCACTTTCCCGCTTCGTCGCCAAGTCCTCCTAACACGCCTTACCTTTCTTCAAACTCCTCCGAAAAGAAGCCACCTTCGAGTGGACCAATGAATGCGAATAGGCACTGCTCCATCTAAAGAAAGCACTCTTCGAGCCCCCGATCCTGTCCCGACCACTGGAAAGGGAAACCCTGTACATATACCTGTCTGTGGCGACCAAGACCGTTAGCGCCACTCTCATCAGAGAAACCGACGAAGGGCAAAAGCCTATATACTTCACGAGCAAGGCACTCCAAGGCCCGAGCACAGATACCAACAAATCAAAAAGGTCGCGTTAGCCCTTATTAATGCCGCGAGGAGACTATGTCACTACTTCTTCTCCCATACAATCAAAGTAAGAACCGATCAACCGATAAAACAACTCCTCGGTCGACCAGATTTGGTCGGCCGAATGCTGAAGTGGTCGCTGGAACTCTCTGAATTCGACATCCAATACGAGAACAGGAAAGCTCTGAAAGCTCAGGCCCTGGCTAACTTCGTCGCAGAAATGACGCATAACCCCAAGCCAGCGAACGACACCTACAAATGGATGATCTTCGTCGACGGTGCCTCTAGCCTGGCGGGAAGCGGCGCATGAATCATCCTCGAAAACGAGGACGAAATCCTGATCGAGGTCTTATTAGCATTAGCCTTCCCGACTTCCAACAACCTAGCTGAATACGAAGCTTTCCTCGCATATCTAAGATTAGCCGAAGACCTAGGGGAAAAGGAAGTAAAGATATCAACAGACTCTCAACTCGTAGCATCATAGGTACGGGGAGAATACCTAGCCAAGAACGACAACCTCATTGAATACTTAGCATTGGTAAGAGAAAGGCTCGAAAAATTCGAGAAGTAGGAGGTCCAACATGTACCACGCGAACACAACACGTGGGCTGGCATCCTGTCAAAACACGCGAGCACGAGGAAGAAGGGCGGAAACAAGTCAGTAATCCAGGAAATCCTTCCTAGAACGAGTACCGAACGGCCACCACCCCCGCTCGAGGTAAACGTGATCGGTAACGATCATTGCTGGATGACACCCATCTACAACCATCTTACGAAAGATGAACTCCCCGAAGACCCCAAAGAGGCAGCCGCGACCAAGAGGAGGGCGTGCTCGTACGTCCTCCACGAGGGAAAACTCTACCGAAGGGGGCTCTCCATCTCGTTAGTCAAATGCGTCGAGGATGAAAAGGTCCCCGACATATTGGGAAAATACATCGGGGAATCAACGCCCAACATCCCGACGGAAGGTCACTGGCGCGCAAGGCCCTACGAGCAGGCTACTATTGGTCGACAATGCAACACGACTCAAAGGAGCACTTCAAAAAATGCGACAAGTGCCAACGACACGCCGACATGCATCTCGCACCTCCCAACGAACTAAAAACGCTTTCCTCCCCCTGGCCCTTCGCTTGGTGGGGCATGGACATCCTCGGCGCATTCGCGATCGGTTCTTATCAAAACAAATACCTCATTGTAGGGGTAGACTACTTCACCAAGTGGATCGAAGCAGAAGCCATGGCCAAAATAACAGCACAAAACATTCTTCGATTTTTCAAACGAAACATCCTCACACGCTTCGGCATACCCCAAGTCCTCATCACTGACAACGGAACGCAGTTCACGGATGGAGGATTCCAGGACTTCGTCGTTAGCTTAGGCACCAAATAACACTTCACGTCTATCGAACATCCTCAAACCAACGGACAGGCTGAGGCAGCCAACAAAGTAATCCTACGCGGACTGAAACGCAGACTCGGCGAGGTAAAGAGGGCATGGGTCGATGAACTACACAACATCCTTTGGGCATACCGCACAATGCCACTCTCCACAACCGGGGAGACTCCGTTCAAATTAACGTACGACACCGAAGCGGTCATTCCGGTGGAAATCGAGAACCGACGAGACGCGTAGAAGCACCCCTTGACGAGGAGCTGAACGACGAAGCACTTCGAGCCGAGCTGGATCTCGTCGATGAGATCCGCTCCGAAGCAGCCCTTAGGGAAACCTCCCTCAAGCAAAAAATAGCTTTGCATCATGACATAAAGGTCGTAAAAAAAGAGTTCCAGGTGGGAAGCCTGGTCCTCAGACGAAACCAGAAAAACCCAAGAGAGGGCAAACTGGCCGCCAATTAGGAAGACCCGCACCGTGTCCGAGACAAGACGGGCAATGGGGCCTATTATCTGGAAAACCTACAAGGCGAAGAACTTGCTCGACCATGGAATGCAGAAAACCTTAGACAATACTATAGCTAAAGGAAAACCGGGGAGACATGGAAGGTACGACCACGCTCTTCACCACTAAACAAAAAGGTGGATAATGTCCATAAGAGGCGAACACAACCCTCCCCGATGTCGAACACCTCAAAACGAGCCGCAGCGTCGCAGTACCACGCCGGAAGGGCACCCAGCTCGCGATGGGAAAGCCCAAGCCCCGAGTTTAGAGTTTCTGATCGCAAACCCTACCTCGATTCAAGGCGGGCACAAATTCCGCCACCTCGTCGGTTCCCTAAACCGACGAGCCCAACTAGGTCGAGCAAGAACAATTCAAAAATTAGTAACGAAAACAATAAAACACGATGACAACGACGAAAATAACATTAAATAAAAATGGCCAAAACCGTCCGATAAAACATCATTACAAAGGGGCCCGAAGGCCAATATCCGAACAGGCACAAAGGCCATTACAAAAGAACAGGCACAAAGGCCATTACAAAAATACGGGCACGCATGCCCAACAAAAAGTCTAACAAAAAATTTAACAAAGTCTCCGCCCGGAGCTACTCCTCACCGCCATCATGTTCCTCCTCCAACTCCTCCTCAGCTTCAAAAGGACACACGATCTCCCCGTCGGCCACGCAGTAGTTATGAGCCGACCCCTCCGTTACAAGCCCTAGGTTCAGTACCTTGAGCTGCTCGGTAGCGTTGTCAAACCCATCCTTGAACATCACAAGTAATTCCTTGTTAAGCTCGCGGATGTGACCGACCAATTCGCCTCGGGTGCGAAGGGCAAGATCCTCTTCAGTCTCATCGTCTCGGGGATGGACTGTGCCTTCAAGCAGCGCAACTCGGGCACATAGTTGCACATTTTCCTCAGCTTCCTTCTTGAGCTCGAAAACCTGATCTTCCAGACTTTGTTTCTCAGCCTTCAGGGTGTCCCGCTCGAGAATCACCTCCTCTAGCTTCGACCTCAGCCCTGTCTGAAGCTTGTGCTCCTCCTTGTAGTCGGACAGGTGTAAACCTATAATTTCGACAGACTGAAATTAAGGGCTTAAGATCATCTTTGTCGAAGGATAACAAAGAGAGAGAATTCAAGGATTGCTGATAGGGTCTGAAACTCTACTATTTCGACAGAAAGAAACATAGTTGTTCTGGCAGAATAGGTTGGAGGGTTTTTGTAGCTGAGTATTTCGACAGAAGAAGGTCTTGATAAAAGCAGGGTTCGACAGTTTGAAGAGGTGCAAGGTTTCGTCACCAAAGAAAAGGATTCAAATTCAAAAGGTTGTAACCTTTGGCAGTTTGGACACTTGGAAGTTTCAGAGAAGAGAATTGCATGCAGGCTGACACTTGTCATTTAGTTATAGTTTTTCCGTTCTAAGCAGTTATTTTGTTTGTATATAAATAGGATAGTTTGTGTTTAGAATAGGTGTGTGAAAATTGATACAAAATTCCTGTTAAAAAACTCTAAGTACCCAGTGTGAGAGAAAATGAGTCTAAGATTTGGAACAATGTACGTTTGAACACCAGTTATATTTCAAAGTCATTTAAATTACTTGTTCATTTATCAAGTTTAATGTCATTTTCAAGCTTTATTTATTTTTCTGCAAGTTTACAGCCTTCGACATGTCTTTTTGTTCTTGTTTAAACTTTTAACTTTATTTCATCTTTAAGTTCAAACTTTACTTTACTTGCAAAATCAAAGTTCTTAATACTTTGACAATACTGATAAAACAAACCACAAATCAGTCACCAAATTCTAAGAAGATTTCGACAGAAACAATGCACATGTATCCCAGGACTTGTATGGTTGGTTCTGCAAGTAACCCAGTTTTCTAAAGAAATTGGTTAACCAGAGGTTGTTCGCCAGAAACCACTGCGAACAAATTGGCACGCCCAGTGGGACCAGTGCATTAGACAATTATCTAATAAAGAACTTCTTAGACAAATTGTTCCTTGCTACGTTGTATGATTCTTAGAAGCGGTAAACTAGCCGTAACCGACGTAGAGAGACCGAAGAGAACAAGAAGAAGAAACATGGCTAACTTGCCAAATACTTCAAACATTCCTGACGAAACAATACCAGTTTCCAACCCTATCCCTTCGTTAGGAACAATACCAATGTCTGGCCCTGTTTTAGAACAAATTAGGCCTCCTTTGGGAGATTCCATACCAACGGGTTCAGGATCCCAAAATATGCCTAGTTCTTCCACCATGGGACAAGCCAGACCCCTTGGAACCCCTCCCCCTGGAGGAAATACATTCAGGCCATATCTGAATTACTCTCAGCCTTTGACTGGGAGGGAACAACCGTATGGAATGCCAACTTCAATGATGGCAAGCCTACATAATTCGTCACCATTATTCTCTGATGCTATGGTTCAAGTGTCATCACCATTGCAGGGATCAGGATATGGTGGAAATGGAAATAGAATGAATCAAATTCCACCAGGTTTCCATATGCCTGCTTTGACAAACCATTCTGCACAAGTAATTCGTCAACAGATGGATGAAAGCAATCGTGATATGGTGCAGGCTTTGACACAACAAATGGGAGACGTGTTCAATCCCTTAATACAAAACACTACCCAAACAAACCAAATATTGGCAGAACAGATGGCGCGCATTGCTGACTTTTTTGGAGTCCCGCAAGCACAACAAAGAATGCAATTAAACCAGAATCCTGCCAATAGGGCTGTCGAAGAGGAACTTACTATAAACCAAAGGCCCTTAGGGAACCCTCATGAAAATCCCAGGGGGCAAGAGGTGATAGTCGAACAGCCTAATGTAGAAGAACCTATTCGACAGGAACCAAGAAGGATAATAGTCCAAAGGAACCAAAATGCTGACGAAGTATTACAGCAGAGAATGCGTTACAATAACATGCCTGTCGAAAATAATATTGCCACCATGGTTGAGAGAATAATGGCACAAAATGGAGTAAACGTAGGATTACAAAGGCCTAGTTATACTTCCCCTTTGTCTGAATTTGTCTTACAACAAGAGTTACCACCAAGGTGGAAAGTCCCCAAATTCACAAAATTCTCAGGGGATACTAGTGAATCCACCATAGAACATGTGGCGCGTTATTTGATAGAGGCAGGGGAGATTGCTAATAATGAGAACTTGAGGATGAAATATTTCCCAAGTTCTTTGACGAAAAATGCTTTCACTTGGTTTACATCACTTCCTGCAACTTCAATCTTTACTTGGACCCAATTAGAAAGATTGTTCCATGAACAATTTTATATGGGACAAACCAAGATAAGTTTGAAAGAGTTGGCAAGTGTCAAAAGAAAATTTTCTGAGCCTATAGATGACTATTTGAATAGGTTTAGATTATTAAAAGCCAGATGCTTTACGCAAGTGCCGGAACAAGAACTAGTCGAAATGGCTGCAGGGGGTCTAGATTATTCCATAAGGAAAAAACTGGATACCCAATACTTGAGAGACATGGCACAACTGGCAGACAGAGTGAGGCAAATAGAAAGACTAAAAAATGAAAAATTTAGATCAAATAAAAACAAGAAGGAAAGAGTGGCCTATGTAGGAATAGTTCAAGAAGATGATTATGACGAAAACGAACCAGTCATTTTCGACCAGCAAGAAATTGATCTTACAGAATTAAAACAAGGCCCTCCATATTCTTGTAAAGTTTTAGCCCCGTCGAATGGAAAAAATCCAGTCGAAGTGGAAAAGAATGACAGGTTCCCTAAAAGAACCTATACATTCGACATCACCAAGTGTGATGAGATATTTGATTTATTAGTCAAAGATGGTCAGTTAATAAAACCAGCAGGCACTAAAGAGCCTCCTGTAGACCAACAGAAAAAGAGAGGTTTTTGTAAATACCATAATTTCTTGGGTCATAAAACTTCTCAATGTTACCTTCTCAGGGATCTTGTCCAGAACGCAATCCAAAATGGAAGGCTGAAGTTTGGAGACAAAGGCAAGCAGCAGATGAAGATTGACTCCAATCCCATGCAGGTTGTGGAGGCCAACTATGCTGAACCAGAAATGGTAAACGTGGTCGAAATGGAGATCATGGCAGAAGAGAAATTTGAAATGGTAGAAGTTACTGAAAGCTTCGACACCAACTTCACCATGATAGAAGCTGCTGAAGGTTTCGACACCCATGTCAATGTGGTAGAAGAAGGTGATAATTCTGCTGACCAGGATGAGGCAAAAGAAGTCAAAGTTTCTGAAGACTTCAACAGTGAGAATGCCACTGAAACTACTGAAGGTTTCGACGGAAGAAATGCAGTCAAAGTGGGAAGAAGCTTCGACAAGGAAAACTGTGAAAGAGATGCTGAGCAAGGGGTGATCTGGGACACTTTGGGAGAGTCAAATGGGAAGTTCGACTTCATGGTGAAATATTCAGCACCACCAAGCTCCAAAACAGATATCAACAAAATCAAACCCACAGGATGGGGAGATTCTTTCAAAAAGGATGACGAAGAGGAGGATAGCAAAACCCTCACTGTCCAAACAGAGGCCACTGAAGGCCCTGACCAAGAGGAGATCAAAACAGCAGGGGCTGATGACAATCCCCTCACTGTCGAACCAATAAACAGTGGTACCACCAGAACTGAAGGACATCCTGTCGAAAGGGTTGCACATTGCTGCAAATACATCTATAAGGGCTTACACCCAAAAGGCAATGTGAGTCAGTCAAAGGAGGACATCCCAGAGGAAATCATGCTAGTCGAAAAAATGAACAAATTGAAAATTACAACTGAACAGAGTGCTGGGATTCATATGGTGGAAATCACTCAAAAGGGAGGACCAGACACCAACAAGGGAAAGAAACATCAAGAAAAGCATCAGAAGTTAGTTTACCCAGAAGAGAACGAGAGTCTTGTCGAATTCATCCAGAGGTGTCAAAGGAAAAATACAGAAGTCATGCTTTGCCCAAGATGCAGTGCTGTATTCGACAAGAAAGCAGCTGATGATTTAGAAGCAGCAGAAAAGACCCAGAGGAAAAGAAATTGGGGAACAGTCCCACCAACCAGAAATGAAAGATTTGACCCAAGAAGAGGGAAGTATCACAGTCAAGGGGTGGGAGAAAGACGTTTCAACACCTACAAACCATCCAACAGACCCAATGATGACAAATGGGTTCAACCTACAAGGGATGCCCAAGGTCAGAAGAGATGGAAGAGTTTTGAAGTGAACAGGGGTCCCTCATTGGAAGTTAAAAAGGAGGCAAAACCAAAATATGTCTCTGAAAACTACAAAGGGAAGAATCCTATGTCCAGATCCCAATGGAGAAGATTCCAAAGGCAGAAGAAAATTGAAAAGGAAACTGGAGAACGCCAAAGGGTTGGGCAAAAGGAAGCCGAATCAAGCAAATGTGTCCAGATTACAAACAAGGGGATACCTCTGGCAGAAAAAGAAGCTCCTCAGAAGAGTAGACCTAGTGACACCACAGAAATGCAGAGCACAAATAACAGGATGCCAGTGGACGAAGAAGTCACAGATGAATTTAGTTCAGAATCAGATGCCTCTTTCGACGTAACTTGCAATGTGGTTTCTGTGCTGCCCAGAGACTACGACAGGATAATGGAAGTCGAAGATGAAGAGGATGACATGGCAGATGACAGCATAGGTTTGAAGCCTGTATGCTACTACATAATGAATAATGGCTGTGTCGAAGAGCAAAATGCCTTTTTCGAAAAGCCAGATGATGCAATGAAGGCTCACTTAAAGCCTCTCTTCATAAAAGGAAAGTTAGAAGGTGTGGGTGTCAACAAAATTCTGATAGATGGTGGAGCATCTGTAAATTTAATTCCTCATTACATGATAAAGAGGATTGGAAAAGATGACTCCGACACTAAGCCTCACAATATGGTGTTGTCCAACTATGAAGGTAAAGTGGGAACAACATTGGGAGTAATACAACTGAACTTGACTGTAGGATCCATCACCAGGCCTACAATGTTTGTGGTGATAGCATCAAAGGCAAATTACAACTTACTGTTGGGGAGAGAATGGATCCATGGAATTGGGGTTGTACCATCCTCCATGCATCAAAGGATAGCAATCTGGAGGCCATATGGGATTGTTGAAAACATAGAAGCAGATCAGAGTTACTTCACAGCTGATGTGAACAATGTCACTGGTCGTAACTTCGACAAAAATCTAGCCCACATAGCACCATGCAATCCTGCTGCTTTCGACTTAACAGCATCCGACAATGTTTACTGTTCCATGTACCTCCATCCTACGCATGGTTTCCAGTGGGATAAAGAAGTAATTGGGGAGACAAACTACACTTGGGGAACTGCCCATGTCAACCCAACTGGATGGGGGAGTGAATTCAGTGAAAATGACTGAAGTTTCAGCAATGGAAAGGATTTCGGCTTATATAGCCGAAAAACAACTCAGAACGGCCCTTGAGGCTGAAGTTAGAAATATGGCTGTCGAAGCCAGCACTCAGGTTGTCGAAGGACAATATCCTCAAGAAAATATTGAGGAGCAACATGCAAATCAGAGTTTTGAAGAAGACTCAAATGGTGAATGGCAGAGTCAAAGACTTGATGCCATTTATGATGACGAACCTTTGGGGTTCGAAAAGGATCCAACCTCAACCAATATGAAAATGGTGGCACAGGACCCTTTAGAGGAGATTAATCTGGGACTGGGGGCAGAAAAAAGGCCCACTTACATCAGTGCCAAGTTGAATCCTCAACTCAGAGTCGAAATAATCCAACTGCTGAATGAGTTTAAAGACTGCTTCGCCTGGGATTATGACGAAATGCCTGGTTTAGACAGAAGTTTGGTAGAATTGAAGTTGCCAATACTGGAAGGGAAGAAGCCAATAAAGCAGACCCCCAGACGTTTTGCACCTGAGATTCTGTCGAAAATCAAAGAAGAAGTCGAAAGGCTTCTAAAATGCAAATTCATCCGTACAACAAGGTATGTTGAATGGATTGCTAATATTGTTCCTGTGATTAAGAAAAATGGCACATTAAGGGTGTGTATTGATTTTAGAGATCTAAATTCAGCCACCCCTAAGGATGAGTATCCTATGCCAGTAGCAGAAATGCTAGTAGATTCTGCAGCAGGCCATGAGTATTTAAGTATGCTTGATGGCTATTCTGGTTACAACCAGATTTTCATTGCTGAAGAAGACGTTCCAAAAACAGCTTTTCGTTGTCCAGGAGCAATAGGAACATATGAGTGGGTAGTCATGCCCTTTGGTTTGAAAAATGCTGGAGCTACTTACCAAAGGGCTATGAATTCTATTTTTCATGATTTCATCGAAACATTTATGCAAATTTATATAGATGACATTGTGATTAAATCTGCTTCAGGCTTGGACCATATTAACCATCTTCGACAGTCCTTTGAAAGGATGAGGAAGTTTGGTTTGAAAATGAATCCTCTTAAATATGCTTTTGGTGTGCAGGCAGGGGACTTCTTAGGCTTTGTGGTCCACAAGAAAGGGATTGAAATTAATGAGAACAAAGCTAAAGCAATAATGGAAGCAAAAGCGCCATCGACAAAGAAGGAATTGCAGTCTCTACTAGGGAAAATCAACTTTCTCAGAAGGTTCATCTCCAACCTTAGTGGAAAAACTCAGGCCTTCTCACCTCTGCTTCGACTGAAGAAGGAAGGTTTCACTTGGGGGCAAGAGCAACAAGATGCCTTCGACAAGATCAAGAAGTATCTGGCTAACCCCCCAGTTTTAATATCTCCTAGTCGAAAAAGGAGCATGAGGCTCTACATATCAGCATCTGACAGAACATTAGGAAGTATGCTTTGTCAAGAGGATGAACATGGCGTCGAAAGAGCCATTTATTATCTCAGCAGAGTCTTAAATGATGCTGAAACTAGATATAGTATAATAGAGAAATTATGTTTATGTGTATATTTCTCTTGTATAAAATTGAAGCATTATATAAAACCCGTTGATGTACATATATCTTCTCATTTCGACGTAATAAAACATATGTTGTCTAAGTCTATTCTACATAGTCGAATTGGAAAATGGGCTTTAGCCTTGACTGAGTATTCTTTAAAATATATGCCTCTAAAAGCTGTTAAAGGGCAAGTAGTTGCTGACTTCATAGCTGACCACTCCATACTTGGAGAGGAGACAAATTATGTCGAAAAAGAGCCTTGGAGGTTATATTTTGATGGTTCCAGTCATAAAAATGGAACAGGTGTTGGGGTATTAATTATTTCTCCCAATAAAATTCCAACAAAGTTCAAGTATAAAATATAAGGATTATGTTCAAATAATGAGGCAGAATATGAAGCTTTAATTGCTGGACTTGAAATTTTGTTGGAACTGGGGGCAACAGAGGTCGAAATAATGGGTGACTCTGAGTTGGTGATAAAACAATTGACGAAAGAGTATAAATGTGTCAAAGAAAATTTGATCATGTACTTTGTGATAGCCAACAGACTCCTCAAAAGATTCGACAGTGCAGTCTTTAGACACATTCCCAGATTAGAAAATCAAGAAGCAAATGACTTGGCTCAGTTGGCTTCAGGGTATAAAGTGTCGAAGGAAAATCTGATGAAGGTTGTCGAAGTGAGAGGCAAAGTCTTATCCACCAAATTGTCCCCATCTGATTTGGAGACAATGAGATTGGGATATGGTGATAAAGAAAACTTTGAGATTTTCAATGTAGGTGATCTAGAAGTTGGAGATTGGAGAAAACCCATCAAAGATTACTTACAAAATCCAAATCAGACAGTCGAAAGAAAGATAAAGTACAGAGCTATAAGTTATGTACTCTTTGGAAATGAACTGTTTAAAAAGATTGCAGAAGGAGTTCTACTAAAATGCCTAGGAGAGACTGAAGCTTATATAGCTTTGTCGAATGTACACAGTGGTGCATGTGGTGCTCACCAAGCAGGACATAAGATGAAATGGCTATTATTTCGACAAGGGATGTATTGGCCAGCCATGTTGAAAGATTGTGTCGAATTTGCAAAGGGTTGTCAGGAATGTCAAATCCATGCAGGCATACCTCATGTGCCAGCAAGTGAGTTACATTCTATTATAAAGCCTTGGCCATTCAGAGGTTGGGCTTTAGATTTGATTGGTGAAATTCGACCAGCCTCTTCAAAAGGGCAGAAGTACATTTTAGTAGGAGTAGACTATTTCACTAAATGGATTGAAGCCATACCCTTGACGAATGTAGATCAGGAAGCAGTCATAGACTTCATCCAGAAACACATAATGTATAGGTTTGGAATACCAGAGACTATAACCACAGATCAAGGATCTGTGTTTACTGGTAGAAATATGCAGGCATTTGCAAGGGAGACAGGTTTTAAGTTGTTGACTTCGACACCCTATTATGCCCAAGCAAATGGTCAGGTCGAAGCAGCCAACAAAGTTGTAATAAACTTGATAAAGAAGCATGTGGGTAAAAAACCCAGAAATTGGCATAAGACCCTGGATCAAATCCTTTGGGCTTGTCGAACATCTCCTAAGGAAGCAACTAATTCCACCCCATTTAAATTAACCTATGGACATGATGCAGTATTGCCTGTCGAAATCTGTTTACAGTCAATACGAATTCAAAGACATCATGAGATTCCATCTGAAATCTATTGGAGTATGATGATGGATGAATTGGTTGATTTAGACGAAGAAAGGTTGCGTGCTTTAGAATTAATAAGAAGGCAGAAAGAGAGAGTTGAAAAGTTTTATAACAAAAAAGTAAAATTCAAAGCCTTTTTAGTAAATGATTTAGTTTGGAAAGTGATTTTGCCTATGGAGAAGAAAGACAGAGTGATGGGAAAATGGTCCCCTAAATGGGAAGGACCTTTCAAAATCCTAAGAGTTTTTTCCAATGGAGCATACGAAGTCGAAGAAATAGAAAAAGATAGAAGAATGCTGAAAATAAATGGGAAGTACTTAAAGAAGTATAAACCAACATTGTAGGAAATAAAAATAGGAACAAATTAAAATTGCAAACGAAACTTGTCTTCGCCAAACAAATGGCGTAAAATAGCATTACATATAAAAGTGCTAAAAGAAAATATCCTTAAAACAAATTCCTAAGTTCTATTACAAAACTACTGTCGAAGAAAGGTAGCTTTGAGTTCGTCGAACTTTTTCTTTTGAAGTTGAATTCGACGCTCGCAGAGACTCTTGCTGACAGTCATTTCGTCAAGCTCCCTGTGAAGTTGCTGGGCTGTTTCTGCATATTGTAGCCCCTTCTGGAGTTCACTGTCTATTGCTTCCTGATTTGGTTTTTGGAGAGAGGTCTGGCGTTCTTTTTCTTGAAGGATTTTCTTTTGCAGATCAGCAATCTGGGCTTGGTAAGCTTGAATATTGCTTTCACACTCAGCAGCAGCCTTAGTGTATTCGTCAGAAAGCTTGTTCAGCTCTGAAATCCTTTCTGTCGAAGAAGCCACTGTGTTCCATGCTGAAACTTGCTCTTCAGACTTGGCTGTGATTTTTTGGGAGACTTCTTTTTGTCGAACCAGATCAGCACTAACAGAATCAATTAAAGATATCAAATCCATCACCAAACGGCTTTCCTCAGTCGAAGCCTCCAACAAATTGGCACTTTTCAGGAGTTTCTTTAGATCATATTGAGCAGAAGTATTCTCAGCCAAGACTTCAAATAGGTCAACTCCAAGGATCCTTGTCTTGATCTCATCCATAATGACACTGATTGGTTGAAGGTCAGAAGTGGCCCCTGAAGCTGTCGAACCACTGGGAGAGGAATCTTGGAAGTTATACCTGGTGTCGAGCAAAGCTTTTAAGTATTCAAAGGGTTTTCTAACCTTCAAGCTCTCAATATCTTCATGTGATAAACTTGTCGAATCAGTACCCAAAGAGGTTTCGACAGGAACCTTTGATGAAGAAGGAATGTTTTGAGAAGTTCCTCCAATGCTCAAGTTGACTCCTGGCTGATTCGACAGAGTGACTTCCTCTTCGACGTTTTCTTGGTCAACTATGTTGGCGTCAGTTGGATCTGGAGCTTGTGCATCCTGAGCAATGGCATCTTCGTCAGTTTCTGGTATAGCAGCTGGTGGTGGAAGTGGTGTATCTTGATCTGGAATTATTTTTTCTGCAGTGGGGTCTGGTCGAAAAGGAGAGTTGTTGCCAGAAGACTCAGAATCACTGAGGTCGAATTCATCCAAGGTTTGAGGTCCATGGACACCTGTATCTGGAGTGGCATTATCTTGAAGCCTTTCAGCCAGAGTCCTTTCAGAATTAGAAGGGGCATGCTCTTCTTGGATTGTAGAAGTCTCTTCGACATCAATGACAACCTACAGAAAACATGAAAGAAAGTTATAAGATAGATACATGCAGTCAAGATGTGGGAATATTGTTTGTCGAAGTGATTACCTGAGGGATTTCAGTGTGTGCACTTGAGTCTCCACTTCTTTCACTCCTTGTGGGGATTTGGTTGACTGGACTGGCAGGTGGAGTTCGTCTTTGGACTATAGATCTTTGAGAGGCTACTGTTTTAATTCTTAGACCTTTGTTTCTTTTCAAAGGCTGGGGTTCAGGGGATTCGTCTTCAGATTCTTCGACGCTTGCCTCCTTTTCTTCTGGTTTCCTCTTCTTTGCTGGGGTACGAGTTACCTAAAAAAAAAAAAAAGAGAGAGAAGTATTCAGTATAAGAAAATGTGAAGTACACAAATAAGGAGGGATGCTCTGTTTTTGTCGAAACCTTCTTGACAGTTGTAGGAGACTTTTCGACTGTTTTGGAAGAAGTTCCTTCGCCAGTAGTCTTCCTGACAATTCTAACAGCTGAAAAAGAAAAGTTGCATGAACATTGATACAATAATAAAAGGAGTTAGAAGCAAAAAGAAGAATGTAATTTCTTCGACACCTTCAAGAATGGGTTCGTCCACAGTAACATGTTCTATCCCAATATGAAGGTGCCCAGTGAAGTTGTGCAGATGATACTTCGTCGCAACCACGCGTTCGGCAGGTTTTTTGTTTCTTTCACGGAGCAGTTTTAAATCAGATCCACACACAAACCAATCTGGAAATGGAGGACACAAGGCCACCCCAAATTCTGCAGAAGGGAGTGGAGGGAATTTTGGGGGAAAAGTTGTGAAGGCAAAGTCATAGTGTGCATGTGGTGGAAGAGATGAAGGAAACCACAACTTATTTAATTTCTCTGTGAATTTGTATTTTAAAGATACTGCTGCTTCAGCTATGGTTCGACGAAGATCATCAGGCCTGTAAATAGTTTCAAAATACTTTTGAAACTTTTGAACTTCTTTGATATGCTGATCTGTACCTTTTTTCTTCTTGTCCTGCACAAAGGTAAAAGCATTTGTCAGAAGAGTAGTGAAAGTTGCTACGTCGAAAAATCTGTTGATGTAGTATTCCTTCCACCAGACGTCGAATTCTTCAGTACAGAGGAAGTTTGGTAGAAAAATGGTGGGATAGACCTCCAAAGTTGGGTCGAAAAACTTGTTGTACAGCTCTAAACTTTTGTCGAAATGGTGAAATGAGTTGTAGAAAATGATAGCACCTTTCTTGTGGTAGATAGGCTTCGTCTTCGTTTGGATTAATCCAAACTGCCTAGCTACCAGATTGGGTTGGTACACAATGAGGGATACCTTTGTGTTGTTAAGGCTATGATGGGAGAAAAAGTGCCTGGGCATGAGAAAAGCTTCCCAAATGGAGATATAGGAGTCTTCATCCTTCTGATTCTCCACTGGGAGTCTTCTGGTAAACCATCTTGGACCTACTTGTCTGTTGGCAAATGGTGCCATTGAAGGAGAAAATTTGTAGCGTTTGGCGAACATCATGATGTAGCCAGTGAATGCTTGTTGAAGGGTTGTGTTATCATCTGTAGGGGTCAGTTGAACCAGCCTAGGCCATTCGACACGCCTTTCTTTTACTGTTTCTTCGACAATTGGCATTTTGTTGGGGATGAAGGTTTCAAAAGTGGCATTCAGCCATAGTTGTAGAAGCCAAAAAGGGCCTGTAAGACTAATGTTACCTTTGTCTTTGAGGGTTTTGAGGTTGCTCACACTTTCACTTAAAGATTCGTAAAGGTTCGCCAAAAGTAGCTCACTCAGGCAGAATGCAACTCCATTATGAAGCTGATTAGCCATAATGATAAAACTTCTGGCCACCTGAAGGGATCTTGTACAGAATACGAATTTGGACAACCACAGGCTGAGGAAGGCAATGTGCTCTTTATCAGAGACTTCTTCATTGTTTTCACCTTGGTGATGGGCTATGAAGACAGAGTACCCAGCATGCTTTGTGTCGAAGCCTATGGGATCCTTGTTCAAGTGTTCAGGGTTAAATATTTCCCCTAAAGGACTAAGGCCAGTTATGGCTGCTATGTCGAATAGGGTGGGAGTCATCATTCCACAGGGTAAGTGGAAAGTATTGTAAGTACTATCCCAAAAGTACAAGGAGGCTAACAGTATGTTTTGGCAATAACGGGGACCCTCCTTCGACAATTGGATTAAGTCATAAATGCCAGTTTTCTTCCAAAATTTTTCTTTGGCTTTTTCGACCCTAGTAAGCCATGTTAGGTACTCAGAGGGATCTTTCGTCAAAGGGGGACTCCTAAAAATCCTATTTTGGTTTAGATAAGACAGATCTATTTCTGTCGAAGCCATAAGGACTTCAGGTTCTTTTGATGAGGTTTCGACAGGTTTAGGGTTTTTGTTAGCAGCTATGGGTTTGGAAGCAGAATAACAGGGGTAAAATTCTTTTAAACGATTAGGGTCCATAGTGGGATCAAAAATAGGACCTAACATAGCATGATGAACTCCAGAAACAGAAATGGGAATGATTACCTGTGACCTGTAAATGCTTGCCTTTTCCCTTTCATTTGGGGGTTCTGGAAAGTACTGTTGGTGTTGTGTTTGTGTAGGCCCTGATAATACGTGAGCAGGAGGAAGATCCATGGTCTTCTTGGTCTTCTTTGCACTGCGTCCAGTGGTAGCCTTTGGAGGAGCCATTGATTTGATGAAGAGCTTGAAGAAACAGGAGCTTTGAAAGGTTTGGAAATGGAGTTTTTTACGTTTGGGTAAAAGAAGAGTTGAGAAGGTGAAAAGTATGAAATGTTGTTGAAAGTGGTATTTATAGAGGATGAAATAAATGACTAATAAAGAAAAAGGAAAATGAAAAGATTTTCAGTTAGGAAGTGGAAACGTGCGTTTCTGATCCCTTAGTGGAAGTTAGAAAATGGCAGTTGGTAAGAGGCCATGATTTACCTACAATATAGGGTTATGGGAGATTGTGTAAAAACGTGGGCTAGACGTTGTTGCACCCCAAAATTTTCCCTCACAATACAAGACTTTGTGTTCTTGAAGGTTCACAAGGTTCACAAGTTTCTCAACATTTACAAAACCTTTCATGAGGTTCATGAAGTCTACAAGTTACTTCTTGAAGGTTCACAAGGTTCACAAGCTTCTCAACAATTACAAGACCTTTCATGAGGTTCATGAAGTCCACAAGTTACTTCTTGAAGGTTCACAAGGGTCACAAGATTCACAATGATTACAAAGTTCTCCTGAGGTTCATGAGGTCTACAAAGCCACTTCATGAGGTTCACAAGGTTCACAAGCTTCACAATACCTCCCATGAGTATCACAAGACATTTTATGAAGATTCACAAGGTTCACAAAGTTCACAATTGGTCAAAGAAGTTGACAATTCCCTCAGACAATGCACCTCCTAAGCAGTGCATCCAAGACTAGGGTTTGGACTTTAATCAGGCTAAATGGACTTCCAATACCTCAAGTGAGTTTCATAACATCTCATATGTGTGTAAGAACCCCCATGACAAGTTTCAAGACTTTTCTCAAAAGTTTGCTCAGTCAGATGATCAGATAAGTCAAAATCAATCAATGCAGTTAAAAAGTCAAACTGAGGTCAACTGTGGTCAAACCAAAGTTAAACTTCATGATTTTTTTCCAACATCAAGTATATGAAGTGAAATTCATCATTTGATCAAGGGTTGATCATGATTCATCAAGGAGATTCCAGATCATCAATAATCAGGAGTTTCTAAATTAGGGTTTCCTCAGTAAAAGTCAACTGAACTTTGACCAGCCATAACTTTCACATACTTCATCACCAAGTCTCCATCCAAAGCTCATTTTGAAGGAAATTGAATTCTCTACAACTTTGATGTTGAAAGTTAATCCCAAAAATGCTTCATTTGAAAGATATGATCTAAGACATTATAGGTCATTTCAAAAGTCAACAAAAAGTCAACAACTTCAAAAGGGCATAACTTGAGATTGGTAAATGATATGGACCTGAAACCAATGGGGTTGTTTATAGGACTCTTCAAGCTTTCCAAAAAGTCCAAGAACACCCTCATACCTTTAAAATTGAGGGAGATGCGCCCTTGCAAAGTTGGGCAATTTTGTGATGGTTTATGTTGAAAATGGAGGCTTAGAAGTAATTCTTTCCAAATGGGCTGCCCAATTTATGACCCAATCCATGTCACAACATCATGCACGACCCAATGGTGAGAAATTCTGATTTTTATATTTTTATTTGATATTTATTTGAATTTTATTCATTTTAAATCAAATTAAATCAAAATAAAATCTAAAAATCAAAGTTTGGACATGATTCTTCTTCTAGAAATTAATCAATGCTGTTTAACATGATTTGATCTTGTACAAATTCGTGCTAGACCAAATTAGAAAACAAATATTTGATTTTTTCACACTTTAAGATCATGATATTCCTTCACCATGAAGTTTTCCAAAAGGCCCATAAATCCATCATCTTTTGACCTAAATTTGATCTCATATAAGTATACAATAGAAACCAATCACAAGGGGGACAAAATCCAGCAGCCACAGTGTAAGTTCAAAAACCTCAAAAATTCTTCCAAAAGTGAGATTCAGATTTTGAGTTACAAGGCACTAGAAGGTAAAATAAGAACGTGGTTGGCTTCCTTGATCATCATGGAACATAAACTGATCATCACATTGCCTCATAACATCACATATTGCTAAACCCGAAACTTGTTTATGCTTGATAAAGTTTTTTTCGATTGTGATGATTCATTGCATATAATTGAATTTTGTTCATATAATTGTGTTTGTTTATGTCTATAGATGAAATCTGGAGCGATTGATGAAGTTCCATAGCCTAAAACGCGTTCTACCATTTTTAGGGTTTATGGCTCCAATTAGGGTTCTTCAATCCAGCCCCTATAAACAAATTATAAGAACGTGGGATGATTGGAAAATTCATTTGAAACTTAATGGACTGATTAATTTTAAGAAACTATGCTGTTTTGTCAATGATTGATTTTTGTAGGTTTTGCTGGAAATTTGAATTCGCAGGAAAACTTGCATCTAATTTCGCAGCAAAATTCGAAAGTCTCAAGGAAGAAGAAGGTCATTCCCGCGCGTCAGAAAATTCAAATATTTTTTGAAATATTTTATGAATTGTTATTGGTTTGTTTATCACACGCACATGTGTGTCCTGGTGGTAAGTTTGATAGGCGTATGTTGTGAGGTCTCTGGTTCGATACTTGGCTGGTGCATGTTTTTTTTTTTGTTGTTAATTTTTCAGGTTAAAGACTAACATAATATATTATGTGTTGTTGACAATCCATGACCAGAAGGGCTCTCCCAGCCAGGCGGTAAGGCGCGCGCGTGTGTAACTATAAGGTCCTGGGTTCAATCCTCCCCCAGGCCTTTTGCATATTTTATTTTTCCAGGATATTTTGTGAATCAAGAGCAAAACCAAGTGAAGCTCAGTCATTGTCACCTGCGCCTGGCTGGCCCAGTGGTTGTTGTTGCTGCTTGCAAGTGTGAGGTCTTGGGATCAAATCCCACCAGGTTCCTTTTTCTTTCTTTCTTTTTATTTTATTTTCCTTCTTCTAATTTAATTAGTTTAAATAATCAAAATTTTATTATTATATTATGAAGTATGTATATATTATGTATTCTAACTCTTAAAATTATTTTCTAAAAAAAAAATATAAAACTCTTGATTTTTCAATGTAAACTTTATTTATATAATTTATATTAGTTAAGATAATTTTTTTTTTATAATTAGTTAAAATATATATTTTGTATATAAATTAACCCTAATTTTCAAAACCCTAAAAAATATTTTCTAAATGAACTTTAATTTTGTAAAAATCTAATTTTTATTTTCTAAATAATTTCTATTTCCTAATTCTTAGTATAGATATTATGTATATATTTATTTAATAATAATTTTGTAAATATGATCTATTATTAGTAATATGTAAATATTTTTGTTCATAATCTAAATTATATGTAAATAATTCTAAATTGAGTCTATAATATTTTAATTTTATAATAACTTAATAACTTGTAAATTAAAAAAAAATAATTGTTTGTTTATATTTCGTTTTAACATAATTGTTTATATTAAAAATTATTAATCTTGTTATTATAATTTTGATTAATTTTATTTATTATTGTTATTACTAACCATATAATTTATTTTGCTTTATTAATTTTATATATTATTATTTCATTAATTTTTATTATTCACTAACCTCTCTTATTTTATTATTATTAACTTTTTGCTTATTATTTAAATTATTTATCACTAACCCCTATTATTTATTTCTTATTATTTATTGCTTATTTATTTATATTTTATTTTGCTATTTATTTTGCTTAATATTTTGCTTATTATTATAATGTTGTAATTGTTTTCCGGATGTAATTTTGTAATTATTCAATTATTGTTGCTATGGTTAGTAATTAGGGAGTGAAAAACATATCTGTTATATAAAAATAAATTTAGATCATTTTTAATCAAAGATAATTAAAATAAACACTCACACACACGTAAGTCGATTTTAATCGCCGTCTCACGTTTCTAAGTGTAGATGTTTAAGAATTGGCAGAATTTTTGACCAAACAAGAAATGTTAAATTCAGTTCAGAATGTCCTATCAGATGTCAGGACATTAGCAAACAGAGTATGTGAACTTATTTGAGGATGTCTCATCAGATGTTGGGACATTGTGTAAATGACTAAGTTCAGTTTTGTCAGGATGTCCCAACAGATGTTGAGACATCTCAGACCTGCTACCAGAATTAATTATTGATTAACAGATCAGAGATATTTAAGGAGAACTATCTGGAATTAATTAATGCTGGATAAAAACAGAACAAGGCGCATCTGTAGGGAGTTTTAAATTGAAGATTCAGATTAAAACAGAAGACCTAATGCACCTAGAATATAGGAGGTAACAAACCCTAAATTCAAGGTGACAGTTGCTGCACATTAGGGCTGGATCATTCTACAGAAAGCCCAAAATTCAGATACCTATTTAATCAACAGAAACTCATAGAATTGAGTACGAATTTCAGAAGACCAAATAGGGTGTCTAGTGTTTTAATAGCAGGTTGTTTTTATGTACCACTTTATGAGCTTTTAAGCAAAAGTGCATTTGTGACTTGATTGAAACTGTTAAGTAAAATCAAGCTGTTTTGTTTGAAGGATGTCTTCAATTTCAGTAAACTTGTAAACTTGATCACTGGGTGATTGAGGGGGAGTGAGTAGGGTACTCTTATCTAAGTGAGTCTTAGGTAGAAATTGCATTGGGTAAGTATTAAGTGATAGATTAAACAGGGTGGTTTAAGTCTAGAATTAATATTACTAATAGTGGATTTCCTCCTGGCTTGGTAGCCTCCAGATGTAGGTGTGGTTATACACTGAACTGGGTTAACAAACTTCTGTGTTGTTTACTTTTCCTGCTGTTTAAGTTTTGGTTAAATTTGTCAAATGTCCTATTAAGTGTTGGAACATCTCTTAGGACATCTCATACCTGATCACAGAATTTCAATTGGCATCAGAGCAGGCACCCTGCCTGTTTATACTGGGTGAGATCTAGGGAAAACAAATTCTGTAACATGGACAGAGATATAGGGTCAGTAAATAGACCACCTATACTGGATGGTTCTAATTATGACTACTGGAAGCTGTAACCCGGTGAACTGACTTTAAACAATGTTGCGGATAGCAAGAGTCGCCACCGACTTTTATTTTATCCATAAGGAAAGGTTATAAAAGAACAGGAAAGACCTTAGAGAATATTCTGGGTCCGGGGGGTAGGTTATGAAAAGGGAAGGTGTTAGCACCCTTTTCATCCATGGTTATCCATGGGCTCTTAGGTACTTAAGCTCACTTTAAATTGTTTTGAAAGTGTAGTGTGTGAATAGAAAAATTTTCAGAATAGTTAATAAATAATCCATGTAAGGATGTGTTAAAAACATGTTTGAAAATTTGTTTGAAAATTGTCTAAGTGTGAAGAAAATTTTGAAATGAGCTTAAGTACTTAAAAGTAACTTTCCCTAATGTTTAAAGTCTTTCTTATTCGTTTTCCTTTCCTTAGTAAGACTATCCCTACTATAATGGAGTAGGTAGTCCTTACTTTGGATGTTTAAGGGACATGTAAAGGGGCAATTTGATCTTTGAAGGCAATGGTGGGGTGTAATAAGCATTTATAAGGGACTATCATCATTTTTTCCGAAGGGACTTGATTTGTATAGGCAACATAAGGGACTTTGATGATTTTTATTCGAGGGACTTGATTTGTATAGGCAACATAAGGGACTTTGATGATTTTTATTCGAGGGACTTGCTTTTATACACCCCACTTAACCATTATTCTTAGGCAACGAGAGGGGTATCCCTAAGGAAGTGAGACGGCGATTAAAATCGACTTACGTGTGTGAAGTGTTTAAATTAATTATCTTTATTAAAAATTATCTAAATTGATTTTAATATTACATACATGTTAACACTCCCTAATTACTAACCATGATACATAAATAAATAAATTATTATAAACTTTACACCAAGGAACAATTACAAAATAATAATAAGCAAAAATAAATAATAAGCAAATAATAATTTAGCAATAAATAGATAAAAGGGGTTAGTCATAATAAGATAATAATAATAATAATTAGAGATAGTAAACAAGGTTAGAAATATAAAATAATAGTAATATGGTTAGTAATAAAAATTAATTAAGAGGTTAATACAATTATAATAAGCAAAAATTAATAACAATATAATTAGCAATAGTGATAGAAACCAAGAAATTAACATGTACCACCAAATATTTTCTAATTCACATACTAATTATTAAATCATTTTTTAAATAAATTATAATTACAAAATTTTAATCATTATAAATATATATTTACAATTTATATACATATTCTAAGCAAAAGATGAATTTTTAAATAGCATATTAAAATTCAATTTTTATTAGACATTATATTCACAAATTATTTTTTAATCATATAATTATCCTAAATTAAAATAGAATTAATTTGACTTATAATTATACTTACAAAAATTAACTATAATAATTATAATAAGAATTAGAAAATAAATTATTAAGAAAAAATAGAATTAGGTTTTGAAATATAAATTAAGGTTTGTTAGAAAAAATATTTTTTAGGTTTTTAGGATTAGGGTTTGTTATTTTTAGGGTTTATAAAATAAGATTTAGTTATACACAAAATAATTTATACATAATATTCTAATTCATATATATATACATGTTATAAGTTAAATATAGATTATAGAGAAAAACAAAACTTGTGAAAATATATTTTTTTTGAAATTAATAAAAAAAACTGACATATTTTATTATTATTTGTTTATCATTGAAAAATATACATAATATATTCAATTATAATATTAAAATAAATAAAAGGAAAAAAAAAAAAAAATTGAAAACTTACCTGGCTGGGATTTGAACCCAGGTCAGGATATTTACAAGCCAGAAGAATCACCACCAAGCTATCCCATGCGCAGGTGCAAGAAGAATGGGAAACAATTGGTTTTGAGCCTTGATCATTGAAATTCCATAGAAAATAAAAAAAAAACAAAAGGGCCTGGGGAGGATTTGATCCCAGGACCCTCATATTCACAAACGCGCATCTCACCACCCGGCTGGAAGAGCCAATCTGAAAACATATTGATAACATAATATAATATATTCAAAGTACAAGTTAAATAAAAAACGCACCAAAAAAGAATTACTGGATGCTGGATTCGAACCCATGCCATCAGCCAATACACCCATCAACTTTACCACTCAACCACAAGCGCGCATGTGATAATCAGTCCAACAATAATTCATAAAATATTTTAACCAAATTTTGAATTTCCAGGACGCGGGAATCTTCGTCTTCTACCTCAAGACCTTCGAATTTTGCTGCGAAATCCTCCACGAATTTTCCTGCGAAACTATAACCCTAACAAAACCTGCGAAAATGAAACTCATCCAAAACTCCATTGATTCATGAAATTGATTAGTGATTTACGATTCTCATGATTCACACAACAATTCTACGTTTTCACAATTCATTTATATGCATTTAAATGATAAACCCTAATTGGAGGTCATTAACCCTAACATGGCCGTTTGCGTTTCAAGCACTCATCCTTCAATCCAATTGCCCAGAAACGTTCTATGGATCAAGATAAACACATATCAACAGTCAAAAACAGTTTATATTACATATATTGATTGAATCGAGAAATTTAAATTCAAGGCAAAGATGGATTCGGGTAGCTCAACATGAGACATATGGGATGCGTATGATGGATGTTTCATGATTAGAGAAGTCCCATGAAGCTTTCTATGTACTCATTTTACCTTCAAATACTTCAAATCCAAAAATCCGAATATCACTTATGGAGGGATTTTTGTGTTTTTGTGCTTACCTCTTGGCTGCTCAAAATCGTCCATGTGCATTAGGTTTATGTTATGTATATATATGGGATGAATTTAGGTCAGAAATATTGATGGGCTATGTGAAAAATTGATCCAAAAAAGATTGACAAAGATTAAGTTGTAAAAGTCAAATATTTGATCATAAAACCTTGCTATCTTGGGATGATTCATATGATTTCCTTCTTCTTTGACTCCAATCACACTTTATGATTTTTTTAGATCCAACCACAAAAATATCTTTTCATATTTAATATTTTTTTAAATTTAAAATGATTTAAAATGTAATAAATCATAATAAATTAATAAAATAAAATAAAAAATATGAAAATATCATGAAAATTTCGTGCATGGCATTATGAAGTGGATTGGGTCACAAATTGAATGGCCCATTTGAAAAGAAATGATTTTGAACCTCCCTTTTCAACATAAACCATCACAAAATTTCTTAACTTTGCAAAGGCACATCTCCCTCAATTTTAATGGTATGAGGGTGTTCTTGGACTTTTTGGAAAGCTTGAAGAGTCCTCTAAACAACCCCACTGGTTTCAGGTCCATATCATTTACCAATCTCAAGTTATGCCCTTTTGAAGTTGTTGACTTTTTGTTGACTTTTGAAATGACCTATAATGTCTTAGATCATATCTTTCAAATGAAGCATTTTTGGGCTTAACCTTCAACATCAAAGTTGTAGAGAATTCAATTTCCTTCAAAATGAGCTTTGGATGGAGACTTGGTGATGAATTATGTGAAAGTTATGGCTGGTCAAAGTTCAGTTGACTTTTACTGAGGAAACCCTAATTTAGAAACTCCTGATTATTGATGATCTGGAATTTCCTTGATGAATCATGATCAACCCTTGATCAAATGATGAATTTTACTTCATATACTTGATGTTGGCAAAAAATCATGAAGTTTGACTTTGGTTTGACCACAGTTGACCTCAGTTTGACTTTTTAACTGCATTGACTGATTTTGACTTATCTGATCATCTGACTGAGCAAACTTTTGAGAAAAGTCTTGAATCTTGACATGGGGGTTCTTACACACATATAAGATGTTATGAAACTCACTTGAGGTATTGGAAGTCCATCTAGCCTGATTAAAGTCAAAACCCTAGTTTTGGATGCACTGCTTAGGAGGTGCATTGTCTGAGGGAATTGTCAACTCCTTTGACCAATTGTGAACTTTGTGAACCTTGTGAACCATCATAAAATGTCTTGTGATACTCATGGGAGGTATTGTGAAGCTTGTGAACCTTGTGAACCTTCATAAAGTAACTTATGGACTTTATGAACCTTGTGACCCTTCATAAAGTAGTTTGTGAACTTTATGAACCTCATGAAAGATTGTGCAAGTGGTAGGGGCACTTGTGAACCTTGTGAATCTTCAAGAAGCAACTTGGGGACTTCCTGAACCTCATGAAAGGTTATGCAAGTGTTGGGGAACTTGTGAACCTTGTGAACCTTCTTAGAACACAAAGTCCTGTGTTGTGAGGGCAAATTTTGGGGTGCAACAGCTGCCCCTGTTCAATTTTCTGAAACCTGAGGGGTTAGATTGGTATATTTGCCAGTCGTAACCTGGAAGGTTGAAGGGGATTGAACACAAAAGCCCAAAAATTTGCACTCACCAGTGCATAGAGTGATATTGATGGTTGGTTGAACATGATTGAGCGGGTTTAAAAATGCCACTAGGGGAAAGTTCTTTAGTAGTATAATGAAAGCTGTCAGGAGTCTGGAGTAATACTGATGTAACAGCATGTCTTCATGAGGATAGAGCAATGGACAACTCCAATGCAGTCTTGAAATAATAATGTGATATGTCTTCAGGAGGATAGAGCAATCAATAATGATAACTCTAATGCAGTCTTGAAGTACTGATTTTCAGGAGGATGGAGACATCAATAATGACAACTCCAATGCAGTCTTGAAATAATAATGTGATATGTCTTCAGGAGGATAGAGCAATCAATAATGATAACTCTAATGCAGTCTTGAAGTACTGATTTCAGGAGGATGGAGACATCAATAATGACAACTCCAATGCAGTCTTGAAATAATAATGTGATATGTCTTCAGGAGGATAGAGCAATCAATAATGATAACTCTAATGCAGTCTTGAAGTACTGATTTCAGGAGGATGGAGACATCAATAATGACAACTCCAATGCAGTCTTGAAATAATAATGTGATATGTCTTCAGGAGGATAGAGCAATCAATAATGATAACTCTAATGCAGTCTTGAAGTACTGATTTCAGGAGGATGGAGACATCAATAATGACAACTCCAATGCAGTCTTGAAATAATGATGTGATATGTCTTCAGGAGGATAGAGCAATCAATAATGATAACTCTAATGCAGTCTTGAAGTACTGATTTCAGGAGGATGGAGACATCAATAATGACAACTCCAATGCAGTCTTGAAATAATAATGTGATATGTCTTCAGGAGGATAGAGCAATCAATAATGATAACTCTAATGCAGTCTTGAAGTACTGATTTCAGGAGGATGGAGACATCAATAATGACAACTCCAATGCAGTCTTGAAATAATAATGTGATATGTCTTCAGGAGGATAGAGCAATCAATAATGATAACTCTAATGCAGTCTTGAAGTACTGATTTCAGGAGGATGGAGACATCAATAATGACAACTCCAATGCAGTCTTGAAATAATAATGTGATATGTCTTCAGGAGGATAGAGCAATCAATAATGATAACTCTAATGCAGTCTTGAAGTACTGATTTCAGGAGGATGGAGACATCAATAATGACAACTCCAATGCAGTCTTGAAGTACTGATTTCAGGAGGATGGAGACATCAATAATGACAACTCCAATGCAGTCTTGAAATAATAATGTGATATGTCTTCAGGAGGATAGAGCAATCAATAATGATAACTCTAATGCAGTCTTGAAGTACTGATTTCAGGAGGATGGAGACATCAATAATGACAACTCCAATGCAGTCTTGAAGTACTGATTTCAGGAGGATGGAGACATCAATAATGACAACTCCAATGCAGTCTTGAAATAATAATGTGATATGTCTTCAGGAGGATAGAGCAATCAATAATGATAACTCTAATGCAGTCTTGAAGTACTGATTTCAGGAGGATGGAGACATCAATAATGACAACTCCAATGCAGTCTTGAAATAATGATGTGATATGTCTTCAGGAGGATAGAGCAATCAATAATGATAACTCTAATGCAGTCTTGAAGTACTGATTTCAGGAGGATGGAGACATCAATAATGACAACTCCAATGCAGTCTTGAAATAATAATGTGATATGTCTTCAGGAGGATAGAGCAATCAATAATGATAACTCTAATGCAGTCTTGAAGTACTGATTTCAGGAGGATGGAGACATCAATAATGACAACTCCAATGCAGTCTTGAAATAATAGCTTCAGGAGGATAGAGCAATCAATAATGATAACTCTAAAGCAGTCTTGAAGTAACGAGAAGTTATTAGGAGGATAAAGTAACCCTGAGGTGACAATAAAGCAGTCCTGGAGCTCATAAATTTGTTTGTTGGATAATTAACCTGAAACAATGTAGCTTTTGTATAACAATATTAGTTTATGCTTTATGTATGCATGTATGATATGATGTACTTAGGTAATGTATTATGTATATGGATATATATGCTATGGTATGATGTAAATGATGTATGTATGATATGATAACTGCCGGAAACGTCTGGATATCTTCGTATAACCACTGCTGGCCAGGGAAAATAAATCCCGATTCGTTGTTGAAGAATGTATAACCTCTGTCTGCTGGGTATAACAGGGTATAGATAACCTCCCGTATGCTGGGGATAACAGAGTATAAATATAACTTCCCGTTGCTGGGGATAACAGAGATAGATATCACCTCCCGTTGTTGGGGATAGTAAGGTATATATAACCTTCGTCTTCGTTTGATAGTAGGATAAGTATAATATCCCGTCTTCGTTCGTCGTACCCTTATTGGAAAGTAATTTCCCGTACATCCGTATGAGGATAAAAGAGATGGATATAAATTCCAGGGAAGATGAGACTTTATGAAGATGGATTCGCCCTACTGAGGGTTTGTAACTGTCTTGTAAGGGTGAACCGGCGAAGCTTCGTTGAAATCCTTCTCTCGTTCGTCCTTAGTAAATACTATTACTGCATTTTCGTGCATTTCTGGTGAACATTAATCATATTCAAAAGCATAAACACAACCAATGGACGTTTTGCTTATGTAAAATAGGGTAAAAGTAAATCTGAATTTAGAGGGAAAAGTAAAGCTGAACTTGAAAACAAAATTGTCTCAACTTCGAGATTGGATTTAGAGCTCCTGAAATCCATAACTTTCCTGAATACCTTCCCAGAAATCTTCATAACTGGATCTGAAGACATGATACTGACACCATCTGATACTACTGGCATGGACAATTAATTCCCCTAATGACTTTTGCTGAGGATTACAAATCAAGGTAGAGGAATGTGTCTTCAGGTTGTAATGGACCATGTATTCTCCGGATACCAGATTTGAAAAGAAGGCATTGCCCCTTGGTTGAGGATGAATCGTCCCGTAACGGAAGTATCTGTAATGAGTCATCTCAAAAGAAACAAGTAGAATTCCCCATAAGCATATGCCCCTGGTATTATGAACTTTGTAATGTCACACTTGGTAATTCAAATATATGAGAAAAACTGCCCCTGGCCATTAAGCACTGTTGGATCTGGAACTGATTGCCCTGAATGATCTGAACAGTAACTTGGAATGCCCATGGATTGGGAAACAGTGGTTATGCCCCTTTATATACATGGATTTTGATCCAGGAAGCAACTTTGCTTATCGGAAGGACTTTAGTTCATTTGAACATTCATCCTGTAAGCTTCTCCATTTGTCAGACATTCAGGTATATGCAAACAATATATATTCAAAAATGCAATGCTTATGTCTGCCTTGAAAACAACAATTTTTTTTTTTTTGAAAAACTGTTTATTTTTTTTTTTTTATATATTTTTTTTTTTTTGAAAACTGCGATATTAACTCAAATTTTATGACAAGCCCTAAAGGAGTCAGGATACCTTTTTGTAGCAGTATGCTTTCGAACTAACCATGCTTCAGTTAGGACTTTTAAAGGGTTATAACGTGGCCTGGTTCATGGTTTAAGAAACAAAAGATAAAGGCTCAAACTTTGTTTGTACCCAACCCAATCTCCATGATGTTCTTCAGTCCTATACTCAGTTAACTTATGCATTGAAGTTCCAAAGAAGTTTGGTATTGTAACACTGATATTTGTGATGGTTCAGCCACCAAAAATTTATTTGAACACTCAGTCATCTTTCTTTGTTGAGGATCCATAGTGACCCCTTTTTTTTTCTTTTTTTTTTTTTTGACTTTATTATCCCTTCTTTTTGCCTGAACTGCTTATTTCAAGATTACAGTCAGTGGGATGTCTTAATGTTTTACTAAGTCTCCTTCATAGGTTTTGACTTAGTGAATCGTTCTTTTGCTGGATATTGACTGTCAGGTTTATTGATTACAGAGAACCATCATTAGCTGTGTACATATAATTGGCATATTTTGAGTTAACTGAGTAACTACCCTGCCCCAGGTTATGAATAAGGGTTTTAATTTGTGAGAATAAAAACTCCTACTTCATAGACTCAAAAGGGTTGACTAGGGATTATCTTCCTTATATCTCCACTGTTTAGGAATTGAAACAATGCCTGTACATCGTCAGCATAGTTTGTTCAAAAACATACTGCATAAGATTATGGTATTGTTTTCGTCATCCTCCCTCTACAGGCTTGTAGCTTCATCAGGAGTTAAATATCACAAGATAGAAATAAGAAGCATAATTCAAAATATCGTGGAACGAATGGATTAATTCAAGACAAACATATGCAATGCATTAAAGAAGACAAAAGTTTAACATAATAGTAAGTGTTCAAACAAATAAAAGAAATTACAAATGAAAATTCAAATGTTGTCCCATCCAGTTGGCTGAATGTCCTCAATTGCAATCTGTGAACTTGGAGGAGCAGTATACTTCACCATGAAATCAAGTTTACCACTTGGATGTCCCAAGGTGCCCCATATTTCAACAGGGACAGGTAGGCTTTCTTTCTTGCAAACTTGGGCAACTTGTCTTGCAGCTTCAATGTTTGATGGATGATAGTAGAACTCAACTTGACCCTCTGGGGTAACTTCTAGGATTCCTTCGTCAATCAGGTCTTGGATCTTTTCCTTCAATGCCCAACAACTATTAGTATCATGTCCAGGGCTGTTGGAGTGGTACTCACACCTTGCCCTGGGATTATAGCGAGGAGAGGAAATTTTAGGATTTTTAGGAGACTTTTCCAAGGAAACCAACTTCATCTCCAACAGGCATTGCAGAACTTGTGACATTGGAGTGCTGAACTTGATAAACTGCCTTCTACCTTTCTGGTGTTGAGGTGGATTAACCTTATCAGGTCTTTCTTCTTCAATTGAAGAATAGTCAATGGCAACCTGTCTCTTACCCTCTTTTATCCTCATCCTCCTTTCAACCAAATCAGCTTGTTTTAACGGAGGTTGACTGACAATTAGATCCCTGACTCTATCACCTTGAAGTTTGTGGACAAAGGTTCTTAGCTCTTTTTGCCCCTGAGCTAAACTTTGAATAAGAGCCCCCTGGCCATTCATCTGGATCCTCATTCCTGTCATCTCAGCTTGTAGTTGTTTCAGCTGATCATCCTTGTTGTCCTCAGGATTTTTCTTCTTAGCCAGCAGTGTCTTCAATTCATCCTGCCCCTTAGTTAGGTTCAGGATCAGCTCTCGGAACTGTGCATTCTGTGCCTGAAGATCCTTAACTGATTGTTCGAGAGCCATTGCTGAAATAAACAGCGAGAAGATGAGAACCCTGTGCACAATTATAAACCTGTGATGTGATGAAATGATATGGGAATGCATATGCAATGTTTTTCAAGGACCGCAGGATTTAAATTTGCTTAAACAAATAAGAAAGTAACTTTTTATTAGTAATAACTTGTTTTGCCTTTTAGGCTTACAAAAAATGAAAGTGAAATAAGTACAAAAGATGGGGTTTTAAGTCTCCCATGGACGTTTCCTCTTTGTGTTGAGGTATGAGTTGAGGTTTCGTTCCTCGTGAAGTTGCTTTGTGAGCTCTAGAATTCTTGCTTGGCTTGCTTTGTAATGAGCCTCGAAAGTATCCCTTTGCTCCTTCAGTTGGATCCATGATCTCTGCAAGTCTTCCTTATCAGTAGGCATGTCTGGGTGAAGGATGGTATAAGCTGTGTCTCCTTCAGCAACAGGTTCCATGGTAACTGGTAGGACGGCAGGATATGGCATCATGAGTGTCTGAGCACGAGATCGTACCCATCTGAGATAAGCCTTCATAGGAATAGTATACTTAGGCTCCAGTGTCTTGCTGTCAATCCTGTTTACTTTTCCCCAAGCTCGTATGAATCTCTGACGGTAACCCTGAAGATCGTTGTCGTAATCAAACACAATGCCCTGAATCAACATGTCATGTGGACCATCACTTCGGGCGTAACCAAACTGTCGTAAAGCTAGAGATGGGTTGTAGGTGATGCCTCCTCTTATGCCTAGAAGTGGCACATTAGGAAACTCCCCACAACGGTCAATGATGGTGACATTCTCCATAGATCTGGAGCACCAATGGATGTCTGAGTGAGAAAGTGACATGATCCTCTTGGACCATCTGAACCCTTGCTCATTCTTCATTACTGAGCGAGGAAGGTGAGAAATAAACCACCTAGAAAGTAAAGGTATGCAGCACATCAAGGTTCCTCTTGCCCTTGTAGTACGGGTATGAAGAGAATGTAGAATGTCTCCAAGCAATGTAGGCACTGGATTGTGACTCAGGAAAATGTTGATGGCATGAACATCTATGAATTGATCTGGATTGGGGAACAATACTAAGCCATATATCAGCAAGGCTAAGATCTCCTCAAAAGCATCATAGCTCATGGCCTTCAAGAACATTTGAGCTTTATCCATTAATACCTTGGCAAGAATACCCTTAACTCCACTTCTCGTCTCTAGAACAATGTCAGACTTCTTCAGATGTAGGGCTGCAGCAATAACCTCTGGTTTAAGTTCTTTCTCCAAACCTGTGAAGGGTCTTTGATCAAGAACAGGTATACCCAGAAGTTTGGAGAACTCCTCCATGGTTGGAACCAACTGGTAGTCGGGGAATGTGAAGCAATGGTGCTTAGGGTCAAAGAACTGAAACAGCACACTCATCATATCCTCACTGAACCCTGAAGTGACCAGATCCAATAGATGACCATGTCTCTTGTTGAATCGGGAGTGATCAGACACTTGAGAAACCAACTCTTTAAGCTTGGGAGGTATCCCCACAAAGTTGATCCTGATGGTGTTTCTACGAGCAGAAGCCATGACCTGCAACAAAGAACAAAGATAAATCCCTTGGTCCTTGAAATGGTTAGGGAAAATGGTATGCTTATGATGCATGATGATGTCATGATGTTATGCTCAATCACAAACATGTGGCACACACAAACAAGTCACACCATAGCCCTAGGTTTAAAGGCTTGCATGAGGTTTAAGGTAAGTACCCTCCCCTGAAGTTAGATGGTTCATCCTGTCCTACAAAAGTAACCAGGTTCTAAGGGATCCCAATATCATTGATCCTTCACAAGGGTGGTTGTTCAGAAGGCAACTTACTTGCCAACCAAAACCCTCCAAGTTTAGGATCTCAATGAGCGTAGTATCGAGTGTCAACCAACTTCAGTCTGCACCAAAGCCGGTTACCTCACTACTTTCTAAAGGCCAAGATGAGTTAACTAGGGTTCTAAAAGTTAGTTAGTGCATTGACAACATATGGCAGCCTCAATATTATCCTCAACTTGACTTAAGGAATATAAGCACCAACCAAGAAGTCGCACTAACTATGGCCACCAGATCAACCGTATCGATATACGTCGTACAGTTTCCTTGGTCTATTGCCATTTACCTAAGGTACACTAGATCCGGGTTAGGACCTTTCACACATAAGAGCACCCCAACAAGATAATATGAAGCAAACAAGGCAAACAATTCAAAGTGATCTTAATTCCTAAGGGTACCCCTCTTAAATAGATCCCCAGCAGAGTCGCCAGTTCTGTAACCCGGTGAACTGACTTTAAACAATGTTGCGGATAGCAAGAGTCGCCACCGACTTTTATTTTATCCATAAGGAAAGGTTATAAAAGAACAGGAAAGACCTTAGAGAATATTCTGGGTCCGGGGGGTAGGTTATGAAAAGGGAAGGTGTTAGCACCCTTTTCATCCATGGTTATCCATGGGCTCTTAGGTACTTAAGCTCACTTTAAATTGTTTTGAAAGTGTAGTGTGTGAATAGAAAAATTTTCAGAATAGTTAATAAATAATCCATGTAAGGATGTGTTAAAAACATGTTTGAAAATTTGTTTGAAAATTGTCTAAGTGTGAAGAAAATTTTGAAATGAGCTTAAGTACTTAAAAGTAACTTTCCCTAATGTTTAAAGTCTTTCTTATTCGTTTTCCTTTCCTTAGTAAGACTATCCCTACTATAATGGAGTAGGTAGTCCTTACTTTGGATGTTTAAGGGACATGTAAAGGGGCAATTTGATCTTTGAAGGCAATGGTGGGGTGTAATAAGCATTTATAAGGGACTATCATCATTTTTTCCGAAGGGACTTGATTTGTATAGGCAACATAAGGGACTTTGATGATTTTTATTCGAGGGACTTGATTTGTATAGGCAACATAAGGGACTTTGATGATTTTTATTCGAGGGACTTGCTTTTATACACCCCACTTAACCATTATTCTTAGGCAACGAGAGGGGTATCCCTAAGGAAGTGAGACGGCGATTAAAATCGACTTACGTGTGTGAAGTGTTTAAATTAATTATCTTTATTAAAAATTATCTAAATTGATTTTAATATTACATACATGTTAACACTCCCTAATTACTAACCATGATACATAAATAAATAAATTATTATAAACTTTACACCAAGGAACAATTACAAAATAATAATAAGCAAAAATAAATAATAAGCAAATAATAATTTAGCAATAAATAGATAAAAGGGGTTAGTCATAATAAGATAATAATAATAATAATTAGAGATAGTAAACAAGGTTAGAAATATAAAATAATAGTAATATGGTTAGTAATAAAAATTAATTAAGAGGTTAATACAATTATAATAAGCAAAAATTAATAACAATATAATTAGCAATAGTGATAGAAACCAAGAAATTAACATGTACCACCAAATATTTTCTAATTCACATACTAATTATTAAATCATTTTTTAAATAAATTATAATTACAAAATTTTAATCATTATAAATATATATTTACAATTTATATACATATTCTAAGCAAAAGATGAATTTTTAAATAGCATATTAAAATTCAATTTTTATTAGACATTATATTCACAAATTATTTTTTAATCATATAATTATCCTAAATTAAAATAGAATTAATTTGACTTATAATTATACTTACAAAAATTAACTATAATAATTATAATAAGAATTAGAAAATAAATTATTAAGAAAAAATAGAATTAGGTTTTGAAATATAAATTAAGGTTTGTTAGAAAAAATATTTTTTAGGTTTTTAGGATTAGGGTTTGTTATTTTTAGGGTTTATAAAATAAGATTTAGTTATACACAAAATAATTTATACATAATATTCTAATTCATATATATATACATGTTATAAGTTAAATATAGATTATAGAGAAAAACAAAACTTGTGAAAATATATTTTTTTTGAAATTAATAAAAAAAACTGACATATTTTATTATTATTTGTTTATCATTGAAAAATATACATAATATATTCAATTATAATATTAAAATAAATAAAAGGAAAAAAAAAAAAAAATTGAAAACTTACCTGGCTGGGATTTGAACCCAGGTCAGGATATTTACAAGCCAGAAGAATCACCACCAAGCTATCCCATGCGCAGGTGCAAGAAGAATGGGAAACAATTGGTTTTGAGCCTTGATCATTGAAATTCCATAGAAAATAAAAAAAAAACAAAAGGGCCTGGGGAGGATTTGATCCCAGGACCCTCATATTCACAAACGCGCATCTCACCACCCGGCTGGAAGAGCCAATCTGAAAACATATTGATAACATAATATAATATATTCAAAGTACAAGTTAAATAAAAAACGCACCAAAAAAGAATTACTGGATGCTGGATTCGAACCCATGCCATCAGCCAATACACCCATCAACTTTACCACTCAACCACAAGCGCGCATGTGATAATCAGTCCAACAATAATTCATAAAATATTTTAACCAAATTTTGAATTTCCAGGACGCGGGAATCTTCGTCTTCTACCTCAAGACCTTCGAATTTTGCTGCGAAATCCTCCACGAATTTTCCTGCGAAACTATAACCCTAACAAAACCTGCGAAAATGAAACTCATCCAAAACTCCATTGATTCATGAAATTGATTAGTGATTTACGATTCTCATGATTCACACAACAATTCTACGTTTTCACAATTCATTTATATGCATTTAAATGATAAACCCTAATTGGAGGTCATTAACCCTAACATGGCCGTTTGCGTTTCAAGCACTCATCCTTCAATCCAATTGCCCAGAAACGTTCTATGGATCAAGATAAACACATATCAACAGTCAAAAACAGTTTATATTACATATATTGATTGAATCGAGAAATTTAAATTCAAGGCAAAGATGGATTCGGGTAGCTCAACATGAGACATATGGGATGCGTATGATGGATGTTTCATGATTAGAGAAGTCCCATGAAGCTTTCTATGTACTCATTTTACCTTCAAATACTTCAAATCCAAAAATCCGAATATCACTTATGGAGGGATTTTTGTGTTTTTGTGCTTACCTCTTGGCTGCTCAAAATCGTCCATGTGCATTAGGTTTATGTTATGTATATATATGGGATGAATTTAGGTCAGAAATATTGATGGGCTATGTGAAAAATTGATCCAAAAAAGATTGACAAAGATTAAGTTGTAAAAGTCAAATATTTGATCATAAAACCTTGCTATCTTGGGATGATTCATATGATTTCCTTCTTCTTTGACTCCAATCACACTTTATGATTTTTTTAGATCCAACCACAAAAATATCTTTTCATATTTAATATTTTTTTAAATTTAAAATGATTTAAAATGTAATAAATCATAATAAATTAATAAAATAAAATAAAAAATATGAAAATATCATGAAAATTTCGTGCATGGCATTATGAAGTGGATTGGGTCACAAATTGAATGGCCCATTTGAAAAGAAATGATTTTGAACCTCCCTTTTCAACATAAACCATCACAAAATTTCTTAACTTTGCAAAGGCACATCTCCCTCAATTTTAATGGTATGAGGGTGTTCTTGGACTTTTTGGAAAGCTTGAAGAGTCCTCTAAACAACCCCACTGGTTTCAGGTCCATATCATTTACCAATCTCAAGTTATGCCCTTTTGAAGTTGTTGACTTTTTGTTGACTTTTGAAATGACCTATAATGTCTTAGATCATATCTTTCAAATGAAGCATTTTTGGGCTTAACCTTCAACATCAAAGTTGTAGAGAATTCAATTTCCTTCAAAATGAGCTTTGGATGGAGACTTGGTGATGAATTATGTGAAAGTTATGGCTGGTCAAAGTTCAGTTGACTTTTACTGAGGAAACCCTAATTTAGAAACTCCTGATTATTGATGATCTGGAATTTCCTTGATGAATCATGATCAACCCTTGATCAAATGATGAATTTTACTTCATATACTTGATGTTGGCAAAAAATCATGAAGTTTGACTTTGGTTTGACCACAGTTGACCTCAGTTTGACTTTTTAACTGCATTGACTGATTTTGACTTATCTGATCATCTGACTGAGCAAACTTTTGAGAAAAGTCTTGAATCTTGACATGGGGGTTCTTACACACATATAAGATGTTATGAAACTCACTTGAGGTATTGGAAGTCCATCTAGCCTGATTAAAGTCAAAACCCTAGTTTTGGATGCACTGCTTAGGAGGTGCATTGTCTGAGGGAATTGTCAACTCCTTTGACCAATTGTGAACTTTGTGAACCTTGTGAACCATCATAAAATGTCTTGTGATACTCATGGGAGGTATTGTGAAGCTTGTGAACCTTGTGAACCTTCATAAAGTAACTTATGGACTTTATGAACCTTGTGACCCTTCATAAAGTAGTTTGTGAACTTTATGAACCTCATGAAAGATTGTGCAAGTGGTTGGGGCACTTGTGAACCTTGTGAATCTTCAAGAAGCAACTTGGGGACTTCCTGAACCTCATGAAAGGTTATGCAAGTGTTGGGGAACTTGTGAACCTTGTGAACCTTCTTAGAACACAAAGTCCTGTGTTGTGAGGGCAAATTTTGGGGTGCAACAGAAGCCAAGAATGATTGCATTCTTAAAGTCACTTGACAACAGGGCATGGAGAGCAGTAAATGTTGGATGGAAACATCCTGTCCAAGACACCAAAGATGGATCAAAAGTTCTGAAACCTGAAGAAGAATGGAGTAAAGAGGAAGAAGATTCAGAACTAGGCAACTCAAAAGCCCTAAATGCTTTATTCAATGGCATTGATAGAAATATTTTCAGACTGGTGCATCATTGTGAGCTGGCCAAAGATGTGTGGGATACCCTCAAGACAACTCATGAAGGAACATCAAAAGTAAAAATGTCAAGACTTCAACTTCTCACCACCAAGTTTGAAAACTTGAGAATGAAGGAAGATGAATCAATTCATGAGTTCTACATGAACATCTTGGATATAGCCAATACTTCTGGAGCCTTGGGAGAAAAGATGACTGATGAAAAGCTTGTAAGGAAGATTCTCAGATCTTTGCCAAAAAGATTTGACATGAAAGTCACAGCAATAGAAGAGGCACAAGACATATGCTCCATGAAAGCTGAAGAACTCATTGGTTCCCTTCAAACTTTTGAGATGGGAATGAATGACACACATGCTAAAAAGAACAAAAGCATTGCCTTGGTTTCAAATACAGATGAAGAAGAAGATGATGAACCAGCAAATGATAAAAGCTTATCAGAAAACCTTGCATTGATTGGAAGACAATTCAAACAGATTCTCAGAGGAATGGAAGGAAAATCCAAACCTAGTGGAAGAAACACAAACTCTGAGAACAGAAGACCTTATGATGCTAACAAAAGAGTAAAGTATGCTGAAAAGACCAGTCAAGATAAAGGAGTCAAATGCCATGAATGTGAAGGATATGGACATATCAAGTTTGAATGTCCTACCTACTTAAAGAGGCAAAAGAAAGGACTCTCTGTGACCTGGTCTGATGAAGACTCAGGAGATTCAGAAGAAGAATCAGCTAAGCACATTGCTGCTTTAGCTGGACTGTGTGAATATGACAGTGATTCCAGCTGTGAAGAGCTTACTTATGCAGATCTTGAGCAAGCCTTCAAGGATCTGTACAAGAGAAGTACTGAAGTATGCAGTGAGGTCATAAAGATAAAGAAGCAGAATGAAGTACTAGAAGAAGAAAAAGCAAGTGATCAAGTAATCATTGATACCTTAAAAAGTGAAGTAACTCTTCTCAATTCTAAGCTGGAACATATGTCCAAATCTGTTAGAATGATGAACAGCAGCTCAAATACACTGGATGCTATTCTCTGCAATAATAAACATTCAGGGGACAAAAGTGGACTGGGATATAACAGAGATGAAGCAAGCTCTAGCAAAACTACTTCAAAAACTATACAGTCAAACAAGATGTCTCAACAGATGCTCCAACATCAGAACACAAAGACAAACATAATGTTCCAACAGATGTCTCAACATTCTGGAAAGAACAAAATGAAGAAAAAATATCAAAGATGGAGATGTCATCACTGTGGAAGATTTGGGCATATCAAACCTCACTGTTATAAGCTACATGTATATCCAAATCAGATGTGTCAGCAACCTTCCAAGCAGAAAGTAGAAGGTACCAAGAAAGTGCTGCATAGAAATCAGCAACCTCCTAAGCAAAAGACAGAAGTAATCAAGACAGTTTGGAGACCAAAAGCTGACATTCAGACTGATCAAAGCCACATACACAAGAACAAGATCAACAATCAAGCTTGGAGATCAGCTGAACAACACTCAGAGCAGAGGCATCAAAAGAAATCTCAACTCATCTGGTCAAAGAAAAGTACTGCATACATAGCACATACATCATTGAAAGTATCAGCTAAAGAAGACTGGTACTTTGACAGTGGATGCTCAAGACACATGACTGGATTGAAGAATTTGCTAGTAAACTTAAAGTCACATTCATCCAGGTATGTTACCTTTGGAGATGGAGCTAAAGGAGAGATCAAGGGAGTTGGAACCTTGGATTGTCAAGATGTTCCAAGACTAGATGATGTGCTGCTTGTTAAAGGTTTAACTGCTAACCTGATCAGCATAAGTCAACTATGTGATCAAGGATACAGTGTAAACTTTACAAAAACTGAATGCATAGTGACTAACCAAGAGCAAAAAGTTATCATGAAAGGTGCAAGGTCTAAAGACAACTGTTACATGTGGGAGCCACTAGACTTCAGCCCCATTTCAACTTGTTCTCTAGCTAGAGAAGAAGAAGTAAAACTATGGCACCAAAGGCTAGGTCATCTTCATTTCAGAGGCATAAAGAAGATCATATCTATGGATGCTGTAAGAGGTATCCCTAAACTGAAGATTGATGATGGCAAAATCTGTGGTGAATGTCAAATAGGCAAACAAACCAAGATGTCCCATCCAAAGCTCCAACATCTGACAACTTCCAAAGTTTTGGAATTGTTACATATGGATCTCATGGGACCTATGCAAGTTGAAAGCCTTGGTGGTAAGAGGTATGCATATGTGGTGGTTGATGACTTTTCAAGATATACATGGATAAATTTCATTAAAGAAAAGTCAGATGTCTTTGATGTATTCAAGGAATTATGTCAAAGATTACAAAGGGAAAAATCCAGCTGTGTGATCAGAATTAGAAGTGATCATGGAAAGGAATTTGAGAATCAAAAATTCTTAGATTTCTGCTCTTCAGAAGGAATCAATCATGAATACTCTTCACCTATCACTCCTCAACAGAATGGGATTGTTGAAAGGAAGAATAGAACCATTCAAGAATCAGCAAGAGCTATGATACATGCTAAAAAGCTACCTCTGTATTTCTGGGCTGAAGCCATGAACACTGCCTGCTATATCCATAACAGAGTTACCTTGAGAAAAGGAACTTTGTCCACAATATATGAAGTCTGGAAGGGCAGAAAACCCACTGTTAAGTACTTTCATGTGTTTGGAAGTAACTGCTACATTCTGGCAGACAGGGAGCAAAGGAGAAAAATGGATCCTAAAAGTGAAGAAGGGTTTTTCCTTGGATACTCTACAAACAGCAGAGCATACAGAGTATTTAATTCTAGAACCAAGGTTATCATGGAGTCCATAAATGTGATAATTGATGATGCTCCTACAGATGTCCCAGAAGATGTTGGAACATCTGCTGATATCAAGATTGAAGCTGAAGAAAAGGATGATCAATATAACTGCACTCAATCTGATACAAGGACAGAAGAATCCAGTAAACCTCCCTCCATCAGAATACAGAAGGATCATCCCAAAGATTTAATAATTGGTGATCCCAACAGAGGTGTGAGCACTAGATCAAGAGAAGTGATTTCAGGTTCTTGTTTTGTGTCCAAAATAGAACCTAAAAACATCAAGGAGGCTCTCACCGATGAATACTGGATTTGTGCTATGCAAGAGGAATTAGGTCAATTCACAAGGAATGAAGTGTGGAATCTTGTTCCTAGACCAAATGACATAAATGTGATTGGTACAAAATGGGTGTACAAGAACAAGTCAAATGAACAAGGAATTGTTACAAAGAACAAAGCTAGACTTGTGGCTCAAGGATACACTCAAATTGAAGGAGTAGACTTTGATGAAACCTTTGCACCAGTAGCAAGGCTTGAATCAATAAGACTACTGTTGGGAATTGCTTGTATATTAAAGTTCAAGCTATTTCAAATGGATGTGAAAAGTGCCTTTCTTAATGGTTATCTTAATGAAGAGGTATATGTAGAACAGCCTAAAGGATTTGTTGATCCAAGCTGTCCAAATCATGTATACAAACTCAAGAAAGCACTTTATGGTCTGAAGCAAGCTCCAAGGGCATGGTATGAAAGACTTACCACATTTCTTATCAAGCAAGGATACAGAAAAGGTGGGATTGATAAAACCCTGTTTGTTAAAGATGAAGAAGGTAATGTCATGATTGCACAAATATATGTTGATGACATTGTGTTTGGTGGGATGTCTGATAAGATGGTCAAACATTTTGTCAAGCAGATGGAAGCTGAATTTGAAATGAGTCTAGTAGGTGAATTAACCTATTTTCTTGGTCTGCAAGTTAAGCAAATGGAAGACTCAATGTTCATCTCACAAAGCAAGTACTCCAAGAACATAGTGAAGAAATTTGGAATGGAAAATGCTTCTCATAAAAGAACTCCTGCTCCTACACATTTAAAGCTGACTAAAGATGAGAAGGGTGAGAATGTAGATCATAGTTTATATAGAAGCATGATTGGGAGCTTGTTATACTTGACTGCTAGCAGACCAGACATTGCATTTGCAGTAGGAGTTTGTGCAAGATATCAAGCTGATCCAAAAGTCAGTCATCTCAATCAAGTCAAGAGAATCCTTAAATATGTTAATGGTACTTGTGACTATGGCATAATGTACTTTCATGGTTGCAAACCTATTCTCACTGGCTTCTGTGATGCTGATTGGGCAGGAAGTGCTGATGACAGAAAAAGCACTTCAGGAGGATGCTTCTTTCTAGGAAACAATCTGATTTCTTGGTTCAGTAAGAAACAGAATTGTGTATCTTTATCTACAGCTGAAGCTGAATACATAGCAGCAGGTAGCAGTTGTTCTCAGTTGGTTTGGATGAAGCAGATGCTCACTGAGTACAATGTCCCACAGGATGTCATGACATTGTACTGTGACAACTTAAGTGCAATCAACATATCAAAGAATCCCATTCAACATAGCAGGACAAAGCATATTGATATCAGACATCATTTCATCAGAGATCTTGTAGAAGAGAAGGTGATTTCATTGGAGCATGTTGCTACAGATCTGCAATTAGCTGATATCTTTACCAAAGCATTGGATGCTACACAATTTGAGAACTTAAGGGGAAAACTTGGAATATGTTTATGTGATATTTAGCAGTTAATGAGATGTGCCAACATGTCATATGACATTGCATGGCATAAGTTCCAGATGGTAAAGCTAGTCTGGACTAGATCCTTGGGAATTTCATTCCTAATCATTTGGACTGTAACGGCTACTTATTTAGTAATTCCTTATAAGCAGCTATCAAGAGTCTCATCACATCATCACAAGCGAATCACATTAACTCTCAAATCTTCAGAAATCATAAACCCTAAAGCTGTTCATCCTTCTTCCTCTACAATGTCTCAAAACCCTAAAACAGCTGAGGAAATTCTCAACAAGGAAGACGTGGTTCATGCCACTCCAATCTCTGTTGTGCCAATGTCTTCAACACCATTGGACGAGCTCAAGGGAAGCGCCTCTCACACTAAAAAGGCAAGAACACCAAAGAGATGTAAAGATCAAATCAGAAGCAAAGCTAAAGGCATTCCCTCTCCTGCTAACATGTCTACAAGATACTCCAAATATGTTGATGATTCCATCAAGGAGATTGTTAACCAAGTCTTTTCTGAACAAAGAGTGGTGAAAGGGATCTCTGTTCCTTTGAACACCATTCCTGCTCCTCAAGAAGAACCAGCTCAGGCTACAAAGGACACTGCTGCAGAACAAGATGTCCCAACAGATGTTGGAACATCTGAAGATAAGAAAAAGAACTTATCTGATGTTGAACAATCTAAGGACAAAGTCTCAAATGAAAATGATGAAGAGGTCTCTGAAGAACAGGCTCAAGGCTCAAATGAAGATCAAATCCCTGCTGATCAACCAGCTGAAGAGGAGGCTGCTCAATCTCCTCCAGTGGCCAATCTGGAGCAGGACTCTGATGCAGAGATCATAGCATCTGTGAAACCCAGCATTGCTAAAAGACTAAGGTCCAGGAAAGGAAAGATGCAAGTTGAACCTGTCATCCCTGAGAAAAATAAGGCTAATTCAAAGAAAGGCAAAGCTAAAGCTATCTTTGGTCCAACAAAACCATGGAGCAAAGTTCAAACCCAGAAGAGAAAAGCTTCAACACCATCAGATTCAGATGTTGGATCAGATGTCCCAACATCTCCTCCCAAGAAGAAACCAGCACAAGCTAGAGTTTCAACTGCTGTCCCAGAAGCTCCTTTGGACAACATATCCTTCCATCATGTCTCCAGTGTCAACAGATGGAAATATGTGTATCAAAGAAGGGTTGCCTTGGAAAGAGAACTAAGTAGCAATGCACTTGAGTGCACAGAACTGATAGACCTCATCTCTGCTGCAGGACTATTCAAAACAGTCTCAGATCTCTCTCCCTGCTATGAACTACTTGTCAAAGAGTTCATTGTGAATCTTCAGGAGGATTGCTCAAATGGTAAGTCTTCTGAGTTTAGAAAAGTTTTTGTTAGAGGTAAATGTGTACAGTTTTCTCCTCAAATCATCAATGAGTATCTAGGAAGAGAAACAGATGGACCTAATGAATTAGGTAAGACAGATAATCAAGTCTGTAAGGTGATCACTGCAAACCAGGTCAAAGCTTGGCCTGTGAAGGGAAAGCTCTCTGTGAGCATGCTTACTAGAAAGTATGCCATGCTTAACAGGATTGGAACTGCAAACTGGGTGCCTACCAATCACACTTCATCAATCTCAACTGGTCTGGCCAGATTCATCTTTGCTGTGGGGACTCAAACCAAGATGGATTATGGAGAATATATTTTTGATCAGACTATGAAGCATGCCATCTCTACTGCAACAAAGCTACCAATAGCTTTTCCATCATTGTCTGCAAGAGAGAGAGCCCCCTGGCTTTTCATTACAAATTATTCCTAAGTCACCATGCTGCAGATGTTGAAGCACCTTCTGGGACATCTGCTGGTCCCTCCACTGCTAAGAATCCAATCTCTAAGAGGGCCTTGATTGTTGAGCTAAAGTGCACCTGCAAAGAGCTTGAAGCTAGAAAGCAGAAGCTTGAGGAAATAATTCAAAGGTTGGAGAATGAAGAAGATCTGAAAGCAAACTCTGATGAAGACAGTGCTGCTGATGAAGAAACAGAAGCTGATGAAGAGACAGAAGTTGAGGAGGGAACTGAGAGTGATGATTCTGAGTGATCAATTGTATGTGAGGCATTTGTAATGACAGCAATGATTAGTAATTCTGAATAATAGTTCTTTGGCCCCTAATTTTGTGCCTACCAAGGGGGAGAACAACATCAAATGTAATTGCTGTTTAAATGAATGAAAGATCTGTTTGTTTCTGTCTGAACTGAATCAGTGTGTATTTCTGTTGCAACAAGACTGGACACATATTTGTTTGAGGGGGAGTAATCTCAAATAAGAATCAACAGAAAAGTTATGATATACTCTGATAAAAAGAACTTCTGCTGCACTCTGAAAACCAGAAAAGATGTTAGCCAAAAATTAGCCAAAGGGGGAGTTTGTAGATGTTTAAGAATTGGCAGAATTTTTGACCAAACAAGAAATGTTAAATTCAGTTCAGAATGTCCTATCAGATGTCAGGACATTAGCAAACAGAGTATGTGAACTTATTTGAGGATGTCTCATCAGATGTTGGGACATTGTGTAAATGACTAAGTTCAGTTTTGTCAGGATGTCCCAACAGATGTTGAGACATCTCAGACCTGCTACCAGAATTAATTATTGATTAACAGATCAGAGATATTTAAGGAGAACTATCTGGAATTAATTAATGCTGGATAAAAACAGAACAAGGCGCATCTGTAGGGAGTTTTAAATTGAAGATTCAGATTAAAACAGAAGACCTAATGCACCTAGAATATAGGAGGTAACAAACCCTAAATTCAAGGTGACAGTTGCTGCACATTAGGGCTGGATCATTCTACAGAAAGCCCAAAATTCAGATACCTATTTAATCAACAGAAACTCATAGAATTGAGTACGAATTTCAGAAGACCAAATAGGGTGTCTAGTGTTTTAATAGCAGGTTGTTTTTATGTACCACTTTATGAGCTTTTAAGCAAAAGTGCATTTGTGACTTGATTGAAACTGTTAAGTAAAATCAAGCTGTTTTGTTTGAAGGATGTCTTCAATTTCAGTAAACTTGTAAACTTGATCACTGGGTGATTGAGGGGGAGTGAGTAGGGTACTCTTATCTAAGTGAGTCTTAGGTAGAAATTGCATTGGGTAAGTATTAAGTGATAGATTAAACAGGGTGGTTTAAGTCTAGAATTAATATTACTAATAGTGGATTTCCTCCTGGCTTGGTAGCCTCCAGATGTAGGTGTGGTTATACACTGAACTGGGTTAACAAACTTCTGTGTTGTTTACTTTTCCTGCTGTTTAAGTTTTGGTTAAATTTGTCAAATGTCCTATTAAGTGTTGGAACATCTCTTAGGACATCTCATACCTGATCACAGAATTTCACTAAGGTTATCCCTCAAGTTGCCTACGAATAAGGTCAAGTGGGGTGTATAAAGCAAGTCCCCTAAAAGAAAAATCATCAAGTCCCTCGTGGTTGCCTTTACGAATCGAGTCCCTTCGAATAAATGATGATAGTCCCTCATATGTGCTTATTACACCCCACAGTTGCCTTCACAAAACAGAATGTCCCTCACATGTCCCTTAACATCCAAGGTAATGACTACCTACTCCTTAATAGTAGGGATAGTCTTACCAAGGAAAGGAATAAAGAACAAGAAAGACCTTAAACATTAGGGTAGATACCTCTTAGTTGCTTGCTCACTCCAATTTTCAAACTTTTCACAATTTCAAACAAATTTTCAAACAAGTTTTTACACATCCGTACATGGATTATTATTAACTATACTGAAAATTTTTCTATTCACACACTACACTTTTTTTTCAAAAACAATTCAAAAGTGAGCTAAGTAACTAAGAGCCCATGGATAACCATGGATGTAAAGGGTGCTAACACCTTCCCTTTACATAACCTACCCCCCGGACCCAAAAATATCTCTTAAGGTCTTTCCTGTTCTTTTATACCCTTTCCTTTTGGATAAAATAAAAGTCGGTGGCGACTCTTGCTATCCGCAACATTACTTAAAGTCAGTTCTCCCACCGTGTTACAGAACTGGCGACTCTGCTGGGGATTTTTATTTAAGAGGGGTGCCCTTAGGAATTAAGATCACTTTAATATTGTTTGATTTGTTTGCTTTATTATTATATTGTTGGGGTGCTCTTATGTGTGAAAGGTCCTAACCCGGATCTAGTGTACCTTAGGTAAATGGCAATAGACCAAGGAAACTGTACGACGTATATCGATACGGTTGATCTGGTGGCCATAGTTAGTGCGACATCTTGGTTGGTGCTTATATTCCTTAAGTCAAGTTGAGGATAATATTGAGGCTGCCATATGTTGTCAATGCACTAACTAACTTCTAGAACCCTAGTTAACTCATCTTGGCCTTTAGAAAGTAGTGAGGTAACCGGCTTTGGTGCAGACTGAAGTTGGTTGACACTCGATACTACGCTCATTGAGATCTTAAACTTGGAGGGTTTTGGTTGGCAAGTAAGTTGCCTTCTGATCAACCACCCTTGTGAAGGATCAATGATATTGAGATCCCTTAGAACCCGGTTACTTTTGTAGGACAGGATGAACCAACCAACTTCAGGGGAGGGTACTTACCTTTGAACCTCATGCAAGCCTTTAAACCTAGGGCTATTGTGTGACTTGCTTGTGTGTGCCACATGTTTGTGATTGAGCATAACATCATGACATCATCATGCATCATAAGCATAGCATTTTCCCTAACCATTTCAAGGACCAAGGGATTTATCTTTGTTCTTTGTTGCAGGTCATGGCTTCAGCTCGTAGAAACACCATCAGGATCAACTTTGTGGGCATACCTGCTAAGCTTAAAGAGTTGGTTTCTCAAGTGTCTGATCACTCCCAGTTCATCAAGAGACATGGTCCCTATTGGATCTAGTCACTTCAGGGTTCAATGAAGACATGATGAGTGTTCTGTTTCAGTTCTTTGACCCTAAGCACCACTGTTTTACATTCCCCGACTACCAGCTGGTTCCAACCATGGAAGAGTTCTCTAAACTTCTGGGCATACCTGTTCTTGATCAAAGACCCTTCACAGGCCTGGAGAAAGAGCTTAAACCAGAGGTTATTGCTGCAGCTCTACATCTGAAAAAAAATCTGACATTGTTCTAGAAACGAGAAGCGGAGTTAAAGGTATTCTTGCCAAGGTGCTAATGGATAAGGCTCAAATGTTCTTGAAGGCCATGAGCTATGATGCTTTTGAGGAGATCTTAGCCTTGCTGATATATGGCTTAGTATTATTCCCCAATCCAGATCAGTTCATAGATGTTCATGCCATCAACATCTTCCTGAGTCACAATCCAGTGCCTACATTGCTTGGAGACATCCTGCATTCTCTTCACACCCGTACTACAAGGGCAAGAGGAACTTTGATGTGCTGCATACCTTTACTATCCAGGTGGTTTATTTCTCACCTTCCTCGCTCAGTAATGAAGAATGAGCAAGGGTTCAGATGGTCCAAGAGGATCATGTCACTATCTCACTCAGATATCCATTGGTGCTCCAGATCTATGGAGAATGCCACCGTCATTGACCGTTGTGGGGAGTTTCCTAATGTGCCACTTCTAGGCATAAGAGGAGGCATCACCTACAACCCCTCTCTAGCTTTACGACAGTTTGGTTACGCTCGGAGCGATGGCCCACATGACATGTTGATTCAGGGCATTGTGTTTGATTACGACAACGATCTTCAGGGTTACCGTCAGAGATTCATACGAGCTTGGGGAAAGGTAAACAAGGTTGACAGCAAGACACTGGAGCCTAAGTACACTATTCCTATGGAGGCTTATCTCAGATGGGTACGATCTCGTGCTCAGACACTCATGATGCCATATCCTGCCGTCCTACCAGTTACCATGGAACCTGTTGCTGAAGGAGACACCGCTTATACCATCCTTCACCCAGACATGCCTACTGATATGGAAGATTTGCAGAGATCTTGGATCCAACTGAAGGAGCAAAGGGATACTTTCGAGGCTCATTACAAAGCAAGCCAAACAAGAATCCTAGAGCTAACAAAGCAGCTTCACGAGGAACGAAACCTCAACTCATACCTCAATACAAAGAGGAAACGTCCATGGGAGACTTAAAACCCCATCTTTTGTACTTATTTCATTTCCATTTTTGTAAGCCTTAAAGGCAAAACAAGTTATTACTAATAAAAATTTACTTTCTTGTTTGTTTAAGCAAATTTAAATCCTGCGGTCCTTGAAAACATTGCATATGCATTCCCATATCATTTCATTGTATCACAGGTCTATATTGTGCACAGGTTTCTCATCTTCTCGCTGTTTATTTCAGCAATGGCTCTTGAGCAATCAGTTAAGGATCTTCAGGCACAGAATGCACAGTTCCAAGAGCTGATCTTGAACCTGTCCAAGGGGCAGGATGAATTGAAGGCACTGCTGGCCAAGAAGACTAAGAAGACTAGGAGGTCTGCTGGGTTGATCAACATGGGAAGAAGGTTCAAAGGTCTTGCCAAGACCAAAGAACCAGTTGAAGACTATGAATCTGAAGAATCTGAGCAAGAGGAAGGCAGTCTCCACCACACAATGGGGGACTCTGATTCTGAGGCTAATTACTACCATGAGCCTAATGAAGACAAATTCAAGATGCTGGTGGATAGAATGGATGCTATGGAATTGCAGAAATCATCTGGGCTGGATTTTGAGGATTTGAGTTTGATATCTGGGGTTGTGATACCCATTGGTTTCAAGGTTCCTACCTTTGTTGTTTATGATGGGGTCTCTTGTCCCAAGCTGCATTTGAGATCTTATGTCAGAAGGATTCAACCTCACACTGCTGATAAGAAGTTGTGGATCCATTTCTTTCAAGAGAGCTTATCTGGAGCTCAGCTGGAGTGGTATTATCAGTTGGAGAGTGTCAACATCAGAGATTGGAATGATCTTGCTGAGGCTTTCTATAAGCAATACCAATATAATGCTGACTTAGCCCCCACTCGTATGCAGCTTCAGAGCATGTCTATGGGTGCCAAAGAAAGTTTTAAGGAGTATGCTCAGAAATGGAGAGATTTAGCTGGAAGAGTCCAACCCCCTTTGACTGACAGGGAATTAGTTGATATGTTCATGTGTACGCTGAATGGTCCGTTTTACAGTCATCTCATTGGAAGTTCATCATCTGGCTTCACTGAGTTGATCATGACAGGAGAGCGGGTAGAAAATGGTATCAAGAGTGGTAAGATCCAAGTGGGCACTTCTTCACCAGGTGCTGCAAAGAAGCCTCCCACTGGGAAGAAAGAATCCAATGCTGTTTATGGTCAACCTGATCGTAACAGAAGGCATCAGTCTGTTAGTGCAGTTCATATTTCAAATCCAACTCCTGCAACAACAGAGCAGCCTCAAGGCAACCAACAGAGGGCTAGAAGACAGTTCACGAAGATCAACATGTCAATGGCTCAGGCATTGCAACACTTGTTGAAGGCTGAACTTATTACCCTGAGGGAGGCTCCTCAGAATCCCAATGTTACCTCTCCCAAGTACAATCCCAATGCACGATGTGCATATCATTCAAACTGTCCAGGACACGATACTAATAACTGCTGGGTCTTGAAGAATAAAATTCAGGATATGATTGATGCTGGAGAAATTGAGTTTGATCCTCCGGGTACTCCAAATGTGATTACAGCTCCAATGCCAAATCACGAGAAGACTGTCAATGCCATTGAGGAAGATCTGCATATCCATTCAGTTGATGAATTGACCACACCATTGTCTGGCATCAGAAAGAAGTTGGTACAAGCTGGGTTCTTTCCGGGTTGTCGTGAAGATTGTGTTTATTGTGAATATAATCCAGAAAAGTGCTTCAGATTGAAGGACGGAATTCAGCGTCTCATGGATAATTACACCATAGTGTTTGAAAGAAGACCAACATCTGTAGAAAGTATGGTAGATCATCTGACTCAGGGTAAGAAGATTGAAGAGGTTGACATGGTTGACAAAGTACCGGTGAGAATCACTTCAAAGGGTCCCATTAAAATCACTCATCAGGGCCCAATCAAGATCACTGCTGAAGGTCCTGTGAAAGTTGTTGCTGAAGCCAGAGTGGCTCCTCTGATCATTACCACTCCTGGTCCTATTCCTTATACATCTGACAAAGCTGTACCTTGGCACTATGGGTCTGACGCTTACATCCATGGTGTTAAGCAAGAGCCTTTAGCTGATGTGCCTGTTGATGTTGACAATATTGCTGGATCTAGTAAGATCACTCGTAGTGGAAGAGTTTTCTCTCCTCCAGATACTTCCAAGAATGCAGCTACTCCTGCTGCTACCTCCACCACTGATGCTCGGGGCAAGGGTCCTGTTATTGAGCCTGTATCTACTGATGTGCCAGCTGCTGATGATCTCTCTAAGCAGATGGAAGAAGTATTGAAAATCATTCGCAAGAGTGATTATGACATTGTTGATCAGTTGGGGCATACTCCCTCAAAGATTTCCATGCTCTCCCTATTATTATGTTCTGAGGCTCATGCCAAGTCATTGATCAAGTTTCTGAAGATGGCTCATGTACCCAGTGCAATTTCTGTTGACCAATTTGAGAATTGTGTTGCCCACCTGACCTACGACAATGGGTTAGGATTTTCTGATGCTGATTTGACCCCTGCCAACAGGGATCATAACAGGGCCTTGCATATTTCAATTGAATGCAGGGGCACTACCCTGTCTCATGTGCTGATAGACAATGGTTCCTCTTTGAATGTGTTGCCTAAGGAAGTCCTGAACAAGCTGAGTCCTGAAGATGCTGTGCTGAAGCCCAGTAATATTGTGGTAAAGACTTTTGATGGTTCTAGAAGAGTAGTGCATGGGGAAATTGATCTTCCAATCCAAGTTGGTACCCAGGTGTTTACTGCTACATTTTATGTGATGGATATTCGTCCTTCATACTCTTGTCTGCTTGGTCGTCCCTGGATCCATGGGGCAGGTGATGTGACCTCTACATTGCACCAAAAATTGAGATATCCGGTGAATGGGAAAGTTGTTACTGTCTATGGAGAAGAAGAATACTTTGTTAGCCATGTAAACACTTTCAAGTATCTGGAAGTAGAAGGTGAATACATTGAGACTCCGTGTCAGTCATTTGAAGTGGTTCCCTGGGTTGTTAATGATTGTGTAGCTCCCCCTGCTGTGAAGAAAGGTCCTGTTGTCACCAGAAAACCTCCAACAATGGCAATGGCCTCCCTCAATGATGCTAGAGCTGTGGTGGATGAAGGTGGTTGTACTATTTGGGGTCAGCTTCCTGATATTCCATACAAGTCTGACAAGTTTGGTTTGGGTTTCACTGCAGAGTCCCAGAAGGCTGTTCGTCGTGCTCGTGCTGCTCGTGTCACTAATCAAGGGGTTATCAATGCTGTGGGAGACTATGATGAAGACTACAACTTGGATGCATGGATTTTTCCTACTGTGGGTGCTGGACTCAATAATTGGAAAGCTGAAGATGTTATCCCTATCTCCTTTAGTCAGGAGTAAATACTATTACCGTGTCATGTTTTAAATTTGTAATTTCTTGAACAATAAAACTTTTAAGCCATGTGCCTTACCCGGGGCACAATGGTGTGCTTATTACGGGCTGTCATTTCATTTGCATACTTCATTCAATAAAATCAGTGGACGTTTCGTTTTCGTAAATATTGTGTTCCTTGTCTTTCTTTTCTTTTCTTTTTGTTTTATCAGCTATGTGTTCTTACACACACCCACATCACTAAATGCAGATCCTCATCCACTCTGGATCCTGTTGATAACAGTTCTACTATTGCCAATTATAATTTCGAGAATCCGATCTATTAAACTGAAGACGGAAATGAGGACGATTGTGAAATACCTGTAGAGCTTGCTAGGTTGTTACAACAAGAAAAGAAAGCTATACAGCCACATGAAGAACCAGTCGAAGTTGTGAATTTGGGAACTGAAGAAAACAGAAAAGAGGTTAAGATAGGGGCTGATTTAGAGGACAGTGTCAAGAGCAGGTTGATTCAGATGTTACGTGACTATGTGGAGATCTTTGCTTGGTCTTATGAAGATATGCCAGGGTTGGATACAGACATTGTGGTTCACCGTTTACCAGTGAAAGAAGATTGTCGTCCAAAGAAGCAGAAGGTTCGTCGTATGCGTCCTGAAATGTCAGAAAAGATCAAAGCAGAGGTAATGAAACAGTTCAATACAGGGTTCTTGGCAGTGACTTCTTATCCTCAGTGGTTTGCAAATGTGGTACCAGTTCCTAAGAAAGATGGTAAGGTGCGTATGTGTGTAGACTACAGAGATTTGAACAAGGCTAGCCCTAAAGATGACTTTCCACTTCCTCATATTGACATTCTGATAGACAACACTGCTCAGCATAAGGTATTCTCTTTTATGGACGGTTTCTCTGGTTACAATCAAATCAAGATGGCACCTGAAGATATGGAAAAGACAACATTTGTGACACAATGGGGCACTTTTTGCTATAAGGTGATGCCATTTGGTTTGAAGAATGCAGGGGCAACATATCAGCGTGCTATGGTGGCTTTGTTTCATGATATGATCCATCATGAGATAGAGGTATATGTGGATGATATGATAGCCAGATCTCAGAATGAAGAGCAACATCTTGATCATCTGCACAAGTTGTTTGAGAGGTTGAAGAAATACAAGTTGAGATTGAACCCAAACAAGTGTACTTTTGGAGTTAGGTCTGGTAAACTCTTGGGTTTCATTGTCAGTGGAAAAGGTATTGAAGTGGATCCAGCAAAAGTGAAAGCTATACGAGAGATGCCAGCTCCCCGTACTGAGAAGGAGGTTAGAGGTTTCTTGGGACGATTGAACTACATTGCAAGATTTATTTCCCAATTAACTACCATCTGTGAGCCAATCTTCAAGTTGTTGAAGAAAGATCAGGTGATGGAATGGAATGATGAGTGCCAGACTGCCTTTGATGAAATCAAGAGATACCTGCTAGAACCACCAATTTTGATGCCACCAGTTGATGGAAGACCCTTGATTATGTACTTAACAGTGTTGGACAACTCAATGGGGTGTGTGTTGGGGCAACATGACGAGTCTGGTCGAAAAGAGCAGGCAATATACTACCTTAGCAAAAAGTTTACCGACTGTGAAACAAGATACTCACTGCTCGAGAAAACTTGCTGCGCTTTGGCATGGGCTGCTCGCCGACTAAGACAGTATATGTTGACCCATACTACCTTGTTGATTTCAAAGATGGATCCAATCAAGTACATATTTGAGAAACCTGCTCTCTCTGGAAGAATTGCAAGATGGCAAATGATCTTGACGGAATATGATATACAGTATACTACTCAGAAGGCCATTAAAGGAAGTGTTGTTGCTGATCATTTGGCTCATCAAGCAGTGGATGATTATCAGTCAATGAATTTTGAGTTCCCTGATGAAGACATTATGATTATTACCAAAGAACCTGGACAATATGACGGACCTGAACAAGGATCCCGATGGACTATGGTTTTTGATGGTGCCTCTAATGCACTTGGTAATGGTGTTGGTGTTGTGATTAGTTCCCCTGAAGGCTGTCATACCCCGATTACTGCCAGACTTTGTTTCCATTGTACTAATAACATGGCTGAGTATGAGGCATGTATCCTGGGTATTAAAGCTGCTATTGATATGAAGATTCAGGTCCTTGATGTGTATGGAGATTCAGCCCTGGTAGTAAGTCAGATTAAAGGAGATTGGGATACCAAGCATGATAACCTCATTCCTTACAGAGAGCATGTGTTGTCTTTGATCCCACAGTTCAAAGAGATTACCTTTGAGCACATTCCACGAAGAGAGAATCAGTTGGCAGATGCATTAGCCACCATGGCATCTATGTTTGAAATCAGCTGGGATGATGAAGCTCCCAAGATTACTATTGATAGATTTGAGAAGCCTGCATACTGCAATGAGATTGACACTGAAGGGGCAGAGGAGAAGCCTTGGTTCTATGAAGTGAAAAGATATCTTGAAGCTCAGGAGTTCCCTGAAGGGGCATCTGCCAAAGATAAGAAGTTTCTGAGAAGGTTTGCTGCTAAGTTCTTCTTGAGTAATGGGATTCTATACAAGCGCAATCATGATTCAACTTTGCTTCGTTGTGTGGATAAGAAGGAAGCAACTGAGATTATGGAAGAGATGCATGATGGGACCTTTGGCACTCATTCTAGTGGTCATACCATGGCAAAGAAGATTTTGAGAGCAGGTTACTATTGGTCTACCATGGAAGCTGATTGCTACCAACACTCCAAAACGTGTCACAAATGTCAAATCTATGCTGATAAAGTTCATGTACCTCCATCACCATTGAATGTGTTGACTGCTCCTTGGCCTTTTGCCATGTGGGGCATTGATATGATTGGTGAGATCAAGCCTACTGCTTCTAATGGGCATCGTTTCATCCTGGTTGCTATTGATTATTTCACGAAGTGGGTAGAGGCAGCTTCATTTGCATCTGTGACTAAAAATGTTGTGGCTCGGTTCATTAAGAATAATCTCATATGTAGGTATGGCATCCCTGAAAGGATCATCACTGACAATGGCTCTAATCTGAACAACACTATGATTACTGATCTCTGCACGCAGTTCAAGATTAAGCATCACAACTCTTCTCCGTATCGTCCAAAGATGAATGGGGCAGTTGAAGCTGCTAATAAGAACATTAAGAAGATTATACAAAAAATGACTGTTACTTACAAGGATTGGCACGAGATGTTACCATTTGCTCTTCATGGTTATCGTACCACAATACGTACTTCGACAGGGGCAACCCCATTCTCCTTAGTCTATGGTATGGAAGCAGTTCTGCCCATTGAAGTTCAGATTCCCTCCTTGAGAATTATGAAGGATGCAGTTTTGGATGAAGATGAGTGGATTCAGACTCGACTTGACCAGATAAATTTGATTGATGAGAAGAGGTTAGCAGCAGTTTGTCATGGCCAGATGTACCAAAAACGAATGATCAAAGCTTTTAACAAGAAGGTTAAGCCAAAGGTATATCAGGCTGGTGACTTGGTAATCAAGCGTATCATATTACCATAGGGTGATCCTAGGGGCAAGTGGACTCCAACATATGAAGGACCATTTGTAGTCAAGACAGTGTTCTCAGGAGGAGCCATGATACTGACTACAATGGATGGTGAAGATTTCCCACAGCCTGTAAACGCAGACATAGTTAAAAAATACTACGCATAAAAAGAGACCCGCTAGGTTGACAGGCCTAGGCAAAAATAAGGGCATCCCGGCAAACCAAAAGGGTTTGGGCAAAAATTAGGGATATATATATAAAGATGTACACCCGTCAAGTCGAAAACCTGAAAAGGCGGCTTGAGCAAAAAAGGGTATCCCGGTGGATTGAAAACCTGAAAGGGCAATCCAGGCAAAAGTTAGGGATTAAAGCGTATGACTATGTCTCGTTTGGATCACCATGAAACTGCAACCAGTTGTACTACTTACTCAAGCTCGAACAGATAAAGCTCAATTCAATCGTTTCCGTCTCAACAGCAAGAAGATGAGATACTTGAGTGGCAATAGTAGAATTGAAACTCAATAGGATTATTTCCCACATAGCTGATTCTCTTTTGTAAAATTTTATGGCAAAATCCTCTTACTAGGATTTATGTCTCCTTGTACAAATTTACCCGTATATGGGTCACTTTTTGATATAAATAAATTCCACCTTTTGAATCCAGATTTACTTTTACCCTATTTACATAAGCGAAACGTCCATTGGTTGTGTTTGAATGTGTGTATGCTTTTGAATATGATTGATGTTTACCAGAAATGCATGAAAATACCGTAATAGTATTTACTAAGGACGAACGGGGGGAGGATTTCAACGAAGCTTCGCCAGTTCACCTTTACAAGACAGTTACAAAACCCTCAGTGGGACAAATCCATCTTCATAAAGTCTTATCTCCCCTGGAATTTATATCCATCTCTTTTATCCTCATACGGATATACGGGAAATCACTTTCCAATAAGGGTACAACGAACGAAGACGGGATGTTATACTTATCCTACTATCAAACGAAGACGAAGGTTATATATACCTTACTATCCCAGCATACGGGAGGTGATATCTATCCTTACTATCCCCAGCATACGGGAAGTTATCTATACCCTGTTATCCCCAGCAGACAGAGGGTTATATATTCTTCAGCAACGAATCGGGATTTATTTTCCCTGGCCAGCAGTTGTTATACGAAGATATCCAGACGCTTTCGGCAGTATCATATCATACATACATCATTTACATCATACCATAGCATATATATCCATAGACATGTAGTACATTACCTAAATGCATCATATCATACATGCATACATAAGGCATAAACTAATGTTATTTTACAGAACGCTGCCTTGTTTTCAGGTTAATTATCCAACAAACAAATGATCTTTGGGACTGCTTTATTGTCACCTCAGGGTTACTTTATCCTCCTGATAAATTCTCATGACTTCAAGACTGCTTTAGAGCTATTCATTGCTCTATCCTCCTGAAGCCATCTTATTATTTCAAGACTGCTTTAGAGCTATTGATTGCTCTATCCTCCTGAAATAATCACATTATTATTTCAAGACTGCTTTAGAGCTATTCATTGCTCTATCCTCCTGAAATCATATCACTATTTCAAGACTGCTTTAGAGCTACTGATTGCTCTATCCTCCTGAAATCATCTTATTTATTTCAAGACTGCTTTAGAGCTGTTGATTGCTCTATCCTCCTGAAATCATATTACTACTTCAAGACTGCTTTAGAGCTATTGATTGCTCTATCCTCCTGAGGTCATATTACTACTTCAAGACTGCTTTAGAGCTATTGATTGCTCTATCCTCCTGAAGTCATATTATTATTTCAAGACTGCTTTAGAGCTATTGATTGCTCTATCCTCCTGAAGTCATATTATTATTTCAAGACTGCTTCAGAGCTATTGATTGCTCTATCCTCCTGAAATCATATTACTATTTCAAGACTGCTTTAGAGTTATTGATTGCTCTATCCTCCTGAAGCCATATTATTACTTCAAGACTGCTTTAGGGTTATCATTATTGATTGCTCTATCCTCATGAAGACGTGCTGTTATATCAGGATTACTCCAGTATTCTGAAAACATATCATCAATACTTCAGGACTACTCCAGACTCCTGACAGCTTTCATTATACATCCATATTTTGGACTGCTTTATCTTCCAAGAACTTTCTACTAGTGGCATCTTTAAGCCCACTCAATCACATTCAACCAACCATCAATATCACTCTATGCACTGGTGAGTGCAAATTTTTGGGCTTTTTGTGTTCAATCCCCTTCAACCTTCCAGGTCACGACTGGCAAATATACCAATCTAACCCCTCAGGTTTCAGAAAATTGAACAGGGGCAGCTGTTGCACCCCAAAATTTGCCCTCACAATACAAGACTTTGTGTTCTTGAAGGTTCACAAGGTTCACAAGTTTCTCAACATTTACAAAACCTTTCATGAGGTTCATGAAGTCTACAAGTTACTTCTTGAAGGTTCACAAGGTTCACAAGCTTCTCAACAATTACAAGACCTTTCATGAGGTTCATTAAGTCCACAAGTTACTTCTTGAAGGTTCACAAGGGTCACAAGATTCACAATGATTACAAAGTTCTCCTGAGGTTCATGAGGTCTACAAAGCCACTTCATGAGGTTCACAAGGTTCACAAGCTTCACAATACCTCCCATGAGTATCACAAGACATTTTATGAAGATTCACAAGGTTCACAAAGTTCACAATTGGTCAAAGAAGTTGACAATTCCCTCAGACAATGCACCTCCTAAGCAGTGCATCCAAGACTAGGGTTTGGACTTTAATCAGGCTAAATGGACTTCCAATACCTCAAGTGAGTTTCATAACATCTCATATGTGTGTAAGAACCCCCATGACAAGTTTCAAGACTTTTCTCAAAAGTTTGCTCAGTCAGATGATCAGATAAGTCAAAATCAGTCAATGCAGTTAAAAAGTCAAACTGAGGTCAACTGTGGTCAAACCAAAGTCAAACTTCATGATTTTTTGCCAACATCAAGTATATGAAGTGAAATTCATCATTTGATCAAGGGTTGATCATGATTCATCAAGGAGATTCCAGATCATCAATAATCAGGAGTTTCTAAATTAGGGTTTCCTTAGTAAAAGTCAACTGAACTTTGACCAGCCATAACTTTCACATACTTCATCACCAAGTCTCCATCCAAAGCTCATTTTGAAGGAAATTGAATTCTCTACAACTTTGATGTTGAAAGTTAATCCCAAAAATGCTTCATTTGAAAGATATGATCTAAGACATTATAGGTCATTTCAAAAGTCAACAAAAAGTCAACAACTTCAAAAGGGCATAACTTGAGATTGGTAAATGATATGGACCTGAAACCAATGGGGTTGTTTAGAGGACTCTTCAAGCTTTCCAAAAAGTCCAAGAACACCCTCATACCTTTAAAATTGAGGGAGATGCGCCCTTGCAAAGTTGGGCAATTTTGTGATGGTTTATGTTGAAAATGGAGGCTTAGAAGTAATTCTTTCCAAATGGGCTGCCCAATTTATGACCCAATCCATGTCACAACATCATGCACGACCCAATGGTGAGAAATTCTGATTTTTATATTTTTATTTGATATTTATTTGAATTTTATTCATTTTAAATCAAATTAAATCAAAATAAAATCTAAAAATCAAAGTTTGGACATGATTCTTCTTCTAGAAATTAATCAATGCTGTTTAACATGATTTGATCTTGTACAAATTCGTGCTAGACCAAATTAGAAAACAAATATTTGATTTTTTCACACTTTAAGATCATGATATTCCTTCACCATGAAGTTTTCCAAAAGGCCCATTAATCCATCATCTTTTGACCTAAATTTGATCTCATATAAGTATACAATAGAAACCAATCACAAGGGGGACGAAATCCAGCAGCCACAGTGTAAGTTCAAAAACCTCAAAAATTCTTCCAAAAGTGAGATTCGGATTTTGAGTTACAAGGCACTAGAAGGTAAAATAAGAACGTGGTTGGCTTCCTTGATCATCATGGAACATAAACTGATCATCACATTGCCTCATAACATCACATATTGCTAAACCCGAAACTTGTTTATGCTTGATAAAGTTTTTTTCGATTGTGATGATTCATTGCATATAATTGAATTTTGTTCATATAATTGTGTTTGTTTATGTCTATAGATGAAATCTGGAGCGATTGATGAAGTTCCATAGCCTAAAACGCGTTCTACCATTTTTAGGGTTTATGGCTCCAATTAGGGTTCTTCAATCCAGCCCCTATAAACAAATTATAAGAACGTGGGATGATTGGAAAATTCATTTGAAACTTAATGGACTGATTAATTTTAAGAAACTATGCTGTTTTGTCAATGATTGATTTTTGTAGGTTTTGCTGGAAATTTGAATTCGCAGGAAAACTTGCATCTAATTTCGCAGCAAAATTCGAAAGTCTCAAGGAAGAAGAAGGTCATTCCCGCGCGTCAGAAAATTCAAATATTTTTTGAAATATTTTATGAATTGTTATTGGTTTGTTTATCACACGCACATGTGTGTCCTGGTGGTAAGTTTGATAGGCGTATGTTGTGAGGTCTCTGGTTCGATACTTGGCTGGTGCATGTTTGTTTTTTTTTTTTTGTTAATTTTTCAGGTTAAAGACAAACATAATATATTATGTGTTGTTGCCAATCCATGACCAGAAGGGCTCTCCCAGCCAGGCGGTAAGGCGCGCGCGTGTGTAACTATAAGGTCCTGGGTTCAATCCTCCCCCAGGCCTTTTGCATATTTTATTTTTCCAGGATATTTTGTGAATCAAGAGCAAAACCAAGTGAAGCTCAGTCATTGTCACCTGCGCCTGGCTGGCCCAGTGGTTGTTGTTGCTGCTTGCAAGTGTGAGGTCTTGGGATCAAATCCCACCAGGTTCCTTTTTCTTTCTTTCTTTTTATTTTATTTTCCTTCTTCTAATTTAATTAGTTTAAATAATCAAAATTTTATTATTATATTATGAAGTATGTATATATTATGTATTCTAACTCTTAAAATTATTTTCTAAAAAAAAAATATAAAACTCTTGATTTTTCAATGTAAACTTTATTTATATAATTTATATTAGTTAAGATAATTTTTTTTTATAATTAGTTAAAATATATATTTTGTATATAAATTAACCCTAATTTTCAAAACCCTAAAAAATATTTTCTAAATGAACTTTAATTTTGTAAAAATCTAATTTTTATTTTCTAAATAATTTCTATTTCCTAATTCTTAGTATAGATATTATGTATATATTTATTTAATAATAATTTTGTAAATATGATCTATTATTAGTAATATGTAAATATTTTTGTTCATAATCTAAATTATATGTAAATAATTCTAAATTGAGTCTATAATATTTTAATTTTATAATAACTTAATAACTTGTAAATTAAAAAAAAAAAATTGTTTGTTTATATTTCGTTTTAACATAATTGTTTATATTAAAAATTATTAATCTTGTTATTATAATTTTGATTAATTTTATTTATTATTGTTATTACTAACCATATAATTTATTTTGCTTTATTAATTTTATATATTATTATTTCATTAATTTTTATTATTCACTAACCTCTCTTATTTTATTATTATTAACTTTTTGCTTATTATTTAAATTATTTATCACTAACCCCTATTATTTATTTCTTATTATTTATTGCTTATTTATTTATATTTTATTTTGCTATTTATTTTGCTTAATATTTTGCTTATTATTATAATGTTGTAATTGTTTCCCGGATGTAATTTTGTAATTATTCAATTATTGTTGCTATGGTTAGTAATTAGGGAGTGAAAAACATATCTGTTATATAAAAATAAATTTAGATCATTTTTAATCAAAGATAATTAAAATAAACACTCACACACACGTAAGTCGATTTTAATCGCCGTCTCACGTTTCTAAGGTTATCCCTCAAGTTGCCTACGAATAAGGTCAAGTGGGGTGTATAAAGCAAGTCCCTTAAAAGAAAAATCATCAAGTCCCTCGTGGTTGCCTTTACGGATCGAGTCCCTTCGAATAAATGATGATAGTCCCTCATATGTGCTTATTACACCCCACAGTTGCCTTCACAAAACAGAATGTCCCTCACATGTCCCTTAACATCCAAGGTAATGACTACCTACTCCTTAATAGTAGGGATAGTCTTACCAAGGAAAGGAATAAAGAACAAGAAAGACCTTAAACATTAGGGTAGATACCTCTTAGTTGCTTGCTCACTCCAATTTTCAAACTTTTCACAATTTCAAACAAATTTTCAAACAAGTTTTTACACATCCGTACATGGATTATTATTAACTATACTGAAAATTTTTCTATTCACACACTACACTTTTTTTCAAAAACAATTCAAAAGTGAGCTAAGTAACTAAGAGCCCATGGATAACCATGGATGTAAAGGGTGCTAACACCTTCCCTTTACATAACCTACCCCCCGGACCCAAAAATATCTCTTAAGGTCTTTCCTGTTCTTTTATACCCTTTCCTTTTGGATAAAATAAAAGTCGGTGGCGACTCTTGTTATCCGCAACATTACTTAAAGTCAGTTCTCCCACCGTGTTACAGACGTGACGTTTTAATAAAGTGGAAATCATGATGTTTTCTTGGGACTCAACAAAATCACTTTACAATAAATGCAACTGACAGGAAGTCAAAGGTCAATTCGACAGCAAAAGATATTTCTCCAAGGTTAGTCGAAAACATCTTTGCTGGGGGGCAATTTGTAAACCTATAATTTCGACAAACTGAAATTAAGGGCTTAAGATCATCTTTGTCGAAGGATAACAAAGAGAGAGAATTCAAGGATTGCTGATAGGGTCTGAAACTCTACTATTTCGACAGAAAGAAACATAGTTGTTCTGGCAGAATAGGTTGGAGGGTTTTTGTAGCTGAGTATTTCGACAGAAGAAGGTCTTGATAAAAGCAGGGTTCGACAGTTTGAAGAGGTGCAAGGTTTCGTCACCAAAGAAAAGGATTCAAATTCAAAAGGTTGTAACCTTTGGCAGTTTGGACACTTGGAAGTTTCAGAGAAGAGAATTGCATGCAGGCTGACACTTGTCATTTAGTTATAGTTTTTCCGTTCTAAGCAGTTATTTTGTTTGTATATAAATAGGATAGTTTGTGTTTAGAATAGGTGTGTGAAAATTGATACAAAATTCCTGTTAAAAAACTCTAAGTACCCAGTGTGAGAGAAAATGAGTCTAAGATTTGGAACAATGTACGTTTGAACACCAGTTATATTTCAAAGTCATTTAAATTACTTGTTCATTTATCAAGTTTAATGTCATTTTCAAGCTTTATTTATTTTTCTGCAAGTTTACAGCCTTCGACATGTCTTTTTGTTCTTGTTTAAACTTTTAACTTTATTTCATCTTTAAGTTCAAACTTTACTTTACTTGCAAAATCAAAGTTCTTAATACTTTGACAATACTGATAAAACAAACCACAAATCAGTCACCAAATTCTAAGAAGATTTCGACAGAAACAATGCACATGTATCCCAGGACTTGTATGGTTGGTTCTGCAAGTAACCCAGTTTTCTAAAGAATTGGTTAACCAGAGGTTGTTCGCCAGAAACCACTGCGAACAACAGGTCCTTTGACAACTTATCCTTCTCAGTCCGGGAAGCCACAAGGGCATCCTCCAATTTAACTATGGACACAGCAGTCTCGGACAGGTCCATTGAAATTTCCGTCACTCGAATGACGGCATCTAAATCCCCAGCCAGATATTTCCGCCTAGCGACCGCATCTTTGTTAGGAATGGCCCTCGCCTCGGGCGCCGCCATCACGACGGAACCCTCAGACTGAAAGAAGTCCCGCTCTAGATAGCAAGGAGGCAGCAGATAACTCACAGGGGCACCAGATTCGTTGCTTCCTACAGCAGTAGATCGGGCAAGAGCCCCGTCCAGACGCTTCCGATTCAGAAGAGGAGAGGTGGAGGTCGGAGGACTGTCCCGTATCTATATCGGGGAATTTTGTTGAGCAGCGGCTTGAAGGAAGTTGGTGGTCGGGCTGAGAGTACCAGAGCTTCCTACCCCGAGCTCCGTAGCTACCTCCTGGACATGGGGTGCCACTTTCTTTTTCTTTTTTGGGACCCTGTCCGGGGCCCCAGCCGGGTTCACCAGCTTTAAGACTCGTTTACGATGGGCGAGCATAGTTCCTGCAAAACAAAAACAAGTAAAACATCAACTAAACGGACACGAGACCAAGAAAAGAAAATAAGCCAGAAAAGACCTACATAATAACTCCACGACCTCCTCGTCCGTATCACACGCGAGTAGAGCCCTGGTGTTTATGAGGCGAGTTTTGTGAATAGGCATCCCGACCTTGTCGACATAGGGGTTGTTTTGCCGGTCCACCCAGACCGCCAGGCTGAAGCTCTGTATGTACTCCACCAGCCTCTTGTAGGCCAGTCTATCTTCGACCCCCATGCTCGAGAATTTGACCCGGTAGTGGCTGGTCAATAGGTTGAAATGGTCGGGCTGCCATCTCAATGGGATCCTCGACATAAGTTTTTCCTCATCATTGGCGTCACACTTGTAATAATAAAGTGAGTTGAGGGCAAAGCGAGTGAGCGACTTCATTGTATACCACTGCCCCTTAAAATGTCGGGCAGAATCGACGTAAGTCTTGAATAACCTCACTGGCTGTTTTAGAGACACCCAGCTGTGACGTCCCTGGACACCCGACCGCTGCAGGTGGAAGATATGGAAGAAGAGGGACAGAGTGCACTCGATGCCAAGGAAGCGGAAAACTAGTTCGAACGCCCGGACGAAAGCAATGGCATTCGGATGCAGCTGCGAAGGCGCCAATCTGAGCCACCTGAAGACCCCCATCTGGAAATCGTTGAAGGGGAGCCTAACCCTCGTTTCTCGGAAGGCGAATTCATACATGGAAAACTGCTTCCCCGGGAAAAAATGACATATCTGATCTGTCTCCCGAGGAGCAAGACATTGCCAGTTCGCGGGATCTTCGGGCCCAATGTCCTCCACCACGGCGTATGTGGTGTTCGTCTCGTTAGCAAAATATGACTCTTCTTCTAACGGCTCATCCGCAACCCACGATAGGTCGTTACGCCCAGACGAGGAGACATGCTCGTTTCCCCCCGGCTTCTCCTTCCTCGACTTGCCGATGCTCGGCCTCTCCTTCCTCGACTTGCCGATGCTCGGCCGTACCTGAAAGACAGGCAGGAAAAGTGAATTCGACATCGCATCAAATCTACCCTTCCACCGCAATTCAAGTGAAAGGGCGAAAGGCTGAGCGCCCGAAATCTCACTATATTATCATAAAATCAACGAAGGGGCAATCTTCGCGTCCACTTGAGCGCGTGCAAAACCCCTAGAAAACCAAGAGATTTTGCCTGGCAAACGCATCAAACGCCTGCGATCTTCTTCGGCCATATGAAGATTATGGCCGACACAATCATACATATATGAATTTTACGCCCGTGACTGGGCATCCAGACTATATTGGGCTATGGCCCAATACGTCGAGCAGATGCCCATACGCTCGGGCAAGTACACTTGTTAGACGGGAGAAGTTGCTTAACGGTCGGGCATACGTTCCACGTGTCGGACACACACTCGGAACGGGAAAAGAACAGGCCTGCCAGTTCACTTGCCACGTCACCCAACTGTCCCTCATTATCTCCTGAAAGATAAGGGCAGTTGAACCAAGGATCAGACCACTTAGCTAGGTCTTCACGCTTCTCACGCATTCCTTGGCAGTTCTTCCTTGGGCTTAGCTGATCCAGTCCAAAGAAGGACCTTGGCCCAGCGCTGGGGGCTCACTATAAATACCCTTTTTCACTAAAGGGTCAGGTATTTTGATTTAACTCTTCTAACTTATCTATTGTTGTACCTCTATTAACTTTGGCATCGGAGCCCCTTGCAGGTACATTATTTATGACTATAACTTTATTCAAGTTCATGAAGAGGTGTATCTCTTTATTATTGAAAATAAAAATTCAGTCAAAAAGAAATATTGAAAATAAGTTAATATTGATTTTTTATTTAAAGAAAATTTGAAAATGAATAATATATTGCAATCTTTTTATAAGAATAATATAGAAAAGAATACGAATTCAATATTTTTTAAGTTAAAAAATAATTTGTGTTATTCAAAGAATCCTAATTAATAGAATAAAAGAAAAAAATAGCAATAATAAAATTAAAATAATTAAAATATATCTCTAAATTTATAATAGAATATTTCAGGAAATACTAATGGAGAATTCTTTATTACATGATATAGACTTCTACCACACAATGTGGATTACAAACTTCCCAATTCCCCTGATTACTCTCAATCATTGTGAAACTTCAAATGATTAAATATACTATTTTCTTTGAATAATTATTTAGGAGTGTGTCACATATTTAAATTTCCAAAGCAACGGATAATGATGGATAATGTGGAGAAGTAAATTCATAATTATGATTGTTTTAATTATGAATTATGTTATTATTTGTAATTTAGAACAATAAGTTCTTAGAAAACAGATGTGGAGAAGTAAATACACTTCCTATAGCTACTTTTCTAATATTTTCAGAAGATAGAAAAAAGTACTTTGTAGTAAATAAAATATATTGCAAAAACCAAATACAATCAATTGATGAGAATTAATAGCCGAAGACACAAACAATTTTTCACAACTCAATATCCAAGATGTTTATAAACAATCAAATCATACAATCTCACAAACACAATAACAAACTACATGTCCTAAAAATCATCAATGAATACAAATCTGTTTCACATGTACACCCAACTTTCAATTCGGAATGAGAATTCAGTTCACCACCAGGACTTTTCAATGGCAAAGTTGTGAGGTAAACAACACCTATTAATCACACCCTTGCAAGTAGTGATTCTCTGAAAGCCCCCTTGATTAAGCCTCTTGACAGCAACAATAATCCTAGGGATTTTACTCCTAAACCAAATTGAACCTTAGTACGGTTTCAAAAGGGATAAAAATACTAAAATCCAAAAGGACCACTGGAAATCAACCAAAATCCTTTATATAAGAAACACAAATCATAAAATAAAATAAAAACTCATAGCAATCTTAATTTCCAAACATCTCAAGAATATTCCATAGATTAAAAATTAAGCCACATGAAAATGATTTCAAAAGAATCCATAAAGTTTAAAACTTTAAGATTCTCTCTCTCACACACACACACATAATCATTAGAAACACCACCACGTAATCAAAATCTAGAGAGAATCAAAAGGGAAACAAACCTATAGTTGAAGGACTCACAGACTTAACCCTATTACTCCAGTAAGTACCCATCAACAAAATCACATTTCCTATGATAAAAGGTTAAGATTTGATTTATGTACCTTATCCAACTTGGTAAATAACCTTTGAAGATTCAAGATCAAGATAACTTGTGTGCTTTACTTTTAATATGACAGGGGGATTGGTGTTGTTGGTGAACATTCAATACTTATGGAGAACAAACTCATCCTAAAAGAACAGAAGAAAAAAATACAAAATATATGCATTCATCAAATATTGGAAAATTAGTCATAAAATCATGTAACAAAAAACTAATAACTATGAAGTACATAAACATTTTATCAAACATCAAGAATTCATTTTATCTTACTCATTTTATCCTCTTACTCATGGATGGAAAAACCTTGGAAGCAATCATTTTACGCTTATCATAGAGCATGTTTACAAAGTTATAGAGTACGGTCACCTACATCACTGGGAGAATATCTGGCAGCATAGTAACAACTATACAATCAATCTGCTAACATAGTAACAACTACACAATCAAAAACCACAAATGAAGGGGAATCGAAATAGTGACATATATCAATATGAAATTGAAAGAAAAGAGTAAAGAACAAACATATAATTGAGAGATGGGTACAAAAACCTACATGAACTTGAGAAATAAAATAAACAAATCAGAGGGGAAAATCATATCAAACATGTACATATCACAATCATGCAACTCAATTAACTCAGTTGATTCACTCTTGAGTTTTTTTAACTCCATTCATTGTTGGAGCAAACAATAATGAAAAAACATTAGAATTTGAATTAACATAACCAATCAAACGAAGGTATATTTGATTTTATTAATTTCAGAATATGATTATACAACATGTAGTAATTATAATTATAAAATTTCATATACCAAATAGAAGAAACATGATTATCAATGAAATTGTGGAAATGTTATGGAGTTTACCGAATGAAAAAGTTGAAAGGGGAAGAAGAAAGAATTTGTGAATGAGTGACAAAAATAGGTTTTCAATTGTGAATGAGTTAAAAGGGGAAACAAAAAAAATCTGTGAATGAGTTGAAAGGGGAAGAAGAAAGAAGTTGTAAAGCCATGGTGTAGATAGGGTTTTATAATTCCCAAAACAATTATAGATGAAAGAAGTTGTGAATGAATGAAGAAATACTCACAAAGGTTAGAATAAATCGATACCTTAAGAATTTGGAGAGACGTGATGTAATGAGGTTTTACAAATTCCCAAAAGTGTTTTCAACGAGTCTTAATTTTCCACATTTATTTGGAATTGGTAGAGACTTCCAATAAAAGTTCAGTCTCTCCGCGTATCCCAATTATATCTCTTTGTGTAACACCCCAAAATTTGCCATCTCATTTTCATGATCCGCATATCATTTCGCAGCATAATTCATAGCATAATCCAAGCATGGCATCATTGCAAGGGCATGGGTTTGTGATCAATGTCTTAGATAGTGAATGACTACTCAGAGGCAATAAAAGGTCCACAAAATATCTCAAATATGGTGCAAAAGGAAGATCAACTCATGACTTTTTGGGTTCAAAATCATGGAAGTATGATTACAAGAGTCTTATGGACCAATTTGGATCAAGAAGGGATGGAAAAATCAAGAAAAAAACATTATTTTGAGACTATGTATCGATACATACGTGTTTTGTATCGATACATGCTCCTTTGTTGTTTCTGAAAAGGGACTATGTATCGGTATATATGAAGGATGTATCAATGCATGATTGCCAAAAACTTCAGTATGCATCGATGCATACAGCCATGTATCGATACATATCAGTTAAAAAACTGACATGTATCAATGCATCCGTGTTATGTATCGATGCATAGTTGATTTTTCTTGCTGGAATTGCCAATGCTTCAGTATGCATCGATGCATACATGTTATGTATCGATACATAAGTTGTTTTTGCTATTTTTTCTCATCCATTTTTTCCTTTCCTTTCCTTTGCCTTGTTCCACACTCTTCACATTTGGTCCACACTCTTCTTTTGGGATTACACTGTCACGTTCTAGAGTCTTCTACAACCTTCCAAGGAATATTCCAAGGAATATTCCAAGGAATATTCCAAAGAATACTCTAGAACTCTCTAGAGCCCCAACTAACTCCAAACCTAACCTAACTCCTAAGAAACCTCCATTCCCAAACCTCATGCCAAGCCTACACATTATATAAACCTAAACCCTCCCAAAGCAAAGGCCTCTCCCATTTTTTTTCACTATTCTTCTTCATTTTCACTTCATCTTTTTCATTCTTCTCTCAAATTTTTCCACCATTTTCAACCTCTCACCAAAGCTTCTTCTAAAAGTTCATCAAATTCTTCATTGGAATTTGAAGAACTTGAAGCTAAAACCTCCATTAATCATGTCATTATGAAGCTTATTTGAAGAATCAATTCTGATTTTGGAAGAGTTTTGAGCTTATTGGAGGTTATTGATCAAGTGTTCATCAAGAAGCACCATCAACCGCATTTATTTTGTGCGTTCGTGGATCGAAGCTTCGACTCTCCGGTTTTCTTCTCCATTTGCATTCCGATCTACATCGCAACACTCACCAAAGCAATCCCCTGCTTCGTAGGTTGGTGATCTAAATCTGCTTCTTGATTTAACTTATTCTCTTCATCTCGCCATGACGACATTCTTCGTATGTTTATCGTTGTGTATGCGTTTGACCATTTAATTTCGTCTTGATTACGATTTGATCACTTTGTTTGTTCGTAGTTAGAATTATAGCTTATCCTAGGTGCCATTAAGGTTTAGATTATGGATTTTAGGCGTAAAATTTGTGCTCACTAGATAATAGTTGCATTAGGAGCTTTAGGAAATAAGTCGATTGCAAGAAGTGTTTTTCCCCTCATTTTCTTGGGCATTACTTCCCCCTTTTTCCACCATAGATTGATATGTCCTGATTTTAGGGAATTTTCAAGATTAGTTTCGACATCTCATTCCTCCATTTCGAGTCGTTTTGACATGCTTCCGTCCATTTCGCATATTTTGTGTTTATGTGTTAGTTTATGCATGAATTGGCTTATTGCATATTGTTGTTATGTCCATGCATTTTTTGTCATGTAAATAATTATGTTGCATTCTGTTTTTGCATCTTTCGCATGTTTCGTTAACTCATTTGCATCTCATTGTATCAATGTGTATGTTGCATTTAACATAACCATGTATGTATGTGCATTTGGTTGCATTTGGTTGCATGTTTGATCACATCATTCACATCAATTCAATTCTGAATTTTGCATTAAGCTTGGCATTCTTGTTGATGTATCGTGTTGCATATTCATGATCAATGTTCATATGCCATGTTCATGTGTCATATTTTGCATACTTGTTGCATAACAAATCATGTGGTGCATTCTTGCATAATCCCTCAAAAAATAACCATGACATTCAATTATGTGCTTAATCCATATTCATATTGCATATTCGTGTTAATTGAGCATTTCATGATTGAATTTGTGCATAATAAATGAAAATAATCAAAGCTGCATTTTACATTTCATAGTTGTCTCTGCATATAGGAGCTGTAAAATGTATGTTGTTTGTTGTGTAGTTCATGATGTTGGTGACTTTTTACACATGTCTTGCATGCTGTGTATGTGTTGTAAAAAGCTGATTGTGTGTTACATGGCATTTCATTGCTGTTTTTGCATTTGGTAGCTGTTATAGGCTGCTGAATTTTGCATTGCGTTGCCTTTAGGTTCACTAAACCTTAGATTGAGTCTAATTCAGGTCCTAGTTCCCTTAGGAATTAATTTGGTATTTGTTTACCTTATTTTTTGTCATGTTTACCATGCTAACATTTGTGTTGTAGGGGGAAGATTGAGGTAAGTATCACTTCATTCTCATCTCTTATACATTTTAATTGTGTTTGCCTTAGCACCTTGTGCTTTGATCATAGGCTTTCCCTTTTGCTCTCTTAGAAACAACTTAACTTCCTTAGGAAGTAAGTTAGTTTCTAACTCTCTTTTCTTCTTATTAAATTTAGAAGCCACACTAACCATTAGGACATCCATTGAATAAATAACTTACGATTGGTCTTAGTCCCCTTAGTTTTTTTGTCCTTTTCCGACTTGAGTCTTCTTCTCTCATCTTCAAAAAAAAATCCAAAAGATATTTAATAAAGGATTGAAATTGCCTTTTGTGTATAGCCTTATTCCATGGGGCACTCATATTCATTCCATCTTGGAATAGTATGAGCTTGTCTAGCATGACGCACAAGTCTAATCATGAGGCCACCTTCACAAACGATAAACACCAAAACACTTCTCATAAAATACAACCAACAAAGACATCGCATCTTCTCTTCTCATCTTCTAATCTTTACGGACGAATACGACTTACCTCGACAGTTCAAACAGCGATACGGTAAACACCCTCGAGTCAGAGTCGGTAACACCTAAGCTAGAGCTATGACAACGTCATCCTAAAAAACAAAAAGTTCCCGCCTTAGTTAGGTGAACTACGTCGACTCTGACCCTTATTTTCCCGATGAGGTACGTAGGCAGCGAGGTAGGGACCGTTCGAGCACATTCTTTATTTTCCCTACATTTCCCATTTTCCTTCCATTCTCTCTTCCAATTCCCTTTCTCATTTCTATTCCAGTCAGTTGTTTTATTCAGCAGCTTTATTCTTTCACACCCTTTGAAACAAACAAGTAAGCGTGTATCCCATCGGGTACGGCGGACGGTCTGGGGTGTTAATACCTTCCCAGGTCGTAACCGACTCCCGAACCCAGATCTTTGGTTCGCAAGGCCTCGTCCTTTCCTTCTTCCTCAGGTTTGTGCAACATTACCTTTCCCGTTCCTTCGGGATAAAAATGTCTGGCTGGCGACCCTACCTTTTCCGCGCCACTTTCGCGTTTGTATTAGGATGAAAATCCCGGGAGCGACACTTTGTATCCTATTTTAGTAGATTTTCTTGAATTAGATCACCTGAGAATAAACATGGAAATGACACCTCAATAATAATTAATGTCAAACTTATAATAATGCAGCAAAAAAGTAAATGACCATAAAGCCCTTTTTATTAGTGTAATTACTCGTTAATCAAAAGGTTAGTATTGATAGTTAGTAGTTTGTTATTTTATTAGTTAGATATTAGATTCAATTGATATGCATTGTTAATACAATTGCTTTTACATTATATAACTAAAAATAATTAACATAAATATTTTAATAATTTATCAGTTACAATTACAATTAATTAACACGTGTACAACTTCATATTTACTATGTATATAAATTAAATTATTTTGTCTTGTTAATCCAACGAAATTGATAGTTTTGTCGAGACATTTAATTGCAATGTGAGTTTCAACTTGCAGTGAAAAAATCATTGACAAAGAGTGTTGGAAGTATGTGTTGGAATTATTACAATTTCATGCATATTAAATGATTAATTAGGCTCCTTTTAATCTTAATTATGTATTATCATCTATTACTCTAATATTATCCGTGTTTGAAATAATATTGTGATATCACTCATATCGTTTATTGATAATTAGATATTCTATAAAGAATACGAAAATATTTTTCTTTAATGATATATGTGAATATTATGTATAGATCTATGTCTAGACTCAATCTCGTGATAGATGATTATCTAGTTTTAAATCTAAGCTACATCCACATATATAATATTATTAATGACTGTGTCCTTCAAATCATAACAAAGAGTTATTCTTGGTTTACACCTATGAAAACCGCTCGACACCTCATAGATCCACAAAAATAATACAAATTAAGCACAAGATGAAAGATCAAATATCTTTGGTATATTAATCTCGTCATAACTCCATGATAACATAAAGTACATGAAATACATAATAATATACAAACATAACCCAAACAAGAGGTAACTTAGTTACACATGAAGGTGATAACTAGATAGAAGGTGTAGAAGCAGAACCTCTTTTGGACAATCTGATATTCCTCAGTCGGTGCATTTGAGAGGCCTTCAATATTATAACAACTTTATATCTCTCTCACTAAGAATTTTTCTAAACTATACAACTAAAATTATGTAAAACAAAATATGAAAACAACTGACTAAGTATCCATATTTATAGATTTCCAAAAGTTGCCATCATTCGTTGGACAAACTATAATTCTTCCAGCAAAATTGCCTTTAAGTTAGTTAGCGTTAAAGTCTTCTAAAACCACATTTTTAAACCTCCATAAATTCGTTTGGCGAGTTGAATATTCACCCAACGAATTTTCCTTATTTTTTAATCCTTTAATTATTTATCAAATTTGGTGCTCGAACTATCATTTATCCAACTCCATTTCTCTAACCACTCATTCTACCTCAGATTTTGCTGATCGAGCTCAAATTCTCCCAGCAAATTTGGCCTGACTCGACTTTTGAGTCTTTGAGTCTGGTACTTTGTCTGACTCGACCTAAATCCCTTTTGCTCTATTTTTCCATATTTCAACCTGAAATAATAAAAAAGATATAAAATAAAATCAATGCATATTTCTCAAGACAATAATTAAACAATTATAAATCAAGGATTTCTTGTGTTAGTTCATGTCTAAGTAAACTATTAAGCGTGTGAATGTGATAGTGATAAATAGACAATCATTCAATGTAATACAAACATTTATAAACACACTTATAAAGTCTCTTCAACATAGCATTTTGTTTTCCTTAAAAAAAGGTATGACAAAATTCAATCATTATTTTACAATACATGTTTACACAATTCATAGTTTTAATTGAACAAGTTTTTTTTCTTTCAATGGCTTGCATAGGTTTTTTACTAACTAAATTCAAGACAATCACAATAACATTCAGAATAAAGCATGCCCATGAATAAGTTGATAAAAAAGAATACAATCTGAGATTCCATTTAACTGATTACTAATTATTTATTTGTATCTCACAAGTGTTTCTCTTAGAATGGTGGAGATTTCTCTCTTAGAATACAATTGTATGCACTTTAGTCAGATAGATTATCATTTATATTGATGGAAATAAGTTATCAAACTATGGATCAATAAGGTATTTGTTATGTTGTAATGTGGTTGGACTCATAATAAGTTATTGTTTTTTGAGAATTTCTTATCCCACTCCATGGGTTTCTCAGGCACCATTTGTGTTTCCATTTTTGCCCTCACTGCTTCCGCTGATGTATCTTCGGACGCATCCTTTTTTATTTAAACGTTGATTTGTTCCATGGATACACTAGCAGAACTTTTCCTCAAATGTAGTTGCGGAACATATTTTGATATACTTCGCGTACAAAACCCTTATCCTCCCTCACTTTCACTTTTCATCTTCCTCAACCTCAATCTCTCCAAAATCTCTCAAACCTAAAAAATTAAAATCCCACCAAATCACACTATTTTCGCTCGACTTCGACATAGAGGATCATCTGCGACAATCAACTACGTCATAAACATTCGAAGCTCATTTCAATCGGTAAGTTTTCGAGTTTCTGAGTTTTCGAGTTATTTTCAAATATTCTCTGTAATCAATTTAGAATAGCTATTTAGGTGTAGAAATCGCTGGATAAGTTTAGAAACATAGTTTAGAGACAATGTAGATACTTTTTTGGGGTTTAAACAGATGATCAGGGGATTATTTTTTAACTTTTATTCAAGTGGAATGTTAATGGTGTTCGTCACTTTTTTCTCAAGTTTCAGAAGCTCCCGCAAGTACATCAACAGAACAATTGAATGTTAACACATTATGTAGACACACTTACGGAACAACCCAGATTTTATGTATTCTGGGTGCTTCTGTAAATACACTTGCAGAACAATTGAATGTTAATTTTTTTCTTTATTTATTTTTGTTGTATCTTAATTTAACTTATTGTTTCGCAGACATTATGTCTTCTTTGGACTCAGACTATCAGATTACTACGTAAAGAAAAATACATGGTCGAGTTCCCCAGTACGCCTTCATCCAAAAGGAGAAGGCACATGTCCATCCAGACGTACCGTCTATATTTGGAGTTGTAGACACTTCTTCATCTCGGAGGCCACAAGATGCTTTTGAGAATACTTCTCGGTCTACGCCTTCCCAGAGGAGACGCCAAGAGAGTCCGATTCCACTACAGGAACGCGATATGTTGAGGATCCTGAGCAGACTCGAGAGCGATTTAAGGAGACACAGGTGGATGTTGCTGCCACTGCTCCTGAGAGTTATCCGGGGGTTCCACCTGACATGTCTCTACTGTTGGGTTACACAGAGCATGCTGCCCCACATGTCTGGCGTAGAAAGGTAACATTACTCAGATATTTTTTTTCATTCGGAAAATATTAAATGTAGCATTGTTTTTTATTAAATTTAGTTTCTTTGATAATTTTCAGGCACATCAAGCTTAAAGGTTTATAACCATAAACACAAGAGAGTGACTCCACCAGAGGATGAGTGGCTCCTGACAACCATCAATGTGTTTGGTCTGAAGGATCTTGTTGAGATTGGGTATTTCATGATACATATCGGTATGTTCATGGCTTTTGTGGAGAGGTGGCATCCAGAGACCCCCTATTTCCCTCTACCACACATGGAGATTACTATCACCATTGACGATGTTTCATGTCTCATACATGTACCTATCAGGGGTATCCTCCCCTATCATTGGAAGCTGTCAAAGGAGGAGGCTCAGAATATGTTGATTCAGGAGCTTAGGGTGACTCTAGAGAATGCACTGGCGAAGACTGATACGACCCATGGAGCTCATCTGAGGTATTCCACCTTGGCCACTTATTATGCATGGGCCCAAGTTGCTATAGTACAGGTAGCTGGTAATGCAGTAAAGATAGAGGTACACAGACAATGGGCATTGCGATGTTATCTACTACACTTGGTGGGCACGAAGTTGTTTGTGGACACCAATTCCTCATATACGAATGTGGTTTGGCTGAGGTACCTATTAGATTCGACGACGATCCATGAGTTCAAATGGGGTGAAGTGACGTTGGTACACACTTACTCGAGACTCTCCATTGGATACCTTTGGGCTACTAGGATTGTTGCAGGAAGTTGTTCACTATATATGGTACCAATCCTAAACCCTTAGAATTTTTTCTCTTATATTATCGTGATATTTGCTTGATACCAGTTTTTTTTTTATTTCAGTCATGGATCGTCCAACATTTTCCGCAGATACATGGCTGGGAGTATGTGCAGGAGTACACTGAGGAGTGGCCTCGAGCACATGCCTTCCGCCTACTGAGAGGGAATGAGTCAGTAGATCCTTATAAAGTGTATCTAGACCGTATAGTTGCTGAGGATGTCAGATACGATTGCTACAGAGATCATCGTGCGACGCGCTCATTCGATGAGGTTTCACTTTACATCATATGGTTGGCATACAACTTGACCATCACTGCGCGATATCAGCCCAAGCGCATCATGCGACAGCTTGGCTATGCCCAGACCATTCCTAGGCACCCTTTTGTGTCCGCTCCTCTGCCCATTACCCGCCACCGGATAGACGATATCTTTGGTGAGTATCAGAACCATCTGGTACCAGACGAGTCTCATGCGATCAGAGTTGAGTACGACTGGAGCTACATTGATGGCTACATTAGGTGGTTCTATACCGTCTCGCACCCCTTGATGCTTCCTACTGTAGATGGTGATCCTCACATACCAACATATCAAGAGATATTAGAGGAGAAGCAGACCTAGATGGACTACGCTCAGGATCTGGTGCCTATATGTCTACAGGTAGTTAGGATTGGGCTGGAAGGCATTGAGGCTGGTTTCTTCCCTAATGGGGTCTGATTTCATGTGTACATTGAAGGAGAAGATTCAGGTGGCATTGAGGGTCACACAATACCGCAGACATCGTGCCAGGGCTAGTGGGATAGGTAGTCAAGGAGAACGCAGAGGTAGACAAGGCGACATAGGCAGAGGCAGAGGATAGCATGCACATGGGGCAGACAGAGGAGAGGGTGGAGAGGATGTACTCCCGTACACATAATAGCTATATGTATTTTTTTTATGACAATGATGTATTTATTTTGGATGATGACATTGATGTACAATATATATATATATATATATATATATATATATGATACTACTTTATTCATGTTTGTGCATTATTGTATATGCGTCTCCAACTAATAATTATTCTGCTAAGATTCCGCAGATGCATCTACGGGTTATTTTTGCATATGTATCTACGAAAGGTTTCAACGTAAAACAAAAAATGGTGCGTCCGAAAGTGTATCAGCAGAAACATGGGGACATATATGGAAATGCAGTAGGTGGCTGAGAGTATTATGGGGTGGATTGAGAAATTCTCTTGTGTTTTTTGGATTCAAAGAACCATTAGATTTAAGAGAGAAATCATTCAACATTTGTTACCCACACACGTTTTCCCTCTTTTTCCATTCCTCTTAACCATTTTTTTTTTCATGTTTTGTATCCTTGGAATTCTTTTCATTTTTTCTTTTGCTTTTCTTTTTTTACTTTATTTTATTCATTCCTATATTTTTTTCCTTTTTAGTTTTTTAGTTTTGAAAATGTTCTCGATACATCTCCCCAACTTGTTTACAACCTCATTGTATAATGATCCATCTCCTAATATGAAAGACAAGTGTAATCATTTGTATTTTTTAGGAATTGTATTTAAAATAAATACAATTTTCAATATTCAACTTAAAAAGGAGTACGAGGGGTTGCTTGCTCATAAGTTGGTTTAAAAGGTTAAGTGGCCTACTCTCAATAATAAAATATCACACTGATAATTGTTGAGATTGTAAATCCGACTATTTTTGGCTTTTATAGTTTTTGGTTTTTAGCTTGGGGAGCAAGATAGCTCAATTTTAAATAGAGGGAGTAACCCTTATTTTGTAACACACATTGTATTAACAAAATTTGCAGTTGCAAGTGAATAAGAAATTCCACAGTTTGTGGGCAGAGAGAAACTCTGTAAAAAGTATTCATCTTCTTCTCTAATGTTCTTCTTTTTATTTCTTAATTAATATTTTCTTTTCATTGTCATTCCGTGATTGATAACAATCTTGTTTATCAAGATTGAGTGAAATTCTCCATAGGTTGTGGTTGTATTTCCAACATCTTGTATCTAGAGCTTCAGTTTGAACGATTCGTGGGAAGAAAATCATGATGGTAATGAATCATCCAAACAGGCATTTTCCTGCGAATCTTTCAATTATCAAGAAAGATAATTATGAGAATTGGTGCAAACAGATGAAGGTTATGTTATGTTGTCAAGATCTTTGGGGTCTTGTGAAGGAAGGAGTAACAATGCTTGCAAAAAAATGACGTATCAAGAAAAGGCTACACACAAATAATTGGAGAAGAAATATTATAAACCCATCTTTGTAATCCATCAATTTGTTAATCTAGATAACTTTGAAAAAGTTATTGATGTATAATCAACAAAATAAGCAAGGGAAATTATGGAAAAATTGTTTAGAGATGAAAAGAAGGTGAAAGCGGTGAGGTTACAAACTCACAAAAGAACTTATGAATTGCTTAAGATGGAAGACAATGAAAGCATAACAGGTTTTTTCACTAGGATTACAAAACTAGTGAATCAAATCAAGGTATATGGAGAAGTGTTGACATTAAGATCATTTTTTGCAAAGATCTTAAGGTCAATGGCTCCAAAGTTCGACCACGTGGTAATAGCCATAAAAGAGTCGAAAAACCTATCAACATTAACAAAGGAAGAGATTCAAGTAATTCTTGAATCTCATGAACAAAGAATGGTTGATAGAGTTGTAGGAAAGTCGAAGAGTGATGTGGCTTTGCATGTGAAATCATCAAGAGAAAAGAAAGTCAAAGGAAGTTGGAATGGCAACAAAGGTAGAAGAGACTACAACAATTTGACTGGTCAAAATCAGCAAGAAGGAGACTGGTCGAATCAGAGAAAACCTTGGAACCAAGGTAACCAAATAGGTGATGTTGTATGTAGAGGAAGAGGCGATGGTTGAAAACCTGACAAAAGTCACATTCAGTGTTACGATTGTCAAAAGTATGGTCATTATTATTGTGATTTTCATGAAAAGCAAAAGATTCAAGAAACTGATGCAAAGTTGACAAAACATGAAGAATAAGAGATTTTGTTGATGGCTACAATAAGAGATGAAAAGAGATTCAAGGACCAATGGTACTTGAACTCAGGATGTTCGTCACATATGTCTGGAAGGAAATATTGGGTTGTCAACACAAAGCCCTCAATGAAGAATATTGTGAAATTTGCAAATGACGATACTATAGCATCTAAAGGTATTGGTGATTTTCTGATTATGAGGAAAGATGATAAGAGGTCATTAATTTCCAATGTGTTATACATACCAGGCATGAAGAGCAATTTTCCCAATATAGGGCAGTTGGTCAAAAATAACTACAAGGTGTCTATTAAAGATAATATGATGAGAGTTCTCGAAGCAAGTGGTATGTTGATCTTGAAGGCTCCAATGCCTCTGAATATAACCTTCAAGATTTAACTTAATGTGATGGAGCATAAGTGCCTTGCAACTGCAACTAGAAAAGATGAATGGATATGGCATTATAGACTTGGTCATCTCAATTTCAAAGACATCAGAGACTTGAAGAGAAGAAATATGGTTTCAGGATTACCAGAAATCGACATTCCAAACAAAGTGTGTGAAGAATGTGTGCAGGCGAAGCAACACAAGAACAACTTCAACAAGGATGTTATAAGTAGGTCGAAGGCAGTTTTTGAAGTCATATACTCTGATGTGTGTGGTCTTATCCAGGTGGATTTGATTGAAGGTAATATATACTTTGTCACATTCATAGATGAATTCAGTCAAAAGTTATGGACTTACATGATCAAAAAGAAAAATGAAGTGATTGGGGTATTTTCCAAGTTTAAATCTATGGTCGAAAGACAAAGTGGTTGAAAACTCAAGATTCTGAGGACTGGTGGTGGTGGTGGAGAATATGTGTTGAAAAAATTCAACAAATTATGTGAGAAATAAGGGATTATGCATGAGGTGGTTCCACCCTACACTCCACAATAGAATGGAACTGCATAAGGGATTGTGCATGAGATTGTGCATGAACAGGGTAAGAAGTACGTTGAAAGGGAAACATATATCCAAAGAACTATGATGAGAAGCTGTGTCAACTACAACATATATTTTGACATATGTTCGACGAAGAAGCTAGAAGGAATCACGACAGAAGAATGTTGGTCTGGTGTCAAGCCTAACTTGTGTCATCTGAAGGTATTTGGATCTATAACATATAAACATATGCCAAATTAGTTGAGAAGAAAACTTGATAACAATTCGAGTCAAATGATTCTGATATGATATCAATCGACTGAAGGATACAAGTTGTTTGACCTAGTGAACAAGAAAGTTGTGAACAATAGGGGCATAATCATAGATAAGCTTAAGGAATGGGATTGGACTAAAAATGTCAAGAAAGATTAAGTTAGAATCTTATGTGAAGAACCAACTAGTGAAGTCAAAAGAGATGTCTAACAAGAAGAACTCAGAGGTGAAGCAAGCCCAAGCAGACCTCAAAGAACAAGACACATGCCTGCAAGGTTGCAAGAATGTGTAATTACATCAGATGATGTGGTCGATGATGAAGGTGAGTTGATACATTATGCTTTCTATACAGAAGTTGAACCAGATAATGCAACTGAGGCATTTAAGGATTTGAAGTGGGTGAAAGTAATGAATGAGGAATTAGAGTCCATCAAAGTAAAAAACATTTGGTCACTTTTCGAATTGCCTCATGGCAAGAAGTCAATTGATGTGAAGTGGGTATACAAGGTAAAATTGAATCCCAAAGGAGAAGTAACTCGATACAAGGCAAGATTTGTGGTGAAAGGACTTATTAAGAAGGAAGGAATCGACTTCGACGAAGTTTTTGCACCTGTTGCTAGGATCGAGACAATTGGGTTAGTTGTTGGTCTAATGAACATGAACAATTGGCAGATGTTCCAGATGGATGTAAAATATGCATTCTTGAATGGAACCTTAGATGAAGAAGTTTATGTTTCACAACTAGTTGGGTTTGTAAAACAAGGCGAAGAAAGAAAGGCGTGTAGGATGCATAAAGCTCTATATGGACTTAAGCAAGCTCCTTAAGGTGTGAGAAAAACACAAGAAATTGAGGCTTTGAATTGAGGCTTTCACTCATGTCAACTTTTCGACTCTTAACATTATTATGTTAAGTGATGCTTTGAGTTGCGTTGCAGAAGCATAAACAATAAAGTAAAACATAAGCAAGAGTAAAGAACACATATTATATCATGGTTCACTTGAGAAACTCTCAAGCTAGTCCAGTCCACCCCGTAAGGTGATTTTCCTTAGAAAAGGACTTAATCCACTATAAGCAAACCGATTACAAGGTGCGACCAACTTCTGTGACTAATTGCGCATAAACATGTGACTTCCTTGCGCGGCTACCTGTCGTGACTAACTGCACAACAACTGTTGCGACTTCCTTGCGCGACTACCTGCCGTGACTAACTACACAACATTTAATGTAACTTCCTTGTGCGGCTACCTGTAGTGACTAATTGCGCAACAATATTTGAGACTTCCACTATACAACTACATGTTGTGACTAACTACACAACCAACTAAAACGACTTACACATTATGTTACTAGCAAATGCAACTTCATGGCACCGGAACACATAGTTCTGATCAGCACCAGAACACTAACCCCTGAGCAATCACCAAGACCCAAGTCCCGAGAAAGCACCAAGCTGCTAAGTTCTGAGCCTCCTAAAGTTATGACCTTCACTCGGTCCTTTAGGGAAGTGGGTAACGTTTACATATGTTGCTTCTTACATAAGCATGGGTAAACACAATTAGGTACATCAGAAGATCCTAATACACATTAAGATATTACATTATATTGTAGCACAAATGTGTAATGTCTTCTTCTTCTTCTTCAAGTAACTTCTTCACGGACAACAACCCAAGCTTCTTGAATGCTGGAAGTCTTCTTCTTTTTAAGCTTCTAAAAGCTTGATTGATCTTGATGCACACATACAAGGACTTCTTCATCTTGATCCACATTAGAACATTCGGGACAACAACCATTGTTCTATTCAATCCAATGATCACTTTATAACAAAACATTCAGTTGTGGGTTTGTAATTTGAGCTTACATGATCATCTTCTTGTTTCATCTGCGACTTTGCAAGTCTTCTGCATCATTTGAAATTAAGCACTTATGAATCAATCAATTTCTGCAACAACAGATTATTGTCAAATCATAATCAACCTTTGACTGCATATTCAATTATGCATATCATGGTTTGTACCATTGTTATCTTGTAATCACCAACCTTATATGATTGTATGAAAACATCAACAACATGGTTCAAGAACCATCTTGACAACTTGGTCGTATTATCACTTTTACAGCATGTTGTGATAATCAACAACAACATCAACGGCGACCACATCGACAACGTCGTATGCAACAACAACAACTTCACATAACATGTGGTCCTTTCCTTATATATCTAAGCAAAATAGAGCCATTAGAGATTAACTTTCTTTATAATATATCTCTTATGATCAGATGCATATGTTTGGAGATACATTTAAGAAACATTCATGGAAAAGGCACACAATTAAATTCTGCAACGTTTTTAAAATTTTCAAAATTGTTGACCATGAACCCTTTTCTTAAATTGGGTAAACGATTACATGATTTAAAAAGTTCAGAACTCGGCTTTTCCAATGTTAACAAGTATAAGACGACGACAACTAGTAACTGTTTTCTTTAATCATGTCATCGATTACCTGATTTAAAAGTGCATAAATAAGCTTTTGATGGGTTAGTTTCAATGTTTCCATGCATGATTTTCATGGCATTTAAAGATGATGATTGATATGATTTTCTTGAGCATCTTAAGAGATATATTATAAATTGAAACAAACCTTAATTAATGATTGTTGATCTTAATTCTTAGCTTGATTAGCTTCATCATAGTTCAATACATGTCTATTAATATTTCTTCTTTGGTCATCATTGTCTTCATCAATCTTTAAACTTGATCTAACATTTTGATTTAAGCTCCATAATTGGAAAGCATCAAATATGTGATTTTTAAGTTATTTCTTCTTTGATAATCTCTATCAAACTCTGTCTTCATCAAAACTACATTTGATATAGGATGTACATCTTCTTCACAATGTGTGACTCCATATAATTCCAATATTTATGCCAAATTAAGATTGAAAAATTAAAATATCCCATCAATGATAAGGACTCGAGAGTTCCAAAATGTTGAAATATATTCCTTTTTAAGATTTTAGTCATCTTTTTGTTGGAATTAAATCAATAATTATTAATCATATATACATATTCTACGTATTATGTTATATTCTTTAGTGCAGAATCAAATAGATAATACAAACATGTATATAATTATAAGATCTACGACATGTTAGTATATGAGAGAGAAGATTGTATGAATATCTGGATCTATTGAGAAAAGTTTTGTTGACGGTAATCCTGAAAGTTAGAAAGTGTAGAGACAAATGACTGACACTTGTTAGCTTGTGGATTTTCATTAATCGGTACTCCTAATGCCTTGAACACTCTTCAGATGGGGAGAAAAGATAAACTGCTTGTTGTCGCTCCCCGCCAAAATGACACATGGTCAGAAGGGGTACAGACGCGAACAGTCGGTGAAAAGAGAAAATGAAAGAGTCGCCAGCTAGGCATTTTTATCCCGAAGGAAAGGTAATGCTGCATAAACCTGGAAAGATATGGATAAGACGGTTGCGAACCAGAGAGACTGAGAAAGGGGGTTGGTTACAACCTGGGAAGGTATTAGCACCCAGATTGTCCGTCGTACTCGACGGGATCCACGCTTAAAAGATTTGTGTTTTAAAGGGGTAGTGTCAGTGCAATTTGTGTATAAAGAGCTGGAAAAGGATGTACAGGTGTCAGTGTAAAAAGAAAGTGAAGTGAGATATGTGAAGTGTCAGTGTAAGAACAGGAATGAAATGCTCAAGAATATGAGGCTAAAAGAATGATGTTGGAAAGAGGGGGAATGTACAGAGACTTTTGTTCGATAACTGTTAAGTTATGCCTACGTATCCTCTCGTGCAATGAGGAAGTCAGAACACCGTAGTTCGACCCAAAGAGACTGAAGGGTAAATTGACTTGTGAACTGCTTGCTTGCCTATGCTCAAGTGTATGACCTGTCTGGCTCAGGTGCAAACTGTCTTGCATTAGACGGAAGAAGCAAGTTCTCGTTTGTGAGTGAGTGAGGTGAGTGAGGTGAGACGATTATTGTTTGTTTTTGATGTTTTCAATCTTTTATTGCTTTTGAAAGCTTGTCATAAGAAAATGAGCTTAAGCCTAAACCAATGGGTTAGTAAACTCATCACATCCTCCCTCTTATTAGGGGTAATGAGAATACCTTAAGTGCGAAGTCAGCATCTCACACTTAATCACCATGGTATACGATTAAGATCATTAACCTACTTGTGAATATTTAGATGTTTTTTGGTGTTTTTGTTTAGTGTTAAGTAATGAGGTTAAGCCATAATCAAGGATCTAATGGACTCATTACACCATCCTAATAGAAGGATAATAGATGAGAACATTTAAGCTGAGAAAGACTCCTCAACTTGATCCATGATTAGGGATTAAACTCATGACAAAACAAAGCCTTTATTAGATGGATTTTAGTTAATGATATGATTAAGAAATTAGTTTTATGATTTGTAAGACAGCTTGAGGGGGACTTGTCCATTAACACTAGGGTTAGTCCTTCTTAACCAATTAAGGAAGAATTAGAACCCTAATGCAAGGCCCAAGTTACAAGCTTGATGTTTTAGTGATTATTAGGTGAATTGATTAAAGGATTTAAACACATTAAGGGTTTAACACTTAGGATTAAAGTTATACACTCCATCCTAATAGAAGGATGCAGGCATAAGCTTAATCACAAAGCCTTAAAGCCTTTAGGGTTTAGTCCCTGATTATGAGATGAGAAGAGAAGACTCAAAGAGACACAAAGGTAAAAGCTAAGTGGGGGACTAATCAAAACCTAATTGTTGTCATGCTTGGAGATCCTAGGGTTTGTGAGGCTTAAGAGAGAAAGAATCTTCAAAGAGCCACCAAGGAGAGGAGCAGATGAAAGGAGAAAAGAGAAGCAAAACAACTTGTTTCACTTAAGAAGACAAGTTGCTTGAAGAAAGAAAGTAAGATGAACAAGAATGAGCCAGCTCAATCCAAACACATACAAAATGCAGCAAGGGAAGTATGAAAGAGATGAAAAGAGAATATGAGAAGTGAAGGCAAATTCACTTCTCAAAGTAACTTACCACCTGAAAAGTTAGTGAAAGAAATGAAATGCAATGCAAATGAGATGAAATGGCATGATGCAAGACAAAGTCAGAAGCAAATACATGATGCTAATGATTCTAAGAGATGATACAAACATGAGACAAGGCATGAGAATGATCATACAAACATATGGATGCAAGAGAAGCATGCTTTGAACCATGGATGTACATGAAAAGTTATGAAATGCAAATGACATACAACATGGCAAATGAAAGATGCAATGATCACACATGATTCTAATATGTCCTAAGATGTATTATGAATCAAATGGATGCACAAAATGTCATGGCAAGTCATGGTATGCAAGCAAATGGAAGATGGATGCAAAGGAAAGCATGAATTAGGGTTATATGCAACATACAAAGCAAAAATCCAAAACCAGAAGCAAATGACATGATAAAAATTTGAAAATGCAATCAAAGATACCCTAGACCTATACAAACTCACTGCCCAAAGGAGGGGTTCTAACTCTTAACCTAATGAGGGTTATGAATTTCCTAAGATTGTTAGGGTTTTAAGGTACCTTGTCAAGAAAAATGCAAAACAAATTGAAAATGCAAGATCAATTCAAGCCAATTTTACCCTATAAACTACATGCTATACAAGATGCAAGGCAAAAAGAATCATTGTCTAACTCTCAATGGTTAGGTAGAAATGAATTTTTGAAGTTTGAAACAAAATATTGCCTTGAAATGAAATTAATTCCAAAGAAAATTATCAAAAGGCATCAAGAACAAAAAAGAAATTTGGTTTGAGAGTTGGACAATGTTTCTAAATGTTTTTAAAGGTTACATGAATTTTTTTGTGATTTTTAAATACTTAAAAGCACTTTTAATTAATTAATTTTCATTAATTAATTAAAAATACATTTAAATAATTTAAAAATAATTTTTAATGCAAAAAATAAAAATAAAAATATATTCATAATGAGAAAAATATTTTAAGCCAGCATGCAAAAAATGAAATTTTTATAAAGTGTTTTGATATTTTAAAATAAATGGGAAAGAAAATGCAATAAAAATGAATTAAAAATACGAATTAATGAAAGTAATCTAATCTGAGGGCCAGGATTCAAACAAGAAAGGGAGGGAATTGACCAGCGCGCGCAAACGGACGGCTCACATTCAAACTACGCTAATTAAGTCATTAACCCTAATCTGAACCCTAATCACTTTCAGATGACCGGAACAGTGTTCCGGTCATCTTCTCCGGCCAACCATTCATGCTATCTCTCTTAATACGCATCCCCAGGCCCTAAAACTCTCCAGAAATGATCCTCTCCCCAACCCCAACAAGAATCAGTCATCAAAATTCATTTATTCATCATCAAACTTGTGAATCGAAGCAAAACGGAAAAGAACTCAGAAATTTCAGAAGCTCATGAAATGCTTATTTCTCAACTATTTTCAAAACTAAACACATCATGGCAATCAGTGAAAAATGTAGAATCATCCTATAACATAAAATGAGAGTTATGGAAAAATAAATGCCATGGCTACCTGAGCTTGAGCTTTCGAAACAGGGACTTTCTGGCCAGTTCTTTGCTTCAAATTCACTCCAATGATCCTCCCTAGAAGCTTGAGATGCTTGGCTGGAGTTTATATGGCCTTGAAATGGAAATGGCAGAAACTCAGTTTGTGAAATGTGAAAATCGTGTTTTTGATTGTGGATGTTTTAGGGCAAAATGGAGGGTGGGAAATGATCAGTGAGGTTTATGGAGTTGAATGGTGAAAAAAGTTTGAAGGTTTGATGGCTGAATCAAGAGATTCGAAAGCTTTTACAAATTTGGGGATTTTTGAGTATGATGTGTTCTTGGAGCTTCAGGCTTGTGTGTGTGATGTGTTTTATCTCATTTGGTCCACTTATCACAACTAGAGAGATCAGAGAAGTTGGTGTGGCACAGGCTGATTGGTATGGGTCCTTTTGCAAAAAAGTCAAGTTTTGTGTAAGAGAGGTATGGGCTGTGACAGTGGAGGTACAAGGCATGGCTTGGCTGCAGCTTGAATCAGGGAGAACCATGGAAAAGGTTTAGAGGCAATGCAGCAAGTGGATTAGGGTTTATCATAGGTTTTGCAACTTTGTCCCACTTTTGCCCTTTTGAAGTTTCTTGATCCACAAGTCATGAAAATGAGTAAACTTTTGATGCATTCTGAATTTTAGGCCTTGGTTTATTTTTGTACAAAGATTAGAAGTTCATTTGAAAGCTCAATTTGTCTTGGCAAGTGGTTTTGCAACTTTGCCTCTTTGGTGCATAACTTGAAATTATGTGATTTTTCCCAACTTTGACAAGCCATAACTTTTGATCCAAAATGAATTAGAATGAGTTCTTGTACTTTTTGAAAAGGGAATGATCCATTCTACAACTTTCATGACCAAAGTTTTCCCATTTGAAACATTTTTGAATCAAAAAGCAAGGGTTGAAAAAGTTTCCCAAAATGGCAATTTTCCATTACAAGTCATTTTCCCAAAAAGTCAACTTTGCAAATGGCTTGAAATTATTCAATTTTGTGAACTTCTAACATCTTCTATGATCAAATAAAGATCATACACAATCAAAATGATGAAGAACACCCTTTGGTTGGGTCATTGGGGGCCTCAGATGCCCTGATTTTGCACTGACTTGCTCAAGAAGTCAACTCTTGATTAGATGCCTTCCCCATGGAATTTCTTCATGAAACTTGATATGCATGATCCTTATAACATATAGAGACCAATAGAAACAAGAATGACCAAAAAATTTGGAGTTATGGCCTCTGAAAACAAAACCCTAATTCTAGGTCATCTGTGCAGTTAAACCTGGCTCTGCTTCCATGCCATTTCCAGTTCTTGTGATTCTTTGATTTCCTTGACTTTGTGAGGATACAATATGATGCTTGAACATACATGGACCCCTTTGAAGTGATTGAAGACCTTAGGAGTGGCTCAAATGGCTCTTGGATTACTCAGATCACAAACCCTAGATGCAGATGACTTAGAATCAATGGAGTGAATCAAAAATGCAATATGAGATGCTATGATTGAGTTTATGCATATGAAGAGATCACAAGCCATGGCGTGAATGAGTGAGGGCAAATTTGGGGTGTTTACAGTTGCCCCTATTCAAACATGAGTTAACTGTGTAGGATGTAAGCGACGACTTAACAGGCAAACAAGATAACTTGTGGTTGAATACCAAAGACAGTCCAAAATTTGCACTCACAGAATGAAGAAGAAAAGGGATATAGATTGCAAAAGAAAATAAAGTGTTTTATAAAGTGCGGGCGACGGAGGACGACCTCCGAGCAGAGGACGACTGCTGGGGAGAAGCAATGACGGGGACGGTCGACAAGCTGGGGAAGATGCGGGAAATACAGCAGTGACGGGGACGGCCGACAAGCTGGGGATATAAGAGATTATGATGGGGACGGCCATCAAGTAAAGCCAATAGAATCTCTGGGGATTATAAGTAAATGAAATAAATGATGAGGTACGGTCATCAAGGGTGAAGGACGATCACCTAGCAGGGGACGGCTGCTCCATTGGGGATAAGATGAGGGACGGTCATCTAAGGCGAGGGACGATCACCGGGCAAGGTACGGTTGCCAAAAGTATCGCGACATAGGACGAATGCCGGATAAAAAGGTCGACGATGGGGACGGCCATCGGATAAGCATGATGAAGGACGATCATCAAGAGGTGAAGGACGATCACCTAGCAGGGTACGGCTGCTCTCGGGGTTTATCATGACATAGGACGAATGTCAGATAACAAGATCAACGATGGGGACGGCTGTAACACGGTGGGAGAACTGACTTTAGTTATGTTGCGGATAGCAAGAGTCGCCACCGACTTTTATTTTATCCAAAGGAAAGGCATAAAAGAACAGGAAAGACCTTTTAAAAGATTTTTGGGTCCGGGGGGTAGGTTATGTAAAGGGAAGGTGTTAGCACCCTTTACATCCATGGTTAACCATGGGCTCTTAGTTACTTAGCTCACTTTAAAATGTTTTTGAAATGTGAAGTGTGTGAATAGAAATTTTCTTAAGTATTTTATAATGATCCATGTACGGATGCGTATAAAACCTTTGTTTTGAAAATTGTTTGAAATGTATGAAGTGTTTGAAATGTTTTGAAGAGTGAGCAAGTATATAAGAGGAACCTACCCTAAGTTTAAGTCTTTCTGTTCTTGAATCCTTTAAATGGTAAGACTATCCCTATTATTAAGGAATAGGTAGTCATTACCTTGGATGTATGGGACAAGTAAGGGTCATCTGTTTAATGTAGGCAACTGTGAGGTGTATTAAGCAATTTTGAAGGGACTGTCATCTTTATTCAGAAGGGACAAGATCATTATGAAGGCAACATTCGAAAAGGGACTTGATCTTTTATTGCTAAGGGACTAGATGACTTTATTTGGAGGAACTTTTTGCTTTATACACCCTACTTGACCTTTTAATTAGGCAACAATGAGAGGTATCCCTAAGGAAGTGAGATGGCGATCAAAGATCGACTTCTGTGTGTGAGTGTACAATTTAATATTTATCTTTAAATTTAAATGATCTAAATTAATTTTACATTACATACATATTACACTCCCTATTTACTAACCATGGCATAATTTAAACATTATAAAATATTACATCCAGGAGCAATTACAATAATAATAATAAAGCAATAAATAATCAAAATATTAATAAGCAAAATAAATAAGCAATTATATTTAGGTTAGTGAAAATAATAATAATAATAATTTAAAGATAAATGGGGTTAGTAATAATCATATAAACATAATTAATAATAATAATGAAATAAACAAAGATATTATAATAAACAAAATTTAAAAGTTAATAAGAAAATAAGAAAATATAAACAATCATATTAATTATTATAAAATTTGAAATTATATGTAAATTATAGAATTAAGTCAATTATGATCATATTATGAAAAATAAGTTATAACTATAAAAATTAAATTAGCATATATAATAAAATTATTTACATGCAAAATTAAATTATAAACAATAAATTAAGCATTTTAATTTTTAATTATATTTACATACAAAAATTTAAATTATAAACAATTTATGTATTAACAAATATTAATTCAATAATTTTAATGAATTTTAAGAATATAAATAAAAGAAGGAAATTAGAGCTTTGAAAAGAATATATTTTTAAGGTTTTTAAAAAAAAAAACAAATTAGGGTTTTTAATAATATAAACTTAATAACTAAATACATATATACCTATTTTAATTTTAAATATATGATAATAAAAAAAACTAGGTTTAGAATTTTAGAAAAAAAATAAATTAGAAGCTTTTTCCTTAGAAAATATAACATATTTATATATTATTTTCCTAGGATTATATATTAAACATGATTATATAAAATAATTAACAAAACAATTAAATAAATAAAAAACTGAAACTTACCTGGCTGGGAATTGAACCCAGCACACTTTGATTGCAAATACTCAGGCCAGCAATCTCTACCACCAGGCCATCACGCGCGCAGGCAATAAAGGGGGGGGGGGGGGGGGTTGAATTGGTTTTGTTGTGTTATTCCTGAAAATCAAAAAAAGAAAGAAAAAGCAAAAGGCCTAGGGGAATCGAACCCAGGACCTTGCAAGCAATCACACAAACACATTACCATTCCAGCTGGGAGAACGAACCTGTTGAAGTATTGACTATAATACATAATATATAATACCTAGTAATTAAACTGAAAAAAACAAGCAAAAGTTGGGGGGAACCAGGACTCGAACCCAGGTTCACAAGCAACATATACACGCATCTTACCATCAGGCCAACCACACATTGGTGATACAAAATAGAAACAAATACATTATAATATATTATAATAATTTGTCGCTCCCGGGATTTTCATCCTAGTACAAACGCGAAAGTGGCGCGGAAAAGTTAGAGTCGCCAGCCAGACATTTTTATCCCGAATGAATGGGACAGGTAATGTTGCACAAACCTGAGGAAGAAGGAAAGGACAAGGCCTTGCGAACCAAAGAGACTGAGTTCGGGAGTCGGTTACGACCTGGGAAGGTATTAGCACCCAGATCGTCCGTCGTACCCGACGGGATCCACGCTTGCTTGTTTGTTTCAAAGGGTGAGAAATAAAGAATGCTGTCGAATAAAACTGCTACTGGAACTGGAATGGAAATGAGAAAAGGAATCGGAAAAGAAAATGGAATGAAAGAGGGAAATGTAGGGAAATTAAAGAATGTGCTCGAACGGGCCCTACCCCGCTGCCTACGTACCTCATCGGGATAATGAGGATCAGAGTCGACGTAGTTCGCCTAACTAGGGGTAGAAAAGAAATTGCTTGTGAATTAAAGGCGTGAACTGCCTATGTCATTGCTCAGGTGTTGCAGGCTCGGACGACGAGTGTGTAACCGTCTTGCAAAGTGACAAGTAGGAGCAAGTTCGCGTACGAAGCGAATGAGATGAGAAAAGAATTCCCGAAGGAAAGACGCTTATTATTTGTTTGAGATTTTTATGAGGCTTTTATTTGTGTGTCACAAGTAAGTGAACTCAAGCTCTCACCAATGGAATGTGCACTTGTCACTACATTCCAAGATGGAATAATAGAACAAGCATACTCAAGTAAGGAGAAGATCCCCAAAACTTGAACCCAAAGATTAGGGCCTAGGCTCACTAACTTGCTTAATTATTAAATGTTTTTTTGGTTATTTACATGAAGAAGTGTTTTTTATGCTTTTCTTTATGAGGTACTCATGCTAAGACCTATCCACCACGAGTGATGACTCACACCTCGCCCCGAAATGGAACGCATGTGAGCATCTCATAGCAAATTCTCATGTCACATGAAAATACTCAACCTTTATTAAATGAATTAGAATTAAGTTTGAAGATGAGAAGAGAGAGCACCAAAGGATCTCAAAGGAAAAATTCTAAAGGGGGACTAAAATAATCCTAAGTATTCACATGCATGGATATCCTAAAGGTTAGTGAGGTTTCTATCCTAATGAAGAAGGAAGAAGAAGATAGAAGAAGGGATGAGAAAGGCCTAGGCCCAACAAAAGAGAGTTAGCTCCTATAAACATAAAAGGAAGAGATAAGAATTAGAGATGTGGAACTCAATTCCCACATCTCACACTTACCATAGCCCCTGCAAGGTTAGCATGCACAAGTGAACAAAAATGAACAAATTAACATAACATCCTCCAACAATCAGAAGTGGAATGAATTAAACAAATGCTTAATGCTAATTCAACTCAAAGAAATAAAGATGAAAAGCTTATCACTTAAAATGAGGCAACATGAATACATATGGAAACAAATGCGCACTTATGAAAGATGTAATACAAAACACATAAAATGCAAGCACAAAGTTCAAAACCAGAATCAAAATGATATAAATAATGGCCTAAGAGGCCAGCAAGATGAAGAGAGAAGTCACACAATACCAAACAATGTCAAAATAGAAGCCATGGAACCAAAAGATGGAATTTAAGCACTTAAAGAAACAAATGACTTGAATATGAAGCAAACTCAAAATTTTAGAAGAACCAAGACATATCCTAGGACCAGGAAGGTACCCATACCCCAAAGGAACCCCAAATGAGGAGAAGAAGTTGGCACAAGTGCCCTTCTAAGCTTATAAGAGATCTAACAAACCAAAAGAAGCAAAATGGGACAAGGTGAGAACAAAAATCCACAAATAATCAACCAGCCATCTAAAAATTCTACAACTAGGACCAAATTATCTTAAAACACATTATATCAACTTGCCAAAAGGATTTGCAAAAATTCAGAGAGGAACTAGGTCAAATGGAGGCAAGAACACAAGCTAGGACAGAAAACTTACATCACAAGATACCAGACCAAAACTCAAGAAATAATTTCCTAAATATTCTGAGAAAAATCACATGAAAACTAGAAGATCTTAGGAACACAATGCAAAAAGAATGGGATCAAGACTCCAAATATTGAAGTCTATAGAAAATCAACAAGACAGTCTGGTCAAGAAATGAAGCAAAAGAAGCTATGTACATTAGTGATTTAATCCTGGCACGTGGATCAATGAAAAAAATAGAATAAAAATATGACAAAAATTTAGAGACACAAAGGAACATCTAGGATTTATTTGGGAATTTTTAGATGAATATTTGTATTTTTAATGAATTAAAAGCAAACTGAAATAAAAGAAAATTTAAGTTGAAAAAGAAAATAAAAGAAATAGGAAGGAGGTGAGATTAGCAGGTTAGGTAAGTGTAATAGGAATGGGCCCAAACGGGGTGGGGTGCGAATAGCCAGATGGAAAGCCCAGGGTGCGCAGGATTATGTTCTAGGGTGGAGGTGCGTATAGTAATGGTTTTCATGTGGAAATTAATGGGCCAGTATGGGATGGGGTGCGAATAGCACCTGATGAAGGCCCACACGCATGCTGATCTGTGGCTTATGGGGAAGGTGCAAACAGCAAGGAAATTTGGTTTAATGCATCCTGGGCCCAACAATGGGGTGCAATTAATAAATTGGCCTTAGGCCCACACGAAAATTCCCAAACTCTACCAATAATCAGGATTATTACTTGTCACATACTTATTTTATTAAAACGAAATAACAAAAATATGTGAACATAGATATCAACCGGTCATCCAGTGCTTAAGTCACTACAGACAAAAAACACGATGCCACCATTCACAGCTTACCACCTCACCGTCTTCTTCCTCACTCTCTTGAAACAACGAAAAAAACACAGGATAAACAGAACAAATCCAGCCCTAACATCAACACTCTATAGCATCATAACTTCCTCATCTCTCAATGAAAATCAACAATATAAAAGCCAAAAATGAAGTATGAAACACAAGGATCATGAATATACCAATAGCTTCCACAAACAAACATCACACAGAGCAACTCGATCGAAACAAGATCATATCTCAAAACTGATGTTCATGATTTTGTGCCATATAAAGTTTCTAAACACTTCACATCATGCATCTTAATCCATAACAACATCAAACAGTCTAAAATACAACCAAACCGAAGCAATTGTTTGAGAAACACAAACCTGAACTTGAAGCTTCTTGAAGAATTTGAGAAATCCAGAGGTCTCCTTGCTCTCTTGAATCTTCCTTGGATCTGGTTCAAGCCAAATAAAGGCTGATGGATGAAGATGATGCACACTCAAAGGTGCTGCTGAATCTTCAGCTTGCTCAAAGCTCCAAGATCCTTGCTATGGAGGTGCTGTGAGATTCAATCTGAAGATGCAGGTCTTGAGGATGAAGAATGAGATGAGAATTTGATCTAGATGCTTCTTTTTTCTGTTATTCGGTTAAGCTTTCAATGAGAGAGAAGAGAGAAAGATTGAAGAATGTGTTGATGTGTGTAACTGAATACTGAGCTCTCTCCTTTTCTACTGAATTCGTGATTGATTCATATAGCTAGGGGTGTGTGTTTGAAGCATGAAGGGTGGCTGCACCAATTCGGTTATTATCCAAATGCAGAGCTCACCAATTCGGTTATTATCCAAATGCAGAGCTCATCTCTCTCTTTTGCTTCCCTCCATTTTGTTATTTTTGAATACACTATCCTAGGGTGAAACACGTGGTAATATTGGCGTGGTGCATGGAGTACATGAAGACTTCACGTGACCTTCTTGTTTTCCCTATTAGTGAATTCAGCATGTGGTGTAGAGAGTGAGAAAAATGTGTAACTCCAAGGTGCATGCTGGAAGCATCAAAGTGACGTGATGGGCCAGGGTTGACTAAGCCCACTTGCTGATTTTCTCACATTATTTTCCACATAAACCATCACCAAGTGCCATTATTTTTTTGGATTATTTCAATATTTGGTCACAACCATTAGTACATGGACTTATTAAAACATTTGTGAACAAAGCAACATGTCACGCCACACATAGCTTCAATAAAAAATGAGCCAATCACAAAATGACACGTGTCCAACCACAAAACCCTAAAATGCTCCAAACTTCAAAAAATCATAACTTGAGTTCTAAAAATGCTATGAAAGGGTTCTACGACTTTTCGGAAAGGGAAAATCGTGTCCTACAACTTTTGTGTTCACCGAAAAATCATTCGGAGCTTTTTCGCACATGAAATAATAGCTTGAAGTTTCGGGACAAACAATTTCCAAAAATTGGACATTTCTAGATATCCAGTTTTAGTAACTTTTTTGCATACTCCCGATTTTTGACATTTAAGCTCAACTGAATTATTCCTTGACATGATATGACCTCACAAATTGATAGTCCTGATTAAAAACCCTGAAATCTTCATGTTGACTTTTTTGACTGCAAAGTTGACTTTCTTGCTTCACCTTCCAGTAACTAGACCAGATCTCGACTTCTTCAATGAATTTTTCCTCAAACTTCATATATAAGCTATGCAAACCAAATGAGATCCTTTGCCCACAAGAAATGGTCAAAATTAAGAGGATAGGAGGATCTGGCCCATAACCCTAATCAGGATTTCCCCCACATAGGAGAAAAGTTGTATTCTTGAACTTTTGATGAAATGACTGACTTCCCTAAGGAACTTTCTCACCCAATTTCATCCCTAGGATCCTCTTGTCATATAGGGGACTTTGCCCAGATGAAATGGCCAAAGTCACAAAGTTTTCATGCTTGAAAGTGAAACCCTAATTTGGGATCATTGTGCAGGAGCTTGCCCTAGCTTGGGTTCTCTGAAACTCTCCCACTCTTGAGTTTTTGTGACTGATCTTGAACTTGTGAATGCCATGTAGATTCCTCACGGGACTTGGACAAGTCCACTGGGCCTCTTGTTATAGCTTGTAATACCTCAAATCCACCCACAGATGATCATATGCCTAATGCTAGGTCATGAGAATGTTATGCTTCATATTTCCATGATATGATGCTGAGGAAATGATATGAGTATGATGAATATGATATGATATGATGCTTAAAATGAAGAGGGCAAATTTGGGGTGTTACAGCTGCCCCTATTCAATCATCAGTTGATCTGAAAAGGACGGTAGCACGAGCTATCGACCATTCAAGATAAACTGTGATTGAATACCAAGAAGACCTGAAATTTGCACTCTGACGAAGAATGGGAAATAAACCCAACCAGATGACGCTCTGGAGATACGAAGGAGAGGAGAAGCAGACGAGCTTCTTCCAAGTTGAAACTGATATCTGGAATAATAACATGTTGACAGACGAGTCTTCAAACCATCCTGTGACACCAGGAACCGGACATACGAGTCCTCAAAACACTGCAATACAACAATCTGAGACAGATGAGTCTTCAAACAACCCTGTGACGCCAGGAGCTGGACGTACGAGTCCTCAACACACTGCATATAGCATGAGACAGACGAGTCTCCTTCGGATTTACCTGTTACGCCAGGACCGGAAATGCACTTAAGTCTGTGGGATAGACATGCAACCAAGGTAGACGAACCTTCTTCATATATTATCCGCGGATATATGGTATAAGACAGACGAGTCTTCTGAGCAAACCTGTTACGCCAGATGCAGCAACCATAATTGGTGCTTGAGACAGACGAGCCTCCTTCGGATTTACCTGTTACGCCAGGACCGGTAACCATTTCGACATTTAATTCCCACTGTCAGGATTCGAAACCTCTTCAATACAGACGAGTATTGGATGATCATCAAGATAACACAGACGAGTGTTATAGGTCAATGATACAGACGAGTATCAGACGATGATCTGAGAAACACAGACGAGTGTATCAGGCAATGATACAGACGAGTATCAGCCACTGGTATAGACGAATACCAGAAATTCAAACACAGACGAGCATTTGAAGTAGTCACAGAAATATCAGGATAAACAACAAATCTTCCCATTCAGATGTAAGCTAGCACAGACGAGTGCTGAGGATGATACAGACGAGTATCCAAGCAAAGCAGACGAGCTTCAGAACACAAACGCCTTCTGGGGGATAAAAGCAGACGAGCTTCAAACAAACACAGACGAGTGCTGGACAGTTGCAGACGAGCAACAATAGAGAACACATATCAAGGCACAGACGAGTGCAGCGAAGGATCCAATACCAAACACAGACGAGTGCTGGGAGGTAGCAGACGAGCAACAACAAATATCATATCAGAACACGGACGAGTGTTGAGGAATTGCGGACGAGCAACAACAACCAAACACAGACGAGTGCTGAAAATTGCAGACGAGCAATAACAAACATTATATCGGAACACAGACGAGTGTCGAAAAATTGCAGACGAGCAATACAAATATCATATCCAAACACAGACGAGTGTTGGAAATTGCAGACGAGCCATAACAGAGGTATCGTAACACAAACAAGTGTTGAGAATCAACAGCAAAATAATACATCTCAAAGCACAGACGAGTGCTGGAATTTGCAGACGAGCAATCACCAACTGATATAATCAAACACAGATGAGTGTTTGAAATTGCAGGCAAGCAAAATCAAAGTAATCATAAACCACCATTGGGGAAAGCAAACGAGCGATACCACTGAGCTAACACAGACGAGTGTTGAAAGATGCAGACGAGCAGCCATAAAGCAGTGATATGTCCTTGCTGGGGAAACTTGCTTAGGGATAACACATACGAGTGTTGAAGATTGCAGACGAGCAACAAACGAATTCCTGATCGGCAACAAGAGATACAACTCTGCAAGGGAAGACAAGTCAAGAGGTCTGGATACCCATTCCGACTGAGGTGATGAATACCTGGCTGTATCATCAAATAAACCAACAATAGGGCAACTTTGCTGGGAAATATTTCACGGACGGAGGTGAAAATCAAATATGAACTCTGTGGGGCCAGGGTCATCTTCAGACTTGGCTGGGGAAGCTTCTTGGGCAAATACTCTGGCTGAGGAGAGCATCTGATGATTCCAGACTCTGAGGGGATATCAGGCTTTCAGGTACCTGCTAGGCAATGACTCTTGCTGGGGATAGAATACTGTTAATCCCATCTCTGATGATGACATGCTCTCAGGTATCTGCTAGGCATGCTCCGCTGGGGAAGAATGGACTGCTACTTCACTGGGGAAGAAGAACCTACTTGGGCTGCTGCCAAGACTTAGTTGGAGGAAAATCTCTATTTAGACAAGTCAGGCTTTCAGATATCTGCTGGAGAAGAAATCTCTGCTTGGGGAGATACTCTACTGGGGGAGAGTAAATTGCTTGATGTGACGCCATCCTGCAACCTGCAACAACAGAAAACACACGTGTGTCCCGGGGATTTGCATGGAATGATCGGTTCATCCATCGTCACCCGACACTCAAAGAGGGTTACAGTTTCCCTGCATGTCAGTTTTCTTTTCAAGATTATCACCATGTTTAGATGCAATGCTATTTTTGCCAAAAATTCAGGACATTTTGCAAACAAAAATAAACACACACAGCTCTTTGACTGAATATTATTTTTATTGGATGGCCTCTGAATAGGCAAAGATTTACATCAAGAAGCAACCACCTGGAAAGAGGTAGCCACTATAAACTTGAGAAAAGAAACTATCCTAATGGCAATGTATACGGCATCCCAAGGAGTTCCGTTTCTGCTATGACCTGCATGTCTTCAAGACTCTCCATTCTGCTTTGGCTTTCTGGGAGGACGAGGGAACTGTTTCCTATCCTTCTGACATTGTCAAGATGTTCGAAATGATGACGTGGTTCAGATAACTTGGATCACAGTCGTTCGCTTATTCCCTTATTTTGCGTGGATCGCCCTCTCGGGTTTTCAATCCACCGGGATACCCTTTTTTGCCTGAGCTGTCCAATGTGGCTTTTCAACTCAGCGGGTGTACACATTTTTTTTATATTTATTTCCCTAATTTTTGCCCGAGCTTTTTATTCTGTTTTTAGCTCGCCGGGATGCCCTTTTCTTGCCTGGACTTACATTCTGTTTTTTGTGTCCAGCGGGTCTCTTTATGCGAAGTATTTTTTAACTGCGTCCGAGTTAACAGGGGATGGGAAGTCCTCTCCATCCATAGTGGTGAGCATCAGTGCTCCTCCTGAGAATACTTTCTTCACTATGAATGGTCCTTCGTAGTTTGGGGTCCACTTGCCCCTGTTATCTGAACCTGGAGGAACGATCCTTTTCAACACAAGCTCTCCCACTCTATACTCTCGAGTACGTACTCGTTGATCGAATGCCCGCTTCATTCTCCTCTGATAAAGCTGACCATGACAGATAGCCGCTAATCTCTTTTCCTCAATTAGACATAGCTGATTGTAACGAGCACGCACCCATTCAGCCTCATCCAGTTTGACGTCAGTCATCACGCGCAGTGAAGGAATCTCTACTTCAACAGGCAGGACTGCCTCCATACCATACACTAGAGAGAAGGGAGTTGCCCCTGTTGACGTCCTGACTGACGTCCGGTACCCATGCAAAGCAAACGGTAACATCTCATGCCAATCCTTGTAGGTGACAACCATTTTCTGCACAATCTTCTTGATATTCTTGTTAGCTGCCTCTACCGCACCATTCATCTTTGGTCGGTAAGGAGAAGAATTGTGATGCTGTATTTTGAAGTCCCGACATAAGTCTGCCATCATCTTGTTGTTGAGATTAGAACCATTGTCAGTAATGATCCTTTCGGGCACTCCATATCTGCATATAATATCTCTTTTCAGAAATCTTGCCACCACTTGACGAGTGACGTTGGCATAAGACGCTGCTTCTACCCACTTGGTAAAGTAATCAATCGCGACCAGGATGAAGCGATGACCGTTCGAAGCAGTTGGCTCAATCTTCCCGATCATGTCAATGCCCCACATAGAGAAAGGCCAAGGAGATGACATGACGTTGAGCGGGTTAGGAGGAACATGCACTTTATCTGCATATATTTGGCACTTGTGGCATTTACGAGCGAATGAACAACAGTCTGCATCCATTGTCATCCAGTAATACCCTGATCTCAGCAGTTTCTTTGCCATAGCATGCCCTCCTGCATGGGTACCAAAAGATCCTTCGTGGACTTCCTACATTAACAGGCTTGCTTCGTGTCTATCCACGCATCTGAGCAAGACCATGTCGAAGTTTCTCTTGTACAAAACCCCGTCTGTGTTTAAGAAGAAACTAGCAGCAAGTCGTCTCAAGGTCTTTTTGTCTTTGGAAGATGCCCCTGTTGGGTATTCTTGCTTTTCCAGGAATAACTTGATATCAAAATACCAAGGTTTCTCGTCAGACACGGCGTCTACAGAGAAAGCATAAGCTGGAGAGTCAAGCCTGGAGATGTCAATTCTGGGCACAAAATTCCAACACATGACTTTAATCGACGAAGAGAGAGTGGCCAAAGCGTCGGCAAATTGATTTTCGTCACGTGGTATGTATTTGAGCTCAACTGTCGTGAAGAATGTCAACAGTTTTCTAGCATAATCCCTGTACGGAACTAGATGCTCTTGATGCGTATACCACTTGCCGGTAATTTGGTTAATGACGAGGGCTGAATTTCCGAATATATCGAGGTTCTTAATCCGAAGATCAATTGCCTCCTCTATTCCCATTATACACGCCTCGTATTCTGCTTCATTGTTGGTGCAGCCAAAAGTAATTCTGGCAGCGAAGGGTAAGTGGACACCTTCAGGAGTAATGAGTACGGCACCAACTCCACGACCATTGATATTGACAGCCCCATCAAACATCAACTTCCATTTGGATTCAGGGTCAGGCCCCTCCTCCGGAAGTGGTTCCTCATAATCGTTTGTTTTGAGGTACATGATGTCCTCATCAGGGAAATCAAATCTCATAGGCTGATAGTCATCCTCAAGAGGTTGCTGAGCAAGGTATTCCGACAATACACTTCCTTTGATGGCTTTCTGAGAAGTGTACTGGATGTCGTATTCAGTTAAAATCATCTGCCATCTAGCAACCCTTCCGGTCAATGCTGGTTTCTCAAAGATGTACTTGACAGGGTCCATCTTGGAAATGAGAAGTGTAGTATGGGTCAACATATACTGCCTCAGTCGGCGAGCAGCCCATACCAAAGCGCAGCAAGTTTTCTCGAGCAGTGAGTATCGGGATTCACAGTCGGTAAACTTTTTGCTAAGGTAATAAATGGCGTACTCTTTTCGACCAGACTCGTCATGTTGGCCGAGCACACACCCCATCGACCCTTCTAGCACGGTCAAGTACATGATTAATGGTCTCCCCTCCACTGGAGGCATCAGAATTGGAGGCTCCTGCAAATATTCCTTTATTTTGTCGAAAGCTCTTTGGCAATCATCGTTCCACCTGACCGTTTGCTCTTTTCTTAGCAACTTAAATATCGGTTCGCACGTGGCAGTTAGATGAGATATGAACCGAGAAATGTAGTTCAATCTACCTAAGAACCCGCGCACTTCCTTTTCTGTCCTCGGTGCAGGCATATCTTGAATAGCTTTTACTTTAGCAGGATCTACCTCAATTCCTCTTTGACTTACAATGAAACCCAACAATTTTCCGGAACGCACTCCGAAAGTGCACTTGTTCGGATTCAACCTCAGCTTGTACTTGATCAATCTATCAAATAACTTCTTCAGGTTAACCAAATGCTCCTCTTCGTCTTTGGACTTTGCAATCATATCATCCACATAACATTCGATCTCCTTGTGGATCATGTCATGGAACAATGTGACCATCGCCCGTTGATAAGTTGCCCCGGCGTTCTTCAGACCAAAGGGCATGACCTTATAGCAGAATGTTCCCCACGGGGTAATGAACGTTGTCTTCTCCATGTCTTCCGGCGCCATCTTTATCTGATTATAACCGGAGAATCCATCCATGAAGGAGAACACTGAGAATTGAGCAGTATTGTCGACCAACACGTCAATGTGTGGCAACGGAAAATCATCCTTTGGGCTTGCTCTGTTCAAATCTCGATAGTCAACGCACATCCGGACCTTGTCGTCCTTCTTAGGTACTGGTACGATGTTAGCTACCCAAGGTGGGTAACTAGTCACGGCAAGGAACCCGGCATCCCACTGTTTCTGTACCTCCTCTTTGATCTTCATCGCCATATCCGGGCGAGTTCTTCTCAATTTTTGCTTTACAGGAGGACAGTCTTCTCTCAGGGGTAGCTTATGCATCACGATGTCGGTATCCAACCCTGGCATATCTTGATATGACCAAGCAAAGATATCTACATACTCTCTCAGCATACTGATCAGCTCTTGTTTGATGTCGGCCTGCAGATTGGCCCCTATCTTGATTTCTTTCTTTGCATCTTCACTGCCAATGTTGATGGTCTCAATCTCTTCTTGATGAGGCTGAATAACTCGTTCCTCTTGTTTCAACAATCTGACCAACTCTTCAGGGAGGTCACAGTCTTCCTCAACCCCTTCATCAGCTTGGTAGACTGGATTATCAAAGTCATGCATAGTCATAGCAGGAATGTTATCCGTGGAATCCGGATGATCAACACTGCACAAATGATGTGCTTATTCAGAATCTGCTTATTTTGAAAAAGAGACGCTAACACAATGCAAAAAAGAAACACATTGCCATTTTTATACATCTTTTTGTGAAAAAGTTTAAAAACAAAGACAGAGAACACAGTTTGTCTGAAAATGTCCTTTTATTTCATAGCAAAATAACGATGCGATACAAAACATGGTGGCCCAATACAATGGATCCAAGCATCTTGGGCAGAATGCTGGATTTGACAATGCAGTATGCTAATAAAAGGAAACAAAGCAATTACTTTGAGAGCCAGGTGACTTGAACGATGTCTTCAGCAGACCAATTTCCTAGCTCCTCACCGGGTGCACACGGGCGGATCCAATTGTTGTCCCAGTCTCTGTCACTATCCCCGTCTTGGCTTGCCGTACAGATTTGATCGCGGTCGAGCAACCCAACACTTGTGAATGTGATTGCTTTACCACTCTGAGTAGATCCCCCAGGCTGATACCCTAAGCCGAATTTATCATCCTTCTTCTCCATCTCCAACAGCTTGCCCCAGCCCTGAGCATTGCCTGATTGGACGACCTCTTTTGCTTCCTGGTAGGAATGAATCGACGTGCCTTCGTTGTTTTTCTTCACCGGAGTCAAGATACTGACATCTGCTTCAAAAGCTTGGCACAGAGTCTCGTGGATTTCCCTGTCCATTTCCACATATTTAAACGTTGACAGGTAGCTGACGAATATATCTTCTTCCCCACAAACTGTGATGACCTGGCCGTCCACCACATATTTAAGCTTCTGGTGCAGGGTTGAGGTGACGGCTCCAGCTGCATGTATCCACGGTCTGCCCAACAAGAAACTATACGCAGGCTGGATGTCCATGACATAGAAGACACTCTTGAAGACTTGAGAGCCTATCTTGACAGGCAACTCAACCTCTCCGAAAACTGATCTCCTTGAACCATCGAAAGCTTTAACCACCAGATCACTCGGCGTCAAGATAATCCCATCAATGTTAAGCTTCATCAACGCCTTTTTCGGAAGCACATTCAAAGAAGAGCCTGTATCCACAAGAACATGAGACAGCACAGCGCCCTTGCATTCCATCGTGATATGCAGTGCTTTATTGTGATTCCTTCCCTCCGAAGTGAGGTCTCTGTCAGTGAAGCCCAAGCCATGGCTAGCATTGACACTTCCAACAACAGCCTCGAGTTGGTTGACCGTGATCTCCTGAGGAACGTAGGCCATTTGAAGTACTTTCAGCAAGGCTTCTCGGTGCGCGGGAGAGCACATCAGCAGTGACAAGATAGAAATCTTTGAAGGTGTCTGGTTCAGTTGATCAACCACCTTGTAGTCACTCCTTTTGATGATCCTCATAAACTCCTCTACCTCCTTTTCAAACGTCCCCTGCCCAGCCACAGGAGTAGTTGACTCGTCATTTGCAATCTGCTTCCCTTTGTCTTTGGACGAAGCCTCGGCCTCAGGATCCTTTCTCAGTGCAGGGGGAGCAAACAAACGACCGCTTCGGGTAAAACCCCCAACACCTCCTACATTCTCAATAGTCAGGTCAGCAACAGGTCTACTCTCCATCTTCTGTCCCGCTACATAGACATCAGAACCGTAATGCCAAGGAATGGCTCTATCATCGGAGTATGGCACTGGCCCAGGTACAGTTATAGTCACGGGACTAATCTGAGGAGCGTAAATGGTAACCGACTCTCGTCTGACGGGCATGTCAGCTTCATCATAAAAGATAGTAATGGTTGACACATCATCAGCCTCTTCATCACTAATCTTGCTGAACTGCAAGGACCCCTCATCAATCAACCCTTGCAAACCCGTCTTCAATTTCCCACAGCCATTCACAGCACTTATACAGTCTTCGCAATCGAGACCACAACCAGGATATACTTGACCCTTCAACAGTCTCTCTTTCACCACCCTCAAAGGTGTCTTGACTTCATCAATACTCAGCACCAAACTCAACTTGTCGTCACCCTCAACAGCATTAACTCTTGCCCCGCCATGATGAGGCATGGGGTTCGAGTTGACATTCGGTGGCGGCGCAAAGTTGATTGCCTTAGAATCTACAAGATCCTGAACTTTGTGATGCAGCGCCCTGCACTTCTCGGTTGAGTGCCCGGGTGCTCCTGAGTGAAAGGCGCATCGCGCGTTGACATCATAACCAGCTGGAAGCTCTCCAGGAGGTGGTGGTGCCAAAGTCCTCAATTGAATAAGGTTCAAATCTAGTAGTCTCGGCAATAAGGCAGCATACGTCATCGGAATAGCTTCAATCACCCTGTTAGCCGAGCGAGCCTGCCTCGGCTGATATGGTCTTTGCTGGTAGTTGGTTCGAGGTTGTTGTTGTGGTGGTGGAGGTAGCATCTGTTGTACGGGAGCTGCAGGAATGGTGACAGCAGCCATATGTTCATAAGGTCTTCTGTAACCACGGCCCTGGCTCCGGCCGAATACAGCATTGGTCTCGCCTTCTCGCCTTCTCGGAGGTCCGCTAAAAGCTTTCCTCGCTCCATTTGAACTACTAGCACCTGGGTCTTGTATCTTCCCCATTTTCAACAACGTTTTGACCCTTTCTCCCGCAATGACAATATCGTTGAACTTTGTAGCAGAACTCGACGCCAATCTCTCAAGAAATACCCCCTGGAGGGTACCCATAAACATATCGGCCATTTCATTCTCTAACAGGGGTGGTTGCACCCTGGCAGCTAGCTGGCGCCACCTCTGGGCATATTCTTTGAAGCCTTCTTTCGTTGTCTGAGCCATATGTTGCAACTGCGTGCGATTCGGAGCCATGTCCATGTTATATTGGTACTGCTTCACAAAGGCCTCTGCGAGATCTTTCCAGCTCTTGACATTGACCCTGCTGAGTTTCATGTACCACTCAAGGGAAGCTCCCACCAAGCTGTCCTGAAAGTAATACATCCACAGTTTTTCGTCGTCTGTATGAGCGGCAATTCTCCCAACATATGATTGCAGATGGGTTTTTGGGCAAGCAGTGCCTTTATACTTCTCGAAGGTTGGAACTTTGAACTTATACGGAATCCTGACTCCAGGAACCAAGCCCAAGTCTGTTATATCGAATCCCAAAGAGCTCTGGGACTGAATAGCCTTGATTTGCTCGGCCATCTCTTCAAACCTCTTGTTCATTTCTACCCCTTGACCTTCAGCTTCATCAAGTAAGGTGAACTGATCATCATGGTTATCCATCTGAAGGTGATGCAACCCGTCGTTGTTTATATTCACTCCTGGTTGTGTAACTGGAGTTCCACCCTGACGTGCGCCCGCACTGGTGTGATTATCAGCATTTGCAGCAGCAGCAGCGTTCCGGTTCTGATTCTCAACCATCTCTCGCAGACGCTCTTGATTCTGCCCCATGCCGGCCATTAACGTCATGAAGTTATCCATTCTCTGCCTTAGATCTGCCAAATCTGCCTGCATTTGATCCATGGCTCGCTCTCTGTTAGTCTTGGTTGGGTATCTGTGCACTGCTGGTTGTTCTCGAACTTTACGAGGAGCTATAGTGCCTGTAACACAAAACACGTTAGTAACTGAGACACTACCTGCAAAACAACAAACAGGTTATATGGATGCAATGCAGTTGTTTATGTTTCCAATCACAGGTCATTTATGCCCCGGTTCCGATATTTAGCAAAGAAAACCAGATGGGCACTGATCCTCGACTTTCAGAAACCTTCGCGGGAAACCACATTCAAACCATAATAGCAAGCAAACCAAGAAATGTTGAGAAACAGTCATAACATAGATCATCCCATTAGGCACAATAAAACAGAATTCCTCATAGGGTACAAGTTCTTTACAGAGAAGAAACAAACAGCTAGGACTCCTACAACATGCCTGTAGGTAATCCAAATACAAAGAAAACAAACTAAGAAGCACAACCACCGCCTGAGGATCCTGAAACTCCATCATCAGACCTGACCTTCTTGACTCCTGCCATCAACTTGAGGTCTTCAATCTCTTTGAGTGCTGCTTCGAGGGCTTGTTGACTGTCTGCGAGCTGTTGGGTCTTCTCTCTGCGAATCCTGTGGGCCTGCTCCACCTCTTCTTTCTTGTAAGCCATCTGAGTTTCAAAGAACTCCTCTTTTTCTTTATATTGCTTCAACTCTTGCTCTCTTTGTCCCTTCAACCAAACAATAGACTGACGAGCATCTCGGAGGGTCTTTGACTTCTTCTTGCGCTCAACTTCTCTTTGAGCTTCCATCATCCCTAATCTGCGGAAATGCGCTTCTTTTCCTGCAAAGTCCTTCTCCTTAGCCTCCAAAGTCGTCTGTATCTTCAGCAACTTCTCCTCAGCTTCCCTCTTGGCCCTGTTAGCTTGGTGATACAAGCTTACCATCTCAGTATTTTCAACTCTAACCGCATGTAGCTGGGCTTCCAACTTCTTGAATTCCTCTAGAGGCACAGTATCAATGGACTCAGCAACTGGGGGAACTGGTGCTGAAAATGGTAACAAAACCCTTCTGGCTCTGTCTTTCAACCAAGCTTCGTACTCTGGGAATGTCTGATTGTTACACTTCCCAAAACTAGCTATTCCTTCTCCTTTGATGCTCTTCCAAGCTCCCGCAACCTTCCTCACTAAGGGCATATTATCTTTCACTAAGAAGTAGAAAATAGGGGTCAACTTCAAATCTTCAGGCACATCTCTCAAAGCGTATCCTAATTGTCTTCTTAACAAGATTGGATTGTAATTAATCCCTCCAGTTATTCCCAACAAAGGCACACTATGATAACTCCCGCAGCTGGTGATGAAACGTGCACCTTGCAGCCTTTGAGTGAACCATCTAACATCCTTGGCCAACAACTTTTCCAGCTTCTGAGCCCATATCAAACTATGGTCACTAAACACTCCCGTACTGGGCAAATGCCTCATGAACCACATGTGAAATAACGGAGCACAGCAACGGACCAAACCTCCCCTCTTCTTCTCAGTCTTGTAATGAACCGAGTAATACAAATCCCCGAGTAAGGTAGGCACAGGATTCTTCAGCAAAAAGAGATGTATGGCGTTTATATCTATGAACTTCTCCATATCAGCGAACAAGATGATGCCATAGATAGAAAGAGCCAAGATAGCACAGACAACATCCCATTCCTCTTCAACAACCAATTCTTCCGCTTTCTTCACTAAGGCCTCCAAAGAAAACCCAGACACACCTCCTTTAATAATGGTCAAAGACTTCACAGTAGAAGGGCTCAAATAAAGAGCCTCAGCAATAGCCTCAGGTGCAGGTCTACTCATCTCAGAATTGAAAGGAACCTGATCTTGAACCGGCACACCCAGGATCAAAGCATACTCCTCCAGCATAGGGCCCAACTGAAAATCAGGAAAGGTGAAGCAACGGAGCTGAGGATCATAATACTGAAGCAATGTATGAATGGCACTCCTTTCTGAAGAATCTAACTCTATCACCACATCAAGAATACTCCCGTAAGCTTTTCTGAATCTCTCTACCTGGTTGGGTGTAATCAGCTTTACCATCTTTTTCAACAAACCAACCTTGATATCAAAGAACTTGAAATGAATATTCTGCTTGCGAGGATCTTCCATCTTTGAAGAGAATACCGGAACCGGAAGCAGATATATGAACCTGTGAATGAAAACAAAAAACAATGATTAATGACGCAATGATGCAATGCAGATGCAAATGCAAGGACATATGGCCATCTGAGACTGTCTGGAGTCTGGCCACTGACAAGGTCCCTCTGAATAACTGACAAACCAAAAGTCCACTGAGTCACACTCTCTGATAATCACAACCCTCTGAAGAAAATCTCTGGACCACAGTATCAAGAATACCAGAACCAGAAAACCAGAACTCCGGAACCAAAGTAACGGTATCATGACATGAACTGCAATGATAACAAGTGTATGATGAGGTCAAGGGTTCCTGCAAACCTGTAAACCCATCCCCAATCTCACGGGTGTGCTCCGGGTCAAGCATCACGGACTCTCAAAGCCGAATAGCAATAATACTTTCACCATTTCCGAGAAATGGCTCATGACCAAATCAGGGAATCGGTTAGGCATTATGTACTACGCAGGGAGGCCTCAGCTGAGTCCGGGAAAAACAAGCATCCCTTATAGGTTCCCAGCTTCAAGCGCTGAAATCGAGAAACAATAGTACATTCAGCCCGTAGGATATAGTACTAATGTCATACGACCAGATGCTTTGACTGAGTTCCTATAAGAGAACCAGGCCATCCTATGCGAGTCCCCAGTGGACCCTCGGGTGCGAATGGGTTTGCCACAAAATGTGGTCTGCCACTGCCACCACTGGAGAGGGTTGTTTCCACAAAGGTTCTCAATGATCGTTCCCCAGATGCACATAACTATCAAGGTCCTATCCCGAAGTGGAGGAAATCCCCACACAAGATATTTCCAAGACAGTCGCAATCTGGGCGTGAAACACATCGCCACTCATCATGTCACATGCGAGTACAATATGTCCACTCTAATCCTAGGGTGCACTCAAGCCGGGTACTTGGCTTATCTCTCGGAAACAGTATCACCCAAGCCCACCAAACAGAAAACCAGTCCAGACAGTCCAGTATGATATACGATGCGGAAAATAAATACTGAAAACTGTAAATAAAGCTGTAAATAAAGCAGTAAACAAACAACAATACAATATAACAAGCCATAACAAACAAACATCACCCAAAGAAACAGAAATAAACAAGCGCTAGGAGAGACTCACAAGGGAACCAGAGATCATCTGGTGTGCAGTCCCCAGCAGAGTCGCCAGCTGTCGCTCCCGGGATTTTCATCCTAGTACAAACGCGAAAGTGGCGCGGAAAAGTTAGAGTCGCCAGCCAGACATTTTTATCCCGAATGAATGGGAAAGGTAATGTTGCACAAACTTGAGGAAGAAGGAAAGGACAAGGCCTTGCGAACCAAAGAGACTGAGTTCGGGAGTCGGTTACGACCTGGGAAGGTATTAGCACCCAGATCGTCCGTCGTACCCGACGGGATCCACGCTTGCTTGTTTGTTTCAAAGGGTGAGAAATAAAGAATGCTGTCGAATAAAACTGCTACTGGAACTAGAATGGAAATGAGAAAAGGAATCGGAAAAGAAAATGGAATGAAAGAGGGAAATGTAGGGAAATTAAAGAATGTGCTCGAACGGGCCCTACCCCGCTGCCTACGTACCTCATCGGGATAATGAGGATCAGAGTCGACGTAGTTCGCCTAACTAGGGGTAGAAAAGAAATTGCTTGTGAATTAAAGGCGTGAACTGCCTATGTCATTGCTCAGGTGTTGCAGGCTCGGACGACGAGTGCGTAACCGTCTTGCAAAGTGACAAGTAGGAGCAAGTTCGCGTACGGAGCGAATGAGATGAGAAAAGAATTCCCGAAGGAAAGACGCTTATTATTTGTTTGAGATTTTTATGAGGCTTTTATTTGTGTGTCACAAGTAAGTGAACTCAAGCTCTCACCAATGGAATGTGCACTTGTCACTACATTCCAAGATGGAATAATAGAACAAGCATACTCAAGTAAGGAGAAGATCCCCAAAACTTGAACCCAAAGATTAGGGCCTAGGCTCACTAACTTGCTTAATTATTAAATGTTTTTTTGGTTATTTACATGAAGAAGTGTTTTTTATGCTTTTCTTTATGAGGTACTCATGCTAAGACCTATCCACCACGAGTGATGACTCACACCTCGCCCCGAAATGGAACGCATGTGAGCATCTCATAGCAAATTCTCATGTCACATGAAAATACTCAACCTTTATTAAATGAATTAGAATTAAGTTTGAAGATGAGAAGAGAGAGCACCAAAGGATCTCAAAGGAAAAATTCTAAAGGGGGACTAAAATAATCCTAAGTATTCACATGCATGGATATCCTAAAGGTTAGTGAGGTTTCTATCCTAATGAAGAAGGAAGAAGAAGATAGAAGAAGGGATGAGAAAGGCCTAGGCCCAACAAAAGAGAGTTAGCTCCTATAAACATAAAAGGAAGAGATAAGAATTAGAGATGTGGAACTCAATTCCCACATCTCACACTTACCATAGCCCCTGCAAGGTTAGCATGCACAAGTGAACAAAAATGAACAAATTAACATAACATCCTCCAACAATCAGAAGTGGAATGAATTAAACAAATGCTTAATTCTAATTCAACTCAAAGAAATAAAGATGAAAAGCTTATGACTTAAAATGAGGCAACATGAATACATATGGAAACAAATGCGCACTTATGAAAGATGTAATACAAAACACATAAAATGCAAGCACAAAGTTCAAAACCAGAATCAAAATGATATAAAGAATGTCCTAAGAGGCCAGCAAGATGAAGAGAGAAGTCACACAATACCAAACAATGTCAAAATAGAAGCCATGGAACCAAAAGATGGAATTTAAGCACTTAAAGAAACAAATGACTTGAATATGAAGCAAACTCAAAATTTTAGAAGAACCAAGACATATCCTAGGACCAGGAAGGTACCCATACCCCAAAGGAACCCCAAATGAGGAGAAGAAGTTGGCACAAGTGCCCTTCTAAGCTTATAAGAGATCTAACAAACCAAAAGAAGCAAAATGGGACAAGGTGAGAACAAAAATCCACAAATAATCAACTAGCCATCTAAAAATTCTACAACTGGGACCAAATGATATTAAAACACATTATATCAACTTGCCAAAAGGATTTGCAAAAATTCAGAGAGGAACTAGGTCAAATGGAGGCAAGAACACAAGCTAGGACAGAAAACTTACATCACAAGATACCAGACCAAAACTCAAGAAATAATTTCCTAAAAATTATGAGAAAAATCACATGAAAACTAGAAGATCTTAGGAACACAATGCAAAAAGAATGGGATCAAGACTCCAAATATTGAAGTCTATAGAAAATCAACAAGACAGGCTGGTCAAGAAATGAAGCAAAAGAAGCTATGTACATTAGTGATTTAATCCTGGCACGTGGATCAATGAAAAAATAGAATAAAAATATGACAAAAATTTAGAGACACAAAGGAACATCTAGGATTTATTTGGGAATTTTTAGATTAATATTTGTATTTTTAATGAATTAAAAGCAAACTGAAATAAAAGAAAATTTAAGTTGAAAAAGAAAATAAAAGAAATAGGAAGGAGGTGAGATTAGCAGGTTAGGTAAGTGTAATAGGAATGGGCCCAAACGGGGTGGGGTGCGAATAGCCAGATGGAAAGCCCAGGGTGCGCAGGATTATGTTCTAGGGTGGAGGTGCGTATAGTAATGGTTTTCATGTGGAAATTAATGGGCCAGTATGGGATGGGGTGCGAATAGCACCTGATGAAGGCCCACACGCATGCTGATCTGTGGCTTATGGGGAAGGTGCAAACAGCAAGGAAATTTGGTTTAATGCATCTTGGGCCCAACAATGGGGTGCAATTAATAAATTGGCCTTAGGCCCACACGAAAATTCCCAAACTCTACCAATAATCAGGATTATTACTTGTCACATACTTATTTTATTAAAACGAAATAACAAAAATATGTGAACATAGATATCAACCAGTCATCCAGTGCTTAAGTCACTACAGACAAAAAACACGATGCCACCATTCACAGCTTACCACCTCACCATCTTCTTCCTCACTCTCTTGAAACAACGAAAAAAACACAGGATAAACAGAACAAATCCAGCCCTAACATCAACACTCTATAGCATCATAACTTCCTCATCTCTCAATGAAAATCAACAATATAAAAGCCAAAAATGAAGTATGAAACACAAGGATCATGAATATACCAATAGCTTCCACAAACAAACATCACACAGAGCAACTCGATCGAAACAAGATCATATCTCAAAACTGATGTTCATGATTTTGTGCCATATAAAGTTTCTAAACACTTCACATCATGCATCTTAATCCATAACAACATCAAACAGTCTAAAATACAACCAAACCGAAGCAATTGTTTGAGAAACACAAACCTGAACTTGAAGCTTCTTGAAGAATTTGAGAAATCCAGAGGTCTCCTTGCTCTCTTGAATCTTCCTTGGATCTGGTTCAAGCCAAATAAAGGCTGATGGATGAAGATGATGCACACTCAAAGGTGCTGCTGAATCTTCAGCTTGCTCAAAGCTCCAAGATCCTTGCTATGGAGGTGCTGTGAGATTCAATCTGAAGATGCAGGTCTTGAGGATGAAGAATGAGATGAGAATTTGATCTAGATGCTTCTTTTTCTGTTATTCGGTTAAGCTTTCAATGAGAGAGAAGAGAGAAAGATTGAAGAATGTGTTGATGTGTGTAACTGAATACTGAGCTCTCTCCTTTTCTACTGAATTCGTGATTGATTCATATAGCTAGGGGTGTGTGTTTGAAGCATGAAGGGTGGCTGCACCAATTCGGTTATTATCCAAATGCAGAGCTCACCAATTCGGTTATTATCCAAATGCAGAGCTCATCTCTCTCTCTTTTGCTTCCCTCCATTTTGTTATTTTTGAATACACTATCCTAGGGTGAAACACGTGGTAATATTGGCGTGGTGCATGGAGTACATGAAGACTTCACGTGACCTTCTTGTTTTCCCTATTAGTGAATTCAGCATGTGGTGTAGAGAGTGAGAAAAATGTGTAACTCCAAGGTGCATGCTGGAAGCATCAAAGTGACGTGATGGGCCAGGGTTGACTAAGCCCACTTGCTGATTTTCTCACATTATTTTCCACATAAACCATCACCAAGTGCCATTATTTTTTTGGATTATTTCAATATTTGGTCACAACCATTAGTACATGGACTTATTAAAACATTTGTGAACAAAGCAACATGTCACGCCACACATAGCTTCAATAAAAAATGAGCCAATCACAAAATGACACGTGTCCAACCACAAAACCCTAAAATGCTCCAAACTTCAAAAAATCATAACTTGAGTTCTAAAAATGCTATGAAAGGGTTCTACGACTTTTCGGAAAGGGAAAATCGTGTCCTACAACTTTTGTGTTCACCGAAAAATCATTCGGAGCTTTTTCGCACATGAAATAATAGCTTGAAGTTTCGGGACAAACAATTTCCAAAAATTGGACATTTCTAGATATCCAGTTTTAGTAACTTTTTTGCATACTCCCGATTTTTGACATTTAAGCTCAACTGAATTATTCCTTGACATGATATGACCTCACAAATTGATAGTCCTGATTAAAAACCCTGAAATCTTCATGTTGACTTTTTTGACTGCAAAGTTGACTTTCTTGCTTCACCTTCCAGTAACTAGACCAGATCTCGACTTCTTCAATGAATTTTTCCTCAAACTTCATATATAAGCTATGCAAACCAAATGAGATCCTTTGCCCACAAGAAATGGTCAAAATTAAGAGGATAGGAGGATCTGGCCCATAACCCTAATCAGGATTTCCCCCACATAGGAGAAAAGTTGTATTCTTGAACTTTTGATGAAATGACTGACTTCCCTAAGGAACTTTCTCACCCAATTTCATCCCTAGGATCCTCTTGTCATATAGGGGACTTTGCCCAGATGAAATGGCCAAAGTCACAAAGTTTTCATGCTTGAAAGTGAAACCCTAATTTGGGATCATTGTGCAGGAGCTTGCCCTAGCTTGGGTTCTCTGAAACTCTCCCACTCTTGAGTTTTTGTGACTGATCTTGAACTTGTGAATGCCATGTAGATTCCTCACGGGACTTGGACAAGTCCACTGGGCCTCTTGTTATAGCTTGTAATACCTCAAATCCACCCACAGATGATCATATGCCTAATTCTAGGTCATGAGAATGTTATGCTTCATATTTCCATGATATGATGCTGAGGAAATGATATGAGTATGATGAATATGATATGATATGATGCTTAAAATGAATAGGGCAAATTTGGGGTGTTACATAATTCAAACTTAAAAAACGCGCGCAGCCAGCTTCATCTTCTTCCTTGGGATTTCGCAGGTTTTCCTGCGAAATTTCCTGGGAATTTTTCTAGGACTTTTCCTGCGCACAAACCCTGCAAATTTCGTATCACCATAAACATGTACAATTTTACCAAATTGATCACATATTCGTAATCCCCAGACATCATACAGTTCAATTACAATCTTAGAATTAATTTATATTAGCTAAATCAAAAGATCCCAAATTCAAACCAAGAACCCTAGCCATGGCAACTTGCGGTTTAGGGTTTAGTTATTCAATTCTTTTATCCAGAAACCATCTAGGCATCACAACAAACACTATTAACAACACAAAAAACATTTATAACAGTCAAATAAGCAGAATCGAAAATTGAAAAAAAATGAATATTATGAATTCGGTTTATGCAATTCATGAGATTTTGGATGCAAATGAGGATTGGGATCGCATCTGGGATGTTCAAGGAGTGTTGCTATGTCCTCAAATTACCTTTTAATGCCTTGTATATCAAAATCCGAATTTGAGTTTGGAGAAGTTTTTGAAAATATGAAACTTACACTTGGGGCTGGAAAATCGTGTGCAATGAGTAGGATTCAATCATGTACTTATAGAACAATGAATTAGGTCAGAAAAGTTTGATACTTGTGTGATAAGTTTGATCCAAAAAGATTCAAAAAGATAAGCCTTAAAAATCAAATATTTTTGCATAAACACTTGCTATTTTAGGCCAATCATCATGATCCTCTTACCTCTTTGATTCCAATCATATTTATGAATTTCTAGAAGCTTGATCTTTTTTAAATCTTAGACTTTTATATTTTATTTTAATTTAAAATGATTTTTAATGAATTAAATCAAAATAAATAAAAATAAAATGATAAAAAATCTGATTTTTGTTGACTTGGGTCGTGCATGAGGTTATAGTATGGATTGGGTCATCATATGGCAAGCCCATTTAGAGAAAATTGGTTTTAGACCTCCATTTTCTTCATAAACCAACCAAACATTTCCCAACTTTGCAAGGGCACACATCCTTCAATTTTAATGCTATGAGGGTGTTCTTGGACATTTTGGAAAGCTTGAAGAGTCCTCTAACCAACCCCACTGGTTTCATGTCCATATCATTTACCATTATCAAGTTATGATCTTTTGAAGTTGTTGACTTTTTGTTGACTTTCAAAAGGACCTATAATGTCTTAGCTCATACCCTCCAAATGAAGCATTTTTGGGCTTGGCTTGTGAGACACAAAGTTGTATAGAATTCAATTTCCTTCAAAATGAGATTTGGATGGAGACTTGGTGATAAAGCATGTGAAAGTTATGGCTGGTCAAAGTTCAGTTGACTTTTACTGAGGAAACCCTAATTTAGAAACTCCTGATTCTTGATGATCTGAAATCTCCTTGATGAATCATGATCAACCCTTGATAAAATGATGAATTTTACTTCATATACTTGATGTTGGCAAAAAAATCATGAAGTTTGACTTTGGTTTGACCACAGTTGACCTCAGTTTGACTTTTTAACTGCTTTGACTGATTTTGACTTATCTGATCATCTGACTGAGCAAACTTTTGAGAAAAGTCTTGAAACTTGTCATGGGGGTTCTTACACACATATGAGGTGTTATGAAGCTCACTTGAAGTCTTGGAAGTTCATTTAGCCTGATTAAAGTCAAAACCCTAGTTTTGGATGCACTGCTTAGGAGGTGCATTGTTTGAGGGGATTGTCAACTCTTCTGACTATTTGTGAACCTTGTGAACCATCATAAGATGTATTGTGAACCTTTTGAACCTCATGGGAGGTCTTGTGAACCTTTTGAACCTCATAAAGTGTCTTGTAGACTTCATGAACCTCCTGAAAGGTCTTGTAAGCATTGTGAATCTTGTGAACCTTGTGAACCTCATAAAGTGACTTGTAGACTTCATGAACCTCATGAAAGGTCTTGTAAGTATGGTGAATCTTGTGAACCTTGTGAACCTTCTTAGCACACAAAGTCTTGTATTGTGAGGGCAAATTTTGGGGTGCAACAGCTGCCCCTGTTCAATTTTCTGAAACCTGAGGGGTTAGATTGGTATATGTGCCAGTCGTGACCTGGAAGGTCGAAGGGGATTGAACACAAAAGCCCAAAAATTTGCACTCACCGGTGCATAGAGTGATACTGATGACTAGTTGAATATGCTTGAGTGGGCTTAAAGATGCCACTTGGAGAAAAGTTCTTCAGATACATTTCTTGGAGGATAAAGCAGTCCAAAATATGAAGATATAATGATAGCTTTCAGGAGGATAAAGCAGTCTTGAGGTAGTGATATGCTTTCAGGAGGATAAAGCAGTCCTGAGGTAATAATGTGCTTTCAGGAGGATAAAGCAGTCCTGAGGTAATAATGTGCTTTCAGGAGGATAAAGCAGTCCTGAGGTAGTGATATGCTTTCAGGAGGATAAAGCAGTCCTGAGGTAATAATATGCTTTCAGGAGGATAACAACGTCCTGAGGAAGTGGTAACCTTTGGGAAGATAACAACGGCCCAAAGTGATAATAAGCTTTCAGGAGTATAAACAACATCCTGAGGAAGTGATGATAGCTTTCAGGAAGATAAACAACGTCCCGAGGAAATAATATGCTTTCAGGAGGATAACAACGTCCTGAGGTATAAGAAGCTTTCAGGAGGATAAAGCGGTCCTGAGGAAATGATAACTTTCAGGAGGATAAAGCAGTCCTGATAGTCACAAATTGTTGATGAAGTCTGTCTGTTGGAGAATTAACCTGAAAACAAGGTAACATTCTATATAGTAGTATTAGTTTATGCATCATGTATGCATGTATGATATGATGCATTTAAGTAATGTATTATGCATCCATGGATATGTATGTTATGGTATGATGTATGTACGGTATGATGTTGCCGGAAGCGTCTGGATATCTATAATAACTGCTGGCCAGGGAAAATAAATCCCGATTCGTTATTGAAGAATATGAGGACCTTGTTCCCATCTTGTTTGATAATATATTATACATAACTTCTCGTCCGCTGGGGATAGTAAGGTATATATAACCTACCGTCTGCTGGGGATAGTAAGGTATATATAACCTCCTGTCTGCTGGGGATAGTAAGGTATATATAACCTCCTGTCTTCGTTTGATAGAAGGGTATACATAACCTCCCGTCTGCTGGGGATAGTAAGGTATATATAACCTCCCGTCTTCGTTCGTCGTACTCTTATTGGAAAGTAAATTCCCGAATATCCGTATGAGGATAAAAGAGATGGATATAAATTCCAGGGGAGATTTGACTTTATGAAGATGGATTTGTCCTACTGAGGATTTGTAACTGTTTTGTAGGGATGAACCGGCAAAGCTTCGTTGAAATCCTTCCCTCGTTCGTCCTTAGCAAATACTATTACTGCATTTTTATGCATTTCTGGTAAACATCAATCATATTAAGCATACATGCATTTCTGGTAAACATCAATCATATTCAAAAGCATACATACATTCAAACCCAACCAATGGACGTTTCGCTTATGTAAATAGGGTAAAAGTAAATCTGGATTCAAAAATGGAATTTTATTCATATCAAGAAGTGACCCATACATGGGTAAGTTTGTACAAGGAGACATAAATCCTAGTAAGAGGACTTTGTCATAAATTTTTTTTACAAAACAAGGAGAATCAGCTAATTGGGAAACAATCCTATTGAGTTTCAATTCTACTATTGCCATTATCTTCAAGTATCTCATCTTCTGCTGTTGAGACGGAAACAATTGGATTGAGCTTTATCTGTTTGAGCATTGAGTAAGTAACACAACTGGTTGCAGTTTCATGGGTGATCCAAACGAGACATAGTCATACGCTTTAATCCCTAACTTTTGCCTGGACTGCCCTTTCAGGTTTTCAATCCACCGGGATACCCTTTTTTTCCCAAGCTGCCTTTTCAGGTTTTCAACTTGCCGGGTGTACATCTTTTTATATATATCCCTAATTTTTGCCCAAACCCTTTTGGTTTGCCGGGATGCCCTTATTTTTGCCTAGGCCAGTCAACCTAGCGGGTCTCTTTTTATGCGTAGTATTTTTTAACTATGTTTGCGTTTACAGGCTGTGGGAAATCTTCACCATCCATAGTAGTAAGAATCATGGCACCTCCTGAGAATACTGTCTTGACTACAAATGGTCCTTCATATGTAGGAGTCCACTTGCCCCTAGGATCACCCTGTGGTAATATGATACGCTTGATTACCAAGTCACCCACCTGATATACCTTTGGCTTAACCTTCTTGTTAAAAGCTTTGATCATTCGTTTCTGGTACATCTGGCCATGACAAACTGCTGCTAACCTCTTCTCATCAATCAAATTTATCTGGTCAAGTCGAGTCTGAATCCACTCATCTTCATCCAAGCCTGCATCCTTCATAATTCTTAAGGAGGGAATCTGAACTTCAATGGGAAGAACTGCTTCCATACCATAGACTAAGGAGAATGGGGTTGCCCCTGTTGAAGCACGTATTGTAGTACGATAACCATGAAGAGAAAATGGTAACATCTCGTGCCAATCCTTGTAAGTAACAGTCATCTTCTGTACAATCTTCTTGATGTTCTTATTAGCAGCTTCAACTGCCCCATTCATCTTTGGACGATACGGAGAAGAGTTGTGATGCTTAATCTTGAACTGCGTGCAGAGATCAGTAATCATAGTGTTGTTCAGATTAGAGCCATTGTCAGTAATGATCCTTTCAGGGATGCCATACCTACATATGAGATTATTCTTGATGAATCGAGCCACCACATTCTTAGTAACAGATGCAAATGAAGATGCCTCCACCCACTTAGTGAAGTAATCAATAGCGACGAGGATGAAACGATGCCCATTAGAAGCAGTAGGCTTGATATCACCAATCATATCAATGCCCCACATGGCAAAGCGCCAAGGAGCAGTCAACACATTCAATGGTGATGGAGGTATATGTACTTTATCAGCATAAATTTGACACTTGTGACAAGTTCTGGAGTGTTGATAGCAATCAGCTTCCATGGTAGACCAATAGTAACCTGCTCTCAATATCTTCTTTGCCATGGTATGACCACTAGAATGAGTGCCAAAGATCCCATCATGCATATCTTCCATAATCTCAATTGCTTCCTTCTTATCCACACAACAAAGCAAAGTTGAATCATGATTGCGCTTGTACAAAATCCCATTACTCAAAAAGAACTTAGCAGAAAACCTTCTCAGAAACTTCCTATCTTTGACAGATGCCCCTTCAGGGAACTCCTGAGCTTCAAGATATCTTTTTACTTCATAGAACCAAGGCTTCTCCTCTGCCCCTTCAGTGTCAATCTCATTGCAGTATGCAGGCTTTTCAAATCTATCAATAGTAATCTTGGGAGCTTCATCATCCCAGCTGATCTCAAACATGGATGCCATGGTGGCTAGTGCATCTGCCAACTGATTCTCTCTTCGTGGAATATGTCCAAAGGTAATCTCTTTGAAATGTGGGATCAAAGACAATACATGTTCTCTATAAGGAATGAGGTTATCATGCTTGGTATCCCAATCTCCTTTGATCTGACTAACTACCAGGACTGAATCTCCATACACATCAAGGAACTGAATCTTCATATCAATAGCAGCTTTAATACCCAGGATACATGCCTCATACTCAGCCATGTTATTGGTACAATAGAAACAAAGTCTGGCAGTAATCGGGGTATGACAACCTTCAGGAGAACTAATCACAACACCAACACCATTACCAAGTGCATTAGAAGCACCATCAAAAACCATAGTCCATCGGGATCCTTGTTCAGGTCCGTCATATTGTCCAGGTTCTTTGGTAATAATCATAATGTCTTCATCAGGGAACTCAAAACTCATTGACTGGTAATCCTCCACTGCTTGATGAGCCAAATGATCAGCCACAACACTTCCTTTAATAGCCTTCTGAGTAGTATACTGTATGTCATATTCTGTCAAGATCATTTGCCATCTTGCAATTCTTCCGGAGAGAGCAGGTTTCTCAAATATGTACTTGATTGGATCCATCTTTGAAATCAACAAGGTAGTATGGGTCAACATATACTGTCTTAGTCGGCGAGCAGCCCATGCCAAAGCGCAGCAAGTTTTCTCGAGCAGTGAGTATCTTGTTTCACAGTCGGTAAACTTTTTGCTAAGGTAGTATATTGCCTGCTCTTTTCGACCAGACTCGTCATGCTGCCCCAATACACACCCCCATTGAATTGTCTAACACTGTTAAGTACATAATCAAGGGTCTTCCATCAACTGGTGGCATCAAAATTGGTGGTTCCAGCAGATATCTCTTGATTTCATCAAAGGCATTCTGGCATTCATCATTCCACTCCATTACCTGATCTTTCTTCAACAACTTGAAGATTGGCTCACAGATGGCAGTTAATTGGGAAATAAATCTTGCAATGTAATTTAATCGTCCCAAGAAACCTCTAACCTCCTTCTCAGTACGGGGAACTGGCATCTCTCGTATAGCTTTTACTTTTGCAGGATCTACTTCAATACCTTTTCCACTGACAATGAAACCCAGGAGTTTACCAGACCTAACTCCAAAAGTACACTTGTTTGGGTTCAATCTCAACTTGTATTTCTTCAACCTCTCAAACAATTTATGCAAATGATCAAGATGTTGTTCTTCATTCTGAGACCTGGCTATCATATCATCCACATATACCTCTATCTCATGATGAATCATATCATGAAACAAAGCCACCATAGCACGCTGATATGTTGCCCCTGCATTCTTCAAACCAAATGGCATCACTTTATAACAAAAAGTGCCCCACTGTGTAACAAATGTTGTCTTCTCCATATCTTCAGGAGCCATCTTGATTTGATTGTAACTAGAGAAACCGTCCATAAAAGAGAATACCTTATGCTGAGCAGTGTTGTCTACCAGAACATCAATATGAGGAAGTGGAAAGTCATCTTTGGGGCTGGCCTTGTTCAAATCCCTGTAGTCTACACACATTCGTACCTTACCATCTTTCTTAGGAACTGGTACCACATTTGCAACCCACTGAGGATAAGAAGTCACAGCTAAGAACCCTGCATTGAACTGTTTCATTACCTATGCTTTGATCTTCTCTGACATCTCAGGATGCATACGACGAACTTTCTGCTTCTTTGGACGACAATCTTCTTTTACTGGTAAACGGTGAACCACAATGTCTGTATCCAACCCTGACATATCTTCATAGGACCAAGCAAAGATCTCCACATAGTCACGTAACATCTGAATCAACCTGCTCTTGATACTATCCTCTAAATCAGCCCCTATCTTGACTTCCTTCCTATTTTCTTCAGTTCCCAGATTCACAACTTCGACTGGCTCTTCATGTGGCTGTATAGCTTTCTCCTCTTGTTGTAACAACCTAGCAAGCTCTACAGGTACTTCACAATCGTCCTCATTTCCGTCTTCAGTTTGATAGATCGGATTCTCGAAATTATAATTGGCAATAGTAGAACTGTTATCAACAGGATCCAGAGTGGATGAGGATCTGCATTTTAGTGATGTGGGTGTGTGTAAGAACACATAGCTGATAAAGCAAAAATAAAAGAAAAGAAAGACAAGGAACACAATATTTATGAAAACGAAACGTCCACTGATTTTTATTGAATGAGGTATGCAAATGAAATGACAGCCCGTAACAAGCACACCATTGTGCCCCGGGTAAGGCACAAGGCTTGAGAGTTTTAATTGTTCAGAAATTACAAACTTAAAAAAAAGCAACAACACATCAATAGTATTTACTCCTGACTAAAGGAGATAGGGATAACATCTTCAGCTTTCCAATTATTGAGTCCAGCACCCACAGTAGGAAAAATCCAAGCATCCAAGTTGTAGTCTTCATCATAGTCACCCACAGCATTGATCTGGTTCTTCATAACCACTTGATTGGTGATACGAACAGCACGAGCACGACGAACAGCCTTCTGGGACTCTGCAGTGAAACCCAAACCAAATTTGTCAGACTTGTATGGGATATCAGGAAGCTGACCCCAAATAGTACAACCACCTTCATCCACTGCAGCTCTAGCATCCTTGAATGAGGCCATTGTTGGAGGTATTCTGGTGACCACATGAACTTTCTTGACAACCGGAGGAGCTACATAGTCATTAACAATCCAAGGAACCACTTCAAATGTCTAACACGGAGTTTCAACGTATTCACCTTCCACTTCCAGATACTTGAAGGTGTTCACATGGCTAACAAAATATTCTTCCTCTCCATGGACAGTAACAACCTTTCCTTCTACCGGATATTTCAGTTTCTGATGTAATGTAGAGGTTACCGCACCTGCCCCATGGATCCAGGGACGACCAAGCAAACAAGAGTACGAAGGACGAATATCCATCACATAAAATGTAGCATTGAAAACCTGAGACCCAACTTTGATTGGGAGATCAATTTCCCCATGCACTACTCTTCTAGAACCATCAAAAGCCTTTACCACTATACTACTGGGCTTCAGCACAGCATCTTCGGGACTCAGCTTATTCAGGACTTCCTTGGGCAACACATTCAGAGAGGAACCATTGTCTATCAATACATGTGACAGGGTAGTGCCCCTGCATTCAATTGAGATATGCAGAGCCCTGTTATGATCCCTCTTGGCAGGAGTCAAATCAGCGTCAGAGAAACCTAAGCCATTATCATAGGTCAGGTGGGCAACACAATTCTCAAACTGGTCAACAGAAATTGCATTGGGTACATGAGCAGTCTTCAGAAATTTAATCAAGGCCTTGGCATGAGCCTCAGAACACAACAACAAGGACAGCATAGAAATCTTGGAGGGAGTATGCCCCAACTGATCAACAATATCATAATCACTCTTGCGAATGATTTTCAATACTTCTTCCATCTTCTTAGAGAGGTCATCCGCAGCTGGCACATCAGTAGGTATAGGCTCAATAACAGGACCTTTGCCCCGAGCATCAGTGGTGGAGGTGGCAGCAGGAGTAACTGCATTCTTGGAAGTCACTGGAGGAGAGAAGACTCTTCCACTTCGTGTGATCTTACTAGATCCAGCAATATTATCAACATCAACAGGCACATCAGCTAAGGGTTCCTGCTTAACACCATGGATATAAACATCAGACCCATAATGCCAAGGCACAGCTTTATCAGACGTATACGGAATAGGACCAGGAGTGGTAATGACCATAGGAGCCACTCTGGCTTCAGCAACAATCTTCACAGGGCCTTCAGCAGTAATCTTAATTGGACCCTTATGAGTGATTTTAACAGGACCTTTGGAAGTGATCCTCACTGGCACTTTATCAACCATATCAACCTCTTCAGTCCTCCTACCTTGAGTAATATGATCCACCATACTCTCTACAGACGATGGAGTCCTTTCAAACACTATGGTATACTTATCCATGAGACGTTGAATTCCATCTCTCAATCTCCAACAACTATCCGGCTTATAGGTACAATACAAACAGTCTTCACGACAACCTAGAAAGAACCCAGCTTGCACTAACTTCTTCTTAATAACAGACAATGGTGTGGTCAACTCTGCAACTGAATAGATATGTAAATCTTCATCAATGGCATTGACAGTCTTCTCATGATTTGGCATAGGAGCATTAATCACATTTGGAGTACCCGGAGGGTCAAACTCAATCTCTCCAGCCTCAATCATATCTTGAATTTTGTTCTTCAAGACCCAGCAGCTATTAGTATCATGTCCCTGACAGTTTGAATGATATGCACATCGTGCATTGGGATTGTACCTGGGAGAGGTAACATTGGGATTCTGAGGAGCCTCTTTCAGAGTAATAAGTTCAGCCTTCAACAAGTGTTGCAATGCCTGAGCCATTGACATGTTGATCTTTGTGAACTGCCTTCTAGCCCTCTGTTGGTGGCCCTGTGGCTGCTCTGGTGTTGTAGGAGTTGAATTTGAAATATGAACTGCGCTCACAGACTGATGCCTTCTATTACGATCAGGTTGACCATAAACAACATTGGATTCTTTCTTCCCAGTGGGAGGCTTCTTTGCAGCACCTGATGAAGAAGTACCCACCTGGATCTTACCACTCTTTATACCATTTTCAACGCGCTCTCCTATCATTATCAACTCAGTGAAGCCAGATGATGAGCTTCCAATGAGATGACTGTAAAAAGGACCATTCAGCGTACACATGAACATATCAACCAATTCCCTGTTAGTTAAAGGGGGTTGAACTCTTCCAGCTAAATCTCTCCACTTTTGAGCATACTCCTTAAAACTTTCTTTGGCACCCATAGACATGCTTTGCAGCTGCATGCGAGTGGGAGCTAAATCAGCATTGTATTGATACTGCTTATAGAAAGCTTCAGCAAGATCATTCCAATCCCTGATGTTGGCACTCTCCAATTGATAATACCGCTCCAATTGAGCTCCAGATAAGCTCTCTTGGAAAAAATGGATCCACAACTTCTTATCAGCAGTGTGAGGTTGGATCCTTCTGACATAAGACCTCAGATGCAGCTTGGGACAAGAGACCCCATCATAAACAACAAAGGTAGGAACCTTGAAACCAATGGGTATGACTACCCCAGATATCAGACTCAAATCTTCAAAATCCTGCCCAGAAGACTTCTGCAATTCCATAGCATCCATTCTATCCACCAGCATTTTGAGTTTGTCTTCATTAGGCTCATGGTAGTAATTAGCCTCAGAATCAGAGTCCCCCATAGTGTTGTGGAGACTGCCTCCCTCTTTTTTAGACTCTTCAGACTCATAATTTTCAACTGGTTCTTTGGTCTTGGCAAGACCTTTGAACCTTCTTCCCATGTTGATCAGGCCACCTGACCTTCTAGTCTTCTTAGTCTTCTTGGCCAGCAGCGTCTTCAATTCATCCTGCCCCTTGGATAGGTTCAGGATCAGCTCTTGGAACTGTGCATTTTGTGCCTGGAGATCCTTAACTGTTTGTTCAAGAGCCATTGCTGAAATAAACAGCGAGAAGATAAGAAACCTGTGCACAATTATAAACCTGTGATGCAATGAAATGATATGTGAATGTATATGCAATGTTTTCAAGGACCGCAGGATTTAAATTTGCTTAAAAAAACAAGAAAGTAAACTTTTATTAGTAATAAATTTGTTTTGCCTCTTGGGCTTACAGAAATGAAAATGAAATAAATACAAAGGATGGGGTTTTAAGTCTCCCATGGACGTTTCCTCTTTGTGTTGAGGTATGAGTTGAGATTCCGTTCCTCGTGAAGCTGTTTTGTTAGTTCCAGGATCCTTTCTTGGCTTGCTTTGTAATGAGCCTCGAAAGTGTCCCTTTGCTCCTTCAACTGGATCCAGGATCTCTGTAAGTCTTCCATGTCAGTAGGCATGTCTGGGTGAAGGATGGTATAAGCAGTATCTCCTTCAGCAACAGGTTCCATGGTAACTGGCAGGATAGCAGGATATGGCATCATGAGAATCTGAGCACGAGATCGCACCCATCTGAGATAAGCCTCCATAGGAATAGTGTACTTAGGCTCCAGTGTCTTGCTGTCAACCCTATTTACTTTTCCCCAGGCTCGTATGAATCTCTGACGGTAACCTTGAAGATCGTTGTCGTAGTCAAACACAATGCCCTGAATCAACATGTCATGTGGACCATCACTCCGAGCGTAACCAAACTGTCGTAAAGCTAGAGAGGGGTTGTAGGTGATGCCTCCTATGATGCCTAGAAGTGGCACATTAGGAAACTCCCCACAACGGTCAATGATAGTGACATTCTCCATGGATCTGGAGCACCAATGGATATCTGAATGAGAGAGTGACATAATCCTCTTGGACCATCTGAACCCTTGCTCATTCTTCATTACTGAGCGAGGAAGGTGAGAAATAAACCACCTAGAAAGCAAAGGTATGCAACACATCAAAGTTCCTCTTACCCTGGTAGTACGAGTATGAAGAGAATGTAGGATGTCTCCAAGCAATGTAGGCACTGGATTGTGACTCAGGAATATGCTGATGGCATGAACGTCTATGAACTGATCTGGATTGGGGAACAATACTAAGCCATATATCAGCAAGGCTAAGATCTCCTCAAAAGCATCATAGCTCATAGCCTTCAAGAACACTTGAGCTTTATCCATTAATACCTTGGCAAGAATACCCTTAACTCCGCTTCTCGTTTCTAGAACAATGTCAGACTTCTTCAGATGTAGAGCTGCAGCAATAACCTCTGGTTTAAGCTCCTTCTCCAAGCCTGTGAAGGGTCTTTGATCAAGAACAGGTATACTCAGAAGTTTAGAGAACTCTTCCATTGTAGGAACCAGCTGATAGTCAGGGAATGTAAAGCAATGGTGCTTAGGGTCAAAGAACTGAAACAGAACACTCATCATATCTTCACTGAACCCTGAAGTGACTAGATCCAATAGGTGACCATGTCTCTTGATGAACTAGGAATGATCAGACACTTGAGAAACCAACTCTTTAAGCTTAGCAGGTATGCCCACAAAGTTGATCCTGATAGTGTTTCTACGAGCAGAAGCCATGACCTGCAACAAAGAACAAAGATAAATCCTTTGGTCCTTGAAATGGTTAGTGAAAATGCTATGCTTATGATGCATGATGATGTTATGATGTTATGCTCAATCACAAACATGTGGCACACACAAACAAGTCACACAATAGCCTTAGGTTTAAAGGCTTGCATGAGGTTCAAAGGTAAGTACCTTCCCCTGAACTTAGATGGTTCATCCTGTCCTACAAAAGTAACCAGGTTCTAAGGGATCTCAATATCATTGATCCTTCACAAGGGTGGTTGTTCAGAAGGCAACTTACTTGCCAACCAAAACCCTCCAAGTTTAGAATCTCAATGAGCGTAGTATCGAGTATCAACCAACTTCAGTCTGCACCAAAGCCGGTTATCTCACTACTTTCTAAAGGCCAAGATGAGTTAACTAGGGTTCTAAAAGTTAGTTAGTGCATTGACAACATATGGCAGCCTCATATTATCCTCAACTTGACTTAAGGAACATAAGCACCAACCAAGAAGTCACACTAACTATGGCCACCAGATCAACCATATCGGTATACGCCGTACAGTTTCCTTGGTCTATTGCCATTTACCTAAGGTACACTAGATCCGGGTTAGGATCTTTCACACATAAGAATACCCCAACAGATAAGTATAAAGCAAACAAGGCAAACAATTTTAAAGTGATCTAATTCCTAAGGGTACCCCTCTTTCATATTGCATCCCCAGCAGAGTCGCCAGTTCTGTAACACGGTGGGAGAACTGACTTTAGTTATGTTGCGGATAGCAAGAGTCGCCACCGACTTTTATTTTATCCAAAGGAAAGGCATAAAAGAACAGGAAAGACCTTTTAAAAGATTTTTGGGTCCGGGGGGTAGGTTATGTAAAGGGAAGGTGTTAGCACCCTTTACATCCATGGTTATCCATGGGCTCTTAGTTACTTAGCTCACTTTAAAATGTTTTTGAAATGTGAAGTGTGTGAATAGAAATTTTCTTAAGTATTTTATAATGATCCATGTACGGATGCGTATAAAACCTTTGTTTTAAAAATTGTTTGAAATGTATGAAGTGTTTGAAATGTTTTGAAGAGTGAGCAAGTATATAAGAGGAACCTACCCTAAGTTTAAGTCTTTCTGTTCTTGAATCCTTTAAATGGTAAGACTATCCCTATTATTAAGGAATAGGTAGTCATTACCTTGGATGTATGGGACAAGTAAGGGTCATCTGTTTAATGTAGGCAACTGTGAGGTGTATTAAGCAATTTTGAAGGGACTGTCATCTTTATTCAGAAGGGACAAGATCATTATGAAGGCAACATTCGAAAAGGGACTTGATCTTTTATTGCTAAGGGACTAGATGACTTTATTTGGAGGGACTTTTTGCTTTATACACCCTACTTGACCTTTTAATTAGGCAACAATGAGAGGTATCCCTAAGGAAGTGAGATGGCGATCAAAGATCGACTTATGTGTGTGAGTGTACAATTTAATATTTATCTTTAAATTTAAATGATCTAAATTAATTTTACATTACATACATATTACACTCCCTATTTACTAACCATGGCATAATTTAAACATTATAAAATATTACATCCAGGAGCAATTACAATAATAATAATAAAGCAATAAATAATCAAAATATTAATAAGCAAAATAAATAAGCAATTATATTTAGGTTAGTGAAAATAATAATAATAATAATTTAAAGATAAATGGGGTTAGTAATAATTATATAAACATAATTAATAATAATAATGAAATAAACAAAGATATTATAATAAACAAAATTTAAAAGTTAATAAGAAAATATAAACAATCATATTAATTATTATAAAATTTGAAATTATATGTAAATTATAGAATTAAGTCAATTATGATCAAATTATGAAAAATAAGTTATAACTATAAAAATTAAATTAGCATATATAATAAAATTATTTACATGCAAAATTAAATTATAAACAATAAATTAAGCATTTTAATTTTTAATTATATTTACATACAAAAATTTAAATTATAAACAATTTATGTATTAACAAATATTAATTCAAGAATTTTAATGAATTTTAAGAATATAAATAAAAGAAGGAAATTAGAGTTTTGAAAAGAATATATTTTTAAGGTTTTTTAAAAAAAAACAAATTAGGGTTTTTAATAATATAAACTTAATAACTAAATACATATATACCTATTTTAATTTTAAATATATGATAATAATAAAAAACTAGGTTTATAATTTTAGAAAAAAAATAAATTAGAAGCTTTTTCCTTAGAAAATATAACATATTTATATATTATTTTCCTAGGATTATACATTAAACATGATTATATAAAATAATTAACAAAACAATTAAATAAAAAAAAACTGAAACTTACCTGGCTGGGAATTGAACCCAGCACACTTTGATTGCAAATACCCAGGCCAACAATCTCTACCACCAGGCCATCACGCGCGCAGGCAGTAAAGGGGGGGGGGGTTGAGTTGGTTTTGTTGTGTTATTCCTGAAAATCAAAAAAAGAAAGAAAAAGCAAAAGGCCTGGGGGAATCGAACCCAGGACCTTGCAAGCAATCACACAAACACATTACCATTCCAGCTGGGAGAGCGAACCTGTTGAAGTATTGACTATAATACATAATATATAATACCTAGTAATTAAACTGGAAAAAACAAGCAAAAGTTGGGGGGAACCAGGACTCGAACCCAGGTTCGCAAGCAACATATACACGCATCTTACCATCAGGCCAACCACACATTGGTGATACAAAATAGAAACAAATACATTATAATATATTATAATAATTCAAACTTAAAAAACGCGCGCAGCCAGCTTCATCTTCTTCCTTGGGATTTCGCAGGTTTTCCTGCGAAATTTCCTGGGAATTTTTCTGGGACTTTTCCTGCGCACAAACCCTGCAAATTTCGTATCACCATAAACATGTACAATTTTACCAAATTGATCACATATTCGTAATCCCCAGACATCATACAGTTCAATTACAGTCTTAGAATTAATTTATATTAGCTAAATCAAAAGATCCCAAATTCAAACCAAGAACCCTAGCCATGGCAACTTGCGGTTTAGGGTTTAGTTCTTCAATTCTTTTATCCAGAAACCATCTAGGCATCACAACAAACACTATTAACAACACAAAAAACATTTATAACAGTCAAATAAGCAGAATCGAAAATTGAAAAAAAATGAATATTATGAATTTGGTTTATGCAATTCATGAGATTTTGGATGCAAATGAGGATTGGGATCGCATCTGGGATGTTCAAGGAGTGTTGCTATGTCCTCAAATTACCTTCTAATGCCTTGTATATCAAAATCCGAATTTGAGTTTGGAGAAGTTTTTGAAAATATGAAACTTACACTTGGGGCTGGAAAATCGTGTGCAATGAGTAGGATTCAATCATGTACTTATAGAACAATGAATTAGGTCAGAAAAGTTTGATACTTGTGTGATAAGTTTGATCCAAAAAGATTCAAAAAGATAAGCCTTAAAAATCAAATATTTTTGCATAAACACTTGCTATTTTAGGCCAATCATCATGATCCTCTTACCTCTTTGATTCCAATCATATTTATGAATTTCTAGAAGCTTGATATTTTTTAAATCTTAGACTTTTATATTTTATTTTAATTTAAAATGATTTTTAATGAATTAAATCAAAATAAATAAAAATAAAATGATAAAAAATCTGATTTTTGTTGACTTGGGTCGTGCATGAGGTTATAGTATGGATTGGGTCATCATATGGCAAGCCCATTTAGAAAAAATTGGTTTTAGACCTCCATTTTCTTCATAAACCAACCAAAAATTTCCCAACTTTGCAAGGGCACACATCCTTCAATTTAAATGCTATGAAGGTGTTCTTGGACATTTTAGAAATCTTGAAGAGTCCTCTAACCAACCCCACTGGTTTCATGTCCATATCATTTACCATTCTCAAGTTATGCTCTTTTGAAGTTGTTGACTTTTTGTTGACTTTCAAAAGGACCTATAATGTCTTAGCTCATACCCTCCAAATGAAGCATTTTTAGGCTTGGCTTGTGAGACACAAAGTTGTAGAGAATTAAATTTCCTTAAAAATGAGCTTTGGATGGAGACTTGGTGATGAAGCATGTGAAAGTTATGGCTGGTCAAAGTTCAGTTGACTTTTACTGAGGAAACCCTAATTTAGAAACTCCTGATTCTTGATGATCTGAAATCTCCTTGATGAATCATGATCAACCCTTGATCAAATGATGAATTTTACTTCATATACTTGATGTTGGCAAAAAAATCATGAAGTTTGAGTTTGGTTTGACCACAGTTGACCTCAGTTTGACTTTTTAACTGCTTTGACTGATTTTGACTTATCTGATCATCTGACTGAGCAAACTTTTGAGAAAAGTCTTGAAACTTGTCATGGGGGTTCTTACACACATATGAGGTGTTATGAAGCTAACTTGAAGTATTGGAAGTTCATTTAGCCTGATTAAAGTCAAAACCCTAGTTTTGGATGCACTGCTTAGGAGGTGCATTGTTTGAGGGGATTGTCAACTCTTCTGACTATTTGTGAACTTTGTGAACCTTGTGAACCATCATAAGATGTATTGTGAACCTTGTGAACCTCATGGGAGGTCTTGTGAACCTTGTGAACCTCATAAAGTGTCTTGTAGACTTCATGAACCTCCTGAAAGGTCTTGTAAGCATTGTGAATCTTGTGAACCTTGTGAACCTCATAAAGTGACTTGTAGACTCCATGAACCTCATGAAAGGTCTTGTAAGTATGGTGAATCTTATGAACCTTGTGAACCTTCTTAGCACACAAAGTCTTGTATTGTGAGGGCAAATTTTGGGGTGCAACAACGGCCATCGGATAAGCATGATGAAGGATGATCATCAAGAGGTGAAGGACGATCACCTAGTAGGGGACGGCTGCTAAAAGTCACGACATAGGACGAATGTCGGATAGAAGGGGGTTCCAATAATAGGGACTCCGCTGGGGAAAGCATGAGGGACGGTCATCCAAAGGTGAAGGACGATCACCTGGCAGGGTACGGCTGCCGGAAAGGTATCATGACATAGGACGAATGTCAGATAGAAAGAAGATAATTCACTGGAATTTGCCGGGAAGTAAACACGGACGGGTTTCTATATCCAAGGAATGGAAGGTATAAGTGTTCGGGTACTGTGTATGGATTTAAAGATGCGGACGAGCATCCTTAAGACCATGATACGGACGAGTATCAGGCAGAAACAAATGCTGACACATGCTCAGAGATGATGATACGGACGAGTATCAACTGGTTAACAAAGAACACGGACGAGTGTTGACTCTGCGGGGACTCTTCTGGGAATAGTAGACACAGACGAGTGTCTAAATTCAAGGAGACATAAGTGTTTGACACGGTGTATAGATTAAAGATACGGACGAGCATCCTTAAGACTATGATACGGACGAGTATTAGGTAGAAACAAATGCTTGACGCATGTTCAGAGATGATGATACGGACGAGTACCTACTGGTTAACAACGAACACGGACGAGTGTCGAATCTGAGGGGATATAAGTGGTGTATAAAAGATACGGACGAGTATCTGTATGAGTAAAACAGGATTAACACGTATGAGTGGTGTACAGATGAGTATTTAATGTGCTGGGGAGAGTGACACGGACGGGTGTCTAAAAAAGTGTAATATAAACAAGTATATGATTTACAAAGTGTTCAGGTAACTATGCTGGGGAATGCGACACGGACGGGTGTCAGGGAAGTTGTATATATGTATCTGTGAGTGCAAAGGGGACGCTTCGCTTTCTACTGGGGATATGGCACGGACGAGTGTCAAAAAGTATCTGTAATATAAGTGGCCTGTTTGTAAAGAATGCTCGGGCGACTTTACTGGGGAATCATGACACGGACGGGTGCCTAAAGGAATGTGCATTTGTATTTGTGGGTAAAAGGCAAATGCCTTAGCTCTCTGCCGGGGAATCTTGGGGAGTTTTCTGTATACCGTTGATGGATTGTCAGTATTCACAAGTGTTTGATTCAGACCATGGCTTATGATTATGCAATATGTTTGATTTTTGCCGTAATGCTCCGTATTAGACGGAATGCTACGCTCTGTGGGGAGAATATGATGCGAATGCTATGATTATGCAAAGGTACTGATCCGGGATTCGGATCCCGTTGCTGCGAAGATCTCTGGCTGATCTGCTTGGAGTGGACATCCCAGCTGGGGATGAAATCAATGGTAAATCCGACATATGGGACTCTGCTTGGGGATATAGGTCACTGGTAGACTTATCTTTGGTAACAAGGGACCCAGCTGGGGTTTGTAGAAGCTTTCGTCACTCTGTTGTGAGATCTTCAGGCGTTGCTCTTTTGGATAGAGGTTGACGCTCTGTGGGGAGATAGTTCCCTGGCTTTTGTACTTGGCTGAGGAGGAAATAACAAATGGCAACTCAGCTGGGGAGAAAACACCTCCGGTGCTAAGACTGATTAGATATTGATTTGCCAGCTTGCTGGGGTGAAGCTTTCATGCCCCATGTTGCGCTTTGGATACCTGCAATCCTGAAAAGACAGAGAAACGCACAAGTAATCCCGAGGTATCCCTCATTGGATCCCATCATAAGAGTTTAGGCGCTCCTGGGAGTAAGTATATTTCCTGCAAGCACGTATTCTTTAGAAGGGAAACATCTGTATTTATGCAATCAGTATCCTAAAGACATCGGACATTTTTGCAAACGAAAATAAAATGTACGAAACGAAACATGACTGAAAATCTGATTTTATTAATTCGTGTGCCCTGAATTGGCAAGATACAGTCAAGGAAACAAATCCCCTAAAATGAGGAGATTGTTACAAATTGAGAAACAAAAGATGTTGGCAATGTTGATGACGCTTCAAGGAGCTTCCCTTTTGCTATGACTCGTATGACATTTGACGTTCTTCTCGTCTTACTTTCTGAAGAAGGCTGATTTTGACCGAAGCTTGATCCTTTCGAAGCTTACCAAGTTGTGAGTGATACAGACGAATTCAGAGTACAGTTGTTCGCTTATTCCCTTATTTTGCATGGATCGCCCTTTCGGGTTTTCAATCCATCGGGATACCCATTTTTGCCTGAGTTGTCCAATGTGGCTTTTCAACTCAGCGGGTGTACATTTTTTGTTCATTTCCCTTACTTTTATGCCTGGACTTACATTCTGTTTTTATGTCCAACGGGTCGTTTTATGCGAAATATTTTTTAACTGCATCTGAATTCACAGGGGAAGGGAAGTCTTCACCATCCATAGTGCTGAGCATCAGTGCTCCGCCAGAGAAAACTTTCTTTACTACGAATGGCCCTTCATAGTTCGGAGTCCACTTGCCCCTGTGGTCTGTATGAGGAGGGAGGAGTCTTTTCAGCACAAGATCTCCCACTTGGTACTCTCGGAGCCTGACTTTCTGATCGAAGGCCTTCTTCATTCTTTTCTGATTTAACTGCCCATGACAAATGGCAGCCAACCTTTTCTCTTCAATAAGATTCAGTTGTTCGTACTGGGACCGGACCCATTCTGCTTCATTCAGCTTAACATCCATTAGTACCCGTTGGGAGGGTAATTCAACTTCAACAGGTAGGACTGCCTCCATACCATACACAAGTTGATACGGTGTTGCCCCAGTGGATGTTCTGATTGACGTACGGTACCCATGCAAGGCAAACGGTAGCATTTCATGCCAGTCTTTATAGGTGACTACCATCTTCTGCACAATCTTCTTGATATTCTTATTAGCTGCCTCAACAGCGCCATTCATCTTTGGCCTGTAAGGAGAAGAATTGTGGTGTTGGATCTTGAAGTCCCGGCATAGCTCTGCCATCATTTTGTTGTTCAAGTTGGAACCATTATCAGTAATGATTCGCTCGGGCACCCCATACCGACAGATGATATCTCTCTTCAGGAATCGGGCTACCACTTGCCTTGTAACATTTGCATAGGAAGCTGCTTCAACCCACTTGGTGAAATAGTCAATGGCAACCAAGATGAATCTGTGGCCATTTGAAGCAGTCGGTTCAATCTTGCCAATCATATTAATGCCCCACATGGCAAAGGGCCAGGGTGAAGACATCACATTCAGAGGATTGGGAGGCACATGCACCTTATCCGCATAGATCTGGCATTTATGGCATTTTCTGGCATAGGCACAACAGTCAGCATCCATTGTGATCCAGTAATAGCCTGATCTTAGTAACTTCTTGGCCATGGCATGCCCTCCTGCATGGGTACCAAAGGATCCTTCGTGCACCTCGTGCATCAACAAGTCTGCTTCTGTTCTATCAACACATCTGAGGAGTACCATATCAAAGTTCCTTTTGTACAGGGAACCATCAGTGTTCAGAAAGAAACTACCAGCAAGCCTTCTTAAAGTCTTCTTATCATTGGAAGATGCCCCAGGTGGGTATGTTTGATCTTCCAAGAAGCATTTAATGTCATGGAACCAAGGCTTATCATCCTTTACAATGTCTGCTGCAAATACATATGCTGGTCTGTCAAGTCTGGATACTGAGATTCGAGGCACGAAGTTGGCAGCTTGAACTTTGATCATGGATGAAATGGTAGCCAGAGCATCTGCAAACTGATTCTCGTCTCTAGGGATATACTCAAGCTTGACCGTTGTGAAGAAAGTCAATAACCTTCTTGTATAATCCCTATAAGGTATTAGATGATCCTGGTGGGTGTACCATTTTCCATTGGTTTGATTAACTACCAGAGCTGAATCTCCGAATACAGTCAAAGTTTTGATCCTGAGGTCAATGGCTTCCTCAAGACCCATAATACAAGCTTCGTATTCAGTTTCGTTGTTAGTGCAGTTGAAGGTGAGTTTTGTCGAGAAAGGCATGTGAACTCCCTTAGGTGTAATGAGTACTGCACCAACACCACGACCATTCATATTGACAGCCCCATCAAACATCATAGTCCATTCTTCTTCTGGGTCAGGCCCTTCAGTGTGAATAGGCTCTTCATGATCTTTTGCTTTTATGAACATGATGTCTTCATCAGGGAAGTCAAATCTCATAGGCTGGTAATCATCAATAGGTTGCTCGGCAAGATAATCAGACAGTACACTGCCCTTGATGGCCTTCTGTGATGTGTACTGGATGTCATACTCTGTGAGGATCATTTGCCATCTTGCAACCCGTCCGGTAAGTGCTGGCTTCTCAAATATGTACTTAACTGGATCCATTTTTGAAATCAATAAAGTAGTGTGGGTCAACATATACTGCCTTAGTCGGCGAGCAGCCCACGCTAAAGCACATCAAGTTTTCTCGAGCAGTGAATAACGTTGTTCACAGTCGGTAAACTTTTTGCTTAGGTAGTATATTGCATACTCTTTTCGACCAGACTCGTCATGTTGGCCCAGCACACACCCCATAGACTCTTCTAATACTGTTAAGTACATTATCAGAGGTCTTCCTTCAACTGGAGGCATAAGGATTGGAGGTTCTTGCAAGTATTCTTTGATCTTGTCAAAAGCCCTCTGGCAGTCTTCGTTCCACCTGACCGTTTGTTCCTTTCTTAACAGCTTGAACAAGGGTTCATAGGTTGCTGTAAGGTGAGATATGAACCGTGAAATGTAGTTCAATCTACCTAGAAACCCCCGAACTTCTTTCTCAGTTTTCGGTGCAGGCATTTCTTGAATGGCTTTAACTTTATCAGGGTCTACTTCAATCCCTTTCTCGCTTACAATAAATCCCAGCAGCTTACCAGATCGCACCCCGAATGTGCATTTGTTGGGGTTTAACTTCAATTGGTATTTCCTCAGACGCTTGAATAACTTTAGAAGATTCACCGGGTGGTCTCCTTCTGTGAGGGACTTGGCAATCATGTCATCCACATAACATTCAATTTCTTTATGGATCATGTCGTGGAATAATGTTACCATAGCTCGTTGATAAGTTGCACCAGCATTCTTCAGTCTGAATGGCATCACCTTATAACAGAACGTGCCCCAGGGCGTGATGAAAGTTGTCTTCTCCATGTCTTCAGGTGACATCTTGATCTGATTATATCCTGAAAATCTGTCCATGAAGGAGAATACCGAGAACTGAGCCGTATTATCCACCAATACATCAATGTGAGGTAATGGGAAGTCATCTTTCGGGCTGGCTCTGTTCAGATCCCGGTAATCCACACACATTCTCACCTTGCCGTCTTTCTTAGGTACAGGTACAATATTAGCAACCCACGGCGGATAGCTAGTCACAGCAAGGAACCCGGCGTCCCATTGCTTTTGTACCTCTTCTTTTATCTTCATTGCCATATCTGGGCGAGTACGGCGCAATTTCTGTTTAACCGGTGGGCAATCTTCTCTCAAAGGCAGCTAGTTGTTGCACCCCAAAATTTGCCCTCACAATACAAGACTTTGTGTTCTATGAAGGTTCACAAGGTTCACAAGTTTCTCAACACTTACAAGACCTTTCATGAGGTTCATGAAGTCTACAAGTTACTTTATGAAGGTTCACAAGGTTCACAAGTTCCACAATGCTTTCAAAACCTTTCATGAGGTTCATGAAGTCTACAAGTCACTTCTTGAAGGTTCACAAGGTTCACAAGCTTCTCAACATTTACAAGACCTTTCATGAGGTTCATGAAGTCTACAAGTCACTTTATGAGGTTCACAAGGTTCACAAGATTCACAATGTTTACAAGACCTTTCATGAGGTTCATGAAGTCTACAAGTCACTTTATGAGGTTCACAAGGTTCACAAGGTTCACAATACCTCCCATGAGGTTCACAAGTCACTTTATTAGGTTCACAAGGTTCACAAGATTCACAATGTTTATAAGACCTTTCATGAGGTTCATGAAGTCTACAAGTCACTTTATGAGGTTCACAAGGTTCACAAGATTCACAGTGTTTACAAGACCTTTCATGAGGTTCATGAAGTCTACAAGTCACTTTATGAGGTTCACAAGGTTCACAAGGTTCACAATACCTCCCATGAGGTTCACAAGACATTTTATGATGGTTCACAAGGTTCACAATTGGTCAGAAGAGTTGACAATTCCCTCAGATAATGCACCTCCTAAGCAGTGCATCCAAAACTAGGGTTTTGACTTTAATCAGGCTAAATGAACTTCCAAGGCTTCAAGTGAGCTTCATAACATCTTATATGTGTGTAAGAACCCCCATGACAAGTTTCAAGACTTTTCTCAGAAGTTTGCTCAGTCAGATGATCAGATAAGTCAAAATCAGTCAATGTAGTTAAAAAGTCAAACTGAGGTCAACTGTGGTCAAACCAAAGTCAAACTTCATGATTTTTTGCCAACATCAAGTATATGAAGTAAAATTCATCATTTGATCAAGGGTTGATCATGATTCATCAAGGAGATTCCAGATCATCAAGAATCAGGAGTTTCTAAATTAGGGTTTCCTTAGTAAAAGTCAACTGAACTTTGACCAGCCATAACTTTCACATACTTCATCACCAAGTCTCCATCCAAAGCTCATTTTGAAGGAAATTGAATTCTCTACAACTTTGTGTCTCACAAGCCAAGCCCAAAAATTCTTCATTTGGAAGGTATGAGCTAAGACATTATAGGTCCTTTTGAAAGTCAACAAAAAGTCAACAACTTCAAAAGGGCATAACTTGAGATTGGTAATTGATATGGACATGAAACCAGTGGGGTTGTTTAGAGGACTCTTCAAGCTTTCCAAAATGTCCAAGAACACCCTCATACCATTAAAATTGAAAGATATATGCCCTTGCAAAGTTGGGAAATTTTGAGTTGGTTTATGATGAAAAAGGAGGTCTAAAACTAATTTCTTCCAAATGGGCTTGCCAAATTATGACCCAATCCATACAACAACATCATGCACGACCCAATTCATTAAAAATCAGAATTTTTATTATTTTATTTCTATTTATTTTGATTTAATTCATTAAAAATCATTTTAAATAAAAATAAAATATGAAAATATGATATTTGATGGAGATTTGGTTTCTAGAATGTCTTCAATGTTGATTGGATTTGAAAAGGAATAAAATCACAAGATTGGTCCCAAAATAGCAAGCCTTAATGCAAGAATATTTGGATTTTCAAAGCATGATCAAAATGAATCTTTTCATATTAAAATTTCCACACAACAATTCAATTTTATGACCTAAGTTCACTCATCTATAAGTACTAAACATAATTCAATCACAAGGGGACGAATTCAGCAGCTTCAAAGGTAGGTTCATACTTCAAAAATTCAAGCAAAAAGTCATATTCGGATTCCTTGATCTAGGGCATTTGAAGGTAAAACAAGAACATGGAGAGATTCCTTGGACTTCTCTGATCATAAACCAATACTCATATGCATCCCATACATGCCATATTGCTCGATCCGAATCACATTTGTTCTTGAAAATAAATTTTTCGATCACACTAATCTAATGCGTTTTAACTAATTTTGTTTGTTCAATCATGTTTGTGATGATACGTAGATGCTTTCTGGACAGAAAAATTGGAGCTTCATGACCTAAAACACGAACGGCCATTGTTAGGGTTTGAAGCTTAGTTTTAGGGCTTCATGATTTAGGCCACATAAATGAATTTTAACAACATAGAAAGATTGTATGAGTCATAAGGAACTCATTGATATAATTAATTTCATGAATCAATGCTGTTTTGTATGAGTTCCATTTTCGCAGGTTCAAAACAATGAAGAACTCGCAACAAATTTCGCAGGAAAAAGGGAAGGAAATTTCGCAGGTAATCTGAGGAAGAAGAAGCAGTTGGCGCGCTCAGGAGAATTTGAATTTGGTTCAAAATATTTTATCTTATTTTGTTGGATGTTTATCACCACATGTTGTGTGGTCCAGTGGAAAGTGGCGTGTGTGTTTGGCTGCAAGACCTGTGTTCGAATCCTGTCTTGTGCCATTATTTTTCTATTTTTTTCAGGTTACAAAGGAAACTTAATATATTATGTTTGCTGGCCATTCAAATATCAGATGGGCTCTTCCAGCCAGGTGGTCATGCGCGTTTGCCTGTATTCATGAGGTCCTGGGTTCAATCCTCCCCCAGGCCTTTTGGTTTTTATTATTTTCCGTGGTTTTTCAAGACAAGGCACAAAACAAAATTGATCTATTCCTCTATCACCTGCGCCTGGCTGGCCTAGTGGTGAGTTTTGATGTTTGCAGGCAGAACGTCCTGGGTTCAAACCCAGCCAAGGTAAGTTTTCCTTTTACATTTTTTTTCTATTTTAGTTTATTAATTTATCTAAATGTTTTCTTATTATTAATTAAAAAATAAAACATGTATATATATATATTTAATAAATATCTAAAACAACACTCATATTTTCTAAAATTCTAAATTTCTTTTTTTTTTTACTTTTCTTAATTTAAAATTAAATTATAATATATGTATATGAATTAAAATAATTTTGTATATTAAATTCATTAACCCTAAAAAATATTTTCTAACAAAACCCTAATCTTAGAAACCTTAATTTATTTTTCTAAATACTTAATTGTTATTTTCTAAATTCTAATATAATTATCATGTCTATACTTATTTAATAAAGTTAATTATAACCTATTTTTTTTATAATATGTAAATATATTTTATATACTATGTTTATAACTTAAATTATTTTCTTTTAATATGTGTTTAGAACCAATTGAACCTATAATAATTAAATTTTGTAATTATAATATGTTTAAAAATAATTTAATAATTTGTAAATTAAAACTAATTATTTAATTGTTTATATTTTTCCTTTTATTTATAAAATATAATTGTCTATATTAAAAACTTTTAATCTTTTTGATTGTTATTTTTATGTTCTTATAATATTTTTGCTAATTCAATTTATTTTGATTATTGTTATTATTAACCATATTATTACTAACTTTTGCTTTTTTTTTTATTATTATTTCACTAACTTTATTTAATTTTTTTATTATTACTAACCCCTATTATAATTATTATTGCTTATTTTTGCTTATTATTTATATTTTGCTTCTATATTTATTTGCTATTTATTTTAATTGCTTATTATAATTATGTAATTGCTCCTTGGTGTAAATTTTGTAAATTTATTTAATTTTATATTATGGTTAGTAATTTAGGGAGTGTAAACATGTATTCAATTTAAAATAAAATTTAGATCACTTTAATTATAAGATAAATAAAATTGAACACTCACACTCGTAAGTCGATTTTTAATCGCCATCTCACATTTCTAAGGCTATCCCTCAATGTTGCCTAATCATAAGGTCAAGTGGGGTGTATAAAGCAAGTCCCTTAAAAGAAAAATCATCAAGTCCCTAATGGTTGCCTTTAAAGATCAAGTCCCTTTTCGAATAATGATGATAGTCCCTCCTAAATGCTTAATACACCTCACAGTTGCCTTCATAAACAGATGTCCCTCACATGTCCCTTACATCCAAGGTAATGACTACCTATTCCTTAATAATAGGGATAGTCTTACCACTTAAAGGATAAAGAACAGAAAGACTTAAACTTTAGGGTAGGTACCTCATAGTTGCTTGCTCACTTCATTCAAAATTTTCAAACACTTAACAAATTTCAAACAAATTTTCAAACACAAGTTTTTACGCATCCGTACATGGATCATTATTAACTCATCTGAAAATTTTCTATTCACACACTTCACATTTTCAAAAACAATTCAAAAGTGAGCTAAGTAACTAAGAGCCCATGGATAACCATGGATGTAAAGGGTGCTAACACCTTCCCTTTACATAACCTACCCCCCGGACCCAAAAATCTTTTAAAGGTCTTTCCTGTTCTTTTATGCCTTTCCTTTGGATAAAATAAAAGTCGGTGGCGACTCTTGCTATCCGCAACATAACTAAAGTCAGTTCTCCCACCGTGTTACACTTGTGCATGACAATATCGGTGTCCAACCCTGGCATATCCTGATAAGACCAAGCAAACACATCCACATACTCTCGAAGCATGTCAATCAGTTTCTCTTTCACTGAGTCTTGTAGGCAGGCCCCGATCTTGACTTCTTTCACGTCTTCTTCCGTACCAAGATTAACCGTTTCAACCTCCTCCTGATGAGGAGTAATAACTTTCTCCTCTTGCCTTAACAACCTGGCTAGCTCTTCAGGAAGCTCATAATCTTCTTCAACCCCTTCATCAGCTTGATTGATTGGATTGTCAAAGTCATACGAAGTCATAGCAGTGTTGTTGTCGGTGCAGTCTGAAAGGCACTCTCTGCAAGGGTTTAGATTGTTTATTTTAGTGATCGATTTTAATCTTGTTTAGAAAAAAGTGAAATGAAGTTATCATTTTGGAAAACATTGCCATTTTATTTTTGTACAAAAAGAAAAAATGAAAAACAGTGAGCGAAAAGGAAAAAGACTCATTTGCAAAAGATGTCCGATATTCATTGATTAATCTGTTTGCACAAAATTACAAGATGGCCCGATTACAAAATGAGTCTTGTCATCTTGGGCAAGATGCAAGACTTGATGCATGCTTAAAAATACAGGAAATAATAATTACTCTGCAGGAGTAACCCTTATAATTTCCTGGGAAGACCAGTTTGAGATATGGCTCCCCGGGGTCCTTGGACGTATCTAACTCTCCAGGTTGCGTGCATCTTCCGACTCATCTTCCAAGTTGTTCACTGCATCCGGGGTGAGCATCCCCCCGCTGACAAAATTGGGCTTCTTAGCAACCTCTGATTGATCTTGTTGAGTTGGTTTGTAACCCAACCCAAATCTGTCCTCCTTCTTCTCCACAGGTGGCAACTTGCCCCAACCTTGGGCAGTCCCCTCTTCAACAACCTTCCTGGCTTGCTGATAAGATGTCATGGAGGTTCCTAGTACAGCAGATGCTTCATTTATGTTCAGGGCCTCAAATCCCTGACTCATAGTTTCATGGATTTCTCCATCCATCTCAATATACTTATACGTAGCCAGATGGCTAACAAAGATATCTTCTTCACCACAGATGGTGATGATCTGGTCTTCCCACTCGAATTTCAGCTTCTGGTAAAGGGTAGACGTAACAGCACCAGCGGCATGGATCCAAGGTCTACCCAACAAACAGCTGTAGGCAGGCTGAATGTCCATCACGTAGAAGGTAATTTTAAAAGTCTGCGGGCCAATCATCACAGGTAGATCAATCTCCCCAAGCACTAATATTTTAGAGCCATCGAATGCTCTCACCACTAAATTACTTGGACGCAATGCCAAGCCATCATACTCCAGCTTCACTAAGGCTTTCTTTGGTAGAACATTGAGTGAAGACCCAATGTCCACCAGTACATGGGATAGAACAGCACCCTTGCATTCCAAGGTGATATGTAAAGCCTTGTTGTGGTTACGTCCCTCAGTTGTTAAGTCAGCATTGGTAAAGCCCAGTCCATGACTGGTGTTGACATTTGCTACCACGGTTTCTAGCTGATTAACGGTGATCTCCTCTGGCACGTATGCTGCGTGCAAGACTTTCAATAATGCATTCCTGTGAGCTTCGGAACACATTAACAGGGATAATATGGAGATCTTTGAGGGAGTTTGGTGAAGCTGATCCACCACTTTGTAATCACTTTTCTTTATAATCCTCATAAACTCGTCTACATCTTGTTCAAAAGATGTCTTCTGAGTTTCTTTGACAGTTGGCTCTTCCACTACCACACTCTTTCCTTTTACTTTGGCAGCAGCTTCTGCTTCGGCGTTAGGTCTTTGCAATTGTGAGGCAAAAAGGCGTCCGCTTCTGGTGAAGCCTCCGCCTCCCCCAACATTATCAAACTATGGAGAAGAAGTTGAGGAGTCCAAAGTGATTTTCTCCCCGTTGCAGTAAAGATCAGAACCATAATGCCAAGGTATGGCATTACTGCTTTCATATGGAACTGGTCCAGGTACCGTGATGGTAACTGGACTGACTGCAGCAGAGGAGGGTACTGAAATGGCGTGCGGATCGTAGTACATAGTGACTGGTGACCTGGCAGGAGATGCCACTGCTTGTTGTTGAAAGTTGTTGTTTGGAGGAACATTTGACGGATCATAGTAGATGGTGACTGCTGAGATATCTTCATTATTTTCTGTTGGCGTTGTAGAAGATTCTGCTGGATAAATGGGTGCTGATGCTGTAGAAGATTCTGCGGAATAAAGGGATGCTGATGTTGTAGAAGAAATGGTTGTTGACATTTGATTTGTTGAAGTGATGGGTGAAGCCATTGTTGATGATATTGATGAATTGGTCGGAATGATTGTTGTTGCAGTTGTAGAAGAGTCAGGAATTGTTGTCAAAGGGATTGCTGGATTTGTAGGCGCTGATGTTGTGATCTGAAGTACACCGCTTTTGATAAGACCATCTATGCCGCTTCTCAAGTTATCACACCCGTTGACCGAAATGTTGCAATACCCACAACCGAGCTCACACCCGGGGAACATCTGGCTTTCTAGGAGCTGAGCTTTAATTTCTACCAGAGGTGTCTGAATCTTCCCAACACTGGTGATTAAGAAAGATGGCTTGTCTTCCTCGATGGCATTAATTCTTGGTCCTCCATGATTGGGCATGGGATTCTTGGTGACACTTGGAGGGGGTGCAAAGTTGAGGGTTTTAGAATCCACCAGGTCTTGGACTTTCATTTGTAAAGCCCTGCACTTCTCCGTATTGTGGCCAGGTGCATTGGAATGGAAAGCACATCTGGCATTGACATCATAATTTCTTGGAAGATTGGAGGGATCTGGTGGTGCCAATGTCCTTAATTCAACCAAGTTGAGTTTCAGGAGTTGTGGCAATAAGGCAGCATAAGCCATAGGGATAGGGTCAATCACCCTATTTGCCTGTGATGGTCTTTGCTGAAAGGGTCTTTGTTGTTGATTGCTATTATTGCTGTTGTAGGTTCTCTGTGGCGGATACTGAACTTGATGTTGATAGTGTGGTTGTTGTTGTGGTTGATATGCTGGTTGCTGAGGAATCGGAGCTGGAATAGTGACAGCTGCTACTGATCTGTGAACATACTGAGGTCTGCCCCTGTTGTCATGAATGGCATTTGTCTCACTGGTCCTTCTAGGTCCCACAAAAGGCTTTCTGGAGTTACTGGATGAACTTGCACCATTATCAGAAATCTTGCCCATCTTCAGAAGGCTTTCAATTCTTTCTCCAGCTATGACTACGTCAGCGAAGCTGGTGGAAGAAAAGGCAGCTAGCCTATCAATATATGTTCCTTGCAGCGTATTCATAAACATGTCAGCCATTTCCCTTTCTGACATGGGTTGCTGGACAGCAGCTGCAAGCTGTCTCCACCTCTGGGCATATTCCCTGAAGCTTTCTCTGGAGGACTGAGACATTCCCATCAAAAGGGTCCTGTTATGAGCCATGTCCAGATTGTATTGGTACTGCCTGATTAAGGCTTCAGCTAGGTCTTTCCAGCATCTGATAGTAGCTCTGGTTAAGTGTGAGTACCACTCCCTTGAAGCCCCAGTCAAACTGTCTTCAAAGTAAAACATCCACAGTTTTTCATCCATAGTGTATGCCTTAAGTCTCCCCAGAAAGGATTGTAAGTGAGTTCGTGGACAGGAAGTTCCATTGTACATCTCGAAGCACGGGGGTTTAAACTTGTGGGGAATTCTTACCCCGTCCACTAACCCCATATCCATGACATCAAAACCCAGGGAATTTTGAGACTCCAGAGATCTCAACTTCTCAGCAATTTCATCAAGCCTTCTATCATAAACTTCATCCCCAGCTCCCATTATAGTGAACTGCTCCTCCTGGGGGTCTTCTTGCAAGATCATGCCTGCAGTAGTATTCCCTTGCACATTAACCGGGATATTGACTTCCGGATGTAGATGAGGCCCATATACTGGTGGATTAACATGAGGCTGACCACTCTCATTGTTACTTGTCCCTCCAGTTCCCAGATGGGGTTCTTCCGGGGTCTGTCTTTCTACCAATGCCCTCAATCTCTCTTGACTTTGGGCCAAGCCATTCATTACTTCCATGAACTGGGTCATTTGGTTTCTCATCTCCAGCCTTTCATTAGCCATCTGGGTCCTGACTTTTGTCAGATCTTGCTGTACTTGGTCCATCTGGATACCAGGAAGATTGTTGCGAGTAGGATATCTGTGCGGACGGTTGAGAGGGAACACCCGACGGCGAGCAATAATTCCTGAACCACAACAGAGTTAGTAACAAACAAAACAAAAACCTACAAAACAAAACAAAAGTCAGTATGCAATGCAGTATGCTTATTTATTTTCCAAGGTATTCGGCTTGGCTCTTGGTTTTGACCTTTCCAGACCCTGAGGAAGTTGCTTTGATATTGCTTGAGAAAAGAAGCTCAAATGAAACAAACTGGCAAATACATTACAAATGGTGGATCATACATAGTTTTTTTTTACAACACATGCCCCTGAGGGGTCAAAATACAACATAAAAAGAAAAGTACATGAAATGGAAATAACAACAAGCAAAGAAATCAAACATCTAATCCAAACTCATCCTCCTTGACTTCCTTCAAAAGTGCTTCAGTTACAGGACCAGCAGGATGCTCTGTAATGTTTCTGATAAGAAGATTCCTGGTGGCAATAGCAGTGGTCAGCTTCTTGTGCCTGTCTTGGTCCTTTGACCTCTTCACACCAGCCCTAAGCTTCAACTCTGAAATCTCCTTCTGGGCTGCTAGCAGAGCCTCCTGTTGCTTCTTTTCATTGGCCTCCAATTGCTCAATCCTGTCCTGAGTTCTCTTATCCTCTTGAGTGCGAGCTTCAGTGATCCTGACCCACCTAGCTTGACTTTCTTTCAGATAGAGATCAGTCCTAGCCTTCTGAAACTGGGCCTCTTTACAGGCATTCTTCAAAATTTGCTCCCCAGCTCTTGATTTCTTGATGTAGTCCTCTGCTTTCTCAATCCTGGCTAGATGCTCCACCTTAAGCTTTTCCAACCTCTCAATGTCTAGACGACCATCACTCCTCTCCCAGAGGGTCTTCTTCAGAGCTTGAGACAGATTCTCATTCCTCTCCTTTAGCTTCTCAAATTCTTCCAGGCTGACAGTGGCTGGAGGTGGTGCTGTGGATGGTCCAGGTGCATCCTCGATGGTGAAAGGCATCCCAGAAAGCTGAGCCCTAGCATGAGACCATTCATAATACTGAGCTGAAGCCACATTATTGCATCTCCCAAGAATGGCCATCCCTTTGGTCTGGATGTTGTCCCAAGCCCAGGATGCTTGTCTGACAACAGCTAGATTAGACTTTATCTCACAATAAAGGGTTTCAGCCAAGTCTTGTACTCTAGGAGGGTGAACCAAAGCATAGCCCAATTGTCTCTTAAACAGCAAAGGATTGTAGTTGATGCAACCCTTCACTCCTATCAGAGGTACATTGGGGAACTGTCCACAACTAGTAATTATGTCCCTGCCTTTGGTGCTCTGGGTGCACCACCTAATGTCATCTGAAGTCCGAGCAATAAGTCTCTTAGCCCAATTCTTTTGTTGGTGAGGATTCAGGAAAGCATCAGTCTTGGGTAAGTGTTTAAGCAGCCAAGTATGAAACAAAGGAGCACAGCACCTCACCAACCTTCCTCTCTGCTTCTCATTCCTTTGGTGAACAGAATAATAAAAATCTCCCAGCAAGGTGGGCACTGGGTTCCTCAAAAGGAAAAGATGAATAGCATTCTTGCTGATAAACTTGGGCTCATCTGCAAATAATATCACCCCATAAATGCTGAGGGCTAACAATGCACAAACTGTCCTCCATTCTCCCAAGGAGGCCTTCAGGATGGCCTGAGAAGTCAGAAAGTCCAAGTGTAGGTCAGGGATCCCAGCCTTTGTTGTCATGTTCTGCTCAATCAGAATAGGTTCCAGGTACAATGCTTTTGCCACTTCTTCATTGCTGGGAGAAGTCATCTCTGGGTTGAAGGGGATACCACCCCTGACAGGTACTCCAATCAATGATGAAAACTCCTCCAACAGGGGTCCCAACTGAAAATTCTGGAAAGTGAAGCATCTCAAAGGAGGGTCATAAAACTGTAGGCAAGTGTGAATCAAACTCCTCTGAGAAGGGTCCAAGTCCATAACCATGTCAAGGATGCCTCCATAATGCTCTCTGAATAATGGGATGTGGTCTGGAGTGATAAGTGCCTGGACCTGTCTGATGCCAGTCAGCACAGGCTCAAAGAAATGATATGAAATGTTGCTCTTCTTGGGTGCCATGACTGCTGATGAAGAGCTAAAAAAAAGTGCTGATGATGAAGACTGATACTGGAAATGAGCCACTGATAGGCTGAGGCTGATGATAAGAGTAGCTGAAGCAGGCAACTGATGAATAGAGGTCTATGCAGATGAAGGGGTCAAAACCAAGCCAGATGTAACATGGATACCCTGAAAAACAAATAAGCAAATGTTAAAATGATGCAAATGATGAGTATGCAAATGATATGCAAAGGTCTGTGATCAAGCTGGATCTAATTACTGCCTTGATATAAGTCCATGTATGTCTAAGAAGTCCAGATGGAGGTTCATAAATCCAGTAACCAAGGTGGGGGACTCAAATAAAGAGTCACATGTCCAGGGTTAAATCACAAGAACTGTCCAAAGTGAAGCATTCTTAAACAAAACAAGGTAATAGGGTATGATGTGGCTAGTGGTACCTGCAAACCTGTAAACAGCCCAACCCCCTCACAGGTGGTGCTCTAGAACAAGGATCCTCAGACTTGGATCAGTTATGAGAAGTGTAAACACTTCTAACCCGGAGGTACAGTGTTTACAATAACCATAAAATATCCTCCTCTAATTCACCTCAGTTTCTGAAGGTCATAGTAAGGGTCATCCAGACTTAGCAGGCTTCCCAGATAGCCCTAGCACTACAGGAGATCTGTAGCACAGAGTTCTCAAGAAGAAACCCATATCTGAACCGTGTTTCATATTCCCGCACCAGACCGAAATGGAATGGGAAATAACATGAACCACTCTAGCCTAGGTGTCACTCAGGTCCCAGGTATAGGACCTTTAAACTCTCAATAGAACCCCACCCACCAAAACAAAAAACCAGATCCAGCCAGATGATAATATGACAGTATGATATTTAAAGCTGTAAAGAAAGCAATAAATAATTGTACATAAAGCAGTAAATAAAGCAAATATACTAACACAATTAGCACATAACACCCCAGTAAACACAAATCAAACAAGCGCTAGGAGGAACCCACAAAAAGAACCAGAAGCCCTGGTTACAGTATAAGGTTCCCCAGCAGAGTCGCCAAGCTGTCGCTCCCCGCCAAAATGACACATGGTCAAAAGGGGTACAGACGCGAACGGTCGGCGAAAAGAGAAAATGAAAGAGTCGCCAGCTAGGCATTTTTATCCCGAAGGAAAGGTAATGCTGCATAAACTTGGAAAGATATGGATAAGACGGTTGCGAACCAGAGAGACTGAGAAAGGGGGTTGGTTACAACCTGGGAAGGTATTAGCACCCAGATTGTCCGTCGTACTCGACGGGATCCACGCTTAAAAGATTTGTGTTTTAAAGGGGTAGTGTCAGTGCAATTTGTGTATAAAGAGATGGAAAAGGATGTACAGGTGTCAGTGTAAAAAGAAAGTGAAGTGAGATATGTGAAGTGTCAGTGTAAGATCAGGAATGAAATGCTCAATAATATGAGGCTAAAAGAATGATGCTGGAAAGAGGGGGAATGTACAGAGACTTTTGTTCGATAACTGTTAAGTTATGCCTACGTATCCTCTCGTGCAATGAGGAAGTCAGAACACCGTAGTTCGACCCAAAGAGACTGAAGGGTAAATTGACTTGTGAACTGCTTGCTTGCCTATGCTCAAGTGTATGACCTGTCTGGCTCAGGTGCAAATTGTCTTGCATTAGACGGAAGAAGCAAGTTCTCGTTTGTGAGTGAGTGAGGTGAGAAAAGAATCTCGGAGGAGACGATTATTGTTTGTTTTTGATGTTTTCAATCTTTTATTGCTTTTGAAAGTTTGTCATAAGAAAATGAGCTTAAGCCTAAACCAATGGGTTAGTAAACTCATCACATCCTCCCTCTGATTAGGGGTAATGAGAATACCTTAAGTGCGAAGTCAGCATCTCACACTTAATCACCATGGTATAGGATTAAGATCATTAACCTACTTGTGATTATTTAGATGTTTTTTGGTGTTTTTGTTTAGTGTTAAGTAATGAGGTTAAGCCATAATCAAGGATCTAATGGACTCATTACACCATCCTAATAGAAGGATAATAGATGAGAACATTTAAGCTGAGAAAGACTCCTCAACTTGATTCATGATTAGGGATTAAACTCATGAAAAAACAAAGCCTTTATTAGATGGATTTTAGTTAATGATATGATTAAGAAATGAGTTTTATGATTTGTAAGACAGCTTGAGGGGGACTTGTCCATTAACACTAGGGTTAGTCCTTCTTAACCAATTAAGGAAGAATTAGAACCCTAATGCAAGGCCCAAGTTACAAGCTTGATGTCTTAGTGATTATTAGGTGAATTGATTAAAGGATTTAAACACATTAAGGGTTTAACACTTAGGATTAAAGTTATACACTCCATCCTAATAGAAGGATGCAGGCATAAGCTTAATCACAAAGCCTTAAAGCCTTTAGGGTTTAGTCCCTGATTATGAGATGAGAAGAGAAGACTCAAAGAGACACAAAGGTAAAAGCTAAGTGGGGGACTAATCAAGACCTAATTGTTGTCATGCTTGGAGATCCTGGGGTTTGTGAGGCTTAAGAGAGAAAGAATCTTCAAAGAGCCACCAAGGAGAGGAGCAGATGAAAGGAGAAAAGAGAAGCAAAACAACTTGTTTCACTTAAGAAGACAAGTTGCTTGAAGAAAGAAAGTAAGATGAACAAGAATGAGCCAGCTCAATCCAAACACATACAAAATGCAGCAAGGGAAGTATGAAAGAGATGAAAATAGAATATGAGAAGTGAAGGCAAATTCACTTCTCAAAGTAACTTACCACCTGAAAAGTTAGTGAAAGAAATGAAATGCAATGCAAATGAGATGAAATGGCATGATGCAAGACAAAGTCAGAAGAAAATACATGATGCTAATGATGCTAAGAGATGATACAAACATGAGACAAGGCATGAGAATGATCATACAAACATATGGATGCAAGAGAAGCATGCTTTGAACCATGGATGTACATGAAAAGTTATGAAATGCAAATGACATACAACATGGCAAATGAAAGATACAATGATCACACATGATTCTAATATGTCCTAAGATGTATTATGAATCAAATGGATGCACAAAATGTCATGGCAAGTCATGGTATGCAAGCAAATGGAAGATGGATGCAAAGGAAAGCATGAATTAGGGTTATATGCAACATACAAAGCAAAAATCCAAAACCAGAAGCAAATGACATGATAAAAATTTGAAAATGCAATCAAAGATACCCTAGACCTATACAAACTCACTGCCCAAAGGAGGGGTTCTAACTCTTAACCTAATGAGGGTTATGAATTTCCTAAGATTGCTAGGGTTTTAAGGTACCTTGTCAAGAAAAATGCAAAACAAATTGAAAATGCAAGATCAATTCAAGCCAATTTTACCCTATAAACTACATGCTATACAAGATGCAATGCAAAAAGAATCATTGTCTAACTCTCAATGGTTAGGTAGAAATGAATTTTTGAAGTTTGAAACAAAATATTGTCTTGAAATGAAATTAATTCCAAAGAAAATTATCAAAAGGTATCAAGAACAAAAAAGAAATTTGGTTTGAGAGTTGGACAATGTTTCTAAATGTTTTTAAAGGTTACATGAATTTTTTTGTGATTTTTAAATACTTAAAAGCATTTTTAATTAATTAATTTTCATTAATTAATTAAAAATAAACATTTAAATAATTTAAAAATAATTTTTAATGCAAAAAATAAAAATAAAAATATATTCAGAATGATAAAAATATTTTAAGCCAGCATGCAAAAAATGAAATTTTTATAAAGTGTTTTGATATTTTAAAATAAATGGGAAAGAAAATGCAATAAAAATGAATTAAAAATACGAATTAATGAAAGTAATCTAATCTGAGGGCCAGGATTCAAACAAGAAAGGGAGGGAATTGAACAGCGCACGCAAACGGACGGCTCACATTCAAACTACGCTAATTAAGTCATTAACCCTAATCTGAACCCTAATCACTTTCAGATGACCGGAACAGTGTTCCGGTCATCTTCTCCGGCCAACCATTCATGCTATCTCTCTTAATACGCATCCCCAGGCCCTAAAACTCTCCAGAAATGATCCTCTCCCCAACCCCAACAAGAATCAGTCATCAAAATTCATTTATTCATCATCAAACTTGTGAATCGAAGCAAAACGGAAAAGAACTCAGAAATTTCAGAAGCTCATGAAATGCTTATTTCTCAACTATTTTCAAAACTAAACACATCATGGCAATCAGTGAAACATGTAGAATCATCCTATAACATAAAATGAGAGTTCTGGAAAAATAAATGTCATGGCTACCTGAGCTTGAGCTTTCGAAACAGGGACTTTCTGGCCAGTTCTTTGCTTCAAATTCACTCCAATGATCCTCCCTAGAAGCTTGAGATGCTTGGCTGGAGTTTATATGGCCTTGAAATGGAAATGGCAGAAACTCAGTTTGTGAAATGTGAAAATCGAGTTTTTGATTGTGGATGTTTTAGGGCAAAATGGAGGGTGGGAAATGATCAGTGAGGTTTATGGAGTTGAATGGTGAAAAAAGTTTGAAGGTTTGATGGCTGAATCGAGAGATTCGAAAGCTTTTGCAAATTTGGGGATTTTTTAGTATGTTGTGTTCTTGGAGCTTCAGGCTTGTGTGTGTGATGTGTTTTATCTCATTTGGTCCACTTATCACAACTAGAGAGATCAGAGAAGTTGGTGTGGCACAAGCTGATTGGTATGGGTCCTTTTGCAAAAAAGTCAAGTTTTGTGTAAGAGAGGTATGGGCTGTGACAGTGGAGGTACAAGGCATGGCTTGGCTGCAGCTTGAATCAGGGAGAACCATGGAAAAGGTTTAGAGGCAATGCAGCAAGTGGATTAGGGTTTATCATAGGTTTTGCAACTTTGTCCCACTTTTGCCCTTTTGAAGTTTCTTGATCCACAAGTCATGAAAATGAGTAAACTTTTGATGCATTCTGAATTTTAGGCCTTGGTTTATTTTTGTACAAAGATTAGAAGTTCATTTGAAAGCTCAATTTGTCTTGGCAAGTGGTTTTGCAACTTTGCCTCTTTGGTGCATAACTTGAAATTATGTGATTTTTCCCAACTTTGACAAGCCATAACTTTTGATCCAAAATGAATTAGAATGAGTTCTTGTACTTTTTGAAAAGGGAATGATCCATTCTACAACTTTAATGACCAAAGTTTTCCCATTTGAAACATTTTTGAATCAAAAAGCAAGGGTTGAAAAAGTTTCCCAAAATGGCAATTTTCCATTACAAGTCATTTTCCCAAAAAGTCAACTTTGCAAATGGCTTGAAATTCTTCAATTTTGTGAACTTCTAACATCTTCTATGATCAAATAAAGATCATACACAAACAAAATGATGAAGAACACCCTTTGGTTGGGTCATTGGGGGCCTCAGATGCCCTGATTTTGCACTGACTTGCTCAAGAAGTCAACTCTTGATTAGATGCCTTCCCCATGGAATTTCTTCATGAAACTTGATATGCATGATCCTTATAACATATAGAGACCAATAGAAACAAGAATGACCAAAAAAATTTGAGTTATGGCCTCTGAAAACAAAACCCTAATTCTAGGTCATCTGTGCAGTTAAACCTGGCTCTGCTTCCATGCCATTTCCAGTTCTTGTGATTCTTTGATTTCCTTGACTTTATGAGGATACAATATGATGCTTGAACATACATGGACCCATTTTAAGTGATTGAAGACCTTAGGAGTGGCTCAAATGGCTCTTGGATTGCTCAGATCACAAACCCTAGATGCAGATGACTTAGAATCAATGCAGTGAATCAAAAATGCAATATGAGATGCTATGATTGAGTTTATGCATATGAAGAGATCACAAGCCATGGTGTGAATGAGTGAGGGCAAATTTGGGGTGTTTACACTTGTGTACGGTACATTGGAGACCATAACCTATATATTGGAGAGACATCTCATTGTATTTTGGAGTTGTGTTTGACCTTTGGAAATCATCACACTTCTGTGAATGAGCATGGATATCCTTGAGTAGAGTTGGCCATTAGAATTGTGCTTGGAGAATATTATCAATTGTTATTTCTTCTGTATAATGTGCGTTAAAGGATAAAGTTTTCCAGTGCCACATGATTCTTTTAGATTCTTCTTTTGTCATGCATTAACACATTATAATAGCTATTCTTATTTTAAAAAGAAATGGGTAGTCTCAGAGATATTGAATAGCATCTTTCAAAAACTTCTTTTAGTGTAGATTAGTCTCATAAGGGAGTCATCTAGATACTTCTTAATTTTTCCATATCATTAAACCATTGCCACTTATGCACCATTAGTATCTTTTCAAATGGAAACTCTTATGAGACTTCATGCTCTTTAATTATTACATCATTATTGATTAGTCTTGATAAGTGAGAACCACAAAGTTTGTTAACATCCTTTTATCTTTAATTTACAAATCAAATTCTTATATTAGTAGCATACACCACAACAACTTTGGTTTGGAATTTGTTTTGTGGTCATTAAATATCTAATAGTAGTATGGTTAGTACAATGATTTTTGATCCAATGGGGTAAGATCTGAATTGTCTTGTTCATATATTATATCTGGTAGTTCCTTTTCAGTGGTAGCCTAATTTATTACAACCTCGTTAAAGACTTCTCTTGCATAGTATATTTCATAGAAGTTATTTTCTTTTCATTTTCCCATGAATGCACCTACAACATAGCCTACAATTAAACCACCTTTAATGCTTCATCAAACATTTCTAGGGACTTTATCACTTTAAAAAAATAAACAAATAAACAAATTTCTTATTATTAATAATATATAATCCAATATAAGTATCAGTTTCTAATAAATCTATTGGTCTCTAAAGTGTAAACATGTTCTGGACCGAGCGGAAAGACTCTAGAAGAATAAAGCCGATCATACTGATTCAGCCTGCAATTTAATAAAGTTCCTATTGTGAATCGAATATCTTAGAAACAAAGAATAATTGGTTCATTTATCAGTAAAAAAACCCACAAGGATTAGGGTTTAGGATAAGCAAGGATAACAACAAATATTGGTTATAAACTGCTATTATTTCATTTCTCTTAAAACAAGATTACAAGTATACAAGAATAACAAATAACCTCTCTCACTTTTGAATTAGGGTTTTATCTTCCTATTTTTCCTTATACAAAATATGAGAGGCTAGTATGTTATTTATAATAAAACTAACGTACTAACCTAATGGACTTTTTAACGATTACTCATTATAAGTTAACTTAGGGTACAAACTAACTTAAACAATTGGATTCATAATACAAGGCCCAATTAAACAGCAACATGTTAGCGGACTTTGAGGGTATGCTATTCGTACTAGGATTTATTCAAATATTCCACAAATCTCCACCTTGGAACACACCTTATACCAACAAGAAACAAACTAACTTTCTTTATGCAGCTTTGTCAACTGCATAAAGTGGAAAAACTTGTCACTGGGCAACGTCTTGGTGATCATATCAGCAACATTATGATATGTCGAAACATTCAACACTTGACTTCCTCACGCTCGATTACTCCTCTGACGAAATGCAGCCTCACATCAATGTGCTTGGTTCGCTCATGATAGACTGAGTTCTTCAACAGGTGTATTGCACTTTGACTATCACATTTAATAGTGATACCTCAACCTTGAAGTTTTAGCTCCTTTGCAAAACCTTCAAGTCATAATGCTTCCTTTACAGCTTCAGTTAGGGCGATATATTCCGCTTTAGTGTTTGCTAGTGAGCCTTTCCAGGATTCGCCATGTACTTGCTTACAAGACTTACTACATACGCTATATCAGGTCTGATACATACCATAACATACATCAAAGAACCTACTATATTAGCATATGGAATGCTATCCATATAAGTTCTTTCGACATCAATACTAGGACACTGACCTATACTCAACTTAAATTGAGGTTTTGTCGAAGTCACAACAGGCTTTGAATTCGACATACCAAACTTATCGAGAATCTTCTTTAGGTATGCCTCTTGAGATAAGCATAATCTTGACTGCTTTCTATCTCTCCAAATGTCAATCCTAATAATCCTGGATGCAGCTCCCAGATCCTTCATATCGAACTACTTATTGAGTCCATCCTTTACCCTTATTACATCTTCAACATTATTGTTTGCTATTAGAATATCATCCACATAAAGCAACAAAATAAAAAATGAATTACTCGGTCAAAATATGAAGTAAACATAGTGGTCGAATCTCTTATTCCACTGTCGAGGAGATTGTTTCATCCCATATAAAATCTCTTCAGTTTGCACACATGTTCTTCTTTCCCCTCTTCGACATACCCTTCAGGTTGCCTCATCAGGATTGTTTCATCAAGATCACCATACAAGAATGCAGTATTCACATCCATTTGTTCTAGTTCGAGGTTGAATTGTGCCACCATGGCAAGCAACATTTGTCAAATCACTTATAACTTCAGCCTCAAGGGTATACAAACCTTGTTTCTTCACGCCTCTCAAGACTTCCTTCAACCCCTTCATGAATCTTAGGATATTTTTCTCTCCTTGAAATACATATCCCTTATTGTCGAATTCACTAAGAGAAATCAAATTTCTCTTCAAGTCAGGTACATACCTAACTTCAGTCAATAGCCTTATTGACTCATCATGGAGCTTGAATCTCACAGATCCAATACCTGCAATTTTGCATGCTTTGTTGTTTCCTAGCAGCATTAATCCACCATCTTGAAGACATAATTCCTCGAACAAATATTTGTTTGGAGTTTATGTTCCAAGTGCAACCTGAATCCATAATCCACTATTTTCTTGAGTCGCCACTTGAAACCACAAGAAGATCATATGATTCGAAATCATCTTGAGCAGTGTTTGCATTTCCATTATCCTTACCTACATGATCTTTCAGGAGTTCAAGGCACACCTTTCGAATGCCACCCTCCTTCTTACAATGATAGAATCGAATACCAGATGTTTCACCACTATAAGACTTCTGCTGACTTTTACCCTTCTTCTTGTCGAACTTACCATCCTTTCGCAAGAATTTCACCTTAACATCCAAACCTTCACCAATCATTGAAGGTTTATGCTCCTTTCATTCATTCAAATCCTTATAGTACAAGGCATATTAAACATCTTTAAAGGTTGGGGACTCTCTTCCATACAAGAGGGTTTCTTTGAAGTGAACATGTGTTATGGGCAAAACGCATAACGACAACAACGCTTGATCTTCATCATTGATATTCACATCAATATTTTCAAGATCAAGAATCAACTTGTTGAACATATCCAACTACTCAGCAACACTTTGTCTTTGCTCATCTTGAATAAATACAAAGCTTGCTTCAGGTAGAGTCGATTCACCAACGATTGGTCATGTACAAACAGTCAAGTTTCAACTATAACCCTGACGTCATCGTCTTCTTTGATACCTGTCGAAGAACCTTATCACCATGGCTCAACAATATTGCGTTGTGTGCTTTCTCAATTATGGTCGTCTTTTCAGCTGTCGTTAACGTGACATTCATTGTCGTCTCTCCCTTCAACGCTTCCAGGCAACCCTACTAAACAAGTAGGGATTTCATCTTCAAGCACCACAGACCGAAATTGTTTACTCCGGTGAACTTTTCAATCTCATACTTTGTTGAAGGCATCTTCTCCATGATCACCGCACCAATTTATTGTGAATCAGATACCTTAGAAACAAAGTATAATTGGTTCCTTGACCAGTCAAAAAACTCACAAGGGTTAGGGTTTAGGGTAACCAAGGATAACAACAAAGATTGGTTATAAACTGATATTCTTTCCTTTTTCTTAAAACAAGATTACAAGTATACAAGAATAACAAATAACCTCTCTCACTTTTGAATTACGGTTTTATCTTTCTATTTTCCCTTATACAAAATATGAGAGACTAGTATGCTATTTATAATAAAACTAACATAACCTAATGGGATTTTTAACAATTACACATTGCAAGCTAACTTAGGGTACAAGCTAACTTAAACATTTAGATACATAACACAAGGCCCAATTAAACAATAGCATGTGAGTGGACTTCGACGACATGATATTCGTACTAGGGTTTATTCCAATATTCCACAGCTCCACTCTTACCAAAACTTTCTCAAGCTGTGAATGTGACAAATTTAATGATCCCAAGATATCTCAACCGTAAAGCACATCCAACAGTCATTCGCTAAGGCGATAGGTAACAATTAGTTCATTTTCCTTCTCCCTCTCTCTCTATATATATATAGAGAGAGAATAACCGTCAAATTAAGGTAATGATTTTTTTTAACATAATTTCATTTCACTCTTCTTCTCCGTATACTAACTTGGACGTTGGAGTGCTAATTGTAACACCTGAGGCTAAAGAGGGCGAAAAGTGGATGTAACACCCGAGGCCAAAGTGGACGGAGAGTGGTCGTCGAATACACATAGAAATGAGATAGATCTTAGGGTTATGCATGGATGAGATTTCATGGTTGACAAAAAGATTATAAGGATTAATTGGTACTACCTATACCAACAAGATATATCTTCTTTTCGATAGCCTAATCAATAAGAACTTCTGAAAAGATCTTAAGTTGACCTATCACAGTCTTGTGTCGACTAATGTTGGTCAGCACATTGAAGAAAGGCTATAAGATTTAATATTGATGCATGGGTGCCGACCTAAGAGAAATTATGTGTCAAAGTATACTGAAGTGGAAACTTCTATAGGTCGACCTATACTTGCATGTGTCAGCCTATGTTGTAGTGTTTTGCCAAAAACCATGTTTTCAATGCATTTATGTTGTATGAATCTTTTCCAAACTATTTTAATGCTTCCTAATGCTAAGATGTACATCTAGAATTAAGGGATATCATCCAATATACATTAATACTACACTATCCTAGTTTTGACATCATTCAAAATCCAAAAGTAGAATTCACAAGTTTTACTTTGTAGACCCACTTCACATCAATCCCCTTCTAACCTTGTGGCAATTCAACTAGTGACCAAGTTTTGTTTACTTCTATGGAATTTAGTTCCTCCATCATGGATTGCATCCACTTTGAGTCTTTCAATGCCTCAGTTACATTGAATGACTTAATATCTGCATAGAAATCATAGTGTGCCAACTCACCTTCATCATTTACCACATCATTTGATGTGTTCACACTTTCCTGCAACCTTGCAGGCATGTTTCTTGACCTTTGAGGTCTACTTATGCCTACTTGATCTCCACCTTCCTCTGGTCCACTTCCACTGTTAACTTCACCAGTTGGTTCTTCTCATTGAATTATCATTAATCTTTCTTGACATTGTAATTTCAATTCCACTCCTTCAGCTCATCTATGATCACATATCTAATGATTACAACTTGCTTGTTCAAGGGATGGAATAGTTTGTATCCACCAGTCGAGTGATATCCTATCTGGATCATTTGGTTTTACTTGTCACCAAGTTTCCTTCTCAATTGATTAGGCACATGTATATGTGTTATGGATCCAAACACCTTCAGATGACTTAATCTAGGCTTGACACCAACCCATCATTATTCTGGTGTGATCCTTCAAGATTCTTCGATGGACATCTATTTAAGATATATGTTGTAGTCGACACATCTTCACCCCATAACTCATTTGGTTAATGCTTTCCTTTTAACATACTTTTTTTTACCATATTCATGATGGCCTTGTTCTTTGTTTTAGCAGTATCATTTTACTGTGGAATGTATGGTGGCACCACCTCATACACAATCCATTATCTTTCTAAAAATGCATAGAAGTATTTCTACACATATTCTCCACCACCATCAGTCCTCAAAGTCTTGATCTAGTGGATATTTTATATCTCTGACATTGATTTGAACTTGGTGAATACCTCAATCACAATACTTTTCTTCTTGATTATATATGTCCATAATTTTTACTAAAATTATCTATGAATATAACAAAGTACTTGTTACCTCCAATCGAAACTACCTGAAGGGGACCAAAACATATGAGCATATCATCTCAAGGGTTGCTTTTGATTTATTTCTTATATCTTTGTTGAAGTTGTTCTTGTGTTCCTTTGCTTGAACACATCCTTCATATACTTCATTTGGAGTGTCAACTTTTGGTAAACTTGAAACCATATTTATTCTCTTCGGATTTCTGATGTCTTTGAACTTGATATGGCCAAGTCTATAGTGCCATAGCCATTCATCACTGCTTGTTGCAATTGCCAGACATTTGTGTTCCATTACATCGAGTTTAATCTTGAAGGTTCTGTTTTGATACATAGGTGCCTTCAAGATTAACTTGCCACCTGAGTCGAGTAATATCATCATCTTATCTTCAATCAATACTTTGTAATTCTTCACGAGCAGTTTCTCTATACTGATACAATTGCTTTTCATGCCCAGTGTGTAAAATACATTTGAAATTACTGATTGTTTTCCATCTTTCCTCATGATCATAACATCACCAATACCTATAGAGGCTAGGTTATTGTGATTTGCAAGTTTTACCTTGTTCATTATCGATGGACTGATGTTGATAAACCAATCTTTTTTCCCAGTCATATGTGATGAGCAACCTGAGTCTAAGTACCATTGATCCTTGAATCTTTCTTCTTCTTTTGTTTTAACCATCAACAAGACTTCTTCTTCTTCATGTTTTGCAAGTCTTGCATCACCTTCTGAATTATTATTTTTTTCCAGGACAATCACTAGCATAATGACCATGTTTCTTACACTTGAAACACTACATATGTCTTTTATCAAGTTTCCTTCTACCACATTTTCCTTTACTTGCATCATCACCTTTTTTATTGCTTTGGTTTGTGGATTGTCTTTGGTTCGACGAATTTCCTTCTTATTGGTAACTTCTATCATTTGAATAGTTGTAATCACCTCTACCTTATTTTTGTTGTTCAAGTTTCCTTGGCCTTTTTTTGTTTACTGTTCCTGTAATCACCTTTTGTCTTACTTGCAAATATTTCAGCAATCCTTTTTTCATGAGATTCAAGTGTCCTGTAAAGCTCTTCTTTTCTCATGCTTGACATGTCCTTCAATTCTTCTATGGCTACTACCACATGATTGAATTTTAGAAGTAATGACTTCAAGATTTTTGCAACTATCAATCTCGATGTCAACACTTCTCCATACATCTTGATTTAATTCACCAGTCTTGTTACCCTGGTGAAGAAATCAACCACACTCACTTTCTTCCATCTGAAGCAACTTATATGTTCTTTTGAGATTTTGTAATCTCACATCTTTTACCCATTTAGAACCTCCAAAATACTTCTCCAGGATGTCCCATGCTTCATTCGAAGAGTTTGCATCACCAACTTTCTCAAATTTCTATGGATCAACGCATTGATGGATTATAAAGAGAGTTTTATAATCATTCTTCTTCAAATCTTTATGTGTATCCTTTTGTCAATATGTGGTATTCTAGCCAATTGGTGTTACTCAATTCTTCACAAGATCTCAAATGTCTTGATTGCAGAAGACAACATTCATTTGCTTGCACAAATTATTTTAATTCTTGTCATTTAAGAAAGGAAGATTTTTTGAAAAATGCTCATTCGGATGAGAAGTTATTGTTCTATGCTTCCCAAGAATCACAACCAGTTCTCTAGATACCAGATGATGGAACCAATCTTGAAGGAACAATATTCAATTGCTTTCTCGATTGATTCTGGATTCTCATTCCTCGCTCTTCACTCGAGTGATTCAACCACGCCTTGGTAGCTAGACGATTCCATCGCACAGATATTTGAAGAAAGGAGAAAATTTTAGAGAGAAAAGAGAAAAAAAATTAGGATTCTGGAGAAGGGAAGAAGAAGGTATTTAATTGAATGAAATGATTAGTTACAAATGTAGGGTAACTCCCTATTTATAATGAGATTGTTTAATTAAACATCAAGCAATCTCAAATTGACTAACTAGCTTCAACAAGTTGTTGTCTAATTCCGCCGAATATTAATACTCTAACTTCGACTAGTTGTATTCGACTTTTTATCAAATACGCTCATCTCCTTCTCTTATAAGTTGTATTTGACATTATATTGAATACATGCATATTCAACTAGTACTCTATCGAAATATTTGACTTCGACCCAATCAAATCATTTACTTTACAAATATACTTAACATAAATAAGTATACAATTAACATTTAATTGTTCCGAAGTGTCTTACTGAAGTGCTGAAGTCCATGTGGCACTTTATTCACTTGCCCCGTAAATTTCAATGGTAACAATTTGAATCTCTCGTCTTTATGCCATTTACTTTGTCAATTTGAATAACATGCCATAAGATAACTTAACCATTAAAATATGGAAGAAAGGGGAACAAGGACGCGTCTACTTTCATTGCAAAATATGATACCACGTAAAGGGGTTTTTGACGTGAAAATAACAAAATCTTTTTCACAAAGATTATTCAAAAGAAAGAAAGAAAATAAAAGGTGTTCATTACTCGTATATTAAATAAATTTCCACAACTGTACTTTTACTAGTCAAACAAATAAAGATCCTAAAAGTATACACCAAAAAGAAGAAAAAAACTTGAAAGTCACTCCAAGTTTGGAGTTTTCCAGCCAAAATTACTTTTAATTATTTTCAATGGACAACAAAATGTACTTATTATAGAAGTAGTAATTTAAAAAGGAGAATTATTTAAGCACGTGATTGCCAACCAACACTAGCATGCACTATGTTTCCACAAACCTATTGGTTTTAGTGTGGATGTTAGGTGTTTTAGAATCAACATTTGCCAACTTAATTTATGGCTTGCACTTTCCCTTCTTCACAAGCATAGTACTTATGCAAGTATTACGCAATCCCTTTAAATTAGGTTAAGTTAATTAAAATAGTTTCCCAAAGGTTTAACTAGTCATAAAGCTGTTTTGTGATTTGCATCTTAAGTTATTCTCCATTTTAACAAATGTACTATTTTTTTGGGAGTGATTTGTTTACATAATCAAAAGGGGTTTGGTTTGTCCATTTTAACCCATTGACTATACATATTAATTACATTATTCGTTTTTTTACTGAAATTAATAAACAAACAAATTTAAATTAAGCGATGATAGTTAGTTTGAGAAGAAGTTAGGTGACTGCACGCATAATCAAATTCTATAAAGTCAAAAAGAATTTAGATATATAGAGGTCTATAAAGGTTGCAAGATTGTAAGAATTAGTCATGGTTCAATGATATTTAATAATTGGATACGTTGTTTCTGTTTCATATTTATAAGTTATAACATCGTTAATAGAAGAAAACTATATGGGAAAATGAGAAATATTGAGAAATGAGAAAAATAAGTTGAACGATGGATGCCATGTAACACCACTAGTGAGAAAACTCACACATCACTCACACATATACTTTGATCAATGATGATTTTGCAGGATGTTTTGAAAACTAGGATTAACATTTTCCTATATATACTAGATTTCTAAATATTTTCAATACACAATCAAGTTATTTTGAAATTTTTATCAGATTACTCCATTTTTTCAAATAAATTCTTCAAATTAATTCTCTAACTATTCCACTTTTGGAAGATTTTAAGAGGAATCTCTATATAGATTGACGACCATGTACAAGGATATAGAGATGCCGCTAATTGGATGTGAGACATCATATATAGTCTCCAATCCAATTGGCGATTGTGTATTAATTTAGGGAAGGGTCGTTAATTCATCTAGAGATATGTTTGTAAGTGAAATTTTGCTATAAATAGAGGTAGCGTGATCAATTATTTTCACATCTCTTCTGATATACAAGTAATATTGATATCGTGTATGTGCGTCACTACGCGAAAGTTATATTTTCAAGAGAGAAGCCTCTGATTGATATGCTCTTCTGGAATATCCAAAGTTTGAATCAACTGCAGAGGGAACTGAATCGGTGGTTAGAGGGAGAAATTACTGAAGGTGAAAAAATTCGTAGTATCGAAAGATTTGATAGGATGTGTGGGTGGGTGCGAGTTAGGACTGACGTGAAAGCTAGAAAAATGATGTTTAGACCTAATGAAATCAAGTTGATTGTTATAATCAGTTAGAAATGTTGTGTTTATTTGTAGTGTGTGTTGTTTAGATTAAGTTTATTTAAATCATTGTGATGTTTATTGTTAACTTTGTTGTAACAAATAATTCTTAATATATTAAAATCAAAGGTTACAACTAGTTCTTAATATATTAAAATCAAAGGTTACAATTAGTTCTTAATTATGATGCAGAGGTGGATCATGCATTTGGATTATTTTTTTTGTGTCCGGGCTAACGACATATAGTACACAATCTTATCCTTTTATCAACCATATCCATTTATGTTCTTATACGCGTGTTGTTGGACGACCTTTTTTTTTTCTTCGCATCTCATCGTTGTGCCAAACTATGCCCCTTGGTATGGATGTCAGTATTCATCCATGCAAACACTGTGAAGCTTTCGTTGTAGACATTCATCACATTAATGGTTTTGTAAACATCAGATAAATGGTTGTACGGGTCCTGACGAGCACGTGCGCATGCCACAATTACATAGGAGCGAGGTACCTGAAAGGCTTGGTACTTGCCACAATCACACCAACATCTGTCTAGTCTGACAACATATTCTAGAAAATGACCACCTATCTTTATTATGATCAATCGTTTCCTTAACACTGGAATTTTTCCCATGGAGGTCAAAAAATTTCATTATGCATTCACTGTATACTTGACCCGACATTAACATTGCACTTCATCTTTCTCCTCTTGATGCAAATTGCGATGCCAACCTATAATAGGTTGATCTCACCAATGCATTTATTCGTAGGTTTCTAATTCCTTTGAAGATGTTGTTCATGCATTCCATAATGTTTGTTGTCATGTGGCCCCAACGACATCCACCGTTAATGCCAATGTCCACCTATCCAATGGAATGTTATCCTGCCACCTTTTTGCATCTGCATTTGACAATCTAATTTCTTTATGGTAGTATTCAAATGATGGTTGAGTTAAAGCATATCATGCATTCACAATTTTTGTGTGAAGGTTCTTGTCTTTGATTGCACACATGAAGTTTTGAGCGATATGTCTAATGCAATAGACATAGGTAGATAAAGGATTATGCCACCCGTTATATTGGTTATTGTAAGCACTCTCAATAGCAGCATGCCTATCTGAAATCAAACAGAGATTGGCTTGTGGATCCACATGTATTCTGAGATTCTTAAGGAAGAAATTCCAAGCAGCAGTTGTCTCACCTTCAACCAGAGCAAAGGCAAATACATTATTGTTGTCATCTTGTGTAACTGCCATTAGCAAGGTACCCTTGTATTTTCCGTATAACCAAGTTCCATCATTCTGAATAATAGGTTTGCAAAATGTAAAACCTTTGATGCATGGTTGAAATGCCCAAAAGAGTCGGTGAAATATTACATTTCCATCAACAATAGATTTATTTGGCCTACGTGTCAGTATTATCTGCATGATTACAACAATCCCATATGATTGTGTCTTAAGTGCCATCAAAAATCGTGGTAATTATTTGTATGAATCCTCCCAATTGCCAAATACTTGTTCAACGACCTTTGTTCTTGCAATCCACGCCTTCTTGTACGATGGAGTATAGTTATGTTGAAAGATAATATGAGAGATTATTATACTCACCTTCACTTATGGATCCCTGTTGACAAGTGAAAAAATGTCTCGACATATCAAGTCAAAACATAATTTTCAGTGATCCTGGACAATGTTTGTGGCAGTGCAAGTATGTGGTGGATCTATAGAAACTATCTTCCAAGAATCACTTTTTTCCTATAAGACGCAGCAAGCCGAAACTTGGAAAGTTCGTTACGACAAATAATGACATACCTTCTCGAATCATTTTGATCCACGGTGAAATCAACATAATTATCCATGTGATATTTTTTAATACCTCGTATGCATTCATCTTTGGTACAGTACTGGTCTCCCTCTTTCAATTCACCCACAGAGCGCTTATACGGGTTGTAAAAAATATCTGCAAAGATATCATCGTCATGCAACTCCAAGTCAGTAATATGTTGAGGTAGACAGTATGCTTGATGTTGAGGTAATGGCACTTATGTGAGTCTTCTTCAGTAGTGTTGTTCAACAGATGATCTACTTGTGTCTCACCTAAGAAAAATCATATCTTACTCAGTTGATTCAAAGTTTATAGTAGCTTTGCAAGAGAGGTGGCGTCCAGAGACACACATTTTCTTTTTTTCCAATGGGTGAATGTACAGTCTCTTTAGAGGATGTGTACATGTTACCTGGGTTTCCTATTGATGGTAAGGAAGTCAATGGAACAACAAACTCCAATTTCAATTTTCATGGAACTTTTGGGTGACGATTTGTTGGATGTCAATTGCAGAGGTCAAGGTATCTTACTTCACGTCTCAAGGCATATTATCACAATTTAATATTAGATGAAGACTCTACAGAATAAATGAAAATAATTAAAACTAGGTGTTATCTTATGATTTTATTTGGTTCATTTTTATTTCTCGAAGGAACTGGTTCTTCTATGCACGTTATGTATTTACCCTTACTAACAAACTTAGTAAGGACTAGGGAGTATAGTTGGGGTTCCACTTGTTTTTCCTATTTATATAGATCTTTATGTAAAATGAAACGAAAGACACATCCACATTTTTTGGATGCGTCGTTTTGCTCCAAGCAAGGGGTTGGTCTAGGCTGACATCCCTAGCCCCCATCAACGAAAACAACTTCTCATTCCCGTATGCACAAAAGTAATTTAATTGTTTCATATTAGTTAGTTCACTTTATTATTTCACTTTATTTATTATTGTCTCTAACTAATTTAGTTTAACTATTTTCTGTGGTAGATGGTCGACACGCGGTATGACTTACAATAGATGTCTAAGACATTGTATCATTCAATACCACAGTCTCTTGGATCACCTTACGCCTGCATATGTAATGTCACTAAATTAATCAATTTATTTTTAATTCTTACCTTTTTTATAATCTAATAATTTTCTCTTCTACAATTCATTTGGCTTCCATATCTAGGAATGGAATATGAACACCAAATCAGAGATGGAGATGCATCTATTTGGACTGCATGTGTGCCGATCATCAGATTCACCACTGTGGAGATGCACCATAGTGACCGTGTCAAACTACAATTTGGAATGCATCAAAACATCCCAGATCCCCTGACTGATCTTGGTCAATGGCATCTAAAAAAATTCAACGACAAATGAGGCCTTAATAATTGGAAAGACTTTGCAAAAACTGAGTGTCGTAAATGGAGGAACCATCAGCAATATGTCTTATGTGAATCGGTGATGGCAAACCTGTCTATACAACATAATACTGATATGGCTTGGTATAGATCAGTTGCAACTGGTTTTTTCTCCGAAGATATGTATCTACACGGCCCACGTCAAACTACTTACACACAAAGCTTCAACGTCTAACCAACGAGGAAATTATCCACCTTGTTACTCACAACCCCCTACCCAACTCAATTATAGAGCGACAAACACACAAACCCAATATCCAAACATGTCAGACACCCAACCACAATACCAATATCGTCCCATATACCATGTCCAACAAAATGACTATTATCAAGACACATAAAATGCATTTAACCTTAGCCAAAACGCCCAAACATCGTACCATAGACAAAACGCTCAAACATCACACCATAGGAGACACACACAAACATCACATCACAGTCTCCAAACACAACCATCACAATCACCTTATGGCTTTCAAAAACCACTACCATTTCATCCTTTCACCAACGAAGCCTTCACAGGAATGTCCCTTTTTAGTTGTCCAGGTCACACACCAATAACCCCATCATCACATCCAAACTACTCTGGCATGGGTCACGGCCTCAATGAAGTTCTGGTATGACATATCCCAGATGTCCTAGGATGTCGAGACATCTGGTCTGACAAAAACTGCAAGGCAAAGCATATAAAATAACAGTACTGAAAAGCATAAAAAACACACAAGGATTGTTAACCCAGTTTGATGACTCACATCTACATTTGGGAGCTACCAAGCCAGGAAGGAAAACCATTATTAGTAGTATCAATTCAAAGTTAAACCACTTAGATTACACTATTCACTTAATCTCTACCCAATGAAACTTCTACCTAACAGTTCCTCACTCCTAGTATATGAGCATTCCCACTCACTTCCCTTCATCAATCACATAACAATTCTGAACAACAAGAAGACTCAATTCCATGAAAATACCTAACCAAGATTCTTGACTAAGAACACAACTTAGATTTGCTTCAAAACATCATCCAAGAATTACACTCAACTCATTACCTACAGACTTCTGAGTGAGAACACAACCTAACAACTCAAGGAACAACAATCCAAATCACAACCCGAGTGGATTACACAAAACAACTCTCCTAGAGAAGGGTTCACAAACAAAGCCTTAATGTTTAAATCTTTTCAATTCACGGCTTACACTTAAAACTAGGTTACAATGCTTCTATTTATAACTTATTTCCCAACTGGATTTGGGCCTTCAAAACATCTAATTTGTTGTTACAAATATGCAGAAGATTCTACTAAAAAATAGGTCTTCAATAAAATCTTCCAAACTATCTCCTTATTTGAAAGTATATATTTCTTTTTGAATTCTGATTGAATCTTCCAGACCTTTAAATCAGCACCCCTTTAAATCAGTGCCACATAGGATTACATAATATCTCCAGAATATTATGCATCTATTAAAAAATAACAAAACAAATCACTCTAGCTCAGCACAGGCACGATGGCGTATGTGATGTTGTATGCATCTTCTTCGACATGTTCCATAATAGTAAAAGAAACCTCCAATATATTCTCCTCAAAGTTAGGACTTCTGTCATTAGCTCCAGAATATCTTCACAATTAGAACCTAAGGATTCTCCTTGACAATACCTTTAAAAACAACTCCACCTTGAATATCTTAGTCCTTTTAAAACAGCTCCACATGTGATAGCATTATATTCTATAGAATATTCTGCATAATTCAAATCATAAACCCATCACTCCAGCTCCACAGGCCAAGACGTCATGACATTTATCTTTGACATCTGTCTATAACACATGACAATAATATTGTCATGATAGTTGCAGATGTTTCATAAAATGTACTGATGTTAGTGCCACCATGTCAGGACATTTTGTTTGACATGTTCTTCCAGAATCTAGACCATGTTATTTTAACATATGGAACTTCTTATTCAACATGTTTCAGCCATATTAGTTTTACCAAACATATTGTCAATCATAAAATCATAGAATTAACAATCTCCCCCTTTGGCTTATTTTGGCTAAAACTAATTTACATATCACATGTGTAGTAATACCTCGTGTAGCAGTACAATCACATCTTTATATCAGACCTCTCAACAGTTGTTACAGAGAAAAACATCACTCCCTCAATAGTACACATTATACTTATCCCCCATTTTTAGCCATAAAAAGACAAAGGCATAGTAATAACCATAGAGGTGTATAATCTCCATAAGCTTGAAACACACACAAGCTTTACAATAACTATATCACTACAACCACAAACCACACACTTCACAAAATAACAATAAAACATGACCATAATTCCCCATGTTTTATACAATCATTTCTCCCCCTCAAGACAAAACACATCAAAGAGAATAACATAGAGCCCCATTGAACCAATCAGGATTAACTACTCCTCCTCAACTCAGAATCACCATACACATAAACTTTCTCCATATCAGTAGCAGAACAGATCACAGAAACTAACACATACTAAAATTATGCATAAATCAAATCAAAACTTTTTGCAACAAGATGTCCCAGATCAGACAGATAGATGTTACAACATCTAATTTAACATCACAAATAAACCAGCACAAAAGCTCTTCAAAATATGTCAAAGACATCCAACATGACATCAGAAGACAACATAATGTTTTACTATACATCCAAACTCAGAACCTTCAATATCCCTCTTTGGCAAATTGTGGCTAAAACATTATAAGAACCATACAACCAGAAACATAAATATCATAGTAGCAGAAAAAGTTCTAGTTAGACATCACCCAAACAGAACATTAGCTCTCCCTCTCAAACAAAAAACAGTTTGATCTTTTAATTCTGAAAGGTTTTTAGGTTATCTCCAAATAATATTAGCAAGCTCTCCCCATGTCATGGATAATTAATACTCCAACTGAGCATAAACTCCACAAACTCTCAGCTTCGCACACCCGTTGAACATACTCTCAAACTGTAAAATCAACCATGACTTTTACAGATTTAGATACACTAGCTCTATGAGAATACCACCAAGAACACCAAGTACACCAAGCTATATAACAAGGACACAACTGATCAATGTTCTTATATATCCACACAAGACACACTTGATTTTAAATTTCTCATTTATCCCAAAACAAATTCTCTTAGTTTGCTAGCTACATAAGATCCATATTGCCACTATCCATGACTAGTAGTAGAAGAAACTACATGCTCAACAACCATTTTGATCAGTCTCCCCAATTTGACACTCTTCCCTCACTCTTAGCAACTGTTGGTCATATTGCTATCGTCAATCATGACCAAAGTCATGCATTTATCACAAACATTTGTAGATACAGTCAGAAGCTTCTCATCCCACTTCATCATATTTAAAGTTTCCACTTCTAAATACACTATAGAACACACAATCTCATATTTATAATCCCAAGCTTCTTTTATCCACCAATAAACAAGATTGTCTCAATATCATTTAGGACTTCGGCACAGAGTTCCTTGAACCCAAGATGATCTTCAAGGATCACACCTTTAGCAGCTAATTCAGGTTATCGCACACTAAAACACCATGAAGAGGAATAAATAGCCACATAGAGAAAAGTAAATTCTCAACACTTCTTGAATAATGATGTTCAGACTGCAGTCCCGCACTTTTAAATCAGACATATACATAGTCTCCCGTCAATGTATTTTATCATCAGTTGAATGCACAACATCTTTCATAGACATATAAACACTCAGCTCCCGTCAGAGTACTCACTATCAGTCAGATGCACATCCTTATCAAAAGAAGACAAATACTCAACTCATGTCAAGGTATTTATCATATGTGATAAGGTAACTTTCTCACACAAGGTATAAAATTTGGTTTGACATTATTTTCCTGCACACTTGTGGCATTTGTTGTTCCCTCTTTTATTAATCCACACCACTGATCACTTCAGATTAGGTAAGTGTCAAATCCATGTGTTTGATATTGGTGTCAGATCTGATGTTGGAACAACATCTCAAAAGTGTTGAGTCTTCAGCCAAGGAAGTTAGTTGTGCTCATGGTGGAATATCAGGTAGAAGTTGTTGGTCATATATCTATCGTCAATCATGACCAAAGTCATGCATTTATCACAAACCTTTGTAGATACAGTCGGAAGCTTCTCATCCTACTTCATCATATTTAAAGTTTCCACTTCTAAATACACTATAGAACACACAATCTCATATTTATAATCCCAATCTTCTTTTATCCACCAATAAACAAGATTGTTTCAATATCATTTAGGACTTCGGCACAGAGTTCCTTGAACCCAAGACGGTCTTCAAAGATCACACCTTTAGCAGCTAATTCAGGTTATCGCACACTAAAACACCATGAAGAGGAATAAACAACCACATAGAGAAAAGTAAATTCTCAACACTTCTTTAATAATGATGTTCAGACTGCAGTCCTCCACTTTTACATCAGACATATACATAGTCTCCCGTCAATGTATTTTGTCATCAGTTGAATGCACAACATCTTTCATAGACATATAAACACTCAGCTCCCGTCAGAGTACTCACTATCAGTTAGATGCACATCCTTATAAAAAGAAGACAAATACTCAACTCATGTCAAGGTATTTATCATATGTGATAAGGTAACCTTCTCACACAAGGTATAAAATTTGTTTGACATTATTTTCCTGCACACTTATGGCATTTGTTGTTCCCTCTTTTATTAATCCACACCACTGATCACTTCAGATTAGGTAAGTGGCTTGACCTGATATTCCACCATGAGCACAACTAACTTCCTTGGCTGAAGACTCAACACTTTTGAGATGTTGTTCCAACATCAAATCTTACACCAATATCAAACACATGGATTTGACACTTACTATGGTTTTGGAGGAACATACGTAGAAATCCATGTACAACTCTTTGCAGGGGATACAAGAGTTCACCAGTAGCTGATCATCCTTTCTGATCAGATCATAAATACACGCAATGACTTGATACACACCATAAACATGTCTGCATCTTCTACTCTTCATATGGGTACATCACATAACTAGGCCTAAGCTTGATGAAGACTTTCATTGACCATACACCAATAACTATGGTTATTTGCAACACACTCCTACTTTCTTCAACTTGAGACCTTCTTCAACACATAACATAGATGCCTCCTCTTTTAGGTTAGGAGTAGGTTCCAAACATACATGATCATCACACATTTGTCTAGCTCCAAAAGCATCCATCATGTTAGCAGGATAGCACATCAGTTTCAGGAATACAAAACTCAACTTGGTTCTAAATTCAATACTGCTTTCAGAAAATCAACACACCCTTTGATTACCTTAAAGACATTCAAAACTAATCCAAGCTCTAGCAATACTAAACAACAGGCAGACTCAGAGTCACTTTCCTAATTGGGTCAAATATTAGGAAGACTCATCTAGAGACCAAAATAAACGGCTTTATCCTTTCTTCAATAGATTTCTTGAAGAGTATATCAACCACACACTATAGTTCCTTTAAGAGAGGACTTGAGAAATAAAACTCAAGTATTGTTGGCAACTTTACACAGTTGGTGAAAACAGTCTTGCATACAACTCATTATATCAACTCTTCTGAGAAGACAAACCCTACCGCCTTTCCTTTACTAGTGACACAAGGAACCCCCAGGGTTACATCAAATACCATGCATAAAGTTGAAAACACAACAATCACAACCTCCTCAACAGTCTTCAGGTACAACATATATAACCACCATCCAGGTGCAAACAAAATTCTAGGTTTGAAAAAAAATCAAATAAAATCTCCATGATTTTCACCAAGAATCTCTCATTAGGAAACACAACATTCTAAACTGAATGTTCTCCAGTTCTGTAATCACATGTTAGGACATCAGACTTGACATTATGAACTAAAGCTCTGCAACAAAAGAAACAACATTCTTCCCCTTTGGCCAACAACTATCAAACAAAATATAACATTAGAACAGATCAGAGGCGCACACAGCGGAAATAATAGAGCATTTCCTTAGAGAGAAATAAATTCCCCCACAATAAGATCCTCCAAAAGAGACTGAAACACAGTGTCAAGACATCTTATCTGACATCACAATAACATCAACAAACCTATACTCATAAAACACCATTATACCATACTCCCCATAAATTGTATGATCATCAATTCAGATACAAATATAACTCCCCATACCACAAGAACAACCAGAACACTTCCCAAACACAGTGCGTCCAACCCAAGTAACACACAAACTTGGTATAACTTCAGATCATATCAGAGGTACATGTAGCAGAACAAAAGTAGAAACCGAACCTCAGAGAAATCAAAATATAAGCCTCATTTAGATAAAGAATTATCTGAATCAAAAATTCAAGACATTTTGTCCGGCGTCACAGCTACACAACAAACACATATCCACCATACTCTAGGTGCAACTAGTAAACCTATCACATCAGTTCACCACCAAAGTTCCAGGTTTAATAACAACACAGACAGGTCCAACACACAAGCTATTATGAATATTCCATCCTCCACTTCTAGGGACCATTCAAACACCAATAATAACCTATCACGTTCAAACAGCTTTTCAGTATAACATCCTTCTTCCTTTATCTTGAACCATAAATTATCCCATTGGATCTCACCCAGAAACAAACCAGGATGCTTACTCTGATACCAATTGAAATTCTAGTATGACAGATCCTAGATGTTCTACAGGATGTCGAGACATCTGGTCTAACAAAAACAGCAAGGCAAAGCATATAAAATAACAGTACTAAAAATCATAAACAACACACAAGGATTGTTAACCTAGTTCGATGACTTACATCTACATTTGGGGGATACCAAGCCAGGAAGGAAATCCACTATCAGTAGTATCAATTCAGAGTTAAACCACTCAGTTTACACTCTTCACTTAATCCATACCCAATGAAGCTTTTACCTAAGAGTTCCTCACTCCTAGTATATGAACATTCCCACTCACTTCCCTTCATCAATCATAGAACAATCTTGAACAACAAGAAGAATCACTTCCATGACAATATCTAACCAAGATTCTTGACTAAGAACACAACTTAGATTTGCTTCAAAGCTTCATCCAAGAACTACACTCAACTCATTACCTAGAGGCTTCTGAGTGAGAACACAAACTTACAACTCAAGGAACAACAATCCAACTCACAACCCGAGTGGATTACATAAAACAACACTCCTAGAGAGTGGTTCACAAACAAAGCCCTAATGTTTACATCTTTTCAATTCACGGCTTACACTTAAAACTATGTTATAATGCTTCTATTTCTAACCTATTTCCCAACTGGATTTGGGCCTTCAAAACATCTAATTTGCTATTACAAATCTGCAGAAGATTCTGCTAAAAAATAGGTCTTCAATAAAATCTTCCAAAATATCTCCTTATTTGGAAAGTATATATTTCTTTTTGAATTATGATTGAATCTTCCAGACCTTTAAATCAGCACCCCTTTAAATCAACGCCACATAGGATTGCAAAATATCTCCAGAATATTATGCATCTGTTAAAATATAACAGAACAAATCACTCCAGCTCAGCACAGGTACGATGTCATATGCGATGTCGTATGCATCTTCTTCAACATGTTCCAGAATTGCAAAAGAAACCTCCAATATATTCTCCTTAAAGTTAGGACTTCTGTCATTAGCTCCAAAATATCTTCACAATTAGAACCAAAGGATTCTCCTTGACAATAGCTTGAAAAACAGCTCCACCTTGAATCTCTTATTCCTTTTAAAATAACTCCACATGTGATAGCATAATATTCTATAGCATATTCTGCATAATTCAAATCATAAACACATCACTCCAGCTCTACAGACCAAGAAGTCATGACATCTGTCTTTGACATCTGTCTGTAACACATGACAGTAATATTGTCATGACAGTTGCAGATGTTTCAGCATCTGGCTCAGTATCTGCAAATAACCACAAATATAATGATGTCTGTGCCACCATGTCAGGATATTTTTTTGACATGTTCTTCCAGAATCTAGACCATGTTAAGTTAACATATGAAACTTCTTATTCAACATGTTCCAGCCATATTAGTTTTACCAAACATAATGTCAATCATAAAATCATAGAATTAACACTCAGTTACGACATGTCGTTTCTCAATGCACAAGACTTTGTAGAAATTCAAGAATTACTGAGGAATTCTAGCGATGTTCCGGAGATCTCAACTCCACAAACACCTGGAGTGAATCAACAACGAGGGCAACGATTAAGGGTACCTAAGGGATGTGGAACTGGCGGTCGGTATGCCCAACCCGACCGTGATCATTAAATTATGTAATTTTATTTTTAATTAATTATTAATATAATATTATTTTTCAGCAATTATTAAAGTTTTTTTAATTTTTAAAATGCACCATGTCTCCAAATGAATTGGCGACTCTTCCCTATATTAACTCACAATCGACAATTGGAATGGAGACTGCATATGGTGTCTCAAATCCAATTGATGACACCTCATAAGCCAGCAAAACAGTCGTCAATTCATCTGGATACTGCACTAATTTTTTTTTCAAAACTAGGGTACTTTGCGAATTTTTTGAAACGTGGTTATTTATGATGTTTTTATTTTTTGAAAAAGTGTGGTATTTGAGTAAAAAAATTCAGTTATTTTTATGTATTTTTATTTATTTTTGTTTTAGTTTTCATTTTACATATTTTTTATTTTAAAAGCTCAAATCCCCGGAATATTGTACTTGACACACTTTTGAGTAATTTAGTAATCTAAAATTGTGGTAGAAATATTCTCCCTCAATGTGGAAATATCTCGGGTTTTGGTTGATTAATTCAAAATGTTAATGGTGCTTGGGTTCACGATTTTACGGGTAATATTAGTCATTTCAACATCCTTTACGTTGAATTGATAACGCTATAACATGGTTTGTATATGGGTCTGAGAACTTGGGATCAAAGATTTGATGTGTTATTCTGATTTCAACTCTACTATCAAGCTTATCGCATAGTTGGTTAATGTTTGACATCATTATGTCACAATTGTACACAATATTAAAGAGTTTTTCACTAGAGAATTATGAATTCAAATATTTAATACTCTCAGGGAGGAGAATGTCTGTGTTTCCTATTTAACAAAACATGGAGTTAGTAATGATGTGGCGTACCGAATCTTTTGCAGAGTCTCTATTAGGAATCATTAATCTATTGCTAGCTAACACTGGTGGAACTTTATTTTCTAAATAATTTCTTTCTTTTATTTATTTATTTTGTTAGAATTAGAGTTTGGCCTAACTCAACCCTACAAAATCGGTTGGTAGGGTGAAGATTACTCCCATTTATAACCACATGTTCAGGTCATATATTGTCCGATGTGAGACTCTTAAAACTCACTCTCACAACCAGGATTGAACGTCTGGAGCGTGGAACTAAATGGTGGGTGGCCTGATAGCGGAGTGGCCCTACGGATCTTAAACTGGGCTCTGGTACCATGTTAGAATGTGAGTTTGACCTAACTCAACCCTACAAAATCGGTTGGTAGGGTGAGGTTTAAACATTCTAACATGGTATCAGAGCCCCGTTTAAGATCCATTGGGCCACTCCGCTATCAGACCACCCATCATTTAGTTCCACGCTCCAGACGTTCAATCTTGATCTTGAGAGGGGGTGTTAACAGTCTCACATCGGACAGTATATGGCCTGAACATATGGTTATAAGTGAGAGTAATCCTCACCCTACCAACTGGTTTATAAGGTCAAGTTAGGCTTAACCCACACATTCTTACATATTTATTTTATATGTATAAAAAAAATACGAAGAGCCTCATATCAATTTACAACATTGTTTCTTTGTTTATTTATGAAATCAACATTGTAATATTTACTTAAAATTGTAAGGCTTAATTCATCTTTTAGTTCCATAATTTAATTTGTTGTTTCAATTTAGTCCCACAATTCTAAAATGTTACAATGTAGTCCTTTAATAAACCTCCGTTAGAGTATTAAATCTTTTCTGTTAAATTCAAGTGAAAAAACGTTAAGAGGTGCTTATGTAGCATGACCCTAAACTGATGTGGTTTTGTTTTAATATTTTGTTTTATTTTTAATTATAAGAATAATGTATGTGGCGTCTCTTTCTCTCCCCCCTTCTCCAAAATCCTAGCAGCCACAAATTCTTCTTTTTATTCAACTACAAATTTATTTTTCTTAACTCTCTTTTAATTCCCATCTCTATTAACTTCTGGATTTCCATCTTTATCTTTTCCTTTCTCCAATTTCCTCTTTCGATTTGTTACTGTTGTTTCGAATAGATCTTCAGCTTCATCCTCCGTTTTAACTCAAGTTCCGACTATGAAATCATATTCTGTTTTGCTCTTTTCTTCTACTCATTGTTATCATTAGATGAAGTTCAAGGTTGGTTTTATTGATTTTCTTTTTACTTTTCTGTTTTTTTTTGTTCATTGTTTCTGTTTCGTTCTTTTTATTAATGGTTTCATTGTTTCTATTCTAGAAAATTTGGTTTAATTTGAAAATTATAAATTCAGATTTGTGAATATTTTGTTTGTTTTTCCTATTTGAATTGATTTTGTGATGTTCTGAGAAAATTGAATCTCAGCATCATCTTCTTGCAATTGTTTTAATAAAACTGAAAATTAGAAAAACTGGAGATGATTTTGTGATGTTATGAAAAAATTGAATCTCAACATTCTCTTCTTGCAACTGTTTTAATAAAACTGAAAATTAGAAAAACTGAAGAGTAAAATTCTATCAATTGATATCATGTGCCTTCATTGTTATATCACCTAATAAAATGATATACTGTTTAAGATATTCTATCAATTGATATTTGAGTGAACTTAGTGTATGTTTGGTATCAATTAAAAATTAGAAATTAAAAATTAGAAATTAGAAAATCTGATGTTCTAATAAAATTGTTTTTCTGATTTTTTTTTTCAGTTTTAAGTTTATGATGCTTTCAAGAGGCTACAGAGTTACCTCTTCCTGCTTCGGTGACCGAAAAGTGAAAACATACTGCAAGAGACTACAGAGGCTACAATTCTATGCAAGATTTTTAACAAAGTGCTATGAAATTGTTATGAATTATTATGAAATTGTAGTTTGATTAATACAAAATATTATGAAATGTTATGAAATTTATTAAAGGGTTTGATTAATCTAAAATGTTATGAAATTGTTACAAATGTGTAATTGTAGTTTTATTAACCTTTTCTGATTTGGTCCTTCAAATAATTATAAGGTTTCAATTTGATCCTTTTGCTGAGTCATTATACAGTTGACACGTCACGTTGGCAAAAATTAACGTTTTCTCAGCTAAACTAACAGAAATGACCAATATTGCTAACATAACTAATATTACGGGACCAAACTGTAACGAAACTAATATTACGGGACCAAATTGTAACGATTTTTTATTAAGGGACTAAAGCGAAACTCAAAATTAACTTACAAGACCTGGAGACTAATTATGTCAAATTGTAATAATTATTCAATGGGTTAAAATCTAAATATAATATAGACTAATAATAAAACAATAATATTTCTCAATAAAATAAAATTAAGATAAAATGATATTAAAATATGATATGCTTTTAAATATTATTATTTTATTGAAAGAATATATAGTTATTCAAATAAATTCAAAGGTATTTAAAATTTAAGTGTTCTACAACATCTTTTATATATTGCTCTATAAATTTAAAATTGGTGTATAAAAAGTGTCTTATTTGCACTTTTTCTATGTCTTAAAATAAATGTTTCTTTAGAATCTTAACACAATATTTATTATTTTTTTCACTACTATACCCCTATTTATTAATTTTCACGTTTTTCAACAATTTTATTCCTTATTTTTAATAGGGGTATTATAGTAAATGATATTAGTTTTTTCACTAAAACCAACACATCCAATCATTTTCTTAAGAATTGCGCATTGTTCAAATAAGACATTTTTTTATGGGACGGGGAGGATCTTTTTTCTTCAAAATTGTGCCAACAATATTTTATTTACACATCATTACCCATAAACCTAATAAACATATAATTTTACTTAAAAACATGAAAAGGAAAAAAAAAATTGCGTTCGGAAAAGGACTTTATATAATATATTAGATTTGATTAAAAAATCTTAATTGATTATTTAATATTATTATTTAGGGTTAAATATGTTTTTAGTCTCTATAAATATCTCAATTTTCGTTTTTAGTTCCTATTAAAAAAATACGATATTTTAATCCTTACAAAATTATTATGCACGTAGTTTTAGTTCCTCGTGTTAAACAAATGTACATTTTTAAATAATTATTTTGCAGATATCTTTATAATGTTGTAAAAAGTTTCTCGAAAAAAATAAGAACTCAAAATTTAATTTCTAATTTTAGATTTTCGTTACTTTTATTATTATATTTTGAAATTTAAAAAATTCATATTTAATTCTTCTTATTTTAAAAAGTTCTAAAATTTAGTAAAGATATATTTTATAGTATTCTAAATATAGATGAAAAAAATTATTCAAAATTTAAAAATTTAAAAATAATTAAATAGCTTTCAAAATTTTAAAAAACAATATAGATTAAAATAATTTTTTTTAATATAAACTAAAAATAAAAATTGATATATTTATAAACATATTTAACACTATTATTTAATATTCATTTGCTGTAATAGATAATGCTATTATATAATTTCAACTAAAAGAATGAATTATATAATTTAGTATTGATGATTAGAGATAGGATATTTAGAATTATGTGCCACGCAATGCTTTCTGAATTGAAAAACTAATAATCAAATAAAATCTTAATAAAACAAAATAATAACATACAACTCGTTTGAAACACATGCATCTAAAACAATAGTACAAATCATATTTTAAACGATGGTAAGCAATCCTAACTAAAATGATTATGATACACCAACACCCACAAAAATGGCATATACAATGATTGCACTATTCCATTTTGCTTTTAAATTTATAACCGATGCCTACAATTTCACAATTTATTTAGGCTATTTACCAAACATCACCCAGTTTATATATATATATATATATATATATATATATATATATATATATATATATATATATATATATATATATATATATATATATATATATATATATATATATATATATATATATATATATATATATATATATATATATAAAGAGAACAAAAAATCTCATTCAAAAAGTCTATGCATTGCAAATACTTCTAATGGAAGTAAACCAAATTTAAAAAATGAATAAATTTTTAAATTGTGGATCCGTGTATTAGCATGTAAAATCAAGAAGTGATGCAAGATGATAAAGTTTATGGATAACAAAGTTCAAGAAGCAGTTGTTTAGTCTAGATGATAACATGATTTTGATGGTGACAACACCTGAAGAAGCAATATCATTTGAAACGGTTTTGATGATAACAACACAAGAAGTCAAACAATTACTAAATAAGGTGGTTGATTGTGGTCAAATTATCCTTTAGAATTAAACTAAAATTTGCTCAAATGAAGGATTAGGGTTTATGATAACAGGTGATATTATTACACTTTTCTAATGATTGTGATTAACTTGAAGATATCCCAAGTCTCATCCAATAGAAGATTCAATGTTTCAATTAAGTGCTTATATGACTGGTATATCTGACAAAGAAACTTGAAAGCTTCAGAGTATGAAAAAAAGGAAGTGTGAAAGCTCATTTGATTGTGTTCGTCTTGAGTGATTAATGTATTGTAAAGACACAATGACGTTTATGGAAGTAGTATGACTAAATCACATACACATATATACACACTCTAAAAATTATTTTGAAGCCTTTATTTTTTAATTAAAATCATAAATGTTTTTGGAGTCTAGTTAGTTGATTAGGAAATTGTTTAATTAATTAGAAGACTTTTTGCAATTGTCTAATTGATTATATACTTTTTCTAATTGATTAGATTATGGATATTTAAGTTAATAATCGATTATGATTGTCTCTTAATGAATGGTGACAGTTCTCTATCAAAACTTTATGATTTAGGCATAAATAATCAATTATTTGAATTGACTAATCGATTAGGTCATAACTTTTTCCCATAGATTATTTTCAAAATTACACCATTTCTTGGCCTATAAATTAAGAGATTCTTTGTCATTTCAAATCATCTATAAAATGTGAAAAGTCTCACTTTTCCTTTCTCTTATAACCTCTATAAATCATTTCAATTTTTTACATATTTTAGCCATAGTGCTTTGAGAGTTTTTTTTAGTTTAGTGAGGAATTTGTTTAGAGTGAGGAATTTATTATAAACTTACTAAGATTAATATTTTTTCTTGAGTAAATAATTCTTCCTTAAGAAGTGATTATTTTGTTTGGGAGCTAAACCATTGTAAAAACTCTTTGTTCAATTTTGGAAGATTAGAATAAGTCTCTATTTGGTTCATGAGCTCCGATTTTGAAGAAATCTATCTTTTGGGTTCGTGAAGAAAAATCAATGAAAAATATTAACAATGATTCTTGAGCTCAGCCCAATCAAAATCTCTAATAATTCAAGATCAATCTAGTATGAAATTTTACTCTGTTTTTGAGTTCACCATGTGTAAAAGCTCAGTAGGTCAAGATCAGTCTAGTAAAAATCTTGATTCACTTCATGAACAACCTTTGGAAAACCTTAATTGATTTCGGAGGATAAACAACTCAAAATCCCATCTTGGTTCGAGATCAGCCTATGCAAAATCTTCATTTGACGTAGAGACTAACCGCTCAAAGCCCTGTTTGTTCTTTGGTTTGGAGACTAGTCACTTCAAGCCTCAGTTTGTTGTTTGGTTAGAAGTTAGTGTAACACCCCCTTTCTATACCCCAAAATAAACAATTAAATCATTTAGGCACGTATTAAAAATTTCATCATAGTATATTTGAAACGTGGTATAAAAGGAGTATGCCACATTATACGTGAAATTAAAACATACAACACCTGCTCAATTAAAGATATGCAACAACGGGGTAAGTTGCCACAGAAGGATTTCATCCTTACACCCGTATCAAAAGATTCAAATAACAGCGGAAACTAACATAACAACTTCAAACTTATATACTTATCATAAATATATATCAACAAGTTTGATTCACCAAATATTTCATGTTTACATAAAACATTCATCACCAAAATACATGTACATAATGTATCACAAAAAGGCATCAAACCGACCCTAGCTACCCGGTGCTACATATCAGAGCCGACCGGCCAAAAGAATGAAGACAAGCTTCACAAAAAGACCTCCAGCAACCTACTCTGCAATGCCTCATAGAGCATCATAAAACAGTAGAAGGCTGATAAACATTATCATAATAATATTGTATATAATTATATATCTCAACATATAAAATACACATAAAACATGTTCTCACCACAAATCATTTATCCTCACCCATATACATCACAATGTGTATATATATATATATATATATATATATATATATATATATATATATATATATATATATATATATATATATATATATATATATATATATATATATATATATATATATATATATATTCACACTATCATATTCATTATGCACAATTCACATAAACATATGTCTATTCATGTTTATTCACACATATACACTACAATACACACACACACACACACACACACACACACACATATATATATATATATATATATATATATATATATATATATATATATATAAACAAGCATGTTTTCATCAATACATACTTTCATCTCCATATAAACATATTTATATTCATGTTTATTTCATCAATTCACAATTTAGATGATAAATACAAATCATAGAGACCGACTCACGACTCTATGCAAATGCAATGCGGTACCGACTCAATCGTCATCAAGTTCACTCAGGAACTAATTGGAACCATCGCATGTTACCTAAAGTAACTCCCCGTTGGGCATACGATGTTCACCTATTGCTCACACCCCACATGGACACACAATTTTATGGATTGCTCATACGCCACACGGGCACACAATCCGATTGCTCGCACCCCACATGGGCACACAATCAATGTGAATAAATCACCCATTGCTCACACCCGACACGGGCACACAATGTTTATGGATTGCTCACACCCCACACGGGCACACAATCCGATCGCTAACACCCCACATGGGCACACGATCGTGTTGCAGTCATTGCTTACACTCCAGATGAGCACACAATGCTACAACGAATTCACAAAGAATCCCACAACACGAGAATGCATACATTATGCTTCACATGCAAAATGACACACAACATTCTTGAAAAATGCATATATTATTCACAACATAATCATGCACTCATCTCATTCAATTAACATACATTTGCATTCAACTCAAGCAATGTATTCATTTTCTAAACGGCCACAACATTACATCAAACCCACATTTCCATAATTAACTCATTTATGTTTTATCGAAAAAGTCAGGCAAAAGTCGGCAAAAAATTACATCTCTTAGCATCATTAGTTTCTAAACGTTTTTAGCTTCGAATCGATATAAAGAACGCCTAAAACGGATAACTGAAACTAAAGTTATGAATTAAAACACAAAACTTTCAAAAACCCTCCAGGCCCGCTGAGTGACCTTCTCGCTCGCTGAGCGAGAAAATCCCTGGAAAACTCGCTGAGTGAACACTGTGATTTTGTAGCAACTCAGCTGCGCAACAGTCATACAAAACCCTCAAAAATTCAATCAAACTTCCACACACATCCACAAACATGATTATTAACATGTATAAACTATCTTACTTCAATTATAACAACTTTTAACCGATTAATCTATCAATTCTCACAATTTCATCAAAAATCCTAACATTTCATTCTCTCTAAACTTCACCAAAATACAAACCCAATCATTCTCATACATACATAATCACATACAAGATTAAGATAACAACATTTATCACCCTTACCCGATTGTTTCGATTCCTAGGAGCAATCTTGATGGATTTCCAACTTTTCCCTCTTTTCTCTTCTTTTCTCTTCTCTTCCTTTTCTTTCTCCTTTTTTTCTTTCTATCTCTCTTTTCTTTATTTTCTCACAACTTATATCTTTTTCTTTCTATCTTTCTATTTTTCTCTCTTACTAATTATTTCTACACTTAACTCATTTTCTTCTTTTTTCTACCAAATATCATTTTTCTCACAAAAATATAATTCTACACAATTCTAATTTATCATCAAATAGCAAATGTCTAAAATACCCTCCAATCTAATTTTACCCGAAAATTCACAAAACGGTAAAGTCACATATCATATTATCATGTCAATTTCACAAATAAGACAATTATCACTCAAATAAAAATAAAAGACTCAACAAAAATTGGGAAATAATCGAATCGGGCGTTACAATTCTCCCCCACTTTAGAAATTTTCGTCCTCGAAAATATTACATGATTCAAACAACTCCTGATACGACTCACGCATCCCACTCTCTAATTCCCAAGTCATATTGCCTTCCGCAGCACCTCCCCATGTTACTTTCACAAGCGTAATATCCTTTCCCCTTAGCTTCTTGATTTCACGGTCCAAAATTTTAACCGGCAAAGCTTCCACCGTAAGGTTGTCTCTCACTTCAACCTCATCCATAGGAATAACATGCGACGGATCCAGAACATACTTTCGAAGTTGCGAAACATGGAATGCATCATGCAAATTCGAAAGATTCGGAGGCAACTCCAAACGATAAGCCACATCACCAACTCGTGCAGTAATCTGATACGGCCCAATAAAACGAGAAGTCAACTTCTTCGACTTCAAAGCACGACCCACACCCGTAACCGGTGTAACTCTCAAAAACACATGGTCGCCTTCCTGAAACTCAAGATCCTTCCTTCTCTTGTCATGATAACTCTTTTGTCTACTTTGAGAAACTCTCATCTTCTCCCGAATAAATTTCACCTTTTCCGTCGTTTGTTGTACCATCTCCGGGCCAACTACCGTTCTCTCTCCGGTTTCATGCCAACACAAAGGTGTTTGATATCTCCGACCATACAAAGCCTCAAATGGTGCTATACCAATACTCGAATGAAAACTGTTATTGTAGGTGAACTCAATCAACGCTAAATAACTATTCCAAACACCACCTTGTTCTAGCACACAAGCACGCAACAAATCCTCCAACGATTGAATTGTCCTCTCGGTTTGACCATCCGTTTGCGGATGGTAAGCCGAACTCAATCTTAGCTTAGAACCCAAAGACTTTTGAAAACTTTCCCAAAACCTCGATGTAAATCTAGGATCTCTATCCGATACAATACTCTTAGGAACTCCATGTAACTTCACAACCATATAAACATAAATCTCGACTAACTTCTCCAAAGGATAACTAATATCAATCGGAATAAAGTGAGCAGATTTAGTAAGCCTATCAACAATCACCCAAATAGAATTATGACCTCTTTCCGTATTCGGAAATCCCGTAACAAAATCCATCGATATACTATCCCATTTCCATTATGGAATATCCAACGATTGCATCAAACCACTAGGCTTCTGATGTTCCACCTTAGACTTCTGACAAGTCAAACACACATAAACAAAATGAGCTACATCTCTCTTCAATCCGGACCACCAAAAGATATTCTTCAAATCTTGATGCATCTTATTCGCACCCGGATGAATACTTAAGTTACTTCGATGTCCCTCTTCCAATATCATCTTTTTCAACTCCTTATCATCGGGAATACAATATGACCACAGAATCTCAAAACTCTAAAATTATCAATCTTAAAATCCTCATTCTCATTCATCATCAAATCGACAAATTTCAAATCCAACTTTTTCTTTTCACAAACGGTTGCAAGGAAATCATTTGTAACATGTAGCATACCAAGTCTCACACTTCTCGGTTTCATCTCACAAACTAAACTCAAGTCTCTAAAATTCTCCAAAAGTTCCCATTCTCTTATCATCAATGCGGACATATGTAACAACTTACAACTTAAGGAATTGGCCACCACATTCGCCTAACCCGGATGGTAATTCAAACCAAAATCATAATCCTTCAAAATCTCTAACCACCTCCTTTGCCTCATGTTCAATTCCTTTTGATCAAATAAATACTTCAAACTCTTGTGATCACTAAAAACTTCGAATCTTGCATCATAAAGATAATGCCTCCAAATCTTTAGAGCAAAAATCACAGCCGCTAATTCCAAATCGTGCGTAGGATAATTCTTTTCATGCACTCTCAACTGTTTCAAAGCATAAGCTACAACTTTTCCATCTTGCATCAAAACACCACCTAACCCAAACAATGAAGCATCACAAAACACCACAAATGGTTCCGTCGGATTTGGCAAAATCAAGATCGGAGTCGTTGTTAACCTTCTCTTAAGTTCCATTAAACTCTCTTCACAGTGAACATCCCAAAGGAAAGCCTTTCCTTTACAAGTCAATTACGTTAACGGAAGTGCCAACTTGGAAAATCCTTCAATAAACCTCCGATAATAACCCACCAAGCCTAAAAAGCTTCAAATATCCGTAACTGATCTAGGAACTTCCCATTGCATTACCGCATCAATCTTGGATGGATCAACACTAATACCACCATCGGAAATGACATGTCCAAGAAAACTTACCTTCGACAACCAAAACTCGCACTTTGATAACTTAGCATACAATTGCTTCTCTTTCAAAATCTACAACACAATCCTTAAATGCTCTTCATGTTCCTCTTGAGACTTAGAATAAATCAAAATGTCGTCAATGAACACAACCACACAACGATCCAACTGTTCATGAAAAATACGATTCATATATTCCATAAACACACCCGACGCATTAAAAACTCCGAATGACATCACTGAATACTCGTAATGACCATACCGTCTTCTAAAAGCCGTCTTTTGAATATCCTCCTCTTTCACACGAATATGGTGATATCCTGATCTCAAATCAATTTTACAAAAAACACGCACACCAACCAATTGGCCCATCAAATCATCGATCCTCGGAAGCGGATACTTGTTCTTAATTTTCACCTTGTTCAACTGTCGATAATCAATTCATAACCGCATAATTCCATCCTTCTTCTTTACCAACAATACCGGAGCACCCCAAGGAGAAAAACTTGGCCTAACAAATATCTTGTCCAACAAGTCATTCAATTGCTTCTTCAATTCTACCAACTCTGAAGCTGACATACGATACGGTGCCATCGAAATCGGTCTTGTACCCGAAACTAGATCAATAGAAAACTCAACTTCTCTTTCCGGCGGTACATCCTTAATATCCTCCGGAAACACTTCTGGAAAATTACACACCACTGGAAACCTACTGATCTCAACTTCGCTCCCCACTGACAACGATGCAAACAAACCAAACAATTGAGCTTCGTCCACTAAAAGTTTCTTCAACTCTTTCGTGGATAGGAAACTCTTTTCCTCGTCATCATCCAAAGAAGGAAACCTTACTAACTTATGATAGCAATCTATATGAACTCGATTAAATTACAACCAGTTCATACCCAAGATTACGTCCAAACCCTCCAACGGAAAACAAACTAAATCCATAACAAAGTCCTTACCATACATGGTCAAAGAACAACTTACACACACCAAAAAAGTAGTTACCGACCCTGAAGCAGGAGTCTCAATAACCATATCACCACCCCAAGAAGTAAAAAACAAATTCAAACTCTTAACACACTTAAGATAAATGAAGGAATGAGTCACTCCCGTATCCATAATAGTAACTAAAGGCGTATTATTAATAAAGCATGTACCTTTAATCAAACGGTCTGCACTAGTAGTGTCCTTCCCTGCTAATGCAAACACTTTTCTGCCCGCCTGAGTTTGCTTCGGCTTAGTACACTTAGTACTAATGTGACCAACTTCTCCATAATTGAAGCACTTCACAACATTCCTCCTACACTCGGTAGTAGCATGTCTAAGGACTCCACGGTTTAAACATTTCACTATGTTCTTCCCACACTCAAAAGACTTATGACCTAAATCGCCACACTTGTAACACTTAACGGGACTAGAACTTCCTCCACCAGATCTCTTATCAAAGTTTCCCTTATGCTTTCCCTTATCAGCGGGTATCACATAAGGTCCACTTCTATCTTGTTGCTTTCCTTTCCTCTCATTCAAACTTTTGTAATGTGTAGAACAAGTTTTGCCATCTTCCTAAACAATTCTACAACATTCCATCAAATTCGAAAACCTTCTAATTCTTTGATATCCCACAACTTGCTTAATCTCAGGACATAAACCATTCTCATACTTAATACACTTCGAAAATTCAGCAGTAGCAGCAACATAATGAGGATGAAATTGAACCAACTCTACAAACTTAGTAGTATAGTCCACCACAGACATACTACCTTACTTTAGTTCAAGGAATTCCATCTCCTTCTTCCCCTTCACACTTTCAGGGTAATACTTCCCTAAGAACTCAGTACGAAAAACTTCCCAAGTTATCTCTTCATCATCTTCCTCAAGAGCTTGACTTCTACCGACCCATCAATCATCAGCTTTTTCCTTCAGCATGTGAGAACCAAGCCTCACCTTACTCTCTTCAGCACAGTCCATGACTCTGAAGATTCTTTCAATCTCTTTCAACAAATTTTGAGCACCATCGGGATCAAATCTTCCTTTCAAGACCAGTGGTTGATCCTTCCTGAACTCATCAGTAGCATTCACATTCGGCGCTTCCTGCACCGCCCTAGCCATCGCTTCCAAAGAAGCAGCCATCGCATTGTCATTTCTACCAGCCATATTCTGATCATTCCCAAAAACAAGAACAATGGTAAACAATAGTTCAACCATCACAAAAACAAGACAGACACAACTGACTCGAACACTGGCTCTGATACCACTTAATGTAACACCCCTTTTCTATACCCTCAAATAAACAATTAAATCATTTAGGCACGTATTAAAATTTTCATCAGAGTATATTTGAAACATGGTATAAAAGGAGTGTGCCACATTATACGTGAAATTAAAACATACAACACCTGCTCAATTAAAGATATGCAACAACGGGGTAACTTGCCACAGAAGGATTTCTTCCTTACACCCGTATCAAAAGATTCAAATAACAGCAGAAACTAACATAACAACTTCAAACTTATATACTTATCATAAATATATATCAACAAGTTTGATTCACCAAATATTTCATGTTTACATAAAACATTCATCACCAAAATACATGTACAGAGTGTATCACAAAAATGCATCAAGCCGACCCTAGCTACCCGGTGCTACATATCAAAGTCGACCGACCAAAAGAATAAAGACAAGCATCACAAAAAGACCTCCAGCAACCTACTCTACAATGTATCATAGAGCATCATAAAACAACAGAAGGGTGAGAAACATTATCATAATAATATTGTATATAATTATATATCTCAACATATAAAATACACATAAAACATGTTCTCACCACAAATCATTTCTCATCACCCATATACATCATAATGTATATATATATATATATATATATATATATATATATATATATATATATATATATATATTCACACTAGCATAATCATTATGCACAATTCACATAAACATATGTCTATTCATGTTTATTCACACATATACACTACAATGTATATACACACACACGTATAAACATATTTATATTCATGTTTATTTCATCAATTCACAATTTAGATGATAAATGCAAATCATAGAGACCGACTCACGACTCTATGCAAATGCAATGCGGTACCGACTCAATCATTATCAAGTTCACTCAGGAACTAATTGGAACCATCACTCGTTACCTAAAGTAACTCCCCTTCGGGCATACGATGTTCACTCATTGCTCACACCCCACATGGGCACACAATGTTTATGGATTGCTCACATCCCACACGGGCACACAATCTGATTGCTCACACCCCACACGAGCACCCAATCAATATGAATAATCACCCATTGCTCACACCCCACACGGGAACACAATATTTATGGATTGCTCACACCCCACACGGGAACATAATCTGATCGCTCACACCCCATATGGGCACACGATCGTGTTATGGTCATCACTCACACTCCACACGAGCACACGATGCTACAACCGATTCACAAAGAATCCCACAACACAAGAATGCATCCATTATGCTTCACATGAAAAATGACACACAACATTCTTGAAAAATTCATACATTATTCACAACATAATCATGCACTCATCTCATTCAATTAACATACATTTGCATTCAACTCAAACAATGTATTCATTTTCCAAACGGCCACAACATTACATCAAACCCACATTTCCATAATTAACTTATTTACGTTTTATCGGAAAATTCGGGAAAAAGTCGACTAAAAATTACATCTCTTAGTATCATTAGTTTCTACACATTTTCAGCTTCTAATCGATATTAAGAACGCCTAAAACGGATAACCGAAACTAAAGTTATGATTTAAAACACAAAACTTCCAAAAAAAAAACTTCAGGCCTACTGAGCGACCTTCTCACTCGCTGAGCGAGAAAATCCCTGGAAAACTCGTTGAGCGAGGGATTGCTCGTTGAGCGAACACTGTGATTCTGCAGCAACTCAATTGCGCAACAGTCATACAAAACCCTCAAAAAATCAATCAAACTTCCACACACATCCACAAACATGATTATTAACATGTATAAACTATCTTACTTCGATTATAACAACTTCTAACCGATTAATCTACCAATTCTTACAATTTCATCAAAAACCCTAACATTTCATTCTCTCTAAACTTCACCAAAACAAAAATCCAATCATTCTCATACATACATAATCACATACAAGATTAAGATAACAATGTTTATCACCCTTACCCGATTGTTTCGATTCCTAGGAGAAATCTTGATGAATTTCCAACTTTTCTCTCTTTTCTCTTATCTTCCTTTTCTTTCTCCCTCTTTTTCTTTCTATCTCTCTTTTCTTTCTTTTCTCACAACTTATATTTTTTTCTTTCTATCTTTCTATTTTTCTCTCTTACTAATTATTTCTACACTTAACTCATTTTCTTCCTTTTTCTACCAAATATCATTTTTCTCACAAAAATATAATTCTACACAATTCTAATTTATCATCAAATAGCAAATGTCTAAAATACCCTCCAATCTAATTTTACCTGAAAATTCACAAAACGGTAAAATCACATATCATATTATCATGTCAATTTCACAAATAAGACAATTATCACTCAAATAAAATAAAAGACTCAACAAAAATTGGGAAATAATCGAATCGGGGCGTTACAGTTAGCATGAAACTTCATTTTCTTGTATTAGGGGGTTTGTAGGCTTAACCATCTAAAATCTCTTAAGAAAATAATGGATACTCCCAGGATCAATTCTTGGGGAGATAAATGGGTCACTTCTTTAAGACTGAACCTCTATAAATTCCTAGAGTCGTAATCTCTTCCCTTATCTCTTTTATTTTCCATTAATTTCTTTACTTCATATTCTCGCTCCATATTCAAACGTTTATGTTAAACCATTTTCAAACTCTGATTTTAAAAATATTATTTCAAATCAACATTTTTCAAACCTCCACAATTTACCCCATCCCCCTCCTCCAACTCTCTCTTATGTATGGCCTAAATAATGTGATTGTTTAGTTTCAAATTATTTAACATCTAACTTATATGTTTGATGGAAATTTTTACAATGTCTCCGATAATTGAGGTTTAAAGGTTGGAATTGGTTGAAATTTATTTTTGGATTCATGTATAAAGGTTGAAAGTAGTTGGATTTTTTTTAAGAAAAATTATTTCCTAAAAAAGTAAATGAATACAATAAAATGAAATTTGAACTTAAAGAGCGAGAAATTAAAAGTGTTATTGTTATCTAAATAATTTTAAAAGTAAATGAATTCAAGAGACAATGCTATGTAAGATGATTTTTTATGAAAATATAAATGAATTTATAAGTTCTGAATTATATACTTAGAGTTTTAGAAAAATTGGGTACATTTTTTACTATTTGTTCATCATAAAAACTCTTATTTATGAAAAAAGAAACAAAGTGACTTTCACTATGTACAGATGGAGGTGAATAGTATGTGTCAAAATATTTTGACACACTATGTACAAAGAAGTAATTTGGCATTAGGTGGTGTCACCATACACTCCTCAACAAAATGGTATTTCTGAAAGAAATAATAGAACTATTATGAATATGGTGAGAAACATGTTAAAAAGCAAGCATCTTGCCATACCCCATAATTTCTCCTACCTATTTTTCATTTTATTTGGCTCATGGATTTTGATTTACCTACATACATTTGTGAGTGCATTCTACAAATTCAACTATTTTTTGAATGATGTTAAAACTAGAAGTATGACTTAGCATTTTTGTATATTAGGTGGTATCAACTAAAGTTTAGATGTGCATTGAATCATTTTTAGCCTTAGGATGCATACAAATATTTTTGAAAAGGATTGAAAAGCCTTAGGCATGCCACACACATCAAAACACAAAGTTTAATGTGTGAACATAGTTGTATAGGTCGGCACAGAGGAGTTCAGGCCAACCTATAGAAGCATTTGCTTTAGTATAGGTTGACACATAGTTCTTTCAAGCCGACTTCCATGCATCAATATTAAAGCATGTAGGCTCTACCCATATGTCACTTCACTCAGGTCGATCTGAGTACCTTGACAGGTGTTGGAGTACAAATAGAGTTAAGTTTTTGTTATCGATCCACAAAGACTGTTTTATAATATCATCGTCGTTCTACAATCGCGTTAGTTTCAGACTTAATAGTAACAAATGGGGTTTTTGGTTTTTAGTAACGTTTTGTTTCGTTTGCATAACATATTAGAAAGCTAACGGTAAAAATTATCGGGTTTGAAAGTTTATAAAACACATGCCAAGTTTAGGGTATGACAAACCATTTTGCACATATAGAATAAATCTAGCGGATGAACTAGTTTAGACGATAAACATAATCATAATATCCTCTCAAAATGTTTATTTCTAACACAAATTGTGAGTTTTACCATTTTTATCCATTGATAATCTCTCACTCAATCTATCAAAATGGCAACATTCAAGATCAATACAAGGTGAACATCAAGTCTCATAACTATCTCAAGCCTGTGTTCTTTGATGGATGAAAAACCTAGATAAAGTGTGAAACACATTTCTCAATCATGAAGCACACAAGGAATATATCATAAAGACAAAGTTTTTCACCATATATTTATCATCACAAGTTCACACACAATGATCAAAACCTATACATACAAAGGAAAGACTTATCTACCTTCTAACCTTGACACAAAAGGAGTTTAGCTAGTCATAACAATGGTAGCTTCCATTACAAGAAATAGATGAAGAAGACAAAGCATCCAAGGTGATCTCCCGACTATTGATCCGTCGAATCTTCGAAAACAAGAAAAAATATTGAGTTTAGGGTTTTTGTGCTAAGAAAAAGTGTATGGATCCATACAAATTATGTTCAAACAATTATATAGGGGGCTGAAAAACGCTGAGCTCGCTAAGCAAGCTATCATTTATTGATCAAACCTCCTTAACTCGCTAAGAGGGATTTAGGCCTCGCTTAGCGAGAAACTCTCTAGATTGTGTTGTTATTAGTCGCTATCAAAAAATGCTTTTCTTCAAAAGTCTTCAAAAGAGTGTCCCCTTAATTTGTGCTCTCCAATCTAATGAAAAACCCTAAAAATATAAAAACAAAATTTATATAAGTGATATTATTAAAGCATTTAAACTATACTACGAATATTTACCGGAAACAACGGGAAAAAACATCGGATAACAATTTAAGATCATGAAAAATGCCAAAAACTACACTACATATTAATACAATTTAGCACTTATCAACTCTCCCCAACTTGCTTCTTTGTTTGTCCTCAAACAAAGGTAAGATCAAATAGAAACAAGCAAAAGATCGGAAAAAGACAACATGTAACGCCCCGATTCGATAATTCTCATCGTGTTGGAGTCTTTTATTTTAATTGAATAGTTATTATTCTGTTTGTGAAATTATCATGATGATATGATATGTTGATGAATTAATGTGATATATTGTGTTGTGAGATTTTACCGTTTTATGAATTTCCGGGTAAAATTGGATAAGAGGGTATTTTAGGTATTTGTTAATTAATGATAAGTTAGAATTTAGTAGAATTGATATTTTGTGAGAAAATAATATTTTTGTTGGAAAGAAATAGAATTAATAGAGTAAGAATAGAAATAGAGAGAAAAGAATATAAGTGTGAGAAAGAGAAAGAAAAGAAAGATAGAAAAGGAAATAGAAGAGAAAGAAAGGAAGAAAAGAGAAAAGAGGAGAAAAAGAGGAAAAAGCTTGGATTCTTCAAGATTACTTCTAGGAATCAATTTAATCGGGTAAGGGTGATAAGCATTGTTATCTTAATCTTGTGTATGATTATGTATGTGTTTGATTGGTTGAGTTTTGGTTTTGATGAGAGTTAGAGAAGATGAATAGTTAGGGTTTTAGTGGAAATGTGAGAAAAAGGTAGATTAATCGGTTAGAACTTGATATAACCGAAGTATGATGTTAGATACATGTTATTGATCATGTTTGTATGAGTTTAGAGAAGATTTGGAGTGATTAGAGTTGACTTTTCGCAACTGGTAATTTGCTAAAATCGCAGTGGTCGCTCAGCGAGCTACCCCTCGCTCAGCGAAAGTTCCAGGGCGACTTTCGCTCAGCGAGCAAGAGGGCGCTCAGCGAGCTTGTAGGTTTTGAGGGATTATATGTTTTAATCTGTAGCTTGAGTTTCGGGTATTCGTTCTTAGCGATCCTTATATCAATTCGAAGCTAAAAATATGTAGAATCCATTGATGCTAAGAAGAGTAATTTTTCGCCGACTTTTACCCGACTTTTCCGATAAAACGTAAATGAGTTAATTATGGAAATGTGGGTTTGTTATAATGTTGTGGCCATTGGGCAAGTGATACTATGCTTAAATTGTATGCATATGTATGTTAATGATATGTGTTGAATGCATAGCTATATTGTGAATATGTATGCATTTTCAAGAATGTTGTGTGTCATTTTGCATGTAAGCATAATGTATGCATTCTTGTGCTGTGGGATTCTTTGTGAATCCGTTGTAGCACCGTGTGCTCATGTGGAGTGTGAGCGATGACTACAACAAGATCGTGTGCCCATGTGGGGTGTGAGCGATCGGATTGTGTGCCCATGTGGGGTGTGAGCAATCCAAAAACATCGTGTGCCCGTGTAGGGTGTGAGCGATGAGTGATTTATTCACATTGATTGTGTGCCAGTGTGGGGTGTGAGCAATCAGATTGTGTGCCCGTGTGGGTGTGTGAGCAATCCTGAAGCATTGTGTGTCCATGTGGGGTGTGAGCAATGGGGAACATCATGTGCCTGACGGGGAGTTACTTTAGGTAACAAGCGATGGTTCTATTTGGTTCCTGAGTGAACTTACTGAATGTTGAGTCGGTACCGCATTGCATCTGCATAGAGTCGTATGTCGGTCTCTATGATTGCATTTTATACATTGTATGTATATGCTGAAATAAACATGATTGTGCATATGTTTATTTGGAATGATGTGAAACAATTGGTATGTGTGAAGGACATACTTGCAGATATATATATATATATATATATATATATATATATATATATATATATATATATATATATATATATATATATATATATGCATGTTGATATGTATATATGTATGTGATTTTATACATTGTATGTATATGCTGAAATAAACATGATTGTGCATATGTTTATTTGGAATGATGTGAAACAATTGGTATGTGTGAAGGACATACTTGAAGATATATATATATGCATGTTGATATGTATATATGTATGTGATTTTATACATTTTATGTATATGCTGAAATAAACATGATTGTGCATATGTTTATTTGGAATGATGTGAAACAATTGGTATCTGTGAAAGACATACTTGCAGATATATATATATATATATATATATATATATATATATATATATATATATATATATATATATATATATATATATATATATATATATATATATATATATATATATATATATATGCATGTTGATATGTATATATGTATGTGATTTTATACATTGTATATATATGCTGAGATAAACATGAATGTGTATATGTTTATTGGGAATGTTGTGAAATGATTGGTATGTGTGAAGGACATACTTGCAGATATATATATATATATATATATATATATATATATATATATATATATATATATATATATATATATATATGCATGATGATATGTATATATGTATGTGATTTATACATTGAATGTATATGTGTGATTTAAACATAGCTTGTCGTATGTTTATGCGGAATAAATGTAAGTGAAGAATAGACATAAATAATATAAGATTTATGTGTATTGATAAAAGAAGATACATTGCGATGTATGTGAGTTATGTGATCATGGTTGAATATGATCTGTGTTATGTGAATGAAATGGTGATAAGTATGCGTATAAGTATGCTTTAAGTTGTGTATGAATGTTATGTTATTGTGAGAATATGTTGATGTATATGTTATATGTTGTGATATATAATTATATGCAATATTATTATGATAATGTTTCTCACCCTTCTGTTGTTTTATGATGCTCTACGAGGCATTGCAGATTAGATGTGCCGGAGTCGTTTTTGTGAAGCTTGTCTTCATATCTTTTGGTCGGTCGGCTCTGATATGTAGCATCGGATAGTTAGGCGGCCTTGTGCCTTTTTGGGGATACATTTGTATATGTAATCATTGTGGATATGTTTTGTATAACATGATATATTGGTATGCTTCTAACTTGTAGATATATTTTGATAAATATATAAGTTGAAGTTGTTGATGATTTAAGTTTTCCGCTGTGCAAATTTATAATTGAGATATGGGTGTAAGGATTGAAATTCCTTTGTGGATAGCTACCCCATTGTTGCATATCTGTTTGAGCAGGTGTTGTATGTTTTAATTTTACGTAATGTGCATGCTCCTTTTTATGCTTGATTTAAATTATACTCTGACGAAATTTTATCTATGCCTAAATGATTTAATGTATTATTTGGGGGTATAGAAAGGGGGTGTTAAATTAAGTGGTATCAGAGCCAGTGTTCGTGTCAGTTGTGTCTGTCTTGATATTGTTGTGATTGAACTTTTGTTTAATCTTGTTATTGTCTTGGGAATAATCAGAATATGACTGGTAGAAATGACAATGCGATGGCTGCTGCTTTGGAAGCAATGGCTAGGGTGGTGCAGTGAGTGCCGAATGTGAATGCGAATGATGAGTTCAGGTAGAATCAACCGCATGTTTTCAAGGGGAGGTTTGATCCTGATGGTGCTCAGAACAGGTTGAAGGAAGTTGAGAGATTCTTCTGAGTGATGGATTGTGCTGAGGGAAGTAAGGTGAGGCTTGGTTCTCACATGTTGAAGGAAGAAGCCGATGACTGGTGGGTCGGTAGAAGTCCTGCTTTAGAGGAAGAAGGTGAAAAGATTACATGGGAAGTTTTTTGTACTGAGTTATTAAGGAAGTATTATCTTGAGAGTGTGAAAGGAAAGAAAGAGATGGAATTCCTTGAGCTGAAGCAAGGTAATATGTCAGTGGTGGATTATACTGCTAAATTTGTGGAATTGGTTCAGTTTCATCCTCATTATGCTGCTGCTACTGCTGATTTTTCTAAGTGCATTAAGTATTAGAATGGTTTGCGTCCTGAGATTAAGCAAGTTGTAGGATATCAGAGGATCAGAAGGTTTTTGGATTTGACTGAATGTTGTAGGATCTTTGAAGAGGATAGCAGAGCTCGTTCTACGCACTATAAGAGTGTGAACGAGAAGAGAGGGAAGCAACAGGTTCGAAGTGGACCTTATGTGACACCCGCTGATAAGGGAAATCATAGGGGAAGCTTTGAAAAGAGATATAGTGGAGGGAGTTCTGGTCCCGTGAAGTGTTACAAGTGTGGCACCTTGGGCCACAAGTCTTTTGTGTGTGGAAAGAATTTGGTGAAGTGTGCTAATTGTGGTGGTTTTGGACATGCTACGACTGAGTGTCGAAGAAGTGTAGTTAAGTGCTTTAATTGTGGTGAAGTTGGCCACATTAGTACTAAGTGTACTAAGCCGAAGCAAGCTCAGGCGGGCGGAAAGGTGTTTGCATTAGCAGGGAAGAATACTACTAGTGCAGACCGTTTGATTAAAGGTACATGCTTTATTAATAGTACGCCTTTAGTTACTATTATCGATATGGGAGCGACTCATTCGTTTATTTCTCTTGAGTGCGCTAAGCGTTTGAATTTGTTTATGTCTTCTTGGGGTGGTGAGATGGTTATTGAGACTCCTGCTTCAGGATCGGTAATTGCTTATTTAGTGTGTGTAAGTTGTTCTTTGACCATGTTTGGTAAAGACTTTGTTTTGGATTTGGTTTGTTTGCCATTGGAAGGTTTGGATCTAATCTTGGGTATGAACTGGTTGCAGTTTAATCGAGTTCATATAGATTGCTATCATAACTTTGTGAGGTTTCCTTCTTTGGATGATGAAGAAGAGAGTTCCTTATCCACGAAAGAGTTGAAGAAACTTTTAGTGGACGAAGCTCAGTTGTTTGGTTTGTTTGCGTCGTTGTCTGTGGAGAATGAAGTGGAACTTAGTAGGTTCCCAGTGGTGTGTGACTTTCCCGAAGTATTTCCTAATGATATTGTGGATGTACCGCCGGAAAGGGAAGTTGGGTTTTCTATTGATCTAGTTCCGGGTACTAGACCGATTTCGATGGCACCGTATCGTATGTCAGCTTTAGAGTTGGTAGAATTGAAAGCGCAGCTGAATGACTTGTCTGACAAGAGGTTTGTTAGGCCGAGTGTTTCTCCTTGGGGTGCACCGGTATTGTTAGTAAAGAAAAAGGACGGAAGCATGCGGTTATGTATTGATTATCGACAGTTGAATAAGGTGACAATTAAGAACAAGTATCCACTTCCGAGGATTGATGATTTGATGGATCAGTTGGTTGGTGCGCGTGTGTTTAGTAAGATTGATTTGAGATCAGGATATCACCAGATTCGTGTAAAAGAGGAGGATATTCAAAAGACGGCTTTTAGGACACGGTATGGTCATTACGAGTATTCCGTGATGCCATTCGGAGTTTCTAATGCGCCATGTGTGTTAATGGAATACATGAATCGTATTTTTCATGAACAGTTGGATCGTTTTGTGGTTGTGTTCATCGACGACATTTTGATTTATTCTAAGTCTCAAGAAGAGCATGAAGAGCATTTCAGGATTGTGTTGCAAGTTTTGAGAGAGAAACAGTTGTATGCTAAGTTATCCAAGTGTGAGTTTTTCTTGACGAAGGTGAGTTTTCTTGGTCATGTTATTTCTGATGGTGGTATTAGTGTGGATCCATCCAAGATTGATGTTGTGATGCAGTGGGAAGTTCCTAGATCGGTTACGGAGATTTGAAGCTTTTTAGGCTTGGCGGGTTATTATCGGAGGTTTATTTAAGGATTTTCAAAGTTGGCACTTCCGTTAACGCAGTTGACGTGTAAAGGAAAGGCTTTCATTTGGGATATTCATTGTGAAGAAAGTTTTATTGAACTTAAGAGAAGGTTAACTACGACTCCGATTTTGGTTTTGCTGAATCCTACATAACCATTTGTGGTGTTTTGTGATGCTTCATTGTTTGGACTAGGTGGTGTTTTGATGCAAGATGGAAAAGTTGTAGCTTATGCTTCGAGACAGTTGAGAGTGCATGAAAAGAATTATCCTACGCACGATTTGGAATTAGCGGCTGTGGTTTTTGCTCTAAAGATTTGGAGGCATTATTAGTTTGGTGCGAGATTTGAAGTTTTTAGTGATCACAAGAGTTTGAGGTATTTGTTTGATCAGAAAGAGTTGAATATGAGGCAATGAAGATGGTTAGAACTTTTGAAGGATTATGACTTTGGTTTGAATTACCATCCAGGTAAGGCGAATGTGGTGGCCGATGCCTTGAGTCGTAAGTTGTTACATATGTCAGCATTGATGATAAGAGAATAGGAACTTTTGGAGAATTTTAGAGATTTGAGTTTGGTTTGCAAGATGACGCCGAGGAGTGTAAGACTTGGTATGCTTCATGTTACGAATGATTTTCTTGCAACCGTTTGTGAAAAGCAAAAGTTAGACTTGAAATTTGTTGATTTTATGATGAATGAGAATGAGGACTTTAAGGTTGATAATTTTGGAGTTTTGAGATTTCGTGGACGTATTTGTATTCCCGATGATGTAGAGTTGAAAAAGATGATTTTAGAGGAAGGACACCAGAGTAATTTAAGTATTCATCCGGGAGAGAATAAGATGTATCAAGATTTGAAGAAGATCTTTTGGTGGTTTGGATTGAAGAGAGATGTAGCTCATTTTGTGTATGCGTGTTTGACTTGTCAGAAGTCGAAGGTGGAACATCAGAAGCCTAGTGATTTGATGCAACCGTTAGATATTCCGGAATGGAAATGGGATAATATATCGATGGATTTTGTTACGAGTTTTCTGAATACGCAAAGAGGTCATAATGCTATTTGGGTGATTGTGGATAGGCTTACTAAATCTGCTCACTTTATTCCGATGGATATTAGTTATTCTTTGGAGAAGCTAGCTGAGATTTATGTTTCCGTGATTGTGAAGTTACACGGAGTTCCTAAGAGTATTGTATCGGATAGAGATCCTAGATTTACATCGAGGTTTTGGGAATGTTTGCAAAAGGATTTTGGTTCTAAGCTAAGATTGAGTTCGGCTTACCATCCGCAAATGGACGGTCAAACCGAGAGGACGATTCAATCGTCAGAGGATTTGTTGTGTGCTTGTGTGCTAGAACAAAGTGGCGTTTGGGATAGTTATTTAGCATTGATTGAGTTCACCCATAATAACAGTTTTCATTCGAGTATTGGTATGGCACCATTTGAGGCTTTATATGGTCGGAGATGTCGAACACCTTTGTGTTGGCATGAAACCGGAGATAGAACAGTAGTTGGACCGGAGATGGTACAACAAACGACGGAAAAGGTGAAGTTTATTCGGGAGAAGATAAGAGCTTCTCAGAGTAGGCAAAATAGTTATCATGATAAGAGACAGAAGGATCTTGAGTTTCAAGAAGGAGGTCATGTGTTTTTGATATTTACACCGGTTACGGGTGTGGGTCGTGCTTTGAAATCGAAGAAGTTGACTTCTCGTTTTATTGGTCCGTATCAGATTACTGCAAGAGTTGGTGCTGTGGCGTATCGTGTGGTGTTGCCCCCGAGCCTTTGGAATTTGCATGATGTGTTCCATGTTTCGCAACTTCGGAAGTATGTTTCGGATTCGTCACATGTTATTCCTATGGACGAGGTTGAGGTGAGAGATAACCTTACGGTGGAAGCTTTTCCGGTTAGGATTTTGGATCATGAGATCAAGAGGTTAAGAGGAAAGGATATTGTGCTTGTGAAAGTAGCGTAGGGAGGCGCTGCGGAAGGCAACATGGCTTGGGAATTGGAGAGTGGGATGCGCGAGTCGTATCCGGAGTTGTTTGGATTAGGTAATATTTTCGAGGACAAAAATTTCTAAAGTGGGGGAGAGTTGTAACGCCCCGATTCAATAATTCCCATCGTGTTGGAGTCTTTTATTTTAATTGAATAATTATTATTCTGTTTGTGAAATTATCATGATGATATGATATGTTGAGGAATTAATGTGATATATTGTGTTGTGAGATTTTACCGTTTTATGAATTTCCGGGTAAAATTGGATAAGAGGGTATTTTAGGTATTTGTTAATTAATGATAAGTTAGAATTTAGTAGAATTGATATTTTGTGAGAAAATAATATTTTGGTTGGAAAGAAATAGAATTAATAGAGTAAGAATAGAAATAGAGAGAAAAGAATATAAGTGTGAGAAAGAGAAAGAAAAGAAAGATAGAAAAGGAAATAGAAGAGAAGAGAAAAGAGGAGAAAAAGAGGAAAAAGCTTGGATTCTTCAAGATTGCTTCTAGGAATCGATTTAATCGGGTAAGGGTGATAAGCATTGTTATCTTAATCTTGTGTATAATTATGTATGTGTTTGATTGGTTGAGTTTTTGTTTTGATGAGAGTTAGAGAAGATGAATAGTTAGGGTTTTAGTGGAAATGTGAGAAAATGGTATATTAATCGGTTAGAACTTGATATAACCGAAGTATGATGTTAGATACATATTATTCATCATGTTTGTATGAGTTTAGAGAAGATTTGGAGTGATTAGAGTTGACTGTTCGCAGCTGGTAATTTGCTGAAATCGCAGTGGTCGCTCAGCGAGCTACCCCTCGCTCAGCGAAAGTTCCAGGGCGATTTTCGCTCAGCGAGCAAGAGGGCGCTCAGCGAGCCTATAGGTTTTGAGGGATTATATGTTTTAATCCGTAGCTTGAGTTTCGGGTATTCGTTCTTAGCGATCCTTATATCGATTCGAAGCTAAAAATATGTAAAATCCATTGATGCTAAGAAGAGTAATTTTTAGCCGACTTTTATCCGATAAAACGTAAATGAGTTAATTATGAAAATGTGGATTTGTTATAATGTTGTGGCCATTGGGCAAGTGATTACTATGCTTAAATTGTATGCATATGTATGTTAATGGTATGTGTTGAATGCATAACTATATTGTGAATATGTATGCATTTTCAAGAATGTTGTGTGTCATTTTGCATGTAAGCATAATGTATGCATTCTTGTGCTGTGGGATTCTTTGTGAATCAGTTGTAGCATCGTGTGCTCATGTGGAGTGTGAGCGATGACTACAACAAGATCGTGTGTCCATGTGGGGTGTGAGCGATCGGATTGTGTGCCCATGTGGGGTGTGAGTAATCCAGAAACATCGTGTGCCCGTGTGGGGTGTGAGCGATGGGTGATTTAATCACATTGATTGTGTGCCCGTGTGGGGTGTGAGCAATCAGATTATGTGCCCGTGTGGGGTGTGAGCAATCCTGAAACATTGTGTGCCCATGTGGGGTATGAGCAATGGGGAACATCGTGTGTCCGACGGGGAGTTACTTTAGGTAACAAGCGATGGTTCTATTTGGTTCCTGAGTGAACTTGCTGAATGTTAAGTCGGTACCGCATTGCATCTGCATAGAGTCGTATGTCAGTTTCTATGAGTTGCATTTAATACATTGTATGTATATGCTGAAATAAACATGATTGTGCATATGTTTATTTGGAATGATGTGAAACAATTGGTATGTGTGAAGGACATACTTGCAGATATATATATGCATGTTGATATGTATATATGTATGTGATTTTATACATTGTATGTATATGCTGAAATAAACATGATTGTGCATATGTTTATTTGGAATGATGTGAAACAATTGGTATGTGTGAAGGACATACTTGCAGATATATATATATGCATGTTGATATGTATATATGTATGTGATTTTATACATTGTATGTATATGCTGAAATAAACATGATTGTGCATATATTTATTTGGAATGATGTGAAACAATTGGTATGTGTGAAGGACATACTTGCAGATATATATATATATATATATATATATATATATATATATATATATATATATATATATGCATATTGATATGTATATATGTATGTGATTTTATACATTGTATGTATATGCTGAGATAAACATGATTGTGTATATGTTTATTGGGAATGTTGTGAAATGATTGGTATGTGTGAAGGACATACTTGCAGATATATATATGCATGTTGATATGTATATATGTATGTGATTTATACATTGAATGTATATGTGTGATTTAAACATAGCTTGTCGTATGTTTATGCGGAATGAATGTAAGTGAAGAATAGACATAAATAATATAAGATTTATGTGTATTGATAAAAGAAGATACATTGCGATGTATGTGAGTTATGTGATCAGGGTTGAATATGATTTGTGTTATGTGAATGAAATGGTGATAAGTATGCGTATAAGTATGCTTTAAGTTGTGTATGAATGTTATGTTGTGGTGAGAATATGTTGATGTATATGTTATATGTTGTGATATATAATTATATGCAATATTATTATGATAATGTTTCTCACCCTTCTGCTGTTTTATGATGCTCTATGAGGCATTGCAGATTAGATGTGCCGGAGTCGTTTTTGTGAAGCTTGTCTTCATATCTTTTGGTCGGTCGGCTCTGATATGTAGTACCGTGTAGTTAGGCGGCCTTGTGCCTTTTTGGGGATACATTTGTATATGTATTCGTTGTGGATACGTTTTGTATAACATGATATATTGGTACACTTCTAACTTGTAGATATATTTTGATAAATATATAAGTTGAAGTTGTTGATGATTTAAGTTTTCCGCTGTGCAAATTTATAATTAAGATATGGGTGTAAGGATTGAAATTCCTTTGTGGATAGCTACCCCATTGTTGCATATCTGTTTGAGCAGGTGTTGTATGTTTTAATTTTACGTAATGTGGCATGCTCCTTTTTATGCTTGATTTAAATTATACTCTGACGACATTTTATTTATGCCTAAATGATTTAATGTATGATTTGGGGGTATAGAAAGGGGGTGTTACACAACACACAAAAATTGATGGTTCAAACTTAATCGATGCGCAATAAGTAGTGCTCAGCTTCAAACAAAATCTAAACATGATTATGAACTAACTTCTAAACGAAAATAATAAGCAACTTATCACAAGCAATCAAATGTTCGAACGAGAATCACCTATTTAACTCAAATGAGTCATGATCAATATCTATAAGGGACAAAACACTCTCATAAGTAATTGTGCCAGCATCCAAAACAATTCATGCATTCATCTATCAAATTCAACAAGGAAATCAAGGAAACAAAGATCTCATAAGGGCTTCTCAATGTTGTAACATGGTAAGAGTGAACAAGAAATATATATATATATATATATATATATATATATATATATATATATATATATATATATATATATATATATATATATATATATATATATATATATATATATATATATAACTCAAATGAGTCATGATCAATATCTACAAGGGACAAAACACTCTCATAAGTAATTGTGCCAGCATCCAAAACAATTCATGCATTCATCTATCAAATTCAACAAGGAAATCAAGGAAACAAAGATCTCATAAGGGCTTCTCAATGTTGTAACTTGGTAAGAGTGAACAAGAAATATATATATATATATATATATATATATATATATATATATATATATATATATATATATATATATATATATAAGGCCAATGATTCAAAGTGGTTATCAAAAAAATTTCAAAATTTTGAAGAACAACCGACTTAATCACACCTCAATCCAATTCACTTTTCTCCTTTATTTTTATTTTCTCCAGAAGAACTTATGTGCCTATATTCAGAAGATCTGGATATGATCAATAGTTTAGAAGCTGAAGTGATCTTGGATCAACATGAAGATTTTAACGAAGATGAAGACATGCTATCACTTATGTTTATAATGTAATGGTCATCTTAAATGGAAGAATCTCCATGATAGATCTTAAGGATCTAAAAATGTTGGTTTCTCTAGATCTACCTCTGATGAAGGTAAGTCTGTTGACAAGAAATCACTTGAAACAAGTAAATTGTGTTTTGTCATGTCAGGTGAGTCTACCTCAACTTAAAAAGGGACAAGCCTATGAATAAAGCATGTAAAGTTTAAAAGAAAATGCTAAAGAACACACAATATGGTTCTATGTTCTATGAAGGCATCAGAAGAAGAATGAACTAACATAGCATTTTGAGCGGATGTTAGAATGTTTGATGCATAAGGTATCTCCAGAAAGAAAGTAGTTTCTTATGCAGCCAAAATTATTTGTAATGAAGATGCTCTTAGTGGTTCAGACGCAACACTGATCACGTTATCGGGATTCTAACTGTTTTCATGGAATTAGGACATCTACTATGATTCTGGAAAGCTTCGCAGATTTTTGATGTGATCGGAAATGAAAATCAACAAACTGTCAGAAGCCTGGAATAACAACACACATAAGGTCAAAATTTTTAAGTTCTTGTTGTATGTGTGTTAATGAAGAGAAATTTTCTTAACATAGAAAACTAAGTCTTGTCAGCTTGAGAAATGCATCTCAGCTGAACAAAATTTAGTTTCTCAGAATGTTGTACATAGTTTCTTTTCAGAAGCTCTTGATAAGGTACGTCAGAAAGACAAGTTATCCATTGTTTGATGTTTCTAACTCAAGACATCTTAGAACTTTTGTACCTTTATCTGCTTGAACATTTGAAAATGCATATATCATTGTTCACAAGAAGCATGTTATTGATTTTATTTTATTTAGTCAACAATGATATATGACATGTCTCAATTATTAAGGGAGACTATTAAGTCTCAATCATTATATTATCTTATGTATACACATTCAGAACAAACGTATATATAATGAGATCATTTGGAAGATACAAAAATTCAAATTTTTGAATTGTTGAAATGAGGCGACCATAAGGATTATTATAGATAGCAAACTAACTTGTGGTCACATATTAGAGATCGAATAATTTGGAGATCATCAGGATGTTTGACTCTGATTCTTTTGGATGTCTATATATAATGGGAATTTTAAATCAATAAATGACTATAAGTATTTATGTCAATTGGTTGCATATAGTAAAAGGTTTTGAAAGACAACTCGAGCTATATTGTGACATAAATCAGTCGGATAATGTTTCAACAACTATTTTATAAAGTTCATTGACTTATAAGTTGTTGTTGTTGTTGAAGGATATAACATATAGTTAGAAATTGTATGCTAGTTGACTTACTAATTTAAGACTTGACATATAAGGTATTTCATATGATTGTTGGCACTAAGGATGTCCTGGATTAGTGAGAGTCACTCATTCTTTATGTTTTATAATATTGTTTTGATATCGATACCGACTTTATGTTAAGATTACCTGCATAAATAAAGTTTATAAGGTTATTATTGTTATAACCATTTCTGTATCGTTTGTGCAAATATTGAATTTGAAAACTTCGGTTTGATCTTAATAAAGAATTCAGTTGGACCAATTGGAAATAAGCATGATTCAAATATCACATTACATGAAATTTTCATGCCACTCATCCATACCGATCTATGTCATCAAGTACATTTAAGTGGTGGTCGTCGAGATTTCGTCACGTTATACGTCAGTGACAATAGCCGCGGTGGTCCCTTTATTGATGTATGAGGTGAACCAGATTGTAAAGTTGAAATCTAAAAATAAATAGCATTCGGATGCACGCCTACAGAATTGTGATATAATTATTAAAAATATATTGCCCAAGTAGGAGATTGTTGAAATATTTTATAATTTAAATATTATTTGATTATTATATTTTAATAATTATTATGTGGACATATATATTTTAATTATATTAATTATTTATAAAATTAAGAGTCTTAATTGATTAAGTCGTCAAATAAATTTATAAGATTATTTAGATTTTTATTTAGTAATTAATTAAATAATAATTTAATAAATGAAAAAGTTCATAGTTCTTTAGTTGGATATTGAAAGATGAGAGATAATCATGCTACTATTGTTAACTAGACTAAACCTCTTATTCAAATCCTCAAAATGAATGTTAATGGTGTTCACACTTTTAATAATGATTTGTCAGTATGCAGAGATATTCTTAGAAATCACAATAGTGATTTTGTGAAAGATTTTTTGTTTCCTAACCGAATAGTTCAAGTATTTCGATCTTTGGTGAATCTTGGACCCTTCGAATTAACATTTATTTGGTGTGTGATATTGGTTTCAAATGACATTATTTTTTAAACATTATCATTTTCCTTTACAATTTTATGAAGCCCATACAAATTACTAGTACTCTCCTTCGATTTTACTTCTCAATGATATTTTAGTTCTACTTCATAGTCAAGATTTAAATAATACTATTTGTTTTTCTCCGAGAAATACATAAATGTGCTCATTTACTTGCAAAACATGGATATGATGTTATTTTTTTTTCTTCCTATTTTTGTTGTTGATTAACTTCCTCGTTATTTATATTCTCTTTAAACAACTGATGTTGGATAGTCTAACTCCAATCTTTTGAGTTTAATATTATTTGACATTCTTTATTTAAAAAAAAGAAGTTAATTATTATACTCTACTTATTATACATTGAATATGGAAAAATAAAATAAAAGTAATTAAAATTATATCATGAAAAAATATTGAAAACAACAAAATTTATTTGATAAGTTTAAAAGTAACCCATGAAAAGAAAGAGAATTGTAATTTAGAATTAGACCATTGTTATTTTTTTAGGATAAATTCATTGCATACAAAGAGAAATAAGTATTTATAATCAAAAGAGAAGTAATTTTTTTATTGCCTAAAAAAACCAAAGCATTATTTTTCTCAATTAGAATGACAAACTGAAATAGTTAGTCAAAGCTATACGTATTTTAAAATTCTCCACATTAAAACAAGTATTTAAATGCAAATATCCTTATTTTATGCATTTTAACAGTTTTAAATTTCCATTTATTCTAAAACTCTACACAACTTTTGTTTAAATTAGCAAATTCCAAATCTCGATCTCACCCACTACCTTGACCTTGCACCCGCTAGCAGCCGTTCACTTTTGAAAGTCATTCGAGGGTATTTCCGTCATTTCGATTAAATCCCCTTTCTTCCTTTTCAATCTTTCACTTTAAATACGGAAAAACTCATCTTCGGAGTTTCACTTGACAACACTTGAACCCCTTCTCAATTTATTACCACCGTGCCGGAGACCGAGTTCCGGCGACTTCTCTGCTCGGAACTCACTCCATTTTTGTTATTTCCCAAACAAATTCTCTCATTTTCTTCTTCCTTGCTCAGATTGGAAGAAGAAAAAACTGAAAATGAGTTCAGAATTGACTTTCAGAGGACACGAAGCACAGCAAGTGAACGACGAGTACTCGCCGAAGCCAAACAAACCATGGCTCTCCGAAATTCGTCCGATTCGTTACATGCTTCGTGAACAGCGACTCGTTTTCGTGTTGATTGGAATCGTCATAGCCACCTTATTCTTCACACTCGCACCATCCTCCTCTTCAACCTACTCCTCCTCCTCCTCATTTCCAGCCGTCCGTTACGAGCCGAATCCGATCTCGTACTTCGAGCACGAATCCAAATCCACGCCGTACCAGCAACGGTCCGCGGCGTTTCATTCGTTCGGGAAAGTTCCTTTAGGGCTTAAGAGAAAGGGGCTTCGAATCGTGGTGACCGGAGGAGCCGGTTTCGTTGGATCCCACCTAGTGGATCGGTTGATTGAAAGAGGTGATAGCGTGATTGTTGTTGATAATTTCTTCACCGGAAGAAAAGAGAACGTTATGCATCATTTTGGAAACCCTCGATTTGAGCTTATACGACACGACGTAGTTGAGCCACTTTTGCTTGAAGTTGATCAGATCTATCATCTTGCTTGTCCTGCTTCACCGGTTCATTACAAGTTCAACCCCGTTAAGACTATTATATCCTTTTTTAATTTAATTTAATTTTTTTATTATTTATATTTATCGCATTCGAATTCGAATTCATTGTTTATATTGTTTAGAGTCCTTAATTCATTGTTTACAAGACGAATGTGGTGGGAACATTGAACATGCTTGGATTGGCTAAGAGAATTGGAGCTAGATTCTTGCTAACAAGTACCAGTGAGGTTTATGGTGATCCTCTGCAGCATCCTCAGAAGGAGACTTACTGGGGAAACGTTAATCCCATCGGTAAGTAGAATTAATTATTTTTAATTAATTCGATTGAATGGAGATTAAGATTAGGGTTTTTGTTTGGATGTGGATTTGAATTCCGAACATTGCATGTTGTGAGTGATTTCTTTTTCAAACGCCAAAAACTATTTTTTTATGCCTTTTTTGGCTAACCAATAAGACACGTGGAAGGTGGCAAGAGGACCGTGTTTATTTCAATGAATTTGAGGGTGCGTTGAGATTACCGTGATTTGCTGGTCCACTAAATCAACGGCCCAGATCGTTGTTGGTGAAAAACTTATGTCCGCCGTACGCTTTCCCTCGTCGTTGAGCTGGCGGCGGCGGTAATTATGGGGTTAAAGAAGGATCTGAGGAGAGTGAGGGCAATTTGGTCCGAAAGAGGGTTTTTTTGTCATTTTTTGTGGGGATAGTGTTAGGTAATTTTCGTCTGATGATAATGATAATAAAGAAATTGTTGTGATGTGAGACAGGTGTCCGAAGTTGCTATGATGAGGGTAAGCGTACGGCTGAGACATTGACTATGGATTATCACCGAGGGGCTGAAGTGGAGGTCATTTTCACTTTCCTTTTATATTATATCAAATTGTTTGTTGGATTGGATTCAATTGATTCATCGTGAAGTGTGTTTTTCAGGTTAGAATTGCTAGGATCTTTAACACATACGGACCCAGAATGTGCTTAGATGATGGACGTGTTGTTAGTAACTTTGTTGCTCAGGTAGACCCTTTAGTTTCAATTATAATGTCATGGGTTGTTGTTGGGTTTATTTAATACTAATGATTATGATATTTTATTTGAAATTATTGTTTCTAATCGGTGTCCTTTGTGCAGGCATTGAGGAAGGAGCCTTTGACAGTTTATGGGGATGGGAAGCAAACAAGGAGTTTCCAGTATGTCTCTGACTTGGTAAGCATTTTCACTTTTCTAAGCACTACGCTTATCTGGCTTGGTCTTTGTTTCTTATGAAATTCAATTTAAAAAAATGTTTTATTCTTAGTTGAAAATGATTTAATCTTTTTTTTTTATTATTATGCTGCACTCTTTCCGCTCCACCATATAAACCTTTTTGATAAATCACTCATAAATATAAATATATGTGAAGGTGTCACAAGTCACAATTTATTAACCATTAACTAAACACAATTTATTAACCATTAACTAAACACAATTATTCTCTAACCACATTTTTTAAGTGTATGTTCAAACGCAAATTATAGTAATTGATATAATGTATATTTAAAACTTGAATATCATATACTCTCTACTGTTCTTATTATATTCTTATTATAAGAAAAAATTCACTTTTTAGATATATTGAATAATCAATATCAAGACTATTTTTTTCCTATAAACCCGAGGAAGAGGAAGTATATTTGAGTACATTTTGAATGTTAATGAATGAATATTTAATTGTATATTTTAACACTTAAAAAATTATGGTAAATGTTGTTAAGTATGTTCAGTAAGTATTTTATGAGTTATGATATTTTGTTTTATACATTAACCATCAATTAAACATATATTATTAACTACATACTTTAAATTTATGTATCAAAGTGTCTTTTCGTTTTCTTATGTTGAAGCTTTAAAACAAGTTCTCCCCATGTGCATGCAGCACATTAACTGAAACAATTCCCGGCTTTCTGTCAATGGTCTTTTTCTCTCATAATTAAATCTGATGGTAACTTTGAAGATCATGCTGTTATTTATTATGTTATATATGTGTACATTGTACATTTCACTCAGAAGCATTTGCACGTGACTGGAACCTTGATTAAAGGCCCGGGTGGGCCATCTCCTATTATGGCAGATTGTACAATTAAAAAGTTGTAAAAGATCATCTCCGACATCAATTGAAAATGTGGCATAGCAAAAATAATTCAAAGTGTCTGCATCGTGTATAAGATGGATGCATGAAGTTGATGCATAACACGTGTCCCTTGAATTTTAATTAGATTATGGGCTAGCTATGTCTTTGGATTCAGAATCTTTCTCAAGATGCTGTTGTTTACTCATTATTGTGATATTTATGTTGGCACAGGTGGAGGGTCTAATGCGTCTTATGGAAGGAGAACATGTGGGACCTTTCAACCTTGGAAATCCTGGTGAATTTACCATGCTTGAACTTGCCAAGGTAAAGATTACTCATTTTCATCCCACTAATTAACCCAAAAGCCATGATCATTCAACTAAGCTAATTTAAGCTTTATTCATTTACTCATATTCATCATGATACTTGGCATGGAATAATAGTTTCTTCATATCTAATCTCAATTTCCCTAAAACCAGAAATAGTTAGTCCAATTCTTTGGTTGACTAGTTGTTTTCTACATTCATTATTCTTTCCATTGATTTTCTAAGAATGTGGATGAGAATGAAGACTGTTAGTTTTGGACTGGTTATTTTCTGTCGGTGAATTCAGTAACTTCAGTCTTACATCTGGTAAACCTCATTATTGAATGCATAAATATTTGTACGTTTGGTGTAGGTGGTCCAAGAAACAATTGACCCAGAGGCCAAGATAGAATACAGGCCCAATACAGAGGATGACCCACACAAGAGAAAGCCTGATATAACTAAGGCTAAGGAGCAACTTGGCTGGGAACCCAAAGTGGACCTGCATACGGGCCTCCCACTCATGGTTTCTGACTTCCGGCAACGTATTTTTGGGGACCATAAGGAAGGTGGAACAGTGGCCTAATTCTTGATGGTGGTATGTTTATGTCCTGTGTATCTTAGAGAGTGAGAAAAGGAAAATATTAGTCTGAGGATAACGACACTACACTAGGGTGTTGTTTCCCATTAGTTACAGCAGCATATGAGCTCTTCTTGAGTGTCCCTTTTGTTGTTCCTTCTCCAGCATATTTTCTCTCTTTCAAGAATTTATTGATAGCCATAGCCAGCCATGATTTCATTTATCAAATTTCCTGCCACCTATATGGTTCTATTTCTATTTTTTTTATGTGATTGTTATGTACAAGTGACTACAGTTATAGTTATTACAACATTTTACCTTATTATATTTTGCTTGAACTTCACTAATCATTACCTCCTGTTTTCAATTTGATTTCTGGTTTTAGTGTTTGTTGCCTTCCTAGAAATAAGGGCCCAAGGATTAGGCGCTCATTTTATTTTTATGCTTGATTTTATATCGCGATGATGATTACTATACATGATTTTCTTCACGGACTAAACGAACATTATCATTTTCTCATATTAGACAATGAAAAACAGATTTAGTTCAGGGGACTGGCCTTGAGGTCTTATGTCCCTGTTTGAGTTTAGTCTCCCACAGTCTTGCATGAATCATTTGATTTTGAACCCATTATATTATGAACCAAGGGAATAATGTTGACCACAATATATGTAACATTACCATATTTCAAAATGCCCAATAAGGCAGGTTTATAATTTCTACAGTGATGATGCGGCACGAGTGCGGCCTTCTTGATACTCATTAATGTTACTGCCCTTGTAAGTTGGAATGGGTAAACAAAACTCCGAACTTGCCTTGCTATTAACTCTTTTGTCCAACCAGCTAATTATGTCTCCCAAAACAAGTTCAATATTTTCATCAGTCTCACCAGATGTTAACCCATGCCACATTCCAGGGTAGAATTTCATGGTCTTGTCTACACTACTAGCTCTATCATACAATGCCTTGCTTATTTCCGGGTCTGTCACTTTATCTTCCTCTCCATGTAACACCAAAAAAGGCAATGTCACCTGCTCAAAGTTCACATTGTGAGACCCAAACCAGGGTAATTGTTTTAGCTAAAACCAAGATTCAAAAACCAAGTTTGTGTGCAATTCACCTCATGTAAAGTCTTTTCAACACTTAAACTAGCTCTAAGCAACTCCAAAGCTGTTTTTAACCTTGGTTTGCCCTGATATATTAACTTGTTTTTCCTTATCTGCAAAAGAGTACATAATTAACTTTGGCAGATCATAAACATGAAGTCTCAACTAAAGAAAAAAAGGTGATAAGCGTCACCATTTCTCGTTTGGTACGATCTTTGAATGCTGAGTTGATGACATCCTTTGCAGGAACTATTTTCCACTTGGGAATTACTTCTTCCAATCCTGTCAATATACTAACAACAACGGGATGTGGCTTCAACGTCTCTGATATCTTACACATTGGTGCCACGAAAACGGCTCCGTCCCAAAATGAAGGGTCCTTTTTATGTAATAGTAGGGCCACTGCTCCTCCCATTGATTCTCCATATAAAAATTTGGCCTTTCCCTTGTACTCTTGGAGCTCTGAAATACTCAAATGAATCAATAACTCAACTGAGCATAAAAATGTTTCTAAATGTTTGAATTTTGAACAATGATATTATTACCGCAAATTGATTTGTAAAAGCTGGAACAGTCGTCTACAATGTTGTCAAATTTGGTTATGTAACAACGAACACCTGCAGATTGTCCATGTCCTTCATAGTCCATACCGAACACACCATATCCTGCAGAGGCTAATTTCTCTCCAATTTCTAGAGGCATGGTACAAACAATTAATTTTAATTAATCATTACAGTACTAAGGAATTGATCAAATTAGATGTTACTCTAATCAAATCCATTTGTACTTTTTCTTTACCAAATCCATTTGTACTTTCTATTTCAAACATAATTCGTCCCAAAATATTTAATATATATATATATATATATATATATATATATATATATATATATATATATATATATATATTTGAACACAACGTAGAGCCTGTAAATGCACTAGACGTGTGTCCAGGCTAGAAGTTACACTTTGTAGCTTGTGATTTCCACGGTGAGAGAGAAGTGAGACATGCTTTTCCAGTTTCCAATGCCAAATCAAATATACATGTACAGGCCAGAAGCTACACTTTGTAACTTGTAATTTCCACGGTGGAAGAGAAGTGGGACGTGCTTTTACAGTTTCCAACGCCAAATCAAACATACACGTACAGGCCAGAAGCTACACTTTGTAGCTTGCGATTTTCACGGTGGGAGAGAAGTGGGATGTGCTTTTACAGTTTCCAACGCCAAATCAAACATACACGTACAGGCCAGCTACACTTTGTAGCTTGTGATTTGTGATTTCCACGGTGGGAGAGAAGTGGGACGTGCTTTTACAGTTTACAACGCCAAATCAAACATACACGTACAGACCAGAAGCTACACTTTGTAGCTTGTGATTTCCATGGTGGGAGATAAGTGGGATGTGCTTTTACAGTTTCCAACGCCAAATCAAACATACATGTAGAAGTAATTAATTTGTCCAATCTATAATTTTATTTGTATTTAGGCTAAATTACAATTTTGGTCCCCTGTTTTATCAAACTCACGATTTTAGTCCTCTATTTCCTTTTTAATAGTACATGAACAGTAATTGTTTTTTGGACCAAAATTAGGATGGGAACCAAAATTGGGATGAGGACCAAAACCGTTTAAAAAGAAAATAGGAGAAAATAGGAGGACTGAAACCGTGAGTTTGGTAAAACATGAAGACCAAACTGTAAGTTAACCTTGTATTTAATTGATATTTTTAATTATCTATAATATATTTTTGATGTTTGACAATTAACATGGCAAATTTCATCTAAATTCATTATATTTATTATGAATTCAATAAAATAGACGTCCTCTTCTCTTTTGTTTGTCTGATTTTGAAATGGAGAGTGATTTTTACCTCTACATTGGTCTAGTATTTTTAAAACTATTCAAAAAATTTAACATAGAACATTATCGTGCTCTTTGTTGTAACACATGAGATAATGATTCAGGACCGACCTATTGATAAAATCAGTATAACCTTAGAAAAATATAAAAAGTTATTTAATAACAAAATTTGTATTCTAATTTTTTTAATAAAAAGTTAATAAAATTTTAATTAAAATTAATATTCGTTATACAAAATTTCAAACAAAAATAATAATTACATTAGAAATAATTTTACTTATATACTATTAGTGCAATGTATTTGAAAAAAATTATGAAATTGTCATCTTTTATTTGAAAAAAATTAATTTCAAATAATTTAAAATATAATAATAATAATAATAATTTTAATTTGTAATTGTGAGATATTGGAACGAATTTTAGGTTTAGTATGTCGTCGAAGTCTGCTCACATGTTGTTGTTTAATTGGATCTTGTATTATGAATCTAATTATTTAAATTAATCTGTATCCTAAATTAGCTTGTAATGGGTAATTGTTATAAAAACCCATTAGGTTAGTGTGTTAGTTTTATTATAAATAACATACTAGTCTCTTATATTTTGCATAAGGGAAAATAGGAAGATAAAACCCTAATTCAATAGTGAGAGAGGTTATTTGTAATTCTGGTATACTTGTAATCTTGTTGAAAGAGAAATGAAAGAATATCAGTTTATAATCAATCCTTGTTGTTATCTTTGATTACCCTAAACCTTAACCCTTGTGGATTTCCTAACTGGTCAAGAACCAATTATACTTTATTTCTAAGGTATCCGATTCACAACAAATTGGTGCGGTGAACATGGAGAAGATGTCTTCAACAAAATATGAGATTGAAAAATTCACCGGAGTGAACGATTTCGGTCTGTGGCGCTTGAAGATGAAATCCATATTTGTTCAACAGGGTTGTTTGGAAGCGTTGAAGGGAGAGATAACCATGAATGTTGCGTTGACGGAAGTTGAAAAGACGACCATGATTGAGAAAACACACAAGGAGACGACGATGTCAGAGTTAGGGTTGAAACTTGAAGGTTTAAACATGACCAAATCGTTAGTGAATCGACTCTACCTAAAGCAAGTCTTGTATTCATTCAAGATAAGTGAAGACAAAATGTTGGCTGAGTAGTTGGATATGATCAACAAGCTGATTCTTGATCTTGAAAATATTGATGTGAAGATCGATGATGAAGATCAAGCGTTGTTGTTGTTATGCGCTTTTCCTAGAACACATGCTCACTTCAAAGAAACCCTCTTGTATGGAAGAAAGTCTTTGACCTTTGAAGATGTTCAATCTGCCTTGTACTCTAAGGACTTGAACGAACGAAAGGAGCATAAACCTTCGACGGTTGGTAAAGGTTTGACTGTTAAGACAAAATTCTTGCAAAAGGATGATAAGAAGGGCAAAAGTCAGCAGAAGTCTTATAGTGTTGAAGCATCTGGTGTTCGATGTTATCATTGTAAGGAGGATCACATTTGAAAGGTGTGTCATGAACGCCTAAAAGATCATGGAGGTAAGGATAATGCCAACACGACCATTGTTCAAGATGATTTCGAATCATCTGATGTTCTTGTGGTTTCAAGCGGCGACTCAAGAAAAGAGTGGATTATGGATTCAGGTTGCATTTGACACATGAGTCCAAACAAAGATTTGTTTGAGGAGCTATGTTATCAATATGGTGGATCGGTGCTGCTGGGAAACAACAAAGCTTACAGAATTGCAGGTATGGATTGTAAGATTCAAGCTCCATGACGAGTCAACAAGGTTATTGACCGAAGTTAGGTATGTACCTGACTTGAAGAGAAATTTGATTTCTCTTGGTGAGTTCTACAAAAAGGGATATGTTTTTCAAGGAGAGAAAAGTATTCTAAGAGTCATGAATGTGTCAAAGGAAGTCTTGAGAGGCGTGAAGAAACAAGGCTTGTATACCCTTGAGGCTGAAGTTGTAAGTGATTCGACAAATGTTGTATCCACGGAACTGTTGTCGAAGACAAAATTATGGCACATGAGATTGGGCCATGTAAGCGAGAGAGGCTTGGTTGAACTGGGGAAACAGAACCTGGTAGGTGGTGACAAAGTCGAGAAGTTTGAGTTTTGTGAACCTTATGTATTCGGTAAATCCTGTAGGGTGAAGTTTAACAAAGGTAAACAAAGAATACATGGATCTCTTGATTACACCCATGCTGATCTTTGGGGGCCTGCAAGGAATCCTTCACATTCTGGTGCAAGGTGTTTTATATCCATAATTGATGATTATTCCAGAAAGTTATGGGTATTCATTAAGACGAAAGATTAAACTTTTGAAAATTTCAAGAGTTGGAAGGTTCTGGTCGAAACTCAAACTGGTAGAAAGATCAAGAGGTTGAGAACTGATAATGGCCTTGAATTCTGCAATGAAACTTTTGACAGTTACTGTGTCGAGTTTGGGATTGCAAGGCATAAAACTATAATAGGTACTCCTCAGTAAAATGGTCTAACTGAGAGATTCAATCGAACAATCCTCGGAAAGGTTAGATGTATGTGTTGGTGTAAGCCCTAGAGGCCAATACTTTTTGGTACTTGTATCGGATTATTCGTTTAATAATAAAAGGCATTTCTTTATTATGTTTGTCTTTCAGAATAATAAAGTCCCTAGAATAGTTAGTCTGTTTAATGAAATGTGAAGTGTGACTTAATCATGAGATCCCATTAAACATAAAGACATTATTCTTAAAATATCCGTAGTCAAGCTTTATTGCAAAGTGGGATAACATTAAAGCATTGAGACTATTATGAAGATAGACTGATGATCACATCTCATGGATCATGGATAAAGAGTTATCAAGTCTTGACATAGGTATAAATATTAGGAGTAATATTTATACCGGATTGACCCGCTATGAGAATACTACATAGTATGTTATGCAAAGTGTCATAAGTTATTCTCATGGTGATAATGGTGTATTACCACCCTTCGACCTGAAACCACTATGGACCCTAGATGTAGAGTCGGGTGCTTTATTGCTGATCAAACATTATCCGTAACTGGATGATCATAAAGACAGTTGATGGGCACTCCACGAAGCATGCTGAGGGACATGAGTGTCCTAGATGGAATTTGCCAATCCTGCATAACAGGAGAAATGTCTAAGGGCCCAATATTGAACTGGACAAGGATGACACAGTGTATGCCTTGTGTTCAATATAGACATTGGGGCAAAAGGGTAATTGTACAAACATATATTATCACGAAAAAGGTTTTGTCAGATCACATGACATTTTCGTGACTTGGGTAGCAGTGATGTGTTGCTAGATACCGCTCACTGTTTATTATGTTAAATATATAATTTAATATAATTACCAACGTTACGAAATCCTACAGGGTCACACACATAAGGACAGTTTGATGAGAGATAGAGAAATCAAAGGAACACCGTAAGGTACGGTGCACTTAAGTGAAAAATAGAAATTCAGATAATATAATAATAATTATTGTTATTTTATAATGGTTATAAAATAATAATAAAATAAATATATTTATTATAATAATAGTTATTATAATAATATATAATATTATTATGGATCATGTGAATTGGGCTTTTAGCCCGCAGCCCACAAGAGAGTCTATAAAAAGGAACCCTTGTGATGAAGCTTTTACTTGATGCAATTTCGTTTTTGATTCTCACTCAAATAATTCCGTTCGTAAGCAGCTAGCACTGTGACCGGAAGCTGTTCGTGTGGACTGAGTAGAGGCGTTACACTTCATCAACGCTTGTGATCGCTGCATCAAAGATCTGAATCGCCACAAAGAGGTAACGATTCTATCACTGACCATGCTCATTCGTAAGGATCACTAAAGGAAAATTTTTGTTTTCCGCTGCGTTTAGATCGCAATTTTCCTTCAGTGGTATCAGAGCCACTTACGAAACCATGGATCTGATAGCTGTTAAATTTCCGTTTTTTTCTGTATTTGATTCGATTAAAACACAGAACGAATTTAACAATAAACGATTAATTAAATTTGGCATCTGTTGTGTACGATTTGGATGATTGATGTTGATTATGCTTCAGAAACCGACATTAGTATGGTGAAGTTGTGCGATACATTGATCATCCATAGGTTACACAATTAGATCGATCACTTTTATATAAGATATAAGAAATTCTGATGCAAAGATGGTATATGGGATATACTGTTTTGATTTCATCCATTCAATCACATAAGGATTGTAATTCTTTTGAAAGATCATCATTTTCATTCGCTTCGGAATCCGACGTTAGTATGGTGAAGCAATGACATGTTGATCTATCATATTGAGTTATCAATCGAGTTGTGTTTGACGGCATGAAATTGTTGCATTAGGATTAATGGCAGTACAAGTGTTGTATTGCCGCAGACTTTTCCGGTTGGGGTTGTAAATGCACAAAAGTTGTGCAGGAAACGACGTGAAATACAATGAAGTGTTCATAAAATTTTTCGCCGGGGCGCTGCCCCTGACAACCCCGCAAGGAGGCGCTGCCCCCTTGACCCCCGGCTAAGTCTGCAAAGTGTGATCAATCAGCCGAAATTTAATTTAGTTTATTTAATTATCGGAATTTTAAACTAATAATAAAAGTGTGTTTATTATTATTTATTTGTGGTGATCAGTTATGGCCTTAGTTTTACCTTTATTATTGTTTTGGGATTTTTAAATACGGCCTGCGAGTCGTGCCTCTCTCTCAATCTCTTTATGTAACTTCTTTTCTCATCTCACTCCCTCGTATGTAAAACGAGTTTTCTTATATGTAATGTAATATTATGTTATGAAGAAAAAGGAAGTATTCAATATTAAAGGAGGATAACCTTGGAGATCATGCTTGGAGAAGCTTAGATCGTTATTAGGTTAGCTTAGGTTCTCTCATTGGCTTGAGAGAACAATTGCGTTAGGGGCCATAATTGTATCTTTTTATATGTATGTTGATGCATGTAATTGTATGTTGATGCATGTGAGAGACGTTTTGCATGTTAAGCCGGTGAGATCAAACTAATAACAAATTCCCTCAAAATTAAATATTAAGTTTATGCTTTCCAATTTTTAGCACTCATCAAGACTAGTATCGAGCATTGTAGGTTTCGCCTACGCGAGGTGCATGTTCTATATTAGTAAGGTGTGATGGGATAATTGTAATATCCAATTGCTAAAACAATGGGTCAAACTTAACTAAACAAATTATAATAAGATTATACATGTTTAGAAGCAAGAATTGGGAATGATTCATGTGTTGGATCAGAATAAGGAGTTATTCACCCAATTGAAAATATTCGAGAGTTGTATGAGATACAATTGGAAGGAGTTCCTACCTAAATAACTTAGTTTTGTGTAATCAGCCTAACGCTGACTTAAAACAAAGTGAAAAATGGATCTCGACCCACTAGAAAGTCTTCCAACGGGATTTTCCGAATCAAATGATGAGGGTCATTTGTTTTGAATAAAATAGTGGGAGCATATTTGATTAAAGGCCTAATTAAATATGTTGTTTTAATGATACTTATATTTTCATATTTCTCTTGTAGATTACCATGACAACAAACACATCGAACAATATTTTGCGATCCATCCTAGATAAGGAAAAATTGTCTGGGACAAATTTCCTGGATTGACACCGTAATCTGAGGATTGTCCTCAAGCACGATAAGAAGCTGTATGTCTTGGAGACACCAGTTCCTGAGGAGGAACCTCCTAGTTCTGCACCAAAGGCAGAAAGAGATGCTTATAAGAAGCATTTCGATGATGCCAATGAAACCGCTTGCCTCATGCTTGCTACCATGAACTCTGAGTTGCAAAAGCAACACGAGAACATGTCTGCGTTCGATATGATCGGACATCTGAAAATGCTTTATCAAGAGCAAGCAAGAAATGAGAGGTTTCAGGTTTCAAAGTCCCTTTTTAACAGCAAGTTAGCTGAGGGAGCCCCTGTAAGTCCCCATGTACTCAAGATGATTGGGTATGTGGAGAACCTTGACAGATTAGGGTTTCCCCTTGGAAAAGAACTTGCGATTGATCTGATCTTGCAATCGTTGCCAGAGAGCTTCAGTCAGTTTGTCCTGAATTTCAATATGAATGACTTGGACAAAAGTCTTCCAGAACTGCTAGGCATGTTGAGAACTGCTGAGCAGAATATGAAGACAAAAGGGAAATCCATTCTGATGGTCAGTAATGGAAAGAAACAGAACAAGAGGCCCATCAAACAGGGTGGTAGAGGGAAAGGCAAGGAAGTTGCCAAACCCAAACCCACTCCTCCTGTTTTGAAGCCTAGTGGAGGAATAGCAAAGGAGGGCACTTGCTTCCATTGCGGTAAGACCGGACATTGGAAGAGAAATTGCCCAAAGTACCTGGAAGATAAGAAAAATGGAGTAGAGACTTCAAATTCAGGTATTTTTGTTATTGAAATTAATTTATCTACTTCTGCATCATGGGTATTAGATACTGGATGCGGTTCTCACATTTGTACTAATGTGCAGGGGCTAAAAAGGAGTAGAGATTTGGCAAAAGGTGAAGTTGACCTACGAGTTGGCAATGGAGCAAAGGTTGCTGCTTTAGCTGTAGGAACTTATGTTTTAACTTTACCTAGTGGTTTAATAATTCAGTTAGAGAACTGTTATTATGTACCTGCAATTAGCAGGAATATTATTTCCGTTTCTTGTTTGGACAAGTTTGGTTTTTCATTCATAATAAAGAACAATTGTTGCTCCATTTATTTGAATGATATATTCTATGCTACTGCAAAAATGAATAATGGACTATATGTCCTTGATCTTGAAATGCCAATTTATAACATTAATACTAAAAGGTTGAAACCTAATGAGTTGAATCCAACTTACCTTTGGCACTGTCGATTAGGCCACATAAATGAGAAACGCATTTCCAAACTCCATAAAGATGGACTCTTGGACTCTTTTGATTATGAATCATATGAGACATGCAGATCTTGTTTAATTGGAAAGATGACAAAGTCCCCATTCACAGGAAAAGGTGAAAGGGCTAATGATCTTTTGGCACTCATACATACTGATGTATGTGGACCACTGAACATACCAGCCAGAGGAGGTTTTCAGTACTTCATCACTTTCACTGATGACTTCAGTAGATACGGATATGTGTATTTAATGAAACACAAATCCGAGTCCTTTGAAAAGTTCAAGGAATTCAAGAATGAAGTACAAAACCAACTAGGGAAGAATATTAAAGTTCTTCGATCAGATCGAGGCGGTGAATATTTAAGCCTAGAATTTGATGACCATCTAAAAGAGTATGGGATTCTATCCCAACTTACTCCTCCTGGAACACCACAATGGAATGGTGTATCTGAGAGAAGAAATCGAACCTTGTTAGACATGGTCCGATCCATGATGAGTCACGCCGATCTTCCAAACTCCTTTTGGGGACATGCATTATTAACAGCAGCTTACACACTTAACCGTGTTCCATCCAAAAAGGTTGATAAGACACCATATGAGATATGGAGTGGTAAGAAACCACATATGTCTTACATGAAGATTTGGGGTTGCGAAGTTTACGTCAAACAACAAATTTCAACCAAGCTTGAGCCCAAATCTGACAAATGCTTATTTGTGGGATATCCTAAAGAAACAAGAGGATATTACTTCTACAATCCTTCTGAGGGCAAAGTGTTTGTCGCTCGAACTGGAGTCTTTCTGGAAAGGGATTTTATTTCCAAAGGAAACAGTGGGAGGAAAATAGAGCTTGAAGAAATTCAAGAATCACAAAACATTGAAACACCTATGGAGGAACTAGAGCAGGAAATACAAGTAGTTGTGGAAGAGCAACCTGCTCAAGTAGAACAAGACCAGCGTAGGTCAAGCAGGACACGTCACCAACCTGAGAGATATGGATATCTCATAAGTGATCAGGGTGATGTATTACTCATGGATCAAGATGAGCCTGTGACCTACAAAGAGGCCATAACTGGTCCTGAGTCTGAGAAGTGGCTAGAAGCCATGAAATCTGAAATGGATTCCATGTACACAAACCAAGTTTGGACCTTGGTAGAACCTCCTATAGGAGTTAACCCTATAGGATGCAAGTGGGTCTTCAAGAAGAAGACTGACATGGATGGTAAGGTACATACCTATAAAGCAAGACTGGTTGCAAAAGGCTATAAACAAATTCATGGGGTTGACTATGATGAAACCTTTTCACCAGTTGCAATGCTTAAATCTGTTCGGATTTTACTTGCCATCGCTGCATATCATGATTATGAAATATGGCAGATGGATGTCAAAACTGCTTTCCTTAATGGGAATCTTCTTGAGGATGTGTACATGACACAACCTGAAGGATTTGACATACCACAAGATGCCCAAAAGATATGCAAGTTACAGCGATCAATCTATGGATTGAAGCAAGCTTCCAGAAGCTGGAATCTTCGTTTTGATGAAACCGTAAAACAATATGGATTCATCAAAAATGAAGATGAACCTTGTGTCTACAAGAAGGTTAGTGGGAGAATGATCGTGTTTCTGGTATTATATGTAGATGACATATTACTCATTGGAAACGATGTCCCTACCTTGCAACAAGTGAAGACTTGGTTAGGGAATTGTTTTTCTATGAAAGACCTAGGTGAAGCAGCCTATATATTAGGAATTAGGATCTATAGAGATAGATCACAAAAACTGCTTGGCCTAAGTCAGAGTACATACATAGATAAAGTGTTGAGACGCTTTAATATGCATGATTCCAAGAAAGGATTCATACCTATGCAACATGGTCTGTGTTTATCAAAAACACAATCCCCTTCAACTAAGGAAGAAAGGGATCGCATGAATAAGATTCCATATGCATCTGCAATAGGATCTATCATGTATGCCATGTTATGTACTCGACCAGATGTCTCGTATGCATTAAGTGCAACGAGTAGGTACCAATCTGATCCCGGTGATGCTCACTGGGTAGCTGTCAAGAATATCCTTAAGTACTTGAGAAGGACTAAGGATTCATTCTTGATATATGGAGGTCAGGAAAAGCTTGATGTAATTGGTTACACTGATGCTAGCTTCCAGACAGATAAGGATGATTTTAGATCACAATCTGGTTATGTGTTCTGTCTCAATGGTGGCGCTGTGAGCTGGAAAAGTTCAAAGCAGGAAACAGTTGCTGATTCTACAACTGAGGCCGAGTATATTGCTGCCTCAAATGCAGCAAAGGAAGCTGTTTGGATCAAGAAGTTCATTAGTGAACTTGGCATAGTCCCTAGCATTGTGGATCCCATTGGTTTATATTGTGATAACAATGGTGCTATCGCACAAGCTAAGGAGCCTAGATCTCACCAACGATCCAAACACATACTTAGGCGTTATCACCTCATTCGAGAGATAATCGATCGGGGAGATGTGAAGATATGCAGAGTACCTACACTTGACAATATCGCTGACCCATTAACAAAGCCTCTTGCGCAACAGAAGCATGATGGTCATACTAGATCTATGGGTATTAAGGGTATGCCTAATTGGCTCTAGTGCTAGTGGGAGATTGTTGGTGTAAGCCCTAGAGGCCAATACTTTTTGGTACTTGTATCGGATTATTCGTTTAATAATAAAAGGCATTTCTTTATTATGTTTGTCTTTCAGAATAATAAAGTCCCTAGAATAGTTAGTCTGTTTAATGAAATGTTAAGTGTGACTTAATCATGAGATCCCATTAAACATAAAGACATTATTCTTAAAATATCCGTAGTCAAGCTTTATTGCAAAGTGGGATAACATTAAAGCATTGAGACTATTATGAAGATAGACTGATGATCACATCTCATGGATCATGGATAAAGAGTTATCAAGTCTTGACATAGGTATAAATATTAGGAGTAATATTTATACCGGATTGACCCGCTATGAGAATACTACATAGTATGTTATGCAAAGTGTCATAAGTTATTCTCATGGTGATAATGGTGTATTACCACCCTTCGACCTGAAACCACTATGGACCCTAGATGTAGAGTCGGGTGCTTTATTGCTGATCAAACATTATCCGTAACTGGATGATCATAAAGACAGTTGATGGGCACTCCACGAAGCATGCTGAGGGACATGAGTGTCCTAGATGGAATTTGCCAATCCTGCATAACAGGAGAAATGTCTAAGGGCCCAATATTGAACTGGACAAGGATGACACAGTGTATGCCTTGTGTTCAATATAGACATTGGGGCAAAAGGGTAATTGTACAAACATATATTATCACGAAAAAGGTTTTGTCAGATCACATGACATTTTCGTGACTTGGGTAGCAGTGATGTGTTGCTAGATACCGCTCACTGTTTATTATGTTAAATATATAATTTAATATAATTACCAACGTTACGAAATCCTACAGGGTCACACACATAAGGACAGTTTGATGAGAGATAGAGAAATCAAAGGAACACCGTAAGGTACGGTGCACTTAAGTGAAAAATAGAAATTCAGATAATATAATAATAATTATTGTTATTTTATAATGGTTATAAAATAATAATAAAATAAATATATTTATTATAATAATAGTTATTATAATAATATATAATATTATTATGGATCATGTGAATTGGGCTTTTAGCCCGCAGCCCACAAGAGAGTCTATAAAAAGGAACCCTTGTGATGAAGCTTTTACTTGATGCAATTTCGTTTTTGATTCTCACTCAAATAATTCCGTTCGTAAGCAGCTAGCACTGTGACCGGAAGCTGTTCGTGTGGACTGAGTAGAGGCGTTGCACTTCATCAACGCTTGTGATCGCTGCATCAAAGATCTGAATCGCCACAAAGAGGTAACGATTCTATCACTGACCATGCTCATTCGTAAGGATCACTAAAGGAAAATTTTTGTTTTCCGCTGCGTTTAGATCGCAATTTTCCTTCAGTATGTTGGTTAGTGTTGGATTGAAGAAGGTGTTTTGGGTTGGGGTTGTTTCGACAACAACATATCTGATAAACAAATGTCCTTCGAATGCTTTAAATATGAAGACACCTGAAGAAGTTTGGTCGGGACATCCACTAGATCTCGACAAACTAAGAGTATTTGACTGTGTGGCCTATGCTCATATTAGGCAATACAAGGTCGAACCTAGAGCTCTGAAATACATGTTCATGGGATACCCTAGAGGAGTCAAAGCTTATAAGTTATGGTGCCTAGAACCAGGTCACAAGAGGAGTATCACCAGTCGAGATGTAGTTTTCAATGAAGCTGAGATGACTTTCAAGAAAACTGATGATGTTGAAGAATAGCTGGAACATGAAGAGATTTCTGTTGAGGTGGGGCATAGTGATGTTGAATTGCATAACCCCAAGTGAAGTAAAAAAAGAAGAAGCAAAATTGTTGTCAAAGATGAGGAGACTGATAATGACTACCTGTTGGCAAGAGATAGGTCGAGAAGAGTCATCAAGCCACCTCAAAGACTTGGTTATGCAGATCTTATAACTTATGTCTTAATCTCTGCAAGTGAGGTTCTAGACAAAGAACCTAAAGACTATAAGGAAGATATGAGAAGTCGAAATAAAACTGGATGGCTTAAAGCCATGGATGATGAAAACTAGTTTGTTTTCTTGTTGTTATAGAGTTTGATCCAAGTTGGGGATTTGTGAGATATTAGATTGAACTCTAGGTTTCGCATGTCGTTGAAGTCCGCTCACATGTTGTTGTTTAATTGAGCTTTGTATTATGAATCAAATTGTTTAAGTTAACTTGTACTCAAAATTAGCTTGTAATGAGTAATTGTTAAAAAGCTCATTAGGTTAATGTGTTAGTTTTATTATAAATAGCATACTAGTCTCTTATATTTTGCATAAGGGAAAATAGAAAGATAAAATCTTAATTCAATAGTGAGAGATGTTATTTGTTATTCTTGTATACTTGTAATCTTGTTGAAAGAAAAAAAAAAGAATGACAGTTTATAACCAATTTTTTTTGTTATCTTTGATTACCCTAAATCCTAATCCTTATAAATTTCCTAACTGATCAAGGAACTAATTATACTTTGTTTCTAAAGTATCCGATTCACAACAATAATATATAAAATAATTAATAATTTATAAATACCTTAATACAATTTAAAATAACATAATAAAAACAAAACTATCATCCACCCCACCCCCAATATGTGAATCAAAAGAGTGGCAGTATAATATATGGACAACCGCATAGCATAAGACACTCACTACCGACCTAAGCTCTATCTTTCCATGTTGTCATCAATCCAAATCAAACAAATATGTTTTGTCTTTGAATCTTCTTAAATTCTTACTGCACTTCGCTTCACTATGTAACTAATTTTTCAGTCATATAACTATTGGGAAGGACACCGAGTGCGACATTGAAACAGACATTTGATAATGATAGTTATTTTAAAATAAATAAATTAAATATAATTATAAATATAAGTGTAGTGTCAGATGTTCGACATAACAAAGACATAAGTGTAGTATGAGTTCGACATTAACAAAACGCAAAATGTTTTAAAGATGTTTGTTTCATAAATTCTTTTAGAGTTTAGAAATTTCATATTCTCAAGTTTGTTTTAAATTTTATTTTATTAAATTATACCACATATTTTTTAATCAATTATTTATCAAACACATACATATAAAATTATTGGAACCGTGTAACAATTTGTAGTAAGCATTAATAACAGAATAGAAAGAAGAAATAAAAAAGTAGAAAAGGAAAGAGAAACAGTCTAGAGAATGTTACCTTTCATGAATCTACTGCATTCCATTCCATACCCTATAACAAAAAATCAACACCATTAATTTAATTACATAACACAACACCAAATAATTAAGAAATTGAAAAAAAGTGAAGAGATAGAATTGAACCATGACAAAGGAAAACAAGAGCCTTGGGAGAAGAAGAAATAGGCAACCATTTGCATGTGAATAGTTGCATTTCCCTTGAGTTCTTCCAGTAACTCTGATAACAACTCCAACACATTAATTTCTATATAACAAACTATATATTATATAATCCAAAATATGTGAAAGAAAAGACTTACTTCATGGTATTCAAATCTCAAATCCATGACGTTAGTGGATGTTGATGAGAAGATTAGTATAAAGAGTTATTATTTATGATGGTGATGATGGAGATTTGATATGGTGAAAATCTTTGTAGATGTGCAAACGTTTTTGTAATTCCTAGTTACGTGATGAATGAATCAATGTAACATAAGGAGATGGTGGTGGCACAGAAGAAAAAGGGTGGACCCTAGTTCTGTGGCAAAGAGAAAGATGTGTCATGGTGTGATACTTATTTCACACTCTTTTTTCTTTTTTTTTGCATTATTTCCTGTTTTTTCTATTTGTTTATACTAAAAATAGAATATGAACGAGGTTTGCGTTTTCTTCTTTCAACAAAGACCCATTCCTTATCTCTATTCTCCATCTTTTTCGTCTTCTTCCGACCTATTATTATTATTATTATTATCTTTTCTAGGAAGGAAAAAACAAAGAAATATATGTAATAAGTCATTTTTATTTCCGATTAATCGTGGTTTCAATATATTATTCTATGAGAAACATGCATTACTTGGAGTACAAGGAAGATCATTTTTGTGATGTAGGAGGATTTTTTTGAGTGTAGGCTACACAGAGAAAAAAAATGAAATTACTCTATTAGTCTAAACACGTAAATATATACATATACATGTCGTAAACAACAAAATAAACGGTAACCGCAAACAATTATGCTTGTTATGCTTGTTGAGTATACTGAGATACTTATGACCTTCAGATATCCTTCTAGGCACTTTATGTTCTAGAATAGTCAGCTGCAGCACAAAAGACAGATACCAAACCGGCCATTCCAATCACTTGCGGCCAACTTCGTGTCCTAGCAGCTACTGCTGCACCTGCTGCAGCTCCCCCAATCAAACCATTGACCTGTTGGGGACAAATTCTTCAGCAAAAAAGAAAAACAGGAAATATATAAAGTAAATTTTAGCAACTCAATGAGACGGGATAATGCTGTATTTTTTGTCGGGTTGTCAACATCCTGCTTTTGAAACCATGTAAATACATTAATCTAGTCTGAACAATTATTGCGATAAACATGCTAGATTCCATAAAATAAAATTTGTGTGTTATGAACCAAAGCCAAAATCGGCTCCAAAACTACAATAGTGTTCCAGCATAATCACACAAATGTGCAATATTATCTTCCATTAAGCAAATCATTTGGCCCAAACCACTTATCACATGCAGTGCGTTGCCGGCAAAATGAATCTAGTCAGAAAACAGGAATCCAAATTTCCTCGGAGAAAGAACAAAGATGATGCATAGTGTTCATTGAGCAGTAGACTAGTGGCCATTGCCCATTCTCACTATACTGATGGAGCTTTCAAAATAGTACGATTGGAACCATTTAGATTCTACCTACAGAGGACTTACAAGATTATAAGCCTTAATGGCAAGTCGAACAAACAAATAAAAATTGACATTTTCACACAAAATGGATAGGCAACCAGTAATGGTTTCCACATTAGTACCAAAGATAATGCCACTGAGAGCTTGCACGTTTATGCAATCAGGCATTTACAGCATTGAAAAGGTGTCCTATTTTTTGTAGGACAAATTTACTGCACCGCACTTATCCCATTAAGCTTATGTAACCAAAGACTCATGAATCATGATGCCCAATGCAAGCATATACCAATGAAATCCTATCCTATGTTGAAATAGGGGTATATGCTTACACCAAGAAGTGTCATAAGTTAATCTTTGCCAATACTTCCCCCTTTTCAGATTCGCGACTGGCTTTAGGGTTGAATCATCTTTAACAAATCTTAACTAGTGAGGCTATACTTCAACAATTCTGGACTAGTAAGTTTACTTCATCTTGTACATGAAAATGACTCCTTCGTTGACAAATAAGAAGCTATGTCGCATGACCAAGATTTCCAAAGTCCAATTAAATGCTTTTGTCATATATTACCTTGCAATGCCTATAATCTATAGGGGCTTTGTTAATCCAAGCAAGAGAAGCACAAAATCTTTAAAAGCAAATTCCATTTTAGCAATAAGGAACAAAGTCCAAGCTTCATTACTGTTCCAAAATAGTTAAAAATAACAACTACTCATTACAAGTACTCATTATCCTTCCGACTCGAAGGATAGACTCAACAGAAGTGTTATCAAATATCGGCCATGGCGGCAGCATGGTGGTTATCAGTGGCTGCTTTTGGGTTTGACGCAATGGTAAATATCTGCCAATATTGCGGGTTTTTCCACCATAACCCACTATGACGACGACGCAAAGCAGCCGGTATGGTGGGATTTTGGCTCTCCACCATGGACCCCCATCTGCCATCGACAACACTGCTCGACTGTGAGGAAGTTATATGCATATACTTTCACCTTTTCAAATCCGGGACTGACTTTAGTTGAATCATCTTTAACATTTCTGGACAAGTGAGGTAATGGAGTTTAGACTTTCTTCTTTAACAACTCTGGACTGGTAAGTATAGTAATTTACTGCATCCTGTCTGTTAACATACCTCATCTATTGACAAATTAGTAGCTATGTAACATGACCGAGATGTCTAAATTTCAATTAACAACTCGTATAGATGACCGCCTAGTGCCTATAACCTACAGAGCTTTTGTTAATCTAAGCAAGAATAACACAAAATCTTTAAACCAAAATTCCATTTTAGGGTTATGGAACAAAGTCTAAGCTTCATCACTAATCCATAATTGTCAAAAAATGACTACTTGAAATTGCATATAGCACATCATTGTTATGAGTCCTTAATCACTTAGAAAATGAAACTTATAAACCTAACAATTCTCCAATTTAATGGACCAATCTTTTGGGATGAGTTCTCCATTTGAGCTTATATGCTCATAACATACGATGAGATCATCACAAAATACATTTCATAGAATTGCGCCTCATTATGTTATGAAGACTAGCCGAAAAAACTATAGATAAATAAATTAGAAGCAACTAACTAACTAACCCAACAGAAGTAAGTAAGTAACTAACCCAATCATTGCGCCTCCTGTATTTCTTAACACCACAGTGAGTAATGCTGAAAACTCCAGCTACAAGTCCTACAATACAAAATAAAAAACATTAATCCTACAAAACATGATGAATGTATGCCACAGATATCATATTATCAAATATCCACAGCTGAATTACCGCATTGAATCCCAAATACGCGAACTGAGTTTGCCTGTACTTGACAATCCAAATCAAACAATCAGATACCAGAATAGTAAACCCCAACATCAAATTTTGAAGTAAAAAACTAGCAAAACAAAACAAAATTATATCTTTACCACAAAATAAGCTCGGGCAATGCCTTTAAGACCTGTAAACAGAAATCAAAGATTACGAGCTAGAAATTCATAAGAACGAGTCTCATTGTATTTGAGAAATTTAATTAAATTTAACTTAATTTAGTTTACCCTGTGTACGAGCGTCGTAGGGACCAGTACACAAACCCCAAATTGCACCGGCCTGAGGAAGAATTTACAGTTTTAAACGGTGTTTGTTTTGGTAAATGAGGAAGTTAACAAGGATAAACGATGTTACCGTTCCGACACGAAGGATAGACTCGACGGCGAGGGATGTACATGGAACGACATCGTCCAGGTCTTCTTCCATATTCTCCTTGTCCCGGCACGGCAGCTCAAGGTGTTAGGGGCAGCCGTAGAGACATTTTACATAGAGAATCTCTTATGGCAGTTGGATTTCTCATACACCTCGCGTTTTTACTATAATGTCCCTAGGTTCTAAAGATATATCTTCGGACGCATTATGATAATATTGAAAATTAGTTAATTCCGAAGATATATCTTTTGGAAGGTGATAAGATTGGATAATTCTGGTGTAAAACTTAAATTTAATTATTTCAGAGAAAGTTTTAGAGATGTATTTGTGGAATATTTGTGAGCTTTGCATGTCAGATATTTCTAGAGATACATCTCCAAAAGATTCTGATATATTTCAAACGTGCATGATCATTCTCACATTGCTGTCATACTTATTTCAAATCTCTCATCTTCCCTAAAAACTCCACACTCTCAATCTTATATTTCACTCCAAAATTCAAACTTTTTGGTTCAACAAATCAAAGGAAGCAAAAAAAATAATCAATTTAAGGTAAAGATTTCTTATTTTCAACTACATTGTTCACATTAATCATCCAAAAAACTTGCAAAACTGTTATGTAGCTTCCGGGGATGTATCTGTTGTAATTAATAGGATTAATTATTTTAGAGATGTTCAAAAATGACAATAAATGAATAAGTGAGTAAATGATATTAAATACTTGTGAAATAGTCTCACATAGAAAGTGGAGCACACTTTAAAAGTATTTATAAAGTGTTAATATCATACACGGGCTCCGGGACCGAGGGTGTAGAGGCGCTAGTGGCGGCTTGAGGCGGCACTTGAGTCGGAGATATTCGCGGCGTTAATGATGCGGCGGCGTCGGCGCTCCGGCGGACGATGGTCGGTCGAAGGTGCTCTAATTTTGGTCGTCACAAAATTATTTTGTTTTGATTTGTGAATTCGGAAATTGCAACTCTTCATAAAATGTTGCAATATGAAAACATGCAACTCTTGGAATGATATTGTTAGCCAAACCTTACCTTTTGGTAAATAGAATTGTTTCACCAAGGGTCGCAACCTTGTGAAACTATACCAAGTGGCCTATATAATAATCATTAGAATTCAGAAATCAACACACAAAATTAATTTCAATTCCAACACTCTTCGCTACATTTGAATTTTCATCTGTCTTGTGCAAATTCGATAAGGTTGAATTATCCTGGGTATTCCTGAATCAAAACACTAAGACAAATCGAGAGTGCTTGAAATACTATAAGGAAAGTACTTCATACATGATTACACCCTGGATCCTTTCAATTTTGAAGCGATACATAACAGTCTTATAGTATCTCAAATCATGGCCACCGACGCTTTAGTTTCAAGCATCAAGGTGATGAACCAAGACCTTGTCAAGTTGGATCGTTTCGATGGAACAAATTACAACCGCTGGCAAGACAAGATGACATTTCTCCTGACTGTCGCTCCCGTGATTTTCATCCTAGTACAAACACGAAAGTGGTGCAGAAAAGGTAGAATCGCCAGCCATGCATTTTTATCCCGAACGAACGGGAAAGGTAATGCTGCACAAACCTAAGGAAGAAGGAAATGACAAGGTCCTGCGAACCAAAGATCTGGGTTCGGGAGTCGGTTACGACCTGAGAAGGTATTAGCACCCTAAATCATCCGCCGTACCCGACGGGATCCACACTTGTTTGTTTGTTTCAAAGGGTGAAAGAATAAAGTGCTGCTGAACAAAGAACTGCTACTGAAACTGGAACTGAAATGAGAAATGGAACAAAAAGAGAACAAAAAGAAAGAATGGGGAAAATGTAGGAAAAATAAAGAATGTGCTCGAATGGGCCCTACCCCACTGCCTACGTACCTCATAGGGAAAATGAGGATCAGAGTCGACGTAGTTCGTCTAACTAAGGCGAGAACTATTTATTTGTGTTTTTTATGGCTGGAACTGCGTATGCCTATGCTCAGGTGTTGTAGGCTCGTTTGGTACGAGTGCGTTTACCGTCTTGCATGCGAGACAAGTCGTCGCGAGTTCGCGTTGAGAGTGAATGAGGTGAGAAGAGAAGTTCCCGCAGGATAGTCGCTTATTGTTTGTCGTTTGCTTTTTAAGAGTTTTGCATGAATTTGGCACAAGGAAGTGAATTCAAACTCTTTTCCATGAAATGTGTACTTGCCACTACATTCCAAGATGGAATAATAGAACAAGCACACCAAGCAAGGAGAGTTTATCCAAGACTTGTTTCCATGAATTAGGGTTTAAGTTCACTAGCTTGTTGAATTTATTACATGTTTTTGTAGCTTTTGTTAAGAAGTATCTTTTAGATTTTCCTTTGTGAAACGAACCATTGATAAGACTTGTGCATCATGCTAGACAAGCTTACACCACTCCAAGATGGAATGAGTGCAAGTTCCTCATGGAATAAGGCTATACACAAGGGATCCCTTCATGCATTTGTTAAGTCTTTTTGGATTTATTTGAAGATGAGGAGAGAAGACTCAAAAGGAAAAGGTCAAAGCTAATGGGGGACTAAGACACAACCCTAAGTCATCTTATTATGTACAAGTGTGATCCTATGGTTAATGAGGTTTACTAACCTAATGAGAAGAAAGAACAAGTTAGAATTCAACTTACTTCCTAAGGAAGTTAAGTTGAATCTAAAGAGAGAAATAGGGAACCTATGAACAAGGCACAAAGTGTCAAGGCAAGGCAAATAAATGCATAAGAGATAAAGAATGAAGTGATTACCTCATCTTCCTCCCCTACAAAACAAGAGTTAGCATGACAATTCATATTGAAAGCATAAACAAATGGCAAACTTCACACAAGAACTCACACTAACCTTAGGAAAGATGTTAATGAACTCCTATTGTCAATACCTAAGTCTAAAGCATCTTATAAGGTAACATACCTAAAAAGTCAGTAGCTAAACCAATTCAAAGGTTTCTAAAGGAATTAAGTGAATTAAAGTCAAACTATGTCCTAAAGCACCAATGAACCCTAAGGATGAGATTAGAAAGATAACCTAAGTGATTACTATTGCTAAAATCCCTTAAACTCAAAGGTAAATGCAAAAGTCAGAACTTAAAAATATAGGGAAGTGAAGGAAATGAAAGGATCAAATGGGAAAGAAGGGATTCAAGATTAAGGATAATCAAATAGGAGATTGAAAAGTGAGAAGAAAACACATAGAACATGGTTATGAAGATGAAACAAAATGACTTGGAAAAATACTCTAAAATAACCAAAGGGACTTGAATTCCCCATACAAAAACCAGGGGCTTAACATGAATTCAAGATGGAAATTAATCTCACAAACAATGGTAAATGAAGTGGCATGAAGAACTAGGGCTAGGTATCTCAAACTAGGGTTTTTGAACATTCTTAAAGGCAAATGAGACATAAAAAATGTGCAAAGCTTTATACATGAGAAGTGAACATAGAGGAATGACCTAAACATGTTTATAAGACACAAAACAAAACTTGTATAAACTTATTTGATGCATTCATGAAGTTTTGAGTGGTTAAGATGAGGGATGAAAGAGAATTAAGTCAAAATGGGGACTATGGTGACTTAAGGTCCAAGTAAACCCTAAAAACAAAGGTAAAGACTCAAGGATGGATTTTAATGTTATAAGACCTATAATATGACTCACAAGAACTAGAATCAAGACCTTATACTAATGGCATGAATGCCTTATTCAAAAGAGACTAAAGGAAAAGAACAAAAGGATCAAAAATATGACTTGTGAACCAAACAACTTAAAAATTACTAAATGACCTTAAAAAATTATGAAACTTGACAACTCAATACAAAATCCAGAGAAAAGGTTATGTGCAAAAAATCTCATCAAAATTCATCTTTTTGGATGGTTAATGGAAGGGTAGGATTCATTTGGGACTTTTGAACATACAAGTGAAAGAAAGGACTCAAAAATGGTCCAAACATGACCTAAAAATTCAGAGAAAAATCTTTTGATGAACATTGATGGAATAAGAAGACAACACAAGAAGAATGATGCATTTATCATACATGGTTTGAGAGAACAAAAATGTACAAGATGACATACTAAAAATGAGAAAATAAGAAAACAATTAAAGGAGAAATTAATTCTGACCTAAAGTATGAACAAAAATAAAATCTAAAATTATGGAAAATTAAAGAATATTGTGAGGATTGTTCATGAATTATTTGGGAATTTTTGGAAGCTCTTTACTATTTTTAAATATGAGAAACGAAAATGGAAGAAAATGTAAAAAAGAAATTAAAAGAACAAAACTGGATTGGGCCTGGGGGGTTCAGAAAGCAACAAAAACCACACAACTGGGCTTGGTCATACACGCGTGGGGGTGTGGATAGGAACTGATTGAGTTCTTGTTGACTTTGTGCCATGTGTCAGGCACAAGAATTTTAATGCGCTGGCAGCCTAAGGACGCTTAGATCAGACTCATCCAATGGTCATGTTATAATTTCATAATTAATTCTAGGGCACTGTTCAGGTGACCGGAAGTGACCTCCGGTCATCTTCTCCGGTCACCCCTGACATAGGGCTTTCTGAAACCACCATGAACAATCCATCTAAGACCATAGCTAGACTCGCCTCCTCTTACTGATCAACAATCTGGTCTTAATTCTAGCTTAGGGTTCTTGTGCTATGCAAATCGAAGCAAACAAATTCATGCCTGAAAACTGAAACTAAGCACCTAGGGTGCATATCAACTAGCCAGAGATCACAGTGCTTCTAACAAGCTTCAATTGACATGAAAACCATGACAAGAAATCAATTCAATCAAGCAAGTTTCCAGAGCATACCAGAATTGCAGTGTGATCAGTGTGTTGCTAGAAGACCAAAGAGGAGGTTCCAAAGATTGCTTGACCTTGATCTTAATCACCAAGAGTGAAATAAACACTCTGTAATGTGTAGCCTTTAAGAAACTGATGAATTTGCAGTGCAATTTGCAGAGATGGAAACTCAAAGCTTCAAGCAATGAACTCCATAGAAGCTGAGCAAAACAAGATGTTGATGATGGATAGATGAAGATCAGTGCTAGAAAGATGAAGATTGAGGCTGCTCGAATCAAAGTGCAGTGATATTGCAAATGGTGCAATTGGATGTTTCAGATGAGTTTTTCCATGGCAATATGGTTCTGATGAAGATTTGAAGCAAGTATCCAGAAGAAGCTGATGAGTGTTGATGATTGAAGAAGCTTGATCCTCTTCAATTATCAAAGAATTTGCAGAGATTGCAAAAAGAAATTTAAGAGTTCTATGGTGGATTTCGAGCAAAAAGTGAGAGAGAGGATCAAGATGCAGTGAGCTCTTACTTTTATAGGGTCCCTGACCTCTGATTAACAGTTAGAACCAGGGTTACCACCCTGGTTAACTGAGTTGAGTTTGTTAGAGGTGAGTCAAGTTGGTTATGCAACTGAAACTCTCTAGAAACTTCCACATTTAGCTGGATTCTCCATGATGGCTGTGATCTCATGCAATGATGAACATGACACTTATGATGAGCTAAAGTGAAGAAAAGTGAAACTATTCTGATCATGCTTGCAACAAGTTCCCTCTTATTCAGTTGGCTTGAACTCCATCAAGGGTGTACAAAAAGTGTACAATGTTGATCTGGCTTGGCTCGAAACTAATTGAATGTGGTGAGGTCCATGCCTTATGATGAGGTTTCAATGAGGTGTGATGAAGCTGAGAACAATGCAGCTGGTATATGCAGGGAACTTCTCATTCACTTGAACCATCCCCATAGTGCATGGCAGCTATGATGTATGTGCATACATGGAATAATTTGATCCTTCAATTGGATACTTTGTGATCATAGCAAAGTGAATGATGTCTACCAATTGAACTGACTTGGATTCAAGCCTTGGTACAATGCCTTAGCATACAAGTAACCAGCTTGCTCATGGTGATCTTATAAAGGATGTTTCTTCCTCCTCAAGGAATCAAAGCATTGACATCTTGTGATCAAATTGAAGAGAATGATGCAATGGACATGTTTGGTGTTTGGTTCAAGATGAAACATGACCTCTAAACATCTCAAACATACCAATGAACATCGTGTCATGAAGCTGCAAAATGGGCCTGCATGGCCTGCCCTTGGCCTGGCCAGATGCCCTGCTCACTTTCAGTTTGAACACCCTCTCTTTGCCTTCCCATAAATCTCAATCCATTGATCAGATGAAAAATCTTTGAACATCAAAGTTGTTGGAAACATGGCAATGAACAACTTTGTAGTTCAAAGAAAATTCATTTGAGGCCTATAACATGGAGAAAAATGGCTTGCCTTATGACCCACCACCTGTTTGATGAATTGCCAGGGAGGGCACGCGCGCTGGCCTGCAAGCTGCCTCGCCCATGGCCTAATTTTGCCTTGATTTTCCTCAACTTTACATGATCATAACTTTCTCATTTTTTATGCTATGGAATAGTTCCACCTATGGATTTGAAGCTCAAGATGCCCTCTTTAATTGGCACCAAGTAGAATTTTCATAGCCCTCATATTTTGGGAGAAGGCCTCATTCAAAGTAGCTACAAAAATAGCCAAAACATGCCATTTTTGGAAACCCTAATTTTCCAAAAATGGTAAGTTTTGGTTTTCTTGATTTCTCTTGATTCCTCCATCATTTCTTGATAAAATTCGAAACATATGACCCTTGTAACCCTAATTTCATGATTTTGATCTCAAGAAGTCAGGAGTTGACGTTTTCTTCAGCATGGTTGACTTTTCCCCAAATTCCTGATTTTCAATCATCTGACCAATTGAACCTCTTCCAAAATGAATTTGTGGATGAAATTTGAACCTTATACACTTGTTGCCATATAGAATACAATGGAATCCACTTTTTCTAAAAAATTCATGGAGAAGCCCCTCACAATTGAAACCCTTATTTGGACCATTTCCTCAAGAGAGGTTGCACTGCTTGCCTTCTTTGATCAAACCAAAACTTTCCATGACTTGTGGCTTCAAATAAGAACTTGTGGGATGTTGTGGACCCTTAGCATGATGTTCAAAAGCTTTGTGGCCCTTTGATTTCCTTTGTAATGCCTTCATTTGCTCCATTCATTGATCACATACCTATGCCTCAGTTATGCTACACATGATGCAATGTTTTTTTTGGTTATTTGTGAAATTATGTATGCTAAATGATATGCAGAATGTTGAGGATATGAGAGGGAAATTTTTGAGGTATTACAGCTGCCCCTGTTCAATTATCTGCAAGCTTGAATGACTAATTGCGAAAATCCTTAGACATTCAAGATATGGAGTAATTTAATACTCGAATAAACCTGGAAATTTGAACTCGGGGTAATAAAATATGCTGGGAAGAATGCCATCCTCAAATGACAATTCTCAAACGCTCCTCGGATCTAACACGAAACCATCCTCGAATGGAGACGCTATGGCATACCGACCTCAGTCGATAACCAGAAACACAAAGAATGACCTCAGACAGACTTTGCAAAAGAGACAAACTGACCTTAATCAATAAGCTCAAAATGGTCTATCATCCTCGAATGATAGCCACAACAACGAAAACAACCTCATAAGGACTTGAAGAAAAGAATACCATCCTCGAATGACAACTCTCAAAAGATCCTCGGATCTAACACGAAACCATCCTCGAATGGAGATGCAATGGCATACCGGCCTCAGTCGATAACCAGAAACACAAAGAAAATAGGACAAGATGGAACGGGATCGTTGTACATAAATGAGAGCTCAGGCAGACAGGACCGTTGTACAAAATGAGAACCTGCGACGCGATTGTTATACCAAACAAGACGCGGAATAAGTGAAAAATATTGACTTGAAAAGGCAAGGATGCCTGGCCAATGATATTGGTATCCTTTGCGAGGAGTACTTCAAGTTGAGAAGATGTTACAGGTCATACGTAATATACCTCAAAACTGGCCCATGTTAGCATGCATATGCTTGGATTTATGGCGTAATGCTCCATGATGATGGAAATGCTACGCTTTGGAGGATGCAAATGTAATGATGATTATGCAAATGCAAATGCAAAGGATCTCCCGGAAAGGAGACTGCAAGTATCCCCGATGGCTTGACCGAGAAGGAACTGATGATCACTGCATTGATCTGGTTAGACTTGGTGAGGAGGAAACAACTTTCGGGGGATATTGTCAATGATACGCCGACTCTGAACTGCCGCCATTGCCAAAAATAAATTGGAATTTGAGATTAGAGAGCTACGACCCTGCTGGAGATGGACCCTTCTTGCACTCTGGTGGGGAAATGGAGACCTTCTGACTTGGTCGGGAACCAAAGGTATGGCTTTGCTAAGGAAGAAAACTGATGGGAAAGGAAAGAAACTCCTTGTACCGCTAGGAATGGCCCCTGTATTGAAGGGAAGTCTCTGCTTGGGGAGGACACTAACCTTCTGCTGCCTTGCTGGAGAAGAAATTCAACTTCACTTCCATTGGAGACATCCTAGAAAACACATGTTCTTGTACCTGCATAAACACAATCGATAGTGCCTGCAACACGAAAAGTTAGTTTGGACCTGTATGCCCCAGACTCATAGCATGAATCATTATCTGGGCATCTCGACACCCTTTCAGAGTTGTATTAAATGTTTCCGTCCTCCTGCGTGAGTTAGAACGCATTCAAATGTTCACAACACAATATAAATCCCAATTTTCTGGACGTTTTCATAATCAATCAATGTTAGATGAAAAACAAAAACCAGAAGCGAATAGTCACAAGTTGATTGAAATCGATTTTTATTGATTTGGAAAATTTGCCATGAATAGGCATTACAAAGGAAGCAATTCCCTAGAAAGAGGAAATAGCCAAAAAGGAAAACAAACTATCCTATTGGCAATGTAAGAAGTGGATCTCATCAAGTTTCAACCCGATTATGACTCGTATATCTTCAAGACGATCCGCTCGCTCTGCCCCTTGAGAAAGATAATTGAACTGGTCTTCAACCCTTAGAATAACCTCAATTGCAGATAGGTTACGAATTCCGCAGTTTGCAATCGTTCGTGTTAGTCCCTCTTTTGCATGGACCTCCCTTTCGGGTTTTCAATCCACCGGGATACCCTTTTTTGCCTGAGCTGTCGATGTGGTTTTTAACTTAGCGGGTGTACACACGTTTTTTTTTTAATTTCCCTAATTTTTGCCCGAGCCTTTTATTCTGTTTTTGGCTCGTCGGGATGCCCATTTTTTGCCTGGATCTTCATTCTGTTTTTATCCAGCGGGTCCTTTCTTACACGAAGTATTTTCTTACTATGTCTACGTTGATAGGGGACTGGAAGTCTTCTCCATCCATGGTTGTCAGCATCAAGGCTCCACCCGAGAAAACCTTTTAAACCACGAACGGTCCTTCATAATTAGGTGTCCATTTGCCCATGTGATCGTTAAGAGGAGGAAAAATCCTTTTTAGTACCAAGTCACCTGGTATGTACCTCTGTGGTCGTACCTTCTTGTCAAAAGCTTGCTTCATCCGTCGTTGATACAACTGTCCATGGCATACAACTGCTAGACGTTTTTCTTCAATGAGACTCAATTGATTATATATAACTCGGAGCCACTCAGCTTCATCTAGCTTAATGTCCATCATTAACCTCAACAAGGGGATTTCCACTTCAATTGGTAGGACTGCCTCCATACCATACACCAGTGAGAACGGGGTTGCCCCTGTTGAGGTACGCACTGACGTTCTGTACTCATGTAAAGAGAATGGTAGCATCTCGTGCCAGTCTTTGTATGTTACAACCATCTTCTGCACGATCTTCTTGATGTTCTTGTTGGCTACCTCGACGGTGTCATTCATCTTCGGGCGATATGGAGAAGAGTTGTGATGTTCTATTTTGAAATCCCGACACAAGTCAGCCATCATCTTGTTGTTGAGATTAGAGCCATTATTAGTAATGATTCTTTCGGGAATTCCATACCGGCAAAGGATGTCTCTTTTGATAAATAGGGCTACCACTTGTTTAGTAACATTGGCATAAGACGCCGCTTCAACCCACTTCATGAAATAGTCTATAGCAACTAGGATGAAGCAGTGACCGTTGGAAGCAGTTGGCTCGATCTTGCCAATCATATCAATGCCCCACATGGCGAACAACCATGGTGAAGACATGACACTCAATGGATTCAAAGGCACATGGACCATATCGGCATAAATCTGACACTTGTGACATTTACGGGAGTATTTATAGCAATCGGATTCCATGGTGATCCAATAATATCCCGATCTCAACTATTTCTTGGCCATAACATGTCCTCCAGCATGGTTACCAAAGGAGCCTTCATGAACCTCTTGCATCAACAGGTCTACTTCGTGTCTATCCACGCATCTAAGCAAAACTATGTCGAAGTTTCGCTTGTATAACACACCATCTTGATTCAAGCAGAAACCACTTGCTAGTCTTCTGAGGGTTTTCTTGTCTTTACTGGACGCCCCAGCCGGGTATTCTTGAGCCTTCAAGAATTGCTTGATATCATGATACCAAGGTTTGTTATCTTTACCACTGTCAACTACAAAGACATAAGCAGGTCTTTCAAGACGGGATACCATGATTCGAGGCACAAAATTCTCTTGACAAACTTTAATCATAGACGACAAAGTTGCTAGAGCATCAGTGAACTGGTTTTCATCTCGAGGAATATAATTCAACTTGACCTTGGTGAAGAATGTTAACAGCCTCCTGACATAATCCCTGTAAGGAACCAAGTGAGGTTGATGAACTAACCATTTTCCATTGACTTGGTTCACCACCATGGAAGAATCTCAAAAGATCTCGAGGTTCTTGAATCGCAAGTTGATTGCCTCTTCAAACCCCATGATGCAAGCTTCATACTCTGCCTCATTGTTAGTGCATTCGAAAGTCAACCGAGCAGCTAAAGGTGTATGAACCCCTTCTGGTGAGATGATAACAGCACCTACTCCGCTTCCGTTCATGTTCACAACTCCGTCAAACATCAACTTCCATTTGGATTCAGGGTCCGGCCCTTCCTTCGGAAGTGGTTCTTCACAGTCTTTCAACTTGAGGAACATGATGTCCTCATCCAGAAACTCGAATTTCATGGGTTGATAATCGTCGATTGGCTGCTGAGCCAAGTATTCTGAAAATACACTTCCTTTAATTGCTTTTTGCGAAGTGTAATGGATATCATACTCTATTAGTATCATCTGCCATCGGGCTACCCTTCTTGTCAGAGCCGGCTTCTCGGAAATGTATTTCACTAGATCCATCTTGGAAATTAAGAGAGTGGTGTGAATCAACATGTACTGTCTTAGTCAGCGAGCATCCCATGCCAAAGCGCAACAAGTTTTCTCGAGTAGTGAGTAGCGTGTCTCACAATCGGTAAACTTTTTGCTAGGGTAATAAATGGCATGCTCTTTTCGACCAAACTCGTCCTGCTGACCCAACACACATCCCGTTGATCATTCGAGCACAATAAGATACATGATCAAAGGTCTCCCTGGTGCTGGAGGCATGAGAATTGGAGGTTCTAGCAGGTATTCTTTGAATCGGTCAAAAGCTTGCTGACAGTCTTCATTCCATTTAATTGCCTGATTTTTCCTCAGAAGCTTAAAGATGGGTTCACACGTGGCCGTTAGGTGAGAGATAAACCGTGCAATGTAATTCAGTCTCCCTAAGAAACCACACACTCGCTTTTTCAGTTTTTGGTTCAGGCATCTCTTGGATGGCTTTTACTTTGGCTGGATCAACCTTAATTCCCTGCTCACTAACAATGAAACCAAGTAGCTTGCCGGACCGGACCCCGAAGGTGCAGTTTTTCGGATTCAACCTTAATCTGAACTTTCGGAGTCTGTCAAACAACTTTGCTAGATTGACCAAATGCTCTTCTTCTGTTTGGGATTTTGCTATCATATCATCAACATAAACCTCAATTTCATGATGAATCATGTCATGAAATAGCGTCACCATTGCCCGTTGGTAAGTGGCCCCAGCATTCTTCAGACCAAATGGCATAACCTTGTAACAGAAAGTGCCCCAAGGCGTGATAAAGGTAGTATTTTCCATATCATCGGGAGACATCTTAATCTGGTTATAACCTGAGAACCCGTCCATGAAAGAGAACACAGAAAACTGAGCAGTATTATCAACAAGCACATCTATGTGAGGCAAAGGGAAATCATCTTTAGGGCTGGCCCTGTTCAAATCCCTGTAGTCTACACACATCCTGACCTTACCGTCTTTCTTAGGGACCGGCATAATATTGGCAACCTGTAACACGGTGGGAGAACTGACTTTAAGTAATGTTGCGGATAGCAAGAGTCGCCACCGACTTTTATTTTATCCATAAGGAAAGGTTATAAAAGAACAGGAAAGACCTTAGAGATATTTTTGGGTCCGGGGGGTAGGTTCTGAAAAGGGAAGGTGTTAGCACCCTTTACATCCATGGTTATCCATGGGCTCTTAGGTACTTAAGCTCACTTTAAATTGTTTTTGAAAGTGTAGTGTGTGAATAAGAAAATTTTCAGAATAGTTTAGTAATAACCCATGTATGGATGTGTAAAAAACTTGTTTGAAAATTTATTTGAAATTTGTTTAAGTGTGAAAAAGTTTTGAAGTGAGCAAGCACCTAGGAGTAACCTACCCTAATGTTTAAGGTCTTTCTTATTCTTTATCCTTTCCTTGGTAAGACTATCCCTACTATTAAGGAGTAGGTAGTCCTTACTTTGGATGTAAAGGGACATGTGAGGGACAATTTGATTTTGAAGGCCATTGTGGGGTGTAATAAGCATAAAGAAGGGACTATCATCATTTATTTCGAAGGGACTCGATCCGTAAAGGCAACCATAAGGGACTTTGATGATTTTCTTTCGAGGGACTTGCTTTATACACCCCACTTAACCATTATTCGTAGGCAACTTGAGGGATAACCTTAGGAAGTGAGACGGCGATTAAAATCGACTTACGTGTGTGACGTGTTTAATTTAATTATCTTATATTAAAAATTATCTAAATTTATTTTTAAATAACAAACATGTTTTATCACTCCCTAATTACTAACCATAACAATAATAATTAAATAATTACAAATTTACATCTAGGAACAATTACATAATAATTATAAAATAAATAGCAAATAAATAAATATAATAGCAAGATATAAATAATAAATAAATAAATAAGCAAATTATAATTAGGGGTTAGTAGCAATTGCAATAATAATAAGTTAGAAATAATAAACAAGGCTAGAAAAAAAAAATATAATAATAAATAATAATGTGGTTAGTAAATAAGAATAAACAAAATTAATCAAAATATTATAATAATAAGAAATTAACAATTTTTAATATAAACAACTAAAAAAAAACAAATATGAATAAACAATTATTTTAATTTACAAATTATTAAATTATATTTTAATTATAAAGTTACTACAAAAATCTAATTATTATAAACACAATTATTTCTAAACAAAAGTTATAAAACAAATGTTTATTTAATATATAAAGAGAAAAATAAATTATAAGTATATTTACAAAAACTTTAATTTCTAATAATATGAAACATATTTATATTTTAGATGAGAGAAATAATTTATAATTATATTTACAATATGAGAATAAATAAATTTATATTATAATTGTATTAACAATAAAAAAAATATTTAGAAAAAAAAAAATAGGATTAAGTTTTATTTTTGAAAATAGTTTTAGGGTTAAAAAAAATTAGGGTTTTATATTTTTAGGGTTTATAAAAAAAATAGGATTTAGCTATATACAAAATTTATTTTTAACTAATTATGTAGAATTATCTTAACTAATATATATATTATAAAATTTACATTGAAAAATCATGAATTTTATATTTTTTTAGAAAATAATTTCAAGGATTGGAATATATGATATATACATAATATCATAATATAATAATAGAATTTGATTATTTTAAACTAATTAAATTAAAAGAAGAAAAATAATAAAAAAAGAAAGAAAGAAAAAGGAACCTGGTGGGATTTGATCCCAAGACCTCTTACTTGCAGGCAGCAACAAGAACCACTGGGCCAGCCAAACGCAGGTGATAAGGAAACAGCTTCATTTTGTTTTGTACCTTGATCTTAAAAATTCCAGAAAAATAAAAGAACAAAAAGGCCTGGGGGAGGATTGAACCCAGGACCTTTAGGATATATGCGCGCATGCTTGACCACCTGGCTGGGAGAGCCCTTCTGGTCATGGAACGGCAATAACATATTATATATTATGTTGTCTTTTATCCTGCAAAATAAAACAAAACAAATGCACTTGGCCAAGAATCGAACCAAGCACCTTTCAACATACACAAGCAGCGCTTACCACCAGGACACACGCATGTGTGTGTTAATGAAACAACAAAATAACATAAAATATATTAATATAATTTGAATTCCTGAGCGCGGCAAACTTCATCTTCTTCATTCAAATTTGCTGCGAATTTTCTTTTGAAATTTCCTGCGATTCTTCCTGCAAGTTCATAAACCCGAAACCTAGGTTTTTGGATCATCATGTAAACAGCAAAATCAATACAAATTGATAGCCCAGATCAAACATACAAGGTTTATACAACATAATCATGTTTTTAAAAGTCATTTATATTCACTAAAACGCGAATTCCCAATTTGAGAACTCAAACCCTAACAATGGTGTCTCTCGGTTTAGGGCATGTTTCTTCAATGTTTTTGTCCAGAATCCATCTAAGCATCATGATAAACAAGATTCAATACACAAAAACGATTTACAATGGTTAAATAAATGAAATCGAAAAATCAAACAAGAGTGAGAAGATGCATTCGGGATATGCTATATGAAGAGCTTTGGATGCAAGTAGGTATTGGTTTTGACTCAATGATGTCCAAGGATCATTGTGGTGTCCTCAAATTACCTTCTAATGCTCTGATTCTCAAAATCCGAATGTCACTTTTCTTATGATTTTTTGAACTATGAACTCACCTTTGGCTGCTGCAAATTCGTGCCTAGGGTTATGCTTATGATCAATACTTATAGGTGAATCAATCTAGGTCAGAAAATTCAATGGTTATGTGAATAATTTGATTTAAAAAGATTGGAAAAGATGGTGTTGTAAAATTCAAATATTTGCTCTTGAATGCTTGCTATTTTGGGACAATTCACATGATTTCCTTCCTCTTTGATTCTAATCACCCATTATGATCTTCTAGAAACATTATCCAAATAAAATCCATTATTTTTATATTTTATTCTTATTTAAAATGATTTTTAATGATTTAAATCAAAATAAATAAAAATAAAAATAATAAAAATCAGATTTTAAATGGTTTGGGTCGTGCATAGTGTTTGTGTATGGATTGGATCATAACTTGGGCAGCCCATTTGGAAAGAAATGCTTTTAAGCCTCCATTTTCAACTTAAACCATCACAAAATTTCCCAACTTTGCAAAGGCATATCTCCCTCAATTTTAAAGGTATGAGGGTGTTCTTGGACTTTTTGGAAAGCTTGAAGAGTCCTCTAAACAACCCCATTGGTTTCAGGTTCATATCATTTACCAATCTCAAGTTATGCCCTTTTGAAGTTGTTGACTTTTTGTTGACTTTTGAAATGACCTATAATGTCTTAGATCATATCTTTCAAATGAAGCATTTTTGGGATTAACCTTCAACATCAAAGTTGTAGAGAATTCAATTTTCTTCAAAATGAGCTTTGAGTGGAGACTTGGTGATGAAGCATGTGAAAGTTATGGCTGGTCAAAGTTCAGTTGACTTTTACTGAGGAAACCCTAATTTAGAAACCCCTGATTATTGATGATCTGGAATCTCCTTGATGAATCATGATCAACCCTTGATCAAATGGTGAATTTTACTTCATATACTTGATGTTGGCAAAAAATCATGAAGTTTGACTTTGGTTTGACCACAGTTGACCTCAGTTTGACTTTTTAACTGTACTGACTGATTTTAACTTATCTGATCATCTGACTGAGCAAACTTTTGAGAAAAGTCTTGAAACTTGTCATGGGGGTTCTTATACACATATAAGATGTTATGAAGCTCATTTGAGGTATTGGAAGTCCATTTAGCCTGATTAAAGTCAAAACCCTAGTTTTGGATGCACTGCTTAGGAGGTGCATTGTCTGAGGGAATTGTCAACTCTTTTGACCCATTGTGAACTTTGTGAACCTTTTGAACCATCATAAAATGTTTTGTGAACCTCATGGGAGGTATTGTGAAGCTTGTGAACCTTGTTAACCTCATGAAGTGGCTTTGTAGACCTCATGAGTCTCAGGAAAGCTTTGTAACCATTGTGAAACTTGTGAACCTTCAAGAAGTGACTTGTAGACTTCATGAACCTCATGAAAGGTTATATAAGCATTGAGAAACTTGTGAACCTTGTGAACCTTCAAGAAGCAACCTATGGACTTCATGAACCTCATGAAAGGTCTTGTAAATGTTGAGAGGCTTGTGGACCTTGTGAACCTTCAAGAAGTGACTTGTAGACTTCATGAACCTCATGAAAGGTTATATAAGCATTGAGAAACTTGTGAACCTTGTGAACCTTCAAGAAGTGACTTGTAGACTTCATGAACCTCATGAAAGGTTATATAAGCATTGAAGAATTTGTGAACCTTGTGAACCTTCTTAGAACACAAAGTCTTGTATTGTGAGGGCAAATTTTGGGGTGCAACACAACCCACGGAGGGTAACTAGTCACGGCCAAGAAACCAGCATCAAATTGCTTTTGTACTTCCTCTTTTATCTTGATTGCCATATTAGGGCGTGTGCGTCTCAACTTTTGCTTCACTGGCGGACAATCTTCTTTCAGAGGCAGCTTGTGTACCACAATGTCAGTGTCTAAACCAGGCATATCCTGGTAAGACCATGCAAAGACATCAACATACTCTCGAAGCATGGCAATTAGACGAGTCTTGATAGATTCTTCTAATGCGGCCCCGATCTTAACTTCTTTCTTGTCTTCTTCGGTACCCAGGTTTATCACTTCGACGGCCTCTTCATGCGGCTGAATCATTTTCTCCTCCTGTTTAAGCAGTCTGGCCAATTCTTCAGGTAGTTCGCAATCTTCTTCACCTTCCTCATCGGCTTGATAAATTGGATTGTCAAAGTCATACTTAGCCATAACAGGGTCGTCATTGATAAGATCCGGTGACAAGCACCTGCATTAATGGTGATTCATGCAAGGCTTTAGAAAAAACTTGAGAAAATGAGAAACACTGCCATTTTAAAACTTTTCTTTCTTTTTTTGAAAAACAAAAACAAAAATGAAAGGCAAAGAACAACATGGATGAATGTGAAACGTCAGCTTTATTTATGATTATGAATTGCGTTAGGAACAAAAGAACCTTTACAAAAGCTACTATGCCCCGGGCAAGACATAGTGCTTAAGTACAGGAAAGACAAAAACAAAGATTATTACTCTTTAAAGGAAGTGACTGAGATAAGCCTTTCAGAAGACCAGTTGCTAAGTTGAGTCCCTGGAACAGCAGGCCTGATCCCCTCATCTAAGTCACAGTCACTATCAACTGTATCGTCTTGCACGACACTGATGCTTCCATAATCCACCACTCCCGCACTCGTGAAAGTAATCGGGCCTTGTAGACCTCTAGCAGTCGGTCCAGATGATGACTGCCCAGGATGGTAACCAATCCCAAACATATCTTTCTTTTATGGCACTTCTACTGGACTGCCCCAGCCTTCTTGTATCCCAGATTCTACCACTTCAAGAGCTTTCTTATAAGAGGCTATGGAAACCCCCTTCTTTGATTCTTCAGAAGAAGCTGCCAATGAAGATACTTGTTCAGTTTTCAGGGGCTCAAAAGCTTGACATGGAGTTTCAACTATTTCGCCATCCATCTCCACATACTTGAATGAAGCCAGATGACTAACAAAAATGTCTTCTTCCCCACTGACAGTTACAATTTGGCCTTCCCAGACGAACTTTAGCTTTTGATGAAGTGTGGATGATACTGGTCCCGCTGAATGTATCCAATGTCTTCCCAGTAAACAGTTGTATGCAGACTGTATATCCATTACGTAGAATGTGGTATTGAAGATTTGTGGACCTACTTTAATTGCTAAATCCACCTCCCCGAACACTGATCTCCTCGACCCATCAAATGCTCTAACTACCAGGTCGCTAGGCTTTAGAACCACTCCATCATAATCCAACTTCATCAATGCTTTCTTGGACAGAACATTCAACGATGATCCAGTATCTACCAACACATGAGAAAGTACTGCATCCTTACATTCTAAAGAGATATGTAGTGCCCGATTATGAGCACGCCCTTCAGATGTTAGATCCATGTCTGTAAAGCCCAATCCGTGACTGGCATTGACACTAGATACCACCGCTTCTAACTGATTTACTAAAATGTCCTGAGGCACATAAGCCTTGTTCAGGATATTCAAGAGAGCTTTCCTGTGGGAGTCAGAACACATTAGCAAAGACAAGATGGAAATCTTCGACGGAGTCTGCTGCAGATGGTCCACAATCTTGTAATCGCTCTTTTTGATAATTCTCAGAAATTCTTCAGCTTCTTTATCAAAGGTGATGTTTGGATCAGTTACTGATGCGGGCTCATTGACAACCACTGGATGCTTCCCTCTTGCTTTATCCCGAGCTTCTGCGGTGTCTCTGGTGGTATCACACTACTTCTTAGTGTTTCCGACGCAAATAATCTTTCACTCCTAGTAAAGCCCCCTACTCCAACATTTTCCACTTGAGCTGGGGTCGTGCTAGTCGTGGCCAACTCTTGCTTCTGGTCGTTACAATATACTTCGCCACCATAATTCCAGGGAACGACTTTATCACTCTGATACAATACTGGTCCTGCAGTGGTGATGGTTATCGGTGCCACTCTGGCCCGTGGAGGAACTTGAGATGGATCATAGAAGATGGTTACTATAGAGACTTTTCTTTCTTTTACAACTTTGTCAAACCGTAGAACCCCTTCATTAATCATGCTATGGATCCCCCTTTCAACTGCTCACAACCATCTGGGGCTTTAGCACACCCCGGACAATCAACTTCACACCCAGGAAAAACACCCCTCTGTGACAAGCAAACTTTAACAACACTCAATGGAGTCTGCAGGTCGTTGACATCACACACTAAGTTTAGATTCTCCCCTTCATCAATTTCCCCAACCGTACCTCCGTGAGGAGGCATGGGGTTCTGTATTACATTAGACGTAGGAGCGAAATTAATCGCTTTAGAATCCAGTAGGTCCTGAACAACATGCTTTAGAGCTTTGCAGTTTTCTGTGGTATTCCCGGGAGCTCCGGAATGAAATTCGCATCTGGCGTTTGTATCATAACCCTCGGGGGTTTGGCCCGGCTTTGGGGGTTGTAGAGTTCGGAGTTGAACCATCTGGAGCTGTAGGAGATTCTTCAAAAGTTGTGAATAGGACATCGGTGGAGTTTCGAAATGTCTTTCTCTGGTCTTCTGGGGGTAATATGGACGAGGAGCTCTTTGTTGATACCCTTATTGGCGTGGCAGCTGCGGTGGTTGGACTTGGTGTTGAACAGGTTGAGCTGATATAGTGACGGGGGCCACTTGCTGATAAAACCCTCTGTTATTTCCTCCCCTCTGCGTGTACACTGCCCCAGTCTCTCCTTCTCTCCTCTTCACGAAGGGCTTCTTGACACCAGAATTCGAAGCGCCCCCATTCTGAATCTTCCCTTGCTTGATCCAACTTTCTACCCTTTCGCCCGTCAAGATGATATCTGAGAATCCACTTGAGGAACATCCAACTAGCCTTTCCATGAAATTCCTAGGGAGGGTATCCAGGAACAGGTCTACCATTTCTCTCTCCAGCAAAGGTGGTTGCACTCTAGCGTCCACTTTGTGCCACCTTTGCACATAATCTTTGAAGCTCTTGGAATTCTTCTGAGTCAGACTTTGAAGTTGAGTGTGACTGGGCACCGTGTCGATATTATATTGATATTGCTTGAGGAATGCTTCTCCCAATTCCTTCCAGCTTCTCACAGAGCTTCTCTCTAGCTTCATATACCATTCCAAGGATCCTACGGAGAGACTATCCTGGAAGTAGTACATCCAGAGCTTTTCGTCCCTATTATGGGCAACAATCTTCCGGTAGAACGCATGCAAGTGAGTTTTGGGATAGGAACTACCGTTATATTTATCAAAAGTAGGTCACTTGAATTTGTGAGGAATAACCACCCCGGGGACTAGACCCATGTCAGACACATCTATCCCTAAAGTGTCTCTACACTCGAGGGCTTTGACTTTCTCAGCCAACATAAAAAAGTCTTGAAGATTTCCTTCTCCGTCGAACCTCATGTCATTGTTGAAAGAAGGGAACTGATCCTCCTTCCTGTCTTGTACTGGAATGAAAGTTGCTGCACCCTGTTCTGGAACTTGAGGTCCACCTGGGCTATTGTTGGTGTTAGGAGGAGTCACTTGGACGTCAGGAGTAGTTACAAGGATATTAGTCTGAGGAGGGTTGAGCCCCTGAATTGCATTTCTTAACTCTTGTTGTCCCTGAGCCATCCCTTGCATCATGACCATGAACTCTCCTATTCTGGTGCGAAATTCATTAAGCTCAATTTACATAGCATCCATGACTGTCCTCTGGTTGTTGCGAGTTGCGTAACGATGCGGGATTTTCTGTCGAGGATGACGGGTCTTGGCGGCCCTCGCAATCTTTGCCTGTAACACAAATAAGTTAAGCAACCTGTAGAAGACCTTCAAAACAAAGAAAAATGCAAATGATGTGTATGCAATGCAATGTGTTCCTTTTATTCCCAAGGCTTCCACTACTTTCCCATTCTGGTGTTGAGAAAAAGATCCCTTGCAAGAAAATCCTGTGTGACATTCAAACTTGAAGTGGTAAATCCTGTGCAATAGATATAACCCGAGACTTCAGGTAAATCGGAAGACAATTGGAATAACAAAGATCCTTACAAGGTACAAATTCAATATGTCAAGAAAGAAAAAGTACATCAAGAAAGAGGGGATTCCCACAACAAGTCTGTGGGTAATCCAAGTCATATGCATATATAACTAAAGCTTAGGAAAGTCTACATCCTGTAATCTCCAACTAAGGCGCTTGATATTTTGCAACATCTGAGCTATATCCGGATGCGTATGCTCTTGTAAAAGCTTCTGAATTAGGATATCCCTTAGGTCAAAGGAGGCATGCAATTCCTTGATTTGTTGTAGGAACACCTTTTAACTTTCTTGGCTTGTAATGGAGTCATTCTTGGCCCTTTTGATATCAGCTTTCAATTTCAAATCTTCTATTTCTTTCTGAGCTTCCTTTACTGCTTATTGGCTTTCTGCTAAACTTTGGAGACGAATCTTCTCTTGGTGATAAGCCTTCTGAAGGAGTTCCCTCTGTCCATCCAAAGAATCCTGAAGACTTTTGACTTCTAGCTTGTGCTTGATCTCCAGCTCCTTCTGCTTCCTCAAATTGTCTTCCCACTTCTCTTGCCATAAGGTGACAACTTCATTGGCTTCATTTAAATCCTTCCTCTCCTTCCGACGTTGGGCCGCCTTGTGAGTTTCAGCTAATCCCCTTTTCTTGAAGTAAAGCTCCCTCTCTTGAAAATCTTACTGCTTGAGCCTAACCATCTCTTCAGCTTTGTGAGCTCTTTCCTCCAACTTTTGGTTTTGCATCTTCAGTTTCTGGCATGAATTGTAAGCTTCTTGATTCTCCAACCTGAGTTGTTGAACCAAGGCTTCCAACTTTTAATAATCTTGAAGAGGCACTGAATTTGTGGGTGCTACCTCCTTAGGGTAGAGAGGTGTTTCTCTAGAAAATGGGAGTAACAAGGTTTTCACACGATCCTCCAACCAGCTGGAAAAAGGGTCATAACTGTTGGGATCCACTCTCCCAAAGTATTTCTTCCCTTTCATCACTCTAACCTCCCAAGCTTGGGATACTAGTATGCTCTTCTTGAGATTTCCTTCTGCTGGAAAGTATAAAGATTCTTTTTCCTCTTCAATCAAAGGCACATCTCTTAATGGATAACCAAACTGCTTCTTGGACAAGATAGGATTGTAACTGATCCCACCTTTCCTTCCTATCAAAGGAACACTTGGGAAACTACCACAACTGCCTAGTATTTCTTTGCCCACAAGGTCTCTATTGCATCCTCATGAAATGTCAGCTGAGGTTAAGCCCATTAATCTTTTGGACCACTTCCAAGATTGTTTCAAATCCTGAAAAGGCCCTGATTTAGGGAGGTTCCTTACAAACCAATCAGCAAATAGGGGAGCACAACAATTTACATGTCCCTTCCTCTTTTCATTCCTATGGTGAACCCCATAATAAACGTCACCTAGCAAAGTGGGTACTGGATTTCTTCTGGAAAATATAGTGATAGCTTCCATGTTAATTAAACCTTTCTCTCCTGGAAACAAACTAGTCCCATACACTATCAAAGCAAGCAAGGTGTTGAACTTAGCCCATTTGTTCTCAGAGGCCAGATCCTGAGCTTCCTTGATAAGAAAATCTAAGAAAATTCCTTTACCTTTGGTGGCATCCACTTCTCTGCTAACTTTGGATAAATCCATAAGAAAAGACTCAGATATATCTTTGGATGAAGGAATCTTCTCTAAGCCATAGTAAGGAGCACCGTTTTTGATGGGGATTTTGAGGATGTTGGATATCTCTTCTAATGTGGGAGCCAAGATGTAGTCAGGGAAAACAAAAACCCTCAGCTGTGGATCATAGAACTGCGGTAGAGAATGCAAGCTATCCCTCTGATCAGTGGTTGGCTTATTCACATAGTCTAGGATCTTTCCAAACTCTTTTCTGAACTCATCAAGCACTTTGTCACACATCAAGCCAATTAACTTCTGAATATCATCTGTCTCTGGATGTGGGAAAGTATAATGGGCATTTCTCTTCCTTGGAATCTCCATGTTGAAGCATCAAATATGACCAGAATAGGAGGTAATGAACCCTGAGAGTAAAAAGAACACAAAATGATTAATGATGTTATGATGTTATGCAAGGAAAGGCATGTGATCAGTGATGTGTCTGTGTAGTGAATCAGGTAATCAAGTGTCTGTGCAAGGCCACAACATCATCACAAGTACCTTTCTGATCAGGAGTTCATGATTTCAGACTCCATAATTAACAGAACAAGATCATATCACTAAAGTGTACTGGCATACATGGGTATGTTGAAGTTTTGGGCTCCTGCAAACCTGTAAACCCCTCCCAATCTCACGGGTGTGCTACTCGGGTCAAACATCACGGACTCTCAAGGCCGAATAGCAATAATACATTCACCATTTCTGAAAAATGGCTCTTGACCAAATCAGGGAATCAGTTTGGCATTATGTACTACTCAGGGAGGTCTCAGCCGAGTCCAAGGAAACATGCATCCCTCATAAGTCCTCAGCTTCAAGCACTGAATCGAGAAACAATAGTACATTCATCCCGAAGGGTACAATACTATCGTCATACGAACAGTTTGCCTTAACTGGATTCCTATGAGAGAACCAGGCCATCCTATGCGAGTTCCTAGTGGGCCCTCAGATGCGAGTGGGTTTGCCAACAAATGTGATTTGCCACTGTCATCACTAGGGAGGGATGTTTCCACAAAGGTTCTCAATGATCGGTCCCCTGATTGCACATAACTATCAAGGTAATGTATTGCCCCAGAAAGATTCTGGCGTCAATACATTTCCGAGAAGGTCGCAAGTCAAGGCGTGGAACTCACTAATACCAACATAGCAAGATGCCATGAAGCCAAAGTGGAACCACTCTAAATCCTAGGTGCACTCAAGCCGGGTATTTGGCTTATCTCACAGTAACAAAGCCCACCCCACAGAAAAAATGAAACCAACACAGTCCAGTATGATGCATGTGAAATAAATAATGAAAGCAGGCTATAAACAAAAACAGTAAATAAACACAACAACATACAACACACATATAAACACCCAAAGGAAACAAAAACAAACAAGCGCTAGGATTGACTCTACAAGGGAAACCAAAGATTCTGGGTTCATTCCCTAGCAGAGTCGCCAGCTGTCGCTCCCGGGATTTTCATCTTAGTACAAACGCAAAAGTGGCACGAAAAAGGTAGAGTCGCCGGCCATGCATTTTTATCCCGAAGGAACGAGAAAGGTAATGCTGCACAAACCTAAGGAAGAAGTAAAGGACAAGGTCCTGCGAACCAAAGATCTGGGTTCGGGAGTCAGTTACGACCAGGGAAGGTATTAGCACCCCAAATCGTCCGCCGTCCCCGACGGGATCCACACTTGTTTGTTTGTTTCAAAGGGTGAAAGAATAAAGTGCTGCTGAACAAAGAACTGCTACTGGAACTGGAACTGAAATGAGAAATGGAACAAAAAGAGAACAAAAAGAAAGAATGGGGAAAATGTAGGGAAAATAAAGAATGTTCTCGAATGGGCCCTACCCCACTGCCTACGTACCTCATCGGGAAAATGAGGATCAGAGTCGACGTAGTTCGCCTAACTAAGGCGGGAACTATTTATTTGTGTTTTTTATGGCTGGAACTGCGTATGCCTATGCCCAGGTGTTGCAGGCTCATTTGGTACGAGTGCATTTACCGTCTTGCATGCGAGACAAGTCGTCGCGAGTTCGCGTTGAGAGTGAATGAGGTGAGAAGAGAAGTTCCCGCAGGATAGTCGCTTATTGTTTGTCGTTTGCTTTTTAAGAGTTTTGCATGAATTTGGCACAGGGAAGTGAATTCAAACTCTTTTCCATGGAATGTGTACTTGCCACTACATTCCAAGATGGAATAATAGAACAAGCACACCAATCAAGGAGAGTTTATCCAAGACTTGTTTCCATGAATTAGGGTTTAAGTTCACTAGCTTGTTGAATTTATTACATGTTTTTGTAGCTTTTGTGAAGAAGTATCTTTTAGATTTTCCTTTGTGAAACGACCCCTTGATAAGACTTGTGCATCATGCTAGACAAGCTTACACCACTACAAGATGGAATGAGTGCAAGTGCCTCATGGAATAAGGTTATACACAAGGGATCCCTTCATGCATTTGTTAAGTCTTTTTGGATTTATTTGAAGATGAGGAGAGAAGACTCAAAAGGAAAAGGTAAAAGCTAATGGGGGACTAAGACATAACCCTAAGTCATCTTATTATGTACAAGTGTGATCCTATGGTTAATGAGGTTTACTAGCCTAATGAGAAGAAAGAATAAGTTAGAATTCAACTTACTTCCTAAGGAAGTTAAGTTGAATCTAAAGAGAGAAAGAGGGAACCTATGAACAAGGCACAAAGTGCTAAGGCAAGGCAAATAAATGCATAAGAGACAAAGAATGAAGTGATTACCTCATATTCCTCCCCTACAAAACAAGAGTTAGCATGACAATTCATATTGAAAGCATAAACAAATGACAAACTTCACATAAGAACTCACACTAACCTTAGGAAAGATGTTAATGAAATCCTATGGTCAATACCTAATCCTAAAGCATCTTATAAGATAACATACCTAAAAAGTCAGTAGCTAAACCAATTCAAAGATTTCTAAAGGAATTAAGTGAATTAAAGTCAAACTATGTCCTAAAGCACCAATGAACCCTAAGGATGAGATTAGAAAGATAACCTAAGTGATTACTATTGCTAAAATCTCTTAAACTCAAAGGTAAATGAAAAAGTCAGAACTTATACCTATAGGGAAGTGAAGGAAATGAAAGGATCAAATGGGAAAGAAGGGATTCAAGATTAAGGATAATCAAATAGGAGATTGAAAAGTGAGAAGAAAACACATAGAACATGGTTATGAAGATGAAACAAAATGACTTAGAAAAATACTCTAAAATAACCAAAGGGACTTGACTTCCCCATACAAAAATCAGGGCTTAACATGAATTCAAGATGGAAATTAATTTCACAAACAATGGTAAATGAAGTGGCATGAAGAGCTAGGGCTAGGTATCTCAAACTAGGGTTTTTGAACATTCTTAAAGGCAAATGAGACATAAAAAATGTGCAAAGCTTTATACATGAGAAGTGAACATAGAGGAATGACCTAAGCATGTTTATAAGACACAAAACAAAACTTGGACAAACTTATTTGATGCATTCATGAAGTTTTGAGTGGTTAAGATGAGGGATGAAAGAAAATTAAGTCAAAATGGGGACTATGGTGACTTAAGGTCCAAGTAAACCCTAAAAACAAAGGTAAAGACTCAAGGATGGCTTTTAATGTTATAAGAGCTATAATATGACTCACAAGAACCAAAATCAAGACCTTATACTAATGGCATGAATGCCTTATTCAAAAGGGACTAAAGGAAAGGAACAAAAGGATAAAAAATATGACTTGTGAACAAAACAACTTAAAAAATACTAAATGACCTTAAAAAATTATGAAACGTGACAACTCAATACAAAATCCAGAGAAAAGGTTATGTGCAAAAAATCTCATCAAAATTCATCTTTTTGGATGGTTAATGGAAGGGTAGGATTCATTTGGGACCTTTGAACATACAAGTGAAAGAAAGGACTAAAAAATAGTCCAAAGATGACCTAAAAATCTAGAGAAAAATCTTTTGATGAAGATTGATGGAATAAGAAGACAACACAAGAAGAATGATGCATTTATCATACATGGTTTGAGAGAACAAAAATGTACAAGATGACATACTAAAAGTGAGAAAATAAGAAAACAATTAAAGGAGAAATTAATTCTGACCCAAAAAATGAACAAAAATAAAATCTAAAATTAAGGAAAATTAAATAATATTGTGAGGAATGTCCATGAATTATTTGGGAATTTTTGGAAGCTCTTTACTATTTTTTAAAATGAAAAACGAAAATGGAATAAAATGTAAAAAAGAAATTAAAAGAACAAAATTGGATTGGGCCTGAGGGGTTCAGAAAGCAACAAAAACCACACAACTGGGCTTGGTCATACACGCGTGGGGGTGTGGATAGAAACTGATTGTCTTCTTGTTGACTTTGTGCCATGTTCTAGGCACGAGAATTTTAATGCGCTGGCAGCCTGAGGACGCTTAGATCAGACTCATCCAATGGTCATGTTATAATTTCATAATTAATTCTAGGGTACTGTTCAGGTGACCGGAAGTGACCTCCAGTCATCTTCTCCGGTCACCCCTGACCTAGGGATTTTTGAAACCACCATGAACAAGCCATCTAAGACCATAGCTAGACTCACCTCCTCTTACTGATCAACAATCTGGTCTTAATTCTAGCTTAGGGTTCTTGTGCTATGTAAATTGAAGCAAACAAATTCATGCCTGAAAATTGAAACTATGCACATAGGGTGCATATCAACTAGCCAGAGATCACATTGCTTCTAACAAGCTTCAATTGACATGAAAACCATGACAAGAAATTAATTCGATCAAGCAAGTTTCCAGAGCATACCTGAATTGCAGTGTGATTAATATGTTGCAAGAAGACCAGAGAGGAGGTTCCAAAGATTGCTTGACCTTGATCTTAATCACCAAGAGTGAAATACACTCTGTAATGTGTAGCCTTTGAGAAACTGATGAATTTGCAGTGCGATTTGCAGAGATGGAAACTCAAAGCTTCAAGCAATGAACTCCACAGAAGCTGAGCAAAACAAGATGCTGATGATGGATAAATGAAGATCAGTGCTAGAAAGATGAAGATTGAGGCTGCTCGAATCAAAGTGCAGTGATATTGCAAATGGTGCAATTGGATGTTTCAGATGAGTTTTTCCATGGCAATATGGTTCTGATGAAGATTTGAAGCAAGTATCCAGAAGAAGCTAATGAGTGTTGATGATTGAAGAAGCTTGATCCTCTTCAATTATCAAAGAATTTGCAGAGATTGCAGAGAGAAATTTGAGAGTTCTATGGTGGATTTCGAGCAAAAAGTGAGAGAGAGGATCAAGATGCAGTGAGCTCTTACTTTTATAGGGTCCCTGACCTCTGATTAACAGTTAGAACCAGGGTTACTACCTTGGTTAACTGAGTTGAGTTTGTTAGAGGTGAGTCAAGTTGGTTATGCAACTGAAACTCTCTAGAAACTTCCACATTTAGCTGGATTCTCCATGATGGCTGTGATCTCATGCAATGATGAACATGGCACTTATGATGAGCTGAAGTGAAAAAAAGTGAAACTATTATGATCATGCTTGCAACAAGTTCCCTCTTATTCAATTGGCTTGAACTCCATCAAGGGTGTACAACAAATGTACAATGCTGATCTGGCTTGGCTCGAAACTGATTGAATGTGGTGAGGTTCATGCCTTATGATGAGGTTTTAATGAGGTGTGATGAAGCTGAGAACAATGCAGCTGGTATATGCAGGGAACTTCTCATTCACTTGAACCATCCCCATAGTGCATGGCAACTATGATGTATAGGACCTCTTTTAGTCTTTCCCCATAAAACCCTCACTTATCCTCAACCAAAAGACCATAATGCCCCCATCCTCTAATTCCTTTTATTTTATTTAATAAACTCTCAAATAATCCACTAAACCCCATTTACTTAATTATTCTAATTATTATTAAAATATTAAGCTACCCCAAACTTCACAAAATATCAAATAACCTCATAAACATCAAAATTCACAAAAAAAAACACATTAACATAATTAAAATCGACTTTGGGGTGTTACAACTCTCCCCCATTTAAGAAATTTTGTCCTTGAAAATGTACCTGAAGCAAACAACGTCGGATACGACTCCTTCATCTGATCCTCACGCTCCCAAGTCCAACTATCACCAGCTGGTCTACCCCACAATACCTTCACTAAGGAAATCTCTTTACCTCTTAATCGCTTCATTTCTCTGCTATAAATTCGCACTAGCGAAACCTCTACAGTCAAATTATCTCTTACTCGCACATCATCCATCTGAATCATATGCGAAGGATCTACAATGTACTTCCTCAACTGCGACACATGAAATACATCATGCAAATTCACAAGTGACATTGGTAATGCAATCCAATATGCCACCTCTCTGACCCTCTGCGAAATATGATACGGTCCAATGAAATACAGAGTGAACTTTATGGACTTCAGAGCTCACCCGACACCAGTCACTGGAGTAACCCTCAGGAACACATGATCTCCTTCTTGAAATTCAAGTGCTTTTCTCCTCTTATCATGATAACTCTTTTGACGAATTTGAAAAGTTGTCATCCTTTCCTGAATCATCTTAATCTTTTTTGACGTCTCTTGCACAATCTCAGGTCCGAGTACAACACTGTCGCCTGACTCATACCAACACAATGGAGTCCTACACCGCCTCTCATACAATGCTTCATATGGAGCCATACCAATGCTCGCATGAAAACTATTGTTGTAAGTAAACTCAATCAAAGGTAAATGATCATCCCACGTACCTCCATGATCCAATACACAAGCCCTCAGCAAATCTTCTAAGGATTGGATAATCCGTTCTGTCTAACCGTCCGTCTGTGGGTGGTAAGCAGAACTCATCCTCAAATTAGTTCCCAAAGCCTCTTGCAAACTCTTCCAAAATCTAGATGTAAACCGCGGATCTCTATTTGACACAATACTCGACGGTATCCCATGCAACTTCACAATCTCCTCAATATACATCTCTGCTAGTTTCGACATAGAATGATTAATCTTCATCGGCAATAAATGCGCCGACTTAGTTAATCGATCCACAATCACCCAAGTGGAATCATTCCCCTTCACCGTCTTCGGCAAACCCGTCACAAAATCCATAAAAATGCTATCCCATTTCCATTCTGGAATACTCAACGGTTGCATCATACCTAAAGGCTTTTGATGGTCAACCTTTGATTTCTGACAGACCAAACACGCGTACACAAACTCCGTAACATCCCTTTTCATACCCGGCCACCAAAAAAACTTTTGCAAATCATGATACATCTTAGTCGCACCAGGATGAATACTTAACCTACTTTGATGCCCTTCCTCTAGAATACTCTTTTTCAATTCTGGAATATCAGGAATACACACAAAATCTCGAAACTTCATCATACCATTCTCATCTAAACGAAACTATCCTCCGTTACCTTGGTTAATCAAAGTCATTTAATCAACCAACTTTAATTCTGATTTTTGTCCTAAATGGATCTTTTCCATAATATCATTAGTCAATTTCATCATACCTAGCTTCACGCTCTCAGACGTAGTCTCACATAACAAACTCATGTCTCTGAATTGTTCAATCATCCCAAGCTCTTTCGCTGTCATTATGGACATGTGCAAAGTCTTTCTACTTAAGGCATCTGCGACTACATTAACTTTACTAGGGTGGTAACTTAATTCAAAATCAAAATCCTTCTATATTTCCAACCATCTTCTCTGCCTCATGTTTAGTTCCTTCTGATCAAACAAGTATTTCAAACTCTTATGATCGCTGAACCCCTCAAACCTCGATCCAAACAAATAGTGCCTCCAGATCTTTAACACAAAAACCATGGCTGCTAATTCTAAGTCATGGGTAGGATAGTTCCTCTCATGAACACATAATTGTCTCGAAGCATAAGCAACTACTTAACCATTATGCATCAAAACACCACCAAGACCCATCTTAGAAGCATCACAGTACACCACAAAATATTCGTTCGGATTCAGATAAATTAAAACTGGGGCATTAGTCAACCTCTTCTTTAGCTCAAAAAAACTCTTCTCGCAAGCAACATCCCATACATAAGTTTGACCCTTCCGAGTCAACTGCATTAGTGGCAATTGTTGCACCCCAAAATTTGCCCTCACAATACAAGACTTTGTGTGCTAAGAAGGTTCACAAGGTTCACAAGATTCACAATGCTTTCAAGACCTTTCATGAGGTTCATGAAGTCTACAAGTCACTTCATGAAGGTTCACAAGGTTCACAAGATTCACAATGCTTTCAAGACCTTTCATGAGGTTCATGAAGTCTACAAGTCACTTTATGAGGTTCACAAGGTTCACAAGGTTCACAATACCTCCCATAAGGTTCACAAGACATTTTATGATGGTTCACAAGGTTCACAAAGTTCACAATTGGTCAGAAGAGTTGACAATTCCCTCAGACAATGCATCTCCTAAGCAGTGCATCCAAAACTAGGGTTTTGACTTTAATCAGGCTAAATGAACTTCCAAGACTTCAAGTGAGCTTCATAACATCTTATAGGTGTGTAAGAACCCCCATGACAAGTTTCAAGACTTTTCTCAGAAGTTTGCTCAGTCAGATGATCAGATAAGTCAAAATCAGTCAATGCAGTTAAAAAGTCAAACTGAGGTCAACTGTGGTCAAACCAAAGTCAAACTTCATGATTTTTTGCCAACATAAATTATATGAAGTAAAATTCATCATTTGATCAAGGGTTGATCATGATTCATCAAGGAGATTCCAGATTATCAAGAATCAGGAGTTTCTAAATTAGGGTTTCCTTAGTAAAAGTCAACTGAACTTTGACCAGCCATAACTTTCACATACTTCATCACCAAGTCTCCACTAAAAGCTCATTTTGAAGGAAAATGAATTCTCTACAACTTTGTGTCTCACAAGCCAAGCCCAAAAATGCTTCATTTGGAAGGTATGAGCTAAGACATTATAGGTCCTTTTGAAAGTCAACAAAAAGTCAACAACTTCAAAAGGGCATAACTTGAGATTGGTAAATGATATGGACATGAAACCAGTGGGGTTGTTTAGAGGACTCTTCAAGCTTTCCAAAATGTCCAAGAACACCCTCATAACATTAAAATTGAGGGATATGTGCCCTTACAAAGTTGGGAAATTTTGAGTTGGTTTATGATGAAAAAGGAGGTCTAAAACCAATTTCTTCCAAATGGGCTTGCCAAATAATGACCCAACCCATACAATGACTTCATGCACGACCCAAACCATTAAAAATCAGAATTTTTATTATTTTATTTTTATTTATTTTGATTTAATTCATTAAAAATCATTTTAAATAAAAATAAAATATGAAAATGTAAGATTTGATTGGGATGAAGCTTCTAGAAAGTCTTAAATATTGATTTGAATTGAAGAGGAAAGAAATCATGAGATTTGGCCAAAAATAGCAAGCATTCACACATGAATATTTGATTTTTAAGGCATGATCAATTTGGATCTTTTCATATCAAATTCTTCACATAACCAATCAATTTTTTGACCTAAAATCAATCACCTATAAGTACTTAACTCATTGCCATCACAAACACACGGATTTGCAGCAGCCAAGCATCATATCCAAACTTCAAATTTCTCACAAAAACTCAAATTCGATTTTTCAATTTTAGCCATTCAACAGAGGGTTTTAAGGTTGAGAAAGTTTCTTTGAGGTTGCTTGAACATGTTTGAATGACCATACGCATCAAAAGCATCATAAAACCATGAATCCCGAATCAATTTTTGTCTTGAAATTTAATTTTTCGAATTCACTAACATATGCATTATGAATTGTTTTTGATGACTGATATGTGTTTGTTGTGATGCCTAGAATGATTCTGGGTGGTTGGATTGAAGAAATCATAGCCGAATCGAAGGATGCCATTTTAGGGTTCATAACCTTAAAATTAGGGTTTCCCGTTTGAGTGAATATAAATGAATTTTAAAAACGTAAATCAATTGCAAATGTTGTTTGGATCATGCTCATGTGATTAATTTGAAAAAACTGTACGTAAATGATAGTGTATGGGTTTCGTAGGATTTCCTGCAGGTTGAAATTCGCAGGAAAAGTGGCAGCTAAATTCGCAGGTGATTTCGCAGGTCAGAAGGTTGAAGACGAAGTTGACTGGCGCGAAAGTCAAATTAAAAAAAAAGGCTTATTTTATTATGTATTTGTTTCTGTATATGTTACCAATGAGCGCGTAGCTCAGTTGGTTTTGCACGCAGGTGGTGAAAGCATGAACCAGGGTTCGATTCCTGGGTTGTATATTTTTTTGATTTAAAGTTCATTTACGCAGCAGGTTTAATATATTATTTTCATTACTCATCATAAAGGCACGCTGCACATGCAGCTCAGTTGGTTGGTGATTGTTGAGGGAAGCTGGGAGACCTGGGTTCGACCCCAGGCTCCAGCAGGTGAGTTTTTTGCTTGTTTTAATTGTTTTTTTTTGTAATCCTCTTTATTTTCTTTTAATTAAATATTCATAAAAATAATAGATTAAAAATTATGTATGTATATTATAGGAATTAGATTTAATTTTTGTTATATATAAAATTTAATTTATTTTAATCAAACCCTAATTTTATTTTACAAATTCATTAAACCTTAAATATTTTTCTAACAAAACCCTAATTTTGAAAACCCTAATTTATTTTCTAAATAATAAAAAACTAATTTATCTTATGATTTAAATTTATAATTTTTGTAAATATAATATTTTGTAAATATAATTATTATGCACATACATAATTAATTTTTTTGTAAATATACTTATAATCTATTTTCTTAATATAATATGTAAATACTTTTATAATTTTTTTAATATGTGTTTAGAAACAATTGAACCTATAATAATTAAATTTTGTAATTATAATATGTTTAAAAATAATTTAATAATTTGTACATAAATAAAAATATTATAATAATTATTTAATTGTTCATATTTCCTTTTATTCCTAAATAATTGTCTATATTAAAAATTTTTCTTTTGTTTATTATTTTAATTATGTTCTTATAATTGTCGCTCCCGACAAATGAAGCTAAGTCCAGATAAAGGTACAGACGCGAACGATCGGCGAGAGGGACAATGAGAACACACAGCCGTGAACTCACTGGAGATGAATAGAGTCGCCAGCTAGGCATTTTTATCCCGGAGGAAAGGCAATGCTGCATAGACCTAGGAAAAGATGGATAAGATGGTTGCGAACCAGAGAGACTGAGAAAGGGGGTTGGTTACAACCTGGGAAGGTATTAGCACCCAGATTGTCCGCCGTACTCGACGGGATCCACGCTTAAAAGATTTGTGTTTTAAAGGGGTAGTGTCAGTGCAATTTGTGTGTAAAAGAGCTGGAAAAGGATGTACAGGTGTCAATGCAAAAGAAGTGTGAAGTGTATATATGTATGGTGTCAGTGTAAGGATAAGAGTGAAATGCTCATGACTATGAGGCTTTAAAAGAATGAAGCTGGAAAGAGGGGGAATATACAGAGACTTTTGTTCGATAACTGTTAAGTTATGCCTACGTATCCTCTCGTGCAATGAGGAAGTCAGAACACCGTAGTTCGACCCAAAGAGACTGAAAGGTGAATTGACTTGTGAACTGCTTGCTAGCCTATGCTCAAGTGTATGACCTGTCTGGCTCAGGTGCGAACTGTCTTGCATTAGGCGGAAGAAGCAAGTTCTCGTTTATGAGTGAAGGTGATGAGAAAAGAATCCCGAAGGAGACGATTATTGTTTGTTTTTGTATTTTCAGTCTTTTATTGCTTTTGGATTTTGTCGTAAGTTAATGAGCTTAAGTCTAAACCAATGGATTTAGTAAACTCATCACATCTTCCCTCTGTTTAGGGGTAATGAGAATACCTTAAGTGTGAAGTCAGATTCTCACACTTAATCACCTTTGGTGTAGGATTAAGATCATTAACCTACTTGTGATTATTTAGATGTTTTTGTTGTTTTTGTTTAGTGTTGAGTAATGAGGTTAAGCCATAATCAAGGATTAAACAGACTCATTACACCATCCTAATAGAAGGATAATAGATGAGGGTGTTTAAGCTGAGGAAAGCTCCTCAACTTAATCCATGATTAGGGATTAAACTCATGACAAAACAAGCCTTTGATTAAGTGGATTTTATTTAATGGTGAGATGATGAAGTGAGTTTTATGATTTGTAAGACAACTTGAGGGGGACTTGTCCATTAACACTAGGGTTAGTCCTTCTTAACCAATTAAGGAAGAATTAGAACCCTAATGCAAGGCCCAAGTTACAAGTATGGTGTCTTGATACTTATTAAGTGAATTGATTAAGAGATTTAAACACATTAAGGGTTTAACACTTAGGATTAAAGTTATACACTCCATCCTAAGAGAAGGATGCAGGCATAAGCTTAATCACAAAGCCTTAAAGCCTTTAGGGTTTAGTCCCTGATTATGAGATGAGAGGAGAAGACTCAAAAGAGACACAAAGGTAAAAACTAAGTGGGGAACTAATCAAAACCCTAATCATTGTCATGCTTGGTTGTTCCTAAGGTTTGTGAGATTTAACAAGAAAGATCTTCAATGGAACCACCAGGAAGCAGATGAAAGGAGCAAAGAGAAGCAAAGTGACTTGCTTCATTTAAGAAGACAAGTCACTTGAGGAAAGAAGGTGAGAAGAAAAATAAAGAGCAAGCTCAATCACGAGATAAAATGCAGCAATGATGCATAAGAGAGATGAAAAGGAATTGTGAGAAGTGAAGGCAAATTCACTTCTCAAAGTTACTTACCACCTGAAATGTTAGAAAGAAAAGCAATGCAATGCTAAATGAGATGAAATGATATGATGAAAAACAAAACCAGAAGCATGTTGATGATGATAATGATGTTATGAGATGCTACAAGCATGAGACAAGGCATGGAGATGTTCATACAAGATCATGGATGCAAATGATGCAAGTTAAGGAGCATGATCTTACATGAAAAGTTATGAAACATACATGGCAAACAAGATGGCAAATATGGGATGCAATGATCAAACATGCTTTCTATATATCTTAAGATGTCAAATGAATCAAATGGATGCTTGAAATGTCATGGCAAGTCATGTTATGCAAGAGGATGCAAAGGGGATGCAAGAGAAAGCCCAAATTAGGGTTTATGAAACAAACATCAAACAAAACTCAAAATCAGAAGCAAACCCTAAGATAAAAAAAATGGAAAATGCCACCCAAAGAAACCCTAAACCTATACTAAACCAAAGTCCAAAGGGGAGGTCTCAACTCTTAACCAATCTCAAGTTATGATTTTTCTAAGTTAATAGGGTTTTTAGGGCTCTTAAACAAAAGAAATGCCAAACAAATAAAAAATGCAAGATCAAATCATGGCCATTTAATCCTAGAAACTACATGCTAAACACAAAACAATGCAAAAAGAATCAATGTCCAACTCTTCTCAAATAGGCAGAAATGATTTTTTGAACTTATGATCAAAATAATGCACAAAAAATGATTTAATTCAATGAAAAATTCTTAAAATGCATCAAGATCAAAAAAGAAATTTGGTTTGAAGGTTGGACAATGTTTCTAAATGTCTTAGAACATTTCATGAATTTTTTGGTGATTTTTAAATACCTAAAAGTATTTTTAATTAATTATTTCTCATTAATCAATTAAAAATAATCTTTTAAATATTTAAAAATACTTTTTTAATGATAAAAATAAAAATAAAAATATTTTTGTGTTTACAAAATTAATAAAACTCAGGAGAAAAAGTTTCATAATTTTTAAACCTTTTTTACTATTTTAAATTAAATGTGCAAATAAAAAGAAAAGAAAATAAAATAAAATGGGTTTAATCTGAATTAAATGAAAAGTAAGCTAATCCTAAGGTGGAGATTTAAACTGGGCTTGGGACAGTTGACTGGCGCGCAGATCCAAGGGTCCTGGTTGACTCTGATTAAATTTATTTAATTAATGATTAATTAAGCTAATCAAGAGGATTAGGGCAAACGAAGAGATCTGGGCCATCCAAGCTAGCGGGAAGTCAACAAGTCAAAGGCAATCTACGCTCAGCATTCAAACACCCTTAATGACCTGAGTTTAGGGTTAAACACATTCAGGTGACCGGAGAGAAGCTCCGGTCATCTTCTCCGGCTACACAAAAACCCTAGAACACGCTTCAGGCATCTATTCCACAAATTAAACAACCCTAAGTGATCCTCTAACATCCTATGATAGGAATCCATGCTCAAACATCATTTATTCATCATGAATCAAACGAATCGAAAGAAATGAAATTCACGGGCAAAATTTCAGAGGGACCAAACAAGCTCAATTTTCACTCATTTTTTGATTCTGAAACCAACCCCATGACCAGCAAGACATGAATAATCAATTTGTAACTCAAAAATCAAGCTTTGAGAGAAAAGTTTCCATGGTCATACCTGAGCTGGAAAGCTTCAAAACTGAGCTTCCAGGGCTTTCCTTGCGTGCTAATGGTCTCCCTTGACTCTCCTGATGCTAGTGGAAGACTTGAAAGCTCTTGTGAATGGCTGATTTGAGAGAAACAGCTCTGGTGTAGCAGAAAACACAGTCAGGAATGAGGGGGTTTCAGGCCATTCCAATGGTGGATTCCTGCTCCTTTAGGTGTGCTTGACTTGTTGGTGAAGAGAAATGATGTGTTTGATGGCTGGATAAAAGGATTCGAAGAGTTCTGGTTTTGAAGGTGAGGAATGGTGAAGCTCAGTTCATGCTGCTTTCAGGCTTGAATCTTGTTGTTTTCTACTCAATGGAACATGGTAAGATGATTGGTGAAGATGGTTTTTGTGTTTGTATGCTGTGGAGACAGATTCGAAGGAATATGCAAAATGAGGTGTTTTTGTGAATGTGTTGGTATGAAGTGTTTCAGCCTTGCTAGATGTATCAAATGTCTTGCTCTTTGTCCACATAAACCTCTCTCATTGGTCAGATGACATGACATGTGCTTTTTTGATTGGTATGGCCACTTTTGCAATTTGTCAGCTCTTGTGTAAGAGAAAGTATGGGCAGCTTCTAGGCTAGTACATGGGCTGGTTCTGGCGCAGCAAGATGAGGTGAGAGGGCTAGCAAGGTGCAGCAACCAATGCATCAAGTTGGTGAAGTGATCATGATGATTTTGCAAGTTGTTTGCCTTTTGGTTCATATGGAAAGATCTTGTCCCAAAAGCCATGAAACATGAGCAATGCCTAGTCCATTCTGAATTTTAGGACTTACATGATGTTTATGTGATGGTTTGATGCCAATTAGAAGTTGCAATTTGCCTTGGTACATGATTTTGCAATTTTCACACTTGGTGCATAACTTGAAAATCAATGATTTTTGCCAATTTTGTCACACCATAACTTTTGATCCAAGAAGAATTTGATCATGTTCTTGTACTTTTTGAAAAGGGAAAGATTAGATCTACAACTTTCATGACCAAAGTTTTTTCATTTGAAGCATTTTTGGATCAAGAATTAAGGCTTGAAAAATGACCAAAAATGAGGCATTCTTGAAAAGTCAACTATGCCCCAAAAGTCAACATTTGCAAAATTTCCAAATTCTTGATTTTTGTGAACTTCAACCCTCTTCCATGATCAAATAAAGATCATATACACTCAAAATGATGAAGATCACCCATTGGTTGGGTCATTGGGGGCCTCAGATGCCCTGATTTTACACTGACTTGTCTGAAAAGTCAACCCTTGATCAGATGACTTCCCCATGGAATTTCTTCATGAAAATTGATATGCATACTCCCTATACCATGTAGAGACCAATGGAAACAAGAATGACCAAAAATTTTGGATTTATGGCCTCTGAAACCAAAACCCTAATTTCAGGTCAACTGTGCAATCAAACCTGGCTCTGCATCCATTCAAACCCTAGTTCTTGTGATTCTTTTGCATTTTTGACTTTGAGAGGATGTGATATGATATAAGAATACACATGAACCCCTTTGAAGTGATTGATGGCCTTTGGAGTGGCTCAGGAGGCTCTTGGATTGCTCAGATCACAAACCCTAGGTGCAGATGACTTATGAACTATGCAGTGAATCAAAAATGGGATATGAGGTGATATGATTGTGTTTATGCATATGATAATGATCACAAGCCATGGTGAATGGGTGAGGGCAAATTTGGGGTGTTTACAATAATATTTTGCTAATTCCATTTATTTATTGTTATTATTACTAACCATATTATTGCTAATACATTTATATTTTAATTATGCTTATTATTATTATTTCACTAACCTTATTTATTTTTGATTTTAATTATCATTCTTACTAACCCCTATTATAATTATTATTGCTTATTTATTTATTTTTGCTTATTATTTATATTTATTTTTGCTATTTATTTTTAATTTGCTTATTATAATTATTATGTAATTGCTCCTTGGTGTAAATTTTTGTAAATATTTAATTTATTTAATTTTCATGCCATGGTTAGTAAAATAGGGAGTGTAAACATGTATTCTATTTAAAAATTGAATTTAGATCATTTTAATTAAAAGATAAATTAAATTAAACACTCACACACGTAAGTCGATTTTTAAATCGCCATCTCACTTTCTAGGGTTGCCTCTCAATGTTGCCTAATCATAAGGTCAAGTGGGGTGTATAAAGCAAGTCCCTTAAAAAGAAAAGTCATTAAGTCCCTTAAATGGTTGCCTTTACAAAAGATCTTGTCCCGTTCGAATAATAATGACAGTCCCTCTAAATGCTTAATACACCCCACAGTTGCCTGAATAACAGATGTCCCTTTCCCATGTCCCTCACATCCAAGGTAATGACTACCTATTCCTTAATAATAGGGATAGTCTTACCATTTAAAGGATAAAGAACAGAAAGACTTAAACTTTAGGGTAGGTTCCTCATAGTTGCTTGCTCACTTCATTCAAAACTTTTCAAACACATCACAAATTTCAAACAACTTTCAAACACAAGTTTTTTACGCATCCATACATGGATCATTATTAAACTCTTATGAAAATTTTTATTCACACACTACACTTTTCAAAAACAATTCAAAGTGAGTTAAGTAACTAAGAGCCCATAGATAACCATGGATGTAAAGGGTGCTAACACCTTCCCTTTACATAACCTACCCCCCGGACCCAAAAATCTTTTAAAAGGTCTTTCCTGTTCTTTTATGCCTTTCCTTTGGATAAAATAAAAGTCGGTGGCGACTCTTGCTATCCGCAACATAACTAAAGTCAGTTCTCCCACCGTGTTACAGCAATGCCAACTTATAAAAACCTTCTATAAACGTCTGGTAATAACCAGCCAAACTAAGAAAAATTATAATCTCCATAGCAGACTTCGGAGTTTCCCAATTCAACACAATATCAATCTTCGAAGGATCTACATAAATTCCTCCACTAGAAATCACATGGCCAAGGAAACTCACTTCACTCAACAGAACTCACACTTCAACAACATAACATAAAACTTCTTCTCTATCAACACCTGCAATACAATCCTCAGAAATCCTTCATGTTCCTCTTCTGACTTCGAATAAATCAGGATATCATCAATAAAAACCACCACAAACTTATCCAAATACTCATGAAAAGTCTGGTTCATATATTCCATGAATACACCAGGTGCATTAGATACACCAAAAGGCATCACTGTATATTCATAGTTACCATACCTCGTCCGGAAAGCTGTCTTCAGAATATTATCTGCTTTAACTCGAATCTGATGATAACCCGACCTCAAATCAATCTTGCTAAAAACACAAGCTCCCACTAACTGATCCATCAAATCATCAATCCTTGGAAGTGGATATTTATTCTTAATAGTCACTTTATTCAGTTATCGATAATCGACGCACAACCTCACACTACCATCCTTCTTCTTAACCAATAACAAAGGAGCACCCCACGGAGAAACACTTGGACGGGCAAATTTCTTCTCAATAAGTTCTTCAAGTTGTTTCTTCAACTAACTCAATTCATAAGCTGACATCCTATAAGGGGCCATTGACACTGGACTAGTACCAGGTACTAAATCCACAGAAAACTCGACTTCACACTCCGGCGGTGTAACACGGTGGGAGAACTGACTTTAGTTAAATGTTGCGGATAGCAAGAGTCGCCACCGACTTTTATTTTATCCAAAGGAAAGGTATAAAAGAACAGGAAAGACCTTTAAAAGATTTTTGGGTTCGGGGGGTAGGTTATGTAAAGGGAAGGTGTTAGCACCCTTTACATCCATGGTTATCCATGGGCTCTTAGTTACTTAGCTTACTTTAAGATGTTTTTGAAATGTGTAGTGTATGTTTAGAAATTTTCTTAAGTGTTTTATAATGATCCATGTACGGATATATATAAAACCTTTGTTTTGAAAATTGCTTAAGAATGTGAAGTGTTTGAAATGTTTTTGAAAAGTGAGCAAGTACATAAGAGGAACCTACCCTAAGTTAAGTCTTTTCTGTTCTTAAATATCCTTTAAATGGTAAGACTATCCCTATTATTAAGGAATAGGTAGTCATTACCTTGGATGTATGAGGGACAAGTGAAGGGACATCTGTTATTTAGGCAACTGTAAGGTGTATAAGCAATCTGGAGGGACTTATCATCTTTATTCGAAAGGGACAAGATCATTACGAAGGCAACCATTAAGGGACTTGATCTTTTTATCTATTAAGGGACTAGATGATATAAAATGAGGGACTTTGCTTTACACCTTACTTGACCTTTTGTTTAGGCAACTTGAGAGGTAACCCTTAAGAAGTGAGATGGCGATCAAAGATCGACTTACGTGTGTGAGTGTACAAGTTCAAGTATTTATCTTATAAATTAGTGATCTAAATCCAATTTTACATACAAACATGTTTTACACTCCCTATTTTACTAACCATAGCAATTAAAAATAAATAATAAAAATTATTCTACAACTATTACATATTGGATACAATTACATTATAATTAAAATAATTAAAATAAATAAGTAAATAAATAAATAATTAAATGGGTTAGTAGTAATAATAATAATAGAATAAATAATCACATAATAGATAAATAAATAAAGAAGTTAGTAACAATAAACAAAATAAATATAAGAGGAAAAATTAGCATAATAATATAATAATGAATCAAAAGTTCAATTTTAAATAACTAATCATTTTTTTTGAGATTTTTAATAAGAGAAATAAATAATAAATATTATACATTAATAAAATATGATTAATAGTCTAATTATTTAATTTTACATACATATTATAAAAAATATCTAATTATTATTTAAACAAGCATATAAAAAATAATAAATTATATTCATAAAATAAAATTAGGTTTTTTTTTAATATTTAGAAAAATAAGCATGGGTTTACTACTTAATTAAAATATAAACAAAATTATGAAATTAAAATAAACAAATAAATTAATATTTACAATATGATTAGGGTTTATAAAATATTATTAGGGTTTATGAGTCTAGAAAATAGAATTAGGATTTTTTATAAAAAAATAGGGTTAATTAATTAATTAAGTTATTTACATATAAAAACTATGTATAAATTATAAAATAAATATACATGATTAAAATTTACAAATAAATAAATTAAGACCTAAAATATAATTAGGATTTATAAAAATAAATTAAAAAAATTTTAGAACTAAAAAAAGATTAGGTTTATAGTTTAATTATCAATTAATTTTAATTAAAAGACAATAACAATAATAATTAAAACAAAAATAAAATGGGAGAAAGAAAAAAGGGGGAGGCCTGGTTTTGATCCCAGGACCCTAATACCTGAAGAGAACCCCAGCCACTGGGCCAACGTGCGCTTGTGAACATAGGATGAACACTGATTATTATATTTTAAGCTAGGAAAATAATGGAACTTTTCACCAAAAAATAACTGAGGAGAGGTTCGAACCCATGTCCTTTGCTTCACACATGCGCGTATCAACCACTGGGCTAAGCATCATCAACTGAAATAATACTCAAACAATTTGATAAAATATTAAATCAAAAATTCAAATCCCAGCTACGCGCCAAGAACTTCATCTTCTTCATTTTACCTGCGAAAATACTTGCAATTTTTTCCACGCATTCACCTGCGAATTTTCACAACCAGAAACCTACGTTTTTTCAAACATCATGAAAACCATCATAATAATAACAATCAAGAACCCAGATCAATTGCTTATTGTTTATACGTTGTAACCATGTCTTTAGAATGTCCAAAATCAATGTAAAACATGAAACCCTTAAGTGATGGCCGAAACCCTAATAATGGCATCTATCATATTCGTCCATGGTTCTTCACCAAATCAATCCAGAAACCATCTATGAACATCAACGAACATTAGTATATGATCAAAATTTATTATAAACAGGTAAATTCAATGAATCGAAGAAAAATAGATCAATGGCATATATGCTTCGGGTTATGCACATGAAAATGAATCAGAGCCATGTAAGGGGTGGTTTCGATTCAGAGAAGCTCAAGGAAGCTTCTTATGTCCTTAGAATACCTTGAAAACCCCTGCAAAGATGAAACCGAAAATTGATTTTTTTGTGTATTTTGTGAAGTTTGAATGTGTTGTTTGAGGCGGAAAATTTGTCCCTTTGTGTTTGTGTAGTTTGTATACTTATAGAAGAATGGAATTAGGTCAGAAAAGTGGTGGATTTGTGGGCTTAATGAATATCTTGAGTGTGAAGAAATCTCCTTGCGAAATTAGTCAAAAAATCAAATATTTTCATGCTATAATGCCTTAGCACGAATTTGGATGGTTTTGAATCAACTTAAATGGTCATTAAGAGTTTCTAGAAGAAGAATCACTTTTAAATATTCAATTTTCATATTTTATTTTGATTTAAAATGATTTAAAATGAATAAAATCAAAATAAATAAAATGAAAATAATAAAAAAATCTGAATAAATGAGGATTGGGTCGTGCATGATGTCATGTTGAAGTTTGGATCACAAAATTGCAAGCCCATTTGGAAGAATTTGGTTTTAAGACCCTATTTGCTTCATAAACCTCCCCAAAATTTCCCAACTTTGCAAGGGCACAAATCCTTCAATTTTAATGTTATGAGGGTGTTCTTGGACATTTTGGAAAGCTTAAAGAGTCCTCTAACCAACACCATTGGTTTCATGTCCATATCTTTTACCATTCTCAAGTTATGCTCTTTTGAAGTTGTTGACTTTTTGTTGACTTTTAAAAGGACCTATAATGTCTTAGCTCATACCTTCCAAATGAAGCATTTTTGGGCTTGGCTTGTGAGACACAAAGTTGTTGAGAATTCAATTTCCTTCAAAATGAGCTTTGGATGGGAAAAATATGATGAAGCATGTGAAAGTTATGGCTGGTCAAAGTTCAGTTGACTTTTCCTGAGGAAACCCTAATTTAGAAACTCCTGATTCTTGATGATCTGAAATCTCCTTGATGAATCATGATCAACCCTTGATCTAATTGGAAGTCCATTTAGCCCGATTAAAGTCAAAACCCTAGTTTAGGATGCACTGCTTAGGAGGATGCATTGTCTGAGGGAATTGTCAAATCTTCTGATTAATTGTGAACTTTGTGAACTTTGTGAACCTCATAAGATGTCTTGTGAACCTTGTGAACCTCTTAGTACACAAAGTCTTGTCTTGTGAGGGCAAATTTTGGGGTGCAACAACTGCCCCTGTTCAATTTTCTGAAACCTGAGGGGTTAGATTGGTATATGTACCATTCGTGACCTAGAAGGTTGAAGGGGATTGAACACAAAAGTCCAAAAATTTGCACTCACCAGTGCATAGAGTAATACTGATGATATGTTGTATATGCTTGAGTGGGCTTAAAGATGCCACTTGGAGAAAGGGAGATGGGCTTAAAGATGCCATCCGGAGAAAAGTTCTTCAAATATACTTCTTGGAGAATCAAGTAGTCCAAAGTATGAAGATATAGCTTTTTGGGAAGATAAACAACGGCCCAAGGTAATGATAGCTTTCAGGAGGATAAACAACGTCCCGAGGTATAAGTATAACTTTTGGGAAGATAAACAACGACCCAAAGTAATGATAGCTTTCAGGAGGATAAACAACGTCCTGAGGTATAAGTATAACTTTTGGGAAGATAAACAACGGCCCAAAGTAATGATAGCTTTCAGGAGCATAAACAAAGTCCTGAGGTATAAGTATAACTTTTGGGAAGATAAACAACGACCCAAAGTCATGATAGCTTTCAGGAGGATAAACAACGTCCTGAGGTATAAGTATAACTTTTGGGAAGATAAACAACGGCCCAAAGTCATGATAGCTTTCAGGAGGATAAACAACGTCCTGAGGTATAGGTTGTTGATATTGTTTTACCTGCATATAACTATCCTGCAAGGAAAATATTAGTTTATGCACTATGTATGCATGCATAGTATGATGCACTGAAGTAATGTATTATGTATTTATGGATATGTATATTATGGTATGAGGTAAATGATGTATGTATGCATCATGCAGCCTGAAGCGTCCGAAAATCTTTGTATAACAACTGCTGGCCAGGGAAAATAAATCCCAATTTGTTGCCGAAGGATATGAGGAACTCGTCTTGTCTCGTTTGATAACATAGGGAAGAATATGAAGAACTCGTTCCCGTCTTGTTTGATAATATAGTATTCATAAACCTCTCGTCTTCGTTCGATAGTATGGTATCCATAACCTCCCTTCTTCGTTCGTCGTACTCCTATTGAAAGAATAAATTCCCGACTATCCGTCTGAGGATAAAAGAGATGGATATAAATTCTAGGGGAGATGTGACTCGAAGTATTTATGAAGATGGATTTGCCCTACTGGGGGATTGTAGCTGACTTGTGGGAATGAACCGGCGAAGCTTTGTTGAATTCCTTCCCTCGTTCGTCCTTAGTAAATACTATTACTGCATTTCATGCATTTCTGGTAAACATCAATCATATTAAGCATTTATGCATTTCTGGTAAACATCAATCATATTCAAAAGCATACATACATTCAAACACAACCAATGGACGTTTCGCTTATGTAAATAGGGTAAAAGTAAATCTGGATTCAGAGGGAAAAGTAAAGCTGAACTTGAAAACGGAATCGTTTCAACTTCGAGAGTGTATAACCAATTGGATTTAGAGCTCCTGAAATCCTTAACTTTCCTGAATACCTTCCCAAAAATCCTCATAGCTGGATCTGAAGACATGATACTGACACCATCTGATACTACTGGCGTAGACAATTAATTTCCACCATGGCTTCTGCTGAGAATCCAATATCAAGGTAACACAATGAGAGGACTGTGTCTTCAAATTGTGATGGACCATATACGCTCCGGATACTAGATTTGAAAAGAAAGCATTGCCCCTTGGTTGAGGATGAATTGTCCCATAATGGAAGTATCTGAAATGAGCTACCTCAAGAGAAACAAGCAGAATGCCCAATAAGCATATGCCCCTGGCATTGTGAACTCTGTAATGTCACCTTTGGTAATTCAACTGTATGAGGAAAAATGCCCCTGGCTATTAAGCACGGTTGAATCTGGACCTGATTGCCCCAAATGAATTGAACAGTAACTTGGTATGCCCCTTGACTGGGAAACAGTGACTATGCCCCTGACATTATGAACTTTGTAATGTTACCCTCGGTAATTTAGACAGATGTGGAGATTTGACCATGAATACTTAAACATAACTGAATCCTGTCCTGATTGCCCCACATGAGTTAGGCAGTATCATGACCTGCCCCCTTGATTGGGAGATAATGACTATGCCCCTTTGTATACATGGACTTTGATCCAGGAAGCAACTTTGTTCATCGGAAGGACTTTGGTTCATTGAACATTCATCCTGTAAGTTTCTCCATTTGTCAAACACTCAGGTATATGCAAATATATATATTCAAAAATGCAATGCTTATGTCCGTCTTGAAGTTTTGAAAAAGAGTTATTTTAGAAAAATAGTTTCTGTGAAAACTGTGATATTAACTCAAGTTTTATAATAAGCCATAAAGGAGTCAGGATACCTTTTTGTAGCAGTACGCTTTCGAACTAACCATGCTTCAATTAGGACTTTTAGAGGGTTGTAACGTGGTCAGGTTCACGGTTTAAGAAACAAAGGATAAAGGCTCAAATTTTATTTGTACCCAACCCAATCTCCATGATGTTCTTCAGTCCTATGCTCAGTTAACTTATGCATTGAGGTTCCAAAGTAGTTTGGAATTGTAACACTGATATTTGTGATGGTTTAGAGACCAAAAATTTATTTGAACATTCAGTCATCTTTCTTTGTTGAGGATTCATAGTGACCTCCCTTTTTTCTTTCTTTTTTTGGCTTTATTATCCCTTCCTTTTGCCTGAACTGTTTATTTCAAGGTTACAGTCAGCGGGATGTCTTAATGTTTTACTAAGTCTCCTTCATAGGTTTTGACTTAGTAAGCTTTTCTTTTGCTGGATATTGACTATCAGGTTTAATGATTATAGAGAACCATCATTAGTTGTGTACAACACAAGCAATTGGCATATTTGAGTTAACTGAGTAACTACCCTGCCCCAGGTTATGAATAAGGGTTTTAATTTGTACGAGAATAAAAACTCCTACTTCATAGGCTCAAAAGGGTTGACTAGGGATTAACTTCCTTATATCTCCACTGTTTAGGAATTGAAACAATGCTTGTACATCGTCAGCATAGTCTGTTCAAAAGCATACTGTCTAATATTATGGTATTGTTTTCGTCATCCTCCCTCTACAGGCTTATAGCTTTATCAGGAGTTAAATATCACAAGATAAAAATAAGAAGCATAATTTTAAAATATAGTGAAACGAATGGATTAATTCAAGACAAACATACGCAATGCATTAATGAAAACAAAAGTTTAACATAATAGTAAGTGTTTAAACAAAATAAAGAAATTACAAATGAAAATTCAAATGTTGTCCCATCCAGTTGGCTGAATGTCTTTAATTGCAATCTGTGAACTTTGAGGAGCAGTATACTTCACCATGAAATCAAATTTTCCACTTGGATGTCCCAAAGTGCCCCATATCTCAACAGGAATAGGTAGGCTTCCTTTCTGGCTACCTTGGGCAACTTGTCTTGCAGCTTCGGTGTTTGATGGATGATAGTAGAACTCAACTTGACCTTCTGGAGTAACCTCTAGGATTCCTTCGTCAATCAGGTCTTGAATCTTTTTCTTCAATGCCCAACAGTTATTAGTATCATGTCCAGGACTGTTGGAGTGATACTCACACCTTTCCTTGGAATTATAGTGAGGAGAGGCAGTATTAGGATTTTGAGGAGAACTTTTCAAAGAAATTAGTTTCATCTCCATCAAGCATTGCAGAACTTGTGACATTGGAGTGCTGAACTTGATAAATTGCCTTCTATATTTATTGTGTTGAGGTGGATTAACCTTATCAGGTCTTTCTTCTTCAACTGAAGAACAATCAATGGCAACCTGTTTCTTACCTTCTTTTATCCTCATCTTCCTTTCAACCAAATCAGCTTGTTTTAACGGAGGTTGACTGACAATTAGATTCCTGACTCCACTACTTTGAAGTTTGTGAACAAAGGTTCTTAGCTCTTCTTGACCCTGAGCTAAACTTTGAATAAGAGCTACCTGGTCATTCATCTGGATCCTCATTTCTGTCATCTCAGCTTGCAGTTGTTCCAACTGATTATCCTTATTGTCCTCAGGATTCTTCTTCTTAACCAGCAGTGTCTTCAACTCATCTTGTCCCTTGGACAAGTTCAGAATCAACTCTTAGAATTGTGCATTTTGTGCTTGGAGATCTTTGATAGTCTGTTCAAGAGCCATTGCTGAAATAAACAGCGAGAAGATAAGAAACCTGTACATAAGAAACCTGTGATGCAATGATATGGTATGCAAATGCGTATGCAATGTTTTCAAGGACCGCAGGATTTAAATTTGCTTAAACAATCAAGAAAGTAAACTTTTATTAGTAATAAATTTGTTTGCCCTTTGGGCTTACAATTAGAATGAAATGAAATAAGTACAACATATGGGGTTTTAAGTCTCCCATGGACGTTTCCTCTTTGTGTTGAGGTATGAGTTGAGATTCCGCTCCTCGTGAAGTTGCTTTGTTAGCTCCAGGATTCTTTCTTGACTTGCTTTGTAATGAGTCTCAAAAGTATCCCTTTGCTCCTTCAACTGGATCCAGGACCTCTGTAAGTCTTCCATGTCAGTGGGCATGTCTGGGTGAAGGATGGTATAAGAAGTATCTCCTTCAGCAACAGGCTCCATAGTAACTGGCAGGATGGCAGGATATGGCATCATAAGAGTCTGAGCACGAGATCGCACCCATCTGAGGTAAGCTTCCATAGGAATAATGTACTTGGGCTCCAGAGTCTTGCTGTCAACCTTGTTCACTTTTCCCCATGCTCGTATGAACCTTTGATGGTAACCTTGCAGATCGTTGTCGTAGTCAAACACAATACCCTGAATCAACATGTCATGAGGACCATCACTCCGAGCGTAACCAAACTGTCGTAAAGCTAAATAAGGGTTGTAAGTAATGCCTCCTCTTATGCCTAGAAGTGGCACATCAGGAAACTCCCCACAACGGTCAATGATAGTGACATTCTCCATAGATCTGGAGCACCAATGGATATCTGAATGAGAGAGTGACATAATCCTCTTGGACCACCTGAACCCTTGCTCATTCTTCATTACTGATCGAGGAAGATGAGAAATAAACCACCTAGACAATAGAGGTATGCAACACATCAGAGTTCCTCGTGCCTTTGTAGTACGAGTATGAAGAGAGTGTAATATGTCTCCGAGTAATGTAGGCACTGGATTGTGACTCAGAAATATGTTAATGGCATGAACGTCTATGAACTGATCAGGATTAGGGAACAACACTAAGCCATAAATCAGTAAGGTTAAGATCTCCTCAAAAGCATCATAGCTCATAGCTTTCAAGAACACTTGAGCCTTCTCTATCAACACCTTAGCAAGAATACCCTTAACTCCGCTTCTCGTTTCTAGAACAATGTTAGACTTCTTCAGATGTAGAGCTGCAGCAATAACCTCAGGTTTAGGCTTTTTTTCCAAGCCTGTGAATGGTTTCTGATCAAGTACAGGTATACCTAGAAGTTTAGAGAACTCTTCCATTGTAGGAACCAGCTGATAGTCAGGGAATGTGAAGCAATGGTGCTTAGGATCAAAGAACTGAAACAGAACACTCATCATGTCTTCATTGAACCCTGAAGTGACTAGATCCAATAGGTGACCATGTCTCTTGATGAACTATGAGTTTTCAGAAATTTGAGAAACCAATTCCTTAAGCTTAGGAGGTATTCCTACAAAGTTGATCCTGATAGTGTTCCTACGAGCAGAAGCCATGACCTGCAACAAAGAACAAAGATAAATCCTTTGGTCCTTGAAATGGTTAGTGAAAATGCTATGCTTATGATGCATGATGATGTTATGATGTTATGCTCAGTCAAAAACATGTGGCACACACAAACAAGTCACACAATAGCCCTAGGTTTAAAGGCTTGCATGAGGTTTAAAGGTAAGTACCCTCCCCTGAAGTTTAGTTGGTTCATCCTGTCCTATAAAGTAACCAGGTTCTAAGGGATCTCAATATCATTGATCCTTCACAAGGGTGGTTGTTCAGTAGGCAACTTACTTGCCAACCAAAACCCTCCAAGTTTAGAATCTCAATGAGCGTAGTATCGAGTATCAACCAACTTCAGCCTTCACCAAAGCCGGTTATCTCACTACTTTCTAAAGGCCAAGATGGGATAACTAGGGTTCTAAAAGTTAGTTAGTGCATTGACAACATATGACAGCCTCATATTATCCTCAACTTGACTTAAGGAACATAAGCACCAACCAAGAAGTCATACTAACTATGGCCACCAGATCAACCATATCAGTATACGCCGTACAGTTTCCTTGGTCTATTGCCATTTACCTAAGGTACACTAGATCTGAGTTAGGATCTTTCACACAAAAAGCCCAACAGATAAGTATAAAGCAAACAAGGCAAACAATTTTAAAGTGATCTAATTCCTAAGGGTACCCCTCTTTTATTAAATCCCCAGCAGAGTCGCCAGTTCTGTAACACGGTGGGAGAACTGACTTTAGTTAAATGTTGCGGATAGCAAGAGTCGCCACCGACTTTTATTTTATCCAAAGGAAAGGTATAAAAGAGTAGGAAAAACCTTTAAAATATTTTTGGGTTCGGGGGGTAGGTTATGTAAAGGGAAGGTGTTAGCACCCTTTACATCCATGGTTATCCATGGGCTCTTAGTTACTTAGCTCACTTTAAGATGTTTTTGAAATGTGTAGTGTATGTTTAGAAATTTTCTTAAGTGTTTTATAATGATCCATGTACGGATATATATAAAACCTTTGTTTTGAAAATTGCTTAAAAATGTGAAGTGTTTGAAATGTTTTTGAAAAGTGAGCAAGTACATAAGAGGAACCTACCCTAAGTTAAGTCTTTTCTGTTCTTAAATATCCTTTAAATGGTAAGACTATCCCTATTATTAAGGAATAGGTAGTCATTACCTTGGATGTATGAGGGACAAGTGAAGGGACATCTGTTATTTAGGCAACTGTAAGGTGTATAAGCAATCTGGAGGGACTTATCATCTTTATTCGAAAGGGACAAGATCATTACGAAGGCAACCATTAAGGGACTTGATCTTTTTATCTATTAAGGGACTAGATGATATAAAATGAGGGACTTTGCTTTACACCTTACTTGACCTTTTGTTTAGGCAACTTGAGAGGTAACCCTTAAGAAGTGAGATGGCGATCAAAGATCGACTTACGTGTGTGAGTGTACAAGTTCAAGTATTTATCTTATAAATTAGTGATCTAAATCCAATTTTACATACAAACATGTTTTACACTCCCTATTTTACTAACCATAGCAATTAAAAATAAATAATAAAAATTATTCTACAACTATTACATATTGGATACAATTACATTATAATTAAAATAATTAAAATAAATAAGTAAATAAATAAATAATTAAATGGGTTAGTAGTAATAATAATAATAGAATAAATAATCACATAATAGATAAATAAATAAAGAAGTTAGTAACAATAAACAAAATAAATATAAGAGGAAAAATTAGCATAATAATATAATAATGAATCAAAAGTTCAATTTTAAATAACTAATCATTTTTTTTGAGATTTTTAATAAGAGAAATAAATAATAAATATTATACATTAATAAAATATGATTAATAGTCTAATTATTTAATTTTACATACATATTATAAAAAATATCTAATTATTATTTAAACAAGCATATAAAAAATAATAAATTATATTCATAAAATAAAATTAGTTTTTTTTTTAATATTTAGAAAAATAAGCATGGGTTTACTACTTAATTAAAATATAAACAAAATTATGAAATTAAAATAAACAAATAAATTAATATTTACAATATGATTAGGGTTTATAAAATATTATTAGGGTTTATGAGTCTAGAAAATAGAATTAGGATTTTTTATAAAAAATTAGGGTTAATTAATTAATTAAGTTATTTACATATAAAAACTATGTATAAATTATAAAATAAATATACATGATTAAAATTTACAAATAAATAAATTAAGACCTAAAATATAATTAGGATTTATAAAAATAAATTAAAAAAATTTTAGAACTAAAAAAAGATTAGGTTTATAGTTTAATTATCAATTAATTTTAATTAAAAGACAATAACAATAATAATTAAAACAAAAATAAAATGGGAGAAAGAAAAAAGGGGGAGGCCTGGTTTTGATCCCAGGACCCCAATACCTGAAGAGAACCCCAGCCACTGGGCCAACGTGCGCTTGTGAACATAGGATGAACACTGATTATTATATTTTAAGCTTGGAAAATAATGGAACTTTTCACCAAAAAATAACTGAGGAGAGGTTCGAACCCATGTCCTTTGCTTCACACATGCGCGTATCAACCACTGGGCTAAGCATCATCAACTGAAATAATACTCAAACAATTTGATAAAATATTAAATCAAAAATTCAAATCCCAGCTACGCGCCAAGAACTTCATCTTCTTCGTTTTACCTGCGAAAATACTTGCAATTTTTTCCACGCATTCACCTGCGAATTTTCACAACCAGAAACCTACGTTTTTTGAAACATCATGAAAACCATCATAATAATAACAATCAAGAACCCAAATCAATTGCTTATTGTTTATACGTTGTAACCATGTCTTTAGAATGTCCAAAATCAATGTAAAACATGAAACCCTAAAGTGATGGCCGAAACCCTAATAATGGCATCTATCATATTCGTCCATGGTTCTTCACCAAATCAATCCAGAAACCATCTATGAACATCAACGAACATTAGTATATGATCAAAATTTATTATAAATAGGTAAATTCAATGAATCGAAGAAAAATAGATCAATGGCATATATGCTTCGGGTTATGCACATGAAAATGAATCAGAGCCATGTAAGGGGTGGTTTCGATTCAGAGAAGCTCAAGGAAGCTTCTTATGTCCTTAGAATACCTTGAAAACCCCTGCAAAGATGAAACCGAAAATTGATTTTTTTGTGTATTTTGTGAAGTTTGAATGTGTTGTTTGAGGCTGCAAAATTTGTCCCTTTGTGTTTGTGTAGTTTGTATACTTATAGAAGAATTGAATTAGGTCACGAAAGTGGTGGATTTGTGGGCTTAATGAATATCTTGAGTGTGAAGAAATCTCCTTGCGAAATTAGTCAAAAAATCAAATATTTTCATGCTATAATGCCTTAGCACGAATTTGGATGGCTTTGAATCAACTTAAATGGTCATTAAGAGTTTCTAGAAGAAGAATCACTTTTAAATATTCAATTTTCATATTTTATTTTGATTTAAAATGATTTAAAATGAATAAAATCAAAATAAATAAAATGAAAATAATAAAAAATCTGAATAAATGAGGATTGGGTCGTGCATGATGTCATGTTGAAGTTTGGATCACAAAATTGCAAGCCCATTTGGAAGAATTTGGTTTTAAGACCCTATTTGCTTCATAAACCTCCCAAAAATTTCCCAACTTTGCAAGGGCACAAATCCTTCAATTTTAATGCTATGAGGGTGTTATTGTAAATTTTGAAAATATTAAAGAGTCCTTTAACCAACCCCATTGGTTTCATGTCCATATCGTTTACCATTCTCAAGTTATGCTCTTTTGAAGTTGTTGACTTTTTGTTGACTTTTAAAAGGACCTATAATGTCTTAGCTCATACCTTCCAAATGAAGTATTTTTGGGCTTGGCTTGTGAGACACAAAGTTGTAGATAATTCAATTTCCTTCAAAATGAGATTTGGATGGGAAAAATATGATGAAGCATGTGAAAGTTATGGCTGGTCAAAGTTCAGTTGACTTTTCCTAAGGAAACCCTAATTTAGAAACTCCTGATTCTTGATGATCTAAAATCTCCTTGATGAATCATGATCAACCCTTGATCAAATGATGAATTTTACTTCATATAATTTATGTTGGCAAAAAATCATGAAGTTTGACTTTGGTTTGACCACAGTTGACCTCAGTTTGACTTTTTAACTGCTTTGACTGATTTTGGCCTATCTGATAATCTGACTGAGCAAACCTTTGGGAAAAGTCTTGAAACTTGTCATGGGGATTCTTAAACACATATAAGATGTTATGAAGCTCACTTGAAGTCTTGGAAGTCCATTTATCCTGATTAAAGTCAAAACCCTAGTTTAGGATGCACTGCTTAGGAGGATGCATTGTCTGAGGGAATTGTCAAATCTTCTGACTAATTGTGAACTTTGTGAACCTTGTGAACCTCATAAGATGTCTTGTGAACCTTGTGAACCTCTTAGTACACAAATTCTTGTCTTGTGAGGGCAAATTTTGGGGTGCAACAGGTGGTAAATCACTAATGTCATCTGGAAACACATCAAGAAACTCTCGGACAACAGGTAATTCAACACTCACATGTTTACGGTCAACTTGTAACGCCGCAAACAAGGCAAACATCTGGGTTTCATCTGCTAGGAGTTCATCCACTTGCTTCGCAGATAGAAACATCATCTCTCTGCAATAACTCAACTCTGGAAACTCTACCGTCTTTGCATAGCAGTTGATATGCATGAAGTTAAATTCCAACCAATTCATTCCCATCGCAACATCCATATGGCGCAAAGGCAAACACACTAAATCCATCAAGAAATCCTTACCATAAATGGTCAAAGGACACTTCAAACACACACGGTCAGTTGTAACTGAACCGCCAACATACATTTCAATCAACATATTACCATTCATAATAGTCAAAGGCAAATTCAACCTGGTCGCGCACTCAATCGAAATAAACGAGTGAGTAGCTCCAGTATCAATTATAGTAACCAATTCAACATCATTAATAAAACAAGTACCTCTAATCAAGTTGTCTTTCTTCTGAGCATCTGAGCCACTCAAGGCAAATAGTCTACCAGTAGTCTAAGCCGCAATAACAACCTTCTTTGGTTTCTGGCACTGAGTACCGATATGTCCTTCTTCGCCACAATTAAAACAAGTTGTTTCAACACTCATACACTCATTCTTCATATGACCCTTCTTTCCACATTTATAACATCTTATCAAAGTAGCAGTGCACACATCAAATTTGTGACCTGCTTCACCACACTTATAGAACTTGAGAGGAGTAGAACCTGCTCCCCCAGTTGGCTTCTTACCCTCATAACCCTTCTGCTTCCCTTTCTCATTCGAAGTCGTATAAGGCTTCCCTTAAAACTGACCCTTGTCTCTCTTCTCACTCACCTGCTTATAGTGAGCAGATCGAGCTCGACTATCCTCATCATATATTCTACTCTTATCCACAAGTTCAGCATATCCGCGGATCTGCTGACAACCAATCGGTTGTTTGATTTCCGGTCTCAGCCCATTCTCAAACTTCAAACACTTAGACAACTCAGCATCATCACGGTTGTAGTGAGGATAAAACTTCACCAACCTCTCGAACTTGGCGGCATACTCTGCCACCGTCATATTCCCCTGCTTCAATTCAAAGAACTCTACCTCTTTCTTTCCACGAGCGTCTTCAGGAAAATACTTACTCATAAATTCTCTCCTGAACACATTCCAATTTATCGTAGCCCTAGCCCCTTCCTATCTCTAACGGGTATTATCCCACCAATCCTCAGCTTCCTCATCCAGCATATGGGTGTCGAACTGCTCCTTCTGAGCATCGGAGCACGCCATAGTCCTGAAAATCTTCTCAATTTCCTTCAGCCACTTATGTGCATTCTCCGGTTCATGAGAACCCTCGAACTTAGGCAGGTTATTCCTTTGAAAAACCCCCAAAGGATGAAACTCGTCCCGAATGTTGTTCTGCGCCATAGCATGAGCAAGTGCAGCTACCGCATCCGCAAGAGCACGATTCGAAGTTATTCTACAAATCACCAACAACATCATAAAACAACTCAATCCTCAAGACACTCAAACTCAATAACCGATACGACTAACAACGACACAACATGACCAACATACAAACCGACCTGCTCTGATACCACTAATGTAACACCCTTTCTACCCCATCACGAAATAAAAAAAATTTAAATCAATTATCAGAGTTCAACTCATCAAAGGGCATCACATTTACTTCTAAAACTCAAAAATCAAACATTACATAGAGTCATGTCCCGTAACACGGGTTCACAAAAACCATGAAAACATTCATAAACGTTTTCTTCATAATTATGCAGCGGAAAAACAATTAAGTCGAATAAATCATCTTTAATTAAACAAAATCCGATAATCATCTCAAACATCGTTTATCAAAAATATTTTAAAACAAAATCCAGCATCTTAATTCAAATAAAACATAAACACTCAAAACGAGACCCATCCCGATGTTACTGGACACAGAGCAGGACTTCACTTCTTACTAACTCGATAAATCACTATCTCCGAGCTAAGCACGAACCACGCTAACCTTGATTATCTGCAGGATGACATGATATACCATCACCAGAAGGCATGCAGGGTGAGTAAATTCACATTCCATAATATAATATAGAAACAAGAATTTAAACAAAACTTCAACAATAAATCAATTACAGCTCATTTATACATGGCATCATCACTATCATAACATCATAAAAATATTCTCCATACTCATTTAATACACATAATCAATCACTTCTCATCATTACACAAAACAACCATGCATTCATGCTATGTCATTTAGAATGAAATGCGACCTCTTACTAATGCATGTGGTACCGAAACATCCTCATGTGATGGACACTGGGCCATCAACCCTCCCCAAGGGAGCACATCATAAACATCATATCACTTCAATCCACACAATGGGATTGAAGCTACCAATGGACCGAAGTCCCCTCATAAAATCAATGCCATGAATGCAAGACGCAATATACACATATCATCCTCAAAACATCATAAAATTGCATCCACATTCATTATTAACAATCATCCCTCAAAACTCAATCATAACATCAAATACATACTCATAAGACATCATATAACACTCTCATCTTACCTCATATCTCTACATCATAAAATCATACATCCTAACTCAAAGAACATCAAATAAATCATAATTCGTCAATTAAATATTAACTTTACTCATATAGACTTCAAGGCGCATCATTTGACATCTTCACATCACTCTAGCAACCTATAACATACTACCCAAAAAATAGTTTTTAAAAATAAAACATTTTTCCAAGGTTCCCAGGATCGCTAAGCGAGACACCACGCTCGCTAAGAGCCAGCTTCCCTGACTCTTTTCGCTAAGCGAGCTTCACGATTCAGCAGAATTTTTCTGCGATTTCATCCTTCTCCCTTCTACGATAAAACCCACTCAAAACCCCAAATTCAGCAGCATTACACCAGAAAACCTTTTTAACGTTAATATTGATCCTAACAACATCATCTACATCATATACATCATCATATTCCTCTAATTCATCACAAAATCATCATAATCAACACAAAATTCAGAAAATCACAACTTTAAACCACAACCCAAAACCCCCAATCCCATTCCCACATTATATTATCGAAAAGAAATTACTCCCCATACCTTAATTCTGTGAATTCTCGCTAAACTCTTCACAATTCTCCCAATTCTTCAAGCTCTAGCTTCTTCCCTTTTCTCCAGAGCTCTTTTCCAATTATACGATCGTTCCAAATGATCGTTCTCTCCAACTTTTCCCACTTTTGTCACTCTTGCCCTTAGGACCTCTTTTAGTCTTTCCCCATAAAACCCTCATTTATCCTCAACCAAAAGACCATAATGCCCTCATCCTCTAATTCCTTTTATTTTATTTAATTAACTCTCAAATAATCCACTAAACCCCATATACTTAATTATTCTAATTATTATTAAAATTTTAAGCTACCCCAAACTTCACAAAATATCAAATAACTTCATAAACATCAAAATTCACAAGAAAACACATCAACATAATTAAAATCGACTTTGGGGTGTTACAGTAACCACCTCCAACACAACTCAACATTAGGTCGAAAATGTAGGAGTCAGAGGATTTATGAGGAGTGGAAGATTGTTCGCGCCTCAAACATTGAGGAACATCGTGGTGCCCTCAAATGATAACGCAGAAGCCCAGTCTAAGGCAAAGGGCAAGCAAGCTGTGACAGATGACATTCCTGATCCTGACACTACCTTTGAAAAAGAGGCTAAGGAATTCTTGATGATTATCAAGAAAAGCGACTACAAGATAGTCAACCATCTTCAACAGACTCCTTCCAAGATTTTCATCCTATCTTTATTGATATGCCCAGACTCCCATATAAAGGTTTTGTTGAAAATTTTGAATAATGCATATGTACCACAAGAAATATCTGTGAATCAACTCGAGATGGTTGTTGCTAGTGTGAATGCCAGTCACAGGTTAGGGTTTACAGATCTTGATCTAACTACTAAGGGGCACAATCACAACAGGGCTCTGCACATTTCGATGGAATACAAAGGGGTTGTGCTTTCCCATGTGCCTGTTGATACATGACTGTAAACACCCCAAATTTGCCCTCACCCATTTCACCATGGCTTGTGATCATTTCATATGCATAAGTACAATCATACCATCTCATATCTCAATTTTGAGTCACTACATTGGTTCTAAGTCATCTGCATCTAGGGTTTGTGATCTGAGCAATCCAAGAGCTTCTTGAGCCACTCCCAAAGGTCATCAATCATTTCAAAGGGGTCTATGTGTGTTCAAGCATCATATTGTATCCTCTCAAAGTCAAGAATGCCAAAGAATCACAAGAACTGGGATTGGTATGGAGACAGAGCCAGGTTTGACTGCACAGTTGACCTAAAAATTAGGGTTTTGGTTTCAGAGGCCATAACTCCAATTTTTTTGGTCATTCTTGTTTCTATTGGTCTCTATATGGTATAGGGAGTATGCATATCAATTTTCATGAAGAAATTCCATGGGGAAGTCATCTGATCAAGAGTTGACTTTTCAGACAAGTCAGTGCAAAATCAGGGCATCTGAGGCCCCCAATGACCCAACCAAGGGGTGATCTTCATCATTTTGAGTGTATATGATCTTTATTTGATCATGGAAGAAGGTTGAAGTTCACAAAATTCAAGAATTACAAGTTTTTGCAAAGTTGACTTTTTAGGGCATGGTTGACTTTTCATGAAATGTCATTTTATGCCACTTTTTCAACCCTTGCTTTTTGATCCAAAAATGCTTCAAATGAAAGAACTTTGGTCATGAAAGTTGTAGATTAGATCTTTCCCTTTTCAAAAAGTACAAGAACATGATCTAATTCATTTTGGATCAAAAGTTATGGTGTGTCAAAGTTGGCAAAAATCACTAATTTTCAAGATATGCCTCAAATGAGAAACTTGCAAAAACTTTGTACCAAGGCATTTGTAACTTCTAATTCATGTCAAACCATTACACAAGCATCATGTAAGTCCTAAAGTTCAGATTGGACCAAGATTTCCTCATATTTTATGGCTTGTGGGACAAGAAAGTTTCATATGAACCAAAAGTGAACAACTTGCAAAAACCATCATCACACCTCACCCACTTGTTGCCTTGGCTGCTGAACCATTCTAGCATCTCTCACACACCATGCTGCGCCAGCCCATACACATATACTAGCCTAGGGCTCAACCCATGCTTTCCTTACACCAAAGTTGACATTTTGCAAAAGTGAACTTACCTATCACAGCAGGCCAGGTCACATCATCTGACCAATGGGAGTTTTTTATGCAAACAAAATGCTAGCCATTTGACATAACAAGCAAGGCTGAAACACATAGACACAACACATTTCACAAACTCACTCCCTCAAGCATTTCTCTTCGAATTTCTCTACACAGCTCACAAACACAAAAACCAAGTCCACTGATCAACTCACCTTGCTTCACTGAGCCAAAACCAGCAAGACTCAGGCCTGAACTAAGCAAGAACTGAGCTTCACCATTTTTCATCCTCAAAGCCAGAACTTTCGAATCTCACTTTCCAGCCATCAAACACCCCATTTCTCTTCACCAACAAGTCAAACACACCCGAAGGAGCAAGAATCCACCATTGGAGTAGCCTGAAACCTCACAATTCCTGACTGTGAAACCTGCTGCACCAGAACTCTTCTCTTCAAACCAGCCATCCACAAGAACTTTGGAGCTTCTCTTTGAGTTCAAGGGAGTCAAAGAAGTTCATTTGCACACGAAGGAGGCTCTGGAAGCTCAGTATTGAAGCTTTCTAGCTCAGGTATGACCATGGATTCTTTTTCCTCAGAGCTTACATTTTAAGTTATAAATTGATTGCTCATGTCTTGCTGGTCATGGGGATGTTCTTAGAATCAAAAATGAGTAAGAAATGAGTTTGTATTGTCACTCTGAAATTTCACCCGTGAAATTTGTTTCTTTCGATTTGCTTGATTCTTGATGTTTAAATGATGTTTGAGAGTGGATTCGTGTCCTAGGATGTTAGAGGATCACTTGGCTGTGTTTAATTTGATGTTTAGAAGCCTAAATCAGGACCTAGGGTTTTGTTATCACCGGAGAAGATGACCGGAGCTCCCCTCCGGTCACCTGAATTTGTTTAACCCTAATCCTGTAATTAAATCAGGTTTAAATCTTGAGCGTTGGATCAGATGACTTGCATTGACTTCGCGCGTGAGTGAGTGGTTCAGATGGGTCCACTGTGCCCTAATCACCATTAAGTCTAATTAATCCATTTAATTAATTTATAAACTTAATTAAAATCAGATGCAATCCAGGCCCTTTAAAAACGCGCGCAGTCAACAATTTCAAACCCAGGATCCATCCCAGCCCTCCATTCAGTTGACTTGTCTATTTTCTTTGTTTTAATTCATTTATTTCATATTTGTTTTATACAATTTATTTAAAATAGCAAAAATGTTTTAAAAATTATGAAACTTTTTGTCAAGAGTTTCATTAATTTTTAAAACACAAAAATATTTTTATTTTTATTTTTAGCATTAAAAAAAGTATTTTTAAATATTTAAAAGTTTATTTTTAATTGATTAATGAAAATTAATTTATTAAAAATACTTTTAGGTATTTAAAAATCACCAAAAAATTCATGAAATGTTTTAAGACATTTAGGAACATTGTCCAACCTTCAAACCAAATTTATTTTTTGATCTTGATGCATTTTGAGAATTTTTCATTGAATAAAAATCATATTTATGCATTATTTTGATCCAAACTTCAAAAAATCATTTCTACCTAACCATGAAGAGTTGGACCTTGGTTCTTTTTGCATTGCATTGTGTTTAGCATGTAGTTTGTGAGATTAAATGGCCATGATTTGATCTCTCACTTTCCATTTGTTTGATAATTTTCTTGTTTAGGAACCCTAAAACCCTAGAAATCTTAAGAAAATCATAACTTGAATTTGGTTAGGAGTTGAAATCCCTCCTTTGGGCATTAAGTTAATATAGGATTAGGGGTCCTTTGAGTGCATTTTCAATTTTTTGTAATGTTGTTTGCTTCTGTTTTTGGTGTGTGTTTGATACTTTGATCATAAACCCTAATTTGGGGCTTTCATATGCATCCATCTTGCATCTTCTTGCATAACATGACTTGCCATGACATTCCATGCCTCCATTTGATTCATTTGACATCATAAGGCATATTGAAAGCATGTTTGATCATTGCATCATGTATTTGCCATGTTATATGCCATGTGCACTTCATAACTTTTCATGTATGTTCTTGGTTCTTAACTTGCTTCATTTGCACTCATAAGCTTGTATGATCATCCACATGTTTTGTTTCTGGTTTGTAGCATCTCATAGCATCATTAACATCACATACATGCTTCTGGTTTTGGTTTGCATCATGTCATGCCATCCCATTTTTGCATTGCATTGTATTTCTTTTCTAACTTTACAGGTGGTAAGTGACTTTGAGAAGTGAATTTGCCTTCACTTCTCATAACTTCTCTTCATCTCTCTCTTGCATCCATTGCTGCATTTTTGTTTGTGTTTGAGTTTGAGCTTGCTCATTCTTCTTCTTCCCACTTTCTTTCTTCAAGTGACTTGACTTCCTGAATGAAGCAAGTCACTTTGCTTCTCCTGATCCTTTCATCTGCTTCCTGGTGGTTCCATTGAAGATTTCTCTTGAAAACCTCACAAACCTTAGGAGCAACCAAGCATGACAATGGTTAGGGTTTTGATTAGTCCCCCACTTAGTTTTACCTTTGTGTCTCTTTGATTCTTCTCTTCTCACCTCATAATCAGGGACTAAACCCTAAAGGCTTTAAGGCTTTGTGATTAAGCTTATGCCTGCATCCTTATCTTAGGATGGAGTGTATAACTTTAATCCTAAGTGTTAAACCCTTAATGTGTTTAAATCCTTTAATCAATCCATCTAATAATCATCAAGACATCAAACTTGTAACTTGGGCCTTGCATTAGGGTTCTAATTCTTCCTTAATTGGTTAAGAAGGACTAACCCTAATGTTAATGGACAAGTCCCCCTCAAGTAGTCTTGCAAATCATAAAACTCACTTCATCATCATATCATTAACTAAAATCCACTCAATAAAGGCTTTGTTTTGTCATGAGTTTAATCCCTAATCATGGATTAAGTTGAGGAGTTTTCCTCAGCTTAAACATTCTCATCTATTATCCTTCTATTAGGATGGTGTAATGAGTCTGTTTAATCCCTGATTATGGCTTAATCTCATTACTTAACACTAAACAAAAACAACAAAAACATCTAATTAATCACAAGTAGGTTAATGATCTTAATCCTACACCAAATGTGTTTAAGTGTGAGAAGCTGACTTCACACTTAAGGTATTCTCATTACCCCTAATCAGAGGGAAGATGTGATGAGTTTACTAAATCCATTGGTTTAGACTTAAGCTCATTAACTTATGACAAAATCCAAAAACAATAAAAGACTGAAAACACAAAAACAAACAATAATCGTCTCCTCCGGGATTCTTTTCTCATCTCATTCACTCACAAACGAGAGCTCGCTTCTTCCGTCTAATGCAAGACAGTTTGCACCTGAGCCAGACAGGTCATACACTTGAGCATAGACAAGTAAGCAGTTCACAAGTCAATTCATCTTTCAGTCTCTTTGGGTCGAACTACGGTGTTCTGACTTCCTCATTGCACGAGAGGATACGTAGGCATAACTTAACAGTTATCGAACAAAAGTCTCTGTATATTCCCCCTCTTTCCAGCATCTTTCTCTTAGCCTCATTGTCATGAGCAATTCATTCTCATTCTTACACTGACACTGTACATATTACACTTCACACTTTTCTTGCACTGACACCTGTACATTTTCTTCCAGCTTCTTTTATACACAGAATGCACCGACACTACCCCTTTAAAACACAAATCTTTTAAGCGTGGATCCCGTCGAGTACGACGGACAACCTGGGTGCTAATACCTTCCCAGGTTGTAACCAACCCCCTTTCTCAGTCTCTCTGGTTCGCAACCGTCTTGTCCATCTTTTTCTAGGTCTATGCAGCATTACCTTTCCTCCGGGATAAAAATGCCTAGCTGGCGACTCTATTCATCTCCAGTGAGTTCACGGCTGTGTGTTCTCATTGTTCCCTCTCGCCGACCGTTCGCGTCTGTACCTTTATCTGGGCCTATTCCCCATTTATCGGGAGCGACAGCTTGGCGACTCTGCTGGGGAGCCTTATACTGCAACCAAGGCTTCTGGTTCTTTTTGTGGGTTCCTCCTAGCGCTTGATTGATTTGTGTTTACTGGGGTGTTATGTGCTTATTTGTGTTTGTATTTTTGTATTTATTTTTGCTTTATGTACAGTTGCTTTACTGCTTCCTTTATAGCTTTGCATTATCATACTGTCATACTGTGCTGCTGGCTGGATCTGTTTGTTTGCTTTGGTGGGTGGGTGTTCCATTGAGAGTTAAGGTCCTATACCTGGGACCTGAGTGACACCTAGGCTAGAGTGGTTCATATTCTTTCCCATTCCATCTCGGTCTGGTGCGGGAATATGAAACACGGTTCAGATATGGGTTTCTTCTTGAGAACTCTGTATTGCAGATTTCCTGCAGTGCTAGGGCTATCTGAGAAGCCTGCTAAGTTTGGATGACCTTTAGTATTGACCTTCAGAAACTGAGGTGAATTAGAGGAGGAACTTTTATGGTTATTGTAAACACTGTACCTCCGGGTTAGAAGTGTTTACACTTCTCATAACTGATCCAAGTCTGAGGATCCTTGTTTTAGAACACCACCTGTGAGGGGGTTGGGCTGTTTACAGGTTTGCAGGTACCCTTGACCTCAGCATACCCTGTTACTTTGATTTGATTAAGAATACTCCATGTTGGAACAGTTCTTGTGATTCTAAACCCTGGACATATGGCTCTTTATTTGAGCCCCCCACCTTGGTTACTAGATTTATAGACCTCCATCTGGATTTCTTGAACATACTTGGACTTATATCAGAGCATTTGATCAGATCCAGCTCAGTCACAAACCCTTGCATATCATTTGCATACATAATCATTGCATCATATTGACATTTGCTTATTTGTGTTTCAGGGTATCCATCTTCATTTGGTTTTGGTTTTGACCCCATCATCAGTATTGACCTATCTTCATCTGCACCTGCTTCAGCTATCAGTCACCTGCACCAGCCAATCAGTGGCCCATTTCTTCAGTGTTATCATCAGCACCTGTCTCCACTCATCTTCAACAACATGGCTCCTAAAAAGAGTAACATCACCTACCACTTCTTCCAGCCAGAGCTATCTGACATCAGGAGGATTCAGACCCTGGTCACTCCAGACCATACACCACTGTTCAGGGAACACTATGGAGATATACTTGATGTGGTTATGGATCTGGACCCTTCACAGAGGAGCCTGATTCACACCTGCCTTCAGTTTTATGATCCCCCATTGAGATGTTTCACTTTTCAGGACTTTCAGCTGGGCCCTTTATTGGAAGAATACTCATCATTGGTTGGTATACCTATCAGGGGTGGAGTCCCTTTCAACCCTGAGATGGTCTTTCCTGGTAATGAAGAAGTAGCAAAGGGTTTGCATCTGGAACCAGTTCTGATTGGGCAGCATATGACTTCTAAGGCTGGAATCCCTGGCCTGCATCTGGATTTCTTGATCTCTCAAGCTACCCTGAAAGCTTCTTTAGGAGAGTGGAAAGCAGTCTGTGCTCTATTGGCCCTGAGCATATATGGGATTATATTATTTGCAGATGAGCCTCGATTCATTAGCAAGAATGCAATCCATCTTTTCATCTTGAAGAACCCAGTGCCCACTTTATTGGGGGATCTCTATTACTCAGTGCATCAGAGGAATGAAAAGCAGAGGGGAAGATTAGTGAGGTGTTGTGCTCCTTTGTTCCATACTTGGCTTCTCAAGCATTTGCCCAGGACAGATGTATTTTTGAACCCTCATCAGCAAAGAAACTGGGCTAGAAGACTCACTGCTCTGACTTCAGCCGATATCAGGTGGTGCACTCAAAGCACAAAGGGCAGGGATATCATCACCAGCTGTGGGCATTTTCCCAATGTGCCCCTAATAGGAGTTAAGGGTAGTATTAATTACAACCCTCTGCTGTTCAAAAGACAACTGGGCTATGCACTGGTCCACACTCCTAAGGCACAGGACTTGGTTGAGACTCTTTATTGTGAGAACAAGCCTAATCTGGCTATTGTTAGGCAGGCTGCCTGGGCATGGGATAATGTTCAAACCAAGGGAGTAACCATTCTGGGGAAGTGCAACAATGTGGCATCAGCACAATATTATGAGTGGTCCCATGCCAGGGCCCAATTCTCTGGAATGCCCTTTACCATGGAGGATATGCCTGGACCATCCTCAGCACCACCCCCTGCCACTATCAGTTTAGAGGAATTTGAGAGCTTGAAGGAGAGAAATGAGAGGTTGACCCAGGCTTTGCAGAAGACCCTCCGGGAGAGGAGTGATGGTAGGTTGGATATTGAGAGGTTAGAGAGGTTGAGAGTGGAGCATCTGGCTAAGATTGAGAAGTCTGGGGATTATATCAAGAAGTCTAAGGATGGAGAACAAATTCTGAAGAATGCTTGCAAGGAAGCCCAGTTCCAGAGAGCAAGGACAGACTTGTATCTGAAGGAGAGTCAGGCTAGGTGGGTCAGGATCACCGAAGCTCGTACTCTGGAGGACAAGAGAGTCCAAGACAAGATAGAGCAGCTGGAAGCTAGTGCAAAAGAGCAGCAAGAAGCCCTGGCAGCAGCCCAGAGGGAGATATCAGAGCTGAAGATCAAAGCTGGAGTGAAGAGGTCAAAGGACCAAAGTCAGCACAAGGAGCTAACTGCAGCTGTTACGACCCGGAATCTCCTTATCAGGAATCTCACGGAGCGTCCAGCTGATCCTGTGACCGAAGCACTTCTCAAGGAAGTTCGTGAGGATGAGTTTGGTCTTGGTGTTTGACCATTTGTTTGTTGTTGCTTTCATTCCATGTACTTTTGTTTTCCTGTAATATATTTTGACCCCTCAGAAGGCTTGTATTTGTAAACAAACTATGTACCATTTGCCTTTTGTAATATATGTATTAGTTTGTTCCATCCGAGTTTACTTCGAAAGCAACATCAACAGCATCTTCAAGGGTCTGGAAGGGTCAAAACTGAATGCCAAGCCGGATACCTTGAAAACAAATAAGCATACTGCATTGCATGCTAACCTTTTGTTTTGTTTTGCAGGCTTTTGTTTTATTGTTGCTAACTCTGTTGTGATATTCAGGAACTATTGCTCGACGCCGGGTATTTCCCCTCAACCGTCCGCACCGTTATCCAACCCGTAACAACCTTCCGGGCATACAAATGGATCAGGTACAGCAGGACCTTGCAGAGGTTAGAAATCAAATGGCAAACGAAAGATTGGAAATGAGAACGCAGATGACTCAGTTTATGGAAGTGATGAACAACATGGCTCAGAGCCAAGAAAGATTGAGGGCCATGGTGGAAAGGCAGAATCAAGAAGATCCACATATAGGGACTGCTGGCACCAGCAACAACGAGAGGGTCCAACCTCATGTCAATCCCCCTGTATTTGGTCCCCACCTCCACCCAGAGGTCAATATTCCTGCTAATGCTCAAGGGACTGCCACTGCCGGTAGGGTACTGCAAGAAGACCCCCAGGAGGATCAGTTCACAGTAATGGGTGCTGGGGAGGAAGCTTATGACAGAAGGTTGGATGAGATAGCTGAGAAGTTGAGATCCTTAGAGTCTCAAAACTCTTTGGGTTTCGACGTTATGGACATGGGCTTGGTAGACGGGGTCAGGATTCCCCATAAGTTTAAGCCTCCTTGTTTTGAAAAATACAACGGGACTTCATGCCCCCGGACTCACTTACAATCATTTCTGGGGAGGTTGAAGGCCTATACCATGGATGAGAAGCTCTGGATGTTCTATTTCGAAGACAGCTTGACAGGAGCTTCAAGAGAATGGTACTCTCATCTGACGAGAGCAACTATCAGGTGTTGGAAAGACCTGGCAGAAGCCTTTATCAGACAGTATCAGTACAACTTAGACATGGCACCCAACAGGACCCTCCTAATGGGAATGTCACAGTCGTCAAGAGAAAGTTTCCGAGAATACGCCCAGAGATGGAGGCAATTGGCTGCTGCTGTTCAGCCACCTATGTCTGAGAGGGAAATGGCAGATATGTTTATGAACACCCTCCAGGGAACATATATTGACAGGCTGGCTGCTTTCTCTTCCACTAGCTTTGCAGATGTTGTCATAGCGGGAGAGAGAATTGAGAGCCTGTTAAAAATGGGCAAGATTTCTGACAATGGTGCCAGCTCGTCCAGCAATACAAGGAAGCCTTTTGCAGGCCCAAGAAGAACTGGCGAGACCAATGCCATCCACACCAACAGGGGCAGGCCCCAATATGTCCATAGATCTGTGGCAGCAGTCACCATTCCCGCTCCAGCTCATCCTCAACCAGCTTATCAACCTCTGCAACAAAACTATCAGCAACAACCTCAGTACCATCAACAAGCTCAGTATCCTCCAAGGAACTACAACAACACCAACAACAACAACCAGCAAAGGCCATTTCAGCAGAGGTCATCTCAAGCCAATAGGGTGATCGATCCGATCCCTATGCCATATGCTACGTTGCTGCCACAACTCCTGAAACTCAACCTAGTTGAGCTAAGGATGTTGGCACCTCCAGATCCCAACAGTCTACCCAAGAATTATGACTCCAACGCCAGATGTGCTTTTCATTCAAATGCACCTGGCCACAGTACAGAAAAGTGCAGAGCCTTGCACATGAAGGTACAAGACCTGGTGGACTCTAAAGCCTTGAATTTCGCACCACCACCCAATGTTAATAAGAACCCCATGCCAAACCATGGTGGTCCCAGAATTAATGCTATTGAAGAAGACAAGCCGTCTTATTTAATAACCAGTGTGGGTCAGATCCGGACACCGTTGGTAGAAATCAAGGCTCAACTCCTCGAATGTCAAATGTTCCCGGGGTGTGAGTTAGGGTGTGCTTACTGCAATATTTCAGTAAATGGGTGTGATAATTTGAGGGATGGCATAGATGGTCTCATTCAGAGTGGCCAACTCCAAATCACCACATCATTTCCGACAAACCCAGCTACCTCATCAGCAACAATTCCAGTATCTCCTACAACTGCAACAACCATTGTTCCCGACAATTCTTCAACTTCATCAACAAGTATTTCATCTGTCGTTTCAACTAATCAGATATCAACAAATGTTCCTTCTACAACTCCAGCACCACTCCATTGTGAAACTCCTACAACAACAACATCCATCCTTCCAACAATGTCTCCTACAACATCAGCAACGAATCATGAAGATGTCTCAACCGTTACCATCTATTACGATCCAGAAGATAACTCTGCTTACAATTCACAAAGTGCTGCTCCCATCAGAGCACCGGTCACGATATATTACGATCCACAAATTATCACCATTCCTTCCGCAGCTGCAGTCAGTCCAGTCACTATCACGGTGCCTGGACCAGTACCTTATGAAAGCAGCAATGCCATCCCCTGGCATTACGGCTCTGACCTGTACTGCGAAGGACAAAAAATCACTTTTGAATCATCAGCCCCTGCACCACAAATAGACAATGTGAGAGGAGGCGGAGGCTTCACTCGAAGCGGACGTCTCTTTGCTCCACAAATTCAGAGACCCACTGCCGAAGCAGAAGCTGCTGCCAAGGCAAAAGGGAAGAGCCAGGTGCAGGAAGATCAAGCTGTTAAGGAAGCTTTGAAAACACCATTCGATCAAGAAGTTGATGAGTTCATGAGAATCATCAAGAAAAGTGATTACAAAATATTGGATCAGCTTCATCAGACGCCTTCCAAGATCTCAATCCTATCATTGCTTATGTGCTCCGAAGCCCATCGGAACGCACTACTCAAAGTTTTGCACGCAACTTATGTGCCTGAAGAGATCACTGTCAATCAGTTGGAAGTTGTAGTTGGAAATGTTAATGCTAGTCATGGATTAGGGTTCACCAACACTGATTTGACCACGGAAGGCCGCAACCATAACAAGGCATTGCACATAACCATGGAATGTAAAGGTGCTGTCCTTTCCCATGTGCTGGTAGACACGGGGTCATCCCTTAATGTTTTACCTAAAAAGGCCCTGGTGAAGCTAGAATATGACGGATTGGCGTTAAGACCCAGCAACCTGGTGGTGAGAGCCTTTGATGGTTCAAAGAGATCGGTTCTGGGAGAGATTGAGTTGCCCATAACGATTGGCCCGCAAACTTTCAAAACGACCTTCTACGTGATGGATATACAGCCTGCCTACAGCTGTCTATTGGGTAGGCCATGGATTCACGCCGCTGGCGCCGTGACCTCTACCCTTCACCAGAAGTTAAAATACGAGTGGGAGGGTCAAATCGTTACAATCTGTGGAGAGGAGGATATTTTTGTCAGCCACCTGGCTACTTATAAATACATTGAGATGGATGGGGAGATCCATGAAACAATGAGTCAGGGGTTCGAAGCTTTGAATGTAAATGAAACATCTGCTGTGCTTGGAACCTCGATGACGTCATATCAACAAGCCCGGAAGGTTGTTGAGGAAGGAACCGCCCAAGGCTGGGGCAAATTGTTACCAGTGGAGAAGAAAGAGGATAGATTTGGGTTGGGTTACAAACCAACTCAACAAGATCAAGCAGAGGCTGCAAAAGAGCCCAACTTTGTGAGTGGGGGGATTCTCACCCCTGATGCTGTCAACAACTTGGAAGACGAGCTGGAAGAAGAACGCAACCTGGAAAGCTGGATTCGTCCAAAGATCCCGGGGAGCAGTATCTCGAACTGGTCTTCCCAGGAAATTATAAGAGTTACTCATGCAGAGTAATTATTATTTCCTGTATTTTTATAGCATGCATCAAAGTCTTGCATCTTGCCCAAGATGACAAGACTCATTTTGTAATCGGGCCATCTGTACTTTTTGTGCAACAAGATTAATCAATGAAATATCAGACATCTTTTTGCAAATGAGTCTTTTTCTTTTCCGTTCACTGTTTTTCCATTTTTCTTTTTGTACAAAAAAATAAATGGCAATGTTTTCAAAATGACAACTTTATTTCACTTTTCTAAAACAAGATTAAAATCAAATCACTAAAATGAACAAACTGAACCCTTGCAGAGTGTGCCTTCCAGACAGCACCGACAACAGCACGGCTATGACTTCGTATGACTTTGACAATCCAATCAATCAAGCTGATGAAGGGGTTGAAGAAGAGTATGAGCTTCCTGAGGAGCTAGCCAGGTTGTTAAGACAAGAGGAAAAGGTTATTACTCCTCACCAGGAGGAGGTTGAAACGATCAATCTTGGTACAGACGAAGACGTGAAAGAAGTTAAAATCGGGGCCCGCCTACAAGACTCAGTGAAGAGACAACTGATTGACCTGCTTCGAGAGTATGTGGATGTGTTTGCTTGGTCTTATCAAGATATGCCAGGTTTGGACACCGACATTGTTGTGCACAAGCTGCCTTTAAGAGAAGAATGCCCGCCGGTCAAACAGAAGCTGCGCCGTACTCGCCCGGACATGGCAATGAAAATCAAGGAGGAGGTACAAAAGCAATGGGACGCCGGATTCCTTGCTGTAACTAGCTATCCACCGTGGGTTGCTAACATAGTACCTGTGCCTAAGAAAGATGGTAAGGTAAGGATGTGTGTTGACTACCGGGATCTGAACAGAGCCAGCTGTCGCTCCCGACAAATGAAAATCATCTATCAGATGAAGGTACAGACGCGAACGGTCGGCGAAAGGGAACAATGAGAACACACAGCCGTGAACTCACTGGAGAATGAATAGAGTCGCCAGCTAGGCATTTTTATCCCGGAGGAAAGGTAATGCTGCATAGACCTGGAAAAGATGGATAAGACGGTTTGCGAACCAGAGAGACTGAGAAAGGGGGTTGGTTACAACCTGGGAAGGTATTAGCACCCAGATTGTCCGCCGTACTCGACGGGATCCACGCTTGAAAAGATTTGTGTTTTAAAGGGGTAGTGTCAGTGCAATCTGTGTGTAAAAGAGCTGGAAAAGGATGTACAGGTGTCAGTGTAAAAGAAATGAAGTGTATAAGTGATGTGAAGTATGAAAGTGTCAGTGTAAGAAAGGAGTGAAATGCTCAAGATCATGAGGCTAAAGAATGAGGCTGGAAGGAGGGGGAATATACAGAGACTTTTGTTCGATAACTGTTAAGTTATGCCTACGTATCCTCTCGTGCAATGAGGAAGTCAGAACACCGTAGTTCGACCCAAAGAGACTGAAAGATGAATTGACCTGTGAACTGCTTACTTGTCTATGCTCAAGTGTATGATCTGTCTGGCACAAATGCAAACTGTCTTGCATTAGACGGAAGAAGCAAGTTCTCGTTTGTGAGTGAAGATGATGAGAAAAGAATCCCGAAGGAGACGATTATTGTTTGTTTTTGAGTTTTCAGTCTTTTATTATTTTTTGGATTTTTGGTCATAAGTTAATGAGCTTAAGCCTAAACCAATGGGTTAGTAAACTCATCACATCTTCCCTCTGATTAGGGGTAATGAGAATTACCTTAAGTGTGAAGTCAGATTCTCACACTTAATCACCTTTGATGCAGGATCAAGATCATTAACCTACTTGTGATTATTTAGATGTTTTTTGATGTTTTTGTTTAGTGTTAAGTAATGAGGTTAAGCCATAATCAAGGATTAAACATGCTCATTACACCATCCTAATAGAAGGATAATAGATGAGAAAGTTTAAGCTGAGGAAAACTCCTCAACTTAATCCATGATTAGGGATTAAACTCATGACAAAACAAACCTTTGATTAAGTGGATTTTATTCAATGATATGATGATGAAGTGATTTTTAGGGTTTATAAGACAACTTGAGGGGGACTTGTCCATTAACACTAGGGTTAGTCCTTCTTAACCAATTAAGGAAGAATTAGAACCCTAATGCAAGGCCCAAGTTACAAGTGTGATGTCTTGATGGTTATTATGTGAATTGATTAAGAGATTTAAACACATTAAGGGTTTAACACTTAGGATTAAAGTTATACACTCCATCCTAAGAGAAGGATGCAGGCATAAGCTTAATCACAAAGCCTTAAAGCCTTTAGGGTTTAGTCCCTGATTATGAGGTGAGAAGAGAGGACTCAAAGAGAGACACAAAGGTAAAACTATGAGGGGAGACTAATCAAAACCCTAATTCATTGTCATGCATGGTTGTTCCTAAGGTTTGTGAGGTTTACAAGAGAAGTCTTCAAAAGGAGCCACCAGGAAGCAGATGAACAAGATCAAGAGAAGCAAAGTAACTTGCTTCATTCAAGAAGTCAAGTCACTTGAAGAAAGAAAGTGGGAGGAACAAGAATGAGCAAGCTCAATCTTAAACACATATAAGAATGCAACAATGGATGCTAGAGAGATGAAAGGAAAAGTTATGAGAAGTGAAGGCAAATTCACTTCTCAAGCTTACTTACCACCTGACATGTTAGAAAGAAATGCAATGCAATGCTAAATGAAAATGAAATGACATGATGCTAAACACAACCAGAAGCATGTTGATGATGATAATGATGTTATGAGGTGCTGCAAACATGAGGCAAGGCATGGAGATGTTCATACAAGATCATGGATGCAAATGATGCAAGTTAAGGAGCATGAACAAGCATGGAAAGTTATGAAGCATACAAGGCAAATGACATAGCAAATATGTGATGCAATGACCAAACATGCTTCCTATGTGTCTTAAGATGTCAAATGAAACACAAGCATGCATAAAATGCAAAGACAAGTCATGTTATGCAAGAGAAAGCAAGAAGGATGCAAATGAAAGCTCAAATTAGGGTTTATGAATCAATCATCAAACCAAAACCAAAAACAGAAGCAAACCCTAAGATAAAAAATGGAAAATGCCACTCAAAGAAACCCTAACCCTACACTAAACCAATGTCCAAAGGGGAGGTCTCAACTCTTAACCAATCTCAAGTTATGAATTTTCTAAGATTCTAGGGTTTTTTAGGGTTCTTAACAAAAGAAATGCCAAACAAATGGAAAATGCAAGATCAAATCATGGCCATTTTATCCTAGAAACTACATGCTAAACACAAGACAAAGCAAAAAGAATCAATGTCCAAACCTTCTTAGATAGGCAGAAATGAATTTTTGAACTTAGGATCAAATAAATGCATAAAAAATGATTTAATTCAATGAAAAATTCTTAAAATGCATCAAGATCAAAAAAGAAATTTGGTTTGAAGGTTGGACAATGTTTCTAAATGTCTTAGAACATTTCATGAATTTTTGGTGATTTTTAAATACCTAAAAGTATTTTTAATTAATTAATTTCCATTAATCAATTAAAAATAATCTTTTAAATATTTAAAAATACTTTTTTTAATGATAAAAAATAAAATAAAAATATTTTTGGGTCATAAAAATTATTAAAACTCTTAGGAAAAAGTTTCATAATTTTTAAGAATTTTTTACTATTTTAAAATAATTGTGCAAATAAAATGAAAAGAAAATGAATAAAAATTAAATAAAAGGGAAAGTAAACCAAATGGAAGGCTGAGATGAGCCCAGGGTTTGAATCTGTTGACCAGCGCGCAAATGAAGGGCCCAGATGGCTCCTGAGTTAATTAACTTAATTAAAAATTAAATAAAACTAATGAGAGAGATTAGGGCTAAGCAGACTGATCCTGGCCTTTCATTCGCGCGGGGAGTCAAACATGTCAACGCATCCAGTGGTCCACATTCAAATAGTCATTAATCACGCAATTAGGGCTTAATCACTCTCAGGCGGCCGGAGAAGACTTCCGGTCGTCTTCTCCGGCCAGCATCCTCCCTGAGAAAACCCCAAACCCCTCAAATCGTAACAAAAATGAAACCTAAGAACTGGGAAATGTTCTCCAACCCCTCACGAATCAAACCCCTCTCCCAAAACAAATTTCTTTTTCCTAACTAAGCTGAATCGAAGAAAATGAAAACTAGGGCACACAGGTTTCAGAGAGAAATTAAATGCTCATTTCAAAGCCATTTTAGAAACCAATGACATCAGGATGATCAGTGAAGCACATAGAACAAGTTTATAACATGAAAAATGATTTCTGGAAAAATAATTTTCAAGCTACCTGAGATTCGAAGCTTTCACTCTGATGACTTTCTGGCCACTCCTCCTTGTGCAATCCACTCCACTTGATCCCCAGATGATGTTTGAATGCTCAAAAGAAATTTATTTTGGCCGGATGATAAGTTTGACAAACTCCTGCTCAAGCTCAGTCAAAAATGGCAGGGATGATTCAGGCTGTTTCAGGGCATTGTGAATGGTTGTTTATGATCCTGAGGATGAATGGAGAAGGTCTGTGGTGTTTGTTTGTGTGTTTGTGAGCTAGGGAGAAAGATTCGAATGGAACTGCAAGTTGAGGTGAAGAATGGCAGTGGAGTGTTCTTGCTTGTTTCAGGCCTGGCTTTTGGTGGTTTGAGGTCTATGGAGTGAGGTGAGATGAATGGTGAAGATGGTTTTTATGTTTGATGGCTGGGCAAAGAGATTCGAAGGCTTATGCAGCTTGGTGTGTTTTTGTGTATGTGTTGAATGAATGAGTTTCAGCCTTGCCTTGTACATGAAATGGCTTGCAATTTGTCCACAAAAACCTCTCTCATTGGTCAGATGATTGGACATGTGCTTTATTGATTGGTAAGTCACCTTTTGCAAAAAAGTCAAATTTTGTAAGAGAGGGCATGGGCTAAGCTCTAGCTAAGTACAAGATATGGTTCTGGTGCAGCATGGTGTGGCTTGAGGCTAGCAAAGTGCAGTAACCAATGCAGTAAGTTGGTGAGATGTGATCATGAGGATTTTGCAACTTGTTACACCTTTGGTTCACATGTGATTTCTTTGGCCAACCAAACATAAACCATGGGCATTCTTGATCCAATTCTGACTTTTAAGGCCTAAGGAATGTTTGCATACTGGTTTGAAGTGGGTTAGAGGTCACAAAAGGCTTTGGTTCATGATTTTGCAAAATTTCCATTTGAGACATGCCTTGAAAATCAATGATTTTTGCCAACTTTGTCATGCCATAACTTTTGATCCAAGAAGAGTTTGATCATGTTCTTGTACTTTTTGAAAAGGGAAAGATGAGATCTACAACTTTCATGACCAAAGTTTTTCCATTTGAAGCCTTTTTGGATCAAGAATCAAGGCTTGAAAAATGACCTAAAATGATGCATTCTTGAAAAGTCAACTATGCCCAAAAAGTCAACATTTGCAAAAACCCTAAATTCTTGATTTTTATGAACTTCAACCTTCTTCCATGATCAAATAAAGATCATATACACTCAAAATGATGAAGATCACCCATTGGTTGGGTCATTGGGGGCCTCAGATGCCCTGATTTTGCACTGACTTGTCCAGAAAGTCAACTCTTGATCAGATGACTTCCCCATGGAATTTCTTCATGAAAATTGATATGCACACTCCCTATACCATATAGAGACCAATGGAAACAAGAATGACTAAAAAATTTGGGGTTATGGCCTCTGAAACCAAAACCCTAATTTTCAGTCAACTGTGCAGTCAAACCTGGCTCTGCATCCATTCAAACCCTAGTTCTTGTGATTCTTTTGAAATCTTGACCTTGAGAGGATGTAATATGATAGATGAACACACATGGATCCCTTTGAAGTGATTGGTGGCCTTTGGAGTGGCTCAATAAGCTCTTGGATTGCTCAGATCACAAACCCTAGGTGCAGATGCCTTAGAAACTATGCAGTGACTCAAAATTGAGATATGAGATGATATGATTGTGTTTATGCATATGAGAGTGATCACAAGCCATGGTGAGATGGGTGAGGGCAAATTTGGGGTGTTTACAGCTGCCCCTATTCAAGCATGAGTTAGCTGTGCAGGATGTAAGCGGCGGCTTAACAGGCAAACAAGATAACTTGTGGTTGAATACCAAAGACAGTCCAAAATTTGCGCTCACAGAATGAAGAAGAAAAGGGATATAGATTGTAAAAGAAAGTAAAGTATATCGTAAAGCGGGAAACAACGCAATGACGGGGACGGCCGACATGCTGGGGATAAAAGGTAAAGCCAAGACGGGGACGGCCGACTAGCTGGGGAAAATCAAATTATGATGGGGACGGCCATCAGGATAAAGCTGTAAAATTTTCTGGGAGTTAATGAAACATGACGGGGACGGCCATCAAGTTCATAAAGGTAAAGTAACCAACGATGGGGACGGCCATCGGGCTAAAAGGAAAAGGGACCACGACGGGGACGGCCATCGAGTTAAAGAATAAATGAAATAAACAGATGATGGGGTACGGCCATCAGAGGTGAAGGACGATCACCTAGCAGGGGACGGCTGCTCTGTTGGGAATAAAAGAAATATGATGGGGACGGCCATCAAAGGTGGAGGACGACCACCTGGCAGGGTACGGCTGCCGAAAATATCAACGATGGGGACGGCCATCGGATAGAAAATGTCAACGATGGGGACGGCCATCGGACGAGCATGATGGAGGACGACCATCAAGAAGTGGAGGACGACCACTCAGCAGGGGACGGCTGCTCTCAAGGTTTATCACAACACAGGACGAGTGTCAGATAACCAAAATCAACAATGGGGACGGCCATTGGATAAAATGATGAAGGACGATCATCAAAAGGTGGAGGACGACCACCTAGCAGGGGACGGCTGCTAAAAGATCAACGATGGGGACGGCCATCGGGCGAGCATGATGGAGGACGACCATCAAGAAGTGGAGGACGACCACTCAGCAGGGTACGGCTGCTCTCGGGGTATCATAACACAGGACGAGTGTTAGATAAAGGAAAAATGCTTTGTTGGTGATCTACTGGGGATATAGTGAACACGGACGAGTGTTCACAACCAAGAAAGGAAAGTATAAGTGTTTGGTATTTAAAGATGTGGACGAGCATCCTTAGACTATGATACGGACGAGTATCATGTAGAAACAAATACTGACGCGTGTTCAGAGATGATGATACGGACGAGTACCATCTGGTTAACAAAGAACACGGACGAGTGTTGTATCTGAAGGGACTCTTCTGGGGAATAGTAGACACAGGCAAGTATCTATGTTCAAGAAGACATAAGTGTTTGACACGGTATATGGATTAAAGATGCGGACGAGCATCCTTAAGACTATGATACGGACGAGTATCACGTAGAAACAAACACTAGACGCAATGTTCTGAGATGATGGTACGGACGAGTACCAACTGGTTAACAAAGAACAAGGACTACTGTCGAATCTGTGGGGATATAAATGATGGTGTATACAAGATACGGACGAGTATCTGCATAAGTGTATCGTGAGTAGTGAGTATATATAGATGAGTGTTTTAACTGCTGGGGAGAATGACACGGACGGGTGACAAGAGAGCAAAGTGTAATATGAACAAGTATCTGCTATACAAAGTCTAGGCGACTACGCTGGGGATATGACACGGACGGGTGTCAGGAAAGTGTATATATAGGTATGTGTGGATGCAAAGAGGATGTCTTTGGCTTTCTGCTGGTAATATGACACGGACGGGTGTCATGAAGTATCTGTAATACGGGTGATTTTGTTATAAAGAGTGTTCAGACGACTTTACTGGGGAGTGATGATACGGACGAGTATCAAAAGGAAATATAAACCGGTGTTTGTGAATATGAGGCAACTGTTTTCTGCTGGGACTCTGGTGGGGATTTCCGTACAATGATGATGAACGGTTATTATTCACAAGTGTTAATTCATAACATGGCTTATGATTATGCTATGCGTTTGATTCTTGCCGTAATGCTCCGTATTAGACGGAATGCTACGCTCTGAGGGGATAATATGATGCGAATGCCATGATTATGCAAAGATACCACACTGGGATTCGGATCCCGTCACTGCGAAGATCTCTGGTCGATCTGTTGGAAATGGACCTCCCAGCTGGGGATGAGATCATTGGTAGATCCAATAAGATGATATTTGCTTGGGGGTACAGGTCACTGATTTGACACATCCTTGTAATGTGGAACCCAACTGGGGTTTGTGGAAGCCTTCTTCACTCTGTTGTGATCTTCTATGCGTTGTTCTTCTGGATAGAGGCTGAAGGTTCTGTGGGGAGACGGTTCCCTGACTTCTGTACTCAGCTGAGGATGAAATGGCAACTCGGCTGGGAAATTATGAGAAACAACCCAGCTGGGGAGAGAAACAAGAGGCAACTCAGCTGGGGATAGAGCATTTCAGATGCTGAGATTGAGTGTATGTTGATTTGGCAACTTTGCTGGGGAAGTGGGCACCTTCCAGTGCCACGTGGAAGATAGACCGAGTTGATAATGATTCGCCAGCTTGCTGAGACGTAACTTGCATGCCCCAGGTTGCGTTCTGGATACCTGCAATCCTGCAAAGATAAGGAGACGCACAAAAGGTCCCGAGGTATCCTCTACTGGATTCCGTCATAGGGGTCAAGCACTCTCAAGAGTAAGTATATTCCCTGCAAGCATGTGTTTCTATTTTTAGTGACAATCATCTGTACTCTTATGCAATCAGTTTTTTTTTCTTTTAAGATATCAGACATTCTTTGCAAAAAATGAAAATGTACAAAACGAAACATGACTGAGAAATCTGATTTTATTAATTCATGTGCCCTGAATCGGCAAGATACAACCAAAGAAACATATCCCCTGAAATGAGGAGATTGTTTACAAATTGAGAAACAAAGTGCTGGCAGTGTTGATGACGCTTTAAGGAGCTTCCTCTCCTGCTACGACTCGTATGACAATGACGTTCTTCTCGTCTTGCTTTCTGAAGAAGGTTGATTCTGATTGAAGCTTGATTCCGTCGAAGCTTTCCAAGTTGTAAGTGATACAGACGAATTCAGAATGCAGTTGTTCGCTTATTCCCTTATTTTGCATGGATCGCCCTTTCGGGTTTTCAATCCATCGGGATACCCATTTTTGCCTGAGTTGTCCAATGCGGCTTTTCAACTCAGCGGGTGTACATTTTTGTTTATTTTCCCTTATTTTTGCCCGAGTCTTTTATTCTGTTTTTGACTCGCCGGGATGCCCTATTTTTGCCTGGACTTACATTCTGTTTTTGTGTCCAGTGGGTCATTTTATGCGAAGTATTTTTTAACTGCATCTGAATTCACAGGGGATGGAAAATCTTCACCATCCATGGTGCTGAGCATCAGTGCTCCACCAGAGAAAACTTTCTTTACCACGAATGGTCCTTCATAGTTTGGAGTCCATTTGCCCCTGTGGTCTGTATGAGGAGGGAGAATTCTTTTCAGCACAAGATCTCCCACTTGGTACTCTCGGTGCCTGACTTTCTGATCGAAGGCCTTCTTCATTCTTTTCTGATATAACTGCCCATGACAGATTGCAGCTAATCTTTTCTCTTCGATCAGACTTAGTTGCTCGTATCGGGACCTAACCCATTCTGCTTCACTCAGTTTGACATCCATTAATACCCGTAACGAGGGTAATTCAACTTCAACAGGCAGGACCGCTTCCATGCCATACACAAGTTGATACGGGGTTGCCCCAGTGGATGTCCTGATTGACGTGCGGTACCCATGCAAGGCAAATGGTAGCATTTCATGCCAGTCTTTGTAGGTGACTACCATCTTCTGCACAATCTTCTTGATATTCTTATTTGCTGCCTCAACAGCGCCATTCATCTTTGGCCTGTAAGGAGAAGAATTGTGATGTTGGATCTTGAAGTCCCGGCATAGTTCTGCCATCATTTTGTTGTTTAGATTGGAACCATTATCAGTAATGATTCGCTCGGGAACTCCATATCGACAGATGATGTCTCTCTTTAGGAATCGGGCTACCACTTGCCTTGTGACGTTTGCATATGAGGCTGCCTCAACCCATTTGGTGAAATAGTCAATGGCGACCAAGATGAATCTGTGACCATTTGAAGCAGTCGGCTCGATCTTGCCAATCATGTCAATGCCCCACATAGCAAAGGGCCAGGGTGAAGACATTATGTTCAAAGGATTGGGAGGCACATGCACCTTATCCGCATAGATCTGGCATTTGTGGCATTTTCTGGCGTAAGCACAACAGTCTGCATCCATTGTGATCCAATAATAGCCCGATCTTAACAACTTCTTAGCCATCGCATGTCCTCCTGCATGGGTACCAAAGGATCCTTCGTGCACTTCGTGCATCAACAAATCTGCTTCCGTCTTGTCAACACATCTGAGGAGTACCATATCAAAGTTCCTCTTGTATAAAGACCCATCAGTGTTCAGAAAGAAACTTCCAGCAAGCCTTCTCAAGGTCTTCTTATCATTGGAAGATGCCCCAGGTGGGTATGTTTGATCCTCCAAGAAGCACTTAATATCATGGAACCAAGGCTCATCATTTTTGACAACATCTGCTGCGAATACATATGCTGGTCTGTCAAGTCTCGATACTGAAATCTGAGGTACAAAGTTAGCAGCTTGAACTTTGATCATGGACGAAATGGTAGCCAAGGCATCTGCAAACTGATTCTCATCCCGGGGGATATACTCGAGTTTGACTGTTGTGAAGAAAGTCAATAACCTTCTTGTATAATCCCTGTAAGGTATCAGATGATCCTGGTGTGTATACCATTTCCCGTTGGTCTGATTGACTACCAAAGCTGAATCTCCGAATACGGTCAATGTCTTGATCCTGAGGTCAATGGCTTCCTCAAGACCCATAATGCAAGCTTCGTATTCAGCTTCGTTGTTAGTGCAGTTGAAAGTGAGTTTTGCCGAGAAAGGCATGTGAACTCCTTTGGGTGTAATAAGTACTGCACCAACACCACGGCCATTCATGTTAACAGCCCCATCAAACATCATGGTCCATTCTTCTTCCGGGTCGGGCCCTTCAGTGTGAATAGGCTCTTCATGATCTTTTGTTTTAATGAACATGATGTCTTCATCAGGGAAGTCAAACCTCATAGGCTGGTAATCATCGATGGGTTGCTCAGCAAGATATTCAGACAATACACTGCCTTTGATGGCTTTCTGAGATGTGTATTGGATGTCATACTCTGTAAGGATCATTTTCCATCTTGCAACCCGTCCGGTAAGAGCTGGCTTCTCGAAAATGTACTTAACTGGGTCCATCTTTGAGATTAACAAGGTAGTGTGGGTCAACATATACTGTCTCAGTCGGCGAGCAGCCCACGCTAAAGCACAACAAGTTTTCTCGAGCAGTGAATAACGTTGTTCACAGTCGGTAAACTTTTTGCTTAGGTAGTATATTGCATACTCTTTTCGACCAGACTCGTCATGTTGGCCCAACACACACCCCATTGACTCTTCTAATACTGTCAAGTACATAATCAGAGGTCTTCCTTCAACTGGAGGCATAAGGATTGGAGGTTCTTGCAGATACTCCTTGATCTTGTCAAAGGCCTTCTGGCAATCTTCATTCCACCTGACCGTTTGTTCTTTTCTTAGCAGCTTGAACAAGGGTTCACAGGTTGCTGTGAGGTGAGATATGAACCGTGAGATATAGTTCAATCGACCTAAGAACCCTCGAACTTCTTTCTCAGTTTTCGGTGCAGGCATCTCTTGGATGGCTTTGACTTTATCAGGGTCAACTTCAATCCCTTTCTCGCTTACAATAAAGCCCAGCAGCTTACCAGATCTCACCCCGAATGTGCATTTGTTGGGGTTCAACTTCAGTTGGTACTTTCTCAGACGCTTGAACAACTTGAGCAGATTCACCAGATGATCTTCTTCAGTAAGGGACTTGGCAATCATATCATCCACATAACATTCTATCTCTTTGTGGATCATATCGTGGAATAATGTTACCATAGCCCGTTGATACGTTGCACCGGCATTCTTGAGCCCAAATGGCATTACCTTGTAGCAGAACGTGCCCCAGGATGTGATGAATGTTGTCTTCTCCATGTCTTCAGGTGACATTTTAATCTGGTTGTATCCTGAAAATCCATCCATGAAGGAGAATACCGAGAACTGAGCAGTGTTATCAACCAATACATCAATGTGAGGTAATGGGAAATCATCTTTCGGGCTGGCTCTATTCAGATCCCGGTAATCAACACACATTCTTACTTTGCCGTCCTTCTTAGGCACAGGTACTATATTAGCAACCCACGGCGGGTAGCTAGTTATAGCAAGGAACCCGGCGTCCCATTGCTTTTGTACCTCTTCCTTGATTTTCATAGCCATGTCTGGACGAGTACGGCGCAGCTTCTGTTTGACTGGAGGGCATTCTTCTCTCAAAGGCAGCTTGTGCACAACAATGTTGGTATCCAACCCTGGCATGTCTTGATACGACCAAGCAAACACATCCACATACTCTTGAAGCAGATCTATCAGTTGTCTCTTTACTGAGTCTTGTAGGCGGGCCCCGATTCTAACTTCTTTCACGTCTTCGTCTGTACCAAGATTAATCACTTCAACCTCCTCCTGGTGAGGGGTAATAACCTTTTCCTCTTGTCTTAACAACCTGGCTAGCTCTTCAGGAAGCTCATATTCTTCTTCAACCCCTTCATCAGCTTGATTGATCGGATTGTCAAAGTCATACGATGTCATAGCCGTGCTGTTGTCGGTGCTGTCAGGAAGGCACTCTCTGCAAGGGTTAAGTTGTTCATTTTAGTGATCTGATTTTAATCTTTATTTAGAAAAGTGAAACGAAGTTGTCATTTTGAAAACACCGCCATTTATTTTTTTGTACAAAAAGAAAAATAGAAAAACAGTGAATGGAAAAGAAAAAAAATACTCGTTTGCAAAAAGATGTCTGATATTTCATTAATTGATCTTGTTTGCACAAAAAGGTACAGATGGCCCGATTACAAAATGAGTCTTGTCATCTTGGGCAAGATGCAAGACTTTGATGCATGCTTATAAAATACAGGAAATAATAATTACTCTGATCGAGTAACTCTTATAATTTCCTGGGAAGACCAGTTCGAGATACTGCTCCCCGGGATCTTTGGACGAATCCAGCTTTCCAGGTTGCGCTCCTCTTCCAGCTCGTCTTCCAGACAGTTGATAGCATCGGGGGTAAGCATCCCCCCACTGACAAAACCAGGCTCTCCAGCAGCCCTTGCTTGATGTTGAGTTGGTCTGTAACCCAACCCAAATTTGTCTTTCTTCTCCTCCACAGCTAAAACTTTGTCCCAGCCTAGGGCAGTTCCTTCCTCAACAACCTTCCGGGCTTGTTGGTATGATGACATTGGAGTACCAGATACAGCATATGCTTCATTCACATTCAAAGCTTCAAACCCCTGACTCATTGTTTCATGGATCTCTCCATCCATTTCAATGTACTTATAGGTTGCCAGGTGGCTGACAAAAATGTCCTCTTCTCCACAGATTGTGACAACTTGACCTTCCCACTCATATTTTAACTTTTGGTGAAGGGTAGACGTTATTGCGCCGGCGACATGAATCCAAGGTCTACCCAACAAACAGCTGTAGGCGGGCTGAATGTCCATCACATAAAAGATAGTTTTAAAGGTCTGTAGGCCAATTGTCACAGGCAGCTCAATCTCTCCCAGAACCGATCTCTTAGAACCATCAAAGGCTCTTACCACCAGGTTGCTGGGTCTCAATGCCAAACCATCATATTCTAGCTTCACCAGAGCCTTCTTTGGTAAGACATTCAGGGATGAACCTGTGTCCACCAGCACATGTGAAAGGACAGCTCCTTTGCATTCCATGGTTATGTGCAAGGCTTTGTTGTGGTTGCGGCCATCCACTGTCAAGTCAGTATTGGTGAACCCTAGCCCATTGCTAGCAGTAACATTTCCAACCACGGTTTCCAACTGGTTGACAGTAATCTCTTCAGGCACGTAAGCCGCGTGCAAGACCTTGAGTAATGCATTCCGATGGGCTTCGGAGCACATAAGCAGTGAGAGGATAGAGATTTTGGATGGCGTTTGGTGAAGTTGATCCACAATTTTGTAATCACTCTTTTTGATGATTCGCATAAACTCATCAACTTCTTGATCGAACGGCGTCTTCAAGGTTTCTTTAACAGCTTGATCTTCCTGCACAGGGCTCTTCCCTTTTGCCTTAGCAGCAGCTTCTGCTTCGGCTGTAGGTCTTTGAATTGGTGGAGCAAAGAGACGTCCGCTTCGAGTGAAGCCTCCGCCTCCCCCCACATTATCTACTTGTGGTGCAGGTGTTGATGTTTCAAGAGTGATTCTTTTTCCTTCGCAGTACACGTCAGAGCCATAGTGCCAAGGGATGACCCTATTGCTTTCATATGGTACTGGTCCAGGCACCGTGACAGTGACTGGACTGATTGCTGCTGCTGAAGGGACTGTAATTGTTTGTGGATCATAAAAGATTGTAACTGGTGCTCTGATGGGAGCAGCACCTTCTGAATGGTAGGCAGAGTTGTTTTCCGGATCATAGAATATCGTGACAGTGGAGACGTCTTCATGATTTGTTGCTGGTGTTGTAGGAGATATTGTCGGAAGAAATGATGTTGTTGTTGTAGGAGGTTCAAAGTGGAGTGAAGCTGAAGTTGTAGCAGGAAAATTTGTTGAAAACTGATCGGTTGAGATGATGGATGAAGTACTTGTTGATGAAACCGAAGAATTGTCAGGAATAATGGTCGCTGCAGTTGTAGGAGGTTCTGAAACTGTTGTTGATGAGATTGTTGGATTTGTTGGAAATGATGTGGTGATCTGAAGTTGGCCACTCTGAATAAGGCCATCTATGCCATTTCTCAAATTATCGCACCCATTTACGGAGATATTGCAGTAAGCACAACCCAATTCACACCCTGGGAACATCTGACATTCCAAGAGCTGAGCCTTGATTTCCACCAACGGTGTCCTGATCTGTCCCACACTGGTTATTAAATAAGACGGTTTGTCTTCTTCAATAGCGTTAATTCTAGGACCACCGTGGTTTGGCATCGGGTTCTTATTGACATTGGGTGGTGGTGCGAAATTCAAAGCCTTGGAGTCTACCAGGTCTTGTACCTTCATATGCAGAGCCCTGCATTTTTCTGTGCTGTGGCCAGGTGCGTTTGAATGAAAAGCACACCTAGCATTGGAGTCATAATTCCTTGGTAGACTGTTGGGATCCGGAGGTGCCAACGTTCTTAGCTCAACCAGGTTGAGTTTCAGAAGTTGTGGCAGCAAAGTAGCATATGGCATTGGGATCGGATCGATCACTCTGTTAGCTTGAGAAGGCCTCTGCTGAAATGGCCTCTGTTGACTGTTGTTGTTGGTGTTGCTATTGTTGTAATTTCTTGGAGGATACTGATTTTGCTGATGATATTGAGGTTGCGGTTGATAACTTTGTTGAGGAGGTTGGTAGACTGGCTGAGGATGAGCTGGAGCAGGGATGGTGACTGCTGCTATTGACCTTTGAGCATATTGGGGCCTGCCCCTGTTTGAATGGATGGCATTGGTCTCGCCAGTTCTTCTCGGGCCTGCAAAAGGCTTTCTTGTACTACTGGACGAACTTGCACCGTTGTCTGAGATCTTTCCCATTTTTAACAAGCTTTCAATTCTCTCCCCGGCTATGACAACATCTGCAAAGCTAGTGGAAGAGAAAGCTGCCAACCTGTCAATATAGGTTCCCTGAAGGGTATTCATAAACATGTCTGCCATTTCTCTCTCAGACATAGGTGGTTGAACAGCAGCAGCCAGTTGCCTCCATCTCTGGGCATATTCTCGGAAACTCTCCCTTGAAGACTGTGACATTCCCATTAGGAGGGTCCTGTTGGGTGCCATGTCTAGATTATACTGATACTGTCTGATGAAGGCCTCTGCCAGGTCCTTCCAGCATCTAATAGTTGCCCTTGTCAAGTGAGAGTACCATTATCTCGACGCTCCAGTTAAGCTATCTTCAAAATAGAACATCCACAATTTCTCATCCATTGTATAGGCCTTCAGCCTTCCCAGAAATGACTGTAAGTGAGTCCGGGGGCATGAAGTCCCATTATACTTTTCGAAACAAGGAGGCTTGAACTTATGGGGGATCCTGACCCCGTCTACCAAGCCCATGTCCATGACGTCGAAGCCCAAAGAGTTTTGAGATTCTAAGGACCTCAACTTCTCAGCTATCTCATCCAATCTTCTATCATAAGCCTCTTCACCAGCACCCATTACCGTGAACTGGTCTTCTTGAGGGTCTTCCTGTAGTACTCTCCATGCTGTGGCAGTCCCTTGTATATTGACAGGGATGTTGGCCTCTGGATGGAGATGGGGTCCAAAAACTGGGGGATTGACATGAGGTTGGACCCTTTCGTTGTTACTTGTGCCAGCAGTTCCCACATGGGGCTCCTCTTGATTCCTCCCTTCTACCAAAGCTCTGAGCCTCTCCTGGCTTTGAGCTAAATTGTTCATTACTTCCATGAACTGTGTTATCTGAGTTCTCATCTCCAACCTTTCGTTGGCCATCTGGTTTCTGACCTCCGTAAGGTCCTGCTGCATCTGATCCATCTGAATTCCCGGAAGGTTGTTTCGGGTTGGATAACGGTGCAGACGGTTGAGGGGAAAAACTCGGCGCCTAGCAATAGTTCCTGAACATCACAACAGAGGTTAGCAACAATAAAACAAAACCTACAAAACAAACAAAGGGTTAGCATGCAATGCAGTTATGCTTATTTGTTCTCAAGGTATCCGGTTTGGCCTTCAGTTTTGACCCTTCTAGACCCTTGAAGATGCTGTTGATGTTGCTTCCGAAGTGAACTTGGATGGAACAAACATAAAACAAATATATTACAGGAGGTGAAATAATACAACTTGTTCATTTTACAACACAAGCCCCTTAAGGGGTCAAAATACATCACAAAAAGTAAAAGTACATGAAATAGAAACAACAACAAGCAAATGGTCAAACACCAAGGCTAAACTCATCCTCACGAACTTCCTTGAGAAGCGCTTCGGTCACAGGATCAGCCGGCCGCTCTGTGAGATTCCGGATAAGGAGGTTCCGGGTTGCAATAGCTGCTGCTAGTTTCTTGTGCTGAGTTTGGTCCTTGGACCTCTTCACCCCTGCCTTAATCTTCAATTCTGATATTTCCCTCTGGGCTGCTGCCAGGGCTTCTTGCTGTTCTTTTGCATTAGCTTCAAGTTGCTCCATCTTGTCTTGAACTCTCTTGTCTTCCAGGGTACGAGCCTCGGTGATCCTGACCCACCGGGCTTGACTCTCCTTCAAATACAAGTCTGTCCTTGCTCTCTGGAACTGGGCTTCTTTGCAAGCATTCTTCAGAATTTGTTCACCAGCCTTTGACTTTTTGATATAATCCCCAGACTTTTCAATCTTAGTCAAATGCTCCACTCTCAATTTCTCCAATCTCTCAATCTCCCTCACACCTTCACTCCTTTCCCGGAGGGTCTTCTGCAAAGCCTGGGTTAGCTTCTCATTTCTTTCCTTCAAGCTCTCAAACTCTTCCAAACTGATGGTGGCAGGGGGTGGTGCTGAAGATGACTCAGGCATGTCTTCTATGGTAAAGGGCATCCCAGAGAATTGGGCCCTGGCACGGGACCACTCATAATATTGTGCTGATGCCACATTATTACACTTCCCCAGAATGGTGACTCCCTTGGTTTGAACATTATCCCAGGCCCAGGCAGCCTGCCTAACAACAGCCAAACTAATCTTGTTCTCACAATAAAGGGTCTCCACCAAGTCCTGTGCCCTAGGAGTGTGGACCAGTGCATAGCCCAGTTGCCTTCTGAACAGCAGAGGATTGTAATTAATACTGCCCTTAACCCCTATCAAAGGCACATTAGGAAAATGCCCACAGCTGGTGATGATATCCCTGCCCTTGGTGCTCTGAGTGCACCATCTGATGTCTGCTGAAGTTAGAACAGTGAGTCTCTTAGCCCAGTTGCTTCGCTGATGAGGGTTTAAAAATGCATCTGTCCTGGGTAGGTGCCTGAGAAGCCAAGTGTGAAACAATGGAGCACAAAACCTCACTAATCTCCCCCTCTGCTTTTCATTCCTCTGATGCACTGAATAGTAAAGATCCCCCAATAAAGTTGGCACTGGGTTCTTCAAGATGAACAGATGGATTGCATTCTTGCTAATGAATCGAGGCTCATCTGCAAACAATACAATTCCATATATACTCAAGGCCAGTAAAGCACAAACAGCTTTCCACTCTCCTAGAGAAGCTTTCAGGATAGCTTGAGAGATTAAGAAATCCAGATGGAAACCAAGAATTCCAGCCTTAGAGGTCAAATGCTGCTCAATCAAAACAGGTTCCAGATGCAAAGCCTTTGCTACCTCTCCATTGCTTGGGAAAGCCATCTCAGGATTGAAAGGAATTTCTCTCCTGATAGGCATACCAACTAATGAGGAGTATTCTTCCAATAAGGGGCCCAACTGAAAGTCTTGAAAAGTAAAACATCTCAATGGAGGATCATAAAACTGAATGCAGGTGTGGATGAGGCTCCTCTGTGAAGGGTCCAGATCCATAACCATGTCCAGTATATCTCCATAACTCTCCCTGAACAAAGGTATGTGATCTGGAGTGATCAGGGTTTGAATCCTCCTGATGTCTGATAACTCTGGCTGGAAGAAGTGATAGGTGACATTGCTCTTTTTAGGAGCCATGATGTTGAAGACTGAGTAAAGACAGGTGCTGATGACAATGCTGAAGTGATGAGCCACTGGTTGGCTGGTGCTGGTGATAACTGAAGCAAGTGCTGATAACTGAAGCAGGTGCTGGTGAAGATAGGTCAAAACTGAAGATGGGGTCAAAACCAAAACCAAATGAGGATGGATACCCTGAAACACAAATAAGCAAATGTCAATATGATGCAATGATTATGTATGCAGATGATATGCAAAGGGTTTGTGACTGAGCTGGATCTGATCAAATTGTTCTGACATAGGTCCAAGTATGTTCAAGAATTCCAGATGGAGGTCTATAAATCCAGTAACCAAGGTGGGGGACTCAAATAAAGAGCCACATGTCCAGGGTTTTAGAATCACAAGAACTGTCCAACATGGAGTACTCTTAACAAACAAAGTAACAAGGTATTCTGAGGTCAGGGTACCTGCAAACTTGTAAACAGCCCAACCCCCTCACAGGTGGTGTTCTAAAACAAGGATCCTCAGACTTGGATTAGTTATGAGAAGTGTAAACACTTCTAACCCGGAGGTACAGTGTTTACAATAACCATAACAATTCCTCCTCTAATTCACCTCAGTTTCTGAAGGTCAATACTAAAGGTCATCCAGACTTAGCAGGCTTCCCAGATAGCCCTAGCATTGCAGGAAATCTGCAACACAGAGTTCTCAAGAAGAAACCCACATCTGAACCGTGTTTCATATTCCCGCACCAGACCGAAATGGAATGGGAAAGAATATGATTCACTCTAGCCTAGGTGTCACTCAGGTCCCAGGTATAGGACCTTAACTCTCAATAGAACCCCACCCACCAAAGAAAAACCAGATCCAGCCAGCAGTACAGTATGACAATATGGTATAATGCAAAAGCAATAAAGAAAGCAGTAAAGCAAACTGTACATAAATCAAAAATAAAATACATACAAACACAAATAAGCACATAACACCCCCAATAAACACAAATCAATCAAGCGCTAGGAGGAACCCACAAAAAGAACCAGAAGCCCTGGTTGCAATATAAGGGTCCCCAGCAGAGTCGCCAAGCTGTCGCTCCCGACAAATGAAAATCATCTATCAGATGATAGGTACAGACGCGAACGGTCGGCGAAAGGGAACAATGAGAACACACAGCCGTGAACTCACTGGAGAATGAATAGAGTCGCCAGCTAGGCATTTTTATCCCGGAGGAAAGGTAATGCTGCATAGACCTGGAAAAGATGGATAAGACGGTTTGCGAACCAGAGAGACTGAGAAAGGGGGTTGGTTACAACCTGGGAAGGTATTAGCACCCAGATTGTCCGCCGTACTCGACGGGATCCACGCTTGAAAAGATTTGTGTTTTAAAGGGGTAGTGTCAGTGCAATCTGTGTGTAAAAGAGCTGGAAAAGGATGTACAGGTGTCAGTGTAAAAGAAATGAAGTGTATAAGTGATGTGAAGTATGAAAGTGTCAGTGTAAGAAAGGAGTGAAATGCTCAAGATCATGAGGCTAAAGAATGAGGCTGGAAGGAGGGGGAATATACAGAGACTTTTGTTCGATAACTGTTAAGTTATGCCTACGTATCCTCTCGTGCAATGAGGAAGTCAGAACACCGTAGTTCGACCCAAAGAGACTGAAAGATGAATTGACCTGTGAACTGCTTACTTGTCTATGCTCAAGTGTATGATCTGTCTGGCACAGATGCAAACTGTCTTGCATTAGACGGAAGAAGCAAGTTCTCGTTTGTGAGTGAAGATGATGAGAAAAGAATCCCGAAGGAGACGATTATTGTTTGTTTTTGAGTTTTCAGTCTTTTATTATTTTTTTGGATTTTTGGTCATAAGTTAATGAGCTTAAGCCTAAACCAATGGGTTAGTAAACTCATCACATCTTCCCTCTGATTAGGGGTAATGAGAATTACCTTAAGTGTGAAGTCAGATTCTCACACTTAATCACCTTTGATGCAGGATCAAGATCATTAACCTACTTGTGATTATTTAGATGTTTTTTGATGTTTTTGTTTAGTGTTAAGTAATGAGGTTAAGCCATAATCAAGGATTAAACAGGCTCATTACACCATCCTAATAGAAGGATAATAGATGAGAAAGTTTAAGCTGAGGAAAACTCCTCAACTTAATCCATGATTAGGGATTAAACTCATGACAAAACAAACCTTTGATTAAGTGGATTTTATTCAATGATATGATGATGAAGTGATTTTTAGGGTTTATAAGACAACTTGAGGGGGACTTGTCCATTAACACTAGGGTTAGTCCTTCTTAACCAATTAAGGAAGAATTAGAACCCTAATGCAAGGCCCAAGTTACAAGTGTGATGTCTTGATGGTTATTATGTGAATTGATTAAGAGATTTAAACACATTAAGGGTTTAACACTTAGGATTAAAGTTATACACTCCATCCTAAGAGAAGGATGCAGGCATAAGCTTAATCACAAAGCCTTAAAGCCTTTAGGGTTTAGTCCCTGATTATGAGGTGAGAAGAGAGGACTCAAAGAGAGACACAAAGGTAAAACTATGAGGGGAGACTAATCAAAACCCTAATTCATTGTCATGCATGGTTGTTCCTAAGGTTTGTGAGGTTTACAAGAGAAGTCTTCAAAAGGAGCCACCAGGAAGCAGATGAACAGGATCAAGAGAAGCAAAGTAACTTGCTTCATTCAAGAAGTCAAGTCACTTGAAGAAAGAAAGTGGGAGGAACAAGAATGAGCAAGCTCAATCTCAAACACATATAAGAATGCAACAATGGATGCTAGAGAGATGAAAGGAAAAGTTATGAGAAGTGAAGGCAAATTCACTTCTCAAGCTTACTTACCACCTGACATGTTAGAAAGAAATGCAATGCAATGCTAAATGAAAATGAAATGACATGATGCTAAACACAACCAGAAGCATGTTGATGATGATAATGATGTTATGAGGTGCTGCAAACATGAGGCAAGGCATGGAGATGTTCATACAAGATCATGGATGCAAATGATGCAAGTTAAGGAGCATGAACAAGCATGGAAAGTTATGAAGCATACAAGGCAAATGACATAGCAAATATGTGATGCAATGACCAAACATGCTTCCTATGTGTCTTAAGATGTCAAATGAAACACAAGCATGCATAAAATGCAAAGACAAGTCATGTTATGCAAGAGAAAGCAAGAAGGATGCAAATGAAAGCTCAAATTAGGGTTTATGAATCAATCATCAAACCAAAACCAAAAACAGAAGCAAACCCTAAGATAAAAAATGGAAAATGCCACTCAAAGAAACCCTAACCCTACACTAAACCAATGTCCAAAGGGGAGGTCTCAACTCTTAACCAATCTCAAGTTATGAATTTTCTAAGATTCTAGGGTTTTTTAGGGTTCTTAACAAAAGAAATGCCAAACAAATGGAAAATGCAAGATCAAATCATGGCCATTTTATCCTAGAAACTACATGCTAAACACAAGACAAAGCAAAAAGAATCAATGTCCAAACCTTCTTAGATAGGCAGAAATGAATTTTTGAACTTAGGATCAAATAAATGCATAAAAAATGATTTAATTCAATGAAAAATTCTTAAAATGCATCAAGATCAAAAAAGAAATTTGGTTTGAAGGTTGGACAATGTTTCTAAATGTCTTAGAACATTTCATGAATTTTTGGTGATTTTTAAATACCTAAAAGTATTTTTAATTAATTAATTTCCATTAATCAATTAAAAATAATCTTTTAAATATTTAAAAATACTTTTTTTAATGATAAAAAATAAAATAAAAATATTTTTGGGTCATAAAAATTATTAAAACTCTTAGGAAAAAGTTTCATAATTTTTAAGAATTTTTTACTATTTTAAAATAATTGTGCAAATAAAATGAAAAGAAAATGAATAAAAATTAAATAAAAGGGAAAGTAAACCAAATGGAAGGCTGAGATGAGCCCAGGGTTTGAATCTGTTGACCAGCGCGCAAATGAAGGGCCCAGATGGCTCCTGAGTTAATTAACTTAATTAAAAATTAAATAAAACTAATGAGAGAGATTAGGGCTAAGCAGACTGATCCTGGCCTTTCATTCGCGCGGGGAGTCAAACATGTCAACGCATCCAGTGGTCCACATTCAAATAGTCATTAATCACGCAATTAGGGCTTAATCACTCTCAGGCGGCCGGAGAAGACTTCCGGTCGTCTTCTCCGGCCAGCATCCTCCCTGAGAAAACCCCAAACCCCTCAAATCGTAACAAAAATGAAACCTAAGAACTGGGAAATGTTCTCCAACCCCTCACGAATCAAACCCCTCTCCCAAAACAAATTTCTTTTTCCTAACTAAGCTGAATCGAAGAAAATGAAAACTAGGGCACGCAGGTTTCAGAGAGAAATTAAATGCTCATTTCAAAGCCATTTTAGAAACCAATGACATCAGGATGATCAGTGAAGCACATAGAACAAGTTTATAACATGAAAAATGATTTCTGGAAAAATAATTTTCAAGCTACCTGAGATTCGAAGCTTTCACTCTGATGACTTTCTGGCCACTCCTCCTTGTGCAATCCACTCCACTTGATCCCCAGATGATGTTTGAATGCTCAAAAGAAATTTATTTTGGCCGGATGATAAGTTTGACAAACTCCTGCTCAAGCTCAGTCAAAAATGGCAGGGATGATTCAGGCTGTTTCAGGGCATTGTGAATGGTTGTTTATGATCCTGAGGATGAATGGAGAAGGTCTGTGGTGTTTGTTTGTGTGTTTGTGAGCTAGGGAGAAAGATTCGAATGGAACTGCAAGTTGAGGTGAAGAATGGCAGTGGAGTGTTCTTGCTTGTTTCAGGCCTGGCTTTTGGTGGTTTGAGGTCTATGGAGTGAGGTGAGATGAATGGTGAAGATGGTTTTTATGTTTGATGGCTGGGCAAAGAGATTCGAAGGCTTATGCAGCTTGGTGTGTTTTTGTGTATGTGTTGAATGAATGAGTTTCAGCCTTGCCTTGTACATGAAATGGCTTGCAATTTGTCCACAAAAACCTCTCTCATTGGTCAGATGATTGGACATGTGCTTTATTGATTGGTAAGTCACCTTTTGCAAAAAAGTCAAATTTTGTAAGAGAGGGCATGGGCTAAGCTCTAGCTAAGTACAAGATATGGTTCTGGTGCAGCATGGTGTGGCTTGAGGCTAGCAAAGTGCAGTAACCAATGCAGCAAGTTGGTGAGATGTGATCATGAGGATTTTGCAACTTGTTACACCTTTGGTTCACATGTGATTTCTTTGGCCAACCAAACATAAACCATGGGCATTCTTGATCCAATTCTGACTTTTAAGGCCTAAGGAATGTTTGCATACTGGTTTGAAGTGGGTTAGAGGTCACAAAAGGCTTTGGTTCATGATTTTGCAAAATTTCCATTTGAGACATGCCTTGAAAATCAATGATTTTTGCCAACTTTGTCATGCCATAACTTTTGATCCAAGAAGAGTTTGATCATGTTCTTGTACTTTTTGAAAAGGGAAAGATGAGATCTACAACTTTCATGACCAAAGTTTTTCCATTTGAAGCCTTTTTGGATCAAGAATCAAGGCTTGAAAAATGACCTAAAATGATGCATTCTTGAAAAGTCAACTATGCCCAAAAAGTCAACATTTGCAAAAACCCTAAATTCTTGATTTTTATGAACTTCAACCTTCTTCCATGATCAAATAAAGATCATATACACTCAAAATGATGAAGATCACCCATTGGTTGGGTCATTGGGGGCCTCAGATGCCCTAATTTTGCACTGACTTGTCCAGAAAGTCAACTCTTGATCAGATGACTTCCCCATGGAATTTCTTCATGAAAATTGATATGCACACTCCCTATACCATATAGAGACCAATGGAAACAAGAATGACCAAAAAATTTGGGGTTATGGCCTCTGAAACCAAAACCCTAATTTTCAGTCAACTGTGCAGTCAAACCTGGCTCTGCATCCATTCAAACCCTAGTTCTTGTGATTCTTTTGAAATCTTGACCTTGAGAGGATGTAATATGATAGATGAACACACATGGATCCCTTTGAAGTGATTGGTGGCCTTTGGAGTGGCTCAAGAAGCTCTTGGATTGCTCAGATCACAAACCCTAGGTGCAGATGCCTTAGAAACTATGCAGTGACTCAAAATTGAGATATGAGATGATATGATTGTGTTTATGCATATGAGAGTGATCACAAGCCATGGTGAGATGGGTGAGGGCAAATTTGGGGTGTTTACACCAGCCCAAAAGATGACTTCCCATTACCTCACATTGATGTATTGGTGGATAACACGGCTCAGTTCTCGGTATTCTCCTTCATGGACGGATTCTCAGGATACAATCAGATCAAAATGTCACCTGAAGACATGGAGAAGACAACATTCATCACACCTTGGGGCACGTTCTGTTACAAAGTGATGCCATTCGGATTGAAGAATGCTGGTGCAACGTATCAACGGGCTATGGTAACATTATTCCACGATATGATCCATAAAGAAATAGAATGTTATGTGGATGACATGATCGCCAAGTCCCTTACTGAAGAAGACCACCTGGTGAATCTGCTGAAGTTATTCAAGCGTCTGAGGAAGTATCAACTGAAGTTGAACCCCAACAAATGCACATTCGGGGTGCGATCCGGTAAGTTGCTGGGATTTATTGTAAGCGAGAAAGGGATTGAAGTTGACCCTGATAAAGTCAAAGCTATTCAAGATATGCCTGCACCGAAAACTGAAAAAGAAGTTCGAGGGTTCTTAGGTCGTTTGAACTACATCTCCAGGTTCATATCTCACCTTACAGCAACCTGTGAACCCTTGTTCAAATTGTTGAGAAAAGAACAGACGGTCAGGTGGAACGAAGACTGCCAGAAGGCTTTTGACAAGATCAAAGAATACCTGCAAGAGCCTCCAATCCTTATGCCTCCAGTTGAAGGAAGACCTCTGATAATGTACTTGACAGTATTAGAAGAGTCAATGGGGTGTGTGCTGGGCCAGCATGACGAGTCTGGTCGAAAAGAGTATGCAATATACTACCTAAGCAAAAAGTTTACCGACTGTGAACAACGTTATTCACTGCTCGAGAAAACTTGCTGTGCTTTAGCGTGGGCTGCTCGCCGACTGAGGCAGTATATGTTGACCCACACTACTTTGCTGATCTCAAAAATGGACCCAGTTAAGTACATATTTGAGAAGCCAGCTCTTACCGGACGGGTTGCAAGATGGCAAATGATCCTTACAGAGTATGACATCCAGTACACATCTCAGAAAGCCATCAAGGGCAGTGTATTGTCTGAATATCTTGCTGAGCAACCTATTGATGATTACCAGCCTATGAGATTTGACTTCCCTGATGAAAACATCATGTTCATAAAAGCAAAAGATCATGAAGAGCCTGTTCACACTGAAGGGCCTGACCCGGAAGAAGAATGGACTATGATGTTTGATGGGGCTGTTAACATGAATGGTCGTGGTGTTGGTGCAGTACTCATTACACCTAAAGGAGTTCACATGCCTTTCTCGGCAAAACTCACTTTCAACTGCACTAACAACGAAGCTGAATACGAAGCTTGCATTATGGGTCTTGAGGAAGCCATTGACCTCAGGATCAAGACATTGACTGTATTCGGAGATTCAGCTCTGGTAATCAATCAAACCAACGGCAAATGGTACACCCACCAGGATCATCTGATACCTTACAGGGATTATACAAGGAGGTTATTGACTTTCTTTACAACAGTCAAGCTTGAGTATATCCCTCGGGACGAGAATCAGTTTGCAGATGCTCTGGCTACCATTTCGTCCATGATCAAAGTTCAGGCTGCCAACTTTGTACCTCAAATTTCAGTGTCCAGACTTGACAGACCAGCATATGTATTCACAGCAGATGTTGTCAAGGATGTTAAGCCTTGGTTCCATGACATTAAGTGCTTCTTGGAGGATCAGACATACCCACCTGGGGCATCTTCCAATGATAAGATGACTTTGAGAAGGCTGGCTGGTAGTTTCTTTCTGAACACTGATGGGTCTTTATACAAAAGGAACTTTGATATGGTACTCCTCAGATGCGTCGACAAGACGGAAGCAGATTTGTTGATGCATGAAGTGCACGAGGGATCCTTTGGTACCCATGCTGGAGGGCATGCCATGGCCAAGAAGTTGCTGAGATCAGGCTATTACTGGATCACAATGGATGCTGACTGTTGTGCCTACGCCAGGAAATGCCATAAATGCCAGATTTATGCAGATAAGGTGCATGTACCTCCCAATCCTTTGAACGTGATGTCTTCACCCTGGCCCTTTGCTATGTGGGGCATCGACATGATTGGCAAGATTGAGCCGACTGCTTCGAATGGCCACAGATTCATCCTGGTCGCCATCGACTATTTCACCAAGTGGGTCGAAGCAGCTTCCTATGCCAATGTTACAAGACAAGTGGTAGCCAGATTTCTGAAAAGAGATATCATCTGTCGGTACGGAGTTCCCGAGCGAATCATTACTGATAATGGTTCCAATCTAAACAACAAAATGATGGCTGAGCTATGCCGGGACTTCAAAATTCAACATCACAATTCTTCTCCTTACAGGCCAAAGATGAATGGCGCTGTTGAGGCAGCTAACAAGAATATCAAGAAGATTGTGTAGAAGATGGTAGTCACTTACAAAGACTGGCATGAAATGCTACCGTTTGCCTTGCATGGGTACCGCACGTCAATCAGAACATCCACTGGGGCAACGCCGTATCAACTTGTGTATGGTATGGAGGCAGTCCTACCTGTTGAAGTGGAATTACCCTCCTTGCGAGTACTGATGGATGTTAAGCTGAACGAAGCAGAATGGGTCCGATCCCGATTCGAACAACTGAGTCTGATTGAAGAGAAGAGGTTGGCTGCAATCTGTCATGGGCAGTTGTATCAGAAAAGAATGAAGAGAGCCTTCGATCAGAAAGTCAGGCACCGAGGGTACCAAGTAGGAGATCTTGTGCTGAAGAGAATCCTCCCTCCTCATACAGACCACAGGGGTAAGTGGACTCCAAATTATGAAGGACCATTTGTGGTAAAGAAAGTTTTTTCCGGTGGAGCACTGATGCTCAGCACCATGGATGGTGAAGGCTTCCCGTCCCCTGTGAATTCAGATGCAGTTAAAAAATACTTCGCATAAACTGACCCGCTGGACATAAAAACAGAATGTAAGTCCAGGCAAAAATAGGGCATCCCGGCGAGTCAAAAACAGAATAAAAAACTCGGGCAAAAATAAGGGAAAATAGACAAAAATATACACCCGCTGAGTTGAAAAGCCACATTGGACAGCTCAGGCAAAAATGGGTATCCCGATGGATTGAAAACCCGAAAGGGCGATCCATGCAAAATAAGGGAATAAGCGAACAACTGCATCCTGAATTCGTCTGTATCACCTACAACTTGGTAAGCTTCGAAAGGATCAAGCCTCGGTCAGAACCAGCATTCTTCAGAAAGCAAGATGAGAAGAATGTCAAAAGTCATGCGAGTCATAGTGAAGAGGAAGCTCCTTAAAGCGTCATCAACATTGCCAGCACTTTGTTTCTCAATTTGTAGCAATCCCCTCATTTTAGGGGATTTGTTTCTTTGACTGTATCTCGCCGATTCAGGGCATGTGAATTAATAAAATCAGATTTTCAGTCATGTCTCGTCTTGTACATTTTTTTATTTTGTTTGCAAAAATGTCTGATGTCTTAAAGAAAAACGATTGCATGAATACAGATGTTTATCTTCAAAAATAAAAACATGCTTGCAGGAAATATGCTTACTCTCAGAAGTGTCTAAACTCCTATGACGGAATCCAGTAAAGGATACCTCGGGATTACTTGTGCGTTTCTCTATCTTTGCAGGATTGCAGGTATCCAGAATGCAACTTGGGGCACGAAAGTTTTGTCCCAGCAAGCTGACAAATCAACACTCAGCACTCAAAGTATTCTCTCCCCAGCTGAGTTGCCACTTATTACTTATCCCCATCAGAGTGGCCAGGTATCACAGAAGGCGCCCATATCCCCGACTGAGTCAAGAAGCTACCTCAACAGAATTTTCTAGGGAGGCCTTTCAGTGATTCCTCTGTTTCTCCCCAGCCGAATTGCCATTTCGTCCTCAACCGAGCACAAAAGTCAGGGAATCATCTCCCCACAGAGCTCCAGTCTCTGTCCAGAAGAGCAGCGCATGGAAGATCGCAACAGAGTGAAGAAAGCCTCTACAAACCCCAGTTGGGTCTCTCATTGACCCATTTCCCCAAGCAGATACATCTCATCAGATCTACCAATGATCTCATCCCCAGTTGGGATGTCTGCTTCAAACGGATCGATCGAAGATCTTCGCAGCAACGGGACCCGGATCCCGGTTTGGTATCTTTGCACAATCATAGCATTCGCATCATATTCACCCACAAAGCGTAGCATTCCGTTTTAACACGGAGCATTACGGCAAAAATCCAACACATAGCATAATCATAAGCCATGTTTTAAACCAACACTTGTGAATAATGACAGTTCATCAACGTACAGAAAAATCCCCACCAGAGTCCCCAGCAAAAGCAGCTGCCTCATAATCCACAAACACCAGTATATACTCATTTTGACACCCGTCCGTGCCATCTTTCCCCAGTAAAGTCACCTGAACACTCTTTGCAAACAACACCACCCGTATTACAGATACTTCCTGACACCCGTCCGTGTCATACTCCCAGCAGAAAGCCAAAGACATCCTCTTTGCACTCACATGTACTTACATACACAATCCTTTGGCACCCGTCCGTATCATATCCCCAGCACAGTCGTCTACACTTTGTATATCAGATACTTGTTCATATTACACTCTTCTCCTTTTGACATTCGTCCGTGTCGCTCTCCCCAGTAGTTAAATACTCATCTATATACCAATCACTCTTATACAGATACTCGTCCGTATCCTGTATATACCACTTATATATCCCCTCAGATTCAACACTAGTCCTTGTTCTTTGTTAACTCGTTGGTACTCGTCCGTACCATCATCTCAGAGCATGCGTCCAGAGTTTGTTTCTACATGATACTCGTCCGTATCATAGGTCTTAAAGATGCTCGTCCTCATCTTTAATCCATACACTGTATCAAACACTTTTGTCTTCTCGAATATAGATACTCGCCTGTGTCTATTATTCCCCAGAAGAGTCCCCTCAGAATCGACACTCGTCCGTGTTCTCTGTTAACCAGTTGATACTCGTCCGTATCATCCTCTCTGAACACGTGTCAGTATTTGTTTCTACCCGATACTCGTCCGTATCGTAGTCTTAAGGATGCTCGTCCGCATCTTTAATCTATACACAACGTCAAAACACTTATACCTTTATTTCTTGGATGTAAACACTCGTCCGTGTTTACTATTCCCCAGCAGATCGCCGACAAAGCAAATTTCTTTTTATCTGACATTCGTCCTATGTCATGATAAACCCTGAGAGCAGCCGTACCCTGCTAGGTGGTCGTCCTCCACCTCTTGATGGTCGTCCTCCATCATGCTCATCCGATGGCCGTCCCCATCGTTGATATTTTTAGCAGCCGTCCCCTGCTAGGTGGTCGTCCTCCATCTTTTGATGATCGTCCTTCATCATTTTATCCAATGGCCGTCCCCATTGTTGATTTTGGTTATCTGGCATTCGTCCTATGTCATGATGAACCTTGAGAGCAGCCGTCCCCTGCTAGGTGGTCGTCCTCCACCTCTTGATGGTCGTCCTCCATCATGCTCATCCGATGGCCGTCCCCATCGTTGACCTTTTATCCGGCATTCGTCCTATGTCGCGATATTTTCGGCAGCCGTACCCTGCCTGGTGGTCGTCCTCCACCTTAGATGACCGTCCCTCATCTTATCCCCAACAGAGCAGCCGTCCCCTGCTAGGTGATCGTCCTTCACCTTTGATGACCGTACCTCATCATCTGTTTATTTCATTTATTCTTTAACCCGATGGCCGTCCCCATCGTGGTCCCTTTTCTTTTTAGCCCGATGGCCGTCCCCATCGTCGGTTACCTTTATGAACTTGATGGCCGTCCCCGTCATGTTTCATTAATCCCTAGAGAATCTTACAGCTTTTTCTTGATGGCCGTCCCCATCATAATTCTTTTATCCCCAGCATGTCGGCCGTCCCCGTCATTGCTTCATTTCCCGCACTTTTCCCAGCATGTCGGCCGTCCCCGTCATTGCTCTTTACCCAGCAGTCGTCCTCTGCTCGACGGTCGTCCTCCGTCGCCCACACTTTGCCATATACTTTATTTTACAATCTATATCCCTTTTCTTCTTCATTCTGTGAGTGCAAATTTTGGACTGTCTTTGGTATTCAACCACAAGTTATCTTGTTTGCCTGTTAAGCCGTTGCTTACATCCTGCACAGCTAACTCATGTTTGAATAGAGGCAGCTGTAAACACCCCAAATTTGCCCTCACCCATTTCACCATGGCTTGTGATCATTTCATATGCATAAGTACAATCATACCATCTCATATCTCAATTTTGAGTCACTGCATTGGTTCTAAGTCATCTGCATCTAGGGTTTGTGATCTGAGCAATCCAAGAGCTTCTTGAGCCACTCCCAAAGGTCATCAATCATTTCAAAGGGGTCTATGTGTGTTCAATCATCATATTGTATCCTCTCAAATTCAAGAATTCCAAAGAATCACAAGAACTGGGATTGGTATGGAGGCAGAGCCAGGTTTGACTGCACAGTTGACCTAAAAATTAGGGTTTTGGTTTCAGAGGCCATAACTCCAATTTTTTTGGTCATTCTTGTTTCTATTGGTCTCTATATGGTATAGGGAGTATGCATATCAATTTTCATGAAGAAATTCCATGGGGAAGTCATCTGATCAAGAGTTGACTTTTCAGACAAGTCAGTGCAAAATCAGGGCATCTGAGGCCCCCAATGACCCAACCAAGGGGTGATCTTCATCATTTTGAGTGTATATGATCTTTATTTGATCATGGAAGAAGGTTGAAGTTCACAAAATTCAAGAATTACAAGTTTTTGCAAAGTTGACTTTTTAGGGCATGGTTGACTTTTCATGAAATGTCATTTTATGCCACTTTTTCAACCCTTGCTTTTTGATCCAAAAATGCTTCAAATGAAAGAACTTTGGTCAGGAAAGTTGTAGATTAGATCTTTCCCTTTTCAAAAAGTACAAGAACATGATCTAATTCATTTTGGATCAAAAGTTATGGTGTGTCAAAGTTGGCAAAAATCACTAATTTTCAAGATATGCCTCAAATGAGAAACTTGCAAAAACTTTGTACCAAGGCATTTGTAACTTCTAATTCATGTCAAACCATTACACAAGCATCATGTAAGTCCTAAAGTTCAGATTGGACCAAGATTTCATCATGTTTTATGGCTTGTGGGACAAGAAAGTTTCATATGAACCAAAAGTGAACAACTTGCAAAAACCATCATCACACCTCACCCACTTGTTGCCTTGGCTGCTGAACCATTCTAGCATCTCTCACATACCATGCTGCGCCAGCCCATACACATATACTAGCCTAGGGCTCAACCCATGCTTTCCTTACACCAAAGTTGACATTTTGCAAAAGTGAACTTACCTATCACAACAGGCCAGGTCACATCATCTGACCAATGGGAGTTTTTTATGCAAACAAAATGCTAGCCATTTGACATAACAAGCAAGGCTGAAACACATTGACACAACACATTTCACAAACTCACTCCCTCAAGCATTTCTCTTCGAATTTCTCTACACAGCTCACAAACACAAAAACCAAGTCCACTGATCAACTCACCTTGCTTCACTGAGCCAAAACCAGCAAGACTCAGGCCTGAACTAAGCAAGAACTGAGCTTCACCATTTTTCATCCTCAAAGCCAGAACTTTCGAATCTCACTTTCCAGCCATCAAACACCCCATTTCTCTTCACCAACAAGTCAAACACACCCGAAGGAGCAAGAATCCACCATTGGAGTAGCCTGAAACCTCACAATTCCTGACTGTGAAACCTGCTGCACCAGAACTCTTCTCTTCAAACCAGCCATCCACAAGAACTTTGGAGCTTCTCTTTGAGTTCAAGGGAGTCAAAGAAGTTCATTTGCACACGAAGGAGGCTCTGGAAGCTCAGTATTGAAGCTTTCTAGCTCAGGTATGACCATGGATTCTTTTTCCTCAGAGCTTACATTTTAAGTTATAAATTGATTGCTCATGTCTTGCTGGTCATGGGGATGTTCTTAGAATAAAAAATGAGTAAGAAATGAGTTTGTATTGTCACTCTGAAATTTCACCCGTGAAATTTGTTTCTTTCGATTTGCTTGATTCTTGATGTTTAAATGATGTTTGAGAGTGGATTCGTGTCCTAGGATGTTAGAGGATCACTTGGCTGTGTTTAATTTGATGTTTAGAAGCCTAAATCAGGACCTAGGGTTTTGTTATCACCGGAGAAGATGACCGGAGCTCCCCTCCGGTCACCTGAATTTGTTTAACCCTAATCCTGTAATTAAATGAGGTTTAAATCTTGAGCGTTGGATCAGATGACTTGCATTGACTTCGCGCGTGAGTGAGTGGTTCAGATGGGTCCACTGTGCCCTAATCACCATTAAGTCTAATTAATCCATTTAATTAATTTATAAACTTAATTAAAATCAGATGCAATCCAGGCCCTTTAAAAACGCGCGCAGTCAACAATTTCAAACCCAAGATCCATCCCAGCCCTCCATTCAGTTGACTTGTCTATTTTCTTTGTTTTAATTCATTTATTTCATATTTGTTTTATACAATTTATTTAAAATAGCAAAAATGTTTTAAAAATTATGAAACTTTTTGTCAAGAGTTTCATTAATTTTTAAAACACAAAAATATTTTTATTTTTATTTTTAGCATTAAAAAAAGTATTTTTAAATATTTAAAAGTTTATTTTTAATTGATTAATGAAAATTAATTTATTAAAAATACTTTTAGGTATTTAAAAATCACCAAAAAATTCATGAAATGTTTTAAGACATTTAGGAACATTGTCCAACCTTCAAACCAAATTTATTTTTTGATCTTGATGCATTTTGAGAATTTTTCATTGAATAAAAATCATTTTTATGCATTATTTTGATCCAAACTTCAAAAAATCATTTCTGCCTAACCATGAAGAGTTGGACCTTGGTTCTTTTTGCATTGCATTGTGTTTAGCATGTAGTTTGTGATATTAAATGGCCATTATTTGATCTCTCACTTTCCATTTGTTTGATAATTTTCTTGTTTAGGAACCCTAAAACCCTAGAAATCTTAAGAAAATCATAACTTGAATTTGGTTAGGAGTTGAAATCCCTCCTTTGGGCATTAAGTTAGTATAGGATTAGGGGTCCTTTGAGTTCATTTTCAATTTTTTGTAATGTTGTTTGCTTCTGTTTTTGGTGTGTGTTTGATACTTTGATCATAAACCCTAATTTGGGGCTTTCATATGCTTCCATCTTGCATCTTCTTGCATAACATGACTTGCCATGACATTCCATGCCTCCATTTGATTCATTTGACATCATAAGTCATATTGAAAGCATGTTTGATCATTGCATCATGTATTTTCCATGTTATATGCCATGTGCACTTCATAACTTTTCATGTATGTTCTTGGTTCTTAACTTGCTTCATTTGCACTCATAAGCTTGTATGATCATCCACATGTTTTGTTTCTGGTTTGTAGCATCTCATAGCATCATTAACATCACATACATGCTTCTGGTTTTGGTTTGCATCATGTCATGCCATCCCATTTTTGCATTGCATTGTATTTCTTTTCTAACTTTACAGGTGGTAAGTGACTTTGAGAAGTGAATTTGCCTTCACTTCTCATAACTTCTCTTCATCTCTCTCTTGCATCCATTGCTGCATTTTTGTTTGTGTTTGAGTTTGAGCTTGATCATTCTTCTTCTTCCCACTTTCTTTCTTCAAGTGACTTGACTTCCTGAATGAAGCAAGTCACTTTGCTTCTCCTGATCCTTTCATCTGCTTCCTGGTGGTTCCATTGAAGATTTCTCTTGAAAACCTCACAAACCTTAGGAGCAACCAAGCATGAAAATGTTTAGGGTTTTGATTAGTCCCCCACTTAGTTTTACCTTTGTGTCTCTTTGAGTCTTCTCTTCTCACCTCATAATCAGGGACTAAACCCTAAAGGCTTTAAGGCTTTGTGATTAAGCTTATGCCTGCATCCTTATCTTAGGATGGAGTGTATAACTTTAATCCTAAGTGTTAAACCCTTAATGTGTTTAAATCCTTTAATCAATCCATATAATAATCATCAAGACATCACACTTGTAACTTGGGCCTTGCATTAGGGTTCTAATTCTTCCTTAATTGGTTAAGAAGGACTAACCCTAGTGTTAATGGACAAGTCCCCCTCAAGTAGTCTTGCAAATCATAAAACTCACTTCATCATCATATCATTAACTAAAATCCACTCAATAAAGGCTTTGTTTTGTCATGAGTTTAATCCCTAATCATGGATTAAGTTGAGGAGTTTTCCTCAGCTTAAACATTCTCATCTATTATCCTTCTATTAGGATGGTGTAATGAGTCTGTTTAATCCCTGATTATGGCTTAATCTCATTACTTAACACTAAACAAAAAAAACAAAAACATCTAATTAATCACAAGTAGGTTAATGATCTTAATCCTACACCAAAGGTGTTTAAGTGTGAGAAGCTGACTTCACACTTAAGGTATTCTCATTACCCCTAATCAGAGGGAAGATGTGATGAGTTTACTAAATCCATTGGTTTAGACTTAAGCTCATTAACTTATGACAAAATCCAAAAACAATAAAAGACTGAAAACACAAAAACAAACAATAATCGTCTCCTTCGGGATTCTTTTCTCATCTCATTCACTCACAAACGAGAGCTCGCTTCTTCCGTCTAATGCAAGACAGTTTGCACCTGAGCCAGACAGGTCATACACTTGAGCATAGACAAGTAAGCAGTTCACAAGTCAATTCATCTTTCAGTCTCTTTGGGTCGAACTACGGTGTTCTGACTTCCTCATTGCACGAGAGGATACGTAGGCATAACTTAACAGTTATCGAACAAAAGTCTCTGTATATTCCCCCTCTTTCCAGCATCTTTCTCTTAGCCTCATTGTCATGAGCAATTCATTCTCATTCTTACACTGACACTGTACATATTACACTTCACACTTTTCTTGCACTGACACCTGTACATTTTCTTCCAGCTTCTTTTATACACAGAATGCACCGACACTACCCCTTTAAAACACAAATCTTTTAAGCGTGGATCCCGTCGAGTACGACGGACAACCTGGGTGCTAATACCTTCCCAGGTTGTAACCAACCCCCTTTCTCAGTCTCTCTGGTTCGCAACCGTCTTGTCCATCTTTTTCTAGGTCTATGCAGCATTACCTTTCCTCCGGGATAAAAATGCCTAGCTGGCGACTCTATTCATCTCCAGTGAGTTCACGGCTGTGTGTTCTCATTGTTCCCTCTCGCCGACCGTTCGCGTCTGTACCTTTATCTGGGCCTATTCCCCATTTATCGGGAGCGACAATGACCCTCTTTAATTGTGCTTCCAAAGAAGGCGTTGATTAAGCTGGACTACGACAGAGTGGTGCTCAGGCCAAGTGATTTGTTAGTCAGGTTGTTTGATGGTTCCAAGATGTCAGTTTTTGGAGAGGTATAATTACCGATCAAGGTAGGTCCACAGGTGTTCAACATGACCTTTTATGTAATGGACATCCTGCCTACATACAATTGTTTACTCGGATGCCCCTAGATTCACGCAGTCGGGGCAATATCCTCGACTCTCCATCATAAGCTAAAGTTTGTCTGGGAATGGGCAAATTTTCACAGTACGTGGAGATGGAGGGTGAGATATATGAGACCTCTTGCCATGATTTTGAGCCGGTCAATACTGAAGCCACATCATCATCATCATCCCTTTCCAAAGAGAATATTAAGGGTGTATCCATTGCATCCTATAAGCAAGCTCTGAAGGTGGTGGAATCAGGGGTCAACGAAGGCTGGGGCAAGATGATAGAAGTCCTTAAGAAGGAAGACATGTTCAAAATTGGTTATAATTCGGCTAAATCAACATCAACACAACATGCCATAGGGCGTAAAGGCCCAATCACCTTCTCTAGTGTTGGGTGTGTGAATCACAACAATATCTGCGCTATTCAAGAAGACATAATTGATAGTGACTATGAAATAGACGAGTGGATCAAGCTGAGTGTCCCAAGAATGGAGCTCAATAATTGGTCATCTGAAGAAATCATCACTGTTACCAACATCAAGAGTAATGGTTTTGTGTTTTATTCTTGTATGAAAGCTCTATGTCTCGCCCAAGGCGTAGTAGCTCATTATAAGGGCTTCATTATTTCAATTTGCAATATCAAATCATTAATAAAATGGACGTTTTGCATTCATTCATGGTGTTCCCTGTCTTTCATTTTTATTTCTTAATAAATGGCAATGTACATCTTCATGCTCATTTCTTCTCACACTTGTTCTAAAATCTTGCATGAATCATCATTCATGTAGATGTACCCCATTGGGTCTCATCAATGATAATCTTGTTATGGCTCGCTATGACTTCGAAAATCCAATTTACCAAGCCTACGAGGAAGGTGAAGAAGATTGTGAACTACCTGAGGATTTAGCCAGATTGTTAAAGCAATAGGAGAGGGTGATTTAGCCATATGAGGAGGTTATTGAGACTGTAAACCTGGGTACTTAAGAGGCAAAGAAAGAGGTCAAGATCGGGATTGCGTTAGAAGAATCTCTGAAGAGCCGATTGATTGACATGCTCCATGAATATGTTGATATCTTTTCCTGGTCTTACCAGGACATGCCATGGATCGATATTGATATTTTAGTACACAGGCTACCGCTCTGAGAAGACTACCCGCCAGTGAAGCAAAAACCGCGAAGAACTCGAACTGATTTGGCAATAAAGATCAAGGAAGAGGCTCAAAAACAGTTTGATGATGGATTCTTGGCTGTTACGAGTTATCCACCATGGGTTGCCAACATCTTGCCGGTACCGAAGAAAGATGGCAAAGTTCGGATGTGTGTTGACTACCGAGACTTAAACAGAGCTAATCCCAATGACGATTTCCCGTTGCCTCACATTGATGTGTTGGTTGACAATACAACTCAATTTTCAGTGTTTTCCTTCATGGATGGATTTTCAGGCTACAACCAAATCAAAATGTCGCCAATTGACATGGAGAAAACGACATTCATCACCACTTGGGGAACTTTCTGCTATAAAGTGATGTCGTTCGGTTTGAAGAATGCTGGAGCAACTTACCAACGGGAAATGGTGACTCTTTTCCATGATATGATTAATCAAGATATTGAAGTCTATGTTGACGACATGATTGTAAAGTTACAAACAGAGGAAGATCATTTAGTCAACTTGGCCAAGCTGTTTAACAGGTTGCGGAAGTTCAGCTGCTGGTAATCTGCTGGGTTTCATCATAAGTGAAAAGGGGATCGAGGTTGATCATGCGAAGGTGAAAGACATTTAAGAAATGCCTGAGCCTAAAACTGAAAAAGAAGTATGTGGCTTTTGAGGTAGATTGAACTACATTGCACGGTTCATATCTCACCTAACATCTACGTGTGAACCAATATTCAAGTTCTTGAGAAAGAATCAGGCCGTCAAGTGGAACGATGACTGTCAATTGGCTTTCGAAAGAATAAAAGAGTATTTACAAGAATCTCCAATCCTTATACCTCCGGTTCCAGGGAGGCCTCTGATTATGTACCTTACAACACTAGAAGGATAAATGGGTTGCGTTCTCGGTCAACATGACGAGATAGGTAGGAAAGAGCATGCCATCTACTACCCGAGCAAGATTTTCACCGACTGTGAGTCCAGGTACTCAATGATTGAGAAGACATGATGTGTGCTATTATGGGATGATAAACGATTGAGGCAATACACGCTTACTCACACGACCTTATTGATATCCAAGATGGATCTTATCAAGTACATCTTCGAAAAACCAGTTTTGACCGGAAGGGTTGCCTGTTGGCAGATGATCTTGACTAAATACGACATTTAGTATACTTCTCAAAAAGCTATCAAGGGAAGTGTATTATCAGATTATCTGGCTCAACAACCGATTGATGACTATCAGCCAATGAGATTTGAGTTCCCCGATGAAGATATCATGTTCCTCAAATTGAAAGATTGCGAAGAACCACTCCTAGAGAAGGGGCCAGACCCTGAATCCAAATGGAGTATGATGTTTGATGGGGCCATTTAACATGAATGGCAGCGGATTGGGTGTCATCATTATCACACTGGAAGGAGTTCACATGCCCTTCATAGCCCGATTGACATTTAAATGCACCAATAATGAGGCAGAATATGAAGCTTGTATAATGGGGATCGAGGAGGCGATTAATTTGCGAATTAAGACCCTCGATGTCTTTGGTGATTCAGCTTTGGTCATCAATCAAGTTAATGGAAGGTGGCTTGTTTATCAACCACATTTGATTCCTTACAGGGACTACACCAAGAGGTTGTTGACATTCTTCACGACGGTAAAGCTTCATTATGTACCTCGTGATGAGAATCAATTCGTTGATGCTCTAGAAGCCTTATCCTCCATGATTAAAGTCCAACAATGGAACTATGTGCCCAAAATTGTGGTGTCTATCCTCGAAAGGCCCGCTTATGTGTTTGCAACCAACTGTACTGACGATGATAAGCCTTGGTACTATGATATCAAACATTTCCTGAAATGTCAGGAATACCTGACAGGGGCATCCAATAAAGATAATAAAACCTTGAGGAGGTTGGAAGGTGGGTTCTTCTTGAATCAGGATGACGTCTTATACAAAAGGAACTTTGACATGGTTCCGCTCAGATGCGTCGATAGACATGAAGCAGACATATTAATGCATCAAGTTCACAAGGGATCCTTCGGTACCCATGTTGGAGGACATGCCATGGCGAAGAAACTTTTAAGATCGAGGTATTATTGGATAACCATGGAATCTGATTGCTGTAAGTACTCCCGCAAATGCCATAAGTGTTAAATCTATGCTGATAAGGTGCATGTGCCTCCTAATCTGTTGAGTGTCATGTCTTCATCTTGGCCCTTTTCCATGTGGGGCATCGATATGATCGGAAAGATCGAGCCTACTGCTTCTAATGGTCATCACATCATTCTGGTTGCCATTGACTACTTCACCAAATGGGTAGAAGCGACGTCCTATGCTAATGTTACCAAGCAGGCCGTGGTCCGATTCATAAAAAAAGATATCATTTGTCGATATAGAATACCCAAGAGAATCATTACTGATAATGGTTCCAATCTCAATAACAAGATGATGGCAGATCTATGTAGGGATTTCAAAATCGAACATCACAACTCTTCTCCCTACCGCCCGAAGATGAATGACATCGTCGAGGCGGCCAACAAAAACATCAAGAAGATAGTGCAGAAGATGCTTGTGACATATAAAGATTGGTATGAGATGTTGTTGTTTGCATTGCATGGGTACCGGACATCCGTATGCACATCAACCTGGGCAACCCCATTCTCACTGGTATATGGTATGGAGGAAGTCCTTCCAGTTGAAGTTGAGATTCCTTCCTTGAGGATAATGATGGATGTTAAGCTTGATGAAGCTGAATGGCTCCAATCCATATTTAACCAGTTGAGCCTCATCGAGGAGAAACGTTTAGCAGTTGTATGCCATGGACAACTATATCAACAGAGAATTAAACGAGCGTTCAATTAAAAGGTATGACCTCGATGTTACATACATGGGGACTTAGTGTTGAAAATGATCCTCCCTCCTCAAATAGATTACATGGTAAAGTGGACACCCAACTATGAAGGTCCATTCGTGGTTAGAAAAGTTTTCTCAGGCGGAGCCTTAATGCTAAAAACCATGGATGGAGAACATTTTCCATCCCCTGTCAACATAGACGCGGTTAAAAAAACACTTCGTATAAAAGAGACCCGTTGGGCAAAAACAAAATAAAGGTCCAGGAAAAAAAGGGTATCCCGGCGAGCCATAAACAAAATAAAAAGGCTCGGGAAAAATTTAGGGAGATAATAAAAAAATGTACACTCGTTGAGTTGAAAAGCCACATTGGACAACTTAGGCAAAAAAGGGTATCCCGGTGGATTGAAAACCCGAAAGGGCGATCCACACAAAAGAGGGATTGAAACAAACAATTGTGATCTGCGTGATATATGATTCATCATTTACAATCAAGTATAATATGAGGGTTAAGAATCAGTCAAATTATCTTCCTCAGAAAGAGGAGTATATAGAAAGTCTTGAGGACATATGGGTCATTGTCGGGTTAGAACTTGATGAGATCCAATTTTCACATTGCCATTAGGATAGTTTATTTTCCTTTTGTGCAATTTCCTCTTTCTAGGGATTACTTCTTGGTGTAATGCTTATTCAGAGCCACTTTTCAATCAATAAAGTGCATTTTCATCCAATAAGCTCTTATTTGTTTTTGTTTTCATCTACCATTGATTGATTACAAAAATGCCCTAAAATTGTGATAGATATTGCATTGAAAAGACATTGATGCTTTATAATACATGCTTAAGAATAAAACACTTGACATGCATCCTAAATGTTGGAGTAACAGGGATGGTCAACTCAGACCATGAACCTGAGGCATGCAGAATTGTCTAACTTTCTCTTTTGCAGGAACTATCAGTTACGTTCACTAATACACATGTACAGAGAAATGAAGTCATTGTCGGAAGGAGGTATCAAGGAGTATTTCCTCAGCATGCTTCATCAATCATGATTCCTCGGCAAGTCTCATCAAACAACCTTTCCCCCGCAGAGCAACAAGAATAGGGTTGATGTTCCCTGAGCAAAATGTATCATTATTGAGAGATGCTCTATATTCTATTATCCCCAACATGGGATGACATATACGTCCTCATACCCAACATGAGATGCTTTACATCTCTTGTCCTCAGCAAGAGACAATCTAAAAATTTTATATTCAGCGAAAAATATTCTCATTTATGTTTTCTATCATCCCCAGTAGAGTCGGAGATTGAAATTTTCCCCAGCGGAACAATAGAAGGCTAATGATTTTCTCCCAAGCAGAGAGTCCTCCCCTAAAAGGGAGGTATTCCCCACCAGAGTCTTCTTATCCCCAACAATACATGAAGATTCATTATTCCCTAGCAGCGATGAAGATAGTGAGAAGTCAGATGGTTTTCCTTCTTGCACACATTGATTGCAGTCTTCCCCAAATAAAGTCCAATACTCATTGTCACCTCTTCCCTAAACAGAGGACTTTATATCTGAGTGATTCCTCAACAGATTGTTTCCTCAATAGAATATCAACAAACCCTTTCCTCAACCAGGTTATAAGGTTATTACTCTCCCAACAGAGTTCCACGGGTGGCGTACCTCCCAATCAAGTTCAAGCCAGTTAAGACTTTCCCCAACAAGGTCTTCATTCTTCAATCTTCCCAAAGTCCAATTTATTTTCGGCAATGGTGGCAGTTCAGAGCCAGTATATCATTAATATCCTCACCAACAAAGATGTTATTCCCCACAAGGATTCCTAAAATCAACTCGATGATTATTTCTTCCCCAGATACTTGTTACCTCCTCACCAGGAGGTCACCCTTGCATTTGCATTTAGTAATCATCATTACATTTGCATCCTCTAAATTGTAGCATTTACATTATTATGTGTAATACCTCAAAATTTTCCGTCATATTTATTCCCTTTACTGGCTTATCGCTTCGCATTCATCTGCATTTCTCATTAGGTCATTAACATCATGATCATGCATTTCATGAGCTTCTAAGGCAGGGGATCAGAGCATTCTCTGGTGATTTGAGTCTTCCTGTTCAGAGGTGATTGGTCTGGTTATTGCACTCGAGATAAGATAAAGGTTGAGCTCACCTCATCATAGGCACGTTCTTATGATGAAGTTCATCAAGTATCCAAGTTATCTTCTTCAAGATTTCTCAGGAGTGTCTGATGCTTAGGGCAGTATTCGTGTTAACAACTCAAGCTATTTGCCTCATCGGGGAACACTTAATGCAAGTTGTTCAGGGATTCTTATCTCTGGCATGGTTTTGTTGATGTTAAGTAATGGAGACTGAGTTTCAGGGTTTCATATCAAAGGAATCATGAGGTTCACGGTATAGGAGATCTAATGGTGGACTCATAAGGAAAGTAAGTTATTATGGTTCTCTCGGTTGCTTGTTAGTTGTGGTAGAAGTTAATGAGGTGCAAGGTTGAAGTTTATCGAAGTTTGGGGTTTCATTAAGAATAAGTTGGATTTGGGTTGGAAGATTGTGTTAAGATGTTAAGATTGATTATGCAAGCCATTTGGAATCTAAGACACATCCTTGTTTACCATCTTTATTCGCTCTAGCCATTTTCTATAATTCGTAAAAAATATATTTCAAATATTTATTTTTCTTGTTACCATTAAAATTACCATTCATAACCGTTTTTTCAAGCCCATTTATCCTTGTTGAAACCAATTTCCAAATCCATCCTTGATCCACTCAATACCCATATTCAAATTTCTTTTTCTTTTTTACCTGAACCAATTATTCATCATTTGGTTTTCTAAATTCATTTTCTTGTCCATATCCCCATTCCTAAAACATTTCATGTGTCTTTTTTGATTTGTGAGTTTAGAGACAAAACTAGAATTGGGAGTGAATTGGATTTTTTACATGTAACCGTTGTTTGGTTGTTGGGCCCATTTACCTTTTGATATAGGTTGACTTGTTGACTTTCATGCATCCTTTCATTTTCCATTGCAAAAAGTTAAGTCATTATTATGAGTTTCACGCAATTACAGAAACTCGTCATATGATTTCACCAACAAGAAAACTGATAATAGTAGGCTCTAATTGATAACCGAATAAAAAGGAAGAGGAAAATTTCAGCAAAAATTTCAGTTATTAATCAGCAAGGAATCAACAACAATTACCCGATAACATAATAGGTTGAGAGGAAATCTCTAATACAAAACTCAGAAGAAAAAAACTTCAGCGGAAATTCAATTACAAAACCAACAAAAGGTAGTTACAAGGGGTATCATGTCAGGAAAAATCAGTTGGAAGTCTCCAACTGATATAGCAGAATTCTGCAGAAGGAAAAGAAGAGAAAGCTATCTAACTGATAAAAAGGAGAAAAAATTATGCAGAGGATAGTTTTATGCAAACTCAGAACCTCTCCAATCACAATCTGGATCCCTCATCTTTATCGGTCCCTGATTTCTCTCAAGAATCCTCCATTTTATTTTCAAACTTCAAGTCTTCATCAGTTTTGTCTTCGAGCTTCCGTAATCCAGCAACCTTCTTGCGCCAACTGTCAGCACTGACTCTGAATCACCACTTTCGACATCGTCAACTTCGCATTTCTTCAGTACCTGGAATTACCTACAAGAGCTTATATCAGTTACAACACTAACTGATAGTTGAATGCCACAAGGACTCAAAAAGAAATATAACAAAAGATGGTTACGAAATCAGTTGCAAGGATGCCAAACATCTAACAGAAAATCATATCAGAGTTTCTAACAGATCCGAACAGAAAAGTAACCGAATTTTACCTGGAAGTTTCCAGAACCATTCTCCAGCTATGGCTATAAATTTGAACCCCATAACTGCTTCAATTTCTTCTGGACATTCCTTCTGAATCAATCTTCAACTCCCTCTTCTCAACTTCATCCAACTTTGCATCCCTCCTTCATAACCTCTCATCAATCCTTCATAATCCTGCATAACAATATCGAAAAAACCAAAGTTCATTACAACTTTAATACCAAAACAGAATTTCAGAAATCTAAAAAACCATAACAGAAAAATAACAAAATAAAAACTGACTCTAACCGAATTCTACCTGAGAAAGTTCCAGAATTGTCCTTGATTCATCTTATATAAATCAGAAGCTCCATCTTCATTAGGTTTCTTCTTCACCATTTTTCTCTTCCATTCTTCACCATTTTTCTCTTCCACTCTTCATCATTCTTCTCTTCCATACTTCAACTCCATTCTTCTTAAACCTTCTTCTTCACAAACTTCACAAGCTCATTCATCATTCTCTTCGATCTCCATCAAGAACAGTCCTCTGCAACCTTCCTTTATTCATCTTCAAGAACCTGTAAATTCAGGATTCAGAAACATCAATCTTCTTATCTTTTCAATCATTACATTTCAATTCATAAACAAACTCTGAATGCCATCATCATCACTGCAATTGTTGTCTTCATTCTTTTCCTGATTCTTCACCAACACCTTCATTCATTTGTCATCTTCAATCTTCAGCTCAGCTTCCTTCGATCTTTGTCGACATCAAATCAGCTCTTCGTCTTCGACATAAAAATCCTCTACGACTGTATCATCATCTTCAATATTTCCTACAAGATTCAACAACGCGTTCAACACAAATCACGCAAGAAGAGAAAATTCAGCAAAAAAAGTAAGAAGAACACAGACTCGGGAGGGATCGAAACAGAACCAATAAGAGGAAAAATCGAAACGATTACTTGGACAGTTCGAATCGCTCATCATCGTTCCTTAATCATATACATCATCAGTCTCGCGGCGGGCTTGAAAGAACGATAACAACAAAACTAGACTCGAGTTAGCTTACATGAATTCGGGAAAAAAAAGTCAGGAAGAGAGTTAGGTCGAGTGGAGTGTCGAAGCTTACCTGAACGGAATCTTGAATCATGATGGCACCGAAGTCATGGTGGCGTTCTCTCCACTAGCATCATCCTTACGGCTCCGATTCAAGGTACGAATTTGTCTTCCTCTTGTGCGAAGTGGTTGCTGTGTTGTTTGGTTGTTCTTGATGTTGCTTGAATGTCTGAAATTTTTGATTTAGGGTTAGGAGAAAGTTTAGGTTTAGAAAGAGGATCCATGTTATGTTCGGATTGAGATGGAAGAACAAGGTGTGGTGCTCGGTTTTCAGTTTGCCGGTTAGAGATGGCGGCAGGTTGCGAGAAGATGAAGAAGAAGAGATGGCCGAGGGTGGCGGAAGGGGAAGGAGAATAAGAGATTAGGGTTTTGTTCTTGTTCCAACCCTCTTGTATTTCACGTTGTTTATTTTATTATTATAAGAACAATTGATTGATTTCTGGAAAGTTTAAGAGGCAATTAACATAATTTAATAGGGGATTAAGAGAATATTAAGATTAAAGAGTGCAGTTAATATCATTGAAAATAAGTTAATCCATTTAATTCTCATTAAAATCATCGTTAGAGTTTCTTAAAAGATAAGAGTGGATGAGCTTTGAATCCCCTAGCCACACCGGCGGTGACACTTGTCACCGTCCGGTAGGCTATGCCAACGGTCAATCTTGTGTGGGCAATGCACCATAGGATTTTATGGACATGCACTTGTGAACATACGATTAGATTACCATAAGAAAGGACTTGATCAGACGGTTGTTGTGAAGTCAAAATTATTGACTAGTGGTCCATGAGATACACCACCAAATTCCTGCGAATTGGGCATAGGGATTTTGCTGTTAGCACCACCATTCTAAGCCCAGTAAGAAACCAGCTATGAAAAAATACTGCTTGCACCCTCCCCATTTCCAGCGCTGGTGGGCTCAGTCCCATTGCTATCTGCACTCCTCTTAAAAGCCCAATAAAAAAAGAACTAAAATAATACTTGATTCACCCCCTGTTTTTCTTTCTTTAGAATTTAATTTTTAGTTAGCAATAGTTTCAAATAATTCATTAAAAAATAGGAAAAAAGCATTATAAAATTCTACAAAAAATTAAATAGGTTGTTAATTCAATTTAGAAATTTTTGACATTTTATTTTTCTTAATTTGCATTATTTTCGAATTAATTCAGCTTTTTCTTTTAATTAGCATTTTATTGAATTTTGTTAACTGTACTCAAATTTGTTCATTTTATTTTTTAACCTTCCAGTAACATTTTTGGTCCACTCTTTTTTTCAGAGTTAGAGGACCCATAATAGGACTTAGTATAATTTTAGTAGATTTTTTAGGCCATTTTATCCCATGTTTTAGTAGCTTAATCCTTAGAAAATAATGGTTAATCATTAGGTAGAATTAAGTGATTTTTAGACATAGCAAAATTCTGATTTTTTAGGATTTTTTTTAACACAATATTATAGGTAGTTTTAGGACCCTATAGAATAAATCCCATAATTTTTCCAGAACCTTTACTATTTTTAGTGCATTAATTCTTAGGCCTTGTTACATGTAAATTTCCATTAGTTTAGGCTAGAATATTAGGATTCCATAAAAAATAGTTTTATTAGATTTAATCTTAGGATTTAATATTGACTTAGACTAGTTTAGTTTCTGATTTTTAGAATGAAAATATTAGATAATGCCTTTAGTTTTAGGACTTAGGCTTAGGATTCATAATAATTAGACTTAGAATAAATTTAGGTTTGTTTTAGGTTTATACCTTAAATGTTTTGTTTGGAATATTATTTCTTATGTCAATTTTAAAGCTTTTTTATATTGATTGATATTTCATTTGTATATGTTTCCCTTTGCTTTAGAATCAACTTATCTTCCTTAGGAAGTAAGTTGCATTCTAGTAGTTCCTAGTTCCTTTCTCCATTAGGTTTAGAAACCTCATTAACCATAGGACCTCTCTTGTAAATAAATAAATAAAATTAGGATTGAGTCTTAGTCCCTTAGATTTTGTCCTTTTGCAAATTGAGTCATTCTTTCTCATCTCATAAAGAAGTAATAAAACATTTAATGAAAATCGAACATTCTTGTACAACACGAGACTTTGTTGCAGAGTGCTTACACGCGTCCTGTTTCGGGGCGAGGTGTAAGTACTTCCCGCGATGGATAGGTCTTAGTATGAGAATGTTCACAAACAAATTCAAAACATTTCTCATAAAAGACAAAAACAAATAATAAGCGACTATCATGCGAGAACTTCTATTCTTATCTTATTCACTCACAACGAGAACTCGCGACGACTTGTCTCGCGTGCAAGAAGGTAAACGCACTCGTACCAGACGAGCCTGCAACACCTGAGCATAGACATACGTAGTTCCAGCATATAAAAATACAAACAAATAGTTCCCGCCTTAGTTAGGCGAACTACGTCGACTCTGATCCTCATTTTCCCAATGAGGTACGTAGGCAGCGGGGTAGGGCCTGTTCGAGCACATTCTTTATTTACCCTACATTCCCCATTCTTTCTTTTTGTTCTCTTTTTGTCCCTCTCTCATTGCATTTCAGTTCCAGTCAGCAGTTACTTTATTCAGCAGCAGTTTTATTTCTCACCCTTTGAAACAAACAAACAAACAAGCATGGATCCCGTCGGGTACGACGGACGATCTGGGGTGCTAATACCTTCCCAGGTTGTATCCGAATCCCGAACCCAGATCTTTGGTTCGCAAGGCCTTGTCCTTTCCTTCTTCCTCAGGTTTGTGCAGCATTACCTTTCCCATTCATTCGGGATAAAAATGCATGGCTGGCGACTCTACCTTTTCCGCGCCACTTTCGCGTTTGTACTAGGATGAAAATCCCGGGAGCGACATTATGGAGCATTACGCCATGAAAAATTCAAACATCGGCATAAGAAGCATAATTTAGTTTTGGTACATCGCACAAAAGCCCGAAATATTATTTCTTCAATCAGACCGAAATATCCCTACAAAGGATGCCAAGTTCGTTCCTCATTACTATTACTCTTACAATTCAATGCATGTTCTCCCCAGTTGAGTTATCATCCAAGTTATGATAGTCTCTTTTCAATCCACTCACGGCGTGTCTTGTTCTCTTTATCTCCCAAGTGGGATAAATGCTTTTCGATTCCGTCCAAGTCCGGTTTCGTATCTTTGAGTTATCATCCAAATCATGATAGTCTCTTTTCAAGCCCACTCATGGCGTGTCTTGTTCGCTTTATCTCCCAAGTGGGATAAATGCTCTTTGATTCCTTCCAAGTCCGATTTTGTATTTTTGAGTTATCATCCAAGTTATGATAGTCCCCTTTCAAGCCCACTCATGATGTGTCTTGTTCGCTTTATCTCCAGAGTGGGATAAATGCTCTTTGATTCCGTCCAAGTCCGGTTTCGTATCTTTGAGTTATCATCCAAGTTATGATAGTCTCCTTTAAAGCTCACTCACGGCGTGTCTTGTTCGCTTTATCTCCCAAGTGGGATAAATGTTTTTTGATTTCGTCCAAGTCCGATTTCATATCTTTGAGTTATCATCCAAGTTATGATAGTCTCCTTTCAAGCTCACTCACGGTGTGTCTTGTTCGCTTTATCTCCCAAGTGGGATAAATGTTTTTCGATTCCGTCCAAGTCCGGTTTCGTATATTTGAGTTATCATCCAAGGTATGATAGTCTCTTTGCAAGCTCACTCATGGCGTGTTTTGTTCGCTTGATCTCCCATGTGGGATAAAGGTTTTCCGATCCATCTAAGGACGATGATTTCATTTCTTTGAGTTGTCATCCAATAATGACATTTCTCCACCATGTTATATTTCCCACAGAGTACAAATTTTTCGGTATATCGAGTATTCAATCCCTCCATACTTAGAACGTCTGAAAGCCATTGCTATCATTCGTTCAGGTCTTTAGTGATTGAATAGGGGCAGCTGTAACACCCCAAAATTTGCCCTCTTATTTATCACCAATTTTAAGTAGCTTATGCTTCATTTCCACCTCATCTAGCATATTCTTCATTGCATTTAAATCATAATAAAAATCATAATAATAAAAAATAATAATAATGATAAACCATGCATCATTGATTAATGCATAAAGCATGTGACCAAGGGTTTTCGAGGTGGCAAAAATCAATTATCATAGTTCAAGGTCAAAACATATCAAAACGGATGGCGCAAGTGTATTTTGAGGGTTTCCCACCAAAAGGAGGGAAAATTCAAAACGAGAACTCGCGACGACTTGTCTTATTCACTCACAACGAGAACTCGCGACGACTTGTCTCGCGTGCAAGACGGTAAACGCACTCGTACCAGACGAGCCTGCAACACCTGAGCATAGACATACGCAGTTCTAGCATATAAAAATACAAACAAATAGTTCCCGCCTTAGTTAGGCGAACTACGTCGACTCTGATCCTCATTTTCCCAATGAGGTACGTAGGCAGCGGGGTAGGGCCTGTTCGAGCACATTCTTTATTTACCCTACATTCCCCATTCTTTCTTTTTGTTCTCTTTTTGTCCCTCTCTCATTGCATTTCAGTTCCAGTCAGCAGTTACTTTATTCAGCAGCAGTTTTATTTCTCACCCTTTGAAGCAAACAAACAAACAAGCATGGATCCCGTCGGGTACGACGGACGATCTGGGGTGCTAATACCTTCCCAGGTTGTAACCGACTCCCGAACCCATATCTTTGGTTCGCAAGGCCTTGTCCTTTCCTTCTTCCTCAGGTTTGTGCAGCATTACCTTTCCCATTCATTCGGGATAAAAATGCATGGCTGGCGACTCTACCTTTTCCGCGCCACTTTCGCGTTTGTACTAGGATGAAAATCCCGTGAGCGACAGCTGGCGACTCTGCTGGGGATCGAACCCAAAATCTCTGGTTTTCCTTGTAGAGTCAATCCTAGCGCCTGTTCTGTTTTGTTTCTTTGGGTGTTTATCTGTTTGCTATTGTGTGCTTTAGTTTATCTTTACTGTTTTTATTTACAGTTTTACTTTACAGCTTTACTTTACCGCATTTATTTACCGCTTTCAGTATTTATTTTCCATGCATCATATTATACTGGACTGTCTGGCTGTGCTAGTTTTCATTTTTTTCTGCGGGATGGGAGTAACTGTGAGATAAGCCAAATACCCGACTTGAGTGCACTATAGGATTAGAGTGGACATGTTGTACTCACATGGTTACATGATGAGTGGCGATGTGTTCCACACCCAAATTGCGACTGTCTTGGGACTATTCTGTGTGGGGGTTCTTCTCCACTTTAGGGTACAACCTTGATAGTTATGTGCATCTGGTGACCGATCTTCGAGGACCTTAATGGGAACACCCCTCTCCAGTGATGACAGTGGCAGACCACATTTGTTGGCAAACCCACTCGCATCCGAGGGTATATTGGGAACTCGCATAGGATGGCCCGGTTCTCTCAAGGGAATTCAGTTAAAGCAAACTATTCGTATGACGGTAGTATTGTACCCTTCGGGATGAATGTACTATTGTTTCTCGATTCAGTGCTTGAAGCTGGGGACTTATGAGGGATGCTTGTTTTTCCTGACTCAACTGAGGCCTCCCTGAGTAGTACATAATGCCAAACCGATTCCCTGATTTGGTCATGAGCCATTTCTCGGAAATGGTGAACGTATTATTGCTATTCGGCTTTGAGAGTCCATGATGTTGACCCGAGTAGCACACCCGTGATATTGGGAAGGTTTACAGGTTTGCAGGAACCCGAAACTTCAACATACCCATGTACGCCAGCATACTTCAGTGATATGATCTTGTCCTGTTAATTATGGATTCTGAAGTCATGAACTCCTGATCAAAGATACTTGTGATGATATTGTGGCCTTGCACAGATACTTGATTACCCGATTCACTACACAGACACATCACTGATCACATGCCTGTTGCATATATAACATCATGGCATTTTATCATACATGTTCGGTTATTTCCAAAGATCCCATGTTTGAACCATGTCATTATATGTTCCTATATCCAAAATGGAATCGAAGCAGGTGGACCCCTTGGAAATAATCGAACATGGCATTTGCATGCATCCTTACTCTCATTACAGGTGTCCGAGGATAGATTCTTATCCTGATTCGGTTACTCTTCAGAATGGCCAATTTGAATCACAATCATCAAGAAATGGACATGGAGCAATGCCGAGCAGAAATAGCTGAAATGAAAATCCGAATGGAACAACTCTCGGAGGACATGCAGACCTTGTGCCATGACCACATGCTATTGATAGAGAAAGTTTACCAACTAAAGAAACAAGAAAACCATACCAGGGAAGCCCCAAAGCTCCAAGAAGGGCACCATCTCCCCTTTATTGCTGCAGAAGTTGTTGGTCCTCCCAGTTCAGTGATTTTGTTCCAAGATCAGGAAGCGTTTCGCGGAAACTCTCCTCAACTTTGGGATCCTAAGCCTCTCAATTTGAAGACACTTCCAGTTCATCAAAGGGAAGGTAAAGGCAAAAGCTGCAGACAAATGCCAAAGACGTCTAAAGCCAAGTCCGATTTGATTCTGGTGTCATATACGCAGTTGCTTATTTGTTTGCTCGAGCTTAATCTGGTTGAACTTGTTACCGTAATAGCCACACCCAAAACGCTTCCTCCAGATTTTTACGCCAATGCCAGGTGTGTTTTCCATTCTGGGGCACCTGGTCATCATGTGGAAAACTGTAAAAGGCTCAAACATCAAGTTCAAGAGCTCATTGATGCAAAGGTAATCGAGTTCGCACCGATCAGCGGGGATGTGTCAAAGGATTTCATATCACTAGGAGGAACTTCTCCTTTCCTTACCATAAGAATTATCCCCAATCAGGGGTGTGTGCCTCCGATATGGGTCGTAAAGACATCGCGCCAGTCACCTTTACCCATTCACCGATCCGATATAAAGAAGAAAGTGCAGAAGAACTTTAGGTGTTCGAATTCATCTCAGCATCAGAACTATCAACAATAGGGGAGACTCAAGCTCAAGCAGGCTGAAGAAGTGTTTACTCCTATTCAAGTGTTTGCCCGTTTGCTCGAGAGTTCTTTGATTCATCCAGGGAATGCCTTGCCAATGCCCTACCCCATTCCCCCAGATTACAATATGGATGTTAGGTGTGAATTCCATTCCGGAACATTCGGACATACCATCAACGAGTGCAAAGCCTTCAAGCACAATGTCCAATATCAAATTGATTCAGGGATCATCACACCAGAGGGGTACCGCAGGAGCTGAAGCCTCTTGATCTAGCTGGCCCGACAGACTGCACGAAGCTCAAGTCAGGAGACGTAGATTTCTTTGATGCATGTGATTTGCTTTATTGTATTTCGAGATTACCTTCAGAGTTGTTGAAGGAATCTCTTTGTTTTTCTGTTGTGCATTGTGCCATTTTCTTGTATTTCAGTATTATTGGCAAGTGATTGTGTAAGTTTTCGCACGTGGGCGTATTTTTTGCTTTATGGAAGTTTTTAGATACCATTGCTTCAAATTTTCTATCCTGGCAATTTTATTTTGATGCTCAGCACTTTCTCCGCACGCACTCACATAATTTATCTTATGATGTGGCTCTCCGTGGGGTATATGTCCCCCAATCTGAATGAAGTGGGATCAGCGACATGGCATTTTCATGCATATCATTTTTGCATACTAACGAGTTATCTGGATTTCCTAATTTATTTGACCAATTCAGGAGAAGTATCGGCCATACCAGTACGCTACCCGAGTCAAATCATGAATACAGTACAGACTGAGCTGAATGAGTTTCGCACTCAGATGAGGGAGTTAATGGCAGCAATACAGGGTATAATGCAGGGGCAGCAAGAAATGAGAACCGCCATACAGAGGCTTAATCGCCCACATGTTGATCCTCCAATTATTACCTTGGACGCCCAAGGAAATCCGATCAACAACACTGTCATTCCACCTACGGAGAATAAGCCTCCTACTCCTGAAGGAGTTGGTCCAATTCATGTTCGTGTAGCAGACCGACAGGAGGATCAATTTACTTTTCTCAATGAAGATATGGGATTTGGTTCTGGGGCCAATAACCAAGACTTTCAGATGCTAGCCGAGAAGGTAAAGGCTCTAGAATGCAAAGATACCCTTGACATTGATGTTGCTGATATGGGGCTGGTTTCAGGGGTGGTCATCCCTCCAAAGTTCAGACCTCCTATTTTCGACAAGTACAGTGTCAGATCTTACCCGAAAACTCACTTGCAGGCCTTTTATCGCGAAATCGCTGCACATACGAAAGATGAGAAGCTTTGGATGTACCACTTCCAGGACAACCTTTCCGGGGGTTCACTGGAGTGGTACACGAAACTGGAAAAGAACTTTGTCCATAACTGGAAGGAACTTGGGGAAGCCTTTCTCAAGCAGTACCAGTATAACATTGACATGGCTCCAGCCGAACCCAACTTCAGAGCATGTCACAAAAGAACTCTGAGAGCTTTAAGGAGTACGTGCAGAGGTGGCGCGAGGTCGCAGCCAGAGTACAACCATCATTACAGGAGAGAGAAATGGTAGACCTATTCATGGATACCCTCCCGGGGCACTTCATAGAACGTTTAGCAGGCTGTTCAGCTAATGGTTTTTCTGATATCGTCTTGACTAGTGAAAGAATTAAAAATTGGATGAAGCGAGGAAAGATTCAGGGCAACGGTGCCTCCACTTCTGGAACCAAGAAGCTGTTGTCCAATGAGCAAAAGAGGCAGTACGAAGAAGCAGGGGCAGTTTGTGTTCAGCGAAAGAAGCGAAATCAAGGTTCGCGTTACCAGACAGCATCCATGATCATCCCAAGTGCCACACATTCACAACAGCAAAATCTTCGTCAGAGTAATCCTCAACAGGGTCGGCAGCAAAGGAGAGAAATATTTTTTGACCCTTTGCCAATGTCTCACACTGATCTTCTTCAGCATTTGCTTCAGTTGAAGTTGGTTGGGCTTCGCAAGCTGTCCCCACCTCCTTTTCCACTACCGGATGGATGGGATGCCAATGCCAACTGTGATTTTCATTCTGGGGCGCCAGGGCATCATATTGATAGGTGTAAAGCTTTTCACCACACGGTGCAGGACTTAATCGACTCGAAAGCTGTCAACTTTGCACCAAACATATAAGGGAGAGGACACTTTTCTTGATTTGAAGTCTTGAAGCCAGAAGTATTCCAGATACTCTTATTTTTGGCAATGGTGCGTCTTTGCAGTGCATTTTCATCCCTATTGAGGGGAACTACGTCGCTCTGATTCTTCATTGGTCTTGGGTCAATGGAGATACGTAGGCAGAAGATCGTCAGGTCTTTCCGAGCAACATTAGGTGTCAACTTTACTTCTCAGCGACATAATAACTAGAAGATGTGAAATGATTGCCGTGTCGGACATGCGACCACTTACCTGGATACTACAAGTCCATGAAGGTTTACTGATCATGGGAAGCGCTCAAGACTGATTTAATCCAGAAGGAGTCAAGTCTCCTCAACGATGGCGATGCTCAGTTTCTTTACTGCAATTTCCTTTGTAGTTTCTATTGTTTGTTTAAACATTTGTATGCATGCGTGAAACTTATTTGTTTTTGAATGATGACCATAATAAAATGCATATGTTTTTCTTGAAGTAATCCATTCGTATTCACTTATAATTTTGTATGTGCATTGCAATACCAGCTGTTGTGCTTTAACTCTATCAGGGAGGATGACGAAATGAAAACGCATAAATCTCTAATTGTGTGCTTTTGAGAAAGACCTTGTTGATGATGTACAGGCATTGTTTCAAATCCTAAACACCGGATATATAAGGGAGATATACCCTCGCCAACCCATTTGAGCCTTGAAGTAGGAGTTTCGTTTTGCATAAAAAAAACCTTGCATTTAACCCAAGGGCAGGGTAGGCGTCAGTTAATTTGACCGAGCGTTCAAATTTCAAAAAGGAGTGCACATCTGAGGATCTGTTACCTTTCGTTGTACCAAATCAAGAGGTCCAATGACCAGAAACCACAATGGTTATCCAAATCAAGAGGTCCAATGACCAGAAACCACAATGGTTATCCAAATCAAGAGGTCCAAAGACCGGAAACCACAATGGTTATCCCTTAAACAACCAAGAAGTGAGGCAGTCACAACCCTCTCAAAGAAATCAAGACAAGCAGTGTCACACGATTTGTTCAAAAAAGAAAAATGAATGAAAAGCCCGCTAAGTCAAAACTTGAAAACAAGCGACTTAGGCAAAAATTAGGGCATCCCGCTGGACTTTGCAATCAAAGATTCACAAGAATCAGTCCAGGCAAAAGTTAGGGATAAGAAAAATAATGCAAAAGCGAAAAATGAAGAGGATTACACAAGAAAGGTCCTTAAATAAGAACAAAGTCGCGTGATACGGACACAAAAAGGCAAAGGGGTGACTGACTCCCAACAACAACCTAATTGGTGCTTAACCGTTAGGGGTGGGCACAAATAAACTTCGAGCCTATATCCTTTGTTTCTATAACCGTGAACCAGGCCACGATACAACCCTCAAAAGTCCTAACTGAAACAAGGTTATTTTTGAGAGCGTGCTACCGCGAGATCGCGTTCCTGACTCCTTTGAGTTATGGTAAAAGTCCTTTGTTGGTGTTGCATATGCATGTTTCTTCTATCAGAAATCAATGTTGTATTTTAACCGGTGATTCACTCACAAAGGTTGGCGACATCTTTTTACAGTAAAACTTCAATATTAACATGTGTGTTGCATTAGAATTTTCATTCTCAAAATAAACATTTTCTGCTTACATACATTTGTTTGGCATCATAAAAGTTTACATATGGAATCTCAGTCCAGAAGCTTAATCTTGCCGAGTTGAGAAGTCTGAAACATCCGAAGGTCAATATATTGAGATGCACTTTTCAAGAAAACTCCACTGAGTAGGGACTTTCCCAACGGTCGTGGAAAGGCCAACCAATATGGGGCAATCACGTCGAGCAATCTCTTCAAAATTCAGCCAAACTGGGGCAATCGCTTCGAGATCCAAATCTCTCAAAGAGCCATTAGTCAGAGGCATTCATTCAAATTTCAGCCAAACTGGGGCAATCACTTTGAGATTCAAATCTCCCCAGGAGTATGCAGTATGGATATTTTCCTCAAAGCACAGTCAGTCATAGATGATCACTTCAAGGCTCATACTGGGGCAGGCCACCCGAAGGGCATGAGAAGTCACTCTCTCCCGAAGACCGTCAATCCAAAGCACCTATCCAAGTTCAAAATACTGGGGCAGAATATCTCACAATGATATGAGGTTCTTCGTGAATCCTTAAGAGGCAAATTCTTTCACGACCATGCAGTCTGGGGCAGTTATTTCGAGATCTGATGAATCTCTCCAAGAGTTTGAAGACACTGAGGCATTTCGTATGCCATGTTTTCTATAAAATCCTCTTGAGACATTTACTTCTGATGGACCTTAATCTGAGGCGAGTTGAAAATTGCAAAGAACCATTGTTCACTCATGATTAGTCGACAACCTATCAACCCAGGGCTAGGGGAAAAGCCATTGTCAGCACAGTACTTCAAGAGTTGTTTCATCTGCGGACTTCATCGATCAAAATTCCTTAGCAAGTCTCATTAGACAATCCCTTCTCCAGTAGTGCGGCAAATGGAAGGTTGCTTCTTGAGCAGAAGGGTATCATCATCTCTCATTCCCAACATGAGAGGATTTATCTCTTATCCCCAGCAAGTGGCAACTTGAGCTCTTATCTTCAGCGGGAAGCTTTATCATTGACATCATCCGTCATCCCCAGTAGAGTTGGAAGTTGAAATTTCTCCCAGCAAGGTAGCAGAATGTGGGTGTCATCCCCAAGAAGAAGTGTCCCTTCAGATAGGGGCAATTCCCAGCAGTATAAGGAGTGTCTTTCCTCCCCAGCAATTACTTCCTCAGCAGTGTCATGCCTTTGGTTCCCAGCCAAGTCAGAAGGTTTCACTTCCCCAACAGAGTTCAACGGGTAGCGTACCTAGCAAGAAGGGTCCATCTCCAGCAGGGTCTTGGCGTTCCAATCTCAAAGTGCAATTTATTTTTGGCAATAACGGCAGTTCAGAGCCTGTGTATCATCAACAACATTCCCCGCATGGTTGTCTTCTCCTCACAAGGACTAATCAAATCAATTCAGTGATCACCAGTTCTTCCCAGTCAAGCCATTTGGGATACTTGCAGTCTCCTTTTCCAGGAGATCCCTTTTGCATTTGCATTTGCATTTAGTAATTATCATTACATTTGCATCCTCCAAAGCATAGCATTTCCATCATCATGGAGCATTACGCCATAAAACCAAACATATGCATACCAACATGGGCTAGTTTTGAGGTATATTACATAACACCCGTTACGTCTCCAATCAGACTGAAGTATTCCCCACAGAATGCAACTTCGTTTCCCAGGGTGGTTACTTCTACCAAGTATTGTTGTTATCCTCAATTGAGTCTTGTTTCAGTATAACAATCTCATTTTTTTGCGTCTCCATTTAAGTACAATGGTCTCGTCTTTGAGTCTTGTTTCAGTACAACAATCTCGTTTTTTAGAGTCTCCGTTTAAGTACAATGGTCGCGTCTCGGGCTCTCGTTTAAGTACAACGATCTCGTTCCTTTCGAGTCTCCATTTAAGTACAATGGTCTCGTCTTTGAGTCTTGTTTTAGTACAACAGTCTCGTTTTTTCGCGTCTCCGTTTAAGTACAACGATCGCGTCTCGGGTTATCATTTAAATACAATGATCATGTTCCTTTCGGTCTCGTCTCAGTGTGATGGTAATGGATCGGTTAATACCATTTCCTAGTTAGATCGATTGATCTTATTTGAGTAATGAATCGGTTGATATCATTTCACTTCGAGCTGTAAATCGAATGATATTACATTCTCGCATTTCTTGGTTATGGATCGGTTGATACCATCTCCATGTTAGATCGGTTGATCTTATTTGAGTTATGAATCGGTTGATATCATTTCTCTTCGAGATGTAAATCGGATGATATTACATTCTCGCATTTCTTGGTTATGGATCGGTTGATACCATCTCCTAGTTAGATCGGTTGATCTTATTTGAGTTATGAATCGGTTGATATCATTTCTCTTCGAGCTATAAATCGGATGATATTACATTCTCGCATTTCTTGGTTATGGATCGGTTGATACCATCTCCATGTTAGATCGGTTGATCTTATTTGAGTTATGAATCAGTTGATATCATTTCTCTTCGAGCTGTAAATCGGATGATATTACATTCTCACATTTCTTGGTTATGGATCGGTTGATACGATCTCCTAGTTAGATCGGTTGATCTTATTTGAGTTATGAATCGGTTGATATCATTTCTCTTCTAGCTGTAAATCGGATGATATTACATTCTCGCATTTCTTGGTTATGGATCGGTTGATACCATCTCCATGTTAGATCGGTTGATCTTATTTGAGTTATAAATCGGTTGATATCATTTCTCTTCGAGTTGTAAATCAGATGATATTACATTCTCGCATTTCTTGGTTATGGATCGGTTGATACCATCTCCATGTTAGATCCGTTGATCTTATTTGAGTTATGAATCGGTTGATATCATTTCTCTTCGAGCTGTAAATCAGATGATATTACATTCTCGCATTTCTTGGTTATGGATCGGTTGATACCATCTCCATGTTAGATCGATTGATCTTATTTGAGTTATGAATCGGTTGATATCATTTCTCTTCGAGCTGTAAATCGGATGATATTACATTCTCGCATTTCTTGGTTATGGATCGGTTGATACCATCTCCATGTTAGATCGGTTGATCTTATTTGAGTTATGAATCGGTTGATATCATTTCTCTTCAAGCTATAAATCGGATGATATTACATTCTCGCTTTCCGGGGTGGATTGGTTGATACTGTCTCCATGTTAGATCGGTTGATCTTATTTGAGTCGCAAATCGGTTGATGTTGCATTAAGTCCTGTTTCGCTAACAGGCACCCTCCGTGGCTTGGTCCTGCCCAGCAGTCGCGTGTGTTTTCTTTATGGCTTGGTCCTGCCCAGCAGTCATATTGATTTGAGTTCCATTCCGCTAATGGTCTCGTTAAAGTCCTGTTTCGCTAACAGGCATCCTCCGTGGCTTGGTCCTGCCCAGCAGTCGCGTGTGTTTTCTTTATGGCTTGGTCCTGCCCAGCAGTCATATTGATTTGAGCTCCATTCCGTTAATGGTCTCGTTAAAGCCTTCTTTTGCCAATAGGCATCTCCCGTGGCTTGGTCCTGCCCAGCAGTCGCGTGTTTTCTTTGTGGCTTGGTCCTGCCCAGCAGTCACATTGATGAGTTTCTGTTTCGTTGATGGTCTCGTTAAGCCCTATTTCGCCAACATGCACCCTCTTTGTGGCTTTGATTCGCTCAGCAGTCACAATGCAAGTTATCGCATTGATCCCTTTACACCTGGTTCTATCTCCGTTACCTATTCAGAGGTCAAAACACAAAAAATACATAAATAAAAGGTAGATGGCATCCTGAGTTCAAATTTCTAGGTTTTTATTCGAGTATTCAATCACTACACACCTTGAACGTCTAAAAGTTGTTGCAATTATTCGTTCAGGCTTGCAGATGATTGAATGGGGGCAGCTGTAATACCTCAAAATTTGCCCTCATATTTATTCCCTTTACTGGCTTATCGCTTCGCATTCATCTGCATTTCTCATTAGGTCATTAACATCATGATCATGCATTTCATGAGCTTCTAAGGCATGGGATCAGAGCATTCTCTAGTGATTTGAGTCTTCCTGTTCAGAGGTGATTGGTCTGGTTATTGCACTCGGGATAAGATAAAGGTTGAGCTCACCTCATCATAGGCACGTTCTTATGATGAAGTTCATCAAGTATCCAAGTTATCTTCTTCAATATTTCTCAGGAGTGTCTGATGCTTAGGGCAGTATTCGTGTTAACAACTCAAGATATTTGCCTCATCGGGGAACACTTAATGCAAGTTGTTCAGGGATTCTTATCTCTGGCATGGTTTTGTTGATGTTAAGTAATGGAGACTGAGTTTCAGGGTTTCATATCAAAGGAATCATGAGGTTCATGGTATAGGAGATCTAATGGTGGACTCATAAGGAAAGTAAGTTATTATGGTTCTCTCGGTTGCTTGTTAGTTGTGGTAGAAGTTAATGAGGTGCAAGGTTGAAGTTTATCGAAGTTTGGGGTTTCATTAAGAATAAGTTGGATTTGGGTTGGAAGATTGTGTTAAGATGTTAAGATTGATTATGCAAGCCATTTGGAATCTAAGACACATCCTTGTTTACCATCTTTATTCGCTCTAGCCATTTTCTATAATTCGTAAAAAATATATTTCAAATATTTATTTTTCTTGTTACCATTAAAATTACCATTCATAACCGTTTTTTCAAGCCCATTTATCCTTGTTGAAACCAATTTCCAAATCCATCCTTGATCCACTCAATACCCATATTCAAATTTCTTTTTCTTTTTTACCTGAACCAATTATTCATCATTTGATTTTCTAAATTCATTTTCTTGTCCATATCCCCATTCCTAAAACATTGCATGTGTCTTATTTGATTTGTGAGTTTAGAGACAAAACTAGAATTGGGAGTGAATTGGATTTTTTACATGTAACCGTTGTTTGGTTGTTGGGCCCATTTACCTTTTGATATAGGTTGACTTGTTGACTTTCATGCATCCTTTCATTTTCCATTGCAAGTTAAGTCATTATTATGATTTTAACGCAATTACAGAAACTCGTCATATGATTTCACCAACAAGAAAACCGATAATAGTAGGCTCTAATTGATAACCGAATAAAAAGGAAGAGGAAAATTTCAGCAAAAATTTCAGTTATTAATCAGCAAGGAATCAACAACAATTACCCGATAACATAATCGGTTGAGAGGAAAATCTCTAATACAAAACTCAGAAGAAAAAAACTTCAGCGGAAATTGATGCGTGTTTTTCGCAAGTGTACGAATCACGTCAAAGTAATATAAAAGATTATCGAATCCACAGAGACCAAGTGTCAATCTATCAAACCTGTTGTTATGGTGTGTATCTAAGGCAACTATTTTTAAGGGTTTTAATAAGGGTGCAATGGTAAATAAAATTATAATTTTAAATAATAAATAAAGGACAGGCTCGAATGTAATTCACGTAATCAATGATAATCCAGTACTTGTTAGTGGAACTACTTATGGGCAATGTTTTCTTCTTTGAAAAGAACTAATTTAACAGGAACTGTCGCTTTCGCGTATTCAGAACCGAGTTGTACTCTCTAATCAACCCCTCCTATTGTCACGGATAAAAAGGTGCGTACTGCGTTAGAGTAGTAAACCTATTTTTAAGAAATATAGTATCTTAACTAAGTTGAAAAGTACTTTAACCTGGATTTCTTAGCAAAAAGAGGTTCTTGCGAACCAGAGTTTAAACTTCCTAACGCGTCCGAAAATCGTTTTAAAATCTCTTTTCTTTTTAATCTAAAATCTCCTAATGAACTATACAAAGCGCTTTTGGCTGTTTTTGAAATAGTTAAAAACAATTATTTGAATTGAAAGATAAAATAGCCCTTAGGTGTTTCCACGAACAATTATACTGATTACTGGTTTAATTACGATCCTTACATTCTAACCTGTATGGAATTAGTTAGACATGATGAAGTAAATATTCTTTTTATAGTTTTTCATAAAAGTAATTTAAAGCGAGTGCGGAAAGTAAACGAAGTAAAGTGCGAGTGCAGGAAATAAACAACGTAAATGTGCGAGTGCAGGAAATAAACAACGTAAATGTGCGAGTGCAGGAAATAAACAACGTAAATGTGCGAGTGCAGGAAATAAACAACGTAAATGTGCGAGTGCGGGAAATAAACAAAATAAAAGCGAGGCAGAAATAAATAAAAGTAAAGTACGAACTTGAATTAAAATGGCGGCAGGATTAACTTCCTCCAGAGTGCTCCAAAACTCGAACCACAGACAGATTACAGACTCGATCACTCGATTTGCAGAGGCACCCCGATGTGGAATGGCAACTGCTTTATAACTGATATATGCCTAGAGAATTCTAATTCTGGATGAAGAAAAACGAAAATCTAAGGTCCTATTTATAGGAGAAACTGAAAGCATGAAATGACCGGGACGCCCCTCCACTAAAAAGTGGAGGTTACTGATTTTGGCCTTGTGGCGCCCGCCACAGGCCTATGGCGCCCGCCATGGTCCCTACAGGGGATTGTGGAGTGGGGATCGTGGGTCTTGGAGGTTGAGGAGTGGTCTTGAGACGTGGCCACGTCATGGCTAACCCCATGGCGCCCGCCACGGTGGGTGCCGTAAGTGCAAAATGCTGAATTTCTAGGTTTTCGTCCGTTTTCACTCCTTTTTCGCTCCTTTTCCCGATTCCAGCTCCGATTATTATAAAAACCTGAAAACATAAGAAAACAAAGCAATAACAAAGCAAAACAACAATAAAAGCTAAGAATGCATGCGAAATCGGAGTCAGAAATACGGTGAATTTTAGTGTGATCAAATTCTCCCACACTTAAACCTTTGCTTGTCCTCAAGCAAACATTAAAGCTTAAGAAAAATATGGTGTCAACACTTGTCTTTGGGCTAAAGGGATTCTAAGTTCAAGTCAGGATGCAGTGACAGATACTAACTAAGTGAACCAAGGGTACCATAGTAACACAAACACAAACTTCAATCCTATATTAACCACTCCATATCATCCCACGATACCTAGGCCTATCTTCTCATCTTTTTGTGTCCTTTTCATTCAGGCGCAATCACATTAAGCCCGTTATCCGTACATGCTTCATAGTAGAGTGACCGGTTAGTGATTCTGATCCATAACATAAGGTTTCTGGCACATAAGCATGTGTAAACCTGTTTTTATTTCGCCTAAATGTAGCTGCGGGGGATCGGATCGTAATCCGCCCTACCAAGTTCAGTGCCAGATACCTCTGAACCAACTAACAATAGGTGACTTGCAATTTTTTCTTTTTGTGGCAAATTTTTTTTTTTTTTTTCTCTTTTTTCGGTTTAAATGACTTTGTGAGGGTCACCTATACCAGAGTTTGCCTTTTTTTCTTCTTTTTTTTTTTTTTTTTTTTATTAGCACTGGATCATTCACTTATATTCATCGACCCCCTACGTAGAGCATGCTTAAGCCGGAGCTGACTGCTAAGATAAACTACTTAGGACAATTTTTAAAATGATAGTAAAGGCCAAGGTGGTGGGGTTTAGGAGTGATTCCTATATTCAAGAGGTCTATGGTGCTAAAATGGTTCTGATGTTTCAAAAAGTTGACCTAAGTCACCACATCCTAATCTAAACCTGTCTCAAAGCCCAAAAAACATGTGAAACAACATTATTTTCTTTTTAAAATTTTTCTGGTAAGGCTAAGGAAATGGGAAAAAATGAAGATGAACTAAAAAGACACTATACTGGTGACTCGTCAGACTCATGCATTATCTAAGAAAATTAAATTACTGAAAGGGAAATAACTGAAAGGAAATTAACTAAAAAAGGGAAATGACAGAAAGCAATAAAATCCCCTCCCACACTTAAATCGAACATTGTCCCCAATGTTTCGAAATAAGATAAGGGGGGTAACCTGGAAAAAGACTACTGAGGAGGGGCACTGGTGCCTTCGCCGTCCTGATGTGGTGGTCTGGAACGACGGGATCTACTACGATGCTGGTCCCTCCGGTCGAGTCGTGCTGATAAAGCAGCCTGAGCACTCCGGACCTCTCGAAGGTTACCCAAGATGGAACCCTGAGTAGCCTCTACAAGCTGGTAGTGTCGGCTGTTGAACTCTCTCTGACGGTTCTGCTCTAATGAGATATCGTTCAAGGTACGGCAGACGTTGCTATAAGCACGATCCGAAACCAATCGCGATTGTTGCATGAAGCTCATGTTGTCCGTCAGCTGCTGTGAAATAGTAGAGAGAAGGCCATCACGCCTTTCTTCTCTAGCTGTCATATCACGCCACATCTCCTCGGTGACAAAGAATCCAGGAGCAGTACCTGCAACAGGGTTAGAGGAAGATGGTGTAGTGTGTGACTGTGAAGGACGATGGGGGGACATGTGAGGGATGGGAGACTGCTCTCTCCGATCATACTCATCATCAGTGTCATGTGCCTCCCCATCAGGAATATTAGGAGGAAGTGGACCCAAAACACGTGGAGCATTAAGATCATAGGTCCAGTTCCTTTCATCACGTACATCAGTACGTCTACTGCATGGTAAAGCAACAGATAGGATAGCTACCCCATGAACCATCAACTCATAACCACCTTCTCTCCTCGTTCGGCACAATTTCATGTCCTTCAGAAATTTTAAATTAATTGTGCGAGGAGGTAGTGGTTCAAGTGTAGCTATCTCATTGTTCAGGCCAAGAGCCCGAGCAATAGACGTAACAAGTCCTCCAAAAACAATCGGTCCTGTTTTATTAGTAAATAAAGTCATATGGGCAAGCATAAACGGGACCGGATTGATGTGGGTTCTAGTGAGGCATCCTTGCAAAAATAGGAGTTCACGAGCATTTACCTTGTTTGGACTTTCCCGGCCAAAAATAGTACATGCCAAAAGAAGTCTAAAAACTCTTATGGCCGGGTTGTGAATGGTCGACGCAAGTATCCCTTCAAAAGAATTAATTGAAGTACTTGAAAGCCTTTGCCAAAAGGTAAATACCTCGGTCGACCACTCAGCATCCAAAGGTGCCTCACAAATTGCACCTTCCCTATGAGGGATTCCTAACAAACCTGCTAGATCGTCGGTACTGAATTCATACTCAATTCCGAACAGTCTAAAAATAACAGTACCAACAGTTCTAGCAGTGTTAGGACTGACAGTGTATATCAAAGAACTCAAAAACTCAATTGTCAGTCGCTCATAGGTAGGTTCCTGATTGATGAAGATATTATGCAAGCCTAGAAATTCTAATAAATTAAAAACACTATGATAAATACCCAAAGCATACAGACAGTTATCGTCGACGTACCTAGTCGAGAGAATTTCTCGACTTTGAATCCTCTGAATAATTTTCCGTTGCCTTTCGCCCGGTCTTCCATCACGAAGAAGAAATCCGTTGAACTCCATTGTTGAATGCTCCTTAGGTAGTGAAAATGGTAGAAAAAGTGGTTTATGAGGGAATGATAAAGTTTTGATTTTTTTTGGTTTTTGATGGATGAAAATGGAAATGGATGTTGGATATTTTGAAAAATGAGGGAGCTTTAATGGGGTTCAAGGAGGATTTGGAAGGTTGGAAAAATGGGTTTTTGGTGAAGAAAGGGATGAAAATGGTGGAAATGGGGATTGAATCCCGTATTTGTTGATGGTACGGTGTGGCGCCCGCCACAGGGCCTATGGCACCCGCCACAAGGCCAATTCCTGGGCCTTGTGGTTTTGGATCCTCCTTTTGGGCCTTCCTTGCACCTTGGTCTTCCGGGGGGTCTGGATAGCGTTTTCTTCTTCTTTTCAAGGCTTGAGGCTTGCATATATTTTTTTTTGTGAAGACAAAAATGAAATTATTTTTGTCTTATATTTTTTTTCTTTGCACGACAAAAAATAAAAATGATTAAAGAAACAAAAGAAAAAGAAAAAAGTTAACATTAGTGCATAATATGTATATATATAAGGAATTCAAAGTGCATGAAAATATAAAAGCTGCAGTAAAGTAAAATATGTCTGGAAATGCGATAAATAAAATACTAGGGTAATGCTGTCAGGGTAGAATGAGTCATGTGGTAGGCGTCTTTTCCTGGCTTGATCCACGAATCTCAGCTATCTCCCTCCGAAACTCTTCAATCGCCTGATGTAGAGCATCGGTCTCTGAGGCATGAGTGAGATCAGAAACCTGCATCTGTAACTCTAAGTCTGCCACTTCCTGCTTGAGCAGGGCAGTCTCCTTGCGGAGCTCATAAATCTGTGTTTGTAGGTCAGGTGGCTGCAGAGACATATTGTTAGACATAACAGTGATTTGGGGAGTAAGAGGTGTAGGAGTGTACTCAGCGGCGGGAGGCGATTTCGGCTCTTCGACAGTCTCTCCATAACCCTCTAGAGCATAACTCCAATTTTCAGGATCATGGACACTGGTCATCAGCTGATCTGGTAATGTAAAGTAGTGTATCGCTTCGCCGTCGATCAGCAATCTAAACATGTTGGGCTCAAAAGAAGCCCTCCTCATCAGTTCTCTATCAAGACAAAAATCAATATCCAGGGTGGTGTAGCAGCAGAAGGTCCTGAGGTGCAATAACTTGCGAGACAAACCCAATGCAGTAGCTATCTGTGTAACAATCCCACCGACATGGATGATGCCTACGGATGATCTGGCAACACTAGCCAAGCCCTTTAACAGAAAGTTGCCACAAGCAACAGGGCGAGACTGAGTCGCACAAAACAGTAGGAAAATCTCCTCTTCACTTAGCAGTGTCTCTGTATCTGGGAAACCTAGGAAAGAATGTGCTAGAATCATCTGGAAGTACCTCAAAGCAGGGTTGTGGATTACCTGAGAAAACTGGGTAGAAGGATCTTGGCTCCCTCCGCCGGATATTTTAGTCCAAAACTTTTCCACTTCTCTGCTCATAAAATACCCCATCGGTGTATCTGGAATAGCATCAGGAGTAGTCTGGAAACCTAGCAAATCACCAAACTCTCTGTGAGAGAATGAGTAGTCAATCCCGAACAACCTGAAAACAGCGAGTCCATCGGGTCCAGCCCAAGGGTCATAATGAAACGAGCTGAGGAACTCAAGAGTCAAGTTCCTATAAGTGTTGTTCCTGTAGTCAAACTGTTCCCACTGGAGTTGATGGCATAAAAATCTGACGCTTGGCTCTATCCCCAAGGCATCCATGCAGTCATGGTCAGGGTACCTGGTAGGAGCCATAGGGCGTCTCATGTGAACATAGTAACGCTCTCTCTATGCATCATCTCTAAAGGCCACGTGCATGTCATCAGGGTTCTGCATTCTGTACAAGGTTAGCAAACAAGTCCTGAAAGCACATAAAACATTCAATCGTTAGTCCTGACATAATAATAATAATATAAACAAAATAAAGTAAAAGTAAAAAATAAAAAGTACAAAAATAAGAAAAACCATGGGTTGCCTCCCATGCAGCGCTTGTTTAACGTCATTAGCTCGACGACCGATAATTAAACATCATTGGAAGGATATGGTGGATCACTCAGAGTATGGCAGGTGTATGTTGTTGGAATGTCACCTCCTTCGTAGGGCTTCAACCTCTGTCCATTAACGATGAATGGTTTACATGTCTGGTTCTTGATTTCAATAGCACCGGATCTTAGGATCTTAGATACTTCGAAGGGGCCAGTCCATCTCGAACGGAGTTTACCTGGAAATAGTCGTAACCTAGAATCGAACAGGAGAACAGGATCGCCTATCTTGAAGTCTCTTCTTATGATTCTTTTGTCATGCCAAGCTTTTGTTCTTTCTTTGTATATGATGGCATTTTCGTAGGCAGATTGTCTGAGCTCTTCTAATTTGTGGATGTCAAGGATACGTTTCTCACCAGCAGTCAAGTAATCCAAATTCAAAGTTTTGATGGCCCAATAGGCCTTATGCTCCAATTCAAAAGGTAAGTGACATGATTTTCCATAGACCAGTTGATAAGGGGTTGTTCCTATAGGAGTTTTGAAAGCGGTTCTATAGGCCCATAATGCTTCTTGAAGTTTCTGTGACCAATCCTTTCTAGATATAGAGACAGTCTTCTCGAGGATTTGTTTTATCTCCCTATTCGATACTTCCACTTGTCCATTGGTCTGTGGGTGGTATGGTGTTGCTACTCTATGCTTAACTCCATACTTGCTTAAAAGTTTATCAAATATTCTCGATATGAAGTGTGATCCTCCATCACTTATGACTAAACGGGGGGTTCCAAACCTGGGAAATATATAATTCTTGAATAATTTGATGACTACTCTGGTGTCGTTTGTGGGTGCGGCGATAGCTTCAATCCATTTAGACACGTAGTCAACTGCTACTAAGATGTACTGATTTCCAAAAGATGGTGGGAACGGCCCCATAAAGTCTATACCCCATACGTCGAAGAGTTCTACTTCTTGGATATTTCTTAACGGCATTTCATTACGTCTTGAAATATTTCCTGTGCGTTGGCATCTGTCACACTTGACAATGAAAGCATGGACATCACGCCACATAGTAGGCCAGAATAGGCCAGCTTGAAGAATCTTGGCGTAGGTCTTAGATGTGCTTGCATGTCCACCATAGGGTGCCGAGTGACAATGCTCAATTATATTATTTACCTCTTCTTCTGGAACACAACGGCGGAAAATGCCATCTTTACCTCTCTTGAAAAGAAACGGTTCGTCCCAATAGAAGTTTCTCACATCACTATAGAACTTCTTCTTCCGGTGGTAGTTTAGATCAGGGGGTATGATGTCAGCGGCTAGGTAATTAACAAAGTCTGCATACCAAGGTACATCACTTATGGCTAAGGATTTTTGAAAATACTCATGAGGGTCTGGGTTATCATCTTCAATGGTTTCCAGTTGGGCTATCAGTCTATCATAGGCAAAATCGTCATTTATGGGAACTGGATCAGGTTTCAGGTATTCTAGCCTAGATAGGTGATCAGCTACCACATTCTCAGTGCCTTTCTTATCACGGATGTCCAAATCAAACTCTTGCAGTAATAGAATCCATCGAAGTAACCTAGGCTTGGCATCCTTTTTGCTTAGTAAGTAACGAATGGCAGCATGGTCGGTATAAACTATAATCTTGGCTCCTACTAGATAAGATCTGAATTTGTCTATTGCAAAAACTACAGCTAGGAGCTCCTTTTCGGTTGTTGCATAATTGAGCTGTGCAGCGTCTAGGGTTCTACTGGCATAATAAATCACATGTAACTTCTTATCTTTTCTTTGACCTAGAACGGCTCCAACAGCGTAATCACTGGCGTCACACATTATCTCAAACGGTTCTGACCAATCAGGGGGTTTCATTATAGGTGCTGAAATCAGAGCTTGCTTCAGAAGATTAAATGCTTCAGTACATTTTTCATCGAAGATGAATTCAACATCTTTCATTAAAAGACCAGTTAAGGGCTTTGTTATTTTGGAGAAATCCTTGATGAAACGTCGGTAAAATCCGGCATGTCCAAGAAAACTTCTTATCTCCCTGATAGTCTTCGGCGGTTTTAGATTCTCTATGACTTCTATTTTTGCTTTATCTACCTCTATACCTTTTTCGGAAACTATATGTCCTAAAACAATCCCTTCGGTGACCATGAAATGACATTTTTCCCAATTTAGCACAAGGTTTACCTCCACACATCTCTCCAGGATTTTCTCAAGGTTGACAAGACAATTTTTGAAATCTGATCCACAAACTGAGAAATCGTCCATAAATACTTCCATAATTCCATCTAAATAATCAGCAAAGATAGACATCATGCAGCGTTGGAAAGTTGCAGGAGCATTACAAAGTCCAAAAGGCATTCTTCTATAGGCAAAAGTTCCAACTGGGCATGTAAAGGTAGTTTTTTCTTGATCTTCGGGGTGAATAGGTATTTGGAAGAATCCGGAATATCCATCTAAGTAACAAAAGTAAGAGTGTCTGGCTAGGCGCTCCAACATTTGGTCTATGAATGGTAATGGGAAATGGTCCTTCCTAGTTGCTTTATTTAATTTTCTATAATCTATGCACATACGCCAACCTCCATCGGTTCTTTTTGCTACAGGTTCGCCCTTCTCGTTTTGCACGACTGTGATGCCTCCCTTTTTAGGTACTACATGCACAGGACTCACCCATTTACTGTCCGAGATCTGATATATTATACCTGCCTCTAGTAACTTAAGAACTTCAGTCTTAACTACAGTACTCATTATAGGATTTATTCTTCGTTGGTGTTCTCTGGAAGGTTTTGAATCTTCTTCAAGCAAAATCCGATGCATGCATACGGATGGGCTTATTCCTTTTAGATCAGAGATCTTATATCCTAAGGCTGAGGGGTACCTACGTAAAACTTCTAATAATTGATCGGTTTCTTTTTGGTTTAAGGTAGCACTGACTATAACTAGACGATTCATATCTTCATCGAGAAATTCATATCTCAGGTTTTTAGGCAGTTCCTTAAGTTTTACGGTCGGTTTCATAGGGCAAGGCATAGGATCTGGGGTAAGAGATAAACATTCGTGAAGGTTATCATCAATGTAGGGTGTTTTATAATTGTCATCTTCCAAAATAAGGGTTGATGGCAATTTTATAGATTCAGTTTCTTCTTCTTGTTCTAATTCCCTAATGCATTCTTCGATGATATCTAAGGCATAACAGGAATCTCCTATCACAGGTGCCATAAGAAATTTTGACAATATAAATTCTATCTTCTCTTCACCTACCTCAAAAGTTAGTTTTCCTTTTTTAACATCTATTACGGCTCCAGCAGTTGATAAGAACGGTCTACCTAGGAGTATCGGTATGTCGTCATCTTCTTTAATGTCCATGACAACAAAATCAGTAGGTATAAACAACTGACCTACCCTAACAGGGACGTCTTCAAGTATGCCTATAGGGTATTTAACGGATCTATCGGCTAATTGAAGTGACATCTTAGTAGGTTGTAATTCTCCTAAGTTTAATCTCTCACAAACTGCTAAAGGCATTAAGCTCACACTAGCTCCTAGGTCTAGAAAAGCTTTTTCGATGACATGATTCCCCAAAATACAAGGAATGGAAAAATTTTCGGGATCTTTATCTTTCTTTGCTAACCTATCTTCGGAAATAGAATTACATTCCACGGGTTTCGGATCTTCAAGTCTACGTTTATTTGTAAGTATGTCTTTGAGAAACTTAGCATAAGAAGGTATTTGGGTGATGGCTTCTGTAAAGGGGATTTCTACGTGAAGTTTTTCTATAACCTTAACGAATTTTTGATATTGATTATCGATTTGGGTTTTCTTTAATCTTTGAGGGTAAGGTATTGGTGGTTTGTATGGCGGTGGTGGTACATAGGTTTTATTTTTAGGTTCTTCTCCTTTTTCTTGACTTTCCGGGGTTTCAGGCTTCTCTGGTTCCTTTTCCTCATTCCTCTCAGAAGTTTCGGGCTCACTTAATCTAGGGTTTAAAGGTTCCTTATAAGCGGTTCCACTTCGTAGAGTAATGGCATTAGCTTGCCCTTTCGGGTTCTGTTGAGGTTGTCCAGGGAACTGTCCTCCGGGTGTAGTCTGTGGGGCTTGGTTTAACGCTACCTGAGAGATCTGGGTTTCAAGCATCTTATTATGAGTAATGATTTGATCAACCTTGGTTCCTAACTGGGTAATTAGTTCGTTAACATGGACGCTTTGGTTCATGAACTCTTTGTTCTTCTGTTTTTGAGCAACGATGAAATCTTTTACAATTTCCTCAAAGCTCGGGTTTGGTGGCACAGGTTGCATAGGTTGATTTGTTCTAGGGGCTTGGTAACCTTGTTGTCTCGGAGGTGCGGTATTTTGGATAGGGTTATTATTTTTGTAGGAGAAGTTTGGGTGATTCCTCCATCCAGGGTTATATGTGTTTGAAAATGGGTTCCCTTGGGTATAGTTCACTTGCTCGGTGTTGGTTTCATTCAACAGATTGCATTCGGCGGATTGGTGTCCTTGCGTTCCACATATCTCACAATTCGGCGAAACTGCGGCTACAGTATTCGGAGTTGTACACATATGTTCGACTCTTAGGGCCAACGCGTCCATTTTAGCCTGCATCATGTCTATAGAGCTTAGCTCATGTATTCCTCCTTGGGCTTCCTTCTTTTCCACTGTCGCTCGTTCTACTCCCCATGATTGATGGTTTTGGGCCATATCCTCGATAAGGGCACTAGCTTCAGGGTAAGGTTTGTTCATCAGTGCGCCACCAGCGGCAGCGTCGATGGTCATTTTAGTGTTATAAAGAAGTCCATTATAGAAGGTTTGGATGATTAGCCAATTCTCTAAGCCATGGTGTGGGCATGCTCTTAATAGTTCTTTATATCTCTCCCAGGCTTCGAACAACGACTCTCCTTGGTGTTGGGTAAATCTAGTTATTAGGTTTCGAAGAAGAGCGGTCTTACTTGGGGGAAAATATCTAGCAAGGAAAACTTTTCTAAGGTCATCCCAAGTGGTTATTGAATTGGGTGGAAGGGAATCTAACCATGATAGAGCTTTATCTCTGAGGGAAAAGGGAAATAATCTTAAGCGTATTGCCTCAGGAGAAGCTCCATTGGTTTTAAAGGTGTCTGCTAACTGAAGAAAGTTTTTTAAATGTTGGTTTGGGTTATCAGTAGCGAGACCTACGAATTGTCTCTGTTGCACTAATTGCAGCAGGGATGGTTTAAGTTCAAAATTATTGGCTGGGATAGCGGGGTTTACTATACTGGAACTAGGTTCCTCGTTTGATGGTTGGGCGAAGTCCTTAAGAGGTCTTCGGTTTTGTTCTTCGGCCATAGCTATCCTATTCCTATGGAAAAATAAACGTGCGCGAGCGTAACGTTCAGGTTCAGCTAGAGGGTCTACTAAACTTCCGGCACTGCGAGTCTTTCGCATTGACCGGTGGGTAACAACCTTAGTCTAAACGGTATAACTACAGGGTAATGAAATTTGACGATATTGGTCCCCGGCAACGGCGCCAAAAACTTGATGCGTGTTTTTCGCAAGTGTACGAATCACGTCAAAGTAATATAAAAGATTATCGAATCCACAGAGACCAAGTGTCAATCTATCAAACCTGTTGTTATGGTGTGTATCTAAGGCAACTATTTTTAAGGGTTTTAATAAGGGTGCAATGGTAAATAAAATTATAATTTTAAATAATAAATAAAGGACAGGCTCGAATGTAATTCACGTAATCAATGATAATCCAGTACTTGTTAGTGGAACTACTTATGGGCAATGTTTTCTTCTTTGAAAAGAACTAATTTAACAGGAACTGTCGCTTTCGCGTATTCAGAACCGAGTTGTACTCTCTAATCAACCCCTCCTATTGTCACGGATAAAAAGGTGCGTACTGCGTTAGAGTAGTAAACCTATTTTTAAGAAATATAGTATCTTAACTAAGTTGAAAAGTACTTTAACCTGGATTTCTTAGCAAAAAGAGGTTCTTGCGAACCAGAGTTTAAACTTCCTAACGCGTCCGAAAATCGTTTTAAAATCTCTTTTCTTTTTAATCTAAAATCTCCTAATGAACTATACAAAGCACTTTTGGCTGTTTTTGAAATAGTTAAAAACAATTATTTGAATTGAAAGATAAAATAGCCCTTAGGTGTTTCCACGAACAATTATACTGATTACTGGTTTAATTACGATCCTTACATTCTAACCTGTATGGAATTAGTTAGACATGATGAAGTAAATATTCTTTTTATAGTTTTTCATAAAAGTAATTTAAAGCGAGTGCGGAAAGTAAACGAAGTAAAGTGCGAGTGCAGGAAATAAACAACGTAAATGTGCGAGTGCAGGAAATAAACAACGTAAATGTGCGAGTGCAGGAAATAAACAAAATAAAAGCGAGGCAGAAATAAATAAAAGTAAAGTACGAACTTGAATTAAAATGGCGGCAGGATTAACTTCCTCCAGAGTGCTCCAAAACTCGAACCACAGACAGATTACAGACTCGATCACTCGATTTGCAGAGGCACCCCGATGTGGAATGGCAACTGCTTTATAACTGATATATGCCTAGAGAATTCTAATTCTGGATGAAGAAAAACGAAAATCTAAGGTCCTATTTATAGGAGAAACTGAAAGCATGAAATGACCGGGACGCCCCTCCACTAAAAAGTGGAGGTTACTGATTTTGGCCTTGTGGCGCCCGCCACAGGCCTATGGCGCCCGCCATGGTCCCTACAGGGGATTGTGGAGTGGGGATCGTGGGTCTTGGAGGTTGAGGAGTGGTCTTGAGACGTGGCCACGTCATGGCTAACCCCATGGCGCCCGCCACGGTGGGTGCCGTAAGTGCAAAATGCTGAATTTCTAGGTTTTCGTCCGTTTTCACTCCTTTTTCGCTCCTTTTCCCGATTCCAGCTCCGATTATTATAAAAACCTGAAAACATAAGAAAACAAAGCAATAACAAAGCAAAACAACAATAAAAGCTAAGAATGCATGCGAAATCGGAGTCAGAAATACGGTGAATTTTAGTGTGATCAGAAATTCAATTACAAAACCAACAAAAGGTAGTTACAAGGGGTATCATGTCAGGAAAAATCAGTTGGAAGTCTCCAACTGATATAGCAGAATTCTGCAGAAGGAAAAGAAGAGAAAGCTATCTAACTGATAAAAAGGAGAAAAAATCATGCAGAGGATAGTTTTATGCAAACTCAGAACCTCTCCAATCACAATCTGGATCCCTCATCTTTATCGGTCCCTGATTTCTCTCAAGAATCCTCCATTTTATTTTCAAACTTCAAGTCTTCATCAGTTTTGTCTTCGAGTTTCCGTAATTCAGCAACCTTCTTGCGCCAACTATCAGCACTGACTCTGAATCACCACTTTCGACATCGTTGACTTCGCATTTCTTCAGTACCTGGAATTACCTGCAAGAGCTTATATCAGTTACAACACTAACTGATAGTTGAATGCCACAAGGACTCAAAAAGAAATATAACAAAAGATGGTTACGAAATCAGTTGCAAGGATGCCAAACATCTAACAGAAAATCATAACAGAGTTTCTAATAGATCCGAACAGAAAAGTAACCGAATTTTACCTAGAAGTTTCCAGAACCATTCTCCAACTATGGCTATAAATCTGAACCCCATAACTGCTTCAATTTCTTCTGGACATTCCTTCTGAATCAATCTTCAACTTCCTCTTCTCAACTTCATCCAACTTTGCATCCCTCCTTCATAACCTCTCATCAATCCTTCATAATCCTGCATAACAAAACCGAAAAAACCAAATTTCATTACAACTTTAATACCAAAACAGAATTTCAGAAATCTAAAAAACCATAACAGAAAAATAACAAACTAAAAACTGACTCTAACCGAATTCTACTTGAGAAAGTTCTAGAACTGTCCTTGATTCATCTTATACAAATCAGAAGCTCCATCTTCATTAGGTTTCTTCTTCACCATTTTTCTCTTCCATTCTTCACCATTTTTCTCTTCCACTCTTCATCATTCTTCTCTTCCATTCTTCAACTCCATTCTTCAACCATTCTTCTTAAACCTTCTTCTTCACAAACTTCACAAGCTCATTCATCATTCTCTTCGATCTCCATCAAGAACAGTCCTCTGCAACCTTCCTTTATTCATCTTCAAGAACGTGTAAATTCAGGATTCAGAAACATCAATCTTCTTCTGTTTTCAATCATCACATTTCAATTCATAAATAAACTCCGAATGCCATCATCATCACTGCAATCGTCGTCTTCATTCTTTTCATGATTCTTCACCAACACCTTCATTCATTTGTCATCTTCAATCTTCAGCTCAGCTTCCTTCGATCTTCGTCGACGTCAAATCAGCTCTTTGTCTTCGACATAAAAATCCTCTGCGATTGTATCATCATCTTCAATATTTCCTGCAAGATTCAACAACGCGTTCAACACAAATCACGCAAGAAGAGAAAATTCAGCAAAAAAAGTAAGAAGAACACAGACTCGGGAGGGATCGAAACAGAACCGATAAGAGGCGAAATTGAAACGATTACTTGGACAGTTCGAATCGCTCATAATCGTTCCTCAATCATATACATCATCAATCTCGCGGCGGGCTTGAAAGAACGATAACAACAAAACCAGACTCGAGTTAGCTTACATGAATTCGGGAAAAAAAAGTCAGGAAGAGAGTTAGGTCGAGTGGAGCGCCGAAGCTTACCTGAACGGAATCTTGAATCGTGACGGCACCGAAGTAACGGATGCATTCTCTCCACTAGCATCATCCTTACGGCTCCGATTCAAGGTACGAATTCGTCTTCCTCTTGTGCGAAGTGGTTGCTGTGTTGTTTGGTTGTTCTTGATGTTGCTTGAATGTCTGAAATTTGTGATTTAGGGTTAGGAGAAAGTTTAGGTTTAGTAAGAGGATCCATGTTATGTTCGGATTGAGATGGAAGAACAAGGTGTGGTGCTCGGTTTTCAGTTTGCTGGTTAGAGATGGCGGCAGGTTGCGAGAAGATGAAGAAGAAGAGATGGCCGAGGGTGGCGGAAGGGGAAGGAGAATAGGAGATTAGGGTTTTGTTCTTGTTCCAACCCTCTTGTATTTCAAGTTGTTTATTTTATTATTATAAGAAAAATTGATTAATTTCTGGAAAGTTTAAGAGGCAATTAACATAATTTAATAGGGGATTAAGAGAATATTAAGATTAAAGAGTGCAGTTAATATCATTGAAAATAAGTTAATCCATTTAATTCTCATTAAAATCACCATTAGAGATTCTTAAAAGATAAGAGTGGATGAGCTTTGAATCCCCTAGCCACATCGGCGGTGACACTTGTCACCATCCGGTAGGCTGTGCCAACGGTCAATCTTGTGTGGGCAATGCACCATAGGATTTTGTGGACATGCACTTGTAAACGTACGATTAGATTATCATAAGAAAGGACTTGATCAGACGGTTGTTGTGAAGTAAAAATTATTGACTAGTGGTCCATGAGATACACCACCAAATTCCTGCGAATTGGGCCTAGGGATTTTGCTGTTAGCACCACCATTCTAAGCCCAGTAAGAAAACAACTATGAAAAAATACTGCTTGCACCCTCCCCGTTTCCAGCGCTGGTGGGCTCAGTCCAATTGCTATCTGCACTCCTCTTAAAATCCCAATAAAAAAAAGAACTAAAAATAATACTTGATTCACCCCCTGTTTTTCTTTCTTTAGAATTTAATTTTTAGTTAGAAATAGTTTCAAATAATTCATTAAAAAATAGGAAAAAAGCATTATAAAATTCTACAAAAAATTAAATAGGTTGTTAATTCAATTTAGAAATTTTTGGCATTTTATTTTTCTGAATTTGCATTATTTTCGAATTAATTCAGCTTTTTCTTTTAATTAGCATTTTATTGAATTTTGTTAACTGTACTCAAATTTGTTCATTTTATTTTTTAACCTTCCAGTAACATTTTTGGTCCACTCTTTTTTCCATAGTTAGAGGACCCATAATAGGACTTAGTATAATTTTAGTAGATTTTTTAGGCCATTTTATCCTATGTTTTAGTAGCTTAATCCTTAGAAAATAATAGTTAATCATTAGGTAGAATTAAGTGATTTTTAGACATAGCAAAATTCTGGTTTTTTAGGATTTTTTTTAACACAATATTATAGGTAGTTTTAGGACCCTATAGAATAAATCCCATAATTTTTCCAGAACCTTTACTATTTTTAGTGCATTAATTCTTAGGCCTTGTTACATGTAAATTTCCATTAGTTAAGGCTAGAATATTAGGATTCCATAAAAAATAGTTTTATTAGATTTAATCTTAGGATTTAATATTGACTTAGACTAGTTTAGTTTCTGATTTTTAGAATGAAAATATTAGGTAATGCCTTTAGTTTTAGGACTTAGGCTTAGGATTCATAATAATTAGACTTAGAATAAATTTAGGTTTGTTTTAGGTTTATACCTTAAATGTTTTGTTTGGAATATTATTTCTTATGTCAATTTTAATGCTTTGTTATATTGATTGATATTTCATTTGTATATGTTTCCCTTTGCTTTAGAATCAACTTATCTTTCTTAGGAAGTAAGTTGCATTCTAGTAGTTCCTAGTTCCTTTCTCCATTAGTTTTAGAAACCTCATTAACCATAGGACCTCTCTTGTAAATAAATAAATAAAATTAGGATTGAGTCTTAGTCCCTTAGATTTTGTCCTTTTGCAATTTGAGTCATTCTTTCTCATCTCATAAAGAAGTAATAAAACATTTAATGAAAATCGAACATTCTTATACGACACGAGACTTTGTTGCGGAGTGCTTATACGCGTCCTGTTTCGGGGCGAGGTGTAAGTACTTCCCGCGATGGATAGGTCTTAGTATGAGAGTGTTCATAAACAAATTAAAAACATTTCTCATAAAAGACAAAAACAAATAATAAGCGACTATCCTGCGAGAACTTCTCTTCTTATCTTATTCACTCACAACGAGAACTCGCGACGACTTGTCTCGCGTGCAAGATAGTAAAAGCACTCGTACCAGACGAGCATGCAACACCTGAGCATAGATATACGCATTTCCAGCATAAAAAAACACAAAGAAATATTTCCCACCTTAGTTAGGCGAACTACGTCGACTCTGATCCTCATTTTCCCAATGAGGTACGTAGGCAGCGGGGTAGGGCCCGTTCGAGCACATTCTTTATTTTCCCTACATTCCCCATTCTTTCTTTTTGTTCTATTTTTGTCCCTCTCTCATTGCATTTCAGTTCCAGTCAGCAGTTCCTTTATTCAGCAACAGTTTTATTTCTCACCCTTTGAAACAAACAAACAAGCATGGATCCCGTCGGGTACGACGGACGATATGGGGTGCTAATACCTTCCCAGGTTGTAACCAACTCCCGAACCCAGATCTTTGGTTCGCAAGGCCTTGTCCTTTCCTTCTTCCTCAGGTTTGTGCAACATTACCTTTCCCATTCATTCGGGATAAAAATGCATGGATGGCGACTCTACCTTTTCCGCGCCACTTTCACGTTTGTACTAGGATGAAAATCTCGGGAGCGACATTATGGAGCATTACGCCATGAAAAATTCAAACATCGGCATAAGAAGCATATTTAGTTTTGGTACATCGCACAAAAGCCCGAAATATTATTTCTTCAATCAGACCGAAATATCCCCACAAAGGATGCCAAGTTCGTTCCTCATTACTATTACTCTTACAATTCAATGCATGTTCTCCCCATTTGAGTTATCATCCAAGTTATGATAGTCTCTTTTCAATCCACTCACGGCGTGTCTTGTTCGCCTTATCTCCCAAGTGGGATAAATGCTTTTCGATTCCTTCCAAGTCCGGTTTCGTATCTTTGAGTTATCATCCAAATTATGATAGTCTCTTTTCAAGCCCACTCACGGTGTGTCTTATTCGCTTTATCTCCCAAGTGGGATAAATGCTCTTTGATTCCTTCCAAGTCCGATTTTGTATTTTTGAGTTATCATCCAAGTTATGATAGTCCCCTTTCAAGCCCACTCATGATGTGTCTTGTTCGCTTTATCTCCAGAGTGGGATAAATGCTCTTCGATTCCGTCCAAGTCCGGTTTTGTATCTTTGAGTTATCATCCAAGTTATGATAGTCTCCTTTCAAGCTCACTCACGACGTGTCTTGTTCGCTTTATCTCCCAAGTGGGATAAATGTTTTTTGATTTCGTCCAAGTCCGATTTCATATCTTTGAGTTATCATCCAAGTTATGATAGTCTCCTTTCAAGCTCACTCACGGTGTGTCTTGTTCGCTTTAACTCCCAAGTGGGATAAATGTTTTTCGATTCCGTCCAAGTCCGGTTTCGTATATTTGAGTTATCATCTAAGGTATGATAGTCTCTTTGCAAGCTCACTCACGGCGTGTTTTGTTCGCTTGATCTCCCATGTGGGATAAAGGTTTTCCGATCCATCTAAGGACGATGATTTCATTTCTTTGAGTTGTCATCCAATAATGAAATTTCTCCACCATGTTATATTTCCCACAGTACAAATTTTTTGGTATATCAGGTATTCAATCCCTCCATACTTTGAACGTCTGAAAGCCATTGCTATCATTCGTTCAGGCCTATAGTGATTGAATAGGGGCAGCTGTAACACCCCAAAATTTGCCCTCTTATTTATCACCAATTTTAAGTAGCTTATGCTTCATTTCCACCTCATCTAGCATATTATTCATTGCATTTAAATCATAATAAAAATCATAATAATAAAAAATAATAATAATGATAAACCATGCATCATCGATTAATGCATAAGGCATGTGACCAAGGGTTTTCGAGGTGGAAAAAATCAATTATCAGAGCTCAAGGTCAAAACATATCAAAACGGATGGCGCAAGTGTATTTTGAGGGTTTCCCACCAAAAGGTGGGAAAATTCAAAATTGACTTGCGTTAACCGGTTAACACATTGGTTAACCAGTTAACGCATGCAAAATTTGAAAAAATTCAAATTTCAGCGTGCATGTCACTATACCACTTTTCCACTTCACCTGGCATTGCACTCTACCATTTTCTAGAACCTTCTACCACCTTTCAAGGGAATATTCTAGGAATATGCCAAAGTAATAATCTAAGAATATGCCAATGGAATATTCTAGGAATATTCCCAATTAACTTTAACTAACTCCTAACCTAAATCCCAAACCTAAGGTCCAAGCCTAGTTCCTAACCCAAACCATTCTCCAAACCTAACACATATATAGGCAATTTCCAATCCAAACCAAGATAACACTTCATTTTCACCATTTTTCTCATCACTCTCAACTTTATCTCTCATATTTTCTCCCATTCTTCCAAATTCACACAAAGCTTCATCTTCCAAAATTCTTCAAGTTTTGCATTAACTTGAAGAATTAGAAGCTAAACCTCCACCATTGCATTGATTTCACGGATTATCGAAGAAATTGCTACTGATTTGGTGTTGATTTCATATCTTGGAAGGGATTCTTGAAGAATTTCATCCAAGTCGCATTTATTTTGCGTATTTGTGCGGAAGAGTATCAGATCTACGGGTTTCTCTCCTATTGTGTCTTGATTCTTCATTGCAACAATCACCAAAGCAAACCTCCGCTTTGTAGGTTGGTAAACTCATAATCACTTATGGTTTTAAGTTATTTTGAATTTTATCGACTTATGCGTTCGTTTCGTTTTGGTTGATTTGCGATGCGTTGATTAATCGGATTTGTTATGTTTCATTTTCTTGATGTATTTGGGGTTCCGGTTAGTGTCGTATCAATGCATTTAGGTGTTAATCTCGTGCTTATTTGATAGTAATTGAGTTAGGAACCTTAGAAATAATTTGGTAGCTAGAAATGCTTTTTTATGCATTTAAAACTGATTCTGGTTCAGTGTTAATCGATTAACACATTGGTTAACCGATTAACACAGTTCAATTTTGGCTAAAACTGCAGAATTCAGCAGTGTTAACTGGTTAACACATCTGTTAACCGATTAACACTGAGCAATTTTGGATTTCTTTGTGAATTTTAGTGTATGTTTGCATTCCATTCCATCCTTAACCACCATGGATCATTATTATATCATTTTCGGGAGTTTTTAGAAGCCTTTTTGGTGCAGGATCATGTAGCTTCGACATCTTTCGATATGCATGTTTGCTAGTTTCTGATTTTTGGAATAATGATGAATTTGTGCTCATGATGAATTGTGGATGTCGTTACCATTATTGAACTTCATTATTAGCATGATAATATTGATTTAAAATTCTGTTTTGCATTGTATTTGTGATCGATGCATGTTTTAGATGCTTGCACGCATAGTTGAGTATGTTGCATATTGCTTGAAAATGCATAATCCACATGTTTGCACCCATTCTTGATGACTTGTTTGATTGCATTCCATTGTAAATGTTTGCTTCAGATTAGGATGCATTAAGATATATGTCCATTTTGTTGCTTGTTTGCATTAAATGCCCATCCTTTTGAAAAGTGCATGTTTTGGTTTTTATGGAAGATACATTGATGTAAAGTGTTTGAATATGTGCATATTTATATCCATGATCACGTAAACAATGTTGCATCCATTGATGATCATAGTATGACGCATTTTCATACATTGTTGCTCATGCATTTGCATCTTCAAAATGAAGTAATTCAGTCATGTTTTCATTGCTGTATTTTTGTACAATAGTTGTTAATTGTATGTTGCATTACATTCTTTTAACACTTTTTACACCTGTTTCTATGTTGTTTGGTAGTTGTAATAGGCTGTTTGCATATTATGTGCATTTTGGTAGCTGATTATGTGCTTAAGCGCTATTGTAGCTATTGACTCTAGGTTTTGCATAACTTTAGGTACCCTTAGGCCTAAGTTTGAGTCTAGTTTAGATCATAACCATTTTAGGACATGTTTTCCACATTAATTGTCTTCATTTTAATCATTTTTGACTTTATAAATCATTGAATATTACTAAACTTTTCAGTGGATAATGATAAGTATAGAGTGTAAGTGTGCGCCTACATTCTACCTTCTTCCCTATCTTTTTTTTAAAGCTTTCAACTTGTGATTGCGATAAGCATTTGATGCTTCTTTGGCATTTCACTTTCTTACCATCCCTTTGAGTTATAACCTCACATTCAATCCTTGAAGTGAGTTTGAACTTGTTCTTCTCCTCTCTTTAGGATTAGAAAACCTCATTAACCATAGGATCTCAATTAAACAATAACTTAGGGTGAGTCTTAGTTTCCATTAGTTTTTTCCTTTCTCAACTTGAGTCCTTTTCTCATCTCAAAACAACTCAAACATATCTTAATAAAGGTGGAGCTTTCTAATGTGCCAAAAGACTTTGCCATGGGGTACTTGCACGCATTCCATATGGGGATGGGGTGTAGGGTACCTATCATGATGAATAAGTCTTAGCATGAGGATACTTCACAAATAACACATAATAAAAACACTTCTTCTAAAAGCTACAAACCAATAATAAGCGCCTTTCCTACGGGAATTCCATTCTCATCTCATTCACTCATAACGAAATAACACGCTTCGACTTTTCTCTTTGCAAGATGGTAAACACACTCGTTCAAGGAAATATTGTAACACCTGGTCAGATAGGGTACAGACGCGAACGGTCAGCGAAAGAGAAGAATGAAGATGAACTGAATAGAGTCGTCAGTTAGGCATTTTTATCCCGAAGGAAAGGTAATGCTGCATAAACCTGGGAAGATATGGATAAGACGGTTGCGAACCAGAGAAACTGAAAGGGGGTTGGTGTCGCTCCCGATAAGATGGGACTAGGCCCAAATAAAGGTACAGACGCGAACGGTCGGCGAGAGAGGACAATGAGAACACACAGCCGTGAACTCACTGGAGATGAATAGAGTCGCCAGCTAGGCATTTTTATCCCGGAGGAAAGGCAATGCTGCATAGACCTAGAAAGAGATGGATAAGACGGTTGCGAACCAGAGAGACTGAGAAAGGGGGTTGGTTACAACCTGGGAAGGTATTAGCACCCAGATTGTCCGCCGTACTCGACGGGATCCACGCTTAAGAGATTTGTGTTTTAAAGGGGTAGTGTCAGTGCAATCTGTGTATAAAATAGCTGGAAAAGAATGTACAGGTGTCAGTGCAAAAGAAGTGTGAAGTGTATATATGTATGGTGTCAGTGTAAGAACAAGAATAAAAATGCTCAAGATCATGAGGCTTAAAGAATGAAGCTGGAAAGAGGGGGAATATACAGAAACTTTTGTTCGATAACTGTTAAGTTATGCCTACGTATCCTCTCGTGCAATGAGGAAGTCAGAACACCGTAGTTCGACCTAAAGAGACTGAAAGATGAATTGACTTGTGAACTGCTTACTTGCCTATGCTCAAGTGTATGACCTGTCTGGCTCAGGTGCAAACTGTCTTGCATTAGACGGAAGAAGTAAGTTTTCGTTTATGAGTGAGGATGATGAGAAAAGAATCCCGAAGGAGACGATTATTGTTTGTTTTTTGAGTTTTCAGTCTTTTATTGCTTTTGAAAGTTTGTCATAAGAAAATGAGCTTAAGCCTAAACCAACGGGTTAGTAAACTCATCACATCATCCCTCTGATTAGGGGTAATGAGAATACCTTAAGTGTGAAGTCAGATTCTCACACTTAATCACCATGGTGTAGGATTAAGATCATTAACCTGCTTGTGATTATTTAGATGTTTTTGGTATTTTTGTTTAGTGTTGAGTAATGAGGTTAAGCCATAATCAAGGATTAAACAGACTCATTACACCATCCTAATAGAAGGATAATAGGTGAGAATGTTTAAGCTGATGAAAGCTCCTCAACTTAATCCATGATTAGGGATTAAACTCATGACAAAACAAGCCTTTGATTAAGTGGATTTTACTTAATGATATGATGATGAAGTGAATTTTATGATTTGTAAGACAACTTGAGGGGGACTTGTCCATTAACACTAGGGTTAGTCCTTCTTAACCATTTAAGGAAGAATTAGAACCCTGATGCAAGGCCCAAGTTACAAGTGTGATGTCTTGATGATTATTATGTGAATTGATTAAGAGATTTAAACACATTAAGGGTTTAACACTTAGGATTAAAGTTATACACTCCATCCTAATAGAAGGATGCAGGCATAAGCTTAATCACAAAGCCTTAAAGCCTTTAGGGTTTAGTCCCTGATTATGAGATGAGAAGAGAAGACTCAAAGAGACACAAAGGTAAAACTATGAGGGGAGACTAATCAAGACCCTAATTCATTGTCATGCTTGGTTGTTCCTAAGGTTTGTGAGGTTTTCAGGAACAATCTTCAAAGGAGCCACCAGGAAGCAGATGAACAAGATCAAGAGAAGCAAAGTGACTTGCTTCATTCAAGAAGTCAAGTCACTTGAAGAAAGAAAGTGAGAAGAAGAAGAATGAGCAAGCTCAAACTCAAACACATATAAAAATGCAGCAATGGATGCAAGAGAGATGAAAAGAAAAGTTATGAGAAGTGAAGGCAAATTCACTTCTCAAAGTTACTTACCACCTGAAATGTTAGAAAGAAATGCAATGCAATGCAAGATGGGATGAAATGGCATGATGCTAAGCAAAACCAGAAGCATGTTGATGATGATTATGATGTTATGAGGTGCTGCAAACATGAGGCAAGACATGGAGATGTTCATACAAGATCATGGATGCAAATGATGCAAACTAAGGAGCATGAATGAACATGAAAAGTTATGAAGCACACAAGGTAAATGACATGGCAAATATGTGATGCAATGATCAAACATGCTTCCTACATGTCTTAAGATGTCAAATGGAACACAAGCATGCATAAAATGCAAAGACAAGTCATGTTATGCAAGAGAATGCAAGAGGGATGCATATGAAAGCCCAAATTAGGGTTTATGGACAATGCATCAAACAAAAACCCAAAACAGAAGCAAACCCTAAGATAAAAAATGGAAAATGCCACCCAAAGAAACCCTAAACCTATACTAAACCAAGGTCCAAAGGGGAGGTCTCAACTCTTAACCAATCTCAAGTTATGAATTTTCTAAGTTATTAGGGTTTTTTAGGGTTCTTAACAAAAGAAATGCCAAACAATTGGAAAATGCAAGATCAAATCATGGCCATTTTATCCTAGAAACTACATGCTAAACATAAAACAATGCAAGAAGAACCAATGTCCAACTCTTCCTAGATAGGCAGAAATGAATTTTTGAACCCATGATCAAAATAATGCATAAAAAATGATTTAATTCAATGAAAAATTCTTAAAATGCATCAAGATCAAAAACGAAATTTGGTTTGAAGGTTGGACAATGTTTCTAAATACCTTAGAACATCTCATGAATTTTTTTGTAATTTTTAAATACCTAAAAGTATTTTTAATTAATTAATTCCCATTAATCAATTAAAAATAATCTTTTAAATACTTAAAAATACTTTTTTAATGATAAAAAATAAAATAAAAATATTTTTGTGTCATAAAAATTAATAAAACTCTAAGGAAAAAGTTTCATAATTTTTAGGAATTTTTTACTATTTTAAAATAAATATGCAAATAAAAGGAAAAGAAAATAAATTAAAATTAAATAAAAGGAGAAGTAATCAGGATGGAGGGCCAGGATTGGGTCTGGATTCAAATTGGTTGACTGGCGCGTGAATGGAGGGTCTGGATTCAATCTGGCCAAATTAATTTAATTACGAATTAATTAAAACTAATTAAGTGGATTAGGGCATAATGACATGATCTGGACCATTCACTAGCGCGCGGGAAGAAGCATCCAAGGGTCCAAGTTTAAAGTTCACTAATTAATGACGCTTAGCCCTAATCACCTTCAGGCTGCCGGAGAAGACTTCCGGTCGTCTTCTCCGGCGAGCAACTCCCCTGAAAACTTCCCAACTCACTCAAATCGTATCAAAAATGAAAACTAAGAAATGGGAAATGTTCCTTACACACTCACGAATCAAACCCCTCTCTCAAAACAAATTTCTTTTTCCTAACTAAGCTGAATTGAAGAAGATAAAAACTAGGGCACGCAAGTTTCAGAGAGAAATTAAATGCTCATTTCAAAGCCATTTTCGAAACCAATGACATCAGGATGATCAGTGAAGCACATAGAACAAGTTTATAACATGAAAAATGATTTCTGGAAAAATATTTTTCAAGCTACCTGAGATTCGAAGCTTTCAACTTGATGACTTTCTGGCCACCTCCTTCAGTGCAAACCACTCCACTTGGTCCCCAGATGATGTTTGAATGCTCAAGAAGAGTTTATGATGGCTGGATAATGAGTTTGACCAGTTTCTGCTTCAGCTCAGTTGGAAATGGCTATGGTGAAATAGGCAGCTTCAGGCCATTGTGAGGGGTGGTTTTGACTCCTTGTGGTATGCTTGACTTGTTGGTGAAGAAAGATGAGGTGTTTGATGGCTGGATGAAGGGATTCGATGAGTTCTGGTTTGGAAGGTGAGGAATGGTGAAGCTCAGGTCAGGCTTGTTTCAGGCTTGAGCTTTGGTGGTTTTAGGTCTATGAAGTATGGTGAGTTGAATGGTGAAGATGGTTTTTGTGTTTGCAAGCTGTGTAGGCAGATTCGAAGCAACTTGCAAGATGAGGTGATTTTGTGAATGTGAATGTGTCAAGTGTTTCAGCCTTGCTTAGTGTTATGCCTAGCTTGCAAATGGAAAGTATAAACAAATCTAATTGGCTGGGTGATGTGACATGGCCTGCTGTGATAGGTAAGTCACCTTTTGCAAAATGTCAACTTCTTTGTAAGAGAGGCATGGGCTAAGTTGTAGCTTGGTACATGAGTATGGGCTGGCGCAGCATGGCATGAGAGTGAAGCTAGGGAGGTTCAGCAGCCAAGGCAACTAGTTGGTGAAGTGTGATGAGTGGTTTTGCAAGTTGCTTACTTTTTTGAAACTTTGTGAAAAATGCCTTGTTACATGAACTATGGACATGTGAACCTTGGTCCAATTCTGACTTTTTAGGACATGTAGAATGCTTGCATACTGGTTTGAAGTGAATTAGAAGTTACAATTGGCTTTGGTTCATGATCTTGCAAAATTTCCATTTGAGGCATGCCTTGAAAATCAATGATTTTGGCCAACTTTGTCACACCATAACTTTTGATCCAAGAAGAGTTTGATCATGTTCTTGTACTTTTTGAAAAGGGAAAGATGAGATATACAACTTTCATGACCAAAGTTTTTCCATTTGAAGCATTTTTGGATCAATAATCAAAGCTTGAAAAATGACCTAAAATGAAGCATTCTTGAAAAGTCAACTATGCCCAAAAAGTCAACATTTGCAAAAACCCTAAATTCTTGATTTTTATGAACTTCAACCTTCTTCCATGATCAAATAAAGATCATATACACTCAAAATGATGAAGATCACCCATTGGTTGGGTCATTGGGGGCCTCAGATGCCCTGATTTTGCACTGACTTGTCTGAAAAGTCAACTCTTGATCAGATGACTTCCCCATGGAATTTCTTCATGAAAATTGATATGCACACTCCTTATACCAAGTAGAGACCAATGGAAACAAGAATGACCAAAAAATTTGGGGTTATGGCCTCTGAAACCAAAACCCTAATTTTAGGTCAACTGTGCAGTCAAACTTGGCTCTGCATCCACTCAAACCCTAGTTCTTGTGATTCTTTGGAATTTTTGACTTTGGGAGGATGGAATATGATACTTGAACACTTATGGATCCCTTTGAAGTGATTGATGGCCTTTGGAGTGGCTCAAGAAGCTCTGGGATTGCTCAGATCACAAACCCTAGGTGCAGATGACTTAGAAACTATGCAGTGAATCAAAATGAGATATGAGATGATATGATTGTGTTTATGCATATGAGAATGATCACAAGCCATGGTGAATGGGTGAGGGAAAATTTGGGGTGTTTACAGCTGCCCCTATTCAAACATGAGTTAGCTGTGCAGGATGTAAGCGACGGCTTATCAGGCAAACAAGATAACTTGTGGTTGAATACCAAAGACAGTCCAAAATTTGCACTCACAGAATGAAGAAGAAAAGGGATATAGATTGTAAAAGGAAAATAAAGTATATTGTAAAGTGTGGGCGACGGAGGACGACCGTCGAGCAGAGGACGACTGCTGGGTAAATAGCAATGACGGGGACGGCCGACATGCTGGGGATAAAAGGTAAAGCCAAGACGGGGACGGCCGACTAGCTGGGAAAAATAAAATCGTGATGGGGACGGCCATCAAGATAAAGCTGTAAAATTTTCTGGGGGATTGATGAAACATGACGGGGACGGCCATCAAGTTCACAAAGGTAAAGTAACCAACGATGGGGACGGCCATCGGGCTAAAAGGAAAAGGGACCACGACGGGGACGGCCATCGGGTTAAAGAATAAATGAAATAAACAGATGATGGGGTACGGCCATCAAAGGTGAAGGACGATCACCTAGCAGGGGACGGATGCTCTGTTGGAAAATAAAGGAAGTATGATGGGGACGGCCATCAAAGGTGGAGGACGACCACCTGGCAGGGTACGGCTGCCGAAAATATCAACGATGGGGACGGCCATCGGATAGAAAAGGTCAACGATGGGGACGGCCATCGGACGACCATCAAGAAGCGGAGGACGACCACTCAGCAGGGGACGGCTGCTAAAAAGATCAACAATGGGGACGGCCATCGGATGAGCATGATGGAGGACGACCATCAAGAAGTGGAGGACGACCACTCAGCAGGGGACGGCTGCTCTCGGGGTATCATAACACAGGACGAGTGTTAGATAAAGGAAAAAAGCTTACTTGGCGATCTACTGGGGGTATAGTAAACACGGACGAGCGTTTACAACCAAGAAAGGAAAGTATAAGTGTTTGGTATTATGTATAGATTAATGATGCGGACGAGCATCCTTAAGACTATGATACGGACGAGTATCATGTAGAAACAAACTGACACATGTTCAGAGATGATGATACGGACGAGTACCATCTGGTTAACAAAGAACACGGACGAATGTTGCATCTGAAGGGACTCTTCTGGGGAATAGTAGACACAGACGAGTATCTATATTCAAGAAGACACAAGTGTTTGACACAGTGTATGGATTAAAGATGCGGACGAGCATCCTTAAGACTTATGACACGGACGAGCATCATGTAGAAACAAACATTAGACACAATGTTCTGAGATGATGATACGGACGAGTACCAACTGGTTAACAAAGAACAAGGACTATTGTTGAATCTGTGGGGTTATGAGTGGTGTATACAAGATACGGACGAGTATCTGTATAAGTGTATCGTGAGTAGTGAGTATATATAGATGAGTATTTTAACTGCTGGAGAGAATGACACGGACGGGTGCCAAGAGAGAAAAGTGTAATATGAACAAGTATCTGCTATACAAAGTCTAGGCGACTGCGCCGGGGATATGACACGGACGGGTGTCAGGAGAGTGTATACATAGGTATGCGTGGGTGCAAAGGGGACGTCTTTGGCTTTCTGCTGGTAATATGACACGGACGGGTGTCATGAAGTATCCGTGATACGGGTAATCTTGTTATAAAGAGTGTTCCAGCGATTTTACTGGGGAGTGATGATACGGACGGGTATCAAAGGGTGTATATGGTGGTATTTGTGAATATGAGGCAACTGTTTTTGCTGGGACTCTGGTGAGGATTTCTGTACAATGATGATGAACGGTTATTATTCACAAGCGTTAATCCAGAACATGGCTTATGATTATGCTATGCGTTTGATTTTTTTGCCGTAATGCTCCGTATTAGACGGAATGCTACGCTCTGAGGGGATAGTATGATGCGAATGCTATGATTATGCAAAAATATCAAACCGGGATTCGGATCCCGTTGCCGTGAAGATCTCTGGTTGATCTGTTTGAGGTGAACCTCCCAGCTGGGGATGAGATCATTGGTAGATCCGGAGAGGTGTATCCACTTGGGGATATAGGTCACTGACTGGCATATCCTTGTAATACGGGACCCAGCTGGGGTTTGCAGAAGCCTTCTGTACTCTGTTGTGACTTCTTCGTGCGTTGTTCTTCTGGATAGAGGCTGAGAACCTCGTGGGGAGATGATTCTCTGATTCCTGCATTTGCCGAGGAAGAAAGATTGGTACAACAGCTGGGGGATGCTGTTGGTAGCTCAGCTGGGGATAGAGCATTTCGGATGCTGAGATCTTTTGTTGATTTGCCAGCTTGATGAGATGTAGCTTGCATGCCCCAAGTTGCGTCCTGTATACCTGCGATCCTGCAAAGATAAGGAAACGCAAAAAAAGGTCCCGAGGTATCCTTTACTGGATTCCGTCATAGGAGTTAAGCATTTTCGAGAGTAAGTATATTCCCTGTAAGCATGTGTTTTATTATTATTATTTTTGGGAGAAAAACATCTGTACTTATGCAATTGATTTTTTAGAGACATCAGACATCCTTTGCAAATAAAAATATACAAAACGAAACATGACTGAAAAAATCTGATTTTATTAATTCATGTGCCCTGAATTGGCAAGATATAGTCAAAGAAACATGTCTCCTGAAATGAGGAGATTGTTACAAATTGAGAAACAAAGTGCTGGCAGTGTTGACGACGCTTTGAGGAGCTTCCTCTGCTGCTATGACCCGTATGACTTTTGACTTTCTTCTCGTCTTGCTTTCTGAAGAAGACTGACTCTGATTGAGGCTTGATCCTTTGGAGTTTTAACCAAGTTGTAAGTGATACAAACGAATTCAGAGTGCAGTTGTTCGCTTATTTCCTTATTTTGCATGGATCGCCCTTTCGGGTTTTCGATCCATCGGGATACCCATTTTTGCCTGAGTTGTCCAATGCGGCTTTTCAACTCAGCGGGTGTACATTTTTCTTTTATTTCCCTTATTTTTGCCCGAGTCTTTTATTCTGTTTTTAACTCGCCGGGATGCCCTATTTTTGCCTGGACTTACATTCTGTTTTTATGTCCAGCGGGTCATTTTATGCGAAGTATTTTTTAACTGCATCTGAATTCACAGGGGACGGGAAATCTTCACCATCCATGGTGCTGAGCATCAGCGCTCCACCAGAGAAAACTTTCTTTACCACGAATGGTCCTTCATAGTTTGGAGTCCATTTGCCCCTGTGGTCTGTATGAGGAGGGAGGATTCTTTTCAGCACAAGATCTCCCACTTGGTACTCTCGGTGCCTGACTTTCTGATCGAAGGCTTTCTTCATTCTCTTCTGATACAATTGTCCATGACAGATTGCAGCCAATCTCTTCTCTTCAATCAGACTCAGTTGCTCGTATCGGGACCTAACCCATTCTGCTTCACTCAGTTTGACATCCATCAAGACTCGCAAGGAGGGCAATTCAACTTCAACTGGTAGGACTGCTTCCATACCATACACAAGCTGGTACGGTGTTGCCCCAGTGGATGTTCTGATTGACGTGCGGTACCCATGCAAGGCGAACGGTAGCATTTCATGCCAGTCTTTGTAGGTGACTACCATCTTCTGCACAATCTTCTTGATATTCTTATTTGCCGCCTCAACAGCGCCATTCATCTTTGGCCTGTAAGGAGAAGAATTGTGATGTTGAATCTTGAAGTCCCGGCACAGCTCTGCCATCATTTTGTTATTTAAGTTAGAACCATTATCAGTAATGATTCGCTCGGGCACTCCATATCGACAGATGATATCTCTTTTCAGAAATCGGGCTACCACTTGCCTTGTAACATTTGCATATGAGGCTGCTTCAACCCACTTAGTGAAATAGTCAATGGCGACCAGGATGAATCTGTGACCATTTGAAGCAGTCGGCTCAATCTTGCCAATCATATCAATGCCCCACATGGCAAAGGGCCATGGTGAAGACATAATGTTCAAAGGGTTGGGAGGCACATGCACTTTATCTGCGTAGATCTGGCATTTGTGGCATTTCCTGGCATAGGCACAACAGTCTGCATCCATTGTGATCCAATAATAGCCTGATCTTAACAACTTCTTAGCCATTGCATGTCCTCCAGCATGGGTACCAAAAGAGCCTTCATGCACTTCATGCATCAACAAGTCTGCTTCTGTTCTATCAACGCATCTGAGGAGTACCATATCAAAGTTTCTTTTGTACAGGGAACCATCAGTGTTCAGAAAGAAACTTCCAGCAAGCCTTCTCAAGGTCTTCTTATCATTGGAAGATGCCCCAGGTGGGTATGTTTGATCCTCCAAGAAGCACTTAATGTCATGGAACCAAGGCTTATCATCTTTGACTACATCTGCTGCAAATACATATGCTGGCCTGTCGAGTCTGGACACTGAAATCTGAGGTACAAAGTTAGCAGCTTGAACTTTGATCATGGACGAAATGGTAGCAAGAGCATCTGCAAACTGATTCTCGTCCCGAGGGATATACTCAAGCTTGACTGTTGTGAAGAATGTCAATAACCTTCTTGTATAATCCCTGTAAGGTATCAGATGATCCTGGTGTGTATACCATTTCCCATTGGTCTGATTGACTACCAAAGCTGAATCTCCGAATACGGTCAATGTCTTGATCCTGAGGTCAATGGCTTCCTCAAGACCCATAATGCAAGCTTCGTATTCAGCTTCGTTGTTAGTGCAGTTGAAAGTGAGTTTTGCCGAGAAAGGCATGTGAACTCCCTTTGGTGAAATGAGGACTGCACCAACACCACGGCCATTCATGTTAACAGCCCCATCGAACATCATAATCCATTCTTCCTCCGGGTCAGGCCCTTCAGTGTGAATAGGCTCTTCATGATCTTTTGATTTAATGAACATGATGTCTTCATCAGGGAAGTCAAACCTCATAGGCTGGTAATCATCGATGGGTTGCTCAGCAAGATATTCAGACAATATACTGCCTTTGATGGCTTTCTGAGATGTGTATTGGATGTCATACTCTGTAAGGATCATTTGCCATCTTGCAACCCGTCCGGTAAGCGCTGGCTTCTCAAAAATGTACTTGACTGGGTCCATCTTCGAGATTAATAAAGTAGTGTGGGTCAACATATACTGTCTCAGTCGGCGAGCAGCCCACGCTAAAGCACAGCAAGTTTTCTCGAGCAGTGAATAACGTTGTTCACAGTCGGTAAACTTTTTGCTTAGGTAGTATATTGCATACTCTTTTCGACCAGACTCGTCATGTTGGCCCAGCACACACCCCATTGATTCTTCTAATACTGTCAAGTACATTATCAGAGGTCTTCCTTCAACTGGCGGCATGAGGATTGGAGGTTCTTGCAGATATTCCTTGATCTTGTCAAAAGCCTTCTGGCAATCTTCGTTCCATCTGACCGTTTGTTCTTTTCTTAACAGCTTGAACAAGGGTTCACAGGTTGCTATAAGGTGAGATATGAACCTTGAAATGTAGTTCAATCGACCTAAGAACCCTCGAACTTCTTTCTCAGTTTTCGGTGCAGGCATCTCTTGAATAGCTTTGACTTTATCAGGGTCCACTTCAATCCCTTTCTCGCTTACAATAAAGCCCAGCAGCTTACCAGACCACACCCCAAATGTGCATTTGTTGGGGTTCAACTTCAGCTGGTACTTCCTCAGACGCTTGAACAACTTGAGCAGATTCACCAGATGATCTTCTTCAGTAAGGGACTTGGCAATCATGTCATCCACATAACACTCTATTTCTTTATGGATCATATCGTGGAATAATGTTACCATAGCCCGTTGATACGTTGCACCAGCATTCTTGAGCCCAAATGGCATTACCTTGTAGCAGAACGTGCCCCAGGGTGTGATGAAAGTTGTCTTCTCCATGTCTTCAGGTGACATTTTGATCTGATTGTATCCTGAAAATCCGTCCATGAAGGAGAATACCGAGAACTGAGCCGTATTATCTACCAATACGTCAATGTGAGGTAATGGAAAATCATCTTTCGGGCTGGCTCTGTTCAGATCCCGGTAATCAACACACATTCTTACTTTGCCGTCCTTCTTAGGCACAGGTACTATATTAGCAACCCACGGCGGGTAGCTAGTTACAGCAAGGAACCCGGCGTCCCATTGCTTTTGTACCTCTTCCTTGATTTTCATAGCCATGTCTGGACGAGTACGGCGCAGCTTCTGTTTGACTGGAGGGCATTCTTCTCTCAAAGGCAGCTTGTGCACCACAATGTCGGTATCCAACCCTGGCATGTCTTGATACGACCAAGCAAACACATCCACATACTCTTGAAGTAGATCAACCAGTTGCTTCTTCACTGAGTCTTGCAGGCAGGCCCCGATTTTAACCTCTTTCACGTCTTCCTCCGTACCAAGATTAATAACTTCAACCTCCTCCTGGTGAGGGGTAATAACCTTTTCCTCTTGTCTTAACAACCTGGCTAGCTCTTCAGGAAGCTCATATTCTTCTTCAACCCCTTCATCAGCTTGATTGATCGGATTGTCAAAGTCATACGATGTCATAGCCGTGCTGTTGTCGGTGCTGTCAGGAAGGCACTCTCTGCAAGGGTTAAGTTGTTCGTTTTAGTGATCTGATTTTAATATTATTTAGAAAAGTGAAATGAAGTTGTCATTTTGAAAACACTGCCATTTATTTTTGTACAAAAAAGAAAAATGGAAAAACAGTGAACGAAAAGAAAAAAAGACGCGTTTGCAAAAAGATGTCTGATATTTCATTAATTGATCTTGTTTGCACAAAAAGTACAGATGGCCCGATTACAAAATGAGTCTTGTCATCTTGGGCAAGATGCAAGACTTTGATGCATGCTTATAAAAATACAGGAAATAATAATTACTCTGATCGAGTAACTCTTATAATTTCCTGGGAAGACCAGTTCGAGACACTGCTCCCCGGGATCTTTGGACGAATCCAATTCTCCAGATTGCGCTCCTCTTCCAGCTCGTCTTCCAGACAGTTGATAGCATCGGGGTAAGCATCCCTCCACTGACAAAACCAAGCTCTTCAGCAGCCTTTGCTTGATGTTGAGTTGGTCTGTAACCCAACCCAAACTTGTCTTCTTTTTTCTCCACCGATAGCAGTTTGCCCCAGCCCTGGGCAGTTCCTTCCTCAACAACCTTCCGGGCTTGTTGGTATGATGACATTGGAGTACCAGATACAGCAGATGCCTCATTCACATTCAAAGCTTCAAACCCCTGGCTCATTGTTTCATGGATCTCCCCATCCATTTCAATGTACTTATAGGTTGCCAGGTGGCTGACAAAAATGTCCTCCTCTCCACAGATTGTGACAACTTGGCCTTCCCACTCAAATTTTAACTTTTGGTGAAGGGTAGACGTTATTGCGCCGGCGGCGTGAATCCAGGGTCTACCCAACAAACAGCTGTAGGCGGGCTGAATGTCCATCACATAAAAGATAGTTTTAAAGGTCTGTGGGCCAATTGTCACAGGTAGCTCAATCTCTCCCAGAACCGATCTCTTAGAACCATCAAAGGCTCTTACCACCAGGTTGCTGGGTCTCAATGCCAAACCATCATATTCTAACTTCACCAGAGCCTTCTTTGGTAAGACATTAAGGGACGACCCTGTGTCTACCAGCACATGAGAAAGGACAGCTCCTTTGCATTCCATGGTTATGTGCAAGGCTTTGTTGTGGTTGCGGCCGTCCGCTGTCAAGTCAGTATTGGTGAACCCTAGCCCATTGCTAGCAGTAACATTTCCAACCACGGTTTCCAACTGGTTGACAGTAATCTCTTCAGGCACGTAAGCTGCGTGCAAGACCTTGAGTAGTGCATTCCGATGGGCTTCGGAGCACATAAGCAGTGAGAGGATAGAGATTTTGGATGGCGTCTGGTGAAGTTGATCCACAATTTTGTAGTCACTCTTTTTGATGATTCTCATAAACTCATCAACTTCTTGATCGAACGGTGTTTTCAGGGTTTCTTTGGCAGCTTGATCTTCCTGCACCGGGCTCTTTCCCTTTGCCTTGGCAGCAGCTTCTGCTTCGACAGTAGGTCTTTGAATTGGTGGAGCGAAGAGACGTCCGCTTCGGGTGAAGCCTCCGCCTCCCCCCACATTATCTACTTGTGGTGCAGGTGTTGATGTTTCAATAGTGATTCTTTTTCCTTCGCAATACACGTCAGAGCCATAGTGCCAAGGGATGGCCCTGTTGCTCTCATATGGTACTGGTCCAGGCACCGTGACAGTGACTGGACTGATTGCTGCTGTTGAAGGGACTGTAATCGTTTGTGGATCATAAAAGATTGTAACTGGTGCTCTGATGGGAGCAGCACCTTCTGAATGGTAGGCAGAGTTGTTCTCAGGATCATAAAATATGGTGACAGTAGAGACGTCTTCATGATTTGTTGCTAGAGTTGTAGGAGACATTGTCGGAAGAAATGATGTTGTCGTTGTAGGAGTCTCGAAGTGGAGTGAAGCTGAAGTTGTAGCAGGAAGATTTGTTGTAAACTGATCAGTTGAGATGATGGATGACGTACTTGTTGATGAAACTGAAGAATTGTCAGGAACAATAGTTGCTGCAGTTGTAGGAGGTTCTGAAACCGTTGCTGACGATATTGCTGGATTTGTTGGAAATGATGTGGTGATCTGAAGTTGGCCACTCCGAATAAGGCCATCTATGCCATTCCTCAAATTATCGCACCCATTTACCGAGATATTGCAGTAAGCACAGCCTAACTCACACCCCGGGAACATTTGACATTCCAAGAGCTGAGCTTTGATTTCTACCAATGGTGTCCTGATCTGTCCCACACTGGTTATTAAATAAGACGGCTTGTCTTCTTCAATAGCGTTAATCCGGGGACCACCATGGTTTGGCATCGGGTTTTTATTGACATTGGGTGGTGGTGCGAAATTCAGAGCCTTTGAGTCTACCAGGTCTTGTACCTTCATATGCAGAGCCCTGCATTTTTCTGTGCTGTGGCCAGGTGCGTTTGAATGAAAGGCACACCTAGCATTGGAGTCATAATTCCTTGGTAGACTGTTGGGATCCGGAGGTGCCAACGTTCTTAGCTCAACCAGGTTGAGTTTCAGAAGTTGTGGCAGCAAAGTAGCATATGGCATTGGGATCGGATCGATCACTCTGTTAGCTTGAGATGGCCTCTGTTGGAATGGCCTTTGTTGACTGTTGTTGTTGGTGTTTCTGTTGTTGTAATTCCTTGGAGGATACTGATTTTGCTGATGGTACTGAGGTTGTTGTTGATAGCTTTGCTGAGGAGGTTGATAGACAGGTTGAGGATGAGCTGGAGCAGGGATGGTGACTGCTGCTATGGACCTCTGAGCATATTGGGGCCTACCCCTGTTTGAATGGATGGCATTGGTCTCGCCAGTTCTTCTCGGGCCTGCAAAAGGCTTTCTTGTACTACTGGACGAGCTTGCACCGTTGTCTGAGATCTTTCCCATTTTTAACAAGCTTTCAATTCTCTCCCCGGCTATGACAACATCTGCAAAGCTAGTGGAAGAGAAAGCTGCCAACCTGTCAATATATGTTCCCTGAAGGGTGTTCATGAACATATCCGCCATTTCCCGTTCAGACATAGGTGGTTGAACAGCAGCAGCCAGTTGCCTCCATCTCTGGGCGTATTCTCGAAAACTCTCCCTTGAAGACTGTGACATTCCCATTAGAAGGGTCCTGTTGGGTGCCATGTCTAGATTATACTGATACTGTCTGATGAAGGCCTCTGCCAGGTCCTTCCAGCACCTAATAGTTGCCCTTGTCAAGTGAGAGTACCATTCTCTCGACGCTCCAGTCAAGCTATCTTCAAAATAGAACATCCACAATTTCTCATCCATTGTATAGGCCTTCAGCCTTCCCAGAAATGATTGTAGATGAGTCCGGGGGCATGAAGTCCCATTATACTTTTCGAAACAAGGAGGCTTGAACTTATGGGGGATCCTGACCCCGTGTACCAAACCCATGTCCATAACGTCGAAGCCCAAAGAGTTTTGAGATTCTAAGGACCTCAACTTCTCAGCTATTTCATCCAATCTTCTATCATAAGCCTCTTCCCCAGCACCCATTACTGTGAACTGGTCTTCTTGAGGGTCTTCCTGTAGTATCCTCCCTGCTGTGGCAGTCCCTTGTATATTGACAGGGATGTTGGCCTCTGGATGGAGATGGGGTCCAAAAACTGGGGGATTGACATGAGGTTGGACCCTCTCGTTGTTACTTGTGCCAGCAGTTCCCACATGGGGTTCCTCTTGATTCCTCCCTTCTACCAAAGCTCTGAGCCTCTCCTGGCTTTGAGCTAAGTTGTTCATTACTTCCATGAACTGTGTTATCTGAGTTCTCATCTCCAACCTTTCGTTGGCCATCTGGTTTCTGACCTCCGTAAGGTCCTGCTGCATCTGGTCCATCTGGATGCCCGGAAGATTGTTTCTAGTTGGGTACCTGTGTGGCCTGTTGAGGGGAAATACCCGGCGGCGAGCAATAATTCCTGAGATTCACAACAGAGGTTAGTAACAACAAAACAAAAACCTACAAAACAAACAAAAGGGTTAGTATGCAATGCAGTTATGCTTATTTGCTCTCAAGGTATCCGGTTTGGCCTTCAGTTTTGACCCTTCCAGACCCTTGAAGATGCTGCTGTTGAAGTTTCTTTCGAAGTAAACTAACATGAATATATTACATAAGGTGAAATAATACAATTTGTTCGTTTTACAACACAAGCCCACTAAGGGGTCAAAATACAGTACAAAAATAAAAGTACATGGAAAGAAAGCAACAACAAACAAATGGTCAAACACCAAGACCAAACTCATCCTCACGAACTTCCTTGAGAAGTGCTTCGGTCACAGGATCAGCCGGACGCTCCGTGAGATTCCTGATGAGGAGATTCCGGGTCGCAACAGCTGCTGTTAGCTTCTTGTGCTGATTTTGTTCCTTGGACCTCTTCACCCCTGCTTTGATCTTCAATTCTGATATTTCCCTCTGGGCTGCTGCCAGGGCTTCTTGCTGTTCTTTTGCACTAGCTTCCAGTTGCTCCATCTTGTCTTGAACTCTCTTGTCTTCCAGGGTACGAGCCTCGGTGATCCTGACCCACCGGGCTTGACTCTCCTTCAAGTACAAGTCTGTCCTCGCTCTCTGGAACTGGGCTTCTTTGCAAGCATTCTTCAGAATTTGTTCACCAGCCTTAGACTTTTTAATATAATCCCCAGACTTTTCAATCTTAGTCAAATGCTCCACTCTCAACTTCTCCAATCTCTCAATCTCCCTCATACCTTCACTCCTCTCCCGGAGGGTCTTCTGCAAAGCCTGGGTTAGCTTCTCATTTCTTTCCTTCAAGCTCTCAAACTCCTCCAAACTGATGGTGGCAGGGGGTGGTGCTGAAGATGACTCAGGCATGTCTTCTATGGTAAAGGGCATTCCAGAGAATTGGGCCCTGGCACGGGACCACTCATAATATTGTGCTGATGCCACATTATTACACTTCCCCAGAATGGTGACTCCCTTGGTTTGAACATTATCCCAGGCCCAGGCAGCCTGCCTAACAACAGCCAAACTAATCTTGTTCTCACAATAAAGAGTCTCAACCAAGTCCTGTGCCCTAGGAGTGTGGACCAGTGCATAGCCCAGTTGCCTTCTGAACAGCAGAGGATTGTAATTGATGCTACCCTTAACTCCTATTAAAGGCACATTGGGAAAATGTCCACAGCTGGTGGTGATATCCCTGCCCTTGGTGCTTTGAGTGCACCATCTGATATCTGCTGAAGTTAGAACAGTGAGTCTCTTAGCCCAGTTGCTCTGCTGATGAGGGTTTAGGAATGCATCTGTCCTGGGTAGATGCCTGAGAAGCCAAGTGTGAAACAATGGAGCACAAAACCTCACTAACCTCCCCCTCTGCTTTTCATTCCTCTGATGCACTGAATAATAAAGATCCCCCAATAAAGTTGGCACTGGGTTCTTCAAGATGAACAGATGGATTGCATTCTTGCTAATGAATCGAGGCTCATCCGCAAACAATACAATCCCATATATACTCAAGGCCAGTAAGGCACAAACAGCTTTCCACTCTCCTAGAGAAGCTTTCAGGATAGCTTGAGAGGTTAAGAAGTCCAGATGAAAACCAGGGATCCCAGCTTTAGAGGTCATATGCTGCTCAACCAAAACAGGTTCCAGATGCAAAGCCTTTGCTACTTCTCCATTAGCAGGAAAGACCATCTCAGGGTTGAAAGGAATTTCTCTCCTGATAGGCATACCAACTAATGAGGAGTACTCTTCCAATAAGGGGCCTAACTGAAAGTTTTGAAAAGTAAAACATCTCAGTGGAGGATCATAAAACTGAATGCAGGTGTGGATGAGGCTCCTCTGTGAAGGGTCCAGATCCATAACCATGTCCAGTATATCTCCATAACTCTCCCTGAACAAGGGTATGTGATCTGGAGTGATCAGGGTTTGGATCCTCCTGATGTCTGATAAGTCTGGCTGGAAGAAGTGATAGGTGATGTTGCTTTTCTTTGGAGCCATGATCACAAATGTTGATGAAGATACTGAAGAGAAGGGCCACTGATTGGCTGGAATAGATAGCTGGTAGCAAGTGCTGATGAAGGCAGGTCAAAACTGAAGATGGGGTCAAAACCAAAACCAGATGAAAATGGATACCCTGAAACACAAATAAGCAAATGTTAATATGATGCAATGAGTATGTATGCAAATGAAATGCAAGGGTTTGTGACTGAGCTGGATCTGATCAAAACTCTGATATAGGTCCAAATGTGTTCAAGAATTCCAGATGGAGGTCTATAAATCCGGTAACCAGGGTGGGGGACTCAAATAAAGAGTCACATGTCCAGGGTTTTAGAATCACAAGAACTGTCCAACATGGAGTATTCTTAATCAAAACAAAGTAACAGGGTATTCTGAGGTCAAGGTACCTGCAAACCTGTAAACAGCCCAACCCCCTCACAGGTGGTGTTCTAAAACAAGGGTCCTTAGACTTGGGTCAGTTATGAGAAGTGTAAACACTTCTAACCCGGAGGTACAGTGTTTACAATAACCATAAAAGTTCCTCCTCTAATTCACCTCAGTTTCTGAAGGTCAATACTAAAGGTCATCCAGACTTAGCAGGCTTCCCAGATAGCCCTAGCATTGCAGGAAATCTGCAACACAGAGTTCTCAAAAAGAAACCCATATCTGAACCGTGTTTCATATTCCCGCACCAGACAGAAATGGAATGGGAAAGAATATGATTCACTCTAGCCTAGGTGTCACTCAGGTCCCAGGTATAGGACCTTAACTCTCAATAGAACCCCACCCACCAAAGCAAACAACAGATCCAGCCAGCAACATGACAGTATGATATATACAAATGCACTAAAGAAAAGCAGTAAAGCAAACTGTACATAAAATCAAGATAAATACAAATATACAAACATAAATAAGCACATAACACCCCAGTAAACACAAATCAAACAAGCGCTAGGAGGAACCCACAAAAAGAACCAGAAGCCCTGGTTGCAATATAAGATTCCCCAGCAGAGTCGCCAAGCTGTCGCTCCCGACAAATGAAAACAGGCATAAGCTTAATCACAAAGCCTTAAAGCCTTTAGGGTTTAGTCCTTGATTATGAGATGAGAAGAGAAGACTCAAAGAGACACAAAGGTAAAACTATGAGGGGAGACTAATCAAGACCCTAATTCATTGTCATGCTTGGTTGTTCCTAAGGTTTGTGAGGTTTTCAGGAACAATCTTCAAAGGAGCCACCAGGAAGCAGATGAACAAGATCAAGAGAAGCAAAGTGACTTGCTTCATTCAAGAAGTCAAGTCACTTGAAGAAAGAAAGTGAGAAGAAGAAGAATGAGCAAGCTCAAACTCAAACACATATAAAAATGCAGCAATGGATGCAAGAGAGATGAAAAGAAAAGTTATGAGAAGTGAAGGCAAATTCACTTCTCAAAGTTACTTACCACCTGAAATGTTAGAAAGAAATGCAATGCAATGCAAGATGGGATGAAATGGCATGATGCTAAGCAAAACCAGAAGCATGTTGATGATGATTATGATGTTATGAGGTGCTGCAAACATGAGGCAAGACATGGAGATGTTCATACAAGATCATGGATGCAAATGATGCAAACTAAGGAGCATGAATGAACATGAAAAGTTATGAAGCACACAAGGTAAATGACATGGCAAATATGTGATGCAATGATCAAACATGCTTCCTACATGTCTTAAGATGTCAAATGGAACACAAGCATGCATAAAATGCAAAGACAAGTCATGTTATGCAAGAGAATGCAAGAGGGATGCATATGAAAGCCCAAATTAGGGTTTATGGACAATGCATCAAACAAAAACCCAAAACAGAAGCAAACCCTAAGATAAAAAATGGAAAATGCCACCCAAAGAAACCCTAAACCTATACTAAACCAAGGTCCAAAGGGGAGGTCTCAACTCTTAACCAATCTCAAGTTATGAATTTTCTAAGTTATTAGGGTTTTTTAGGGTTCTTAACAAAAGAAATGCCAAACAATTGGAAAATGCAAGATCAAATCATGGCCATTTTATCCTAGAAACTACATGCTAAACATAAAACAATGCAAGAAGAACCAATGTCCAACTCTTCCTAGATAGGCAGAAATGAATTTTTGAACCCATGATCAAAATAATGCATAAAAAATGATTTAATTCAATGAAAAATTCTTAAAATGCATCAAGATCAAAAAAGAAATTTGGTTTGAAGGTTGGACAATGTTTCTAAATACCTTAGAACATCTCATGAATTTTTTTGTAATTTTTAAATACCTAAAAGTATTTTTAATTAATTAATTCCCATTAATCAATTAAAAATAATCTTTTAAATACTTAAAAATACTTTTTTAATGATAAAAAATAAAATAAAAATATTTTTGTGTCATAAAAATTAATAAAACTCTAAGGAAAAAGTTTCATAATTTTTAGGAATTTTTTACTATTTTAAAATAAATATGCAAATAAAAGGAAAAGAAAATAAATTAAAATTAAATAAAAGGAGAAGTAATCAGGATGGAGGGCCAGGATTGGGTCTGGATTCAAATTGGTTGACTGGCGCGTGAATGGAGGGTCTGGATTCAATCTGGCCAAATTAATTTAATTACGAATTAATTAAAACTAATTAAGTGGATTAGGGCATAATGACATGATCTGGACCATTCACTAGCGCGCGGGAAGCAGCATCCAAGGGTCCAAGTTTAAAGTTCACTAATTAATGACGCTTAGCCCTAATCACCTTCAGGCTGCCGGAGAAGACTTCCGGTCGTCTTCTCCGGCGAGCAACTCCCCTGAAAACTTCCCAACTCACTCAAATCGTATCAAAAATGAAAACTAAGAAATGGGAAATGTTCCTTACACACTCACGAATCAAACCCCTCTCTCAAAACAAATTTCTTTTTCCTAACTAAGCTGAATTGAAGAAGATAAAAACTAGGGCACGCAAGTTTCAGAGAGAAATTAAATGCTCATTTCAAAGCCATTTTCGAAACCAATGACATCAGGATGATCAGTGAAGCACATAGAACAAGTTTATAACATGAAAAATGATTTCTGGAAAAATATTTTTCAAGCTACCTGAGATTCGAAGCTTTCAACTTGATGACTTTCTGGCCACCTCCTTCAGTGCAAACCACTCCACTTGGTCCCCAGATGATGTTTGAATGCTCAAGAAGAGTTTATGATGGCTGGATAATGAGTTTGACCAGTTTCTGCTTCAGCTCAGTTGGAAATGGCTATGGTGAAATAGGCAGCTTCAGGCCATTGTGAGGGGTGGTTTTGACTCCTTGTGGTATGCTTGACTTGTTGGTGAAGAAAGATGAGGTGTTTGATGGCTGGATGAAGGGATTCGATGAGTTCTGGTTTGGAAGGTGAGGAATGGTGAAGCTCAGGTCAGGCTTGTTTCAGGCTTGAGCTTTGGTGGTTTTAGGTCTATGAAGTATGGTGAGTTGAATGGTGAAGATGGTTTTTGTGTTTGCAAGCTGTGTAGGCAGATTCGAAGCAACTTGCAAGATGAGGTGATTTTGTGAATTTGAATGTGTCAAGTGTTTCAGCCTTGCTTAGTGTTATGCCTAGCTTGCAAATGGAAAGTATAAACAAATCTAATTGGCTGGGTGATGTGACATGGCCTGCTGTGATAGGTAAGTCACCTTTTGCAAAATGTCAACTTCTTTGTAAGAGAGGCATGGGCTAAGTTGTAGCTTGGTACATGAGTATGGGCTGGCGCAGCATGGCATGAGAGTGAAGCTAGGGAGGTTCAGCAGCCAAGGCAACTAGTTGGTGAAGTGTGATGAGTGGTTTTGCAAGTTGCTTACTTTTTTGAAACTTTGTGAAAAATGCCTTGTTACATGAACTATGGACATGTGAACCTTGGTCCAATTCTGACTTTTTAGGACATGTAGAATGCTTGCATACTGGTTTGAAGTGAATTAGAAGTTACAATTGGCTTTGGTTCATGATCTTGCAAAATTTCCATTTGAGGCATGCCTTGAAAATCAATGATTTTGGCCAACTTTGTCACACCATAACTTTTGATCCAAGAAGAGTTTGATCATGTTCTTGTACTTTTTGAAAAGGGAAAGATGAGATCTACAACTTTCATGACCAAAGTTTTTCCATTTGAAGCATTTTTGGATCAATAATCAAAGCTTGAAAAATGACCTAAAATGAAGCATTCTTGAAAAGTCAACTATGCCCAAAAAGTCAACATTTGCAAAAACCCTAAATTCTTGATTTTTATGAACTTCAACCTTCTTCCATGATCAAATAAAGATCATATACACTCAAAATGATGAAGATCACCCATTGGTTGGGTCATTGGGGGCCTCAGATGCCCTGATTTTGCACTGACTTGTCTGAAAAGTCAACTCTTGATCAGATGACTTCCCCATGGAATTTCTTCACGAAAATTGATATGCACACTCCTTATACAAAGTAGAGACCAATGGAAACAAGAATGACCAAAAAATTTGGGGTTATGGCCTCTGAAACCAAAACCCTAATTTTAGGTCAACTGTGCAGTCAAACTTGGCTCTGCATCCACTCAAACCCTAGTTCTTGTGATTCTTTGGAATTTTTGACTTTGGGAGGATGGAATATGATACTTGAACACTTATGGATCCCTTTGAAGTGATTGATGGCCTTTGGAGTGGCTCAAGAAGCTCTGGGATTGCTCAGATCACAAACCCTAGGTGCAGATGACTTAGAAACTATGCAGTGAATCAAAATGAGATATGAGATGATATGATTGTGTTTATGCATATGAGAATGATCACAAGCCATGGTGAATGGGTGAGGGCAAATTTGGGGTGTTTACAGTTGGTTACAATCTAGGAAGGTATTAACACCCAGATTGTCCGTCGTACTCGACGGGATACACTCTTGAAAGTTTGTGTTTAAAGGGGTAGTGTCTGTGCTAACTGTGTGCAAAAGCTAGAAGAGAAATATACAAGTGTCAGTGCGAGAAAGAGAAGTGAGGTGCTCAGGAATGAGGCTTAAAGAGAATACTGAAAGAGGGGGAAGAGACAGAGATTTTTGTTCGATAACAATTAAGTTATGCCTACGTATCCTCTCGTGCAATGAGGAAGTCAGAACACCGTAGTTCGACTCAAAGAGACTGAAAGATAAATTGACTGATGAACTGCTTGCTTGTCTATGCTCAAGTGTATGACTTGTCTGGCTCAAGTGCTAACTGTCTTGCATTAGACGGGAGAAGCAAGTTCTCATTTGTGAATGAGGATGATGAGAAAAGAATCCCGGAGGAGACGATTATTGTTTGTTTTTGATATTTTCAATCTTTTATTGCTTTTTTGGGTTTGTCATAAGTTAATGAGCTTAAGCCTACACCAAAGGTTAGTAAACTCATCATATCCTCCCTTTGATTAGGGATAATGAGAATACCTTAAGTATGAGATAAGCATCTCAAACTTAATTACCATAATGGTGTAGGATTAAGATCATTAACCTACTTGAGATTATTTAGATGTTTTTGGTTTTTGTTTAGTGTTAAGTAATGAGTTTAAGCCATAATAAAGGATTAGTGAACTCATTACACCATCCTAATAGAAGGATAATAGATGAGAACACTTAAGCTGAGGAAGATACCTCAACTTAATCCATGATTAAGGATTAACCTCGTGACAAAACAAGCCTTTGTTAAAGTGGATTTTAATTATAGATGAGATTAAGAAGTGAGTTTTATGATTTGTAAGACAACTTGAGGGGGACTTGTCCATTCACACTAGGGTTAGTCCTTCTTAACCAATTAAGGAAGAATTAGAACCCTAATGCAAGGCCCAAGTTACAAGCTATTGTCTTAGTGATTATTAAGATGGATTGATTAAGAGGTTTAAACACATTAAGGGTTTAACACTTAGGATTAAAGTTATACACTCCATCCTAAGAGAAGGATGCAGGCATAACCCTAATCACAAAGTCTTAAAACCTTAAAGGTTTAGCCTCTGATTATGAGATGAGAAGAGAGACACAAAAGAAGACACAAAGGTAAAACCTAAAGGAGGACTAATCAAAACCCTAATTTTTATCATGCTTGGATGTTCCTATGGTTTGTAAGGCTTGCAAGAGATCTTCAGAGAAGCCACCAATGGAAGAAGCAGATGAAAGGAGGAGAAGCAGAAGAAACAAGTTAACTTACTTCACTGAAGAAGATAAGTTACTTGAAGAAAGAAAGTGAATGATGAACATGAATGATCAAGCTCACTCTAAAGCAAATGAAAATGCATCAAGGATGCATAAAAAGAATGAGAAGAGAGTTGAGAAGTGAAGGCAAATTCACTTCTCAAATTACTTACCACCTGAAAAGATTAGCATAAGAAATGACATGAAAATGAAATGTATGCCAAGATGCAAACCAAAACCAAAAGCATAAACATGATGCAAATGATGTTATGATATGATTCAAAGACATGTCAAGTTCTATGAATGATCATACAAGTGATGAAATGCAAAGGATGCATGCTTTGAAGTTTGAAAGTTCATGAAAGCTTATGGAATGAAATGAATGCACATCATGGCAAATGAATGAATAAATGACCAAGCATGATTCTAATGTGTCCTATGATGTCTTATATGTCATGTGAATGCATGAAATGTCATGGAAAGTTCATGTATGGATGCATATGCAAGATGTATACAAATGAACATGAGAAATTAGGGTTTTAATGCAACATGAGATGCAAAAGTCAAAAACAGAAGCAAAACATTAGATAAAACATTGCAAATGAACTCAAAGGAACCCTAACCCCATATGATATCACACCCCAAAGGAGAAGTTCTAACTCTTAACCTAAAGAAAGTTGTGAATTTTCTAAGTTATCTAGGGTTTTAAGGCACCTTAAGAGGAAAAATGCAAATCAAATAAAAAATGAAAGATAAATTTGTGACAAAATATGCTAGATACTAAATGCTATATGAAGATCAATGCAAAAAGAACCAATGTCAAACCCTTCATGGTTAGGCAGAAAAGAATTCTTGAAGTTAGGGTTCAAAAATAGGATTTTTATGAACCCTAAATTCAAGAAAAATGTTAAGATTGAATCAAAACCAAAAAGAAATTTGTATGAATGGTTTGAAAATGTTTCTAAATATCCTAAGATGCAATGTGAAATTTTTTGGAATTTTTAGAAACCTAAATGGTATTTTAATTAATTAATTTCCATTAATTAATTAAAATAAACATTTAAATATTTTTAAAATGGTTTTTTAATGCAAAAAATAAAAATAAAAATGTTTTCTGGTTGAGAAACATATTTGAATTAAAAATGCAGAAGGAAAATATTTTTGGGATTTTCTAGGTATTTTAAATAAATTATGCAAGAAAAATGATAAAAAATGAATTAAAAATTGAAATAAGAAAAAGTATGAGGATCCAAGGGTTCAGATTCAAATCTGGGGAATGGGGGTTGACTGCGCGCGTGTTTTAATGGCTTGGATCAATCCTGGCTAATTAATCATATTTTATTTAAATTAATCTGAAATTAACTTAATGAGTCAATCTGGTCCATCCATTCTCCTAAATTAATCAAAATCCAAGGGTCCACAACGCATATGGAGATTAAACCCTAATTAGGGCTAATCGCTTTCAGGTGATCGGAGGGGAGCTCCGGTCATCTTCTCCGGCGAAAAAAAAACCCTAAGTCTCTCTACAGGCCACCCCACCCCAAATTAATTGCCCAGAAATGATCCTCTACCCAAACTAAACTCAAATCAACCTTCAAACATGATTTATAACACACAAACATGGAGAATCGAAGAAGAACAAAAATCTGGACAAAATTTTAGAAGCCCGTAACATGCTCATTTCTTGACTATTTTCAATTCTAAAAGCATCAGTGTGATCAGCACAACACATATTTTCATTTTGTAACAAGAAATCTAAGCTCTGAAAGATTTTGTTCTTGGGGTTACCTGAGCCGATGAATTGCAAATGAGAGCTTTCAGGGCCTCTCTTTTGTGCAAAAAGCTTCCTTTGATCCTCCTGAGGCTAGTGGAATGCTTGAAAAGCTTTGAGAGTGGCTGGTTTGTGTTGTGTGGTTCTGGTTTAGCAGAAATGGAGGTTTGTGTGTGTAGTGATTCAGGCCATTCCAAGGGTTGGGTTTTGTTCTATGGATGAAGAGTGATTTGTTGGTGAAAGAATTTCTGGATTTTGTTAAGTTTTGAGGGTGTTTCGAAGAGAACAAGTCTTGTGCATATTTTTGTGAATATGATGTTGTGTATGTTTCAGGCTCCAATCCTTCCTCTTATCTCTCCCATATTGTTTGAATATAATATGGAGTAGGTTCTGAATGGTTGCAAAACACTATTCCAAGAGTATGGGAGTTTTTGCCAAAAAAGTCAAATATGTGTACCACAAGCATGGGCTGGAACAAAATTGGTTCAATGGGGTGTCTTGCTTCAGCATGGTTTATGGTGAGCCCTAGGATCAAAAGAATGTAGCTGGATGGCTTGGATAGCAAGATGGTAGAGAGTTTGCATTTTGCCCTCTTTGAAGTTTCTTGTGAACCAAGGAATGAAATCTTGTGAATTCTGATCACAATGAGTCATGTGATGTTGTAATGATGCTTAGAAGTCATTTAGAGGTCATGAAAGTGCTTAGAACTTGAATTTGCAAAAATCCCTCTTTGGCATGAAACTTGAAATTATGTGATTTTTGCCAACTTTGGAAGATCATAACTTGAGTTCCATAATGCTTTAGAACTTGTTCTTGTACTGTTTGAAAAGGGAATGATCCAATCTACAACTTTCATGACCAACAAATTTTCATTTGAATCATTTTTGGTTGAGAAAGAGGAGGTTGAAAAACTTTCCCAAAATGGAAAGTTTACATTACAAGTCATTTCCATTTTTGACAAATTTTGGTTTAGCTCAATTTTCTTCAATTTTGTGAACTTCCAAGCACTTCAATGATCAAATGAAGATCATATAACTTCAATTTGATGAAAAATCCACTTTGGCTCCATGGTTGGGGGCCTCAGATGCCCTGATTTTGCTCTGACTTGCTCAAGAAGTTATCCATTGAACAAATGAGTTTCACAATGAATTTCTTCATAAAACTTGGTACACATGATCCTTATAACATATTGAGACTATTAGAAACAAGAATGACCAAAAATTTTGGAGTTATGGCCTTTGAAACCAAAACCCTAATTTCAGGTCATCTATGCAGTGAAACCCTAGCTCTGCTTCCATGCTTTCCAAGCTCTTGTGATTTTTTGACTTCCTTGATCTTTGAGGGATATAAAATGATGATTTAACATACATGGACCCTCTTGGAATGATTGATGGCCTTTGGAGTGGCTCAGATGAATCCTTGGATTGCTCAGATCACAAACCCTAGATGCAAATGAACTTGAACTAATGCAGTGAAGCAAAAATGCAATATGAGATGGTATGTTTAAACTAATGCAAATATGAAAGATCACAAGCCATGGTGTGAACTTAGTGAGGGAAAATTTGGGGTGTTTACAGCTGCCCCTATTCAAGCATGAGTTAGCTGTGCCGGATGTAAGCGACGAGCTTAACAGACAAACAAGATAACTTGTGGTTGAATACCAAAGACAGTCCAAAATTTGCACTCACTAGGAAGAAGATGAAAAACGATATAAATTGTAAAAGAAAGTATAGTATGATTATAAAGTGCGGGAGATGGAGGACGACCATCAAGCAGAGGACAACTGCTAGGGATAAAGCAATGACAGGGACGGCCGACATGCTAGGGTAATAAAGAGATCATGATGGGGACGACCATCAAGCAAAGTAACAAGGTTCTCCGGGGATTAAAGGTAAAGTCAATGATGGGAACGACCATCAGGGTTGCAAAGTAAAGTACACAACAATGGGGACGACCATCTGTTCAAAGAATAAATGAAGTATTGATGAGGGACGGTCATCAAAGGTGAAGGACGATCACCTAGCAGGGGACAACTGCTCTTTATCACGACATATGACGAATGTCGGATAGAAAAGGTCGACGATGGGGACGGCCATTGGATAAGCATGATGAAGGACGATCATCAAGAGATGAAGGAAGATCACCTAGAAAGGTACGGCTGCTCTCGGGGTTTATCATGACATAGGACGAATTCCAGATAACAAGATCAACGGTGGGGACGGCCATCGGATAAAATGATGAAGGACGACCATCAATAGGTGAAGGAAGATCACCTAGCAGGGGACGACTGCTAAATATCACGACATAGGACGAATGTCGGATAGGAAAAGGGTTCCAATAATGGAGACTCCGCTGGGGAAAGGATGAGGGACGGTCATCCATAGGTGAAGGACGGTCACCTGGAAGGGTACGGCTGCCGAAAGTATCATGACATAGGACGAATGTCAGATAATAGAAAGGTTGTTCTGCTGGGGAATGGTAAACACGGACGAGCGTTTATGCTTTCCAAAATAAAAGGTATAAGTGTTTTGACGTTGTGTATAGATTAAAGATGCGAACGAGCATCCTTAGGACCATGATACAGACGAGTATTGGTAGAAACAAGCACTGACGCATGTTCAGAGATGATGGTACGGACGAGTACCAACTGGTTAACAAAGAACACGGACGGGTGTCGAATCTGTGGGGAGATAAGTGTATATACAAGATACGGACGAGTATCTATATAAGTATGAGTGAATATTGTGGAGTATGAGCAAGACACAGACGAGTGTTCAACTTGCTGGGGAAAGGTGACACGGACGGGTGTCAGAAGGGAAAGTGTATAAGTTATGAACAACCATTTGTATATGAGAGTGTAAGAGGTATCTCGGTGACCTGTGGGGATAGGATGACACGGACGGGTGTTGATGAGAGTGTATTATAAATAAGTGTTTGGTTTGCAACAAGTGTTTAGGCAACAATGTTGGGGGAAATGGTGACACGGACGGGTGTCAAGAGAGTGTATAGGAATGCAAAGAGGATGTTTGTGGCTTACATCTGCGGGGGATGATATGACATGGACGGGTGTCAAGAAGGTTCATATATGAACATGTATCTATATTGGGGAGTGCAAAGGGGACGCTTTGGCTTTCTGTGAGGAGATGTGAGATGACACAGACGAGTGTCGAGAAGAACATGCTATGGACAAGTATCTGTATTTGAGGGTGCAAAGGGATGCTTTGGCTTTTATGTGCAAGGGGTGTATTTTGTATATTGCTGAAGCGGTAATGTTGGTATTTATAGGTGACTAGTTCGAACCTGACTTGTGATCATGCAATATGTTTGATTTTTGCCGTAATGCTCCGTATTGAACGGAATGCTACGCTTTGTGGGGAAAATGATGTGAATGCTATGATTATGAAAAAGAAACCGATCTGGGATTCAGATCCTGCTGTTGTGAAGATTTCTGGCTGATCTGTTTGAAAGGAATATCCCAGCTGAGGACGAGATCGTTGGTATATTTGATAAACCATATGGCTCTACTTGGGGAAATAGGTCACTGATAAATCTATCAGGTAAGGAGAAAAACCAGCTGGGGGTGAGGAAGCTTCCATCACTTTGTTGTGTGAGAATTTCAGGTATTGCCCTTCTGGGAGAGGCTGGAATTCTGCGGGGAGATGGCTCTCTTGTCTTTGAGACCTGACACTCTGTTGGGGAAAGAAAAGATCACTGAATGATCTTCCTAGAGAATTCTGTGGGGATCCCGGTGAGGGATGAGGAGGCTTTGGCAACTTCGTTGGGAAAAGAGCATTTCAGATGCTGCTTGGAGAAGATTTGTTGGGGAAGTGATGCTTGGCATGCCCCATGCTATGTATTCGAATACCTACAATCATGTCAAGACAAAGAAACGCACAAGTGTCCCGAGGTATCCCTTCCCGGGTTCCATCATAGGAGTTAGATATTCCCAAGAGTAAATACATTTCCTTCAAGCATTTATTAAGAATGGCTCATTTGTTTTATGCAAATATTATATCATGGATATTGGACATTTTTGCAAATGAAACAAAAAATGTATGAGACAAGGTGTGACTGAAAACTCTGATTTTATTAATTTGGGTGCCCTGAACTGGCAAATACAGTCAAAGAAACAGATCCCCTGGGATGAGGAGATTGTTACAAATTGAAAAAGTAAAAGTGATGGCAATGTTGACGAGGCTTCAGTGAGCTTCCTTTGCTATGACCTGTATGACCTTGACATTCTTCTTATCTTGCTTTCTGGAGAAGGTTGATTCTGACCGATGCTTTATCCTTTCGAAGCTTGCCGTGTTGTTGAGATACAGACGAATTCAGAATGCAGTTGTTCGCTTATTCCCTTATTTTGCGTGGATCGCCCTTTCGGGTTTTCAATCCACCGGGATACCTATTTTTTCCTGAGCTGTCCAATGCGGCTTTTCAACTCAGCAGGTGTACATTTTTTTCAATTTTCCCTTATTTTTTCCCGAGTCTTTTATTCTGTTTTTTGACTCGCTGGGATGCCCTATTTTTGCCTGGACTTACATTCTGTTTTTATGTCCAGCGGGTCATTTTATGCGAAGTATTTTTTAACTGCATCTGAATTCACAGGGGATAAGAAATCTTCACCATCCATAGTAGTGAGCATCAATGCTCCACCAGAGAAAACTTTCTTTACTATGAATGGGCCATCGTAATTCGGAGTCCACTTGCCCCTGTGGTCTGTATGAGGAGGAAGGAGTCTTTTCAGCACAAGATCTCCTACTTGGTATTCCCGAAGCCTGACTTTCTGATCGAAGGCTTTCTTCATCCTTTTTTGATATAGCTGCCCATGAAAAATTGCAGCTAATCTCTTTTCTTCGATCAGATTCAATTGATTGTACCGAGAACGGACCCATTCTGCTTCATTTAGCTTGACATCCATCAGTACCCGTAAGGAGGGTAATTCAACTTCAACAGGTAGGACTGCCTCCATACCATACACAAGTTGATACGGTGTTGCCCCAATAGACGTTCTGATTGAGGTGCGATACCCATGCAAGGTAAATGGTAGAATTTTGTGCCAGTCTTTATATGTAACCACCATCTTTTGTACAATCTTCTTGATGTTCTTGTTAGCTGCTTCAACAATGCCATTCATCTTTGGCCTGTAAGGAGAAGAGTTGTGATGTTGGATTTTGAAGTCCCGACACAGTTCTGCCATCATTTTGTTGTTCAAGTTGGAACCATTATCAGTAATGATTCGATCGGGAACCATATTGATAGATGATGTCTCTTTTCAGGAATCTGGCTACCACTTGTCTGGTGACGTTAGCATATGAAGTTGCTTCAACCCACATGGTGAAGTAATCAATGGCTACCAGGATGAATCTGTGGCCATTTGAAGCAGTCGGTTTGATCTTTCCAATCATGTCAATGCCCCACATGGAAAAGGGCTAAGGTGAAGACATCACGTTCAAAGGATTTGGAGGCACATGCACTTTATATGCATAGATCTGGCATTTATGGCACTTTCTGGCATAGGCACAACAGTCTGCATCCATTGTGATCCAGTAGTAACCTGATCTTAACAACTTCTTTGCCATTGCATGACCTCCGGCATGGGTACCGAAAGATCCTTCATGCACCTCGTGCATCAGCAAGTCGGCTTCTTTCTTGTCAACACATCTGAGAAGAACCATGTCAAAGTTTCTCTTGTATAATGAACCATCAACATTAAGGAAGAAACTACTGGCCAACCTTCTTAATGTCTTCTTATCATTGAATGATGCCCCAGGTGGGTATGTCTGATCCTCTAAGAAGCTTTTGATATCATGGAACCAAGGCTTGTCATCTTTAGCAATGTCCACGGAGAATACGTATGCTGGTCGGTCCAGTCTGGATACTGAAATCTGAGGCACATAGTTGGTAGTCTGAACCTTGATCATGGAGGAAATGGTAGCTAAAGCATCTGCGAACTGATTTTCGTCTCGAGGGATGTACTCAAGTTTGACTGCCGTGAAGAAAGTCAATAATCTCCTCGTATAGTCACGGTATGGAATCAGATGCTCTTGGTGAGTGTACCATTTGTCATTGGTCTGGTTGATTACCAAATCTGAATCTCTGAATACAGTTAAAGTCTTGATTCTGAGGTCAATGGCTTCCTCAAGACCCATGATACAGGCTTCATATTCAGTTTCGTTGTTAGTGCATGCGAAGGTGAGTTTCGCCGAGAAAGGCATATGAACTCCCTTAGGTGTAATGAGCGCTGCACCAACTCCACGACCATTCATATTAACAGCCCCGTCAAACATCATAGTCCACTCTTCTTCTGGGTCAGGCCCTTTAGTGTGAACATGCTCTTCATGATCTTTTGCTTTCAGGAACATGATGTCTTCATCAGGGAAGTCAAATCTCATGGGTTGGTAATCATTGATGGGTTGCTAAGCCAGATAGTCAGACAGTACACTACCGTTGATGGGCTTTTGAGAAGTGTACTGAATGTCGCACTCTGTCAGAATCATTTGCCACCTTGCAACCCTTCTGGTAAGTGCTGGCTTCTCAAATATGTACTTGACTGTATCCATCTTTGAGATCAATAAAGTAGTGTGAGTCAACATATACTGTCTTAGTCGGCGAGCAGCCTACGCTAAAGCACAACAAGTTTTCTCGAGCAGTGAATAAACTTGTTCACAGTCGGTAAACTTTTTGCTTTGGTGGTATATTGCATACTCTTTTCGACCAGACTCGTCATGCTGGCCCAACACACACCCCATTGACCCTTCTAATACTGTCAGGTACATTATTAGAGGTCTTCCTTCAACTGGAGGCATAAGAATTGGAGGTTATTGTAAGTATTCCTTGATTTTGTCAAAAGCCTTCTGACAATCTTCGTTTCACCTGACCGTTTGTTCCTTTCTTAATAATTTGAACAGGGGCTTGCAGGTTGCAGTAAGATGAGATATGAACCATGAGATGTAGTTCAATCTACCTAAGAACCCCCGAACTTCCTTTTTAGTCCTAGGTGCAGGCATCTCTTGGATGGCTTTGACTTTGTCAGGATTAACTTCAATTCCTTTTTCACTTACAATGAATCCCAGCAGCTTACCGGAACGTACCCCGAATATGCATTTGTTGGGGTTTAACTTCAGCTGATACTTTCTCAGACGCTTGAACAACTTTAGCAGATTTACCAGATGATCTTCTTCGGTGAGGGACTTGGAAATCATGTCATCCACGTAGCATTCAATTTCTTTGTGGATCATGTCGTGGAATAATGTTACCATAGCCCGTTGATAGGTTGCACCGGCATTCTTCAAACCAAAAGGCATTATCTTGTAACAAAATGTGCCCTAGGGTGTGATGTAGGTAGTCTTCTCCATGTCTTCGGGTGACATTCTGATCTGATTATACCCGGAAAATCCATCCATGAAATAAAATACTGAGAACTGAGCTGTGTTGTCGACCAATACATCAATGTGAGGTAATGGGAAATCATCCTTCAGGCTAGCTCTGTTCAGATCCCGGTAATCCACACACATCCGTACTTTGCCATCCTTCTTAGGCACTGGTACAATATTAGCAACCCACGGCAGGTAACTAGTTACAGCAAGGAAACCGGCGTCCCACTGTTTTTGTACCTCTTCCTTAATCTTCATGGCCATATCTGGACGAGTACGACGTAACTTTTGTTTCACTAGAGGACAATCTTCTTTCAAAGGCAGCTTGTGCATAACAATGTCGGTATCCAGACCTGGCATGTCTTGATAGGACCAAGCAAAGACGTCAACGTACTCTCGAAGCATGTCAATAAGTTGTTCCTTCACTGAATCTTGCAGACTGGTCCCAATCTTCACTTCTTTCAAGTCTTCTTCGGTACCAAGATTAACTGTTTCGACCTCCTCCTGATGAGGCGTGATCACTTTTTCTTCCTGCCTTAACAACCTGGCTAACTCTTCAGGTAACTCATAGTCTTCTTCAACCGCTTCATCAGCTTGATTAATCGGTTTGTCGAAGTCATACAAGGTCATAGCAGTGCTGTTGTCGGTGCAATCTGGAGGATAATCTCTCCAAGGGTTGAGATTGGTTCGTTTTAGTGATCAGTTTTAATCTTGTTTAGAAAAAGTGAAAATGAAGTTGTTTATTTTGAAAACATTGCCATTTTATTGTTTTGTACAAAAGTGAAAAATGAAAAGACAGTGAGCGAAAAAAGAGACTCGTTTGCAAAAGATGTCCTGATATTCATTGATTAATCATTTGCACAAAATTACAATATGGCCCTATTACAAAATGAGTTCTGAAACCTTGGGCAAGATGCAGGACTGATGCATGCTAAAAAGACAGAAAATAATAATTACTCTGCAGGAGTACCCCTTATAATTTCCTGGGTAGACCAGTTAGAGACTTGGTTCCCCGGGATCCTTGGACGTATCCAGTTCTCCAGGTTGCGGTCGCTTTCCTCCTCGTCTTCCAGATTATTAACAGCATCTGGGGTGAGCATCCCCCCACTGACAAATTTGGGCTCTTTGGCAGCCTCTGATTGATCTTGTCGGATTGGTCTGTAACCCAACCCGAATCTATCTTCCTTCTTTTCCACAGGCAGCAGCTTGCCCCAGCCTTGAGCGGTACCTTCTTCAACAACCTTCCGGGCTTGCTGATAAGAGATGATTGAAGTTCCCATCCCGTCTTCCTGGGATGCAGCCAAAACTCCAGTAGCCTCATTAACATTTAGGGCCTCAAACCCTTGGCTCATTGTCTCATGGATTACACCATCCATCTCAATATACTTGTATGTAGCCAAATGGCTAACAAATATATCTTCCTCACCACAGATGGTGATAATCTGTCCTTCCCATTCGTACTTCATTTTCTGGTGAAGGGTCGACGTTACTGCGCCTGCGACGTGAATCCAGGGTCGACCTAGCAAACAACTATATGCTGGCTGTATGTCCATCACATAGAAAATGGTCTTGAAGACTTGTGGACCGATTATCACTGGCAATTCTACTTCTCCCAGAACAGATCTTTTAGAGCCATCAAAAGCCCGAACCACAAGATTACTTGGGTAAGACATTGAGTGAGGACCCAGTGTCTACAAGCACATGAGATAAGACAACTCCTTTGCACTCCAGAGTTATATGCAAAGCTTTGTTGTGGAGACGTCCTTCAGATGTCAAATCAGCATCAGTAAAACCTAGCCCATGGCTAGTATTGATATTTGACACTATTGTTTCCAGCTGATTTATAGTGATCTCTTCTGGCACGTATGCAGCGTGCAGAACTTTGAGAAGTGCATCCCGATGGGCTTCGGAACACAACAACAATGATAGGATTGAGATCTTTGAAGGAGTCTGGTGGAGCTGGTCCACAACTTTATAGTCATTTATTTTAATGATTCTCATAAACTCATCCACGTCTTGGTCGAAGGATGATTTATGGGTTTCCTTTGGTGCAGATTCTTCCGGTATCACACTTTTCCTCTTGGCTCTGGTAACAGCCTCTGCCTCTGAGTTGGTTCTAGGGACTTGTGATGCAAAGAGACGTCCGCTTCGGGTGAAGCCTCCGCCTCCCCCAACATTGTCCACTTGGGGAGTGAGAACTGGAGAATCAAGAAGGACTTTCTCTTTATTGCAGTATAGATCAGCACCATAATGCCATGGTATAGCACTGTCTTTGTCATATGGGATTGGCCCGGGCACCATGATAGTGACTGGGCTTACTGCTGTAGTTGTTGGGACTACAATGGTCTGTGGATCATAAAATATTGTTACAGGACCTCTGGTGGGTGTAGGTGAAGGTGAATTGAAGCTTTGTTGAGACTGTTGAAAGTTGTTGGAACTTGGGACCGTTGTCGGGTCATAATAAATTGTGACAGTGGAAACATCATTATTGGTTGTTGAAGTTGTAGTAGCTGGTGCAAATGAATTGTTGTGTGTTGAAGTGATAGATGGAATGATTGCTGAAGTTGTAGCTGAATCAGTTGGAAGAATGGTTGTTGCAGTTGTAGAAGAACTAGTAGGAAGGATGGTTGTTGTATTTGTAGAAGATTCACTTGTTGTTGATAAAAGGGTTGCTGGTGTTGTAGAAGTTGTGGTTGTAATTTTCAGAACGCCTTCCTTAATTAAATCATTGATGCCTTTCCTCAAGCTAGCACACCCATTCTCAGAAAGTTTGCATGATTCGCAACAGGCCTCACAACCTGGAAACACTTAGCACTTTAAAAGTTGAGCTTTAACCTCTGCCAAAGGTGTTTGAATACATGCAATGTCTTCTATTAAACTCATGGGTGAACCATCCTCTACAGCATTAATCCTTGGCCCACTGTGGCTTGGCATAGGATTTTTCATCACATTGGGAGGAGGTGCAAAGTTCAGGGCTTTTGAATCTACCAGATCCTGAACCTTCATATGCAGAGCTCTGTATTTTTCTGTAGAATGACCAGGTGCATTAGAGTGAAAAGCACACCTAGCATTGACATCGTAGTTCCTTGGAAGGTTTTGAGGATCAGGTGGAGCCAATGTCCTCAACTCAACCAGATTGAGCTTTAGGAGTTGTGGCAGCAGTGTAGCGTATGGCATAGGGATGGGGTCAATCACCCGGTTGACCTGAGATGGTCGTTGTTGAAACGGGCGTTGTTGTTGATTGTTGTTGTTAAATGATCTCTGTTGCGGAAACTGTTGTTGTTACGGAAAGTGTTGTGGTTGTTGAACATACTGAGGAGGTGGAGCAGGGATGGTAACAGCAACAACTGTTCTGGGCATGTATTAGGGTCTCCCTCTTCCCATGTGCACAGAGTTTGTCTCACCGGATCTACGGGCCCCAGCAAATGGTTTTCTTGTACTGCTCTAACTAGCGCCGTTATCGGAGATCTTTCCCATCTTCAATAGGCTCTCTATTCAATCCCCAGCTATCACCACATCTGCAAAGCTGGTAGAGGAGAATGCAGCCAATCTGTCAATGTATGTTCCTTGAAGAGTATTCATGAACATGTCTACCATTTCCCTTTCAGACATAGGGGGTTGTACTGCAGCAGCAAGTTGCCTCCACCTTTGAGCATATTCTCTGAAGCTTTCACGGGAAGATTGAGACATCCCCATTAGGAGGGTCCTGTTTGGAGCCATGTCCAAGTTGTACTGATACTGTCGGATAAAAACTTCAGCCAAGTCTTTCCAATTCCTCACTACGGCTCTAGTCAGATGGGAATACCATTCTCGGGATGCCCCAGTTAGACTATCCTCGAAGTAAAACATCCACAACTTTTCGTCCATGGTGTATGCTTTTAATCTTCCCAGGAATGATTGAAGGTGAGTGCGTGGGAAGGATGTGCCATTATACCTTTCAAAACACGGGGGTTTGAACTTGTGAGGAATTCTCACCCCTTCCACCAGTCCCATGTTCATTACATCAAACCCTAGGGAATTCTGGGATTCAAGAGACCTCAGCTTCTCTGCAATCTCATCCAATTGACGGTCGTAAACTTCGTCCCCAGCCCCAACAACTGTAAACTGCTCTTCTTGAGGATCCTCTTGCAAGATCCTACCTCCAGTAGTGTTACCCTGAGTATTCCTTATGGCATTAACTTCTGGGTTTAGATGAGGCCCAAACTCTGGTGGATCAGTGCGAGGTTGCACGTGATTGTTGTTACTGGTACCTCCTGTACCTGGATGGTGTTCTTCAGGAGTTTGTCTCTCCACCAACTCCCTTAGCCTTTCCTGGATCTGGGCTAAGCCAGTCATTACAGTCATGAATTGGGTCATCTGGTTTCTCATCTCAACCCTCTCATTGGCCATCTGGGCCCTTACTTCATTCAAGTCTTGCTGAACCTGATCCATCTGGAGTCCCGGAAGGTTGTTTCTTGTCGGGTACCGGTGTATTCTGTTGACAGGGAACACTCTTCTGCGAGCAATGTTTCCTGAAACCACAACAAAGTGAGAAACAGCAAATAAAACAAAAACCTACAAAACAAAGAAAATGTTAGTATGCAATGCAATATGCTTATTTGTCTTCCAAGGGTATCCGGTTTGGTTCTTTGGTTTTGACCTTTCCAGACCTCGAGGAAATGCCGATGATGTTGATAGATAAAGCCCACCATAAATAATACAAACTGATATATTACAAAGGATAAAAATACATAGTTTGATTACAATACATGCCCATGGAGGGTCAAAATACAACAACAAAGAAAAAAGTTACAACAAAAGAAAGAAGTACAAGCAAAAGGATCAGACATCCAATCCAAAATCATCTTCCCTGACTTCCTTCAGGAGGGCCTCAGTCACTGGCCCTACTGGGTGCTCTGTGATGGTCCTGATAAGAAGGTTCCTGGTAGTAATAGCACTGGTCAACTTCCTATGCTTATCCTGATCCTTTGACCTCTTCAACCCCGCCCGGAGTTTCAACTCAGAGATCTCTTTCTGAGCTTCCAACAAAGCCTCATGATGCTTCTTCTCACTAGCCTCCAACTATTCTATCTTAGCCCGAGTCCTTTGATCTTCATGTGCACGGGCTTCAGTGATCCTGATCCACCTAGCCTGGCTCTCTTCCAGATAGTGCTCTGCCCTAGCTTTCTGAGTCTTTGCTTCCTTGCAAGCATTCTTCAGTACTAACTCCCCTACACTTGCCTTTCTGATGTAGTCATCCGTCTTCTCAATCTTGGTCAAGTGCTCAATTCTGAGCCTTTCCAATCTCTCATTGTCCAGACGGCTGTCATTTCTCTCTTAGAGAGTCTTCTTCAAGGCTTCAGCTAACTGGGTGTTCCTCTCTTTCAGCTTTTCAAACTCTTCCAAACTGACAGTAGCTGCAGGCTGTACTGTAGAAGGTCCAGGTACATCTTCTAAGGTGAACGGCATCCGAGTGATCTGAGCTCTGGTACGAGACCAATCAGAATAATATGCTGAAGCAATGTTGTTACACTTGCCAAGGATGGCTGTCCCTTTGTTCTGGATGTTGTCCCAAGTCCAGACAGCTAGTCTGACAGCAGCAGAGTTAGGTTGGATCTCACAGTAAAGAGTCTCAGCCAAATCTTGTCCTCTGGGAGGATGAACCAAAGCATACCCTAATTGTCTTTTAAACAGTAAAAGGTTGTAGTTGATGCAACCTTTCACTCCTATCAAAGGCACATTAGGATACTTCCCACAACTAGTAATTATGTCCTTGCCCTTGGTGCTCTGAGTGCACCATCTGATGTCATCTGATGTCAAGGCAATGAACCTCTTAGCCCAATTCTTCTGCTGATGAGGGTTCAGGAAGGTATCTGACTTTGGCAAGTGTCTTAGTAGCCAAGAGTAATACAGAGGAGCACAACATCTGACCAGTCTTCCTCTTTGCTTTTCATTCCTCTGATGCACTGAGTAGTAGAAGTCCCCAAGCAAGGTAGGAACTGGGTTCCTCAGCAAGAACAGGTGGATGGCATTCTTGCTCACAAACTTTGGCTCATCTACAAACAAGATAACCCCATATATACTGAGGGCTAGAAGTGCACAGACAGCCTTCCATTCCCCTACTGCAGCCTTCAGGGTAGCCTGGGAGATCAAGAAGTCTAGGTGGAGGCCTAGAACTCCAGCCTTGGTTGTCATGTTCTGCTCAATGAGGGCAAGCTCCAAATGCAATGCCCTGGCTATGTCTTCATTTCTAGGAGAAACCATCTCTGGGTTGAAAGGAATCCCCCTCCTGATAAGAACTCCTAACAACAAGGAAAACTCTTCTAGCAATGTTCCCATATGGAAATCAGGGAATGTGAAACACCTGAGTGGAGGATCATAGAACTGCAAGCAAGTATGGATCATGCTCCTCTGAGATGCATCAAGATCCGTGACCATGTCCAATATTCCTCCATAATGCTCTCTGAATAGTGGAATATGGTCAGGTGTAATGAGGGACTGGATCTACCTAATGCCAGTCAGGGTGGGCTCAAAGAAGTAGTAAGTGATGTTGCTCTTTCTTGAAGTGTCCATGCTGGTAATGGATGCTGGTGAAGAAGCTGAGAGCAACTGCTGATGAAGGTCACTGACTGAGAAGCTGGAGATGAGTCTCTGATGACGACAAACTGATGAAAATGCTGAAGAAGATAACTGAAGGAGTCTAAGCAGCATAAGGGGTCAAAACCAAACCAAAGATGAAGATGGATACCCTGTAAAACAAATAAGCAAATGTTAAATGATGCAAGAATGATGTATGCAATGATATGCAAAGGGTTTGTGATCAAGAGCTGGGTCTGTTTATCTGCCTTGGTAAAAGTCCATGTATGTTCATAAGTCCAGATGGAGGCTTAGAAATCCAGTAACCAGGTGGGGGACTCAAATAAAGAGTCACAAGTCCAGGGTAATCACAAGAACTGTCCAAAGTGATGCATTCTTAAAACAAACTAGTAACAGGGTATGATGTGCCCAAGGGTTCCTGCAAACCTGTAAACATCTCAACCCCCTCACATGTAATGTTCTAGAACAAGGATCCTAAGACTTGGATCAGTTATGAGAAGTGTAAACACTTCTAACCCGGAGGTAGAGTGTTTACAATAACCATAAAAGATCCTCCTCTAATTCACCTCAGATGCTGAAGGTCATAAAAAGGTCATCCAGACTTAGCAGGCTTCCCAGATAGCCCTAGTACTACAGGAAATCTGTAGCACAGAGTTCTCAAGAAGAAACCCATGTCTGAACCGTGTTTCATATTCCCGCACCAGACCGAAATGGAATGGGAAAGAAAATGAAGCCACTCTAGCCTATGTGTCACTCAGGTCCCCGGTATAGGACCTTAATCACTCAATAAAACCCCACCCACCAAAACAGACAAGAGCCAGCACATGATAATAACAGTATGAAAATGCATAAGACTGTAAAGGAAAGCAGTAAATAAAGCTGTACATAAAGCAATAAATAAAGCAATAAATAAGCACTAGTAGCACATAACACCCCCGTAAACACAAATCAAACAAGCGCTAGGAGGAACCCACAAAAAGAACCAGAAGCCCTGGTTTCAATATAAGGGTCCCCAGTGAAGTCGCCAAGCTGCCGCTCCCACTAAAAGACACCTGGTCAGATAGGGTACAAACGCGAACGGTCGGTGAAAGAGAAGAATGAAGATAAACTGAATAGAGTCGCCAGCTAGGCATTTTTATCCCGAAGGAAAGGTAATGCTGCATAAACCTAGGAATATATGGATAAGACGGTTGCGAACCAGAGAAACTGAGAAAGGGGGTTGGTTACAATCTGGGAAGGTATTAGCACCCAGATTGTCCGTCGTACTCGACGAGATCCACGCTTGAAAGTTTGTGTTTAAAGGGGTAGTGTCTGTGCTAACTGTGTCCAAAAGCTGGAAAAGAAATATACAAGTGTCAGTGCTAGAAAGAGAAGTGAGGTGCTCAGGAATGAGGCTTAAAGAGAATACTGAAAGAGGGGGAAGAGACAGAGACTTTTGTTCGATAACAATTAAGTTATGCTTACGTATCCTCTCGTGCAATGAGGAAGTCAGAACACCGTAGTTCGACTCAAAGAGACTGAAAGATAAATTGACTGATGAACTGCTTGCTTGTCTATGCTCAAGTGTATGACTTGTCTGGCTCAAGTGCTAGTTGTCTTGCATTAGACGGAAGAAGCAAATTCTCGTTTGTGAATGAGGATGATGAGAAAAGAATCCCGGAGGAGACGATTATTGTTTGTTTTTGATATTTTCAATCTTTTATTGCTTTTTTGGGTTTGTCATAAGTTAATGAGCTTAAGCCTAAACCAAGGGTTAGTAAACTCATCATATCCTCCCTTTGATTAGGGATAATGAGAATACCTTAAGTATGAGATAAGCATCTCAAACTTAATTACAATAATGGTGTAGGATTAAGATCATTAACCTACTTGAGATTATTTAGATGTTTTTGGTTTTTGTTTAGTGTTAAGTAATGAGTTTAAGCCATAATCAAGTATTAGTGAACTCATTACACCATCATAATAGAAGGATAATAAATGAGAACACTTAAGCTGAGGAAGATACCTCAACTTAATCCATGATTAGGGATTAACCTCATGACAAAACAAGCCTTTGTTAAAGTGGATTTTAATTAGAGATGAGATTAAGAAGTGAGTTTTATGATTTGTAAGACAACTTGAGGGAGACTTGTCCATTAACACTAGGGTTAGTCCTTCTTAACCAATTAAGGAAGAATTAGAACCCTAATGCAAGGCCCAAGTTACAAGCTATTGTATTAGTGATTATTAAGATGGATTGATTAAGAGGTTTAAACACATTAAGGGTTTAACACTTAGGATTAAAGTTATACACTCCATCCTAAGAGAAGGATGCAGGCATAACCCTAATCACAAAGTCTTAAAACCTTAAAGGTTTAGCCTCTGATTATGATATGAGAAGAGAGACACAAAAGAAGACACAAAGGTAAAAGCTAAAGGGGGACTAATCAAAACCCTAATTGTTATCATGCTTGGATGTTCCTATGGTTTGTAAGGCTTGCAAGAGATCTTCAGAGAAGCCACCAATGGAAGAAGCAGATGAAAGGAGGAGAAGCAGAAGAAACAAGTTAACTTACTTCACTGAAGAAGATAAGTTACTTGAAGAAAGAAAGTGAATGATGAACATGAATGAGCAAGCTCACTCTAAAGCAAATGAAAATGAAGCAAGGATGCATAAGAAGAATGAGAAGAGAGATGAGAAGTGAAGGCAAATTCACTTCTCAAATTACTTACCACCTGAAAAGATTTGCATAAGAAATGACATGAAAATGAAATGAATGCCAAGATGCAAACCAAAACCAGAAGCATAAACATGATGCAAATGATGTTATGAGATGATGCAAAGACATGTCAAGTGCTATGAATGATCATACAAGTGATGAAATGCAAAGGATGCATGCTTTGAAGTTTGAAAGTTCATGAAAGCTTATGGAATGAAATGAATGCACATCATGGAAAATGAATGAAGAAATGACCAAGCATGATTCTAATGTGTCCTATGATGTCTTATATGTCATGTGAATGCATGAAATGTCATGGCAAGTTCATGTATGGATGCATATGCAAGATGTATGCAAATGAACATGAGAAATTAGGGTTTTAATGCAACATGAGATGCAAAAGTCAAAAACAGAAGCAAAACATAAGATAAAACATTGCAAATGAACTCAAAGGAACCCTAACCCATATGATATCACACCCCAAAGGAGAAGTTCTAACTCTTAACCTAAAGAAAGTTGTGAATTTCCTAAGTTATCTAGGGTTTTAAGGCACCTTAAGAGGAAAAATGCAAATCAAATAAAAAATGAAAGATAAATTTGTGACAAAATATGCTAGATACTAAATGCTATATGAAGATCAATGCAAAAAGAACCAATGTCAAACCCTTCATGGTTAGGCAGAAAAGAATTCTTGAAGTTAGGGTTCAAAAATAGGATTTTTATGAACCCTAAATTCAAGAAAAATGTTAAGATTGAATCAAAACCAAAAAGAAATTTGTATGAATGGTTTGACAATGTTTCTAAATGTCCGGAGATGCAATGTGATTTTTTTTGGAATTTTTAGAAACCTAAATGGTATTTTAATTAATTAATTTCCATTAATTAATTAAAATAAACATTTAAATATTTTTAAAATGGTTTTTTAATGCAAAAAATAAAAATAAAAATGTTTTCTGGTTGAGAAAAATATTTGAATTAAAAATGCAAAAGGAAAATATTTTTGGGATTTTCTAGGTATTTTAAATAAATTATGCAAGAAAAATGATTAAAAAAAATGAATTAAAAATTGAAATAATAGAAAGTATGAGGATCCAAGGGTTCAGATTCAAATCTGGGGAAAATGGGTTGACTGCGCGCGTGTTTTAATGGCTTGGATCAATCCTGGCTAATTAATCATATTTTATTTAAATTAATCTGAAATTAACTTAATGAGTCAATCTGGTCCATCCATTCTCCTAAATTAATCAAAATCCAAGGTTCCACAACGCTTCTGGAGATTAAACCCTAATTAGGGCTAATCACTTTCAGGTGACCGGAGGGGAGCTCCGGTCATCTTCTCCGGCGAAACAAAAACCCTAAGTCTCTCTACAGGCCACCCCACCCCAAATTAATTGCCCAGAAATGATCCCCTACCCAAACTAAACTCAAATCAACCTTCAAACATGATTTATAACACACAAACATGGAGAATCGAAGAAGAACAAAAATCTGGACAAAATTTTAGAAGCCCGTAACATGCTCATTTCTTGACTATTTTCAATTCTAAAAGCATCAGTGTGATCAGCACAACACATATTTTCATTTTGTAACAAGAAATCTAAGCTCTGAAAGATTTTGTTCTTGGGGTTACCTGAGCTGATGAACTGCAAATGAGAGCTTTTAGGGCCTCTCTTTTGTGCAAAAAGCTTCCTTTGATCCTCCTGAGGCTAGTGGAATGCTTGAAAAGCTTTGAGAGTGGCTGGTTTGTGTTGTGTGGTTCTGGTTTAGCAGAAATGGAGGTTTGTGTGTGTAGTGATTCAGGCCATTCCAAGGGTTGGGTTTTGTTCTATGGATGAAGAGTGATTTGTTGGTGAAAGAATTTCTGGATTTTGTTAAGTTTTAAGGGTGTTTCGAAGAGAACAAGTCTTGTGCATATTTTTGTGATTCTGATGTTGTGTATGTTTCAGGCTCCAATCCTTCCTCTTATCTCTCCCATATTGTTTGAATATAATATGGAGTAGGTTCTGAATGGCTGCAAAACACTATTCCAAGAGTATGGGAGTTTTTGCCAAAAAAGTCAAATATGTGTACCACAAGCATGGGTTGGAACAAAAGTGGTTCAATGGGGTGTCTTGCTTCAGCATGGTTTATGGTGAGCCCTAGGATCAAAAGAATGCAGCTGGATGGCTTGGATAGCAAGATGGCAGAGATTTTGCATTTTGCCCTCTTTGAAGTTTCTTGTGAACCAAGGCATGAAATCTTGTGAATTCTTGTGCAATTCTGATCACAATGAGTCATGTGATGTTGTAATGATGCTTAGAAGTCATTTAGAGGTCATGAAAGTGCTTAGAACTTGAATTTGCAAAAATCCCTCTTTGGCATGAAACTTGAAATTATGTGATTTTTGCCAACTTTGGAAGATCATAACTTGAGTTCCATAATGCTTTAGAACTTGTTATTGTACTTTTTGAAAAGGGAATGATCCAATCTACAACTTTCATGACCAACAATGTTTCATTTGAAGCATTTTTGGTTGAGAAAGAGGAGGTTGAAAAACTTTCCCAAAATGGAAAGTTTACATTACAAGTCTTTTCCATTTTTGGCAACTTTTGGTTTAGCTCAATTTTCTTCCATTTTGTGAACTTCCAAGCACTTCAATGATCAAATAAAGATCATATAACTTCAATTTGATGAAAAATCCACTTTGGTTCCATGGTTGGGGGCCTCAGATGCCCTGATTTTGCTCTGACTTGCTCAAGAAGTTATCCATTGAACATATGACTTTCACACTGAATTTCTTCATCAAACTTGGTACACATGATCCTTATAACATATTGAGACTATTAGAAACAAGAATGACCAAAAAATTTGGAGTAATGGCCTTTGAAACCAAAACCCTAATTTCAGGAGCATATGAGCCTTTAACAAAGAGACATTATGGAAGCTGTCAGTTTTTCCCATCCTAGTGAGATCAGAAAAAGCCAAACACATATATCATCATGAAAGAGATATCAGGTATGACTTTATCTATCAGAGTTTGCGTCCGTTCTTTTTGAATATTAACTGTATGAGTACATACACTAAGGTACATTTTTTGTTTATCACCTAGAGCCTTTCTAGCCATCCCTATTATTATCATTATATTTATCCTTCGTTTACCCCCATCGATTCTCTATCCCTTTGTTTGTTATTTAATTGTTATTATTAACCCATGGCCCCATTATATTCCTACCTTGTTCAGAGTATGTTTTATTATTTTTCTATTTGTGTTCAAATTTTAATTTTTGGGTTGCTGTTGCTGTTGGAATAATAACATTTAAGTTTGGGGTAGCTATAATGTAAATGAAGGTGATGAGTACATATCGATATAAAAGAAAAAGAAAAAAAGGAAGGTGAATAAAACTTCAACCTTGGGAAAAAAGAGAGAAAAATAAAAAGTGTACTCACCGCCTAGCAAATAAAAAGCACCCAACAAAATATCATGGAATGAACATAGTGAATAGAATGATTTCACTTACTTTGAACCAAAAACCCCTTGTTATCCTTTTTATATCACACCTTAACCTAAGCTTCATTACAACCCAAAGACCTCAAAAAGTGTGTGTATTGTGCACATTGATAGGATTAGAGAATTTATTTAAACTATTGATATGATATTGCTTACTGTGATTTGAGCGTTATAACACTTTAACCTAGAGAGACTTAGTGAGAGTGTGATATAAGTTGACAGGTGAAGTAGTGTTTCCGAGTGAAAGTGTTTCTAGCTTGTTGGCTATGAATGACAAAGAGAAAACCCAAGGCAACATCAAAGGGTCTAGTGAGAAAGGTTTTAGAAGTATTATGGTAAGAACTGTTTTTAATGGTTGGATGATAATGATCAGTCACCATTTGTGCTATGTATTTCATTATTTAATTGTAAATAAGTCAGGTAAATTGTGTGAATTCGAGTTAGTTTTAGTAGTAATTAGGTGTGTTTTGATTATGCTAATGATGTCATTAATTATTAGATTCTCGAAGATATTTTACGCTTGTGGTATGTCAACAGGTCAAATACAGGTATGAAAGCTCAGAGGATCGAGCATTGAATGTAAAATCTAGAAGGCCCAGAGTTCGACTATTTATTCTCAGAACGTGATTTTCAATGGTTGGACAATTTTGGGGAGCAAAATACATGTTTTTGAAGGCTGAAGACTCGAAATTTTGCAAGGTTTTCATATGTTCAAGAGTTTTAACGATTGAAGATTGACTCCTAGAGAATTCCTATACTGACAACACTTTCATCTTTGTTTTTATTTTCTGTTATGAGTAGCTAAGCCCCCCATTGCTAGGGGTGACCTTGAATCTGATTGTAATGATTTCAATTTTTTTAATGCAATAATTATTTTTATTTGGTAATCATTAATTTACTTATATTTATGCTTAATAATTTAACCATCATAAAAATGGATTTTGATTCTTTACATATAATTTGAGTTGGACACCTGTTGTATGTTGATCTGAACAAGGACTTTTGATAATAAATATCCCATAGGACTAGGAATACTTTATCTAAATTGGACATTCTTGATAAATTAATGCTTGATCATAATCATAATTTCCTATGGACATAGTAATTAGGTTATATGATAAAAGATATTTTCACTAAGGACTTAGGATTAGATGCCCTAAAGAACCTATAATAAACATTTGTGGATTATGTTATTGCATTGGTACATCAAATTTTTTATATGAATATTCATTCACCAAACCCTAGCAATCTACTCATCTTTGTTTATTGTTCAAATATTTTATTCACTTTATTTAATTGAAATTCTAGACATAATAATATCAAATCCAGAAACCCCGAGCTTTTTGTTTAATTGAAATTGTCTCTGAACTCTATATCGTTAAGCAGTCCTCGAGATTCGATACTCGGGATTTTCCCATTTATTACTACGATAGGAAAAAGTAGTACGCTTGCTATTTTTACTATCAGATAACAATTATGTGTCCTAGTAATGAACTTACAACGATGGAGTTACGGTTAGAGACATTTTTTGGACTCATCCAAAATCGATAAAGTTATTCAACATGTTTTCGACCGCGATACCGCATTGATGAACATGGTTGCAAAGGTATTCCCTTCTTTTTATGCATTACTTTGTAGGTATCACATAACAAAGAATGTGATATGTCGGGTTAAAACTGTGATAGGGGCGAAACAAGTGGAGACTGAAGATGGAAAATTGGTGAAGTCGGGTTTGATTGTTGAAATAATTATGGATGTATGGAATCATATAATAAATTCTTCCAGAAAAGAATTATATGTCGATTCTATCATTCATTTCTGGAAAGTGTGTGAAAAGTATCTTGCTTTGTTGAAATACTTTGAAAGCACCATTCTTGATCAACTGAAGGAGAAGATAGTTTGTGCGTGGACTGATAATGTTTGACACCTTGGAACACAACTACCAACAAAGTTGAGTCGACACATGCTACTTTGAAAATTTGGTTGGGAAATAGCAAGGGGGATTTGTGTCGAGATTTAGACTCGGTAAATCTCATGATTAAAAACCAACATAATGAGATACAAACAACTTTTGGTCGGAGCATAACGATATTGGAACATCGATTTAAAGACAACGTGTTTTATTCTCAGTTGGTTGGCGACATTTCTCGGGCGGGGTTATCGCTCCTGGGATTTCCATCCTGGTGCAGATGCGAAAGTGGCACGGAAAAGAAAGAGTCATCAGCCAGACATTATCATCTCGAAGGAAGGGTAAGGCTGCACAAACCCAAAAGAAGAAGAAACTGGGGTCTCGCGTGTCATACCCAAATTTGTCCTACCTGCATATTTACTATTCAATACTAAGAAAATCCAAAAAATATGCCTTTTTCTTTTTCTTTTCTTTTTTGATTAAATTCAGTGTTTTGTGTGGTAATTCTCGGGGCCAATTCGTTTCCGATTAGGATTTTGTGTATCACCATTCATATCCCGATTCGTGATCTTTATCCATTTATTTCTTTTTTTGTTCAAAAATCCACTTTTAAACCAATTTTTTCTTATTTTTCCATTATTTCATAATTCCATTATTATTCTTTTTTTATTATTTTTACTATTATTTTTATTATTATTATTTACTATTATTATTTTTATTATTATTGTGTTATTAGTGTCCACAATGTATCAACCAATGTTATCCCTCTTTCAACCAAATCTGACCCCATAACACAAGCCATTCCGCACGTCATAACGTTACGCCCTTTCCGTACGAAAACTCAGCATTCATCCACAACAAATATCACGTGCCATGCCTCAACCAAGCGCATAATCTATCTCGCATCCACTCATATTGTACGACATCAACACTACAACACAAATTCGATTTTTCCAGCTATCATGAAGAAATGCAATGTAACATATCCCCTCTATTTTTTTCTGAATTTTTCCTCAAATGCCCTCATAATTCCTCTTTATATTCAATTCTTTTATCACTCTCAAAGGAGGTTTAAAAGAACTTTGCAGAAGAATAAAAGAGAACCATAAACACTCATTGCAGAAAACAACAACAATTTGTTTCAGCCTTTCTCTTCAAATCACCAAGCTACAAACACAACTTCAAATTAAAACCTGCATAACAACAATGAATACATAACCATTCATTCATTTGATTTTCTTCTTCACATATCCAAAACACAAACCCATACACCATAACTCATCATCTTTAAATCATCCTTTCACACATCAACAAATCTTAACCACCACTCACCAAAGTGAAACCGCAAACAAACAAAGAGAACTGAGAGACGAGAGGGAGCCGAAAACGCAGAACAACAACAAACACAAAACTGAAACGCAGAAAACAGAACTCAAGAGAGGGAGATTCACGAATTTGAGATGAATTGAGAGTGAATCATAAATAGAGAAAACCAAACAAATCCAAAACTCACCTGAAAAACGCAACTGAGACGGAGAGCCCGAGAACCGCCGCCGATATCGATAGTAAGGGTGGGTTCCCTTTTTGTTTGTATTAGATGAAGAAGAACGGTGCGGTGCGAGATTGATGCGTCAGTTTCATGAAAGGAAAAGGGTAAAAACATCTCCTGTAAGGAGAGAAATCCCTGTAAGGAGAGCAATCCAAGTATCCTCCATTTGTACCTCAAAATTTTGAAATCCTGATTTTATGTGTAACATCTCCTTGTATTTTATTTGCATATCATTGCATTCATATTTGCATTCATTTTGCATACATCCTAGTCGCTCATGTTCATCTATTCTCATCTTCAGATCTGTTGAGTAACCTTCAAGTTGATTCCTCTACGCAAGTACAAAACTAGAGTCAATGACAGAAGAAGAATGAATGAACAAGAAGAACACAACAAGAGAGGCAGGGAAGACATTAATGATTTGAAGAGCAGCGTGAGCAAGATCATGTAAATACACTAAGCCTTGACTACTAAAGTCACTCAACCACAGAGTTCTGTCATCTCTGAAGTTAATAACTTCGTCATTGATCTCGGGTCTTCAAGACCACCTACCACTTGGAAAGAATTTGGTTTGCCACCAGGTTACACTCTTCCCTTTGCAACTACTCAGATGGCTGGTACATCCACTTTTTTTAAACCTAGAATGTTTACTGAATCTCAACCTATTGTGCATACTGTTTCCCAAACTGCTCATGTGAATCCTCTTTTCATGTATAATACACCATCATCAGTACAAGGAGAGGCTGGAAAAATTGAAGATGTCAGGGAACAATGGATGACTTTGGAGAAAAGGATAAGCGTTGTGGAAGGATTTGATGTCTTCAATGCCGCCCAACAGACATGTGCTTGGTTTCAAATTTAGTTATATCGGACAAGTACAAAATTCCAGAATTTGAAAAATACAAGGGAGACACTTGTCTGAAAAGCCATATGGTCACGTACTGTCGTAAAATGGTCGCCCATGTTGACAAAGAAAAACTGCTCATCCTTTGCTTCCAGGATAGCTTGAGTGGAGCATCCTTGAAATGGTATATGGGTCTCGAGAGGAGTCGTGTCCAATACTGGCAAGACCTGTTTGATGCATTTCTGAAACAATACAAATATAACCTGGACATGGCACCCGATCGCTGTCAACTTCAAAACATGTCTCAGAAAGAAAAGGAATCATTCAAAGAGTACGCTCAACACTATATAGAGCTAGATGCTCAGGTGGTGCCTCCCTTGGCAGAAAAAGAGTTGAATGGTCTATTCATGGACACCCTTCAACCTCTTTAATGGGAAAGGATGATAGGTAGTGTATCATCTAGTTTTGATGACCTAGTCACTATTGGAGAAAGACTAGAGGAAGGAATCAGGAAGGGCAAGTTTGGAAATGTTGAAGCTTCTAATGCTTCAAGAAAGTCCTCCGGGAACTTTCAAAAGAAGAAAGAGGGCGATACACATGTTGTTACAACTGAAAGAAGACTCTACTACAAACAACAATGGTATGGTGAGTGGTGCGTGTTTTTTGCAAGTGTACGAACACGTCAGAGTAATATAAAAGATTGTCGAATCCACAGAGACCAAGTATCAATCTATCGTACCTGTTGTTATGGTGTGTATCTAAGGCAACTAAATATAAGGGTTTTAGTAAGGGTGCAATGGTAAATAAAATGATAATTTTAAATAATAAATAAAAGACAGGCTCGAATGTAATTCACGTAATCAATGATAATCCAGTACTTGTTAATGGAACTACTTATGGGCAATGTTTTCTCCTTTGAAAAGAACTAATTTAACAGGAACTGTCGCTTTCGCGTATTCAGAACCGAGTTGTACTCTCTACTCAACCCCTCCTATTGTCACGGATAAAAAGGTGCGTACTGCGTTAGAGTAGTAAACCTATTTTTAAGAAATATAGTATCTTGACTAAGTTGAAAAGTATTTTAACCTGGATTTCTTAGCAAAAGGAGGTTCTTGTGAACCAGACTCTAAACTTCATAACGCGTCCGAAAATCGTTTTAAAATCTCTTTTCTTTTTAATCTAAAAACTCCTAATAAACTAGACAAAGCGCTTTTGGTTGTTTTTGAAATAGTTAAGAACAATTAGATTGAATTGAAAGATAAAATAGCCCTTAAGTGTTTCCACGAACAATTATACGGATTACTGGTTTAATTACGATCCTTACATCCTAACCTTTATGGAATTAGTTAGACATGATAAAGTAAAGATTATTTTTATAATTTTTCATAAAAGTAATTTAGTGCGAGTGCGGAAAGTAAATGAATTTAGTGCGAGTGCGAGAAATAAAGTAATTTAGTGCGAGTGCGGGAAATAAAGGAATTTAGTGCAAGTGCGGGTAATAAACGAAAGTAAAGCGAGTGCGGGAAATAAATAAAGTAAAGTGCGAGTGCGGATAATAAATAAAGTAAAGCAGTACGAGAAATAAATGAAAGTAAAGCAATGCATAAAAGTAAAATACGAACTGGAATTAAAATGGCGGCAGGATTAACTTCCTCTAGAGTGCTCCAAAACTCGATCACACAGACAAATTACAGACTCGATCACTCGATTGCAGAAACACCCCGATGTGGAATGGTAACTGCTTTGAAAATGATATATGCCTAGAGAAATCTAAGTTTGGATGATGAAAAACGAAAAACTAGAGTCCTATTTATAGGAAAACTAAATGCGGGAAATGACCAGGACGCCCCTCCACTAAAAAGTGGAGGGAACTGAATTTTTGCCTTGTGGCGCCCGCCACAAGGTCATGGCGCCCGCAATGAGGCCAATGGAGAATGAAAGAGTGGGGATCGTGGGTCTTGGCAGTTGTGGAATGGTCTTGAGACGTGGCCACGTCATGGCTAACCCCATGGCGCCCGCCACAGTGGGTGTCGTAAGTGCAAAACGCTGAATTTCTAGGTTTTCGTCCGTTTCCACTCCTTTTTCGCTCCTTTTCTCGATTCAAGCCCCGATTACAATAAAAACCTGAAAACATAAGAAAACAAAGTAATAACATAACAATATAACAGTAAAAGCTAAGAATGCATGCGAAATCGGAGTCAGAAATACGGTGAAATTTAGTGTGATCAAATTCTCCCACACTTAAACCTTTGCTTGTCCTCAAGCAAACATTAAAGCTTAAGAAAATATGGTGTCAACACGTGTCTCTGGGCTAAAGGGCTTCTAAGTTCAAGTCAGGATGCAGTGACATATACTAACTAAGTGAACCAAGGGTACCATAGTAACACAAACACAAACTTCAATCCTATATTAACCACTCCATATCATCCCACAATACCTAGGCCTATCTTCTCATCTTTTTGTGTCCTTTTCATTCAGGCGCAATCACATTAAGCCTGTTATCCGTACATGCTTCATAGTAGAGTGACCGGTTAGTGATTTTGATCCATAACATAAGGTTTCTGGAACATAAGCATGTGTAAACCTGTTTTATTTGACCTAATTGTAGCTGCGGGGGATCGGATCGTAATCCGCCCTACCAGTGCCAGATACCTCTGAACCAACTAACAATAGGTGACTTGCAATTTTTTTCTTTTTATGGCAAATTTTTTTTTTCTTCTTTTTTTTCGGTTTAAATGACTTTGTGAGGGTCACCTATACCAGAGTTTGCCTTTTTTTTTCTTCTTTTATTAGCACTGGATCATTCACTTATGTTCATCGGCCCCCTACGTAGAGCATGCTTAGGCCGGAGCTGACTGCTAAAATAAACTACTTAGGACAATTTTTTAAATGATAATAAAGGTCATGGTGGTGGGGTTTAGGAGTGATTCCTATATTCAAGAGGTCTATGGTGCTAAAATGGTTCTGATGTTTCAAAAAGTTGACCTAAGTCACCACATCCTAATCTAAACCTGTCTCAAAGCCCAAAAAACATGTGAAACAACATTATTTTCTTTTTAAAATTTTTCTGGTAAGGCTAAGGAAATGGGAAAAAATGAAGATGAACTAAAAATACACTATACTGGTGACTCGTCAGACTCATGCATTATCTAAGAAAAATAAATTACTGAAAAGGGAAATAACTGAAAGGAAATAATTAACTAAAAAGGGAAATGACAGAAAGCAATAAAATCCCCTCCCACACTTAAATCGAACATTGTCCCCAATGTTTCGAAAATAAGATAAGGGGGGTAACCTGAAAAAGACTACTGAGGAGGAGCACTAGTGCCCTCGCCGTCCTTCTGTGATGGTCTAGAACGACGGGATCTACTACGATTCTAGTCCCTCCGGTCGAGTCGTGCTGATAAAGCAGTCTGAGCACCCCGGACCTCTTGAAGGTTACCTAAGATGGAACCCTGAGTGGCCTCTACAAGCTGGTAGTGCCGGCTGTTGAACTCTCTCTGACGGTTCTGCTCTAATGAGATATCGTTCAAGGTACGACAAACGTTGCTATAAGCACGATCCGAAACCAATCGCGATTGTTGCATGAAGCTCATGTTGTCCGTCAGCTGTTGTGAAATAGTAGAGAGAAGGCCATCACGCCTTTCTTCTCTAGCTGTCATATCACGCCACATCTCCTCGGTGACATAGAATCCAGGAGCAGTACCTGCAACAGGGTTAGAGGAAGATGGTGCGGTGTGTGACTGTGAAGGCTGATGGGGGGACATGTGAGGGATGGGAGACTGCTTTCTCCGATCATACTCTTCATCAGTGTCATGTGCCTCCCCATCGGGAATATTAGGAGGAAGTGGACCCAAAACACGTGGAGCATTAAGATCATAGGTCCAGTTCCTTTCATCACGTACATCAGTACGTCTACTGCATGGTAAAGCAACAGATGGGATAGCTACCCCATGAACCATCAACTCATAACCACCTTCTCTCCTCGTTCGGCACAATTTCATGTCTTTCAGAAATTTTAAATTAATTGTGCGAGGAGGTAGTGGTTCAAGTGTAGCTATCTCATTGTTCAGGCCAAGAGCCCGAGCAATAGACGTAACAAGCCCTCCAAAAACAATCGGTCCTGTTTTATTAGTAAGTAAAGCCATGTGTGCAAGCATAAACGGGACCGGATTGATATGGGTTCTAGTGAGGCATCCTTGCAAAAATAGGAGTTCTCTCGCATTTACCTTGTTTGGACTTTCCCGGCCAAAAATAGTACATGCCAAAAGAAGTCTAAAAACTCTTATGGTCGGGTTGTGAATGGTCGACGCAAGTATCCCTTCAAAAGAATTAATTGAAGTACTTGAAAGCCTTTGCCAGAAGGTAAATACCTCGGCCGACCATTCCGCATCCAAAGGTGCCTCACAAATCGCACCTTCCCTATGAGGGATTCCTAACAAGCCTGCTAGATCGTTGGTACTGAATTCATACTCAATTCCAAACAGTCTAAAAATAACAGTACCGACAGTGCTAGCAGTGTTAGGACTGACAGTGTATATCAAAGAACTCAAAAACTCAATTGTCAGTTTCTCATAGGTAGGTTCCTGATTAATGAAAATATTGTGCAAGCCTAGAAATTCTAATAAATTAAAAACACTATGATAAATACCCAAAGCATACAGACAGTTATCGTCGACGTACCTAGTCGAGAGAATTTCTCGACTTTGAAGCCTCTGAATAATTTTCCGTTGCCTATCACCCGGCCTTCCATCACGAAGAAGAAATCCATTGAACTCCATTGTTGATTGCTCCTTAGGTAGTAAAAATGGTAGAAAAATGGTTTATGAGGGAAATGATAAAGTTTTGATTTTTATGGTTTTTGGTGGATGAAAATGAAAATGGATGTTGGATATGTTTTATGGATGGAGGGTATTTTGGAAATGGGGGAGCTTTAATGGGGTTCAAGGAGGTTTTGGAAAGTTGCAAAAATGGGTTTTTGGTGAAGAAAGGGATGAAAATGGTGGAAAATGAAGTTCTGCCCCGAAATAGGGGAGAATGCCATGGCGCCCGCCATGGGCTTGTGGCGCCCGCCACAAGGCTATTTCCTGGGCCTTGGATTTTTTAAATCCCCCTTTTGGGCCTTCCTTGCACCTTTGGTCTTCGGGGGGTCTGGATAGCGTTTTCTTCTTCTTTTCAAGGCATGAGGCTTGCATATTTTTTTGTGAAGACAAAAATGAAAATATTTTTGTCTTATATTTTTTTCTTTGCACGACAAAAATAAAATAATTAAAAAAATCAAAAAAGAAAAAGAAAAATTAACATTAGTGCATAATATGTATATATAGGAGGAATTCAAAGTACATGAAAATATAATAGATGCAATAAAGTGATATATGTCTGGAAATGCGATAAATAAAATAAAGCATATAAAAGGAAATTAAATACTAGGGTAGCGTTGTCAGTGTAGAATGAATCATGTGGTAGGCTTCTCCTCCTGGCTTGATCCACGAATCTCAGCTATCTCCCTCCGAAGCTCTTCAATCTCCTGATATAGAGCATCGGCCTCTGAGGCATGAGTGAGATCAGAAACCTGCATCTGTAATTCCAAGTCCGCCACTTCCTGCTTGAGCAGGGCAGTCTCCTTACGGAGCTCATAAATCTGTGTTTGTAGGTCAGGCGGCTGCAGAGACATATTGTTAGACATAACAGTGATTCGGGGAGTAAGAGGTGTAGGAGTGTACTCAGCGGCGGGAGGCGATTTCGGCTCTTCGACAGTCTCTCCATAACCCTCTAGAGCATAACTCCAATTAGCAGGATCATGGACACTGGTCATCAGCGGATCTGGTAATGTAAAGTAGTGTATCGCTTCGCCGTCGATCAGTAATCTAAACATGTTGGGCTCAAAAGAAGCCCTCCTCATCAGTCCTCTGTCAAGACAAAAATCAACATCCAGGGTGGTGTAGCAGCAGAAGGTCCTGAGGTGCAATAACTTGAGAGACAAACCCAATGCAGTAGCTATCTGTGTAACAATCCCACCGACATGTATGATGCCTACGGATGATCTGGCAACACTAGCAAGGCCCTTCAACAGAAAGTTGCCACTAGCAACAGGGCGAGACAGAGTCGCACAAAACAGCAGGAAAATCTCCTCTTCACTTAGCAGGGTCTCTGTATCTGGCAAACCTAGGAAAGAATGCGCTAGAATCATCTGGAAGTACCTTAACGCAGGGTTGTGGATTACCTGAGAAAACTGGGTGGAAGGATCTTGGCTTCCTCCATCTGATATTTTAGACCAAAACTTTTCCACTTCTCTGCTCACAAAATACCCCATCGGTGTCTCTGGAATAGCATCAGGAGTAGTCTGGAAACCTAGTAAATCACCAAACTCTTTGTGAGAGAAGGAGTAGTCAATCCCGAACAACCGGAAAACAGCGAGTCCATCGGGTCCAGCCTGTAAACACCCCAAATTTGCCCTCACCCATTCACACCATGGCTTGTGATCATCTCATATGCATATACACCATCACATCATCTCATGTCTCATTTGGTTTCACTGGATAGTTTCTAAGGCATCTGCACCTAGGGTTTGTGATCTGAGCAACCTCAGGGCATCTTGAGCCATTCCAAAGGCCACCACTTAACTCAAAGGGGTCCATGTGTGTTCTTATATCATATTACATCCTCACAAAGTCAAAAATGCAGAGGAATCACAAGAACTAGGGTTTGAGTGGATGCAGAGCCAGGAAGAACTGCACAGTTGACTGAAAATTAGGGTTTTGGTTTCAGAGGCCATAACCCCAAATTTTTTGGTCATTCTTGTTTCCATTGATCTTTATATGGTATAGGGAGTATGCATATCAATTTTCATGAAGAAATTCCATGGGGAAGTCATCTGATCAAGAGTTGACTTTTCAGACAAGTCAGTGTAAAATCAGGGCATCTGAGGCCCCCAATGACCCAACCAATGGGTGATCTTCATCATTTTGAGTGTATATGATCTTTATTTGATCATGGAAGAAGATTGAAGTTCATAAAAATCAAGAATTTAGGGTTTTTGCAAAAGTTGACTTTTTGGGTTTTGTTGACTTTTCAAGAATGCACCATTTTAGGTCAATTTTCAAGCCTTGATTCATGATCCAAAAAGGCTTCAAATGGAAAAACTTTGGTCATGAAAGTTGTAGATCTCATCTTTCCCTTTTCAAAAAGTACAAGAACATGATCAAACTCTTCTTGGATCAAAAGTTATGGCCATGCAAAGTTGCCAAAAATCATTGTTTTTCAAGTTATGCACCAAGTGGAAATTTTGCTAAGTCTTGAATCAATGCATGATTGCTGCCTCAAATTCATGTCAAACCAGCATGTGAATGTTCTCTAAGTCACAAAAATCAGAAATGGACCAAGTTTGCTCATGGTTTGGTTCATGTAACAAGGCATTTCCATGGAAAACCATAAAGCTAGCCAACTTGCATTTTCACTCATGACTACTTCACCAACTTATGACATTGGCTGCTGACTTTGGGCTAGCCTCTCCCTCACCTTTTGCTGCACCAGCACCCAACTTGTACTTGCCTAGTATCATGCCATGCCCTATCTTACACAAAAGTGGATTTTTAGCAAAAGTAGCCTCACCTATCCCTGCAGGCCAGGTCACATCTCACAGCCACTTGCATTTGTTTATTCATTCATTTTGCTGGCCATATCACATAGCAACCAGGGCTGAAACCAACTCATTCACAACTTATACAAAAACACCCCAACTTGCAACTTCCTTCGAATTTCATTACACAGCCTGCAAACCCAAAATCTTTTTCCTCCATTCATCTCACCTTGATCCATAGAACACAAAGCATCAAGAACCAGAGCTTGAAACAACCAGAAACTCTCACTGCCATCTCTCACCTCAGTTTGCAGTTTCACTTGCAACTCTCACCATAGCCCACAAACATCAAAACAAACTTTGCCAAACTTCTCAACACACTTCATAGATCACGAGCAACCATCTCTCATAGCCTGAAGGTGCCAGAATCTCAACTGCCATTGTTGACTGAACTGAAGCAGTTCTCTTCGAAACTCATCATCCAGCAAATCTAAACTCCATTTGAGCATCCAGACATCTTTGGGAGGCCAAGAGGAGCAGCTTGCACTTAAAGAAAGGGCCTAAAAGTTCCTAAATCAGAGGTTGCAAATCTCAGGTAGCACCAAATAATTTTTTCCAGAAATCTCTTTTTTAGTTACAAATTTGTTCCTTATGTTCTCCTGATCATGCTGATGCTTTTAGTTTTTGAAATGGATGTGTTTTGAGAATTTAATTGCTGTTTGAAGCTTACGAACCCTAGTTTTTCTTTCCTTCGATTCAGATGATTTAGGTTAGATAAATTTGTTTTGGAAGAGGGGTTTAGTTCGTGAGAATGTTAGGATCATTTCCCATGTTTTAGTTTTCATTTATATTGTGTTTTGAGAGGATTGGAGCTTTTTCAGGTGACCTTCTGGCCGGAGAAGACGACCGGAGGTCTTCTCCGGCCACCTGAGATTAATTATGCCCTAATTGTGTAATTAAGCCAGGTTTGAATTGTGAGCGTACGATCCCTTTGACCGGTTGACTTCCCTCCCTTTCCAATGGCCCAGATCAATGCAGTTAGCCCTAATCCACGTGTTAGGTTTTAATTAATCATAATTAATTTATTTAATCTGTAACAATCTTGGCCCCTCATTCTGGCGCGCAGTCAACGCCTTTGAATCCAGAGCACATCCTGGCCTTTCATTTGTCTTACTTCTATTTTATTCAATTTTTAATTCATTTTATTTCATTTTATTTGCACAATTTATTAAAAATAGCTAAAAAATCATAAAAATTATGAAACTTTTTCTTTAAGGTTTTATTAATTTTTATGACACAAAAACATTTTTATTTTATTTTTTATCATAAAAAAGGTATTTTTAAATATTTAAAAGATTATTTTTAATTGATTAATGAGAATTAATTAATTAAAAATACTTTTAGGTATTTAAAAATTACAAAAAAATTCATGAAATGTTCTAAGACATTTAGAAACATTGTCCAACCTTCAAACCAAATTTCTTTTTTGATCTTGATGCATCTTAAGAATTTTTCATTGATTTAAATCACATTTTGTGCATCATTTTGATCATATGTTTGAAAATTCATTTCTGTCTTTTGGTAAAGGTTGAGACATTGATTCTTTTTGCATTGTTTTCCATTTGACATGTACTTTCAAAGATAAAAAGGCCATGATTTGATCTTGCATTTCCTAATTGATTGGCATTTCTTTTGTTACAAACCCTAAAAAGCCCTAATAACTTGCAAAAATCATAACTTGAGTTTGGTTGAGAGTTGAGAGTCCTCCTTTGGGCAGTGATTCATTATAGGTCTAGGGTTTCTTTGAGGGCCATTTTCCATTTTTCATATTAGGGTTTGCTTCTGTTTTTGGTTTGTGTGTGATGTTTGATCCATGAACCCTAATTTGGGCCTTCCCTTGCATCCCCTTTGCATTTCCTTGCATAACATGGCTTGTCATTGCATTTTGTGCATTCTTATGATTCATTTAACATCTTAAGATATGTATGAAGCATCATTGATCATTACATTACACATTTGCCATGCCATTTGTCTTGTATGATTCATAACATTCCATGCTTATTCATGCTTCTTAACTTGCATCATTTGCATTCATGATCTTGTATGAGCATCCCTTTGCCTTGCCTCATGTTTGCAGCACTTCATAACATCATAATCATCATCACCATGCTTCTGGTTTTGCTTTGCATCATGTCATTTCATTTCATCTAGCATTGCATTGCATTTGTTTCTAACATTTCAGGTGGTAAGTAATCTTGAGAAGTGAATTTGCCTTCACTTCTCATAACTTTTCTTCTCATCTTCTTTTGCATACCTTGCTGCATTCTTACTTGTGTTTGAGATTGAGTTTGCTCATTCTTCCTCCTCCCACTTTCTTTCTTCAAGTGACTTGACTTCTTGAATGAAGCAAGTCACTTTGCTTCTCTTGATCTTGTTCATCTGCTTCCTGGTGGTTCATCTGAAGATTGTTCTTGAAAACCTCACAAACATTAGCACCAACCAAGCATGATAATGAATTAGGGTTTTGATTAGCCTCCCCCATAGTTTTTACCTTTGTGTCTCTCCTTGAGTCATCCCTTCTCATCTCATAATCAGGGATTAAACCCTCAAGGCTTTAAGACTTTGTGATTAAGATCATGCCTGCATCCTTCTTTTAGGATGGAGTGTATAACTTTAATCCTGAGTCTTGGACCCTTAAGGTGTTGAAATCTCTTAATCAATTCATCTAATAATCATCAAGACATCACACTTGTAACTTGGGCCTTGCATTAGGGTTCTAATTCTTCCTTAATTGGTTAAGAAGGACTAACCCTAAAGTTAATGGACAAGTCCCCCTCAAGTTGTCTTACAAATCATAAAAAACACTTCATCATCATATCATTAATAAAATCCACTTAATCAAAGGTTTGTTCTGTCATGGGTTTAATCCCTAATCATGGATTAAGCTGAGGATCCTTCCTCAGCTTAAACACCCTCATCTATTATCCTTCTTTTAGGATAGTGTAATGAGCCTGTTAAATCCCTGATTATGGCTTAACCTCATTACTTAACACTAAACAAAAATCACAAAAACATCTAATTAATCACAAGTAGGTTAATGATCTTAACCCTACATCAAAGGTGATTAAGTGTGAGAATCTGACTTCACACTTAAGGTAATTCTCATTACCCCTAATCAGAGGGATGATGTGATGAGTTTACCAAATCCATTGATTTAGGTTTAAGCTCATTATCTTATGACAAACTCCAAAAAGAAATAAAAGACTGAAAACTCAAAAACAAACAATAATCGTCTCCTTCGGGATTCTTTTCTCATCATCTTCACTCACAACCGAGAACTTGCTTCTTCCGTCTAATGCAAGACAGTTTGCATCTGTGCCAGACAGATCATACACTTGAGCATAGGCAAGCAAGCAGTTCACAAGTCAATTCATCTTTCAGTCTCTTTGGGTCGAACTACGGTGTTCTGACTTCCTCATTGCACGAGAGGATACGTAGGCATAACTTAACAGTTATCGAACAAAAGTCTCTGTACATTCCCCCTCCTTCCAGCATTATTCTTTGAGCCTCATTATCATCTTATTCTTGTCTTTACACTGACACTTTCATACTTCACTTCACTTCTTTTGCACTGACACCTGTATATCTTTTCCAGCTCTTTACACACAAATTGCACTGACACTACCCCTTTAAAACACAAATCTTCTAAGCGTGGATCCCGTCGAGTACGGCGGACAATCTGGGTGCTAATACCTTCCCAGGTTGTAACCAACCCCCTTTCTCAGTCTCTCTGGTTCGCAAACCGTCTTATCCATCTTTTTCTAGGTCTATGCAGCATTACCTTTCCTCCGGGATAAAAATGCCTAGCTGGCGACTCTATTCATTCTCCAGTGAGTTCACGGCTGTGTGTTCTCACTGTCTCCTTCGCCGACCGTTCGCGTCTGTACCCTCATATGACCCCGTGTCATTTGTCGGGAGCGACAGCTTGGCGACTCTGCTGGGGATGTGTTACACTGCAACCAGGGCTTCTGGTTCTTTTTGTGGGTTCCTCCTAGCGCTTGTTTGATTTGTGTTTATTGGGGGTGTTATGTGCTATTTGTATGTGTATATTTGCTTTATTTACTGCTTTCTGTACAGCTTTATTTATTGTTTTCTTTACTGCTCTTATATATCATACTGTCATACTGTGCCGGCTGGATCTGGTTTTTCTTTGGTGGGTGGGTGTTCCATTGAGAGTTAAGGTCCTATACCTGGGACCTGAGTGACACCTAGGCTAGAGTGAATCATATTCTTTCCCATTCCATTTCGGTCTGGTGCGGGAATATGAAACACGGTTCAGATATGGGTTTCTTCTTGAGAACTCTGTGCTACGGATTTCCTGTAGTGCTAGGGGGATCTGGGAAGCCTGCTAAGTCTGGATGACCTTTTAGTATTGACCTTCAGAAATTGAGGTGAATTAGAGGAGGAATTGTTATGGTTATTGTAAACACTGTACCTCCGGGTTAGAAGTGTTTACACTTCTCATAACTGATCCAAGTCTGAGGATCCTTGTTCTAGATCACTACCTGTGAGGGGGTTGGGCTGTTTACAGGTTTGCAGGTACCTCGACCTCAGAATACCCTGTTACTTTGACTTTGTTAAGAATGCTCCATGTTGGATAGTTCTTGTGATTCTAAAACCCTGGACATGTGGCTCTTTATTTGAGTCCCCCACCTTGGTTACTGGATTTATAGACCTCCATCCGGAATTCTTGAACACACATGGATCTATACCAAGGCAGTTTATCCAGATCCAGCTCAGTCACAAACCCTTTGCATATCATTTGCATACATCCTCATTGCATCATATTAACATGTGCTTATTTGTGTTTCAGGGTATCCATTTTTCATCAGGTTTTGGTTTTGACCCCATCTGCAGCTTTGACCCATCTTCACCAGCATCTGCTTCAGTTTAGCTGTCTGCTTCAGCACCAGCCAGTCAGTGGTTTTCTCTACTTCAGCATTGTCATCAGCACTCTACCCAGTCTTCAGCATCATGGCTCCAAAGAAAAGTAATATCACCTATCATTTCTTCCAACCAGACTTGTCAGACATCAGGAGGGTCCAAACCCTGATGACCCCAGATCACATACCTCTGTTCAGGGAGCATCATGGGGATATACTTGACTTGGTCATGGATATGGACCCATCTCAGAGGAGCCTGATCCATACCTGCATCCAGTTCTATGACCCCCCATTGAGGTGTTTCACCTTTAAAGACTTTCAGTTGGGACCTCTCTTAGAAGAATATGCATCTTTGGTTGGTTTGCCTATCAAGAGAGAAATTCCTTTTAACCCTGAAATGGTCTTTCCCAGCAATGGAGAGATAGCAAGAGCTTTGCACCTGGAACCTGCTTTGATTGAGCAGCATATGACCTCTAAAGCTGGGATCCCTGGTTTTCATCTGGACTTCCTGATTTCTCAAGCTAGTTTGAAGGCCTCCCTGGGGGATTGGAAAGCTGTTTGTGCATTGTTGGCCTTGAGTGTATATGGAATTGTGTTATTTGCAGATGAGCCCAGATTCATCAGCAAGAATGCCATCCACCTGTTCATCCTGAAGAACCCAGTGCCAACCTTGTTGGGTGACCTCTATTACTCAGTACATCAGAGGAATGAGAAACAGAGGGGTAAGCTAGTGAGGTGTTGTGCTCCACTATTCCATGCTTGGCTTCTCAAGCATCTACCCAGGACAGATGCATTCCTGAATCCTCATCAGCAAAGCAACTGGGCTAAGAGGCTCACTACTCTCACTGCAGCAGACATCAGATGGTGCACCCAAAGCACCAAGGGCAGAGATATGATCACAAGCTGTGGGCACTTTCCCAATGTACCTTTGGTAGGAGTTAAGGGAAGTATCAATTACAACCCCCTGCTGTTCAAGAGGCAATTAGGCTATGCACTGGTTCATGCTCCTAGGGAACAAGACCTGGTTGAGACCCTCTACTGTGAGAACAAGATCAGTTTGACTGTTGTTAGGCAGGCTGCCTGGGCCTGGGATCATGTTCAAACCAAGGGAATCACCATTCTGGGGAAGTGCAATAATGTGGCATCAGCCCAATATCATGAGTGGTCCTATGCTAGGGCCCAAATCTCAGGATTGCCCTTCACCATCCAAGACATGCCTGAGTCATCATCAGCACCACCCCCTGCTACTGTCAGTTTGGAAGAGTTTGAAGGCTTGAAAGAAAGAAATGAGAAGCTATCCCAAGCCCTGCAGAAGACCCTCAGGGAGAGGAGTGAAGGTGTAAGGGAGATTGAAAGATTGGAGAAGCTGAGAGTGGAACACTTGACTAAGATTGAGAAGTCTGGAGACTATATCAACAAGTCTAAAGCTGGTGAGCAGATTCTGAAAAATGCTTGTAAAGAAGCCCAGTTCCAAAGAGCAAGGACAGACTTGTACTTGAAAGAGAGTCAGGCCAGGTGGGTCCGGATCACTGAAGCCCGTACTCTAGAAGACAAGAGAGTTCAAGATAAGATGGAGCAGATGGAAAAAGCCCTGGCAGCAGCCCAGGAGGAAATTTCAGAGTTAAAAATCAAAGCAGGATTGAAGAGGTCTAAGGACCAAAGTCAGAGCAAGAAATTGACTGCAGCTGTTGCAACAAGAAACCTTCTCATCAGGAATCTTACGGAGCGCCCGGCTGATCCTGTGACCGAAGCACTTCTCAAGGAAGTTCGTGAGGATGAGTTTGGCCTTGGAGTCTGATTATTTGCTTGTTGTTGTTCCTTTTCCATGTACTTTTGCTTTTTGGTGATGTATTTTTGACCCCTTAGAGGGCTAGTGTTGTAAAAAATGAACAATTTGTATTATTTTACCTTTGTAATATATTTGTGTTTGTTTCCATCTGGGTTCACTTCAAAAGCAACTTCAACAGCATCATCTTCAAGGGTCTGGACGGGTCAAAACTGAAGACCAAGCCGGATACCTTGATAGCAAATAAGCATACTGCATTGCATACTGACCCTTTTGTTTGTTTTGTAGGTTTTGTTTTATTGTTTCTAACCTCTGTTGTGACATTCAGGAATTATTGCTCGCCGCAGGCTATTCCCTCTCAACAGGCCACACAGGTACCCTACAAGAAACAACCTTCCGGGCATCCAGATGGACCAGTTGCAGCAAGACCTCAATGAGGCCAGAACCCAGATGGCTAATGAAAGGGTGGAGATGAGAACCCAAATAACTCAGTTCATGGAAGTGATGAATAATTTAGCTCAAAGCCAGGAGAGGCTTAGAGTTCTGGTAGAGGGGAGAACTCAAGATGACCCCCATGTGGGAACTGCTGGCACCAGTAACAATGAAAGGGTGCAACCACATGTTAACCCCCCTGTGTTTGGTCCACACCTACATCCTGAGATTCATATTCCTGCAAACGTTCAAGGAACAGCCACCGCAGCCAGAGTACTGCAAGAGGATCCTCAGGAGGATCAATTTACAGTCATGGGTGCTGGAGAGGAAACCTATGATAGGAGATTGGATGAGTTGGCTGAGAAGTTGAGGTCTTTGGAATCCCAAAATTCTTTGGGGTTCGATGTCATGGACATGGGTTTGGTAGAAGGGGTCAGGATCCCCCATAAATTCAAACCTCCTTGTTTCGAAAAGTATAATGGGACTTCATGCCCCCGGACTCATTTGCAATCATTTCTGGGAAGGCTGAAGGCCTATACAATGGATGAGAAGCTCTGGATGTTTTACTTCGAAGACAGTTTGACTGGAGCATCGAGGGAATGGTATTCCCATCTGACAAGAGCAACTGTAAGATGCTGGAAGGACCTGGCAGAGGCCTTCATCAGACAGTATCAGTATAATCTAGACATGGCACCCAACAGGACCCTCCTAATGGGAATGTCACAATCATCAAGAGAGAGCTTCAGAGAATATGCTCAAAGATGGAGACAGCTTGCTGCTGCTGTCCAGCCACCTATGTCTGAAAGAGAGATGGCTGACATGTTCATGAATACCCTTCAGGGAACCTATATTGACAGGTTGGCTGCTTTCTCGTCCACTAGCTTCGCAGATGTTGTCATAGCTGGGGAGAGAATCGAAAGCCTGTTGAAAATGGGTAAGATATCTGATAATGGTGCAAGCTCGTCCAGTGGTACAAGAAAGCCTTTTGCAGGCCCGAGAAGATCTGGCGAGACCAATGCCATTCATACCAACAGGGGTAGGCCCCAATATGTTCCCAGAACAATAGCAGCAGTCACAATCCCTGCTCCAGCTCATCCTCAGCCCATCTATCAACCTCCTCAACAAAATTTCCAACAACAACCTCAGTACCATCAGAATCAATATCCTCCGAGAAACAACTACAACAACAACTCCAACAACAACAATCAACAGAGGCCATTCCAACAGAGGCCCTCTCAAGCTAATCGAGTGATCGACCCGATTCCAATGCCGTATGCTGCTTTGCTGCCACAACTTCTGAAGCTCAACCTGGTTGAGCTAAGAACGTTGGCACCTCCGGACCCCAACAGTCTACCAAGAAACTATGACTCCAACGCTAGGTGTGCTTTTCATTCGAACGCACCTGGTCACAGTACAGAAAAATGCAGGGCTCTGCATATGAAGGTACAAGACTTGGTAGACTCCAAGGCTCTGAATTTTGCACCTCCGCCCAATGTCAACAAAAACCCAATGCCAAACCATGGTGGTCCTCGAATTAACGCAATCGAAGAAGACACACCGTCTTATTTCATAACCAGTGTGGATCAGATCAGGACACCATTGGTGGAAATCAAGGCTCAACTCCGTGAAAGCAATATATTTCCGGGGTGTGAACTAGGGTGCCCATACTGCAATATTTCTTGGAATGGGTGTGAAGACTTGAGGAATGGCATTGACAGCCTTATTCAGAGTGGCTTACTGCAGATCACTACATCATTCCCGGCAAACCCGACGACTTCATCAGCAATGGTTTCAGATCCTCCTACAAATACAGCAACATTTGTTCCCAACAATTCATCAGCAACATCAGCAAGTACCTCATCTGTTCTACCCAATGATCAGTTTTCAACAGTTTCTCCTGCTACAACTTCAGCTTCAGTCCACTTCGACTCCCCATCAACAACAACAACAGTTCTTCCAACAGAACCTTCTATAACACCAGCAAACAATCATGAAAATGTCTCCACAGTTACCATATTTTACGATCCAGAAAATAACTCCGCCTACCATTCAGAAGGTGCTGCTCCCACTAGAGCACCAGTTACAATCTTTTATGATCCTCAAACAATAACAGTCCCTTCAGCAGCAGCAATCAGTCCGGTCACTGTCACGGTGCCTGGACCTGTACCATATGAAAGCGATAGGGCCATCCCTTGGCACTATGGCTCTGACGTGTACTGCGAAGGAAAAAGAATCACTCTTGAAACATCAGCACCTGCACCACAAATTGATAATGTGGGCGGAGGCGGAGGCTTCACCCGAAGCGGACGTCTCTTTGCTTCACAAGTCCAAAGACCTACTGCCGAAGCAGAAGCTGCTGCCAAGGCAAAAGGAAAAAGCCCGGTGCAGGAAGATCCAGCTGTTAAAGAAGCCCTGAAAACTCCATTTGATCAGGAAGTTGATGAGTTTATGCGAATCATCAAAAAGAGTGACTACAAAATTGTGGATCAACTTCACCAGACGCCATCCAAAATCTCTATCCTCTCACTGCTTATGTGCTCCGAAGCCCATCGGAATGCACTACTTAAAGTCCTGCACGCAGCTTACGTGCCTGAGGAGATTACTGTCAACCAGTTGGAAACCGTGGTTGGAAATGTTACTGCTAGCAATGGGCTAGGGTTTACCAATACTGACTTGACAGCGGATGGCCGCAACCACAACAAAGCCTTGCACATAACCATGGAATGCAAAGGAGCTGTCCTTTCTCATGTGCTGGTGGACACAGGTTCTTCCCTGAATGTCTTACCAAAGAAGGCTCTGGTGAAGCTTGAATATGATGGTTTGGCATTGAGACCCAGCAACCTGGTGGTTAGAGCTTTTGATGGCTCAAAGAGATCGGTTCTGGGAGAGATTGAGCTGCCTGTGACAATTGGCCCGCAGACATTTAAAACTATCTTTTATGTGATGGACATTCAGCCCGCCTACAGCTGTTTGTTGGGTAGACCCTGGATTCACGCCGCTGGCGCAATAACGTCTACCCTTCACCAAAAGTTAAAATACGAGTGGGAAGGCCAAGTTGTCACAATCTGTGGGGAGGAGGATATATTTGTGAGTCATCTGGCTACTTACAAGTATATTGAAATGGATGGAGAGATCGTTGAAACCATGAGCCAAGGTTTTGAAGCCTTGAATGTCAATGAAGCATCTGCTGTATCTGGTACCCCGATGTCGTCTTATCAACAAGCCCGGAAGGTTGTTGAAGAAGGAACTGCCCTAGGCTGGGGCAAGGTCTTATCTGTGGAGGAGAAGAAGGACAAATTTGGGTTGGGTTACAAACCAACTCAACGTCAAGCAAAGGCTGCTGGAGAGCCTGGATTTGTCAGTGGGGGAATGCTAACCCCCGATGCTATCAACTGTCTGGAAGACGAGCTGGAAGAGGAGCGCAATCTGGAGAATTGGATTCGTCCAAAAATCCCGGGGAGCAGTGTCTCGAACTGGTCTTCCCAGGAAATTATAAGAGTTACTCGATCAGAGTAATTATTATTTCCTGTATTTTATAGCATGCATCAAAGTCTTGCATCTTGCCCAAGATGACAAGACTCATTTTGTAATCAGGGCCATCTGTACTTTTGTGCAAACAAGATTAAATTAATGAAATATCAGACAATCTTTTTGCAAACGAGTCTTTTTCTTTTCTGCTCACTGTTTTTCCATTTTTTCTTTTTGTACAAAAATAAATGGCGGTGTTTTCAAAATGATAACTTCATTTCACTTTTTTCTAAAGCAAGACTAAAATCAATCACTAAAATGAACCGACTTAACCCTTGCAGAGAGTGCCTTCCAGACAGCACCGACAACAGCACAGCTATGACATCGTATGACTTTGACAATCCGATCAATCAAGCTGATGAAGGGGTTGATGAAGAATATGAGCTTCCTGAAGAGCTAGCCAGGTTGCTGAGACAGGAGGAAAAAGTTATTACTCCTCATCAGGAGGAGATTGAAGTGATTAATCTTGGTACGGAGGAAGACGTGAAAGAAGTCAAAATCGGGGCCTGCCTGCAAGACTCAGTGAAGAGACAGCTGATAGATCTGCTTCAAGAGTATGTTGATGTGTTTGCTTGGTCCTACCAAGATATGCCAGGGTTGGATACCAATATTGTTGTGCATAAGCTGCCTTTGAGGGAAGAATGCCCACCAGTCAAACAGAAGTTGCGCCGAACTCGCCCAGACATGGCTATGAAAATCAAGGAGGAGGTACAAAAGCAATGGGACGCCGGGTTCCTTGCTGTGACTAGCTACCCGCCGTGGGTTGCTAATATAGTACCAGTGCCTAAGAAAGACGGTAAAGTTAGAATGTGTGTTGATTACCGAGATCTGAACAGAGCAAGCCCGAAAGATGATTTCCCATTACCTCACATTGATGTATTGGTGGATAACACGGCTCAGTTCTCGGTATTCTCCTTCATGGATGGATTTTCAGGATACAACCAGATTAAGATGTCACCTGAAGACATGGAGAAGACAACGTTCATCACACCTTGGGGCACGTTCTGTTATAAGGTAATGCCATTTGGGCTCAAGAACGCTGGTGCAACCTATCAACGGGCTATGGTAACATTGTTTCATGACATGATCCATAAGGAAATCGAATGTTATGTGGATGATATGATCGCCAAGTCCCTTACAGAGGAAGATCACCTGGTGAATCTGCTCAAGTTATTCAAGCGTCTGAGGAAATACCAACTAAAGTTGAACCCCAACAAATGCACATTCGGGGTACGATCCGGTAAGCTGCTGGGCTTTATTGTAAGCGAGAAAGGGATTGAAGTTGACCCTGATAAAGTCAAAGCTATTCAAGAAATGCCTGCACCGAAAACTGAGAAAGAAGTTCGGGGGTTCTTAGGTCGATTGAACTACATTTCACGGTTCATATCTCACCTTACAGCAACTTGTGAACCCTTATTCAAGCTGTTAAGAAAGGAGCAAACGGTCAGGTGGAACGAAGACTGCCAGAAAGCTTTTGACAAGATCAAGGAGTATTTGCAAGAACCTCCAATCCTTATGCCTCCAGTTGAAGGAAGACCTCTGATTATGTACTTGACAGTATTAGAAGAATCGATGGGGTGTGTGCTAGGTCAGCATGACGAGTCTGGTCGAAAAGAGTATGCAATATACTACCTAAGCAAAAAGTTTACCGACTGTGAACAGCGTTATTCACTGCTCGAGAAAACTTGCTGTGCTTTAGCGTGGGCTGCTCGCCGACTGAGACAGTATATGTTGACCCATACTACTCTATTGATCTCAAAAATGGATCCAGTCAAGTACATTTTCGAGAAGCCAGCTCTTACCGGACGGGTTGCAAGATGGCAGATGATTCTCACAGAATACGACATACAGTACACATCTCAGAAAGCCATCAAGGGCAGTGTACTATCTGAATATCTTGCTGAGCAACCCATTGATGACTACCAGCCTATGAGGTTCGACTTCCCCGATGAAGACATCATGTTCATTAAAGCAAAAGATCATGAAGAGCCTATTCACACTGAAGGGCCTGACCCAGAAGAAGAATGGACTATGATGTTTGATGGGGCTGTCAACATGAATGGCCGTGGTGTTGGTGCAGTACTCATTACACCTAAAGGAGTTCACATGCCTTTCTCGGCAAAACTCACTTTCAACTGCACTAACAACGAAGCTGAATACGAAGCTTGCATTATGGGTCTTGAGGAAGCCATTGACCTCAGGATCAAGACATTGACCGTATTCGGAGATTCAGCTTTGGTAGTCAATCAGACCAACGGAAAATGGTACACCCACCAAGATCATCTGATACCTTACAGGGATTATACAAGAAGGTTATTGACTTTCTTCACAACAGTCAAGCTTGAGTATATCCCTCGGGACGAGAATCAGTTTGCGGATGCTCTTGCTACCATTTCATCCATGATCAAAGTTCAAGCTGCTAACTTTGTACCTCAGATTTCAGTATCGAGACTTGATAGACCAGCATATGTATTTGCAGCAGATATTGCTAAAGATGATAAGCCTTGGTTCCATGACATCAAGTGCTTCTTGGAGGATCAAACGTACCCACCTGGGGCATCTTCCAATGATAAAAAGACTTTAAGAAGACTTGCTGGAAGTTTCTTTCTGAACACTGATGGATCTTTATACAAGAGGAACTTTGACATGGTACTCCTCAGATGTGTTGACAAGACGGAAGCAGACCGACTGATGCATGAAGTGCATGAAGGCTCTTTTGGTACCCATGCTGGAGGGCATGCAATGGCTAAGAAGTTGTTAAGATCAGGCTATTATTGGATCACAATGGATGCAGACTGTTGTGCCTATGCCAGGAAATGTCACAAATGCCAGATCTACGCAGATAAAGTGCATGTGCCTCCCAACCCTTTGAACATCATGTCTTCACCATGGCCCTTTGCTATGTGGGGCATTGATATGATTGGCAAGATCGAGCCAACTGCTTCGAACGGCCACAGATTCATCCTGGTCGCCATCGACTATTTTACAAAGTGGGTTGAAGCAGCCTCATATGCAAATGTTACAAGGCAAGTGGTAGCCCGATTCCTGAAAAGAGACATCATCTGTCGGTATGGAGTTCCCGAGCGGATCATTACTGATAATGGTTCCAATCTAAACAACAAAATGATGGCTGAATTATGCCGGGACTTCAAGATCCAACATCACAATTCTTCTCCTTACAGGCCAAAGATGAATGGCGCTGTTGAGGCAGCAAACAAGAATATCAAGAAGATTGTGCAAAAGATGGTAATCACCTACAGAGATTGGCATGAAATGTTGCCATTTGCCTTGCATGGGTACCGCACATCAATCAGGACATCCACTGGGGCAACGCCGTATCAACTTGTATATGGTATGGAAGCAGTCCTACCAGTTGAAGTTGAATTACCCTCGCTACGGGTATTGATGGATGTCAAACTGAGTGAAGCAGAATGGGTTAGGTCCCGATACGAGCAACTGAGTCTGATCGAAGAGAAAAGATTGGCTGCAATCTGCCACGGGCAGCTATATCAGAAAAGAATGAAGAGAGCCTTCGATCAGAAAGTCAGGCACCGAGAGTACCAGGTGGGAGATCTTGTGTTGAAGAGAATCCTCCCTCCTCATACAGACCACAGGGGCAAATGGACTCCGAATTACGAAGGACCATTCGTCGTCAAGAAAGTCTTCTCTGGTGGAGCACTGATGCTCAGCACCATGGATGGTGAAGATTTCCCGTCCCCTGTGAATTCAGATGCAGTTAAAAAATACTTCGCATAAAATGACCCGCTGGACATAAAAACAGAATGTAAGTCCAGGCAAAAATAGGGCATCCCGGCGAGTCAAAGACAGAATAAAAGACTCGGGCAAAAATAAGGGAAATAATTAAAAAAAATGAACACCCGCTGAGTTGAAAAGCCGCATTGGACAGCTCAGGCAAAAATGGGTATCCCGATGGATTGAAAACCCGAAAGGGCGATTCATGCAAAATAAGGGAATAAGCGAACAACTGCATTCTGAATTCGTCTGTATCGCCTACAACTTGGTAAGCTCCAAAGGATCAAGCTGCAATCAGAATCAACTCTCTCCAGAAAGCAAAACGAGAAGAACGTCATTGTCATACGAGTCATAGCAGAAGAGGAAGCTCCTTGAAAGCATCGCCAGCACCGCCAGCACTTTATTTCTCAATTTGTAACAATCTCCTCATTTCAGGAGATATGTTTCTCTGACTGTATCTTGCCAATTCAGGGCACACGAATTAATATAATCAGATTTTCAGTCATGTCTCGTTTTTTACATTTATGTTTTGCAAAGAGTTGTCTGATGTCTCTAAAAACACAATTGCATAAGTACAGATGCCTCCCTTTAAAAATAAAACACATGCTTGCAGGGAATATACTTACTCTCGAAAGTACTTATTTCCTATGACGGAATCTCAGTAAAAGATACCTCGGGACCATTTGTGCGTTTCTTTATCTTTGCAGGATTGCAGGTATCTAGAATGCAACCTGGGGCATGCAGATTACGTCTCAGCAAGTAGGCGAATCATTATCAACTCGGTCTATCTTCCACGTGGCACTAGAAGGTGCCCATTTCCTCAGCGGAGCTGTCAAATCGGCATACATTCAATCTCAGCATCCGAAATGCTCTTTCCCCAGCTGAGTAGCTCCCCATTGCCTTCCCCAGCAAAGTTGCCAAATCAACAAACGGGATGCTATATCCCCAGCTGAGTTGCCCCTTGTTGCTCTCCCCAGCTGGGTTGCCTCTCACTTCCCCAGCCGAGTTGATATTTTCCATCAGCAGAGTGCAGAAATCGAGGAATCATCTCCCCACAGAGCTTCAGCCTCTGTCCAGAAGAGCAGCGCACGAAGAGGTCACAACAGAGAGAGAGAAAGCTTCTACAAACCCCAGCTGGGTCCCGTATTATAAGAATATGTCAATCGATGACGTATACCCCCAAGCAGATACAACTACAGATCTACCAATGATCTCATCCCCAGCTGGGATGTTCACTTCAAGCAGATCAATCAGAGGTTTTTGCAGCAACGGGATCCGAATCCCGGATCGGTGCCTCTTTGCATAATCATAGCATTCGCATCATATTCACCCTCAAAGCGTAGCATTCCGTCTAATACGGAGCATTACGGCAAAAATCAAATGCATAGCATAATCATAAGTCATGTTGTGATTTGAACACTTGTAAATATTGACAATCTGTCGGCATACAGAATACATCCCCATCAGAGTCCCAGCAAAAGCAGTTGCCCCATATCACAAACACCAGTGCATATCTCCTTTTTGATACCCGTCCGTATCATCATTTCCCAGCAGGTCGCCTGAATACACTTTACAAACCAAGATCACCAGTATTGCAGATACATCCTGACACTCGTCCGTGTCGTGTCACCAGCAGAAAGCCAAAGACACCCTCTTTGCACTTACATATACCTATACACTTTCTTGACACCCGTCCGTGTCATATCCCCAGCGTGGTCGCCTATACTTGTATATACGCTTTCCTGACACCCGTCCGTGTCATATCCCCAGCAGATAAACACTCACCTATACATTATATACTCACTACTCATTGGTACACCTACTCAGATACTCGTCCGTATCTTATATACACCATGTATATCCCCGCAGATTCGACAGTAGTCCTTGTTCTTTGTTAACCAGTTGGTACTCGTCCGTACCATCATCTCAGAACATTGCGTCTAATGTTTGTTTCTACATGATACTCGTCCGTATCATAGTCTTAAGGATGCTCGTCCGCACCTTTAATCTATACACAATACCAAACACTTATACCTTTTGTTTCTTGGATGTAAACGCTCGTCCGTGTTTACTATCTCCCCAGTAGATTGCCAACAAATTTTCTTTTTATCTAGCACTCGTCCTGTGTTATGATACCTCTGAGAGCAGCCGTCCCCTGCTAAGTGGTCGTCCTCCACTTCTTGATGGTCGTCCTCCATCATGCTCATCCGATGGCCGTCCCCATCGTTGATTTTAGCAGCCGTCCCCTGCTAGGTGGTCGTCCTCCACCTTTTGATGATCGTCCTTCATCACTTTATCCAATGGCCGTCCCCATTGTTGATTTTAGTTGTCTAACACTCATCCTGTGTTATGATAAACTTTGAGAGCAGCCGTCCCCTGCTGAGTGGTCGTCCTCCACTTCTTGATGGTCGTCCTCCATCATGCTCGTCCGATGGCCGTCCCCATCGTTGACCTTTTCTATCCGATGGCCGTCCCCATCGTTGATATTTTGGCAGCCGTACCCTGCCAGGTGGTCGTCCTCCACCTTTGATGGTCGTCCCCATCATATTTCTTTTATTCCCAACAGAGCAGCCGTCCCCTGCTAGGTGATCGTCCTTCACCTTTGATGGCCGTACCCCATCATCTGTTTATTTCATTTATTCTTTAACCCGATGGCCGTCCCCGTCGTGGTCCCTTTTCCTTTTTAGCCCGATGGCCGTCCCCATCGTTGGTTACTTGACCTTTATGAACGTGATGGCCGTCCCCGTCATGTTTCATTAATCCCCAGAGAACTTTGCAGCTTTATCTTGATGGCCGTCCCCATCATAATATCCTATTTTCCCCAGCTAGTCGGCCGTCCCCGTCTTAGCTTTACTTGTTTTTCCCCAGCTAGTCGGCCGTCCCCGTCTTAGCTTTACTTTTTATCCCCAGCATGTCGGTCGTCCCCGTCATCGCTTTACTTTACACGTTTTTCCCAGCATGTCGGCCGTCCCCGTCGTTGCTGTCTACCCAGCAGTCGTCCTCTGCTCGACGGTCGTCCTCCGTCTCCCACGCTTTACAAATATACTTTATTTGCCTTCGCAATCTATATCCCTTTTCTTCTTCATTCTGTGAGTGCAAATTTTGGACTGTCTTTGGTATTCAACCACAAGTTATCTTGTTTGGCCTGTTAAGCCGTCGCTTACATCCTGCACAGCTAACTCATGTTTGAATAGGGGCAGCTGTAAACACCCCAAATTTGCCCTCACCCATTCACACCATGGCTTGTGATCATCTCATATGCATATACACCATCACATCATCTCATGTCTCATTTGGTTTCACTGGATAGTTTCTAAGGCATCTGCACCTAGGGTTTGTGATCTGAGCAACCTCAGGGCATCTTGAGCCATTCCAAAGGCCACCACTTAACTCAAAGGGGTCCATGTGTGTTCTTATATCATATTACATCCTCACAAAGTCAAAAATGCAGAGGAATCACAAGAACTAGGGTTTGAGTGGATGCAGAGCCAGGAAGAACTACACAGTTGACTGAAAATTAGGGTTTTGGTTTCAGAGGCCATAACCCCAAATTTTTTGGTCATTCTTGTTTCCATTGATCTTTATATGGTATAGGGAGTATGCATATCAATTTTCATGAAGAAATTCCATGGGGAAGTCATCTGATCAAGAGTTGACTTTTCAGACAAGTCAGTGTAAAATCAGGGCATCTGAGGCCCCCAATGACCCAACCAATGGGTGATCTTCATCATTTTGAGTGTATATGATCTTTATTTGATCATGGAAGAAGATTGAAGTTCATAAAAATCAAGAATTTAGGGTTTTTGCAAAAGTTGACTTTTTGGGTTTTGTTGACTTTTCAAGAATGCACCATTTTAGGTCAATTTTCAAGCCTTGATTCATGATCCAAAAAGGCTTCAAATGGAAAAACTTTGGTCATGAAAGTTGTAGATCTCATCTTTCCCTTTTCAAAAAGTACAAGAACATGATCAAACTCTTCTTGGATCAAAAGTTATGGCCATGCAAAGTTGCCAAAAATCATTGTTTTTCAAGTTATGCACCAAGTGGAAATTTTGCTAAGTCTTGAATCAATGCATGATTGCTGCCTCAAATTCATGTCAAACCAGCATGTGAATGTTCTCTAAGTCACAAAAATCAGAAATGGACCAAGTTTGCTCATGGTTTGGTTCATGTAACAAGGCATTTCCATGGAAAACCATAAAGCTAGCCAACTTGCATTTTCACTCATGACTACTTCACCAACTTATGACATTGGCTGCTGACTTTGGGCTAGCCTCTCCCTCACCTTTTGCTGCACCAGCACCCAACTTGTACTTGCCTAGTATCATGCCATGCCCTATCTTACACAAAAGTGGATTTTTAGCAAAAGTAGCCTCACCTATCCCTGCAGGCCAGGTCACATCTCACAGCCACTTGCATTTGTTTATTCATTCATTTTGCTGGCCATATCACATAGCAACCAGGGCTGAAACCAACTCATTCACAACTTATACAAAAACACCCCAACTTGCAACTTCCTTCGAATTTCATTACACAGCCTGCAAACCCAAAATCTTTTTCCTCCATTCATCTCACCTTGATCCATAGAACACAAAGCATCAAGAACCAGAGCTTGAAACAACCAGAAACTCTCACTGCCATCTCTCACCTCAGTTTGCAGTTTCACTTGCAACTCTCACCATAGCCCACAAACATCAAAACAAACTTTGCCAAACTTCTCAACACACTTCATAGATCACGAGCAACCATCTCTCATAGCCTGAAGGTGCCAGAATCTCAACTGCCATTGTTGACTGAACTGAAGCAGTTCTCTTCGAAACTCATCATCCAGCAAATCTAAACTCCATTTGAGCATCCAGACATCTTTGGGAGGCCAAGAGGAGCAGCTTGCACTTAAAGAAAGGGCCTAAAAGTTCCTAAATCAGAGGTTGCAAATCTCAGGTAGCACCAAATAATTTTTTCCAGAAATCTCTTTTTTAGTTACAAATTTGTTCCTTATGTTCTCCTGATCATGCTGATGCTTTTAGTTTTTGAAATGGATGTGTTTTGAGAATTTAATTGCTGTTTGAAGCTTACGAACCCTAGTTTTTCTTTCCTTCGATTCAGATGATTTAGGTTAGATAAATTTGTTTTGGAAGAGGGGTTTAGTTCGTGAGAATGTTAGGATCATTTCCCATGTTTTAGTTTTCATTTATATTGTGTTTTGAGAGGATTGGAGCTTTTTCAGGTGACCTTCTGGCCGGAGAAGACGACCGGAGGTCTTCTCCGGCCACCTGAGATTAATTATGCCCTAATTGTGTAATTAAGCCAGGTTTGAATTGTGAGCGTACGATCCCTTTGACCGGTTGACTTCCCTCCCTTTCCAATGGCCCAGATCAATGCAGTTAGCCCTAATCCACGTGTTAGGTTTTAATTAATCATAATTAATTTATTTAATCTGAAGCAATCTTGGCCCCTCATTCTGGCGCGCAGTCAACGCCTTTGAATCCAGAGCACATCCTGGCCTTTCATTTGTCTTACTTCTATTTTATTCAATTTTTAATTCATTTTATTTCATTTTATTTGCACAATTTATTAAAAATAGCTAAAAAATCATAAAAATTATGAAACTTTTTCTTTAAGGTTTTATTAATTTTTATGACACAAAAACATTTTTATTTTATTTTTTATCATAAAAAAGGTATTTTTAAATATTTAAAAGATTATTTTTAATTGATTAATGAGAATTAATTAATTAAAAATACTTTTAGGTATTTAAAAATTACAAAAAAATTCATGAAATGTTCTAAGACATTTAGAAACATTGTCCAACCTTCAAACCAAATTTCTTTTTTGATCTTGATGCATCTTAAGAATTTTTCATTGATTTAAATCACATTTTGTGCATCATTTTGATCATATGTTTGAAAATTCATTTCTGTCTTTTGGTAAAGGTTGAGACATTGATTCTTTTTGCATTGTTTTCCATTTGACATGTACTTTCAAAGATAAAAAGGCCATGATTTGATCTTGCATTTCCTAATTGATTGGCATTTCTTTTGTTACAAACCCTAAAAAGCCCTAATAACTTGCAAAAATCATAACTTGAGTTTGGTTGAGAGTTGAGAGTCCTCCTTTGGGCAGTGATTCATTATAGGTCTAGGGTTTCTTTGAGGGCCATTTTCCATTTTTCATATTAGGGTTTGCTTCTGTTTTTGGTTTGTGTGTGATGTTTGATCCATGAACCCTAATTTGGGCCTTCCCTTGCATCCCCTTTGCATTTCCTTGCATAACATGGCTTGTCATTGCATTTTGTGCATTCTTATGATTCATTTAACATCTTAAGATATGTATGAAGCATCATTGATCATTACATTACACATTTGCCATGCCATTTGTCTTGTATGATTCATAACATTCCATGCTTATTCATGCTTCTTAACTTGCATCATTTGCATTCATGATCTTGTATGAGCATCCCTTTGCCTTGCCTCATGTTTGCAGCACTTCATAACATCATAATCATCATCACCATGCTTCTGGTTTTGCTTTGCATCATGTCATTTCATTTCATCTAGCATTGCATTGCATTTGTTTCTAACATTTCAGGTGGTAAGTAATCTTGAGAAGTGAATTTGCCTTCACTTCTCATAACTTTTCTTCTCATCTTCTTTTGCATACCTTGCTGCATTCTTACTTGTGTTTGAGATTGAGTTTGCTCATTCTTCCTCCTCCCACTTTCTTTCTTCAAGTGACTTGACTTCTTGAATGAAGCAAGTCACTTTGCTTCTCTTGATCTTGTTCATCTGCTTCCTGGTGGTTCATCTGAAGATTGTTCTTGAAAACCTCACAAACATTAGCACCAACCAAGCATGATAATGAATTAGGGTTTTGATTAGCCTCCCCCATAGTTTTTACCTTTGTGTCTCTCCTTGAGTCATCCCTTCTCATCTCATAATCAGGGATTAAACCCTCAAGGCTTTAAGACTTTGTGATTAAGATCATGCCTGCATCCTTCTTTTAGGATGGAGTGTATAACTTTAATCCTGAGTCTTGGACCCTTAAGGTGTTGAAATCTCTTAATCAATTCATCTAATAATCATCAAGACATCACACTTGTAACTTGGGCCTTGCATTAGGGTTCTAATTCTTCCTTAATTGGTTAAGAAGGACTAACCCTAAAGTTAATGGACAAGTCCCCCTCAAGTTGTCTTACAAATCATAAAAAACACTTCATCATCATATCATTAATAAAATCCACTTAATCAAAGGTTTGTTCTGTCATGGGTTTAATCCCTAATCATGGATTAAGCTGAGGATCCTTCCTCAGCTTAAACACCCTCATCTATTATCCTTCTTTTAGGATAGTGTAATGAGCCTGTTAAATCCCTGATTATGACTTAACCTCATTACTTAACACTAAACAAAAATCACAAAAACATCTAATTAATCACAAGTAGGTTAATGATCTTAACCCTACATCAAAGGTGATTAAGTGTGAGAATCTGACTTCACACTTAAGGTAATTCTCATTACCCCTAATCAGAGGGATGATGTGATGAGTTTACCAAATCCATTGATTTAGGTTTAAGCTCATTATCTTATGACAAACTCCAAAAAGAAATAAAAGACTGAAAACTCAAAAACAAACAATAATCGTCTCCTTCGGGATTCTTTTCTCATCATCTTCACTCACAACCGAGAACTTGCTTCTTCCGTCTAATGCAAGACAGTTTGCATCTGTGCCAGACAGATCATACACTTGAGCATAGGCAAGCAAGCAGTTCACAAGTCAATTCATCTTTCAGTCTCTTTGGGTCGAACTACGGTGTTCTGACTTCCTCATTGCACGAGAGGATACGTAGGCATAACTTAACAGTTATCGAACAAAAGTCTCTGTACATTCCCCCTCCTTCCAGCATTATTCTTTGAGCCTCATTATCATCTTATTCTTGTCTTTACACTGACACTTTCATACTTCACTTCACTTCTTTTGCACTGACACCTGTATATCTTTTCCAGCTCTTTACACACAAATTGCACTGACACTACCCCTTTAAAACACAAATCTTCTAAGCGTGGATCCCGTCGAGTACGGCGGACAATCTGGGTGCTAATACCTTCCCAGGTTGTAACCAACCCCCTTTCTCAGTCTCTCTGGTTCGCAAATCGTCTTATCCATCTTTTTCTAGGTCTATGCAGCATTACCTTTCCTCCGGGATAAAAATGCCTAGCTGGCGACTCTATTCATTCTCCAGTGAGTTCACGGCTGTGTGTTCTCACTGTCTCCTTCGCCGACCGTTCGCGTCTGTACCCTCATATGACCCCGTGTCATTTGTCGGGAGCGACACAGCCCAAGGGTCATGATGAAACGAGCTGAGGAACTCAAGAGTCAAGTTCCTATAAGTGTTGTTCCTGTCGTCAAACTGGTCCCACTGGAGTTGATGGCATAAGAATCTGACGCTTGGCTCTATCCCCAAGGCATCCATGCAGTCATGGTCAGGGTACCTGGTGGGAGCCATAGGGCGTCTCATGTGGACATAGTAACGCTCTCTCTGTGCGTCGTCTCTAAAGGCCACGTGCATGTCATCAGGGTTCTGCATTCTGTACAAGGTTAGCAAACAAGTCCTGAAAGCACATAAAACATTCAATCATTAGTCCTGACATAATAATAAAATAAACAAATCTAAAATAAAGTAAAAATAAATAAATAAAAAGTACATAAATAAGAAAACCATGGGTTGCCTCCCATGCAGCGCTTGTTTAACGTCATTAGCTCGACGACCGATTTTTAAACATCATTGGAAGGATATGGTGGATCACTCAGAGTATGGCAGGTGTATGTTGTAACGCCCCAATTTTATAAAGTATTTTTATAAAATATATATCAAGAGTATGATGGTGTATTTTGAATAATAAGTGGATGAGGTATTTTATTTAAATAATGATAATATAATGAGGTGGTATTATTATTATAATATTGTTATTTAATAAATAAAATAAAATATAAGTTGGAGGTTTGAGGGGCAAGGTTGTAATTTGATTCTGTTATGAAAAGGGGAGAACACGATACATTTTCTCATTATCGTATTTTGACGAAGGAAAGAGGGCTCTGGAGAAAAAGGAAAAGGAGAAGGGAAATCAAGAATCGTAAAGCTTCAAGATCAAGGCTTTGCAAGGATTTTGTCAAATTCGAGGTAAGGGGGGAGAAAGGGTTCTTTATTGGTGATCTAACATGAAAGGGTAATTGAGAGGTCCTTACTCTCTTAGGGATTATATGAATTTGATTGTTGTTGATGAGTTCATGATATGAGTATGAATATTATGATTATTGATTGTATATTCTTGAAGTTTGATAATTAAATTCCATGATGTGTGTATTATGAGAACTTGGTCACAAATGTGGTTGTGGATGATGTAAATTGAGAAGAAGAAGATAAACCTAGAATTTTCCTAATTTAATTTGTGACGTTAGGTTGAGAAGATAATGAGGGATTAGATGCATAAAATAAGTATAAGGACAATATTTGGAGTGTTTTGGGTGATAAAAGTGAGAGATAAGTGATAGAATTCGAACTGGTACGAAATTGGGAGAGAAAAGTGAGTTTTAGAAAAAGCTGAATTTTGGGTGCAGGTGCCACAACACGGGCAGTGTTGTACAACACGGGCGGCCGTGTTGTCCCCCTGGAAAATGAGTTTTTGTGGATTTTGAGGGGCGTGTCCCAGGCCACCCAACACGGGCCGTGTCAGGCAACACGGGCGGCCGTGTTAGGCCCCTGTAAATGCAATTTTTCGTCCGTTTTAAGGTGGATTTGACTCATTCTTCCAACGTAGGATTATATTAATGAAATAAGACTTTGAGGATGTTCGTATAGTGAATATAGGACTTGATGATTAGTTGCATAAGAAATCCTAAGTGTTTAATTGAATTATATGAATATGTAGATTGTTATAATTGTGAATAACATGAGATATATGTATTGTGATATAGTATGTGTGTTATGTGATTAGTGGGGATATTATAACCTTATTAATATATCGATTAGAAGGTGTTGATGATGGAAATGTTTACTATAAGTCTTACACGATTATATGAAGGAATAATGTTAAACGAAGAGGATCGTGATGATTGGTAACATAATTGATTATATGTCTTGCTTAGACCCCATGATGTAAGTGTTGGTAGCGGTGAGGATCGGAAGGATCGTGTGGTAGTAGAATATATGTATAGGGAATAAATGAGGGTGGAATTAATGAGGAATTCATAAGATATGACATTTGGTAATTAGCGTGTATGAATATACGTGCTTATGTTGTTTTGCATGACTCTTAATGGTGAACCATATTAATGGTGTTGACAATGAGTATGGATATTGTTGGACTATCTATGTGACCCACGTGATGGGATATGTGTTAGATCATGAGGATCGTGTTGACATGATTGTATTCATGTGTAATTATGTTGATGTGTACTATGTGTTTAGTGCTATTTATATGATGAAATGACATATATGTTTTGATGAGGATCATGAGGATCGTAAAGCATGATGTGTTCATGTATGTTATGATATGGTATGCGTTGTTGTGTCTGCATGCGCATACGTTTGATGGAATAATCATGTCGTGGATGTGATTATTCGGGATTCGTTGAGAATCGTGGTTGAAGGGATGATCGTGTCTTGTTGGATACGTTAACGATGCATTCGGGGTTCTATTTGATGAACCGTTATTGTGAGTCGGTACCGCATTTGCATTGTGTCATTGGGTCACTTTGCATTGATTGAATTAATGATGTATGATATGTGTTGATGAACTATTTGAGATATTGATTAATTGTATGATGTATGATGTGTATTTGATGAATAGAGGTGAGACTACCCTGTAAGATGTTATTTGCACCGTTAATATATTGAATTGTTTTCTCACCCCTTTGTTGTTTGGTTGCGTCTGTGCTTCTTCGGAAGTACAGATGATTCAGGTACTTGAGTATGCTCGGAGTACAAGTGGTTTGGTCGAGTCCTAGGAGTCGCTCTGATACGTAACACGGGAAATGGGGATATTTGTTATTTAATTATCCTTGTTAGTAATAGTTACGTATCATATTTTGTTGAAACTTATAAATTGAGTGAATTGATGAATTTGTGGATATTTGGCGAATTGCCGATTGTTGAATAAAAAGATTTTCCGCTGTTTTTAATAAATTATTATACTTTTGGTTGATTTTGAAAATGTAGCTACTCACTTGTTAATTAAACTCTGATTTATCTGAAAACTTATGTTATTTTAGAAAATGGGAAAAGTGGGTGTTACATATGTTGTTGGGATGTCACCTCCTTCGTAGGGCTTCAACCTCTGTCCATTGACGATGAACGGTTTACATGTTTGGTTTTTGATTTCAATAGCACCAGATCTTAGGATCTTAGATACTTCGAAAGGGCCAGTCCATCTCGAACGAAGTTTTCCTGGAAAAAGTCGTAACCTAGAATCGAACAGGAGAACAGGATCGCCTATTTTGAAGTCTCTTCTTATGATTCTTTTGTCATGCCAAGCTTTTGTTCTTTCTTTGTATATGATGGCATTTTCGTAGGCAGATTGTCTGAGCTCTTCTAATTTGTGGATGTCAAGGATACGTTTCTCACCAGCTGTCAAGTAATCCAAATTCAAAGTTTTGATGGCCCAATAGGCCTTATGTTCCAACTCAAAAGGTAAGTGACATGATTTTCCATAGACCAGTTGATAAGGGGTTGTTCCTATAGGAGTTTTGAAAGCGGTTCTATAGGCCCATAATGCTTCTTGAAGCTTCTGCGACCAATCTTTTCTAGATATAGAGACAGTCTTCTCAAGAATTTGTTTGATCTCCCTATTAGATACTTCCACTTGTCCATTGGTCTGTGGGTGATATGGTGTTGCTACTCTATGCTTAACTCCATACTTGCTTAAAAGTTTATCAAATATTCTCGATATGAAGTGTGATCCTCCATCACTTATGACTAAACGGGGTGTTCCAAACCTGGGAAATATATAGTTTTTGAATAATTTGATGACTACTCTGGTGTCGTTTGTGGGTGCGGCTATAGCTTCAATCCATTTAGACACGTAGTCGACGGCTACTAAGATGTACTGATTTCCAAAAGATGGTGGGAACGGTCCCATAAAGTCTATACCCCATACGTCGAAGAGTTCTACTTCTTGGATATTTCTTAACGACATTTCATTATGTCTTGAAATATTTCCTGTGCGTTGGCATCTGTCACACTTGACAATGAAAGCATGGACATCACGCCACATAGTAGGCCAGAATAGGCCAGCTTGAAGAATCTTGGCGTAGGTCTTAGATGTGCTCGCATGTCCACCATAGGGTGCAGAGTGACAATGCTCAATTATATTATTTACCTCTTCTTCTGGAACACAACGGCGGAAAATGCCATCTTTACCTCTCTTGAAAAGAAACGGTTCATCCCAATAGAAGTTTCTCACATCACTATAGAACTTCTTCTTCCGGTGGTAGTTTAGATCAGGGGGTATGATGTCAGCGGCTAGGTAATTAACAAAGTCTGCATACCAAGGTACATTGCTTATAGCTAAGGATTTATGAAAATGCTCATGAGGGTCTGGGTTATCATCTTCAATAGTTTCTAGTTGGGCTATCAGTCTATCATAGGCAAAATCGTCATTTATGGGTACTGAATCAGGCTTCAGGTATTCTAGCCTAGATAGGTGATCAGCTACCACATTATCAGTGCCTTTCTTATCACGGATATCCAAATCAAACTCTTGCAATAATAGAATCCATCGAAGTTTACCTAGGCTTGGCATCCTTTTTACTTAGTAAGTAACGAATGGCAGCATGGTCGGTGTAAACTATAATCTTGGCTCCTACTAGATAAGATCTAAATTTGTCTATTGCGAAAACTATAGCTAGGAGCTCTTTTTCGGTTGTTGCGTAGTTGAGTTGTGCAGCGTCTAGGGTTCTACTGGCATAATAAATTACATGTAACTTTTTGTCTTTTCTTTGACCTAGAACGGCTCCAACAGCATAATCACTGGCGTCACACATTATCTCAAACGGTTCTGACCAATCAGGGGGTTTCATTATAGGTGCTGAAATCAGAGCTTGCTTTAGGAGATTAAATGTTTCAGTACATTTTTCATCGAAGATGAATTCAGCATCTTTCATTAAAAGACCAGTTAAGGGCTTTGTTATTTTGGAGAAATCCTTGATAAAACGTCGGTAAAATCTGGCATGTCCAAGAAAACTTCTTATCTCCCTGATAGTCTTCGGCGGTTTTAGATTCTCTATGACTTCTATTTTAGCTTTATCTACCTCAATACCTTTTTCGGAAACTATATGTCCTAAAACAATCCCTTCGGTGACCATGAAATGACATTTTTCCCAATTTAGCACAAGGTTTACCTCCACACATCTCTCCAGGATTTTCTCAAGGTTGATAAGACAATTTTTGAAATCTGATCCACAAACTGAGAAATCGTCCATAAATACTTCCATGATTCCATCTAAATAGTCTGCAAAGATAGACATCATGCAGCGTTGGAAAGTGGCAGGAGCATTACAAAGTCCAAAAGGCATTCTTCTATAGGCAAAAGTTCCAATTGGGCACGTAAAGGTAGTTTTTTCTTGATCTTCGGGGTGAATAGGTATTTGGAAGAATCCGGAATATCCATCTAGGTAACAAAAGTAAGAGTGTTTGGCTAGGCGCTCCAACATTTGGTCTATGAATGGTAATGGGAAATGGTCCTTCCTAGTTGCTTTATTTAATTTTCTATAATCTATGCACATACGCCAACCTCCATCGGTTCTTTTTGCTACAGGTTCGCCCTTCTCATTTTGCAAGACCGTGATGCCTCCCTTTTTAGGTACTACATGCACAAGACTCACCCATTTATTGTCCGAGATCTGATATATTATACCTGCCTCTAGTAACTTAAGAACTTCAGTCTTAACTACAGTACTCATTATAGGATTTATTCTCCGTTGGTGTTCTCTGGAAGGTTTTGAATCTTCTTCAAGCAAAATCCGATGCATGCATACGGATGGGCTTATTCCTTTTAGATCAGAGATCTTATATCCTAAGGATGAGGGGTACCTACATAAAACTTCTAATAATTGATCGGTTTCTTCTTGGTTTAAGGTAGCACTGACTATAACTGGACGGTTCATATCTTCATCGAGAAATTCATATCTCAGGTTTTTAGGCAGTTCCTTAAGTTTTACGGTTGGTTTCATAGGGCAAGGCATAGGATCTGGGGTAAGCGATAAACATTCGTGAAGGTTATCATCAATGTAGGGTTTTTTATAATTGTCATCTTCCAAAATAAGGGTTGATGGCAATTTTATAGATTCAGTTTCTTCTTCTTGTTCTAATTCCCTAATGCATTCTTCGATGATATCTAAGGCATAACAAGCATCTCCTATCACAGGTGCCATAAGAAATTTTGAAAGTATAAATTCTATCTTCTCATCACCTACCTCAAAAGTTAGTTTTCCTTTTTTAACATCTATTACGGCTCCAGCAGTCGATAAGAACGGTCTACCTAGGAGGATTGATATGTCGTCATCTTCTTTAATGTCCATGACAACAAAATCAATAGGTATAAACAGCTGACCTATCCTAACAGGGACGTCTTCAAGTATGCCTATAGGGTATTTAACAGATCTATCGGCTAATTGAAGTGACATCTTAGTAGGTTGTAATTCTCCTAAGTTTAATCTCTCACAAACTGCTAAAGGCATTAAGCTCACACTAGCTCCTAAGTCTAGAAAAGCTTTTTCGATGACATGATTCCCCAAAATACAAGGAATGGAAAAATTTCCGGGATCTTTATCTTTCTTTGCTAACCTATTTTCGGAAATAGAATTACATTCCACGGGTTTCAGATCTTCAAGTCTACGTTTATTTGTAAGTATGTCTTTGAGAAACTTAGCGTAAGAAGGTATTTGGGTGATGGCTTCTGTAAAGGGGATTTCTACGTGAAGTTTTTCTATAACCTTAACGAATTTTTGATATTGATTATCGATTTGGGTTTTCTTTAATCTTTGAGGGTATGGTATTGGTGGTTTGTATGGTGGTGGTGGTACATAGGTTTTATTTTTAGGTTCTTCTCCTTTTTCTTGACTTTCCAGGGTTTCAGGATTCTCTGGTTCCTTCTCCTCATTCCTCTCAGAAGTTTCGGGCTCACTTAATCTAGGGTTAGAAGGTTCTTTATAAGCGGTTCCACTTTGTAGAGTAATGGAATTAGCTTGCCCTTTCGGGTTTTGTTGAGGTTGTCCAGGGAACTGTCCTCCAGGTGTAGTCTGTGGGGCTTGGTTTAACGCTACCTGAGAGATCTGGGTTTCAAGCATCTTATTATGAGTAATAATTTGATCAACCTTGGTTCCTAACTTGGTAATCAGTTCGTTAACATGGACGTTTTGGTTCATGAACTCTTTGTTTTGTTGTGTTTGAGCAGTGATAAAATTTTTTACAACTTCATCAAAGCTCAGACTTGGTGGTACCGGTTGCATAGGTTGATTTGTTCTTGGGGCTTGGTAACCTTGTTGTCTCGGAGGTGCGGTATTTTGAATAGGGTTATTATTTTTGTAGGAGAAGTTTGGGTGATTCCTCCATCCAGGGTTATATGTGTTTGAAAATGGGTTCCCTTGGGTATAGTTCACTTGCTCAGTGTTGGTTTCATTCAACAGATTGCATTCGGCGGATTGGTGTCCTTGCGTTCCACATATCTCACAATTCGGCGAAACTGCGGCAACAGTATTCGGAGTTGTATACATATGTTCGACTTTAAGGGCCAACGCGTCCATTTTAGCCTGCATCATGTCCATAGAGCTTAGCTCATGCATTCCTCCTTGGGCTTCCTTCTTTTCCACTGTCGCTCGTTCTACTCCCCATGATTGATGGTTTTGGGCCATATCCTCGATAAGGGCACTAGCTTCAGGGTAAGGTTTATTCATCAGTGCGCCACCAGCAGCAGCGTCGATGGTCATCTTAGTGTTATAATGAAGTCCATTATAGAAGGTTTGAATGATTAGCCAATTCTCTAAGCCACGATGTGGGCATGCTCTTAATAGTTCTTTATATCTCTCCCAGGCTTCGAACAACGACTCTCCTTGGTGTTGGGTAAATCTGGTTATTAGGTTTCGAAGAAGAGCAGTCTTACTTGGGGGAAAATATCTAGCAAGGAAAACTTTCCTAAGGTCATCCCAAGTTGTTATTGAATTGGGTGGAAGGGAATCTAACCATGATAGAGCTTTATCTCTGAGGGAAAAGGGAAATAATCTTAAGCGTATCGCCTCAGGAGAAGCTCCATTGGTTTTAAAGGTGTCTGCTAACTGAAGAAATTTTTTTAAATGTTGGTTCGGGTTATCAGTAGCGAGACCTGCGAATTGTCTCTGTTGCACTAATTGCAGCAGGGATGGTTTAAGTTCAAAATTATTGGCTGGGATAGCGGGGTTTACTATACTGGAACTAGGTTCCTCGTTTGATGGTTGGGCGAAGTCCTTAAGAGGTCTTCGGTTTTGATCTTCGGCCATAGCTTTCCTATTCCTATGGAAAAATAAACGTGCGCGAGCGTAACGTTCAGGTTCAGCTAGAGGGTCTACTAAACTTCTGGCACTGCGAGTCTTTCGCATTGACCGGTGGGTAACAACCTTAGTCTAAACGGTATAACTACAGGGTAATTAAATTTGACGAAATTGGTCCCCGGCAACGGCGCCAAAAACTTGGTGCTTGTTTTTCGCAAGTGTACGAACACATCAGAGTAATATAAAAGATTGTCGAATCCACAGAGATCAAGTGTCAATCTATCGTACCTGTTGTTATGGTGTGTATCTAAGGCAACTAAATATAAGGGTTTTAGTAAGGGTGCAATGGTAAATAAAATGATAATTTTAAATAATAAATAAAAGATAGGCTCGAATGTAATTCACGTAATCAATGATAATCCAGTACTTGTTAATGGAACTACTTATGGGCAATGTTTTCTCCTTTGAAAAGAACTAATTTAACAGGAACTGTCGCTTTCGCGTATTCAGAACCGAGTTGTACTCTCTACTCAACCCCTCCTATTGTCACGGATAAAAAGGTGCGTACTGCGTTAGAGTAGTAAACCTATTTTTAAGAAATATAGTATCTTGACTAAGTTGAAAAGTATTTTAACCTGGATTTCTTAGCAAAAAGAGGTTCTTGTGAACCAGACTCTAAACTTCATAACGCGTCCGAAAATCGTTTTAAAATCTCTTTTCTTTTTAATCTAAAAACTCCTAATAAACTAGACAAAGCGCTTTTGGCTGTTTTTGAAATAGTTAAGAACAATTAGATTGAATTGAAAGATAAAATAGCCCTTAAGTGTTTCCACGAACAATTATACGGATTACTGGTTTAATTACGATCCTTACATCCTAACCTTTATGGAATTAGTTAGACATGATAAAGTAAAGATTATTTTTATAATTTTTCATAAAAGTAATTTAGTGCGAGTGCGGAAAGTAAATGAATTTAGTGCGAGTGTGAGAAATAAAGTAATTTAGTGCGAGTGCGGGAAATAAAGGAATTTAGTGCAAGTGCGGGTAATAAACGAAAGTAAAGCGAGTGCGGGAAATAAATAAAGTAAAGTGCGAGTGCGGATAATAAATAAAGTAAAGCAGTGCGAGAAATAAATGAAAGTAAAGCAATGCATAAAAGTAAAATACGAACTGGAATTAAAATGGCGGCAGGATTAACTTCCTCCAGAGTGCTCCAAAACTCGATCACACAGACAGATTACAGACTCGATCACTCGATTGCAGAAACACCCAGATGTGGAATGGTAACTGCTTTGAAACTGATATATGCCTAGAGAAATCTAAGTTTGGATGATGAAAAACGAAAAACTAGAGTCCTATTTATAGGAAAACTAAATGCGGGAAATGACCAGGACGCCCCTCCACTAAAAAGTGGAGGGAACTGAATTTTTGCCTTGTGGCGCCCGCCACAAGGTCATAGTGCCCGCCATGAGGCCAATGGAGAATGAAAGAGTGGGGATCGTGGGTCTTGGCAGTTGTGGAGTGGTCTTGAGACGTGGCCACGTCATGGCTAACCCCATGGCGCCCGCCACGGTGGGTGTCGTAAGTGCAAAACGCTGAATTTCTAGGTTTTCGTCCGTTTCCACTCCTTTTTCGCTCCTTTTCTCGATTCAAGCCCCGATTACAATAAAAACCTGAAAACATAAGAAAACAAAGTAATAACATAACAAAATAACAGTAAAAGCTAAGAATGCATGCGAAATCGGAGTCAGAAATACGGTGAAATTTAGTGTGATCAGTGAGCCACAAGTAGCTGTAGTTGCTCCTACGACTAATGCTCCACCGAATCGGGCTCCTCCATAAAGGAATGCTGGTCAGAATCAGACTCGCAATCCCAGGTCTCGAACTCAAATTGACCATATCCCTATGAAGTATGCTAAAGTGTTCCCTTTCTTGTACCAGAAGGGTCTGATCACCAATAGACCTCTTAATCCTCCAGATCTAATTCCAGTTGGGTTTAGGACTGATCTTCATTGCCCATTCCATGAAGGAGCTACAGGTTAAGATATTGAACATTGTTATGCCTTCCAGCATCGAGTTCAAGATTTGGTCAGAGGAGATATGCTTACCTTCACACGAAAAGGGAATCCCCAGGTTGAAAGAAATCCCATGCCAGAACATAAAGGGTGAAGACTTTGTCAGATAATCACAAGTTACTACCTAAAGCCAGTGGATTAGACGAGAGAGCTCATCCTTGATGCTGACTAGACACTAGGCCTTGTTTCTTTTCAGTTTTTATTTAATTTCCTTGGTTGTATTGTGTGAACTTGCTTTAAGACTTGTTCGTTCTTTAATGTTAATGTTAATGAAATGAGCATCTCATATTTTGAATCAATTCATTCACTTTCATATTTTTGCATATTCATGCTTTTTCCTTTTCAAAAATTCAAAAACATATATTATTGTTTCTCTTATTCATCTTCTTTTATCAAACTTTTGTTTAAGAAAATATTAGAGGGAGGATGACGAAAATGAAATACCCAAGTTGTGGGTTGGTATGCTTTCAAAATAAAACCTTGCTGATGATAATACATGCATTGTTTCAACTCCCAAACACCGGAGAAATAAGGAAGTTAATCCTTTGTCAACCCCTTTGAGCCTAGAAGTTGGAGTTTCTTTCTACACGAAAATGTCGTAATATTAACCAGGGGCATGGTAGTGCTCTATTAATTCGAATATGCATTCAATTTTAGGAGAATCATTCTTTACACCTTTCAATAAGGGTTTCAAGCCCAAGTTTTCCTTCGCACACATCAAAGAAATGTCGAAGAAGCTGATGGAAGTCATTATCCAAAACTCAAAAAATGAAAAGAAAAAAAGCCGCCAAGTCAAAACCCAAAAAGATGACTTAGGAAAAAAAATCAAGTCATATTGAATCAAGAGAGGTCATCAAAATCCTCAACAAAGACAAAGAGAGGTCACCAAAATTCCTCAATAAGGACAAAGATAAGTTGACCCAAAGTCCTCAGCAAAGACAACAAAATGTCGAAGTAATGGTTATTATCTAATAATCCTTTGGCTCTTGAGTCATCATCACTAGCGCAACTCCAAATCTCTCAAAACTTGAATGCATAAGTTGAATTAGTTGAGCATAGGACTGGAGATCATCATGGATAATGGGTTGGGTAAAATTAAATTTTGAGCTTTATATCCTTTATTTTAAAACCATGAGCCAAACCACGTTACAACCCTTTAAAAACCTAATTGAAGCTAGGTTTGTTTTGAAAGCATATCTCAACAAGGTTGCGTAAGCTGACTCCCCAGGAGATTTACTAATACTTTGTTTTGGTATCACACCTTTGCGTTATCTTTCACTTTGCCTGTCTGAATAAACATTGGTTTCTTACCAATGTTTCACTTGTTTTACACCAATATTATTCCAATAATGATTTCAAATTTTTTTCTTGAGCATTGCATTAAAATTAAAAAATTTGAATGAACATTTTATTTGCAAGTAAGCACTCATCATCAAATAATTTCAAACAGTTGAGAAACTTGACCAGTGATCCTATCAGGCACATCACAATCAAAGATCTTGTTACTCAGAGAAAAATATCTTTCAAGATTCATGATGGGGGAAGCATTTCAAGCAACCAGTAAAGCAGTCATTCCATAATCAATCAATATGGGGAAGTCTATTTCAAGCAACCCCCAAGTAAGGCTTATCATTCCTTCCTAACAGGATCAACATCTTGATACTTCTAACAAGTGTAATAGAAGTTGTGTTCATGACATCTTTTGAAGGCATAGTTGGAAAAGTTCACTGTGTTATGGAATCAGCTGTTCCAGCCTCACTTCTCCAAAAGAGTCTTATTCATTGGTCTCAGCATTTATATTACAAGCATTGACCAGTTACATCATACAATTTCATAGGGGTGTTCGCAGGTCGGTTTGGTTCGGTTTCGAGAGAATCCGATACCCGAACCAATGAAAAATAAATGGATTGGTTTGGATTGGATTTCTATATTTTTCCAATAAAATCTAAACCAAACCGATCCAAAAAATAATGGATTGGTTTGGATTGGATTGATCTGATATATTAAAAATAAATATACAAAAGTATATTTTTTTAAATTATTTGTTTACACGCTAAAATATGAAAAGTAAATATTGAACACATGACACACACATATTTTTAAATATGTTATGACCACCATAGTTATATAATTGTTGTATTTCATTTAAATATTTAGTAATTTAAAACAATTTTATTGCATACTCATACTTCATTCCATAACATAAAATTGAAGGTTTGTAGTTTGTAGATACTTGTGATCTGAAGTTTTGCGATTTGAGAAGAAACTTGTGGTTTACATATACTCGTAGTTTGCGATTTGTGAGTTTGATTTATAATGGTTGTGACTTTTAATGTTTTATTTCTCTATATTTCATCATTGGTTGATATGCTTATGATAATTTAAAAGATGTCGTTTCGTTTTTCATTGGAAATGTCTAGAGACTATGCCTCTTTATTTCTATTATTATGGTTTGTACTTGATAATTGTTATAACAATTATTCTCTTCATTCAAATAAATAAGTAATAACTCAATTAAAATTAAAAATTAATTATATGAATTAATTATGTTGATTGTTATTGGTTTGGTTTGGGTTTACGGGTAGCAAATTAGAAATCCGTTGCCCGAACCAATTAACATCAGTTTTAATTTGTTTGGTTCGGTTTTTGCCCAAACTGGAAAAATACCCAACCAAAACACATTGGTTTGGTTTGGATTCCGGTTTGTTTTGGATTTTCCTGAACCAATGAACACCCCTACAATTTCATATCAAGCATAGTTCGAAATATATTTCGTGCCCATTTTCATTTCTCGAGGTCTTGTCATCTTACCTTATGGTCAAAGTCCAACTCACTTGGCACCTATCAAACATTCTTGTCTGTCCAAGCTCAGCTTGTTTATCCCATCTGATGTTTTCTTTTTCCTGATGTTCCTTCGTTATGATGTCTTTCTTTCCAGAACCATTTAGAGCCCATCTGATGTTTCTTTTTTCCAAATGTCACTTTGTTATGATGTCTTTCTTTCCAGAACCAATTCGAGCCCATTTGGTGTTTTCTTTTTCCAGATGTCCCTTCATTTTGATGTCTTTCTTTCCAGAACCAAATTGAGCCCATCTGATGTTTTCTTTTTGCAGATGTCCCTTCATTCTGATGTCTTTCTTTCCATAACCAATTCGAGTCCATCTGATGTTTTCTTTTTCCAGATGCCCATTCGTTCTGATGTCTTTCTTGCCAGAACCAATTTGATCCCATCTGATGTTTTCTTTTTCCATATGGTTCTTTGTTATGATGTCTTTCCAGAACTAATTCGATCCTATTTGATATTTTCTTTTTCCAGATGTTTCTTCGTTCTGATGTCTTTCTTCCCATAACCAATTTGAGCCCATATGATGTTTTCTTTTTCAAGATGTCTCTTTGTTCTGACGTCTTCCTTGCCATAACCGATTCAAGCCCATTTGATGTTTTCTTTTACCAGATGTATCTTTGTTCTGATGTCTTTCTTGCCAGAACCATTTCGAGCCCATATGATGTTTTCTTTTTCCAGATGTCTCTCAGTTCTGATGACTTTCTTGCAAGAACCATTTCGAGCCAATGTGATGTTTTTCAGATGTTAATTTTTTTTATAACACTTATCTGATACTCCTCCAGTTATGTGTGTCGTTCTGTCAATCTTCATGAATTTTCTTATACACTCTGAGTGTTTCAGAGATATCTTCATAATTTGGTTTCATTCCACATTTAGTGCTCTTCTATATGTTTCAGGCATTGATTTTCCAAGTTTGGTACTAGTACATCTAAAGTTTTTTCAGATGTCTTTAGTACCATCTCTAGGGTTTTAACCCCTTTCATTCCAAGTGTTCCTGACTATTTAATGTCATTCAGATAAATTATCAGAAATATCTTGTTATTCCCAACTAATTTTCTTACCATACCGTTTTCAGTCATTTCAATCATCCCCACAGACTTGGTGACTCATATCATATCGCATTCATGTGTAAAAATCCCCAGCAATTGCATCCATACAAGCATATCATATTTCATTTTTGCATTGCATTCTGTATTGGACAAATTTTTGGATATTCTTATATCTAATTGACTTTTACCCTAAAATCGAACGCCTTGCAGTAGTTCAATTTCTCGGGTTCAAGACAATTAGATAGGGGCATCTGTCATACCCAAAATTTGTCATACCCGCATATTTATTATTCAATATTAAGAAAATCAGAAAAATATGCCTTTTTTTGTTGATTAAATTCAGTGTTTTGCATGGTAATTCTCGGGGCCAATTCGTTTCCGATTAGAATTTTGTGTATCGTCGTTCATATCCCGATTCGTGATCTTTATCCATTTATTTATTTATTTTGTTAAAAAAATCCACTTTTAAACCAAAATTTTCTTATTTTTCCATTATTATTATTTTTTATTATTTTTACTATTATTATTATTATTATTATTTACTATTATTATTTTTATTATTATTGTGTTATTAGTGTCTACAATGTATCAGGCAATATTTATCCCTCTTTCCACCCAATCCGACCTAACAACACAAACCATTCCTTACGTCATAACTTTACGCCCTTTCTGTGCGAAAACTCAATGTTCATCCACAACAAATATCACGTGCCATGCCTCAGCCAAGCGCATAATCCATCATGCATCCACTCATATAGTACGACATCAACACCACAACGCAGATTCGATTTTTCCAACTATCACGATGAAACGCAACAGCATATCCCTTCTATTTTTCTTCTTCTTGAAATTGTCCTCAAATGCCCTCATAATTCCTCTTTATATTCAATTATTTTCTCTCTCTCAAAGGAGGCTTAAGAGAACTCTGCATAAGAACAAAAGTTAACTATAAACACGCATTGCAGAAAACAACAACAATCTGTTTCAGCCTTTCTCTTCAAATCACCAAGCCACAAACACGACTTCAAATAAAACCTGCATAACAACAATGAATACATAACCATTCATCACCATTCATTCATTTGATTTTCTTCTTCACATATCCAAAACACAAACCTATACACCATAACCCATCATCTTTAAATCATCCCTTCACACATCAACAAATCTTAACCACCACTCACCAAAGTGAAACCGCAAAAAAACAGAGAGAAGTGGGAGACGAGAGGGCGCCGAAAACGCAGAACAACAACAAACACAAACCTAAAACGCAGAGAAAGGGAGATTCACGAATTTGAGATGGATTGAGAGTGAGTCATAAACAGTGCAAACCAAACAAATCCAAAACTCACCGAAAAAACGCAACTGAGACGGAGAGTTCGAGAACTATCGCCGATACCGATAGTAAGGGTGGGTACCTTTTTTGTTTTTCTGAGATGAATAAGAATGGTGCAATGTGAGATTGATGCGTCGGTTTCACGAAAGGAAAAGGGTAAAAAATTGCTTTTGAACTTGTGGTGTAGAGCAAACTATTTTTTACTCTGACTCTGTTAAATTGGTAAAATCGTTTTCATAGCCCCTTTTAAGATCATCACCCTGTTTTTTTATTTCTTTTTTAACTAAATCATGTTGTGTTATTCTTGGATCGATGGTTTGTGGCTAAGCCCACCGGATCTCCTTTTAATACCCTACGCTAGTCCATGCACTTCTCCGTTTATTTTTTTTCTCTCTTACTATTAATTGATTTTCTTTAGGTTTTAGCTTAAGTTTTAGAATTATTAGTATGTCTTATTAATCTCTTATATTTATCTTGTTTATCAATTCGATTTATTCTTTATTTAAGGTCTATGATATAAATGCGATTTTTCGATATTCGATTTCAAATCAATGTTATCAAAGTCATTATGAGACCATTTTTATTTCTTTCGCTTTGTCGATTTCTAATAAATTCTAGATTTATTGTTATCGATTTATTTTTATTGGGCCGATGATATAAAATATGGTTTATCGATATTCGATTTTATCGACGTTATCTAAACCTATATGAGGCCAACTTTTCTGTTTCTTTATTATTTCTCAATTTCTCGATTTATTCTTTTATTTTGTGGTTTATGATATTATCACCCGATTTTTGACATTCGATTTCATAAATAAATCGACGTTGTCTAAAACCGATATGAGACCCCCATTATTTTTATGGTTTCTAATTAATTTTAGATTCATTGCTATTTATCAATTTTACTATTATTTTGGCCATTGATAAATGGTGATATTCGATTTCGAATGAATCGACGTTATCTACCAGTGTGAGGCCAATCCTTTATTTTCTTTATTATTTCCCGATTTATTTTTATTCGACCAATGAAAAATAGTTAGATATTCGATTTCGAATAAATCAACGATATCTAAACTATTATGAGGCCAATCCTTTATTTTCGTTATTATTTTTCAACTTTACTTTATTTTATGGTCAATGATATAACAAATAATTTAAATATTCGATTTCAACAAATCGACGTTATTTAAATCAATATAAGACCAATTTTCTTTTTATCGCTTTTCTTTATCTTTTTATGGTCGATGAAAGTTAAAAATCATGATAATTAACAAATCGTGATTAAGACTAGACCATTTGTTTATTTAATAATTGTTTGATTCTAATATAAAGAGACGCTCGACTTCTCATAGAATGATTCTAACATTGAATTGATTCTAATATAGTTAAAGAGCAACATTTCGACGCTTTCAGTTTAATCTCAAGCTCTAACAGCTTTGTATAACTTATGACACTTTACACATGCTTCCTCTTGTGCAAATACAACGAAGCCTTTTATTTCGTGCAATCCCGTGTAATTTACTTTATATCCCCCCCCCCCAAATTCTGATGTATGTTATTTACTTACTTGTTTTTGCTTCTTTCGTGAACCCATGGTCCAACACCAAGTGGTTTCACTTGCACACTCGCACTTCCCTTAGGTTTTGGCTTCGCTTTCTAGGTGCCTTCCTTAGGACTAGGATTCACTCCCACGTAACCGATTAACCTTTACACTTTATTTGCATTCACCCTTGGCGAGCGCTTTGTGCCTCGCGACCTCCCTTCCCTTTGACCAAAACGTTACTTTTAGACCCAAATCCTTGATCCAACGTCAAGTGGTCATTAGGAAATAAAACACTTTAATAATATGAGAAGAATTATACGCCACGAGCCTTAAGTGGTAGAAAGGAGGATCATGAGCATCTCGTTACTCGCTCTGATTGTTCCGTCGCAAGACGCTTGGCTTGATGGTTTGGAATAATCACCTCTACCCAGAGTCTTTAGTGCAATTTGACTCCTAAATCCTTTTTTGAAAGAAAGTTAAATAAAATCAACAACCATTCGTAGTGAGCTGAACTACGAAGCTCTGACTTTCCCATTGTACGAGGAAATACGCAGGCACACTGTCGCTCCCGGGATTTTCATCCTAGTACAAACGCGAAAGTGGCGCGGAAAGATTAGAGTCGCCAGCCAGACATTTTTATCCCAAAGGAATGGGAAAGGTAATGTTGCACAAACCTAAGGAAGAAGGAGAAGGACGAGGCCTTGCGAATCAAAGATCTGGATACGGAAGTCGGTTACGAATTGAGAAGGTATTAGCACCCCAATCCGTCCGCCGTACCCGACGGGATCCACGCTTAAAAGTCTGTTTTCAAAGGGTGAGAAATAATATGCTGTTTAACTGAAAGAATAACTATCTGGAATGAAATGGAATTGAGAAAATAAATGGAATTGAAAAATGAGAATAAAAGGGAAAAAATGTAGGGAAAATAAAGATTGTGCTCGAATGGGCCCTACCCCACTGCCTACGTACCTCATCGGGATAAATGAGGATCAGAGACGCCGTAGTTCGTCTAACTAAGGCTTACACTCGTTTGTGGTTTTTAGGATGACGTTGCCATAGCTCTAGCTCAGGTGTTACCGGCTCTGACACGAGGGTGTTTACCGTATCGCTGTTTGAACTGTCAAGACAAGTCATGTTCGTCCGCAAAGAGTATGAGATGAGATGAGAAGACGTGACTTCTTGGTTTGTTGTCTTTTATAAGAAATGTTTTGAGTTTGTGTTTATTGAATGTACAACACTAAAGACTATGACACAGGAGCGAATACTTTCCAAGATCGCCCCCAATGGAACGTTTGTAAAGCATCCTAGAAGAGTGAAGGAGACCTCCACTAATCATTTCCCGTATAGCTTAAGGCTCGTGGCGCATTGTACACCTTTCCTTTATTAAATGTTTTTTTTATTTTATTTTATTTAAAGATGAGCAATGACTCAAGTTATAAAAGGTAAATATTCTAAGGGAAACTAGACTTACCCTAAATCAGTTGAATTCATGGATAACCTATGGTTAGTGAGGTTTGCAATTGAATCTACCTAAGATATATAAGACTAAACATGCAAGTAAAAGAAGTTAACAATGAACAATATGGTCCTCCTAAGTCATGGTAGGTAAAAACGTGAATGAAATGTAAACGGGATGGAACAATGGTTCGGGTGGGTCGGTTGCGTGGTGCTGAGACGCACGACTTATGGTGTGAAACATACAAGGCTTGATTTTGGTTGAATGGAATGGAACGATGGTAATCGAGGAACCCTAAAATAATATGAACTTTATTTATTTATTTGAAAATATACCCGACGTTGGATCGAATACTTTATTTGTTTTTTTTGAAATTTTGGTTTTCTATCGATTCGTTTTATCTTTTCTATCCTACTTATGGAAACTATAAAAGCATACAAGTTCTAAGCTATTACATCACAAAGTACACAAAATATGAAACATAATCGAGGCATAAAAAATTCCAAGTCCATAAGCCAAACCTTGCAAAATACCTTGCACAAAAAACAAATAGTTAGTGAATGATATGAACCATGAATATGTATAATGTGATGGAAATGAATTAAAATGACAAAAAATATTAAAAGTCATGAGAAAAATATGAAATTAAATTCCTAAGGTCTTAAACCTGATTAAAGCATTGTGTAAAAAAAATATCTAAAAAATTCTCATTCTAACTAAGGAAAATGGTCCTTTAATCCTATATAAAGTTCAATCACAAATATACACAAATTATACTACCAAAACAGTAGAAAAAATGCCTTAAAAAATACACAAAAAATATTCTAAGTACTTTAACTTGTCCTTTAATCATAGCAAAACGAATGGGCAAAAAATGTTATGGGAAGTGGCAGAAATAAATTGTACAAATTTATGTATCCACATGAGAATTCAATAGAAAATCAATTAAATGAAAATTCGAAAATAAATTGAAAAATGATTAAATTCAGAAAGTGAAAATTCTCAATGCCATGATTGCAAGGCATAACATTAGCTAGTAATAATAAGAGGGCAAATTTTGGGGTGTTACACACACGGATCTCAATCCTTTCCGAGCACCTAGGACCAATCAAACTTCAATTAAAACCTTTTCCCTTAGCAAGTAACTCATTAGGCATATACATCCTTTCTCGCGTGACAACTTAGATGGTTCCAATCGAGTACGATGGATGTAGGGGGTGTTAATACCTTCCCCTTACAGAACCAACTTCTGAACCCAGGCAATGGTTACGATGACCTTGTCTTTATCCTTTCTTCTCGAGTTTTATCTATATTTTCCATTTCCCTCTTTTGGAATAAATCAAAATTAGATGGCGACTCTCATGTCATCCCAGCCGCGACTGCATTTGCGAGGATCGTATTTTCCGAGGTATGACATCACGAACCAAAGATAAATGGTAAGGGTTTCGGTTACAAAATGGGAAGGTATTAGCACCCAGATTGTCCATTTTACTCAACGAGATCCATGCTTGCTAGAACTGTTTCAAAGGGTGAGGGTATCCGCTACTACTGCAACTGCTATTGGAAAGGACTGAAAAAATAAGGAAGAATGAAATGAAAGGATAAGGAAATGAAATGGAACGAAGAACGAGGAAAGAGACTAAAGGATTATGTTCGCTAAGTGTCGTCGCTTGTGCCTACGTATTCTCTTTGTGCAATAAGAAAGTCAGAACACCGTAGTTCGACTCAATAAGATTGATACAACTTGCTTGTGTTTTGGGGATTGAACTGCTTATGCATATGTGTAACACGGTGGGAGAACTGACTTTGTCGTTTTTGTTTTCACAAAAACTATGTTGCAGATAGCAAGAGTCGCCACCGACTTTTGTTTTATCCAAGTAGGAAAGGTGGAAAAGAACAGGAAAGACCTTGATTTAATTTTGAGTTCGGGGGATAGGTTATACAAAGGGAAGGTGTTAGCATCCTTTGTATCCATGGTTATCCATGGGCTCTTAACTTCTTAGCTCACTTTACTTTTGTTTGAAAAATAGTGGTGGTGTATTTAGAAAAAAGTCCACCATTGTAATTATTCTCGTATGAATGTATACAAAAGGGGTTTTCTTGGAAAGTTTTGGAAAATGTGAGGTGTAAAGTGTAATTTTTGCTTTTGAAATGGTGAGCAAGCAGTTAAGGGCTTCCTACCTACTCAAGGCCATTCAAGTTATTTTTCGTTCCTTAGTGTCATACCCCAAATTTGTCCTATTTATTTATTCATCTTCATTTGTAGTTCCATTGATAATTCTTATTCAAAAAAAAATTCAAAAAAGTATAGGGGTTGTTTCTTTCATTTTTGTTATCAAGGATCAGGTATGGCAGTGATAAGTCATTATTCCAATCAAGGTTATCAAGATAAGTGTGGCTTGATTTCAAGTATCATAGATTTGAAAGTTGTTAAATGATCAATATCAGGGTTTCATGCAGATTCAAATTATTATTTCTTTTGATGTTCAAGCCCATTTAGGGGATTCATCTCGAGCACTATGTGGGTTTATTCAAATTCTCGTCCAGCTATGGTTATATGTGATTGCAAGCTATGTCCATTATTTTTTCAAGACATAACTAATTGATGCTTAAATCATGTGTTCATCTCATGATATGATGGAGTTACCTTCAAGACATGTTGGAGTTTGGTTTGGAAACAATAAGTGATTTGTTTTAAAACTTTGATTTATCAAGAAAGTTTGGAACCATGGGCTTTAAAGAGTTAAACTTTATTTTGATGAGTCGTGTCTAAATTGGTCCAAAATCTACGAACATATCCGTTTCAAGACTTTAATGTTGGTTCAAGAGATTTTTTGAGGTTGGATGCAAGTCGTAGTTAAGCTCAGGATCAATATGAGTCAAGTTTTAATTTTTACGGGTAAGAGCCATCTCAAGCCATAATTTGAAGTGTCTCAAGTAATGAATAATTTATGTCCAAATTTGATTAAGCTCGGGCAGGACATTTTGATACAAGTTGTAATAAATTTTGTGCTAAGCATGTGCATGTTATAACGTAATATAATCCCAAAGTCAATTGAAATAGTACAAAATGAAATGACAACTTTTGCTCTCAGCCTTTGAATGTTTACATCCAGTGGTCAAAAGGAAAATTTGCAGTGAGAAGTGATGGCAAGGTACAGTCTAGAACAAGACAAAAGGGAGAAATATCTGAGAAACATACAATCGGTGATGCGTCCTCCACTCTCATCAAATCCGCACAGAGTTGAGATTCTTTTCCTCACCATCAATTGTGTGTAATGAAAGAACAAGGGAATGATTGACATGAGATAACTAAAGCCGTATACAGTAACTTGAAACACCAAACCAGAAATCAAGTCATATTTCAAGGGACATTAAGTTATTAACACAATCAAAGGAGCAGACTCTGCAGCAAGAATCAAAGTTATATGAGTAGTCCGAAATTATTTTAACAACGGTAAAACCAAGTTATTGTAATAGTAAGATGAAGTTTTACCACAACAAGATCAGAAAAGTACAGCAGTGAAAACAATCAATGTCCAGCAGTAAGAATATGTAATAACAAAGGCCATGATATTCATAGTGAGAAGAGAATCGTAAAGAGGTATGTAAACGACATAACCTTGTTACAAGTAATCTCGTCCTTGATGCTTGAAGCATAGGTTCATCAGTATACCACCTTCCAAGTCTTCAGAATTTCTTCCACCCCCTAGGTCATCCATCATCATCTTTGTGACCTACGGAATACAAGAGAGATTAACGAAAAGTCATAAACCAGGATATCCAGAAATTTGAGAATGAGGAACAACATCCATGAGCAAACAAGGTTTTATAGCTAAGAGAGTGTATAATAACAAGAGACAAGGTTCATATCACAAAGACTCATCAATCTCATGCCAAACAATTCCAATTTACACATGAAAAATAAGGATCCAAATTACCTAGGCCAGTATAATGGCATTTCATCCACTCTTCAAGAAATCGATCCAACAGTACCAGCATCCTTCACACATTCGGCTTTCCTTTCGACTGCGCAGTCACCTAGTTGTTTCTTGTTATAAAGCTGCAAGTTCGCTAGGCGGTCCTTCATCTTCGATGTATGCTACCGTACCATATGCTTAGGAAACACAACTGGTGTCTCTTTCGATTTTCTCAAATTCTACAGCGGATGCGCAGCACGCTCCAGTTACCACTAGCTCAGGAATCTGCTGAGCAAAACCTATCACACATTGAATCAAGTCAGGCTAATTAAGAAAAATTCAAAAAAAGAGTTCCTGCAAGAACACAGCAGGTATTACCTCATTTCAATTCAAGGCCATTAGAATACAGGGCAATCTTCCATGAGTATTTGCTGCTACGGAACTCCGTCGTTTCTGCAAGCATCCACAAGGCAAAGATAAATGTGGTTTAACAATTTCATCAGCATTGAAAAGCAAGTTTTGTAGCAGTTAAAATAAAAATTCACAGTAGTAAAAAGAGATTTACCTCAGTAAAGTCTCCAGGGAAAACTCAGCAGAGGGACCACCTCCCTTCTAGAATCATTACAGACAAAAGGAGAATGAGTCATTGTCACCTGAGGACCCCACAAAATCATTGAAGGATTCTTTCTAACGGAATGAAAATTCCAGCTCACACGATTTCTTCTTAAAGGATCCCTTCATTCACATGTATTTCAGCTCTCCTATATATAGCCTCATCATTGGTAATCATTGGGGGATAAAAAACCCTAACGGCCAACACAGAAAAGAAAAACCTAACATCTTCTGCCACCCCTTTCAAACCATCGGAACCACCTTCGAAAAAGCACCACAAGCCCTTCACCGCCATCACCTCATTTGAAACAGAACCGAATCTGCAGACCTTCACCAACACCCTTACCTCTACAAACCCGAACGCAACCCAATCTTCACCTTCTTCCATAAAAAAAACCACCATAGCCACCGTCCGCAAAGCAACTACCTCAACCGGACCACCCTTCAGCCACTGACCACCGTCAAAAAACCACCAACAGAACACAGCCGGAACACCATCTCACCACCGAAAACTCGAGCTCACCATCTCTAAAACTCACCACTTTCTTCATCCACCATTTTCTCCAAATCCGGCCAACACCCAATATTTCCAAATCTCAGAAACCAAACGCAGCATCAACACCACACAAAACCAAATAAAATCCATAACTATCTCCTTCACCACTATAAACGAATGAAAACAAGTTGAAACCATTTTCCGACCCGCACAAACCCTTTTGGCACCATACGAAAACCACCACCACGGTGAGAGCACCGCAACCGAGAAAAACACACAAACAGAGTCGGATCTCGGAACTTCATCTTTAAACCGGATCCAAAACATGGTGAGAGAGAGGTTGACATAGTAAGACGCCGCCGACGATCGAAATCCAGTGCGATTAAGAGAGCATCGCGAGAGTGAGAAGCACGAGCCGAAGAAGTAGGAGACCGCCGTGAGAAAGATGTGGAGTTCGAACACGAGAAGGGCGAGGTCCGTTGCACCGCCACGATTTTTCGCCGAGAGACCAAGTGAGTAAGGCCGTTCGCGTTTCCCTTAAGCAGTGAGTATGTGTTGCCCTTTTGACTCGTGTGCTGTTACTTTGTGAATAATATCTCTGCTGATGGTAGTTATTGATTTATTTTCTGCCTTTTGTTTATATTTTTCACCATGGTTTTAAAAAATAATACATGAAGACTGAGCTTTATTTTCCTAAACCTAGTTTTATTTAGTCTTGGGCCTTTGTGCCCATTTGCCAGAACCTGGTTCTTACTAATCAAACCTTGCCAAAACCAGCGACCCCCTTTCATTTTCTTGTTTCATATATATATTCTTACTCTAGTTTATTTTCTTATTGTTTTCTTAGAATACTATTTAGGTAGTAATTTGTCAAAAAAAAAACTTGTTTCTATTTCATTATATATAGATTTTTTATTTGATTTTATTTCTTAGTTAGTATTTTTATTTTTATATTTTTTGTTTTAAAGACATATGTGACTTTTTTAATTTTATTTTCTTAGGGCCGATGATATTATAAAAGGCTGTTTTCGCCCGATTACATTTAATCGGTGATGAGCGGTCGATATGAGGCCCTATTTTATTTTATTCTATTATTTTGAACAAAAACACTTGTAATACAATTTGATTCATTTTATTCATTATTTTATTCACTATTTAATTTATTTATTTATTTATATTCATTATTCCATTTAATTATTTAATTCATTATTCATTATTTTATTCTAACAAATTCAATTTATTCATTTAATTTCGCATTTTAAATTTACGTTTCGACTCCTTATAGAACGGTTCCCATTTTGAACCGATTCTAAGGCAGTTCACGAACAAAATTTCGTCGCGTCCCAAAAGGTCCAACGCCTCCGAATAGTTGCGCTCGAAAAAGGTCCAACGCCTCCGAATAGTTGCGCTCGAAAAAAGGTCCAACGCCTCCGAATAGTTGCGTCCCGATTAAACAGGCTGAACGCCTTCGAATAGTTCAAACACACTGCACACACGCTTTCTCTTGGGCTAATTACAACGAGACCATTTATTTTTCGCAATCCCCTGTATTTATTTTGTACCCCTCTCCCATTATTTTGTACGCATTTTATTTTCCGCATTTATTTAATTCTGAATCCTTGGTCCAACGCCAAGCGATTGCACTTGCACACTTGCATTTTATTTTCCTGTTATTGTTTCGTTATTAGGATCCACTTTACCCTGCGAGCCGAGTGCATTGTGCCTCGCTGACAAAACTACAAAAATAAACTCCATTTGCATGCACCCTCTAAACCTCAAAAAAACCAAAATATTCTGATTAGATCCAAACCCTTGATCCAACGTCAAGCGGCTTTAGGAAATAAAAACACTTTAATAAATACGAGAAGATTTGTACGCCACGAGCCTTAAGCGGTAGAAAGGGGGATAACGAGCTTTCGTTACTCGCTCCGATTATTTCGACGCAGGACACCCGTCTTGTTGGGAGAGATAAACTATCCATAGTCTTTAGTGCATTTCAACTCCTAAACCCTTTCATCGACGAAAGGTAATAAAATCAAACAACCATTACCCTTAGTAGGCCGAACTACGAGGCTCTGACTTTCCCATTGCACGCGGGAGTACGTAGGCACGAGGATCTCAATCCTTTCCGAGCACCTAGGTTCAATCTAACTTATAATTCAACTCATTTCCCTCTAGCAAGAAATTCGTTTAAGCATAGACATCCTTTCCCGCGCGTTAACTTAGATGGTTCCCATCGAGTACGATGGATGTAGGGGGTGCTAATACCTTCCCCCTGCATAACCGACTCCCGAACCCAGGCAATGGTTCCGTTGACCTTTGTCCTCATCCTTCTCCTCCCGGGTTGTATCTATATCTTCCCTTTCCCATTTCGGGAATAAATAGAATTAGGTGGCGACTCTTCAGTCCGTCCGGCGCGTGACTCCGTCCATTCGGATCGCGTAAGGTCGTATTTTTCGGGGTACGACAGCTGGCGACTCTGCTGGGGACTGGTTCACCCCTATGTGAGTCGAGCCTAGTCTAGGTTCCCGCGTTTGTCTGGATGTTTATTTTTATGCCTTGCTTGTTTACTTTTATCGCTTTCTTTATCGCATTCCATTTTATATATCTTGTGGCTCCTTGGTACTATAATTTGGATCGATACTTTGCAAAAGAATTTGAGGGAAAAGCTCTATACCCGGGCTTACGAGTACAAACTTAAGTTAGCGAGGTTGTGTAGTATGGGCTCCCGAGGGAACCTCTCTCGTGGGCTGTCGATATGAAAACCTCACTCAGAGTAGATTTTAATGGAAATACTGACAACCGTCAAGCTCTTGGCGTGTGTGCTCAGTTGTTTTCATTAAAGTCGTCGACTCTGAGGACCTTTAGAACCTTTTGGTTAAAGCATCGGTTGATGGTTGCGTAGTATTGGGCACCAGGGTTCGCCCTCGCGTGGCTCGATACGAAAACCTCACTTGGAATAGACTTACTCAATGGAGTTGATTGACTGTCAAGAATGTATGAAATTGACACGTGCATCAAACAGTTGAGAAAGTTCCATAACTCCAGGACTTTGTTTTAAACCTTGTGTCGGTGATCACGTAGTATGGACTCCCGAGAAAATCTGCTCTCGTGGGTTGTCGATACGAAGATCTCACCCAAAATAGATTCATATGGCGGAGTCAATCAACCGTCATGCTTATGGCGCGTGTGATGAACAGCCATATGAGTTGATAACTTTGGGATCCCTAAACTTTAGAGTCTACCCAGTGAATTCTTGATCTGAGTATCCTCCATCTGTACCTTGGACTCATGAGACTTTGATCTTGTGATCCTGGATTCTGACATTGCATATCATTACATTTGCATCATTTATTCATTTTTGCATTTCATTCCAAAAAGCCAAAAACTTATTTTCATGTTCCTCATCTTCAGTAAATCAAGCTGGTTTCCCGACGCCCGTATCGAGCTAGACGACCGTATCTAACTAGAGCCAACACTAGAAGACTGATGGACGTGATTCAGGAAGAACAAGCTGCTATGAGGGAAGAGATTGACTCGGTCAAGAGCAAGATTGACCAGATTTATGAGACGTTGCAATCTTTGGCAAGAATGGAAGAACATCGCGAAGCTGCTGCCGCAATGAACAATGCTCAAGTGCAAGGATCTACCTCATGAGTAATGCCTTCAGTTCCAGTTCCAAATCCTTTGGTCTATGGTTTGCCTCTAGGCTTCACTCCTGCTGTTGAAGAGGTCACTTCCCAACCAATACCTGCTTCTGGTGTCACTGTTGGTGTTATCCCTCAGGCTCAACCTATTCCAACTCCCGTCCAGTTTCCTCAAACTGAAGAGAATCATCAAGTTGAGTATGAGATGCATACTGCTGTTCCAATCACCAATCCTCATGCTGTTCAAGAGTCTGAAGCTATGAAGATGTGTCGCGAGTTGGCTGAAAAACTCCGAATCATGGAAGGACACAACTCAACTTCTCTGAGTGCCGCAGACATGTGTTTAGTTCCAGATGTTGTGATCCCTGCTAAGTTCAAACTTCCAGAGTTTGAAAAATACAAAGGCCTCAGCTGTCCTGAGCTTCATTTGAGGATGTACTGCAGGAAAATGGCCGCTCATGCCAAAGATGACAAGCTCATGATCCATTGCTTCCAAGACAGCCTGTCTGGAGCGTCTCTAGAATGGTACATGCAGCTCGAACGCAACAATGTTCGTACTTGGCTTGATCTATCTGATGCATTCAAAAAGCAGTACAAGTACAACACTGACCTTGCTCCTAACCGTACTCAACTTCAGAGTATGTCTCAAAAGGAAAGCGAATCCTTTAAAGAGTACGCCCAACGCTGGAGGGAGCTAGCCGCCAGAGTGCATCCGCCATTGGTTGACCGTGAATTGATCGATATCTTCATGGGTACCTTACAGGGGCAATACTACGAGAAGCTGATCAGCAGTGTATCTTCTGGATTTTCGGACATGGTGATGGTAGGAGAAAGAATTGAAGAAGGTCTAAAAAGCGGAAAGATCCCAGGAGGTTCTAGCAACCAAACCAATGCCAAGAAACCTTTCAACGGGTACAAGAAGGGCGAAACAAATGCCGTTTCTGCTGCAAGTGGGAATTTTCAACAGAGTGCACCTGCACCAGTTCCCTACTATCAGTACCCCTATGTTGCTGCTGCGCAATATGCTCCTATGCCATATCAGCCAGCTCCTTCAATGCCTTATCAGCAGGCCTTTCAAGCTCTATTGCCGTCTCAGATGGCTCATCAACCACGTCCACCTCCAATGGTTGCAGCCGCGCAATATGCGCCCAATCCATACCAGCAACAGGCTTATCAACCACGGCCTGGTCAACAACAACAACGCGCTCCTCAACAGCGTCCACCATATCAGCCAAGAAGGCCTGAAAGAACCTTTGATCCCTTGCCTATGACACATTCTGAAATCTTTAATCAGATGATGGCAAAGGGAACTCTTGTTTTAAAAGACTTGCCACCACAAACTGGTACTGCCCGAGACTATGATGCCAATGCCCGCTGTGAGTATCACAAGGGTGCTCCAGGTCACACGCTCGAGAACTGCAAATCGTTCAAGCACAAGATTCAAGATCTGATCGACTCTAAGGATCTCACCTTCACTCCGAGAAATCCAAATGTCCAGAACGATCCCATGCCGTCACACGGTACCAACAAGTAAAGACATTTGAAGGGGTTGTTGAAGACCAAGCTGAGTAGTCTCCAACTTTGAAGTATTCAATCAAGAGAAGTTCAATTCCTCAAATCAAGGCAGCCAGTGCCATTTATTATTTCTGCATTCCTGTTATTTTGTAATGTTTGTTTAAGTACTATTTGCTCTGAACATTGTTATTTGTTCTTGGTTATGTTAATGTTATGTTTATGCATGTTTTGAATTAATCTATTCGCATTCGCTCATCATTTATCATTTATCGCAAAATCACAAAAATATTTCCCTCACTTCACTTTAGCAAATATTTGAGGGAGGATGATGAAAACAAAATACCCATAACTGTTGCGGTATGCTTTCGGATAAAACCTCGTCAATGATGTACAAGCATTCTTTCAAATCCCCAAACACTGGAGATATAAGGAGTTAATCCCTAGTCAACCACTTCGAGCCTAGAAGTAGGAGTTTCTTTCGGATACAACCCTTACATTTAACCCGGGGCAGGGTAGTTGTTCAGTTAACATGACTACACCTTCGAATCGCAAGATGAGATATCCCGTCAGAGGACCATCAACAAATGACTTGGCAGTCACAACATTCAAACAAAAAGAAAAGAAAAGAAAAAACACTAAGTTGAGCACCCGAAGGGAGACTTAGTCGGAAAAAAAATCAAAAGAGGAGCTCGAATCCTCAGCAAAAACAAAGCAAAGATCAGGTGACCACCAAAACAAAATCAAAGGGGCACCAACAACACCAGCAAAAAAAGATGACTGCCACTTCCAAGCAAATATCGAAGCTTCATCTTCACTCTTGCAAAGTCAAAACAAATACATATGCAAAGTTAACTGAATGTAGGACTGGAGAACATTACGAAGAAGGGGTGGTACAAATCAAACTTTGAGCCTTATATCCTTTATTTCTCAAACCATTAACCAGACCACGTTACAACCCTCAAAAGTCCTAATTGAGGCAAGGTTTATTTTGAAAGCATGCTACCAACAAGGTTGCGTAAATTGACTCCCATATATTTGCTAATCTTCAAATCTCGACTGCACATTATTCTTGCTGCATCTTTCACGCACTTTCTAAATCAGCACCTCGTTTGGGCTAACGGTCCATTCGTCACACTTCCACAGCATTCAAATAAATTGACTTTTTCAAAACTTACATGAACTTTACATTAACACTACCATTTGCGTATGAATAATTTAATTGCAATTCAGTGCTTGACATCAGTACAATCCCAACAAGAGGCAATCAAAAGAGAATCTTGAATTTCATCGAGACTACCTCAGCAGTCCAATCAGGGACAAAGCATCTTCAACAGCCCAATCAGGGGCAATTTATTTCAAAATCAGCCCAATCAGGGGCAAATTATCTTCAAACAGCTCAATCAGGAGCAGGCGCTTACCAAATCCAGACTCTGGGGCAGATCATTGTCAAAGCTTCCCCGTCAATTTTACAGGCAGGGGCAAGCAAACAAGGAACGAGTCTTCCTCTCTCTTCTCCCCAGCTGGACAAACAGATCTTGCCAGACATTGGCAATCATTCAAAGAAAAATCAGTCTTCATGTGTCAATTAAGTCGCTTCGCTCATCAGCAAGTAACCAAAACTTGGAGCTCTCAGATTCATCTTCTGATCATACAATTGTCAAAGATCAAGTGTCGGGGAATCAAGCCCTCCACCCACCCAAAGTCCAATCATTATTGGCAACTACCAGACCAAAAGTCCACCAAGCTGGCACCTTCCAATCGCTCATATGCATCATTGTGCATCATCAAATATCATACGCATCATTTGCATCAATCATTTACATCAATCATTTTTAACATTTGCATCATATGCATACCTTAAATAAATCAAACCTTTTATTTTCCCCAACAGTTTCAACTTACATCTCAGTGCATAAACATTTGCATCGTATCTCCATCATTATGGAATACCATTTCAAAAAAAAAAACAATCGAGCATACGTGCATAATTCAAGATCCAGGATCAACCCAAGATTCCAGGCCTTTCCCCAGCGGAGGTCAGGATTCAGAGCCAACCGAAGATTCCAAGGATATTCCTAGGTGTTATTCAGTGGACGTCCCCGGTGGATATTTCTCTTCCAAATTATTTAATTTTCTGATCACTCGTCATCCTTTTGGTGTCAGGGTCGCCTTATCATCCTTTTGGTGATAGCGATTATTTATTTTTCTGTTACTCGTCATCCTTTTGGTGTCGGGGTCGCTTTATCATCCTTTTGGTGATAGCGATTATTTAATTTTTGTTACTCAACATCCTTTTGATGTCGGGGTCGCCTTATCATCCTTTTGGTGATAGCGATTATTTATTTTTCTGTTATTCGTCATCCTTTTGGTGTCGGGGTCGCCTTATCATCTTTTTGGTGATAGAGATTATTTAATTCTTGTTACTCAACATCCTTTTGGTGTCGGGGTCGCTTTATCATCCTTTTGGTGATAGCGATTATTTTAATTTTCAGTTACTCGTCATCCTTTTGGTGCCGGATATCTTTATCATCCTTTTGGTGATAACGATTTTATTTTCAGTCAGTTGCCTTATCATCCTCTGTTGATGAAAGATTTTATTTTTCAATTACTCGCTTTATCATCCGTTGATGATAAGTTGATTTATTTTGTCAATTTATTTCTTGCTGTGTCACCCATCATTTCCAATTATTTCATTTGTCGGACAAATTTGGAGTCTGTTAATATCTAATTATCTTATACCTTGAAAGATTGAACGCGAGCCAGTTCATCTCACTCGGTCTAAGCTAATTTGATAGGGGCATCTGTCATACCCCAAATTTGTCCTATTTATTTATTCATCTTCATTTGTAGTTCCATTGATAATTCTTATTCAAAAAAAAATTCAAAAAAGTATAGGGGTTGTTTCTTTCATTTTTGTTATCAAGGATCAGGTATGGCAGTGATAAGTCATTATTCCAATCAAGGTTATCAAGATAAGTGTGGCTTGATTTCAAGTATCATAGATTTGAAAGTTGTTAAATGATCAATATCAGGGTTTCATGCAGATTCAAATTATTATTTCTTTTGATGTTCAAGCCCATTTAGGGGATTCATCTCGAGCACTATGTGGGTTTATTCAAATTCTCGTCCAGCTATGGTTATATGTGATTGCAAGCTATGTCCATTATTTTTTCAAGACATAACTAATTGATGCTTAAATCATGTGTTCATCTCATGATATGATGGAGTTACCTTCAAGACATGTTGGAGTTTGGTTTGGAAACAATAAGTGATTTGTTTTAAAACTTTGATTTATCAAGAAAGTTTGGAACCATGGGCTTTAAAGAGTTAAACTTTATTTTGATGAGTCGTGTCTAAATTGGTCCAAAATCTACGAACATATCCGTTTCAAGACTTTAATGTTGGTTCAAGAGATTTTTTGAGGTTGGATGCAAGTCGTAGTTAAGCTCAGGATCAATATGAGTCAAGTTTTAATTTTTACGGGTAAGAGCCATCTCAAGCCATAATTTGAAGTGTCTCAAGTAATGAATAATTTATGTCCAAATTTGATTAAGCTCGGGCAGGACATTTTGATACAAGTTGTAATAAATTTTGTGCTAAGCATGTGCATGTTATAACGTAATATAATCCCAAAGTCAATTGAAATAGTACAAAATGAAATGACAACTTTTGCTCTCAGCCTTTGAATGTTTACATCCAGTGGTCAAAAGGAAAATTTGCAGTGAGAAGTGATGGCAAGGTACAGTCTAGAACAAGACAAAAGGGAGAAATATCTGAGAAACATACAATCGGTGATGCGTCCTCCACTCTCATCAAATCCGCACAGAGTTGAGATTCTTTTCCTCACCATCAATTGTGTGTAATGAAAGAACAAGGGAATGATTGACATGAGATAACTAAAGCCGTATACAGTAACTTGAAACACCAAACCAGAAATCAAGTCATATTTCAAGGGACATTAAGTTATTAACACAATCAAAGGAGCAGACTCTGCAGCAAGAATCAAAGTTATATGAGTAGTCCGAAATTATTTTAACAACGGTAAAACCAAGTTATTGTAATAGTAAGATGAAGTTTTACCACAACAAGATCAGAAAAGTACAGCAGTGAAAACAATCAATGTCCAGCAGTAAGAATATGTAATAACAAAGGCCATGATATTCATAGTGAGAAGAGAATCGTAAAGAGGTATGTAAACGACATAACCTTGTTACAAGTAATCTCGTCCTTGATGCTTGAAGCATAGGTTCATCAGTATACCACCTTCCAAGTCTTCAGAATTTCTTCCACCCCCTAGGTCATCCATCATCATCTTTGTGACCTACGGAATACAAGAGAGATTAACGAAAAGTCATAAACCAGGATATCCAGAAATTTGAGAATGAGGAACAACATCCATGAGCAAACAAGGTTTTATAGCTAAGAGAGTGTATAATAACAAGAGACAAGGTTCATATCACAAAGACTCATCAATCTCATGCCAAACAATTCCAATTTACACATGAAAAATAAGGATCCAAATTACCTAGGCCAGTATAATGGCATTTCATCCACTCTTCAAGAAATCGATCCAACAGTACCAGCATCCTTCACACATTCGGCTTTCCTTTCGACTGCGCAGTCACCTAGTTGTTTCTTGTTATAAAGCTGCAAGTTCGCTAGGCGGTCCTTCATCTTCGATGTATGCTACCGTACCATATGCTTAGGAAACACAACTGGTGTCTCTTTCGATTTTCTCAAATTCTACAGCGGATGCGCAGCACGCTCCAGTTACCACTAGCTCAGGAATCTGCTGAGCAAAACCTATCACACATTGAATCAAGTCAGGCTAATTAAGAAAAATTCAAAAAAAGAGTTCCTGCAAGAACACAGCAGGTATTACCTCATTTCAATTCAAGGCCATTAGAATACAGGGCAATCTTCCATGAGTATTTGCTGCTACGGAACTCCGTCGTTTCTGCAAGCATCCACAAGGCAAAGATAAATGTGGTTTAACAATTTCATCAACATTGAAAAGCAAGTTTTGTAGCAGTTAAAATAAAAATTCACAGTAGTAAAAAGAGATTTACCTCAGTAAAGTCTCCAGGGAAAACTCAGCAGAGGGACCACCTCCCTTCTAGAATCATTACAGACAAAAGGAGAATGAGTCATTGTCACCTGAGGACCCCACAAAATCATTGAAGGATTCTTTCTAACGGAATGAAAATTCCAGCTCACACGATTTCTTCTTAAAGGATCCCTTCATTCACATGTATTTCAGCTCTCCTATATATAGCCTCATCATTGGTAATCATTGGGGGATAAAAAACCCTAACGGCCAACACAGAAAAGAAAAACCTAACATCTTCTGCCACCCCTTTCAAACCATCGGAACCACCTTCGAAAAAGCACCACAAGCCCTTCACCGCCATCACCTCATTTGAAACAGAACCGAATCTGCAGACCTTCACCAACACCCTTACCTCTACAAACCCGAACGCAACCCAATCTTCACCTTCTTCCATAAAAAAAACCACCATAGCCACCGTCCGCAAAGCAACTACCTCAACCGGACCACCCTTCAGCCACTGACCACCGTCAAAAAACCACCAACAGAACACAGCCGGAACACCATCTCACCACCGAAAACTCGAGCTCACCATCTCTAAAACTCACCACTTTCTTCATCCACCATTTTCTCCAAATCCGGCCAACACCCAATATTTCCAAATCTCAGAAACCAAACGCAGCATCAACACCACACAAAACCAAATAAAATCCATAACTATCTCCTTCACCACTATAAACGAATGAAAACAAGTTGAAACCATTTTCCGACCCGCACAAACCCTTTTGGCACCATACGAAAACCACCACCACGGTGAGAGCACCGCAACCGAGAAAAACACACAAACAGAGTCGGATCTCGGAACTTCATCTTTAAACCGGATCCAAAACATGGTGAGAGAGAGGTTGACATAGTAAGACGCCGCCGGCGATCGAAATCCAGTGCGATTAAGAGAGCATCGCGAGAGTGAGAAGCACGAGCCGAAGAAGTAGGAGACCGCCGTGAGAAAGATGTGGAGTTCGAACACGAGAAGGGCGAGGTCCGTTGCACCGCCACGATTTTCCGCCGAGAGACCAAGTGAGTAAGGCCGTTCGCGTTTCCCTTAAGCAGTGAGTATGCGTTGCCCTTTTGACTCGTGTGCTGTTACTTTGTGAATAATATCTCTGCTGATGGTAGTTATTGATTTATTTTCTGCCTTTTGTTTATATTTTTCACCATGGTTTTAAAAAATAATACATGAAGACTGAGCTTTATTTTCCTAAACCTAGTTTTATTTAGTCTTGGGCCTTTGTGCCCATTTGCCAGAACCTGGTTCTTACTAATCAAACCTTGCCAAAACCAGCGACCCCCTTTCATTTTCTTGTTTCATATATATATTCTTACTCTAGTTTATTTTCTTATTGTTTTCTTAGAATACTATTTAGGTAGTAATTTGTCAAAAAAAAAACTTGTTTCTATTTCATTATATATAGATTTTTTATTTGATTTTATTTCTTAGTTAGTATTTTTATTTTTATATTTTTTGTTTTAAAGACATATGTGACTTTTTTAATTTTATTTTCTTAGGGCCGATGATATTATAAAAGGCTGTTTTCGCCCGATTACATTTAATCGGTGATGAGCGGTCGATATGAGGCCCTATTTTATTTTATTCTATTATTTTGAACAAAAACACTTGTAATACAATTTGATTCATTTTATTCATTATTTTATTCACTATTTAATTAATTTATTTATTTATATTCATTATTCCATTTAATTATTTAATTCATTATTCATTATTTTATTCTAACAAATTCAATTTATTCATTTAATTTCGCATTTTAAATTTACGTTTCGACTCCTTATAGAACGGTTCCCATTTTGAACCGATTCTAAGGCAGTTCACGAACAAAATTTCGTCGCGTCCCAAAAGGTCCAACGCCTCCGAATAGTTGCGCTCGAAAAAGGTCCAACGCCTCCGAATAGTTGCGCTCGAAAAAAGGTCCAACGCCTCCGAATAGTTGCGTCCCGATTAAACAGGCTGAACGCCTTCGAATAGTTCAAACACACTGCACACACGCTTTCTCTTGGGCTAATTACAACGAGACCATTTATTTTTCGCAATCCCCTGTATTTATTTTGTACCCCTCTCCCATTATTTTGTACGCATTTTATTTTCCGCATTTATTTAATTCTGAATCCTTGGTCCAACGCCAAGCGATTGCACTTGCACACTTGCACTTTATTTTCCTGTTATTGTTTCGTTATTAGGATCCACTTTACCCTGCGAGCCGAGTGCATTGTGCCTCGCTGACAAAACTACAAAAATAAACTCCATTTGCATGCACCCTCTAAACCTCAAAAAAACCAAAATATTCTGATTAGATCCAAACCCTTGATCCAACGTCAAGCGGCTTTAGGAAATAAAAACACTTTAATAAATACGAGAAGATTTGTACGCCACGAGCCTTAAGCGGTAGAAAGGGGGATAACGAGCTTTCGTTACTCGCTCCGATTATTTCGACGCAGGACACCCGTCTTGTTGGGCGAGATAAACTATCCATAGTCTTTAGTGCATTTCAACTCCTAAACCCTTTCATCGACGAAAGGTAATAAAATCAAACAACCATTACCCTTAGTAGGCCGAACTACGAGGCTCTGACTTTCCCATTGCACGCGGGAGTACGTAGGCACGAGGATCTCAATCCTTTCCGAGCACCTAGGTTCAATCTAACTTATAATTCAACTCATTTCCCTCTAGCAAGAAATTCGTTTAAGCATAGACATCCTTTCCCGCGCGTTAACTTAGATGGTTCCCATCGAGTACGATGGATGTAGGGGGTGCTAATACCTTCCCCCTGCATAACCGACTCCCGAACCCAGGCAATGGTTCCGTTGACCTTTGTCCTCATCCTTCTCCTCCCGGGTTGTATCTATATCTTCCCTTTCCCATTTCGGGAATAAATAGAATTAGGTGGCGACTCTTCAGTCCGTCCGGCGCGTGACTCCGTCCATTCGGATCGCGTAAGGTCGTATTTTTCGGGGTACGACACTTAGAGATAAGATTGTCCTTACTATTAGTTAGTAAGTAATCTTACCTTTGGATGTAAGGGACATACGTAGGGTCGCCGTATGGTCATAGAAGGCAACATGTAAGGGTGTCTTAGCAACTCGAAGGGACTATAATCATTTTTTGTAGGGTCATCGAGGGACGAGATCATTTATTTGTAGGCAACTCGAAGGGACATCGAGGGACTATGATCTTTATATCGAAGGGACTTGATGATTTTTATTTAGGCAACTTTTCTAAGACATCCCTACGTTCGAGGGACTTGACCACTTTTTTCGTAAGACAACAAGAGGGGATACCCAAAAGGTGCATGTGTGAAAAGTGTGTCATATTCCGATATTTATCTTTGGATTAGTGATCTAAATCCAATTTTTTGTTCACATGCATTGTTTTCACACCCTATTATTACTAACCACGCAATTAATAATTTATGAAATTAAAAAAAACGAGAATAAATCCTAGGTACATGATTTAAACTGGGGGGTACAGAAATTAAAATGCGGAAAATAAAAACCCTAGACTATTATAAGGCCTTGGGAGAGTTACATAATTGAGGAGTGCAGAAAGTAAAATCCTAATTAGACTATTACATTTCATAGGCAGTTACATAAGTAAAAAGAAATTGTGGAAAAAATAAATTACAAGTCTTTTTGGCACCTTTACATTTTTCTAGAAATCGTAAAATAATTGAATCGAAAAGATCAGAAGAATATGGAGTCTTTGAGATGAGAGGAGGATATATCTTAATTGTTGAGAATATTTTTATTTTTTTGATACATACTATTAGAAAAATAAAAAAATAATAAACAAAATTAAATAAAATCATTGCAAATTTTAAAATAATGGAAAATAAGAAAAGCGATCAAAATAAAATCTAAAAAATATTAAAACAATGTTAAAAATCTAATAAAATCAAATAAAGAGCGCACAATTGTTTTCTGATTTTTATTTTAGAATATAGAAATAGAAAATAAATCAAATAAAATAGAAAAAAGAGGAATTTGCGATTTTGAGGGTCAAAATCTTTTAAAATTCTATTCTAAAAGAGTATTGTTCTTCGATTTTTTTCTCAACTTCTGGAAAAAAAAATTAGGAGTAAATCGAAATAGTAGCACTTCCAAACTTACCTGACAGGCTGGAATTCTTACCACTACTGCAACCCGCAAAGTGTCGGCAGAAAATGATTACAGCAGATTAACCAACAATTTAGTTCTCCATGGTGCCCTAACAATGACATATTTTAATTCTTGCATTATGTTTCATAAAAACCTAATCAAGACATGTATATATATATATATATATATATATATATATATATATATATATATATATATATATATATATATATATATGATAATGAACATAATTATATGAATAAAATTGATGTAAATGAAGTGTAATACAGATTTAAAAGATAAAAAAGTTAAGGAACGACCATGGCGTGTAGCATGTGTTTCAGGTTGTTCCATCCTTCAAGAACAATATGAACGGTCTCCTAGGATGATTTTAGGAAGGAACAAATGTGAAAAGAAGGTTCAACTTGCTGCAAATTGTTTTATAGTTTGGCCTAGTTTTCACACTTTTTGGAATTTCTCTTAGGGTTTTTTTAGAGCATGGATTTCGTGTCATTAACTTGTGGAGGTAATTAGTATTTATAGTGGAGGTAATTTTGATCAGAATTCGGGCTTGGGTGAAGAATATTTGATTTGATATTCAATGGTAATTCCAATCTTTGTTTTTGCATATTTGATTATGATATACTTCCTCTTTGGTCTTGCACGAATTTTGGATCCATATAATGATAATAAACATCAAAATCTGATCCCAAAATAAATCATGGATCAAATATTTGATTTTTCAATATTTATTTTAATTAAAATTGAATTTAAATAAATTAAATCCAATAAAATATAAAATAAACATAAAAAATCAGAATATATGATTTATGGGTCGTGGATCATCTCATGATTAAGTTTGGATTATAAAAATATGGGCCCATTTGGCAAAAACTTAAGTTTTGGTCATTATTTGTCTTATACACCTCCTCAAATTTGACCAACTTCAACAATGCATAACTCTCTCAATTTTTATCCCATTGATGTGTTCTTGGGCTTTTTAGAAATATTAGAGTATCCTATAACTACTCCTTTTGGTCCCATGTCTATTTTGTCTTCCATGTTCAAGTTATGAGCTTTTAAAAAAGTTGACTTTTTGTTGACTTTTCAAAGGACTTGTAATGTCTTGGCTCATATCTCTCAAATGAAGCATTTCTGGCATTGGCTTGTGAGACACAAAGTTGTAGGGAATTAAATTTACTTCAAAATGAGCTTTGATCAGGAAAATTCTGATGAAGCATTTGAAAGTTATGGTTGGTCAAAGTACAATTGACTTTCCCTTAAGAAACCCTAATTTAGTAACTTCAGACTTTTGATGAATTTGAGGTTTTCTTGATGAATCATGATCAACCCTTGATCAAATGATGAATCTTACTTCATAATCTTGATTTTGACCAAAAATCTTGAAATTTGACTATATGTTGACCACAGTTGACTTTTTGACCAAGTTAACCGATTTTTGATTATCTGAGCATCTGACTTGTAGGGAAAGCCTTGAAACTTGACACAAGGATTCTCTGAAGTATGTGGGACACCGTGAAGTCCACTTGAGGCTTTGGAAGTCCAATTTTCTTTGAGAAACTCAAAACCCTAATTTAAGATCCATTGCTTAGGAGGAGGCTTTGTCTAATGAAACCTTGAATCCCTTTGAGCAATTGAGAATCTTGTGACCATTAGGAGACCTCTTGAGACATATTGTCTTGAATATTTGAGGGAAAATTTGGGGGTACAACAACTGCCCCTATTCAATTTTCTGAAACCTGAGGAGTTAGATTGACATGCATGTCATCCGTGACCTGAAGGTGGAAGAGAATTGAACACTTAAAGCCCAAAAATTTCCACTCGCCAGTGTGGAGTAACATTGTTGGTTGATTGTATTGCTTGAATGGGCTTAAAGATTCCATTCAGAGTAATTAGAGATGGGCTTATAGATGCCATCCAAAGTGTCTATTGATAAGAGTATTAGAATGTGTCTATGTTTGACTATATCTGAATGTTGTTACTGAACTAAGTATCAGAACTAGATCTTTGCTTTGATCGTCTCTGAACTGTCTCTCTAAAATATCCCGAAGTAAGTATCAGAACTAGATCTTTTCTTTGATCGTCTCTGAACCGTCTCTGGAAATCATCCTGAACTAAGTATCAGAACTAGATCTTCGTTTCGACCGTCTCTGAACTATCTCTGGAAAATGTCAGAACTAAGTATCAGAACTAGATATTCGTCTTGATCGTCTCTGAATTGTCTTTGGAAAATGTCCCGAACTAAGTATCAGAACTAGATCTTTGTTTCGATCGTCTCTGAACTATCTCTGGAAAATGTCAGAACTAAGTATCAGAACTAGATCTTCGTCTTGATCGTCTTTGTACTGTCTCTGGATAAATATCCTGAACTAAGTATCAGAACTAGATCTTCGTCTCGATCATCTCTGTGTTATCTCTGGAAAAAAAATATCCTTAACTAAGTATCAGAATTATATCTTCGTCTCGATCATCTCTGAACTGTCTCTAGAGAATACCCTGAACTAAGTATCAGAACTAGATCTTCGTCTTGATCGTCTCTGAACTGTCTCTGGGGGGAAATATCTTGAAGTAAGTATTAGAACTAGATATTTGTTTCGATCGTCTCTGAACTGTCTCGGGAAAATATCAGAACTAAGTATCAGAACTAGATCTTCGTCTTGATCGTCTCTGAACTATCTCTAGGAAAAATATATTGAACTAAGTATCAGAACTAGATCTTCGTTTTGATCGTCTATGTACTGTCTCTAGGAGTCGACAATGTTCCTCTGATCACAAACTATCCTGATAAGGCAAAGTTAGTTTTATGCGAGGTTATTTGATGTATGCATGGCATTACGTTCTTAACGTAGATGAGAATGTCGTATGCATTATGGATGTGTATGCCATAATATGTTGTGAATGATGTATGGATGAATTATGTAGTTGAAGCACATTAGTAGCTTCGTATAACAAAATTCTAGCTGGGGAAAATAAATCCCGACTCGTTTTCTGAGGATTATGAAGACATTGTTCTCGTCTTGTTTTAGAATATTGTACTTAGGATTTTTCGACTTTCGTTCGTCGTACTTTTATTGAAAGATTAAATTCCTGAATAACATGACTGGGGATAAAAGAGACGGACATTCCCCTGAGAGACTTATCCGACCAAGTGTCAATTCTTATGAGGATATCAGGATTGAGAGAAATCTGTCTGGGACTTTGTAGAGATGGAAGTACAAGAGGCTACCCGAAATACTTCACTGGAATAAATCCGTAAAGATTACTTTGTGGGATAAGCCTGTGAAGATCTGTTGGATATGAACTTTGCTGGGGATTCAAACCTCCAAGAGTCTTTAGTAAATTCTATTATTTTAATTTTGGTAAATATCAATCATATTCGAAAGCATATATTCATTCAAAGTAATCAATGGATTCAGAATTTCTGATATTCTCGACTTCCCCGAGTAATTTTCTAGGAATTATTATGACTGAATCCGAAGACATGATACTGACAACATCTGATACTATTGGCATAGACAATCAATTTCCACAATGGATTCTACTGAAACCCAGTATAAAGGTAATTTAATGAGAGGAATGTACTTTCGAATTGCGGTGGATCGTGTACGCCCTGGGTAATGGTTAAGGATCTTGCAACTGAATTTGATTTGATTAGATTTGAAAAGAGAGCGTTGCTCCTAGCTGAGGATGATTTATCCCAGAATGCAAGTATTTGAAAAGAGATGCCTCAAGAGAAATAAACAAGATGCCCCATAATAATATGCTCCTGACATCGTGAATCCGATAATGTTACCTTTGGCAATTCAGATGAGGAGACATGCCCCTGGCTATTAAGCATCGTTGAATCTTGACCTGACTGCCCCAAATGAATTGTAAAATACCATGGCATGTCCCCTTGATTGAAAGATAGTGATTGTGCCCCTTGTATACATTGGCTTTGATCCAACTGAGTCGGGCCCAAGAAGCAACTTTGTCTGTCGGAAGGACTTTGGTTTATTGAATGTTCATCATGTAAGCTTTTCTGCTGTCAAACACTTAATCGTATGCAAACAATGATATTCAAAATGCAACTCTTATGTCTGTCTTGAAGTTTTGAAAAAGAATTATTTTAGCAAAACAATATGTAAAATCTGTGATATTAACTCAAGATTTATACTAAGCCCTAAAGAAGTCTGGATACCTTTTTGTAGCAATACGCTTTCGAACTAACCGTGCTTCAGTTAGGACTTTTAAAGGGTTGTAACGTGGCCTGGTTCACAGTTTAAGAAACAAAGGATAAAGGCTCAAATTTTATTTGTACCCAACCCATCCTTCGTGATGTTCTTCAGTCCTATGTTCAGTTAACTTATGCATTGAGGCTCCAAAGGAGTTTGGAATTGTAACATTGACATCTGCGATGGATCAGAAACCATAAGTTTATTTGAAAAGCCAGTCATCTTTTTTTGTTTGAGGATTTATGGTGACCTCTTTTTTTTTCTTTTGACTTTGTTATCCCTTCTTTTTGCCTGAACTGTTTGTTTCAAGATTACAGTCAGCGGGATGTCTCAATTTTTACTAATTCTCTTTCATAGGTTTTGACTTAGTGAGTTTTTCTTTTGCTAGATATTGACTGTCGGACTTAATGATTATAGGGAACCTTCATTAGTTGTGTACAAAAGGAAAACTGGCATAATTGAGTTAACCGAGGAACTACCTTGGCCCAGGTTATGATTTGCGTGAGAATGAAAACTCCTACTTCATAGGCTCAAAAGAGTTGACTAGGGATTAACTTCCTTATATATCCACTATTTAGGAATCGAAACAATGCATGCACATCTTCAGCATAGTCTGTTCAAAATAATACTATATGAAATTATGGTATCGTCTTCGTCATCCTCCCTCCAAAGGCTTACAGCTTTAACAAGAGTTAAATATCACAAAAGAGAAGTAAGAAGAAAAGTTTAAATATAGTGAAACAAATGGATTAATTCAATACAAACATATGCAATGCATTATCTTGAAAACAAAAGTCTGACATAATAGTAAGTGTTTAAGTCGACAAAAGAAATTACAAATGAAAATTCAAATGTTCTCAAAGCCCCCTCCTCTAAACTTGTCACTCCAGATGTCTGACAGCTTTGATGTTTGATGGACGATAGGAGAATTCAACTAGTCTTCTGGCGTAACCTAGAGGACTCCTTCGTCAACCAGGTCTTGAATCTTATTCCTCAATGCCTAACAGTTATTAGTGTAATGTCCATGACAGTGGAGTGATGTACACACCTTGCATTGGGATTATAGCAAGGAGAGGAAGTATTGGGATTCTGAGGAGGTTCTTTCAAGGTAATCAACTTCATCTCCAACAAGCATTACAATGTTTGCGACATTGGCATGTTAATTTTGATAAACTGTCTTTTATGTTCCTTGTGTTGAGGTGGATTAACCCTATAAGACCTTCTTCTTTTAATTGAAAGACTATCAGTAGGAACTTGTCTCTTTTCTTCTCTTATCCTCTTCTTCTTTTCAACCAAGTCAACTTGTTTCATCGGAGGTTGAATGATGATTAGATTCCCGACTCCATTGTCTTGAAGTTTATTGACGAAGACTCTTAGCTCTTCTTGCCCCTGGGCTAAGTTTTGGATAAGAGCCACCTGACCATTCATCTGGATTCTCATCTCTGCCATCTCAGCTTGCAGTTGTTCCAACTGATCATCCTTGATGTCTTCAGGATTCTCCTTTTTCATGTCCTTAGTGAGGAAGGCTTTCAACTCTTCTTGCCCCTTGGACAAATCCAGGATCACTTATTGAAATTGAGTATTATGGGTTTGGAGATCTTTTACAAACTGTTCGAGAGCCATTTCCGCTGAAATAAATAGCGAGAAAATAAGAAACCTGTCACAGAAACCTATTATCTGATGGTATGGCATGTTATGCATATGCAATGTTTTCAAGGACCACGTAGGATTTAAATTTGTTAAAGGAAAACAAAAACAAAAATCTTATTAGTAAGTTTAAAATAAAATTGCCCCTTGGGCTTATAATGAAGGAAAACAAAAAAGCTACAAAGAAAATAATCATTTGAGACTCAAGTCTCCCATGGATGCTTCCTCTTTGTGTTGAGATATGTATTGAGGTTCCGCTCTTCGTGAAATTTCCTTGTTAGCTCCAACACTTTCTCTTTGCTAGCATTGGACTGAGCCTCAAAAGTATCCCTTTGCTCCTTCAGTTGGATCCAAGATTTATGCAGCTCTTCCAGGTCAGTAGGCATGTCAGGATGAAGAATGGTGTAAGGAACATCTCCTTCAAAAATAGGCTCAACAATCACCGGTAGAACACCAGGATATGGAATCATAAGAGTTTGAGCACGAGACCGCACCCATCTAAGGTAAGGCTCCATAGGGATGGAGTATTTTGGTGTCAGAGTATTACAATTAATCTTGTTCACCATGCTCCAAGCACGTATAAACCTTTGACAGTAACATCGAAGATCACTGTCATAATTGAACACAATACCTTGAATAATCATGTCATGAGGACCATCACTCTGAGCATAACCAAATTGACTTAGTGCTAAAGAAGGATTATAATTAATGCCTCCTATGATGCCAAGGAGTGGCACATTAGGGAACTTTCCACAACGGTCAATGATAGTGATATTTCCCATAGATCGGGAACACCAATGAATATCTGAATGAGAGAGTGACATTATCCTTCTAGAATATCTCAAACCTTGTTCATTCTTCATTACAGATCGAGGAAGATGTGAAATAAACCACCTTGATAGTAGAGGTATGCAGCACATCAGAGTTCCTCGTGCCTTCGTAGTTGTCGCTCCCACCAAATGACACCGGGGCCAGAGGGGTACAGACGCGAACGGTCGGCGAAAGAGGAGAGAACACACAGGGGTGAACTCAGAAAGACAAGAGTCGCCAGCTAGGCATTTTTATCCCGGAGGAAAGGTAATGCTGCATAGACCTAAGAAAGAGATGGATAAGATGGTTGCGAACCAGAAAGACTGAGAAAGGGGGTTGGTTACAACCTGGGAAGGTATTAGCACCCAGATTGTCCGTCGTACTCGAAGGGATCCACGCTTAAAAGATTTGTGTTTTAAAGGGGTAGTGTCGGTGTAATTTGTGTATCAAAGCTGGAAAGAATACAAGTGTCAGTGTAAAAGAAGTGTGGAGTGTATAAGTGAAGTGTCAGTGTAAGGACAAGAATGAAATGCTCAAGACTATGAGGCTTAAAGAATAATGCTGGAAATAGGGGGGATATACAGAGACTTTTGTTCGATAACTGTTAAGTTATGCCTACGTATCCTCTCGTGCAATGAGGAAGTCAGAACACCGTAGTTCGACCCAAAGAGACTGAAAGATAAATTGACTGATGAACTGCTTATTTGCCTATGCTCAAGTGTATGACCTGTCTGGCTCAGGTGCAAACTGTCTTGCATTAGACGGAAGAAGCGAGTTCTCGTTTGTGAGTGAGTATGATGAGAAAAGAATCCCGAAGGAGACGATTATTGTTTGTTTTTGTGTTTTCAGTCTTTTATTGCTTTTGGAAATTGGTCATAAGAAAATGAGCTTAAGCCTAAACCAAGGGATTAGTAAACTCATCACATCCTCCCTCTGATTAGGGGTAATGAGAATACCTTAAGCGTGAAGTCAGCATCTCACACTTAATCACCCTGATGTAGGATTAAGATCATTAACCTACTTGTAATTATTTAGATGTTTTTGGTGTTTTTGTTTAGTGTTAAGTAATGAGTTTAAGCCATAATTAAGGATTTAATGGACCCATTACACCATCCTAATAGAAGGATAATAGATGAGAACATTTAAGCTGAGGAAGATACCTCAACTTAATCTATGATTAGGGATTAACCTCATGATAAAACAAAGCCTTTATTAAAGTGGATTTTAGTTAATGATAAGATGAAGAAATGATTTTTATGGTTTGTAAGACAACTTGAGGGGGACTTGTCCATTAACACTAGGGTTAGTCCTTCTTAACCAATTAAGGAAGAATTAGAACCCTAATGCAAGGCCCAAGTTACAAGCTTGATGTCTTGATGATTATTAAGTGAGTTGATTAAAGGATTTAAACACATTAAGGGTTTAACACTTAGGATTAAAGTTATACACTCCATCCTAATAGAAGGATGCAGGCATAAGCTTAATCACAAAGCCTTAAAACCTTTAGGGTTTAGTCCCTGATTATGAGATGAGAAGAGAAGACTCAATGATGACACAAAGGTAAAACTAAATGGGGGGGACTAATTAAACCCTAATTGTGATCATGTTTGGTTGTTCCTAGGGTTTGTGAGGCTCAAGAGGAGAAATCTTCAAGGAAAAGCCACCAAGGAAGAAACAGATGAAAGGAGGAAGAAGCAGAAGAAGCAAGACAACTTACTTCACTTAAGAAGATAAGTTGCTTGAAGAAAGAAAGAGGGGAAGGAGAATGAATGAGCAAGCTCACTCTAATTCACAAGTAAAATGCAGCAATGATGCACAAGAGAGATGAGAAGGGATTATGAGAAGTGAAGGCAAATTCACTTCTCAAACAACTTACCACTTGAAATGTTAGCATAAGAAATGAAATGCAATGCAAATGAGATGAAATGTGATGATGCAAACCAAAACCAGGAGCAAGAACATGAAGTTAATGATGCTAAGAGATGATACAAACATGAGGCAAGGCATGGGAATGATCAAACAAGCATAAGGATGCAAATGAGGCATGCATTGAACCATGAATGTACATGAAAAGTTATGAAATGCAAATGACATATAACATGGCAAATGAAAGATGCAATGATCAAACATGATTCTAATATGTTCTAAGATGTATTATGCTTTATGTGAATGCACAAAATGTCATGGCAAGTCAAATGGATGCAAGCAAATGGGAAATGGATGCAAAGGAAGGCACAAATTAGGGTTACATGCATCATACAAAGCAAAAATCCAAAACCAGAAGCAAATGACATGATAAAAATTTGAAAATGCAATCAAAGATACCCTAAACCTATACACACTCACTGCCCAAAGGAGGGGATCCAACTCTTAACCTAGTGTAAGTTATGAATTTCCTAAGATTGCTAGGGTTTTAAGGTACTTCAACAAGAAAAATGCTTAACAAATTGAAAATGCAAGATCAATTCAAACCAAATTTATCCTATAAACTACATGCTATGCAAGATGCAATGCCAAAAGAATCATCATTCAACTCTCAATGGTTAGGCAGAAAGGCATTTTTGAAGTTTGAAATAAAATATTGCCTAAAAATGAAATTAAATCCAATGAAAATGATCAAAAGGCATCAAGAACAAAAACGAAATTTGGTTTAAGAGTTGAACAATGTTTCTAAATGTTTCTAAATGCTATGTGAATTTTTTTGTGATTTTTAAATACCTAAATGTATTTTTAATTAATTAATTTTCATTAACTAATTAAAAATAAACATTTAAATGATTTAAAAATGATTTTTAATGCAAAAAAATAAAAATAAAAATATTTTTGGGCTTTAAAAATTAATGAAAACTCTGACAAAAATTTTCATAATTTTTAAATGATTTTAGCTATTTTAAAATAAATATGCAAAACAAATAAGAAAAATATGAAAATAAATGAATTTAATGGAAAAGTCAAACAATCCAAAGGATGAGATTCAAAGTCAGAGGGCGGGAGTTGACTGGCGCGCGATTCAGTGGCTAGGATTGATTCTGGCAAATTCAAATTTTAATCCTAATTAATTAAAGTTAATGACTGGATTAGGGCTAAATCAAAGGATCTGGGCCGTTCACAGCGCGCGGGAAGTTGGATCCAAAGGCTAACATTCAAACTCAGCTAAACCCTAACCCTAATTTAATCACTTTCAGATGACCGGAACAATGGTTCCGGTCATCTTCTCCGGCGAGACGAAAGATGGAACTCTCTCCCTAGGCCATTTCTGGAGCTCTAAAGCTCCAGATCAAACCTTCTAACCTCCCTGAATCCAAACCTAACCTCAAAACAAATTTCTATGACCTACAAAACAAGATTCGAATCAAAACTTGAAAAACGGCAAAAGTTTCAGACAACCAGTACATACTCAAATCTTAACCATTTCAAAAAGTAAAAACATATGGATGATCAGCAAGGCATAAGGAACAATCTAGAAACTTAAATTTTCATTTCTGGAAAAAAAAGTTCTTGAGGTACCTGAGCTTGAGCTTTCTCAGTTTGCAACTTTCTGGCCAGCTCTTTGCTTCCAATCACCTCCAATGATCCCCCTGAGAAGTTTGCAAGGCTTGGTTGGAGTTTAAAATGGCTGGTTTGTGAGATTGATCAAGTTCTGTTCAGTGAGGGGTGAGAATCGTGTTTCTGATTGAGGAGGTTTCAGGGATGAATGAGGGTAGGGAAATGATCAGGGGAGCATGCTGAGTGATTCTATGAAGTTTGTTTTGATGTTTGATGCTTATGTGATGTGTTTCGAATGAAAATGCATAAGAGGTGAAAACTTGGAGCTATGGCTTGGAGAGTATTTCAGGCTTGTGTGTGTGTTGCTTTGAGTTGTTCTTTGTCCACTTATCACACTGTGATATGTCTGTGGAGTTGGTGTGGCCTATCTTGATTTGTATGGCCCTTTTGCATAAAGTCAATGTTTTGTGTAAGAGAGGTATGGGTAATTGGTAGGCCAAGGACAAAGGGGTGTCCTACGCAGCAAGGAATGAGGAGAACCATGGGATCAATCTTGAAGCCAATTAGCAAGTGGATTAGGGTTTGTATGATGTTTTGCAACTTTGTCCAATTTTGCCCCTTTTGTGATTTCTTGATCCATAAGTCATGAAAATGGGCAAACCTTTGGTGCATTCTGACTTTTAGGCATTGGTTTATGTTTGTACAAAGATTAGAGGTCCATTTGAAAGCACAATTTGCCTTGGCAAGGGGTTTTGCAACTTTGCCTCTTTGGTGCAAGACTTGAAATTATGTGATTTTTCCCAACTTTGACAAGCCATAACTTTTGATCCAAAATGAATTAGAATGAGTTCTTGTACTTTTTGAAAAGGGAATGATCCATTCTACAACTTTCATGACCAAAGTTTTCTCATTTGAAGCATTTTTGAATCAAAAAGAAAGGGTTGAAAAAGTTTCCCAAAATGGCAAGTTTCCATTACAAGTCATTTTCCCAAAAAGGAAACTTTGCAAATGGCTTGAAATTATCCAATTTTGTGAACTTATAACATCTTCTATGATCAAATAAAGATCATACACAATCAAAATGGTGAAGAACACCCCTTGGTTGGGTCATTGGGGGCCTCAGATGCCCTGATTTTACACTGACTTGCTCAAGAAGTCAACCCTTGATCAGATGCCTTCCCCATGGAATTTCTTCATGAAAATTGATATTCATGATCCTTATAACATATAGAGACCAATAGAAACAATAATGACCAAAAAGATTGGAGTTATGGCCTCTGAAACCAAAACCCTAATTCTAGGTCATCTGTGCAGTTAAACCTGGCTCTGCTTCCATGCCTTTCCCAGTTCTTGTGATTCTTTGACTTCCTTGACTTTGTGGGGATATAATATGATGCTTGAACATACATGGACCCCTTTAAAGTGATTTAAGACCTTTGGAATGGCTCAAATGTCTCTTGGATAGCTCAGATCACAAACCCTAGATGCAGATGACTTAGAAGCAATGCAGTGAATCAAAAATGTGGTATGAGATGCTATGATTGAATTTATGCATATGAAAAGATCACAAGCCATGGTGTGAATGGGTGAGGGAAAATTTGGGGTGTTTACAGTAGTATGAGTGTGAAGAGAGTGCAAAATATCTCCAAGCAAGGTAGGCACAGGATTATGAGTCAAAAATATGTTAATGGCGTGTACATCTATGAATTGGTCCGAATTAGGGAACAACACCAAACCATAATTCAATAAGGCTAATATCTCCTCAAAATTATCGTAACTCATAGCATCCAATAATACCTGAGCTCGCTCTATCAATACTTTAGCAAGAATACCATTAACTTCACTTCTTGTTTCCAGTACAATGTCTGACTTCTTTAGATGCAAAGATGTTGCAATAGTTTCAGGTTTAGGCTCCTTCTCTAGACCTGTGAAAGGTTTTTGATCAAGAATAGGCACACCAAGTAGTTTGGAGAATTCTTACATTGTGGGCACCAACTGATAATCGCGAAATGTGAAACAATGATGTTTAGGGTCAAAGAACTGGAACAAAACACTCATCATGTCTTCATTAAACCCTTAGGTAACCAAACCAAGTAAACAACCACGCCTTTAGGTGAATTGAGAGTTCTCAGGAACTTTTGAGACTAATTCCTTAAGCTTGGAAGGTATCCTTACAAAGTTGATTCAGATAGTGTTTCTGCGAGCGGAAGCCATAACCTGCAACAAAGAACAAAGATAAATCCCCTGGTCCTTGAAATGGTTAGTGAAAATGCTATGTTATGATGTCATGATGTTATAATGTCATGTTTATGTTTAAAGCAAGCAAATGGCAAACACAAACAAGTCACACAAGAGCCTTGGGTTTAAAGGCTTGCATGAAGTTCATAGGTAAGTACCCTCCCCACTGAAGTTAGTTGGTTCAACCTGTCTTAGCAATAGTAACTAGGTTCTAAGGAATCTCAATATCACTGATTCTTCTCAAAGTTTATTTCAGTGTGGAAACTGTTTCACCAACCAAAACATCCTAAGATTAGAATCTCAATAAGTGTAGCATCAAGATTAGAATCTCACTACTTTCTACTGGCCAAGATGGGTCAATTAAGGTTCTAAAGGGAAGTTAGTGTAAATGACCCCATATGGCAGCTTGATATTATCCTCAACTGACTTGAAGAACATCAGTACCAACCAAAATGTCACACTAACGGTAGCTACCAGATCAACCATAGCGGTATACACCGTACAATTTCCTTGGTCTATTGCCACTTACCTAAGGTACACTAGATCCGGGTTAGGATCTTTCTCACGGGAGCCCCAAAACAAGTACCCTTAAAAATAAATCATATAAGTCAAAAAAATAAAGTGAACTAATACTCTAAGGTAAACCCCTCTTTAAATAGTACTCCCCATCAGGGTCGCCAATTCTGTAACACGGTGGGAGAACTGACTTTGTCGTTTTTGTTTTCACAAAAACTATGTTGTGGATAGCAAGAGTCGCCACCGACTTTTCTTTTATCCAAGTAGGAAAGGTGGGAAAAACAGGAAATACCTTGATTTAGATTTTGAGTTCGGGGGGTAGGTTATACAAAGGGAAGGTGTTAGCACCCTTTGTATCCATGGTTTTCCATGGGCTTTTAACTGCTTAGCTCACTTTACTTTTGTTTGAAAAATAGTGGTGGTGTATTTAGAAAAAAGTCTACCTTTGTAATTATTCTCGTATGAATGTATACAAAAGGGGTTTTCTTGGAAAGTTTTTGAAAATGTGAGGTGTAAAGAGTAATTTTTGCTTTTAAAATGGTGAGCAAGCAGTTAAGGGCTTCCTACCTACTCAAGGTCGTTCATGTTATTTTTTCGTTCCTTAGAGATAAGATTGTCCTTACTATTAGTTAGTAAGTAATCTTATCTTTGGATGTAAGGGACATGCGTAGGGTCGTTGTATGGTCATAGAAGGCAACATGTAAGGGTGTTTTAGCAACTCGAAGGGACTATCATCATTTTATGTAGGGTCATCGAGGGACGAGATCATTTATTCGTAGGCAACTCGAAGGGTCATCGAGGGACTATGATCTTTATATGGAAGGGACTTGATGATTTTTATTTAGGCAACTTTGCTAAGACCTCCCTACGTTCGAGGGACTTGACCATTTTTCGTAAGGCAACAAGAGGGGATACCCTAGAGGTGCATGTGTGAAAAGTGTGTCATATTCAGATATTTATCTTTGAATTAGTGATCTAAGTCCAAGTTTTTGTTCACATGCATTATTTTCACACCCTATTATTACTAATCACACAATTAATAATTAACGAAATTAAAAAAAAAACGAGAATAAATCATAAGCTATTACATCATGGGGGGTACATGATTTAAACTGGGGGAGTGCATAAATTAAAATGCGGAAAATAAAAACCTTAGACTATTACAAGGCCTTGGGAAAGTTACATAATTGAGGAATGCAGAAAGTATAATCCTAATTAGACTATTACATTCCATAGGCAATTACATAAGTAAAAAGAAATTGTGGAAAAAATAAATTACAAGTCTTTTTGGCACCTATACATTTTTCTAGAAATTGTAAAATAATTGAATCGAAAAGATCTGAAGAATATGGAGTCTTTGAGATGAGAGGAGGATATATCTTGATTGTTGAGAATATTTTCATTTTTTTGATACATACTATTAGAAGAATAAAAAAAATAAAAAAATAATAAACATAATTAAATAAAATCACTACAGATCTTAAAATAATGGAAAATAAGAAAAGAGATTAAAATAAAATCTAAAAAATATTAAAACAATGCTAAAAATCTTATTAAATCAAATAAAGAGCGCATAATTTTTTTCCGATTTTATTGAGAATATGGAAATAGAAAATAAATCAAATAAAATATAAAAAAGAGGAATTTGACATTTTGAGGGTCAAAATCGGTTAGAATTTTATTCTAAAAGAGTATTGTTCTTCGATTTTTTTCTCCTGAACTTCTGGAAAAAATTCGGAGTAAATCGAAACAGTATCACTTCCAAACTTACCTGACAGGCTGGAATTCTTACCACTACTGCAACCCTCAATGTGTCAGCAGAAACTGGTTACAGCAGATTAACCAACAATTTAGTTCTCCATGGTGCCCTAACAATGACATATTTCAATTCCTACATTATGGTTCACAAAAACCTGATTAAGACATGTATATATATATATATATATATATATATATATATATATATATACGATAATGAACATAATTATATGAATAAAATTGATGTAAATGCAGTGTAATAAATATTTCAAAGATCAAAAAGTTAAGGAACGACCATGGCATGTAACACGTGTTTCAGGTTGTTCCATCCTTCAAGAACAATATGAATGGTCTCCTGGGATGATTTTAGGAAGGAATGAACGTGAAAAGAAGGTTGAAACTTGTTGCAAATTGTTTTATAGTTTTCCCTAGTTTTCACACTTTTTGGAATTTCTCTTAAAGTTTTTTTAGAGCATGGATTTCGTGTCTTTGACTTGTGGAGGTAATGAGTATTTATAAAGGAGGTAATTTTGATCAGAATTTGGGCTTGGGTGAAGAATATTTGATTTGTTATTCAATGGTAATTCCAATCTTTCTATTTTTGCATATTTGATTATGATACACTTCCTCTTTGGTCTTGCACGAATTTTGGATCCATATAATGATAATAAACATCAAAATTTGATCCCAAAATAAATCATGGATCAAATATTTGATTTTTATATTTAATTTAATTAAAATTGAATTTAAATAAATTAAATCCAATAAAATATAATATAAACATAAAAAATCAAAATATATGATTTATGGGTCGTGGATCATCTCATGATTAAGTTTGGATTATAAAAGTATGGGCCCATTTGGCAAAAACCTAAGTTTTGGTCATTATTTGCCTTATACACCTCCTTAAATTTTCTCAACTTCAACAATGCATAACTCTCTCAATTTTTATCACATGGATGTGTTCTTGGGCTTTTTGGAAATTTTAGAGTGTCCTCTAACTACTCCTTTTGGTCCCATGTCCATTTGGTCTTCCATGTTCAAGTTATGAGCTTTTTAAAAAGTTGACTTTTTGTTGACTTTTTAAAGGACCTGTAATGTCTTGGCTCATGTCTCTCAAATGAAGCATTTCTGGCCTTGGCCCGTGAGACACAAAGTTGTAGGGAATTAAATTTCCATATAAATGAGCTTTGGACGGGAAATTTATGATGAAGCATTTTAAAGTTATGGCTAGTCAAAGTACAATTTGCTTTGAGAAACTCAAAACCCTAATTTAAGATCCATTGCTAAGGAGGAGGCTTTGTCCGATGAAACCTTGAATCCCTTTGAGAAATTGGGAATCTTGTGACCATTAGGAGACCTCTTGATACATATTGTCTTGAATATGTGAGGGAAAATTTTGGGGTACAACAATATGCTTAAGTGTTACAGGCTCGTCTGGAATGAGTGTGTTTACCGTCTTGCAAAAGACAAGTAGGAGCAAGCTCTTTCGTTTAGAGAGAAGGATATTAAAAGAGAATTACCGAAGTAAATACGCTTATTGTTTTTTGAAGTTTTTTAAAAGCTTTTTATTTGTGAGTTTGCATAGGAGAGTATATTCAAGTCTCATTCAATGGAGTGTGTACTTCTTACATCACTCCAAAATGGAATGAAGAAAAAGCACACCTAAGTATGGAGAAGACCCCCAAACTTAGTTCCAAGGATTGAGGCTCGAGCACACTATCCTACTTTATTTATTAAGTGTTTTTTATTGTGTTTGATGAAGAAGTGTTATTTAAGATTTTCTTTGTGAATATGATTTCATGCTTAGACTTGTACATCATGCTAGACAAGTTTACATTACCCAAAGATGGGATAAATGCAAATTCCCCATGGAATAAGTCTATGACACAAGAAGTCATTTCAACCTCTATTAGGTGTTTTTTAGTACATAATTCTAGACAAGTTTACATTACCCAAAGATGGGATAAATGCAAATTCCCCATGGAATAAGTCTATGACACAAGAAGTCATTTCAACCTCTATTAGGTGTTTTTTAGCTTTCTGTTTGAGATTAGAAAGAGAAAGACTCAAAAGAGACTCAAAAGGTAAAAATCTAATGGGAAACTAAATAATCCTAAGTAAGTTGTCATGCTTGGATATCCTAAGTTAGTGAGGTTCAATATCTATATCCTAATTAAGAAGAAATAGAGAAAAGAAGAAGAAAGAAAAAGAAGAGAAGAAGAAAAGGATTAGAAGACAACTTACTTCCAAAATGGAAGTTAAGTTACTTCTAAGGGGGATAAGAAGAAATTGGGAAAATTAGAGCATCTTAAATGCTAACACAAACACAAGATTAAAATGTAAAAAAAGAGAGAAGAAATTGGAAGGTGGAAGTACATCTACACTCCTACAACTTACCAAAGCCCCTGAAATGTTAGCAAATGAAACACAAAAGTTCATAAGACATGAAATGGAAGCCAAACACACAAAGAAGGCTCAAGGAAAGGGGTCAAAGGTTATAGAACCTTACTAGTCAGAAAAAAACCATAAATTAACTTAAATAAGCTTAAAGAACCCAAACCAAATCACACAAGTTCAAAGAAGCGCCAAAGTGGCAAGGAAGTTCAAAGAAACACTTATGAAGAAGTAAGGATGAAAAAGAGGTCTAACATGGATGCAAACACATGAGAAATATCAAAGTCAAAATTCTATGTCATATTAGAGTGCCTAATGTGATCCTAAATGAGCATACCAAAGTGCATGAATTAGTTCATGATAGAATGAGAGATGAGGAGTGGAAGACCATCACATGTTCATGTAAGAAGAAAACATAAGTCAAGATGAAAGTCAAAGAAGAAAATATGAACATAAGATGATGAGAGTTATTATCATATGACCAAGATGACATGTTAAAGATTCACATATGAACCTATCAAATTCACATAGCAAACAAGTTCAAATAATTCACCAAACATGCAAGAGAAAGTCACATAAGGAAATGATACTTCATACTTAAGATGTAAGACATAAGATGCAACATGACATACAAATGTGAATGCTTATGCATGAAGTAAGTAGAACACTTGATGTGTAATGCAAATGAAATGAAGCTATGAACAAGTTATATGCACACAAACAAGCATAATAAGCATAGTAGGAGAAGGCATGGAAGAATTAGGTCAAAGATGATCATCGATATATAAACTCAAGCAAGAGGCAAACACCAACAATATTGGACCTATAAATGATCAAAGCAGACCTATAAACATCTAAGAAACCAATCAAACTCATACAAGAGACCTCATACAATGGCATAAATGCCTTCAAGTAATTAGGGTTAAAGGATGACAAGAAATGATCATGAAAAGTACCCTCAATCACAAGCAACCAAACACACATAAGAAACATTCAAAAAATAATTAAATTGTACCTCAAGTGACCTAAGTCATAGGCTATTTACTTGTCAAAATCTCAATCAAAAACTCAAAATCAAACCACCTGAAACAATTAGTCAAAGTTGCATAAGAATCAAGAAGGGATGATGCATAAAATGATGACCAAAATTCAATGAAAAATGATTTAAAAATATGTAAAAAATGTTTTTATGAGGTTTAGGATGTTGATCGATGAATTCAAAAAGAAGAGTTGCAAAATATATTTTATGCTATGCAAAATAAAAGTTTGAATTTAAGGTGTCAAAAAGAAAAAAATTCAAAAATAAAATAAAAGAAAATGTGCAAAATATATTAAAAATAAGGAAAATCAGAAATAATTTTTTTCATAAATTAGTAAAATGTGTGAAAAGGACTCATGATTTTTTGTATGATTTTTGGATGATCAGAAATGATTTTAAAAAATTAAAATTAAAATTAAATAAAATAACATAGAAACCAAGCCAGGGGGTGTGACAAAAGTAACATTCATGTTTAGACATTCAGATGGGCTCAGGGAGGGTGTGTGACTAGCAAGCCCAGTCCATATAATAGGTCAACACATTCCACAAAAACAATATGGAACTCAGTCAACCAAAGACTCACATTAGGATCATCAGATCAATCATGCGTATGCTATTGAGTCAAACAAAACACAAGGTAAACCAGATCAATGGTTAAGATCACATCCATACCATAACATGTCTGGGGAATCAAACAAACAGAATAAATGTGAAACATAAAGCACGTGACGCACAACCTCTCTTTTTAATGCGCTGGCGTGATAATGGCCTTCAGATCAAACACATGAACGGTTGTGATTTCATCTTCCTCATTCATTCCTCAGGTCAGCAGCAACTTTAACCGGTGTCAGAGCTCTAGCTCCGGTCACTGTCTTCGGTGACTTCCACCATAAATTTTTCCAGAATTTAAAAACTCTACCACAGATCGACTCCAATTTTCACACTGATATCAAATATGCAATCCAAATTATCATACAAGGCCTAGTTTGTGCAAATCGAAGGAAACAAGTTTGGATCTAAAAACTTCAGATCCACGATAAACTAAAATTACACGTTCATTTTCAAATCAAAACATATCAACATGATCACTAGCACACAGAGAACACAATGCACACAAGAAAATCAAGAAATAAAAGCATGAATCTGAATCTTACCTAAAGCTTGCAGCAATGAAAATACTCCTAAAAACCATCTAAGAGTTGCAGATTAACTCCTTTGAACCTCTAATTGCAAAATAAATGCAATTAGAGCTTGAATTTGGCCTGGATATCAAGATTTGAAGAAGAATCCTCTTGAACTTGACTTGATGAAATACTTTCTTAGAGCTTCAAACAATGGTCGATTCTTGATATATGGAGTTCACTGATCAAGAATATAAAGAAAAATCTCAATGAAACCTTCTGAGGATAGAGATCCGAAGAGATGAATATTTGGTGCAATTTTGTGAAATCTCAACAATGGCTGAACCCTAGCTCTAACAAGTGGGGTTAAGAGCTTATATGTGGTGATTTTTGGGCCTAACTCCTGGCTTGCCACAAAAACGGTGGACTTGTAACCCTGTCTTTTATATGAATCTAGATGACTACTAGCCTGGAACAATGACGATGGGCCTTAACAATGTATTTTATGTGAAGCCAAACGACTACAGACCTGCCACAATGACGGTGGGCCTTAAGAATGTCTTTTTTGTGAAGCCAGACAACTACTGACCTGCCACAACAATGGTGGGACTTAAGAATGTATTTTATATAAAGCTAGACAACTACTACCCTGCCACAATGCTGGTGGTCCTTAAGAATGTCTTTTGTACAAAGCTAGACGACTACTAGCCTACCATAACGCTGGTGGGCCTTAGAAATGTCTTTTTATGTGAAGCCAGACGACTACGGACTTGCCACAATGATGGTGGGCCTTAAGAATAACCAAGTTTATAATATAGACAAGTACTGATCAGGATTTTGCATCTGAGATCCTCTTCTTGAAGTATACATTCAATCTACCAAATAGATATGCATTTCAAGGTCAAATCTAATGAGACCAGATTTTGTCTTTTGTACAAATACAGATGACTACTGGCCTACCACAATGACATTGGGCCTTAAGAATGTCTTTTATACGAAGCTAGATGACCACTAGCCAGCCACAACACTGATGGGCCTTAAAACTATCTTTTGTATGAAGCTAGATGACTACTAGGCTGCCACAATGACGGTGGGCCTTAGAAATGTCTTTTTATGTGAAGCCAGATGACTACTGACCTGCCACAACACTGGTGGGCCTTAATAATATCTTTTTTATGAAGCTAGATGACTACTAGCCTTCCATAATGACAGTGGGCCTTAAGAATGTCTTTAGAAAATAATGTCATATAGGGAATGACTCTACATGGAAGAACTATATCTATAGAACTCCGCTGAGAATGAGAACGTCATGACTGACACTCTGTTGAGGAATGAAACAAAGGTACTCTGACAAATATCTGATTCTTTCTAAGGAGTCATTGATTGCTGAATCAATCTTGGAAATCCTTGAGAGGATAACATTTCTTTGGAAAATAAAATGTAAACAAATATGTTTGATTCGACTTGTCACACATGCCAAAAATAAATTGGACTTCACTGGGAAATATTTCAACAATGGGAATGAATCCCGATCATGAAACTCTGTGGGTAAATGACAATCTTCCGACTCGGCTAGGGAGATATTTTGTCAAGACATTTGCTAGGGAGATAATTATGATAACTCTAACTCTGTGGGGATTGAGAGTATTCATCTAGCTGAAATTCTGGTATGACAGACTCAGATGTCGAATATGATGTTGAGACATCTTATCTGTTACTTATAAACATGGTAAGGCATACATATCAGTACTTAAATAATTCTGATATATCAGAGTCAAACATGCTTCAGGATGTTGGGACATCTGATAGGATATTCAGTTCAGGTACTGCATAAAACATAAAAGATATAAAGAACACAACAGAATTGTTGACCCAGTTCAGTGTATCTCCACACTTACATCTGGGGGCTACCAAGCCAGGAGGAAATCCACTATAAGTAATATTAATTCTAGACTTAAACCACCCTGTTTAATCTTTCACTTAATAACTACCCAATGCAATTTCTACCTAAGACACAACTTAGATATGAGTACCCTACTCACTCCCCCTCAATCACACAGTGATCTTTTACAATGATTAATAAAATTGAAGTCACACTTCAAACACAACAGCTTGATCTTACTTAAAAGTTTCAATCAAGACACAATACTTCTCTTGCTTACAAGCTTCGAGAATCACAAGTGAAACAGCCACAATAGAGTTCCTTGTTACGCACGGCTGCCACAAGAACACAACCTTAATAATGTTTACATTTTCGGTTGATTGGGTTGATTCTAAACTAGGTTACAGGGTTTCTTTTATAACCTATTCCCAACTGGATTTGGGCCTAAACAATCACAACAATAGCTGCTACAAATATGCAGAAATATCTGCTACAAATATGCAGAAATATCTGCTACAAATATGCAGAAATATCTGCTACAAATATTCCAAAAGATCTTCAACTCCTAAAATATCTCTAAATATAGAAACCTATATTTTTCAATATTTGTCTCCAATTTAAATTGAGTCTTTAAGATCTTCTAGATCAGCACCACATATGATTGCATAATATCTCCAGAATATTCTGCATAATTCAGATCTGATAAATCCAATGTCATCACCTTGAATTAGGGTTTGTTACTTCCTAGATTCTAGGTGATTTAGTTCATCTGATTATGCTGAAGTTTCATAACAACTCTCCCTACAGATGCGCCTTGTTCTGTTTTTGTCCATCCATAATTAATTCCAGATAGATTCCCCTGAATTTACTCAGTTCTGTTATGCATTAATTAATTCTGGTAACAGGTCTGAGATGTCTCAACATCTGTTGGGACATCCTGAAAAACTGAACTTACTTCATTTACTGATACAATGTCACAACATCTGATGTGACATCCTGTAAACTGAACTTATTCCATCAACTGATAGAATGTCCTAACATCTGGTGTGACATCCTGATATCTTGATTTAAGTTCATTAACTGTTACTCTGTTTGACAGTGTCACAACATCTGGTGTGACATCCTGAACTAAGTTCAACACTTCTTGTTTGATATCTATATGTAACATATGACAGTAATGTTGTCATGACAGTTGCAGATGTTTCAACATTTTCTTTGACATCTGTCATGACATTTGCAGATGTTTCAACATCTTCTTTGACATCTGTCTGTAACATATGACAATAATTCTGTCATGACATTTGCAGATGTTTCAACATCTTCTTTGACATCTGTCTGTAACATATGACAATAATTCTGTCATGACATTTGCAGATGTTTCAACATCTTCTTTGACATCTGACTGTAACATATGACAACATCTGTTGGGACATCCTGAATTAAGTTCTTATACTCTGTTTGATAATGTCCCAACATCTGATAGGACATTCTGAACTGAATTCAACATCTTCTTTGACAACTTCCTTAATCATGTCTTGACTTGTTCTTCCAGAGTCTATACCATGTTAATTTAACATATGGAACTTCTTATTCAACATTTTCCAGCCATATTAGTTTTACCAAACATAATGCCAATCATAAAATAATAGCATTAACAATCTCCCCCTTTGGCTTATTTTGGCTAAAACTAATTTACATACAGGTGTAGTAGTACCTTATGTAGAAGTTCCTTAACATCACATCTTCATATCAGACCTCACACTATTACTTCTCCCCCTTTTTAGCCATAAAAAGACAAAGGTACCATAATAAAAATAGAGGTATATAATCTCCATAAGCTTGAAACACACACAAGATTCACAATTCCTCAAGAATCAAACATAAACTACAGAGAGCAGCTTTATATAATATAGCCTTCTAGACTCTTAGGATTCTCCTTATCTGGTTAAGGTATTACTCCCCCTTATCACCACAAAATCAAGTGCACATACTTGTAACACACTCCCCCTATCTAGGATACTCCATGCTTCTCTGTACATTGATGAAAGGAAAACATAAGACGCATCTTCATGTCTTCAAGAGCTCCCTCTCTGTTCAATTCCCAATCGAACACATTCACTTCTTGTACCAAAGCATACCTGATTCCTTTCTGGGTTTGTAGTTACCACAGACTACACAAGATGAACATCTTCTAGCACACAGGTTCTTGACACTAAGCCTTTACACACCAAAGGCCATACAATCCAGATAAAACACATCCAAACTAATTATAAAATTAGAATGAATGTCCACAAACAAACTTCCAAGCAATCAATACCTGATATACTTCTGGTGGATCAACAGAGATGTGCTATTCAGTTGAGGCCTTGTGCTGATCCTCAGATGCTTCTTCATCACAATTATTGAAGGCCTTTTTCTGGTCCTCAGATGTTTCAACATCTATTGGGACATCCTGTTGAGCAGGAGTGTCCTTTGCAGCCTGAGTTTGTTGATCTTCTTGTGGGGCTGGCATAGTGTTCAGAGGGATAGATATGCCACTTACCACTCTTTGCTCAGATAGGATCTTGGTTACCAACTCCTTTATGGAATCATCCACATATTCAGAAGCTTTTGGAGTGTTGTACAATGGTGAAGGTATGCCTTTGGTCTTGCTGAAAACTTGATCTTTTTGGAGTTCTTGGCTTTTTAGCATGAGGAACACTTCCAGTCTCTTCTACATGTTTCTTCAAATATAGATCATCTACTTCATCATTCTCCCATATGATTAGGTAGTCTAATAATAGAAACCATGTAGATAAACACCCCAGATAATGTACTAACACTTAGTTAGAACATTTTTTTCATACACCAAGACCTTATCACCATGATCCTAGATGTGCTCCACCAACTGGACTTACTATAGCATAGTAATCCAAGAACTGAAAATCTTCAACTACACTGTGCCACCAGTTAGAATCAGAAATCCAGAAAGAGTGATAAACTCTCATCCACCTTCAAGAAGAATAAATCCTCTTGAGTCTTCAACTCATCACTCCTCTGCCCAAGAGCAATTTGTTCCAAGACAATCCTCAAGAACAACCAGCTGCCACACTCTGATTATCTTGATTCTTCGAATCCACTTTAAAGATCAACCAATTACCACATTTTGATAACCTTCTTTATGAATCCTCATATGAAAAAGCCAATTGCCACTTTTGTCTTCTTCACGTTTATAATAAATCTTCCAAAGATATCCTGATCAAAAAAGTTGATCTTCACCAATTAGACTCTGATGTTGAACTAGATGTTTAAACATTATTAGCCCACATCCATCTGTTAAATTCAGTTTCTTCTTCTGCCACTTGAAAGAACCTCCTTCCTTTATAGAACAAGAGTTCCATGCTCTCATAGACTTGATTTATCCATCAAGTTTGAGTAAACAACCTCCATTTTATTGGTTTTGCAGAAGTTCTTACCAATAACACATATTGATGAGAAACTTCCAATGTTTCTCCAAAGTCTTCAAACCTGCCACTGTCTGATTATTCAGAAGGAATAGTTAAGAACTACACCTCAAAACTATACCAAGGATGCCACCTTTCCTTGAGTAAGGCAGTCTAAACAAATTTATGATATCTCCACCTATCTTAACTCCATGATGAGCATTCTGGACTACACCTAGATCAGAAATAAACCAATCCAAGTAGTCACCAAGATTATGATATGTTCATGGTCTTTCATCTCCATCTTCAGAATCAACAATATCCAGACAAGTTCTTGCCAAGAAACTTTCCAGAAATACATAACTCCTGTCACACAAGACTGAAGCCAATGCTACAGCTTATGCAATACCTCTCCCATGATTCTGCACAAACTCTGATGATAAGATGTTCCAACATCTTTTTGAACATCACCAATCTTGAATCACAAGGATAATCAATCAAATATTTGTGAATTCCACAAACAACAATTGATCTTAAATCCTTGTATAATACCTTATCAGATAGTTCTACACAATCTGATCTTTTACTTTTGAAGGTTTTTAAGGTTAGCTCCAGATAAGATTAGCAAGATCTCCTCATGTCATGGATAAACAATACTCCAGCTGAGCATGTACTCCACTAATTCTCAATTTCACACCCCTGATGAACATACAAAGAGCACAACTGATAAATATCCACACTTGATTTTATATTCCAAAACAGATGCTCTTAGTTTGCTTGCTACAAAGGGTTTATACTGCCACTATCCATGACTAGTAGTGGAAGAGACTAATAGTTCAACAACCATTCTGATCAGACTTCCCAATCTGACATTCTTCCCTTGCTTCTAGCAATTGTTGGTCACATTGCTAGCTTTAATCATGACCAAAGTCATGCATTTATCACCCACATTTGTAAATACATTTAGAAGCTTCTTCATCTTCAGATTCACCATCAGATTCATCAGTATTCTGAGCAACCTCTTCCAGCTCCAGCCTTTGAAATACTTCCTCAAGCTTTTTCTTCCTGGCATCCAGATTTTTGCAAGTGTTCTTCAGATCTGCAATCAAGGCAGCTTTGGATATGGGGGTCTTTGCTTTTGAAGGTCCAGCAGATGTCCTAGTGGAAGCTTCAACATCAGCAGCATGATGGCTCAAGAAAAGTTTATAATGGAAGGCCAGAGGACTTTTTCTTTTGCATACTGAATCCTTCTCAGTGAGGATACCTGGATACTGGCTTAGTATGATTCCACATAGAAGAGAGGGAAAAGCAATGGGAAGATTTGTTGCTGATGTTCCTGCATGCTTTAGGGTTTGATCAAAGATGTAAGCCCCAAAGTCCAGCTTTGTTTGGGTGCCCACAACATATATGAATCTGCCCAATCCAGTTGCTATTGAAGAAGTATGGTTGGTAGGGACCCTGTTTACAGTGCCAATCCTATGCAGCATTGCATACTTCCTTGTTAGCAATCTAACATAAAGTTTGCCCTTAACTGGCCAAGCTTTGACTTGATTGGCAGTAATGACCTTGCACACCTGGTTATCTGTCTTACCCAGCTCATTAGGTCCATCAGATTCTTTCCCTAGATAATGGTTGATAACCCTAGGAGAGAATTCCACACATCTCCCTCTTACATAGACTTTTCTGAATTCATTTGATTTACCTTCAGCACAGTCCTCTTGTAGGTTGACACTGAATTCCTTGACTAGCAGCTCATAGCAAGGTGAAAAGTTTGATACTGTTTTGAATAAACCAGCAGAAGAAATTAGGTCAATTACCTCAGTGCACTCAAGTGCATTGATGGTTTCTTCTTTGGTTGGGATGTTGGAACATCCTCTTCAACATCTGAATCTGGTGGAGTTACAACTTTCCTCTTTTGGGTATTCACCTTGCTCCATTGTTTAGTAGGACCAAATACCACTTTGGCCTTGTCTTTCTTTGGAGTAGGCTGCTTCTTTTCAGGAGTTGAATGTCCTGCAGTCTTCTTTTCCTTTCTAGCCCTAAGCCTTTTGGCTATGCTAGGGTCCACAAAAGCAATGATCTCTGTGTCAGAGTCATTATCTAAATCTTCAACATGTAGCATAGATGCCTCCTCTTCCAGGTTAGGAGTAGGTTCCAAACATATGTGATCATCACACATTTGTCTAGCACCCAAAGCATCCATCATGTTAGCAGGATATCACACCAGTTTCCTTCTTCTGGAACACAAAACTAAGCTTGGTTCTGAAACATTATTGCTTTCAAGATTACTATCTTTTCTTCAATCAGCTCCAACATAAACTGTTGATGTGTAGTGTGGTGTCAAGCCATTAGGATTGACATATCAATTCAGCTTCTTTCTTGATGAAAATTCCTTCAGTTCATGATTTAGACAATCATAAACATGTATCTTCACAAGAGAGATTTTCTCCAGCTATACCTAAACAACATAGGACACCATAACCAGGAAGAATATCCTCATTAGGTCACCATAAATAAGCTTAAGAGATAACTTATCAAGATTTTCACTCCCGCATGAAAAATTTGATAATTATACTCTTTTGTTTTGGCTCCAACCTCTTCTTTCATCAAGAACCACACCATTCTGAACTAAGTTTCTTCCAGTTCTATAATCACATGATAGAACATCAAACTTGACATTATGAACTGAAGTTTTACAACAGCCTTTGTAGGAAGTACTGGGAAACCACTATCAAACATAACACATCATAAATAATAGAGCAATTCCTTATAAATTGTATGATCATCAATTCAGATACAGATATAACTCCCCATACAAGAACATCCAGAACATTTCCCAACCACAGTGCATCTAATCCAAGTAACACACAAACTTGGTATAACTTCAGAAAATATCAGAGGCATATGCAGCAGTACAGAAGTTGAACCCAAACCTCACAGACAACAAAATACAAGCTTCCTTCAAATATAGAATTCTCAGAACCAAGATGTCAGGACATTCTGTCTAACATCATAGCTACACAGCAATTCACCAACAAATTTCCAGCCCTGATAACACCAGACTGGTCCAATATACACCATATGATGAATAGTCCAACCTCCACTTCTAGGGACCATTCAGACTCCAATATGAACCTCTCAAGTTCCAACAACTTTTCATTATATCATCCTTCTTCCTTTACCATGAACCAGAAAGTATCCCCCTTAGATCTCATCCAGAAACAGACCAGGATGCCTGCTCTGATACCAATTGAAATTCTGGTATGACAGACTCAGATGTCGAATATGATGTTGAGACATCTTATCTGTTACTTATAAACATGGTAAGGCATACATATCAGTACTTAAATAATTCTGATATATCAGAGTCAAACATGCTTCAGGATGTTGGGACATCTGATAGGACATTCAGTTCAGGTACTGCATAAAACATAAAAGATATAAAGAACACAACAGAATTGTTGACCCAGTTCAGTGTATCTCCACACTTACATCTGGGGGCTACCAAGCCAGGAGGAAATCCACTATAAGTAATATTAATTCTAGACTTAAACCACCCTGTTTAATCTTTCACTTAATAACTACCCAATGCAATTTCTACCTAAGACACAACTTAGATATGAGTACCCTACTCACTCCCCCTCAATCACACAGTGATGTTTTACAATGATTAATAAAATTGAAGTCACACTTCAAACACAACAGCTTGATCTTACTTAAAAGTTTCAATCAAGACACAATACTTCTCTTGCTTACAAGCTTCGAGAATCACAAGTGAAACAGCCACAATAGAGTTCCTTGTTACACACGGCTGCCACAAGAACACAACCCTAATAATGTTTACATTTTCGGTTGATTGGGTTGATTCTAAACTAGGTTACAGGGTTTCTTTTATAACCTATTCCCAACTGGATTTGGGCCTAAACAATCACAACAATAGCTGCTACAAATATGCAGAAATATCTGCTACAAATATGCAGAAATATCTGCTACAAATATTCCAAAAGATCTTCAACTCCTAAAATATCTCTAAATATAGAAACCTATATTTTTCAATATTTGTCTTCAATTTAAATTGAGTCTTTAAGATCTTCTAGATCAGCACCACATATGATTACATAATATCTCCAGAATATTCTGCATATTTCAGATCTGATAAATCCAATGTCATCACCTTGAATTAGGGTTTGTTACTTCCTAGATTCTAGGTGATTTAGTTCATCTGATTATGCTGAAGTTTCATAACAACTCTCCTTACAGATGCGCCTTGTTCTGTTTTTGTCCATCCATAATTAATTCCAGATAGATTCCCCTGAATTTACTCAGTTCTGTTATGCATTAATTAATTCTGGTAACAGGTCTGAGATGTCTCAACATCTGTTGGGACATCCTGAAAAACTGAACTTACTTCATTTACTGATACAATGTCACAACATCTGATGTGACATCCTGTAAACTGAACTTATTCCATCAACTGATAGAATGTCCTAACATCTGGTGTGACATCCTGATATCTTGATTTAAGTTCATTAACTGTTACTCTGTTTGACAGTGTCACAACATCTGGTGTGACATCCTGAACTAAGTTCAACACTTCTTGTTTGATATCTATATGTAACATATGACAGTAATGTTGTCATGACAGTTGCAGATGTTTCAACATTTTCTTTGACATCTGTCATGACATTTGCAGATGTTTCAACATCTTCTTTGACATCTGTCTGTAACATATGACAATAATTCTGTCATGACATTTGCAGATGTTTCAACATCTTCTTTGACATCTGTCTGTAACATATGACAATAATTCTGTCATGACATTTGCAGATGTTTCAACATCTTCTTTGACATCTGACTGTAACATATGACAACATCTGTTGGGACATCCTGAATTAAGTTCTTATACTCTGTTTGATAATGTCCCAACATCTGATAGGACATTCTGAACTGAATTCAACATCTTCTTTGACAACTTCCTTAATCATGTCTTGACTTGTTCTTCCAGAGTCTATACCATGTTAATTTAACATATGGAACTTCTTATTCAACATTTTCCAGCCATATTAGTTTTACCAAACATAATGCCAATCATAAAATAGTAGCATTAACAATCTAGCCGCTAGGAATACCTCACTGTGGAAATATAAATCCGCTTGGGGACTATCACTTGTTCAATCATCTTTGGAATTCTTCTATGGAAACCATATGCTCTTACTTAGATGGGGAATATTTCAATCTTAGACTTCGTTGGGGATGATGTAAGAACCACAACAGGTGCCTTCTGTTGAGGATAAGAGTTGTAAGGCGTCTCTCGTTGGGGAGAAGAGATAGACAACATCTCTTGGTGGGAATACTCTCTATTTGGGGAATATCAACCCTTTAACACCTTGCTCTGAGAGGCATCTAATAATGATTAAAACTCTGTACAGAATTTGATTGGGGGAAACAGATCTCCACCCTGCTTTGTGCTGAAAGCGTTTTTGTTCTTTCAAGCCTCTGACTGTATTGTTTACGAGGAAATATCTCAAGAGGATTTTACAAAAAACCTGGCATCCGAAATGCTTCAGTGTCTTCAAACTCTTGAAGAGATTCATCGAATCTCGAAATAATTTCCCTAGACTACACAGCCTATGAAATCATTTTCCTTGCGAGGACTCGTGAAAAAACTCGAATCACTGTGAAATATTCTGCCCTAGTATCTGAACCCTAGATAGGTGCTTCTGATTGTCCATCTTCAGGAAAGAAAGGCTTTTCGTGCTATTGAGGTGGCCTGTCCCAATACGAGTCTTTGAGTAGTTTTGCTCTTGACTGACTGATCTTTGAGGGAATACCCAAACTAATTGCTCTTAGAGAGATTTGAATCTCGAAGTGATTGCCCCAGATTAGCTACACCTTAGCACAATTTGTTGGGAAAGTCCCCACTTAATGGAATTTCTTTAAAAAGTACACCTTTATATGCTTCTCCTTCGAGACTTTCAGACTTCTCAACTCAGTAAGATTAAGCTTCTGGACTGAGGTTCCATATGTGAACTTCTTTGAAGTCAAACAAATGTATGCAAGCAGAAAATGTTTTATTCCGAGAATGAAAATTCTAACGCAACACACATGTTAATCTTGAAATTTTTATTGAAAAGATGTCGCAAACCTTTGTGAGCAAATCATTGGTTAAGATACGACATTGATTTTTTGTGTGTGAATAAAAGCATGCACATGCAACACCAACAAAAATATTTTAGCACAACTCGTAGGAGTCAGGAACAATGTCTCGTGGTAGTATGCTCTTGAAATAACCATGTTTCAATTAGGACTTTTGAGAGTTGTATCGTGGCCTGGTTCACGGTTTTTTAGAAACAAGGATTAATGCTCAAAGTTTATTCGTACCCACCCCTCTTCGTAATTTCCTTCATTCCTATGTTCAGCTAATTTTCACAAGCGTTCACCTTTCATAAGGTTTCGTGTTGGTTGAGGAACCAATAACACTAACGGTTCAAGCACCAATCAAGTTATTTGGAGTAACAGTCATCCCTTTTATGTTTTATATTTGTATCACACGACTTTGTTCTTGCTTAAGGATCTTTATTGTGTAATCCTTTTTGCTTTTAACTTTTGCATTCTTTTGCATATCTCTAACTTTTGCCTGGAATGAATCGTTTGCTTGTGCAGTCCAACGGGAAACCCTAACTTTTGCCTAAGTTGCTTGTTTTCGAGTTCGACTTAGCGGGCTTTTTTATTTCTTTTTTTTCAATTTTTTTCTTTTCTTTTTTTGAAAAAATCGTGTGACATTGTTTGTCTTGATTGCTTTGCGAGGGTTGTGACTGCCTCGTTCTTTGGTCGATGAAAGATAACCATTACGACTTTCAGTCTTTGGACCTCTTGATTGAGATAACCATTGTGGTTTCTGGTCTTTGGACCTCTTGATTGGGATAATCATTGTGGTTTCTGGTCCTTGGACCTCTTGATTGGGATAACCATTCTGGTTTATGGTCTTTGGACCTCTTGATTGGGATAATCATTGTGGTTTCTGGTCTTTGGACCTCTTGATTGGGATAACCATTGTGGTTTCTAGTCTTTGGACCTCTTGATTGGTACAATGAAAGGTAATTGATCCTCAAATATACTCCTTTATGAAAGTCTGAATGCTCGGTCCAACTAGCTGACACCTATCCTGCCCCTGGGTTAAATGTAAAGGTTTTTTCATGCGAAAAGAAAATCCTACTTCAAGGCTTAAAGGGGTTAACGAGGGTCTATCTCCCTTATATCTCCATTTATTGGGATTTGAAACAATGCATTTACATCATTAACAAGGTATTATTCAAAAGTACACAATCAGAGATTTTTGCATTTTCACTTCATCATCCTCCCTCAAGAGCTTAAGCATGACAGTTGGCATTGCAATGCATATCAACAAAATTATAAGTGAATACAAACAAATTACTTTAAGAAAAACATGTGTGTTTCATTATGATTATCATTCAAAAACAAATAAGTTTCATGCATGCATATAAATTCTTAACCAACAAAAGAAACTACAAATGAAAATGCGGTAAAAAAGCTAAATCATTGTCATCATTGAGGAGACTTGACTTCGTCTAGAATTATTGCTTCTGAAGATGCCCTTGCAAATTGGGTGATCAATTTGAATACTTTAGCTTAAAGGAAGACCATATGGTGTATTTACTTTTGCATCAATCAAACGTTGCACCTTATGTTCGAACTCTCTATAGTTGTCAAACGTATGTCCAAACGTTCCTGAGTGGAACTCGCACCTAGTAGTCATGTCATAATCTGGAGGAAAAGGATATGGCACCGATATAGCATGGCTCAACTTAATCAAAGAGCATTGAAGAAGGCGAGTAAGTAACTGGATTCGAGAAACAAGAACTTGGGCAAACACACCCTCAGATATCTTAGGCCTTCGCCTCTATTGTTGACGCTTCTGTAGCTGATGTTGCTCAGGGCACCCAGATTTCCCCTGTGCCCTTCTTCCCGCATTCATCAAAGATTGTTGACGTGATGACTTGGAAAACCAAAGCGGAAGAGCATACCCATGGCTCAAGGTAAATACTCGATAATGGGAAGGAGTACTCCCTTCTTTGGTGACCACTAAAGCAGGATTACCAACTACCTTCACACCAGCCATTCTAAACTCGATTACTCCGGAGTCAACTAAGTCTTGCACTTTTTGTTGGAAGGATTTAGACCCTTCAATATCATGATCGGGTTCCCCTGAGTGAAAATCACAACAAGCACTGGCATCCCATCCATTTGGAAGTGTAGCAAGAGGTGGGGACATTTTACGAAGCTCAATCAATCTCAAATGTAGCAAGCGCTGAAGTAAATCGACAGAGGACATTGGCAAAGGGTCAAAAACCCTTTCTCACTTATGTCAATGGTGAAGTGGTACAACCGGGGAAGTCCCAGTTATAATCTGCTGATGCGGTAGTCTTAGAACCCAAGGCTTAATACTTGAGGAAGATCCCTGAACGAGGGGAGGAATACCCATCTCTTTTGCAGCCGGTGGAGGAACAACACTTTGCTTGGCCTCCTAGACAGGTGCAAACCCAATTTCCCATGAATCAATACGTTCTTGGACCTTATGCTCGAGCATATTACAATTTTCCACATTATGACCAAATGCTCCCAATGGAATTCACACCTATCATTGACATTAGAACCTATATGATATCTTGTGTGCTGAGGTCCCACATCAATCAACTTAATCAACTTCAATTCAAGTAGAAGTTGAAGCAACTGCGCATATGGGATCAGGATCGGTTCGAACTTCCTCTCAGACTTTTTTTGTCTTGAACGCCTCAGGAGATAGTGGCTGATGAGGAAACTCTGACAATGTAGGAGATTCAGAAGGCCATCCATGATCCAACACAGATCCTAAAAAGGTGAGAGGAGTCAAAACTTCAGTTGCAGAAGCAGACAACTGATTATTTTCCTTCTTTAATACAACTTCCAACATTTCTATAATCCGGCCCGTCTGAGTCTTCATCTCGTTAACCTCTCCTTATAGCAGTTTCTGATCTTGGGACAACGCTCGAATGTCCACCATAAAATGCCCCAGCTGGGCCTTCATCTCAGTCACTTCCGCTCGAAGTTGTTCCATGATACAAGATATGTTTTCTTTGGTTATATATAGGTACCTAAAGAGTAAGAGAATTCAGAAATCTCAGACCTATACTTGCAAAAAAAACAAGAGGGTGACATGCATGATATGCAAATGTTATGCTTTTCATTCTCAAGGTCGTTTTTATGCCCCAATTCCGGTATTCAATAACAATAGAGAAATCTGTCGTTCCCACCAAATGACACCTGATCAAGAGGGGTACAGACGCGAACGGTCGGCGAAAGGGGAGAGAACACACAAGGGTGAACTCAAGAGACAAGAGTCGCCAGCTAGGCATTTTTATCCCAGAGGAACGGTAATGCTGCATAGACCTAGAAAGATATGGATAAGACGGTTGCGAACCAGAGAGACTGAGAAAGGGGGTTGGTTACAACCTGGGAAGGTATTAGCACCCAGATTGTCCGTCGTACTCGACGGGATCCACGCTTAGAAGACTCAAAGATGACACAAAGGCAAAAATAAATGGGGGACTAATACAACCCTAATTATTATCATGCTTGGTTGTTCCTAGGGTTTATGAGGTTTGCAAGAATATCTTCAGAGGAACCACCAGGAAGGAAGCAGATGAAAGGAGCAAGAAGCAGAGAGAAGCAGAGAGAAGCAAGACAACTTGCTTCACTAAAGAAGACAAGTTGCTTGAAGAAAGGAAGGTAAGAGATAAACATGAATGAGAAAGATCACTCTAATGCAAAGATAAAATGCAGCAAAGATGCAAGAGAGATGAGAGGGGATTGTGAGAAGTGAAGGCAAATTCACTTCTCAAAACAACCTACCACCTGAAAAGTTAGCAAAAGAAATGAAATGCAATGCAAATGAGATGGAATGCCATGATGCAAACCAAAACCAGAAGCATAAACATGATGTTAATGATGCTAAGGGATGATGCAAACACATGACAAGAGATGAGAATGATCAAACAAGCATAAGGATGTAAATGAGGCATGCTTTGAACCATGGAAGTTCATGAAAGTTTATGAAATGCAATGGACATATAACATGACAAATGAATGATGCAATGATCAAACATGATTCTAATATGTCCTAAGATGTATTATGAATCATGTGGATGCACAAAATGTCATGGCAAGTCATTGAATGCAAGCAAATGGGAGATGGATGCAAAGGAAAGCACAAATTAGGGTTTATGATCAACACACAAAGCAAAATTCAAAATCAGAAGCAAATGACATGACAAAAAATTGAAAATAGGATCAAAGGAACCCTAACCCTACACAAGTTCACTTCCCAAAGGAGGGGACCTAACTCTTAACCTAGTGAAAGTTATGATTTTCTCAAGTCAATTAGGGTTTTAAGGTACCTCATCATGAAAAAATGCAAAACAAATTGAAAATGGAAGATCAATTCAAACCAAATTTATCCTATAAACTACATGCCATGAAGGATGCAATGCAAGAAGAACCATCATCAAACTCTTAATGGTTAGGCAGAATAGATTTTTCCAAGTTTGAGCAAATCTATTGCCTTAAAATGAATTTAATTCCAACAAAAATTGCCAAAATGCATCAAGAACAAAAAATAAATCTGGTTTGAGAGTTTGATAATGTTTCTAAATGTTTTGAAATGCAATGTGAATTTTTTTGTGATTTTTAAATACCTAAATGTATTTTTAATTAATTAATTCTCATTAACTAATTAAAAATAAACATTTAAATGATTTAAAAATAATTTTTAATGCAAAAAATAAAAATAAAATTATATTCAGAATGAGAAAAATATTTTAAGTCAGCATGCAAAAAATAGAATTTTTATAATGTGTTTTGATATTTTAAAATAAATGAGAAAGAAAATGCAATAAAAATGAATTTTAAATATGAATTAATGAAGGTAATCCAATCCAGTGGCTGAGATTCAAACAAAAAGGGGAGGGAATTGACCTGCACGTGCGAATGAACGGTCCAAATTCAAACTTGCCTAATTATGTCATTAGCCCTAATCCTAACCCTAATCACTTTCAGATGACCGGAACAGTGTTTCGGTCATCTTCTCCGGCCAATCAATTTCCCAATCTCACTCAAAACGCATCAAAACCTCACTAAACTCTCCAGAATCAATCTATGAACATCATTAAACATAAACCCTACAACAAACATCATTTATTTTTCGTGAATCAAGAGAAACAAACAAAATCATTTTTACGGGCAAACTTTCAGACAGTCAATACATGCTTGTTTCTTGACCATTTTCAAAACCAAACACATCCAGATGATCATTGCAACTCATAGAATCATTTTATAACAAGAAATTAAAGTTCTGGAAAAAATGTTCTTGAGCTCACCTGAACTGGAGCTTTCGAAACAGGGACTTTCTGGCTGTTTCTCTGGTCCAAACAAGCTCCAATGATCCTCCCCAGAAGTTTGTGATGCTTAGCTGGAGTTTATATGGTCTCTAGAGGAAGTTTGCAGAAGCTCAGGTCAATGGAGGAGGAAAATCGTGTTTTTGATGGGGGAGGTTTCAGGCCAAAACAATGGTTGGGAAATGATCAGAGGATCATGGTGAGTGATTTGATGAAGTTTGTTTTGATGTTTGAAGGTTGTGTTTTGAGATTCGAAGCAAAATGCATAAAAGGTCAGTTTTGGGAACTATGGCTTGTGGGAGAGATCAGGCTGTGTTGTGTTCCTTTTGGTACACATATCAATCCTTGATAGGTCAGAGAGTTGTTGTGGAGCAGTGTGATTGGTATGGAGCAAAATGCATAAAGTCAACTTTTTGTGTAAGAGAGGTATGGGCTATGGAAGTCAAGGTACAAAGGCATGGCTTGGCTCAGCATGCTTCAAGGAGAACCATTGAAATGAATTAGAGGCAATGCAGCAAGTGGATTAGGGTTTATGTGATGTTTTACAAATTTCACAAAGTTTGGCCCTTTTGTGATTACTTGAAGCATAAGTCATGAAAATGGGAGGTTCTTTGGTGCATTCTGATTTTTAGGTCATGGTTCATGTTTGTGTAATGCATAGAAATCAATTAGAGGTCACATAAAGGCTTGGCATGAGGTTTTGCAACTTTGCCTCTTTGGTACAAAACTTGAAATTATGTGATTTTGTCCAACTTTGACAAGCCATAACTTTTGATCCAAAATGAATTAGAATGAGTTTTTGTACTTTTTGAAAATGGGAGGATCCATTCTACAACTTTCATGACCAAAGTTTTCTCATTTGAAGCATTTTTGAATCAATTTGAGGAAGTTGAAAAACTTTCCCAAAATGGCAAGTTTTCATTACAAGTCACTTTCCCAAAAAGGCAACTTTGCAAATGGCTTGATATTCTTCAACTTTGTGAACTTTTAACATCTTATATGATCAAATAAAGATCATAAACATTCAAAATGATGGAGAATGCCCTTTGGTTGTGTCATTGGGGGCCTCAGATACCCTGATTTTGCACTGACTTGCTCAAGAAGTCAACTCTTGATTAGATGCCTTCCCCATAGAATTTCTTCATGAAACTTGATATGCATGTTCCTTATAACATATAGAGACCGATAGAAACAAGAATGACCAAAACATTTGGAGTTATGGCCTCTGAAACCAAAACCCTAATTCTAGGTCATCTGTGTAGTTAACCCTGGCTCTACTTCCATGCCTTTCTCAGTTCTTGTGATTCTTTGACTTTCTTGACTTTGTGAGGATATAATATGATGCTTGAACCTACATGGACCCTCTTGGAATGATTGATGACCTTTGGAGTGGCTCAAATGGCTCAGGGATGGCTCAGATCACAAACCCTAGATGTAGATGACTTAGGAACAATGCAGTGAATCAAAAGTGTGGTATGAGATGCTATGATTGAACTTATGCACATGAAAAGATCACAAGCCATGGTGTGAATGAGTGAGGGCAAATTTGGGGTGTTTACAGCTGCCCCTATTCAAGCATGAGTTAGCTGTGCAGGATGTAGGCAACGGCTTAACAGTCAAACAAGATAACTTATGGTTGAATACCAAAGACAGTCCAAAATTTGCACTCACAGAATGAAGAAGAAAAGGGATATAGATTGTAAAAGAAAATAAAGTATGATTATAAAGTGCGGGCGACGGAGGACAACCGTCGAGCAGAGGACGACTGCTGGGGATGAAGCAATGACGGGGACGAACGACATGCTGGGGAAAATGCAGGAAATAAAGCAATGACGGGGACGACCGACAAGCTGGGGATATGAGAGATTGTGATGGGGACGGCCATCAAGTAAAGCTATAAGACTCCCTGGGGATTATAGGTAAATGAAATAAATGATGAAGTACGGTCATCAAAGGTGAAGGGCGATCACCTAACAGGGGACGGCTGCTTTGTTGGGGATAAGATGAGGGACGGTCATCTAAGGTGAAGGACGATCACCTGGAAGGGTACGGCTGCCGAAAGTATCACAACATAGGACAAATGTCGGATAAGAAAGGTCGACGATGGGGATGGCCATCGGATAAGCATGATGAAGGACGATCATCAAGAGGTGAGGGACGATCACCTAGCAGGGTACGGCTGCTCTCAGGGTTTATCATGACATAGGACGAATGTCAGATAACAAGATCAACGATGGGGACAGCCATCGGATAAAATGATGAAGGACGATCATCGGGAGGTGAAGGACGATCACCTGGCAGGGTACGGCTGCCGAAAATACCGTGGCATATGACGAATGCCGGATAGAAAAGAAATTTTGCTGGGGACTTCGCTGGGGAATAGTAAACACGGACGAGCGTTTACATCCAAGAAATGAAAGGTATAAGTGTTTGGCACTGTGTATAGATTAAAGATGCGGACGAGCATCCTTAAGACTATGATACGGACGGGTATCAGGTAGAAACAAACGCTTGACGCATGTTCAGAGATGATGATACGGACGAGTACCAACTGGTTAACAAAGAACACGGACGAGTGTCGAATCTGAGAGGGTTTAAGTGGCGTATACAAGATACGGACGAGTATCTGTATAAGTAAAAAGACGATGAGTAACAAGTATGAGTGAAACACGGACGAGTGTTTAACTTGCTGGGGAGAGTGCGACATGGACGGGTGTCGGAAAAAGTGTACTATAAACAAGTGTGCGGTTTCCAAAGTGTTTAGGCAACTATGCTGGGGGAAGGTGACATGGACGAGTGTCAAGGAATTGTATATATACGTATTTGTGAGTGCAAAGGGGACGCTTTGGCTTTCTACTGGGGAATGATGACACTGACGAGTGCCGAAGGGAGCATGTATCTGTATCTTTAAGGAAAATGCTTTGGCTCTCTGGTGATGAATTTGAGAGGTATTTTTGTATATTGTTGATGAATGGTCGGTATTTACAGGTGTTTGATTCAGAACATGGCTTATGATTATGCAATTGTTTGATTTTTTTGCCATAATGCTCCGTATTAGACGGAATGCTACGCTTTGTGGGAAAATATGATGCGAATGCTATGATTATGCAAAGACAACAATCTGGGATTCGGATCCCATTGCTGCGAAGATCTCTGGCTGATCCGTTTGAAGTGGGTGTCCCAGCTGGGGATGAGATCATTGATAGATTTGACATACATGACTCTTCATGGGGTAGTAGGTCATTTATAAACCTATCTTGGTAATGAAGGACCCAACTGGGGTTTGTAGAAGCTTTCTTCACTTTGTTGTGAGATCCTCAGGCGTTGCTCTTCTAGACAGAGGTGATTCCCTGTTTGTCACTCGGCTGGGGAAGAAGAAAGATCACTAAAAGATTTTTCTAGAGATTCATGTGGGGATCCTGCTGAGGATGATACTTGACAACTCAGCTGGGGATATGAACACCTTCAGGTGCTGCCCTATGAAGGAAATGTTGGAGAAGTGAAGCCTGACAACTCTGATGGGGGGAAAAGCTTTCGTGCCCCATATTGCGCTTTGGATACTTGCAATCCTGTAAAAGACAAAGAAACGCACAAGTACCCCGAGGTATCCCTTACTGGATTCCATCATAGGAGTTTAGACACTCCCGGGAGTAAGTATATTTCCTGTAAGCACGTATTTTTAGAAGGGTAGCATCTGTATTTATGCAATCAATATATTAACGACATCGGACATTTTGCAAACGAAAATAAAAATGTGCGAGACGAAAACATGATTGAAAATCTGATTTTATTAATTTGAGTGCCCTGAATTGGCAAATACAGGCAAATAAACGGATCCCCTGAAATGAGGAGATTGTTACAAATTGAGAAACAACAAGACACTGGCAATGTTGACGACGCTTCAGGGAGCTTCCCTTTTGCTATGACTCGTATGACATTTGACGTTCTTCTCGTCTTGCTTTCTGAAGAAGGCTGATTCTGACCGACGCTCGAACCTTTCGAAGCTTACCAAGTTGTAAGTGATACAGACGAATTCAGAATGCAGTTGTTCGCTTATTCCCTTATTTTGCATGGATCTCCCTTTCAGGTTTTCAATCCACCGGGATATCCATTTTTGCCTGAGTTATCCAATGCAGCTTTTCAACTCAGCGGGTGTATTTTTTATTTATTTTCCCTTATTTTTGCCCGAGTCTTTTATTCTGTTTTTGACTCGCCGGGATGCCCTATTTTTTCCTGGACTTACATTCTGTTTTTATGTCCAGCGGGTCATTTTATGCGAAGTATTTTTTAACTGCATCTGAATTCACAGGGGACAGGAAGTCTTCACCATCCACCAGAGAAAACTTTCTTTACTATGAACAGACCATCGTAATTCGGAGTCCACTTGCCCCTGTGGTCTGTATGAGGAGGAAGGAGTCTTTTCAGCACAAGATCTCCTACTTGGTACTCTCAGAGCCTGACTTTCTGATCGAAGGCTTTCTTCATTCTTTTCTGATATAGCTGCCCATGACAGATTGCAGCCAATCTCTTCTCTTCAATCAGATTCAGCTGTTCGTATCGGGACCGGACCCATTCTGCTTCATTCAGTTTAACATCCATTAGTACCCGCAAGGAGGGTAATTCAACTTCAACAGGTAGGACTGCTTCCATACCATACACAAGTTGATATGGTGTTTCCCCAGTGGATGTTCTGATTGACGTACGGTACCCATGCAAGGCAAATGGTAGCATTTCATGCCAATCTTTATAGGTAACTACCATTTTCTGCAAAATCTTCTTGATATTCTTGTTAGTTGCCTCAACAACGCCATTCATCTTTGGCCTGTAAGGAGAAGAATTGTGGTGTTGGATCTTGAAGTCCCGACATAGCTCTGCCATCATTTTGTTGTTTAAGTTGGAACCATTATCAGTAATGATTCGCTCGGGCACTCCATACCGACAGATGATGTCTCTCTTCAGAAATCGGGCTACCACTTGCCTTGTAACATTTGCATATGAAGCTGCTTCAACCCACTTGGTAAAATAGTCAATGGCAACCAGGATGAATCTGTGGCCATTTGAAGCAGTCGGTTCAATCTTGCCAATCATATCAATGCCCCACATAGCAAAGGGCCAGGGTGAAGACATCACATTCAGAGGATTCGGAGGCACATGCACTTTATTCGCATAGATCTGGCATTTATGGCATTTTCTGGCATAGGCACAACAGTCTGCATCCATTGTGATCCAGTAATAGCCTGATCTTAGCAACTTTTTAGCCATAGCATGCCCTCCAGCATGGGTACCAAAGAATCCTTCGTGCACCTTGTGCATTAACAAGTCTGCTTCTGCCCTATCAACGCATCTGAGAAGTACCATATCAAAGTTTCTCTTATACAGGGAACCGTCAGTATTCAGGAAGAAACTACCAGCTAGCCTTCTTAATGTCTTCTTATCATTGGAAGATTCCCCAGGTGGGTATGTCTGATCCTCCAAGAAGCACTTAATGTCATGGAACCAAGGCCTATCATCTTTAACAACATCTGCTGAGAACACATATGCTGGTCTGTCAAGTTTGGACACTGAAATCCGAGGCACAAAGTTGGCAGCTTGAACTTTGATCATGGATGAAATGGTAGCCAAGGCATCCGCAAACTGATTTTCATCTCGGGGGATATACTCAAGCTTGACCGTTGTAAAAAAAGTCAATAACCTCCTTGTATAATCCAGGTAAGGTATCAGATGACCTTGGTGTGTGTACCATTTGTCGTTGGTTTGATTAATTACCAGAGCTGAATCCCCGAATACAGTTAAAGTCTTGATCCTGAGGTCAATGGCTTCCTCAAGACCCATGATACAAGCTTCGTATTCAGCTTCGTTGTTAGTGCAGTTAAAGGTGAGCTTTGCCGAGAAAGGCATGTGAACCCCCTTAGGTGTAATGAGTACTGCACCAACACCACGACCATTCATGTTAACAGCCCCATCAAACATCATAGTCCATTCTTCTTCCGGGTCAGGCCCTTCAGTGTGAACAGGCTCTTCGTGATCTTTTTCTTTTATGAACATGATGTCTTCATCAGGGAAGTCAAATCTCATAGGCTGGTAATCATCAATGGGTTGCTCAGCAAGATAATCAGACAATACACTGCCCTTGATGGCTTTTTGAGATGTGTACTGAATGTCATATTCTGTGAGGATCATTTGCCATCTTGCAACCCGCCCGGTAAGTGCTGGCTTCTTGAAAATGTACTTAACTGGGTCCATTTTTTATATCAATAAAGTAGTGTGGGTCAACATATACTGCTAGCACAACAAGTTTTCTCGAGCAGTGAATAACGTTGTTCACAATCGGTAAACTTTTTGCTTAGGTAGTATATTGCATACTCTTTTCGACCAGACTCGTCATGGTGGCCCAGCACACACCCCATTGACTTTTCTAATACTGTCAAGTACATTATTAGAGGTCTTCCTTCAACTGGCGGCATAAGGATCGGAGGCTCTTGTAAGTATTCCTTGATTTTGTCAAAAGCCCTTTAGCAGTCTTCGTTCCACCTGACCGTTTGTTCTTTTCTTAACAGCTTGAACAAAGGCTCACAGGTTGCTGTAAGGTGAGATATGAACCTTGAAATGTAGTTCAATCTACCTAGAAACCCCCGAACTTCTTTTTCTGTCTTCGGTGAAGGCATTTCTTGAATGGCTTTAACTTTATCAGGGTCAACTTCAATCCCTTTCTCACTCACAATAAATCCCAACAGCTTACCGGATCGCACCCCGAATATGCACTTGTTGGGGTTTAACTTCAATTGGCACTTCCTCAGACGCTTGAATAGCTTCAACAGATTTACTAGGTGGTATTCTTCTGTGAGGGACTTGGCAATCATGTCATCCACATAACATTCAATTTCTTTATGGATCATGTCGTGGAATAATGTTACCATAGCCCGTTGATAAGTTGCACCAGCATTCTTCAGTCCGAATGGCATCACCTTATAACAGAACGTGCCCCAGGGTGTGATGAAAGTTGTCTTCTCCATGTCTTCAGGTGACATCTTGATCTGATTGTATCCTGAAAATCCGTCCATGAAAGAGAACACCGAGAACTGAGCCGTATTATCAACCAATACATCAATGTGAGGTAATGGGAAGTCATCTTTAGGGCTGGCTCTGTTCAGATCTCGGTAATCCACACACATCCTCACCTTGCCGTCTTTCTTAGGCACAAGTACAATATTAGCAACCCACGGCGGGTAGCTAGTCACAGCAAGGAAACCGGCGTCCCACTACTTTTGCACCTCTTCCTTAATCTTCATTGCCATATCTGGGCGAGTACGGCGCAGTTTCTGTTTTACCGGCGGGCAGTCTTCTTTCAAAGGCAGCTTGTGCATGACAATGTCGGTGTCCAACCCTGGCATATCCTGATAAGACCAAGCAAAAACATCCACGTATTCCCGGAGCATATCAATCAGTTGCTCTTTCACCGAGTCTTGTAGGTAGGCCCCGATCTTAACCTCTTTCACGTCTTCTTCCGTACCAAGATTAACCGTTTCAACCTCCTCCTGATGAGGAGTGATAACCTTCTCCTCTTGCCTTAACAACCTGGCTAGCTCTTCAGGAAGCTCATAATCTTCTTCAACCCCTTCATCAGCTTGATTGATTGGATTGTCAAAGTCATACGAAGTCATAGCAGTGTTGTTGTCGGTGCAGTCTGAAAGGCACTCTCTGCAAGGGTTTAGATTGGTTTATTTTAGTGATCAATTTTAATCTTGTTTAGAAAAAGTGAAATGAAGTTATCATTTTGGAAAAAATTGCCATTTTATTTTTGTACAAAAAGAAAAATGAAAAACAGTGAGCGGAAAAGGAAAAGACTCATTTGCAAAAAGATGTCCGATATTCATAGATTAATCCATTTGCACAAAATTACAAGATGGCCCGATTACAAAATGAGTCTTGACATCTTGGGCAAGATGCAAGACTTTGATGCATGCTTAAAAATACAGGAAATAATAATTACTCTGCAGGAGTAACCCTTATAATTTCCTGGGAAGACCAGTTAAGGACTTGGCTCCCCGGGATCCTTGGACGGATCCAGCTCTCCAGGTTTCGGTCGCTTTCCTCCTCGTCTTCCAAGTTGTTTACAGCATCCGGGGTGAGCATTCCCCCGCTGACAAAATTGGGCTTCTTAGCAGCCTCTGATTGATCTTGTTGAGTTGGTCTGTAACCAAACCCAAATCTGTCTTCCTTCTTTTCCACGGGCAGCAACTTGCCCCAGCCTTGGGCAGTACCCTCTTCAACAACCTTCCGGGCTTGCTGATATGACGTTATGGAGGTTCCCAGTACAGCAGATGCTTCATTAATGTTCAGGGCCTCAAACCCCTGGCTCATGGTTTCATGGATTTCTCCATCCATTTCTATGTATTTATACGTAGCCAGATGGCTAACAAAGATGTCTTCTTCCCCACAGATGGTGATGATCTGGCCTTCCCACTCGAATTTCAGCTTCTGGTGAAGGGTAGACGTAACAGCGCCAGCGACATGGATCCAGGGTCTACCCAACAAACAGCTGTAGGCCGGCTGAATGTCCATCACATAGAAGGTAGTTTTGAAAGTTTGCGGGCCAATCATCACAGGTAGATCAATCTCTCCAAGCACTGATCTTTTAGAGCCATCAAATGCTCTCACCACCAAATTACTCGGACGCAGTGCCAACCCATCGTACTCCAGCTTCACTAAGGCTTTCTTTGGTAGGACATTGAGCGATGACCCAGTGTCCATCAGTACATGAGATAAAACAGCACCCTTGCATTCCAAGGTGATATGTAAAGCCTTGTTGTGGTTACGTCCCTCAGTTGTTAAATCAGCATTGGTAAAGCCCAGTCCATGACTGGTGTTGACATTTGCCACAACGGTTTCTAGCTGATTAACTGTGATCTCCTCTGGCACGTATGCTGTGTGCAGGACTTTCAATAATGCATTCCTGTGAGCTTCAGAACACCTCAACAGGGATAATATGGAGATTTTTGAGGGAGTTTGGTGAAGCTGATCCACCACTTTGTAATCACTTCTCTTTATGATCCTCATGAACTCGTCTACATCTTGCTCAAAAGATGTCTTCTGAGTTTCTTTGACACTTGGCTCTTCAGTTACCACACTTTTTCCTTTTGCTTTGGCAGCAGCTTCTGCTTCAACATTAGGTCTTTGTACTTGTGAGGCAAAAAGGCGTCCGCTTCTGGTGAAGCATCCGCCTCCCCCAACATTATCAATTTGTGGAGAAGAGGTTGAAGAATCCAAAGTGATTTTCTCCCCGTTGCAGTAAAGATCAGAGCCATAATGCCAAGGTATAGCATTACTGCTTTCATAAGGAACTGGTCCAGGCACCGTGATGGTAACTGGACTGACTGCTGCAGAGGAGGGTACTGTAATGGTGTGCGGATCGTAGTAAATTGTGACCGGTGATCTGGCAGGAGGTGCCACTGCTTGTTGTTGGAAATTGTTGTTTGGAGGAACACCCGATGGATCCTAGTAGATGGTGACTGCTGAGACATCTTCGTTAATTTCCGCTGGTGTTGTAGAAGATTCTGCTGATAAAAAGGATGCTGATGTTGTAGAAGAAATGGTTGTTGACATTTGATTTGTTGAAGTGATGGATGAAGCCATTGTTGATGATATTGATGAATCGGTTGGAATGATCGTTGCTGCTATTGTAGAAGAATCAGGAATTGTTGTTAAAGGAATTGCTGGATTTGTAGGCGCCGTTGTTGAGATCTGAAGGATTCCATCCTTGATAAGACCATCTATGCCGCTTCTCAAATTATCGCACCCGTTGAATGCAATGTTGCAATACCCACAACCGAGTTCACACCCGGGGAACACCTGACACTCTAGAAGCTGAGCTTTAATTTCGACCAGAGGTGTTCGAATTTGTGCAACACGGGTGATCAAAGTAGACGGTCTGTCTTCCTCGATGGCATTAATCCTCGGCCCACCATGGTTAGGCATAGGATTTCTGTTGACATTTGGAGGAGGTGCGAAGTTGAGGGCCTTAGAATCCACCAGATCTTGCACTTTCATTTGCAAAGCCCTGCATTTCTCAGTATTGTGGCCTAGTGCATTGGAATGGAAAGCACACCTGGCGTTGACATCGTAATTCTTCGGGAGATTGGAGGGATCGGGAGGTGCCAATGTCCTTAACTCAACCAAGTTAAGTTTCAGGAGTTGTGGCAATAAGGCAGCATAAGGCATAGGGATAGGGTCAATCACCCTATTTGCCTGTGATGGTCTTTGTTGAAAGGGTCGTTGTTGTTGATTGCTGTTATTATTGTTGTAGGTCCTCTGTGGCGGATACTGAACTTGCTGTTGATAATGTGTTTGTTGTGGTTGTTGATATGTTGGTTGCTGAGGAATCGGAGCTGGAATAGTGACAGCTGCTACTGATCTGTGGACATACTGAGGTCTGCCCTTGCTAGCATGAATGGCATTTGTCTCACCGGTCCTTCGAGGTCCCACGAAAGGCTTCCTGGGATTACCGGACGAACTTGCACCATTATCAGAAATTTTGCCCATTTTTAGCAGACTTTCAATTCTTTCACCGGCTATAACCACGTCTGCGAAGCTGGTGGAAGAAAAGGCAGCCAGTCTATCAATGTATGTTCCTTGCAGAGTATTCATGAACATGTCGGCCATTTCTCTTTCCGACATGGGTGGTTGGACAGCAGCAACAAGCTGTCTCCACCTCTGGGCATATTCCCTGAAGCTTTCTCTGGAGGATTGAGACATTCCCATTAGTAGGGTCTTGTTAGGGGCCATGTCCAGATTGTATTGGTATTGTCTGATGAAGGCCTCAGCTAGGTCCTTCCAGCATCTGATAGTAGCTCTGGTCAGGTGTGAATACCACTCTCTTGAAGCCCCAGTCAAACTGTCTTCAAAATAGAACATCCACAGTTTTTCATCCATGGTATATGCTTTAAGTCTTCCCAGAAAGGACTATAGATGAGTTCGTGGACAGGAGGTTCCATTGTATTTCTCGAAGCACGGAGGTTTGAACTTGTGGGGAATTCTTACTCCATCCACTAACCCCATATCCATTACATCAAAACCCAAGGAGTTTTGAGACTCCAAGGACCTCAACTTCTCAGCAATTTCATCAAACCTTCGGTCATAGACTTCATCTCCAGCTCCCATTACAGTGAATTGCTCCTCTTGGGGGTCTTCTTGTAAAATCCTCCCCCAGTAGTATTTCCTTGCACATTACCCGGGATATTGACTTCCGGATCTAGATGTGGTCCAAATACAGGTGGATTAACATGAGGCTGACCCCTCTCATTGTTACTTGTTCCTCCAGTCCCAGGATGAGGTTCCTCGGGAGTTTGTCTCTCTACCAATGCCCTTAACCTTTCTTGGCTCTGAGCCAAGCCAGTCATCACTGTCATGAACTGGGCCATTTGGTTTCTCATCTCCACTCTTTCGTTAGCCATCTGGGTCCTGACCTCAGTCAGGTCTTGCTGTACTTGCTCCATTAGGATACCCGGAAGGTTGTTGCGAGTAGGATACCGGTGTGCACGGTTGACAGGGAACACTCTTCTGCGAGCAATATTTCCTGAACCACAACAGAGTTAGAGACAACAAAATAATAACAAAACCTACAAAACAAAACAAAAGTTAGTATGCAATGCAGTATGCTCATTTGTTTTCCAAGGTATCCGGCTTGGTTCTTGGTTTTGACCTTTCCAGACCTCGAGGAAGATGCTTTGATGTTGCTTGAGAAAAGAAACTCAATGAAAACAAACTAACAAATACATTACAAATGGTGGATCATACATAGTTTGTTTTTACAACATATGCCCCTGAAGGGTCAAAATACAACATAAAAAGAAAAGTACATCAAATGGAAATAACAACAATCAAAGAGTCAGACATCTAGTCCAAACTCATCCTCCTTAACCTCCTTCAAAAGTGCTTCAGTTACAGGACCACCCGGATGCTCTGTAATAGTCCTGATGAGGAGGTTTCTGGTGGCAATGGCAGTGGTCAGCTTTTTGTGCCTATCCTGATCCTTTGATCTCTTCAAACTAGCCCTAAGCTTCAACTCTGAAATCTCCTTCTGGGCTGCCAGCAAAGCTTCCTGTTGCTTCTTCTCAATGGCCTCTAGCTGCTCAATCCTTGCTTGAGTTCTCTTATCTTCTTGAGTACGGGCTTCAGTGATCCCGACCCACCTAGCTTGAATTTCTTGCAGATAGAGATCAGTCCTAGCCTTCTGAAGCTTGGCCTCTTTACAGGCATTCTTCAATATTTGCTCCCCAGCTCTTGCTTTCTTGATGTAGTCCTCTGTTTTCTCAATCTTGGCCAGATGCTCCACCCTAAGCTTCTCCAACCTCTCAATGTCCAGAAGACCATCACTCCTCTCCCAGAGGGTTTTCTTCAGAGCTTGAGACAGATTCTCATTTCTTTCCTTCAGCTTCTCAAATTCTTCCAGGCTGACAGTGGCTGCTGGCTGAACTGTGGATGGTCCAGGTATATCCTCAATGGTAAATGGCATTCCAGTGATCAGAGCTCTAGTATGGGACCATTCATAGTACTGGGCTGAAGCAACATTATTACACTTCCCAAGAATAGCCACCCCCTTTGTCTGGATGTTGTCCCAAGCCCAAAATGCTTGTCTGACAGCAACTAGATTAGGCTTTATCTCACAATACAGGGTCTCAGCTAAATCTTGCACTCTAGGAGGGTGAACCAAAACATAGCCCAGTTGCCTCTTAAACAGCAAAGGATTGTAGTTGATGCAACCCTTCACTCCTATTAGAGGTACATTTGGATACTGCCCACAGCTAGTGATTATGTCCTTGCCTTTGGTGCTCTGGGTGCACCATCTGATGTCATCTGAAGCCAGAGCAATAAGTCTCTTAGCCCAATTCTTCTGTTGGTGGGGATTCAGGAAGGCATTTATCTTAGGTAGGTGTCTGAGCAGCCAGGTGTGAAACATAGGAGCACATCATCTCACCAACTTTCCTCTTTGCTTCTCATTCCTCTGATGGATGGAATAATAGAAATCTCCCAGCAATGTGGGTACTGGATTCCTCAGAAGGAAGAGATGAATGGCATTCTTGCTGATAAACTTGGGCTCATCTGCAAATAGTATAACCTCATATATACTGAGAGCTAACAATGCACAAACTGCCCTCCATTCTCCCAAGGAGGCCTTCAGGATGGCCTGAGAAATCAAGAAGTCTAAGTGCAAACCAGGGATCCCAGCCTTTGTTGTCATATTCTGCTCAATCAAAGTAGGCTCTAGGTACAGTGCTTTTGCCACTTCTCCATTGCTGGGAGAAGTCATCTCTGGGTTGAAGGGGACACCACCCCTGACAGGTACTCCAATCAATGCTGAAAACTCCTCCAACAGAGGTCCTAGCTGAAAGTCTGGGAAAGTGAAACATCTCAAAGGAGGGTCATAAAACTGTAGGCAGGTGTGGATCATACTCCTCTGAGAAGGGTCCAGGTCCATAACCATATCAAGGATACCTCCATAATGCTCTCTGAATAATGGGATGTGGTCAGGTGTGATAAGTGACTGGACCTGCCTGATGCCAGTCAACACAGGCTCAAAGAAATGGTATGAAATGTTGCTTTTTCTGGGAGGAGCCATGACTGCTGATGAAGAGCTGAAGGCAAGTGCTGATGAGGATCAAAACTGATACTAGAGATGAGCCACTGATAGGCTGATGCTGGTGATGATGAGAATAGCTGAAGCAGGTAACTGATGAGGATAGCTGAAGCTGAGGTCTATTCAGAAGAAGGGGTCAAAACCAAGCCATATATAATGTGGATACCCTGAAAAACGAATAAACAAATGTTAAATGATGCAAATGATGAGTATGCAAATGATATGCAAGGGTTTGTGATCAAGCTGGATCTGATTTATCTGCCTTGATATAAAGTCCATGTATGTTCAAGAAGTCCAGATGGAGGTCTAGAAAACCAATAACCAGGGTGGGGGACTCAAATAAAGAGTCACATGTCCAGGGTTAAATCACAAGAACTGTCCAAAGTGAGGTACTCTTAATCAAAACAAGTAACAGGGTATGATGTGGCCAGAGGTACCTGCAAACCTGTAAACAGCCCAACCCCCTCACAGGTAGTGTTCTAAAACAAGGATCCTCAGACTTGGATCAGTTATGAGAAGTGTAAACACTTCTAACCCGGAGGTACAGTGTTTACAATAACCATAAAAGATCCTCCTCTAATTCACCTCAGTTTCTGAAGGTCATAATAAAGGTCATCTAGACTTAGCAGGCTTCCCAGATAGCCCTAGCACTACAGGAAATCTGTAGCACAGAGTTCTCAAGAAGAAACCCATATCTGAACCGTGTTTCATATTCCCGCACCAGACCGAAATGGAATGGGAAAGAACATGAACCACTCTAGCCTAGGTGTCACTCAGGTCCCAGGTATAGGACCTTAAACTCTCAATAGAACTCCACCCATCAAAACAACAAACCAGATCCAGCAATGATAATGACAGTATGAAGTATGAAAAACTGTAAAGAAAGCAATAAATAAAGCTATACATAAAGCAATAAATAAAGCAAATATATAAACAAAAATAGCACATAACACCCCAATAAACACAAATCAAACAAGCGCTAGGAGGAACCCATAAAAAGAACCAGAAGCCCTGGTTAAAGTATAAGGGTCCCCAGCAGAGTCGCCAAGCTGTCGCTCCCACCAAATGACACCTGGTCAAGAGGGGTACAGACACGAACGGTCGGTGAAAGGGGAGAGAACACACAAGGGTGAACTCAAGAGACAAGAGTCGCCAGCTAGGCATTTTTATCCCGGAGGAACGGTAATGCTGCATAGACCTAGAAAGATATGGATAAGATGGTTGCGAACCAGAGAGACTGAGAAAGGGGGTTGGTTACAACCTAGGAAGGTATTAGCAGCCAGATTGTCCGTCGTACTCGACGGGATCCACGCTTAAAAGATTTGTGTTTTAAAGGGGTAGTGTCAGTGCAATTTGTGTATCGAAGTTGGAAAGAATGCAAGTGTCAGTGTAAAAGAAAAGTGAAGAGTATAAGAGAAGTGTCAGTGTAAGAACAAGAATGAAATGCTCAAGATCATGAGGCTAAAAGAATGAGGCTGGAAAGAGGGGGGAATATACAGAGAATTTTGTTCAATAGCTGTTAAGTTATGCCTACGTATCCTCTCGTGCAATGAGGAAGTCAGAACACCGTAGTTCGACTCAAAGAGACTGAAAGGTAATTGACTTGTGAACTGCTTGCTTGTCTATGCTCAAGTGTATGACCTGTCTGGCTCAGGTGCAAACTGTCTTGCATTAGACGGAAGAAGCAAGTTCTCGTTTGTGAGTGAATGAGGTGAGAAAAGAATCCCGAAGGAGACGATTATTGTTTGTTTTTGTGTTTTCAATCTTTTATTGCTTTTGAAAGTTTGTCATAAAAAAATAAGCCTAAGCCTAAACCAAGGGTTAGTAAACTCATCACATCTTCCCTCTGATTAGGGGTAATGAGAATACCTTAAGCATGAAGTAAACACTTCACACTTAATCACCATGATGTAGGATTAAGATCATTAACCTACTTGTATTTATTTAGATGTTTTTGTTGTTTTTGTTTAGTGTTAAGTAATGAGTTTAAGCCATAATCAGGGATTTAATGGACTCATTACACCATCCTAATAGAAGGATAATAGATGAGAACATTTAAGCTGAGGAAGGCTCCTCAACTTAATCCATGATTAGGGATTAACCTCATGACAAAACAAAGCCCTTATTAGAGTGGATTTTAGTTAATGGTAAGATTAGGAAATGGATTTTATGATTTGTAAGACAACTTGAGGGGGACTTGTCCATTAACACTAGGGTCAGTCCTTCTTAACCAATTAAGGAAGAATTAGAACCCTAATGCAAGGCCCAAGTTATGAGCTATTTGTCTTAGTGATTATTAAGTGAATGGATTAAAGGATTTAAACACATTAAGGGTTTAACACTTAGGATTAAAGTTATACACTCCATCCTAATAGAAGGATGCAGGTATAAGCTTAATCACAAAGCCTTAAAGCCTTTAGGGTTTAGTCCTTGGTTATGAGATGAGAGGAAGAAGACTCAAAGATGACACAAAGGCAAAACTAAATAGGGGACTAATCAAACCCTAATTATTATCATGCTTGGTTGTTCCTAGGGTTTATGAGGTTTACAAGAAGATCTTCAGAGGAACCACCAGGAAGGAAGCAGATGAAAGGAGCAAGAAGCAGAGAGAAGCAAGACAACTTGCTTCACTTAAGAAGACAAGTTGCTTGAAGAAAGGAAGGTAAGAGATAAACATGAATGAGTGTCGCTCCCGATAAGTGGGACCAGGCCCCAGATAAAGGTACAGACGCGAACGGTCGGCGAGAGGGACAATGAGAACACACAGCCGTGAACTCACTGGAGATGAAAAGAGTCGCCAGCTAGGCATTTTTATCCCGGAGGAAAGGCAATGCTGCATAGACCTAGGAAGACATGGATAAGACGGCTGCGAACCAGAGAGACTGAGAAAGGGGGTTGGTTACAACCTGGGAAGGTATTAGCACCCAGATTGTCCGCCGTACTCGACGGGATCCACGCTTAAAAGATTTGTGTTTTAAAGGGGTAGTGTCAGTGCAATCTGTGTATAAAAGAAGCTGGAAAATATGTACAGGTGTCAGTGTATAGTGTATAAGTGATATGAAGTATGAAAGTGTCAGTGTGAGAACAAGAATAAGATGCTCATGATAATGAGGCTCAAAGAATAATGTTGGAAGGAGGGGGAATATACAGAGACTTTTGTTCGATAACTGTTAAGTTATGCCTACGTATCCTCTCGTGCAATGAGGAAGTCAGAACACCGTAGTTCGACCCAAAGAGACTGAAAGATGAATTGACTGATGAACTGCTTACTTGTCTATGCTCAAGTGTATGATCTGTCTGGCACAGATGTAAACTGTCTTGCATTAGACGGAAGAAGCAAGTTCTCGCTTGTGAGTGAATGAGATGAGAAAAGAATCCCGGAGGAGACGATTATTGTTTGTTTTTGAGTTTTCAGTCTTTTATTGCTTTTGAAAATTTGTCATAAATTAATGAGCTTAAGCCTGAACCAGTGGGTTAGTAAACTCATCACATCTTCCCTCTGATTAGAGGTAATGAGAATACCTTAAGTGTGAAGTCAGATTCTCACACTTAATCACCTTTGGTATGGGATTAAGATCATTAACCTATTTGTGATTATTTAGATGTTTTTGTTGTTTTTGTTTAGTGTTGAGTAATGAGGTTAATCCATAATCAGGGATTTAACAGACTCATTACACCATCCTAATAGAAGGATAATAGATGAGAATGTTTAAGCTGAGGAAAGCTCCTCAAATTAATCCATGATTAGGGATTAAACTCATGACAAAACAAACCTTTATTAGATGGATTTTATTTAATGATATGATGATGAAGTGAGTTTTATGGTTTGTAAGACAACTTGAGGGGGACTTGTCCATTAACACTAGGGTTAGTCCTTCTTAACCAACTAAGGAAGAATTAGAACCCTAATGCAAGGCCCAAGTTACAAGTGTGGTGTCTTGATACTTATTAAGTGGATTGATTAAGAGATTTAAACACATTAAGGGTTTAACACTTAGGATTAAAGTTATACACTCCATCCTAAGAGAAGGATGCAGGCATAAGCTTAATCACAAAGCCTTAAAGCCTTTAAGGTTTAGTCCCTGATTATGAGGTGAGAAGAGGAGACTCAAAGAGACACAAAGGTGAAAACTAAGGGGGGGACTAATCAAAACCCTAATCATTGTCATGCTTGGTTGTTCCTAAGGTTTGTGAGGTTTTCAAGAGAAGTCTTCAATGGAACCACCAGGAAGCAGATGAAAGGATCAAGAGAAGCAAAGCAACTTGCTTCATTCAAGAAGTCAAGTCACTTGAAGAAAGAGAGTAAGGAGAAGAAGAATGAGCAAGCTCAAACTCAAACACATATAAAAATGCAGCATGGATGCACAAAAAGAGATGAAGAGAAGTTATGAGAAGTGAAGGCAAATTCACTCCTCAAAGTCACTTACCACCTGAAAGGTTAGAAAAGAAATGCAATGCAATGCAAAATGGGATGAGATGACATGATGAGAAACAAAACCAGAAGCATTTACATGATGCTAATGATGCTATGAGATGCTACAAACATGAGGCAGCACATGGAAATGATCATACAAGTTCTTGAATGCAAATGAAGCAAGTTAGGAACCATGGACATACATGAAAAGTTATGAAGTGCACATGGCATACAACATGGCAAACACATGATGCAATGATCAAACATGCTTTCAATATGTCTTATTATGTCAAATGAATCAAATGGATGCTTGAAATGTCATGGCAAGTCATGTGATGCAAGAGAATGCAAAATGGATGCATATGGAAGCCCAAATTAGGGTTTATGATCAATGCAACAAACAAAAACCAAAACCAGAAGCAAACAACATTATAAAAAATTGAAAATGCACTCAAAGGACCCCTAATCCTATACTAACTCACTGCCCAAAGGATAAGCTTCAACTCCTAACCAAACTCAAGTTATGGTTTTCTTAAGATTTCTAGGGTTTTAGGGTTCCTAAACAAGAAAATTACCAAACAAATGGAAAATGAAAGATCAAATCATGGACATTTAATCTCACAAACTACATGCTAAACACAATGCAATGCAAAAAGAATCAATGTCCAATTCTTCATGGATAGGCAGAAATGATTTTTGGAACTTTGGATCAAATTAATGTACAAAAATGATTTTAAATCCATGAAAAATTCTCAAAATGCATCAAGATCAAAAAATAAATTTGGTTTGAAGGTTGGACAATGTTTCTAAATGTCTTAGAACATTTCATGAATTTTTTGGTGATTTTTAAATACCTAAAAGTATTTTTAATAAATTAATTTCCATTAATCAATTAAAAATAAACTTTTAAATATTTAAAAATACTTTTTAAAATGCTAAAAATGAAAATAAAAATATTTTTGTGTTTTAAAAATTAATGAAACCCTTGACAAAAAGTTTCATAATTTTTAAAACGATTTTGCTATTTTAAATAAATTATGTAAAACAAATGAATCAAATGGAAAATAAAATGAATTTTAAACTGAAAAAGTAAAAGTATGCAGATCCAACGTGTGAGATTTAAACTGGCAAGGGCGGGAGCTGACCACGCGCGCAAATGAACGGACCACATTCAAACTGGCTAATTAATGATTAAAACCCTAATCTCACCGTTAAACACCCTCAGGTGACCGGAACAGTGTTCCGGTCATCTTCCCCATTCACCCCAAAAATCAATCTCTCTCTCTAGGCCATTTCAAGAGCTCTAACTCTCCAGAAATCATCTACTAACTATCCTAAACACGAATCCAGCATCAAATCATGTTTAAACTCAAACACAAACAAGAATCGAAACAAAGAAATTTCTAGGTCAAACTTTCAGAACACCATAACATACTCATTTCTTGCTCATTTTCAAAAGTAAATAGATCCCAATGATCAGTGCAACATACAAAACAAGATTTTAACAAGAAAATGGAGTTCTGGAAAAAAAGTTCATGGAGTCACCTGAGATTGAGCTTTTGATTCAGGAGCTTTCTGGATGGTTCTTTGGTTCAAACAGGTCCCAATGATCCCCCTTTGAAGCTTTGGACACTTGGTTGGAGTTTAAACAGCCTCTTGAGTGAGTTTGCAGAAGCTCAGGCCAAGGGAGTGTGAAAATCGTATTTTGGTTTCAAGGTGTTTCAGGCCAGGATGAAGGGTGGTTTCTGGTCAGTGAAGTGAGCAGAGATGATTTGTGAAGTTTGTCTTTGTGTTTGAGGTTTGTGGAGAGAGATTCGAAGGAAAATGCAAGTTGGGGTGAGTTTGTGTATGCTGACTTGTGGTGAGCTTCAGCCTTTCTTGTTGTGTGAAATGGCTAGCATTTGGCTTGCATAAAATAATCTCATTGGTCAGATGATGTGACCTGGCCTGCTGTGATAGGTAAGTTCACTTTTGCAAATTGTCAACCTTTTTGTAAGAGAGGCATGGGCTAAGTTCTAGCTTGGTACAAGAGTGTGGACTGGCGCAACATGGTGTGTGAGTGAGGCTAGGGTGGTTCAGCAGCCAAGGCAACAAGTTGGTGAAAGTGTGATGATGGTTTTGCAAGTTGATCACCTTTGGTTCACATGTAACTTTCTTGCCACACAAACCATGGGAAGTGAGAAATACTTAGTCCATTCTGAATTTTTGGTCACATGTGATGTTTATGTGATGGTTAGACATGAATTAGAGGTTACAAATGCCTTGGTACAAAGTTCTTGCAAGTTTCTCATTTGAGGCATAACTTGAAATTTAGTGATTTTTGCCAACTTTGACACACCATAACTTTTGATCCAAAATGAATTAGATCATGTTCTTGTACTTTTTGAAAAGGGAAAGATCTAATCTACAACTTTCATGACCAAAGTTTTTCCATTTGAAGCATTTTTGGATCAAAAAGCAAGGCTTGAAAAGTGGCATAAAATGACACATTCTTTAAAAGTCAACCATGCCCTAAAAAGTCAACTTTGCAAAAACTTGTAATTTTTGAATTTTGTGAACTTCAACCTTCTTCCATGATCAAATAAAGATCATATACACTCAAAATGATGAAGATCACCCCTTGGTTGGGTCATTGGGGGCCTCAGATGCCCTGATTTTGCACTGACTTGTCTGAAAAGTCAACCCTTGATTAGATGACTTCCCCATGGAATTTCTTCATGAAAATTGATATGCATACTCCCTATACTATATAGAGACCAATAGAAACAAGAATGAACAAAAAATTTGAAGTTATGGCCTCTGAAACCAAAACCCTAATTTCAGGTCATCTGTGCAGTCAAGCCTGGCTCTGCATCCATACCAATCCCAGTTCTTGTGATTCTTTGACTTCTTTGATCTTGTGTGGATATAATATGATGCTTGAACATACATGGACCCCTTTTAAGTGATTGATGACTCTTGGAGTGGCTCAAGAAGCTCTTGGATTGCTCAGATCACAAACCCTAGATGCAGATGACTTTGAATCCATGCAGTGAATCAAAAGGGTAATGTGAGATGGTATGATTGTGTTTATGCATATGAAATGATCACAAGCCAATGGTGTGAATGGGTGAGGGCAAATTTGGGGTGTTTACAGCTGCCCCTATTCAAACATGAGTTAGCTATGCAGGTTGTAAGCAACGGCTTAACAGGCAAACAAGATAACTTGTGGTTAAATACCAAAGACAGTCCAAAATTTGCACTCACGGAATGAAGAAGAAAAGGGATATAGATTGTAAAAGAAAATAAAGTATATTGTAAAGTGTGGGCGACGGAGGACGACCGTCGAGCAGAGGACGACTGCTGGGTAAAGAGCAATGACGGGGACGGCCGACATGCTGGGAAAAGTGCGGAAAATAAAGCAATGACGGGGACGGCCAACATGCTGGGGATAAAAGAATTATGATGGGGACGGCCACCAAGATAAAGCTGTAAGATTCTCTGGGGATTAATGAAACATGACGGGGACGGCCATCAAGTTCACAAAGTAAAGTAACCATCGATGGGGACGGCCATCGGGCTAAAAAGGAAAAAGGGACCACGATGGGGACGGCCATCGGGTTAAAGAATAAATGAAATAAACAGATGATGAGGTACGGTCATCAAAGGTGAAGGACGATCACCTAGCAGGGGACGGCTGCTCTGTTAGGGATAAGATGAGGGACGGTCATCTAAGGTGGAGGACGACCACCTGGCAGGGTACGGCTGCCGAAAATATCGCGACATAGGACGAATGCCGGATAAGGTCAACGATGGGGACGGCCATCGGATGAGCATGATGGAGGACGACCATCAAGAGGTGGAGGACGACCACCTAGCAGGGGACGGCTGCTCTCAAGGTTTATCATGACATAGGACGAATGCCAGATAACCAAAATCAACAATGGGGACGGCCATTGGATAAAATGATGAAGGACGATCATCAAGAGGTGGAGGACGACCACCTAGCAGGGGACGGCTGCTAAAAATCAACGATGGGGACGGCCATCGGATGAGCATGATGGAGGACGACCATCAAGAGGTGGAGGACGACCACCTAGCAGGGTACGGCTGCTCTCAAGGTTTATCATAACACAGGACGAGTGTCAGATAAACAGGAAGATTTGCTTACTTGGCGATCTACTGGGGATACAGTAAACACGGACGAGTGTTTACAACCAAGAAAAGAAAGTATAGGTGTTGTGTATAGATTAAAGATGCGGACGAGCATCCTTAAGACTACGATACGGACGAGTATCGGGTAGAAAAAAATTGACACGTGTTCAGAGATGATGATACGAACGAGTATCAACGGGTTAACAAAGAACACGGACGAGTGTTGAATCTGAAGGGACTCTTCTGGGGAATAATAGACACAGACGAGTATCTACATTCAAGAGGACAAAAGTGTTTGACACGGTGTATGGATTAAAGATGCGGACGAGCATCCTTAGGATTATGATACGGACGAGTATCATGTAGAAACAAACACTTGACGCACATTCTGAGATGATGGTACGGACGAGTACCAACTGGTTAACAAAGAACATGAACCAAAGTCGAATCTGTGGGGATATAAATGGTATATACAAGATACGGACGAGTATCTGTATAAGTAGTAACATGGGTAGTGAGTATGAGTATTGTATAGATGAGTGTTTATCTGCTGGGGAGGGTGACACGGACGAGTGTCAAGAGAGAAAAGTATAATAATATCAACAAGCATATGGGTTGTGAAAGTGTAAGTGACCGCGTTGGAGATATGACACGGACGGGTGTCAAGAAAATGTGTATACAAGTATAGGTGGGTGCAAAGATGATGTCTTTGGTTTTCCGCTGGGGATATGACACGGACGGGTGCCAAAGGGAGTATATACTGGTGTTTGTGGATTGTGAGGCAGCTGCTTTTCTGGGGACTCTGGTGGGGATTTTAGGGAAAGTATTCCGTATATTGACGGATGGTTATTATTTACAAGCGTTGGTTCGAAACATGGCTTATGATTATGCTATATGTTCGATTTTTGCCGTAATGCTCCGTATTAGATGGAATGCTACGCTTTATGGGTGAATATGATGCGAATGCTATGATTATGCAAAGATACCAATCCGGGACTCGGATCCCGATGCTGTACAGATCTTCGGTCGATCTGCTCGAAGCGGACATCCCAGCTGGGGGTGAGATCATTGGTAGATCCGTCATGAGATGTATCTGCTTGGGGATTCAGGTCACTGATAGACCTATTCCAATAAATGAAAGACCCAGCTGGGGTTTGTAGAAGCTTTCTTCACTCTGTTGTGATCCCTTCATGCGTTGCTCTTCTGGATAGAGGCTGGGGCTCTGTGGGGAAATGGTTCCCTAACCTTTGTACTTAGCTGAGGATGAAATGGCAACTCGGCTGGGAGCAGTAGCAAGTGGCAGCTCAGCTGGGGGAAGTCATGAGAGGCGACTCAGCTGGGGAGATAGCACTTCGGGTGCTAAGATTTAGTGTTGATTTGTCCACTTGCTGGGATGAAGCTTACGTGCCCCAAGTTGCGTTCTGAATTCCTGCAAACCTGAAAAGACAGAGAAACGCACAGATAATCCCGAGGTATCCCTTACTGGATTCCGTCATAGGAATTAGATACTTCTGAGAGTAAGTATATTTCCTGCAAGCACATGTTTTTATTTTTTGAAGATAAACATCTGTATTCTATGCAATCAGTTTTTTCTTTAAGACATCAGACATTTTTTTTGCAAATAAATAGGAATGTATAAGACGAGACATGACTGAAAATCTGATTTTATTAATTCATATGCCCTGAATTGGCGAGATACAGTCAAAGAAACAAATCCCCTGAAATGAGGAGATCGTTACAAATCGAGAAACAAAATGCTGGCAATGTTGATGACGCTTTACGGAGCTTCCTCTTTACTACGACTCGTATGACTTTTGACGTTCTTCTCATCTTGCTTTCTGAAGAATGTTGATTCTGATTGAAGCTTGATCTTTCCGAAACTTACCGAGTTATAGATGACACAGACGAATTCAAAATGCAGTCATTCGCTTATTCCCTTATTTTGCATGGATCGCCCTTTCGGGTTTTCGATCCATCGGGATACCCATTTTTGCCTGAGCTGTCCGATGCGGCTTTTCAACTCAGCGGGTGTACATTTTTTTGCTTATTTTCCCTTATTTTTACCCGAGTCTTTTATTCTGTTTTTGACTCGCCGGGATGCCCTATTTTTGCCTGGACTTACATTCTGTTTTTACGTCCAGCGGGTCATTTTTATGCGAAGTATTTTTTAACTGCATCTGAATTCACAGGTGACGGGAAGTCTTCACCATCCATGGTGCTGAGCATCAGTGCTCCTCCAGAGAAAACTTTCTTTACCACGAATGGTCCTTCATAATTTGGAGTCCACTTGCCCCTGTGGTCTGTATGAGGAGGGAGGATTCTTTTCAGCACAAGATCTCCTACTTGGTACTCTCGGTGCCTGACCTTCTGATCGAAGGCTTTCTTCATCCTTTTCTGATACAGCTGCCCATGACAGATTGCAGCCAGTCTTTTCTCTTCAATCAGACTCAGTTGTTCGTATCGGGCCCTGACCCACTCTGCTTCGTTCAGCTTAACATCCATTAGTACCCGTAGGGAGGGTAATTCAACTTCAACCGGTAGGACTGCTTCCATACCATACACAAGCTGATACGGCGTTGCCCCAGTGGATGTCCTGATTGACGTTCGGTATCCATGCAAGGCAAATGGTAGCATTTCATGCCAGTCTTTGTAGGTGACTACCATCTTCTGCACAATCTTCTTGATATTCTTATTAGCTGCCTCAACAGCGCCATTCATCTTTGGCCTGTAAGGAGAAGAGTTGTGATGTTGGATCTTGAAGTCCCGGCACAGTTCTGCCATCATTTTGTTGTTTAGATTGGAACCATTATCAGTAATGATTCGCTCGGGAACTCCGTATCGACAGATGATATCTCTCTTCAGAAATCTGGCTACCACTTGTCTTGTAACATTTGCATATGAGGCTGCTTCGACCCACTTGGTGAAGTAATCAATGGCGACCAAGATGAATCTGTGGCCATTCGAAGCAGTCGGCTCAATCTTGCCAATCATGTCAATGCCCCACATAGCAAAGGGCCATGGTGAAGACATTATGTTCAAAGGATTTGGAGGCACATGCACCCTATCTGCATAAATCTGGCATTTATGGCACCTTCTGGCATAGGTACAACAGTCGGCATCCATTGTGATCCAATAATAACCAGATCGTAGCAATTTCTTAGCCATTGCATGTCCTCCTGCATGGGTACCAAAGGATCCTTCGTGCACTTCATGCATCAACAAGTCTGCTTCTGTCTTATCAACACATCTGAGGAGTACCATATCAAAGTTCCTTTTGTATAAAGACCCATCAGTGTTCAGAAAGAAACTACCCGCAAGCCTTCTCAAAGTCTTCTTATCATTGGATGATGCCCCAGATGGGTATGTTTGATCCTCCAAGAAGCACTTAATGTCATGGAACCAAGGCTTATCATCTTTGACAACATCTGCTGCGAACACATATGCTGGTCTGTCAAGTCTGGACACTGAAATCTGAGGTACAAAGTTGGCAGCTTGAACCTTGATCATGGATGAAATGGTAGCCAGGGCATCCGCAAACTGATTCTCGTCCCGAGGGATATACTCAAGCTTGACTGTTGTGAAGAAAGTCAATAACCTCCTTGTATAATCCCTATAAGGTATCAGATGATCCTGGTGGGTGTACCATTTGCCATTGGTTTGATTGATTACCAGAGCTGAATCTCCGAATACAGTCAATGTCTTGATCATGAGGTCAATGGCTTCCTCAAGACCCATAATGCAAGCTTCGTATTCAGCTTCGTTGTTAGTGCAGTTGAAAGTGAGCTTTGCCGAGAAAGGCATGTGAACTCCTTTAGGTGTAATGAGTACCGCACCAACACCACGACCATTCATGTTAACAGCCCCATCAAACATCATAGTCCATTCTTCTTCCGGGTCAGGCCCTTCAGTGTGAACAGGCTCTTCATGGTCTTTTGCTTTTATGAACATGATGTCTTCATCAGGGAAGTCAAATCTCATAGGCTGGTAATCATCAATAGGTTGCTCAGCAAGATATTCAGACAATACACTGCCCTTGATGGCTTTCTGAGAAGTGTACTGGATGTCATATTCTGTAAGGATCATTTGCCATCTTGCAACCCGTCCGGTAAGAGCTGGCTTCTCAAATATGTACCTAACTGGGTCCATCTTTGAGATCAACAAAGTAGTGTGGGTCAGCATATACTGTCTCAGTCGGCGAGCAGCCCACGCTAAAGCATAGCAAGTTCTCTCGAGCAGTGAATAACGCTGTTCACAGTCGGTAAACTTTTTGCTTAGGTAGTATATTGCATACTCTTTTCGACCAGACTCGTCATGCTGGCCCAGCACACACCCCATTGACTCTTCTAATACTGTCAAGTACATGATCAGAGGTCTTCCTTCAACTGGAGGCATAAGGATTGGAGGCTCTTGTAAGTATTCTTTGATCTTGTCAAAAGCCTTCTGACAGTCTTCATTCCACCTGACCGTCTGTTCTTTTCTCAACAATTTGAACAAGGGTTCACAGGTTGCTGTAAGGTGAGATATGAACCTTGAAATGTAGTTCAATCGACCTAAGAACCCTCGAACTTCTTTTTCTGTCTTTGGTGCAGGCATCTCTTGGATGGCTTTGACTTTATCAGGGTCAACTTCAATCCCTTTCTCGCTTACAATAAAACCCAGCAGCTTACCAGATCGCACCCCGAATGTGCATTTGTTGGGGTTCAACTTCAATTGGTATTTCCTCAGACGCTTGAACAGTTTTAGCAGATTCACCAGGTGGTCTTCCTCAGTAAGGGACTTGGCAATCATGTCATCCACATAACATTCTATCTCTTTATGGATCATATCGTGGAATAATGTTACCATAGCCCGTTGATATGTTGCGCCGGCATTCTTGAGCCCAAATGGCATTACCTTGTAGCAGAACGTGCCCCAGGGTGTGATGAAGGTTGTCTTCTCCATGTCTTCAGGTGACATCTTAATCTGATTGTATCCAGAAAATCCATCCATGAAGGAGAATACTGAGAACTGAGCCGTATTATCCACCAATACATCAATGTGAGGTAAAGGGAAATCATCTTTCGGGCTGGCCCTGTTCAGATCCCGGTAGTCAACACACATCCTTACTTTGCCGTCTTTCTTAGGCACAGGTACTATATTAGCAACCCACGATGGATAGCTAGTCACGGCAAGGAATCCGGCGTCCCATTGCTTCTGTACCTCTTCCTTGATTTTCATTGCCATGTCCGGACGAGTACGACGCAGTTTCTGTTTAACCGGCGGGCATTCTTCTCTTAAAGGCAGCTTGTGCACAACAATGTCGGTGTCCAACCCCGGCATATCTTGATAAGACCAAGCAAACACGTCCACATACTCTTGAAGCAGGTCAATCAGTTGTCTCTTCACTGAGTCTTGCAGGCAGGCACCGATTTTAACTTCTTTCACGTCTTCATCTGTACCAAGATTGATCGTTTCAACCTCCTCCTGGTGAGGAGTGATAGCCTTTTCCTCTTGTCTTAACAACCTGGCTAGCTCTTCAGGAAGCTCATATTCTTCTTCAACCCCTTCATCAGCTTGATTGATCGGATTGTCAAAGTCATACGAAGTCATAGCCGTGCTGTTGTCGGTGCTGTCTGGAAGGCACACTCTACAAGGGTTCAGTTTGTTCATTTTAGTGACTTGATTTTAATCTTGTTTTAGAAAAGTGAAATAAAGTTGTCATTTTGAAAACACTACCATTTATTTTTTTGTACAAAAAGAAAAATGGAAAAACAGTGAACGAAAAGGAAAAAAGACTCATTTGCAAAAAGATGTCTGATATTTCATTGATTAATCTTGTTGCACAAAAGTACAGATGGCCCGGTTACAAAATGAGTCTTGTCATCTTGGGCAAGATGCAATACTTTGATGCATGCTATAAAAATACAGGAAATAATAATTACTCTGCATGAGTAACTCTTATAATTCCCTGGGAAGACCAGTTCGAGATAGTGCTCCCCGGGATCTTTGGACGAATCCAGCTTTCCAGGTTGCGTTCTTCTTCCAGCTCGTCTTCCAGACAGTTGACAGCATCAGGGGTGAGCATCCCCCCACTCACAAAGCTGGGCTCTTTTGCAGCCTCTGCTTGATCTTGTTGAGTTGGTTTGTAACCCAACCCAAATCTATCCTCTTTCTTCTCCACCGATAACAGTTTGCCCCAGCCTTGGGCAGACCCTTCCTCAACAACCTTCCGGACTTGTTGGTATGATGATATTGAAGTACCAGGTACAGCAGATGTTTCATTGACATTCAAGGCTTCGAAACCTTGGCTCATTGTTTCATGGATCTCCCCATCCATCTCAATGTATTTATAAGTAGCCAGGTGGCTGACAAAAATATCCTCTTCTCCACAAATTGTAACGATTTGACCCTCCCACTCGTATTTTAACTTCTGGTGAAGGGTTGAGGTCACGGCGCCAGCGGCGTGAATCCATGGCCTACCCAATAGACAGCTGTAGGCAGGCTGTATATCCATCACGTAGAAGGTCGTTTTGAAAGTTTGCGGGCCAATCGTTATGGGCAACTCAATCTCTCCCAACACCGATCTTTTTGAACCATCAAAGGCTCTCACCACCAGGTTGCTGGGTCTTAACGCCAATCCGTCATACTCTAGCTTCACCAGGGCCTTTTTAGGTAAGACATTGAGGGATGACCCCGTGTCTACCAGCACATGGGAAAGGACGACACCTTTACATTCCATGGTTATGTGCAAGGCTTTGTTATGGTTGCAGCCTTCCGTAGTCAAATCAGTGTTGGTGAACCCTAGTCCATGACTAGCATTAACATTTCCAACTACAGCTTCCAACTGATTGACGGTGATCTTTTCAGGCACATAAGCTGCGTGCAAGACTTTGAGTAGTGCATTCCGATGGGCCTCGGAGCACATAAGCAATGATAAGATTGAGATCTTGGAAGGCGTCTGGTGAAGCTGATCCACTATTTTGTAATCACTCTTCTTGATGATTCGCATGAACTCATCAACCTCTTGGTCAAAGGGTGTTTTCAAGGCTTCTTTAACAGTCTGCTCTTCCTGCACCAGGCTTTTTCCTTTTGCCTTGGCAGCAGCGTCTGCTTCGGCAGTGGGTCTCTGAATTTTTGGAGCAAAAAGACGTCCGCTTCGAGTGAAGCCTCCGCCTCCTCCCACATTGTCTATTTGTGGTGCAGGGGTTGATGATTCAAAAGTGATTTTTTGTCCTTCGCAGTACAGGTCAGAGCCGTAATGCCACGGGATGGCATTGCTGCTTTCATAAGGTACTAGCCCAGGCACCGTGATAGTGACTGGACTGATTGCAGCTGCGGAAGGAATTGCGATAGTCTGTGGATCGTAATATATCGTGACCGGTGCTTTGATGGGAGTAGCACTTTGTGAATTATAGGCAGAATCATCTTCTGGATCGTAATAAATCGTAACTGTTGAGACATCTTCATGATTTGTTGCTGATGTTGTAGGAAACATTGTTGGAAGAATGGACGTTGTTGTTGTAGGAGATTCGAACTGGAGTGGTGCTGAAGTTGTAGAAGGAAAATTTGCTGATGGCTGATCAGTTGAGATGATAGATGAAGTACTTGTTGATGAAACCGAAGAATTGTCAGGTACAATGGTTGCTGCAGTTGTAGGAGGTTCTGGAGTTGTTGCTGATGAGATTGCTGGATTTGTGGGAAATGATGTGGTGATTTGAAGTTGGCCACTCTGAATGAGACCATCTATGCCATTCCTCAGGTTATCGCACCCATTTACCGAGATATTGCAGTAAGCACACCCCAACTCACACCCTGGGAACATTTGACATTCGAGGAGCTGAGCCTTAATTTCCACCAACGGTGTCCGGATCTGACCCACACTGGTTATTAAATAAGACGGCTTGTCTTCTTCAATAGCATTAATTCTGGGACCACCGTGGTTTGGCATGGGGTTCTTATTAACATTGGGCGGTGGTGCAAAGTTCAAGGCTTTTGAGTCTACCAGGTCTTGTACCTTCATGTGCAAGGCTCTGCACTTTTCTGTACTGTGGCCAGGTGCATTTGAATGAAAAGCACATCTGGCGTTGGAGTCATAATTCCTGGGTAGACTGTTGGGATCTGGAGGTGCCAGCGTCCTTAGCTCAACCAGGTTGAGTTTCAGGAGTTGTGGCAGCAATGTAGCATATGGCATAGGGATTGGATCGATCACCCTATTAGCTTGAGATGGCCTCTGTTGGAATGGCCTTTGCTGGTTATTGTTATTGGTGTTGTTATAATTCCTTGGAGGATACTGAGCCTGTTGATGGTACTGAGGTTGTTGCTGATAGTTTTGCTGCAGAGGTTGATAAGCTGGTTGAGGCTGAGCGGGAATGGTGACTGCTGCCACTGACCTGGGAACATATTGGGGTCTGCCCCTGTTGGTGTGGATGGCGTTGGTCTCGCCAGTTCTTCTTGGGCCCGCAAAAGGCTTCCTTGTACTACTGGACGAGCTGGCACCATTATCAGAAATCTTGCCCATTTTTAACAGGCTCTCAATTCTCTCCCCAGCTATGACAACATCTGCGAAGCTGGTGGAAGAGAAAGCAGCCAGCCTGTCAATATATGTCCCCTGAAGGGTGTTCATAAACATATCTGCCATTTCCCTCTCAGACATAGGTGGCTGAACAGCAGCAGCCAATTGCCTCCATCTCTGGGCATATTCTCGGAAACTTTCCCTTGACGACTGTGACATTCCCATTAGGAGGGTCCTGTTGGGTGCCATATCCAGATTATACTGATACTGTCTGATGAAGGCCTCTGCCAGGTCCTTCCAGCATCTAATAGTTGCTCTTGTCAGATGGGAATACCATTCCCTCGAAGCTCCAGTCAAGCTATCCTCAAAATAGAACATCCACAGCTTCTCGTCCATGGTATAGGCTTTTAGCCTCCCGAGAAAAGATTGTAGATGGGTTCGGGGACAGGAAGTCCCATTGTATTTCTCAAAACAAGGAGGCTTGAACTTATGGGGAATCCTGACCCCGTCTACCAAGCCCATGTCCATGACGTCAAAGCCCAAAGAGTTTTGAGACTCTAAGGATCTCAGTTTCTCAGCTATCTCATCCAACCTTCTGTCATAAGCTTCTTCCCCAGCACCCATTACTGTGAATTGGTCCTCTTGGGGGTCTTCTTGCAGTACCTTGGCTGCAGTGGCAGTCCCTTGAACATTTGCAGGAATATTAACCTCTAGATGAAGGTGGGGGCCAAATACAGGGGGGTTGACATGAGGTTGGACCCTCTCGTTGTTGCTTGTGCCAGCAGTCCCTATATGTGGATCTTCTTGATTTCTCCCTTCCACCAGTGCTCTGAGCCTCTCCTGGCTTTGAGCCATGTTGTTCATTACCTCCATAAACTGTGTCATTTGGTTCCTCATTTCCAACCTCTCGTTGGTCATTTGGTTCCTGACTTCCGTAAGGTCCTACTGCATCTGATCCATCTGTATGCCCGGAAGGTTACTGCGGGTGGGGTACCTGTGTGGTCGGTTGAGTGGAAACCCTCGTCGTCGAGCAATAATTCCTGAGCATCACAACAGAGTTAGCAACAACAAAACAAAAACCTACAAAACAAACAAAGGGTTAGCATGCAATGCAGTATGCTTATTTGTTTCCAAGGTATCCGGCTTGGCATTCAGTTTTGACCCTTCCAGACCCTTGAGGATACTGTTGATGTTGCTTTCACAGTAAACTCGGATGGAACAAACTAATACATATATTACAAAAGGCCAAAGGCTCACAGTTTGTTTACAAATACAAGCCCTTCGAGGGGTCAAAATACATTACAAGAAAATAAAAGTACATGGAATGAAAACAACAAGCTAATGGTCAAACACCAAGACCAAACTCATCTTCCCGAACTTCCTTGAGAAGTGCTTCGGTCACAGGATCAGCTGGACGCTCCGTGAGGTTCCTGATAAGGAGGTTCCGGGTAGTAACAACTGCAGTTAGCTTCTTGTGCTGACTTTGGTCCTTTGACCTCTTCACTCCAGCTTTGATCTTCAGCTCTGATATCTCCCTCTGGGCTGCTGCCAGGGCTTCCTGCTGCTCTTTTGCACTAGCTTCCAGTTGTTCTATCTTGTCTTGGACCCTCTTGTCCTCCAGAGTACGAGCTTCGGTGATCCTGACCCACCTAGCCTGACTCTCCTTCAGATACAAGTCTATCCTTGCTTTCTGGAATTGGGCTTCCTTGCAAGCATTCTTCAGAACTTGTTCTCCAGCCTTAGACTTTTTGATATAATCCCCAGACTTCTCAATCTTAGCCATATGCTCCACTCTCAGCTTCTCTAACCTGTCAATGTCCATCCTACCATCATTCCTCTCCCGGAGGGTCTTCTGCAAAGCCTGAGTTAACTTCTCATTTCTTTCTTTCAAACCCTCAAACTCCTCCAAACTGATAGTGGCAGGGGGTGGTGCTGAGGATGGTCCAGGCATATCCTCCATGGTAAAGGGCATTCCAGAGAATTGAGCCCTGGCATGGGACCACTCATAATATTGTGCTGATGCCACATTATTGCACTTTCCCAGAATGACTACTCCCTTGGTTTGAACATTATCCCAGGCCCAGGCTGCCTGCCTAACAATAGCCAGATTAGGCTTGTTCTCACAATAAAGAGTCTCAAACAAGTCCTGTGCCTTAGGAATGTGGACCAGTGCATAGCCCAGTTGCCTTCTGAACAGCAGAGGATTGTAATTAATACTACCCTTAACTCCTATTAAGGGCACATTGGGAAAATGCCCACAGCTGGTGATGATATCCCTGCCTTTGGTGCCCTGAGTACACCATCTGATATCGGCTGAAGTTAGAGCAGTGAGTCTTTTAGCCCAGTTTCTCTGCTGATGAGGATTCAAAAATGCATCCGTCTTGGGTAAATGCCTGAGAAGCCAAGTATGGAACAAAGGAGCACAGCACCTCACTAATCTTCCCCTCTGCTTTTCATTCCTCTGATGCACTGAGTAGTAGAGATCTCCCAACAAAGTGGGCACTGGGTTCCTCAGGATGAAAAGATGGACTGCATTCTTGCTGATGAATCGAGGCTCATCTGCAAATAATATGATCCCATATATGCTCAAGGCCAATAAAGCACAGACTGCTTTCCACTCTCCTAAAGAAGCTTTCAGGGTAGCTTGGGAGATCAAGAAATCCAGATGCAAGCCCGGGATTCCAGCCTTAGAAGTCATATGCTGCCCAATCAGGACTGGTTCCAGATGTAATGCCTTTGCTACCTCTTCATTACCAGGAAAGACCATCTCAGGGTTGAAAGGGACTCCACCTCTGATAGGTATACCAACTAATGATGAGTATTCTTCCAATAAAGGGCCCAGCTGAAAGTCTTGAAAAGTGAAACACCTCAGTGGGGGATCATAAAATTGAAGGCAAGTGTGGATCAGGCTTCTCTGTGAAGGGTCCAGATCCATAACCACATCAAGTATATCTCCATAGTGTTCCCTGAACAGTGGTATATGGTCTGGAGTGATCAGGGTCTGAATCCTCCTGATGTCAGATAGCTCTGGCTAGAAGAAGTGGTAGGTGATGTTACTCTTTTTAGGAGCCATGATGTTGAAGATGAGTAGAGACAAGTGCTGATGATAACACTGAAGAAATGGGCCACTGATTGGCTGGTGCAGGTGACTGAAGTGGATAGCTGATAGCAGAAGCAGATGCTGATGAAGATAGGTCAATACTGAAGATGGGGTCAAAACCAAAACCAAATGAAGATGGATACCCTGAAACACAAATAAGCAAATGTCAAAATGATGCAATGATTATGTATGCAGATGATATGCAAGGGTTTGTGACTGAGCTGGATCTGATCAAATGCCCTGATATAGGTCCAAGTATGTTCAAGAATTCCAGATGGAGGTCTATAAATCCAGTAACCAAGGTGGGGGGCTCAAATAAAGAGCCACATGTCCAGAGTTTAGAATCACAAGAACTGTTCCAACATGGAGTATTCTTAATCAAATCAAAGTAACAGGGTATGTTGAGGCCAAGGGTACCTGCAAACCTGTAAACAGCCCAACCCCCTCACAGGTGGTGTTCTAAAACAAGGATCCTCAGACTTGGATCAGTTATGAGAAGTGTAAACACTTCTAACCCGGCGGTACAGTGTTTACAATAACCATAAAAGTTCCTCCTCTAATTCACCTCAGCTTCTGAAGGTCCATACTAAAGGTCATCCAGACTTAGCAGGCTTCCCAGATAGCCCTAGCATTGCAGGAAATCTGCAACACAGAGTTCTCAAGAAGAAACCCATATCTGAACCGTGTTTCATATTCCCGCACCAGACCGAGATGGAATGGTAAAGAATATGATTCACTCTAGCCTAGGTGTCACTCAGGCCCCAGGTATAGGACCTTAACTCTCAATGGAACACCCACCCACCAAAGCAAACAACAGATCCAGCCAGCACAGTATGACAGTATGAAAAATATAAAGCTATAAAGAAAGCAATAAATCAACTGTACATAAAGCAAAAATAAATACAAATATACAAACACAAATAAGCACATAACACCCCAGTAAACACAAATCAAACAAGCGCTAGGAGGAACCCACAAAAAGAACCAGAAGCCCTGGTTACAGTATAAGATTCCCCAGCAGAGTCGCCAAGCTGTCGCTCCCGATAAGTGGGACCAGGCCCCAGATAAAGGTACAGACGCGAACGGTCGGCGAGAGGGACAATGAGAACACACAGCCGTGAACTCACTGGAGATGAAAAGAGTCGCCAGCTAGGCATTTTTATCCCGGAGGAAAGGCAATGCTGCATAGACCTAGGAAGACATGGATAAGACGGTTACGAACCAGAGAGACTGAGAAAGGGGGTTGGTTACAACCTGGGAAGGTATTAGCACCCAGATTGTCCGCCGTACTCGACGGGATCCACGCTTAAAAGATTTGTGTTTTAAAGGGGTAGTGTCAGTGCAATCTGTGTATAAAAGAAGCTGGAAAAGATGTACATTTGTCAGTGTATAGTGTATAAGTGATATGAAGTATGAAAGTGTCAGTGTGAGAACAAGAATAAGATTCTCATGATAATGAGGCTCAAAGAATAATGCTGGAAGGAGGGGGAATATACAGAGACTTTTGTTCGATAACTGTTAAGTTATGCCTACGTATCCTCTCGTGCAATGAGGAAGTCAGAACACCGTAGTTCGACCCAAAGAGACTGAAAGATGAATTGACTGATGAACTGCTTACTTGTCTATGCTCAAGTGTATGATCTGTCTGGCACAGATGTAAACTGTCTTGCATTAGACGGAAGAAGCAAGTTCTCGCTTGTGAGTGAATGAGATGAGAAAAGAATCCCGGAGGAGACGATTATTGTTTGTTTTTGAGTTTTCAGTCTTTTATTGCTTTTGAAAATTTGTCATAAATTAATGAGCTTAAGCCTGAACCAGTGGGTTAGTAAACTCATCACATCTTCCCTCTGATTAGGGGTAATGAGAATACCTTAAGTGTGAAGTCAGATTCTCACACTTAATCACCTTTGGTATGGGATTAAGATCATTAACCTATTTGTGATTATTTAGATGTTTTTGTTGTTTTTGTTTAGTGTTGAGTAATGAGGTTAAGCCATAATCAGGGATTTAACAGACTCATTACACTATCCTAATAGAAGGATAATAGATGAGAATGTTTAAGCTGAGGAAAGCTCCTCAACTTAATCCATGATTAGGGATTAAACTCATGACAAAACAAACCTTTATTAGATGGATTTTATTTAATGATATGATGATGAAGTGAGTTTTATGGTTTGTAAGACAACTTGAGGGGGACTTGTCCATTAACACTAGGGTTAGTCCTTCTTAACCAACTAAGGAAGAATTAGAACCCTAATGCAAGGCCCAAGTTACAAGTGTGGTGTCTTGATACTTATTAAGTGGATTGATTAAGAGATTTAAACACATTAAGGGTTTAACACTTAGGATTAAAGTTATACACTCCATCCTAAGAGAAGGATGCAGGCATAAGCTTAATCACAAAGCCTTAAAGCCTTTAAGGTTTAGTCCCTGATTATGAGGTGAGAAGAGGAGACTCAAAGAGACACAAAGGTGAAAACTAAGGGGGGGGGGACTAATCAAAACCCTAATCATTGTCATGCTTGGTTGTTCCTAAGGTTTGTGAGGTTTTCAAGAGAAGTCTTCAATGGAACCACCAGGAAGCAGATGAAAGGATCAAGAGAAGCAAAGCAACTTGCTTCATTCAAGAAGTCAAGTCACTTGAAGAAAGAGAGTAAGGAGAAGAAGAATGAGCAAGCTCAAACTCAAACACATGTAAAAATGCAGCATGGATGCACAAAAAGAGATGAAGAGAAGTTATGAGAAGTGAAGGCAAATTCACTCCTCAAAGTCACTTACCACCTGAAAGGTTAGAAAAGAAATGCAATGCAATGCAAAATGGGATGAGATGACATGATGAGAAACAAAACCAGAAGCATTTACATGATGCTAATGATGCTATGAGATGCTACAAACATGAGGCAGCACATGGAAATGATCATACAAGTTCTTGAATGCAAATGAAGCAAGTTAGGAACCATGGACATACATGAAAAGTTATGAAGTGCACATGGCATACAACATGGCAAACACATGATGCAATGATCAAACATGCTTTCAATATGTCTTATGATGTCAAATGAATCAAATGGATGCTTGAAATGTCATGGCAAGTCATGTGATGCAAGAGAATGCAAAATGGATGCATATGGAAGCCCAAATTAGGGTTTATGATCAATGCAACAAACAAAAACCAAAACCAGAAGCAAACAACATTATAAAAAATTGAAAATGCACTCAAAGGACCCTTAATCCTATACTAACTCACTGCCCAAAGGAGAAGCTTCAACTCCTAACCAAACTCAAGTTATGGTTTTCTTAAGATTTCTAGGGTTTTAGGGTTCCTAAACAAGAAAATTACCAAACAAATGGAAAATGAAAGATCAAATCATGGACATTTAATCTCACAAACTACATGCTAAACACAATGCAATGCAAAAAGAATCAATGTCCAATTCTTCATGGATAGGCAGAAATGATTTTTGGAACTTTGGATCAAATTAATGTATAAAAATGATTTTAAATCCATGAAAAATTCTCAAAATGCATCAAGATCAAAAAATAAATTTGGTTTGAAGGTTGGACAATGTTTCTAAATGTCTTAGAACATTTCATGAATTTTTTGGTGATTTTTAAATACCTAAAAGTATTTTTAATAAATTAATTTCCATTAATCAATTAAAAATAAACTTTTAAATATTTAAAAATACTTTTTAAAATGCTAAAAATGAAAATAAAAATATTTTTGTGTTTTAAAAATTAATGAAACCCTTGACAAAAAGTTTCATAATTTTTAAAACGATTTTGCTATTTTAAATAAATTATGTAAAACAAATGAATCAAATGGAAAATAAAATGAATTTTAAACTGAAAAAGTAAAAGTATGCAGATCCAACGTGTGAGATTTAAACTGGCAAGGGCGGGAGCTGACCACGCGCGCAAATGAACGGACCACATTCAAACTGGCTAATTAATGATTAAAACCCTAATCTCACCGTTAAACACCCTCAGGTGACCGGAACATTGTTCCGGTCATCTTCCCCGTTCACCCCAAAAATCAATCTCTCTCTCTAGGCCATTTCAAGAGCTCTAACTCTCCAGAAATCATCTACTAACTATCCTAAACACGAATCCAACATCAAATCATGTTTAAACTCAAACACAAACAAGAATCGAAACAAAGAAATTTCTAGGTCAAACTTTCAGAACACCATAACATACTCATTTCTTGCTCATTTTCAAAAGTAAATAGATCCCAATGATCAGTGCAACATACAAAACAAGATTTTAACAAGAAAATGGAGTTCTGGAAAAAAGTTCATGGAGTCACCTGAGATTGAGCTTTTGATTCAGGAGCTTTCTGGATGGTTCTTTGGTTCAAACAGGTCCCAATGATCCCCCTTTGAAGCTTTGGACACTTGGTTGGAGTTTAAACAGCCTCTTGAGTGAGTTTGCAGAAGCTCAGGCCAAGGGAGTGTGAAAATCGTATTTTGGTTTCAAGGTGTTTCAGGCCAGGATGAAGGGTGGTTTCTGGTCAGTGAAGTGAGCAGAGATGATTTGTGAAGTTTGTCTTTGTGTTTGAGGTTTGTGGAGAGAGATTCGAAGGAAAATGCAAGTTGGGGTGAGTTTGTGTATGCTGACTTGTGGTGAGCTTCAGCCTTGCTTGTTGTGTGAAATGGCTAGCATTTGGCTTGCATAAAATAATCTCATTGGTCAGATGATGTGACCTGGCCTGCTGTGATAGGTAAGTTCACTTTTGCAAATTGTCAACCTTTTTGTAAGAGAGGCATGGGCTAAGTTCTAGCTTGGTACAAGAGTGTGGACTGGCGCAGCATGGTGTGTGAGTGAGGCTAGGGTGGTTCAGCAGCCAAGGCAACAAGTTGGTGAAAGTGTGATGATGGTTTTGCAAGTTGATCACCTTTGGTTCACATGTAACTTTCTTGCCACACAAACCATGGGAAGTGAGAAATACTTAGTCCATTCTGAATTTTTGGTCACATGTGATGTTTATGTGATGGTTAGACATGAATTAGAGGTTACAAATGCCTTGGTACAAAGTTCTTGCAAGTTTCTCATTTGAGGCATAACTTGAAATTTAGTGATTTTTGCCAACTTTGACACACCATAAATTTTGATCCAAAATGAATTAGATCATGTTCTTGTACTTTTTGAAAAGGGAAAGATCTAATCTACAACTTTCATGACCAAAGTTTTTCCATTTGAAGCATTTTTGGATCAAAAAGCAAGGCTTGAAAAGTGGCATAAAATGACACATTCTTTAAAAGTCAACCATGCCCTAAAAAGTCAACTTTGCAAAAACTTGTAATTTTTGAATTTTGTGAACTTCAACCTTTTTCCATGATCAAATAAAGATCATATACACTCAAAATGATGAAGATCACCCTTTGGTTGGGTCATTGGGGGCCTTAGATGCCCTGATTTTGCACTGACTTGTCTGAAAAGTCAACCCTTGATTAGATGACTTCCCCATGGAATTTCTTCATGAAAATTGATATGCATACTCCCTATACTATATAGAGACCAATAGAAACAAGAATGACCAAAAAATTTGAAGTTATGGCCTCTGAAACCAAAACCCTAATTTCAGGTCATCTGTGCAGTCAAGCCTGGCTCTGCATCCATACCAATCCCAGTTCTTGTGATTCTTTGACTTCTTTGATCTTGTGTGGATATAATATGATGCTTGAACATACATGTACCCCTTTGAAGTGATTGATGACTCTTGGAGTGGCTCAAGAAGCTCTTGGATTGCTCAGATCACAAACCCTAGATGCAGATGACTTTGAATTCATGCAGTGAATCAAAAGGGTAATGTGAGATGGTATGATTGTGTTTATGCATATGAAATGATCACAATCCAATGGTGTGAATGGGTGATGGCAAATTTGGGGTGTTTACAATGAGCAAGCTCACTCTAATGCAAAGATAAAATTCAGCAAAGATGCAAGAGAGATGAGAGGGGATTGTGAGAAGTGAAGGCAAATTCACTTCTCAAAACAACCTACCACCTGAAAAGTTAGCAAAAGAAATGAAATGCAATGCAAATGAGATGGAATGCCATGATGCAAACCAAAACCAGAAGCATAAACATGATGTTAATGATGCTAAGGGATGATGCAAACACATGACAAGAGATGAGAATGATCAAACAAGCATAAGGATGTAAATGAGGCATGCTTTGAACCATGGAAGTTCATGAAAGTTTATGAAATGCAATGGACATATAACATGACAAATGAAGGATGCAATGATCAAACATGATTCTAATATGTCCTAAGATGTATTATGAATCATGTGGATGCACAAAATGTCATGGCAAGTCATTGAATGCAAGCAAATGGGAGATGGATGCAAAGGAAAGCACAAATTAGGGTTTATGATCAACACACAAAGCAAAATTCAAAATCAGAAGCAAATGACATGACAAAAAATTGAAAATAGGATCAAAGGAACCCTAACCCTACACAAGTTCACTTCCCAAAGGAGGGGACCTAACTCTTAACCTAGTGAAAGTTATGATTTTCTCAAGTCAATTAGGGTTTTAAGGTACCTCATCATGAAAAAATGAAAAACAAATTGAAAATGGAAGATCAATTCAAACCAAATTTATCCTATAAACTACATGCCATGAAGGATGCAATGCAAGAAGAACCATCATCAAACTCTTAATGGTTAGGCAGAATAGATTTTTCCAAGTTTGAGCAAATCTATTGCCTTAAAATGAATTTAATTCCAACAAAAATTGCCAAAATGCATCAAGAACAAAAAATAAATCTGGTTTGAGAGTTTGATAATGTTTCTAAATGTTTTGAAATGCAATGTGATTTTTTTTGTGATTTTTAAATACCTAAATGTATTTTTAATTAATTAATTCTCATTAACTAATTAAAAATAAACATTTAAATGATTTAAAAATAATTTTTAATGAAAAAAATAAAAATAAAATTATATTCAGAATGAGAAAAATATTTTAAGTCAGCATGCAAAAAATAGAATTTTTATAATGTGTTTTGATATTTTAAAATAAATGAGAAAGAAAATGCAATAAAAATGAATTTTAAATATGAATTAATGAAGGTAATCCAATCCAGTGGCTGAGATTCAAACAAAAAGGGGAGGGAATTGACCTGCGTGCGCGAATGAATGGTCTAAATTCAAACTTGCCTAATTATGTCATTAGCCCTAATCCTAACCCTAATCACTTTCAGATGACCGGAACAGTGTTCCGGCATCTTCTCCGGCCAATCAATTTCCCAATCTCACTCAAAACGCATCAAAACCTCACTAAACTCTCCAGAATCAATCTATGAACATCATTAAACATAAACCCTACAACAAACATCATTTATTTTTCGTGAATCAAGAGAAACAAACAAAATCATTTTTACGGGCAAACTTTCAGACAGTCAATACATGCTTGTTTCTTGACCATTTTCAAAACCAAACACATCCAGATGATCAGTGCAACTCATAGAATCATTTTATAACAAGAAATTAAAGTTCTGGAAAAAATGTTCTTGAGCTCACCTGAACTGGAGCTTTCGAAACAGGGACTTTCTGGCTGCTTCTCTGGTCCAAACAAGCTCTAATGATCCTCCCCAGAAGTTTGTGATGCTTAGTTGGAGTTTATATGGTCTCTAGAGGAAGTTTGCAGAAGCTCAGGTTAATGGAGGAGGAGAATCGTGTTTTTGATGGGGGAGGTTTCAGGCCAAAACAATGATTGGGAAATGATCAGAGGATCATGGTGAGTGATTTGATGAAGTTTGTTTTGATGTTTGAAGGTTGTGTTTTGAGATTCGAAGCAAAATGCATAAAAGGTCAGTTTTGGGAACTATGGCTTGTGGGAGAGATCAGGTTGTGTTGTGTTATGTGTTGGGTTCCTTTTGGTACACATATCAATCCTTGATAGGTCAGAGAGTTGTTGTGGAGCAGTGTGATTGGTATGGAGCAAAATGCATAAAGTCAACTTTTTGTGTAAGAGAGGTATGGGCTATGGCAGTCAAGGTACAAAGGAATGGCTTGGCTCATCATGCTTCAAGGAGAACCATGGAAATGAATTAGAGGCAATGCAGCAAATGGATTAGGGTTTATGTGATGTTTTGCAAATTTCACAAAGTTTGGCCCTTTTGTGATTACTTGAAGCATAAGTCATGAAAATGGGAGGTTCTTTGGTGCATTCTGATTTTTAGGTCATGGTTCATGTTTGTGTAATGCATAGAAATCAATTAGAGGTCACATAAAGGCTTGGCATGAGGTTTTGCAACTTTGCCTCTTTGGTACAAAACTTGAAATTATGTGATTTTGTCCAACTTTGACAAGCCATAACTTTTGATCCGAAATGAATTAGAATGAGTTTTTGTACTTTTTGAAAATGGGAGGATCCATTCTACAACTTTCATGACCAAAGTTTTCTCATTTGAAGCATTTTTGAATCAATTTGAGGAAGTTGAAAAACTTTCCCAAAATGGCAAGTTTTCATTACAAGTCACTTTCCCAAAAAGGCAACTTTGCAAATGGCTTGAAATTCTTCAACTTTGTGAACTTCTAACATCTTCTATGATCAAATAAAGATCATACACATTCAAAATGATGGAGAATTCCCTTTGGTTGTGTCATTGGGGGCCTCAGATGCCCTGATTTTGCACTGACTTGCTCAAGAAGTCAACTCTTGATTAGATGCCTTCCCCATGGAATTTATTCATGAAACTTGATATTCATGATCCTTATAACATATAGAGACCAATAGAAACAAGAATGACCAAAAAATTTGGAGTTATGGCCTCTGAAACCAAAACCCTAATTCTAGGTCATCTGTGCAGTTAACCCTGGCTCTGCTTCCATGTCTTTCTCAGTTCTTGTGATTCTTTGACTTTCTTGACTTTGTGAGGATATAATATGATGCTTGAACCTACATGGACCCTCTTGGAATGATTGATGACCTTTGGAGTGGCTCAAATGGCTCAGGGATGGCTCAGATCACAAACCCTAGATGCAGATGACTTAGAAACAATGCAGTGAAGCAAAAGTGTGGTATGAGATGCTATGATTGAACTTATGCACATGAAAAGATCACAAGCCATGGTGTGAATGAGTGAGGGAAAATTTTGGGTGTTTACAAAATCCAAATGGATGTTTGGAACCTGAATTTTTGAGACGAAACATTTGCGCAAAGCCCATGTATGGTTAGTCTATATGAACAAGTGTCGGTGCATGGAAAACAATCAGAAAGCTAAGCAAAAATCAAATAACATAAAAGAAGGTTAATATCAACAACAGATCTCCCCAAAGGGTTACAAGTTTTTACCATCATGATAAACATAAAGGAATAAAGAACAAAGATTCCTACAACAAGCCTGTAGGTAATCAAGTACAACAGAAGAAACTAAGCTCTACAAAACTTCACATCTTTCAATCTCCAGCTAAATTTCTTGACAACCTTGAACAGTTGGGCAACATCTGGATGCCCTGGATCTTCAATTAACCTCTGGATGAGCAGATCTCTTTGATCGAAAGAAGCATGCAACCCACTGATTTGCTGCAAGAACACCTCTTTATTTGCACTACTAGAACCTGGCTCTGATCTAGCCTTCTTGGTTTCTGCACAAATCTTGAGTTCTTCAATTTCTTTCTGAGCACCCTCCATTGATCTTTGACTTTTCTCTAGCCTTTGGAAATAGTCCCTACGTTGCTCATGGGCCCTCTGAAGTTCTTCAGTATGACTTTCCACCTGCACTTGTAGATCTTCAATCTTCAGTTGGTATTATTTCTCTATCGCCTTATGCTTTTTCTGATCAGCCTCCCACTGTATTTTCCAGAGGTTTATAGCTTCATTGGCTTCAACTAAAGACTTCTTAATCATTCAACTCTCACTAGCTTTACTGATCTCATATAAACATTTATTTTTGAAGTAGAGCTCCCTATCTTCAGACTCTTTCTTCTTATCCTCCATAGTTTTCTGAGTAAGGTGAACCTTTTCCTCTAACACCTTGTTGGCATGCACCAAATGCTGATGAAGACTCTTGATCTCAGAGTTTTCAATTCTGACTTTCTAAAACTCAGCTCCCAACTTTTGATACTCTTCAATAGACACTATAGTTTTTAGCTCAACCACCTTGGGATACAAAGGAGGTTCCACTGAAAATTGGAGAAACCTAACATCGATGCGATGTCTCAACCAATCAGCATATGATGCATAAGTCCTAGGATCTACCTTCCAAACTCTTTCTTTCCTTTCATGACTTTAACAACCCAAGATTGAGAAACCTAGATTGACAAGTCATCATTTCCTCTATCCATAAAGTATAAATATTCTGCAACATCTTCTTCCCTGGGAGAAGTCTTCAAAGGATACCCTAATTGTTTGATAGCCAACACTGGATTATGGCTAATTCCCCCTCTTCTCCCAAGCAAAGGCATGTTAGGGAAGTTACAACAACTAGTGATCAACTCTTTTCCAACCAAATCTTTGTTATAGCATCGGGTAACTTCATCAAAAGTCAAGCCCATCAACCTCTTAGACCATTTAACATCTCCTTTAAACTCTACAAAAGGGCCTGACTTCGAGAGATGGCGAGCAAACCAAGTGTAAAACAAAGGTACATAACAAAGTACCAGTCCTACCTTCTTTCTTTCATTCTTGTAATGAACAGAGTAACAAAAATCTCCCAACAAGGTTGGAACATTGTTTCCTTTTATGAAGATGACTATCACATCCATACTCACAAATTATTTCTCATTCGGGAACAGACTAATCTCATACACGATCAAAGCTAAGACTGCATTAAAATCCATCCACCTTTGCCCTTCAACACATCTTATGGCCTCAGAAATCAGGAAAGCCAAGTGTAATCCTTTACACTCTCTCTTATCTTTGATGTTGTTAGTGACCCGAGCAAAATTTAGGTAAATGGATTTAGCAATATCTTCATTCGGAGGAAATTTATCTGAACTGTAGAACGGAGGACTTTCTTTGACCGAAACCCTCAAGATACTAACAATCTATTCCAAGGTAGGAACTAGAACATAATCAGGAAAAACGAAACACTGCAACTGGGGATCATAAAACTGGAGAAGGGTATGAATACCATCATGTTTCTCTTGAGAAGATTTGTCCATGTAGCTCAAAATCAAACCATACTTCTTTCTGAAGCTGTCTAGTACCTTTTCATTCATCAGGCCAACCAACTCCTTAATCTCTTTCGTTTCTGGCCTTAGGAAAATGTAGTGGACATTATTCTTTCGGAGAATATCTCGAACCATCTGGAAATGAATACAAAATACCATCGGAACTAGGAACAACAAAGAACAACCTGAGAAATGAAAAACACAAAAGGTTAATGATGATATGATGCAATGCAAGGCATGTGATCAGTGACAGGTGTCTGGTGTTGGTACTGAACCAAAAGCCAAGTGTCCGAATAGCCACAATAACAATATCATCTCTGTATAGAACCCCAGAACTGAGAACCAAGGAACCACATAGAATCAGATCATAGAATAATACTAATGAAGTGGGTATGTTGAGAGTTAGGCTCCTGCAAACCTGTATACAACCCCCAGCTCACAAGTGTGCTACTAAGGGTCAACATCACGAAATCTCAGGCCGAGAAGCGATAATATGTTCACCGTTTCCGTTTTGGCATTATACACTAAAAGATAAGGTCTTGGTTGAGTCCTGAAAAACAAGCACCCCTATTAGTTCTCAGCTTCAAACTCTAAGATCGAGAAGCAATAATGCATTCATCCAGAAGGGTACAATACTATCGCCATACGAAAAGTACTTTGAATGAGTTCTTACAAGAGAACAAGGCCATCCTATGCTAGTTCCCAGTGGGCCTTCGGGTGCAAGTGGGTTTGCCAACAAATGTGGTCTGCTACTATCACCATTGGAGAGGAATGTTTCCATAAATGTCCTCAATGATCGGTCCCCCAGATGCACATAACTATCAAGGTCGTATCCTGGAACAGGGAAAACCCCTATAACAGAACATTTCCAAACGGTCGCAATCTGGGTGTGGAACTTGCTACTACTCGCATGACAAGATATCATGAAAGCAAAGTGATTGTCCATGCTAAAGTCTAGGGAGCACTCGAGCCTGTGTATTAGGATCATGTCACAGTAACTCCCATCCCTCCAAAAAAATCAAATAGTCCAGCATAATGATGCATGAAATTTAAATGCGGAAAGCAGTAAATAAAGTTATAAAGTAAAGTTGTAAATAAAACAATAAAGCTAAACTAAAGCACACATCAGCAAACAAATAAACATAAAATGACAAGCTCTAGGATTGACTCGCATAGGGAACTAGAGAAACTCTGGTTGGGAGGTCCCCAGCAGAGTCGCCAGGTGTCGCTCCCAGGATTTTGATCCTGGTACAGACGCGAAAGTGGTGCGGAAAAGGAAGAGTCGCCATCCAGGTATTTTTATCACGAAGGAAGGGTAATGCTTCACAAACCCGGAAGAAGGAGAAAACGGGGTCTCGCGAACCGAAGAGAAAGGGTAAGGGAGTCGGTTATGAAATATGAAGGTATTAGTACCCAGATTATCCATTGTACTCAACAGGATCCACTCAAGCTAGAACTATTTCAAAGGGTGAGGGTATCCTCTACTGCTGCAACTACTACTGGAAAGGACTAAAAAGAAATAAGGAAGAATGACATGAAAGGATAAGGAGATGAAATGGCACGAAGAACTAGGAAAGAAACTGAAGGATTGTGTTCACCGAGCATCATCGCTTGTGCCTACATATTCTCTTTGTTTAATGAGAAAGTCATAGCACCGTAGTTTGACTCAATAAGACTGACACAACTTGATTGTGTTTTGGGGATTGAACTGCTTATGCCTATGCTCAGGTGTTGCAGGCTCGTCTAGAATGAATGTGTTTTCCGTCTTGCAAAAGACAAGTAGGAGCAAGTTCTTTCGTTTAGAGTGAAGGAGATTAGAAGAGAATTCCCGAAGGAAAGACGCTTATTGTTTGTTGAAGTTTTGTAGAAGCTTTTTATTTGTGAGTTTGCATAGGAGAGTGTATGCAAGTCTCATTCAATAGAGTGTGTACTTCTTACATCACTCTAAAATGGAATGAAGAAAAAGCACACGTAAGTATGGAGAAGATCCCCAAACTTAGTTCAAAGGATTAAGGCTCGATCACACTAGCCTACTTTATTTATTAAGTGTTTTTTTATTGTGTTTGATGAGGAAATGTATTTTAAGCTTTTCTTTGTGAATATGACTTCATGCTTATACTTATACATCATGCTAGACAAGTTTACATTACCCCAAGATGGGATAGATGCAACTTCCCCATGGAATAAGTCTATGACACAAGAAGTCATTTCAACCTCTATTAGGTGTGTTTTAACTTTCTATTTGAGATGAGAAAGAGAAAGACTCAAAAAGTAAAAATCTAATGGGAAACTAAACTAATTTGTCATGCTTGGATATTCTAAGTTATTAAGGTTCAATATCTCTATCCTAATGAAGAAGAAAGCGAAAAGAGAAGAAGAAAGAAAAAGAAGAGAAGACGAAATGGATTAGAAGACAACTTACTTCCAAGATGGAAGTTAAGATACTTCTAAGGTGGATGAGAAGTAATTGGGAAAATAAAAGCATCTTAAATGCTTACACAAACACAAAATTGAAATGTAAAAATAAAGAGAAGAAATTAGAATGTGGAAGTACATTGTCACTCCTACAACTTACCAAAGCCCCTGAAATGTTAGCAAGTGAAACACAAAAGTTCATAAGACATGAAATGGAAGCCAAACACACAAAGAAGGCTCAAGGAAAAGGGTCAAAGGTTAGAGAACCTTAAAATTTAGAACCAAACCATAAATGAACTTAAATAAGCTCAAAGAATCCAAACCAAATCATACAAGTGCAAAGAAGCACCAAAGTGGAAAGGAAGTTCAAAGAAACACTTATGAAAAAGTAAGGATGCAAAAGAGGTCTAACATGGATGAAAACACATGAGAAACATAAAGTCGGAATGATATGTCATATTAGAGGGCCTAATGTGATCCTAATTGATCATACTAAAGTGAATGAATTAGTTCATGATAGAATGAGAGATGAGGAGAGGAAGACCATCACATGTTCATATAAGAAGAAAACATAAGTCAAAATGAAAGTCAAAGAAGAAAAGATGAACATGAGATGATGAGAGTTAGTAGCATATGACCAAGATGACATGTTAAAGATTCATATATGAACCTATCAAATTCACATAGAAAACAAGTTCAAACAATTCACCAAACATGCAAGAGACAGTCACATAAGGAAAGGATACTTCATACTTAAGATGTAAGACAAAAGATGCAACATGACATACAAATGTGGATGCTTATCCATGAATTCAGTAGCATACTTGATGTGTAATGCAAATTAAATGAAGCTATGAATATGTTAGATGCACACAACCAAGCATAAGAAGCATAGTAGAAGAAGGCATGTAAGAATTAGGTCAAAGATGAACATGGATGCATAAAATCAAGCAAGAGGCAAAAACCAACCACAATGGACCTATAAATTATCAAAGGAGGCCTATAAACATCTAAAAAAAATCAATCAAACGCATACAAGAGACCTCACACAATGACATAAATGCCTTCTAGCAATTAGGGTTAAAGGATGACAAGAAATGATCATGAAAAGTACCTTCAATCACAAGCAACCAAACACACATCAAACAACATTAAAAAAATTATAAAATTGTACCTCAAGTGACCTAATTCAAAAGCTATTTACTTTTCAAAAGCTCAATCAAAAACTCAAACGCAAACCACCTGAAACAATTAGTCAAAGTTGCATAAGAATCAAAAAGGGAGGATGCATAAAATGACCAAAATGCAATGAAAAATGATTTAAAAAATATATAAAAAAATTTTTTTATAAGGTTTAGGATGTTGATGGATGAATGCAAAAATAAGAGTTGCGAAATGTTTTTTATGCTATGCAAAATAAAAGTTTAAAGGTAAGGTGTCAAAAAGAAAACAATTCAAAAAGAAAATAAAAGAAAATGCTCAAAATATAATAAACATAAGGAAAATCAGAAAGAAAAAAAAGTCAAAAAATAGTTAAATGTGTGAGAAGGACTCGTGATTTTATGTATGATTTTTGGATGATAAAAAATGATTTTAAAAAATTAAAATGAAAATTAAATGAAAATAAAATGAAATAACATGGAAACCAAGCCAGGGGGTGTGACAAAAGTAACATTCACGTTTAAACATCCAGATGGGCTCGGGGAGGTTGTGTGAATAGAAATTCCAGTCCATATAATAGGTCAGCGCAGTCAACAAAAACTATATGGAACTCAGTCAACCAAAGACTCACATTAGGACCATCAGATCAATCATGTGTACGCTATTGAGTCAAACAAAACACAAGGTAAACAAGATCAATGGTTAAGATCACATGCACATCATAACACGCCTGGGAAATCAAACAAACAGAATAAATGTGAAACATAAAGCACGTGAGGCACAACCTCCCTTTATAGTGCGCTGGCATGATAATGGCCTTCAGATCAAACACATGAACAATTGTGATTTCATCTTCCTTATTCATCCCTCAGGTCACATGCAACTTCAACCGGTATCGGAGCCCTAGCTCCGATCACCATCCCTGGTGACTTCCACGATAAAGTTTTCCAGAATTTAAAAACTCCACCACAGATCGACTCCAATTTTCACACTGATCTCAAATATGCAATCCAAATTATCATTCAAGGCATAGTTTATGAAAATCGAAGGCAATAAGTTTGGATCTAAAAACTTCAGTTCCACAATAAACTCAAATTACACGCTCATTTTCAAATCTAAACATATCAGCATGATCACTAGCACACAGAGAACACAATGCACACAAGAAAATCCAGAAATACGAGCACAAATCTAGATCTTACCTGAAGCTTGCAGCAATGAAAATACTCATAGAAAACCATATGAGAGCTGCAAATCAACTCCTTTGAAGCTCTAATTGCAAAGTAAATGAAATTAGAGCTTGAATTTAGCCTAGATCTTGAGATTTGAAGATGAATCCTCTTGAACTTGACTTGATGAAATACTTGCTTAGAGCTTCAAACAGTGGTTGATTCTTGATCTATGGAGTTCACTGATCAAGAATATGAAGAAAAATCTCAAGGAAACCTTCTGAGGATATAGATTCGAAGAGATGAATATTTGGTGCAATTTTGTGAAATCTCAACAATGGCTGAACCCTAGCTCTAACCAGTGGGGTTAAGAGCTTATATGTTGTGATATTTGGGCCTAACACAGGTTAAGGATCCATTGGATGTGTGGTTAAAGAGTTTTGAATGAATTTGCAAAAATGCAAGTTATGATATATGTAGTGATGTGCATGTGCATGGAGCTTCTTATGGGCATGCATCACTCACATATCACTCCCTGATCAGAATGCAATTGGATTTGTGACTTGTGGTTGGATGATTTTTGAGTTTTGAACCATTTTGCAATTTTGAATTTCATGAAATATGTGAGAAATAAACCACCAAATTCAATGATTAAAAATACAATTTTCCTTTTAATGAAGTGTACTTTAATGTTATAATCTGAATTGGGCAAGTGTAATCAATACAAGTCATTTAGAAGCCTTTTTGCAAAAGTGGAAAATTTGGTACATGTGATAAACCCTAAAAACCACCTTAATGTCTTTTGATCATAACTTGTGATCCACAAATGATATGAAGATGATCTAGTACTTTTGGAAAGGGGAGAGAATGATCTTCAAATTTCTTGTTTGGAAAAACTCCATTTGAAGCATATTTGATTATGAAAAGTTAAGTTGAATATGACTTATAAAGCTTCCAAAAATGGAAACTTTTAATTACAAGTTATTTCCAAATTTAGTAACTTTTGCCCTAAGTCTTGATTCTTGATGAATGATTGAAATCTTGACATTTCATGACCATGGGAAGGTGTATTAACTTGAAAATCATGATTTAGACCCCCAAAATTCACAGTTGACTTTTACTTAGATCACAAGTAACTGCCTGATTGAAAACCTTCCCTGAGGAACCAATGCACCAAATTTCATCCATGAACACTTGACATCATATAAAAGACCATGAGAGCAAGTGGAAACCAAAATTCCTTTAAGAAGCACCTTGCAACCAAAACCCTTGTTTGGGCCAGTTGTGTAGGAAGTGAAGCTCTGAGCCAACTTCTTGATGAATTCACTTCTTTTATGGACTTGAGTTATCATTTAAGCTTGTGTGAGATGTGAGAAACCTTTGAGACTTGCTGGGAGACACTTGACCTTTTTTCTTGGCTTGGGATGATCATAACTTTGAAAAGTCACTAACCACATGCCTTATGCTTCAAGCTATGGATGTTATGCTTCATTTTCCTACATTATGAGTGCCAAGCTATGTATGCAAATGATATGTTAAATGCTATGAGAATGAGAGGGAAATTTTTATGGTGTTACAGGGGATGAATTATATTTTTCACAAGGCCAAACGAGCCGAAAATGTAGGCTTTGATAGCGCATAATGTGGTTGCAATATTGTGAAAACATATGGTCTCCCATGTGCTTGTGTTATTGCAAAAAAATGAAATTAGGCGAGACATAAGAATGTGTTGGATTTATTAATTCAGCGTCACCCTTAGGGATTCGATGGGCTTAACATCCCAACCCATGGCGCTTAATAGGCGCAGCCCCTTGAAAGACTCTATACTATAAGGAAATAAAGTTGCGCCTTCACTAACAGCAATTGCTTTTAGTGTAGTGGTAAGCGCTTGATCCTACAAGAGGTATCAGAGCAATCTTTGCGTTGAGATGATGAAGCCATTTAGTTACTAAGATGAACTGTTAGGGTTTAGGGTTTTTAGAGAACAAAATGAGGAAGCACAAGAGACTGAGAAAAATTCAGAGAGAGTAAGATGCGGGTAAAATTTGAAAATGAGAAATACACTAGACATTTATAAAAAATTAAAGCAATTAATTAATTGAGAAATTAGTGGGAAACAATTAAGTTTGAAAACATAATGATTAACAACATTAAATGCGCTGACATGGGGTAAAGCGTAAACGATTCTGGAACAGTTACCCAAGAGATTTTCTTGCCTTTTTTGCTTTTAGTGCAGTGGTAAGCGCTTGATCCTACAAGTGGTATCAGAGCCAGGTCATGGGTTTGAATCCCCCCGGCTGACACTGGGGGGGAGATTGTTGGATTTATTAATTCAGCGTCACCCTTAGGGATTCGATGGGCTTAACATCCCAACCCATGGCGCTTAATAGGCGCAGCCCCTTGAAAGACTCTATACTATAAGGAAATAAAGTTGCGCCTTCACTAACAGCAATTGCTTTTAGTGCAGTGGTAAGCGCTTGATCCTACAGAATGGACGAAGTTTTTCCTCATTGGAAAAGACTTAAGTTTGACGATGATGGTTGCATGGAAGGAGGTAAATCAAATATATTTATTTTGATTGAATGGGAAGCGATACAAGAGATATTTTTGAAGGTCGATGACAAAATGAAACTTCATATCAAAGAACAGTTGATGAAGATTGCCTATCCCGAAACAACCGCTATGAAGTCGCCTTCTCAACCAGTCAAGACAAAAAATGCTCCGAAAAAAGTGAAGCCTACGTCGTATGACAATTCTACTACACGGTCTCCTTCATATTCTGAGCATGTTGACAAACTCTTTCCCGACTCATCGACTCCTAAACATAAAAAAGTGTTGTGAAAGGAGCTCGTATTAGAAAACCATCTCCAACACTGATTCCACCAAAAATTCCATTCATCGACGAGATGTCGACTTTTATGCACAAATACATCGATCATATCGTCAATGTTGAAGGGAACAACCCTTAAAATACTAAGAAACTTTCTATAAAATAACACATAATTTTTACATATATTACATTTTGCATCCAATAAAAGCTAACTTGGGCATCAGAGTGGTTACAGGTACCACCCCACACAAAGACGAGAAACCACGCGAACCATCATCGCCCGGAACTTTGCACATTAACCAACTTTACTATTAGTGAACGATACCATACAAGAAGGATGAACTTTATTGCACGTAAATAAGTTGTTGAATAAATAATAAATAAAATATATTAAAAATGACATATATAATGAATATAAAATATTAGGGTGTTACAAGATTGTGTTTTATAGTTAACTTAGATCCAACAATATACTCATCACACTAATGCACCACATTATAAAGTTAACTTGGGTACAAAAGTATACTCAATTACAACTAATGCATAAATTTGTTGTCTAAAAATAGTATACATCTTTCGTAATTTTTCATTTCTTATCATAAAAGGGTATAACATAACAAAAAATTTATATTTCAAAAAGAGTTAATTCTTATGATTCTTAATTGTTTTACATGGCCTATTTACTAATTATAGTAAAGTTACAAAACAACACATTGACATATTTAAAAGACATTTAATAATTATTATTATTTTAGGAAGGAAGCCTTACAACTTCATAAGGATTAAAACGCACTACAATTTCACAAGTACTAAGAGTTGCTTAATGAATATTAATAGAAGACGAATATTATAACTCACAAGTGATAAAACTATTTGTTACGTGAAAATAGAGGAAATATGAGTAAACTTGTCAAATTTGTCTATCTTATAGTTATCTTTCTCTCCCTATTTCTTGTTACAATAAACAACAATCGTAAGTCAATTTTTTATCCTTTTCAAATTATCTTCTTTACTTCGTACTCAATATTTTATTTAATTCTAGTTACAAATTTTTTTTTTATTTCAGGTGTTTTTAGATGTTTTTCTGATCTTAATTGTCCACCTGATTTGTGCCCGTCTGATAAGGTTGCAAAGTGTAGGGGCACTCATTGTAAATGTTTGGCATTACCAGTTTACCGAAATGGTATTTTGTCCACATAATCATATATTAGTTCCAATATAATATACAAACGACAATACTTTATGAGTTTTCCTTTAGTTATTGTGTTGGCACCCAATTATTAAAATTGATTTTTTTCTTTCTAATTTTAATAAATTTGTTGTTATTGCTTTGTTATCTAAAATTATTACTTTATGAGTTTTCCTTTAGTTATTGTGTTGGCACCCAATTATTAAAATTGATTTTTTTCTTTCTAATTTTAATAAATTTGTTGTTATTGCTTTGTTATCTAAAATTATTATAATGAAATAAAAAACACTATAAATAAAAATATCATTTTAGTAAACTATCTTGTTTCGTAAAGTGCTCTCAAACACATCCATGACACTATTAATATTTCAATTAGATTTTTTTGTCAAATGTTTCTCAATTTATTTCTTCCTTTAATTTATATATTTTAACAATGTTAATAGTGTTGATGCGAAAAATTCATCTCCACATGGTTGACATCTCAAATATCAAATTGGTTTTTTTCTTTGTAAACTCTTTCCAAACATGTCCATAACTATGTCAATTTTTTTTAGTTAGGTCTTTTTGTTAGGCTAATGTGATTTATCAGAATTAACAGTATTTAGTCAATAAGTTAAATGTCACATAGCTCACAATCATTAATCTTCTTCATTATCGTCTAATATTTGTCTTCATTCTTCTTCTCCAATATTCTTAATTTCAATGTCATATTGTTTATGTTTTCAAGTGAACCCTAAATGCATTTACCTTGGGAAAAAAATAAACTTTTAAATTCATAAATTTTTATTTTTATATTGTCCATACAAGTAAACACTTATTTGATATAAATTGGGTAAAACAAAGACCAATTTGACAATTAGCAGTCAAATTCATGAAATACATTGGTAAATGAATTTTTTAATGTTAATCATTCATGTAGGGATTATTGGGGAAGAATATGGGTGAGAAAGGTCTAGAAGGAGGATTAAATACACCTTATCCTTGAAATTAGTTTCAATTTTTTTTTATAAATTAAAATAAGAGTTTTTACAAAAGTGGGGCAACATAAATTTGATAGAATATGAGTTGGATTGATATCACGAATTACACTATTTTTAAACAATACAATGAAATATGAAATGATGAAAATCTTAGACAATCAATACAAACTCAATTTGAATGAGGTGTCTAAATCAAATTTTATTAATCAATGTATCAATATAATATTCCAGGTTACAAATAAATTTAATCGCTAGAAAGGTGAATCAGAAGACTTAATCAATTCCATATCTACGCTTCTACAATACATATTTAAAAATAGATAAAGCACAACAACATGTGACTCTATGAAAGAAATAAAATCAAAACAATCAAACAATACACAAAATTAAAAGGAGATTGGAAAAGAGAAAATTGCATCCCTGTTTATACTAGTTTAGCGCGTCATTCATTGCTTTGTGCCTAATCTAGTCACAAATGACGAACCATTGAAAATTCATTGTCTTTCACTATTTTGATAATTTTTTCATGTGTTTAATACAAAAATGAATCAGATAATCCTGAAATTAAAACAACTCCAATATGAATATTTCCGCCTTCTATTGTATACAATCCACACAACTCAAATCCGCGAGACATTCCCCTAGTCTTGAATGCACAGCTACTCAGATCCAAGATCCATTGCAAGCATTTGTTATGCATCGATGTTCACTCAACCCTACCAATCCTTTGTATGAGCTATTAGTCTATATAAATAAATTGAAACTCCAAAATTTGTTTTATAGAAACCTTTATTCAATTCTATCAAAGTCTTCAATGGATAAGAAATCCTTTCTTTTAGCTCTTGTTGGATTATCGATCTCAATCGTACCACACAATATGAATCAAGCATTAACAATGAATGAACCTCCTCTAGGATAGATCTCACATTCCCTAATAACTTAGACGAAACAAAAACATGGTAATCTGGATAAAATGATTTATATATGTGCTTGAGATTGAGCACTAAAAATGAGTAAAAACACCTTTTTGATCTAAGTCAGGAGTAGTGGGTTTGATTCAAGACGAATGTGGAAATGGTTTGAATCAAGAACTCAAAGCTCATATTTTGCCCATTTACTTCGAATATGTGATTTGAATCATGGGATCATGTGATTCAAATCATGTTGAAAAAATCAAAACATTAAATTTGAATGAAATTATTGATTCAAATCATCCTTTAGTGTGATTTGAATCAAGCTTGCACCTGTTTCCAATCAGGGAAAATTATGATTTAAATCACGCGAGAATAACCAAAATCCTAATTTTCACACTCATATATTGATCTGAATCATGCATAACCTTGATTCAAATCACACTTTATAACGATGCTATTTAAAAAAAGTGTTTATTTGAACCGAAGACTAATATGATAGGAATCATGCATTCTTGGATTTATTGACCCAAATATTTGACTAATTGGGTTGACCCCTAACATCAAAATTTATCCAAGGGTTCGATCTATACATGCAAAATAAGACTTACTAAATTGAATTTAATTATAAGGTATTATTAAAGAATACTCAATTAATAAAACAATCAACAATAAGGATAGTAAATAGGACAAGCAGCAAAACCAAAACCCTAGAAAGGCATAACAACTTTAGTATCCCCCTATTTTATGCTTGTCCACTTGCAAAACTTGCATTGAAATTGAGTCAAATTTAGCATTAAGTAAAATGTGATCAATGTTTTTATTCTACCCCCTGAAACATTGCACCATACCATAATTGCATAAAATGGCATAAATTGATATACTAGACTTATTACAATTTTCTCCCCCTTTAACAAGAACAAAAAGAGATAGATAACAATGGAGTATAAGCTCATAAATCCAACAAACACAAAAATAATCCATAGAAAATAAAGCTAAACAATATCTAAAGAAAGGTGTACATAGAATCAGAAGATTATATCAAAACTTAAACAAGCTATTAGGCATGCCAACTGCAACAAATATGCATAACAATGACATGGAAATTCTAGAAGCAACACAATGATTATAACACATAAAACTACGTGGAAATGGGATAAATAATGAATGAACATAACAACAAAAATGATGTCAACATGCACATAATCAAAATTGCACATAAAAATATTTCAAATGCAACCATAGCGAGTAAAAATTGCAAATACAAGATGAATGAGAAACACACTACAAAAATATATTATCAAATACATAAAATAGAACAAATAAGGAATCACATAACGACAAAATAGAGTTTGAAGAGATCATAACAATAGATTTGGTAAGAAGTAACTTACTACATAATAAACCATTAGTTTACGATAAAATATATTGTAAAAAAATCTGAGTAAAATCAATATTTATTCAAAACAAGATGGATCAAGGATCCCTAATTTCCTACATTGTTGTGAAAAGACTCCACGGACAACGGGTTTGTAAAAATATCACAAGCTGAATTTTGGTATCTACATATTAAAAAATAATATCAATAATTTCAACATGATCCCTTAGGAAATGGTTCATACTTTCAATATGTTTTGTACATGAAAGTATAATTAGATTCTTAGTTAGACTTATAGTGTTAGTGTTATTACACTTAATTAAAATTCATCAAAGTTTTAAAGTTGTGGAATATTGGATCGAACTCTAATACCAGAGAGGTTTAGTATGAATTCAAAGCTGGTTCACATGCTAGTGCAGAAGTTATACATACTGTAATCGAAGTCTGTTCTAGTATGTATGTCTAATTGGGCCTTGTTTTATGGATCCAATTATTTAAGTTAGCTTATACCCTAAGTTAACTTGTAACGATTAATTGTTAAAAAAATATCATTAGGTTAGTGTGTTAGTTTTTATTTATAAATAACATATTATTCTTTCATCTTTAATATAAGGAAAATTAGGAATATAAAATCCTAATTAAAAAGTGAGAGAGTTATTTGTTATTCTTGTATACTTGTAATGTTGTTTTAAGAGAAAGGAAATAATAATAGTTTATAACGAATACTTATTGTTATCCTTGTTTTACCCTAAACCCTAACCCTTGTGGGTTTCTTGATCATAAAGAAATTGTTTATACTTTGTTTCTAGGGCATCCAATTCACAAGAAATTGGTGCAGTGAGCATGGAGAAGTTGCCTCCAACAAAGTATGAGATTAAAAGTTCACCGGTGTGAACAATTTCAGTCTGTGGGGCTTGACGATGAAAGTCCTACTTGTTCAACAAGGTTTCTTGGAAGCGTTGAAGGGAGAGACAACCATGAATGTTACGTTAATGACAACTAAAAAGACGACCATGATTAGTGTCGCTCCCCGGATTTTCATCCCGGTGCAAACGCGAACCGTCGATGATGTTGGAGGTTGAGGTTGAATAGAGTCTCCAGCTAGGCATTTTTATCCCGAAGGAAAGGTAATGTTGCATAAACCTGGAAAGAGGTGGATAAGACGGTTGCGAACCAAAGAAACTGAGTAAGGGGGTAGGTTACGACCTGGGAAGGTATTAGCACCCAGATCGTCCGTCGTACTCGACGGGATCCATGCTTACTTGATTGTGTTTAAAAGGGGAGGAAGTGTATGTGCTAAACTGTGCATAAAAAGCTAGGGAGAAAAGGATGTACAGAGTGTCAGTGCAAAAAGGAAGTGAATGCTCAAAGCTGAGGCTAAGAAAAGAAAGCTAGAAAGAGGAGAGGGGGAGACAAAGAGACTTTTGTTCGATAACTATTAAGTTATGCATACGTATCCTCTCGTGCAATGAGGAAGTCAGAACACCGTAGTTCGACTCAAAGAGACTGGTTGATTTTGATGTGAACTACTTGCTTGTCTATGCTCAAGTGTATGACTCGTCTGGCTCGAGTGATAACTGTCTTGCATTATACGGGAGAAGCCAGTTCTCATTTTCATAGTGAGTGTGATGAGAAAATAATCCCGGAGTTTATTGTTTGTTTTTGTGTTTTCAGTTTTTTATTATTTTTGGTGTTTTGCATAGGATAATGAGCTTAAGCCTTAATCAAGGGTTTGCAAACTCATTATATCACCCCTGATTAGGGATAATGAGTCTACTTAAGCATGAGATGGAAATCTCAACTTAATTACCCTAATGATGCATGATTAAGATCATTAACCTACTTATGATTATTAAGTGTTTTTGGATTTTTGTGTGTGTGTTAAGTAATGAGTTTAATCTCTAATCAGGGATTAGTGAACTCATTACACCATCCTAAGAGAAGGATGATAGATGATGACACTTAAGATGAGGAAGATACCTCAACTTAATCCATGGTTAGGGATTAAAATCATTATATAACAAGTCTTATTAAAGTGGATTTTAATTAAAGGTGGGATTAAGAAATGGATTTTATGTTTGAAAGATTAAACCTGAGGGGGACTTGTCCATTAAACACCAGGGTTAGTCCCTCTGAACCAACAGGCAGAGATGTAACCCTAATATAAGGCCCAAGTTACAAGCTTAAGTCTTAATGATTATTAGGTGTTTTGATTAGGAGGTGTAAACAACTTAAAGGTTTAACACTAAGTATTAAATTTATACACTCCATCCTAAGATAAGGATACATGAATAACCCTAATTCAGAGCCCCAAAACTTTAACTGTTTAGCCTTTGATTATGAGATGAGAAGTAGAGACTCAAGGAGACTCAAAGGTAATAAACTATGGGAGACTATGTACAATCCTAAAGTTATCATGCTTGGATATTCCTATGGTTTTTTAGGCTTATAGAAAGATCTTCAGATGGCCACCAAGGAAGAAGAAGCAGATGAAAAGAGAAGAGAAAGGAGAATAGGTTACTTACTTCGTGAAGAAGTTAAGTAACCTAAGAGAGAGAAAAGGAGCAAGAGAGAGCACAAGTGAGTCAAACTCACTTCAAAGACAAATAAATAAAAATGAAGAGATAACAAGAGGTTGAATGTGGAGGCAAATCCACATCCTGATCAACTTACCAGAAGCCCCTGAAATGGTTAATATGAATGCATAAGGTGAAACAAGATGCAATGAAGCAAAGATGAAGATTCAATGATGCCAACCAGAAGTGAATACATGATGAAAATGTGTCATAGAGAGATGCAAAGTCATATACAATGCATATGTATGATCATACAAGTGATGGATGCAAAAACAAGCATGTTAGAAGCTTAAGAACACATGAACATACATAAGATGTAATGGATGCAAAACATACCAAATGGATGCAACAATGATCAACCAATGTTCACACATGTACTAAGGTATCTAAGATGACATAAAAATGCATGAAATGTCATGAAAAGTTCAAATGATGAAGGTATACAAAGATGAATGCAAATGAACATGGCAAATTAGGGTTTTAAGAAAGTATGAGATGCATATGATCAAAACAGAAGCAAGGCACATGATAAAAAATTGAAATTGCAACCAAATGAACCCTAAACACCCATAAGATCACTCCCCAAAGATGGAAGTCAGAAGCTAAACCAAAGTCAAGTTATGGTTTTTCTATGTTAGGTTAGGGTTTTGGGTACTTCTTTATGAAAAATGCCAAACAAATGGAAAATGCAATGAAAAAATATGAGTTAAATACACTAGATACTACATGAAAAGTATGAAAGAATGCAAAAAGAAACATGTACAAACTCATCTTGGTTGATCATAAATGAATTTTTGAATTAGGGTTAGAAAAATAGGAAATTTGGAAACCCTAATTCATGGTTAACTGTCAAAATATGATCAAACCCTAAAAGAAATTTGTAAAATGAGTTTGTAAATTGTTCTAAACATGTAAGAATGCTTCATGATTTTTTTGGTGATTTTTAAATACCTAAAAGTATTTTTAATTAATTAAAATGAATTAATTAATTAAATAATATAATTAAATGATTTAAAAATATATTTTTAATGCAAAAATTAAAAATAAAAATGTTTTTGGGTTCTGAAAATTATTTAAAGTAAAAATGCAAAAAAATTGGTATTTTATAAAATGCTTTACTATTTTAAATAAATAAAGAAAATAAAATGAAATAAAAAGAAAATAAAATGCAAAGTAATCAGAATGAGGGGCCAGGATTGCGCAGGGACTGGATGGAGGGCTAAGATTGCAAGTCACCAAGACCTGAGGTATGAAGATCCTAAGGCTGAGATTTAAATTTGTGATTCACGTGTGATCTAAAGGCTCAAGTTTAATCTGACTTAATTAATTACAATTAATTTAATTAATCAAAATTAAAGTTAATGACAAATCTAGATCATTACACGCAAGGCTAATCAAGATCCTACGGCTCATAATCAATCTGGAGACTTAAAACCTAATTAGCCCTAATTATTTTCAGGTGACCGGAGATAAGCTCCGATCATCTTCTTCGGCCGTCCCAAAACCTAACTCCACCTATAAGCTACTAAAATGTATCAAACCTGCCCAGAAATGATTCCCAAACATCATAGAACATGAATCAATCAACAAACAACATTTAAACTTCATGAATCAAGAGAATCGAAGAAAAACATTTTTACTGGCAAACTTTCAGAACAACCATACATGCTCATTTCTACACCATTTTCAATTCTAAACACATCAGAATGATCAGCAAAGCATATAGAATCATTTTATAACAAGAAATTAAGGTTCTGGAAAATTTGTTCTTGATGAATACCTGAACTGAAGTTCTTCAAACTGGAACTTTCTGAGCCTTTCCTTGGTGCAAAATGACTCCTCTGGTCCCCCTTGCTCTAATGGAATGCTTGGATGAAGTTTATTTGGGCTATTTTGAAGGATTCAGTTCTGGTTCAACAGAAATCATGTTTTTGTTTTAGGGTGTTTCAAGCCATGGTGATGGGTGGGAAATGATCTATGGATGATTTGTAGTTGATTGGTGAAAGAATTTTGGAAGTTTGATGGCTGGTTTGAGAGAATCAAAGAAAGGAAGTTTTTGAAGGATTTTATGCAATCTGATGCTTGGCTTGTTTCAAGGCTTGTTGTATGTTGTTTTATGATCCTTAGGGCTTCTATAAACAATTGCCATTGGTCAGAGGAGTTGTTGTGGCACTGTGGGATTGGTATGGTTTAAAATGCAAAAAGTCAAAAGTTTGTGTACTTGAAGCATGGGCCATGGCAGAAGTGATTTGAGGTTTTGGGCTGCCACAACAGAGTTCAAGGAGCACCATTGGATTGAAAGTGGTGAGCTGTATGGCTTGATTCATGAGTTTTCAAAGGTTTTGCATTTTCACAACTTTGTGCATTTTGAAGAAATTTTTCATGGAAGCTTGTGATGCAAGGCTCAATTCTTGTCTTGAAATGTTTTTTTATCAATGTTATGATGCGTAGACATGAATTAGAGGCCAAACAAATGCTTAGAAGTCCATTTTGAACATTTCCCTCTTTGACATGAACTTGAAAATTACAAGATTTTCCCCAACTTTGACTTGCCATATCTTGTGTTCTAGGATGAATCAAGAGGAGTTCTTGTACTTTTTGAAAATGGGAAGATCAAATATACAACTTTCATGCTTGAAAAAAATTCATTTGAAACCTTTTTGATCAAGAAAGAGGAGGTTGAAGATCTTTCCCAAAATGGAAAGTTTTCATTACAAGTCAAGTCCAAAAATGGCAAGTTTTCAAATGGCTAAAAATTCTTCAATCTTGTGAACTTCAAAGCATTCCTAAGATCAAATGAAGATCATAGGACCTCAAATTGATGATGATGACCCTTTGGAACCCTTGTTGGTGGCCTTAGATTCCCTGATTCTGGCTTTTCTTACACAACCAGTTACCATTTGATAAGATGACTTCCATAAGGAATTTTTGCTTCAAATTTGATACACATGCTCCTTATAACATATATAGACCAATATAATAAAAAATGACCAAATGTTTTGGGTATAAGGGCCTCAAACCCAAAACCCTAATTTCTAGGTCATCTGTGTAGGAGCTCCTAGCCTGCCTGGACATCTCTGCAATCCCTTGTGATTTCTTGACTTCAAAGAACACTTGGAGGCATAATATGATCATAGAACACTCATGTACCCTCTTGGAATGCTTAATGGCCTATGAGATAGCTCAAACCACTTCTAAGATTCATCTGATCACAAACCCTAGCTATGCAACTTATGCAGTGAAATAACTATGCAGTGTGAGATGGTATGCTTATGCAATGCAATATGAAGGATCACAAGCCAAGGTGTGAGGAAAAAGAGAGGGAAAATTTGGGGTGTTTACAGATGCCCCTATTCAAGCATGAGTTAGCTGTGTAGGATGTAAGCGTCTGGCTTAACAGACAAACAAGATAACTTGTGGTTGAATACCAAGACAGTCCAAAATTTGCACTCTTTATTATAAGAAGAAAAGGGATATAAATTGTAATAGACAGTATAGACTGAATATTAAATGATAGCGACGGAGGACAACCATCGAGCAGAGGACGACTGCCGATGATAAAAATGGTGAAAAACGCACTGACGGGGACGACCATCATGCTTGGGGATAAAGAATCTGCGACAGGGACGGCCATCAGGTAAAGAAAAGTGACTTTATTGGGGATTTAAAAAGCACTAACGGGGACGATCGTCCGGCTGAAGAATAAAAAAAACCGCGACGGGGACGGCCATCGGGTGAAGAATAAATAAATCAATGATGAGGGACGGTCATCAAAAGGTGAAGGACGATCACCTAGAAGGGGACGGCTGCTAAAAGATATATCGACATAGGACGAATGTCGGATAAAAAAGATCAATGATAGGGATGGCCATCGGATAAGATGATGAGGGACGGTCATTAAAATAAATGATGAGGGACCGTCATCAAGAGGTGAAGGACGATCACCTAGCAGGGGACGGCTGCTCTGTTGGGGATTATCTCAACATAGGACGAATTTCGAATAAAACGATCAACGATGGGGACGGCCATTGGATAAAATGATGAGGGACGATCATCAAAATAAATGATAAGGGACGGTCATCAAGAGGTGAAGGTCGATCACCTAGCAGGGTACGACTGCTAAAAGATATGACGACATAGGACGAATGTCGGATAGAAAGATCGGCGATGGGGACGGCCATCAAATGAATGATGAGGGACAGTCATCAAAAGGTGAAGGAAGATCACCTAGCAGGGTACGGCTGCTGAGGATTATCGCGACATAGGATGAATGTCGGATAGAAAGTTGTTTTGTTTGCGACTTCTAGGGGTAGATAAACACGGACGAGTGTTTAAGCCCTAAAATGGTATAAGTGTTTCGATAGTGTGTATAGACTAAAGATACAGACGAGTATCTTTAGGACCACGATACGGACGAGTACCGATGGGGACAAACAATGACGTGTGTTTAAGGAGCGAAGATACGGACGAGTATCAACAGTTTGAACAAGGAACACAGACGAGTGTTGATCTGCTGGGGAGATGCATAAGATACAGGCGAGTATCAAAGAATCATGTATAAGTAGGATACGGACGAGTATCAGGAGGATTGTGTACCAGTATGTACAAGTATTTGTACTTGAGAGTGCAAAAGGATATTTTGGCTTTTATTTGTAGGGCATAACTTCATTTTTTGCATATTGCTGGAGGAGCGATTTTGGTATTTATAGGTGACTGACTCGAACCTGGCTTATGATCATGCAAATGTTTGATTTTTTCCGTAATGATCCGTTTTAGACGGAATGCTACACTTTGTTTTGGGGAGAGATGATGTGAATGCTATGATTATGCAAATTGAGAGAAACAAGATCCGAGATCTAAAATCTGTTGGCGATCTGTGGGGAGAAAGGATCACTGCACTATATTTTGGAGAATTTTAGGGAAAGAAATCTGTGGGGATTCAATGTTGGGGATAAGAAGATCTGGAAACCCGCTGGGGAAAAGTGATCTCGGCTTTGCTTTGGAGATCCCATTCGGGGAGGAGAGAACTTCTGAGAAGTAATCTGCCGGAGGATCAGCTTTGCGGGGGATACTCCGTGGGGATAAAAAGCTCTGTGGGGGAATACTTTCGTCAAGTAGTTCTTCTGATGATGTGACTGCCGGCTTGGCTGGGGATATAGTGCATGATATGCCCCATGCTGTGAAAGGTTGTCCGCCTTGAGTACCTGCAACCTGTCAAACAAAGGAAACGCACAAGTGCCCTGAGGTATCCTCAAACCGGATTCCGTCATAGGAGTTAGGTTCACTTAAGAGCACATATTTCCTGCAAGCATTTATTGGAAATGGCTTATATGTTTTCATGCAAATGTTATATTACGAACTTTGGACATTTTGCAAACAAAACAAAAAAAGGTACAAAACAAAGTGTGAATGAATATTCGACTTTATTGATTTATGAGCCTTGAATAGGCGAGTACAGTGAGAAGCTAATCCATGAAATGAGGAGATTTCTACAAAATTGAGAAAATAAAAATTCCTATTTAGCAATGCTGAAGTTGATGCTTCAATCTTCCTTTTGCTATGACCTGTATGACCTAAACGCTCTTCTTATCTTGCTTTCTGAAGAAAGTTGATTATGATCGACGCTTTGTCCTTTCGAAGCTTGCCATGTTATGTGAGTGATACAGACGAATTCAGAATGCAGTTGTTCGATTATTCCCTGATTTTGCGTGGATCGCCCTTTCGGGTTTTCAATCCACCGGGATACCCATTTTTTCCTGAGCTGTCCGATATGGCTTTTCAACTCAGCGGGTGTACATTTTTTTTCTTTCAATTTTCCCTTATTTTTTCCCGAGTCTTTTATTCTATTTTTGACTGCATCTGAATTCACAAGGGACGGGAAATTTTCATCATCCATGGTTGCGAGCATCAGTGCTCCACCCGAGAAGACTTTAGTTATCACGTATGGACCTTCATAGTTTGAGGTCCACTTGCCCCTGTGGTCTTTATGAGGAGGAAGGATTCTTTTCAGTACAAGCTCTCCAACTTGATATTCCCGATGTCTGACTTTTTGATCGAAGGCTTTCTTCATCCGCTTCTGATATAACTGACCATGACAAATAGCTGCTTATCTATTTTCTTCAATCAGGCTTAGCTGGTTATAATGAGATCGGACCCATTCTGCTTCGTCCAATTTTACATCCATCATTACCCGCAAGGAGGGTAATTCAACTTCAATAGGTAGGACTGCTTCCATACCATACACAAGCTGATAAGGTGTTGCTCCAGTAGATGTTCTGATGGAAGTTCGGTACCCATCCAAGGAGAATGGTAACATTTCATGCTAGTCTTTGTATGTGACTACCATCTTTTGCACAATCTTCTTTATGTTCTTGTTAGCTGCCTCAACAGCGTCATTCATTTTTGGCCTATAAGGAGAAGTGTTGTGATGTTGAATTTTGAATTCTCGGCACAGTTCTGTCATCATCTTGTTGTTAAGGTTTGAACAATTATCAGTAATGATTCGGTCGGGAACTCCATATCGACAAATGATGTCCCTTTTCAGAAATCAGACTACCACTTTCCTGGTGACATTTGCATACGAAGCTGCTTCGACCCATTTGGTGAAGTAATCAATGGCCACCAGGGTGAATCTGTGACCATTTGAGGCAGTTGGATCGATCTTTCCAATCATATCAATGCCCCACATGGCGAATGGCCAGGGTGAAGACAATATATTCAAAGGATTGGGAGGCAAATGCACTTTGTCTTCGTAAATGTGACATTTATGGCACTTTCTGGCATAGGCACAACAGTTTGCATCCATTGTGATCCAATAGTAACCTGATCTTAAAAATTTCTTTGCCATTGCATGTCCTCCGGCACGGGTACCGAAATATTCTTCATGTACTTCATGCATCAGTAGGTCTTCTTCCTTCTTGTCAACACATCTGAGCAAGACCATGTCGAAGTTTCGCTTGTATAAGGAGCCATCAGTATTGAGGAAGAAACTGCCGGCCAGCCTTCTCAATGTCTTCTTATCATTAGACGATTCCCCATGTGGGTATGTCTGAGTCTCCAAGAAGCATTTGATGTCGTGGAACCAAGGTTTGTTGTCAGTAACAGTGTCCACAGAGAAGACATATGCTGGTCAGTCCAGTCTGGATACTAAAATCCGAGGCACATAGTTGGCAGTATGTACTTTGATCATAGATGAAATGGTGGCCAAGGCATCTACAAACTGATTCTCATCTAGAGGGATGTATTCAAGCTTGACTGTTGTGAAGAAAGTCAACAATCTCCTCGTATAGTCACGGTAGGGAACCATATGCTCTTGATGAGTATACCACTTGCCATTAGTTTGGTTTATCACCAAAGCCGAATCTCCGAATACATTCAAGGTTTTGATCCTGAGGTCAATGGCTTCCTCAAGACCCATGATACAAGCTTCATACTCTGCCACATTGTTAGTGCAGGCAAAGGTAAGCCTTGCTGAGAAAGGCATATGGACTCCTTTGGGTGTAATAAGCACTGCACCAACCCCACGACCATTACAATTAACCGCCCCATCAAACATCATAGTTCATGCTTCTTTTGGATCAGGCCCTTCAGTGGGAATAGGCTCTTCACAATATTTTGACTTCAATAACATGATGTCTTCATCAGGGAAATCGAATCTCATAGGCTGGTAGTCATCAATGGGTTGCTCAGCCAGATAGTCAGACAATACACTGCCCTTGATGGCTTTTTAAGAGGTGTATTGAATGTCATACTCTGTTAGAATCATTTGCCATCTTGCAACCCTTCTGGTAAGTGTTGGCTTCTCAAATATGTACTTGACGGGGTCCATCTTTGAGATCAACAAGGTAGTATGAGTCAACATATATTATCTTAGTCGGCGAGCAGCCCACGCAAAAGCACATCAAGTTTTCTCGAACAGTGAATAACGTTGTTCATAGTCGATAAACTTTTTGCTTAGGTAGTATATTGCATACTCTTTTCGACCAGACTCGTCATGCTAGCCCAACACACATCCCATTGATTCATCCAATACTGTCAGGTACATTATTAGAGGTCTTCCTTTAACTGGAGGCATGAGAATTGGAGGTTCTTGCAGATACTCCTTGATCTTGTCAAAAGCTTTCTGACAATCATCGTTCCACCTGACTGTTTGTTCCTTTCTTAGTAGTTTGAACAAGGGCTCTCAGGTTGCAGTGAGATGAGATATGAACCTTGAAATGTAGTTCAATCTACCTAAGAACCCTCAAACTTCTTTCTCAGTCCTAGGTGCAGGCATTTCCTGAATTTCTTTGACTTTGTCGGGATCAACCTCAATTCCTTTTCCGCTTACAATAAAACCCAGCAGTTTACCAGAACGTACCCCGAATGTGCATTTGTTCGGGTTTAACCTTAACTGATATTTCCTCAGACGCTTGAACAATTTCAATAGATTTACCAAATGCTTTTCCTCTGTTTGGGACTTGGCAATCATGTCATCCACGTAGCACTCGATTTCTTTATGGATCATGTCGTGGAATAATGTTACCATAGCTCGTTGATATGTTGCATCAGCATTCTTCAAACCAAACGACATTACTTTGTAGTAGAACGTTCCCCATGGTGTGATGAAGGTTGTCTTCTCCATGTCTTCAGGTGACATCTTGATCTGATTGTATCTAGAAATCCGTCCATGAAGGAAAATACCGAGAACTGAGTTGTGTTGTCTACCAATACATCAATGTGAGGTAATGGGAAGTCATCTTTTGGGCTTTCTCTGTTCAGATCCCGGTAATCAACACACATACACACCTTTCCATCCTTCTTAGGTACGGGTACAATGTTAGCAACCCACGGCGAGTAACTAGTTACAGCAAGAAAACCGGCGTCCCATTGCTTTTGTACTTCCTCTTTGATTTTCATGGCCATGTCTGGGAGAGTACGGCGCAACTTCCGTTTAACTGGCGGACAATCCTCTTTCAATGGCAGCTTGTGCATGACAATATCTGTATCCAAACCCGGCATATCCTTATAGGACCAAGCAAACACATCGACATATTCTCGCAGCATACTAATAAGTTATTCTTTTACCGGAGCTTGCAGACTGGCCCCAATCTTTACTTCTTTCACAACTTCCTCGGTACCAAGATTGATAGTCTCAACCTCCTCCTGATGAGGAGCAATCACTTTTTCCTCTTGTCTCAATAACCTGGCTAGCTCTTCAGGTAAATCGTAGTCTTCTTCCACCCCTTCATCTGCTTGATTAATCGGATTGTCGAAGTCATACGAGGTCATAGCAGTGTCGTTGTCGGTGCAATCTGGAGGGCTATCTCTGCAAGGGTTGAGATTTGGTTCATTTTAGTGATTGATTTTATCTTATTTAGAAAAAGTGAATGAAGTTATTATAGAGAAAAACATTGCCATTTATTGTTTTGTGCGAAAATAACAAAAATGAAAAGACAGTGATCGAAAAAAGATTGTTTGCAAAATGATGTCCATTGTTCATTAATATTCAATTTGCACAAAATACATATGGCCCTATTACAAAATGAGTCCAAACATCTTGGGCAAGAGGCAGGACTTTGATGCATGCTTAAAACAGGAAATAATAATTACTCTGCAGCAGTAACCCTTATAATTTCCTGGGAAGACCAATTGAGGACTTGTCGGCCCGAGACTCTTGGACGGATCCAGTTTTCTAGGTTGTAGTCGCTCTCAGCCTCGTCTTCCAAAGTGTTGACAGCATCCGGGGTCAGCATTCCCCCACCTATGAACTTGGGAGCTTCAGCAGCCTCCTCTGGAACTTGTCGGGATGGTCTGTAACCCAAACTGAATTTGTCTTCTTTCATCTGAACTTTCAAAAGCTTTCCCCAGCCTTGCGCATTCCCTTCTTCCACAACCTTCCGAGTCTGCTTGTAGAAAGCAATTGAGGTACCTATCATTTCCTCTTGGGATGCAGCAAACACCTCAGTTGTAGCTTTGTTGATATTTAAGGCTTCAAAACCCTAACTCATGGTTACATAGATCTCCCCATCCATCTCTATGTATTTGTACATAGCCAGGTGACTGACGAAGATGTCTTCTTCCCCACAGATGGTGATAATTTGGCCCTCCCACTCATATTTTAACTTCTGGTGAAGGGTCGATGTTACTGCACCGACGGTATGAATCCAGGGTCGACCCAACAAACAGTTATAGGCAGTCTGTTTGTCCATCACATAGAAGGTAGTTTTGAAAACTTGTGGGCCAATTACCACGGGCAGCTCAATCTCTCCGAGAACCGATCTCTTAGAACCATCAAAAGCTTTAACAACTAGGTTGCTCAGACGGAGTGCAAGACCATCATACTCCAGCTTGACTAAGACTTTCTTTGGAAACATATTGAGTGATGATCTGGTATCAACAAGGACATGAGAAATTACATCACCTTTACATTCCAAAGTGATATGTAAAGCTTTGTTGTGATTACGCCCCTCTGTAGTCAAGTCAGCATTGGTAAAACCTGGTCCATGACAAGTATTGACATTTGCGACCACCGTTTCTAACTGGTTGATCGTGATCTCTTCAGGCACATAAGCTGCGTGCAGGACCTTGAGTAGTGCATTCCGGTGAGCCTCGGAATACATGAGCAGAGATAGTATGGAGATCTTGGAGGGTGTTTGATGGAGCTGATCTACCACTATGTAGTCACTTCTTTTGATAATCCTCATAAACTCGTCTACATCCTAATCAAAGGGTGTCTTTTGAGTTTCTTTCGCAGCAGGTTCTTCTGGAACCACACTTTTTCCTTTTGCTTTGGTAGCAGCTTCTGCTTCATCATTAACTCTGGGGATTTGTGAAGCAAAGAGACGTCCGCTTCGAGTGAAGCCTCCGTCTCCCCCGACATTGTCAACTTGTGGTGTAGAAATTGGAGGATCAAGAGTGACCTTTCTTCCTTGGTAGTAAAGATCTGAACCATAATTCCAAGGCACGACACTGTTGTTATCATAAGGAATTGGTCCAGGCACTGTGATGGTCACCGGACTAATTGCAGCAGAGGAAGGAGTTGTGATAGTCTATAGATCATAGTAAATGATGACGGGATGTCTGATTGAAGATGGTGTTGGTGCAGAAAGTTGTTGATGTTTATGAGGGTGTTGCTGAAAGTTGTTGTTGAGAGATTCTGGAATATGGATGGTTGCCGGATCATAATAGATGGTAACCGTTGAGATTTCGTCACTGGTGTTTGCTGTTGTTGTAGCCGTTTCTGTTGAAATGACTTTTGCTGGCGTTTGTCGCTCCCACCAAATGACACCGGGTCAGACTAGGTACAGACGCGAATGGTCGGCGAAAGAGAGAACCTGAAGATGAACTGAAAAGAGTCGACAGCTAGGCATTTTTATCCCGAAGGAAAGGTAATGCTGCATAAACCTAGAAAGAGATGGATAAGACGGCCGCAACCCAGATTGTCCGTCGTACTCGACGGGATCCACGCTTGAAAGTTTGTGTTTAAAGGGGTAGTGTCTGTGCTATCTGTGTGCAAAAGCTGGAAAAGAATGTATAAGTGTCAGTGTAAGAAAGAAGTGAAGTGAAGTGCTCAGGAATGAGGCTTAAAAGAATAATGCTGGAATAGGGGGGAGAGACAAAGACTTTTGTTTGATAACAGTTAAGTTATGCCTATGTATCCTCTCATGCAATGAGGAAGTCAGAACCCTGTAGTTCGACCCTAAGAGACTGAAAGATGAATTGACTTGTGAACTGCTTGCTTGTCTATGCTCAAGTGTATGACCTGTCTGGCTCAGGTGCTAACTGTCTTGCATTAGACAAAAGAAGCGAGTTCTCGTTTGTGAGTGTAAACACCCCAAATTTGCCCTCACTCATTTCCCCATGGCTTGTGACCTTTTTTTCATAAGTTCAATCATGTCATCTCACATTGCATTTTTTTGCTTCACTGCATGGTTTCAAAGTCATCTGCATCTAGGGTTTATGATCTGAGAAATCCCTGAGCTATCTGAGCCACTCCAAAGGTCATCAATCATCTCAAGAGGGTCCATGTATGTTCAAGCATCATATTATATCCTCCCAATATCAGAGAAGTCAAGAATCACAAGAACTGAGGAAGGTATGGAAGCAGAGCCAAGCTTAACTGCACAGATGACCTAAAATTAGGGTTTTGGTTTCAGAGGCCATAAATCCAAATTTTTTGGTCATTCTTGTTTCTATTGGTCTCTATATAATATTAGGATCATGCATACCAATTTTCATGAAGAAATTCAATGAGGAAGGCATCTGATCAATAGATGACTTCTTGAACAAGTCAGTGCAAAATCAGGGCATCTGAGGCCCCCAATCATCCAAACAAAGGGTATTCTCCATCATTTTGGGTGTATATGATCTTTATTTGATCTTAGAAGAGGTTATAAGTTCACAAAATTGAAGAATTTCAAGCCATTTGACAAGTTGCCATTTTGGGAAGTGACTTGTAATGCAAAATTGCCATTTTGGGGAGTTTTTCAACCTCCTCTTTCCCAACCAAAAATGCTTCAAATGAAAAATTCTTGGTCATGAAAGTTGTAGATTGGATCATTCCCTTTTCAAAAAGTACAATAACTTGATCTAATTCATCATAGAACTCAATTTATGGCCTTGCAAAGTTGGGAAAAATCACAAAATTTCACTTGTGCACCAAAGAGGGAAGTTTGCAAAAACACTTGCCAAAGCATTTTGTGACCTCAATTTGACTTCTAAGTATTGCACAAACATCACACATGACCTATAATTCAGAATTGCACAAAGAAATCCCAAGTTTCATGCCTTGAACATCAAGATTTCCTAAAAGGGGCAAAACATCACATAATTGCAAAACACCCCATAACTTTCTTCTCTCTTGCTGAATTGCCTCAAGAATGGATTTGTGGACCTCCATGAAGTCAGTTGCGCATGGACATGCCCAAGGGCCAATTGTGTTCTTGCCCATACCTCAAGTACAAGTCATGTTGACATTTTTGCAACTTGCCCATACCAATCAACATAGGCCACCACCCACCCTCTGACCTATCCCAGCATGATATGTGTACCAAAAGCAAGCCATTCCATAACATAACACAGGCTGAAACCTCCAAGAACTCAGCAATCCCAAAAACTCCCTCTTATGCAAAAGCCTTTGAAATTCATAGCTCAACCATCAAACCTCCAAACTTTTTCCACCATCCAACTCCATAATCATCACTGATCATTTCCCACCCTTCATTTTGCCCTAAAACACCCTGAATCAAAAACACGATTTTGACATTGCTTGAACTGAATTTCTGCCAACTTCATTTAGAGCCCATATAAACTCCAACCAAGCATCACAAACTCTTCAGGAGGATCATTGCAGCTGATTTGAAGCAAAGAAGCAGCCAACCAGTGCCATTTTCGAAAGCTTCAGTTCAGGTAATATCAAGAACATTTTTTCCAGAAATGATTTCTTAAGTTCTTAGATTGTTCTCCTTGCTTCACTGATCACACTGCACCTTTTGGTTTTGAAAATGATTCAGTTTTAAGCATGTATGAAGCTTTGAAATTTCTGAGAAATTTTCCGTTTTGCTTTGAATCTCTCTGTTCATGTGAAATAAATTCTGTTTGATGTTTGATTCTTGTTTAGAATGGGGTGGGATCATTTCTGGAGAGTTTAAGGGCTTAGGGTTGCGTATTGAGAGAGATAGCATGAGGGGATAGCCGGAGAAGATGACCGGAACACTGTTCCGGTCACCTGAAAGTGATTAGGGTTCAGATTAGGGCTTAATTGTGTAATTAGCGTAGTTTGAATTCTGGCCCTTGGATAGCACGCAAAGTCAATTCCCTCCCTTTTCCATTTGAATCTGGGCCACTGGATCAGCATACTTCTATTAATTCACATTTTAATTTCATTTTAATTGCATTTCTTTTTACATTTTATTAAAAATAGCAAAACACTTTCAAAAATCTTTATCTTTTGCATTTCCCTTTCAAATATTTTTCTCATTCTGAAAATAAATTTTATTTTATTTTTTGCATAAATTTCGTACTTTTAAAATATTTAAATGTTTATTTTAATTAATTAATGAGAATTAATTAATTAAAATACCATTTAAGTTTCTAAAAATCACCAAAAAAATCATATTGCATCTTGATACATTTAGAGACATTATCAAACCCTTCACACAAATTTCTTTTTGGTTCTTGACTTATTTTGATATTTTTCTTTGGATTTAAGGTTCTAAAAAATCAATATTTTTGCCCTAACTTAGAAAAATCCTTTCTGTCTAAGCATGAAGAGTTTGATGATGGTTCTTTTTGCATTGTATTCCTCTTGTCATGTAGTTTCTAGGATAAAATTGGCATGAATCTATTCTTCATTTTCAATTTGTTTTGCATTTATCATTGAGAGGTATCTTAAAACCCTAGCAAACTTGGGAAAATCATAACTTCTTTAGGGTTAAGAGTTAGGTCTTCCCCTTTGGGCAGTGGACTTGTATAGGTTTAGGGTACCTTTGATCCCATTTTCAATTTTGTATCTTGTCATTTACTTCTGATTTTGAATTTTACTTTGTATCTTGTGCATAAACCTTAATTTTTGCCTTTATTTGCATTCATCCTTTATATGCTTGCATACATGAGCTTGCCATAACATCTTGTGCATCCACATGACATGTAAGACATCTTAGGACATATTAGAATCATGTTTGATCATTGCATCATTCATTTTCCATGCTTTTGCTTTCATTTGATGTCATAAGTTTTCATGAACTTTCATGGTTCTTACATGTTTCATTTGCACCCTTCTTGTTTGTATAATCATCCACATCACATGACATGCTTTCATACCATCCCGTAGCATCTTTTGCCTCATGATATGCTTCTGATTTTGGTTGGCATCCTTGCATCTCATCTCATTTTCATTTCACTTCATTCCTTGTTGCTAACTTTTCAGGTGGTAAGTGTTTGAGAAGTGAATTTGCCTTCACTTCTCATAAATCTCTTCTCATCTCTCTTATGCATTCATTGTTGCATTTTATTTTTGGATTAGAATGAGCTTGCTCATTCATTCTCTTTCCTCTCTCTCTTTCTTCAAAACAACTTGTCTTCTTAAGTGAAGCAAGTGGTCTTGCTTCTTCTTGTTTCTCTTCTCCTTCTTCCTTGATGGCTTTTCCTTGAAGATCTTTTGCAAGCCTCATAAACCCGAGGAACACCCAAGCATGATCACAATTAGGGTTTTATTAGTCTCTCATTAGTTTTTCCTTTGTGTCATCTTTGTGTCTTCTCTTCTCATCTCTTAAATCAGGGACTAAACCTTAAGGCTTTAAGGCTTTGTGATTAGGGTTATGCCTGTATCCTTCTATTAGGATGGAGTGTATAACTTTAATCCTAAGTGTTAAACCCTTAATGTGTTTAAATCCTTTAATAAATCCATCTAATAATCACTAAGACATTAAGCTTGTAACTTGGGCCTTACATTAGGGTTCTAATTCTTCCTTAAATGGTTAAGAAGGACTAACCCTAGTGTTAATGGACAAGTCCCCCTCAAATTGTCTTACAAACCATAAAATCCACTTCTTAATCTTACCATTAACTAAAATCCATTTTAATAACGGCTTTGTTTTGTCATGAGGTTAATCCCTAATCATGGATTAAGTTGAGGAGCCTTCCTCAGCTTAAATGTTCTCATCTATTATCCTTCTATTAGGATGGTGTAATGGGTCCATTAAATCCTTGATTATGGCTTAAACTCATTACTTAACACTAAACAAAAACTCCAAAACATCTAAATAAATGCAAGTAGGTTAATGATCTTAATCCTACATCATGGTGATTAAGTGTGAGGCTCTTACTTCATACTTAAAGTATTCTCATTACCCCTAATCAGAGGGAAGATGTGATGAGTTTACTAACTCTTGGTGTAGGCTTAAGATCATTTTCTTATGACAAACTCCAAAAGCAATAAAAGACTGAAAAATCAAAAACAAACAATAATCGTCTCCTCCGGGATTCTTTTCTCATCATCTTCACTCACAAACGAGAACTCGCTTCTTCCGTCTAATGCAAGACAGTTTGCACCTGAGCCAGACAGGTCATACACTTGAGCATAGACAAGCAAGCAGTTCACAAGTCAATTTATCTTTCAGTCTCTTTGAGTTGAACTACGGTGTTCTGACTTCCTCATTGCACAAGAGGATACGTAGGCATAACTTAACGGTTATCGAACAAAAGTTTCTATATATTCCCCCTCCTCCAGCATCATTCTTTTAGCCTCATAATCTTGAGCATTGCACTCTCTTCTTGCATTGACACCTCACATATTTCACATCACATTTCTTTTGCACTGACACTTGCATTCTTTTCCAGTTTTGATGCACAGATAGCACTGACACTATCCCTTTAAACACAAATCTTTTAAGCGTGGATCCCGTCGAGTACGGCGGACAATCTGGGTGCTAATACCTTCCCAGGTTGTAACCAACCCCCTTTCTCAGTTTCTATGGTTCGCAACCATCTTATCCATCTTTTCTTAGGTTTATGCAGCATTACCTTTCCTTCGGGATAAAAATGCCTGGCTGGCGACTCTTTTCTTTTCATTTCACCCATGTGTGTTCTCTCCTCTTCGCCGACCGTTCGCGTCTGTACCCCATTTGACCTAGCCTCATTTGGTAGGAGCGACAGCTTGGCGACTCTGCTGGGGACCCTTATACTGCAACCAGGGCTTCTGGTTCTTTTTGTGGGTTCCTCCTAGCGCTTGTTTGATTTGTGTTTACTGGGGTGTTATGTGCTATGTGTGTTTAATTATTTTTGCTTTATTTACTGCTTTATGTATAGCTTTATTTACTGCTTTCTTTACAGTTTTATATGCATCATACTATCATTGCTGGATCTGGCTTTCTGTTTTGGTGGGTGGGGTTTCATTGAGAGTTCAAGGTCCCATACCTGGGACCTGAGTGACACCTAGGCTAGAGTGGTTCATGTTCTTTCCCATTCCATTTCGGTCTGGTGCGGGAATATGAAACACGGTTCAGATGTGGGTTTCTTCTTGAGAACTCTGTGCTACAGATTTCCTGTAGTGCTAGGGCTATCTGGGAAGCCTGCTAAGTATGGATGACCTTTATTATGACCTTCATAAACTGAGGTGAATTAGAGGAGGATCTTTTATGGTTATTGTAAACATTGTACCTCCAGGTTAGAAGTGTTTACACTTCTCATAACTGATCCAAGTCTGAGGATCCTTGTTCTAGAACACTACCTGTAAGGGGGTTGGGCTGTTTATAGGTTTGCAGGAACCCTTGGCCACATCATACCTATCGCTCCCAATAAATGAGACTGGCTCAAATAAGGTACAGACGCGAACGGTCGACGAAAGGATGAAATGAAAAGAGTCGCCAGCTAGGCATTTTTATCCCGAAGGAAAGGCAATGCTGCATAGACCTAGAAAGATATGGATAAGACGGTTGCGAACCAGAGAGACTGAGAAAGGGGGTTGGTTACAACCTGGGAAGGTATTAGCACCCAGATTGTCCGCCGTACTCGACGGGATCCACGCTTAAAAGATTTGTGTTTTAAAGGGGTAGTGTCAGTGCAATCTGTGTATAAAAGAGCTGGAAAAGGATGTACAGGTGTCAGTGTAAAAGAAGTGTGAAATGAACAAGATAAGTGTCAGTGTAAGAACAAGAGTGAAATGCTCAAGACCATGAGGCTTAAAGAATAAGGCTGGAAAGAGGGGGGATATACAGAGACTTTTGTTCGATAACTGTTAAGTTATGCCTACGTATCCTCTCGTGCAATGAGGAAGTCAGAACACCGTAGTTCGACCCAAAGAGACTGAAAGATGAATTGACTTGTGAACTGCTTGCTTGCCTATGCTCAAGTGTATGACCTGTCTGGCTCAGGTGCAAACTGTCTTGCATTAGACGGAAGAAGCAAGTTCTCGTTTATGAGTGAGGATGATGAGAAAAGAATCCCGAAGGAGACGATTATTGTTTGTTTTTGAGTTTTCAATCTTTTATTGCTTTTTGGAAGTTTGTCATAAGTTAATGAGCTTAAGCCTGAACCAATGGATTTAGTAGACTCATCACATCTTCCCTCTGATTAGGGGTAATGAGAATGCCTTAAGTGTGAAGTCAGCTTCTCACACTTAAACACCTTTGGTGTAGGATGAAGATCATTAACCTACTTGTGATTAGTTAGATGTTTTTGTTGTTTTTGTTTAGTGTTAAGTAATGAGGTTAAGCCATAATTAGGGATTAAACAGACTCATTACACCATCCTAATAGAAGGATAATAGATGAGAATGTTTAAGCTGAGGAAAGCTCCTCAACTTAATCCATGATTAGGGATTAAACTCATGACAAAACAAAGCCTTTATTAAGTGGATTTTAGTTAATGATAAGATGATGAAGTGAGTTTTAGGGTTTGTAAGACAACTTGAGGGGGACTTGTCCATTAACACTAGGGTTAGTCCTTCTCAACCAATTAAGGAAGAATTAGAACCCTAATGCAAGGCCCAAGTTACAAGCTTGATGTCTTGATGATTATTAGATGAATTGATTAAAGGATTTAAACACATTAAGGGTTTAACACTTAGGATTAAAGTTATGCACTCCATCCTAATAGAAGGATGCAGGCATAAGCTTAATCACAAAGCCTTAAAGCCTTTAGGGTTTAGTCCCTGATTAGGAGATGAGAAGAGAAGACTCAAAGAGACACAAAGGTAAAAGATAAGTGGGGGACTAATCAAACCCTAATTATTTCCATGCTTGGTTGTTCCTATGGTTTATGAGGTTTACAAGAAAGATCTTCAGAGAAAACACCAGGAAGCAGATGAAAGGAGCAAAGAGAAGCAAAGTAACTTGCTTCATTCTTGGCTCTTTTGAAATTTCTTGTTCCACAAGTCACAAAAATGAGCAAACTCTTGGTGAATTCTGATCTTTAGGCATTGTCTTATGTTTGTATGATGATTAGAAGTCCATTTGGTAGCACAATTTGCTTTGGCAAGTGGTTTTGCAACTTTGCCTCTTTGGTAGAAAACTTCAAATTTTGTGATTTTAGCCAACTTTGACAAGCCATAACTTTTGATCCAAAATGTATTAGGTCAAGTTCTTGTACTTTTTGAAAAGGGAATGATCCATTCTACAACTTTAATGACCAAAGTTTTTTCATTTGAAGCATTTTTGAATCAAAAAACAAGGGTTGAAAAAGTTTCCCAAAATGGCAATTTCATCATAAGTCAACTTTCCCCCAAAAGTCAACTTTGCAAATGAGTTGAAATTCTTCAATTTTGTGAACTTCCAACATCTTATATGATCAAATAAAGATCATACATAATCAAAATGATGATGAACACCCTTTGGTTGGGTCATTGGGGGCCTCAGATGCCCTGATTTTGCACTGACTTGCTTAGAAAGTCAACCCTTGATCAGATGACTTCCCCATTGAATTTCTTCATGAAAATTGATATGAATGATCCCTATACCATATAGAGACCAATAGAAACAAGAATGACCAAAAAATTTGGAGTTATGGCCTTTGTAACCAAAACCCTAATTTTAGGTCATCTGTGCAGTCAAACCTGACTCTGCTTCCATGCCATTCTCAGTTCTTGTGATTTCTTGACATTCTTGACTTTGAGAGGATATAATATGATGCTTGAACATACATGGATCCCTTGTAAGTGATTGATGACCTTTGGAGTGGCTCAAGAAGCTCTTGGATTGCTCAGATCACAAACCCTAGATGCAGATAACTTTGAATCTATGCAGTGAATCAAAAATGTGATATGAGATGCTATGATTGAGTTTATGCATATGAGGAGATCACAAGCCATGGTGTGAATGGGTGAGGGCAAATTTGGGGTGTTTACAGCTGCCCCTATTCAAACATGAGTTAGCTGTGCAGGATGTAAGCAACGGCTTAACAGGCAAACAAGATAACTTGTGGTTGAATACCAAAGACAGTCCAAAAATTTGCACTCACAGAATGAAGAAGAAAAGGGATATAGATTGTAAAAGAAAATAAAGTATATTATAAAGTGCGGGCGACGGAGGACGACCGTCGAGCAGAGGACGACTGCTGGGGAAAGAGCAATGACGGGGACGACCGACACGCTGGGGATAAAAGGGATTATGATGGGGACGGCCATCAAGTAAAACTATACGACTCTCTGGGGATTAATGAAAAATGATGGGGACGGCCATCAGGTTCATAAAGTAATGTAAATAACGATGGGGACGGCCATCGGGCTAAACTGATGAAGGATGATCATCAGGAAAAGGAAAAGGGACCACGACGGGGACGGCCATCGGGTTAAAGAATAAATGAAATAATGATGAGGGACGGTCATCAAAGGTGAAGGACGATCACCTAGCAGGGGACGGATGCTCTGAAAGGGGTAAGATGAGGGACGGTCATCAAGGTGAAGGACGATCACCTGGCAGGGTACGGCTGCCAAAAATATCGCGACATAGGACGAATGCCGGATAAAAGGTCAACGATGGGGACGGCCATCGGATGAGCATGATGAAGGACGATCATCAAGAGGTGAAGGACGATCACCTAGCAGGGGACGGCTGCTCTCAAGGTTTATCGTGACATAGGACGAATGTCAGGTAACAAGATCAACGATGGGGACGGCCATCGGATAAAATGATGAGTGACGAATGTCGGATAGAAAAGATCAACGATGGGGATGGCCATCAGATGAGCATGATGAAGGACGATCATCAAGAGGTGAAGGACGATCACCTAGCAGGGTACGGCTGCTCTCAGGGTTTATCATGACACAAGACGAATGTCAGATAGAAAAGAAATTTTGCTTTGCTGGCGATCTACTGGGGAATAGTAAACACGGACGAGTGTTTATATCCAAGAAATAAAGGTATAAGTGTTTTGACGCTGTGTATAGATTGAAAATGCAGACGAGCATCCCTAAGACTACGATATGGACGAGTATCGGGTAGAAACAAATACTGACACATGTTCAGAGATGATGATACGGACGAGTATCAACTGGTTAACAGAGAACACGGACGAGTGTTGAATCTGAGGGGACTCTTCTGGGGAATAGTAGACACATACGAGTGTCTAAATTCAAGAAGACATGAGTGTTTGACACGTGTATGGATTAAAGATGCGGACGAGCATCCTTAAGACTATGATACGGACGAGTATCAGGTAGAAACAAACGCTTGACGCATGTCCTGAGATGATGGTACGGACGAGTACCAACTGGTTAACAAAGAACATGGACTAGTGTCGAATCTGAGATGATATAAGTGGTGTATACAAGATACAGACGAGTATCTGTATGAGTGAAATATGAGTAATAAGTATGAGTAGTGTATAGACGGGTATTTAACCTGCTGGGGAGAGTGACACGGGCGAGTGTCAAAAGAAGAAAAGCATAGTATAAACAAATATCTGATATACAAAGTGTTTAGGTTACTGTGCTGGGGAAGGTGACACGGACGAGTGTCAAGGAATCGTGTATATATGTATCTGTGAGTGCAAAGAGGATGCTTTGGCTTTCTGCCGGGGATATGACACGGACGGGTGCCACAAGGAGGTATTTGTTTTGTGAGAGGAATGTTTGGGCTCTCTGCCGGGGAATCTGGTGAGCATTCTGTATATGGTCGATAGATAGTCATTATTCACAAGTGTTTGATTCAGAACATGGCTTATGATTATGCAATATGTTGGATTTTTGCCGTAATGCTCCATTTTAGACGGAATGCTACGCTTTGTGGGGGCGAATATGATGCGAATGCTATGATTATGCAAAGATACCGATCCAGGATTCGAGTCCCGTTACTGCGGGGACCTCTGGTTGATCTGCTTGAAATGGACATCCCAGCTGGGGATGAGATTATTGGTAGATCTAACGCATATGATTCTGCTTGGGGAAATGGGTCAATGATAGACCTATTCCAGTAAATGAAGGACCCAGCTGGGGTTTGTAGAAGCTTTCGTCACTCTATTGTGATTCCTTCATGCGTTGCTCTTCTGGATAGAGGCTGAAACTCTGTGGGGAAGTGGTTCCCTGGATTTTGTACTTAGCTGAGGAGGAAGAATGATTGGCACCTCGGCTGGGGAGAAATAACAAGTGGCAACTCAGCTGGGGAGAAAACACTTTGGGTGCTAAGACTGAGTGAGTGTTGATTTGCCAGCTTGCTGGGATGAAGCTTACATGCCCCATGTTGCGTTTTTGAATACCTGCAATCCTGCAAAGACATAGGGACGCACAAGTAATCCCGAGGTATCCTTTACTGGATCCCATCATGAGAGTTCAGACACTCCCGGGAATAAGTACATTTCCTACAAGCACGTAGTTTCAGAAAGACGCATCTGTATTTATGCAATCGATACATTAATGACATCAGACATTTTTACAAATAAAAGAGTACGAGACAACGTGTGACTAAAAATCTGATTTAATTCATGTGCCCTGAATTGGAAAGATACAGTCAAAGAAACATATCTCCTAAAATGAGGAGATTGTTACAAATTGAGAAACAAAATGCTGGCAAAGCTGGTGATGCTTCGAGGAGCTTCCCTTTTGCTATGACTCATATGACATTTGACATTCTTCTCGCCTTGCTTTCTAAAGAAGGCTGATTCTGAGTGAAGCTTGATCCTTTTGAGGTTTACCAAGTTGTAGGTGATACAGACGAATTCAGAATGCAGTTGTTCGCTTACTCCCTTATTTTGCATGGATCGCCCTTTCGGGTTTTCAATCCATCGGGATACCCATTTTTGCCTGAGTTGTCCAATGCGGCTTTTCAACTTAGCGGGTGTACACATTTTTTGTTTATTTTCCCTTATTTTTGCCCGAGTCTTTTATTCTGTTTTTGACTCGCCGGGATGCCCTATTTTTGCCTGGAATTACATTCTGTTTTTACGTCCAGCGGGTCATTTTTTATGCGAAGTATTTTTTAACTGCATCTGAATTCACAGGGGACGGGAAGTCTTCACCATCCATGGTGCTGAGCATGAGTGCTCCACCCGAGAAAACCTTCTTTACTACAAATGGTCCTTCATAATTCGGAGTCCACTTGCCCCTGTGGTCTGTATGAGGAAGGAGGATTCTTTTCAGCACAAGATCTCCTACTTGGTACTCTCGGTGCCTGACTTTCTGATCGAAGGCTTTCTTCATTCTTTTCTGATACAACTGCCCATGACAGATTGCAGCCAATATTTTCTCTTCAATCAGACTCAGTTGTTCGTACCGGGATCGGACCCATTCTGCTTCGTTCAGCTTAACATCCATCAGTACCCGTAAGGAAGGTAATTCAACTTCAACAGGTAGGACTGCCTCCATACCATACACAAGCTGATACGGTGTTGCCCTAGTGGATGTTCTGATTGACGTGCGGTACCCATGCAAGGCAAACGGTAGCATCTCATGCCAGTCTTTGTAGGTGACTACCATCTTCTGCACAATCTTCTTGATATTCTTATTAGATGCCTCAACAGCGCCGTTCATCTTTGGCCTGTAAGGAGAGGAATTGTGGTGTTGGATCTTGAAGTCCCGGCATAACTCTGCCATCATTTTGTTGTTTAAGTTGGAACCATTATCAGTAATGATTCGCTCGGGAACTCCATATCGACAGATGATATCTCTCTTCAGAAATATGGCTACCACTTGCCTTGTAATGTTTGCATATGAAGCTGCTTCGACCCACTTGGTGAAATAGTCAATGGCAACCAAGATGAATCTATGGCCATTCGAAGCAGTTGGCTCAATCTTTCCAATCATGTCAATGCCCCACATAGCAAAGGGCCAGGGTGAAGACATCACATTCAAAGGATTGGGAGGCACATTCACCTTATCCGTATAAATCTGGCATTTATGGCATTTTCTGGCGTAAGCACAACAGTCGGCATCCATTGTGATCCAGTAATAACCTGATCTTAGCAACTTCTTGGCCATCGCATGTCCTCCAGCATGGGTACCAAAGGATCCTTCTTGCACCTCGTGCATCAACAAGTCTGCCTCTGTTCTATCAACGCATCTGAGGAGTACCATATCAAAGTTTCTCTTGTACAGGGAACCGTCAGTGTTCAGAAAGAAACTACCAGCAAGCCTTCTTAAAGTCTTCTTATCATTGGAAGATTCCCCAGGTGGGTATGTTTGATCCTCCAAGAAGCACTTAATGTCATGGAACCAAGGCTTATCATCCTTGACAACATCTGCTGCGAACACATATGCTGGTCTGTCAAGTCTGGACACTGAAATTTGAGGTACAAAGTTGGCAGCTTGAACTTTGATCATGGATGAAATGGTAGCCAGAGCATCTGCAAACTGATTCTCGTCCCGAGGGATATACTCAAGCTTGACTGTTGTAAAGAAAGTCAATAACCTCCTTGTATAATCTCTATAAGGTATCAGATGATCTTGGTGTGTGTACCATTTGCCGTTGGTTTGATTGATTACCAGAGCTGAATCCCCGAACACAGTCAAAGTCTTGATCCTGAGGTCAATGGCTTCCTCGAGACCCATAATGCAAGCTTCGTATTCAGCTTCGTTGTTAGTGCAGTTAAAGGTGAGTTTTGCCGAGAAAGGCATGTGAACCCCTTTAGGTGTAATGAGCACTGCACCAACACCACGACCATTCATATTAACAGCCCCGTCGAACATCATAGTCCATTCTTCCTCTGGGTCGGGCCCTTCAGTGTGAACAGGCTCTTCATGATCTTTTGCTTTTATGAACATGATGTCTTCATCAGTGAAGTCAAATTTCATAGGCTGGTAACCATCAATGGGTTGCTCAGCAAGATAATCAGACAATATACTGCCCTTGATGGCTTTCTGAGACGTGTACTGAATGTCATATTCTGTGAGGATCATTTGCCATCTTGCAACCCGTCCGGTAAGCGTTGGCTTCTCAAAAATATACTTGACTGGGTCCATCTTTGAGATCAATAAAGTGGTGTGGGTCAACATATACTGTCTCAGTCGGCGAGCAGCCCACGCTAAAGCACAACAAGTTTTCTCGAGCAGTGAATAACGTTGTTCACAGTCGGTAAACCTTTTGCTTAGGTAGTATATTGCATACTCTTTTCGACCAGACTCGTCATGCTGGCCCAGCACACACCCCATTGACTCTTTTAATACTGTCAAGTACATGATTAGAGGTCTTCCTTCAACTGGAGGCATAAGGATTGGAGGCTCTTGTAAGTATTCCTTGATCTTGTCAAAAGCCTTCTGGCAGTCCTCGTTCCACCTGACCGTTTGTTCTTTTCTTAGCAGTTTGAACAAGGGTTCACAAGTTGCTGTAAGGTGAGATATGAACCGTGAAATGTAGTTCAATCGACCTAAGAACCCTCGAACTTCTTTTTCTGTCTTCGGTGCAGGCATTTCTTGAATAGCTTTGACTTTATCAGGGTCAACTTCAATCCCTTTCTCACTTACAATAAATCCCAGCAGCTTACCGGATCGCACCCCGAATGTGCATTTGTTGGGGTTTAACTTTAGCTGGTACTTCCTCAGACGCTTGAATAGCTTCAGCAGGTTTAACAGGTGGTCTTCTTCGGTGAGGGACTTGGCAATCATGTCATCCACATAACATTAGATTTCTTTATGGATCATATCGTGGAATAATGTTACCATAGCCCGTTGATACGTTGCACCGGCATTCTTCAGTCCGAATGGCATCACCTTGTAACAGAACGTTCCCCAGGGTGTGATGAAGGTTGTCTTCTCCATGTCTTCAGGTGACATTTTGATCTGATTGTACCCCGAAAATCCGTCCATGAAGGAGAACACCGAGAACTGAGCCGTATTATCCACTAATACATCGATGTGAGGTAATGGGAAGTCATCTTTCGGGCTGGCTCTGTTCAGATCTCGGTAGTCAACACACATCCTTACTTTGCCGTCTTTCTTAGGCACAGGTACTATATTAGCAACCCACGGTGGATAGCTAGTCACAGCAAGGAACCCGGCGTCCCACTGCTTTTGTACCTCTTCTTTGATTTTCATTGCCATGTCTGGACGAGTACGGCGCAGTTTCTGTTTAACCGGCGGGCAATCTTCTCTTAAAGGCAGCTTGTGCATAACAATATCGGTGTCCAACCCTGGCATATCCTGATAAGACCAAGCAAACACATCCACATACTCTCGAAGCAGGTCAATCAGTTGTTTCTTCACTGAGTCTTGTAAGCAGGCCCCGATTTTAACTTCTTTCACATCTTCATCTGTACCAAGATTAATCGTTTCGACCTCCTCCTGATGAGGAGTGATAATCTTCTCCTCTTGCCTTAACAACCTGGCTAGCTCTTCAGGAAGCTCATAATCTTCTTCAACCCCTTCATCAGCTTGATTGATTGGATTGCCAAAGTCATACGAAGTCATAGCCGTGCTGTTGTCGGTGCGGTCTGAAAGGCACTCTCTGCAAGGGTTCAAATTTGTTCATTTTAGTGATTAATTTTAATCTTGTTTAGAAAAGTGAAATAAAGTTGTCATTTTGAAAACATTGCCATTTATTTTTGTACAAAAAGAAAAATGGAAAAAACAGTGAGCGGAAAAGAAAAAGACTCATTTGCAAAAGATGTCCGATTATCATTGATTGATCTATTTGCACAAAATTACAGATGACCCGATTACAAAATGAGTCTTGTCATCTTGGGCAAGATGCAAGACTTGATGCATGCTTAAAAATACAGGAAATAATAATTACTCTGCAGGAGTAACCCTTATAATTTCCTGGGAAGACCAGTTAAGGACTTGGCTCCCCGGGATCCTTGGACGTATCCAGCTCTCCAGGTTACGGTCGCTTTCATCCTCGTCTTCCAAGTTGTTCACTGAATCTGGGGTGAGCATCCCCCCACTAACAAAATTGGGCTTCTTAGCAGCCTCTGCTTGATCTTGTTGAGTTGGTTTGTAACCCAACCCAAATCTATCCTCCTTCTTCTCTACAGGCAGCAACTTGCCCCAGCCTTGGGCAGTCCCCTCTTCAACAACCTTCCTGGCTTGCTGATAAGATGTCATTGAGGTTCCAGGTACAGCGGATGCTTCATTTATGTTCAAGGCCTCAAACCCTTGACACATAGTTTCATGGATCTCTCCATCCATCTCAATGTATTTGTATGTAGCCAGATGGCTAACAAAGATATCTTCCTCTCCAGAAATGGTAACGACTTGGCCCTCCCACTCGAATTTTAACTTCTGGTGAAGGGTTGACGTCACGGCGCCAGCGGCGTGTATCCATGGTCTACCCAATAGACAGCTGTAGGCAGGCTGTATATCCATCACGAAGAAGGTCGTTTTGAAAATTTGTGGACCAATCATTATAGGCAACTCTATCTCTCCCAGAACTGATCTTTTAGAACCGTCAAAGGCTCTCACTACCAAGTTGCTTGGGCGTAATGCCAATCCATCATGCTCCAGCTTCACAAGGGCTTTCTTGGGTAGGACATTGAGCGATGACCCCGTGTCTACCAACACGTGAGAAAGAAATGCACCCTTACACTCCAAGGTAATGTGCAAAGCCTTGTTGTGATTGCGACCTTCCGTTGTCAAATCAGTGTTGGTAAATCCCAGTCCATGACTAGCGTTGACATTTCCAACCACAGCCTCTAACTGATTGACGGTAATCTCCTCTGGCACATAAGCTGCGTGCAAGACTTTTAATAGTGCGTTCCGATGAGCCTCGGAGCACATTAACAATGATAAAATGGAGATTTTGGAAGGTGTCTGGTGAAGCTGGTCCACTATCTTGTAATCACTTTTGTTGATGATTCTCATGAATTCATCAACCTCTTGATCAAAAGGAGTCTTCAAAGCTTCTTTAGCAACTTGTTCTTCTTGCACCATGCTCTTCCCTTTTGCTTTGGCAGCAGCTTCTGCTTCAGCAATGGGTCTTGGAATTTGCGGGGCGAAGAGACGTCCGCTTCGAGTGAAGCCTCCGCCTCCCCCCACATTATCTATCTGAGGTGAAGAAGTTGATGATTCTAAGGTGATTTTCTGCCCCTCGCAGTATAGATCTGAGCTGTAATGCCAAGGGATGGAATTATTGCTTTCGTAAGGAACTGGCCCAGGCACTGTGATAGTGACTGGACTGATAGCAGCTGCAGAAGGGACCATGATAGTGTGTGGATTATAGTATATGGTAACCGGTGCTCTGACAGGAGTAGCATTTTGTGAGTTGTTGGCAGGAACATTTGCAGGATCATAGTATATTGTAACCGTCGAGACACTTTCATTGATTGCTGTTGATGTTGTAGGAGGCACTGTTGACTGGATGGGTGTTGAAGTTGTAGAAGAGATGGTTGTTGATATTTGGTTCGTTGAAGTGACAGATGAAGCATTTGTTGATGAGATTGAAGAGTTGTTTGGAACAATTGTTGTTGCAGTTGTAGAAGACTCAGGAATTGTTGTTAAGGAGATTGCTGGATTTGTAGGTGTTGATGTTGTGATTTGAAGTAAGCCACTCTGGATAAGACCATTTATGCCGCTTCTCAGGTTATCACACCCATTTACCGAAATGTTGCAATAAGCACAACCGAGCTCACACCCGGGGAACATCTGGCATTCTAGGAGCTGAGCTTTGATTTCTACCAGAGGTGTCCGAATTTGCCCAACACTGGTTATTAAGAAAGACGGCTTATCTTCCTCAATAGCATTAATTCTTGGTCCTCCGTGGTTGGGCATGGGGTTCTTGCTGACATTTGGCGGGGGTGCAAAGTTTAGAGCTTTGGAATCCACAAGATCCTGCACTTTCATGTGTAAAGCTCTGCATTTCTCTGTACTGTGGCCAGGTGCGTTGGAGTGAAAAGCACATCTGGCGCTGGCGTCATAATTTCTGGGCAGACTGGCAGGATCTGGAGGTGCCAACGTCCTTAGCTCAACCAGGTTGAGTTTCAGGAGTTGTGGCAATAAAGCGGCATAAGGCATAGGGATTGGATCAATCACCCTATTGGCCTGAGATGGTCTCTGTTGAAAAGGTATTTGCTGATTGTTGTTGCTGGTGTTGTTGTTGTTATAATTTCTCTGAGGTGGATACTGAGCTTGTTGCTGGTAGTGGGGTTGTTGCTGTGGTTGGTATGCTGATTGTTGATGAATTGGAGCGGGAATAGTGACAGCTGCCACTGACCTATGAACATACTGGGGTCTGCCCCTGCTGGCATGGATAGCATTAGTCTCACTGGTTCTTCTAGGCCCCACAAAAGGCTTCCTGGGGTTGCTGGACGAGCTCGCTCCATTATCGGAAATCTTACCCATCTTTAGAAGGCTCTCAATTCTTTCTCCAGCTATGACTACATCAGCGAAGCTGGTGGAGGAAAAGGCAGCTAGCCTATCAATGTATGTCCCTTGAAGGGTATTCATAAACATGTCGGCCATTTCCCTTTCCGACATGGGTGGTTGGACAGCAGCAGCAAGTTGTCTCCACCTCTGGGCGTATTCCCGGAAGCTTTCTCTGGATGATTGGGACATTCCCATCAGGAGGGTCCTGTTAGGAGCCATGTCCAGGTTATATTGGTATTGTCTGATGAAGGCCTCAGCTAGGTCCTTCCAGCATCTGACGGTCGCTCTGGTCAAGTGAGAGTACCATTCCCTTGAAGCCCCTGTCAAACTGTCTTCGAAATAAAACATCCACAGTTTTTCATCCATGGTGTATGCCTTCAGCCTCCCCAGAAAGGATTGCAAATGGGTTCGTGGGCAGGAAGTTCCGTTGTACTTCTCGAAGCACGGAGGTTTAAACTTGTGGGGAATCCTTACCCCATTACTAATCCCATGTCCATGACATCAAAGCCCAAAGAATTTTGAGACTCCAGAGATCTCAATTTCTCAGCAATCTCATCTAGCCTTCTGTCATAGGCTTCATCCCCAGCTCCCATTATAGTGAATTGATCCTCTTGGGGGTCTTCTTGTAATACTCTGCCTGTAGTAGCATTCCCTTGTACATTAGCAGGGATGTTGATCTCGGTGTGAAGATGAGGCCCATACACAGGTGGGTTGACATGAGGCTGAACCCTCTCATTGTTGCTCGTTCCTCCAGTCCCCAGATGGGGTTCTTCTTGGGTCTACCTTTCTACCAATGCTCTTAATCTTTCTTGGCTCTGAGCCAAACCATTCATCACTTCCATGAACTGAGTCATCTGGTTTCTCATTTCCAACCTGTCATTGTCCATTTGGGTCCTGACTTCTGTAAGATCCTGTTGTACCTGGTCCATCTGTATACCCGGAAGGTTGTTGCGAGTGGGATATCTGTGCGGACGGTTGAGTGGGAACACCCGATGGCGAGCAATAGTTCCTGAACCACAATAGAGTTAGTAACAAACAAAACAAAACCTACAAAACAAAATAAAAGTTAGTATGAAATGCAGTATGCTTATTTGTATCCAAGGTATCCGGCTCGGCACTTGGTTTTGACCTTTCCAGACCCCTGAGGAAGATGCTTTGATGTTGCTCGAAAGAGAGAGACTTAAATGAAACTAACTGATAAATATATTACAAACAGGAAATAATACATAGTTTGTTTCTTACAATACATGCCCCTGAGGGGTCAAAATACAACATAAAGAAGAAAAGTACATGAAATGAAAGCAACAACAAGCAAAAGTCAGACACCAAGACCAAACTCATCCTCCTTAACTTCCTTCAGAAGTGCTTCAGTTACCGGATCAGCTGGACGCTCTGTGAGGTTCCTGATAAGGAGATTCCTGGTGGTGATAGCAGTGGTCAACCTCTTGTGCTTGCTTTGGTCCTTTGACCTCTTCACACCAGCCCTAATCTTCAACTCTGAGATCTCTTTCTGGGCTGCTAGCAGGGCTTCCTGTTGCTCCTTTGCATTAGCCTCCAACTGCTCAATCTTGTCCTGAGTTCTCTTATCTTCCTGAGTGCGAGCTTCAGTGATCCTGACCCACCTAGCTTGGCTTTCTTTCAGATAGAGATCAGTCCTAGCCTTTTGGAACTGGCCCTCTTTACAGGCATTCTTCAAAATCTTCTCCCCAGCTCTTGACTTCTTGATGTAGTCCTCTGACTTCTCAATCCTGGCTAGATGCTCCACCTTTAGCTTTTCTAACCTCTCAATGTCTAGACGACCATCACTCCTCTCCCAGAGGGTCTTCTGCAGAGCTTGAGTCAGATTCTCATTCCTCTCTTTCAGTTTCTCAAATTCCTCTAGGCTGACAGTGGCTGGAGGTGGTGTTGTGGATGGTCCAGGTGCATCCTCAATGGTGAAGGGCATCCCAAAAATTTGAGCCCTAACATGAGACCACTCATAATACTGTGCTGAAGCCACATTGTTGCATTTCCCAAGAATGGCCATCCCTTTGGTCTGGACATTGTCCCAAGCCCAGGATGCTTGCCTGACAACAGCTAGATTAGGCTTAATCTCACAATAAAGGGTTTCAGCCAAGTCTTGTTCTCTAGGAGGGTGGACCAATGCATAGCCCAATTGTCTTTTGAATAACAGAGGGTTGTAGTTTATGCAACCCTTCACTCCTATCAGAGGTACATTGGGGAACTGCCCACAACTAGTGATGATGTCCCTGCCCTTGGTGCTCTGAGTGCACCACCTGATGTCATCTAAGGTCAAAGCAATAAGTCTTCTAGCCCAATTATTCTGTTGGTGAGGATTCAAGAATGCATCAGTCTTGGGCAAGTGTTTGAGCAGCCAAGTATGAAACAGAGGAGCACAGCATCTCACCAATCTTCCTCTTTGCTTTTCATTCCTTTGGTGAACAGAATAATAAAAGTCTCCTAGCAAGGTGGGCACTGGGTTCCTCAATAGGAAGAGGTGAATAGCATTCTTGCTAATAAACTTGGGCTCATCTGCAAAAAGTATAACCCCATATATACTGAGGGCTAACAATGCACAAATTGCCTTCCATTCTCCCAAGGAGGCCTTCAGGATGGCCTGAGAAGTCAAGAAATCCAAGTGTAGGCCAGGAATTCCAGCCTTTGTAGTCATGCTTTGCTCAATCAGAACAGGTTCCAAATACAGTGCCTTTGCCACCTCCTCATTGCTAGGAGAAGCCATTTCTGGGTTGAAGGGGATACCACCCCTGACAGGTACTCCAACCAGTGATGAATACTCTTCCAACAAGGGTCCCAACTGAAAATTCTGGAAGGTGAAACATCTCAAAGGAGGATCATAGAACTGTAGGCAAGTGTGAATCAAGCTCCTCTGAGAAGGGTCCAAATCTATAACCATATCAAGGATGCCTCCATAATGTTCTCTAAATAGTGGTATATGGTCTGGAGTGATAAGGGCCTGGACCTTCCTGATGCCAGTCAGCTCAGGCTCAAAGAAATGATATGAGATGTTGCTCTTCTTGGGTGCCATGTTTGCTGATGAAGAGCTGAAAATAACTGCTGATGATGAAGACTGATACTGGTGATGAGCCACTGACAGGCTGAGACTGGTGATGACAGTAGCTGAAGCAGACAACTGGTGAGAATGGATGAAGCAGATAGCTGGTGGACAGGGGTCTAATCAGATAAAGGGGTCAAAACCAAGCCAAAATATATGATGTGGATACCCTGAAAAACAAATAAGCAAATGTTAAATGATGCAAATGATGATGTATGTAAATGGTATGCAAGGATTTGTGATCAAGCTGGATCTGACTACTGCCTTGATATAAGTCCATGTATGTTCAAGAAATCCAGATGGAGGTTCATAAGTCCAGTAACCAAGGTGGGGGACTCAAATAAAGAGTCACATATCCAGGGTTAAATCACAAGAACTGTCCAAAGTGGAGTATTATTATTCAAAACAAAGTAACAGGGTATGCTGGGGTCAAGGGTACCTGCAAACCTGTAAACAGCCCAACCCCCTCACATGTGATGTTCTAAAACAAGGATCCTCAGACTTGGATCAGTTATGAGAAGTGTAAACACTTCTAACCCAGAGGTACAGTGTTTACAATAACCATAAAAGATCCTCCTCTAATTCACCTCAGTTTCTGAAGGTCATAATAAAGGTCATCCAGACTTAGCAGGCTTCCCAGATAGCCCTAGTACTACAGGAGATCTGTAGCACAGAGTTCTAAAGAAGAAACCCATATCTGAACCGTGTTTCATATTCCCGCACTAGACCGAAATGGAATGGGAAAGAACATGAACCACTATAGCCTAGGTGTCACTCAGGTCCCAGGTATAGGACCTCAACTCTCAGTAGAACCCCACCCACCAAAGCAACAAAACCAGATCCAGCCAAAATAGTATGACAGTATGATGCATATAAAGCTATAAAGAAAGCAGTAAACAAAACTGTACATAAAGCAATAAAAGCAACTATATAAACACAATCAGCACATAACACCCCAGTAAACACAAATTAAACAAGCGCTAGGAGGAACCCACAAAAAGAACCAGAAGCCCTGGTTACAGTATAAGGGTCCCCAGCAGAGTCGCCAAGCTGTCGCTCCCAATAAATGAGACTGGCTCAAATAAGGTACAGACGCGAACGGTCGGCGAAAGGATGAAATGAAAAGAGTCGCCAGCTAGGCATTTTTATCCCGAAGGAAAGGCAATGCTGCATAGACCTAGAAAGATATGGATAAGACGGTTGCGAACCAGAGAGACTGAGAAAGGGGGTTGGTTACAACCTGGGAAGGTATTAGCACCCAGATTGTCCGCCGTACTCGACGGGATCCACGCTTAAAAGATTTGTGTTTTAAAGGGGTAGTGTCAGTGCAATCTGTGTATAAAAGAGCTGGAAAAGGATGTACAGGTGTCAGTGTAAAAGAAGTGTGAAATGAACAAGATAAGTGTCAGTGTAAGAACAAGAGTGAAATGCTCAAGACCATGAGGCTTAAAGAATAAGGCTGGAAAGAGGGGGGATATACAGAGACTTTTGTTCGATAACTGTTAAGTTATGCCTACGTATCCTCTCGTGCAATGAGGAAGTCAGAACACCGTAGTTCGACCCAAAGAGACTGAAAGATGAATTGACTTGTGAACTGCTTGCTTGCCCATGCTCAAGTGTATGACCTGTCTGGCTCAGGTGCAAATTGTCTTGCATTAGACGGAAGAAGCAAGTTCTCGTTTATGAGTGAGGATGATGAGAAAAGAATCCCGAAGGAGACGATTATTGTTTGTTTTTGAGTTTTCAATCTTTTATTGCTTTTTGGAAGTTTGTCATAAGTTAATGAGCTTAAGCCTGAACCAATGGATTTAGTAGACTCATCACATCTTCCCTCTGATTAGGGGTAATGAGAATGCCTTAAGTGTGAAGTCAGCTTCTCACACTTAAACACCTTTGGTGTAGGATGAAGATCATTAACCTACTTGTGATTAGTTAGATGTTTTTGTTGTTTTTGTTTAGTGTTAAGTAATGAGGTTAAGCCATAATCAGGGATTAAACAGACTCATTACACCATCCTAATAGAAGGATAATAGATGAGAATGTTTAAGCTGAGGAAAGCTCCTCAACTTAATCCATGATTAGGGATTAAACTCATGACAAAACAAAGCCTTTATTAAGTGGATTTTAGTTAATGATAAGATGATGAAGTGAGTTTTAGGGTTTGTAAGACAACTTGAGGGGGACTTGTCCATTAACACTAGGGTTAGTCCTTCTCAACCAATTAAGGAAGAATTAGAACCCTAATGCAAGGCCCAAGTTACAAGCTTGATGTCTTGATGATTATTAGATGAATTGATTAAAGGATTTAAACACATTAAGGGTTTAACACTTAGGATTAAAGTTATGCACTCCATCCTAATAGAAGGATGCAGACATAAGCTTAATCACAAAGCCTTAAAGCCTTTAGGGTTTAGTCCCTGATTAGGAGATGAGAAGAGAAGACTCAAAGAGACACAAAGGTAAAAGCTAAGCGGGGGACTAATCAAACCCTAATTATTGCCATGCTTGGTTGTTCCTATGGTTTATGAGGTTTACAAGAAAGATCTTCAGAGAAAACACCAGGAAGCAGATGAAAGGAGCAAAGAGAAGCAAAGTAACTTGCTTCATTTAAAAAGACAAGTCACTTGAAGAAAGAAAGTAAGATGAAGAATAAAGAGCAAGCTCAATCTCAAACACAAGACAAAATGCAGCAATGATGCATAAGAGAGATGAAAAGAGATTGTGAGAAGTGAAGGCAAATTCACTTCTCAAAGTAACTTACCACCTGAAAAGTTAGTGAAAGGAATGCAATGCAATGCAAAATGAGATGGAATGGCATGATGCAAACCAAAACCAGAAGCATGAATATGATGCTAATGATTCTAAGAGATGATGCAAACATGAGGCAAGGCATGAGAATGATCATACAAACATATGGATGCAAGAGAAGCATGCTTAGAACCATGAACATACATGCAAAGTTATGAAATGCAAATGACATACAACATGGCAAATGGATGATGCAATGATCAAACATGATTCTAATATGTCCTAAGATGTGTCATGGATCAAATGAATGCATAAAATGTCATGGCAAGTCATGGTATGCAAGCAAATGCAAGATGAATGCAAAAGAAAGCCCAAATTAGGGTATGAACAAAGCAACAAACCAAAAATCAAAATCAGAAGCAAACATCATGATAAAAAAATTGAAAATACATTCAAAGGAACCCTAACCCTACACAAACTCACTGCCCAAAGGAGAGGACCCAATTCTTATCCTAGTGAGGGTTATGAATTTCTTAAGATTTCTAGGGTTTTAAGGCACCTTGTCAAGAAAAATGCCAAACAAATAGGAAATGCAAGAAAAAATTCATGCCAATTTAATCCTATAAACTACATGCTATACAAGATGCAATGCAAAAAGAATCAAGGTCCAACTCTTAAAGGCTAGGCATAAATGAATTTTTGAAGATTGGATCAAAATAATGCCTTGAAATGAAATTAATTCCATGGAAAATTGTCAAAAGACATCAAGATCAAAAAAGAAATTTGGTTTGAGGGTTGGACAATGTTTCTAAATGGTTTTAAATGTTTCATGAATTTTTTTGTGATTTTTAAATACCTAAAAGTATTTTTAATTAATTAATTCTCATTAATCAATTAAAAATAAACTTTTAAATGATTTAAAAATAATTTTTAATGCAAAAAATAAAAATGTTCTTGGTTTCTGAAAATTAATAAAAGCTTGGATAAAAAAATTCAGAATTTTTCAATGATTTTTACTATTTTTAAATAAATGAACAAAACAAATGAATTTAAATGAAAATAATATTGAATTTAATGGGAAGTAAGCAAGATCAAGGGCCAGCATTCAAACTGGATGCGCGGGAGTTGACTGCACGCGTCATCCAGTTTGAATGCTGGCCCTTGATCTTGCTTACTTCCCATTAAATTTAATATTATTTTTATTTAAATTCATTTGTTTTGTTCATTTATTTAAAAATAGTAAAAATCATTGAAAAATTCTGAATTTTTTTATCCAAGCTTTTATTAATTTTCAGAAACCAAAAACATTTTTATTTTTATTTTTTGCATTAAAAATTATTTTTAAATCATTTAAAAGTTTATTTTTAATTGATTAATGAGAATTAATTAATTAAAAATACTTTTAGGTATTTAAAAATCACAAAACAATTCATGAAACATTTAAAACAATTTAGAAATATTCTCCAACCCTCAAACCAAATTTCTTTTTTGATCTTGATGTCTTTTGACAATTTTCCATGGAATTAATTTCATTTCAAGGCATTATTTTGATCCAATCTTCAAAAATTCATTTCTGCCTAGCCTTTAAGAGTTGGACCTTGATTCTTTTTGCATTGCATCTTGTATAGCATGTAGTTTATAGGATTAAATTGGCATGAATTGGTCTTGCATTTCCTATTTGTTTGGCATTTTTCTTGACAAGGTGCCTTAAAATCCTAGAAATCTTAAGAAATTCATAACCCTCACTAGGATAAGAATTGGGTCCTCTCCTTTGGGTAGTGAGTTTGTGTAGGGTTAGGGTTCCTTTGAATGTATTTTCAATTTTTTTATCATGATGTTTGCTTCTGATTTTGATTTTTGGTTTGTTGCTTTGTTCATAAACCCTAATTTGGGCTTTCTTTTGCATTCATCTTGCATTTGCTTGCATACCATGACTTTCCATGACATTTTATGCATTCATTTGATCCATGACACATCTTAGGACATATTAGAATCATGTTTGATCATTGCATCATCCATTTGCCATGTTGTATGTCATTTGCATTTCATAACTTTGCATGTATGTTCATGGTTCTAAGCATGCTTCTCTTGCATCCATATGTTTGTATGATCATTCTCATGCCTTGCCTCATGTTTGCATCATCTCTTAGCATCATTAGCATCATATTCATGCTTCTGGTTTTGGTTTTCATCATGCCATTCCATCTCATTTTGCATTGCATTGCATTCCTTTCACTAACTTTTCAGGTGGTAAGTTACTTTGAGAAGTGAATTTGCCTTCACTTCTCACAATCTCTTTTCATCTCTCTTATGCATCATTGCTGCATTTTGTCTTGTGTTTGAGATTGAGCTTGCTCTTTCTTCTTCATCTTACTTTCTTTCTTCAAGTGACTTGTCTTTTTAAATGAAGCAAGTTACTTTGCTTCTCTTTGCTCCTTTCATATGCTTCCTAGTGTTTTCTCTGAAGATCTTTCTTGTAAACCTCATAAACCATAGGAACAACCAAGCATGGCAATAATTAGGGTTTGATTAGTCCCCCACTTAGCTTTTACCTTTGTGTCTCTTTGAGTCTTCTCTTCTCATCTCCTAATCAGGGACTAAACCCTAAAGGCTTTAAGGCTTTGTGATTAAGCTTATGCCTGCATCCTTCTATTAGGATGGAGTGCATAACTTTAATCCTAAGTGTTAAACCCTTAATGTGTTTAAATCCTTTAATCAATTCATCTAATAATCATCAAGACATCAAGCTTGTAACTTGGGCCTTGCATTAGGGTTCTAATTCTTCCTTAATTGGTTGAGAAGGACTAACCCTAGTGTTAATGGACAAGTCCCCCTCAAGTTGTCTTACAAACCCTAAAACTCACTTCATCATCTTATCATTAACTAAAATCCACTTAATAAAGGCTTTGTTTTGTCATGAGTTTAATCCCTAATCATGGATTAAGTTGAGGAGCTTTCCTCAGCTTAAACATTCTCATCTATTATCCTTCTATTAGGATGGTGTAATGAGTCTGTTTAATCCCTGATTATGGCTTAACCTCATTACTTAACACTAAAAAAAAACAACAAAAACATCTAACTAATCACAAGTAGGTTAATGATCTTCATCCTACACCAAAGGTGTTTAAGTGTGAGAAGCTGACTTCACACTTAAGGCATTCTCATTACCCCTAATCAGAGGGAAGATGTGATGAGTCTACTAAATCCATTGGTTCAGGCTTAAGCTCATTAACTTATGACAAACTTCCAAAAAGCAATAAAAGATTGAAAACTCAAAAACAAACAATAATCGTCTCCTTCGGGATTCTTTTCTCATCATCCTCACTCATAAACGAGAACTTGCTTCTTTCGTCTAATGCAAGACAATTTGCACCTGAGCCAGACAGGTCATACACTTGAGCATGGGCAAGCAAGCAGTTCACAAGTCAATTCATCTTTCAGTCTCTTTGGGTCGAACTACGGTGTTCTGACTTCCTCATTGCACGAGAGGATACGTAGGCATAACTTAACAGTTATCGAACAAAAGTCTCTGTATATCCCCCCTCTTTCCAGCCTTATTCTTTAAGCCTCATGGTCTTGAGCATTTCACTCTTGTTCTTACACTGACACTTATCTTGTTCATTTCACACTTCTTTTACACTGACACCTGTACATCCTTTTCCAGCTCTTTTATACACAGATTGCACTGACACTACCCCTTTAAAACACAAATCTTTTAAGCGTGGATCCCGTCGAGTACGGCGGACAATCTGGGTGCTAATACCTTCCCAGGTTGTAACCAACCCCCTTTCTCAGTCTCTCTGGTTCGCAACCGTCTTATCCATATCTTTCTAGGTCTATGCAACATTGCCTTTCCTTCGGGATAAAAATGCCTAGCTGGCGACTCTTTTCATTTCATCCTTTCGCCGACCGTTCGCGTCTGTACCTTATTTGAGCCAGTCTCATTTATTGGGAGCGACAATACCTCGTTACTATTGTTTAAGAATACCTCACTTTGGACAGTTCTTGTGATTAACTCTGGACATGTGACTCTTTATTTGAGTCCCCCACCCTGGTTACTGGATTTCTGAGCTTCCATCTGGACTTCTTGAACATACATGGGCCTTATATCAAGACAGATAATCAGATCCAGCTTGATCACAAACCCTTGCATATCATTTGCATATATCATATTGCATCATTTAACATTTGTTTATTTGCTTTTCAGGGTATCCACCTCATTATCTTGGTTTTGGTTTTGACCCCTTCTTCTGCATAGACCTCTGCTTCAGCTGTCTTCATCAGTTATTTGCTTCAGTTATCTCCATCCTCACCAGCATCAGTCTGTCAGTGAGTCACTTCCAGCATCAGTCTATTAGAGACTTATCTCCAGTCTTAGTCTGTGATCTTCATCAGCACTCACTTCAGCTTCTGCATCAGCACTCATGACTACTCCCAGGAAGAGCAACATATCCTACCACTTTTTTGAGCCTGTGTTGACTGGTATCAGGCAAGTCCAGTCACTTATCACACCTGACCATATCCCACTGTTTAGAGAACACTATGGAGGTATCCTGGATATGGTTATAGACCTTGACCCCTCTCAGAGGAGCATGATCCACACATGCTTACAGTTCTATGATCCTCCTTTGAGATGTTTCACCTTTCCAGACTTCCAGTTAGGGCCTCTACTGGAAGAATTCTCTTTGTTGATTGGAGTGCTTGTCAAAGGTGGAATCCCCTTCAACCCAGAAATGACTTCTCCCAAGAATGAAGAGATAGCAATGGCACTATACTTGGAGCCTGCCCTGATTGGGCAAAGTATGACCACAAAGGCTGGGATTCTTGGTTTGCATTTGGACTTCTTGATTTCTCAGGCCATCCTGAAGGCTTCATTGGGAGAATGGAGGGCAGTCTGTGCACTGTTAGCCCTCATCATATATGGGGCTATATTGTTTGCAGATGAGCCCTAATTTGTCAGCAGGAATGCCATCCATTTGTTTCTCCTGAAGAACCCAATACCTACATTGCTGGGAGATTTCTATTATTCCATCCATCAGAGGAATGAAAAATAAAGGGGGAAGTTGGTAAGATGTTGTGCCCCTTTGTTTTACACCTGGCTGCTCATACACCTTCCTAAATCAGATGCCTTCTTGAACCTACACCAACAGAAGAATTGAGCCAAGAGGCTCATTGCTTTGACTTCAGATGATATCAGAGGGTGCACCCAGAGCACCAAAGGCAAAGACATCATCACCAGTTGTGGACAATACCCAAATGTGCCTCTGATAGGAGTAAAGGGTTGCATCAACTACAATCCTTTATTGTTTAAGAGACAACTGGGTTATGCCTTAGTTCACCCTCCCAGAGGACATGATTTAGCTGAGACCTTGTATTGTGAAGTTCAACCTAATTCAGCTGTTGTCAGGCAAGCTTCCTGGGCTTGGGACAACATCCAGACAAAAGGGATAGCTATTCTTGGAAGATGTAACAATGTTGCTTCAGCTCAGTATTATGACTGGTCCTGTGCTAGAGCTCAGATTACCATAATGCCTTTCACCTTGGAAGACATACCTGGACCATCTACAGTACAGCCTGTAGCAACTTTCAGCCTAGAAGAATTTGAGAAGTTGAAAGAAAGGAATGAGAAGTTATCTGAGGCTTTAAAGAAAACTCTTTGGGAGAGGAGTGATGGTCGTCTGGACATCGAGAGATTGGAGAAACTCAAGGTTGAGCATCTGACCAAAATTGAAAGGACAGAAGACTACATAAGGAAAGCAAGGGCTGGGGAACAGATATTGAAGAATGCCTGCAAGGAGGCTAAGATTCAGAAAGCTAGGGCTGAGCATTATCTGCAAGAGAGTCAGGCTAGGTGGGTCAGGATCACCGAAGCCCGTACACAAGAAGACCAGAAGACTCAAGCCAAGATTGAACAGCTAGAGGCCAATAAGAAGAAGCAGCAGGAAGCTTTGTTGGCAGCCCCGAAGGAGATTTCAGAGTTGAAGCTCAGAGCAGGATTGAAGAGATCAAAAGACCAGGACAAACATAAGAAGCTGACCACTTCTATTACTACCAGGAACCTCCTCATTAGGACCATTACAGAGCACCCAGCTGGTCCAGTGACTGAGGCACTCCTGAAGGAGGTCAGAGAAGATGAATTTGGGCTGGATGTCTGATTCTTTGTTTGTTGTTGTACTTTTCCTTTTATTGTATTTTGACCCTCCATGGGCATGTATTGTAAAAAAAACTATGTATTGTTCACCATTTGTAATATATTCTAGTTTGTTTTCATTTGGGGTTTTCTCTCAACAACAAAGCATATTCCTCGAGGACTGGAAAGGTCAAAACCAAGAACCAAATCGGATGCCTTGGAAAACAAATAAGCATACTGCATTGCATACTAACTTTGTCTTTTGTTTTGTAGGTTTTGTAATTATTATTGTTTCTAACTTTGTTGTGATCTCAGGAAACATTGCTCGTCGCCGAGTGTTCCCTGTCAACCACGCGCACCGGTACCCAACTCGTAACAACCTTCCCGGGATTCAAATGGAACAAGTACAGCAGGACCTGTCTGAGGTCAGAAATCAGATGGCCAATGAGAGAGTAGAAATGAGAAATCAGATGTCTCAGTTTATGGCAGTGATGACTGGCTTAGCCCAGAGTCAAGAAAGGTTAAGAGAGCTGGTAGAAAGACAAACTCCTGAGGAGCCTCATCTCGGAACAGGAGGAACTAGCAATAATGAACGGGATCAGCCTCGTATTGACCCACCAGTATATGGACCTCATCTGGATCCAGAGGTTAACATCCCGAGGAATGTTCAAGGTAACACTACTGGGGGCAGAATCCTGCAAGAGGATCCCCAGGAAGAACAGTTCACTGTCATAGGGGCTGGAGATGAGGTATATGACAGGAGGTTGGATGAGCTTGCCGAAAAGTTAAGATCTTTGGAATCTCAGAATTCTTTGGGCTTCGATGTGATGGACATGGGATTAGTGGATGGGGTGAGAATTCCCCACAAATTCAAACCCCCATGCTTTGGAAAATACAATGGTACCTCCTGTCCACGCACTCACATGCAGTCTTTCCTGGGAAGGCTCAAAGCTTATACTATGGATGAAAAGTTGTGGATGTTCTACTTTGAGGACAGTCTGACCGGAGCTTCGAGGGAGTGGTACTCGCATTTATCTAGGGCCACCATAAGATGCTGGAAGGATTTGGCCGAGGCTTTCATCCGCCAATATCAATACAACCTAGACATGGCTCCCAATAGGACCCTCCTAATGGGAATGTCTCAATCTTCTAGGGAGAGTTTCCGGGAGTATGCTCAAAGATGGAGACAGCTTGTTGCTGCTGTCCAACCACCCATGTCGGAAAGAGAAATGGCTGACATGTTCATGAATACATTGCAAGGGACTTATATTGATAGGCTGGTTGCTTTCTCCTCTACCAGTTTTGCTGACGTAGTCATAGCTGGAGAGAGAATTGAGAGTCTCATAAAGATGGGCAAAATCTCCGACAGTGGCGCAAGTTCCTCCAACAATCCAAGAAAACCATTTGCAGGACCCCGAAGGGCAGGTGAAACTAATTCTATTCATGCAAGCCGAGGCAGGCCTCAGTATGCTCACTAGTAGATAACAGCTGTTACCATCCCAGCTCCCATACCACAACAACCATCATATTCTCAACAATAACAGCCACAGTATCAACAACAATCTCACTATCACCAACAATCCCATTTTCCGCAACAGAGAACCTACAACAACAATAATAACAACCAACAGCAGCGTCCTTTCCAACAAAGGCCATCACAAGCAAACCGGGTGATTGACCCAATCCCAATGTCGTATGCTGCACTCTTGCCACAACTCCTAAAGCTCAACCTAGTTGAGTTAAGGACATTGGCACCTCCAGATCCCCTCAATATGCCAAAGAACTATGATGCAAATTCCAGGTGTGCGTTCCACTCAAACGCACCGGGGCATAATACTGAAAAATGCAGGGCCTTACAGATGAAAGTCCAGGATTTGGTGGACTCAAAAGCTCTCAATTTTGCGCCTCCTCCGAACGTTACAGGAAATCCAATGCCTAGTCACAACGGGCCTAGGATTAATGCTATTGAGGAGGGCAAACCATCCACATTAATCAACAGTGTTGCACAAATCCAAACACCCTTGGTTGAAATCAAAGCCCACCTGTTAGAATGCCAAGTGTTCCCCGGATGTGAGCTCGACTGTGGATATTGCAACATTGCTGTTAATGGATGTGAGAGACTGAGAAACGACATAGATGGTCTTATTAAGGATGGTATCCTTCAGATTACGACAACAGCGACTACAACTCCAACAATCCCTTCATCAACAATCACAGATACTCCTACAACGTCAGCAACCATTGTTCCAACAGATTCTACTACAACTCCAACAATTACTCAATCAATCACATCAACGGATACAAGTTCAGTCACCATTCCTTCTACAAAGACAACACCCATTATTCCATCAGTTCCGGCTACAACTTCAACACCTTCTACAACATCAGCAACAATTAATGAAAGCGTTTCAACAGTTACGATATACTACGATCCCGCAAATGTTCCTTCCAACAACTTACAACAAATAACTACTCCTGTCAGAACTCCGGTTACCATATATTATGATCCGCACACCATTGTGATCCCCTCTGCAGCTGCTATCAGTCCAGTTACTATCATAGTGCCTGGGCCGGTTCCTTACGAAAGCAATAATGCCATCCCTTGGCATTATGACTCAGATCTATACTGCGAGGGGCAGAAAATCACTTTAGAATCATCAACTTCTTCACCTCAGATAGACAATGTGGGGGGAGGTGGAGGCTTCACTAGAAGCGGACGTCTCTTTGCCTCGCAAATACCAAGACCCATTGCCGAAGCAGAAGCTGCTGCTAAGGCAAAAGGGAAGAGCATGGTGCAAGAAGAACCAGTTGCTAAAGAAACTTTGAAGACTCCTTTTGGTCAAGAGGTTGATGAGTTCATGAGGATCATCAAAAAGAGTGATTATAAGGTGGTGGACCAGCTTCACCAAACACCTTCCAAAATCTCCATACTATCGTTGCTAATATGCTCCGAGGCTCATCGGAACGCACTATTAAAAGTCCTGCATGTAGCTTATGTGTCGGAGGAGATTATTGTCAATCAGTTAGAGGCCGTGGTTGGAAATGTCAACGCTAGTCATGGACTAGGATTTACCAACGCTGATCTGACGACGGAAGGTCACAATCACAACAAGGCTTTGCACATTACCATGGAGTGTAAGGGTGCAGTTCTTTATCACGTATTGGTGGACACAGGGTCATCCCTCAATGTCCTACCCAAGAAAGCCCTTGTGAAGCTGGAGCATGATGGATTGGCAATACGCCCAAGCAACTTGGTAGTGAGAGCCTTTGACGGTTCTAAAAGATCAGTTCTGGGAGAGATAGAGTTACCAATAATGATTGGCCCACAAGTTTTCAAAACGACCTTCTTTGTGATGGATATACAGCCTGCTGTCGCTCCCGACAAGTGACACAGGGTCAGATGAGGGTACAGACGCGAACGGTCGGCGAAGGGGAACAGTGAGAACACACAGCCGTGAACTCACTGGAGAATGAATAGAGTCGCCAGCTAGGCATTTTTATCCCGGAGGAAAGGCAATGCTGCATAGACCTAGAAAAAGATGGATAAGACGGTTTGCGAACCAGAGAGACTGAGAAAGGGGGTTGGTTACAACCTGGGAAGGTATTAGCACCCAGATTGTCCGTCGTACTCGACGGGATCCACGCTTAAAAGATTTGTGTTTTAAAGGGGTAGTGTCAGTGCAATCTGTGTATAAAATAGCTGGAAAAGAATGTACAGGTGTCAGTGTAAAGTGTATAAGTGATGTGAAGTATGGAAGTGTCAGTGTAGGAAAGGAGTGAAATGCTCAAGATCATGAGGCTAAAGAATAAAGCTAGAAAGAGGGGGAATGAACAGAGACTTTTGTTCGATAACTGTTAAGTTATGCCTACGTATCCTCTCGTGCAATGAGGAAGTCAGAACACCGTAGTTCGACCCAAAGAGACTGAAAGATGAATTGACTTGATGAACTGCTTGCTTGTCAATGCTCAAGTGTATGACCTGTCTGGCTCAGGTGCGAACTGTCTTGCATTAGACGGAAGAAGCAAGTTCTCGTTTGTGAGTGAAGGTGATGAGAAAAGAATCCCGAAGGAGGCGATTATTGTTTGTTTTTGTGTTTTCAGTCTTTTATTGCTTTTGAAAGTTTGTCATAAGTTAATGAGCTTAAGCCTAAACCAATGGATTTAGTAAACTCATCACATCTTCCCTCTGATCAGGGGTAATGAGAATACCTTAAGTGTGAAGTCAGATTCTCACACTTAATCACCTTTGATGCAGGATTAAGATCATTAACCTACTTGTGATTATTTAGATGTTTTTATGGTTTTTGTTTAGTGTTGAGTAATGAGGTTAAGCCATAATCAGGGATTAAACAGACTCATTACACCATCCTAAAAGAAGGATGATAGATGAGAATGTTTAAGCTGAGGAAAACTCCTCAACTTAATCCATGATTAGGGATTAAACCCATGACAAAACAAGCCTTTGATTAAGTGAATTTTATTTAATGACATGGTGATGAAGTGATTTTTATGATTTGTAAGACAACTTTAGGGGGACTTGTCCATTAACACTAGGGTTAGTCCTTCTTAACCACTTAAGGAAGAATTAGAATCCTAATGCAAGGCCCAAGTTACAAGTGTGATGTCTTGATGATTATTAGATGAATTGATTAAGAGATTTAAACACATTAAGGGTTTAACACTTAGGATTAAAGTTATACACTCCATCCTAAGAGAAGGATGCAGGCATAAGCTTAATCACAAAGCCTTAAAGCCTTTAGGGTTTAGCCCCTGATTATGAGATGAGAAGAGAAGACTCAAAAGAGAGACACAAAGGTAAAACTATGAGGGGGGACTAATCAAAACCCTAATTCATTGTCATGCTTGGTTGTTCCTAAGGTTTGTGAGGTTTGCAAGAACAATCTTCCGAGGAGCCACCAGGAAGCAGATGAATAAGATCAAGAGAAGCAAAGCAACTTGCTTCATTCAAGAAGTCAAGTCACTTGAAGAAAGAAAGTGGGAAGAATAAGAATGAGCAAGCTCAAACTCAAACACAAATAGAAATGCAGCAATGGATGCAAGAGAGATGAAAAGAAAAGTTATGAGAAGTGAAGGCAAATTCACCTCTCAAGTTTACTTACCACCTGAAATGTTAGAAAGAAATGCAATGCAATGCTAAATGAAATGAAATGACATGATGCTAGACCAAACCAGAAGCATGTTGGTGATGATGATGATGTTATGAGATGCTGCAAACATGAGGCAAGGCATGGGGATGTTCATACAAGATTATGAATGCAAATGATGCAAGCTAAGGAGCATGAACAAACATGAAATGTTATGAAGCATACAAGACAAATGACATGGCAAATATGTAATGCAATGATCAATCATGCTTCCTACATGTCTTAAGATGTCAAATGGATCACAAGAATGCACAAAATGCAAAGACAAGTCATGTTATGCAAGAGAATGCAAGAAGGATGCAAGAGAAAGCCCAAATTAGGGTTCATGGATCAAACATCAAACAAAAACTCAAAACAGAAGCAAACCCTAAGATAAAAAATGGAAAATGCTGCCCAAAGAAACCCTAAACCTATAATGAACCACTGCCCAAAGGGGAACTCTCAACTCTTGACCAATCTCAAGATATGATTTTTCTAAGTTATTAGGGTTTTTTAGGGTTCTTAACAAAAGAAATGCCAAACAATTAGAAAATGCAAGATCAAATCATGGCCATTTTATCCTAGAAACTACATGCTAAACATAAAACAATGCAAGAAGAACCAATGTCTCAACCTTATCCAATAGGCAGAAATGAATTTTTAAACTTATGATCAAATTAATGCATAAAAAATGATTTAATTCAATGAAAAATTCTTAAAATGCATCAAGATCAAAAAATAAATTTGGTTTGAAGATTGGACAATGTTCCTAAATGTCTTAGAACATTTCATGAATTTTTTTGTAATTTTTAAATACCTAAAAGTATTTTTAATTAATTAATTCCCATTAATCAATTAAAAATAATCTTTTAAATATTTAAAAATACTTTTTTAATGATGAAAAAATGAAATAAAAATATTTTTGTGTCATAAAAATTATTAAAACTCAGAGGAAAAAGTTTCATAATTTTTATGTATTTTTAGCTATTTTAAAATAATTATGCAAGTTAAATGAAATAAAATGAATTAAAAATCAAATAAAATAAAAGTAATCAGAATGGAGGGATGAGATGCGCCCAGGGTTTGAATCCGTTGACCAGCGCGCAAATGAAGGGCCCAGATGGCTCCTGAGTTAATTAGTTTAATTATAATTAATTAAAACTAATGAAAAAGATTAGGGCATAATGATTAGATCTGGGCCATCCATTCGCGCGGCAAGTCAAACAAGTCAGACCATCCAACGCTCAATATTCAAACTAAAATTAATGACCTGAGATTAGGGTTTAATCACTCAGGCGGCCGGAGAAGACTCCCGGTCGTCTTCTCCGGCCAGCTCTCTCCCTGAAAAATCCCCAACTCCCTCAAAACGTAACGAAAATGAAAACTAAGCACACCAAAATGATCCCCATGACCCCCTGAGCTAAAACCCTAAGTCCAAACAAATTTCTTCTTCCTCAAAACCATGAATCGAACAGAACAAGCTTTAGGGCAAACCAGTTTCAGAGACAAATTAAATGCTTATTTCACCACCATTTCAAAAACCAAAGACATATTCATGACCAGGACAACACAAAGAACAAGTTTGTAACAAGAAAAATGATTTCTGGAAAAATAATTTTCGAGCTACCTGAGATTTGGAGCTTTCAGTTTGAGGACTTTCTGGCCACTTCTCTTTGTGCAATCCACTCCACTTGGTCCCCAGAAGATGTTTGAATGCTCAATGAGAGTTTAAGCTGGCTGGATAGTGAGATTCGAAAGCTTCTGCTCAAGCTTGGTCAGAAATGGCAATGGTGAAATAGAGAGCTTCAGGTCATGATGAATGGTTGTTTGTGATCCTGAGGATGAATGGAGAAGGTCTGGAGTGTTTGTTTGTGTGTTTGTGGGCTATGGTGAGAGTTTCGAATGAAACTGCAAAATGGAGTGAGAAATGGCAGTGGGATGTTCTGGCTGTTTCAGGCTTGGGTTCTTGGTGCTGGATGGTCTATGGAGCAAGGTGAGTTGAATGGTGAAGATGGTTGAAGTGTTTTCAGGCTGTGGAGAGAAATTCGAAGCAACTTGCAATTGGGAGTGTTTTTGTGTATGTGATGAATGAGAGAGCTTCAGCCTTGCTTGGTATATGGAATGGCTTGCAAATGAAAAGTATAAACTAATCCAATTGGCTGGATGATGTGACATGGCCTGCTGTGATAGGTAAGTTTGCTTTTGCATAAAGTCCACCTTTTGTGTAAGTGAGGCATGGCTCAAGGTCTAGGCAAGTACAAGGCATGGCTCTGGTGCAGCATGGTGTGGTGAGAAGCTAGCTTAGTGCAGTAACCAATGCAGCAAGTTGTAAGAAGAATGATCATGAGTTTTTGCAAGTTGTGGCTTTTGGTTCACATGTGACTATTCTTGCTACACAAACCATAAACATGAAGGATCCTTGGTCCCAATCTGATTTTTAGTGCCTATGTAATGTTTGCATACTGGTTTGAAGTGAATTAGAAGTCACATTGGGCTTTGGTTCATGATTTTGCAAAATTTCCATTTGAGGCATGCCTTGAAAATCAATGATTTTTGCCAACTTTGTCTTGCTATAACTTTTGATCCAAGAAGAGTTTGATCATGTTCTTGTACTTTTTGAAAAGTGAAAGATGAGATCTACAACTTTCATGACCAAAGTTTTTCCATTTGAAGCATTTTTGGATCATGAATCATGGCTTGAAAAATGGCCTAAAATGATGCATTCTTGAAAAGTCAACTATGCCCAAAAAGTCAACATTTGCAAAAACCCTAAATTCTTGATTTTTATGAACTTCAACCTTCTTCCATGATCAAATAAAGATCATATACACTCAAAATGATGAAGATCACCCATTGGTTGGGTCATTGGGGGCCTCAGATGCCCTGATTTTGCACTGACTTGTCTGAAAAGTCAACTCTTGATCAGATGACTTCCCCATGGAATTTCTTCATGAAAATTGATGTGCATACTCCCTATACCCTATAGAGACCAATGGAAACAAGAATGACCAAAAAATTTGGTGTTATGGCCTCTGAAACCAAAACCCTAATTCTCAGTCAACTGTGCAGTCTAAACTGGCTCTGCATCACCTCAAACCCTAGTTCTTGTGATTCCTTTGCATTTTTGACTTTGAGGAGATGGAATATGATATAAGAACACACATGGACCCCTTTGAGTTGATTGGTGGCCTTTGGAATGACTCAAGATGCTTTTGGGATTGCTCAGATCACAAACCCTAGGTGCAGATGCCTTAGAAGCTATGCAGTGAATCAAAAATGAGATATGAGATGATATGTTTGTGTTTATGCATATGAGGATGATCACAAGCCATGGTGAAATGAGTGAGGGAAAATTTGGGGTGTTTACAGCTGCCCCTATTCAAACATGAGTTAGCTGTGCAGGTTGTAAGCAACGGCTTAACAGGCAAACAAGATAACTTGTGGTTGAATACCAAAGACAGTCCAAAATTTGCACTCACGGAATGAAGAAGAAAAGGGATATAGATTGCAAAAGGAAAATAAAGTGTATTGTAAAGTGTAGGCGACAGAGGACGACCGTCGAGCAGAGGACGACTGCTGGGTAAAATGTGTGAAGCAAAGCGATGACGGGGACGGCCGACATGCTGGGGATAAGAGGTAAAGCCAAGACGGGGACGGCCGACTAGCTGGGGAAATAAAATCATGATGGGGACGGCCATCAAGACAAAGCTGTAAAATTCTCTGGAAATTAATGAAACATGACGGGGACGGCCATCAAGTTCATAAAGGTAAAGTAATCAACGATGGGGACGGCCATCGGGCTAAAAGGAAAAGGGACCACGACGGGGACGGCCATCGGGTTAAAGAAAAAGAGACCACGACGGGGACGGCCGCCGGGTTAAAGAATAAATGAAATAAACAGATGATGGGGTACGGCCATCAAAGGTGAAGGACGATCACCTAGCAGGGGACGGCTGCTCTGTTGGGGATAAAAGAAAATATGATGGGGACGGCCATCAAAGGTGGAGGACGACCACCTGGCAGGTTACGGCTGCCGAAAATATCAACGATGGGGACGGCCATCGGATAGAAAAGGTCAACGATGGGGACGGCCATCGGACGAGCATGATGGAGGACGACCATCAAGAAGTGGAGGACGACCACTCAGCAGGGTACGGCTGCTCTCGGGGTTTATCATGACATAGGACGAATGCCAGATAACCAAAATCAACAATGGGGACGGCCATTGGATAAAATGATGAAGGACGATCATCAAAAGGTGGAGGACGACCACCTAGCAGGGGACGGCTGCTAAAATCAACGATGGGGACGGCCATCGGACGAGCATGATGGAGGACGACCATCAAGAAGTGGAGGACGACCACTCAGCAGGGTACGGCTGCTCTCAGGGTTTATCATAACACAGGACGAGTGTCAGATAAAAAGAAACATTTGCTTTGTTGGCGATCTACTGGGGAGAAGTAAACACGGACGAGCGTTTACATCCAAGAAACAAAAGGTATAAGTGTTTGGTATTGTGTATAGATTAAAGATGCGGACGAGCATCCTTAAGACTTATGGTACGGACGGGTATCAGGTAGAAACAAATACCGACACATATTCAGAGATGATGGTACGGACGAGTACCAACTGATTAACAAAGAACACGGACGAGTGTTGCATCTGAAGGGACTCTGGGGGAATAGTAGACACGGACGAGCATCTATATTCAAGAAGACACAAGTGTTTGACACGGTGTATGGATTAAAGATGCGGACGAGCATCCTTAAGACTATGATACGGACGAGTATCATGTAGAAACAAACACTAGACGCACTGTTCTGAGATGATGATACGGACGAGTACCAACTGGTTAACAAAGAACAAGGACTACTGTCGAATCTGTGGGGATATGAGTGGTGATGTATACAAGATACGGACGAGTATCTGTATAAGCGTACCATGAGTAGTGAGTATTGTATATAAGATGAGTGTCTTGACTGCTGGGGAGAGTGACACGGACGAGTGTCAAAAGAGAAAGGTATGATATCAACAAGTATATGGGTGATGAAAGTGTAAGCGACTGCGCTGGGGATATGACACGGACGGGTGTCAAGAAAGTGTATATATAAGTATATGTGAGTGCAAAGGGGATGTCTTTGGCTTTCTGCTGGTGATTTGGACACGGACGGGTGTCAGGAAGTACCTGTAGTACGGGTGATTTTGTTTGTAAAGTGTATTCAGGCAACCTGTTTGGGGAAGTGATGACACGGACGGGTGTCAGAAATATATACTGGTGTTTGGTGATTGGAGAGGCAACTGCTTTTGCTGGGACTCTGGTGGGGATTTTGGAGAGAGTATTCTGTATTCTGATGATTGATTATTATTCACAAGCGTTGATTCACAGCATGACTTATGATTATGCTATGCATTTGATTTTTGCCGTAATGCTCCGTATTAGACGGAATGCTACGCTCTGAGGGGATAGTATGATGCGAATGCTATGATTATGCAAAGAGGTACGGATCCGGGATTCGGATCCCGTTGCTGTGAAGACCTCCGGCTGATCTGCTTGAAGTGAACATCCCAGCTGGGGATGAGATCATTGGTAGATCTAATGATGTATCTGCTTGGGGATATAGGTCACTGATTGACATCCTTATAATACGGGACCCAGCTGGAATTTGTAGAAGCTTTCTTCACTCTGCTGTGATCTTCTATGCGTTGCTCTTCTGGATAGAGGCTGGAGATTTCGTGGGGAGATGATTCCCTGACTTCCGTACTCAGCTGAGGATGAAATGGCAACTCGGCTGGGGAGTTGTGAGAGGCAACTCGGCTGGGGATAGCAACCAGAGGCAACTCAGCTGGGGATAGAGCATTTCGGATGCCGAGATCGAGTGTATGTTGATTTGGCAACTTTGCTGGGGAAGTGGGCACCCTCCAGTGCCATGTGGAAGATAGACCGAGTTGATAATGATTTGCCAGCTTGCTAAGACGTAACTTGCATGCCCCAGGTTGCGTTCTGGATACCTGCAATCCTGCAAAGATAAGGAGACGCACAAAAGGTCCCGAGGTATCCTTTACTGGATTCCGTCATAGGAGTTAAGTACTTTCAAGAGTAAGTATATTCCCTGTAAGCATGTGTTTTATTTTTTAGAGAAAGGCATCTGTACTTATGCGATTGTATTTTTAGAAATATCAGACAATTCTTTGCAAAACATAAATGTAAAAACGAGACATGACTAAAATTCTGATTTTATTAATTCATGTGCCCTGAATTGGCAAGATACAGTCAAAGAAAACAAATCTCCTGAAATGAGGAGATTGTTTACAAATTGAGAAACAAAATGCTGGCAGTGTTGGCGACGCTTTGAGGAGCTTCCTCTCCTGCTATGACTCGTATGACAATGACGTTCTTCTCGTCTTGCTTTCTGGAGAGAGTTGATTCTGATCGAAGCTTGATCCTTTGTAGCTTACCAAGTTGTAGATAGTGCAGATGAATTCAGAATGCAGTTGTTCGCTTATTCCCTTATTTTGCATGGATCGCCCTTTCGGGTTTTCAATCCATCGGGATACCCATTTTTGCCTGAGCTGTCCGATGCGGCTTTTCAACTCAGCGGGTGTACATTTTTTCATTTATTTCCCTTATTTTTGCCCGAGTCTTTTATTCTGTTTTTGACTCGCCGGGATGCCCTATTTTTGCCTGGACTTACATTCTGTTTTTGTGTCCAGCGGGTCATTTTATGCGAAGTATTTTTTAACTGCATCTGAATTCACAGGGGATGGGAAATCTTCACCATCCATGGTACTGAGCATCAGTGCTCCACCGGAAAAAACTTTCTTTACCACGAATGGTCCTTCGTAATTTGGAGTCCACTTGCCCCTGTGGTCTGTATGAGGAGGGAGGATTCTTTTCAGCACAAGATCTCCTACTCGGTACTCTCGGTGCCTGACTTTCTGATCGAAGGCTTTCTTCATTCTTTTCTGATACAACTGCCCGTGGCAGATTGCAGCCAATCTTTTCTCTTCGATCAGACTCAGTTGTTCGAATCGGGATCGGACCCATTCTGCTTCGTTCAGTTTAACATCCATTAGTACCCGTAGAGAGGGTAATTCAACTTCAACAGGTAGGACTGCTTCCATACCATACACAAGCTGATACGGTGTTGCCCCAGTGGATGTTCTGATTGACGTGCGGTACCCATGCAAGGCAAACGGTAGCATTTCATGCCAGTCTTTATAAGTGACTACCATCTTCTGCACAATCTTCTTGATATTTTTATTTGCTGCCTCAACAGCGCCATTCATCTTTGGCCTGTAAGGAGAAGAATTGTGATGTTGGATCTTGAAGTCCCGGCACAGCTCTGCCATCATTTTGTTGTTCAAGTTGGAACCATTATCAGTAATGATTCGCTCGGGCACTCCATACCGACAGATGATATCTCTTTTCAAAAATCTGGCTACCACTTGTCTTGTGACGTTTGCATATGAGGCTGCTTCAACCCACTTGGTGAAATAGTCAATGGCGACCAGGATGAATCTGTGGCCATTCGAAGCAGTCGGTTCAATCTTGCCAATCATGTCAATGCCCCACATGGCAAAGGGCCATGGTGAAGACATTATGTTCAAAGGGTTCGGAGGCACATGCACTTTGTCTGCATAGATCTGGCACTTGTGGCATTTTCGGGCGTAGGCACAACAGTCTGCATCCATTGTGATCCAATAATAGCCTGATCTTAACAACTTCTTAGCCATTGCATGTCCTCCAGCATGGGTACCAAAAGATCCTTCGTGCACTTCATGCATCAACACATCTGCTTCTGTCTTGTCAACACATCTGAGGAGTACCATGTCAAAGTTCCTTTTGTATAAAGACCCATCAGTGTTCAGAAAGAAACTTCCAGCAAGCCTTCTCAAAGTCTTCTTATCATTGGAAGATGCCCCAGGTGGGTATGTTTGATCCTCCAAGAAGCACTTAATGTCATGGAACCAAGGCTTATTGTCTTTAACAATATCTGCTGCAAATACATATGCTGGTCTATCAAGTCTCGACACTGATATTTGAGGTACAAAGTTAGCAGCTTGAACTTTGATCATGGACGAAATGGTAGCCAAGGCATCTGCAAACTGATTCTCGTCTCGAGGGATATACTCAAGCTTGACTGTTGTAAAGAAAGTCAGTAACCTTCTCGTATAATCCCTGTAAGGTATCAGATGATCCTGGTGGGTGTACCATTTTCCGTTGGTTTGATTGACTACCAAAGCTGAATCTCCGAATACGGTCAATGTCTTGATCCTGAGGTCAATGGCTTCCTCAAGACCCATAATGCAAGCTTCGTATTCAGCTTCGTTGTTAGTGCAGTTGAAAGTGAGTTTTGCCGAGAAAGGCATGTGAACTCCTTTAGGTGTAATGAGTACTGCACCAACACCACGACCATTCATGTTAACAGCCCCATCAAACATCATAGTCCATTCTTCTTCCGGGTCAGGCCCTTCAGTGTGAACAGGCTCTTCGTGATCTTTTGCTTTAATGAACATGATGTCTTCATCAGGGAAATCAAACCTCATAGGTTGGTAGTCATCAATGGGTTGCTCAGCAAGATATTCAGATAGCACACTGCCTTTGATGGCTTTCTGAGATGTGTACTGTATGTCGTATTCTGTGAGAATCATCTGCCATCTTGCAATCCGTCCGGTAAGAGCTGGCTTCTCGAAAATGTACTTAACTGGATCCATTTTTGAGATCAATAAAGTAGTGTGGGTCAACATATACTGTCTCAGTCGGCGAGCAGCCCACGCTAAAGCACAGCAAGTTTTCTCGAGCAGTGAATAACGTTGTTCACAGTCGGTAAACTTTTTGCTTAGGTAGTATATTGCATACTCTTTTCGACCAGACTCGTCATGCTGGCCCAGCACGCACCCCATCGACTCTTCTAATACTGTCAAGTACATTATCAGAGGTCTTCCTTCAACTGGAGGCATGAGGATTGGAGGTTCTTGTAAGTACTCTTTGATCTTGTCAAAAGCCTTCTGGCAATCTTCGTTCCAACTGACCGTCTGTTCCTTTCTTAAAAGCTTGAACAAGGGTTCACAGGTTGCTGTAAGATGAGATATGAACCGTGAAATGTAGTTCAATCGACCTAAGAACCCTCGAACTTCTTTCTCAGTTTTCGGCGCAGGCATTTCTTGAATAGCTTTGACTTTATCAGGGTCCACTTCAATCCCTTTCTCGCTTACAATAAAGCCCAGCAGCTTACCGGATCGCACCCCGAATGTGCACTTGTTGGGGTTCAGCTTTAGTTGGTACTTCCTCAGACGCTTGAATAATTTGAGCAGATTTACCAGGTGGTCTTCCTCTGTAAGGGACTTGGCGATCATATCATCCACATAACATTCTATTTCCTTGTGGATCATATCGTGGAATAATGTCACCATAGCCCGTTGATATGTTGCACCAGCATTCTTCAATCCGAATGGCATCACTTTTTAACAGAACGTGCCCCAAGGTGTGATGAATGTTGTCTTCTCCATGTCTTCAGGTGACATCTTGATCTGATTATATCCTGAAAATCCGTCCATGAAGGAGAATACCGAGAACTGAGCCGTGTTATCCACCAATACGTCAATGTGAGGTAATGGGAAGTCATCTTTCGGGCTGGCTCTGTTCAGATCCCGGTAATCAACACACATTCTAACTTTTCCGTCCTTCTTAGGCACAGGTACTATGTTAGCAACCCACGGCGGATAGCTAGTCACAGCAAGGAACCCGGCGTCCCATTGCTTTTGTACCTCTTCCTTGATTTTCATAGCCATGTCTGGGCGAGTTCGGCGCAGCTTCTGTTTAACTGGTGGGCATTCTTCTCTCAAAGGCAGCTTGTGCACAACAATGTCGGTATCCAACCCTGGCATGTCTTGATACGACCAAGCAAACACATCCACATACTCTTGAAGTAGATCAACCAGTTGTCTCTTCACTGAGTCTTGCAGGCAGGCCCCGACCTTAACCTCTTTCACGTCTTCGTCAGTACCAAGATTAATCACTTCAATCTCCTCCTGATGAGGAGTAATGACCTTTTCCTCTTGTCTTAACAACCTGGCTAGCTCTTCAGGAAGCTCATACTCTTCTTCAACCCCTTCATCAGCTTGATTGATTGGATTGTCAAAGTCATACGATGTCATAGCCGTGCTGTTGTCGGTGCTGTCTGGAGGGCACTCTCTGCAAGGGTTAAGTTGTTCATTTTAGTGATTGATTTTAATCTTGCTTTAGAAAAAAGTGAAGTGAAGTTATCATTTTGAAAACACCGCCATTTATTTTTGTACAAAAAGAAAAATGGAAAAACAGTGAACAAAAAGAAAAAGACTCGTTTGCAAAAAGATGTCTGATATTTCATTAATTTAATCTTGTTTGCACAAAAGTACAGATGGCCCTGATTACAAAATGAGTCTTGTCATCTTGGGCAAGATGCAAGACTTTGATGCATGCTATATATATAAAAAATATACAGGAAATAATAATTACTCTGCATGAGTAACTCTTATAATTTCTTGGGAAGACCAGTTCGAGACACTGCTCCCCGGGATCTTTGGACGAATCCAATTCTCCAGATTGCGCTCCTCTTCCAGCTCGTCTTCCAGACAGTTGATAGCATCAGGGGTAAGCATTCCCCCACTGACAAAACCTGGCTCTGCAGCAGCCTTCGCTTGATGTTGGGTTGGTCTGTAACCCAACCCAAATTTGTCCTTCTTCTCCTCCACAGCTAAAACCTTGCCCCAGCCTAGGGCAGTTCCTTCTTCAACAACCTTCCGGGCTTGTTGGTAAGATGACATTGGAGTACCAGATACAGCAGATGCTTCATTGACATTCAAAGCTTCAAACCCCTGGCTCATTGTTTCATGGATCTCCCCATCCATCTCAATGTATTTGTAAGTAGCCAGATGGCTAACAAAGATATCCTCCTCCCCACAGATTGTGACAACTTGACCTTCCCACTCAAATTTTAACTTTTGGTGAAGGGTAGACGTTATTGCGCCGGCGGCGTGAATCCAGGGTCTACCCAACAAACAGTTGTAGGCGGGCTGAATGTCCATCACATAAAAGATAGTTTTAAAGGTCTGTGGGCCAATTGTCACGGGCAGCTCAATCTCTCCCAGAACCGATCTCTTCGAACCATCAAAGGCTCTCACCACCAGGTTGCTGGGTCTCAATGCCAATCCATCATATTCAAGCTTCACCAGAGCCTTCTTTGGTAAGACATTCAGGGATGAACCTGTGTCTACCAGCACATGAGAAAGGACAGCTCCTTTGCATTCCAGGGTTATGTGCAAGGCTTTGTTGTGGTTGCGGCCATCCGCTGTCAAGTCAGAATTGGTAAACCCTAGCCCATTGCTAGCAGTAACATTTCCAACCACGGTTTCCAATTGGTTGACAGTAATCTCCTCAGGCACGTAAGCTGCGTGCAAGACTTTAAGTAGTGCATTCCGATGGGCTTCGGAGCACATAAGCAGTGAGAGGATAGAGATCTTGGATGGCGTCTGGTGAAGCTGATCCACAATTTTGTAATCACTCTTTTTGATGATTCGCATAAACTCATCAACTTCTTGATCGAACGGAGTCTTCAAGGCTTCTTTGGCAGCTTGATCCTCCTGCACCAGGCTCTTTCCCTTTGCCTTGGCAGCAGCTTCTGCTTCGGCAGTAGGTCTTTGAACTTGTGAAGCAAAGAGACGTCCGCTTCGAGTGAAGCCTCCGCCTCCCCCCACATTATCTACTTGTGGTGCAGGTGCTGATGTTTCAAGAGTGATTCTTTTCCCTTCACAGTACACGTCAGAGCCATAGTGCCAAGGGATGGCCCTATTGCTTTCATATGGTACTGGTCCAGGCACAGTGACAGTGACCGGACTGATTGCTGCTGCTGAAGGGACTGTGATTGTCTGTGGATCATAAAAGATTGTAACTGGTGCTCTGGCAGGAGCAGCACCTTCTGAATGGTAGGCGGAATTATTCTCAGGATCGTAGAATATGGTAATAGTGGAGACATCTTCATGATTGATTGCTGGTGTTGTAGGAGGTACTGTTGAAAGGACTGTTGCTGTTGTTGATGGAGATTCGAAATGGAATGAAGCTGAAGTTGTAGCAGGAGAAACTGTTGAAAACTGATCATTTGGGAGGACAGATGAAGTACTGGTTGATGTTGCTGGTGAACTGTCGGGAACAATAGGTTCTGTAGTTGTAGGAGGGTCTGAAACCGTTGCTGATGAAGTTGTCGGATTTATCGGGAATGATGTAGTGATCTGTAGCAGGCCACTCTGAATAAGGCTGTCAATGCCATTTCTCAGGTCCTCGCACCCATTCCATGAAATATTGCAGTAGGGACACCCTAGTTCACACCCTGGAAATATTTGGTTCTCACGAAGTTGAGCCTTGATTTCCACCAATGGTGTCCGGATCTGATCCACACTGGTTATTAAATAAGACGGTTGGTCTTCTTCAATAGCGTTAATTCGAGGACCACCATGGTTTGGCATAGGGTTTTTATTGACATTGGGCGGAGGTGCAAAATTCAGAGCCTTGGAGTCTACCAAGTCTTGTACCTTCATATGCAGAGCCCTGCATTTTTCTGTACTGTGACCAGGTGCGTTTGAGTGAAAAGCACACCTAGCATTGGAGTCATAGTTCCTTGGTAAACTGTTGGGATCCGGAGGTGCCAACGTTCTTAGCTCAACTAGGTTGAGTTTCAGAAGTTGTGGCAGCAAGGCAGCATACGGCATTGGGATCGGGTCGATCACTCGGTTAGCTTGGGATGGCCTTTGTTGGAATGGCCTCTGTTGATTGTTGTTGTTGGTGTTGCTATTGTTGAAGTTTCTTGGAGGATACTGATTATGATGATACTGAGGTTGTTGTTGGAAGTTTTGTTGAGGAGGTTGATAGACTGGCTGTGGATGAGCGGGAGCAGGGATAGTGATTGCTGCTATTGACCTTTGAACATATTGGGGCCTACCCCTGTTGGTGTGAATGGCATTGGTCTCGCCAGTTCTTCTCGGGCCTGCAAAAGGCTTTCTTGTACTACTGGACGAACTGGCACCATTATCAGAGATCTTACCCATTTTTAACAAGCTTTCAATTCTCTCCCCGGCTATGACAACATCTGCAAAGCTAGTGGAGGAGAAAGCAGCCAACCTGTCAATATAGGTTCCCTGAAGGGTATTCATGAACATATCTGCCATTTCTCTCTCAGACATAGGTGGTTGAACAGCAGCAGACAGTTGCCTCCACCTTTGAGCATATTCTCGGAAACTCTCCCTCGAAGACTGTGACATTCCCATTAGGAGAGTCCTGTTGGGTGCCATGTCTAAGTTATACTGATACTGTCTGATGAAGGCCTCTGCCAGGTCCTTCCAGCATCTAATAGTTGCCCTCGTTAGGTGAGAGTACCATTCTCTCGACGCTCCAGTCAAGTTGTCTTCGAAATAGAACATCCAAAGCTTCTCATCCATTGTATAGGCCTTCAGCCTTCCCAGAAATGATTGTAGATGAGTCCGGGGGTATGAAGTCCCATTATACTTTTCGAAACAAGGAGGCTTGAACTTATGGGGGATCCTGACCCCGTCTACCAAACCCATGTCCATAACGTCGAAGCCCAAAGAGTTTTGAGATTCTAAGGACCTCAACTTCTCAGCTATTTCATCCAACCGTCTATCGTATGCTTCTTCTCCAGCACCCATTACAGTAAACTGGTCCTCCTGAGGATCTTCTTGAAGTACCCTGGCTGCAGTGGCTGTTCCTTGAACATTTGCAGGAATATTAATCTCAGGATGCAAATGTGGGCCAAACACAGGAGGGTTGACATGGGGTTGCACCCGTTCATTGTTACTTGTGCCAGCAGTCCCCACATGGGGCTCATCTTGATTCCTCCCTTCTACCAAGGCTCTGAGCCTCTCCTGACTTTGAGCTAAGTTGTTCATTACTTCCATGAACTGTGTTATCTGAGTTCTCATCTCCAACCTTTCGTTGGCCATCTGGTTTCTGACCTCCGTAAGGTCCTGCTGCATCTGATCCATCTGAATTCCCGGAAGGTTGTTTCTAGTTGGGTACCTGTGTGGCCTGTTGAGGGGAAATACCCGGCGGCGAGCAATAATTCCTGAATATCACAATAGAGGTTAGCAACAACAAAACAAAAACCTACAAAACAAACAAAGGGTTAGCATGCAATGCAGTTATGCTTATTTGTTCTCAAGGTATCCGGTTTGGCATTCAGTTTTGACCCTTCCAGACCCTTGAAGATGATGCTGTTGAAGTTGCTTTTGAAGTGAACTCAGGTGGAACAAACACAAAACGAATATATTACAGGAGGTGAAATAATACAACTTGTTCATTTTACAACACAAGCCCTTTAAGGGGTCAAAATACATCACAAAAAGGCAAAAGTGCATGGAATAGAAACAACAACAAGCAAATGATCAAACTCCAAGGCCAAACTCATCCTCACGAACTTCCTTGAGAAGTGCTTCGGTCACAGGATCAGCCGGATGTTCCGTAAGACTCCTGATGAGAAGGTTTCTTGTTGCAACAGCTGCAGTCAACTTCTTGTTCTGACTTTGGTCCTTAGACCTCTTCACTCCAGCTCTGATTTCTAACTCTGATATTTCCTTCTGGGCTGCTGCCAGGGCTTTTTCCATTTGCTCCATCTTGTCCTGGACTCTCTTGTCTTCTAGAGTACGGGCCTCAGTGATCCGGACCCACCTGGCCTGACTCTCTTTCAAATACAAGTCTGTCCTTGCTCTCTGGAACTGGGCTTCTTTACAAGCATTCTTCAGAATCTGTTCACCAGCTTTAGACTTGTTGATATAATCTCCAGACTTCTCAATTTTAGTCATGTGTTCCACTCTCAATTTCTCCAATCTTTCAACCTCCCTCACACCTTCACTCCTCTCCCGGAGGGTCTTCTGCAAAGCCTGGGTTAGCTTCTCATTTCTTTCCTTCAAGCTCTCAAACTCCTCCAAACTGATAGTGGCAGGGGGTGGTGCTGAAGATGACTCAGGCATGTCTTCTATGGTGAAGGGCATTCCAGAGAATTGGGCCCTGGCATGGGACCACTCATAATATTGTGCTGATGCCACATTATTGCACTTCCCCAGAGTGGTGATTCCCTTGGTTTGAACATTATCCCAGGCCCAGGCAGCCTGCCTAACAACAGCCAAACTAATCTTGTTCTCACAATAGAGAGTCTCCACCAAGTCCTGTGCCTTAGGAGCATGGACCAGTGCATAGCCTAGTTGCCTCCTGAACAGCAGAGGGTTGTAATTGATGCTTCCCTTAACTCCTATCAAAGGCACATTAGGAAAATGTCCACAGCTGGTGATGATATCCCAGCCTTTGGTGCTTTGAGTACACCATCTGATATCTGCTGAAGTTAGGGTAGTGAGCCTCTTGGCCCAGTTGCTTTGCTGATGAGGATTGAGAAATGCATCTGTCCTGGGTAGATGCCTGAGAAGCCAAGCATGGAATAATGGAGCACAACACCTCACTAGCCTTCCCCTCTGCTTCTCATTCTTCTGATGTACTGAGTAATAGAGATCTCCTAGCAAAGTTGGCACTGGGTTCTTCAGGATGAACAAATGGATTGCATTCTTGCTGATGAATCGAGGCTCATCTGCAAACAACACAATTCCATATACACTTAAGGCCAACAGAGCACAAACAGCTCTCCACTCCCCCAGGGAGGCCTTCAGACTAGCTTGGGAAATCAGGAAGTCAAGATGAAAACCAGGGATCCCAGCTTTAGAGGTCATATGCTGCTCAATCAAAGCAGGTTCCAGGTGCAGAGCTTTTGCCACCTCTCCATTGCTGGGAAAGACCATTTCAGGGTTGAAAGGGATTTCCCTCTTGATAGGCAAACCAACCAAAGATGAGTATTCTTCTAAAAGAGGCCCCAACTGAAAGTCTTGAAAGGTGAAACATCTCAATGGAGGATCATAAAACTGAATGCAGGTGTGGATCAAACTCCTCTGGGATGGGTCCAGATCCATGACCAAGTCAAGTATATCTCCATAATCCTCTCTGAACAGGGATATGTGATCTGGAGTGATCAGGGTCTGAATCCTCCTGATGTCTGATAAGTCTGGTTGGAAGAAATGATAAGTGATGTTGCTTTTCTTTGGAGCCATGATGCTGAAGACTGAGTAGAGTGCTGATGAAGATGTTGAGGAGTGGGCCACTGGCTGGCTAGTGCAAGTAACTGAAGTATATGTCTGACAAGCTGAAGCAAATGCTGGTGGAGATAGGTCAAAACTACAGATGGGGTCAAAACCAAAAACCAGATGAAAAATGGATACCCTGAAACACAAATAAGCATATGTTAATATGATGCAATGAGTATGTATGCAAATGATATGCAAGGGTTTGTGACTGAGCTGGATCTGATCAACTGCCTTGGTATAGATCCATGTGTGTTCAAGAATTCCAGATGGAGGTCTATAAATCCAGTAACCAGGGTGGGGGACTCAAATAAAGAGTCACATGTCCAGGGTTTTAGAATCACAAGAACTATCCAACATGTAGTATTCTTAACAAAGTCGAAGTAACAGGGTATTCTGAGGTCAAGGTACCTGCAAACCTGTAAACAACCCATCCCCCTCACAGGTGGTGTTCTAAAACAAGGATCCTCAGACTTGGATCCGTTATGAGAAGTGTAAACACTTCTAACCCGGAGGTACAGTGTTTACAATAACCATAACAATTCCTCCTCTAATTCACCTCAGTTTCTGAAGGTCAGTACTAAAAGGTCATCCAGACTTAGCAGGCTTCCCAGATAGCCCTAGCATTGCAGGAAATCCGCAACACAGAGTTCTCAAGAAGAAACCCATATCTGAACCGTGTTTCATATTCCCGCACCAGACCGAAATGGAATGGGAAAGAATATGATTCACTCTAGCCTAGGTGTCACTCAGGTCCCAGGTATAGGACCTTAACTCTCAATGAAACACCCACCCACCAAAGGAAAACCAGATCCAGCCAGCAGTACAGTATGATAACATGATATATACAAATGCAATAAAGAAAGCAGTAAAGTAAACTGTACATAAATAAATAATAAATACAAGCACAAACAAGCACATAACACCCCAGTAAACACAAATCAATCAAGCGCTAGGAGGAACCCACAAAAAGAACCAGCAGCCCTGGTTGCAGTATAAGGGTCCCCAGCAGAGTCGCCAAGCTGTCGCTCCCGACAAGTGACACAGGGTCAGATGAGGGTACAGACGCGAACGGTCGGCGAAGGGGAACAGTGAGAACACACAGCCGTGAACTCACTGGAGAATGAATAGAGTCGCCAGCTAGGCATTTTTATCCCGGAGGAAAGGCAATGCTGCATAGACCTAGAAAAAGATGGATAAGACGGTTTGCGAACCAGAGAGACTGAGAAAGGGGGTTGGTTACAACCTGGGAAGGTATTAGCACCCAGATTGTCCGTCGTACTCGACGGGATCCACGCTTAAAAGATTTGTGTTTTAAAGGGGTAGTGTCAGTGCAATCTGTGTATAAAATAGCTGGAAAAGAATGTACAGGTGTCAGTGTAAAGTGTATAAGTGATGTGAAGTATGGAAGTGTCAGTGTAGGAAAGGAGTGAAATGCTCAAGATCATGAGGCTAAAGAATAAAGCTAGAAAGAGGGGGAATGAACAGAGACTTTTGTTCGATAACTGTTAAGTTATGCCTACGTATCCTCTCGTGCAATGAGGAAGTCAGAACACCGTAGTTCGACCCAAAGAGACTGAAAGATGAATTGACTTGATGAACTGCTTGCTTGTCAATGCTCAAGTGTATGACCTGTCTGGCTCAGGTGCGAACTGTCTTGCATTAGACGGAAGAAGCAAGTTCTCGTTTGTGAGTGAAGGTGATGAGAAAAGAATCCCGAAGGAGGCGATTATTGTTTGTTTTTGTGTTTTCAGTCTTTTATTGCTTTTGAAAGTTTGTCATAAGTTAATGAGCTTAAGCCTAAACCAATGGATTTAGTAAACTCATCACATCTTCCCTCTGATCAGGGGTAATGAGAATACCTTAAGTGTGAAGTCAGATTCTCACACTTAATCACCTTTGATGCAGGATTAAGATCATTAACCTACTTGTGATTATTTAGATGTTTTTGTGGTTTTTGTTTAGTGTTGAGTAATGAGGTTAAGCCATAATCAGGGATTAAACAGACTCATTACACCATCCTAAAAGAAGGATGATAGATGAGAATGTTTAAGCTGAGGAAAACTCCTCAACTTAATCCATGATTAGGGATTAAACCCATGACAAAACAAGCCTTTGATTAAGTGAATTTTATTTAATGACATGGTGATGAAGTGATTTTTATGATTTGTAAGACAACTTTAGGGGGACTTGTCCATTAACACTAGGGTTAGTCCTTCTTAACCACTTAAGGAAGAATTAGAATCCTAATGCAAGGCCCAAGTTACAAGTGTGATGTCTTGATGATTATTAGATGAATTGATTAAGAGATTTAAACACATTAAGGGTTTAACACTTAGGATTAAAGTTATACACTCCATCCTAAGAGAAGGATGCAGGCATAAGCTTAATCACAAAGCCTTAAAGCCTTTAGGGTTTAGCCCCTGATTATGAGATGAGAAGAGAAGACTCAAAAGAGAGACACAAAGGTAAAACTATGAGGGGGGACTAATCAAAACCCTAATTCATTGTCATGCTTGGTTGTTCCTAAGGTTTGTGAGGTTTGCAAGAACAATCTTCCGAGGAGCCACCAGGAAGCAGATGAATAAGATCAAGAGAAGCAAAGCAACTTGCTTCATTCAAGAAGTCAAGTCACTTGAAGAAAGAAAGTGGGAAGAATAAGAATGAGCAAGCTCAAACTCAAACACAAATAGAAATGCAGCAATGGATGCAAGAGAGATGAAAAGAAAAGTTATGAGAAGTGAAGGCAAATTCACCTCTCAAGTTTACTTACCACCTGAAATGTTAGAAAGAAATGCAATGCAATGCTAAATGAAATGAAATGACATGATGCTAGACCAAACCAGAAGCATGTTGGTGATGATGATGATGTTATGAGATGCTGCAAACATGAGGCAAGGCATGGGGATGTTCATACAAGATTATGAATGCAAATGATGCAAGCTAAGGAGCATGAACAAACATGAAATGTTATGAAGCATACAAGACAAATGACATGGCAAATATGTAATGCAATGATCAATCATGCTTCCTACATGTCTTAAGATGTCAAATGGATCACAAGAATGCACAAAATGCAAAGACAAGTCATGTTATGCAAGAGAATGCAAGAAGGATGCAAGAGAAAGCCCAAATTAGGGTTCATGGATCAAACATCAAACAAAAACTCAAAACAGAAGCAAACCCTAAGATAAAAAATGGAAAATGCTGCCCAAAGAAACCCTAAACCTATAATGAACCACTGCCCAAAGGGGAACTCTCAACTCTTGACCAATCTCAAGATATGATTTTTCTAAGTTATTAGGGTTTTTTAGGGTTCTTAACAAAAGAAATGCCAAACAATTAGAAAATGCAAGATCAAATCATGGCCATTTTATCCTAGAAACTACATGCTAAACATAAAACAATGCAAGAAGAACCAATGTCTCAACCTTCTCCAATAGGCAGAAATGAATTTTTAAACTTATGATCAAATTAATGCATAAAAAATGATTTAATTCAATGAAAAATTCTTAAAATGCATCAAGATCAAAAAAGAAATTTGGTTTGAAGATTGGACAATGTTCCTAAATGTCTTAGAACATTTCATGAATTTTTTTGTAATTTTTAAATACCTAAAAGTATTTTTAATTAATTAATTCCCATTAATCAATTAAAAATAATCTTTTAAATATTTAAAAATACTTTTTTAATGATGAAAAAATGAAATAAAAATATTTTTGTGTCATAAAAATTATTAAAACTCAGAGGAAAAAGTTTCATAATTTTTATGTATTTTTAGCTATTTTAAAATAATTATGCAAGTTAAATGAAATAAAATGAATTAAAAATCAAATAAAATAAAAGTAATCAGAATGGAGGGATGAGATGCGCCCAGGGTTTGAATCCGTTGACCAGCGCGCAAATGAAGGGCCCAGATGGCTCCTGAGTTAATTAGTTTAATTATAATTAATTAAAACTAATGAAAAAGATTAGGGCATAATGATTAGATCTGGGCCATCCATTCGCGCGACAAGTCAAACAAGTCAGACCATCCAACGCTCAATATTCAAACTAAAATTAATGACCTGAGATTAGGGTTTAATCACTCAGGCGGCCGGAGAAGACTCCCGGTCGTCTTCTCCGGCCAGCTCTCTCCCTGAAAAATCCCCAACTCCCTCAAAACGTAACGAAAATGAAAATTAAGCACACCAAAATGATCCCCATGACCCCCTGAGCTAAAACCCTAAGTCCAAACAAATTTCTTCTTCCTCAAAACCATGAATCGAACAGAACAAGCTTTAGGGCAAACCAGTTTCAGAGACAAATTAAATGCTTATTTCACCACCATTTCAAAAACCAAAGACATATTCATGACCAGGACAACACAAAGAACAAGTTTGTAACAAGAAAAATGATTTCTGGAAAAATAATTTTCGAGCTACCTGAGATTTGGAGCTTTCAGTTTGAGGACTTTCTGGCCACTTCTCTTTGTGCAATCCACTCCACTTGGTCCCCAGAAGATGTTTGAATGCTCAATGAGAGTTTAAGCTGGCTGGATAGTGAGATTCGAAAGCTTCTGCTCAAGCTTGGTCAGAAATGGCAATGGTGAAATAGAGAGCTTCAGGTCATGATGAATGGTTGTTTGTGATCCTGAGGATGAATGGAGAAGGTCTGGAGTGTTTGTTTGTGTGTTTGTGGGCTATGGTGAGAGTTTCGAATGAAACTGCAAAATGGAGTGAGAAATGGCAGTGGGATGTTCTGGCTGTTTCAGGCTTGGGTTCTTGGTGCTGGATGGTCTATGGAGCAAGGTGAGTTGAATGGTGAAGATGGTTGAAGTGTTTTCAGGCTGTGGAGAGAAATTCGAAGCAACTTGCAATTGGGAGTGTTTTTGTGTATGTGATGAATGAGAGAGCTTCAGCCTTGCTTGGTATATGGAATGGCTTGCAAATGAAAAGTATAAACTAATCCAATTGGCTGGATGATGTGACATGGCCTGCTGTGATAGGTAAGTTTGCTTTTGCATAAAGTCCACCTTTTGTGTAAGTGAGGCATGGCTCAAGGTCTAGGCAAGTACAAGGCATGGCTCTGGTGCAGCATGGTGTGGTGAGAAGCTAGCTTAGTGCAGTAACCAATGCAGCAAGTTGTAAGAAGAATGATCATGAGTTTTTGCAAGTTGTGGCTTTTGGTTCACATGTGACTATTCTTGCTACACAAACCATAAACATGAAGGATCCTTGGTCCCAATCTGATTTTTAGTGCCTATGTAATGTTTGCATACTGGTTTGAAGTGAATTAGAAGTCACATTGGGCTTTGGTTCATGATTTTGCAAAATTTCCATTTGAGGCATGCCTTGAAAATCAATGATTTTTGCCAACTTTGTCTTGCTATAACTTTTGATCCAAGAAGAGTTTGATCATGTTCTTGTACTTTTTGAAAAGTGAAAGATGAGATCTACAACTTTCATGACCAAAGTTTTTCCATTTGAAGCATTTTTGGATCATGAATCATGGCTTGAAAAATGGCCTAAAATGATGCATTCTTGAAAAGTCAACTATGCCCAAAAAGTCAACATTTGCAAAAACCCTAAATTCTTGATTTTTATGAACTTCAACCTTCTTCCATGATCAAATAAAGATCATATACACTCAAAATGATGAAGATCACCCATTGGTTGGGTCATTGGGGGCCTCAGATGCCCTGATTTTGCACTGACTTGTCTGAAAAGTCAACTCTTGATCAGATGACTTCCCCATGGAATTTCTTCATGAAAATTTATGTGCATACTCCCTATACCCTATAGAGACCAATGGAAACAAGAATGACCAAAAAATTTGGTGTTATGGCCTCTGAAACCAAAACCCTAATTCTCAGTCAACTGTGCAGTCTAAACTGGCTCTGCATCACCTCAAACCCTAGTTCTTGTGATTCCTTTGCATTTTTGACTTTGAGGAGATGGAATATGATATAAGAACACACATGGACCCCTTTTAGTTGATTGGTGGCCTTTGGAATGACTCAAGATGCTTTTGGGATTGCTCAGATCACAAACCCTAGGTGCAGATGCCTTAGAAGCTATGCAGTGAATCAAAAATGAGATATGAGATGATATGTTTGTGTTTATGCATATGAGGATGATCACAAGCCATGGTGAAATGAGTGAGGGCAAATTTGGGGTGTTTACACCTGCCTACAGCTGTCTATTGGGTAGACCATGGATACACGCCGCTGGCGCCGTGACGTCAACCCTTCACCAAAAGTTAAAATTCGAGTGGGAGGGCTAAGTCATTACCATTTTTGGGGAAGAGGATATTTTTGTTAGCCAGCTGGCTACTTTCAAATACATTGAAATGGATGGGGAGATCCATGAAACCATGAGTCAAGGGTTTGAGGCCCTCAATATTAATGAAACATCTGTTGTGCTTGGGACCTTCATCACGTCATATCAACAAGCCCGAAAGCTTGTTGAGGAAGGTACCGCCCAAGGCTGGGGCAAGCTGCTGCCCGTGGAGAAGAAAGAGGACCAATTCGGGTTGGGTTACAGACCAACTCGACAAGATCAACCAGAGGCTGCAAAGGAGCCCAAGTTTGTCAGCGGGGGAATGCTCACCCCGGATGCTGTGTAAAGCTTGGAAGATGAGTCAGAAGACGAGCGCAACCTGGAAAGCTGGATACGTCCAAGGATCCCGGGGAACCATGTCTCGAACTGGTCTTCCCAGGAAATTATAAGAGTTACTCCTGCAGAGTAATTATTATTTCATGTCTTTAAAGCATGCATCAAGTCTTGCATCTTGCCCAAGATGTCAGGGCTCATTTTGTAATCGGGTCATCTTGTATTTTGTGCAAACGATCAATTAATGAATATAAGGACATCTTTTGCAAATGAGTCTTTTTCCTTTCCGTTCACTGTTTTTCATTTTTCATTTTTTGTACAAAAATAAAATGGCAATGCTTTTCAAAATAATAACTTCATTTTCACTTTTTTCTAAACAAGATAAAATTGATCACTAAAATAAACAAATCTGAACCCTTGCAGAGAGTGCCCTCCAGACTGCACTGACAACAACACCGTTATGACTTCGTATGACTTTGACAATCCGATTAATCAAGTCGATGAAGGGGTTGAAGAAGATTATGAGCTACCTGAAGAACTAGCCTGGTTGTTGAGACAAGAGGAGAAGGTTATAACTCCTCATCACGAGGAGGTTAAAACGGTTAATCTTGGTACAGAAGAAGACTTGAAAGAAGTTAAGATCGGGGCCCGTCTGCAAGATTCAGTGAAAGAACAACTTATTGACATGCTTCGGGAGTATGTGGATGTTTTTGCTTGGTCTTATCAGGATATGCCAAGGTTGGACACCGACATTGTTATGCACAAGCTGCCTCTAAAAGAAGACTATCCGCCAGTAAAACAGAAGTTGCGCCGTACTCGCCCAGATATGGCCATGAAGATAAAAGAAGAGGTACAAAAACAGTGGGACGCCGGTTTCCTTGCCGTGACTAGCTATCCTCCATGGGTTGTGTTGCACCCCAAAATTTGCCCTCACAAGACAAGACTTTGTGTACTAAGAGGCTCACAAGGTTCACAAGATTCACAAGATATCTTATGAGGTTCACAAGACATCTTATGAAGTTCACAAGGTTCACAAGACACTTTATGAGGTCCACATGACATCTTATGAGGTTCACAAGGTTCACAAGACATCTTATGAGGTTCACAAGGTTCACAAAGTTCACAATTAGTCAGAAGATTTGACAATCCCCTCAGACAATGCATCCTCCTAAGTTTGCATCCTAAACTAGGGTTTTGACTTTAATCAGGCTAAATGAACTTCCAAGACTTCAAGTGAGCTTCATAACATCTTATATGTGTTTAAGAATCCCCATGACAAGTTTTAAGACTTTTCTCAAAGGTTTGCTCAGTCAGATGATCAGATAGGTCAAAATCAGTCAAAGTAGTTAAAAAGTCAAACTGAGGTCAACTGTGGTCAAACCAAAGTCAAACTTCATGATTTTTTGTCAACATCAATTATATGAAGTAAAATTCATCATTTGATCAAGGGTTGATCATGATTCATCAAGGATATTTCAGATCATCAAGAATCAGAGGTTTTTAAATTAGGGTTTCCTCAGGAAAAGTCAACTGAACTTTGACCAGCCATACCTTTCACATGCTTCATCAAATTTTTCCCATCCAAAGCTCATTTTGAAGGACTACAACTTTGTGTCTCACAAGCCAAGCCCAAAAATGCTTCATTTGGAAGGTATGAGCTAAGACATTACAGGTCCTTTTAAAAGTCAACAAAAAGTCAACAACTTCAAAAGAGCATAACTTGAGAATGGTAAAAGATATGGACATGAAACCAATGGGGTTGGTTATAGGACTCTTTAAGCTTTCCAAAATGACCACGAACACCCTCATGGCATTAAAATTGAAGGATTTGTTCCCTTGCAAAGTTGGGAAATTTTTGGGAGGTTTATGAAGCAAATAGGGCTTTAAAACCAATTTCTTCCAAATGGGCTTGCAATTTTGTGATCCAAACTTCAACATGACATCATGCACGACCCAATCCTCATTTATTCAGATTTTTATTATTTTTTATTTTATTTATTTTGATTTTATTCATTTAAAACCATTATAAATTAAAATAAAATATATAAATCAAATATTTGAGTGAGATATTGTTTCTAGAAAGTCATAAACATGGATTGGATCAGATTGATATGCAATTTATGGTGATTGTCTTAAGATAGAAAGGTTATATCAAAGAATATATGAAATTCAAGGCATGATCTTTTTCAATCTTCCATGACCAAAATATCCAAAGGATAGCCCAATATTTTGACCTAATTTCATCTACTATATGTACACAAACTCATCACAATGCAATGGACACGATTTTGCTGCCTCAAGAGTAAGTTTCAATCTTCAAAAATTCATAAAAAACTCACAATTCGGATTCTTCCTTAAAGACACTTTCAAGACAATTTGAAGTTGAAGCTTGTGATGGATTCTGGGCAAAAATCTTGGAGAAACAGTGGATAAATCGTTAGATGCCATCTTAGGGTTCATACCTTATGATTTAGGGTTTTCTGATTTAATGGATATTAATGCATTTTGAAACCATAGATCAATTTAGTGAAGTGCAGGGATCATGTTTGTGCTAACAATGTGACAAAATCATGTATATTTGGCCGTGTATGGAATTCGCAGGTTCAAGAATGCAAGAAGATCCGCAGGAAATTTCCCAGTAAATTTCGCAGGAAAACCTGCGAAATTCCAAGGAAGGAGATGAAGTCAGCGCGCCAAAATCTTTATTCAAATATTTGATATAATATTTTATATTTTATTGTTAATATTATTTCAGAACAATTAGCCTGGCTCAGTTGGTTTGTGTATGCGCGTTTGAAGTTGATGGTCCTGGGTTCGAATCCCTCAGGCCATTTTGCATTGTTTTTTTGTTTTTTTTAGGATTTTACAGGTGAAGAAACAAAACCTGATGGTATTCACTCCATATCACATGCGCGCGCATAGCCCAGTGGCTGGCTTCTTGGTCTTGAAGGAATAAAGCCTAGGGCCTGGGTTCGAATCCCAGCCCCAGGTATGTTTTGTTCATATTTTTTTTCCATTTTATTTTTGTTTAATATATATTATAATTAATTCAATTAATGTTAAATAATTAAAATAAAATGTTTATATTATTTTGTATGATTTCAAATTCATATTTTGTTTCTTAAATTTAAACTTTATTAAAATTACTTAATATTTATCTTATTATATATTATATTATTTTGTATAAATAAATTAATTATATTAAAACCTAATTATTTTTATATAAACCCTAATATTTCATATAAAACCCTAATTCTATTTTCTAAACTCATGAACCCTAATTTATTTTGAAAAACCCTAATTATTTTATAAATATTAATATTTGTATATAAATGTTAATTATGTTTATTTATTTTTATTATTTGTTGTTTATATTATCATTATACATAGTTTTATATAAATAATGTAAATAGTTTAATTAAGTAATTAATCCTAACTTATTTTTCTAAATAATTAAAAAAAACTTAATTTTATTTTTATGAATATAATTTATTATTTGTACATGTTTATTTAATTATAATTAGCAAGGATTTTTATAATATGCATATAAATATAAATCATTGAGTATATATTACTTATTAGTTATTTCTTTTATTAAATTCTCTTAAAAAATATTATTTATCTAATTTTGAACTTTTAATTAATTTATTTATTATTATGCTAATTTTTTCATATTATGCTTATTTATTTTTGCTTATTATTACTAACCCTCTTATATTTATTTATTTTTAGTTATTACTACTAATCCATTTACTTATTTATTTGCTTATTTTAATTATTTTTAATTATAATGTAATTGTATCCAATATGTAATAATTGTAGAATAATTTTCATTATTTATTTTTAATTGCTATGGTTAGTAAAATAGGGAGTGTAAAACATGTTTGTATGTAAAATTGAATTTAGATCATTAACTTAAAGATAAATATATGAATTGGTACACTCACACATGTAAGTCGATCCTGGATCGCCATCTCACTTCTTAAGGGTTACCTCTCAAGTTGCCTAAATAAAAGGTCAAGTAAGGTGTAAAGCAAAGTCCCTCATCTTATATCATCTAGTCCCTTAATAGATAAAAAGATCAAGTCCCTTCGTGGTTGCCTTCGTAATGATCTTGTCCCTTTCGAATAAAGATGATAAGTCCCTTCGAATTGCTTATACACTTTACAATTGCCTAAATAACAGTCGTCCCTTCACTTGTCCCTCATACATCCAAGGTAATGACTACCTATTCCTTAATAATAGGGATAGTCTTACCATTTAAAGGATATTTAAGAACAGAAAAGACTTAACTTAGGGTAGGTTCCTCTTATGTACTTGCTCACTTTTCAAAAACATTTCAAACACTTCACATTTTCAAACAAATTTTCAAAACAAAGACTTTATATATATCCGTACATGGATCATTATAAAGTACTTAAGAAAATTTCTATTCACACACTTCACATTTCAAAAACATTTTAAAGTGAGCTAAGTAACTAAGAGCCCATGGATAACCATGGATGTAAAGGGTGCTAACACCTTCCCTTTACATAACCTACCCCCCGAACCCAAAAATCTTTTAAAGGTCTTTCCTGTTCTTTTATGCCTTTCCTTTGGATAAAATAAAAGTCGGTGGCGACTCTTGCTATCCGCAACATTTAACTAAAGTCAGTTCTCCCACCGTGTTATAGAACTGGCGACTCTGCTGGGGATTCAATAAAAGAGGGGTACCCTTAGGAATTAAGATCACTTTAAACTTGTTTGCTTTGTTTGCTTTATACTTATCTATTGGGTGCTCTTATGTGTGAAAGATCCTAACCCGGATCTAGTGTACCTTAGGTAAATGGCAATAGACCAAGGAAACTGTACGGCGTATACCGATATGGTTGATCTGGTGGCCATAGTTAGTGTGACTTCTTGGTTGGTGCTTATGTTCCTTAAGTCAAGTTGAGGATAATATGAGGCTGCCATATGTTGTCAATGCACTAACTAACTTTTAGAACCCTAGTTATCCCATCTTGGCCTTTAGAAAAGTAGTGAGATAACCGGCTTTGGTGAAGACTGAAGTTGGTTGATACTCGATGCTACACTCATTGAGATTCTAAACTTGGAGGGTTTTGGTTAGCAAGTAAGTTGCCTACTGAACAACCACCCTTGTGAAGGATCAATGATATTGAGATCCCTTAGAACCTGGTTACTTTTGTAGGACAGGATGAACCAACTAAACTTCAGGGGAGGGTACTTACCTTTGAACCTCATGCAAGCCTTTAAACCTAGGTCATGGCTTCTGCTCGTAGAAACACTATCAGGATCAACTTTGTAGGGATACCTGCCAAGCTCAAGGAGTTGGTTTCTCAAGTGTCTGAAAACTCCCAGTTTATCAAAAGACATGGTTACTTACTGGATCTAGTTACTTCAGGGTTCAATGAAGACATGATGAGTGTTCTGTTTCAGTTCTTTGATCCTTAGCACCATTGCTTCACATTCCCCGACTATCAGCTGGTTCCTACAATGGAAGAGTTCTCTAAACTTCTAGGTATACCTGTACTTGATCAGAAACCATTCACAGGCTTGGAAAAAGAGCCTAAACCTGAGGTTATTGCTGCAGCTCTACATCTGAAGAAGTCTGACATTGTTCTAGAAACGAGAAGCGGAGTTAAGGGTATTCTTGCTAAGGTGTTGATAGAAAAGGCTCAAGTGTTCTTGAAGGCTATGAGCTATGATGCTTTTGAGGAGATCTTAGCCTTGTTGATTTATCGCTTAGTATTGTTCCCCAATCCAGATCAGTTCATAGATGTTCACGCCATCAATATATTCCTGAGTCACAATCCAGTGCCTACATTGCTTGGAGACATTCTGCACTCTCTTCATACTCGTACTACAAAGGCACGAGGAACTCTGATGTGCTGCATACCTTTTCTATCTAGGTGGTTTATTTCTCACCTTCCTCGATCAGTGATGAAGAATGAACAAGGGTTCAGGTGGTCCAAGAGGATTATGTCACTCTCTCATTCAGATATCCATTGGTGCTCCAGATCTATGGAGAATGTCATTATCATTGACCGTTGTGGGGAGTTTCCTAATGTGCCACTTCTAGGCATAAGAGGGGGCATTACTTATAACCCTTCTTTAGCCTTACGACAGTTTGGTTATGCTCGGAGTGATGGTCCACATGACATGTTGATTCAGGGAATTGTGTTTGACTACGACAACGATCTGCAAGGTTACCGTCAGAAGTTCATACGAGCATGGGGAAAAGTGAACAAGGTTGACAGCAAGACTCTGGAGCCCAAGTACACTATTCCTATGGAAGCTTACCTCAGATGGGTGCGATCTCGTGCTCAGACTCTCATGATGCCATATCCTGCCATCCTGCCAGTTACTATGGAGCATGTTGTTGAAGGAGATACTTCTTATACCATCCTTCACCCAGACATGCCCACTGACATGGAAGACTTACAGAGGTCTTGGATTTAGTTGAAGAAGCAAAGGGATACTTTCGAGGCTCATTACAAAGCAAGTCAAGAAAGAATCCTGGAGTTAACAAAGCAACTTCACGAGGAGCGGAATCTCAACTCATACCTCAACACAAAGAGGAAACGTCCATGGGAGACTTAAAACCCCATTTTTTGTATTTATTTCATTCATTTTGTAAGCCCAAAGGGCAAACAAATTTATTACTAATAAAAGTTTACTTTCTCGTTTGTTTAAACAAATTTAAATCCTGCGATCCTTGAAAACATTGCATACGCATTAATACATACCATATCATTGCATCACAGGTTTCTTGTGCACAAGTTTCTTATCTTCTCGCTGTTTATTTCAGCAATGGCTCTTGAACAAACAGTCAAAGATCTCCAGACACAAAATGCACAATTCCAAGAGCTGATCCTGAACTTGTCCAAGGGGCAGGATGAATTGAAGACACTGCTGGCCAAGAAGACTAAGAAGACTAGAAGGTCAGGTGGCCTGATCAACATGGGAAGAAGGTTCAGAGGTCCTGTCAAGACCAAAGAACAGGTTGAAGATTATGAGTCTGAAGAGTCTGATAAAGAGGGAGGCAGTCTCCACAACACTATGGGGAACTCTGATTCTGAAGCTAACTACTATCATGAGCCTAATGAAGATAGGTTCAAAATGCTGGTGGATAGAATGGATGCTATGGAATTGCAAAAGTCTTCTGGGCTGGATTTTGAAGACCTGAGTTTGATATCTGGGGTAGTCATACCCATTGGTTTCAAGGTTCCTACTTTCGTAGTTTATGATGGTGTTTCTTGTCCCAAGCTGCATCTGAGGTCTTATGTCCGGAGAATCCAACCCCATACTGCTGATAAGAAGTTGTGGATCCATTTCTTCCAAGAGAGCTTATCTGGAGCTCAATTGGAATGGTACTATCAGTTGGAGAGTGTCAACATCCGGGATTGGAATGATCTTGCTGAAGCCTTTTACAAGCAATATCAATACAATGCTGACCTAGCCCCTACTCGCATGCAGCTACAAAGCATGTCCATGGGTGCTAAAGAAAATTTCAAGGAGTATGCCCAGAAGTGGAGAGACTTGGCTGGAAGAGTGCAACCCCCTCTAATTGACAGGGAGTTAGTTGATATGTTCATGTGTACGTTGAATGGTCCTTTTTACAGTCATCTCATTGGAAGCTCATCATCTGGCTTCACTGAGTTGATAATGACAGGAGAGCGCGTAGAAAGTGGTATAAGGAGTGGCAAGATCCAGGTGGGTGCTTCTTCATCCAGTACTACAAAGAAGCCCCCTAGTGGGAAGAAAGAGTCGAATGTTGTTTATGGTCAACCTGATCGTAATAGGAGGCACCAATCTGTGAGTGCAGTTCATATCTCCAATCCAACTCCTACAACACCAGAGCCACCACAGGGCAATCAACAGAGGGCTAGAAGACAGTTCACTAAGATCAACATGTCACTGGCCCAAGCCTTGCAACACTTGTTGAAGGGTGAACTTATCACTTTGAGGGATACTCCTCAGAATCCCAATGTTACCTCACCCAGGTATAATCCTAATGCACGATGTGCATATCATTCAAATTGTCAGGGACATGATACCAATAGTTGCTGGGTATTGAAGAATAAAATTCAGGATATGATTGATGCTGGAGAGATTGAGTTTGACCCTCCGGGTACTCCAAATGTGATTACTGCTCCCATGCCAAATCATGAGAAGACTGTCAATGCCATTGATGAAGTTTCACATATTTCATCAGTTGCAGATTTGACTACACCATTGTCTGTTATTAAGAAGAAGTTGGTACAAGCTGGGTTCTTTCCAGGTTGTCGTGAAGATTGTTTATATTGTGCTTATAAGCCGGATAGTTGCTGGAGATTGAAGGACGGAATTCAACGCCTCATGAATAATTACACCATAGTGTTTGAGAGGACCCCACCTTCTGTGGAGAGCATGGTTGATCATATAACTAAAGGTGCGAAGGTTGAAGAGGTGGATATGGTTGATAAAGTGCCAGTAAGGATTACTTCTAAGGGACCTGTAAAAATCAATCATAAGGGTCCAATTAAAATTACTGCTGAAGGCCCTGTGAAGATTGTTGCTGAAGCTAGAATAGCTCCTATGATCATTACCACTCCTGGTCCTATTCCGTACACTTCTGATAAAGTTGTGCCTTGGCATTATGGTTCCGATGTTAATATCCATGGTGTTAAGCAGGAGCCCTTAGCTGATACGCCTGTTGCTGATGAAAACCTTGATGTTGCTAATATTGCTGGATCTAGTAAGATCACGAGAAGTGGAAGAGTTTTCTCTCCTCCAGTTACCTCCAAGAATACAGTTACTCCAGCTACTACCTCTACTGCTGATGCTCGGGGCAAAGGTCCTGTTATTGAACCTATACAAAATGATGTGCCAGCTGCTGATGATCTCTCTAAGCAGATGGAAGAAGTATTGAAGATCATTCGCAAGAGTGATTATGACATTGTTGATCAATTGGGGCATACTCCCTCCAAGATTTCTATGCTGTCTTTATTGTTGTGTTCTGAGGCTCATGCCAAGGCCTTGATTAAATTTCTGAAGACTGCTCATGTACCAAATGAGATTTCTGTAGACCAGTTTGAAAATTGTGTTGCACACTTGACCTATGATAATGGGTTAGGTTTCTCCGATGCTGATTTGACTCCTGCTAAGAGGGATCATAACAGGGCTCTACATATCTCTATTGAATGCAGGGGCACTACCCTGTCACATTTATTAATAGACAATGGTTCCTCGCTGAATGTGTTGCCCAAAGAAGTTCTGAATAAGCTTAGTCCTGAAGATGTTGTGTTGAAGCCCAGTAATATAGTGGTGAAGGCTTTTGATGGCTCGAGAAGAGTGGTGCATGGAGAAATTGATCTCCCAATAAAAGTAGGTTCTTAGGTCTTCAATGCTACTTTTTATGTGATGGATATTCGTCCTTCGTATTCTTGTTTGCTTGGGCGTCCCTGGATCCATGGGGCAGGTGCTGTAACCTCCACTTTACACCAGAAGCTGAGATATCCGGTAGAAGGAAAAGTTGTCACTGTTTACGGAGAGGAAGGATATATAGTTAGCCATGTGAACACCTTTAAATATCTTGAAGTGGAAGGTGAATATGTTGAAACTCCGTGCCAGACATTCGAAGTAGTTCCTTGGGTTGTTAATAATTATGAAGTTCCTCCTGTTGTCAAGAAAGTTCCTGTGGTTACCAGAGTACCTCCTACAATGGCCTCCCTCAAAGATGCTAGAGCTGTGGTGGATGAAGGTGGTTGTACTATTTGGGGTCAGCTTCCTGACATTCCTTACAAGTCTGAATATTTTGGTTTGGGTTTCACTGCAGAGTCCCAGAAGGCTGTTCGTCGTGCTCGTGCTGTTCGTATCACCAATCAGGGGATTATGAAAGATCAGATCAATGTTGTGGGTGACAATGATGAAGACTACAACTTGGATACTTGGATTTTTCCTACTGTGGGTGTTGGGCTCAGTAATTGGAAAGCTGAAGATGTTATTCCTATCTCCTTTAGTCAGGAGTAAATACTATTACTGTGTTGTTGCTTTTAAATTTGTAATTTTTGAACAATTGAACTCTTAAGCCTTGTGCCTTACCCGAGGCACAATGGTGTGCTTATTACGGGATGTCATTTCATTTGCATACTTCATTCAATAAAAATCAGTGGACGTTTCGTTTTCGTAAATATTGTGTTCCTTGTATTTATTTTCTTTTATTTTTGTTTTATCAGCTATGTGTTCTTACACACACCCACATCACTAAAATGCAGATCCTCATCCACTCTGGATCCTGTTGATAACAGTTCTACTATTGCCAATTATAATTTCGAGAATCCGATCTATCAAGCTGAAGACGGAAATGAGGACGATTGTGAAGTACCTGTAGAGCTTGCTAGGTTGTTACAACAAGAAGAGAAAGCTATACAGCCACATGAAGAGCCAGTCGAAGTTGTGAATCTGGGAACTGAAGAAAACAGGAAAGAAGTCAAGATAGGGGCTGAATTAGAGGATAGTGTCAAGAGCAGATTGATTCAGATGTTACATGATTATGTGGAGATCTTTGCTTGGTCCTATGAAGATATGTCAGGGTTGGATACAAACATTGTGGTTCACCGTTTACCAGTAAAAGAAGATTGTCGTCCAAAGAAGCAGAAGGTTCGTCGTATGCGTCCTGAAATGTCAGAGAAGATTAAAGCAGAGGTGATGAAACAGTTTGATGCAGGGTTCTTAGCTGTGACTTCTTATCCTCAGTGGGTTGCAAATATGGTACCAGTACCTAAGAAAGATGGTAAGGTACGTATGTGTGTGGACTACAGGGATTTGAACAAGGCCAGCCCCAAAGATGACTTTCCACTTCCTCATATTGACGTTCTGGTAGACAACACTGCTCAGCACAAGGTATTCTCTTTTATGGATGGTTTCTCTGGTTACAATCAAATCAAGATGGCACCTGAAGATATGGAGAAGACAACATTTGTTACACAATGGGGCACTTTTTGCTATAAGGTGATGCCATTTGGTTTGAAGAATGACGGGGCAACATATCAGCGTGCTATGGTGGCTTTATTTCACGATATGATTCATCATGAGATAGAGGTATATGTGGATGATATGATAGCCAGGTCCCAAAATGAAGAACAACATCTTGATCATCTGCATAAGTTGTTTAGGAGGTTGAAGAAATACAAGTTGAGATTGAACCCAAACAAGTGTACTTTTGGAGTTAGATCTGTTAAGCTCCTGGGTTTCATTGTCAGTGGAAAAGGTATTGAAGTGGATCCTGCGAAAGTGAAAGCTATACAAGAGATGCCAGCTCCCCGTACTGAGAAGGAAGTCAGAGGTTTCTTGGGACGATTGAATTACATTGCCAGATTTATTTCCCAATTAACTACTACCTGTGAGCCAATCTTCAAGCTGTTGAAGAAAGATCAAGTAATGGAGTGGAATGATGAATGCCAGACAGCCTTTGATGAAATCAAGAAATATCTCCTAGAACCTCCAATTTTGATGCCACCAATTGATGGAAGACCCTTTATTATGTACTTAACAGTATTAGACAACTCAATGGGGTGTGTTTTGGGGCAACATGACGACTCTGGTCGAAAAGAGCAGGCAATATACTACCTTAGCAAAAAGTTTATCGACTGTGAAATAAGATACTTACTGCTCGAGAAAACTTGTTGCGCTTTGGCATGGGCTGCTCGCCGACTAAGATAGTATATGTTGACTCATACTACCTTATTGATTTCAAAGATGGATCCAATCAAGTACATATTCGAGAAACCTGCTCTCTCCGGAAGAATAGCAAGATGGCAAATGATCTTGACAGAATATGATATACAGTATACTACTCAGAAGGCCATTAAAGGAAGTGTTGTAGCTGATCATTTGACTCATCAAGCAGTGGATGATTATCAGTCAATAAGTTTTGAGTTCCCTGATGAAGACATTATGATTATTACTAAAGAACCTGGACAATATGACGGACCTGAACAAGGATCCCGATGGACTATGGTTTTTGATGGAGCATCTAATGCACTTGGTAATGGTGTTGGTGTTGTGATCAGTTCCCCTGAAGGTTTTCATACCCCGATTATTGCCAGACTTTGTTTCTATTGTACTAATAATATGGCTGAGTATGAGGCATGTATCCTGGGTATCAAAGCTGCTATTGATATGAAGATTCAGTTCCTTGACGTGTATGGAGATTCAGCCCTGGTAGTAAGTCAGACCAAAGGAGATTGGGATACTAAACATGATAATCTCATTCCTTATAGAGAGCATGTTTTGTCTTTAATCCCGAATTTAAAAGAGATTACATTTGGACATATTCCACGAAGAGAGAATCAGTTGGCAGATGCCTTAGCCACCATGGCATCCATGTTTGAGATCAGCTGGGATGATGAAGCTCCCAAGATTACTATTGATAGATTTGAGAAGCCTGCATACTGCAATGAGATTGACACTGAAGAAGCAGGGGAGAAGCCTTGGTTCTATGAAGTGAAAAGATATCTTGAAGCTCAGGAGTTCCCTGAAGGGGCATCTGTCAAAGATAGGAAGTTTCTGAGAAGGTTTTTTGCTAAGTTCTTTTTTAGTAATGGATTTTGTACAAGCGCAATCATGATTCAACTTTGCTTCGATGTGTGGATAAGAAGGAAGCAACAGAGATTATGGAAGATATTCATGATGGGATCTTTGGCACTCATTCTAGTGGTCATACTATGGCAAAGAAGATATTGAGAGCAGGTTACTATTGGTCTACCAGGGAAGCTGACTGCTATCAACATTCCAGAACGTGTCACAAGTGTCAAATCTATGCTGATAAAGTACATATACCTCCATCACCATTGAATGTGTTGACTGCTCCTTGGCCTTTTGCCATGTGGGGCATTGATATGATTGGTAAGATCAAGCCTACAGCTTCTAATGGGCATCATTTCATCCTGGTCGCTATTGATTACTTCACGAAGTGGGTAGAGGCAGCTTCATTTGCATTTGTTACCAAGAATGTTGTGGCTCGATTCATTAAGAATAATCTCATGTGTAGGTATGGCATCCCTGAAAGGATTATTACTGACAATGGCTCTAATCTGAACAACACTGTGATTACTGATCTCTGCACGCAGTTCAAGATTAAGCATCACAACTTTTCTTCGTATCGTCCAAAGATGAATGGGGCAGTTGAAGCTGCTAACAAGAATATCAAGAAGATTATACAGAAGATGACTGTTACTTATAAGGATTGGCATGAGATGTTACCGTTTGCTCTTCATGGTTATCGTACTATAATACGCACTTCAACAGGGGCAACCCCATACTCCTTAGTCTATGGTATGGAAGCAGTTCTGCCCATTGAAGTTCAGATTCCCTCCTTAAGAATTATGAAGGATGCAGGCTTGGATGAAGATGAGTGGATTCAGACTCGACTTGACCAGATAAATTTGATTGATGAGAAGAGATTAGCAGCAATTTGTCATGGCCAGATGTACCAGAAACTGATGATCAAAGCTTTTAATAAGAAGGTTAAGCCAAGGTATATCAGGCTGGTGATTTGGTAATCAAGCGTATCATATTACCACAAGGTGATCCTAGGGGCAAGTGGACTCCTACATATGAAGGACCATTTGTAGTCAAGACAGTATTCTCAAGAGGTGCCATGATACTTACTACTATGGATGGTGAAGACTTCCCACAGCCTGTAAACACAGACATAGTTAAAAAATACTACGCATAAAAAGAGACCCGCTAGGTTGACTGGGCTAGGCAAAAATAAGGGCATCCTGGCGAACCAAAAGGGTTCGGGCAAAAATTAGGGATATATATAAAAAAAATGTGTACACCCGGCAAGTCGAAAACCTGAAAAGGCGGCTTGGGCAAAAAAGGGTATCCCGGTGGATTGAAAACCTGAAAAGGCAATCCAGGCAAAAGTTAGGGATTAAAGCGTATGACTATGTCTCGTTTGGATCACCCATGAAACTACAACCAGTTGTGCTACTTACTCAAGCTCGAACAGATAAAGCTCAACCCAAACGTTTCCGTCTCGACAGCAGAAGATGAGATACTTGAATATAATGGCAATAGTAGAATTGAAACTCAATAAGATTATTTCCCACATAACTGATTTTCTTGTTTTGTAAAATTTTATGATGAATTCCTCTTACTAGGATTTCTGTCTCCTTGTACAAACTTGCCTATGTATAGGTCACTTTGTGATATAAATAAAATACCATCTTTGAATCCAGATTTACTTTTACCCTATTTACATAAGCGAAACGTCCATTGGTTGTGTTTGAATGTATGTATGCTTTTGAATATGATTGATGTTTACCAGAAATGCATAAAATGCTTAATATGATTGATGTTTACCAGAAATGCATGAAAATGCAGTAATAGTATTTACTAAGGACGAATGAGAGAAGGAATTCAACGAAGCTTCGCCGGTTCATCCCTACCAGACAACTACAAATCCCCCAGTAGGGTAAATCCATCTTCATAAAAACTTCGAGTCACATTTCCCCGGGAATTTATATCCATCTCTTTTATCCTCATACGGATAGTCAGGAATTTATTCTTTCAACAGGAGTACGACGAACGAAGACGGGAGATTATGGATACCTTACTATTGAATGAAGACGGGAGGTTATGAATACTATATTATCAAACGAGACAGGAACGAGTTTCTCGTATTCTTCAACAACAAATCGGGATTTATTTTCCCTGGCCAGCAGTTGTTATATGAAGATATCCGGACGCTTCAAGCTACATGATGCATACATACATCATTTACATCATACCATAACATATATATCCATAAGTACATAATACATTACTTAAGTGCATCATACTATACATGCATACATAATGCATAAACTAATATTATCTTACTAATATTATACATCATGATATTTGTATCAAACTAATCTTGTTTTTCAGATTAATTCTCCAGCAGACAAACTTCATCAACAACTTGTTACCTTGGGCCGTTGTTTATCTTCCCAAAGGTTATCTCATTATCTTGGGACGTCGTTTATCTTCCCGAGGGCTATCTTGAGACGTCGTTTATCTTCTCAAAAGCCGTATTGTGACTTTGGGCCGTTGTTTATCTTCCCAAAAGTTATACTTATACCTCGGGACGTTGTTTATCCTCCTGAAAGCTATCATGACTTTGGGCCGTTGTTTATCTTCCCAAAAGTTATACTTATACCTCGGGACGTTGTTTATCCTCCTGAAAGCTATCATGACTTTGGGTCGTTGTTTATCTTCCCAAAAGTTATACCTTTACCTTGGGCCGTTGTTTATCTTCCCAAGTACCCTATCATGACTTTGGGCCGTTGTTTATCTTCCCAAAAGTTATACCCTTACCTTGGGCCGTTGTTTATCTTCCCAAAGGTAATGTTGGGACGTTGTTCATCTTCCCAAAAGCTACATCTTCATACTTTGGACTACTTTATTCTCCAAGAGGTATATTTGAAGAGTTTTTTTTTCAAGTGGCATCTTTAAGCCCACTCAAGCATCTACAGCTAGTCATCAGTATCACTCTATGCACCAGTGAGTGCAAATTTTTGGGCTTTTGTGTTCAATCCCCTTCAACCTTCCAGGTCACGACTGGCACATACACCAATCTAACCCCTCAGGTTTCAGAAAATTGAACAGGGGCAGCTGTTGCACCCCAAAATTTGCCCTCACAAGACAAGACTTTGTGTACTAAGAGGCTCACAAGGTTCACAAGATTCACAAGATATCTTATGAGGTTCACAAGGTTCACAAGACATCTTATGAAGTTCACAAGGTTCACAAGACACTTTATGAGGTCCACATGACATCTTATGAGGTTCACAAGGTTCACAAGACATCTTATGAGGTTCACAAGGTTCACAAAGTTCACAATTAGTCAGAAGATTTGACAATCCCCTCAGACAATGCATCCTCCTAAGCGTGCATCCTAAACTAGGGTTTTGACTTTAATCAGGCTAAATGAACTTCCAAGACTTCAAGTGAGCTTCATAACATCTTATATGTGTTTAAGAATCCCCATGACAAGTTTTAAGACTTTTCTCAAAGGTTTGCTCAGTCAGATGATCAGATAGGTCAAAATCAGTCAAAGTAGTTAAAAAGTCAAACTGAGGTCAACTGTGGTCAAACCAAAGTCAAACTTCATGATTTTTTGTCAACATCAATTATATGAAGTAAAATTAATCATTTGATCAAGGGTTGATCATGATTCATCAAGGATATTTCAGATCATCAAGAATCAGAGGTTTCTAAATTAGGGTTTCCTCAGGAAAAGTCAATTGAACTTTGACCAGCCATAACTTTCACATGATTCATAAAATTTTTCCCATCCAAAGCTCATTTTGAATGAAATTGAATTCTCTACAACTTTGTGTCTCACAAGCCAAGCCCAAAAATGCTTCATTTGGAAGATATGAGCTAAGACATTACAGGTCCTTTTAAAAGTCAACAAAAAGTCAACAACTTCAAAAGAGCATAACTTGAGAATGGTAAAAGATATGGACATGAAACCAATGGGGTTGATTAGAGGACTCTTTAAGATTTCCAAAATGACCAAGAACACCCTCATGGCATTAAAATTGAAGGATTTGTGCCCTTGCAAAGTTGGGAAATTTTTGGGAGGTTTATGAAGCAAATAGGGCTTTAAAACCAATTTCTTCCAAATGGGCTTGCAATTTTGTGATCCAAACTTCAACAGGACATCATGCACGACCCAATCCTCATTTATTCAGATTTTTATTATTTTTTATTTTATTTATTTTGATTTTATTCATTTAAAACCATTATAAATTAAAATAAAATATATAAATCAAATATTTGAGTGAGATATTGTTTCTAGAAAGTCATAAACATGGATTGGATCAGATTGTTATGCAATTTATGGTGATTGTCTTAAGATAGAAAGGTTATATCAAAGAATATATGAAATTCAAGGCATGATCTTTTTCAATCTTCCATGACCAAAATATCCAAAGGATAGCCCAATATTTTGACCTAATTTCATCTACTATATGTACACAAACTCATCACAATGCAATGGACACGATTTTGCTGCCTCAAGAGTAAGTTTCAATCTTCAAAAATTCATCAAAAACTCACAATTCGGATTCTTCCTTAAAAACACTTTCAAGACAATTTGAAGTTGAAGCTTGTGATGGATTCTGGGCAAAAATCTTGGAGAAACAGTGGATAAATCGTTAGATGCCATCTTAGGGTTCATACCTTATGATTTAGGGTTTTCTGATTTAATGGATATTAATGCATTTTGAAACCATAGATCAATTCAGTGAAGTGCAGGGATCATGTTTGTGCTAACAATTTGACAAAATCATGTATATTTGGCCGTGTATGGAATTCGCAGGTTCAAGAATGCAAGAAGATCCGCAGGAAATTTCCCAGTAAGGAGATGAAGTCAGCGCGCCAAAATCTTTATTCAAATATTTGATATAATATTTTATGTTTTATTGTTAATATTATTTCAGAACAATTAGCCTGGCTCAGTTGGTTTGTGTATGCGCGTTTGAAGTTGATGGTCCTAGGTTCGAATCCCCCAGGCCATTTTGCATTGTTTTTTTGTTTTTTTTTTTAGGATTTTACAGGTGAAGAAACAAAACCTGATGGTATTCACTCCATATCACATGCGCGCGCATAGCCTAGTGGCTGGCTTCTTGGTCTTGAAGGAATAAAGCCTAGGGCCTGGGTTTGAATCCCAGCCCCAGGTATGTTTTGTTCATATTTTTTTCCATTTTATTTTTGTTTAATATATATTATAATTAATTCAATTAATGTTAAATAATTAAAATAAAATGTTTATATTATTTTGTATGATTTCAAATTCATATTTTGTTTCTTAAATTTAAACTTTATTAAAATTACTTAATATTTATCTTATTATATATTATATTATTTTGTATAAATAAATTAATTATATTAAAACCTAATTATTTTTATATAAACCCTAATATTTCATATAAAACCCTAATTCTATTTTCTAAACTCATGAACCCTAATTTATTTTGAAAAACCCTAATTATTTTATAAATATTAATATTTGTATATAAATGTTAATTATGTTTATTTATTTTTATTATTTGTTGTTTATATTATCATTATACATAGTTTTATATAAATAATGTAAATAGTTTAATTAAGTAATTAATCCTAACTTATTTTTCTAAATAATTAAAAAAAAAACTTAATTTTATTTTTATGAATATAATTTATTATTTGTACATGTTTATTTAATTATAATTAGCAAGGATTTTTATAATATGCATATAAATTTAAATCATTGAGTATATATTACTTATTAGTTATTTCTTTTATTAAATTCTCTTAAAAAATATTATTTATCTAATTTTGAACTGTTAATTTATTTATTTATTATGATGCTAATTTTTTCATATTATGCTTATTTATTTTTGCTTATTATTACTAACCCTCTTATATTTATTTATTTTTAGTTATTACTACTAATTCATTTAATTATTTATTTGCTTATTTTAATTATTTTTAATTATAATGTAATTGTATCCAATATGTAATAGTTGTAGAATAATTTTCATTATTTATTTTTAATTGCTATGGTTAGTAAAATAGGGAGTGTAAAACATGTTTGTATGTAAAATTGAATTTAGATCATTAACTTAAAGATAAATATCTGAATTGGTACACTCACACACGTAAGTCGATCCTGGATCGCCATCTCACTTCTTAAGGGTTACCTCTCAAGTTGCCTAAACAAAAGGTCAAGTAAGGTGTAAAGCAAAGTCCCTCATCTTATATCATCTAGTCCCTTAATAGATAAAAAGATCAAGTCCCTTCGTGGTTGCCTTCGTAATGATCTTGTCCCTTTCGAATAAAGATGATAAGTCCCTTCGAATTGCTTATACACTTTATAATTGCCTAAATAACAGCTGTCCCTTCACTTGTCCCTCATACATCCAAGGTAATGACTACCTATTCCTTAATAATAGGGATAGTCTTACCATTTAAAGGATATTTAAGAACAGAAAAGACTTAACTTAGGGTAGGTTCCTCTTATGTACTTGCTCACTTTTCAAAAACATTTCAAACACTTCACATTTTCAAACAAATTTTCAAAACAAAGACTTTATATATATCCGTACATGGATCATTATAAAGTACTTAAGAAAATTTCTATTCACACACTTCACATTTCAAAAACATTTTAAAGTGAGCTAAGTAACTAAGAGCCCATGGATAACCATGGATGTAAAGGGTGCTAACACCTTCCCTTTACATAACCTACCCCCCGAACCCAAAAATCTTTTAAAGGTCTTTCCTGTTCTTTTATGCCTTTCCTTTGGATAAAATAAAAGTCGGTGGCGACTCTTGCTATCCGCAACATTTAACTAAAGTCAGTTCTCCCACCGTGTTACATGTTGCTAACATTGTACCTGTGCCTAAGAAGGATGGCAAGGTGAGGATGTGTGTGGATTACCGGGACCTGAACAGAGCCAGCCCGAAAGATGACTTCCCATTACCTCACATTGATGTATTGGTTGACAATACGGCTCAATTCTCGGTGTTCTCCTTCATGGACGAATTTTCAGGATATAATCAGATCAAGATGTCACCTGAAGACATGGAGAAGACAACTTTCATCACACCCTGGGGCACATTATGTTATAAGGTGATGTCGTTCGGACTAAAGAATGCTGGTGCCACTTATCAACAGCCTATGGTAACATTATTCCATGACATGATCCATAAAGAAATTGAATGTTATGTGGATGACATGATTGCCAAGTCCCTCACAGAAGAAGACCACCTGGTGAATCTGTTGAAGCTATTCAAGCGTCTGAGGAAGTACCAACTGAAGCTAAACCCCAACAAATGCACATTCGGGGTGCGATCCGGTAAGCTGCTGGGATTTATTATGAGTGAAAAGGGAATTGAAGTTGACCCTGATAAAGTCAAAGCCATCCAAGGGATGCCTGCACCAAAGACTGAGAAAGAGGTTCGAGGGTTCCTAGGTAGGTTGAACTACATTTCGAGGTTCATATCTCACCTTACTGCAACCTGTGAATCTTTGTTCAAATTGTTAAGGAAAGAACAAACGGTCAGATGGAATGAAGACTGCCAGAAGGCTTTTGACAAAATCAAGGAATACTTACAAGAGCCTCCAATCCTTATGCCTCCAGTTGAAGGAAGACCTCTAATCATGTACTTGACAGTATTAGAAGGGTCAATGGGGTGTGTGTTGGGCCAGCATGACGAGTCTGGTCGAAACGAGTATGCAATATACTACCTAAGCAAAAAGTTTACCGACTGTGAACAACGTTATTCACTGTTCGAGAAAACTTGATGTGCTTTAGCGTGGGCTGCTCGCCGACTAAGGCAGTATATGTTGACCCACACTACCTTATTGATCTCAAAGATGGACCCAGTTAAGTACATATTTGAGAAGCCAGCGCTTACCGGACGGGTTGCAAGATGGAAAATGATCCTCACAGAATATGACATTCAATACACATCTCAAAAAGCCATCAAGGGCAGTGTATTGTCTGATTATCTAGCTGAGCAACCCATTGATGATTACCATCCTATGAGATTTGATTTCCCTGATGAAGACATCATGTTCATAAAAGCAAAAGATCACGAAGAGCCTGTTCACACTGAAGGGTCTGACCCAGAAGAAGAATGGACTATGATGTTTGATGGGGCCGTTAATATGAATGGTCGTGGTGTTGGTGCAGTACTTATTACACCTAAGGGAGTTCACATGCCTTTCTCGGCAAAACTCACCTTTAACTGAACTAACAACGAAGCTGAATAGGAAGCTTGTATTATGGGTCTTGAGGAAGCCATTGACCTCAGGATCAAGACTTTAACTGTATTCGGAGATTTAGCTCTGGTAATCAATCAAACCAATGGCAAATGGTATACTCACCAGGAGCATCTAATACCTTACCGGGATTATACAAGAAGGTTGCTTACATTCTTCACAACAGTCAAGCTTGAGTATATCCCTCGAGATGAAAATCAATTTGCAGATGCTCTGGCTACCATTTCATCCATGATCAAAGTTCAAGCTGCCAACTTTGTGCCTCGGATTTCAGTATCCAGACTTGATAGACCAGCATACGTATTCTCTGCAGACCTGGCCAAAGATGATAAGCCTTGGTCCCACGACATCAAATGCTTCTTGGAGGATCAAACATACCCCCCTGGGGCATCATCCAATGATAAGAAGACATTAAGAAGGCTAGCTGGTAGTTTCTTCCTGAATGCTGATGGTTCCTTGTACAAGAGAAACTTTGATATGGTACTCCTCAGATGTGTTGATAAAACAGAGGCAGATTTATTGATGCACGAGGTGCACGAAGGATCTTTTGGTACCCATGCTGGAGGGCATGCAATGGCTAAAAAGTTGCTAAGATCAGGATACTACTGGATCACAATGGATGCAGACTGTTGTGCTTACACCAAGAAGTGCCATAAATGCCAGATTTATGCAGATAAGGTGCATGTGCCTCCAAATCCTTTAAATGTAATATCTTCACCTTGGCCCTTTGCCATGTGGGGCATTGACATGATAGGCAAGATCGAACCGACTGCTTTAAATGGCCACAGATTCATCCTGGTAGCCATTGACTATTTTACCAAGTGGATTGAAGCAGCTTCATATGCAAATGTCACCAAGCAAGTGGTAGCCCAATTCCTGAAGAGAGACATCATCTGTCGGTATGGAGTACCCAAGCGAATCATTACTGATAATGGTTCCAACTTTAATAACAAAATGATGGCAGAACTGTGTCGGGACTTCAAGATCCAACACCACAATTCTTCTCCATACAGGCCAAAGATGAATGGCTCTGTTGAGGAAGCTAACAAGAATATCAAGAAGATTGTGCAGAAGATGGTGGTCACATACAAAGACTGGCATGAAATACTACCATTTGCCTTGCATGGGTACCGCACGTCAATCAGAACATCCATTGGGGAAACACCTTATCAGCTTGTGTATGGTATGGAGGCAGTTTTACCTGTTGAAGTTGAATTACCCTCCTTACGGGTATTGATGGATGTTAAGCTGAACGAAGCAGAATGGGTCTGATCCCGGTAAGAAAAACTGAATCTGATCGAGGATAAGAGATTAGCTGCAATCTGTCATGGGCAGTTATATCATAAAAGAATGAAGAAAGCCTTCGATCAGAAAGTCAGGCTTCGAGAATACCAAGTAGGAGATCTTGTGCTGAAGAGACTCCTTCATCCTCATACAGACCACAGGGGCAAGTGGACTCCGAATTACGATGGTCCGTTCATAGTAAAGAAAGTTTTCTCCGGTGGAGCACTGATGCTCACTACTATGGATGGTGAAGACTTCCTGTCTCCTGTGAATTCAGATGCAGTTAAAAAATACTTCGCATAAAAAGACCCGCTGGACATAAAAACAGAATGTAAGTCCAGGAAAAAATAGGGCATCCCGACGAGTCAGAAACAGAATAAAAGACTCGGGCAAAAGTTAGGGAAATTATAAAAAAAATGTACACCCGCTGAGTTGAAAAGCCACATTGGACAGCTCAGGCAAAAATGGGTATCCCGGTGGATTGAAAACCTGAAAGGGCGATCCACGCAAAATAAGGGAATAAGCGAACAACTGCATTCTGAACTCGTCTGTATCACTTACAACATGGCAAGCTCGAAAGGTTAAAGCATCGGTCAGAATCAACCTTCTTCAAAAAGCAGGATGAGAAGAACGTCAATGTCATACGAGTCATAGCAAAAGGGGAAGCGCACTGAAGCGTCATCAACATTGCCATCACTTTACTTTTCTCAATTTATAACAATCTCCTCATTTCAGGGGATTTGTTTCTTTGACTGTACTTGCCAATTCAGGGCACCCCAAATTAATAAAATCAGATCTTCAGTTACATTTTGCCTCGTACATTTTTATCTTTATTTGCAAAAATGTCCGATGTCTTTAATATAATGATTGCATAAATACAGATGCATCTTTTCTAAATAACATACTAGCGGGAAATGTATTTGCTCTCGGGAGTGTCTAATTCCTATGATGGAATCTGGTAAGAGACACCTCGAGGTACTTGTATATTTTCTTTGTCATAACCGGATCGCAGGTATGCAAAACACAAACGCGGGGCATGAAGGCTTCTCCCCAATCATTACTTACTCAGCACATCTTCTAAACAATTCTCCCCATCAGAGTTGCCGGGCATTATTTCTCCAACACATCTTTCAAACAATACCAGGAGGGGCTCATTTCCCCACCTGAGTTGTCAGATATCCTCATCCTCAGCAGGATCCCCACAGGAATCATTAGGAAGATCGTTCAGTGATCATTCCTCCCCAACCAAATGCAAAGAAAGGGAATCATCTCCCCACAAAGTTTCAACCTCTATCCAGAAGAGCAATGTCTGAAGATCTCACGATAAATTGGCGGAAGCTTCCACAAGACCCCGGTTGGGCTCCTGATTGCCAAGATAGGTCTATCAGTGACTTATTTCCCCAAGCGGAGTCATACAGATATATCAATGATCTTTTCTCCCTAGCTGGGACACTCCTTCAAGCAAATCAGCCAGAGATCTTCACAGCAACGGGATCCGAATCCCGGATCGGTATCTTTTGCATAATTATAGCATTCGCATCATATTTTCCAAAGCGTAGCATTCTGTTTAATACAGAGCATTACGGCAAAAATCAAACATATGGCATAATCACAAGCCATGTTTTGAATCAGTCACCTGTGAATATTGACATCCCATTAATAATATACAAGACACCTCTTAAAATTCCCGACAGAATGCCAAAGCATTTTCTTTGCATTTCCCAGATACAGATACATGCTCCTTTTGGCACTCGTCCGTGCCCTCTTTCCCCAGAAAGTCGCCGGAACACTTTCCACAAGCAGATACTTATACATTACAGATAATCTTCGACACTCGTTTGTGTCGTATCCCCAGCAGAAAGCCAAAGCGTCCCCTTTGCACTCACAAAAACATATTAATACACTCTCTTGACACCCGTCCGTGTTACCTATCCCTAGCACAGTTGCCTAAACACTTGTTTATAATACACCTCTTCCGATACCCGTCCGTGTCATCCTATCCCCTAAGATCTTCGGAATATCTCTTATAACTTGTACACCTCCCTTTGCGATACTCGTTCGTACGATCCTATCCCCAGTGAGTTGAACACTCGTTTGTGTCTCAATCATACTTTTTACTCATAACAGATACTCGTCCGTATCTTGTGCACACCTATTTCCCCTCAGAGTCGACACTCGTCCGTGTTATTTGTTAACTGGATGATACTCGTTCGTATCACCATCCCCGAACATGCGTCAGCGTTTGTTTCTACAGATTTTCGTCTGTATCATGGTCCTAAGGATGCTCGTCCGCATATTTAATCTATACACAGAGTCAAAACACTTGTACCTTTCTTGCATTGAATGTAGACACTCGTCTGTATCTACTATTCCCCAGAAGGGCTCCTAGTAAATTCTTGGCAAAATTTCCTTTCTATCTGACATTCGGCCTATGTCATGATACTTCCGGCAGCCGTACCCTACCAGGTGATCGTCCTTCACCTTGTCGATGATCGTCCTTCATCGTTTCCCCAACGGAGTCTCCATTATTGGAATCCTTTTTTATCTGGCATTCGTCCTATGTCGTGATATTTTAGCAGCCGTCCCCTACCCGGTGATTGCCCTTCACCCTTCCGATGATCGTCTTTCATCACTCTTATCCGATGGTCGTCCCCATCGTTGATTCTGTTATCTGACATTCATCCTATGTCATGGTAAAACCCGAAAGCAGCCGTACCTTGCTAGGTGATCTTCCTTCACCTCTTGATGATCGTCTTTCATCATGCTTATCCGATGATCGTCTTCCATTGTCGACCTTTTTTGTCCGGCATTCATCCTATGTCGTGATACTTTTGGCAGCCGTACCCTGCCAGGTGATCGTCCTTCACCTTAGATGACCGTCCCTCATCGTATCCCCGACAGAGCAGCCGTCCCCTGCTAGGTGATAGTCCTTCACCTTTTATGACCGTTCCTCATCATTTTACTTCTTCAACCTGATGGTCGTCCCCATCATAATCCCTTTATTTCCCCAGCATGTCGGCCGCCCCCGTCATTGCTTTATCCCCAGCAGTCATCCTCTTCTCGACGATCGTCCTCCGTCGCCCGTAATTTATAATCATACTTTACTCCCTTTTACAATCTATATCCCTTTTCTTCTTCATTCAGTGAGTGCAAATTTTGGACTGTCTCTGGTATTCAACCACAAGCTATCTTGTTTGCATGTTAAGCCGTCACTTACATCCTGCACAGCTAACTCATGTTTGAATAGGGACAGCTGTAAACACCCCAAATTTGCCCTCACTCATTTCCCCATGGCTTGTGGCCTTTTTTGCATAAGTTCAATCATGTCATCTCACATTGCAATTTTTTGCTTCACTGCATGGTTTCAAAGTCATCTGCATCTAGGGTTTGTGATCGGAGCAATCCCTGAGCTATCTGAGCCACTCCAAAGGTCATCAATCATCTCAAGAGGGTCCATGTATTTTCAAGCATCATATTATATCCTCCCAAGATCAGAGAAGTCAAGAATCACAAGAACTGAGGAAGGTATGGAAGCAGAGCCAAGCTTAACTGCACAGATGACCTAAAATTAGGGTTTTGGTTTCAGAGGCCATAACTCCAAATTTTTTGGTCATTCTTGTTTCTATTGGTCTCTATATGATATGAGGATCATGCATACCAATTTTCATGAAGAAATTCAATGAGGAAGGCATCTGATCAATAAATGACTTCTTGAACAAGTCAGTGCAAAATCAGGGCATCTGAGGCCCCCAATCATCCAACCAAAGGGTCTTATCCATCATTTTGGGTGTATAAGATCTTTATTTGATCTTAGAAGAGGTTATAAGTTCACAAAATTGAAGAATTTCAAGCCATTTGCAAAGTTGCCATTTTGGGAAAGTGACTTGTAATGCAAAATTGCCATTTTGGGAAAGTTTTTCAACCTCCTCTTTCCCAACCAAAAATGCTTCAAACGAAAAATTCTTGGTCATGAAAGTTGTAGATTGGATCATTGCCTTTTCAAAAAGTACAAGAACTTGATCTAATTCATCATAGAACTCAATTTATGGCCTTGCAAAGTTGGGAAAAATCACAAAATTTCACTTGTGCACCAAAGAGGGAAGTTTGCAAAAACACTTGCCAAAGCATTTTGTGACCTCAATTTGACTTCTAAGTATTTCACAAACATCACACATGACCTATAATTCAGAATTGCACAAAGAAATCCCAAGTTTCATGCCTTGAACATCAAGATTTCCTAAAAGGGGCAAAACATCACATAATTGCAAAACACCCCATAACTTTCTTCTCTCTTGCTGAATTGCTTCAAGAATGGATTTGTGGACCTCCATGAAGTCAGTTGCGCAATGACATGCCTAAGGGTCAGCTGTGTTCTTTCCCATACCTCAAGTACAAGTCATGTTGACATTTTTGCAACTTGCCCATACCAATCAACATAGGCCACCACCCACCCTCTGACCTATCCCAGCATGATATGTGTACCAAAAGCAAGCCATTCCATAACATAACACAGGCTGAAACCTCCAAGAACTCATCAATCCCAAAAACTCCCTCTTATGCAAAAGCCTTCGAAATTCATAGCTCAGCCATCAAACCTACAAACTTTTTCCACCATCCAACTCCATAATCATCACTGATCATTTCCCACCCTTCATTTTGCCCTAAAACACCCTGAATCAAAAACACGATTTTGACATTGCTTGAACTGAATTTCTACCAACTTCATTTAGAGCCCATATAAACTCCAACCAAGCATCACAAACTCTTCAGGAGGATCATTGGAGCTGATTTGAAGCAAAGAAGCAGCCAACCAGTGCCATTTTCGAAAGCTTCAGTTCAAGTATCATCAAGAACATTTTTTCCAGAAATGATTTCTTAAGTTCTTAGATTGTTCTCCTTGCTTCACTGATCACACTGCACCTTTTGGTTTTGAAAATGATTCAGTTTTAAGCATGTATGAAGCTTCTGAAATTTCTGAGAAATTTTCTGTTTTGCTTTGAATCTCTCTGTTCATGTGAAATAAATTCTGTTTGATGTTTGATTCTTGTTTAGAATGGGGTGGGGATCATTTCTGGAGAGTTTAAGGGCTTAGGGTTGCGTATTGAGAGAGATAGCATGAGGGGATAGCCAGAGAAGATGACCGGAACACTGTTCCGGTCACCTGAAAGTGATTAGGGTTCAGATTATGGCTTAATTGTGTAATTAGCGTAGTTTGAATTCTGGCCCTTGGATAGCGCGCGAAGTCAATTCCCTCCTTTTTCCATTTGAATCTGGGCCACTGGATCAACATACTTCCATTAATTCACATTTTAATTTCATTTTAATTGCGTTTCTTTTTACATTTTATTAAAAATAGCAAAACACTTTCAAAAATCTTTATCTTTTGCATTTCCCTTTCAAATATTTTTCTCATTCTGAAAATAATTTTTATTTTATTTTTTGCATAAATTTCGTATTTTTAAAATATTTAAATTTTTATTTTAATTAACTAATGAGAATTAATTAATTAAAATACCATTTAAGTTTCTAAAAATCACCAAAAAAATCACATTGCATCTTGATACATTTAGAGACATTATCAAACCCTTCACACAAATTTCTTTTTGGTTCTTGACTTATTTTGACATTTTTCTTTGGATTTAAGGTTCTAAAAAATCAATATTTTTGCCCTAACTTAGAAAAATCCTTTCTGTCTAACCATGAAGAGTTTGATGATGGTTCTTTTTGTATTGTATTCCTCTTGTCATGTAGTTTCTAGGATAAAATTGGCATGAATATATTCTTCATTTTCAATTTGTTTTGCATTTATCATTGAGAGGTATCTTAAAACCCTAGCAAACTTGGGAAAATCATAACTTCTTTTGGGTTAAGAGTTAGGTCTTCCCCTTTGGGCAGTGGACTTGTATAGGTTTAGGGTACCTTTGATCCCATTTTCAATTTTTTATCTTGTCATTTGCTTCTGATTTTGAATTTTACTTTGTATCTTGTGCATAAACCTTAATTTTTGCCTTCATTTGCATTCATCCTTTATATGCTTGCATACATGAGCTTGCCATAACATCTTGTGCATCCACATGACATGTAAGACATCTTAGTACATATTAGAATCATGTTTGATCATTGCATCATTCATTTTCCATGCTTTTTCTTTCATTTGATGTCATAAGTTTTCATGAACTTTCATGGTTCTTACATGTTTCATTTGCATCCTCCTTGTTTGTATAATCATCCACATCACATGACATGATTTCATACCATCCCATAGCATCTTTTGCCTCATGATATGCTTCTGATTTTGGTTGGCATCCTTGCATCTCATCTCATTTTCATTTCACTCCATTCCTTGTTGCTAACTTTTCAGGTGGTAAGTGTTTGAGAAGTGAATTTGCCTTCACTTCTCATAAATCTCTTCTCATCTCTCTTATGCATTCATTGCTGCATTTTATTTGTGGATTAGAATGAGCTTGCTCATTCATGCTCTTTCCTCTCTCTCTTTCTTCAAAACAACTTGTCTTCTTAAGTGAAGCAAGTTGTCTTGCTTCTTCTTGTTTCTCTTCTGCTTCTTCCTTGATGGCTTTTCCTTGAAGATCTTTTGCAAGCCTCATAAACCCTAGGAACACCCAAGCATGATCACAATTAGGGTTTGATTAGTCCCCCATTAGTTTTTCCTTTGTGTCATCTTTGTGTCTTCTCGTCTCATCTCTTAAATCAGGGACTAAACCTTAAGGCTTTAAGGCTTTGTGATTAGGGTTATGCATGTATCCTTCTATTAGGATGGAGTGTATAACTTTAATCCTAAGTGTTAAACCCTTAATGTGTTTAAATCCTTTAATCAATCCATCTAATAATCACTAAGACATTAAGCTTGTAACTTGGGGGGTTCTAATTCTTCCTTAAATGGTTAAGAAGGACTAACCCTAGTGTTAATGGACAAGTCCCCCTCAAGTTGTCTTACAAACCATAAAATTCACTTCTTAATCTTACCATTAACTAAAATCCATTTTAATAAAGGCTTTGTTTTGTCATGAGGTTAATCCCTAATCATGGATTAAGTTGAGGAACCTTCCTTAGCTTAAATGTTCTCATCTATTATCCTTCTATTAGGATGGTGTAATGGGTCCATTAAATCCTTGATTATGGCTTAAACTCATTATTTAACACTAAACAAAAACTCCAAAACATCTAAATAAATGCAAGTAGGTTAATGATCTTAATCCTACATCATGGTGATTAAGTGTGAGGTGCTTAATTCAAACTTAAAGTATTCTCATTATCCCTAATCAGAGGGAAGATGTGATGAGTTTACTAACTCTTGGTTTAGGCTTAAGCTCATTTTCTTATGACAAACTCCAAAAGCAATAAAAGACTGAAAACTCAAAAACAAACAATAATCGTCTCCTCCGGGATTCTTTTCTCATCATCTTCACTCACAAATGAGAACTCGCTTCTTCCGTCTAATGCAAGACAGTTTGCACCTGAGCCAGACATGTCATACACTTGAGCATAGACAAGCAAGCAGTTCACAAGTCAATTTATCTTTCAGTCTCTTTGAGTCGAACTACGGTGTTCTGACTTCCTCATTGCACAAGAAGATACGTAGGCATAACTTAACGGTTATCGAACAAAAGTTTCTGTATATTCCCCCTCCTCCAGCATCATTCTTTTAGCCTCATAATCTTGAGCATTGCACTCTCTTCTTGCACTGACACCTTACATATTTCACATCACATTTCTTTTGCACTGACACTTGCATTCTTTTCCGGTTTTGATGCACAAATAGCACTGACATTATCCCTTTAAACACAAATCTTTTAAGCGTGGAACCCGTCGAGTACGGCGGACAATCTGGGTGCTAATACCTTCCCAGGTTGTAACCAACCCCCTTTATCAGTTTCTCTGGTTCACAACCGTCTTATCCATCTTTTCTTAGGTTTATGCAGCATTACCTTTCCTTCGGGATAAAAATGCCTAGCTGGCGACTCTTTTCTTTTCAGTTCACCCTTGTGTGTTCTCTCCTCTTCGCCGACCGTTCGCGTCTGTACCCCATTTGACCTAGCCTCATTTGGTGGGAGCGACAGTGAGTGAAGATGATGAGAAAAGAATCCCGGAGGAGACGATTATTGTTTGTTTTTGATGTTTTCAATCTTTTATTGCTTTTTGTGTTTGTCATAAGTTAATGAGCTTAAGCCTAAACCAAAGGGTTAGTAAACTCATCACATCCTCCCTCTGATTAGGGGTAATGAGAATACCTTAAGTATGAAGTAAGCACCTCACACTTAATCACCATGATGTAGGATTAAGATCATTAACCTACTTGTAATTATTTAGATGTTTTTGGAGTTTTTGTTTAGTGTTAAGCAATGAGTTTAAGTCATTATCAAGGATTTAATGGACTCATTACATCATCCTAATAGAAGGATAATAGATGAGAGCATTTAAGCTAAGGAAGATACCTCAACTTAATCCATGATTAGGGATTAACCTCATGACAAAACAAAGAATTTATTAAAATGGATTTTAGTTAATAGTAGGATTAAAAGGTGAATTTTATGGTTTGTAAGACAACTTGAGGGGGACTTGTCCATTAACTCTAGGGTTAGTCCTTCTTAACCAATTAAGGAAGAATTAGAACCCTAATGCAAGGCCCAAGTTACAAGTTATTGTCTTAGTGATTATTAGATGGATTGATTAAGAGATTTAAACACATTAAGGGCTTAACACTTAGGATTAAAGTTATACACTCCATCCTAAGAGAAGGATGCAGGCATACCCTTAATCACAAAGCCTTAAAACCTTAAAGGTTTAGTCTCTAATTATGAGATAAGAAGATAGACTCAAAAGAAGACACAAAGGTAAAAATAATAAGGGACTAATCAAGACCCTAATTGTTATCATGCTTGGGTGTTCCTAGGGTTTATGAGGCTTGCAATAGATCTTCAAGAATAGCCACCAAGGAAGAAGCATAAGAAAGGAGAAGAAGCAGAAGAAACAAGCTAACTTACTTCACTTAAGAAGATAAGTTAATTGAAGAAAGAAAGTGAAAGAGGGACATGAATGAGCAAGATCACTTTAAAGAAAAAGCAAAATGCAGCAATGAATGCATAAGAGAGATGAGAGGAGAAATGAGAAGTGAAGGCAAGTTCACTTCTCAAAGTACTTACCACCTGAAAAGTTAGTATGAAGAAATGAAAATGAAATGTATGCAAGGATACAAACCACAACCAGAAGCATGTTCATGATGCTAATGCTTCTAAGAGATTATGCAAAGGCATGCCAAGTTCAATGGATGGTCATACAAGTGATGATAATGCACATGAAGCATGAAGGAAGCATGAAAGTTCATGAATGTTCATGGAATATAATGAATGCAAAACATGTCAAATGGATGAAGAAATTATCAAGCATGATTCTAATGTGTCCTATGATGTCTTAAGAGTCATGAGAGTGTATGGAATGCCATGGCAAGTTCATGGGTGAATGCATATGCAAGATGTATGCAAATGAAGATGAGAAATTAGGGTTTTCATTCAACATGAGATGCAAAAGTCAAAAACAAAAGCAAATGACAAGATAAAAAATTGAAAATGGACTCAAAGGAACCTTAACCCCATATAATATCACACCCCAAAGGAGGAGACCTAACTATTAGCCCTAAGGAAGTTATGAATTTTCTAAGTTATCTAGGGTTTTAAGGTACCTTAAGGGAAGAAATGCAAATTAAATAAAAAATGCAGAAGAAATTTGTGACAAAATTATTCTAGATACTAAATGTCAAATGAAGATCAATGCAAAATGAACCATTATCATACCATTCATGGTTAGGCAGAAAAGAATTCTTGAAGTTAGGGTTCAAAAATAGGAATTTTATGAACCCTAAATTCAAGAAAATTGTCCAAGATGATTCAAAACCAAAAATAAATTTATATGGGTGGCATGACAATGTTTCTAAATGTCCTAAAATAAAATGTGAATTTTTTTGGGATTTTTAGAAACCTAAATGATATTTTAATTAATTAATTTCCATTAATTAATTAAAATAAACATTTAAATGTTTTAAAAATGATTTTTAGATGCAAAAAATAAAAATAAAAATATTTTTGGATTAAGAAAATTATTTGGATGCAAAATGCAGAATAAAATATTTTTTGGAATTTTTTAGCTATTTTAAATAAATGTTGTAAATTAAATAAGGAAAATTCAAATAAAAATTAAATAAAACAGAAGTATGAGCAATCAAGGGCTTGGATTGAAACTGGGAAAATAATGGTTGACTGCGCGCCACATCTGATGGTCCATATTCAAATCCACTTAATCCTAATTAATTAAATAAATAATCCTGATTAAATTTAAATGGACTAATCTCAACCATTCATCTCACGCGGGAACTAAAGATCCAAGGGTCCCTATTTAAACTTAGCCCTAACCCTAATTAGTCATTAATCACTTTCAGGTGGCCGGAAAAGACCTTCGGTCGTCTTCTCCGGCCACACCTCCCCTGAGCAAACTCAAATCTTCATCTCTAGGTTATTTCTGGAGCTCTAAAGCTCTAGATCAACTCCCATCATCTCCCTGAACTCGAATCCACCCTCAAAACAAATTTATAATCACTCATAAACAAGATTCGAATTAAATATTAAAAATGGCAAAACTTTCAGAACATTCATACAAACTCAATTCTTAACCATTTTCGAAAATACGAAGCTCAGAGTGATCAGTGAAGCATGCTTTTTCACATTGTAACATAAAAAAGGGGTTTTAGAAAAATGATTTGAGATGACTACCTGAGATGAAGCTTTCCAAGTTTGAGCTTTCTGACCTCTTCCTTTGCGCAAAAGGACTCCCTTTGACCTCCTGATGAAGCTTTGATGCTTGAAAGGCCTTGAGAGTGGCTGGTTTGTGTTGTAGCAACTGAACTGGCCAAGAATCGTGTTTTGTGTATGAGGTGTTTTTGGTTGTTTTTGTGGTTGCTTTGTGATCAGTGGATGATTTTGAGATGAATGGTGGAATTGGTTTTGAGTTTGAGTGAGTGAGTTGAGAGATTCGAAGGGTTTTGCAAGTTGGAGTGTTTTTGGCAATGCTCAGTTCTTGGAGTGTTTGGCTTGTGTGTGTTATGAAAATGAACCCTTGGAGCATGCTTGTAAGGTCTGGATTGGGCAGAGAGTTGGTGGTGGACTGTTGTGATTGGTATGGGTGTTTTTGCCAAATATTCAAAGTGTTATACTTGAGGTATAGGCAATGGTGTAGCTAGCTCATTGGCTTGTCCATGCGCAGCATGGATCAAGGATGTCCATAGAACCAGTCTTGAGGCAATGCAGCAAGTGGACGCAAAGTTATGTGGTGTTTTGCAATTATGTGAAGTTTAGGCCCCTTTGTCATTTCTTGATGTTCAAGGCATGAAATCTTGAAATTCCTTGGGCAATTCTGAGTTTTATGCAATGTGTTATGTTTGTATGATGATTAGAAGTGTGTTTGAAGTCACAAAATGAATTGGCAAGTGGTTTTGTAAAGAATCATCTTTGGTGCATTCTTGAAAATTATGTGATTTTTGCCAAATTTGACAAGCCATAACTTGAGTTCCATAATGAATTAGAACTTGTTCTTGTACTTTTTGAAAAGGGAATGATCCAATCTACAACTTTCATGACCAACAATTTTTCATTTGAAGCATTTTTGGTTGAGAAAGAGGAAGTTGAAAAACTTTCCCAAAATGGAAAGTTTACATTACAAGTCATTTCCATTTTTGGCAACTTTTGGTTTAGCTCACTTTTCTTCAATTTTATGAACTTCTAAGCACTTCAATGATCAAATAAAGATCATATAACTTCATTTTGATGAAAAATCCACTTTGGTTCCATGTTGAGGGGCCTCAGATGCCCTGATTTTGCTCTGACTTGCTCAAGAAGTTACCCAGTGATCAGATGACTTCCACAATGCATTTCTTCATCAAACTTGGTATACATGATCCTTATAACATATTGAGACCAATAGGAACAATAATGACCAAAATTTTTGGAGTTATGGCCTCTGAAACCAAAACCCTAATTTCAGGTCATCTGTGTAGTTAAACCTTGGCTCTACTTCCATGCTTTGCAAATTCTTGTGATTCTTTGACTTCCTTGATCTTTGGGGGATAAAAAATGATGATTGAACATACATGGACCCTCTTGAGATGATTGAAGACCTTTGGAGTGGCTCAGATGGATCGTGGATTGCTCAGATCACAAACCCTAGATGCAGATGAACTTGAACTAATGTAATGAAACAAAAAATGCAATATGATATGATATGCTTAAACTAATGAAAAGATGAAAGATCACAATCCATGGTGTGAACTTAGTGAGGGCAAATTTAGGGTGCTTACAGCTGCCCCTATTCAAGCATGAGTTAGTTGTGCAGGATGTAAGCAACGGCTTAACAGACAAACAAGATAACTTGTGGTTGAATACCAAAGATAATCCAAAATTTGCACTCACTGGGGAGAAGAAGAAAAGGGATATAAAAGAAGTAAAGAAAATATAGTATGATTATAAAATGAAAGCGATGGAGGACTGTAAACACGCTAAATTTGCCCTCACTCATTTCACCATGACTTGTGATTCTTTTCATTTGCATAGATTCAATCATAGCATCTCATATTGCATTTTTGCTTCACTGCATTGGTTCTGAGTCATCTGCATCTAGGGTTTGTGATCTGAGCAATCAATGAGCCATCTGAGCCACTCCAAGGGTCTCCAATCATCTCAAGAGGGTCCATGTATGTTCAATCATCATATTATATCCTCCTAAGATCAAGGAAGTCAAAGAATCACAAGAACTGAGAAAGGCATGGAAGCAGAGCCTGTTTTAACTACACAGATGACCTAAAATTAGGGTTTTGGTTTCAGAGGCCATAACTCAAAATTATTTGGTCATTCTTGTTTCTATGGGTCTCTATATGATATAAGGATCATGCATACCAATTTTCATGAAGAAACTCAATGGGGAAGGCATCTGATCAATAGATGACTTCTTGAAGAAGTCAGTGCAAAATCAGGGCATCTGAGGCCCCCAATCACCCAACCAAAGGGTCTTCTCCATCATTTTGGGTGTATATGATCTTTATTTGATCTTAGAAGAAGTTAGAAGTTCACAAAATTGAAGGATTTCAATCCATTTGCAAAGTTTCCATTTTGGGAAAGTGACTTGTAATGCAAACTTGCCATTTTGGGAAAGTTTTTCAACCTCCTCTTTTTGATTCAAAAATGCTTCAAATGAAAAATTCTTGGTCATGAAAGTTGTAGATTGGATCATTCCCTTTTCAAAAAGTACAAGAACTTGATCTAATTCATCATAGAACTCAAGTTATGGCCTTGCAAAGTTGGGAAAAATCACATAAAATTCACTTTCACACCAAAGAGGGAAGTTTGCAAATTCTCATGCCAAGCCTATTTGGGACCTCTAATGCATCTCTACACATCATACCATCCTAGTGCAACTCTTTTGGATCATATTTATGCCTTGAATCACAAGCTTTCATGCCTTGAACTTCACAAATTTCAAAAGGGGCCAAAACTTCCATAATTTGCAAAATGGTAAAAAACATCTCATCCATTTGCCACAGCTCATCAAATCTGATTCAAAAATATCCCTTGATCTTTGCTGCGCACAACCATACCCAAATCCCAGCCTCCCACTTGCCCATACCTCAAGTACACCAACTCTTGACTTTATGCATTTTGCCCCATACCAATCAGCATAGCCCACAACAACTACACTGACCTATCCCAGCATGTTATGTGGCAAAGAAGCAAGCCATTTCACATAAGTTTTGAGCCTGAAACCTCCAAGAGCTCAGCATACACAAAATCACCCTAACTTGCAAAAGTTTTCGAATTTCATAACTCAGCCAACTAACCTCCAAACTTTTTCCACCATTCAACTCCACATCCATCACTGATCATTTCCCACCCTTCATCTTGAACTGAGTTTCAGCCAACTTCACATAGAGGCTATATAAACTCCAACAAAGCATTGCTAGCTCTTCAGGAGGATCATTGAAGCTGATTTGAAGCAAAGAAGCAGCCAGCCAGTACCATTTTCGAAAGCTTCAGTTTAGGTATCACCAAGAACATTTTTTCCAGAAATCTTTTTTTATGCCATAGAAATGTTGCTTATGATTCACTGATCATGTTGTGCTTGTTGGTTTTGAAAATGATTGAGTTTTGAGCCTGAACCATATCTTTGAAAGTTTGACCTGAAAACTTGATTGATTCGAATCTTGTTTATGTTGAAAGATAAATGAATTTTCATGCTTGATTCTTGCTTAGGGTGATTAGAAGTTGTGATCTGGAGCTTTAGAGGGTTTAAAATTTCCTAGGGAAGAAGTTAGGTTTTTGAACTGGACGGAGAAGATGACCGGAACACTGTTCCGGTCACCTGAAAGTCATTAGGGTTCAGATTAGGGTTTAATTGCGTAATTAGTGAAGTTTGAATATCAGCCATTCAGATGCGCACGCTGGTCAATTCCCGCGTCCTTGGTTTAAACCACAGCCCTTGGATATGTTGACTTCTCTTTTAAATCAATTTAATTTTCATTTTATTTGCATTTTCTTTATCATTTTATTAAAAATAGCAAAACTCGTCTAAAATATTTTATTTTTTGCATCATGACTTTAAATATTTTTCTCATTCTGAAAATAATTTTTATTTTATTTTTTGCATAAAATTTGTATTTTTAAAATATTTTAATGTTTATTTTAATTAATTAATGGAAATTAATTAATTAAAATACCATTTAAGTTTCTAAAAATCACCAAAAAAATCACATTGCATCTTGACACATTTAGAGACATTATCAAACCATTCATACAAATTTCTTTTTGGTTCTTGATCCATTTTGACATTTTCTTTGGATTTAGGGTTCTTAAAAATCAATATTTTTGACCCTAACTTAGAAAAATCTTTTCTGCCTAACCATGAAGAGTTTGATAATGGTTCTTTTTGCATTGCATTCCACATATCATGTAGTTTCTAGGATAAAATTGACATGAATTTATCTTGCATTTTCCATTTGATTTGCATTTTTCCCCTTTAGGTGCCTTAAAACCCTAGATAACTTAGAAAAAGCACAACTTTCATTAGGTTAAGAGTTAGGTCTTCTCCTTTGGGGTGTGATATCATATGGGGTTAGGGTACCTTTGATCCCATTTTCATTTTTTTATCTTGTCATTTGCTTCTGATTTTGAATTTTTGCATTGCATCTTGTACATAAACCCTAATCTTTGCCTTCATTTGCATTCATTTATCATATGCTTGCATACATGAACTTGCCATGATATTTTGTGCATCCACATGACATATAAGACATCTTAGGACACATTAGAATCAGGTTTGATCATTGCATCATCTATTTTCCATGCTTTTGCTTTCATTTCATGTCATATGCATTCATGAACTTTCATGATTCTTACATGTCATTTGCATTCCCATCCCTTGTATGATCATCCACATCTCTTGGTATGCTTTTGTATCATCCCATAGCATCATTAGCATCATGAACATGCTTCTGAATTTGTCTTTCATCTTTGCATTTCATCTCATTTTCATTTCATTTCATTCCCTTCTGCTAACTTTTCAGGTGGTAAGTGTTTGAGAAGTGAATTTGCCTTCACTTCTCACAATCTCTTCTCATCTCTCTTATGCATTCTTTACTGCATTTTGCTTGTGTATTAGAGTGAGCTTGCTCATTCATACTCCTTCTCTTCCTTCTTCTTTCAAGCAACTTATCTTCTTAAGTGAAGTAAGTTGTCTTGCTTATTCTGCTTCTCCTTCCTTCATCCTGCTTCTTCCTTGGTGGCTCTTCTTGAAGATCTCTTGCAAGCCTCATGAACCCTAAGAATACCCAAGCATGATAACAATTAGGGTTTGATTAGTCCCCCATTTAGTTTTACCTTTGTGTCATCTCTTGTGTCTTCTCTTCTCACCTCATAATCAAGGACTAAACCTTAAAGGTTTTAAGGCTTTGTGATTAAGTTTATGCCTGCATCCTTCTATTAGGATGGAGTGTATAACTTTAATCCTAAGTGTTAAACCCTTAATGTGTTTAAATCCTTTAATCAATCCATCTAATAATCACTAATACATCAAGCTTGTAACTTGGGCCTTGCATTAGGGTTCTAATTCTTCCTTAATTGGTTGAGAAGGACTAACCCTAGTGTTAATGGACAAGTCCCCCTCAAGTTGTCTTACAAACCATAAAATCCACTTCTTAATCATACCATTAACTAAAATCCACTTTAATAAAGGTTTTGTTTTGTCATGAGGTTAATTCCTAATCATGGATTAAGTTGAGGAGCCTTCCTCAGCTTAAATGTTCTCATCTATTATCCTTCTATTAGGATGGTGTAATGGGTCCATTAAATCTTTGATTATGGCTTAAAATCATTACTCAACACTAAACAAAAACACCAAAAACATCTAAATAAATGCAAGTAGGTTAATGATCTTAATCCTACATCATGGTGATTAAGTGTGAGGTGCTTACTTCATACTTAAGGTATTCTCATTACCCCTAATCAGAGGGAGGATGTGATGAGTTTACTAACCCTTGGTTTAGGCTTAAGCTCATTTTCTTATGACAAACTCCAAAAAGCAGTAAAAGATTGAAAATATCAAAAACAAACAATAATCGTCTCCTCAGAGATTCTTTTCTCATCTCATTCACTCACAAACGAGAACTTGCTTCTTCCGTCTAATGCAAGACAGTTAGCACCTGAGCCAGACAAGTCAAACACTTGAGCATTGACAAGTAAGCAGTTCACAAGTCAATTTATCTTTCAGTCTCTTTGAGTCGAACTACGGTGTTCTGACTTCCTCATTGCACGAGAGGATACGTAGGCATAACTTAACAGTTATCGAACAAAAGTCTCTGTGTCTTCCCCCCTCTTCCAGCATTATTCTTTAAGCCTCATTATCTTGAGCATTTCACCCCTATTCTTACACTGATACACTTTTCTTATTCACTTCACCTTTCTTTTACACTGGCACTTGCATTCTTTCCCAGCTGTTGCACACAAAATAGCACAGACACTACCCCTTTTAAACACAAATCTTTTAAGCGTAGATCCCGTCGAGTACGACGGACAATCTGGGTGCTAATACCTTCCCAGGTTGTAACCAACCCCCTTTCTCAGTTTCTCTGGTTCGCGACCGTCTTATCCATCTTTTCTTAGGTCTATGCAGCATTACCTTTCCTTCGGGATAAAAATGCCTAGCTGGCAACTCTTTTCAGTTCACCCTTGTGTTCTCCTTTCGTCGACCATTCGCGTCTGTACCCCTCTTGGCCAGGTGTCATTTGGTGGGAGCGACAGCTTGGCGACTCTGCTGGGGACCCTTATATTGCAACCAGGGCTTCTGGTTCTTTTTATGGGTTCCTCCTAGCGCTTGTTTGATTTGTGTTTACTGGGGTGTTATGTGATATGTGTGTTTATTTATTGGCTTTATTTATTGCTTTTTGTACAGCTTTATTTATTGCTTTCTTTACAGTCTTATGCATATTTCATACTGTCATTGCTGGATCTGGTTTTCTGTTTTGGTGGGTGGGGTTCCATTGAGAGTTTAAGGTCCTATACCTGGGACCTGAGTGACACCTAGGCTATAGTGGTTCATGTTCTTTCCCATTCCATCTCGGTCTGGTGCGGGAATATGAAACACGGTTCAGATGTAGGTTTCTTCTTGAGAACTTTGTGCTACAGATTTCCTGTAGTGCTAGGGCTATCTGGGAAGCCTGCTAAGTCTGGATGACCTTTATTATGACCTTCAGAAGCTGAGGTGAATTAGAGGAGGATCTTTTATGGTTATTGTAAACACTGTACCTCCGGGTTAGAAGTGTTTACACTTCTCATAACTGATCTAAGTCTGAGGATCCTTGTTCTAGAACATTACATGTGAGGGGGTTAGGTTGTTTACAGGTTTGCAGGAACCCTTGGCCACATCATACCCTGTTACTATTTTGTTTAAGAGTACTCCACTTTGGACAGTTCTTGTGATTAACCCCGGACATGTGACTCTTTATTTGAGTCCCCCACCCTGGTTACTGGATTTCTGAGCCCTCATCTGGACTTTTGAACATACATGGGCCTTATATCAAGACAGATAATCAGATCCAGCTTGATCATAAACCCTTGCATATCATTTGCATATATCATCATTGCATCATTTGACATTTGTTTATTTGCTTTTCAGGGTATCCACTTCATTGTATCTTGGTTTTGGTTTTGACCCCTTCTTCTGCATAGACCTCTGCTTCAGCTGTCTTCATCAGTTTTCTACTTCAGTTATCTTCATCACCACCAGTACCAGTCTGTTAGAGGTTTACCTTGAGCTTCAGTCTGTGATATTCATCAGCACTTATCTTCAGCTTCTTCAGCAGCACTCATGGCTACTCCCAGGAAGAGCAACATATCCTATCATTTCTTTGAGCCTGTATTGACTGGTATCAGGCAGGTCCATTCACTTATCACACCTGACCATATCCCATTGTTTAGAGAGCACCATGGGGGTATCCTGGATATGGTTATGGACCTTGATCCTTCCCAGAGAAGCATGATCCACACATGCTTGCAGTTTTATGATCTTCCATTAAGATGTTTTACCTTCCCAGACTTTCAGTTAGGGCCTCTGCTGGAAGAGTTTTCTTTATTGGTTGGAGTACCTATCAGAGGTGGAATCCCCTTCAACCCAGAGATGACTGCTCCCAGGAATGAAGAGATTGCAAGGGCACTGTACTTGGAGCCTACCCTTATTGAGCAAAGTATGACAACAAAAGCTGGGATCCCTGGTTTACATTTGGACTTCTTGGTTTCTCAGACCATCCTGAAGGCTTCATTGGGAGAGTGGAGGGCAGTCTGTGCACTCTTAGCCCTCAACATATATGGTGCTATCCTGTTTGCAGATGAGCCTAAATTTGTCAGCAAGAATGCCATTCACCTTTTTCTTCTGAAGAACCCAGTACCCACATTGCTAGGAGATTTTTACTACTCCATTCATCAGAGGAATGAGAAACAAAGGAGAAAGTTGGTATTGTGCTCCTTTGTTTTACACCTGGCTGCTCAGACACCTGCCTAAGTCAGATTCTTTCTTGAACCCACCCCAGCAGAAGAATTGGGCCAAGAGGTTCATTGCCTTAACTTCAGATGATATCAGATGGTGCACCCAGAGCACCAAAGGCAAGGACATTATCACCAGCTATGGACAATACCCAAATGTTCCTCTGATAGGAGTAAAGGGTTGCATCAATTACAACCCCTTACTGTTTAAAAGACAACTGGGTTATGCCTTGGTTCACCCTCCTAGAGGACAGGATTTAGCTGAGACCCTATATCGTGAAGTGCAACCTAATTCAGCTGTTGTCAGACAAGCATCCTGGGCTTGGGATAACATCCATACAAAAGGGGTAGCTATTCTTGGAAGATGTAATAATATTGCTTCAGCTTAGTACTCAGACTGGTCCCGTACCAGAGCTCAGATTACCAGAATGCCTTTCACCTTGGAAGACATACCTGAACCATCTACAGTTCAGCCTGCAGCAACAGTTAGCCTGGAGGAGTTTGAAAAGTTGAAGGAAAGGAATGAGCAATTGTCCCAGGCCTTGAAGAAGACTCTTTGGGAAATAAGTGATGGTCGTCTGGATATTGAGAGATTGGAAAAGCTCAAGGTTGAGCATCTTGCCAAAATTGAAAGGACAGAAGACTACATAAGGAAAGCAAGGGCTGGGGAACAGATATTGAAGAATGCCTGTAAAGAGGCCAAGATTCAGAAAGCTAGGGCTGAGCACTATCTGCAAGAGAGTCAGGCTAGGTGGGTCAGGATCACCGAAGTCCATACACAAGAAGACCAGAAGACTCAAGCCAGGATTGAACAGTTAGAGGCCAATGAAAAGAAGTAGCAAGAAGCTTTGTTGGCTACACAGAAGGGGATTTCAGAGTTGAAGCTCAGAGCAGGATTGAAGATATCCAAAGACCAGGATCGACATAAGAAGCTGACCACTGCCATTGCTACCAGGAACCTCCTCATAAGGACCATTACAGAGCACCCATCTGGTCCAGTGACTGAGGCACTCCTGAAGGAGGTCAGGGAAGATGAGTTTGGACTGGATGTTTGATTCTTTGCTTGTTGTTTATTTCCCTTTGATGTACTTTTCCTTTTATTGTATTTTTGACCCTTCATGGGCATGTACTGTAAAACAAACTATGTATTGTTCATCATTTGTAATATATTTTAGTTTGTTGTCATTTGGATTTCTCAACAACATCAAGCATCTTCCTCGAGGTCTGGAAAGGTCAAAACCAAGAACCAAACCAGATACCTTGGAAAACAAATAAGCATACTGCATTGCATACTAACTTTGTTGTTGTTTTGTAGGTTTTTTTATTATTGTTTATAACTTTGTTGTGATCTCAGGAAACATTGCTCGTCGCCGAGTGTTCCCTGTCAACCGTGTGCACCGGTACCCGACTCGTAACAACCTTCCCGGCATTCAAATGGAACAAGTACAGCAGGATCTGACTGAGGTCAGAAATCAAATGGCCAATGAGAGAGTGGAGATGAGAAATCAGATGTCTCAGTTTATGGCAGTAATGACTGACTTAGCCCAGAGTCAAGAAAGGTTAAGAGAGCTAGTGGAAAGACAAACTCCTGAAGAACCTCATCTGGGAACAGGGGGAACTAGAAACAATGAACGGGGGCAACCTCGTATTGACCCACCAGTATATGGACCTCATCTGGATCCAGAAGTTAACATCCCAAGGAATGTGCAAGGTAATACTGCTGGGGGAAGAATCCTGCAAGAGGATCCCCAAGAAGAACAGTTTACTGTTATGGGGGATGGGGTGAGAATTCCCCACAAATTCAAACCCCCATGCTTTGAAAAGTACAATGGTACCTCCTGTCCTCGCACTCATCTGTAGTCTTTCTTAGGAAGGCTCAAAGCTTATACTATGGATGAAAAGTTGTGGATGTTCTACTTTGAGGACAGTCTGACTGGAGCTTCGAGAGAATGGTATTCACATTTATCTAGGGCCACCATAAGATGCTGAAAGGATTTGGCCGAAGCTTTCATTCGTCAATATCAATACAACCTGGACATGGCTCCCAATAGAACTCTTCTAATGGGCATGTCTCAGTCTTCTAGAGAGAGCTTCCCGAATTATGCTCAAAGATGGAGACAGCTTGCTGCTACTGTCCAACCACCCATGTCAGAAAGGGAAATGGCTGACATGTTCATGAACACATTGCAAGGGACTTATATTGATAGACTAGATGCTTTCTCCTCTACCAGTTTTGCTGATGTGGTCATAGCTGGTGAGAGGATTGAAAATCTCTTGAAGATGGGAAAAATCTCCGACAGTGGTGCAAGTTCCTCCAGCAATCCCAGAAAACCTTTTGCGGGACCCCGAAGGGCAGGTGAAACAAATTTCATTCATACAAGCAGGGGCATGCCTCAATATGCTCACCGGTCAGTAGCAGTTGTTACTATCCCAGCTCCAATTCCACAACAATCATTATATCCTCAATAACAACAACCACAGTATCAACAAAAAAGGTTGTATAACAACAACAACGGTAATCAACAACAGCGTCCTTTCCAACAAAGGCCATCACAAGCAAACAGGGTAATTGACCCGATCCCAATGTTGTATGTTGCACTCTTGCCACAACTCCTAAAGTTCAACCTGGTTGAGTTAAGGACGTTGGCACCTCCAGATCCTCTTAATTTGCCCAAGTACTATGATGCAAATGTCAAGTGTGCATTCCACTCAAACGCACCGGGGCATAATACTGAAAAATGCAGGGCCCTACAGATGAAAGTCCAGGATTTGGTGGACTCAAAAGCTCTCAATTTTGCGCCGCCTCCAAACGTCACAAGAAATCCAATGCCTAGTCACAATGGGCCTAGTATTAATGCTATTGAGGAGGGCAAACCATCCACATTGATCAACAGTGTTGCACAAATCTGAACACCCTTGGTTGAAATCAAAGCTCAGCTGTTAGAATGCCAAGTGTTCCCCGGATGTGAGGTCGGCTGTGGATATTGCAATATTGCCGTTAATGGATGTGAGAGACTAAGAAACGGCATAGATGGGCTCATTAGAGATGGCACTCTTCAGATTACAACAACAGCGACTACAACTCCAACAATTCCTTCATCAACAATCACAGATACTCCTACAACGTCACCAACCATTGTTCCAACAGATTCCACTACTACTCCAACAATTACTCAATCAATCACTTAACGGATACAAGTTCAGTCACAATTCCTTCTACGATGACAACACCCGTCATTCCATCAGTTCCTGCTACAACTTCAGCACCCATCCAGTCAACAGTACCATCTACAACATCAGCAATAGTCAATGAAAGCGTCTCAACGGTTACAATATACTACGATCCCTCAAATGTCCCTTCCAACAACTCACCACAAAATGCTACTCCTGTCAGAGCACCAGTTACCATATATTATGATCCACACACCATTATGGTCCCCTCTGCAGCTGCTATCAGTCCGGTCACTATCACAGTGCCTGGCCTAGTTCCTTACGAAAGCAATAATGCCATCAATTGGCATTATGGCTCAGACCTATACTGCGAGGGGCAGAAAATCACTTTAGAATCATCAACTTCTTCACCTCAGATAGACAATGTGGGGGGAGGCGGAGACTTCACTAGAAGCGGATGTCTCTTTGCCTTGCAAATACCAAGACCCATTGCTGAAGCAGAAGCTGCTGCTAAGGCAAAAGGGAAGGGCATGGTGCAAGAAGAACCAATTGCTAAAGAAACTTTGAAGACTCCTTTTGATCAAGAGGTTGATGAATTCATGAGAATCATAAAGAAAAGTGATTACAAGGTGGTAGACCAGCTTCACCAAACACCTTCCAAAATCTCCATACTATCATTGCTAATGTGCTCCGAGGCTCATCGGAACGCACTATTAAAGGTCCTGCACGCAGCTTATGTGCCAGAGGAGATTACTGTCAATCAGTTAGAGGTTGTGGTTGGAAATGTCAACGCTAGTCATGGACTAGGATTTACCAATGCTGATCTGACAATGGAAGGTCACAATCACAACAAGGCTTTGCACATTACCTTGGAGTGTAAGGGTGCAGTTCTCTCTCACGTATTGGTGGACACAGGGTCATCACTCAATGTCCTACCCAAGAAAGCCCTTGTGAAGCTGGAACATGATGGATTGGCACTACGCCCAAGCAATTTAGTAGTGAGGGCCTTTGACGGTTCTAAAAGATCAGTTCTGGGAGAGATAGAGTTGCCTATAATGATTGGCCCACAGGTTTTCAAAACGACCTTCTTTGTGATGGATATACAGCCTGCCTACAGTTGTCTATTGGGTAGACCATGGATACACGCCGCTGGCGCCGTGACGTCAACCCTTCACCAGAAGTTAAAATTTGAGTGGGAGGGCCAAGTCATTACCATTTGTGGGGAGGAGGATATCTTCATTAGCCAGCTGGCTACTTTTAAATGCATTGAGATGGATGGGGAGATCCATGAGACCATGAGTCAAGGGTTTGAGGCCCTTAATATCAATGAAACATCTGCTATGCTTGGGACTTCCATCACATCTTATCAACAAGCCCGGAAGGTTGTTTAGGAAGGTACCGCTCAAGGCTGGGGCAAGCTGCTGCCAGTTGAGAAGAAAGAAGACCGATTCGGGTTGGGTTACAAACCAACTCGACAAGATCAGCCAGAAGCTGCAAAGGAGCCCAAGTTTGTCAGCGGTGGGATGCTTACCCCGGATGATGTGAATAGCTTGGAAGATGAGTCAGAAGACGAGCGCAACCTGGAAAGCTGGATACGTCCAAGGATCCCGGGGAACCATGTCTCAAACTGGTCTTCCCAGGAAATTATAAGGGTTACTCCAGTAGAGTAATTATTATTTCCTGTCTTTAAGCATGCATTAAGTCCTGCATCTTGCCTAAGATGTCAGGGCTCATTTTGTAATCGGTCCATCTTGTATTTTGTGCAAACGATCAATTAATGAATATCAGGACATCTTTTGCAAATGCGTCTTTTCTTTTCCGCTCACTGTTTTTCATTTTTTATTTTTTGTACAAAAATAAAATGGCAATGTTTTTCAAAATAATAACTTCATTTTCACTTTTTCTAAACAAGATAAAACTGATCACTAAAATGAACAAATCTAAACCCTTGCAGAGAGTGCCCTCCAGACTGCACCGACAACAACACTGCTATGACTTCGTATGACTTTGACAATCCGATTAATCAAGCTGATGAAGGGGATGAAGAAGATTATGAGCTACCTGAAGAGCTAGCCAGGTTGTTAAGACAAGAGGAGAAGGTTATAACTCCCCATCAGGAGGAAGTTGAAACGGTTAATCTTGGTACAGAAGAAGACCTGAAAGAAGTTAAAATCGGGGCCTGCCTGCAAGATTCAGTAAAAGAGCAACTTATTGACATGCTTCGGGAGTATGTGGATGTTTTTGCTTGGTCTTATCAAGATATGCCAGGACTGGATACCGACATTGTTATGCACAAGCTGCCTCTGAAAGAAGATTGTCCGCCAGTAAAACAGAAACTGCGCCGTACTCGCCCAGATATGGCCATGAAGATAAAAGAAGAGGTACAAAAACAGTGGGACTCCGGTTTCCTTGCTGTGACTAGTTACCCGCCGTGGGTTGCTAACATTGTACCAGTGCCTAAGAAGGACGACAAAGTAAGAATGTGTGTAGATTACCGGGATCTGAATAGAGCCAGCCCGAAAGATGACTTCCCTTTACCTCACATTGATGTATTGGTCGACAATACGGCTCAGTTCTCGGTGTTCTCCTTCATGGATGGATTTTCAGGATATAATCAGATCAAAATGTCACCTGAAGACATGGAGAAGACAACCTTCATCACACCCTGGGGCACATTCTGTTATAAGGTGATGCCATTCGGACTGAAGAATGCAGGTGCCACTTATCAACGGGCTATGGTAACTTTATTCCATGACATGATCCATAAAGAAATTGAATGTTATGTGGATGACATGATTGCCAAGTCCCTCAAAGAAGAACACCACCTGGTAAATCTGTTGAAGTTATTCAAGCGTCTGAGGAAGTACCAATTGAAGTTAAACCCCAACAAATGCACATTTGGGGTGCGGTCCGGTAAGCTGCTGGGATTTATTGTAAGTGAGAAAGGGATTGAAGTGGACCCTGACAAAGTCAAAGCCATTCAGGAAATGCCTGCACCAAAGACAGAAAAAGAGGTTCGAGGGTTCTTGGGTAGATTGAACTACATTTCACGGTTCATATCTCACCTTACAGCAACCTGTGAGCCCTTGTTCAAGCTGTTAAGAAAAGAACAAACGGTCAGGTGGAATGAAGACTACCAAAGGGCTTTTGACAAAATCAAGGAATACTTACAAGAGCCTCCAATCCTCATGCCTCCAGTTGAAGGAAGACCTCTAATAATGTACTTGACAGTATTAGAAGAGTCAATGGGGTGTGTGTTGGGCCAGCAAGACGAGTCTGGTCGAAAAGAGTATGCAATATACTACCTAAGCAAAAAGTTTACCGAATGTGAACAACGTTATTCACTGCTCGAGAAAACTTGTTGTGCTTTAGCGTGGGCTGCTCGCCGACTAAGGCAGTATATGTTGACCCACACTACCTTATTGATCTCAAAGATGGACCCAATCAAGTACAATTTTGAGAAGCCAGCACTTACCAGACGGGTTGCAATATGGCAAATGATTCTCACAGAATATGACATTCAATACACATCTTAGAAAGCCATCAAGGGCAGTGTATTGTCTGATTATCTTGCTGAGCAACCCATTGATGATTACCAGCCTATGAGATTTGACTTCCCTGATGAAGACATCATGTTCATAAAAGCAAAAGATCAGGAAGAGCCTATTCACACTGAAGGGCCTGACCCAAAAGAAGAATGGACAATGATGTTTGATGGGGCTGTTAATATGAATGGTCGTGGCGTTGGTGCAGTACTCATTACACATAAGGGAGTTCACATGCCTTTCTCGGCAAAACTCACTTTTAACTGCACTAACAACGAAGCTGAATACGAAGCATGTATCATGGGTCTTGAGGAAGCCATTGACCTCAGGATCAAGACTTTAACTGTATTCGGGGATTCAGCTCTGGTAATCAATCAAACTAATGGCAAATGGTACACTCACTAGGAGAATCTGATGAATTACCAGGATTATACAAGGAGGTTACTTACATTCTTCACCACAGTCAAGCTTGAGTATATCCCTCGAGATGAAAATCAGTTTGCAGATGCTCTGGCTACCATTTCATCCATGATCAAAGTTCAAGCTGCTAACTTTGTGCCTCGGATTTCAGTATCCAGACTTGATAGACCAGCATACGTATTCTCTGCAAACCTTACTAAATATGATAAGCCTTGGTTCTATGACATCAAATGCTTCTTGGAGGATCAAACATACCCACCTAGGGCATCATCCAATGACAAGAAGACATTAAGAAGGCTAGTTGGCAGTTTCTTCCTGAATGCTGATGGTTCCTTGTACAAGAGAAACTTTGATATGGTACTTCTCAGATGTGTTGATAAGACAGAGGCAGATTTGTTGATGCACGAGGTGCACGAAGGATCTTTTGGTACCCATGTTGGAGGGCATGCTATGGCTAAAAAGTTGCTAAGATCAGGTTATTATTGGATCACAATGGATGTAGACTGTTGTGCTTATGCCCGAAAGTGTCATAAATGCCAGATTTACGCAGATAAAATGCATGTGCCTTCCAATCCTTTGAATGTGATGTCTTCCCCTTGGCCCTTTGCCATGTGGGGCATTGATATGATTGGCAAGATTGAACCGACTACTTCAAATGGTCACAGGTTCATCCTGGTAGCTATTGACTATTTTACCAAATGGGTTGAAGCAGCTTCGTATGCCAATGTCACCAGGCAAGTGGTAGCCCGATTCCTGAAGAGAGATATCATCTATCGGTATGGAGTGCCCGAGCGAATCATTACTGATAATGGTTCCAACTTAAACAACAAAATGATGAACTGTGCCGGGACTTCAAGATCCAACACCACAATTCTTCTCCTTACAGGCCAAAGATGAATGGCATTGTAGAGGCAGCTAACAAGAATATCAAGAAGATTGTGCAGAAGATGGTGGTCACATACAAAGACTGGCATGAAATGCTACCATTTGCCTTGCATGGGTACCGTACATCAATCAGAACATCCACTGGGGCAAAACCGTATCAGCTTGTGTATGGTATGGAAGCAGTCCTACCTGTTGAAGTTGAATTACCATCCTTGCGGGTACTAATGGATGTTAAACTGAGTGAAGCAGAATGGGTCCGATCCCGATACGAACAACTGAATCTGGTCGAAGAGAAGAGATTAGCTGCAATCTGTCATGGGCAGTTATATCAGAAGATAATGAAGAAAGCCTTAGATCAGAAAGCCAAGCTTCGGGAATACCAAGTGGGAGATCTTGTGCTGAAAAGACTCCTTCCTCCTCATACAGACCACAGGGGAAAGTGGACTCCGAATTATGATGGTCCATTCATAGTGAAGAAAGTTTTCTCTGGTGGAGCACTGATGCTCAGTACTATGGATGGTGAAGACTTCCTGTCCCCTGTGAATTCAGATGCAGTTAAAAAATACTTCGCATAAAATGACCCGCTGGACATAAAAACAGAATGTAAGTCCAGGCAAAAATAGGGTATCCCGGCGAGTCAAAAACAGAATAAAAGACTCGGGCAAAAATAAGGGAAAATAAATAAAAATGTACACCCGCTGAGTTGAAAAGCCACATTGGACAGCTCAGGCAAAAATGGGTATCCCGGTGGATTGAAAACCCGAAAGGACGATCCACGCAAAATTAGGGAATAAGCGAACAACTGCACTCTGAATTCGTCTGTATCACTCACAACATGGCAAACTTTGAAAGGTTAAAGCATCGGTCAGAATCAACCTTCTTCAGAAAGCAGGACGAGAAGAGCGTCAAGTGTCATACGGGTCATAGCAAAGGGAAGCACACTGAAGCGTCATCAACATTGCCAGCATCTTTTTGTTTCTCAATTTGTAACGATCTCCTCATTTCAGGGGATCTGTTTCTTTGACTGTACTTGCCAATTCAGGGCACACAAATTAATAAAATCAGATCTTCAGTCGCATTTTGTCTCGTACACATTATTTTTTATTTTTTATTTGCAAAAATGTCCGATGTCCTTAATATAATGGTTGCATAAATACAGATGCGTCTTTTCTGAATTACATGCCTACATGAAATATATTTGCTCCCGGTGTAAACACCCCAAATTTGCCCTCACCCATTTCACCATGGCTTGTGATCATTCTCATATGCATAAACACAATCACATCATCTCATATCACATCTTTGATTCACTGCATAGTTTCTAAGTCATCTGCACCTAGGGTTTGTGATCTGAGCAATCTCAGGGCATCTTGAGCCACTCCAAAGGCCATCAATCACCTCAGGGGTCCATGTGTGTTCTTATGTCATATTACATCCTCTAAAAGTCAAGATTTCAAAAGAATCACAAGAACTAGGGCTTGAATGGGTGCAGAGCCAAGTTTGACTGCACAGTTGACCTAAAAATTAGGGTTTTGGTTTCAGAGGCCATAACTCCAAATTTTTTGGTCATTCTTGTTTCTATTGGTCTCTATATGGTATAGGGAGTATGCATATCAATTTTCATGAAGAAATTCCATGGGGAAGTCATCTGATCAAGAGTTGACTTTCTGGACAAGTCAGTGTAAAATCAGGGCATCTGAGGCCCCCAATGACCCAACCAATGGGTGATCTTCATCATTTTGAGTGTATATGATCTTTATTTGATCATGGAAGAAGGTTGAAGTTCATAGAAATCAAGAATTTGGAAGTTTTGCAAATGTTGACTTTTTGGGCATAGTTGACTTTTCAAGAATGCTTCATTTTAGGTCATTTTTCAAGCCTTGATTCTTGATCCAAAAATGCTTCAAATGGAAAAACTTTGGTCATGAAAGTTGTAGATCTCATTTTTCCCTTTTCAAAAAGTACAAGAACATGATCAAACTCTTCTTGGATCAAAAGTTATGGTGTGACAAAGTTGGCAAAAATCATTGATTTTCAAGTTATGCACCAAGTGTGAAAATTGCAAAATCATGTACCAAGGCAAATTGCAACTTCTAATTGGCATCAAACCATCACATAAACATTCTATAAGTCATAAAATTCAGAATGAACCAAGAATGCCCATGGTTTATGGTTGGTTGGACAAAGAAATCACATGTGAACCAAAGTTGTAACAAGTTGCAAAACCACTCATTTCTCTTCACCAACTTGCTGCATTGGCCCTTGAACCAAGCTAGCCCTTTCCCCTCATTTTGCTGCGCATAGCCCATGCCTTGTACCAAGCCTAGAACCACACCATACTTTCCTTACACAAAATTTGACTTTTTGCAAAAGCAAACTTACCTATCACTGCAGGCCAAGTCACATCACCCAGCCAATGGGATTAGTTTATACTTTTCATTTGCAAGCCATCCCATACATCTAGCAAGGCTGAAACTCACTCATCCATCACATACACCAAAACACTCCATCTTGCATCTTCCTTCGAATTTGTTTTCTCAGCTTGCAAACATAAAAACCATTTCCATAGATCAACTCACCATACTTCATAGACCTCAAACCACCAAGAGCCAGGCCTGAAACAAGCAAGAACACCCCACTGCCATTTCTCACCTCAACTTGCAGTTTCATTCGAAACTCTTTCCACAGCACACAAACATCCAAACAAACACCACAAAGCTTCTCCACTCACCATCTGGATCACAAAGAACCACTCACAATGGCCTGAAACTGCCTGAATCATCCCTGCCATTTCTGACTGAGCTTGAGCAGAAGCTTGTCAAACTCCTCATCCAGCCAACATAAATTCCTCTTGAGCATTCAAACATCATCTGGGGATCAAGTGGGGTGGATTGCACTGAAGGAAGTGGCCAGAAAGTCATCAGAGTGAAAGCTTCGAATCTCAGGTAGCTTGAAAATTATTTTTCCAGAAATCGTTTTTCATGTTATAAACTTGTTCTCTATGCTTCACTGAGTATCCTGGTGCTCTTGGTTTTTGAAATGGCTTTGAAATGAGTATTTAATTGCTCTCTGAAACTTGCGTGCCCTAATTCTTTTTTGCTTCGATTCAGCTTTGTTAGGAAATATAAATTTGTTTTGAGTGAGGGTTTTGATTCGTGAGTGGTTGAAGATCATTTCCCAATTTTTAGATTTCATTTTAGTTAGGTTTTTGGAGTTTTGGGGATTTTCAGGGGAGATGCTGGCCGGAGAAGACGACCGGAAGTCTTCTCCGGCTGCCTGAAAGTGTTTAAGCCCTAATTGTGTAATTAATTGCCATTTGAATGTGGACCATTGGATGCGTTGAAAACGTTGACCTCCCGCGTGTGTGTGTGGTCCAGATCTACCTGATTAGCCCTAATCCACGTGTTTTATTTAATTAACCCATAATTAATCTAATTAAGTCAGAAGCCATCTGGACCCTCCACTAGCGCGCCAGTCAACCATTTCAAACTCAGAGCTCATCCTGGCCCTCCATTCTGATTACTTTCCCTTTTATTTAATTTTAATTCATTTTCTTTTCATTTAAATTGCACAATTATTTTAAAATAGTAAAAAGTCATAAAAAATTATGAAACTTTTTCTCTTAAGTTTTATTAATTTTCATGACACAAAAATATTTTCATTTTATTTTTTATCATTAAAAAAGTATTTTTAAATATTTAAGAGATTATTTTTAATTGATTAATGGAAATTAATTAATTAAAAATACTTTTGGGTATTTAAAAAATCACCAAAAATTCATGAAATGTTCTAAGACATTTAGAAACATTGTCCAACCTTCAAACCAAATTTCTTTTTTGATCTTGATGCATTTTTAGAATTTTCCATTGAATTAAATCATTTTTGATGCATTATTTTGATCATAAGTTCAAAAATTCATTTCTGCCTATCTAAGAAGAGTTGGACATTGGTTCTTTTTGCTTTGTTTTGTGTTTAGCATGTAGTTTCAAGGATTAAATGGCCATGATTTGTTTCCTCATTTTCAATTTGTTTGGCATTTCTTTTGTTTAGGAACCCTAAAAACCCTAATAACTTAGAAAAATCATAACTTGAGTTTGGTTAAGAGTTGAGACCTCCCCTTTTGACTTTGGTTTAGTATAGGTTTAGGGTTTCTTTGGGTGGCATTTCCCATTTTTTATTTTAGGGTTTGCTTCTGTTTTTGGTTCTTGTTTGTTGTTTGATCCATAAACCCTAATCTGGGCTTCCATTTGCATCCTTCTTGCATTATCTTGCATAACATGACTTGCCATGCCATTCCATGCTTCCATTTGATTCATTTGACTTCATAAGACATGTAGAAATTATGTGTGATCATTGCATCTTGCATTTGCCATGTTGTATGCCATGTATGCCACATAACTTTTCATGTAAATCCATGCTTCTAAACTTGCACCATTTGCATCCATGAACTTGTATGAACATCTCCATGTCTTGCCTCATGCTTGTAGCATCTCATAGCATCATTATCATCATCAACATGCTTCTGGTTTTGTTTAGCATCATACCATTTCATCCCATTTAGCATTTGCATTGCATTTCTTTCTAACATTTCAGGTGGTAAGTGAACCTGAGAAGTGAATTTGCCTTCACTTCTCATAACTTTTCTTTTCATCTCTCTTGCATCCATTGCTGCATCTATGTATGTGTTTGAGATTGAGCTTGCTCATTCTTGTTCCTCCCACTTTCTTTCTTCAAGTGACTTGACTTCTTGAATGAAGCAAGTTGCTTTTCTTCTCTTGATCTTGTTCATCTGCTTCCTGGTGGCTCCTTTGAAGATTTGTTCTTGAAAACCTCACAAACCTTAGGAACAACCAAGCATGACAATGAATTAGGGTTTTGATTAGTCTCCCCTCATAAGTTTTACCTTTGTGTTTCTCCTTGAGTCTTCTCTTCTCATCTCATAATCAGGGACTAAACCCTAAAGGCTTTAAGGCTTTGTGATTAAGCTTATGCCTGCATCCTTCTCTTAGGATGGAGTGTATAACTTTAATCCTAAGTGTTAAACCCTTAATGTGTTTAACTCCTTTAATCAATCCATCTAATAATCATCAAGACACCACACTTGTAACTTGGGCCTTGCATTAGGGTTCTAATTCTTCCTTAAATGGTTAAAAAGGACTAACCCTAGTGTTAATGGACAAGTCCCCCTCAAGTTGTCTTACAAATCATAAAATTCACTTCATCATCTCACCATTAAATAAAATCCACTTAATCAAAGGCTTGTTTTGTCATGAGCTTAATCCCTAATCATGGATTAAGTTGAGGAGCTTTCCTCAGCTTAAACATTCTCATCTATTATCCTTCTATTAGGATGGTGTAATGAGTCTGTTTAATCCCTGATTATGGCTTAATCTCATTACTTAACACTAAACAAAAACAACAAAAACATCTAATTAATCACAAGTAGGTTAATGATCTTAATCCTACACCAAAGGTGATTAAGTGTGAGAATCTGACTTCACACTTAAGGTACTCTCATTACCCCTAAACAGAGGGAAGATGTGATGAGTTTACTAACCCATTGGTTTAGGCTTAAGCTCATTAACTTATGACAAACTTTCAAAAGCAATAAAAGACTAAAAATACAAAAAAACAAATAATAATCGTCTCCTCCGGGATTCTCTTCTAATCTCATTCACTCACAAACGGGAACTTGCTTCTTCCGTCTAATGCAAGACAGTTTGCATCTGTGCCAGACAGATCATACACTTGAGCATAGACAAGTAAGCAGTTCACAAGTCAATTCATCTTTCAGTCTCTCTGGGTCGAACTACGGTGTTCTGACTTCCTCATTGCACGAGAGGATACGTAGGCATAACTTAACAGTTATCGAACAAAAGTCTCTGTATATTCCCCCTCCTTCCAGCTTCATTCTTTAGCCTCATTATCTTGAGCATCTCACTTTCATTCTTACACTGACACTGTATATATCACACTTCACACTTCTTTTACACTGACACCTGTACATCTCTTTCCAGCTCTTCATACACAGATTGCACTGACACTACCCCTTTAAAACACAAATCTTTTAAGCGTGGATCCCGTCGAGTACGGCGGACAATCTGGGTGCTAATACCTTCCCAGGTTGTAACCAACCCCCTTTCTCAGTCTCTTTGGTTCGCAAACCGTCTTATCCATCTTTTTTCTAGGTTTATGCAGCATTACCTTTCCTCTGGGATAAAATGCCTAGCTGGCGACTCTATTCATCTCCAGTGAGTTCACGGCTGTGTGTTCTCATTGTCCCTTTCGCCGACCGTTCGCGTCTGTACCTTTATTTGACCTTGTCTCATTTATCGGGAGCGACAGCTTGGCGACTCTGCTGGGGACCTCTTATATTGCAACCAGGACTTCTGGTTCTTTTTGTGGGTTCCTCCTAGCGCTTGATTGATTTGTGTTTACTGGGGTGTTATGTGCTTATCTGTGTTTGTATATTTGTGTTCACTTTTACTTTATGTACAGTTTGCTCTACTGCTTTCTTTATTGCTTTTGCATTATATCATATTGTCATACTGTGCTGCTGGCTGGATCTGTTGTTTGCCTTGGTGGGTGGGGTTCTATTGAGAGTTAAGGTCCTACACCTGGGACCTGAGTGACACCTAGGCTAGAGTGAATCATATTCTTTCCCATTCCATTTCGGTCTGGTGCGGGAATATGAAACACGGTTCAGATATGGGTTTCTTCTTGAGAACTCTGTGTTGCAGATTTCCTGCAATGCTAGGGCTATCTGGGAAGCCTGCTAAGTCTGGATGACCTTTAGTATTGACCTTCAGAAACTGAGGTGAATTAGAGGAGGAATTGTTATGGTTATTGTAAACACTGTACCTCCGGGTTGGAAGTGTTTACACTTCTCATAACTGATCCAAGTCTGAGGATCCTTGTTCTAGAACACCACCTGTGAGGGGGTTGGGCTGTTTACAGGTTTGCAGGTACCTTGACCTCAGAATACCCTGTTACTTTGTTTGTTAAGAGTACTCCATGTTGGACAGTTCTTGTGATTCTAAAACCCTGGACATGTGGCTCTTTATTTGAGTCCCCCACCTTGGTTACTGGATTTATAGACCTCATCTGGAATTCTTGAACACACTTGGACCTATATCAGGGCATTTTGATCAGATCCAGCTCAGTCACAGACCCTTGCATTTCATTTGCATACATAATCATTGCATCATATTGACATTTGCTTATTTGTGTTTCAGGGTATCCATCTTCATTTGGTTTTGGTTTTGACCCCATCTTCAGTTTTGACTTGTCTTCATTAGCCATCTGCTTCAGTTACCACCTGCACCAGCCAGTCAGTGGCCCATTTCTTCAGTATTATCATCAGCACCTGTCTCTACTCAGTCTTCAACATCATGGCCCCTAAAAAGAGCAACATCACCTATCACTTCTTCCAGCCAGAATTGTCTGACATCAGGAGGATTCAAACCCTGATCACTCCAGATCACATACCTTTGTTCAGGGAGAGTTATGGAGATATACTTGACATGGTTATGGATCTGGACCCATCACAAAGAAGCCTGATCCACACCTGCATTCAGTTTTATGATCCTCCACTAAGATGTTTTACTTTTCAAGACTTTCAATTGGGCCCTCTTTTAGAAGAATACTCAGCATTGGTTGGTTTGCCCATCAGGGGTGGAATCCCTTTCAACCCTGAGATGGTCTTTCCTGCTAATGGAGAAGTAGCAAAGGCTTTGCATCTGGAACCTGTCCTGATTGAGCAGCATATGACCTCTAAAGCTGGAATCCCTGGCTTCCATCTGGATTTCTTGATCTCTCAAGCTACCCTGAAAGCTTCTTTAGGAGAGTGGAAGGCTGTTTGTGCCTTGTTAGCTTTGAGTATATATGGAATTGTATTGTTTGCAGATGAGCCTCGATTCATTAGCAAGAATGCAATCCATCTGTTCATCTTGAAGAACCCAGTGCCAACTTTATTGGGGGATCTTTACTATTCAGTGCATCAGAGGAATGAAAAGCAGAGGGGAAGGTTAGTGAGGTGTTGTGCTCCATTGTTCCATACTTGGCTTCTCAGGCATCTACCCAGGACGGATGCATTTTTAAACCCTCATCAGCAAAGCAACTGGGCTAAGAGACTCACTGTTCTAACTTCAGCAGACATCAGATGGTGCACTCAGAGCACCAAGGGCAGAGATATCATCACCAGCTGTGGGCATTTTCCTAATGTGCCTTTGATAGGAGTTAAGGGCAGTATTAATTACAATCCTCTGCTGTTCAGAAGGCAACTGGGCTATGCACTGGTCCACACTCCTAGGGCACAGGACTTGGTTGAGACCCTCTATTGTGAGAACAAGATTAGTTTGACTGTTGTTAGGCAGGCTACTTGGGCCTGGGATAATGTTCAAACCAAGGGAATAACCATCCTAGGGAAGTGCAACAATGTGGCATCGGCACAATATTATGAGTGGTCCCGTGCCAGGGCCCAATTCTCTGGGATGCCCTTTACCATAGAAGACATGCCTGAGTCATCTTCAGCACCACCCCCTGCTACTATCAGTTTGGAAGAGTTTGAGAGCTTGAAGGAAAGGAATGAGAAGCTAACCCAGGCTTTGCAGAAGACCCTCCGGGAGAGGAGTGAGGGTATGAGGGAGATTGAAAGATTGGAGAAATTGAGAGTAGAGCATCTGACTAAGATTGAGAAGTCTGGGGATTACATCAAAAAGTCCAAGGCTGGTGAGCAAATCCTGAAGAATGCTTGTAAAGAAGCCCAGTTCCAGAGAGCAAGGACAAACTTGTATCTGAAGGAGAGTCAAGCCCGGTGGGTCAGGATCACCGAGGCTCGTACTCTAGAGGACAAGAGAGTTCAAGACAAGATGGAGCAACTTGAAGCTAATGCAAAAGAACAACAAGAAGCCCTGGCAGCAGCCCAGAGGGAGATATCAGAATTGAAGGTCAAAGCAGGAGTGAAGAGGTCAAAGGACCAAACTCAGCACAAGAAGCTAGCAGCAGCTGTTACGACCCGGAATCTCCTCATCAGGAATCTCACGGAGCGTCCGGCTGATCCTGTGACTGAAGCACTTCTCAAGGAAGTTCGTGAGGATGAGTTTGGTCTTGGTGTTTGACCATTTGTTTGTTGTTGTTTTCTTTCCATGTACTTTTTATTTTCTTGTACTGTATTTTGACCCCTTAGAGGGCTTGTGTTGTAAAATGAACAAGTTGTATTATTTCACCTTCTGTAATATATTTGTGTTAGTTTGCCTCATCTGAGTTTTCTTCAAGCAACAACAACATCTTCAAGGGTCTGGAAGGGTCAAAACTGAATGCCAAACCGGATACCTTGAGAGCAAATAAGCATAACTGCATTGCATGCTAACCCTTTGTTTGTTTTGTAGGTTTTGTTTTATTGTTGCTAACCTCTGTTGTGATGCCTCAGGAACTATTGCTAGGCGCCGGGTATTTCCCCTCAACCGTCCGCACCATTATCCAACCCGAAACAACCTTCCGGGAATTCAAATGGATCAGATGCAGCAGGACCTTACTGAGGTCAGAAATCAAATGGCAAATGAAAGGCTAGAGATGAGGAATCAAATGACTCAGTTTATGGAAGTTATGAACAACATGGCTCAGAGCCAGGAAAGATTGAGGGCCATGGTGGAAAGGCAGAATCAAGAAGACCCACATATAGGGACTGCCGGTACCGGTAACAATGAAAGAGTCCAACCTCATGTCAACCCTCCGGTATTTGGGCCACACCTCCATCCTGAGGTCAATATTCCTGCAAATGTTCAAGGGACTGCCACCGCAGCTAGGGTACTTCAAGAAGATCCTCAGGAGGACCAATTCACAGTAATGGGTGCTGGGGAAGAAGCTTATGATAGGAGATTGGATGAGATAGCTGAGAAGTTGAGGTCCTTAGAATCTCAAAACTCTTTGGGCTTCGATGTCATGGATATGGGCTTGGTAGACGGGGTCAGGATCCCCCATAAGTTCAAGCCTCCTTGCTTTGAAAAATACAACGGGACTTCATGCCCCCGGACTCATTTACAGTCATTTCTGGGAAGGCTGAAGGCCTATACAATGGATGAGAAGCTCTGGATGTTCTATTTCGAAGACAGCTTAACCGGAGCGTCAAGAGAATGGTACTCTCACTTGACAAGGGCAACTATTAGATGCTGGAAGGACCTGGCAGAGGCCTTCATCAGACAGTATCAGTATAACTTAGACATGGCACCCAACAGGACCCTCCTAATGGGAATGTCACAGTCGTCAAGGGAAAGTTTCCGAGAATATGCACAAAGATGGAGGCAATTGGCTGCTGCTGTCCAGCCACCTATGTCTGAACGGGAAATGGCAGATATGTTCATGAACACCCTTCAGGGAACTTATATTGACAGGCTGGCTGCTTTCTCTTCCACTAGCTTTGCAGATGTTGTCATAGCCGGGGAGAGAATTGAAAGCTTGTTAAAAATGGGGAAGATCTCAGACAACGGTGCAAGCTCGTCCAGTAGTACAAGAAAGCCTTTTGCAGGCCCAAGAAGAACTGGCGAGACCAATGCCATCCATTCAAACAGGGGCAGGCCCCAATATGTTCAAAGGTCAATAGCAGCAGTCACCATTCCTGCTCCGGCTCATCCTCAACCTGTCTATCAACCTCCACAGCAAAACTATCAGCCGCAACCTCAGTACCATCAGCAAAATCGATATCCTCCGAGAAATTACAACAACAGCAACACCAACAACAACAATCAGCAAAGGCCATTCCAACAGAGGCCATCTCAAGCTAACAGGGTGATCGATCCGATCCCAATGCCATATGCTACTTTGCTGCCACAACTCCTGAAACTCAACCTAGTTGAGCTGAGGACGTTGGCACCTCCTGATCCCAACAGTCTACCCAGGAACTATGACTCCAATGCTAGGTGTGCTTTTCATTCAAACGCACCTGGCCATAGTACAGAAAAGTGCAGAGCCCTGCATATGAAGGTACAAGACCTGGTAGACTCGAAAGCTCTGAATTTCGCACCACCACCCAATGTCAATAAGAACCCCATGCCAAACCACGGTGGTCCTAGAATTAACGCTATTGAAGAAGACAAGCCGTCTTATTTAATAACCAGTGTGGGACAGATCAGGACACCATTGGTAGAAATCAAGGCTCAGCTCTTGGAATGTCAGATGTTCCCAGGGTGTGAATTGGGCTGTGCTTACTGCAATATCTCTGTAAATGGTTGCGATAATTTGAGGAATGGCATAGATGGCCTTATTCGGAGTGGCCAACTTCAGATCACCACATCATTTCCAACAAATCCAACAATATCATCAGTAACGGTTTCAGAACCTCCTACAACTGCAGCAACTATTGTTCTGACAATTCTTCGGCTTCATCAACAAGTACTTCATCCATCATCTCAACTGATCAGTTTTCAACAAATCTTCCTGCTACAACTTCAGCATCACTCCATTATGAAGCTCCTACAACGACAACATCCATTCTTCCACCATTGTCTCCTACAACTCCAGCAACAAATCATGGAGATGTCTCTACTGTCACAATATTTTATGATCCTGAGAACAACTCTGCCTACCATTCAGAAGGTGCTGCTCCCACCTGAGCACCAGTTACAATCTTTTATGATCCACAAACAATTACAGTCCCTTCAGCAGCAGCAATCAGTCCAGTCACTGTCACGGTGCCTGGACCAGTACCATATGAAAGCAATAGGGCCATCCCTTGGCACTATGGCTCAGACGTGTACTGCGAAGGAAAAAGAATCACTCTTGAAACATCAACACCTGCACCACAAGTAGATAATGTGGGCGGAGGCGGAGGCTTCACTCGAAGCGGACGTCTCTTTGCTCCACCAATTCAAAGACCTACTGCCGAAGCAGAAGCTGCTGCCAAGGCAAAAGGAAAGAGCCCGGTGCAGGAAGATCAAGCTGTTAAAGAAGCCTTGAAGACACCGTTCGATCAAGAAGTTGATGAGTTTATGAGAATCATCAAAAAGAGTGATTACAAAATTGTGGATCAACTTCACCAGACGCCATCCAAGATCTCCATCCTCTCACTGCTGATGTGTTCCGAAGCCCATCGAAATGCATTACTCAAAGTCTTGCACGCAGCTTACGTGCCTGAAGAGATCACTGTCAACCAGTTGGAGACCGTGGTTGGAAATGTTACTGCTAGCAATGGGCTAGGGTTCACCAATACTGACCTGACAGTGGATGGCCGCAACCACAACAAAGCCTTGCACATCACCATGGAATGCAAAGGAGCAGTCCTTTCTCATGTACTGGTAGACACGGGGTCGTCCCTTAATGTCTTACCAAAGAAGGCTCTGGTGAAGTTAGAATATGATGGATTGGCGTTGAGACCCAGCAACCTGGTAGTAAGAGCCTTTGATGGTTCTAAGAGATCGGTTCTGGGAGAGATTGAGCTACCTGTGACAATTGGCCCACAGACCTTTAAAACTATCTTTTATGTGATGGACATTCAGCCCGCCTACAGCTGTTTGTTGGGTAGACCCTGGATTCACGCCGCCGGCGCAATAACGTCTACCCTTCACCAAAAGTTAAAATTTGAGTGGGAAGGCCAAGTTGTTACAATCTGTGGGGAGGAGGATATATTTGTTAGCCATCTGGCTACTTATAAGTATATTGAAATGGATGGGGAGATCCACGAAACAATGAGCCAAGGATTTGAAGCCTTGAATGTGAATGAAGCATCTGCTGTATCTGGAATCTCCATGTCATCTTACCAACAAGCCCGGAAGGTTGTTGAGGAAGGAACGGCCCAAGGCTGGGGCAAACTGTTATCGATAGAGAAGAAAGAAGACAAATTTGGGTTGGGTTACAGACCAACTCAACATCAAGCAAAGGCTGCTGAGAAGCCCGGTTTTGTCAGTGGGGGGATGCTTACCCCCGATGCTATCAACTGTCTGGAAGACGAGCTGGAAGAGGAGCGCAACCTGGAAAGCTGGATTCGTCCAAAGATCCCGGGGAGCAGTGTCTCGAACTGGTCTTCCCAGGAAATTATAAGAGTTACTCATGCAGAGTAATTATTATTTCCTGTATTTTTATAAGCATGCATCAAAGTCTTGCATCTTGCCCAAGATGACAAGACTCATTTTGTAATCGGGCCATCTGTACTTTTTGTGCAAACAAGATCAATTAATGAAATATCAGACATCTTTTTGCAAACGAGTCTTTTTCTTTTCGTTCACTGTTTTTTCCATTTTTCTTTTTGTACAAAAAATAAATGGCGGTGTTTTCAAAATGACAACTTCATTTCACTTTTCTAAATAAAGATTAAAATCAAATCACTAAAATGAACAACTTAACCCTTGCAGAGAGTGCCTTCCAGACAGCACCGACAACAGCACGGCTATGACTTCGTATGACTTTGACAATCCAATCAATCAAGCTGATGAAGGGGTTGAAGAAGAATATGAGCTTCCCGAAGAGCTAGCCAGGTTGTTAAGACAAGAGGAAAAGGTTATTACTCCTCACCAGGAGGAGGTTGAAGTGATCAATCTTGGTACAGATGAAGACGTGAAAGAAGTTAAAATCGGGGCCTGCCTGCAAGACTCAGTGAAGAGACAGCTGATAGACCTGCTTCAAGAGTATGTAGATGTGTTTGCTTGGTCTTACCAAGATATGCCAGGGTTGGATACCGATATTGTCGTGCACAAGCTGCCTTTGAGAGAAAAATGCCCGCCAGTTAAACAGAAATTGCGCCGTACTCGTCCGGACATGGCAATGAAAATCAAAGAAGAGGTACAGAAGCAATGGGACGCCGGGTTCCTTGCTGTAACTAGCTATCCGCCGTGGGTTGCTAACATAGTACCTGTGCCTAAGAAAGACGGAAAAGTAAGAATGTGTGTTGATTACCGGGATCTGAACAGAGCCAGCCCGAAAGATGATTTTCCATTACCTCACATTGACGTATTGGTAGATAATACGGCTCAGTTCTCGGTATTCTCCTTCATGGACGGATTTTCAGGATACAACCAGATCAAGATGTCACCTGAAGACATGGAGAAGACAACATTCATCACACCTTGGGGCACGTTCTGCTACAAAGTGATGCTGGTGCAACCTATCAACGGGCTATGGTGACACTATTCCACGATATGATCCACAAAGAAATAGAATGTTATGTGGATGATATGATCGCCAAGTCCCTTACAGAGGAAGATCACCTGGTGAATCTGCTCAAGTTATTCAAGCGTCTGAGGAAGTACCAACTGAAGTTGAACCCCAACAAATGCACATTCGGGGTGCGATCCGATAAGCTGCTGGGATTTATTGTAAGCGAGAAAGGGATTGAAGTTGACCCTGATAAGGTCAAAGCTATTCAAGAGATGCCTGCACCGAAAACAGAGAAAGAAGTTCGAGGGTTCTTAGGTCGATTGAATTACATTTCAAGGTTCATATCTCACCTGACAGCAACCTGTGAACCCTTGTTCAAGCTGTTAAGAAAAGAACAAACGGTCAGGTGGAACGAAGATTGCCAAAAGGCTTTTGACAAAATCAAAGAATATCTGCAAGAACCTCCAATCCTTATGCCTCCAGTTGAAGGAAGACCTCTGATAATGTACTTGACAGTATTAGAAGAGTCAATGGGGTGTGTGCTGGGCCAGCATGACGAGTCTGGTCGAAAAGAGTATGCAATATACTACCTAAGCAAAAAGTTTACCGACTGTGAACAACGTTATTCACTGCTCGAGAAAACTTGCTGTGCTTTAGCGTGGGCTGCTCGCCGACTAAGGCAGTATATGTTGACCCACACTACTTTGTTGATATCCAAAATGGACCCAGTTAAGTACATTTTCGAGAAGCCAGCACTTACCGGACGGGTTGCAAGATGGCAGATGATTCTCACAGAATACGACATCCGGTACACATCTCAGAAAGCCATCAAGGGCAGTTTACTATCTGAATATCTTGCTGAGCAACCCATTGATGACTACCAGCCTATGAGATTTGACTTCCCTGATGAAGACATCATGTTCATTAAATTAAAAGATCATGAAGAGCCTGTTCACACTGAAGGGCCCGACCCGGAAGGAGAATGGACTATGATGTTTGATGGGGCTGTTAACATGAATGGTCGTGGTGTTGGTGCAGTGCTCATTACACCCAAAGGAGTTCACATGCCTTTCTCGGCAAAACTCACTTTCAACTGCACTAACAACGAAGCTGAATACGAAGCTTGCATTATGGGTCTTGAGGAAGCCATTGACCTCAGGATCAAGACATTGACCGTATTCGGAGATTCAGCTTTGGTAGTCAATCAGACCAACGGAAAATGGTACACCCACCAGGATCATCTGATACCTTACAGGGATTATACAAGAAGGTTATTAACTTTCTTCACAACAGTCAAGCTTGAGTATATCCCACGGGATGAGAATCAGTTTGCAGATGCTCTCGCTACCATTTCATCCATGATCAAAGTTCAAGCTGCTAACTTTGTACCTCAGATTTCAGTGTCGAGACTTGATAGACCAGCATATATATTTGCAGCAGATGTTGTCAAAAACGATAAGCCTTGGTTCCATGACATTAAGTGCTTCTTGGAGGATCAAACATACCCCCCTGGGGCATCTTCCAATGATAAGAAGACTTTGAGAAGGCTCGCTGGAAGTTTCTTTCTGAACACTGATGGGTCTTTGTATAAAAGGAACTTTGATATGGTACTCCTCAGATGTGTTGACAAGACAGAAGCAGATTTATTGATGCATGAAGTGCACGAAGGCTCCTTTGGTACCCATGCAGGAGGGCATGCCATGGCTAAGAAATTGCTAAGATCAGGCTATTACTGGATCACAATGGATGCAGACTGTTGTGCCTACGCCAGAAAATGTCACAAATGCCAGATTTACGCAGATAAGGTGCATGTGCCTCCCAATCCTTTGAACATCATGTCTTCACCATGGCCCTTTGCCATGTGGGGCATTGATATGATTGGCAAGATCGAGCCAACTGCTTCAAATGGTCACAGATTCATCCTGGTCGCCATTGACTATTTCACCAAGTGGGTTGAAGCAGCCTCATATGCAAATGTCACAAGGCAAGTGGTAGCCCGATTCCTAAAGAGAGATATCATCTGTCGGTACGGAGTTCCCGAGCGAATCATTACTGATAATGGTTCCAATCTAAACAACAAAATGATGGCAGAACTGTGCCGGGACTTCAAGATCCAACACCACAATTCTTCTCCTTACAGGCCAAAGATGAATGGCGCTGTTGAGGCAGCAAATAAGAATATCAAGAAGATTGTGCAGAAGATGGTAGTCACCTACAAAGACTGGCACGAAATGCTACCGTTTGCCTTGCATGGGTACCGCACGTCAATCAGGACATCCACTGGGGCAACACCGTACCAGCTTGTGTATGGTATGGAAGCAGTCCTACCTGTTGAAGTTGAATTACCCTCTTTGCGGGTATTAATGGATGTTAAGCTGAGCGAAGCAGAATGGGTCAGGGCCCGTTACGAGCAACTGAGTCTGATCGAAGAGAAAAGATTGGCTGCAATCTGTCATGGGCAGTTGTATCAGAAAAGAATGAAGAAAGCCTTCGATCAGAAAGTCAGGCACCGAGAGTACCAAGTGGGAGATCTTGTGCTGAAGAGAATCCTCCCTCCTCATACAGACCACAGGGGCAAATGGACTCCAAATTATGAAGGACCATTCGTGGTAAAGAAAGTTTTCTCTGGTGGAGCACTGATGCTCAGCACCATGGATGGTGAAGACTTCCCGTCCCCTGTGAATTCAGATGCAGTTAAAAAATACTTCGCATAAAAATGACCCGCTGGACATAAAAACAGAATGTAAGTCCAGGCAAAAATAGGGCATCCCGGCAAGTCAAAAACAGAATAAAAGACTCGGGCAAAAATAAGGGAAATAAATAAAAAATGTACACCCGCTGAGTTGAAAAGCCGCGTTGGACAGCTCAGGCAAAAATGGGTATCCCGATGGATCGAAAACCCGAAAAGGCGATCCATGCAAAATAAGGGAATAAGCGAACAACTGCACTCTGAATTCGTCTGTATCACTTGCAACTTGGAAAGCTTCAAAAGGATCAAGCTTCAATCAGAATCAGCCTCCTTCAGAAAGCAAGACGAGAAGAACGTCATTGTCATACGAGTCATAGCAGAAGAGGAAGCTCCTTAAAGCGTCGTTAACACCGCCAGCATTTTGTTTCTCAATTTATGACAATCTCCTTATTTTAGGAGATTTGTTTCCTTGACTGTATCTTGCCAATTCAGGGCACATAAATTAATAAAATCAGATCTTTCAGTCATGTTTCGTTTTGTGTATTTTTATTTGCAAAGGATGTCTGGTGTCTCTAAAAAAAATCAATTGCATAAGTACAGATGTTTTTCTCCCAAAGATAATAATAATAAAACACATGCTTACAGGGAATATACTTACTCTCGAAAGTACTTAACTCCTATGACGGGATCCGGTAAAGGATACCTCGGGACCTTTTGTGCGTTTCCTTATCTTTGCAGGATCGCAGGTATACAGGACGCAACTTGGGGCATATAAGCTTCATCCCAGCAAGCTGGCAAATCAACAAAAGATCTCAGCATCCGAAATGCTCTATCCCCAGCTGAGTTGCCTCTTGTTACTCTCCCCAGCTGAGTTGCCTCTCATAATTCCCCAGCCGAGTTGCCATTTCATCCTCAGCTGAGTACAAAGTCAGGGAACCATCTCCCCACAGAGTTCCAGCCTCTATCCAGAAGAGCAGCGCATGAAGATCACAACAGGGTGAAGAAGGCTTCTACAAACCCCAGCTGGGTCCCACATTATAAGGATATGTCAACCAAGCGTCATATATCCCCAAGTGGATACATCTCTCCAAGTCTATCAATGATCTCCTCCCCAGCTGGGAGGTCCATTTCAAACAGATCAGCCAGAGATCTTCGCAGCAACGGGACCTGAATCCCGGTTTGATATCCTTGCATAATCATGGCATTTGCATCATATTATCCCCTCAGAGCGTAGCATTCCGTCTAATACGGAGCATTATGGCAAAAATCAAACGCATAGCATAATCATGAGCCATTTTCTAAATTAACACTTGTGAATAATAAACCATCTGTCAGCATACAGAATACAATACACAAAAATCCCCACCAGAGTCCCCAGCAAAAGCAGTTGCCTCACAAATCACAAACACCAGTATATGCACCTCTTGACACCCGTCCGTGTCATCACTCCCCAGTAAAGTTGCCTGAATACACTTTACAAACAAGGTTACCCGTATTACAGATACTTTCTTGACATCCGTCCGTGTCAAATCACCCGCAAGAAGCCAAAGACATCCGTTTTGCACCCCCATATACCTATATATACATCTTTCCTGACACCCGTCCGTGTCATATCCCCAGCGCAGTCACTTACACTTTTACGACCCGTATACTTGTTGATATTATACTTTTCTCCTTTTGACACTCGTCCGTGTCACTCTCCCCAGCAAATTAAACACTCATCTTTACACCATTCGCTCTTACACAGATACTCGTCCGTATCTTGTATATACCAGTTATATACCCACAGATTCAACAGCAGTCTTTGTTCTTTGTTAACCAGTTGGTACTCGTCCGTACCATCATCTCAGAACATTGCGTCTAGTGTTTGTTTCTACATGATACTCGTCCGTATCATAGTCTTAAGGATGCTCGTCCACATCTTTAATCCATACAACGTGTCGAACACTTGTGTCTTCCTGAATATAGATGCTCGTCCGTGTCTACTATTCCCCAGAAGAACCATCAAATTCAACACTCGTCCGTGTTCCTTGTTAACCAGTTGATACTCGTCCGTATCATCACCTCTGAACATGTGTCAGTTCGTCTCTACCCGATACTCGTCCGTGTCATAATCTTAAGGATGCTCGTCCGCATCTTTAATCTATACACAACATCTAAACACTCATACCCTTTGTTTCTTGGATGTGAACACTCGTCCGTGTTTACTATTCCCCAGTAGATAACAAGACAAATTTTCCTTCTTATCTAACACTCGTCCTGTGTTATGATAAACCCTGAGAGCAGCCGTACCCTGCTGAGTAGTCGTCCTCCACTTCTTGATGGTCGTCCTCCATCATGCTCATCCGATGGCCGTCCCCATCGTCGTTTTTAGCAGTCGTCCCCTGCTAGGTGGTCGTCCTTCACCTTTTGATGATCGTCCTTCATCATTTTATCCAATGGCCGTCCCCATTGTTGATTTTGGTTATCTGGCATTCGTCCTATGTCATGAGAAACCTTGAGAGCAGCCGTACCCTGCTGAGTGGTCGTCCTCCACTTCTTGATGGTCGTCCTCCATCATGCTCGTCCGATGGCCGTCCCCATCATTGACCTTTTCTACCCGATGGCCGTCCCCATCGTGGATATTTTCGGCAGCCGTACCCTGCCAGGTGGTCGTCCTCCACCTTTGATGGCCGTCCCCATCTTACTACCTTTATTCCCCAACAGAGCAGCCGTCCCCTGCTAGGTGATCGTCCTTCACCTTTGATGGCCGTACCCCATCATCTGTTTATTTCATTTATTCTTTAACCCGATGGCCGTCCCCGTCGTGGTCCCTTTTCCTTTTCTTTTAGCCCGATGGCCGTCCCCATCGTCGGTTACCTTACCTTATGAACTTGATGGCCGTCCCCGTCATGTTTCATTAACTCCCAGAAAATTTTACAGCTTTATCCTGATGGCCGTCCCCATCATATTTTGACATTCCCCAGCTAGTCGGCCGTCCCCGTCTTGGCTTTACCTTTTATCCCCAGCATGTCGGCCGTCCCCGTCATTGCGTTGTTTCCCGCTTTACAATATACTTTATTTTCCTTTTACAATCTATATCCCTTTTCTTCTTCATTATGTGAGTGCAAATTTTGGACTGTCTTTGGTATTCAACCACAAGTTATCTTGTTTGCCTGTTAAGCCGTTGCTTACAACCTGCACAGCTAACTCATGTTTGAATAGGGGCAGCTGTAAACACCCCAAATTTACCCTCACCCATTTCACCATGGCTTGTGATCATTCTCATATGCATAAACACAATCACATCATCTCATATCACATCTTTGATTCACTGCATAGTTTCTAAGTCATCTGCACCTAGGGTTTGTGATCTGAGCAATCTCAGGGCATCTTGAGCCACTCCAAAGGCCATCAATCACCTCAGGGGTCCATGTGTGTTCTTATGTCATATTACATCCTCTAAAAGTCAAGATTTCAAAAGAATCACAAGAACTAGGGCTTGAATGGGTGCAGAGCCAAGTTTGACTGCACAGTTGACCTAAAAATTAGGGTTTTGGTTTCAGAGGCCATAACTCCAAATTTTTTGGTCATTCTTGTTTCTATTGGTCTCTATATGGTATAGGGAGTATGCATATCAATTTTCATGAAGAAATTCCATGGGGAAGTCATCTGATCAAGAGTTGACTTTCTGGACAAGTCAGTGTAAAATCAGGGCATCTGAGGCCCCCAATGACCCAACCAATGGGTGATCTTCATCATTTTGAGTGTATATGATCTTTATTTGATCATGGAAGAAGGTTGAAGTTCATAGAAATCAAGAATTTGGAAGTTTTGCAAATGTTGACTTTTTGGGCATAGTTGACTTTTCAAGAATGCTTCATTTTAGGTCATTTTTCAAGCCTTGATTCTTGATCCAAAAATGCTTCAAATGGAAAAACTTTGGTCATGAAAGTTGTAGATCTCATTTTTCCCTTTTCAAAAAGTACAAGAACATGATCAAACTCTTCTTGGATCAAAAGTTATGGTGTGACAAAGTTGGCAAAAATCATTGATTTTCAAGTTATGCACCAAGTGTGAAAATTGCAAAATCATGTACCAAGGCAAATTGCAACTTCTAATTGGCATCAAACCATCACATAAACATTCTATAAGTCATAAAATTCAGAATGAACCAAGAATGCCCATGGTTTATGGTTGGTTGGACAAAGAAATCACATGTGAACCAAAGTTGTAACAAGTTGCAAAACCACTCATTTCTCTTCACCAACTTGCTGCATTGGCCCTTGAACCAAGCTAGCCCTTTCCCCTCATTTTGCTGCGCATAGCCCATGCCTTGTACCAAGCCTAGAACCACACCATACTTTCCTTACACAAAATTTGACTTTTTGCAAAAGCAAACTTACCTATCACTGCAGGCCAAGTCACATCACCCAGCCAATGGGATTAGTTTATACTTTTCATTTGCAAGCCATCCCATACATCTAGCAAGGCTGAAACTCACTCATCCATCACATACACCAAAACACTCCATCTTGCATCTTCCTTCGAATTTGTTTTCTCAGCTTGCAAACATAAAAACCATTTCCATAGATCAACTCACCATACTTCATAGACCTCAAACCACCAAGAGCCAGGCCTGAAACAAGCAAGAACACCCCACTGCCATTTCTCACCTCAACTTGCAGTTTCATTCGAAACTCTTTCCACAGCACACAAACATCCAAACAAACACCACAAAGCTTCTCCACTCACCATCTGGATCACAAAGAACCACTCACAATGGCCTGAAACTGCCTGAATCATCCCTGCCATTTCTGACTGAGCTTGAGCAGAAGCTTGTCAAACTCCTCATCCAGCCAACATAAATTCCTCTTGAGCATTCAAACATCATCTGGGGATCAAGTGGGGTGGATTGCACTGAAGGAAGTGGCCAGAAAGTCATCAGAGTGAAAGCTTCGAATCTCAGGTAGCTTGAAAATTATTTTTCCAGAAATCGTTTTTCATGTTATAAACTTGTTCTCTATGCTTCACTGAGTATCCTGGTGCTCTTGGTTTTTGAAATGGCTTTGAAATGAGTATTTAATTGCTCTCTGAAACTTGTGTGCCCTAATTCTTTTTTGCTTCGATTCAGCTTTGTTAGGAAATATAAATTTGTTTTGAGTGAGGGTTTTGATTCGTGAGTGGTTGAAGATCATTTCCCAATTTTTAGATTTCATTTTAGTTAGGTTTTTGGAGTTTTGGGGATTTTCAGGGGAGATGCTGGCCGGAGAAGACGACCGGAAGTCTTCTCCGGCTGCCTGAAAGTGTTTAAGCCCTAATTGTGTAATTAATTGCCATTTGAATGTGGACCATTGGATGCGTTGAAAACGTTGACCTCCCGCGTGTGTGTGTGGTCCAGATCTACCTGATTAGCCCTAATCCACGTGTTTTATTTAATTAACCCATAATTAATCTAATTAAGTCAGAAGCCATCTGGACCCTCCACTAGCGCGCCAGTCAACCATTTCAAACTCAGAGCTCATCCTGGCCCTCCATTCTGATTACTTTCCCTTTTATTTAATTTTAATTCATTTTCTTTTCATTTAAATTGCACAATTATTTTAAAATAGTAAAAAGTCATAAAAAATTATGAAACTTTTTCTCTTAAGTTTTATTAATTTTCATGACACAAAAATATTTTCATTTTATTTTATATCATTAAAAAAGTATTTTTAAATATTTAAAAGATTATTTTTAATTGATTAATGGAAATTAATTAATTAAAAATACTTTTGGGTATTTAAAAAATCACCAAAAATTCATGAAATGTTCTAAGACATTTAGAAACATTGTCCAACCTTCAAACCAAATTTCTTTTTTGATCTTGATGCATTTTTAGAATTTTCCATTGAATTAAATCATTTTTGATGCATTATTTTGATCATAAGTTCAAAAATTCATTTATGCCTATCTAAGAAGAGTTGGACATTGGTTATTTTTGCTTTGTTTTGTGTTTAGCATGTAGTTTCAAGGATTAAATGGCCATGATTTGTTTCCTCATTTTCAATTTGTTTGGCATTTCTTTTGTTTAGGAACCCTAAAAACCCTAATAACTTAGAAAAATCATAACTTGAGTTTGGTTAAGAGTTGAGACCTCCCCTTTTGACTTTGGTTTAGTATAGGTTTAGGGTTTCTTTGGGTGGCATTTCCCATTTTTTATTTTAGGGTTTGCTTCTGTTTTTGGTTCTTGTTTGTTGTTTGATCCATAAACCCTAATTTGGGCTTCCATTTGCATCCTTCTTGCATTATCTTGCATAACATGACTTGCCATGCCATTCCATGCTTCCATTTGATTCATTTGACTTCATAAGACATGTAGAAAGTATGTGTGATCATTGCATCTTGCATTTGCCATGTTGTATGCCATGTATGCCACATAACTTTTCATGTAAATCCATGCTTCTAAACTTGCACCATTTGCATCCATGAACTTGTATGAACATCTCCATGTCTTGCCTCATGCTTGTAGCATCTCATAGCATCATTATCATCATCAACATGCTTCTGATTTTGTTTAGCATCATACCATTTCATCCCATTTAGCATTTGCATTGCATTTCTTTCTAACATTTCAGGTGGTAAGTGAACCTGAGAAGTGAATTTGCCTTCACTTCTCATAACTTTTCTTTTCATCTCTCTTGCATCCATTGCTGCATCTATGTATGTGTTTGAGATTGAGCTTGCTCATTCTTGTTCCTCCCACTTTCTTTCTTCAAGTGACTTGACTTCTTGAATGAAGCAAGTTGCTTTTCTTCTCTTGATCTTGTTCATCTGCTTCCTGGTGGCTCCTTTGAAGATTTGTTCTTGAAAACCTCACAAACCTTAGGAACAACCAAGCATGACAATGAATTAGGGTTTTGATTAGTCTCCCCTCATAAGTTTTACCTTTGTGTTTCTCCTTGAGTCTTCTCTTCTCATCTCATAATCAGGGACTAAACCCTAAAGGCTTTAAGGCTTTGTGATTAAGCTTATGCCTGCATCCTTCTCTTAGGATGGAGTGTATAACTTTAATCCTAAGTGTTAAACCCTTAATGTGTTTAACTCCTTTAATCAATCCATCTAATAATCATCAAGACACCACACTTGTAACTTGGGCCTTGCATTAGGGTTCTAATTCTTCCTTAAATGGTTAAGAAGGACTAACCCTAGTGTTAATGGACAAGTCCCCCTCAAGTTGTCTTACAAATCATAAAATTCACTTCATCATCTCACCATTAAATAAAATCCACTTAATCAAAGGCTTGTTTTGTCATGAGCTTAATCCCTAATCATGGATTAAGTTGAGGAGCTTTCCTCAGCTTAAACATTCTCATCTATTATCCTTCTATTAGGATGGTGTAATGAGTCTGTTTAATCCCTGATTATGGCTTAATCTCATTACTTAACACTAAACAAAAACAACAAAAACATCTAATTAATCACAAGTAGGTTAATGATCTTAATCCTACACCAAAGGTGATTAAGTGTGAGAATCTGACTTCACACTTAAGGTACTCTCATTACCCCTAAACAGAGGGAAGATGTGATGAGTTTACTAACCCATTTGTTTAGGCTTAAGCTCATTAACTTATGACAAACTTTCAAAAGCAATAAAAGACTAAAAATACAAAAAAACAAATAATAATCGTCTCCTCCGGGATTCTCTTCTCATCTCATTCACTCACAAACGGGAACTTGCTTCTTCCGTCTAATGCAAGACAGTTTGCATCTGTGCCAGACAGATCATACACTTGAGCATAGACAAGTAAGCAGTTCACAAGTCAATTCATCTTTCAGTCTCTCTGGGTCGAACTACGGTGTTCTGACTTCCTCATTGCACGAGAGGATACGTAGGCATAACTTAACAGTTATCGAACAAAAGTCTCTGTATATTCCCCCTCCTTCCAGCTTCATTCTTTAGCCTCATTATCTTGAGCATCTCACTTTCATTCTTACACTGACACTGTATATATCACACTTCACACTTCTTTTACACTGACACCTGTACATCTCTTTCCAGCTCTTCATACACAGATTGCACTGACACTACCCCTTTAAAACACAAATCTTTTAAGCGTGGATCCCGTCGAGTACGGCGGACAATCTGGGTGCTAATACCTTCCCAGGTTGTAACCAACCCCCTTTCTCAGTCTCTCTGGTTCGCAAACCGTCTTATCCATCTTTTTTCTAGGTTTATGCAGCATTACCTTTCCTCCGGGATAAAAATGCCTAGCTGGCGACTCTATTCATCTCTAGTGAGTTCACGGCTGTGTGTTCTCATTGTCCCTTTCGCCGACCGTTCGCGTCTGTACCTTTATTTGACCTTGTCTCATTTATCGGGAGCGACACCCGGGAGTGTCTAAACTCCTATGATGGAATCCAGTAAGGGATACCTCGGGGTACTTGTATGTTTCTTTATCATAACATGATTGCAGGTGCTCAAAGTGCAACATGGGGCATGAAAGCTTCTCCCCAGCAGGATGCCAAATCAGTACTTCCTCAGCACCTTATCCAGGACAGCATCAGAAGGGGCTCATTTCCCCAGCTAAATCCATCACCCTCAGCAGGATCCCCACAGATATCACTAGGAAGGTTGTTCAGTGATCATTTCTCCCCAGCCAAGTGTTAGACAGGGAACCATCTCCCCGCAGAATTTTCAACCTCTATCTAGAAGAGCAATGTCTGAAGATCTCACAACAAAGTGACGAAAGCGTCCACAGACCCCAGCTGGGCTCCTCATTGTCAAGATGGGTCTATCGGTGACCTGTTTTCCCAAGCAGAATCATCTGTATCAGATATACCAATGGTATCATCCCCAGCTGGGATATTCTTTCAAAGCAGATCAGCCAGAGATCTTCACAGCAGCGGGATCCGAATCCCGGATCGGTATATTTGCATAATCATAGCATTCGCATCATATTTCCCCTCAAAGCGTAGCATTCCGTCTAATACGGAGCATTACGACAAAAGTCAAACATATTGCATAATCATAAGCCATGTTTTGAATCAGCCACCTGTAAATATCAACTCTATCATAATACCTCTCAAATTCCCCAACAGAAAGCCAAAGCGTCCCCTTTGCACTCACGAATACGTATATATCTACACACTTCCCTGACACCCGTCCGTGTCACCATTCCCCAGCACAGCTGCCTAAACACTTGTTTATAATACACTTCTTTCGACACCCGTCCGTGTCATCCTATCCCCACAGATCTCCAGAACACCTTTTATACTTGTAAATTCACAACTTATACTCTTTCACTTTTGACACCCGTCCGTGTCACACTATCCTCAGCAAGTTGAACACTCGTCTGTGTCTCACTCATGTTTATTTTACTCATACAGATACTCGTCCGTATCTTGTATACACCACTTATCTTCCCCAGATTCGACACTCGTCCATGCTCTTTGTTAGCCAGTTGGTACTCGTCCGTATCGTCATCTCTGAGCATGCGTCATCGTTTGTTTCTACCGATACTCGTCTGTATCATGGTCCTAAGGATGCTCGTCCGCATCTTTAATCTATACACAGTGTCAAACACTTATACCTTTCATCTCTTGAATATAGATACTCGTCTGTATCTACCATTCCCCAGAGGAGTCCCCAGCAAATCCCAATAGATTATTCCCTTTCTGTCTGACATTCATCCTATGTCATGATACTTCCGGCAGCCGTACCCTGCCAGGTGATCTTCCTTCACCTTTTGATGATCGTCCTTCATCATTCCCCCAGCGGAGTCTCCATTATTGGACCCTTGTTCTATCCGAAATTCGTCCTATGTCGTGATATTTTAGCAGTCGTACCCTGCTAGGTGATCGTCCTTCACCTCTTGATGATCGTCCTTCATCATTTTATCCGATGGTCATCACCATCGTTGATCTTGTTATCTGACATTCGTCCTATGTCATGATGAACCCCGAGAGCAGCCGTACCCTGCTAGGTGATCGTCCTTCACCTCTTGATGATCGTCCTTCATCATGCTTATCCGATGGCCGTCCCCATCATCGACCTTTTTTATCCGACATTCGTCCTATATCGTGATACTTTCGACAGCCGTACCCTGCCAGGTGATCGTCCTTCACCTTGGATGACCGTCCCTCATCCCTATCCCCAACAGAGCAGCCGTCCCCTGCTAGGTGATCGTCCTTCACCTCTGTTGACCGTCCCTCAACATTTATTTCTTCAACCTGATGGTCATCCCCATCATTACCTTTACCTTTAATCCCCAGAGAGTCTTATTTCTTTGCCCGATGGTCGTCCCCATAATGATCCCTTTATCACCCCAGCATGTCGGCCGTCCCCGTCATTGCTTATCCCTAGCAGTCGTCCCCTGCTCGACGGTCGTCCTCCGTCGCCCGCACTTTACAATCATACTTTATTTTCCTTTTACAATCTATATCCCTTTTCTTCTTCATACCCAGTGAGTGCAAATTTTGGACTGTCTTTGGTATTCAACCACAAGTTATCTTGTTGGTCTGTTAAGCAGTTGCTTACATCTTGCACAGCTAACTCATGCTTGAATAGGGGTAGCTCTAAACACCCCAAATTTTCCCTCACTCATTTCACCATGACTTGTGATTCTTTTCATTTGCATAGATTCAATCATAACATCTCATATTGCATTTTTGCTTCACTGCATTGGTTCTGAGTCATCTGCATCTAGGGTTTGTGATCTGAGCAATCCATGAGCCATCTGAGCCACTCCAAGGGTCTCCAATCATCTCAAGAGGGTCCATGTATGTTCAATCATCATATTATATCCTCCTAAGATCAAGGAAGTCAAAGAATCACAAGAACTGAGAAAGGCATGGAAGCAGAGCCAGTTTTAACTACACAGATGACCTAAAATTAGGGTTTTGGTTTCTTAGGCCATAACTCCAAATTTTTTGGTTATTCTTGTTTCTATTGGTCTCTATATGATATAAGGATCATGCATACCAATTTTCATGAAGAAACTCAATGGGGAAGGCATCTGATCAATAGATGACTTCTTGAAGAAGTCAGTGCAAAATCAGGGCATCTGAGGCCCCCAATCACCCAACCAAAGGGTCTTCTCCATCATTTTGGGTGTATATGATCTTTATTTGATCTTAGAAGAAGTTAGAAGTTCACAAAATTTAAGTATTTCAAGCCATTTGTAAAGTTGCCATTTTGGGAAAGTGACTTGTAATGCAAACTTGCCATTTTGGGAAAGTTTTTCAACCTCCTCTTTTTGATTCAAAAATGCTTCAAATGAAAAATTCTTGGTCATGAAAGTTGTAGATTGGATCATTCCCTTTTCAAAAAGTACAAGAACTTGATCTAATTCATCATAGAACTCACGTTATGGCCTTGCAAAGTTGGGAAAAATCACATAAAATTCACTTTCACACCAAAGAGGGAAGTTTGCAAATTCTCATGCCAAGCCTATTTGGGACCTCTAATGCATCTCTACACATTATACCATCCTAGTGCAACTCATTTGGATCAGATTTATGCCTTGAATCACAAGCTTTCATGCCTTGAACTTCACAAATTTCAAAAGGGGCCAAAACTTCCATAATTTGCAAAATGGTACAAAACATCTCATCCATTTGCCACAGCTCATCAAATCTGATTCACAAATATCCCTTAATCTTTGCTACGCACAGCCATACCTAAATCCCAACTTGCCACTTGCCCATACCTCAAGTACACCAACTCTTGACTTTATGCATTTTGCCCCATACCAATCAGCATAGCCCACAACAACTACACTGACCTATCCCAGCATGTTATGTGGCAAAGAAGCAAGCCATTTCACATAAGTTTTGAGCCTGAAACCTCCAAGAGCTCAGCATACACAAAATCACCCTAACTTGCAAAAGCTTTCGAATTTCATAACTCAGCCAACAAACCTCCAAACTTTTTCCACCATTCAACTCCACATCCATCACTGATCATTTCCCACCATTCAACTCCACATCCATCACTGATCATTTCCCACCCTTCATCTTGCCTTGAAACACCTCAAATCAAAAACACGATTTTCACATTTCTTGAACTGAGTTTCAGCCAACTTCACATAGAGGCTATATAAACTCCAACTGAGCACTTCAAGCTCTTCAGGAGGATCATTTAAGCTGATTTGAAGCAAAGAAGCAGCCAGCCAATACCATTTTCGAAAGCTTCAGTTCAGGTATCACCAAGAACATTTTTTCCAGAAATCGTTTTTTATGCCATAGAAATGTTGCTTATGATTCACTGATCATGTTGTGCTTGTTGGTTTTGAAAATGATTGAGTTTTGAGCCTGAACCATGTCTCTGAAAGTTTGACCTGAAAACTTGATTGATTCGAATCTTGTTTATGTTGAAAAATAAACGAATTTTCATGCTTGATTCTTGCTTAGGGTGATTAGAAGTTGTGATCTGGAGCTTTAGAGGGTTTAAAATTGCCTAGGGAAGAAGTTAGGTTTTTGAACTGGCCGGAGAAGATGACCGGAACACTGTTTCGGTCACCTGAAAGTCATTAGGGTTCAGATTAGGGTTTAATTGCGTAATTAGTGAAGTTTGAATATCAGCCATTCAGATGCGCGCGCTGGTCAATTCCCGCGTCCTTGTTTAAACCACAGCCCTTGGATCTGTTGACTTCTCTTTTAAATCAATTTAATTTTCATTTTATTTGCATTTTCTTTATCATTTTATTAAAAATAGCAAAACTCATCTAAAAAAATTTATTTTTTGCATCATGACTTTAAATATTTTTCTCATTCTGAAAATAATTTTTATTTTATTTTTTGCATAAAATTTGTATTTTTAAAATATTTAAATTTTTATTTTAATTAATTAATGGAAATTAATTAATTAAAATACCATTTAAGTTTCTAAAAATCACCAAAAAAATCACATTGCATCTTGACACATTTAGAGACATTATCAAACCATTCATACAAAATTATTTTTGGTTCTTGATCCATTTTGACATTTTCTTTGGATTTAGGGTTCTTAAAAATCAATATTTTTTACCCTAACTTAGAAAAATCTTTTCTGCCTAACCATGAAGAGTTTGATAATGGTTCTTTTTGCATTGCATTCCACATATCATGTAGTTTCTAGGATAAAATTGACATGAATTTATCTTGCATTTTCCATTTGATTTACATTTTTCCCCTTTAGGTGCCTTAAAACCCTAGATAACTTAGAAAAATCACAACTTTCATTAGGTTAAGAGTTAGGTCTTCTCCTTTGGGGTGTGATATCATATGGGGTTAGGGTACCTTTGATCCCATTTTCATTTTTTTATCTTGTAATTTGCTTCTGATTTTGAATTTTTGCATTGCATCTTGTACATAAACCCTAATCTTTGCCTTCATTTGCATTCATTTCTCATATGCTTGCATACATGAACTTTCCATGACATTTTGTGCATCCACATGACATATAAGACATCTTAGGAAACATTAGAATCATGTTTGATCATTGCATCATCCATTTTCCATGCTTTTGCTTTCATTTCATGTCATATGCATTCATGAACTTTCATGATTCTTACATGTCATTTGCATTCCCATCCCTTGTATGATCATCCACATCTCTTGGTATGCTTTTGTATCATCCCATAGAATCATTAGCATCATGAACATGCTTATGACTTTGGCTTTCATCTTTGCATTTCATCTCATTTTCATTTCATTTCATTCCCTTCTGCTAACTTTTCAGGTGGTAAGTGTTTGAGAAGTGAATTTGCCTTCACTTCTCACAATCTCTTCTTATCTCTCTTATGCATTTTTTACTGCATTTTTCTTGTGTATTAGAGTGAGCTTTCTCATTCATGCTCCTTCTCTTCCTTCTTCCTTCAAGCAACTTATCTTCTTAAGTGAAGTAAGTTGTCTTGCTTCTTCTGCTTCTCCTTCCTTCATCCTGCTTCTTCCTTGGTGGCTCTTCTTGAAGATCTCTTGCAAGCCTCATGAACCCTAAGAATACCCAAGCATGATAACTATTAGGGTTTGATTAGTCCCCCATTTAGTTTTACCTTTGTGTCATCTCTTGTGTCTTCTCTTCTCACCTCATAATCAAGGACTAAACCTTAAAGGTATAACTTTAATCCTTCTATTAGGATGGAGTGTATAAATTTAATCCTAAGTGTTAAACCCTTAATGTGTTTAAATCCTTTAATCAATCCATCTAATAATCACTAATACATCAAACTTGTAACTTGGGCCTTGCATTAGGGTTCTAATTCTTCCTTAATTGGTTGAGAAGGACTAACCCTAGTGTTAATGGACAAGTCCCCCTCAAGTTGTCTTACAAACCATAAAATCCACTTCTTAATCATACCATTAACTAAAATCCACTTTAATAAAGGTTTTGTTTTGTCATGAGGTTAATTCTTAATCATGGATTAAGTTGAGGAGCCTTCCTCAGCTTAAATGTTCTCATCTATTATCCTTCTATTAGGATGGTGTAATGAGTCCATTAAATCTTTGATTATGGCTTAAACTCATTACTCAACACTAAACAAAAACACCAAAAACATCTAAATAAATGCAAGTAGGTTAATGATATTAATCCTACATCATGGTGATTAAGTGTGAGGTGCTTACTTCATACTTAAGGTATTCTCATTACCCCTAATCAGAGGGAGGATGTGATGAGTTTACTAACCCTTGGTTTAGGCTTAAGCTCATTTTCTTATGACAAACTCTAAAAAGCAGTAAAAGATTGAAAATATCAAAAACAAAGAATAATCGTCTCCTCCGGGATTCTTTTCTCATCTCATTCACTCACAAACGAGAACTTGCTTCTTCCGTCTAATGCAAGACAGTTAGCACCTGAGCCAGACAGGTCATACACTTGAGCATTGACAAGTAAGCAGTTCACAAGTCAATTTATCTTTCAGTCTCTTTGAGTCGAACTACGGTGTTCTGACTTCCTCATTGCACGAGAGGATACGTAGGCATAACTTAACAGTTATCGAACAAAAGTCTATGTGTCTTCCCCCCTCTTCCAGCATTATTCTTTAAGCCTCATTATCTTGAGCATTTCACCCCTGTTCTTACACTGACACACTTTTCTTATTCACTTCACCTTTCTTTTACACTGGAACTTGCATTCTTTCCCAGCTGTTGCACACAAAATAGCACAGACACTACCCCTTTTAAACACAAATCTTTTAAGCGTGGATCCCGTCGAGTACGACAGACAATCTGGGTGCTAATACCTTCCCAGGTTGTAACCAACCCCCTTTCTCAGTTTCTCTTATTCGCGGCCGTCTTATCCATCTTTTCTTAGGTCTATGCAGCATTACCTTTCCTTCGGGATAAAAATGCCTAGCTGATCACACTAAAATTCACCGTATTTCTGACTCCGATTTCGCATGCATTCTTAGCTTTTATTGTTGTTTTGCTTTGTTATTGCTTTGTTTTCTTATGTTTTCAGGTTTTTATAATAATCGGAGCTGGAATCGGGAAAAGGAGCGAAAAAGGAGTGAAAACGGACGAAAACCTAGAAATTCAGCATTTTGCACTTGCGGCACCCACCGTGGCGGGCGCCATGGGGTTAGCCATGACGTGGCCACATCTCAATACCACTCCTCAACCTCCAAGACCCACGTTCCCCACTCCATCATCCCCTGTAGGGACCATGGCGGGCGCCATGACCTTGTGGCGGGCGCCACAAGGCAAAATTTCATAACCTCCACTTTTTAGTGGAGGGGCGTCCCGGTCATTTCATGCTTTCAGTTTCTCCTATAAATAGGACCTTAGATTTTCGTTTTTCTTCATCCAGAATTAGAATTCTCTAGGCATATATCAGTTATAAAGCAGTTGCCATTCCACATCGGGGTGCCTCTGCAATCGAGTGATCGAGTCTGTAATCTGTCTGTGGTTCGAGTTTTGGAGCACTCTGGAGGAAGTTAATCCTGCCGCCATTTTAATTCAAGTTCGTACTTTACTTTTATTTATTTCTGCCTCGCTTTTATTTTGTTTATTTCCCGCACTCGCACATTTACGTTGTTTATTTCCTGCACTCGCACATTTACTTTGTTTATTTCCTGCACTCGCACATTTACGTTGTTTATTTCCTGCACTCGCACATTTACGTTGTTTATTTCCTGCACTCGCACTTTACTTTGTTTACTTTCCGCACTCGCTTTAAATTACTTTTATGAAAAACTATAAAAAGAATATTTACTTTATCATGTCTAACTAATTCCATAAAGGTTAGAATGTAAGGATCGTAATCAAACCAGTAATCAGTATAATTGTTCGTGGAAACACCTAAGGGCTATTTTATCTTTCAATTCAAATAATTGTTTTTAACTATTTCAAAAACAGCCAAAAGCGCTTTGTATAGTTCATTAGGAGATTTTAGATTAAAAAGAAAAGAGATTTTAAAACGATTTTCGGACGCGTTAGGAAGTTTAAACTCTGGTTCGCAAGAACCTCTTTTTGCTAAGAAGTCCAGGTTAAAATACTTTTCAACTTAGTTAAGATACTATATTTCTTAAAAATAGGTTTACTACTCTAACGCAGTACGCACCTTTTTATCCGTGACAATAGGAGGGGTTGATTAGAGAGTACAACTCGGTTCTGAATACGCGAAAGCGACAGTTCCTGTTAAATTAGTTCTTTTCAAAGAAGAAAACACTGCCCATAAGTAGTTCCACTAACAAGTACTGGATTATCATTGATTACGTGAATTACATTCGAGCCTGTCTTTATTTATTATTTAAAATTATAATTTTATTTACCATTGCACCCTTATTAAAACCCTTAAAAATAGTTGCCTTAGATAAGCACCATAACAACAGGTTTGATAGATTGACACTTGGTCTCTGTGGATTCGATAATCTTTTATATTACTTTGACGTGATTCGTACACTTGCGAAAAACACGCATCAAGTTTTTGGCGCCGTTGCCGGGGACCAATATCGTCAAATTTCATTACCCTGTAGTTATACCGTTTAGACTAAGGTTGTTACCCACCGGTCAATGCGAAAGACTCGCAGTGCCGGAAGTTTAGTAGACCCTCTAGCTGAACCTGAACGTTACGCTCGCGCACGTTTATTTTTCCATAGGAATAGGATAGCTATGGCCGAAGAACAAAACCGATGACCTCTTAAGGACTTCGCCCAACCATCAAACGAGGAACCTAGTTCCAGTATAGTAAACCCCGCTATCCCAGCCAATAATTTTGAACTTAAACCATCCCTGCTGCAATTAGTGCAACAGAGACAATTCTCAGGTCTCGCTACTGATAACCCGAACCAACATTTAAAAAACTTTCTTCAGTTAGCAGACACCTTTAAAACCAATGGAGCTTCTCCTGAGGCAATACGCTTAAGATTATTTCCCTTTTCCCTCAGAGATAAAGCTCTATCATGGTTAGATTCCCTTCCACCCAATTCAATAACAACTTGGGATGACCTTAGAAAAGTTTTCCTTGCTAGATATTTTCCCCCGAGTAAGACCGCTCTTCTTCGAAACCTAATAACCAAATTTACCCAACACCAAGGAGAGTCGTTGTTCGAAGCCTGGGAGAGATATAAAGAACTATTAAGAGCATGCCCACACCATGGCTTAGAGAATTGGCTAATCATCCAAACCTTCTATAATGGACTTCTTTATAACACTAAAATGACCATCGACGCTGCCGCTGGTGGCGCACTGATGAACAAACCTTACCCTGAAGCTAGTGCCCTTATCGAGGATATGGCCCAAAACCATCAATCATGGGGAGTAGAACGAGCGACAGTGGAAAAGAAGGAAGCCCAAGGAGGAATACATGAGCTAAGCTCTATAGACATGATGCAGGCTAAAATGGACGCGTTGGCCCTTAGAGTCGAACATATGTGTACAACTCCGAATACTGTAGCCGCAGTTTCGTCGAATTGTGAGATATGTGGAACGCAAGGACACCAATCCGCCGAATGCAATCTGTTGAATGAAACCAACACCGAGCAAGTGAACTATACCCAAGGGAACCCATTTTCAAACACATATAACCCTGGATGGAGGAATCACCCAAACTTCTCCTACAAAAATAATAACCCTATCCAAAATACCGCACCTCCGAGACAACAAGGTTACCAAGCCCCTAGAACAAATCAACCTATGCAACCTGTGCCACCAAACCCGAGCTTTGAGGAAATTGTAAAAGATTTTATCGTTGCTCAAAAACAGAAGAACAAAGAGTTCATGAACCAAAGCGTCCATGTTAACGAACTAATTACCCAGTTAGGAACCAAGGTTGATCAAATCATTACTCATAATAAGATGCTTGAAACCCAGATCTCTCAGGTAGCGTTAAACCAAGCCCCACAGACTACACCCGGAGGACAGTTCCCTGGACAACCTCAACAGAACCCGAAAGGGCAAGCTAATGCCATTACTCTACGAAGTGGAACCGCTTATAAGGAACTTTTGAACCCTAGATTAAGTGAGCCCGAAACTTCTGAGAGGAGTGAGGAGAAGGAACCAGAGAAGCCTAAAACCCCAGAAAGTCAAGAAAAAGGAGAAGAACCTAAAAATAAAACCTATGTACCACCACCGCCATACAAACCACCAATACCTTACCCTCAAAGATTAAAGAAAACCCGAATCGATAATCAATATCAAAAATTCGTTAAGGTTATAGAAAAACTTCACGTAGAAATCCCCTTTACAGAAGCCATCACCCAAATACCTTCTTATGCTAAGTTTCTCAAAGACATACTTACAAATAAACGTAGACTTGAAGATCCGAAACCCGTGGAATGTAATTCTATTTCCGAAGATAGGTTAGCAAAGAAAGATAAAGATCCCGGAAATTTTTCCATTCCTTGTATTTTGGGGAATCATGTCATCGAAAAAGCTTTTCTAGACCTAGGAGCTAGTGTGAGCTTAATGCCTTTAGCAGTTTGTGAGAGATTAAACTTAGGAGAATTACAACCTACTAAGATGTCACTTCAATTAGCCGATAGATCCGTTAAATACCCTATAGGCATACTTGAAGACGTCCCTGTTAGGGTAGGTCAGTTGTTTATACCTACTGATTTTGTTGTCATGGACATTAAAGAAGATGACGACATACCGATACTCCTAGGTAGACCGTTCTTATCGACTGCTGGAGCCGTAATAGATGTTAAAAAAGGAAAACTAACTTTTGAGGTAGGTGAAGAGAAGATAGAATTTATATTGTCAAAATTTCTTATGGCACCTGTGATAGGAGATTCCTGTTATGCCTTAGATGTCATCGAAGAATGCATTAGGGAATTAGAACAAGAAGAAGAAACTGAATCTATAAAATTGCCATCAACCCTTATTTTGGAAGATGACAATTATAAAACACCCTACATTGATGATAACCTTCACGAATGTTTATCTCTTACCCCAGATCCTATGCCTTGCCCTATGAAACCGACCGTAAAACTTAAGGAACTGCCTAAAAACCTGAGATATGAATTTCTCGATGAAGATATGAATCGTCCAGTTATAGTCAGTGCTACCTTAAACCAAAAAGAAACCGATCAATTATTAGAAGTTTTACGTAGGTACCCCTCAGCCTTAGGATATAAGATCTCTGATCTAAAAGGAATAAGCCCATCCGTATGCATGCATCGGATTTTGCTTGAAGAAGATTCAAAACCTTCCAGAGAACACCAACGAAGAATAAATCCTATAATGAGTACTGTAGTTAAGACTAAAGTTCTTAAGTTACTAGAGGCAGGTATAATATATCAGATCTCGGACAGTAAATGGGTGAGTCCTGTGCATGTAGTACCTAAAAAGGGAGGCATCACAGTCGTGCAAAACGAGAAGGGCGAACCTGTAGCAAAAAGAACCGATGGAGGTTGGCGTATGTGCATAGATTATAGAAAATTAAATAAAGCAACTAGGAAGGACCATTTCCCATTACCATTCATAGACCAAATGTTGGAGCGCCTAGCCAGACACTCTTACTTTTGTTACTTAGATGGATATTCCGGATTCTTCCAAATACCTATTCACCCCGAAGATCAAGAAAAAACTACCTTTACATGCCCAGTTGGAACTTTTGCCTATAGAAGAATGCCTTTTGGACTTTGTAATGCTCCTGCAACTTTCCAACGCTGCATGATGTCTATCTTTGCTGATTATTTAGATGGAATTATGGAAGTATTTATGGACGATTTCTCAGTTTGTGGATCAGATTTCAAAAATTGTCTTGTCAACCTTGAGAAAATCCTGGAGAGATGTGTGGAGGTAAACCTTGTGCTAAATTGGGAAAAATGTCATTTCATGGTCACCGAAGGGATTGTTTTAGGACATGTAGTTTCCGAAAAAGGTATAGAGGTAGATAAAGCAAAAATAGAAGTCATAGAGAATCTAAAACCGCCGAAGACTATCAGGGAGATAAGAAGTTTTCTTGGACATGCCGGATTTTACCGACGTTTTATCAAGGATTTCTCCAAAATAACAAAACCCTTAACTGGTCTTTTGATGAAAGATGCTGAATTTATCTTCGATGAAAAATGTACTGAAGCATTTAATCTTCTGAAGCAAGCTCTGATTTCAGCACCTATAATGAAACCCCCTGATTGGTCAGAACCGTTTGAGATAATGTGTGACGCCAGTGATTACGCTGTTGGAGTCGTTCTAGGTCAAAGAAAAGATAAGAAGTTACATGTGATTTATTATGCCAGTAGAACCCTAGACGCTGCACAGCTCAACTACGCAACAACCGAAAAATAGCTCCTAGCTGTAGTTTTTGCAATAGACAAATTTAGATCTTATCTAGTAGGAGCCAAGATTATAGTTTACACCGACCATGCTGCCATTCGTTACTTACTAAGCAAAAAGGATGCCAAGCCTAGGTTACTTCGATGGATTCTATTACTGCAAGAGTTTGATTTGGATATCCGTGATAAGAAAGGCACTGATAATGTGGTAGCTGATCACCTATCTAGGCTAGAATACCTGAAACCTGATCCAGTTCCCATAAATGACGATTTTGCCTATGATAGACTGATAGCCCAACTGGAAACCATTGAAGAAGATAACCCAGACCCTCATGAGTATTTTCAAAAATCCTTAGCCATAAGTGATGTACCTTGGTATGCAGACTTTGTTAATTACCTAGCCGCTGACATCATACCCCCTGATCTAAACTACCACCGTAAGAAGAAGTTCTATAGTGATGTGAGAAACTTCTATTGGGACGATCCATTTCTTTTCAAGAGAGGTAAAGATGGCATTTTCCGCCGTTGTGTTCCAGAAGAAGAGGTAAATAATATAATTGAGCATTGTCATTCTGCACCCTATGGTGGACATGCAAGCACATCTAAGACCTACGCCAAGATTCTTCAAGCTGGCCTATTCTGGCCTACTATGTGGCGTGATGTCCATGCTTTCATTGTCAAGTGTGACAGATGCCAACGCACAGGAAATATTTCAAGACGTAATGAAATGCCGTTAAGAAATATCCAAGAAGTAGAACTCTTCGACGTATGGGGTATAGACTTTATGGGACCGTTCCCACCATCTTTTGGAAATCAGTACATATTAGTAGCTGTTGACTACGTGTCTAAATGGATTGAAGCTATCGCCGCACCCACAAATGACACCAGAGTAGTCATCAAATTATTCAAGAATTATATATTTCCCAGGTTTGGAACCCCCCGTTTAGTCATAAGTGATGGAGGATCACACTTCATATCGAGAATATTTGATAAACTTTTAAGCAAGTATGGAGTTAAGCATAGAGTAGCAACACCATACCACCCACAGACCAATGGACAAGTGGAAGTATCTAATAGGGAGATAAAACAAATCCTCGAGAAGACTGTCTCTATATCTAGAAAGGATTGGTCACAGAAACTTCAAGAAGCATTATGGGCCTATAGAACCGCTTTCAAAACTCCTATAGGAACAACCCCTTATCAACTGGTCTATGGAAAATCATGTCACTTACCTTTTGAATTGGAGCATAAGGCCTATTGGGCCATCAAAACTTTGAATTTGGATTACTTGACAGCTGGTGAGAAACGTATCCTTGATATCCACAAATTAGAAGAGCTCAGACAATCTGCCTACGAAAATGCCATCATATACAAAGAAAGAACAAAAGCTTGGCATGACAAAAGAATCATAAGAAGAGACTTCAAGATAGGCGATCCTGTTCTCCTGTTCGATTCTAGGTTACGACTATTTCCAGGTAAACTCCGTTCGAGATGGACTGGCCCTTTCGAAGTATCTAAGATCCTGAGATTCGGTGCTATTGAAATCAAGAACCCGACATGTAAACCATTCATCGTCAATGGACAGAGGTTGAAGCCCTACGAAGGAGGTGACATTCCAACAACATACACCTGCCATACTCTGAGTGATCCACCATATCCTTCCAATGATGTTTAATTATCGGTCGTCGAGCTAATGACGTTAAACAAGCGCTGCATGGGAGGCAACCCATGGTTTTTCTTATTTTTGTACTTTTTATTTTTTACTTTTACTTTATTTTGTTTATATTATTATTATTATGTCAGGACTAACGATTGAATGTTTTATGTGCTTTCAGGACTTGTTTGCTAACCTTGTACAGAATGCAGAACCCTGATGACATGCACGTGGCCTTTAGAGATGATGCACAGAGAGAGCGTTACTATGTTCACATGAGACGCCCTATGGCTCCTACCAGGTACCCTGACCATGACTGCATGGATGCCTTGGGGATAGAGCCAAGCGTCAGATTTTTATGCCATCAACTCCACTGGGACCAGTTTGACTACAGGAACAACACTTATAGGAACTTGACTCTTGAGTTCCTCAGCTCGTTTCATTATGACCCTTGGGCTGGACCCGATGGACTCGCTGTTTTCAGGTTGTTCGGGATTGACTACTCATTCTCTCACAGAGAGTTTGGTGATTTGCTAGGTTTCCAGACTACTCCTGATGCTATTCCAGATACACCGATGGGGTATTTTATGAGCAGAGAAGTGGAAAAGTTTTGGACTAAAATATCCGGCGGAGGGAGCCAAGATCCTTCTACCCAGTTTTCTCAGGTAATCCACAACCCTGCATTGAGGTACTTCCAGATGATTCTAGCACATTCTTTCCTAGGTTTTCCAGATACAGAGACACTGCTAAGTGAAGAGGAGATTTTCCTACTGTTTTGTGCGACTCAGTCTCGCCCTGTTGCTTGTGGCAACTTTCTGTTAAAGGGCTTGGCTAGTGTTGCCAGATCATCCGTAGGCATCATCCATGTCGGTGGGATTGTTACACAGATAGCTACTGCATTGGGTTTGTCTCGCAAGTTATTGCACCTCAGGACCTTCTGCTGCTACACCACCCTGGATATTGATTTTTGTCTTGATAGAGGACTGATGAGGAGGGCTTCTTTTGAGCCCAACATGTTTAGATTGCTGATCGACGGCGAAGCGATACACTACTTTACATTACCAGATCAGCTGATGACCAATGTCCATGATCCTGAAAATTGGAGTTATGCTCTAGAGGGTTATGGAGAGACTGTCGAAGAGCCGAAATCGCCTCCCGCCGCTGAGTACACTCCTACACCTCTTACTCCCCAAATCACTGTTATGTCTAACAATATGTCTCTGCAGCCACCTGACCTACAAACACAGATTTATGAGCTCCGTAAGGAGACTGCCCTGCTCAAGCAGGAAATGGCAGACTTAGAGCTACAGATGCAGGTTTCTGATCTCACTCATGCCTCAGAGGCCGATGCTCTACATCAGGCAATTGAAGAGCTTCGGAGGGAGATAGCTGAGATTCGTGGATCAAGCCAGGAAAAGACGCCTACCACATGACTCATTCTACCCTGACAGCATTACCCTAGTATTTTATTTATCGCATTTCCAGACATATTTTACTTTACTGCAGCTTTTATATTTTCATGCACTTTGAATTCCTTATATATATACATATTATGCACTAATTTTTCTTTTTCTTTTTTTTGATTTTTAATTATTTTATTTTTGTCGTGCAAAGAAAAAAAAAATATAAGACAAAAATATTTTCATTTTTGTCTTCACAAAAAATATATGCAAGCCTCAAGCCTTGAAAAGAAGAAGAAAACGCTATTGTTTTTGGAGGGCTTGTTACGTCTATTGCTCGGGCCCTTGGCCTGAATGATGAGATAGCTACACTTGAACCACTACCTCCTCGCACAATTAATTTAAAATTTCTGAAAGACATGAAATTGTGCCGAACGAGGAGAGAAGGTGGTTATGAGTTAATGGTTCATGGGGTGGCTATCCCATCTGTTGCTTTACCATGCAGTAGACGTACTGATGTACGTGATGAAAGGAACTGGACCTATGATCTTAATGCTCCACGTGTTTTGGGTCCACTTCCTCCTAATATTCCCGATGGGGAGGCACATGACACTGATGATGAGTATGATTGGAGAGAGCAGTCTCCCATCCCTCACATGTCCCCCCATCGTCCTTCACAGTCACACACTGCACCATCTTCCTCTAACCCTGTTGCAGGTACTGCTCCTGGATTCTTTGTCACCGAGGAGATGTGGCGTGATATGACAGCTAGAGAAGAAAGGCGTGATGGCCTTCTCTCTACTATTTCACAGCAGCTGACGGACAACATGAGCTTCATGCAACAATCGCGATTGGTTTCGGATCGTGCTTATAGCAACGTCTGCCGTACCTTGAACGATATCTCATTAGAGCAGAACCGTCAGAAAGAGTTCAACAGCCGACACTACCAGCTTGTAGAGGCTACTCAGGGTTCCATCTTGGGTAACCTTCGAGAGGTCCGGAGTGCTCAGGCTGCTTTATCAGCACGACTCGACCGGAGGGACCAGCATCGCAGTAGATCCCGTCGTTCCAGACCATCACATCAGGACGGCGAAGGCACCAGTGCCCCTCCTCAGTAGTCTTTTTCCAGGTTACCCCCCTTATCTTATTTCGAAACATTGGGGACAATGTTCGATTTAAGTGTGGGAGGGGATTTTATTGCTTTCTGTCATTTCCCTTTTTTAGTTAATTTCCTTTCAGTTATTTCCCTTTTCAGTAATTTAATTTTCTTAGATAATGCATGAGTCTAACGAGTCGCCAGTATAGTGTCTTTTTAGTTCATCTTCATTTTTTCCCATTTCCTTAGCCTTACCAGAAAATTTTTAAAAAAAGAAAATAATGTTGTTTCACATGTTTTTTGGGCTTTGAGACAGGTTTAGATTAGGATGTGGTGACTTAGGTCAACTTTTTGAAACATCAGAACCATTTTAGCACCATAGACCTCTTGAATATAGGAATCACTCCTAAACCCCACCACCTTGGCCTTTACTATCATTTTAAAAATGGTCCTAAGTAGTTTATCTTAGCAGTCAGCTCCGGCTTAAGCATGCTCTACGTAGGGGGTCGATGAATATAAGTGAATGATCCAGTGCTAATAAAAAAAAAATAAAAAAAATAAAAAAAATAAAAAGGCAAACTCTGGTATAGGTGACCCTCACAAAGTCATTTAAACCGAAAAAAAGAGAAAAAAAAAAAAGAAAAAAAAAAAAAAAAAGAAAAAGAAAAAAATTTTTGCCACAAAAAGAAAAAATTGCAAGTCACCTATTGTTAGTTGGTTCAGAGGTATCTGGCACTGAACTTGGTAGGGCGGATTACGATCCGATCCCCCGCAGCTACATTTAGGCGAAATAAAAACAGGTTTACACATGCTTATGTGCCAGAAACCTTATGTTATGGATCAGAATCACTAACCGGTCACTCTACTATGAAGCATGTACGGATAACGGGCTTAATGTGATTGCGCCTGAATGAAAAGGACACAAAAAGATGAGAAGATAGGCCTAGGTATCGTGGGATGATATGGAGTGGTTAATATAGGATTGAAGTTTGTGTTTGTGTTACTATGGTACCCTTGGTTCACTTAGTTAGTATCTGTCACTGCATCCTGACTTGAACTTAGAATCCCTTTAGCCCAAAGACAAGTGTTGACACCATATTTTTCTTAAGCTTTAATGTTTGCTTGAGGACAAGCAAAGGTTTAAGTGTGGGAGAATTTGATCACACTAAAATTCACCGTATTTCTGACTCCGATTTCGCATGCATTCTTAGCTTTTATTGTTGTTTTGCTTTGTTATTGCTTTGTTTTCTTATGTTTTCAGGTTTTTATAATAATCGGAGCTGGAATCGGGAAAAGGAGCGAAAAAGGAGTGAAAACGGACGAAAACCTAGAAATTCAGCATTTTGCACTTGCGGCACCCACCGTGGCGGGCGCCATGGGGTTAGCCATGACGTGGCCACGTCTCAAGACCACTCCTCAACCTCCAAGACCCACGTTCCCCACTCCATCATCCCCTGTAGGGACCATGGCGGGCGCCATGACCTTGTGGCGGGCGCCACAAGGCAAAATTTCATAACCTCCACTTTTTAGTGGAGGGGCGTCCCGGTCATTTCATGCTTTCAGTTTCTCCTATAAATAGGACCTTAGATTTTCGTTTTTCTTCATCCAGAATTAGAATTCTCTAGGCATATATCAGTTATAAAGCAGTTGCCATTCCACATCGGGGTGCCTCTGCAATCGAGTGATCGAGTCTGTAATCTGTCTGTGGTTCGAGTTTTGGAGCACTCTGGAGGAAGTTAATCCTGCCGCCATTTTAATTCAAGTTCGTACTTTACTTTTATTTATTTCTGCCTCGCTTTTATTTTGTTTATTTCCCGCACTCGCACATTTACGTTGTTTATTTCCTGCACTCGCACATTTACTTTGTTTATTTCCTGCACTCGCACATTTACGTTGTTTATTTCCTGCACTCGCACATTTACGTTGTTTATTTCTTGCACTCGCACTTTACTTTGTTTACTTTCCGCACTCGCTTTAAATTACTTTTATGAAAAACTATAAAAAGAATATTTACTTTATCATGTCTAACTAATTCCATAAAGGTTAGAATGTAAGGATCGTAATCAAACCAGTAATCAGTATAATTGTTCGTGGAAACACCTAAGGGCTATTTTATCTTTCAATTCAAATAATTGTTTTTAACTATTTCAAAAACAGCCAAAAGCGCTTTGTATAGTTCATTAGGAGATTTTAGATTAAAAAGAAAAGAGATTTTAAAACGATTTTCGGACGCGTTAGGAAGTTTAAACTCTGGTTCGCAAGAACCTCTTTTTGCTAAGAAGTCCAGGTTAAAATACTTTTCAACTTAGTTAAGATACTATATTTCTTAAAAATAGGTTTACTACTCTAACGCAGTACGCACCTTTTTATCCGTGACAATAGGAGGGGTTGATTAGAGAGTACAACTCGGTTCTGAATACGCGAAAGCGACAGTTCCTGTTAAATTAGTTCTTTTCAAAGAAGAAAACACTGCCCATAAGTAGTTCCACTAACAAGTACTGGATTATCATTGATTACGTGAATTACATTCGAGCCTGTCTTTATTTATTATTTAAAATTATAATTTTATTTACCATTGCACCCTTATTAAAACCCTTAAAAATAGTTGCCTTAGATAAGCACCATAACAACAGGTTTGATAGATTGACACTTGGTCTCTGTGGATTCGATAATCTTTTATATTACTTTGACGTGATTCGTACACTTGCGAAAAACACGCATCACTAGCTGGCGACTCTTTTCAGTTCACCCTTGTGTTCTCCTTTCGCCGACCGTTCGCGTCTGTACCCCTCTTGGCCAGGTGTCATTTGGTGGGAGTGACAAGGACGACCATCGAGCAGAGGACGACTGCTGGGGATAAAGCAATGACGGGGACGGCCGACACGCTGGGGAAATAAATGGATCATGATGGAGACGGCCATCAAAATAAAATAGCAAGGTTTTCTGGGGATTAAAGTAAAGGCAATGATGGGGACGACCATCAAGTTTGCAAAGTAAAGGTAAACAACGATGGGGACGGCCATCGGTTTAGATGAAATAATGATGAGGGACGGTCATCAAAGGTGAAGGACGATCACTTAGTAGGGGACGGATGCTCTTTAACACGACATAGGATGAATGTCGGATAGAAAAGGTCAACGATGGGGACGACCATCAAATAAAATGATGAAGGACGATCATCAAGAGGTGAAGGACGATCACCTAGCAGGGTACAGCTGCTCTCAGGAGTTTATCATGACATAGGATGAATGTCAGATAACAAGATCAACGATGGGGGCGGTCATCGGATAAAATGATGAAGGAAGATCATAAAAAAGGTGAAGGATGGTCACCTAGCAGGGGATAACTGCTCTGTTGGGGATAAGGATGAGGGACGGTCATCCGAGGTGAAGGACGATAACCTGGCAGGGGACGGCTGCCGAAAGATATCACGACATAGGACGAATGTCAGATAGTAAAGGGTTCCTATTATAGAGACTCCGTTGGGGAAAGGATGAGGGACAATCATCCATAGGTGAAGGACGATCACCTGGCAGGGTACGGCTGCTGGAAGTATCATGACATAGGACGAATGTCAGATAAGAGAAAGGTTGTTTTGCTGGCGATTTGCTGGGGAAAGGTAAACAAGGATGAGTGTTTACGCTTTCCAAAATAAAAAGGTATAAGTGTTTTGACGCTGTGTATAAATTAAAGATGCGGATGAGCATCCCTATGACCATGATACGGATAAGTATCGGTAGAAACAAACGCTGACACATATTCAAAGATGACGATACGGACGAGTACAAACTGGTTAGCAAAGAACATGGACGAGTGTTGAATCTGTGGGGATATGACGACACGGACGGGTGTCCACAAGAGTGTATTATAAACAAGTGTTTGGCTTGCAACAAGTGTTTGGGCAACCATGTTGGGGATTGGTGAACACGGACAGGTGCCAAAAGAGTGTATGAGCATAGGTTTGGTTTATATTTGCGGGGGATGATATGACACGGACGAGTGTCGAAAGAGTGTATGTGAACATGTGTTTGTGCAAAGGGGACGCTTTGGCTTTCTGCGGGGAAATATGAGATGACACGGACGAGTGTCGAGGAGAGTATGTTGTGTATAAGTATCTGCTTGTAGTAAGTATTCTGGCTACTTTACTGGGGAATGATGACACAGACAGGTGCCAAAAGAAGTATGTATATGTATTTGGGAGTGCAAAGGGGACGCCTTGGCTTTTATGTGCAAGGGGTGTATTTTGTATGTTGTTGATGAGATACTGTTGGTATATACAGGTGACTGGTTCGAACTTGACTTGTGATCATGCAATATGTTGATTTTTGCTGTAATGCTCCGTATTAGACGGAATGCTACGCTCTGGGGGGGAATGATGCGAATGCTATGATTATGCTAAAGAAACCGGTCCGGGATTCGGATCCCACTGATGTGAAGATCTCTGGTTGATCTGCTTGAAGTGATATCCCAGCAGGGGAAGATCATTGGTAGATCTGATAAAACATGTGGTTCTGCTTGGGGAATTAAATCACTGACAGACCAATCCTAGTAAGGAGAAAGCCCAGCTGGGGATGAGGAAGCTTTCGTCACTTTGTTGTGTGAGAATTTCAGACATTGCTCTTCTGGGGGAGGTTGGAGCTCTGTGGGGAGATGGTTCCCTGTCTTTACTGAAGATGAGAGATCTGGTACTCTGCTTGGGGAGGAAAAGATCACTGAACAATCTTCCTAATGATTCTATGGGGATCCTGGCTAGGGATGAGGAGGCTTGACAACTCAGTTGGGGGGAGATGAGCATTTTCTGGTGCTGCTTGAAGATGTGTTGGGGAAGTGATGCTTTGGCAACTTTGCTAGGGAAAACATTCCAGATACTGCAATCTTGTTAAAAAAAAGAAACGCACAAGTGTCCCGAGGTATCCCTTACCGGATTCCGTCATAGGAGTTAGATATTCCTGAGAGTGAATACATTTCCTGCAAGCATGTAATTATAAAGGCACATCTGTTTTATGCAAACATTATGGATATTGGACATTTTTTGCAAACGAAACAAAAATGTACAAGACGAAGTATGATTGAAAACTCTGACTTTATTAATCTGGGTGCCCTGAATTGGCGAATACAGTAAAAAAAACAAATCCCCTGAGATGAGGAGATTGTTACAAAATTGAGAAAAATAAAGGTGCTGGAAATGTTGAGGACGCTTCAGTGAGCTTCCCTTGCTATGACCCGTATGACCCTGATGTTCTTCTTATCTTGCTTTCTGAAGAAGGTTGATTATGACCGATGCTTTGTCCTTTCGAATCTTGTCATGTTGTAAGGGATACAGACGAATTCAGAATGCAGTTGTTCGCTTATTCCCTTGTTTTGCGTGGATCGGCCTTTCGGGTTTTCAATCCACCGGGATACCCATTTTTTCCTGAGCTGTCCAATGTGGCTTTTCAACATAGTGGGTGTACACATTTTTTTTCTTCAATTTTCCCTTATTTTTGCCCGAGTCTTTTATTCTATTTTTTACTCGCCGGGATGCCCTATTTTTGCCTGGACTTACATTCTGGTTTTATGTCCAGCGGGTCATTTTATGCGAAGTATTTTTTAACTGCATCTGAATTCACATGGGATAAGAAATCTTCACCATCCATAGTAGTGAGCATCAGTGCTCCACCAGAGAAAACTTTCTTTACTATGAACGGACCATCGTAATTCGGAGTCCACTTGCCCCTATGGTATGTATGAGGAGGAATGAGTCTTTTCAGCACAAGATCTCCTACTTGGTATTCCCGAAGCCTGACTTTCTGATCGAAGGCTTTCTTCATCCTTTTGTGATATAGCTACCCATGACAAATTGTAGCTAATCTCTTTTCCTCGATCAGATTCAGTTGATCGTACCGATAACGGACCCATTCTACTTCATTCAACTTGACATCCATCAGTACCCGTAAGGAGGGTAATTCAACTTCAACAGGTAAGACTGCCTCCATACCATACACAAGTTGATACGGTGTTTCCCCAGTGGACGTTCTGATTGAAGTACGGTACCCATGCAAGGCAAATGGTAGCATCTCATGCTAGTCTTTATATGTAACCACCATCTTTTGCACAATCTTATTGATATTCTTGTTAGCTGCCTCAACAACGCCATTCATCTTTGGCCTGTAAGGAGAAGAGTTGTGATGTTGAATCTTGAAGTCCCGACACAGTTCTGCCATCATTTTATTGTTCAAATTGGAGCCATTGTCAGTAATGATTTGCTCGGGTACTCCATACCGACAGATGGTGTCTCTTTTCAGAAATCTGGCTACCACTTGTCTGGTGACGTTGGCATACGAAGCTGCTTCAACCCACTTGGTGAAATAATCTATGGCTACCAGGATGAATCGGTGGCCATTTGAAGCAATCAGTTCAATCTTTCCAATCATGTCAATGCCCCACATGGCAAAGGGCCAAGGTGAAGACATCACGTTCAAAGGATTCGGAGGTACATGTACTTTGTCTGCGTAAATCTAACACTTATGACACTTCCTGGCATAGGTACAACAGTCTGCATCCATTGTGATCCAGTAATAACCTGATCTTAACAATTTCTTTACCATTGCATGTCCTCCAGCATGGGTACCGAAAGATCCTTCATGCACCTCGTGCATCAGCAATTCTGCTTCTTTCTTATCAACACATCTGATAAGGACCATGTCAAAGTTTCTCTTGTATAACAAACCATCAGCATTCAGGAAGAAACTACCAGCCAACCTTCTTAATGTCTTCTTATCATTGGATGATGCCCCAGGTGGGTATGTTTGATCTTCTAAGAAGCATTTGATCTCATGGAACCAAGGCTTGTCATCTTTAGCAATGTCCACGGAGAATACGTATGCCGGTCGGTCAAGTCTGGATACTGAAATCCGAGGCACAAAGTTGGCAGCTTGAACTTTGATCATGGAGGAAATGGTAGCCAAAGCATCTGCGAACTGATTTTCGTCTCGAGGGATGTACTCAAGTTTGACTGTTGTGAAGAAAGTCAATAATCTCCTCGTATAGTCACGGTATGGAATCAGATGCTCTTGGTGAGTGTACCATTTGCCGTTGGTCTGATTGACTACCAAAGCTGAATCTCCGAATACAGTTAAAGTTTTAATCCTGAGGTCAATGGCTTCCTCAAGACCCATGATATAGGCTTCGTATTTAGCTTCGTTGTTAGTGCATGCAAAAGTGAGTTTTGCCGAGAAAGGCATGTGAACTCCTTTAGGTGTAATGAGCACTGCACCAACCCCACGTCCATTCATATTGACAGCCCCATCAAACATCATTGTCCACTCTTCTTCTAGGTCAGGCCCTTTAGTGTGAACAGGCTCTTCATGATCTTTTTCTTTTAGGAACATGATGTCTTCATCAGGGAAGTCAAATCTCATTGGTTGGTAATCATCAATGGGTTGCTCAGCTAGATAGTCAGACAATACACTGCCTTTGATGGCTTTTTGGGATGTGTACTTAATGTCATACTCTGTTAAGATCATTTGCCATCTTGCAACCCTTCCGGTAAGTGCTGGCTTCTCAAATATGTACTTGACTAGATCCATCTTTGAGATCAACAAGGTAGTGTGGGTCAACATATACTGCCTTAGTCGGCGAGCAGCCCACGCTAAAGCACAACAAGTTTTCTCGAGCAGTGAATAACGTTGTTCACAGTCGGTAAACGTTTTGCTTAGGTAGTATATTACATACTCTTTTCGACCTGACTCGTCATGTTGGCCCAACACACACCCCATTGATCCTTCTAATACTGTCAGGTACATTATTAGAGGTCTTCCTTCTACTGGAGGCATAAGAATTGGAGGTTCTTGTAAGTACTCCTTGATTTTGTCAAATGCCTTCTGGAAGTCTTCATTCCACCTGACCGTTTGTTCTTTTCTTAACAACTTGAACAGGGGCTCACAGGTTGCAATGAGATGAGATATGAACCTTGATATGTAGTTCAATCTACCTAAGAACCCCCGAACTTCCTTTTCAGTCCTAGGTGCAGGCATCTCTTGAATGGCTTTAACTTTGTCACGATCAACTTCAATTCCATTTTCACTTACAATGAATCCCAGCAGCTTACCAGACCGTACCCCGAATGTGCATTTGTTGGGGTTTAACTTCAGCTGATACTTTCTCAGACGTTTGAACAACTTCAGCAAATTTACCAAATGGTACTCTTCAGTAAGGGACTTGGCAATCATGTCATCCACGTAACATTCAATTTCTTTGTGGATCATGACGTGGAATTATGTTACCATAGCCCGCTGATAAGTAGCACCCGCATTCTTTAATCCAAATGGCATTACCTTATAACAGAATGTGCCCCAGGGTGTGATGAAAGTAGTTTTCTCCATGTCTTCAGGTGACATCTTGATCTGATTATATCCTGAAAATCCATCCATGAAGGAAAACACCGAGAACTGAGTCGTGTTGTCGACCAATACATCAATTTGAGGTAAAGGGAAATCATCTTTCAGGCTGGCTCTGTTCAGATCTCGGTAATCCACACACATCCGTACTTTTCCATCCTTCTTAGGCACTGGTACAATGTTAGCAACCCACGGCAGGTAACTAGTCACAGCAAGGAAACCGGCGTCCCACTATTTTTGTACCTCTTCTTTTATCTTCATGTCCATATCCGGACGAGTACAGCGTAGCTTCTGTTTCACTGGAGGACAGTCTTCCTTCAAAGGCAGCTTGTGCACAACGATATCGGTATCCAGACCTGGCATGTCTTGATAGGACCAAGCAAAGACATCAACGTACTCTCGAAGCATGTCAATAAGTTGTTCCTTCACTGAATCTTGCAGACGGGCCCCGATCTTCACTTCTTTCAAGTCTTCTTCGGTACCAAGATTTACTGTCTCAACCTCCTCCTAATGAGGAGTGATTACCTTTTCCTCTTGTCTTAACAACCTGGCTAGTTCTTCAGGTAGCTCAAAGTCTTCTTCAACCCCTTCATCGGCTTGATTAATCGAATTGTCGAAGTCATACGAAGTCATAGTAGTGTTGTTGTCGGTGCAATCTGGAGGGCACTCTCTGCAAGGGTTGAGATTGGTTTATTTTAGTGATTAGTTTTATCTTGTTTAGAAAAAAGTGAAAATGAAGTTGTTTATTTTGAAAACATTGCCATTTTATTGTTTTTGTACAAAAGTGAAAAATGAAAAAGACAGTGAGTGAAAAAGAGACTTGTTTGCAAAAGATGTCCTGATATTCATTAATTAATCATTTGCACAAAATACAAGATGGCCCTATTACAAAATGAGTCCTGACACCTTGGGCAAGATGCAGGACTTGATGCATGCTAAAAGAAAGGAAATAATAATTACTCTGCAGGAGTAACTCTTATAATTTCCTGGGAAGACCAGTTAGAGACTTGGTTCCCCGGGATCTTTGAACGTATTCAGTTTTCCAGGTTGCGGTCATCTTCTTCCTCGTCTTCCAGATTGTTCACAGCATCCGGGGTAAGCATTCCCCCACTGACAAATTTGGGCTCCGTTGCAGCCTCTGGTTGATCTTTTCGGATTGGTCTATAACCCAACCCGAATTTGTCTTCTTTCTTTTCTACTGGCCGTAGCTTGCCCCAGCCTTGAGCGGTACCCTCTTCAACAACCTTCCGGGCTTACTGATATAAAGTGATAGAAGTTCTAGACACAACAGTTGTTTCATTGATGTTAAGGGCCTCAAACCCCTGACTCATAGTCTCATGGATCTCCCCATCCATCTCTATATACTTGTAAGTAGCTATCTGGCTAATGAAAATGTCTTCCTCCCCGCAGATTGTGATGATTTGGCCTTCCCACTCAAATTTTAATTTCTGGTGAAGGGTAGATGTGACAGCGTCAGCGGCGTGAATCCAGGGTCTACCCAACAAACAGCTGTAGGCCGGCTGTATGTCCATCACGAAGAAAGTAATTTTAAAGATTTGTGGGCCAATCATCACGGGTAATTCAATCTCTCCAAGCACTGATCTTTTAGAGCCATCAAACGCTCTCACCACCAAGTTACTTGGACGCAATGCCAAACCATCATATTCCAGCTTCACTAAGGCTTTCTTTGGGAGGACATTGAGCGAGGACCCAGTGTCTACCAGCACATGAGAAAGAACAGCACCTTTGCACTCTAAGGTGATGTGTAAAACCTTGTTATGATTGCGTCCATCCGTCGTTAAATCAGCATCTGTGAAGCCCAGTCCATGACTGGTGTTAACGTTTGCAACTACTGTTTCCAATTGATTAACCGTAATCTCTTCCGGCACGTAGGCTGCGTGCAGGACTCTTAAAAATGCATTCCTATGGGCTTCGGAACACATTAACAGTGACAAGATGGATATTTTGGAGGGAGTCTGATGAAGCTGGTCCACCACTTTGTAATCACTCTTCTTGATTATTCTCATGAACTCGTCCACCTCTTGTTCAAAATACATCTTCGGAGTTTCTTTAACAGTTGGCTTTTCAAGTACCACATTCTTCCCTTTTCCTTTAGCAACAACTTCTGATTCAGCATTGGGTCTCGGTATTTGTGAGGCAAAAAGGCGTCCGCTTCTGGTGAAGCCTCCGCCTCCCCCAACATTGTCAACTTGTGGTGAAGAGGTTGATGAATCTAGAGTGATCTTCTTTCCGTCGCAGTAGAAATCAGAGCCATAGTGCCAAGGTATGGCATTACTGCTTTCATAAGGAACGGGTCCAGGTACCGTAATGGTGACTGGACTGATTGCTGCAGCGGAAGGAACTGTGATGGTATGCGGGTCGTAGTAGATTGTGACTGGAGATCTGACAGTAGGTGTTGCAGTTTGTTGTTGAAAATTGTTGTTGGGATGAATAGTTGTCGGGTCATAGTAGATTGTGACCGTTGAGACATCTTCGTTAGTGTTTGCTGGTGTTATAGGCGATTCCGTTGATAAGATGGGTGTTGATGTTGTAGAAGTGAGTGTAACTGAACTTTGGTTTGTTGAAATGATGGATGGAGTGATTGCTGGAGTTGTGGATGAATCAGTGGGAATGATAGTTGTTGCAGTTGTAGGAGGATCTATTGTTGCTAAAGAAAGAGTTATTGATGTTGTAGACGCCGTTGTGGTAATTTTCAAAATTCCATCTCTGATAAGGCCATCTATGCCAAGCCTTAGTCTTTCACAACCATTAATAGCAGTCTTGCACGATTCGCAGCAGGCCTTACAACCTGGGAACACCTAGCATCTTAAGAGTTGAGCTTTGACTTCTGCCAGCGGTGTTCGAATCTGTGCAAAATTATCAATCAATGCAGACAGTTGGTCCTCCTCTATGGCATTAATCCTGGGCCCACCATGATTAGGCATAGGATTTTTGTTAACATTTGGAGGAGGTGCGAAGTTGAGAGCTTTGGAATCGACCAAATCCTGAACCTTCATTTGCAAGGCTCTACACTTCTCAGTATTGCGACCAGGTGCGTTGGAGTGGAAGGCACACCTAGCATTAGCATCATAATTCTTCGGGAGGTTGAGAGGATCTGGTGGAAACCAAAGTCCTTAACTCAACCAGGTTGAGCTTCAGGAGTTATGGCAGTAGAGCAACATAAGGCATAGGAATGGGGTCAATCACCCTATTTGCTTGAGAAGGTCTCTGTTGAAAGGGGCGCTGCTGTTGGTTGTTGTTGTTATTTTTATACGATCTTTGTTGTGGAAAGTGTGGTTGTTACTGATAGTGATGTTGTTATTGCTGAAAAAGTGGTTGTTGTGGAGCTGGAGTCGGGATAGTAACGGCTGCTACTGATCTGTGAGAATACTAGGGTCTGCCCCTGCCTGTATGAATAGCATTTGTTTCACCCGTCCTTCGGGGTCCTGAAAAAGGTTTTCTCATATTGTTGGAGGAACTCGCACCGTTGTCAGAGATTTTGCCCATCTTCAAAAGACTCTTAATTCTCTCACCAGCTATGACTACATCAGCAAAGCTAGTGGAGGAGAATGCAGCAAGTTGGTCGATATAAGTTCCCTGCAAGGTGTTCATAAACATGTCCGTCATTTCCCGTTCAGACATGGGTGGTTGGACAGCAGCAGCAAGTTGTCTCCACCTTTGAGCATAATCCCGAAAGCTTTCCCTTGAAGACTGATACATGCCCATTAGAAGAGTTCTATTGGGAGCCATGTCTAGGTTGTACTGGTATTGACGGATGAAGGCTTCGACCAAGTCTTTCCAACATCTTATAGTGGCCCTAGTCAGATGTGAATACCATTCTCTTGATGCTCCAGTCAGGTTGTCTTCAAAATAGAACATCCATAACTTCTCGTCCATGGTATAAGCTTTGAGTCTCCCCAAGAAAGACTACAGATGAGTACGCGGGAAAGAGGTACCATTATATTTTTCAAAGCATGGGGGCTTGAATTTGTGAGGAATTCTCACCCCATCTACCAGCCCCATATCCATTATGTCGAAGCCTAGGGAATTCTGGGATTCTAGAGATCTCAGTTTCTCAGCAATCTCATCCAACCTTCGGTCATACACCTCATCCCCAGCCCCAATAACTGTGAACTGCTCTTCCTGAGGATCTTCTTGCAAGATCCTGCCTCCAGCAGTATTTCCTTGAATATTCCTTGGGACATTAACATCTAGGTTCAAATGGGTCCCAAACTCTGGTGGGTCGATGCGAGGCTTCCCGCGTTCATTATTGCTGGTTCCTCCTGTACCAGGGTGGGGTTCTTCAGGTGTCTAACTTTCCACCAATTCCCTCAGCCTTTCCTGCCTCTGAGCTAAGCCAGTCATCACAGCCATAAACTGGGTCATTTGGTTTCTCATCTCAACCCTTTCGTTTGCCATTTGGTTTCTTACTTCATTCAGGTCCTGTTGTACCTGATCCATCTGAATGCCCGGAAGGTTGTTTCGCGTTGGATACCAGTGTGCTCGGTTGACAGGGAACACTCTTCGGCGAGCAATGTTTCTTGAAACCACAACAAAGTGAGAAACAATAATAAACAAAAACCTACAAAACAAAGAAAATGGTTAGTATGCAATGCAATATGCTTATTCGTCTTCCAAGGGTATCCGGTTTGGTTCTTTAGTTTTGACCTTTCCATACCTCGAGGAAATGCTGATGATGTTGAGGGATAAAGCCCACCAAAATAAAACAAATTGATATATTACAAAAGGATGAGAACACATAGTTTACTTACAACATATGCCCAAGGTGGGTCAAAATACAACAAAAAGAAAAGTACATCAAAAGAAAGAAATACAAGAAAAAGGAATCAGACATCCAATCCAAACTCATCCTCCCCGACTTCCTTCAGGAGGGCCTCAGTCACCGGACCAACTGGGTGCTCTGTAATAGTCCTAATGAGGAGGTTCCTGGTAGCAAGGGCACGGGTTAGCTTCTTTAACCCCGCACGGAGTTTTAATTCTGATATCTCCTTCTGAGCTGCCAACAAAGCTTCCTATTGCTTCTTATCATTGGCCTCTAGTTATTCTATCTTGGCCTGAGTTCTCTGGTCTTCTTGTGCACGCGCTTCGGTGATCCTGATCCACCTAGCCTAGCTTTCATCCAGATAATGCTCTGCCCTAGCTTTCTGAATCTTGGCCTCCTTGCAGGCATTCTTCAGTATTAACTCCCCAGCTTTTGCCTTCCTGATGTAGTCATTTTTCCTTTCAATCTTGGTTAGATGCTCAATCTTGAGTCTTTCCAATCTCTCAATGTCCAGACGACTGTCATTTCTTTCCCAGAGAGTTTTCTTCAGGGCTTCAGCTAGCTGATCATTCCTTTCTTTCAGCTTTTCAAACTCTTCCAGGCTAACAGTTGCTGCAGGCTGTACTGTAGAGGGTCCAGGTGTATCTTCCAGAGTAAATGGCATCCTGGTAATCTGAGCTCTAGTACGGGACCAGTCAGAGTACTTGGCTGAGGAAATATTGTTGCACCTTCCAAGGATGGTTGTCCCTTTGGTCTGAATGTTGTCCCAAGCCCAGGCAGCTTGTCTGACAACAACAGAGTTGGGTTGAACTTCACAGTAGAGAGTCTCGGCCAAATCTTGTCCTCTGGGAGGATGAACCAAGGCATATCCCAATTGTCTGTTAAACAGTAAAAGGTTGTAATTGATGCAACCTTTTACTCCTATCAGAGGCACATTAGTGTACTGCCCACAGCTGGTAATAATATCCTTGCCTTTGGTGCTCTGGGTGCACCACCTGATGTCATCTGAAGTCAAGGCAATGAATCTCTTAGCCCAATTCTTTTGCTGATGGGGGTTCAAGAAGGCATTTGACTTTGGAAAGTTCTTGAGCAGCCAAAAGTAGTACAGAGGGGCATAGCATATGACCAGCTCCCCCCTTTGCTTCTCATTCCTCTGATGGACTGAGTAGTAGAAGTCTCCCAGCAATGTAGGAACAGGGTTCCTCAGCAAGAACAAGTGGATGACATTCTTACTCACAAACTTGGGCTCATCTGAAAACAATATAACCCCATATATACTGAGGGCTAAAAGTGCACAGACTGCCTTCCATTCTCCTAATGCAGCCTTCAGGGTGGCTTGAGAGACCAAGAAGTCCAGATGTAAACCAGGAATCCCAGCTTTGGTTGTCATGTTTTGCTCAATGAGGGCAGGCTCCAAATGCAGTGCCCTAGCTATCTCTTCATTTATGGGAGCTGTCATCTCTGGGTTGAAGGGGATCCCTCTTCTGATAGGTACTCCAATCAACAAGGAAAACTCTTCTAGCAGTGGTCCTATCTGGAAGTCAGGAAAGGTGAAGCATCTAAGAGGAGGGTCATAAAACTGCAAGCATGTGTGGATCATGCTCCTCTGAGATGCATCAAGATCCATGACCATGTCCAAAATTCTCCCATAGTGCTCTCTGAATAGTGGGATGTGGTCAGGTGTGATAAGGGACTGGACTTGCCTGATACCAGTCAAGATGGGCTCAAAGAAATGGTAAGATATGTTGCTCTTTCTTGGAGTATCCATGAGTGTTGATGAAGAAGCTGAAAATAAGCTGATGAAGATCAGGGCTGAGAAGCTGGAGGTGCGTCTCTGGCAGACTAATGAAGGTGTTGGAGAAGAACTACTGAAGCAGATGCTAAAGAAGATAACTGAAGCAGAGGTCTAAGCAGCAGAAGGGGTCAAAACCAAACCAAAAGAATAAATGATGGATACCCTGAAAAACAAATAAGCAAATGTTAAATGATGCAATGATGAAATATGCAAATGATATGCAAGGTTTTGTGATCAAGAGCTGGATCTGATTATCTGCATTGGTAAGGGTCCAAATATGTTCAAAAGTCTGGATGGAGGCTCAGAAATCCAGTAACCAGGGTGGGGGACTCAAATAAAGAGTCACAAATCCGGGGTAATCACAAGAATTGTCCAAAGTGATGCATTCTTAAACAATAATAGTAACAGGGTATGATGTGGCCAAGGGTTCCTGCAAAACCTGTAAACAACCCAACCCCCTCACATGTAATGTTCTAGAACAAGGATCCTCAGACTTGGATCAGTTATGAGAAGTGTAAACACTTCTAACCTGGAGGTACAGTGTTTACAATAACCATAAAGGATCCTCCTCTAATTCACCCCAGATTCTGAAGGTCAAAATAAAGGTCATCCAGACTTAGCAGACTTCCCAGATAGCTCTAGCACTACAGTAAATCTGTAGCACAGAGTTCTCAAGAAGAAACCCACATCTGAACCGTGTTTCATATTCCCGCACCAGACCGAAATGGAATGGGAAAGAATATGAAGCCACTCTAGCCTAGGTGTCACTCAGGTCCCAGGTATATGACCTTAATCTCTCAATGAAAACCCCACCCACCAAGGAAAACCAGATCCAGCAATGATAATGACAGTATGATGTATAAAAAATTATAAAGAAAGCAGTAAATAAAATTGTACATAAAGCAATAAATAAAGCAAATATACAAAGCACAATTAGCACATAACACCCCTGTAAACACAAATCAATTAAGTGCTAGGAGGAACCCACAAAAAGAACCAGAAGCCCTGGTTGCAATATAAGGGTCCCCAGTAGAGTCGCCAAGTTGTCGCTCCCATCAAATGACACCGGGTCATACGGGGTACAGACGCGAACGGTCGGCGAAAGAGAGAACCTGAAGATGAACTGAAAAGAGTCGCCAGCTAGGCATTTTTATCCCGAAGGAAAGGTAATGTTGCATAAACCTGGAAAGAGATGGATAAGACGGTCGCGAACCAGAGAAACTGAGAAAGGGGGTTGGTTACAACCTGGGAAGGTATTAGCACCCAGATTGTCCGTCATACTCGACGGGATCCACGCTTGAAAGTTTGTGTTTAAAGGGGTAGTGTCTGTGCTATCTGTGTGCAAAAGCTGGAAAAGAATGTACAAGTGTCAGTGTAAGAAAGAAGTGAAGTGAAGTGCTCGGGAATGAGGCTTAAAAGAATAATGCTGGAAGAGGGGGGAGAGACAGAGACTTTTGTTCGATAACAGTTAAGTTATGCCTATGTATCCTCTCGTGCAATGAGGAAGTAAAAACCCCGTAGTTCGACCCAAAGAGACTGAAAGATGAATTGACTTGTGAACTGCTTGCTTGTCTATGCTCAAGTGTATGACCTGTCTGGCTCAGGTGCTAACTATCTTGCATTAGACGGAAGAAGCGAGTTCTCGCTTGTGAGTGAAGATGATGAGAAAAGAATCCCGGAGGAGACGATTATTTTTTGTTTTTGATTTTTTCAATTTTTTATTGCTTTTTGTGTTTGTCATAAGTTAATGAGCTTAAGCCTAAACCAAAGGGTTAGTAAACTCATCACATCCTCCCTCTGATTAGGGATAATGAGAATACCTTAAGTATGAAGTAAGCACCTCACACTTAATCACCATGATGTAGGATTAAGATCATTAACCTACTTGTAATTATTTAGATGTTTTTGGAGTTTTTGTTTAGTGTTAAGTAATGAGTTTAAGCCATAATCAAGGATTTAATGGACTCATTACACCATCCTAATAGAAGGATAATAGATGAGAGCATTTAAGCTGAGGAAGATACCTCAACTTAATCCATGATTAGGGATTAACCTCATGACAAAACAAAGCCTTTATTAAAATGGATTTTAGTTAATGGTAGGATTAAGAAGTGAATTTTATGGTTTGTAAGACAACTTGAGGGGGACTTGTCCATTAACTCTAGGGTTAGTCCTTCTTAACCAATTAAGGAATAATTAGAACCCTAATGCAAGGCCCAAGTTACAAGTTATTGTCTTAGTGATTATTAGATGGATTGATTAAGATATTTAAACACATTAAGGGCTTAACACTTAGGATTAAAGTTATACACTCCATCCTAAGAGAAGGATGTAGGCATACCCTTAATCACAAAGCCTTACAACCTTAAAGGTTTAGTCTCTAATTATGAGATAAGAAGAGAGACTCAAAAGAAGACACAAAGGTAAAACTAATGGGGGACTAATCAAGACCCTAATTGTTATCATGCTTGGGTGTTCCTAGGGTTTATGAGGCTTGCAAGAGATCTTCAAGAATAGCCACCAAGGAAGAAGCAGAAGAAAGGAGGAGAAGCAGAAGAAACAAGCTAACTTACTTCACTTAAGAAGATAAGTTACTTGAAGAAAGAAAGTGAAAGAGGGACATGAATGAGCAAGCTCACTTTAAAGCAAAAGCAAAATTCAGCAATGAATGCATAAGAGAGATGCGAGGAGAAATGAGAAGTGAAGGCAAGTTCACTTCTCAAAGTACTTACCACCTGAAAAGTTAGCATGAAGAAATGAAATGAAATGAAAATAAAATGTATGCAAGGATACAAACCACAACCAGAAGCATGTTCATGATGCTAATGATGCTAAGAGATGATGCAAAGGCATGCCAAGTTCAATGGATGGTCATACAAGTGATGAGAATGCACATGAAGCATGAAGGAAGCATGAAAGTTCATGAATGTTCATGGAATATAATGAATGCAAAACATGTCAAATAGATGAAGAAATGATCAAGCATGATTCTAATGTGTCCTGGGATGTATTAAGAGTCATGAGAATGTATGGAATGCCATGGCAAGTTCATGGGTGAATGCATATGCAAGCTGTATGCAAATGAAGATGAGAAATTAGGGTTTTCATGCAACATGAGATGCAAAAGTCAAAAACAGAAGCAAATGACAAGATAAAAAATTGAAAATGGACTCAAAGGAACCCTAACCCCATATGATATCACACCCCAAAGGAGGAGACCTAACTATTAGCCCTAAGGAAGTTATGAATTTTCTAAGTTATATAGGGTTTTAAGGTACCGTAAGGGAAAAAATGCAAATTAAATTAAAAATGCAGAAGAAATTTGTGACAAAATTATGCTAGATACTACATGTCAAATGAAGATCAATGCAATAAGACCCATTGTCATACCATTCATGGTTAGGAAGAAAAGAATTCTTGAAGTTAGGGTTCAAAAATAGGAATTTTATGAACCCTAAATTCAAGAAAATTGTCAAAGATGATTCAAAACCAAAATGAAATTTGTATGGGTGGCATGACAATGTTTATAAATGTCCTAAAATGCAATGTGAATTTTTTTGGGGATTTTTAGAAACCTAAATGATATTTTAATTAATTAATTTCCATTAATTAATTAAAATAAACATTTAAATGTTTTAAAAATGATTTTTAGATGCAAAAAATAAAAATAAAAATATTTTTTGATTAAGAAAATTATTTGGATGCAAAATGCAGAATAAAATATTTTTTGGAATTTTTTAGCTATTTTAAATAAATGTTGTAAAATAAATAAGGAAAATTGAAATAAAAATTAAATAAAACAGAAGTATGAGCAATCAAGGGCTTGGATTGAAACTGGGAAAATAATGGTTGACTGCACGCCACATCTGATGGTCCATATTCAAATCCACTTAATCCTAATTAATTAAATAAATAATCCTGATTAAATTTAAATGGACTAATCTCAACCATTCATCTCACGCGGGAACTAAAGATCCAAGGGTCCCTATTTAAACTTAGCCCTAACCCTAATTAGTCATTAATCACTTTCAGGTGGCCGGAAAAGACCTCTGGTCGTCTTCTCCGGCCACACCTCCCCTGAGCAAACTCAAATCTTCATCTCTAGGTTATTTCTGGAGCTCTAAAGCTCCAGATCAACTCCCCTCATCTCCCTGAACTCGAATCCACCCTCAAAACAAATTTATAATCACTCATAAACAAGATTCGAAGGAAAGATTAAAAATGGCAAAACTTTCAGAACATTCATACAAACTCAATTCTTAACCATTTTCGAAAATACAAAGCTTAGAGTGATTAGTGAAGCATGCTTTTTCACATTGTAACATAAAAAAGGGGTTCTGGAAAAATGAATTGAGATGACTACCTGAGATGAAGCTTTCCAAACTTGAGCTTTCTGACCTCTTCCTTTGCGCAAAAGGACTCCCTTTAACCTCCTGATGAAGCTGTGATGCTTGAAAGGCTTTGAGAGTGGCTGGTTTGTGTTGTAGCAACTGAACTGGCCAAGAATCGTGTTTTGTGTATGGGGTGTTTTTGGCTATTTTTGTGGTTGCTTTGTGATCAGTGGATGATTTTGAGATGAAGGGTGGAATTGGTTTTGAGTTTGAGTGAATGAGCTGAGAGATTCGAAGGGTTTTGCAAGTTGGAGTGTTTTTTGCAATGCTCAGTTCTTGGAGTGTTTGGTTTATGTGTGTTATGAAAATGAACCCTTGGAGCATGCTTGTAAGGTCTGGATTGGGCAGAGAGTGGGTGGTGGACTGTTGTGATTGGTATGGATGTTTTTGCCAAAAAGTCAAAAGTGTTGTACTTGATGTATGGGCAATGGTGTAGCTGGCTCATTGGCTTGTCCATGCACAACATGGATCAAGGATGTCCATAGAATCAGTCTTGAGGCAATACAGCAAGTGGAAACAAAGTTATGTCGTGTTTTGCAATTATGTGAAGTTTTGGCCCCTTTGTCATTTCTTGATGTTCAAGGCATGAAATCTTGAAATTCCTTGGGCAATTCTGAGTTTTATGCAATGTGTTATGTTTGTATGATGATTAGAAGTGTGTTTGAAGTCACAAAATGAATTGGCAAGTGGTTTTGCAAAGAATCCTCTTTGGTGCATTCTTGAAAATTATGTGATTTTTGCCAACTTTGACAAGCCATAACTTGAGTTCCATAATGAATTAGAACTTGTTATTGTACTTTTTGAAAAGGGAATGATCCAATCTACAACTTTCATGACCAACAATTTTTCATTTGAAGCATTTTTGGTTGAGAAAGAGGAGGTTGAAAAACTTTCCCAAAATGGAAAGTTTACATTACAAGTCATTTCCATTTTTGGCAACTTTTGGTTTAGCTCACTTTTCTTCAATTTTATGAACTTATAAGCACTTCAATGATCAAATAAAGATCATATAACTTCATTTTGATGAAAAATCCACTTTGGTTCCATGTTGAGGGGCCTCAGATGCCCTGATTTTGCTCTGACTTGCTCAAGAAGTTACCCAGTGATCAGATGACTTCCACAATGAATTTATTCATCAAAATTGGTATACATGATCCTTATAACATATTGAGACCAATAGGAACAAGAATGACCAAAATTTTTGGAGTTATGGCCTCTGAAACCAAAACCCTAATTTCAGGTCATCTGTGTAGTTAAACCCTGGCTCTGCTTCCATGCTTTGCAAATTCTTGTGATTCTTTGACTTCCTTGATCTTTGGGGGATAAAAAATGATGATTTAACATACATGGACCCTCTTGAGATGATTGAAGACCTTTGGAGTGGCTCCGATGGATCGTGGATTGCTCAGATCACAAACCCTAGATGCTGGTGAACTTGAACTAATGTAATGAAACAAAAAATACAATATGATATGATATGCTTAAACTAATGCAAAGATGAAAGATCACAAGCCATGGTGTGAACTTAGTGAGAGCAAATTTGGGGTTCTTACAGCGTTGTAGAAGATTCTGATGGGATAATGTTTGCTGGTGTTGTAGAAGAGATTTTTGTTGCAGTTGTAGAAGATGGAATTGTTGATGTGATTTGTAGGATGCCTTCTCTGATAAGACTGCTAATACCATTCTTCAGTTTGCACAACCATTGGCAGAAACTTTGCAAGCTTCACAATGGGCCTCACAACCCGGAAACACTTGGCACTTCAATAGTTGAGCTTTCACTTCGGCTAGTGGTGTTTGAATACTTGCAACGTCGTCAATCAGAATTGTTGGTTGATCCTCCTCAATAGCATTAATCCCCGGCCCACCGTGATTCGGTATTGGATTCTTTGTGACATTTGGTGGAGGTTCAAAATTCAAAGCTTTGTAGTCAATCAGATCTTGGACTTTCATGTGCAGGGCCTTGCACTTCTCTGTTGAATGACCAGGTGCATTGGAGTGAAAAGCACATCTGGCGTTGACATCATAATTCCTTGGAAGATTCAGAGGATCTAGTGGAGCTAAAGTTCTCAGTTCAGTCAGGTTAAGCTTCAATAGCTGCGGGAGTAAGACTGCATAGGGCATCGGGATGGGATCGATCACCCTATTAATCTGAGAAGGCCTTTGTTGGAAAGGACGTTGTTGTTGGTTGTTGTTGTTGTAAGATCTTTGTTGTTGTTGAGGATACTGTTGTTGCTGAGGTGCTGGAGTAGGGATGATGACTGCAGCTACTGATCTTTGCAAGTACTGGGGTCTACCTCTATTAACATGTACTACATTGGTTTCCCCTGTCCTTCGAGGTCCTGAGAATGGTTTCTTTGCATTGCTGGAGCTAGCACCATTATCATAAATTTTACCCATCTTCAGCAAACTTTCAATTCTCTCTCCCGTTATGACCACGTCAGCAAAGCTAGTGGAAGAGAAAGCAGCAAGTCTATCAATGTAGGTCCCTTGCAAGGTATTCATGAACATATCAGCCATCTCCCTCTCAGACATAGGTGGTTGGACAGCAGCAACAAGTTGTCTCCACCTTTGAGCGTATTCACGGAAACTTTATCTTGAAGATTGAGACATCCCCATTAAGAGGGTCCTGTTGGGTGCCATATCCAAGTTATATTGATACTGGCGTATAAAGGCCTCAGCCAAATCTTTCCAGTTCCTGACAGTAGCCCTTGACAAGTGTGAATACCACTCTCTGGATGCTCTAGTTAAACTGTCTTCAAAGTAAAACATCCACAGTTTCTCATCCATGGTATATGCTTTCAATCTTCCCAGAAAAGATTGCAAATGGGTACGAGGACAGGAGGTACCGTTATACTTTTCAAAGCATGGAGATTTGAACTTGTGAGGAATCCTCACTCCCTCAACTAGGCATATGTCCATCACATCGAATCCCAAAGACTTCTGGGATTCCAAGGATCTCAGCTTCTTAGATATCTCGTCCAGACGACGATCATAAGCTTCATCTGCCCCAGCACCCAGCACTGTAAACTGCTCATCCTGAGGGTCTTCTTGTAGAATACGATCTCCAGTGTTCCTTTGGCCATTCCCAAGGATATTAACTTCAGGATTGTTGTGAGGTCCAAACACTACTGGAGTCATTTGCGGTTGATCGCGCGCATTGTTACTTGTTCCCCCAGTACCAGCGTGGTTATCTTCTAGAGTTTGTCGCTCAACTAACTCCCTCAATCTTTCCTAGGTCTGGGCCAGCCCAGTCATCACAGCCATGAACTGATTCATCTGGGTCCTTACTTATATCCTTACATTAGTCATCTGAGTCCTCACATCTGTCAGTTCTTGCTGCAACTAATCCATATGTAGACTCGGAAGGTTGTGTTAGGTTGGATATCTGTGGATGCGATTGACGGGAAAGACCCTCCTGCGAGAAATATTTCCTGAAACAATCAACAAAGTGAGAAAACAACAACGAAACACCTGCACAAACAAAAGGTATGTCAGAATGCAATGCAATATGCCTATTTGTCTTTCGAGGGTATCCAATTTAGTTCTTGGTTTTGACCTTCAATACCTCTCTTGAGAAGATGAAGATGTTTGAAGCAAACGAAGTCCATGAGAAAATCCAATTCATAACCATACAAAAATACAAGTGGTAATGCCAAAGTACAAATAGTTCATGAATGACAACCAAACAAACTCCCATGGTGAATCAAAATACAACAAGTTTAAGAATACAACAAACAAAATCACCATGGTGAATTAAAGTACAAAAACAAGTATAAAGAGAAAATCAAACATCCAATCCATATGCATCCTCCCTGACTTCCTTCAGGAGAGCATCAGTTACCGGTCCAACTGGATGCTCTGTAATGGTTCTGATGAGAAGGTTTATGGTTGCAATGGCATTTGTCATCCTTTGATACTTATCTTGTTCTTTGGATCTCTTTAACCCCGCCCGGAGTTTCAACTTTGAGATCTCCTTATGAGCTTCCAATAGTGCTTCTTGGCTTCTTTTCTCATTGGACTCTAACTGATCTATCTTGGCTTGCATCTTCTGGTATTCTTTCAAACGAGCCTCAGTTATCCTGACCCATCTTTCCTGACTCTCCTCCATATAATGCTCAGATCTTGCCCTTTGAACCTTTGCTTCTTTACATGCATTCTTCAACACAAGTTCCCCTACTTGGGCTTTCCTGATGAAGTCTTCAGTCTTCTCAATTTTGGTTACATGCTCGATGCGCAGCTTCTCTAACCTCTCAATGTCTAAACGACCATCATTCCTTTCCCAAAGGGTCTTCTTCAAAGCTTTAGCTAGCTGGGTGTTTCTTTCTTTCATCTTCTCAAATTCTTCTAGGATGACTGTGGCTATGGGCTCAACTGTTGATGGTCCTGGCACATCTTCCAGGGTGAATGGCATGCGAGTAATCTGTCCTCTGATGCGTGACCATTCAGTGTACTGAGCAGAGGCTATGTTGTTGCACTTCCCCAAAATAGTAGTTCCTTTAGTCTGTATGTTGTCCCAAGCCCTAGGTGGATGTATCAAGGCATACCCCAACTGTCTCTTGAAAAGTAAAGGATTGTAATTGATGCAACCTTTTACTCCAATAAGTGGCACATTTGGGTATTGCCCACAGCTTGTTATTATGTCTCGGCCCTTGGTGTTCTGAGTACACCATCTGATATCTTCTGAAGTAAGGGCAATCGTTCTCTTAGCCCAATTCCTTGTCTGATGTGGATTCAGGAAAGCTTCCATCTTCAGCATATGCTTCATCAACCAATTGTAGAAGAGAGGTGCACAACACCTTACCAGTCTTCCTCTCTGTTTCTCATTCCTCTGATGAACTGAGTAGTAGAAGTCTCCCAGTAAGGTGGGAACCGGGTTTTTTAGCATGAAGATGTGGATGGCATTTTTGCTTATAAACTTAGGTTCGTCTGCAAACAAAATGATACCATAAATACTGAGAGCCAGGAGAGCACACACAGTTTCCCAATTCCCTACTACAGATTACTTTGTAGCCTGAGTGACCAAGAAATCCAGATGAAGGCCTGGGATTCCATCCTTGGAAGTCATGTACTCATCAATGATAGTTGCCTCCAGATGTAATGCCTTGGCTATGTCTTCATTCTTTGGAGGGGTCATTTCAGGGTTAAATGGAATTCCTCTTCTTATAGGGACACTCAATAGCATAAAGTATTCTTACAGCAAAGGACCTATCTAAAAATCTGGGAAAGTGAAGCAACGGAGATGAGGGTCATAAAAATGAAGGCAGGTGTGAATCATGCTCCTCTGTAATGTGTACAAGTCCATGATCATGTCCAAGATTCCACCATAATGCTCTCTGAATAAAGGAACATGATCAGGGATGATAAGGGCATGTATCCTCCTGATTCCTGCTAGAGGATACTCAAAGAAGTGGTAGGTGATGTTGCTTTTCCTGGTTGAATCCATGTTGAAGATGTGTGCTGAAGGAGATAACTGAAAAGGATAACTGAAGAAGACATCTGAAGAAGATAGCTAAAGAAGTGTTGAAGCAGATAATTTGAGCAGAAGAACGGTCAAAACCAAACCAAATGAAGATGAATACCCTGTAAAACAAATAGACAAAATGTTAAATGATGCAATATGATGTATGCTTATGATATGCAAGGGTTTGTGATCATGTGCTGGATTATCAGTTGCTCTTGGTAGGGTCCATGAGTGTTCATAGTTTCGGATGGGAGTCTGAGAACTAGTAACCAAGTGGGGGACTCAAATAAATAGTCAATAATCTAAGGTTTCAAAGAACTAGTCCAAAATAGTAAAAACTTAAGAACAAATTCCAGTAGCAATGTATGTTGAGGTTAAGGGTTCCTGCAAACCTGTAAACAACCCAACCCACTCACAGGTATTGTTCTTGAACAAGGATCCTCAGATTCGGATCTATTATAAGAAGTGTAAACACTTATAACCCGGAGGTACAGTGTTTACCCTAATCATAAAGGATCCTCCTCTAATTCACCTCAGATGCTGAAGGTCATCTAAAAAGGTCATCCAGACTTAGCAGGCTTCCCAGATAGCCCTAGCACTACAGGAAATCCGTAGCACAGAGTTCTCAAAAGGAAACCCATGTCTGAACCGTGTTTTCATATTCCCGCACCAGACTGAAATGGAATGGGAAAGAATACAAAACCACTCTAATCCTATGTGTCACTCAGGCCTTTGTGTTGAGCCTTTCTCACTGGAATACCCCACCCACCAAAGCAAACCAGAAATCCAGCACAATGATATGATAATAATAAATGAAATGCATAAAGCAATAAATGAAAGCGATGAAGTAAATGCAGTAAATAAAGCTGTACAGGAAGCAATAAATAAAGCAAAAACATAAACACAAATAGCACATAACACCCCCAATAAACACAAACAAACAAGCTCTAGGAGAAACCCACAAGAGAACCAGAAGCCCTGGTTGCAAAGTCCCCGGCAAAGTCGCCAAGCTGTCGCTCCCCGGATTTTCATCCCGGTGCAAACGCGAACCTTCGGTGATGTTGGAGGTTGGGGTTGAATAGAGTCGCCAGCTAGGCATTTTTATCCCGAAGGAAAGGTAATGCTGCATAAACCTAGAAAGAGGTGGATAAGACTGTTGCGAACCAAAGAAACTGAGTAAGGGGGTAGGTTACGACATGGGAAGGTATTAGCACCCAGATCGTCCGTCGTACTCAACGGGATCCATGCTTACTTGATTGTGTTTAAAAGGGGAGGAAGTGTATGTGCTAAACTGTGCAAAAAAATCTAGGGAGAAAAGGATGTACGGAGCGCCAGTGCAAAAAGGAACTGAGTGCTCAAAGCTGAGGCTAAGAAAAGAAAGCTAGAAAGAGGAGAGGGGGAGACAAAGAGACTTTTGTTCGATGACTGTTAAGTTTTGCCTACGTATCCTCTCGTGCAATGAGGAAGTCAGAACATTGTAGTTCGACTCAAAGAGACTAGTTGATTTTGATGTGAACTGTTTGCTTGTCTATGCTCAAGTGTATGACTCGTCTGGCTCGAGTGCTAACTTTCTTGCATTAGACTGGAGAAGCGAGTTCTCGTTTTCAGAGTGAGTGTGATGAGAAAAGAATATCGGAGGAGACGTTTATTATTTTATTTTTTTGTGTTTTCAGTTTTTTATTGTTTTTGGTGTTTTGCATAGGATAATGAGCTTAAGCCTTAATTGAGGGTTTGCAAACTCATTATATCACCCCTGATTAGGGATAATGAGTCTACTTAAGCATGAGATGGAAATCTCAAATTAATTAACCTAATGATGCAGGATTAAGATCATTAACCTACTTGTGATTATTAAGTGTTTTTGGATTTTGTTTTGTGTTAAGTAATGAGTTTAATCTCTAATCAGGGATTAGTGAACTCATTACACCATCCTAAGAGAAGGATGATAGATGAGGACACTTAAGATGAGGAAGATACATCAACTTTATCCATGACTAGGGATTAAAATCATTATATAATAAGTCTTTATTAAAGTGGATTTTAATTAAAAGTGGGATTAAGAAATGGATTTTATGTTTGTAAGATTAAACCTAAGGGGGACTTGTCCATTAAACACTAGGGTTAGTCCCTCTGAACCAACATGAAGAGATGTAACCCTAATATAAGGCCCAAGTTACAAGCTTAAGTCTTAATGATTATTAGGTGTTTTGATTAGGAGGTGTAAACAACTTACAGGTTTAACACTAAGTATTAAAGTTATACACACCATCCTAAGATAAGGATACAAGCATAACCCTAATTCAGAGCCCCAAAACATTAACTATTTAGCCTTTGATTATGAGATGAGAAGCAGATACTCAAGGAGACTCAAAGGTAAGAAACTAGGGGAGACTATGTACAACCCTAAAGTTATCATGCTTGGATATTCCTATGGTTTGTGAGGCTTAGAGAAAGATCTTCAGATGGCAACCAAGGAAGAAGAAGCAGATGAAAAGAGAAGAGAAAGGAGAATAGGTTACTTAATTCCTGAAGAAGTTAAGTAACCTAAGAGAAATAAAAGGAGCAAGAGAGAGCACAAGTGAGTTAAAATCACTTCAAATACAAATAAATGAAAATGAAGAGATAAGAAGAGGTTGGATGTGGAGGCAAATCCACATCCTTATCAACTTACCAGAAGCCCCTGAAATAGTTAATATGAATGCATAAGGTGAAACAAGATGTAATGAAGCAAAGATGAAGATGAAATGATGCCAACCAGAAGTGAATACATGATGCAAATGTGTCATGGAGAGATGCAAAGTCATATACAATGCATATGTATGATCATACAAGTGATGGATGCAAAAACAAGCATGTTAGAAGCTTAAGAACGCATGAACATACATAAGATGTAATGGATGCAAAACATACCAAATGGATGCAACAATGATCAACCAATGTTCACACATGTTCTAAGGTATCTAAGATGACATACAAATGCATGATATGTCATGACAAGTTCACATGATGAAGGTATGCAAAGATGAATGCAAATGAACATGGCAAATTAGGGTTATAAGAAAGTATGAGATGCATATGATCAAAACAGAAGCAAGGCAAATGATATAAAAATTGAAATTGCAACCAAATTAACCCTAAACACCCATAAGATCACTCCCCAAAGATGGAAGTCAGAAGCTAAACCAAAGTCAAGTTATGGTTTTTCTAAGTTAGGCTAGGGTTTTGGGTACTTCTTTAGGAAAAATTCCAAACAAATGGAAAATGCAATGCAAAAATATGAGGTACATACCCTAGATACTACATGCAATGTATGAAATAATGCAAAAAGAACCATGTACAAACTCATCTTGGTTGATCAGAAATGAATTTTTGAAGTTAGGGGTTAGAAAAATAGGAAATTTGGAAACCCTAATTCATGGTTAATTGTCAAAATATGATCAAACCCTAAAATAAATTTATAAAATGAGTTTATAAATTGTTCTAAACATGTAATAATGCTTCATGACTTTTTTGGTGATTTTTAAATACCTAAAAGTATTTTTAATTAATTAAAATTAATTAATTAATTAAATAATACAATTAAATTATTTAAATATATATTTTTAATGCAAAAATTAAAAATTAAAATGTTTTTGGGTTCTGAAAATTATTTAAATTAAAAATGCAAAAAATTGGAATTTTATAAAATGTTTTACTATTTTAAATAAATAAAGAAAATAAAATGCTAAGTAATCAGAATGAGGGGCCAGGATTGCGCAGGGACTGGATGGAGGGCTAAGATTGCAAGTCACCAAGACCTGAGGTATGAAGATCCTAAGGCTGAGATTCAAATTTGTGATTCGCGCGTGATTTAAAGGCTCAGGTTTAATCTGACTTAATTAATTACAATTAATTTAATTAATCAAAATTAAAGTTAATGACAAATCTGGACCATTCACACGCAAGGCTAATCAAGATCCTACGGCTCATAATCAATCTGGAGACTTAAACCCTAATTAGCCCTAATTATTTTCAGGTGACCGGAGATAAGCTCCGGTCATCTTCTCCGGCCGTCCCAAAACCTAACTCCACCTATAAGCTACTAAAACGTATCAAACCTACCCAGAAATGATCCCCAAACATCATAGAACATGAATCAATCAACAAACAACATTTAAATTTCATGAATCCAGAGAATCGAAGCAAAACATTTTTACGGGCAAACTTTCAGAACAACCATACATGCTCATTTCTACACCATTTTCAATTCTAAACACATCAGAATGATCAGCAAAGCATATAGAATCATTTTATAACAAGAAATCAAGGTTCTGGAAAATTTGTTCTTGATGAATACCTGAACTGAAGTTCTTCAAACTGGAACTTTCTGAGCCTTTCCTTGGTGCAAAATGACTCCTCTGGTCCCCCTTGTGCTAATGGAATGCTTGGATGAAGTTTATTTGGGCTATTTTGAAGGATTCAGTTCTGGTTCAACAAAAATCATGTTTTTGTTTTAGGGTGTTTCAAGCCATGGTTATGGGTGTGAAATGATCTATGGATGATTTGTGGTTGATTGGTGAAAGAATTTTGGAAGTTTGATGGCTGGTTTGAGAGAATCGAAGAGAGGAAGTTTTTGAAGGATTTTGTGTAATCTGATGCTTGGCTTGTTCAAGGCTTGTTGTGTGTTGTTTTATGATCCTTAGGGCTTCTATAAACAATTGCCATTGGTCAGAGGAGTTGTTGTGGCACTGTGGGATTGGTATGGTTTAAAATGCAAAAAGTCAAAAGTTTGTGTACTTGAAGCATGGGCCATGGTAGAAGTGATTTAAGTTCTTGGACTGCCTCAGCTGAGTTCAAGGAGCACCATTGGATTGCAAGTGGTGAGCTGTATGGCTTGATTCATGAGTTTTCAAAGGTTTTTCATTTTCACAACTTTGTGCATTTTGAAGAAATTGTTCATGGAAGCTTGTGATGCAAGGCTCAATTCTTGTCTTGAAATGTTGTTTATCAATGTTATGATATGTAGACATGAATTAGAGGCCAAACAAATGCTTAGAAGTCCATTTTGCACATTTCCCTCTTTGACATGAACTTGAAAATTACAAGATTTTCCCCAACTTTGACTTGCCATATCTTGTGTTCTAGGATGAATCAAGAGGAGTTCTTGTACTTTTTGAAAATGGGAAGATTAAATCTACAAATTTCATGTTTGAAGAAAATTCATTTGAAACCTTTTTGATCAAGAAAGAGGAGGTTGAAGATCTTTCCCAAAATGGAAAGTTTTCATTACAAGTCATGTCCAAAAATGTCAAGTTTTCAAATGGCTCAAAATTCTTCAATCGTGTGAACTTCCAAGCATTCATAAGATCAAATAAAGATCATAGGACCTCAAATTGATGATGATGACCCTTTGGAACCCTTGTTGGTGGCCTCAGATGCCCTGATTCTGACTTTTCTTGCACAACAAGTTACCATTTGATCAGATGACTTCCATAAGGAATTTTTGCTTAAATTTTGATACACGTGCTCCTTAGAACATATATAGTCCAATAGAATAAAAATGACCAAACTTTTTGGGTATAAGGGCCTCAAACCCAAAACCCTAATTTCTAGGTCATCTGTGTAGGAGCTCTTAGCCTGCCTGGACATCTCTGCAATCCCTTGTGATTTCTTGACTTCAAAGAACCATTGGAGGCATAATATGATCATAGAACACTCATGGACCCTCTTGGCATGCTTCATGGACTCTGAGATAGCTCAAACTACTTCTAAGATTCATCTGATCACAAACCCTAGATATGCAACTTATACAGTGAAATAACTATGCAGTGTGAGATGGTATGCTTATGCAATGCAATATGAAGGATCACAAGCCAAGGTGTGAGGAAAAAAAGAGGCAAAATTTGGGGTGTTTACAATTAGGAAAGCACACAATGTAATATTGTTGAGCCTTGGTGATAAGGTTCTCCGACAGGTATCAAAGGAGACGATGGCGTCAGGGTTATAGTTGAAACTTAAAGGTTTGTACATGACCAAATCGCTGGTGAATTGAATCTACCTGAAGCAAGCTTTGTATTCATTTAAGATGATAAAATACAAAGTGTTGGCTGAGAAGTTGCATATGTTCAGCAAGCTGATTCTTGATCTTGAAAATATTTATGTGAAGATCGATGATGAAGATCAAGTGTTGTTGTTATGCGTTTTCCCAGGACACATGCTCACTTCAAAGAAACCCTTTTGTATGGAAGAGAGACCATGGCCTTTCAATATGTTCAATATTCCTTGTATTGTAAGGACTTGAACAAATGAAAGGAGCATAAGCCTTCGGCGATTGGTGAAGGTTTGGTCGTTAAGGAAAATTCTTGCGAAAGGATGGTAAGTTCGACAAGAAGAAGGGTAAAAGTCAGCATAAGTCTTATAGTGGTGATGCATTTGGTGTTCAATGCTATCATTGTAAGAAGAAGGGTCACATTCGAAATGTGTGCCCTGAACGCCTGAAATATCATGGAGGTATGGATAATGACAATGCTGCCATTTTTCAAGATAATTTCGAATCATCTGATGTTCTTGTGGTATCAAGCGAAGACTCGAGAAAAGAGTGGATTATGGATTATGGTTGCACTTAGCACATGACTCCAAAAAAGGATTTTTTTTCGAGGAACTATGTGATCAAGATGGTGGATATGTGCTGCTGGGAAACAACAAAGCTTGCAAACTTACAAGTATTGGATCTATGAGATTCAAGCTCCATGATGAGTCAATAAGGCTATTGAGTGAAGTCAAGTATGTACCTAAGAGTCATGAAGGGGTCGAAGGAAGTCTTGAGAGGCGAGAAATTTTTTAAAAGGCCTAATTCACCCCCTCTTAGGCATACCTCTAACTTAAAATTGGCATCAGAGCAGGTAATAGGTAACTTGTTCCTGAAGATCCAGAATGGCTTTCGCAAGCATAATCTCGGTTTTCAAAGATGGTGGTAGTAGTAACAAGCCCCTTCTATTTTCTGGATAGTATTTTGACTTTTGGAAGATCCGAATGAAGGCACATTTAGAAGCACAGGGAGATGGTATATGGGAAGCCGTTGAAAATGGTCTGTATAGTCGTGTTAGTATGGTAAATGGTGTTGGCACTCCTAAGAACAAAAGTTATTTTTATGAAGATGACAAGAAAAATATCCTCAATGAAAGAAGGCAACCAAAATTCTTCAAAGCTCCTTGAGTATGAATGAGTTCTTCCACATTTATCAATGTAAATCGGAAAAATAAATATGGGATACTTTGGTAGAGACTCATGAAGGAACCGCTGAAGTAAAAAGATCAAGATTGAATACATTGAGTCAAGAATACGAGATATTCAGAATGCAATCTCGAGAATCAATACTTGCTCTACAAAATAGATCTGTTCACTTGACCAATCACCTAATCACTCTTGGTAAGACTTTTACTAAAGATGAATTAAATCTTAATGTGCTTAGGTCTTTAAACAGGGAATGACGACCAAAGGTGACATATATTTCAGAAAAGAAGAGTCTTTCTACAATGAAATCCGCTTCCTTGTTCGAAAAAATTCAAGAGCATGAATTAGAACTTGAAAGATTAGAGAAGCGTGAGATTCAAGTAAATGATTCAAAATACGTTTTATTAAAGACAAGAGTAAAAAATTATGATAGCAATCAAGAGGATAAATCCAATAGTGATGAAGATGATGAACTTATCAAGAAGTTTGAAACTTTTATGAGAAAAGAAAGAAAAAATGAGATCATTAAAGGGGAAGCACCAACAAGGAAGGTTAAATGCTTTGAATGTGGAGAAAAAGGACATGTTAAAAGTGAATGCCCTATATGAGAAAAGAAGGATAAATACTTCAACAGAAAGAAGGATAAAAGGCTAAAGAAAACATATGTTGCATGGCATGACAATGAAATAAGTTCATCTTCAGATGAAGATCATGCAAACAAGGAATTTCTAGCCTCAAATCATTCAAGTAATGAAGAACATGAGGTTAGTGATTCTGAAACTAATAATATTCCATCTTATGATGAATTATAAAGTGCTTTTCATGAATTACATGATGAAAATTTGAAATTTTCTAGAAAATGTTCAAGTCAAAAGAAATAAATTTCATCCTTGGAATATAAAACTGTTAATATGGAAAAAGATGTTAAGGATGAAAAAGAAAAAATTATAAGTAAAGAAAGACAATATTTTGTTTGCAAAAATTGCGAGTCACTTTATTTTCAGATTGTTCAATTTAAATGAGTCCTTGAAAGATATGAAAAAGGAAATGTTGGATTGAAAATGGTACTTAGCCAACAAAGGTATTCAAATGACAAAAGTGGACTTGGTTACTCTAAACTTTCTAAACCAAGTTCCAATAAAACAATCTTTGTTAAGGCAAGTGACCAAACAATCAAAGAGAAAGTGAACAAACCTAAAATTGTTCATCGTCATCCTAAAAGAAAAATATTTGTTAAGAATAAGTCTTATGTTCCTAGGTATCAAAGCAAATTTGTTCCTACATGTTTTTATTGTGGTATAAGTGGCCATACACCTAATGCATGCCATGTGAGAAATTTTAGTATATCACAAGGGCATTATGTGTGGGTTAAGAAATACACTAACTTTGATGGACCCAAGGCACATTGGGTACCAAATAAAACTTATTTTGTTTTGTAGGTTTTCTTGGAGACCACTTCAATATCTATGCTTTATTGATAAGTGGTTGTTCTAAGTGTTTGATGGGAGGCATAAACTAATTTTCAAGTCTAGTTCCAAAGTTCAAGGGTTATTTCACATATGGGGAATACCTTAAAGGAAGAATTCTTGGCATTGATAAAGTTGAAGCAGTAACTTTCACATCCATTGAAGATATACTTTATGTTAAAATAATAAAGTACAATCTTCTAAATACAAGTCAACTTTGTGACAAAGGCTTCAACAACATGTTCACAAAATATGAATGTTTGATGAAGTCACTCTTGAGGTGAAACTCATTGGTATAAATTATTTTCTTTCATTAAATTCTTTATGTATTATAAAACTTTTCTCATCATTTTTGCTAATGACAAAGGGGGAGAAGATATATATTGGGTATGTATATGCTTGTCTCTAACAATTGTAGCTCAAAAGATGAAAATTATCTAAGAATCAAGGGAGAAATTTGATCCAAGGGGAGTTATCAAAGATAGGGGGAGCATTCACATAAGAAATTCTCATTCATTTTAAAAGATTCAAACATCTCAATTTTCAATGGTTGTCATCATTAAAAAGGAGATAATGTGAATTCAAGCTTCTTCAAAATCATGTTTTGATGAAGACAACTACTATGTGAATTTATTAAATGATGAGAAAAAAATATCATGAAGCAATATGGCTATGGATCAAGGTTGCAACATTATGAAGACTTGCATTGATCTTTATTTATTGAGCTATAAGCATGCAATATATATATTGATAAAATAGTGCTCAAAATAATCTCCAAAATTCACTTGCATGCATGGTTCATTTGGTTGAAAATATATCACAATTTCTAGCTTTAAAAAAATAAAATAAAAAATACTTTTTATCATACATTTGAAATTATATTTTTCATATTTGAAAAATGTTAAATTACTTTAAAATATAATCTATTGACTTGGATAAATCAATAGATGTTGCATAAGATTGGTTCAAATTTTCAGTTTTTCAATTTTTTTAAACATGCAGTTTTTGGTAAATTATAGCGGTTTAACCGTCATAACAACACTAAAACTGCCGTAATTTGCACAGGTCTGAAGCAGTATTTTAATTTGGAAATTCAAAAGTTGTTCTGCATTTGTTAAGTCAGGTATCCATTAAAACTGACTTAACACGTCCTTTACGAATTTGAAACAACAATAATTTTTTAACATCTTTTCATGAAACCATTTCTTTTAACTTGACAATTGTTCATGATATTTTTACATCACTTTATCATGTTTCATAGAGGTGTTATGCACTTATAAATACATGAAATTTCAAATTAAGTTCAATCTCTTCCATAGCAATTTAACATCATTATAATCATTCAATTTTCAAAACAAGTGTTTATGTTCTTGAAGTTTCACAAGGAATATTTCTGCATGTATTTCCATATCAATGCAGAAAAATTCATACAATATTTACAAACACTTGAGCACTATATTCTATCATTATAAGTTGCTTGTTTGGAAGGGAAGATCAATTATATTGATACATCACTCAAAGTGATAATTGTTCTATAAATTTCATTATTCTTAAAAAACTCTGATTATATTCCTTGTTGTCCAAGATTGTTGGAAACAATAGAGTAGAAAGGAAAGGATTGTTTTTTTGTTCTACTTGGATGGTTATTCCTTGTTATCCGGATTATAGATACAAGAGGTCCATTGTGAGAAGATTGTTCTTGGTTGGACTTTAAGCTTGTAAAATCCAAGAGGTTGTTCTTGGTGGTTTTGTTGTTAGAAGATTGTAGGAGAAGTCTTGGGTTTAGGCTTGTACAAATATCTAACAATAGTAAAATCTCGTTTGTGTTAAAAGGATATTGGAGTACTCTTAAATTGTAAGGGGAATAAATATACTTCTTGGTGTTCTTTACTTTCCGCACTTTATAGTTTTCATCACTTAGTATCTTTAGGAAAGTAAAAATAAAAAATTGGCAATAAATCAAGAAAAACTTTAAAAACCTAATTCACCCCCTCTTAGGCATACCTCTAACTTACATAAGTGGTTCAACAAATGTTACATCCACGAAACTGTTGTCGAAGACAAAATTATGGCACATGAGATTGAGCCATATCAGCGAGAGAGGTCTGGTCGAACTGGGGAAACAGAACCTGCTATGTGGTGACAAAGTTGAGAAGTTTGAGTTTTGTGAACCTTGTGTATTTGGAAAATCTTGTAGGGTGAAGTTTAACAAAGGTACAAAAAAAGAACACATGGATCCCTTGATTACATCCATGTTGATCTTTGGGAGTCTGCAAGAAATCCTTCACATTCAGGTGCAAGGTATTTTCTATCCATAATTGATGATTATTCATGAAAGTTATGGGTATTCATTCAGAAGACTAAGGATGAAATTTTTGATAATTTCAAGAGTTGGAAGGTTCTGGTTGAAACTCAAACAGGCGGAAAGGTGAAGAGGTTGAGAACCAACAATGACCTTGAATTCTGTAGTGAATCTTTCGACAATTATTGTGTCAAGTCTGGGATTGCAAGCCATAAGACTGTAACAGGTACTCCTCAGCAAAATGGTATAGCTGTGAGATTCAATCGAATAATCCTTGAAAGGGTTAGATGCATGTTAATTAGTGCTAGATTGAAGAAGGTGTTTCGGGGTGAGGTTGTTCCGACAATAACATATCTGATAAACAGATGTCCTTCGACTATGTTAGATATGAAGATATCCAAAGAAGTTTGGTCGGGACATCCACCAGATCTCAAAAAACTGAGAGTATTTGATTGTGTTGCCTATGCTCATGTTAGGCAAGATAAGGTCGAACCCAGAGCTCTGAAATGCATGTTCATAGGTACCCTGAAGGAGTTAAAGCTTATAGGTTATGATGCCTAGAGCTATGTCACAGATGGTCTATCACCAGTCGAGATGTAGTTTTCAATGAAGTTGAGATGGCTTCAAGAAAACTAATGATGTTAACGAATAACTGGAATATGGAGAAATTCATGTTGAGGTGGAGTATAGTGATGCTGAATTGCATGACCCAGATGAAGTTGAAGAAGAAGCAGAAACTGTTGTCAAAAATGAGGAGAATGATAATGACTACCTGCTAGCAAGAGACAAGTTGAGAAGAGTCATCAAACCACCTTAGAGACTTAGTTATGCAAATGTTATAGCTTATGAGGAGTCGAAACAAAACTGAATGGCTGAAGAACATGGATGATAAGATGAAATCTCTTCATGATAACAATACTTGGGAACTGATTAAGAAACTTGTTGGAGCCAGGTTAGTCAGCTATAAATGGATTTTCAAATTTAAGGAAGGAATCGAGGGAGTTACGTCGAAGAGATACAAGGAAAAGTTGGTCGCAGGGGGTTTCACTCAGAAAGAAGGTGTCGAGTTCAATGATGTGTTCTCTCCTATTATGAAGCACAGGTCCATTCGAATGTTGCTTTCCATGGTGGTACAATTCGACCTTAAATTGGAACAAATGGATGTGAAGACTGCGTTCTTGTATGGTGATCTAGATGAAACAATTCTGATGAGGCAACCTAAAGGGTATATCGAAAAAGGGAAGGAAGAGTATGTGTGCAAACTGAAAAGATCTTTATATGTGCTAAAACAATCTCCTTGATAGCGGAATAGGAGATTCGACAAGTTCATGGCATGCATAACTTTCACCAGAAGTCAGTTCGACCACTGTGTTTACTTTAGATTTTGACCTGGTAATTCATTTGTAGTTTTGTTGCTCTATATGGATGATATTCTAATAGCAAGTGTCGCTTCCAAAGATTTACATCCCGGTGCAAACGCGAACAGTCGACGAAAGGAGAAAATGAGGTTGAATTGAATAGAGTCGCCAGCTAGGCATTTTTATCCCGAAGGAAAGGTAATGTTGCATAAACCTAGAAAGAGATGGATAAGACGGTTGCGAACCAGAGAAACTGAGAAAGGGGGTTGGTTACGACCTGGGAAGGTATTAGCACCCATATCGTCCGTCGTACTCGATGGGATCCATGATTACAAGATTGTGTTTAAAAGGGGTAGGTGTATGTGCTATCTGTGTGCAAAAGCTAGGGAAAGAAAGTACAGGTGTCAGTGCAAAAGGTGTGAATTGCTCAGGAACTGAGACTTAAAAAGAAAGATGAGAGAGGGGGAAGACACATAGACTTTTGTTCGATAACGGTTAAGTTATGCCTACGTATCCTCTCGTGCAATGAGGAAGTCAGAACACCGTAGTTCGACTCAAAGAGACTGAAAGTAAATTGACTGTAAACTGTCTGTTTGTTTATGCTCAAGTGTATGACTCGTCTGGCTCGAGTGCTAACTGTCTTGCATTAGACGGAAGAAGCGAGTTCTCATTTGTGAATGAGTGTGATGAGAAAAGAATTCGGAGGAGACAATTATTGTTTTTTTTTTTGTGTTTTCAGTTTTTTATTGTTATTGGTGTTTTGCATAGGATTATGAGCTTAAGCCTAAATCAAGGGCTGTAAACTCATTATATCCTCCCTGATTAGGGATAATGAGCCTACTTAAGTATGAGATAAGCATCTCAACTTAATTACCATGATGATGTAGGATTAAGATCATTAACCTACTTGTGATTATTAAGATATTTTTTGGGTTTTGTTTAGTGTTAAGTAATGAGTTTAATCTCTAATCACAGATTAGTGAAATCATTACACCATCCTAATAGAAGGATAATAGATGAGAACACTTAAGCTGAGGAAGATACCTCAACTTAATCCATGGTTAGGGATTAAATTCAATATATAACAAGCCTTTATTAAATGGATTTTAATTAAAGTATGAGATTAAGAAATGGATTTTATGGTTTGTAAGACAACTAGGGTTAGTCCCTCTTAACCATAAGGAAGAGATAGAACCCTAATGTAAGGCCCAAGTTACAAGATAAAGTCTTAGTGATTATTAATTTGTTTTGATTAAGAGGTGTAAACAAATTAAAGGTTTAACATTTAGGATTAAAGTTATACACTCCATCCTAAGATAAAGATGCAGGCATAACCCTAATTCCAAAGTCCTGAAGCTTTAAGAGTTTAATCTCTGATTAAGAGATGAGAAGAGAGACTCAAGGAGACTCAAAGGTAAAAAGCTAGGGGGACTATACAAAACCCTAAAATTTATCATGCTTGGATATCCTATGGTTTATGAGGCTTAAGAGAAGAAATCTTCAAGGCCACCAAGGAAGAAGCAGATGAAAAGAGAAGGAGGAAGAAGAATAAGTTACTTACTTCCTGAAGAAGATAAGTAACTTAAAAGAAAGAAAATAAGAAGGAGGGAGCATAAGTGAATTAGATTCACTTCAAATACAAGTAATAATGTACATGAAAAGGAAATAAGAAGTGAGAGGTGAAGGCAAATCCACCTCCCAGATAACTTACCCATAAGCTCCTGAAATGTTAGTATGAATGCATAAGACATAAAGCAAAAGGAAATGAGATGAAATGAGATGCAAAGACCAAAGTTAGAAGTTAAAATGTAAGGTAAATGTGTTATAAGATGATGCAAAGTCATACAATGTGCATAGGAATGATCATACAAAGATGAGATGCAAGGAAACATGCTTAGAAGCTTGAAAACACATGGATGTTCATGAAATGCAATGGATGCAAAGCATAGAAAATGAATGAAGAAATGATCAAGCAATGTTCAAGCATGTCTTAAGATGTCTAATATGTCATACAAATGCTTGAAATGTCATGGCAAGTTCATATGATGATGATATGCAAAGAAGAATGCAAATGAAGATGCAAAATTGGGGTCTTATGAATGTATGAGATGCAAATGACCAAAACAGAAGCATAATTCATCATAAAAAAATGAATCAATCTCAAACAAACCCTAATCCCATACAATATCACACCCCAAAGGAGGAAGTCAGAAGCTTAACCTAGTGGAAGTTATGAAATTTCTAAGTTTGATAGGGTTTTTGGGTGCTTCTAAAGGGAAAATGAAAATCAAATTGAAAATGCAAGATAAATCATGAGATAAATAACCTAGAAACTATATGCAATATGTGAAACAATGCAAAAAGAATAAAGTTCAAACTCATCATGGTTAGGCAGAAATGAATTTTTCAAGTTAGGGTTAGAAAATGTGATTTTTAAGAACCCTAATTCAAAGAAAATTGTGAAATTATGATCAAACCTAAAAAGAAATTTGTATGATGAGTTTGAAAATGTTTCTAAATGTATTGGAATGGTTCATGAATTTTTTGGTGATTTTTAGAAACCTAAATGCATTTTTAATTAATTAAAATCCATTAATTAATTAAAAATAACATTTAAATATTTTAAAAATACTTTTTTAATGCAAAAAATAAAATAAAAATTATTTTTGGGTTAACAAAATTATTTGGATCATAAATGCAAAAGATCATTTTTTTTGATGAGTTTTGATATTTTAAATTAAATGTACAAAAGAAATGAATAAAAATGAAATTAAAATTGATTAAAATAGAAGTAAGTAGATCCAAGGGGCAGGATTTGAACTTGGGAGAGGGGAGTTGACTGCGCGCGCTTATGGAGGGTCCAGATCAATTCTGGCTAAATGATTTTTATTAAATTAATTAATCAGAAATTAATCTTAATGAGCTAATCTGAGCCGTTCATATCCTAAGCTATTCACGCATCTAAGGGCCTACATTCAAACTGGGCAGCTAAAACCTAATTAGGGTTAATCACTTTCAGGTGACCGGAGGGGAGCTTCAGTCATCTTCTCCGACGAGGCAAAAACCCTAGGTTGCTCTACAGGCCACCCCACTCCAAATTACTTGCCCAGGAATGATCCCCCACTCACACTGAACTCAAATCATCCCTCAAACATGATTTATAACACACAAGCATGGAGAATCGAAGAAGAATAAAAATCTGGACAAAATTTCAGAAGTTTGTGAAATCCTCATTTCTCCACCATTTTCAAAAATTCAAAGTGCAAAATGATCAGGGAAACAAGCTTTATCACATTGTAACTAAAAATCAAAGCTCTGAGAAAAATGTTCTTGAGGTATACCTGAGATGGAGCTTTCTGATTCTGGGCTTTCTAGACCTCTCTTTGCTGCAAATCAACTCTAATGGACTTCCTGAGGATTCTATGATGCTTGGAACAAGATTGCAATGGCTGGTTTTGATGATTCAGTTCTGCTGTACCATAAATCGTATCATTGCTTTGTGAGCTTTTAGGCCATTTTAATGGATGGTTTGTGTTCCTTGTGATGTGTAGAGATGATTGGTGAAGGAATATTTTAGTTTTGATGGTTGTGCTGAGAGTTTCGAATACTTGAAGTTTTTGGAAAATTTTGTGAATGCTGAGCTGTGTGAGGATTCAGGCTTGTGTGTGTAGTGAAATGAGCTCCATAATGTTTGTATGTAATGTCTTGATTGGTCAGAAGGTTGGTGATGGCATAGTTTGATTGGTATGGGCAAGTTGCAAAAAAGTCAACAACTTTGTACTTCAAGCATGGGTCATGGCAGGAGTTGTTTCAAAGGGTGTCTGGCCTCAGCCTGATTCATGGAGGGCCATAGGATTGATTTTATGCAGCTGGCACAAGTGGATGGAAGGTTTCCAAGGTTTTTTCAACTTTCCCTCTTTGAGAATTTTGTGAAAATGTCTTGATGAATCTTGCAATCAAAGGCACAATTTTGGTTCAAATGCATTGCACTATGTTTGTATGATGTTTAGAAATCAATTAGAGGTCATGAAATGGCTTGAAACTTGAATTTGCAAAAAAAATCCTCTTTGGCATGAACTTGAAATTTACAAGAATTTTACCAACTTTGAAAGGCCATATCTTGAGTTCTAGGATGAATCAAGACATGTTCTTGTACTTTTTAAAAATGGTAATACATAATCTACAACTTTCATGCCCAAGAATTTTTCATTTGAAGCATTTTTGGTCATGAAAGAATAGGTTGAAAATCTTTCCCAAAATGGAAAGTTTCCATTACAAGTCATTTCCAAAAATAGCAAGTTTGCATTTGGCTCAAAATTCTTCAATTTTGTGAACTTCCAAACACTTTTAAGATCAAATAAAGATCATAGAACCTCAAAATGATGAATGTGACCCTTTGGTACCCTTGTTGGGGCCCTCAGATGCCCTGATTTTGCCTTTACTTGCTCAAGAAGTTACCCAATGATCAGATGATTTCCACTGTGAATTTCTTCATCAAACTTGGTACACATGATCCTTATAACATATTAAGACCATTAGAAACAAGAATGACCAAAAAAATTGGAATTAAGGCCTCTGAAACCAAAACCCTAATTTTAGGTCATCTGTGTAGGAAATCTTCAGTCTGCCTTTATGCCTTTACCACTCTTTGTGATCTCTTGACTTTTATGAGCTTTGGGGAAAATATTATGATTATGGAACACAAATGGACCCTCTTGGTAAGCTTCAAGACCATTGATATGGATCAGATCAACTTCTTGGATTCATCTGATCAGAAACCATAGATGCAGATGAAATGAACTATGTAGTGGGATATGATTGCTTATGCTAATGCAAAAAAAAAAAATTAAAGATCACAAGCCATGGTGTGAGAAAAAGTGAGGGCAAATTTGGGGTGTTTACAGCAAGCAACAATGTCGAAGATGTAAGAAGGGTAAAGGCTAAACTTAATAAGGAGTCTGATATGAAGGATCTGGGAGTTACGTCCAAAATTCTTGGGATTGACATCCCCGAAGGATAGAAAGCATTCAAATTATGCTTATCTCAATAGGCATATCTACGGAATATTGTCGAAAAGTTTGGTATGTCAAATTCAAAGCCTATTGTGACTCCGACAAACCTTCAATTCAAGATGAGTATAGATCAGTGTCCCAGTACTGATGTCGAAAGAACTTATATGAATAGCATCCCATATGATAACATAGAAGGTTCTTTGATGTATGTTATGGTATATACTAAACCCGACATAACATATGCAGTAAGCCTTGTAAGCAGGTACATGACGAATCCTAAAAAGGCTCATTAGTAAGCATTGAAGTGGATTCTAAGGTACATAAATAGGTCTCTGAATAGAGTCCTAATTTATGGTGGAGCCTTGGGTGAATATAATAAAGTAGCAGTCAAAGGATATGTCGACTATGATTATGTAGGTTGTATGGATTCCAAAAAATCTATTTCTGGATATGTTTCCACTATGTTTGGCACAACAATTAGTTGGAAAGCAACACTTCAGAAGGTTGTTGTCTTACTAACCACTGAAGCGGAATATATCGCATTAACTGAAGTTGTGAAGGAAGAATTGTAGCTTGAAGGTTTTGCAAAGGATATGAAACTTCAAGGTCAAGTTATCACTGTTAAATGTGATAGTCATAGTGCAATACACCTGTCGAAGAATTCAGTCTATCATGAGCGAACCAAGCACATTGATGTGAGGTTGCATTTCGTCAGAGGAGTAATCAAGCATGGAGAAGTCCAAGTGTTGAAGGTTTCAAAAGATCATAATGCTATTGATATGATCACTAAGACATTTCCCAATTGCAAGTTTTCTACTATATACAATTGATAATGCTGCATGAAGAAAGCTAGTTTTGTTTTCTTGTTGGTATGGAGTTTGGTCCAAGGTGGAGATTTGTAGAATATTGGATCAAACTCTGATACAAGAGAAGTTTAGCATGAAGTTGAAGTTGGTTCACATGTGTAACACCCGAAAATTTTCCCTCCCTTTTTCATAACATTTGGCATACCATTCCGTACATTGCATGGCATGTAAATCAAAAGAAGAGAAAGCATACATTCATTGGTTGAGGCCTAAGATGTGTGATCAGTTAATGTGCAAGTTGTGATCATTCAAAGCTAAATGATAAGAGCCAAGTGTCTCCCAAAAATCATCAAGAGTCTCTCATGGTCCACATAATCTTAAAAGAATCCTCAAGTCATTGGAAGGTATGGATTGATCAAGAAGTCCAAGTAGTGCAACATCTCATACACAAGTGGCCTAAACTAGGGTTTTGGTTCCAAGGGGTATATTGAAGTATTTTTGGTTATAACTTGTTCTCATGGTCTTATATATGTTTCAAAGTGTTCATAAATAAAATTTGGTGCATTGGTTCCTTAAGGAAGGTTTTCAACCAGGTAGTTACTTATGATCTAAGTAAAAGTCAACTATGGAAAAAGAAAAGTCAACTGAGGATTCTTAAGGTATAAATCATGATTTTCAAGGTTATATATCTTCCCATGGTCCTAAAATGTCAAGGTTTCAATCATTCATCAAGAATCAAAGCTCATGGCAAAAATTACTAAATTTGGAAATGACTTGTAATTCAAAGTTTCCATTTTTGGAAGTTTTCTAAGCCACATTCAACTTGACTTATCATCATAAAAAATGCTTCAAATAAATTTTTTCCACACATGAAAGCTGAAGATGATTCTCCCCCCCCCCCCCCCCCTTCCAAAAAGTACTATATCATCTTCATATCATTTGTGGATCACGAGTTATGATCAAAAGACCTCAAGGGTATTTTTAGGGTTTCTCACAAACATCAAATCTTCCACTTTTGCAAAAAGACTTGTAAGTGACTTGTAGTGATTTCAACTTGCCAATTCAGTCCATAAAGTTCAAGTACACTTCATTTAAAGCAAAATTGGCCTTTTAATCATTACATCCCATGGGTTATTTCTCATGAATATTTTAAATCGCCAAAATGCATAAAGGATCAAAACTTGAAAACCAAGCAACCACAAGCCATACATTCAATCCAATGCTGATCAATATCATAAGTGAAAGCTTTCCATGCACATGACCACCTTCATGCACGTGTGATTCTCCATGTACACTTCAATATGCAATTTTGCAAATTCACTCTAATCTAACTAACCATGGTTAGGCCCAAAATTCACCATATAAAGGCTATTAACCCATTGGTTAGAGCTAGGGTTCATCACATTTTCAGATTTCACAAAAATTCACCAAGCTTTATCTCTTCGATTCTCTCTCATCACAAGGTTTCTTTGAGATTTTCTTCCATAGTCTTGATTAGTGAACTTCATAGAGCAAGAATCAACCACTGTTTGGAGCTCTAATCAAGTATTTCACCAAGTCAAGTTCAAGATCCTCTTCCTTCCAATCTCAAGATTCAATCCATATTCAAGCTCTAATTGCATTTATTTTGCAATTAGAGGTTCCAAGGAGTGGATCTGCAGCTCTCAGATGGTTTTCTAAGAGTATTTCCATTGCTGCAAGCTTCAAGTTAGTGAAATTTTCATGCTCATTGATCTTGATTTTATGGTGTGCATTATGTTCTCTGAGTGTTGGTGATGATGTTGATATGATTTGATTTGAATTTAGAAGTGTATCATGTGTTTAATGTTGATATGAAATTTTTAGATCTAAACTTGTTTGTTTTGATTTAAGTTATTTAGGCCTTGTATGATAATTTGGATTGCATATTTGGAATCAACATCAAATGTAGGGTGGAAATATGGTAGAGTTTCTTATTTCTAGGAAAATTTATGGTGTAGTTTGCCAAAGAAGGTGACAAAAGCTAGGGCTCCGACACCGGAATTTGTTATAGTTGGCCTGAGGTGATTTGGGGAAGATGAAATCTGAGGCATTCATTTATTTGATCCAATGGCTAGTAACATGACAACATATTAAAAAGGGTGGTGTGGTTCACATGATATCTTTATAACATTTAATCATATTATATGCTTCCCTAGGTGACTTGTGATGCGCGTGCGTTTATGATCCGTTGATGATGCTTACTTTCTTGATCCATTGACTGATTGTTGCGCGTGTGATTAATCTTAGGGCTTAGATCTGGCCAATATAGTTGACTGAAGTCCATGGCAATTTGTTGACTTGTGTTGAAAATACTTATGGATTGGGCTTGCTCTTGGCACCCCTCCCTTGAGCCCAGTCTCTAGTTTTAACGTATTCTATACTTTAGACACACCCCCTGGCTTGTGTTTCTTCATTCTTTTATTTTATTTTCATATAGTTTCAATTTCTAATTTTTAAAAATACTTTTGATCACTCAAAAATCATACGAAAATTTATGAGACTCATTTAAATATTTAACTAATTTTGTGTATATTTCATTTTTTATTTTTAGCATTTTTCATAATATTTTCACAATTTTCTTTTATTTTATTTTGGTCTTGTTTCTATTTTAACACTTCAACTTCAAAACTTTCTTTTGCATAATCCATCAAAAAAATTTCAATATTCTTTTTGCATTAATTCATCAACATCTTAAAACTCATAAAAACATATTTTGCACATTTTTTAAATCATTTTTAATTGCATTTTGGTCATTCCCTTTTGCATCTTTGTGGTTTGATCTTTATGCAACTTTGACCAATTGTTTGAGGTAGTTTGATATTGAATTTTTGTATGAACTTTCAAAAAGTAACAATCATATGACCTAGGTCACTTGAGGTAATTTTAGAAAATTTTTAACATTGTTTGATATGTGGTTGATTGCTTGTGATTGAAGTTACTTTTGGTGATTCATTCTCATCACTTCCTTAACCCTAATGGCTTGGAGGAATTTATGCCATGATTTAAAGTCATTTTTAAGGATTTTATAGGGTTTTTTAGACTCTTATAAGTATTTTTTGATCATTTATAGATCCATTTGGTTTGTGTTTACCTTTTGGTTTATATTATGCATCATTTGTTTAACTTTTGACCTAATTCTTTCATGTCCCTCTACTATGCTTCTTATGCTTGTTTGTGTGCCTCTAACATGTCCATATCTTCATCCTTTTTGAATTACACATCAAGTATGCCACTGACTTCATGCATAAGTATCCAAATTTGTATGTCATGTTTCATAATTTGTCATTCATCTTAAGTATGAAACATCATTTCCTTAGGTGACTTTCTTTTGCATGTTCGGTGAATTGTTTGAACTTGTTTGCTATGTGAACTTGACATGCTTGTATATGCATCTTTAACATGTCATCCTTATCATAATCTACTTACCTTCATAATCTTATGATCATATTTGCCTATTTGAATTTCATTTTGACTTATGTTCTTCTTACATGATACATGTTTACTTCTTCCTACTTCTTTTTCATCTTAATCCTTCTATCACTTGAGCACTTCTTCCCATGACTTGTATGCTCATTCATAGGAATTATATGACATTAGAAAATGATTTATGCTACTGAATTTCTTCATCTCAATTCATCTTTCACATTTGACTTTCAACTTTGCTTTACTTGTTTCTTCTTATATGAATGTGTGATTGCCTTCCTCTCTTCATCTCTCATTCTATCATGAATTAATCCATGCACTTTGTTATTCTCATTTAGGGTAACATTATACATTCTAATATGGTATAAAATTCTGACTTTGGTGCTTCTCATGTGTTTTAATTCATGTTTGTGCTCTTTTGCATTCTTACTTCTTCATGTGTGTTTCCTTTGAACTTCTTTGCCACTTTGGTGTTTCTTTGAACTTGTTTGATTTAGTTTGGGTTCTTTGAGCTTATTAAAGTTAATTTATGGTTTAGTTCTTATTGTAAGGTTCATAGGCCTTTATATTCATTTCATTTGTTTCCTTTGGGTGTTTAGCTTTTATTTCATGTCTTATGAACTATTGTGTTTCATTTTCTAACCTTGTAGGGGCTTTGGTAAGTCTTAGGAGTGTGGAAATGCTTCTACATTCCAACCTCTCCATCTCCTTTTATATTTAAATCTTGTATTTGTGTAAGCATATAAGATGCTTTGATTTGCATGATTTCTTTCTTCATTAGGATAGAGATCTTCAAACCTCACTAACTTAGGATATCCAAGCATAACAACTTACTTAGGATTGTTTAGTCTCCCTTAGAATTTTTACCTTTTGAGTTCTCTTTTGGTGTATTCTTTCTCTCTCTCTCTTATCTCAAAGAAAAATCAAAACACCTAATAAAGGTTAAAGCTTTCTCATGTGCCAAGGGACTTTTCCATGGAATACTTTCACATATTTTTGTGTTTGAAGAGGTTTACCACCTCATGCCTACGTACCCACAATGTGCAATGTAAGATCAAAACCCCGTAGTTCATGGTAAAAATAACAAAGTTTTGTTGGTTTTGATTGATTTTAAGAAGTAAAGGCAATTTGTCATTTTCAAGTGGATAGCCTCACAAATCTACCATGAGAATGAGGGCATGGACTCATACATCATTACAGAGAGGGCGCCAACTCGGATAAAATCGATGAGTATGCCACTAAAACCCCACAAATGGCAAGATATTTAATTACATCAAACTACAACTATGGAGATTAAGAGTCTTGCACACGACTAAAAAATGACTCATAGCCTAAACATTGAAAAGAGGACAAAAATAGTGCACAAAGGCACAAAATAACTTGAATGAATTTGGTTCTTTTTAATTTTTGAATTGAAGTCAACATGATTAAGTTCATTGACATTTATTAAAAGAAAATAAGAAGTGAAAGTCACTTGATAAAAGTCAAGGTTTGAATTAAGAAAGTGGTGAAAGTTTTAAAAGAAGAATCGTTTGAAATAGGGAGAAGCTTTTGAAAATTAAAGAATGGGAGGAGATGAAGAGGCTACCCTAAAAATAAAATAAAAGAGCTAAGATAGGAGAGATCTAACCACTTGAAGACACTTCAAAGAATAAGTAACTTAGAATTCCATCCTCTTGAGCAAATGATGAGCCAAATAAAGGCTAGCATGACCACACCATAATCAAGCAAGGGGATAAGATCTTAGTACTAAGTCCATAGGTCTAAGATGTAGAAATCCTCCAAATAAAGGGATAGTAACCATAGTTCACAATTAAGAACAAGTATTTTAAAGTGTTTAGGGCTTTATTAATGTTTATTGTGTCCAAATGGACAAGAAGAAAAGAAAAGTACAAGAAATAATGACATAAACATAAACATGATAATGGATGATATAAAGCACAATAAAAATAAAAGAGGAAGGGAGCAAGAAGTAAAATAAAAAGGATAGGGAGTGAGAATAAAATAAAAGCAATATAATAATATACATAATAATGTGGTGAACTTAATCATCCACAAAAGTAACAAAACCAAAAGCTTAAAGCGACAACCGAATTGCGTCTCGTGTTTGGCACTATATGGTTGACCTATGTACTCAAGTCATTGATTAACAAAACTTGTCAGAAGATTGATAGAATCAAAGCCTCTACAACAACAACTTTGAGAATTATGAACTTATCACAAACATCAACCATGATTGGGCTTGTGCAACCAATCAAGGTCCGTGCCACGAAAGTACAAATTCCGATAAGGATAAAGAGGGAGAAATGTAGCGCTATGTTAAGAAATCGCCAAGTAACTTATATAGAAGTTACCCTATAATGAGATCAGCCAATACTAATTAAGGTAACTATTATTTATGCTAATGCATGTTAGATGAACAACATATAGGTTGTCATCCAAAAACAGTGCCGCACAAAAAGAAAATAGGTAGCGATCTAGTCTTGATTATGAATTTAACAAAGAAATCCCATAATCCATAAGACTTTCATCAATCAAAAGTAAAAATGAGAATTAGAGGGAAGGGGATGGAAAAAAACCAAATTAAAATTCACTTTTGAGGTCCTTCCATCTTTAAGATCAATCACCTCTAATTGATAGGTTCATGCTTGAAAAACATATCACTAATCCAAAACATCTCTCATGAATTTAACAATTCACTTGAAGATAGATTTGAATTAATGAATGTTAATCCACTTTAATCGATATCTGAAGTCCATTGATATTAAAGATGAATTAATCTCAATAATACACTCCAAGGTTAAAATAAGAAAAGAGGGGAAGAAGAAACAAAAGAAAATAAAAAAGCCCCAAAAATAAGGCAAAAACACATTCGGCTTTAGATGTAACCGGTTATCACCTGGGTGTTAACCGATTACATAGCTAATAAATGTAGGAATTTTTAAAAATTAACATTGTGTAACAGATTATCACTTGGGTGTTAACCGGTTACATAATGCGCATGATAAAAAATAAGTGGAAAATTTGACATGATTCTCTTTCAAAACATTTTTCAAATATCTTGTGACCATAAATCTGAATTTGCACGAATTTTAGAGTAAACTACAGTAAAAACCAACAATTAAAAGATGAAATGAGATCCAAAAGGATCAAACACAAGAATCACCAAAGATCTACATTGTGGATGATAAAGATGAAGGTGTAACAATGGTGTGAGATGAATTAGCACTTCAAGGATTAGTGTAAACACCCCAAATTTGCCCTCACTCATTTCACCATGGCTTATGATCTTTTCATATGCATAATTTCAATCATATCATATCATATTGCATTTTTGCTTCACTGCATTGTTTCAAAGCCATTTGCATCTAGGATTTGTGATCTGAGCCATCCCTGAGCCATTTGAGCCACTCCAAAGGTCTTCAATCATCTCAAGTGGGTCCATGTATGTTTCAAGTATCATATTATATCCTCACAAGGTCAATAAAATCAAAGAATCACAAGAACTGAGAAAGGCATGGAAGCAGAGCCAGGTTTAACTGCACAGATGACCTAAAATTAGGGTTTTGGTTTCAGAGGCCATAACTCCAAATTTTTTGGTCATTCTTGTTTCTATTGGTCTCTATATGTTATGAGGATCATTCATATCAATTTTCATGAAGAAATTCAATGGGGAAGGCATCTGATCAAAAGGTGACTTCTTGAGCAAGTCAGTGCAAAATCAGGGCATCTGAGGCCCCCAATGACCCAACCAAAGGGGTTTCTCCATCATTTTGAATGTGTATGATCTTTATTTGATCATATAAGATGTTAGGAGTTCACAAAATTGGAGAGTTTCAAGCCATTTGCAAAGTTGCCATTTTGGGAAAGTGACTTGTAATGAAAACTTGCCATTTTGGGAAAGTTTTTCAACCTCCTCTTTTTGATTCAAAAATGCTTCAAATGAAAAATCTTTGGTCATGAAAGTTGTAGATTGGATCCTCCCATTTTCAAAAAGTACAAGAACTCATTCTAATTCATTTTGGATCAAAAGTTATGGCCTTGCAAAGTTGGACAAAATCACTAAATTTTCACTTTTGTGCCAAAGGAGGAAAGTTGCAAAACCTCATGCCAAAGCCAAATGTGACTTCAAACCAGCTTCTAATCATCACACAAACATAATTCATGGCTCATAATTCAGATTTGCCCAAGAATTTTTCACTTTCATGCCTTGGATTACAAGTTGCATAAGGCATTTTTTCATGAAAGCTTCAAAATTGAATCTTTGCAAAAGGAAATTTTCATGCTTGAATTGAACATTAATTGATCTCAAATCATTCTAGCAACTTCATATGGCTCATGTTGCTGCATTTTTCCCAAGATATCACAAGTTTCTTTGCCTTGGTTCATAAGAAAACTCAAAGAGGGAAATATGCAAGAACCTTAGAAACTCTTGATCAAGACCAGCCAGCTCACAAAATCAGATCCAAAGGCCTTCCTTGACTCAAGCTGAGGCAGGACAAGCCCTAAGATCTTCTCTGACCCGAGCCATACCCATAGTACACAAGATCTTGACTTTTTGCATTTTTGCCCATGCCAATCAAACTGTGCCACTACCAACTCTCTGCCCAATCAGAGTCTAATATGTGGACCTCAAGCATCCCAAAGCACACTACACACAAGCCAGAAACCTCCCACAATCCAGCATCCTCAAAAACTGTCAAAAACTTCTCCTCTTCGAAACTCTTCTCACAGCCATCAAAACTCCAAAATCTCTTCACTAACAAATCACAAATCATCCACAGAACAAGAATCACCCCTTGAAGCAGCCAAAAACATCACATACTCAACCCTCCATTTCTGCTACACCATAACTGAAGCATTCAAACCAGCCATTATCAAAGCCTTCTAAGCTTCATTTCATCATCAGGGTGTTCAAAGAAGTGGGTTTGCACAAAGGGAGAGTCCAGAAAGCTCAGAATCAGAGAGTCTTCATCTCAGGTAACATGAAGAACTATTTTTTTTCCAGAAGCTAGCTTTTAAGTTCTTTTATGATTTTGTATGCTCCCCTGATCATGGGGATGTGTTTACTTTTGAAATTGGTGAAGAAACCACCATGTATGAAGTCTCTAAAAATTTTCCCGTGTTTCATATTTTTCTTCGATTCATGCTTATGAAGTGAAATAAATGAATTTTAGTTGGGGGTTTAGGTTTAGGAGAGTGAGAGGATCATTTTTGTGAAAGAAATTTGAAGTTTGGTGACCTGTAGAAGAAGCTAGGGTTTTTGGTTCGTCGAAGAAGACGACCGGAACCACTGTTCCGGCCGTCTGAAAGTCATTAACCCTAATTAGGGTTTAAGCCAGTTTTGAATGTGAGCCATCAGATGGGCCTTCCCGCGCGTGTTTGTGTGGACCAGATCTTCTCATTAGCAATTAATCAGGATTAATTAAATAATTAATTAAGTTTAGAGAAGTTTGAACCTGGGCCATCCAGATGTGCGCCAGGTCAAACTTCTCAAGCCCAGAATCAATCTGGACCCTCCAACCAGCATACTTTCATTATTTTTAATTTAATTTTCATTTTCATTGCATTTATTTCCACGAATTATTAAAAATAGCAAAACACATTAAAAACTTCTGAAAATTTGTATCAAATCTTTTATTAATTTTCAGAACCCAAAAATATTTTTATTTTTATTTTTTGCATTAAAAATCTTTTTTAAATCATTTAAATGTTTATTTTAATTAGTTAATGGAAATTAATTAATTAAAAATGCATTTAGGTATTTAAAAATCACCAAAAAATTCACATTGCATTTTAATACATTTAGAAACATTATCAAACTCTCAAAACAAATTTCTTTTTGGTCCTTGATGTATTTTGACATTTTTCATTGGAATAAAAGTTATTTAAAGGCAATATTTTGGTCCTAACTTGAAAAAATTCATTCTGCCTAACCATGAAGAGGTTGTTGATGGTTCTTCTTGCATTGCATCCTTCATATCATGTAGTTTCTAGGGTAAAATTGGTTTGAATTTATCTTTCATTTTCAATTTGATGAGCATTTTTCCTTTTGAGGTGCCTTGAAACCCTAGTTGACTTAGAAAAATCATAACTTCCATTAGGTTAAGACTTAGGTCCCCTCCTTTGGGAAGTGAACTTGTGTAGGGTTAAGGTTCCTTTAATCCCATTTTCAATTTTTTATCATGTAATTTGCTCCTGATTTTGAATTTTGTGTTGTATGTTATGCATAAACCCTAATTCATGCTTTCCTTTGCATCCATCTCTCATATGCTTGCATTCAAGAACTTGCCATGACATTTTATGCATCAACATGGCATATAAGACATCTTAGGACATACTAGCATCTTGTTTGATCATTGCATCATTCATTTGCCATGTTATATGTTCATTCCATTTCATAAACTTTCATGAATCTTTCATGGATCAAAGCATGCTTCATTTGCATCCTCATCCTTGTATGATCATCCACAACTCTTGACATGTGTTTACATCATCTCTTGGCATCATTAACATAATGTTCATGCTTCTGACTTTGTCTTGCATCATGGCATTTCATCTCATTCTCATTACATTTCATTTCCTTTGCTAACTTTTCAGGTGGTAAGTTGTTTTGAGAAGTGAATTTGCCTTCACTTCTCACAATCTCTTATCATCTCTCTTATGCATCATTACTGCATTTTATCTTTGTATTAGAGTGAGCTTGCTCATTCATGTTCATCTCTTACTTTATTTCTTCAGACAACTTATCTTCTTAAGTGAAGTAAGTTGTCTTGTCTCTTCTGCTTCTTTCTCCTTTCATCTGCTACCCCCTTGGTGGCTTTTCTCTTGAAGATCTTTTGCAAGCCTCATAAACCCTAGGAATACCCAAGCATGATAAAAATTATGGTTTGATTAGTCCCCCATTAGTTTTACCTTTGTGTCATCTTTGAGTCTTCTCTTCTCACCTCATAATCAAGGACTAAACCCTAAAGGTTTTAAGGCTTTGTGATTAAAGCTTATGCCTGCATCCTTCTATTAGGATGGAGTGTATAAATTTAATCCTAAGTGTTAAACCCTTAATGTGTTTAACTCCTTTAATCAATCCACCTAATAATCACTAAGACATCAAGCTTGTAACTTGGGCCTTGCATTAGGGTTCTAATTCTTCCTTAATTGGTTAAGAAGGACTAACCCTAGTGTTAATGGACAAGTCCCCCTCAAGTTGTCTTACAAACCATTAAATCCATTTCTAAATCTTGTCATTAACTAAAATTCACTTTAATAAAGGCCTTGTTTTGTCATGAGGTTAATCCCTAATCATAGATTAAGTTGAGGAGCCTTCCTCAGCTTAAATGTTCTCATCTATTATCCTTCTATTAGGATGGTGTAATGGGTCCATTAAATCTTTGACTATGGCTTAAACTCATTACTTAAAACTAAACAAAATATCAAAAACATCTAAATAATTACAAGTAGGTTAATGATCTTAATCCTACATCATGGTGATTAAGTGTGAGGTGTTTACTTCATACTTAAGGTATTCTCATTACCCCTAATCAGAGGGAGGATGTGATGAGTTTATTAACCTTTGATTTAGGCTTAAGCTCATTAACTTATGACAAACACCAAAAAGCAATAAAAGATTGAAAGCATCAAAAAACAAACAATAATCGTCTCCTTCGGGATTCTTTTCTCATCACACTCACTCACAAACGAGAACTCGCTTCTTCCGTCTAATGCAAGACAGTTAGCACCTGAGCCAGACAGGTCATACACTTGAGCATAGATAAGTAAGCAGTTCACAAGTCAATTTATCTTTCAGTCTCTTTGAGTCTAACTACGGTGTTCTGACTTCCTCATTGCACGAGAGGATACGTAGGCATAACTTAACAGTTATCGAACAAAAGTCTCTGTATATTCCCCCCTCTTCCAGCACTATTCTTTAAGCCTCATAGTCTTGAGCTTCACATTCTTTTCTTGCATAGACACTTTTTATCTCACTTCACATTTCTTTTACACCGACACTTGCATTCTTTCCAGCTTTGATACACATATAGCACTGACACTACCCCTTTAAAACACAAATATTTTAAGCGTGGATCCCGTCGATTACGGCGGACAACCTGGGTGCTAATACATTCCCAGGTTGTAACCAACCCCCTTTCTCAGTTTCTCTGGTTCGCAACCGTCTTATCCATCTTTTCTCAGGTTTATGAAGCATTACCTTTCCCCCGGGATAAAAATGCCTAGCTGGCGACTCTTTTCTTTCTGAGTTCACCCTTGTCAGTTCTCATTCTCTTTGCCGACCGTTCACGTCTGTACCCTGTTTGACTTAGCCTCATTTGGTGGGAGCGACAATTAGAACAACTCCAAATTACTCCTCAATGTAGAGTCGCCAAGTTGTCGCTCCAGAAGATTTGCATCCCGGTGCAGACGCGAACTGTCGGCGAAAAGAGAAAAGGTGAAATGAAGTGAATAGAGTCGCCAGATATGCATTTTTATCCCGAAGGAAAGGTAATGCTGCATAAACCTAGAAAAAGATGGATAAGACGGTTGCGAACCAGAGAAACTGAGAAAGGGGGTTAGTTACAACCTGGGAAGGTATTAGCACCCAGATTGTCTGTCATACTCGACGGGATCTACGCTTACAAGATTTTGTTTAAAGGGGTAGTGTATGTGCTATCTGTGTGTAAACGCTAAAGAATGAATGTACATGTGTCAGTGCAAAAGGGTGAATTGCTCAGGAACTGAGGCTTAGAAAAGAGTGCTGAAAGAGGGGGAAGACAAAGAGACTTTTGTTCAATAACAGTTAAGTTATGCTTACGTATCCTCTCGTGCAATGAGGAAGTCAAAATACCATAGTTCGACTCAAAGAGACTGAAAATGAAATGAATGTGAACTGCTTACTTGTCTATGCTCAAGTGTATGACTCGTCTGGCTCGAGTGCTAACTGTCTTGCATTAGACGGAAAAAGCAAGTTCTCGTTTGTAGAATGAGTGTGATGAGAAAGGAATCCCGAAGGAGACGATTATTGTTTGTTTTTGTGTTTTCAGTTTTGTTATTGTTTTTGGTGTTTTGCATAAGTTAATGAGCTTAAAACTAAATCAAGGGCTTGTAAACTCATTATATCCTCCCTGATTAGGGATAATGAGCCTACTTAAGTATGAGATAAGCATCTCAACTTAATTACCATGATGATGGAGGATTAAGATCATTAAACTACTTGTGATTATTTAGATGTTTTTGGTTTTTGTTTAGTGTTAAGTAATGAGTTTAATCTCTAATCACAGATTAATGAACTCATTACACCATCCTAATAGAAGGATAATAGATGAGAACACTTAAGATGAGGAAGATACCTCAACTTAATCCATGGTTAGGGATTAAATTCATTATATAACAAGCCTTTATTAAATGGATTTTAATTAAAGGGTGAGATTAAGAAGTGGATTTTATGGTTTGTAAGACAACTTGAGGGGGACTTGTCCATTAAACACTAGGGTTAATCCCTCTTAACCATAAGGAAGAGTTAGAACCCTAATGTAAGGCCCAAGTTACAAGATAAAGTCTTGATGATTATTAAGTGATTTGATTAAGAGGTGTAAACAAATTAAAGGTTTAACACTAAGGATTAAAGTTATACACTCCATCCTAAGAGAAGGATGCAAGTATAACCCTAATTCCAAAGTCCTAAAACTTTAAGAGTTTAGTCTCTGATTATTGAGATGAGAAGAGAGACTCAAGGAGACTCAAAGGTAAAAAGCTAAGGGGGACTAATCACAACCCTAATCATTATCATTCTCGGATATCCTATGGATTGTGAGGCTTAGAGAAAAGATCTTCAAGGAAGCCACCAATGGAAGAAGCAGATGAAAGGAGGAGGAAGCAGAAGAATAAGTTACTTACTTCCTAAGAAGATAAGTAACTTAAAGGAAGAAAGTGAGAGATATGGAACACAAGTGAATCAAATTCACTTCAAAGATAAGTTAAATGCATATGAAGGAGATAATAAGAGGTGAGAGGTGAAGACAAATCCACCTCCCAAATAACTTACCCAAAAGTACCTAAAAGTGTTAGTATGAATGCATAAGGTATAAAGTAAAAGGAAATGAAGTGAAATGAGATGCAATGATCAAAGTCAGAAATGCTTATGTTATGCAAATGTCATGTGAGATGATGCAATGTCATACAAGATGCACATGAATAATCATACAAGAATGAGATGTTGTGAAAGCATGCTTTGAAGTTTGAAAATACATGGATGCATATAAAATGAAATGAATGCAAAACATGGAAAATGAATGAAGAAATTATCAATCAAGGTTCTAACATGCCCTAATATGTCTAAGATGGCATATGAATGTATGAAATGTCATGGCAAGTTCATGTGATGATGCTATGTGTAAGATGAATGCAAAGGAACATGAGAAATTAGGGTTTCATGGACATGTGAGATGCAAATGACCAAAACAGAAGCAATCAACATGATAAAAATTAGAATCAAGCTTAAACAAACCCTAATCCCATACTAGGTCACACCCCAAAGGATAAGGTCAGAAGCCTAACCTATCAAAAGTTATGATTTTCCTAAGTTTTCTAGGGTTTTTGGGTGATTCAAAAGGAAAAATGCAAATCAATTTGAAAATGCAAGATAAATTCATGAGGAAAATGACCTATAAATTACATGCAATATGTAACACAATGCAAAAAGAATCAAGTTCAAACACTTCTTGGTTAGGCAGAAATGATTTTTCAAAGTTAGGGTTTAAAAATGTGATTTTAAAGACCCTTAATTCAAAGAAAATTGGCAAAATATGATCAAACCTAAAATGAAATTTGTGTGAAGAGTTTGAAAATGTTTCTAAATGCATTAGAATGGTTCATGAATTTTTTGGTGATTTTTAGAAACCTAAATGTATTTTTAATTAATTAAAATACTTTAATTAATTAAAAATAACATTTAAATATTTTAAAAATATTTTTTTAATACAAAAAATAAAATAAAAATTGTTTTTGGATTAAGAAAAATATTTAAAGTCAGAATGCAAAGGGAAATATTTTTGTGATGGTTTTTGGTATTTTAAATAATTAGATGAAATAAATATGAAATAAATAAAAGAAAAAAAACAAAAGTATGCAAAAGCAGTGGTTCAGATTGAAAGTTGAGGGGATGGGTGGTCAGGATGGAAAGTCCATGTGACTTTAAGTATGGTGATCCCGAGGCTATAATTTAAAGTTGTTAATTAAATGAGATCCAATGGTCACGTTTTAACCTGACTTAATTTAAATTAATTAATCTAATTAATTAGGTTTAGGGTTTTAATGATCAATCTTGGCCCTTCAAAACGCGCAGCAAACACAAATCCAATGGCTATTATTCAAACTGGCTAATTAATACAGGATTAGGGCAAATGACTCTCAGGCGGCCGGAACATTGTTCCGGTCGTCCTCTCGGCAAGGTCCCTACTCTAACTCTCTCCACAGGCCATAAAAACCTCCCCAACTCTCCAGAATCACTCCCCAAGCATCAATAAGCAAGAATCAATCATCAAAAAAAAATTATTTCACGCATACATGATGAATCGAAGCAAGAACAAATTCACGGGCAAAGTTTCAGAAGAACAATACATGCTCATTTCTCAATCATTTTCGAAAATAAACATATCACAATGATCAGATAAACATGTAGAATCATTTAGAAACTTAAAATAAGAGTTCTGGACAAAATGTTCATCATGGCTACCTGAGTTGAAGCTTTGCAAACTAGAGCTTTCTGACCTCTTCCTTTGTGAAAAATGCCTCCAATGATCCCTCTGATGCTTCAGGAAAGCTTGAATGGAGTTTAAATGGCTTGGTTAGTGTGATACATTTCTGGTTTGGCAGAAATCGTATTTTTGCTAGAGTGGCTTTTAGGGCAAAATGAAGGATGCTTTGTGTTCTGGAGATGATTTTGAGGTGGATGGTGAAAGAATGAGTGAGTTTGAGTGGTTGTGCAAAGAGTTTCGAAGGAATGAAGTTTTTGCAAGTTTTTGTGATTCTGCTTGTATGAGAGCTTTCAGGCTTGAATGTTATGTGTTTTGAGGTACATGATGTTTGTATAGGCCAATGGGATTGATTAGAAAGTTGTTGTGGCACAGGCTGATTGGTATGGTGTGTTTTGCAAAAAAGTCAACATTGTGTACTTGGAGGTATGGGCCATGGCAGGAGTTGTTCAATGTGGTGTTTGGCCTCATCAAGATTCATGGAGAGCCATAGAATCAAGATTATGCAGCTGGCACAAGTGAATGAAGCCTTTCCTAGCATCTTGCAACTTTTCCCTCTTTGGTGTTTCTTGGATCACAAGCCATGAAATGCTTCAAATCTTGGGCCAATTCTGATCCTTTGAGAATGCTTTGACATATTATGATTCATATAAGTTGATTTGAGGTCATTAGAATGCTTGGCAAGTGAAATTTCAAAATTCCCTCTTTGACATGAACTTGAAAATTATAGGATTTTTGCCAACTTTGAAAGGCCATATCTTGAGTTCTAGGATAAATCAAGACATGTTCTTGTACTTTTTGAAAAGGGAAAGACCTAATCTACAACTTTCATTCCCAAGAATTTTTCATTTGAAGCATTTTTGGTCATGAAAGGGGAGGTTGAAAATATTTCCCAAAATGGAAAGTTTGCATTTCAAGTCATTTCCAAAAATGGCAAGTTTGCAATTGGCTCAAAATTCTTCAATCTTGTGAACTTCTAACCACTTATAAGATCAAATAAAGATCATTGAAGTTCAATTTGATGAAAATGATCCCTTGGTTCCATTGTTGGGGGCCTCAGATGCCCTGATTTTGACTTAACTTGCTCAGGAAGTTACCCAGTAAACAGATGACTTCCACAATGATTTTCTTCATCAAACTTGGTACACATGATCCTTATAACATATTAAGAACATTAGAAACAAGAATGACCCAAAAATTTGGAGTTAAGGCCTCTGAAACCAAACCCCTAATTTTGGTCATCTGTGTAGTGAAAACCCTAGCTCTGCTTCCATGCCTTTGCCAGTTCTTGTGATCTCTTGACTTTCATGAACTTTGAGGAGCATAATATGATTATATAACACACATGGACCCTCTTGGAAAGCTTTAAGACCTTTGGGATGGCTCAGATGGATTCTTGGATTGCTCAGATCACAAACCCTAGATGCAGATGAACTTGAACTATGTAGTGAGACAAATATGCAATATGAGATGGTATGCTCATGCTAATGAAAGATCACAAGAAATTGTGTGATAAAGAGTGAGGGAAAATTTGGGGTGTTTACACCACTAAAATTGATGAAGAAAAATGAAATGGATGAAGGTTTAGCTCAAAGTTGATCAAGAATTCAATGTGAATTCTTGATAACTTTCAAAAGAAGAAATTGAGCTTTAGTGAATTTTGGTGGTTGGGAATATAATTTTCAAGAGGTTTTTTTGGATCTCCAAAGTTTTCTCATTGAATGAAATGAGGGTGCTATTTAAAGAGTTTTTGTATGGAAATTTGGTGCATTGAAGCTAGGTTTGGGAGATCAAAATTATGCTTGGAAATCAAATTTGGAGGGAAATTAACAAAAGAGTGGTGATTAATGAATGTACTCGGTGGGAATTAATTTTGATGATGTAGGGGAATTAAATGGAGATGGTCTAGAATATTCCACATGTGATCAATTTGAATTTGGTGCCAAAAATCACAAAATTTGAATTGCTACCAAAATTTTCAAAGTTTTGCGTGTGTAACTGTCGCTCCCGATAAATGCGACTTGGGCCCAGATAAAGGTACAGACGCGAACGGTCGGCGAAGGGGACAGTGAGAACACACAGCCGTGAACTCACTGGAGATGAATAGAGTCGCCAGCTAGGCATTTTTATCCCGGAGGAAAGGTAATGCTGCATAGACCTAGAAAAAAGATGGATAAGACGGTTGTGAACCAGAGAGACTGAGAAAGGGGGTTGGTTACAACCTGGGAAGGTATTAGCACCCAGATTGTCCGTCGTACTCGACGGGATCCACGCTTAAAAGATTTGTGTTTTAAAGGGGTAGTGTCAGTGCAATCTGTGTGTAAAAGGGCTGGAAAGGAGATGTACATGTGTCAGTGTAAAAGAAGTGTAAAGTATAGTATATACAGTGTCAGTGTAGGAACAGGAGTGAAGTGCTCATGATAATGAAGCTGGAAAGAGGGGGAATATACAGAGACTTTTGTTCGATAACCGTTAAGTTATGCCTACGTATCCTCTCGTGCAATGAGGAAGTCAGAACACCGTAGTTCGACCCAAAGAGACTGAAAGATGAATTGACTTGTGAACTGCTTACTTGTCAATGCTCAAGTGTATGATCTGTCTGGCACAGATGCAAACTGTCTTGCATTAGACGGAAGAAGCGAGCTCTCGTTTGTGAGTGAAGGTGATGAGAAAAGAATCCCGAAGGAGACAATTATTGTTTGTTTTTGAGTTTTCAGTCTTTTATTGTTTTTGAGAATTTGTCATAAGTTAATGAGCTTAAGTCTAAACCAATGGATTTGGTAAACTCATCACATCTTCCCTCTGATTAGGGGTAATGAGAATGCCTTAAGTGCGAAGTCAGATTCTCACACTTAATCACCTATGGTGTAGGATTAAGGTTATTAACCTACTTGTGATTATTTAGATGTTTTTGGTGTTTTTGTTTAGTGTTGAGTAATGAGGTTAAGCCATAATCAGGGATTAAACAGACTCATTACACCATCCTAATAGAAGGATAATAGATGAAAATGTTTAAGCTGAGGAAAGCTCCTCAACTTAATCCATGATCAGGGATTAAACTCATGACAAAACAAGCCTTTGATTAAGTGGATTTTATTTAATGATATGATGATGAAGTGATTTTTAGGGTTTGTAAGACAACTTGAGGGGGACTTGTCCATTAACACTAGGGTTAGTCCTGATTATGAGATGAGAAGAGAAGACTCAAAGAGATGACACAAAGGTAAAATCTAAGAGGGGAGACTAATCAAAACCCTAATCATTGTCATGCTTGGTTGTTCCTAAGGTTTGTGAGGTTTGCAAAAGAAGATCTTCAATGGAACCACCAGGAAGCAGATGAAAGGATCAAGAGAAGCAAAGCAACTTGCTTCATTCAAGAAGTCAAGTCACTTGAAGAAAGAAAGTAGGAAAGAAGAAGAATGAGAAAGCTCAATCTCAAACACAAACAAAAATGCAGCAATGGATGCAAGAAGGATGAAAAGAAAGGTTATGAGAAGTGAAGGCAAACTCACTTCTCAAAGTTACTTACCACCTGAAATGTTAGGAAAGAAATACAATGCAATGCAAAATGGGATGGAATGACATGATGCAAACCAAAACCAGAGGCATGTATGAGATGGTAATGATGCTATGAGGTGCTACAAACCAGGAACAAAACATGTGGATGATCATACAAGCTTATGAATGCAAATGAAGCAAGTTAGGAAGCATGGACATACATGAAAAGTTATGAAGTGCACATGACATACAACATGGCAAATACATGATGCAATGATCAAACATGCTTTCACTATGTCTTATGATGTCAAATGAATCAAATGGATGCTTGAAATGTCATGGCAAGGCATGTTATGCAAGAGAATGCAAGATGGATGCACATGGAAAACCCAAATTAGGGTTTATGATCAATGCAACAAACAAAAATCAAAATCAGAAGCAAACCCTAAGATAAAAAATTGAAAATGCCACACAAAGGACCCCTAATCCTATACTAAACCAATGCCCAAAGGAGAGGGCTCAACTCTCAACCAATCTCAAGTTATGAATTTTACAAGTTTTCTAGGGTTTTAGGGTTTCCAAACAAAAGAATTTCCAAACAAATTGAAAATGAAAGATCAAATCATGGCCATTTAATCTCACAAACTTCATGCTAAACACAATGCAATGCAAAAAGAATCAATGTCCAACTCTTCATGGATAGGCAGAAATGATTTTTTGAACTTTGGATCAAAATAATGCACAAAAATGATTTTAATTCAATGACAAATTCTCAAAATGCATCAAGATCAAAAAAGAAATTTGGTTTGAAGGTTGGACAATGTTTCTAAATGTCTTAGTACATTTCATGAATTTTTTGGTGATTTTTAAATACCTAAAAGTATTTTTAATGAATTAATTTTCATTAATCAATTAAAAATAATCTTTTAAATATTTAAAAATACTTTTTTAATGCAAAAATGAAAATAAAAATATTTTTTGTGTCATAAAAATTAATGAAACTCTTGAGAAAAAATTTCATAATTTTTAGACAATTTTTACTATTTTAAATAAATTGGACAAATTAAATGAAAAGAAATGAAATAAAAACAAAATAAAATGGAAAGTATTCAGATCCAAGGGTGGAGATTTGAACTGGGTTTGGGATAGTTGACTGGCGCGCGAATCCAAGGGCCATGGTTGGTTCTGATTTAATTAACCTAATTATGATTTAATTAATTAATGAAAGTGGATTAGGGCAAAGCAAAAGGATCTGAGCCCTTCATGCGCGCGGGAAGTCCACTGGGTCAACCAATCCAACGCCCAATATTCAAACGCACTTAATGACCTGAGATTAGGGCTAACCACATTCAGGTGACCGGAGAGAAGCTCCGGTCATCTTCCCCGGCGACCCCAAAACCCTAAAACATGATTCAGGCAACCACTCAACAAATTAAACACATCTAAAGGATCCTCTAACATCCTAGGACACGAATCCACCCTCAAACATCATTTAAACCCCAAGAATCATGCAAATCGAAGAAAATAAAATCCACGGGTGAAATTTCAGAGAAGCATAAAATGATCATCTCTCACTCATTTCCAATTCTAAAACCATCCCCATGATCAGCAAGACAAAAGCAACCAGTTTATAACTTAAAATGCAAGCTTTGGGAGAAAATGTTCATGATCATACCTGAGCTGGAAAGCTTCGAAACTGAGCTTCCAGGGCCTTCTTTGTGTGCAAATGAACCTCCTTGACTCTCCTGAACTCAATGGGATACCTCAAAGCTCTTGTAGATGGCTGATTTGATAGGAATGGTTCTGGTGTAGCAGATGGCACAGTCAGGAATAGGGAGGTTTCAGGCCACTCCAATGGTGGATTCTTGCTCCTTTAGGTGTGCTTGACTTGTTGGTGAAGAAAAATGGTGTGTTTGATGGCTGGATAATGGGATTCGAAGAGTTCTGGTTTTGAAGATGAGAAATGGTGAAGCTCAGTTCATGCTGGTTTCAGGCTTGAGTCTTGTTGGTTTAGGCTCTATGAAGCATGGTGAGATGATTAGTGAAACTTGTTTGGATGTTTGTGGTTTGTGCCAAGAGTTTCGAAGGAAGATGCAAGTGAGGGTGATTTTGTGAATGTGATGTTATGGTGTGTTTCAGCTTGGCTTGTTCTTATGTTTAGCTTGCAAATGGATAGTATAAAATAATCCCATAGGTCAGATGATGTGACCTGGACTTTATTGATTGGTAAGTTCACTTTTGCAAAATGTCAACTTTGTTGTAAGAGAGGTATGGCTTGAGTTATAGCTTGGTACAATGGCTAGGGCTGGCGTAGCATGGTGTGTATGTGATGCTAGGAGGGTTCAGCAACCAATGCAGCAAGTTGGTGAGGTGTGATCATGAGTTTTGCAAGTTGCTTCCTTTTGAAACTTCATGAAAATGCCTTGTTATACAAACCATGAACATGTGATCTTTTGGTTCAATTCTGATTTTTAGAACTCATGTGATGTTTGTACATTGGTTTGAAGTGAACTAGAAGTTACAAATGACCTTGCTACATGATTTTGCAAATTTTCCAATTGGTGCATGTCTTGAAAATTAGTGATTTTTGCCAACTTTGTCACACCATAACTTTTGATCCAAAATGAATTAGGTCATGTTCTTGTACTTTTTGAAAAGGGAAAAATGTATCCTACAACTTTCATGACCAAAGTTTTTCCATTTGAAGCTTTTTTGGATCAAAAATCAAGGCTTGAAAAATGACCTAAAATGACATATTCCTTAAAAGTCAATTATGCCCTAAAAAGTCAACTTTGCAAAAACTTCAAATTCTTGAATTTTGTGAACTTCAACCTTCTTCCATGATCAAATAAAGATCATATACACTCAAAATGATGAAGATCACCCCTTGGTTGGGTCATTGGGGGCCTCAGATGCCCTGATTTTGCACTGACTTGTCTGAAAAGTCAACTCTTGATCAGATGACTTCCCCATGGAATTTCTTCAAGAAAATTGATATGCATACTCCCTATACCATATAGAGACCAATGGAAACAAGAATGACGAAAAAATTTGGAGTTATGGCCTCTGAAACCAAAACCCTAATTTTAGGTCAACTGTGCAGTCACACTTGGCTCTGCATTCACACCAATCCCAGTTCTTGTGATTCTTTTGCATTCTTGACTTTGAGGGGATATAATATGATACTTGAACACATGTAGACCCCTTTGAAGTGATTGATGGCCTTTGGAGTGGCTCAAGAGGCTCTTGGATTGCTCAGATCACAAACCCTAGATGCAGATGACTTAGAATCTATGCAGTGAATCAAAAAATGTGTCATGAGATGATATGATGGTGTTTATGCATATGAAAATGATCACAAGCCATGGTGTGAATGGGTGAGGGAAAATTTGGGGTGTTTACAGCTGCCCCTATTCAAACATGAGTTAGCTGTGCAGGATGTAAGCAGCGGCTTAACAGGCAAACAAGATAACTTGTGGTTGAATACCAAAGACAGTCCAAAATTTGCACTCACAGAATGAAGAAGAAAAGGGATATAGATTCTAAAGGAAAATAAAGTATATTGTAAAGTGTGGGCGACGGAGGACGACCGTCGAGCAGAGGACGACTGCTGGGTAAAAGCAATGACGGGGATAAAAAGTAAAGCCAAGACGGGGACGGCCGACTAGCTGGAAAAAGTGCGGAAAGTAAAGCAATGACGGGGACGGCCGACATGCTGGGGATAAAAGAATTATGATGGGGACGGCCATCAAAATAAAGTTGTAAAATTCTCTGAGGATTAATGAAACATGACGGGGACGGCCATCAAGTTCATAAAGTAAAGTAACCAATGATGGGGACGGCCATCGGGCTAAAAAGGAAAAGGGACCATGACGGGGACGGCCATCGGGTTAAAGAATAAATGAAATAAACAGATGATGGGGTACGGCCATCAAAGGTGAAGGACGATCACCTAGCAGGGGACGGCTGCTCTGTTGGGTAATAAAGGAATTATGATGGGGACGGCCATCAAAGGTGGAGGACGACCACCTGGCAGGGTATGGCTGCCGAAAGTATCGCGACATAGAACGAATGCCGGATAAACAGTCAACGATGGGGACGGCCATCGGACGAGCATGATGGAGGACGACCATCAAGAGGTGGAGGACGACCACCTAGCAGGGGACGGCTGCTCTCAAGGTTTATCATGACATAGGACGAATGCCAGATAACCAAAGATCAACAATGGGGACGGCCATTGGATAAAATGATGAAGGACGATCATCAAGAGGTGGAGGACGACCACCTAGCAGGGAACGGCTGCTAAAATCAACGATGGGGACGGCCATCGGATGAGCATGATGGAGGACGACCATCAAGAGGTGGAGGACGACCACCTAGCAGGGGACGGCTGCTCTCAAAGTTTATCATAACACAGGACGAGTGTCAGATAAAGAAGAAAATTTGCTTCGTTGGAAATCTACTGGGGAGTAGTAAACACGGACGAGTGTTTATATCCAAAAAAACAAAAGGTATAAGTGTTTGGTATTGTGTATAGATTAAAGATGCAGACGAGCATCCCTAAGGTTACGATACGGACGAGTATCGGATAGAAACAAATACTGACACGTGTTCAAAGATGATGATACGGACGAGTATCAACTGGTTAACAGAGAACACGAACGAGTGTTGAATCTGAGAGGATTCTTCTGGGGAATAGTAGACACAGACGAGTGTCTATATTCAAGAGGACATAAGTGTTTGACATGGTGTATGGATTAAAGATGCGGACGAGCATCCTTAAGACTATGATACGGACGAGTATCATGTAGAAACAAACTCTAGACGCACGCTCTAAGACGATGGTACGGACGAGTACCAACGGGTTAACAAAGAACAAGGACTAGTGTTGAATCTGTGGGGATATATAAGTATATACAAGATACGGACGAGTATCCGTATAGGTAGTATGAGTATATATGGATGAGTGTTTATCTGTTGGGGAAGGTGACACGGACGAGTGTCAAGAGAGAAAAGTATAATATGAACAAGTATCTGATATATAAAGTGTAGGCGACTGCGCTGGGGATATGACACGGACGGGTGTCAAGGAATTGTATATACAAGTAGGTGAGTGCAAAGATGATGTCTTTGGCTTTCTGCTGGTGATTCGACACGGACGGGTGTCAGGAAGTATCTGTAATATGGGTGGTTTTGTTTGTAAAGAGTATTCAGGCGACTTTACTGGGGAAAGATGGCACGGACGGGTGTCAAAATGAGTATATACTGGTGTTTGTGATTTGTGAGGCAGTTGTTTTTTGCTGGGGGCTCTGGTGGGGATTTTTATGTACATTGATGAGCTGTCATTATTCACAAGTGCTGGTTTGGAACATGGCTTATGATTATGCTATATGTTGTATTTTTGCCGTAATGCTCCGTATTAAAACGGAATGCTACGCTTTGTGGGTGAATATGATGCGAATGCTATGATTATGCAAAGATACCCAACCGGGATTCGGAACCCGTTGCCGCGAAGATCTTCGGTCGATCTGCTTGAAAAGGACATCCCAGCTGGGGGGAGATCATTGGTAGATCTAATAAGATGATATTTGCTTGGGGATACGGGTCACTGATAGACCTATCCTTATAAATGAGAGACCCAACTGGGGTTTGTAGAAGCTTTCTTCACTCTGTTGTGATCTTCTATGCGTTGCTCTTCTGGATAGGGGCTGGAACCCTGTGGGGAGATGGTTCCCTGACTTTTGAGCTTGGCTGAGGGCGAGATGGCAACTCGACTGGGGAGAAAGAGAGGAATCACTGAAAGACCTCCCTAGGGATTCTGCTGAAGTAGATTCTTGACTCAGCCGGGGATATAGGTGCCTTCTGTGATGCCTGGCAGCTCTGATGGGGCAAGCAACAAGTGGCAAACTCAACTGGGGAAGTCATGAGAGGCAACTCAGCTGGGGAGAGAGCACTTCGGGTGCTAAAATTGAGTGTTGATTTGTCAGCTTGCTGGGATGAAGCTTACATGCCCCAAGTTGCGTTCTGGATACCTGCAACCCTGAGAAAGATAGAGAAACGCACAAGATAATCCCGAGGTATCCTTACTGGATTCCGTCATAGGAGTTTAGATACTTCTGAGAGTAAACATATTTCCTGCAAGCATGTTTTTATTTGAAAATAAACACCTGTATTCTTATGCAATCAGTTTCTTCTTTTATGACATCAGACATTTTTTGCAAATAAAATGTACAAGACGAGACATGACTGAAAATCTGATTTTATTAATTCATATGCCCTGAATTGGCGAGATACAGTCAAAGAAACAAGTCCCCTGAAATGAGGAGTTGTTACAAATTGAAAAACAAAAATGCTGGCAGTGTTGACGATGCTTCGAGGAGCTTCCTCTTCATTATGACTCGTATGACTTTTTGACGTTCTTCTCATCTTGCTTTCTGAAGAAGGTAGATTCTGATTGAAACTTGATCCTTTTGAAGCTTACCAAGTTGTAGATGATACAGACGAATTCAGAATGCAGTTGTTCGCTTATTCCCTTATTTTGCATGGATCGCCCTTCCGGGTTTTCAATCCATCGGGATACCCATTTTTGCCTGAGCTGTCCAATGCGGCTTTTCAACTCAGCGGGTGTACATTTTTGTTTATTTTCCCTTATTTTTGCCCGAGTCTTTTATTCTGTTTTTGACTCGCCGGGATGCCCTATTTTTGCCTGGACTTACATTCTGTTTTTGTGTCCAGCGGGTCATTTTTTTATGCGAAGTATTTTTTAACTGCATCTGAATTCACAGGGGACGGGAAATCTTCACCATCCATGGTGCTGAGCATCAGTGCTCCACCGGAAAAAACTTTCTTTACCACAAATGGTCCTTCATAATTTGGAGTCCATTTGCCCCTGTGGTCTGTATGAGGAGGAAGGATTCTTTTTAGCACAAGATCTCCTACTTGGTACCCTCGGTGCCTGACTTTCTGATCGAAGGCTTTCTTCATTCTCTTCTGATATAACTGCCCATGACAGATTGCAGCCAATCTTTTCTCTTCGATCAGATTCAGTTGTTCGTATCGGGCCCGAACCCATTCTGCTTCACTCAGTTTAACATCCATTAGTACCCGCAGAGAGGGTAATTCAACTTCAACAGGTAGGACTGCTTCCATACCATACACAAGCTGATACGGTGTTGCCCCAGTGGATGTTCTGATTGACGTGCGGTACCCATGCAAGGCAAACGGTAGCATTTCATGCCAGTCTTTGTAGGTGACTACCATCTTCTGCACAATCTTCTTGATATTCTTATTTGCTGCCTCAACAGCGCCATTCATCTTTGGCCTGTAAGGAGAAGAATTGTGGTGTTGGATCTTGAAGTCCCGGCACAGCTCTGCCATCATTTTGTTGTTTAAATTGGAACCATTATCAGTAACGATTCGCTCGGGAACTCCATATCGACAGATGATATCTCTCTTCAGAAATCTGGCTACCACTTGTCTTGTAACATTTGCATATGAGGCTGCTTCGACCCACTTGGTGAAGTAATCAATGGCGACCAAGATGAATCTGTGGCCATTCGAAGCAGTTGGCTCGATTTTGCCAATCATATCAATGCCCCACATAGCAAAGGGCCAGGGTGAAGACATTATGTTCAAGGGATTGGGAGGCACATGCACCTTATCTGCATAAATCTGGCATTTGTGGCATTTTCTGGCGTATGCACAACAGTCGGCATCCATTGTGATCCAGTAGTAGCCTGATCTTAACAATTTCTTAGCCATGGCATGCCCTCCTGCATGGGTACCAAAGGATCCTTCGTGCACTTCATGCATCAACAAGTCTGCTTCTGTCTTATCAACACATCTGAGGAGTACCATATCAAAGTTTCTCTTATGCAGGGAACCATCAGTGTTCAGGAAGAAACTACCAGCAAGCCTTTTTAAAGTCTTCTTATCATTGGAAGATGCCCCAGGTGGGTATGTTTGATCCTCCAAGAAGCATTTAATGTCATGGAACCAAGGCTTATCATCTTTAACAACATCTGCTGCGAACACATATGCTGGTCTGTCGAGTCTGGATACTGAAATCTGCGGTACAAAGTTAGCAGCTTGAACTTTGATCATGGATGAAATGGTAGCAAGAGCGTCTGCAAACTGATTCTCGTCCCGAGGGATATACTCAAGCTTGACTGTTGTGAAGAAAGTCAATAACCTCCTTGTATAATCCCTGTAAGGTATCAGATGATCCTGGTGTGTATACCATTTGCCGTTGGTTTGATTGATTACCAGAGCTGAATCTTCGAATACGGTCAATGTCTTGATCCTGAGGTCAATGGCTTCCTCGAGACCCATAATGCAAGCTTCGTATTCAGCTTCGTTGTTAGTGCAGCTAAAGGTGAGTTTTGCCGAGAAAGGCATGTGAACTCCTTTAGGTGTAATGAGTACTGCACCAACACCGCGACCATTCATATTAACAGCCCCGTCAAACATCATAATCCATTCTTCTTCCGGGTCAGGCCCTTCAGTGTGAATGGGCTCTTCATGATCTTTTGCTTTTATGAACATGATGTCCTCATCATGGAAGTCAAATCTCATAGGCTGGTAATCATCAATGGGTTGCTCAGCAAGATATTCAGACAATACACTGCCCTTGATGGCCTTCTGTGATGTGTACTGGATGTCATATTCAGTAAGGATCATTTGCCATCTTGCAACCCGTCCGGTAAGAGCTGGCTTCTCAAATATGTACTTGACTGGGTCCATTTTTGATATCAACAAAGTAGTGTGGGTCAACATATACTGTCTTAGTCGGCGAGCAGCCCACGCTAAAGCACAACAAGTTTTCTCGAGCAGTGAATAACGTTGTTCACAGTCGGTAAACTTTTTGCTCAGGTAGTATATTGCATACTCTTTTCGACCAGACTCGTCATGCTGGCCCAGCACACACCCCATTGATTCTTCTAATACTGTCAAGTACATTATCAGAGGTCTTCCTTCAACTGGAGGCATAAGGATTGGAGGTTCTTGTAAGTATTCTTTGATCTTGTCAAAAGCCCTTTGGCAGTCTTCATTCCACCTGACCGTCTGTTCTTTTCTTAACAGCTTGAACAAAGGTTCACAGGTTGCAGTAAGGTGAGATATGAACCGTGAAATGTAGTTCAATCGACCTAAGAACCCTCGAACTTCTTTCTCAGTTTTCGGTGCAGGCATCTCTTGGATGGCTTTGACTTTGTCAGGGTCAACTTCAATCCCTTTCTCACTTACAATAAATCCCAGCAGCTTACCAGATCGCACCCCGAATGTGCACTTGTTGGGGTTCAGCTTTAATTGGTACTTCCTCAGGCGCTTGAATAACTTCAGTAGATTCACCAGGTGATCTTCCTCAGTAAGGGACTTGGCAATCATGTCATCCACGTAACATTCTATTTCTTTATGGATCATATCGTGGAATAATGTCACCATAGCCTGTTGATACGTCGCACCAGCATTCTTGAGCCCAAATGGCATTACCTTGTAGCAGAACGTGCCCCAGGGTGTGATGAAGGTTGTCTTCTCCATGTCTTCAGGTGACATTTTAATCTGATTGTATCCTGAAAATCCATCCATGAAGGAGAATACCGAGAACTGAGCCGTATTATCCACCAATACATCAATGTGAGGTAAAGGGAAATCATCTTTCGGGCTGGCCCTGTTCAGATCCCGGTAGTCGACACACATCCTTACTTTGCCGTCTTTCTTAGGCACAGGTACTATGTTAGCAACCCACGGTGGATAGCTAGTCACAGCAAGGAACCCGGCGTCCCATTGCTTTTGTACCTCTTCCTTGATTTTCATCGCCATGTCTGGACGAGTACGTCGTAGTTTCTGTTTAACTGGCGGACATTCTTCTCTCAAAGGCAGCTTGTGCACGACAATGTCGGTATCCAACCCTGGCATATCCTGGTAAGACCAAGCAAACACGTCCACATATTCTTGAAGCAGGTCAATCAGTTGTCTCTTCACTGAGTCTTGTAGGCAGGCTCCGATTTTAACCTCTTTCACGTCTTCATCTGTACCAAGATTAATCGTTTCGACCTCCTCCTGATAAGGAGTGATGACCTTCTCCTCTTGTCTCAACAACCTGGCTAGCTCTTCAGGAAGCTCATACTCTTCTTCAACCCCTTCATCAGCTTGATTGATTGGATTGTCAAAGTCATACGAAGTCATAGCCGTGCTGTTGTCGGTGCTGTCTGGAAGGCACTCTCTGCAAGGGTTCAGTTTGTTCATTTTAGGGATTGATTTTAATCTTGCTTAGAAAAGTGAAATAAATTTGTCATTTTGAAAACACTGCCATTTATTTTTTGTACAAAAAAGAAAAAATGGAAAAACAGTGAGCGGAAGAAAAAGACTCATTTGCAAAAAGATGTCTGATATTTCATTGATTAATCTTGTTTGCACAAAAAGTACAGATGGCCCGATTACAAAATGAGTCTTGTCATCTTGGGCAAGATGCAAGACTTTGATGCATGCTATAAAAATACAGGAAATAATAATTACTCTGCATGAGTAACTCTTATAATTTCCTGGGAAGACCAGTTTGAGATACTGCTCCCCGGGATCTTTGGACGAATCCAGCTTTCCAGGTTGCGTTCTTCCTCCAGCTCGTCTTCCAGGCAGTTGACAGCATCAGGGGTGAGCATCCCCCCACTAACAAAGTTGGGCTCTTTCGCAGCCTCTGCTTGATCTTGTTGAGTTGGTTTGTAACCCAACCCAAATTTGTCCTCTTTCTTCTCCACCGATAGCAGTTTGCCCCAGCCTTGGGCGTTTCCTCCCTCAACCACCTTCCGGGCTTGTTGGTATGATGATATTGAAGTACCAGGCACAGCAGATGTTTCATTGATGTTCAAGGCCTCGAACCCCTGACTCATTGTTTCATGGATCTCCCCATCCATCTCAATATACTTATAGGTAGCCAGGTGGCTGACAAAAATATCCTCTTCTCCACAGATTGTAACGATTTGACCCTCCCACTCATATTTTAACTTCTGGTGAAGGGTAGAGGTCACGGCGCCAGCGGCGTGAATCCATGGCCTACCCAATAGACAGCTGTAGGCAGGCTGTATATCCATCACGTAGAAGGTCGCTTTGAAGGTCTGCGGGCCAATCGTTATGGGCAATTCAATTTCTCCCAGAACCGATCTCTTTGAACCATCAAAGGCTCTCACCACCAGGTTGCTGGGTCTCAACGCCAATCCGTCATATTCTAGCTTCACCAGGGCCTTTTTAGGTAAGACATTGAGGGATGACCCCGTGTCTACCAGCACATGGGAAAGGACAGCACCTTTACATTCCATGGTTATGTGCAAGGCTTTGTTATGGTTGCGACCTTCCGTTGTCAAATCAGTATTGGTGAACCCTAGTCCGTGACTAGCATTAACATTTCCAACTACAGCTTCCAGCTGATTGACAGTGATCTCTTCAGGCACGTAAGCTGCGTGCAAGACTTTGAGTAGTGCATTCCGATGGGCTTCGGAGCACATAAGCAATGATAGGATTGAGATCTTGGAAGGCGTCTGATGAAGCTGATCCACTATTTTATAATCACTCTTTTTGATGATTCGCATGAACTCATCAACCTCTTGATCGAAGGGTGTTTTTAAAGCTTCCTTGACAGTCTGTTCTTCCTGCACCAAGCTTTTTCCTTTTGCCTTAGCAGCAGCTTCTGCTTCGGCAGTGGGTCTCTGAATTTGTGGAGCGAAAAGACGTCCGCTTCGAGTGAAGCCTCCGCCTCCTCCCACATTGTCAATTTGTGGTGCAGGGGTTGATGATTCAAAAGTGATTCTTTGTCCTTCACAGTACAGGTCAGAGCCGTAATGCCAGGGGATGGCATTACTGCTTTCATAAGGTACCGGTCCAGGCACCGTGATAGTGACTGGACTGATTGCAGCTGCGGAAGGAATTGTGATAGTTTGCGGATCATAATAAATTGTGACTGGTGCTCTGATGGGAGCAGCACCTTCCGAATTGTAGACAGAGTTGTTTTCAGGATCATAAAATATTGTGACAGTTGAGACATCTTCATGATTTGTTGCTGGTGTTGTAGGAGACATTGTTGGAAGAGTGGATGTTGTTGTTGTAGGAGTTTCAAAATGGAGTGATGCTGAAGTTGTAGAAGAAAAATTTGTTGATAACTGATCAGTTGAGATGATAGATGAAGTACTCGTTGATGAAGCCGAAGAATTGTCAGGAACAATGGTTGCTGCAGTTGTAGGAGGTTCTGGAGTTGTTGCTGATGAGATTGCTGGATTTGTTGGAAATGATGTGGTGATCTGAAGCTGGCCACTCTGAATGAGACCATCTATACCATTCCTCGGGTTATCGCACCCATTTACTGAAATATTGCAGTAAGCACACCCCAACTCACACCCCGGGAACATTTGACATTCGAGGAGTTGAGCCTTGATTTCTACCAACGGTGTCCTAATCTGACCCACACTAGTTATTAAATAAGACGGCTTGTCTTCTTCAATAGCGTTAATTCTGGGACCCCCGTGGTTTGGCATGGGGTTCTTATTGACGTTAGGTGGTGGTGCGAAATTCAGAGCTTTTGAGTCTACCAGGTCTTGTACCTTCATGTGCAGAGCTCTGCACTTTTCTGTACTGTGGCCAGGTGCATTTGAATGGAAGGCACATCTGGCGTTGGAATCATAATTCCTGGGTAGACTGTTGGGATCTGGAGGTGCCAACGTCCTTAGCTCAACTAGGTTGAGTTTCAGGAGTTGTGGCAGCAATGTAGCATATGGCATAGGGATCGGATTGATTACCCTGTTGGCTTGAGAAGGCCTCTGTTGGAATGGCCTTTGCTGGTTATTGTTGTTGGTGTTGCTGTTGTTGTAATTTCTCGGAGGATACTGATTCTGTTGATGGTACTGAGGTTGTTGATAGTTTTGTTGCGGAGGTTGATAAACTGGTTGAGGATGAGCTGGAGCGGGAATGGTGACTGCCGCCACTGATCTGTGAACATATTGGGGCCTGCCCCTGTTGGTGTGGATGGCATTGGTCTCGCCATTTCTTCTCGGGCCTGCAAAAGGCTTTCTTGTACTACTGGACGAGCTTGCACCGTTGTCTGAGATCTTACCCATTTTCAATAGGCTTTCAATTCTCTCCCCGGCTATGACTACATCTGCAAAGCTAGTGGAAGAGAAAGCAGCCAGCCTATCAATATATGTCCCCTGAAGGGTGTTCATAAACATGTCTGCCATTTCCCTTTCAGACATAGGTGGCTGAACAGCAGCAGCCCGTTGCCTCCATCTCTGGGCATATTCTCGGAAACCTTCCCTTGACGACTGTGACATTCCCATTAGGAGGGTCCTGTTGGGTGCCATGTCTAAGTTATACTGATACTGTCTGATGAAGGCCTCAGCCAGGTCCTTCCAGCATCTAATAGTTGCCCTTGTCAAGTGAGAGTACCATTCTCTTGACGCTCCAGTTAAGCTATCCTCGAAATAGAACATCCAAAGCTTCTCATCCATAGTATAGGCCTTCAGCCTTCCCAGAAATGATTGTAAATGAGTCCGGGGGCATGAAGTCCCGTTGTATTTTTCAAAACAAGGAGGCTTGAACTTATGGGGGATCCTGACCCCGTCTACCAAGCCCATGTCCATGACGTCGAATCCCAAAGAGTTTTGAGACTCTAAGGACCTCAATTTCTCAGCTATCTCATCCAACCTTCTATCATAAGCTTCCTCCCCAGCACCCATTACTGTAAACTGGTCCTCTTGGGGGTCTTCTTGAAGTACCCTGGCTGCAGTGGCAGTCCCTTGAACATTTGCAGGAATATTGACCTCAGGATGGAGGTGTGGTCCAAATACAGGGGGGTTAACATGAGGTTGGACCCTTTCATTGTTGCTAGTGCCGGCAGTTCCTATATGTGGATCTTCTTGATTCTGCCTTTCCACCATGGCCCTCAATCTTTCCTGGCTCTGAGCCATGTTGTTCATCACTTCCATAAACTGAGTCATCTGCGTTCTCATTTCCAATCTTTCGTTTGCCATTTGATTTCTGACCTCAGTAAGGTCCTGCTGCATCTGATCCATTTGAATGCCCGGGAGGTTGTTACGGGTCGGATAACGGTGCAGACGGTTGAGGGGAAATACCCGGCGCCGAGCAATAATTCCTGAACATCACAACAGAGTTAGTGGCAATAAAACAAAAACCTACAAAACAAACAAAAGTGTTAGCATGCAATGCAGTTATGCTTATTTGTTCTCAAGGTATCCGGTTTGGCATTCAGTTTTGACCCTTCCAGACCCTTGAAGATGCTGTTGATGTTGCCTTTTGAAGTGGAACAAACTAATACATATATTACAAAAGACACATGGTACATAGTTTGTTTACAAATACGAGCCCTCTGAGGGGTCAAAATACATTACAGGAAAATAAAAGTACATGGAATGAAAGCAACAACAAACAAATGGTCAAACACCAAGACCAAACTCATCCTCACGAACTTCCTTGAGAAGTGCTTCGGTCACAGGATCAGCTGGTCGCTCCGTGAGATTCCGGATGAGGAGATTCCGGGTAGTGACAGCTGCTGTTAGCTTCTTGTGCTGACTTTGGTCATTTGACCTCTTCACTCCTGCTTTGATCTTCAGCTCTGATATCTCCCTCTGGGCTGCTGCCAGGGCTTCTTGCTGTTCTTTAGCACTGGCTTCCAGATGCTCCATCTTGTCTTGAACTCTCTTGTCCTCCAGAGTACGAGCCTCAGTGATCCTGACCCACCAGGCCTGACTCTCCTTCAGATACAAGTCTGTCCTTGCTCTCTGGAACTGGGCTTCTTTGCAAGCATTCTTCAGAATTTGTTCTCCAGCTTTAGACTTTTTGATATAATCCCCAGACTTCTCAATCTTAGTCAAATGCTCCACTCTCAACTTCTCCAACCTCTCAATCTCCATCCTACCATCACTCCTCTCCCGGAGGGTCTTCTGCAAAGCCTGGGTTAACTTCTCATTTCTCTCCTTCAAGCTCTCAAACTCCTCCAAACTGATAGTGGCAGGGGGTGGTGCTGAAGATGATTCAGGCATATCTTCTATGGTAAAGGGAATTCCAGAGAATTGGGCCCTGGCATAGGACCACTCATAATATTGTGCTGATGCCACATTGTTGCACTTCCCAGAATGGTTATTCCCTTGGTTTGAACATTATCCCAGGCCCAGGCTGCCTGCCTAACAATAGCCAGGTTAGGCTTGTTCTCACAATAAAGAGTCTCAACCAAGTCCTGTGCCTTAGGAGTGTGGACCAGTGCATAGCCCAGTTGTCTTCTGAACAGCAGAGGGTTGTAATTGATACTACCCTTAACTCCTATTAGGGGCACATTGGGAAAATGCCCACAGCTGGTGATGATATCCCTGCCCTTGGTGCTTTGGGTGCACCATCTGATATCGGCTGAAGTTAGAGCAGTGAGTCTCTTAGCCCAGTTTTTCTGCTGATGGGGATTCAAAAATGCATCTGTCCTGGGTAGATGCCTGAGAAGCCAAGTATGGAACAATGGAGCACAACACCTCACTAATCTTCCCCTCTGCTTTTCATTCCTCTGATGCACTGAATAGTAGAGATCCCCCAGTAAAGTGGGCACTGGGTTCTTCAAGATGAAAAGATGGATTTCATTCTTGCTAATGAATCGAGGCTCATCTGCAAACAACACAATTCCATATATACTCAAGGCCAGTAAAGCACAGACAGCTTTCCACTCTCCTAAAGAAGCTTTCAGGGTAGCTTGAGAGATCAAGAAATCCAGATGAAAACCAGGGATTCCAGCTTTGGAAGTCATATGTTGTTCAATCAGGACAGGTTCCAGATGCAAAGCCTTTGCTACTTCTTCATTACCAGGAAAGACCATCTCAGGGTTGAAAGGGATTCCACCCCTGATAGGCATACCAACCAATGATGAGTATTCTTCTAGTAGAGGGCCCAACTGAAAGTCTTGGAAAGTGAAACATCTCAGTGGGGGATCATAGAATTGAATGCAAGTGTGGATCAGGATTCTCTGTGAAGGGTCTAGATCCATAACCATGTCAAGTATATCCCCATAGTGTTCCCTGAACAATGGTATATGATCTGGGGTGATCAGGGTCTGAATCCTCCTGATGTCAGATAGCTCTGGCTGAAAGAAGTGATAGGTGATGTTGCTCTTTTTAGGAGCCATGATGCTGAGACTGAGTAGAGACAGGTGCTGATGATGACACTGAAGAATGAGCCACTGATTGGCTGGTGCAGATAACTGAAGTAGATAGCTGAAGCAAATGCTGATGAAGATAGGTCAGTACTGAAGATGGGGTCAAAACCAGAACCAAATGAAGATGGATACCCTGAAACACAAATAAGCAAATGTCAATATGATGCAATGTTTATGTATGCAAATGATATGCAAGGGTTTGTGACTGAGCTGGATCTGATCAAAAACTCTGATATAGGTCCAAGTGTGTTCAAGAATTCCAGATGGAGGTCTATAAATCCAGTAACCAAGGTGGGGGACTCAAATAAAGAGTCACATGTCCAAGGTTTTAGAATCACAAGAACTGTTCCAACATGAAGTATTCTTAATCAAGTCAAAGTAACAGGGTATTCTGAGGTCAAGGTACCTGCAAACCTGTAAACAGCCCAACCCCCCTCACAGGTGGTATTCTAAAACAAGGATCCTCAGACTTGGATCAGTTATGAGAAGTGTAAACACTTCTAACCCGGAGGTACAGTGTTTACAATAACCATAAAAGTTCCTCCTCTAATTCACCTCAGTTTCTGAAGGTCAAAACTAAAGGTCATCCAGACTTAGCAGGCTTCCCAGATAGCCCTAGCATTGCAGGAAATCTGCAACACAGAGTTCTCAAGAAGAAACCCATATCTGAACCGTGTTTCATATTCCCGCACCAGACCGAGATGAATGGGAAAGAATATGATTCACTCTAGCCTAGGTGTCACTCAGGTCCCAGGTATAGGACCTTAACTCTCAATAGAACCCCACCCACCAAAGCAAACAACAGATCCAGCCAGCAGCACAGTATGACAATATGGTATAATGCAAAGCTATAAAGAAAGCAGTAAAGCAACTGTACATAAAGCAAGAATAAGCACAAATATACAAATACAGATAACACATAACACCCCAGTAAACACAAATCAATCAAGCGCTAGGAGGAACCCACAAAAAGAACCAGAAGCCCTGGTTGCAATATAAGGGTCCCCAGCAGAGTCGCCAAGCTGTCGCTCCCGATAAATGAGACTTGGGCCCAGATAAAGGTACAGACGCGAACGGTCGGCGAAGGGGACAGTGAGAACACACAGCCGTGAACTCACTGGAGATGAATAGAGTCGCCAGCTAGGCATTTTTATCCCGGAGGAAAGGTAATGCTGCATAGACCTAGAAAAAAGATGGATAAGACGGTTGCGAACCAGAGAGACTGAGAAAGGGGGTTGGTTACAACCTGGGAAGGTATTAGCACCCAGATTGTCCGTCGTACTCGACGGGATCCACGCTTAAAAGATTTGTGTTTTAAAGGGGTAGTGTCAGTGCAATCTGTGTGTAAAAGGGCTGGAAAGGAGATGTACAGGTGTCAGTGTAAAAGAAGTGTAAAGTATAGTATATACAGTGTCAGTGTAGGAACAGGAGTGAAGTGCTCATGATAATGAGGCTAAGAGAATGAAGCTGGAAAGAGGGGGAATATACAGAGACTTTTGTTCGATAACCGTTAAGTTATGCCTACGTATCCTCTCGTGCAATGAGGAAGTCAGAACACCGTAGTTCGACCCAAAGAGACTGAAAGATGAATTGACTTGTGAACTGCTTACTTGTCAATGCTCAAGTGTATGATCTGTCTGGCACAGATGCAAACTGTCTTGCATTAGACGGAAGAAGCGAGCTCTCGTTTGTGAGTGAAGGTGATGAGAAAAGAATCCCGAAGGAGACGATTATTGTTTGTTTTTGAGTTTTCAGTCTTTTATTGTTTTTGAGAATTTGTCATAAGTTAATGAGCTTAAGTCTAAACCAATGGATTTGGTAAACTCATCACATCTTCCCTCTGATTAGGGGTAATGAGAATGCCTTAAGTGCGAAGTCAGATTCTCACACTTAATCACCTATGGTGTAGGATTAAGGTCATTAACCTACTTGTGATTATTTAGATGTTTTTGGTGTTTTTGTTTAGTGTTGAGTAATGAGGTTAAGCCATAATCAGGGATTAAACAGACTCATTACACCATCCTAATAGAAGGATAATAGATGAGAATGTTTAAGCTGAGGAAAGCTCCTCAACTTAATCCATGATCAGGGATTAAACTCATGACAAAACAAGCCTTTGATTAAGTGGATTTTATTTAATGATATGATGATGAAGTGATTTTTAGGGTTTGTAAGACAACTTGAGGGGGACTTGTCCATTAACACTAGGGTTAGTCCTTCTTAACCAATTAAGGAAGAATTAGAACCCTAATGCAAGGCCCAAGTTACAAGCTTGATGTCTTGATACTTATTAAGTGAATTGATTAAAGGATTTAAACACATTAAGGGTTTAACACTTAGGATTAAAGTTATACACTCCATCCTAAGAGAAGGATGCAGGCATAAGCTTAATCACAAAGCCTTAAAGCCTTTAGGGTTTAGTCCCTGATTATGAGATGAGAAGAGAAGACTCAAAGAGATGAAACAAAGGTAAAATCTAAGAGGGGAGACTAATCAAAACCCTAATCATTGTCATGCTTGGTTGTTCCTAAGGTTTGTGAGGTTTGCAAAAGAAGATCTTCAATGGAACCACCAGGAAGCAGATGAAAGGATCAAGAGAAGCAAAGCAACTTGCTTCATTCAAGAAGTCAAGTCACTTGAAGAAAGAAAGTAGGAAAGAAGAAGAATGAGCAATATCAATCTCAAACACAAACAAAAATGCAGCAATGGATGCAAGAGGGATGAAAAGAAAGGTTATGAGAAGTGAAGGCAAACTCACTTCTCAAAGTTACTTACCACCTGAAATGTTAGGAAAGAAATACAATGCAATGCAAAATGGGATGGAATGACATGATGCAAACCAAAACCAGAGGCATGTATGAGATGGTAATGATGCTATGAGGTGCTACAAACCAGGAACAAAACATGTGGATGATCATACAAGCTTATGAATGCAAATGAAGCAAGTTAGGAAGCATGGACATACATGAAAAGTTATGAAGTGCACATGACATACAACATGGCAAATACATGATGCAATGATCAAACATGCTTTCACTATGTCTTATGATGTCAAATGAATCAAATGGATGCTTGAAATGTCATGGCAAGGCATGTTATGCAAGAGAATGCAAGATGGATGCACATGGAAAACCCAAATTAGGGTTTATGATCAATGCAACAAACAAAAATCAAAATCAGAAGCAAACCCTAAGATAAAAAATTGAAAATGCCACACAAAGGACCCCTAATCCTATACTAAACCAATTCCCAAAGGAGAGGGCTCAACTCTCAACCAATCTCAAGTTATGAATTTTACAAGTTTTCTAGGGTTTTAGGGTTTCCAAACAAAAGAATTGCCAAACAAATTGAAAATGAAAGATCAAATCATGGCCATTTAATCTCACAAACTTCATGCTAAACACAATGCAATGCAAAAAGAATCAATGTCCAACTCTTCATGGATAGGCAGAAATGATTTTTTGAACTTTGGATCAAAATAATGCACAAAAATGATTTTAATTCAATGACAAATTCTCAAAATGCATCAAGATCAAAAAAGAAATTTGGTTTGAAGGTTGGACAATGTTTCTAAATGTCTTAGGACATTTCATGAATTTTTTGGTGATTTTTAAATACCTAAAAGTATTTTTAATGAATTAATTTTCATTAATCAATTAAAAATAATCTTTTAAATATTTAAAAATACTTTTTTAATGCAAAAATGAAAATAAAAATATTTTTTGTGTCATAAAAATTAATGAAACTCTTGAGAAAAAATTTCATAATTTTTAGACAATTTTTACTATTTTAAATAAATTGGACAAATTAAATGAAAAGAAATGAAATAAAAACAAAATAAAATGGAAAGTATTCAGATCCAAGGGTGGAGATTTGAACTGGGTTTGGGATAGTTGACTGGCGCGCGAATCCAAGGGCCATGGTTGGTTCTGATTTAATTAACCTAATTATGATTTAATTAATTAATGAAAGTGGATTAGGGCAAAGCAAAAGGATCTGAGCCCTTCATGCGCGCGGGAAGTCCACTGGGTCAACCAATCCAACGCCCAATATTCAAACGCACTTAATGACCTGAGATTAGGGCTAACCACATTCAGGTGACCGGAGAGAAGCTCCGGTCATCTTCCCCGGCGACCCCAAAACCCTAAAACATGATTCAGGCAACCACTCAACAAATTAAACACATCTAAAGGATCCTCTAACATCCTAGGACACGAATCCACCCTCAAACATCATTTAAACCCCAAGAATCATGCAAATCGAAGAAAATAAAATCCACGGGTGAAATTTCAGAGAAGCATAAAATGATCATCTCTCACTCATTTCCAATTCTAAAACCATCCCCATGATCAGCAAGACAAAAGCAACCAGTTTATAACTTAAAATGCAAGCTTTGGGAGAAAATGTTCATGATCATACCTGAGCTGGAAAGCTTCGAAACTGAGCTTCCAGGGCCTTCTTTGTGTGCAAATGAACCTCCTTGACTCTCCTGAACTCAATGGGATACCTCAAAGCTCTTGTAGATGGCTGATTTGATAGGAATGGTTCTGGTGTAGCAGATGGCACAGTCAGGAATAGGGAGGTTTCAGGCCACTCCAATGGTGGATTCTTGCTCCTTTAGGTGTGCTTGACTTGTTGGTGAAGAAAAATGGTGTGTTTGATGGCTGGATAATGGGATTCGAAGAGTTCTGGTTTTGAAGATGAGAAATGGTGAAGCTCAGTTCATGCTGGTTTCAGGCTTGAGTCTTGTTGGTTTAGGCTCTATGAAGCATGGTGAGATGATTAGTGAAACTTGTTTGGATGTTTGTGGTTTGTGCCAAGAGTTTCGAAGGAAGATGCAAGTGAGGGTGATTTTGTGAATGTGATGTTATGGTGTGTTTCAGCTTGGCTTGTTCTTATGTTTAGCTTGCAAATGGATAGTATAAAATAATCCCATAGGTCAGATGATGTGACCTGGACTTTATTGATTGGTAAGTTCACTTTTGCAAAATGTCAACTTTGTTGTAAGAGAGGTATGGCTTGAGTTCTAGCTTGGTACAATGGCTAGGGCTGGTGTAGCATGGTGTGTATGTGATGCTAGGAGGGTTCAGCAACCAATGCAGCAAGTTGGTGAGGTGTGATCATGAGTTTTGCAAGTTGCTTCCTTTTGAAACTTCATGAAAATGCCTTGTTATACAAACCATGAACATGTGATCTTTTGGTTCAATTCTGATTTTTAGAACTCATGTGATGTTTTTACATTGGTTTGAAGTGAACTAGAAGTTACAAATGACCTTGCTACATGATTTTGCAAATTTTCCAATTGGTGCATGTCTTGAAAATTAGTGATTTTTGCCAACTTTGTCACACCATAACTTTTGATCCAAAATGAATTAGGTCATGTTCTTGTACTTTTTGAAAAGGGAAAAATGTATCCTACAACTTTCATGACCAAAGTTTTTCCATTTGAAGCTTTTTTGGATCAAAAATCAAGGCTTGAAAAATGACCTAAAATGACATATTCCTTAAAAGTCAATTATGCCCTAAAAAGTCAACTTTGCAAAAACTTCAAATTCTTGAATTTTGTGAACTTCAACCTTCTTCCATGATCAAATAAAGATCATATACACTCAAAATGATGAAGATCACCCCTTGGTTGGGTCATTGGGGGCCTCAGATGCCCTGATTTTGCACTGACTTGTCTGAAAAGTCAACTCTTGATCAGATGACTTCCCCATGGAATTTCTTCAAGAAAATTGATATGCATACTCCCTATACCATATAGAGACCAATGGAAACAAGAATGACCAAAAAATTTGGAGTTATGGCCTCTGAAACCAAAACCCTAATTTTAGGTCAACTGTGCAGTCACACTTGGCTCTGCATTCACACCAATCCCAGTTCTTGTGATTCTTTTGCATTCTTGAATTTGAGGGGATATAATATGATACTTGAACACATGTAGACCCCTTTGAAGTGATTGATGGCCTTTGGAGTGGCTCAAGAGGCTCTTGGATTGCTCAGATCACAAACCCTAGATGCAGATGACTTAGAATCTATGCAGTGAATCAAAAAATGTGTCATGAGATGATATGATGGTGTTTATGCATATGAAAATGATCACAAGCCATGGTGTGAATGGGTGAGGGCAAATTTGGGGTGTTTACAGTAACCGGTTATCACTTGGGTGTTAACCGGTTACACAGTACAAATTTTGAAAAATTGTTGCTTTTCTTGTACTGTTGTGGCTCCGGCTCGATTTTCTTGCTTGTCAAGGAAGACATGGAATTAAACACATAAATCTTGGAATTCCTTGAATAATAATCAATAAAACTTGGGAAATCCTTGATCAGATGAATTTGAATTGTTTGCAGATCAACTTTGACTTTGTTCAGATGAAATTGTTTAAGATGAGGAACTGTTTTGGCATTCTTGCTTTCTTCCAGAAAAAGTTAGTAAAAGATGGAAAACAAAATATTTTTGGATTTTGATTAATGGTTAGTAAACGTAAACAAATAAAAGGCAAACAAAAGCAATGGTAATCTCATGTGAGGCATAAACCTGCAACCAAGAAGGATAGAAGAACCAATGTATGATCTTGTTTGTATGCAATGATGTAAATGAAAAACAAAACCTTAAGGGAAAAAATTAGGGTGTTACATTTTCCCCTATTTAAGTTTCTTCAATCTGGAGATATGAAGATTGACATCTTTGTTTCAACAAGATGTGAGAGACTTAAATATAGAAAACCCAATTTTTGGTCCTCAGAGACTATGCAATGATATGAATATGAGATGACATGAAAACCCAAGATCTTTGTGGGAAATATAACACCACAAAAGGCAAACAAATCTTGGGGAAACAAGAGGAAAATCCTGCTGGGGAAAAACAATAGATGACAAGAGAGTTTACCAAGAAAATAAATCACTAGATAGCCGACTCAACTTGGGGAATGATTGTGTATGAAAATAAATCAAAACACAATCAGAAAAGGCTCAACACAGAAGGATAAAACATCATTAGAGAAAATATCAACCAAACAAAGTATTCAAATCCATATAAGTGGAGAGAAACTAAGTTGGGAACAAATTATCTACTACGAGTCACTAGGAAGAGATAAAGATAATCAATTTGGATAAAAAGGAGATCAAAACTACCCGCTACCTGTCACTGGGTAGAGGAAAAGGCAAAAAGATTAGGACCAAAATTATCGGCTATCAGTCACTGGGTAGACAAAACAAAATATATGAGGAACAACATTACTGACTACCAACAAGGATATAGGAACCAAAATATATGATATCATCTGCTACTTGTCATTGGGTAGAAAATATGCAGATAATAGACTCAAAAGGAAGGATTACCCACTACCACGCAAGTGATAGCTTAATACCAAAGTAATCAAACAAATAAGAGGAAAATTATCACCTACTACCACCAAAGTGGAGTTTAAACCAAGGTAATAGACTCAAGAGGAAATATTGTCCAATACCACGCAAGTGATAACTTAATTCCAAAGTAATCAATCAAATAAGAGGAGAAATATAATCTACTACCACCAAAGTGGAGTTTAAACCAAGGTAATAGACTCAAAAGGAAAGATTACCCACTACCATGCAAGTGATAGCTTAATTCCAAAGTAATCAATCAAATAAGAGGAGAAAAATCACCTATTACCACCAAAGTGGCGTTTAAACCAAGGTAATAGACTCAAGAGGAAAGATTACACACTACCACGCAAGTGATAGCTTAATTCCAAAGTAATCAATCAAATAAGAGGAGAAATATTAGCTACAACCAGCAAAGTGGCGTTTAAAGCAAGGTAATAGACCCAAGAGGAAATATTACCCACTACCATGCAAATGATAGCTTAACTCTAAAGTAATCAATCAAATAAGAGGAGAAATATTACCTACTACCACCAAAGTGGCGTATAAACAAAGGTAATAGACTAAAGAGGAAAGATTACCCACTACCACGTAAGTGATAGCTTAATTCCTAAGTAATCAATCAAATAAGAGGATAGATATTACCTACTACCGCTAAAGTAGAGTTTAAACCAAGCTAATCACAAGGGGGACTAAAGTTCAATCCAAGAACAAGTTGGAGAGAAACGGTCAAACAAGACTCATCCCGAGGAGGAAACATCTCAACTGGGGATAATCCCATCCAGATAATGAACTAGGGAGGAAACTGAATCAAAATCATCGTCGATAAACAAACTCAGTAGGGAATTAGAAAGGATAAACACTTTCTTCTTAATGGTTGACGCTCTAAATTTAAAGAGAAGACAACACACACACACACACACACACACACACTCTATAGGGAAAATCAACACCAAAGAGCGGGGAACAATGTATCAAAGAATGCAGGAATGCAATCATATGATGCTTATACATATAATGAATGCATGAATATGCGTATAATATGTTGACAAAATAAACATAAAGATAAGCAATGACTAAAATAAACACCATGAAAACCGGATACTCGACTAATCCCAAAGCAATATCACTGAGAACTTTGTTGGAGATTCAACACACAAAAATCATGCAGGGGATAAACAAAAGTCATCAAAGGAATAAATACTACCATAAGGCTCAACTCAGGCTGATGAGATAAAAATACTGCTTGGGAGAAACATCCAAAAACCAGTCTTCAATAATCCACAAAAGGGATAACATCAAGAATTCTACTCTGAGGGGATAATATGTTGGGGAAACACATGCAACACAAAATCTTCCACACTCTTTGGGGAAAGGAGAAACATCCATTTAAACTCTGATGGGGACAAGAAATATCCATCATAACTCCGTTGGGAAACATATAAGGATCTATCAGTGGTGCAAATAAAACAAAACCTACCGGGATAACAAACATCCACATCAACTCTACAAAGGAAAACCACAATGTTGAGGAAAGATAACAAAATGCTGGAGATAGGGAAACATTTCTACAATCCTTGCTGGGGACAAAGAATATTCCTTCTTGGAAATAAACCTCAAGCATGTCTTTTAATAAACATCAGTTTATGAAAAGGATAATTAACATCTCACACTGACTCTGGTTTGGGGAAAGGGTATAAGACTTGCTAAGGATTAAATATGAGCTTGCTGGAAATCATCACATGCAGATCTACTGGGGATATGAGAGGAATATGTCTGAGGATTATCCAACAATAAAAGAAAATTTCGGACTTTCCGTTCCTCATAGGGATATCAGAAGTTAACGTCATAGCCAAAAGTCAAGTTACAATGGATTTTAAATCAATACCCAACACTAGGTAAGAGAAAAACAATCAACTAACTGCTATATCAATACTTCTGCTAGGGGACATAACCAACTCAAGCTGAGGAGCAAAATCAAAACTCGGTTGAGGACTCCCGTGAAGCAAACACTGCTTTTTGTACCAAGAAATAATAATCCCGTTGAGGAAGAGATTAAAACTCAGCTGGGGATACTCTTGTATCAAGGACCATTTCAACAATTTTTCTCACTGCTAGAAAAACAATACTTCAAAATGCCAGGATTTTCAAGAAACTCTATTTGGGGAAATAGTCAGATCAAACCCTCCTTTGGAAAAAGCAAGTTGCATACATCAAGACCTTACCATTCTTGATATAACCCTTGCCTCAGACCACTTGGTATACAAAGGATTTTACATCGAGAGGAGACTTTGTACCATAAAGATTTGAGAAAATATGCCCCAATGTCTTCAGATTCTTGGAGAAAATCATAGAATCTTGACATAACTACCCCAAATTAACTGAACTTGGAACACACTTCGATCAACATAATCTTTCATCTTTACCCTATATGAAAACATCAATTGGGAAAACAAACTTGCTTATATTCAAAAAAGTATTCAAGAAGCATGCCCCTGTATATGGTCATTCTTGAGATAACTTGTCAATCACTCATTAGAGTTTCAGGCCTCAAAAGATTAAACTCATTATTTATACTAACATGTGAGCTTTCATGATGTCAAGAAAATGTTTGCAAGCAGAAAATGTTAATTCTGAGAATAATTATTCTAATGCAACACATATGTTTATCTTGAATTTTTTACTGAAAAGATGTCGCAAAACCTTGTGAATGAATCGCTAGTTTAGATACAATATTGATTGTTGAACGCATATGCAATACCAACAAACATATTTTAAGTACAACTCATAGGAGTTAGAAACGCTATCTTGTTGAAGTATGCTTTCAAAATAAACCTTGCTTCAATTAAGTCTTTTAAGGGTTATAACTTGGCCTGGTTCACGGGTTTTAGAAAAAAGGATTTTTAGGATCAAAAATTTATTTGTACCCACCCAATCCCTATGATGTTATTCAGTCCTATATTCAGCTAATTGGCGCAAAGGTTCATCTCTCAAAAGGATAAAACTGATGATTTAAGAATCAATGAGGTTTTTTTTCGCGATTCTCATTCTTTTTATTTTCCCTGACTTTTTCCTGAACCAATTTTTTTTTTGAATTTTTGATGTCCAGCAGGATGCCCCGGTTTTTCCTAAGTCATTTGTTTTCAATTTTTTTCTGACTTAGTAGGCTTTTTACTTTTTTTTCTTTCTATCCTTTTTTTGAACAATTCATATGACATTGGCTTATCCGACTTTATTTAAAAAGGTTGTGATTGTCTCCTTTCTTCATGGATGAGGGATAACCATGGTGGTTTCCTTAGATGCACACTCCTTTTGAAATTTGGACACTTGGTCAAATTAACTGAAGACTACCCTACCCCAAGGTTAAATGTGAGGGTTTTTTTTTCATTTAGAAAAGAAACTCATACTTCAAGGTTCAAAGGGGGTAACAAGGGATTATATTACTTATATCTTTGATTTTTAGGAATTAGAAACAATGTCGTACATCATCAGCATGATCTTATTCAAAAGCACACAACCAGAAATTTTGTGTTTTTACTTTATCATCCTCCCTCCAAGAGTTTAAACAAGAAGTTGGTGTTGCAATGCAGAAAACAAAATAAATGAGCGAAAGTGGATGGATCACTTAAATATAAACACACTCATTGCATTATGATTAATATTCAAAACAAACAAGTTCTTACATGCAAACAAAGCATTATAATCATAAAAGATTACAAAATAAGATTGCAACAAGTGAACTAAAGATATGAAGAGATTGTCCCAGTCTGAGCTCTTGGCTAAAGGCATATCTTTGACCCTCTTGATTTTTCTATCTTGGAAAGGACCCTCTTGAGTCTTCAGGATAAAGTTGATCCATTAACAAACGGGCTTCCTCCCTTGAAGGTTAACATTTCATCGTCGATCAACTCTTGAACTTGTTCTTGGAAAACCTTTCATTCCTCAATCGCATGCCTTATTATTCCACCATGAAATTCACAAATGGTATAAGGACCGTACCAAAGAGGAAGAGATCTCATGGCCTTGGTATTTCTGGGTATCATTATGGAGTTTCGAGCAAAATAAGAACATAATTGATGTCGCTTGCTGATGACGTTGATTGTTTCCCTTACACTTTTCTTGGGATACAACACTGGCTTGTACCGTGGGTCCATTGTCTTTGAAAGACGGAATACCACTTCACGTTAACCTTTTCATTTCATATTTCAAAGGAAAACAATCTTCAATATCATGACCTGGTGCATCTTGATGGAAAGCATAATGAGATTCAGGTTTATATCACCATAGGGGATTTTCTGGAATAACTGGTGGATTCCTATTTTGGACCAAATTCTTCTCCATCAAGATCAAAAATAATTCTGCATAAGACATCGAAACCAGATCAAAATGTTCCACATGTTATTGTTGCTTACTTGTGCTCTGGGATCTTTCACTCTTTTCTTGCAAAATAACGTTAGCAGCTGGTTCTTTCTTCTTAGATAAACTATTTCCAAAGCTCTTAGAACTGCTAGAAGAACTACTTCTTGTTACGAACTGTCCCTTTTTGACACATTCTTCAAGACATCTCTTCATATTTCCCATTTTGGGAGACACATAAATGGGTGTCAAAACAATCTCAGAAATAATGATCTTTTGAGCAGACATCTGATGAGAAAGAGTAAGAAATGGTGGCTAATTCTGAGCGACCGCCACAGATTCCACCAAAATAGGGAGCACATCCATATTGTAATTACAGTGTTTCACAAAAGCTTCATCTAGGTCTTCCCAAGACTGAATATGGTTCCTTTCTAGTTTCATGTACCACATCTAGGATGCCTCATATAAACTCTCTTGAAAGCAGTGGATCATCAATTTATCATTGTCGATATAAGCGGTCATCTTTCGACAGAACAACATCAAATGGTACCTTGGACAACTAACTCCCTTGTATATTTCAAAGACAAGAATTTTGAAATTTAGAGGATTAACCACATTCAGTACCAAACACAAGTCATGTGCCTTAAGACCAAATGCATTGAATCCTTTCATCATCTTCCATTGTTCCTCGAGATTTCAAAGTCCTTCCTCAATTTCCGCAAATCTAGGACCATTCTTTTTTGAAGCAAGGTGAACACTCTGATCAACCACCAAACTTTTCATCATAGTAGATAAGCGCTCTAAATCATCTTTCAGAGTTATTATGTCATCATGAAATCCACATTTCTCTTGTTGCAGAGGATCCATCTTCTTCTGATTAGCCCGAGTACAAAACCGGTGAATCATCTTGCCAAAGGAATTAGATGAAGACCAAGAAAAACATAAGAACCCTGTAGAAATCTTAGGAAGAAATACCAATGCAAGAATGATGCATGATATGTGAATGTAAAATTCAGAGATTTCAAAGGGCTATAAGGAAAATTACAATATTTAATAAAAGAAACACATTTTGAAGTTGTAATACCTCAAAATTTGCCCTCTCATTTTCATGCCATTTAGCATATCCTTTCATACATTGCATTGCATTTAGATCACAATTGCATCATAAACATACATGAATATACATCTCCATTTGAGCTTTCACAGGTTGCGACTGGCCTTTATTTCTTCATGCGGCACGTGCACAATAATCTCAGAAGAAGTCAAAAGTTCTCGGTTGATTCAGAGGAGTTTAAGCTGAATATCAGTTTTATGGTGCAGTTTGCAAAAGTTGTAACTTATGCTCGGAAACTCATTTTGGCTTGAAACTCAATAGTTTAGACCGTTTCATTATTCTCTACAACTTTTGTGTTCGGCTCGGAGGCCAATTCATCAAGGAAAATGGCGGGATTTATTTGTTTCTGAAATTTCGGTTTCGCCGATTAACTGTGCTAGCGGGATTCGAGAGTTCGTAACTTCTGATTGGGTTAACATGTCTGAGAGATTCATATGCCAAAAGTTCCGTCTTGATATCCTTTCCAACTTTTGGGTTTTGGCCAAGAACTAATTCTTTGAAGAAGATCTCAGAATGTGCGAGTCTTTAGAGTCGACATAGTGAAAAACAGTGCTGAACCGGTGAGTTTTGAACACTAAAAAATTCATAACTCTTGGCTCGTTCATCGAATTGATGTCTTTTCGGTGCCTAAAATTCCGTTTAGATGTTATCTTCATTATGTGAATTCAGTTTGGGTTAGGTCCGAGCGGAAGGATCTCGAAAATGCGAATTACCAGTAAGGTTCTTTGATGCAGTGCACTGTCTGTCAGATTTTGTAAAATTCATAACTCGGTCAATTTTCATCGGATTTCACCCGTTCTTGAAGAGTTGGTTCACAAATTTTATCCTCTTTAAGTTCAAATACAAACGCGAGTTCGAACGGTACTCCAAAGATTGACGTTTTGGTTTATTTCACAAAACTGAAGTGCTGAACCGAAGAAAAATGCTGAAAGTGGTTTCACGAGAAAATTCATATCTCCCTCGTCGTTTGTCCGGTTGAGCTTACATTTTAACACCAGGTCACTGACTCATAGATCTACAACTTTTCTGACAAAGTCGAGTCGAGATTATGCTCCGAAGAGGTTGACCTCGTCACATTTTTGAGTAGCGGACACCAAATAAGCCGAAAAAACAACTTATTCAATGACATCTTGCAGCTTAAACGTATCGATCGCACTTGATTTTGATCGTATGACGTTCGTTCTTTTTGCGTTGCAACCGTGATTCAGAGGCGGACGGTATTGTGAAAGGCTCAGAGTCGAAATTTCTTGCCGAAGATATTGTTATTTTCACTTAAGCCGAAATTCTACCTTTTGCCTTTCATTTTACACTCCACTATATATTCTTTTGACCCACAATTTGTCTCATAACTTCAATCATAATTTACAAACACCAAAAAACTCTCACAAACTCTCTCTAAAGGATCAAAGTTCATTCTCTCAATTCTTTCTCAAGAACACAACAACAACTTCATCAAGAACTCAAGAACACAACAATTCCGATCAAGCTTCCGGTAGCCGAGCCGCCACGAACCACCACCTCCGGTCAACTTCACCACCGTAAGACCACCATCTTCCGCTACCGGCAACCGCGCGGCCTCTCCTCCTCTCCTCCATTCATGATCGCGTCTCACTTCCTTCGGATTCGCAATTTCTTCGTCGATTCTTCATTCGGTAAGCTTCTTAAACTTTAATTCATGAATAATTGTTGAATTGTTTCTTGAATTGAATTTTGAAGTTGAATTAATCTTGTGGAGATTATGTGCATTGATTCATGATTTGATTATTGATTGATTCTTGATTAATTTATCCTAATAATTGTTGTGGTGCATGATTGAAAAGGCTTGGTAAAGTTGACAAAGATTAATCGGTGAATGTTAGGTGTTTGACAAAATTCCTAAGAGAGCTAATTATTATGACTTGATATTGATTGAAGTGCTTGACTTTTAAATTCATGTTTGTTTCAATGTGCAAATTTGAAATAGGATAGGTTGAGTCTTAATTGTTGATGTTGTTCATGTGTCGCGTGTCGAGAATATGTTTTGGTCATAACTTCCTAACCGTAGCGCGTTTTTGCGAATGTGAATAGTGTAAATTGACTTTGTTGATTATTTCGGAGCCATTGGTGAACTTTTTAGTCGATTTCGGACAATTTTTTCCGGCTATTTTGCTACTGCCAGCCGACGAAATCGGCCAAAAAGTATCACTTCCAAGCGGAATTTTCAAAAACCGATTGTATATTTGAATCCGTTGGCACGTTTGCAAGTTACCATGCGATTTTCGTTCAATTCCGAGTCGGTGATTTTTGACGCGTTTTTTCGTTTTAAAGCTTTTTAAGTTCGGTTTGGTGCGATTTTGATGCATTGATCTTGTTTTGACTTGTACTTATGTTTGTTGATCATTTGCCATTCATTGCATGTAAATTTGTTCGATTCCGGTTTGAGTTTGCATGTTGTTTATGTTAGAGCATAAGTGTTGTCCCGTTTTGAAACGTAAATTTCAATGCATGTCCATGACTCATATATTCATATTTCTACTTGATTTGGAGTTGTGAGGCATAGGTGCAATTTCCGGTTGCACCTCTTTTTGGTTTCTAATGCGTTTGTTGAGTTCATGCAAGGTTCTCGCAAAGATCTTAACGACGGTCGTTTGGTTGGTATTCCACTTTATTTGTGGGATACCTTTGGATTCAAATGATATTTTGTATCGTTGTTTTTGTTTCGATTATGGGGAATCTTCACAAAGAAATTATGGAAGATGAGCATTTATTTTGCTCATGGGAGATTACAAGGCTTGGCTTGAAGTTTTTTTGGATTTCTTTTATGTGAAAGAATCGGCACTTCGACCAAGTAAGTAATCTCGATTATCTACTTTAATGCATCATTCTAGTTGTATGCAACTTAGGATCATATAACTTAAGGTGCATACTGAGCCCTCCCACCTGAGGCATTGGATTTATTTGTGATATATATTGATATGTGTCGATTTCGGAGTTTAGGGATTAGGTTACGGATTAGAGAATTCGATTCCTTTCACTTCCCCTTAAAATCCACTTTTTTGCCCGTTTCGTCGCAATTATTAAAAATATTTTTAAGTGAGATAAAATTCTGGAAAAATTCATGAGGGATCCTTATCCTCTTAATTAATTTTTCATATTTTTTGTTTCCAGATTTGGGTGGTTTCAATATTTTATTTGGATTTTAGATCATAAGCTGTCCCAAAAAGGAAGGTTTTGGCATAAGGGACCGAAATCGATTTTTCCCCATAGGTGTGAGACCTATTTTTTGTGTATGATTAATCACTGTAATTTGTGACATTTTGATGCTCATTAGGCATTTTTTTCATAATTTTTAGTGCCCTTTTTGATCCACTTTGTGGAGTTGTTTTTGGTGATCATGCTTTGTCACCTTGCTAATAAAGGAGTTTGTTTTGGCACTTTGGTGCATAATTTTGTAGAATCCTTTTGTACCATGTAATATAATCACTATATCATTCCAGGGATTTAATTTCATAATTTTTAAAGGCTTTTTGCTATTTTTCCATGTCACCTAGATCCTAGGTTGATTCATGTGTTTATGTGTCGCATAACCTAAATGTTAAGAAGGCATTCATGCCATTTTCTTGAGGGAATTTTTGGTAGCTTTTAGGAGTCGATTATAGGTCATTTGTATGTCTTTAATTCCAGTCATAGGTCATTTTTTGAACCACACTCATTTGGTTTGGTTTGGTGCTTTAAAGTGCATACTTATGTGAACTAACTTTAACCTAAATTAGTTTATCTTCTCCTCTAAATAATAACTTGAATTATGTGGAAATCATTAATGCCTATTCATGCATTCTAATTTCATCTCATACCTTGTATTATACTGACCCATAATTATTTCATGCATATTCACATGTCGTTCATCTTTAACTTTCATCATGTGCGATCTCATGCGATTTTTGCTCGTTTCTTCTCATATCTTCTTCTCATTGCTCCATATGCCTAATCCATTGCATCCATGATTGTATATTCATTCATCCATCTTCATAAACATTCACTACTGACTTTTATGTTCATTTCATGTATTAATTCATGCTTGTAAGCCATACGCGTTCATACTTCATCCATAAACCCTAACTTGCATTTAGGTGAACTTAGGTGAACTTTTTGTACATAGTTTGACATAGTTTGAATTTGTGAGGTATCCTAGCATACTTAGGGACCTATATCATGTAGCTACTGACTTTAGAAGTCATGTGACCTTTAGGTACCATCACCTTTAGACTTAGGTCTTATTTTGAACCCTAGTTCCATTCTAGGACGTTTATGGTACTTAATCGCTTTCATGCTTCGCTTTTACTTTCAATATGCATTGTCATTCTAACTTTTGTTTTGTGGGGGGAAGATTAAGGTAAGCATTACTTCATTCCTATCTCTTATGCATTTTAATTGTGTTTGCCGTAGCACTTGGTGCTTGCTTATAGGTTTTCCCTTTCTTTAGAAACAACTTACCTTCCTTAGGAAGTAAGTTGATTTCTAAGTTCTATTTTCTTCTTTTCTTTTCTTCCTTAGGATTAGAAAACCACACTAACCATTAGGATCTCCCTTTTGCATATACGAAAATTAGGGTTGTGTCTTAGTTCCCATTAGATTTTGTCCTTTTGCAATTTGAGTCATTCTCTTCTCATCTTCAAACAAAATCCAAAAAACACTTAACAAATAAATGAAAGGATCCTTTGTGTATAGCCTTATTCCATGAAGCACTTGCATTCATTCCATCTTGGAGTGGTGTAAGCTCGTCTATCATGATGTACAAGTTTTATCAAAGGATTGTTTCATAAAACAAATAAATTCAAAATACTTCTTATAAAAGACAAAAACAAATAACAAGCGACTATCCTGCGGGAACTTCTTTTCTCATCTCATTCACTCACAACGCGAACTCGCGGCGACTTGTCTCACATGCAAGACGGTAAACGCACTCGTACCAGACGAGCCTGCAACACCTGAGCATAGACATACGCAGTTCCAGCATAAAAAAACACAAACAAATAGTTCCCGCCTAGGTTAGGCGAACTACGTCGACTCTGATCCTCATTATCCCGATGAGGTACGTAGGCAGCGGGGTAGGGCCCGTTCGAGCACATTCTTTATTTTCCCTACATTTTCCCCATTCTTTAGTTTAGTTTTCATTTTCAGTTCCCTTTCTCATTTCTCATTTCCATTCCAGTTAGCGGTTTTATTCAGCAGCAGTTATGCTTTTATCACCCTTTGAAACAAACAAGCAAGCGTGGATCCCGTCGGGTACGGCGGACGAATTGGGGTGCTAATACCTTCTCAATTCGTAACCGACTCCCGAACTCAGATCTTTGGTTTGCAAGGCCTTGTCCTTTCCTTCTTCCTCAGGTTTGTGCAACATTACCTTTCCCATTCATTCGGGATAAAAATGTCTGGCTGGCGACTCTAACCTTTCCGCGCCACTTTCGCGTTTGTACTAGGATGAAAATCCCGGGAGCGACAGCTGGCGACTCTGCTGGGGACGTAACCCGATTCTTCCGGTTTCCCTTGTAGAGTCAATCCTAGCGCCTGTTTGGTTTTGTTTCTTTGGGTGTTTATTTGTTTGTTGTTGTGTGCTTTAGTTTAGCTTTACTGTTTTCATTTACAGTTTTTACTTTACAGCTTTACTTTATCGCATTTATTTACCGCTTTCAGTATTTTATTTTCCATGCATCATATTATACTGGACTGTCTGGCTGTGCTGGTTTTCATTTTTTCTGTGGGATGGGGTTACTGTGAGATGAGCTCGTAACCGGGGCTCGAGTGCACCCTAGGACTTAGAGTGGTTCCACTTTGGCTTCATGGCATCTTGCTATGTTGGTAGTAGTGAGTTCCACACCTTGACTTGCGACCTTCTCGGGAATGTATTGATACCGGAATCTTTCTGGGTTGATGCGCTACCTTGATAGTTATGTGCAGTCAGGGGACCGATCATTGAGAACCTTTGTGGAAACATCCCTCTCCAGTGATGACAGTGGCAGACCACATTTGTTGGCAAACCCACTCGCATCCGAGGGCCCATTGGGAACTCGCATAGGATGGCCTGGTTCTCTCATAGGAATTCAGTTAAAGCAAACTGATCGTATGACGATAGTATTGTACCCTTCGGGATGAATGTACTATTGTTTCTCGACTCAGTGCTTGAAGCTGATGACTTATGAGGGATGCTTGTTTCCTTGGACTCAGCTGAGGCCTCCCTGAGTAGTACATAATACCAAACCGATTCCCTGATTTGGTCATGAGCCATTTCTCGGAAATGGTGAACGCATTATTGCTATTCGGCTTTGAGAGTCTGTGATGTTGACCCGAGTAGCACACCCGTGAGATTTGGGAGGGGTTTACAGGTTTGCAGGAACCCTAAACTTCAACATACCCGCTTTGCCAGTGTTGTTTTATGATATTATCTGGTGCTATATGGTTCTCTGATTCTGAGATTCGGGATTTATATTCAGAGAAATTGTTACTGTGATTACCATTGTGACCTTGATATTGTGACTCTTCACAGACACTTGGCTCATTGTTCAGCTTCAACACCATCAGTGACTGTTCAATTATGTGATCCAGTTCTACAGTTATTGTGTTCTCAGTTATGAGGTTCTATACAGAGATGGTGTTACTATTATGGTTCTATTCAGACACTTGACTCATTGCTCAACACCAACACCAACATCAGACCATTGATCACATGCCTGTTGCATACATGACATCATAGCATTTCTGCACACATGTTTAATTATTTCTATGGATCACATATCTGAATCATATTGTTGGATTTTTCTGTATCAAAACTTGAATCAAAGCAGATAGATTCCTCAGAAATAATTGAACATGGCATTTGCATACATCCTTGCATTCTTGACAGGTGTTCAGAGACAAATTCTTTTCCTGACTTGATTTCTCATCAGAATGGACAACTTGAATCATAGTCATCAAGGTATATATTTGAAGCAACTCCGGGCGGAGGTAATCGAAGGAAGACCCAGCTGAGGCCACTCAGGGCAAAGGTGTAAACCTTATTTCAAAACCAGAAACTGCTGAAACAGAAAGTCAACCAGATGAAGGCTCAAATGAGCTTGGTTATGGAAATTCTGAACAAAGCTATTTTCATCCCTATTGAGGGGAACTACGCTGCTCTGATTCTCCATTGGTCAATGGAGATACGTAGGCAGGAGATCGTGCAAGATCTTTCCGAGCAACCTTATCTATTAACTTTATCAACCTCTTCCCTCAAGACTTCACTTGTCGGCATCCAATTTCAGCTTCCCAAGAGAGTCCTAAGGGTCAGAGCATAAGGGTAAAGGCCAAAACCACTTGAGAAGAAGTTTGATCATATTCTGATGATGTACGTGCAACAAGTTTCACCATTTACGCAAATTCGGAGTGGTTGAACTAATTGCATCAGGATCATCTCCGACAAAGTTTCCTTTGGGGTTTCAATGCCAAGTGTGACTATCATTCTGGGGCACCTGGCCTTTTAATTGAAGATTGTAATTCTTTCAGAGGCAAAGGTGCAGACAAGGTCCAGAATTTGATCGACTCAAAGGTCATCATGCCAGAAAGTCTGCTCACATATTGAAGTCTCCTCATCAAATGGGTCTCCCAATTTGCAAAGGCATCTTCAGAAGCAATAAGTCCATATGGAGTCAAGTCTCCTCAATGACGGCAATGTTCAGCTTCTTTACTACATTTTCATTTGTAGTTTATACTGTTTGTTTAAACATTTGTATGCATGCATGAAACTTGTTTGTTTTGAATGATAACCATAATATAAATGCACATGTTTTTCTTGAAGTAATCCATTCGTATTCACTCATGATTTTGTGTATGTGCATTGCAATACCAACTGTTGAGCTTAAACTCTATCAGGGAGGATGACGAAATGAAAATGCATGAATCTCTAATTGTTCGCTTTTGAGAAAGACCCTGTTGACGATGTACAGGCATTGTTTCAAATCCTAAACACCGGAGATATAAGGGAGATAGACCCTCGCCAACCCATTTGAGCCTTGAAGTAGAAGTTTATTTTTGCATGAAAAAACCTTTGCACTTAACCCAGGGGCAGGGTAGGCGTCAGTTAGTTTGACCGAGCGTTAAAATTTTAAAAAGGAGTGTACATCTGAGGATCTGTTACCTTTCGTTTTACCAAATCAAGAGGTCCAATGACCAGAAACCACAATGGTTATCCCAAGCAAGAGGTCCAGAGATCGGAAACCACAATGGTTATCCCTCATCAACTGAAAAGTGAGACAGTCACGACCCTTTCAAAGCAATCAAGACAAACAGTGTCACACGGTTTGTTCAAAAAAGAAGAGAAAAAAAAAGAATGAAAAAGCCCGCTAAGTCGAAACTTGAAAACAAGCGACTTAGGAAAAAAATTAGGGCATCCCGCTGGACTTCACAATCAAAGATTCACAAGAATCAGTCCAGGCAAAAGTTAGGGATAAGGAAAATAATGTAAAAGCGAAAGACGAAAAGGATTTCACAAGAAAGATCCTTGAACAAGAACAAAGTCGTGTGATACAGACACAAAAGGCAAAGGGGTGACTGACTCCAAACGACAACCTGATTGGTGCTTGAAACCGTTAGTGTAATTGGTTCCTCAACCATCACAAAACCCTTTTTGAGAGGTGAGCGCTTGTGAAAGCTAGCTGAACATAGGAATGGAGAACATCACGAAGATGGGTGGGCACAAATAAACTTCGAGCCTATATCTTTTATTTTTATAACCGTGAACCAGGCCACGATACAACCCTCAAAAGTCCTAACTGAAACAGGGTTATTTTTGAGAGCGTACTACCACGAGACCGCGTTCCTGACTCCTATGAGTGGTGTTGAAAGATCTTTGTTGGTGTTGCATGTGCATGCTTTCTATTATTCAAAAAAAATTAATTACGTATCTTAACCAATGATCCGCTCACAAAGGTTTGCGACATCTTTTTCAGTAAAACTTCAAAATTAACATGTGTGTTGCACTAGAATTTTCATTCTCAAAAATAAACATTTTCTGCTTACATACATTTGTTTGGCATCATAAAAGTTTACATATCGAATCTCAGTCCAGAAGCTTAATCTTGCCAAGTTGAGAAGTCTGAAACTTCCGAAGGACAATCTGTCTAGGTGTACTTTTCAAGAAAACTCCATCGAGTAGGGACTTTCCCAACAGTCGTGGTAAGAGCCAACTAATCTGGTGAAATCATGGCGAGCAATCTCTTCAAAGTTCAGCCAAGCTGGGGCAATCACTTCGAGATACAAATCTCTCAAAGAGCCATCAGGCGGAGGCATTATTCAAATTTCAACCAAACTGGGGCAATCACTTCGAGATCAAATCTCTCATGAGTCTGATGCATGCATTCAAATTTTAGACAAACTGGGGCAATTACTTCGAGATCCAATCTCTCAAAGAACAGTCGGTCTGGGTGTTTTCTTCAAAGCACGGTCAGTCAGAGGTGATCACTTCAAGGCTCGTCCTAGGGCAGGCCACCCCAAGAGCATGAGAAGTACTCTCTCCCGAAGACGGTAAGTCAGAAGCACCTATCCAAGGTTCAAAATATGGGGGAAGAATATCTCACAGTGATATGAAGTTCTTCATGAATCCTTGCGAGACAATTTCTTTCACAGACCATGCAGTCTGGGGCAGTTATTTCGAGATCCAACGAATCTCTCCAAGAGTTTGAAGACACTGAGGCATTTTGTATGACATGTTTTTTGTAAAATCCTCTTGAGACATTTTCTTCCGATGGACCTTAATCTGAGGCGAGTTGAAAATTTCAGAGAATCATTGTTCACTCATGATTAGTCGGCAACCTATCAACCCAGGGCTAGGGGCAAAGCTATTGTCATCACCGTACTGCAAGAGTTGTTTCATCTGCGGACTTCATCGATCAAGGTTCCTTAGCAAGTCTCATGGAAGGTTACTTCTTGAGAAAAAGGGTATCATCGTCTCTCATCACCAGCATGAGACGCCTTACATCTCTCATTCCCAACATGAGAGGATTTATCTCTTATCCCTAGTAAGTGGCAGCTTGAGCTTTTATCTTCAGCATGAAGTTTTATCATTGACATCACCCGTCATCCCCAGTAATGTGGAAGTTGAAATTTCTCCCAGCAAGGTAGCAGAAGGTGGATGTCATCCCCAAGCAGGAGTTTCCCTTCAGACAGGGGCAATTCTCAGCAATATAAGGAGTGTCTTTCCTCCCCAGCAATTGCTTCCTCCGCAGTGTCATGCCTGTGTTCTCAGCCAGGTCAGGAGGTCTTCATTTCCCCACCAGAGTTCAAGAAGAGTCCATCTCCGGCAGTGTCTTGGCACTCCAATCTCAAAGTCCAATTTATTTTTGGCAGTGGTGGCTGTTCCGAGCCGGTGAATTAGTAACAGTTTTCCCCGCAGAGTTGTTTCCTCCTCATCAGGATGAACCAGATCAATGCAGTGATCATCGTTTCTCCCCAGTCATGCTATCTGGGATGCCTGCAGTCTCCTTATCAGGAGATCTTCTTGCATTGTCATTCACATAATCATCATCACATTTGCATCCTCCCAAAGCGTAGCATTTCCATTGTCATGGAGCATTACGCCATAAATTCAAACATATGCATACCAATAGGGGCCAGTTTTGAGGTATATTACATAAGACCCGTTACATCTCCAATCAGATTGAAGTGTTACCCACAGAATGCAACTTCGTTTTCCCAGGGTGGTTACTTCTACCAAGTCTTATTGTTATCCCCAATTGAGTCTTGTTTCCGTACAACAGTCTCATTTGTTCGCGTCTCCGTTTCAGTACAACGGTCGCGTCTCAGGTTATCATTTAAGTACAATGATCCTGTTTGCTTGGGCTCTCGTTTAAGTACAACGATCCCATTCCTTCCGAGTCTCCATTTAAGTACAATGACCTCGTCTTTGAGTCTTGTTTCAGTACAACAGTCTCATTTTTTCGCGTCTCCGTTTCAGTACAACAGTCGCGTCTTGGGCTCTCGTTTAAGTACAACGATCTCGTTCCTTTCGAGTCTCCATTTAAGTACAATGGTCTCGTCTTTGAGTCTTGTTTCAGTACAACAGTCTCATCTTTTCGCGTCTCCGTTTCAGTACAACGGTCGCGTCTTGGGCTCTCATTTAAGTACAATGATCCCGTTCCTCTCGAGTCTCCATTTAAGTACAATGGTCTCGTCTTTGAGTCTTGTTTCAGTACAACAGTCTCATTTTTTTTCGCGTCTCCGTTTCAGTACAACGGTCGCGTCTTGGGCTCTCGTTTAAGTACAACGATCCCGTTCCTTTCGAGTCTCCATTTAAGTACAATGGCCTCGTCTTTGAGTCTTATTTCAGTACAACAGTCTCATTTTTTCGCGTCTCCGTTTCAGTACAACGGTCGCGTCTTGGGCTCTCGTTTAAGTACAACGATCCCGTTCCTTTCGAATCTCCATTTAAGTACAATGGCCTCGTCTTTGAGTCTTGTTTCAGTACAACAGTCTCATCTTTTCGCGTCTCCGTTTCAGTACAACGGTCGCGTCTTGGGCTCTCGTTTAAGTACAATGATCCCGTTCCTCTCGAGTCTCCATTTAAGTACAATGGTCTCGTCTTTGAGTCTTGTTTCAGTACAACAGTCTCATTTTTTTTCGCGTCTCCGTTTCAGTACAACGGTCGCGTCTTGGGCTCTCGTTTATGTACAACGATCCCGTTCCATTTTGTCCTATTTTCTTTGTGTTTCTGGTTACCGCCTGCAGCCGGTATACCTTTGCGTCTCCATTCGAGGATGGTTTCGTGTTAGATCCGAGGATCTTTTGATTTGTCATTCGAGGATGACATTTCTTTTCTTCAAGTCCTTCTGCGGTTGGTCTTGTTGTGTGGCTATTATTCGAGGATAGTAGTTCACTTTTTGAGCTTATTGATCGAGGTCAGTTTGTCTCTTTTGCAAAGTCTGTCTGAGGTCAGCTTTGTGTTTGGTTATCAGTCGAGGCTGGTATACCTTTGCGTCTCCATTCGAGGATGGTTTCGTGTTAGATCCGAGGATCTTTTGATTTGTCATTCGAGGATGACATTTCTTTTCTTCAAGTCCTTCTGCGGTTGGTCTTGTTGTGTGGCTATTATTCGAGGATAGTAGTTCACTTTTTGAGCTTATTGATCGAGGTCAGTTTGTCTCTTTTGCAAAGTCTGTCTGAGGTCAGCTTTGTGTTTGGTTATCAGTCGAGGCTGGTATACCTTTGCGTCTCCATTCGAGGATGGTTTCGTGTTAGATCCGAGGATCTTTTGATTTGTCATTCGAGGATGACATTTCTTTTCTTCAAGTCCTTCCGAGGTTGGTCTTGTTGTTGTGGCTATTATTCGAGGATAGTAGTTCACTTTTTGAGCTTATTGATCGAGGTCAGTTTGTCTCTTTTGCAAAGTCTGTCTGAGGTCAGCTTTGTGTTTGGTTATCAGTCGAGGCTGGTATACCTTTGCGTCTCCATTTGAGGATGGTTTCGTGTTAGATCTGAGGATCTTTTGATTTGTCATTCGAGGATGACATTTCTTTTCTTCAAGTCCTTCCGAGATTGGTCTTGTTGTTGTGGCTATTATTTGAGGATAGTAGTTCACTTTTTGAGCTTATTGATCGAGGTCAGTTTGTCTTTTTTGCAAAGTCTGTCCGAGGTCAGTATTTGTTATCGATGGTTATCGCCTGCGGCCGATATACTATCGCGTTTCTATTCAAGGATGGTTTTTCGTGTTAGATCTGAGGATCCCGTATGAGTTGTCATTCGAGGATGGCATTCTTCTCAGCATATTTCCTTCTGGCTTTATTTTTGCTACCTATTCAGAGGTCAAAAAAAAATATATATACATAAATAAATAAATGGGCAGATGGCATTTCCATTACCCTCGGTGTGCAAATTTTCAGGTTTTGTTCGAGTATTCAATCACTTCATACCTTGAATGTCTAAAAGCTGTTGCAATTATTTATTCAGGTCTGCAGATGATTGAATAGGGGCAGCTGTAATACCTCAAAATTTGCCCTCTCATTTTCATGCCATTTAGCATATCCTTTCATACATTGCATTGCATTTAGATCACAATTGCATCATAAACATACATGAATATACATCTCCATTTGAGCTTTCACAGGTTGCGACTGGCCTTTATTTCTTCATGCGGCACGTGCACAATAATCTCAGAAGAAGTCAAAAGTTCTCGGTTGATTCAGAGGAGTTTAAGCTGAATATCAGTTTTATGGTGCAGTTTGCAAAAGTTGTAACTTATGCTCGGAAACTCATTTTGGCTTGAAACTCAATAGTTTAGACCGTTTCATTATTCTCTACAACTTTTGTGTTCGGCTCGGAGGCCAATTCATCAAGGAAAATGGCGGGATTTATTTGTTTCTGAAATTTCGGTTTCGCCGATTAACTGTGCTAGCGGGATTCGAGAGTTCGTAACTTCTGATTGGGTTAACATGTCTGAGAGATTCATATGCCAAAAGTTCCGTCTTGATATCCTTTCCAACTTTTGGGTTTTGGCCAAGAACTAATTCTTTGAAGAAGATCTCAGAATGTGCGAGTCTTTAGAGTCGACATAGTGAAAAACAGTGCTGAACCGGTGAGTTTTGAACACTAAAAAATTCATAACTCTTGGCTCGTTCATCGAATTGATGTCTTTTCGGTGCCTAAAATTCCGTTTAGATGTTATCTTCATTATGTGAATTCAGTTTGGGTTAGGTCCGAGCGGAAGGATCTCGAAAATGCGAATTACCAGTAAGGTTCTTTGATGCAGTGCACTGTCTGTCAGATTTTGTAAAATTCATAACTCGGTCAATTTTCATCGGATTTCACCCGTTCTTGAAGAGTTGGTTCACAAATTTTATCCTCTTTAAGTTCAAATACAAACGCGAGTTCGAACGGTACTCCAAAGATTGACGTTTTGGTTTATTTCACAAAACTGAAGTGCTGAACCGAAGAAAAATGCTGAAAGTGGTTTCACGAGAAAATTCATATCTCCCTCGTCGTTTGTCCGGTTGAGCTTACATTTTAACACCAGGTCACTGACTCATAGATCTACAACTTTTCTGACAAAGTCGAGTCGAGATTATGCTCCGAAGAGGTTGACCTCGTCACATTTTTGAGTAGCGGACACCAAATAAGCCGAAAAAACAACTTATTCAATGACATCTTGCAGCTTAAACGTATCGATCGCACTTGATTTTGATCGTATGACGTTCGTTCTTTTTGCGTTGCAACCGTGATTCAGAGGCGGACGGTATTGTGAAAGGCTCAGAGTCGAAATTTCTTGCCGAAGATATTGTTATTTTCACTTAAGCCGAAATTCTACCTTTTGCCTTTCATTTTACACTCCACTATATATTCTTTTGACCCACAATTTGTCTCATAACTTCAATCATAATTTACAAACACCAAAAAACTCTCACAAACTCTCTCTAAAGGATCAAAGTTCATTCTCTCAATTCTTTCTCAAGAACACAACAACAACTTCATCAAGAACTCAAGAACACAACAATTCCGATCAAGCTTCCGGTAGCCGAGCCGCCACGAACCACCACCTCCGGTCAACTTCACCACCGTAAGACCACCATCTTCCGCCACCGGCAACCGCGCGGCCTCTCCTCCTCTCCTCCATTCATGATCGCGTCTCACTTCCTTCGGATTCGCAATTTCTTCGTCGATTCTTCATTCGGTAAGCTTCTTAAACTTTAATTCATGAATAATTGTTGAATTGTTTCTTGAATTGAATTTTGAAGTTGAATTAATCTTGTGGAGATTATGTGCATTGATTCATGATTTGATTATTGATTGATTCTTGATTAATTTATCCTAATAATTGTTGTGGTGCATGATTGAAAAGGCTTGGTAAAGTTGACAAAGATTAATCGGTGAATGTTAGGTGTTTGACAAAATTCCTAAGAGAGCTAATTATTATGACTTGATATTGATTGAAGTGCTTGACTTTTAAATTCATGTTTGTTTCAATGTGCAAATTTGAAATAGGATAGGTTGAGTCTTAATTGTTGATGTTGTTCATGTGTCGCGTGTCGAGAATATGTTTTGGTCATAACTTCCTAACCGTAGCGCGTTTTTGCGAATGTGAATAGTGTAAATTGACTTTGTTGATTATTTCGGAGCCATTGGTGAACTTTTTAGTCGATTTCGGACAATTTTTTCCGGCTATTTTGCTACTGCCAGCCGACGAAATCGGCCAAAAAGTATCACTTCCAAGCGGAATTTTCAAAAACCGATTGTATATTTGAATCCGTTGGCACGTTTGCAAGTTACCATGCGATTTTCGTTCAATTCCGAGTCGGTGATTTTTGACGCGTTTTTTCGTTTTAAAGCTTTTTAAGTTCGGTTTGGTGCGATTTTGATGCATTGATCTTGTTTTGACTTGTACTTATGTTTGTTGATCATTTGCCATTCATTGCATGTAAATTTGTTCGATTCCGGTTTGAGTTTGCATGTTGTTTATGTTAGAGCATAAGTGTTGCCCCGTTTTGAAACGTAAATTTCAATGCATGTCCATGACTCATATATTCATATTTCTACTTGATTTGGAGTTGTGAGGCATAGGTGCAATTTCCGGTTGCACCTCTTTTTGGTTTCTAATGCGTTTGTTGAGTTCATGCAAGGTTCTCGCAAAGATCTTAACGACGGTCGTTTGGTTGGTATTCCACTTTATTTGTGGGATACCTTTGGATTCAAATGATATTTTGTATCGTTGTTTTTGTTTCGATTATGGGGAATCTTCACAAAGAAATTATGGAAGATGAGCATTTATTTTGCTCATGGGAGATTACAAGGCTTGGCTTGAAGTTTTTTTGGATTTCTTTTATGTGAAAGAATCGGCACTTCGACCAAGTAAGTAATCTCGATTATCTACTTTAATGCATCATTCTAGTTGTATGCAACTTAGGATCATATAACTTAAGGTGCATACTGAGCCCTCCCACCTGAGGCATTGGATTTATTTGTGATATATATTGATATGTGTCGATTTCGGAGTTTAGGGATTAGGTTACGGATTAGAGAATTCGATTCCTTTCACTTCCCCTTAAAATCCACTTTTTTGCCCGTTTCGTCGCAATTATTAAAAATATTTTTAAGTGAGATAAAATTCTGGAAAAATTCATGAGGGATCCTTATCCTCTTAATTAATTTTTCATATTTTTTGTTTCCAGATTTGGGTGGTTTCAATATTTTATTTGGATTTTAGATCATAAGCTGTCCCAAAAAGGAAGGTTTTGGCATAAGGGACCGAAATCGATTTTTCCCCATAGGTGTGAGACCTATTTTTTGTGTATGATTAATCACTGTAATTTGTGACATTTTGATGCTCATTAGGCATTTTTTTCATAATTTTTAGTGCCCTTTTTGATCCACTTTGTGGAGTTGTTTTTGGTGATCATGCTTTGTCACCTTGCTAATAAAGGAGTTTGTTTTGGCACTTTGGTGCATAATTTTGTAGAATCCTTTTGTACCATGTAATATAATCACTATATCATTCCAGGGATTTAATTTCATAATTTTTAAAGGCTTTTTGCTATTTTTCCATGTCACCTAGATCCTAGGTTGATTCATGTGTTTATGTGTCGCATAACCTAAATGTTAAGAAGGCATTCATGCCATTTTCTTGAGGGAATTTTTGGTAGCTTTTAGGAGTCGATTATAGGTCATTTGTATGTCTTTAATTCCAGTCATAGGTCATTTTTTGAACCACACTCATTTGGTTTGGTTTGGTGCTTTAAAGTGCATACTTATGTGAACTAACTTTAACCTAAATTAGTTTCTCTTCTCCTCTAAATAATAACTTGAATTATGTGGAAATCATTAATGCCTATTAATGCATTCTAATTTCATCTCATACCTTGTATTATACTGACCCATAATTATTTCATGCATATTCACATGTCGTTCATCTTTAACTTTCATCATGTGCGATCTCATGCGATTTTTGCTCGTTTCTTCTCATATCTTCTTCTCATTGCTCCATATGCCTAATCCATTGCATCCATGATTGTATATTCATTCATCCATCTTCATAAACATTCACTACTGACTTTTATGTTCATTTCATGTATTAATTCATGCTTGTAAGCCATACGCGTTCATACTTCATCCATAAACCCTAACTTGCATTTAGGTGAACTTAGGTGAACTTTTTGTACATAGTTTGACATAGTTTGAATTTGTGAGGTATCCTAGCATACTTAGGGACCTATATCATGTAGCTACTGACTTTAGAAGTCATGTGACCTTTAGGTACCATCACCTTTAGACTTAGGTCTTATTTTGAACCCTAGTTCCATTCTAGGACGTTTATGGTACTTAATCGCTTTCATGCTTCGCTTTTACTTTCAATATGCATTGTCATTCTAACTTTTGTTTTGTGGGGGGAAGATTGAGGTAAGCATTACTTCATTCCTATCTCTTATGCATTTTAATTGTGTTTGCCGTAGCACTTGGTGCTTGCTTATAGGTTTTCCCTTTCTTTAGAAACAACTTACCTTCCTTAGGAAGTAAGTTGATTTCTAAGTTCTATTTTCTTCTTTTCTTTTCTTCCTTAGGATTAGAAAACCACACTAACCATTAGGATCTCCCTTTTGCATATACGAAAATTAGGGTTGTGTCTTAGTTCCCATTAGATTTTGTCCTTTTGCAATTTGAGTCATTCTCTTCTCATCTTCAAACAAAATCCAAAAAAACACTTAACAAATAAATGAAAGGATCCTTTGTGTATAGCCTTATTCCATGAAGCACTTGCATTCATTCCATCTTGGAGTGGTGTAAGCTCGTCTATCATGATGTACAAGTTTTATCAAAGGATTGTTTCATAAAACAAATAAATTCAAAATACTTCTTATAAAAGACAAAAACAAATAACAAGCGACTATCCTGCGGGAACTTCTTTTCTCATCTCATTCACTCACAACGCGAACTCGCGGCGACTTGTCTCACATGCAAGACGGTAAACGCACTCGTACCAGACGAGCCTGCAACACCTGAGCATAGACATACGCAGTTCCAGCATAAAAAAACACAAACAAATAGTTCCCGCCTAGGTTAGGCGAACTACGTCGACTCTGATCCTCATTATCCCGATGAGGTACGTAGGCAGCGGGGTAGGGCCCGTTCGAGCACATTCTTTATTTTCCCTACATTTTCCCCATTCTTTAGTTTAGTTTTCATTTTCAGTTCCCTTTCTCATTTCTCATTTCCATTCCAGTTAGCGGTTTTATTCAGCAGCAGTTATGCTTTTATCACCCTTTGAAACAAACAAGCAAGCGTGGATCCCGTCGGGTACGGCGGACGGATTGGGGTGCTAATACCTTCTCAATTCGTAACCGACTCCCGAACTCAGATCTTTGGTTCGCAAGGCCTTGTCCTTTCCTTCTTCCTCAGGTTTGTGCAACATTACCTTTCCCATTCATTCGGGATAAAAATGTCTGGCTGGCGACTCTAACCTTTCCGCGCCACTTTCGCGTTTGTACTAGGATGAAAATCCCGGGAGCGACAGAAGTACTGGAAAACTCATTCTCATTAATATCAAAAGAGAGGATTACAATTTTGAAGTACAAGTTTCAGCAATCCTAATACATGAGAAAGAAGAAAACTAAGCATATGAGATCACATATGATGAAACCTCAAAACCAAGTTGGTACTTCATACAGAACCTTTTGATCTCTTTCTTGTAATTGAAACTCCACATCTTCTTTATCCTTCACAAGCTGATCCACAATAGCCTTCCATGCACCAGAAGTGGGAGGAATAACAAATGAAGTACTAGAGGAAAATAAATTCTCTCGTACTCTCGACTTCTTCGTGACACGTCACTCAAGTAGCTTGATTAGATCATATTTCTCTTTTAATTGCTCTTGCATAATTGACTTCTCAAGTAACCAAGCTTCTTTCTCTCATTTCATCTTGTCCAACTCTTCTTGAAGTGCAACCTTCTCATCAAGAGGACGAAGAAAAGATGATAAAGGAAAAATGGGAAACAAAGGTTCCTCAAGCAAATAAGGCATCTTAAGCTTTCCAGCTCTAGATCGAACCCATTGAATATAACACTTTGAAGGAGCATAATGTTGTCTTCCCAACTGACCATTCTCTTTCTTGTGAACATAATGCCAAGAACGTGTGATCCTTTTCTTCATCTCTAATTGGTCTATATCATTAAGAAAGAAGAAACTCGACAATGAAATATTGCTTGGTATCTCCTTCAAGCAATACCCAAATTTTCGTCTAGAAAGAATAGGGTTGTAACTAATTCCACCACGCGTACCAAGAAGAGGTTCATTGGGAAACTCTCCACAACCATCAATAAGCACTCCGATATCCTAACATGAGCTATACCAATTCATATTAGCATGAGTTTGAGACATAAGTATCTAATACCATATTCGCTTCTCTCTATTCTCAGTGAAGACACTAGAATTTGGTAGGTGCAAAATAAACCACATATACATAAGAGGCGCACAACAAACAATCTCTCCATCACCTTTGGAAGTTCTATGGTGAATAGAATGATACATGTCTCCAAGCAAAATAGGCATAAGATTTCTCTTCAAGAATAACTGAATAACATACTCATCCACAACACCATCTAGGTTGAGAAACAACATAATACCGTAGATGAGCAAAGCGAGAATGGCCTTGAATGCATCTCTATTACCCATAATGAGAGAAGTAGATGTTTTCCCCATTAATAACTTAGCATTTCACTACTATAAAATTCGCATTTAATGACACCAGGTTTACAATGGATTCGTATCCCACTGTTGTAATAAGTTAAATTTTTTGCAGCTGATTTTTAACGCCATATTCAACGACGGTTAAATTTAAAACTGTTGTAATACATATTGTGACAAACATCGATTCCCAGCAAGTACATTTTTTTCCATTTGTTTAAATTTTAAATATATATTTTATTTTATTTTATAGTATTGTTATGTTGACTTTAACCTCAAAACACAACATTCATATTTGTTTTTCTATTTTTAAGTGAAAGACAATATTTTGATCAAAACTTCTTTAAAATACATCTTTGTTTTTTGATTTTCAATTAATTCATTTTTTAGTGTTAACCTCTAAACTTCATTTTAAAATATATATATATATATATATATATATATATATATATATATATATATATATATATATATATATATATATATATATATATATATATATATATATATATATATATATATATATATATATATCAAAGAAAACTTCATTATAATTCTAGAAAATAAGATTACATATTATCAATTGTCATAGCCCATAGAAACAAAAACATCTTCCCAATAAGGGACTCTCTCCTCACTCCCCTCATCAGAATTATAAAAAAAGTTCTCCTCTGCTTCTTTGTCTTCTTCTTCTTCTTCTTGGTCTTCCTCACCCTTAAGGTTGTATCCCTGACAACCATGGATCCAGATGGTGGATCTTCCTCATCTTGCCTAAGACGTTGTTCATTTGCGACCTCATTTGTGATGTTTGTATTAGCATTGTCATTTGTTGAACTCATTTTTACAAAGAATGTATAATTAAGAAATGTAAAACCGTCTATTTATAGATGAGGTTGAAAATGAAAAGTCTGATATTTAAGTGTTTGCAATAATGATAGATATGGTTGATATTCTCGAACGATATTTTTTGAAAAACGGAGAAAATCATAAATCATTATTATACTTGGGATGAGAGTTTCTCTCTCCGGGAAGAGAAAATGTTGTGATATTAAAAGGGGTATCGCTACGGGGTTCTTATATTTAACTGTTGTGATATATTATGTAAAATTGATAAAAAATTATTGCCAGGAATCGAACCTTGTACCATATAAAAGGGGTATCGCTACAAATCTTATATTTAACCATTGTGATATATTTATAATAAAAATAATGTATCATTACAGTTGTTAGCGTTAACCGTTGTGAAATATTTACCCATATAAGTTAGTTAAGTGACTCATTGTCACCGTTTCATTCACAGTGAAACCCTAGCACCCATTTTTCCTATTGCGCTTCATACATTAAGGTATTCTTCTTCTTCCATTTATATATTTACATATTTCCCATTAAGATATTCCTCATTATATGTTTTGTTGCAAGTTTTTTATTATTCTTCTTCTTTCATCTTAGGCAATAAACTTCGTCTAGTTTTAGAAACAATGAAAAGGAATATAAGAAGTATGAAGCTTTTGTGTAAGATTCTTCCTCTTTGTATTTCTTTTTCATTGCTTCACAAACTAGAAGAACATGGTGATAAGGTACATATTTTTTGTGTAGCTATGGAAAATAAGGTATTCTTCTACTTAGGCTTACAGTCCCACTTCTTAGGATTTTATTTCAACTTTTGCTGGTTTTGTTTTGAATACTAACTAATTTCCTTGTTTGAAATAGCTGAAGCTGTATAGTAAAAATGATACATGGTTATGATGATGGTGGTATAAAGAATGCATGAGTTGATAAGAAGTATGGAGCTTCATATTTTTTTAGAATCTACAAAAAAGAATACAAGAAGTATGAAGCTTTTTATTTAGGCTTCTTCATCATGTATGCCTTCTTGTAGAGTCTAAAATTAAATGAACATGGTGGATGATGATAGTGGTAGCAATCTTATAGTATGAGTTTTTGAGGTACATATATATGAAAATAAGGTATTCTTCTACTTCAATCTTTTTTAGATAGTTCCCATTTTCTCGTTTTTTTCATGTTCTTTTTGTTGATTGTTCTCATTTTTTCGGATTTGTCTTCTCGTTTGTGCAGCTATGTGTAGTAAACAAGGAAACAACTGGGGCTGCAAATCTTACCTAGTTTTAGAAACAATAAAAAGAAGTATATGAAGTATGAAGTCATTGTGGTTAAGAGGTATGCTCTCTTGTAACAATTTAATATAGTCTGTGATAAATTATAGTATCTAGTTTCGGTGTATGATATTGTTTGAGTTTATTATATTCTATATAGATTATTTGTTTCACTAATATGCCTCACTTAAAATACATTCATTTAAATTGAGGTAGATACTTATAATGTATAAATTAAGTTATATTTGAAAACTAAGTTAAACAAACCATTGTTGTTTTTGGATTGACATGCTTCTCATTGTTCATCTCACGTTGTTTACATTTATTATGGTATAATGATCAAACACCTTTGATGCAACGTTGAATTCATTTATAGTTAAATTTCCATAAGAAAATTTGATCGGATAGTCCACCTCCTCCTCCTCATTGATAATCGTAAAACTTTTTGGTATAAAAATTACGATAATAAGTGAGGATGATAAGATAGACTATCCGATCAAATTTTCTTATGAAAAATTAACTATAATCGAATTCAGCGATGCATTTAAGGAGGCAGATCATTATACCATAATATATATAAACAACATGAGATGAATGACGAGACACGTACAATTCAAAAACAATAATGGTTTGATTAAATTGATTTTCAAGAATAGTTTAATTTTTCAGATTATATACTTCTTCGTCAATTTGAATGCCTATATATCTTTAATGAGGGGTATAGTAAACAAGAAATTTATATAAAATATAATAAACCATGTGTCTTTCACAACGGTTATCTATTCTAACTGAGGCTAAAAGTAATTTTTGTTTTTGTATAAATTTGCCACTGATGGGTTTCAAATCCAGTATCTAAGAGTATATATCACAACAATTTGCAAGCATAACCGTTGAGATATGTGGCGCGCGTCATGGATTACAACAATAGTTTCCAGACCGTCATTGTAAGTACATTATATACAACAACACTCTACATAACAGCGCATGCGCAGACGTCATTACATAGCTTTCCCAATCGTTGTTACCTGAGTTTTCCGTAGTAGTGTTGATACCACGAACATCCCCTTTAGGAACAAACCTTCCTTTAAGATCAGATTCCTTAAGACAAATAGTCTTGGCAATAACTTTGAGCATAAACTCCTCCTCTAATTCACTGAAAAGAAACTCCTTGTCCAGAATCGGGAAATCCATCCAATAAAAATACTCTTCCATGGTCGGCACAAGCTGATAATCAGGAAAGGTGAAACAGTAATGCAAAGGATCATAGAACTGAACCAAAAGAAGATGCATCTTGATGGTATAGGTAGTACCAATCAATCCTTTTAAGCATTCTTTCAACCATGCACTCCCATGAGATTTATTAAAATGGTATTTGTAATACCTCAAAATTTGCCCTCATTCTCTTTACCTTAATTGGCTTATCGCTTTGCATTCCATTTGCATATTCCACTAGGTCATTAACATTCATAATCAGGCATTTCATTGATTCCTATGGCATGTGATCGACGCATTCCTTTGTGATTTGAATTTTCTATTCATAAGTGGTTTATCCGGCTATTGCACTCAATTTGAGCGGTTCAAGGGTTCTCATATATGGTATGGCTTTGTTGATGGTGTTAATCAATTGAAAAATGGTGTTCAAGGTTTCATATCAAAGGTATTATGATATTCATGGTACAAAAGATTTAACGGCGGACTCGTGTGACAATCAGATCATTATGGTTCTCTTGGTTGTCCGATGACGAGAGTACAAGTTCGTGAGGTTTTAGATTGAAGTTGATTGAAGCTTGTGGATTAATTAAAAATACAATTTTGATATGGTTTGAGTGTTTGAGGTGATGTAAACAGGTTAAGTCGAATCGTAGGGATTAAGTGAGATTCGAAGATATGAGTTTATTGAAACCACACCCTATCCAAACGATTATGTCATACCCATTTCAAATACAATTCATATTCACTTTCCATATCCAGTTTTCAATTCAACTCAATCCATTTAATCGGAATTCAATCTCATTACCACTTTCAAGTTTTGATTATCAAAATCTTTTCAAACCCATTTTTCTTAGCCCATTCCAAATCCAAATCAATGTGTCCAAAAATCTTTTTTCACCCAATAATCTTTTTTTTATATCTCATTAAAACCCATTAAACCAAACATTCTTTAGTTAGCCCATTTAATTAAAAAAACCACATTCAAATATCCAAGTTCATTTAGTCGAAGTCAATTTAATCCATTTCCATATTCATACTCAATTCGCTTGATATTCCAATTTTCATATTCCATATTCTATTTCCTTTTCCATTAAAGTCCAATAAAGTCTTGTCCCAAATTGCATTTTAAATTTAATTCCAAAATCCCCTAATATAAAAAAAAACATTATTTTTGTCATTAATTAAACTTTCTTTGTCCAACTTATGGATAACATAAGAATTCAAGGAGAAAAAATGATGATGCAAAGGGTTTCAAAAATAGATTGTTAGTGACAATAGAAAATGGGCAACTGAAACTGATAACAGAAAAAAAAAACTGAAATTCAGTGATAAGCTAGAAAAATTAATACTCAAAGAAATCCATAACATTTTTTTTTAGGACAAAAAATTCAGTTATAACAGAAATCAGTTACAGTCCATAAGAGAAGTTGGAAGAGATGGATATGTACAACTCTTATCAGAATTAAGGGAGATTAGAGGATTGACAGAAAAACAAATAAAAAAAACTCAGCAAGAATCCTTCAAATTCCTGCCCCTACATATTCTCTCAACCTTCATCACCAACTTCAGGAGGAGAACTTCATCTTCACTTAACACCATTCATCACACTCCACCAAAATCTTCAACCAAGCTTCATCAATCTCCAAGTCTTCACCAACCTTCCTCTCAATTAACCTTCAATCAGTGGCAACATCACTTTCAATAACTGCCATCAATTCTCCTCATCAACCAACATTCTTCAACACTTCTTCAAGCTTCTTTCTGCAAAAAAATCAATACAAACAATATCAATGCACCAGAAAAAAAACGGATAGAAAACGGGACTCAAAACCGTGAGTCTTCACCAACCATAACCATAACTAAACCTTCAACCTGCACTTTCTTTCATCAATCCAATCTCCAATCTCTCATCACCATCAATCTTCAAAAAAATAACTCCATACCTCTTCACCGTTTTCAATCATCGGCAAGAACTGAACTCAGAAAGAAACTCTCTTCTGATCGCTCTACTCCTCAACCTTCAAATCCTTCATCATCATTATCCTACGCTCGGAATCTTCAACATTGATCAAGCAGCAAAACTCATCACCGAAACAATCGCAATGGTTCTTCAATCATCATCTTCACCGCAACTTCATCTTCAATCAACGACCTGCAATAACCAGAACGTAGATTCATCAGCGACCATAACCAAAATCAGACCTGCAATAACCAGAACACAGAATCACCCATACCTGTAAATCAAGATTCAGTATCGTCAATGCTTCGTATCGATCCACCGACATACTTCAAGAGCACGAGTCACCACGAATCTCATCAACAACAATTTTACCAGAAGAAGAAGAAAAAGGTTAGTCAATTTGCATCAAGAAATCAGCACAACTTCAAAGAGTCAGAGATGAAATTGGATCGAGAGCAAGAAGCGGAGATACCTGAGAATTGAGACACCATTTCCTCCACCACGCGAGCTGCACAACCTTCGACACGATACGATTTGATTTCCAGACAAACTGAGGGGAAACAGTTGAGTTTCGGTGCCGATTGGAGTCAGAAGTGGTCGTCGGTGCATGTGAGGACAGACGGAAATAACGACGGCGAGATTGAGTTGCTCTTAGACGACGAGGTTTGAGTTGTTCGTCGACGGCAAGGCTTCGGGTTATTCTGTGACAGCGGCGAGGTTATGTTGTACTCCGACGGTGAGGTTCTTTGAGAGGGGTGAGTGCGTACGCGGTTGAATGAGAAGAGGCTTCGTGTTTCCCTTGGTATTGGATGGCGGCGAATTTGATGAAGAAGAAGGAGAAATTTCATAAAAGAAGAGAAGAAGACGCACGATTTTGCGATGTACCAGGAGAGCACCGATTCAAGCTAAGGATTGCTCGGTTTCATCCTTTCCTTCGTTCATCCGTAACGGAGCCTAGATTAGGTGTTAGGTCAAAGATTTTGTCGTAGAGGATTCAAGCAATTCATTCGGGGTGTTTGAATGTTTATTGGTGGTTTCAGGGAGAACGAAGTGGAAGAAATTTTCGCGGCGATCTTGGAAGAGAGGATGAACACCGTAAGGCCGTAACGGAGAGGAGATGATAGAAAAGTATGGTGGGTACACGCTCTTCGCGGGGTAAATGGTGTAGTTGAGGTCGAACAGAAGGGAGAAGTTGACGGCGAGGTCCGGTGGTGATGATGAATCAGCGGGGTCCGGTGGTGATGATGAATCGGCGGCGCCGTTTGAGAGGTTAGGAAGATGATGTTCTGAGTGTATCAAGGCCTCTTCATAACTTTGTTCTCTTCAGAATTAGGTCAAGCCATATTGGGCTAGGATTGGGCCCAGATTTACACCATGGAATTGATATCAACACCGCCAGATTTGTTGTGTACACCTTCCCTGCGGGTGTCAAAGAGAATGGGCTTTGGGCCATATTTGCTAGCTGCAGACCACAATTCCCGTTGCACCTCCCTGTTTTCTTTATTATTAACTTTTCTTTTTTAGAAGTTTGTTAATTGTTTTTTTGTTAATCGCGTTTAATCTCTTGTAATTAATTTTTGTTAATCAACGTCTCGATTAATTTTATGATAAATTTAATTAGGATTTTATTCATAATTTTAATCATGATTGTGAAATAATTTTGCATTAAAGTGTTCATGAGGTTTTTGATCGATATTGATCGATTTCGATTATGATGGATCTTCACAAAGTGGTTATGGAAGAGGAGCATTTATTTTGCCCCTGGAAGATTACAAGACCTTGCTCGGAGTTTTTTTGGGATTTCTTTTATGAATAATCGTCACTTCGATCAAGTAAGTAATCTCGATTCTCCACGATTACGCATCATTTTAGTCGTATGCGGCTTAGGATCATATAACTTAAGGTGCATACTGAGCCCTCCCACCTGAGGCATTGGATATATTTGTGATTTTTGATGATATGTATCGATTTCGGAACTTAGGGATTAGGTTGCGAACCATTAGGATCGATTCCTTTCACTTCCCTCAAAATCCACTTTTTTGTCCGTTTCGTAGAAATTATTAAAAATAGTTTTAGGTGGGATAAAATTCTGGAAAAATTCATGAGTGATCCTCATCCTCTTAATTAATTTGTCATATTTTTTTTTTCCAGATTTGGGTGGTTTCGATATTTTATTTGGATTTTAGATCATGAGCTGTCCCAAAAGGGAGTGTTTTGGCATAAGGGACCGAAATCGTTTTTCCCCATAGGTGTGAAACCTATTTTTTGTGTATGATTAACCACTGTAATTTGTGACATTATGATGCTCCTTAGGCTTTTTTTTCATAATTTTAGATGCCCTTTTTGATCCACTTTGTGGAGTTGTTTTTCGATGATCACGATTTATTACCTTGCTAGTCAAGGAATTGTTTTGGCATTTTGGTGCATGATTTTAAGGAATACGTTTGGACCATGTGAGATAATAACTATATCATTCCAGGGATTTAATTTCATAATTTTTAAAGCCTTTTTGCCATTTTTCCATGTCATCTAGACCCTAGGTTAGTTCATGTGTTTATGTGTCGCATAACCTAAATGTTAAGAAGGCACTCATGCCATTTTCTTAAGGGGATTTTTGGTAGCTTTTAGGGGTTGATTATAGGTCATTTGTATGTCTTTAATTCCAGTCATAGGTCACTTTTTGAACCATACTCATTTGGTTTGTTTTGGTGCTTTAAAATGCATACTTATGTGAACTAATTTTAACCTAAACTAGTTTCTCTTCTCCTCTAAATAATAACATTAATTATGCGTAAATCATTAGTGCCTATTCATGCATTCTAAGTGCATATCATACCTTGTATGCTACTGACCCATAATCATTTCATGCATATTCACATGCCATTCTTCCTTAACTTTCATCATGTGCGATCTTATGCGATTTTTGTTCGTTTCTTCTCATATCTTCTTCTCATTGCTCCATATGCCTAATCCATTGCATCCATGATTGTATATTCATTCATCCATCTTCATAAGCATCCACTACTGACTTTGATGCTCATTTCATGTAGTAATTCATGCTTGTAAGCCATATGCATTCATACTTCATCCTTGAGCCCTAATTTGCATTTAGGTGAACTTAGGTGAACTTTTTGTACATAGTTTGACATAGTTTGAATTTGTGAGGTATCCTAGCATCCTTAGGAACCTATATCATGTAGCTACTGACTTTAGAAGTCATGTAACCTTTAGGTACCTTCACCTTTAGACTTAGTTCTTATTGTGAACCCTAGTTCCATTCTAGGACGTTTAGGGTACTTAATCGTTTTCATGCTTTGATTTTACTTTCAATATGCATTGTCATGATAACTTTTGTTTTTGTAGGGGGGAAGATTGAGGTAAGCATCACTTCATGCCTATCTCTTATGCATTTTAATTGTCTTTGCCTTAGCACTTTGTGCTTTGTTCATAGGTTCCCCTTTTGTTCTTTAGAACCAACTTACCTTCCTTAGGAAGTAAGTTGATTTCTAAGCTCTTTTTTCTTCTTTTCCTTTTCTTTCTTAGGATTAGAATACGTCATTAACCATATGATCTCCCTTTTGTATATGATAACTAACTTAGGGTTGTGTCTTAGTCCCCGATTAGCTTTGACCTTTTTCCACTTGAGTCATTCTTTCTCATCTCATGAAGAAAAATAATAAAACACTTAATGAAAACCGAACAATCTTGTACGACACGAGACTTTGTTGCGGAGTGTTTATACGCGTCCTGTTTCGGGGCGAGGTGTAAATGCTTCCCGCGATGGATAGGTCTTAGTACAAGACAGTTCACAAACAAATTCAAAATACTTCTCTTAAAAGACAAAAAACAAATAACAAGCGACTATCCTGCGTGAACTTCTTTTCTCATCTCATTCGCTCACAACGCGAACTCGCGACGACTTGTCTCATTTTCAAGACGGTAAACGCACTCGTACCAGACGAGCCTGCAACACCTGAGCATAGACATACGCAGTTTCAGCATAAAAAACACAAACAAATAGTTACCGCCTTAGTTAGGCGAACTACGTCGACTCTGATCCTCATTATCCCGATGAGGTACGTAGGCAGCGGGGTAGAGCCCGTTCGAGCACATTCTTTATTTTCCCTACATTTTCCCCTTCCTTTCCATTTTCTTATTCCTTTCTCATTTTCATTCCATTCCAGATAGCCATTATTTCATTTCAACAGCATATTATTTCTCACCCTTTGAAACAAACAAGCAAGCGTGGATCCCGTCGGGTATGATGGACGATCTGGGCTGCTAATACCTTCCCAGGTCGTAACCGACTCCCGAACTCAGATCTTTGGTTCGCAGGACCTTGTCCTTTCCTTCTTCCTCAGGTTTGTGCAACATTACCTTTCCCATTCATTCGGGATAAAAATGTCTGGCTGGCGACTCTACCTTTCTGCGCCACTTTCGCGTTTGTACTAGGATGAAAATCCCGGGAGCGACAGTATTGACACGTCCTAATTTTTAATGACAATCATAATCATCTGTATAAACGACAGTTACCTATACTTTTTTAATCTTCTACAAAATAAATCCGATTGTATATATAATTTCAGAGAATGTTAATGCATATTTTAAAAATTAGATGGACGTGTCAATATAATTTTAAGGGTTAATAGTCATTTATCTCTGCAATATAGAGGTGTTTTGATTTACCCCTTTTAAAAAAATTAGATTACCCCCTTAAAATTTTAAAATTCTAAATATTTTATCTCCTAGTTAAAAAATCACCCCGAAAAAATATTTTATTTATTTATTCCCTTGGTTATACTCAAGGGTAGGGGTGGCAAAACGGGCCCGGCCCGCGGGAAAAGCCCGTTTTACCCGTCATTTTTTGCGGGCCGAGCCTAAATATTGAGCCCGCGTATGTAAGTATGCACGCCCCGCACCGCACCGCAAAAAAACGGGGCGGGTGCGGGTAGCCCGCGGGTATTAGTTTAAAACACATAATATCAATTTATGGCCCATGATCATAAAGTCCATAGTGCATCTTTTTTTGTTGTAGAGAATTTGGAGACTTTGATGTTAGATTAAACTTATTTTCTATCTTTTGTTGAAATTGTGGTGTTGAATTTGTGGTGTAAAACTTTAATTTTTGATGAATTTGTGTTGTTGAACTTATGTTGAATTTGTAATATTTAAGGTTTGTTAAATTTAATTATTAAATGTAGGATAATAATCGTATTTTATTTTTATTGGTAGTATTAGGATTTATGAGTTTTTTTTTATTATATCATGAGTGAATTTTAATTTTTTTTTTCTTTTAAAATGAATAACGGACATGCCCATCATTAAATGGGGCGGGCCTAGAAAATGAGCCCGCCACCCCTACTCAAGGGGATACCAAAAAGATATCAGGAAAATATTCATATTTTTAAGGGGGTAAATTAAATTTCAATATTATAGAGTGACTATTAATCCTAATTTTAAAAGAAATGAATGAAAAATAAGTGAAATTTGCCCCCTTATTTTAAGTGTACCTTGCAAAATTCTCTATTCTAATAAATAATAATCCTAGTGACAAAAATTTGACTTATGTTTTGATAACATAGGCACTAATGCGAGGTTTGAAAGCGATATCATGTACACACCCAAGTCTTCATCTTTTCCACCCAAACGTAGAATCCTTTGTATGGAATAACCTCATTCGATTTCGAGTCACACTCAAATCCAAACTTCAACATTCCCCACTCTCTCTCTACCTTCGCATGCGCTCCCATGCCGTAACTCCCGATCTTCATACTTTCCCTTTCCTTTTTCAATCCTTCAATGCCCATTCTCATCTCTCCCATGGACTCCAACTTCATGCCCAAGTCTTTCTCTTTGGTCTCTCCGATGACCCTTTTGTTCAAACATCCCTCATCAATATGTACTCTTTATGTGGTAGCGTATCTTTTGCACGCCAAGTGTTTGATGAAATTCCGCAACCGGACTTGCCATCTTGGAATACTATCATCCATGCGAATGCGAGGGTTGGTATGATTCATATTGCGAGGAAACTGTTTGATTGTATGCCGCAACGAAATGTGGTATCTTGGAGCTGCATGATTCATGGTTATGTGAGTTGTGGGGAGTACAAAGCTGCACTTTCTTTGTTTCGTAATTTGCAGGTGATGGAGGGTCATAGAATTAGGCCTAATGAGTTTACATTGACATCTGTGTTATCGGCTTGTGCACGGTTAGGTGCGCTGGAACACGGTAAATGGGTTCATGCTTATATTGACAAATCAGGGATTAAAGTTGATGTTGTTTTGGGGACTGCTTTGATTGACATGTATGCGAAATGTGGGAATATTGAAAGGGCTAAATGCATATTTGATAATATGGGTCATGAAGGGAAAGATGTAATGGCTTGGAGCGCTATTATTGCTGCCATGGCCATGCATGGACTTTCAAAGGAATGCCTTGAAACTTTTGAAAGGATGATAAATGACGGGGTGTGGCCAAATGCTGTGACTTTTGTGGGTGTTCTTTGTGCTTGTGTACACGGTGGATTAGTTAGTGAAGGGAATGAATATTTCAAGAGGATGACAGAAGAGTATGGTGTTAATCCTTTGATACAACATTATGGTTGCATGGTTGATCTATACAGTAGAGCAGGTCGAATTGGAGATGCTTGGGATATTGTGAAATCAATGCCTATGGAACCTGATGTGATGATTTGGGGAGCTTTGCTTAGTGGAGCTAGGATGCATGGTGACATTGAAACATGTGAAATTTCAATAAAGAAACTCATTGAGTTGGACCCTAAAAACAGTGGTGCCTATGTGCTTCTTTCAAATGTGTATGCAAAGCTGGGTAAGTGGAAGGAAGTGAGACATTTGAGAGATCTTATGGAAATGAGGGGTGTCAAGAAAGTCCCGGGGTGCAGTTTGGTTGAGATAGACGGTGTTCTTCACGAGTTTTCTGCAGGGGATGATTCTCATCCAGAAACAGAAAGTATATATAGGATGGTTGATGAGATTATAAAGAGGTTGGAAAAGGATGGTTATGTACGTAACACTAACGAGGTATTACTTGATTTGGATGAGGAAGGAAAGGAGTTTGCATTATCTCTTCATAGTGAAAAACTAGCACTTGCATATTGTTTTTTGAGGACAAGCCCGGGTACTACAATAAGGATTGTAAAGAACTTGAGGATTTGTATGGATTGTCATGTTGTGATGAAAATGGCATCTAGGGAATTTAATAGGGAGATTGTTGTAAGAGATTGTAACCGTTTTCACTATTTTAAAAATGGGTTGTGCTCCTGTAAAGACTACTGGTAATAGTGTTGACATTAATTCAATATCATAAGGCATACTTTCTCGCATATGACTTTGCAGAAATTAAATAGTCAAATAAATATGTTATAGACATTGAAAATTTACATGAAATTTTGATAACCTCGAGATCTACATATGTTGATTTCATAAGAGTGCACCACAGTTCTTGCCGGCAAGGTTTGGGTCACGATTATCTGTAGGATCACTAAGGGAAATAGAGAGGAATATTTGTTAATAGCAAAAGTCTAGATTTGATGAAGAGAACTTTGAGTCAATTCAAAATTAAAAACCTCGAAGAAATTAGAGAGGAATTCGACAAAAATGGTGAAATAGGCACACAAAAAAATAGTTTGCAAAGTATTTTTGTGTAGTACCAAGAGCCTATTCACTTTTCATATTGATATGGACAATGGAGATAATGGATCTAAGAACAAGAAATAATAAAATTTAAATTTGAAAAAATATCAATGACAAATATAAATTTGACAAAATACCAATAGAAAAAGAACAGTTGTCTTAGGGCGTCTGATAACTTCTCACACACAGTTTACTAAGAATAACTCAAAATTAATGATCTTATTCGAGTTCTTATAACTACATAGTTTCCTTTCTCTATAAGTTATAAGAGTTCCCACAAAGAAAAAAAGTTATGAAACTTACTTCTAATCAGAAACACACTCAAAAAATTTATAATTCTAGATATATTTTTCAATGTCATTTAAAATTCTTTACATTTCATGTTTACACTTTTCACAAAATGTACCTTTCAAAGAATTTCTTTTTTTTCAATTCCATTTCAAGTCATTTACAATTTTATGTCATTTAAATTTTCAATCTTATACTTTAAATTTTTTCACTTTTACACTTCTTTAATTTAACTCTCATTTTATTCCATGTTATTTCCTTTCTAAGCAAACTGACCTTAAACCTTTTTAAAACTAATTTTGACCATAAAACTTGAATTTAATTCAAATATATTTTTAAAAACAACCATTAAACTCATGAACATGCTTATTAACTTGTTAGGAATCTCATACTCGCATGGTTACACATTTTTTTTTATTTCAAAATTAATTGACTTTTATTAGATAAATATACATGAAAGTAGACATAAAATCTCATTCAAGTGAATTTAGATAGATCAAGTTAAGATTGAAGTAGTATAAAAAGAAGTTTTCCAAATAGGCAATTTTTTAATTGTGGGATGATCCTTTCTTTTTTTAAGGTGGGATCTTATGCGTATTTCAAATATGTTTGGCGGGGAAGATGCATAAATCATCATGAGTTTTGATGATGCACTATGTGCATAAATGACGACTTTTAAGATTTATTTAGGACTATCTTTATATCATTTTGGCTAAATTATGCGCAGGGTCCTTTAAGTCATTTAACTGTAATAGTTTGGTCATTTATATTGTCTTAGCTACAAACGGATCCTTTAAGTTAACTAACCTCTTCAATATTACCCTTGGTCACATAATCCGTTCCAAAAAAGATGATGTGACATAAACGGTGTTGAGGTGTCCGTTACATTTGATGATTGTGTTTGTTACTTCATTTTGTCTTATTATTTTGCCAATTTCAGAATAAATTCAAGAGGTAATGCTATCGTCCCCAATTTAACCCTAATTTTTGAAGAGTTTCATCAATGGCACAATATAGCAGCAATGAAACAAATCGCAAGGTTGAGAACTCAAAATCATTAATTTCGAGTGCAACAAAATCAGGAATCGAACCAATGTGCAAGTGTGGATCCAAAGCAGTGATAAGATCAGTTAAGAAGATAGGAAGAAACTTGGGTAAGCTATTTGGGGATGCAGACACTATAAGGTATGTATGTTGTAAATAAGTTAGCTATGGTTATGATTTTTTTGTGTTGGGTTTGATCTTAATGATTTGTCTAATTTGGGATTGTTGTCAATGATTATGTTAATAGAGTGAATTTGAAAATGTTAGTTGCAATTTTTTCCTCTGGTACGAAAATCAACACAGTGATGAATGCAGGCAAGAGATACAACACAATGCATTTTCAAAATGTTCCAAATGTGACGAGAAAGATGCTCAGAAGGGATGACAACTACAACAAGGATATGATGAAGAACGTATTGAAGATGCAATTTTATGTCATAATTTGTTTAGTTTTGATTGTTGTAATGTTGGTTTGTATGTTGCTTAAAAAGTGGTGATCCTAGTTAATGGTGATGTTAGTTAGTTTTGATTGTCGTAGTGTTGGTTTGTATGATTGTTGTAAGACATAACTTTTGTTGCTTTGATGCAAAGTATATTGAGAAAATTGGAGATTATGCATTTCTGGTTAATTTGCAAACCTGTATGTTACAACTTAAAACCTGTATGTTACAACTTAAAACCTGTATGTTACAACTTAAAATAATAGAAGACCTTTATATTACAACTTAAAAAGTAGCAGCACCTTTATGTTACAACTTAAAAAGTAGTAGGACCTATTTGTTACAATTTAAAACATATATGATATGTTTTGTTACATTTTACTGAACAAAAATACAACGAAACCATGATAGAATTATGGATAGTCTTAACACAGAAACATTCAAACTGCTCATAATTGATAGCAGAATTTGTGCAAAGTCATACATAAACCAAAAGATTGTTAACAGATGTGCCAAAGATTCAAAACATGCAAAATATGTTTAGTTACAACAAACTCCCAAAATACATAATAAGGATCCAAAGAACAGACTACATTCATAACTTTCTATTTTAATTTCCTCTTATAAGGCATCTTTGGTCTCTGACTTGTTGGTGGCTGAAAGGCTGTTGTTGGTCCCTGTCCAGCCCTTCTCATGGCAAGTAACTGAGAAACTGAGATGGATCATCGTGTTTGTACTCCTTGATTTTGGGCTAATGATGATTGCCTAGTTTGAACTTTGTGATTGTGTTAAACATTAGGGGCTGCAGTGGTTTCACTTTGAGATGGGATGGTAGTTGTACTTTGGGATGTTGCACTGGTGGGAGTTTGAGATGGGGTAGTAGTGGCACTTTGGGATGATGCAGTGGTGAGAAGTTGAGATGGGGTAGAAGCAGCAATTCTAGACTGTTTTGGTGCAGAAGGACACAAGGACTTGTTATGTCCAGAAAGACCACATGATGAACATTTATTTGGCAACCCCTTTTTGGAAACATTTGACATGTCTTTCCTCTTTTCATCAAAATCTCTTTTTATTTATTTCTTTGGCCTCCCAGGTGCCCTTCTGGTTGGGGGAGGAAGAATGTCAAGATAAGGTGTCATTTGCCACAAGTTTTCTCCATTTCTTGGATAAATCAGTGGTTGGTAGCAAGCTTGGTAACATCCTTTCCTATAATAGGAAGGGATGTAATTAGTTGGGTCCTCAGATCTACTAAGGATGCAAGAAATTGCATGGTATCATAGAATTCTACTCCGCATCCAGCCCCTGCAAGAGCATCCAAACTTCTTAAGGTCAATTGTATATTTCTCACCAGTTGTACTTGTATGCCTTACCTCATACATCATATCACCTGATAACCTAAAAAAACATAAAAAGGAAGGCTGAATTACAATATATAAAGTATCTTGAGAATTCTGTTGCACAATATTCTTGATAAATTATCTTGCTATAAAGTATCTTGAGAGTTCATGCCTTCTTGCAATCACCTTCTTAATTCTTGGAAGTACAAAGTCACTATATTGTTCAATCATGGCTCTATCAGTTGCCCATTTGTCCATAAGGTAACCTCTGATCTCCTCTAACATGATTACAATTGGCTTTTTTCTTGGTCCAATTATAACACTATTAATGGTTTCAAACATGTTATTCACCAACACATCACATTTAGTGATATATTTGAATTGTGACTTACTCCAAAATCCAGGGGGATCTTCAAAAGGTGTTTGTATGCCTCCTCATTAACCTTTCTCATCTCCTTCATTTTCCTCACAAATGATTGGGGGTATGTTGCTTTGGCTGCCCTCCACATTAATTCCTTCAACTATTTTCCTGGAAACTTTTTTTTTCTGAAGTTGCTATACAAATGTCTTACACAAAATCTATGGTCAACTCCAAGTAATAACTCCCTTATTACAGGTAACATCCCTTAATCATGCAATAAACAAAGTGTTACAATTTAAAATCACTACTGTAAAGAGGACATGTTTGTTACAAAATAAAAGACTGAATGACATAAATGTTACCTTTTGCTGATCTGAGATGAAGGTAATCTTCTTGTAGATTTTTGGTCCTCCTAAGTCATTAACTAGTAGATCAAAGAGCCATGCCCAATAATCTTTAGTCTCAGCCTCAACTACAACCAATGTTATAGGCAACATCTGATCATTGGGGTCTCTACCAACTGCTGCAAGAATTTGACCCCCGTAATCACCCTTGAGTAAACATCCATCAACTCATATTATTGGTCTACAAGCACTAAAACAATTCTTGCAAGCATCAAGGCACACATAGAGTCTATAGAAACTAGGTAGTAAGGGTCTGCTAACATATTCCTTAGGTTGTTGTTCAATTTCAGTAGGTTGATATTCAGTAGCTTGGACATTCAACTAGATGGTGTTGTTTAGGTTATACCTCAATAGCTCATGTGTGTAGTCATAAAGCTTACGATATTGTTCTTTGAAGGACCCTTCAACAATACCTAGTTCTACCTTTCTTTCCATGTAAGCTTTCATCCTATTCATTCTAGCATTCAATTTCTCATGTACTTTATCATAAATTGCATTCAGTTTTACATTGGGATTAATGTTAATTGTTGAGTATAATTTCTTCCCTATCCAATTTGTATGAAACATCCTAATGTTATACTCTCTATTACAAGTGTGATTATCATTCAAAGTTCTTAACTTCCAAGTATCCTCATTAGGCAACTTAGAATACAAATCTACCCATCCACGCCCTTCCTTGCAGCCCACTCTAACCATGATCTTGTAATTCTTCAAACATCTTAAATCTCTACCATTATGAACATCATAAGTTGCAATAGCTTCCTTAAACTCCTCCTTTATTGAAAAAAAGCTTCCCAATACCCACTTATAGTCTTTAAACTTCTTAGGCATATTAAATGATGAATACTTTACCTTCCCATCCTTATATGAATAATCACTACTCATATCATTATCACTTTCTAGCTCTTTGGTTTGATAGTCGGAATCTGATAAACCACGACATACCCTCTTAACAGTACTCCTTTGACTTAATCCAAAATTAAGATCATCTTCCTCACTTGAAGTTTCAGCACCAATTGCAATTGAACCTTCATCCACCCTTTTAATAGGTTTTCCCTTTTGTTTCTTGGATCTACATGATCCCTTTTTTGAAGTTCAATTCCCAACCTTTTTTTCTTTGGCTTTCCTTTGTTCCTCTTACTTTTTTAAGGTGTTTCATCTGGTATGATTTCATCAAGGTATTGATCATTTTGCCCAGCAATGAATCCTCATTCTCCTACTATCACTTCATTAAATCCATCATTTAAATTCTCGTCATCTGAGTCATTAAACCTAAGTCCTAAAGCACTGTCATCACTATCAATAACATCCTCAACTGGGACATTTGTTATTGTTGTATGTTGGGCCTCAATCGGGTCATTTGTCTCAGTTGGTTCATTTGTCTCAGTTGGTTCAGTTGGTTCAGATGGCTCAATTGTCTCAATTGGTTCAGATGGCTCACTTCCAATAACATCCTCATTTGTCTTAATTGGCTCATTTGGTTAATCTATCTCAGGTTGTAGTTCAGGTTCATCTATCTCAGGTTTTGGTTCATTTATATCAGGTTGTAGTTCAATTGTATCATTTGTCTCAGTTGGTTCATTTAGCTCATTTGGTACATTTAGCTCAAGTTGTGGCTCAATAGGTTCTGGTAGGGAAACTTCTAAAGCTACATCAGTTAGAGGTTCAGGTAGGGCAACTTCTATATCAGGTTGTGAAATAGAGTGAACTATGTATATATATATCAACCTTTCCTTTAGTTTTGGCCCAGTTCAATGCTTCTAAAGCACCAAAGTCATCTTCTAGCGCTTTCAATTTTCCAGCAAAATCGTACCAAATTTCAAGAGCCCCGGGATACTTCAGCTCCTTAATAACCCTCAATATCTCAAAATAACTCCATCTATCAGCATCAAACCTACAATTTGTGACTTCCCCTTTTGCATACTTTTCACCAACAAAAAATCCCCCATGATGGATATCAACATAAAATGCATCAAAATGAGCCATATTTTTAACCTATTAACATCGACTATAAATAGACCAAAAAACAGAATGAGTCATAGAACCCTAACATTTCTACCATCTACAACATAATCAAATACAATGAACACCACAATTATGAAAATAAAAAAATGAATCATACCTTTAGGGCGTGATTCAATGACGTCTCCTCCAATGACCCATTCTCCTCAACGTAGTCTTCTCCTCCAATGACCCCTTCACTGATTTGGGAGTAGGGTTATATAATCTTAATTGATGAATAAGTATTAGCTAAATAATAATACAAAAAGAATTAACTAGCAAACTTAACAAATGTAACATACACCTCAACACCTTTAGTGCCATATCACCTTTTTTGGAACAAATTATTTGACCAAGGGTAACGTTGAAGACATTAGATAACTTAAAGGACCCGTTTGTATCGAAAATAACATAAAGGACCAAACTTTTACAATTAAATAATTTAAAGGACCCTGAGTATAATTTAGCCTATCATTTTTGTATATGTGAAATTATTCCATCTTCTGGTGCCATTAGAGAACAATGATTCATGGAAAATTAAACTTCTAAACTTCTAAGTCGCCCTTTCGGGTTTTCAACTTAGCGAGTTGTTCTTTTATTTTTTTAGGCGAAGTATTTATTGACTGCATCCGCATTCACAGGACGAGTAATCTCCTCACCATATATAGTTGCAAGAATTAATGAACTGCCAGAGAAGACTTTCTAAACAACATACGGGCCATCATAGTTCGAAGTCCACTTGCCCCGAGAATCTGTAATGAAAGACTGGATCTTTTTGAGCACGAGGTCTCCTTCTCTGAATACACGAGGTTTGACCTTCTTGTCAAAAGCTTTCTTCATTCTTTGTTGGTACAACCGACCATGACACAAATCTGTTATTCTATTTTCATCAATCAAATTCAATTGATATAATCTACTCTGACACCATTCAGCCTCGGTCAACTTGGCTTCCATTAAAACTCTCATTGAAGGGATCTCAACCTCGACGGGGAACACTGCTTTTGTACCATAAACAAGTGAAAAAGGGGTTGCCCCTGTTGAAGTGCGGACAGGTGTACGATACCCATGCAAAGCAAAAGGGAGCATCTCATGCCAGTCTTTATATGTCACAACCATCTTCTGGATGATCTTCTTAATGTTCTTATTCGTAGCTTCAACGGCCCCATTCATCTTCGGTTTATAAGGAGAAGAATTATGGTGTTGAATCTTGAATTCTTCACAAAGCTCTTTCATCATCTTATTATTCAAGTTCGAACCATTATCAGTAATGATTCTATTCGGAACACCATATATGCAGATAATGTTATTCTTGATAAACCGAACCACAACTTCCTTGGTCACATTAGCATATGATGTCGCTTCCGCCAACTTGGTGAAGTAGTCAATTGCCACAAGAATAAAACGATGTACATTCGATGCCTTGGGTTCAATCATACCAATCATATCAATTCCCCACATAGAGAAAGGCCACGGGAAAGAAATTACATTAAGATGAGTTGGAGGCACATGAATCTTATCAGGATACACTTGGCACTTATGGCACTTGATCACATACTTGCAACAATCAGATTCCATTGTCAGCCAATAGTAACCTGCTCTCAACATCTTTTTAGCCATTGCATGCCCATTATCATGAGTACCAAAAGTTCCTTCATGAATTTCTTTCATTAACATGTTTGCTTCGTGTCTATCCATGCATCTGAGCAAGACCATGTCAAAATTCCTCTTATAAATAATATTTCCATTCAGGAAGAAATTGCCTGCCAATCTCCTCAAATTCCTCTTATCTTTATCGGATTCCCTAAGTGGGTATTACTGACTCTGGAGAAAACATTTAATATCATGATACCAAGGCTTGTCATCATGGACCTCTTCAACTGCAAATACATGAGCTGGTCTTTCAAGCCGCATCACTCTGATCATGGGAACGTCATTCCATTAGTGCACCTTTATCATAGAATCTATAGTTTCCAAAACATCTTCCATCTGATTTTCATCACTAGGCACATAATGAAACTCAACTTTAGTGAAGAAATTTGATATCCTCCTGGCATAATCTCTATAAGGGATCAAGTGAGGTTAATGAGTTACCCACTTACCCTTGATCTGATTGATTACCAAGGCAAAATCTCCATACATATCAAGATGTTTGATCCTCATATCAATAGCTTCCTCAAGACCCATAATACATACTTCATACTCAACTTCATTATTGGTACAAGAGAAATTCAACCTTGCAGCAAAAGGAATATGTGAACCATGGGGAGTAATGATCATTTCCCCAATTCCTCTTCCGCGTGCATTTACAACACCATAAAAAACTAAAACCCATCGAGATCCAGGCTCCGGCCCTTCTTTAATCAAAGGTTCATCATAATCTTTCATTTTTAAATACATCACATCCTCATTTGGGAAATCAAACTTGATAGGTTGGTAATCATCAATCGGTTGATGTGCCAAATGGCCAACAAGGATACTACCTGTTATAGCTTTTTGAGCTCGATACTCGATATCATATTCTGACAATAACATTTTCCAACGAGAAATCCTCCCAGTTAAAGCAGGATTTTAAAAGATATATTTGATTGGATCCATTTTAGAGATCAACCAAGTTGTATGATTCAACATATACTGGCGAAGACGCTTTGCAGCCCAAGCTAAGGCACAACAAGTTTTTTCAAGCATGGAGTACCGAGACTCACAATCAGTGAATTTCTTACTCAAGTAGTAGATTGCATATTCTTTTCTTCCAGATTCATCTTGCTGACTAAGCATACAACCCATGGAATCTTCCAACACAGTCAAGTAAAAAATTAACGGTCTACCTTCCACTGGAGGAGACAAGATAGGAGGTTCAAGAAGATATTCTTTTATGCTTTCAAACTCCTTCCGACAAACATCTGTCCAGACACAACCTTGGTCTTTCTGAAGAAACTTGAAGATCGGAGCACATGTGGCAATCATGTGAGAGATAAACCTCGAAATATAATTCAAACACCCCAAGAATCCTCTTACTTGCTTTTCAGTTCTAGGAGCAAGAATTTCCCGAATAGCTTTCACTTTATCAGGATCAACTTCAATGCCTCTTTGGCTGACAATGAAACCTAACAACTTTCCAGAACGTACACCAAACGTGCACTTGTTCGGATTCAAATGAAGCTTAAACTTCCTTAACCTCTGAAACAACTTCAGCAAATGTTCAACATGATCCTCTTCAGTCCTCGACTTAGCTATCATATCATCAATATATACCTCAATTTCTTTGTGCATCATATCATGGAAAAGCATGGTCATAGCTCTTTGGTATGTCGCACCAGCATTCTTCAATCCAAAGGGCATCACTCTGTAGCAGAATGTTTCCCATGGTGTAATAAACATGGTATTTTCCATGTCCTCGGGTGCCATCTTTATTTGATTATAACCGGAAAATCCATCCATAAAAGAGAACACATCAAACTTAGCTGTATTATCTACTAACACATCAATGCGTGGAAATGGAAAATCATCTTTTGGACTGGCTTTATTCAAATCTCTGTAATCAACACACATTCGGACTTTTCCGTCTTTCTTTGGAACATGCACAATATTGGCCACCCATTGAGGATAATTAGATGTCACAAGAAAACCTGCATCCATCTACTTTTGAACCTCCTCTTTGATCTTTACTGCCATATCAGGATGAGTTCTTCTCAACTTTTGCTTCGCAGGTGGACATTCAAGCTTCAGCGGCAATCTATGCTCCACAATATTAGTATCAAGACCTGGCATGTCCTGATAAGACCAAGCAAATACATCAACATATTCTCTAAGAAGCTCTACCATCCTATTTTTAACCTCAGGACTAAGCAATGCTCCAATCTTGACTTCTTTCTTATCATCTTCATAACCCAAGTTGACCAATTCTACAGATTCTCCATGAGGCTGAATAACCTTCTCGTACTCAAGCAACCAAGAAATCTCATCAGGAATCTCTTCAACATCTTCTTCCTCAGCTTTGAACACAAGGAATTCAATGTTGGGAGTGGACACAGGATCATTTTTTTCAATGGGTTTATCAATCAATCTGCATAATGATTTTATTTTTATTTTAGAGTATGAACAAAAGTGAAAACATCATGCAGATAAATAGTGGTTGTTATTATTTTTGGGTTTTTTAGGTTACCATTTTTCAGAATAAAGCAAAAAGGAAAAACACATATGGAAATAACAATAACATTTTATTGATGATGATAAAATTTGAAACAAAGCCCGACAAACATCACTTTCACCTTGGGCAGAGTGAAAGGATTTTTGAAAGAAAATAAAACAAATTACTTTGAAGCATGAACAATAGAAGGAACATCAACAGCAATCCAGTTCTTGCAAATCTTTCCATGCGTAAAAAATTTAGGCATTTCTTCATCTTTATCATCTTCAATGATGGCAGCAGCGGAATGATCTTTGATAAACCCATCACTTCGGTATCTTTCCTGAATAGTTTTTGGGTCATTGAGAGCCACACTTGGTGCAAAACCAATACCAAATCCTTCTTTGTTGTCAACAACATCAATAACTCATCCCCAACCGTCAAATTGACCAGTTTTGAGTATGCGTAGAGCATCCTTGAGAGAAGACATAGGCATAACATTCTTCTTAACAGCATTATCAACAACAGAAAGAGCCTGAAATGAGGTTCCCACCTCTTCTTCAGCATCAATATAGGAGAAATACGACAAATTGCTCACCAGCATCGCCTGTTCACCGCTAATAGTCACTAATTTCCCATCTTTCACAAACTTTAGCTTCTGATGGAGAGTAGATGTCACAGCTCCTACCTCATGAATCCAGGGTCTTCCAAGGAGACAACTATAAGCTGGACGTATATCTATTACTTGAAAATTAATTTGGAATATAAACGGTCCAATCAAAATAGGAAGATCAACTTCACCAATCACTGTTTTCTTCAATCCGTCAAAAGCTTTCACAATAATCCCACTATGCCTCATGGGAGCACCTTGGTACACGAGCCTTGACAAAGTCGACTTCGACATCACATTCAGAGAAGACCCAATATCAACAAACACTTTAGACGTAACATCTTTCTGGCAGTTCATTGAAATATGCAGAGCGAAATTATGGTTCCTTCCTTCTTCAGGTAAGTCATCATCACAGAAACTCATATTGTTGCACGATATGATATTAGCCACAATACTATCAAACTAATCAACAGTCACATCGTGGTCAACATAAGCTTGATCAAGAATCTTCTGCAATGACTGCCTATGAGCCTCAGAGCACATCAAGAGTGATAAAAATGATATATTCGACGGAGTATGCAACAACTGCTCAATAAAGTTGTACTCGCTCTTCTTTATCAATTTAAACACCTCATCTTCACTATCTTTCAAACTGTAATCACCAAATTGACCTGATCGGGCAACAACATCCTCAATCTGCTTACTAGCACTTGTATCTTTAGCTCTCTTCGGAGGATCCGAAGCATAAACACTACCACTTCGAGTAACTTTTGTCACATCAGCAATGCTAACCACAGACTTTGGAGAAGGAATAGGAACTTCCGTACCGTTTTCTATCATCGTAGCATTATACCAGTACATAACAGCTTTATCAGACTCATACAGCATTGGACCAGGCAAATTGATCACCAAGGGAGTAACAACATATTTGCGGCTATCAAAAGAAATAACCACATTCTCAGGAACAACCTTCTCAGGAATATTGAACTGAGGCACAATAACATTTACTTCATTATCATACTCATCTCTTTTTGCTGTCACTTTAATCAGCTTATCATCCATCATCTTTTGAATGTCTCTCTTAACAATCACACAACCACGAGGGTTCACCGAGCAAATGCAACATCCAGCATAATCGTGATCAATATCATGATATTCACTTAATAAAGCATGCATCTCAACCAAAGACCTTCGAATATGGCGGACCTCATAAATCTTGAACAAACTAGGACAACCATCAACCATGTTCACAAATGTATTACCATGATCCGGAAGCTGATTCGTCTTCACATTTAGATTAACATCATTGAAAGACAGAACATTGCTCCTTATCAATTTCTGCACTTCAAACTTCAATGGATAACAGTTCTCAATATCGTGCCCCGGGGCACCTTGATGAAAAGCACAGTGAGCCTCTGTTTTATACCAACATGGGATAGATTCTGGAACTAAAGGTGAAGAACGTGTTTGCACAAGATTCTTCTCGATCAGAGATGGAAGCAAATCTTCATACAACATTGGAATGGGATCAAAATTCGGCTTAGCACAAACTTGTTGATTACCACTCTGTTGCACATAAGGCTATTGATAACGAGACTAATACTTTTGAGCTACCAGCACAGTTGGAGTCACATTAATCATCGGAGTTACAGAAGTTACATGTTGCTGATGACGATTCCCACGACCACGAGGTCTTCGGTAACTTTCACGAGACACAACATTAGTCTCACCTTCTTTCTTTTTACCAAAGTTGAACCTCTTAGAGCTCGAGCCATTACTACTCTCTTTGCAAAATCGTCCCTCACGGACACCTTCCTCTAGTCGCATCCCCATACTCACCATTTCAGTGAAATCAGAAAGAGCACTTACAATCATCTTCTCATAGTAGAAAGAATCTAAAGTCTTCAAAAAGATCTTCGCCATCTCTTTCTCTTCCAGAGGAGGAATAATCTGAGCTGCTAGTGCGCACCATCTCTACGCATACTCTTTGAAAGTTTCTTTGTCCTTCTGGGACATAGCACGAAGCTGATCTCTGTTCGGTGCCATATCAAAAGTATACTTGTATTACCTAACAAAATCCTCTCCTAAATCATTGAAAGTCTTGATTTGGCTGCTATCTAAAATCATGTACCATCTCATGGCTGCACTAGTCAGACTATCCTGGAAATAATGAATCAGAAGATGATCATTGTCTATCTGAGCAGACATCTTTCTAGCATACATAGTCAAATGACTCAGAGGACACATATTGGCCTTATACTTCTCGAATTCAGGAAACCTAAACTTGTACGGAACCTTGACATTAGGAACCAAACAGAGATCATAAGCATCTTTTCCAAACAAATATTTATGCCTCAAAGCCTTAATCTCTTTCTGTATCTCAGCAAAACGATCTTGAAAATCATCAAGTCTTTCAATCACAACAGCGCCTTCACTGGGCTCAGCATGGTAAATCACTTCATCATGGTGCAGAGTAGTGTGCATCACAGGTGGTGCAGTAGTCATCACCGACTGAAGAGTATTAAATGCAGCAGTCTCAGGAGGAGGATGATAACCAGCAGGAATGAAATCAACCGGCATACCCCACGGTATGCTAGGAGGCATGCGATAGCGAGGAGAAATGACAGTTTCAACAGGAATCGATGCAGTGACAATCGATGCAGTGCAATATTTATAAAAGAAACACTTTTTGAAGTACTAAAAACTCATTCTCGTTAAAATCAAAGTAAGGATTACAAGTGAAGTACAAGTCTCAATAATCCTAATACATGAGAGAAAAGTAAACTAGGCCTAGGGGATCAAATCTGAAGAAGTCCTGAATCCCGGCTGGTACTTCATGTGAATCCTCTTAATCTCTTTCTTGTATCAATTATCCATGTCTTCCTTATCCTTCACCAACTGGTCAACAATGGCCTACCAAGCACCATATGTAGGAGGAATGGTAAATGGAGTACTAGAGGAAAATAAATCCTCTTTTGGCCTCTTCATAACACACCGCTCAGGTAACTCAATGAGATCATCTTTCTCCTTCAGTTGTTCTTGCATCGTCGTTTTCTCAAGTAGCCATTCTTCTTTCTCTTTCTTCATCTTGTCCAATTCTTCTTGAAGAGCAACCTTCTCATCAATGAGAGGAAGAAAAGCGGACAATGGTAGTATAGGAAACAAAGGTTCCTCAGGTGGATAAGGCATCTTGAGCTTGGAAGCCCTAGATCGAACCCATTGGATGTAACACTCGGGGGGAGCAGGTTGTTGTCTTCCCAATTGACCCTTCTCTTTCCGATGAACCGCATGCCAAGAATGAGCAATCGTTTTCTTCATTTCTACTTGATTTGCACCATTAAGAAAGAAGAAACTGGATAATGAAAGGTTGCTTGGTATGTCCTTCAAGCAATACCCCAACTGTTGCCTAGCAAGAATAAGGTTGTAACTAATTCCTCCACGGGTACCAAGAAGAGGTACATTAGGAAACTCTCCACAACCATCAATAAGCATTCTAGTATCATAATAGGAACAATACCAAGTCATATCCTTATGAGAAAGAGACATAATCCTTTGAGACCATTTTTGCTTCTCTCTATTATCCTTAAAGACATCGGACTTTGGTAGGTGTGAAATAAACCACCTATAGAGAAGAGGCGCACAACACATGATCTCTCCATCACCTTTGGAGGTCCTATAATGAAAGGCATGATACATGTCTCCAAGCAAAGTAGGTACCAAATTTCTCTTCAAGAAAGTCTGAATGGAACTCTCGTCAACAATACCATCTAAGTTAGAAAATAAGACAATCCCATAAATGAGCAAAGCAAGAATAGCCTCAAATGTATCCTTATGACCCAAAGTAAGATAAGTAGAAGCTTTCCCCATTAAGAACTTAGCATTAATACCACAAACACTCCCTTTTTGAAGAAACTTCCTATTAAGATCGGACTCCTTGAGAAAAAGGGCTTTGGCAATGACTTTGGTTGTAAGCTCTTTCTCTAAACCACTAAAAAGAAATTCCTTGTCCAAAATAGGTAAATCCATCTAATGATAGTACTCCTCCCAGGTCGTCACAAGCTGATAATCAGGAAAGGTGAAACAATGATGCAACAGATCATAAAACTGAGCCAAGGTAGGGAGAATCCCCTCTGGTACATCGGTATCCAAGATAAACAACAGCTTTCCATAGCATTTCTGGAACTCCTGGGGTCAACCACTAAAGCTCCTAGCTTTCTTAGCTCTACTAGATTAGTATTCTTGAAACTCTATTTCTTTGTGTTTCTCCTTTCAACATTCATAACCATAGACATCTGAAATTTTGCAAAAGTATCCATGAGTCCCTTGAAATCTCAAGAACAATGCTCATGAATGCATGAGTGCATGTATGCAACAAACACAAACAAGATCACACAAAGCACACGGGTTTAGGTTCCGAGTCACGAGCATGAAGTCAAGGTAACAGAACACCTCCCACACAGGTAAGTACTAAGGTTTTGTCTTCGTTGTACCTGCAGAAAACCAAAAGGGTGCTAACAAAGGTGCCCGGAGTTAACAGTCATCTTTAGAATATCATTGGTACATTGGATTACTCCCCAACCGATAACATTCTTAAATTAGACCTCGTCCGAGTGTAGTATCGCGTGACAACCACCTTAGGTTTACACCCAGATAGTTTCCGCACTAAGTTCCTAAATTGGCTTGGATGGTGTCGTACCTCGAAAAAATACGATCCTAAAATAAACAACAGAGTCGCCACCTAATTCTATTTATTCTACGGGAGAAAAGGGAGATATAGATACAACCTAAAAGAAGGATAAGAAATGGTTAACGAAACCAAATTCTAAGTTCGGGAGTCAGTTATGCAAGGGGAAGGTATTAGCACCCCTCACGTCCGTTGTACTCAACGGGAACCTCTTAGTTTAACTGTGCAATTTAAATGTTGATATAGATCTTTGTCTTCTAAATGATATTAATATGTTTGTTAAAAGGGAAATTAAAGTTTATTATTATTATATTACGGGGAAAGGATTAAAGTTTTTTATTATTTTTCTTGCGAAGGATTAAAATCCATGTGCCTACGTATTCCCTTGTGCAATGGGAAAGTCAGAGCTTCGTAGTTCGTGCAACTACTGTTTGTATTTTTTAATGAACAACTGCTTAAAACGTATTCTAATCTGCTAATCGTTGGCTTATACTCGCGGTGGAGGCTGAAGCGCTAGCTTGTTTGCGAGATAGAATGATTTAAACAATGTTCGTTTGAAGGAAAGGGTTTGACCTTTGTTAAGTGTTTTAAAACGAAAGACGAATGGACCACAACTCGAAGGCTAGCCTCAAGAGTGATTGCATTCAAGGACCCGTGGAGTGCTGGACTCCAGAGTTCAATTATTCATTGATTAATTGTAAAGTGATTTGCGTATATTGGTAAATTTTAAGTTGTATTCTCATTGTGAAAGGGCGAATGAATTACAAATCGAGGGCTAGCCCCAATAGTAATTCAATTCAAAAACCCGAGGAATGCTAGATTCCTGAGTTTAGTTCTTCCACGATTTTATTTTTAGATTTACATTTTGAAAACGAAAGAGCGAATTAATTACAAATCGAGGGCTTGCCTCAATAGTAACTCAATTCAAAAACCCGAGGAATGCTAGATTCCTGAGTTTAGTTCTTACGTTTAATTAATTATGTGTATTAAGACGTTTTGCGATTATTTTGGACGAATTAGGGTTTAGTATTTTTATAACGAAGGAGTAAATGAAACACAACTCGAAGGCTAGCCTCAAGAGTGGTTCATTAAAGAACCCGCAGAATGCTAGATTCCGAAGTTCAGTTTCTCGTTAATTAATTAAGACGCGTACAGTCGTACAGATAGATCTCATAAGGATGACCGACTTACGTGTGTGCAAAATGAAGTGCGCATAGAGATCTACTTGGCGTTGGACCAAGGACTCGATTATCTTTTGGAACGATTATTTTTTGTGGTGATCACTTTTATTATTTACTTGACAGAATAAAATCGAAATACGATAAATGAGTCAATACAAGTCCTCACGGGACATACACATAATCATACGACTATAATGGGCAAAGGCATAAACGTACCCCATACGAATAGAATCGATCACAAGATAATAAATTAATTAAATCGGAAAAATTATAAAATTATCAACGCATTAATTAATTAAATTAAATAAAACTTAAAACAAATAAAATGTATTTTTGTTTTTTGGAATAATTATGAAAACCAAAATAAAGAAAAGTTATATATATATATATATATATATATATATATATATATATATATATATATATATATAAAACTAGTTTAGAACTTATAAAAGGGAAACCAAAAGGGGTAAATTTAATGAATAAATTAGGGGTATTATCTATAAAAAAACTGACCCAAGCCCATTTCCGAAAATTGCACTTAGAGGAAAAACTGGATGCTTGTGCGCTTCATCTATCAGAACCAAATATTTAGAAAGAAAAAACATCAAATAAGCTAGTTGTGCCATCCACCAATGGCACCCACGTATGCCTCGAGCGGTGTAACAAAAACAGCTTTAAAGTTGACCTACATTAACAACTCCAGATTTGTTTGTTTTAAAAATTAAAAAAAAAAAGAAAAGAGAAAAAACTCATTAAGTAATAGCCAAAAACAAGGATAACAGCTACATAACTTCTCTGAAACCTCTCTGAATCTCTTTCACCAACAAAAACCAATAAAGCAACAAGAAAATCAACTCTTCTCATAGAAAATTGATTTTTTTCATGGACCTTAAAAACAACAACACCACAATATCCTCATTATCAATAAAAGAAACAAAAGGTAAAGTAAAAGAAAGACCGAAACGAAAACTAAAAGCTCGAGTCTTACTCTCTCTCAATGAAGAACCATAAAACTTCTCATTGTACACCAACAACAAGCCATTACGATGTCAACAAACATCATCAAAATCTCAAGGAACAAACCAAACAAAGGAATCGTGAACACGACATCAAATAAGTTGAGCAAAGATAAAAGAAATCAGGGTTTATCGATTGTTGATGCCGACAATGAAGAACCACAAGTATTTGCACGCTTGTCGGATTCTTCCTCTTAGTTTTCACTTCCCTGATTCTTCCTCAGGCCCTTCGCGCTTTTATTTATTGTTACGTCTTTTTTTTGTTCGTTGTCGCTTGGTGTTATTGCTCGGATTTCGCGGCTAGGTTTTTTGCGTATTGCTGTTTTTTCTTAGATTTCAAAAAGGATTGAAACTCTTGGTCTACTGAATTTTTTGTGGATTTAGGGTTTTTCTGTATATTTTGATTCGGCCCCCCCAGTTATGAATTCGTCTCCCTTTAAATAGTGTCAAATTAGGGTTTGCGAAAATGAAAGTTTACTGAGTTTGAACATATTTGGTTATGCCTGCTGTTGCACCCCAAAATTTGCCCTCACAATACAAAACTTTGTGTACTATGAAGGTTCACAAGGTTCACAAGACCTTTCATGAGGTTCATGAAGTTTACAAGACACTTTATGAGGTTCACAAGGTTCACAAAGTTCACAATTGGTTAAAAAGTTTGACAATTCCCTCAGACAATGCATCCTCCTAAGCAGTGCATCCAAAACTAGGGTTTTGACTTTAATCAGGCTAAAAGGACTTCCAAGACTTCAAGTAAGCTTCATAACATCTTATATGTGTTTAAGAATCCCCGTGACAAGTTTCAAGACTTTTCTCAAAGGTTTGCTCAGTCAGATGATCAGATAAGTCAAAACTAGTCAAAGCAGTTAAAAAGTCAAACTAAGGTCAACTGTGGTCAAACCAAAGTCAAACTTCATGATTTTTTGCCAACATCAATTATATGAAGTAAAATTAATCATTTGATCAAGGGTTGATCATGATTCATCAAGGAGATTTCAGATCATCAAGAATCAGAGGTTTCTAAATTAGGGTTTCCTCAGGAAAAGTCAACTGAACTTTGACCAGCCATAACTTTCACATGCTTCATCACCAATTCTCCATCCAAATCTCATTTTGAAGGAAATTGAATTCTCTACAACTTTGTGTCTCACAAGCCAAGCCCAAAAATGCTTCATTTGGAAGGTATGAGCTAAGACATTATAGGTCCTTTTAAAAGTCAACAAAAAGTCAACAACTTCAAAAGGGCATAACTTGAGAATGGTAAATTATATGGACATGAAACTAATGGGGTTGGTTAGAGGACTCTTCAAGCTTTCCAAAATGTCCAAGAACACCCTCATAGCATTAAAATTGAAGGATTTGTGCCCTTGCAAAGATGGCAAATATTTGGGAGGTTTATGAAGCAAATAGGGCCTTAAAACCAATTTCTTCCAAATGGGCTTGCAATTTTGTGATCCAAACTTCAACATGACATCATGCACGAACCAATCCTCATTTATTCAGATTTTTATTATTTTTATTTTATTTATTTTGATTTTATTCATTTTAAATCATTTTAAATCAAAATAAAATATGAAAATTGAATATTTAAAAGTGATTCTTCTTCTAGAAACTCTTAATGACCATTTAAGTTGATTCAAAACCATCCAAATTCGTTCTAAGGCATTATAGCATGAAAATATTTGATTTTTTGACTAATTTGGCAAGGAGATTTCTTCACACTCAAGGTATCCATTAAGCCCACAAATCCACCACTTTTCTGACCTAATTTCATTCCTCTATAAGTATACAAACTACACAAATGCATAGGGACGAATTTTGCAGCCTCAAGAGTAAGTTCTAAATTTTCAAAATTCACAAAAAAACTCTCAATTCGGATTCTCCCTTAGAGGTGTTCTCAAAGTATTCTAAAGGTTCAAACATGTTCTTTGAACATCATTGATGCAATCCCAACCATTCATTGCATCCAAAACACCTTGAATTGCTTAAACCGAATCTGTTTCTTTCAATTTTTCTTAATTTTCGATTTCAAACATTTGTGCATTATAAACGTGATTTGATCTCATATTGTTGTTTGTTTGGATGTTTAGAATGATTCTGGACCATTTGATCGAAGCTTAAGTGTAGAAACAAGAAAGTGCCATGGTTAGGGTTTCACCTTCGAATTTGGGGTTTCATGATACACCTTATATAAATACCTTTCATTAACATGTTTTTACTGTATGGACTGCAATGATCACATTGGTACGATCAATTTGATGAAATTGTATGTATTTGTTGAGATATGGTATTCGCAGGTTTAGGGTCGCAGGAAAATTCGCAACAAAATGCATAGCAAAATTCACAGGAAAACCTGCGAAATTTTGAGGAAGAAGATGATGAATTGGCGCCATCAGAAAATTCAAAAAAAATGTCATAATATTTTTACAATTGCTTTATGTTTTATTTCAGGAAACGTTGATTGGTCTGGTGGTAAGGTGCGCGTATGAAAAACCTTGAGGGACACAGTTCGATCCTTGGCTTGCACATTATTTTTTGTTAATATTCCTCATTATTATAAGGCTGAAAATATAATGATTGACATCTGTTTGCTATCACCAAGCGCACGCTGGCCTGGTGGTTGTGGAGGCAGGACTCAAAGATTGAAGCCTAGGGCCTGGGTTCGAATCCTAGCCCCAGGTAAGTCCCTTTTTCTCATTTTTTTTTCTTATTTCATTTAATTTATTTATATTATAGTTAATTAATGAATAAATATTAAAATAAAATGTTTATTACTATTTATAATTCAAAATCTTGTTAAAATTTAAACTTTATTAAAATTATCTAACATTTATTTTATTGTATATATTATATTATTTTTTGTATAAATAAATTAATTATATTTAGATTAATTCATAAAACCTAATTATTTTTATATAAACCCTAAATATTTCTTATAAAACCCTAATTTATTTTGATTAACTCTAATAATTTTTTATAAACTCTAATTATCTTATAAATGTTAATTTATTTATTTAATTATGTATATTTATAATTTGTATATAGTTTTTATATGTAAATAATTTAATTAAATAGTAAATCCTAGTTTATTTTTCTAAATAATTAAGCAACCCTAATTTTATCTTGTGAATATAATTTATTTTTTGTATGCTTCTTTAAATAATAATTAGATATTTTTAACATGTATATAAAATTAAAATAATTAGACTCTTAGTCATATTTTATTAATATCTAATATTTATCATTTGTTTCTATTATTAATTAAAAAACCTTAAAAATAATTATTCATTTAAAATTGAACTTTTAATTTATTATTTATTATTATTCTTATTCTTATTTATTCTATTATTACTAACCCCCTTTATTTATTTATTTACTTCTTATGTGATTATTTATTTTATTTTTATTATTACTAACCTCATTTATATTATGATTTATTTATTATTATTATTTTCTACTAACCCAATTATTATTATTATTTATTATTTTGCTTATTATATTTAATTTGCTTTAATTGTTATTATGTAATTGTTCCTGGATGTAATATTCTAATAATAGTATTTAAATATTTATTTTTATGCTATGGTTAGTAAAATATGGAGTGCAACATGTTTGTATGTTTAAAATTAACTTAGCTCACTAATTTAAAGATAAATATTAAAATTGTACACTCACACACGTAAGTCGATCTTTGATCGCCATCTCACTTCCTTAGGGATACCTCTCATGTTGCCTATTACAAAAAGGTCAAGTAGGGTGTATAAAGCAAAAGTCTCTCATATCACATCATCTAGTCCCTTAACAGATAAAAGATCAAGTCCCTTTCGAATGTTGCCTTCGTAATGATCTTGTCCCTTTCGAATAAAGATGATAAGTCCCTTCGAATTGCTTATACACCTTACAGTTGCCTAAATAACAGTTGTCCCTTCACTTGTCCCTCAAACATCCAAGGTAATGACTACCTATTCCTCAATAATAGGGATAGTCTTACCATTGAAAGGACATTCATGAACAGTAAAGATCTAAACATAGGGTAGGTTCCTCTTAAGTACTTGCTCACTTATTCAAAAATACTTCATTACACTTCACATTTTAAACAATTTTCAAAACAAAGTCTTTATATATATCCGTACAAGGATCATTATAAAGTACTTAAGAAAATTTTCAATCACACACTACACTTCTCAAAACAATTTAAAGTGAGCTAAGTAACTAAGAGCCCATGGATAACCATGGATGTAAAGGGTGCTAACACCTTCCCTTTACATAACCTACCCCCCGAACCCAAAAATCTTTTAAAAGGTCTTTCCTGTTCTTTTATGCCTTTCCTTTGGATAAAATAAAAGTAGGTGGCGACTCTTGCTATCCGCAACATAACTAAAGTCAGTTCTCCCACCGTGTTACACCTGCCACATCCTATCTGCATCAAAAAGTTGTTTTTCCAATTTGGTGAAAACTTCGATTATGCAACTCTGTTGTATTTTGTCCATTTATACCTTTATCTCTGCACCATTTGACCTAGTTTTTTAGTTTGAAAAAGAACTGAACAAATCGAAATTGGACTGGATTAGTTTTCTCTCTTTTTTTTTACCGCCACTAAACTTTGTTTTCACTGCTTGTCTTCTATCTTACTGCTATAAACTTGTTCTTCCCCTGTTATCGTTTACATCGCTTTTGAATTTTAACTCTTGTCCATGCCTTATTACTAATGTTTTAATTATGGAAATTCAATCATGCTTGGTGCTTCAACAATACTTATGATGCTACTGAGGTTGTGGAACTGATAACCTGAGAATGACGAACTAACCGACGATTTGTAACACGGTAAAATTTTCTTTGATCTTGTTCAACTCCATTCATGTTTAGAAATTGGTTTGTTGTAGCCTTGCACTTTGCTAATTTTTATGCTCGTTTTTCCTCGTCAACGTCTTCGGAGCCTTGACCTCTGGTTTAGCAACGACTTTGGGTTTGGCGGTTACATTTGGGCCTTAACCAATATCACCGTAGCAGGTCTGATGTTCTTCTCATGGCAGTGGATCTGAATTTTACAATTGCAGGCAATTCATTCTCATTATCTTTATGAATACTAACCTTCTTCGACATGTGTTGTAGGCGTGTGAAACTTCATTGATTTTTTTGTCATGTCGGTCTTTTCCTCTCCTAGGTAACAGTTATACTATTTGCACGAATTCGGCACAGGACTTGCGGTGATGACAGAGTTTTTTTCTTCTTTGATTTTTGTTCCTTTGTCTTTGTATGGCTATGATTGTTGAGGTTGTATTAAAATTCTGACTTGTCTTTCCTTAACATATTCAGTGTTGTTCAAGCAAAGATCATGAGGTATAATGGTACGCGGTTGCTCTAGTTTGAAGTATTGTTGTGGAAATGATTCTTGTTGTAATGATATTGCAACTGCGGTTTAGCCGTGTTATGCTGCTGTGAGCTGTTGTTATGTTGTTCACTACATTTGTTCTTGTTCACCGGGACGGATGCAAAACCGTGTGTTGAATTGGTCGAGCGAAATGCGGTTGTTGATTTTGTTATAGCAGGAAAGGATGGACGATTGTGACTGATGACTGAAGGTCTATATGAAACAAAAAGATGAAGTCCATATTTGATAGAATAACACTTGTAGAACTTGTGTTAGGCTTATAAATCTTGTAAATCTTGTAATGTATGTATGTCCGTGCTTTTTTTTAGTAAAAGAGGAAATTAAATATGGAAACAATGCTATGGTCATATCTTAATGAAAATTGGATCCTAAACATAATGACCAATTTGATAACATTTGTCATAATGAGTTTCTAGTATCTAATGAATCTTAAAAATGTTTTCGGAATCCAACGTGCTTCAAGATCAACTTTGTAAACTCGTATCAAGATACAAGGCGCACATCTCCTTTTTAACATATTATTCACTTTAAGTCCATTAGAAGAAGACGTCTTTGGTTCATGTATTACTATACAAATAACACATTTCCTTCACATTACGAGTTTAAACAAAAGCCTTGGTTCAACAACACACAAAAAAATCCATACCTCTAAGTCTTCAAAGAAAATAAGACTTTCTTTCCTTAAAGAAAAAGCCCAAACTCCTCAAAGACCAATTGACGAGGCCTTAACATTTCCATTTGCATTCAATATACCTTCCTTTCTTTTCCAAGTTACAAACAAACTTGCTCCATAAAACAATTGAACCCAATATCCTTTTTTCTAGTGCTGGAGCGTCTCACCAAATCATCAAACAAGCGCCCGCATGACACGCAGTCTTGAGCAAATCATGATTTTCCCTTTATAATCCTAATCCAACTAGTGATATAATTATAGTAAGACCAATTCACCCACCTAGGCCTCCAGGGACTAAACCATAACTTCTCACACCCAAAAGATCAAAATCCCAAATACTTGTTCCAAAACCAAACAGGTCCTTTTTGCCATTCCTGCGAAATTTTCGAATACATGGTATGCACTTGGTATGCTAATGATGAGATGGAAAAATGATACAAAAATTTAGGGGTAAAATTTGGGGTGTGACAGATGGGTTAAGGGTTCTACGGTCCTCAGTATGATCAGCTCAAGGTTGAAAAATAATGACATGTATGATTACTCATCATGACATTGATAATCCAAGAGAGCCAAACCGAGTGGAGATTATCAAATTGATATAACTTTGGACTACTCCATCACGTATTGCTTCGAATATCGCCGTCCTATCATAAGTTCAAATCAGATCCGGGTTAGAATCTATCTCACTCACAGAGGATCACCAAAACCGAAACAGAACAAACAAATAACAAATAAATCAAACCAAAGCAGTAAATAAATCAAAGTAGGTCGAATCCACTTAGAGATTACTCCCCAGCAGAGTCGCCACTTTTTTGTAGTGGTAAAATCACGAGTGTAAGCTATTAGTTAACTTAACTCAAAGTAAACAGAGTCGCCACTGCGTTTTTATTTTATTCCAAGAGGAAAAGAAAAAAGAGAAAATAAATCCTAATGAATCTAAAAGCAAAAAGCTAAAGAAACACATCAGAGAACTAGGTAAGGGGATAGGTTACACAATGGGAAGGTTTTACGCACCCTAAAAGTCTGTGGTACTCCACGGGAGCCCTTTGAAATATTTAATGCTTTTGGTTTGAAAAAGGTTTGTTAAATGAGAGTGGAGGGATGAGAAAAGAATTTTTTCTTAATATTTTTGTGTTTGGAGAGGTTTACCACCTCATGCCTACGTAACCACAAAGTGCAATGCAAGATCAAAACCTCGTAGTTTGTGGTACAAAGAGTGAAAAGGGTTGGTTGTAATTGATTTTATTAAGTGAAGAGAATTTGTCATCTTCAAGTGGATAGCCAAACAAACTACCATGAGAATGAAGGCATGGACTCATACATCATTATGGGGAGGGCGCCAACTCGGATAAAATCAACGAGTATGCCACTAAACCCCCATGAATGACAAGAGACTCAATTATATCAAACTACAACCATGGAGATTGAGAGACTTACATCAGACTAAAGAATAATGACTCGTAATCAACACTTTTTAAAGAAAACAAACAAAAGTGCACAAAGGCACAAAACAACTTGAATGAGTTTAGTTCTTTTTATTTTTTGAATTAAAGTCAAAATGATTAAATTCATTGATTTTTTAAGAGAAAAGAAAAATAGTAAAATCCACTTGACAAAAGTCAAGATTTTATTTATTAAAGAAGTGATGATTTGAAAAAAAGAATCCTTTGAAAAAGGGGAAAGATTTTGAAAATTAAAGAAGGGGAGGAGATGAAAAGACTATCCTAAAAAAAATAGATAAAGGAGGAAAGATCTAATCAAACTTGATGGTACTTCCAATTATGATCATAAGAGTTACATCCTTATAAGCTAGCAAATGGCCAAATAAAGGCAAGTACCAACTTCATGAGGATCGAAGCAAAGGAGAGGCGTCTTAAATTCTAAGTCCAAAACTCCATTCCAATGCCAAGGATAGTAACCAATAGTCCAAAGATTAAGATCACAATTTTTTAGAGGTTTAATCCTTTATTAATATTTTTGTGTCCAAATGGACAAAAGGAAAATCAAAACAACAAAAAATAGGAGCAAATAATAAACATGACAATGGATGAATAAAGCATAATAAAATAAAAGCAATAGAAGTGCAAGAAATTAAATGTTAGTAGCAAAAGAAATTAAAGTGCAAGAATCTAAAATATTAATAGTAGTAATAGTATAATAATATTTACATAATAATGATATGGTGAACTTAATCAACCACAACCAAAAGAGTAACCAAAATCGAAAGGCAACCGGGTTCGTTTAGTATCTTACACTATAGCGATTAATCAAAGAAAACCGAATCAAATTCAATGAAATTTGAAAGGAAATTAGGAGACCCAAATCACCTACGCATCAAACATTCATAAGTCTTGATTCTTAATGCAATATGATCAAACGCTTTGGGATTACGCGACCAACAAGAGGTCCGGTCTACGAATGTGCAAGTATCCAATTAGATTTTTATTCCGAATTCGAGACAGATTTAGGTCTATGTTAAGCAATCGCCGAGTAATTTACGAAGTAATTACCCTACAAATAAGGCCAGCCACCACCAATTAAGGTGAACAATGTTAGTGCGAATGCATGCGAAATAAACGATATGCAAATTGCTATCCGGACGCAATACCACACAAAACTAAAGATGAATACCAAATTGAGTCACACTCATAGTACTATTACATCCTTAATTTCAATCACTCATCTTGGTGGATTCAAGCATGAAAATGTATCACTAATGCAAAGTACCTTAAATGAATTGAATAATTCACTTAAAGGTAGTTTTGAATTAATGAACATTAACTAATCTAATATACACCCAAAGTTTGTTGAAATTAAGGAGAAATCATTCCCAAAAGTACTTTCCAAGGTAAAAATAAAAAGGAGGAAGAAGAAGAAGAAAGAGGAACCAAAAAGGAGCTTAAAATAAGCCAAAAAGTTGTCTCTGACTTATGTTAACCGGTTAACCAAAATGCACTGGAAATGGTTAACCTGTTAACACAATCAGCTTTCAAAACCTGCGCAGAAAACACTGGTTAACCGATTAACCAAATTACACTGAAAATGGTTAACCGATTAACATTGAACCAGTAGCAGAAAAATGCTAAAATTCAGCATGATCCATTTCCAAAACCTTTTTTTAAACACTTGATGATCATGATCTGAATTTGCACGAATTTTAAAACCAAAATACAGTGAAATCCCTGCAATCAAACAACAAATTAAGATCCAAAGGATCTAAAATCAAAGTCACCAAAGATCTACATCTTGAGTGTTGATGATGAGTATGGGTTTATGGAAAGAGTGAATTACCAAAAGCACTTCTTCAAATTGGACCAAATCAAGCTAGATCTACTGCAATTGATGAACAAGAAAAGAATAAGATGAAGGTTTAGCTCAAGTTAATCAAGAATTCAATGTGAATTCTTGATAAATTCAAAAGAAAGGAAAAGAGCTTTAGTGAGATTTGGTTTGGGGGGATTTTGCAAGAAATTTGATTGCTTCAAGAAATTTTTGCAAGGTGAATTTGGCTCTCCAAAGCTTGTTGAATCAGTGAAATTAGGGTGTTATTTAAAGGCCTTAGGTATGGGAATTTGGTGGAATGGAGCTTGATTTGGTATTTAAAATTAGTTTTGGTAATTGAAAATTTGGTGGGAAAATGGAAAAGAGTGGTGATTAGTGAGGGTTTATGGTAGGAAATGATCAAAGTGATGTAGAGAAATCAGAGGGCAATGGATCTAGATTATTCCAAATGAGATCAATGATCCAATGGTGCTGAATTTGAATGAAAAATTCAAATTTCGCACTGGTTAACCGGTTAACCAGATTACACTGGAAATGGTTAACCGGTTAACCAAGCATAAATTTGATTTTTTTATTCAAACATGATTGTTTGGTTGTTGTGGCCCGAATTTTTGTACGTCGAAGAAGGCATGGAAATAAATACATGAACCTTGGAATTCCTTGAATGAATCAATTAATTTAGGAAATCCTTGATCAGATAAATTTTAATTACTTGCGGATCAACTTCGACTTTTGTCTGTGAAATTTTATTCTAGCTGCAGGACTGCTATTTTTGGCATTTTCAACTGTTCCTCTTCCTGAAAATGTTAGTGAAAGGAAACAAAATATTTTTTTTTGGATTTTAATTAATGGTTAGTAAACATAAACAAATAAAAAAATAAAAAACACGGTGATCCCCTGTGAGACATAAACCTACACCCGAGAAAAACCGAACAACCAGTGTGATCTCGTTTGTATGCAAGATGTAGATGAAATGCAAAGAAAACCTAGGGAAAAAATTAGGGTGTTACAATTACCCTGTAAAAAGTGTCTATCAAAATACATTTTTTGTCATCCTCAAAAGAGGGAGATTGTAAGAACAAGATGAGTTCTACAATGGAATTTAGTTTTAATGATAAATGCACATGTTATTTATGGGAACAATTATGTGCTTTATGGTTTCTATCTGGTGTGTAGCTTTTGCTTGTAAGATCTTGACTCTGATAAGAGGAAGTATGACGTTATCAGTTTCAAACACTCTAGATGAAAACATATTTTGTACACTTGATAAAGTCAAGACTCAGAAATGCTTATAATACAACGGTTCTAAGGAACGTTAGTAATGAAGTTTTTGAATGAGACTTTATAAGTAAGCCTAAAAGGCTTTATAAGAAATGTGTTCTAATGTTACAACTCTGAAGTTTCTGGCGAATAAGTTTTGAAGATTCTAAAGACACTATCTGAAGTTCAGGTTCTTAAGATTTTAAAGATATGGTTTTAGAGACCAAGTTCTGAAGACTCTGAAGACAAAGTATGTGCTTCATGAAATTTAAAGATTTTGAAGACAAGGTTCTGGTTGAACGAGTTCTGAATAATATGAAGATAATGCTTCTTAAAGACCAAGTGCTTAACATTATTATGACAAGGTTCTGCTGAATGAAGATCTAAGATTTTGAAGACTTAGGTTTTGAAAATTGAAAGAATGACTCTTTTACTACAAGCTTCATCAAATACACATCTGAAGCATCTGAAGATATTAGAAGACTAAAGATCAAAATGGTGTTGTGCTGAATATAAAAGTACTAAAACTTTGTGACCTTTACCTTGATAAGGTAGCTCAAGGACAACTTTTAAGTACTATAATATTGATTATTCCTTCACATGAACATTGGAATATTACTTTTGGAACATGTTTCTAAGTTTGTCCTCCAGCAAATCTATTTTCTCAAGCTCTATAAATTAAAGACTTAGAAGCTTGAAAAATATGCTTGATGGGTGATTGCGAGATAATGTTAGCCAAATGATGCTAGCTTATTCATGAAGATGAACATCAACAAAGAAAAACATGATCTTAATTTAAATTAAAGATCAAGATGATGATTCATGAAATGGTATAAAATACCATTGAAGTTGTTGCAATATGCTGAAGAAGAATTCAAGTGTGCGAGTTACAACAATGCAAGCAAGCTATGAAGATATTGCAAGTTGAAGCTTGAAGGAGATATGAAAAGAAGACTTTGTAGCTCAACAAAGAAAATCTCAAATTATTGTATGTATGTATGTATGTATGTATGTATGTATGTATGTATGTATGTATGTATGTATGTATGTATGTATGTATGTATATATGTATGTATGTATGTATGTATGTATGTATGTATGTATGTATGTATGTATGTATGTGCATAATGTAATATGCTAACACCATGTTAAACTAGTCAAGTGAAACATCAATAAGTGAAGCATAGTAACTTAGTTGATCTTGATGGTTAAACTGGAAGAAACATTTGCTCATAAAGGAGTACATCAGAAAGAAGTTTAAAGCTGGAGAAAAGAAGTCGTAGTGCTCATCAAGAAAGCTTTTAAGAAATACAGAACTAGTGTGCTTTATAATCTCTTAGATATTTTTCATTAGATAGTTTTGTATTACAAAGTAAGGATTTGCTGCTCAGATCTTACTAGAAACACTTAGGTGTTTATGTACTTCATTTGTGTAATCTACTTGTTAGAAGCATTAAGTGCACGCGAGAAAATCCTTTATGAGAAAGGTAGCATAAATAATTATTGAATGTGGCTTGAAAATCCTTTTAAGAAAGGTAGCGTAAATCCTTGTGAAGGTAGCTTATTGATTCCTTGAGTGGCTATTGAGATAGTCTGATACTCGAGAGGGCCAAGTGTATTATTGATGACTTGGAAGTTGATTCCTTGAGAGTCTTTAGAATCTAGGATTCTCAAGAAGGAAATGGTGGTTTCCAATGTGGTTGTAATAATATTGATGGTTATTGGATTAAGTCCCTTTGAGAAGGTGAATCACATTCAAGGGTGGGCTGGGTAACTTCGTTAAGAATGAACCATGATAAAAAATAATTGTGTTATTTATTTTTATTGTCATTATTAGATTTACTTTCTAATTCTACAAAAGGGGGCAAATGTAAAACCCAATTCAAACCCCTCATTTCTTGTGTTTCTCAACTTTCAAAAAGGTCTTTCAATTGTTGGAGGAAGGATTATTAACCAATGAGAGTCGTAACTTTGCATGTAAATCAATGGAAAAAGCCTTGAAACATTGTGTAATCATTAACCAATCATTGAAAAATAGCAAAGAAAATGTAGAGAAGAATATATTACTTGACAAAAAAACTACTTGATCCTAAAGGGTAAAAAACAAAAGGCACTCTGAGGAGAATGAAAAGCGGGATTGAGAGAGGTCGTAAGAGAACATGTAACGGTAGAGTGAAAAAGTTTATACTTTATCATTTGTTAAATTTATTTTTCATTTATATAAACCTTGAAAAATTCTTGTGATAACATGATTTTTTTTATTCTTATGACTTTTTCTTACTTTTATGTGATGTGATTATGTGAACATGTAGTCTGCATTTTGTTGTGAATTGATGCCTTTGAAGCAAAGTATAAATTGTTTCTTTATGATCAAGAAACACTCAAAGGTTAGGGTTAACAGAAAAACAAGAAGAACAATAAGGATTGGTTACAAAGTTTTATTCTTTACTTTCTCTATGAAACTAGATTACAAGTGTTACAGAGTAGAAAATAACCTCTCTCTCCTTGATTAGGATTTTCACCTTATGTAAGGGATGAGAGACTAGCATGCTATTTATAAGAAAAATTTACATACTAACCTAATGGGCTTTTAGATAATCCCATTACACAAGCTAACTTAGAGAATAAGTTAACTTAATCAATTCGATATGCTATCACTACTAGCATACTTTGACTACATCATGTGAGCATACTTCGACGACATGATAAGATCTTGTCGAATTGGTGATCCAAGAAGCTACCCTTGAACCATACTAGAGTTCAATCCAATATCTTATAAATCTCCACCTTGGAACAAACTCTATTACATCAACGAACAAACTAGATTTCTTCATGCAACTTTATCAAGTGCATACAATGAAAAAACTTGAAATTGGGCAATGTCTTGGTGATCATATCAACATTATTATAATTTGTCAAAACCTTTAGCACTTGAACTTCTCCATGCTCGATTACCCCTCTGACGAAATGCAACCTCACATCGATGTGCTTAGTTCGCTCATGATATGCTTAATTCTTCGATAGGTGTATTGCACTTTGACTATCACATTTAACAGTGATAACACGACCTTGAAGTTTTAGCTCCTTTGCAAAACCTTCAAGCCACAATGCTTCCTTCACAGCTTCAGTTAAGGCGATATATTATGCTTCAGTGGTTGATAAGGAAACAAGCTTCTAAAGTGTTGCTTTCCAACTGATTGTTGTGCCAAACATAGTGAACACATATCCAGAAATAGATTTTCTGGAATCTATACAACCTGCATAATCAGAGTCGGTATATCCTTTTATTGTTGATTTACTATCTTCACTAAAATCTCCACCATAAATTAGGAATTTGTTCAAAGACCCATTTATGTACCTCAAAAACCACGTCAAAGCTTGACAGTGAGCCTTTCCAGGATTTTCCATGTACCTGCTTACAAGACTTACTGCATATGTTATGTTAGGTCTAGTACAAACCATAACATACATCAAAGAACTTACTATATTAGCATATGGAATGTTATTCATATAAGCTCTTTCGACATCAGTATTGGGAAACTGATTTATACTCAGCTTGAATTGAGGGTTTGTCGGAGTCACAACAAACTTTGAATTCGACATACCAAACTTTTCAAGAATCTTTTGTAGGTATGCCTCTTGAGATAAGCATAATTTTGACAGCTTTCTATCTCTTCGGATGTCAATCCCAAGAATCATGGACGCAACTCCCAGATCCTACATGTTGAACTCCAGATTGAGTTCAGCCTTTACCCTTATTACATCTTTGACATTGTTACTTTTATTAGAATATCATCCATAAAAAGCAACAAAATAACAAATGAATTACCAGGTAAAAATCTAAAGTAAACACAGTAGTCGAAATAACTTCTAATGAAACTTATGTGTGCTATGAACTTTTTGAATATCCTATCCCACTGTTGAGGAGATTATTTTAGTACATATGAAGATCTCTTCAGATTGCACACATAATCTTCCTTCCCTTTTTTGACATACCATTCAGGTTGTCTCATCAAGATTGTTTCATCTAGATCACCATACAAGAACAATGTCTTCGCATCCATATGTTCCAATTCAAGGTCAAATAATGCCATCATGGCAAGAAAAATTCAAATGGACATGTGCTTCACAACAGGAGAGAACACATCATTTAAGTTGACACCTTCTTTTTGAGTGAAACCCCTTGCGATCAATCTTGCCTTGTATCTCTTCGATGCCACTCCTTTGATTACTTCCTTAACTTTGAAAATCCACTTACAACTGACTAACCTAGCTCTAACAAGTTTCTTGATCAGTTCCCATGTGTTTCTATCATGAAGAGATTTCATCTCATCATTCATGGCCTTTAGCCATTCAGTCTTATTTTGAATCCTTATAACTCCCTTATAGTCTCTAGGTTCTTTGTCTATAACCTCACTTGTAGAGATTAAGGCATAAGATATAAATTCTGCATACTCAAGTATCTGAGGTGGCTTGATAACTCTCCTCGGCCCATATCTTTCCAGTAAGTAGTCATCGACAGTTTCCTCAGTCTCTTCAGCATCTTGCTCTTTTTCTTCGACTTCATCTGGGATACACAATTCAGCATCAACATGTTCCACCTTAACATGAATCTCTCCCTGATCCAGCTCTTCTTCAACATCATAATTTTTCTTGAAGGTCATCTCAACTTCATTAAGAACTACATCTTGACTGATGATACACCTCATGTGACCCAGCTCTAGGTACCATAACCTATAAGCTTTGACTCCTTTTGGGTATCCCATGGACATACATTTCAAAGCTTTAGGTATGACCTTGTCTTGCCTAATGTGAGCATAGGTCATGCAACCAAATACTATCAATTTGTCGAGATCTAGTGGATGTTTCGACCAAATTTCTTCAGGTGTCTTCATATCTAACGAAGTCGAAGGACACATGTTTATCAGATATGTTGTTATTGAAACAACCTCAACCTAAAACACCTTATTTAACCCAACATTAATCAACATGCATCAACTCTTTCCAAAATAGTTTGATTAAACCTTTCCGCTAAACCATTTAGATATGGAATACCTGCAATAGTTATGTGCCTTATAATACACGAGGCAACACAAAATTTGTTGAATGCCTCATTGCAAAATTCAAGGCCATTGTTGGTTCTCAATCTCTTGACCTTTTTTCCAGTATGATTTTCAACCAGAGTCTTCCAACTTTTGAACTTCTCAAACATTTCACCCTTAGTCTTCTGGATGAATACCCATAACTTTCTGAAATAATCAACTATGAATAAAAATGTCGTGTGTCTGAATGTGATGGACATCCTGCAGGCCCCCAAAGATCAGCATGAATGTAATCAAGGGATTCATATGTTCTTTGTTTACCTTTGTTATACTTCACTCTGCAATATTTTCCAAGTACACATGGTTCACAAAATTTTAGCTTTTCGACTTCGTCTCCACCAAACAGATTTTGTTTCCCCAATTCGACCAGACCCAATTCACTGAAATGACCCAATCTCATGTGCCAAATTTCCAACTTCGACAAAGGTTTCGTGGATGTAACATTTGTTGAACCACTTTCAACTTCAGCCTCAAAGGTGTACAAGCCTTGTTTCTTCACGCCTCTCAAGAATTTCTTCGGTCACTTCATGAATCTTAGGATACTTTTCCCTCCTTGAAAAACATATCCATTCTTATCGAACTCACCAAGAGAAATCAAAATTCTCTTCAAATTAGGTACATACCTGACTTCAGTCAATAGCCTTATAGACTTATCATGGAGCTTGAATCTCACAGATCCAACATCTACAATCTTGCAGGCCTTGTTATTTCCCAGCAACATTGATCCACCATATTAATCACATAATTTTTCAAACATATATTTGTTTGGAGTCACGTGCCAAGTAGACCCATAGTTTATAATCCACTCCTTGCTAGAGTCGTTGATTGAAACCACCAGGACATCATATGATTCATAATCATCTTGCAAAATGGCTGCATAACCATTGCCCTTTCCAGCATGATTGTTCATTCGATCAAGGTATGCCTTTATTGTATGACCCTCCTTATTACAATGATAACACTTAATTATAGAAGCATTACCACCATAATAATTTTGTAGAGCTTTCCCCTTCTTCTTCTCAAACCTACCATCTTTCTTCAAGAATTTCCCTTTAACGGATAAACCTTCACCAACAGAAGATGGTTTATGCTCCTTTCATTTGTTAAAATCCTTAGAGTACAAGGCATTGAACTTCTTCAAAGGTTAGAGACCATCTTCCTTACAAGAGATTTTCTTTGAAGTGAGCATGTGTTCTGGGAAAAGCGCACAACATCAACATCGCTTGATCTTCATCATCGATCTTTACGTCAATATTTTCAAGATCAAGAATCAACTTATTGAACATATCCAACTGCTTAACCAACATTTTTTCTTCAGTCATCTTGAATGAATACAAAGCTTGCTTCAGGTAGACTTGATTTACCAGCGATTTGGTAATGTACAAACTTTCAAGTTTCACCCATAACCCCAATGTAGTCATCTTCTTTGATACTTGTTGGAGAACCTTATCACCAAGGCTTGACAATATTTCATTGTGGGTTTTCTCTATCATACTCGTTCTTTCTTTGTCCATTAACGCAACGTCCATGACCGCAACTCCCTTTAATGCTTCCAAAACACCATGTTGAACTAATAGGGCTTTCATCTTCAAACGCCACAGACTGAAATCGTTCACTCCGGTGAACTTTTCAATCTCATAATTTGTTGAAGGCATCTTCCTCCATGCTCACCGCACCAATATATTTTGAATTGATTCCTTTGAAACAAAGTATAGATTGTTTCTATATGATCAAGAAACACTCAAAGGTTATAGGGTTAACGGAAAAACAAAAAGAACAACAAAGATTGGTGACAAACTGTTATTTTTTACTTTCTATATAAAACAATATTTCAAGTGTTACAGAATAGAAAATAATCTCTCTCCTTAATTAGGATTTTCACCTTATGTCAGGGATGAGAGACTATCATGCTATTTATAAGAAAAATTAACATATTAACTTAATGGGATTTTACACAAGCTAAATTAGAGAACAAACTAACTTAACCAATTCCACATGTTATCACGACTAGCATACTTCGACTACAACATGTGAACAGACTTCAACGACATGCTAAGATCTTGTCGAGTTGGCAATCCATGAAACTACCTTTCAACCATACTAGAGTTTGATCCAACATTTCACACATTTGTTGAAAAAGAAGCACCAATATCCTTTAAGACTTTCAATGATGAAGTAGTGGCTATAACAACAACAATGGTATGCAATTCATATTGAGTATGTGAATTGTTGTTTGATGTGGAGCTTCATTTGAGTAGGCAACTAATTATTCCTCCATTTCTTCTCATTTTTCAGGCAAAGAAGTAGAGTAATTTGAGTGAAGGAACTTGGAATTTGCTTAATTTGATTGCTTAATTTATTGTGTAAAGAGATTTGACTCTTCATTTTGCATTAGATATTTGTTTGTGTCTGTAACTAAGTAATGTTCATAGGTGTCGAAACTGATACCATATTTACCATTTTTATTTTAAAGAACAAATTGACGTGATTGCCGCCGTTTTTTTAACACTTTGGATATGTTCCTGTGAGACATTTCCATAAATTTTATATTCGTTCTATTTGCTCAGATTTATGAGTGAATTGTGGTTAATCTTTAAGAGTTAAATTCGTTGATTATGTCATCGAAAACATGTTTATAACAATGAAAAACAATGTTATTTTCTATACTAGTTAAAAATAGGGGTGGCAAACAGGCACTCGTCCCGCAAAAGCCCGCAAAAAAAGAGGACAGGGCGGGGCGATCAAAGTTGAGGATTCGGACTTAAAACCTAAGCACTCTCAGCAAAAAAGTGAGGACGAGGTGTTATCTCCCGAATTTCGACGCTGACTTAATTAGGATATTTTAGCTTGGAAAAGAGTTTTCTTGTTATAAGTTGGAAATGAGGTCCTTTTGACCTTACTCAATAAAGATGAGTTGAAAGAAACCCCCACCTATAGATTTTATACTTAGAAGAATTCTAAAGTTTGAAGTATTTTCTAAGTGTTGTTAAGATTCGACCATGCCCAGTTCGACGAAGAGTGGAAGTTACTCAAATTATGCACGTTCAATCCTTGGAGGGAAAATATGTATTTTTCAATTCAAAGACAGGGACAAGTGGCGCAAGATGAAGCTTCTTCAGCATATAGTGGCACAAGTATCACAATCCTAGGATAAAACTGTCGAAAGCAGTTACATTTCATTTCTTTAAATAGCTTAGTCCAGTGTTAGAATAAGTGTGTGTGAAAATCATATTCTACTAGTAACTCTGTATCCACTCGAAGTATCCATGTGTATAGAAATGAGTGCAGTGAGAATGTACGTGATGTAAACACCACCATTTTATCTTCCAAATTCTTTTATGTTAAAGCATCATTTTATCTTCAATGTTATTTATGATTTAAAGTCATTTATCATTCAAGCCTTTTATATTAAAGCATTTTACCTTGCCATTTCATTTACTCTTACAAGAAATTTACTTCCTTTCTTTACATTTCCAACCGTTTAAGTTTCTTGCCTTGCATTTATCCTTCCCTTTACCTTTCCTACAATTATAACATTCTTGCCTTAGAATTTATCTTTTCATTTACTTTGAAAGTCCTTTCTTTTACTTTATTTTCTTGCTTTTTACTTCTTTCTGAATCATGTCGAAGGGTTCATGACAATTTCCCAAAAAACATCACAATTAACAAACAACTAACACATGTCCTAGGATCAATCTGGTCAATCCTGCGAGTAACTAAGGTTGTTCTTAGTATCCTTAAAGGACCAACGGTTGCTTACTAATTTTGGGGGTAAACAAATTGGCACGCCCAGTGGGACAATACTAGTTAGTTTTTAGAAGTTTTATAACATCTTTTTTGTAACTTCTCTTTTTATAACTTCTTTGTTTTGTAACTTCTTTTCTTACGTGGGCGTATTGGTCGAAAAAACGGTTAATTTTGTTGCATGCATTTGAGAAGTGGGAAAGTAACCAATACAAATCATTATATACCAAGAAGAAGAAATACAAGGAAGATGTCGTCTAGCCAAGGAAATCAAGATGATTCAAATCCCAATACACCTGGGACTAATCCCCAATTGAGCAGTTCAATTGCTCATAGTGTGGGTCCATAAGATGTGCCAAGAAGTGAGGACATTCCAGTCTCCAACCCTTTGATGGGGATGTCAAGAACATTAAGTGTGGTGTCAGAACCAATTCCTTTGACGACAAGGTGTTGCTCCCACCAAATGACACCTGGCCAGAAGGGGTACACAAACGCGAACGGTCGGCGAAAGGAGAGAACACACATGGGTGAATTGAAGAGGAAAGAGTCGCCAGCTAGGCATTTTTATCCCGAAGGAAAGGTAATGCTGCATAAACCTAGAAAGATATGGATAAGACGGTCGCGAACCAGAGAAACTGAGAAAGGGGGTTGGTTACAACCTGGGAAGGTATTAGCACCCAGATTGTCTGCCGTACTCGACGGGATCCACGCTTAAAATATTTGTGTTTAAAGGGGTAGTGTCAGTGCTATTTTGTGTGCAAAAGCTGGAAAAGAATGCAAGTGTCAGTGCATAGAAGTGTGAAGTGAAATGAAGGAGTGTCAGTGCAAGAAAAGAATATGAAGCTCAAGACTATGAGGCTTAAAGAATAATGCTGGAAGGAGGGGGAATATACAGAGACTTTTGTTCGATAACTGTTAAGTTATGCCTACGTATCCTCTCGTGCAATGAGGAAGTCAGAACACCGTAGTTCGACTCAAAGAGACTGAAAGATAAATTGACTTGTGAACTGCTTACTAGTCTATGCTCAAGTGTATGACCTATCTGGCTCAGGTGCAAACTGTCTTGCATTAGACGGAAGAAGCAAGTTCTCGTTTGTGAGTGAATGAGATGAGAAAAGAATCCCGGAGGAGACGATTATTGTTTGTTTTTTGGAGTTTTCAATCTTTTATTGCTTTTGAAGTTTGTCATAAGTTAATGAGCTTAAGCCTAAACCAAGGGTTAGTAAACTCATCACATCCTCCCTCTGATTAGGGGTAATGAGAATACCTTAAGTATGAGGTAAACACCTCACACTTAATTGCCATGGTGTAGGATTAAGATCATTAACCTATTTGTATTTATTTAGATGTTTTTGTTGTTTTTGTTTAGTGTTAAGTAATGAGTTTAGGCCATAATCAAGGATTTAATGGACCCATTACACCATCCTAATAGAAGGATAATAGATGAGAACATTTAAGCTGAGGAAGGATCCTCAACTTAATCCATGATTAGGGATTAACCTCATGACAAAACAAATCCTTTATTAAAGTGGATTTTAGTTAATTACAAGATTAAGAAGTGGATTTTATGGTTTGTAAGACAACTTGAGGGGGACTTGTCCATTAACATTAGGGTTAGTCCTTCTTAACCAATTAAGGAAGAATTAGAACCCTAATGCAAGGCCCAAGTTACAAGCTTGATGTCTTAGTGATTATTAGATGGATTGATTAAAGGATTTAAACACATTAAGGGTTTAACACTTAGGATTAAAGTTATACACTCCATCCTAAGAGAAGGATGCAGGCATAACCCTAATCACAAAGCATTAAAACCTTAAAGGTTTAGTCCTTGATTAAGAGATGAAAAGAGAAGACTCAAAGATGACACAAAGGCAAAACTAATGGGGGCACTAACCAAACCCTAATTGTGATCATGCTTGGGTATTCCTAGGGTTTATGAAGCTTGCAAGAGATCTTCAAGGGAAAAGCCACCAAGGAAGAAACAGATGAAAGGAGGAGAAGCAGAAGAAGCAAGACAACTTACTTCACTTAAGAAGGTAAGTTGCTTGAAGAAAGAAAGTGGAGGAGGAACATGAATGAGCAAGATCACTCTAATACAAAGATAAAATGCAGCAATGATGCATAAGAGAGGTGAGAAAAGATTATGAGAAGTGAAGGCAAATTCACTTCTCAAACACTTACCACCTAAAAAGTTAGCAACAATGAAATGAAATGAAAATGAGATGGAATGCAAAGATAAAAACCAAAGTCAGAAACATAATCATGATGCAAATGATGCTATGGGATGATGCAAAAGCATACCAAAAGATGTGGATGATCATGCAAAGGATGGGAATGCAAATGTGACATGTAAGAACCATGAAAGTTCATGAAAACTTATGAAATGCAATGGATACAAAAGCATGGCAAATGAATGATGCAATGATCAAACATGATTCTAATGTGTCCTAAGATGTCTCATATGTCATGTGGATGCATAAAATGTCATGGCAAGCTCATGTATGCAAACATATGAAGAATGGATGCAAATGAAGGCAAAAATTAGGGTTTATACATAACATGCAATACAAAATTCAAAACCAGAAGCAAATGACATGATAAAAAATTGAAAATAGGATCAAAGGAACCCTAACCCTATACAAGTTCACTGCCCAAAGGAGGAGACCTAAATCTTAACCTAATGGAAGTTATGATTTTCTCAAGTTGGCTAGGGTTTTAAGGTACCTCTCAATGATAAATGCAAAACAAATTGAAAATGAAAAATAAACTCAAACCAATTTTATCCTAAAAACTACATGACATGAGGAATGCAATGCAAAAAGAACCATCATCAAACTCTTCATAGTTAGGCAGAAAGGATTTTTCTAAGTTAGGGCAAAAATATTGACTTTTAAGAACCCTAAATCCAAAGAAAAATGTCAAAATAGGTCAAGAACCAAAAAGAAATTTGTTTGAAGGGTTTGATAATGTTTCTAAATGTATCAAGATGCAATGTGATTTTCTTGGTGATTTTTAGAAACTTAAATGCTATTTTAATTAATTAATTACCATTAATCAATTAAAATAAACATTTAAATATTTTAAAAATACGAATTTTATGCATAAAATAAAATAAAAATTATTTTCAGAATGAGAAAAATATTTTAAGTCATGATGCAAAAAATGAATTTTTTTGGAAATGTTTTACTATTTTTAATAAAATGTAGAAAGAAATGCAATTAAAATGAAAATAAAATGAATTAAAATGGAAGTATGTTGATCCAGTGGCCCAGTTTCAAATAAAAAGAGGAGGGAATTGACTTCGCGCGCTAATGGACGGCCCACATTCAAACTCACTAATTATGTCATTTAGCCCTAATCTGAACCCTAAACACTTTCAGGTGACCGGAACAGTGTTCCGGTCATCTTCTCCGGCCAGCCTCTCAAGCTATCTCACTCAATACGCAACCCCAAGACCCTAAACTCTCCAGAAATGATCCCCACCCCATTCTAAACAAGAATCAACCACCAAACAGAATTTATTTCACATGAACAGAGAGATTCGAATCAAAACGGAAAATTTCACAGAAATTTCAGAAGCTTCATACATGCTTAAAACTGAATCATTTTCAAAACCAAAAGGTGCAGTGTGATCAGTGAAGCATGGAGAACAATCTAAGAACTTAAGAAATCATTTCTGGAAAAAATGTTCTTGATGATACCTGAACTGAAGCTTTCGAAAATGGCACTGGCTGGCTGCTTCTTTGCTTCAAATCAGCTCCAATGATCCTCCTGAAGTGTTTGTGATGCTTGGTTGAAGCTTAAATGGTCTCTAAATGAAGTTGGCAGAAGTTCAGTTCAAACAATGTCAAAATCGTGTTTTTGATTCTGGGTGTTTTAGGGGAAAATGAAAGTTGGGAAATGGTCAGTGATGATTGTGGAGTTGTTCTATGGAATTTGTTTTGAGGTTTGAAGCTTGTGTGCTGAGTTTCAAAGGCTTTTGCATAAGAGGGAGTTTTTTGGATTGCTGTCTTCTTAGAGGTTTCAGCCTGTGTTTTTTTATGTGTTGGGTTGCTTTTGGTACACATATCATGTTTGGATAGGTCAGAGGGTGGGTGCTGGCCTAGGTTGATTGGTATGGGCAAGTTGCAAAAATGTCACCAACTTGTGTACTTGAGGTATGGGCTGGTTCAGTGGCTGTTTCAAGGCATGGCTCGAGTCATCTTGGTTAAAGGAGGTCCATGGAAGTCATAGTTTGTAGCTGGCACAAGTGGCTAAAGAGATTTGATCCATTTTGCAATTTTGGGGAAGTTTGGCCCCTTTTGAATTACTTAAAGTTCAAGGCATGAAACTTGGGATTTCTTTGTGCAATTCTGATTTTTAGGTCATGTGTGATGTTTGTGTAATGGTTAGAAGTCACTTTGAGGTCACATTTGGCTTTGGCAAGTGTTTTTGCAAACTTCCCTCTTTGGTGCATAAGTGAAATTTAGTGATTTTTCCCAACTTTGCAAGGCCATAACTTGAGTTCCAAAATGAATTAGGTCAAGTTATTGTACTTTTTGAAAAGGGAATGATCCAATCTACAACTTTCATGACAAAGAATGTTTCATTTGAAGCATTTTTGAATCAAAAAGAGGAGGTTGAAAAACTTTCCCAAAATGGCAAGTTTGCATTACAAGTCACTTTCCCAAAATGGCAACTTTGCAAATGGCTTGAAATTCTTCAATTTTGTGAACTTCTAACTTCTTCTAAGATCAAATAAAGATCATTTACACTCAAAATGATGAAGAAGACCCTTTGGTTGGATTATTGGGGGCCTCAGATGCCCTGATTTTGCACTGACTTGCTCAAGAAGTCATCTTTTGATTAGATGCCTTCCCCATTGAATTTTTCCATGAAAATTTGTATGCATGATCCTCATATCATATAGAGACCAATAGAAACAGGAATGACCAAAAAATTTGGAGTTATGGCCTCTGAAACCAAAACCCTAATTTTAGGTCATCTGTGCAGTTAAACTTGGCTCTGCTTCCATGCCTTTCTCAGTTCTTGTGATTTTATGACTTTCTTGATCTTGGGAGGACATAACATGATGCTTGAACATACATGGACCCCCTTGAGATGATTGAAGACCTTTGGAGTGGCTTAGATAGATCAGGGATGGCTCAGACCACAAACCCTAGATGTACATGACTTAGAACCAATGCAGTGAAACAAAAAGGCGCTATGAGATAATATGATTGAACTTATGTAAATGAAAAGGTCACAAGCCATAGTGTGAACTTAGTGAGGGCAAATTTGGGGTGTTTACACAAGGCCAGGAGCAACATATACTGGATATGATGATCAACTAGTGTTAGAGTATGTTGGACCAAACCATCAAACCCCACCACCAAATACATCTGCATTTAGGAGTATCATCCCTCCAAGATTTTCTCAGCCTTTTCCTATAAATCCACCCTATGGTATGCCAACAACGATGATGATGGGCGTAAGAATGCACCTCCAATTTTTCAGAGAATATTGTTCCTTCACTTTTGATGGTCGTCCCCATCATAATTCCTTTACTCCCCAACAGAGCAGCCGTCCCCTGCTAGGTGATCGTCCTTCACCTTTGATGGCCGTACCCCATCATCTGTTATTTCATTTATTCTTTAACCCGATGGCTGTCCCCGTCGTGGTCCCTTTTCTTTTAGCCCGATGGCCATCCCCATCGTTGGTTACTTTGCTTTATGAACTTGATGGCCGTCCCCGTCATGTTTCATTAATCCCCAGAGATTTTTACAGCTTTATCGCGATGGCCGTCCCCATCATAATTTCTTACTTTTTCCCAGCTAGTCGGCCGTCCCCGTCTTGGCTTTACCTTTTATCCCCAGCATGTCGGCCGTCCCCGTCATTGCTCTTTACCCAGCAGTCGTCCTCTGCTCGACGGTCGTCCTCCGTCGCCCACACTTTACAATATACTTTATTTTCTTTTGACAATCTATATCCCTTTTCTTCTTCTTTCTGTGAGTGCAAATTTTGGACTTTCTTTGGTATTCAATCACAAGTTATCATGTTTGCCTGTTAAGCCATTGCTTACAACCTGCACAGCTAACTCATGTTTGAATAGGGGCAGCTGTAAACACCCCAAATTTTCCCTCACCCATTCATACCATGGCTTGTGATCATTTTATATACATAAACACAATCATATCACCTCATATCCCATTTTGATTCACTGCATAGTTTCTAAGTCATCTGCACCTAGGGTTTGTGATCTGAGCAATCCAAGAGCCTCCTGAGCCACTCCAAAGGCCATCAATCACTTCAAAGGGATCCATGTGTGTTCAAGTATCATATTACATCCTCTCAAAGTCAAGGAATGCAAAGAATCACAAGAGTTGGGATTGGTGTGGGTGCAGAGCCAAGTTTGACTGCACAGTTGACCTAAAATTAGGGTTTTGGTTTCAGAGGCCATAAATCCAAATTTTTTGGTCATTCTTGTTTCTATTGGTCTCTATATGGTATAGGGAGTATGCATATCAAGTTTCATGAAGAAATTCCATGGGGAAGTCGTCTGATCAAGAGTTGACTTTTCAGACAAGTCAGTGCAAAATCAGGGCATCTGAGGCCCCCAATGACCCAACCAATGGGTGATCTTCATCATTTTGAGTGTATATGATCTTTATTTGATCATAGAAGAGGTTTGAAGTTCACAAAAATCAAGAATTTGAAGATTTTGCAAAGTTGACTTTTTAGGGCATGTTTGACTTTTCAAGAATATGTCATTTTAGGTCATTTTTCAAGCCTTATTTTTGATCCAAGAAAGCTTCAAATGGAAAAACCTTGGTCATGAAAGTTGTAGATCACATTTTTCCCTTTTCAAAAAGTACAAGAACATGACCTAATTCATCTTGGATCAAAAGTTATGGTGTGTTGAAATTGGCAAAAATCACTAATTTTCAAGTTGTGCACTAAATGGAAAATTTGCAAAATCATGTTTCAAGGCAAGTTGTAACTTCTAGTTGGCATCAAACCATTACACAAACATTCTATGTGACATAAAAGTCAGAATTGAACCAAAATGCTCATGTTTCATGGCGTATGGAATGAGAAAATCACATGTGAACCAAAATGAGCCAACTTGCAAAACTCATGATCACACTTCCTACCACTTGCTACATTGGATGCTGAGCTTTGCTAGCCCTTCCCCTCACCCTTGCTGCGCCAGCCCCATGCTTGTACTAGCCTAGAACCAAGCCATACCTCTCTTACACAAAGTGTGGACTTTTGGCAAAAGTGAACTTACCAATCAATAAAGGCCATGTCAAATCATCTGACCTATAGGATTATTTTATACTATCCTTTGGCAAGCAAAACATATCAAGAAGCAAGGCTGAAACAGATCACAACACACCATACACAAAACTCACCCCATTTGCATTTCTCTTCGAATCTCTCTGCCCAGCTCACTAACATTCAAACCAGCTTCACTAATCATCTCACCATACTCCATTAAGCCTAAACCAACAAAGAACCAAGCCTGAATCAAGCAAGAACTCCACTTCTCCATTTTCACTCCAACTTGCAGTTTCTTTCGAAACTCACTCCACAAGCCATAAACATCCAAACTCACTCCACAAACCTTCTTAAAACATCACCCTGATCACAAAGAACCACCCACATTGGCCTGAAACTGCCTGAATCACCATTGCCATTTTCAACTGAGCTTGAGCAGAAGCTGTTCAAACTCTTCATCTAGCCAGCATAAACTTCTCCAAAGCATTCAAGCATCATCAAGAGGTCATAAGGAGTGGATTTCACAAGGAGGGGAGGTCAGAAAGTTGCTGGAGTGAAAGCTTCGAACCTCAGGTAGCTCAAGAAATATTTTTCCAGAAATCATTTTTTATGTTCTAAACTTGTTCTCCATGCTTCACTGATTATCCTGATGCTTTTAGTTTTGGAAATGGTGATGAAATGAGAATTTAATTGATCTCTGAAACTCTGTGACCTAAAAATTTGTTTTGCTCGATTCATGAGTTTGGGGAAGAATAAATTTGTTTTGATTGGGGGTTTTAGTTCGTGAGTGAGTGGGAATCATTTCCATGTTTTTAGATTTCGTTTTAGTTAGGTTTTGAGAGAGTTTGGAGATTTTCAGGTGGGCTTCCCACCGGAGAAGACGACCGGAGGTCTTCTCCGGCCACCTGAAAGTCATTATGCCCTAATCCTGTAATTAAATGCCATTTGAATTTGGACCGTAGGATCAGTTGACTCCATTGACCTCCCGCGCGTGTGAATGGCTCAGATCTGATCATTATGCCCTAATCCATTTAATTAGTTTTAATTAATTATAATTAAATTAATTCGTCCAGAGTGAATCTAGACCCTCCATTCACGCGCGCAGTCCACCCATTCAAACCCAGAATCAATCTCAGCCACTCTTTCTGTTGACTTTTCCTTTTTCTTTATTTTAATTCATTTCTTTTCATTTTTATTTGCATAATTTATTAAAAATAGCAAAATTTGTCTAAAAATTATGAAACTTTTTCTCAGGAGTTTCATTAATTTTTATGACACAAAAATATTTTTATTTTTATTTTTAGCATTAAAAAGTATTTTTAAATATTTAAAAGATTATTTTTAATTGATTAATGAGAATTAATTTATTAAAAATACTTTTAGGTATTTAAAAATCACCAAAAAATTCATGAAATGTTCTAAGACATTTAGAAACATTGTCCAACCTTCAAACCAAATTTCTTTTTTGATCTTGATGCATTTTGAGAATTTTTCATTGAATTAAAATCATTTTTGTGCATTATTTTGATCCTAAGTTCAAAAAATCATTTCTGCCTATCCATGAAGAGTTGGACATTGATTCTTCTTGCATTGCATTGTGTTTAGCATGTAGTTTTTGAGATAAAAAGACCATGATTTGATCTTTCATTTTCAATTTGTTTGGCATTTCTTTTGTTTGGAAACCCTAAAAACCCTAAAAACTTGTGAAAATCATAACTTAAGATTAGTTAAGAGTTGAGACCTCTCCTTTGGGCAGTGGTTTAGTGTGGGATTAGGGGTCCTTTGTGTGGTATTTTCCATTTTTTATCTTAGGGTTTGCTTCTGGTTTTGGTTTGTGTTTGATGTTTGATTCATAAACCCTAATTTGGGCTTCCATATGCATCCATCTTGCATTCTCTTGCATAGCATGACTTGCCATGACATTCCATGTTTCCATGTGATTCATTTGACATCATAAGACATATAGAAAACATGTTTGATCATTGCATCATGTATTTGCCATGTTGTATGTCATGTGCACTTCATAACTTTTCATGTATGTTCATGCTTCCTAACTTGCTTCATTTGCATTCATAAGCTTGTATGATCATTTCCATGTGCTGCCTCATGTTTGTAGCATCTCATAGCATCTTTAGCATCATGTATGTGCTTCTGGTTTTGTTTTTCATCATATCATTTCATCTCATCTTGCATTGCATTGCATTTTCCTTTCTAACTTTTCAGGTGGTAAGTGGCTTTGAGAAGTGAATTTGCCTTCACTTCTCACAACTTCTTTTCATCTCTTTCATGCATCCTTGCTGCATTTTACTTTGTGTTTGAGATTGAGCTTGCTCATTCTTCTTCTTCTCACTTTCTTCCTTCAAGTGACTTGACTTCTTAAATGAAGCAAGTTACTTTGCTTCTCCTGATCCTTTCATCTGCTTCCTGGTGGTTCCTTTGAAGATCTTTCTTGTTAACTTCACAAACCTTAGGAACAACCAAGCATGACAATGATTAGGGTTTTGATTAGTATCCCCTCTTAGTTTTACCTTTGTGTCTCTTTTGAGTCTTCTCTCCTCACCTCATAATCAGGGACTAAACCCTAAAGGCTTTAAGGCTTTGTGATTAAGCTTATGCCTACATCCTTCTCTTAGGATGGAGTGTATAACTTTAATCCTAAGTGTTAAACCCTTAATGTGTTTAAATCCTCTTAATCAATCCACTTAATAAGTATCAAGACATCATACTTGTAACTTGGGCCTTGCATTAGGGTTCTAATTCTTCCTTAAATGGTTAAGAAGGACTAACCCTAGTGTTAATGGACAAGTCCCCCTCAAGTTGTCTTACAAACCCTAAAAGATCACTTCTTCATCATACCATTAAATAAAATCCACTTAATCAAAGGCTTGTTTTGTCATGAGTTTAATCCCTAATCATGGATTAAGTTGAGGAGTTTTCCTCAGCTTAAACATTCTCATTTATTATCCTTCTATTAGGATGGTGTAATGAGTTTGTTTAATCCCTGATTATGGCTTAACCTCATTACTTAACACTAAACAAAAAAAAACACCAAAAACACCTAAATAATCACAAGTAGGTTAATGATCTTGATCCTACACCAAAGGTGATTAAGTGTGAGAATCTGACTTCACACTTAAGGTGTTCTCATTACCCCTAATCAGAGGGAAGATGTGATGAGTTTACTAAATCCATTGGTTTAGACTTAAGCTCATTAACTTATGACAAACTTTCAAAAGCAATAAAAGACTGAAAAGACAAAAACAAACAATAATCGTCTCCTCCGGGATTCTTTTCTCATCTCACTCACTCATAAACAAGAACTTGCTTCTTCCGTCTAATGCAAGACAGTTAGCACCTGAGCCAGACAGGTCATACACTTGAGCATTGACAAGCAAGCAGTTCACAAGTCAATTTATCTTTCAGTCTCTTTGGGTCGAACTACGGTGTTCTGACTTCCTCATTGCACGAGAGGATACGTAGGCATAACTTAACAGTTATCGAACAAAAGTCTCTATATATTCCCCCTCTTTCTAGCCTCATTCTTTTAGCCTCATGATCTTGAGCATTTCACTCCTGTTCTTACACTGACACTTCACTTATACACTTCACTTCTCTTACACTGACACCTGTACATCCTTTTCCAGCTCTTCTATACACAGATTGCACTGACACTACCCCTTTAAAGCACAAATCTTTTAAGCGTGGATCCCGTCGAGTACGACGGACAATCTGGGTGTTAATACCTTCCCAGGTTGTAACCAACCCCCTTTCTCAGTCTCTCTGGTTCGCAACCGTCTTATCTATCTTTTTCTAGGTCTATGCAGCATTACCTTTCCTCCGGGATAAAAATGCCTAGCTGGCGACTCTATTCATTCTCCAGTGAGTTCACGGCTGTGTGTTCTCATTGTCCTTCTCGCCGACCGTTCGCGTCTGTACCTTTATATGGACTTAGCTTCATTTACCGGGAGCGACAGCTTGGCGACTCTGCTGGGGACCCTTATACTGCAACCAGGGCTTCTGGTTCTTTTTGTGGGTTCCTCCTAGCGCTTGATTGATTTGTGTTTACTGGGGTGTTATGTGTTTATTTGTGCTTATATATGTTTTATTTTTGCTTTATGTACAGTTGTTTATCTGCTTTCTTTACTGCTTTACATATATCATACTGTCATGCTGTCTGGCTGGATCTGGTTTTGCTTTGGTGGGTGGGGTTCTATTGAGAGTTAAGGTCCTATACCTGGGACCTGAGTGACACCTAGGCTAGAGTGAATCATATTCTTTCCCATTCCATCTCGGTCTGGTGCGGGAATATGAAACACGGTTCAGATATGGGTTTCTTCTTGAGAACTCTGTGTTGCAGATTTCCTGCAATGCTAGGGCTATCTGGGAAGCCTGCTAAGTCTGGATGACCTTTTAGTATTGACCTTCAGAAACTGAGGTGAATTAGAGGAGGAACTTTTATGGTTATTGTAAACACTGTACCTCCGGGTTAGAAGTGTTTACACTTCTCATAACTGATCCAAGTCTGAGGATCCTTGTTTTAGAACACCACCTGTGAGGGGGTTGGGCTGTTTACAGGTTTGCAGGTACCTTGACCTCAGAATACCCTGTTACTTCGACTTGATTAAGAATACTTCATGTTGGAACAGTTCTTGTGATTCTAAAACCCTGGACATGTGGCTCTTTATTTGAGCCCCCCCACCTTGGTTACTGGATTTATGGACCTCCATCTGGAATTCTTGAACATACTTGGACCTATATCAGGGCATTTGATCAGATCCAGCTCAGTCACAAACCCTTGCATATCATTTGCATACATAATCATTGCATCATATTGACATTTGCTTATTTGTGTTTCAGGGTATCCACTTTCATCTTTGGTTTTGGTTTTGACCCCATCTTCAGTATTTGACCCATCTGCATCAGCACCTGCTTCAGCTATCAGCTGTCTACTCCAGTCGTCTGCACCAGCCAATCAGTGGCTCATTCTTCAGTGTTATCATCAGCACCTGTCTCTACTCAGTCTCAGCATCATGGCTCCCAAAAAGAGCAACATCACCTACCACTTCTTCCAGCCAGAGTTATCTGACATCAGGAGGATTCAGACCCTGATCACTCCAGATCACATACCATTGTTCAGGGAACATTATGGAGATATACTTGATATGGTTATGGATCTGGACCCTTCACAGAGAAGCCTGATCCACACTTGCATTCAGTTCTATGATCCCCCACTGAGATGTTTCACTTTCCAAGACTTTCAGTTGGGCCCTCTATTAGAAGAATACTCATCATTGGTTGGTTTGCCTATCAGGGGTGGAATCCCTTTCAACCCTGAGATGGTCTTTCCTGGTAATGGAGAAGTAGCAAAGGCTCTGCATTTGGAACCTGTTCTGGTTGAGCAGCATATGACTTCTAAAGCTGGAATCCCTGGCTTCCATCTGGATTTCCTGATTTCTCAAGCTACCCTGAAAGCTTCTTTAGGAGAGTGGAAGGCTGTTTGTGCCTTGTTGTCTTTGAGCATATATGGAATTGTGTTGTTTGCAGATGAGCCTCGATTCATTAGCAAGAATGCAATCCATCTGTTCATCTTGAAGAACCCAGTACCCACTTTATTGGGGGATCTCTATTATTCAGTGCATCAGAGGAATGAAAAGCAGAGGGGAAGATTAGTGAGGTGTTGTGCTCCATTGTTCCATACTTGGCTTCTCAGGCATCTACCCAGGACAGATGCATTTTTGAATCCTCATCAGCCGAGTAACTGGGCTAAGAGACTCACTGCTCTAACTTCAGCCGATATCAGATGGTGCACTCAAAGCACCAAGGGTAGGGATATCATCACCAGCTGTGGGCATTTTCCCAATGTGCCCCTAATAGGAGTTAAGGGCAGTATTAATTACAACCCTCTGCTGTTTAGAAGACAACTGGGCTATGCCCTGGTCCACACTCCTAAGGCACAGGACTTGGTTGAGACTCTTTATTGTGAGAACAAGATTAATCTGGCTATTGTTAGGCAGGCAGCCTGGGCCTGGGATAATGTTCAAACCAAGGGGATAACCATTTTGGGGAAATGCAACAATGTGGCATCAGCACAATGTTATGAATGGTCCCGTGCCAGGGCCCAATTCTCTGGGATGCCCTTTACTGTAGAAGATATGCCTGAATCATCTTCAACACCACCTGCCACTGTCAGTTTGGAGGAGTTTGAGAGTTTGAAAGAAAGAAATGAGAAGTTAACTCAAGCTTTGCAAAAGACCCTCCGGGAAAGGAGTGATGGTATGAGGGAGGTTGAGAGATTGGAGAAGTTGAGAGTGGAGCATCTGGTTAAGATTGAGAAGTCTGGGGATTATATCAAAAAGTCTAAAGCTGGAGAACAAATCCTGAAGAATGCTTGCAAAGAAGCCCAGTTCCAGAGAGCAAGGACAGACTTGTATTTGAAGGAGAGTCAAGCTCGGTGGGTCAGGATCACCGAAGCCCGTACTCTGGAGGACAAGAGAGTTCAAGACAAGATGGAGCAACTGGAAGCTAGTGAAAAAGAGCAGCAAGAAGCCCTGGCAGCAGCCTAGAGGGAGATATCAGAGTTGAAGATCAAAGCTGGGGTGAAGAGGTCAAAAGACCAAAGTCAGCACAAGAAGCTAGCAGCAGCTGTTACCACCCGGAATCTCCTCATCAGGAATCTCACGGAGCGTCCGGCTGATCCTGTGACCGAAGCACTTCTCAAGGAAGTTCGTGAGGATGAGTTTGGTCTTGGTGTTTGACCCTTTGTTTGTTGTTGCTTTCATTCCGTGTATTTTTCATTTTTCCTTGTAATGTATTTTGACCCCTCAGAGGGCTTGTATTTGTAAACAAACTATGTACCATTTTGGCTTTTTGTAATATATGTATTAGTTTGTTCCATCCGAGTTTCACTTCAAAAGCAACATCAACAGCATCTTCAAGGGTCTGGAAGGGTCAAAACTGAATGCCAAACCGGATACCTTGGGAGCAAATAAGCATAACTGCATTGCATACTAACACTTTTGTTTGTTTTGTAGGTTTTTGTTTTATTGCCACTAACTCTGTTGTGATGTTCAGGAACTATTGCTCGGCGCCGAGTATTTCCCCTCAACCGCCCGCACCGTTATCCAACCCGTAACAACCTTTCGGGCATTCAAATGGATCAGATGCAGCAGGACCTTACTGAGGTCAGAAATCAAATGGCAAACGAAAGGCTAGAGATGAGGAATCAAATGACTCAGTTTATGGAAGTGATGAACAACATGGCTCAGAGCCAGGAAAGATTGAGGGCCATGGTGGAAAGGCAGAATCAAGAAGATCCACATATAGGAACTGCCGGCACTAGCAACAATGAAAGGGTCCAACCTCATGTTAACCCCCCTGTATTTGGACCACACCTTCATCCTGAGGTCAACATCCCTGCGAATGTTCAAGGGACTGCCACTGCAGCCAGGGTACTTCAAGAAGACCCCCAAGAGGATCAATTCACAGTAATGGGCGCTGGGGAAGAAGCTTATGATAGAAGGTTGGATGAGATAGCTGAGAAATTGAGGTCCTTAGAGTCTCAAAACTCTCTGGGTTTCGACGTCATGGACATGGGCTTGGTAGACGGGGTCAGGATCCCCCATAAGTTTAAGCCTCCTTGCTTTGAAAAATACAACGGGACTTCATGCCCCCGGACTCATTTACAATCATTTCTGGGAAGGCTGAAGGCCTATACAATGGATGAGAAGCTCTGGATGTTCTATTTCGAGGATAGCTTAACTGGAGCGTCAAGAGAATGGTACTCTCACTTGACAAGGGCAACTATCAGATGCTGGAAGGACCTGGCAGAGGCCTTCATCAGACAGTATCAGTACAACTTAGACATGGCACCCAACAGGACTCTCCTAATGGGAATGTCACAGTCGTCAAGGGAAAGTTTCCGAGAATATGCCCAGAGATGGAGGCAATTGGCTGCTGCTGTTCAGCCACCTATGTCTGAAAGGGAAATGGCAGACATGTTTATGAACACCCTTCAGGGGACTTACATTGATAGGCTAGCTGCCTTCTCATCTACCAGCTTTGCAGATGTTGTCATAGCCGGGGAGAGAATTGAGAGCCTATTGAAGATGGGTAAGATATCTGACAACGGTGCCAGCTCGTCCAGTAGTACAAGAAAGCCTTTTACAGGCCCGAGAAGAACTGGCCAGACCAATGCCATCCACGCCAACAGGGGCAGGCCCCAATATGTTCACAGATCAGTGGCAGCAGTCACCATCCCCGCTCCAGCTCATCCTCAGCCAGTTTATCAACCTCCGCAACAAAACTATCAGCCACAACCTCAGTACCATCAACAAAATCAGTATCCTCCGAGAAATTACAACAACAACAACACCAACAACAATAACCAGCAAAGGCCATTCCAACAGAGGCCTTCTCAAGTCAACAGGGTAATCGATCCGATCCCTATGCCATATGCTACATTGCTGCCACAACTCCTAAAACTCAACCTAGTTGAGCTAAGGACGTTGGCACCTCCAGATCCTAACAGTCTACCCAGAAACTACGATGTCAACGCTAGGTGTGCTTTTCATTCCAACGCACCTGGTCACAGTACAGAAAAGTGCAGAGCCCTGCACATGAAGGTACAAGACCTGGTAGACTCAAAAGCTCTGAATTTCGCACCACCACCCAATGTCAATAAGAACCCAATGCCGAACCACGGTGGTCCCAGAATTAACGCTATTGAGGAAGACAAGCCGTCTTATTTAATAACCAGTGTGGGTCAGATCAGGACACCGTTGGTAGAAATCAAGGCTCAACTCCTCGAATGTCAAATGTTCCCGGGGTGTGAGTTGGGGTGTGCTTACTGCAATATTTCAGTCAATGGGTGCGATAACTTGAGGAATGGCATAGACGGTCTCATTCAGAGTGGCCAACTGCAGATCACCACATCATTTCCTACAAATCCAGCAATCTCATCGGCAACAACTCCAGAACCTTCTACAACTGCAACAACCATTGTTCCTGACAATTCTTCGGCTTCATCAACAAGTACTTCATCTATCATCTCAACTGACCAGCAATCAACAAATTTTCCTTCTACAACTCCAGCACCACTCCATTTTGAAACTCCTACAACAACAACATCCACCCTTCCACCAATAGCTCCTACAACACCAGCAACAAATCATGAAGATGTCTCAACTGTCACGATATTTTATGATCCTGAAAACAACTCTGCCTACAACTCAGAAAGTGTTGCTCCCATCAGAGCACCGGTCACAATTTATTACGATCCACAGACTATCACAATTCCTTCCGCAGCTGCAGTCAGTCCAGTCACTATCACGGTGCCTGGACCAGTACCTTATGAAAGCAGCAATGCCATCCCGTGGCATTACGGCTCTGACCTGTACTGCTAAGGACAAAGAATCACTTTTGAATCATCAACCCCTGCACCACAAATTGACAATGTGGGAGGAGGCGGAGGCTTCACTCGAAGCGGACGTCTTTTCGCTCCACAGATTCAGAGACCCACTGCCGAAGCAGAAGCTGCTGCTAAGGCAAAAGGAAAAAGCTTGGTGCAGGAAGAACAGACTGTCAAGGAAGCTTTAAAAACACCCTTTGATCAAGAGGTTGATGAGTTCATGCGAATCATCAAGAAGAGTGATTATAAAATAGTGGATCAGCTTCATCAAACGCCTTCCAAGATCTCAATCCTGTCATTGCTTATGTGCTCCGAGGCCCATCGGAATGCACTACTCAAAGTCTTGCACGCAGCTTACGTGCCTGAAGAGATCACTGTCAATCAGCTGGAAGCTGTAGTTGGAAATGTTAATGCTAGTCACGGACTAGGGTTCACCAATACTGATTTGACAACGGAAGGCTGCAATCACAACAAAGCCTTGCACATAACCATGGAATGTAAAGGTGCTGTCCTTTCTCATGTGCTGGTAGACACGGGGTCATCCCTCAATGTTTTACCAAAGAAGGCCTTGGTGAAGCTAGAATACGATGGATTGGCATTGAGACCCAGCAACCTGGTGGTGAGAGCCTTTGATGGTTCAAAGAGATCGGTTCTGGGAGAGATTGAATTGCCCATAACGATTGGCCCGCAGACCTTCAAAACTACCTTCTACGTGATGGATATACAGCCTGCCTACAGCTGTCTATTGGGTAGGCCATGGATTCACGCCGCTGGCGCCGTGACCTCTACCCTTCACCAGAAGTTAAAATATGAGTGGGAGGGTCAAATCGTTACAATCTGTGGAGAAGAGGATATTTTTGTCAGCCACCTGGCTACCTATAAGTATATTGAGATGGACGGAGAGATCCACGAAACAATGAGCCAGGGGTTCGAAGCTTTGAATGTGAATGAAACATCTACTGTATCTGGTACTTCAATATCATCATACCAACAAGCCCGGAAGGTTGTTGAGGGAGGAAACGCCCAAGGCTGGGGCAAACTGCTATCGGTGGAGAAGAAAGAGGACAGATTTGGGTTGGGTTACAAACCAACTCAACAAGATCAAGCAGCGGCTGCGAAAGAGCCCAACTTTGTGAGTGGGGGATGCTCACCCCTGATGCTGTCAACTGTTTGGAAGACGAGCTGGAAGAAGAATGCAACCTGGAAAGCTGGATTCGTCCAAAGATCCCGGGGAGCAGTATCTCAAACTGGTCTTCCCAGGAAATTATAAGAGTTACTCATGCAGAGTAATTATTATTTCCTGTATTTTTATAGCATGCATCAAAGTCTTGCATCTTGCCCAAGATGACAAGACTCATTTTGTAATCGGGCCATCTGTACTTTTTGTGCAAACAAGATTAATCAATGAAATATCAGACATTTTTTTGCAAATGAGTCTTTTCTTTTCCGCTCACTGTTTTTCCATTTTTCTTTTTGTACAAAAAATAAAATGGCAGTATTTTCAAAATGACGACTTCATTTCACTTTTCTAAAACAAGATTAAAATCAAATCACTAAAATGAACAAACTGAACCCTTGCAGAGAATGCCTTCCTGACAGCACCGACAACGGCACGGCTATGACTTCGTATGACTTTGACAATCCAATCAATCAAGCTGATGAAGGGGTTGAAGAAGAATATGAGCTTCCCGAAGAGCTAGCCAGATTGTTGAGACAAGAGGAGAAGGTTATTACTCCTCACCAGGAGGAGGTTGAAGTGATTAATCTTGGTACAGATAAAGACGTGAAAGAGATTAAAATCGGGGCCTGCCTGCAAGACTCAGTGAAGAGACAACTGATTGATCTGCTTCGAGAATATGTAGACGTGTTTGCTTGGTTGTATCAAGATATGCCAGGGTTGGATACCGATATTGTTGTGCACAAGCTGCCTTTGAGAGAAGAATGCCCGCCAGTTAAACAGAAACTACGCCGTACTCGTCCAGACATGGCTGTGAAAATCAAGGAGGAGGTACAAAAGCAGTGGGACGCCGGGTTCCTTGCTGTAACTAGCTATCCGCCGTGGGTTGCTAATATAGTACTTGTGCCTAAGAAAGACGGCAAAGTAAGAATGTGTGTTGACTACCGGGATCTGAACAGAGCTAGCCCGAAAGATGACTTCCCATCACCTCACATTGATGTATTGGTGGATAATACGGCTCAGTTCTCGGTATTCTCCTTCATGGACGGATTTTCAGGATACAATCAGATCAAGATGTCACCTGAAGACATGGAGAAGACAACCTTCATCACACCCTGGGGCACGTTCTGCTACAAGGTGATGCCATTTGGATTGAAGAACGCTGGTGCAACATATCAACGGGCTATGGTGACATTATTCCACGATATGATCCATAAAGAAATAGAATGTTATGTGGATGACATGATTGCCAAGTCCCTCACTGAAGAAGACCACCTGGTGAATCTACTGAAGTTATTCAAGCGTCTGAGGAAATACCAACTAAAGTTAAACCCCAACAAATGCACATTCGGGGTACGATCCGGTAAGCTGCTGGGTTTTATTGTGAGCGAGAAAGGGATTGAAGTTGACCCTGATAAAGTCAAAGCTATTCAAGAGATGCCTGCACCGAAGACAGAGAAACAAGTTCGAGGGTTCTTAGGTCGATTGAATTACATTTCAAGGTTCATATCTCACCTCACAGCAACTTGCGAACCCTTGTTCAAGCTACTGAGAAAAGAACAGACGGTCAGGTGGAACGAAGACTGCCAAAGGGCTTTTGACAAGATCAAAGAATACTTACAAGAACCTCCAATCCTTATGCCTCCAGTTGAAGGAAGACCTCTGATAATGTACCTGACAGTATTAGAAGAGTCAATGGGGTGTGTGTTGGGCCAGCATAACGAGTCTGGTCGAAAAGAGTATGCAATATACTACCTAAGCAAAAAGTTTACCGACTGTGAACAACGTTATTCGCTGCTCGAGAAAACTTGCTGTGCTTTAGCGTGGGCTGCTCGCTGACTAAGACAGTATATGTTGACCCACACTACTTTGTTGATATCAAAAATGGACCCAGTCAAGTACATTTTCGAGAAGCCAACGCTTACCGGACGGGTTGCAAGATGGCAAATGATTCTTACAGAATATGACATCCAGTACACCTCTCAGAAAGCCATCAAAGGCAGTGTACTATCTGAATATCTTGCTGAGAAACCCATTGATGATTACCAGCCTATGAAGTTTGACTTCCCTGATGAAGACATCATGTTCATAAAAGCAAAAGATCATGAAGAGCCTGTTCACACTGAAGGGCCTGACCCGGAAGAAGAATGGACTATGATGTTTGATGGGGCTGTTAATATGAATGGCCGTGGTGTTGGTGCAGTACTCATTACACCTAAGGGAGTTCACATGCCTTTCTCGGCGAAACTCACTTTCAACTGCACTAACAACGAAGCTGAATACGAAGCTTGCATTATGGGTCTTGAGGAAGCCGTTGACCTCAGGATCAAGACATTGACTATGTTCGGAGATTCAGCTTTGGTAGTCAATCAAACCAACGGCAAGTGGTACACACACCAGGACCATCTGATACCTTACAGGGATTATACAAGGAGGTTATTGACTTTCTTTACAACAGTCAAGCTTGAGTATATCCCTCGGGACGAGAATCAGTTTGCAGATGCCCTGGCTACCATTTCATCCATGATCAAAGTTCAGACTGCCAACTTTGTACCTCAAATCTCAGTGTCCAGACTTGACAGACCAGCATATGTATTCGCAGCAGAGGTTGTTAAAAATGATATGCCTTGGTTTCACGACATCAAGTGCTTCTTGGAGGATCAAGCATACCCACCTGGGGCATCTTCCAATGATAAGAAGACTTTGAGAAGGCTTGCTGGTAGTTTCTTTCTGAACGTTGATGGGTCTTTATACAAAAGGAACTTTGATATGGTACTCCTCAGATGTGTTGATAAGACAGAAGCAGATTTGTTGATGCATGAAGTGCACGAAGGATCCTTTGGTACCCATGCCGGAGGACATGCCATGGCTAAGAAATTGTTAAGATCAGGGTATTATTGGATCACCATGGATGCAGACTGTTGTGCCTACGCCAGAAAATGCCATAAATGCCAGATTTATGCAGATAAGGTGCATGTGCCTCCCAATCCTCTGAACATCATGTCTTCACCATGGCCCTTTGCCATGTGGGGCATTGATATGATTGGCAAGATCGAGCCAACTGCTTCGAATGGCCACAGATTCATCCTGGTTGCCATTGATTATTTCACCAAGTGGGTCGAAGCAGCTTCCTATGCCAATGTTACAAGACAAGTGGTAGCCAGATTTCTGAAGAGAGATATCATCTGTCGATATGGAGTTCCCGAGCGAATCATTACTGATAATGGTTCCAATCTAAACAACAAGATGATGGCAGAGCTGTGCCGGGACTTCAAGATCCAACACCACAATTCTTCTCCTTACAGGCCAAAGATGAATGGCGCTGTTGAGGCAGCAAATAAGAATATCAAGAAGATTGTGCAGAAGATGGTAATCACCTACAAAGACTGGCATGAAATGCTACCATTTGCTTTGCATGGGTACCGCACGTCAATCAGGACATCCACAGGGGCAACACCGTATCAACTAGTGTATGGTATGGAAGCAGTCCTACCAGTTGAAGTTTAATTACCCTCTCTACGGGTACTGATGGATGTTAGGCTGAGCGAAGCAGAATGGGTTAGGTCCCGATACGAACAACTGAGTCTGATCGAAGAGAAAAGATTGGCTGTAATCTGTCATGGGCAGTTATATCAGAAAAGGATGAAGAAGGCCTTCGATCAGAAAGTCAGGCACCGAGAGTACCAAGTAGGAGATCTTGTGCTGAAGAGAATCCTCCCTCCTCATACAGACCACAGGGGCAAATGGACTCCGAACTATGAAGGACCATTCGTGGTAAAGAAAGTTTTCTCTGGTGGAGCACTGATGCTCAGCACCATGGATGGTGAGGATTTCCCGTCCCCTGTGAATTCAGATGCAGTTAAAAAATACTTCGCATAAAAATGACCCGTTGGACACAAAAACAGAATGTAAGTCCAGGCACAAATAGGGCATCCCGGCGAGTCAAAGACAGAATAAAAGACTCGGGCAAAAATAAGGGAAAATGAATAAAAGATGTACACCCGCTGAGTTGAAAAGCCGCATTGGACAGCTCAGGCAAAAATGGGTATCCCGATGGATTGAAAACCCGAAAGGGCGATCCATGCAAAATAAGGGAATAAGCGAACAACTGCATTCTGAATTCGTCTGTATCACCTACAACTTGGTAAGCTTCAAAAGGATCAAGCTTCAATCAGAATCAACATTCTTCAAAAGCAAGATGAGAAGAACGTCAAAAGTCATACGGGTCATAGTGAAGAGGAAGCTCCTTAAAGCGTCATCAACACTGCCAGCATTTTGTTTCTCAATTTGTAAAAATTTCCTCATTTCGAGGAGTTTGTTTCTTTGACTGTATTTCGCCGATTCAGGGCATACGAATTAATAAATCAGATTTTCAGTCATGTCTCGTCTTGTACATTTTCATTTTATTTGCAAAAATGTCTGATGTCTTAAAAGAAGAAACTGATTGCATAAGAATACCGATGTCTATCTTCAAATAAAAACATGCTTGCAGGAAATATACTTACTCTAAGAAGTGCCTAACTCCTATGACGGAATCCAGAAAAGGATACCTCGGGATTACTTGTGCGTTTCTCTATCTTTGCAGGATTGCAGGTATCCAGAACGCAACTCGGGGCATGAAAGCCTCATCCCAGCAAGCTGGAAAATCAACACTTAATTTTAGCACCCGAAGTGCTCTCTCCCCAGCTGAGTTGCCTCTCATGACTTCCCCCAGCTGAGTTGTCATTTCCCCATCAGAGTTACCAGGCATCACGGAAAGCACCTGTATCCCCGGCTGAGTCAAGAAGCTACCGTAATAGAATTTCTAGGGAGGTCTTTCAGTGATCTCTCCTTCTCCCCAGCCAAGTTGCCATTTCATCCTCGCCAAGCACAAAAGTCAGGGAACCATCTCCCCACAGAGTTCCAGCCTCTATCCAGAAGAGCACCGCATGAAGGAATCACAACAGAGTGAAGAAAGCTTCTACAAACCCCAGCTGGGTCCCTCATTTATTGGGATAGGTCTATCAGTGACCCGTATCCCCAAGCAGATATCATCTTATTGGATCTACCAATGTTCTCCTCCCCAGCTGGGATGTCTGCTACAAACGGATCGATCGAAGATCTTCGCAGCAACGGGACTCGGATCCCGGTTTGGTATCTTTGCACAATCATAGCATTCGCATCATATTCACCCACAAAGCGTAGCATTCCGTCTAGTACGGAGCATTACGGCAAAAATCCAACACATAGCATAATCATAAGCCATGTTTTGAATCAGCACTTGTGACCAGTAACCATTCATCAGGATGCAGAATATTTTCCCCCAGAGTCCCCACCAGATTCCCAGCAAAAGCAGCTGCCTCACAATCCACAAACACCAGTATATACTCATTCTGACACCCGTTCGTGCCATCACTCCCCAGTAAAGTCACCTGAACGCTCTTTACGAACAAGACCACCCGTATTACAGATACGTCATGACGCCCGTCCGTGTCATACCCCAGCAGAAAGCCAAAGACATCCTCTTTGCACTCACATATACTTATATACACTTTTTTGACACCCGTCCGTGTCATATCCCCAGTACAGTCATCTACACTTTTACAACCCATATACTTGTTGTTATTGTTATACTTTTCTCTCTTGACACTCGTCCGTGTCACTCTCCCCAGCAGATAAACACTCATCTATACAAATACTCATCTATATACCAATCACGCTTATACAGATACTCGTCCGTATCTCATATACACCGTTTATATCCCCCACAGATTCAACATTGGTCCATGTTCTCTGTTAACCAGATGGTATTCGTCCATATCATCATCTCAGAATATGCGTCAAGCGTTTGTTTCTACATGATACTCGTCCGTATCATAATCTTAAGGATGCTCGTCCGCATCTTTAATCCATACACTGTGTCAAACACTTATGTCTTCTTGAATATAGACACTCGTCCGTGTCTACTATTCCCCAAAAGAGTCCCTTCAGATGCAACACTCGTCCGTGTTCTTTGTTAACTAGTTGATACCCGTCCGTATCATCATCTCTGAACACGTGTCAGTACTTGTTTCTACCCGATACTCGTCCGTATCGTAGTCTTAAGGATGCTCGTCCGCATCTTTAATCTATACACGAATACTTAAACACTTATACCATTTGTTTCTTGGATATAAACACTCGTCCGTGTTTACTACTCCCCAGTAAATCACCAGCAAACAATTTTCCTTCTTATCTAACACTCGTCCTGTGTTGTGATAGATCTTGAGAGCAGCCGTACCCTGCTAGGTGGTCGTCCTCCACCTCTTGATGGTCGTCCTCCATCATGCTCATCCGATGGCCGTCCCCATCGTTGATTTTAGCAGCCGTCCCCTGCTAGGTGGCCGTCCTCCACCTCTTGATGATCGTCCTTCATCATTTTATCCAATGGTCGTCCCCATTGTTGATTTTGGTTATCTGGCATTCGTCCTATGTCATGATAAACCTTGAGAGCAGCCGTCCCCTGCTAGGTGGTCGTCCTCCACCTCTTGATGGTCGTCCTCCATCATGCTCGTCCGATGGCCGTCCCCATCGTTGACCTTTTATCCGATGGTCGTCCCCATCGTTGATATTTTCGGCAGCCGTACCCTGCCAGGTGGTCGTCCTCCACCTTTGACGGCCGTCCCCATCATAATTCCTTTACTCCCCAACAGAGCAGCCGTCCCCTGCTAGGTGATCGTCCTTCACCTTTGATGGCCGTACCCCATCATCTGTTATTTCATTTATTCTTTAACCCGATGGCTGTCCCCGTCGTGGTCCCTTTTCTTTTAGCCCGATGGCCGTCCCCATCGTTGGTTACTTTGCTTTATGAACTTGATGGCCGTCCCCGTCATGTTTCATTAATCCCCAGAGATTTTTACAGCTTTATCGCGATGGCCGTCCCCATCATAATTTCTTACTTTTTCCCAGCTAGTCGGCCGTCCCCGTCTTGGCTTTACCTTTTATCCCCAGCATGTCGGCCGTCCCCGTCATTGCTCTTTACCCAGCAGTCGTCCTCTGCTCGACGGTCGTCCTCCGTCGCCCACACTTTACAATATACTTTATTTTCTTTTGACAATCTATATCCCTTTTCTTCTTCTTTCTGTGAGTGCAAATTTTGGACTGTCTTTGGTATTCAATCACAAGTTATCATGTTTGCCTGTTAAGCCATTGCTTACAACCTGCACAGCTAACTCATGTTTGAATAGGGGCAGCTGTAAACACCCCAAATTTGCCCTCACCCATTCACACCATGGCTTGTGATCATTTTATATACATAAACACAATCATATCACCTCATATCCCATTTTGATTCACTGCATAGTTTCTAAGTCATCTGCACCTAGGGTTTGTGATCTGAGCAATCCAAGAGCCTCCTGAGCCACTCCAAAGGCCATCAATCACTTCAAAGGGATCCATGTGTGTTCAAGTATCATATTACATCCTCTCAAAGTCAAGGAATGCAAAGAATCACAAGAGTTGGGATTGGTGTGGGTGCAGAGCCAAGTTTGACTGCACAGTTGACCTAAAATTAGGGTTTTGGTTTCAGAGGCCATAACTCCAAATTTTTTGGTCATTCTTGTTTCTATTGGTCTCTATATGGTATAGGGAGTATGCATATCAAGTTTCATGAAGAAATTCCATGGGGAAGTCGTCTGATCAAGAGTTGACTTTTCAAACAAGTCAGTGCAAAATCAGGGCATCTGAGGCCCCCAATGACCCAACCAATGGGTGATCTTCATCATTTTGAGTGTATATGATCTTTATTTGATCATAGAAGAGGGTTGAAGTTCACAAAAATCAAGAATTTGAAGATTTTGCAAAGTTGACTTTTTAGGGCATGTTTGACTTTTCAAGAATATGTCATTTTAGGTCATTTTTCAAGCCTTGATTTTTGATCCAAGAAAGCTTCAAATGGAAAAACCTTGGTCATGAAAGTTGTAGATCACATTTTTCCCTTTTCAAAAAGTACAAGAACATGACCTAATTCATCTTGGATCAAAAGTTATGGTGTGTTGAAATTGGCAAAAATCACTAATTTTCAAGTTGTGCACTAAATGGAAAATTTGCAAAATCATGTTTCAAGGCAAGTTGTAACTTCTAGTTGGCATCAAACCATTACACAAACATTCTATGTGACATAAAAGTCAGAATTGAACCAAAATGCTCATGTTTCATGGCTTATGGAATGAGAAAATCACATGTGAACCAAAATGAGCCAACTTGCAAAACTCATGATCACACTTCCTACCACTTGCTACATTGGATGCTGAGCTTTGCTAGCCCTTCCCCTCACCCTTGCTGCGCCAGCCCCATGCTTGTACTAGCCTAGAACCAAGCCATACCTCTCTTACACAAAGTGTGGACTTTTGGCAAAAGTGAACTTACCAATCAATAAAGGCCATGTCAAATCATCTGACCTATAGGATTATTTTATATTATCCTTTGGCAAGCAAAACATATCAAGAAGCAAGGCTGAAACAGATCACAACACACCATACACAAAACTCACCCCATTTGCATTTCTCTTCGAATCTCTCTGCCCAGCTCACTAACATTCAAACCAGCTTCACTAATCATCTCACCATACTCCATTAAGCCTAAACCAACAAAGAACCAAGCCTGAATCAAGCAAGAACTCCACTTCTCCATTTTCACTCCAACTTGCAGTTTCTTTCGAAACTCACTCCACAAGCCATAAACATCCAAACTCACTCCACAAACCTTCTTAAAACATCACCCTGATCACAAAGAACCACCCACATTGGCCTGAAACTGCCTGAATCACCATTGCCATTTTCAACTGAGCTTGAGCAGAAGCTGTTCAAACTCTTCATCTAGCCAGCATAAACTTCTCCAAAGCATTCAAGCATCATCAAGAGGTCATAAGGAGTGGATTTCACAAGGAGGGGAGGTCAGAAAGTTGCTGGAGTGAAAGCTTCGAACCTCAGGTAGCTCAAGAAATATTTTTCCAGAAATCATTTTTTATGTTCTAAACTTGTTCTCCATGCTTCACTGATTATCCTGATGCTTTTAGTTTTGGAAATGGTGATGAAATGAGAATTTAATTGATCTCTGAAACTCTGTGACCTAAAAATTTGTTTTGCTCGATTCATGAGTTTGGGGAAGAATAAATTTGTTTTGATTGGGGGTTTTAGTTCGTGAGTGAGTGGGAATCATTTCCATGTTTTTAGATTTCGTTTTAGTTAGGTTTTGAGAGAGTTTGGAGATTTTCAGGTGGGCTTCCCACCGGAGAAGACGACCGGAGGTCTTCTCCGGCCACCTGAAAGTCATTATGCCCTAATCCTGTAATTAAATGCCATTTGAATTTGGACCGTAGGATCAGTTGACTCCATTGACCTCCCGCGCGTGTGAATGGCTCAGATCTGATCATTATGCCCTAATCCATTTAATTAGTTTTAATTAATTATAATTAAATTAATTCGTCCAGAGTGAATCTAGACCCTCCATTCACGCGCGCAGTCCACCCATTCAAACCCAGAATCAACCTCAGCCACTCTTTCTGTTGACTTTTCCTTTTTCTTTATTTTAATTCATTTCTTTTCATTTTTATTTGCATAATTTATTAAAAATAGCAAAATTTGTCTAAAAATTATGAAACTTTTTCTCAGGAGTTTCATTAATTTTTATGACACAAAAATATTTTTATTTTTATTTTTAGCATTAAAAAGTATTTTTAAATATTTAAAAGATTATTTTTAATTGATTAATGAGAATTAATTTATTAAAAATACTTTTAGGTATTTAAAAATCACCAAAAAATTCATGAAATGTTCTAAGACATTTAGAAACATTGTCCAACCTTCAAACCAAATTTCTTTTTTGATCTTGATGCATTTTGAGAATTTTTCATTGAATTAAAATCATTTTTGTGCATTATTTTGATCCTAAGTTCAAAAAATCATTTCTGCCTATCCATGAAGAGTTGGACATTGATTCTTCTTGCATTGCATTGTGTTTAGCATGTAGTTTTTGAGATAAAAAGACCATGATTTGATCTTTCATTTTCAATTTGTTTGGCATTTCTTTTGTTTGGAAACCCTAAAAACCCTAAAAACTTGTGAAAATCATAACTTAAGATTAGTTAAGAGTTGAGACCTCTCCTTTGGGCAGTGGTTTAGTGTGGGATTAGGGGTCCTTTGTGTGGCATTTTCCATTTTTTATCTTAGGGTTTGCTTCTGGTTTTGGTTTGTGTTTGATGTTTGATTCATAAACCCTAATTTGTGCTTCCATATGCATCCATCTTGCATTCTCTTGCATAGCATGACTTGCCATGACATTCCATGTTTCCATGTGATTCATTTGACATCATAAGACATATAGAAAACATGTTTGATCATTGCATCATGTATTTGCCATGTTGTATGTCATGTGCACTTCATAACTTTTCATGTATGTTCATGCTTCCTAACTTGCTTCATTTGCATTCATAAGCTTGTATGATCATTTCCATGTGCTGCCTCATGTTTGTAGCATCTCATAGCATCTTTAGCATCATGTATGTGCTTCTGGTTTTGTTTTTCATCATATCATTTCATCTCATCTTGCATTGCATTGCATTTTCCTTTCTAACTTTTCAGGTGGTAAGTGGCTTTGAGAAGTGAATTTGCCTTCACTTCTCACAACTTCTTTTCATCTCTTTCATGCATCCTTGCTGCATTTTACTTTGTGTTTGAGATTGAGCTTGCTCATTCTTCTTCTTCTCACTTTCTTCCTTCAAGTGACTTGACTTCTTAAATGAAGCAAGTTACTTTGCTTCTCCTGATCCTTTCATCTGCTTCCTGGTGGTTCCTTTGAAGATCTTTCTTGTTAACTTCACAAACCTTAGGAACAACCAAGCATGACAATGATTAGGGTTTTGATTAGTATCCCCTCTTAGTTTTACCTTTGTGTCTCTTTTGAGTCTTCTCTCCTCACCTCATAATCAGGGACTAAACCCTAAAGGCTTTAAGGCTTTGTGATTAAGCTTATGCCTGCATCCTTCTCTTAGGATGGAGTGTATAACTTTAATCCTAAGTGTTAAACCCTTAATGTGTTTAAATCCTCTTAATCAATCCACTTAATAAGTATCAAGACATCATACTTGTAACTTGGGCCTTGCATTAGGGTTCTAATTCTTCCTTAAATGGTTAAGAAGGACTAACCCTAGTGTTAATGGACAAGTCCCCCTCAAGTTGTCTTACAAACCCTAAAAGATCACTTCTTCATCATACCATTAAATAAAATCCACTTAATCAAAGGCTTGTTTTGTCATGAGTTTAATCCCTAATCATGGATTAAGTTGAGGAGTTTTCCTCAGCTTAAACATTCTCATCTATTATCCTTCTATTAGGATGGTGTAATGAGTCTGTTTAATCCCTGATTATGGCTTAACCTCATTACTTAACACTAAACAAAAAAAAACACCAAAAACACCTAAATAATCACAAGTAGGTTAATGATCTTGATCCTACACCAAAGGTGATTAAGTGTGAGAATCTGACTTCACACTTAAGGTATTCTCATTACCCCTAATCAGAGGGAAGATGTGATGAGTTTACTAAATCCATTGGTTAAGACTTAAGCTCATTAACTTATGACAAACTTTCAAAAGCAATAAAAGACTGAAAAGACAAAAACAAACAATAATCGTCTCCTCCGGGATTATTTTCTCATCTCACTCACTCATAAACAAGAACTTGCTTCTTCCGTCTAATGCAAGACAGTTAGCACCTGAGCCAGACAGGTCATACACTTGAGCATTGACAAGCAAGCAGTTCACAAGTCAATTTATCTTTCAGTCTCTTTGGGTCGAACTACGGTGTTCTGACTTCCTCATTGCACGAGAGGATACGTAGGCATAACTTAACAGTTATCGAACAAAAGTCTCTGTATATTCCCCCTCTTTCTAGCCTCATTCTTTTAGCCTTATGATCTTGAGCATTTCACTCCTGTTCTTACACTGACACTTCACTTATACACTTCACTTCTCTTACACTGACACCTGTACATCCTTTTCCAGCTCTTCTATACACAGATTGCACTGACACTACCCCTTTAAAGCACAAATCTTTTAAGCGTGGATCTCGTCGAGTACGACGGACAATCTGGGTGCTAATACCTTCCCAGGTTGTAACCAACCCCCTTTCTCAGTCTCTCTGGTTCGCAACCGTCTTATCTATCTTTTTCTAGGTCTATGCAGCATTACCTTTCCTCCGGGATAAAAATGCCTAGCTGGCGACTCTATTCATTCTCCAGTGAGTTCACGGCTGTGTGTTCTCATTGTCCTTCTCGCCGACCGTTCGCGTCTGTACCTTTATATGGACTTAGCTTCATTTACCGGGAGCGACACTAGTGTTAAACGAAAGTTTAATGAGTCAATTGATGACTACTTGAACAAATTTCGACTGCTTAAGGCCAGGTGTTTCACTCAAGTACCTGAGCATGAACTAGTCGAAATGGTCGCTGGTGGCCTGGACTATTCTATCAGGAAAAGGCTGGATACCCAGTACTTGAGAGACATGGACCAATTAGCAGATAGAGTTCGGCAGCTTGAATGTCTGAAGGACAAAAAAGCTAGGGCCAAAAAATATAAGAAAATAACTTACGTTGAGTATCAGGATGGATTCGAAAATATATATGACGAAACCCTACCCCATGATGATAATGAGATAGACCTAGATGAACTCAGGCAGGGTACTCCTTATTCTTGTAAACTTTTAGTGCCTTCAAATGGAAAGAATCCTGTCGAAATTGAAAATGATGATAGGTTTCCAAAGAAAACATATACTTTCGACGTCACTAAATGTGACGAAATTTTTGATTTATTAGTTAAGGATGGTCAAATACTTGTGCCCCCATGCGCTAAAATACCACCTTTAGATCAAAGAAAGAAAATAGGTTTTTACAAATACCATAATTTCTTGGGTCATAAGACTTCTCAATGTTTTCTTTTTAGGGATTTGGTGCAGAATGCTATCCAACAAGGAAGACTCAAGTTTGGAGATAATCCCAAGACACAAATGAAGATTGAAACTGATCCTCTTCAAGTTTCTGAGGCCAATTACTTTGAGACCTCTGAAGTGAACTGGGTCCAAGTTGTTGAACAAATTGCTTATGGCTCCAACAGCCTTGATCCAATCAAAACCATGGGAAATCTTGTGAGGATTGAAGTCACTGAAGGCTTCACAGATGATATTGTGATGATCAAAGTTGATGAAGGTCTGAACAGCGAGCAATGGGAACACTTAGTGTGCATGGTAGCTGAGGGTTTCTTTAAGACATCACCTGATGTCGAAAATTCAATGTGGGAGTTACTATCATCCTACATGAGGAGGTCGAAGAGTTGAATCTCCAATTGGTTACAAAAGAAACTACTGATAGTTTCACTAAGACGGGCGAGGCTGCTGATGGCCTTGGATTGAACTTCTCCAAAATGGAGTTGAAGGATGAAGTTAACATCAATATGGTCGAAGTAAGGGATGACCATGTAATAGAGGTGAATGACTCCACACCTCAAAAGAACCACTAAAAGAAGGCTTATCCTAAAGAGGATGAGACAATTGTTGACTTCTTACATAGATGCCAAAGTAATAAGTCGGAAGTGATGCTTTGTCCTAGATGTAGTTCAATATTCGAAAAAGAAGCAGCTGAAAGCCTTCAACAAGTGAGGAAGGTCAATGGAGGGCAGAAGCTGAAGGCTGCTCAAAAGTCATATCGCTTCGACCCTAGGTGAGCCAATCCTTACCAACATGATGGCGAACCCCAACACCTCAAGTCGAGACAACCCACTTTCAAACCAAGTGGCAAAGTCCCAAATAACAAGTGGGTCAAGCCTGATGAGTTAGGAAAAAGGGGAAGCCAAAAATGGGGAAAGTTGTATGTCAAAAGAGGTCCTTCAATGGGATATAGGAAGGAGGTCAAGACATCAAATAAGGTTGCATATGTGTGCGAAAACTATAAGGGTAAAAACCCTATGTCTAGGTCATAGTGGTGCAGAGAGAAATGCAGGAGGAAAGCTCTGAGAGAAGCCTCCACAAACAATCTTGTTGAATCAAGCATGAATGTACTTGGTAAGGATAGAGACAACCATAAGGAGAAAATAACAAACAAGGTTCCTATGGGGCACAAGTTATTTTCATCCAGAAACAAAGGGGTTGAGATTAAAGTTGAGATAAAGGATGAGCGAAAAGCAATCGAAGATGAAGACATGGTAGACAACTTCGACTGCGAATTTGAAGCCTCTCTAGACATCATAGTAAATATGGTTTCAGTAATGCCTAGAGAATATGATAGGATTACTGAAGTCGAAAATATGGATGCCAATACTGAGGCAGAAATGGAAGCACATCAACCAGTGTGCTACTATGTGATGAATAATGGGTGTGTCGAAGAACAAAATGCTTTCTTTGAGAGAACCACTGAGGCCATGAGGGGGCCTTTAAAGCCATTATACATTACTGGGAAAGTGGAGAATGTGGCTATCAATAAAATTCTAGTTGATTGTGGCGCAACAGTGAATTTGATGCCACACTTCTTGCTAGCCAAAATTGGCAGGTAATTACCCACCTTACTTTGGGAAGCATGTGATTCACCCCACAGGATAGGGAAGTGAGGACAGTAATAATGACTGACCTCAACGCACTAAGAAGAATTTCGGCCTTTGTGGCTGAAACCAGAATACAAGTGGCCTTGGAGGCTGCAGGAAATCACATGGCTATTGAGGCCATTACAGAATTTACTGAAGAAAGTCCTGTGAAGGATTTCGACCCAGATCCTCCTGATAAGGCTCAAGAAGATTCAGACCAAAGGCTTGCTGCAATATATGATAATGAGCCTTTAGGATTTGAAAATGACCCTTTGTCAGAAAGTATCAAAATTTTGGCTCAGGATCCTTTAGAAAAAATTGACCTAGGTGAACGGGAGATGAAGAGGCCTGCCTATATTAGTGTTAATCTTAACTCAGAACTCAAGGTCGAAGTGGTCTGATTGCTGAAGGAATTCAAGGATTGTTTTTCTTGTAACTATGATGAAATTCCTGGTTTGAAAAGAGAGCTTGTCGAACATAAGCTACCAACCAAGCCTGGGAAGAAACCAGTCAAACAAAATCCAAAACGATTCGCCCGAGCAATCCTCACCAAAATCAAAGAGGAGATTGAGAAGTTGCTTCAATGCAAGTTCATCCATACAGCTAGGTATGTCGAATGGTTAACAAATATTGTACCAATTATTAAAAAGAATGGCTCTCTAAGGGTTTGCATAAATTTTAGAGATCTGAATTCAACAACCCTTAAAGATGAATATTCAATGCATGTGGAAGAAATGTTAATTAATTCTGCTGTAGGACATGAGTATCTAAGTATGCTAGATGGATACTCTGGATATAACCAGATATTCATTGTTGAGGAAGATGTCCCTAAAACTACTTTTCAATGCCCATGGGCTTTGGGCACCTATGAATGGTTAGTAATGTCCTTTGGTTTGAAAAATGCAGGGGGCAACTTACCAAAGAGCAATGAATTCAATCTTTCATGATTTCATAGATACGTTTATGCAAATTTATATTGATGACATTGTTGTAAAGTCTATTTCAGAAATATATCAATGTAATCATCTTCGACGTTCTTTTGAAAGAATGAGAAAGCATGGTCTTAAAATGAATCCTTTAAAATGTGCTCTTTGTGTATAGGCAGGAGACTTTTTAGGATTTGTGGTCCACAAGAAAGGGATCTAAATCAATCAAAATAAGACCAAAGCTATCATGGAATCTAAAGCGCCTTCGACCAAGAATGAGTTTCAATCACTGTTAGGCAAAATAAACTTCTTAAGGAGGCTTATATCAAACCTAAGTGGCAAGATGCAAGCCTTATCACCTTTGCTATGAATGGGCAAAGAAGGATTTGAATGGGGGCAAGCTCAACAATAAGCCTTCGACAAGATCAAGGAGTACTTGAGTCATCCTCCAGTTCTTTCTCCACCTTGTAGGAAGAAAAGTATGAGATTGTACATTCCTGCTTCAGCTATAACTTTAGGGAATATGTTAGCCCAAGAGGATGACGATGACGTCGAAAGATCCATTTATTACCTTAGAAGAGTTTTAAATGATGTAGAAACCAGGTATAGCATGATAGAGAAATTATGCGTATGTTTGTATTACTCTTGGACTAAATTGAAGCAATATATAAAACCAGTTGATGTTTGTGTTTATTCTTGTTTTGATGTTATAAAACATATGTTGTTCAAACCTATTTTGCATAGTCGAATTGGAAAATGGGCACTAGCATTAACTGAATATTCATTAACCTATAAACCCTTAAAAGTTGTTAAGGGGAAAATGGTTGCAGACTTCATAGTCAACCACTCTATAAATGAAAGTCCTTTAAATTATTTGGAGATTGAGCCATGGAAGTTATACTTTGAAGGGTCTAGTCATAAAGATGGGACTGAAATAGGGGTACTTATTATTTCTCCTAATAAAATTCCAACAACACTTAAGTATAAAATTGATGGTCGTTGTTCTAACAATGAAGCTGAATATGAGGCTTTAATAGCTAGACTTGAAGTATTGTTGAAATTGGGGGCAACTCATGTTGAAATAATGGGAGATTCAGAGTTGGTAATAAAACAAGTCACCAAAGAGTACAAATGCATAAAAGAAAATTTAATTATGTATTTTGTAATTGTAAATAGACTGCTTAAAAAATTCGAAGTAGTTACCTTTCGACACATTCCTAGACTAGAAAATCAAGTTTCAAATGACTTGGCTTAAATTGCTTCTAGTTATAAAATTTCAAAAGAAAAATTACAAGATGCAATTGAGGTCAGAGGAAAAGTTGTGTCAGTAAGGTTGACCCCATCAGATTTAGAGGAGACTAAGCTTGGGTATGCTGATTAAGACAGATTCGCAATATTGGTAGTCGATAGCATAAGTGACAAGGATTAGAGAAAGCCCGTAATGAACTACTTAGAGAATCCAACAACTTTGATAGAAAGGAAGATCAAATACCAAGCTTTAAGTTATGTTCTCTTGGGGAATGAATTATTTAAAAAGACTCCTGAAGGATTATTGCTCAAATGCCTTAATGAAGCTGAGGCATATTTAGCTCTTTCGACTGTCCATAGTGGGGCATGTGGAGCACACCAAGTAGGTCATAAAATGAAATGGCTGTTATTTCACCGGGGTATGTATTGGCCTACTATGTTGAAAGACTGCATTGAATTTGCTAAAGGGTATCAAGAATGTCAAGTGCATGTTGGCATTCAACACGTTCCTGCAAGTGAATTGCATTCCATAGTGAAGCCTTAACCCTTTAGAGGTTGGGCTTTGGACCTGATTGGAGAAATTCGACCAGCATCTTCAAAGAACCATAAATAAATTTTGGTAGGGATTGACTATTTTTCTAAATGGGTCGAAGCTATTCCATTTCCAAATGTTGATTAAGAATATGTTATTGAATTTATTCAGAAGCATATCATTTATAGATATGGGATCCCAAAAACAGTTACTACTGACCAAGGATCTGTGTTTACTGGTTGAAAGATGCAAGAGTTTGCCAAATAAATGGGTTTTAAACTTTTGACTTCTACACCTTACTATGCCCAGGCTAATGTCCATGTCGAAGCAGCAAATAAAATAGTTATTGGTTTGATTAAGAAACATGTGGGTAAGAAGCCAAGAAATTGGCACAAGACATTGAACCAAATCCTTTGGGCATGTCGAACTTCACCTAAAGAAGCAACCAATGCTACTCCGTTTCGACTTACTTATGGGCATGATGCAGTGTTGCCTCTTGAAATCTATCTTCAGACCACAAGAATTCAAAGGCATCATGAGATTCCATTTGAGGTTTATTGGAATATGACGCTAGATGAGTTGGTGGATTTGGACAAAGAAAGACTTCGTGCCTTAGAATTATTAGAGAGGCAGAAGAGAAGGATAGAAAAATCCTATAACAAGAAGGTTAAGTAAAAGACTTTTTTAATTGGTGAACTAGTATGGAAATTAATCTTGCCCATGGATCGAAAAAGCAGAAATTTAGGGAAATGGTCACCCAAATGGGAAGGTCCCTTTCAAGTTCCTAAGATATTTAGCAACAACGCTTACGAGATACATGAGATTGAAGCAGATGCAAGAATCTTGAAAGTAAATGGGAAATATTTAAAGAAATATAGGCAAATGCTTCAAGAGATTCAAATAAAAGCATAAAATTTCATTAAACATTGAGCCAAATCATGCTCAAAAGAGGGCCACAAATGGCCTACAAAAATAGAAATCCAAAAGGAAACATGGTTCAATAACCAGAAAAGAAAAACTACATTACTCATAATTTTTCCAGTCAATGAAGTTGAGAAAAGTGATGTAGTCTTCATCAGTTTCATCATCTAGATCTTGTTCTTTTGGAGGTTCCTTCTTGGGAGCTTGTGACTTGGCCTCTTTAGTTTTTGAGCGAGTAGTCACCCCAATGGAAGTGCTAGAAGAGGCATCAATTTTCTTTTCAGAGGTCTTTGATTCCTTAGTTGGTTCAGCATCACCCACTTTCTTCATGGAACTGCTCATGTTTGGTGTTTTGTGAAGAAGATGGATTTAGTGGAGAGTTATTTAAAGAGGAAATTCGCATATGCTGATTGGTCAGTCAAAAGGAAACTAAAAAGCACGTGAATTTCCTATAAGGCACATTCCAGGTGTAACCTTTAAATGGTAATATGTGCCATGCAATTACATAAGGCATTAAAAGTTGTAGCATTGCCACAGTAACCAAGGTCAAGGCAAAATTGTTTTGGATCCAAGGTTTAAATTTAATTTTCGACTATAAGACTGTTCGACAGTTTTAACTTATGTAGAGATATTTTAAAATGCATGTTGAAGAATGATAATTGGCTTAAAACATAAAGTAAAAAAGGCCAAAATAACACCAAAATTGTCATTACATAAAAAGCCTTATTAAGGCCAAGATATTAATACAAAGAGGAAACAAGAAGTCTAAATATTACAACAAAAAAGCCATTAGAATTAGAAGGGGAATCTCTCTTGCAGCTGAATAAAGTTGACCTTTTGGGTTTGGAGGCGATTTTCACATAAAGCCTTGTCAAGTTTGGTTGCTGCAAGCTCTTCGTCGAGGCGTTCAACAACATCAATGAGGTTTATGGTGCGCTTTAGTTCAGTCTCCAATTCAGTGCCATTAGACTTGCTCAACTCCAGATTGCGTTGTTCAGCTGCTAAGATTTTACTTTGAAACTCTTCAATCTCCTTCTTCCACATTTTAATGGCTAGTTCGTTGGCAGTTTTCTCTCGTTCGTCTTTGGTCCTGATGGCCTCTAGGCTTTCGACATGAACCTCAACTTCATGTGATTGATCCTAGGCTAAACTTCTTTCTACCCCGGTTGTTTCAATAGTGTCTTGGATTTTTGGAAGAAACCTAAAATCTTCAGACATTTGGTTGACTAGAGCAGTCAGTTCCATGAGGAATCTAGAAACCTTGGGATCAAGAGTCAAAAGATCTATATTTTGTAGGTTATCCTTCAGTAAGAGAGGGGCAGTTGGATCTGCATTCAAGACACTATGGATGTCCCTTTTGAAGAAGGTGTCCTTGATTTTCTTCAGGATAGGACTAGTGAAGTCATCCAAAGGTGAACTCTAAGGAGCTATCGAAGAACTGCTCCCAGAAGGGCCATATCTCTTCCCCAGTTTCCTTCGAGCATATTCCAGAGGATTCGACCATCTTAGAGCCACCAGCTGGTCCTCAGGAGCAACTTCTTTAGAGATTGAAGTTTGAAGAGTTGAAGGTTGTAGGAGACTTTTCTCAGCTAGAAGCGAAGTTTGTTGAGTCTTTTCTTGCTCTTTTTCTTTGTTAACTTCGTCCTTATCCTGGTCATTATTTTCTTCTTCTTCTTCCTCATTTTCCTGATCATCCATAGGCTCATCTTGAGCATCAGGTTAGGACTCTCCCATATTCTATGGCTCTTTATTTTTTGGACTGGATGAATCAGGGTCCTGGTTATTCTTAGTTTCTTCTTCTTCCTCTTCTTCAGCAAAGGCTTCATTTATCTCCCTAGCAATTTTGCTTGATTGGCCAAGAAATTCCTTGCTAAAAACGTTGTCACACTCATGATCAGAATCATCAGTATGAGATTGTTAAGTGTTGTTTCTAGCAGGTGAACTTCTATTTGCTTCGACTAAAGGAGGAGGAACAATTGTCGTAGTAATAGGCTGGTTAATCTCACTTAAAGAGCTATAACCAGAGCCAAAATCAGAATTAGGATGATAAGTTGGCTCACCTTGGCTGTTCAGAAGGACTGTAGGTGTGGGAGTAGCAGTTGGTGGTGGTTGCGAAACACCTACCTCACCCTGTGATAAGAAAAGTTCAGGACGAAGCTTGGAAAAATGATTGAAAGATGTTAGGAGAAAAGTCTAAATACCTCAATATCTCCAGGACCTGGGCTTGAGTTAGCACTTTCAGGGTGGCAACCAGTTGGTACCACTACAGGAGTGGGAGGTTGAACTTCGACACCACCTGTAGTAGGAGCCTTTTCGACAACCTTGCTACCTTTGAGGAAGGTTTTATAGAAGGGCTTGGGGACTTCGTCGGTTTCCTTTTCCTCTTGAGGGTAATTTCCTCAGGGGATAGGTCATCATCTGTGTTGACGACCACGGTTGAAGCCTTCTTACCCTTCTTTTGGGGCGTTAGGGGTTTCTTGGTTGCCTGAAAGGAAATGGAAACATTAAGACGCAAGCATGTAAAAGATGCATAAGTAAGGGGTATAAAGTACCTTGGTGCCTTTGTTGTTCTTCTCATGTTTTATCACCACGCCTTTTGTGGTATTGGATTTTCTGGGGATAACTGGAAATGACAAAGACAATTGTTATGAGTTAATAAATGGTCATTAATAGGAAAGATAAATGAAGACCTCAAACCTTCATATATTTTGGATTTGACACGAACATCTTCGATCCCTATATGAAAGTTTCCTTTGAAACTTTCCAGTGTATGCTTAGTTGCAACCACCTTTTTGGCTTTTGGCTGAGACTGTTGTTGAAGGATTCTTATTGAATCCCCACAGACAAACCAGTCTGGAAATGGAGGGGAAAGTTCCACTCCAAAATCATAAGTGGGTAGTCGAGGAAACGTTGGAGGAAAAAGTTTGAAATCCACCTCATAAAGCCTCTCAGGAGGAACGTTTGAAGGGATTTTTAACTTATCCATTTTCTGCAAAAAAAATCTCCTTCAAAGTGACAGTAGCCTCACGGACAGTTCGACTAAGATCATCTAGTCGATAGAAGTTTCAAAGTACTTATGAAAGGCCTGGATTTCTTTAATATGAACAGACTTACTCTTCTTGACCTTTTCTTGCACATCAATAAAGGCTTGGTCAAGCAAGGAAGAAAATTCAGCAGCAGTGAGAAAATGGTCATTGTAATATGTATGCCACCAATCATTAAATGGGTGGGTGCATAAGGAAGTAGGATGGAAAAACACTAGAGATAGAACTGCTCTTTGAGCATTCCATCTGTCGAAATGGATGGCAGTAGAGTGTTCGTCGAAAAGGTTGGTGTGGAAAACTACATGGCCCTTCTTTTCATAAAGGCGTTTGGGGAAGCTTTGGCCCGTCCAATCTGTCGAGAGACCAAATTTGGTTGGTAGGAAATTAGGACTGCATCTACCTTCCCACCATTTAGCCTATGAATAATGAATTCGGGGATCAGAAAAGCCTCCCATATTGCAATGGAGTCTAGGTGAAGCTTCCTTGAGGGAGAGTTTGGAAACGCCCTGGTAAACCACTTAGGACCTCACTTCCTCTCAGCAAAAGGAGCCATTTGTGGTGTAAACTCATACTGATGTGCAAACATCATTATGTAACTAGAGAAGGCCCCTTTTAGGGTTTCTCCTTCATCAGATGGTGTGAGTTTGGCCAGTCGAACGCCCCCAGTGCGTCTGCGCCTGATTTCTTCAGAGTCTTCATAAACTTGTACTTTTCTAGGAAGGACAAATTCAAAAGTGGAATTTAACTAGAGTTGAAGTAGCCAGAGAGGACCATTCAGGCTCATAGCACCAGAGGCCCCAGTTGGATTCTTGAGTCGAGATACCCCCTCACTTATGGATTCATAGAGGATGGCTAGGATGATCTCACTAAGACAAACCCATCTATTATAGTGGAACTGGTTTGCCAAAGTTAAGTACTTCTTCTCCACGTGTAAAGATTTGGTGCAGAAGACATATCTTGATAGCTAGAGGGTAAGGAAAGCAATGTGTTCCTTGTCAAAAACCTCTGCATTGTTTGGCTTAAAGTATTGTTTGACGAAATGAGTATACGTCAGCTTAGAGTCACCAAAGACAATAGTATCCTCAGCATCTTTGGAGGGGTCATAGGCCAAACCATCAGGTCAAAGCCCTGTGATACCGGCTACATCAAAAAAGGGGATAATCATTCCACAGGGAAGATGGAAGGTGTAATGGTTGTTATCCTAGAAATAAGGGGAAGTAGCCAAGAGGTTCAAACTGTAAGGGATGTTGGTCTTTGACAGCATCAGTAAATCATAAATCCCTATTGCTTTCCAATCATCAGTCTTAACCTTTTCCATTTTAGCCATCAAAAGATCAAAATTATTGAACTGAATGACAACCCTAACCAATCTGCTACCATTATAAAGGTACTCGAAATCAATTTGGTTGGAAGGAGGTTGGTGGGTTGAAGAGTCATCTTCCTTGGGGGTATTTTTGTGCCCTAAAGGTTGGGACTTACGATAGCAAGGAAATAACTCATTGAGCTTTTCATCACTGTTCTCAACTTTGGCCAAAGGGCCAGAAAGAGCATAAGCACAGTCATTGACAATGAAAGGAACCATTACTGAGAGTTGTATAAACGTCTTAGTTCAGCCATCTTGGGTTCTGGTATGAACTGACGGTTCTTGACCGTCTTGGGTTCAGAAATGTTGCTGAATGGAGCAAGAGTTTGTTTGAAAGTAAAGGTTTTTCCTTTTTTACCTTTCTTCTCTAAAGTAGTATCTTGTGTGGATGCCATTGTTAAATCATGAAGAATGGGTGTTTTAGGGTTTTAGAGGAAGAAAAGGGAAGACTTTGTGCGAAAGAATGGGAAAAGGTTTGCAAGGGAGTAGAAAAGTGTGTTTGATTACTGATGGAGTTATTTATAGGCGTGGAGTGAGAAGTTGTGGAGTTAGCCATTTAATGAAAATATAGAATGGTGGGACACCTGTTGTGTTTGATTGGATATGTTGGAGGTAGCAGTTACTATAAGACATCTTGGCGCAACGTTTCAAGAAAAGGTCATGATGGGGAGACATCAAATACGGTTGATGGGACTTTTTGGGATTTTGCCATTATGGTATGACGTCATGCGCATGGTTGAAGAATCACAACATTTTTTAGATTGTGGGTTAGGTGGTTACCACCATACTTTCATCTGACCAAAAAGTGGGCGTCGAAATGATAATGTCAAAAAATGATCTTTTCATCAGAATGGTCGGAAAGAACATTTTTGGGGGGGCAATTTGTTATCTCCCAAATTTTGACGTTGACTTAATTAGGATATTTTGGCTTGGAAAATAATTTTCTTGTTATAAGCTGAAAATGAGGTCCTTTCGAACTTACTCAATAAAGATGAGTCGAAAGAAACCCCCACCTACAGATTCTATACTTAGAAGAATTCTAAAGTTTGAAGTATATTCTAAGTGTTGTTAAGATACGACCATGCCCAGTTCGACGAAGAGTGTAAGATACTCAAAATTGTGCACATTCAAGCCTTTGAGGAAAATATGTAATTTTCAATTCAAAGACAGGGACAAGTGGCACAAGATGAAGCTTCTTCAGCATATAGTGGGACAAGTATCACAATCCTAGGATAAACCGTCGAAAGCGGTTACATTTCATTTCTATTAATAGCTTAGTCTAGTGTTAGAATAAGTGTGTGAAAATCATATTGTACTAGTAACTCTGTATCCACTCGAAGTATCCGCGTGTAGAGAAAAGAGTGCAATGAGAATGTACGTGATGTAAACACCACCATTTTATCTTCCAAAGTTTTTTATGTTAAAACATCATTTTATCCTCAATGTCATTTATGATTTAAAGTCATTTATCTTTCAAGCCTTTTATGTTAAAGCATTTTACCTTGCCATTCCATTTACTTTTACAAGCAATTTACTGCCTTTCTTTACATTTCCAGCCCTTTAAGTTTCTTGCCTTACATTTATCTTTATCTTTTCCTTTACCTTTCTTGTAATTTTAACATTCCTGCCTTGACATTTATCTTTTTATTTACTTTGAAAGTCATTTCTTTTACTTTATTTTCTTTCTTTTTACTTCTTTCTGAATCCTGTCGAAGGATTCATGACAATTTCCCAAAAACATCACAATTAACAAACGACTAGCACAGGTCCTAGGATCAATTTGGTCGATCCTGCGAGTAACTAAGATTGTTTTTAGTATTCTTAGAGGGCCAGCGGTTGTTTACTAATTTTGGGGGTAAACACTGGGCGGGGAATGCCCGTATGTATTGCACTTTTTAAATTTAAAAATGCAAAAATTTAAGTAAATATGTATGCCCGCAAAAACCTGCGAAGAAAACAGGACGAGGCGGAACGTACACTTTAGAGAGTGGGGGCCTAAGTCTTGGCTCGCATGCACTAAAGTGCAGGCAAAACAAACATGCCCAATGGGCCGGGTCCGTTTTGCCACTCCCTAGTTAAAAACATGTTTATGAAAGTAAAAAAATAATACTTATTTTTTAATTTTTAAGTGAGTAACTTTATTAAAGTGATAGGTAAAAGATTAGTAAAAAAGAGAGGTTTTAATTTTTTATTAAACTTTGGAGTATTATTATAGTGATGTGTTTTGTATGGAAAAAAAGGTTAAATAGTTTATATTGAAAAAAAATATATTTTTGATCTTTAATGATACATTAGTTGAACCGATAAAACCGGTTAGCAAGTAAATCTTAAAAAAAAAAAAAAAAAAAAAAAAGATGACATGGCTATATACATCAAATGATGTTTAATAGAGAGTGTAAAAACGATTATTGCTAGTATTTTTTTTAATTCTTATTTATTGTATTTTAATTTATTTAACTATTTTATTATTTATTATTATTATATATTTTATTAAATAATATTTATTTATTTATTTTATCATTAAAATTAATACAATTAATTATTTTTTAAGTGTAAAATTTTTAAAAATACTTAAAATGAAACGGAATAAGTACAATTGAATGATAGATGGACAAAATCTCTCTTGTTTGCCTTGTCCTTTCATCGTATTTGAATGCAAGGAAAGTCACATTACATTATATTTTTACAAATAGTCGCTCCAAAAAGAAAATTTTAAAATTAGTACAAATTTAAACGTGCAAAGGTTGGTAATTATAATATATAATAGATGATTTGTAGAAGTAAAGCTTGGGTTATATATTTACTAGTTCATTCACCATCACAGCCAATAATCTAGCTTTAAAATTTTGTTTTTATTTACATCTTTTGCTCTGTGAGGTTCCTCTCTTCAATATAATACATGGCCAGAAGTACGATATTTGAAAGTTCCTTTTTGTGTCTTTTGACCTAAGATAAATGTGGGGTGCAAGAAATAACAACAAAATAATGACATCGGAAAATCTCCAAACGTATGAAGAAAATATTATGCTGTCTCGTTTTGATTATTTAATTAATTCGACAATGATGTAATGTTATTTATTAAGTAATTATAAATATGTTAAATCAAATACTTAAGCTCGAGTAGTAAACGAGCTCTTGTTAAGAAACGGGAATTCGGAGAATACCAATATATATATATATATATATATATATATATATATATATATATATATATATATATATATATATATATATATATATATATATATATATATATAATTTGGTATACCTCAAGTACTTCACAAACCTGACTGTGATTCACAAGTACAACTAAGGCACCGCCTGTTTAGTCTACCTTTACTCGAAGTTGGACGAGAGTTATCTTTGGAAGACAAGATAATTGACGAGGTGTTGCACGCTACTTACGGTAATTCTTGTTACTAATACTTTCATAATTCATTTGTTACATTTCTTATCAATATTGTATTTACAACATTTTTAGGGATGAATCATTTACCACCTACCTCACCTCACACCAGGTGGAAAGTTTCTCCTAATTACACAGAGTATTGGTCTTGTGCAGCCACTTTTGTTCCATACACGGGAATGGTATGGTCGAGCCATTCAGAGTCTCTATTGACCGCATGGTACCGTATGAAGTTTGCTTCTGCCAATACGAGGGTCACCGCCGAACACGCCAGTTTGACGTCATTTCCTTGTACTCCGACTAATTAGGATGTGGGGTATCTCTTATGTATCCTATTTTCCCGAACGAGTGATGCGCCAATTTAGCTACTAGAAGATTATTTTGAGACCTTCACATGAGTCTACTCTTTTCGACGCGCATTGTAGAGATCTACAGAAGATACTGAATGATTTCGAGAGTCATCTGGTACCAGAGGAGTATCGTCGATAGTTAGTTCATGTACATCGGGCTTGTGATGTGGGCTACATGACATGGTTTTATAGGGTGTCACACCATATCATGACACCAGACGTTCCTGGAGGACAACCTAGGTCAGCTAACCAAGAGGTGTTTGAGGTTCGGGATGAGCAGGCAGATAGCATGATGTCGGTATGTTGGCATGTTGCGAAGATGGGTAGAGCAACCATAGAGTCATGACTCTTTGTGAATGATAGCCCCCACATGTCCCTAGTGGAGCGCATGGTTTTCAAGCGATTAGACATATTCAATATTGTATCTTATGATGTATTATTTTTTGAGTATTTTCGATGTATTTTTGGACAAATAACATGTATGAATTATCTTGACTTTTTTATTTATGTATGAATTTTCACCTTCCTTTAACTTTAATATAACTGGATCTTACTTTAATTTTACGTTAATATAAGTTGATCTCATAGAAATTAAATTTTTGGACAATGATGTTGTCTTGAAATGATTCATGTAATATTTTTGAAGATGCATATTCGAAATAAATTCCCCTTTATATATACCATGTTTTCAAAAACTTTCAGAGGACATTTCGAAGATGCATCTCCGAATACACCAAATACCATGCAAAGATGCATCTTTAGACCATATTTTTGTTCAAAGGGAGGTGGATCTCATAATAGCACATTTCGGTTGTGATTTGGATGCATTCAAAGATACATCTCCAAACATTGCATGATTTTGTATTGATTTTTTTATTTAAAAAATCAATATAAATTAATATTTTTAAATCTATTTTTTAAATTATAACAAGCCTCGTGATTGATTGTGTTGACCTAATTTATATCAAATCTCTTATTTATAATAAATGACAACTTGTTCTTGTTCACACCTTACAGCTTACGGGGTCAAAATTATAATATTGATTAAGTTGTTAAATTAAGAATCCACTTATTTAAGAAGAGTGTTTTCTATTTGTCACACTCTTTCAATTAATACTTTAGCATGAGAATTCACTTCTCAAAAACTTAATTTTCAATTGTTTGCTTTTGTTTCCATTGATAAAAGAATTGTTGTTGCTACGTTATTCCCAAATTCCCAATCCAACTGTCCATGCCGACTAATTTTTTATTCATCACGTGATCCATGCTTCAGCTGTAGGACACCCAATGATATCATATCATATAATATATGGTTCCAAATTACTTAATAAGATTAGAGGAGAAAATTGTACTAAAAAGTAAAGAAAAAGGAAAACGAACTTGCATACGTTAGTTTTATGATCAATTTTTCTATTAAAGGCTAAATTTTCTTTTTAATTGATTATAAAAAGAATCTCAATGTTAAATGCTTTTGACATGTTAGTACAACGCCATTTTTATATTTGTCTTAAATTAGTAAATTAGGATTTACTAATATTTGGGGGAGTCTTGTTATATTCACCATCTCATTGGCTTTATCTTTATGGATAAGTTGATTTTGCAGCCTTTCATATGATTTCATTTAATAGTTTTCCAAGAAACTTCTTAAAGTTATTATATACATGTCTTATATAAAATCTCTGATCAATATCAAATAGAAGTTCATAATAATAGATGTTGCAATACAACATAAATACATGAATAAAATTATAATCTCAATACAATATAAATAAAAGGAATTAATGGGAAATTACAATACAATATAACTTTTGTTGATCAGAAATAAAAGTGTAGGAAAAACACTCATTCCTTCTTCCAAAATCATCAATCAGAAGTGTGAGAAGTACAAGTATTATTAATGATGTCAAAACTTTTGTGATCCTAGAAGATACATTGTTTCAGAAGAGATTGGCAACTTAAATCATCAGAATAAGATTTTTTGAAGATTGAAGGCAAATGAGTCGATGCATTGAATCAAACAGGCCGATTCATTCAGTGGAAAACATTCTTGATTGCCACAGGTCTCAACAGGCTTACTACAGACACAAAAACATGTTGACTCAAAACAAATGAGTCGACTCACTCAGTCAAACAGGTCGACTCAATCAAGTGAAAAATTTCTTGTTTCCTACGGGTCTCAACAGACTGACTGATGACCTAAAATAGGTCAACTCAAATGATCAATTAGGTCGACTCAAATCTTAATCAGTTCAACTCATCCTGGAATAAGGCGCCAGATCACTTATTTCTCTCTCCTGTTTTATTTTACAAGTGACTTCTTATCTCATGTGGCATTATAAATAGATGGGATATTATTTTTTCATGGTTAACAAGAAAAGTGAAAGATATACACATTTTGCTCTCATCATCTTCACATTCTCTAGCATTCATCAACAACTACTCACAACCATTTTTGTTGATCAAAGTACAACATTCAAGGTGATAACGTTCAAACTTTGGAATTGTGAATTCAGTTTGGATTGAGAGATCAGTGAGTTTATCTTGAATAAACCTTGAGGGTTTGTCCTCCAAGATCATTGTGATTTGGGGGTTTTGCACACACCATTGGTTCATAAATTCAGCCGAGTGAAGAAGTTTGAAGATCGAAGAGATTGTTCAACCATATCACGGTAATCGGAGGATTGTGAAGGAAGGTGCGGCTTAACTCGTATCGATTCAAAGCGGTTATGCTCGAAGTTTAAAGTATCAAGGATTATTGCAATAAGGGAGCTACAATCGGAGGTTTGTTCGACACGTGTGAAGGACTTGATCTTGAATCAAGCGACAAAGAGAAACATAACTTCTACAACAATTAAGATTGGTTTTGTTGTTTCTAATTTCTCTTTGTAAGAACATTGCAATTATAATACATATCCAAATTCGACTTTTGAATTGGGGGCAGAGGCACCCTTAGCGAGGACGGTAGGGGAACTACCTAAGCAAATCTGTGTGTTCTTCGTTTTTCTTTATTTGTTATATTTTCGCACAGCTTGAAATAGTATAACATTGAAAATTCTGTTTTGCAAATTTTGGTACACTATAGGTGTTTGTGAAATTGTTGTTATCAAATTTGATAGTAACTTTAGAAAAATTCAGCACTACAAAAGGTTGCAAAACAAGCTTGGTGTGGTGCGCCCACCAAGTGTTTGACAAAATTTAAAATACATTATTTCATTGTCATTGTAATATTTTCTTCTCTTATAACATTTCTGGCAGTAGTTAAATCAATTGTGTGAAGGTTAAGTGATTAATTAGTGAGCTATTAATTCATTCATCTTTAGCATCTCATTTGGTTTGATAACGCATATCCGATCATCGGTGACTAAATAAATTTAGACGTGAATTTTTCGGGGAGCTTTCGTAAACCATTTTTCAAATAAATTTCCAATGTTTGAACATTTTAAAAGGGATCTATTCGACCCCATTTCTAGATCTGCGACATCGTCTAACAAGTGGTATCAAGAGCACCGATTCATCTAGTGCTTCACATATAACTTTTTAGAAAATGGGTGACGATCCAACGGGGGCTTATAATAGAGCTCCCGTTTTCACCAGAGAAAACTATAGTCACTAGAAGGATTGTATGTGTATTCATATCAACTTCATTGATAGAAAGATATGGAAGGTTATCCAAAAGGGTCCCATGCAAATAACTATGACCAACTTGGATAATGTTGAAGTACCTAAACCTGAAGCGCAATGGGATGAGAAAGATTAAAAGAACCACAATTACGATTGAAAATCTAGAAATATGATCATTTCCTCTTTGGCATCTGATGAATATTATAGAGTTTCACATTATACTAGTGCTCAAGCTATGTGGAACGCGTTACAAGTTGCCTATGAGGGAACGAACGACGTTAAATTATCTAGAATCAATACCTTGACACAAGAGTTTGATCTCTTTCACATGAACAAAGGGGAAATCATTGGAGAATTGGGAAATATATGTTCTCATCTATTAAATCACTTAAATTCTCTTGACAAGACTACTCCCAGTGATGTTGCTACTAACAAAATTCTAAGATGTCTTACTAGGGAATGGCTACCTAAAGTCACGGTGATCAAGGAAGCTAATAACCTAAGAACCTTGGACTTGACCAAGTTATCAAACAAGTTACAAGAACGTGAGCAAAAGCTCTTGATCTAGACAAGTATGAAAAAAGTGAAATGAAAGAAAAGAATGAGAAATCCAAATACAACGAGAAGAAGAAAAAGTTTATTGCATTGAATGCTTCTACTTATAAATCATCCACCAACAATGAATGTGAAAGTGAGTTTGATGACAAATACAATGAACCGAATAAAAATATGGGGCTATTTGTAAGAAGGTACAATAGATATCTTAGGAAGAATGAAATCTCTCATTCGGATAAACGTCTCGTCAATGATAGAAGGCAATCAAATCCATCTAAGTAAGATCAAAGTAAAAGTACCAAGTCAAAGGGTCATGTTATATTGCGGAAAGGCTGGTCACTATAAATCGGAGTATCCAATGTTGAAGAATGACAAAGGCAAAGACAAAATTTACAAGAAGGGTGACAAGGCAAGGAGAGCTTATATCGTTTGGGAAAGCGATAGTGAAGTATCAAGAAATGGCAACCCAAGTGATGAAGAAGAGAAAGTAAATCTTTGTCTCATGGCTCATCAAAAGGGCAAAAAGCAAGTAAGACATGCTAAATATGATAACTTTGATAAACTGTCTTATCTCGATTTACTTAGTACTTTTAGAGTTCTCCACTAAGAAGCTAAAGAAGCTTTTAAATTCCTAGCCTCCAATAAACATATTTTTACACATTTGGAGAAAAAGGTTTCCAATTCTCAAAAAGAATTGGAAGCTCTTAAGCATTCTATGGTGGAGCCAATTAAGGAAGACAAGCGAGAATGGTTTAATTTTCATAGTTGTGAAACTTTTTGTATTTGAGAAAAAGAGGTCAAAACTCTTCAAACCAAATTAGATAAAGTATCACAACCAAAAATGACATTTTCTATTGATCAATCTAACTTTAGAAATTCCATTAATAATCTATACCAAAAATACACTTATATGGTGAGAGATCAAATAAGCAAATGTGTCACCAAACCAAACTTAACTTGTCTTTATTGTTGCAAGAGGGGATACATTATTGCCAAATGTCGTTTTAGGAGATTCTCGGTTCCTAAAGGCCTTTTCCAATGGTTTCCCAAATGAAACTAAGGTTTCACTCACACACAAAGACCCAATGAAAATTGGGTACATCTTTCCCTTGTTTAAATTTGTAGGTGGAGTGTCTTAAGGCTATAGAGAAAAGATGGTTTCTCGATAGTGGATGCTCAAGGCATATGACAGGTAACATTTCCCTATTCTATGACTTTGTGGCTAAGAAAAAGGGATTTGTAACCTATGGTGATAATAACAAGGGAGCTATACTCGAAAAAGGTAGTGTAGGTAATACATGTAACACCCTATTTTTCCCAATTTAGAAATAATAAATTAATACGTAAGATCAGAGTTTTATCCAAAGTGAAATGCCACATCAACAAAAATAACAACGAAAACCTCTTTATTAAAACAACGAAAAATCAAGAATTATTCAACTCATGACAAACTGCCAACATCAACAATATTCATCAACATCTCTTGATTTACAATTTTCTAAAATAAATACGATACTAACAAATTAATGGAAATGAGTAAAATATCAAAAATCTCTAAGTCTCGTGTTACGTATCAGAGCAGTCCTATGTCTCGAACAAGCTACACGCATTCCACGTACACTCAAGTACCTGGATCATTTGTACTTCCAAGAAAGCACAAATACAACAACAATAACAAAGGAGTGAGAAACACATTCAATAATTAACGGTGCATAAAATATTTCAAAGATAGTATCTCTCACAGTCAACATACACAACAACATCACAACAACAATTATCAACATGACTCATGATTCAACAATAACTAATATGAAATGTGACTCAATAGTGACACAATGCATGTGGTACCAATTCACCTAAGTTCATTCAATTGAACTTGATTCATAAAAAGAATCCGGATAAATCACATACACCCATCTGACAATGATCTATCTCCAACACTCTCCACAATAGAGTTTGGATGAATCGCATACGCCCATCATACAACGAATCAAATCCAACAATAATCTCATGAGTGCATGACAATGAGTATGCACACACATGTATAATAATCATTATACGTCTTCACGATCCATCCGATCACATAAGATACACAACATGGCAAATTTATGCATACAACACGTGTCTAAAAAAAATTATACATTATCACGATCCTCCGGATCACAACAGAAATACATACAACACATATACAACAATAGTCAATCATAGTCACGATCCTTTTTATCACAAAGAACCACATACAACACAACTACACTAATAATCACACATCTACACGATTCCCCCAACCACATAAGGAATAGGTACCCGTCGTAACACACCATAGTTCACCACACCTGTTCCATCAATTCGACCTACACATTATAAAAAGGAAATACATCACCTAACCTTAATTAGCTAATCATCTGATTAATCCACTCGATCTCGATTATTAATCAACTTCACCTCCAATCATAGTTCCCATAATCACCAAAAGTAACCCACATGACTTATTTAATTATTCGTCTAATTAATTCACCTATGTTTTGTTATTAATTATTTTCCATCACTAATCCTTGATTAAATGATTCTTAATACTTATTTCAATACTCCAGATCAAGGAAATCTCTATCGGACGCGAAATGGGACAAACATCGCGAAACACCAAAATTAGACTACAAGTCTGGTCATACGCGTAATGCACAAGGGCATACATGTATTTCCCAGCTACCACGCACCCCATACACCTATCATATGCGTACTGCACCATGCCTCAGCCTCATATGCAACTCAATACGCGTATCACTACCTCATACGCGTATTGCTCAGTCTCCTCACACGCTCAACTACACACCCTTAACAAGGCCAATAATCCATATTAATACATGACAATTAAATAATTTAAAATGGGGTGTTATAATCCATAATCTACATCTATCTCCAATGTCCTTTTAGTTGAAGGTCTTAAACACAATATTATTAGCATTAGCTAATTATGTGACAAAGGATATAAAGTTTCTTTTTCAAAAGAGTGTTGCATAATTGAACATAATGATAAAAAGAATGATGTTTTTTTAGGGCTTGAGGGTCAACAATGTATACATGCTTGACTTAAATGATGTATCTGTGAATGACCCTAAGTGTCTTGTCTCCAAAAGTGTAATACCTCAAAATTTGCCCTCATTCTCTTTACCGTAACTGGCTTACGCTTCGCATTCATCTGCATTTTTCATTAGGTCATATCATTCGCAATCATGCATTTCATTGAGTTTTCTAAGGCATGGGGTTAATGCCCTCTGAGAAAATAGTTTATTCCATTGGTTTGTTATTCTTACTTCATGGGAGATCGTTTCATGGATTATTGCACTAGGGTTTCGTACATTATGAATGGTTATCAGAGAAATTCCAGGTTTTGATTATGTGGTCATTAATAACACCCCTTTATATGCTTTTTCCACTTTGTTAAGGTCTTATTTCCTTGATTAAGTGGTCTTCAAGGATTGTTCTTGCAAAGACTAGTCATTGGTGTATTTGGCCTATCAGCAAGTGTTCAGTTTAAATTTCTCCGAATCATGGTTTGGTTCATCCTCAACAATTCAAGGCTCCTTTGTTTGGTTTCTCTCTTAGTGTGCTTAAAGCTCTACAAGGTTGTCAAGGGTAATGATATTGGTTTCATACCAAGTGTGGTTACTCAAATGTAATTCAACGTGAATGGAAGGTTGACAGGATCTGGATCAAACCATTATGAGTTTGCCTCAATCTGCATTTGTGTTCACATTTCGAATTTGGATCTCTGAGTGCTAAGGCATAGTCATGTTTTTTGAAATAATGTTCAAGAAAGCTCATAGCAAATATTTTGGTATATCATGATAGTAAGGCTCATAATGACTTATTGATTTGAAGGGCGAGATTCATTCATGGTTCACTTCATTTCCTAGAATCGATTTTGGATCACTTTTAAGAATCTAGTTCATGGAATGCAAAATCTAGCTCAAGGAATTCAGATGGCCTACGTGTTTGCTCCGTTCATTTGTAAATTCATGAGGTTGTTTCGTGTTAATTGAGAATTTCAAGTTTCAGTCATTATGGTTATTTGATTGGTAGGACAAGATCATTGCTAAGTGTGGTTATGGGGTGCAAATAATATAGTTCAGGCCCATTAACTTTTTATTATGTCATTTTTTTTATTATTATTATTATGACAAAATAGGAATTAAAAAAAAAAGAGGAGGGGATTAGAAAGATGGAACTCATTAGAAGCTGATACAAAAAGAATAGAATTTGGCAGGGGATAATTAGTTACAAGGAAAAAATTCAAGATAAATTTGGTGACAAAGTCCTGTTACAAAAAGGGAACTGAAAAATATTCAGTTAGAAAAGAGAGAGTTGCACCAGAACTCAAAAAACAACATATAACAGGAAAAATTCAGTGAAAATCTTCATCAAAGAAAATCAGTATAACAGAAGAAGAGCAATTACAATTTTCAACAGAAAATCAGTTACAATTGTAACTGATATGTAACAGATATAACAGAAATATGAGGAGATTTAGAGACATTTTTTTTATCAGAATTTAACTCAGCAAAGATGGATTATCAAAGCTTCATCCTTTTTCATCATTCTGGCCAAGTCTTCATCCATATAAACAGAAAAACTCAGAAAAATCTTTGGCTCATGCGAATAATCATCCTTCATCAAACTCATCTTCAACCTCGCCTCTTACCATCTCATCTTGATCCCTCTAAAAATTCAGAATTCCAATAACCTCTCATCAGCCATCATTCATAATCATCATCAATACAGAACTTCCATAATTGTTCATCATCATCACTTTTGGTTCCACCATCAATCTTTGAATCTTTACCTCATAGATTTCTGCTTCTTGATAACGCTTCATCAGCCTCTTGCCCTCAATCTTCATCATTGGATTTCCAAGGCCCCCAAATGTCACATTAAATCCTCAATCTTCATCATCACGAATTGAAAAACCCTGCAAATTCTTTCAATCTTCAACATCTGAATCCTTATTCAATCCTCAACAACATCATTTCGAAACTCAAGAATCATCATAACAGCAACAACTCAGAATGAAGATCCTAAGAAGAAGAGGAAGAGGGTCAAGAACAATAACCACAAATTGAAAATGACTCGAAGTCCATGGCCATAAGAAATAGAAGAAGAAGATCGATTCAGAGACTTACACGAGAAACACGTCGGCATCAATAATCTTCATTCAGGAATTCCGTAGTTCACATTGAACCTTGGAATGTCGCAATCGGTGCACCCAAACCTTCAAGAACTTACGCTAAGGCTTCGTGTTTTGAACCGCGAAATTCGATCTCGATCTGTTCTAACACATAACCGGAGCAAATCACGGAATCAGAGAGCGATTTTCCTGGAGATTGTTGCTTGAGCTATATGAAGCTGGACTTAGGTTACGGCAAGTGGTCGTTTGAAACGTCTGCGAATACGAAAGCATCGCGAAAGGTTGAACGGTGACGGAGTCCGCGCCGTCTTCTCCGATGGTTGTTTAGAGGTGAACGTTTGAATTCGACGCGTTGAACAAAAGCAGGTCGTTTGTAAAGAAGATGATGAAGCCGGGATTGATCGCAATCGTGAGAAGGTACATCGTCAACGATGTTCGTTTTTTGATGAGGAGAGGACGAGAGAGAGGTTCGCCGTTTTGCAGTGAAGGTTCATAGTGAAGTTTAGGGTTTGAGATGTTGGTGCACAAGCTTCATGAAGAATCAGATTGGGCTTAGGGTTCTAAAACGCCATGGATCTTCTTAGCACACCCGCGAATTGCTTCGACACCTCTCCCCGCGGCTTGCTTGGTTAATTGGGCCTCAGATCCTTCAGTTATTATCAGCACCAGTGTTTTCATGACTCACCCCCTCCTGCGCCTTGCTAGGAAATATCTGGGCGTTGGGCCAGGACTTGTTATTTGTTGCCCTTGGGTTTTCTGATACACCCTTTTGTTTTTTTGTTTTTTTTAGAATTTGTCTATTAAAATTATTGGCAAAAAATTGTTAAGTAATTTTCTTACAAATTAATTTTTGTGGATTATTACCTAATTCATTTTTCTTGTAATTTTTAATTAGAATTTTTGTTGACAATTTTAATTATAATTGTGAACTAATGTTGGATTAAATAGTTCATGAGTTTTTTATCGATTTGTATCGATTTCGATTATGGAAAAGCTTCACAAAGCGAATATGGATGATAAGCATTTATTTTGCTTATGGAGATTGCAAGACCTTGCTTAAGGTTTTTTTTTCGGATTTCTTTTTGTGAGGATCGGCACTTCGGCCAAGTAAGTGATTTCGAGCTTTTTTCCGCTTTTACGCATCATTTTAGTCGTATGCGGCTTAGGATCATATAACTTAAGGTGCATATTGAGCCCTCCCACCTGAGGCACTGGATTTATTTGTGATATATGTTGATTTGTGTCGATTTCGGAGCTTAGGGATTAGGTTACGAACCATTAGGATCGATTCCTTTCACTTCCCCTTAAAACCCACTTTTTTGCCCGTTTCGTCGCAATTATTAAAAATAGTTTTAGGTGGGATAAAATTCTGGAAAAATTCATAAGTGATCCTCATCCTCTTACTTAATTTGTCATATTTTTTATTTCCAGATTTGGGTGGTTTTAATATTTTATTTGGATTTTAGTTCACAAGCTGTCCCAAAAAGGAAGGTTTTGGCATAAGGGACCGAAATCGATTTTTCCCCATAGATGTGAGACCTATTTTTTGTGTGTGATTAATCACTGTAATTTGTGACATGTTGATGCTCATTAGGAATTTTTTTCATAATTTTTAGTGCTCTTTTTGATCCACTTTGTGGAGTTGTTTTTTGGTGATCATACTTTGTTACCTTGCTAGTCAAGGATTTGTTTTGGCACTTTGGTGCATAATTTTATGAAATACTTTTGGACCATGTAAGATAATCACTATATAATTCCAGGGATTTAATTTCATAATTTTTTAAGGTTTTTTTCTATTTTTCCATGTCACCTAGATCCTAGGTTGATTCATGTGTTTATGTGTCGCATAACCTAAGTGTTAAGGAGGCATTCATGCCATTTTATTGAGGGTATTTTTGGTAGCTTTTAGGAGTTGATTATAGGTCATTTTTATGGCTTTAATTCCAGTCATAGGTCATTTTTTGAACCATACTCATTTGGTTTGTTTTGGTGCTTTAAAGTGCATATTTATGTGAACTAACTTTAACCTAAATTAGTTTCTCTTCTCCTCTAAGTAATAGCTTGAATTATGTGGAAATCATTAATGCCTAGTCATGCATTCTAAGTGCATATCATACCTTGTATGCTACTGACCCATAATCATTTCATTCATATTCACATGCCATTCTTCCTTAACTTTCATCATGTGCGATCTTATGCGATGTTTATTCCATTTCATCTCACATATTCTTCTTATTGCTCCATATGCCTAAACAATTGCATCCATGATTGTATATTCATTCATCCATCTTCATAATCATTCACTATTGACTTTGATGTTCATGTCGTGTATTAATTCATGTTTGTAAGCCATATGCATTCATACTTCATCCATAAACCCTAATTTGCATTTAGGTGAACTTAGGTGAACTTTTTGTACATAGTTTGACATAGTTTGATCTTGTGAGGTATCCTAGCATACTTAGGGACCTATATCATGTAGCTACTGACTTTATAAGTCATGTAACCTTTAGGTACCTTCACCTTTAGACTTAGGTCTTATTTTGAGCCTAGTTCCATTCTAGGACGTTTATGGTACTTAATCGCTTTCATGCTTTGATTTTATTTTCAATATGCATTGTCATGCTAACTTTTGTTTTGTAGGGGGAAGATTGAGGTAAGCATTACTTCATTCCTATCTCTTACGCATTTTAATTGTGTTTTCCTTAGCACCTTGTGCTTTGCTTTTAGGCTTTCCCTTTCTTTAGGGACAACTTAACTTCCTTAGGAAGTAAGTTAGGTTCTAATTCTCTTTTCTTCTTTTCCTTTTTCCCATTAGGCTTAGAAACCTCATTAACCATAGGACCTCTCTTGCACATAACAACTAACTTAGGGTTGTGTCTTAGTCCCCTTAGATTTTCCATTTTTGCAACTTGAGTCATTCTCTTCTCATCTTCAAACAAAATCCAAAAACACTTAACAAATAAATGAAAGGATTCCTTGTGTATAGCCTTATTCCATGAAGCACTTGCATTCATTCCGTCTTGGAGTGGTGTAAGCATGTCTATCATGATGTACAAGTCTCATCAAGGAGTTGTTCACAAAGAAAAACTTAAAAAAATACTTCTTCACAAAAGCAACAAAAACACTTAATAAAGTTCAACAAGCTAGTGAACTTAAACCCTAATCCTAGGAAACCAGTCTTGGATAAATTCTCCTTGCTGGGTATGCTTGTTCTATTATTCCATCTTGGAATGTAGAGTCAAGTGTACATTCCAGGGAAAAGAGTTTGAATTCACTTCCTTGTGTCAAATTCATACAAAACTCATAAAAGACAAAAACACACAATAAACGACTATCCTACGGGAACTTCTCTTCTCATCTCATTCACTCATAACGCGAACTCGCGACGACTTGTCTCGCATGCAAGACGGTAAACGCACTCGTACCAGACGAGCCTGCAACACCTGAGCATAGACATACGCAGTTCCAGCTGTAAAAAACACAAACAAATAGTTCCCGCCTAGGTTAGGCGAACTACGTCGACTCTGATCCTCATTATCCCGATGAGGTACGTAGGCAGCGGGGTAGGGCCCGTTCGAGCATATTCTTTATTTTCCCTACATTTCCCCCCTTTCTTTCCATTTTCTTATTCCAGTTCCTTTCTCATTTCTTATTCCAGTTTCCAGTTAGCGGTTTATTTGTTCAGCAGCATATTATTTCTCACCCTTTGAAACAAACAAGCAAGCGTGGATCCCGTCGGGTACGACAGACGATCTGGGGTGCTAATACCTTCCCAGGTCGTAACCGACTCCCGAACTCAGATCTTTGGTTCGTAAGGCCTCGTCCTTTTCCTTCTTCCTCAGGTTTGTGCAACATTACCTTTCCCTTTCATTTGGGATAAAAATGTCTGGCTGGCGACTCTAACCTTTTCGCGCCACTTTCGCGTTTGTACTAGGATGAAAATCCCGGGAGCGACAAAAAGTGATGACTATTGGTTTTGGCATAGGCACTTAGCACATGTTAAGTTTGACTTGTTAAATAAGATAGTTTCAAAAGACTTAGTAGTTGGTCTACCCAAAATTAAATTTACCAAAGACCATCTTTGTGATGCATGCCAAATGGGAAAGCAAACAAGGATCTCATTTAAATCCAAAATCGTTGTTTCAACGTTTAGACCTCTTGAACTTTTCCATATGGATTTATTTAGTTCATCAGAATTAAAATCCTATGTGGAAACTATTATGGCTTTGTTATTGTAGACGACTATTCAAGATTTTGTTAGACTATCTTTTTAGCTAGTAAAAGTGACACTTTTTCGGCATTTGAAAAGTTTGTCAAGTTATCTCAAAATAAACTAAACATTAGTATTGTTACAATCCGAAGAGATCATGGAGGTGAATTTGAAAACCATCTCTTTGATAAATTTTGTGATAAACATGGAATTGATCATAATTTTTCCGCTCCTAGAACTCTGCAACAAAATGATGTTGTGGAGCGTAAAAAGTGTGTTTTAGAGGAGCTTGGACAAACTATGATCAATGACAATGATCTTCCTAAATATTTTTGGGCGGATGCCATAAGTACGGCATGTTATGTTTTGAATAGGGTGCTTATCTTTCATACGCTTAATAAAACACCCTATGAACTTTTAAAAGGTAGGAAGCCAAATGTTTCACATCTTCATGTATTTGGTTGTAAATGTTATGTGTTAACTAACGGTAAAGAAAATCTTGGAAAATTTGATTCAAAAGCTGATGAAGGTATCTTTCTCGGATACTCTAATTCAAGTAAAGCATATAGAGTATACAACAAAAGATTACATATCGTTGAATAATTTGTGCATGTACCCTTTGATGAATCTTATCCGAAAGTTGTCGGAAAAGGTAGTTGTATTAATAGTGCAGGTGTTTCCTCTTATGATATTCTTACATATCAAGAAATATCGAGTGTTGAACCCATTCTGGATAAAGTTGAGGAGGAGTCGGATAAAGGATCTAAAATCGAAAAGGAGAATCATTCAACTAATCAATATGATCTCCCCTTGGAATGGAAAACCTCAAAGGATCATCCTATTGACAACATTCTTAGAGATATATCAAAGGGAGTAAGTACACGTTCAAGGATAATAATTTTTGGTATCATTTTGCTTTCGTCTCTCAAATTGAGCCTAAAAATTCCAAAGATGATTTACTCGACGAACATTGCTTTTTAGTTATGCAAGAGGAACTAAATTAGTTCAAGAGAAATGAGGTTTGGGACCTTGTCCCTCCTCCACAAGGTTATCGAGTAATTGACACTAAATGAGTATTTAGGAACAAGATGGATGAAAATAGAATTATAACTTGCAACAAGGCTCGTCTTGTTGCTCAAGGGTATAACCAAGAAGAAGGTATTGACTATGAGGAGACTCATGCTCCGGACGCCCACCTTAAGGCTATACGTCTTTTACTTGCATTTGCATGTTTACAAAATTTTAAACTATATCAAATGGATGTCAAGAGTGTTTTTCTTAATGGATACATTAATGAAGAAGTGTGTGTATGCCAACCTCCTGGCTTTTAAAGTCATGAAAATCCTAACCATGTGTACAAGCTTAAACGTGCTTTGTACGGCCTCAAACAAGCTCCTAGAGCTTGGTATGAATGCCTTAGAATTTTTTTATTAAATCAAGGGTTTTCAGGAGGGAAAGTTGACATTACTCTCTTTATTAAATGAGAAGGATAACATTCTATTTTGGTTCAAGTTTATGTAGATGATATTATTTTTGGGTCTACTAATTTGAATTTGGTCAAGGAATTTTCAAGCTCAATGCAAGGTGAATTTGAGATGAATATGATGGGGGAGCTCAATTATTTCCTCATACTTCAAGTCAAACAACTTGAGGAAGGAACATTTATAAGTCAAACGAAGTATTGCAATGAGCTTCTCAAGCGATTCGATATGACAAATTCCAAAGCCATTGATACACCAATGCCTACCGTGGCAAGCTTGGACCGAGATGAGAAAGGTAAAGATGTGGACATAAAAAGGTATAAAGGTATGATTGGCTCTCTTATCTATCTTATTGCATCTCGTCCAGACTTCATGTTTAGTGTTTGTATGTGTGTTAGGTTTCAATCATGTCCTAATGAATCACATTTAAAATCTTTTAAATGCATTCTTAGATATCTATGTGGTACTTCTAAGTTTGGTCTTTGGTATTCTAAGGGTAGTGATTGTTATTTGATAGGTTATTCTGATTCTGATTTTTCCGGGTGCAAAATGGATAGGAAGAGCACTAGTGGCACATGTCATTTCTTTTTAAATTCTCTAATAAGTTAGAATAGCAAAAAGAAAATTTTTGTTGCTTTGTCAACTGCTGAGGCGAAATATGTTGCGGACAATAATTGTTGTGCTCAAATTGTGTGGCTCAAACAACAATTGCTCGACTTCAATGTCAATCTTAAATGTATTCCCATTTTATGTGACAACACAAGTGCTATAAAACCTTTCCAAAAATCTTGTATTACATTCTCGCACTAAACATATCGATATTCGTCATTACTTTCTTAAGGATCATGTAGAAAAAGGTGATGTGGTATTCAAATATGTCGAAAGTAAAAATCAACTTGCCGACATTTTCACTAAACCATTAGCCACTAAATCTTTCTTTCATATCCGTAGGGAACTTGGTATTCTCGATATCTCGGATCGTTTGTAATATTGTTACATATTTCATATATATTCTTGCTTGTTTATGTTATGTTGCTCAAGAATTGTAAGGGCATCATTATTTCCTATTTGGAAAAGGTAATATCATTCCTCTCTTAATGCTTGCAAAATTTTCTTATCATATTGACCTTGATCCAAAATAATATGTGTATGTGAGCCAACTTATTTGATATATGTTTATTATTATTTTTTTTTTTTTTTTTTGTGTGTGTGTGTATATATATATATATATATATATATATATATATATATATATATATATATATATATATATATATATATATATATATATATATATATATATATATATATATATATATATATATATATATGTATCTTATGAATACATGTACATCTAGAAAGCATGTCATCATGTCCTTTGAAACATTGTAGTGAAAACATGGAAAACAAAATTTTGGAGAATTCATCATTTTCTCTCGGGTCCTAATAGGTTGACTCAATGAGTCGAATCATTTGTTTTTTAGGAGCACTAACTCAAAATTTGAATTGAATGAGTCGACTTATTCAACATTTTAGGTCGACTCATTCCTGAATCACGCTGCCCAACATGTGTTGGAAAACACGTTTCGCAGCTTTCAACCTATCCTAGGTCAGCACATCCCTTCATTCCATGACATAATGTCATTTTTTAATGCACCTACTCATTTCATTCATTCTCTTTATATTTATTTCTTCATAAAATCATTTCGTATCATTATCCCATCTTCTCAAATCCTCAAGAAACCTTAAAAAAAATCATTTTTCTCAAAGCTTCTCTATAAGAACTTCAATGGCTTCCTAAAAGGTCATCGAAAAAAGGACAGTAAGAGGGTCATATTCTCGTTCTACTCTTCCGATAAATGATTTATCTCTTCTTCCTTATAATCTTAGAGAAGATATGACAAGAATTTTAAAAATAGGAAGATTATCAAATAATATATGTACTCTAAATGCACTGCTTGTCAAATACACATCCCACACATCGTTGAGTTGATATATTTTCAAGAGATTAATCCATTCTTAGCATGTGAAATTGAGTATATTGAGGATATGGTTAAAATGTTTTATGCTAGTCTTGTTGGAAAATTTAAGGGCTATGAGTTTAATTTTAGAATGGGAGATCGAATGTATGTTATCAATGATTAGGTTTGGAAGGATTTATTTCGTATTTCTCATGCATCTCCTAGAATGTTGGTAATTGATTATGAAACTGTTGATGGTTATAATTTTCGAAAAGAGTTGAATGGCATGCTCAAGGAACCGTTTATTAAAGGGCTTATTGATAGTGAGTTATTTCCTACATTCACCATAATGGGTAAAGTGAATCCTACTAATCGTATTTTTGACTGGATTGTTTCTCTCAACCTTCATCCCAAGAATGGTGGTTACTCTCAAATTGATATACTAGAGGTTCATTTGATATATATACTTAGGAACAAGGTGAAGGTGAATTGGCCATATTACTTCGCTAGCAGGATGTTTGTTCTCAAGGAAAAGAAAAATGTTGCATTAGCTTATCTGTATCTTATTCAGGCAATTATCAACAAAGTTGAGATTGTTGTAGAGGGTCTCCACTTCACTTCCCTCTCCGACAATCAATTATTTCAATATAAAACTCTCATAATGCGCTTGCAAACTCATTCAACACTCTCAACACCAACATCATTCATTTCACCACCACCTATGAGCAAGATCGTCACCCAACCGTGTATCATAGAAGACATCCTTCGCAAAGGGGTCCAAGGCCTTGAGTTCATTTTGCATTTCATTTCATTTTCATATGCATGTTGCTTTTCCGTTATGTGTATTTTATCATAACATCTTTTATGATAATGGTTTATGTTATTTTATCTATGTATGTATGATTATCCATTTCTATGACTTGAAGTTCTATTTAATTTCTTGTCTTTTCATCTATCTCATATTGTGTGTATATAGATTTATGATATAAATTTCAATGTTGATGATTCTTTAATTCTTCGGCTATTCGGTCGCATCTAATCCATTTTCTCTTTTTGATATTGTCAAAGGGGGAGAAGTGATTGAGTAAATATTGAGTAAAGAAATATTTGTATGTGACACATATTCAGGGGGAGCATGCTATCGTATGTGATCATGTGCGGGTTAGCTTGTGGGTGTATATTCATGAGTTTTGCCATCATCAAAAAGGGTGAGTTTGTGAGAGGTACATGTATTTTTAATGATGTCAAAACTTTTGTGATCCTAGGAGATATATTATTTCAGAAGGGATTGGCAACTTAAATCATCAGAATAATATTTTCTGAAGATTGAAGGCAAATGAGTCGACTCATTGAATCAAACAGGTCGACTCATTCAGTGGAAAACATTCTTAATTGCCACGGGTCTCAACAGGATGACTGAAGACACAAAAACATGTTGACTCAAAACAAATGAGTCGACTCACTCAGTCAAACAAGTCGACTCAATCAAGTGAAAAATTTATTGTTTCCTACGGGTCTCAACAGGCTGATTGATGAGCTAAAATATGTCAACTCAAATGATCAACTAGGTTGACTCAAATCTTAATCAGGTCGACTCATCCTGGAATAAGGTGTTAGATCACTTATTTCTCTCTCCTGTTTTATTTTACAAGTGACTCCTTATCTCATGTGGCATTATAAATAGCTGGGGTATTATTTTTTTCATGGTTAACAAGAAAAGGGAAAGATATACACATTTTTATATCATCATCTTCACCTTCTCTGGCATTCATCAATAACTACACACAAGCATTTTTGTTGATCAAAGTGCAAGATTCAAGCTGATAACATTTAAACTTTGGAATTGTGAATCCAGTTTGGGTTGAGAGATCTGTGAGTTTTTCTTGAATAAACCTTGAGGGTTTGTCCTCCAAGATCATTGTGATTTGGGGGTTTTGCACACACCATTGGTTCATAAGTTCAGCCGAGTAAAGAAGTTTGAAGATCGAAGAGATTGTTCAACCATATCACAGTAACCAAAGGATTGTGAAGGAAGGCGTGGGTTCACTCGTATCGATTCAAAGCGGCCGTGCTCGAAGTTTGAAGAATCAAGGATTCTTGCAAGAAGGGAGCTACAATCGGAGGTTTGTTCGACACGTGTGAAGGACTTGATTCATCTTGAATCAAAGGACAAAGAGAAACATAACTTCTACAACTATTATGATTGGTTTGTTGTTTCTAATTTCTCTTTGTAATAACATTGCAATTTTAATACATATCCGATTTGATTTTTGAATTAGGGCAGAGGTACCCTTAACGAGGACGGTAGGGGGACTACCTAAACAAACCCGTGTGTTCTTCGTTTCTCTCTATTCGTTATATTTCTGCACAACTTGAAATAGTGTAACATTGAAAATTCTGTTTTGCAAATTTTGGTGCACTCTAAGTGTTTGTGAAATTGTTGCTATCAAATTTGATAGTAACTTTAGAAAAAATTTGCACTACAAAAGGTTGCAAAACAAGTTTGGTGTGGTGTGTCCACCAAGTGTTTGACAAAATTCAAAATACACTAATTCATTGTCATTGTGCTATTTTCTTCTCTTATGACATTATTGGAAGTAGTTAAATCAATTGTGTGAAGGTTAAGTGATTAATTAGTGAGCTATTGATTCATTCATCTTTAACATCTCATTTGGATCGATAACGCATATCCGATCACCGATGACTAAATAAATATAGACGTGAATTTTCCGGGGAGTTTTCGCAAACCATTTTTCAAATAAATTTCAAAAGTTTGAAATTTTAAAAGAAATCTATTCAACCCCCTTTTAAATTTGCGTCATCGTCTAACAAGAAGTTCCAAGAACCATATATATATATATATATATCCTTTTAATTTCCCTTCAACAACATCAAAGGCTTTAGATGATCATTAAGATCTCTTTCAATAATTAACCGTCAATATTTGTCCTTCATAAAATTCTTTTAAAAAATATCCATCAAGAACAACATGTCTGAACTAAGTTGCTTGAAACTCTCCTTAGATGCTACATAACATACATAACTTTCTAAAATGAGGCATTTTATTATCCATTCCATCGTATGCACAAGTACTACAATTAACTTGATTATTGAAAATTATATATCTCTTCTTAGTAGTTTCACTATTCTAATCTTTTTGATATCCACTTTCTAACTCTTCATTCTCATTTTCACTCTCAACCGTAAATATTTGTGGATAATTTTACAACTAGTCAATTACACATTTAAAGAATATCCGCATCAATATAAGATAATATAAATATCATATTTATCTAACAAAACAAACATAAATATTATATTATTCACTTTTATAGATATTCATTGACATCTCGATTTAGTCCACATAGAGATTAGAAGTATGAAAACTAAACCAATAATAACATAATACAATTAGGACAATTTAATAGGAGTATAAATTAATTAGATCTTTTTATGGTAGTATTTAGGGTCAATAATTATTTATCCCTATAATATATGCGAATTTTGATTTATCCTCTTTAAAAAATAAATTTTAGATTATCTTCTAAAATCTTTGGCACCCCCTAAACGTGTAAAAATCAGGGATAAATAAAAAACATATATTTTATAAGAGGGTAATTTTTCCACCTAGGGGTCAAAACACTATTATCCCTATAATATAGGCGAATTTTAAAATTTTAAGAAAGCAATCCAAAATTTATTTTTTAAATGGGTAAATCAAAACACATTTATATGACAGAGAAGAGAAGGATAAATGACTATTAACCCTAATATTTAAAACTAATTAAATCAATCAAACTCAACTTCTATTAGTCTATTGGGTTTCATTCAAATGGAGCATCTATAACGGATTTGAAATGGGACAAATCACTATTATTTCTTTTATTTTACAATATAATAACCTTATTTTATGTTTAAGAAAATTAGAAATGAATGGTTTTCTAATGATTATATAAAAATTCCACAATGTTCGGATTGGTTTTAGATATTTTTTATTGAAGGAATGAATTTCATTACTAATAAAAAAATCCACTGAGAAATTACGTTTCACACGGAAGAGACAGAAAACGAAAACTGGGTACCATGCAAACCCACACGTTCCATAAATACCACTCTCCTTCTTTAATCGTGTGATTAATACCATTATCGCCGCCGGTAATATCTCCGGCGAACTCTATCTTTGCCGGTAATATTCCCGGTGAATTCCGGTATGTCCATGATTCAATTTCATGATTTCCATCCCTTCCCCCTCAATTTGCCATTCTAATAATTATTTTAGGCTTTCTCTAATTCATCACTGAGCTCAATTTGCTCAATTGAAATTGGCTTTTTTCTGAATCTACTACAACTTGATACTGACTTAACTTGAATGTGTTTAATCTAAGATATTTTATCACTTTAAAAATTGTTTTCCATGATTTTGTTGTTCCTCCAATTCAAACGGTATATATATTGTTTTGATCAATTTTCAATTGTCTTCCAATACTGATCTCTGCAATATAACAGGTGGTGTGAATTTTTGGACTGATTGAGACCTGTTGCCACTTGGATTTGCCCAAGAAAGGTTTATAAAATGGTTGGGTTCTTGTCCAATATTCTAGGGAATGATCTGAAATGTGATAGCTACTTTATTTTTAGTGGAGAAACTGATCTTGGGAATAATGTTAGGATATTTTTGTATTTTATTGGTCTTGCTTATTGTTTTATTGGGTTATCGGCTATAACGGCCCGATTCTTTCAATCTATGGAAAACGTGGTAAAGCACACGAGGAAGGTTGTGGTGATAGATCCTGTTACTAAAGCTGAAATCATTACACATGAAAAAGTTTGGAATTATACTATTGCTGATATTAGCTTGTTGGCGTTTGGAACCAGCTTTCCTCAGATTTCGTTAGCTACTATTGATGCTATACAGAATCTAGGGAACTTGTATGCTGGAGGTTTGTGTTTCAAAGCTTTTGAACTTTATCTTATTTATGATGGATATTAGAATCAAGTTTCATACCATGTTTGTTGAGTCTTAAATTCGTCTAAAGACTTCAAGTTAGTTGATCTTTTTAGCTTATGTTAGACAGCACACTCATTTGTTAGACAGCACACTCGTTAGCTACTATTGATGCTATACAGAATCTAGGGAACTTGTATGCTGGAGGTTTGTGTTTCAAAGCTTTTGAACTTTATCTTATTTATGATGGATATTAGAATCAAGTTTCATACCATGTTTGTTGAGTCTTAAATTCGTCTAAAGACTTCAAGTTAGTTGATCTTTTTAGCTTATGTTAGACAGCACACTCATTTGTTTATAGAAAAATGAGATTTTAAAGGTATAGATGTTTTAATAAAGAATATTTCAATAAAATAACATTTGTTTTTTAAAGTTTAATTGCAAGGAGAAAAAAAAAAAAAGAGATTTGCTTTCAGCACTAAAATTTGAGTGCATGAAAAGCTTGTCCCAAACTTACTGTCCCTAGAAACACAACTTGACATCTTGTCATATTTTATCTTTATAGCGATAATGAATATTAAAAATCTATCACTAATTTGTTCCTTATGACTTTCTATTTTTGATTTGCACAAAAACAATTTTTGAATCTCCAAACTCGGCATAGCTTTGTGCCGAGAAGCAAAAACAAATAAACTCAGCAAGTTAATAAATTTTGGATTTGTCACCGCTGGAAAGTGCAAAGAATTGTTTAATGAGTGAGTTGAATGTTGTGATCTCTTCTTTCCTTTTGGATAATGTTTGATGCGGCAGTATGAGTATTTGTTTTATTCTGATCTTCAATTACTTTTATTTCTTGAGGGGCTTTAGACTTCTGAGCATTATTATAACTATAATTCTACATAACTGTGTTTAATATTCAGGTTTGGGACCTGGAACACTCGTTGGTTCTGCTGCATTTGACCTCTTCCCCATTCACGCTGTTTGTGTGGTAATTCCAAAAGCAGGAGAATTGAAAAAGATTGCTGATCTAGGAGTATGGATAGTGGAGTTATTTTGGTCATTTTGGGCTTACTTTTGGTTATACATAATTTTGGAGGTAGTACTCCAACATTCTTTTGATTTAAATATCGTAAATTGAGCTGTTTTCTTCCTTTTAATTTTTATTAACTCATTTATGGACGTATAAGAACTATAATTTGAGCCTTCATTTCTCACAAGAAGCCTTCTCTCCTTAGAAATTGTAATTGACCTATTGCGAAATTTAGGGAAAGATAGAGTAAGAAAACTTCAGAGGCCATTGTGTATAATTACGTTTGCATCTCCTAAGTTGGCGCTGTATATCTAACACAAGCTTGTATCCAAATCTGCAAGTTAGGATGATTATAACTTCGTTACTCATACTTAGTTTTGATAATTTATACAGTCAGAATTATTCAAAAGTTAACTTATAAGCAATGATCTTGTATAACTGTCTCAGTTTGCTTGTTGTTTAATCCTTGATTGTCCTTTTTATACGGAATATTCACCGTGTAGCTGAATGTAGGTATGGACTCCAAACGTGATAACTCTGTGGGAGGCCTTGTTGACAGTACTTCAGTATGGATTACTGCTGATGCATGCTTATGCTCAAGATAAACGTTGGCCCTATATTTCTCTACCTATGTATGTGCTTCAGTTTATTGTGTTTTGGAATAAAATTTCAGAAAATTTTGACCTTTCAATTCTGACACCTCATTATATTTGAAGTGCAAGAGACGAAAGGCCAGTGGATTGGGTGCCGGAAGAAACTCCTAAACAAAAGTTCCAAGAGATAGTGGAGTGCTCTGAGATATTTAATTTTATTGAAGAAAATAGGGACACTGTTGATATTTTTTCCATTCATTCAGAAAACCCCAGAGGTATCAGTTCCACCTTAATGTAGTGAAATTTGGCTTTACTTTCAATGTTTTCTTCTCATGAAATTTTTTTCTTATCATGAGAAACATTCTGAAATGTAAGAACAATCTTATGTCGCAATGTTTTCTAATTTGCAGATGGGTCGTACATAAGAGTGCCACAAATAGAGGAAGCAGAAAATTCTAACAAAGTTATGGAAACAGAGCTGGAGGATACTGGTTTGCTTACTATATGGAGACAGCAATTTGTTGATGCCCTGACGGTACGTTATTTATAGTGCTGGTGTGTCTTTAAGATTAAATGCTGATATCATAGATTCAATATAACAACAACCAAAGCCAAATCTTACCGGTTAATTGAGGCTATATGGATCAATTGGTGGTGTTGGTCTTCAAAATCAAAAATTTTAGTAGAACTATTTAAAGCAAGGTCTTATGAAAAATTCATTTCATTAACATTGATTGTAATACTGCTAATAACTTACAGTGGCTAAGTTAATCAGGGGATTTTGTTGATATGAAGGTCTGCATATAGTGCAGGCCTCTTATGAGAAGATGTTTGGGTAAATTATTTACTTTCTTATTTAATAAATGAATTATGTGATTGCTTGTCATCAAATTCACTAGAAAATCAATTAAAATTTGAATATGATTGCAAATCAAAGCAGATGAGTGGCCTCATGGAGTTTACAGGACAAATTGCATATTATTTCTCGATTCTTTGTTTAGTATCTGTTAAATTTCAGATAGGCCATATTTCCTTATAAAGTAGTTCATTGTTAACAATTTTTTTAACTTTAGTGAATCAGTTTAGTGATAATAATTACACACGAAGAAATTAGGAATAGGAAATTGTAAATTTGAATTTTATAAGTGGTCAAGTTAAATTTCTTAAGCAAAACTCCCTATCATTGCTTTTCGTAGTTATAAATTTGAGATGTTGAATTAAACCTTGCCCTTATTGTTGAATTTAGGACTCAGATAGAATGTTGCATAATGAAATGCATAAAGGATTTATTCATTGTAAAAAAATAAAAATAAAAAAGCAATGCAAAGTTTGGAGTCAGTTTGGATAATTGAGCAATTTACTGACGCTGCATCCCTTGATAGTTAAGAGATGCACTAGTTTATGAATGGATAACTAAAAATTGATTTGAATTATAAGTTTACAATGGAAGGACTAAAAAATTGTTTAATCTATTTACTAATTAATGTCTTTTGTAAAGAGATGCATTAGTTTATGAACATTAGTTCACTAATAAAGAGTACTTATGCAGGAGAATTCTAACAATATATCGTCAATTTAATTTTTTTCAACAGGTGGAGAGCCAAGAATCTAAAAAGATGAACAATATTTATATCCGCATAGCTAAAATATTCTGGCAGTTGTTGCTTTTGCCATGGAGATTTATGTTTGCTTTTGTTCCGCCATGCCACATTGCTCATGGATGGATTTCTTTCATCTGCTCTCTGCTTTTCATCAGTGGGATAGCATATATTGTGACTAAGATAACGGACCTTATAAGTTGTGTCACAGGTTTTCCTTCTAACTCAAGAAATTCCAGTCCACTTTCTTTACATTTCATTATACATCTCAAATTGCCTTGTTAATTACTTCTTTCATCCTTCTTTACCTCTTTAACAGGAATAAATGCTTACGCCATAGCATTTACAGCACTAGCTGCTGGAACCTCATGGCCTGATTTAGTGGCAAGCAAAATTGCTGCTGAACGTCAAAAAACAGCAGACTCAGCTATTGCAAACATCACTTGCAGGTCTTCATCTCAATTTACATCTCATTCTTGCTTTTGGATATGTTAGCATTGGACTGCCAAATCCTTGTTCTATGAAAAAGCTTTATGGAGTGAATGAGCACAAATTAACTTAACCATAGATTATTTTTGCAGCAATTCAGTAAATATATACGTTGGCATTGGCGTTCCATGGCTTATTGATACTTTGTACAACTACGTAGCATATAGAGAACCTCTCAGAATCCAAAATGCAGGGGGACTTAGTTTTTCATTGATTGTTTTTTTTGCCACTTCTGTTGGATGTATCTCGGTTTTGGTTGCTAGGCGTATAGTTTTTGGTGCAGAGCTTGGAGGACCAAGGCTTTGGGCATGGATTACATGTGCATTTTTCATGCTGCTGTGGTTGATTTTTGTTGTACTATCTTCACTTAAGGTTTCCGGATTCTTTTAGAATTGTATTTCGGAAACATTTGTAGTCCTTTAATTTATCATACAAACCCTTATCCATTGTTCATTGTTGTATTATGTTCATTGTTTTATGGAGGAATGCCCCCCAGTTGTCATCATCTTCCTTAGCATTTAAGTTTTTTTTCCCTTTTATTTTGATGTATTTCATACACACTTTTTGTTAGAGTTTTTCTTTTTTAGGAACTATACAATTTATGTTGAATAATGCTTCTCCTCTAAAGGATCTGAGCAAACTATTGTATATGACCGACTTCATGTCAGAGTTATCGATAGTGGCCGATAGCGGTCCACCAGAGTGGTGACCCTCTGCTATGAAGGAAGGAGCGGTTTGCTTCTTAGTTTGAGATAGTAGCTGGAGTGGAGTACTTTCCGGCCGGAGCGGGTTTGAACTGTTTTCGGCCGCTATTTGATGTTTAGTAGGTAGCAGGCGTGGAGCACTTTCCGGCTGGAGCGGGTTTGAACTGTTTTGAACATGAAAATCAAGATTTACCCTTAAAATAAATAAACATTGGGAGTTTTGTGGATTTTTTTTTTCCAATTTGCCCTTAGGAACACAAAATAGATGATTTGATCTTCTTCTCAAATGCTTTCGCTTCAGCTTTCAGAGTTTTCTTTTCACAATCTTCTTTCTAGTGTCATTGCATATGTTTACTTCGATTCTGCCACATCCGTTTATTTCGTTTCTTAGTGTCGCCATCTGCAATCTCTCCCTGTAGTTGGTTTTTACTTCTATATTCTTCTTTACTTCTATCTTCATCTTTCTTTTATCTTCTTTCTTTTGTTTTGTCTTCTTTCTTTTCTCTTCTTTTATTCATATTATCTTCTGTTTTTTTAAGTAATAATCATTTAATAACTCTAGTCTTCATCTTTTATTTGTTTGATTTTACTTATTCCACTATGTGCTATTTTACTATTTCATTTTTGGGATCGACCGTTCTGCTCTATTATTTAGAGTCAACTTGATTTCAAATGCTGAACATTCGATCTATTGAGTTATGTAATATGATGTATGAATATACATTGTATGTTTGAGAGTTTTCGAGTGCTAAATGTACGATTTATTGTGTTAGATGCTGAAATTGTGTTTTATTTGTTTTCTCAAGTAACCAATAATAGTGTGGTTTATGTTGGAAGAAGTAAGAATGTTGTTGCACTATATTCTGTCTTATAGAAACTGTTTCTCTCATTTCTTGTAAGGAATCTAACTACAATCAATGAATGAAAAGCTTATTCTTTTAGAAGGGAAAAAGGAGCAAGAGGAAAGGCATCCCTCACTACAAATCAGAGCTAAATCCTTTGCATAATATACTATAACATATTTTGTAACAATGTTATTTGAGCTTGAGTTTTGAACCCTCAACCTCAACACTTTTATCATGGAGATTTGAGTAATTGCAACAAAGAATATTCATTCACAACTAAAATAAAGATTTGAGAACTCATCCTGATATTATTAAAAAAAATTAGTTGATATACTCTCATGAGTTCTCCCAAAGTATCATTCATTATTGGGGAAGAGACATAGATTTAGAACCCAATATCTAGTTAGAAAACAGGGTTGATGCAGCCAAAATGCTAATTAAAGAATAAATGTCATCCAAAAAATAATGTAAAGAGCTTCCATATTGATACAATGTGATTGCTAGTTACAACAGAACTTGTGAAGGGGAAATAATCAACATCATGAAACAAACTCTTAGAAACTTGTGGCTTAAGCAAGTGCACCCGTGCAAGCAGTGGCGGCGGGAGCACCCTCCAGTTGTTTCTTTGTAGAACTGTACTTTTTGGTAATAAACCTGGTGGACAAACCGAAATGATAACACCAGTTACAATTGAGTAAAGTTATTGGAAAATTCACGGTTGAATTTGTGGCAATAACCTCCACAAACAGCTGTGACTTCGGTGTTATAGTGTACGTGATAACCGCGAAAGAAAAACACAGCGCAATGAGAATAAAGAGCCGCTACCTGCTGTGATGCAACACAGCCTATCACTGTATCACAATATTGACTATGATAAAAGTACCATTTTACCACATGAAGTTATAACTTACTAATTAGGAAAACAATCTCCTATCGGTGCACTAGTTATTTCCATATATATCTCGGGAAAAGAAAAGAAATGTAACACTAAAGTTTCAACAAAGTAAAAAGACCAGAATAGTTACCTAAAGAAGTCCCTCCATAGCAACTCATACATCAACCAATTAGTTCCAGTTTTGGATGAGCCATTGCCCCCACCATTTCGGTTTGATGAAGCGGAAACAACACTAGAGATATTAATTCATCAGCAAGTATTCACGACAAAAATACCTAATATTCCTAAACAGAAAAAACATCTAGGAGCGCACCTGCTAGCAGTTTTCTTCAGCTCATCAAACATTTCGCGAGGAGAGAGGCATCCCATTGCCAACCATGGAGAAATTTTGCAGGAAAAGTTGGCACCGTATATACTCTGTGTCCCATCCTTAAACCCCTTGTTTGGTTGAGCTACGCACTCAGCTGCAAATTTTTTAAGCCTCTGTAGTGCTTCAGTCTCCCCTCCTGCCATAGAAGTATTTAACCCAGCCTTCCCATCCTGCATGATGTTGACAACCAATATAGATTGTTGAATTCCACAACCCTCATTCATTTCTAAGCCAACAGACAATCAAATCAAAGATAAAAACAAACAATAAAAGACACTAAAAACCCTATACCACCGACATTTCCGACCCTGACACACCGACACAAGTGATTACATTCAATTAACTCGTGTCAAAGCAAAACATAAATAACCATAAAAACATTAGATTTACCACAATACCATCTTAGAACGGGCCAATGCAGCATCAAAGAAACAACAAGTTGGATATAAAATCAGCAAATTACAAAACAAAAAAGAAAAAGACCTGTGACATTGTGGCAGATGGATTAAGACCAAGGTCCATCAAAGTAGGAATATCACCAATCTGAACATCGCCGCGAGAAGGAAGACCCTTAAGTTGATCCAAAGCTTCAATACTCTTCCTCACCTCCAATTTCTGAACTCTATCCCTAAAACCTCCGTAATTCGAAGGCATATCCTCCAAATTGAAAGGCAAATCATCTACATGATACAAAGTACTTCCCCAAAAGTACTTAACTTCCACACTCTCCTTCTCCATGGCACCCTCAATCTTCTCCTCCATCTTCACCTCCTCATGAGAAACCTCTCTGTGAGCATAAACCGCATCTGCCCCAACCTCCTTAGCCAATTCAACCAAAACCGTCTCCGGCTTCCCAACTCTCACCACTAGATCCGACCCTCTTGCCTTAAGATTCTTTCGAAGATCCGAAACCGATTCAATCAAAAAACTAGCACGAAAAGGACCCGTTTTGTCAAACCCAGAAGATGATTTACCGTAATCCGCAGGGTCGAAACAGTAAACCGGTAAAACAGAGAGTGACTCATTGTTGGCTGTGTTGAGAGACTCATTATCATGAACACGGAGGTCATTGCGGAACCAAACAATCGAAACGCGACGAAGTGCAGCCGCAGAAGAAGGGTCGTTGGGACGGTTAGGAACCAGAGAAAGCGGTGATTTAAGAGGGTTAGCAGAGAAAGTGGATTTGTAGGAAGTTTTGTTTGAAGGAGAAGATTGGGTTCTTGTGGACAGTGAAAGATGAGTGAGCGATGAAACTTGAGTTGGGACTTTAACCTTGTTGGGTTGTGGTGGTGATAATAAAGATTGGAGTTTGGGTTGGAATAAAGGGAGGATTGATGAGAGAGAAAGGGAGAGAGAAGCTATTGACGGCGGAAATGGGGTTTCCGGTGACGGGTTTTGGTTGAGATTCTCTTTCTCCGACGGTGGTTGGTGGTTGGGTTCCATTTTGTGTTATCTTCTGGTTTTCTGATGTTGAGAATTCAGATAGAGTAATAAAAAAACTGTCTTTTAATGTGGTTTTTATTTTTCAGGTTTTTTTTTTTGTATTTTAAATTGTAAAGTTGTTGTCTTTATGTTGACTTAGTGTGGTGTGTAATTGTTATTAGGACTATGAATTTGGATGGACACCATCAACAAACATTTTCACCTAACCTTTTTTTTTTCTTTCTAAGTTTCAATTTTTTGTGTTTGCTCTAGAAACACCTTTTTCATTTCATTTTTTTAGTGTTTTTTTGTGGAGATGGTATGGTGTTTTGGAGTTGTTCAATGGACTGGTTTAATTCAATGTATAATAATAAAAAATAATTGAAAATTAAAAATGACTTTTTTAATTTTAATTGTCATAAGATTAGTATTGATAGTGAATTCGAATATCGAATATAAATATATCATTTATAATTGTTGATGCGATAAAAAGAGAATAAAATAATAAAAAATGACACTATATACGAAACATGGCATGTTAGGTCGGCTGCAAATTAAAAAAGAGGTTCAATGACGATTTTATCATTACCACATACTTCTGTCAAAGTATCATTTATTTTTTCATTGATATAATTCACTATAGTTAATGAATCATGTTGACCTACTTGTTATGGAAACTCTTTCTACTATGTTTCTCCATAACCTCTTCTCAATAATGTGTGGATGAGGCATTAAGCTTATACAAAAGAGTCTCATACTCTTGATAGTTATCGTAGGGCCATAGCCAGATCTATCTAGGAAATGGCCAAGGTTTTCATATTCATATTGTTGGATCTAGTACTTTTTCTCATATATGCATCCACGTACACCTCTCACACTCAAGAATCCTCTCCTTGTACCCTCTATTGGGGGAGAATATGGATGTCGAATGGTCTAGAAGGAGGGGTTAAATAGATTGTTATTCTAAAACCACTCTCAAAAATATTTTCTCCTAAAATTAGATTTTTCAACCAAATGAGCATATAACAAACATAAGCAAAATATAGTAGGGGTTTTATAAAAGGTACGATTGAATGAATATTATTGCTAACTCAGAGAAATTACAACAACTAAGAAAAATGAAGTTGCTTAAATAAGCATTACAACAATTAACACAATCGAATTTTCACACAAGGTTTGAATTGAATTTGATTAATCGAATGATCAATTTAAAAATAAGAGTTTATTCACTCATAATTTCCAGAGACAATATCCAAATGACTTGATCACTACCAGGCTTAAACTTTACATAACAAATCGCTATGACGGAATTTAAACCTACCAACCTACGTATCCTTAAGAAAACGGTAAAAACCTAAATAATGCAATTATACATAAAAATTTAATAGAGAAAGGGAATGAGAATATTGCAATAAAGTTTATATTGGTTCAACGTGTTCGTCCTCGCTTTGTACCTAATCCATTCTCCAATTGCGAACCATTGAAAATTTGCAGTCTTCCACTATTTTGACAATTTTACATCGTTCGGTTAATACAATCGAAGAACCAGATCCTGAAATAAATAAAAAATAAAATTAATAGTTTCAATATGAATTTTTCCTTCTTCTACTACACACAACTCATGCAGCTGAAATCCTAAGACATTCACTCTGTTTTGATCGACCTTTTCCTTATATCCAAGATTCTCCCCAAGCATTTGTTCTATAGTGATATTTAATTGATCATATTGGTCCCTTGTATGAGCTCATGACTCAATCTAACGGGACCGAAACTCCAAAACTTATTTCGCAGCTACCTTCTCTTTTGACATTATCAAAGTCTTAGGTGGAGAAGAAATTCCTTCTTTTTGCTTCTGTTGGATTGTAACTTTTCAACAACACCACACAATATTAATATTGACTTGTAACTTAATAACTTCACAAACATAAATGGTAAAAGACCATCCTTTAAGATAGATCTCCATATTTTAAAGAATTGAGAAGCAACCAATTCATAGTATCTTGTTAGATTTTGAAGATGAATGTATATTCAAAAGAATATTGTGATTTGGTGTGCTTTGAAACCTAAACTCATTGTTTTAACAACTCTCAAAGTTATTATGTTATTACATCTATGTTTGAGAAATGACATAAAATGGTTTGTATATGTGCTTGACATAGAGCATTAAAAGTGAGTAAAATACCTTTTAATTCCAGTAAAGAGCAATGGTTGTGATTTAAGTTGAATATAAGATGATTTGAATCAAGAACTTAGAACTCATATTTCTGCACTTTTGATTTAAGTCAAGGAAATTATTGATTCAAGTCACATTACTAGAAGAAGAAAAATCAAAATTTGAATCTCAATGATGATTCAAATAAGGATTTTTTGTGATTCAAGTCAACAGTGTCATGATTGGAACTAAACTCTTATGTGATTTGAGTCAACTATGTCATAATTTGAATTAAGATTTTTTGTGATTTGAATCAACAATGTCATGACTTGAATCATGTATTTTGTGATTTAAATGAAACTAACAGAGGTAAATTCTAAATTTCCATATTCATTTATTGATTTGAATCATGCATAACCTTGATTCGAATCACACTTCTAAAAATTGATTTGTTTTAAGCAAATTGAAGTGTAAGACTGAATCTAAATCTAGTATGATACGAATCAAGCATTCATGTGTTTCTTGACCCTAATATTTGACTAAACTTACTTGAACCATATTGCATCGATTTTTACCTAAGGGCTCAATTTAATGCAAGGAAAAATTTCAATTTAAAGAATTACGCTCAATTCTAATATATGCGTAAAAATATAACTTAGAGGAGACTCATTTACGAAAGAGATAAACTATAAACGATAATAAACGCGACAAGCAACAAAACTAAAAACATAGAAGGCATAGCAACTTCATTCTCCCCCTTTTTATGCTTGGTAAATTGCAGACTTGCATTGGAATTGAGTAGATTTGAGCATTAAGTAAAGTGTGATCAAGGATTTTCTTTTTTCTTCCCTTAAGACATTGCACCATGTCAAATTTGGATCAAACAACATAAACTCAATACATTAGACTCATTACAATTTCTCCCCCTTAGACAAAATAAAAAAATAGATAGATAGCAATGAAGTCTAAACTCAAAAATGTAATGAAAATGACACACAAACACTAAAAAACCAATAAATATTCCTATCAGTAGTGTGTTGTTATCTGTCACATGTTTCGTCTTCCACCTACAACCCTATAATAACTTATAATACAAGTATACCAAACAAGCAGCCCCCTAGTTATACTCATGGATTTGATCGAAGTCCTTGAAGTACCGTAGGTAGACAACATCCATATAAGTGGCACTCTTATCCACAAAAATGACAGTGCTAGCAAATTATAACAGGTAGGCTCGCATAACATACGCTTTATGTAGCCACACTTACTCGCCACCACCTCTAGCATGCTCTTCTCTAAGGAGCTCATATGTATATACCTTTTTTAAGAATTCAAACCTAGAATGAGCCCCTATGGTTTTTTCCATCTCTCTCATGGCAGCCTTTAGGTAAAGTCTCAAATAGTCTACCATCAAATTGAGTGCCTCATCTTTGCTAATCCTCTCACGATCTAGAAGTTTCCCCCTAATTGGAAGATGCAGCAAACACAATACATCGTCGAGTGTGATAGACATCTCACCAAGTGATAGATGAAATAATTACGTCTCAAGGTGTCATCTCTCCACGAATTCATTAAGCATATCGTGGTTATCCGTAACATAACTGATCTTACATAAGTCTTTCATCCCAGATAGGAACAAAGCATCCTAAAACCACTCGTTAGTAGGTTGAGGCAAGCCAGTAATCTTCCGCTCATGGTTAATGGTTTTCAGCTAATCACGGTCTTGTAGAAAAATAAATATATGTTAGAAACTTGTAATATAATAATAAACATAATTTCAAATAATGAATTCAACTAATTTTACTTCTATGTCCCATATATGTCTGGCGGTATGGTTGGGGTAAAGAAGCAGCAGTGACAACTCTACAGGGCCTCCACCAAATGCCTAAGGTGGCATTGGCTCATCAGCCTCATCAACATGAGATTCCCCTGACTCATTAGACTCATCAGCCTGAGGTGGCACTGATTCATCAACATGAAAACCCTCAGGTTCCTGGGATGGCATTGGTGCCTCGGGTACCTCTGGTGAGTTGGGTACCTCTGGCACCCGAAATAGGTGAAACATGTCGCCTACAGGAAGATGGAGGCAGTGATGCGTTAGTGGGTGGCATTTGTCCCCTACGAGAAGAAGAAGGTGGAGATATATGAGCTACAAAAGTAGATTTCTCCTCATTAACCAAACTAGAGGGAATATGAGCCTTCGAAACCTGACTTGTTTCCCTTCGGACAGATGCATGTTGTGCAATCCTTATATGCCACAGTTTGTCATCTCTATCAGCCATAATTCATGTTAGTAAACTAAACAAGTGTCACACAATTACTACAAGCAACCCTAGAAGAAAGAAAAAAACAGACAGATAAATTATGAAAATGCACCTCCGAATCTTGGATATCCAAACGTTGAAAATTTTCATAAATGCATCTCTGAAATTTCCTACAACATTCAACTTTGTCAATGACGGTAATGCATACCATTAAACCCCCAAAAATAATGCGTTGATCTTTATTTTTAACCATCAAACATATTTTTCAGTACGTATAAACTATCAATCATGCAAAAACTGTCTGGTTCTTAACTTAATCGTCAATTTCTACTCATTTCTACAAAAACTCAAAAGTCTGGAAAAAAAAACTTATCGATTGAGAGTTTACTTTAGTGTTGAATGATATTTTTAATGTACTTGATGTTGATGGAAAAAGCTTTGAAATTGATTGATTGATTTTGAGAGAATTTGAGTTGAGAGAGTTTGAAAAAATGTTTAGAGTATTTTTTTTGAAGTGAGGAAAGAGAAGGATTCTGACTTATTTTAGAACCAATACCATTTGAAGATGCATCTCTGTAATATTTACGAATATGCATTTCCGTATATTTTTTAACGTTAAGTTAGAATTCTATTAACTTATTATGGGTCCGAAGATGCATCTTCGAAAATTGGAAACATTTTTATATTTTCACGTAATGCCCTGGTAATAGATTTTTTTTAATATAACGTAGTTTTTGAGATTTAATACCAAAATAACATAGTTTAAAAAAAATTACCCAAATAACGTAGCTTTTAAACGCATACCCCATACGAAAAGGCGTAATAGTTTCATTAATTTTAATTTTTTATAAAATAGCCATAGTAGATGGCGTAAAAGTTGTCATTTTTTTAAATAGCAATATCAAATGACGTAATAGTTGGTTTTTTTTAAATAGTCATATGAAATGGCGTATAAGTAGTGTTCTTTTTTTAAATAGTCATATCTAATGGCGTAAAAGTTAAATATGTTTTTCTTAAAAGCCATTTGATGTGGCATAAAAGGTTATTTTATTTTATTTTTATTTTTATTTGATTTTTTTAATTTTAAATGACGCAATTTTATTTTTTTTTAATTTTTTTAATTTTGAATGACGCAAAATTATTTATTTTAAATGGGTTGATACACCATATGACAGGGCTACTACACTATTCCATAACTTTTTTATGTCTATAAATAAGATTGTATGTTTATTTGTTACTCACAACAATTGCTTTTGTAATATCATCAACTCAATATGTCTGCATTCTTAAATCAACGTTCATCATCATCATCATCTTCCGAAGAACCGTTTCTAATATTTCCACTAATGAAAAGAAATGTCCTAATTTTTTTCAGCAACAAAGCCTCTGATGATGATACTACTCTGGAACACGCAGACCTTGAAGTATTTTCATAGGGAATTGAACCGCTGGCTAGAAGGAGAAATTGCTGAAGGTGAAAAAGATCAAGAAAGTTGAGAGGCAAGTTGAGGAGTATGGCCCGAATGGAGTTACTCGTGCTTGGATAAAAGTGGTAAATGGTGTTGGTGTCCTTATGATGATGTTAACTCCTAAGGATATTATCTTGATGGTTGTAATATCCTAGATAAGTTGATGCATTGTGTATGTTGTTGTTATTTTCCTATTGTTGAGAATGGTGAAGACTTCTGGTATTTTGATTTAGATATGTTGTTGCTACTTTCCGATTGTCTTGATGGTTGTAATTGCTTAATTATGTTTTTTAGTCATTGTATTTATGTGTTATGTTATTGAGTTATTTACGCTTATGTCAGTTGTTGTTTTTAAAATATTGTTATTGAATGTAATGTTATTAATGAAATGAATGTTGTTTTTATATAAAGAGAAACAGTTACATTTAATTAATTTATGTTATTGTGCTTGGTCCAACATTGTGACATTTTTCACGATGGTGCCCGGGTTGATGACATGAACTACATAACCTCGCCATTTTATTCGTTGTATCCATTTCTGTTTGAATATGTGTGCTGTTAGGGTGGTCCATTTTCTTTCTCCGCACAATTTCATTGTGTCAGACTATCTCTCCTTCATATGCAGGTCAATAGTAATTTCTTGCAATCACCAGAAAGCTAATGTTGTAGACATTACATCGATTTACGACTCGGTAAACAAGATACAATAAGTTGGAAGGGTTTTGGCGATCCTTTGAACATGCCACTATGACATGGGAGCAGGGCATACGAAAGGCTTGAAATTTTTCGCAGTCGTGTCAATTTTTATCTAGTTCTACCCGATATGATCCTCTCGGTCTCCCTTCATTCAGATCCATTATCTCATCAACATTGAAATGGCCTTTATTGCGCCTAAACACTGCGACCACATGTGTGTTAGCTTTGGCAGCTTCCTCCTTAATGAACGTTACTATCACTGAACATATGACCAGACTGCAAGACAGAATTCCATTTTGAATGTTTGTTGTCAAAAAGTACCCCGAGCTTAAATTAGGTTGCCCTTACCAAAGCGGTTATCGGTAGGTTTTGGATGCCTTTAAATACATAGTTCATTGATTCTATGAGGTTTGTTGTCATATGGCCCCATCGTTGTCTATTGTCGTGTGCCATGGTCCACTTATCCAATGGAATATGGTTGATTCATCTGAATGCATCTGCATTTGTCAATCTAATTTCTTCACGGTAGTGTTTGAAGAAAGGGTTTGTTAATGCATACCCTGCATTCACGACCTTCTTCTGTAACGTCTTGTCTTTTATCTCCCTCATGAAATTTTGAGTGATGTGTATAATGTAATAGACATGTGTTGAAGGAGGATCCTGCCAGCCGTTATGAAGATTCTTCCATGCGCTCTCAATTGATGCATGTATGTCTAATATCAAACATAAGTTAGGCTGAGGAGTAAAGTGTAATTGGAGATTTTTTAGGAAAAAACTCCATCCCCCAACAGTCTCCCCCTCAACTAGAAAGAAGGTGATTGGAAAGATGTTGTTGTTGCCATCTTGGGCAACTGCCATTAGTAGGGTTCCTTTGTATTTCCCGTATAACCACGTTCCATCAATTTGTATTATAGGTTTACATAATGCAAAACCTTCGATACATGGTTCAAATGCCCAGGAGATTCGGTGGAATATGTCATTTCCATTAACACATGTACCGTCTGGGGCATATGCCGACAAAGTCTCCAGAACGACAACAGTCCCTAGAGTATACTGCTTAAGAGCCACCAAATATTTTGGAAGTTCTTTGTACGACTCCTTCCAATTTTCAAAAACGGTTTCAACATCCTTAGTCATAGTTATCCATGCTTTCCGGTACGACGAAATATAATTGTGTTTCTGAACTATGTGTGAGATTATTGTACTTATCATCAATGAAGGATTGTTGCTGACGAGAGATAGAATATCATTGCATATTAGTTGAAAGCTCAGTTTGCGATGATCCTGCATCGGATTGGTGATTATACAATTGTGATCTAGACCATAGATGTTATCTTCCAAGAGTTACTTCTCTTCCGATAAGATGTTTTCAATAGAAAATGACATGCCTCATTACGACTATATATCTTATACATAGGGGTTTGATCAATCGATCCTATAATTTGCTGATAATTCCATATGATAATATTTTATCGTCCTGACACAATCTTCTTTTGTTCGAAAATTTTCTCCCTCCTTTAATGCGCCTCTTGTTTGCATATATGGATTGTAAAAAATATCTGAAGATGGGTCGTCAACACCCAAGTTCAAGGTGGTCATGTGTTGAGGTGGACATTAGACATGGTTGAGTGGTAATGTCTCCTCGTCATGGTTGGTAGTATAATTATTTACCATTTCATCAACCAAAACCTCTTCTTCTTCTTCATCTTCGTCAATAACATCGACTTCAACTAAATCGTTGTCAGATTCGCAAAACACTTGGGAAGGATCAATGAGTTGAGACATCTGATATTTTTGTAGTGTAACATAAAGCCCAATATCATTGAAATCAGAATATTCATGAATGAGAAACATAGTACGAACATGAGCCTAACCCCAATGATGAGTCAGTCTGGACAGCAAAAATACCTATCATAAGGTTCACTACAGTGGAGATGCACCAAAGTGATCGAGTGAAATTGCAGTTTGGCATACAACAAGATATTTCCGATGCTCCTACTTTTTTGGTTAAATGGCATAAAAAAGAGTGGATGGTCAATGGAGTGAAGGAATTTGGAAAGAATTTCTCAATGAACTGTGTCAAATTTGGAAGGATAGACGACGTCACATCTTGACCGACCCAATAATGGAAAGGGCTACACCAACTCATAATTATATGATTTGGTTTAGGTCGATTACGACGCAACAATTTGTGTTTGATCCAGTGTACTTGATCGACCCACGCCAACGAGCCTTCTCGTTATACGACCAACAAAAACATCAGTCCCACACCCATATTTATCCACTCAACCACCAACCACCCATACCAGCAGCTCATTCATGCCACACAACTCATTCATGTCACACACCCAATCACAACAAGAGCCTAACTCATACCGCTAAGAACCACACACCGACGACACTTCTGCATATAACCTTGATAACTCATACAACCCCGCCCATCATAGCCCCCACCAATGAACACCCAAACATCGTCCCTCCAAGCAATCCAACCACTATTTAACTATAGTACCCGCACAAGCCCCATTGCCTCATTTCCAATTTGATTCATTGACCCAATTCGGCCAACCTTACCGTTCTCAACCAACCCAATCAGTACGGTCCAACTTTGAATATATGGACACTGAACTTAATTACGGCAACACCGTTGACATCAACCCCCGGCGATTGAGGACAAATGCTTACAAATATATTTGATACGTTGGGACCCTCTAATCAAATACATTTTCCTTCGGTCAGTACACAGACTACAGACACCTCAGTCAAATCGTAGACCAAAAAGACAGACTAATGTGTCAGGATGTATAACAGGGGAACGTTTCAATCGGACGGGGAATTAATTTTCAAATATGTTATTTTTATTTTCTTTAATTTCAAAAAACAATTAAAATTAAAATAAGAAATTAATACAAATGCCTTTGGCGCCATCTTATATGACTTATTATAAAATAAAATTTAAAAAAAAAACACTTATACCCCATATTATATGGCTCTTTAAAGAAGAAAATAAAGTTACACCATATCATATATGACACCTTTAACTAATGTTTTATCCTATTACGCCATTTGATGCGTATCTATGAAGTTGAAAACTACGTTAATTTAATAATTTTTATAAAAACTATGTTATGTTGATATTAAATCTGAAAAATACGTTATATGAAATGAAATCCCGATAATGCATTAAAAATTCCCCAAAAAAATATGCATATCCCGCTCATTAGGCGGGCTAACATCTAGTTATTCATTAGTTTTAAATACATCTCCAACATTAACAATTAAATATCAATAGTCTCTAAATACAGTGGAGGGACACCTCTGATTAACATTTTACAATCTCAATAGTCTCTATAAATACAGTAGAGGGACAACTCTGATTTACATTTTACAATCTCAGAGATATTTTAAAATATTGATATTTTAGAAAATCTAGGCAATGCACAACAATTTGAGACCAAATTGGATGTTTTCTCAAAGTTTTTGCAAGTATTATCAATAGTAATATTAAAAATCAACAACACTATACACACCAAGCACTCACTGCCCATATATATCAACAAGCAGCACCAAATTGGGAAAAACAGCAACAGCCCTAAGAAGCATAAGCATAACATCTTCCAAACTGTCCAGTGTTACAATAAAATCAATCCAAATCACCCGGATCAACAACCACATTCTCAAAATAGAATATGAAATGTGTCGCTGGCATCCAAATGGCAGCTGCAGGATGGTCCAACAGCGACAGCAAATAGATAGCAACTTGATTGTCAGCATTGAAACTCTCCCTCCAAACAAGACAGTGACAAGGGAAAATCTATTCGACCGAAGGCTGCGTGCCATATAATAACTTCACAAGTAACAAAATTTTGAACTTGTGTAGAATAAAATGTACTACTGCTGACTTAAACCAGGAAGTGTAGGACGTGGTCTGACAACATTCATAACCCCCTTTGCAGTTGACTGTAGAGGGACAAAAGAATATACATCAAGACACAAGGATCTCAACTCAACTGTAAAATTGAACCCAACTGTAAAATCGAGAACGTGTCAGATTGTTTTACCTCAAAGAAGGAATTCAAATTTAGCCGCAAGAGAAAACGTCTCAAAAATGGAGTCCGCTGACTTCCAGCAAGTCGGCTGCTGCGCAGTATAGTGTACAAGGAATTTGATTTCTTGTTGAATTCCTAATAACGACGAAGTTAGAAAAAAATGGAAATGATGAATAAACAAACAAAGATAAATTTAAGGGAAAGAGACCAGATTCTAAAGTGTAGCGGAAACTGAAAAGGCCTGGTCAAGTGCAACAAAGAAAAAAGACAATATACTTAATAAACTGGTATAATTTATGTATCTATATGAAGATGTATGAGGAAAATAAATCTATTTTTGGTAGATTCTTATTTATATACTAGTACATTATTATTTTGGTAAAACCAGAAATGCACCATCACCTCAGCTATATGATCCAATTCAGAAGTATTTGAGAAGTTATCTTGGTTCTCAATATTCCAGCAAAATTGCAGGCAAAGCTTCATGATACCATCCAGTATCCTTGAAACAGAACCAATGTCCAAGAAAGTTTGGGAAATCAAGGCTGAAAGATACCTACAGAAAACATTATAATTATGTAAAGAAACAAGGAAGCGGTAATTAGTAATATTTAGGTCAAACAGTTACCAAAAGGAATACAAGTAAACCATCTTAACAGGCTCATAATGCATGTAGAATAACAGTTAAAACGCTCTGGCACCTGGGAATTGCTTCCAGAGAGAATAAAGTGCATGTAAACTCGATTCCTATTTCTCCTCATTAAACTGGTTGAATATTGTAGAGAGCAGTGCTGTTAATCGTGATTCACAGAAACTAATGGTTTGTTTAAATTCTGCTACACAACAATACTCTAGCCGCTATTTGCCAATATTTTGTACTAAATACATATCTTAGAAAAATAGAGTTGTTTTCCTTAGCAGTTGTACTATGTCCGAAACAGAACTGAAAAAGTTAGAATATGATCCTTGGTCTTGACAGGTGACAGCAATAGGATAGTGATTTGATTGTCACCAAGAAGCTATATTTAATTTGGATAAATATACAATCGCGCTGATAATCGTTTTATGCATGTGATAGTAAAACAGTTTAGCAAATACAGTAAGTAATCGTAAAATGTGAAAAACTAAATATGAAATTGAGAAATTATTACTCTTGATGAAAGCCCACGAGTTCCGTAAAGTCGTGAGAATCTTGAATATGAGACTGTAGAATATTCCACTGGGACTCTATCACATCCACCTGTCAAGGAAAACATAAATTATGAATGTGAAACACTCGTCATAAAGAGATACGGTACACATGCCAAAAAACTGTCATTAAGATACCATTCATTGCTTCTTTTGCTCAATTCACACAAACTCAAGATGCACCCAACGTGCATTTGCATCCAAACAAACATATCAACATCTAACTAGTGTATAGACCACACAACTACTTTAAAGCTCAAATAATATTATTAGTAGTAATCTAATAAATTAAACATACATAGCACAAGACATGAATGAAAACCTGAATATAAAATTGGAGATTTCTGATTAAGAATGCCATATGTTCTCTAACACGCCACATTGATCGAAATCTTTGATCCCTCTGCTGTGTCATTGGGCTTTTGTCTTGGTCTTTATTTTTACTTTTGGCAAAAATGCTATGATACTGATGCATTACTGATGCCCATAACTTCTCCAACTCCATTTGTGTTCGTTTAAGCCGCAGTAAGTATTGGAATACTTTAAGGTACCTGTTAAAAGTAAAGTTTTGTCGTATAAAAAGGAATCCTAGTACATCTAAAAAACTAGGAAGAGAAAAGAACCCATCCTCAACAGCAGGATAATATCAGCAGTGACTTACTTGGAGAGGACTTCTTGAGTAAAGAACAAATGCAAAGGCCAATCAACAGAATACGCAAGAGCAATACCATCCCAACCATCAACTGACATTTCTGAAAGTGAAGCACCAGAGATGCCATCTACAGCAGCAGAGGTTGCTTTTGGTAAATCTAATTGTGAAGATTTAACTGTGATTCCAAAAGATGGCATCCTAGAAGAAGAAAAAGACATTTTAGGGCAAATAGCTCACAGCAGCTCAATATGAAGCTAGCACAACTGCACAAGTGAGAGCGTCATTGCATATCAAAATGAAGAACAATAGTGCATATGGATCTAACCGCAATGACACTTTCGAGAAATATTTGTCTTCTTCACCAATAGTTTTTAATGAAGCCTGCATTGCAAAGGAATTGTATTAACCTTTTGTTGATGTGTGTAAAAAAAACATGCTTATGTAACAGATATCTGAATGACATTAAGCCACAAATTCACAAGTTAAACAAACCAGCTGAAATGGAACCATAAGATCGGCTTCAGCAGTTGACTGACGAGGTGGCAACCGCATTAACTGTCTACTTTCCTCAAGGAAACACTATACAGAAAATCATAAGTAAACCACGGAGGTCAGTATAACTTCTTAGGTTTGAACTGCAGTGAGTAATTGATGCATATTCAAGGCACAGAATATTGAGTAAGAAGAAGCAAGAGCTACCCAATGTTGATATTATATTTTAAAGTTTAAACTATTAAGATCTTGAGATTAACAAATTGGATAGAAATATGGTCTCTGATAGAACATTATGAGATAAAGCTTGGTTGTTGTTTTGTTGTAATGACATATGATATGACATTAGACATATGCTCACATACAAGAGCTATGATAAAACCCATGACTGGTCAGTTTTCATGAATACAGTACAATTTGTTAAAAGTAATGTCATATAATATGACATTAGACATATGTGAGCATAGAAGAACAATGATAAAACCCACGACTGTTTCCAAGGGTTAAAACAACTCAAAGAGAAAACATGTCACATAAATCATTATCTCAAGGATAGTTATCAACTTATCAAACATTCAAAGCTCTTAATCGTCCACCTCTCATCCCCCAAAAAAAACACAAATGTTTGTTCTTCATCATTCAAACATGTGTCAAACATAAAATATAATGAATAGTGTTTTCTTAAACACTAAATAACAGGAGCAAACACGGCATTCATATGCAAGAACAAACTTTAGCATAGATCTAAGATCATAGTTCATGCTTTACCTGGAAGAAGTCTCCTTTTGCCAAAAGAAAATAGTCTTTCAGAGCCCTCAGGTGGCCATTCAAGTCGGCACGTACAACCACAAGCTGCAGACAAGGATGGAATAGAAGTTCATGGCTTTGAACGTAAATGTGCCAAAACCAATGAACATAGGAATCAAATATTCATCATAAGAACCTGCCAGAGATGACTGGCTGCAATAGCCTGAATGGAGTCCGCAGCACACTCAAATGATCTTTTATGAAATTCAGATGACTCCTGCAAGAGTTAACAATAGTCACCTTAAGACTAATCCGAAACGTTAGGGTGAAAGAAAAGCCGACACACAACACATAATTCATGAGTTCGATAGAAGTTAGAACTGAAGAAATACGCCAAAAAATGTTTACCAACAATCCAACTGCTTAATAAAAAGAGGCTTTCGAAAATCAGCATCAATATGATACAGTAAATTGGAAGGACGCAACACCTTTAGGTCAATAAGCATATTTTCAATCTTATCAGCCTCAGATTGCGGAAGCAAATCTTCTCCACCCATTCCAGTATTAATTATAGACTCTCTTTGAAAATTAAAACGCGCTGCAAATCCATGTATTTTCGGAAAGCTTTTAGGTACTTGAGGAGCGACGTCATCCCGAGACAGGAAAGAAGGACTTGGATTCCTCAGAACCCTGACAGCTTTTCCAGCAAAAAGAATTGATTCTGCAACACGCATAGGTATATATTCTGGCAACATATCCTGCAAAAAATAATTAGTTGTATAAACCTGTTGTAACATTTCATTTTGAAGTGAAGGGCAAAAAGAACTCTGGATATTAAATTGGAAAAAAAAACTACAATTCATTAAAGAAAAAGACATGGACTTCCCTTAAAGACAAACAAACTACAAACATTAAACATTTTTCATCATAAAGGCCATGTAACTTGTTAACAATTTGCTGATAGTAACAGGAATTACCAAAGAGATATGAAAGCCCATGTGCCAATCAGTTAACGATGCCTCAGCAGTTGATAAACGTGCCAACCTTTCAGAGATTTCTATATGAGGTGAGCTATTTCCTACAGTTCTATCTTCTTGCCTGAAAATAAATAATCGGGTCAAGACGTCAAGTACATTGCAAAGCAGTTGTAAATATCAGACTTTAGAAATCAGATATAACCAATGCTACCAAACCAACCACGGTTTAAAAGAAGTGAAGAGGACAAACTAATACCAAGACAAATGAGCTTTCATGAATGTATTATGTATGCCATATTTTACCTACATAACTTTTTCTATTTTTTTGGGGGGAGAAGATGGAGGTCATAAAGACTATTTAGATTTAACTGAAATTTGCATACTTTTATGTCTTAACTGCCTACCATTCTTCATTTCATCCTTTTGATAATGATAATAGGATTTTCCTTATGTGTACATCATTGTTACTGTTATCATTATTTGAAGTGGCACTATTGGCTATTATATGAACTATGTCCCTTGAGATTTAACATACGTTATTAAAAATTATAAGGGGACTACATTCATTTGGAAAACTTACGATTTTAAATGATACCAATAATATAATTCTTTATATCTAATTCAGTAGCATGATTAATCGAGTATAAAATTATTTTCATAAAGGGCTTCTGACGGAACTCAGAAAATGAAGTGATAGAGCAGTAAAAATTGAATGGATTGAATGGAGGTTATTAGATTAATGGAAAAAAGGGGATGCGGTTAAAAGCATGAACCAGAACAATTGCGCCTCCAGAGAATGAATTCTCATACTACAATAATAAAATAATCATGCATGCCTACTCTCTCCTGACATTACATTCCCCATGCTCTATCAACTCTTTCTTAAATTGTGTCATATTGCTTAACTTCTTCCAGATTCTTCTCTAGGACTGTCCCCGGTAAACAAAACAGCTCCTTCTAAAACAAACTAACAAATATAGGATCCCGGTCACTGACTATGGGTTGAGGAACTCCGAGTAGGCGTACACCTTCCTTAGCAACCACTTCTGCCACTCTTCTTGCTGTAGATGGGTGCTTCAATGGTATTAAGTGACCATATTTGAACAATCTATCCACCACCACAACAATAGCCTCAAGACCCTTTGACTTCTGGAATCCCACGATGAAGTCCATTGAAATGTCATCCCAAATTCTCTCATGAATTGGAAGTTGTAGCAGACCCATTGGTGGTGCTGCATAGTTTTGTCGTTGCACACATCGCAAAAATAAATTCTTGCATGGTTTTCGATTTCGTTTTATATATTCAATAAAGGTTACTCGCAATTCTTCGGTACGTTCCTAGAAACCCCAAATGGCCACCATTTGGAGAGGAATGGAACTTTTTCAACACCAAGGGAATACAAAAAGGACTATGCCGAAAGAACTAACCTGCCTTGGTAAAACAGTACCCCTTGTTTCAAGCTGAATCTGAGTCGAGCAGCAGGATCTTACTGTTATTCCAGCATACAATCCTTGAAGACACAGGATCTGTCAACACCTCTTGTTGCACCTGGGACTCATGCAGCCAAATCGGGAATGATGTTAATGCTGTTAATTTCGCATCTTCAGATTTTCTAGACAATGCATCCACTGCCTTAATTTTCAGACGTGGTTTATACACAATCTCGAAATGGTGGCCCAAAAGTTTGGCTATCCAATTCTGCTGGTCTGCTGTAGTGATCCACGGCTGCATAAGTGACGAAGACTTTTCTGGTCTGAGTATACCACAAATTTCCGGTCTAACAAGTGAGGATGCCAATGTTGCAGCCCTAAAACAAGAGCCGTCAACTCTTTCTCATAAGCTGGTTTGATCAAGTTACTCTTCAACAGAGCCTTACTGAAACAAGCAATGGTTTTTTTTGTTTTTTTGCATCAAAACTGCCCCATGACACAGTCAATGCACATTTTCTCAAGGATCCGAGAAGTCGAACCAATGATGGAACTCACAAGAAATGAAGTTATAAAACAGTAAAGTATGAATGGACTGAATGGAAGTTATTTGATTAATGGAAAAAGAAGGATGCAATTACAAGCATGAACCAAGCAATTGCTCTTCCAGAGAATGAATTCTTCTCTTACTACAATAATAGCAATAGTCATGCATGCATATCCTCTCCCTTCTCACACTATATTCCCCATACCTAACAACTTTTCCTGAAATTGTGTGCCATGACACTAACTAACTTCTCCTTCCAGATTTTTCTTTCCCCTACAGGCTACAGGTGTAAACTCTCCGCAGCTGGCTTGGGCCTAATTGCAGCAACCTCATTTTCATAAGGTCTACTAATCCAATCACCATCACAAGATTTAGAACTCTCGGATATTAAATGGAAAAATAATTCTTTTTATAATCACCAATTGACCATACTTGCTACACAAGTTATAGGACCCCATTTCATCAATGTACACCTATAGTTGTGACACAAATTACAAGACATGCATAAAAATAAAGGCATGCATATCAACGGCATGCAAACTAAAAATTAATATTGACATTGAGTTACCTGCTAATGAAAAACTCCCCATGCCGGTCTTCAAGAATCCCATAAACCATCCATGATGCAAGCTGATTATACATGACCTGATGCCCATGCCAGAGAAGCCTAAGCTTTGGACAATAACAACCCAAAAAGAAATTAATAATAATTAGCAGAGCGTAATCCAAAGATCGATACAAACGCCTAAGCATCCTAGACACCAATAGAACCATAACAAACAAATAGGTTCTGAAAAGAAATTCATCATTAACATGCAACCAAACCCAACATGACCATTTTCAATGTCTCCATTATCCATGTCTATAATTCTCTTTCTACATTAAAAACTGTAGTAGCTCCTAGCATTAAAAAAAATCCATGATTAAAAACAGTAAGTACTTATTGGCTAACAGTCTAACTTAACATCAAAATATATACATATCATACACTTTGAAATGACATAACAAACATCTCAACAATGCCGAAAATATAAAAAAAAACTGCATACCTCTGTATGCAAGTTTGTAATTCAGGAACTCCACAATGGCATTTTTTATGTAAAAGGTTTAGAAGCTGACCACCACGATTATCACCGCGCTCAATCTCTAGGATGAGCTCATACAAAGGTGGCAATAGGGTAAAAAACTACAAAAACACAAGAAAACAAAACAAAAACAAAGTCAGAGTCAAACTAAACATTAAAAAGTAAGGGAACAAAGGAACATAGGAATTTAACCTTGTTAAGGCCTTGAGTAACTGTTGCCAAAATGGGCATGGTTTCCGACAACAACAATTGTTCCATATGAAGAATCGAAGACGTATAAACTGAGAGTATCTCAACAATGCCATTAGCAATGGCCCTACGGTAAACACTAGGCCTCTCCTTATTCTCTAAAAGCTTAGCATTTTCAGACCTTATCCAGTTTAAATTCCTAGACTTTGCTGAAAACCGCTCTAACTCTCTATAATAAAACCCCAACGTGATTATCCTCTCAATAAGTTCCCTGCAATCAACACAATTCACTCCAAAATTGAAACCACGAGAAATTTATAAAAAAAACATTTACAATGCAAACAAAACATTTTGGGGTTTTAGAAAATTAAACAAAAAATTGAACGAACCTGTCACTTGGATCGATAAAGGAAATGTCGGGAGCGAGTTTAAAAGTGCATTCATCGGAGATTGGAGTAACAGCGGAGAGATTGTCTCTCCGGTCGATGATTAGATCGCCGGTGTAACCTAATAACGCTAAGAGAAGCTCGTGCAACATTGTTGTGTATTGAGAAGTAACCCTATTATCGTTTGTGGAGAAGAACGATGAAGAAATTTGAAGTGAAAGAGATTTGAATTTTGGTTGAGTTGAAAAGAGAGTTCACTCTTGATTGAGAAGCGCCATTTTTTTCCTTCTCCTAACTGCTCCAAGAACGGGACGGATTCTTTTTTCCAGGACCCAGGGTAATCCAAACCGGACCGGTCTAACTATTCCTGAAAACCGCTTTGTAACAAAACCGGAGTGAGAACCGAAAACCGGATTAAACCGTTAAAACGGTCAGAACCGGCGGTTTAAGAGGTTGGACGGTTTTCTTAAACTCCAAATAGAAATCATGCATACTCCTTTATTTTTTTTCTTCCAAATATGATGGACGACCGAATGTCATTTTACATCCAAGAATAAATTTTAATGTATGATTGGATTGAGTTTTTGAAGACCTAGAATAGATTCTACTTGAAACTATAATTTGTAGTTTTTTTCTTCAAAATTGATTATGAATAATTTTTACACTAAAATTTATTGATTAATTCACTTTTAAATAAATATATCCAAATATAAGTTAATCATGAATGTATCCAATCATAAATCAATTCTACTAAAATCAATTGTCTAAAAATCAATTCTACCTAACTCAATTCTAACTGATTGTTCCGGTGTGACAAACAAAAAGTGTGGTTCCATAATGATTGGAGTTGGCTATTTGTCATAGTAATGCGATGCAACAATTGCTTGCATATAATAATGATATAATTGAAAAGTAACTCATATTAAATAATAGTAAAATTGAAAAAAGAAACATAATAATTCAAAATTAACTCGCATTAAATATTAATAAAATTGGAAAAGAAAATACTAAGTTACCGTTGTATCTATTCTTTTTCTTTTGTAATATTTCGGTTAATTATAAATAATCCAGTACGAAAAATTTTACACACAAATTTTCTCACACTTTTATTTTTTCTCACAATTTTATCATTTTACTTTTCATTTGTAAAATTTTGAATTTTATTTATTTTATATAATTTAAATTATCATTTTAAATTTTAAATTTAATTTGAATTTTAAATAATTTAAATTATTATTTTAAATAAAGTAAAATTTAATATGGATAAGATATTAATATATAAAATAAAGTTGTAAGATCTAATATAAGTTATTTAGAGTTGCATAATTTGAGGGAAATTGAATAAATTGCCTGAAGATGATATGTCTTGATGGGTCTAAAGAGAAACCCAAAAATGGGTTGCACCATTGGATTGAAGGTGTCTTAGTGTTGTGTTGCTTTTTAGAACAAGTGAGAGAAGAGAAAGAAAAAAAAGATAGAGAAATGAAGTGAAAATGAAATATAAATTTTGTTTTATTGTTTGGATATTTGATAGAATATATAAATTTGTTATTCCATCCAAATTAGAGGGTATAAAAAATGATGAATGAGATTGAATACATTCCATCTAATTTTCATTCATTTCATCTTTTTTAATCAATCCAAACAATAAAACATAAATTTATATTATTTTACTCCATCGCATTTCGTTATTTTTCATCAATTCAAGTATATTTATGTTGGATTCTTTTCGAATTGACTAGAGTAATAATGATGTGAAAGCTTAATAGCTAAAGAAAAAACTACTTGGTGGAATATTAGAATGTGTGAATGTAAGATTTTTTTAACGGAGAGGATTTGAGTTTGACCAGTAGTATGTTGAAAAAATATCTACCAAATAAATTATTACTTAAATATTTTATTTGATCCTTTTTAAAGCAACCATTTTCCCTTCTGAATTTATATTTACTTTTTACAAAACATTATTATTATTATTATTATTATTATTATTATTATTATTATTATTATTATATATATATATATATATATATATATATATATATATATATATATATATATATATATATATATATATATATATATATATATAATGTAACCTGATCAGGGGGAACCTTCCCGCGATAAACAACTACGGTGAAGAAACGGAGGGAGTGTACATACAAGATACTCTGATGTCAAAGTGAGAAAGATCTATGGAGTGCAAGTATATAAAGTAGTAAATAATAGAATATATGACCCTCTCGTGAAAGATGATATTTATAATGTGCCCCCAGCGCTGGACCAAGGTTCTTCCCATGGACTGGATTAGCTAGGCCCAAGGAAGAACAACCAAGGATTTCGTAGGAGCAGATAAGACCTAGCATGTGGTATTGCCCTTGGTCCAATTGTCCCATAACATTAGCAGATAATAACGGACAGTTGACGAAGTGGAGCACGTGGGGAGACGCATTCCCCCCCGTCCCTAGGTATTGGGCCTTGGACCCGTGCCCGACAGATCAGACTTGTGCTCAACATGCATTGCGTTTGGCCCACTCCAGAATAGGAGCCCCCAAGTCGCAACTCCAGAGTGGAGTGATGACTTAAGGATAGGTATTGTCGGGCATGTGACTTGATGATTATGAGATTATTGGTTATTGTTTCAGACTGGGCCTCAAGGACACTGTTGGGTCATGGCCCAACATGTGGAGCAGAGGCCCACCCATTCGGGAAAGCCTTCTGCATCGTCGGGCAGACTTCCAACTGCCCGAGCAGGTGTTTGGCGCGTCGGGCAGACACCTATCCATTGGACTGATGATAGGGAGACCGCGTCTCCCTATCATCTGCCACGTCACCCAATTGTCCACCATTATCTCCTGAAAGATAGAGGCAGTTGGACCAAGGGCAAGACCACATGTTAGGTCTTACACGTTCCTACGCGTACCTTGGCAGTTCTTCCTTGGGCCTAGTTAATCCAACCCAAGGGAGAATCTTGACTCAGCGTTGGGGGCTCACTATAAATACCCTTTTTCATTAAAGGGTCAGGTATTCTGAAACACTCTCTCTCTTACCATTTATGTATCATATACTCACTTTGGCATCGGAGTGCCTTGCAGGTACACCCCTCTCCTCACTTTGTCAACCATTACCTTGTTCGTGCTCGACCTCTGGATGGCCCTTCTGATCAGGTAAGACCAGTTACCGAGGAGAACATTTGCCGAGTTTCGTCTGAAGCTGTGTGCTCGAGGCTTTCTTTGGTGTTTTATTTCGTCGGGGAGGACTGTGTGCTCGAGGTTAGCTGCGATCTTGTTTTGATCGTGGAGAGCTCATGATGTTTCTCTTGCATTTTCATGATGTTGATGAGGGACATGTTCGGTACTTTGAAGAACATAATTTTATGGCCTTTGGAGTTCCAAAGAGTGACGTGTTTGTCTCTTTTTTCCGTCATTTATGGCATTTAATGCGTTTCTTTGTTTTATGTGTGACGGTGCATTAAATGCCTATGACTGCCTAAGGGAATCTAGGCAGCCTAGGCAATGATGGTTAGGCGCGTCTTCCTGCATGTAGGCCTATAAAAGAGTTCGAGGTGGGGTTTTTCGTCACTTCTCTCTTTTCACTTCTCAAGCATCCTCAGAAGATCATTTGACATTCCCAAGCTCTTACTGGAAAACATTCCTCTATCGTCACAACAACCGCAATATTTCCCCTCCAGCAAGCATGTCAGGTAAGATTCCTCTATTTCTGGTAATAGTAAGTTTCATTCGTCTTTTTCCTGGTAGTTTCTTCCACCAGAGTAGTCGAGGAAGCCCCTCCTCGGTATATTCATATGAATCTGCCGATGGAAATTCCCTGAGAATCGTCGAGGAGGGACCTCCTCGGGTGCTGATTAAGGGAATTTTTATGAGTGCATCAGGCACCATATGATTTTCTTATGAATGTCACGGGCATTCTCATGAATTTTTTATGAATGTCCCTGACATTCTCATGAATTTTTTATGAATGCCTCAGGCATGCTTATGGATTTTTGATGAGTGTCTCAGACATTCTTATGAATTTGTATGAATGCGTCGGATGTTTCTTTCCCTGACTCCGGTCCTCTCCCTTTCACTTGAACTGTGGTGGAAGGGTGGATCTCAGTGACCTCCCTCATCAGCTCGTGCTTACTCTCGTAATGCCCTTTCGCCTGAAGCAGATCATTCTCAAGCTTGGAATTCTCGAGTTCCACCTCGGTAAGTCTGTCTTTAACAGTTTGAAGGTATTTGCGAGATACAATATCGACATCATTCAGCGCAAGGGAAACTTCGAGGATCCGCATCATCCCCGTAACATCCCGACAAAGCTCTGTTCTCAGGACCTTATGATCAACTGTCAGAATGGCCGATGCATCCAACTCGGGGACCCAGACTGATGGCCCTTCATCAAACAACGACCTTTGGGTCATACACTGAGGCAGAACAAATGTGTCTGAAGGCACCACAACAGTCTTCGGGGGGGAGGTGTTTCCTCGACCCTCGACCTTTTTCCAAGCGGAGAGCCACCCACTGGAGGGCTCTCTAGAGTAGAGCTGCCCACGAAAACAAACCCTTCAAGGGTAGCCTTGTCTTTGACAACTTCGACCCTACTTTTGGGTCCCTTCTTCAAATTTACTTTATTGGCTTTCACCAGATGTTCACACATTTCGGCCATTTTATCTGTAATACAAAAAGATAAACAAGTCAGTTGTCGATTAAATCCTCGGATACAAATCAGAAAACTAAAATCCACCTAAGAGTCGCATCGTCGCATCATCGTTTTGGAAACTGAGCAACGACTTTACATTTATTAACCTAACTGGTTGCTCGGCGTTCCATCAGGTTTCTGAAGGGTATGCCCATCTAAATCCATGAGTTCCAAAGGGCGGAAATTAGAAACGAAGTTGAAAAGCATATTGTACGACGTCGTATCATCGGCGCTAAGATCCTCGGGTTCGTTATGTGGTGGTCGTTGGCGTGCCGAAAGTGGACATTCACCCACTCCAACGGAAAATGAGCCACCAACTTTTCCTCACCGTCGACGACCTCCCTATCATACAACGAGTCTTTGGTCATCTGCGAGCTCGGCTGGATAACATAGAATCGATACTTGAAATCACGAAAAAAATCCAGGTATGCTTTGAAAATCCTTCTCGCTTGATTCAACGACACCCAACTGTGTCGACCATCCCGAGACTTCATATGGAGATGGAAGATCCTAAAAAACAGACTTACAGTCACACCTATCCCAGGTAGTGACACATCAACTCAAATGCCCTTATTAACGCCAGGGCATTTGGATGCAGTTAAGAAGGCGCGAGCTCAATATGGGTGAAAGCAGCCTCCTGGAAGTCCGTGAAGGGCAAGCGGTACCCAGCTTCGTGAAACACGAACTCATACATAGGAAATCAAAAGGCAGGAAAACGAGATCATATCCTCTTATCGGGCTTCGGAGGTAGTGCCCGGTAGTTCACGGGACCCCCCATTTTCCTCTTTTCAATGTGACCCCACGCATCTGAGGCATTCACGACAAATTGAGAAGTCATTTCGACGGCTCATCCATGATCCACAATTTGTCAGCAATGGGGACATTCGTGACTCCCGTAGCATCACCTGAAGGATTGTCTTCGACCTCGTGATCGGGCCTCTTTCTCCATTCACCTAAAAAGTAGAGAAAACATAGTGAATTTGACGATCTCAAATTCACCCTTCCACTCCAAATTAAGTGTAAGGGTGACGATAAAGACCAGGTACATGTCCCTAGATCATCCCCTTAGCCTAGAAAAGTACTATGGGAAAAAACCCGACATGTCAGACTCGTCCTCGCTAAAAACAACTTTATCCTCAAGTTTAGTAAAAGGCCTACCAGGGCCAAGTATCTCTACGCTACCATCATATGCGACGACCTAATGCCCAGTCACTAACACTAAATTATCCTAACCAAAATCTAGCATGAATCTAACATCAAACTATTCATCTTCTGAAACCTAATCCTAGTTCTTCATGAGATTCATACGCACTTGATGAACATTCATCAAGTTTTCCAGAAATTCATAGGAATTCCCAGAAACGTTGAAGATCTTATGAACTTCATGAGAAAACTTGATGAATGTTCATCATTCAAGCTGCAAAATAAAGGGAATAAGATGAATATTACCTTGATCCATGATAGAGTCCGTTGAGGTTGATGACGGTGACGATGAAGTTTCCGACGAGAAGTTGTAGAGCGAAGATTTCACGGTGAGAGGAAGAGTTCGTGGGAAATGATCAAATGAACTTATTTTCCCCCTTTTATAATGTTCTAAGCTCGCGTGGGGAAACACAAAGGCTAAGTCATTATTGCCTAGGGCTATCCCCCAGGTGTCATAAATAAATTACGGCGCATTCCAACACGTGTCATTAAAGCTAAAAATGTTTTATCTTCTCAAAACAGAATCTTTTCCTAATGTATATATGTCTTCTTCCTACAGATAGTTGCTCGCTATAATAACTAGAGCCTGAGCGGGTCACTTGCTCGCGACGTTTTAGATAAAGGTAACATAGACCTAGATCCTCGATACCTTAAGTCATTATCCTCACTCGAGCACAGCGACTTGGAGGGCTCATGTTCTGGACTGGCCTAACAAGTGCCTTATGCCCAGTTGAGGCCCAATCCAATATACATTTGGGCATAAGCCCAATATGAGATTAACGAAGACATGACAGTTGGAAAATATAGTTGTTGGCAAGTAACCGTTGGGTACTTCCTCCATACGTGCCCTAACATATTTCACGCGACCAACTGCCCTTCGAAATTACAGGAAGCAGTTACGCTCAATTAAAGGCCACGCACCCGATATCCACGATCATATGCCCTTATTAAAACCCACTAACTTTGAAGGGTCAGGTATTGAATTCTAATCACTCAATTTTTTCTTACGCTTTAGTTCGTCTCACCTTGAAACTTACTTGAGCGTTAGAGTACCTTGCAGGTACACCACCCTCTCTCCTACAAGCATCACCACAGTCCCAGCTGAAGACCACGAGGACATGTCCGGATAATTTCTATACAAAAGCCTTGTTGACAATAACTTTGGTGTCAAAAAGTTTCTCAGATTTCATTGGATTCAGCCTGATGTGTGACGTCTAGCGCAGGGAATTCTCTTATGAACCATGCAGGGCCATTATGTCTATCTATGAAAGGAGGAATGCAAGAGGTGAACATGTAACATTTTGTAAACATCATGTATTACTCATTGAAACTCTCTTGTGTTGAAAGCCCTTTGTCAATAGGAGTAAGTAAGGTCAGTCGATTTCCTTCAATGGGCCAATCCTTGGGTTCTTCAACATGTTTATTGGGTTTGTTAGCCACCCAAATATGGCTGAAAAATGGCATTAATCCAGAGTTGGAAGAGCCATAAGGGACCAAACAATAGAAGTGTGCCTTTGGCATTGTCAATGAGGCTAAACGTCTTTATGGCATTAGATGTCAGATTTGAAGCTTCATATAGTGAAGCCAAAATTAATTGTCTTAAGCATGCATTTCTCCCAGCATGTAATTCGTTAGCAAGAGTCACAATCACCACTTGCAACGAACTTGAGCAGAAAACAAAGTGTGACGAACATAGAGAAAAAAAACAATGTGTTCTTCGTCTGAGACTTATGCGGTAGCCTCATCGAAGTGGTCAGCGATGAAGTTGGTAAATTTAACACGCTTTGAGTTGAACCCAATGAGATCGCCAGTTTCAATAAATGGGTCAAAGACTTCGTCGGTTGGTCAAAGACCAGTAATTGAAGCTACATCAAACAATTACAGCGTTATCATGCCACTATGCAATTGGAAGGTGTTCGTCGAACTCTCCCAAAAGTGAAGTGCAACTAGCAACATATTTTGGTTGTATGTAGGACCTACCATAGATAATTGGATTAGGTTGAAAATACCTTGATCTTTCCAAATTTGTATTTTCTTGGATTCTACCATATTTAACTAGTTAAGGTAGTTCGATTGATTGGTATAAGGAGCAGAGCGAAAGACACATGTAGACATAAAAGTAAAGTCTTAAGGTTGATCTACAATTGTTATAGGTTTTATATGGTGGTAACAATGAAAGAATTCATTAATCCCTGCAATGTTCGTATTGAGATCAGGGAAAGTGCCAGATAAAACATTCGTAATGTCATAAATTGTGAAAGGGATTAATACCTTGTATTTCCCAATGAGTTTTTCTTCTTCTAAATAGGAGGTTCAGGAACGTACAATTGATTCATAGGAAGATTTAGTGTAGTAATAGATGAAACGGGGGGGGGGGGGGGGATCTCCTGATTTGGAGTTGATCTGGATGTCATTTGAGTTAGTAGAGGTTGAGTTTTTACAGAGGAAGACTTGAAAGTTTTGTTGAAGATGAAGAAAATTGGAAGAAAATAGAAGAAGAAAGAATAAGGTTGTTTATAGCTTTGGGGGAGAAAATCGTTCAGTTTCTTTATTTTCTTTAAAAGAAAAAAAATTACAAGTGTCCCACTAAAAGTGAGAAAATGATAAGTTATATTGTGTGTGGTCCACGTTCTTTCGAGGAACTCGGAGCCATGATGGCTTTCTGAACTTGTATCGAAGAGACGTTATAGGTTATAGGTAGTAGCCATGATTATAGTGACATTAACGCACAGTTGTGAACGGTTGTGAAGTTTCAAAAACGCCACCCATCTCTCAAAAAATGAATTGAAAGTGGCGTTGAGGGGGATTTGTTAGCCAAGAAATTTCAATGTGCAAATCCGACTAGGGCGTCAGTTGAAATTTCAACACAAACACAAGACAAGATTACATGCCTTTCAACAAAAGAACTTGGAGGAAAACGACATCGTTCGAAATTGAAGGATTTGGTCCGGGAGTTGGTGAAATTTTCAAAAGATTTGGTCAATCATCAATTTGGCAAGTCGAAAGAGGTTTGGTTATAGCAGATTCGAATTTCAAACCAAATAATTGTCTTTTGGTCTTATCCAAAACAACGAAGACATGTTGAGATTAATCAAGACAAGCAAAGCATGAAGACGTATTATAAATAGAGATTCTAGTGTTAGGATTTAGGGGTGGCAAAATCATTGTAAACTTCAATACAAACTCAAAATACTCATACGCAAGTGAGAAACGAGTCCCTAAAGAAATGTATTTGCCTACCAATTTCTTTTCCATTTAATTCACATTTACTTGTTTTTATTTCCTATTCAAGTCACTAATTTCGACCCGGTCGAAATCATTTGTTACAATTACTTTCAAACTTAATCGTCTTTATAAAATAGTCAATATTCAATACAAGTATTCCGACGACATTAATGCAGACTTCCTCTTCCCATAAACTTAGCATAATTTGTCTCAAGATTTACTAGTTTGGTCATTCAAACAATACATTTAAAAATAAATGACTGTTTATCAAAAACACCGATGAACAAATTGGCATGTCTAATGTGTGCACATTTTGAATTATTTTCTTTAAGAAAAAGTGTTGTATTTTGTTCCTTTGTTGTGACTTTTTCTTACATCAAATATCATCTAGACTTTTAGTCCCATCCCTCATAGTGTCTCCTTCTTCTCTTGTTCCCTAGAAAGTGGCAAAATAAATCTAACAAGATACTTGCTAAATCCATGAAAGAAATTGAATGTAAGTGAAAGTGAAATACCTTACATGTTGATATTTGCAAACTTATAGACGAGATTTAACTTTAAATGAATTGATTTATATTTATGTAAAATTAAGTTAATTCTAAAGACAAAATCAATTATTTTAAAAGAATCTAACAAGTCATAATTATTCCAATCAATTCTTCCTCTCTAAAATTGCTTTTGTTAATTCTACTTAAAATTGCTTTTTCTGTTAATGCAAATTCCAATTCGATAGTGAAAATTTGTCATCAAGCATTTGGAGAAGACAAGAAAACCGTGGTACTAAGTCTGTAACATGTTTCGTCATTTTGGATTACATTACAACAAACAAACATTTCTGTTTAGTACAACCTAAGAATCTTGTCTGTTTTCCTTTTTCTTGTGTGACACTTTAACTTCAGTCGAATTCTCCAACCCAATTATCCTCGGATTCTGAAAATAAGTGCTTTTATACTGCCAGGGTACAATAATGTGTTTCAAAAACTAGAAAAACAACTTCAACAGTAATAAAAAAAAAAATGAATTATGTGTTGTGATATTGCATTATAAATAGCATAACAAGAGTTGATGATGCAAAGAATAGAAGGAGCTTAACGCATAAATTACCTTAGATAAAGAAAGTGAATTAACGAGTAATTAAGGGTGAGGAAGGCATGTTGGAGAAGGACAGCACGTGCAAAAATTTCATATGCATTGAGAGAACGATACAGGAGAGGATTTGCACGTGCCCTGCTTCTCCAACAAGAGTTTCTCACCCAATGAAGTGATGATGAAGTTGAGAGTGAGGTTTGTGTTTGATGAAAGTGAAGTAGGAGTTGAGTTGAAGAAAGCAAGAGAAAGGGTGAGTATTTATAGGTAGTAACTTGAGAGAGACAATGACATAAGGTATAGTAATGTGGCAGAAGCAATGAGTAAGGTTTGAACAAACTACTATAATATTCATTTTGATATTCACATAGTAACAAAATCTATCTACCTAAACACTTATTTACGTACCAATAATATTAATACTTGTATTTATACCATATTAATACTTGTATGTCTAACAAAAACTTTTCATTTAATTATAAAATATCAATTATTTTAAACTTTTAATGATAGTAAAGAAATTCAAAAAAAAAAATTGTTGAGTTATGAAATAAATGTACATTGATATACTTTTAAAAATTAATAGCCATACTTTTATATTATAATATAAAATATAACATGTAAATATTAATGTTATAAATAATTTATGTTAATGTTAAAATTCTCAAAAGTCCACCAAAAAAAAGAAAAAAAAAATTAGATAATAAAGATTTAAAATCTTCATCCATCTCTTCTTATAAATGATGCAGGCAAAACGGACTTACTTTTTTGACACCCTAATTGGGAGTGACATTGTATAGAAGTGAAAGTTTTAGTATTATATATCTCTTAAATTAATTTTTTAAAATCTATATAAAATGATGAAATATGACATATATTATTGTACTAGTACAAGTTGCAACCTTAATCCTAGTAATCCATGTGATGCCATGGTGCAAGTACACACAAAAATTGAAAGAAGAAATATCTAAGAAAAGCCAGTATGAGTGCTGTCTGCCTTAATTTCATAAAAAAAGTGAGCAACCCCTTTGTTCATTTGAGGTTCACTAGAGGCAAGGATTGGATGAATAAGTTTAGGTCCCACCCCACATATTTGATTCAAAGAAGAAGAAGAATAATAGTGTATGAGTGGACATAGGGTTTGCGTGTTGTGTGCAAGTTTTTGAGTATGGCATGTGTGTGAATTTTAGAGAAAACTTTGGAAGTGATATGATTCCCTATAACTTATAGCTTCTTACCTTTTACTATCTTCCTAAAGTTTTTAATGTTTTACTTTTACCACAAGCTAGTTTACAATATTTTCAAACTTACATTAATTAATTACCTAAACACTGCCTTACAAGTTATGTGTAAGAAAATGTCTCTCAAAATTTAACTCATTTAAGAAAACATGAATTTCAGCTACTATACCAATTTAATGCCAACCCATATTGTCTTTTAGTAATATTTGCACAATTCTTTAGATATAGTAATAATGAATTTGAACAAGTGAGAGAATGAGTATAATGAAAGATTAGAAAGTGTAGTGAATAGCATGTGAGAGAGAAGGTGTAATGTAACGTGCAGGAATGAGTTTGAACATAGGTCATACTTATGCACCACCCCATCATTACTCCTTACCCTATGCTTCACTCCATGGTTTCACTTCCAAACATTAATGCCATATGCATTAAAGGGTTGATAAAAGAAAAGCCCATGTTGATATTTTCTTAGAGTCATCATGTATTAAAGAAGGACTATCTTGTGGGAGAAGAACATAGATTCTGGATGAGGTCATTATGAAATCTAATCTATGAAAACTTTAATATTGGCGTGTGAGTGTATGTGGTAAATGCTTTATTTGGTCAGACAGAGTTTACTATTCAAAAGGCTTTTGAAACTCAATCATGCTCCACCACTTGATGGATATGTTTGACTATGCTTCACACAAAGGAACAGCAATACTATACACAACATAAACCCACTTCATTGCAAAATTATACATTTCATTAAGATAGATCACGATTCAATTATTCATTATTCATTACTCAAACCTTCTCTTGATGTCCTCAATATTTCGACAATTTCCCCATTATTATTTCTTTATATATTTTTCAGTCTGGGACAGCAGGTGATTAAAAATTGTAAGGATCTAACGGGTTACTATCAACATAATATCTATTTTATTTTAATCAATATTTATCTTAATTTAAGAGACAAAATTCTTATTTTTTTAATTTTTTTTCATTCTCCATCTCATAATTCTTTTTTTTCATATATATAATTATTTAATACAATTTAATTTATATGATTATTTTTCATTTTACAATTAAATATATCATTTTAAATTTAACATTTCTATCTAAATACATTTTATATCGCTTCAAATATTCTTTTTATCTCACGGGTCATATCGCATCAAAATTTCATTTTTTTTGTCTTTCTTCATCTCACAAGTCATTTTTTACATTTTTATTTTAAAAAAAACATTAATTTGTATCTAAATACATTTTTTTTACATTTGTCTTTCTCCATCAAAGTTTACATTTTATATTGTATCAAATATTTTTTCTATTTCACAGGTCACTATAAACACAATGCATGTTTTATTTTAACCAATAATTATCTTAATTTGAAAGATAAAATTATTATTATCAAATATTAAATATTACTTTTTTTTCATTTCATGAGTCCCTTTTTTCTATTTGTATTTTAATACAATTGAATTTATATAATTATTGTTCATTTTAAAATTAATAGTTAATTTCAAATTTAGAAACTTATATAAATACATTTATAACGTTCCAAATTTACATGTACATTTAAATATATTTTATACCGTATCAAATAATTTTACCCGTGCGGAAACATGGATATCTTACTAGTTTTTTTTTTAAAATTGTGTATGCTTGACCTAAATTCGTTTGTCCTTTTTCTTATTCTTGCTTGTGTTTCTCCATTATTCTCATCTTAGCATGTTATGTTCGTCATTCGTATTTAAGTATTCTTCTTCCTTCATTGTTTTCTGTGTCCATGTCTTCTGCATCCGTTAAATCACGATTTGAAAAATATTGTAGGTGTCAAGTTCGTATGGTATCATATCACTGCAAAAAGGGACCAAATAAGAGAAGGTTATTCTGGAGATGTCCTTATTGGATGAATGTTGATACTTGTAATATTTTCACATGGGATGATGATTTTGCAGAAAAATCTGGAAATAATGATGAAGTTGTTACAAACTCAGATTTGGAAGTCATGGCTTCTATTGGGTATATGAAGTCTCTTTATGAAGAAACAAAAAAGAAGAACAAGATCTTGAAGAGTAAGTTGAAAACAAAGATATTTTATGGAAGATTGAAGATGTTGTGTCTTGTTATTTCATTTGTGTTCAATGTGTATTTTGTCATGAAATGTAGTTGTTGATGTTGTTTTAATGTAATGAAATATAGTTGTTGATGTTGCATTAATGTAATGAAATGAAGTTGTTGATGTTGTACTTTGTTTAATGTAATGAAATTGATTATTGTTGCAAACCACTCTTTTAAATGTAATGAAAATTATAAGTGTTGCAATCTTATTGTTGTTATACTAACAAATAATGTGATGTGAATGGATAGATAATTTTCACCAGAATAAGAAATACATTACATCGATGCAATAAGTGCATTTCACTGAGTCATACATCACATAAGGTTTTAAACAAAAGGGTCATATGCAAGCCATATGCCATAATACACAAGTCTTCAATCATTCATAATACATAAGTTCATAAACAAAACAACTAAGGTTCATATTACGTAATTTCAAATCAAAACACATAAGTTCCACAACACACAAGTATTCACTGAGTCATGCTCCTTTGTATGTCATCCCAATTCTTGTTATTTGTAGCACTGCCAATAGTTGTGTCATCTTCAGGAATAAGCACTGGATCTCTTGCATCCCTTCTTGGTCTCACGATAGTATGCGTCTTAAGAGTACTAAGTCTATAACTTTATTTTTTTTCTCAATTGCAACATTCTTAGCTTTCTTCTTTGGAGATATCATAGTTTTCACCTAATATATCAACAATAAGTTAACAATATAATACACATAACCAACCAGACAATATAAGTGTAACAAGTATCAAACTTACAGGGTCATTCATGGTTGGCTTGTTGGTACCATTTGGTATTGGTTTGACAACAGGTTTTGGTACATTTTGCCTTGGATCAAAGAAAGTTTTAACTGCATGCCCAGTAGGTTTGGTAGGGTTAACTGCAAGCTTTGTAGGTGAAGTATCCACACTTAGTGATTCAATGTCCAGAATTTCATCATCATCCAACAAAGAAGCCAATTCATCAAGATCAATACCATAATACATCATCATTGCCTCAGCAGACCTAACAGAAGTTTGAGTAGGTTGTGATGAAGTTGGTACCTCATATTGTATAGTTTTTGGTATCTCAGACTGTGCATTTTCTGGTACTTCGGGTTGTGCATTTTGTGGCTCCTCATGCTATACAGTTTGTGGCCCATCTTGTTATACATACTATGAAGGTGTTGGCACATCAGTAGTCTTTGCCTTTTTAATTTTGCCTCCTTTCTTTGTGGCACCCTTTGGCCTACCCTGTAAAGTTTATTATAACAAGAAAGTAAATTACATTTTCAAACAAATAAAGGTAAATGACAAGTAAAGGTTAGTTACCATCTTTTTTGGTCATGTATCCACTATTGGAGTTTGGTTGGCTTGTGTTTCTACAACTCTTGGCAATGAACCATCAACAACCACCAGTTGTTTTTTTTCTTACATGTTCTTACATGACCATAACATGTTATATTGCTTGGTTGAGTCACCTTCAACCACCCTTCTATCTAATTGTTTTGCTTTGAATGCCCTGCAACTAGTTATCTCTGTAGTAAACCTCAGTCTTACATCAGCTACCACTTCATTCAATTTCATGCTTGAATTGTTCTCCAACTAGTCAACTATCACTTTAGAAACACATTCTGCATTTGCATTTTTGTTGAAGAATTTTCTACCGCACTTATGCTTCTGAAATAAGGTATTGATCCTAAATGTTGTTGTTCTCAAAACCCTACTGCATAACACAATGTAGTTACACTTTTGTCCTTACAAATAGTCCTACATTTATTCCCATCATTTTTTGCAAACATTCCCTCTCTATCATTCAGCACATTATCTTCAAGCACAACTTTCTTAAATTGTTTCAAGGAAGAGAATTTCATTCCTACCTTAAAGAGGAATTCTTTTTTGGGCTTTTCATCTTCATTAAATCTTATCACTAAAGGCTTTTCATCAACACTATCATTTTCTACCCCACTATCAATCTCATCAGTCATGTAATCATTTTCAATCACATGTTTCCTATCCATCTCAGTTGTAGCATTCCTAACATTTTTCCCTTGACATGTACCATAAACAACATATGGTTGTCTATAAGACTCACCAACATTAACTATGTTGTTAAAACCTACACCTATATCTTCATCACCATTATGCATTCTCTCTTCTTCATTATTCTCAAATTGAATCTCATCCAAAGTATCTTCAGTTGACTCACTCTCCCCATCACCTTTAACATTTTCTTGTCATTTTTGTTTCTTTACTAACCTCTCCATATAAGTCTTCTCACCACTTCTAACTTTGCCTTAGTATATATCTCAAATTCACACTTACTTTACTCAGCACAAACAACTAGCATAGTTACATCCTCTTCATTGACAAAGGGTTTTAGATCATTTTCCAGACTACCATGCTCAGACTTCCACCACATTTTCACATCTTTAATTTTAAAGGAAGGGTCCATAACCTTAATTAGGTCACAGACTTCAAAGAAAGACCAAAAATCAGTGTCTTAAGGATTAACGCAAATGAAATTGAAATGAGGGATTTAGTCATTTTAGGGCCTCCTTATTACACATTTCATGCCACATCATTATAAGAAATCCATGTAATATCGTTCAAAAGAAATTATTTAATCCATGTGTACAACCACGTCAACAACCGTAAGTGTATTTGAGGTCAGAGACTATTAATTTTGACGGAAAATCTTGTAGGGACCAATTCTTAAACGAAAATTTTTTAGGGACTAATTTTGAAAACTACTATATTTATAAGGAGCTAAAACTTATTTAACCCAAATTTAAACTACAGACTTGTTTAAACACATAGTTTGGTTTGGTTGATTTTAAACACAAAGTATATATATATATATATATATATATATATATATATATATATATATATATATATATATATATATATATATAGAGAGAGAGAGAGAGAGAGAGAGAGAGAGTCATTAATATATCATTAAATAAAAAATAACAATGTTAATAAGGACAAGTTACAGCATCCATCCATCATCAAATAACAAAAAAAGTTGTATTACAAAGTACAAAGTGAAGTTTAGAACAATAACACTAGTTATTCGATGTATTTTGATATACACTCTTTTATTATCTTTTGACAATTGTGTATTTTTGTTATTTCTATTATTTTTAATATGTTTATTAATTTTAATTTATTGTTGTTCTTATTTTATTTTTGTCATTTATTTTTTGAATAAGAAGTAATTTGACATTTTCTCACCATGCAGATCATAATTTGAGCTAGGAGGTGTCGTTTGACGCGTTTTAATATACGTTGAAAAACTAAGAAGAAGAGCTACAAGTTTCATGTTGAGGCCTAGAAGCCAATTTGGAGCGCAAAAGAGTCAATTTATTGAATTTTGTTTCGGCCTTAATAAAATATTTAGTTTGTTAGGCATGTGTTTGTTTTTCAAGTCGGGTATTCTTAGAGTCTGATTTCTTGTACTATTTAACCTAAAATACAGTGTTATCGCTAAGTATTCATATTTCACAAAATAAGAAAATACGACTATAATTCCTATGGAGAGCTAATTTTCAAAGGTTGATTTACAATTAGTATATCTTTCATGCTTAATTCAAACTCTATAGAATGTGTTGATTTATTTCAATTGATATTTTTTGCATAAATATAATTGCGTCTAGCGTGTCTTTTCCGTTAATTCGCATAATCTTTAACGGTTTGCTTAATTCAAAAAATATGGGCGTAAATCATTTAATATTAATTGCACTTGTTTGATCGATGTTGTAATCGAAAAAGGGAATAAAATATGCTTAAGGTTTTTGGAATTATAATAATCGATAATAAATGGAAACTCAAATACTAAATTAGCTTGTTAATCTTATTCGTAATCAAATTCTTTTGATCATAATCTTAATTGTAGACCTAAACATCCCTTTGTTTTAACCGATTTGTTAAAATAATCAAGAGTCCTTGTTATACGACTCGGGTGACGCTGCCTTATGTTGGTGTAAGCCCTAGAGGTCAATATTTTTGGTACTTGTATCGAATTATTTATTAATAATAAAAGGCATTTCTTTATTATGTTTGTTTTTCCAAAATGATAAAGTCCCTAGAATAGCTAGTTCGTTTAATGAAATATTAAGTGTGACTTAATCATGAAATTTCATTAAACATAAGGACACTATTCTTAAAACATCCATAGTCGAGATTTAATGTGAAATGGGATAGCCTTAAAGCATTAAGACTATTATGTAGATAGACTGATGATCACATCTCATGGATCATGGATAAGGAGTTATCAAGTCTTGACATAGGTATGAATATTATGAGTAATATTTATACTGGATTGACCCACTAAGAGAGTACTACATATAATGTTATGCAAAGTGTCATAAGTTACTCTCATGGTGATATTAGTGTATGCCACCATTTGACCTGAAACTACTATGGACCCTAGATGTAGAGTCGAGTACTTTATTGTTGATCAAACATTGTATGTAACTAGATGATCATAAAAACAGTTGATGAGTACTTCACAAAGCATGTTGAGGGACATGAGTAACCTAGATGGAATTTGCACATCCTGCATAACAGGATAAATGTCTAAGGGCCCAATATTGAACTAGACAAGGATGACACGGTATATGTCTTGTGTTCGATATAGACATAGGGGCAAAAGGGTAATTGTACACACAAATACTATCACGAGAGGTTTTGTCAGATCACATGACAATTTTGTGACTTTGGTAGCAGTGATGTGTTGCTAGATATCGCTCACTGTTTATTATGTTAAATACATGATTTAATATAATTGTCAACGTTGCGAAATCCTATAGGGTCACACACATAAGAACAGTTATAGAAGAGATTGAATAAATCAGGCACACCGTAAGGTACAGTGCACTTGAATGGAATACAAAATATGGTAAGGTACCATATGATATAATAATAATAGTTATTATTAATTTTATAATAGTTATAAAATATAATGTTAATAATCATAATAATAATAATAAAATTATGTTTATTATAATAATATTATTATTGAGTTGAGCTTTTAGCTTCAAGCTCACACAAGTAGTTCTATAAATAGAACTCTTGTGATGAAGCTCAAATGTTGTTGTTTTTGAAACTCTTGCCGTATTCTTTTTCCCTATCTTTCACTATAAACTTTCAATTGTAATCAGCTAGGATTGTGACTGAAGGAAGTTGTTCGTGTGGACTGAGTAGAGGCGTTGTTCGTCGTACAATGCTCGTGATCAAATCGGAATCAAAGGTTTCAAGCGCCACAAGAGATAAATATCCTCATAGATCATGACCTTTCGTAAGGATCTCTAAGGGAAATTTTTGTTTTCCACTGCGTTTATATCACATATTTCCCTTCACCTTATACTATCATTTAGTAACTCGTTTTTTACCCATGTGCGACAACGAATCAAATTCCGACTATTTTTGGGGACTATCTGTTTATTTTAGGCAATATTAAAGTTATGTGAGTTATGTTTCTACATTCTTGCCATAACGATCATGCGTTTTGGCTTTTTCGCATTCTAGCATAAAAAAACTGGTTTTTAGAAAAACTGTCTCAGATTAGTCGGATTCTTTGCCAATTTATTGGAAATAAATTAGGGATCAAAATCCCTTATTTATGCAATAAATAGGGGACACTCCCTAAAAATTCGAAATTCCTTATTTTTCTATCTTATTTGTTTTTTTCTTTCTACTTTTCGTACTTAAAAAAAAAATCTTTAAAAAAATTGTAGATTCTTTATTTTATTTTAGTTGTATTTTCATAATTTTTAGATTTTATTTTAATTGTTTTTTCTATTTTTCCATTCTTTTTCTTAATAGGGACATTGTTGGTATTTTCGCAATTGTTGCATTATAGTGCTTTCTAATTTTATTTGATTCTTTGTTGATTATGTGTTAATTTTATTGATTTTGATTTTATTAGTGATTTTATTATATTCATATTTGATAGTAATATAGTGATTTTATTAGATTTTGTTTCGTTTTGATTTTGATTTTATTTGATCCTGCTTTCTCATTAGTGATAGTGATTTTATTTAATTATGTGTTGATTTGATAATCATATCATGGCTGGTCAAATATAAGCTTAAGAGAACTTTTTGCATTATATGTTACTTATAATGCATTATGTTTAAATATACTGAAGTTGATGTACAATTTAAATTAAAATTTGATTTAATACCCTTGTTGTCAAGGTTTAGTGGTCTTACATATGAAGATCCTCATAAGAATTTGAAATTATTACAGGTAGTATGCTCTAAACCATTGAGGCCCCAAGGCATCATCGAGGATCATGTCAAGCTCAGAGCCTTGCAATTCTCACTACAAGGTGATGCGAAAGATTGATTGTATTATCTTGAGCCAAATTCTATTACAAGTTGGAATGATCTAAAAAAAAGTGTTCCTAAAAAGATTTTTTCCCGCCTCAAGAGCTTTTTTTATCAGAAAAAGAAATATGAGGTATTAAACATGTTTACATGGAAACATTGGCTTAATACTGGGAGAGATTCAAGAAATTAGTGTCGAGTTTCCCTCGACACCATATTTTTGAGCAATTACTAATCTGATACTTTTATGAGAGATTGCTACCTTTGGACATAATTTTTTTGGATGTTGTTGGTGTAGGAGCACTTGTTAGACCCCGATTGTAGATAAAACCTTAATTGAAAACATGTTACTCAACTTCAAACAATTCACAACCAGAGATAACTTTGTGGCTCGAACAAAATGAGTGAATGAGATTTAACCTTCTTCTTCTAACAAGGATTTAGAAATCAGAATTGATGAGCTTACTTCATTGGTGAGACAATTGACAGTAGAAAAAACTCAAACATAAAGGTTATGTGGCATTTGCATTTCTCCTGAACGCCCAATATATGTCCTACCTTGCAAGAGGGTTTAATTATTGATTTGCCTCAAGCATACGCAACAAACATTTACAATCCTTAGAGAAACAACTAGTACATGTAAAACATTCATGGCCTATTGTTCACCAGTGTTCTTGGTAAACAATCACTTATTTTTTAGTCAATTACTTGAAGGACCAAACTAGTAAATCGTTGGGCAATTTTGTGTCGAGTTTTTAAGAAAATGAAGTATGTGTTCGATTCTGTTGAATTTTTTATGTATTGTTAGGTGTTTTCAGGTAAATAAACTTGTGCAATATAACTGATAGACTAATTTCAAATGGGTCGAACTTAGTCTTTGAATGTTAAAAGAAAAATAAACAATAAAGAAATTTAAATGTAGAAAAAAGTGTATTTGCATAAATGTTAAAGTGGTAGGCGAGTACATTTTCTTGAGGAAACTCGTTTCTCTCTTATGCGCGTGTAATTTGATTGTTATTGAAGTTTACAATTTTTTTGTCCCCCATCCTAATGTTAGAATCACTATCTATAATGTTATAAACTATTTGCCTTCCAACGTTCAAATGATCATCTATCTGTCACGTTGATATTGCATGTAACCGACGCTTGATTCAATCTCCACGTGTCTCTGTCAATTTGCATAAGATTAAAGAGCAATTATTCTATTTTGAATTTTGAATTCATTCTCATTTGAGCCCTTAAAACGATCGAACTTCACATCATATTTGAACTTATTGGAATTTTCTAAGTCCCTAGATTCTCCAACTCTGACTGCATCTAAGACGCATATTTTAATCAAGAAACAACTTGATTAAACCCTAGGTTTGGGGAAATTCCAATTGGCTTCCTTGTAGAATTTCCTTTGGAATTTCTAGGCTAACACATATCCACTAACAGATGTCATCCCAACTAGAGAAACCATTTGAACTTTCGGTTTGGGAATCCATTCACACAACAACCTAGTCATCAATAGTTGATGCTACCACTGCCACCACCACAGAACACTCAACAAGTAACCACCTTTGCACCTTTCGGACATTCATTAGAGGACATAGTCAAGCAAATGGATGTACAAAATCTCCAATTTCTGCAACGAATAGATTCTAGTATTCATAATTCGCAAACACAAATTGGACAACTTGCCACTTCAATGAATGCAATGCAGGCTCAAGGATCGAACCAACTACCTGCCCGAATAGTAGTGAATCCAAAAGGTTATAATTTGTGTGCAATTTCCTTAATATCCGGAAAGAGTGTTAAACCAATTAAACTAGTCCCAACAAAAGGTAACAAAGTCATTAAGCCCACACCTAATCTTGATTCGGAAGTTGTTGTTGATATTGAGAAAGAGAAAGAGTATGTACCACTAATTCCTTGGGTTTAGGTAAAGTTAAAATTTGATTGTTCAATGCCTATCGTCACTGACCGTTGGAGACAGTATTGTACTAAAGATGCAAAAGCATGGGAATCAGCATATACATGACGCATTAGGCACTGGGAAAACGAAGTTAAGAAATCATCATAATTTGTTTTGTATTCTTGTATGTAGCACAATTTTTATTATATGTATATATTTTATCGGATAATTTTTTTATCGAATTAGTTATTTTAGAAAAATTAAAGCAGAAAAAAATAAGCAATTTTCACTTATTGCATACCAGAAATTTAACAATTTCTAGAATTTTGTGACAAATATAAAAAAATTCACAATTTCCGATTAAAGATGACATGTTTCCATAGAAAATTTCAAAACTTCGTGTATTTATATATTGGAAATTGCAAATTGTTTGTACTCTTGTCTTTGTTTCAATAAAAAATGTGTTTTTCAAAAATTTCCAATACTCAAAACTCCGGTAAGACCAGATCTATTTCAAAAAAATTGATATTTGATGAAGGATATAACGATAAAATTGCTCTAACTATAAAAGGTACAACTGAAGAGTGGCAAATTAAGAGGATTTATTAATCCACCATTTGATACTCTTAACCACCTAACGCAATTCCTTTTATGCCCCCTGCTTTCAAAGATATATCTCCAGACACACCTTTTTTTCTTTACAGGGATGCTTCCGGAGATACATTTGCGAATGAAGTTTCGTAGATGCATCTTCGAAATCTTATCAGAAATATTATTTTATAAAAAAAATCCAGTTTTATTGATCGCATGAAAATTAACTGTTGCAGTGAATATAAAATAACATGAATATATATATATATATATATATATATATATATATATATATATATATATATATATATATATATATATATATATATATATATATATATATATATATATATATATATATATATAAGATTAAATATGTTTTTGATCCATATAAATATTTTAATTTTGATTTTTAGTCCTTATAAAAAATATTTTTAGTCCTTATTAAATCGTAGTTTATAATCAATCTTTGTTGTTATCCTTAATTACCTTAAATCATAATTCTTGTGGATTTCTTAATCACAAAGAAACATATTGTATTTTATTTCTAAGATATCTGATTCACAATAATCTCTACCTTAGTTTTTATTAGTTTTTATTTCTAAAAAGTGCTTCATTATTTTATATCAGTGCAAACTATTTCATTTTTCTAGGGAAAAATAATTACATAGAACATCATCGTTTCTTGCTAGGTAAACTATATAATTGATAATAATAATAATAATCCATAAACTTTAGTCACGCCTGACTGCTAATTTCTTCTCCTAAAATTGAATTTAACGTTAACCACATAACGCATCCTAATCTGCTCCACATTATAAACAATGTATTCATTGTACAATAGATCACCCTGCAACACAAAGCGATAGATAATAGTTATTCTATCATGTAATAAATCATCGTCATCGTCAACAAACTTAAGCCTGAACTTTTTTGTTGAAACAAAAATACCTTAATGCCTGAATTCTTTTTGGGCTTCCCAAGGGGAACAGTGAGACCATCATCAAGCTCCCGCGCTTTGGAAAAATTGGGAGCTGTAGCTCCTACTCCTTTTGTGCTGCAGATTGCATAGAAAAATAAATTCAACTAGTCTAACATATAATGCACAATCTTTGATGTTATATGACACCTTGACTGGTGTATTTTAAAGTTATGAATAAAGAACTTAATTACAGAACGACATGAATCAATTTATCAAAATATATTTAGTATTTCTACAAGACAAATCCACCTGCTGAAGAAATAAAATTGTATACAATTATGAAATTGGATTAACATACCTCAGTTTTCCTTTAGGCAACTTATCAGCATCATATTTTGCGGTTAGAAGCTCGGCCATCTCACCCAATGCAACCTAAAAGTACAAAAAATATAAATGACAATAAATCAATATTCGAGAAATTCATGATTGGAGTTTCAGCCTGTTTCAGCCCCCGTTCCTTAAGCATAATTATTATCATCGCAACAATGTTTACTATTAGACAATAGACGAGAAACAACCTCACATAAAAGGAGGACACCATCTGCGGAAGTAGGAGTAGGATAACAATAATTTGCACTTTTTGAGAACATGTCAGCAAAGTACACCCCCTTGCCAAACATGTAGCCAGTTACAGGTGCTTCTGGAGGAGCTATGCGCAAACCTGAAGATTGTACATATATATCTTAGAATCATATTATTGCACGAAGCTTTATAACATCGTTACTCATGCAAACAAGAAAACTGCCAAAAAAGTGAGTGAACAAATGACCTTGAGATAAAATCCCAGTCCAGTTGGTGAGCCTAGAACCATGCCACAAAAGCATCCTATTCTTTGTATCAGAAAACTGTTGTACAATGTCAATTAGTGGGTGACTCAATTCATTCAATTACAAAATGTCAACAATTGAATAACAAAATCATGTATTTCAACACGATAGATCATGATTCAGCAATGTGTTAATCAAACCTTCCTGAAGCGATCAGCCTCGCCTTCTTTCGATGTTTTGAATATTTGGACAATTTCTGCAGTATAGTTTGAATGTGTTTCTGCATGAGTGTTCTTCATATAATTTTCAATCTGATTACATCAAAAGAGGACAGCAGGTGTCAGGGGGATTAACAACAAAAATTCCAGCAACAGATCAGATTGAATGACCACAATCTGCAATTGCATTATCTTTTGCGTGCTTACAGAATTATATGATATTTCAGATCAAATGAGAAGAATCACTTTCCACATATAGAGTTTGCTTTTCCATTAAAAGAACCATGATATTTAACTGCCTTTAATATTTAATATTTACATAAAACTAAGACAACAGCACAATTGTTTACCATGGAGAATTCATCAGTACCGAAATCAACTGGTACCAGTTCACAGTGAAGACGTTGATAATGAGCATACAGGGGATCTCCCTACAGCAAATCCAGAACAACAATAATAACTTAGTGTGCATGCAGAAATCCCGACTAAAAAAAATGTACAGAAACCAAAATTGCCAAATGAGTGTCATTTTATTTTTAAAATGTACAGAAACCAAAATTGCCAAATGAGTGGCATTTTATTTTTTAAATAATTAGTGTAAATATTAATCAGTAAGCCGGTGAATTTATAAAATTGAAGAAAATAACTAGTGCAAATAAAATAGCACTGCACTCCATCCATTTAGTAGACAAGCGAATATCATTAGCAAATGGCACTTCTTGGATATACAGAATTGTTATATAAATCATCATGAGAATAAATTCCAATACTAAATCGGAAATTGGTGAAAAAGTAAAACAAATACTTTGCAAAGAAATAAATTAATTTGGGAAGTTTAATTGTGTACCTGTCCATTCATTTCACAAAAAAATAAAAATAAAGAACTAAACTAAAACCCTAAAATGTTTGTTCATTCAACAGTTGGGTGGGATGTATCATAACTTCCTCATATTATATAAACCCCCAATAATTGGAAATGGATATCATAATAAATAAAGGGTATTTTCTCCACTCTTCTATTAATGAAGAAATCATCAATATTGTAAGACAAAAGGAAATCATCTATTATATAAAAGAGAACAAGACTGGAAAAAGTTTAGAGATATTGAGATCAAATATAAAAAAAATTCAAACAAGGGGTACCTCCATTTCAGCATCATCTTTCAATAGCTTGGTGGCAACCTCAATTTCAGCGAGAGCTTCAACCTATAATTGAGTAGGAGTCAATAATGTTCTAGGAAACTTTGCAAATTTATGGAGGTATAGGGCTGACAAGAGGAATCTGCCAGTGCTAAAACTTAAGCAGAGTCACAAATGAAAGAATAAGAAAACATTTAAACTCTATGAGCAACCAGAATAACCTGGTCAATACAAATAACTGGAAAGAAAAGGATTACCATTTCTAATTTGCGTTTTAACTTCTGAGGGGTGTCAATTACAAACTCACCTGCCATTATTAATATTCCATGTTATTGAGTACACTTCTTAAAAAGAATGAATAATAAACACAGTAAGAACATACATTCATGATTTAGAAGTATTATTAAGCATGTGTACAAGATAAACTAACAGAGAGACAGCTTACGCATTTTTTTAAATCCAAAGTCATGAGGAATTACACTGTAGAACTCTCTGCAATAAGTTCATAACCAAATATTAAATATGGAAATCTAATTTTTTCAAAGCAAAAATTATCAACTACAAATGACACTCACAGTGAATATATTCTAATATGGGTAAAGTAAGCACATGGCTCTTTGAAGCAAGTGGGAAAAAAAAGGCAGGCACTTCCATGGGAATGAGGACAATACATGGAGGAAAATGAAAAACGAGCTAAATATCTTACCCGCTTAACTGCTCTAGAGCTTTCCTATCAAGTTTATCAACCACATCAGCAAGTCTTTTAAGAACATTGTATCCCTATATATTCCAAGAAACAAAAATGGTTATTTAATGGACAAGATAAGCAAAACAGGCAAGTTGAAAAGCTGTAAGAGTGCCCAAAGAACTGAAACAAAAGTCACCACACATGGAAACTTTTGCACCATTATCTAGACATAAACATTTCAGGTTTTAACAGTAGAAATTATTCACATATCCTAGGTGGCTTCTACCATGCACCACTTTTATAGGTGGTGCATGGTACACCATTGTGTCACTAACTCTGAGGTATCAACATCAACCCACCGGACCTTCCACTGTGTTCTTCCTCACACATAATAGCATCACCAATCAGAGCAACCAAGCACTTCGATTTCTTTTCTCTCTCAAAAACCACAAGCTCTTCTCATCATCAATAAGCAATTCCAACAACACACCACTCATCATTCCTCCCTCATTGTGTTTCGATTTCTTGCAGCCATTTTCTTCTCAGTTTACTAAATCTTTGGGCTATTAATGCATTTAGAGCCCATCGATTGTCCAGTTTCAGTGCACTTCATGAATGAGATTTAGTCAAGGCAAAAGTAGAGATTCGAGGACGAAGACATGAAAGAGATAGTTCACAAATCCTAGGTGGCTTCTGCCATGCACCACTTTTATAGGTGATGTACGATACACCATCTAGTCACTGTGAGGCCTCAATAACAACCCACCTGACATCCAAACAGACTCCTACAAAGATGGTACATGATGGAATTTCCTATAACTCTAATTTACTTTAGAAGTTGGTGCTAGTTAAGAGTGCTGATTCCATCAACAAGATAGAGGCACAAAATGGATTTTAGTATGTGCCAAAAGAGAAAAAATTGACGTGCCTATTGGCTTACCTTCAAAATTGTTGATTTGCTAAGTTTTCCTAGGGGCAACTTGTTTGCATTGTACCCTGAAAGAAATATCCCCAGATAAAGTTAGTAAATAATGGTTTATAAGGTTAGTAGAAAAAAAAATTTACAAGAGAGCATTGTATTGATAAATTTTATATTTTACTGCTTACTTTCTTTCATTTATGTAAATAAGCAGAGACAAAATTTCCCTTTAATTTCTTTCTTATTTATATCCATCCAAACAACACATTTTATCCATTTAATGTCTCATCATTTTCTCTTGCTGATATTTTTCACCCTTGTTTCTTTCTTTTCTATTTATTTTGCAAACCAAATAATGCACAAAGGAGTCAAATGCACTCAAGTGAATGTCTCGTATGCTTTGGGAACATATGACCTAGGGATTCATCCTGTATTAAACAAATAAATAAAAGAAGTAAAAAACCAACCTATTTCCATCATTTGCTGATTCATCATGCTCAAATTGCAAACAAGGGATATAAATTTGGCAATACGTGGCTCAAGTTTTGATTCCAAAGGCTGCTTTCTCAAAGCATGACCAGGACTTTCTGTAACCTAAAAGCAGTTGCCAAGTGATTAGAATGACTGATTAAAATAGTTCATTCCTTTTGCTTCCCTTCCACGAAGAGCCACAGGAGCAGATAACATTAATTACCACTGACAATAAATGAGAGAAGTCTACCCTATTAAAAAAAATAATATGCCTTTTGATAATAGAAAACTGTGAACTAACTCAATGTTCAGGGGAAAATTCTACAAGGGTAACAGAGTCAGTATAACTCACTGTAGATTCTTTTTCCTTGCCGCTGTAATCCATTTCCAGCCATACATAACTTTTTGGATGGGAAACAAAATCATTCCTATCACACCAAGCATTCTTTGTTTTTGCTAAGAACTTTTGTTCAAACTCCTGGATGGCACTTTCACGGGAAGTGTAAGGGCCGTGTATCTTGTCTTGGCCCTTTACCCCTACTCTTCCCCATCTATTGTAAACAAGGAACTTACCACCATCATCAGATTCTGCAAGAAATTTTGACCTAGGAAGTAAGAAAAAGTATTCGAATTCGAATAAAAAACTACAAGAGGCAGACCAAACTTTCTTTAGGAATGACTAATAAACTAACATATTTGCCAACAATCATGTGATATTCCCAAAAAAGAAAAAGAAGGGGTAATAGCATAAGAAATGCAAAAAGGAGCACTAAACCAGAGTTCAAATAAATTCAAAACTTAGCAGCTTAAAAGATTTGTTATTCCCATAACTAGTTAACTACAACAACAAATCAAAGTCTTCTAAAACCATATCATAACATCATCAAAACAGAGAGAAGGAATGGAGAGAGCTAACCAAGAACTTGAATGACATAGAACTTGTTATTGTTGTCCCCAACATTTGTCTGGTTCAACACAGCATCATAGATTTCACCACCCTGCATAGTAAACAAAAAGTTACAACACAAGTACAAGACCCATTTGTTAGAATTAGAGTTTGGTCTAACTCAACCCTACAAAACCGGTTGGTAAGGTGAGGGGTGTCACTCTATATACAACCCTCTCACACCCAACACTATTGGGCTTGGTGGCCCGAATTATCAATATATGTGACTTGGTTTTTCCAATACCATTAAGTAGCCACCATCCAAACAAAAGGTATCAATTTAGCAATATATCACTGACAACAACATCATAAAGAACTACTCCACACGGATAATATTGGCAATGTTGGTAGACTTGCCAGTTGAAGAACATGATAGTGCATTTTTATGTGATCCGGAAGCCATTGATCAAGAACAGCCGCACCCTTTTTGGTTGCAGTCACTCTCTTTTCCACCTCTATTGCCTCCTCCTCTGCATCCATAAGAGACAGTTAAAATATGAAAAATAATATAATAATAATAAGGAAACCCTACAGTCCTTTTATTGTCTTTTTCTCTGAAATGAAATTGAATTAAGGGTATACCGACTTCATTTGAACAATCAGGAGCATTTAGCATACCTTGTTTAACGAGGTGTGAATCTTCCGAAACCGTTTCTAGTGTTTGTTTATTGGAAATTCCACGGCGAGAGCGAGTAGAAGTGGTTTTACCGGAAAGGCCGTCGAGAGAATCCCTAGGTCTTTTTCCAAGAGTGGAAGAAGCATCGGCGTCTGGTTTCGAGAGCTTAGCTTCTTTGCGAAGCGCTGCTTCAAGCCTACGTACCTGAAGGGAAATGTGAGCAAAGGAAAGGACAGAGAAAGAAATAGGAAGAGAGTAGAGATTGGTTGGAACCAGAGTAGGCTTGATTCCGGTGGTGGTGAGTCCCCGGTGATTGAGCTCCGTTCGTAGCTCCTCCACCGTCAATTTACCTGTCGCCATTTGATTTTGAGAGGGAAACGAAAATGGTGTTGCTCTCCACTATGGATTTTCAATTTTGAAAAAGGCTCAACCGTGTTATTATCTTTTATACGGTACCGTTTCATGTACATGAGGGTGTGTTCCGAAAGATTGCGCTTAATGATTTTTTCAATACACTTCATTTTTTAGAAACAATTTAAATACAAAATTCAGGAGTGCATAGCACTCTTTAAGTATTTCAAATGAAGACAAAATATATAGAAAAATTAACAATTTTAAAATATATATTTCAAAAAAAAATGCTATTTTAAATCTTAAAAATGGTTCTAAAACACTCGTTAATATTCTCTTTGTACATTTAAAGATGGATCCTATTTAACTTTTTATATTATTATAAACTTTTTAATTATTTAAATAATTCATCTACTAGTATTATTTTATAGGAGTAGTAGAAAGTTCAATGTTTTACTTTTCAATACCAAAAAAGAAAAAAAAGCATACCCTTTTCTATCAACATATTAAAGTTATTGTGAATGATAAAGCTTACATACCCTTCGTTTATTGTTAATGATAAAGTTATAGAGAGAAAATAGAGGAAAACAGAAATCAATATTTTACCGATAAACTTTTTCTTTTTATTTTGCAATATTTTTATGTTAACTTTTTAAACTGGTTCTTTCATATTAATTTATTACACTATATTTTTAAACTGGTTCTCTAAATTAATTAAATAAGAGATGATTATCGAGAATTTTTTTTTAAGATAACATAGTTTGTTAATTTTATTTCCAAAATAATATTGTTTTAAAAAAAATTACCAAACTAACATAGTTTGGTAACACGTTCACCAAACCATTTGTTGAACAAGTGAAATTTCTCACTAATTCGCCAAATAGATTGGTATGATTCAAAATTTTATAACTAATTCGCCAATCCATTTGGCGAATGAGTGTAATTTGATACATGCATTCGCCAAATGGTATGTTGTGCATGTTTCGCCAAATGATATGTTGTGCATGTTTAGGTGTGTTTTTTGTTATTTTTGTGTTTCATATTTTTGTTATTCAAGTACCACTTCATATATATGTATAAGTATTTTTGTGTTTCATATTTTTGTTATTCATATATATATATATATATATATATATATATATATATATATATATATATATATATATATATATATATATGAAGTATTTTTGTGTTTCATATTTTTGTTATTCATATATATATATATATATATATATATATATATATATATATATATATATATATATATATATATATAAAAGTATATAAAAGAAAATTATAATATTAAAGAAAATTATATTAAAAGAAAATTATTCATATAAAAGAAAATTAGAGAATCTGACAAAGAGAAATATAATATAAAAGAAAATTATTATTAATAATCCAACAACGACAGTACAAAAACTAATTTCCCGTCCGATCTAACTGTCCTCTAGTACCACATCCACGGGGATGACCCCGTCTTCGAACTCTACCACCAGGTGGTCGAGGTTCCGCTTGTATTTGTGTGTTTGGTGGATGCGGTTGTTGTTGAGTCCATGATTCTGCTTGTCCCCAATTACGTGGAAGGTTGCTGTCAAAGGCGCTGCCGTAACTCAGTTGTGTGCCCATGTTTTCAAAGCTGGGTCGGATAGGTTGGGCTGGGTTGGATTGGGTTGGGTGAGGACGATAAGCTTGACCAAATGAGGATATTGCCTCGTTTTGAGAACGAAACAAAGGTGGGGGGCTATAGGTCGGTGTGGATATGAAGGGGTTTTCGGGGGTATATTGGTGTTGGTAAGGCTCTTGTTGTTGTGATTGGGTTTGTGGCATGAAGGGGTTACATGTTTGGAGGAATGGTCTATGGGTGTTTGAAGTCGATGGCTGGAATTGGGTGGGGTAGTCATGTTGTGGGGTTGGTGGTTGGGCGTATGTTGCGGCCTGCGAGCACGAGTCAATCAAGTATGGGTTATCAGACACCCATTGTTGCGTAGTAACTGACCTAAACCAAACTAAATATTCTCTAGTTGGTTTGACATTTTGCAGCACTTGGTCAGTTAGGACATGTTGACGTCGATCCCTCAATTGTTGACGTAATTCCCTTGCAAAGTCTCTCCAATCTTCCATATTCCACATGTCACTTTCTCTTTTCAAATGCCATTCTCCCAAACATGTCGGAGGACCCAGAATATCCTGTTGCATTCCGAACTGCATTTTTACCCGATCTGTTTGGTGCATTTCAATCGTAGTGAACCGGATGATTGGTGTTTTTGCTGTCCAAATTTCAGCATCCTCTGGGTTAGGCTCATGGTCGAGGGCTAAATATGGGTGCCAGATGAACTACGTAAAAAAAATTCGTTTAGTAGAAAATTATTTTAGTGAATAATATGCATTAAAACGAAAAGATATTTTTTATATATGACAATACCTGATCGATCCCCACGTGGTCTAACAAACTGCGATATAAAACTATGGAACTTCTTGGATTTCTACTATAATCCATCCCAAGATCGGACCAGCTAAGCACAATAGATTTAAACGCATTTAGATACAATAACAATTTAAATATTTAAAATTTAATATGTTTGGAAATAAAAATTAATAGTAGACTTACTGGTTTGCGTAGGGGAACGGGCATGGATTCATGTTGCGTGGGGCAAGCATCGGCAGTCTTGAATACCCCCAAGCTTGTAACAAAAATGCACAACCAAAAAAATGTACAAGTATCCTTTGCAGCATTTTTACAAAGGCTACTGTACAAATGTGCCAAAACAGCCGAACCCCAACTATATGTATTTACATTGTTGATGTTTCGCAACAATGGTAAATACATCATATTTATTGTGTTTCCGGTACCGTCGGGAAATAAAAAATGACCGAATAAAAGCATAATATAACACCGAGTTTTTTGAATTTTTTCTAACTCGGTTGATTCTTCGTTTAAAATAAAACTAGCATAGTGGGCTCTAAGGACTCCTAGATTAATACTTGAACCCCTGCTACGAGTATTTGTTGGCTGCTCCTCGTCAATGAGAGGGGCACCCAGCAAGTCCGCTACTATAGAAATTTCATGGTTGACCTTACCAAAGACAGCTCTGCCGGATACACGTAACCCCAAAAGCATGTAGACGTCTTCCAATGTGACTGTGCATTCACCGAACGGCAGGTGAAAGGTGTGTGTCTCTGGCCTCCACCTCTCTTGTAGTGCCAAGATGGATTTTGAGTCTATAGAATTGTTGTGCACCTTTATGACTTCACCAAATCCGCATGAACGTAGATACGGTTCAATGATCGGATCAAACTCTATGTAGTCGTGCACCCGACACCGAAATCTTCTTACATTCTGTAAAAATATGATTCGAAATAAGTTAAAATATGCAAGAGTAAAAAGTATATATAAATATATGTGTAAAAAAATATACGAAGATAAAACTTACAAATGACGCGATATTTTCGATTGTGCCTCGATGTTGATCTCCCATTGTTAGTAAAGCCATTTTCGATTGTGCCGCGATATTTTCGATTGTGCCTAGACCAATTTATGAATTGTTTGTGTGATTTATGCCTAGACCAATTTATAGAATGATTGTGTGATATTTGAATTTTTAGGTTTGATTGTGTGATTTATAGAAATATTTGCATTAAGTTGCCAACAAAAACATTTGTACATATTCGCCACATCATGTGGCGAATTAAACAAAAACACTTGCACTCATTCGCCACACCATATGGCGAATTCAAGCATAAACTTTGTTGCATGTTCTCTGATTGGTTCAACAGCATAGTTGTGGATTCTTCATCTTCATTCTGATTGGCGAATGAAGGTGTTGAAGGATCACCAACTCAATTCACATGCATTCAATGGAATCTTTGAATCTTGACCATGGCAGGACTTGGCAGAACATTGAAACAATGCACGAATCTCTCTGGATTTCTCAGCTTTAGCAGGTTTGATCAGTAGCCATGTTGATTGGCGAACGTGTGTAAGGATTCGTCAATCCAATTGGCGAATAGGTTTGATTCAGCCTTGGTTAGCCAATTGATTTGGCGAACGTGTTTATACACGTTAGGTTTAGTTTAGTTTATTAAGTTTATGTTAGTTAGGGTTTAATTAAATAATGTTAGTTAGGGTTTAATTAAGGTAATGTTAGTTAGGGTTTAATTAGGTAATGTTAGTTAGGGTTTAATTAAGGTAATGTTAGTTAGGGTTTAATTAAGGTAATGTTAGTTAGGATTTAATTAAAGTAATGTTAGTTAGGGTTTAATTAGGTAATGTTAGTTAGGGTTTAATTAAGGTAATGTTAGTTAGGATTTAATTAAAGTAATGTTAGTTAGGGTTTAATTATGATATATATATATATATATGTAAGTTAGGGTTTGCTTTTTAAGAAGTATGATATATATATATATATATATATATATATATATATATATATATATATATATATATGTAAGTTAGGGTTTGCTTATTAAGAAGTATGATATATATATATATATATATATATATATATATATATATATATATATATATATATATGTAAGTTAGGCTTTACTTATATGTGCAGAAGATAAGACATATATATGTGGAAAAATAATGTAGTCTATATGTGCAGAAGATAAACCTATATGTGCAGAAGATAAGACATATGTTGAAAAATAATATAGTCTATATGTGCAGAAGATAGACCTATATGTGCAGAAGATAAGACATATGTGGAAAAGATAACCCTATAGGTGTAGGAGATAAGCCTATGAGACAACTAGTACCCATTAATTTAGAACAGTAAATATATCATAAAATAATTTTTTACTTTACTATTTATAGATTATTTTCATATCTTCATTGAACCATAAACTTCAAAACATTTTCGTATCTAAAAGTGTCTTTGTATATGTACTATGTCTCAATTACCCCAGTATATGATCAACGCCCATATAAATGGCGAAATATTTGAATGTAACCATTCTGGTTTCAACTTTCGTAACACCGAGGTTACTCGGTTCTCAATCACCCGACAATCCAATTTTGCTCATCTAAAAAAGAGATTGGAAAACAAAATGCAGCGTGGTCCAGTGGACGTCATTATTTACAAAAATCCAGTATTCTATGAGGATAACCAGGTCATGTATTTCCAATTAACTATATCTGATGACGAAAGTGTTCGTACTATGTTTCTAAGCCATGAGTATTCTGGTTTCAATGATATCGAGCTCTATGTTATGCTTCACCAACAACAAATGTCTCAGACCATTGATCATTCGCAAGTCTTTTTCGAATCTGACAATGATTTGGCTGAAGTCGATGTTGTTGATGAGGACGAGGAACAAGAGGAGGCAGTAGTTGATGAAACGGTCAATGAAAACGAGGTCCCGGCCAGTCATGTATATCATCCTTCTCCACACATGACAAACTTGAACTTGGGAAGTGAAGGCCCATCTTCAGACATATTTTATGATCCGTATCCACAAAGACAAGGTGCATTAAAGGCGGGCGACCATTTTCGAACAAAAGAAGAATGCGTTCGAGCTATAAAATTTTACCACATGGATTTATCAGCTGATTATAAGGTCAACCGAACGAATCCTACACTATATATGATACGTTGTCGTAACGTGGCGTGTCCGTTTCGATTGACAGCATCATACAGAAAGAGAAGTGAAGATTGGAAGGTTGCTTCTATGGGACCGGAGCATACTTGTGTAATAACCAACTCATTGCAGGATCATCGGCAACTGAGCTCTCAGCTAATATGCAACGATATCCTATCAATCGTTACCGACGATCCTTCGGTAAAGGTCAGCACGATAATTAAGCGCATAGTACAGAAGCACAATTATACTCCATCATACAGGAAAGCATGGATTGCTAGAACTAAGGTTGTTGCTGTTGTATTCAGAAATTGGGAGGACTCGTACAAAGAACTCCCAAAGTTTTTGCTGGCACTAAAGCACTATGCACCAGGGACCGTTGTCATCCTTGAGACCTTGCCGGCGTATACTTCGGAAAGTCATTGTGTTAGTGGAAATGGCATATTCCACCGACTCTTTTGGGCTTTTGACCCATGTATAAAGGGTTTTTCCTTCTGCAAGCCTATAATCCAAATTGATGGAACATGGCTCTACGTCAAATACAAAGGAACTCTATTGATGGCAGTGACACAGGAAGGCAACAACAATATCTTCCCAATTGCATTCGCTATAGTCGAGGGAGAGACTGCCGAGGGATGGAGTTTTTTCCTTAAAAATCTTCGCTTGCACGTGGCTCCACAGTCTAACTTATGTTTGATTTCGGACAGACATGCATCAATTGAGAGTGCATGGAAGAATGTTGATAACGGCTGGCAGGAACCGCCTTCAACACATGTCTATTGTATTAGACACATCGCGCAAAACTTCATGAGAGAGATCAAAGACAAAACATTGTGGAAGAAGGTCGTGAACGCAGGGTACTCATTAACCGAACCGTCATTTAAACATTATCGTGACGAAATCAGACTGACAAATGAAGATGCGTTCAGATGGATAAACCAGATTCCTTTGGATAAGTGGACCAGGGCCTACGACAAAGGACAACGCTGGGGTCACATGACAACAAACCTCGTGGAATCAATGAACTCTGTTTTCAAAGGAATCTGCAACCTACCGATAACCGCTTTGGTGAGGTCAACCTACTTTAGGCTCGGAGCACTTTTTGACACCAAGCGTTCAAAGTGGAGTTTAATCCTACAGTCTGGTAAAGTGTTCAGCGATAGTTCTATGACATTCATAAAAGACGAAGCATCCAAATCTAACACACATGTGGTCACCGTGTTTAACCATAATAAGGGACATTTCAATGTTGCTGAGATCATGGATCACAACGAAGGGAGACTGAGGGGATCCTATCGGGTAGAACTTGATAACAATTGGTGGGACTGTGGAAAATTTCAAGCCTTTCGCATGCCTTGCTCCCATGTCATAGCGGCATGTTCGAAGGTTCGGCTGGACCCTTCAGGCTTACTATCCCTGTTTACCAAATGCACAATCTTTGTAACGTCTACAACAAAAGCTTTCCGGTTGTTGCAAATGAGGACTACTGGCCCTCCTACAACGGGGAAATAGTCTGGCACAATGAGAACATGCGAAGAAAGAAAAAAGAGCGTCCTAACAGCACGCGCATTCGCACCGAAATGGATACGGCGAATAAGATGGTGAGACTGTGTAGTTCATGTCGTCAGCCCGGTCACAATCGTAAAAAATGTCCCAACGTTGGACCAAGCTCAACATCATAAATTAAACCATTGTAACTGTATTTATTTTAAATAGAAGCCTAGTTCATTTCATTCATATTAGTAAAATCATACAACCACAAACACGAACATACATAAATAAAACAAGGAAATACATGATTCAAAACATGACCGTACATAAATAAAACTAAAAAAATACATAAATTCAAACATGACCATACATAAATAAAACAACTGCAACATTCAACATATCTAGCCTATCAGAACCATCAGGACAACTTCACCTCCGCCTAACATCATCGAAAGAACACCTGCATCATTGACAACTTTTCTCCATTTCGTCACACCAGACTCCACAACCCGCTTCTCAATTTTAATTATCTTTTCTTTGTGGCTGATCTCTCCTTCTAACTAGCGGGTTAATTCTCTATGCAAGTGTTCCAAAGTTTGGGGGTTCCATAACAGCATCTTCAAAGGAGGCTTTGTTGCCGAGAAAAACACCAAAGCATTTTTCTTCAAAATATCAAATTTTGGAAGCGGTTCTTCTGATGTTGAGGAAGACGGTGTCGATGCATAACTAGATGGACGAGGAGAAGCCATGTTGTGAGAGGGAGAGATTGAAAGGAATGAATGAGAGAGGGTTTGTAAGGAAGGAGTGAGATAAATATGATGTGTATGAGTGATAACCGGGCATATGCATTTATAGTAAAAAAAATTGCAAGCCCTAAACATGCACAACATACCATTTGGCGAATGCATGTATCAAATTACACTCATTCGCCAAATGGATTGGCGAATTAGTTATAAAATTTTGAATCATGCCAATCCATTTGGCGAATTAGTGAGAAATTTCACTTGTTCAACAAATGGTTTGGCGAACATGTTACCAAACTATGTTAGTTTGGTCATTTTTTTTAAAACAATGTTATTTTGGAAATAAAATTAACAAACTATGTTATCTTAAAAAAAAATTTGATTACCGAGTGAAATTAGACAAAGACAATCCTAAATTAGTAATATCATCCATATTATTCTTTATGTATATTGAGATATTAAATATTAAAATATTCATCAAATTGAGCTTGATCAAATAATTCCACCAACTATTTTTAATATGTTTGGTTTGACGGCAGAAAATAAAAATGCAAAGCGAAAATTTACTATAGTATAGACGTTATAAAATGTAGTTTAGGGATGACATCGGATAGGATCGGGTATGGATTTCATACTACCCAAATTCACATTTGAAATTCACATTCGAACTTGAATTCAATGACTATTCGGGTAGCAAAATAACATTCACGCTTATATCCGTTGGGTTCAAGTTTTTCCACCCAAACTCGAACCCGAAACAAAAACACAAAAATACAACAGCAACATTGAAATTTGAAACACAAGAATTTCATCTAGGTCTCTCAAAAAAATTAAGAAATTAAATTACAATTTTCCATCAAGTTTAGTAACATGACATTTAAAATTAAGGTCTTCATGTTGGAATTAAATCAATAATAATTAATCATATATACATGTTTTGCATATTATGTTATATATTTTAGTGCAGAATAAAATAGATAATACAAACATGTATATAATTACAAGATCTACGACATGTTAGTATATGAGAGAGGAGATTGCATGAATATCTGGATCTATTGATAAAAGTTTTGTTGACGGTAATTCTGAAAGTTAGAAAGTGTAGAGACAAGTGACTGATCTTCCTCAATTGGTACTCTTGATGCCTTGAACACTCTTCAGATGGAGAGAATAGATAAATTGCTTGTATACGGTATTTTGGGGCCATAGTGTATATATATATATATATATATATATATATATATATATATATATATATATATATATATATATATTGTGTGTGTGTGTGATGGCCAATTAGGATTCTCATTATTCTCGAATGGGTCATCAAGACATCCACCCATATTTGAGCACATACATAATTATTTAATTAATTAAATAATTTATAAATGAAATCTAATGAACCTTTTAACTCTATTTGATCACTTAATTGATAAAATAGTTAGTATAATTAAATTGATATATTTGGCCACATAATTAATGGAATACTAATATAATACTAAATTATTAAAATATTTCAACAATCTCCGACTTAGCCAATATATCTTAATAATCATATCATAATTCTTTAGGCGCGCATCTGAATGTTATTTATCTTTAGATTTCAACTTTACAATCTAGTCAACATCATACATCAATAATGGGACCACCGCAGTTGTTGTCACTGAAGTATGACATGATAGAACCCCGACGACCACCACATCAATACACTTGATGACATAGATCGATATGGATGAGTGGCATGAAAATTTCATGTAATGTGATCACAAAATCGTGTCTATTTCCAACTGGTCAAACTGAATTATTTATTGAGATCAAACTGAAGTTTGCAAATTCAATATTTGCACAAACGATACATAAATGGTTATAACAAGAAAAACCTCATAAACTTTATTTATGCAGATAATCTTAACATAAAGTCTGTATCAATATAAAAAAAATATATATAAAACATAAAGAAGGAGTGACTCCTGAAGGTGTGAGAATAACACAAGAAATGGGGGATTGAATTGAGGTTTTCACTCTTGACTACTTTTTGTGAATGGAAGGATTGTGCTAAGCTATATCGTGAATGCGTTGTGGAAGCATGAACATAAAGTAAAGCAAGAGTAATGAACACATTATATATTTGATAACACGATTTTATATTGATTATTTAGCCTGATTTCCGATTAATTAAGTTATTATTTTTCATAATTTGAACGATAGTATGCGGGGTATTTGTATGTTTTTGCAGGTATTCCGGTTTATATGACTTGTAGAAGAAAACGAGTTAAAATGAGAGAGAACTGAAGCTTTTAGCAGAAGAATGAGACAGATGACAAAAAACAAATGTTTCTGCATTTTAATGCCTAGACGCACGTCACAGTGCTAAGACAACCGTCACACATTGCAACTTTGGGACGATAGTATTAAAGTTAGGACGACCGTCACAGATAAAAATAGGGAATTATAAATGCGCCTCAGTCAAAACAGATACGTTGTGACGACCGTTATTTTCTCACTCAATCCAGTACCAGTCAAGCATCGTACCCAGAGCCCAGAAAGAATTTCTCCTGCATTTTCTCAACAACCCAGTCTACATCATCAGTATAAATAGAAGCTAATTTGATTTACAAGGGGAGATTCGACCTAATCCTAATTTTCTGATCTTTTCACCATCGGAGCCCAATTTATTTTCACTGTTCAGAGCTTTGTTCTAGTTTATTTTTCTGTATTAGTTTACTATTTCCGTACCTTTACCGAACCATAGTGATAGCTTCCTATATCGGGAAGCTATTACAATTTATATTGTTTCAAGCCACTGTCATTCTTATTTTTACTTTTCCGCGAGAATTTATTACGACAAGATTGTATTGTTGTCTCGTACTTCAGTCCAGGTTTATTTTCATATTAATAAAATAGCCTTTATTTTATATTCTACATGCTTTATATTGTTTATTGTTTCTATTTATTATTGATTGTGTTAATTAATATGGTTGGCTAAAACGCTTAATTCGGTATGTAATTGATTAACCAGAATGAATTCAATAGATCTAGGCTAAAATCATAAACACAACTTATTTTCTGGTTTTGATTTCTTAATTAAAAATCAGCTTTTTTACGAAAGTAAAAAGGTAAAAATGTTAGAATTAAGACCACGAGAGTGTGAGTTTTTAACCAGATATCTGAAATCGAACATTAGTTTTAAATACAGCGGAAGCGCTTTAAAGTTAATTAGAATATATAGGTTTTCAAAAAGTACTTTTTAACTCAATTTGACACAACGAGAGCGCTCAATTTGACTTAGAAGTATAGTCATAGACAAGACCACGAGAGTGTGAGTTGACAACTTTTAAACCGGTATTTTCTACAGAATGATAATTTGACCAATCTTTATAAGCCGAAAATTTATTGAATTCATGAAGGCATATTAATTACGTACCGATAATCCATCGTAACTTAATTTAATTAAAATTCTTAATTTTCCATTCTATTTTAACTAAAACATCATCCACCTTAGTTAAACATAGTAACACCTGAAAGCATTAGTTTGATTATCTAGTCCTTGTGAGATCAATATCTTTTATTACTATGCTATTAGGTTGTATACTTGCAGTTAGTACCTTAAGACTCAGAAAGTTGCAATCAAGTTTTTGGCGCCGTTGTCGGGGACTTTGATTTAGTCAATAGTGTGATTCAGTTGTTGAGCCTTATAGACTAAGGCAAACTAAAATTTCCTCTTTGTCGATTGTATGCCCAGTACGCTCTTGAGGCGATGACTTAGAACCACAAATTGAAGAAGTTGAGCATTTCTTAAGTTTGAGACGCTGAACCGAAAATAACAAAACTCCTTCACCTGAAGATTTTATACCCGAACCAGTTGAAGAACCAATCATGGCCGAAAACAGAGGACCACAATGCCGTCCACTCAAGTCATATGCGACTCCAACTCAACAAGAACCGCATAACCGTATTGTTGCCCCAACCATTACCCGAAATGATTTTTCTTAAATTAATTCAATTCATTCATCCTAACTATCCAATTTCTAGTATTAATAAGGCACTCAATTAATGATTGATCATTCCACTTACAATATTGTTTCACGTTCCTTTTCTTCTACACATGCTAGGCATTTTTCTCTCTCTCATTAATGATTACTCACTCATAATCCATACAATAACATCATACATATTCCAAAAAATTTAATTCATTTAAACATACATTGGGAAATGGTAAAATAAATAAGTAACACATATCATTAAATTTTAAATTATTTATATTCCCTTAAACTAGTAAGTTATTTATTTAATTATCTTAATCACATTAATTGACTAGTTTAAATAAATAAATAAATAAATAAATAGAACATGAAATTTTACTTATTTGATTAAAATAGAGAAATATAATTCTCACTAAATTAATTATTTTAAATGATTAAAATATGTGATTATCATTAATTAATAAATTAGTTAAAAGATAGTGAAATAATCCACTAAATCAATCACTTAAAAATATATGGTTCTAATTATTTAATTAATAGGATATTATAATTTTAAATTTTAACCATTTAAATAAATATAAATAAATAGATAAATCTAGTTAACTAATTAAAAAAATAGAGGGTGTTACAATACTTACCCCCTTAAAATAGTTTCGTCCTCGAAACTAAACAGTCGCAAAAAGATATGGATAAAGACTCACCATCTCATCCTCTTGCTCCCATGTAGCATCACCAGTTTTCTGGTTCCAGATTATCTTGACTAATGGAATTTCCTTACCTCTCAACAATTTAGTCGAACGACCACCAATACTTATTGGCGGGACCTCAAATGATAAATTATCCTTCAACTGAATGTCATCTGGTGTGATAACATGTGAAGCATCAGACATATACTTTATCAATTGTGACACATGAAACACCCTGTGAAGGTTAGACAAATTTGGAGGCAAAGCAATCTCGTACGTTACAGGTCCTACACGCTTAAGGATCTGGAATTGTCCGATAAATTTAGGGGTAAGTTTCTTTGATTTTAGTGCCCTACTGACACCAGTTGTTGGTGTCACCCTTAAAAACACATGATCTCCTTCCTGAAACTCCAAAGGTCTCCTTTGCTGGTCTGCATAACTCTTATGTCTGCTCTGGGATGTCTTCATTCTTTCTTGAATTAATCTGACCTTCTCAGTCGTTTGTTGGACTAATTCAGGACCTACTAACATGCTTTCACCATCCTTATACCAACATAATGGGGTCTGACATTTGCGTCCATATAAAGCCTCATATGGTGTCATTCCAATGCTTGCATGATAACTATTATTGTAAGTGAATTCAATAAGTGGAAACAAATTATCCCAACTTCCCCGATCATCTAAGACACATACCCTCAACATGTCTTCTAAGGTCTGAATAGTTCTCTCGGTCTGTCCATCCGTCTAAGGATGATAAGCAGAACTCAGTCTTAGCTTCGTACCCAAAGCTTCTTGCAATTCTCTCCAAAAGTGGGAAGTAAACTTTGGATCTCGATCAGACACAATATTAGAAGGTACTCCGTGTAATTTAACAATCTCTGCAATATATATCTCTGTGAGTTTGGCAACATTATAATTAGACTGCAATGGTATAAAATGAGATGATTTTGTCAACCTGTCAACAATTACCCATATAGAGTCAAACTTCCTTTGCGTCCTCAGTAACTCCCAAAAAAAGTCCATGGAGATGTCGTCCCACTTCCACCGCGGCACATCTAGAGACTGTAATAATCCAACAGGCTTTTGGTGTTCCACTTTAGCTTTCTGGCATGTCAAACACGAAGCAACATACTCGGCCACATGTTTCTTCATTCCTGGCCACCAAAATTTCTGCTTCAAATCTTGATACATTTTGGTCATTCCGGGGTGAATGCTCAATTTACTTTTGTGGGATTCGTCCAGAATAGTCTTTCTCAACTCTGCACTATTAGAAACACATATACGTCCACTACATCGTAAGACATTGTCTGGTCCTACTTTGAACTCTGGTGCTTTTCCAGTCTCGATCAACTTTCGCTTTTCTTGGATTTCTTCGTCGGTTCCCTGGAGAGTCACAATATCATTCATCAATTCATTCTCAATAGTGATCATCCCGCAATGCACTTTATTGGTTAAAAACTCCAAGTTCAAGTTAAAATCTCGAAACTTCTCTAGCAAATCCAATCTTTTCATTGCAATGCTCGAAAGGTGAACTCGTTTTTTGCTCAAGGCATCAGCCACTCCATTTGCCTTTCCTGGGTGATATTGCAAAGTGAAATCATAATCCTTGATGAATTTCATCCATCTTCTCTGTCCGATGTTAAGCTCGTTTTGATCAAACAAGTATTTCAAACTTTTATGGTCACTAAATACTTCAAAGTTACAACCGTATAGGTAATGCCTTCAGATCTTTAGTGTGAATACTATAGAGCAAGCTCCAAATCATGTGTGGGGTAATTATTCTCGTGAACTTTTAGTTGTCTCAAAGCATAAGCCACAACTTGTTTATGTTACATGAGCACACATCCCAATCCTTGGTAGGAAGCATCACAATAAACTTCATAAGGTTCTTCTGATTGTGGAAGTATTAAGACTGGTGACGTGGTCAGTTTCTCCTTCATTAGTTGGAAACTCTTCTCACACTCCTCTGTCCATGCAAAAATATGATTCTTCCGGGTGAGTTGTGTCAGCGGGGCTATAATCTTTGTGAATCCTTCAATGAATCTTCTATAGTATCCTGCCAATCCCACAAAGCTTCTAATTTCAGTGGTTGTTTTTTGTCGTTCCCAAGCAATAACAACTTCAACCTTGGACGAATCGACTGCAATACCTTCTTTGGAGATTACATGGCCTAAGAATTTCACCTCCTCCAACCAAAACTCACACTTTTCCAAATTGGCATACAATTGTTTCTCCTTCAATACCTGCAACACTAGGCCCAAGTGATTTTTGTAACACCCACTTTTTCCCGTTTTCAATATTAATATAAGTTCTCATTAAAAATCAGAGTTTAAGTAACAAAGTGAATGGCTACATTCAAAATCAAACATATGTTCCATTATATCCATTCATAAGCAGCAGAAAATATAATTTCAACCATTCACATGCTCAATGACACAACATCTTTAAAAGCAATCAAACAATTCCTTTGGTTTATTCAAAGATACATAACTAACAAAGATTTAAAAGATAAAATAAAAGCAAGTGGAAAAATCCACATTCTTGTTACGTATCAGAGCTCCTAGGACTCGATCAAGCAACACCAAGTCTTTCTCAGGTACATGGGTTATTTGTACTTCCGAATAAGCACAGACGCCAAAAAACAAACAAAGGGGTGAGAAACAAGTTCATAATATAACGGTACAAATAACATATATGAAGGGATAATTCGCACACACCCAATATAGCACACCTCATTCATTCATATTAATGCAATGTGACTCAATGACACAATGCAAATGCGGTACCGACTTCATCAAATGTCCATCGATTCGGACCGGATGCATCGCTTGCGCTCCTGCTGAGACACGGTCATCCCCCACCCATTGATTCCCAATGAATCCAAACAATCACTTACGCTCCATCCGAGACGTGATTACCTCCCTAACATGTATGTGTATGCAAAAACTCGATTATAACATACATTTTCAATTCACATATGAATGTAGTTATATCAACACGGTCCTCATGATTCTCATTAAATAACAAGCATTTCATCACATAATTTATACAAAGCTTATATTATATATCGTCATAATCAACACCAATCAATTCATCATTAGCAATTTTATATGATTCACTTATCCATCTAAGATTTATTCACTAATTTTGTGGTCGTCATGTCCTATAATTACTACCAACATTGTTCTCTATGCCTTAGTCTATTTACATGAACCTGAACTAAAAGAATAGATCAAATCCGACTTGAAAACAACACGAAAACTCCAAAGGCATGGGCCTGACACGGTCACCCGTGTCCCCTGACACGGCCCGTGTCAGGTGGTCTGAGGCGTGGCCCTCAAATCATCAATTTCCAAAGTCCAGGAGGGTGACACGGTCGCCCGTGTCGTGTGACACGGCCCGTGTCACACCCTCTGATGCCCATCTCTCCTAAAATCCCCCCCAATTCACCTTCCAGGGGCCTGACACGGCCACCTGTGTCGTATGACACGGCTCGTGTCATGTGCTATGCGCGGAAATTCATTTTTTTTCCGCAAAAACCTGTTTTCTCCCACTTGTCCACACCAGTCCAATTCCAATTCATTTTATTTCATTTTTAGCACTTAAAACAGTCAAATTATTATGGTTATCATCACTTATACCTCTAACATCAATCCATCACCTATCCTAACATTTATAGAACAAATTAAGAGAATTATTGTTTCTCATCATCTTCCCCAACCATCTAACATCATCCGCAACCATCTTCATAATCCCATACCCAATCAATTCAACCTTAAAAATCCAATTATATATATACAAGAAATCATCACACCAATCACAATTATATCATGGGTTCATCAAAATCAATCATCACTCAACATCAAAATTCACATACACATAATATGTCATGATCATATTCATCAAACATCACAATTTCACACAATTCAATTATGACTCATAAACCCTGAGGGAGTAAGGACCTCCCAATTACCCTTCTATGTTATATCACCTATATAAACCCTTTCTCCCCCCTTACCTTGAATTCGAACGGAGCTTTCTCACCCTTGAATTCTACGATTCTTGAATCTCCCTTTCTTCTCTCTTTTCTCCAGAGCTTTCTGTGCTTTGCCAAAAATACGATAATGATAAATCTATCGTGTTCTCTCTTTTCATAACATATCCAAATTACACCATTGCCCCTTGAACCTTCAACTTATTATTTTATAATTCAAATAACAACATTCCATCTCATTATCATATTATTGTTTAAAAACAAAATAATTCTCTAATTATTCCAACTATATTCCAAAATTTCCCATATTATTTTATAAAAATAATTTATAAAAATTGAGGCGTTACAACTCTCCCCCACTTAATTTATTTTCGTCCTCGAAAATGTACCTGAATGAAATAACTCAGGATATGCTTCCCGCATCTTGCTCTCCAGTTCCCAGGTTACACTTCCACCAGCACCTCCTCCCCAAGCCACTCTCACAAGAGGTATCTCCTTACCTCGCAGTTGCTTTATCTTACGATCTTAAATTCTCAAAGGTAAAGCTTCCACTGTAAGGTTGTCACGGATCTGCACCTCATACCTCTGTATCACATGTGACGGATCAGGTACATACTTCCTGAGATGCGTCACGTGAAACACTTCGTGAAGATTCGAAAGTTCTGGCAGTAACGTCACTCTGTAAGCAACTTTGCCCACTCTTTGCATAATCTGATACGGTCCAATGAACTTAGGATCCAACTTCTTAGATTTCAAAGCACGTCCAACACCTATCATTGGGTTGACCCTCAAGAATACATGGTCACCTTCACTGAATTCTAAGTTTTTTCTTCTATTATCATGGTAACTTTTCTGTCGACTCTGAGATGCTTTCATCTTTTCTTTGATCATTTGAATAGTCTCGGTAGTCTGTTGAATAATCTCAGGTCCAAGCTTAACATTCTCACCTGTCTCATACCAACACAGAGGCGTTCTACATCTTCTACCATATAAAGCCTCAAACGGTGTCATTCCAATACTTGAATGGTAATTGTTATTATATGTAAACTCAATTATTGACAAATGAGTATCCCAAGCACCACCTTTCTCTAACACACAAATTCTCAACAAGTCCTCTAATGACTGAATAGTGCTCTCGGATTGTCCATCCGTTTGTGGATGATACGCCGAACTTAATTTCAACTTAGAACCCAAAGCTTCATGCAAACTCTTCCAAAATTCAAAAGTGAACCGCAGATCTCTATCTGATACTATACTAGCTGGTACACCATGCAATTTCACAACAACCCATATATAGATTTCCGTCAACTTAGTTAACGAAAAACTGACGTTAATTGGAATAAAATGTGCAGACTTAGTTAATCGGTCTACCACTACCCAAATAGCATCAAAGCCTCTCGCCGTATTCGGTAAACCCGTCACGAAATCCATAGCAACATTATCCCATTTCCACTCCAGAATTTCTAATGGTTGCACCAGTTCTGAAGGCTTATGATGTTCCACTTTAGATTTTTTACATATTAAACAAGCATAAACAAACTGCGCGATATCTCTCTTTATACCGTGCCACCAAAATAATTTCCTCAAATCATGGTACATCTTTGTATCCCCCGGGTGAATACTCAAGCTACTCCGATGACTTTCTTCCAAAATTGCTTTCTTTAACTCAACAATGTCAGGCACACAAATTCTTCCTCTGAATCTCAAAATACCATTATTATCCAAACTAAAATCACCGCCTTGATCACTTCCTTCGGTAGGCATTAAGTCCACCAATTTCACATCTTGCCTTTGACCCTCCCTAATCACATCAAGAAATTCATTATTTACTCGCAACATACCCAACTTAACACTTTCAGGTGTCATTTCACAAACCATACTCAAATCTCTAAATTGCTCAATTAATTCCATTTCCTTCATCATCATAGTTGACATGTGGATTGTTTTCCGGCTTAATGCATCATCTACAACATTTTCTTTTCCTGGATGGTAACTCAAATTAAAATCATAATCCTTCAAAAATTCTAACCATCTCCTTTGCCTCATATTAAGCTCATTCTGATCGAATAAGTACTTTAAGCTCTTATGGTCACTGAAGACCTCAAACCGTAAACCATAAAGGTAATGCCTCCAAATTTTCAATACAAACACTACTGCCGCTAATTCTAGATCATGGATAGGATAATTCCTCTCTTGTATCCTTAATTTCCTTGAAGCATATGCCACCACTTTACCAACTTGCATTAGCACACCACCTAAACCCATTTTAGATGCATCACAATACACAACAAAAGCTTCATTTGGATTCGGTAAAATTAGTACTGGTGCCGAAGTCAATTTCTTCTTTAATTTTTCAAAACTTCTCTCACAAGCTGCATCCCAAATAAAGGCTTGACTCTTCCGGGTCAATTGAGTCAATGGCAGCGCCAAATTAGAAAATCCTTCTATAAATCTTCGGTAATAACCAGCTAGACCAAGAAAACTCCTAATTTACATTACCGACTTCGGAGGTTCCCATTCAAGCACAACACTGACCTTTGAAGGGTCTACTGTTATACCTTCACCAGATATCACATGTGTCGCTCCCGGGATTTTCATCCTGGTACAAACGCGAAAGTGGCGCGGAAAAGGTAGAGTCGCCAGCCAGACATTTTTTATCCCAAAGGAATGGGAAAGGTAATGTTGCACAAACCTAAGGAATAAGGAAAAGGACGAGGCCTTGCGAACCATAGATCTGGGTCCGGAAGTCGGTTACGAATTGGGAAGGTATTAGCACCCCAATCCATCCGTCGTACCCGACGGGATCCACGCTTATAAGTCTGTTTTCAAAGGATGAGAAATAATATGTTGTTTGACTGAAAGAATGGCTATCTGGAATGGAAATGAAATGAGAAAAGAAATGTAATTAAAATATGGAAAGAAAGGGGGGAAATGTAGGGAAAAAGAATGATTGTGCTTGAATGGGCCCTACCCCACTGCCTACGTACCTCATCGGGATAAATGAGGATCAGAGACGCCGTAGTTCGTCTAACTAAGGCTGAAACTTGTTTGTGATTTTTAGGATGACGTTACCATAGCTCTAGCTTAGGTGTTACCGGGTCTGACTCGAGGGTGTTTACCGTGTCGCTGTTTGAACTGTCGAGACAAGTCACGTTTGTCCGCAAAGAGTATGATATGAGAAGAGAAGACGTGATGTCTTGGTTTGTTATCTTTTATAAGAAGTGTTTTGACTTTGTGTTTTTCGTATGTACAACACTAAAGACTATGACACAGGAGCGAATACTTTCCAAGATCGCCCCCAATGGAACGTTTGTAAAGCATCCTAGAAGAGTGGAGGAGACCTCCATTAATCATTTCCCGTATAGCTTAAGGCTCGTGACGTGTTGTACATATTTTCCTTTGTTAAGTGTTTTGATTTTCTTTTACAGATGAGAAGTGAGACTCAAGTTATCAAAGGAAAACTTCTAAGCGAAACTAGACTTACCCTAAATCAATTGAGTTTAATGGTGACCTATGGTTAGTGAGGTTTGAAAGATTAAATCTACCTAAGAGATATTAAAACTACAAATTCAAGTACAAAAGGCAATAATGAACAATATGGTCCTCCTAAGTCATGGTGGGTAAAAACGTGTATGAAACATAAATGGGATGAAACGATGGATCAGGTGGGTCAGTTGCGTGGTGCTGAGACGCACGACTTATGGTGTGCAACATACAAGGCTTGCTTTTGGTTGTAATGGAGTGGAACGATGGTAATCGAGGAATCCTAAAGTCACATGCAACTTTATTTATTTATTTGAAAATTTACTCGACGTTGGATCGAGTATCTTATTTATTTCATTTTTGAGATTTTGGTTTTCTATCGATTCATTTTATCTTTTCTATCCTAATTATAGAAAATATACAAGTGTACAAGTTCTAACTATTAGATCACAAAGTACACAAAATATAATCGAGGCATGACAAAACATAGTCCAAATCCATAAGCAAATCCTCGAAAAAGGAAATGTTAGTAAGTGAAATGAACATGAATATGCAATAATATGATGGAAATGAATTAAAATGCCAAAAATATCAAAAGTCATGGGAAAAATGTGAAATTAATTCTCTATGGTCTCTAACTTGATTATAACATTGTGTTAAAAAATCTCCTAAAAATTCAAAGTCTAACTAAGTCAAATGGTCACTTAATTCTACCTAAGGTTCAATCACAAATTTGCACAAATCACACTATCAAAACAGTGGATAAAATGTCCTAAAAAATACACCAAAAATATTCTAGGTACCTTTATTTTTCCTCTAATCATAGCAAAAATAATGGATCAAAAATGTTATAGGAAGTGGCAGAAATAAAATGTACAAATTTATGTGTTTATGAAGGAATTCAATATAAATCAATTAAAATGAAAAATCGAATTTAAATTGAAAAATGCAAAAATTTAGAAAGTAAAAATTGGGAATGCTTCTAAATTGAGTTAATATCCTACTATAATTTTTGGGGATTTTTATTATTCATTTTAATATTTTTCATGATTTAAATTGAAAGGGATAAAAAACAGAAATAAAATTCTAAATGAAAATGACAAGGGGTGCACTTAGTATTTCCTGAAGCTATTTATCTTAATAGGCTTACCATGTGGGGTGCGAAAAGCAACATCACAAGGCCCATGAGGTGCCTGGGCTGAGGGTGTATGGTTGTTACAATATGAGTCTAGTCAACTTGTTTGACTAAGTTTTGGGTTGTCCGATCTTACTGATGATATTGAAGATGAAATGAAGCGTCATGATACGGGGATACACCATTACTACGGTGGGGGGAGTTTGTGGCTGGACTTTTGCTCACTGTGGGAGACTTTTGCCCACTGTGGGGGACTTTTTCCCACTGTGGGGGACTTTTGAAACTTGCCACCCAAAGATGGACTTTGGCCAGTCTGTGGCTGGACTTTTGAAACTTGCCACCCGAAGATGGACTTTGGCCAGTCCATGGCTGGACTTTTGAAACTTGCCACCCGAAGATGGACTTTGGCCAGTCTGTGGCTGGACTTTTGAAACTTGCCACCCGAAGATGGACTTTGGCCAGTTTGTGGCTGGACTTTGCATATGTTGAATTGCATGACATGTTGCCCCATGACACTGGGGATGGTAGGTTTTGAGTATTGGTGTGAGTGTAAAAGGAGTTCCTGACGCGGAAGTAATAAGTCCCTGCCAACTCTGTGGGGAAACACAATGATCGCGGAATCGATCTCGAGAAGCCCTGTGGGAATAACAACTTTGTTGGAGAAGAGCGTGAACAATTCATCTGTGTAACAGCCCGGGCCCCTCGCAAGGCAATCCCGGCACTGCCACCTCACGATCTTCTCTACCCCCCTCTCTAGTAGAGTTTTTGCCTTCCGTGGGAATCGAACCCTGTACCCTGGGGTTCAAGTACATGTTCATTCCATTCCCACTACCAATTGAGCTACTAGCTCAAGTGGTAGTGGGAATGGAATGAACATGTACTTGAACCCCAGGGTACAGGGTTCGATTCCCACGGAAGGCAAAAACTCTACTAGAGAGGGGGGTAGAGAAGATCGTGAGGTGGCAGTGCCGGGATTGCCTTGCGAGGGGCCCGGGCTGTTACAAAAAAAGGCGCCTTTTTTTGTAACAGCCTGGGCCCCTCGCAAGGCAATCCCGGCACTACCACCTCACGATCTTCTCTACCCCCCTCTCTAGTAGAGTTTTTGCCTTCCGTGGGAATCGAACCCTGTACCCTGGGGTTCAAGTACATGTTCATTCCATTCCCACTACCACTTGAGCTAGTAGCTCAATTGGTAGTGGGAATGGAATGAACATGTACTTGAACCCCAGGGTACAAGGTTTGATTCCCACGGAAGGCAAAAACTCTACTAGAGAGGGGGGTAGAGAAGATCGTGAGGTGGTAGTGCCGGGATTGCCTTGCGAGGGGCCCGGGCTGTTACAATCTGTCCCGAATTATCACCTTTGCCAAAAATAAATTGGACTTTTAGATTTGAGGGCCGTGCCTGGGGATACCTCGACTATTGGGGATTATCCGCCCTTATGGATCTGCTGGGGGAGAGAATGATTTATCTGAAATCTTTTAGGGGAATAGGAGTTACCTTAGATCTGTTGAGGAACCGAGATCAAGGAAACCCGCTGAAGGAAAAACTTGGTGACTTCACTGGGAATAACTTCCATTCGTCTGTTGGGGATGACAAAACCGAGACACGTCCTGCTGAGGAGGAAAAATTTCAAGTTGTCTCGTGCTGGGATTAGTTGCTTCCGTATGGATTTTACCTCAAGAGGATTTTACAAAAGACTTGGCATCTTTAAACTCTTAGGTATTGTAACGACTGCATGAATTAGCGTAACAACCTTGTTGGGGAGGTAACCATTGCCAATGCAGATGAGTTTGTATCTGTCAGAAGTGTTGAACGAGATAGTTGGCTTGACAAGTGACCACGGTATTCTAAACTCCGGATAAATGCTTCCGATCGTCTGTCTTCGAGAAAGAATGAACTCTCGTACCATTGGGGTGGCCTGCCCCAGTACGAGTACTTGAATAGTTTTGCACTTGACTGACTAATCTTCGCTCTTGGAGAGATTTGAATCTCGAGGTGATTGCCCCAGTTTGCCATGGCTGGTCGGGAAAGTCCTTACTCAATGGAGCTTTTGCATAAAAGTGCACCTCGACGTGAGTGTCTTTCAGGAGTTTCAGACTTTTCAACTTGGCAAGCTGAAGCTTCTAGATTGAATTTCCGCATGTGAACCATTTATGATGCCAAACAAATGTATGCAAGCAAAAAATGTTTATTCTTAGAATGAAAATTCTAATGCAACACACATGTTAAACTTGAAGTTTTGAAGAGGGATCGCAAACCTTCGTGAGCGAATCACTGGTTAAGATACGACATTTTTTGAATGAAAGTATGTACATGCAATACCAACAAATGTCTTTTAGCACAACTCATATGAGTCAGGAACGCGACCTCGTAGTAGTACACTCTCAAATTAGCCCTGCTTCAGTTAGGACTTTTAAAGGTTGTTTCGTGGTCTGGTTCACGGTTATAGAAACAAAGCATATAGGCTCGAAGTTTATTTGTGCCCACCCACTCTTCGTGATGTTCTCCATTCCTACATTTAACTAGTTTTCACAAGCATTCGCCTTTCATAAGGGTTTCGTGTTGATTGAGGAACCGTTGTTGCTATCGGTTCAAGCACCAATCAGGTTATTATTGAGAGTCAGTCACTCCTCCGTCTTTCGTGTCTGTGCCACACGACTTTGTTCTCATTTGAGGATCTTTCTTGTGTAATCCTTTCCGTCTTTCGCTTTTGCGTTATTTTGCTTATCCCTAACTTTTGCCTGGACTGATTCTTGTGAATCTTTGACTGTAAAGTCCAGCGGGATGCCCTAACTTTTGCCTAAGTCGCTTGTTTTCAAGTTTCGACTTAGCGGGCTTTTCATTTCCTTTTTTTTTTGAACGAGTCGTGTGACACTGTTTCTCTTGATTGCTTTGCGAGGGTTGTGACTGCCTCATTCTTTGGTCGACGAAGGATAACCATTGTGGTTTTCAATCTTTGGACCTTTTGACTTGGATAACCATTGTGGTTTTGGGTCTTTGGACCTCTTGATTAGCATAGTAGGATGTAATGGATCCTCAAACACACTCCTTTATGAAAGTCTGAACGCTTGGTCCGACTAGCTGACATCTACCCTGCCCCTGGGTTACATGTGAGGGTTTTTTTATGAGAAAAGAAACTCCTACTTCAAGGCTCAAAGGGGTTAGCAAGGGTCTATCTTCCTTATATCTCCAGTGTTTAGGGATTTGAAACAAAGCCTGTACATCATCAACAGGGCCTTACTCGAAAGCACACAATTAGAGATTTTGCGTTTTTGTTTCGTCATCCTCCTTCATAGAATTTAAGCACGACAATTGGTATTGCGATGTACACATACAAAATTATACGGGAATGCAAATGAATTTACTTCAATAAAAACATGTGAGTTTTATTATTGCCAACATTCAAAAGCAAACAAATTTCATACATGTAGACAAATGTTTAGCATATAAAAGAAACTACAAATGGAAATGCAGTAAAGAAACTGAATATTGCTGTAGTTGAGGAGGCTCGACTCCGTCTGAACCTGTCAGTCTTGGATACTTTCAGTGATCAATAGCTCTTTCACGGACTTGTAATCTTCAATTCACAGTTGTATACCTAACCATGGCAGTAATACTTCTTCTTCTAGCTATTCTGACTCTGACACGTGACGTCTGAAGGAAAAAGTGAAGCTGGGGAGTAAAGTTGCCCCGTAAGGTTGCTCGGAAAGACCTGATGATCTTCTGCCTACGTATCTCCATTGACTGATGACCAATGAAGAATCAAAGCGACGTAGTTCCCCTCAATAGGGATGAAAATGAACAATAAAGAAAGGCAAACACACAAATGCCATCGCTGAGAGTATTTGAATACTGCTGGCTTTATTTGCTTCATGAATACCCTGGCGTCCTGGGTGATTAACTCGAAGACTTCAGTTTAACGCGGACCATCTGGTAGAACAACCGTGACACCGGTTCCATCGTGATTAGGCCTCGGATTCTGGAGTACCTTTGGATGAGGAGAGAAATTGATTGCCTTGGACTCAATTAGGTCTTGTACCTTGTTATGAAAAGCCCAACATTTCTCAATACTGTGCCCCTGGGCACCTTAATGGAATGCGCACCTGGAGTTTGAATCAAAATTTGGTGGTAGATTATCAGCAGAAGGAGCCCTCATGGCACGGAGCTCAACCAGGTTCAACTTCAGCAGCTCTGGAAGCAATACAACATATGGACATGGGATAGGATCAAGTTTGCGGTTCCTCACTCTTGTTCTCTCCTGAAATGGTTTCTGTGCCTATTGTTGCTGACTCTGAGATTGTGATTGAAAACTTCGTTGTTGACATTGCGTTGGACGCCTGACATGTCCATGTACTCTCTTACTCATACTCGGCCGAGGAGCGAATGAAGATTGTTGATGTAGCCCCTTTGAAGACTAGGCCTGAGCAATGATTCTAGAAGAAGGAAAATTGACCACCTCTTTTGTATTCCTGCATACTTTATCTTGCGGCACTTCTGGCCCGGTCAATCCAAAAGTAATTACGCCTTCATCAATTAAGTCTTGCACTTGATGTTTAAACGCCTTGCAATCATTAACATCATGTTCGGGAGCTCCCGAACGAAAAACACAGTAGGAATAGGGATTCCAACTTTGGCGAAGTTTACCTGAAGGAGGAGTTAGTTCGCGATACTCAATCAACCCCATTTTGAACATTTGTGGGCATAATTCAGCATAAGACATGGGTATCAGATCAATAACCCTTTTCTGCTCCTGTTGATGACGGGTTGCTGACCATGGATGAGTCATAGACGAAACCTGTTGAAGTATTTCTCCTAGAAACCAAGGCGTAGCAGATGAGGAGGATCCCTGATAAGGAAAGAAAGTGCTCACTTCTGTGGTGACGATTGGTGCAGGATCATTTAGCTCACATGTGGAGTTGGTTCCTATCTGATGCTCTTCCTGACTGCCAAGTGGTGATTGTTGGTGAAGAGACTCAAACTGTAGAGGAGCCCCACCTAATAAACCTTGATTTAGTGGACATCCCAAAGAGATGGGAGAAACATGACCTTCTGTTTGAAAAGAAGACACACGGCTATTTTCCTTTTTCGACATAGCATTCATGATTCCTATAAGCAGCTTTATCTGAGTCTTCATCAAGTTGAATTCTTCTCTCAGCAATTTCTGATCTTGGGACAACGCTCGAATGTCCACTATAAAATGCCCCAGTTGGGCCTTCATCTCAGTCACCTCCGCTCGGAGTTGTTCCATGTCTAAACCTTGACAATCGTGATTCAAATTGGCCATTTTGGAGAGAAACCAAGTCAAGATAAGAATTTGTCCCTGAACACCTGTAAAAAATGCAAGGATGTATGCAAATGTCATGTTCGGTTATTTCCAAGGAATCTATCTATTTTGATCCAAGTTTAAATGCAGAAAAATCTGACGATTTAATTCAGATATGCGATCCTTGGAAGTAACTGAACATGTTGCTAAGATGCCATGATATCATGTATGCAACTGGCATGTGGTCAGCGGTCCGACGCTGGTGTGGATCAGATAATCAAGTGTTGGTGAAGATCATAATGTCATTATCTCTGTGCAGAAGTTCCAGAATTCTCAACCAAGTACCATATAGGACCGGATCATAACACGGAGTAATACTGGCAAAAGCGGGTATGTTGGAAGTTTTAGGGTTCTTGCAAACCTGTAAACCCCTCCCAATCTCACGGGTGTGCTACTACGGGTCAACATCACAGACTCTCAAAGCCGAATAGCAATAATACGTTCACCATTTCCGAGAATTGGCTCATGACCAAATCAGGGAATCGGTTTGGCATTATGTACTACTCAGGGAGGCCTCAGCTGAATTCCGGAAAAACAAGCATCCCTCATAAGTTCCCAGCTTCAAGCACTGAAGTCGAGAAACAATAGTACATTCATCCCGAAGGGTACAATACTACCGTCATATGACTAGTTGCTTTAACTAGGTTCCTATGAGAGAACAAGGTCATCCTATGCGATTTCCTAGTGGGCCCTCGGGTGCGAATGGGTTTGCCACAAAATGTGGTCTGCCACAGTCACCACTGGAGAGGGTTGTTTCCACTAAGGTCCTCGATGATCGGTTCCCAGTGTTAGCAGCTCAGGTGAGAACATTTTATGGCCTGCCTAGGCAGTATAGAACATATCCCAAGAGAGCCTGATTTGGGTGTGGGACTCGTGAAAACTACACGTGCTCAAAACCATGCAAGCCACACGACTGCCCACTATAAATCCTATGTGTATACTCAAGCCGGGTATTTGTCTTATCTCACAATAATCCCATCCCGCCAAGGAAAACCAGAATAGCCAGTACAATATATGCCAGTATATGCGACAGTAAAGTAAAGTGCAGAAAGCTGTAAATAAAGTTGTAAAGTAAAGCGATAAACTGTAAACAAAACAGTAAAGCTAAACTAAAGCACAACAGCGAATGAATAAGCACCCAACGAAAAAAGAAACAGACAAGCGCTAGGATTGACTCTCAAAGGGGAAATCATAATTTCTAAAAGTCCCCAGCATATTCGCCAGTTGTCGCTCCCGGGATTTTCATCCTGGTACAAACGCGAAAGTGGCGCGGAAAAGGTAGAGTCGCCAGCCAAACATTTTTATCCCAAAGGATGGGAAAGGTAATGTTGCACAAACCTAAGGAAGAAGGAAAAAGACGAGGCCTTGCGAACCAAAGATCTGGGTCCGGAAGTCGGTTACGAATTGGGAAGGTATTAGCACCCCAATCCGTCTGCCGTACCCGACGGGATCCACGCTTATAAGTCTGTTTTCAAAGGGTGAGAAATAATATACTGTTTGACTTAAAGAATGGCTATCTGGAATGGAAATGAAATGAGAAAAGAAATGGAATTGAAAGATGGAAAGAAAGGGGGAAAATGTAGGGACAAAGAATGATTGTGCTCGAATGGGCCCTACCCCACTGCCTACGTACCTCATCGGGATAAATGAGGATCAGAGACGCCGTAGTTCGTCTAACTAAGGCTGAAACTTGTTTGTGATTTTTAGGATGACGTTGCCATAGCTCTAGCTTAGGTGTTACCGGCTCTGACTCGAGGGTGTTTACCGTGTCGCTGTTTGAACTGTCGAGACAAGTCACGTTCGTCCGCAAAGAGTATGAGATGAGAAGAGAATACGTGATGTCTTGGTTTGTTGTCTTTTATAAGAAGTGTTTTGACTTTGTGTTTTTCGTATGTACAACACTAAAGACTATGACACAGGAGCGAATACTTTCCAAGATCGCCCCCAATGGAACGTTTGTAAAGCATCCTAGAAGAGTGGAGGAGACCTCCATTAATCATTTCCCGTATAACTTAAGGCTCGTGACGCATTGTACACATTTTCCTTTGTTAAGTGTTTTGATTTTCTTTTACAGATGAGAAATGAGACTCAAGTTATCAAAGGAAAACTTCTAAGGGAAACTAGACTTACCCTAAATCAATTTAGTTTAATGGTGACCTATGGTTAATGAGGTTTGAAAGATTAAATCTACCTAAGAGATATTAAAACTACAAATGCAAGTACAAAAGGCAATAATGAACAATATGGTCCTCCTAAGTCATGGTGGGTAAAAACGTGTATGAAACATAAATGAGATGAAACGATGGATTGGGTGGGTCGGTTGCGTGGTGCTGAGACGCACGACTTATGGTGTGCAACATACAAGGCTTGCTTTTGGTTGTAATGGAGTGGAATGATGGTAATCGAGGAATCCTAAAGTCACATGCAACTTTATTTATTTATTTGAAAATTTACTCGACGTTGGATCGAGTATCTTATTTATTTCATTTTTGAGATTTTGGCTTTCTATCGATTCGTTTTATCTTTTCTATCCTAATTATAAAAACTATACAAGTGTACAAGTTCTAACTATTACATCACAAAGTACAAAAAATATAATCGAGGCATGACAAAACATAGTCCAAATCCATAAGCAAATCCTCTAAAAATACCTTGCACAAAAAGGAAATGTTAGTAAGTGAAATGAACATGAATATACAATAATATGATGGAAATGAATTAAAATTCCAAAAATATCAAAAGTAATGGGAAAAATGTGAAATTAATTCCCTAGGGTCTCTAACTTGATTATAACATTGTGTTAAAAAATCTCCTAAAAATTCAAAGTCTAACTAAGTCAAATGGTCACTTAATTCTACCTAAGGTTCAATCACAAATTTGCACAAATCACACTATCAAAACAGTGGATAAAATGGCCTAAAATATGCACCAAAAATATTCTAGGTACCTTTATTTTTCCTCTAATCATAGCAAAAAGAATGGATCAAAAATGTTATAGGAAGTGGCAGAAATAAAATGTACAAATTTATGTGTTTATGAAGGAATTCAATATAAATCAATTAAAATGAAAAATCGAATTTAAATTGAAAAATGCAAAAATTCAGAAAGTAAAAATTGGGAATGCTTCTAAACTGAGTTAATATCCTACTATAATTTTTGGGGATTTTTATTATTCATTTTAATATTTTTCATGATTTAAATTGAAAGGGATAAAAAACAGAAATAATATTCTAAATGAAAATGACAAGGGGTGCACTTAGTATTTCCTGAAGCTATTTATCTTAATGGGCTTACCATGTGGGGTGTGAAAAGCAACATCACAAGGCCCATGAGGTGCCTGGGCTGAGGGTGTATGGTTGTTACAATATGAGTCTAGTCAACTTGTTTGACTAAGTTTTGGGCCGTCCGATCTTACTGATGATATTGAAGATGAAATGAAGCGTCATGATACGGGGATACACCATTACTACGGTGGGGTGGAGTGTGCACGATTACCTTATGGTGGTCCAACCGGACGGTGACACGTGTCATCGTCGGAGTGGACCAAACAACAAAATCTTATCTCCACATGTTTTGGGCGGTGGAATTAATCACTGATTTTATGAGCAATAATAAAAAAATGGTGCATTAATATTGGTTAAAGTGCCTGATTTACAATTAAACAAAAATTGATTTATAATTAACATGGCATTAATTTGATCAGACCCTATCATGTTCATAAACAAAACGGATCTCCCTATCTCTCTCAAAATCCGTCCCCCTCCTCTCTCACCTTCACCTTCCTTTCTCAAACCCTATAGGCGGCGGCTGATCCTCTCACCGGTGGCCTCTCTCGAATCAAAACACAAAACTCAACCCTTTTACTCTCCTTATCTCAAATCCGCCCATAAACTAACCTAATTCTTTCTCAAATCTATGCATTTTAACATGCACAGACATAGAGATAACTCAACACCGAAAAATGAATCGAGGCTTCATACCTTCCATCAAACGAACTATCAAATCGACGCTCTAAAATCGACATTCTCGAGTCGACGTTCACCGATCCTCGGTGCATCGGAGCCTTGTGTGGGGTTATGTTCACGGATTCCGAGCTTTCACGTTGTTGATGTTGTTCCCTGCAGGTTTTGGTGAAGTTGAGTTGATGAAGATTCTGAGATATTATCGAAGCTTCCATAGACTTGCAGAAAGAGAAGATTCATTGTCGTTAAAGCGGTAGCTTGTGCCAAGATTGACGTAGCTTCTATCCGTTATTGGATTGAGAGAAAGGTTGAGACTTTGGCTGCGTTTCCGTTTGATTGATCTTGTTGCGTCTCACGGATTGAAGACGTATCAAAGACTCTCGGATCCACCACGAATTTGACTCACTCTGAATTGTGTTGCTGATGTGCACCTAGGTGGATCGATAAAGAATTGTGGTCTTGAAGATGATCCGGTTGCAGGAGGTGAAGAGGAATGAGGATTGAAAGAAAAGTAGTGGCCTCTCAAAGAGTGAAGGAGATTCTCGTTATCGATAGTTCCTTCTCTTGATTTCTCTGTATGCGTGTGATTTGATTTCTTGAGTTTTTTGCACTTTTATGAATTTACAGGTCAAATAATTGATGAATGATGTAGGTGAATGGATAAGGTTGTGAAGATGATTGAAGACGTTTATTGATGATAGGAGATCTGGATTTTTGTCGAATTTGTTACAGATTTGTCAAAAAATGATGAAACAGGATGAAGTTTGGAGCGGGATCACCCTGTTCGCTCCATCGACAACGAAAACAACAACACTTCAGGTATGCTTTCTTTCTTGAATTTGAATCACTTCCTCTTTTTTCCGGTTGCGATTGATGTGATGTGTTGTACCAATTTTGATACTTTCTTCTTCTGAAACTTGAAGTTCTGTTTGTTTATGAAGATGCAGGTTTCTGTTATAAGGTTGGTAGAGAAATTGATGAACGCACGAAGATGATGAATGAAGAAGAATGGGATTGAAGGTTGAAGAGTTCTGCAAAAAAATGAAAAAAAAGATGGAGGAATGGTGAAGAAGAACGAGATTTTGCAGAATGAGAAGTTGAGAGAGATTTAAGAATGGAGGAGTGAAGAATATGGTGGAAGTGGTGGAGATTGTTGCAGAAGAAGAAAGATCCCCCCTTGAGGATGATGCAACTCGCATTCTTATATGGATGAATGGTGAGGGTGGATTGGAGATTTCGGTTGAAATTCTGTTATGATTCAGTTAGGGAATTAGTTGGTGATTGAATGAAGTTTTCCTTTTCTGAGTTTTTCCTTTTGATAAACTTCCTATTGTTTTTTCTTCTTCTGAATATCCATTGTATTTCTGCTCTTATTCTCTGTGCTGAGTTATTTCCTGAACTTTCTACACGAATTCAGATATCAATTAGAGTTTTCTCTTCCATTGATTTTTCCTTTATTTTTATTTTCTATTATGTATCTATTGAACGAATTTCTTTTATAAATTTTCCGTATTTATTTCTGCTGGTATTGATGGAGAACAATTCTTCTACTCCACAACCTTAAACTTATGCTGATTTTATTTATTTTCCATAGCCATAATGGAATGTGAATCATGATAGTCATTGTAACACAACAAATACAATCCCTTAACACATTCACGCAAGATAACCTGTGTAATGCCTTAGCATAGAATTCTTAAATTCCTCGCTAGGAAGTTGTACGCACTTAGCCCCGAAATTATCTGATGCACTTATTTAGTGACGGTGTGTACTCAATTGTCTCATACTCTAAAAGTGATAACACTCCAACTGCACAAGTAGAAATCTCACATTTCAAGGCTAAGACCAGTTGCACCGAAAAAATTTGTTGAGGCTAGCAAGCTCCTCCAATTTAGATGGTGGATCTTTACTTGCAAAATCATTACACATTAATACAATCGTGGCTAAAAAGGACTTGGATATCCTAAAATATATCATCTGATGTCGATTCTACCAAACACAAATCTACCACAACCACTGCCGAAGTTCAACTTGATTTTGTTATGTTTGTGATGTCTAAAGTTTTTTTTTTGGGGGGTTTATAGGATATTGTGAAGAAAAAAATGGATGTAGAAAGGACAAAATATGGAATTGTATGTTAAATTGGGATGGAGGAAATCGTCTTTATCATGTGAATAGATGACAAATTTGGCCTTGAACAACGATGTGGGTTCAATAGATTTTGATAGACTTAGGTGTTAAAAATGGTAAAGATTTAAAAGAAAGGCATTAATAATAATTGAATTTATCGTTAAAAGAAAATAAATTCAATTAACAACAAACTTAGAAACTTAACCAATTGGAATATGATAATCCATTAACCAATTCAAAGTCATTGAAAACGGTTATGAATTGAAAATGAACTTCTCATAGAACTGATGAACTCTTGACCAAATTACCAATGAGTTAACCCTGCATGACTGGATCCATTTTTAAAAATCATATGATTCAGGGAAATAAACCCCCATTCGTGTGATAGTGAACACCAGAGAGTAATACCCTTGATTATTGTAGTTGTCAGCCCTTGAGAATTCATTTGATAAACGCATGCTCATAAAACAAACCCTGGTCCCTAACCTCCGTATTTTTTATTGACATAAACTTACAAAGTGTGAAGTCGCAAAGCAATGAAAAAACCATGATTCTCGAAGCCTCTGATCCAAATGACAAACTTATGCCAGTGCATGTATTAGTGTTAGATGACTTAGAGGGCAAATGAATTCAAAATATAAAGCCAGATAGGGTTATAAATTAGAGGGCAAATTTTGGGGTGTTACAACATGTCCCAAAAAGCTCACCGTCTTCAACCAGAATTCACATTTGGAGAATTTGGCGAACAATTTGTTATCTTTCAACACCTGCAACACAATTCTCAAATATCTTGCATGATCCTCTTCAGACTTCAAATAGATCAGTATATCATCAATAAATACCACAATAAATTGATCCAAGTAAGAATGGAATATTCGGTTCATATACTCCATAAACACACCTGGCGCATTAGACACTCCGAAAGGCACCACTGCATATTCGTAATGACCATATCGGGTCCTAAACGCCGTCATCTGAATATCTTCCTCTTTCACTCTAATTTGATGATATCCCGACCGCAAGTCAATTTTGCTAAAAACACAAGCTCCCACAAGTTGATCCATCAAGTCATCAATCCTCGAAAGTGGATACCTGTTCTTAATGGTAACTTTATCCAGCTGTCAGTAGTCAATGCATAGACGCATACTATCATCCTTCTTCTTTACTAATAACACCGGTGCTCCCCACGGTGATACACTGGGTCTAATAAACTTCTTATAAAGCAAATCACCAATCTGGGATTTCAACTCTGCTAACTCTGTTGCAAACATCCTGTACGGAGCCATAGAAATAGGCTTAGTACTAGGAACCAAATCAATAGTAAACTCTACCTCACGCGTCGGAGGCAACTCAGAAATATCACTGGGAAACACTTCTAGAAATTCATTCACCACTGGCAACTCTTCAATAGTAATCGTTCCTTCAACAGACAATGAAGCGAACACCGCATACATCTTTGCTTCATCTTCCAACAAGGTCCTTAGTTCTCTTGTAGAAATCGAACTAGCCAATGCTCCCTCCTCCGGAGTCAAAAACAATAATCTCTTCCTAAAACAGTCAATATAAACCCGGTTGAATTCCAACCAGTTCATACCTAAAATCACATCAAGATTGCTGAGTGGCAGACATATAAGATCCACCCCAAACTCTCTATCAAAGATAACCAGAGGACAGTTACGACACACCAAAGTGGTAGTCATAGAACCTATGGATGGAGTATCAATAACCATTCCTCGACTTAACTGAGAAGGTTCCAATCCTAATTTCTTCACACATTCCAAAGAAATAAACAAGTGTGTTGCACCCGTATCAATAATCACAAGTAAAGGAATATTATTGATAAAGCAAGTACCTTTGACCAACCGGTCCTCACTAGTAGGCTGAGCTCCTACTAATGCAAATACTTTTCCGCCTGACTGCTGCTTCTTCGGTTTCTCGCAATTGGTGTTGATATGACCCTGCTCTCCACAATTATAGCAAGCAGGCTCCTTCGCCATGCAATCAACCATCATATGGCCTGACTTCCCACACTTGAAGCACTTCTTCAATTCATCAGAACATTCATTGGCACGATGCCCTGAACCATGACATCTGTAGCACTTGAGATTACCGGGAGTACCTACTCCCCCACTTGGCTTCTTCTCAACACTAGCCTTCTGCTTCCCCTTATCAGTTGGAGCACTATAAGGAGTACCACCAAATCTCGACTTTCCCCTCTTGTCATTCATAGACTTGTAGTTTGCAATCCGAGCTCGATTGTCATTGTCATAAATCCAGCTTCTACTCACCAGTTCAGGATAATTCCTGATCTTCTGGCAAACAATGCCCTGCTTGATCTCAGGACGCAAACCATTCTCATACTTCAAGCACTTTGAGGTCATAGCTTCCTCAGTGTTGTAGTGTGCACAGTATTGCACCAACTCTTCGAACTTGGCAGCATACTCCGCTACCGTCATGTTACCTTGTTTCAGATCTAGGAATTCTATCTCTTTAGCATTGCGGACATCTTCCGGGAAATACTTCTCCAAGAACTCTCTGTGAAACACTGCCCAGGTAATTGCAGTTCCCGCAACTTCCAACCTTTGGCGACTGTTGTCCCACCAGACTTCAACTTCGCCTTCCAACATGTGAGGACCAAACCTCACCTTCTGATCATCAGTACACCCAATGGTCCTGAAGATCTTCTCAATAGCTTTCAACCACTTTTGCGCAGCCTCTGGATCCAGGATTCCACCTTCATACTTAGGCGGCCTGTTGCTCCGGAATTGATCTAATGCACGAGACTGAGTGTTACCTCCCACTTGAGCTACTCGAACAATGTTCTCAACCGTCTGCGCCATGGTCTGCGCCATGGTCTGCATAGTCGCAGCAAGAGCAACATCATTCCTTCCTTCCATACTGATACAACAAACGAACATCTCAGGTTAGGACACACAACTATCTCCTATTCTAAGGACTGACTCAATCTTGCCGGTTGGACCGACCTACTCTGATACCAATTGTAACACCCACTTTTTCCCGTTTTCAATATTAATATAAGTTCTCATTAAAAATCAGAGTTTAAGTAACAAAGTGGGTGGCTACATTCAAAATCAAACATAAGTTCCATTTTATTCATTCATAAGCAGCATAAAATATAATTTCAACCATTCACATGCTCAACGACACAACATCTTTAAAATCAATAAAATTATTCCTTTGGTTTATTCAAAGATACGTAACTAACAAAGTTTTAAAAGATAAAATAAAAGCAAGTGGAAAAATCCCCATTCCCGTTACGTATTAGAGCTCCTAGGACTCGATCAACCAGCACCAAGTCTTTCTCAGGTACTTGGGTTATCTGTACTTCCGAAGAAGCACAGACGCCACAAAACAAACAAAGGAGTGAGAAACAAGTTCATAATATAACGGTGCAAATAACATATACGAATGGATAATTCACACACACCCAATATAGCACACAACATCAATCATTCATTCATATTAATGCAATGTGACTCAATGATACAATGCAAATGCAGTACCGACTTCATCAAATGTCCATCGATTCGAACCGGATGCATCGCTTGCGCTCCTGCTGAGACACGATCATCCCCCACCCATTGATTTCCAATGAATCCAAACAATCACTTATGCTCCATCCGAGACGTGATTACCTCCCCAACATGTATGCGTATGCAAAAACTTGATTATAACATACATTTTCAATTCACATATGAATATAGTAATATCAACACGATCCTCATGATCCTCATTAAACAACAAGCATTTCATCACATAATTTATACAAAGCTTATATTATATATCGTCATAATCAACACCAATCAATTCATCATTAGCAAGTTTATATGATTCACTTATCCATCTAAGATTCATTCACTATTTTTTTGGTCGCCAGGTCCTATAATTACTACCAACATTGTTCTTTATGCCTTAGTCTATTTACATGAACCTGAACTAAAAGAATATATCAAATTCGACTTGAAAACGACGCGAAAACACCAAATGCAGGGGCCTGACACGGCCACCCGTGTCCCCTGACATAGCCCGTGTCAGGTGGTCTGAAGCGTGGCCCTCAAATCATCAATTTCCAAAGTCCAGGAGGGTGACACGGTCGCCCGTGTCGTGTGACACGGCCCGTATCTTGTTCTAAATGTTTTCTTGGGTATATCTTCTTCCTTCACCAGAATTTGACGGTATCCTGACTTCAGTTCAATTTTGGAGAATACTTCAGCACCTCTAAGTTGGTCCATTAAGTCATCAATTCGTGGTAATGGATATCTATTCTTTATCGTGACTTTATTAAAATGTCGATAGTCAACACATAATCTTGACTTCCCGTCTTTTTTCTTTACTAATAGTACAGGAGTTCCCCACGGTGAGACACTTGGTCGAATGATCTTCTTTGACAACAGGTACTCCAATTGATTTTTCAGCTCTGACATCTCAGATGGAGCCATTCTGTATGGGGCAATATGAATAGGTCTGGTTCCTGGAACCACATCAATTGAAAATTCAACGTCACGTACTAGAGGTAACCCTGGCTCGTCTGATGGGTAAACTTATGGGAAATCTTTTACCACCGGAATCTCAAAAATTTCTACTTCTGGTTTCATACTGATAGAATTTAAGAATACATACTTTTGGATTCCTCCCTTTAAAGAAATTTTCAATCGGTTAGCATCAAGGAATCGAGAAATATCAAGGTCTGGAAATATTACAGACTTTCGAGTACAATTCAAAAGAATATGATAACTAGATAACCAGTTCATCCTAAGGATTACTCCCAGATGTTTGAGAGGGATGCAAATCAAGTCGACTTTGAATTTCATGCCCAAGATATTCAAGGGACATTGTAAGCAAGCTTCATTCAAGACTACCGGTTCAGCAGACGGTATGGTGACTACCAAATTAAAAGGTAGTATAGTAACAAGTAGTTTTATAGAATTCACACAATCCACAGAGATGAAAGAATGTGTGGCGTCATAATCAAATAACACAACAAATCGTTTGTTTGAAATTTCACACTCACCCTGGACTAATCCTGAGGAATTTGATGGCTCTTCTCCTCCAATGTGATAGACACGTCCCTTAGCAGTAGGGCGGTTGACATCATTATTGTTATTGGTGGATGGTGTTTGATCTCTTCTTGGTGCTCAACAATCTCTAGCGAGGTGTCCTGGTTGCTGACATAGGTAACAAAGTCTCGCTCTTTCTGGGCACTGGGTACTCACATGTCCCTCCTTATTGCAATGGTAGCACCAAATGGTACCAAAATTATATGGCTTCTGACCTCCCTTGAAATTTCCTCGAGGTTGGTCCCTACCATTCCTTTGGGGTCGAGTGTATGGTTGTTGTTGCTTTCCCTTATTATTGTGATCTTGACGTCCCTGTTTGAAAAAGTCTTAGTGATAGAAAATTCTCAACAACTAAAAAAATAATTTCTTTTTGTTTCTACCTGGGGTTTTGACGGTCCTCCGACAACCCCTCTATTCAGACGTCTTTGCTTCATCTGTTCCACCTTCTTACATTTCTCTACTAGAGCTTGGAATTGGCGAATCTCCAAGGGCTCCATAGACTATTCAATTTCATATCTGAGTCCCTGTTCAAATCTCTCACACTTATAGTTCTCATCCACCTGGTCACGAAAATAGCGGAAATGTTTGGCTAGGGAGTCAAATTTGTCAGTATACTCTGCTATAGTCATGCCGCCTTGGTAAAGCCTGAGGAATTGAGCCTCTTTCTCCGATCTAGCACTTGATGGAAAATACTTGTCCAAAAATTTATTTTTGAAAGAATTCCAACTCAATGCTTCATTATTACTCTCCATTAGTTGTTTTGCACCTCGCCACCAAGATTCAGCCTCTGCCCTTAGCAAAAAGGTTGCGTATTCCACCTTCTTAGCATCTTCACAATGAAGTACTTCGAAAATATTCTCCATTTCCTGTATCCAAGCCTTATCTGGGTCATAATATCCATTAAATTTTGATGGATTTTGTCGATTAAAATCAGTCAATCCCCTCGCAGCAGCAACTGCTTCCTCTCTCTGATCCCTTAGTGCCTCACGTTGAGCAGAAGTTATTGCTTGTTGAACGCTAGTTGAAGATTGTTGAGCCATAGCCGTGGCCATAACGTGTATTGCTTGGATGGCGCTTTCCATATCATGTGGATCCTGTTGGCTGGTAGGAGCTCTTCGTGGAGGCATCGTAACTTCCTACAATTTCACTTGCATTAGAAGGATTTTTAGGATCTCATTTTAATGCTTGGGTTAGAATATTGGGGTATCTAAAGTTATCAGTACAAAAGTTTATTTTACAACCTCTTCCAACATAAGATCAACATCATTAAGTTAACATATTAAAATAAGTAATTCATACATCACACAACATTCATAATCATGCGCCATACAAGGTCGTCCCACCCAAAATGTTTGTCCAAAGATTACTGCTCTGATACCAAATTGTAACATCCCGAATTTGGATCCGAGATATTATTAATATTTAGATCATTTTAAAATTCTATGGCTATTTTTTTTGAAACATTTATAAAATAGGTAGAAAAAGTAACTTAATTAAACTGAGAAATCGTTCAAAATTCCTAGCGGAGAAATCCGTACCCGCATTTCTACACGAGTTCAAAAAAGTGTCAAGACTTGTTGAAAATAGTGTTCCGTCACATTTTATTTATTACATAAAATATTAAAATTTCAAAAACCCATGTTTGCCCCCGTCCACGCTTCAAGAACCATACTCAATCATTCATTTTTCCTTGAGTACCTACCACAATAATTGTAAAGGGTCAATTTCCTTATCCATATTGAATCATACTCACCATAAGAGAATGTCATAAAATAATAACAAAACTTCATCAACTCCAAACATAATTATTAATTCTTTTATATAAAAGATAATTGTTATCTATGTCGATAGAAATGCAATGTGACCATAACAACTATATGGGACACAAATGATATGAAACAACAATGATTCGGATAATAAAACACAATCCAATGGAAAAATCTGCCACAAAGGCCGAAAAGCGTCAATATAAAACCCATACCAATGAGACTGCCACACATGCTCCTGCCACAAAGGCCGGAAAGCGTCGACTTGCCACCAAGGCATAAAACCATGAGACCTCTATACATCCTATATGATGCATGTCTCAATAACATAATAAAGTATTCTCTAAAATACATGTAACCAAAGACAACAAAAATAATCCCTATTATTACTATTTATTTATTCACATTTTCCTTATTCATCCATAAACGATTTATAATCTTCACACATTTTAGGACAACACGGCTATACATAATCTTTATAAATTTTGGTATCATATGGTTATATATAATATTTTAATATTTTGGAATAATACAATTATAATTATAATATGTATACATTTTATGAGAGTAAAATATATATATATATATATATATATATATATATATATATATATATATATATATATATATATATATATATATATATATATATATATATATATAGATATCAACTTCATAATATACCACACATAATTTATTTATTTAAATTTGTGATAGACGAAATGGAGAATATAATGTAATCTAAATTGTAAGGGTTTAAACGTGCATTAATCCAAATCAATACATCTAAGGTCAAATGCATTTTGGTACTTAAATAATTTGGTCCATGCTTATAGTTAAAAAATCAATACAATATCATCATTAGACACCTGGCATGATCTGATTTATCACAATAGAAAAGTCACAAAAACCGAATTTTTAAGGGAACTAACACCTAACCTATTTTGTATTTATCTTTCCTCTAATATCTATCGTAATATAAAATATGATTGTTAACTTTTACTTTTTATGAACTAAACTCCTATTGTGAGCATACTACAAGGTATCTAGTATCTATACATATCACAAAACAATACATACTACTTCATGATAAAACAACTAATGACAAATTAATAAATAATAAAATATTCTTAGTACAAAGCTAAATAATCAAAGTGATTAAATTAAACTAACAATGAAACATGTATTAGGAGCGTGTACCTAAATGTATCGTTAATGCCTTACCTTTTTATTGGATTATTCTAATCATTATTTTATTTTATTTTTGACAAAGATTCTACTATCATTCTACAACACATTTTTATGTAGTATGAATGTATGAGGAAAAAATCCTTACCTTATAAACTCTCTAATTTATGATATTCTACGGTGTATCAGACGATCAATTGATTTATATTCCCTTTTCAATAAGAATTTCCGGATAAAGAAATGCCCAAGATAGGTGGTAGTTGGAGAAAGTAATGAATTTGTTTGTGTAATGTTTTTTTTCTTTCTTTCTTTCACATGTGAGATATGAGATGAGATAATATCTATTTATAGGAGTGAAAATTGGGAAGAAGGAGAATATGAGTGGCTCATAATAAAAGAAGCACTAGAGAAAACTAATTAATTTGAGTTTTATGATAGTGGAATGTGTATAGTATTATTTTCTTAGATTAATTCAATTCATTCATCCTAGCTATCCAATTTCTAGTATTAATAAGACACTCAATTAATGTTTGATCATTTTCACTTACAATATTTTCTTAAATTAATTCAATTCACGTTCCTTTTCTTCTACACATGCTAGACAATTTTTTTTTTCTCTCTCTCTTTTTCTCATTAATGATTACTCACTCATAGCCCATACAATAAGATCATACATATTCCAAAGTTTTTAATTCATTTAAACATACATTAGAAAATGGTAAAAATAAATGCTCATTCTTCACTTCCCTAAAACTTTTTTTTTTAACTAAGAAGACATTGGATAACCATTAAATATATCTTACTTCAGATATAAAATTGGCCTCCATCGGGCCCAAGGTCAAAACCACATGGAAACCCTTCATTTCACATGCAAAACCCATCATTAGATGCTTTTGCTTTAAGGTGTCTCACATTTATTGTGAATGCAACAATTATTTAAATCATATAACAAATACCAGTTTTAACATTCAAATGACAAGAGTGGAACTCAATATTCCCCTAATCTTAAGTATACAATATTTTTAGTATAGAGTGGAATTTTTATAAAGATTTTGATAATTGTGCCGGACAATTATCTACTACGTGCAGTACTATACAATTTAGGACTTGAGGTCACAAATTAAAAATACAAAAACAATCTTATCATTTTTTTTTGTCTCGTCTTTGTTACTTTCTATCCTCAGTTTGGGTGTGGGAGTTCTCATGAGTGGTGGTGATGATCATAGCAGAAGTGATTTTCCAGTTGATTTTGTTTTTGGTTCACGAGCATCAGCTTATCAAGATGGAAGGAGCTGCTAAAGAAGTGGTTTTGCTTTCAATCCCATCAAATAAATCAACATCTAGAAAAATATTTTAGAGGACAAATAGACAAAAATGTCCACCGAGTCAAAATAAGTGGTGGCGGTAACCAAGCGCTAAGTTTCTATTTCTCTCTTTCTTATCCGACAAGGCCTTGATTTTGTCACCATTAATTCAGTATTCACTTTTACTCACCTACTTTCTGTGTCGGCTGGCCAGTGTATTCATTTGACAAATCAATACTCAGAAACACATACTCCTATCTTAGAACATGAAACCACAAATATATTTCACCCTTGTTTTCCTTTTCTTTCTTAACTTGTCTGTCTTGGTGTCCTCTACTACCGATCATAATGATTATAGCAGAAGTGATTTTCCAGTTGATTTTATTTTTGGTTCTGGCACATCTGCTTATCAGGTGGAAGGAGCTGCTAATGAAGATGGAAGAACTCCTAGCATTTGGGATACCTTTGCTCATGCTGGTTCTGTTATTACTTCAATCCTTCTTTTCTTCATGTTTCATCTCATCATTCATCCCATCAGTTTTTGATTATTATTTGTTATTGCAATTTAAGGGTTTGCGCATGGTGGAAATGGAGATGTTGCCTGCGATTCATACCACAAATACAAGGTAAACAATAGGTATTTTTTATGATTCATTTGTTACTTTCAAGCATTTGTTGGTTATGACAATCCAAACAATAATGCAGGAAGATGTGAAGCTCATGGTTGAAACAGGCCTTGATGCCTATAGATTTTCCATTTCTTGGTCCAGATTGATACCAAGTACTTCTACTTTACTACTTTTCCATACAAACACTCAAATTATATGTTTTTCTTATACACTTTTGCAAATGTTTTTATTTCTCCTCAGATGGTAGAGGACCCGTCAATCCAAAGGGACTGGAGTATTACAACAATCTCATCAATGAACTCATTAGCAATGGTTCCATACAAGTTTCTTAATTCGTTGCAAGATAAAACATGTCTTAATTAAGATTTCATTATGCAAGTATTTCCCTTATGCAGGTATCCAACCACATGTCACACTACACAATTATGATCTTCCACAAGCACTTGAAGATGACTATGAAGGATGGCTCAGTCGCGATGTCATGTATGTTCCGTGCTTCTCTTTTATGTCATGTATGGCATCAACTATTCTAATTTGAGTTTACAGTTAATATTGTGATTCTCTTTTAGCTTTTATTGTTCTTGCCTCACTCATATGATCTTTGGTTAAGCACACTTCTTCAATACTGTGAAGATTTCTTATTGTACTTAGGAAGAAATGTTCTTATATTGCAACTTTTTTGACAGAACTGAGAATTATGTTTTGAATGTCGATGCAGAAAAGACTTCACGAACTATGCAGACGTGTGTTTTAGAGAGTTCGGAGATAGAGTCAAATATTGGACAACAGTGAACGAGCCCAATATCTTTGCCATGGGTAGTTATGATCAGGGAATTACCCCACCTCAACGATGTTCTCCTCCGTTTTGTAGTATAACAAGCTCTAAGGGAAACTCAACATTTGAAGCGTACCTGGCTGCACATCATATGTTATTAGCTCATTCTTCAGCTGTGAGATTGTATAAAAGAAAGTACAAGGTATATCACCTAATCTTTTGTAATATTTACCGACCTACAGAAGCTTTGTAGGCAAGTAATGTTCGTGATTCCATGGAGACTAATTACATTGCAGGAGCAACAACATGGATTTGTTGGTATCTCTCTCTATACATTTGGGACAGTTCCTCAGACAAATACAGAGAAAGACAGGGCAGCATGTGAACGAATCCGTACTTTTTATTATGGTTGGTGAGTTATCGACAGTAAAACTGGTGGTAACATTTTCTATTCTAACTTTAAACATTTAAGTCTTATAAGCCTATTTTAACACAGGTTTATGGAACCCTTGTTGCACGGAGACTATCCCAATTTGATGAAGGAAAATGCAGGCGAAAGAATACCGGCATTCACAGTTCATGAATCTGAACAGGTTAAGGGTTCCTACGACTTTATTGGCATAATTAACTACAGCAAATTTAATGTATCAGACAATTCTGATGCCCTGAAGAAAAAACTAAGAGATTTCAGTGCAGACTCGGGTGCAAAACTACTCGGTATGTGTTGTACTTATGCTTAAGCGCAGTGGATTTTATAGATTAAAGCTATATGAGCTTGCTGTACTAATTGCTTTCACCTCATCTTTTTCATTATGATTTGGATGTTTTTAACTTGTTGAACTGAACATCATTTGGCATCTGAATCCTTTTAATAAGTGCACACAACGATGTGTATCACTTGTTGAATAATTGGTGGAGCAAAATGAATCATTCCCTTGTTTTCTATCGTTTTGCAGCTATAGAGGATATACTTGGAGATGCAGAGGTAACGGTTGAAAATTAATTACAATTATCATCTTAATTAATAATTGGTTCAGTCTCAAGATTAATTTGCTATACAACTATCTTGCCTGACTTGACTCAGTACCCTATGGCACCATGGGCTTTACAAGAAGTGCTGGAAACATTCAAGACCCTTTATGGCAATCCACCTATATTCATTCATGAAAATGGTACGTTTGCCCCCTCATTCAAGATTACATTGACTGCAATGAGTCTCTTATAAGTTATAGGAAATCGTCTTTGGATGTTGATTGATATTGAATAATAACTTGTGGCACAAAGGTTTTTCTGTCATAGACAGTGAAATAGTCTTATATGTTGTTGCATATGATGATTTTCAAGTGTTTTCCATCTTTAATGTATGATGAGGTTGTAAAATTGAGCTTCAAGGGATTTGGTGAACCATTCATAATGCTTGTCTTTTTAGGCCAACGGACACAGAGCAATGCATCACTCCACGATGTATCAAGGGTGGAATACTTGCAGGCATACATTGGTAGCGTGCTCGATTCATCGAGGTATGTGATTGCTACTCCATTTTTATCTTTTGAAAAATAAGATTTCAAAATTATCTTTGAAACAAGTTGCATATGCGGTAAATGAAAACCATATCCAAAATACACAGTTATGAAAATATACACAAAACATAGTCTAATCATTTGTGTAATTTTTTTCCTTCAGAAATGGATCAAATGTAAAAGGGTACTTTGTGTGGTCTTTCATGGATGCATTCGAGTTACTGGATGGATATAAATCAATCTTTGGGCTATACTCTGTTGATAGGAATGATCCAGAGTTGAGAAGATACCCAAAGCTGTCCGCAAAATGGTATAAGCAATTTTTGAATGGCTCAAAAACCTCTCTAGTTGGTGATATTAAACTCAAAGATGATTCATCACTTGCTTCTGTTGGACATTCATTTCAGTAGTAAGTTTCTATAATTTGTGTGCATTAAAGAATTCTGACATATTTGAATAAGTAGAAGAATAATTCTGAATAGAATAAAGATTGATCAACAGAATTGAGAAAATATGAATTCTTTGAATATGTTTCTGTTACTATAAGTTGAATGGGATGATAAGATTGAAAGAGAAGATACAATACTCAGAAATGAAACTAACAATGAACAATCTTGATGCAACAAATTTTGTGTATGTGATGGCAATGGTGAATTATTGTGAAATTAAAATTAATTAATCACGTCATTTCTTTCTTAAATGAAAATTATGTAAATTGAATGTGTATTAAGTGTTGTTTTCCAATCAGTTGCATGATAAGATGAGTTTGTTTTGAAAGTTGAATCCAAAACTCTTTTAATCAATCAAATTCAACTTCCATTCAAAGCAGTGAGCTGCAAAAATGTAGTCAGCAGGGCCGTTTTTGAGTAATTTGGAGGCTTTATTCTAATAAAATTACGTCAATAAAACATTATTATTTAGTATAATTTATTTAAATTGTAAATAATACAAAAATCTAACTATTACTTTCTCTTCTTTTAATTTTTAAATAAAAAATAATTTTATAAATAATTTTATTGAGAAAAATAAGTGTGAGTAGTGTTGGGAAGTTCCACATTGATTGATTAGAAAGATAAAAACTTTAATATGTGTAAGTGGTAGAAATCACTCATTTATCACCTTAAGATTTTGTATAAATATAAAAGAGTTAAATATATTTTTGGTCAATGTAAATATCTCAATTTTCATTTTTAATCTCTATTAAAAAAATAATAAATTTTAATCCCTACAAATTTTATATTCATGCAATTTTAGTCCTTACTGTTTTCTAAAATTTTAAAAACTATTTAATTACCCTTAAATTTTTAAACTTTTGAATAATTTTTTTCCATCTATGTTCAGAATACTATAACATATTTCTTTACTAAATTTTAGAATTTTTTAAAATGAGAAAAAATAAATATAAATTTTTTAAATTTCAAAATATAATGATAAAAGTAATGAAAATCTCGACTTAGAAATCAAATTTTAAGTTTTTTTTTAGAAATTTTTTATAACATTTTAAAGATATCTGTAAAATGATCATTTAAAAATACACATTGGTTTAACAATTTTTTTTTGAAATCACTTTGAAGTTTGTCATGATTTTCTTCAACTTCAAGATCATAATCAATAATATAAGTATTTATAAAAGATCTCAATATTTTATTATGTAATATTCATAAAATATTTTATTATGTAATATTCATGAAAAATTTCAATACATTGTTATTTTTTTTAAATCGGCTAAGGGTTATAACATTTGAAAGAATTTTTTTCTTCATTTTAAGGCTTAACGAGATTTGTCAAAGGATTCACATCCTCACAATGTAGATTTTTTAAGTCAAGTAGTTTTTACTCAAAATCAAACAATATGTTGATCATATCCATGTCATCATATATATGCATTTATAGTAAGAATGATGCAAAATTATCGTAGTTAAAATGCATGTCTATTCTCATTAATTTATGTAAAAGATGAGGTATGCACTCATCTTACTTTTTATGATTTTTTACTTCCATTTCCCCTTATAAAACTCTATTGTCACTATTGCGATGATTGGGCAATATAATCTTCATAGGTGACAGTCCACATGTTATATTATATTAAATATTATTTTATTTTAATTTTAATTTTTAATTATTTTATTGCTTTAATATATTATTTATTTTTAATTTTAATTTTTTTCTTGAAAATAATTTATATTAGGCCATTTGAAACATACACCGGTCCATTATAAAATTCAAACACATTTAAATTTTTTTATATTGTGTTTGAGTATATAAACACTAAAAATAATTCTTACCCAACCAACGTGAGACTACTCCTAAACATAATTACAAATGCTTTCCTTTGTCTAATTTGATGTTGTTTGGCACCACAACTCTGCACTTGAACCTTGGATTATTTTCACTATGTAATATACTCTCGCTGTCTCCTCATTATAAACATTGTTACTAGATACACTTTTAAACCCAAGAGAAATACTCAGCAACCCAATTGGTTAAAGGATTATTACCAATTTTATTAGATATTATTAGTTTGACTACTTTTTAGCAATTTATCTATTGGATTACTTAAAGAGGCCTTGGCCCAATATGCACCTAAACCCTATGTATTTATATGTATTTCAGATCTGAACTATCTTCATGAATGAAAAGTTCTTTTAATTATTTTGTGTCTTCCTTTGCAATCTAGACCTAGTGTATGTTAGAGTTAAGATCTATCTTTGGTGCTTTCATCCTCACCCATGGCTCCCCAAAACCCCCAAACCCTTCTCCTCGTGAAATCATAGAGGAGACTGTCCACACAACTCAACTTCTCATTGATAATGTTATGCAAGAAAACCATTTGCAAATGAATGAGAGGTTTGATAAAGTTGCTTCCAATTGGGAACAACAAGTGTCCCATCTTCACTCTCGTATGGAGAAAGACAAGCATATAGCTGATAATAGACATGACACTATTATGTCTTTGCTCACAAAACTCACCACCCAACAAGATCCTCCTCAACCTGCTACTATTGTTCACACAATAACTTCTTCATCAGGTATAACTCATGAACTCTCTCCTGCTGTTACTGTTCACACAACCCCACAACCAACAACCCATTTCCCTACTCCTACCAATACCCCTTGCGAAACTCAGCTTCGTACTCCACAACCCTTCCCTAACTTACTCCCCAACTACCACACGATATCCAGCCACACAACAACCCTAATTTTCCCCCCTCCGTCCCTTCCATTACACCTTTTACCCCATCACAAAATTTTAATATTCCATCAATTTCCCAATTTCCTTACCCACACATTCCATAAATCCCACCATTACCCCCTTTTCGTACACCAAAATTGGAACTTACTATGTTTGATGATTCCAACCCATTAGAATGGTTGTTTCAAGCTGATCAATTTTTTAATTCCTATCAATTACCACCTGAAAATAGTCTATCCTTAATCGCTTTTTACATGAAAGGTGATGCTTTAGACTGGTATAAGTGGATGCATCAAAATCAATTATTGAATGATTGGTTTTGCATTCACTAAAGCTTTAGAATTAGGATTTGGTCTGTCCACTTATGATAATCATCAAGCATAATTGTTTAAATTGAAACAAGAAGGATATGTGGTTGATTACCAAACTCAATTTGAAAAACTAGGAAACCAAGTTGTAGGGTTATCCCAAGAGGCTATCTTAAATTTTTTTATTTCTGGCCTATCAAAAGAAATTAGAAATGAAATGGCTATTCACCGACCAATTTTAATATCACAAGCTATTGGCCTTGCAAAAATTATTGAATCCAAACTCAAAGATGCTAAACCCAAATTTTCCAAACCCTCTCCACATACCTACCCCAAGCCAAACCAAGCCAACAACTCTTTGCAAACATTTTAACCCGCTGCAAACCCTAACCCACAAACATCTCAACGTTCCCATACTTCAAATCAATCCCTTCCTCCAAAATTCCCAATCAAAAGACTTACCTAAGCCCAACTCCAACAATGAAGAGCCCAGAGACTTTGCTTCAATTACGATGAGAAATTCGTCATTGGTTATAAATGTTGAGCAAACAGATTTCTCTTACTTTTAGCTGAAGATGAAGTAATAGACGAGCAGGTTCCCGAGCATGACAATGCAACCACATATATTCAGCCTGACCCTACAGATACTTATTTTCAGCTGTTCACACAAGCCTTGATAGGGCAGTTTTCACCCTAAACACTCAAATTCAATGGACTCATCGGAGGACTCTTGGTTATGGTCCTAGTGGACACATGAATCACTCACAATATCATGCAACCTTTCATTGCTCAACATCTTCACCTCCCCACTAAACCAATTCCTAACGTTTCCGTAATGGTTGGCAACGGTTCTCACTTACAATGCCAAGGAATTTGCAGCAATGTTCCAATCCGTTTACAAGAAAAACAGTTTAACCTCTCATTCTATCTACTACCCATTGAAGGCGCCAATATTGTATTAGGTATGGCGTGGTTAAGAACACTTGGTCCAATTCAGGCTGACTTTTCAATCCCATCCATTACCTTTCAACACCAAAACAACACAATGACTTTGAAAGGTGATCCCACATCTCAACCCACTCATACCACATTCCACCAACTCAAGCACCTTATTCACACTGACTCCATTGCCTCACTCCACCTCGTGACCTTCAATTCCATAGTAAATTCCTTTCCTAACTCCAACCAACCCTTTCCACTTTAGACCATCTTTCTCTAACTCTGCACCCGGAGATTTCAAACCTTCTTCAACATTACCCAACAGTTTTTAACCACCTTGTGGCCTACCCCCTACCCGACCGCATGACCATCATATTCCTCTACTGACTAAAACTTCAGTCACTCAAGGAAATTCATGAATTACAATAAGATAAAGGTTTATATGAGTGTTTCTCTAAAGTTGTATCACAATTGTGATGTATTACATAAAATTAAAACAAGAATGAATACTTTGATGAATATTAGATTTGTATGTGCGGAAGAGTGTTTCATTCTTCCAAAGAACTCCTTTATAAAGATGAGGCCTTCTTGGATCCGTTTGAGACATGAGAACTATTTTTGGAGGTTTAATAATTATTGTTAATGCTCTTTCCAAAAATACAGATCCTTGTCTGATATTTACTGTATGAAAAGTAACGCATGAGATCAGAGTTTGTTTCTTGAGATCACCAGAGTCTTTTCTAATTGTGCATCTTTGGTGCTAAGAGCGTGATATTTGTTCATATCTTCTATATCAGAACTTTGTTGTTTTGAAATTGTTTAACTATTCTATATATCCAGTCTCAGAAATTCTTGCTTTTGTATTAGAACTTCTTGCTTTTGTATTAGAACTTCCCTAGACATCAAAATAAATAATTAGGGAGCATATTTGTTCTTTATAATAATATTATATTTCTTATCATCAAAACTATTAAGGAATGTAGAATCAAATCTTGTTCTAACATGAATAGGGTCCAAGAACTTATATTTCTAAACCGTGTAGAAAAGAGATATACTATGAAATAAGCCCATCAAATTTTGATGAGATAAAATAGAAAAATTATGACCAACATTTTATTACTGGTTCTATACCTAACTGAATGTAAAACTATACAAATATTTCTGAGCTATATTCTTTTTTAGAGATATCTGAGCTCAACACCTGCAAAGCCAAAAAAATCTCCTTTTTAGAGTGTATTGCTGCTAACGCCTATGCTATTTGTTAAAGCAAGTGGGTCACAATTTCAATATTCAAACTGCTGGAACAACCAATATAATATAATCTCTAAATATACAACATGATAACTTAGTTTTTAAATGTAAGTCATATCTAATTTAGTTCATATATGTCATCTAACTCTCACAAATCCTAAGTTAACATGTTTTATTAAACATTCATTTGAAGCACGTTTCTACAATGAATTCAATTTTGTCAAAACATAATAAAATAGAAACATAATGCAATGTTAAACACCCAAACTGAAACTTTGTCAAAATGTTATGATCAACTTCAAATCATGTTTTTTGTTATAATATAATTTTCAACCTCAATGAAGATTCACATTCAGCAAAGCTAACAATAATGATTTGGAAAGGATTATTCACATAATAAACAAACCTGGGATAGAGAACAACATTTCAGATACTCCAACTCATCTGCAATGATCACACTCACATAAACATTATCATATCCAATGCATACCTGCATGAACTTTTAGAAGTGAAAAAATGTGATGCATCTTTTTCACCACCACCACAAAACATATCTTGCTCTCTGGATGTAACAACCCTTACCACACATATAACTTATACAGGATGTTAGAATGTGTTTCAATATATGAAATATCTCATAATAGATGCAAGAGATAATAAAGGCATTCATATAGTATTTCCTCTCCACGGAGCAATTACACCCTCATCCTTCATGGTTCGATCAAAACAATCACCAATTCCCTTATATGGCTCAAACAACCTACCATTTTTGAGCATTTCATCCTAGTTTTGGATAAGTAATTAAACCCGTTCAATAAGAGCAGCATTTGTCTTTGACATAACAACAGACACTCCTCCCATCAATCATCATTTGCCAATCAATATTTAAGGGTTGCACACCTTTTTCCCAATGCACTCACAAGTTGTCCAATACGGTTACGGAGATGGGATGAAACAACAAATACCAATGAATCAGATTATCCAATGTTATTAATAACTTTATCTATATTTAATATTCCCTCCATAGTATAAACAAACACAATTATTACAGAAGAAACTTTATGCACATTGTTCCTGCAAAAGCGGAACATCCTCAATCGGGAGTTCTGCACCAATATAATTTGTAAGATGAACAACTATTAACATGTCCCATAGACTAAACCTGTTACATAACCTCATTTATATAATTTTTATGCACACCTGAAGGTATTGTTTTGTCCCCATTTATATAATTTTCATGCACATCTGAAGGTATTGTTTTGTCTGGGAATAAATGCCGAAGTTCAGAGATCCTTCCAAGCCATCCTAACAAAAGATGATGTTGCTCCTCTATAAAAATCCTCTGAACTGAAATAGAATTGGTATCAAATCCCCCATTAACACCTACAAATTAACACATTGGAATAAGAAACATATACCACAAATATTATACAAAAGAATGATATGACTTAATCTTAATCAGAGCAGTAGTTGTATACACCAAAACCAACATACCTTAATTTTCAAAGCAATAGGCGTTGTCCTTTGATTTGACGGTGATCCATAAAGTTTAAAAATCTGATGCAATTGCTAAAAATTGATTCCTATAGACAGCGTCGTTGTTATGTTTAAGAACCTGTAAGCTCATAATTTCGACACTTTGAAATGTGAAGATATGAAATCATTTCTTTTGTTGAGAGGATGATCAGTAGATAGGGAAAAGAAGAAGTGAAGACATTCAGGAGATGTTGGCAAGGTTAAGAACTCAAAGTGTTTCGACAGGAGGACAGGTAGTATTCTGGCAGGACAAGTTTGGAAAATTGTTTATAGCTGGGCATTTGACAAGATGAGTGTATCTTTCGACACTTCGACAGAGGAGAGTTGTTTGACGGAAGCATTATTTGGCAAAGTTTGAAAGGGTTTCTTCTTCTTTGAGACTTCGACATATGAAGAGGTGCAAGACTTCGACACCAAAGGGAATAATTCAAAATTCAAAGGTTACAACCTTTGGCAGTTAGACACATGGAAGTTTCAGAGAAGAAAATTGCATGCAGGCTGACATTTGTCGTTTAGTTAGAAGTTTCCCGTTCTAGGCAGTTATTTTGTTTGTATATAAATAGGATAGTTTGTGTTTAGAATGTGTGTGTGAAAACTTATACAAATTCCTGTAAATACTCTAAGTACCCAGTGTGAGAGAAAATGAGTCTGATATTTGGAACAATGTATGTGTTGAACACCATTTTGTTTTCAAGTCATTTAAATCATTAAGTTTGTTTCATCAAGTTATTTTATCTTCAGTCTTATTTACTTTCTTGCAAAGTTTTATATCTTTCGCCATTTTTCTTACTTTTGTTTTAAATTCAACTTTATATTACTTTCAAATTCAAAGTATTTAACATTTTGATACTATTAACAAAACAAATCACAAATCATTCACAACCCTAAGAGTAGTTCGACAAAATAATTGCACATGTGTCCTAGGACTTGTTTGGTTGGTCCTGCAAGTAACCCAGTTTTCTAAGAGATTGGTTAACCAGAGGTTGTTCGTCAGAAATCACAGCGAACAAATTGGCACACCCGGTGGGACTAGTGCAGTTAATAAGAATTAATAGAGAACCCTCTTAGACAAATTGTTCCTTGCTGCGTTGTATGATTCTTAGAAGCAGTAAACTAGCCGTAACCGACGTAGAAAGACCAAAGAGAACAAGAGGAAGAAGGATGGCTAACTTGCCAAATGCTTCAAACAATCCTAGCGAAACCATTCCAGTTTCCAATCCTATCCCTTCGTCAGAAGGAGTAGCAGTTTATGGCCCTGTGTTAGAACAGATTAGGCCTCCATTAGTGGATTCGATACCAACGGGTTCAGGGTCCCAAAATGCGCCTAGTTCTTCCACCATGGGACACTCAAGGCCTATGGGAACCCCTCCCCCTGGAGGAAACGCCTTTAGGCCATTTACTAATTTTTCCATGCCCTTGTCTGGGAGAGAACAACCATATGGAATGCCAACTTCAATGATGGCAAGCTTACATAATTCGTCACCATTATTTTCTGATGCTATGGTTCAAATGTCTTCACCATTGCAAGGATCAGGATATGGTGGAAATGGAAGTAGATTAAATCAAGTTCCACCAGGATTCCATATGCCTACTATGACAAACCATTCTGCACAAGTAATTCGTCAACAGATGGATGAAAGCAATCATGATATGGTGCAGGCATTGACACAACAAATGGGGGAAGTGTTTAATCCTTTAATACAAAATACTACCCAAACAAACCAAATATTGGCAGAACAGATGGCACGCATTGCTGACTTTTTTGGAGTCCCTCAAGTACAACAGAGAATGCAATTGAATCAAAATCCTGCCAATAGGCCTGTCGAAGAGGAACTTACTATAAACCAAAGGCCATTAGTAAACCCTCAAGAAAATCCCAGGGGCCAAGAGGTAATAGTCGAACAGCCTAATGTGGAGGAACCCATTCGACAGGAACCAAGAAGAATAATAGTCCAAAGAGACCAAAATGCTGATGAGATATTACAGCAGAGAATGCGTTACAACAACCTGCCTGTTGAAAATAATATTGCAACCATGGTTGAGAGAATAATGGCGCAAAATGGAGTGAACGTAGGATTACAAAGGCCTAGTTATACTTCCCCTTTGTCTGAATATGTTTTGCAACAAGAATTACCACCAAGGTGGAAAGTCCCCAAATTCACCAAATTCTCAGGGGATACTGGTGAGTCCACCATAGAACACGTAGCGCGTTATTTGATAGAGGCAGGAGAGATTGCTAATAATGAGAACTTAAGGATGAAATATTTTCCAAGTTCTTTGACAAAAAATGCCTTCACTTGGTTCACTTCTCTGCCTGCAACTTCCATATTCACATGGACCCAATTAGAAAGATTGTTCCATGAACAATTCTATATGGGACAAACTAAGATAAGTTTGAAAGAATTAGCAAGTGTCAAAAGAAAATTCTATGAACCTATAGATGATTATTTGAATAGGTTTAGATTGTTAAAGGCCAGATGCTTTACACAAGTGCCGGAACAAGAATTAGTCGAAATGGCTGCAGGGGGTCTGGATTATTCCATAAGGAAAAAACTAGACACCCAGTACTTGAGAGACATGGCACAACTAGCAGATAGAGTGAGGCAAATAGAAAGGCTAAAGAATGAAAAATTTAGATCAAATAAAAACAAGAAGGAAAGAGTGGCCTATGTAGGAATAGTTCAGGAAGATGATTATGACGAAAACGAACCAGTCATTTTCGACCAGCAAGAAATTGATCTGGCAGAACTAAAACAAGGCCCTCCATATTCTTGTAAAGTTTTAGCCCCCTCGAATGGAAAAAATCCAGTCGAAGGGGAAAAGAATGACAGATTCCCTAAAAGAACCTACACATTAGACATCACCAAATGTGATGAAATTTTTGATTTATTAGTTAAAGATGGTCAGTTAATAAAACCAGCAGGCACTAAGGAGCCTCCTGTAGACCAACAGAAAAAGAGAGGTTTTTGCGAATACCATAATTTCTTGGGTCATAAAACTTCTCAATGTTACCTTTTCAGGGATCTTGTCCAGAATGCAATCCAGAATGGAAGGCTGAAGTTTGGAGACAAAGCTAAGCAACAAATGAGAATTGACTCCAATCCCATGCAAGTTGTGGAAGCCAATTATGCTGAACCAGAAATGGTGAATGTGGTCGAAATGGAATTCATGTTTGAGGAAAGCTTTGAAATGGTAGAAGCCACTGAGGGTTCCGACGCCAACTTCACCATGATAGAGGCTGCTGAGGGCTTCGACACCCACGTAAATGTGGTGGAAGGGGCTGATGACCTTACTGACCAGACTGAGGAGGAAGAAGTCAAAGCTTCTGAAGACTTCGACAGGGAGAACGCCATTGAAACTACTGAAGGTTTCGACGGAAGGAATACAGTCAAGGTGGGCAGAAGCTTCGACAAGAAAAACTATAAAGAAGATGTTGAGCATGAGGTGATTTGGGACACTTTAGGAGAACCCAGTGGGAAGTTTGACTTCATGGTAAAATATTCAGCACCACCAAGCTCCAAAACTGACATCAGCAAAATCAAACCCACAGGATGGGGAGATTCTGTCAAAAATAATAAGGAGGAGGAAGATAACAAAGCCCTCATTGTCCAAAAAGAGGCCACTGAAGGCCTTAGCCAGGACAAGATCAAAAGAACAGAGACTGCTGACAATGTCCAAATTGTCGAACCAATAAACAGAAGTACCACCAAAACTGAAGAAGATTCTGTCGAAGGTGTTGCACAGTGCTGCAAATACATCTGTAAGGGCTTACACCCAAAAGACAGTGTGAATCAGTTAAAGGGGAATATCCCTGAGGAAATGATGCTAGTCGAAAAAATGAACAAATTGAAGATCACAAGTGAGCAGAATGCAGGGATTCATATGGTGGAAGTCACTCAGAAAATAGGACCAGACACCAACAAGGGAAAGAAACATCAAGAGAAGCACCAGAAGCTGGTTTACCCAGAAGAAAATGAAAGTCTTGTCGAATTCATCCAGAGGTGTCAGAGGAAGAACGCAGAAGTTATGCTTTGCCCAAGATGTAGCGCTGTATTCGACAGGAAAGCAGCTAATGACTTAGAAGCAGCAGAAAAGACCCAAAAGAAAAGAAACTGGGGAGCACTCCCACAAATCAGAAATGAAAGGTTCGACCCAAGAAGAAGGGAACATCACAATCAAGGGATGGGAGAAAGACGTTACAACACCTACAAACCATCCAACAAACCGAACGATGACAAGTGGGTCCAACCTATAAGGGATGCCCAAGGTCAGAAGAGATGGAAAAGTTTTGAAGTGAACAGGGGTGCCTCAATAGAAATGAAAAAGGAGGGAGAGAAAGAAAAGCCAAAATATGTCTCTGAAAACTACAGAGGGAAGAATCCTATGTCCAGGTCCCAATGGAGAAGATTCCAAAGGCAGAAGAGAATTGAAAAAGAAACTGTAGAACACAAAAGGATTGGGCAGAAGGAAGCTGAGTCAAGCAAGTGTGTGCAGACTACAAGCAAAGGGAGATCTCTGGCGAAGGAAGAACCCCCTTAGAAAAATGAATTTAGTGACACAACAGAAATGCAGAAAACAAACAACAAAATGCCAGAGGACGAAGAAGTTACTGATGACTTCAGTTCAGAGTCTGATGCGTCCTTCGACGTAACTTGCAATATGGTTTCTGTATTGCCCAGAGACTATGACAGGATAATGGAAGTCGAAGATGAAGAGGATGATATGGCAGATGATAGCATAGGGCTTAAGCCTGTATGTTACTACATAATGAACAATGGCTGTGTCGAAGAGCAAAATGCTTTCTTCGAAAAGCCAGATGATGCAATGAAGGCTCATTTAAAGCCTCTATTCATAAAAGGGAAAGTAGAAAACGTGGGTGTCAACAAAATCCTGATAGATGGAGGAGCAGCTGTGAATCTAATTCCTCATTATATGATAAAGAGGATTGGAAAAGATGACTCAGACACCAAGCCTCATAACATGGTGTTGTCCAACTATGAAGGAAAGGTAGGGACAACATTGGGGGTAATACAATTGAACCTGACTGTAGGATCCATTACCAGGCCTACAATGTTTGTGGTGATAGCATCAAAAGCAAATTATAACCTGTTGTTGGGAAGAGAGTGGATCCATGGAATTGGGGCTGTACCATCCTCCATGCATCAAAGGATAGCAATCTGGAGGCCAGATGGGATTGTCGAAAACATAGAAGCAGACCAAAGTTATTTCATGGCTGATGTGAATAATGTCACTAGTCGTAACTTCGACAAGAACTTGGCCCACATAGCACCTTGCAATCCTGCTGGTTTCGACCTAACAGCCTCTGACAACGCATACTGTTCCATGTACCTCCACCCTACGCATGGTTTCCAGTGGGATAAAGAAATAATTGGGGAGACAAATTACACTTGGGGAACTGCCCATGTCAACCCAACTGGGTGGGGGAGTGAGTTCAGTGAAAATGACTGAAGCATCAACAATAGAAAGGATTACGGCTTATGTAGCCGAAAAACAACTCAAAGTGGCCCTTGAGGCCGAAGTAAGAAATATGGCTATTAAGGCCAACACCCAAGTTGTCAAAGAACAACACCCTCAAGAAAGTATTGAGGAACAAGGTCCAAGATAGAGTTTTGAAGAAAACTTTAGTGGCGAATGGCAGAATCAAAGACTTGATGCCATTTATGAAGACGAACCCTTGGGGTTTGAAAAAGATCCAGCCCCAACCAATATGAAAATGGTGGCACAGGATCCCTTAGAAGAGATCAATCTGGGACTGGGGGCAGAGAAAAGGCCAACTTACATCAGTGCCAGGATGGATCCTCAGCTCAGAGTCGAAATAATCCAACTGCTGAATGAGTTTAAAGACTATTTCGCATGGGATTATGACGAAATGCCTGGTTTAGACAGAAGCTTGGTCGAATTGAAGTTGCCAATACTGGAAGGGAAAAAGCCAATAAAGCAGACCCCCAGACGCTTCGCACCTGAAATTCTGTCGAAAATTAAAGAGGAAGTCGAAAGACTTCTAAAATGCAAGTTCATCCGTACAACAAGGTATGTCGAATGGATTGCTAATATTGTTCCTGTGATTAAGAAAAATGGCAAGCTTAGGGTATGCATTGATTTTAGAGATCTAAACTCAGCTACCCCTAAGGATGAATATCCTATGCCAGTAGCAGAAATGCTAGTAGATTCTGCAGCAGGCCATGAGTATTTAAGTATGCTTGATGGATACTCTGGTTATAACCAGATTTTCATTGCTGAAGAAGATGTTCCAAAAACAGCTTTTCGTTGTCCAGGAGCAATAGGAACATATGAGTGGGTAGTCATGCCCTTTGGTTTAAAAAATGCTGGAGCTACTTACCAAAGGGCAATGAATTCTATTTTTCATGATTTCATTGAAACATTTATGCAAATTTATATAGATGATATCGTGATTAAATCTGCCTCAGGCTCAAACCATATTGACCATCTTCGACAATCCTTTGAAAGGATGAGGAAGTTTGGTTTAAAAATGAATCCCCTTAAATGTGCTTTTGGTGTGCAGGCAGGTGACTTCTTAGGCTTTGTGGTCCACAAGAAAGGGATTGAAATTAATGAAAACAAAGCCAAGGCTATAATGGAAGCGAAAGCGCCATCGACAAAGAAGGAATTGCAGTCTCTACTAGGGAAAATCAACTTTCTCAGAAGGTTCATCTCCAACCTTAGTGGAAAAACACAGGCCTTCTCACCTCTACTTCGACTAAAGAAGGAAGGCTTCACTTGGGGGCAAGAACAACAAGATGCCTTTGACAAGATCAAATAATATCTAGCAAGTCCTCCAGTTTTAATGTCTCCTTGTCGAAAAAGAAGTATGAGGCTCTACATCTCAGCATCCGACAGAACATTGGGAAGCATACTTGGTCAGGAAGATGAACATGGCGTCGAAAGAGCCATCTATTATCTCAGCAGAGTCTTAAATGATGCTGAAACTAGATATAGTATAATAGAGAAATTATGTTTATGTGTATATTTCTCTTGTACAAAGTTAAAGCATTATATAAAACCCATTGATGTATATATATCTTCTCATTTCGACGTAATAAAACATATATTGTCTAAATCTATTCTACATAGTCGAATTGGAAAATGGGCTTTAGCCTTGACTGAGTATTCTTTGAAATATATGCCTCTAAAAGCTGTCAAAGGACAAGTGGTTGCTGACTTTATAGCTTACCACTCCATAGTTGGGGATGAAATAAAATATGTCGAAAGGGAACCTTGGAGATTATATTTCGACGGTTCCAGTCATAAGAATGGAACAGGTGTTGGGGTATTAATTATTTCTCCCAATAGAATTCCAACAAAGTTCAAGTACAAAATAGAAGGTTGTTGTTCAAATAACGAAGCAGAATATGAAGCTTTAATTGATGGACTTGAAATATTGTTGGAATTGGGGGCAACAGAGGTCGAAATAATGGGTGACTCTGAGTTGGTAATAAAACAATTGACGAAAGAATACAAATGTGTCAAAGAGAATTTGATCATGTACTTTGTGATAGCCAACAGACTCCTCAAGAGATTCGACAGTGCAGCCTTTAGACACATTCCTAGATTAGAAAATCAGGAAGCAAATGATTTGGCTCAACTAGCATCAGGCTACAGAGTGTCGAAGGAAAACCTGGAGAAAGTTGTCGAAGTAAGAGGAAAAGTATTATCCACTAGACTGTCCCCATCTGATTTGGAGACCATAAGACTGGGATTTGGTGATGAAGAAAATTTTGAAATTTTCAATGTAGATGATCCAGGGGTAGGAGATTGGAGAAAACCTATTAAGGATTATTTACAAAATCCAAACCAGACAGTCGAAAGAAAGATAAAGTATAGAGCTTTAAGTTATGTACTCTTTGGAAATGAGTTGTTTAAAAAGACTGCAGAAGGAGTCTTACTAAAGTGCTTAGGAGAGACTGAAGCTTATATAGCTTTGTCGAACGTGCATAGTGGTGCATGTGGTGCACACCAGGCAGGGCACAAGATGAAATGGTTACTATTTCGACAGGGGATGTATTGGCCAACAATGTTGAAGGATTGTGTCGAATTTGCAAAGGGATGTCAAGAATGTCAAATTCACGCAGGCATACCTCATGTGCCTGCAAATGAGTTACATTCCATTATAAAGCCTTGGCCATTCAGAGGTTGGGCTTTAGATTTGATTGGTGAAATTCGACCAGCTTCTTCAAAAGGGCAGAAGTACATTTTAGTTGGGGTAGACTACTTCACTAAGTGGATTGAAGCCATACCACTGACGAATGTAGATCAGGAAGCAGTCATAGACTTCATCCAGAAACATATAATTTATAGATTTGGAATACCAGAGACTATAACCACTGATCAAGGATCTGTGTTTACTGGAAGAAATATGCAGGCATTTGCAAAAGAGACAGGTTTTAAGTTGCTAACTTCGACACCTTATTATGCCCAAGCAAATGGACAGGTCGAAGCAGCCAATAAGGTTGTGATAAATTTAATAAAAAAGCATGTGGGTAAAAAACCTAGGAATTGGCACAAGACTCTGGATCAAATCCTTTGGGCTTGTCGAACGTCTCCTAAAGAGGCAACTAATTCTACCCCATTTAAATTAACTTACGGACATGATGCAGTATTACCAGTCAAAATCTGTTTACAGTCAATACGAATTCAAAGGCATCATGAGATTCCGTCTGAGATTTATTGGAGTATGATGATGGATGAGTTGGTTGATTTAGATGAAGAGAGGTTACGTGCTTTAGAATTAATAAAAAGGCAGAAAGAAAGAGTCGAAAAGTTTTACAATAAGAAAGTAAAATTTAAAGCCTTTTTAGTTGGTGATTTAGTTTGGAAAGTAATTTTGCCCATGGAAAAGAAAGATAGATTGATGGGAAAATGGTCTCCTAAATGGGAAGGACCTTTCAAAATTTTAAGAGTTTTTTCAAACGATGCATATGAAGTCGAAGAAATAGAAAAAGACAGGAGAGTGCTGAAAATAAATGGAAAATATTTGAAGAAGTATAAACCAACATTGCAAGAAATAAAGATAGGAATAGAATAAAATTGCAAACAAAAGCTTGTCTTCGCCAAACAGATGGCGTTAAGTAACATTACATATGAAAATGCTAAAATTCTTAGAGCAATAAAATTTCCTATTTTCTATTACAAACTACTGTTGAAGGAAAGTTGCTTTGAGTTCGTCAAATTTCTTCTTTTGAAGCTGAATTCGACGTTCGCAGAGACTTTTACTAACAGTTAGTTCGTCAATTTCTCTATGGAGTTGTTGGGCTGTTTCTGCATGTTGAAGACCTTTTTGAAGCTCCCTGTCAATTTCTTCTTGGTTGGGCTGTTGGAGGTTGGCTTGACGTTCCTTCTCTTGGAGGATCTTCTTCTGAAGTTCAGCAATCTGAGCTTGGTAAGCCTGGATGTTGTTTTCGCACTCAGCAGCAGCTTTGGAGTAATCTTCAGAAAGCTTGTTTAGCTCTGAGATTTTGTCTGTCGAAGAGGCTACAACATTCCATTCTGAGACTTGTTCTTCAAATTTGGCTGTGATGTTCTGAGAAAATTCTTTTTGACGAACCAAGTCAGCACTTACAGAATCAATCATAGACATCAGGTCCATCACCAGACGACTCTCTTCAGTCGAAGCCTCCAAGAGATTGGCTTTTTTTAGGAGTTTCTTCAAGTCATATTGTGCAGAAGGGTTTTCAGCCAGAGTCTCAAATAGGTCCACCCCAAGGATTTTTGCCTTAATCTCAGCCATGATAACACTGATGGGTTGAATTTCAGAGGTAGCCCCTGAAGCTGTCGAGCTGTTGTGGGAAGAGTCTTGGAAGTTGTACCTGGAGCTGAGTAAAGCTTTTAGATATTCCAGAGGCTTTCTTACTTTCAAACTCTCAATTTCCTCATGTGACAAGCTTGTCGAACCCGTATTTAAAGGGGTTTCTGCTGGAGTTTCTGTTGGAGTAGGAACAGTTTGGGTACTTCCTCCAGGGTTCAAGTTTGTGTCTGGTTGCTTCGACATATCATCTTCTTCTTCGACAGTTTCCTTATCAGCCTCTGTTGTATCAGTTGGCCCTTGAGGTTGTGCATCCTGGTCTGGGAGGATGATCAGTAGATAGGGAAAAGAAGAAGTGAAGACATTCAGGAGATGTTGGCAAGGTTAAGAACTCAAAGTGTTTCGACAGGAGGACAGGTAGTATTCTGGCAGGACAAGTTTGGAAAATTGTTTATAGCTGGGCATTTGACAAGATGAGTGTATCTTTCGACACTTCGACAGAGGAGAGTTGTTTGACGGAAGCATTATTTGACAAAGTTTGAAAGGGTTTCTTCTTCTTTGAGACTTCGACATATGAAGAGGTGCAAGACTTCGACACCAAAGGGAAGAATTCAAAATTGAAAGGTTACAACCTTTGGCAGTTAGACACATGGAAGTTTCAGAGAAGAAAATTGCATGCAGGCTGACATTTGTCGTTTAGTTAGAAGTTTCCCGTTCTAGGCAGTTATTTTGTTTGTATATAAATAGGATAGTTTGTGTTTAGAATGTGTGTGTGAAAACTTATACAAATTCCTGTAAATACTCTAAGTACCCAGTGTGAGAGAAAATGAGTCTGATATTTGGAACAATGTATGTGTTGAACACCATTTTGTTTTCAAGTCATTTAAATCATTAAGTTTGTTTCATCAAGTTATTTTATCTTCAGTCTTATTTACTTTCTTGCAAAGTTTTATATCTTTCGCCATTTTTCTTACTTTTGTTTTAACTTCAACTTTATATTACTTTCAAATTCAAAGTATTTAACATTTTGATACTATTAACAAAACAAATCACAAATCATTCACAACCCTAAGAGTAGTTCGACAAAATAATTGCACATGTGTCCTAGGACTTGTTTGGTTGGTCCTGCAAGTAACCCAGTTTTCTAAGAGATTGGTTAACCAGAGGTTGTTCGTCAGAAATCACAGCGAACAGAACCATAAATAGGTGCAGTTGAACAACTGATGATTTTAAACGGTGCCTCTGATATCCTTTACGGTAACACAAAGTGGACCTACAAGATTAACACTTCAACGCCCAAATTAATTCAAGATTCAAGATGTGTATGATGGAAAATAAAGATTAAATATCATACATTGCTATTAGCATGTGAACTAATTTTATATCTTAAATCAAATAAACTAGATTTAAAATGGATTGAACTTCAATCATTTGAATTTTTGGTCAATCCAAAACAAAATATTAATATTGAAACACAATATTCTTAAGATAATTTCTTAATCCACCCCTTGATACTCTTAGCCACCTACCACGTTTCCGAAAATACCCTCTGTTTTCGGAGATATATCTTCTGAAACAATTTTTTTTTACTCAACGTTGTTTTTTTTCTTTCCCGAAGATACATCTCCGAAAGCATCATAAAACACACATTTTATTCGTTTTTGAGTCAGACCTCCAAATTCACAAATAAATTGCTTCATGAAATAAATCTTCGGAAACAATTTATTTGTAAATTTGGGGGTGTGGCTCAAAAACGAATAATGTGTGTTTTATAGTGCTTCTAGAGATGTATCTTCGAAAAAACCAACGTTGAATAAATAAAAATGTGTCCGAAGATACATCTTCGAAAACAGAAGAATATTTTTAGAAGCACATATGGTGTGTAAGAACCCCAAAGTATAAGATAAGAAATTCTCTATTAAATCTAGATGATATTTACAAAATCGAGAGATTTATAAGTGATGAGAAAAATTTCATTTTTTATTTTTTTTTCAATAATCGATAGATCCCACTCAAAAAGTGAATTTACCAATGAGATGTATCCATAAGATAAGATACTTTAGTTGTGTGGACGAAAAGAAATTAGATAAACTGTTAATAAAAAATGACCAATTGATGTACTATTTGTTAGTAATTAGTATTAATAGTTCAATCCATTTGGCACAATTGGGATTAAGAAGTGTCCATTTTGGCAACTCTAGTGGATATAATAAACTCTTCAAAATTGGGAAGTACAACACGAAACTTAGTTGACCCTCCTCGTATGCATCTTCAATTCGAATTTTCTATTTTTGTATAGATTGAAAAAATGAATACTTTATATGTCTAAAATACTTCACTACGAATCCGAACCTCTGACCAAATATTTTTTGATATTATTTGTTCCCTATCCACTACATAAAGTGACGTGTGCATCGTTAATTTACAAGAAAAACAAGTGGAGAAAGATTAGGTCAGACCAGAATGGCTCATTGGTGGACCTTGGAGCCAAACAAATATGGTTAAATTATATTCCTGCCCCTTATTATTCTCGAAAGAATATTTAACTTTTCTTTAATGAGTCTTGCTTCCAAAGGCACCATTGGATAAATTAATGTTAAAAAAATATTAGGTGGGATAAAGTCAAATTAATGTATAAAAAGTTTTACAAATTCTAGACACTTTTTTTTTTTGTGATGAAAATTCTAGACAGAAAATTATACTATAGTAAATTAAAATATCAAATAATATCATCTTTTAGAATTTCAACTACTTGACAAATGATTAGTGGTTAATTATCAATATATATTTATATCTTTGACAATATTTGACTTTTGAACTTCTAACTTTTTCTAACCTTTAATTCAAATGTTAGTCACTATTTTTTGCATTAGGGTTTGGTTAATTTATAGTGGTATTGGTGTTGCTTTCGGATATGTAGTTAGTATAGTAAGTTTTATTTGGATTCTTTTCTAATTTTTTCTGGTGCAGGTTAATTTGGAATTGTTTTTACTTGTTCAAGAGCATGCAGATTGTTAGTCAATTGCCTCTCTTTCTTTAATATTGGGGGACCGAGCTATTTAGTTTTTTTTTACTACGATAAAGACTTGGTGGTTGTGATTATTAGTGTCGTTTTTCGTAGTTAGTTTGAATATTTTTTTAATTTATGTATTGTTTTAGCTGTCTGGAATTTTTTGTTGCTATATATGATGAACAAGTGACTCCTCCCAACATAGGGGGGTTGAATTGTATGAGATTGAAACAATGTCTAAATAAAAATATTTGGTATGATCAGAGTTTGAAACAAAATTATAGAACAAACGAGAGACATGCAAAAAAAATGAAAATCAAATAGAAGGACATACAATAGAAGTAATTTCTAAAAAGATAAGGAAGAAGAAAGATGCACTAGAGATTATCGAGGTTTAGTATAATGATTTCATCTACTCTTATCCCTAAGAATCACCTGAACTTAAGAGTTTCCACTATGATGTGAACTTTTGATGAGTTTTTTCCACGAACCTCCTTACAAAAGGGATGGAGGCTTACAATGACTTTTCTCCAAATCAAACATTAGAATTTTAACGACAGAGTCCTCCTACCAAGAGATTTTACCACCAGGACAATCTTGAACCAACAGAGAGCTTTTAACACTAGGATAGACTCATAAACCAAATGAGAGTTTTAATTATGGAGACTTCCACACTAAATAGAGGTTTTTCCAAGTTCAACTTAACAACCAAACAAGAGCTTTTCAATTGGTTTAGCTCAAAACCAAAACCCTTACAACATACCCAAACATGTATGAGAAGAAAGACACACACTCAAAAGCACTAAGGCAACAGTGAAGAAATAAAGAAAGAGTGAGGAAAGTGCAAGAAAGGTATTTGAAATACGTTTATTACTATATTTTGAAATTAGGGCAAACCTTTATTCATAAGACAAAAGGTTCTCGAATTTGGAAATGATCCATGGGCCTTTTAATGTCAATAATCGATTATGCCATAAGGATAATCAATTATGTGGCATAAAAAGGAAGCTTTTCAATGGTGCCACTAATAATCGATTAAGAGACCAAATAATTAATTATTATGGTTAAAAAGATGATACTTGATTAACCTTAATGAAATAATCGATTATGCCATGTAAAAAGCCATTCTAAATGATTAGAATGAGTCTATAATCCATTATTTAGGCCCAAAAACATTTTCCAGTTAATTTTATAAAATAATAGAGGATTTCTAATCATTTGAAAGTGTTTGTGTGTGTGATTTTATTTAGTAAATTTAAGAGTTAATCATATACCTATATAGACATAAATCACTCAGCACAGGCACAACAAGTTTTCACACTTCCATTCTTTCACAACTCTGAAGCTTCCAATTCCTTGCTAATTTATCTTTGACTTAATCACTTCATTGAAACCTTTAATATTATTCATGGTGATACTTGAAATAGATATGCATGATATACACCATCATCAGATGCACAACTTAACCAGAGATCTTCAATGGCTTCACCGAACGCCACTTGAAATTAGGTGTTGTCCTCTAGAGATGAGTACTGATATCTCGCTCTTTAAGCACCATAACTTGATCACCACATCAGATGACAACTTCGTCTTATATTGTTATCATCATAAAAACCATGTGAACTTGATCAGAACTTCAGATGAAGACTTCAATTTAGAGTGTTCTCATAATAAAAATCAAACATATTGCTACATCCACCATACTTTCAAGCACATGGATTCACATTCTCCCATTTTTTATGATGACAACACATCTCTTAGGGAGGTGGATAATCAAAGAAAATAAAGGTAATGGAATTGAGTGGTTAAACTCTCCTGAAAAATATAACGAGCATACCCTACTCCCCTTGATAATATACTTATCCCTCTTTGGCATTATCAAAATGGAGAAAAAAACAATAAATAAATATGAGAAATATTCAAGCACCTAGATCACCAAAGCATCCATACACATATGAAAACTCAAAGAAATTCATTATATATAAAAACAAAATTCAAGTTGAATAGGAGAAATAACAAGAGTCATGCAAAAGAACTTAATACTCCATGAGGCATATAAGATCCATTTTCTACGAGCATATGAGGCAGAATGTTGATCTTTCTATCAGTCTTCTTCTACCTCTTGATGATGGTGTTGATAGGAGTTTCAGTTGGAACATTATATGGAATCTCAACCAAACTCTTCTAGAATGGATGGCCCTTCCAACTGAGTTGACGAACTTGAAGAGCTTTCTTTTTCCTTGGAGGTCTTCTGGGACAAAACCTTATTATTGATGACTATTCTCATTATACCTAGTGTGTTACTCCTCATCCTAGTGTAATCTTGGTATGGTTTCTCTTCCTCATGGTCGAACCTAGCTTGTTCCAATATTTTCATTATCAACATACCAAAAGGTATCCACATATTATTTCTTTTTCCATCCACCATTCGGTAGATTAAAAGATTGGCGCAATTTGTTTCTATTTTGTTAGAAATTATCCATACCACAACAACATCAGTTATGGATAGTTTCCCAGAGTTATGTTTCTTTAGGAAAATAATGAGTAATCACATAGTGAATAAGATGACTATTAAGGCGCACTACGCTTACCTTGAAAGGAGTAGGGATACTAGAACTAGAATCAACTAAGAAAGATGTAGATGTAGCAACACGTATATAAGAATAACCAGTACCTGAATATCCATTAGCTTTGAATTTTGAACCAATGTACAAAAGATTATAAATCTCAACGAATTCTTCAAGTGATAATCTAATTTGATGTTTCTTCACTTTATAGGTAACAATCCCTCTGTCACACACGAGGTTTGAATATAACATCCTCACAAAATTTGAGAACTTTTTTCCCAGTGATGTATCACATATGAAACTCTTAAGTGAGGTTTCATCAAATAACTTCAAGAACTCATAATCTTTAAAGATCATTTCTTCCAAGTGGTAGGAGTCGGGGATCCTTCTTTTGGCATAATCTCGATTGAAGAGGTTTTTTTGATATTATGATGATAAGAGATTTGAGAAGTAGGATGATGATGAGGAACATCCAAAAGTATACAACCTTTTAAGAGATATGATGATGATGAAGGTTGCAAGAGATTTTGCATAAACACAGAGCAAGCAAGTAGAAAATAGGAGAAAAAGGAAAGGGATGGATGTTAAAAAAGAGATTATATATATATAGTTATAATCGATTACACATAGTTCTAATTAGTTATTTAGGCAGTTTTAAACTCTTTTTGTTGCGTTTGGATATTTGCATGATTTTGGGCTTGATTGATTGCTATTGGCACCCCAAACTTGAACAATGCACCCATTTTCCTAGATTTTTCAATTTTTTTTCTCTACATACCCACTATAGGCTCGATCAACTCAAAAATAAATGTATGTTTGCGATAAAGCCATATTCACCGAGCATGAACAAAACCACTTGCTAGACAATTTCCTTGGAGTTTTTCTATTTAATTTTTGTCAAGTGTTTTACCTCTGATTCTCAAGATATCTTTAAAACCCCCCTCAAGGGGGAACGTTAAATCATTGTGGAAGCTCCATCTTTGTGGATCACTTGATATGTGAGTTGGATAAACATCATCATGAGTGACGCGATCATCAAAGATCTTTATACTCTATAAATATCAAAACCATCAGGATTATTAAGCACCACCATCAATGCCAGTGAATGACTTGGTTAAACCACAACTGTTGAGCATTACCATCAATGATAACAAACAATTGATGAAAGCATCTCCTTATTAACCAAGGAAAAAGACCTAAAAGGAACATTATCCAACAAAGGTCAATCCATTATATGTTCCTGAAAATGCTTAGTAAAATACCTCATCACCTCTTACCGAATCTCATTCACCCCTTCAATCCAATTGCCACCCACTCGAAGAGCCTAAATATCATTCCTCTTATTTCTACTTTTAACACAAGCGTGGAAGAAGCTAGTATTTCCATCCTCTACCTTCATCATCTACTCCAGGATCTCTGAAACAAAACAAATTCCTTAGTATGGAGAATGGACCACAAATACACAATCACTTTAGACCTAACAAATAACTCGTTAAAATGAAGTAAACCACTTTTAGATTTCAAATATCGAATAAAATCTAATCTCTTAAAGCATCTAACAAATGCTTGAGCTATCCAAACACTTCTAGAAGACTTTAGCTTTGTGTCACAATTAATCTCGACATCTAAACTATGGGTGGTAAAATGGGCTGGGCACGTCCGTTTAACCCACCATTTTTGGCGGTCGGGATGAGATTTTCGGCTTGGTGTCTTAAGTTGGTTCGTCCCTCCTAATCCACTTTTAAAACGTACTGAGGGCGGGGCAGATTTTGCCCACGAGCTTTTTGTTTAATTTTTTTATTTGAAATTAAAATAATATTAATGTGGTATTCAATAGAGATACTTTTAAAACAACCCTAATATTTTAAAATCATAATATTCATTTTTTTTACATAACCACAAACACCTAATTTTGAAGACATTAATTGGTCTCTGCTTCATTCTTTATTTTCACTCATAGTAGGAAAAGTCTTTATTACAAAATATAGAGAATGTGTTCTTTTCTATTTTCTATTACTCGTTGTCATTGGAGCCGCGTTCTAAAGTTATAAGATAAGTTTTGAACATAGGGGTTTGTTTCTCATTATGATTATAAATTTTTAATTTTTAGGGTTTTAATTTTTATTTTAAGTTTTTGGTGTTATAATTACATTGGTTGTTTATGTTGAAGAATATGACATTTACATTAAAACTTGTTAAAGTTTTAATACACATTGTTAAAATTTGACGGCTCTTTGTTAATAATTAACAATTTTATAAATTATGTAGTAAATTAAATTGTAAAAAAAATATTGATGGACCAACCCCGCTAACTCGTTAGTAAACAAGACAAACTTTACTTTTGAACTCAGGCATCTAAGTTGGTCTGCCCCATTTTTGGACGGGCTTAAATGAGACGGACTTAAACGGGACAAACCACCCACTTTGTAACCCCTAATCTAAACATCCTAGAAGACTTTAGCTTTGGGTCACGATTTTCTAATTCCACAAATCTACCAACTTCTTATCACTCTTCTTATGCTATGTTTGGTTTGGCTTCTAGAATATAAAACATACGTTTCAATACCATTTTGCCGTGAATTTTAGAAGCTAAAAATTCTAGCTTTTAATTGGATGTGCGTCTAAGGCATATTCTGCCGTGTTTTTGGCATTCTCACCGCTACCCCAGACTCTTAAAAGTACAATCAAATTGTTTAGCCAAACTAAATAATTTGACACCTATAACAATATCAAGATTACTTTGAAGTCTCAAGATTACTTTGAAGTCTCGAAAGTCAAAGAAATAAGGTGAATAATTTTTTGTAACAAATATTAAAATTTATATTTAAAATATTCCAAAATACTATATTTCTATTTTTTTTCTCTCTCTAGTGTATCTTTTTTCTTTCTATAATCCACTTCATTTATATGTTAGCAACTTGCCGACCTCAAGGACTGACCGGTTCTTGTGTTACTTAGAAAAAATGGAATGACTTGTTGGGCTAAAGAAGGCCATGGTCCCAAATCATTGCCAAACTAGTGGTACTTAGAAGTATTGGACAAATGCATGAATATTGAATATTTCAATATATTAATTGTCCTTTCTTTAATTAGAAAAAAATAAAGTAGTTGAAATAAAGAAAGGCAAATATAAAACGGCTCTCGGAATCAACCAATAGGTGTCAGAAAAGTAGAGGTTGTAGTCCTATAGAGTTAATAGATTCTAATTTTGAAGTGGCTCATAAAATTCGATTAGTAATGGTTGTATCGAATTTTATATTTCCCTGGCCTATATAACTAACCCCACAACTTTGTTTGTGGCACACTGCAACACATTACAACACACAAAATCACTTCTATTATATACTCCTCCCACAAATTGCTCTCAATTCTCATCAATGGCTCGTTCCTTCACCAGCATCAAAGCTATCTCTTCTCTTGTTGCTGATGGATTCTTCAATTCTCTTACCAGGTACTGTAATATTTTATATTTCCTTCGCAATGGGATATCGTAGATTCGAATATGACTTCTGTATAATAATTTTGTCTTTGTTTTATGACAGACGAGGATACGCGGCGGCGGCAACACAAAACACGACAAGAGGAGTAGCAACCTCCGTCAGTGGCAAGATGGTAGCACCAAAATCAGGGACAGACAAGGTGGCAAATAAGGAAAAAGTGTCGTGGGTTCCGGACCCTGTCACTGGTTACTACAAACCGGAGAACACCAACGTGGTTGATGTTGCTGACTTACGAGCCACGGTTTTGGGCAAAAAGTGATTTAAATTCATTCTATTTTCAACTGTTGTTGTTGATTTTAAATGGGGTGGCTTCTGGGTCTTGAGGTTGATCTAGATTTTAGTCCTCTCTGTCTTTTTTTTTGTTCTCATATGTAAACTTTAAATTTAGAAATGAAATTAAAATTATGATTTAGAAGAATTATGACCTACGGTTACGAATGTTTTCTCATGTTTAGGCCACTGATCCGGAACATTGACGTTGGTACAATTCGTACTAGTAAGAAAAATGTTTTTTTTTTTTTGTGTGTTAGAAAATTGATATTGAAGTTTATTAAGAATTTCAAAGAGTTTGAAAAAAAATCAATCCTCAATATTTATATTTCAAGCATTAAAAATGTCTCATTTATATTTCAAGCATTAAAAGTCTATCTCAATATTTAATAGTCAATATATAATAGTCAATATTAGTCAACATTTTTATTAGAATTTGTTTCCGTCTGTATAAAATATTTTTATTAAGTGTTGTATTCTTTCGCATATAATAATATTTTTATTAAATATTATACTATTATATTTATAATAATATTTTTATCAAATGTTACATTCTTTAATCCACATTAATAAATGTTATACTATTTTATATTATGCAACACTTCACGAGTTTGTCTAATTCTAAATTCAACATACAAAAATTGTCTACTCTTTATCACGGACAAACTATTCTTTGAAGATACCTTTGAGTTTTTGTTTGTTGTATATCTGTAACCTAGAGTTCGCATTTGTTTGCGGTATCAAGTGAGTTTCGGGTTTAATCAATAGCACAAGTGAGTAGAGCGAGTGAAAATGAGTATAGTGATGTGTTTTTTATTGGAATCGAGCTCGACCACCAACGAAGATGAACTTTGGCGCGATAAAGAGAGGATAGAGCGGCGAGAAAGTTTGAACATGAGAGAGGGAGTACACGTGAAAGAAGATAAGAGGCTGGTTTTTTTCTTCTTCTTCTTTTGAACCCCACTTGTTTCATGTGTGCGCATTGAGCCTCAGAGGCCACCCAAATGTTGTTGGCACCCCATGCGCTACCTATACCTCCCCTGACCTCTCTTTGCACAACTCAGGGCTTTTGCTTCAATAGCCCAATCAACTTGGATATTTACATCAATGTTAACACTCTTTGCACCTCCCTCTTGTTTTCTCTATTTTTTCATTTTCTTTTTACTTATTTTGTTTTAATTTTTCTTTTCGAATTGTTTTACATTTCTAATTTCTTTAATTTCTTGATTTGTATTTTTCTATTATTTTTCACTTCAATTTATTTTCTATTATTTGCCTAATTGATTTTTTATCATTGTTAACATTTTATGCACCTCCCTCTTGTTTTATCTATTTTTTTCATTTTCTCCAACATTCAAACAATCAGACAGGTTTTGAACCCTAATTAACAACCAAATCACTTATCATGACCGGGAATGATCAGACGAGCTTTTTTTCAAACATCGCTGATAACAATTAGACCATATTTTCAATTATCCTTCTGAGACTAAGAATCTATCGATACGACTCATAGACGACCCAACTAAATTGGACCTAGTGAAACACCTTCCTTTTAGGGGAAGGTCCACTAGCTCAACTTTTACTATAAAATCATCAAATTCTTCCATCTCAGCTCTCATATGATACTATTCAGCACCTTTCCTTTCAGAATCAGACCTGATTGCATTAAAGTCCCCTAATACGCACCATATTCCATCCAAATTTGTTTTTAATAACTCCTTTATATCTTGCCACAACCTCCTCTTACCATTAACATCACAATGGGAATAAGCATTAACAATGTTTAACTTCAGACCTACCCCCCCCCCCCCCCCCCCCCAAAAAAAATTCCCTTTCACACCAATGAAATTATTACTTATAGAGATGTAAACACCTTCTGGAAGACCAAAACAAAGATATATTGCCCCAAACAAAGCCCGAAATACCGACCTACAAGGGAACAACAAATATGAAAATGCAGCAAATAATTCATTTTAGAAATAGATTATGAGCAAAGACCAACTCAAATCAATCATATATGATGGTTCTGCTACACTTGATTACCCTAAAAAATATCATGTGAAAAGTTAAGAATTCAACATTTTTGTCTTTCTTTCCTATGTCATGTTTAGACAGTTAGCTAGTCGAGCACCTACTTATCAAACAACTTCAGCTTGAAAAGGCAATAACAACATATAATTTATAGAGTTCATTGATCTCATAACTATTTATTTAAACCTATATTTTATATCACTAACTCATGGTTTACATTATGAATGACAACTATTTCAAGAACACCAAAAAATTTGAAATATCATTGCCACAAAAAATTTGTTGCTGGTCAAAAGATTAACATTGGCAACACTACAACAACAACGACAACAAATTTATTTCCCTAAGCGACAACATAACAACAACAACAACAATGACAATGGCAACAACAGCGACAACAATGGCAATGACAACAACACTACAACAATAGCGACAACAATGGCAATGACAACAACACTACAACAAACAATGACCTTATATTTTAATTAATAATTGACCTTAGAAAGCGTTTTTTTAGAAAGTACGTTCTTAGGATTTTTGAAATTTTTATTTATTTTAATTATTAATTGACCTTATGTTTCTGATTTTTTTTTAAATCAAAAATCACAAGATGGCAAAGAGTGTGTGTGTGTGTGTGTGGGGGGGGGGGGGGGGGGGGGTGGGGGGGGGGGGGGGGGGGGGGGGGGGGGCGAACGCACGCCCTTGAGCTAACATTGTATACGCATATTAACCACTGGGGTGGTGATCCATCAATGAAATAAACTGCAAAGATAACTATATATTGGTTCCTGGAAAGAATATTATTAATTTTATATTATTTTTATATTATTTTTCAATTAATTATTTAAACACTCAAAATAAATCATTTTTGAATATATTTTTATATTATTTTTCAATTAATTATTTAAACACTCAAAATAAATCATTTTTGAATAAGTTTTTGCACATAATTTATTCATACATTCAAAATATTATTTTCACAAAAATAACAAAAAAAAATATTATTATTTGATTAATTTTAATTATTTTAAAGAATTTTAAACAATAATAATATTTGATTAATTTCTTTAAAATATTATTATTTGATTAATTTCTTTAAAATATTTTAAATAATTTTAAATCATAATAATATTTGATTAATTTCTATAAAATATTATTATTTTATTAATTTCTTTAAAATATTTTAAATAATTTTAAATCATAATAATATTTGATTAATTTTAAATATTTAAATAATTTTAAAGAAAAAATTTGATTAATTTCTTTAGAATATTTTAAATTGATCAAATAATAGAATTTTTTTAAAGAAAATATTTGATTAATTTCTTTATAATATTTGATTAATTTCCTTGATTAATGTCTTTAAAATATTTTAAAGAATTTTAAATAATAATAATATTTGATTATTTTTAAATATTTTAAAGAATTTTAAATAATAATAATATTTGATTAATTTCCTTAAAATATTTGATTAATTTCTTTAAAATATAATAAAGAATTTTAAGGAATATTATTATTTTTAATATTTATTCTTATTTAATATTCAATCAAAGAATTCTTTAAAATATTTTAAAGAAATTAATCTAATATTTTAAAGAAATTAATCAAATATTATTATTATTTAAAATTCTTCAAAATATTTAAAATTAATCAAATAATAATATTTTAAAGGAATTAATCAAATATTATTATTATTTAAAATATTTAAAATTAATCAAACAATAATAATTTTTTGTTATTTTTGTGAAAATAAAACTTTGAATGTATGAATGAATTATGTGCAAATAATTATTCAAAAATAATTTATTTTGAGTCTTTAAATAATTAATTGAAAAATAATATAAAAATATATTAAAAATAATAATATTCTTTTCAGGAACCTCAAGGGCATGAGTTCGATCTCCCTTTTGTCATTTTTGTGATTCTGAAAGTTATATATATTTTAATTAATAAATGACCTTAGATAACGTTTTTTAAAAAGCGTTTTCTTAAGGCTACCTATAAGAGCGCTTTCTAAGGTTGAGTCTTTAGCAACACTTTTTAAAAGCGCTTTCTAAGGTTACCCTTAAAAAGCGTTTTTTGAGCGATTTTTTTTGAAAACTTATAAGAGCGTTTTTGCATAAAAGTGTTGTGTATGTTGCGCTGTCAAAACTCAACTTTAGCGTAGTGATTAAAGCCACTAACATGCGTTAGCAATGATGTGACAAAGCGCAGAAGAATCTAAAAAGGTGTGAAAGGTGCCCCTTGCAAAAGCAACAGTAATAGTGGTTAGGGGTTGCCCCTCACAAACATACTCTTTTAATTGACATCATTTTCTTTGTGCGTCGGGTGACCCCTCAGAACGCTCAATTTCAAAATTTAAAAACTTGCTCTTCGAAATTTACGAAGGGCATCCCCACACAGTTTTGTTTTTTAATTTTTGTTTTTGTTTTATGCGTTGCGATGGGATAAACCCCAAGCAACATATACATTTAGTGATGGGATTTTTACTGGAAAATTACCTATGCCGAAACAAGCTTTTTCTTGTAGTGAGTATGATACAAAAACTCATTTATAAATTAGTGTCGTACCTCGAAAAATACGATCCTCGTGAATGCGGTCGCGGCTGGGCTGACTTAAGAGTCGCCACCTAATTTTAATTTATTCCCAAAGAGGGAAAGGGAAAATATAGATAAAACCCGGGAAGAAAGGATAAAGACAATGTCGTCGGAACCATTGTCTGGGTTCGGAAGTCGGTTATGCAGGGGGAAGGTATTAGCACCCCCTACATCCATCGTACTCGATGGGAACCTTCTAAGTTGTCACGCGCGAAAGGATGTCTATGCCTAATGAGTTCACTTGCTAGAAGAGGAAAAAGATTTAAATTTTATTATCTTTCTTTAGGAGTCGAATTGCACTAAAGACTATGGGTAGTTTATTCCGAACCAACAATCCAAGCGTCTTGCGACGAAATAATCGGAGCGAATAACGAGAGCTCATAATCCTCCTTTCTACCACTTAAGGCTCATGGCGTACAATGTTTCTCATATTATTAAAGTATTTTATTACCTAAGACCACTTGACGTTGGATCAAGGGTTTGGATTTAAAAGAACCATCTTGGTAGGTCGATTGCGGGGCATAAAGCGATCGCGAAGGGTGAGTGCAAAATGGAGGTTAAAGGTTAATTAAATACGCGGAATCTAATCTTAGTCCTAAGCTAACACGGAGCCGTTGGAGCTCGAATTAAACCGAAAGCGTCGAAATTTAGCTCTTTAACTGTCTTAGAATCGATTCAAATTTAGAATCATTCTATGAGAAGTCGAGCGTTACTCTATAATCAAATAATTATTTAAATAAAAGAAATGCGATAAAAAATACAATTGGTCTCATATTGATCTAAATGACACCGATTTGTCGAAATCGAACATTTAGATCGTTTGTTATATCATCGACCATAAAAAAATAAAGTCGAAATAATAATAAAACAAGAATTTGGCCTCATATTTAATTTAAATAACGCCGATTTATTTGAAATCGAATATTTAAATATTTATTCATCGGCCAAAATAAAATAAATTGAGATAATGAGAAATAAAAAGGAAAATAAACGTGTGGCCTCAAATTAGGGGATAACGTCGATTTATTAGAAATCGAATATCACCATTTATCATTGGCCGAATAAATAATAAAGTCGATAAATAATAACGGATCTAAAATTAATTAGAAACCATAAAATAATAGAAAACGGTCTCATATCAATTTGGACAATGTCGCAAAAGTGGAATGTCACAAATTGGATAATAATATCATAGACCAAATAAAAATGCGAAATAAATCGATGAATCGATAAATAAATAGAAAATAGAAAAATGACCTCAAATCGGTTTAGATAACGTCGCTTAATGGAATATCGATAAACCGTATTTTTATCATAGGCCCATTAAATAATATAAATAATAAAATGAGTATAAAAATACTTATGAATTAATATAAACAAAAATGGTCTCATAACGATTCCGATAACGTCAGTAAATACCGAATATCAAGAAAACGCGGTTATATCATAGACCATATAATAATAAAATTAATAAAAAACAAAGATGGATCAAGAAAAACTAATATAAGAGCTCACTATCATATCAAAAAATCTAAGAAAGAAAAAAAACAATTGAAATGCAAGGGTGTCACATTTATGTCTCTAGTGTAAATAGAAAACAGGTCCAAACCATGGCTTACCCAAGCTCAACAATAAACATAATCAGTAAATAATAATAATAATAATAATAATAATAATAAAACAAATAAAAAAATAAGAGGGAGAGTGAATGCATCGTTCCTCTTAAAAGAAGAACAAGTCATTAACAATTGAAATGTGGAGAAAATTTAGTAGACCAAGTCATTAACAACCATAATAATAAATAATAAATAAGAAAATAAGAAGAAAAAAAACGCAAAGTTCCTCTTAAAAGAAGAACAAACACACGCTTATCACTTCAAAGAAAAAATAAAACGCAAAAAGAAGAAAATCCCACCCCCAAATGCCTTCTGCGGCGGCAGAAGAAAAGTTCACAGCGGAAACTCTCGGTTCTCTCAACTCACGCTGTTACGATTCACTCAATCTCGCCTGTCTCAGATTTGCTCGCAGTCACTCGGTGCTTTGGGTCTCTCACGGTTTGAGGATTTCGCGATTTGTGCGAATCAAAAGGGGTGTGCGGTTTACGGGTTCGGCGATTTGTGTTGAAAGAGTTGTGGGTTTAAAAGAGGTAAATGGTTGTTTATGGTTTAGTTTTTTTTGTGTTTTGAAAGTTTTATGAAGATGCAGTGGTAATGGTTTGACATAAGTTTGGGATTTGCTTGGTATATGGAGAAATGTTAAAGATTATTTGGTTTTGAAAGTGTTGTTGATGAGGTGATAAACAGAGGTAATGTGTTGTTTGAAGGTTTAAAAGGAGATGAGTTTCTTTTGTTCATGGAAAGTAGAAATATGGTTTGAAGGTCTGTGTATGAAGGATGATGGTGGCGGTGAGGAAAGTTTTGGGGGAAAGATTAAGATTAAAAAAAATGTTTATATTTTCCTGCTAGTTTCCTCCCCTTTCTGCAAAATGAAAGTCCTCTTAAATAGAGATGTCGAAGGGTGTTGTGGGCATTTGATAGTGAAATTGGAATGGGATAATGTGATTCACGATGAGCTGTGATTCTATTTTTCAGATGAAAAAATCGTTACTGCGTGATGCGAGAATGGTGGGTGTGGGAGTGCATTGTTGCATTAATTTTTGTCTTGTTTTGTGAGGTCTGTAATATCCTATTGTAGCTAAAAAAATGTGGTGTTTTACTGATAATAATAAAAAGTGGGGTCACTTGGTTTATTATGTGAGTTGGTAGGTTGTGAACTTTTATTTATTTTGGAATTGAAACAACAAAGATAATTGACAAAAGTTATAAGGCAATAGTAACAAATAATAATAATAATAATATAAATAATAATAATAGAAAAATATAATAATAGTAAAAAGAAATAATAATAAAGGGAATGATACTGATAATAAAATAAAAGAATGAAAATAGTGAAAATAATTATAACACAGTAATAATAAAATAAAAGTAACGATGGCTTTTTAGAAACCCTTTTTTTTTTATATAGAAGAAAGGAACTTATGAATTGATAACTTATATAAAAAACAATTTTTGTGTAATAATGCTAATAATAAAAATAATAGTTGTGACAATGATAATAATAACAATATTTTTTAGTAATGGGCTTAGAAAAAGATAGTAAACCAATGGGCTTAAAGAATAGAATGTAAAAAATGTAAATTATGAATGATTTTTTTTATAAAAAAAAATAAACGAAGACAATGAAATGAATTACAAAACGAAAGGCAGTCCTCGCCTAACACAATGCCCTTTCTGAATCTGATCTCTCACACAGACCAAAAATAAATGACATATACATATTTTTTGAATTTTCCAGACATCGGACAGAAAAATAAAGTAATACATATTTTTGGATTTTTAAATATTAGATAGAAAAAACTGGTACACACTTTGTTAGACAGAGAAATAAAACATATTTTGATCGAATTTTTGAATGTGATTAAACAGAAAATAAAAAGTGCAGGTAAGACAAATTTGGGGTACGACAATTAGGACCTAAAACTTTTTAAGAATAACAATTGTTGGCTTGATTATCAATAATTCGAAGGATTTGTGATTGATTGTTGAAGCTCTTTTAATATAAGCGGTAGGATGACATATATAATCAAAGAAAAATTAAAGTTACTCATACAAAGACTCAAGTGGTGGAACAAGCAAGTATTTGGCTGGGAAGACTTGAAGATTGAACCAACTGTTGAGGAACTCAATGATCCAAATGAGTTAGTGAAAAATTAAACATCAACACTGAATGTGTGGTTCAACGCAAAAAGGTAACATCATCATTTCACAAAAATTACAACACAAAGAGAGCTTAATTAAATAGAAACTCTAAGTCAAATGGATGAAAAAGGAAGATTCTAAAAATAGATTTTCCATGGGATTCTAAAGTATCAATGTCACCAAAATCAATTTCTATCATTACAAAAGGACGAATTGTTACAAAAAGACGTGGATGAAATATAACAATAAGAAAAAAATCACTTCCAAAATAAGTACAAAGGATATAAATTTAAGATACTAGTTTCAGAAGGGGTGGAGTTCAATCAACTAAAAATGTTGAAGATTCGGCGACATTTAAGGCAAAATTTCCAGAAGATATAATCAAAGAGACGATATGAAACTATGCCTGGACAGATACAACTTAAACTTATTAAGGAAGTGTTGAGACATTGTAAAAGAGTATATCATCGCTATTATTCTAAATTTCATTCCAATGTTGTATCACTAAAGGAAATTAGCTCATATTTTCTTACCCTAATACTAAAAAACAAAAGAACGATCATCCCTAAAAAATTGGTGATTTCAGAACAATTTGCTTCACTGACTGCCTATATAAGATTATAAAAAGATTGTTGACAACAAGAATTAGGAAGATCATTGGTAAGTTAATCTTTCATTGTCAAACATTGTTTGTACCTAAAAGGCATAAGCTCGATGGTATGGTGGTGGTGGACTAAATTATAAATTTGACTATAATAAGAAAAGATAAGTGTCTTTCGATAAAAAAAGTGACCTCTTAAAGGCATAGTGGTGTGTGGATTAGTACTAATTAAAAGTATTTGATAGGAAAAACGGGCTTTGTGCGTAAATGGATTAAATGGACGAGGTGTTTCATTTTATCTAGATATATGTCAATTCAAGTTAATAGCATCCTAACTAGTGAATTTAAAGTGGGTTGAGAATTGCGCCAGGGAAATCCTATGGTACCTTTTTTTATTGTAGTTGAAGGTTTAGCTAAATTAATAGAAAGAGAAACTCATCTTAAAGACCTTGAGAACATCCCAAATTGTGGGAATTTAGTGATTTCTTAATCCTTAAGTTTTAGTCTCTTTTTACCATATGAGTCTAATGATGTGACAACATTGATTCCTTAAATTTAAGGAATGGAGTTTGATGAAGAAATCTCAAAACTTGAGAGCTTAACATTAAATATTATTATTATTTTTAGAAAATTTAATTGAAATAGTAATGCAAGGTGGTTGGCAATTGTAGTGAAAATTAAATAATATAAATCGATGGGTTAAATATATGTTGCTTATTATAATTATTAATTACCATTGAAGTCAAAAATTCTAAAATTGCTTAAATGTAGTGTGACAGTTTGAATCCATTAAATATGACATAAGCGATCAAAGGATGTTCTCTCATTAAAGATGCTATAATGATTATCAAATTTCATATGTTCTAAACTAATACTCGCAAATGACAACATCTTTATGGGCATTGGAAAGTTAGAGGAGCTTTGGAGCATTAAAACTAGGGGTGGCAAACGGGCATGCCTGCCCCGTTTAGACCCGTCCCGCAAAAGTCCGCAAAAAGAAGATTTTACCCCGCACCCCCCCACTTATACCCGTACCCCCACATTTTTTAAAAAATGCCCATTTTAACCTTAGATTATTTTATTATATTATTATTTTATTATTTTTTTTTTACCATTTGTGTCAGACCGTACGGTTAAAGTAAAAATTTGTCCAAAAATATACGTTCCGGAAGACTTTGGTAATAAGTTCCGGTACGTAAATTAACATACCGGAAGACTTAATGTAAGTCTTCCGGTATTATGCTGTTTGTACACCGGAAGACTTAATAAAAGTGTTCCGGGACGGAAGACTTTTATTAACTCTTCCGGTAGTAATGAATATGTGTACCGGAAGACTTTATGTAAGTGTTCCGGTATTGTAAGAGCACAATACCGGAAGACTTTCATAAAGTCTTCCGGTTTGATTTTTTAATAAAAAAAATTAAATTTCCGGAAGACTTTCTTGAAGTCTTCCGGTACACACAAAACCATTCCGGAAGACTTCATCAAAGTCTTTCGGTAGGCAATTTTTAAAACAACATTCCGGAAGACTTTGATGAAGTCTTTCGGTAGTCATTTAAACCATTCCGGAAGACTTTCACAAACTCTTCCGGTACAAAATTTTACATTCCGGAAGACTTACTTGTAGTCTTCCGGTAAACACGTGTGAAAATCAAAAAAATTTTTCTCTCTCTAACTTTTGGACGAACGGTAAAAATGGAAAGTGAATTTGAATTAGTAACTATTTATATGAGGGCATTTTGGTCAAAAAAAAATTGCTGGGGGGTACAGGTATAATTGGGGGGGTGTGGGGTAAACTCTTCCCGCAAAAAAACGAGGCGGGGCGGGGCGGTCAAAGGTAGTGTTGCGGGCTCATTTTCTAGGCCCGCCCCATTTAATGATGGGCATGCGGGCATGCCCGTTATTCATTTTAAAAGAAAAAAAATTCACTCATGATATAATTAAAAAAAAAACTCATAAATCCTAATACTACCAATAATAATAAAATACTATTATTATCCTACATTCAATAATTAAATTTAACAAACCTTAAATATTACAAATTCAACATAAGTTCAACAACACAAATTCATCAAAAATTAAAGTTTTACACCACAATTTCAACAAATGATAGAAAATAAGTTTAATCTAACATCAAAGTCTCCAAATTCTCTATAACCAAAAAAGATGCACTATGGACTTTATGATCATGGGCCATAAATTGATATTATGTGTTTTAAACTCATACTCGCGGGCTACCCGCACCCGCACCGCGCCCGCCCCATTTTTTTGCGGTGCAGGGTGGGGCGTACATACTTACATATACGGGCTCAATATTTAGGCTCGGCCCGCAAAAAATGACGGGTAAAACGGGCTTTTCCTGCGGGCCGGGCCCGTTTTGCCACCCCTAATTAAAACCATCCTTATAAGTTTCGAGCTTATACCAGGCTTAAAGATTAATTTCTCCAAAGAAAACTCTACATAATTAATCTTGATCATAACTTTCTCAAAACAACTTCAACTTTCTTTCGTGCAACATTTAACTTATTCCCTTTAGTTTTTTTTGTAAGCGAGAATAGATTAAAGGAGTACTAGTGGTACTCAAACTGATTACAAACAAGGAACCAAAAATGATCCCGCCAAAAAAGGAGAAATCAAAACCATTTACATATTACTCAAAATAACATAAAGGAGGATTACAATATTCTTAAAAGTTACAATTGAGACTATTGATTTCTCTGATAAAGGATCATCTCCAAAGCAAGAATTTGATGTTCCGTAACATATCTGACACATTAAAGTTAATGTCATTAAAAACTATAACATTTCTTGTCTTCCATATTACCCAACAAATAATCAACCAAACACTTCCTACTTGATTCTTCTTCACCTTTAACTTTGAAAAGAAATGTATCCACAATATAAAATCCATTCTCAAATCATCAACATGATCCAAAGTCAAACCCAACTAATTAGCCATATTAGACCATATGACTTTAGAGATGGAACAATTAAGAAGACGATGTTTTAAGGATTCCAAAACAGATTTGCAGTACACACACAAATTATTAGGAATAACAACGATAACACATCTAATTAATTGATCCTTCGATGGTAGCATGTCCAAAAAGCACGTCCAACCGAACACTCTAACTCTATATGGAACCGATGATTTCCATAAAACGGGAAAAGCATAAACATTAGGAACAACCCCTGTAATTGAATCTGCAGTAGAATCTACTGTAGCCCTCAGTTGACTCATGATTGTGTATCCAGAATTAGCCATGTACCCGCCATAAGGATTCAGACTCCACTCGACCTCATCCTTCCCAAACCTGCTAGGCTGACGGACCATTAGAAACAACCTGAGATTCTGCATTCTGCGCACCACACCTGCAGAATTAATGTTCTTGCAACCAAAAACACCCAAAATCCACTTATCATTAATCCAACACCTCATTCTCGATATTGACTCCTCCTTCATATTACTTAAACTATAAAGATCCGGAAAAACAATTCCCAAGGACACTTCTCCAATCCAAACCGCATGCCAAAATGAATTAGACGAACCAATTACCAACTTTAAATTGTATAATTGAGGAAAGAAAACACTATTTAACCTTTTTTCCGTAGATAAAATGTCTTTCCACCACGTTGATCCGACAACATTTTGACGGAAGCAATCTGGATATAAAACCTGCGAACAAATGTTCTCGTACCTCGCCTTTAATATGTTAATCCACAACGTGTCTTTATCCTCAATTATTCTCCATCTCCATATCAATAACAAATAATTGTTGAATTTTCCCAAAGAAAGTTGTTATGAATCCTCGTGACTTATCTACAAATCACAATTGCCACTTTATAAAAAGAAAGAAGAAAATTCGATAAACTACACCAAATCGATTTCAATAGAGTCATCTTTCCTCCAAGATTCAACGGTCTTCCTTTCCAATTAATAAGTCGCGATTCTCCTAAGATTAATTCCATTTGGAGCCAACCTACGAAGATGTGCCACTTGTTACCGGTCATTGACAATTTAGAGAAAATTGCATCATGGAAAGGAAAATATTAATCTACAAGGACGACGACAAAGTCATTATGTCCTCAGTAGCATCCCTTTATTCTCTTTATCATTTTAAGGCACCAATTGCAATAATAATTAATATCAAATTTAACATTTACACAATTTTTTTATAACTTTTCATATTATTTTTATCCAAACAATAAATTTTATCTATTTTATCTAAATTATTTGAAAATTTCTCCAAAGTCCAAACCTTACATTTTATCGATAAAATAGTAAGATGTCTTATCCAAACACTATAAGAGTGTGTTTGGATGGAGTAATTGAGAATTTTCAAGGAATTCAAAATTATAGGTAATTCAAATGATTCAATTAGAATCCATTCAATTTCAAATTATTTTGTTTGGATAGAGTATTAAAATGATTCATTTTTAAAAATTAAGGTGATTTTCAGAATTTTGAAAACTTTTGGGTCAAATTTAAAATATGAAAAATAGGGACTAATTTACAATTTTGAAAAATTGAAGGACCAATTTATAAAATTTGAAAATTACTAGGGACTTATTGGTAATTTTTAAAAATTTTGGGGATGAATTTGAAAATTTCATAAAATACGAGGATCATCTTGCAAAGTTTGTGATATAATAATAGACAATTTAACATTCATATCATATAGAGTGACGAAGCAATTTGAAATTTTTTACTTTTTGATGTCATTTTAAATTCCTTAAATTTAACATGAATAAAATACTCCATAAATTTGCATCAGTTTAACAATTCTCCATATTTCTATCCAAACATTAGATTTTGGTAAGTCATTTCAAATTCCCTCAGAAAATTACTTTTCCTCATTAAAATGCTTTATCCAAATACACCCTAAAAGTGTGTTTGGATGAGGTAATTGAGAATCGTTAAGAAATTCAAAATTATAAGTAATTCAAATGATTCAATTAGAATCCATTCAATTTTAAATTATATTGTTTGGATAGAGTATTAAAATGATTTATTGTAAAAAAACTTGTGGCAATTTTCATAATTTTTAATTTTTTTGGGTCAAATCTAAAATATGAAAAATAGGGATCAATTTGTAATTTTTGAAAATTTGAAAATTATTAAGGGCTTATTTGTAATTTTTTGAAAAAATTACTTTCCCTCGTTAAAATGTTTCATCCAAACACACCCTAAGAGTGTGTTTGGATGAGGTAATTGAGAATTTTTAAGGAATTTAAAATTCTAGGTAATTCAAATGATTCAATTAGAATCTATTCAATTTTAAATTCTTTTGTTTGGATAGACTATTAAAATGATTCACGGTAAAAGATTTGGGGTCATTTTTATCATTTTTAAAATTTTTGGGTCAAATTTAAAATATGAAAAAATAGGGACCAATTAGCAATTTTTGAAAATTTAAAGGATCAATTTATTAAATTTGAAAATTATTAGGGACTCATTTGCAATTTTTTAAAATTTTAGGGATGAATTTGATATTTTCATAAAATATGAGGACCATCTTACAAAATTTGAAAATTTAATAATAAACAATTTAACATTTATATTATATAACTAGTAGATGACACGTGCGTCCGCACGGGCGCGCGCGTTGCCGCGCGTTATTAGTTAATTAATTTAAAAAATGTATTTTTATTGTTTGTTTAGATTTTATATGATTGATAGTGTCTCATGTTATAATTTTATTTTAGGAGTAAGAATTCAATACGCAATAAGAGAAAAAACTATGTTTTTTTCGCCTGAATCTAACTGGCAGTGTCTCGTGTTATAATCTCATATCTTAGATTATTCGATAAGATTTGATTGTTGCTGATATATAATTGATATTATAAAATCACTAATAACTAAAAATATTTATAATAAAAAATTATGTAACAAATCACCTAACATGTTAAATCCAATATATTTAATAACTATAAATATATACAAATATCAATAATAATTATAAATATTTACAAATATTTGATTGATAAAAGAAAAAAGTATTGTGGTGATAATGACTCGTGTAAATAGTAAATTTCAGTGAAAAAAATGATATTATTTCTTTAGAGTGTTGATACATACTATAGACGGGTAAGTTCATTAGTTTATAGTTTATTCGATAAATATTAAATAAAATAAAATTCAAAACATAATATTTTGTATAACTAATATTAAATAGTAATATTACTTATATAATATATATATATATATATATATATATATATATATATATATATATATATATATATATATATATATATATATATATATATATATATATATATATATATATATATATATATATATATATATATATATATATATATATTATGATATTATCTTATCATATTATAACAAAATATTAAATCAAGTTGTCATTTAAATGAAATTAAACATCTTAAATAATATTATTGTAAATCAATAGTGTATTTATTGGTCTTTATTTTTAATAGTATTTCTGAAACAATCTATCATCCCTATTTAATTCTCCAAAATATTCCATTGCTTTTAATTTTAATATAAATACAACAAATTTTGAATCAATAGGATTAAGGAAACTAAAATTAATCCAAAAATAATACTTTAATATATATTTATAATTAATAAAACTCTTGCCCAAAAGTAAAAGAAAATTTTAATTTAAAATACAAATTAATGCAAATTATTTAACCATATTTGATGTGACTACAAAATGTAAGCGCATATAATTTTTAATTAAAAGATTTAATTAATATATTTTTAATTTGCAAACAAAATAATCATATATTTAATATGTTATAAATTGAATACACAATTAATGCTAATTTCGAGATAATAAAAGGAGTTTTGGACAAAAAAATCACTTCTATTATAAAAAAAAAAAAAATCATTTTTATAATTCTATTTCGAAAATAGAAAACAAACTCATAATAATAGTAAGTATATAAAAAATAATTCAAGATTACAATTTATTTGAAATTCCTCAATTATTTTTTCTTTTTTATAAATAAAATATTCAATTGCTTTTCTTTTTATTAGTACTACTTGAATAAATAAGATTAAGTATGAGCATAGCAAATTAAATTGCAGTTCCCTACAAACAAACAGACTGAATTGGCATAGCATAGCAAATTAAATTGCAACTGAATTGGCATAGCATAACAAATTAAATTGCAACTTTGAATTACATATATGGTGTAAAATATAACCACACTTAGTTAGCCATTTCTTAAATAAAAAATTGAAGTATGATTAGTCACATTTGTAAGCCATTAACTAAAGATTATGGTCTCCTGTTATTTTGTGATTTCAAGTTCATTCAACTATAACTGCTTACAAATATATCAATAATAAAACATAACTATAGTCAATAGCAGCAATAATAGTTCATAATTGAAAATCTTCAACTTGTTATACTATTTTTTAGCAGACTGTATTGGACCCTCTCAGGCAATGTTTTGTTTAGAATTAAGGCATATGTGCGGTTTGCAATTACAATCCTTGCTCCTTTCTCTTTTGCACCTTAAGCAACTGCCATAGCAGCACCTCCAGCACCAATAACAACAATCAGCTTACCAGCTAATGGAGAAGTAGTTATGCCACTACCATTATGTTTACCTGCCAAAAAAATTGATTCAAACAATCGCATCTCAGAAGACAAGTTACCTACAACAGTAAATGTCTAGTTTTCGATTTTAGGTACGATACGACACCTATCTCGTAGCCAGGGCCGACCCAAGACATTTCGAGGCTTAAGACGAAACTTAATATTATATATTTTTTATATAATAATTTATTTTTTAAATTTAGAATGTAAAATCATTATATTACTAAAAACAATTTCAGTTAATATTTTCTTTATAATTGATAATAAAATATTCATCTAAACAATCATCTCATCATTAAAAAATTATAATAGAAAATATATTATCAAAATTTCTATAAAAAAAATTTAAATATCAAGTTTTCAAGATTTTTTTTTTTAGAAGTTTGTTCTATAAGTGTGATTTTTAAGCTAACAATTATATTTATCATATTAAATGGAGGTTATTATTATATATTTTAAATATGTCTAATTTTTTAATTGACATAAAATAATAATTATTTTTTTTGAAAAACTAATTAATTAAAATTATATAAATAAAAAATATATAAAAATTTGAGGCCCTAGGCGGTAGCCTTGGTGGCCTACCCTAGGGTCAGCCCTGTTCGTAGCCCCTCCTCGATAGCAGAAATAGGCCCACATAATCAGTGTTATACCCAATCAACTTCCCATTGCTGGTCTTCTTATAACTAATTTTACAGCACCTATTAAGTGCATAGCCAAAATAAATTAATAACGAAACACCTTAGCCAGTGGATCGACCTCGTCGCAACACTTAAGGGCAACCTTTACAATTTACTAACAATGAAGTCAAATGCAATAATGAAGCCACCATTGAACTTTCAACATTCTATTATTTCCTGTTTGATTAAAAATATATATAATAAGTTCAAATCTAGTTTCCTCCGTCGTTCTTCCTGCATGTCAATTTTTTACTCAATATTTAACTAAATGATGTTTGATTGATTAAGAAATATACAATATTTTATAATACGCGGATCGACATTGAACATGAACATGCTACGCTCAACTTCATAGCTCCAACAACCACAACTTTATATTGTTAGGAAAAGCAAGTCTTCTAGAGTCTCAGAACCATAAAGAAAGAATAATATCTAGTTCTCTGGGAACATTATCATAGAAACACTCAAAAGATCCATAGAATGCTAAAGTAGCCAAATAAATTAAATTGTTAGTAGTATAAGTGTTGATGCACCCATGTCATATTGGTCTAGTAATACAATAGTCATAGAATAATTAGATATACATCTCCTAGCTAGATTAATACCTTAGAAGAGAATGATCCTCACAACTCTAGGCTCTATACCATTTTGTAACAACATAGTCCTGCAAGATGCATCACAAATGATTGCATAAGCATACAAATAAAATCATTCTTGGGAGAATAAATGATACTGCATACCATCCAAAATATTGATGTTGGAGTATCATTAAATGACAAAATCATTTTCTTTTCAGCATCAAAATCAATATCCTATAAAATAAGCATAAACATGAAGACACAGTTAGTGTTACTGTCATGAAGCCTCAATACATGAGAAATGAACTTTGCACTGCATTTCCAATTCCTATAAGCCAATGTGTCCCTTATGAAGCCTCAATATAAATGCCACCTTAAATGATAGTTTTCCAAAATGACTGGCAATATTTATGCCGGATTAAATTAAAAATGCCATGATTATTGAGATTGCTCGAAACTATCATATAAACACCATAAGCCGCATTGGTAGAGTAATAAATAAATAAAACAAAAATGTTGTAGGTTTGCAAAGATGTAGATAATAGATATTTGGGATACAATTTTAAAACTTCATCAATTTGGGATACAATTTTAGAACTTTTCGAAGCCCAATCAAGACTTCAGAACAATTTGGGAGAACAATAAAATGCAGGTACATAACTTCATCAATTTATAATAGTAACATAGTAATAATATAATTCTGCACTTTACACTTTAAAGTACACCCCTCATTATAAAGAAGTCAAATTATATGAGTGATACACACCTCACGACTGTTCACGACACCATTCTCTACTTTTTCGAAGAAAATTTGCACTTCCACCATCATTTTCTGCCCCAGAAAAAGCAGAAACCCTGCAAAGTTCCAAAGATGAAAGTAGTTTTGTGTTATCCAAGAGTGTGTCTTGTGTTCCTTACTCTCAGTGCAACTGCTTGCATTTTTGTTTCACATGCCGATGCAATCACTATTTTCTGCAACCAACACACAAAGATCACCAAACCAAGGATCACATCATAGCTGTAATTACAACATCGAGAATTGAGGTTAACTGTGTTGCTCTGAAGTCAAATTTACTACAAAAACTGACACCAAGTCGATCTAGATGTTGAATCACAATAACAAAGAAAGTGATGAAAGTAAATTAGTTGATGGATCTATAAACAAAAACAAACTCTAAGGGACATAAATCAGCTTCAGCAACAAAATCCCCCAAACCAATAGGAATAATAGCAACTTCAGTCCCACTTGCTATCATCAAAAGTGCTACCTACATCAACATGTTTTTCATTATAGTGAAATATCAAAAGGGGGAAAACTGTATGATTATAATATTATGTTTATTCATATGAATTGGGCATGATAAGATTCAAATGTGGAAATATCCAAGTCAAATCTAAATGGGTTATATTAGAAACTTACAGTTCCTGATATCTTAGAAATCTCTCCAAGTATTTCATACAACAATGATGATTTCCCAGCTCCAATTGGCCCACAAACTGCAATTTTATGTCTCCATTTGATTTCTAAACTCACATTTGTTAAAGTTGGAGAGACAGATTCATGATCCCAACAAAACTGTCATGTAAATGTTCTAATTGAACATGAGAAAAATACAATACCGATAGCATTGCTTGAAAGCTAAAGGAACCATGTCATGACGATCAGTGAATGAAAAGTGATAAGGGGCTATAGGAGTTCCAAAAGGCACCAAATCAAATCATTATATTCTATAAAATGAAAGTTGGAACAAAATAAATTGCTTGAAAGTTGAAACAAAATAAATTTTAAATCGTGTTCATATAGCAATTGAAAGTGAAGTATAAATAAGTAAAATGAAATAGAATAATATGAAATGAGCCAGACAAAGTGAACCTATTAAAAACATATTGTGAATCACAAATTCAAAAACATAGTATACCCATCTTTTGAATGTTGTGTTCCATCAAAATTGGAGTTCAATATCTTATCCATTATGCCTTGCAACACAAGATGAGAGCCCAAAAGATCGGTAGCAAGGAAATGTCATTTGCTGCATGAACTTAAATAAAATAAATTAATCAGCTACTTGAAAGAAAAAAAATGCAAATATCTTATAAAAATCCCCCAAACACACTTTAAGATGCATTGCCCCAGTCTTTACTTTTTACTCCCACCAAACAATCGCCAAACTCCACCAAAACGCTACCTCTAAGCAGTTGTAGCATGCTCCATCTCCTGATCCATACACAAATGTTCCTCAAATGTTCCATCAAGGACGTATTCTATAGCACTTATTATTTTTATCTAATGGAAATAAAATGAGGCAGAAAAAACAAAGTAAGAAAGGAAAAGGCAGAAAAAACAAAGTATGAAAAGTGTAAAACTTATTAGCATAGCAACTATAAATCTAACAGCATGAGCATACCTTTCTCTAAGTTGAGCAATGTATAAAACAAAGAAACTGAAAATATACAAAAACAAAAACAGATTAAGAAAATTCATTAGAAATGAAACACACAACAAATCTATTTTGAACAGTGAATGAGAACTCAACAGAATTTTATTAAACACCTGGTGGGTATAAATTGAAAGAGGAAGGAAAAAGTAAGGTATAGTTGGAAAAGAAACCCTAAAATCTACACATATAAATCCCAATCAACATAAACACAAAATCTGACAACAAAATGGATTGTATGAACTACAATGATACAAATTTGAAAGAGTAAAAAGGAAACTTTTTACCGTAGTGACGGTCGGAGAAGAACCATTGGTCGACGGCGATATCGCTCGAAACAAAAATGTAGGTGGTTCATTAGAAAGTCATTGATATGAGGAATACAAAAATGGTTTTGATATTTTCATTTGAGGATGCGGTAGCTAGAGACATGGGTGGCAACTCTAGGGTTTAAGGGGAAAGGGAGACGAGAAGAGAGAAAATAAGAGAGAAATATTTGAGAGAGAGAAACATTTGAGATGAAAATATCAAACGTACAGGAAAAATGATGAAAAGAGAGGGAAACAATGAATCAATTAAGACCAATAGATGATTGACATGTGGAAGAATGGAATGATATTAGGCTTTGTCCAATTCTGAATTACTTGTTTACTAAAAAGTCATTTTCTTAAGGATAAAATAAAAATTTGAAAAGGGTATAATTGTAAGAATGGTGACACTTAATAATAATGGATAGGTAGTTGAAGTGATGAATCAAGTTGAGATTATTTACTTTTTAGTATCATTTTAAATTTTTTAAATTTAACATGAATAAAATATTTTATAAATTTACATCATTTTAATAGTTATTTATATTTTTTATCCAAACAATAAATTGTGATCAAATCATTTTAAATTTTCTAAAAAATATTATTTTGCCTCATTAAAATACTTCATCCAAATTCCAAACTCACCCTAGATATTTTTAGATACTAAAAAGTATAGGATTTGTAATTCATCTTTGCTATTATTTTCAAATATTTGGTTTTGTCTCGTACTTTTCTATTATTTTCCTTTCTCTTTCATTAGCTGATTAGCCTGCCGACACTCGAGGTTAAAGTTTATCAAACACTAGTAAAGAAATCTGTGTCCTTTCAGCTGCGTAAATCAGAGAAATCTGTGTTCATTCTTTGTTCATAACTAAATAATACGATGATGTCACAAATTTAGTGTAATTCCAGTCACAGATTCCTCTATTATTGCAGCACTTTAACAAAAAAAAGCTGGAAGCACAATTAACCAACATTTTTAAATTTTATTAATTAACCATTAAATTTAAATATTCAAATACACGTTATATTTATCACAATTTAAACTCAAATATATATTTATAAAAACAGGATTAATAACCATAATCCCCTACCAACCTAGATTTACTAATTAAAAAACAACACACATACATTATGCAACTAAATTATTGTAATCTAAGCAGATGAAAGAGAAGGGTTTTTTGTATTCAATTTAAGTTTCCTTATTCTTAAAAAATCGCAATCCAAACCGCAACCGCACTGTGGAGAAACAAAGAAACTATCTAACGGAAAAGAAGCAGTAGCGACTCCAACAGAGAAATCAAGATCATCGCCTTTTCTAACAACTTCAAGTATGTTGACCCAGAAGAATAGCACTTTGACGCTTATACCCCTGAGATCTGTAAGTTTGTTATCGGTTATGCGACCGGTGATTGTTGAATTGTAACTCAATTGATAGGAGCCTTGTAAGGAGAATCTGCAGGAACCGTTCAGATCGGCGCGGAAATTGCCACTTGATTTGTTGAGTTTGTAACCGGTTACGCCTTGTGGGAGGATTCCTTCCGGGAAATTGAAGTTTCGTAGAGCTTCGTAGGCGGTTGGTGCGGAGGTGACGGTTAGCGCCGCCGTTAGGAGGAGGAGAGGGACGGCGAGGTTGGTCATACGGTGCGGTGCGGTGTTGTGTGGCGCGGTTTGTTGGGAATGGAATTTACAAATGTTTGGGTTTGTTTGGGTTGGGGTGGGGTGGAGAGTTTTTAATTTGTGAGATGGGTTTAAACGACAGCGTTTGAGATGATGAGCAGTGGTTGGTGGGGACAGGAGAGTTGTTCGATGGGTGGACGCTTTGTTGTCGATGTTATGTTTCTGCTGGATGCTTTATGATCTCATCGTTTTCTCTTTCCACCTTACAAAAAGAAGACTCCAATCACGTGTACAGTGTGCAACTATATATCGTCGCAAATATATTAATTCTCCGATCAAAATTATAAATAAATTAACTATTTTTACATTTATTAAAAAAATTAGTTATGCATAATTAATTTTTATAATTTCATGTTAATTTTATATACCATTAGAATAATTTTTTAAATTATATTTCATAAATCAACTATCTTGATAGTACTAGGATCTCTTTGAAGTTTGTAACATAGTTTCTTTATTTGGGCCTTGTACCCTTCCTTTGTAAAAAAAACTTTAAATACTTTTGAATTAAAAAGACATACTAATAATATAAGCAAATTAATTTAAAAATTAATATTAAACAAGATTTGAAGTCATTTTTTCTTATAATAATAACCCATATGCAACAAACAAAACTCTTTTTTATCTTATCTGATCTGAAGAGATCTTTAGTTACATGCAACAAATAGCTTCGACGGTTGATGGAGAATAGAAGTGTATCTGCAAGACACTCTTATAATATAGTGAGAATTAGAGTGAAAATCTGCAAGTACATAAGGTAAGAGAAAGAATGATTCACAATACATAACTCTTTAGTAAAAAAAAGTATTTATAAAGGACTCTCAGCGCTGACCAATGTCTCCATCATGGGCTAGATTCTCAGACCCATAATGGGTGACAATCAAGATCCTACATGATAGTAGGGAAAGACCATCACATGGTTTTCATACTAGGTCAACTGTCCCACGATATCCACAAGGTGAAAGACTCGTTCTCCCCGAAGGGCAAAATGACTTCGTGGAATGAGGGAGACAGTTAGACACGTGGGGGAGCTGCTCAACGACTACATAATATTAAGTCGTTTATTTGGACCTTCCATGACAATACATTGGGTTACGTTGTGCTCGAAGGCCTAATCCAGAATATTTTTTGTATCGTTTATTGTTTTTTATATAAATAGAAAAATAATTAATAAACTTTAAAGACTAATCTAGAAAAACTTGAGTTTTAAGAATTTGTCTCATAACATTTGATTATTTTTTACTTTATTTACAAATATCAAATAACTTTTAATAGGATAGCAATTCTACCATTTATAAAAAATATTTTTTAAAAAAAGAAAATTTTATTAATATTTCTTTTTTATAGAAAAGAGGACTAATGCGCAAAAAGGGTCGCCCGTTCCACCTTGTCCCGTCTAATGTTCACCAAAAAAAGAGCAGGACGGACATGTCCACCAAGTTGAAATGAGCATAAAGGTCTAGTCCGCCCCACCAAGGTAACGGGTTGGTGGCCGGCAGGCAAGATTAAAAAGTTTTTTTTTTACATTTCAATAAAAAACATTAAACAAACATTTAGAAAACATAAATGACAAAAGACTAAAACCATCAAATATTAATCCTTAATCATTTTTAAAACTATCATGTCATATATCTATGATTAATTTTGTTGCATTCTGTTTTGTGATTTAGAAAATAAATTATTATGTCATTTAATTAAGATGATATTAAACCAATATGATTGACTTTCATGTATTTGATTATTTATCCGTTATAAGATAACAAGTACATGTTTCCATACGAAGATGCCTTAAAGGGGATGTGGCTTCCATTGCATCTTTGGTTATTTGGAAGGTGTAACTAAATTGATTTATGACTAGAAACAAGTTATGTAATCAATTTTGGTATTGGTTTTTTGGAAGATGCCTTAAAAAGTGTTTATTTCATAGGTGCGACGGGCTTTGGCGGGCGGCGGATTTTGGCAGGACGAGCTTTGGCGGGTGATGGTCTTTAGTCGAGCGAGCTTTGATGGACAGCAGGCTCAAAATCCCAGCCCAACCCGCCATTTTTTGGCGGGTGAGTCGTCGGGCCGACATGCCACGACCCATTTTGCCACCCCTACCCAAGACTACATTATTACATTCCTCAATGAGAATTTACCAAATCTATCCTCCAGGTATCTAACATAAACCTCTTCAGGACAATGATAAAAATAAATCACAATTATTATATTATTTAAACTCATTTTTGTAAGTGAAACCGCACAACAATTTGGCTCTCAAAATATACGAGCAATGCGAGTTTCCCTAAATATTTCAAGAGCATGGAGAAGAGTTGTACCATCACCCAATTGTTGCTTATTCTGAGTAAAGGCAATGGAAATCACCTTCGAGTCAGTTTGCACCTCAACCTTTAGAAATCCTTCCTTCTAAGCTATGGAATATAGGAACAAACCTTAGTACGGATATCATATCGTCGAAGTCTGCTCACATGCTGTTATGGATCCAATTGTTTAAGTTAGCTTGTACCCTAAGTTAGCTTGTATTGGATAATTGTTAAAAAGCCCATTAGGTTAGTATTAGTTTTCTTATAAATAGCATACTAGTTTCTCATCTTTTGAATAAGGGAAAGCTAGTTTGTTTCTTGTTGGTATAGGGTGTGTTTCAAGGTGGAGATTTGTGAGATACTGGAACAAACCCTAGTACGAATAACATACCATCAAAGTTCGCTCACATGTTGTTGTTTAATTGGGCCTTATGTTATGGATCCAATTGTTTAAGTTAGCTTATACCCTAAGTTAGCTTGTAATGGGTAAATTTTAAAAAGCCCATTAGGTTACTAGGTTAGCTTTCTTATAAATAACATACTAGTGTAGACGATAAGGATTTTCGATGCCATGAAATTAAAGTCAAAAACAACATTTCGATCAGAGAAGAAAATGTTCTCAAGAGTTGATTTCGACCAAAGAAATTTGAAGAACGTTTTCGACAGAGTTTAGGAAATGATGATGTTTTGATAATTTCGACAAGACTAGGTGAAGTCAGATGGCAAGGGTTGTTTTCGACGAGTTCGACAACTTTGAGGGGATGCGTTGCTTCGACGCAGAAGTTGGAATTTAAAATCCAAAGATGAAAGACGTTTGGCGGAAGGATGCATGGAAGCATTTGGTAGAAAGAAGACATGCTGAAGGCCAAATGTCGTAATTGTAGGATTTGTCTGTTAGGGGCAGTTATTTAGTTTGTGTATAAATAGGGCAATTCTTGTCATAATTGGGTGTGAAAATATTGTACAAATTCTTATAATATACTCAAAGGAACCGTGTGAGAGAAAAGAGTTTAACTTCTGGAAAAATGTACGTGTGAACACCAATTCTACATTTATCAAGTTTTATGAAAGTTCGAGTTCATTTATATTTCTGCATTCTGCAAGTTTATTTTCGTTTAGAAATCTTCTACCTTTTTCCAGAATTTTCATTTCTTTTATGTTATCGTCAAACACTTTTTACTTCTTCTTTTAATCATACAAACATATACAAAACCTTATAAAAAAATAGAAATCATGAGATTGTTAAGATCACTATATTGTCGACCAAAACTCGAACCTATGTCCTAGGACTTGTATGGTTGGTCCTGCAAGTAAACTGATTTAAACGTAAATTAGAAACCAACGATTGTTCGTAAAATTCGACAACAAACAAATTGGCACACCCAATATGACATTGGTGCGAAATTTAAAAAAATAATATCATAATCACTCTGAATAAAAAAAGTTATACTTCATTGTATGATTCTAAGAAGCGGTAAATTAGTTGTAACTGGCGTAGAAAGGCCTAAGAGAACAAGAGTGAGAAAAATGGTGAATCCGCCAAATAGTCAAAACGAAAACACTACGATATTTAACCTTAATCCTTCGACTGGAGGGAATACAGGGTAAATCTCTGTATCAGAGGTCATACCTTCGTCGTCAGGGTCAACACCAGCATTTGCAGCATCTCAAAATACGCCCAGTTTCTCCACCATGGGCCACCAAATGCCCATAGGGACACCTCCTCCTATAGGGAGTGTTCATAGGCCTTTTGCGACGAATTTTGTAATGCCTCCATATAGTAGGGAACAACCTTATGGAATTCCAACTACAACGATGGCAAGTTTGCAAAATGCATCGTCACTATATTCTGATTCCTTGGTCAATAGGTCTTCACCATTACAAGGATCAGGATCTGGTGGAAACTTAGGCAGATTAAATCAGCCCCCACCAGGATTCCAAACTTATATGCCAGCTATTACAAATAATTTTGCGCAAATAATTAGACAATAAATGGACAAAAGCAATCACGACATGGTCCAAATGTTGACACAACATATGGTTACAATGTTCAATCCTTTAATACAGAATACCACCCAGACAAACCAATTACTGGCACAACAAATGATACGCATTGCTGATTTCTTTGGTGTTCCTCAAACTCGACAACCAGAACAAATAGTGCAAAACCCAAGATTAGCTGTCAAAGAAGAACCCACAATAAATCAAAGACTTGCAGGCATTCCCCAGACAAACCTTAGAAATCAAGAGGAAGTAGTCGAACAACCTCACATAGAAATTCATGTTCAACAAGAGCCTAGGAGGATAATAGTCCAGAGGGGTCAAGATGTTGATAATATAGTGCAGCAGATGCGTTATAATAATTTTCCTGCCGAAAATAATTTAGCAGCCATGGTCGAAAGGATAATGGCACAAAATGGAGTAAACGTAGGATTACAAAGGCCCAGTTACATTTCTCTATTACCAGAATATATTCTGCAACAAGAATTACCCCCAAGGTGGAAAGTCCCCAAATTCACCAAATTCTCTGGAGATACTAGTGAATCTATCATAGAACATGTTGCCCGCTACCTGATCGAAGCGGGAGAAATAACCCACAATGAAAATTTGAGGATAAAATATTTTCCAAGCTCTCTAACAAAAAAACACGTTTACTTGGTTTACATCCTTGCCTACAAGTTCAATATATACATGGACCCAATTAGAAAGATTGTTCCACGAACAATTTTATATGGGACAAACCAAAATAAGTTTGAAGGAGTTAGCTAGTGTGAAAAGGAAGTTCTCTGAACCAATAGATGATTACTTGAATAGGTTTAGATTACTAAAAGCAAGATGTTTCACCCAGGTGCCTGAACATGAGCTAGTCGAAATGGCCGCAGGAGGGCTAAATTATTTTATAAGGAAGAAATTAGACACACAATATTTGAGAGATATGGCTCAATTATCAGATAGGGTGAGACAAGTTGAAAGACTAAAAGTCGAAAAATTCAGAGCAAGTAAGAATAAGAAAGAGAGAGTAGCTTATGTGGGAATATGCCAGGATGATGAAAATGACATAGGCGAACTAGTTAGTCTCGATGAACAAGAAATTGATCTAGCAGAATTGAAACAAGGCCCACAATATTCCTGTAAAGTTTGAGTTCCGACGAATGGAAAAAATCCAGTCGAATCTGAAAAGAATGACAAAATACCTAAGAGAACTTATACATTCGACGTAACTAAATGTGACAAAATCTTTGATAAATTAGTCGAAGATGGTCAGATGATAGTGCCACCAGGCACTAAAGTACCTCTTATAGAACAACAGAAAAAGAGAAGTTTTTGTAAGTACCATGGCTTTCTGGGTCATAAAACACCTCAATGCTTTCTTTTCAGGGATCCCGTACAGAATGCTATCCGTGACGGAAGGCTGAAATTCGGTGACAAGCAGAAGCAACAAATGAAAATTGATTTGAACCCCATGCAGAACGTCAAAGCTCACTATGCTGAACTAGCTACCATCAACATGGTGGAGGTCGAATAGGGTTATGAGGATTGTTTCGAGATGGTAGAAGCCACTGAGGGCTTCGACACCAACATCAACATGGTGGAGATTGCTGATAATCTTGCAGACCATGACAAAGTCACTGAATGGTAGAGTGTTGAACACCTTGTGGAAGGAAATACAACTGGCTACGCCAACAAGGAGGCTACTGAAGGCCTAGATGACACAAACAAAGCTAAAATTGTTAAGGATGTAGATGAAACCAAAGATGGTGGAATCACTGAAGATTCCTTCTCAAAGAACACGAAGGTTGCTGACGGCCTCAATAACACAAGCAAGCTCGAAGCCACTGAAGGTTACGACAAAACCAGCAATGACGAAATCACTAAAGATTCCATTGAAGAGGAAGTAGAGGATGTTGAGAGCCTTGAGGCAACAAAAAGTGAAATAACGACTGATAGTGAGATCAACACTGAAAAGGAGGCCACTGAAGGCGTCAGTGTCGAAAAGAAGGTCACTGAAGACCTCACTGTCAACATTTCGACTGGTAAGAATGCTAATGAAATAAGGATGGCTGGAGTTTCTGAGAAGCCAGCCAACTATGGAATCTTGCGCAGAATAATGGAAGATCCCAAAGGAAAGTCAGTCGAAGGTTGCTGCCAAGACGTCTGTGGAATTTATCCCCAGATGGAAAAGGTGATTCAACGATAGGGATGGGCGAGACTGAGCAAACACTCATCGAAAAGATGAATAAACTGAACATTGGTGGTGGAAAGGAAGTTGTTATTAACATGGTAGAAACATCACACAAAAGTCAAGCACAGACTACTGAAGATCGTCGTCAAGAGCAATACCAAAGACTGGCGTATCCAAAAGAGGACAAAAGTTTAATAGAGTTCATCCAGAAATGCCAAATAAAGAAGGAAGAAGTAATGTTGTGCCCACGTTGCAGCGCTATCTTCGATAGAAAGGCATCCAACAACCTGGAGGTGATAGAGAAGTCCAAGAGGAAAGGGAACACCACCAACAGAGCATGAGATGAAGGAATTATAGTTCTTTCAAGCCAACAAACAAAGCAGGTGACGACAGATGAGTACAACCCGTCAGGGACGCTCAGGGACGAAAGGACTGGGGAAGCTTTGACGTGTAAAAAGGCCCGTTAATGGCGGAAATAAGCGAAGTCGAAAAACGCAAACCAATAGTCTACCCTTCAAAAAACTACAAGGGTAAAAATCCCATGACGAAGTCCCAATGGAGAAGATTCCAGAGGAAGAAGAGAGAAGAGAAGGAGTCCGCAGAAAGAAATATGGTCGAAAAGAATACCATCATGAAAAATGAACCTGTAGCCAACAACAACATGCAAATGGTAGACAAAAAGGAATATTCCCAGATCGATAATCTGCGAGACAATGTTGAAAAAATAAAAGCCAAAGGAAAAGCTCAAGAGGATGAAGAAATGACTAATGATTTCCAATCCGACTCAGAGGAGTCTTTCAACGTTGTTTGCAACGTAGTCTCAATATTACCCAGAGATTACGATAAAGTGATGCAAGTCGAAGATAAGGATGAAAGTATGGAGAAAGAACAAATGGCACATAGACCTGTTTGCTACTATGTGATGAATAATGGCTGCGTAGAAGAGCAAAATGCGTTTTTCGAGAGGCCAGACGAATCAATGAAAGGGAATCTAAAGCCTTTATTCATAAAAGGAAAAATGGAGAATGTTGGAATAAACAAGATAGTGGTGGATGGGGGAGCAGCAGTTAACCTGATGCCCCATTTTATGTTAAAGAAAATTGGCAAGGATGATTCTGACGCCAAACCTCATAACGTGGTGCTGTCAAATTATGAAGGAAAAATTGGAACCACTATGGGTGTAATTCAGGTGGATTTAACTGTCGGGACAATAACAAGACCGACAATGTTCATGGTGATTGCCTCAAAAGCAAACTATACTTTGCTTCTTGGGAGAGAATGGATACATGGTATAAGAGTTGTACCCTCATCAATGCACCAATGAATAGCTATCTGGCGCACAAATGGTATAGTCGAAAACATAGAAGCAGACCAACGTTACTTCATGTCTGAAGTAAACCATGTGGATCGTTTGAGTTTCGACAAGAATCTGGCTCACATACCCCCATGTAGTCCAACAGATTTTGACCTCAAAGCCACTGATAACACTGACTGCTCAATGTACCTTCACCCAACCTACGGTTTTCAGTGGGACAAAGAAGTGGTCGACGAATCAAATTATATATGGGAAATTGCCCATATAGAACCAACTGGGTGGGGAAGTGAATTCGCCGACAATGACTGAAGCATCTGCGCTCGAAAGAATTATGGCTTACATAGCCGAAAACAAACTAAAAGCGGCCTTGGATGCCGAAGTAAAATATATGGCTGTCAAAGCCAACCAAAAAGACTCAAACAATCAAAGTACTCAGAAAAACATTGAAGAAAATGGTGAAAGCAGTCAGATGGGCGAATGGCAACATCAAAAGCTTGATGCCATTTATGATGACGAACCTTTAGGGTTTGAAAAGGATCTAGTGTCGACCAACATGAAGATGGTAGCATAAGATCCATTAGAAGAAATTGATCTAGGACTGGGGGAAGCAAAAAGGCCAACTTACATAAGTGTTAAGATGGACCCACAGTTCAAAGTCGAAGTAATCCAATTGCTGCTTGAATACAAAGATTGTTTTGCATGAGACTATGACGAAATTCCTGGTTTAGACAGGAGCTTGGTCGAATTGAAGCTGCCAATATTGAAAGGGAAAAAACCAGTGAAACAACTGCCAAGGCGCTTTGCACCAGAAATTCTGTCGAAAATTAAAGAAGAGGTCGAAAGACTTCTGAAATGCAAATTCATCCGTATGGCCAAGTATGTTGATTGGATTGCAAATATAGTTCCTGTAATTAAGAAAAATGGAAATTTAAAGGTATGCATTGATTTTCGAGACTTAAATTCAGCCACCCTAAAAGACGAATACCCTATGTCAGTAGAAGAAATGCTTATAGATTCGGCAGTAGGCCATGAGTACCTAGGCTTGTTAGACGGATACTCTGGTTAGAATCAAATTTTTATTGCCGAAGAAGATGTTCTCAAGACAGCATTTCGTTGTCCTAGGGCAATTGGAACTTATGAATGGGTATTAATACCCTTTGGTCTTAAAAATGTTGGAGCAACTTATCAATGTGCTATGAATTCAATTTTCCATGATTTTATTGAGATTTTCATGCAAATTTACATTAATGATATTGTGATTAAGTCTGTTTCAGGAAAAAGTCATATAGACCATCTTCGACAGTCCTTTGAAAGGATGAGGAAGTTTGGTTTAAAGACGAACCCCCTAAAGTGTGCTTTTGGCGTGCAGGCGGGTGATTTATTAGGCTTTGTGGTCCACAAGAAGGGGATCAAAATAAATGAAAACAAAGCCAAGGCCATAATGGAGGTGAAAGCGCCATCAACAAAGAATGGATTGCAATCTCTGCTAGGGAAAATCAACTTCCTTAGGAGATTTATCTCCAACCTTAGTGGAAAAACGCATGCCTTCTCACCTCTACTTCGACTAAAGAAGGAAGACTTCACATGGGGGTAGGACCAACAGGCCGTGTTCGACAAAATAAAAGAATACATGTCCAGTCCTCATATTTTGATGTCTTTGTGTCGAAGGAAAAATATGAGGTTGTATATTTCGGCGTCAAATAAAACACTAGGAAGCATGTTGTTTCAAGAAGATGAGAATGGTGTCGAAAGGGCCATTTACTATCTCAACAGAGTCTTGAACGATGCCGAAACTAGATATAGTGTTATAGAAAAATTGTGTTTATGTGTATATTTTTCTTGTATGAAGTTAAAGCATTATATCAAACCTGTTGATGTATATATTTCTTCCCATTTCGACGTAATAAAATATATGTTGTCTAAGTCTATTTTACATAGTAGAATTGGAAAGTGGGCCTTGGCATTAACTGAATACTCCCTAAAATACTTGCCTTTAAAGGCTGTAAAGGGACAAGTGGTTGCTGATTTCATAGCAGACCACTCAATAGACGAAAATGGAGTGGAATATGTTGAATTAGAATCATGGAAGCTATATTTCGACGGTTCCAGTCATAAGAATGGAACAGGTGTTGGAATACTGATAATTTCTCCTAACAAAGTTCCAACAAAATTCAAGTATAAATTCGAAGGGCTTTGTTCTAATAACGAAGCAGAATATGAAGCTTTGATTGCTGGACTTGAAATCTTGTTGGAATTGGGGGCAACAAGAATCGAAATCATGGGTGACTCTGAATTGGTGGTAAAACAATTAACTAGAGAATACAAATGTGTCAAAGAGAATTTGATCATGTACTTCGTAATAGCCAACAGACTCCTTAAAAGGTTCGACAATGTGGCCATCAGCCATGTACCCAGGTTGGAGAACCAAGAAGAAAACGACCTTGCTCAAATTGCATCTGGGTATAAGGTGTCGAAAGAGAATTTAGAAAAGGCTATTGAAGTTAGAGGAAGGGTCATATCCACCAAGTTGTCTCCATCAAATTTGGAAACAATAAGGTTAGGATATGGTGACGAAGAAATTTTTGAAATTTTCAATGTAGATGATTCAAGAGTAGAAGATTGGAGAAAACCCATCAAGGATTATCTACAAGACCCAAATATGAAGGTCGAAAGGAGAGTTAAGTACAGAGCTTTGAGTTATGTACTTTTTGGAAATGAACTTTTCAAAAAGACTTCAGAGGGAGTTTTGTTGAAATGCTTGGGCGAAGAAGAAGCTTACATAGCTGTGTCAAATGTACATAGCGGGGCTTGTGGTGCACATCAAGCAGGCCACAAAATGAAGTGGTTACTATTCCGACAAGGAATGTATTGGCCAACAATGTTGAAAGACCGTGTCGACTTCGCCAAGGGATGTCAAGAATGCCAATTTCACGCAGGCATACCAGACGTCCCTGCAAGTGAGTTGCATTCAATTGTGAAGCCTTGGCCATTCAGAGGTTGGGTTTTAGACCTAATTAGCGAAATTCGACCAGCTTCTTCAAAAAAGCAGAAGTACATCCTAGTTGGAATCAATTATTTTACCAAGTGGATTGAAGCTAAACCATTAGTAAATGTGGATCAAGAGGCAGTGATCAAATTTATTCAAAAGTATATAATTTATATATTCAGAATTCCAGAAACAATAACTATAGATCAAGGATCTATATTCACTGGAAAAAAATATGCAATTATTTGTAAAAGAAGTATGATTTAAACTCCTTACTTCGACACCTTACTATACTCAGGCAAATGGTCAAGTTGAAACAGCTAATAAAGTTGTGATTAATTTGATTAAAAAGCACGTGGGCAAGAAACCCAGAAATTGGCACAAAACTTTGGATCAAGCTTTATGGGCTTGTCGAACGTCTCCTAAAGAAGCTACCAACTCTACCCCATTTAGATTAACTTATGGTCATGATGCAATTCTACCAGTCGAAATTTATTTACAATCGATTCAAATTCAGAGGCATCATGAAATCCCATCAAATGTATATTGGAATATGATGATGGACGAATTAGTTGATTTAGATGAAGAGAGGTTGCATGCACTGGATTTGGTACAGAGGCAAAATCAAAGAGTCGAAAAGTTTTATAACAAGAAAGTAAAACGCAAAACTTTTTTAGTTGGTGATTTGGTATGGAAGGTGATCATCCGTATGGATCGAAAAGATAAATTAATGGGAAAATGGTCTCCTAAGTGGGAGGGACCTTTACAAATTTTGAAATTGTTTTTGAATGGCGCATTTGAAATTGAAGAAATAGGAAAAGATATGAGAATCCTAAAGATAAATGGAAAGTATTTGAAAAAATATAAACCAACACTACAAAAAGTCAAAATAAGCGCAGAATAACTTCATATAACATAAAATAATGGTGTTTCTTTGCCAGGAAAAATGGCATTAAGGTCATTACAAAAGAAAATAACATAAAGTTGCTAAGAGATAAATAAAGCAAAAACTACTCATATTACAATTGAATATTGCCAAAAGAGTTCTTCAACTCATCAAACTTCTTCTTCTGAATTTGGAGTCGACGTTCACAGAAGCTCTTATTGGTCGAAAGTGTCTAAATTTCTTGGGTAAGTATTTGAACCCTTTCAGCATGATGAACCCCCACCTTTAGCTCTTCGTCGATCTCCTTCTGATTAGGCTTCTGAAGAGTTTCTTTGCGTTTCTTCTCTTGGGAGATTTTCTTTTTAAGTTAAACCATCTCCTTCTCCCATTTCTGAATGTTGTCATCGCATTCGACAATTTCTTTGGCATAAGCCTCAGAAACCTGCTGCAACTCTGTGATTTTGTTGGTCGAAGCAGTTGTATCATCCCATTCAGCAAGTTGGGTTTCATATTTTTTGGAGATTTTTTTTGCAAAGTCCTTAAGACGACTCAGGTAAGCACTCACCATGTCGATCAGAGTAGTCAGGTCCATTACGAAGCTACTCACTTCAGCAGGAGACTCCAAGACATTGACTTGTTTTAGGATCTTCTTCAAGTCGAAGCAGGCAGTTGAACTTGCATCTAAACCCTTGAACAATTCCACATCAAAAATCTTTGTCTTGATCTCAGCCAAGATGGTTTTAAGAGAATGCACACTGGAAGTGACTCCTGAAGTAGTCAAAGTACTTTGAGAGGAGTCTTGGAAGCTGAAACGGGTACTGAGTACATCTTTGAGGTACTCTAAGGGTTTTTGCACTTTAAGATTCTCAATCTCTTCACGAGAAAGACTTATCGAACCAGTTGATCCTCCTTTCTGTGAGTCAGGATTTGGTTTCCTTGGTCGCCCTTGGTGTGACCCAATGTTTTCGTCCTTCGACTTGTCATCATCACCACCAGTTACTACTTTGTTGACATTATCATCTTCGACCTCAGCGTCAGCTTTCAGGTCTTCACTCTGCTGGTGAGCATCTGCTTTTGGAGGAGGAGAAGGAGAGTGGTCGTTAGAGTATTAAGGAGAATCAGGCAATGGTGGTTCTTCTGCCTCTAGTCCCTTTGTCAGATTTTGAGGAGAAAATGGTGGTGGACTAGCAGCTTGATGTGTTGGAACATCTTGTTATGTTTTCTTCTTTTCAGGAGTGTCGTCGAAATTGACCTGCAGATAGCCCAAAATTAAAAAAGAAAAATACATTAAGAAGATAAAGGTTAACAGTCGAAACAAGAAATTACATGAGGAATCTCAGTGTGAAAACTGGAGTTCCCACTCTCTGCGTCCCTTATTTGCACGTTTGCAACTGGACTTGGTGGAGGAGTTTCTTTCTCTACTTTGGCTTTGGACTTTTGAGCAGGAGCTTTTGTAGGTTTCTTCTTTTTTGGGGGTTGGCTCGGTTCTGGTGATTCATCACCAGATTCTTCGTTAGGAATCTTTTCTTCTGGTTGTTTTCTTTAGGGCGTAGGTGGCGGTTTTCAACTTACCTGGACGTAGAAGTAAAGATAATTCAGTTTTAAAAGTGAAAAGTAGGTTGATCTAAGAGAAGAGGATTTTTACCTTGGTCGAAGTCTTCTTGGTGGTGACTGGTGAATCTTCTTCCATTATATCAGCATTGCTTTTGACAACAGCTTTCTTGGGTTAAACTTTGGTAGCTGAAGAAAACAAAATAAAATCAGAAATAAATACAAAAAAGAGACAAGTTTAGAATATCGAAATAAAGAAATTTTTTTCGTTAAAACACCTTCAAGAATGGGAGTTTCCACGTGAACATGTTCTATTCCAATATGAAGGTGTCCTTTGTAATTATCCAAAGTGAACTTAGTCAGAACCACCCGCTCAGCAGGTTTTTTTGATTGTTGTCGAAGGATTTTCAAAGAGTCCCCACAAACGAACCAATCTGGAAATTGAGGGCTCAACGCCACGCCAAAGTCAGCAGAAGGAAGAGGGCGAAAACTTGGTGGATAAAGATTGAAAGCCAGTTCATATCGTTGTTCTGGTCGAACATACGAATGCAATTTCAATTTATCCAGTCTCTCCGTTATAACTTATGTTTTAAAGTCACTGCTGCTTCACTTATGGTTCGACTAAGTTCCTCCGGCCTATAGATGGTTTCAAAATATTTTTGAAACTTTTGTATTTCTTTAATATGTTGTCCTTTACCTTTTTTTCGTCTGATCCTGCACAAGAGCAAATGCATTTTTCAGGTGAGTTGTGAATGCTTTTACATCATAGAATTTGGTGCGGTAGTATTCTCTCCACCAAACATCAAAATCATGGGTCCAAAGAAAAGAAGGTCGGAAAACCACTAGGCAGATATCAAGAGAACCATAAAAAAAATTCTTCTACAATTGGAGGCTTTGTTCTTCAGAATGGTAGGAGTTGTAGAAGAGGATGGAGCTTTTCTTCGGAAAGATAGATTTTGGTTTCGGCTGGACCAATCCAAATTGTCTAGCAACTAAGTTGGGTTGATAAACGATTAATCCTCTGACAAAGTCTTTAGGAAGAAATTTATTTATGAGCACATTGAGGGAAAACCCTTGTGATTAGAGATCTCATGAAAAAGATTCATATGGGTAAGAGCAAGTCACTTTATAGTTCTGCTGGCACAACAAATATTTGATTAATATTTGCTTGTATCATTTTCCAATGGTGTAAGTGAGAAAGTGCTAGACACTACATTATTAATCTTATATAGCTTTTAATGAATTTCATATCATTTATTGATGGTGTATGATTTTCAGCATACACTTGATGAAATCACCTATATGAGTGTTGAGTGAGATAGCTTGTACGAGATCCTGGCGAAATCTCTAGAGCACTCAGGAATTAATCAAACACACGCATGACCTATTAGCGCACCATAACGTCAACAACAAGAATTGTGGGGTTGTGATGTGGGTGTTAGACCTTTAACATACGTCAAGTGTCTTTGGTTCATTTTTCATTATTATTTTCGAACTTTTGAAATTTTGATATATATATATATATATATTAAAAGTTCTAAATTAACTTTATCTTCTAATTTTGAATGAGAAATGTGAAAAAATATCTTATATGAAAATTATTATTATTATTATTATTATTATTATTATTTAGTTATGACTTTACTAGGTCAAATAATGTTTTTTTTACTTAACTTAGTCAAAACTTTAAAGACCTTTATCTCTCTTATATAACACCAAATCCGGTTATCTCACTATTTTCTAATGGCCAAGATGGGTCAATTAGGGTTCTAAAAGTAAGTTAGTGTTAATGACAACATATGACAGCCTCATGTTATCCTCAACTGACTTAAGGAACATAAGAACCAACTAAGAAGTCACACTAACTGTAGCCACCAGATCAACCATATCGGTATACGCCGTACAATTTCCTTGGTCTATTGCTACTTACCTAAGGTACACTAGATCCGGGTTAGGATCTTTCACACAGTAGCCTAACAAATAAAGATAAAGCAAACAATTCAAACAAGTATGGTGATCTAATCCTAAGGTAACCCCTCTTTTACTTAGTACTCCCCAACAAAGTCGTCAGTTCTGTAACACGGTAGGAGAACTGACTTGGTCGTTTTTGTTTTCACAAAAACTATGTTATGGATAACAAGAGTCGCCACCGAATTTTATTTTATCTAATAAGGAAAATGAATAAAAAAACATGAAAGACCTTTTTTAAAAAGATTTGAGTTCGGGGGGTAAGTTATACAAATGGAAGGTGTTAGCACCCGTTGTATCCATGGTTATCCACAGGCTCTTAACTATTTAGCTCACTTTACTTTGTTCGAAAAATTGTGTAGTCTGTGCTTAGAAAATATTTTCGCAAGTCTTTAACTTTGAAATGATCCTCGTATGGATGTATACAATGTGTTTAGTTTTGAAAATATTTGAAAAGTGGGGTGTAAAGAGTATTTTGAAAAAGTGAGCAAGTACTTAACAACTACTTACCCTAAGTTTGTAAGGTCTTTCTTTGTTATTATTTACTTTAAAGGGTAGGATTGTCCTTACTATTAGTTAGTAAGTAGTCTTTACCTTGGATGTTTAAAAGGACGGGCGTAAGGTCATCGTATGGTCATAGAAGACAACCTTGTAGGGGTATCTTAGTGATTCGAAGGGATTCTCATCATTTTCGTAGGGTCATCGAGGGACGAGATCATTTTTTCGTAGGCAACTCGAAAGGACTATGATCTTTTATTTTAAGGGACTTGATGATTTTAGTCATAGGAAACTTTACTAAGATACCCCACGTTCGAGGGAATTGACCATGTTTTAAGGCAACCAAGAGGAAAAACCCTAGGGGATGCAGATGGAGATCGTATAATGATCCACTTATGTGTGTGAATATTGATTTCAAATATTTATCTTTTTTAATTTAGTGTGTTAGGTCCAATTAATTTAGCATACAAGTCTTTTCACACCCTAGATTTACTAACCACGCATTTTATATTTTTGTAGAAATTAACAGCAAAAAATAAAGGTCCTAGACTATTATATTATGGGTAGGGGGATACATGTTTGAAATTAAGGGAGTACGGAAAATAAAAATGCGAAAATTAAAATTCATACGTTATTACATCCCATGAACATATACATAATCGAAAAAATGCGAGAAAATAAATTTACGCTATTACATAAATCGTACATCCTATACAATTTTGTAAGAAAGTAAATAAAGAAATTAATGAAATAAATTTAGGTTAAGAAAAATTAATCGTTTTTTGGGTTATGTAAAAATTAGGTTTAGAAAAATCAGGATTAAAGTTAAAATCAATTAAACCCTAATTACTAAGTTAATTATTAATTTATTTACAAAATTAAAAACAAAACTAAATTTTTATTGATAAAAAAATATTATTTAAAAAAATGATGAAAAAGAAATTTGTGAAATTGTTAAAAGTTAAAATGATTAGTGGATTAGTTAATTAGGTAATTAATTAAGATTAATTATAATTAGAAAATTAATTAAGAAAATAACAAAGAAAACAAGTCAGAAAAAAGAATGGGGGAAGCCTGGATTCGAACCCAGGTTCCTGACCTCCAACGCGCATACCACCAGCCACTAGGTCACGCACCTGCGTGTGATAACAAATAGGAAACAAAAAATAAATATTAAGTCTAAATTTCAAAATCCAGAATGGCGCCAAACTTCATCTTCTTCACGCGTCCGTCCAAGGCTATAGTTATAGTTGGTCTGTCGTTAAAGCTTGTAGTGACGATTTTTGTCTATCACTACATGTCCTACAAATTCAAAATCTCAAAATACATGGAATAAATACATTATAATTACACCAATCAGTCGTTAGCAGTCTTCTAAGTCCAATTGATCCATCAATTTCATGTTAAATCGCTTCTATCCATGAATTCCCAAATTCGACCTCAAGAACCCTAACTATGATGGTTGGCCAAATCTACATCAAACTTCAAATTAATTTGCCCAACATCCATCTACACATCATCACAAATAATATTAAACAAACAAAAACAATTTATTATGCATAAATGTGATGAATCGAAAATTCAAGAATGAGACACAAAAGTGGTTTCGGTTTGTATGATTTGGCATGCTTTCGATGATAGTGATTATGCATTCATGTTCAGAATGCTTCAAGGAATCTATTGGAACCTTCAAAAGCCTTTGAAACCAGCTGCAAATGAGAAACCGATTTTGAATTTTTTCTTGAAAATTTTGAAGTGTGAATATGGTTCTTCAGCTCAGAAATTTGTCCTTGTGCACTTTGTTCTTGTTGTGTACTTATAGATGAATGGAATTAAGTTAGAATTTTGGGCTTTATGGATGGATTTTGGATTACTTGAGGATGAAGAAAAGTAACTTCTACTTTGATCCAAAAATTAGATAAAATCACCCCCTTTTGGTTTTTCACAAATTTGGACACTTTCAATCATCATAACCATCAAATATTTGATCTCAAAATAGACCTAAGACCAAATATTTGATTTTTTATTATTTATCTTAATTAAAATTGAATTTAAATGATTTAAATCCAATATAATATAAAAAAATCAAATATTATGATCCATGGGTCGTGAATGATCTTATATTTGAGTTTTGGTTGAAAAAATATGGGCTCATTTGGAAGAAACTTGAGTTTTAGCCGTTTTGCTTCATACACCTCCTCAAAATTGTCTAACTTCAAGAATGCATAACTCCCTTAATTTTTATCCCAAGTAAGTGTTCTAGGACTTTTTATAAATCTTAGAGTGTCCTCTAACTACTCCTTTTGGTCCCATGTCCATTTGATCTTCAATTTTTAAATTATGAGCTTTTGAAAAAGTTGACTTTTTGTTGACTTTTAAAAGGACCTGTAATGTCTTGGCTCGTATCTTTCAAATGAAGCATTTTTGGCCTTGTCTTGTGATACACAAAATTGTAGAGAATTGAATTTCCTTTAAAATGAGCTTTGGATGGGAAATTTTTGATGAAGCATGTGAAAGTTATGGCTGATCAAAGTACAGTTGACTTTTCCTACACAAAACCCTAATTTAGTAACTCTGGATTCTTGATGATTTTGAGGTTTCCTTGATGAATCATGATCAACCCTTGATCAAATGATGAATTTCACCTCATAATCTTGATGTTGACCAAAATTTTTGAAGTTTGACTTTGTGTTGACCACAGTTGACTTTTTGACCAAGTTAACTGATTTTTGATATCCTGAGCATCTAACTGACCAAACTTGTAGGGAAAGTCTTGAAACTTGACATGAAAATTCTTTGAAGTATGTGGGATGTCATGAAGTCCACTTGAGGCTTTAGAAGTCCAATTTTCTTTGAGAAATTCAAAACCCTAGTTTTAAGATCCATTGCTTATGAGGAGACTTTGTCTGATGACACCTGAAATCCCTTTTGAGCAATTGTGAATCTTGTGACTATTATGAGACCTCTTGAGACACATTATCTTAAAATTGTGAGAGCAAATTTTGGTGTACAACAAATAGGTTGATCGGTTCTTACGACCACCGTATGTGCTAGGAAATAATGTCGTAGTCTTCTAGTCGCGTTCACGAGCGCGAGGGAGACTTTCTCGATTTGCTGATACCTTAGCTCTAGTCCTTGCAAAGCTTTACTCGTGAAGTATACAGGTTTCTTCCCTCCAGGGTCCTCCCTTATCAACATTGCACTGATGACTTATGTATTGACAGACAAATACAAATAAAAGATCTCCCCGGCTGTTGGCCTCGACAAAACCGGAGGTTCTGATAAGGCTTGTTTGAGGTGTCGCAGAGCCTTCTCGCATTCTTCTGTCCATTCGAACGTGGCCTCTTTGAGGAGCAATTTGAAAAATGGGGAGGCGTGCTGAGTGGATTTTGCGACAAATCGAGATAACGAAGCGAGCATGTCGTTCAAAGTAGAAGTCAAGGAATTTGTCCGCCCTTACACCGAAGGTGCACTTATCAAGGTTGAAGCGCATTCTACCCTTCCTGGCTTGGTCGAACATGCTCTGTAGGTAAGAGGTGTGTTCGGATTCCTGGACGGATTTAACGACCATGTCGTCCATGTAAACTTCAAACATGTCTCCAATTTGTGATTGAAAGACGTTGTTCATCATGCGCTGATATGTGTCACCTGCGTTTTTTAACCCGAAGGCCATTATGTTGTAGTAATAGTTTCCCGTAGGGGTCATGAATGCGGTGTCTTTTATCTTTGTCGGCCATGGGTATTTGATTGTACCCAGAATATGCGTACATGAAGTATATCAATTTAAAACCTGCAGAATTATCTACTAGTTTATCAATGTTGGGCAGATGGTAAAAGTCTTTTGGACAGGCCCGATTAAGATCAGTGTAGTCAATACATAGTCGCCATTTTCTATTAGATTTTTTCATGAGTACAATGTTTGAAAGCCAGGTCGTATACCTGGCCTTGGTTACAAATTTGACCTCTATTAGGTCCTTGACTAGTTACTCAGCAGCTAAAGTTTTTTCTTCAGATTGTTTGCGCATGCACTGGGCAACTGCGCGGGCCGTTGGGTTGATGGCAAGCTCATGGCATGCAATTTCTAGGGAGATGCCCGACATATTAGCGACACTCCAAGCGAAAAGGTCGGTGTTGTTGCACAGACATTGCTTCAATTGCTCATTGATTTCGTTGGGAAGCCCTGCTCCGATACGTACTTCTCTGTCGGGGTTGTCTCCGAATGTTACAACTTTGAATTCACCTGCGGGAAAAGGATGTAACATAGCTGACTTATCTGCACGGGTGTCCTCCTCATCATCTATAGGAATGCGAGGATCGAGATCAATCGTGTTGATCTGAAATGTTAGCTTTTTCCCGGGATGATCGTCGTTGGCAAGAGATTCTCCATCTCTTGCACGCTTACCGTTTTTTGGTCTCTAGTTGCTGCTTCAAAGCACCTCCTCGCTGCCTCGATGTCTCTGTGGAGGGTAGCTACGTGGCCCTTCTCTGTATAATACTTCATTTTGAGGTGGACCGTTGAAGGGACGACGATGAGTTCATTAAGTGTGGGTCTCCCTAGGATGCATTAATAGAGCGACAGACAGTCGATCACCAGGAAATGTGTTTTGATTGTCTTGGAGGCATCTCCTTCTCCAAATGTGACATTTAGCTCGACATAGCCCCGGAGCTTGGCGGTGGCTCCGTTGAATCCATGAAAATCAGAACCCACCTACGGGGAAAGGTTTCCCTGGTCAAGCTGCAGTGCTCGAAAGATCGAAGTGTACATGATGTCGATTGAGCTTCCTTGGTCGACGAGTATTCTGCGCACAACAGTGTTTGTCATTTTTGCGCGGATCAGCAAAGGTATGTGGGAGTTGGGAAACCCTCTGAGTAGTTCTTCCCTGTAGAAAGTGATTGCCTGGGATTTCCCATTGACCCTCTCGATAGATGAAAGCTAAAATGGTGATGAATCGACTAGATGCTCGGGGTTTCTCCTAACGGGCCCTACAGTCATCTCGTTGTAGCCTCCACCCGAAATGAGCATGGCTGAAGGAAATCATTCCCATGGACTATGCGATGCGAAATACCCCGTGTATAGGTGTCAAGGAATGAAGAAGTCCTCGGGTCTGGTGATGGATAAGGCTACCTGCATAGGGGCGCCCTCCTCGGCGACTTCATTGACTTTCTTCGTCTCTTCCTATCGAGGAGCCCCGTATTTGACGTATTTCTTGAGATGCCTTTCTTTGATGAGTATCTCGATGGCGTCTTTGAGATTGATGCAGTCTTCGATGATGTGCCTGTGGCTGCGGTGGAACCGGTAATACTTGCTCTTGTCGGTATTAGCCTTTGACGCAGTAAGTTTGGGGAAACTGACGCCTCCCTATTTGAACTCAGTGTTGATACACTCACTGAGGATCTTCTCGCGAGGAGCGGTGAGAAGGGTGTATTATGAGAATCGACCGGCTGGTCCCCTACTTTCTCGTGGGCGATCATCCCTTCGTTTCTCACATCGTGTGGCCTCGTTGTTGTCCTTTTGCCTATGAGGTTTCGTGCTCTCCTGATTTTGTGAATATCTCGTTTTGTATGCGGCCTCCTACTCCTCGTACTGGATGTTCACCTGGGGCTTGTGGAGCAGCTCGGCTAGGGACTAGGGAGGCTCGATGCCCAAGAGCTCTTCAGAATTCGTTGTTGGGGCGCAACCCCTTCTCCAAAATATATAGTTTCATCCGGTCAATAGTATGCACTTCGACAACCTATTTATTGAACCGATCGATGTAGCCCCTCAGGGGTTCTTCCTTTCCTTATATGATCCCTTAGAGGGTGGCCTCAGACTTGAGATGACGTTTAGATGCAGTGAAGTGCCTGGTGAACTGATTCTTCATGACCTTCAATGATGTGATGGACCCTGCGGGGAGATGCTTGTACCATGACATCGCACCTTTGCGCAAGGTGATAGGGAACAACCTGCATTTGATCGCACCCTCCACGTTGTGATAGTGGAGCATGGCCTCAAGATTTTCAATTTGGTCGTCTGGATCGGTTGTCCCGTCATAGGTGGCCAAGTGAGGAGGTTTCTCGAGTCCTCGTGGTATACGGGGTTCCATGATCTCACAGTTGAGTGGTCCGCGGTTGTCCTCGTCGTCACTGCTACCGTACTCAGTGTATGGGGACCTGCTTTGTCGACGGTGGTCCTCATCGTGCCGGGTTTTCTTGCTGCGATCTTGATCTCAGGTGAGCGCCTGATCTTCCGAGGAGGAGATCGAGTGCGATTTCTTGCCCTTTCTGATTGTGATCCCTTTCTGAGCTCGTGGAGGAGATCGAGACCGACGGGGAGAACCTATACGACGACGCCTCCTGGACAGCGAAGGGGAACGATGGCTGCGTTCCAGCACTTGCATGCGTTCGTTATGTTGAAAGAGGGTGAGGTTTTCTTTGTTGAGGGTGGCGATAAGAGCCTGAGTGCCCACATTCGCGTCCACTGGGATGTGAATAGGTTCAAACACAGGATTCGTGTGAATAACGAGCGACTATTTCAGGTTATTTGAAGCTGGGGAAGGAGGGTGTCCTTCGCTGTGACCGGAGTTGAGTTGGAATGCTCCTTGGTTGTCGGTATTGTCACAGTCACTGAGAACAACGACAAAGGTGTCTTTCACAGTCTCGTTCATCTGGGTAGCCATGAAGACGAAAAGATAAGCTTTGGTCTTGCGGTGAAAGAGAATCTTGATCGCGAAAGACAGGAGAGTTGTTAGCTTCCCACAAACGGCGTCACTGTACAGAAAGAATCCGAACAGGTCTTCGCGACCTTCAGCTGGGACTATGGTGTGTTGATGAGAGGAAATGGAGGGGTACCTGCAAGGTACTCCGACGCTCAAGTAAGTTTCAAAATGAGACAACTAAAGCATAAGCAAAAAGTGAATTGGAAGTGAATACCCGACTCTCCAGAGGTGGAAGGTTTTTATAAGGACATTTGTCCGTATGAAGCGGACGCGTAGCCTTTGACTAAGTGTAACTGCCTCCATAAATCCGTTGGACAGTTGGCCGCGTGGAAAGCGTTGTGGCGCGTGAGGAGGAAGCCCTCAACGGCTATATACCAACGGCTCTATTTCGTAACGGTCATATCCTCGTGGATCTTATAATGGGCTAGTGTTCGATGAAATACTGGATTGGACCTCAATCTGGTGTAGGACACGTGCTTGGCCAATCCAAAACATTATTATTATTATTATTATTATTATTATTATTATTATTATTATTAGACCAGTCAAATAATGTTTTTTAACTTGACTTAGTCAAAAACCTTTAAGACCTTTATTATTTAACTTCAGTTTTATTTTTATCTATTTCATCTTTTCTTTTCTTGATTACATTTCCAGGCTCGTTGATTTCTGAAAAATTTATGTGTATGAGTTGGATAAATCAATGTTCTTACCCACCTCACATTTGTTTAAAATTTATTATTTTGCAGGATTAATATCAACCATTAAAAAAGATGAGATCAAATTACATTGGTGGCCAAATTCTACAACAGCTACACCATACGTTCATACTTTCATACTTTCATACTTTCATACTTTCCCCTTCCTTTATTAGTAAAAATTGAGGCCCATTACATACTTTCATACTTTCCCCTTCCCTTATTCATAAAAGTTGAGGTCCACTACATATTATGTTGTTACATGGAATAGTGACCTGCACATCCAACATATCATAACAATAGCAATCGATGCACTTTGAATTTGCAGGGGGTGCTGCCCAATTCGTAGCCAACCATGAAACCATGCTACGGGTGTTGTCTTTTTGGCTAAGGCTGGTAGGATTAGTGTTATCAATGGCAGATGGCAGTAAATAACGGAGTCAAAATTCCACCATATCATCCTCTATGCAGCTACATTAAGCAGAAAATCCACAATATCGGCTGACATTTACCATTGGGCGAGTCTAAAAACTGCCTCGTATATCTGTCATAGTGGCTATGGCGCCACTATTTGATAACACTAAGTAGGATTAAGAAGCTAAACAACACGAATATGATGAAATTGATGTTGGTGTGATTAGTTTCCTTTGAAAACTTAAACCCCTTTTTCCTTGGTGAGTTGAAACAAAACTGGTGGGGTTTGTGAGAATGATCACACACCGGTTTTCTTCTTTTATGACTGTTTGGTTAGATTCAATGCAAGACTGGTAGAGTGATAGTATTAGAATAACCGATTTAAACCAAGCACGTGGGGTGGGGTGCATTATAGCAGACACATACATATGCAACCTATGAAACATGGGGTATGTTTCTCATTCATCCTTACAAATCTAAACTAAGCTCTCATAAAAACACACACATAGAGAAAAATATTCACAGAGGGTTTAAACCGTCTCATGATAATAACATCAGCAATCATTGATATTTTCTAATATCAATACCCACACTTTCTTAATGAACCAAAAAGAGAGAAACCTAAAAAGATTTTGCAGATAACTAAATTAAAAATATATGCTCAAGACAAAAAAAAAAACAATAGAATAATGCCAGAAACCCTAGTTTGGATTCAGAGACAAATGGTACTTGCAAATCACCAAATATTCATGATTCACAATAGGGGAAACAAAATAAACCCTCATAAAATTCATCTATCATTATTTAATTTCAATTTAAAAAAAGCATACCACAAAAAAAAACATAGATCTAAAATCTTCAACGGGAAAGTTCAATGATTGTATCATGCAATACAACTACACATTAAAAAAAAACCTAAATTGAAGAAACGTCACCGTTTAAACGAAGATGATTATCGCAATCGAATCCACATCCACACTGAGGGCAATCAAGGAAATTCTCAGCCCCAAAACTAGCAGAAGTAATACCCACAGAAAAATCAATATCCTCACCATTCCGAGAAACCTCCACAATACTGAGCCACAAAATCACAATCTTGACGGAAATACCCTTGAGTTTATAAAGCTTATTCTCAGAAATAACGCCCGAGATAGTAGACTTGTAACTAAGCGTGTAACTTTCAATGGTGAAACTACAAGTTTTTTCAAAAAACACTGAAAATTGCCCTGTTTCTCTGTTCAACGTATACCCAATCGCGCCTTTCGGAAGAAGACCCTTTGGGAAACCGTATTCCATGAGAAGGTCGTAAGCTGATAGATTGTTCTGTTGAATCAATGCATGCGATGATGACGACGACAACGATGACGATAACAGTGTTAGAGAGACTAACAGAATCAACATCAATTTAATTGAAATCATCTTAGCGAATTCAATAGTTGATTTGATTTTGATTTGTTAATTTGGTTTAAAGGACACTTTTGAAGAGTTCAATTTTTGGATTGTTTTTGTTTTGGTTGTTGGAAGATGCGGTGGATATCAAGGTGGAGATTCTTCTTATGTTTATGTTTTGGTAGGTTTGGAAAAGTTTAAAATAAATTTAAAAATATTTAAATTAATATGGTTTGATTGTTGTTGCAAGCTTATGAATATTATGAAAGATATTTTTATATTTTTATTATATTTTAGAAATAATAATTGTGATAGACGATGAAAAACAGCCTGTCCATGTATATATTGTTTGTTTTTTATATGAGATAAATTATTTGATGTATTTTTATTCTATATTCACTATAGCTCCCAAAACAAATGTCATATTTGACATTTTTACATAGATTAAAAAAATATAATAAATAAAATAGAGAATAATTTTATTTAATTGTTTTTATTAATTATTGATGTATTCGAATTAATATTAACACAAAGTGAGAAAATAATAAATTAAAAATATTAATTAGAAAATACAATAGAAAATAAAAATAAAAATTACATTTGTAAGATAAACGGATAAAGATCGAGAGCTTCTTACCCCGCCATTAGGGGTGGGAATAGGCTGAATCGAGCTAGGCTTTGCCAAATCTGAGCCTGATCTGCTAAAAGATTCCAAGTCTGATTTGTGGCCTATCAAAGACTTATCTTTTGGCTTGAGTCTGCCATTTTCGAAAGCCTGATTGGCCTATCAGCCTACTTAAAAAGCCTATATTATTTAAATATGTGTAAATAAGAAATTCAACAAATATTTAAATAAACTACAAAATCAAAAGTATAAAGAGACTAAATATTTGTTTTCATTGACTTTATTTGAGCTTACCTAGTAGCATAAATTTGTGAGATTATTTGTTTGAGAAAACTTATGAAAACACTTTATAACATTATTCATAGAATTTCTTTCAACTTATGAATAAGTTCTTGAATATAACTCAGTTTTACTCTTGTATTTTAATATAAATAATAAAATACAATATAATAACAATAAATTCATTAATATTTAATAAATAGGCCGACCTGATAGGCTTATAAGGTTTTTTCTATGGCATGTGGCCTAGCCTATTTAACTAAGTAGGCTTATAAAAAAACCTAAGCATTTTCTATTTAAAAAAAAAGTTTGGTCTGACCTTGGCCTATGTAGGCTAGGCCTTAGGCCTCTGTTAGTTGGTCTGACCTATTCTCATCCCTACCCACAATTAATTATCTTAAGCATCTAGCGTGTTTCCAAAAATATTTTGTTTTCGGAGATATATCTTCGAATTTCTTTTTTTAATTTAACATTTGTTTTTCGGAGATACATCTTCGGAAGCACCATAGAACACTCAAAAATAAATAAAATGTGTGTTTTAAGGTGCTTTCGGAGATGTAACTCCAAAATAATCCAACATAAAAAAAATGGTGCATCCAAATGTATATCTCCGAAAATAGGAGACATAAAGAAAATTCATTAGATACTTGAGAGACTTAAGGGGTGGATTGAAAAATTCTCTAAATATTTTATGCAGGTTGGTCATGAGAATTTGGAGGCCTGGTCTAATTTTAAAAATGGGCCATGGTAAAAAAAACGATAATTTTTTTTGTAAAATAATATATTAAATAATAAAAGTGTAGTTATTAAGGGTTGAACCATTGATCTTTGAGTAAAAAATAAGCTTCATTACCCCCTATGCTAACTAGGTTACATTGTAAATTAAAAGAAAAATCTTTGTATAATAATATATTAAATAGTAAAAGTATAGTTATTAAGAGTTGAACCATTGATCTTCGAAAAAAATAAGTTTTGTTACCCGCTATGCTAACTAGGTTACATTGTAAATTAAATTTAATAACTGATACTAATATATTTATTTTAGATTTATAAATTATAAAAAATATTTTTGAGACAATTATTTTTTTTTTGAAGATCTTGAACTATTGGTATGTTTATCCAGGTCAAGGTCAACCCTGATTTTGTGATAAATATTTTTTTTTTAAATGCAACAATTATTTTAGCACGGAGGGAATTAGGAAAACCATGTGAACTTGATTTGTAACTTTTTTGTAGATAGAAATTTGATTGGGAGAAGAATCCTCAACAAATATTAGTGAAATATTTGTTATGGATGATGATCGTACCTGGAGATCAGGATCCGATGTGGCCGCGACGAACATGGATTAGCACGGGTGATGATGGAGAAAAAGGGGTGTACCTGCAAAGGCACTCCGATGCTAAAGTTAGAAAATGAGCAACGAGTGATCAAGTACGAGATTTAGGGTCAAGATTTGAATATCTGACCCTCTCAAATGAGAGGGTTTTTATACTGGTCCAAGTGGATGGTTATTGGCCCAAATTATTGGGCGCAGATCGCGGATTCCGTAATAACCGTTGACGGTTATGAACTAGCTGTTAGGGCAAGAATATATTCGTTCGACTTGTCCTTGGTCAGATAGCCTTAGCACCGAGCAATGGGTCCGTCGAGCAGTTGGTCCTCAGGATTCCGAGCATCGTGGAGTCATTGGACCGTTGGGCATCGAGATAGATAGGGCCTATTTCTGAAAATTGGGTCATTCCGGAACAGGAGCCCCCCAAGTCATTACTTCTGGTCGAAGAAGTGATGACTTAAGGGTGGGTTGGTTTTTCGAGCGTTTTCCACGGAGAGACAAAGGAGCCCGGTGGGCGAGCAACCCATCCGTTGGTCGGTGCAGTGGAAGAGGAAACGAAAAGGTGACGTGTCTTGATATTTGTGCCAATTTAATGTTCTAACGGCTAGCCTAGGAGCTATCGTGTAGGCTATCATTACCTAGGGATAAGGGTCATGCTTCAGTTGCACGTGCCCCATTCACTATAAATATATGAATTGTCTCATTTTTGTACTTTTTCGCTTTGCCTTCTTCTTTACTCTCTGCTCGTACCTCCGTCAACCGTATTCCGTCGTCGACCACTGTTCTCTTTTGCCGACCACCGTGTTTCTCAACCTAATCTCTTGAAATGACATCTCAACGTCAAGGTAAGAACTTTATTTCGACTTTTAGACTTAGTTATTATGAAATAGTACTGCATGCAATTTTAGGCTTTGACTTTAGCAGTAGATTAGAGTAATGTAGATGGATTTTAGGTTTAAGTAGTCACTGTTGTGCTGCCTGCTATGAACACTGGTTCGCGGTCGGCGGCGACCTTGGTCGATTCTCGATCGAGGTTTAGGGTTTCGCGACGGGTATATGTTCGTCGCGAACCCTTTGCTTTTATAATTCCTTATCGAGTGTTGATCGAACGTTTTGGGCGTCGATTACTCTAGGGCTTTGGTCGGGACCTTGTTCTCGGCCGTTGCGCGCCCTTTCACTTGATAGGTAGTGGAATGGTGGATTTGATATTTCGATCGAATTCACTGAAACCTTTCCTCTACTTTTCAGGTGAAAACACGCTCGTCGATCCCTACGACATATCCTCGGAGGAGAGTTCGTCGGAAGATTCGGGATCCTCGGCAACTGTTCCGTCGGGCTCTAAAAGTTCCTCGGGGGATTCAGAGGAAACTGAAACAAATGACGTTGGGACCGTATCCGGGGAAGAGGCTGGCGCTCATGTGGTTCAAGAAGAGAAGGAGAGGGCACTTACGCCCGAGGAGTGGGTTGTCGAAGACTTGTTGGATAAAGTCTCGTCTTATGCTCGACTGCGCGGGGATCCTCTGCCTGTGGTAGGGGACCCTGCCCACCGGAGGGTGACATGTCCGGGCGACGACGACATGATTTTCTCGGAATTTGGTGGTAGAAAATTTTCGATGTATGAGTATGCCATTTCGACCCTGGGGATCAGGCTACCTTTCAGCGACTTGGTATGTTCGGTGCTCGGTTATCTGGGGGTAGCGCCCTCGCAGCTGCATCCAAATTCTTATGCCTTTATGAGGGCATTCGAGTTGACATGCACGCACCTGGGGGCGGGGGCTACTGTTCTTCTCTTCTTTCGGTTGTTTTCTCTGCAACGGCAGGTGGGGCGAGGGACTTCCTGGAAGGGTTTAATTTCTTTTAAACAACGGACTAAGATCTCTAAGGCGCATTCGGAGTCTATCCGATCATTTAAAGGCGACTACATCTTGATCGAGCCAGTGAGTCGGGAAGCCACGAAGTTGATCAACTTTATGGGGGTCGATACCGATGAGAATGATGTGCCCCAGATGGATGCGGAAGAGCGTCCGATCCGTGGGAGGATTTGGAGGTTCCCTTTTTAGTGGGACTATGGTCATTAAGGGCGACCGGTGAGCGACTTCGTTCAAATAGGAGATGCTCTGGCCGAGGAGGACGCCACTAGCTTCGAGTAGTTTTGTAAGTTGGTGTCGTCTTTCATTCTGATCCCGATGCTCGACGGAGAGGGGAAATTCATGCTAGCTTCCGACGGGGGGAAGCTGTGGAATGTCCGTTGATCGACGTCACAACTCTCCTGGCTTGTAAAGACGGGCAAGAAGTATCTGAACTATTTGGTACACTTTGTTTTTTATTTTTGTTTATTTGTCATGTGATTTTACGCTCGTAGTCGATCTGACCCTTTTCTCTTTCCTTTGTTTTGCAGGCTCTATGGCGAATTCTCTGGATAAGATCCAGGAGAAGTTGATGCAAGGTAACAAGAGGAAGGCCAGGATCGTTCAAACTAGGCTAGGGGGTAATGATACAAGCTGCTTTGGCTCGGGTCCTATTGCTCGAGGTTCTCCGGGCGTGACTTCTGGTTTGAGCCTTAAGAAGCACAAAGTTGGACCGGTCATCACGGATCTGACGATCAACGCTCCGTCAAAACCTAAACATGCACTGCCGCCGTGTTTTGTGCAATGCAACTTCTTTGAGAGCACTTCCCTAGAGGTCGAAAGGGCGGACTCGTTGTATCTTAAGCAGATGGATCGTCCTGCTCGGAGGCTATCCTTGGCGCAGGATGCCAATGCAGTAATACGGGTGCTGGCAATGGCCTCAATGTTAACCGAGGGAAGCTCCGGGCAGGAGCGTGAAGTTAATCGCTTGAAGTATCTCCTGGTTGTTTCGGAGGAAAAAGAGAGGAAGGCCACCGAGAACATTGAGGCCGCTGCCAAAGAGCTGACGGCGCGGGCTGATGTGATCGCCAAGCTGGAAGTGGATAAAAAGAAAGCTATTGATTATAACAGGAAGTTGAAAGAAACTTTCTTTCCCAAGGATGACGAGGATGAAGACACCAAGGGTCTGATGAGTAGGGCACACTTCCTTTCCCGGTTGGACCAGGATCTGGACGACTTGAGGGACTCGACCAAGTTGAGCTTCCAGAATGTTGTGGATCAGATTAAAGCCTTTCATCCGGATTTCGACCTCGATACTAATCAAATCAGCTATTTGTACAAGGTCGTGGATGGTCGGGTTGTAGTCCCAGATTACATGATCGTGGATGATTCTCAGTCGGGGGAGCCCGACCAGCCGATCCAGCCTAAAGTCCAGCAACCTCGGAGCGAAAATCAGCCAGGGGCGCAAGAAGGAGAGGGTAATTAGGTTGGCCTGCGTGCCCAAAATATGTGTAATTTATAGTTTTTGCTCGGGGACGCGGTCCCCTTTTTATGTAATTCTGAAAAAGTCGGCCCTTAGGGGTCGCAGCTTTTTGATGAATGTTTCCGACCTTGGTGGTCGTTTTGTGATTTTGCAGTGTTTTTGTTTTAACGTATGACTGCCCGTCCGTCGGAGGACTTTTATTTCAACTGTATTTTCTCATTTTTTTGCTAAGTATTTTGCGTTCATTAGACGCAAGGAATACAGTATAATGGTCGACTAGGGGGTAAATGCTCGTAAGAAAATGTGATATGTCAGTTTGGGAGACCGGTCACATGTATGGAGGCTGGCTCCGGGTCGGTATCCGGGTCAAGATCATGGCTCAGATTCTGTGGCTTGAACGTCCCATCGTGAGCTGGGGTTATGCCTAGTCGTGGTACTTAAGCGACGTCGGACTCGTTCGAGTATCTGTTCATGCTACAGTTACCTTCCTCTTCGTGAGGGGGAGGTCCTGTTGATTAAACGTTTTGGATTGCAATGCTTGTACCTGGGCATGTAGGTTTGGTCGGACCATCTGCTCCTCGTGCGGGAGCAGGGCGACCTTCATACTAGTTGTAGTATTTTTTGAGTTTATCGGCATTCCATGGCCGTGCGAGCTCTTCCCCTTGAAGATTTTCTAAGTAGTATGCCCCGTTTTCGGTCATTGCTTGGACGCGATATGGGCCCTTCCAATTAGGTTCAAGTTTCCCTTCTCGGGAGTCCTTGTGGTTTCTCCTCAAGACCACACTCCTGACTTCGAATGCTCGTTTAATAACCTTGGCGTTATGTCGAGCCGAAATTTTTTGTTTGAGCGTAGCTTCTCGAAGAGCTGCTCCTAATCGGATTTCTTCGACTAAGTCGAGCTCTTCTCTCAGCGTTTCTGAGTTTGTATCTTGGTCCATGGGTGATTCTATTCGCATGGATGGTATGTGCATATCTATGGGGATGAATGCTTCGGTCCCGTATGCTAGCCAGAACGGGGATTCCATGGTTGTCGAGTGAGGCGTGGTTCGGTACACCCAGAGAACGTTGTGTAGCTCTTCGACCCAACGTTTTTTGTGCTCGTCCAACCTTCGCTTAAGGCCTCTTAAGATTATCCTGTTAGCAGCTTCTGCTTGCCCGTTAGTCTGGGGGTGCTCGACAGAAGCGAAATGTTGTTTGGTTCCCACCGAAGCTACGAATTCTTGGAAGTGTTTGTCAGTGAACTGGATTCCATTGTCTATTACGATGGTGAGCGGTATCCCGAATCGGGAAAGGATGTTACACTTGAAGAAGCGTAAGATGTTTGATGCAGTGATTTTGGCTAAGGCCTCCACTTCGATCCATTTAGTGAAATTATCGACGCCCACGAAGGTTCCCAATATGTCTAGTCCCCACCAGGAAAACGGCCACGGGGAAGACAATGATTTCAACTTAGTAGGAGGAGCCACATGCACGTCACCATGTTGTTGGAATTTGTCACATTTTTTAACGTGCTCCTTTGCATCGTTCTGCATCGTCGGCCAGTAGTATCATGCTCGTAAGATCTTGTGAGCGAGCGATCACCCACCTGGATGTTGTGCGTTGATCCCCTCGTGGACTTCCCTCAGCACATGTGGAATGTTTTCTTCCTCGGCGCATCTGAGGAGTGGCATGGAGAAACCTCGACGATACATCTTCCCCCCGACCATCGTATACGAGCATGACCTATGCCGTACGGTGCTGGCCGTTTTTGGGTCTGTTGGTAACTCGTCTTTGGTCAAATAATTGAATACTAGGGTCATCCAACAGTTGGCGTCGCCTACGATGTTGACATTTTCCCAATGCTGGGCTGAGGGAGTATCTCTTGTATGACGGATTTGTTGCTCCCCTTTTTCTTGGTACTCGCCAGTTTGGACAAAATATCTGCTCGTGTGTTGTTTTCGCGCGGGACGTACCTGACTTCCACATATGTGAATCGTTTTAGCTTCTCCTTAACCAAGGCTAAGTATCCGACCATGGCGTCGTTCTTGGCTTGAAAATCACCTCGCACCTGGTTGGCGACCAACTGGGAGTCTGTGCATATTACAATTTCCTCTGCTCCTAGGTCGTCTGCAAGGCGTAAACCGGCCAGGAAGGCTTCGTACTCTGCTTGATTATTGGATATGGGGAAAGACAAGGTTAAGGATACTACGATGAAGGTTCCTTCCTCGTTCTCCAACATCACCCCGGCCTCGTTACCTATCGAGCTAGATGCTCCGTCGACGAAAATGTTCCACCTAGACGGAGATGTTGCAGTTTGCTCGGTGAAGGTAAGTTCTGATATAAAGTTGGCCAAGGCTTGATATTTGAGGGCCTGTCGTCCTTCGAATTTTATGTCGAACTCAGATAATTCCAGTGACCATTTCAACATTCGTTTGTCCATATCTGGCCTTCCGAGCATCTGCCTGATGGGCTGGTACGTCCTGACGACAATAGTATGTGCCAAGAAGTAGTGTCGTAACCTTCTTGCTGCAAAGAGGAGGGCCAATGACACTTTTTGATTTGCAGGTACCTGAGTTCAGGCCCGCTCAATGCCTTGCTCGTAAAGTAAATGGGTTTTTGCCCCTCGGGAAGCTCGCGAATAAGGGTTGCGCTTACTGCCTCGTTCGCTACAGCGAGGTAAAGGTACAAAGTTTCTCCTTCGTTAGGTCTGGAGAGTACCAGGGGCTCAGATAATGATTTTTTCAAGTGGGTCAAGGCTTGCTCTCATTTTTCAGTCCATTCGAAAGTTGATTTTTTGCGGAGGTGTTTGTGGAACGGGAGCGCGTGTTGGGCAGACTTAGCCACAAATCGGGCGAGAGAAGCGAGCACTCCATTTAACGATTATATGGATTTTTTAGAGGTTGGGATAGGTATCTCCGCGAACACTCTACATTTGTCTGGGTTGGCTTCGATTCCTCGCTCGGTCAAATAAAACCCGAGGAATTTACCCGCTCGAACTCTGAACGTACATTTTTCAAGGTTGAAACGCATCTTGCATTTTCGAGCTTGGTCGAACACCTTTCGTAGGTGGGAAGCGTGATCCGTCTCTTTCTGAGATTTGACGATCATGTCGTCCATGTACACTTCGAGCATGTCTCCAATTTCTGCTCGGAAAACTTTGTTCATCATGCGTTGATAAGTGGCGCCTGCGTTTTTTAGACCGAATGGCATAACGTTATAATAGTAATTTCCTGATTCGGTCATGAAGGCCGTGTGTTTTTTGTCGGCCACAGTCATGGGAATTTGATTATATCCTGAATAAGCGTCCATAAATGATAGTAGTTTGAAATTGGCCGAGTTGTCGACTAATTTATCAATATTTGGCAATGGGAAAGCATCTTTCGGGCAAGCCCGGTTAAGATCGGTATAATCAACGCACATTCTCCACTTTCCATTTGATTTTTTCACAAGTACAACATTGGAAATCCAGGTAGTGTACCTGGCCTCCGTTACAAAGTTTGCCTCTAGGAGGTCTTCTACACCTTTTTCGGCCACTTTAGTTTTTTCGGTTGACTGTTTCCTCCTCCGTTGGGCAACGACCTTGTGATTAGGATCAATGGAGAGATGGTGGCATGCTACGTCTGGATCGAGTCCGAGAATTTATGTTGCACTCCATGTGAACAGGTCGGCGTTCCCTTTCAGGCATGCCTCCAACTGTTTCTTTGCCATATCCGGGAGATGGGCCCCAATCTTTACACATATGTTCGGATCTTCCCCCAACGGGATTAACTCGAATTTGCCGTCGGGGATTGGCCGGGCTAACGAAGAGGAGGACTATTGGGAGCTTCCGGCTTCGTCCGGAAACCTACAATCTAGGTCCATGGAATAGACCCGAGGGAAAGGTGTGGGCACTTCTACGTTCAGGGAAGATGCTGAGGTGGAAGCTTTGGGCTGGTATGATATCGAGCTAAGGCCTTTAGAGGCTGCTTCGAAACAACAACGGGAGGCTTCCACGTCACCATGTAGGGTGGACACCCTCCATGACGTTGTGTATTACTTCATCTTCAGGTGGACGGTTGATGGTACGGCCAGGAGATCGGCCAACGTTGGTCGACCAAGAATGCATTGATATAGAGAAGGGCAATCGACGACCAAAAATTGGACGCGGATTGATCGGGCGTATTCTGCGGCTCCAAACGTGACTATGAGATCGACATAACCCCATGGTCGTTACACCGCCCCATTGAAACCTTGGAGGTCGGATCCCACGTATGGCGTCAGGTGAGTCTCGTTCAGTTGGAGTGTTGCGAACAGCTGCGAATACATGATATCGCATGAACTGCCCTGGTCGACCAGTATTCTGTGGACGTCGAAGTTGGCCATCTGGGCTCGAATGAGCAGTAGAATGCTGACATTAGGCGCTCCCCAATAGTTCCTCCTTGTAGAAGGAAATGGGCACCGAATTGTCCCTAGGTGGATCCAACGTGGCATTCAGGGTCGACCCTTTTGCAATCAATTGGTCGAATTTCCTTTTTACGGAGCCGACCGTGATCTTGTTGAATCCCCCGCCTAAGATCACCATTGCGGATGAGAAGGCTTCCCAGGGGCTATGGGAAGATAGATAACCTGGACTTGCCTGATGATCGAGCAGAAAGAATTCTTTCGGGAAATAGATGCTGAGGGCGACTTGCATATTTGGTGTTCGCGGGGACCACCACTGCTTCCTCGACCTTGATGGTTTTTTGTGCCTCCGGCCTGGAGGCTTCTTTGGATTTTGTGAATTGTTTGAGGTGGCCATATTTGATGAATATCTCTATTGCGTCCTTCAGGTGGATGCAATCCTCGGTATTGTGTCCATGGCTTTTGTGGAACCTGCAGTACTTGGTTTTACCGGTATCCGGTTTGGCGGGCAGCTGCTTGGGAAAGCGAACCCCTGCTTGACGGAACTCCGAATTAGCACATTCAGACATTATTTTCTCCCTTGACACCAGCAGAGGTGTATACTCATAAAATCGGCCCACTGGCCCTCTCTGCTCCCGCGGTTCACGGGGGCGGCCTTCCTTTCTTTTGTCACTTCCCCGACAAGATGTCGAGGGTTCGTCGGATTTGGAAAGGTTGGCGTCTTCTCTACGCCAGGCATCGTGAACGGAGCTGGCCGTCTGCTTTTCTTCGTACTGGATGTACGCTTGAGCTTTCAAGAGGAAAGTGCCCAGAGTAGCGGGTGTCTCAATGCTCACTGCTCGGTGGAAGTCGGTGGACGGGCTCGAGACCTGGACAACTTCTTAATGGAACCTTTCGATATTGGTTCTGAGGGGCTCATCTTTGCCCTAGATTATGGCTTCAAGTGATGCTTCCGTCTTTGGATGGCGTTTGGAAGCGATGAAATGCTTGGAGAAAGTTTGACCGAGCTGTCTCCAGGAAGTGATGGATTCAGGCTCAAGACTTTTATACCAAGTCATTGCTTCTTTCCTTAAGGTGGTAGGAAATAGACGACATTTGATTGCTCCTCGGACGCCCCCTGTAGTCGAGCAGGGCGTTGATGTTCTCAATATGTTCTTCTGGATCAATTGTTTCGTCATACGAACCCAGTGGTGGGGGCTTCTCGAGCCCTCTTGGTAATCTGGTAGCCATAATCTCAGATGAGAGGGGTCCTCTGATATCGTCGTCGTCACTATAGGTGAGCGAAGGGGATCTTGAACGGCGTTTTCTGTTTCGTCGCGGGGACGGAGAGTTCGACCTGTTCTTTTTTGATCGTTTTAGAGATGGAGATCGGGATCGTCGTCCTTTCCGGGGAGGGGAATGACGATCGTCGTCCTGCAACCCTTGATGAGTCTTGGTCGGTACAGGCGAGCGATGTCTCCGTGGAGGTGACCGACCACGATTCTGGATAGAAGATTCGTCGTGATAGCCTTTATCTTTATTTCTTTGGGGAGAAGGGTTGCGCTGCCTCCGATGCCTTTTAGGAGATCGTGATGATCGACAACCGGTTTCTTTCAGACGGGATATCTTCGCACCGTGCGATAGGAGCAGGAGGTGGGTTTGATTGAGTGTTTCAACCAGTGCGGCGAAGTCTGATCTGGCGGGCGCGGCCACGGAAGGTATGACTTCTGGTTAGCTCTCGAGCGTCTGGTCGCGCTCGGGAGAGGGTGAAGCTATCTTTCTGTCTTGGTGATTTTGGACGGTTTCTTCGTGTGAGGGGGTGAAAAGATTGCTCCCCCGTTGAGTAATGAAGATACCATCAGTAATACGGGCTTCGCACGGGATGTCGTTAGCGGCCATGGATCTTTTTGAATAGTAAACTTTGGTTCTTGAGATCCTTTTATGAAGAAGAACAAGGAAGTTGGTTTCCCACAGACGGCACCACCTGATCGTACCTGGAGATCATGATCCGATGTGGCCACGTCGAACGTGGATTAGCACGGGTGATGATGGAGAAAAAATGGTGTACCTGCAAAGGCACTCCGATGCTAAAGTCAGAGAGTGAGCATCGAGTGAGCAAGTACGAGATTTAGGGTCAAGATTTAAATATCTGACCCTCTCAAATGAGAGAGTTTTTATACTGGTCAAAGTGGATGGTTATTGGCCCAAATTGTTGGGCGCGGATCGTGGATTCCGTAATAACCGTTGACGGTTAGGAACTAGTCGTTAGGGCAAGAATAGATCCGCTCGACTTGTCCTTGGTCGGATAGCCTTAGCACCGAGCAAGGGATCCGTCAAGCAGTTGGTCCTTAGGATTCCGAGCATCGTGGAGTCATTGGGCCGTTGGGCCGCGAGATAGATAGGCCTATTTCTAAAAATTGGGCCAGTCCGAAACATATGATAAAATTAGTTAATAAATAGATTAAATTATATAAAATGCATCCATAAAATTATATATTTATATGGATCTGACAAATAAAAATAAATATTATGATTCAATACAATTATTTATTATTTATAAACTAATACTAATAATTACTTAAATTACTTAATTTATAAATTTTTATCTTTATAACCAATTGATTAATAATATAGTATATTTAAGTTTTATTACAATTTTTTTTTTACATTTTCGTACTTAAATTTTAAAATTGATTAAACGTGTCATTTGTAAAATATGATAAACAATCAAATAATCTTTTCTTTTTTATATATATAAATTTAAAACATAAATTACATGTAACGGACACACTTAAAATTTTTTTAAAAAAAAAAGACAAAAATGACATTGCATCCTTAAAAGATAAAAAAAAAAACATAATTAATACGTTATTAAAATATAGACAAATTATCAATTTTTGTATAAATATTATAGGAGATTAAAAATATTTAAATTTAAATATTATAATTAATTTTATGATTGACAAAAAATAAGTGGGTCAAAATTTTATTAAATCTATTATTTAAGATGATATAATGAATTTAAAAATCATTTAGATGGATAAAATCTAGTTTTTATTATAAAATTTCCATATAAAAAAATTAGATTATGAAAATTCCATGTAAAACTTTATAATATAATATGCATGGTCTGAGTTCAATGAATCGGTGATAAGTTTTGTATTGATTAGAAGAATGGAATAGATCAAAGATTGTCATCTCAACTTATAATAATATGAGTTGAGATGCTCCTCATTTCTATAAAAAAAAATGGAGGATACCATTACTACTGTATTCATTATATACAAGTCAAATTATACAAAATATATTTCATATATTTTCAATATATGTATTTATATATTAATATTTTAGTAATTGTGCTCTCTATTTATTGTGAGAAATTGAGACGATCTTAACTCCTAATAATAGTTATAAAAGTCCTCTTTATTATTAATATTTTAGTAATTGTGCTCTCTATTTATTGTGAGAAATTGAGACGATCTTAACTCCTAATAATAGTTATAAAAGTCCTCTTTATTATGGTAATTTTGCTTTGGTAGTGAATATAATATGTTTATTAAATTAGATTCGAATTCGGAGCACTATAATTTCTCTTTTAATAACTATGTAAGTTATGTTTGAATTGATGAAACATAACATAACATAGTGAAATGAAACACAACGAAACGAAATGGAACAAATAGGAATAAAACATAGCAGAATGAAATATAGATCCCACTACATTGTTTAATTACTTCATTTAAAATATTTCATTCCATCACATACACCCCAAATTGGATGGAATAAAAAATAGAGATTTGAATGGAATTGGATGGAATGGATTCCATCATATTTCATTCCCTTCCATCAATTATTTGCAAATTTAAACAATGGAATCTTATTAGTTACCACTTCATTCCATTTCATACGACCAATCCAAACATACCCTTAATTAAACGTTAGATGAGTATTGTTCAATATCATAATGTAAAAATAATAATTATTCTGGTCGGTCATATCCCTTTTCATTCCAAATACCACAAAACGTAATGTTCCGGATTCAGATCAGGTATTTATTAAGCTTCTAGAATATTTTCCTGGCCACTAGACTCTTAGAGACCCGGAAGTAGGAGATTTGTACTTCAAACACATCCAATGGTCCTCCATATTTCACGTCAGAAAGATAACGCAACAGTTATTTTTCTCCTCTATATATGTAGGATGACGTTATTTCAAGAAACAAGTTTCGAACACAATTTGAATACTCTCTCATCATTCACATACTGACTTGAGCGTTGGAGTGGTAACCTTGCAGGTGCACCCCCTGCTCCGCCGCATCTGAAGCTCTCCTTCGTCATAGGTTCCACTACTCTACACATTTTTGGTTTTGGAAGGAACAGTGACGTCGTTGCCGGAGATAGATTTTCAATTCCAATGTATCCATCAAGAACATCTTGTTCTCAACCTGAAGGATATTTCATACCAAAAGTGAGTAATTATAGACAGTAACCTCCCCAAAGATTTTGACATGTCAAGATTTAGTTCCTCATGTCTCATTGTCGATCGACACATTTCGGAGTGTCATCGCATCCAACACTTTGTCACCTTTCAGTTGTTTCTTGCTTACTACCGATTTGGACTATCAGCAAAACGATCGATCAAAGTTAGCGTTAATGGATTTAGAAAAGGTTGACGAAATCTCGAACTTTGATATACCTTTGGTTATCACTGATATAACTGTAATAAGACTCCTGGTAAAAGACAAAAGTTCTTTTAACATCCTTTACGAAGACACGTTAGAATGGTTAAGTCTCAGTCAGATAGATCTGAGATCATCTTAGGGAGAATATTTGCTAGCCTTCAACAATTCAATCACTCATCCTTGTGGAGCAATGGATCTAACACTACCAGTCAAAAAATGACGAGGAAGAGAATGATGACTCTTACGTTCCACGTGAAACAGTGCAAGAGCATATTCAAAGGCATTCTATGAAGGTCCTTCCTATCTAAGCTAGAAGAAGTTGCCTCTATGGTCCATCTAAAGATAGCCTATCATGACAAAAGAGGAGCATCAACTGCTATAAACGTGGATTTACAATAAGAGAAGAGAATCAAGATAAGAATTCACAAAGATATTCTAACCTCAGCGTTGAACAGTTGTGATAAGCTCGATCTCAATGCACGCGACAACAAAGTCAGCCTATCTCAGATGTTAGATTCGAATCTATGGAACTAGGAGATAATCGTGCCAGATCGGTCAATATCGGATCCGTGTTTTCCCCAGAGGTAAGATCCATGCTAGTCGAATGTCTCCAAGAAAATACCGACTTATTCACTATCTCTCTGCATGAAATGCCCATCATTGATCCACAAGTGGATTGTCGAGATAAACCAAATTTCGATGTACGGATCCGACAAATTAAAAATTGTGTTCATGATTGAACAAGCCATTTATTAGTATAATGTCACTTCGTTCGAATTAAATAATGTTGGAGAAACCTAGTAGATAATGATGAATAAAATCTTTCGAGAAGAAATAGGGGAAACACTAAAGTATACATGGATGATATGACCGTGAAATTTTGTGCGAACCCCATTCATGCTCAGCATCTCAACCGAGTGTTTAAAAGGATTTGAAAATATAAAATGAGGCTTAACCTAGAGAAATGTACCTTCACCTCAAGGGTGAAATATTTCTTAGGTTTCTACTTGACAAAACGAGGTATTGAAGTCAATCCAGACAAGTGTGAAACAATCATTCTTATGAAGGCTTCAACATATAAGAAGGGTATCAAAAAACTAAATGAGATGTTGACTACCCTAATAGATTCATTTTGAAATCATTCTAACAAGATTTACTTTTTATAATTTTCTGAGGAAACAAGCAAAGTATGACTGGAACACCGAATATGACATTATGTTCGAGTCTTTGAAAAAAATCCTAGCTGTAACACCCCTTTTACGCACAACAAAATTTAATCATGTTATTTAATAAAAATCATAGTTCCACGAAAAGGGTATCACATTTTCTTCATAAACATCATAATAACCACAGAATATGTGTCATGTCTCGTAACACGGGTTCCAACTTTCATTCATAAATAACACAATGTTTCAAACTACACAGCGGATCAAAATTCCAACTTGTTTGATATTCTTTTCAAAGAAACATATGTATAAGGTCAAACATACTCAAACATTAATTTAAATTTGACAAAAGCAACCAAATAAAACAAACGTTCCCCGGTGTTACATGACTCAGAGCAAGACACCACCTAACTCTATACACAACGGGACACACTCCAAGCTACCTCCAAAATCTCCAAACTAAGCGTCAGAATCTGCAGGATGACATAATAGACCATCACGAAAAGGTAGGTAGGGTGAGTAATCCAGATTCAATAAAAATAATACAAAAACTGAATTATAAGAAAGAAACAATCATACAATAGTTACCACAAACTCACCCATATAGAATCATCAACACTACACATCAACAAACGATAAATGTGATCATGTTATGCCACATAGAATGAAATGCAACATCATAAATGCATGTGGTACCAGGTTCAACATGTGATGGACATTGGCCATCCACTCTTCACAAGGGAGCACAACATAATCAACAACACCTCAATCCACACAATGGGATTAAATCCTAAATTCAACATAGGGGATGCCATGAATGCAATATACACAAAACATCATCATCATCATCATCATCATCATTCATCAATACATGTATCAATATTCATCATTTATCGTCTACATCGTTTACTCATACTATTCTTACATCATATCATCATTCCTACAACTTATTCATTTTTATCTTATATCATCATTATTATTATTATTATTACATTTAGCATAATAAACATGTAAGAAGTTTCAGAAACAACACAACAACATGGTACAACAAATAAGGCATCAAAAATCATCACAACATAAGAAATCATTTTTCTGAAAACTACTGGTCCGGCTAAGCAAGAAAGCCAGCTCGCTAAGCGAGCGAGCTACGGGTTTTAGGTTTCTGAAGTCTTCATATGCTCGCTATGCGAGCTCATGCTCTCTAAGCGAGAAACGCGATTTTCTGAGGAAACCCTGCGATTTCTGCACATCATAGCCACTCCTAAACATCACCAAAGACCTCAAATAATAGTAGATGACAACTATAAACGAACCAACCCACTAATTTCATCATATGTTCATCATTATTAACAACAAACAACAATTAATCAACGTAATTTATCAACAATTACCCCAACCTTAAGGTTTTCCTTCAAAATATCTCTTTCGCATAAAACAACCCTATACTATGACTATTGAATAAGAATACTCCTCATACCTTAATCGATGTAGCTTTCTCTTTCACTCTTGATCAAAATCCCTCTTTACCTCCTTGTTCTTCTTGTTCTCCAGAGAAACCTTCACCTTCACCCAAAACACGATTATGATATCTTTTGATTGTGAATCTCTATTCTCATAAAGTACTCAAATGACCACCTTACCCCTTAGACCTCCAAACTCTTTTATTTTATTTTCTTAATAATAATATTAAATAATTCCCAACATTATAATATCATTATCTTAAATAAAGTAATTCTTTATTTTCCACAAAATACCACTCATTTCTACTTATTCATAAATAATTACTTAATTAATTGAATTATGAAATTGGGATGTTACAACTCTCTCCCACTTTAGGAATTTTCGTCCTCCAAAATATTACCTGAAGCAAACAGAGTCGGATACGACTCCTTCATCTGATCTTCACGTTCCCAAGTCCAACTTTCACCTGCTGGTCCACCCCACAATACCTTTACTAAGGCAATCTCTTTTCCTCGTAACCGCTTCATTTCTAGACCATCTATTTGAAATGGCAAGACTTCAATAGTCATATTATCCCTCACCTGAATATCATCCATCTGAATCACATGCGATGGATCGCACACATACTTCCTCAACTGCGACACATGGAACATGTCATGCAAATTCGCAAGTGACGGAGACAGCACAATCTGATATGCTACCTCTCTGATCCTTTGTGAAATCTAATACGGACCAACAAAACACGGAGCAAGCTTCCTAGACTTCAAAACTCTTCTGACACCCGTTACCAGAGTAACTCTCAAGAACACATGGTCTCCCTCTTGAAACTCAAGTGTTTTCCTTCTTTTGTCATGATAACTCTTTTTTCGACTTTGAAAAGCCTTCATTCTTTCTCGTATCATCTTAATCTTCTCAGTTGTCTCTTGCATAATTTCAGGTCCAAGCATTGCACTCTCGCCTGATTCATACCAACACAATGAAGTCTGACATCTTCTACCATACAACGCTTCATACGGTGCCATGTCAATACTATCATGATAACTATTATTATAGGTAAATTCAATAAACAACAAATGACTATCCAAAGATCCTCCTTGATCCAACATATAAGCCCTTAGTAAATCCTCCAAAGATTGGATAGTCCTCTTAGCCTGACCATCTGTATGCGGATGATAAATAGAGCTCATCCTCAACTTAGTACCCAAAGCATCTTGTAAATTCTTCCAAAATCTTGAAGTAAACCGCATATATCTATCTGATACGATACTCAACAGTATTCCATGCAACTTCATGATTTCTTCAATATATATCTTAGCTAGTTTCTGCATAGAATGATTAATCTTCATCGGCAAGAAATGGGCCGACTTGGTCAATCTATCTATGATTACCCAAATAGAATCATTTCCCTTAGCAGTCTTCGGCAAACCTGTTACAAAATCCATGGAAATGCTATCCCACTTCCACTCTGGAATATTCAATGGCTGCATAATAACTAACGGTCTATGATATTCAATCTTTGACTTTTGACAAGTCAAGCACGCATACACAAATTCAGCAACATCCTTCTTCATACTGGGCCACCAAAACAATTTCTACAAATCATGGTACATCTTCGTAGCACCAGGATGAATACTCAATCGACTACGATGTCATTCTTCTAAGATACTCTTCTTAATTTCTGGAACATCAGGAATACACAATCTATCTCGGAATCTCATCATACCATTCTCATCAACTCGAAATTCACCTCCATTACCTTGGTTAATCAAGGTCAACTGATCAACCAACTTCAAGTCAGATTGTTGTCCTCCACGAATATTTTCCACAAATTCATTGGTCAACTTCAACATTCCTAACTTTACACTTTCATATGTAGCTTCACATAACAAACTCATATCTCAAAATTGTTCAATCATTTCAAGTTCCTTCACCATCAGCATCGACATATGCAACGTCTTTATACTCAAAGAATCTGCAACCACTTTGCCTTACCAGGATGGTAATTCAAATCAAAGTCAAAGTCTTTCAACAATTCCAACCATCTCCTTTGCCTCATATTTAGTTCCTTCTAATCAAACAGGTATTTCAAACTCTAGTGATCATTGAATACCTCGAATTTCGAACCAAAGAGATAATGTCTCTAGATCTTCAACACAAATATACAAATGCTAGCTCTAAGTCGTGCATAGGATAATTTCTCTCATGAACTATCAATTTTCTTGAAGCATAAGCAACCACTTGACCATTTTTCATCAAAACACCTTCAATCCCCATCTTCGACACATCACAATACACTACGAATGACTCATTCGGATTCGGAAAGATCAACACCAGATCAGTTATTAACTTCTTCTTCGGCTCTACAAAACTCTTTTCACACGTAACATCCCACACATAAGCTTGGCTCTTTCGGGTCAACTGAGTCAAAGGTAGCACCAACTTCGAAAAAACCTCGATAAGCTTCCTGTAATAACCTGCTAAACCCAGAAAACTTCTAATCTCAGTAGCAAACTTAGGAGTCTCCCACTACAACACTGCACCAATTTTCGACGGATTAACAATAATTCCACCACTAGAAATTATATGTCCAAGAAAACTCACTTCTTGTAACCAGAACTCACACTTCGACAAGTTAGCAAATAACTTCTTTTCTCGCAACACTTGAAACACAATCCTCAAATGCTTGGCATGATCCTCTTCTGTATTGGAATAAATCAATATCATCAATAAAAAATACCACAAACTTATCCAAGTACTCATGAAAAATTCTATTCATGTACTCCATGAACACACCGGGTGCATTAGATACACCAAACGACATCACCGTATATTCATAATGACCACACCTCATTCTGAAAGCTATCTTCGCAATATCATCAGACTTAACATGAATCTGATGGTAACCAGATCGTAAATAAATCTTGCGAAATACATAAGCTCCCACCAACTGATCCATCAAATCGTCAATTCTCGGAAGTGGATACTTATTCTTGATAGTAACCTTGTTCAACTGCCGATAATCAACACACAACCTCATGCTACCATCTTTCTTCTTAACCAACAACACTGGAGCACCCCACGCAGAAACACTAGGTCAAACAAATTTCTTCTCTAATAACTCTTCTAGTTGCTTTTTGAACTCACTCAACTCTACAGTGGACATCCGATACAGAGTCATTGACACAGGACTAGTACGAGGTAATAAATCCACTGTAAACTCAATTTCACGCTCTGGAGGTAAATCGCTTATATCCTCCAAAAATACATCAGGAAAATCTTGAACAACTGGCAAATCCCTTCTCGAAGTCTTCCCTTCGATTTGCAACGATGCAAACATTGCAAACATCTGAGCTTCGTCTCCTAATAATTCCTCTACATGCATATCTGTCAAGAACAATAACTCACCATGATCACCAATTTCAAGAAATTCATCAGTCTTCACATAAAAATTGATATGCACAAAATTGAACTCTAACCAATTCATTCAAAGAATAACATCAATTTGGTGTAAAAGCAGACACACCAGATCCATCAGGAAATCCTTCTAAAAAATTGTTAAAGGACACTTCAGACAAACAAGAGTAGTAGTAACAGAACCATTAGCTGGTGTCTCTATTACCATACCATCGTTCATACTAGACAACTTCAAACCCAACTTATTAGCACATTCAAGAGAAATAAAAGAATGTGTAGCGCCAATATCAATAATAGCCATCAACTCAACATCGTTAATGAAACAAGTACCTTGAATTAGATTGTCCTTCTTAGGAGCCTCAGAACCAGTCAAAGAAAACACTCTGCCATTGGTCTAAGCAGCAGTAGCAATCTTTTTAGGCTTCTGGAATTGGGTGCTGATATGTCCCTGTTCACCGCAATTAAAATAAGTTGGACCTTAATTCGGAAAATCACCAACCCGATGACCTATCTTACCACATCTATAACATCGTACCACTAGATTAGTGCAAACGTCTGACTTGTGACCAGATCCCCCACACTTATGACACTTGGGAGGAATAAAACTTGCTCCCCCACTTGGCTTCTTCCCATATGAACCCTTCTGCTTTCCCTTATCAGTTGGAGTCACATAAGCCTTTCCTCTAAACTGGCCATTCTCTTTCTTCTCACCTAGTTGCTTGTAGTGATTATATCGAGCTCGACTATCTTCATCATAGATTCTGCTCTTATCCACCAATTCAGCATATCTTCGGATTTGTTGACATCCAATTCCTTGCTTGATCTCTGGTCTCAACCCACTCTTAAACTTGAGAAACTTTGATAACTCAGCATCAACACAGTTGTAGTGATGACAATACTTCACCAACCTCTCAAACTTGGCAGCATACTCTGCCACCGTCATATTTCCTTGTTTCAGCTCAAGGAATTCTACTTCCATCTTACCACGATCATCTTCTGGAAAACACTTCCCCAGAAACTCCCTCTTAAACACTGCCCAAGTCACTACAGTACCAGCATCCTCTAAATGCTGATGGGTATTATCCCACCAGTCTTCATCCTCTTCAAACAACATGTGTGTGCCAAACTGCACCTTCTGTGCATCCGTACACGCCATCACCCTAAATATCTACTCAATATCCTTGAGCCATTTCTGAGCATTAAGCGGTTCATGGCCACCTTCAAACACCGACGAACTGTTACTCTGGAACTTCTCCAAGAAACGAAACTCATCTTGTTCATTGTTCTGAGCACTAGCCTCTGTTAATACCACAACAACTTCCGCAAGCGCACGCATGTTTGTTTCCAGCCATTCTGCATAATACTCACAACATCAGATAAGAGTAACCATTAACAATAACGATCAATACAGACTAACAACAACGACACGTGACCTAATAGTCCGATCACATTTCCTTCATAAACATCATAATAACCACATAATATGTGTCTTATCTGTAACACGGGTTGTAACTTTCATTCATAAATAACACAATGTTTCAAACTATGCAGCGGATCAAAATTCCAACTTATTTGATATTCTTTTCAAAGAAACATACGTCTAAGGTCAAACATACACAAACATTAGTTTAAATTCGACAAAAGCGACCAAATAAAACAAACGTTCCCCAGTATTACATAACTCAGAGCAGGACACCACCTAACTCTATACACAACGAGACGCACTCCAAGCTACCTCCGAAATCCCCAAACTAAGCGTCAGAATCTGCAGGATGGCATAATAGACCATCACAAAAAGGAAGGCAGGGTGAGTAATCCGGATTCAATAAAAATAATACAAATACTGAATTATAAGAAACAAACAATTATACAACAGTTACCACAAACACACCCACATAGAATCATCAACACTACACATCAACAAACGACAAATGCGATCATGCTATGCCACATAGAATGAAATGTAACATCATAAATGCATGTAGTATGGGGTTCAACATGTGATGGACACTGGCCATCTACTCTCCACAAGGGAGCACAACATAATCAATAACACCTCAATCCACACAATATGATTGAAGCCTAAATTCAACGTAGGGGATGCCATTAATGCAATATACACAAAACAACATCATCATCATCATTCATCTATAATCAGAATTCATCATTTATCGTTTACATCGTTTACTCATACTATCACTATGCCAAACAAGACCTTAGACATCGCTTTTTTTTCCACTTAGACAACGCTTTAAAGCGCTGTCTAAACCTCCACTGCTAAAGGTTTAGACAACGCTTTTTTAAATCTTAAAAGCGTTGTCTAAGGTACCCTTAGACAGCGCTTTTAGGAATACCTTAGACATCGCTTTTAGTTTAAGCGCTGTCTAATCCCCTCCTATTTTAATTTTTTTAGGTATACCTTAGACAACGCTTTTGGTGAAAGCGCTGTCTAATCCCCTCCTATTTTAATTTTTTTAGGTATACCTTAGACAGCGCTTTTGGTGAAAGCGCTGTCTAATCCCCCCCTTAGACAGCGCTTTTGCCAAAAGCGCTGTCTAAGGTATATTAAAATTTTTGAATAATTTTTTTGAAACCACTTTTTTTACCAAGTTTTTAAACCAGAATTTTAACCTGTTTTCAACCAAATTTTGGCAGACAAATATCACAAATTATATATCAATTTATGATCCAAAATTATAAATCCATAAAATGCAATTCAAACCAATATATATATATATATATATATATATATATATATATATATATATATATATATATATATATATATATATATATATATATATATATATATACCAATTCAAACCATTTTGGCCTATTATAATTACAAGCCATTGCATTTTACTACAAATGTACATAATATAAGTACACATATCTAATCCATCCAAAGCATTGCTTCAAATATACATAGGTCCTAAAACAACACAAAGATTGTAATTCAATTAATAAACAATATTATAGAAATTACAACGTTACACATATTTAAATTCTCATCAATTAAAGTAAGAGTACAATATTATACCTCACATAACACCTAGCTCTATAATGAATTGACACCATTCCTCTTTGATTTCCTCCACTTGATCTTTTATATAATATGCACACTTGAATTCATCAAAGTACTACATAATAATATAACATAGTTTGATTTAATTTCAACTATTTAATTATATGAGAGATATGTGTAAATATAACTTATAATCAAGAAACCAAGGATATAATTGCATAATTTACCTCTTTCACTAACATCTCTTTCTTTTCTTTGTTGGAATATTAATCACTTGTTTCTTAGCATTGTGTACGGATGAATTGATCCAAATTCCCTCATTATGATCGTTTCTTATATATGACTCATCCTCTATAAGATCCCCATCTTCATCATTTCTATTCAACTCATTCCGTCTAATGCATGACTCATTCTCAACATCAATATCACATTGATCGACACCGCTATCATCAACCACTTTGTTAGAGAAAAGCACTATAGACCATTTTGTACTCGTCGGGTCATTCACATAGAACACTTGTTTAGCTTGAGATGCTAGAATAAAAGGTTCATCTTTGTACCCCACCCTAGTAAGATCAACTTGCAAAAAATACAGACTTATCCATTCGTATGCCACTACTATTTACCCACTTGCAACCAAAGATGGGAATCTGAAAGTTCTCGTAATCAAACACCCAAATGTGCTCAATAACTCCAAAATATGACAAATTTGCATATTTGGGGTTTAAGTCCTTCATACTTGATATATGCATTGCTTCAGCTAGCACGGTGACACCACTATTTTGCATAGTACTCTTATCATCTTGTTCTTTGGTATAAAATTTGTATCCATTAATTGAGTATGCGCTATGAGAAAACACATGCAAACTTGGACCATATGCCAAACATCTCAACCTTTCTGTTATCGAAGAAGGATCTGAAGAGCGCTTCGAATAAATATGATCCTTTAACCATTGTATGAAACTTTGATTGTGCTATCTAACTATCCAATTTTCATTTCTGTTCGGATTTAACCTTCGAAGTACATCCTTATGCATTTCAACATATGGCTCAACCTCATTATCATTGTGCAGAACATACAAATGAACTTGATCATGTCATCCCTTTAAGTTGTACAACTTTAATACCGCAAACAGTCTTGAGAATTTATTGCAACCTTTGTACAGCGATTTCTCTGCATCGCTTACCATCCTCTCAAACATTCCATTCGGTTCAACATTCTCGTTAATTTTCTCACCATGAAATATCCAACACTGATAACTTTGATCAATTCCATGCCTCAGTAAATGCGATTTCAATCCATCTGCGTCAACCTTACCAATATAACAACAACGCAAGCAAGGACAATGCATTCTTCTGGGGTTTTCAGCGTGTTGAACAACAAACTTAACGAATTCCGCAACCCCATTCTCGTACTCTTTGGTCATTCGATCGGCACAGATCCATGTTTTATCCATGGTATTCCTACTTATTAAGGTAAACAATCAATATCAACTTCAATAACCTATACATAACCAATGTTTCTCCAAACGACAATAACCCAGTTAAATCCAAACGAAAATACATAACTAAGATAGTATCTTCGAATATTCTAACAACTTTCAAGTTCACTTCATTTTCTCACATTTAACAGATATTTACATCATTGAAGTTGAAAATAGAGTTTCATATAATAACAACAATATTAGCCTTATCGAACATAACACCAATGACTAACGTATCTCCGTATCCTAAATGTTTTAAACAAAAACTCTGTATCCTAAATGTTTAATTTTAACTCAGTCTACAGATTCAACAAAAAAACTTCTCAGGTAATGAAGCCAACAACTCAGTGTATATACACAGTAACAGCAAAAGAACAAGAACAAGAACACTATCCATCAATGAATCTTATGGTTCATATTGTATATACATAGTAACTACAAGCCATAAAATTTCAAGAATATGCAACTTTTCAGCAAAAAAACAAGCAAGAACAAGAACAAAAACAAGAACAAGAACAAGAACAATACCATTATCAAGAACGTCCTTTTTGAACGGAAGACGATGGTTGTACGATAGAGGACGACGATGGACTTCACGGAGGTAGACTCTGGTGGACGACGGTGGAGGTAAGACTGTTGAAGCTCGTTAGGGAGAAAATGGCGATTTATGTCCGTCGTTCGCAGAAGAGAGGGAAAGGAAGAAATGAAAATAGATCTGTATAATTTTAATATAATTTGACCTTAGACAACGCTTTTGATAAAAGCGCTTTCTAAGGTAGGCCTTAGACAACGCTTTTGAAAAGCGTTGTCTAAGCCCCCCCTTAGACAGCGCTTTTGTTTTTAATTTTTTTTTAAAATTGAAAGACTTTAGACAGCGCTTTTGACAAAGCGCTGTCTAAGGCCTACCTTTAAAAGCGCTTTCTAAAAGCGATGTCTAAGGCCTACCTTAGAAAGCACTTTTTCACAAGCGCTGTCTAAGGTAGGACTTTTAACAACGCTTTTTTATTTTTTTTAACAGTTTTCGTGTTTGCTATTAATTTTAACCTTAGACAGCTCTTCCTTAAGAAAGCGTTGTATAAGGTGCGTTGTTAAATGTCATTTTTGTTGTAGTGTATCCTTACATCATATCATCATTCCTACAACTTATTCATTTTTATCTTATATCATTATTATTATTATTATTATTATTATTATTACATTTAGCATAATAAACATGTAAGAATTCCCAATAATAACACAACAACATGGCACAACAAACAAGGCATCAAAAATTATTACAACAAAATAAATCATTTTTCTGAAAACTACTGGTCTCGCTAAGCGAGCGAGCTACGAGTTTTAGGTTTCCAAAGTCTTCATATGCTCTCTAATCAAGCTCCTGCTCGCTAAGTAAGAAACACAATTTTCTGAGGAAAACCCTACGATTTGTGCACATCACAACCACTCCTAAATGTAAGTTCTATAAAATTGGCATTAATTTTGTAAAACAAATATAGCAGCAGTGTGTATGTATAGGATCTTTGCAAAATAAAAGAAAATGTAAAGCAAAGAGTCCTTTTTGTGCGTCCAAACATGTTGTGTTGAAATGTTTCAACATCTGGAACAACATGTCGAAGAAGATGTCAAGACAGTTCATTCAACATCATGAACTGCTCAAGATGGATTGAAGTTTCTGTTTTGGTTTCAACAGAAACAGTTTATTTGAAGATTTAAATCAATCTAATGGCGCTGATTGTAGAAGATCTTGAAGACTCAAATTTAAATTGAAGACAAATATTGAAAAATATAAAGTTTCTATATTTAGAGATATTTTAGGAGTTTTTAGATTTGAAGATCTTTTTGTATATTTGAAAGAAGATTTTTTCTGCATATTTGTAGCAGCTATTATTGTGATTGTTTAGGCTCAAATCCAGTTGGGAATAGGTTATAAAAGAAACCTTGTAACCTAGTTTAGATACAACCAACTAAATATGTAGAAGACATATTATTAGGGTTATGTTCTTGTGGCAGTCGTGCGCAACAAAGAACCCTATTGTGGCTATGTATTTGTAAACCTCGAAGCTGTTAAGCAAGAGGTGAATTGTACTTAACTGAAGCTGCTAAGAAAGGTTAAGATTTTGTAATGGACGTGTAGCTTCTGTTGTGAATTGTTGTATAGGTGTAGAGCCGTCAATATCAACAACTGACTATTGAGAATTGTGAGACATCACTGAGGTGATTGGAAGTGAGGATGGGTTTCTCATATTTAGGAGTTCCTAAGTAGATGTTGCACAAGTAGTAATTAAGTGAGAAGACTGTAAATTTTAGGTGTTTTCCGAGAAGTCTTTGAATTGATACTGCATAGTGGATTTCCTTCCTGCCTTGGTAGGCCCCAGAGTATATTGGTTTTATCGAACTGGGTTAACAATTCTGTTGTGTTCTTTATAGCTTTTATGTTTTATGTTTTATGTTTTATGCATTACCTGAACTCAATGTCCTATCAGATGTCACAAAATCCTGAAGCATGTTTGAATATGATATATCATAATTTTTAAGTACTGTTGTGTATGACTTACCATGTTTATAAGTAATATATAAGATGTATCAAACATCATATTTGACATCTGATTCTGTCATACCAGAATTTCAATTGGTATTAAAGCAGGGATCCTAGTCTGTTTCTGGATCAAATCCAAGGGGGATACTTTCTGGTTCATGGTCAAGGTATAAGGGTTCTACTGAAAAGCTGTTTAGATGTGTGAATGGTCCCTAGAAGTGGAGGATGGTCTATTCTGTTGTTATAGCATGGGGTTCGTGCTGCTGTTGTGATAAGTTTGATTTATTTTCAAACCTATGGCTGCTGGTGTCACCTGGAGATAATTGCTAGGGCTAATTTGTGACACTTGAAGCTTCTAAGGAGTTTGTTATCCGCTGCTTATCTATTTAATAATTCCTTTATGTGAGAAGGTTGCTCTTCTCTAGAGATATATCCTATGATGTTGGGGATATATGTCTATATGCTTCTTTCAACTATGCTAATGATACTTGAAGACTCTTTTTCAAGTCCACTCAAATCACTGTGAAAAGAAGTAGTTGTTTGGAGATCTGAAGACTGCTATTAACAAACCTATCTTATGTTTGTAGATCTCTTTGTGATCCTTGGAATGATGTCTTATCCCATGATAGAACATCACATCAGAATTAGGCATGATTCTGTTGTTCAAGGAATAGTTATATAGATGCTTGGGGTGCTAAACTACTGTGTTTATTTCACAAGTGTTTGGAACCTACTCCTGATCTGGAAGAGGAGGCATTTGTATGATGTGTCTAAGAAGGTTCTGGCCTTGGAACTTTTCTTAGCTATGGGTGTTTATCAAGGTGTGATCAACATGTGTTTTCTCCTGAGGATAGTTTATTTCCGATCCTTGTTGCAGAAGTGAAGTACTTGAGCTTCAAGGAGGATTATTTCAGAGAGACTCCTTGTACATGAAGGTCAAGTTGTGTCAACTAGTGGAGTTGACTGATATGGATATAGTTGTTCAGTAGAAATATTGTGTGTGAAGACATCTCAATTCAGTCTGATTCTGGGCCTGAAGGAGAAGTCTGTTGGTGTGTCCTAGCTGTTGCTTATGTCTGTGTTTTGGAAGCCTAATCAACTGTTGATGGTTGATTCCCCTGTGCCCATGCATATGTTTGTTGTGCAACTGATGCTGATGTCTGAACAAATGTTGGAACATCATCTCATAAAGTATCAGATTTCTGCAGAAGAAGAAGAAGTCAGACACATGTCCTACCTTGTGTGAGAAGGTAACCTTATCTGACCTATAGTAAATAACTTGACAGGAGACTTGGTGTTTGTCTATTGTTTTTATGATGCATAAATGTGGATACTTAGATGGGAGACTTAGTATTTATCTAATAAGTATGCATATCTGCAGTCTAAATCTTATGGTTCAAAAAGTGCTCTAAGTAACTAATGCTAATCTTCAGAAAAGGGTTTTGGTTGTTCATGAGAGGGGGAGTTAAGTAGTGCCATCTGTGGTGTTTTGGTGCAAGAGTGCGTACTGGTTTTGGTGGATGCAGTTGCAGTGTTGTTCTTCCCTTGACAAGGAAGGTGTTTATAATCATGAATTTATTATTGATAAATCATTAGGACTTTTTGAAGATTGCTTTACTCAGGGAGAAATGTCATCCTTGGTATTGTTGCAAGGTGTAGTTTTGAACTATTCCTTCTGAAGATTCAGACAGTGGTAGGTTTGAAGACTTTGGATAAAACAGTGGAAGTTTCTCATCAATATGTGATATTGGTAGAATTTCCTGCAAAACCAACTGAATAGAGGTTGTTTACTCGAACTTGGTAAATAAGTCAAGTCTATGAGAGCATGAAACTCTTGTTATGTAAAGGAATGAGGTTCTTTCAAGTGGCAGAAGAAGGATCTGAATTTAATAGCTAGATGTGGACTAACAATGTTCAAACATCTAGTTCAACGTCAGAGTCTAATTGGTGAAGTGGCACATCAATTTAAAGATAGAATGATTTATAGGGATTGAATGCTTCATAAGGCTTGTTATCTTGACAGGTTGGTGAAGATCAACTTTATTGATCAGGATATCTTTGGAAGATTTCTGATAAACGTGAATAAGACAAGTGTGGCAATTGGCTTTTTCATATGAGGATTCATAAAAGAGGTAATCAAACGGTGGTAATTGGTTGATCTCTATATTGGATTTGAAGAATCAAGATAATCAGAGTGTGGCAACTGGTTGTTCTTGAGGATTGTCTCGGAACAAATTGTTCTTGGGAAGAAGAGTGATGAGTTGAAGACTCGAGGAGATTTGTTCTTCTTGAAGGCGGTTTTCTGGATTTCTGATTCAAGCTGGTGGCACAGTGCAGATGAAGATTTTCAGTTCTTGGATTACTATGCTATAGTAAGTCCAGTTGGTGGAGCACATCTAGGATCATGGTAATAAGGTCTTAGTGTCTGGAAAATGTTCTAACTATGTGTTAGTACATTATCTTGGGTGTTTGTCTACATGGTTTCTATTCTTAGCCTACCTAATCATATGGGAGAATGATGAAGTAGATGATCTGTATTGGAAGAAACATGTAGAAGGGTTTGAAGTAGATCAGGTATTGATTGCTTGGAAGTCTAGTTATGGACATTCATTCTAATGTCATAATTAATGTGAATGTCTTTTTTCTGGATTGTATGGACAAAGTACTTTAAAGATATTATGTTGGGCCAATGTTGTGTGAATAACCTGTTTGTTTGAAGATGTCAATTGTGTAGTTTGTGGTAACAACAAACCAAGAAGGGATCAAGTATGCTTTAGTACAAGAAGTGAATGTGTTAAATTAGGAATTGAGCAGAGGGTGAGCTCTTGAAGACATGAAGATGCGTATTATGTTTTCCTTTCATCAAAGTACAAAGAAGCATGGAGTATCCTTGATAGGGGGAGTATGCTACAATTCTGTGCAGCTGATTTTGTAGAGTTAATGGGGAGTAATACCTTAACTAGGTTCTGTGATGTTACACATCATGTTGTGACATGTGCTACTAAGTATGAGATTTCTATTGATAACATTTTTCATTACTTAGTAGTTAGGGTATGCATGTCCTTATGATCCAGATGAGGAGTATCCTAGATGTCTAAAAGGTTATATTGTATAAAACTGCTCTCTACAGTTTATTTTGGATTATGAAGGTGTTGTGAACCATACTGTTTCACTCCTAGAAGACAATATATGGTTGGATGTCAGAACATGTTCCAAAACATGTGTGTATTGTTCTCTGTTTGTGGACGATGCTGACAGAAAATTCTGAAACACTGGGTTTTCATGCGTGTTTGTTATTGGGTCGTTTGTTTTGGGAGAACTAGTCAGCTGGTCAAGATTAGTTTTTGTTCCACATTGAAGGGTGTAGAAGTTTTTGCTCCTATCATAAAGATCTTGGACCAAGAACGCTTCTTTTTCAAGGATATGACGGTACTATCTGTACCTTGGCTCCCTATCTATAGAAGCGTATTTCCTCCTCCTCCAGCATGTGAGTTTTCTTGTTTTCATTTTTTCTTCTAATTGGGTTCTTTATAGTTTGGATGAATAATGCATGGGTATGGTCCTATGAGGGTTGTGTTTGCCAAGTTTTGGCTAAAAAAAGGGAGAAAGAGTGTGTACATATGTTGTACTCAGAGCTGTTGTCACAACAGTTGCATCTATTGTTATGTGTGGTGGTTATCAGGATGTCAAGGTGGATGTCGTATGCTAGTCCATGTGACTTGTGTCCTGAGTTGTTGAACACAATTGTGACTTGTATTCTGAGTTACATATGGGAATAAGAGGGTGTTCTCTTATGTCACCATTAGTCACCTAGATGGAGTATGCTCATCACCTTGGGAAGAAGGGTCTTGTGGAACCTGAATGGAGAAAGGTCTTAATGAATTGGTTTGGCCAAGACTTCAAGACTTTCTATTTTCCACTAGAAGAATAGGTGAATGGTGTGTTATTGAGAATACTGCTGAAGATGTCAAACAACATGCCCTGACAAAATGAAGAGTTTGCTTTTTGCTTTTGTTTTTTCAGTATGTTCTGTTTGTTTTTGCTGCTGAAGATTTTCTTGGTGTATTTTTTTTTGTAATATTTGTTTTAGCAAAAATTTGCCAAAGGGGGAGATTGTAAGTTCTGTAAAATTGGCATTAATTTTGTAAAACAAATATAGCAGCATTGTGTATGTACAAGATCTTTGCAAAACAAAGAAAATATAAAACAAGGAGTCCTTTATGTACGCCCAAACATGTTGTGTTGAAATGTTTCAACATCTGGAACAACATGTCGAAGAATATGTCAAGACAGTTCATTCGACATCATTAACTGCTGAAGATGGATTGAAGTTTCTCTTTTGGTTTCAACAAAAACAGTTTATTTGAAGATTTAAATCAATCCAATGGCGCTGATTATAGAAGATCTTGAAGACTCAAATTTAAATTGAAGACAAATATTGAAAAATATAGAGTTTCTATATTTAGAGATATTTTAGGAGTTTTATATTTGAAGATCTTTTTTTTATATTTGTAAGCAGATTTTTTCTGCATATTTGTAGCAGTTATTGCTGTGATTGTTTAGGCCAAAATCCATTTGGGAATAGGTTATAAGAGAAACATTGTAACCTAGTTTAGATACAACCAACCAACGATGTAGAAGACATATTATTAGGGTTGTGTTCTTGTGGCAGCCGTGTGTAACAAGGAACCCTGTTGTGGCTGTGTATTTGTAAACCTCAAAGCTGCTAAGCAAGAGGTGGATTGTACTTAACTGAAGTTGCTAAGCAAGGTTAAGATTTTGTAATGGAAGTTTAGCTTCCGTTGTGAATTATTGTATAGGTGTAGAGCCGTCAATATCAGAAAATAACGGTTGAGAACTACGAGACATCACTGAGGTGATTGGAAGTGAGGATGGGTTTCTCATATTTAGGAGTTCCTAAGTAGTAGTTGCACAGGTAGTGATTAAATGAGAAGACTGTAAACTGTAGGTGTTTGCTGAGAAGTCTTTGAATTGATACTACATAGTGGATTTCCTTCCTGGCTTGGTAGCCCCCAGAGTAGATTGGTTTGATCGAACTGGGTTAACAATTCTGTTGTGTTCTTTATAGCTTTTCTGTTTTATGTTTTATGCAGTACCTGAACTCAATGTCTTATCAGATGTCATAACATCCTGAAGCATGTTTGAATATGATATATCATAATTTTTAAGTACTGTTGTGTATGCCTTACCATGTTTATAAGTAACAAATAAGATGTCTCAAACATCATATTCGACATCTGAGTCTGTCATACCAGAATTTCACTAAACATCACCTAAGACCTCAAATAACAACATATGACAGCTATAAATGAACCAAACCACTAATTTCATCATATATTCATCATTATTAACAACAAACAACAACTAATCAACATAATCTACCAACAATTACCCCAACCCTAAGGTTTTCCTTCAAAACCCCTCTTTCTCATAAAACAATCCTATACTATGATTATTGAATAAGAATACTCCCCATACCTTAATCAATGTAGCTTTCTCCTCCACTCTTGATCAAAATCCCTATTTTCCTCCTTGTTCTTCTTGTTCTCCAGAGCAACCTTTACCTTCACCCAAAACACGATTTTGATATCTTTTGATCTGAATCTCTATTCTCCTAAAGTACTCAAAAGACCATTTTACCCCTTAGACCTCCAAACTATTTTATTTTATTTTCTTAATAATAATATTAAATAATTCCCATCATTATTATATTATTATCTTAAATAAAATACTTCTTTATTTTCCATAAAATACCACTCATTTCCACTTATTCATAAATAATTACTTAGCCATGGTGATGGCATCAAGAAAGTTGATAAGATATTTATTTGCGCATCCTATAATAATTAGAACACATTTACCATTAAGGAAAGTACTTTATATACTAAGCATGGCGGGAAGATTAATGAAATAGGCGGGGGAGCTATCCGAAATCAAAATTTCTTTCGAAGCTAGGAAAGCTCTAAAATCTCATATGTTCCCTGACTTCCTAGCAAAAATGACCACGACACCATCAACCTCAGAGCGTGTCTTGGTGGTTTACCCAGATGGATCATCTAACTACCGTGGAAGAAAGGCATGTGCCATTCTAGAATGCAATTGTGGGCTTATGATAGAGGTCTCGCTGAGATTCAAATTTTTGACCACTAATAATCAAGCCAAGTATGAGGTAGTTATTGTGGGAATATTATTGGCCAAAGAAATGGGGGCCAAATGCCTTAAGTTGAGGATGGATTCATAATTGGTCGTCTCTCAAATCCATGGGGAAGCACAAGCTAATTACCCATTGTTATAAGGCTATCTCAAGTTGAAGACTAAAATTTTATTGACTTATCTATATGCAATTACTCAATATTTCTAGTAGTAAAAATTTCAAGTAAAACGATATTAACTTGATTTGTAACTTTTGGATGCCTTTGATATGCTAAAAAACAAGGGACTGACCATGACAATTTTTTAGTACCATGTTCGATGTAGAAAAGTAACCACAAGACTGGACAAAACATATATCAAGGGACTGAAAAAAATATGAAATATTGTCCCTCATTAAACCATGAGATAATTTTTTGTCCCAAGTACAAATTATAAAAATAGTATAATTTTTTGTCCCAAGTACAAATTATAAAAAGTATAATTCTCTCTCTCTCTCTCTCTCTCTCTCTCTCTCTCTCTCTCTCTCTCTCTCTCTCTCTCTCTCTCTCTCTCTCTCTCTCTCTCTCTCTCTCTCTCTCTCTCTCTCTCTCTCTCTCTCTCTCTCTCTCTCTCTCTCTCTCTCTCTCTCTCTCTCTCTCTCTCTCTCTCTCTCTCTCTCTCTCTCTCTCTCTCTCTCTCTCTCTCTCTCTCTCTCTCTCTCTCTCTCTCTCTCTCTCTCTCTCTCTCTCATATTTTTTATTTGATATTTTACATATCAATAAAAATATATTATAGTAAAGTTATATTATTTTTGTCTAATACATCAATATATCAAACAAAGTAGAGTAAAAACAATATCCCTCTTCATTATTTTCTTTTCCTTCTCATTATTTAACAATTTGATTCATAAATATTAATATTTTAATATATTAATAAAAGTTATATTATTTAGTCTGAAGCATAAACATAGTAAACAAAGTTGAGTAAAAAGAATTATCTCTTCATTTTTACCCTCTTTCTCATTATTTAATATTTTAATTTATAAATATTACTATTTTAAATATCAATAAATAATGATACAATAAAAATTATATTATTTTGTCTAGTACATAAAAATATCAAATAATAGAGAGAAAAAATTATCCAATACATTGACCATCAAATATAATACAATACAAAAAGTTGTTATGTATTATCTAATATTGTTCTGTCAAATATTTCTTATTTTGCAAATCAAATGCTATATGGAGAAATTTGATTGGGAGAAGAATTCTCAACAAATATTAGTTATGGTTGATAAAATTAATTAATTAAATTATAAGGAATATATTAAAATGATTTTTTATTTATTTAAGTACAACATATTAAAATCTTTACAATAAAATTACATGCATCCATCAAATTAGACTAATAAAAATGTATTATTTTAACTAATAAAAATAAATATTATAATTAGATACAATTATTAGAATGAGATAGCTCAAGTGATATGTGTTATTTAAGTTAAATGAGTGTAAATTGTTAATCTATAATTCAACTTACTTTGATAATATTTATTTATTAATATAAATAAAATATTGATCTTTATAAATCAAAAACTTAAAAAAAAATTATATTAATAATTTATTAAAATATTTAATTTTATAAATTTTATACTTTACTAATTTATTAATGATACTATATTTTTTAAATTTAATTACAGTTTTATTTTCTCTCACACTTTTACACTTAAAATTGATAACGTATTTATTTTAAATTACGTGATACTTGTGAAATATGAGAACTATCAAGTAGAATTTTTTTTGTGAAATTTTAAAGATTAAAAAAATAAACTATACGTTTTTTATAATAAGGTCAATATATTGAAAAAGAAAAGATAGTTACACAAAAAGTGGGTGGACTATGGCCAAACCCATTAAAAAAGATGTGAATCTAAAGAAAGGCATCACACACTTTTTTTTTTACAAAGTCTTGCCTAATGTGCAAAGGGATGGAGTCAAATAATCTAAGAGAAATAGTTGTAAGGCCTAGATTAGCAAGAAAATCCATACAATTATTTCCCTTTGTGTATGTGTTAAATGCAAAATGGCATATTATCAATGTTACTCAAACAAATCTTCCAAGATTTTCTTAAAGACCAAGGAACAAGAGATGGATTTTCCATATCTTGAACTTCTAAATGGGAATTAGTTTCAATCCATAGATTGTTCAAATTCTTACCAAAATCAATATTGATAACTCTAATCAAAGGATCACTTCTTGAGTAGAGGAGGTGCATTGAAGCTTCTCTGAGAAGGATAACATGAAATCTTCATGGTTCTTCCTTAAGATGCTTTTGCCACATGAAGCAAGGGTGTCATAAATGAAGGCTCCGTCAATATTACATTTTAGCGAATCCATTAAAGGAGGTTGCCGAATGAAATCCTTAATGATGTGGGCTTTAGAATAGTTTATTCTAATGTAAAATGCTTTAAGAAGGATGAAATCCTCTATAGTGGAGTGGAAAGTCAGAGAAGAATTATTTGTAGAGATAATCACTTGAGCTTTAATGGCAGCTACATTGGAGTTAGGAGAGATTGGGGAATTCTTGAATTTATATGAGTTTCTAGCATACCATATGCCATTAGGGAGAAAAATTAAAGCAAACATGAGGATACGAATCGATTGAGGGGTTTGACTAGAACAAATGTTCCAAAGATCAACAAGATGCGAGAGCTAAGTAATAATTATGAATGTTTTGCAAAACTAGTGCCAAATCTTTTGCTAGGGTAAAATAAAGGTGTTGGAGATTCTCATAATTTCATTTGAAAAGAGTGCACCACGAGGCTAAATTTCCGTTTCTTCGACGTAATTGATGATGTCAAGAACATTGTTGTCGAAATGTTTCTAAAACATTCCAAAAAATACTAAGTCTCAAGTTCCTTCAATGAGACTCCAACTACGTACACATCATCAATGGTTTATGTACATTTAGCTTAGTCTTATGCTGAGGTTGTTTCCCTTTTCAAAAAATCTCAGCTTACAAGTTGTTAGTTAAAAGTTTAATGTTATTGTTTTCGCTGAGTTTGAAGGTTAGATTTTGTTATTGTCATTGAGATCGATGGTTAGAAGGTTCACTACAAGAAGACACTATTTTATAGGGGTTAAACCACTCACAAAGAAAATATTTGCAAGGGGCAAGCCACCTCGCAATACAGGTCATCACAAAAAAAATTCTAGGAGATTTCCATGTCGCTGATTTTCCAGGGGCTTAACCCCTCGCAAAACCTCACCCCCTTTTTGATGTTGCTGACACGCGGATGTAGGCACGAACTAGGTATTGTATTGTGAAGTATAAACTCATCTGATACATTAAACATTAGCTAATATGCAATGTGGTGTTTAAACTTATCTAATACATTAAAAATTAACTCATCTGCAGTGTGGTGTTGATCGGTCACCATTTCTCCTATAGTTATTATCATTTTAACAGGTAAAAGTAGGAGAATTATTTGTATTTTTCATATAGTTTGAGTGGTTTATATGCCAGTTTATTTAATTTGGTATTTATCTGTATTTTAATCATTCATGGTATTTTTTATATCTTTTTAGGAAGGTTAACGTGTTTTGTAGGTCGAAGAAAGTCAATGATATGGCCAGAAAAGGAACGTGGCAAATTTTCAGCAAGATTGGGAAAGTCTATTTTTCAGCATGTTTTTCATCATGATGGGTGTGTGGTATTTTGATCATAACTTGAGTGTCGTAAATCAAAATGACACGGGACCAATGGAAAACGAAAGCTAACATCAAGGGGTACAACTTTCACGAAGACACAAAAGACTAATTCGGCTTTGTTCATACGTGTATCAAGTCATTTCATACGCGCATAAGATCTGGAAATTTCATGTTTTTGCCCATATGCACACCATATGCATATGGTACACCATACGCGTATGGAGGCCCAAAAACGCAAAAAAAAATGCCCAGTTTGACGTATTTATAGCCAAAAAGTGTTTTTTTTAGTTTTAGGCTAATTTGGGGGATGAATTTTGACGACAGAAACAAGTGTAGAAGGCTGGAAACTTCATATTTTCAAGGTGGATCAAGATTTTCATGAGTTTCAAGTGATTTAAGACTTATTTCATCTTTAGATCTGCAATATTTACAAATTTTATCATGTTTTTCTTTACTTCTATGAGTAGCTAAAGCCCTTAGTGCTAGGGGTGTCCCTGATCACTACAACAAACAAGACCTTAGACAACGCTTTTTTTTTTCACTTAGACATCGTTGTCTAAACCCCCGCTGCTAAAGGTTTAGACAACGCTTTTTTAAATCTTAAAAGCGCTGTCTAAGGTACCCTTAGACAGCGCTTTTAGGAATACCTTAGACAGTGCTTTTGATTTAAGCGCTGTCTAATCCCCTCCTATTTTAATTTTTTTAGGTATACCTTATACAACGCTTTTGATGAAAGCGCTGTCTAATCCCCTCCTATTTTAATTTTTTTAGGTATACCTTAGACAGCGCTTTTGGAAAGCGCTGTCTAAGCCCCCATTAGACAGCGCTTTTGCCAAAAGCGCTTTCTAAGCCCCCCTTAGACAACGCTTTTTGTGTAAAGCGCTGTCTAAGGTATACGAAAATTTTTGAATAAATTTTTTGAAACCACTTTTTTTACCAGGTTTTTAAACCAGAATTTTGACCTGTTTTCAACCAAATTTTGGCAGACAAATATCACAAACTATAGATCAATTTATGCACCAAAATTATAAATCCTAAAAATGCAATTCAAACCAATATATATATATATATATATATATATATATATATATATATATATATATATACCAATTCAAACCATTTTGGCCTATTATAATTACAAGTCATTGCATTTTACTACAAATGTACATATTATAAGTACACATATCTAATCCATCCAAAGCATTGCTTCAAATATATATATGTCCTGAAACAACATAAAGATTGTAATTCAATTAATAAACAATATTATAGAAATTACAACGTTACACATATTTAAATTCTCATCAATTAAAGTAAGAGTACAATATTATACCTCACATAACACCTAGCTCTATAATGAATTGACATCATTCCTCTTTGATTTCATCCACTTGATCTTTTGTATAATATGCACACTTGAATTCATCAAAGTACTACATAATAATATAACATAGTTTGATTTAATTTCAACTATTTAATTATATGAGAGATATGTGTAAATATTAAAATAACTCATAACTTAGAAATACATACATCGGTGGGAATCTCTAATCGGCCCAAAACAAGAGTATCTCGCATAAACCTCAACATGAAATATCCGCAATCTATTTGATTACGTTGCTGAGGACACTACAGATGAAAAGAAAATATGGATAAATCCTAAGTTTTATCAAGTATCATCACTAATATAATAAAAAATGTGATAATTAATAATATACCGCCACTTTTATCCATGTAATGCAGTTGGCTCTCCTCTTTGATGTTTAGATATCTCGTTGGGCTCGAAAAGTTTGTAGGATGCTAATAAAATAAAAATGAAGTAATTAGAACAATTCACATAAATCAATAAATACACACAAGAAAATTTAGAACAATCTCACTTACGTGTCAATTGTGTCCTTCATATACGGGTATGTTGTCCAATCATTTCCTAACGAGTCAAGATAATAAACGATTTCTCTGATAGGATTGATTGTGAGCAACAACCAATGTCCACTGTATGATTAAACAAATGTTAGATGTAAATTTTCTACACGACGTCAAAATACAAAATAATTATAATAGATGAATTTAGAATGAAATTCTAACCCGGTATTAAACGGTATAAAGAACAACTTCTCCGTATCTTTGTTGGCAATGAGGATCCTGAGAACGTACTCCGTCACGGTATCTGGTCTACTTATGATTAAACTTAAGTTGACGGACGTGGGTGCTAAGAATCCAAATGTTACGTCCAATCCATTGGGGCACATCAATTTGTCATACAAAAACCTTAAATAAAAACATCATTAACATTAGACGCCTCATTTGAAACATAAAGTAAATAAGTTGTTCAATTAATATAACAAAGTATACCGGATTTACCTAATATACATATTGAAAACACTGAAGCCAATTTCTTCACGACCAAAAACTTGCATGAAGTCTTCATTACCAATCATTTGTTCGTAATCAAAGCTAAAAATACCTTCCTCCATATATACAAGACGAACACCTCCGGTCGGTATATCTATCATCTCTAGAAATGTCTGGAGGCACATCCTATACTTGGTGGTAGGTTTTTTCTTAGCTACGGTCTTCTTAGCACCAGCCTTTTTTTGTTGTGCGGAGGCGTTGCTAACCTCCTTTTTTGTTGTGTGGAGGCTTTGCTAACCTCTTTTTTTTGGTGTGCGGAGACGTTGCTAACCTCCTTTTCTTGAAGCTTCATATCATATAAATAGTTAAATGAAATTAAGAATTTAACAACTTCCATGCATATATGTCATATAATTGTATTGTACCTGTTTTTTTGAAACCACGGACTCGGTATGCCGCAAAATAGCATTATCTTTTGATTTGGATCTTGTGGGAGTCTATTTAACATAACCAAGTAAAAAATGTACGTAAAATGCCCGTAAAAACTTTGAATATACACATTAAGGTTAACAAAGGTTTTAGGCATACCTCATATCCTACGCTAATGAGGTTTGTCGGCCATGCAACAAACGAAACTACTGCTTCGTCCACCGTTGTTGCATCCGAACCATCGTTAGGATATGGTAATGATGCATTCAGCACAACTGCAATATCAACCGATACTTTCAAACATCCAACAGGGAGCTCTCTGGTGTGAAGTAATACTCCGCTAATGTTATGCACTTTTCCATTGCCAACCATCCGATAATATGGTGACGATAAATAGAGCTGACAATGGGAAATGCCCTAAAACCAATAATAAAATGAAATTGTTAATGTGTATATATGTCAAATACATAATTTAAGAAAATAGTTCAATTTAAGACAATTATATGTAATTACCTCTGGAATGTTCGACTTAAAGGTACAGTTGATACTATCTTTGTCCGAAGCATCTCTGAAACATGTTGAGGCGCTAGCCTCTCTTTCTCTCCTTAATGCATCAAACTCAGCTTGCATTGCTTCCAATTTTGCATGAAGCTCCCGATTACTAGGAGCCTTTCCTTTTTTAATACTCAGGGAGGTCGGAGTGAATCCAAATCCCTTACCTCTCACCCGACCAGAATACTCACGAACATCTAATGCCTGATTAAGTATGCTCCTAGTATCATCTGGAGGTAAAGACTGAGATAGCGCCTCCTGAAAATTAGATGAATATCGTATACTTGTCAAATATTTGTTTATAAAGTTTTTTTTAATTAAAGAAAAAATGTTATACTTACACATTTCTCGTATACTTGTAAAACATCTTCTTTAGGAACTCCAGATTTGCCCACACGGGCTTCCTTCCATAAAATATGTGCAGGAATAGATGTTTCAGAACTTTTCTCCTTCTGCAGCTACACATTAAGTCATACAATATGATCAAATAAAACTAATATATGATGAACAAATATGTTATCGCAATTTATAAATACTTACCATGGATTGTTCTATGCGTCCATATCCGACACGTCCTTTTCGGTACGGATATGCGGGACTTGATGCTCTTTCCCGATTTGTGGCACTTAGTCTTTTAAATACAGGGTCCTGTCGTTTGGATTTGAAGGCTTCCCATTCTTCTACTGATATCAAACTTTCATATTTTTTAGGAAGCTCTGCATCAACATAATTATCATTTGCATCCTTAAGGAACTTGGATGATAAAAATGTTCTAAACCCTCGTAAAAGCTTTCCGGCCAATTTCATACAAAAACCTCTTCTTTCTTCTTCGATGTTAAAACACCGCTAAGAAAAACATACAGATTGTGCGTTAGTACAGGTAATTGAAAAAACATAATTGATTCGCATAATTAAAGACATAATTATTGTACCTTTATCTCAGTCCAAATTCTTTCTTTGGAGTCATTCAGATCTTTGTTTCTCCAATCATCACAAGTAATGGGAACTTCATTCCTTACTAGTGCACCGATGAAACTAGTTAAGGTGTGCCCATTAGGTTCTATAAGCTGCCCCTGATGGCTCCAATTCACATCTAGAATGATGCCTCGAGATCTACCATTGACCACTCTTGTCATAACCGTTATACCTATTCAAATCTCTTCTTCAGTTGATACTTTTTTACTACCTCCTTCATGTGTCGAATGATCATCATGTGGGTTATCATCATTAGTGGCCATGTCTAACGTGTAATAAAGAAACCAAGGAGGATCAAATATAACTTATAATAAAAGCAATTGAAAACACAAAAATAAAGAAAACATGCATGACCAAATCTAACTTATAATCAAATAAATACAACAATGTCAAATAAATACATACATAATAAAGAAACCATGCATGATCAAATCTAACTTAATAAAAAGTGCTTAAACTAATAAAAATTCTTATTTTATGAATCTTTCATCTATTATAATTTTGTGCATTGAGAATATCTTTGTCTATTAGTTTGATCATCTCAAAAGTTTCATGAATACCCTATCAAAAAGCTTCAACAATGAACTAATAAGCAAAATGTTTCATGAATACCCTATTAATGTGCTTATTTTATGAATATTTGTATATTAGTTAGATATTCTCAAAAGTTTCATGAATACCCTATATTGATACATACTCTAAGTTTCATGTCCAATATTAATAACTTACACTATTCTAGTTTTTATGTATAGAATAGTGTAACTATATACAAAAAGAGCTTAAAATAATAAACACTTCTTCAAACAATGTCAATCATATACAAAAAGATATTAAACTCATAAGCACTTCAACAACAATGTCAACTATATACTAAAAGAGCTTAAACTAATAAGAACTTCTACAATAATATACAAAAAAGCTTAAACTAATAAGCACTTCTACAACAATGTCAACTACAACAATGTCAACTACAAACAAAAAGAGCTTAAACTAAAAGAGATAAAGTTGATTTCGTTCTTGCCCTAAACAGAGAAGAAAAGAACAGAGAAGAAGCTTACCAAATAATATGGTGGACGGCGGTGAACATGGAGGATGACGATGGCGAGAAGCTCAGTTAGGGCAATGGTGGCGAGAAGCTCAGTTAGGACGACGATGGTGTTCGTTCGTAGAAAGTGAGAGAGTTTGCAGAAGAGAGGGAAATGAAAATAGAAACTGTATATTTTTAATATAATTAGACCTTAGACAATGCTTTTCCAAAATCGCTGTCTAAGGTTGACCTTAGACAGCGCTTTTGATTTTAATTTTTTTTATATTGAAAGCCTAAGACAACGCTTTTTTAAAAGCGCTGTCTAAGGTCTATCTTTAAAAGTGTTGTCTAAGGTCTATCTTAGACAACGCTTTTTCAAAAGCGTTGTCTAAGGTATGACTTTTAGCAGCGCTTTTATTATTTTTTTGAACAGTTTCCGTGTTTTCTTTTAATTTTGACCTATAGCAGCGCTTTCTTTATAAAGCGTTGTCTAAGGTGCGCTGTTAAATGTCAATTTTGGCATAGTGGATCTAGATCTATTAATAATTTTTATTTGAATCTTGTAATGACAATAATTTCTTATCTATTGAAATTACTTTTTATTTGTGTTTAATGTTTTCTCTTTCAGAAAAATTGAGATTTGATTTACGGTTAATAGTTAGGCAGGACTGACAACGTTAACACTCAATTGAAAGTATCTTACAGTAGATATCCTCTAGGACTTGGGATACCCTATAGGAACCGAATTTTTCATGATCAATTAATGCTTAATTTCATCTGTAATTCACTATGGACATAGGAGTTAATTTGAATATTTAAAGGTTTACTCACTAAGGACTTAGGAGTAAACACCCTTAAGAATCGATAATCAATAGTTTAGAAGATGTTATTCCAAGGCCAAGTTAGAATTATTAATAAATCCGATCATACACCTTCCCAAGCATGTTTACTCACATAGACTTAAATATGTTCAATTGGTTTGTTTACTTTTAATTTCTATTTTATTATCTCTGTTTAAAAACAACAATCCAACCCATAAGTCTTTTGTTTAACTAATTTAGAACATGAACTCTGTATCATCAAGCAGTCATTGAGATTGATATTATTATTACTACATTGGCAGATTAATACACTTGCTAATTTATCGATCAGGTGCATAAACTCGTTTGATACATTAAATACTTGAATATTTATGGGTAACATAAACTCATCAAACATTAACTCATCTGATACAGAAAAACATAGATTCTGGGTAACATAAACTAGACAGAAGCAAAATCAAGAGGGTCTAATTTTCATATCATAGAAGAAAGTTTTCTTCTAATAGAGAAAAAAACCTATTCCATTAAAAATCCAAAAAAATAAAATATATAAAAAGGAAAATAGAGGGAAGGAAGAAGAAACAAGTTGTCGTTTTGTTGTCGTCGCTGATGATACACCACCACCATCATCTTCGGTCAGAAAACTATCAAATACAACTTCCACCATCGCTGTAAACATTGTCGCACACTTTAGACCTGCTCTTCAAACATCCACCATCGTTGCAAACATCATCAAGAACAAGAGCTTTATCAAGCACAATTGAAAATGAGTTTTTTTCTACTAAATATTAAAGCAAGTATACCGAAACAAATATTTGTAACAGAGCTCGCATGAAGGAGAAATAATTTTGATGGGGGGTTATTGCGGTGGAGGAGAAAGGATTTCGACGGAGCAGTTTCGATTGAAATTTTACTCGGTCCACGAAGATCTCGCCTAAAAGAGAGTTCAAAGATGGACTTTTCCTTGTTCAGAGATACACATCCGGAAACGAAAAAATGGTGGTCGACGATGAATTTATTTAAATGAAAATTCCAATAAGTTCATTATGATGACCATGTGAAGGTGAAAAAGGAAATGTTGTTAGTTTTTTGGTTACAGGTGGTGGCGATCGAAGATGAGGCAAGGAAAGGGTGCAACGACACTAGGGTTAGGGAATGGAAGAAGAGCACTTCGCGTAAAAAGAAGAGAAACGGAAATATGAAATATGAAAAATGTTTATTTCTCTTTCTTCCAATATAATTTTACCTCTGTCAATGTAATTTGATAAATGTTGTTTTTGCTTTATGTGTTACGAGGGGCTTAACCCCTAGCATTTATCCTCTAGCTAAACAAGGTTTTTTTATAATGGTTTATTGTTGTTGTGTTAACATTTTTTAATGTTGTTCAAATTATAGGTGTTTAACGACAAAATATCATTGATAGAAGAAGATTTTAGGAGGTTCGTTCAAGTCAGACAACTTTGATTTTTGCCTTTGTTTGTTAATCATTTGTATATATGTTATAATTTGATGTAAAAATAGAATGTGTGTGTCAGTTTGGCATTTTTGTAAGTAATATATAGTTTGGGTACATAAGATATATGTATTTTTAATTCACGAATGGGTTATGACTCAGTTGTTTTGTTTCATAAAATGTACAGTTTTGACTGGATATCAAAAAATACAAGTTAAAACAATAATTTTTGTAAAAAAAAACAAACAAGGGGTTTCCCCTCAATTGATTCATCAAACTGTGATAAAAATCATATATATATTACCTCGATATATAATATGCAATCGAGAGAAAATGTTATGTTGGAATTAAATCATTTTATTAATTATATATATATATATATATATATATATATATATATATATATATATATATATATATATGTTCAATGTATTATATTATATACTTTAGTGCGGAATAAAATAGATAATACAAACATGTATATAATTACTATATCTATGACATGTTAGTATATGAGAGAGGAGATTGCAGGAATACCTGAATCTATTAAAAAAAGTTTTGTTGACGGTAATCCTGAAAGTTAGAAAGTGTAGAGACGAGACAAGTGACTGACACTTGTTGGCTTGTGGATCTTCCACAACCGGTACTCCTAATACCTTGAACACTCTTCAGATGTGGAGAATGGGTAAATTGCTTGTGTAAGATATATTGGGGACCATAACCTATATATAGTGTGATGGCCAATTAGGGTTCCCATTATTCCCAAATGGGTCATCCTGACATTCACTCATATTTGAGCTTATATCCAATTATTTAATTTATTAATTAATTAAATAATTCCTAAATAAAATTTAAATAGCCTTTTAACTTTGTTTGATCACATAATTTATTCAAGGCACTTTATTTGATAAAATAGCTAATATAATTAAATATGTATTTGGCCACATAATTATTGGAATAATATTAAATCCCTAAAATATTCCAACAATCTCCCACTTGGTTAATATATCTTAATAATTATATCATAATTCTTTAGGCGCGCATTTGAATGCTATTTATCTTTAGATTTCAACTTTACAATCTGGTCTACCTCATACATCAACAATGAGACCATCACGACTATCGTCACTAATGTATAACGTGACAGAACCCTCGATGACCACCATATCAATGTACTTGATAACATAGATCAATATGGATGAGTGGCATGGAAATTTCATGTAATGTGATCTCTGAATCATGCTTATTTCCAATTGGTCCAACTGGATTCTTTATTGAGATCAAACTGAAGTTTGCAAATTCAATATAGATGAGTGGCATGGAAATTTCATGTAATGTGATCTCTGAATCATGCCTATTTGCAATTGGTCCAACCGAATTCTTTATTGAGATCAAACTGAAGTTTGCAAATTCAATATTTGCACAAACGATACAAAAATGGTTATAACAATAATAACCTCATAAACTTTATTTCTGCAGATAATCTTAACATAAAGTATGTATCGATATCAAAACAATATTATAAAACGTAAAGAATGAGTGACTCCCACTAATCTAGGACATCCTTAGTGACAACAATCATATAAAATACCTTATATGTCAAGTCTTTGATTAGTAAGTCATCTAACATACAATTTCTATTATATGTTATATCCTTCAACAACAACAACTTATAAGTCAATGAACTTTATAAAATAGTTGTTGAAACATTATCCGACTGATTTATGTCACAATATAGCTCGAGTTGTTTTTCAAATCCTTTTACTATATGTAACCAAGTGACATAAATACTTATAGTCATTTATTGAGTTAGAATGCCCATTATATATAGACATCCAAAATAATCAGAGTCGAACATCCTGATGATCTCCAAATTATTCAATCTCTAATATGTGAGCACAAGTTCCTTTGTTCTCTATAACAATCAGTATGGTTGTCTCATTTCAACAATTCAAATTTTCAATTTTCGTATCTACCAAATGATCTCATTATATATACGCTTATTCCGGACGTATATACATAAGATTCCCAAAAACCAAAAAAAGTATTAAAAAAAACTTTATTTTCTAAATTTCCAGATTCTTTTATTTTGGACAATGATTGAAACTTATTAGTCTCCCTTGATAATTGGGATATACCCTAGTTTATTGTCTTTCATGTCAGTTTTATTTTCAACTATATTGATATATACATAAATATTTTGTGATAATTGGATGATACATTGAGAATAATATCTAAGTATCTAAATACCTAACACAATAGAAATGTGCCCAAGATTTTTAATCGCTAAACATTTCTTAGAGATTTCTTGGTTTCACACTACAATCATATATCATTGCTGACTAAATAAAATAAAATTGGCACATTAAACCAGGAAATAAACTTACTCCCACATTGAACTTGTAAAACCCAATAATTTTTCATAATAGACATCTCAAAATCAAACTAGACAATTACATTATGAAATATTGTGGTATCACTAATGAGACAATTTCATTAACTCATAAATGAATTTTATTTATTCGTAAACTATAAACTTTGTATCTATTGACACATAATTTTTTCTTGTTGCACCATATTGTATATCTTAATGTCTCCATTAAGAAACACTAACTTGATATCCATCTTATGAATCTCTAAAATTATAAAAAGTGACAAGTGTCACAACTATCATAATAGAATCTTTCAATCATACTGAATAGAATTTCTCTTTTCAGTTAATTCTTTATGACACTTGATTCTCTAGTTCTTGAGGATGTTGAATTTGATCTTCAAGAATTAATTTCTTAATTTAATTGAGAGAAAGAACAATAATATCCTTATAAGGGTCCAAATTTTCTATATAAATAGCAACTGTATGAATTGAGTTAAAACCAATTGTTTCCACTTAGTTTTGTTCTTTGACACTATCTCTCCCCCAAACTCAATATTCTCAAGAAACATTACATTACAATATTTGTCTATGTAACTTGAGATTAAGGTTTATATTTCTCAAACTTTTCAACAATTCTAGATTGTCACAAGTCATGACTGAATTAACTATAATAATATTTGAATTTAAAAGACAAATTGAATCCATCATTAAAAAAAAAGAGGAAGTTATCATATTAAAACAAAATTTTATTCGTTCACCAAATTGTCTTTTAAATACAATTTTATTTAAACATATAATGACAATTTAAAATAGTTAAATAATAATAATAATAAAACACCAATCTTCACCAAATATTTATCTCTTTTAAATTGATGTATCATTCAACACCATTGGACATTTGTCAGTTCAGATCATATTTTCTTATTATTATTTATTTGCCCTTATCCTTTGAGGTATTTATAAAATGAGCATTATTTTATTTTCTCTTGCTTCATTTTTTTCGTTATTGCACTTTATGAAATTATTCTATTAAAGAATAATTTCTAACTTTAATGTTATAAACTTAAATGTGCAAAGAGAATACCATATGCTAAATTTTCGACAAAGTCACCAAATTGACGAAACTATAGCGCTTTAGCAAGATTAAATAGTTTCATAATATGCTTCTAATATTTTCTTTGCTTAATAATCTTAATGAAAAGTCATCACTCCAATGAGAGTTTGTCTTTCGCTTTATTGCTTTAGAAGCACTAAAATTTAAGCAAAAATAATTATGATAAACTTTATGTCATCTTAAATAACACCTCTAATGTCTCTAGATCGCAAAGCTTTAAGATCATAGACCTATGTAATTTGGAGTGTACTCACTTTTTAAACTTGAGTCTCACTTTAAATATATTAATTGTGAGAGAATTTGAGTTGTCTATATCCAAGAACATAATGTTCATATTTTATTCCTAAAAGTTATAACTTTTGAGAATCAAAATATAACTTATTTTGTAGATACATAAACTATATTAGTTTATAGATTACCATAAAAAAATGTACTCACCAAAAATACGAAGTGCATCATTCATGTCAAGTCTTTAGACAACAACATCAATTGCCAGTGATATTTTGATACAATGATAAAATATTGACAATTAATATTGATAAACAATAAATTCTTACAATTGCCACATGTTTACCTTATATGTGTAAATGCAATCAAATAAACACTTGAAAGATTAACACTCATAACACATCATTACTGATACGTGAATAAATTATTATATAGACATTCATCTTTACTTGTAAATTAAAAGACCCAAACAAGATACCAAACACACCCAAACAAGATACCAAACACACCATTAATTCTCAATCTTTGATTGTAAAAATTAACTGTAAACGGTACTCTCACGCAATGATCAAACATTAGTAATAAGTCCAGTCTGATAATGAATGTTTTTGACATCAATCATTACCCACATAGATAAGATTAATAATTACTACATATTTACCATCACAAATATGCAATTGTTCGGTCAAACTGTGTCTTCCTGCATGAAGAATTACAGACTACATCTTTTGTAATTCTGATTGAATCAAATTTACACAAGAGAGATTACTTTAGCAACATGTTGTTTCAATCAACTCAACCAAAATTGCTAGACATTTTAATAAATTCAATGGAAAGAGTCTTAAATTTACAAAAGATTTGATTATAAAACCAAGAATCCAATAATCAAAATAAGATTTAAATTCAATATTTATCTTTCCCAAATGATTGACATAAATACATATTTCTAAATATATACTCTAACAATAAATACATATTTCCCACATGATTGACATAAATACATATTTCAAAATCTTTAATAGAAATATAATTTTATGATTTTCAATCATCGATCATAACAATATATGTGATTACAATATATTTAGCATAATATATACTACTAAAACAAATCTCTAAAATAAAACCAAAATTTTCACAAACATTTTTCAAACAAATCTTTATCATATAGTTTCAATGTCAAATTAAAAAGTTTCCATTATCATAAATATAATTATAGGAATTATAACTTAAAATGGATCCTTACAAATTATAGTTTTCAATTTACAAATATAATTTCAAATATGATCACTAAAACAAATATCATTTAAATATATATTATAACCATATTTATTTTATAAGATTCACACAAAATATGGAAGATCTTGGATCCATATAAATCTTTTGAAAATAAATATAACACACAAACCATAAACTTAAAGTAAGTGTAACAAAAAAAATTATTGAAAACATTTCATTAAAACTTCATGTCTCTTAAAACACACACACACACACACACACATATATATATATATATATATATATATATATATATATATATATATATATATATATATATATATATATATATATATATATATATATATATATATATATATATATATATATATATATATGTGTGTGTGTGTGTGTGTGTTCAATGTATTATGTTATATACTTTAGAGCGGAATAGAATAAATAATACAAATATGTATATAATTATTAGATCTACAACATGTTAGTATATGAGAGAGGAGATTGCAGGAATACCTAGATCTATTGAGAAATATTTTGTTGACGGTAATCCTGAAAGTTCGAAAGTGTAGAGACGAGACAAGTGACTGACACTTGTTGCCTTATGGATCTTCCTCAACCGGTACTCCTAATACCATGAACACTCTTAATGCTATATTGGGGATCATAACCTATATATAGTGTGATGACGAATTAGGATTCTCATTATTCCCAAATGGGTCATCCTGATATCCACTCATATTTGAGCTCATATCTAATTATTTAATTAATTAATTAATTAAATAATTCCTAAATAAAATCTAAATAGTCTTTTAACTTTATTTGATCACATAATTTATTCAATGCACTTTATTTGATAAAATAATTAATATAATTAAATATGTATTTGGCTACATAATTATTGGAATAATATTGAATCCCTAAAATATTCCAACATGTTACACAACACTTTCCAATTTTAAAAATATAAAGAGTCGTTGCTAGAAATCGAATCACTTACCTTTTTTCCTTCTATTGTAATTTTCATTAAAAGTGACAACTTTCCATTAAAAAATATAATGAAATCTGACAACTTTGCATTAAAAAATATAAAAGTTACAGATTCTTTCATATTTTAAAAAAGGTAATGCTAACCTATGCCCTAAGGACACAAGTTAAGAAACACATTTATAAAAAGTTTGTATTGAAAATATCATTAAAAATTTAAATTTTATATTTTTATTAAATGCAATGCACAATTTTCAAGATATTATTTCTCGATTTAGTTCTTAACTTATGCTCTTGTGCCCCTAGAACACAAGTTAGCATTATCCTTTAAAAAAATCCCATGACTTCTTTTTTTATTATCTATTTTGCTTTCATAAATTTTAATTCATTCACTTTAATCCATAACCTAAAAAAGTAGCAGTCAAAGTTTTGAGGAATTCACATAGTGAAAATATTATATGTCATTTAACCTTAATTGCATGTCTAGAAAAATAAATTTATTATTTATTTTATAACTAAAAAACTATTAAGGTGAATACTCTGATACCCTTGAAATTAATTGGATATAGATATCATAAACCATTCAAACATTCTGATTTAATGCCACATTACTTTATTATTTTAGACTAAATTATAATTTTGGTCCCCATGTTTTACCAAACCCACGGTTTTAGTCCATCCATTTACTTTTTAAAAAATTTTGGTCCCCCATCCCAATTTTGGTCCAAAAAAACGCTGATTGTTCATGTACTGTTTATAAACAGTACATGATTTGATCCGTACATGAACAATACATAAACAATGGATCAAAATTGGCATAGGGATCAAAACTGTTTAAAAAGAAAATAGGGGGACTAAAATCGTGAGTTTAATAAAATAGGGGGACTAAAACTGTAATTAGTTATTATTTTATTTTATTTTAAAATTAATTATTATTTTCTTACGATTTACACGGAAGGTATCGATATTCAACTTATACTCATGAGTATCAAATAATTTACCTATTTTTTACGTTAACATTATGATACCCTTGAAATTAGTTGGGTATTGATACCCTCAACTAATCAACATTTTGATTCAATGCTCCATTACTTTATTATTTTATTTTAAAATTAATTTTTTTTTTATTTTTATAATTTACACTAAAAATATTGATATTCAACTTAGATTCATGGGATTCATGGGTAGTAAAGAATTTATCTAAATATCTTCAATAATTTTCCATAAGAACAAAAACACTTGACAACATGAATGTAGTGACTGACACCTGCAAGAGATCATCATCCCAAAAAAAATATTCAACATTAGAGATGCTAATGGACAGTCATTTTCGGAGGTAAGGTCATTGTTTTCGGAGGAGACTTTAGACAAATTTTACCTGTTACTCCCAGGGGCACCAGATCCGACATTGTTCATTCTGCGATCAACGCTTCATACATTTGGGATTCGTGTGAGGTTCTGACCTTAACGCAGAATATGCGGCTCAGGGCCGGACGTGACATCCAGGAATCTCTTGAAATTGCTGAATTCTCAAATTGGCTCTTGCAGTTGGGCGAGGGGAGGATTTCTGAGCCTAACGATGGATATGTCAAAATAGAAATTCCTTCCGATATTCTTCTTTTGCATTACGCTGACCCCATTTTCGCAATAGTCGAGAGCACTTATCCTGCTTTCCTGGATAATTACAAATCTTATGACTACTTGAAAAGTATAGCCATTCTGGCTTCCACCATTCAGGTTGTTGACCAAATCAACAACCATGTCCTAGACTTAATGCCAGGTCTGTTTCCACTCACCCTTTCACCCGGCCCTAATATAACATGGCATCAATAAACTTTAACAGACTTCTAATTACTGCTTTCTTATTATTTTCATCTATGTGTAGACGAAGGAAGAGATTACTATAGCTCCAACTCTGTGGACCGCTCGGAAATACACGATGACACCATAATGAATGTCTTAAGCCCTGAATTTCTCAGCACCCTTCGTACTTCTGGACTTCCAGGACATCACATCAAATTAAAAATCGAAACTCCAATTATGCTTATGCGAAACATCGACCAGGCTGAGGGTCTATGCAACGGGACTAGACTTATTGTTACCAGAATGGCAAACTATGTTATTGAAGCGAAAATTATGGGTGGAAAGGGACATGGAAAAGTTATATACATCCCACGCATGGATATGTCGCCGTCCCAATCGCCCTGGCCTTTCAAACTCAGTAGAAGACAATTCCCGATCATCATTTCTTTTGCCATGACAATCAACAAATCTCAAGGTCAATCTTTGGATTGGGTTGGCCTTTACTTACCTAAGGATCTCTTCAGTCATGGCCAACTTTATGTTGCAATATCACGAGTCACTACCAAAAGAGGAATCAAAATACTCATTCATGACGACGACAACAAACCCAAATCAACTACGGCAAATGTCGTCTACAAAGAGGTTTTCAACAATGTATAGACATTATCGTACTTATATTTTTGGTATTACTCAACCGCCTGCTTTCTTACCCACTACTTTCGCATCAACACATTGCATACATTTATTTTCCGTTCTACACAACAAAATCATGTAGTGTGTGCCTTGCTTTATAATCTGCATACACTTTTATTCTGACAACAGATTATGATACCGCCGAAAAATATCTTCATGAACCCTGCTGAAGCAATTGTAAAATCCGTGTTTCGTCCTTTTTTGTGTATGACCCTTATACAAACTTCGATACCTGCTGCCTCTATGATGGTCGGCCGGTGTAGCCAGCGTTCAGCACTTCCGGGGATTCTATGCCAGGATTTTGTACAACTTTTGAATTGTACATTACAAATATCTGTTGTATTTTATGCAGTTTTGTGATATTTTAACTGTTCTTGGGCTTCTGTCATGCCTCCATTGTAATCTTTATTTGACCATTATGTTATTCCTTACTAATTATGACAGTTAGACTTCTACTTTTATAACCAAAAATATATAACTCTTCCATGGTCAAACGATGCTTATCTTTCATTAAAACTAACATTAACCATTGTCCAACTACTGTTACATTCATTTCTCCAATTACATTTCCGCCCTATTTTACTGTTACATCTTTGCACTCTTACCATCCTATATTTCAAGCCTTCGCATTGTGTGTTAATAATGCGGATATTCGGTTAAAATTGCCAAAAAGACTGGCCTTACTTTTACTAACACTTATCCATCTTTATACAAATTTATTGTTCATACTCATAACAACAATGATTGCCATTAACATTTTTTCACCAATGTTTATGGATTAACTTCAACAACATGATAACAATAATGCACTGCTCCTCATTTAAACATTAAACATTGTCTTTACATTGACACAGCCAGATATTACCAGTGCTCTTTACATCTTTCTTAACACTCAAACCCTACTATACATGCTAAAACAAAATACCCTTACTATTACACATAAACTACACCCCCTGGAACCCTGCAACTGGACCGACAAAGTCGCGTTCTTTTTCTTCACAACTAAGGTAATTCTGTCTCCCGGTTGACCTATGTTCATACCTAAACACCCCTTCTCATTTCTAATCTATTAGATAGACACTTCAGCCCCTACAGCCATGCAACAAAATCAACTAACTCACGTTATTTTTCCGCACACTAACGGTTACTCGGTCACCAGGTTTATCTATTCTGAACTTCAAAATGTCGCCCATCCAAAGCTGACGGTACTTGGCGAATTCATGCCACCCGCGGTACATGTATTTTTCCATCTTCATGATCTTTCCATTGCGCCTGGCACATTTGATCTTCGCAGCATAGAGGAATCCGTAGTCTCCATCCTCCAAGATGATGTCCTTCTGATTCAATCCAAGAAACCTCTCACTCACGAACTTCGGAAAATGCTGCAACCATATTATCTATATCATTATTAACTGGGAATAAACATATTCTGCATGCAAACGGTTTTTGGTTTTAGAGTTACAACTTACCATCACGTTGTTCGTCACTTTGTAGCCAAAGCTCACCTCCTTTTCCCATTCAGCGTGATCGGGAATCGGTTCTTCCGTTCCAACTGTTTCTTCCTCGGTACCATCACCAACGTCTGAGCCACCCGATTCTGATCCTTCTCCTCGAACATGCTCCATAAACGTATCGCCTACACCATCCTCTTCACCGCTTTCGTTTTTTTCCATATTCTGATCCCTGCTTTGCGATGACATCAACATTACATACAATCACATGTATCCTGATCTTTCTATTATTCAAGGTGGTCTTTCGAAAAACTTACCCTTCCATTCGGAATGAATCACCATCGGTATAGCTGAAGATTTGTACCGGAGCAGTAGAAAACCTCACGTTCTTAGGCGTAGGAATCCCACTGTCAACTGTTTTCCTGCACACCATTAGTGAAACACATTTTTCTGTTAATACACATTTCTTAACGACAAATCATAATGGTTATGTAAAATTCTTACTACCTTCCTGCAACCATATCTTCCTCCACTCTCAGCTCCACAACCTGCGTGTCGCTCTTCGAATCCTTTCCTTTCACACTGTCTCTCTTTTCTTGGAGAACTTCTTGGATCAAGTTATCAATGACAGCTTGGGTATCATCCATACTTCCCACAATTTCACTGCTCGACCTACACAGTTTATGAAACTAAAGTCTGTGAAACAATTAATGCACAAAAATTATACAAATATTATATGGCTCACCCTCTTATCCAGACTCATTCATCTGCATTTTCCCCACTCCCATTTTAAGCAATTCGCCGGTTGTAATGAATGGGGACAACTATGCCTCTATTACCATTCTTACCTCTTATATAGATATAGATTTTCCTTAATATATCACATACTCATTGATGTAACCATTCTGTAACCTCTATAGCCCATGCTTCATAATAAATTTTCCTTAATTGTGTGCAAGTTACCAATGCCTAATGTAACCACTCCCATCATTTAATCCTTTCACTTATTTTTTCCTTCTAAACACTTCAACTCCCACTGTGACAACCTCACTTTATACTATTCAACCAATTATATTTTTTCCTTTTTTCCATATAACTATGTACACGTCCAATGAGAAGGCTGTTTGATCTTATTATTACTTTTTCTTTCCATTTTGATTTTTTTAACATTGGTACTCATTTCATTTGTACACACAGACACCCTATTAATACCTACTTTATTAAACAACCTTTATTTTATTGCTTTTTCTTATAGGGTGAGGTTTTACACATTGTGTTATAAATGTGTCACATTAGTACCCACTGGATTTTTTCTGTCTCGGGACATTACGTGGACTTTCCTTCTTACACAACCGTAATTTATGTCTTCCCCAAATTTGAGTTTCTCCCCATTGTGATGCATTTTCTGCTACTGCTTCCCACCGTCTTGCGCACCAAAACCTTCTTTCCATTAACAACCACCTTCAATCAACCTCATTGTCTGCTCCAATCCATCTTCCACCATGGATAATACAAGTTATGATTCAAGGTAACACATAGCTTTCTCTTTACAGCTAACTCTGTGAATTCATACTTTGTTGGCTACTCGTACTTTTGCTATTTTCCTTCAACCGTATCTGTCTTCAATTTTGGCCCCACTTTATGTGCAAATTTCTTCGTGTACATATAGTAATACTAAACAACTGCTTCCTTTGTTATTGTTTGAGCTTAAATATTTGTCATCTTTAAGCCTTCGACACTTTACATTTACAAAACTTTGTTTGTCATTACATGCATCTATACGATTTTGCAAACCAAAGTACCATGCATCCATAGAATTACATGTTTGTATACAATTTTAAACACCTCTCATTCAAGATTCCCAATCATCACTGCGCATAAACATTCATCACGTGCAGTGGTTAACTACAGCAATGTTCAGATCACTATCTAGGTGGGGAATAATTCTATGGAATTGACCCTTACATCGAAACGGTTTATTAGTTGTGTGACTTCGTTTTCTGATTTACCCGTATAGGCGGTCTCTAAGGAACCGCTGCCTTTTTGTTACACTAAGTACTAATCCCTCATGTTTATTGGTCGCATTTGGTTACATTTTGATGATTTCGAACGTCTTACACGGGCCGATCGACTCGCATTCTCGATGTAAGACCCCGGGGCTTACGACATCATTGTCAACAAGTTGAATCGTTGGTAATAGTACCTGTGATGTAATTGACTCTTTATTATTTTGTTGTAGAATGCAGCGATATTTTAAACAACTTTCATTTGTCCTTCTATGTTTCATCCAATTGATCAAGACAATGCTAATCAAATTCTGGATACACTCTTTCTGAAATCTTTAATGTCATCTTCAACTACATTTATTTCTTTTGTAATTATCTTCTTTATCTAAATGGCAATGTTAACAACCCCCTCTTTTGACATATTATTCATATCTCTCATTCACCATATATTATACTTTCTGTTGCAATGTTTTCCTGTATAGTTCATTTTACAGTTGTCTCATATTAAAATGAGGTTTCTAGCCTCCACTTTAACAAGAACCTCCTTGGAATTTTACACACAACAAGCTATCAGCTACACGGATCTGCATAAACTATAATTATAACTACTCCAACAACTTATTTTGCAAGACACAACAAATGGTATGTTTACTCCAGTTTAACAACTGCCTCACCTGATAACTCACCTCTACTTTCCCATTATAACGTTTTTATTTACCGTTTCTGGCTCTGATCATTGTTCATGTATTTCATGGTCCACGTTAAAATCACACAACCCTCAAAGCATATTTTTACAAATTATATAGGACTATATTTGTCGTTGTAATATTTCGGCACTTATCTAAGGGTTTTCAATTTTTTTAAGCATGCCTCCTTTCAAAGGTTTTGTTATTTTCGTCGCCCTTTTACGGTCTGCCGTTGAGACTGAATATTCATCATTCTCAACTCACCGGTGGTGGTGTTGTGCTGCCCAAATTTGGGATTACTAAACCATGCATTCAGATCTACATTTTTTCACCACATCAGTGGTTTCGCGCCACCCGGTTTATGTCATAATCCTGTTTCGGTTCTATTCAAGGCCACTACTCATTCAATTGTGTTATACTTACTCACACGTTGGCCTATTAAATTTAATCTTCAATTTTATTTAACATTGGTCTATGTTTTTATTTGAAATACTTTAAATTATAATGATGCTTCTAAAGTTTAATACTGTATTATTTATTATTCTTTGTCTTTTAAAAATCTGTATTGCTCAATCTAAGGTTTTATTCATTACACGACATCATTACATAATGCAGCGGGCCTGTCAATTCACTTCAGTGGCCTCAGGATTCAAAGCATTTTAATAACCGTCTTTTCATTTTCCTTTCTTTTCTTAAAAACATTTATGCTGCAGTCTTTCTGCAATTAATTGGAAGTTGGAAGGTTTTCTGCACTATTGCTTTTCCCACCACTATTAACATATGTTCTACTTTCAATGCAATAAAGTATTCCATCTTTTTAATGCCATGGAGAACATCAACAAACTCATTATTACCTTATATATACCGCAGACCATAACACCTTTTGCATTATCTATTTTACTCAGCATCTCAAGTACTACCATGGCCTCTAACAATCTTCCCACCGTCGTCGACGAGGTTCCCCAGCCACATTCACCAGTTAAGGCTCTGCAGAATCATGTCACAACTGAGGATCAACCTCCACTGAAAAATCCTCTACCAAATCCGGTGGTCATCCAACAGGTTGAGCTGGTGGTGATCGAACCACTTATTCCTAAACCTCCTGAGGATCAACAACTACAAATACAACAGCAGGCACCTATTCACAATCACGTATTTTGTTTTGTTCCTATTCTGCACCCCATGTTACTATTTACTGATTCTGCATTTACTTCTTTTTTTCAGCAAGTCGTACATCATGTTCTTTCATCTTCTGAGCAGCGGCAGCAGCAGGAACGCAAGAAGAGAAACAAGAAAAAAACATTCAAACGAAAGAGAACTCATTTCTCCTGCGACAGTGACATTGATGAGGAGGACTATTCTATTTTTGGTTCAAGTGACGATGACGAACAAGATTGGTCGTGGACCAACTTCATATCGGCGCGTCGGTTTAGATTTGATAATTAGGTTTCATGTTTCTGTTGTAATTCTATTATCTCATATCTTAATTACCTATCTATTCTAAGACTTTTGAATTGCTAATATTTTTATGTTTCTTGCCCATTCAAAACTATTTCTTTAATTTTGTTCGCCAACATCTCTATCTCTGTATTTTTTTTCATTCTAATATTCCTGAATAATTTTTTCTTCCGATAATTCGTGTTACCGACCAGTACTCGTGCGAAAGCACGGGTTTCCCACTAGTTGGATATAGATATCATAAACCATTCAAACATTCTGATTTAATGCCACATTACTTTATTATTTTAGATTAAATTATAATTTTGGTCCCCATGTTTTACCAAACCCACGGTTTTAGTCCATCCATTTACTTTTTAAACAGTTTTGGTCCCCCATCCCAATTTTGGTCCAAAAAAACGCTGATTGTTCATGTACTGTTTATAAACAGTACATGATTTGATCCGTACATGAACAATACATAAACAGTGGATCAAAATTGGCATAGGGACCAAAACTGTTTAAAAAGAAAATATGGGGACTAAAACTGTGAGTTTAATAAAATAGGGGGACTAAAACTATAATTAGTTATTATTTTATTTTATTTTAAAATTAATTATTATTTTCTTACGATTTACACGGAAGGTATCGATATTCAACTTATATTCATGAGTATCAAATAATTTACCTATTTTTTACGTTAACATTATGATACCCTTGAAATTAGTTGGGTATTGATACCCTCAACTAATCAACATTTTGATTCAATGCTCCATTATTTTATTATTTTATTTTAAAATTAATTTTCTTTTTTTTATAATTTACACTAAAAATATTGATATTCAACTTAGATTCATGGGATTCATGGGTAGTAAAGAATTTATCTAAATATCTTCAATAATTTTCCATAAGAACAAAAACACTTGACAACATGAATGTAGTGACTGACACCTGCAAGAGATCATCATCCCAAAAAAAATATTCAACATTAGAGATGCTAATGAATAGTTAATTTCAATAATCAATCCATATCCATAAATAATCCATATATTATAATCGGTTATTAAAACCAATTGTTATAACCGATTTTCCTTTTTTTTAAATGGTTATAAACTGATTATATCTATATTCAATTTTATAATTAGTTTTGATTTAATTTTATTTTAACCGTAGTTTTTGTAAGAAATTTTTATTTGATTTTTTTATTTTAAGAAAAAATATTTATGTTTAAAAATAATTGTTTGGAATAATTTTTTTTATTTAAAGAAAAATATTTTTTTTTAATTTCTCAGTTTTTTTTATTTACTGAAAAAATATTTTAAAAAAAAACTCCAAAAAATTAAATATTTTTAAAATAAAAAATTAAATATTTTTATTGAAAAAAATATTTTTTATTTTTGAAAAAAAAAATAATTATATTTTTTATAAAAAAACATTTTTTAGAAAAAAAAAATTTAGAATTATTTAAGTTGACTAATTTGATTTTTATTTTGGATATGAATTTCAAATTATGAATTTAGTTAAAACCATATTAATAATATATCCAAAATATAAATTTGATTAAAATTAACAGATTTTTAATAATTATATTTAAATATAAAAATGAATAATTTAAATAACTCGTTTATTTGAGCACCCCTATTCAACATCATCCAACTTGATAATACTATATAACAAGAAATTAACCATTTCAATATAATTTTATCAATTTATTTCTTAAGAAAGCAAGATGATTACAGTCAATAAATTAATGTTATTTGTTCTTATGTTATCAACAATTTTAGCTGCTTCTCAACTCAACGACACCAACACTTTCATTGGTAAAAAAGTAACCATTTATGTTACCAACAACATGACAAACACACAATTCACCATATATTGTAAAGACAAACATCATCATTTTGGATCTCAAACATTAAAATTTGGAGAAAGTTATATCTTCAAGTTTGTACCTTCATTCATCATAGGAAAATCCTTATATTTCTGTCATTTTTCATGGAATAAGGAAGCTCACTACTTTGATATTTATATTAAAAAACGAGATAAGCATGATTGCGACAAACAATGTCATTGACACGTAAAAGAATCAGGACCTAGTAAAGATTAAAGCAGATGATGGGGATGTAGAATGCTTTCATTGGAATCCTAATATGGCTACATGAAGAGTAAGAAGACAACTTTGTCATTTTAATCAGCTAAACAAATCTAATAAATCCAGATATCAACTAATCTAATTGAAGCGCACAAAAAAATATGTTTAGAACAACATCCATTATAGTTCATTCACAAAGGTCAGATGTTGCATATATGATATATACTTAAATATATTTGTGTCATTTCTTTACCAAAACATCTTGTTCATTCTATGTTATTTTGCATAATACGACAAATCTAAAAAGAACAACACACATATATAAAGTTTCTTACCTCCCCGTGTGAGTTAACTCTAAATCTTTACAATAATCCCTAAAACCTCTGACAACCCTTAATCACTAGGAGTTGTCCCGTATTGTACTTTTAGCAAGTACTCCCTTCAAATGCCATCACTTAATCTATGGTGCTTCCATGTGACTTATTCTCTTTGTTCTATTCTATAAAAAAAGTAACTCAAATGTTTTATGTGACATAAATGTATTGTTCAAGTGAAAGGAAAATTTTATCAGACTATATAAAGACATACAATGTTGTACACAACAAAAAATTGGACAACTAAGAATCAACTCGAGAATAAAGTAAGTGTAGAAAAGATGAGAATGTTGTATTGTTTAGAGCGAAAGACTATACATGATAAAATTTGAAAAGACAAAGTGTTGGGATAACACCTAGTTTAGATCAGAAGAGAACAAATATATAGATTTTGTTGTAAGAAAAATAGAATAGAAGAAGAGGAGTCAAATAATTCGAGGTATAAGATCTAGAAAAAACTATAAGATAAATTATTAAGAAGATATCGAAATTATGGATTATGATAGAAGTATAGTCCTTGATAGAATATAATAGCATAAATTGTTCCATGAAGTCAAATTCACTTAGTGGGATAAGACTTGGTTGTTGTTCTTGTAATTTAAGCTATAGTTTATACAAATAAATCAATTTTTTTTAATAATCTATGATATTAATTTTTAAGTTGTTATTCATATGATTTAAATTATTTAAGCATTGTTACAAATTTGATTTGATTTTTCATTTTAGGAAACATATTTTGACTATTTATTAGTCAAAAAGTATATTTATTAAATTTCAAACATAATAAGAAAATATATAAATACTATTTATTATTTTATCAATAGTAATAGTAGCAGATGTAGTTTTTATTTTGGGTGGGATAACTCAACTAATATACACTACTACGAAAAATCCATTTCATAACGGTTGGAAAAGGGGGTACCATCACGCCGGTTAGATTGTTGTTAAGTAGAGTGTCGTTGTAAGTTCGTTGTTTCTACAATGGTCTGAAAACTATTATTAAAAGTCAGGACGTGTGCCACATATATCACAACGGTTATGCTGATAAACTGTTGTGATATATACACTTAGGTACTGCGTTCAAAGCCCATCATCGGTAAATTATGTAAAAAATAAATTACATTTGATCTCGATTACAATAGATAACCGTTGTTGAAAGTCCTAGAGTTTATTTTATTATATTATATATAGATTGCTTGTTTTCTATACACCTCACTAAAAAATACAGGGATTCTAATTGATGAAGAAGTCTATAATCTGAAAATTAAATTATTCTTGAAAACTAACTTAAACAAACCATTGTTGTTTTCTGATTGCATTCGTCTCATCATGCATCTCACATTGTTTCACATATACTATGGTATATTGACCTGGATCCTTGAATGCATCACTATCTTTGATTATAGTTAAATTTCCATAACAATAATTTATTGGATAATCACATCATCATCACTTATCATTGTAATTTTTATAATCATAATTTTACGATTATAAGTGTTGAAGGAGAGGCAGATTATCCAATAAATTGTATTTAATGAAATTTAACTATAATTGAATACAACGATGCATCTAAGGAGCCAGGTCATCATACCATAATATATATATATATATATATATATATATATATATATATATATATATATATATATATATATATATATATATATATATATATATAACAACGTGAGATGAACGATGAGACGTATGCAATTCAAAAACAACAATGGTTTGTTTAAGTTGGTTTTCAAATATAACTTAATTTGTAGATTATAAGTATGTATGTCAATTTAAATGAATGTATTTTAAGTGAGGATTAGTGAAACAAACAATCTACATAGAATATAATAAACTCAAACAACATCATACACCATAACCAGATATTATAAATTTATCAACAAAGCCCTAACCACATACAATATCACAAAATATGTTAAATTGTTTCAAGAACGCACCTTTTATTAAAAATTATCGCGAAACTATGAATTTCATATAGTTTGTGAAGCAATGAAAAAGAAACACAAAGTGGATGAAGTTTCCACAATGACTTCATACTTCTTCTTTTTTTTCATTGCTACACAAACCATACGAACCTTATCAACTCATACTATACGCTTTCTACCACCGCTTGCTATCACCGTGTATCATCCCCTTAATCTACAAGGAAACATAACAAACTTCAACAATGAGCATCTTTTGTTGAAACCAAACCTTAAAACCATAATCCAATGAAGATTAAAGAGAGATCGAAAGAGAGAGCAGTAGAACATACCATCTTCGTCGTCGTCGGAGTGTGGATTGTAACAAATCAAAGTATATTAAGTTCATCTAATTTGTATAACCATAATAAAGAAATACAATGTGGATGAAGTTTACACAATGACTTCATACTTCTTGTATTTTTCTTCATTGCTACACAAATCATATGATCCTTATCAACTCATATTATATGTTTGTTACCACCAACATAATCACCATGTATCATCCCCTTAACCTGGAAGGAAACATGGAAAACTTCAACAATGGGCATACTCAGTTGAAATCAATCACTAAAACTATAATCCAGTGAAGAGTAAAGAGAGATCGAAAGAGATAATATTATAAATTTCCAGGACGCACATTCTAATGAAAATAATCGCGGAACATGAATCAATTATGATGTTAATCTAGTTTGGGAACCAATGAAAAAGAAATATAAGGAGGAAGAAGCTTACAAAAAAGCTTCTTACTTCTTATATTTCTTTTCATTGTTTCTAAAACTAGATGAAGTTTGTTGTCACTGTTGTTTCTTCATTTACTAACATTTTGTTTGTGAAGATATGAAGAAGAAAAATTACAAGGTGGGTGAAGTTTCCATCAAAGCTTCATGTTTCTTGTACTTTCTTTTCATAGCTACACAAATATTATGTATGATAATCAAATTATGGTCTTTGTTAAGGTAGTGAAGACGAATATGAAAATATGAGAACAAACAACAAAAACAACATCCAACAAACGAGATAATGAGAAATATCTAACAATAGATGGAAGAATAAGAATACTTTAATGTATGAAGAACAAGATTCACAGTTAATGGTGAAGAAGAAGAGAACAAATAAGTTCTATATATGGTTTCGCTATGAAGGAAACAACATTATTGTCAATAAGTGAAAGTTATTTTGCTTATATATGGGTAAACTATTTCACAACGGTTAATACTACCAACCGTATAGATAAGTATTTATTTATTATAAATATATCACAACGGTTAACCAGAAGAACCGTAGCGTTATCCCTTTTATTTGTGAATTTTAAAATAAATAAATAAAATAAAAGGTTCGTCTTAACGTTAAGGAAATAAAATATTTTACGACATTGAGGTTCAAACCGATGAAAGTTTGATTGTATCACAACTGTTGATTCTGTAACCGTTGTTATATACGAAAATTTTAATCAAAAAACAAAATAAATATGGTAGCGTCTTAGTAAAGATATGTCACCACGGTATAAGGAAAAACCGTGGTGACCATGACGTTGTTGAAATTCGTTTTATAGTAGTGATATTTTAGTCAAATTAAGTAAAAATAAATTCTTAACCTAAAATTCAATCCCTAATTACATTATTAATTTATATTTATGTATTAATATAAATATATTATTGTTGATTATTGTTCTATTTCAGTAAACAAATAGAGAAGTAATAATATAGAAAAGAATAACTTGCATTAGAAAAACATAAGCAAATAAATAGAGAATAATAATATAAACAAATTTTGACTTTTTTTTATGTTCATTGAATAAATTATATATAAACTATGTATATTAGTTATTCATTGAACCTAAAAAATTAAAAATTGTTTATAATAAAAAATAAATGAGTATTATTTTATTAAAACTCTTAAAAAACAATAAAGGTGTATTTAAGAAAAAAATACTGAATTTTTTCTCTTAAATTTGAACCACTCACTAGAAGTTTCTAGAACTCACAAGAAAATATATTAAATTATTTTATTAAAAAAAACTATAGAGACGAAAATAAAACACGCACATTTACAAGAATCAATTGATAATGTTTGTTTCAGCTTTAAAAAAAATAATTTAAAAATAGATTTTATTAAACTGTCTTTAAAAATTAATTTTGAAATCTTAAAACATAAATATATTATTGAAAATCAGAACATAGTCAATATCACAATTTTTTTAAAAATTGTATCTAAAAAGATATTTTTAGAAAAACTATTTGAAATGATTTAAAATTAAGTAATTTTTTAAAATTTTGATATAAACAAAATTCAATAAAACTATAAAGTATAAAAATAACATTTTAAGAATAATTATTCAAATAAATCTTAATTTGAAATTTGTATGAAATTTTTTTTAGTAAATATTATATATATATATATATATATATATATATATATATATATATATATATATATATATATATATATATATATATATATATATAAAATAACCACTTGAATATCATTGTATCAATTTCTCTCTTAAGAAAGCAAAATGATTACAATGAATAAATTGGTGTTATTTGTTCTCATGTTACCAACAATTTTTGTTGCTTCTCAACTCAATGACACCAACACTATCATTTTTTCAAAAGTAACCATTTATGTTACCAACAACATGACCAACACACAACTCACCATGTATTGTAAAGACAAACGTTATAATTTTGGAACTCAAACATTAAAATCTGGCGAAAGTTATAGCTTCAAGTTTATACCTTCATACATCTTTAGAAGATCCTTATATTTTTGTCATTTTTCATGGAATACTGAATCTCACTACTTTGATATTTATGTTCAAAAACGAGATCAGCCAGAGTGTGACCAAGATTGTCATTGGCATGTAAAGGAATCTGGACCTTGTAAGGAATTTGCTGGAGGAAAAAGAGTTACACAATGCTTTCAATGGAGTCCTAATACGGCTACAGGAACAGGATCAGGAAAAAGACAACTTGGTCATGCTCTTTAATTTGTAATAGGATCAATGTATTGTCCTTTGAAATGTATGCAGATGGAAGAATAAAATAATGAAAATAATACATCATAAGATTTGCTATAGTTAATCTTTTATATTAGTCGTTAGAAATGTGAGTTTGATCTTTCTTCCATTTTCTAAAAGAGGTGGGTTTTGAATGCTACCTATACACTTGGACTAATGGTAGACAAGGTGAAAACAACATCCAATGCAGGCTGGACTAATGGTAGACAAGGTGAAAACAACATCCAATGCAGGCTGGACTAATGGTAGACAAGGCTGGATAGAGCCTTGTGTTCTACGGATTTTCAACGAAGTTTTCCTCTTACAAAGGTGGCTCATCTTGAGCGTCACGGATCTGATCACCCTCCACTTCGTATCCTCATCCAGCAGAATTCCACGCATGAAAAGAGAAGATATATTTTTCAATTTGAGGAGGCTTGGGCGAAGGAAGATAACTGCAAGGAGGTTGTTTGTAATATTTGGTCTAAATCTGGTTTTTCTTTTAGGCAGAAAGTGAATGGCATTCAGGTTATTCAGCATAATTACCGTGAATTTAGAACTAGCAGACTGGCAAAAGAGATCCAAAGATTAGATGGCTTGTTGAAAGAAGATAAACGATGGTCAAGCGACCCGCAGGAAATCCAACAATTCTAAGCCTTGGATAAGCAGAGAGATAAACTTGTAAAAACAGAAGAGACTATGTGGAGGCAGAGAAGTCGTGCAGTTTGGCTTAAAGACGGGGACAAGAATACAAAATTCTTTCATTCAAAGGTGGAGCATCGGAGGCGTACAAATGCGATCAAAAGGTTGAAGGATGCTAGTGGAAGCGGGTGCAGAAACACTGCGAGGCTATTCTGGTCCAATATTTCTCTGATATTTTTTAATCTAGTCACCCTGATAACATAGCCCAATTGTGTGCTTTTGCGCCTGGTAAACTTACAGCAGTTCATAAAATGTCATGCCAACAATTGTATTCCGCTTATGAGGTTTATACTGCAATTTTTCAGATGCATCCCACAAAGGCTCCGGGGCCGGATGGACTCCCTACCTTATTTTATCATAAATTTTGGTATGTAGTTGGCGGTGACGTGATTAGTCTTGTGTTGGATATTCTCAATAACGGCAGGGATCCGACAGACATAAATAACACCTTCATCACCCTTATTCCAAAGAAGAAAAACTAATCATCTCCGGTTGATTACCGTCCTATAAACCTTTGCAACGTGATTATGAAAGCGGTAACTAAAACGATTGCTAATCGTTTAAAAGAGCTGCTGCCAGTTATTATAAGTGAGGAACAAAGCGCTTTTATCAGAGGAAGACTTATTACGAATAACGCTTTAAATGCTATGGAATACTTTCATTGGATGAAACATAAGAAACATGGCAAAAAAAGGCACAATGGCCCTCAAGCTTGATATGTCGAAAGCCTACGACAGAATTGAGTGGGATTTTGTGATTGAAGCTCTTAGAAAGATGGATTTCCCGGAAAACATGATCCAAGTGATATCTAAATGCATCTCCACGGTCTCGTATCCGATTCTTATCAACGGGAAACCCAACTCTCGTTTCGCTCTAAAAAAGGGCCTCCGTCAAGGAGACCCCCTCTCACCCTATTTGTTCGTTATTTGTGCAGATATCATGTCCGATATGATCAAGAAGCAAGTTCAAGACAAGATTATACATGGAATCAAAGTGGCTAGACAATCACCGACAATCACTCACTTGTTATTTGCCGAAGATAGCCTTCTTTTTGCAAGGTCTAATGTGGATGAAGCTCTCAGAATTAAAGAAACTTTGGAAGCCTACCAAAAGGCCTCTGGTCAGCTAGTACATGCAGAAAAATATGAGGTGTCTTTTACTGGTAATCTGTGCAGAGCTGCTCAAAATCAATTCAAAGATATTCTTGGATTTAGAGGTGTCATTAGCCATTCACGGTAACTTGGTCTCCTGGTAGTGTTTGGTCGTTCAAAGAAGGAGGTTTTTAAGCTTGCCACTAAAAGAGTGTGGAAAAAATTTAAGGGGTGGAAGGAAACGTTTCTATTCCGCGCGGGTAAGGAGGTGCTAATTAAAGCGGTAGCTCAAGCAATTTCGACATATATAATGAGATGTTATTGTATCCCTGAAAGTCTGTGTAGAGACATTAAATCTATGTTGTCCAAGTTTTGGTGGGGGTCGAAAGATGGGAAATAGAAAATCCACTGGTTAAGATGGGACAAATTGGCTAAAAAGAAAGGCAAAAGGGGTTTAGGCTTTCGTGGTATTCATGACTTCAACACGAGTCTTCGTGGGAAACAATTCTGGAGGATTATGTGTGGAGAGGATTCTCTTTTGGTGAGGTTTTTCAAAGGGAGATATTTTCCGAGGTGTAACATCATAGAGGCCAAGGTGGGTTACAAACCAAGATATCCTTGTAGAAGCATCCTTAGTTCCAAGGAGGTTGTCTTAAAGGGTGCTCGCTGGAGAGTTAGTGACGGTAAGAGCATTACTATTGCCAAGGATGGATGGATTCCATCATTACCAGACTTTAAAATTTCTAAACCAGCTCGTATTCTCAGTCATGAATCCAAAGTTAGAAGTTTAATTGATACGGAAGGTGATTGCTGGAATATGAGAATTCTCAAAGAGAATTTCGAGGCTGCGGATATCCTGCACATTAATAGTATTCCCTTATCATCCTTTTTTCCTGCTGATAAACTTCTATGGCACTTTGAGAAGGATGTGAGTATTCGGTTAAGTCAGTGTATCACTGTATTAGAGAGGAAAGCCGAGTAAAACTTCCTGGCCCGTCTACTATTGGGGACCATTTCTTTTGGAAGAAGATTTGGAAGGTAGGAGTTAATCCAAGAATTAAGAATTTCCTTTGGCATCTCATGAAGAACATCCTTCCGCTTAAAGCCAACTTGAGACGAAAATGTATGGATATCGACGACTCTTGGCCTTTCTGTTTTGAACATTCTGAATCGTCTGATCATCGTTTTCTCAATTGTAGTTTTGTTAAAAAGAACTTTGTTCTTGTCTCCGTTGGGTATCCAGATCCCCACTGCTGGTACTGTTTTGGACTGGTTTGGTGTTGTCTTGGATAAAAAAGCTGATAATCTTGAGAGAATTCTTGGTATTGGATTTTGGAAGTTATGGCAGGCCCGAAACAATGTAGTTTTCAACAAGGCGAAATCGTCGCCATCTTTGGTGGCGCAAGAGATTTGGGAATTTGTTGAGGAAAAGTTCAAGTGGTTTGCTGCTGGTCGAGAGAGGCAGGTTGTGAAGTTTAGAGAGATATCGCCTTGTCAACATTGGACGATTCAATCTGACGCTAGTTGTTTTGATGGTGGTGTTGTTTCCTTGGGTTGTATCATGCGGGATTCAATGGGTAATATTTTTATAGCTAGGTCTCCCAGGCTGAATATCGTTGCAGAACCACTCCTTGCCGAAACTATGGGTATTCACAGAGCTCTTCAATTGGCTGTGGATTTAAAGCTACAGAATGTGATCCTTCAATCTGATGCGAAATAAGTGGTTGATTATATTAATGGGCCGGTGTCCATTGTGAACATTGATCTTATAGTTGCTGAATATATTTATTTGTTGCAGAATTTTCAGAATTTTGTTGTAATGTTTATTTCTAAAGACTTTAATGAGGAAGCTCACAAAATGGTTGGAATTGGTAAATCCTTAGGGTCCAAAACTTGGTTTGGACATATTCCATCCATAGCTTCCCCAGCCTGTAATCTTGCTTCTGTTCCCTTTTAATGAAGCTATTATTTTCCCTAAAATAGTGTTAATCTTTAAAGGTGTTGTAGTTGGTTCATCAGTTGTTCCCCATTTGTCCAAAAACACTTCAATGTTTCATTTTTGATAACATCTCAAAGTTTGTATTTTTCTCCCGCTTCACTTTTTCTTCCATTCCTAGCTTTAATAAAATTTTATTTACAATGTTAACATGCTTCAATTCATTGGTAGTTCTCTGCGTGTTTAGCCAAAAATTCTTATTAAAATTCAACTTGTGAGATATTGGAACGAACTCTAGGTTTAGCATGTCGTCGAAGTCCGCTCATATGTTGTTGTTTAATTGGGCCTTGGTTATGGATCCAATTGTTTAAGTTAGTTTGTACCCTAAGTTAGCTTGTAATGGATAATTGTTAAAAAAAACTCATTAGGTTAGTGTGTTAGTTTTATTATAAATAACATACTAGTCTCTCATACTTTGAATGAGGGAAAATAAAAAGATAAAACCCTGATTCAATAGTGAGAGAGGTTATTTGTTATTCTTGTATACTTGTAATATTGTTGAAAGAGAAAGAAAAGAATAACAGATTATAACTAATCCTTATTGTTATCTTTGGTTGCCCTAAACCCTAACCCTTCTGGGTTTCCTAACTGATCAAGGAACCACTTATACTTTGTTTCTAAGATATCTGATTCACACAAAAAATGGTGCGGTGAGCGTGGAGAAGATGCCTTCAACAAAGTATGAGACTGAAAAGTTCACCGGAGTGAACGATTTCGGTCTGTGGCGCTTGAAGATGAAAGACCTACTTGTTCTGCATGGTTGTTTGGAAGTGGAAGGGAGAGACGGCCATGAATGTCACATTGACGGCAGCTGAAAAGACAACCATGATTGAGAAAACACATAGCGCAATATTGTTGAGCCTTGGTGATAAGGTTCTTCGACAGGTATCAAAGGAGACGGCAGCGTCATGGTTATGGTTGAAACATGAAGGTTTGTACATGACCAAATTATTTGTGAATCGACTCTACCTGAAGCAAGTCTTGTATTCATTCAAGATGAGCAAAGACAAAGTGTTGGCTGAGCAGTTGGATATGTTCAACAAGCTGATTCTTGATCTTGAAAATATTGATGTGAAGATCGATGATGAAGATCAAACATTGTTGTTGTTATGCGTTTTGCCCATAACACATGCTCACTTCAAAGAAATCCTCTTGTATGGAAGTGAGTCCTTGACCTTTGAAGATGTCCAATCTGTCTTGTACTCTAAGGACTTGAACGAACGAAATGAGCATAAACCTTCGACGGTTGGTGAAGGTTTGGCCGTTAATGCGAAATTCTTGCAAAAGGATGGTAAGTTCGACAAGAAGAAGGGCAAAAGTCAGCAGAAGTCTTATAGTGGTGAAGCATTTGGTGTTCGATGCTATCATTGTAAAAAGGAGGGTCACATTCGAAAGGTGTGCCATGAACGCCTGAAAGATCATAGAGGTAAGGATAATGGCAACGCAACCATTGTTCAATATGATTTATAATCATCTGATGTTGTTGTGGTTTCAAGCAGCGGCTCAAGAAAAAAGTGGATTATGGATTCAGGTTGCACTTGGCACATGACTCCAAAAAAGATTTGTTCGAGGAGCTATGTTATCAAGATGGTGGATCGGTGCTGCTGGGAAACAACAAAGCTTGCAAAATTGCAGCTATTGGATCTGTAAGATTCAAGCTCCATTATGAGTTAATAAGGTTATTGACTGAAGTTATGTATGTACCTGACTTGAAGAGAAATTTGATTTCTCTTGGTGAATTCGACAATAATGGATATGTTTTTCAAGGAGAGAAAAGCATTCTAAGATTCATGAAGGGGTCGAAGGAAGTCTTGAGAGGCGTGAAGAAACAAGGCTTGTATACCCTTGAGGCTGAAGTTGTAAGTGGTTCGACAAATGTTGCATCCACGAAACTATTGCCGAAGACAAAATTATTGCACATGAGATTGGGCCATGTAAGCGAGAGGGGCCTGGTCGAACTGGGGAAACAAAACCTGCTAGGTGGTGACAAAGTCAAGAAGTTGGAGTTTTGTGAACCTTGTGTATTTGGTAAATCCTGTAGGGTGAAGTTTAACAAAGGTAAACAAAGACATGGATCCCTTGATTACATCCATGCTAATCTTTAGGGGCCTGCGAGGAATCCTTCACATTCAGGTGCAAGATAATTTCTATCCATAGTTGATGATTATTCCAGAAAGTTATGGGTATTTATTTAGAAGACAAAGGATGAAACTTTTGAGAATTTCAAGAGTTAGAAGGTTGTGGTTGAAACTCAAACTGGAAGAAAGGTCAAGAGGTTGAGAACTGATAATGACCTTGAATTCTGCAATGAAGCTTTCGACAGTTACTGTGTCGAGTCTGGGATTGCAAGGCATAAGATTGTAGCAGGTACTCCTCAGCAAAATGGTCTAGCTGAGAGATTCAATCGAACAATCCTCGAAAGGGTTATATGCATGTTGGTTAGTTTTGGATTGAAGAAAGTGTTTTGGGTTGAGGTTGTTTCGACAGCAACATATCTGATAAACAGATGTCTTTCGACTGCGTTAGATATGAAGACACCTGAAGAAGTTTGGTCGGGACATCCACCAGATCTCGAAAAACTAAGAGTATTTGGCTGTGTAGCCTATACTTACATTAAGCAAGAAAAGATCGAACCTAGAGCTCTGAAATGCATGTTCATGAGATACCCTGAAGGAGTCAAAGCTTATAGGCTATGGTGCCTAGAGTCAGGTCACCTGAGGAGTATCACCAGTCGAGATGTAGTTTTCAATGAAGTTGGGATGACTTTCAAGAAAACTGATGATATTGAAGAAGAGCTGGAACAGAAAGAGATTTCTATTGAGGTGGAACATAATGATGCTAAATTGCATAACCCAAGTGAAGTCAAAGAAAAAGAAGCAGAAATTGTTGTTGAAGATGAGGAGACTGATAATGACTACCTACTAGCTAGAGACAGGTCGAGAAGAGTCATCAAGCCACCTTAGAGACTTAGTTATGCAGATCTTATAGCTTATGCCTTAATCTCTGCAAGTGAGGTTCTAGACGAAGAACCTAGAGACTATACAGAAGATATGAGAAGTCGAAATATAACTGATTGGCTGAAAGCCATGGATGTTGAAATCTAGTTTGTTTTCTTGTTGTTATAGAGTTTGTTCCAAGGTGGAGATTTGTGAGATATTGGAACGAACTCTAGGTTTAGCATGTCATCGAAGTCTGCTCACATGTTGTTGTTTAATTGGGCCTTGTGCTATGGATCCAATTGTTTAAGTTAGATTGTACCCTAAATTAGCTTGTAATGGGTAATTCTTAAAAATCTCATTAGGTTAGTGTGTTAGTTTTGTTATAAATAACATACAAGTCTATCATATTTTGAATAAGGGAAAATAGGAAGATAAAACCCTAATTCAATAGTGAGAGAGGTTATTTGTTATTCTTGATACTTGTAATCTTGTTGAAAGAGAAAGGAAAGAATAACAGTTTATAACCAATCATTCTTGTTATCTTTGGTTACCCTAAACTCTAACCCTTCTAGGTTTCCTAACTGATCAAGGAACCAATTATACTTTTTTTCTAAGGTATCCGCTTCACAACACAACTTAATTCATCCTTATAAAATAGTAAGGAATGTTACTTTATATAAAATCTTTCAATATTCTATCTCCAACCAATGTGAAATTTAGGGTCTTCCTAATACACCCTCTCACGTCCAACATTCTTTTTATCTTTGTACGTGGATATAAATGATGGGCGACTCATGGTCAAATCGATAGATTATGATACCAAGATAGAGAATTTGAATAGTTTATATAGAGTGACAGACATCACCTTACAAGTCGGTTTTATAAGTATGAGTTAGGTCAAACTCTAATATGGTATTAGAGTTTATCGATCGAACCATAGATCATCCACCGTTTAAATTCACGCATCAAGGATAAAAGAGTGTTGAGTGTGAGGGAGTGTATTGGAAAAATCTCAAGTTTCACATTGATTAGAGATGTGGTATTGTAATAGTTTATATAGAGTGACATCTTTCATCTTACAAATCGGTTTTATAAGGATGAATTAGGTCAAACTCTAATAGAATAATTCTAACTCCATATTTTAAAGATACAAAATATCAAATAATTTTTTATTTAATTGTGAATTTTTATCTACCCACTTAACTCAACCAAATATTTCCGAACATAAGAACATTAGTATGGTAAAATGAATGGATTTAGAATGGACTAATAAATAATAATCAAAACAATTCATTAATCAAATAATATTCACTAAAATTTCTTTTACAAAATCCAATTCAATTCATCCATTAAAGATAAAATACATTCAATTAATTCATTAACATATTTTGTAACAAGTGCATCCATCCGTTTAAATTATTATTATTTTTTAATTTTCCTAAATAAAAGTTTTTATAGAAAATCTGCAATAATACAATGATTTGTTTACTCGTGATTTCTTTACAAAAAAAATTGTAATTGGTTATTAAATAATTTCAATAAAAAAGTTTAAATTGTTTAAATTTATTCAATTCTGTTTAATTTTTTAGTTTTTTTTCTTGTTTAAAACTATTAAAAAATTAATTAAAAAAATGCATATAGTCACTATAAGTCAAATGTATCCGATTATCTTTTATATTTAACAATTTTAGTAGAGAAGTGATATTATTACATTTCTTCATACATATATATTGTATTTCACTGTTGAACAATACGGTGAATAGTAAAATATTATAAATATATTTTATTTTTTTAAAAAAAAATAAATTTTTTTAATTTTTTTTTAAATTATGGATACTGATAAAAAAAATTTGACTAACCAACTTTATAATTTCATGAACCAATATCTTACATATCATTAACCAACTTCATAATTTCATCAACCAACATTTTACATATCATTAACCAACTTTATTTTACTACTAAATATTATTTTTAATATCTGAGCTTAAATTAATCAATTTCATAATTTCATCAACCAACTTTTTACATTTCATTAATCAACTTTATTTTACTACTAAAAAATATTTTTAATACATGAACGTTTATTAACCAACTTCATCACTTTATTAACCAACTTTTTACATTTCATTAACCATTTTTGTTTTACTACTAAAAATTATGTTTAACACCTGGACGTTTATTAACCAACTTCATTAACCGATTTTTAACATTTCATTAACCAACATCCTTATATTATAAAAGATTATTATTCATGAACTGTGCACGACCACTGTTCAGGAATACTATTTATGTGAATAGTATTGTTCATATAACATTGTTCATACATGACTACATTATTCATGCACGGCTACATTATTCACAACATTGTTTACCTATTTGTGAACAATGTATACAATATAAAATGTAAGTGTGGTGTAGGAATAACATTGTTATTATAAAATAGAAGAGTTGAATTCAATTTAATTTGTTATATGTCTACTAAATTGTGCATAGACAAATTTCTCTATAAGTGAATTAATTAAGCCTAAAAATTTTAGAGTAAATTTATTATTTAAATCATGATTAGATTAAAATTTAATTTCAATAGGTTATCCTATAATTATTATATTACAATCATGCACACTACAATGTTAAAGATATTTCATACCGTTGTTTTTAGTTAATTTTTGTGTCATTTTAACTAATTAAAATCGTAAATATATTAGTTAAAGTTAAGGCTTAAATAGTATTTTCGTCCCTATAAGTTAACGAATTTTTTGTTTTTGTCCCTGTAAGTTTTTTTTTTTGGATTTCGTCCTTATATCTTACTTTTTGCTTGCGATTTAGTCCCTAAAGCCAAAATACGCAGTAAAATCCACAGATTTCTTGCGAATGCAAATTTTAATTTTAGGGATCAAAACAAACAGGAATGTAAAATATAGGGACAGAAACCAAAAAAAAAATTACAGGAACAAAAAAAATTCGCTAACTTACAGTAACGAAAACACTATTTAAACCTAGAATTAATTAAGAATGGCCCTACTTCCTCATTTAAACTAGGGTTAAATAAGTTATTGTTCCCTGTAAATATGGTCATTTTGAATTTTAGTCCCTCTAAAATTTTCCTTTAAGGTTTGGTCATCACAAAATTTTCCGTCTCAATTAAGAGTCCCTGACGTTAAACAACCCTAACGGTTGCTGATGTGGCAGGATGACTGGATTATTATTTTTTGTTATTTCTTTAATTGACTAACTGGGTTAATTAATATGTTAAATTAAAAATAAAAAAGAACACAATTTATCTTATGTAACCCTAATACCGTCAACTTCATCTTTTCTTCTCCTTTGTGGTCCCTTCATTCAAAAAGAACGTAGATTTTCTTCTTTGCACACGCTTTGTGCAGAGATATTTGGACACACCATTGAAGAATGCAACATTTGGTAGGTGGACCCATAGATACGGTAAAGTTTCCATTACTACATTTGTTTACTCCATTCAAGACTGTTTGCTTTAATACACATGTGTTGCACCACAAAATTTGCCCTCACAATACAAGACTTTGTGTGCTAAGAGGTTCACAAGGTTCACAAAACCTCTCATGAGGTTCATGAAGTTCACAAGACTCACAAGACACCTTATGAGGTTCACAAGGTTCACAAGATCTCTCATGAGGTTCATGAAGTTTACAAGACACCTTATGAGGTTCACAAGGTTCACAAGACCTCCCATGAGGTTCATGAAGTTTATAAGACCTCCCATGAGGTTCACAAGGTTCACAAGACCTCCCATGAGGTTCACAAGGTTCACAAGGTTCACAAGACCTCCCATGAGGTTCACAAGGTTCACAAGATATCTTATGATGGTTCACAAGGTTCACAAAGTTCACAATTAGTCAGAAGATTTGACAATTCCCTCAGACAATGCATCCTCCTAAGCAGTGCATCCAAAACTAGGGTTTTGACTTTAATCAGGCTAAATGGACTTCCAAGGCTTCAAGTGAGCTTCATAACATCTTATATGTGTTTAAGAATCCTCATGACAAGTTTCAAGACTTCTCTCAAAGGTTTGCTCAGTCAGATGATCAGATAAGTCAAAATCAGTCAAAGCAGTTAAAAAGTCAAACTAAGGTCAATTGTGGTCAAACCAAAGTCAAACTTCATGATTTTTTGCCAAAATCAAGTATATGAAGTAAAATTCATCATTTGATCAAGGGTTGATCATGATTCATCAAGGATATTTCAGATCATCAAGAATCAGAGGTTTCTAAATTAGGGTTTCCTCAGGAAAGGTCAACTGAACTTTGACCAGCCATAACTTTCACATGCTTCATCACATTTTTCCCATACGAAGCTCATTTTGAAGGAAATTGAATTCTCTACAACTTTGTGTCTCACAAGCCAAGCCCAAAAATGCTTCATTTGGAAGGTATGAGCTAAGACATTATAGGTCCTTTTGAAAGTCAACAACTTCAAAAGGGCATAACTTGAGAATGGTAAATGATATGGACATGAAACCAATGGGGTTAGTTAGAGGACTCTTCAAGATTTCCAAAAAGTCCAAGAACACCCTCATAGCATTAAAATTGAAGGATATGTGCCCTTGCAAAGTTGGGAAATTTTTGGGTGGTTTATGAAGAAAATAGGGTCTTAAAACCAAATTTTTCTAAATGGGCTGAACTTTTTATGACCCAAAGTGTTCCATGACATCATGCACGAAATTTATTTGATATTTTCATAATTTTATTTTATTTATTTTATTTATTATGATTTTTTATATTAAAAATCATTTTAAATTTAAATAAAATATCAAATATGAAAATTTAAAATATATTTTGGTTCTAGAAGGTCATTAACATGAATTGGATTGAATTGATACACAATTGATAATGATTGGCTTGAAATAGAAAGGTCTTATTAAAAAATATATGAAATTTAAGTTCTAATCTTTTTCAATCTCCAAAAATCAAAAAGTCTATACAATGATCAAATCTTTTGACCTAGTTTCACTCTACTATAAGTATACAAGCTATCACAATGCAAAGGGGACGAATTTCACAGCCTCAAGAGTAAGTTTGCATATTCAAAAAAACTCACCAAAACTCAAATTCGGATTTCACAATTCAGGCTCTCCCAAGGCATTCTAAAGGTCTCAACATGTTCCTTGATGATCACTGAATACATTGCAATGCTTATCATCATCCATAGCCTCATAAATCACACAAACCGAATCCATGTTCATCTTAAAATTGAAATTTTCGATTTCATTCACACAAGCATTCTAACATGATTTTGGTTATTGATTCTTGTTTGTAATTGTATGTGGATGGTTTCTGGCATATTTGATTTCATTTTTGGTGCAGGAACAAGGAATTGCCATTGTTAGGGTTTCGGCCAAGCTTTTAGGGTTCCATGATAAACCTAAAATAAATGAATTTTAAGGACATAGAATGATCATGTGAACTCTGGGGATCATAATACACCAATTAATTTTGAAAAATTTTACTGTTTTGATGGTGTTTCGATTTCGTAGGTTTTTATATTGGAAAATTCGCAGGAAATTGCCCAGGAATATTCGCAGCAATATTCCCAGGTCTAGAGGAAGAAGAAGATGATCAGTGGCGCCAAAATTCTGATTTAAAATTTAGTTTTAATATTTTATTGATTTGGTTTGAGATTATTACACAACTGCAGTGTTGGCCCAGTGGTGAGGGATGCGCGTGTTATGCTTGAAGGTCTTGGTTCGAATCCTGGATGCAACGACCTTTTTTCTTATTTTTCCATTTAAATATCAGACTGAATATATTATTTATTGTTGTGGTTTAAATATCAGTTGCGCCCTCCCGGCTGGATGGTAAGTGTGCTTGCGTGTTTGAGAAGGTCCCGGGTTCAAATCCCCCCCCAGGCCTTTTGTGCTATTTCTTTTTGTTTTGTCATGTTTTTTTTCCAGGTTAACAACAAAACCCCATGGAGTGCATTGTTAACACCTGCGCGCGCGCAGCCCAGTGGCTGGCTTATTGGTCCTGGAAGATGTATTGCTCAGGGGCTGAGTTCAAATCCCAGCCCAGGTAAGTTCTTTTTTCTCATTTTTTTTTGTTTCTCTATTTTATTAGTTTATATTATAATTAAATAAAATCTAAATAATAAAATAAAATGTTAATAACATTATTTTCTTTTCTATCTAGAAAAATTATTTAATATTTATTTTTGTATATTATTAATATTGTATAATTATTAATTAATCCTAATTTATTTTTCTAAACATATAACCCTAATATTTTCTAAAACCCTAAATATTTCTATAAAACCTAATTATTTTTACAAAACCCTAATTGTAAATATTAATTTATTTGGTAATTATAATTTTTAATTTATGTGTATATTCTTATAATTTGTTTATAATTATTCTTTAATATAATTCTTGTATGCCAATAATTTTAGATTATGCTTAAAATAATTAAAATTCTTAATTTAATTTTTGTAAATATAATTTATTTTCATAATATGTTTATAATCAACCTCATTTTTATAACATGTATATAATTTAAAACTTTATAATAATTAGTATATAATATGAATTGTTTATGTTTTCTTCTTAATCTTAAAAAATAATTGTTTATAAAAAAAAATTGAACTTTTAATTATTATGCTAATATTCTTGTTTATTTTATTATTAATTCTATTTATTTTCATATGATATTTATTTTATTATTACTAACCCCATATATATATATTGTGATTTATTATTATTATTGTTACTAACCCAATTATTTATTATTACTTATTTTGCTTATTTATTTAATTTGTTTTAATTATTATTATTATTATGTAATTGTCTCTTTTATGTAATATTTTAGTATTAATGTTTAATATTTATTTTTAAATGCTATGGTTAGTAAAATAGGGAGTGAAATGTATTTGTATTTAAAATTGATTTAGATCATTAACTTAAAAGATAAATATTTAAAATTGTACACTCACACACGTAAGTCGATCCTGGATCGCCATCTCACTTCTTAAGGGTTACCTCTCATGTTGCCTAAACAAAAGGTCAAGTAGGGTGTATAAAGCAAAGTCCCTAATTTCACATCATCTAGTCCCTAAGCAGATAAAAAGATCAAGTCCCTTCGAATGTTGCCTTCATAATGATCTTGTCCCTTTCGAATAAAGATGATAAGTCCCTTCGAATTGCTTATACACCCCACAGTTGCCTAAATAACAGATGTCCCTTCACTTGTCCCTTACATCCAAGGTAATGACTACCTATTCCTTAATAATAGGGATAGTCTTACCATTTAAAGGATTCAAGAACAGAAAAGACTTAAACTTAGGGTAGGTTCCTCTTAGATACTTGCTCACTCTTCAAAACATTTCAAACACTTCATACATTTCAAACAATTTTCAAAACAAAGTCTTTATATATATCCGTACATGGATCATTATAAAGTACTTAAGAAAATTTCTAATCACACACTACACTTCTCAAAACAATTTAAAGTGAGCTAAGTAACTAAGAGCCCATGGATAACCATGGATGTAAAGGGTGCTAACACCTTCCCTTTACATAACCTACCCCCCGAACCCAAAAATCTTTTAAGGTCTTTCCTGTTCTTTTATGCCCTTTCCTTTGGATAAAATAAAAGTCGGTGGCGACTCTTGCTATCCGCAACATTTAACTAAAGTCAGTTCTCCCACCGTGTTACAGAACTAGCGACTCTGCTGGGGATTTAATATTAAAGAGGGGTACCCTTAGGAATTAGATCACTTTAAAATTGTTTGCTTTGTTTGCTTTATATTACTTGTTGGGCTTTATGTGTGAAAAATCCTAACCCGGATCTAGTGTACCTTAGGTAAATGGCAATAGACCAAGGAAACTGTACGGCGTATACCGATATGGTTGATCTGGTGGCCATAGTTAGTGTGACTTCTTGGTTGGTGCTTATGTTCCTTAAGTCAAGTTGAGGATAATATGAGGCTGCCATATGTCGTCAATGCACTAACTAACTTTTAGAACCCTAGTTATCCCATCTTGGCCTTTAGAAAAGTAGTGAGATAACCGGCTTTGGTGAAGACTGAAGTTGGTTGATACTCGATACTACGCTCATTGAGATTCTAAACTTGGAGGGTTTTGGTTGGCAAGTAAGTTGCCTACTGAACAACCACCCTTGTGAAGGATCAATGATATTGAGATCCCTTAGAACCCGGTTACTTTTATAGGACAGGATGAACCAACTAAACTTCAAGGGAGGGTAATTACCTTTAAACCTCATGCAAGCCTTCAAACCTAGGGCTATTGTGTGACTTGTTTGTGTGTGCCACATATTTGTGATTGAACATAACATCATGACATCATCATGCATCATAAGCATAGCATTCTCACTAACCATTTCAAGGACCAAAGGATTTATCTTTGTTCTTTGTTGCAGGTCATGGCTTCTGCTCGTAGAAACACTATCAGGATCAACTTTGTAGGCATACCTCCTAAGCTTAAAGAGTTGATATCTCAAGTGTCTGATAACTCCCGGTTCATCAAGAGACATGGTCACCTGTTGGATCTGGTCACCTCAGGGTTCAATGAAGACATGATGAGTGTTCTGTTTCAGTTCTTTGATCCTAAACACCATTGCTTCACATTCCCCGACTATCAGCTGGTTCCAACAATGGAAGAGTTCTCTAAACTTCTGGGTATACCTGTTCTTGATCAGAAACCATTCACAGGCTTGGAAAAAGAGCCCAGACCTGAAGTTATTGCTGCATCTCTACATCTGAAGAAGTCTGACATTGTTCTAGAAACGAGAAGCGGAGTTAAGGGTATTCTTGCTAAGGTGTTGATAGAGAAGGCTCAAGTGTTCTTGAAAGCTATGAGCTATGATGCTTTTGAGGAGATTTTAGCGTTGTTGATTTATGGCTTAGCTTTGTTCCCCAATCCAGATTAGTTCATAGACGTTCATGCCATCAACATATTCCTGAGTCACAATCCAGTGCCTACATTGCTTGGAGACATTCTGCACTCTCTCCATACTCGTACTACAAAGGCACGAGGAACTTTGATGTGCTGCATACCTTTGCTATCTAGGTGGTTTATTTCTCACCTTCCTCGCTCAGTGATGAAGAATGAACAAGGGTTCAGGTGGTCCAAGAGGATTATGTCACTCTCTCATTCAAATATCCATTGGTGCTCTAGATCTATGGAGAATGTCACTATCATTGACCGTTGTGGGGAGTTTCCTAATGTGCCACTTCTAGGCATAAGAGGAGGCATTACTTACAACCCTTCTTTAGCTTTACGACAGTTTGGTTATGCTCGGAGTGATGGTCCTCATGACATGTTGATTCAGGGTATTGTGTTTGATCACGACAACGATCTGCAAGGTTACCGTCAAAGGTTCATACGAGCATGGGGAAAAGTGAACAAGGTTGACAGCAAGACTCTGGAGCCTAAGTACACTATTCCTATGGAGGCTTATCTCAGATGGGTGCGATCTCGTGCTCAGACTCTCATGATGCCATATCCTGCTATCCTGCCAGTTACCATGGAACCTGTTGCTGAAGGAGATACTTCTTATACCATCCTTCACCCAGACATGCCTACTGACATGGAAGATTTACAGAGGTCCTGGATCCAGTTGAAGGAACAAAGGGATACCTTTGAGGCTCATTACAAAACAAGCCAAGAAAGAATCCTGGAACTAACAAAGCAACTTCACGAGGAACGGAATCTCAACTCATACCTCAACACAAAGAGGAAGCGTCCATGGGAGACTTAAAACCCCATCTCTTGTATTTATTACATTTCATTTTGTAAGCCCAAGGGGAAAAACAAATTTATTACTAATAAAAGTTTACCTTTTTTGTTTAAGCAAATTTAAATCCTGCGGTCCTTGAAAACATTGCATACGCATTCACATATCATATCATTGCATTACAGGTTTATTGTGCACAGGTTTCTCATCTTCTCGCTGTTTATTTCAGCAATGGCTCTTGAACAAACAATTAAGGATCTCCAGGCACAAAATGCACAGTTCCAAGAGCTGATCCTGAACTTGTCCAAGGGGCAGGATGAATTGAAGACACTGCTGGCCAAGAAGACTAAGAAGACTAGGAGGTCAGGTGGCCTGATCAACATGGGAAGAAGGTTCAGAGGTCCTGTCAAGACCAAAGAACAGGTTGAAGACTATGAGTCTGAAGAGTCTGAGAAAGAGGGAGGTAGTCTCTACAATACCATGGGGGACTCTGATTCTGAAGCTAACTACTATCATGAGCCCAATGAAGATAAGTTCAAAATGCTGGTGGATAGAAATGATGCTATGGAATTACAAAAGTCTTCTGGGCTGGATTTTGAAGACCTGAGTCTGATATCTGGGGTGGTTATACCCATTGGTTTCAAGGTTCCTACTTTTGTTGTTTATGATGGTGTCTCTTGTCCCAAGCTGCATCTGAGGTCTTATGTCCGGAGGATCCAACCCCATACTGCTGATAAGAAGTTATGGATCCATTTCTTCCAAGAGAGCTTATCTGGAGCTCAATTGGAATGGTACTATCAGCTGGAGAGTGTCAACATCCTTGATTGGAATGATCTTGCTGAAGCCTTCTATAAGCAATATCAATACAATGCTGATTTAGCCCCTACTCGCATGCAACTACAGTGCATGTCTATGGGTGCTAAAGAGAGCTTCAAGGAATATGCTCAGAAGTGGAGAGACTTGGCTGGAAGAGTGCAACCACCTCTAACTGACAGAGAGTTAGTTGATATGTTCATGTGTACGTTGAATGGTCCCTTTTACAGTCATCTCATTGGAAGCTCATCATCTGGCTTCACTGAGTTGATAATGACAGGAGAGCGCGTAGAAAGTGGTATAAAGAGTGGCAAGATTCAAGTGGGTGTTTCTTCATCAGGTGCTGCAAAGAAGCCTCCCAGTGGGAAGAAAGAGTCAAATGCTGTTTATGGTCAACCTGATCGTAATAGAAGGCATCAGTCTGTGAGTGCAGTTCATATTTCCAATCCAACTCCTGCAACAACAGAGCCACCACAGGGAAATCAACAGAGGGCTAGAAGGCAGTTCACTAAGATCAATATGTCAATGGCCCAAGCCTTGCAACACTTGTTGAAGGCTGAACTTATCACTCTGAAAGATCCTCCTCAGAATCCTAATGTTACCTCACCCAGGTACAATCCTAACGCACGATGTGCATATCATTCGAATTGTCAGGGACATGATACCAATAGTTGTTGGGTATTGAAGAACAAAATTCAAGATATGATTGAGGCTGGAGAGATTGAGTTTGACCCTCCGGGTACTCCAAATGTGATTACTGCTCCCATGCCAAATCATGAGAAGACTGTCAATGCCATTGATGAAGATTCACATATTTCCTCAGTTGCAGATTTGACTACACCATTGTCTGTTATTAAGAAGAAGTTGGTACAAGCTGGATTCTTTCCAGGTTGTCGTGAAGATTGTGTCTATTGTGCCTATAAGCCAGATAGTTGCTGGAGGTTGAAGGACGAAATTCAACGCCTCATGAATAATTACACCATAGTGTTTGAGAGGACTCCACCTTCTGTCGAAAGTATGGTGGATCATATAACTAAAGGTACAAAGATTGAAGAGGTGGATATGGTTGATAAAGTGCCGGTGAGGATTACTTCCAAGGGTCCTGTCAAAATCACTCATAAGGGTCCAATTAAGATTACTGTTGAAGGACCTGTGAAGATTGTTGCTGAAGCTAGAGTGGCTCCTATGATCATTACCACTCCCGGTCCTATTCCGTATACTTCTGATAAAGTTGTGCCTTGGCATTATGGGTCTGATGTTTATATCCATGGTATTAAGCAGGAACCCTTAGCTGATATGCCTGTTGATGTTGATAACATTGCTGGATCTAGTAAGATCACACGAAGCGGAAGAGTTTTCTCTCCTCCAGTTACCTCCAAGAATGCAGTTACTCCAGCTGCTACCTCCACCAATGATGCTCGGGGCAAAGGTCCTGTTATTGAACCTATACCAACTGATGTGCCAGCTGCTGATGATCTTTCTAAGCAGATGGAAGAAGTATTGAAAATCATTCGCAAGAGTGATTATGACATTGTTGATCAATTGGGGCATACTCCCTCCAAGATTTATATGCTGTCCTTGTTATTGTGTTCTGAGGCTCATGCCATGGCCCTGATTAAATTTTTGAAGACTGCTCATGTACCCAATGAGATATCTGTAGACCAATTTGAAAGTTGTGTTGCACACTTGACCTATGATAATGGGTTAGGTTTCTCCGATGCTGATTTGACTCCGGCCAAGAGGGATCATAACAGGGCTCTACATATCTCAATTGAATGCAGGGGCACTACCCTGTCACATGTATTGATAGACAATGGTTCCTCTCTGAATATGTTGCCCAAAGAAGTTTTGAATAAGCTTAGTCCTGAAGATGTTGTGTTGAAGCCCAGTAATATAGTGGTGAAAGCTTTTGATGGCTCAAGAAGAGTGGTGCATGGAGAAATTGATCTCCCAATCAAAGTTAGTTCTCAGGTTTTCAATGCTACCTTTTATGTAATGGATATTCGTCCGTCGTATTCTTGTTTGCTTGGGCGTCCTTGGATCCATGGGGCAGGTGCTGTAACCTCTACATTACATCAAAAGCTGAGGTATCCAGTAGAAGGGAAGGTTGTTACTGTCTACGGAGAGGAATGGTATATGATTAGCCATGTGAACACCTTTAAGTATCTTGAAGTGGAAGGTGAATACGTTGAAACACCGTGTCAGACATTTGAAGTGGTTCCTTGGATTGTTAATGATTATGAAGCTCCTCCTGTTGTTAAGAAAGTTCCTGTGGTCACCATAGTACCTCCAACAATGGCCTCCCTTAAAGATGCTAGAGCTGTGGTGGATGAAGGTGGTTGTACTATTTGGGGTCAGCTTCCTGATATTCCGTACAAGTCTGACAAATTTGGTTTGGGTTTCACTGCAGAGCCCCAGAAGGCTATTCGTCGTGCTCGTGCTGTTCGTATCACCAATCAGGGAATTATGAAAGATCAGATTAATGTTGTGGGTGACTATGATGAAGACTACAACTTGGATGCTTGGATTTTTCCTACTGTGGGTGCTGGGCTCAATAACTGGAAGGCTGAAGATGTTATTCCTATCTCCTTTAGTCAGGAGTAAATACTATTACTGTGTTGTTACTTTTTAAGTTTGTAATTTCTGAACAATTAAACTCTTAAGCCTTATGCCTTACCCGGGGCACAATGGTGTGCTTGTTACGGGATGTCATTTCATTTGCATACTTCATTCAATAAAAATCAGTGGACGTTTCGTTTTCGTAAATATTGTGTTCCTTGTTTTTCTTTTCTTTTATTTTTGTTTTATCAGCTATGTGTTCTTACACACACCCACATCACTAAAATGCAGATCCTCATCCACTATGGATCCTGTTGATAACAGTTCTACTATTGCCAATTATAATTTCGAGAATCCGATCTATCAAGCTGAAGACGGAAATGAGGACGATTGTGAAGTACCTGTAGAGCTTGCTAGGTTGTTACAACAAGAAGAGAAAGCTATACAGCCACATGAAGAGCCAGTTGAAGTTGTGAATCTGGGAACTAAAGAAAACAGGAAAGAGGTCAAGATAGGGGCTGAATTAGAGGATAGTGTCAAGAGCAGATTGATTCAGATGTTACGTGACTATGTGGAGATCTTTGCTTGGTCCTACGAAGATATGCCAAGGTTGGATACAGACATTGTGGTTCACCGTTTACCAGTAAAAGAAGATTGTCGTCCAAAGAAGCAGAAGGTTCGTCGCATGCGTCCTGAGATGTCAGAGAAGATTAAGGCAGAGGTAATGAAACAGTTTGATGCAGGGTTCTTAGCTGTGACTTCTTATCCTCAGTGGGTTGCAAATGTGGTGCCGGTACCCAAGAAAGATGGTAAGGTACGTATGTGTGTAGACTACAGGGATTTGAACAAGGCCAGCCCCAAAGATGACTTTCCACTTCCTCATATTGATGTTCTGGTAGACAACACTGCTCAGCACAAAGTATTCACTTTTATGGATGGTTTCTCTGGTTACAATCAGATCAAGATGGCACCTGAAGATATGGAGAAGACAACATTTGTTACACAGTGGGGCACGTTTTGCTATAAGGTGATGCCATTTGGTTTGAAGAATGCAGGGGCAACATATCAGCGTGCTATGGTGGCTTTGTTTCACGATATGATTCATCATGAGATAGAGGTATATGTGGATGATATGATAGCCAGGTCCCAGAATGAAGAACAACATCTTGATCATCTGCATAAGTTGTTTGAGAGATTGAAGAAATACAAGTTAAGATTGAACCCAAACAAATGTACTTTTGGAGTAAGATCAGGTAAACTCCTGGGTTTCATTGTCAGTGGAAAAGGTATTGAAGTAGACCCTGCAAAAGTGAAAGCTATACGAGAGATGCCAGCTCCCCGTACTGAGAAGGAAGTTAGAGGTTTCTTGGGACGATTGAATTATATTGCAAGATTTATTTCCCAATTAACTGCCATCTGTGAGCCAATCTTCAAATTGTTGAAGAAAGATCAGGTGATGGAATGGAATGATGAGTGCCAGACTGCCTTTGATGAAATCAAGAAATATCTGCTAGAACCTCCAATTTTGATGCCACCAGTTGATGGAAGACCCTTGATCATGTACTTAACAGTGTTAGACAGCTCAATAGGGTGTATGTTGGTGCAACATGACGAGTCTGGTCGAAAAGAGCAGGCAATATACTACCTTAGCAAAAAGTTTACCGACTGTGAAACAAGATACTCACTGCTCGAGAAAACTTGCTGCGCTTTGGCATGGGCTGCTCGCCGACTAAGACAGTATATGTTGACTCATACTACCTTATTGATTTCAAAGATGGATCCAATCAAGTACATATTCGAGAAACCTGCTCTCTCTGGAAGAATTGCAAGATGGCAAATGATCTTAACAGAATATGACATACAGTATACTACTCAGAAAGCCATTAAAGGTAGTGTTGTAGCTGATCATTTGGCTCATCAAGCAGTGGATGATTACCAGTCAATGAGTTTTGAGTTCCCTGATGAAGACATCATGATTATTACCAAAGAACCTGGACAATATGACGGACCTGAACGAGGATCCCGATGGACCATGGTTTTTGATGGAGCTTCTAATGCACTTGGTAATGGTGTTGGTGTTGTGATCAGTTCCCCTGAAGGTTGTCATACCCCGATTACTGTAAGACTTTGTTTCTATTGTACCAATAACATGGCTGAGTATGAGGCATATATCCTGGGTATTAAAGCTGCTATTGATATGAAGATTCAGTTCCTTGATGTGTATGGAGATTCAGCCCTGGTAGTAAGTCAGATCAAAGGAGATTGGGATACCAAGCATGATAATCTCATTCCATACAGAGAGCATGTGTTGTCTTTGATCCCACATTTTAAAGAGATTACCTTTGGACATATTCCACGAAGAGAGAATCAGTTGGCAGATGCTTTAGCCACCATGGCATCCATGTTTGAGATCAGCTGGGATGATGAAGCTCCCAAGATTACTATTGATAGATTTGAAAGTCCTGCATACTGCAATGAGATTGGCACTGAAGAAGCAGAGGAGAAACCTTGGTTCTATGAAGTGAAAAGATATCTTGAAACTCAGGAGTGAAGGGGCATCTGTCAAAGATAGGAAGTTCTTGAGAAGATTTTCTGCTAAGTTCTTTTTGAGTAATGGGATTTTGTACAAGCGCAATCATGATTCAACTATGCTTCGTTGTGTGGATAAAAAGGAAGCAATAGAGATTATGGAAGACATGCATGATGGGATCTTTGGCACTCATTCTAGTGGTCATACCATGGCAAAGAAGATATTGAGAGCAGGTTACTATTGGTCTACCATGGAAGCTGACTGCTATCAACATTCCAGAACGTGTCACAAGTGTCAAATCTATGCTGATAAAGTACATATACCTCCATCACCATTGAATGTGTTGACTGCTCCTTGGCCTTTTGCTATGTGGGGCATTGATATGATTGGTGAGATCAAACCTACTGCTTCTAATGGGCATCGTTTCATCCTGGTTGCTATTGATTACTTAACGAAGTGGGTAGAGGCAGCTTCGTTTGCATCTGTTACCAAGAATGTTGTGGCTCGATTCGTTAAGAATAATCTCATATGTAGGTATGGCATCCCTGAAAGGATTATTACTGACAATGGCTCTAATCTGAACAACACTATGATTACTGATCTCTGCACGCAGTTCAAGATTAAGCATCACAACTCTTCTCCGTATCGTCCGAAGATGAATGGGGCAGTAGAAGCTGCTAATAAGAATATTAAGAAGATTATACAGAAGATGACTGTCACTTATAAGGATTGGCATGAGATGTTACCATTTGCTCTTCATGGTTATCGCACTACAATACGTACTTCAACAGGGGCAACCCCATTCTCCTTAGTCTATGGTATGGAAGCAGTTCTGCCCATTGAAGTTCAGATTCCCTCCTTAAGAATTATGAAGGATGCAGACTTGGATGAAGATGAGTGGATTCAGACCCGACTTGACCAGATAAATTTGATTGATGAGAAGAGGTTAGCAGCAGTTTGTCATGGCCAGATGTACCAGAAACGGATGATCAAGGCTTTCAACAAGAAGGTTAAGCCAAAGGTATATCAGGCTGGTGACTTGGTAATCAAGCGTATCATATTACCACAGGGTGATCCTAGGGGCAAGTGGACTCCTACATATGAAGGACCATTTATGGTCAAAACAGTATTCTCAGGAGGTGCCATGATACTTACTACTATGGATGGTGAAGACTTTCCGCAGCCTGTAAACGCAGACATAGTTAAAAAATACTACGCATAAAAAGAGACCCGCTAGGTTGACTGACCTAGGCAAAAATAAGGGCATCCCGACGAACCAAAAGGGTTCGGGCAAAATTAGGGATATATATAAAAAAATGTACACCCGGCAAGTCGAAAACCTGAAAAGGCGGCTTGGGCAAAAAAGGGTATCCCGGTGGATTGAAAACCTGAAAGGGCAATCCAGGCAAAAGTTAGGGATTAAAGCGTATGACTATGTCTCGTTTGAATCACCCATGTAACTACAACCAGTTGTGCTACTTAATCAAGCTCGAACAGATAAAGCTCAATCCAATCGTTTCCGTCTCAAGAGCAGAAGATGAGATACTTGAAGATAATGGCAATAGTAGAATTGAAACTCAATAGGACTATTTCCCACATAGCTGATTTTCCTTGCTTTGTAAAACTTGTTATGACAAATTCCTCTTACTAGGATTTCTGTCTCCTTGTACAAACTTACCTATGTATAGGTCACTTTGTGATATAAATAAAATTCCATCTTTGAATCCAGATTTACTTTTACCCTATTTACATAAGCGAAACATCCATTGGTTGTGTTTGAATGTATGTATGCTTTTGAATATGATTGATGTTTACCAGAAATGCATAAAATGCTTAATATGATTGATGTTTACCAGAAATGCATGAAAATGCAGTAATAGTATTTACTAAGGACGAACAAGGGAAGGAATTCAACGAAGCTTCGCCGGTTCATCCCCAACAGACAGCTACAAGTCCCCCAGTAGGACAAATCCATCTTCATAAGTACTTCGAGTCACATCTCCCCTGGAATTTATATCCATCTCTTTTATCCTCATACGGATAGTCGGGAATTTATTCTCCCAATAGGAGTACGACGAACGAAGATGGGAGGTTGTGTATACCTTACTATCGGACGAAGACGGGAGGTTATGAATACTATATTATCAAACAAGACGGGAACATGTTCCTCATATTCTTCAGCAACGAATCGGGATTTATTTTCCCTGGCCAGCAGTTGTTATACGAAGATACCCGGATGCTTCAAGCTGCATGATGCATACATACATCATTTACATCAAATCATAACATACATATTCATAAATACATAATACATTACTTAAGTACATCATATTATACATGCATACATAATGCATAAACTAATATTATCATACAGAATGTTATAATCTTGTTTTTCAGATTAATTCTCCAGCAGACAAACTTCATCAACAACTTGTGACTATTGGGCCGTTGTTTATCTTCCCAAAAGTTATATTTATACCTCAGGACGTTGTTTATCCTCCTGAAAGCTTCTTATACATCAGGACGTTGTTTATCCTCCTGAAAGCAATCATGACCTTGGGTCGTTGTTTATCCTCCCAAAGGTTATGTTTATACCTCAGGACGTTGTTTATCCTCCTGAAAGCTATCATGACTATTGGGCCGTTGTTTATCCTCCCAAAAGTTATACTTATACCTCAGGACGTTGTTTATCCTCCTGAAAGCTATCATTTCTTTGGGCCGTTGTTTATCCTCCCAAAAGTTATACTTATACCTCAGGACGTTGTTTATCCTCCTGAAAGCAATCATGACCTTGGGTCGTTGTTTATCTTCCCAAAGGTTACCTCATTATCATGGGACGTCGTTTATCTTCCCGAAGGCTATTTTGAGATGTCGTTTATCTTCTCAAAAGCCATATCATGACTATTGGGCCGTTGTTTATCCTCCCAAAAGTTATACTTATACCTCAGGACGTTGTTTATCCTCCTGAAAGCTATCATTTCTTTGGACCGTTGTTTATCCTCCCAAAAGTTATACTTATACCTCAGGACGTTATTTATCCTCTTGAAGGTTATACCTTTACCTTGGGCCGTTGTTTATCTTCCCAAAGGTTATCTCACTATGTTGGGATGTTGTTTATCCTCCCAAAAAGCTATATCTTTATATTTTGGACTGCTTTATCCTCCAAGAGATATATTTGAAGAACTTTTCTCCAAGTGGCATCTTTAAGCCCACTCAAGCATATACAGCTAGGCATCAATATCACTCTACGCACTGGTGAGTGAAAATTTTTGGGCTTTTGTGCTCAATCCCCTTCAACCTTCCAGGTCACGACTGGCAAATATACCAATCTAACCCCTCAGGTTTCAGAAAATTGAACAGGGGCAGCTGTTGCACCCCAAAATTTGCCCTCACAATACAAGACTTTGTGTGCTAAGAGGTTCACAAGGTTCACAAAACCTCTCATGAGGTTCATGAAGTTCACAAGACTCACAAGACACCTTATGAGGTTCATAAGGTTCACAAGACCTCTCATGAGGTTCATGAAGTTTACAAGACACCTTATGAGGTTCACAAGGTTCACAAGACCTCCCATGAGGTTCATGAAGTTTATAAGACCTCCCATGAGGTTCACAAGGTTCACAATACCTCCCATGAGGTTCACAAGGTTCACAAGATATCTTATGATGGTTCACAAGGTTCACAAAGTTCACAATTAGTCAGAAGATTTGACAATTCCCTCAGACAATGCATCCTCCTAAGCAGTGCATCCAAAACTAGGGTTTTGACTTTAATCAGGCTAAATGGACTTCTAAGGCTTCAAGTGAGCTTCATAACATCTTATATGTGTTTAATAATCCTCATGACAAGTTTCAAGACTTCTCTCAAAGGTTTGCTCAGTCAGATGATCAGATAAGTCAAAATCAGTCAAAGCAGTTAAAAAGTCAAACTAAGGTCAACTGTGGTCAAACCAAAGTCAAACTTCATGATTTTTTGCCAACATCAAGTATATGAAGTAAAATTCATCATTTGATCAAGGGTTGATCATGATTCATCAAGGATATTTCAGATCATCAAGAATCAGAGGTTTCTAAATTAGGGTTTCCTCAGGAAAAGTCAACTGAACTTTGACCAGCCATAACTTTCACATGCTTCATCACATTTTTCCCATCCGAAGCTCATTTTGAAGTAAATTGAATTCTCTACAACTTTGTGTCTCACAAGCCAAGCCCAAAAATGCTTCATTTGGAAGGTATGAGCTAAGACATTATAGGTCCTTTTGAAAGTCAACAAAAAGTCAACAACTTCAAAAGGGCATAACTTGAGAATGGTAAATGATATGGACATGAAACCAATGGGGTTAGTTAGAGGACTCTTCAAGATTTCCAAAAAGTCCAAGAACACCCTCATAGCATTAAAATTGAAGGATATGTGCCCTTGCAAATTTGGGAAATTTTTGGGTGGTTTATGAAGAAAATAGGGTCTTAAAACCAAATTTTTCTAAATGGGCTGAACTTTTTATGACCCAAAGTGTTCCATGACATCATGCACGAAATTTATTTGATATTTTCATAATTTTATTTTATTTATTTTATTTATTATGATTTTTTATATTAAAAATCATTTTAAATTTAAATAAAATATCAAATATGAAAATTTAAAATATATTTTGGTTCTAGAAGGTCATTAACATGAATTGGATTGAATTGATACACAATTGATGATGAATGGCTTGAAATAGAAAGGTCTTATTCAAAAATATATGAAATTTAAGTTCTAATCTTTTTCAATCTCCAAAAATCAAAAAGTCTATACAATGATCAAATCTTTTGACCTAGTTTCACTCTACTATAAGTATACAAGCTATCACAATGCAAAGGGGACGAATTTCACAGCCTCAAGAGTAAGTTTGCATATTCAAAAAAACTCACCAAAACTCAAATTCGGATTTCACAATTCAGGCTCTCCCAAGGCATTCTAAAGGTCTCAACATGTTCCTTGATGATCACTGAATACATTGCAATGCTTATCATCATCCATAGCCTCATAAATCACACAAACCGAATCCATGTTCATCTTAAAATTGAAATTTTCGATTTCATTCACACAAGCATTCTAACATGATTTTGGTTATTGATTCTTGTTTGTAATTGTATGTGGATGGTTTCTGGCATATTTGATTTCATTTTTGGTGCAGGAACAAGGAATTGCCATTGTTAGGGTTTCGGCCAAGCTTTTAGGGTTCCATGATAAACCTAAAATAAATGAATTTTAAGGACATAGAATGATCATGTGAACTCTGGGGATCATAATACACCAATTAATTTTGAAAAATTTTACTGTTTTGATGGTGTTTCGATTTCGTAGGTTTTTATATTGGAAAATTCGCAGGAAATTGCCCAGGAATATTCGCAGCAATATTCCCAGGTCTAGAGGAAGAAGAAGATGATCAGTGGCGCCAAAATTCTGATTTAAAATTTAGTTTTAATATTTTATTGATTTGGTTTGAGATTATTACACAACTGCAGTGTTGGCCCAGTGGTGAGGGATGCGCGTGTTATGCTTGAAGGTCTTGGTTCGAATCCTGGATGCAGCAACCTTTTTTCTTATTTTTCCATTTAAATATCAGACTGAATATATTATTTATTGTTGTGGTTTAAATATCAGTTGCGCTCTCCCGGCTGGATGGTAAGTGTGCTTGCGTGTTGTGAGAAGGTCCCGGGTTCGAATCCCCCCCCCCCAGGCCTTTTATGCTATTTCTTTTTGTTTTGTCATGTTTTTTTTCCAGGTTAACAACAAAACCCCATGGAGTGCATTGTTAACACCTGCGCGCGCGCAGCCCAGTGGCTGGCTTATTGGTCCTGGAAGATGTATTGCTCAGGGGCTGGGTTCAAATCTCAGCCCACGTAAGTTCTTTTTTCTCATTTTTTTTTGTTTCTCTATTTTATTAGTTTATATTATAATTAAATAAAATCTAAATAATAAAATAAAATGTTAATAACATTATTTTCTTTTCTATCTAGAAAAATTATTTAATATTTATTTTTGTATATTATTAATATTGTATAATTATTAATTAATCCTAATTTATTTTTCTAAACATATAACCCTAATATTTTCTAAAACCCTAAATATTTCTATAAAACCTAATTATTTTTACAAAACTCTAATTGTAAATATTAATTTATTTGGTAATTATAATTTTTAATTTATGTGTATATTCTTATAATTTGTTTATAATTATTCTTTAATATAATTCTTGTATGCCAATAATTTTAGATTATGCTTAAAATAATTAAAATTCTTAATTTAATTTTTGTAAATATAATTTATTTTCATAATATGTTTATAATCAACCTCATTTTTATAACATGTATATAATTTAAAACTTTATAATAATTAGTATATAATATGAATTGTTTATGTTTTCTTCTTAATCTTAAAAAATAATTGTTTATAAAAAAAAATTGAACTTTTAATTATTATGCTAATATTCTTGTTTATTTTATTATTAATTCTATTTATTTTCATATGATATTTATTTTATTATTACTAACCCCATATATATATATATTGTGATTTATTATTATTATTGTTACTAACCCAATTATTTATTATTACTTATTTTGCTTATTTATTTAATTTGTTTTAATTATTATTATTATTATGTAATTGTCTCTTTTATGTAATATTTTAGTATTAATGTTTAATATTTATTTTTAAATGCTATGGTTAGTAAAATAGGGAGTGAAACGTATTTGTATTTAAAATTGATTTAGATCATTAACTTAAAAGATAAATATTTAAAATTGTACACTCACACACGTAAGTCGATCCTGGATCGCCATCTCACTTCTTAAGGGTTACCTCTCATGTTGCCTAAACAAAAGGTCAAGTAGGGTGTATAAAGCAAAGTCCCTCATTTCACATCATCTAGTCCCTAAGCAGATAAAAAGATCAAGTCCCTTCGAATGTTGCCTTCATAATGATCTTGTCCCTTTCGAATAAAGATGATAAGTCCCTTCGAATTGCTTATACACCCCACAGTTGCCTAAATAATAGATGTCCCTTCACTTGTCCCTTACATCCAAGGTAATGACTACCTATTCCTTAATAATAGGGATAGTCTTACCATTTAAAGGATTCAAGAACAGAAAAGACTTAAACTTAGGGTAGGTTCCTCTTAGATACTTGCTCACTCTTCAAAACATTTCAAACACTTCATACATTTCAAACAATTTTCAAAACAAAGTCTTTATATATATCCGTACATGGATCATTATAAAGTACTTAAGAAAATTTCTAATCACACACTACACTTCTCAAAACAATTTAAAGTGAGCTAAGTAACTAAGAGCCCATGGATAACCATGGATGTAAAGGGTGCTAACACCTTCCCTTTACATAACCTACCCCCCGAACCCAAAAATCTTTTAAGGTCTTTCCTGTTCTTTTATGCCCTTTCCTTTGGATAAAATAAAAGTCGGTGGCGACTCTTGCTATCCGCAACATTTAACTAAAGTCAGTTCTCCCACCGTGTTACAACATGTCCCACTTGTGTTCAATTGTTTGCGTTGACTGTACCCTAGTTTCCTATGGTTACTCATCATTATTTGCATTGCGTTGTCTGATATACCTTTTTGTGGTTTCTTATGTTGTGTAGGATATGGGGTTATTTAAGGTTTTTTTTATACAAAAGGGTCTTTTGTAAAGGATGCAGTGTTAAGATATATAGGGGGATGTGTTTGATGTGAATGGTCAAGACACAAATTTTTGGTCTTACTTTGAAGCCCGTGACCTAATCAAGTATATGGACCCTTCCTTTAACACCGAAGGTGTGAAAATATGGTGGAAGTCTGAGTATGGTAGTCTGGAAAATGATCTAAAACCATTTTTCAATGATGAGGATGCAACTATGTTAGCTGCTTGTGCTGAGAATAGTCAATATGATGTTGAGATATATACTGAGGCAAAATTAGAAAGTGTTGAGAAGACTTATATGAGGAGGTTTTTAGAGAAAGAAAAAGGGCAAGAAATTGTTGAGGATGAAGAGGAGAGTGACTCAATTGAAGATACCTTGGATGAGATTCAATTTGAGGATAGTGAAGAAGAGAGAATGCATGATTGTGATGAGGATGTTGATGTAGGAGGTGGTATACAGAAAAATGTTGATGTTAGTGAGTCTAGTAGACAACCAAATGTTGTTACTGGTACAACCCAATGGAATAATGTAAGGTTTACTACACCTGAGATGGATAGAGAGCATGTGATTGAAGATGCTTATATGACTGATGAGCTTGATAGTGGGGGAGACAATGATAGTGCCGATGAAAGGCCTAAAGTGATAAGATTCAAAGAAGATGAAAAACTTAGCAAAGATTTCATGTTTAAAGTGGAAATGAGATTATCTTCCTTGAAGCAATTTAAGAAAGTTGTGCTTGAGCATAATATGCTGAATGGTAGAGAGGTGGTGTTTGCAAAGAATGATGGGAATAGGTGTAGAATTGTTTGTAAGGACAAACAAAAATGTAACTATAATGTGTTATGCAGTAGGTTTTTGAGAACCAAAACATTTAGAATCAAGACATTATTTCATAAGCATAAGGGTGGTAGAAATTTCTTCAACAAAAATGCAAATGCAGAGTAGGTTTCTAGAGTGATAGTTGACAAATTGAAGAACAATTCAGGTATGAAATTGAATGAAGTGGTAGCTGATGTGAGACTGATGTTTGTTATAGAGATAACTGGTTGCAGGGCATTCAAAGCAAGACAACTAGCTAGAAGGATGGTTGAAGGGGACTCAGCCAAGCAATATAGCAAGCTCTGGTCCTATGCAGCTGAATTAAGGAGGGCATCCGTTGGAAACACATTCAAGTTGAACATCTCTGGTATACCCCCTTCATTTGACAGATGCTATATGTGTTTTGATGGTACTAAGAAGGCATTCAAGTTAGGTTGTAGGCCATTTATAGGCCTAGATGGTTGTCACTTAAAAAACAAATATGGTGGAATTTTGTTGATTGATGTTAGTAGGGATGCCAATGATCAATATCTCCCACTTGCATTGGGGTTGTAGAGACTAAAACAAGAGACATTTGGAATTGGTTCATGAGGTTGCTACTTGATGACATTAGTTTTGACCATAAGTTATGTTTCATGTCAGATCAACAGAAAGTGAGTAACCATTTATGACTTCATGTATTGTTATAACATTTCTGACTTCATGTATTGTTATAACATTTTTTTTGTTAACAGGGGCTTGTGCAAGTTTTTAAAGAGGAATATCCTGAATTTGAACACAGATTTTGCTTAAGGCACTTATATGCAAATTTTAAGAATAAATATGGAGGGGGCATACTATTCAGAGATCTTATCATGGCTGCAGCAAAAACAACTTTTTTTGAAGCACATGAGGAGAAGATGAACCAGATTAAGGAGGTAAGTCAAGATGCTTATGAATGGCTTAGTGCAATCCCTAAGAATAAGTGGTGTAAACATGCTTTCCCATTTTACTCTAAGTGTGATGTTCTCATGAATAATATTAGTGATTCATTCAATGCAACCATACTAATGCAAAGGGATAAACCTATCATTACTATGTTTGAATGGATTAAAAACTATCTAATGGGTAGGTTTGCCACCCTTAGAGAGAAGGTAGAAAATTACAAGGGAGAAGTCATGTCCAAATCACTTAGGAGGCTAGATAGGGAGATTGAAAAAAGTGAAAACTGGTTGCCAACATATGCAAGCATATTGAAGTTTCAACTGTCTCATGTCATGTTCACAGATTCATTTGTTGTAGACTTAGCAAACCACACTTGTTCTTGTAATTTTTGGGAACTGGTTGGGATACCCTGCAGACATGCAGTTGCAGCCATACATAAGAAGGTTGATGATCCACTAAAGTATGTTAACAAGTATTATCTTAAGGTTACTTATTTGGAATGTTACAATCAAGTCATTACTCTTATTAATGGGCAAAACAAATGGCCAAAGACCACTGATCCAGAAATATTGCCTCCAAGTTACAAGAGGGGAAAGGTACAAACTGATAAGGTACAGAATGATAAGTTACAAAATGAAGAGGTACAACCTGAGGTACCAATTTCATCACAACCTACTCAAACTTCTACCGAGGCAATAAGGATGTACTGTGGTATTGATCCTGAAGATTTGGTTACTTTGTTGGATGATGATGAAATCCTAGACATTCAGCCACTTAATGTGGATACCTCACCAGTAAAAGTGCCAAGTCCAATACATATTGAGCCTATACCTGCTGCACCAGTACCATCTGTGCCAAGACCTAAAGTTTTCTTTGGCCCAAGGCCTAAAGTTCCAAAACCAAGACCAAAACCTGTTGCACCAATACCATCTGTACCAAGACCTGCTACACCAAAATCATTTGTGCCAATACCTGCTGCACCAGAACCTGTTGTTTCAAGACCTATTATGAGTGACCCTGTCAGTTTGATACATGTTACTATTGTATTTTGTTTCAATGCATACTATGTGTATTATATTTCTTACTACTTTCTGATATAATAGTTGAAGGCAATGTTATCTCCAAAGAAGAAAGGAAAAAAGAAGGTTGCAATTGAGAAAAGACAAAGTGACAGACTTAGGAAACTTAAGACCCGTAATATTGTGGGACCAGGCAGGGCTGCAGAAGATCAATTAATCATTCCTGTGGAGGATGCAAGTGTTGGGAGTACAACTTCTATGAAGAATTGGGATGACACTGAGAGGAGCCTAACTCAATGAAGACTAGTGTGTTGTGGAGCATATGTGTTTTAATTTGGTTTTATGTAATATGAACCTTAGTAGTATTTGTATGAACTTATGTGTTATCTTTTGGTTTTATGTAGTATGCACCACTGTATGAACTTATGTATTTGTATGAACTTATGTATTCCTTCTGTATTAACTTATGTTACTATCTAGCCATTCCCATAAAAATAATTGTTTTCATATGTAATTATTACTTAAACTATTGCAACAATAATCAACTTAACTACAACACATACATGTAATTAACAAGGTTACTCCATTTCATTACATAAAAGAAACTACATCACAACACTGCAAAACAACATCAACTTCAATTCCTTACATAAAAAAACATCAACACCTAGTACTTGCTTACATAAAACAACATCAACAACTACATTTAATAGCAAAATATACATTGAACAAAAATGAGATAACAAGACAAAACATCTTCAATCTTCCGTAATATGTCTCTATTTTCAACTTGCTCTTCAAGATCTTGTTCTTCTTCCTTGTTTTCTCAACAATGAACTTCATGTACCCAATAGAGGCCATGACATCCAAATTTGAATTTGTACAACTTGAATCATCATTCTCAGATTTTTCTGCAAAATCATCATCCCATATGAAAAGATTATAAGTATCAACATTCCTCCAATTCATACATCTCCAAAATAACCTTCTCTTATTCGGTACCTTTTTGCAATGATATGAAACCATACGAAATTGACAACCACAATATTTCCCACATCTTGATTTTACGGAAGCAGAAGACATTGAAGGAAGAAAAGGGTGGTAGAAAGAAGATGAAGAGACGAAAATGGTGGAGCACACTGACGAAAATGGTGGAGAAAGAAGGATGAGGCCCGTGAGAATTAGGTTTCAAATGAAAAGGGGAAACACCTCTTTTATTGAAACATTTACACTGGCTACAAAAAGAAATAACAAAAAAAAATTGGTCATCCTGCCACATCAACAACCGTTAGAGTTGTTTAACGTCAGGAATTCTTAATTGAGACGAAAATTTTGTGAGGACCAAACCTTAAAGGAAAATTTTAGAGAGACTAAAATTCAAAATGACCATATTTACAGGGACCAATAACTTATTTAACCCTTTAAACTAATATATAACAAAAGGAAAACATTTCTCAATAAATAATTTGGATATACATAATAGAGTAAAGTACATATCTTTTTTTATCTCTTTTCACAAGTTTGGACAAATAAGTAACTCATTTAATAAGTGGTACTTAAAATTATCACTTACTATACATAAATTTTATAAACATTCAAAATATTTAATATTGCATAACTCAAAATAGAATGAAATTAGTAATTCCAAAAACTAATGAAAATTAAAAAATTAATAAAATTTGTTCAAATTATTAGAATTAAGGACATATCAACGTGATATCTTTAACGTCTTGCATAATATATATCATGAATAAAATTATATAAAAGTTAATTTTTGGTACTGATACAACACAAGTGCCTAACAATATCATTATATATATATATATATGTCCAAACTAAAATATAGAACTAGGGCATATGTTATATAATAATGACTGAAATAAAATTTATGAGCTATGTACAATGTCTTCATTAAACACAATCCAGAATAGAAATCACATAAGTCAAAAACCTTTGAAACATTAGCAGACAACTCCTCTTGAATTCAACCTATAAGAAATACCTGAAAAATAACAATGATAATGAGATACGATAAAAATCTCAGTGAGTTCCCCTATTTTATGGGTTCACTCAGCTCTACATGGTTCTTTAAGTGATTCCTTAACTTAAATCGTTCAAAGAGAACAAATACTTAAGCAACTAGAGGATTATAACATTGTATGGAAACATGTACACTTGAGTTCACCAACTCAAATCAATCATTATTCGGAAACCATACTAAGGCATCTTTCCCCGGCCAACCCTACGTCTAAGATTATCAACACAGATCACGTATCCTTGTATCATGCTTCAACTTTCCTGTGGATTTCAGATTCTTCTATGGTACTCGTACCTAAGTTTCATACTCTAATTTTTGTCCGGGCATTTTAAACTTTCATTCGCATCTATTTCATTTGGTCATGGAATCATATAAACATTCATAAGTCAAAAGTCAACCCTTTCGTATTAGGAAATTTGACTAAAGATTCATGCATCATACTTCATCATTACAATAATCATTTATTCATTATCATGATTTTTATTTCACATTTTCATGTATAATAATCAAAAGTCAAAGAAATTTAACATTACATAAGTTGAGAAAATTGGCTAAAATTGCTTTTTTCTTTTTCTTTTTGGAGAATAAATTCACGATCATTTGATTTATCATTATAATATCCATTTTCATTTTATTAATTATTTTCATACATCATAAAATAAAAATCAATGTTTCTAGAAGGCCCAAAATATCTCTCATATATTACATCATTATTTCATGCAAATATTATTTCATAATTCAATATTTAATTAATTAAGTTTCTAGAAGACAACTACATCATTCTCAAACTTTTTCATAATTCCTAAACTACCCTTTTCAGAGCCTATAAATAAAATTATTCTCATTCACAAAAACAAGCCAAAACTTTACACAAATTTCTCTCCAATTTTCAAGTCACTTTTTATTTTTCTTTATTTAGGTAGAATTTTAATATTTATTGTTTATTTAATTTTTGTTGCATTATTTTTTTTTACACTTAATTAGTGTTAAAAGTATAATTCATTATGTCATATTTGATTTAGATTAGATTTGATTTAGTTTTAAATTTAGATTTAATTTAGTTCCAAAATAGATATTTTGGGCTTTTATAGTTTTGGACTTTTGTCTTGGGTGCAAAAGCAAACCTATTTCTATAAATCGGGAGTATCCCTCTTGTAATCAATTCATTCCAACATAGTGTAATTCGCAGTTTGCAGTTGCAAGTGAATAAAAGGAAAAATCTCACAACTTGTGGGTAGCAAAACTTTCTCTCCAAATTCTCTTAGAACCCTAATTTCTTTTCTTTCTCTATTTTCTTTTTTTCTTTGTTATTGTTGTGCTAAGAACCTTTCTTGTTCATAAATAAAGGGTTGGAATTTTCATAGGTTTTGAGTTAATATCCAACATATGGTATCTAGAGCTCCGATTTCAACGATCCATGGGAAGCAAAAGGGATGGCGATGAATCATCCAAATGGGCACTTTCCAGCAAGCCTTCCAATTCTCAAGAAAGATAATTATAAGAATTGGTGCAAGCAGATTAAAGTTGTTTTCTATTATCGATTTATGGGATCTTGTGAAAGAATGAGTAACAATGCTTGTAGAGAACGCAACAGATCAAGAAAAAGTTACGCACAAAGAATTGAACAAGAAAGATTATAAAGCTCTCTTAATAATCCATCAATGTGTTGATCCAAATAAATTTGAAAAGGTTAGTGATGTTGAATCTTCAAAAGAAGCATGGGAGATTCTTGAAAAGTCTTTTGGAAGTGCAGAGAAGGTGAAAGAGGTGAGGTTACAGACTTACAAAAGGGCTTATGAGTTGCTTCTGATGAAAGACAATGAAAGCATTACATATTTCTTCACAAGAGTTACGAAACTTGTGAATTAAATCAAAGTATGTGGAGAAGTGTTGACGATGAAAGTAGTTGTCTCAAAGATTTTGAGATTGTTGGTTCCAAAGTTCGACCACGTGGTAGTAGCCATAGAATAGTCAAAATATTTTTCGAATGTGACTAAAGAAGAGCTTCAAAGGACCCTTGAATCTCATGAACAAAGAATGGTTGAAAGAGTAGGCAAGTTGAAAAGTGATGTGGCTCTGCAGGCTCAATCAACAAGAGATAATAAAGGCATGGGAAACGTATTCGATAATAAATGCAGAGGAGACAACAACAATTCGACTAGTCAAAGTTAGTAAGAAGGAGTCTGGTTGAATCACAGAAAACCCTGGAACCAAGGCAACCAAAAAGGTGGTGTTGCAGGTAGAGGAAGATGTGGTGGTCGAAAGGCAGACAAGAGTCATATTCAGTGTTTCAACTGTCAGAAGTATGGTCACTATTTTAATGCTTGTCCAGAAAAGCAAAAGAATCAAGATTCTGATGCTAAGCTGGCAAAGCATGAAGAAGAAGAAATGTTGTTTATGGTTACAACAAGTGATGAAGGGAGATTCTAAGACCAATGTTACTTGGACTCAGGATGTCTATCACACATGACTGGTAGGAAATATTGGTTTGTAAACATGAAGCCTTCAATGAAGAACACAATGAAATTCACAAATGACAATACTTTAACAGCTAAAGGTATTGGTGATGTTATGATTAAGAGGATGGATGGAAAGAGGTCAGTAAATTCCAACGTTTTGTACATGCCAGACATGAAGAGTAATTTCCTCAATATAGGGCAATTGGTCGAAAAGAACTACAAGGTGTCGGTCAAAGACAAGGTGATGAAAGTTGTCGACACATGTGTTAGTCTGATCTTGAAGGCTCCAATGCCTCATAATAGAACCTTCAAGATCAAACTAAATGTGATGGAGTATAAGTGCCTTGCAAGTGTAGCTAGAAAAGATGGATGGTTATGGCACTATAGACTTGGTCATCTCAATTTCAAAGACATCATAGATTTTAAGAGAAGAAATATGGTTTCAGGATTTCTAGAAATCGACATTCCAAACAAAGTGTGTGAAGAATGTGTTCAGTCAAAACAACACAAGAATAGCTTCAGCAAGGATGCAGGAAGCAGGTTGAAGGCAATTCTTGAAGTCATATATTCTGATGTATGTGGTCATATCCAGGTGGATTTGATTGGAGGTAATAGATACTTTGTCAATTTCATAGATGATTTCATTCGAGAATTTTGGACTAACCTGATCAAGAAGAAAAGTGAAGTGATCGAGGTATTTGCCAAGTTTAAATATATGGTTGAAATACAAAGTGGTCAAAAGCTCAAGATTTTGAGGACTGATGGTGGTGGAGAATATATGTCGAAAGATTTCGATGCATTATGTGTGAAAGAAGGGATTGTGCATGAGGTGGTGCCATCCTACACTCCACAGCTGAATGGAATTGCAGAAAGGAAGAATTGAACCATCATAAACATGTTGAGAAGTATGTTAAATGGAAAGTATCTACCCAAAGAACTATGGGGAGAAGTTGTGTCTACTGCAACATATTTTGAACAGGTGTCCGACGAAGAAGCTAGAAGGATTTACACCAGAAGAGTGTTGGTCTGGTGTCAAGCCTAGCTTGAGTCATCTGAAGGTGTTTGGATCTATAGCACATAGACATGTGTCAGATCAATTGGGAAGAAATTTTGATGACAAGTCTAGTCAAATGATTATGATAGGATATCATTCGACTGAAGGTTACAAGTTGTTCAACCCAGTGAATAAGAAAGTAGTGATCAGTAGGGACATGATCATAGATGAGCTTAAAGAATGGGATTAGACTGAAAATGTCAAGAAATATTCAGTTAGAATCTTGTGTGAAGAACCAACTAGTGAAGTCGAAATAGATGTTCGACAATAAGAAGTTAGAGGTGAAGCAGGACCAAGAAGACCTTAAAGAATAAGACACATGCTTACAAGGTTGCAAGAATGTGCGATTACATCAAATGACGTGGTCGATGAAGAAGGTGAGCTGGTACACTATGGTTTCTATATAGATGTCGAACCTGTCAATGCAGTTGAGGCATTGAAAGATTCAAAGTGGGTAAAAGCAATGAATGAGGAGATGAAGGTTTTCAAAGTTAACAACACTTGGTCATTTGTTGAATTGCCTCAAGGTAAGAAGGCAATTGATGTGAAATGGGTATACAAGGTGAAGCTAAATCCTAGAGGGGAAGTGACTCGACATAAGGCGAGAATTGTGGCGAAAGGATTACTTCAGAAGGAAGGAATTGACTTCGATGAAGTATCTGTACATGTTGCTAGGATCGAAACAATCATATTGGTTGTTGGTCTAACAAATATGAACAATTGGCACACATGTCAGATGGACGTGAAATATGCATTCCTCAATGGACCCTTAGATAACCGAATGGTTTTGTGAAACAAGTTTATGTGGAACAACCTGTTGGTTTTGTGAAACAAGGCGAAGAAAGAAAGGTGTACATGATGCACAAAGCCCTATATGTACTTAAGCAAGCTCCAAGAGCTTGGAATAAGAAAATAGATGGCTTTTTAAGGGAGAAGGAATTTGTGAAGTGCAAAGTGAGCATGGATTATATGTAAGAAGAAGCAATGGTGAATTGATTATACTATGTCTCTATGTCGATGATTTGTTGATAACAGGAAGTTGCAAGAAGGAGGACGAAGATTTCAAACGTGAACTGAGCGAGGAGTTTGAGATGTCAGACTTGGGAAATCTCTCATATTTTCTTGGCATCTAATTCTACAAGAGTGGTAAAGGTTTGATGATGCACCAAAGAAGATATGCAGTTGAAATACTTAAGAGATTCGAGCTGCAAGATTGCAACCCAACTTCGACTCCAACTAAGCCCAGATTGCAATTGTCGAAAGACTCAGATGAAGATGATGTCGACCCAACCCAATAAAAAATACTTATTGGGTCATTTCAATACCTTTGTCACACAAGGTCTGACTTAGCATAAAATGTTAGTATGGTGAGTAGATTCATACAGAAGCCAAAGGTATCACACCTAGCAATGGCGAAGAGGATACCGATGTATCTGAAAGGAACTCTCAACTATGGCATTTTGTTTCCTACAGTTGATGAAGGAAAAGAATGCAAGTTAGTATGATACACTGATTCAAGTTGGTGTAGTGATGCTGATGATCGAAAATCCACAGCTGGATATGTGTTTATGTTAAGTGATGCACTTGTTGCTTGAAGTTCGAGAGAGGAGCCAGTTGTGGCATTGTCATCATGAAAAGCAGAGTACATAAGTGCTTCTCTTTGTGCATGTCAAACATCATGGATGGTGAATCTGGTCGAAGAGATTACAACAAAGAATCATGGAGAAATCACCATGAAGATCGACAACATGCCAGCTGTTAATCTGGCGAAGAATATAATAGTGCATGGTCAAAGCAAGAACATCGAAATTAGGTTCCATTATCTTCGAGAGCAGGTAGCAGACGGGAAGATGAACTTGGAACACCGCAAAACTGAGAATCAGATTGCAGATATCATGACGAAGGGAGTGCAGGTCGAAGTATTCAAAAGACTAAGAGCTATGATTAATGTAGATAGCTTAGATACAATGATTTGTGTGGTGTGTTGAAAGTATAATTCATTATGTCATATTTGATTTAGATTAGATTTGATTTAGTTTTAAATCTAGATTTGATTTAGTTCCAAGATAGATATTTTGGGCTTTTGCCTTGGGTGCAAAAGCAAACCTATTTCTATAAATAGGGAGTATCCCTCTTGTAATCAATTCATTCCAACACATTGTAATTCACAGTTTGCAGTTGCAAGTGAATAAAAGGAAAAATCCCACAACTTGTGGGTAGCAAAACTTTCTCTCCAAATTCTCTTAGAACCCTAATTTCTTTTCTTTATCTATTTTCTTCTTTTCTTTGTTATTGTTGCGCTAAGAACCCTTCTTATTCATAAAGAAAGGATCATAATTCTCATAGGTTTTGAGTTAATATCCAACGATTATCATCTTAGTCATCATCATTTTGCATAGAAATTCCATTGATTCAAAATCAAGAGTTTAAAGTGTTCTTGAATCTCCATGAACTAAAATGATTAAATGTGAATTAATTTTTTTATTTAATTTTCTTTGCATTATTATTCTTGTTGCACTTAGTTAGAATCTTAATCATCACCATTTTGCATGAAAATTCTATTCATTCAAAATCAAGAGTTTAAAGTGTTCTTGAACCTCCATGAGTAAAAGAGATTAAACGTGATTTAATTTTCATTTTTTGTGGCTTATATTTTAATTCTAAGCTTTCAATGATGTTCTTGAGATCGAGTAGATGAATTTTCATTATTTATTGACTTAATTCCATAAGAAAATTGAGCAATTTATGATCAAAATAGGGATGAATGTATTGGTTAATCTTGAACAAACCCAGATTTAATCTAGATTGTTCGATCTGACTACTTTTTTTTATGCTGCCACTCGTCATAAGCACACTGGCCAATGATAATGTATGTAACGCCCCGATTCAATAATTCCCATTTTGTGGAGTCTTTTATTTTATTTGAATGATAATTGTTTTATTTGTGAATTAACATGATGATATGATATGTTGATGTGTTAATGTGATTTTACCGTTTTGTGAATTTTCGGGTAAAATTGGATAAGAGGGAATTTTAGACTTTTGTTAATTAGTGGTAAATTAGAATTAGATGAAATTATATTTTTGTGAGAAAAATGATATTTGGTGGAAAGAATAGTTAGTAAAGAAAATAGAAGAGAAAGAAAGGAAGATAAGAGAAAATAGAAGAGAAAAAGAGGAAAAACTTGGATTCTTCAAGATTGCCCCTATGAATCGGAATAATCGGGTAAGGGTATAAAAATTGTTATCTTGATATTGTGTATGATTATGTATGTGTGTGAATGTTTGAGTTTTGGTTTTGATAAAGTTTTGAGAAGATGAATAGTTAGGGTTTTAGTGAAAATGTGAGAAACTGGTGGATTAATCGGTTAGAAATCGTTATAATCGAAGTATGATAGCTAGAATATGTTGTTGATCATGTTTATGAAAGTATTTTGGAGGTTTGGAGTGGTTTAAGTTGATTGTTCGTAGCTATGAAAATTCTGGAATTCGCAGTGGTCGCTCAGCGAGCTATCCCTCGCTCAGCGAGAGTTCCAGGGATTTCCTTGCTCAACGAGCGAGAGGGCGCTCAGCGAGCCTGTAGGTTTTGAAAGGTTGTGTTTTTAATCCGTAGTTTTAGTTTCGGTTATCCGTTTTAGGCATTCCTTATATCGATTTGAAGCTAGAGACATGTAGAAAATAGTGATGCTAAAAAATGTAATTATTAGCCGACTTTCACCCGACTTTTACGATAAAACGTAAATAAGTTAACTATAGAAATGTGGGTTTGATGTGATGGTGTGGCCATTTGGAAAATGAATACATTGCTTGAATTGAATGCAGATGTATTTTAATTGAATGAGTTGAGTGTATAATTATGTTGTGAATAATGTATGCATTGTCAAGAATGTCGTGTGTCATTTTGCATGTAAAGCATAATATATTCATTCTTGTGCTGGGGATTCTTTGTGAATCCGTTGTAGCATTGTGTGCTCATGTAGAGTGTGAGCGATGACTACAACAAGATCGTGTTCCCATGTGGTGTGTGAGCAATCCAGAAACATCATGTGCCCGTGTGGGGTGTGAGCGATCCAGAAACATCGTGTGCCCGTGTGGGGTGTGAACGATGGGTGATTTATTCACATTGATTGTGTGCCCGTGTGGGGTGTGAGCAATCGGATTGTGTGCCCGTGTGAGGTGTGAGCAATCCATAAACATTGTGTACCCATGTGGGGTGTGAGCAATGGGTGAACATCGTACGCCCGACGGGGAGTTACTTTAGGTAACAAGTGATGATTCCATTTGGTTCCTGAGTGAACTTGCTGAAATGTTGAGTCAGCACCGCATTGCATCTGCATAGAGTCGTGTGTCGGTCTCTATGAGTTGCATTTTATCATTTTAATTAAGATACGCAGAAATAAACATGAATGTGCATATGTTTATTTGGAGTATTATGGAGATGATAGTATGTGTGATGAAACATACTTGTTTGTATATATGCATGTTTGATATATGTATATGTATGTGATTTATACATTTGTAATGTATATGTGTGATTAAACATAGCTAGACGTGTGTTTATGCGGAATGAATAGAATTGAGGAATAACCATAAATAATATAAGTTTATGTGAATTAGTGAATTGGTGCATGATGAATATGCTTGATTTGTGTATGTACACGTTGCGATGTGTATAGGTGATGAGGGATGATTTGTGGTGAGAATATGTTGTATATGCATTTTATATGTTGAGAATATATATAATTATATGCAATGTTATTATGATAATGTTTCTCACCCTTATGATGTTTTATGATGCTCTATGAGGCATTGCAGAGTAGGTTCCTGGATGGTATTTTTGTGAAGCTCGTCTTCATCTTTTGGTCGGTCAGCTCTGATATGTAGCGCCAGGTAGCTAGGGTCGGCTTGATGCCTTTTTATAAATACATTTGTACATGAAATATTTTGGTGATTCAAACTTGTGGATATATTTATGATAAGTATATAAGTTTGAAATTGTTATGTTTATTTCCGCTGTTTATTGAATTAATGAATAATGGTGTAAGGATGAAATCCTTAGTTTTGCAAGTTACCCTGTTTGTTGCATATCTTTAATGAGCAGTGTCGTATGTGTAAATTTCAAGGATAATGTGGCAGGTCCCTTTTATACCATGTTTCAATATACTCTGATGAAATTTTATTATGTGCCTAAATGATTATTTTGGGGTATAGAAAGGGGGTGTTACATTAAGTGGTATCATAGCCAGTGTTCGAGTTAGTTGTGTTTGTCTTGTTGTTGTGATGATTGAAATTTTGTTTAATCTTGTTGTTGTCTTTGGGAATGATCAGAATATGGCTGGTAGAAATGACAATGTGATGGCTGCTGCTTTGGAAGCAATGGCTAGGGCAGTGCAGGAAGCGCCGAATGTGAATGCTAATGATGAGTTCAGGAAGAATCAACCGTCGGTCTTCAAAGGAAGATTTGATCCCGATGGTGCTCAGAATTGGTTAAAGGAGATTGAAAGAATATTCAGAGTCATGGAATGTGCTGAAAAGAGTAAGGTGAGCCTTGGTTCTCACATGCTGAAGGAAGAAGCCGATGATTGGTGGGTCGATAGAAGTCAAGCTCTTGAGGAGGAGGATGAAGACATAACTGGGGAAGTTTTTCATGTCGAATTCTTTGGGAAGTACTACCCTGAGAGTGTGAAGGGAAAGAAAGAGATGAAATTCCTTGAGCTGAAGCAAGGTAGTATGTCAGTGGTTGACTATACTGCTAAGTTTGTGGAGTTGGTTCAGTTTCATCCTCATTATGTTGCTGCTACCGCTGAGTTTTCAAAGTGTATTAAGTATGAGAATGGTTTGCATCCTGAGATTAAGCAAGTTGTGGGATATCAGAGAATTAGAAGGTTTTCAGATTTGACGGAGTGTTGTAGAATTTTTGAGGAAGATAGCAAAGCTCGTTCTTCACATTACAAGAGTTTGAATGAGAGGAAAGGAAAGCAACAAGATAGAGGTGGACCTTATGTGACACCCGCTGATAAGGGAAAGAATAGGGGAAACTTTGATAAGAGATCTGGTGGAGGGAGTTCTAGTCTCGTTAAGTGTTACAAGTGTAGCAATTTAGGTCATAAGTCCTTTGAGTGTGGGAAGAATATTGTGAAATGTTCAAACTATGGAGGCCTTAGACATGATACTACCGAGTGTTGGAGGAATGTGGTGAAGTGCTTCAATTATTGAGAAGTTGGTCACATTAGTACTAAGTGTACTAAGCCGAAGCAAGCTCAGGCGGGAGGAAAGGTGTTTGCATTAGCCGGGAAGGATACTACTAGTGCAGACCGTTTGATTAAAGGTACATGCTTTATTAATAGTACGCCTTTAGTTACTATTATTGATACGGGAGCGACTCATTCGTTCATTTCTCTTGAGTGCGCTAAGCGTTTGAATTTGTTTATGTCTTCTTGGGGTGGTGAGATGGTTATTGAGACTCCTGCTTCAGGGTCGGTAACTACTAATTTGGTGTGTGTAAGTTTTTTTGACCATGTATGGTAAGGATTTTGTTATGGATTTTGTTTGTTTGTCATTGAAAGGTTTGGACGTGATCTTGGGTATGAACTGGTTGCAGCTTAATCGAGTTCATATAGATTGTTATCATAAGTTAGTAAGCTTTCCTTCTTTGGATGATGATGAAGATGAGAGTTTCCTATCCACGAAAGAGTTGAAGAAACTTTTAGTGGACAAAGCACAGTTGTTTGGTTTGTTTGCATTGCTGTCAGTGGAGAGCGAAGTGGAGATAAGTAGGTTTCCAGTGGCGTGTGATTTTCTAGAAGTGTTTCCGGACGATATTAAGGATGTATCGCCGGAAAGAGAAGTTGAGTTTTCTATTGATCTAGTTTCGGGTACTAAACTGATTTCGATGGCACCGTATCGTATGTCGGCTTCAGAATTGGTAGAATTGAAAAAGCAGTTGAATGACTTGTTGGATAAGAGGTTTGTTAGGCCGAGCGTTTCTCCTTGGGGTGTGCTGGTATTGCTGGTAAAGAAGAAGGATGGAAGTATGTTGTTATGCATTGATTATTGACAGCTGAACAAGGTGACAATTAAGAACAAGTATCCACTTCCGAGGATCGATGATTTGATGGACCAATTGGTTGGTGCACGTGTTTTCAGTAAGATTGATTTGAGATCAGGATATCACCAAATTCGTGTGAAAGAAGAGGATGTTCAAAAGATGACTTTTAAAACACGTTATGGTCATTACGAGTATTTCGTGATGCCATTCGGAGTTTCTAATGCGCCGGGTGTGTTTATGGAATACATGAATTTTATTTTTCATGAACAGTTGGATCGTTTTGTGGTTGTGTTCATCGATGACATTTTGATTTACTCTAAGTCTCAAGAAGAACATGAAGAGCATTTAAATATTGTGTTACAGATTTTGAAAGAGAAGCAATTGTATGTTATGTTGTCAAAGTGCCAGTTTTGGTTGTCGAAGGTAAGTTTTCTTGGGCATGTTATTTCCGATGGTAGTATTAGTGTGGATCCATCCAAGATTGATGCGGTAATGCAATGGGAAGTTCCTAGATCGGTTATGAAGATTCAAAGCTTTTTAGGCTTGGCAGGTTATTATCGGAGGTTTATTGAAGAATTTTCAAAGTTGGCACTTCCGTTAACGCAGTTGACTTGTAAGGGAAAGGCTTTCATTTGGGATATTTATTGTGAAGAGAGTTTCATGGAACTTAAGAGAAGGTTAACAACGGCTTCGATCTTGATTTTTGCCGAATCCGACGGAACCATTTGTGGTGTTTTGTGATGCTTTATTGTTTGGGTTAGGTGGTGTTTTGATGCAAGATGGAAAAGTTGTAGCTTATGGTTCAAGACAATTGAGGGTGCATGAAAAGAATTATCCTACGCATGATTTAGAATTAGCGGTCGTGGTTTTTGCTCTAAAAATTTGGAGGCATTATCTTTATGGTGCGAGATTCGAAGTTTTTAGTGATCACAAGAGTTTGAAGTATTTATTTGATCAAAAGGAATTGAACATGAGACAAAGGAGATGGTTAGAGCTTTTGAAGGATTATGATTTTGGTTTGAATTACCATCCGGGTAAGGCGAATGTGGTGGCTGATGCCTTAAGCCATAAGTTGTTACATATGTCCGCATTGATAATAAGTGAATGGGAACTTTTGGAGGATTTTAGAGACTTGAGTTTGATTTGTGAGATGATGCTGAGAAGTGTGAGACTTGGTATGCTACATGTTACGAATGATTTTCTTGCAACCGTTTGTGAAAAGCAAAAGTTGGATTTGAAATTTGTCAATTTGATGATGAATGAGAATGAGGATTTAAAGGTTGATAATTTTGGAGTTTTGAGATTCTGTGGTCGTATTTGTATTCCCGATGATGAGGAGTTGAAAAATATGATATTAGAAGAAGGACACATGAGTAATTAAAGTATACAACCGGGAGCGAATAAGATGTATCAAGATTTGAAGAAGATTTTTTGGTGGTCCGAATTGAAGAGATATATAGCTCATTTTGTGTATGCGTGTTTGACTTGTCAGAAGTATAAGGTGGAACATCAGAAACCTAGTGGTTTGATGCAACCGTTAGATATTCCGGAATGGAAATGGGATAGTATATCGATGGATTTTGTAACGGGATTGCTGAATATGCAAAGAGGTCATAATGCTATTTGGGTGATTGTTGATAGACTTACTAAATCTGCTCATTTTATTCCGATTGATATTAGTTATTCTTTGGAGAAGCTAGCCGAGATTTATGTTTCTGTGATTGTGAAGTTACATGGAGTTCCTAAGAGTATTGTATCGGATAGAGATCCTAGATTCACATCGAGGTTTTGGGAAAGTTTGCAAAAGGCTTTGCGTTCTAAGCTAAGATTGAGTTCGGCTTACCATCCGCAAACGGACGGTCAAACCGAGAGGACAATTCAATCATTGGAGGATTTGTTGCGTACTTGTGTGCTAGAGCAAGGTGGTGTTTGGGATAGTTATTTAGCATTGATTGAGTTCACCTATAATAACAGTTTTCATTCGAGTATTGGTATGGCACCATTTGAGGCTTTATATGGTCGGAGATGTCGAACACCTTTGTGTTGGCATGAAACCGGAGAAAGAACGGTAGTTGGACCGGAGATGGTACAACAAGTGACAGAAAAAGTAAAGTTTATTCGGGAGAAGATGAGAGCTTCTCAAAGTAGGAAAAAGAGTTATCATGACAAGAGAAGGAAGGATCTTGATTTTCAAGAAGGTGAGCATGTGTTTTTGAGAGTTACATCGGTTACGAGTGTGGGTCGTGCTTTGAAGTCGAAGAAGTTGACTTCTCGTTTTATTGGGCCGTATCAGATTACTGCATGAGTTGGTGTTGTGGCTTATCGTGTGGCATTGCCTCCGAATCTTTCAAATTTGCATGATGTGTTCCATGTTTCGTAACTTCGGAAGTATGTTCCGGATCCGTCACATGTTATTCCTATGGACGAGGTTGAAGTAAGAGATAACCATACGGTATAAGCTTTGTCGGTTAGGATTTTAGACCGTGAAATCAAGAAGCTAAGAGACAAGGATATTGCGCTTGTGAAAGTGGCGTGGGAAGGCGCTGCGGAAGGCAATATGACTTGGGAATTGGAGAGTAGGATGCGCGAGTCGTATCCGGAGTTGTTTGAATCAGGTAATATTTTCGAGGACGAAAATTTCTAAAGTGGGGGAGAGTTGTAACGCCCCGATTAGATAATTCCCATTTTGTGAAGTCTTTTATTTTATTTGAATGATAATTGTTTTATTTGTGAATTAACATGATGATATGATATGTTGATGTGTTAATGTGATTTTACCGTTTTGTGAATTTTCGGGTAAAATTGGATAAGAGGGCATTTTAGACTTTTGTTAATTAGTGGTAAGTTAGAATTAGATGAAATTATATTTTTGTGAGAAAAATGTTATTTGGTGGAAAGAATAGTTAGTAAAGGAAATAGAAGAGAAAGAACGGAAGAGAAGAGAAAAAGAGGAAAAACTTGGATTCTTCAAGATTGCTCCTAGGAATCGGAATAATCGGGTAAGGGTGATAAACATTGTTATCTTGATATTGTGTATGATTATGTATGTGTGTGAATGGTTGAGTTTTGGTTTTTATAAAGTTTAGAGAAGATGAATAGTTAGGGTTTTAGTGAAAATGTGAGAAATTGGTGGATTAATCGGTTAGAAATCATTATAATCGAAGTATGATAGCTAGAATATGTTGTTGATCATGTTTATGAAAGTATTTTGGAGGTTTGGAGTGGTTTAAGTTGACTGTTCGCAGCTGTAAAAATTTTGGAATTCGCAGTGGTCGCTCAACAAGCTATCCCACGCTCGGCGAGAGTTCCAGGGATTTCATCGCTCAGTGAGCCTGTAGGTTTTTGAGAGGTTTTGTGTTTTTAATCCGTAGTTTTAGTTTCGGTTATCCGTTTTAGGCATTCCTTATATCGATTTGAAGCTAGAGACGTGTAGAAAATAGTGATGCTAAAAAATGTAATTATTAGCCGACTTTCACCCGACTTTTCCGATAAAACGTAAATAAGTTAATTATGGAAATGTGGGTTTGATGTGATGGTGTGGTCGTTTGGGAAATGAATACATTGCTTGAATTGAATGTAAATGTATGTTAATTGAATGAGTTGAGTGCATAATTATGTTGTGAATAATGTATGCATTGTCAAGAATGTCATGTGTCATTTTGCATGTAAAGCATAATGTATGCATTCTTGTGTTGGGGATTCTTTGTGAATCCGTTGTAGCATTGTGTGCTCATATGGAGTGTGAGCGATGACTACAACACGATCGTGTGCCCATGTGGGGTGTGAGCAATCCAGAAACATCGTCTGCCCATGTGGGGTGTGAGCGATCCAGAAACATCGTGTGCCCGTGTGGGGCGTGAGCGATGGGTGATTTATTCACATTGATTATGTGCCAGTGTGGGTGTGAGCAATCAGATTGTGTGCCCGTGTGGGGTGTAAGAAATCCATAAACATTGTGTGCACGTGTGGGGTGTGAGCAATGGGTGAACATCGTACTCCCGACGGGGAGTTACTTTAGGTAACAAGCGATGATTCCATTTGGTTCCTGAGTGAACTTGTTGAAATGTTGAGTCGGTACCGCATTGCATCTGCATGGAGTCGTGTGTCGGTCTCTATGAGTTGTATTTTATCATTTTAATTATGATATGCATAAATAAACATGAATGTGCATATGTTTATTTGGAGTATTATGGAGATGATAGTATGTGTGATGAAACATACTTGTTTGTATATATACATGTTTGATATATGTATATGTATGTGATTTATATATTTGTAATGTATGTGTGTGATTAAACATAGCTAGACGTATGTTTATGCGGAATGAATAGAATTGAGGAATAACCATAAATAATATAAGTTTATGTGAATTAGTGAATTAGTGCATGATGAATATGCTTGATTTGTGTATGTATACGCTGCGATGTGTATAGGTGATGAGGGATGATTTGTGGTGAGAATATGTTTTATATGCATTTTATATGTTGAGAATATATATAATTATATGAAATGTTATTATGATAACGTTTCTCACCCTTATGCTGTTTTATGATGCTCTATGAGGCATTGCAGAGTAGGTTGCTGGATGGTATTTTTGTGAAGCTCGTTTTCATCTTTTGGTCGGTCGGCTTTGATATGTAGCACTGGGTAGCTAGGGTCGGCTTGATGCCTTTTTGTGAATACATTTGTACATGAAATATTTTGGTGATTCAAACTTGTGGATATATTTATGATAAGTATATAAATTTGAAATTGTTATGTTTGTTTCTGCTGTTTATTGAATTAATGAATAAGGGTGCAAGGATGAAATCCTTAGTTTTGCAAGTTACCCCGTTTGTTGCATATCTTTAATGAGCAGTGTCGTATGTGTTAATTTCAAGTATAATGTGGCAGGTCCCTTTTATACCATGTTTCAATATACTCTGATGGAATTTTATTTTGTGCCTAAATGATTATTTTTGGGTATAGAAAGGGGGTGTTACAATGTGAATAAGGGATGGATCTTGTACATGAACCCTTTTATTTACTTTTATGTGTGGAATGGGCCTTAGGCCACTTTTGTTAATTTCTTTTGGTTTTTTTTATACTTATTTCTCCTGCATCCTTATGGATTTTAGAGTGAAGTAATCAATGCCCACATTGACATATTTACGGATTTTAAAGGATGCCAGTTTGATCTGACTTATTAGATCTAATGCCAACCCCAGAATGGCCATGCCTTGATGATCGAATGTAATTCACTGGCGGTAACATGTTGTATTCCCCCATGTTTCTGGCAATCTTGACATCCTCGAGCAAACTCGATGCAATCTTTCATATGATGGGCCAGTATACCCCCTGTCGACATGACAATCATTTTATTGTATGGATTGCTTGGTGAGCGCCATATGATTCGATGTGAGTGTCAGGAATTGCCAACTAGGTTTTGCTCTCACTAATGCATTTAAGCAACACATCTTGTGGAGTCTTTTTGAATAACTTGTTCCCAATAATGATGTAACTTAACGCCTTATATTTTGTTTTTTAATTCTTTATTGTTGTTGAGTTTTTAAGGAACTCAACATTCTCTCTTTGCCAATCGTCATTTGTTATGTTGTCAATGGCAAAACTTTAAAAAAAATCACAAAATTCTGGTAACTCCTTTACCCCACCAGTTTTGGCGTTAAAAATCCAGGTCGGATAATGCTGGTCGACACCAGTTTGTCTTTCACTTCAATAAAGTTCTTTAATTTTCTCTTGGCTAACTTGTAGCCTCAAGCTATTTAGACCAAATCATTGGCTTTTTGGTTTCGTATTCGTGGTTCATATTCAATATATATAGTTTCAAATTGTTTGAGCATTGAATTTTCCTTGACAAAGTATATTAATAGGCTATTTTTAATATATTTGTATTCCCTTGTTAATTATTTGATTACTAGTTCGGAGTCACCCTTGATCCCAACTCTAGTTGCCCCCGAGTTTAGTAGTATTGTAAGGCGTGTAATAAAGGCTTTTTATTCAGACTCAATGATGAAAAAATGGTTATTGATCTTGAACTTATACTCAGTAGGAATTCCTTTCGGGGATATGATGAAAATCCTCACGCCTCATTCCCTTGGAATGAGTGGAAACATCAAAATATAGTTTCCATGTAAAGAACTCGATATAATTTTGCACTATTTCCATTACTGCATGATCTAATATTAAATCAATAAAAATTTTGCATTCACGACTAATGCCCATTTTCTAACTCTATTATGTAAAATCGGTTTCTATAGCATATGCTTAATTATGTCAAAGTGTGAATAAACAAACACATCTGGAGATTTTATATAATTCTTGAGTTTGGTACAAGAAAAATATAAAGATAAACACAATTTTTCTACCATAATGTATCTAGTATCAATATCATTCATGATTCGATTAAAATAATATATGGCCCTTTCGACGCCATCATCATCTTCTTGAGTTAACATGCAGCTTTATAACTTTGTTCCTCATGATAAGTAACAACTTTTTAGGCTTCAACAGGTACATCTTAATCTCATCGAAGGCTTGTTGATGTTATGGTCCACACCAGAAACTTTCTTCTTTCTGTAATCGTAATAGCTCTGAAAATACTTTTTTCTAGCTACTTAGATTCGAAATGAATCATCTTAAAAAGATGATTTTTCCTAACATGGACTGGAGTTGTTTTGTGTTGGTCGGAGACTCAGTATTCTGTATAGATTTTGTCTTGTTTGAATTTATTTGTATGCCCTTCTTATGGATGACAAAATCAAGGAAATCCCTTGCATGAACACAAAAAGCACATTTTAATGGGTTCATTTAAGCCCATATTTCCTTATCCTTTCGAATAATTATCGAAGATGGTCGAGGAAACCATCCTTAGATGGAGATTTGGTAACAATGCCATCAATGTAAACTTGCATGAATGTTTCAATAAATTCATAAAGCCTCAAGTTCATTACTATATCGTAAGTAGCACCATCATTCTTAAGGCCAAAAGGCATCATTACCCATTTGTATGTGCCCAAGGCCCCCGAGCATCAAAACTCCATTTTCGCTATGTCTTCCTCTACAATGAAAATTTGGTTGCAACCAGAGTATCAATCAAGGTGACTCAGGTGTTCAAATCCATCCGCAGAATTAACCAACATCTCAACCACTAATATTTGATATCCTTCTTTAGGAGTAATAACATTAAGACCTCTGAAGTCTATGCAAACTCTATGGGTACCATTTTTCTTAATAAGTGGAACAATATTAGCAAGCCATTCGACATACCTGGAAAGTCTAGTGAACTTATTATAGAGCAATATTTTAATCTCAACTTTGATCTTGGACATGATTTCAGGTGAGAATCACTATGGGGTTTGCTTCACTGGCTTCTTGTCAGGTCTGATTGACAGCTTTAGTTCGACTAGGTTGCATGTGAGTCCAAACATTTCATCATAGTCCCAAGCAAAGCAATCTCTGAATTATTTTAGCACCTTGTTTACTTTTGTTTTTAAGTGTGGATCAATTTTGGCACTAATGTATGTCGACCTTTTCTTCCTCCCATCTCCCAAGTGTATCTCTTTCAAAGGATCATTCACATGCTTTTTCTTGGTCGAGATTGTTAGGTTCTTCTCGAACCCTAAAGGCTTATCATCATATATGCAATCTAGCTTTCGACTTTCTAAAGTTGTTGTTTGGATAATAAAGCCAAATTGATATGGCCAAGAGTTCTCTGGCTTAATGGCTTCAACATCCTGTATTCGTTGAGATTCAGCCTCCAAGGCCGCTAATATTTTGTTTTAAGCCACATAGGCCGAAATCTGAGCCAATGTGTCTGAATCAACTATAATCTCCATAAGATTCAAACCATCAGTTATATCCTCCAACAATTTCATAATCCTAAGTAAAAATGTATTGAGGGTTTAGGTTTAATGTGTATCATACCTCACTTTCTTCGAAGTTATACCCACCTTCGATAGGTTTACATGGTAAATGTTAGACAATTTTCGGTAAAAGTAGAGCCTTTTGATGTGATTGACATTTGCTCTGGAAAAAACTATGATCCGCTTAAATGGTTTCGACGATCCCATCTGGCTTCCAGATGGTGATAATCTAATGCATAGATGAGGGTACACATCCTACTCCATGCAACCATTTTCTACCTAATAGCAGATTGTAGTTTGCTTTAGTCGACACCACCACAAATAATATTAGCCTTGTGGTGGTTCCCACCACTACTTTGACATGAATAACCCCTAAGGGTTTTCTAGTTTTGTCCTCATAGTGGGACAATACCATGTTTTTACAGGCTAAATCTATGGTAAATTTTCTTATTTTTCCCAAAAGGGACTAAGGCATAACATTGACATATGTTCCATAGTCGATCAAAACTTTGTTGATCCCCACACCATTTACCTTTGCCCTTACTTACAAAGGCTTCAAGTGTTATTGCATGGCCATGTATATCATTTTAAAAATGGTGTGGTCTTCATTCACTGAGTCTTCATTCATTACTTAATAGCACAAATGTTTGTGTGTAGCTAATTCTTCATCAAGACCTTCTTCCTCGACCACGTATGTAATTGTGTATTACTTTAAGGGAAACACAAATATCATATTGCAAATGATATCTAGCTCCATCTTAGACCCTGAATTGAATTTTTCTGTCTCCATATCGGCATCTTCGATTGGCTTGTCTTTTGCTTCTTTCTCCTCTTTTATGAGTGATATAGGGGAAACAATTGTTGCTTGACTGGTCGTCGACTAGTTCGGCCTTCATCAATAGATCATATTCTATCAGATCCACTAGAGCTTTCATTCTCTCGTGCAACTTTCTTGTTTCTATGGTGTCTCCTCTACTAAGTCCTGGTCTTAGGGTTTTTTTCCCATATAGTTATGCGAGACAGAAGAATATTTCTTTGAAACCTGAGAGTTATCTCTGTATGAGGAACTAAAATCAACAATCATAACTTTCCATTTGCCCCAACTAGCTTCTCATTTCCGATCACAGTGTAACCACTTTCTAGGAGATGCATCTGTAGTAAGGACATAAGTCATACCCTAGAATTTTGCTGGACCATTTCCTTTGTTGGAGAAAGGTTCCTTGGGTTTATCTTGTCAGACAAACTTTTTGGCTGGGTAGGGTTTATCCTCACTAGCTCTTTAACATCTTCTTTTTCAAACATAAAGTTACCTCTAGGACACAACTTTTCCTCAACTTTGAGATATGCCTTTGATGTTTGATCCTTGTGGGTTGGTTTGTTATCCACAACCCTAGTACTATCAACAGTGTCGACGACTATGATTTCCACTAGATCGGCAAAGAGAGCCTCACCTTTTGTTTCAATTTCCTTTTCTAGGTGAGGTTTCTACTTGTCAGCAAACTTGAGTCTGCCATCCTTGAGATCAGTTTGCAAAATGTCCCTGAAAAGTACACATTGAGAAGTATTATGACCCAAAAAATTATGGAATTTGCAAAAATCTTTTTTCTCTCTATGTTCTAATGGTGAGACTTTATTCCCTTTAGGAACAACGATTTTCCCATCAGCAACCAACATATCAAATATTTTTTCACACTTAGTAATGTCGAAGGTATATGTTCTAGAATTTTTTGTTTTGTTTTTGGGCTCTACGTGATTCTTTTCATTTGAGGGTTTTAGCAGCTTGCATGTATAGGGAGGCCCAGGCTTTAGTTCGACCACATTACCCTCATTCTCCTCCACATACTTATACTCTAAGTCAGATGAGTTTTATATGTTGTCAACTTTGACATAATCTACTTTATTTTTACTGAGCTTAGACGTTCTAGCTTTCTCAGCCTTTAAACGTTTAACTTGTCGAACTATATCGACCAATTGGGCCATGTCTCTCAGACAAAGGTAATAAACTCAAAAGGAAAGATTACCAACAACCAACCAAGTGGAAGCTACGACAAGATAACTAACCCTAAAATATACGAGATATATCACCTACTACCAACTAAGGGCAGTACGACAAAGGTATTAAACTAAAAAACCAAGGTTCAATCTAGGAACAAACCAAAGAGAAACAGTCAAATTAGGTAATCATGTTTTGGTACTTGCGTAAAACATCTCACTTTCAAGGTTTTACACCTATTAAGGTAATCATCGATGGTTTCATCCACCTTTTGCCTCACACTGGCTAATTCGTTAAGGCTAATCTTACATTGCCCCATGTAGAATTGCTTCTGAAATGCCCTTTTTAGTTGGGCCCACATAAAAATGGAATTTGGGGGAAGGATGGCGAACCATGTAAAAGCTTTCTTTGTCAATGAGTTTGTAAAATACTTGATTTTCAGGTTCTCATTATTGGCCAAATCACCAGCCTTAGTTTGGTACCGGGCGACATGTTCGATAGTAGACTCACTAGTATCGCCAGCGAACTTGGTGAATTTTGGGACTTTCCATACCCTTGGAAATTCAGTTTGCCTCAGATACTTAGACAATATGGATATATAGTTTGGCCTATGTAGACCCATGTTGAGGCCATTATGGACCAAAACATATTTCAACAACGTTGGTGATATTATCTTGTACCCCCACATTGTCTTGTCGGGCTTGTATCAAGACTTGGTCGACATCTTGGTTGCGTTGCACTAGGACCATGTAGAGGCCTTATGGCCTTTTATTGTTTTCAACAACCCTATTTTCTAGGGGTTAGCCCCTTAAGGAAATTTAGGCACCGGAGTCGGTGGTTCCCCAAAAAAATCAACAATCCTACCCATTTGGTGGGTCAATTGTTGATAACTCCTAGTCTTGTTTTCTATAAGTGGGGTAAACATGTTTCCCATCTATTGTGTAATCATGTGAACCATATCATGTTTGCTTTCATCCATTAACTGTATCATGACTTGGAGGGATCTGTTGGTTAAAGACAAAGCACATTGGGGAGGAAAATACTTCATGCCTCCTGGTTTTTGTCCTAATTGGTCAAAGTTGCCCATAATGGACACTGAAGCAAAATACAGATTAAAGGGCAATGACATTGCCACCGTGTTTTCATAATATATTGGCCTACTATGGTGCAGGCTTTCCATCATTGCAGTTGGCATGCAATACACTTGTTCCTTCTGAGGTAACGAGAAACATAGATAATGAGGCCTCTGGTTTCCTAGGTTCCATAATTCCCTATAAAAAGTTGGTGCGATTGACACTTGTGGTGATGAAATTACTACGTCTAGCTTTATAGAATATACCACTTCTTGGCTTATGACAGCAGGCATCTCCTCGACTGAGCTTGGGGCTATAGAACTGCCGACACTAGTAATCGCCAGTTGTCCTCTTGGGTTTGAAGAATTACTTTGGGAAGGGGTTTAGTTTTTCGAGACATGACGGAAAGACACTTACCATTCCTCAAGTGCATACAACATCGAGCACCACAAAATGGAAGACACTGCAAGAAAATAAAGTAAGACAATACGTTTCTGCAAAAAATATTCGTATAAAAGGGTCACAATTGGTGTGCCAATTTTTTTAATGGAATTTTTGGTAAACAAAGTAGTTTGTTTAAATAATTTGTGTGAATATACGTGCATGTGAATTGAATACAACGTAGCAGAAGACTTTAAATGAAGTCGAGTTCTGATAAATGATAAGGTAAAATTCAGTAAATAACATTAAACAAAGAAAACAAAAAAGGCCACATTCCATTTAAGGAACCAAAAATACTAAGAAAAAAGGGTGGACATGGACGCATACATGTTTCTCGCTCTCTTGTTTTGCTCTTTGAGTCAGGGTACTTCAGTGGTATGGAGAGTATGTATGAAATTTTGCGACCATTGATCCCATGTATGAGTCTGTTGTTTATTCTATTTACAAAGTAACTGCTGACGACAATTATGATCACTGTGGGACTACTGCATTTACACCACATTCAATCTTTTAAATTCCCACTAATGTCCTTACTAGTCTTCCAAGACGCAGTCTACTTGCAACCCACGTTGAGTGGTGACTACTTCCCACTTCTTCCACTTCCTCGCGGACCTTTAATAATAAATGCTCCAATATGTTGTCGATACTGCCTCTCAAGTATTCGAGACTTATAAATATACTAAGTCTTTTATACCCTGTTGTTTAGTCGACTGGTCCTTTTAATGGATTAAGGTCTTTTGTCAACTTTCCTTCTCGAGATTCTGGACATGCTTTTGTCGACTGTCCTTTTCAAGATTTTGGACATCATTCCCAACGATCTGGATCTTAGGGATTTATCCCTGAAATTCCTCCAAATTGTGTCTCGTTGTCTTGACAACTCAGTCAACCCTTCATTGTTGGTCAATCGACGACTTACCATTAATGTTCTCTTAAAGGTACTTCATTAATGTTCACAGTAAATGTGTTTTCATTGAAATTATTTGTTGACTTTATAGTAGTTGAAAATCCAAGTGTAACAGTGTCAAACAAGGCTCAATCCTTCATAATCATTGAGAAACCTTTTTCGACCAGTTGTCGAACACTTAGCAGATTGCATTTCATTCCAGATCCATAAAGTACATCTTTAATCATAGCTTTTCCTCCATTTCTCCTTTGAATAACTATGTTGTCGATACCTTCAGCTTGCAATGAGATATTATCAACAAGTTTGACCTTGCTCCTTTTCGACTCGTTGAAATTTGCTAACCACTCTTTTCAACCAATTAATTGATTCGAACATCCTGAGTCGAGGAACCAGATCTTGGAGTCGACATGATCATCTTCAGTTGTAGCCATAACCACCTTATCTTAGTAATTATCTAAATCTTGGCGTGCAATGTTCGCTTTTTCCTCCTTTCCTATTGTCGCTCCCTTGTCTTTATTGTACCAACAATTCTTGGCCAAGTGACCCCATTTTTCACAGTTACAACACTGCACACCTTTTTCTCCCTATCTTTCTGATATGAGTTTTCTTCTACTCTTTTTGAGGGTTCAAAATCCCTATCATCGACCTTATGCTTTTGAGGGTTCGACCAAGACTTCTTACTATGAGTCTTGTTTCCTTTGCCCTTGAACTTGTTGGAACCACCATGCTTCTTCCAAGCCTAAGCCTACAATGTTCCAAGCATGAGCCTACAGTGCTTGTATCAAATCTTGAACTATGTTCCTTTCGACAATCCTAATCTCATATGCCTCCAAAGAACCAATCAAATCTTCTAGTTTCGGGGTTTCAAGATTGTTGGATTCTTGAATAGCTACGATAATGTGATCAAGGTGAAAGGTCAACGTACACATTACTTTCTCAACTATCATTTTTTCAGTTATGGTTTCACCACAACCCTTCATGAATTGGATGAGATTATGCACTTTCGACACAAAGTTTGCAATCTTTTCATCTTCTCCCATCTACATCAAATAATATTATCGTCGCAAAGTCTACAGTTTGACAATTTTGATATTCTCACCTCCTTCATAGTACTTGACAAGAATATCACATGCCTTCTTAGCCAATTCAGCATGAGAGATCTTGTCGAAAATCATCGAATACCATCGATTGAGTGCAATATGTGGCCTTACAGTCTTTTTTTCTTCGCCTCCTTATTTGCGACTCTCGAGTATCAATTGCATTCTCAGCAAGCTCAATGACGTCATTAGTAACCACATCTAAGGTTTCGTGAAAATCGAACAAGGACTTCATCTGCTTGCTCCATGGGTTCCAATTTTTGCCGTCCTGAATTGGAAGAGAATCCGGAATACCATCAGGATCATTCATCTTTGCAACAATTGATTAGCAACTGAGGACCCCGGAAACACGATCACTGACGTGTGATTCTTGAAAACACGATCAAGAATCTAATCGGGATTCTTGATATCAATTTGTTAATGCGTGAAACACTTTTAGTGAGAATAGAGAGAGAGAGAGAGAGAGAGAGAGAATGAAAACAAGGATTAATATTATTGAATCATGATTATACAAACTGGATTACAAAATATATCTATTTATATACAACTAATATGTATATTAAATACCATACCCTAAACCCTAATTAATTTTAGTTTTGACCACACCACTTGAATTATATCACAATATGATCGAAGTTATTCCGGAAAAATCGTGGGTAATTTACTCATCAATCAATAAAAATTAGTCACATTAGTAAATTTTCTTATAAATTTTTTCTCTTAATCTAATAATTTTAAAATTGATTGTACTATATAAAGACGACTCAAGAGGATTTAATTTGCAAATCACAGCACCTAGCATAGCTTGGGCCACTTCTAAACAAAGTTATTAAACACCTGAGCCATAGAGCAAGAGGAGAGTAATCAGATCCAAACAATGAACATAACAATTCAGATAGAGCCACTTGAATTTGGTTTCATTAAACGTGGTGTCAGCTTTTTCTGAGTTATAATCAATTATAACATGTGTCTACCATCTTTTTCTTTTTGCTGCATAGATTACAGAAGGTACGTTGAAAATGGACATGAAAGGCCTAATATTGCATGTGGAAGCACAGCGGGTGCACATGGCGGTATGCTACTTTGTCAAATAAGTCCATTTGTTTCCTCACTTAAGATATAAATATAATTTTAATTCACATGTCAGAATTTTAAATATGAAAGAGATGTATATATATTTAGTTATAGTATATATGTTACTGCAACTAAATAATGTTGTATGGCATATACGATACACAACATTCCAATCATTTTTAAGAGAAATCATGGTGGAAAGTTATTCTTCTCCACATGTTGACGATAAAGTCTTTTGCTAGCATAATGCTTTTAATTATATTTTTGTTGTATACATATTAAGAAAATTGGTTAGCACATAAAGTTTGTATATTTTATAAATTTATATTTTAACTTTTTAAAAAAAAAATCTAGAATGTTATTTGTTAAAGATGAATAAATGAAATCTGATTGATTCAAATTCGTGTTTATGTATTTTATGTTTTTATATAGTTATCAATCAAATTGTCTTAACGAGATTATATCTTAATATTAATTTTAATAATTGTTAGTTTGATCACAAGAATTTGTCAGACGTGGTTAAGAAAAGAGATGGTTATGACTTTTGTCTATATAAAAAGTTCAAATTATTGAAAGGTGACCTTAAAATTTGAGTTAATGAGGTATTTTTAATGATGAGTTAAGGATTAAGCTGCTTGAGAAGAAAGTAAGTTTTCTAGATAAAATAAAATAAAATAAAATATCAATTTTATCCTTTAATTATATCTTTGAATTCAGATTAGTCTATTAATTTGTTTCGTATCAAATTAGTCTTTTAATTCTTAAAACGTGTTATGTTGGTCATTTTGTCTAATTAATGATGAATTTAGCGACAAAATTTAGATTTTTTTGTCACTAATTAGACGAAAAGGACTAAGATGGACATTTTAAGAGTTAAGGGACCAACCTGACACGAAAAAAAATTAAGAGACCAATTTGAACCTAATGATATAGTTAAGGGATCAAAAAGGATATTTTGCCACAAAAAAAAAAATAGGTGTCATCCAAAGGCGGTCTCTAGATGCAAAGCTTCTAGAGATTCTTGGTCCTTGCTCAAATCCAAAGACCTCCTAATATACCAAAGGTGAATGAATCCATGATTCTAAGAGCATTTCCAGTTCAATTCATTTTTGAGTTCTTTTTAGAATTCATTAAGTCAAATCATCTTAAAACTGGAGATGCTCTAAGAAGAAGATACTAATAGGGATTATTAACGTTTGTGTTAAAATTAGAAAAAAGAGACATAATATATTGGCTCTCCATGCGAAAGGAGGTGACAAGGTATTTCACTATACCTTTTTTAGAATAATATTTTGATATATCAAAGTTGGAAAGGTTGGGTTCAAAACTATCTTATTTGAGGATAACTTGATTTTGTAATCTTCTTTTCTCCATACTAAAGTTTACTTTGTGGTTTCTCAGTGTGATGATAATAAGAGTCTAGGTATGAATGATTTTACTTTTCCTTTCTTAAGTGGTTCTGGAATTTTTTTAAATGGATGTGTGGATCATTTTGATCAGTTATTTTTCTTGGCATTTTCTACTTGCAACTTATCCTCCTACTTTGTCTCCCTCATTCCAAAGGTTAGATCCCTTAATTATTTAAGGGACTTTAAACATATTTCTTTGGTCAGATACTTATACAAACTAGTAACAAAAATACGGGCGGCAAAATTGTCTTATGTCATCGATAAAATTATATTCTCTAATAAGTTATGTACAAACTTTTGAGTTTCACCCATAACCCTGACGTCGTCGTCTCCTTTGATACCTGGCAAAGAATCTTATCACCAAGGCTTAACAATGTTGTGGTGTGTGCTTTCTTTATCATAATCGTCTTTTCAGTTTTCGTTAACTCAATATTTATGGTTGTTACACACTTCAACGCTTCCAAACAATCATGTTGAACCAGTACGACTTTCATCTTCAAGTGCCACAGACTGAAATCGTTCACTCTGGTGAACTTTTCAATTTCATAATTTGTTGCAGGCATCCTTCTCCACGCTCACCAAACCATTTTGTTGTGAAAAACGATATCGAAACAAATTATAATTGGTCCCTTGATCAGCAAGAAACCCACAAGGGTAGAAAAGTAGAAACAAGAAGAACACAATGAAATTGGTTATAAACTGTTATTCTTTACTTTCTTTATTAAACAAAATTATAAGTATTCAAGAATAAAAAATAAACCTTCTCACCCTAATCAAGATTTGCACCTTATGAGAAAGAGGAAAAACTAGCATGATATTTAAAAGAAAAATTAATATACTAACATAATGGGCTTTTACACAAGCTAACTTAGAGAACAAGCTAACTTTAAACAATTGGGCTTAATAAACATGCCCAATTTGATATGCTAACAAACCTAGCAATATCCATTAATGCATGTTAGAACAACTTCGACTATAACATGCATTATTTTGACAACAGCACGCGAGCAAGCTTCGACCTTATGCTTAATCCTTGTCGAACCAGAAGCTACCATTCGACCAACTAGAGTTTGATCCAATACATCACATGTTTCTTTTTATTCCTTTTTTTAAAACATAGTGTAAGTTTTATGGCTTTTGGATTGGCAGTCATTTTGGTAAAACATGTTGATGTTAAGCCAGATGTTCTGCAGGATGTCATAACATGTGCTAGTGTAACACGGTGGGAGAACTGACTTTAGTTATGTTGCGGATAGCAAGAGTCGCCACCGACTTTTATTTTATCCAAAGGAAAGGCATAAAAGAACAGGAAAGACCTTTTTAAAAGATTTTTGGGTCCGGGGGGTAGGTTATGTAAAGGGAAGGTGTTAGCACCCTTTACATCCATGGTTATCCATGGGCTCTTAGTTACTTAGCTCACTTTAAAATGTTTTTGAAATGTGAAGTGTGTGAATAAAAATTTTCTTAAGAGTTTCATAATGATCCATGTACGGATGCGTAAAAATCTTTGTTTTGAAAATTGTTTGAAATGTATGAAGTGTTTGAAATGTTTTTTAGAAAAGTGAGCAAGTATCTAAGAGGAACCTACCCTAAGTTTAAGTCTTTTCTGTTCTTGAATCCTTTAAATGGTAAGACTATCCCTATTATTAAGGAATAGGTAGTCATTACCTTGGATGTGATGGACAAGTGAAGGGACAACTATTATTTAGGCAAATGTAAGGTGTATAAGCAATTCGAAGGGACTTATCATCTTTATTTGAAAGGGACAAGATCATTACGAAGGCAACCACGACGGGACTTGATCTTATAATTCTTTAAAGGGACAAGATGATGTTAATGAGAGAAGGGACTTTGCTTTATACACCTTACTTGACCTTTTTTGTTTAGGCAACATGAGAGGTAACCCTTAAGAAGTGAGATGGCGATCAAAGATCGACTTACGTGTGTGCGTGTACAAATTCAAATATTTATCTTATAATTAGTGATCTAAATTAATTTTAAAGCAAACATGTTATCACTCCCTATTTTACTAACCATAGCATGAAAATTAAATAATTTAAATATTTACAAAAAATTACATCCAGGAGCATTTACATAATAATAATAAGCAATTAAAAATAAATAGCAAGAATAAATAAATAAGTAAAATATAAATAATAAGCAAAATAAATAAATAAGCAATAATAAATATAATAGGGGTTAGTAATAATAATAATTAAAATAAATAAGGTTAGTGAAATCATAATAATAAGCATAATTGAAAAATAAACGGATTAGTAATAAGCATGATTAGTAATAATAATAATGAAAATAAAATTTTAATGGCTTAATAGAAAAATAAGAACAATTATATTAATTAATCATAAAAATTTAAAATTATAAACAAATTAAATAAATTATGGACATATTATGAGAAATTATTAAATTTACAATTTTAGAAGTTATTTACATATATAATTAATTATAAACAATTAGAATATTTTTATATAAACATGGGATTTAATTATAATTTAATTATATTAAATAAAATATATATACATAATAATTATATTTACAAAATTTAATTATATTAAATATTATATTTACAAAAATTAGAAAATAACATTAGGTTTTTAATAATTGTTTAGAGAAAAATAAATTAGGGTTTGTAAAATATTAGGTTTTATTTAGAAAAATATTTTAGAGTTTATAATCTAATATACAAAATTATTTTAGTGAATATATATATATTATAATTTAAATACATAATAAAAAATATAATTTTTGAATTAAGAAAAAGAATTTTAGAATTTGAAGAACATTGAATATATATACAACATTATTTAATTATATTTATATATATATGATTTTTAATAATTAAACAAAATTGATTAAACAAATAAAAAATAGAAAAAAACACAAAAAGAGAGAAACTTACCTGGCTGGGATTTGAACCCAGGAAGCTTTGTTTACCAGCAGCAAAACCCACCACCAAGCCACCACACGTGCAGGCAATAAGTAAGGGAATAGAATTGGTTTTATTCCTTGTCATGAAAAATCCAGAAAAATAAAAGAAAGCAAAAGGCCTGGGGGAGAATCGACCCCAAGACCTCTCAAACAAACACAAGTATACATTGCCAATCCTGCTGGGTGAGCGTGTCTGCTAATGATGTGGCAAGAAATCATAATATATTAAGTCTCATATTTAACCTGAAAAATAGAAAAAATTTGTACAAGACCTGGATTCGAACACAGGCCATCACGCAATACACAAACCAGCCTTACCACTGAGACAAGCTGCACGCTTGTGATAATAAACCAGCATTAAAACATAAAATATTTTAAATAAAATTTGAATTTTCCAGGACGCGCCAACAGCCTTCGTCTTCAACCTTGAATTCGCAGGTTTTCCTGCGAAATTACCTAGGGAAATACCTGCGAATTTTCCTGTGGACACAAACCTGCGAATTTCAAATAATGGCAAGACAGTACAATTTCTACAAATTGATCAATGAAACATGATCCTCACAGTCCATACAATCACATTATGTCATTCAAATTCATTTAAATTCAGTAAATCGTAAAACCCTAAATTCAAAGGTGAAACCCTAACAATGGCCGTTTGTGATTTAGGTCACGAAGCTCCAATGTTTTTGTCCAGAAACATTCTACACCACATTACAAACATGATTAGCCAAACAAAATTCAATATAATGCAGTGAATTAATGAAATCGAAAATTTGATATTCAAGAACAAGCAAGGTTCGGTTTGTGCATTATGGCATGGTTTTGATGCATATGAGTATTGGTTTTGCTTCAAGAAGGTCCAAGGAGCATTGCTATGTTCTTATTTTACCTTCAAACACTTTGTATCAATGAATCCGAATGTGAGTTTTGAGAGGTTTTTTGTGAGATGCAAACTTACACTTGGGGCAGTCCAAATTCGTGGCTTGTTAGGGTAATGTGTTAAGTACTTATAGGTGAGTGAATTAGGTCAGAAAAATCAAGTCATTGTGTGGAGAATTTGATATGAAAAGATTCAAAATGATCATGCCTTAAAAATCAAATATTCATGCATAAACCCTTGCTATTTTTGGCTAATCCTCATGATTTCTTTCCTCTTCAATTCAAATCAAATTTATGATTTTCTAGAAGCTTAATCCAAATCAAATCTTACATTTTCATATTTTATTTTTATTTAAAATGATTTTTAATGAATTAAATCAGAATAAATAAAAATAAAATAATAAAAAATCTGATTTTTAATGTTTTGGGTCGTGCATGAAGTCATTGTATGGGTTGGGTCATTATTTGGCAAGCCCATTTGGAAGAAATTGGTTTTAGACCTCCTTTTTCATCATAAACCAACTCAAAATTTCCCAACTTTGCAAGGGCACATATCCTTCAATTTTAATGCTATGAGGGTGTTCTTGGACATTTTGGAAAGCTTGAAGAGTCCTCTAAACAACCCCACTTGTTTCATGTCCATATCATTTACCAATCTCAAGTTATGCCCTTTTGAAGCTGTTGACTTTTTGTTGACTTTCAAAAGGACCTATAATGTCTTAGCTCATACCTTCCAAATGAAGCATTTTTGGGCTTGGCTTGTGAGACACAAAGTTGTAGAGAAATCAATTTCCTTCAAAATGAGCTTTGAGTGGAGTCTTGGTGATGAAGTATGTGAAAGTTATGGCTGGTCAAAGTTCAGTTGACTTTTACTGAGGAAACCCTAATTTAGAAACTCCTGATTCTTGATGATCTGGAATCTCCTTGATGAATCATGATCAACCCTTGATCAAATGATGAATTTTACTTCATATACTTGATGTTGGCAAAAAATCATGAAGTTTGACTTTGGTTTGACCACAGTTGACCTCAGTTTGACTTTTTAACTGCATTGACTGATTTTGACTTATCTGATCATCTGACTGAGCAAACCTTTGAGAAAAGTCTTGAAACTTGTCATGGGGGTTTTTAAACACATATAAGATGTTATGAAGCTCACTTGAAGTCTTGGAAATCCATTTAGCCTGATTAAAGTCAAAACCCTAGTTTTGGATGCACTGCTTAGGAGAATGCATTGTTTGAGGGAATTGTCAAATCTTCTGACTATTTGTGAACTTTGTGAACCTTGTGAACCTTGTGAACCTCTTAGTACACAAAGTCTTGTATTGTGAGGGCAAATTTTGGGGTGCAACAGCTGCCCCTGTTCAATTTTCTGAAACCTGAGGGGTTAGATTGGTATATTTGCCAGTCGTGACCTGGAAGGTTGAAGGGGATTGAACACAAAAGCCCAAAAATTTGCACTCACCGGTGCGTAGAGTGATACTGATGACTATTTGAATATGCTTGAGTGGGCTTAAAGATGCCACTTGGAGAAAGGCTCTTCAGATACATTTCTTGGAGGATAAAGCAGTCCAAAATATGAAGATATAATGATAACTTTCAAGAGGATAAAGCAGTCCTGAGGTAATAGTAAGCTTTCAGGAGGATAAAGCAGTCCTGAGAAATTGATAATATGTTTTCAGGAGGATGAAGCAATCCTGAGGTAGTGATGATAACTTTCAGGAGGATGAAGCAGTCCTGAGGTGATAATAAGCTTTCAGGAGGATGAAGCAGTCCTGATGTAGTAGAAGTTTTCAGGAGGATGAAGCAGTCCTGATGGATGATATGCTTTCAGGAGGATAAAGCGATCCTGAGGGAAGATAACTTTCAGGAGGATAAAGCAGTCCTGATAATCACGAGTCTGTTTGCTGGAGAATTAACCTGAAAACAAGGTAGCATTCTGTATAATAATATTAGCTTATGCATTATGTATGCGTGTATAATATGATGCACTTAAGTAATGTATTATGTATCTATGGATATGTATGTTATGGTATGATGTAAATGATGTATGTATGATATGATACTGCCGGAAGCGTCTGGATATTTTCGTATAACAACTGCTGGCCAGGGAAAATAAATCCCGATTCGTTGTTGAATAATATGAGGAACTCGTTCCCGCCTTGTTTGATAATATATTATACATAACCTTCCGTCTGCTGGGGATAGTAAGGTATATATAACATCCCGTCTGCTGGGGATAATAAGGTATATATAACATCCCGTCTTCGTTTGATAGTAGGGTAGATGTAACCTCCCGTCTTCGTTCGTCGTACTCTTATTGGAAAGTAAATTCCCAAATATCCGTATGAGGATAAAAGAGATGGATATAAATTCCAGGGGAGATGTGACTTTATGAAGATGGATTTATCCTACTGCGGATTTGTAGCTGTCTTGTAGAGATGAACCGGTGAAGCTTCGTGGAAATCCTTCCCTCGTTCGTCCTTAGTAAATACTATTACTGCATTTTCATGCATTTCTGGTAAACATCAATCATATTAAGCATACATGCATTTCTGGTAAACATCAATCATATTCAAAAGCATACATACATTCAAACACAACCAATGGACGTTTCGCTTATGTAAATAGGGTAAAAGTAAATCAGGATTCAAAAATGGAATTTTATTTATATCAAAAAGTGACCTATACATAGGTAGGTTTGTACAAGGAGATATAAACCCTAGTAAGAGGATTTTGTCATAAAGTTTTACAAAACAAAGAGAATCAGCTATGTGGGAAATGATCCTATTGAGTTTCAATTCTACTATTGCCATTATCTTCAAGTATCTCATCTTCTGCTGTTGAGAGGGAAACAATTGGATTGAGTTTTATCTGTTTGAGCTTGAGTAAGTAGCACAACTGGTTGTAGTTTCATGGGTGATCCAAACGAGACATAGTCATACGCTTTAATCCCTAACTTTTGCCTGGATTGCCCTTTCAGGTTTTCAATCCACCGGGATACCCTTTTTTGCCCAAGCCGCCTTTTCAGGTTTTCGACATGCTGGGTGTACATCTTTTTATATATATCCCTAATTTTTGCCCGAACCCTTTTGGTTCGCCGAGATGCCCTTATTTTTGCCTAGGCCAGTCAACCTAGCGGGTCTCTTTTCATGCATAGTATTTTTTAACTATGTCTGCGTTTACAGGCTGCGGGAAGTCTTCACCATCCATAGTAGTGAGTATCATAGCACCTCCTGAGAACACTGTCTTGACTACAAATGGTCCTTCATATGTTAGAGTCCACTTGCCCCTAGGATCACCCTGTGGTAATATGATACGCTTGATTACCAAGTCACCGGCCTGATATACCTTTGGTTTAACCTTCTTGTTAAAAGCTTTGATCATTCGTTTTTGGTACATCTGGCCATGACAAACTGCTGCTAACCTCTTCTCATCAATCAAATTTATCTGGTCAAGTCGAGTCTGAATCCACTCATCTTCATCCAAGCCTGCATCCTTCATAATTCTTAAGGAGGGAATCTGAACTTCAATGGGCAGAACTGCTTCCATACCATAGACTAAGGAGAATGGGGTTGCCCCTGTTGAAGTACGTATTGTAGTACGATAACCATGAAGAGCAAATGGTAACATCTCCTGCCAATCCTTATAAGTAACAGTCATCTTCTGTACAATCTTCTTAATGTTCTTATTAGCAGCTTCAACTGCCCCATTCATCTTTGGACGATACGGAGAAGAGTTGTGATGCTTAATCCTGAACTGCGTGCAGAGATCAGTAATCATAGTGTTGTTCAGATTAGAGCCATTGTCAGTAATAATCCTTTCAGGGATGCCATACCTACATATGAGATTATTCTTAATGAATCGAGCCACAACATTCTTGGTCACAGATGCAAATGAAGCTGCCTCTACCCACTTCGTAAAGTAATCAATAGCAACCAGGATGAAACGATGCCCATTGGAAGCAGTAGGCTTGATCTCACCAATCATATCAATGCCCCACATAGCAAAAGGCCAAGGAGCAGTCAACACATTCAATGGTGATGGAGGTACATGCACTTTATCAGCATAGATTTGACACTTATGACATGTTCTGGAGTGTTGATAGCAATCAGCTTCCATGGTGGACCAATAGTAACCTGCTCTCAATATCTTCTTTGCCATGGTATGTCCACTAGAATGAATGCCAAAGATCCCATCATGCATATCCTCCATAATCTCAGTTGCTTCTCTTTTATCCACACAACGAAGCAAAGTTGAATCATGATTGCGCTTGTACAAAATCCCATTACTCAAAAAGAACTTAGCAGAAAACCTTCTCAGAAACTTCCTATCTTTGACAGATGCCCCTTCAGGGAACTCCTGAGCTTCAAGATATCTTTTCACTTCATAGAACCAAGGTTTCTCCTCTGCCCCTTCAGTGTCAATCTCATTGCAGTATGCAGGCTTCTCAAATCTATAAATAGTAATCTTGGGGGCTTCATCATCCCAACTGATCTCAAACATGGATGCCATGGTGGCTAAGGCATCTGCTAACTGATTCTCTCTTCGTGGAATATGTCCAAAGGTAATCTCTTTAAAATGTGGGATCAAAGACAACACATGCTCTCTATAAGGAATGAGATTATCATGCTTGGTATCCCAATCTCCTTTGATTTGACTTACTACCAAGGCTGAATCTCCATACACATCTAGGGACTGAATCTTCATATCAATGGCAGCCTTGATACCCAGGATACATGCCTCATACTCAGCCATATTATTAGTACAATAGAAACAAAGTCTGGCAGTAATCGGGGTATGACAACCTTCAGGGGAACTAATCACAACACCAACACCATTACCAAGTGCATTAGAAGCACCATCAAAAACCATAGTCCATCGGGATCCTTGTTCAGGTCCGTCATATTGTCCAGGTTCTTTGGTAATAATCATAATGTCTTCATCAGGGAACTCAAAACTCATTGACTGGTAATCATCTACTGCTTGATGAGCCAAATGATCTGCCACAACACTTCCTTTAATGGCTTTCTGAGTAGTATACTGTATGTCATATTCTGTCAAAATCATTTGCCATCTTGCAATTCTTCCGGAGAGAGCAGGTTTCTCAAATATGTACTTAATTGGATCCATCTTTGAAATCAACAAGGTAGTATGAGTCAACATATACTGTCTTAGTCGGCGAGCATCCCATGCCAAAGCGCAGCAAGTTTTCTCGAGCAATGAGTATCTTGTTTCACAGTCGGTAAACTTTTTGCTAAGGTAGTATATTGCCTGCTCTTTTCGACCAGACTCGTCATGTTGCCCCAACACACACCCTATTGAGTTGTCTAACACTGTTAAGTACATAATCAAGGGTCTTCCATCAACTGGTGGCATCAAAATTGGAGGTTCTAGCAGATATCTCTTAATTTCATCAAAGGCAGTCTGGCACTCATCATTCCATTCCATCACCTGATCTTTCTTCAACAACTTGAAGATTGGCTCACAGATGGCAGTCAATTGGGAAATAAATCTTGCAATGTAATTCAATCGTCCCAAGAAACCTCTAACCTCCTTCTCAGTACGGGGAGCTGGCATCTCTCGTATAGCTTTTACTTTTGCGGGATCTACTTCAATACCTTTTCCACTGACTATGAAACCCAGGAGCTTACCAGACCTAACTCCAAAAGTACACTTGTTTGGGTTCAATCTCAACTTGTATTTCTTCAACCTCTCAAACAACTTATGCAGATGATCAAGATGTTGTTCTTCATTCTGAGATCTGGCTATCATATCATCCACATATACCTCTATCTCATGATGAATCATATCATGAAACAAAGCCACCATAGCACGCTGATATGTTGCCCCTGCATTATTCAAACCAAATGGCATCACCTTATAACAAAAAGTGCCCCACTGTGTAACAAACGTTGTCTTCTCCATATCTTCAGGAGCCATCTTGATTTGATTGTAACCAGAGAAACCATCCATAAAAGAGAATACCTTATGCTGAGCAGTGTTGTCTACCAGAACATCAATATGAGGAAGTGGGAAATCATCTTTGGGGCTAGCCTTGTTCAAATCTCTATAGTCCACACACATACGTACCTTACCATCTTTCTTAGGTACAGGCACCACATTTGCAACCCACTGAGGATAAGAAGTTACTGCTAAAAACCCTGCATTGAACTGTTTCATTACCTCTGCCTTGATCTTCTCTGACATTTCAGGACGCATACGACGCACCTTCTGCTTCTTTGGACGACAATCTTCTTTTACTGGTAAACGGTGAACCACAATGTCTGTATCTAACCCTGGCATATCTTCATAAGACCAAGCAAAGATTTCCACATAGTCACGTAACATTTGAACCAGTCTGCTCTTGACACTATCCTCTAAATCAGCCCCTATCTTGACCTCTTTCCTGTTTTCTTCAGTTCCCAGATTCACAACTTCGACTGGCTCTTCATGTGGCTGTATGGCTTTCTCTTCTTGTTGTAACAACCTAGCAAGCTCTACAGGTATTTCACAATCGTCCTCATTTCCGTCTTCAGTTTGATAGATCGGATTCTCGAAATTATAATTGGCAATAGTAGAACTGTTATCAACAGGATCCAGAGTGGATGAGGATCTGCATTTTAGTGATGTGGGTGTGTGTAAGAACACATAGCTGATAAAGCAAAAATAAAAGAAAAGAAAGACAAGGAACACAATATTTACTAAAACGAAACATCCACTGATTTTATTGAATGAAGTATGCAAATGAAATGACAGCCCGTAACAAGCACACCCTTGTGCCCCGGGTAAGGCACAAGGCTTGAGAGTTTTAATTGTTCAGAAATTACAAACTTAAAAAAGCAACAACACAATAATAGTATTTACTCCTGACTAAAGGAGATAGGAATAACATCTTCAACTTTCCAATTATTGAGTCCAGCACCCACAGTAGGAAAAATCCAAGCATCCAAGTTGTAGTCTTCATCATAGTCTCCCACAGCATTGATCTGATCTTTCATAACCCCTTGATTGGTGATACGAACAGCACGAGCACGACGAACAGCCTCATGGGACTCTGCAGTGAAACCCAAACCAAACTTGTCAGACTTGTATGGGATATCAGGAAGCTGACCCCAAATAGTACAACCACCTTCATCCACCACAGCTCTAGCATCTTTAAGGGAGGCCATTGCCATTGTTGGGGGTACTCTGGTGACCACAGGAACTTTCTTGGCAACCGGAGGAGCTACATAATCATTAACGATCCGAGGAACTACTTCAAATGTCTGACACGGAGTTTCAACGTATTCGCCTTCCACTTCCAGATACTTGAAGGTGTTTACATGGCTGACAAAATATTCTTCCTCTCCATAGACAGTAACAACCTTTCCTTCTACCGGATATCTCAGCTTCTGATGTAATGTATAGGTTACAGCACCTGCCCCATGGATCCAGGGACGACCAAGCAGACAAGAGTATGAAGGACGAATATCCATCACATAAAATGTAGCATTAAAAATCTGTGAACCAACTTTGATGGGCAAGTCAATCTCTCCATGTACCACTCTTCTAGAACCATCAAAAGTCTTCACCACTATACTACTGGGCTTCAGCACAGCATCTTCAGGGCTCAGCTTATTCAGGACTTCCTTGGGCAACACATTCAGAGAGGAACCATTGTCTATCAATACATGTGACAGGGTAGTGCCCCTGCATTCAATTGAAATATGCAGAGCCCTGTTGTGATCCCTCTTGGCAGGGGTTAAATCAGCATCAGAAAACCCTAACCCATTATCATAGGTCAGGTGGGCAACACAATTCTCAAACTGGTCAACAGAAATTGCATTGGGTACATGAGCAGTCTTCAGAAACTTGATCAAAGCTTTTGCATGAGCTTCAGAACATAACAACAAGGACAGCATAGAAATCTTTGAAGGAGTATGCCCCAACTGGTCAACAATGTCATAATCACTCTTGCGAATGATTTTCAATACTTCTTCCATCTGCTTAGAGAGATCATCAGCAGCTGGCACATCAGCAGATATTGGTTCAATAACAGGACCCTTGCCCCGAGCAACAGTGGTGGAGGTAGCAGCTGGAGTAACTGCATTCTTGGAAGTAATTGGAGGAGAGAAAACTCTTCCGCTTCGTGTGATCTTACTAGATCCAGCAATATTGTCAACATTAACAGGCATATCAGCTAAGGGTTCCTGCTTAACACCATGGATATAAACATCAGACCCATAATGCCAAGGCAAAACTTTATCAGATGTATACGGGATAGGACCAGGAGTAGTAATGACCAGAGGAGCCACTCTGGCTTCAGCAACAATCTTCACAGGGCCTTCAGCAGTAATCCTGATTGGACCTTGATGGGTGATTTTAATAGGTCCCTTTGAAGTGATTCTCACCGGCATTTTGTCAACCATGTCAACCTCTTCAGTCTTCTTACCTTTAGTAATATGCTCCACCATACTCTCCACAGAAGGTGGTCTCCTTTCAAACACTATGGTGTAATTATTCATGAGACGCTGAATTCCGTCCTTCAACCTCCAACAACAATCTGGATTATACTCACAATAGACACAATCTTCACGACAACCCGGAAAGAACCCAGCTTGCACTAACTTCTTCCTGATGACAGACAATGGTGTGGTCAACTCTGCAACTGAATGGATATGTAAATCTACATCAATGGCATTGACAGTCTTCTCGTGATTTGGCATTGGAGCAGTAATCACATTTGGAGTACCCGGAGGGTCAAACTCAATCTCTCCAGCCTCAATCATATCTTGAATTTTGTTTTTCAAGACCCAGCAGTTATTAGTATCATGTCCCTGACAGTTTGAATGATATGCACACCGTGCATTGGGATTGTACCTGGGAGAGGTAACATTAGGATTCTGGGGTGCCTCTTTCAGAGTGATAAGTTCAGCCTTCAACAAGTGCTGCAATGCCTGAGCCATGGACATGTTGATCTTAGTGAACTGCCTTCTAGCCCTCTGTTGGTTGCCCGGTGGCTGCTCTGTTGTTGTAGGAGTTGGATTTGAGATGTGAACTACACTCACAGACTGATGTCTTCTATTACGATCAGGTTGACCATAAACAGCATTTGACTCTTTCTTCCCAGTAGGAGGCTTCTTTGCAGCACCTGATGAAGAAGTACCCACCTGGATCTTGCCATTCTTTATACCATTTTCCACTCGCTCTCCTGTCATTATCAACTCAGTGAAGCCAGATGATGAGCTTCCAATGAGATGACTGTAATATGGACCATTCAGTGTACACATGAACATATCAACCAGCTCCCTGTCAGTCAAAGGGGGTTGTACTCTTCCAGCTAAGTCTCTCCACTTCTGAGCATACTCCTTAAAACTTTCTTTGGCACCCATAGACATGCTTTGCAGTTGCATGCGAGTGGGAGCTAAGTCAGCATTGTATTGATACTGCTTATAGAAAGCTTCAGCAAGATCATTCCACTCCCTGATGTTGACACTCTCCAATTGATAATACCACTCCAATTGAGCTCCAGATAAGCTCTCTTGGAAAAAAATGGATCCACAACTTTTTATCAGCAGTGTGGGGTTGGATTCTTCTGACATAAGACCTCAGATGCAGCTTGGGACAAGAGACCCCATCATAAACAACAAAGGTAGGAACCTTGAAACCAATGGGTATGACAATCCCCGATATCAGACTCAAATCTTCAAAATCCAGCCCAGAAGATTTCTGCAACTCCATAGCATCCATTCTATCCACCAGCATCTTGAATTTGTCTTCATTAGGATCATGGTAGTAATTAGCCTCAGAATCAGAGTCCCCCATTGTATGGTGGAGACTGCCTATCTCTTGCTCAGACTCTTCAGATTCATAGTCTTCAACCTGTTCTTTGGTCTTGACAGGATCTCTGAACCTTCTTCCCATGTTGATCAGGCCACCTGACCTTCTAGTCTTCTTAGTCTTCTTGGCCAGCAGTGTCTTCAATTCATCCTGTCCCTTGGACAAGTTCAGGATCAGCTCTTGGAACTGTGCATTTTGTGCCTGGAGATCCTTAACTGTTTGTTCAAGAGCCATTACTGAAATAAACAGCGAGAAGATGAGAAACCTGTGCACAAATAAACCTGTGATGCAATGATATGATGTATTAATGGTATGCAATGTTTTCAAGGACCGCAGGATTTAAATTTGCTTAGACAAATATGAAAGTAAACTTTTATTAGTAATAACTTTGTTTTGCCTCTTGGGCTTAAAAAAATGAAATGTACAAGAGATGGGGTTTTAAGTCTCCCATGGACGCTTCCTCTTTGTGTTGAGGTATGAATTGAGATTCCTCTCCTCGTGAAGTTGTTTGGTTAACTCCAAGATTCTTTCTTGACTTACTTTGTAATGAGTCTCTTACAAAGTTGGTCCTGATAGTATTCCTACGAGCAGAAACTATGACCTGCAACAAAGAACAAAGGTAAATCCTTTGGTCCTTGAAATGGTTAGGGAAAATGCTATGCTTATGATGCATGATGATGTCATGATGTTATGCTCAATCACAAACATGTGGCACACACAAACAAGTCACACCATAGCCCTAGGTTTAAAGGCTTGCGTGAGGTTCAAAGGTAAGTACCCTCCCCTGAAGTTAGTTGGTTCATCCTGTCCTACAAAAGTAACCATGTTCTAAGGGATCTCAATATCATTGATCCTTCACAAGGGTGGTTGTTCAGTAGGCAACTTACTTGCCAACCAAAACCCTCCAAGTTTAGAATCTCAATGAGCGTAGCATCGAGTATCAACCAACTTCAGTCTGCACCAAAGCCGGTTATCTCCCTACTTTTCTAAGGGCCAAGATGGGATGACTAGGGTTCTAAAAGTTAGTTAGTGCATTGACAACGTATGGCAGCCTCATATTATCCTCAACTTGACTTAAGGAACATAAGCACCAACCAAGAAGTCACACTAACTATGGCCAGCAGATCAACCATATCGGTATACGCCGTACAGTTTCCTTGGTCTATTGCCATTTACCTAAGGTACACTGGATCCGGGTTAGGATCTTTCACATATAAGAGCACCCAACAGATAAGTATAAAGCAAACAAGGCAAACAATTTTAAAGTGATCTAATTCCTAAGGGTACCCCTCTTTTATTAATTCCCCAGCAGAGTCGCCAGTTCTGTAACACGGTGGGAGAACTGACTTTAGTTATGTTGCGGATAGCAAGAGTCGCCACCGACTTTTATTTTATCCAAAGGAAAGGCATAAAAGAACAGGAAAGACCTTTTTAAAAGATTTTTGGGTCCGGGGGGTAGGTTATGTAAAGGGAAGGTGTTAGCACCCTTTACATCCATGGTTATCCATGGGCTCTTAGTTACTTAGCTCACTTTAAAATGTTTTTGAAATGTGAAGTGTGTGAATAAAAATTTTCTTAAGAGTTTCATAATGATCCATGTACGGATGCGTAAAAATCTTTGTTTTAAAAATTGTTTGAAATGTATGAAGTGTTTGAAATGTTTTTTAGAAAAGTGAGCAAGTATCTAAGAGGAACCTACCCTAAGTTTAAGTCTTTTCTGTTCTTGAATCCTTTAAATGGTAAGACTATCCCTATTATTAAGGAATAGGTAGTCATTACCTTGGATGTGATAGACAAGTGAAGGGACAACTATTATTTAGGCAAATGTAAGGTGTATAAGCAATTCGAAGGGACTTATCATCTTTATTTGAAAGGGACAAGATCATTACGAAGGCAACCACGACGGGACTTGATCTTATAATTCTTTAAAGGGACAAGATGATGTTAATGAGAGAAGGGACTTTGCTTTATACACCTTACTTGACCTTTTTTGTTTAGGCAACATGAGAGGTAACCCTTAAGAAGTGAGATGGCGATCAAAGATCGACTTACGTGTGTGCGTGTACAAATTCAAATATTTATCTTATAATTAGTGATCTAAATTAATTTTAAAGCAAACATGTTATCACTCCCTATTTTACTAACCATAGCATGAAAATTAAATAATTTAAATATTTACAAAAAATTACATCCAGGAGCATTTACATAATAATAATAAGCAATTAAAAATAAATAGCAAGAATAAATAAATAAGTAAAATATAAATAATAAGCAAAATAAATAAATAAGCAATAATAAATATAATAGGGGTTAGTAATAATAATAATTAAAATAAATAAGGTTAGTGAAATCATAATAATAAGCATAATTGAAAAATAAACGGATTAGTAATAAGCATGATTAGTAATAATAATAATGAAAATAAAATTTTAATGGCTTAATAGAAAAATAAGAACAATTATATTAATTAATCATAAAAATTTAAAATTATAAACAAATTAAATAAATTATGGACATATTATGAGAAATTATTAAATTTACAATTTTAGAAGTTATTTACATATATAATTAATTATAAACAATTAGAATATTTTTATATAAACATGGGATTTAATTATAATTTAATCATATTAAATAAAATATATATACATAATAATTATATTTACAAAATTTAATTATATTAAATATTATATTTACAAAAATTAGAAAATAACATTAGGTTTTTAATAATTGTTTAGAGAAAAATAAATTAGGGTTTGTAAAATATTAGGTTTTATTTAGAAAAATATTTTAGAGTTTATAATCTAATATACAAAATTATTTTAGTGAATATATATATATTATAATTTAAATACATAATAAAAAATATAATTTTTGAATTAAGAAAAAGAATTTTAGAATTTGAAGAACATTGAATATATATACAACATTATTTAATTATATTTATATATATATGATTTTTAATAATTAAACAAAATTGATTAAACAAATAAAAAATAGAAAAAAACACAAAAAGAGAGAAACTTACCTGGCTGGGATTTGAACCCAGGAAGCTTTGTTTACCAGCAGCAAAACCCACCACCAAGCCACCACACGCGCAGGCAATAAGCAAGGGAATAGAATTGGTTTTATTCCTTGTCATGAAAAATCCAGAAAAATAAAAGAAAGCAAAAGGCCTGGGGGAGAATCGACCCCAGGACCTCTCAAACAAACACAAGTATACATTGCCAATCCTGCTGGGTGAGCGCGTCTGCTAATGATGTGGCAAGAAATCATAATATATTAAGTCTCATATTTAACCTGAAAAATAGAAAAAATTTGTACAAGACCTGGATTCGAACACAGGCCATCACGCAATACACAAACCAGCCTTACCACTGAGACAAGCTGCACGCTTGTGATAATAAACCAGCATTAAAACATAAAATATTTTAAATAAAATTTGAATTTTCCAGGACGCGCCAACAGCCTTCGTCTTCAACCTTGAATTCGCAGGTTTTCCTGCGAAATTACCTAGGGAAATACCTGCGAATTTTCCTGTGGACACAAACCTGCGAATTTCAAATAATGGCAAGACAGTACAATTTCTACAAATTGATCAATGAAACATGATCCTCACAGTCCATACAATCACATTATGTCATTCAAATTCATTTAAATTCAGTAAATCGTAAAACCCTAAATTCAAAGGTGAAACCCTAACAATGGCCGTTTGTGATTTAGGTCACGAAGCTCCAATGTTTTTGTCCAGAAACATTCTACACCACATTACAAACATGATTAGCCAAACAAAATTCAATATAATGCAGTGAATTAATGAAATCGAAAATTTGATATTCAAGAACAAGCAAGGTTCGGTTTGTGCATTATGGCATGGTTTTGATGCATATGAGTATTGGTTTTGCTTCAAGAAGGTCCAAGGAGCATTTCTATGTTCTTATTTTACCTTCAAACACCTTGTATCAATGAATCCGAATGTGAGTTTTGAGAGGTTTTTTGTGAGATGCAAACTTACACTTGGGGCAGTCCAAATTCGTGGCTTGTTAGGGTAATGTGTTAAGTACTTATAGGTGAGTGAATTAGGTCAGAAAAATCAAGTCATTGTGTGGAGAATTTGATATGAAAAGATTCAAAATGATCATGCCTTAAAAATCAAATATTCATGCATAAACCCTTGCTATTTTTGGCTAATCCTCATGATTTCTTTCCTCTTCAATTCAAATCAAATTTATGATTTTCTAGAAGCTTAATCCAAATCAAATCTTACATTTTCATATTTTATTTTTATTTAAAATGATTTTTAATGAATTAAATCAGAATAAATAAAAATAAAATAATAAAAAATCTGATTTTTAATGGTTTGGGTCATGCATGAAGTCATTGTATGGGTTGGGTCATTATTTGGCAAGCCCATTTGGAAAAAATTTGTTTTAGACCTCCTTTTTCATCATAAACCAACTCAAAATTTCCCAACTTTGCAAGGGCACATATCCTTCAATTTTAATGCTATGAGGGTGTTCTTGGACATTTTGTAAAGCTTGAAGAGTCCTCTAAACAACCCCACTTGTTTCATGTCCATATCATTTACCAATCTCAAGTTATGCCCTTTTGAAGCTGTTGACTTTTTGTTGACTTTCAAAAGGACCTATAATGTCTTAGCTCATACCTTCCAAATGAAGCATTTTTGGGCTTGGCTTGTGAGACACAAAGTTGTAGAGAAATCAATTTCCTTCAAAATGAGCTTTGAGTGGAGTCTTGGTGATGAAGTATGTGAAAGTTATGGCTGGTCAAAGTTCAATTGACTTTTACTGAGGAAACCCTAATTTAGAAACTCCTGATTCTTGATGATCTGGAATCTCCTTGATGAATCATGATCAACCCTTGATCAAATGATGAATTTTACTTCATATACTTGATGTTGGCAAAAAATCATGAAGTTTGACTTTGGTTTGACCACAGTTGACCTCAGTTTGACTTTTTAACTACATTGACTGATTTTGACTTATCTGATCATCTGACTGAGCAAACCTTTGAGAAAAGTCTTGAAACTTGTCATGGGGGTTTTTAAACACATATAAGATGTTATGAAGCTCACTTGAAGTCTTGGAAATCCATTTATCCTGATTAAAGTCAAAACCCTAGTTTTGGATGCACTGCTTAGGAGAATGCATTGTTTGAGGGAATTGTCAAATCTTCTGACTATTTGTGAACTTTGTGAACCTTGTGAACCTTGTGAACCTCTTAGTACACAAAGTCTTGTATTGTGAGGGCAAATTTTGGGGTGCAACAGCTAGGACATGTTATACCAGAACCCTATGGCTAGTTTGTTTTTGTGTTTTGATGTGTTTTGTGAGTGTGATTTAATTCACACGTTTTCATTATCCATAGAGGGATATGTTAGGAACTTCTGTTTTTACAAATTTCAGTGATTTTCTTATAAAAAAATGGTCATTGAGCCTTTTTAGGAAAGTTTGTATTTGTTCCTATTTTTGTTCAGATAATCTAGCTAATCATTGGAAGCGGATTCCTGATGTTTCCGCATTTTAGGAAGCCCAAGCCCATAAGGACAGAAGGCTATATAAAGAGTGAAGCTAAACCTAAAGAACACAGATTATATATTGTAGAGTTTTGGGAAAATTAGAGGGTTTAGTGTTTTTGCTTGCATGCTACTCTTGTATCAAGTTTGATGCATTGAGTTAACTGATTATTCATTGTTCACTCTAAACTCTTAAGCAAGAGTGTATTGTTCTTGGTTGAAGCTTTTAAGCAAAACCAAGTATTATTTTGGAAGTATGATCTTCTTTTTGTTTGTTGTTTTTACATTCTGTGGGATTGGTAGTGTTTGATATCAATGAGGTGATTAGGAGTGAGAGAGGTTCTCATATCTAGGAGGTTTCTAGGAAGAAGTTTCATTGGGTAGGGATTAAGTGAGAAGTTGTAAAGTGAGTTTGTTTAGCTTTGAATTGATATTATTAATAGTAGATTTCCTTCTTGGCTTGGTAGCCCCCAAACGTATGCGAGTTGCACCGAACTGGGTTAAAAATTGATTGTGTTTTTTAAATTGTTACAATTTATTATATGCACAATCATTTTGTTTGTTTTTTGTTAGTGAGTGTTATAACATCTGTTGTACAGTGTGTGGTGTTAAGACATATGTCTTGACATCTGGTATTTGCGTGGCAGAACTTCACATAGTGAAACTTAAGTGTCTTGTATTACTCTCATTTGGTTTTATTTACATGTTAAAGAATTTTTTTTCTTAACTATTTAACCTTCTTTAATGCATACCCTATCAATTAGAGGATGCCCTTACACATTTGAAATTTGAATTATTTTATTGATTTTCTATGTATTACATCTTATTTATAATAAAAAGTTGATTTTTTTAGATTCATTGAATGACCAATATATCTTAACTATAATACAATTCAAATACGTTGATTGATTATTCAATGGATCTAAATTGTTAACTTTCTCTTAAAAATAGGATCAAATTAAGTATTTATCATTTTGACCACTTTAAATATATCCTTTTATACCTTGGCCCATAAGTCCATAAATTTGAAACTAACATTGAAAAAGATATTAACCTTTTAAAGAAAACATAATTAATAGTTTTGATCATTCATGCGATCAGAATCTGTAGTGGCTTTGGACACTGACGTGGATGATGAGGGGCATGCTCGGCGTTGAGGAGAGATGGGGGTGTACTTGCAAGGTACTCCGATGTAATAGTGAGAATGGGCAAAAAAGTATGCAAGTACTAGTAAAACAGTTAAAGGAGTGAATATTTGATACCTGACTCTATCGAATGAGAGGGTTTATAAAGAGCCCTCAGCGTTTGGCTATTTTTCCCTATTTTGGGCCTAGATCGAGGATCCCCTGAAAATAGGTAACTATCAGAACTAGTAGTTGGAATGGGCCTGCGTGGTTGGATGGGTGCGTCGAGTAAAGGATAATCCGAGCAGGAGCGATTCCCCAGCCGAGTTTGGGCGACTTCCCCGGATTACGGGCGAAGGTCTAGAATGAGCAGAGGAAACCGACCACTGGCAAGCGTGGTCGACAAATCCTCCTCAACTGAGGGGCATAAAGCCAGTGGGTCCCTTTGATATTGGGTTATTGGGCCGTCCTGAAAGCAAGAGTGGATTGGGCCCTGCCTAGTCATTAGGCCAGTCCAAAACAGGAGCCCCCCAAGTCGTAGCTTATGGTCGTAGAAGTTATGGCTTAAGGGTGGCCAGCTACGTACGGGGTGAAATTGGGACTTGTGAAATTCTCTTATCACTTGCTCGGTATGTAAGAGCTCGAGTGTACCTGGGCATTAAAATGTGGTCTACGGAAGAGGATCTCAATAGTTGTGCTGAGAAGTCATGTCACGCCTGTGCATTTAAGCATAATGATGGCTATTCTATGACTGTCCCTAGGCAATGAGTGCGTCGTCCATAAGTTATAAGACACATGTGCTCGCACACGTGTTGAAGGAGATTATAAATAGGGCGTTGGGAATCAGTTTTATACTTTTCATTCATCGTCTTTCTGCTCAACAAAGATAAGTCCCTGAGCTTCGTCGTAAACCACTGTCTGTCGCCGTTGCCAACGAGGACAGTCGAACGACCACAACCTTCTCTTCTAAAAACCTGTCAGTTTCTTCATTTATCTATCTATTCTTACTTTTAATTCTGGTTGGATATGTAGATGCATGCAATTAGGATAGATTTTAGGATCAATAGAACCCATAAGTTAGACTGTTAGGGATTTTTGATATGGCGTCCCCGTTTCTGTATGGTGGTTGATGTGTGGTGTTCCGTCGTCGTTGCGATAATTAGGGCTTTTAGAAATGTTCCATGTAGCTTTATATAGCGGCTCCGGTTGAGCTTCAACCAGAGTTATGGGCTTCAGCGCAGAGTCATCTGCATTTTATGCGGACCGATAATTTGATATCGCCGAGTTTCCCCCTCCTCGTGTAAGTACCTGTCCGTTATAACGGGCGTAAATTATTTTGAATAAGGGCTTAGGTCGAGGGCAGCGTCCTCGTTCCTCTGCACGCCCTTTCACTTGATTAGCGGTGGAAAGGTGGATTTGATTTAACTCATCGAATTCACGTTTACTTTCGCTGATTTTTAGGTGCATAGATGTTTACAGACAAACCAACCCATGTGGATGTGGAGGACTTTCTGACGATACAACTTCGTCCCCTAACCACTCCGATGAAACAACGTCAGGAGAAACTGCTTCTGTTTCAAGTGATTCCGAGGAAACCACCTCAGATCCTACTGAAAATAATAACCCTGAAGAGAATGATGATGATCAAGATATTCCTGTCGGAGAATGGGCTTCTGAGGAGCCGCTAACTATCCAGTCGATATACTTCAAGCCCTAGAAGGTCCGGATCCGGTGATCGGGGATCCCGAAGATTGGCTCATCAGTTATCCCGATAAGGAGGATCGTATTTACTCGTTCTACGGTCCCAATAGGTTCCCCATGTATGACATCTTTTTCAAGGAACTCAGATTCAGGCTCCCATTCTCGGATTTTCAGATCTCCGTGTTCGTTCACTTAGAGCTTTCGCCGTCGCAACTGTATCTGAACTCGTTTGCTTTCTTGAGAGCCTTCGAGCTGACTTGTGGATATCTGAAGATTGGAGCGACCCTGTAATACCCCGTATTTAATTAAACGCCCTGGATAATATTAATTAGGATTAATTAAGTATTATCTGACTCTGAGATATATTCTGAATATTCTCAAATTGGAACCGTTAGTATACTAACTATCGTGTATTTGTATGATATACATTGTTTGTTTTTTAAGAGAAAGAGAAACAAGTTATGTATTATAAAAAGAAAAGAAAGGAAAGAAAGTTGGTAAGAAAAAGAAAAGAGAAAGAAAGGGATAAGAGAAGAGAAGAAGAGGAAGAAACCCTAAGAGAGGAAAATGCTCGGATCATCGCCATTTCTTCGTCAAATCTTCATCTTCACCAACCTCCTCGTCGATTGCAAGGTGGGTTCTTAGTTAGAAACTATTCTTTTGAGTTTTGGTAGAGATATTGAGTTTTAGGGTTTTGTAGCAATCTTGGAATTGAAAGATTAAACGGTTAAAACTCGATTAAAACTCGACTAAAACACCCACACTATGAATATAAACATGTTTGATTATGTTTTGCTGGAATTGTTGATGTTTTGAATGGTTTTAGCATGGAGAAGGGATTTTCCCGTAAGCTGGAATTTCTTGGACTGGTATAGCTCGCTCAGAGAGCTGTCCCTCGCTCAGCGAGAGTTCCAGGAAGATTTTCGCTCAGCGAGACCTGTAAGTTGAGTCTTTGGTGTTTAATTCATAAGTTGTGATCCGTCGGTCCGATTATTGCGTTCCGCATATCGTTGTAAAGCTGAAAACATTTGCTAACTAATAAAGCCGAAACATGTTAATTATACCTGACTTTTACCCGACTTTTCCGACAAACCGTAATTATGTAAAATTGAGGAATTTGGGTATTAGCCTTTGAGGCTCGATTGAGAATTGAGGCATGAGATCATTGTGAGAATCGAACGGAAGAAAAGACAATGAGTTTATGGTGAGGATTGTTTAATAGTAATGATTAAACTATAAGAGTTAGAGTTATATATATGAAACTATATGATTAAAAGCATCAATTGGAGAAGAGTGAGGAAAACCTTATCTTGAACCTATAGTGTGGCCTAGTTTGTAACTCGACTTGTTAGATGAAGTAACTCATGTGAATGGCTAGGTTCACCCTAGATTGTATGAACCACTAGCGTGCTATACATTAGATCCTCCATAATAGTCTTGTGTAAGTCTTGAGGTGGGTAATGTTGAGTCCCATGTGAAGCATCCGTAAGGACTAGAGGGGTGTATTGCACGGGTCCTCCGTAAAGTCTTGAGTAAGTCTTGAGGTGGGTAATGTTTAGTCCTACGAGAAGCATCCGTAAGGGCTTGAGGTACCGCTTAGGTGTTGTGGTTTATGGTTGTTCCTATGTATTGCGTACGAATCCTCCGTAAGGTCTTGAGTAAGCCTTGAGGTGGGTAATGTTGAGTCCCACGTGAAGCCTCCGTAAGGACTTGAGGTGTGTATGTTACGAATCCTCCGTAAGGCCTTGAGTAAGTCTTGAGGTGGGTTATTCTGAGTCCCACGGGAAGCATCCGTAAGGGTTTGAGGTGAGTACTACACTGGTTTACACGGGAAGTCTTGAGTAAGTCTCTTTGTGGTTACTTTGTGTTCCACAAGAGCATCCGTAAGGACTTGTGGAACCTGTTATTTTGACGTGAGTGTTGAATCGAGATATGTAGGCATCAAATCCTCCGTAAGGTCTTGGATAAATCTTGAGATGGGTTGTTCTTAGTCCCATGCGAAGTACCCGTAAGGACCTGAGGTGAGAGCTACATTATCTATGCGACGATCTTGAGTAAGTCTCTTTGTGGTTACTTTGTGTTTCGCAAGAGCATCCGTAAGGATCGAAGAGAGTGTTATGTCGAATCCTCCGTAAGGTCTTGAGTAAGTCTTGAGGTGGGTATTACATTGAGTCCCACGGGAAGCCTCCGTAAGGACTTGAGGTAGATGTTTCATTCTCTATATCTATTGTGGTAGTACATGTGGACTTTAGTTCCACTTGGTTCCGTTTCGTGAGTGAGGAAACGGTGAGTATTTGAGATTCTAGGAATCGAACCTTTTAGAGCCGAGGGAACTCTAAGATAGGGAACCCACTGAGATGTTGTTATCTCACCCCACTATTGTTGTTGCTTTTCAGGTTCCTTTTTGCAGGTTTGATTTAAAAGTGGAGCTATGCTCGGGATGTTTCAAGTGATGCTTAGTTTAGTCTTCTGTTGTGTATTTCCTTATCTTTGTACAATAATGGATATTGTATTGTTCTTAGATTTTATTTCAGTATGATTTCCATGTCTTGTGCCACAGTTTTTATTGTTTTTAGAATTGGACAAGAATGCGAATCATACTAGTAGGAATTTATGATGGTGTTAGTACCAAAAATTAACTCTGTATGATATTATTCTAGATATATATATTATATGGGTGTTAAACCCTCCCCATTTTCTTCCACGTCTTTCATCTTCATATGCAGGTCATTCAGGGGAGATATGGCTGGGTCTCCCTCAAACAGAAAAGAAAGATTTTCAAAACCTACTCTGAGTCGATCAGAGATTTTAAGGATCGATATTATCTGGTTGAACCGATCTTAGATCGTGCTTAGGATTCTGTGAAATTCTGGGGGTGGACACTGACAACAAAGGGAGAGTTGTGCTTGACAGACAGGGAAAGGAGGTGCCATGTCTCATGCTGAAGTTTCATTTTTCATGGTGTTGCTCCCCGGATTTCCATCCTGGTACAAACGCGAAAGTGGCGCGGAAAAGAATAGAGTCGCCAGCCAGGAATTTTTATCCATGAGAAAGGGAATGGTAATGCTGCACAAACCAGAAGAAAGAAGAGGAAGGACACAGGTCATGCGGACCAAAGAGACTGAGTTCGGGAGTCGGTTACGACCTGGGAAGGTATTAGCACCCTGATCGTCCGCCGTACCCGACGGGATCCACGCTTGCAAAGAGAACTATTTCAAAGGGTGAGGGTATGAAAACTGCAGCAAAGAAATGAAAATGAAAAGAAACTGGAACTGGAAAAGAAATGAATAAGGGAACAAAGAGAAAAATGTAGGGAAAATAAAGATTGTGCTCGAACGGGCCCTACCCCGCTGCCTACGTACCTCATCAGGATAATGAGGATCAAAGACGCCGTAGTTCCCCTAACTAGGGGTACTAAAAGGAAATTGCTTGTGAATTAAGGCTTGAACTGCCTATGTCATTGCTCAGGTGTTGCAGACTCGGACGACGAGTGCGTAACCGTCTTGCAAAATGACAAGTAGGAGCAAGTTCGCGTACGGAGCGAAGGAGATGAGAAAATAATTTCCAAAGGAAAGACGCTTATTGTTTGTTTGTGCTTTTTATGAAGCTTTTATGAGTGTGTCACAAGGAAGTGAACTCAAGCTCTTCTCCATGGAATGTGCACCTGTCACTACATTCCAAGATGGAATAATAGAACAAGCATACTCAAGTAAGGAGAAGATCCCCAAAACTTGAACCCACAAATTAGGGCTTAGGCTCACTAACTTATTTACTTATTAAGTGTTTTTGGTATTTACAGATGAAGAAGTGTTTTTTATGCTTTTCTTTTATGAAGAAGATACCTTGATCAGACTTGTGCATCACAAGGTAAACTTGTATTATCCCAAGATGGGAAGACTACAAGCATACCTCATGGGATAAAGCTATGGATCAAGACATCACTTCAAACTTATTAAGTGTTTTTTAGAGTTATGAGATGAGAAGAGAAGAAGAACCAAAAGGATCACAAAGGCAAAATTCTAAAGGGGGACTAAAATAATCCTAAGTGTTAACATGCATGGATGTCCTAAGGGTTAGTGAGGTTTCTATCCTAATGAAGAAGGAAAGAAGAAGAGAAGAAGAAGATAGAAGAAGGGATGAGTGAGGCCTAAGCCCAAAAAAAGAGTTAGTGCACATAAACGTAAGAGGAGAAGATGAGATTTGGAGATGTGGAACTCAATTCCTACACCTCACACTTACCAAGCCCCTGCAAGGTTAGTAAAGCATACAAGTGAAACACAATGAGAAATTTAACATGATAACATCACACAATCAGAAGTGAAATGGTATAAACATATGCACAATGCAGATGCAACTCAAAGAAATGAGGAGAAGAAGTATGCAAGCTAAAGATGCAACATGAACACATATGAAGACAAATGCACACTTATGAAAGATGCAAAGCACAATGCACAAGATATGAACACAATTCTCACAACCAGAACTAAAACAAGATGAAGAAAGGCTTAAGAAGCCAACAAGATGAAGAGAATGGCCACACAAGACCAAACAATACCAAAATGGAAGTAAAAGAAACAATAAGATGAAAAGAAAGCACTTAAGGAAACAAATGACTTAAAGAAGAAGCAAACACAAAAATTCAGAAGACACAAACCCTATCCTAGGACCAGGAAGGTACCCATACCCCAAAGGAACCCCAAATGAGAAGAAGAAGTTGGCACAAGTTCCCTTCTTGGCTTATAAGAGACCAAAAGGTTCAAAGGAAGCAAAATGGGACAAGGTTCAAGATAAAATCCACAACAAATCAACCAATCATCTAAAAATTCCACAACTGAAACCAAATGATCTTCAAACATGTTATATCAATTAGCCAAAAGGATTTGAAAAGATTCAGAAGTAAACTAGGTTTAATGGAAGCAAGAACACAAGTGAGGGTTACAAACTTACATCACAAGTCACAGGATCAAAACTCAAGAAATATGTTTCTAAAAATCCATAGAAAAATCACATGAAAATTTCAATGTCTTAGGAATCCAAAGCAAAAAGAATGGGATCAAAACTCAAAATATTGAAGAGTATGGAAAATGAACAAGGAAGAGTGGTCAAGATGAACTTAAAAAGAAGTTATGTGAAATGAGGAATTAATTAAGACACGTGGACAAGGAAATAAAATAAAATAAAAATATGAAAAAATAATAGAGACTCAAAATAAGAATCATGATTTTTTTGGGATTTTTTAAGTGAAGGGAAGTATTTTTAATAAATTGAAATGGAAACTGAATAAAAGAAATAAAAACAATGGAAAAAGAGATTAAAAGAATTGGGAAGGGGTGTGATAAGTAAGGGTTTGCACTGAAATTAGCTGGGCCTAAGTTGGGGTGGGGTGCGAATATCACTGGTTAGCCCATTACTGGCGCATGTACATGGTGTGTTATGGTGTGAATTTTGTGGAATTAACTGGAAAAAAAGGGAAACAATGGATTGATCCAGCGGCTGGGATTGAGAACCTCATTAATTGAGGTGGCAACATGCTGTGTTATGATTGGCAAGCGCACCAAAGTTATTGTAGGCTGTATCACACGCATCATTAAAATGAAACAAAAGAAAACATAAGGTGACGGAAGGAAATCTAGGGCAACGTGGCACAAGGATGGACGCTGGATGAGGGATCTTACGGCTGATACTTCATCTTCTTCGTAGAAACCCTAGGAAGAACACCAACAATTTTCCGGTGACCGGAGCTAGGGCTCCGGCTCCGGAATCCATGACAGAGCTATAAACAACCAAAATAATGAATCAAATACTCTAAATCTACTAATTCAACATCACTGAATTCAAATATAACATCAAAAAAAGCTAAAACTCAAAGGATTGGACGGATCGAAGAAAAACATAATGCACCATGAAACTTTGAACTCAAATAACTTATGCTATGATGCACCATTTTCATATCCAAAAATTGCAGAATCATTAGTGAAGATCAAATAACACAAAGCAACAATTTAATTCCATTTTTAGATCATGAGATTTCATGTCATACCTGAGTTGGAGATCTTGATATAGTGAGCTAGAAAACCAAGCAATGTGTGCAAATCACTCCTCTTACTCCTTAGATGCAAAATAAATGCATATAAGGTCTTGAAACAGGTTGGATCTAAAGTTTCAGAGCAAGTTGCTTCTCAATGGCACCTTTTTATTTCTGTGTCTTAAGCTCAAATGAATGGTTGAATCTTGATCTATGGCATTCACTGATCAAGAATGTGGAAGAAGTTTGTGAAGAATATGAGAGAATGAAGAGATATGTGAGAAAATGCAAAGTTGCATGAAGTTTGAGAGTGAGAGAATGAGAGAGATCTGAGACTTGCTAAACCCTAATTGTTCTTGTTATGACCTCACAAGGCAATGCTGAAAGTGTGAAAAAGAATGCACGAATGAATCATGAGAAAAGTGTGAAGTTGCATAATTTGCACTTTGTGAGATAAGCATGCTATGCTCATGCTCTCTTGGGCCTCTCAGCACATGGGCAATTCATTTCCCACCCTTGATTCAAATCCAATCACTCCTGGCCTTTAGATTCAAGCATCACACTTGTTTCATGACTTTTGCCAATTTTGCACTTTTTGAGTGATTTTCTTGTTGTGCACGAAAATGGACAATTCTTTGGAGCAAATTGGTCATAATACAATGCATTTTGAATTTGAAACACAATTGGGCCAGTACCAAGTCACACAATTAAGATTTGAAGCCTTTTGCATTTGGTGGCAAACTTGAAAAGTGAAATTTGCCCTAGAATGAAGGAATTTTCGAAGGACCTCTAGAAAAATCTACACATCCTATGAAACTGTACTTGTACTTTTTGAAAATGGGAGCCCTTACTCTTCAACTTTCATGTTTGACTTTGGTCCATTTGAAGAATTTTTGATCATGTTAAGGCCATTTGAAAATTAGGGCAAAAGTTGCCAAATTTGGAAAATTTCATAAACCAACTTTGTACCATTTTTGCAAAACCCTTCAAATCTCCATGATTCTTGAACTTTAGGCATTCCAAAGCTCTTATAACATTTCAAGGACCCCTCTTGGCCAAAAAATTTGGGTTAGACCCCTTGAAATTGCACAGTTGACTTTTAAAGGGCACTGTTGACTTTTTCCTTCATCTGCAAGCAACTGAGGCATTGACTGACTTCCACATGGAATTTTCTCATGAAAATTGACACCTAGGATCCTCTTAACATGTATAAGACTTTGCCCAAATGAAATGGCCAAAGTTGTGAGATCTTGGTGCTTGAATCACAAACCCTAATTTGGGTGCCTTGTACAGGAGCTTTGCCTTGTCCTGAGATCTCTGATGATCATGCAATCTTCTGAGCTTTTGCCAATGGACTTGATCTTGTAAATGGAGTGTAGACTCACCATAAGACTTGTACAAACTCATTGGGACCCTTCGCATGGCTTGAAATGCTTCAAGGACCTCCATAGATGACCATATGCTTGATGCTAGAGCATGAGGGATGTTATGCTTCATCTTTCCATGATATGATGCTAAGAAAATGATATGAGTATGATGAATATGATTTGGTATGATGCTTAAAATGAAGAGGGCAAATTTGGGGTGTTACACATGGTCGTGCGACCATTTCACGCATGGCACGGACAAATACTTGGCCATTGCGTCTGAGTTGAGTGACAAGGATCAGACCAACTACGATGCCCTGATGAAATATGTTTCCAGAATTACTATGACCGTGCATGTGGACGAGTCATGCGCTTTTGGATAAGGACGGGGGCGCGAAAGTGACCCCTCGGTTTATAGAATTTTCCAAGCTCCTTGTTTGTGATACAGACGAGGACATTACATCCTATCTTGGCAGCCTTTAGAGTTATTTGTTTGTGTTGAATTTATGCTTGTATACTCTTTATGCTCTAACCGGTTTCTTTCTGTCTTTTTCATATTCAGTGGTGGAATTGCAGGACAAAGTGATGGTGAACGCTGCCAAAAGAAAAGGAGCCAAAAAATTGAAGCAAACTAGACTAAACGACCACTTGGTAGCAATATGCATGGGTTCGGGCAACTCCTCCCCAGCTCCCCAAATTTCTCTAGGCACTACCACTAGAATGGGAAAACGACCGCAGGGCGACGATGTCATAAACTTGATGCCCCCCAAGTCTTCGTTTGAGCTCCCAACCTATTTCTTGAAATATACATTCTTCGAGGAGGTCTCGCTGCAGGTCCACCGGGCAAAAACACTGAAGTTGGAAGAGCTTAGTCAACCAGACATGCGACTGTGTTTGACTCGAGATGTGAGCTCAGTGATGAGGGTTTTAGGGATGGCCTCTATGTATGTAGAGGATACCACTACTCAGGAGCAAGAGATCCAGAGGTTGAAGCTTCTCTTGTCTGCTTCTGAGGATAAGAACAATAAAGCCTCAGAGTCATTGAAGGGAGCCCTAAAGAAGAATAAGGAGCTGACAGAGTCTCTGGCCGTTGCTAATTCAGAGAGGGAAACAACCAAGGACGAAGTTGATCGTCTCAAGGCTGCAATGGCTCCTTCTGAGGATGACCCTGAGGACCTGAAATCGCTAGTGAACCGGGGTGAGCTGATCGTGAAGATCGGGCAGGGGGAGAGGACCTCAAGGAGATAGCGGGCGTAACATTCAAGAACACAGAGGATCAACTAAAGATTGTTAATCTCGGGGTTGTACTCAATGAAGAGGGCATTAATTTCTTGTACAAGGTTATGAATAGAGAGATCTTTGTGCCTGAATTTCTTAGGTTGTCAGATCAGGACGATGCAAACATGGCTGAAGGAAATCAGAGGGTCCACGTTGATGCATAACCTGTCGCGGATATAGATGCTTGAAGATCTTGTTATTATTCGTTTTTCACTTTTGGTGGTCGGCATGTGTGCCATGACCTTTGTTTTTCTTGGGGGAGTTATTCCCCCATTTATGTAATATTTGAACAAGTTTGTTCATGTGGCCGCATTTTCTAATACTTTTCCGACTGCGGTGGTCATTTATTATCTACCTGTTGTGTGTGCACGTGTGTCCATCGGAGGCACACTTTAATTCCTTAAATTTTCATCAAGTAGTTTTACGATGCCCGATCATTTTAGATGTTCGCTTTAAAAACACGTGCAATGTTCTTTATTATACGCCCCCTGGGGGTCGGTAGAGCGACGTTTATATATTTGGGGAACTATGCTCGGTACATGTGAGTCTGATGGTTTGGGGAACCGGGTAGAATGCCAGAGTATATTTGGTCGGGGAACGGTGCTTGAGTCATGATAATGACTCATGCTCCGCGGTGTGAACATCCTATCGTGAGCTGGGTGTTCTGCTTAGTTGTCGTATGGAGACGACGATGGACTCGGTTGAGGATCCAGTCATGTGACAGTGATTTTCCTCATTCATGAAGAAAACCCAGTCGAAGAAAAGATTTTGGTATGTGATACTTGTACCTAGTTACGCATGTTAGGTCGGTGCTTGTGCTCTATCGTTTAAATCTGAGCAGGCTGAAAGACGCCTTAATTGTAATATTGCTTAAGTATCTCGGTGTTCCAAGGAAGAGCAAATTCTTCCCCATTCAGGTTTTCTAAGTAATAGGCTCCATTTTTCGTTTTTGCTCGGACACGATAGGGACCTTCCCAATTTGCGGTCAGTTTACCTTCTATGAAGTCCTTGTGGTTTCTCCTCAGGACGAGACTGCCGACTTCGAATGTTTGTTGATTGACTTTAGAGTCATGTCTGATGGCGATTTTTTGTTTTAGCGATGCTTCGCGTAGGGCTGCTACTGATCGAACTTCCTCGACCAAATCGAGCTCTTTGCGTGATGCTTCTGAATTGTATCTTCGTCCATTGGAGTTTCTGTTCATCTAGACAATACGTGCATTTCAATGGGGATAGCTGTAACACCCCAAATTCGATTATGCGTAATTGTTGCTTATTTGAGGATATATGATGATTTTAAAAAATAGGTGGTTATGTGGCCCGATGCATTGTGGTGATATTATTTTAATAATATTAATAATAAGAATAATCATGTAGTATTATTCGAAATTATTGTTTATTATTTACTAATAATAAAAGTGGGGGTATGGAGGTTATGTTGGTCAATTGGGAATATGAGGAGTACTTTTATATAAAATGAATAATTAGTGTATTATTATATTAGTATTATTTAATAAAAATATTAAGGAAAAGGGCAAGATGGTCTTTATGAGGAAAGAGTAAGGTTAAGTTGGGGAAAACATAAACTGGAATAGCTTTTATAAAAGTGAGAATACGATCAAAATTGGATCTATCGTGTTTTTGGAGAAGAGCTCTGAAGAAAGGAAGGAGAAGAAGCTCAGAGTCAGGAAGTTACGAAGGACCTTGGAGAGGTGTATCAATCGGCGAAATTCTCTAAGGTATGGGAAGCTTTTATAATCTATTATAAATGTGTAGGAATTGGATCATGAATGGATTAGGATTGTATGAGTTTTATGAGTTTTTGGGGTTTTGAGTTAGGTTGAGTTTATGAGAAAATCTTGATGAGTTAGAGTGGTAAAAGTGAATAGAATCACATAATTGATTGTATAATTGTTATCATGATGTTGTTGGTGTTTTGGTTGATGTTTTGAATGATTTTTGGGTGTTTTAATGTGAAACCCGTAATGAGATTTTGGGATTTTTGTGTAAAAATGCAGTCTGCAATTGAGTAGCAGAAAACTGTTGTAAAACGTGCGTTAACCGGTTAACCCTATGGGTTAACCGGTTAACCATTGAAATTTTGGTGTTTTTCTAAAGTTTCGCAGGCGTTAACCGGTTAACGCTATGGGTTAACCGGTTAACACTGTTTGGATGTCAAATTTTAATTCTTGAAAAATCCGTAACTTTCAAACCGTAAATCCGATTCGCATTCCGTTTGAAGCGTCGGAAAGAGCATAAACTGAACTTTATTTTGATGAATAAAAATGAGAAAAATGCAATAGTTTTTATAAATGAATTTATGATGTAACCTTGTAATTGCCTCATATTTTACCGGCTACGGGTCAATTCTTGATGTGTCAGAGTGGTTATAGAACCAGTGTTCTGGGTGTAATGTCATGATGATATATATGATTATTTGATGATTGGTTTGCTGATGTGAAATGAATGATGCGAATTATTTTGATGAGTTTTACGATGTAGCGCATCATTGCATTTCATAACATTCACGATGGGGTTTCGGCCTATTTGATTACTTCAATCCCATTGTGTGGATTGAAGTGTCTCGATGATTTACGATGTGCTCCTTTGTGGAGGGTTGATGGTCATGTATCCATCTCACGATGAAATTGGTACCACATGCATATTGTATATCAGGATGTTATAATTGCATATTCTGGATGAATTTCATAACTGTGTTGGTGTTGCTTAATTTCATGATCGTGTTGTTGTTGTTGCTGAATTTTATAGTTGATGATGTCACGATATGTTGTTCTAATTTATTTATGTTCTATATTCTTGTACGTTTATGATATATTATGATTACTCACCCTGCCTGCTTGGAAATGTTGCCTCTTTCGTGGGTAACTTGCAGATGATAAAGAATAGGCTTGCAGTGCAAGAGGAGTCTTTCATGAGTCTCGGAGCGTGCTTTAGTATTTCTTAGAATTGGTTTTGGTCTATGTGTCCTGCTCTGTGTCATGTAACACTGGGACGTAGTTTATTTGTTAAACTGTTTTCAGTTATGTTATTACTTTGATAAATGTTTTCTCATTATATGTTGTTGAAATTCAGGATGGTGAAAATTATGTTTATGAAGTAAAAATTATGATTTTGAAATATGAAGTTTAAATTCCGCTGCGAAATGCTATATGTTATTCTTGATGTTGATTAACCCGTGTTACGGGACAGGACACTGTTTGTTCGAATTATGATGAAATGTGATACCCTTCTCGATGATTACTCTGATATTATTTTTAATATTTTGTTTTGGGGTAGAAGGGTGTTACAATAGCGGCCTTCGTTTTGTATGCTAGTCGGAAAGGGGTTTCCCCGATTGTAGAGTGAGGTATGGTCCAGTATGCCCACAAGATGCTGTGCAATTCCTCAACCCATTGTTTCTTAATCTCATCTAGTCTTTGTTTGAGTCCTCGTAGGATTATCCTGTTCGTTGATTGTGTCTGCCCGTTGGTTTGCGGGTGCTCTCCTGAGGAGAAGTGTTGTTTAATTCCTACATTGGCAACGAACTCTTGGAATTATTTGTCTGTGAATTGTGTCCCGTTGTCGGTAACTATGACTTGGGGTAACCTGAATCAGGCGAGAATGTTACGTTTGAAGAAACATAATATCTTGAGGGTTGTGATCTTGGCTAGAGCCTTAGCTTCTACCCACTTTGTGAACTAGTCTACTTCGACGATTAAGTACTTATTTTGGTTTGAACTAACAAGAAAGGGACCTAGGATATCTAGGCCCCACCGTGCAAATAGCCACGGGGAGGACATTGTCTTAAGCTCATTTGGAGGTGCTAAGTGCATGTCCCCGTGTCGTTAGCATTTATCGCATTTTTTCATGTGCTCTTTGGCTCCGTTCTACATTGTTGGCCAGTAATATTCTTCCCAAAGGGCTTTCCTTTCCAGTGATCTCCAGCCCAGATGATGGGCATTGATGCCTTCGTGGATTTCACGCAGGATATGCGAAATCAACTCTTCCTTGATGCATTTGAGGAGAGGAATGAAGAATCCCCGTCGGTAGAATTTACCTTTGACTAACACGTACGAGCAGGCTTGTCGCCTAACTATACTGGACTCCTTTGGGTCTTGGGGTAGTTTGTCATTAGTTAAGTATTTGTAGACTGAGGTCATCCAGTATTTGGCGTCGCCGATGATGTTTACGTCTATAATTGAGGATTTCCTTTCAATGTTGGGTCGAGGGAGTCTCTCATGTATAACAGATTTGTTTCCGCCTTTCCTTTTTGTGCTTGCGAGTTTTTATAACACATATGCCCATATGTTGTGCTCACGGGGAACATGTTTGACTTCTACGGATGTAAACTTTGTAATATTTTACTTGACAAGTGTCAGGTATTCCAACAAATTTTTATTTTTAACCTAGTATTCTCCCTTGACTTGCAAGGCCACGAGCTGAGAGTATGTTTAGATGATTATTTCTTTGGCTCCTAGATCGTCGGCGAGCCTCAGACCAACGAGGAAAGCTTCATATTTTACTTGATTGTTGGAGGTGGGAAAAGATAGTGTGAGAGATACATCTATCAGGATACCTTCCTCGTTTTCTAGAATAATCCATGTTCCACTTCCCATTGAGCTCGATGCTCCGTCCACAAAAATGGTCAATTTCCTGGACGCGCAAGCTTTGCTCTCTGGGGTGGTCATTTCGGCCATGAAATCAGCCAGGACTTGTGCCTTGGGGGCTAATCTTCTTTCATATCTGTTGTACCCAAAAAATTTCCCTCCCGAAATCAAGGCCATGTCTCTCAATATTTCTCAATAATCATAAGGTTCTCAAGGTCTCCTATTGGTCAGAAAGTTTGAGAGTTTCCTCAAATAAAACCTCCTCCTAAGCAAAGGATCCAGAACTAGGGATTTAGTTTTCTCCAAGCAAAATGGACTTCCAAGGCTTCAAGTGAGCTTCATAACATCCCATGTGACTTCAAGGATCCCTATGTCAAGTTTCAGAGCTTTCCCAATAAGGTTGACCAGCCAGATGATCAGATATGCAAAAATCAGTCAAGTTGATTAAAAAGTCAAATTGGGGTCAACTGTGGTCGAATTAAAGTCAAACTTCAAGATTTTTTTCCCAACATCGAGATTATGAAGTAAAATTCATCATTTGATCAAGGGTTGATCATGATTGATCAAGGAAATTTCAGATCATCAAGAATCAGGAAGTTTCTAAATTAGGGTTTCCTAGGGAAAAAAAACTGAACTTTGACCAGCCATAACTTTAACATGCTTCATCCAAAATTTCCCATCGAAAGCTCATTTTGAAGAAAATTGAATTCTCTACAACTTTGTGTCTCACAAGCTAAGCCTAAAAATGCTTCATTTGGAAGGTATGGGCTAAAACATTATAGGTCATTTCAAAAGTCAACAAAAAGTCAACTTTTTCCAAACAGCATAATTTGAAAATGGTAAAAGATATTGACATGGAACCAAAAGGGTTGGTTATAGGACTCTTTAATATATCCAAAATGTCCAAGAACAACTTCATAGACTTAAAATTGAGGGATTTATGCCTTGGCAAAGTTGGGAAATTTTCAAGGGGTGCATGAAGCAAATAAGGTCTTAAATCCATTTTTTCCAAAATGGCCTATTAATTTGCAACCCAATCTTCACAATAACATCAAGCACGACCCAATTCCAATTATTTCTGATTTTTATAATTTATTTATTATTTATTTGGATTTTATTCATTAAAATTCAATTTAAATCAAAATAAAATATAAAAACTCAAATATTTGATTTGATCCTTCTTCTAGAAGCTCTCAAAGATCATTTAAAACTGATTGAGAAGTTCCAATTTCGTGCAAAGAGAATTTGGTAAGATATTATTTGATTTTTGGATCAATTAAGGTTGATTCTTTCTTCATGATCAAGTTACCCAAAAGCCCACAAAACACATAAATTTTTTGACCTATTCTCATTCTACTATAAGTATGTGACTTAACACAAGCAAAATGCACATTTTTACAGGTCAAGAGAACATTATCCAAATTCAAAAATTCATCAAAAAAGTGGTAAATCATTTTTGGACCTAGAGGCGTTTCCAAAGCTTTTTCAAGGTTGCATTAGCTTCTTTGATCATCACTGAAGATAAAGCAATCATCAACATCATCTATAATGCACTAAAACGCATAAGCCGTGTTCCTATGTTCTTGAATTTTTTGATTTTTGATTTCTGTTATTCATGCATTGTTCCTAGTTTTTTATCTTGTTTTGTTGTTTGCAAGGATTCATAGGTGGATTATGGGTGATTAGCTTAAAGATTTGTGAACTAATTCGCACAGCGCCATAGCTAGGGTTTATTCACCATATTTAGGGCTTCTTGATTTAACAAACTTAAATATAATCTAAGACCATAAACTAATTAAAGGAACCGTGTAGATCATGTTTATGTAGTCAATTGGATGAAATCGTATGCATTTGGCATGATTCTGGATTTTGTAGGTTTTCGCACGCAAGTGATATCGCAGGAAACTTCGCAAGAAAATTCGCAAGTAAACCTGCGAATTCAGAGGAGGAAGCCGACGTTTTGGCGCAGCAATTTTTTTTGAAATTTTGAGAAGGGTCAAAACCAATGTGTTCCCCATAGCTATCACCAGCGCACGCTGGCCCAGTTGGTTTTATGATGCGCCATTGAGGTAAGGGACCTGGGTTCGATTCCCAGGTTCTTATTTTTCTGAAGCAAATTTCTTTCTTTTTCCTTGTTTTTTTTCTTTCTATTTTTCATGTTTTGTTCATTTTTAATATATTAATTATGTTAATTAATTTTAAATAACTAAAACTAATTATCTTTAATCCTAATTAACTTGTAAATAATCTTAAATATTTTTTAATAACATTATTTTCTTATTTTCTCTAAATAATTAAAAATAAACTAATGTAAATCATATTTTACTTAATAACCTTTTTAGATTAATTAAACATCTTTGTAATTTGATTTGTAAATGAAAATCTAAATTAACCTCTAATTAATCTCCACTAAATATTTTTATTAAAATATTTTTTTTTAATTAATTTCTTATAATTTTTTTTCTCACTTTTTTTTTTATAATAGTTAGTTTATTAGATTTTTTATTTAATTTAACCCTAATTTTCTTTCTTAAGTTAATTTTCTAACCTAAACCCTATTTTTTCCTTGATTAAACCCTTAACCTAATTTTGTCTAACCCTAAATTTATTTGCTAACCCTATTTTTTTTTAAAATTAAAATTTTAACCTAATTTTTAACCTTAAATCTTAATGTTTATTTTCTTTAATTTATCTTGCTTTATTTCCTTTATTTAATTTTGATTTATATATTATATTAGAAAAATAAGTTGTAATTATTATAATTTATTTTCCGCCCGACTATATTGTATCTGCCCCAAAGCGATGTAATAGGGTAGCTTTATTTTCTGTTTTTATTAATTATATAATTTATTTGCGTGGTTAGTAAATAGGGAGTGGAAAGAATTGATTGAAATTAATCTGGACTTAGAGAATTAAATAAAAAGAATAAATATTTGAACAATCATTCACACACGTAAGTCGATCTAAGAACGCTGTCTGCATTTCCTAGGGTATTCCTCTTGGTTCCCTTATTTAAAATGGTCAAGTCCCTCGAACGTGAGGGTGTCTTAAGCAAAGTCCCTACACAAATAAATCATCTTGTCCCTCCCAGATTCTAAAAGATCAAGTCCCTACGAGGTTGCCTACGATAAATGATCTTGTCCCTTCGGTTTAAAAGATGATAGTCCTTCCCAATTGCTAAAGACACTCTATAGTTGCTTTCATTGACCGTACGACGACCCTACGCTCGTCCCTTAACAAATCCAAGGTAATGACTACATATTCCTTAATAATAGGGACAATCTTACCTTTGAAGGAACATACAAGAACATGAATGACTTAGTCTAGGGTAGGAACTCTAAGTTACTGGCTCACACCCTTTAAAATACTTTTCACACCTCACTATTTTCAAACATTTTCAAAAAAGGCTTTGTATACACCCATACGAGGGTCATTACAAAGTACTAAGAAAATTTTTCTAATCACACACTTCACCTTTTCAAAAACAATTAAGTGAGCTAAGTAACTAAGAGCCCATGGATAACCATGGATATAAAGGGTGATAACACCTTCCCTTTATATAACCTACCCCCCGAACTCAAGTCTTTTAAAAATAGGTCTTTCCTGTTCTTTTATGTCTTTTCCACTTGGATAAAATAAAAGTCGGTGGCGACTCTTGCTATCCGTAACATTTATAGAAAGTCAGTTCTTCCACCGTGTTACAGAACTGGCGACTCTGCTGCTAAGTAAAAGAGGGTACCCTTAGGAATTAGATCATTTAAATTGTTTGCTTTGTTTGCTTTACTTTTCTGTTGGGCTTTTTGTGTGAAAGATCCTAACCCGGATCTAGTGTACCCTAGGTAAATGGCAATAGACCAAGGAAATTGTACGGCGTATACCAATATGTTTGATCTGGTGGCCATAGTTAGTGTGACTTCTATGTTGGTGCTTACGTTCCTTAAGTAAGTTGAGGATAATATGGGGATGACATATGATGTCAATACACTAACTGGCCTTTAGAACCCTAGTTGTCCCATCTTGGCCTTTAGAAAGTGGTGAGATAGCCGACTTTGGAGAAGTCTAAAGTTGGTTGATACTCGATGCTACGCTCAATGAGATCCTAAACTTGGAGGGTTTTGGTTGGCAAGTAAGTTTCCTACTGAACAACCACCCTTGGGAAGGATCAGTGATATTGAGATCCCTTAGAACCTGGTTACTTTTGTAGGACATGATGAACCAACTAAACTTCAGGGGAGGGTACTTACCTTTAAACCTCATGCAAGCCTCTAAACCTATGGCCATTGTGTGACTTGTTTGTGTGTGTCACATGTTTGTGATTGAGCTTAACATCATGACATCATGACATCATAAGCATAGCATTTTCACTAACCATTTCAAGGACCAAAGGATTTATCTTTGTTCTTTGTTGTAGGTCGTGGCTTCTGCTCGTAGGAACACTATCCGGATCAACTTTGTAGGGATACCTCCTAAGCTTAAGGAATTGGTCTCTAAGATTTCTGACAGCTCTCAATTCATCAAGAAGCATGGTTACCTGTTGGGTCTAGTTACTTCAAGGTTCAATGAAGACATGATGAGTGTCTTATTTCAGTTCTTTGATCCTAAACATCATTGCTTCACATTCCCCGACTATCAGCTAATCCCTACAATGTAGGAGTTCTCCAAGCTATTGGGTATACATATCCTTGATCAAAGATCTTTCACAGGCTTAGAGAAAGAGCCTAAACCTGAAGTCATTGTTGCAGACTTACATTTGAAGAAATCAGACATTGTCCTAGAAACGAGAAGCGGAGTTAAGGGTATTCTTGCTAGGGTATTAATGGAGAAAGCTCAGGTGGTCTTGGATGTTATGAGCTATGACGCTTTTGAGGAGATATCTTTGACTCATAATTTTTGACTCGTAATCCAGTGCCTACATTACTGGGAGATATCTTACACTTTCTTCACACTCATACTACGAAGGCGAGGGGAACACTGATGTGTTGCATACCTTTACTAGCTAGGTGGTTTATTTCTCACCTTCCTCAATCAGTGATAAAGAATAAACAAGAGTTAAGGTGGTCTAAAAGGATTATGTCACTTTCTCATTCAGATATTCACTGGTGTTCCCGATCTATGGAGAATGTTACTATTATTGACCATTGTGGGGAGTTCCCTAAGGTGTCACTCCTTGGCATAAGAGGGGGCATTACCTACAACCCTTCTTTAGCTTTACGTCAGTTTGGTTATGCTCGGAGTAATGGTCCTCATGACATGCTTATTCAGGGTATTATGTTCGACTACGACAACGATATTCAGGGTTACCGTCAAAGGTTTATACGAGCTTGGAGCAAGATGAATAAAGTTGAGAGCAAGACTTTGGAACCAAATTACTCCATTCTTATGGAACCTTATCTCAGATGGGTGCGATATCGTGCTTAGACTCTTATGATGGCATATCCTGTTGTTCTAATGGTTACTATGGAGCCTGTTGCTGAGAGAGATGTTCCTTATACCATCCTTCATCCAGACATGCCCACTGATTTGGAAGAATTGCAGAAGTCCTGGATTTAGTTGAAGGAGCAAAGGGATACTTTTGAGACTCATTTCAGAGCTAGTCAAGAAAGAATTCTGGAGCTGACAAGGCAACTTCACGAGGAGCGGAACCTCAACAAATACCTCCACACAAAGAGAAAGCGTCCATGGGAGACTTAAAACCCCATATATTTATCTCTTTGTATTTTATTTCCTTCCATTGTAAGCCCAAGGGGCAAACTTATATTAACCATTTACTAATAAAAAAATTTGTTTTTGTTTTTCTTTAAACAAATTTAAATCCTGCGGTCCTTGAAAACATTGCATATGCATCTACGTACCATATCATTACATCATAGGTTTCTTACAAACAGGTATCTTATCTTCTCGCTGTTTATTTCAGCAGAAATGGCTCTCGAACAAACTGTCAAGGATCTCCAAACTCAGATTGCTCAATTTCAAGAGGTGATCCTGAATTTGTCCAATGGGCAAGAAGAATTGAAAGCCCTCCTCACTAAGGATATGAAAAAGAAGAATCCTGAAGACAGCAAGAGTGATCATTTGGAACAACTGCAAGTTGAGATAACAGAGATGAGAATTCAGATGAATGGCCAGGTGGCTCTTATCCAGAGTTTAGCCCAGGGGAAAGAAGAGCTGAGAATCTTTGTCAACAAGCTTCAAGGTAACAGAACTAGAAATCTAATCATCAGTCAATCTCCGATGAAACAAGATGACTTGGTTGAAAGGAGGACGAGGATAAGAGAAGGACGAGACCTTCTACTAATGATAATTCTTCAGTTGAAGAAAGAAGGTCTTGTAGGGCTAATCCACCACAACACAAGGAGTGTAGAAGGTAGTTCACCCGATTCAGCACGCCAATGTCACAAACTTTGCAATGCTTGTTGGAAATGAAGTTGATTATCTTGGAATACGCTCCTCGAAAACCCAATACTTCTTCTCCTCGCTATAATCCCAAAGCAAGGTGTGTGTATCATTCCAATTATTCTGGACATAACACTAATAGTTGCTGGGCATTGAAGAATAAGATTCAAGACCTGATTGATGAAGGAATCCTTGAGGTTACACCAGAAGGTCAAATTGAATTCTCCTATCGTCCATCAAACATCAAAACTGCCAACAAATCACCCGAGGGAGCAAGAAAGAAAGCTCACCAACCCTTGCTGAAGTTTGGGACACCTTGGGACAACCTAGTGGCAAATTTGATTTCATGGTAAAATATAATGCCCCTGAAAGTTCACAAATTGCAATCGAAGACATTCAGCTAACTGGATGAGACATCATTTGATTTATTTAATTGTAATTTCCTTTGTTTGTTCAAGCACCTATTATTATGTCAAACTTTGTTTTTCATTAATGCATTGTGTATGTTTGTCTTGAATTTATCCATTCGTTTCACTATACTTAAAATTATGTTTTTACTTTGTTGTTTGTGATATATAACTTTTGATAAAGTTGTAAGCCTTTAGAGGGAGGATGACGAAAACAATACCATAATCTTATGCAGTATGCTTTTGAACAGACTATGCTGACGATGTACAGGCATTGTTTCAATTCCTAAACAATGGAGATATACGGAAGATAATCCCTAGTCAACCATTTTGAGCCTATGAAGTAGGAGTTTTCCTTCTCACTCAAATTAAAACCCTTAATCATAACCTGGGGCAGGGTAGTTCCTCGGTTAACTCAATTATGCCAGTTGTCCTTTTGTACACAACTAATGATGGTTCCCCGTAATCATTAAGTCTGACAGTCAATATCTAGCAAAAGAAAAGCTAACTAAGTCAAAACCTATGAAGGAGACTCAGTAAAAATTGAGACACCATGCTGACTGTAATCTTGGAACGAACAGTTCAGGCAAAAGGAAGGGATAACAAAGTCAAGAGAAAAAAGAGGTCACTACAAATCCTCAACAATAAAAAAAAGATGATTGATCTTTCAAATTAACTTCTATCAGTGTTACAATTCCAAACTGTTTCGGAGCCTCAATGCATAAGTTAACCGAACCTAGGACTGAAGAACATCATGAAGAATGGGTTGGGTACAAATAAATTTGAGCCTTTTATCCTTTGTTTCTTAAACCGTGAACCAGACCATGTTATAACCCTTTAAAAGTACTAACTGAAGCATGGTTAGTTCAAAAGAGTACTGCTTCAAAAAGGTATCCTGACTCCTTTAGGGCTTATTATAAATCTTGAGTTGATATCACAGTTTTCATAAACATTGTTTTACTAAAATAACTCTTTTTCAAAATTTCAAGACAGACATAGGCATTGCATTTTTTAATATCATTGTTTGCATATAAATAAGTGTTTGACAAAAGAGAAACTTACAGGGTGAATGTTCAATAAACCAAAGTCCTTCTGATAGACAAAGTTGCTTCCTGGATCAAAGCCCATGTATATAAAGGGGCATAGTCACTATCTCCCAATCAATGGGGCATGCCATGTTGCTGTCCATTTCATTTGGGGAAATCAGGTCAAGACTCAACTATGCTTAAGTAGCTAGGGGCAGGTCTCCTCATCTATCTGAATTACCAAAGGTAACATTATAGAGTTCATGATTCCAGGGGCATATTATTATGGGGCATTCTGCTTATTTCTCTTAAGTAGCTCCTTTCAAATACTTCCTTTATGGGACAAATCATCCTCAACTAAAGGGGAAACACTCTTTTTTCTAAATCTAATACCCGAAACGCATATGGTCCACCACAGTCTGAAAGCACGTTCCTCTCATTATATTGTTTTGATATTGGATTCTCAGCATAAGCCATTGTGGAAATTAATTGTTTGCGCCAGTAGTATTAGATGGTGTCAGTATCATGTCTTCGAATTCAATCATGATAATTCTTGGAGAATCACTCGGGGAAGTCGAGAATCTCTGAAGATCTAAATCCATTGGTCACTATTGAATGAGTATACACCTCCAACTTTGATATAATGCCTTCCGAGTTCAGGTTTACTTTTCCCTCTTTATTTAAGGAAGAAATGTTTTCCGAATTCAGGTTTACTTTTCCCTTTTTACTAAAGCGAGAAACGTTCGTTGATCCAGTTTAAATGCATATATGCTTTTAAATATGATTGATTTTTACCAGAAATGCATAAAATACAATAATATCATTTACTAAGAACGAACTGAGGTAGGAATTCAATGAATCTTCACCGATTCATCCCCACAGATTAATATTTACGTATATTCTTACGGAATACTTTAAGTAGTATCTTGTACTTCCAACACTACGAAGTCTCCAGGCAATTTCATATCCTCCGAAGAATTGATACTTAACCAAATAGGTCTCCCGGATCTGTGTTCATCTCTTTTATCCTCAGTCAGGATATTCAGGAACTCAATCCTTCAATAAAAAGTACGGCGAACAAAAACGGGAGGTTTTAAGTACGATATTCTTAAACAAGACGGGAACGAAGTCTTCATATTTCTCAACAACGAATCAGGATTTATTTTCCCCAACCAGAAGTTGTTCTACGAAGCTACTTATATGCTTCAACTACATAATTCATACATACATCATCATATCATATCATACGCATACAACATTATCATGAAATATTATTTTGCAAAGTGTTATATACATCATGATATTTGCATAGAACTAAACTTATTTTTCAGGTTAATTCTCCAGCAGACAAGCTTCATCAACAACTTACACCTTGGGACGTTGTTTATCTTCCCAAAAGCCATATCGTTACTTTGGGCCGTTGTTTATCTTCCCAAAGGCTACCTTGGGCCGTTGTTTATCTTCCCAAGTACCATATTATGACTTTGGGTCGTCGTTTATCTTCCCAAAAGTTATACCCTTACCTTGGGCCGTTGTTTATCTTCCCAAGTACCCTATTATGATTTTGGGTCGTCGTTTATCTTCCCAAAAGTTATACCATTACCTTGGGTCGTTGTTTATCTTCCCGGGTACCCTATTATGACTTTAGGTCGTTGTTTGTCTTTCCAAAAGTTATACCATTACTTTGGGCCGTTATTTATATTCCAAAAGGCTATTTAGGGCCGTTGTTTATCTTCCCAAAACCATATCATCACACCTTGGGCCGTTGTTTATCTTCCCAAAAACTATATCATTACCTTGGGCCATCGTTTATCTTCCTAAAGGTTGTATCTTCATATTTTGGACTACCTTATTCTCCAAGAAGTATATTTGAGGAACCTTTCTCCGAATGGCATCTTTAAGCCCATTCAAGCAATACAATATTTTCTCTAAATGGCATCTTTAAGCCCATTCAAGAAATACAACAAACCAATAGTATCATTCTACGCACCGACGAGTACAATGTTTTTTACTTTTATGTTCAATCTCCTTCAACCTTCCAGTCACGAATGACATGCATGCCAATCTAACTCCCCAGGTTTCAGAAAATTGAAAAGGGGAAGATGTTGTACCCAAAAAAATTCCCTCTCACAATTAAGGTCATGTCTCTCAAGATTTCTCAATAATCATAAGGTTCTCAAGGTCTCCAATTGGTCAGAAAGTTTGAGAGTTTCCTCAGACAAAGCCTCATCCTAAGCAAAAGATCCAGAACTGGGGTTTTGGTTTTCTCCAAGCAAAATGGACTTCCAAGGATTCAAGTGAGCTTCATAACATCCCATGTGACTTCAAGGATCCCTATGTCAAGTTTCAGAGCTTTCCCAATAAGGTTGACCAGTCAGATGACCAGATATGCAAAAATCAGTCAAGTTGATTAAAAAGTCAAATTGGGGTCAACTGTGGTCAAATTAAAGTCAAACTTCAAGATTTTTCCTAACATCAAGATTATAAAGTAAAATTCATCATTTGATCAAGGGTTGATCAGGATTCATCAAGGAAATCTCAGATCATCAAGAATCAGGAAGTTTCTAAATTAGGGTTTCCTAGGAAAAGTCAACTGAACTTTGAACAACCATAACTTTCACATGCTTCATCCAAAATTTCCCATCCAAATCTCATTTTGAAGTAAATTGAATTCTCTACAACTTTGTATCTCACAAGACAAGCCTAAAAATGCTTCATTTGGAAGGTATGGGCTAAAACATTATAGGTCATTTCAAAAGTCAACAAAAAGTCAACTTTTTCCAAAGAGCATAATTTGAAAATGGTAAAGGATATTGACATGGGACCAAAAGGGTTGGTTAGAGGACTCTTTAAGATATCCAAAAAGTCCAAGAACAACTTCATAGCCTTAAAATTGAGGGATTTATGCCTTGGAAAAGTTGGGAAATTTTCAAGGGGTGCATGAAGCAAATAAGGTCTTAAATCCAATTTTTTCCAAATGGGCCTATTAATTTGCAACCCAATTTTCACAATAACATCAAGCACGACCCAATTACAATTATTTCTGATTTTTATAATTTATTTATTATTTATTTGAATTTTATTCATTAAAATTCAATATAAATCAAAATAAAATATAAAAACTCAAATATTTGATTTGATCTTTCTTCTAGAAGCTCTTAAAGATCATTTAAAACTGATTGAGAAGTTCCAATTTCGTGCAAAGACAATTTGGTAAGATATTATTTGATTTTTGGACCAATTATGGTTGATTCTTTCTTCATGATCAAGTTACCCAAAAACCCACATAACACATCAAATTTCTGACCTATTCTCATTCTACTATAAGTATGTGACTTAACACAATCAAAAGGCACGTTTTTGCAAGTCAAGAGAGCAATATCCAAATTCAAAAAATCATCAAAAAAGTGGTAAATCGTTTTTGGACCTAGAGGCGTTTCCAAAGCTTTTTCAAGGTTGCATTAGCTTCTCTGATCATCACTGAACATAAAGCAATCATCAACATCATATATAATGCACTAAAACGCATAAGTCGTGTTCCTATGTTCTTGATTTTTTTTATTTTTGATTTCTGTTATTCATGCATTGTTCCTGGTTTTTGATCTTTTTTGTTGTTTGCAAGGATTCATAGGTGGATTCTGGGTGATTAGCTTAAAGATTCGTGAACTAATTCGCACGGTGCCATAGCTAGGGTTTATCCACCATATTTAGGGCTTCTTGATTTAACAAACTTAAATACAATCTAAGACCATAAACTAATTAAAGGAACCGTGTAGATCATGTTTATGTAGTCAATTGGATGAAATCGTATGCATTTGGCATGATTCTGGATTTTGTAGGTTTTTGCACGCAAGTGATATCGCTGGAAACTTCGCAAGAAAATTCGCAGGTAAACCTGCGAATTCAGAGGAGGAAGACGACGTTTTGGCGCGACAATTTTTTTTGAAATTTTGAGAAGGGTCAAAACCAATTTGCTCCCCATAACTATCACCAGCGCACGCTGGCCCAGTTGGTTTTATGATGCACCATTGAGGTAAGGGACCTGAGTTCGATTCCCAGGTCCTTATTTTCTGAAGCAAATTTCTTTCTTTTTCCTTGTTTTTTTTTTCTTCTTTTTTTCATGTTTTGTTCATTTTTTAATATATTAATTATGTTAATTAATTTAAAATAACTAAAACTAATTATCTTTAATCCTAATTAACTTGTAAATAATCTAAAATATTTTTTAATAACATTATTTTCTTATTTTATCTAAATAATTAAGAATAAACTAATGTAAATCATATTTTTCTTAATAACCTTTTTAGATTAATTAAACATCTTTGTAATTTTATTTGTAAATAAAAATCTAAATTAACCTCTAATTAATCTCCACTAAATATTTTCCTTAAAATAATTTTTTTTGTAATTAATTTCTTATAATTTTATTTTTTTCTCACTTTTTTTATAATAGTTAGTTTATTAGGTTTTTTATTTAATTTAACCCTAATTTTCTAACATAAACCCTATTTTTTCCTTAATTAAACCCTTAACCTAATTTTGTCTAACCCTAAAAAAATTTGCTAACCCTATTTTTTTAAAAAATTAAAACTTTAACCTAATTTTTAACCTTAAATCTTAATGTTTATTTTCTTTAATTTATCTTGCTTTATTTCCTTTATTTAATTTTGATTTATATATTATATTAGAAAAATAAGTTGTAATTATTATAATTTATTTTCCGCCTGACTATATTGTATCTGCCCCAAAGCGATGTAATAGGGTAGCTTTATTTTCTGTTTTTATTAATTATATAATTTATTTGCGTGGTTAGTAAATAGGGAGTGGAAAGAATTGATTGAAATTAATCTGGACTTAGAGAATTAAATAAAAAGAATAAATATTTGAACAATCATTCACACACGTAAGTCGATCTAAGAACGCCGTCTGCATTTCCTAGGGTATTCCTCTTGGTTCCCTTATTTAAAATGGTCAAGTCCCTCGAACGTGAGGGTGTCTTAAGCAAAGTCCCTACACAAATAAATCATCTTGTCCCTCCCAGATTCTAAAAGATCAAGTCCCTACGAGGTTGCCTACGATAAATGATCTTGTCCCTTCGGTTTAAAAGATGATAGTCCTTCCCAATTGCTAAAGACACTCTATAGTTGTTTTCATTGACCGTACGACGACCCTACGCTCGTCCCTTAACAAATCCAAGGTAATGACTACATATTCCTTAATAATAGGGACAATCTTACCTTTGAAGGAACATACAAGAACATGAATGACTTAGTCTAGGGTAGGAACTCTAAGTTACTGGCTCACACCCTTTAAAATACTTTTCACACCTCACTATTTTCAAACATTTTCAAAAAAGGCTTTGTATACACCCATACGAGGGTCATTACAAAGTACTAAGAAAATTTTTCTAATCACACACTTCACCTTTTCAAAAACAATTAAGTGAGCTAAGTAACTAAGAGCCCATGGATAACCATGGATATAAAGGGTGATAACACCTTCCCTTTATATAACCTACCCCCCGAACTCAAGTCTTTTAAAAATAGGTCTTTCCTGTTCTTTTATATCTTTTCCACTTGGATAAAATAAAAGTCGGTGGCGACTCTTGCTATCCGTAACATTTATAGAAAGTCAGTTCTTCCACCGTGTTACAGAACTGGCGACTCTGCTGCTAAGTAAAAGAGGGTACCCTTAGGAATTAGATCATTTAAATTGTTTGCTTTGTTTGCTTTACTTTTCTGTTGGGCTTTTTGTGTGAAAGATCCTAACCCGGATCTAGTGTACCCTAGGTAAATGGCAATAGACCAAGGAAATTGTACGGCGTATACCAATATGTTTGATCTGGTGGCCATAGTTAGTGTGACTTCTATGTTGGTGCTTACGTTCCTTAAGTAAGTTGAGGATAATATGGGGATGACATATGATGTCAATACACTAACTGGCCTTTAGAACCCTAGTTGTCCCATCTTGGCCTTTAGAAAGTGGTGAGATAGCCGACTTTGGAGAAGTCTAAAGTTGGTTGATACTCGATGCTACGCTCAATGAGATCCTAAACTTGGAGGGTTTTGGTTGGCAAGTAAGTTTCCTACTGAACAACCACCCTTGGGAAGGATCAGTGATATTGAGATCCCTTAGAACCTGGTTACTTTTGTAGGACATGATGAACCAACTAAACTTCAGGGGAGGGTACTTACCTTTAAACCTCATGCAAGCCTCTAAACCTATGGCCATTGTGTGACTTGTTTGTGTGTGTCACATGTTTGTGATTGAGCTTAACATCATGACATCATGACATCATAAGCATAGCATTTTCACTAACCATTTCAAGGACCAAAGGATTTATCTTTGTTCTTTGTTGTAGGTCGTGGCTTCTGCTCGTAGGAACACTATCCGGATCAACTTTGTAGGGATACCTCCTAAGCTTAAGGAATTGGTCTCTAAGATTTCTGACAGCTCTCAATTCATCAAGAAGCATGGTTACCTGTTGGGTCTAGTTACTTCAAGGTTCAATGAAGACATGATGAGTGTCTTATTTCATGGTTAGTTAATTATTTCATGGTCTAGCTTTATTTTCTGTGTTAATTAATTATATAATTTATTTTTGCATGGTTAGTAAATAGGGAGTGGAAAGAATTAATTGAAATTAATATGGACTTAGAGAATTAATTAAAAAGAATAAATATTTGAAAACAATCATTCACACACGTAAGTCGATCTATGATCACCGTCTGCACTTCATAGGGTATTCCTCTTGGTTGCCTTATTTAAAATGGTCAAGTCCCTCGAACGCAGGGGTGTCTTAAGCAAAGTCCCTTCACAAATAAATCATCTTGTCCCTCCCAGATTCTAAAAGATCAAGTCCCTACGAGGTTGCCTACGATAAATGATCTTGTCCCTTCGGTTTAAAAGATGATAGTCCTTCCCAATTGCTAAAGACACCCTACAGTTGCTTTCATTGACCGTACGATGACCCTACGCTCATCCTTTAACAAATCCAAGGTAATGACTACCTATTCCTTAATAATATGGACAATCTTACCCTTGAAAGAACATACAAGAACATGAATGACTTAGTCTAGGGTAGGAACTCTAAGTTACTGGCTCACAGCCTTTAAAATACTTTTCACACCTCACTATTTTCAAACATTTTCAAAAAAGGCTTTGTATACACCCATACGAGGGTCATTACAAAGTACTTAGAGAATGTTTCTGATCACACACTTAACCTTTTAAAAAACAATTAAGTGAGGTAAGTAACTAAGAGCCCATGGATAACCATGGATATAAAGGGTGTTAACACCTTCCCTTTATATAACCTACCCCCCGAACTCAAGTCTTTTAAAAATAGGTCTTTCCTGTTCTTTTATGTCCTTTCCACTTGGATAAAATAAAATTCGGTGGCGACTCTTGATATCCGCAACATTTATAGAAACTCAGTTCTCCCACCGTGTTACAATGTCGGATGTCGAACTCAGATAGTTCTAAGGACCATTTGAGCATCCTTCTCCATGTCGGGTCGACGGAAGAGTTTTCTGATGGGTTGGTCTGTTCTAACGACGATCGTGTGTGCCAGGAAATAGTACATGAGTCTCCTCGTTGCATGGAGGAGTGCGAGGGAGAATTTTTTTCAATTTGCTGATATCTGAGCTCGGGCACTTGCAGGGCTTTGCTCGTGAAATAGATTTTTTTTGTCCCTCGAGTTATTCTCGTATGAGGGTGACGCTTATGACTTCGTTAGCGACGACCAGATATAGAAATAAAATCTCTCTGGCGTCTGGTCGGGAGAGAACTGGGGATTCCGAAAAATCCTTCTTGATATGTGTCATGGCTTGCTCGCACTCCTCCGTCCATTTAAAAGCAGAGATGGCGAGGTGAGGACTCCGTTTAGTGACTGGATGGATTTTTTGGATTTTGGCGTGGGCGTTTCAGAGAATGCTCGGCACTTCTTGGGGTTAACTTCGATTCCCCTTTCGGTTAGATAGAAACCGAGTAATTTTCCTGCGCGTACCTCAAACTTGTATTTTTCTGGATTAAATCGCATTTTGCACTTGTGTGCTTGATCGGAAATTTTCTTTAAGTGGAGAGCATGATCGGTTTCATCGTGGGATTTAACGATCATGTCGTCCATGTAAACTTCGAGCATGTCTCCAATTTCTGCTTGAAAGACTTTGTTCATCATACGTTGGTAGGTTGCGTCCGTGTTTTTCAAGCCGAAGGGCATTATGTTGTAGTAATAGTTTCCCAAATTGGTCATGAAAGTGGTGTATTTCTTGTCGGTCACGGCCATGGGTATTTGATTATACCTGGAATAGGCATCAAGGAGTGACAATAATTTAAAACTTGCAGAATTATCGACCAGCTTATCAATGTTAGGCAAAGGGTAAGCGTCTTTCGGGCAAGCCCGATTGAGATCACTGTAGTCAACGCACATGCGCCAATTTCCATTACTATTTTTGACTAATACAACATTTGTGAGCCAGGTGGTAAACCTGGCCTCAGTTACAAAGTGTGCCTCTATGAGGTCTTTAATGGCATGCTCGGCAGCCTCTATCTTTTTCGGGGATTGTTTCCTCCTGCGTTGTGCTACTACTCGGACGAAGGGATCTATGGTCAGATGGTGGCACGCCGTTTTTGGATCCAACCCGGGCATCTCAGCGTTCTCCCTGAGGAATGCCTTCAGTTGCTTCCTTGCGAGGTCCGGGGGTCGACTCCGATCTTCACTCCTTTGGCATGATCTCCACCTAATTTGACTAGCTCGAAATATCCGTCAGGCACCAGACGAGTAGACGAAGAGATCTTTGCGGCCAACTTCTCCTTCTTTTCTTCCTCGACAAACCTGCTACCAAGATCAATTAAATCAACCCATGGGAACGGCTTTGGTTCCTCGGAACTGCAGGGAAGCGTAGCTTTGGTGGTTTGCTTTGGCTTTGCGACTATGGCGTTGAGTTCTTTAGACGCAACTTCGAAGCACCTTCGAGCAGCTTCAATATCCCCGTGGAGAGTGGTTACCTGTCCCGATGAGGTGTAGTACTTCATCTTCAGGTGTATTATGGAGGGTACAACGATGAGCTCAACGAGGGTTGGGCGACCTAAGATGCATTGATATAGTGATAGGAAATCAATCACGAGTAACTGCACCTTGACAGCACTAGCAGTCTCTCCTGCTCCGAAAGTTACTATCAAGTCAAATAACCCCAAGGCCTGGATATTGTCTCGTTGAACCCCTGGAGATCTGACCCTACGTAGGGTGTCAGATATATCTCGTTGAGCGGCAAGGTTGCGAAGAGTTGGAGTACATAATATCGACGAAGCTTCCTTATTCATCTAGGATCCTCCGAACATCAAAGTTGACCATTTGTACCTGGATGAGTATGGGATACTAGCATTAGATTGGCCGCCGATGAGGTCTTCCTTGTAAAAGGAGATGGGTGTTGATCCTCCACGCGGAGGGTCGAGAGTGGAATTTTGGTTGGAGCCGGTGCTGATTAATTGATCAAAACGTCGCTTTACCGACCCCGCAGTGACTTTGTTGTGTTCGCCTCCGGAAATTACCATGGCAGAGGGGAAAAACTCCCATGGGCTATAGGCGGCAAAATAAGCAGGACTGATGTACGGTTCAGGGACGTAGAATCCTCTGGCCGTGTGATGTTGAAAGCAACCTGAAGATTGGTGTCTATGGCTGGAGGGGCGGTTTCTTCGACTTTTCGAGTCTCTTGCACCTCCTGTCGGGGAGCCTCATTCCCATTTGTGATCTGCTTCAGATGGCCGTCTTGAATGAGTATTTTGATGGAATCCTTTTGATGGATGCAATCGTCAGTATTATACCCGTAGGACTTGTGAAACCTACATTACTTTGTCTTATCTATATTTGGCCTTGTCGGCAGCTACTTTGTAAACTTGACGACGACCTAGCGGAACTCAGAGTTAGCACATTCGGACAAGATCTTCTCCCTCGACACGGTGAGGGGTGTGTAGTCATGAAACCTCCCTGATGGGCCCTTATGCTCCCGCGGTTCACGAGAGCATTCTTCCTTTTATTTTTCACCTCCCCGACGGGATGTCGAGGGGTCTTAAGATTTAGATGGTTTGGCATTTTCATGATGCCTCGTATCCTGGGCAGTGTTGGCTGCCTCTTTCTCCTCGTATTGGATATATGCTTGTGCTTTGTGGAGAAAAACATCAAACATAGATGGCGTCTCAATACCCACGACCCTCCTGAAATCGCAACGGGGACGAAACTCGCGTTCAAGAAGATATTTTTCATGTCATCCGTGGTTGAGACCTTGACGAATTCTTTATTGAATCTTTCGATGTTTGCCCGCAAAGGTTCATCCTTGCCCTAAATAATTTCCTCCAAAGAGGCCTCGGTCTTAGGATGACGTCGTGATGCGGTGAAGTGTCGGGAAAAAGTTCTCCCGAGATGTCTCCAGGAGGTGATAGATTTGTGAGGGAGGCTTTAACACCAATAAATATCTCTCTTCCTCGGTGTTATGGGGAAAGATGTAATTTTATCGCTCTTCCAGAGCTTCCAGTCTTTCGTCTTGGTGCAAGAGCAGAAGGTTGATGTTGTTGGTCATTTTGACCAGAGCTACAAGTGCTGATTAGTCCCTTTGGAAATGAGAATTAGGGGGATATCCGTAGGAGTGATCTCAGGTTGCATGGATGGTTCTGGTGACGGGGAGGCGGTACGCCCATCTTGGAAACGGTCAGGCTCCCCGAGCGGGGGATTGGTTCCATCACTCTCTTTTTTCTTAACATGGATGTTGGTGATGATTCGGGCATCGACAGAGTCGTCACGATGAACCATTGAGTAAGTTGAACTGCGATGTTTTGGTTTTCACGATCTAAGGATTAGAAACGGGGTAACACGAGTTCCCGCAAACAAAGTCACTGATCGTTCCTGTGATCAGAATTTGTAGTGGCTCCGGATGCTGACGTGGATGATAAGGGGGGTGCTTGGACGTCGAGGAGAGATAGGGGGTTGTACCTGCAAGGTACTCCGGTGTCAAAGTAAGAACGGGCAAAAGAGTATGCAAATGCGAGTAAAAGAGTTAAGGGAGTGAATATTCGATACCTAGCCCTCTCGAATGAGAGGGTTTATAAAGAGTCCCCAACTTTTGGCTATTGGTCCCTATTTTGGGTCTGGATCGCGGATCCCCCGAAAATAGGTAACTGTCAGAACTAGCCGTTGGAATGGGCCTATGTGGTCGGATTGATGCGTCGAGCAAAGGATAATCCAAGCAGGAGCAATTCCCCAATCGAGTCTGGGCTACTTTCTCAGATGATGACAGAGGTCTAGAAGGAGCAGAGGAAATCGACCACTGACAACCGTGGTCGACAGATCCTTCTCGGTTGAGGGGCATAAAGTCAGTGAGTCCCTTTGATATTGAGATATTGAGTCGTCCTGAAAGTAAGAGTGGGTTGAGTCATACCTAATTATTGGACCAATCTGAAACAAGTTTATTAATATTTTAAAATGATAACTATTTTAAACAGAAAAGTGTTACAATTGAGAGATGAATGAATAGAAATATCTTGAAATACAATATGCACAATTTTAAAATACCTCAAGACACTTATATTTTTGTCTTTTATATTTGAAGTTATTTGTTATTGATATTTTATTAGAGTGAAATTTATTTGTTTTTAATTAGACTAGATAAAAAAAAATAGACAACAATAATTAAATGACTTTTCAAATTTTTTTAATGGTTCTGAGTAGGGAGTTTAAATTAGACATGATCAACTATAGTAAAAATGTGTAAGGCTTGTATCACAATTTTCTTAATCAAATTGTTTAGTGCTTGAAATTTTATCTCATTTATTTATTGAGGTATCACGGATTCAAATTTTTATCTTTATATTTGATGTTTCTCTATATTTTAACGAAATTTTTAATAACGATTTAATTTGCTTAAGTTTTGTCCCGTGTAATTTATTTCACCTTTATCACTAAATCCTTATAATAATAGTTAATGGAAAATAAAAACAGCAATAACCAAATCAATAATTCCCAAAATGAAAAAATATATATTTTAACTAGTATAGTTGCGAAATTCACCCATAAAAAGTAGAGAACCGCATGTTCAAATTAGTGTTTCAACATATAAATGTTCCCACCTTTTACCATCGTATTTACACGACAATAATTGCCAATTCTATCTTACGAACCATTATACACTATGACATTTTCATTTACTGGAATAGAAAGGTATTGAAAACAACAAAAGTACGAGAAATGCGCTTGAAAGTCATACTGTAATTTAATAGCACCCCAATTATGCAATCTGAGTCTATCGATTATAGAAAGACATGTAGGGTTTGGTTAACATGCATCAAGAACTAAATGCTGAAGTTGCTTTCCCTGGTATGTATGGACCTTCATCATGCCCATCTAAGAAAAGTTTGGTTGAACGTAGTGATAGCATGGTATGCTCGATATTATCATATTTTACTGCAGAAACAAAATAAATATATTTGAGTTTGCATATAAAACGGATTTCTGACATGATGATTTATCAAAAAGTATAAATAAAATAATATTTGAATCGATCCAAAACAAAATGGTCTCTTGATACTAGAAATCTTGAAAATACACCAAATGAAAAATGGATAACTAAGTACTCATTTGCCGGTGGTTCTTCCACAACCTATATTACTTATATGTTAGGATCTTTAAATCGAGAGAATAGATATAAGTATATATGTTTGGTATATTGAGGATCATGAATCAACACGTGTCCAACACTTTTTATTTGAAATGAATCATCCATGTCTATTCATATTGAGTTCATATCAATTAATTAAATATATAATTGACTATCTAATTAAAAAATATAATTATTCTTAATTAATTTATCACTGATCAATTAAAATTCATAATTGATAAATAATATAATTAAATAAAGATATATGTTCATAAAATAATTAAGTTAAATATTTAATAAAACAACCTAATAATCTTTCACTTAGTTAATATATCTTGATAAGTGTAATGTATTTCCTCTTGGAACTTTGAACAATTGATATATATATATATATATATATATATATATATATATATATATATATATATATATATATATATATATAGAGAGAGAGAGAGAGAGAGAGAGAGAGAGAGAGAGAGAGAGAGGGAGGGAGGGAGGGAGGGAGGGAGAGAGAGATGAATATTACATTAACTAAAGATGAGGACGCCTCCAATGTATTTATACAAGTGTTACCAAATAATTGACACCTAAGACGCATTAGCAAAATACAAGAAAAAGCAAAAATTCGGGGCGGTAACCGATTAACATAAATTGTTAATCGGTTACAGCTGGCAAAACTAAAATATATACAATCAAGTTTAACCAGTTAACACAACTCCAAAAACAACTTTTTTCTTGTCCATAAGTGCTTTTCTTTCAGCTGTAATCGGTTACAATTTTGTATTAACCGGTTACAGTAGTTGAATTATTTGGTTTTCACTCAACACATCACCTTAATTTAAGTGTTCCAAGTCTTCCATGCTCATGCTCATCTTCAACCATTTGAACACTTCATATGTAATTCCCTTAGTCAGAAAATCAGCAACTTGGTCTTCACTTCTACAATATCCCAATCTTAACTTTCCTTCACTAACAAGCTTCCTAAAGTAGTGAAACCTCATCTCAATGTACTTTCTCCTCTCACGTGTAATTGGGTTCTTAACAAGATTAATCGCGGAAACATTGTCAACCAGAAAGGAAACAATTTCACCCTCATTACTGCCTAACTCCTCCAATAGATTCATATGCAACGCGACTTTGCACACATGTAATAGAGCGACAATGTATCCGGCCTCACAAGATGAGAGTGCAACTACCAGTTCCTTATTCTAACACCATGAGATTGGTGTTGCATCGAACATAAAGATGTATCAGTTGTAGACTTCCGATCAACTTTATCTCCACACCAACTGGATTCGGTTAAAACCAAGCAAATTTCATTTTTTCCCTGTATCCACAGCGGGAAAGATAATTCCACAGCCAACATAACCTTTGACGTATCTTCGGATCCTCTTGATTGCTGCCAAGTGAGACAACTTTGGTCTCCCCATGAATCTACTCGCAATACCAACAATAAACACCAAGTTTGGTCGGGTATTGCACAAGTAACACAAGGATTCAATCAACCTCCTATATTGAGTTGGATCAACATCCTGCTAATCCTCATTCTTAGAAAATTACAGCCTTGGTTCAGCAAGAGTAATGGCGACATTACAATGCTTTGTTTCCAACTTCTTCAATATCTCAAGAGCATACCTTCTTTGGTGCATGAGCAGTCCCCTTTTGGACTTGTGGAACTCAATTCCAGGAAAGTATGTCATGAGGCCAAGGTCGGTCATCTCAAACTCTTTCATAAGTTCAACCTTGAACTTCGAAATACATTTTTCATTGTTTTTTGTCATTAATAAGTCGCCTACATATATAAAAAGGAAAATCATTGCTTCATTTGTATCTATCTACACAAACACTCCATGCTCGGATACATGTTTCTTGAAGCCAACCTCCTTTAGGAAACCATCAATTATTTTATTCCAAGCTCTTAGAGCTTGCTTCAAACCATATAATGCTTTCTTCAACTTATATAACTTCGTCTCTTAGTTTCTTACAACAAAACCAAGGGGTTTTCCTACATATACCCCCTCTTCAAGCGGTATGTTTAAAAATACAGATTTGACGCCCATTTGTTAGATGGGTTAATTATGGTTATTTGCAGTACCAACAACAAGCCTAATGGTTTCAATCCTAGCAACCGGTGCAAATATATCTTCAAAGTCTATGCCTTCTCTTTGCAAAAATCCTTTAGAAACCAATCGAGCATTAAGCTTGATTATTTCACCCTTAGGATATGCCTTCACTTTTAACACACATTTCACACCAATTGGGTTTTTTTCCATCTGTTAGATCAACCAACTCCCGAGTATTATTCTTCTAAATGGATTTTGGCTATTCCTTCATAGCACAAATCCACGTTGGATCACTTAAAGCCTCTTCCATATTAATGGGTTCAGATTCAACCATAAGTGCAAAATGGACGAAATCACCATCATCATTAACTTTGTTGTCTTAGAATAGATCACAACCTAGGAGTCTTTGAGGCAAACCTCTTTGCCATATTGATCTTCTAAAATTTTCCTCATTTTGGGCTTCGACGACAGGTTGTTATGCACTTCCCATTTTTGCAGAACTTGGAATTTCGAAGCTATAACTGGTTACAACTCTCAGGTAATTGGTTAACGACTGTACGTAACTAGTTAACAACTTCTTGTAATTGGTTAACAACTGTTCCACTTGCTTCAATTCATCAACCACAAAGTCTCAACTGGTCCTGATCCTCCTGTTTGCAACATCAAACAATTTGTAACCACCGGTAGAGTGATACCCTACATGTATCATCATTTCTCCCTTATCATCCAACTTATTTCTAAGTTGTCCAGGAACATGTCGATATGCTACATAACCAAAAAATCTCAAATGGTTCAGATTTTGTTTGAATCCCGACCATGCTTCCCCCGGTGTTACATTCTCAAGCTTCTTTGTAGGACACCTATTCAACAAATTGACAGTTGTGGATATCATTTCTCCCCGTAAATCCTTTTACAAGTTCTTCCCCTTTAACACGATTTTCACCATGTTCATTATCGATCGATTATTCCATTTGACAACACTTATTTGTTGTGGTGTATAAGGTGGTGCTACCTCATGTACAATCCATTCTTGATCACAAAACCTCTCAAAGTTATTTGAGACAAATTCGTCTCCACCATCTATTTTGAGCACTTTGAGTTTGTGACTGTCATACCCTAATTTTTACCCCAAAGATTCCACCTATCATATCATTTGTATCTCATTAAGATCACAAGCATGGTATCCTCCTAACCCTCAACTCTTTGGGTTTGCCTTCATGGGAGATCACCAAGCACCTTTGTGTTTCTTCTTGACTTTATGTTTTGTTTACATTCTAACATTTCTAACCTTATTCAAAATAAAAAAATATACGTTGTTTCCTTTTTTTGTGTGCAATGTAGGAGCTTTTAATCAAAGGATCAAGATTGGTTTCTAAATTAGGGTTTGGATTCTCAAAGTCAAAGTTTTGGTCAATAAATGATCCACAAGAGCTTTCAGTTCAAGGAATGGCATATAATCTTAGGTCACATTCATTTCAAGCTTCATTTAACATCATTTGATAAAGAGAAGTTCAAGTTTGGTATATGATTTCAAAGTTGATTCAAGTATAGTTCATGTGTTTATTTCCATGTCATCTTCATCCCATTCTCAAGAAATCATTAAAACTATTCAATGGATAATCAAACCTCCTTTATTGGATATTCAAGTGTTCATCATTGAGCCCCGAGATGTAATAAATTTCAAGTTGGAACATGGTCGGTTGACCTAAAATCAAGTATGGCATGTCAATGGGTCCAAATACCATAACTTTCTCATTTCTCAACATTTTTGGAATCTACTTTGAGACGAATTTCACATTTGAACTACTCTACAACTTTCTTTAAAGGGTAAAAAATCAATTCAACCATTAAGTCCATAAAGTTTAGGATTTGCTCAGCTTCCCATGTATGCACAAAAGTAAGCCCAAAACCTGGTCAACCTAATGCCTTGCCTGAAATTCCAAGGCACGACCCCCAACTTTGAATCAATGTCATATTTAATCCAAGCATCCTTTTGATGTGGTTCTTTTTGCATTTGATTTTTTTCTTTGATGAGATCATTTGGAACAAAGATAATACCAAAACGCGCGAGTGGATTTCATTTGGCCTAAGCTCAAATATGGTACCTTGAGATCTGCTTCTTGGTTAATTTTAGGTCATGAGTTTCATGTCAAATATTGAAATGGGACCACATGCACATGTGTGAACTCTTTGTACACCTAAAATGCATCTGCACAAACACAAAACGACTTGTTTTCATCATCAATTCACACATTTCATGTTGCATTTCACACGGATTGCAAAACACCAAAATTCAACCCTAACTCACACGAATTCTTCACAATTTTGCACGTACCATGAGCTCTCTTCATTTCCTATAAATAGAGGGTTGATTTGCCTTCATTTCCAAGCTTTGAAAGCCAAAGAAACTCTGCAACCATTTGAACCTGATACCTAAAATACCAATCAATAGTTTTTTATTCAAGATCTTTTAGCTTCAAATCTTTGCCCAGAATCACTCACCGACATCTTCTAAAGCTAATTGTACCATTGTCATACTTTAAAGTTATCTGGATCAAGCTATCCATTTCCACCATTGTTGACCTTCGAAACATCAACTGAAAAAGATGGTTACACGTAACATTTTTGAGCAAACAAGTTATTAGTGTGTTTGTCTTGATCCACTGATCAAAAGCCCTCATCTACCATGAATTTATTTTTTTATTTTGTCATTTAATTTTATTTTGAAGAACTGAGGTTCTTCACGTTTCTTAGCAAATTCTCCCTGCTCATAGAAAATTAATTGCTTTGATGCAAAGAGACATGAACGATGGTGTGTTGTGCATTAGAATTCATGCTTGGTTCTGGTTAAAAACATGAGTTCATGGATTTGCAAAATCAAGCTAAAGGTTGAAGACGAAGTTGGTTGCATGCGTTTTGGTGCCAAATTCAAATTTTGGCCAATCATGATGCGCCACACAACAAGCCATTAGAACCTTTTTATTTAAATAGAAGAAGTTATGGTTCGTAAAATCGATCATAGAATTTGATAGATGAATAGATACAGAAGTTTTGAGAGTAAAAATCGATGTAGAAACCCAATTAAGAATGAACAAAATGATGAAATTGTGAGAAATCGTAGCAGAGTTGGAATTGTAGGCTTTATGGCCATTTGCGTAACAGATCTGGTGTTACGCATATCAGGAAAGGAAATACGCGTAGCAAGACCCCTATACGCAGTAATTACACGTATCACAATGAGGTAATGCGCGTATGGAGATAGGCAATACATGTATGGGCAGGGCAAGTGCAGAAAAATGCAATTTTTGGAGATTCGACCTGTTTACGCATCCGTTTCGAGTTGGATTTGTCTTAGACGTAAAGTAGGGATGAAATAAGTTGATAATAGTAGATTGGAAGAATTAAAAATGATAATTTAGTAATCTAATTAATTAAGCCGTAACTTTTTTGTTTTCGCGTTGAAGTGGTTAAAAGTTGTGTTGTCCCGATTTTGGGGAAGATTAAAATGTTGAAGGTCTGATGACCAATATTGATTCATGTTGCTGAGTTGTTCAAGTTGTTATGTTATTAAGTTGTTGATTATGTCGTTGTTGTTGTATGGAATTCATAGTTTCATACATGTGCATATTTCAAGTTGGGGCGTATACTCGATTCAAGTTGGTCTGGATTGGGAAATAAGTTGATGATGCCTCGATAACCTAGCAATGTTTTAAGTTGGGAGTTTACTCCAAATGGTACCACATGCATATAAGTTGAGTCGCATCGAGTTGCATAATAATTATGTTGTTTGTTGGATGTAAGTTATATATTGATGATTTTGTTGTGTGAAGTGGTGTGATTATATGATTATCTTATTTACATATTGATTATCATATCCTGTTTATGTTATTCGATATCTCACCCCTTCTGTTTGAATGTTCCCCTCTGTTGGTAATGTGCAGGTAACGAAGAGTCCAGTACATAGTAGCTTCAAGTTGGTGTTTGTCGCTCTGATACATAGCACTTCGGGGGGGGGGGGGGATGAACGCATGTTTTGTCTTTGTGGATTTTTTTTCAAGTTTATGAACTAGTTTAAGTGTTTTATGTTGAAAAAACAAGTTGAGATTATTTTGATGTTGATTTATTTGAAGTTGAATTAAAGTCAAAACTTGTTGATCCGCTGCGTTGTTGTTCTAAAGTAATTATATCAATGAAGTTGTTATTTGACTTTAAAGTTGGAAAAATATAATATCCCATGTTTGTTGATGAAATTTTATAACTCTGGTTTAATAATTTATGTCGGGTAGAAATGGGGTGTTACATTAGTGGTATCAGAGCAGGTTGGTCGGTCTGACCAAGTTGTCGAGTCGTAGTTGTCTAACAATAGAGTATTGTTATGTGGTTCTAACTTTTGTTGTGTTGTAGTGTTAAGTTGAGATGGCTGGAAGAAATGATGTTGTGATGACTATTGCAATTCAAGCAATGGCTCAGGCTGTGCAGAACTTGCCGAATGCTGACGGGAATGGTGAGTCTCATATCTTTGCGACTTTTCAGAGGGAGAAACCACCTACCTTCAAGGGAAAGTATGAACCTGATGCTATGTTGGTTTGGTTGAAAGAAATTGAGAGGATTTTTTGTGTTAGGGATTGCACTCCAGCACAGAAGGTTCGTTATGGAACTCATATGTTGGCAGTCGAGGCTGATGACTGGTGGTTGGAAACCAGAGAAAGGTTGGAAGCTACAAGTGAAGAGATCACTTGGGTTATTTTATGAGGGATATTATGAGGAAGTATTACCTTGAAGATGTTCATGGTAAGAAAGAGATTGAATTTCTTGCGCTGAAGCAGGGAAATATGTCAGTGACAAATTATGCTACAAAGTTCACGGAGTTGTTGAAGTTTTATACGCACCACGATGCAGCGACTGCTGAATTTTCGAAGTGCATCAAGTTTGAGAACGAGTTGCACTCTGAGATTAAGAAAGTTGTGGGGTATCAGAAGATTCGTGATTTTGCTGATCTGGTGGATAGTTGCAGGATATTCGAAGAAGATAATAATGCTCACTACAAGATTGTTACTGATTGGAGGGGAAAGAATCAGCAGAACCGTGGCAAGCCTTATGATACTCCAACTGGTAAGGGTAAGTAGAAAGTTGCTTCGGGTCAGAGGACTAGTGGGGGAGATGCTCCTGGTGGTATTGTTTGTTTGAAGTGTGGACAAGCTGGACACAAGAGTAATGTGTGTACTGCTGAGGTAAAGAATTGTGTCCATTGTGGAAAAGCTGAGCATGCGATATCTAATTGCACGCACAAAGAGATGACCTGTTTTAACTGTGGTGAAGAAGGGCATATCGGTAGCCAGTGCTAGAAGCCGAAGAAAGCAAAGTCTAGAGGGAAAGTATTCGCTCTAGCTGGGACTCAGACAACTAATAAGGACAAGCTCGTCAGAGGTACGTGTTTCATTAATAGTATTCCTTTAATTACTGTTATTGACACGGGTGCTACCCATTGTTTTATTCCTACTGATTGTGTTAAGAAGTTGGGTCTTAAGTTGTCTGAGATGAAATGAGAAATGGTCGTAGAGATTCTGGCCAAGGGATCAGTGACTACTTCTCTAGTGTGTTTGGGTTTTCCATTGTCTATCTTTTATGGAGATTTTTATGTTGATTTGGTGTGTTTGCCATTGACTGGGATGGATGTAGTCCTAGGTATGAACTGGTTAGAGTATAACTATGTTCATATTAATTATTTTCGTAAGTCAGTGAGGTTTTCTACCCCAGAAGAAAAACGAGTTGAATTGTTGTCGTTTAGAGAGCTGCAAAAGTTGATGAAGGAAGAAGCCCAAATGTTTTCGTTGATGGTGTTGTTATCAGTAGAGAGTAAAGCTAAGATTGAAGAGTTTCAAGTAGTGAAGGAATTTCCTGAAGTTTTCCCTGATGAAATTCCTGATGTGCCGCCTGAAAGAGAAGTTGAGTTTGCGATTGATCTTGTACCTGGTACTAGACCTGTTTATATGGCACCGTACAAAATGTCTGCATCTGAGTTGGCTGAATTAAAGAAGCAGTTGGAAGAGTTACTTGAGAAAAAGTTTGTAAGACCAAGTGTATCTCCGTGGGGAGCTCCAGTGTTGCTAGTTAAGAAGAAAAATGGGAGTATGAGACTTTGTGTGGACTCTAGGCAATTGAACAAAGTGACAATTAAGAACAAGTATCTGTTACCAATAATATATGATTTGATGGATCAATTGGTATGTACTCGTCTGTTTAGCAAGATCGGTTTGAGATCAGGCTATCATCAGATTAAAGTAAAAGATGAGGATACTCAGAAGATGAAGTTCAGAACATCGTATGGACATTACGAATATTCGGTGATGCCTTTCGGCGTAACTAATGCGTCGGGTGTATTCATGGAGTAAATGAATTGTATTTTTCATACTTATCTGGATCATTTTGTGGTTGTGTTTATAGATGATATGTTCGTTTATTCTAAGACAGAAGAAGAACATGCAGAACATTTTAGAACAATGTTGGAAGTTTTAAAGGAGAAGAAGTTGTATGTGAAGTTGTCTAAGTGTACATTTTGGTTGAGGGAAGTCAGTTTCCTTGGTCATGTGATTTCAGGAAGTGGTATTGATGTAGATCCTTCTAAGATAGATGTTGTGTTACGGTGGGAAACTCCAAAGTCGTCTACTGAGATTAGAAGTTTCTTGGGATTAGCCGGTTATTACCGAAGGTTTATTAAAGGATTTTCTAAGTTAGCACTTTCGTTGACTCGGTTGACTTGTAAGAGTAAAACATTTGTGTGGTATGTCCAGTGTGAAGAAAGTTTTGCAGAGTTGAAGAAGAGATTGACGTCGGCTCCGGTTTTGACTTTACCGGATTCAGAAGAACCGTTTGTTGTGTATTGTGATGCTTCATTGATGGGTTTAGGAGGTGTTCTTATGTAGAATGGTAAAGTAATTTCTTATACATCAAGACAATTGAGGGTTCATGAGAAGAACTATCATACGCATGATTTGGAACTTGTTGCAGTTGTGTTTGTATTAAAGATCTGGAGGCATTATCTTTACGGTTCTAGATTTGAAGTGTTTAGCGATCATAAGAGAATGAAATATCTGTTTGATCAGAAAGAGTTGAATATGAGGCAACGAAGATGGTTGGAACTGTTGAAGGACTATGATTTTGGTTTGAATTACCATCCGGGTAAAACTAATGTTGTAGCAGATGCCTTGAGTCGGAAGACATTACACATGTCGACACTGATGTTTAAGGAATTAGAGTTGATTAAGCAGTTTCGAGATATGAGTTTGGTTTGCAAGGTGACGGCGAAGAATGTTATGTTGGGTATGCTAAAGATTAATAATGATTTTCTGGACAATATTAGAAAAGCTCAGAAATTGGATGTGAAACTAGAAGATATAATAGTTGATTTTGGCGAATCTGAGAAGAATGGTTTTAAGTTGGATGCGCATGGTGTTTTGAGATTTCAGGATAGGATTTGTATACCTGATGATATTGATAGGAAAAGAACGATTCTTGAGGAAAGTCATAGAAGTGATTTAAGTATTCATCCAGGAGAGACTAAGATGTATCAGGACTTGAAGTTGGTGGCCTGGGATGGAGAATGATGTAGCGCATTTTGTGTATGCTTGTTTGGTTTTTCAGAAGTCGAAAGTTGAACATCAGAAGCTTGTTGGTCTGATGCAACCGTTAGATATTCCATAATGGAAATGGGATATCATTTCTATGGACTTTGTAACGGGATTACCTAATACTTCAAGAGGACATGATTCGATTTGGGTGATTGTTGATAGGCTTACTAAGTCGGCTCATTTTATTCCTATTAACATCAATTTTCCAGTATCGAAGTTGGCTAAGATTTATGTTAGAGTGATTGTGAAGCCGCGTGGTGTTCCTTTGTGTATTGTGTCGAATAGAGATCTGAGGTTTACGTCGGAGTTTTGGAAGAGTTTCCAAGAAGCGTTGGGTTCTAAGTTGAGGTTGAGTTCAACATATCATCCTCAGACAGATGGTCAAACTGAGATAACGATTCAGTCGTTGAAGGATTTGTTGAGAGCTTGTGTACTTGAGCAGTGAGGTTCGTGGGATACTTATCTTCCATTGATCGAGTTCATGTATAATAACAATTATCATTCTAGTATCAAAATGGCACCTTTCGAGGCATTGTATGGTTGGATGTGTAGGACTCCGATGTGTTGGTATGAATCTGGAGAGAGTGTAATGCTTGGACCAGAGATAGTTCGAGAGACTATCAAGAAGGTGAAGTTAATTTGAGAGAAGATGAAGGCTTCTCAAAGTCGGCAGAAAAGTTATCATGATAAGCGAAGGAAATATTTATAATTTCAAGTTGGTGATCATGTATTTTTGAGAGTTACGCTTGTGATAGGTGTTGGGCGAGCGTTGAAATCTAAGAAGCTTACTCCTCGTTTTATTGGTCCGTATCAGATTTCAGATAGAGTTGGAAATGTTGCTTATAGAGTGGCCTTACCGCCTAACTTATCGAATTTGCATGATGTGTTCCATGTGTCGCAACTCCGGAAGTATATTTCAGATCCTTCTCATGTGATTAGTATGAATGATGTGCAAGTACGGGATAATCTCACAGTGGAGACTATTCCGGTACAAATTGAGGGCCGTGAAATGAAAACCTTAAGGGGCAAAGAGATTGCCTTAGTGAAATTTGTTTGGTTGGGAGTTGCTGGAGAAAGTATAACTTGGGAGTTGGAAAGCAAGATGCAAGAATCATATCCTGAGTTGTTTGAGCGAGGTAAGATTTTCGAGGATGAAAATGTTCTAAGTGGGGGAGAGTTGTAACGCCCGTATTTAATTAATTAAATATTATTGCGTATTTTCCAGATTATTTGTTGTTGAGTGTCGTTTAGTCGTTTGTGTCGTTAAGTTGTTTGAGTTGGCATATTGCATCGTTTATGTTGATAAGTTAATAAAAGTTGTTAAGTCGATTTTACGTTGCGGGTTAAGCTATGTTTGGGTGTTTAATTAATTAAGTCGAATAAATAAAATAAGTATTATTAGTATAATATTAAGTTGAGCTAGTTTATAGTGTAAGAGTAGTAAGTTGGAGGTACTTAGTTGGACCCATTAGTAATTAGGTTAATTAGTGAGAGTTTAGTAAAAACAAGCTGAAAACCTAATTAGATAGAATAATCAGAATTTGTAAGAGAATGAAGAACAAGTCTTATAGGGAGATCAAGAAGAGGCTAGGTTGAATATTTTTGCGGGAATTTTTGCGGTGAATTCGAGCTGCCTTCAATCCAAGGTAGGGGTGGGATTCGAATTCCATAACCGGGACTAGTTGATCGTGTGTAGGTTGGGAGTTTCGTGTAATTTCATTGTTGTGTTTTGATATGATTTGTTGTTGCCGATTTCGTGTTTATATTTGATGAAAAAGCATGTTGTTCTTGTTGTATTGCGGATATAATCGTTGTTGTGTTTTGTTGTGTGTGCTGTTATTAGACTGTTGTTGTAGAATTCGTGTAAAAGAAGTTAGGGTTCGTAAAATTGATCATAGAATTTGATAGATGAATAGATACATAAGTTTTAAGAGTAAAAACAGATGTAGAAACCCAATTAAGAATGAACAGAATGATGAAATTGTGAGAAATCGTAGAAGAGTTGAAAATGTAGGCTTTCTGGCCATTTGCGTAACAGATATGGTGTTACGCATATCAGGCATGGCAATACGTGTAACAAGACCCCTATACGCAGGCATTACATGTATCACAACGGGGAAATACACGTATGGAGATGGGCAATATGCGTATGGGTAGGGTAAGTGCAGAAAAATGCAATTTTTGGCGATTCGACCTATTTTCGCATCCGTTTCGAGTTGGATTGGTCTTAGACGTAAAGTAGGGATGAAATAAGTTGATAATAGTAGATTGTAAGAATTAAAAATAATAATTTAGTAATCTAATCGATTAAGCCATAATTTTGTTGTTTTCACGTTGAAGTGGTTAAAAGTTGTGTTGTCCCGATTTTGGGGAAGATTAAAATGTTGAAGGTCAGATGACCAATGTTGATTCATGTTGCTGAGTTGTTCAAGTCTTTATGTTGTTAAGTTGTTGATTATGTCGTTGTTGTTGTACGTCATTCATAGTTGCATACATGTGCATATTTCAAGTTGGAGCGTATGCTCGATTCAAGTTGGCCTAGATTGGCAAATAAGTTGATGATGCCTCGATAACCTGGGAATGTTTTTAGTTGGAAGTTTACTCCAAATGGTACCATATGCATATAAATTGAGTCACATCGAGTTGTATAATAATTATGTTGTTTGTTGGATGTAAGTTATATGATGATGTTGTTGGTGTGTGAACTGGTGTGATTATATGATTATCTTGTTTACATATTGATTATCGTATCCTGTTTATGTTATTCGATATCTCACCCCTTCTGTTTGAATGTTTCCCTTTGTTGGTGACGTGCAAGTGTAATACCTCAAAATTTTCCCTCTCATTTCCATGTCATTTAGCATATCCTTTCATACATTGCATTGCATTTAGATCATAATTGCATCATAAACATACATGAACATACATCTCCATTTGAGCTTTCACAGGTTGCGACTGGCCTTTATTTCTTCATGCGGAACGTGCACAAGAATCTCAAAAGAAGGCAAAAGTTCTTGGTTGATTCAGAGGAGTTTAAGCAGAATATCAGTTTTATGGTGCAGTTTGCAAAAGTTGTAACTTATGCTCGGAAACTCATATTGGCTTGAAACTCAATAGTTTAGACTATTTCGGTATTCTCTACAAATTTTATGTTCGTCTCGGAGGCCAACGCATCAAGGAAAATGGCGGGAATTATTTGTTTTTGAAATTTCGATTTCACCGATTAACTGTGATAGCGGCATTCAAGTGTTCGTAACTTCTGATTGGGTCAACATGTCTGAGAGATTCATATGCCAAACGTTCCGTCTTGATATCCTTTCCAACTTTTGGGTTTTGGCCGAGAAATAATTCTTTGAAGAAGATCTCAGAATGTGCGAGTCTTTAGAGTCGACATAGTGAAAAACAATGCTGAAACGGTGAGTTTTGAACTCTAAAAAATTCATAACTCTTGACTCGTTCATCGAATTTATGTCATTTCGGTGCCTAAAATTCCGTTTAGATGTTATCTTCATTATGTGAATTCAGTTTGGGTTAGGTCCAAGGAGAAGGATCTCGAAAATGCGAATTACCAGTAAGGTTCTTTGATGCAGTGCACTGTCTGTCAGATTTTGTAAAATTCATAACTCGGTCAATTTTCATCGGATTTCACCCGTTCTTGAAGTGTTGGTTCACAAATTTTATCCTCTCTAAGTTCAAAGACAAATGTGAGTTCGAACAGTGCTCCAAAGATTGTCGTTTTGGTTTATTTCACAAAACTGAAGTGTTGAACCGAAGAAAAAGGGTGAAAGTGGTTTCACGATAAAATTCATATCCCCCTCTTCGTTTGTCCATTTGAGCTTACATTTTAACACCAGGTCATCGACTCATAGATCTACAACTTTGCTGACAAAGTCGATTCGAGATTATGCTCCGGAGAGGTTGACCTAGTCACATTTCCGAGTAGCGGACACCAAATAAGCCGAAAAAATAACTTATTCAGTGACGTCTTGCAGCTTAAACGTATCGATCGCACTCGATTTTGATCGTATGACGTTCGTTCTTTTTGCATTGCAACCGTGATTCAGAGACAAACAATGTAGTGGAAGGCTCAGAGTCGAAATTTCTTGCCGAAGATATTGTTATTTTCACTTAAGCCGAAATTCTACCTTTTGTCTTTCATTTTACACTCCACTATATATTCTTTTGACCCACAATTTGTCTCATAACTTCAATCATAATTTACAAACACCAAAAAACTCTCACAAACTCTCTCTAAATGATCGAAGTTCATTCTCTCAACTCTTTCTCAAGAACACAACAACAACTTCATCAAGAACTCAAGAACACAACAATTCCGATCAAGCTTCCGGTAGCCGAGCCACCACGAACCACCACCTCCGGTCAACTTCACCACCGTGCGACCACCATCTTCCTCCGCCAGCAGCCACGCGACCTCTTCCCCTATCCTCCGTTCACGATCACGTCTCACTTCCTTCGGATTCGCAATTTCTTCGTCGATTCTTCATTCGGTAAGCTTCTTAAACTTTAATTCATGAATAATTGTTGTATTGTTTCTTGAATTGAATTTTCAAGTTGAATTAATCTTGTGGAGATTATGTGCATTGATTCATGATTTGATTGTTGATTGATTCTTGATTAATTTATCCTAATAATTGTTGTGGTGCATAATTGAAAATACTTGGTAAAGTTGACATAGAATAATCGATGCATGTTAGGTGTTTGACAAAATTCTTAGGAGAGTTAATTATTGTGTGACTTGATATTGATTGAAGTGCTTGACTTTTGAATTCATGCTTGTTTCAATGTGCAAATCCGGAATAAGATAGATTGATGTCTAATCGATGATGTTGTAAATGTATCGCGTGTCGAAAAGTGCGTTTTGGTCATAACTTCCTAACCGTAGCGCGTTTTCGCGAATGTGAATAGTGTAAATTGACTTTGTTGATTATTTCGGAGCCATCGGTAAGCTTTTTAGTCGATTTCGTACAATTGTTTCCGGCTATTTTGCTACTGCCAGCCAACGAAATCGGCCAAAAAGTATCACTTCCGAGTGAAATTTTCAAAAACCGATTGCATATTTGAATCCGTTGGCACGTTTGCTAGTTACCATGCGATTTTCGTTCAATTCCGAGTCGGTGATTTTTGACGCGTTTTTTCCGTTTTAAGGCTTTTTATGTTCGGTTTGGTGTGATTTTGATGCATTGATCTTTTTTTGACTTGTACTTATGTTTGTTGATCATTTTCCATTCATTGCATGTAAATTTGTTCTATTTCGATTTGAGTTTGCATGTTGTTTATGTTAGAGCATAAGTGCTGCCCCGTTTTGAAACGTAAATTTTAATGCATGTCCATGACTCGTATATTCATCTTTCTACTTGATTTTGAGTTGTGGGGCATAGGTGCAACTTCCGGTTGCACCTCTTTTTGGTTTCTAATGCGTTTGTTGAGTTCATGCAAGGTTCTCGCAAAGATCTTAACGACGGTCGTTTGGTTGGTATTCCACTTTATTTGTGGGATACCTTTGGATTCAAATGATATTTTGTGTCGTTGTTTTTGTTTCGATTATGGTGGATTTTTACAAAGTAATTATGGAAGATAAGCATTTATTTTGCTTATGGAGATTACAAGACCTTGCTTGAAGTTTTTTTGGATTTCTTTTATGTGAAGAATCGGCACTTCGATCAAGTAAGTAATTCCGACTTTCCACTTTTACACATCATCCTTGTTGTATGCGACTTAAACATCGTTTTTGTACGTTTCGTCGCAATTATTAAAAATAATTTTAGGTGAGATAAAATTCTGGAAAAATTCATGAGTGATCCTCATCCTCTTAATTAATTTGCCATATTTTTTTATTCCAGGTTGGATTGGTTTTAGTAATTAATTTGGATTTTTCATTCCATGCTGTCCCAAAAGGAATGGTATTGACATAAGGGACCAAAAGCAATTTTTTCCAATAGGTGTGAGACCTATTTTTTGTGTGTGATTAAGCACTAGAATTAGTGACATTATGATGCTACTTAGACATTTTTTCATAATTTTTAGTGCCATTTTTGATCCACTTTGTGGAATTGTTTTTCGGTGATCATGCCTTGTTATCTCAATCGTTAAGGAATTGTTTTGGTACTTTGGTGCATAATTTTGTGAAATTCTTTTAGACCATATTAGATAATGACTTCAACATTCCAGGTATTTAATTTCATAATTTTTAAATCTTTTTTGCTATTTTTCATGTCACCTAGATTTTAGGTTCGATTATATGCTTATTTGCTCCATATCCTAGGATTTAGCAAGGCATTCATGCCATTTTCTTGAGAGACTTTTTGGTAAATTTTAGAAGTTGATTATAGGTCATTTTTATGTCCTTAATTTCAGTTATAGGTCACTTTTTGAACCATATTCATTTGGTTTGTTTTGGTGTTCCAAAATGCACACTTACTTGAACATGTGTAACTTAAACTCATTTCTCTTCTCCTCTAATTGTTAACATGAATTATGTGGGAATCATTAATGCCTATCCATAAATTCTAATTGCATATCATATCTTGTATGCTACTGATCCATAATCATTTCATGCATATTCACATGCCATTCATCTTTAACTTGCATCATTTGTGATCTTATGCGATGTTTGCTCATTTCTTCTGACATCTTCTTCTCCTTGCTCCATATGCTTAAGCCATTGCATCCATGATGGTATGTTCATTCATCCTCATTCATAAGCATTAACTACTGACTTTGATGTTCATTTCATGTATTAATTCATGCTTGTAATCCATATGCATTCATACTTCATCCATGAGCCTTAACTTGCATTTAGGTGAACTTAGGTGAACTTTTTGTACATAGTTTGACATAGTTTGATCTTGTGAGGCATCCTAGCACCCTTGGGGACCTATAGAATGTAGCTACTGACTTTAGAAGTCATGTAACCTTTAGGTACCTTCACCTTTAGACTTAGGTCTTATTTTGAACCCTAGTTCCATTCTAGGACGTTTATGGTACTTAATCGCTTTTATGCTTTGATTTTACTTTCAATATGCATTGTCATGCTAACCTTTGTTTTGTAGGGGGGAAGATTGAGGTAAGCCTCATTTCATTCTTATCTCTTATGCATTATAATTGTGTTCGCCTTAGCACTTTGTGCTTTGCTCTTAGGCTTTCCCTTTCTTTAGAGACAACTTAACTTCCTTAGGAAGTAAGTTAGTTTCTAACTCTCTTTTCTTCTTTTCCTTTTCTTTCTTATGATTAGAAAAACTCACAAACCATTAGGATCTCCTTTTTGTATATAATAACTAACTTAGGGTTGTGTCTTAGTCCCCTTAGTTTGGCCTTTTGCAACTTGAGTCTTTCTTTCTCTCCTCATAAAGAAGATAATAAAAATACTTAATAAAAATTGAACGTTATTATACATCATGAGACTTTGTTGCGGAGTACTTATACGCGTCCTGTTTCGGGGCGAGGTGTAAGTACTTCCCGCGATGGATAGGTCTTTGTATGAGAATGTTCACAAACAAATTCAAAACACTTCTCATAAAAGACAAAAAACAAAGAATAAGCGACTATCCTGCGGGAACTTCTTCTCTCATCTCATTCACTCACAACGCGAACTCGCGACGACTTGTCTCGCATGCAAGACGGTAAACGCACTCATACCAGACGAGCCTGAAACACCTGAGCATAGACATACGCAGTTCCAGCTATAAAAAACACAAATAGTTCCCGCCTTAGTTAGGCGAACTACGTCGACTCTGATCCTCATTATCCCGATGAGGTACATAGGCAGCGGGGTAGGGCCCGTTCGAGCACATTCTTTATTTTCCCTACATTTTTCCCATTCTTTTCTTGCCATTCTCTTTTTCAAGTTCCCTTCTCATTTCTCATTCCCATTCGAGTTAGCAGTTCATTTGTTCAACAACATCTTATTTCTCACCCTTTGAAACAAAGCAAGCAAGCGTGGATCCCCTCGGGTACAACAGACGATCTGGGGTGCTAATACCTTCCCAGGTCGTAACCGACTCCCGAACCCAGATATTTGGTTCGCAAGGCCTCGTCCTTTCCTTTCTCCTTAGGTTTGTGCAACATTACCTTTCCCATTCATTCGGGATAAAAATGTCTGGCTGGCGACTCTACCTTTTCCACGCCACTTTCGCGTTTGTACTAGGATGAAAATCCCGGGAGCGACAGCAGGTAACAAAGAGTCCAGTACTTAGTAGCTTCAAGTTAGTGTTTGTCGCTATGATATATAGCACTTCAGGGGGATGAACACATGTTTTTACTTTGTGGATTTTGTTTAAGTTTATGAACTAGTTTAAGTGTTTTATGTTGAAAAACCAAGTTGAGATTATTTTGATGTTGATTTATTTGACGTTGAATTAAAGTTGAAACTTGTTGATCCGCTGCGTTGTTGTTCTAAAGTAATTATATTAATGAAGTTGTTATTTGACTTTAAAGTTGGAAAAATGTGATATCCCATGTTTGTTGATGAAATTTTATAACTCTAATTTAATCATTGAAGTCGGGTAGAAATGGGGTGTTACATAATTCCTCTCATGAATCCTCAACTGGCGTGAAGCATAAGCCACCACTTGGTTATTTTGCATCAATACTCCTCCTAAACCCATCAGAGAAGCATCACAATACACCACAAATGACTCATATGGTTTAGGAAAAATCAAAACTGGAGTTGTATTTAAATGCTTCTTCAACTCAATGAAACTTCGCTCACAGTGAACATCCCACACAAACGCCTTACCTTTATAGGTTAACTGAGTCAACAGAAGAGCTAACTTCAAAAACCCCTCAATGAATCTTTGATAATAACCAGCTAATCCCAAAAAGCTTCTGATCTTGGTCACCGACTTCGGAGCTTCCCATTGTAGAACTGCATCTACCTTAGATGGATCCACTGCAATACCATTACTCGAAATGACATGACCAAGAAAACTTGCCTCTTCTAACCAGAACTCACACTTAGACAACTTCACATAAAGCTTTTTATCCTTCAACACTTGTAATACAATCCATAGATGTTCCGCATCTTCTTCTTCTGACTTAGAGTATATCAAAATATCATCTATACAACCACAAACTAATCTAAGTACTCATGAAAAATCGGATTCATATACTCCATAAATACTTCAGGCGCATTAGTAACTCCAAACGACATCACCACATATTCATAATGTTCATACTGAGTCCTGGAAGTTGTCTTCTGAATATCCTTATCCTGTACACGTATCTGATGATAACCCGACCTCAAGTCAATCTTGCTAAACACCTAAGCACCCACCAACTGATCCATCAAATCATTTATTCTCGGAAGTGGATACTTATTCTTGATCGTCACTTTATTCAACTGTCTGTAATCAATAAACAATCTCATACTTCCATATTTCTTCTTTACCAACAACACCGAAGCTCCCCAAGGTGACACACTTGGTCTCACGGAATTCTTCTCTAACAACTCTTCCAACTGTTTCTTCAACTCTGATAGCTCTGACACCGACATGCGATATGGAGCCATAGAAATAGGTCCAGTACCAGGCACAAGATCAATACTAAACTCTACTTCCCGTTCCGGAGGTACATCAACAATATCATCCAGGAATACTTCTGGAAACTCTCTCACCACTTGCAACTCAATCACTACAAAATCGTTCTCAACCACCAAGGATGCGAACAAAGCCAACACTTGAGCTTCTTCATCCAAAAGCTCCTTCAACTCTTTAGCAGATAAGTAACCTTATTCCTTCTCTTCTTTCGGAGCAAGGAATCACACAGTCTTATTGTAACAGTTGATATGAACATGGTTGAACTCCAACCAATTCATTTCCAAAATCACATCAAGACCCTCCAATGGAAAACAAACGAGGTCCACACCAAAGTCCCTACCATAAATCGATAAAGAACACTACAAACAAACCAAAGAAGTAGTCACTGATCCCTTCGCAGGAGTTTCGATAACCATTTCTCCTTTCATCGAAGAAACAATAATACCTAATCTTTTCACACAATCAACAACAATAAAATGGTGGGTTGCACCAGTATCAATCATAGAAATCAAAAGCGTATTATTAATGTAGCAAATACCTCTGATTAGTCGATCCTCACTATAAGTATGAGTTCCTGTCAAAGCAAACACTTTCCCTCCAATTGAAGCTTTCTTCAGTTTCATGCAATGAGTACTGATATGTCCTTGCTCTCCACAGTTGTAGAAAGTCATCATGTTAGTCTTGCAATCTGTGATCAAATGCCCAGGTTGTCCACATTTGAATAACTTCTTCACATCACTCGTACACTCACTGACACGATGACCCAACTCGCCACCTCTGTAACACTTCAGAGGAACAGGAGCTCCTCCCCCACTTGGCTTCTTGTCATCAGTAATCATCTGTTTACCTTTATCAGTCAGAGCTGCATAAGGCTTCCCACGGTGCATCTGTTGCTTGCCTCTCCTCTCAACAAAACCCTTGAAATGCTTGGATCAAGCCTTGCTATCATCCTCAAAGATCCTACAACAGTCAACAAAATTTGAAAATATATATTCTGATCCTTTGATAGCCAATCACCTGTTTGATCTTAGGCCTCAAACCACTCTCAAATTTCACACGCTTCGAGAACTCAGCAGTCGCCTCACTGTAATGCGGATAGAGTTTGGCCAAATCTGAAAATGTAGCAACATACTCCACTACTGATATGCTACCTTGCTTAAATTCCAGAAACTATCTCTTTCTTCCCTCGAACATCTTCAGGAAAATATTTCCTCAAAACTCCCTCTTAAACACAACCCAAGTAATCGCCTCACCTAACACTTCCAATAGTTGTTGAGTACCGACCCACTAATCATCAACTTCTCCTACCAGCTTTTGAGAACCCAATCGCACCTTCCGTGCTTCAGAACATTTCATTAGACGAAAGATCATCTCGATCTCTTTGATCCACTCTTGAGCCTCATCTAGGTCATGCTCCCCTTGAAAGTAGGCGGATTGTTCTTCCAGAACTCATCATTCTCGCTGTTCCCAACATTCAGCGGATTCTGCACAGCTTGAGCCATAGCCTGCATAATGGCAACAAGTGTAGTGTCCTTCCTTCCAACCATTCTCAACTGTTAAGCAACAACAACAAGAAACAATGGTTAAAACACCTATACAAACTATGACCGATTATCACAGACCTCAACTACGACAATGACAACAACTCAACGACTCGACGACTTGGTCGGACGAATCGACCAGCTCTGATACCAATTATAACACCCCGAATAATTCTTGACATTTTTAATAAATTAAATACAACAATTCGAGTAAAATTTCATCCTCAATTCGGGATTCTACTTTCAACTTCTCAAAATATACTTTTAAAGGTTTGATACATAACATGAAAGAGAAAATTTGTTTGAATTTAGTAGCGGAAAAATTAAATAGTAATGTCATCATCAAACTAAAAACAGTTTAAAACTTCCAAAATAACACCAACATGTTATAAACTTAATAATTAAACTAATATAACAAAACGACTCTCCTGGCTCCCGTGTTACGTATCAGAGCAGACACCACGACCACGACTACTCCTAAGTATCAACACGTTACCAACATAGGGGTAACATTCAAACAGAAGGGGTAAGATTCTTAAATTAATTAAAAGAGAAAAATGGTATAAATATAAGGCATATATCACATAAGTACAACAACAACATACTTATCACAACAAGAATCATAACCCAACTACACATCTACAACAAACACATCAACAACATAACATCTGCATCATATACATCCACAACAATGCATGTAAATGAGACTCGACCATAGACTCAATTCATGTGGTACCAATAATTGATCCCTATTTCATGATTCAATTTCCATCGGAACTCTCGACCCCTTTTCCATGGTCCAGTGCAACCCCTCTTTCATGATTACACCCCGACCCCTATTTCATGGTACAATATGACCTTTATTTCATAATCACACCTTACACCGTGATTGAACACAATCATCTCACCAACAACGTCAACATGCAACAACATCGACCATATGCAACAACAACAACAATGACAACAACAACAATATACAACATTAACAACAACAACAATATACCACATCAACAACAACAATATACCAGATCAACAATAACCACAACAACATTTCATACATATTCGTTCACATATTAATAATTATAGATCAACAACACATACACAACTAAACATATATCATATATTCACAAATTCGCACAACTTTCAACTTTAACCCAATGCATATATAACCTCTATAAACCTACTCACACCGCATCAACAACATACCAACCCTCCTAAAATATAAACCACAATTTTTCATGAATTTTGATGAATTAAAAACACATTTTCTCACTCATAGGTCTCGCTAAGCGACCCCCTTACTCGCTAAGCGAGCAAGCTATTGTCTCAAAGAGGCAAAATTTTCCAACAGCTCGCTAAGCGACCAAAGCGAAACTAACATAAAAATCCTGCAATTTCTGCACTTCCTCCCTGTGATTCTCACCCTAATATTGCATCTGATGAAAGAAATTACGGGTGTTACAAATATGATTTGCCAAGCCTTACAACAACAATCTCATGATGTTGTTAATGTTATACATTTGGTTTGTACAACAAAAACTCTTATTCAAGAATTTAGAGAAGATGGTTGGGATAAATTATTTACTTGTGTGAAGTCTTTTTGTGAAAAATATGATATTGAGGTTCCTGATCTTGATGATGTTCATTCAACAACAAGATTTGGACGCTCTCGTCTTGAAGAGAACCAGGTAACCATTGAGCATTATTTTAGAGTTGAAATATTTTTTGCTACCATTGACAAACAATTACAAGAGTTGAATAGCAGATTTAGTGAGCAAGCAGTTGATTTGTTAACTCTATGTTGTGCTTTGTGTCACAGGGATAATTACAAGGCTTTTAACTTTGATAATATTTGGTACTCTAGTTGAAAAGTATTATCTTATGGACTTCAATGAGCAGGAGATGGTTAATTTGCAGTTTCAACTTCGACATTTCATTACTTATGCTTGTCAAGCATCGAGTTTGAATAATTTATCAACTATTCAAGACTTATGATCATCTTTGGCTGCAACTGGAAAGAATGGAAATTATTATTTGATTGGTAGACTGCTCTGTCTTGTCATGACTCTCCCTGTATTTACGACATCTACTGAAATCTCGACAATGAAAATTATCAAGACAAGATTGAGAAGTAAAATGGAAGCTGATTGTTTAGAAGATAGCATGACGATTAACATTGAAAGAGATATTACTGTAAATATTGATTTTGAGACTATTATTGATGATTTCAAACTATTCAAAAACCGCAGAGAATTATTATATGATATTATTAAGTAATAGTTTTTAATCATTTTATATTCAAATTTATGTTTATTGCATTTTAAATTTTTTATATACAATTATAATTTAATTTGTGGCCACTCCAATGATTATATTCTAGTTTCGTTGTTTTTTTCCTAATGTTTTAACACACCTTTTAAAGCCTAATTTAGCGGACATTAGTACTAATAATTTTGTTTAGCCTTTTCCCGGTTAACTAGAAAATTTATCCAAAGCCACGAGCTTGTTGTTCTAGGAGTAGGATATGGACACAATTATTGTTGTTTTGCAACAAAGTAAGACGTTACAAAGGCAGCTTTTGCTTTTATAAATACCAGACTCCCAACCAGCACACTGTGTCTTGCAGGTGCCACTTTGCTTCTTCATTGGTTCTTTGGTTTCTTTTCCCTTTTCCTTTCACACACTTCAACATGCCTCTCTCCCTTTCCCTCACTACCATTCTCCTTTCCCTTTTCTCCTTTTTCCTTCTCCTCACCCATGCCAATGCCAACCCATTCCGTTCCTCTCCCCACCACCACCACCCTCACTTCGCTAGCCACAACTACAGAGACGCTCTCACCAAGTCCATTCTCTTTTTCCAAGGCCAGAGATCAGGGAAACTCCCTTCTAACCAGAGAATCACCTGGAGAAGAGACTCCGGTCTCTCTGATGGCTCAGCATTGCATGTATGTAAACAAATTCCTCATTATCATATATTTCTAGTTTTTTTTTATATACTTTTTATGCTTATATTTGTTTTACATGTACAATGTAGGTTGATTTGGTTGGAGGGTACTATGATGCTGGTGACAATGTCAAGTTTGGTTTTCCTATGGCTTTTACTACCACTATGCTTTCATGGAGTGTTATTGAGTTTGGTGGGTTGATGAAAAGTGAGTTGCCGAATGCTAAAGAAGCTGTTCGTTGGGCTACTGATTATCTTCTTAAAGCCACTGCACATCCAAATGTCATTTACGTTCAGGTTAGTTCATCATTTTGTACTTTTGTCAAGAAAAAAACAGAGGAAATGAGGTTGATTTTTGGGTTGTGTGTTTGCAGGTGGGAGATGCTAAAAAGGACCATGCTTGTTGGGAGAGACCAGAGGACATGGACACTCCTAGAAGTGTTTTTAAGGTTGATGCAAACGCACCTGGTTCTGAAGTTGCTGCGGAAACTGCTGCGGCATTAGCAGCGGCTTCTCTTGTTTTCAGAAGAAGTGATCCAACATATGCCAAGATTTTAGTAAGAAGGGCCATCAGGGTAAGCCTTTGATTCATATAAAAAATCAAACTTTTTAATTATTTTGCGTAAAATCCGAGACTGTAATTGTTTGTGGGTGTGTAGGTTTTTCAGTTTGCTGATAAACACAGAGGGTCTTACAGCAATGCCTTGAAACCCTTTGTGTGTCCATTCTATTGTTCTTACTCAGGTTATCAGGTAAAGTTTTGATTTTTCCAATTTTTTTGATATGCCCTTTTTCTTGGTCTTACTCAAAAGTATGATGATTGATATTTTGATGATGATAAATTTGTTAGGATGAGTTGTTGTGGGGTGCTGCATGGCTCCACAAGGCCACAAAGAATCCAATGTATCTAAAATACATTCAACTTAATGGTCAAATCCTAGGAGCTGCAGAGTTTGACAACACATTTGGTTGGGATAACAAACATGTCGGAGCAAGGATACTTCTCTCAAAGGTCCTAGATTTCATCATTATATACAGTAACAAACAATTTAACAAAAAATGGTTTTGAAAGCTTACATGTTTTTCTATTGGTCTTATGTTAGGAATTTCTAGTTCAAAATGTGAAATCCCTCCATGACTACAAGGGTCATTCAGATAATTTCGTTTGTTCTTTGATTCCTGGAGCTGGTTCCTCATCTGCACAATATACCCCAGGTAAAGTAAAGTACCTTATCTTTTCTCACCATATTTTAACTCATGTGGTCCAAGATGCAACTTTTTTTGAGGTTGTAAAAACTTTACAGGTGGACTTTTGTTCAAGATGAGTGATAGTAACATGCAGTATGTCACATCCACTACCTTCTTACTGGTCACATATGCCAAATACTTAACCAAATCACATTCAGTTGTGAATTGTGGTGGAACCACTGTAACACCAAAAAGACTCAGAACCTTAGCCAAGAGACAGGTAAATTGAATTCAGAATGTTATAACTATAACAAATTGAAGTATATTTTTTTTATAACTTTTTGAATTTTTTTATTAGGTGGATTATTTGTTAGGAGATAACCCTTTGAAGATGTCATATATGGTGGGGTATGGACCAAGATATCCCCAAAGGATACACCACAGAGGATCATCACTTCCTTCATTGGCTGTACATCCGGGAAAGATCCAGTGTTCCGCAGGGTTTGGTGTGATGAATTCACAATCACCAAATCCTAACATTCTAGTAGGTGCTGTTGTTGGTGGACCAGATCAGCATGATAGATTTCCAGATGAACGGTCAGATTATGAACAATCAGAGCCAGCTACTTATGTTAATGCGCCTCTTGTTGGAACACTGGCTTATCTTGCACACTCGTTTGGTCAACTTTAGGTCAACGTGTTTGGGTGAATCTGATTATGGTTATGATGTTTTAGATTTTTAAATTTTCACTAATTTGGTTAGTAGTTATAATTAGTTAGATTTCTTAGGAGAAGCTTTTAGAAACTTATTGCAATGAGTAAATTTCATTGTGGTGATGCTTCCATATGTTATGTTAATGTTAAGTGATGATGATGTTAAAAAATTATCAAGAATTTCGATGTTTAAAGCAAATCTCAACTGTAAAAGTGGTTAGTTTTGTTTGTGTTTTTGTGTTATTTATCAACTTTTAAGATATTGTGGTGAGGACAAAAGGATAAAATAAAGTTAGGGGATAAAGACATGGGTGAACAAAAAAGGTTTATTGGTACAATGAACTATTCCTAGGAAACTGGAACTAATCCTTTGTTAAATTTCACTTGTATAAAAAATGAAAATGTATCTTTGACCAAACTGAATAAATTTCCAGCGCGCCGAAGAAGATTCTCCTCGAGCAACATGGAAAATTGGTTGAAATTGTAACCCTTGTGGTGTGAAATGGGAAATGTTGTCTTGTGCATCATGGATTTTAATACAAAAGAAACCTTCATCAACAAGTTGAGTTACTCCCAACGATTGACATAGTGATTGAGATTTAGTTTTTGAGAGTGTATTTCTTTTAAGGTTACATATTTGGATCTTTATTGGATACTAAAAATTCTTGTATTAGATTAGTCTATACAGAAATGTGTTAGCACTAGCACAGGCTTTAAATGAGATCAGACCACAGCAAGTGAACAAGAAGATTTATTGACTTTGACTTTAAACGAGACTCTATACAGTGGTTTGCTAGCTCTGACTTTAAACAGGACTCACAAGGAGATTTGTTGGCTCTGACTTTAAACGAGGCTCTACAGAGGTTTATAAGCTTTGGCTTTAAACGGGACTCACGCAAGTGAATGGTGAGATTGTCTATACAAAGATTTGTTAGCTATGACTTTAAACGAGACTCTCGCAAGTAGAGGTTTGCTAGCTCTGGCTTTAAACGGGACTCACGCAAGTGGATGATGAGATTGTCTATACAAATATTTGTCAGCTATGACTTTAAACGAGACTCTCGCAAGTGGATGGTAAACTTGATTCTTTTAGATTAATTGATTTCAAAGTTTGATATCAAGATTATAAATAAAAAACAAAACAAAACACAAGTTGAGTTACCTATTCTTTAAAAGGAAAAGGAGAAATGACATCAATGAGTTACTTTATAAGCCGGTTAGTAATATTGGAATACATGAGCTACATATCAGTATTTTGAAAACCCGGACCGGCCGGTCGGATCGGTCGATCCGAGAACACCGGTCGGATAATCGATCTGGTTTGAATGTTGGATTTCATATGTTATTGAACCGGTGTAAATCGGGAAAACCAGAAAAATCGGCGGTTTAATTACAATTTTTTTTAAAATTAATTTTTATTATTTTAATTAAAAAATTAAAATAAAAAAATAAAATAAAATAAAAAGTAAAAATAAAAATAAAATATAAAATGAAATAAATAAAATAAAAATAAAATAAAATAAATAAAAAAATAAAACATAAGAATGATATCATTGACGAAGAAATTGTTGCGGATACGGTTGCTTTTACTTAAAGAAGGAGATCCCAACATTGAAACAATTTTCCCTCCTTTAAATTAAATTTGATACACATTTTAGTTATTTTGTTATAAACTATTTAACTAAATTATATTGCAATTAGACTTTGTAATTTTATACTATTTTGTTATGAGTGATATCTTTATTTAAAATTTGAATTTAGATTATGAATTTGTGGTATGATATTTAAAAAAAAAAATTAAGTGTTATTTATATTTTGTAGAGACTGAATCATCCGGTTTGACCAATTTTATACATATATAGTATTTTTTTATAAATACCCGTCTATTTAACCGAGTTATTCGGTTTAATCCGATTTGGTTATTGATCCGCGTGTTGCGCACGGATCAAAAACGAGTGATTTAAAAATGTAGTTACGGTAACGACAACTCGAGTATCGTCTCACAAGGATTTTTGATCTTATTAACTAATTATAGTAACGATTAATGGGGGTTGATTTTAATTTGAAGAAAAAGCAATTAAAATAAAAAGTGATTATCAAAATAAGCTAAAACGGTTAATCTGCTGTTTTGATTTGGCAACTTATCATCGACCCAAATAATTCTCAATTCCTAAGCGAACTCTATTTCCTTTTCGATTATAATAATAATCAAACAAGCGTAATTGATATTATATGATAAATATTCCTAATTTCCGAGTTAAGCAAACAGATGAAATATATCAATCGTGAATTAAGCAAACACGATAAACATACACGAATTAAGCAAACGCGATTAAAGTATAGGAACATGCAATCATCAAAATAAATCAATCTAACCTTAGATAAATCGAATTAAGCAAACAAGATATCAAGATTATAATTGAAAGGAAATAGATTAATTGGAAAATATAAGAACCTCAAAGTGTCGGCGAAAACCGATCACAGTAGATTAATCCGTGGAATTAGTTCTCCATAATTCGTCTCTTCGAAAGTAAAAAATAAAATCGTAAAAAGTGTGTCTTGAACAGTTGCGGCTGCTAGGTTAAATAGAAAAATCTAAAAAACCCGTTTACAACCCAACTGGGTCAAATACATAACCCAGACCCAGTTCTAAATGACCTGAAACTAAATAAAACTAATGCAGAAGCTTCAAACGAAATTCTGGAAAATATGACTCTGAATCTGACTTCGACTCCTACACAAAAGTTGTAGCTCTCTCTCTTAGCTTTCCATCGACTGGTAGAACGCCTCAATCAGATTCCTGGAACTCCGGTTATGATCATTTCCGTAAAAGCTGTTAAAGCTGAAAATTAAGTACGAAAATTAAATTAACCCAAAAATAAAGTAAAATAGAAAAACAAATTAAAATATAAAAATAAACAAAGAAGACCAAAGAAATACTTAAGTGCAAACATGGTAGAATGTGCATTAAAATGCACTGATCAGTTATATAGTTCGACCAGTGACTCAGTAGTTCAATCAATAAACCAGTGACCCAATATTCTCACCGATTTAATGATCGGTCCGATTTTTAAAACACGACTATATATAGTGGTGATGGTGATGTGTGCTAGAATTTGTTGGACAATTATTAAAAAATGGATTAATTGTAATTATTCATCAATCTATAAACCTAAACATTCATCAATCCCAATTGTTCTCTTAAAAAGAGTCTAGTCAAATTGCTTCACATTTTGCTTCACATTTTAACTCCTTCATCAAAGAGTCTAGTCGCTTCACAAGAAGAAAATGTGCCACCAATATACACAACTTCACATGCATAATACAATGATAAATTGCTTCTTAATGTACGCACACTTGTATTTAAACACATCACTCCTTCTATCAATTTTGTCCCTAAACAAGTCAGAATATGAATATCCTATCAAGCATGCATTCTTATCTTTCCCCGCAATTAGAAATAACAAGCCAAACTTCATAGTTCTTTTTTACTTAGAAAATGTATCTCGTTGTGTTAAGATATATGTATATTATATACACTACTCTAGTCTCGATTCGATTCTCAAATATTATGAAACTATTTTGATTAATCCGAAACAAAACTCATTATACTTCTATTTTGTTTATAATTTTTTTAATTAGTATGACTTATAAATTAGAGCAATAATTTTTCAGATTCAAAGAATAATAAAAAATATTATTTATTTCGAGAATGGATGGAATAAACCTACTTATATATAACTAAGAATTTTTGGATTTTTTTAATATAAATACTTTTTTTTTTCAAAAATATTCTCCAAATAATCCATTTTAAAATAATTTCTCAATCTACTCCACCTTTAGACAAATTTAAGAGGAGTCGCCGATCCAATTGGCGATCATGTACAAAGTTAAAAAGCAGTCGTCAAACCAATTGACGACACCTATTTAATTTTGTACATGGTCGTCAATCCAATTGGCGACTCCTCTTAAATTGTTTAAAAATAAGGTAAATTAAAAAATTGTTTAAAAGTAGGTTATTTGAAGAATATTTTTAAAAAATAGTGATATTTACCTAAAAAAATCGAATTCTTAGTCTTTAACATATTATTTAAATTTTGTCTAAAATATCATTATTAATTATAAAAATAATCTTTTCTTAAAATGTTTAATATTCTACATCTCTAGATCAGAATTTCTCTTTATAGTTATATATAGGCCATTGTATTTTCTCAAGAAAAAGATATAGTACTACTACTAATATGGTTGTGTAGTCACTAGGCAGCAGTAATAGGCCTGTAGGAAAAAAGAGAAACGGGTATTTGACCGTTGAAAATAAAGGTAATGGGGAGAGAGAGAGAGTAGTTGGCAGAAACATGTGAAGTAAGCAGAAGAACTGGTATATCTGTCAGAAATGTCAGTTATGGTGGGACTGGAAGGTACTTACCCTAAGTTATGGCATAACGATTCCAAAGCCTTATTGTTGGGACCCAAAGACATTCCTCCAAATCCAATCCGTGTCTACATGAATAACATTATGGAAATAGTTTAACCAATCTTCAACGTGGAAACTCTGATGTATGTTAAGATCATTTATGCTTGCACATGCTTCACTTGTGAATATACTCCTCAAACATTACTATTTGTTTTATGACTTTAATGCTACACACTATCATTGTGAAATGGCTTTTGTACTGAAAAACAACTTGAGCTTCTAAAAAATGTGATACTATTAATTTCAAAATGCCATTACAAAATTTGAATAATGTGACAAATAGTTAATTTTGATCAAATAGTTAGATTTAGATAGTTTTTTTAATCTCTGTAAAGTGTTTTTAGTTTTAATTTTTAATTTTCTTATTCTGTGATGTTAAACTTCTGATAATTATTTTACAAAACATCTTCCTCAATCCATCTCTAAATTAGGGATGAAGCTATGAACACAAATTCATAATTCTGGATAAAATAATATTTTTGTCCCTCTAAATTAGTGCGTTTTTTGTTTTAGCCCCTGTAATATATATATATATATATATATATATATATATATATATATATATATATATATATATATATATATATATATATATATATATATATATATATATATATATATATATATATATATATATATATATATATATATATATATATATATATATATTTTAATGCCTAATATGAGTTTTTGTTCATATCTTCATCTCAACCTTTATGTAAATTCAGATTTTTCAAATAAATGAGAAAATATATATGTGTTTGTTTATGATCATGTTTTATCTTGATTGGTCATTCTTTGATTACACATTAGCTAATTTTGTTCGCAAATAATCAAAAGAACACAATTAATATTCATTTTCATTAATTTATTCTCTCTTTTCAACTTTCTCAATCTCTCACTTCTCTCTTCACCATCAATCATAAATCCGAAATTCTGAATTTCTTCAAACCTTCATCATTTGTGTTCAATCAACTAGTCAGTAACTCAATACTCCCTCCGTCCAAATTATAATACGTTTTGGACATTCACATTAATTAAAAAAAACATAATTATTGTTGTGTGGAAAAGAAAAATTATGTATAATTTTACAATATCATTGTTTATTTATTACATATGAAAGAAAAATTTAAAGAAATGAAAAAAGAAATAGTAATAAAGCGATAGAGGAATATTGAGAAAAATATCATTAATTTTACATTGGAATTGTAAAATGACTTATAATTTAGAACAAATTTTGTTGACAAAGTGATTTATAATTTAGGACAGAGGGAGTAAATATACAACTTTTTTTTTTAAAACTTCAACCTAAAAAATTGTGAAAATTTCTCAAACCACCCCATGTATCTCTTAGCCATTTGCATTTCTAATTATGCTCCATGGTTCCGCTGATATACTTCCGGACGCACCATTTTTTTATTTTACATTGAAACCTTCTACGGATATATCTGCATAACTAGTGAAAAAACAGTTTTTTTAATTAAGTCAAACTAAATAGTCGTGGACGTACATATAATGTTTTAGAGACTAAAAACATATACTTAAAATCAACATGGTGAAGATCTTGAGTCAAGGGATTAAGTTCCATGCCAATAGAAAACTTTGTTATATGTATCTTTTCAATGTGTTGTTTTGGTGTAAGCATTAATCTTCATTCAATGTGTTGTATGATGAAAATATATTCATTGCAGATCAGCTACGGAGTTTGACTAATAAGTTATGCTACACGTAACAATATCATTTGTTTACTTTTTCTTAAATAACGTCTTTTAAATTATTGTTATTTTTATTTAATTTTTGAAGCCCTTCTTTGTCTTGGATAACGTCAAAGAAGTAATGTTTTACTCTTATCCAAGACAGATGGTAGATTGGACACAAAGTAAACAAATGATTTTGTTATGTGTATCATAAGTTATTAGTCTCTATAACATTATATACACGACTACGACTAACGAATATAGTTTAATTAAAAAAATATTTAATTGAAATTTAGTAGTTCTGCATATATATCTGCGTAAGATTTCAACGTAAAACTAAAAAGGGTGCGTCCGAAGGTATATCAGCGGAACCAAGAAGGACATAATTGGAAACGTGTAACACCCGAATATCCCCACGAATTTGTAATAAAAATCAAGAGTAAAATGTTTAACGTTTTATTTATTCGAGTGTCACAATCAACTTCAAAACAAACTCAACTCAATAATACGTTTTCAAAAATAAATGTTCAACATGCAGCGGATACTTTTAAATATACATTCAACGACTCCAAAATACAATAAACTGTTTTTCAAAAAGAAATAACAAATAACAGTAACGTCGTCCCGACACCCAAAGCACGCATCAGAGTCGACACCCTAAAGACGTGAAGCACACCGACTTCACAGACCACCACTCGGATTATCCTGCTCACCTGCATGTTACCAACATGGGGGTAACATTCAAACAGAAGGGGTGAGATACTTACATCATAAAGATAGTATAATAAGAATTAAGTAAGTATCATAAAAATACATCATTTCTCAACAACGATTATTCAACAACATCACATACAACAACGACACATAAACCAAAACATCATATACAACAACCATGCAATGAGACTCAACTTGACTCTATGCATGCGATACCATAATTCGATCTCTATTTCAAGATCCAGTTTCTGTCGGAACTCTCGACCCCTCTTTCATAGTCCAGTATGATCCCTATTTCATGATCACACCCTCAACCCCTATTTCATGACCACGTACGATCCCTATTTCATGACCGCACCAACATCACAACAACGACATACCCCACCTTGGTATGTTATACAACTTATGCAATATGTCATGCAACATCAATGACATACATGCATGCTCACAATAACTACATCATACAATATCAACAACAACAACAACCATATATCGCAACACCGATCAATATACTATTAATTATCATCATCACGATTATCATGCATTTCATAACATATAATCATATAATTCAACTTATATCACACTAATGCAACACAACATGTATCACAACATATCATATACTCATATATTATTAATAAACATATGAAACATATCAACATAACACTACTCATCCCGACAACAACATCAACGTCAACGAACCTATCGATTATGTTTTAGCCACATTACATTAATTATCCCTACAATTAAGTATATAATCCATCTCTCGCTACCTCTAACTACGCTCCATCAATACCTAGACATTACTAACATAATTAAGTAATTTTCCAGAATTTAAAAGTTTATTTTTCACGCTACAGGGCTTGCTAAGCGAGAGTCATAGCTTGCTAAGCACCGAACTCCCTGACTCTGCTTGCTAAGCGAGCTCTGCGATTTCACAAATCGCCCAACCGCTCTCTGCTCCCAAAACCTGCTACGAAACCAGTCTCCCAAAACACCAAAAAAATCAAAATTCTTAGTAATTATCAATTCTATTATCTAATTCATGCAATAATCAACCAACAACAACAACAAACAACTCTTAAATCAACGAAATTCTTCAACAATCCATCACAACCTCAATCCCTAATTCTCAACCTACCCAATCCCCATTATAAAACCCTTAAGATGGAAGAATCCCACCCTTACCTTAGGTTTTTGTCGAGATTCTTCTTCACGAACTCTCTTCACGATTAAACCATTTTCCTTTTTTTCTCCTCTTCACACCTTTCACGATCGCTTTTCGATTTCTCTAACACGATTATGTTTTCCCTTTTTCCTTATTTCCAACATAACCTCTAAGACCCAACTTATGATCTTCCACTTTTACCCTTACTACTTTCACCAGTTGACCACCTTGTCTTTATCTCTTATTTATTCCATTTATTTTATTTATCATCTAATAATAAAATTATCCACCGAAATATAATTTAATAACCCAATTATATTCGATAATATATAATATTCTTCACACACTACAACACAACATTCTGAATAAATAAAAATATAAAAATCGGGGCGTTACAAATCTCCCCCACTAAAAAGGTTTTCGTCCTCGAAAACTTACCTCAAGCAAAAAGATTCAGATACAACTCTCGCATCCTGCTTTCCAATTTCCAAGTCATATTCCCTCCGGCAGGTCCTCCCCAAACCATTCACACAAGGACAATCTCCTTGCCTCTCAACTGCCTTACCTCCCGATCATCGATTCGTTATGGTAATGCTTCAACTGTAAGATTATCTCTTAACTCAACTTCATCAATCGGTATCACATGTGACGGATCCAGAACATACTTCTGAAGCTGTGACACATGAAACACATCATGCAAATTTGACAATCTTGGTGGCAACGCCACTCTATAAGCAACAAGTCCAACTCTCGCCGAAATTTGGTACGGACCAATAAACTTAGGAGTAAGCTTCCTCGACTTCAAAGCTCGTCCAACACCGGTCACCGGAGTAACCCTAAAAAATACATGGTCTCCTTCTTGAAACTCTTGATCTTTTCTTCTCTTATCATGGTAACTCTTCTGCCTACTTTGTGAAGTCTTCATCTTATCTCGAATCAACTTCACCATCTCAATAGTCTGTTGCAGGATATCAGGTCCAAGTACAACACTCTCACCCGGCTCATGCCAACACAAAGGTGTTCTACATCTTCGGCCATACAAAGCTTCAAACGGTGCCATTCCGATACTGGAATGATAACTATTATTATACTAAACTCAATCAACGACAAATGACTATCCCAAGCACCTCCTTGTTCAAGCACACAAGCCCTCAACAAATCTTCCAAAGATTGTATCGTCCTCTCTATCTGTCCATCAGTCTGAGGATGATAAGCTGAACTCAACTTCAACTTCGAACCCAATGCCTCTTGCAAACTCTCCCAGAACCTTGAAGTAAGCCTCTGATCTCTATCCGACACAATACTCAAAGGTATCCCATGCAACTTCACAATCACACTCACATATATCTCTGTTAATCTCTGCAAAGAATAAGTAATATCAATCAAAATAAAATGTGATGACTTCGTCAACCTATCTACAATCACCTAAATGGCATCATGCCCTCTTGGAGTAGTAGGTAATCCCATAACAAAATCCATCGATATACTATCCCATTTCCACTCGGGTATTGATGCGTGTTTTTCGCAAGTGTACGAACACGTCAGAGTAATATAAAAGATTGTCGAATCCACATGGACCAAGTGTCAATCTATCGTTACTTGTTTTTATGGTGTGTATCTAAGGCAATTTGAAAATAATAGTTTTAAGGAGTGCACAAGGATAAATAAAATAATAAATTTTAATTAATTGATAAAGACAGGTTCGAATGCAATTCACATAATCAAGTGATAATCAAGTACTTGCTAATAGAACTACTTATGAGCAATGTTTTCTACTTTGAAAATAACTAATTTAACGGGAACTGTCACTTTCGCGTAATCAGAACCGAGTTGTACTCCCTAATCAAACCCTCCTATTGTCACGGATAAAAAGGTGCATATTGCGTTAGAGTAGTAAACCTATTTTTAAGAAATATAGTATCTTAGCTAAGTTGAAAAGTATTTTGACCTGGACTTTCTAGCAAAAAGAGGTTCTCACGAACCAGACTCTAAACTTCTTAACGCGTCCGAAAATAGTTTTAAAATCTCTTTTCTTTTTAATCTAAAAACTCCTAATGAACTAGACAAAGCGCTTTTGGCTGTTTTTGAAATAGTTAAAAACAATTAAGTTAAATAGGTGTTGGACGACTTTCGATCTTACCCAATGGGACTTTAAAGAACATGAAACTTATAGTTGAAAGTCAAAATAGTCCTTAAGCGTTTCTACAAACAGTTGTACGGAAAAATAAAGCGAGTGCGGAAAAATACAAACTGGAATTAAAATGGCGGTAGGATTAACTTCCTTCCAAAGTGCTCCAAGACTCGATCACACAGATGTATACAGACTCGATCACTCGATTGTAGTAATACCCCGATGTGAAGTGGTTACTACTTTAAAACTGATATATGCCTAAGAGATTCTAATTTTGGATCATAAAAACGAAAATCTAGAGTCCTATTTATAGGCATACAAATACTAAGAAAAGACAGGGACACCCTTGTAACCGAAAAATGGAGGGAAAGCTTGTTTGCCTTGTGGCGCCCACCACACTCCTATGGCGCCCACCATGTGTACAATATGGTGTGGAGAGTGGAGAACATGGGGAGTGGCAGTTGGGGGAAGGCTTGAGACGTGTCCACGTCATGGCTGGCCTCATGGCGCCAGCCACAGTGGGTGCCACAAGTGCAAAATGCTGAATTACTTGATTTTTGCCGTTTTCTGCTCTTTTTCCGTCCATTTTCTCGGCCGAGGCTCCGATTAAAGTAAAAACCTGAAAACAAAGGAAAACATAGAAATAACATAACAAAATAGCAATAAAAACCTAGAATGCATGCGAAATCGGAGTCAGAAATACGGTGAAATTCAGTGTTATCAAATCCTCCCACACTTAGACCTTTGCTTGTCCTCAAGCAAAACATTTAAAGCTCAACGAAGAAAACTGGTGTCAATGCGTGATTTGGGCTAAAAGGGCTTCTAAGTTCAAGCCAGGATGCAGTGGCAGGTACTAACTAAGTGAACCAAGGGTATCATAGTGACACAGACATAAACTTCAATCCTATATTAACCAACCCATATCATCCCACAATACCTAGGCCTATCTTTTCATCTCTTTTTGGGTCCTTTTCATTCAGACGCAATCACATTAAGCCCGTTATCCATACATGCTTCACAGTAGAGTGACCGGTTAGTGATTCTGATCCAAAACATAGGGTTTCTGGAACATAAGCATGTGTAAACCCTTTTTATTCGACCTAAATGTAGTTGTGGAGGATCGAATCGTAATCCACCCTACCAAGTTCAATGCCAGATACCTCTGAACCAACTAACAATAGGTGACTGCAATTTTTTTTCTTTTTGTGGCAAGAGTTTTTTTTTCTCTTTTTGGTTAAATGACTTTGTGAGGGTCACCTATCCAGAGTTTGCCTTTTTCTCCTTTTTTATTAGCACTGGATCATTCACTTATGTTCATCGGTCCCCTACGTAGAGCATGCTTAGGCCGGAGCTGATTGCTAGGATAAACTACTTAGGACAATTTTTTGAATGATAATAAAGGCCATGGTATGCAGGGTTTAAGAGTGGTTCATATATTCATGAAGTCAATGGTGCTGGAACGATACTGATGTTTCAAAAAGTTTACCTAAGTCACCACATCCTAATCCAAACCTGTCTTAAAGCCCATAAAACACGTGAAACAACATTGTTTTCTTTTGAATTTGTTTTGGTAAGGCTAAAGAAATGGGGGAAATGAGGGTGCACTAAAGATACACTGTACTGGTGACTCGTCAGACTCATGCATTATCTAAAAAACTTAAACTAAATAACTAACTGAAAAGAAGGAAAACAGAAAGCAATAAAGGAAAAGACAGAAAGCAAATAAAATTCCCTCCCATACTTAAATCGAACATTGTCCCCAATGGTTCAAAATAAGATAAGGAGAGTAACCTGTGGAACTACTGCGGAGGACCACTGGTGCCCTCGCCGTCCTGCGGAGGATGCCTGGAACGACGGGATCTGCTACGGTGCTGGTCTCTCCGGTCTAGTCGTACCGATAAGGCAGCCTGGGCATTTCTGACCTCTCGAAGGTTGCCTAGGATGGAACCCTGAGTAGCCTCCATAAGCTGGTAGTGCCGGCGGTTGACTTCTCGCTGACGGGACTGCTTTGCTGTGATATCGGTCAAGGTGCGACAAACGTTCCCGTAGGCACAATCCGAAACCAATCACGATTGTTCCATATAGCTCATGTTGTCCTCCAGTTGTTGTGAAATGGTAGAGAGTAGGTTGTCTCGCCTTTCTTCTCTAGCTGTCATATCACGCCACATCTCCTCAGTGATATAAAATCCAGGAGTAGCACCTGCAACAGGGTTAGAGGAAGATGGTGCGGTGTGTGGATGTGAAGGATGATGGGGGGGACACGTGAGGTACGGGAGATTGCTCTCTCTGATCATATTCTTCATCATTGTCATGTCCCTCCCCATCAGGAACATTAGGAGGAAGTGGACCTAAAACAGATGGAGCATTCAAATCATAGGTCCGATTCCTTTCATTACGTACATTGGTACGTCTACTGCAAGGCAAAGGAACATATGGGATAGCTACACCATGAACCATCAATTCATAACCACCTGCTCTTCTCACTCGGCACAATTTCATGTCTTTTAGAAATTTTAAGTTAACTGTGCGAGGAGGTAGGGGTTCAAGTGTGGCTATCTCATTGTTCAGGTTAAGGGCCCGAGCAATAGACGTAACAAGTCCTCCAAAAAAAATCGGTCCTGTTTTATTAATAGTTAAAGCCATGTGTGCGAGCATAAATGGGACCGGATTGATATGACTATTTGTGAGGCTTCCATGCAAAAATAGAAGCTCTTTAGCATTTACCTTATTTGGATTCTCCCGGCCAAAAATAGTACATGCCAACAGATATCTGAAAACTCTGATGGTCGGGTTATGAATGGTCGATGCGAGTATTCCTTCAAAAGAATTTATTGAAGTATTTGACAGTCTCTGCCAGAAGGAAAATACATCGGCCGACCACTCGGAATCCAAAGGGGCCTCACATATAGCGCCTTCCCAATGAGGGATTCCTAACAAGCCTGTTAGTTCGTCGGTACTGTATTCATATTCAATTCCAAACATTCTAAAATTAACAGTACCGACTGTGCTAACAGTGTTAGGACTGACAGTATATATTAAAGAACTCAAAAACTCGACTGTCAGCCTCTCAAAGGTAGGTTCTTGATTCACAAAAATATTGTGCAAGCCTAAAAAATATAATAAATGATAAACACTATGATACAGACCCAAAGAATACAGACAATTATCATCCACGTACCTAGTCGAGAGAATTTCTCGACTCTGAAGCTTTTGAATGATCATTCTTTACCTATCCATGGGCTTTCCGTCTCGAAGAATGAATCCGTTGAACTCAATTGTTCTTGCTCCTTGATGAGTTGAAGGTGGTGAAGAGTGGTTTAAATAGAAAATGGTAAAGGTGGAATTTTTATGGTTTGTAATGAATGAAAATAAATATGGAATTTGGAAGGGTTTAATGGATGGTGAATGAATGATAATGGTGGGAGCTTTAATGGGGTTCAAGGGGTTTTGGAAGATGGAAAAAATGAGTTTTGGAAATTTGAAGGTTCAAAAATAGTGGGGGAGATGAATCTGCCCCGATTTTAGTGGAACGTCATGGCGGGCGCCACAATTCCATTTCGTGGCTGGGCCCAAATTTGAAAAATCCAAGTGGACTTTGCATACCTTTTTGTCTTTAGGGGTCCAAATAGCGTTTGCTTCCTTCTTCTTAGGCACGATAATTGCACAACCTTTAATAAATATTGAACATAAAAAAAGAAAATCTTTTTTTTTGTATAATTATTTTTTTGTTATTAGACACACACACACACACACACACACACACACACACACACACACACACACATATATATATATATATATATATATATATATATATAAATGATTTTCAACCAAAGTACATGGAAAATGTAGCATATGCGATAATATAAAATATGTCTGGAGATGCGAGAAATAAAATAAAGCATAAAATATTAAATACTAGAGCAATAATGTCAGGGTAACACGATCAGGTAGTAGGTTTCTCTTCCTGATCCGATCCACGAATCTCAGCGATCTCCCTCTGAAGCTCTCCAATCTCCTGATATAAAGCGTCTACCTCTGTGGCGTGGGTGAGATCGGATACCTCAATTTGTAAAGCCAAGTCCTCTACTTCCTGTTTGAGCCTGACAGTCTCTCTGTGGAGCTCATAAATCTGGGTCTGTAAATCAGGCGGCTGCAAAGATATATTTTTAGACATAACAGTGACTCTGGGAGAAGGAGGTGTAAGAGTGTACTCAACAGTAGGAGGTGATTTTGGCTCCTCGACAGTCTTTCCATGACCCTCTAAAGCATAACTCCAATTAGTCGGGTCGTGGACACTGGTCATCAGCGGGTCAGGTAATGTGAAGTAGTCTATCACTTCGCCATCAATCAGTAATCTGAACATGTTGGGCTCAAAAGAGGCTCTCCTCATCAACCCTTTGTCTAGGCAAAAGTCGACATCCATGGTGGTGTAGCTGCAGAAGGTCCTGAGATGTAATAATTTGCGAGACAGACCCAATGCAGTAGCGATCTGAGTAACAATCCCACCGACATGTATAATGCCTACAGATGACCTGGAGACACTGGCAAGGCCCTTCAGCAGAAAGTTTCCACATGTAACAGGGCGTGACTGAGTCGCACAAAACAGCAGAAAAATCTCCTCCTCACTAAGCAAAGTCTCTGTATCTGGCAAACCGAGGAAATAGTGTGCTAGGATTATCTGGAAGTACCTCAGCGCAGGGTTATGGATAACCTGTGATAGCTGAGTGGAAGGATCCTGTCTCCCTCCACCTGAGATGTCACTCCAAAACTTCTCCACTTCTCTGCTCATAAAGTACCCCATCGGTGTCTCTGGAATAGCATCAGGGGTAGTTTGGAATCCTAGTAAATCACCAAACTCTTTGTGAGAGAAAGAGTACTCAGTCCCGAACAACCTGAAAATAGCATGTCCATCGGGTCCAGCCTAGGGGTCATGATTAAACGAGCTGAGAAACTCTAGAGTCAAGTTCCTATAAGTATTGTTCATGTCGTCGAACTGGTCCCACTAGAGTTGGTGGCATAAGAATTTGACGCTTGGCTCTATCCCCAAGACATCCATGCAATCTTGGTCTGGGTACCGTGTAGGTTCCATAGGGCGTCTCATGTGGACATAGTAACGCTCTCTCTGGGCGTCGTCTCTGAAGGCCATGTGCATGTCGTCGGGATTCTGCATTCTGCACAAGGTTAGCAAAAGGTCCTGAAATCACATAAAACATTCAAATGTTAGTCCTAACAGAATAATAAAGAAAACAAAACAAAATAAAATAAGAGTAAATAAAAGTAAATAAGATAAGAAAACCATGGGTTGCCTCCCATGTAGCGCTTGTTTAACGTCGTTAGCTCGACGACCGGATTTTATACATCATTCGAAGGATTTGGTGGATCACTTAGAGTATGCATGAAGTATGTTGTTGGAATGTCTCCTCCTTCATAGGGCTTTAGTCTCTGTCCATTGACAATGAACGGTTTACACGTCTAGTTCTTGATTTCAATAGCTCCAGATCTTAGAATCTTGGATACTTCGAAAGGGCCAGTCCATCTCGAACGAAGCTTCCCTGGAAAAAGTCGTAACCTAGAATCAAATAGGAGAACAGGATCGCCTATTTTGAAGTCTTTTCTTATTATTCTTTTGTCATGCCAAGCTTTTGTTCTTTCTTTGTATATAATGGCATTCTCGTAGGCTGATTGTCTGAGTTCTTCCAATTTGTGGATATCAAGGATACGTTTTTCACCAGCTGTTAGGTAATCCAAATTCAAAGTTTTAATGGCCCAATAAGCTTTATGCTCTAACTCAAAAGGTAAGTGACATGATTTTCCATAGACTAGTTGATAGGGGGTTGTTCCTATAGGGGTTTTGAAAGCAGTTATGTAGGCCCATAACGCTTCTTGAAGTTTCTGCGACCAATCTTTTCTAGATATAGAGACAGTCTTCTCAAGAATTTGTTTAATCTCCCTATTAGATACTTCCACTTGTCCATTAGTCTGTGGGTGGTATGGTGTTGCTACTTTATGCTTAACTCCATACCTGCTTAAAAGTTTGTCAAATATTCTTGATATGAAGTGTGATCCTCCATCACTTATGACTAAACGGGGTGTTCCAAATCTGGGAAATATATAATTTTTAAATAATTTGATGACTACTCGGGTGTCATTCGTAGGTGCGACAATAACTTCAATACACTTAGACACATAGTCAACATCTACTAAGATATACTGGTTTCCTAAAGATGGTGGAAATGGTCCCATAAAATCTATACCCCATACGTCGAAGAGTTTTACTTCTTGGATATTTCTTAGAGGCATTTCATTACGTCTTGAAATATTTCATGTACGTTGGCATCTGTCACATTTGACAATGAAAGCATGGACATCACGCCACATGGTAGGCCAAAATAGACCAACTTGAAGAATCTTGGCGTAGGTCTTAGAGGTGCTTGCATGTCCACCATAGGGTGCAGAGTGACAATGCTCAATTATACTGTGTACCTCCTCTTCTGGGACGCAACGGCGGAAAATGCCATCTTTAACTCTCTTGAAAATAAATGGTTCGTTCCAATAGAAGTTTCTTACATCACTGTAGAACTTCTTCTTCCGGTGGTAATTTAGATCGGGGGTATGATGTCAGCGGCTAGATAATTAATAAAGTCTGCATACCAGGGTACATTACTTATAGCTAAGGATTTTTTAGAGTGCTCATGAAGGTCTGGGTTATCATCTTCAATAGTTTCTAGTTTGACTATCAGTCTATCATAGGCAAAATCGTCATTTATGGGTACTGAGTCAGGCTTAAGGTATTCTAGCCTAGAAAGATGATCAGCTACTACATTATCAGTGCCTTTCTTATTAAGGATATCTAAATCAAATTCTTGTAGTAATAGAATCCATCGAAGTAACCTAGGTTTGACATCCTTTTTACTTAGTAGGTAACGAATGGCAGCATGGTCGGTGTAAACTATGATTTTGGCTCCTACTAAATATGATCTAAATTTGTCTATAGAGAAAACTACAGCTAGGAGTTCTTTTTCAGTTGTTGCGTAGTTGAGCTGAGAAGCGTCTAGGGTTCTACTGGCATAATAAATTACGTGTAACTTTTTATCTTTTCTCTGACCTAGAACGGCTCCAACATCATAGTCACTAGCGTCATACATTATCTCAAACGGTTCTGACCAATCAGGGGGTTTCATTATAGGTGCTGAAATCAAAGCTTGCTTCAAGAGATTAAACGCTTCATTACATTTTTCATCAAAGATGGATTCAACATCTTTCATTAAAAGGCCAGTTAAGGGCTTTGTTATTTTGGAGAAGTCCTTGATAAAACGTTGGTAGAATCTGACATGACCAAGAAAACTTCTTATTTCCCTGATAGTCTTCGGTGGTTTTAGATTCTCTATGACTTCTATTTTAGCTTTGTCTACCTCTATTCCTTTTTCGGAGACTATATGTCCTAAAACAATCCCTTCAGTAACCATGAAATGACACTTTTCCCAATTTAGCACAAGGTTTACCTCCACACATCTTCCCAGGATTTTCTCAAGGTTGATAAGATAATTTTTGAAATCAAATCCACAAACTGAGAAATCGTCCATAAATACTTCCATGATTCCATATAGGTAGTCTGCAAAGATAGACATCATGCAGCGTTGGAAAATGGTTGGGGCATTACAGAGTCCAAAAGGAATTCGTCTGTAGGCAAAAGTTCTGACAGGGCATGTAAAGGTAGTTTTTCTTGATCTTCGGGGTGAATAGGTATTTGGAAGAATCCTGAATATCCATCTAGGTAACAAAAGTAAGAGTGTCTGGTTAGGCGCTCCAACATTTGATCTATGAATGGCAAAGGGAAATGGTCCTTCTTGGTTGCTTTATTTAGTTTTCTATAGTCTATGCACATACGCCATCCTCCATCAGTTCTTTTTGCTACAGGTTCGCCTTTCTCGTTTTGCACGACTGTAATACCTCCCTTTTTAGGTACTATATGTACAGGGCTTACCCATTTACTGTCCAAGATCTGGTATATTATACATGCCTCTAGTAACTTAAAAACTTCAGTCTTAACTACATCACTCATCATAGGATTTATTCTTCTTTGGTGTTCTCTGGAGGGTTTTGAATTTTCTTCGAGCAAAATTTGATGCATACATACGAATGGGCTTATTCCTTTTAGATCAAAGATCTTATATCCTAAGGCTGATGGGTACCTTCGTAAAACATCTAATAATTAGTTTGTTTCCTCTTGGTTCAAGGTAGCACTGACTATAACTGGAAGGTCCATTTCTTCATCAAGAAACTCATATCTCAGGTTCTTAGGCAGTTCCTTAAGTTTTACGGTTGGTTTCATGGGGCAAGGCATATGATTTGGGGTAAGAGATAAACATTCGTGAAGGTTATCATCAATGTAGGACTTTTTATAATTGTTATCTTCCCAAATAAGAGTCGACGGCAACTTAATTGTTTCAGTTAATTCTTCTTGTTCTAATTCCCTAATGCATTCATCAATGATATCTAAGGCATAACAAGCATCTCCTATTATAGGTGCCATAAGAAATTTCGAGAGTATAAATTCTATCTTTTCGTTACCTACCTCAAAGGTTAGTTTCCCTTTTTTAACATCTATTATGGCTCCAGCAGTTGATAAGAATGGTCTACCTATGAGGATTGGTATGTCGTTATCTTCTTTAATGTTCATGACAACAAAATCAGTAGGGATAAATAGCTGACCTATCCTAACAGGGACGTCTTCAAGTATGCATATAGGGTATTTAACAGATCTATCGGCTAATTGAAGTGACATCTTAGTAGGTTGTAATTCTCCTAAGTTTAACCTTTCACAAATTGCTAAAGGCATTAAGCTCACACTAGCTCCTAAGTCTAGAAAATCTTTTTCGATGACATGATTCCCCAAAATACAAGGAATGGAAAAATTTCCAGGATCTTTATCTTTCTTTGCTAACTTATTCTCAGAAATAGAATTAGATTCCAAGGGTTTCAGATCTTCAAGTCTACGTTTATTGGTAAGTATGTCTTTGAGAAACTTTGCGTAAGAAGGTATTTGGGTGATGGCTTCTGTAAAGGGGATTTCTGATACTGGTTATTGATCTGGGTTTGTTTTAGTCTTTGAGGGTATAGTATTGGTGGTTTATATGGCGAGGGCGGTACATAGGTTTTATTTTTAGGTTCTTCTCCTTTTTCTTGACTTTCCGGGTTTTCAAATTTCTCCGGTTCCTTCTCTTCACTTCTCTTAGAAGTTTCGAGCTTGCTTAATCTTGGGTTTAAGGGTTCCTCATAGGCGGTCCCACTTCGTAGAGTAATGGTATTTGCTTTCCCTTTCGGGTTCTGTTGAGGTTGTCCAGGGAACTGTCCTCCAGGTGTAGTCTGAGGGGCTTGGTTTAAAGCTACCTGAGAGATCTGGGTTTCAAGCATTTTATTATGGGTGATAATTTGGTCAACCTTGGTCCCTAACTGGGTAATCAGTTCGTTAACATGGACGTTTTGGTTCATGAACTCTTTGTTTTGTTGTGTTTGAGCAGTGATAAAATTTTCCATAATTTTTTCAAGGTTCGGTTTTGGGGGCACAGGTTGCATAGGTTGATTTGTTCTCGGGGCTTGGTAACCTTGTTGTCTCGGAGGTGCGGTATTTTGGATAGGGTTATTATTTTTATAGGAGAAGTTTGGGTGATTCCTCCATCCTGGGTTGTAGGTGTTTGAAAATGGGTTCCCTTGGGTGTAGTTCACTTGTTCGGAGTTGGTCTCATTTAACAGACTACATTATGCGGATTGGTGTCCTTGCGTCCCACATATCTCACAATTCGACGAAACTGCAGCTACAGTATTCGGGGTTGCATACATATGTTCAACTTTAAGGGCCAACGCGTCCATTTTAGCTTGCATCATGTCTATAGAGCTTAACTCATGTATTCCTCCTTGGGCTTCCTTCTTTTCCACTGTTGCTCTTTCTACTTCCCATGATTGATGATTTTGGGCCATATCTTCGATAAGGGCGCTAGCTTCAGGGTAAGGTTTGTTCATCAGTGCGCCACCTGCAGCAGCGTCGATGGTCATCTTAGTGTTATAGTGAAGTCCATTATAGAAGGTTTGAATGATTAGCCAATTCTCTAAACCATGATGTGGAAGTCGGTATAACGTTTCAATTTCGCGATGATTGCAATATCAATAATTTTCTGATATACCGGTTCTGAATGAAATATCAAAAGCTATATATATATATATATATATATATATATATATATATATATATATATATATATATATATATATATATATATATAATAAATCATTTTTAAAAACATTAAGAGGGTAAGGTGAAGAAGTGGAAGAGTAAAAATATTAATTAGGTAAAGGTGAAGAAGTGGAAAAGTAAAAACATTAACAAGAGCAAGGTGAAGAGGTGGAAAAGTAGAATCTAAAGAGGTGGACAGATTGGAAAAAGGAAAATGTGGGCTATTGAGTTGGAGCCTAGTATTATATATACACGATCATTCTTCCTCTTCTTTCATACTAAGTCTATTCATTCTTCCCATTCTTTCAAACTTAGTCGGTTCATTCTTCCTCTTCTTTTAAATTGAGTCGATTCATTCAAACTGAGTCGGTTTATTCTTCCTATTCTTTTGTGAATTTGATAATAGTATAGCAAGTGAGAAACATCAAATCCTTCCTCAAGGACTGACATTGGATGGAAATTTTGTTAACCATTACATGAATTTTCTACAAGTGGTTACATTTTTAATTTTTGTGCCAAGACAATTTGTCGAGGAATCACTAGACTGAAAAAACACTTGATGGGAAAGAGGGGTAATTGCAAGCCTTGTCTTAAATGTCCAAAAGAGATCAGAGAAGAATTATATCAACATGCTAAGAATAAAGAGAAACAAGAAAATGAAGTTTTCTAAAGAGTGAAGCTTGATATGTTTGATGGTTGTGGTGATAGTGGTCTAGAAGTTATCCTTGATGAAGGGTCTAGAGAACTTCATTCAATTGGCCCTATTGATCTCTTTTTTCGGAAACCTGAGATTGCAATCCAAAGGAAAAAGAAAGAGATGTTAAGGAAAACTAATTAAAGGGTGCATGTGATAAGGAGATTACTACACATGTTCATCAATACATAGCTTATTTTTGGTACCAAGTTGGTTTGTCTTCCAACATGGTTAAGTTAGAAACCTTTCAAGACATGCTCACTGCTGTTGGAAATTTTGGAAGACACTTGAAGGCTCCATCTTACCATGAGATAAAAGTTACACTTCTCAACAAGGAGTTGGAACACACTGAAGAGTTGTTAAAAGATCAACGAGACTAATAGGGACGATTTGGATGCACTATTATATCTGATGGATGGATTGACAGAAAAGGTAGATCCATAATCAATTTCTTAGTGAACTATCCAACAGGGACAATGATCATTAAATTCGTTGATGCGCCTGACATTTTCAAGATAAAAGAGAAAATATTTGAGTTTCTTGATGTTATAGTGGATGAGATTGGAGAAGAAAAGGTTGTTCAAGTTATAACAGATAATGACAACAACTATGTGCTTGCCGGAAAGTTACTCCAAGATAAAATTCCACACTTATATTGGACTCCTTGTGCAGCTCATTGCATAAATTTGATGTTGGAGAACATTGGAAAGCCCATTCTTATAAAGAAGACATTTCAAAGGGCAATATTTCTTGTTGGATTCATCTACAACCATTCAAGTACCTTGAGCCTATTGTGGTTTTTTTACCAACAAAAGAGACTTAGTGAGGCATGCAGTAACTCGATTTGCAACATCTTTTTCACATTGGAAAGGCTTAACAAGGAGAAATCACATCTCAGAAAAATGTTTGTATCCAATGAATGGACAAATAACAAATTATCCAAGGAGACCAAAGGGAAAGAAGCAACACAAGTTGTAATGATGCCATCTTTTTGGAATAATATTGTTTTGGACTGGCCTAGCAGGTGCCCTGCGCCTAATTAAGGCCCAATCCAACTTACCTATAGGCATAAGTCCAACAAGAGATTCACGACCTTGTGACCGTTGAGAAATACAACTGTTAGAATATAGCCGTTGGGGGACTTCCCCCACACGCACTCTAACGCCTTTCACGCGACTAACTGTCCTTCCGAAACTACTGGAAGCAGTTATACCAAGTCAAGGGACATGCGCCCGCAATCCATGACCAAATGCCCTTATAAATACCCTCCATATTTGGTGGGCCAGGTATTCAATTCTGATCACTTTCATCCTTTCTTAACGCTTTAGTCTGCTTCACCTTGAAACTTACTTGAGTATCAGAATACCATACAGGTACACCACCCCCTATCCTACCAACCTCATTGCAGTCCCAGTTGAAGGCCATGAAGACCTGTTCGAATCATCTCTGAATAAATATTATGTATACACTCAAGGTGATGACTCCTTTTGTAAAGGTGTTTCGCCTTGTTGATAGTGAGAAGAAACCAACCATGGATTATATTTATGAGGAAATGGAGAAAGCCAAAGAAACTATCATGAAATATTTTAAGATGGATGAAAGAAAATATAAGGAAGTTTTTAAAATTGTTTATGATATATGGACATGTCAACTTCATCGTCCATCGCATGCAGTTGGCCACTTTCTGAACCCACATAACTTGGTGTATGTCAAATATAATCAAGCTTTACTTCGGAGATACAACTATAGGCATGAAATTGATCCAATTTCACTTGGTGACATAGAAGACTCGTGTAATGAGTGGCTAATTAGGATGATGGATGGTGATGAAGTTGATGATGGGAATGAAAGGGTCTTTGAGGAGGAGAATGATGAGAATGCCCTTAATTGGGAAGCTGTTTATAGAGCTTCAGGAATTGGAGAGCCTACAAGATATACTAGGCAAACAACTAAAACGAGAAAAGAAACTCCCAACCCTAATTTTGTTGGCACTTCATCTAAAACAAAGAAGAAGTCAATTGGTTCTTCATCTAGGAAAGGAAAGCAATAAGTGATTGAAGTGGAAGATCCCGTCATTGAAGAATCATAAGCATAATTTGAGGATATCGATTCAGATGATTCAATTGAAGAAGCTGAAGGATATGCCTCACTAACAGAAGAGAAGAATAATGATTATGTTGGGGAAAGGGAAAAATTGAATAATTATTAGTTTGAATTATTTAACTTTTTGAATTCTAATTCCTTTTAAATTTATGTTTGTAGTTTTCATTTTTTGAGTTTATATTTTTGTTTTAACCGCTTTGTGACTTCCGATATTTGTCCTATACGATATCCGATATTTCTCATATCGATTTTTTGGTGATCCGATATTTTTCGTTGTTGATATTTAACAACATTGCTACCAAGATGACTTTCACCATGTCTCATATTTAGATAGCAGGTAATCAATGTATCATTAAAATTACAAATACAAACTTCTAGTTGACAATGTAAGGTTTTTATATCACCCAAGATAAATATATTCTTTTTACAAATAAAAGAGGCAAAGATAAATGAATTGTTAAAACAAGTCATTTATGATCTTGAATAAATCACTTGTTGATTTGAATATCAATAAGCAATCTAAGATAAGAGTGTAACAACAACAACCACGCCTTATCCCATTAGATGGGATCGGCTACATGGATCAACTTACGCCATAATGTATACTTTTATCCAAATCATTAAGTTCAAGATCTTTTTTGATAACTTCTCTTATAGTCTTTTTGGGTCTTCCTCTTCCTCGAATTGTATTACTTCTCTTCATCTGGTCTACTTTCCTTACTACGAAGTCTACAAGTCTTCTCTCTACATGTCCAAACCACCTAAGTCTATTTTCCAACATCTTCTCTACAATAGGCGTTATTCCAACACTCTCTAATCATTTCTGATTTTATCTTGTTGAGTCTTACCACACATCCAACCATAATATCCTCATCTCCGCTACCCCTACTTTGTTCTCGTGTTGGTTCTTAACTGCCCAACATTATGTTCCATACAAAATCGCAGGTCTTACCGCAGTCCGATAAAACTTTTCCTTTAGCTTAAACGATACTTTTGCATCACATAAGACACCTGATGCCTTTCTCCATTTCATTCATCCAACTTGAATTCGATAATTTACCTCCCCTTCTAATTCCCCGTCATTTTGTATTACAAACCCATAATATTTAAACCTTGTGACTTGAGGGATAATATGGTCTTCTACTTTCACCTCTAAATTAGAAACTCTGTTTCTTTTGTTGAACTTACATTTCATATCAACATAAGAGTGTAAAAGCATTTAAAGTGAGAGACCAGATAAAATTAATTTTCATGGAGAAAAATCAAATATGAAGCATTATATTTTTTGTTGATACTTTGTAGAAATAGAAAAGGAGTAGTATTTTTGGAAATAAAAATGAATGTAGAAATAGAAAAGGAGTAGTTTTGTTTGGAAATAAAAATGAAGAAACGAAAATTAGAAAATTTAATCCAACCACATCATATTTACATATATGGACCATATAATATGGTAAATTTACTAATAATATCCACAAAAGAGGTGAAGCAACTAATTAAGAGCTATCGTTGTAACTTTAAGGTATTGAGTTCAAATCCTCGGAGATGGTTCTAAAATGAGCATCATTAATCAAAAATCTAGTCTTGGACAGAGACTAGATTGCCTGAAACCCTCATACATTCCAGCTGAAGAAGATATTTCGGAAGAAATCAGTCATTATAAGACATGGAATAATTTAGAAACAGAATTTCATCTATTTACCGTCTCGAAGCAGAAATTTTGTATCTACATTGTTAGACTACACTGTTGAAAGTTGACTGCGAGAGATGCCCCTCGGTTAATTTTCATCATCCTTTGCCAGAGGAACAGACTTGGCCTGGATTGAAGTTTTAGATAAAAAAATTGAAAACGATGTCAGTTTTATCTTTCATTTGTTTCTGTAACACTTGTTATTAGGCATAGGACATAAAGATCACTCACCAAATCACGGTATTTAAGGATATAGAACATTTCAAGATATCGTCGAGTTTCACGCCTATCTAATTTGGAGACGTACTTCCAGAAACTATAAACTCCCGCTAGTGTCATAAGCCTTTCAGAATAAATCCTCCATGTGTACCTGAATATTGTTTGCTTAGTTATGAAGCATCCCTATAAAAAACTACAAACTTTTACCAAAATCACTACATACCTTTCATAAATTCTTTGAAGACCACCATCGGATATTTTATTCCAATGATTTGGATCCTCTTTGCATCGTTCGAAGAATTCAACCAACAGGTCAGAAGCTTGATCAGGGTGATAAGGATCAATATTGAATCCTGATTTACCATGCTGGATAATCTCAGCTGGGCCACCATGGCAAGTAGCAAATGTCGGAAGGCCACAAGTCATGGCCTCCACAACTGTAAGCCCAAAAGCTTCATAGAAAGCAGGCTGCATTAAGATAGTTATTGTTATAATTTACAAATGATGTCTGCGGGTTCAACAAAAACATGTAAGTAGATGGTAGATACCTGAACGAAAGCACCTTTTGTGTCTGCTATGTAGCGATACAACTCACCGTTACGAGCTCTATTTGTTTGGGAAGCAATCCATCGAAAATCACCATCTAATTTATATGTTTTTATGAGATCATACATCTTTTCGATTTCTGCTATTTCTTCTCTGTCTATGGACTTGCTTACATCAATGTAACCAGCTACTACAACAAGGTTGACCAGTTCTCTCAGTTTGCTGTTCTTACCATAGCTTTCTACCAACCCAGTAATGTTTTTCACTCGGTCTAGCCTTGCCATGGAGAATATTATGGGCTTTGACCGATCTTTCAGTGTACCACTTGCAACCAAAAAGCAACACATCAACTAAATGCTATCCGCATTTTTACCTTTTCATATCCACAAATTTACATATGAAAAAGTGAGGTGTTGCATAACATTTCTTACAAACGCCTTAAATAAGTTATCCTTTGAGTAAAAAGCGAGAGGTCAGGGTGCGATTCTAGAGTCTACACAGGTGTGATACATCACATTCGTAGAGAAGAAAACAATCTTTCATTCATATTACTTTGAAAGATATGATCCTTCCCCAAGTATACTACCCAGATTCAAAATTTGTTGGATAGAAAGACTCACATGTATTCATCTGTCTGCTCAGGATCGTATAATAACTTTTCAATTGAACCGTGCAGAGATGTAAGTCTTCTCTGCTTTTCTGAGTAGGGGAAATATATGGACATATCTGCTCCGGGAGAGACAATATTGAACTTAGGATCAAAAACATCAATGCCATGAACAACCCTGTAGAGCCCAGGAAGAGTAAAAGCAGTGTGACTTTCATACTGGCCAACGGTATTCCTCCTGAAAGAAATAGGATAAAGATACGAAAATAAAGTAAATAGCATTAGCACAATGAAAAAAGGGATCGTTAAGTGAATATTCAAAGACTACTATGTAGAAAAATGGTGACTAGTTCATATTCCATACTGAAATATAAGCATAAGCTTGCAATTTGCAAAAGAAAATAAATGATGGTTATATATAAGGAAAAATATCATTGAGCAAAATCACAGGGAGCAATCAGAAATCATAAAGTACACTTTATATGATGAAAACTTACGTTCCTGCAATCTCTTGGTATGTACTAGTGATGATAAAATCAGCACTATTCATGGCTATTAGATCTGCCGTGAACTGACATGAAAAATGATATTTATCATCAAACTTCCTCCAATAAGTACCTGAATCTGGATATTTTGTTAACTCCAGCGCATGGGCAATGGTGCACTACAAATATGGACGTTTAAATCTACTAAGTTTCAATATCAGTAGAAGATAACATGAGATTCACATTTCCGTGGAAAAGCAAGAGTGAAAAGGAAAAAGAACAGAACCTGTGTGACTCCCATTTTACAAGCTAGTAAAGATGCAACTAGATTCCCATCACTGTAGTTTCCAATGATGAAATCAGGATACCCTTGTAATTCAGCAGTAATTTCACTGGCAGCATCCTGTTGGCACATTAAACTACCAATAGTCACATGGAAAAGGCTAGCACATTGAGATAAGTACTTGATTCCTGAATAGAAGTCCATAACAAGGGAAATAGATCAACATATAGGATGAAATTTACCTGTGCGAAAGTCTCAAGAAAAGGCCAGACATCAAACCTTGAGATCCATTTTCGAAGAATTCCTTTCTCTGATCTGAAAGGAACTCGCAAAATATGAGTATGTTCAGTACCACAGACTCTTTCTAGTCGCTGGTTGCATGTTGTCCCCTCTGCATCAGGTATTAACCTAGTAACCTTCATAACCAAAATGAAACTAAATTTGAGTTCAGCGGACAAAAACGTTCAAACACAGAACAACCAAGTAAAAGTTTAAGAACTGATGTAAGACATTGTACACTTACAATTAGAATTCTAGGTGTGAGATCAAGTCCTTGTTTCTTGATCCTAAGGAGCATCTCGTTCTCAAGAGCACGCACTTGATCTAATATATATACAACCTGCAGACGAAAATATCTCATGTAGGATGGTGCTTATACACAGTATTTTCTCAAACAAATGCAACAGAATTGAGAACTAGTAAAGAAGGCCAAGAACAATAAGCAAAATTTATGTCCAAAACAAATATTATCATGCAATATATTATAAATAAGAATACCTGCCCACCAGTGTCAGGCAAACCCAGGACATTGGCTTGCCCAAAGTAACCATGAGGAGATAATATGACAACGTTGAACATCATAGGCACTCTCCCAAGAAAAGTTTCCAGTGTAGAAGGATCAGGAGCCTGAAGAAGGTCCAACAGCAGATGCATCATCTCCAAAACTCGTTCAGCTATGTCTCCCCAACCTCTCTCAAAACCCATTCCTTGTAATCTACAATTAGACAATAGTAAAAAATTTAAAACATTTGATTATATAATACAACTAAAAATTTTCACATGACTCTATTGGGCGAAGACATGTTAATTTCTTTTTATCAAAGACAATCTTACATATATTCAAATTCTGAATACGGCGTATCAGGTGGAAGCCTAGAAAGATGATCCTCAGCCTTGGCCAAAGAAGACTGGAGTTTGGAAATGCTGTGTATACGATCATTTAACATCAGTCCCTGCACCATAATCATAAGTGGGAGTTGGGAAGAAAAACATGCGAGCTCAAGTTGCATTCCTTAAACTATAACTTTTGTGAGCACAACAAACTTACATGGCCTTTATATTTGTGAGCTCGGAGGAAATCAAGCAATGGCTCCAATGAATCCTTTTTTCGAAACATAATTGAAGAAAGGTGACGATTGAGAAACTGAACACCATTGCCAATGGACGACGAGCGAGTTGGTCGGGGAAATGAGGCATTAAATGGCTCAAAATCAAGCTCTAATATAAAACGGTCACTATCCCTGTTGTGTAAAATAATAACAAAACCAGTCAGGAAAACATCTATGAAGTTACTCTTACTCCACAAGGTCAAAGAGTTTATTGCTTATTGCAAAAGCCGAGTGAAGGGTTTCTCACATTCCGTCTACAAGTTCTTCTTTGAAACGGAGATATTCAGCAACACTTAATTGCTCCACACTAAGTTCAAAAACATGCACACGGACATATTCCCAAATACCAGGTCGTGGACGAACTGCTATTGCCACAAAAGGAGGCAAAACTATGGCTTCCTGTCACAAAAATCACACAACATATTTTATTTTAATATTTAATTTTTCAGGGGAAATTCTAGTGATCAAGTAAGCAAATTTCAAATTTTATAAGTGAAAGTTAGAGTTGTGAAGATGTTAACTGCTGAGTTTCCTGCCTATTATGCTGTAAGCAGATAAAGTGGTAAACCACTTGTAGACACTATCAAGCTACAACAATAACAACAACCAAGTCTTTTCCCATTAAGTGGGGTCGGCTACATGGATCAAACTACATCTACGTCATAATGTTCTATTAAAAACATGCTTCTATCCAACATGTTTATCTCAATATCTTTCTAAATACTTTCTCTTATAGGTTTTTTAAGTCTTCCTCTACCTCTAGCGGCTAGAGCCCTCTATCTCATCTACTCTTCTTACTACTGAATTCACCGATCTTCTCTCTACATGTCCAAATCAACTCAGACTAGTTTCCACCGTCTTATCTACTATAATTGCTACACCAATACTCTTTAATAAATGTTTTCATTTCTAATTTTAATTCGTCTAGTCTAACCACACATCAAACACAACATACTCATATGTCCTGTACAACATCGTGATTGGTACACTATCAAACTACAACTAGATTTGATTCAAACAAAATGCTATATATCGTTATGTTCCTAAGAGATCAAGTATCTACGTATTACATCGCAGGAAATGTGTTTCGAAAATGCAATTAACCTTCAAAGTAGAATATAATATAGCTATATGCTTATAGCTTCACCAAACTATTTAAAATAATCCAATGTTATAATAGAATGCATGGTGAATTCACCTGCGCGGACTTAACAATTTCACCAAAGGGCCCGTTTTTTAGATCCTCGGCAGCCTGACCGTCGCCATGAATACTTTCCAACTCATCAATCAAATTATGGGGTTGCAGAATCCCTTTCCCTTGATCTACATACCTTCAAAGTTGAAACACAAGATCAATAATCAGTGTGTAAGAATAAATGAGGTTGATGAAGAATGAAAAGGTACCTGGAGAGGAGAGAAACGAGTTCGTTACGATGAGCGGAGAGGGTACCCTCTACTCGGTCTCTGATACTGGGAAGTCTTGCAAGCTTAGGTTGAGACATGTTGATGAGAGAGTAAAGATTGGTGAAATGAGAATGGTTTTGTGTTCTTCATTCATTGCTCGATTCCATTCATGAGCATGCTTGGATCTCACGCCAGGATTGCCATACGAAGTTTTCATCTCTTGTTTAGAGTTCTACGGTTAGCCGCTATTTTCGAGGTTAGAGAGTAAATAAATGGGTTCACTTCAAATTTGTGTCATTTATATCATTTTATTCCTCAATTTTAAAATTGAGTTTATTGGAAGTCGTTTTAAAATCACCAATTTGCCAAATTATCATACTCTATTTTAAAATATGATTTGGTACGATGCAGATCCATGATGATAGAATAATTTGGTAGAATGAACATCTGTTCATTGAATAACTATGTGTATCATTTATAAATTTTTTTATTGTGGTTGGAATTCACCTTTTAATGGTGAACAAATATGATGTCGTGGGTTCCAACCTAAAATCTTATATCTAATTTTCATGCATAATTACCAACTAAACTAACCTCTTTCTCTTTAAAATATAATAGATGAGATTTTAGTCGTTCACGTTTTAAGGAGAAATGATATTTTCACATACAAGTTAATATCAATTTTTCATAACAAATTTTATGATTGTTTCACCTGAAAATAAATAAGTTGTCAGTGGAGATCAACCATCGTAAAATTTAAGTGAATGCTAATACAATTGAACGTGAGATAATCTCAAGTTTATTGACGTCTAGGAATGTTATGGACGTGTTAGAATCAGTTAAAACTCAAGAAGGTTTAACACTTTAACAATTTATATGTACTTCATAATACTACTAACAAGAAGAAAAAAAAGAGTCACGTTATGAGAAATGCAAAAATGGAGAATCAATTTGAACTTGGGACTCCACTTAAATAACTGAATAAGACTAAACTGTTGGGTGAGAAATTTATTCGTACTCCATGGTTGTCTATTGAAAATTCGTTAGTCTTCCAATATGATTTGTATTACAAGAGTTCATACAATCATAAGGTCCAAAATAAATGTTGAAAAAAAATTCTTCTTTTTGGATCTTTGACTTCTACACAACTCAATGAACTAAACTCTACGCAAAATATTTACTCAAACTCGCTTCTTGAATCTTTGAGCCCTAATAACCTGCTCTTAAGTCTCCGTCTATGTCAATCTTTACTCGAATCCACCGAGCGTTGGTCTTCTTGAAGATTGAAAAGAACTCATACTCTCCCTGTAGGCTTCCACACAACACTACCAAGGTCAACCTAGAGATAATAACCTTCTTATTTTTCATTGGAGTTGTCATAACTAGTCACAACACCACACACTCTTGCAAACCTTTGAAATCTTAACCAAATCTTCAAATAAACATTAAATTCAAAACGAATCTCCTCAATCAATCACAGATCTTCAAAGATAAGATTCAGATCCATTCAAAAAGGAAAAAGAATGAGATAGAAGATGAAATAAATTGTTTGCAAGTGTTCAAGAAAGATTCAAACCTCTTTTTAAAAATGAAAGAACAAGTGGTTTGTGAGTTTTCAAATCATCAATGAAAGTGTATGTTTTCTAACATTGTGAATGATTTTGAGAGGAAAAATGATTTCTAAATTGTGAAAGTAGGATTTAAATGGCAATATCCCTACATCCAACCATTTAAATCTAAGGAGAAAATCTTGTATGTCACTAGGAGGAAAATATAAGATTTCTACAGTTGGTCAATGTTCTAGCTGAAGAGGAATCAGATCATCGTCTTCCGCAACCAACATGTATAACATGGTGATTTCATGTGTGAAAGGATCCAATATCTCATTGACCTCTTGAGCAGGGGCGACTGAACAATTACTTCCTTTTCTACTATGACCACGTACAACATTTGTTTGGGGAACTTGATCATCGACATTATCATCATTTTCATTCGTACATTGTTGGAAGAATCCACTTATTCTCTGCAACATAATATTCGTTTTAAACACAATTCATAATAAACATATTTCTATATTTTCTAACTTTTCAGATAAAACACAATATATCATACATTTCAGATAAAACACTAGCATTTCAGATAAAACACATACCACATATAACTCTTCTAACTTTTCAATTTCTTTCATTTGACTTTCCCGCTCTGCTTCTAACATCTTCCTCTATTCTTCTAACTCCTTCTCAACAACCACAATCTTTTCTCTTTGCGCTTGTAATTTGGTGTTTTCAACACTTTTTTTGATTGGACGAAAGAATAATATAAGGCTGAGTCCTTCTCCAACACCACGAACGCGCCCATCATGGTCATTTGTTCTGATAGCTTTTATTAGTATATCATGTCATGGTTCTGAAACAAATAAGCCTCCACAGGCCTCATCAACCAACATATCCTACACAACATGCATAATAAAATTAATATTGTAATTACCATAATACTTAAATAACACATAACATATGCACAACAAATCTTACTTACAATTTTATCAACAACTGCTCTTAACGCATATGAGGTGTACTCTCCATTTGGTCTTAGTATAGCCCTCTTATATTTCTCATGTCTTGACGGTGGAGATGGGTTGCGATCATGACTAATGGAGTCCTCATCTCTCATTTGTTGTTTTTTTCATCCATCATTTTTTCTCTAGTTTCTTGTAACCACCACGAGACAATCTTAGAGGGTAAACGTTTTTTGCTTTATTTTGTATTCCTATTTGACTTTTAGTCTATTATAAACATAGTGAAAATATGATTAATATCTATAAATTATTAGCATAAAATTATCAAAGATAAATAAGACTAGGACTAATTGGGAATCTCTTAGAACGTCGGCCCTTCGCAAACTTTTTCCAAATCTTTTTTGAGAGATAACTATATCTCACCCATGGACGCTCAAGACCAATCTTAGGCTCCCTAATGTAGTCACGCGTGAGATGTGACTTAAAGCTCCTCCAACACGAACCAACATGACTTACCTTTTTTTTTTTAAAGTTCTTATCATCTGTAAAATCAAAAGTCAACTACATTTAAATCAATAAGAGTGCATTAGAAATTATAGAAAGTCGTATCGAATAGATGAAAATTTAAATTAGTACCTTAACGTATGTCCATATGCTATCTTTGACAGCCTCTGGTACTTGTTTCCAATCATCTATCAATATACTAACTTTGCTATGTCTAAGGAACACAACATAACTCTTAAAAAAACGAAGATTATTCACCATTAACTACTCTGTAATATAAATCAAACGCGATAAACAATTTATTACTAGATTTATGGACTTTTGTTACTTTGGTAAGAAATGTGGCACCTCTTTGTGATCGTTTATTTATGTTTTCAGTGTTAGTTGTCATAGTTTCCTCGCCACTAGATGAAGGGTACAATGAAGACGACATCTAGGTTAAAAACAACAACCTCAATAACAACAACAACAACAATAACAAACTCTTTCATCTATTACCACATACACATTCAACAACAACAACAACAAAACATTATTCAAGTTTTATCACACACATTCAACAACAACTAGAAAAACAACAAGAACAACGGCATTAATAATTATGGAAATTGAAGTTTACTGTATATGCATGGGACACAAAGTCTTATGTTCCATAAATGTGATGATTAAGTAAATGTGAATATTTGGGTTGAAACATATAATGTTGTTGTTGTTGTATTCCACCTTGACGATGACAGTGGTGTTAGTGTTTGCGTTTGTGTGTTGTCTTACTCCTCGCGGTGACTACATGTTGTAAATGAACAACGAATGGAAAACGATGAACCAATGAAAAACAATGATCTGATGAACAACTGATGAAAAAACGTTGAAAGATGATGATGAACGATGAATGTTAGGGTTAATATGGTGTTTGATTTCTCAACATTGAACATTGGGATTGAAATGGTATTTAATATTGTATCGTTTCTCAACAAAGAATGGCTACTGAAGAGACAAGCTAGTTAGCTTATAAAAATGAATGAAGGATACCACCACGGTCAACAACCGCAACCGTGATGATATATTATTTGATTAATTAAATTTCATAATGAAGTGCCAGTATATTACAAATTAAAAAATTTAAAACAAAATGAAAATATGTCACAGCGGTTCAGCTACATAACCGTGATGGCATTTGTAACACCCTTTTACCCCACATCAAAATATATACGAAACAAACAATTAAATCAAAGTACAAACACCATATGATGTCACATTTCATTCATAACAATCAATTTGTCTTATAGATGTCTTGTCCTGTAACATGGGTTAACAACATGTTTCAACATATTAAACATTTACTATGCAGCGGAATTAAACTTCATGCTTCATTCATAAAATAACTTAGTTATTCTAAAAAAACAAAAAATAGTTCAACAATGTAGAAAATAAACAAAAGGACTTGGTGGTCCACATTCGTTCCAAACCCGATGTTATATGACACAGAGCAGGACACCACACCTAACTAAATAAGCGACGAAAAACAATACTTCAAGCTACATCCACACACCAAGCTTATTCTTGACTATCTAAAGGATGGCATAATAGACAATCACCAAAGGCATACATGGTGAGTAAATTCACATTCAATATAAATAATATAAAGAAGGAATACAAAGTCAACATGCATCAATAGATAAATCATTAAAATTTCACCCATATACAACAAAATTTATCACCTCATCACATAAAACACAAATGCAATCATGATATGCCACCAAGAATGAAATTCAATCCTCATAGTATGCATGTGGTACCGAATCATCATCACGGATGACAACTGGGACATCAATCCTCCACAAAGGAGCACATTATAAACATCATATCACTTCAATCCACACAATGGGATAGAAGCTACCAACGGACTGAAGCCCCATCATAATTATGCCATGAATGCAAGGCGCAATACAATCATACATCATCAAAACTCATCAACTATTGCATTTGCATTCATCATCATTCATCATTCACACATCTAATATATTTCACATACTTATATCATTAATACTTCATATCATCCTAATATAACATAACTCATCTCAACATCATTTCATAAAAAATTCCTACGTATTTAGCATACTACATCATGGCAAGAATTTACAGCAACCTCATGGCAACTTAAGACAACAAAACATGTCATTTTAAATCATTTTCATGAATAAATTTTTTTCAAAAAGTGCTAGGTCTCGCTAAGCGAGCACCGAGTTCGCAAAGCGGCCTCCTCTCGGGTTGGGGAAAGTCCAAATTTTCAACAGCTCACTAAGCAAGATGACGATTTCTAGCAGAAAAACCCTGTGATTTCTGCACGAACCTACTGCGATAAAACTCACTAAAAATCATGTTCTAACCACAGAAAATCACAGAATTCACTCTATTAGTCATCTACTATCATGTATCATCAACTACAACATCTAACATCATCATTTAATCAACCTCATCTCATAAATCCCCTTAAACCCTAAGATTTCCCTCAAAACCCCATTCCTCATAATACCTATCTCTACATTATGAACATTGAACGAAAAATACTCCTTATACCTTAGGTTTGTGAAATTCCTTCAAGGATCTCCTTGAATTCTTCAAGACTTCAAGCCCTAGCTTTCCTTCTTGTCTCTTTCTCCACAGTTTCACGAATGAAATAAACTTCCCTCACACCTTCTATCAAATACCCCTATTTAGACAATTCCACCTTTACCCTCACTAATTCCCACAAAAGACCAATATATCCTTAAGAGCTCTAACTCCCTTATTTCATTTTAATAATAATATTTAAATAATATTCATAATTATTCTAATATCACCACCAAATAAAATAATTTCATCACCACAATGAATCACACAAGGCCATATATTCATAAATAATTAATAAATAATTAAGTTATGAATTTTCAGGGCATTACAACTCTACCCAACTTAAATAATTTTCGTCCCCAAAAATGTACCTAACGCAAACAGAGTCGGATATGATTCCTTCATTTGATCCTCACGTTCCCAAGTCCAACTTTCATCTGTTGGTCCACCTCATAATACCTTTACCAATGCAATCTCATTTCCTCGTAACTGCTTCATTTCTTAGCCATCTATCTGTAACGGTAATGCCTCAACAATCTGGTTATCTTTTACCTATATGTCATCCATTTGAATCACATGCGACAAATCACACACATACTTCCTCAATTGCGACACATGAAACACATCATGCAAATTTACAAGCGATGGTGGTAACGCAATTCGATATGCCACCGCTCCGATCCTTTACAAAATCTGATACAGACCAACAAAATACGAAGTGAGCTTTCTAGACTTCAAAGCTCGCCCGACACCAGTTACCGGAGTAACTCTCAAGAACACATGGTCTCCCTCTTGGAACTCAAGAGATTTCCTCATCTTATCATGATAACTCTTCTGTCGATTCTGAGAAGCCTTCATTCTTTCTTGTATCATCTTAATCTTCTCAGTCGTTTCTTGCATGATCTCAGGTCCAAGCACGACACTCTCACTTGATTCACACCAATACAAAGGAGTCTGACAATTTCTACCATACAACGCTTCATACGGTGTCATTCCAATACTAGTATGATAACTATTATTGTAGGTAAACTCAATCAACGACAAATGACTATCCCAAGATCCTCCTTGATCCAACATACAAGCTCTCAACAAATCCTCTAAAGATTGGATAGTCCTCTCTATCTGACCATTTGTCTGTGGATGATAAGCAGAGATCATCCTCAACTTAGTACCCAAGGCGTCTTGCAAACACTTCCAAAACCTTGATGCAAACCGCAGATCTGTATCTGATACAATACTCGACGATATCCCATGTAACTTCATAATCTCTTCTTCAATATACATCTCGACTAGCTTATGCATAGAATGATTAATCTTCATCGACAAGAAATGGGCCGACTTAGTCAATCTATCCATGATCACCCAAATCAAATCATTTCCCTTAGCAGTTTTCGGCAAACCCGTCACAAAATCCATGGAAATGTTATCCCACTTCCATTATGGAATACTCAACGGCTGCTTCATACCCAACGTCTTCTGATGTTTAATATTTCACTTTTGGCAAGTTAAACATGCATACACAAATTCTGTAACGTCATTCTTCATACCTGGCCACCAAAACAAATTATGCAAATCATGGTACATCTTTGTAGCACCAGGATGGATACTCAGTCTACTTTGATGTCCTTCTTCTAAAATACTCTTCTTAATTTCTGGAACATCTAGAATACACACTCTATCTCAGAATCTTATCATACCACTTTCATTAATTCGGAATTCACCTCTATTACCTTGGTTAATCAAAGTCAACTGATCAACCAACTTCAAATCCGATTGTTGTCCTACTTGGATCCTCTCCATAATTTCACTGGTCAACTTCAACATTCCCAACTTCACACTATCAGAAGTAGTCTCACACAAAAAACTCATGTCTCTGAATTGTTCGATCATTTCGAGTTCTTTCACCATAAGCATCAACATATGCAATGTCTTCCTACTCAAAGCATCAGCTACCACATTCGCCTTACCAGGATGGTAACTCAAATCAAAATCAAAATCTTTAAACAATTTCAACCACCTTCTCTTCCTCATACTCAGTTCCTTCTGATCAAACAAATATTTCAAACTCTTATGATCACTGAACACTTCAAATTTTGAACCAAAGAGATAATGTCTCCAAATCTTCAACACAAACACCACAATTGCCAACTCTAAATCATGTGTAGGGTAACTTATTTCATGAACTTTCAATTGCCTAGAAGCATAAGCAACCACTTGACCATTCTGCATCAAAACTCCTCCAAGTCCCATCTTCAATGCATCACAATACACTACGAACGACACATTTGGATTACGAAAAATCAATACTAGAGCAGTTATCAATTTCTTCTTCAACTCTACAAAACTCTTTTCACATGCAACATCCCACACCTAAGCTTGACCCTTTTGAGTCAACTGAGTCAAAGATAACGCCAACTTCGAAAAGCCCTCAATGAACTTTCGATAATAACCTACCAATCCTAGAAAACTTTGAATCTCGGTAGCAGACTTAGGAGTCTCCCACTGTAACACTGTATCAATCTTCGACGGATCTACATCAATTCCACTATTGGAAATTATATGTCCAAGGAAACTCACTTTCTTCAACCAGAACTCACACTTTGACAACTTAGCATACAACTTCTTCTCTCGCAACACTTGCAACACAATCCTCAGATTCCCTGCATGTTCCTCTTCTATCTTGGATTAAATTAGGATATCATCAATAAAAACTACCACAAATTTATCCAAGTACTTGTGGAAGATTCAATTCATGTACTCCATGAACACACCGGGTGCATTGGATACACCAAATTGCATCACCGTGTACTCATAATGACTATACCTTGTCCTGAAATATGTCTTCGGAATATCATCAGAATTAACATAAATCTGATGGTAACCAGATCTTAGATCAATCTTGTTGAATACACAAGCTCCTACCAACTGATCCATCAAGTCGTTGATCCTCAGAGGTGGATACTTATTCTAAATAGTAACCTTGTTCAACTGTCAATAATCGACAGACAACCTCATACTACCATCTTTCTTCTTGACTAACAACACATGAGCACCCCACAGAGAAACTCTAGGTTGAACAAACTTCTTTTCCAACAATTCTTCTAGTTGTTTCTTCAACTCACTAAATTCCAAAGTAGACATCCAATACTGAGCCATAGAGATATGACTTGTAGCAAGTAATAAATCCATTGCAAATTCAAGTTCACGTTCGGGAGGAAAATCACTTATGTCCTCTGGGAAAACATCTGGAAATTCTTGAACAAATGGTAGTTCAACATTCGAAGTCTTCCCTTCGACTTGCAACGATGTAAACATTGCAAACATATGAGATTTGACTTCTAATAGTTCATCCACTTGTTTAGCCGTCAAGAACATCAAGTCACCATGATCACCAAGTTCAGGAAACTCCACAGTCTTCTCATAACAATTGATATGCATAAAGTTGAACTCTAGCCAGTTCATTCCAAGAATAACATCAATTTGGTGCAAGGGTAAGCACACCATATCCATCAAGAAGTCCTTATAAAAAATGGTCAAAGGACACTTTAAGCACACATACGTGGTAGTAACAGAACCATTAGCCGACGTTTCTATTACCATACGACCATTCATACTAGACAACATCAAACCCAACTTAGTAGCACATTCAAGATAAATAAAGGAATGTGTAGCACCAATATTAATAATCGTAATCAACTAAGCACCATTAATATAACATGTACCTCGAATCAAGTTATCCATCTTAGGAACTTCAGAACTACTCAAAGCGAACACTTTGCCATTGGTCTAAGCAGTAGTAGCCATCTTCTTAGGCTTCTGACATTGGGTGATGATATGCCCATGTTCACCACAGTTAAAGCAAGTTGTACCTTCATTTGGGCAATCACCAACCCTATGACATCTCTTGCTACACCTGTAGCATCTCACCATTGGATTTTTGCACACATCATACTTGCGACCGAATTCTCCACATTTGTAGCACTTGGGAGGAACGTAACCTACTCCCCTAATTGGCTTCTTCCCATCTAAAACCTTATGTGTAACGCCCCGATTATTTATGTAATTATTTAATTAGAATTGTTATGTTTAGTGTGTGGAAGAAAGTGTAATATTATTTAATATGGTATGAATTTAAATGAATTATATTATATTGAATAATTAAAAATTATTGGAATATAAAAAGAAAAGGGTTTAATGGTAAATTATTGAAGGATAGTGAGGGTATTATAGGAAATCCTTAGTTGGGGTCTAAAGGTTATGTTTGGAAATTAGGAAAATGGAATCAGCCGTGTTTGTGATCGTGAAAAGGAAGCGTAAACAGAGAAGAAAGAAAGAGAAATGGCAAGAGCTTGAAGAGGAATTCAGGCTGGGAGAAGGAAATTTCCCATCAAACTAAGGTAAGGGTGGGATTTCTTTATCTCCTAAGGGTTTGATAATAGGAATATTAGGTATAATGTTGTTGAGTAGAGGATGTCTGGTTGGGATAATTTTGATGAAAAACCGTGTTAGGTTGTTGATTGTATGATAATTCTATGAATTAGGTGTTTAATTGTGGAAATTCTGTATTTTCTGGCTATAAAAATGGTTTTTTGATGAATAAATCGTAGCAGGGTTTTGGATGTTCGCAGAAGGAGAACTGCTGAAATCGAAGTCCTCGCTTAGCGAGCGAGTAAAAACTTTGGGCCGTTCTTTAAAGAGAGTTGCTCGCTTAGCGAGCAAGCCCTCCACTTAGCGAGACCTGGAGTGAAAAATAAAATGTTTTTATTCTGAAAAATTATCTAAAATTCTTTAATTAATATATTAAGGGATATGGATCGATGTAGTGTTGTTAGAGGTAGGTAGAGAGGGATTATGAGCTTAATTAGAAGAATAATGAACATAACTTGAAATGAATATGAATTGATATGTACATTTGTTGTTGTTGTTATGTATATTTGTTATTGTTGTTGTTGTTGTTACATGACATTGATGTTGATATATGTTGATGTAACTGTTGATGTGTGTTGTGTTGTGTTGTTGTTATGTGTTCCTGTTGATGTTGATATACATTGTTGTCTTCAGAGATGCATGTTGTTGATGTTGATTGCATGAAGTAGTTGTTGTAGACATGCATAATTGTCATTGATGGTGCATGGCATGCACATGGTTGGGAATGGTATACCAAGGTAGGGTATGCCCATTCGAATCCTAAGGGGTGGGTGTGATGTTGGTGCGGTCATGAAATAGGGATCATATGTGACCATGAAACAGGGGTCGAGGGTGTGATCATGAAATAGGGATCATACTGGACCATGAAATAGGGGTCGAGAGTTCCGACGGGAACTAGATCTTGAAATAGAGATCAATATATGGTACCGCATGCATAGAGTTGGTAGAGTTCCGTTGCATAAGTTTTTGTTGTGTGTATTTAGTAGTATGTTTTCAGTGTATTTGTTTAATTGTTGTTTGGTGAGAAGTTGTAACTATTAGATGATACTTGATTTTTTTCTTATTATTTTTCCCTTTTGTTGATGTAAGTATCTCACCCATTCTGTTTGAATATTACCCTTATGTTGGTAATATGTAGGTTATTAGGATTAGTAGAGTGGTGGTCGGTGAAGTCAGTGTACTTCACAGTTAGAGGAGTCGGCTTTGATATGTGCTTTGGGGTGTCAGGACGATGATTACTTCTTTGTTTAGTTATTTTGGAAAAACATTTTGTAGTTGAATTCTATTTTGTGTTTAATTAAAGTTTTCCGCTGCATGTAAAAATATTTTGTAAAACATATCTAATTGAGCTGTGTGTTTTTAGTGATTGTGACACTCAAAATGATTGATGTGTTTTAGTTACTCTGATTTTTAATTGAAAAATTTGTGGGAATATTTTGGGTGTTACAAACTGGTATCAGAGCAGGTCGGTCCGTCCGACCAAGTAGTTGAGTCGTCGAGTCGTTGTTGAGTGTTGTGGTAGAGTTCTTAACCGTTGTTTGGATTGTTGTTATGTGACAAATTTAGAATGACTAGAAGCAATGATGCTGCACTTGCCGCTACTATGCAGACGATGGCTCAAGCTGTGCAAAATCTGATGAATGCTGGGGATCGTGAGAGTGATGAATTTCGGAAGAATGATCCACCTACATTCATGGGGAAGTATGACCCAGATGGAGCACAAGAGTGGCTGAAGGAGATCAAGAGGATCTTCAGAGTGATGGATTATTCTGAAGGCAGTAAGGTGCGATTGGGTGCTCACAGGTTGGTGGAAGAAGCTGGTTATTTATCTGCTCGAGAGTTGAAAGAAATTTTGAATGAAAAAGCGCAAGTTATGTAATTGTTTGAATCTTTATCAATGGAAAATGAAATGGAAATCGACGAATTGCTTGTGGTGAGAGATTTCTCAAAAGTATTTCCAGATGACATTGTGGATATCCCGCCAGAGAGAGATGGAATTCAGTATTGATCTTGTGCCAAGAACTATACCCATTTCGATGGAACCTTATCGTATGTCAGCTTCTGAGTTATCTGAATTGAAGAAGCAGTTAGAGGAATTGTTAGAAAAGAAGTTTGTGAGACCGAGTGTGTCGCCTTGGGAGCTCCGATATTGTTGTTGAAAAAGAAAGACGGTAGCATGATATTGTGTATTGATTATAGGCAACTGAATAAGGTGAAAATTAAGAACAATTATCCATTTCCAAGGATAAATGATCTGACGAATAAGTTGGTTGGTGCTCGTGTGTTTAACAAGATTGATCTGCGATCCGATTACCATCAGATAAGAGTAAAAGATGAAGATGTGCGGAAGACCAATTTTAGGACTCGGTATGGATAGTATGAATATGTAGTGATACCGTTGGAGTTACTAATGCGCCTAAAGTATTCATGGAATATATGAATCAGATTTTCCATGATTATTTGGATCAATTTATTGTCGTATTTATAGATGATATTCTGATTAACTCTAAGTCAGAAGAAGAGCACGATGTACATCTGCGAACTTTGCTGCAAGTGTTGAAAGAGATGAAGTTATATGCTAAGTTATCAAAGTGCAAGTTTTGGTTGAAAGAGGTGAGTTTTCTTGGTCATGTGATTTTGGGAAAAGATATTATTGTGGATCCATCCAAGGTAGATGCAGTTCTATAATAGGAGACTCCGAAGTCGGTGACAAAAATTAGAAGTTTCATGATATTAGCCGGTTATTATCAAAGATTCATTGAAGGTTTTTCGAATTTGACACTTCTGTTGACTCAATTAACTTGTAAGGATAAGGCATTTGTGTGGGACGCCCAGTGTGAGCAGAGTTTCATTAAGCCTAAGAAGAAGTTGACTACTGCTCCAGTTTTAACTTTACCAAAAGCAGATGAACCGTTTATAGTTTATTGTGATGCTGCTTTGTTGGGTTTGGGTGGAGTGTTAATGCAAGACGGTCATGTGGAGGCGTATGCTTCGCGAAATTTGAGAATTCATGAGAGGAATTATCCTACCCATGATTTGGAGCTAGCAACTATAGTTTTTGTATTAAATATTTGGAGGCATTTTCTGCACGGTTCGAGATTTGAAGTATATAGTGATCATAAGAGTTTGAAATATCTGTTTGACCAGAAAGAGATAAATATGAGGCAGAGACGTTGGTTGGAATTCTTGAAGGACTGTGATTTTAGTTTGAATTATTATCCCGGTAAAGCTAATGGTGTGGCTGATGCCTTAAGTCGGAACTAACTCTGGTCCAAGTACTACACTTTCACCAGATTCATGCCAACACAACAGAGTTCTACACCTCCAACCATATAACGCTTTAAAAGGTGCCATTCTGATACTATAATAGTAACTATTATTGTAAGTTAACTCGATCAATGAAATATTAGTATCCCACAAACCTCTCTGCTCAAGGACACAAACTCTCAACAAGTCCTCCAACGACTGAGTAGTTCTCTCAGTTTGGCCATCTGTCTGAGGATGATATGCCGAACTCAATCTTAACTTAGAACCCAACGCCTCTTATAGACTTTTTCAAAACTCCGACGTAAACCACATGTCTCTTTCCGAAACAACGCACAAAGGAACACCATGCAACTTTACAATTGCTCGAATATAAATATCTACCAACTTCGCAATTGGATATGTGATGTTAATAGGTATGAAATGAGCCGACTTCGCAAGCCTATCAATAATTACCCAAATTGAATCATGCCCTCTTAGAGTAACAGGAAACCATGTCACGAAATCCATAGAAATGCTACCCCATTTTAATTTTGGAACTTCCAACGGTTGCATCAACCTGTAGGCTTCTGATTCTCAATCTTCGACTTCTGACAAGTCAAACATGCACACACAAATTGTTCCACATCTTCTTTCATTTCGGACCACCAAAATATTTTCTTTAAGTTTTGATACATTTTAGTAGCTCCCGGATGAATACTCAGATTACTCCAATGACCTACTTCAATAACCTTCTTTTTCATATCTGCATCATAAGGAATACAAATTCGATCATGCAGTCTCAACACACCTCTTGCATCAATCTTAAAGTCACTCTTCTCTGATTGACCGCAACTATTTATGATGTCTACTAGTTTCACATCCAACCTCTGAGCCTCTCTAATACTATCCAGAAAGTCATTATTAATCTTTAACATGCCAAACATAACACTCTGCGTTGTCACTTCGCAAACCAAACTCATATCTCAAAACTGCTTAATTAATTCCAATTCCTTAATCATCATTGTTGACATATGCAAGGTCTTTCGGCTTAAAGCATCGACCACAACATTAGCCTTGCCTGGATGATAATCAAACCGAAATCATAATCTTTCAGTAACTCCAACCATCTACGTTGTCCCATATTCAGCTCTTTCTGATCAAACAAATACTTTAGGCTCTTATGATCATTATAAACTTCAAATCTGGAACCATAAAGATAATGCCTCCAAATCTTCAGCAAAAAAACAACTGCAACAAGTTCAAAATCATGCGTAGGATAGTTCTTCTCATGAGTTCTCAACTGTCGTGACGCATAAGCAATTACTTTATTGTTCTGCATAAGCACACCTCCTAAACCCATCAAAGAAGCATCACAATAGACTACAAACGGTTCTTCTGGATTTGGTAAAGTCAAAACTGGCGCCAACGTCAACCTCTTATTTAATTCGGTAAAACTTTCTTCGCACTGAACATACCACATAAAAGCTTTACTTTTACATGTTAATCTAGTTAACATAAGTGCCAACTTAGAAAATCCTTCAATAAACCTTTTATAATAACCAACTAACTCCAAAAAGCTTCTAATGTCAGTAGCCGACCTTGGAGTTTCCCATTGCAAGACAACATCTACCTTTGAAGGATCCACAACAATACCACTACCTGAAATTACATGGCCAAGAAAACTGACTTCTTTCAACCAAAACTCGCACTTGGACAACTTAGCATAGAATTTATTATCTTTCAAAACTTCCAACACTGTTCTCAAATGTTCCTTATGTTCTTCTTCTGACTTAGAGTAAATCAGAATATCATCAATGAATACAACTACAAAACGGTCTAGATAAGTATGAAAAATACGATTCATGTGTTTCATAAACACTCCCGGTGCATCAGTCAAACCGAAAGGCATCACAAAATACTCATAATGTCCATACCTGTTCTGAATGTCGTCTTCTGAATATCCTCATCTTTCACTTTGATCTGATGATAACCCGATCTCAAATTGATCTTACTAAACACATAAGCACCCACCAACTGGTCCATTAAATCATCTATTCTCGAAAGTGGATACTTATTCTTGATCATCACTTTCTTCAACTGTCTATAATTAACACAAAGTCATATACTACCGTCTTTCTTCTTCACTAGCAACACTGGAGCTCCCCACGGTGATACACTTGTTCTTACAAACTTCTTCTCAAGTAAATCTTCCAACTGCTTCTTTAATTTAGACAAGTTGGATGCCGACATTTTGTACGGTGCCATCCAAATAGGCCTAGTACCAGGTACCAGATCAATTGCAAATTCAACCTCTCTCTCTCTAGCAGCATATCAGGAATTTCATTAGGGAAAACTTCAGGAAATTCCTTCACTACCAACAATTCCTCAATCTCATCTTTACTCTCAACAAACAACGTTTCCATCAATGAAAACATCTAAGCTTCTTATTTCATCAATTGTTGTAGCTCTCTAAAAGATAAAAATCCAACTCCTTCCTCTTCAGGAGTAGAAAACCTCACCGACTTATGATAACAGTTTATATGAACGTAGTTATACTCTAACCAGTTCATACCAAGAATTACATCTATTCCAGTCAACGGTAAGCACACCAAATCAACATAAAAGTCTTTATCAAAGATCGGTAAAGGATACTTTAAACACACAAGAGAAGTAGATACTGATCCCTTAGCCGAAATCTCGACAATCAATTCACCATTCATAGTAGACAATTAAAGACCCAATCTTTGAACACAATCAGCAACAATAAAACAATGTGTAGCACCAGTATCAATAATAATAATTAAAGGAGTACTATTAATGAAACATGTTCCTCTGATAAGTCTGTCCTTGTTAGAAGCCCGAGTTCCCGCCAACGGGAACACTTTTCTAGTCTGAGCTTTCTTAGGCTTCTGACACTGGCTACCAATATGCCTTTCTTCACCATAATTAAAACAAATCATTTCCTTATACTTGCAATCATCTATTGCATGACCAGTCTTACCACAACGAAAACATCTTTTTACCTCAGCAGTGCATACATTACTTTTATGACTAGCCTGACCACACTTGAAGCAAACTATACCAGTAGGAGCACCTCCTCCACTAGTTCTCTGAGCTGGGGCAACTTTCTGTTTACCCTTTCCAGCTGGAGCATCATAAGGCTTGCCACGGTTCTATTGTTGCTTGCCTCTTCTGTCACTGACAATCTTGTAATGAGCATTATTGTCTTGTTCATATATTCTGCAACTATCAACCAACTCATAAAAGACACAGATCTTCTGATATCCAACAACTTTCTTAATTTCAGAGCGCAACCCTTTTTCAAACTTGATGCACTTTGAAAATTCAGCACTAGCACCAGTATAATGAGAATAAAACTTGGACAATTCAATACACTTTGCAGCATAGTTGGTGACCGACATTTTTCCTTGCTTTAGCTCAAGGAACTCAATCTCCTTCTTGCCACAGACATCCTCTGGATAATACTTTCTCATGAATTCCCTACGGAAAACATCCCAAGTGATTACTTCACTTGCAGCACCCAACCTCTCACGAGTCTCTAGCCACCAGTCATCAGCCTTGAGTGCCAGCATGTGAGTACCATACTAAATCTTTTGCGCTGGAGTACCGTCCATAACACGGAAGATTCTATCAATCTCCTTCAACCATCCTAATGTTGCATCTGGATCATGCTTTCCTTTAAAAACCGGCAGATTCTCTCTTTGAAAAGTCGCCAAGCTACGTGATCCAACATCTTCACCAGCATTTGGCAAGTTTTGCATAGCCTGAGTCATTGCTTGCATTGCAGCAGCCATCGCAACGTTGTTTCTTCTAGCCATCTCAACTTATCACTACAACACAGCCAAAAGTTAGAAACAAATAACAATACTGGATTGTTAAACAACTAAGACTTGACATTTGGTCGGACAGACCAAACTGCTCTGATACCACTAATGTAACACCCCATTTTCTACCCGATAATTATAATAAAATCAGAGTTTCAAAAATTTTCAAAATAAATGGGATATCACATTTTCAATTTCAAGAATCTCAACTTAAAAGATAAACACGTTTGATACAGTAATACCCCGTATTTTAATTAAATGCTCTGGATAATATTAATTAAGATTAATAAGGTTCCGGTGTGCTTTGAGAGTTTTCAATTAAAATAATTAGAGCCACCGATGAAATTAAATTAATTAATTAAGTATTATCTGACTCGGAGCTTTTATTAAATATTTGACAGAGACATTTTTGGATACTCTCAATTTGGACAAGTTAGTGTTACTAACTGGTAGATAATTGTGATTTTTATATAAAGAGAGAAAGAAGGGTTTGTGAGAAAGTTGGTAAAGAAGATAAAGAAAAAAGAGAAATGAAGAAGAGGAAAAGAAGAAGAAAAACTAGAAGAGAGGAAGAAGCTCTTGGAAGAAGAAGAAATTCATGGAGAAGCTTGCCATGATTCTCAAATCATCATCTTCATCAAACTCCTCGTCGATTTCAAGGTGAGTTCTAGATAGAAACTTTTATTTTAGAGTTTTGAAATTCGATAGTTTTAGGTTAGAAATTATTAATATGATAAATCAAAGTTTCTAACGGTCGAAATACCGATTAAATGCATGGGGTATGCTGGTAATAGGTGTAATAATATCTGTGTAAAACCATTTTGAGGTTTGGTGTGTTTTAGTTGGAGTTTGGAGGAGTTTTGAGTGTTAAAATGTAGGTTTTTATGTTACTGACTGTCGGTTAACCGATTAACCATATGCGTTAACCGGTTAATGGGACCCTGATACGCCACTGGAAGTGGAATTTAGACTGGTTAACCGGTTAACGCTGTAAGTTTTGGAAAATATTAATTCTTATAAAATCCATAACTTTTTACTCGGGTATCCGATTGAGGCAAACTTTATATCGTTGGAAAGCTATGACAACTTACTATCTAATGGTAGAGGAAAATATTACTTTTAAAGTGGAAAATATTTATTTATTTTATGCCGATTAAAAATATTATTTTGATACTTTTAAAAAATCATAACTTCTTCGTTGTTTATCCGATTTAACTGATCTTTGTATCAACTTGAAGCAAATAATATGTCCTACCTTTTAAGACCGAAAAATATTATTTTGAGCCGCCTTTTATCCAACTTTTCTAATTAACCGTAATTATGTTAGTTAGGAAATTGTGAGCTAATGGAAATAAAAACGTATAACTTGTGAGATGTTTAGGACTACCCTAGGTTGATGCGAAACCGTTGATGCGTAATACACTAGGTCCTCCGTAAAGTCTTGAGTAAGTCTTGAGGTAGGTTACTTTGAGTCCTACAGGAAGCATCCGTAAAGGCTTGAGGTGTGTATTACACAGTATCCTCCGTAAGGTCTTGAGTAAGTCTTGATGTGGGTTACTTTGAGTTCCACGAGAAGCATCCATAAAGGCTTGAGACACCGTTGGTGAGGCGTGGGTAGTGGCTTGAGTTTTGTAATACGCTAGATCCTCCATAAAGTCTTGAGTAAGTCTTGAGGTGGATTACTCTGAGTCCCACGGGAAGCATCCGTAAAGACTTGAGGTATGTATTGCATTGGGACCTCCGTAAAGTCTTGTGTAAGTCTTGAGGTGGATTATTCTGAGTCCCACGTGAAACATTTGTAAAGACTCGAGGTGTGTATGCTAATGGATCCTCCGTAAAGTCTTGAGTAAGTCTTGGGGTGGGTTATTCTGAGTCCCACAGGAAGCATCTGTAAAGGCTTGAGGTGAGTATTATACTGGGTTACATTGAAGTCTTGAGTAAGTCTTGATGTGGGTTACTTTTAATCCCACGGGAAGCATCCATAAAGAATAGGTAATGACTTGTGGTGGGTATTACACTATCCCATAGGAAGTCTTGGCGATAACACTTACGATGGGTATTCCGCTGAGTCCCATGTAAGGTGTTGAGAGCGTTGTATGGACTTTTCCATCTTGTTTTGGCTTCTTTGTAGAGAAGTCTCCAAAGACTTGAGTAGTGATTAGAATTGAACCTTTAGAGCCAAGAGAACTCTAAGATAGGGAACTCACTGAGATGTTGATATCTCACCCCACTATTGTTGTTGCTTTTCAGGTTTCTTTTGCAGGTTGATTTACAAGTGAAGCTATGCTCGGGATGTTTCAAGAGAAGCATAATCTTAGTTTTTCCACTGTGTATTTATCTTGTACAATAATGGATATTGTATTGATCTTAGTATTTTATTTTTATAATAATTTCCATGTCTTGCACCATAGATTGTATCGTTTTTAGAATTGGTCAAGAATGTGAATTGTACTATTAGGCTCTTATGACGGTGTCAGTACCAAATAAACACTTATATGATATTATTCTTGATATATATTATATGGGGTATTACAGATACATAACAAATTCCAGGAGAAATCATAAAACCAACATATAATCTTCAAGTAATTCAGCTTTATAAAATACTACACATCGGATTCATAACAAAGTTGTAGCATCTTTATTCAACATAAAACAACTTCAACATAAGCAACTGGTAGTCTAAAGTACTTCAACTAAAACAAAATTCAGCATGTAAACAATTCAACAAAACAGACAAGCGTCATCCCCCCAAGTGCTACGTATTAGAGCGACAACCACCGACTCGATAAAGGTAACCGGCTACTCCTCTTGATTACCTGCACGTTGCCAACATAAGGACAACATTCAAACAGAAGGGGTGAATTATTGATAGTTATAAATGATATATGATAAGCAATACATAGATAAGAATCATAAACAATTCACCACTTCACAACATCAACCAAAACAACAATCAACAACAACTCGAAAGAAATGCGACTTTAATTCGACTCGACTAATTACGCATGTGGTACCATTCGGAGTAAAACTCCCAACTTATATTAATGCCAAGTTATCGAGACATCAAGGCATAAACCTTCAACTTTCAATTTAGTGCCAATCTAGGCCAACGTGGTGTGAGCAATGGCTCCGACATAATATGCAAATGTTCTATATGGCATACATGACTTTACAACACAAACAACATAACAACATCAATAGCACAAACAATTTATACGACATAGGCAACTTAAAATCAACATTGGCTTGTAGGGCCTCCAACATAAACAACTTAAAAACCTTTCCGTAAACCGGAACAACTTACCAACTCAAATTGTACCTGCAAATCGACTTTCCAACATCGTTTCAACAAAAAAATACAACAACAATCAACTATTAAACTACCCGACTTACCCCGACGATTTTTGTTAAATTTCGGGCAACTAAGTTTTTCGCCTAATTCGGCTAATCCGACTAAACCAACACTGCTTTTAACATTTTGAGGTTACCACAACTATTTATCAAGTTCTTATAAAATCCTATGTTCTGATAAAACTTCTTCTGTCATGAAAACATAAGTTTACAAGTTTGTTTTCTGTCAAATTCTCAAGACTATTTTTCTGTCAAAAACCAACACAATGCTAATACCAAAGCTACTTTGTTCGCTACTGATTATTATGCTTGTTCATGATTCTAAATTTTTAATACCAATTTCTGATCTTTAACAAAATATAATTCATGAAATTAGTATGTTCATAAGTTAAAATCATTAAAATATTTCATAAGTTTAAGTGATTTAATCTATTAAAATATTGTATAAAGAAAATTGAGTGCTCTCCTCCAAGTACAGGATGGATTGCGCCACCCATTATGCATCACACAAAGTGGCCAACGCCACTTATCAATATGATGGCCACATAAAAATGTGGCTGGCACCACATACAAACATGGCTTGCTCCATGGGTGCCTAAGGGAGCATGGCTCCCGCCGCCTCACCAGGTGGCTCCTAATTCAACCAATGTGGCTCCCGCCACATGTTTTCTCTCAACTATGGGTACTGAGTCATCGTCCCCAAATTTCCAAATTTTCAGAAAATTACGATATTGCAGCAACATAATAAAATCAACACTTTACGGAAACAACTTATTGACAACTTAATATCAACAACCAATCAACAATTTCACACAAGAATATCATCACAGTAACACGATAACAAATTTTCATCACTAGCATCAACATCAACAAAATACAACAACCTACAACTACCCAATCCTAGTACTGATTATCATACCTGATTATAAAGACCGAACCCACCCTTACCTTGGATTGGATTGAAGGTATCCCTACACGATCGAATTCCGGAAATCGCTTCCGATTGCAGTTTTTCTCCCTAGCCTCTTCTTCTTGCGATCTCTTCTAATTTCACGTTCTGACCAAAAACCTAACTTCTAATTCTTTTATTTTCTTTTTATCAAAATAATATAATTTTTATAATTAACTAATGGGCCTAAAAATTGCACCCCTCCTAATTACTAATCCGAACACACAATCTAGCCCGCTACATAACCCTTTTTAACAATCATAATATTACCTCTAATATTATTTCTACGGCTTCTGACTTAAATTTCTGACTTATGACTTAATCAACCACAACATAAAATAGACCTACTAAACACAAATAAATAATCAAATATTCAATAAAATAAATAATTAAATATTTGGACGTTACATGTGTGTTTGATCATATTGGTGTAGAGTCCTTAGTAGGACAAGTATACTTGAGGTGTTGTTAATATTGGTGAGGTGTGTAGTAATAATAATATGGTCCAACTAATAATATTCTTACTATTATCATTAGTATTATTTTATTATTATTATGATTATTATTATTTATTTCTTTTAATTAAAAATCAAAGGTTGACTTAGTAAAAGATTATTGTGAGGGTAATAGGGGAACTAGTCTTTAATCTGAAAAAATTAGGAAGGGTTTAGTCATAACAACATTTGGACTAAGAGAGAGGGCTAGGAAGAGGAAGAACAGCTACTAGGGCATCCTCCATAGATCATTTTCGCAGGAATTTGATCAAGGATTTAAGGTAAGGGGGAAAATGGGTTCATAATTGGTGATAATAACATGATAGGGTAGTGAAAGGTCCTTTCCCTTGTAGAATTTTATGTGCATTATTCTGTTTGGTGATTCTGATGTTATGTTGAACCGTTGTTGTGAAATCGATTTGAACTAATTGATCTTGTGTATGAATTGTTGTTGTTGTTATTCTCTATAATTTGTCATATATGCAGATCTGGTATTATTGTAGATGATGAGTGATGAATCTAGATCGAGAACTAATAAAATTGGACTAGTAATGATAGATGAAGGATTAACATGAGTAGAGGTTGTACAATTGATATAAAAACCATTCTAGGAATGATGTGGAGTGTAGAAGTGAAACCCATAGTGAACAAATTCAGACTGAAGAAGAAAATATGAGAAAAATTTGGGGGTTTTCTGCTCATACGCGTATAAGCAAGGCCATACGCGTAAGGGAGGGCATTGTGATACAACCATCTGGCCAAATATGTAGGATACACGCATGGTGTCTGGGTAATACGCGTATGGAGGAGTGATACGCATATTGAGTCATGTTGAGGGGGATTTCAAGAGGAAAATGGTCCTACCCATACGCGTAAGGGGTTGTCCATACACGTATGATGCCGAGGCGTGTGGATGATACACGTAGGAGGGCATAAGGGCCTGGGGGTGAGCCAGCTGGGAAAAAAGCGTATGCCCTTGTGCATTACGCGTATGGCCATAAGTGTGGTGCAAAGTTTGGTACTTTTCGTGTTTTGTCCCGATTTCACGTCTGATGGGAATTCTGTTGGTCTGAGGTATTGAAGTATGCATTAAGACTTAGTTAATCGAAGATTGGCGATGGAAAGTAACAAATAAAGAAACTTAGGTGGTTTAATTAGAAGATTAATTAATTAAGTCGTGTGAGGTACTTTTGGTGATTATGTAGGTTTTATGTTGCATATGTGATCGGATGGATCATGAAGATGTATAACTATGTGTTTTTACATGTTTTATATGCATAGTCATTGTCATGCTTACATTGAGGTATTATTGGTGGAGATGAATCATTGTCGGATGGGTATATGAGATTCATCTGAACTCCGTTGTGGAGAGTGTTGGAGATAAATCATTGTCGGATGGGCGTATGTGATTTATCCGGATTCTTTTAAATCGAGTTCGATTAAATGAACTATGGTGATTTGGTACCACATGCATTGTGTCATTGTTGAGTCATAATGCATATTGATTTTTGTTGAGTATTGAGTCATGTTTCTAATTATTGTTATGGATGTGTGTTGTGTATGTTGATTGCGTGAGATACTACTCCTTGAAATGTATTATACACCGTTAATTATTGAATATGTTTCTCACCCCTTTGTTGTTTGTTGTTGTGCATGTACTTCCTTGAAAGTGCAGATAATCCAAGTACTTGAGTGTGCATGGACTGCGTATTGCTTGATCGAGTCATATGATCGCTCTGATATGTAACGCGGGACTTGGGGATAATTTTTATGTTTTACTTATTTATCTTATTTTGTTACGTATCGCACTTTCGTTGAAAAATAGTAAACTATGAGATGTTGATGAATTTGCTGGTGTTGGCAAATTGCCATGAGTTGAATAACTAATATTTTCCGTTGTTTTAATATAGAAGGTTTGTTGTTATTTTTGATGATGTGACATTCCATTGTTGTTGAAAACTCTGATTTTGCATGTTATTATATTATTTTCTAAAATGGGAAAGTGGGGTATCACTTTTATTTAAAAATTAAAAATAAATCAAAATGCAAAGGAGCGAGTAAATGTTAAAGAAATAAAACATTTGAGGGTGCCGAGAATCGAACTCATGAAAGGGTGATTATATAACCACTGTTTTATCGCTCAACCATGATTATATCATATCAAAATTTTCATAAGTAAATAAAAGAAAATGTTTGAGCATTACATAAGACATGTCATCACGGTCCTTCGAGACACCATGATAACTATGACGTTGTTGTATATACATTTCGTAGTAGTGTCAACTATATTGATTGCTTCATAAGCCATATTTTTTTTATTTTCTCTAAGGTTAAAACAATTTCTAGGAGGTTCTTCAGTATTATCTCATGCATAAAGCGAGCTTCACGTATGTCACATATAAAAAAGTCTAACTTACCTGAATTGTTGTGGTATTTCATCTTTATTAGGGTCGTAGAGGCTATAACTATTGGGGAGTATATTAAGTTGAATGGTCTAAAAAGGGGGGATGGGTGTTCAATAGACTATTCACAAAAAGACCAATTGTAAAAAAAAAATATTTTCAAAATTCGAATTTAATAAAATGTTTAGTAGCAGAAAAATATAAAATATATGAGATTGGAATGATTTCAGATAACGACATGATATTCCGAAAATATAATGTGATCACGATGAAATTACTAGATAATCAAGTAGAAATTAATCTAATTTTAAACTTGCACAAGAAGTGTATTTCAAACTTATTAGTTGATAAGGATTCTACCATCACAATTTTTAGGTTTATTCACCTAGGAGATAGTTTAAAGGCTTAGTTTAACACACACTTACTTTTACATAAGAAATCACTACAAAATTAATAAATCCTAATCGCACACAATTTCTAGAAAAGCTATAAAGCCTAAGCATACAATAACTATTGAAGAAATAAAAGAGGATAGGTTAGAGAGAGTGTACACAAAGTTTATAGTTGTTCAATTCATTCGTCATCACTAGAGCTTAGTTCACTCTTACATGGTTTCACCATTGAAAACTCGTAAGCTTCTCCACTATATTGTAAATTTAATACAAGGGTATTTTTTGTACAACAAATAATCAACAACATTGAACAGTACAAGCCAACAAATTACTTGAGCCAACACATGTCTAAATTAATTTTCCCTTCTGTTGTAGTAGAACACTAAAACTTCCAATCTTTCAAGATATTAACTTGATCTTGATACAAAAATCTTGATAGACACAAAGATCCTGCTCCAAGTTTCCGTTCCACAACGAACTTTAGTCAGTCTTACAGGTTCCTTGTCCGAGCCTTTGTTCTATCCAATAATGATTGGAAATTCCAAACTTTATTTTGCAACAACCTTTACACAGTTGTACGAAGTGTTTAATGAAGTATTGAGAATACTCTTTCGCTTTGTTGGAAGTCAATCTCCAAATACCATAGACATAAAAAGATTATTTATCCTGATACACACTACAAAACTTCACAAAAGAAATTAGCTTCCCTAATGTACCTTTGATCCACCAATCATACTCACTCTTTAGATTTGAGTACCACTACAACGGTTTATTGTTTCAAGGTTGAAAATAATGATGATTATCTAAAAATTCTCACACAACATAATCTAAATCTCATAAGAAAAACATTCTAAGAAGTTTTTCATAAGGTTAAAATAAGGAGAATACGTGTTTGTGAAAGGAAGAACACTCATGTTTTTTTTTTCTCAAGAGTTATGAAAATATGATTTTTTTATCTTACTTACTTCATAAAAGAACTCACTAAACATGTTTTTATGAGTGTGTAATTAAGAATGAGTTATTTTTGGATAAGATGACAAAAAGGATTTATATGGGTGCTAGAGGTTAGAAATAAAGGTGAGAGAAAATGAAGATTGAATTGAGTCAAGTCATACATTCATGACTTGAATTAGAGGAAATAATGACTTGAATCAAGGTGATAAAATTTGGAAAGAGAAATCTTCGATTCAAATAATAATATGATACATATGATTCGAGCCAATCAATTACTTGCTTCGAATCATGGTTAATTGTTAAAAGTTTGTTTAGTCATGATTCAAGTCAAAGATAATCTTTATTTGAGTCATCATGTTTTCTGATTCGAGTAAGAGAATTCCTTGATTCAAATCACAAATACAGAGTCAAAATCCTGATTTCCACATGAATTTTTTATTCGAATAAGCTATATACTTAATTTAAATCATGCATCTTAAAGACTTTTTTTAAGTTTTCTAACTTATGATTCAAGACACACATATGTTGACTTTTGACCAATTTGTTGTTGATAAAAATAAATTGAAATAAATCAAATCTAACTTATTGAATATAAGGAGTGACATAAGGTACAATCTACAACTAATGGTCAAATTAGAACCAAATTAATCAAAGCAATAAATCAAATTTCAGCAAACCAAAAAATGTTACAAAAACATAAAAACACAAATGAAAAAGTGTGATGATAACACTATTATTGATACCACAATTTCAACAACGTTCAACGTCGCTAGGAATTATCTTCTAAGAATGCCATTGTAATTTGAATTCTTAGAGATAATATGAATGATGCCTTCCTTTATATGTCTTACGTGACCATGTTTGCATATTTACTTTTCGCAATGTATCTTTATCCGTCTTTTTTATTTTAACAAAGGGGGGAAATGTACTCTCGAGGGGAGTAGAGTATACCCTATATTTAAATCAGGAGGAGCTTAATTGCTCCAAAAATATATGTGATATTTTCTTTTTCCACCTCCTCTGAGAGATGTGATGTCATCATAAAAAAATGGAGAGTATGTGGAACATTATTTTTTTGGTGATATGCCTTTAATAAGGAACAAATTTTGTTGAAGTTTTAATGATAGACAACATATTTAAAAAGTCAAGCATAAGTTCTTAAACGGATAAAGATGAAAACCTAAGTATTAGAGTTTGATGGACTTGACTATTCGTGACCACACAATTCCCCCCTATTGTGTGGGAAGTCACATGTCCAACGAAACGACCAGTGGAAATGTCACCTTAGGAGTTTCATCCACCTTGTAGTGGTCTTGAAACCCTTAAAATCGGTCTATCCTTCACTCGTTTCTCGATCTACGTCGCTGGTTTAAGGGAGTTATGTGGTGGAGGTTTTATCACTAGGAAACTTCCCACTGATCGAATTGGCGACGAAGAACAAAGATGATCTAGAGTTGGAAGGATCTATGGTGCTTACATAAATAAAATCGAGATTGCTTTCTTTATCTTAGCGTAACTCCTACAATGATCTTTACTCGAATCAAACATATATGATTGTGAACATTCACAAGAATTAAAAATGATTGATGAAATAGTGAGATGAGATCTTTGATTGATCGAGCAAGTTTCGGTGCAGCGGAGAGAGGACTAACCTGTAAGATTAATATTTCAACACCCAAGTCAGTGAATGAATGGAGAGTAATATGTGAGTGAGAGTCAAGTTGAGTTATACATTTTTATTCACGTGAGGTACCTTATATATGAAATTTGCTTGAGATGTCAATGTTTCACTACTTGAAATATGTGGTAGAGTGTTATATGATATCCAATGGTGATTAGAGATCCATGACTTAGATCAGACGTGAGATTTTTTTTATTGGGTTTTTGTTGGCACAGAACACCACTCATAATTAAGATCCTATGAATAATTTTCCTATAATTATATTTATCTTTTGACCCACATAAAACATGTCATATATAACAATCGTATATCTTTAACTATATTCTTAACATAATCACAACCTAAGATTTTTCAGTTATATTCTCTTTCTAAATGCAGTCAACCAATTTTGCAGTTGTGAATCCAATGCGTGGTGCAGTAATGCAGTCAACAATGAAATTAAATTTTTCAACATTTTTGGTTACAAAATTAAGGGTTCAAAAGTGACCAGTAATATACACTAATTTTTAAGCTTTTTGTTAACATAAGTGAAAACTGTATAGCTAAATGTAGAGGAAACCAACACTAAAAATAGAAGAACTAAAACCAAAAGACGTACATTATCCAGATTAATAGGAGATTAATCACCAAAGATAGATTTCAAAACAAGAGTATAATCTATAATTCTTTAGTATAAATATAATTCATTCAAATCACATATAATTAAGTCCTCCAAAATTTCCAGGTTTTAGAATTGCAGTTAGGTTGCTAAAACAGCAACCTCAAACATTACCAAACTGCAATTTTAAACCTTAAACATATATACTAATCAAGTTAGTAGTTAATAATCACCAATCATGGCTACGGTGAAGACCCTTTTTTTCTTAGGCATTCTTTTCATTTTCTGTAGCTTGATAGGTGCATCCGGATTCCGTAGCTTCGCGGTCAGCCGTAGCCTCCTTGGTGATGGTGGTCCGGCAGTTTTCGACGTCAAAACCTTCGGTGCTCTTGCTGATGACAAAACTGACAATGTTTTAGTGAGTTCATTTTATTTCAAATTTAATTATCCCTAGAATGCAATACATTTGCAACAATGTTTGTAACTTTTCCTTCTCGTCTATGAGAGATTAGTCTCTGCAGTTATCATCAGAGAATAATAATACCTGTTTCTTCCTAAAAAACAAACAATGTTTGTAACTTTTTGTATTATATTGTGCAGGCATTTAGGTCTGCGTGGATGGCAGCATGCAAGAACAGTACTACGCCAGCAAAGCTTTTGTTTCCGGAAGGAGTATTCCGTACTAGCCAAACTATGTTTGCAGGCCCATGCACAAGCCCAAGCCCCATAACTGTTGAAGTTATAGGAACTCTTAAGGCCACCACAGAAATATCTGATTATGTTAGTCCAGATTGGATCACTTTTCTAGATATTGATGGCTTGGTGTTAAAAGGTAGTGGGGTTTTTGATGGCCAAGGACCTATCAGTTGGCCTTTGAATGATTGCAAGAAAAACAAAGGAAAGTGTACCTCCCTTCCTGATGTAAGCATATCACTTTATTTTATTTTTGTCTCTACAGACTCGCGGTCGCAATAATCATCAGAAACTCACATACCCGACAGTTAGGTCTTGTTGAACTAGGCCTTACTAATAACAATATTAACAATTTCATACATATGTATGCAGTCTATGAAATTCGACAAGATAAATAACTCCGTTGTGTCCGACATAACATCACTAGACAGCATGGGATTCCATTATCATGTTCATCGTTGCAACAACCTTTCTTTCACTAACCTCACCATAACCGCTCCCGATAACAGTCCAAACACCGACGGTATGCATATTAGCTCCAGCAGCTTGATTAGTATCACCAACAGTGTCATTGCAACCGGTGATGATTGCATTTCAATTGGACATACTACAACAAACATTACTATCACTGGCATTAAATGCGGTCCTGGACACGGAATTAGCGTCGGAAGTCTTGGTAAGAGAAAAGAGGAAAAAACTGTGGATGGTGTTTTTGTTAAAGATTGCACTTTCACAAATACAACCAATGGTGCTAGAATTAAAACTTGGTTGGGACTAGAACCAGCTGAGGCTAAAAATATTATCTATGAAAACTTGATCATGAATGCTGTCCAGAACCCTATTGTTATTGACCAGAGTTATGGCAAAAAAACTAGAGTGGTAAGGAAACAATCTTACTTATCTTTGTTATCCCTCTAAAAAAACCCGTCAGTGTCATTGACACAGACACAAACATGTCTAGTGTCTGTGATTCTTAGACACGATTTTTGGTACATTTTTGTAACCTAGTTATGTGTTTACAGGCTTCAACTTCAGTATGGAAGATTAGTGATGTTCATTTCCGCAATATAAGCGGAACCACAGTCTCAAACATCCCAGTATCATTGCAATGCAGCACAAGGAATCCATGTGAGAACATTGAGGTAGCAGACGTAGATTTGTCTTATATTGGACGTCCACGTAATACAACATTTGTATCTGATTGTGCCAATGCAAAAGCTATTTTTGGAGGCAAACTCAACCCACCAGCTTGCACATTAGAATAAACGTTTTGACGTTTTAATTGTGACCACTATTAATCATTAATGATATTTGATTGGTTTATTAATTACCATTTGATTATCACCTTATATATATGTGTGGATAGTTGCTAGTTTTTTTGATGTTAGGTATTTACATTCCCATACTCTACTGAATTGCAAGTGTATCATTACCTCTTGTTTCAGAGATGTGTTGTTAATCTCAACCACATTATAATTGCTTGTTTACTTCCTTCTAAACTCTTAAAATTATAGTACACGTTTGCATTTGTGGTGAAATTGTCAGAATCTTGATGAAACAAAGTTGATTTTGAATTAAAATAATTTTAAATTTTTTTGTCATTAAAGAGATTTTGGGCTAAGCTGTATATTAGATCACAATCTTAAATATGTTTCGTAGCACTTTTTAAAATTGTATTTGTTCAGTATATTCATGGTATCATTCTAATATTACACTCTCAAAATATGGTATGAGACTCTTGGTGATAAATTTTCCAGATGAAGAGAATTTTTCTTAATTCGTATAGATTTCTCTGAAGACAACTTTAGACCTTTGAGAATTATTTTTGAAGGAGACAAAAGAAATGCTTAGAAAACCTAACAAGGAGAAAGGGGTGAAGGAGTTCTAAAAAAGAGTTAAAAAGGAAAAACTAAAAAGTTTTTGGTGTGAGTTGAAAATTGGAGAAAACTCCTTATTTATACTAAAAAAAATTCACTAGTTAGAGTTCAGAATTTGATTCCAAACAATTGCATCAGGACAAAGATTTGAGACCACTGATATATTAGATGGATCTACAAAGATACACCAAGTTGGAAGATAGTGTTCCCAAACAAGAGTTCCTAGGATTTCTCCTCACAATTGATCACATTAGCAATCACTTTAGAGGTTACTGTTATAGAAATACCGGTTACTTTAGAAAGAATAGCACACTCAGAATTTAGCTCAACATTGTAAGCATTAATCCAAAACTCTTATACAAGATTTGGATAACTAAAACCACAGAGCATCTCAAAGTATTCATTCCAAGTTTATTTAGACACAGTCTTCTAGAAGTCCATGAAGGACGATTTAGATCATTTTATCTTTATTACTCGACACACATTGGTGTGTGCTCAACGATCATCAATAATCACAAGTGTGTGTGAAGAAGATGATGTGTCATTTTCAAATTTTTATTTAAAAAACGATTTTGGTACCATAAATAATAATATTAACACCAAGCCAAAATCTAGATGAGCTAGCCAAACAGATCATGCATGTTGTTAATTGCCGACGTTCCTTCCACGTCAAATGTGTGAAACTTCCACGAGTCGTTCATACCAAAGAAATAACTCCATTATAATCAATTAAGAGTAAAAGAAAGTCTTAAAGTGATTCACAAATTAGTGCTAACAACCACAAATTACAAAACAAACTAGCTTACAAATAAGAATAAAAAAACTGAAAATTTTATCAAATCTGCAGCTTCAGTGCGAAGCAGATAACTTACCTCAGACGTTGTTTTGAAATTCTAAGCAGTCAAAAATTAGATACATGTGTTGCGAACCTGTCCTCCAAATTTGAGCTCGATTTGACGGTTAACGAATCAGGGATAATCGATTTCGTGGGAGTGAAAAACGGAAATGAGTTTCTCTCATTTTCTCTCTCTTTTGAATTCATATATTCTCTCTATATCTCTCAATCCTAAATTGATCATTTCCACTTAAATCAATGAGACAAATGAAATAATCATATTTGGATCTTTCTCGTATAGAAAGAAAGTCCAAACCCAATAAAGATCAAATACATTCAATACAATATCATAGCATGTTCTACATACATTTTGTTGGAAATAATTTAATTTAAAAAGAATCAAAAGTTAAAGGTGTAAGTAAGAATTAAAATAATTATGTTCAAGATTTGAAAGAGGGGAATCTATTCTTCAGCAAATGATTCTATGAATGATAGAATCTGTTATACCTTGAATGCCTTGAAATTAAAGTGAAAGTCAAACAATAAAAGCTAAAACATCAAAATATATACAAGTTTTAGGTAGAACTCATGTAATTGAAGTGTGATTATTTCTTGAATTGATAGTATGTTGTCATAGAAGCTTACAAATTCAGGTTATGGCACTCCACCTGGTGCATTAGTCCCCATAACCTCATTCAACAAAATGTTTCAAATCAAATGGAGTCTTAAGAAGCAAGAGAAAATTGTGACAAGTTGGTTTGAAATTCATATATCAGTAATATTATAGGACTATTGCAGAAAATATATTTTTTGTATAAAATGCATAAGCAAAACTAGAACTAGAAGCAAGAACAACCCTGGCAACAGCAGAAGCAAAGTTGAAACTTGATTTGAGTTTGATACCAATATTGATTCATGATCTTGATCATTCCCCTCCATAGATAAATTCTCTTCTTCTTCACAACTTATTTCAGCTTCAACTTTCCCTCCCTCATCCTTAGAATCAAAATCTTGCTTTTTAGAAGTATGTAGTATCGTGTTCGACGAACAATCTATTTCTTCAACAATCTCTGAAACAACTGCTTCATCATCATCATCCATCTTTTCCGCTTCAGAGACGGCACTTTCCGAGTTGAAATCATCAGATAACACAATTTCATCATGATGAAAGGAGGTTTCGGATACCACTTCACTGATGGTTTTGATCTCAGAAACACTTACAATTTTCACCTCCTGAAAAAATAAATTTAAAGCAATTTTTCCACTTTTTTTCTGACTATAACATAACCAAATTAATAAGAAAGAATGATAATCGATAAATCACCTGAATAAAAGTATGGTTAATGAGTTTCGCATCGGTTATCATCACTTGACTGTGGAAAATACAAATGTTAAGATGAGTTAAAGCAACATCGTTCAAATCTAGGTAAAATAAAAAATATTAATATTAGCAATAACAATTCTATAAAATTGTTCAAGACGAAAAGTTATGTTAATGTTACCAAGGTGCAACATCTTCGTCTTTTGTTATGATTGTTGAAGGTTGAAGAAGTGCATGAAGACCTTGATCGCTTTCAATTTCGTGATCTTCTATGTTCTTATTACATTGTTGGTCCAACGAATTTTGAGGTTTGGGTTTTGGTTTTGTTCTATGTTTGATGATTGAAAAAGTTGCAACAGCTATAAAACCAACAGCCGCCACGATAAGTCCGGTAATATCATTCCCACCGCCACCGCCACCACCGCCGCTGCCGCCATTAGGGTTTGTGAAGATTTTCTTTTTCTTTTTGTGATTGTTTCCGATTCTTAGTTTTTCGTCTCCCATGTGACGATACCAGTTTGTTCCACGATTCACGATGGTTGAGAAAGATGAAGAGCCGTGTGGATGAATGAAGGAGTGAAGAGATGGAAAATAAAATAAAGCCAGTTAGTCAATTAAGTCATTAAGGGTTTTCGTTTTCAATGTGAGGTTTGGGGAATTTAATTATTATTTTTTACAATGGAAATTAATTTTTTTTTAAAGTAAGTTATATACCGAAGGAGGACAAAGGGTACTATTATAAAAATGATTGAGCGATAATTCTACAAAACTGAGCAATTACCCACCAATTAAACCTTAAGACAAATAAAATATAAGGTTTTTGTCAAATTCATATAAATTATAATTAAGATGAGTAATATCTTCAATACATGATCATTTCCAAACTGTAAAGTTTATCCTCCAAACGGTATCTATAACATTCTAATTCGAACTTCTAAAAATAATGTTGTTTCTAAGCCACCAAAGACTCCAACAAACGGCTAACCAAACACAACCTTTCTTCCAGGACTTTACCCGTTTGGAGTTACAAAAAAGAGTACCATTAAAAAAAAAAAAACTCCCCATACAATCCATGTTGCGAAAATCCCAGAAGCTTATCCAAACGGAAACCTCCTTCTAGACTAACTTGGCTACCAGACAAAAAAAGAGCAAATGACTTAACGATTCAAGATCAACCAAACAACCCACACACTTGACATTGCTATTGGTAGGAAGAATGCCTCTAAAAGATAATATATCCTTTGTAGGTAATCTATTGAGAAAACATCACACCCGAATGCTCTTATTTTCAACGGTGCCACAACTTTCCAAACAACGTAGAAAGCTACATCATTCCTATTTACCAGACCAAAAGGAATATGAAAAGATAAGATAACTAGTAAAAATAGCTCACCCAAAATTTCGAATTATTCTCTTAAAATCAAGAAATTTTGTCCGCCCCTGCACAGTCAAAACCAAGCCAACAAGTTGTTGTCTTAACAAGACCAGAGCAACCTGACATTCTACACTAGGACCGGTAGCAGACGATGTCGGAGAAGATGACAAGACAGTAGGACTGTCCCTGCCAAGCGCAAAAAAAAATGTAGTCAATTCCACCGTTGTTGTAGTTGTGGGCAAACCTAGACCCCATACTCCCAGTTGCCACTAGACCACTGATGGGCTAAAGACGTGTCTACTTATGCGTCTAGCGGTATCTTACTGCAAGTGCACAGCCTATCGAAGTAATATTTAAGATTATCGATCCACAGGGATTCTATGGTTACCTAGTGCTAGATGAACTTTCTAGTTTAGCTAAGGCGAATGGTTGTCACGATTTTTTGTTGGTTTTTAAGACTATTAAAGGCGGAGTAAAATTTAAGTTTTAATTAAGTAATTCTAAGGCGGTCGGTATGTAATTATATTAACTTAGGTGGGTCAATCTAACCTAGGCTTATTTAAGGTGTTCACTTAATCTATTCGGTAGGGATTACCAGTTTAAATACCCTCAACTCACACTCTCGTGGTCTTATATCAGATCTTATCCCTAAAGCCCTATGCCTGCTCTCGCTAGCCCATAAGTGTTTAGAGGTAATTTTTGGAAACTAAGTAATTCTAATTTATCTTAAAGCGCTCTCGCTGTGTTTAATTTAAATGTCTAACTTTAGCTATCTGGTTAAAATCTCACACTCTCGTGGTCTTGACCTAACCTAATACTCTTTTCTTACTCTCGTAACAAAAAGGTCTATTTAATTAAAAAGTCTCAGCCAGAAATGTTAAGTGATTAATTATTTTTAGCCTATGGTTATTGTCGCTCCCGACAAGTGACACCCGGGTCATATGAGGGTACAGACGCGAACGGTCGGCGAAGGGAACAGTGAGAACACACAGCCGTGAACTCACTGGAGATGAATAGAGTTGCCAGCTAGGCATTTTTATCCCGGGGGAAAGGCAATGCTGCATAGGCCTAGAAAAATATGGATAAGACGGTTGCGAACCAGAGAGACTGAGAAAGGGGGTTGGTTACAACCTGGGAAGGTATTAGCACCCAGATTGTCCGTCGTACTCGACGGGATCCACGCTTGAAAGATTCGTGTTTTAAAGGGGTAGTGTCAGTGCATTTTTGTGTTTCATAGCTGGAAAAGGATGTACAGGTGTCAGTGTAAAAGAAGTGAAGTGTGTAAATGATGTGTCAGTGTAAGAAAGAGTATGCTCATGATTATGAGGCTTAAAGAATAATGCTGGAAGGAGGGGGAATGGACAGAGACTTTTGTTCGATAACTGTTAAGTTATGCCTACGTATCCTCTCGTGCAATGAGGAAGTCAGAACACCGTAGTTCGACCCAAAGAGACTGAAAGATGAATTGACTTGTGAACTGCTTACTTGTCTATGCTTAAGTGTATGACCTGTCTGGCTCAGGTGCGAACTGTCTTGCGTTAGACGGAAGAAGCAAGTTCTCGTTTGTGAGTGAATGAGATGAGAAAAGAATACCGGAGGAGACGATTATTGTTTGTTTTTGTATTTTCAGTCTTTTATTGCTTCTGAAAGTTTGTCATAAGAAAATGAGCTTAAGCCTAAACCAATGGGTTAGTAAACTCATCACATCTTCCCTCTGATTAGGGGTAATGAGAGTACCTTAAGTGTGAAGTCAGATTCTCACACTTAATCACCTTTTGAGCAAGATTAAGATCATTATCCTACTTGTGATTATTTAGATGTTTTTGGTGTTTTTGTTTAGTGTTAAGTAATGAGGTTAAGCCATAATCAAGGATTAAACAGACTCATTACACCATCCTAAAAGAAGGATGATAGATGAGAATGTTTAAATTGAGGAAAACTCCTCAACTTAATCCATGATTAGGGATTAAACTCATGACCAAACAAACCTTTAATTAAGTGGATTTTATTTAATGATATGATGAAGAAGTGAGTTTTATGGTTTGTAAGACAACTTGAGGGGGACTTGTCCATTAACACTAGGGTTAGTCCTTCTTAACCAATTAAGGAAGAATTAGAACCCTAATGCAAGGCCCAAGTTACAAGTGTGATGTCTTGATAATTATTAAGTGAATTGATTAAGAGATTTAAACACCTTAAGGGTTTAATACTTAGGATTAAAGTTATACACTCCATCCTAAGAGAAGGATGCAGGCATAAGCTTAATCACAAAGTCTTAAAGCCTTTAGGGTTTAGTCCCTGATTAGGAGGTGAGAAGAGAGGACTCAAAGAAGACACAAAGGTAAAACTAAGAGGGGAGACTAATCAAAACCCTAATTCATTATCATGCTTGGTTGGTCCTAAGGTTTGTGAGGTTTTCAAGAACAATCTTCAAAGGAGCCACCAGGAAGCAGATGAACAAGATCAAGAGAAGCAAAGTGACTTGCTTCATTCAAGAAGTCAAGTCACTTGAAGAAAGAAGGTGGGAGGAACAAGAATGAGCAAGCTCAATCTCAAACACAAATAGAAATGCAGCAATGGATGCAAGAGAGATGAAAAGAAAAGTTATGAGAAGTGAAGGCAAATTCACTTCCCAAGTTTACTTACCACCTGAAATGTTAGAAAGAAATGCAATGCAATGCTAAATGAAATGAAATGACATGATGCTATACCAAACCAGAAGCATGTTGATGATGATAATGATGCTATGAGATGCTACAAACATGAGACAAGGCATGGGGATGTTCATACAAGATTATGAATGCAAATGATGCAAGCTAAGGAGCATGAACAAGCATGAAATGTTATGAAGCATACAAGGCAAATGACATGGCAAATATGTAATGCAATGATCAAACATGCTTTCTATATGTCTTAAGATGTCAAATGAATCACAAGAATGCACAAAATGCAATGACAAGTCAAATTATGCAAGGAAATGCAAGAAGGATGCAAAAGAAAGCCCAAATTAGGGTTCAATGGATCAAGCAACAAACAAAAACCCAAAACAGAAGCAAACCCTAAGATAAAAAATGGAAAATGGCACCCAAAGAAACCCTAAACCTATAATGAACCACTGCCCAAAGGGGAACTCTCAACTCTCAACCAAACTCAAGTTATGAATTTTCTAAGTTATTAGGGTTTTTTAGGGTTCTTAACAAAATAAATGCCAAACAAATAGAAAATGCAAGATCAAATCATGGCTATTTTACCCTAGAAACTACATGCTAAACATAAAACAATGCAAGAAGAATCAATGTCTCAACCTTCTCCAATAGGCAGAAATGAATTTTTGAATTTAGGATCAAAATAATGCACAAAATATGATTTAATTCAATGAAAAATTCTTAAGATGCATCAAGATCAAAAAAGAAATTTGGTTTGAAGGTTGGACAATGTTTCTAAATGTCTTAGAACATTTCATGAATTTTTTGGTAATTTTTAAATATCTAAAAGTATTTTTAATTAATTAATTCCCATTAATCAATTAAAAATAATCTTTTAAATATTTAAAAATACTTTTTTAATGATGAAAAATAAAATAAAAATATTTTTGTGTCATAAAAATTATTAAAACTCAGAGGAAAAAGTTTCATAATTTTTATGTATTTTTTGCTATTTTAAAATAATTGCACAAGTTTAATGAAATAAAATGAATTAAAAATCAAATAAAAAAAGAAAGTCAAAGGAAAGGATGGCTGAGATTGATTCTGAGTTTGAAAGTGTTGACTGGCGCGTGAATGAAGGGTGTGGATTGCATCTGGATTAATTAATTTAATTACGAATTAATTAAAGCTAATGAGAGAGATTAGGGCAAACAAAATGATCTGGGCCATTCAAAAGAGAGGGAAGTCAACAGGTCAACGCACATCCATGGCTCAAATTCAAACTAGAGTTAATGACCTGAGATTAGGGTTTAATGACTCAGGTGGCCGGAGAAGACTTCCGGTCGTCTTCTCCGGCCAGCACCTCACCGGGAAACTCACCAACTCCCTCAAAACGTAACAAAAACAAAATCTATGAATTGGGAAATGATCTCCAACCTCTCACGAATCAAACCCCTCTCTCAAAACAAATTTATTCTTCCTAAACAAGCTGAATCGAAGAGAACAAGTTCTAGGGCACGCAAGCTTCAGAGACAAATTAAATACTCAAAACAAAGCCATTTCAAAAACTAAGAACATCAGGATGATCAGTGAATCACATAGAACAAGTTTGTAACAAGAAAAATGATTTCTGGAAAAATAATTTTCGAGCTACCTGAGATTTGGAGCTTTCAACTTGAGGACTTTCTGGCCACTTCTTTCAGTGCAAACCACTCCACTTGATCCCCAGAAGATGTTTGAATGCTCAAAAGAAGTTTGAGCTGGCTGGATAGTGAGATTCGAAAGCTCCTGCTCAAGCTTGGTCAGAAATGGCAATGGAGTTTCTGGAGGTTTCAGGCCATTGTGAATGATGGTTTGTGATCCTGAGGATGAATGGAGAAGGTCTGGAGTGTTTGTTGGTGTGTTTGTGGTTTGTGGAAGGAGATTCGATTGAAACTGCAAAATGAAGTGAGAAATGGCAGTGAGATGTTCAGGCTGTTTCAGGCTTGTGTTCTTGGTGCTGGGTGGTCTATGGAGCAAGGTGAGTTGAATGGTGAAGAGGGTTTGAATGTTTGCAAGCTGTGTAGGCAGATTCGAAGCAACTTGCAATTGGGAGTGTTTTTGTGAAATGTGTTGAATGAGGATGTTTCAGCCTTGCCTTCTGTTATGTCTAGCTTGCAAATGGATAGTATAAACTAATCCAATTGGTCAGAGGATGTGACTTGTGCTTTATGGATAGGTGTAGCCACTTTTGCAAATATGTCAACTTCTTGTAAGATAGGGCATGGGCAATTTCTAGCCAAGTACAAAGGGCATGGTCTGCGCAGCAAAGTGAAGGGAAAGGCTAGGCTTGGTCCAACATTCAAGGCAGCAAGTTGGTAAAATGTTATGAGTGGTTTTGCAAGTTGTTGTAACTTTGGTTCACATGTGATTCTTTGTCCAACCAAACATGAAACCATGGGCATTCTTGGTTCATTTCTGATTTTTAGGACTTAGAGAATGTTTATGTGCTGGTTTGAAGTGAACTAGAGGCTGCAATATGCATTGGTCCAAGGTTTTGCAAAATTCTCACTTAGGGCATGCCTTGAAAATCAATGATTTTAGCCAACTTTGCATTGCCATAACTTTTGATTCAAGAAGAGTTTGATCATGTTCTTGTACTTTTTGAAAAGGGAAAAATGAGATCTACAACTTTCATGACCAAAGTTTTTCCATTTGAAGCCTTTTTGAATCAAGAATCATGGCTTGAAAAATGACCTAAAATGATGCACTCTTGAAAAGTCAACTATGCCCAAAAAGTCAACATTTGCAAAAACCCTAAATTCTTGATTTCCATGAACTTCAACCTTCTTCCATGATCAAATAAAGATCATATACACTCAAAATGATGCAGATCACCCATTGGTTGGGTCATTGGGGGCCTCAGATGCCCTGATTTTACACTGACTTGTCTGAAAAGTCAACTCTTGATCAGATGACTTCCCCATGGAATTTCTTCATGAAAATTGATATGCATACTCCCTATACCATATAAAGACCAATGGAAACAAGAATGACCAAAAAAATTGGAGTTATGGCCTCTGAAACCAAAACCCTAATTTTCAGTCAACTGTGCAGTCAAACCTGGCTCTGCATCCACTCAAACCCTAGTTCTTGTGATTCCTCTGCAATTTTGACTTTGAGGAGATGAAATATGATATAAGAACACACATGGACCTATTTGAGTTGATTGGTGGCCTTTGGAATGGCTCAAGAAGCTTTGGGATTGCTCAGATCACAAACCCTAGGTGCAGATGCCTTAGAAGCTATGCAGTGAATCAAAAAATGAGATGTGAGATGATATGATTGTACTTATGCATGTGAGATGATCACAAGCCATGGTGTGAATGAGTGAGGGCAAATTTGGGGTGTTTACAGCTGCCCCTATTCAAACATGAGTTAGCTGTGCAGGATGTAAGCGACGGCTTAACAGGCAAACAAGATAACTTGTGGTTGAATACCAAAGACAGTCCAAAATTTGCACTCACAGAATGAAGAAGAAAAGGGATATAGATTGTAAAGCAGAAAATAAAGTATATTGTAAAGTGTGGGCGACGGAGGACGACCGTCGAGCAGAGGACGACTGCTGGGTAAAGAGCAATGACGGGGACGGCCGACATGCTGGGGGAAGGTGCGGAAAATGAAGCAATGATGGGGACGGCCGACATGCTGGGGATAAAAGGTAAAGCTGTGACGGGGACGGCCGACTAGCTGGAAAAAGTAAGATATCATGATGGGGACGGCCATCGAGGTAAAGCTGTAAAATTCTCTGGGGATCAATGAAACATGACGGGGACGGCCATCAAGTTCATAAAGGTAAAGTAACCAACGATGGGGACGGCCATCGGGTTAAAAGGAAAAGGGACCACGACGGGGACGGCCATCGGGTTAAAGAATAAATGAAATAAACAGATGATGGGGTACGGCCATCAAAGGTGAAGGACGATCACCTAGCAGGGGACGGCTGCTCTGTTGGGGATAAAAGAAATATGATGGGGACGGCCATCAAAGGTGGAGGACGACCACCTGGCAGGGTACGGCTGCCGAAGATATCAACGATGGGGACGGCCATCGGATAGAAAAGGTCAACGATGGGGACGGCCATCGGACGAGCATGATGGAGGACGACCATCAAGAAGTGGAGGACGACCACTCAGCAGGGGACGGCTGCTCTCGAGGTTTGTCATGACATAGGACGAATGTCAGATAACCAAAATCAACAATGGGGACGGCCATTGGATAAAGTGATGAAGGACGATCATCAAAAGGTGGAGGACGACCACCTAGCAGGGGACGGCTGCTAAAAATCAACGATGGGGACGACCATCGGATGAGCATGATGGAGGACGACCATCAAGAAGTGGAGGACGACCACTCAGCAGGGTACGGCTGCTCTCGAGGTTTGTCATGACATAGGACGAATGTCAGATAACCAAAATCAACAATGGGGACGGCCATTGGATAAAGTGATGAAGGACGATCATCAAAAGGTGGAGGACGACCACCTAGCAGGGGACGGCTGCTAAAAATCAACGATGGGGACGACCATCGGATGAGCATGATGGAGGACGACCATCAAGAAGTGGAGGACGACCACTCAGCAGGGTACGGCTGCTCTCAGGGTTATCATGACACAGGACGAGTGTCAGATAAAAGAAAATGCTTTGTTGGTGATCTACTGGGGATATAGTAAACACGGACGAGTATTTACAACCAAGAAGAGAAAGTACAAGTGTTTGGTATTGTGTATAGATTAAAGATGCGGACAAGCATCCTTAAGGCTATGATACGGACGAGTATCATGTAGAAACAAATTGACACATGTTTAGAGATGATGATACGGACGAGTATCAACTGGTTAACACGGACGAGTGTTGCATCTGAAAGAATCCTTCTGGGGAATAGCAGACACAGACGAGTATCTGTATTCAAGAAGACAAGAGTGTTTGACACGGTGTATGGATTAAAGATGCGGACGAGCATCCCTAAGACTATGATACGAACGAGTATCATGTAGAAACAAACACTAGACGCAATGTTCTGAGATGATGGTACGGACGAGTACCAACTGGTTAACAAAGAACAAGGACTACTGCCGAATCTGTGGGGATATGAGTGATGATGTATACAAGATACGGACGAGTATCTGTATAAGTGTACCATGAGTAGTGAGTATTGTATTGTATAGATGAGTGTTTTAACTGCTGGGGAGAGTGACACGGACGGGTGTCAAAAGAGAAAAGTATAATATTAACAAGTGTATGGGTGATGAAGGTGTAAGCGACTGCGCTGGGGATATGACACGGACGGGTGTCAAGAAGATGTATATATAAGTATATGTGTGGGTGCAAAGAGGATGTCTTTGGCTTTCTGCTGAGATATGACACGGACGGGTGTCATGATGTATCTGTAATACGGGTGATCTTGTTTGTAAAGAGTGTTCTGGCGACTTTACTGGGGAATGATGACACGGACGGGTGTCAAAATGAGTATATACTGGTGTTTAGGTTGGAGAGGCAACTGCTTTTGCTGGGACCCTGGTGGGGATTTTATTGTGTATTGTATTCTGTATGCCGACAGATTGTCAATATTTACAAGTGTTCAACTCACAACATGACTTATGATTGTGCTATGCATTTGATTTTTGCCGTAATGCTCCGTTTTAGACGGAATGCTACGCTCTGAGGGGATAGTATGATGCGAATGCTATGCTTATGCAAAGAGGCACAGATCCGGGATTCGGATCCCATCGCTGCGAAGATCTCTGGCTGATCTGCTTGAAACGGACATCCCAGCTGGGGATGAGATCACTGGTAGATCTAATGATGTATCTGTTCGGGGATATAGGTCACTGATTGACATATCCTTACAATACGGGACCCAGCTGGGGTTTGTAGAAGCTTTCTCCCTCTCTGTTGTGACTTCTTCGTGCGTTGCTCTTCTGAATAGAGGCTGGGGATTCTGCGGGGAGATGATTCCCTGATTCTTGCATCTTGCTGAGGAATAGAGGTTGGTGCTTCAACTGGGGAATGCTGTTGGTAACTCAGCTGGGGAGAGCAATGAGAAACAACTCAGCTGGGGATAGTAATGAGAGGCAACTCGGCTGGGGAGAAAACATCCTGAGTGTTAAGCCTGTTTGTTGATTTGGCAACTTTGCTGGGGAAATGGACACTCTCCATTGCCACGTGGAAGATAGACCGAGTTGATAATGATTCGCCAACTTGCTGAGGCGTAACCTGCATGCCCCAGGTTGCGTTCTGGATACCTGCAATCCTGCAGCGGTAAGGAAACGTACAAAAGGTCCCGAGGTATCCCTTACTGGATTCCGTCATAGGAGTTAAGTACTTTTGAGAATAATCACATTCCCTGTAAGCATGTGTTTCATTTTCTTTCTTTTTAGTGAAAAACATCTGTACTTGTGCAATTAGTTTTTTAGAGACATCAGACATTCTTTGCAAATAAAATGTACAAAACGAAACATGACTGAAAATCTGATTTTATTAATTCATATGCCCTGAATTGGTGAGATACAGTCAAAGAAACAAATCTCCTGAAATGAAGAGACTGTTACAAATTGAGAAACAAAATGCTGGCAGTGTTGACGACGCTTTGAGGAGCTTCCTCTCCTGCTATGACTCGTATGACAATGACTTTCTTCTCGTCTTGCTTTCTGGAGAGAGTTGATTCTGATTGAAGCTTGATCCTTCGAAGCTTTCTAAGTTGTAAGCGATACAGACGAATTCAGAATGCAGTTGTTCGCTTATTCCCTTATTTTGCATGGATCGCCCTTTCGGGTTTTCAATCCATCGGGATACCCATTTTTGCCTGAGCTGTCCAATGCGGCTTTTCAACTCAGCGGGTGTACGTTTTTTATTTATTTCCCTTATTTTTGCCCGAGTCTTTTATTCTGTTTTTGACTCGCCGGGATGCCCTATTTTGCCTGGACTTACATTCTGTTTTTATGTCCAGCGGGTCATTTTATGCGAAGTATTTTTTAACTGCATCTGAATTCACAGGGGACGGGAAATCTTCACCATCCATGGTGCTGAGCATCAGCGCTCCACCAGAGAAAACTTTCTTTACAACGAATGGTCCTTCATAATTTGGAGTCCATTTGCCCCTGTGGTCTGTATGAGGAGGGAGGATTCTTTTCAACACAAGATCCCCTACTTGGTACTCTCGATGCCTGACTTTCTGATCAAAGGCTTTCTTCATTCTTTTCTGATATAACTGCCCATGACAGATTGCAGCTAATCTCTTCTCTTCAATCAGACTCAGTTGTTCGAATCGGGACCGAACCCATTCTGCTTCACTCAGTTTAACATCCATTAATACCCGTAACGAGGGTAGTTCAACTTCAACAGGTAGGACTGCTTCCATACCATATACAAGCTGATACGGCGTTGCCCCAGTGGACATTCTGATTGATGTGCGGTACCCATGCAAGGCAAACGGTAGCATTTCGTGCCAGTCTTTGTATGTGATTACCATCTTCTGCACAATCTTCTTGATATTCTTATTTGCTGCCTCAACAGCGCCGTTCATCTTTGGCCTGTAAGGAGAAGAATTGTGGTGTTGGATCTTGAAGTCCCGGCACAGTTCTGCCATCATTTTGTTGTTTAAATTGGAACCATTATCAGTAATGATTCGCTCGGGCACTCCATACCGACAGATGATATCTCTCTTCAAAAATCGGGCTACCACTTGTCTTGTAACATTTGCATATGAGGCTGCTTCAACCCACTTGGTGAAATAATCAATGGCAACCAGGATGAATCTGTGACCATTTGAAGCAGTTGGCTCAATCTTGCCAATCATATCAATGCCCCACATGGCAAAGGGCCACGGTGAAGACATTATGTTCAGAGGATTGGGAGGCACATGCACCTTATCTGCATAGATCTGGCATTTGTGGCATTTCCTGGCATAAGCACAACAGTCTGCATCCATTGTGATCCAGTAATAGCCTGATCTTAGCAATTTCTTAGCCATGGCATGCCCTCCAGCATGGGTACCAAAGGATCCTTCGTGCACTTCATGCATCAACAAATCTGCTTCCGTCTTGTCAACACATCTGAGGAGTACCATGTCAAAGTTCCTCTTGTATAAAGACCCATCAGCGTTCAGAAAGAAACTACCAGCAAGCCTTCTCAAAGTCTTCTTATCATTGGAAGATGCCCCAGGTGGGTATGTCTGATCCTCCAAGAAGCACTTAATGTCATGGAACCAAGGCTTATCATCTTTTACAACCTCCGCTGCAAATACATATGCTGGTCTATCAAGTTTTGATACTGAAATCTGAGGTACAAAGTTAGCAGCTTGAACTTTGATCATGGATGAAATGGTAGCAAGGGCATCTGCAAACTGATTCTCGTCCCGAGGGATATACTCAAGTTTGACCGTTGTGAAGAAAGTCAATAACCTTCTTGTATAATCCCTGTAAGGTATCAAATGATCTTGGTGGGTGTACCATTTCCCGTTGGTTTGATTGACTACCAAAGCTGAATCTCCGAATACAGTCAAAGTTTTGATCCTGAGGTCAATGGCTTCCTCAAGACCCATAATGCAAGCTTCGTATTCAGCTTCGTTGTTAGTGCAGTTGAAAGTGAGTTTTGCCGAGAAAGGCATGTGAACTCCTTTAGGTGTAATGAGTACTGCACCAACACCACGACCATTCATGTTAACAGCCCCATCAAACATCATAGTCCATTCTTCTTCTGGGTCAGGCCCTTCAGTGTGAATAGGCTCTTCGTGATCTTTTGCTTTAATGAACATGATGTCCTCATCAGGGAAGTCAAACCTCATAGGCTGGTAGTCATCAATGGGTTGCTCAGCAAGATATTCAGATAGTACACTGCCCTTGATGGCTTTCTGAGATGTGTACTGTATGTCGTATTCTGTAAGGATCATTTGCCATCTTGCAACCCGTCCGGTAAGAGCTGGCTTCTCAAAAATGTACTTAACTGGATCCATCTTTGAGATTAATAAGGTAGTGTGAGTCAACATATACTGTCTCAGTCGGCGAGCAGCCCACGCTAAAGCACAGCAAGTTTTCTCGAGCAGTGAATAACGCTGTTCACAGTCGGTAAACTTTTTGCTTAGGTAGTATATTGCATACTCTTTTCGACCAGACTCGTCATGCTGGCCCAGCACACACCCCATTGACTCTTCTAACACTGTCAAGTACATAATCAGAGGTCTTCCTTCTACTGGAGGCATGAGGATTGGAGGTTCTTGTAAGTACTCTTTGATCTTGTCAAAAGCCTTCTGGCAATCTTCGTTCCACCTGACCGTCTGTTCTTTTCTTAACAGCTTGAACAAAGGTTCACAGGTTGCTGTGAGGTGAGATATGAACCGCGAAATGTAGTTCAATCGACCTAAGAACCCTCGAACTTCTTTCTCAGTTTTCGGCGCAGGCATTTCTTGAATAGCTTTGACTTTATCAGGGTCAACTTCAATCCCTTTCTCGCTTACAATAAAGCCCAGCAGCTTACCGGATCGCACCCCGAATGTGCATTTGTTGGGGTTCAACTTCAGTTGGTACTTTCTCAGACGCTTGAACAGCTTGAGCAGATTCACCAGATGATCTTCTTCAGTAAGGGACTTGGCGATCATATCATCCACATAACATTCTATTTCCTTGTGGATCATATCGTGGAACAATGTCACCATAGCCCGCTGATAGGTTGCACCAGCATTCTTCAGCCCGAATGGCATCACTTTGTAACAGAACGTGCCCCAAGGTGTGATGAATGTTGTCTTCTCCATGTCTTCAGGTGACATCTTGATTTGATTATATCCTGAAAATCCATCCATGAAGGAGAATACCGAGAACTGAGCCGTGTTATCCACCAATACATCAATGTGAGGTAATGGGAAGTCATCTTTCGGGCTGGCTCTGTTCAGGTCCCGGTAGTCAACACACATTCTTACTTTGCCGTCTTTCTTAGGCACAGGTACTATATTAGCAACCCACGGTGGATAGCTAGTCACAGCAAGGAACCCGGCGTCCCATTGCTTTTGTACCTCTTCCTTGATTTTCATAGCCATGTCTGGGCGAGTTCGGCGCAGCTTCTGTTTGACTGGTGGGCATTCTTCCCTTAGAGGCAGCTTGTGCACAACAATGTCGGTATCCAACCCTGGCATGTCTTGATACGACCAAGCAAACACATCAACATACTCTTGAAGCAGATCTATCAGCTGTCTCTTCACTGAGTCTTGCAGGCAGGCTCCGATTTTAACTTCTTTCACGTCTTCATCGGTACCAAGATTAATCACTTCAATCTCCTCCTGATGAGGAGTAATAACCTTTTCCTCCTGTCTCAACAACCTGGCTAGCTCTTCAGGAAGCTCATATTCTTCATCAACCCCTTCATCAGCTTGATTGATCGGATTGTCAAAGTCATACGATGTCATAGCCGTGTTGTTGTCGGTGCTGTCTGGAAGGCACTCTCTGCAAGGGTTAAGTTGGTTCATTTTAGTGATTGATTTTAATCTTGCTTTAGAAAAAAGTGAAATGAAGTTATCATTTTGAAAACACCGCCATTTATTTTTGTACAAAAAGAAAAATGGAAAAACAGTGAACAAAAAGAAAAAGACTCGTTTGCAAAAAGATGTCTGATATTTCATTAATTTAATCTTGTTTGCACAAAAGTACAGATGACCCTGATTACAAAATGAGTCTTGTCATCTTGGGCAAGATGCAAGACTTTGATGCATGCTATAAAAATGCAGGAAATAATAATTACTCTGCATGAGTAACTCTTATAATTTCTTGGGAAGACCAGTTCGAGACACTGCTCCCCGGGATCTTTGGACGAATCCAGCTTTCCAGGTTGCGCTCCTCTTCCAGCTCGTCTTCCAGACAGTTGATAGCATCGGGGGTAAGCATTCCCCCACTGACAAAACCTGGCTCTGCAGCAGCCTTTGCTTGATGTTGAGTTGGTCTGTAACCCAACCCAAACTTGTCCTTCTTCTCCTCCACAGCTAAAACCTTGCCCCAGCCTAGGGCAGTTCCTTCTTCAACAACCTTCCGGGCTTGTTGGTATGATGACATTGGAGTACCAGATACAGCAGATGCCTCATTCACATTCAAAGCTTCAAACCCCTGGCTCATTGTTTCATGGATCTCCCCATCCATTTCAATGTACTTATAGGTTGCCAGGTGGCTGACAAAAATGTCCTCCTCTCCACAGATTGTGACAACTTGGCCTTCCCACTCAAATTTTAACTTTTGGTGAAGGGTAGACGTTATTGCGCCGGCGGCGTGAATCCAGGGTCTACCCAACAAACAGCTGTAGGCGGGCTGAATGTCCATCACATAAAAGATAGTTTTAAAGGTCTGCGGGCCAATTGTCACGGGCAGCTCAATCTCTCCCAGAACCGATCTCTTCGAACCATCAAAGGCTCGTACCACCAGGTTGCTGGGTCTCAATGCCAACCCATCATATTCTAACTTCACCAGAGCCTTCTTTGGTAAGACATTGAGGGAAGAACCTGTGTCCACCAGCACATGAGAAAGGACAGCTCCTTTGCATTCCATGGTTATGTGCAAGGCTTTGTTGTGATTGCGGCCATCCGCTGTCAAGTCAGTATTGGTGAACCCTAGCCCATTGCTAGCAGTAACGTTTCCAACCACGGTTTCCAATTGGTTGACAGTAATCTCCTCAGGCACGTAAGCTGCGTGCAAGACTTTAAGTAGTGCATTCCGATGGGCTTCGGAGCACATGAGCAGTGAGAGGATGGAGATTTTGGATGGCGTCTGGTGAAGTTGATCCACAATTTTATAATCACTCTTTTTGATGATTCTCATAAACTCATCAACTTCTTGATCGAACGGTGTCTTCAAGGCTTCTTTAACAGTTTGATCTTCCTGCACCGGGCTCTTTCCTTTTGCCTTGGCAGCAGCTTCTGCTTCGGCAGTAGGTCTTTGAACTTGTGAGGCGAAGAGACGTCCGCTTCTAGTGAAGCCTCCGCCTCCCCCCACATTATCTACTTGTGGTGCAGGTGTTGACGTTTCAAGAGTGATTCTTTTTCCTTCGCAGTACACGTCAGAGCCATAGTGCCAAGGGATGGCCCTATTGCTTTCATATGGTACTGGTCCAGGCACCGTGACAGTGACTGGACTGATTGCTGCTGCTGAAGGGACTGTAATTGTCTGTGGATCATAAAAGATTGTAACTGGTGCTCTGGTGGGAGCAGCACCTTCTGAATGGTAGGCGGAATTATTTTCAGGATCGTAGAATATGGTAACAGTGGAGACATCTTCGTGATTGATTGCTGGAGTTGTAGGAGGTATTGTTGGAAGGACTGTTGTTGTTGTTGATGGAGATTCGAAATGGAATGAAGCTGAAGTTGTAGCAGGAGAAACTGTTGAAAACTGATCATTTGGGAGGACAGATGAAGTACTTGTCGGTGTTGCTGATGAATTGTCGGGAACAATAGTTGCTGCGGTTGTAGGAGGTTCTGGAACCGTTGTTGATGAAGTTGTCGGATTTGTCGGAAATGATGTAGTGATCTGTAGTAGGCCACTCTGAATAAGGCTGTCAATGCCATTCCTCAGGTCCTCACACCCATTCCATGAAATATTGCAATAGGGACACCCTAGTTCACACCCTGGAAATATTTGGTTTTCACGGAGTTGAGCCTTGATTTCCACCAATGGTGTCCTGATCTGATCCACACTGGTTATTAAATAAGACGGTCTGTCTTCTTCAATAGCGTTAATTCGGGGACCACCATGGTTTGGCATTGGGTTTTTATTGACATTGGGCGGAGGTGCAAAATTCAGAGCCTTGGAGTCTACCAAGTCTTGTACCTTCATATGCAGAGCCCTGCATTTTTCTGTACTGTGACCAGGTGCGTTTGAATGAAAAGCACACCTAGCGTTGGAGTCATAGTTTCTTGGTAGATTGTTGGGATCCGGAGGTGCCAATGTTCTTAGCTCAACTAGGTTGAGTTTCAGAAGTTGTGGCAGCAAGGCAGCATACGGCATTGGGATCGGGTTGATCACTCTGTTAGCTTGGGATGGCCTCTGTTGGAATGGCCTTTGTTGATTGTTGTTGTTGGAGTTGTTGTTGTTGTAGTTTCTTGGAGGATATTGATTCTGCTGATACTGGGGTTGTTGTTGGAAGTTTTGTTGCGGAGGTTGATAGACAGGTTGAGGATGAGCTGGAGCAGGAATGGTGACTGCTGCTATTGTCCTTTGAACATATTGGGGCCTACCCCTGTTGGTGTGAATGGTATTGGTCTCGCCAGTTCTTCTCGGGCCTGCAAAAGGCTTTCTTGTACTACTGGACGAGCTTGCACCGTTATCAGAGATCTTACCCATTTTTAACAGGCTTTCAATTCTTTCACCAGCTATAACAACATCTGCGAAGCTAGTGGAAGAGAAAGCAGCCAACCTGTCAATATACGTTCCCTGGAGAGTGTTCATAAACATGTCTGCCATTTCTCTCTCAGACATTGGTGGTTGAACGGCAGCAGCCAATTGCCTCCATCTCTGGGCATATTCCCGGAAACTTTCCCTTGACGACTGTGACATTCCCATTAGGAGAGTCCTGTTGGGTGCCATGTCTAAGTTGTATTGATACTGTCGGATGAAGGCCTCTGCCAGGTCCTTCCAGCATCTCACAGTTGCCCTTGTCAAATGGGAATACCATTCCCTTGATGCTCCAGTCAAGCTATCTTCGAAGTAGAACATCCAAAGTTTCTCATCCATTGTATAGGCCTTCAGCCTTCCCAGAAATGATTGCAAATGAGTCCGGGGGCATGAAGTCCCATTATACTTTTCGAAACAAGGAGGCTTGAACTTATGGGGGATCCTGACCCCGTCTACCAAACCCATGTCCATGACGTCGAAGCCCAAAGAATTTTGAGATTCTAAGGACCTCAACTTCTCAGCTATTTCCTCCAATCGTCTATCATAAGTTTCCTCTCCAGCACCCATTACTGTAAATTGGTCCTCCTGAGGATCTTCTTGAAGTACTCTGGCTGCAGTGGCTGTTCCTTGAACATTTGCAGGAATGTTAATCTCAGGATGTAGATGTGGGCCAAACACAGGAGGGTTAACATGGGGTTGCACTCGTTCATTGTTACTTGTGCCAGCAGTCCCCACATGGGGCTCATCTTGATTCCTTCCTTCTACCAAAGCCCTGAGCCTCTCCTGGCTTTGAGCTAAATTATTCATCACTTCCATGAATTGTGTTATCTGGGTTCTCATCTCCAACCTTTCGTTGGCCATCTGGTTTCTGACCTCCGTAAGGTCTTGTTGCATCTGGTCCATCTGAATTCCCGGAAGGTTGTTTCTAGTTGGGTACCTGTGTGGCCTGTTGAGAGGAAATACCCGGCGGCGAGCAATAATTCCTGAGATTCACAACAGAGGTTAGTAACAACAAAACAAAAACCTACAAAACAAACAAAAGGGTTAGCATGCAATGCAGTTATGCTTATTTGTTCTCAAGGTATCCGGTTTGGCCTTCAGTTTTGACCCTTCCAGACCCTTGAAGATGCTGCTGTTGAAGTTGCTTTTGAAGTGAACCCAGATAGAAACCAACACAAATACATTACAAAGGTGAAATAATACAACTTGTTCATTTTACAACACAAGCCCTCAAAGGGGTCAAAATACATCACAAAAAAGCAAAAGTACATGGAATAGGGATAACAACAAGCAAATGATCAAACTCCAAGGCCAAACTCATCCTCACGAACTTCCTTAAGAAGTGCTTCGGTCACAGGATCAGCCGGATGCTCCGTGAGACCTCTGATGAGAAGGTTTCTTGTTGCAACAGCTGCAGTCAACTTCTTATTCTGACTTTGGTCCTTAGACCTCTTCACTCCAGCTCTGATTTCTAGCTCTGATATTTCCTTTTGGGCTGCTGCCAGGGCTTTTTCCATCTGCTCCATCTTGTCCTGAACTCTCTTGTCTCCTAGAGTACGGGCCTCAGTGATCCGGACCCACCTGGCCTGACTCTCTTTCAGGTACAAGTCTGTTCTTGCTCTCTGGAACTGGGCTTCTTTACAAGCATTCTTCAGAATCTGCTCACCAGCCTTAGACTTGTTGATATAATCTCCAGACTTCTCAATTTTAGTCAAGTGTTCCACCCTCAACTTCTCCAATCTTTCAATCTCCCTCACACCTTCACTCCTCTCCCGGAGGGTCTTCTGCAAAGCCTGGGTTAGCTTCTCATTTCTCTCCTTCAAGCTCTCAAACTCCTCCAGACTGATAGTGGCAGGGGGTGGTGCTGAAGATGACTCAGGCATGTCTTCTATGGTAAAGGGCATTCCAGAGAATTGGGCCCTAGCATGGGACCACTCATAATATTGTGCTGATGCCACATTATTGCACTTACCCAGAATGGTGATTCCCTTGGTTTGAACATGATCCCAGGCCCAGGCAGCCTGCCTAACAATTACCAGACTAATCTTGTTCTCACAGTAGAGGGTCTCAACCAAGTCTTGCTCCCTGGGAGTATGGACCAGTGCATAGCCTAATTGCCTCCTGAACAGCAGAGGGTTGTAATTGATACTTCCCTTAACTCCTATTAAGGGCACATTGGGAAAGTGCCCACAGCTGGCGATGATATCTCTGCCCTTGGTGCTCTGAGTACACCATCTGATATCTGCTGAAGTGAGAGTAGTGAGCCTCTTAGCCCAGTTGCTCTGCTGATGAGGATTGAGAAATGCATCTGTCCTGGGTAGATGCCTGAGAAGCCAAGCATGGAATAATGGAGCACAACACCTCACTAGTCTGCCCCTCTGCTTCTCATTCTTCTGATGTACTGAGTAATAGAGATATCCTAACAAGGTTGGCACTGGGTTCTTTAGGATGAACAAATGGATTGCATTCTTGCTAATGAATCGAGGCTCATCTGCAAACAACACAATCCCATATACACTTAAGGCCAACAGAGCACAAACAGCTTTCCACTCCCCCAGGGAGGCTTTCAGACTAGCTTGAGAAATCAGGAAGTCCAGATGAAATCCAGGGATCCCAGCTTTAGAGGTCATGTGTTGCTCAACCAAAACAGGCTCCAGGTGCAAAGCTTTTGCCACCTCTCCATTGCTTGGGAAAGTCATCTCAGGATTGAAAGGGATTTCTCTCCTGATAGGCAGACCAATCAATGATGAGTATTCTTCCAGAAGAGGACCCAACTGAAAGTCTTGAAAGGTGAAACATCTCAATGGGGGGTCATAAAACTGAATGCAGGTGTGGATGAGGCTCCTCTGTGAAGGGTCCAGATCCACAACCATGTCCAGTATATCTCCATAACTCTCCCTGAACAAGGGTATGTGATCTGGAGTGATCAGGGTTTGGATCCTCCTGATGTCTGATAAGTCTGGTTGGAAGAAATGATAGGTGATGTTGCTTTTCTTTGGAGCCATAAGTGCTGAGACTGAGTAGAGTAAGTGCTGATGAAGAGGTTGAGAAGTGGGCCACTGGCTGGCTAGTGCAGGTAACTGAAGTATATGGCTGACAAGCTGAAGCAAGTGCTGGTGGAGATAGGTCAAAACTAAAGATGGGGTCAAAACCAAAACCAGATGAAAATGGATACCCTGAAACACAAATAAGCACATGTTAATATGATGCAATGGGTATGTATGCAAATGATATGCAAGGGTTTGTGACTGAGCTGGATCTGATCAAAATGCCCTGGTATAAGTCCATGTGTGTCCAAGAATTCCAGATGGAGGCCTATAAATCCAGTAACCAAGGTGGGGGACTCAAATAAAGAGCCACATGTCCAGGGTTTAGAATCACAAGAACTATCCAACATGGAGTATTCTTAACAAAGTCAAAGTAACAGGGTATTCTGAGGTCAAGGTACCTGCAAACCTGCAAACAGCCCAACCCCCTCACAGGTGATGATCTAAAACAAGGATCCTCAGACTTGGATCAGTTATGAGAAGTGTAAACACTTCTAACCCGGAGGTACAGTGTTTACAATAACCATAACAGTTCCTCCTCTAATTCACCTCAGTTTCTGAAGGTCAATACTAAAAGGTCATCCAGACTTAGCAGGCTTCCCAGATAGCCCTAGCATTGCAGGAAATCTGCAACACAGAGTTCTCAAAAAGAAACCCATATCTGAACCGTGTTTCATATTCCCGCACCAGACCGAAATGGAATGGGAAAGAATATGATTCACTCTAGCCTAGGTGTCACTCAGGTCCCAGGTATAGGACCTTAACTCTCAATGAAACACCCACCCACCAAGGCAAACAACAGATCCAGCCAGCAACAGTGACAGTATGATATATATAAATGTAATAAAGAAAGCAGTAAAGTAACTGTACATAAAGCAAAATAAATACAAATATACAAACACAGATAACACATAACACCCCAATAAACACAAATCAATCAAACGCTAGGAGGAACCCACAAAAAGAACCAGAAGCCCTGGTTGCAATATAAGGGTCCCCAGCAGAGTCGCCAAGCTGTCGCTCCCGACAAGTGACACCCGGGTCATATGAGGGTACAGACGCGAACGGTCGGCGAAGGGAACAGTGAGAACACACAGCCGTGAACTCACTGGAGATGAATAGAGTCGCCAGCTAGGCATTTTTATCCCGGGGGAAAGGCAATGCTGCATAGGCCTAGAAAAATATGGATAAGACGGTTGCGAACCAGAGAGACTGAGAAAGGGGGTTGGTTACAACCTGGGAAGGTATTAGCACCCAGATTGTCCGTCGTACTCGACGGGATCCACGCTTGAAAGATTCGTGTTTTAAAGGGGTAGTGTCAGTGCATTTTTGTGTTTCATAGCTGGAAAAGGATGTACAGGTGTCAGTGTAAAAGAAGTGAAGTGTGTAAATGATGTGTCAGTGTAAGAAAGAGTATGCTCATGATTATGAGGCTTAAAGAATAATGCTGGAAGGAGGGGGAATGGACAGAGACTTTTGTTCGATAACTGTTAAGTTATGCCTACGTATCCTCTCGTGCAATGAGGAAGTCAGAACACCGTAGTTCGACCCAAAGAGACTGAAAGATGAATTGACTTGTGAACTGCTTACTTGTCTATGCTCAAGTGTATGACCTGTCTGGCTCAGGTGCGAACTGTCTTGCGTTAGACGGAAGAAGCAAGTTCTCGTTTGTGAGTGAATGAGATGAGAAAAGAATCCCGGAGGAGACGATTATTGTTTGTTTTTGTATTTTCAGTCTTTTATTGCTTCTGAAAGTTTGTCATAAGAAAATGAGCTTAAGCCTAAACTAATGGGTTAGTAAACTCATCACATCTTCCCTCTGATTAGGGGTAATGAGAGTACCTTAAGTGTGAAGTCAGATTCTCACACTTAATCACCTTTTGAGCAAGATTAAGATCATTATCCTACTTGTGATTATTTAGATGTTTTTGGTGTTTTTGTTTAGTGTTAAGTAATGAGGTTAAGCCATAATCAAGGATTAAACAGACTCATTACACCATCCTAAAAGAAGGATGATAGATGAGAATGTTTAAATTGAGGAAAGCTCCTCAACTTAATCCATGATTAGGGATTAAACTCATGACCAAACAAACCTTTAATTAAGTGGATTTTATTTAATGATATGATGAAGAAGTGAGTTTTATGGTTTGTAAGACAACTTGAGGGGGACTTGTCCATTAACACTAGGGTTAGTCCTTCTTAACCAATTAAGGAAGAATTAGAACCCTAATGCAAGGCCCAAGTTACAAGTGTGATGTCTTGATAATTATTAAGTGAATTGATTAATAGATTTAAACACCTTAAGGGTTTAATACTTAGGATTAAAGTTATACACTCCATCCTAAGAGAAGGATGCAGGCATAAGCTTAATCACAAAGTCTTAAAGCCTTTAGGGTTTAGTCCCTGATTAGGAGGTGAGAAGAGAGGACTCAAAGAAGACACAAAGGTAAAACTAAGAGGGGAGACTAATCAAAACCCTAATTCATTATCATGCTTGGTTGGTCCTAAGGTTTGTGAGGTTTTCAAGAACAATCTTCAAAGGAGCCACCAGGAAGCAGATGAACAAGATCAAGAGAAGCAAAGTGACTTGCTTCATTCAAGAAGTCAAGTCACTTGAAGAAAGAAGGTGGGAGGAACAAGAATGAGCAAGCTCAATCTCAAACACAAATAGAAATGCAGCAATGGATGCAAGAGAGATGAAAAGAAAAGTTATGAGAAGTGAAGGCAAATTCACTTCCCAAGTTTACTTACCACCTGAAATGTTAGAAAGAAATGCAATGCAATGCTAAATGAAATGAAATGACATGATGCTATACCAAACCAGAAGCATGTTGATGATGATAATGATGCTATGAGATGCTGCAAACATGAGACAAGGCATGGGGATGTTCATACAAGATTATGAATGCAAATGATGCAAGCTAAGGAGCATGAACAAGCATGAAATGTTATGAAGCATACAAGGCAAATGACATGGCAAATATGTAATGCAATGATCAAACATGCTTTCTATATGTCTTAAGATGTCAAATGAATCACAAGAATGCACAAAATGCAATGACAAGTCAAATTATGCAAGGAAATGCAAGAAGGATGCAAAAGAAAGCCCAAATTAGGGTTCAATGGATCAAGCAACAAACAAAAACCCAAAACAGAAGCAAACCCTAAGATAAAAAATGGAAAATGGCACCCAAAGAAACCCTAAACCTATAATGAACCACTGCCCAAAGGGGAACTCTCAACTCTCAACCAAACTCAAGTTATGAATTTTCTAAGTTATTAGGGTTTTTTAGGGTTCTTAACAAAATAAATGCCAAACAAATAGAAAATGCAAGATCAAATCATGGCTATTTTACCCTAGAAACTACATGCTAAACATAAAACAATGCAAGAAGAATCAATGTCTCAACCTTCTCCAATAGGCAGAAATGAATTTTTGAATTTAGGATCAAAATAATGCACAAAATATGATTTAATTCAATGAAAAATTCTTAAGATGCATCAAGATCAAAAAAGAAATTTGGTTTGAAGGTTGGACAATGTTTCTAAATGTCTTAGAACATTTCATGAATTTTTTGGTAATTTTTAAATATCTAAAAGTATTTTTAATTAATTAATTCCCATTAATCAATTAAAAATAATCTTTTAAATATTTAAAAATACTTTTTTAATGATGAAAAATAAAATAAAAATATTTTTGTGTCATAAAAATTATTAAAACTCAGAGGAAAAAGTTTCATAATTTTTATGTATTTTTTGCTATTTTAAAATAATTGCACAAGTTTAATGAAATAAAATGAATTAAAAATCAAATAAAAAAAGAAAGTCAAAGGAAAGGATGGCTGAGATTGATTCTGAGTTTGAAAGTGTTGACTGGCGCGTGAATGAAGGGTGTGGATTGCATCTGGATTAATTAATTTAATTACGAATTAATTAAAGCTAATGAGAGAGATTAGGGCAAACAAAATGATCTGGGCCATTCAAAAGAGAGGGAAGTCAACAGGTCAACGCACATCCATGGCTCAAATTCAAACTAGAGTTAATGACCTGAGATTAGGGTTTAATGACTCAGGTGGCCGGAGAAGACTTCCGGTCGTCTTCTCCGGCCAGCACCTCACCGGGAAACTCACCAACTCCCTCAAAACGTAACAAAAACAAAATCTATGAATTGGGAAATGATCTCCAACCTCTCACGAATCAAACCCCTCTCTCAAAACAAATTTATTCTTCCTAAACAAGCTGAATCGAAGAGAACAAGTTCTAGGGCACGCAAGCTTCAGAGACAAATTAAATACTCAAAACAAAGCCATTTCAAAAACTAAGAACATCAGGATGATCAGTGAATCACATAGAACAAGTTTGTAACAAGAAAAATGATTTCTGGAAAAATAATTTTCGAGCTACCTGAGATTTGGAGCTTTCAACTTGAGGACTTTCTGGCCACTTCTTTCAGTGCAAACCACTCCACTTGATCCCCAGAAGATGTTTGAATGCTCAAAAGAAGTTTGAGCTGGCTGGATAGTGAGATTCGAAAGCTCCTGCTCAAGCTTGGTCAGAAATGGCAATGGAGTTTCTGGAGGTTTCAGGCCATTGTGAATGATGGTTTGTGATCCTGAGGATGAATGGAGAAGGTCTGGAGTGTTTGTTGGTGTGTTTGTGGTTTGTGGAAGGAGATTCGATTGAAACTGCAAAATGAAGTGAGAAATGGCAGTGAGATGTTCAGGCTGTTTCAGGCTTGTGTTCTTGGTGCTGGGTGGTCTATGGAGCAAGGTGAGTTGAATGGTGAAGAGGGTTTGAATGTTTGCAAGCTGTGTAGGCAGATTCGAAGCAACTTGCAATTGGGAGTGTTTTTGTGAAATGTGTTGAATGAGGATGTTTCAGCCTTGCCTTCTGTTATGTCTAGCTTGCAAATGGATAGTATAAACTAATCCAATTGGTCAGAGGATGTGACTTGTGCTTTATGGATAGGTGTAGCCACTTTTGCAAATATGTCAACTTCTTGTAAGATAGGGCATGGGCAATTTCTAGCCAAGTACAAAGGGCATGGTCTGCGCAGCAAAGTGAAGGGAAAGGCTAGGCTTGGTCCAACATTCAAGGCAGCAAGTTGGTAAAATGTTATGAGTGGTTTTGCAAGTTGTTGTAACTTTGGTTCACATGTGATTCTTTGTCCAACCAAACATGAAACCATGGGCATTCTTGGTTCATTTCTGATTTTTAGGACTTAGAGAATGTTTATGTGCTGGTTTGAAGTGAACTAGAGGCTGCAATATGCATTGGTCCAAGGTTTTGCAAAATTCTCACTTAGGGCATGCCTTGAAAATCAATGATTTTAGCCAACTTTGCATTGCCATAACTTTTGATTCAAGAAGAGTTTGATCATGTTCTTGTACTTTTTGAAAAGGGAAAAATGAGATCTACAACTTTCATGACCAAAGTTTTTCCATTTGAAGCCTTTTTGAATCAAGAATCATGGCTTGAAAAATGACCTAAAATGATGCACTCTTGAAAAGTCAACTATGCCCAAAAAGTCAACATTTGCAAAAACCCTAAATTCTTGATTTCCATGAACTTCAACCTTCTTCCATGATCAAATAAAGATCATATACACTCAAAATGATGCAGATCACCCATTGGTTGGGTCATTGGGGGCCTCAGATGCCCTGATTTTACACTGACTTGTCTGAAAAGTCAACTCTTGATCAGATGACTTCCCCATGGAATTTCTTCATGAAAATTGATATGCATACTCCCTATACCATATAAAGACCAATGGAAACAAGAATGACCAAAAAAATTGGAGTTATGGCCTCTGAAACCAAAACCCTAATTTTCAGTCAACTGTGTAGTCAAACCTGGCTCTGCATCCACTCAAACCCTAGTTCTTGTGATTCCTCTGCAATTTTGACTTTGAGGAGATGAAATATGATATAAGAACACACATGGACCTCTTTGAGTTGATTGGTGGCCTTTGGAATGGCTCAAGAAGCTTTGGGATTGCTCAGATCACAAACCCTAGGTGCAGATGCCTTAGAAGCTATGCAGTGAATCAAAAAATGAGATGTGAGATGATATGATTGTACTTATGCATGTGAGATGATCACAAGCCATGGTGTGAATGAGTGAGGGAAAATTTGGGGTGTTTACAGTTATATTTTACCGGTTAAGTTTGTTCTAACTACATACCGCCCTAAGGTGTTTAGCTACTCATTTTTGTTGAACCAGACAGAGGCAGAGAAACAGTAAACAAAATATTCATGGCAGAAAAATAAATAAATAACATAATATTAAATTGCAAATAATAAAAACCTGGTTAACAATAAAATGGCAGACTCCTTCTTCCACAGACCGGAAAGCTCGGAGTAATTGGCGGAAATCGAAAATAAAGCAAAAATCTGAAGGTTTAGAAACAAGTAATTTTTATAACAATTTCCTGATGTTGGAAATTGTTATAGGTTGGGTTTGGATACAATAGAAATAGAATACTGAAAATAATGCTGAAATAAAAGGGTTGTAAAATAATTCGGCAGAGCTTCCGCAGGAAATTGATAGAAAAATGCTCTGTACATTCTTCATGAACTTGGTGCTATTTATAGAACTTCAATTGGGCTGGATTTTTGGACTTCAATTGGAATGGGCCTTGCTATTTTTGTGGAGAAAATGTAGGTAGTGGCAAAAATTTAGGAAACCACTTCTTCACGTACTGCCTTCACGTTGCCTTGGTCAAAAACCTAGATTATATGTTGTCACGGTCGTGACACTTCTCTCACGGTCGTGAGGCCTCATTTTGGGGTGTCACGGTCGTGACACCCTTGTGACGGTCGTGACTGCTGCAAAATATGCAGTTTTGCAGGAAGCTTCATTTCTTCATCTTTTTATGACCGATTTTGTTCCTTTTTCTCTTGATTCATGATTTAGCTCCACATAATGGTGTACCTGCAAAACGGTAAGAAAAACTCGAGAAATCGAGTGTTAAAACGGTAATTATTCGATAAAACGCTAATGAAACCTAGCAATATAATTGATACGTTTTCTCGTTATCAAACTTCCCCAAACTTAAACCTTTGCTTGTCCTCAAGCAAATAGTCGGTTGAAAATCGGCGGACAAGATGCTATTCACATATACTCATAACAAATCAAACGAGGGATCATTTTGTCGGATAATCCGATACTTTGATAGAACACTACCGATACACTAATGACGCAAGCAACAAGCTATGTCGTCGACTTCCCGTTAAATGAGCCAATCGGCAATTACTTTACGATTTCACCTAAAGTTTTTCGATCTTATTTCGCCCGGTTTCATTCTAGCGCAATCACATTAAGCCCTTTGCCTTAGCACGCACGTAGTGGAGTAGCCGGTTAGCGACTTTGATCCTTTTTAAGCACGGGGTCTGGTACACGAGTGTGGTAACCCTACATTTTGTATCCGAATTGGAGGTTGTGGGGGATCGAGCCGTAGCACGCCCTACCGAGTTCAGAACCAGTACCTCTGAACCAACCCGCAATGGACTCCTTCTCATATTTCTCGTTTCTTATATGCGACCGTGTACTTTGGTGCAATTTCTTTTCATTTTGCATGAAGGATCATTATTGATTAGGCATCAAACGCTTATATTCATCGGCTCCCCACGTGGTTTGTGTTCAGACGGTGCTGACTGCTAGTATAAACTACTCGGGGTTACTTTAGAACTGAAACTAGAAGTGTACTCGTAATGGTAATCGGAGATGGAATCGCTTAAGTAGGAAGTCAAAGTTGTCAAGATTGTATTGGTCTTGTTTAATCGTTCTCGGTTTCCTATTTACGATTTCGTAGGTAAGTCGGGTAATGCGAATAATTAAAATTTTTTCGGTTATGGCTAAGTAAGCGGGAAAATTCGAAACTAAAGAAAATATCATAAAGATTTTTGCACGCTTCATTAACTTACTAAAGGGAAAACAATGGGAATGAAAATACAACGAAATGGAAAAATACGGAAATGAAAGGTACCTCTCCCACACTATATCAGACATTGTCCTCAATGTTGTGATATAAATGCGGTTAAAGTACAGTACAAACGACAAAAACTAAAAACAAACATAGGAAAAAAATAAAACTATGGCTACTGAGGACCGCGGGGTCGGCTTCTGGTACGGGAGCGGCGTCTGGAAGGAGTCGCTTCAGGATCAGAACCGGTGCTGGTGGTCCCAGTGATGTCGATACGCAAGGCTTCTAACTCGCCAAAAATCGCGTCAAATCTCTTATTAGTAGCTGCCTGGTTCGCTGCAATAGTGCCGAGCAAAGCATCGTACTGCTCCTTATACCTACGCTCCAGTGCGGCATTCATCTGGTTTTGCTGATGAATCGCACGGAGGACGTCCTCAAGTGTAATGTCCTGTGCAAGGGGCTGTCGGGTAGATGTATCTGGTATATCCTGGACAGGCTCACCTGCATCCATAGCGTCCTGCATCTCATCCGCAGGGAGATCTGCCTGATCATGGATAGGAGCGTGGTCAGCAGCATCAGGTAGAGCAAAGAGCCAGTTGGCTCGGCTGGATGGGTCGATGCGGTCGCGGGACGGCAGAATGATATGGTGAAATATGGTGCCATGGACAACAGGGCTATACCTGCCATCCTCTCGCTGCGCAATCAGGTGAGCGGACCTGCAATAACTCTTGGTAAGGTATTCTGCGGCTAGATGAGGCTGATTAGCAATCGCGTCACCAAGCCCTAACTGAATGGCGAGGGTGGTGACGATGCCGCCTATGAAGAACGGGGTGGAGCCTCTGTGTGCAATGGCCTGGATGTGGTAAAGCATGAAAGGGGCAGCATTGATCGGCTCGTCATTAAGAGCACAATGCAAGAATAGAAGCTCCTTAGAGTTGAGCTTATGGTTGCTTTCTCGAGCGAAGATGGTGTTGCAAATGACTCGGTGGAAGTAGCGGATGGCCGGATTGTGAATGTGCGTAGCGTTTAGGCTTTGGAAGGCTGATGCACGGGTGTTGGTTAAATCGTGCCATAAAGTGAAAGCTTGTTCACTAAAGTTATCGGGCACGCGACGGTGGGCTTCAGTTCCGTGATGGAAGCCTAACAACTCGGCGATCCTGTCTTGCGAGAGGTTAAACTCTTGGCCATGCAATCTGAATTTTGCAAAACCGGTGAGCTGACTCAAAGAATCGGTGCCGGTGATGTAACTGAATGAACTTAAGAACTCCAGTGTCAGAAGTTCGAAGGTACGCTGAGGTTGACTGCAAAGGTCCCAGAGCCCGACTTTTTGGAGCAGGTTCGTAACACTGGCTAGCATTCCGAGTTCCCTCAAACACACAGTGTCAATGTAACGCGTAGGTTGCACACCGCGGCTTTGGAATCGTAGAAATCGTTCTCTCTGAGTTTCTCCAGCATCACCTTCTCTAAAAGTGATAGAATCCATTGCATGCAAGAGCTTAGAGTGAAGAATGAAGATTTTTGAAGTTTTTGTGAAAAAATGATAAAATGAGAGAAAAAATTGATTCGGGATAAATGATGGAGAGTGAGAATGTAGTAGGTTGTGATAATGGGTGGTTAATGAGATTAAAAATGGTAAATGGGGGGTTACGGAGGTTAAGAAGAAGATGGGTAGTTTTTTAGGAAGTTATGGAGAAGAAGAAGGAGGGGCACGAAGAGAAACAGTTCTGTTTCTCACGAATTCTGGTATGAGGGTCGTCACGGTCGTGACAGGGGTACGACGGTCGTGACACTCAAAAAGAGCGTGTCACGATCGTGAAGGGCAGTGACGACCGTGAGGCTTGCAAACTTGAAATAATTTCCAGAAAAACGCTTTCTCACTTGCTTCACATAATTTATATCAATGTATTTTCCTCACTAACTCTCATATTAATTTATAAACACCACATAGTATAAATGTTCAACACAGTACTTCAATAACTTGCAAGGCATGAGAGATTTGTATATATAATGAATAAATGCAAGCATAAGAGTGCATAGAATGAAAAATACATAAATTGCTAAAAATGGAGAAATTTTGGAATTAAAGATGCATTGCATAAAGTACTTGAAAATGAAATTACATAAATGGAAAAACGATAAGAAATTGTTGCGAAAAATTAAACTAACTAGAAACGAAAACAATGAGAAAATAAACTAAATCACTTATAACATTATCAAAAGCGTTTCTTTAAGTCTTCGATGGCGGAATTCAAGTGATAGAACTGTTCGCAGGTTATGTCAGTCAATCCTATAATATCTAATCGCATGCTTTTAATGTCTTCTTTAAATAAGTTAATGTCAGTTTGGTAGGCATTGAGAGTGTTCATGATGTTTTGCAAGTTGTTAGCATAATCTCCGTGATTCACTTCAGGGGTTTCATAAACTTCTTCAGTGTGGCCAATGTCATGGTAACCAGGAGGCGTCTCAGGGTCAGTTTCGACATCGGTCATTGTATCATCTTTTATTTTGTACGACTGAGGTGTTTCAGGAGTGGGTGGATAATCAGGTGGGTTTAACTCATAAAGCCAGTTATCCTTATTATGAACACTTACTTTAGCATGGTTAGGCAAGGTAAACAGGGTTACTACCTCGTTCCGGATTAGGTACTCAAAAGGTGGATGTCCTAAATTCCTTATGATATGTCTATTGAAGCAGAAGTTAAGATCCATAGGACGGATGTTACCTAAACGGTTGCACCTGTGCAATTGGTACCTAAGTCCTAAAGCATCAGCAATCATGGTTACAAGACCTCCTACTAAGATAGGTAATTCAGGTTCTTCTTGGATACGGGTGAAGGTTTGCATCATGAAAGGCACACCATTAACAGGCTGTCCATTAGTAAAACATGACATAATAAATATTTCATCTTTAGAAACTCCGGTAATGTTTTCTTCTTTTCCAAAGAATGTGTGGGCTAGGAATTTATGGAAGTAACGGAGGGCAGGATTATGGATCTCATCATTATTCATGCCATTTGGTTCAGGGTGGTAGTTTCCGGTTAAAGTCCCCCAAAAGAAATCTAGCTCAATATCCATCAATTCTACCTGTGTGGTAGTAAAAGCAAATGGTCCACTAGGGAATCCTAACAAGTCAGCTAGTTCTTTATGGTTAAAATCATATTCTATTCCAAACAGGCGGAAACTAATAAATCCTTTCCTAAATCCAAAACCGCGCTCAGGTAAGTAAATTAAGGAGCTAAGGAACTCAAGAGTGAGCTCGCGGTAGGTCACAAACTTATGTTGGATCAATGAATTCTCCCATCCGAGTCGGTTAAGCAAGTACATAATGCTATCATGTATTCCTAAGGTTTCCATAGTCCGATCATCCGGGTACAGGGTCAAATCCATTTGCCTCTGTGATAACTCTTCAAATTTCATTCTTTGGTTCCTACCTCTAAATTTGGTTTCCATATGGTTAATTGGTTGGTTAGCCATGGTAAGTGCAAATATGGAGGAAAAAAATCAGGAGAAGAAGGAAAGTGGAAAAGACTTTTAGAAAATCTGTAAAAAGTGATTTAAAATAAATATAAGAAAATGAAATGCATAATGTAATGGCAATAATAGTAATATAAAATAAACTATAAAATGACAAAACAATTAAACAAATAGTAAAACTATAAATAATAAAAATGATAAAGAGAATAATTTAAATAATTTGATAAGTAAATGGGTTGCCTCCCACTAAGCGCTGTTTTTATCGTCTAAAGCCTGACGTAATGCTTAAGTTTAGATTAATCAGGGGAATTAGTGGACAACTCTAAAAGCTTTAGATTATTCGCATAATCTTTATTTTCAACTTTATGATAATGTTTTAAACGTTGTCCGTTTACTATGAATGGTTCACTATTCCTACCCTTAATTTCTATTGCTCCACTCGGGAATACTTTAATTATTTCAAAGGGTCCTGACCATCTAGATTTTAATTTTCCAGGAAAGAGCCTAAGTCTTGAATTAAAGAGGAGTACAACGTCTCCCACACTAAATTCTTTCCTAGATAGGCGTTTATCATGCCATCGCTTAGTTCTTTCTTTATATATCTTAGCATTCTCATAAGCATCTAACCTTAATTCTTCTAATTCATTAATGTCTAGGATTCGCTTTTCTCCTGCAGCATTATAGTTTATATTGAGAGTTCTAATCGCCCAATAAGCTTTGTGTTCTAGTTCTACTGGTAGGTGACAAGATTTTCCATAAACGAGTTTGAAAGGTGTAGTACCTATGGGTGTCTTGTAAGCGGTCCTATAAGCCCATAAAGCTTCATTAAGTTTAGATGACCAATCTTTCCGAGATATGGCGACAGTCTTTTCTAAGATTTGTTTAATTTCTCTGTTTGAGACTTCGACTTGTCCACTTGTTTGTGGATGATATGGTGTAGCCACACGGTGTCTTACTCCATACTTAGATAGTAATTTGTCAAATATTTTTGAGATGAAGTGCGAGCCACCGTCACTTATGACGAGTCTAGGCACACCAAATCTGGGAAAGATTATATTTTTGAAAAGCTTTATTACAACTCGCGTATCGTTTGTAGGAGAAGCTATAGCTTCAATCCATTTCGAAACATAATCAACTGCTACGAGTATGTAATTATTACCGAAAGATGATGGGAATGGTCCCATGAAATCTATTCCCCAGACGTCAAAGATTTCTACTTCTAATATTCCTTTTTGAGGCATTTCATCTCTTCTTGAAATATTGCCAGTGTGTTGACACCGATCGCAATTTATAACAGCGATGTGGACATCCTTCCATAGATTTGGCCAGAATAAGCCGGCTTGCAAGATTTTTGCACAAGTTTTGGAAGTGCTTGCATGTCCACCATAAGGAGATGAATGGCATTGAGCAATGACATCTTCTATTTCTTCTTCGGGAATACATCGGCGAAAGATTCCATCTGGTCCTCTTTTGAACAATAATGGTTCATCCCAATAGTAATGTTTCAGATTATGAAAGAATTTCTTTTTCTGCTGATAGGTCAGGTTGGGTGGAAGAGCTCCTGCAGCTAGGTAGTTGACGATGTCAGCGTACCATGGCAGTCCTACAGTTGTCTGGATTGTTTCCACGGATTCTGGTTCATTTATATCTAACTGAGCTAGGTCGCTTCCTAATTGTGCTATCAGCTGTTCATACGGAAAATCATCGTTAATCGGCACTTGTTCAGGTTTAATACCTTCTATTCTAGATAAATGGTCCGCTACGACGTTCTCATTACCTTTCTTATCTTTTATTTCTAAGTCAAACTCTTGTAAGAGTAAAATCCATCTCAAGAGTCTCGGTTTAGCATCTTTCTTAGTTAATAGATATCGGATAGCAGCATGGTCTGTGTAAATGATTGTTTTCGCTCCAACTAGGTAAGAACGGAATTTGTCAAGCGCAAAGACAACTGCTAACAATTCTTTTTCGGTAGTGGCGTAGTTCATCTGGGCAGAATCCAAGGTTCTACTGGCATAGTAGATCGCATGAAGTTTCTTTTCCTTTCTCTGGCCTAGAACTGCGCCTACATCATAGTCACTCGCATCGCACATGATTTCAAAAGGTAATCTCCAGTCAGGGGGTTGCATGATTGGTGCGGTGATGAGGGCTGTTTTTAGAGTTTCGAATGCTTTAAGACAATCTTCGTTGAATATGAACTCAGCGTCTTTCATTAATAAACCAGTAAGAGGTTTAGTAATTTTCGAGAAATCTTTGATGAATCGTCGGTAAAAACCGGCGTGTCCTAAAAAGCTTCGTATTTCTCGAACGGTTTTAGGGGGTTGAAGATCTTTTATTACTTCAATCTTAGCTTTATCAACTTCAATTCCCTTGTCTGATATTACATGACCTAATACGATTCCTTCGTTGACCATAAAGTGACATTTCTCCCAGTTAAGCACGAGGTTTACTTTTACACATCTTTCTAATACCATTTCTAAGTTTGATAAACATCCTTCAAAACTTTGCCCACATACAGAGAAGTCGTCCATGAACACTTCCATGATGTTGTCTATAAAATCTGCGAAGATTGACATCATACATCTTTGAAAGGTTGCAGGAGCGTTGCATAATCCAAAGGGCATTCGTCTATAAGCGAACGTTCCATAAGGGCATGTGAATGTGGTCTTCTCTTGATCATCTGGGTGGATAGGGATTTGGAAAAATCCTGAGTATCCGTCAAGATAACAGAAGTAAGAATGCTTGGCTAATCGTTCTAACATTTGATCTATAAAAGGTAGTGGGAAATGATCTTTTCGAGTGGCTTTGTTTAGTTTACGATAATCTATGCACACTCTATATCCCGTCACTACTCTTTGCGATATCGATTCGCCTTGAGCGTTTTTCACAACAGTGATACCTCCTTTCTTTGGCACTACATGTATTGGACTAACCCATTCACTATCAGAGATTGGATATATTATTCCGGCATCTAATAATTTCTTAACTTCCTCTTTTACTACAGTGCTAAGGGTTGGGTTAATTCTTCTTTGAGATTCTCTGGAGGTTCTGCAATCTTCTTCTAGCAGAATACGATGCATACAAACTGAAGGACATATTCCTTTGAGATCAGATATGTTATATCCTAATGCAGTCGGATATTTCTTCAAAACATCTAAAAGTTTCTTTGTTTCTATAGTTCCTAAACTGGAATTTACTATAACTGGTCTGTTACATTCAATGTCTAAGAATTCGTACCTTAGGTTATGAGGTAAAGTTTTTAATCCTAATGTAGGTTTATCTTTACTTGGCATGGGATCCGGTGTAAGTGCTAAACTTTCGCTTAGACTATCGTCCTGATATGGTTTACGCCAATTATCATCTTCGAAAATCGGAGGGATTTGAATTTTCATTATTTCAGAATAAGTGGTCTCTTTTAGTTCCATTTCTCTTACACATTCGTCAATTACGTCCAATAGATAGCATGTATCCTCTATAGCTGGTGATTGTAAGAATTGTGTCAAAATAAATTCAACTTTCTCTTCACCCACTTCAAAGGTTAGCTTTCCTCTTTTTACGTCTATTATAGCTCCAGCAGTGGCTAAGAATGGTCTTCCTAGTATGATAGGTGTAGTGGAGTCCTCAGAGATGTCCATGATTATAAAATCAGTAGGGATATAGAATTGTCCTATACGTACTGGGACGTTTTCTAGTATGCCTACAGGATATTTAACAGAGTGATCGGCTAGTTGAACAGACATTTTAGTTGGTCTTAGGTCTCCCATGTCTAGCCTTTTGCATATTGTTAAGGGCATAACACTGATACTGGCTCCTAAATCGCATAGAGCTTTGTCAATGACGAATTTTCCTATTACACAGGGTATAGAGAAACTTCCTGGATCTTTTAGCTTAGGAGGCATTTTATTCTGAATTATAGCGCTACACTCGGCAGTAAGTGTAACTATTCCGTTATCCTCTATCTTTTTCTTATTGGATAAGATTTCTTTTAAAAACTTAGCATACGAGGGTATTTGAGTAATTGCTTCTGTAAACGGAATAGTAATATTCAACTGTTTCAGAAGTTCAACAAATTTCTTAAATTGACCCGTCGTCTTGGAATTTATTAATCTTTGAGGGTACGGAATTGGTGGTTTATAGGGTGGTGGAGGCACATAAGGTTGTTCTTTCTCCACTACCTCTTGATTGTCAGCTTCCTTTTCTTCTGGATCATTCACCACTTCAGTCGGTTTATCCGGTTGTTGGTACATGGCTGGATTGTCAAGTCTTAGATCGGTAGGTCCGTCAAGTTCCTTGCCACTTCTTAATATCACAGCGTTAGCATGTCCTTTCGGATTAGGTTGAGGTGTTCCAGGGAACACTCCCGCTGGTGCAGCAGTAGGTGCTTGTTGTTGAGCTACTTGTGAAATCTGGGTTTCTAGCATTTTGTTATGTGTAGCTAATGCATCTACTTTGCTCACTAATTGTTTAATCTGCTCATTAGTGTGAATGTTTTGGTTTAAGAAGTCCTTGTTTGTCTGAGATTGGTTAGCTATAAAGTTCTCCATCATCAACTCAAGGTTCGATTTTCTAGGGATACTAGGAGCAGTCTTTTGATATCCTGGTGATGTAGCTGGTGCTTGACCTGGCGCGTATAAAGCGTTGTTATTCTTATAGGAGAAGTTCGGATGATTCTTCCAACCTGGGTTATATGTGTTTGAGTAAGGGTTTCCTTGAGCATAATTCACTTGATCCGTGGGAGTTCCTGTCAATAGTTGACAATCAGAAACTTCGTGTCCTGAAACTCCACATAACTCACAGTTAGGTGTTACTGCAGCCACGTTGGCTGTTGGTGTTATGGCCAAGTTGTCGATCTTTTGGCTTAGTTGGTCAAACTTCGCATTGACTTGGTCCATACTACTTACTTCGTACATACCTCCCTTTGTTGGTTTCTCAGTTGCGACTCTCTCGCTTCCCCAAAGGTAATGATTTTGAGCCATACTTTCGATAAGTGCATAGGCATCATTATATTCTTTGTCCATCAATGCACCGCCTGCGGCAGCGTCAATTGTCATTCTTGTATTGTACAAGAGTCCATTATAGAAGGTATGGATGACCATCCATTCTATTAATCCATGATGTGGACAAAGTCTCAATAGATCTTTATAGCGTTCCCAAGCTTCGAATAATGATTCACTTTCTCTTTGCTTAAATCCGTTGATCTGAGCTCTCAGCATAGCTGTCTTGCTAGGTGGAAAATATCTGTTCAAGAAAACTCTCTTAAGCTCCTCCCACGTAGTTACTGAGTTCGAAGGCAGAGATTGAAGCCAAGCTCTTGCTCTGTCTCGAAGCGAAAAAGGAAATAAACGTAGTCTAATAGCTTCTTGGGTAACTCCATTGGCTTTTACAGTATCTGCATATTGCACAAAGATCGAAAGATGAAGATTCGGATCCTCGGTAGGATTTCCGGCGAATTGATTTTGTTGCACGGCTGATATCAATGAAGGTTTTAGTTCGAAATCGTTTCGGTTGATAGCCGGCGCTGCAATGCTTGAATGCGGTTCAGCTTGCGAAGGACTTGCGTAATACTTGAGTGGATGAGTTTGTTCTTCAGCCATCTCTGCGTCCTTTGATGTTACGACTGGTTTAGGCGGATCTGATTGAAGATCTGGAATACTGTAACTTTTTTCGTAATCGAATATACGTCTTCTTACGTGTAAGAAGCGTTCCGATTCAGGGATTAGAGGTTGCAAGTCTTCGCTTTTAGAGCGAGTACTTGGCATACACTCGGAAATTAAATTAAATTAAATAGTTGATTCCTTAGTCTAGACAATGCTACCTAAATGCACTAGTAACTAAATTAAGGAATCCCCGGCAACGGCGCCAAAAACTTGATGGGCTAAAGACGTGTCTACTTATGCGTCTAGCGGTATCTTACTGCAAGTGCACAGCCTATCGAAGTAATATTTAAGATTATCGATCCACAGGGATTCTATGGTTACCTAGTGCTAGATGAACTTTCTAGTTTAGCTAAGGCGAATGGTTGTCACGATTTTTTGTTGGTTTTTAAGACTATTAAAGGCGGAGTAAAATTTAAGTTTTAATTAAGTAATTCTAAGGCGGTCGGTATGTAATTATATTAACTTAGGTGGGTCAATCTAACCTAGGCTTATTTAAGGTGTTCACTTAATCTATTCGGTAGGGATTACCAGTTTAAATACCCTCAACTCACACTCTCGTGGTCTTATATCAGATCTTATCCCTAAAGCCCTATGCCTGCTCTCGCTAGCCCATAAGTGTTTAGAGGTAATTTTTGGAAACTAAGTAATTCTAATTTATCTTAAAGCGCTCTCGCTGTGTTTAATTTAAATGCCTAACTTTAGCTATCTGGTTAAAATCTCACACTCTCGTGGTCTTGACCTAACCTAATACTCTTTTCTTACTCTCGTAACAAAAAGGTCTATTTAATTAAAAAGTCTCAGCCAGAAATGTTAAGTGATTAATTATTTTTAGCCTATGGTTATATTTTACCGGTTAAGTTTGTTCTAACTAACATACCGCCCTAAGGTGTTTAGCTACTCATTTTTGTTGAACCAGACAGAGGCAGAGAAACAGTAAACAAAATATTCATGGCAGAAAAATAAATAAATAACATAATATTAAATTGCAAATAATAAAAACCTGGTTAACAATAAAATGGCAGACTCCTTCTTCCACAGACCGGAAAGCTCGGAGTAATTGGCGGAAATCGAAAATAAAGCAAAAATCTGAAGGTTTAGAAACAAGTAATTTTTATAACAATTTCCTGATGTTGGAAATTGTTATAGGTTGGGTTTGGATACAATAGAAATAGAATACTGAAAATAATGCTGAAATAAAAGGGTTGTAAAATAATTCGGCAGAGCTTCCGCAGGAAATTGATAGAAAAATGCTCTGTACATTCTTCATGAACTTGGTGCTATTTATAGAACTTCAATTGGGCTGGATTTTTGGACTTCAATTGGAATGGGCCTTGCTATTTTTGTGGAGAAAATGTAGGTAGTGGCAAAAATTTAGGAAACCACTTCTTCACGTACTGCCTTCACGTTGCCTTGGTCAAAAACCTAGATTATACGTTGTCACGGTCGTGACACTTCTCTCACGGTCGTGAGGCCTCATTTTGGGGTGTCACGGTCGTGACACCCTTGTGACGGTCGTGACTGCTGCAAAATATGCAGTTTTGCAGGAAGCTTCATTTCTTCATCTTTTTATGACCGATTTTGTTCCTTTTTCTCTTGATTCATGATTTAGCTCCACATAATGGTGTACCTGCAAAACGGTAAGAAAAACTCGAGAAATCGAGTGTTAAAACGGTAATTATTCGATAAAACGCTAATGAAACCTAGCAATATAATTGATACGTTTTCTCGTTATCAACCACCCTCTCATACACACAACAGTTACATCCTTCAATCTTGAAGCTTCGAACAAATCTGGACAAAACTATTTTAAAAATCACGCACCTGTCCAATTAATGTGCCAGAAAGAAGTATTCCAACTGAAAGTGTGAGAAAAACACAAGAAAGGGGGGGGGGGCTTGAGTTGAGGTTTTCACTCCTGACTAGTTTTCACACTTTGATGAGTTGCGTCAAGCTATGCTATGAGTGCTTTACGGAAGCATAAAAGAATGTAAAGCATAAAGCAAAAGTAAAGAACACATGATATATCCTGGTTCACTTGAGAACTTCTCAAGCTAGTCTAGTCCACCCGCCAAGGTGATTTCGCCTTAAATAAGGACTTAATCCACTATAACTAAGACCCATGATTACAATCACACAACAACACTGTGGCTAACTCAATAAACCATTCAGGGATCTGACTGGATATAACTTTCATTGATCCAACAAAATCTTTTCCAAGATTTCATCTCAACTCATATCTAGACCGTTCAGGGATCCATTCTGGATATAACGTCTACTTAAGCAGGCACCTGCGTGGCAACCTGTCATGACTAACTGCACAACACCAAGTGTCATACTTCCTACGCGGCGACTTTTTGTGGCTTTAGGCTCTAGAACCAAGCGTTCTGAGCTGCACCAGAACCTTAGCTCCAGAACATATCATCAGACACATAGTTCTATGAATGCACTAGCAATTAGTTTTTGTGCCTTCCTAAAATTTTGACTTTCACCAGGTCCTTTAGGGAAAAGGTTCTTTACAAATATTGTGCTTCTTAATAAGCAGATTATAAACAAATTTAAGTACATCATATGAACCTAAATACACACTAGGAATATTACATTTTATTATTGCTCCATTGTGTGGTCTTCTGCTTCTTCAAGTTGCTTCTCCATTGAGCACTTGAAGATTGAAGTCTTCTTCTTCTTCCAAAAGCTTTTCTAGCTTGATCTTCTTTGAGGCACAAGAAAGACTTCTTCGTCTTGAATCACATAAGAACATTTCAGGACACCAACCCATGTTTTTCTTCAATCCAATTATCACTTTAGTAGTTGATTTGTTGTTGAAGCTTCCATGATCATCTTCATTGTCTTCTGCGTCTTTACAAGTCTTCTGCAGCATATGAAGTTAAGCACATTATGAATTCAAGATCTCTCTGCTTTCAGCAGATTGTTGTCAAAGAGTAATCAACTAGAAGAGCTGCATATTCAAGTAAATCTTTGCGGCTTGTTCCAATGTCATCTTTGTTTATCATCAACCTTATGTGATTGTATGACAACATCAACAACATGGTTCAAATACCATTTGACAACTTGGTTGTATATGTGTTTAGAAACCTTTTCGGTTATATCATTACTTTACATAGAAGAATAATCAGTTTGTGGATAATCAACTAGGTTGTGCTTCCATTAGAAACCAACAAGGATTCTATAGGAATCAACATCACAAAGCATGTGGTGTTTTCCTTTTCTAGCCAAACATAAAAGAGCCGTTACAGTCCAATTCGGCTACTGAGGAATTTGTTACACAAGGAATAAAATAGTACAACCATGTATTGTCCTTTTCCATAATTCAAAGATAATGGAGAAGTAGTGGGATAAAGTATTATCGTACTGTGTATTATCCTTGCCAACGGTAACATTATCATCTGAACTTCAGAGGCTTCTGATTATAATTCAATGAATGAAGCATGAGCTAGAGACGATGATACCTGGGTCTTCAAAGAACCGAAGTCTTTAGTCTTCCGAACTTGTTCCCATAGAACTGTGTTCTTCAGGACTTCAACACTTGGCTTGAAACCCATGATCTTCAGAACTTCAAGTCTTAGAGTCTTCAGAAGTTTGTTCGCATAGAACATTGTCTTCAGAGTCTTCAACACATGTTTCTTCAGAACCTTAATCTTCAGAACTCACAAGTCTTCAGAATCTTTCAGGCAATTGGTATTTAGATTCCATGTCTTCAGAACTTCAAGTCATCAGAGTCTTCAGAACTTAGTTCTTTATAAGATTAATTTCAGAAGCTTCACTTCGCTATCTTATCAGAACCATATTCAGAACAACATCCACAAGAGCATTGCCAATGCAACATCCGCATCATTGAATCTTTCTGATTGTGTTCAGATTCAGAAGCACACTTGCGACTAATGTTACACTTAGTAACTTCGCATATTAGCATTTTTGTACTCATTCATAATGTTTGTTTGATCTTAATATATGTAATATTCATGATGTACACTTTAACAAACATCAGAACATAAAATGGTTATTTCATAAGTACTCCATTGTTATCATCAAAACATAGAGATTGAATGCAGAGACAACTCTTGTTCTTACAATCTCCCCCTTTTTGATGATGAAAAAACCATGTATTTTGATAGAACATTTTATACATGAAATCACCAAACGTAACAGGGTATTAACTGTGTAATCACCAGTGAGAACATATTCAGAATTTTTGAGCAACAACTCCCTCTGAATGTGTTATCCCCAAATTTTTATTAATGTTTGTTCAGAGTCTCCCCAGGATCCCAAGACTTACAAAATACAAATTTTGAGTTGTTTAGAACATATGATAGAAAAGGATTACTTCCCTAAACTCATCAGAGTCTGACTAGAACACATTCCTTCATCTCATAACCTTGTTACTATCAGAACTCTATGATTGTTCTTAGTCTGATACCAAATGCAATATCACTGTTTGGTCTACCAGAACTTCATCATAGTTATTCAAGTACAAAACATTATACTTCAAGAGTATCAGAGTTTGTCTTGACAAAACTTCTCTCTTGGATCTTTATATCCAGATATTCAAATAGCCTTGAGAATTCTGATTAGCTCCTTATTCTGAAAATCATCATTTAATGTAGACTTTATCTTGACCGCTTTTAGGAAGACGTCTGCTTCAGATTCTTATGTTATGAATATCATATTCTCAGACATTTTACATCTTCTGAAAATTATGATACCAAAATCATGATAACTTTGACTTTCATAAATTTCTCAACTTTTGAACAATATCGGGTCTATTTGATTCTGAACATATGTTCACAAAGTGTACAACTTTAATTATATGAACAAACAGTTCTTAAGAACTTAAATAAAGTTCTTTCAAATAACCTGTTTCTAAGAATGCATAGTGAGCTTATTAAGTTCCTTAGATAAACATCAAAACATCAAACACTAGTGATAAACAGTTTATATCATTTGATTGGTTTGAGTTTGCATTCTTTAGGTTATATAATCAAAATCATATTTTCATTTCTCCCCCTTTTTGACATCATCAAAAAGTTAGAGTATCTAAGAATTTTAAAACATTATGATAATGATTATGAGATTAATGCATATGAATGTTTCACAGTTAAGATTATGCAGAGCAGACACACATATAAAGCAAGAACATTTTGCAGAAAATAAATTCATTCATCGAAACAGAATTGCAAAACATTAACTTAAGTCAGCCAAAACAAACCCTAGGGTTTATCCTAGTGGTGTCTAGGGGTTTGGAGGAGGTGAAATCCTTCTAATTAGTTCTTCCATGCCTTTCCTGAGCTCTTATATGGCAAAGCGATTTTCAACCATACCCGCTTCCATTGAGTCTTGTCTGGATTTCAGATCTTTAAAAAATTTCATAATTGATCTAGGATATAGACTTGAAACAAATAAAGCTTCCCTTTCTTTGGCTTATTGAATAGATTTTATCTTATCCTCAACTTGTTGAATGGATGACCATTTGAATTTGGATAATTCTTCAGATATCTAGTTACAAAATTGAGTCCAACGGTTTTCCAAACCAATTGGATCAGTACTGGATGTAGTTTCACTTGCCAGCTTTTGAAATTCTACAAGTACTTCTTCTTTAAGATACTTGAGAGCTTCAATAAAGGTTACACATGAATGACTAATGTATTGATCTTCCTGAGTGGATAAGGAGATTATTCCCAACACATTTAACCATTCTTTGTCTTGAGTTGAAGATATTTCAACTTGAGTCACTTTTGAGGGAGCAGGGTCTCTGCCAGAAGTTCCTTCAAGAGGTATAGGCACCTTAGAAGATTTTTGAGTTAAAAGACTTCAATGAGGTAAAGGGATCATGAATCTAAAATAGGAGGATTGAGGGAGAGGGGAATCAGATACACCAGCCTGAACCTTAGTATTTAAAATGACTTGAGGTTCACAACAAATCTTCTGAGGGAAACCAAAAACTATCTTCTAAGAGGATGTTATTTCCTGGTTGGGTTTCTTAGAGGATGGTCTTTCTTCATCAACAATACTAATTTCAATTCCTCTTTTCTTAGAGAACGACATCTCTGGAAGTTTATCAGGAATACCTCTCATATATATCCACTCTTTTCCCTTTTTGTCTTCAAACTGTCTAAGGTACTTTGGTAGATCCTCTGTTAGAATTTATTAGAGATTGAAATGAGGAATTCCAGTAACTGGGATTCGTTTATCAGTAGTGCTTCTATCACAATCCACTTTGATGAACTTTCCCTTCTTCAGTTTGAGCACTTTTCCATAAGCTTTTCTATACTTATCTGAATTTCCTTCGGCAAGAATGATATCTATTACTATGCTTGTTTCAACCAGAATATCTGAAATGATTCTTCCATATGGAATGTTCTTATGTTCAACATTACTTATGTATTTTTTGATAGAGTTCAGCAAAAAATTAAACATAAGGACTGGAAGATGAATCTTAATCCCTTTCAATAAGAAAAACAAAACTAGCTTCTGAATGATGTTGAGCTTATTTGGAGAGCACCGATGAAAAACCGTTTCAGTCCGAATGTTAAACCATCCATGTAAGGAGCCTTTTAATAAGGATGCTTGATAACACGATTTTATATAGACTATTTGACTTGTTTTTCGTTTATTTTATATGGGACAGACTAAAATAAGTTTAAAAGAATTAGCCAGTGTCAAGAGGAAATTTTCAGAACCTATAGATGATTGTCTAAATAGGTTCAGATTGCTAAAAACAAGATGTTTCACACAAGTGCCAGAACAAGAGTTAGTCGAAATGGCTGTAGGAGGTCTAGATTATTCTATAAGAAAGAAACTAGATACTCAATATTTGAGAGACATGGCACAACTAGCAGATATGATGAGACAAATCGAAAGGTTAAAAGCTGAAAAATTCAGAGCGAATAAAAGTAAAAAATAGAGGGTGGACTATGTAGGAGTATGTCAAGATGATGATTATGACGAAAATGAATCATTTAATTTCAATGGACAAGAAATTGATTTAGAAGAACTAAAGCAAGGCCCACCGTACTTTTGTAAAGCACTAGTTCCGTCGAACGGAAAGAATCCAGTCGAACCAGAAAAGAATGATAAGTTTTCTAAAAGAACTTATATGTTCGACGTCACCAAGTGTGACGAAATTTTTGACGTATTGGTCAAAGATGGTCAGTTAATAAAACCACCAGGCGCTAAAGAGCCTACTGTTGACCAACATAAAAAGAGAGGTTTTTGTAAATACCATAACTTTTTGGGTCATAAAACTTCTCAATGTTTCCTTTTCAGGGATCTTGTTCAAAATGCAATCCGTGATGGAAGACTGAAATTTGGAGACAAATCAAAACAACAAATGAGGATTGACTCAAATCCTATGCAGATTGTCGAAGCCAATTATGCTGAACCATTCATTGTGAATATGGTCAAAGTCGAAAAGACGTCTGAGGATAGTTTTGAAATGATAGAAGCTACTGAAGGTTTCGATATCCACATAAACATGGTGGGGATTGTTGATGACCTCCCAGATCAGCCTGAAGTGGAAGAAGTATCCAAAGATTGTGTGACTCTGCCAATAATGATCAAGGTTACTGAATATCTTAATGTTAAGGAACTGAATGACCACATCAACAAAGTTGAGACTACTGAAGGTTTCGACAGTCAAGAAAAAGTTGAAACTACTTAGGGTTTCGACAGTCAAGACAAAATTGAAGCTACCGAAGGGTTTGATAACTAGAAAAGGCTGGAAACTACTGAAGGTTTCAACAAAAGAATTAACAACAACATTGTTGAAGATGGAATAATATGGGATACTTTGGGGGAGCCAAGTGGAAAATTTGATTATCTAGTGAAATACACTGCTCCCACAAGCTCTTGCGTTGACATAAACAAAATCTAACCAACTGGATGGGAAGATGTTCCTGCAAGCACTAATGAAGAGATAGCTAACAATTTCTGTAGCATCGAAAAGAAGGTTTCTGAAGGCTTCATAAAGATGAGTAATGCTGCAAACTACGTAAACACTATGGGACCTGTCAATAAGGACATTACAAGAATCAAGGCAGAAGTTGTTGAAGGCCCTGTAAAACCCGCCACTTACGGGATCCTGCGCAGAACAATGGAAGATCCTAAAGAGCAACAAATCAAAGAGAAAAGTTCCCACCTAACAAAGAACCAGATTGAAGTCGAATGAGATTTTGCTGAAAGAATGAATAAATTAAGTATTACTGATGGACAAAAAATAGACATCAACATGTTAGACTTGTCCCAGAGAATCCAAGAGAAAATTGATGAGAATCACCGTCGAGAAGAGCACCAGAGGCTGGCATATCCAAAGGAGGATGAGAATCTAGCAGAATTCATCAAAGGTGTCAAAGGAAGAAGACTGAAGTGATGTTATGTCCATGTTGCAGCGCAATCTTCGACAGGAAGGAAACATCAAACTTAGAAGCAGTGTATAAGTCCCGGAAAAAGGAAACAGGGGGACATTCCCAGCAATCAAAACTGGAAGATATGACCCAAGAAGAACTGAGCACCACCTCTAGAGGTTTGGAGAAAGACACTACAACACTTACAAACCATCTAGCAAAGTGGCTGATGATAGATGGGTCTAGCCCATTAGGGATGCTCAAGGACCAAAGAAGTGGAGAAATTTTGAAATTCAGAGAGGATCTTCAGTATAAGGAAAGAAGGAGATTGAAAGGCCAAAACCAAGACCATACCCATCAGAGAACTACAAAGGGAAGAATCCTATCTCAAGATCCCAATTGAGAAGATTCCAAAGGTAGAAGAGGGCAGAAAAAGAAGCTGAAAAAGGAAGCATGATCGAAAAGTAAAATATAAACAAAAACAACTCAAAATCAAGCAAAATTGCCCAGACCATAGGCGAAGAGGAGCCTTCCCAAAAGAACAAACCAAGCAGCATGTTAGAGATGTCGAAACTCAACAACAAAGTGCCAGAAGACGATGAAGTAACTAATGATTTCAAGTCTGACTCAGAGGGCTCATTCGATGTGGTCTACAATGTGGTATATGTCCTTCCCAGGGACTACGACAGGATTCTGAAGGTCGAAGATGAAGAAGAGAATATTGTGTGACATAACATGATTTTAATGTGCCAAAAACTTGGCATGTTTCTAAAGCTGGACAGGTTCACAATGGAAAAGGAAGGTTTGGTAAATTTGGAAAAATACACTGGATGAGCCGACTCAAATTCATCCATGAGCCGACTCATTCAGTGTTAAACTGATGAGAAATGCTCGGGTCCGAACAGGCTGCCTGGGACATAATTTAGGTCGACTAATGAGAGTGCATGAGCCGACTCATAATCTCTCATGAGCCGACTCATCAAGAATTTTTCTCACCTCATTTCCACGGGTCTCAACAGGCTGCCTGTCTGTTATTTTTGGCCGGCTCATCTGTAAGTGTGAGTCGACTCACTTGAAGGTTTGGTCGGCTCATAGCTGTGCTGACTCATTTTTCATTTATTTTTCTCCCTCTTATGATTTATTTCCACTAACCAATATAAATAGCAGTTGAATTTCTTTTGAGAAGGTTAACAAGGAAAGTGAAAGAAATACACATAGATCTCTTCATCTTCTTCATTCTTGCATCAATCAAACAATTACACACAATAATTTTTGTTCGATCTTGGTGTACGTTTTGAAGATAACGTTCAATCGTGAATCAGAATTTCAGATTGGGTTTAGAGTGTGTGGGTTTTCCTTGGAAAAATCCGTAGGGGTTTTATCCTCCAAAATCCGTAGGGGTTTTATCCGCGCTATCGTCTAACAAGTGGTATCAAGAGCACCGGTTTATCTAGTGATTCACATACAACTTATTGGAAAATGGACAACGATCCAACGGGGGCGTACAATAGAGCTCCAGTTTTTACCGGAGAAAATTATAGTCACTGGAAAGATTGTATGCGTATCCATATCAACTCTGTTGATAGAAAAATTTGGAAAGTTATCCAAGAAGGCCCTTTTCAAATAACCATGGCCGGACCGGATAATGTCCAAATTGAGAAACCGGAAGCACAATGGGATGATAATGATGAAAAGAAATATAGCTATGATTGGAAAGCTCGAAACATACTTATAGCTTCCTTGGGAGCTGATGAATATTTTCGAGTTTCTCATCACACATCGGCTAAAGCTATGTGGGAAGCCTTACAAGTTGCCCATGAAGGAACCAATGATGTTAAGCTAGCTAGAATTAATACTTTACAACAAGAGTTTGATCGTTTTCACATGAGCCAAGGGGAAACCGTTGGTGAAATGGGAAAAAGATTTTCTCACTTGACTAATAGATTAAATGCTCTTTGTAAAACTACTCCTAATGATGTTGCAACTAACAAAATTTTGAGATGTCTTACTAGGGAATGGTTGCCAAAAGTTACGGCAATTAAAGAAGCCAATGACGTAAGAACATTGGATCTAACGACTCTCATTGGAAAACTACAAGAGCATGAACAAGAGCTCTTAAACATAAATGAGCATGAAGACAAAGAGAAGAAAGAAAAGATCGAGAAAAATAAAGATCATGAGAAGAAGAAGAAGTCCATTGCGTTAAAAGCTTCTTCATCAAAATTCTCCACAAATAAAGATAGTGGGAGTGATACGAGTGATGATGATGACGAATCAAATGAAGATATGGGCTTATTTGTAAGAAGATACAATCGGTATCTCAAAAAGAATGAGATTTCTCATTCGGACAAGCGTCTCATCAACTATCGAAGAAAATCTAATCCTTCCGATCAAGAGTATGTTAAAAGTACTAAAAGCAAAGGATCTTGTTACAACTATGGAAAACCGGGACATTACAAACCGGATTGCCCTATGTTAAAGAAAGACAAGGCAAAAGACAAATATCAAAGAAAAGGCAACAAGGCTAGAAGAGCATATATAGCTTGGGAAAGCGATAGTGAGCCGTCTAGCAAAGATACCTCAAGTGATGAAGAAGAGAGAGTAAATCTTTGCCTCATGGATCATAAGAAAGGCAAGAAAGAGGTAAAACATGCTAAATATGAATATGCTGAAAAATTCTCTTACAATGATTTGCTTAGTAAGTTTAATATTCTCCATCAAGAAGCTAAAGAAGCCTTCAAGCGTATTGCATCCGATAAAAGAATTTTTGCTTATTTAGAAGGCAAGGTTTCGGATAGTGAAAAAGCTATGAAAGCTCTTAAGGCATCAATGGTAGAATCTATAGTAGAAGACAAACGAGAATGGCACAACTTTCATGGTTGTGAAACATGTTGGATTTGGCAAAAGGAAGTCAAAACTCTTCAAGCCAAACTAAACAAGTTATCACAACCAAAAATGATATTTACTATTGATCATTCAAACTTTAGGGAATCAATGAATAATCCATTTCAAAAATACACCTATGTTGTGAAGGATCAAAATAGTTAATGCAAATCAAAACCATTCTTGAAATGTCACTATTGTTGCAAGGAAGGTCATATAATTGCCAAATGTCGTTTTAGGAAATACTTGGTCCCAAAAGGCATTTGTCAATGGTTGCCTAAAAGCAACAAAATTTTCACTCACACTCTAGGACCCAATGAAAATTGGGTACCTTTCTCTCTTGTCTAATCATACAGGTGGAGTGTCTTGAGACTATAGAGAAACGGTGGTTTCTTGATAGTGGATGCTCAAGACATATGACAGGTGATATTTCCCTATTCTATGACTTTGTGGCTAAGAAGAAGGGCTTTGTTACCTATGGTGATAACAACAAGGGAGATATACTCGGTAAAGGTAGTGTAGGTGCCTCCTCTAGTGAGATTGTTAAAGACATTGATGTTTCTTGTGTTGAACCCTTGCCGGATGTTGTGAATAAGGAGCCGGTTGATGTGTCTAGTCTCAAAGATGAAGGTCAGGCATCCCTTCAAAATGATCTACCATTGGAATAGAAGACATCAAAAGATCATCCTATCGATAACATCATTGGAGATATCTCAAAGGGTGTCATTACTAGATCAAGGCTAAGTAATTTTTGTTTTTATCATGCCTTTATATCTCAAATTGAGCCTAAAAATGCCAAAGAAACATTACTTGATGAAAATTGGTTCCTAGCTATGCAAGAGGAACTAAATCAATTTAAAAGAAATGAGGTTTGGGACCTTGTTTCACCTCCCTTAAATCATCGAGTAATTGGCACCAAATGGGTTTTTAGGAACAAATTGGATGAAAACGGCACTATCATTCGCAACAAGGCTCGTCTTGTTGCTCAAGGGTATAACCAAGAGGAAGGCATAGACTATGAGGAAACTTATGCTCTTGTTGCCCGCCTTGAAGCTATATGCCTTTTGCTTGCATTTGCATGTTCTCAAAACTTTAAACTATATCAAATGGATGTTAAGAGTGCATTCCTCAACGGGTATATAAATGAAGAAGTTTATGTGTGTCAACCTCCTGGGTTTGAAATTTTTGAAAAACCAAATTATGTTTACAAATTAAAACGAGCTTTATATGGTCTCAAACAAGCTCCTAGAGCTTGGTATGAGCGTCTAAGCAAGTTTTTAATCAATCAAGGTTTTTCAAGAGGAAAAGTTGATACTACTCTCTTCATTAAACGTGAAGGAAAACATTCTATATTAGTTCAAGTATATGTAGATGATATTATATTTGGCTCTACTAATATGAAATTGGTCAAAGAATTTTCAAGTTCTATGCAAGGTGAGTTTGAGATGAGTATGATGGGGGAGCTAAATTTCTTCCTCGGACTTCAAATTAGACAACTTGAAGATGGAACCTTCATAAGTCAAACTAAATATTGCAATGAGTTGCTCAAGAGGTTTGATATGACAAACTCCAAGCCAATTGATACACCAATGCCTACAACAGCAAATCTTGATCGTGATGAAAAAGGTAAAGATGTTGATATAAAAAGGTATCGAGGTATGATTGGTTCTCTTCTTTATCTCACCGCATCGCGTCCAGATATTATGTTCAGTGTATGTATGTGTGCTAGGTTTCAATCGTGCCCTAAGGAATCACATTTAAAATCAGATAAACGAATACTTAAGTATCTTTGTGGTACTTCTAAGTTTGGTCTATGGTATCCTAAGGGTAATGATTGTTCCTTGGTAGGTTTTTCCGATTCCGACTTTGCCGGTTGCAAAGTGGATAGGAAAAGCACTAGTGGAACTTGTCATTTCTTTTCAAACTCTCTTGTCAGTTGGCATAGCAAAAATCAAGTCTCTGTTGCCTTGTCAACTGCAGAGGCAGAGTATATTGCAGCCGGAAATTGTTGTGCCCAAATTCTATGACTAAAACAACAATTGCTCGACTTCAATATCTCTCTCAAGCAAATTCCAATATTTTGTGACAATACTAGTGCAATTAATCTTACCAAGAATCCTATTCTTCATTCACGCACTAAACATATTGAAATCAGGCATCATTTTCTTAGGGATCATGTAGAGAAAGGTGATGTGGTGTTTGAGCATGTTGATAGTGTAAATCAACTAGCCGATATTTTTACAAAACCACTTGCTACCGATCCTTTCGTCTTTATCCGTAGAGAACTTGGTGTTCTTGATATATCTGATAGATCTTAGTAATCATTGTCTTGATTATATTATTTCTTGAGTTGATTTCACTTGTATCTCACATCCCATTATGAGGTCTCATCGATCATTCACCTCTCATATACTCGAGGTAATATCCTTCTTTACTTACTTATCTTAATTCATTCTTAATGCATGTATTTAGTTAGAATGAGTGCATGGAGTATGTTTGTTATTTAAATTTCTTTATGTGTGATTGTGTGACAAATAACTTGCATTCATGATGATATTTTTGCATTTGAAAATATTTTAAGTGGTTTTTGGTAACACATGTTGTTGGAAATCGCCGGGTCCCAACAGGCCGACTCATGTGTCGGCTCATGGACTCTTATGAGTCGACCTACATGATACTTTGTGCCGGCTCATTTCAAATTCAAAATGCGTCGACTCAAGGATGACTGTGAGTCGGCTCATTGACGCCTCGACTGACGTGAGGCTGTCTTGAAAAGACGCGCAACCTGCCTGTTCGCCTTCCTAGGTCGGCCCATCAATTCATACAACCAATCTCACCTTTCCATTTACTATTTCTTTAACTCCTTTTCATTAAAAATCATAATCATTTCATTTTATCATCATAATCTCATAAAACCCTCATATTCTCTCAAGTTTCATCATCTTCATCCATTTCTCAAATCTCTTCCAAAGCTTCACTCTTTCTACAACAATGGCTTCAAAGACTACAGGGAAAAGGTCCTGTGGCTCTTCTTCTCAATCATCCCTTCCGGCTAGTGCTTTGTCTCTTCTTCCTTCTGATCTAGGGGAAGTATATAACAAGAAGTTCAAGAACAGAAAGGTAATTCCTCAATATGTTTACTCAAAATCAACTGCTTCTCAAATGCACATTCCACACATTGTTGAGCTTATGGACTTCCAAGGTATCAATTCTTTGTTATCCTGTCATGAGGACTACAATGAAGACTTAGTTAAGATGTTTTACGCTGGCTTGGTTGGAAACTTTAAGGGTTTTGCGTTCAATTTTCATATGGGCTCTCGAATGTTTGCTGTCAATGCTCAGGTATGGAAAGATCTCTTTCGCATTGATCCTGGAGAAGCAAGCATTTTAATGACCGATACGGCTCAAGTTGATAACTACGTCTCCCGCACGGAACTAAATGATATGCTTAAAGAACCATTTACTGATTTTGTTGTTAATTCTGAATTGTTTTCGAATAACATCACTACTGGAAAAGTCAAGCCTGTTGATCGTATTCTGCACTGGATTGTTGCCCACAATTTACGACCCAAGAAAGGCGGTTTCTCTCTCATTGATATGAGTGAAGTGCACTTGGTGTATATCCTTCGCAACAAGGTCAAAGTCAACTGGCCTCACTATTTTACAAGTCGTATTTTTGCCTTGAAGGATAAGAAAGGTGTTGCCCTTGCTTATTCTTCCATTATTCAAAAGATTATCGACAAAGCTGAGGTTGTTGGGTTTGATGTTCCTTTGATATCTGTTCCGGATTCTAATTGGTTTCAGCAGAAAACCCTTAGTCTCATGGGTCACATATGGGACTATCAAGAACGCCGATATCGTTATGTAGGAAGAGGTGATCAAAATCAACCGCTTGACGCTAATTCTGATGGGGATGATCCTGAAGATCAACCCGAACAAAATGAAAATCCGAATGAAGACGTACCTACTCCTTCATCTCCTCATCCATCTCAATCGCAACCAGATGACTCATCCAGAATAATGGTGATGCTTCAAAATATGCAAATCCAACAGCAAGCTTACTACACCTCTCAAACAGAGCGATACACCGAGTTAGAGCGACGCTTAACTGCGTAGGACACCGCCTTTGCTGATTATGTGTCTGTTAAAGACACTAGGTATACTGCATTGCAGGAATACTTGGTTGCTCAGGATACAACCTTTAACTCTATGAACACTAGCTTTCTTCAATTCACCGGTAATGACATGGATGATTCGCAACCTATCACCTATCAACGCCGCTTTCCTTCCAACAGAGATCGTTATCCCCACCCTTGAGAGAATAGTTGCATCATATGACATTATCATGTTTTTTTTGTTTGCTTAACTTGTTTGTATGAACTCTTATTTCGCATTAATCTAATTATCTTTGCTTTTTATTCATTTTTACTTGTCTTTCAATCATTGTGTGTTTATGAATGACGAGTTATATCGCAATTGGGATTCTCAAATTAAATTTCATTTGGTTTGCTATTTTTATTCCCTCATATGGTTTCTCTTCTTTTTGATGTTGTCAAAGGGGGAGATGATACTGAGATCGATGTATATGAAATTGGGTCACTCAATCAGGGGGAGTTTTGGAGACAAATTCATCAAGTTTTTGCCATCATCAAAATGGGGGAGTTTGTGTGACATGGCATGATTTTAATGTGCCAAAAACTTGGCATGTTTCTAAAGCTGGACAGGTTCACAATGGAAAAGGAAGGTTTGGTAAATTTGGAAAAATACACTGGATGAGCCGACTCAAATTCATCCATGAGCCGACTCATTCAGTGTTAAACTGATGAGAAATGCTCGGGTCCGAACAGGCTGCCTGGGACATAATTTAGGTCGACTCATGAGAGTGAATGAACCGACTCATCATCTCTCATGAGCCGACTCGTCAAGAATTTTTCTCACCTCATTTCCACGGGTCTCAACAGGCTGCCTGTCTGTTATATTTGGCCGGCTCATCTGTAAGTGTGAGTCGGCTCACTTGAAGGTTTGAGTCGGCTCATAGCTGTGCTGACTCATTTTTCATTTATTTTTCTCCCTCTTATGATTTATTTCCACTAACCAATATAAATAGCAGCTGAATTTCTTTTGAGAAGGTTAACAAGGAAAGTGAAAGAAATACACATAGCTCTCTTCATCTTCTTCATTCTTGCATCAATCAAACAATTACACACAATAATTTTTGTTCGATCTTGGTGTATGTTTTGAAGATAACGTTCAATCGTGAATCAGAATTTCAGATTGGGTTTAGAGTGTGTGGGTTTTCCTTGGAAAAATCCGTAGGGGTTTTATCCTCCAAGATCATTGAAGATTTGGGGGTTTTGCACATATTGATCGGTCGTAGATTCAGCCGAGTGAGGTAGATTGAAGATCAAGTGGATCGTTCTCTCATATCACGGTAGACGGAGGATTGCGAAGGTCTTTGTGGGTTCACAAGTGTGGGAGAAACTCATATGTGCTCAAAGTTTGAAGAATCGTGTATTCTTGCAATAAGGGAGCAAATTAATCGGAGGCTTTCTCAACACGCGTGGAAGACTTGATTCTACTTTGGATCAAGGGACAAGAAGAAGAATTGACAACACCTTCAACTTGGTTTGGTTTGTTGGTTAATTCTTTTCTATTCTTGTAAAACAATTGCGATTTAATAAAATTGCCCAATTCAATTTCGAATTGGGGGCAGAGTACTTCGAGCGAGGACGACGAAGGAACTGCCTCAACAAATTCCTTGTGGTCTTATTATTTCTCGCTTTCTATTTTTGTTCATATTGATAGTGTGTGATTGAAAATTCTGGTGTATCAAATTAGTGCAAACAAGGTGTTTGTTAAATTGCTTCACTCAAAAGTGTTGATTGGAGTGTGTAAAATTCTGCACTATTTGACACAACAAAATTGCCCTTGGAGTGTGCACTCTAAGTGTTTGATAAAAAGCTCAATCACACAAGATCACTATCTTTGTATTTGTTTTCTTCTCTAATCATCATTAAGAATAGTTTTATCAAGTGCTGAATATTCAAGTGTATTATTTGTAAATCATTAATTCATCTTGTCATCATTTCATTTTAATTGGTTTTCACGCATATCCGATCTCCGGTGACTTCTTATTTGAACTAGACGATTTTCCGGGAAACTTCCGCTATTCTCTTTCAAATTAATTTTGAAAAGATAAATTTTAAAAAGGGACCTATTCAACTCCCCTTCTAGATCCGCGCTATCGTCTAACAAATATGGAATACAATACAATGGGGCGTAGGCCAGTGTGTTATTATGTAATGAATAACGGTTGCGTCGAAGAGCAGAATGCATTCTTTGAAAGACTAAATGATTCAATGAAAGGACACCTGAAGCCTTTATTCATTAAGGGAAAGGTCGAAAGTGTTGGTATAAATAAGATACTAGTGGATGGTTGAGCTGCAGTGAATTTGATGCCCCACTTCATTCTAAGGAAGATTGGGAAGGATGATTCTGACACAAAGCCTCACAATATGGTGCTGTCAAATTATGAAGGGAAAGTAGGAACTACCATGGGCGTTATCCAGGTGAACTTGACTGTTGGAACCATAACAAGGCCAAAAATGTTCATAGTCATTGCTTCAAGGGCGAATTATAACTTACTACTTGGAAGAAAATGGATTCATGGAATAGGAGCCATACCTTCTTCAATGCACCAACGAATAGCTATCTGGCGCCCTGATGGGATTGTTGAGAATATTGAAGCAGATCAAAGCTATTTTATGACTGAAATAAATAATGCAAACAGTCAAAGTTTTGACAAGAATTTGGATCACATACCTCCATGCAGTCCAACAGAATTCGACTTGAAAGCACAGACAACGCCTACTGTTCCATGTATCTTCACCAAACACATGGTTTTCAGTGGGACAAAGAAGTAATTGGCGAACCAAGTCACATATGGGGAACTTCTCCTATTGAGACAACAGGTTGGGGAAGTGAATTTGATGATGATGACTGAAGAAACAACTCTTGAAAGAATTACGACTTATATAGTCGAAAATAAACTCAAAGCAGTTCTTGAAGCCGAAGTGAAGTATATGGCCGTCGAAGCCAACAAAGAAAACTTTGAAGAACAATGTCCTCAAAGGGACGTTGACAAAGATTATGATGACAACCAGTTGGGCGACTGGTGATCAGTGCATTTTGGTGCACATTCTTACATGATTGCACTTAGGCATTTCTTTAGTTTTATTTGTTTATTTTTATATTTTAATTTGTTTTTCTAATTTACTTTATTTTTGGCTTAATTTAATTTTCGTACTTAATTTTCAGCTTTAACAACTTTTACGGAAATGATCATAACTGGAGTTCCAGGAATCTGATTAAGGCATTCTACCAGTCGATGGAAAGCTAAGAGAGAGAGCTACAACTTTTGTGTTGGAGTCGAAGTCAGATTCAGATTCATATTTTCCAGAATTTTGTTTGAAGCTGCTGCATTAGTTTTATTTAGTTTCAGGTCATTTAGAATTGAGCATGGGTTATGTATTTGATCCAGTTGGGTTGTAAACGGGTTTTTTAGGTTTTTCTATTTAACCTAGAAGCCGCAACTGTTCACTGATACACTTTTTACGATTTAAATTTTTACGCTGGAAGAAAGAATTATGGAGAACCGATTACAACAGATTAATCCTTGAAATTAGTTCTCCATAATTCTTTCTTCCAGCGTAAAAAATTAAATCGTAAAAAGTGTATCAGTGAATAGCTGCGGCTGCTAGGTTAAATAGAAAAACCTAAAAAACCCGTTTACAACCCAACTAGATCAAATCCATAACCCAGACTCAATTCTAAATGACCTGAAACTAAATAAAACTAATGCAGCAGCTTCAAACGGAATTCTGGAAAATATGACTCCGAATCTGACTTCGACTCCAACACGAAAGTTGTAGCTCTCTCTCTTAGTTTTTCATCGACTTGTAGAACGCCTTAATCATATTCTTGGAACTTCGGTTATGATCATTTCCGTAAAAGTTGTTAAAGCTGAAAATTAAGTACGAAAATTAAATTAAGCCAAAAATAAAATAAATTAGAAAAACAAATTAAAATATAAAAATAAACAAATAAAACTAAAGAAATGCCTAAGTGCAATCATGTAGGAATGTGTACCAAAATGCACTGATCAAATTCCCCCACACTTGAACTTTTGCACTCCGAGCAAAAAAATAAACTCAAGACTTCCCGGAACAAACCATCCATCGAGAAACCACCCTCTTTAGAGCTAAAACAACTTCCTAATAATTTATTTGAATTTGTGCATGAAGAGAAATCATTACAGGAACATAAGAAGGGAATTGGATGCACTTTGTTTAATACTTATGATATTAGCCCATCCATGAGTATGCATAGGATCTCAATTGAAGATGGAACAAAAGTAGTGAGGCAGCCCCTTAATCCTTTGATTCTTGAAGTTGTAGAAAAGGAGATCACTATCACCTGCACATTCAACACTTTTACTTATCGAAGATTCTTCTTTGATCCTGGAATAAAAGGCGAAGGCACTAATAAAAACTCCAAGATTAATGGATACTACCCAAAGTTACTCTATGAGATCCCCACTTTGGAAGAAGAGACTGTAGAAGAGCTCTCTTTAGGAAATGCGGCTTATGTGATCACATATCCACCTTGACTACTCGGGTGTGTTCTTTCCTTTCTCTTCCTCTTATTTTATATTTATGTCCTTTCATTGAGGACAATGCTTGTTTTAAGTGTGGGGGAGAGAATAATTTATTTTCTTTGTTTTTGTTTTGTTTTTGTTTGTTTTGTTTTAGAAACACTAGGCATTTTTTTCCGAAAGTTTTAGGCTATAGATTATTTTGAGGTTAGTTGTGGAGACATGGGAAAAGTTCACAAGATCGGTATCGTTTTAACACCTTAAGTCTCCTGAATATGGAATTTTTTTTGAATACTTGTTATGTCATAGCCTTGAGTTCTCATCCTTTAATATCTTTTAAGTAGTTTATCTAGCAATCAACACCATCTAGAAATCACACTAAGTAATTAAGCTGATGCAAATAAGTGAATGATCTTGCGCTTAAAAAGAAATATGAATAATAATCACTATGCCAAACAAGACCTTAGACATCGCTTTTTTTAGCCTTAGACAGCGCTTTAAAGCGCTGTCTAAACCTCCGCTGCTAAAGGTTTATACAGTGCTTTTTTAAATCTTAAAAGCGCTGTCTAAGAGATGTCTAAGGTACCCTTAGACAGCGCTTTTAGGAATACCTTAGACAGCGCTTTTGATAAAAGCGCTTTCTAAGCCCCTATACCTTAGACATCGCTTTTGGTGAAAGCGCTGTCTAATCCCCTCCTATTTTAATTTTTTTAGGTATACCTTAGACAACGTTTTTCAAAAGCGATGTCTAAGCCCCCCCTTAGACAACGCTTTTGCCAAAAGCGCTTTCTAAGCCCCCCCTTAGACAACGCTTTTATGTAAAGCGCTGTCTAAGGTATACACAAATTTTTGCAGCTTTTGTTTTAAACCACATTTTTTCCAGGTTTATAAACCAGAATTTCTACCTGTTTTCAACCAAATTTTGGCAGACAAATATCACATTTTATATATGCCATTTCAAACCATTTTGGCCTTTTTTCTACCAATTTTTGGCTAACAAATATATATACATACCAATTCAAACCAATTTTGCCTTAAATGTATCAAAATATATACAAATTTATGTACAAATTTACAAGTCATTACATATACTACAAATGTACAATATAATTACACATATTATCTAATCCATCCAAATTAAGCATTGCTCCAAATATATACATAGGTCCTGAAACAACACAAAGATTGTAATTCAATTAATAAACAATATTATAGAAATTACAACGTTACATATATCTAAATTCTCAACAATTAAAGTAAGACTACAATATTATACCTCATAAAACATTGAGCTCTATAATGAATTGACACCATTCCTCTTTGATTTCGTCCACTTGATCTTTTGTATAATATCGACACTTGAATTCATCAAAGTACTACATAATAATATAACATATTTTGATTTAATTTCAACTATTTAATTATATGAGATATGTGTAAATATAAAAATAACTCATAAGTTAGAAATACATACATCGGTGGGAATCTCTAATCGGCCCAAAACAAGAGTATCTCGCATAAACCTCAACATGAAATACCCGCAATCTATTTGATTACGTTGCTGAGGACACTACATATGAAAAAAAGAAGGATAAATCCTAAGTTTTATCAAGTGTCATCACTAATATAATAAAAAATGTGATAATTAAAAATATACCGCCACTCGAATCCATGTAATGGAGTTGGCGCCCCTCTTTGATGTTTGGATATCTCGTTGGGCTCTAAAAGCTTGTAGGATGCTAATAAAATAAAAATGAAGTAATTAGAACAATTCACATAAACTAAGAAATACACACAAGAAAATTTTGAACATTCTCACTTACGTGTCAATTATGACCTTCATATCCGGGTATGTTGTCCAATCATTTTCTAACGAGTCAAGATAATAAACAATTTCTCTGATAGGATTGATTGCGAGCAACAACCAATGTCCACTGTAATGATTAAGCAAATGTTAGATGTCAACTTGGAAAAAAATTATAATAGATGAATTTAGAATGAAATTCTAACCCGGTATTAAACGGTATAAAGAACAACTTCTCCGCATCTTTGTTGGCCATGAGGATCCTAAGAACGTACTCCGTCACGGTATCCGGTCTACTTAAGATTGAACTTAAGTTGACGGTCGCGGGTGCTAAGAATCCAAATGACATGTCCAAACCTTTGGGGCGCATCAATTTGTCATACAAAAACCTTATATAAAAACATCATTAACATTAGACACCTCTTTTGAAACATAAAGTAAATAAGTTGTTCAATTAATATAATAAAGTAGACCAGATTTACCTGATATATGTATTGACAACAGTGACGCCGATTTCTTCACGACCAAAAACTTGCATGAAGTCTTCATTACCAATCATTTGGTCGTGATCAAAGCCGAAAATACCTACCTCCATATGCACAAGCCGAACATATCCAGTCGGTATATCGGTCATCTCTAGAAATGTCTGGAGGCACGACCTATACTTGGTGGTAGGTTTTTTCCTAGCTACGGTCTTCTTAGCACCAGCACTTTTTACCTGTGCGGAGGCGTTGCTAACCTCCTTTTTTTGTTGTGCGGAGGCGTTGCTAACCTCCTTTTCTTGAAGCTACATATCATATAAATAGTTAGATCAAATTAAGAATGTAATAACTTCCATGAATATATGCCATATAATTGTATTGTACCTGTTTTCTTGAAACCACAGACTCGCTATGCCGCAGAATAGCATTATCTTTTGATTTGGATTTTGTGGGAGTCTATTTAACATAACCAAGGAAAATATGTACGTAAAATGCGCGTAAAAACTTTGAATATACACATTAAAGTTAACATAGGTTTTAGGCATACCTCATATCCTACGCATATGAGGTTTGTCGGCCATGCAACAAACGAACCTACGGCTTCGTCCACCGTTGTTGCATCCGAACCATCGTTAGGATATGGTAATGATGCATTCGGCTCAACTGCAATATCAACCGATACTTTCAAACATCCAGCAGGGAGCTCTCTAGTGTGGAGTAATACTCCGCTAACGTTATGCACTTTTCCCTTGCCAACCATCCGATAGTATGGTGACAACAAATATAGCTGACAATGGGAAATGCCCTAAAACCAATAATAACAAGAAATTGTTAATGTGTATATATGTCAAATACATAATTTAAGCAAATAGTTCAATTTAAGACAATTATATGTAAATACCTCTGGAATGTTCGGCTGAAAGGTACAGTTGATACTATCTTTGTCCGAACCATCTTTGAAACATGCTGAGGCGCTAGCCTCTCTTTCTCTCCTGAATGCATCAAGCTCAGCTTGCATGGCTTCCAATTTTGCTTGAAGCTCCCGATTACTAGGAGCCTTTCCTTTTTTAACACTCAGGGAGGTCGGAGTGAATCCAAATCCCTTACCCCTCACCCGACCAGAATACTCAGGGACATCTAATGCCCGACTAAGTATGCTCCTAGTATTATCGGGAGATAAAGACTGAGATAGCGCCTCCTGAAAAATCAGATGAATACCGTATACTTGTCAAATATTTGTGTATAAAAATGTTATTCAATTAATGAAAAAATGTTATACTTACACATTTCTGGTATACGTGTAAAACGTCTTCTTGAGGAACTCCAGATTTGCCCACACGGGCTTCCTTCCACAAAACATGTGCATGAAGAGATGTTTCTGAACTTTTCTCCTTCTGCAGCTACACATTAAGTCATACAATTTGATCAGATAAAACTAATATATGATGAACAAATTTGTTATCGCAATTTATAAATACTTACCATGGATTGTTCTAAGCGTCCATATCCGACACGTCCTTTTCGGTACGGATATGCGGGACTTGATGCTCTTTCCCGATTTGTGGCACTTATTCTTTTAAAAACCGGGTCTTGTCGTTTGGATTTGAAAGCTTCCCATTCTTCAGCTGATATCAAACTTTCATATTTTTTAGGAAGCTCTGCATGCACATAATTACCATCCGCATCCCTAAGGAACTTGGATGATAAAAATGTTCGAAACCCTCTTAAACGCTTTCCGTCCAATTTCATACAGAAACCTCTTCTTTCTTCTTTGATGTTAAAACATCGCTAAGAAAAACATACAAGTTGATAGTTAGTACCGGTAATTGAAAAAACATAATTGATACCGTATAATTAAGGGCCAAATGATTGTACCTTTATCTCACTCCAAATTTTTTCTTTGGAGTCATTCAGCTCTTTGTTTCTCCAATCATCACAGGTAATGAGAATTTCATTCCTTACTAGTGCACCGATAAAACTAGTTAAGGTATGCCCATTAGGTTCTACAAGCTGTCCCTGGTGGCTCCAATGCACATCTAGTATGATGCCTCGAGATCTTCCTTGGACCACCCTTCTCATTACTGTTATGCCTCTTCGAATCTCTTCTTCCGCGGATACTTTTTTACTAACTTCCTCATGTGTCGAATGCTCGTGATCATCATGTTGGTTATCAGCCATGTCTAACCTGTAATAAACCAAGGAAACCATAAAATATCAAATATAACTTATAATCAAAGCAATTAAAAACAAAAAAAATAAAGAAATCATGCATTATCAGATATAACTTATAATCAAAGCAATTGAAAACAAAAATATAACGAAATCATGCATTATCAGATATAACTTATAATCAAAGCAATTGAAAACAAAAAAATAAAGAAATCATGCATTATCAGATATAACTTATAATCAAAGCAATTAAAAACAAAAATATAACGAAATCATGCATTATCAGATATAACTTATAATCAAATCAATTGAAAACAAAAAAAATAAAGAAACCATGCATTATCAAATATAACTTATAATCAAAGCAATTGAAAACAAAAATATAATGAAATCATGCATTATCAGATATAACTTATAATCAAAGCAATTGAAAACAAAAAAAATAAAGAAACCATGCATAATTTACCTCAGTCACTAACATCTCTTTCTTTTCTTTGTTGGAATATTAATCACTTGTTTCTTAGCAATGCGTACGGATGAATTGATCCAAATTCCCTCATTATGATCGTTTCTTATATATGACTCATCCGATATAAGATCCTCAACTTCATCATTTCTATTCAACTCATTCCGTCTAATGCATGACTCATTCTCAACATCAATATCACATTGATCGACACCGCTATCATCAGTCACTTTGTTAGAGAAAAGCACTATAGACCATTTTGTACTCTTCGAGTCATTCACATAGAGCACTTGTTTAGCTTGAGATGCTAGAATAAAAGGTTCCGCAACCCCACTCTCGTACTCTTTGGTCATTCGATCGGCACAGATCCATGTTTTATCCATGGTTTTCCTACTTATTAAGGTAAACAATCAATCCAGACGAAAATACATAACTAAGGTAGTATCTTTGAATATTCTAACAATTTTAAAGTTCAATTCATTTTATCACATTTAACAGAAATTTACAACTTTGAAGTTGAAAATAGAGTTTCATATAATAACAACAATATTAGTATCCTAAATGTTTTAAACAAAAATTTCGTATACTAAATGTTTTAAACAAAAATTCCGTATCCTAAATGGTTTTCCTACTTATACGTATTTTAATCGTATCGTACCTCAATGTTAATATTTAGCTAAACTCAGTGTTAATCCTAACACAGTGTATATATAATCTTAGTGTATATTTTAATCCTAACTCAGTGTATATTTTAACACAGTGTATATATAAACACAGTGTATATTTTAATCCTAACTCAGTGTTAATATTTAGCTAAACTCATTGTATATATAAGAAAAAGAACAATATCCATCAAATGAACAAGAACAAGAACAATATCCATCAATCCTCATTATGTTCATATTGTATCTACATTGTAACTAACACAATTTATATACATTATTCTGGAACTTTTCAACAAAAAACAAGCAAGAACAAGAACACCATGAACAAACAGTAGGGCAATCAATGGAGAACACATACCTTTTTGAACGAAACCGGCGGTTGAAGACGGAGGTTGCCGGAGGACGACAGAAGGACGACGGTGAGCTGGACGGCGATGGAGTTTTATAGACGACGGTGGCAAAATTAGTGGTAGGGCAACAATGGCGATTTCACGGTCGCGTCTGATACTGAGAGGGAAAGGAAGAAATGAAAATAGTAATTGTATAATTTTAATATAATAAGACCTTAGACAGCGCTTTTGATAAAAACGCTTTCTAAGGTAGGCCTTAGAAAACACTTTTTAAAAGCGCTGTCTAAGCCCCCCCTTAGACAGCGCTTTTGGTTTTATTTTTTTTTAAAATTAAAAGACTTTAGACAATGCTTTTGAAAAAGCGCTGTCTAAGGCATACCTTAGAAAGCGCTTTCTAAAAGCGCTGTCTAAGGCCTACCTTAGAAAGCGCTTTTTCAAAAGCGCTGTCTAAAGTGGGACTTTAGACAGCGCTTTTTGATTATTTTTGAACAGTTTTCGTGTTTTGATTTTAATTTTAACCTTAGACATCGCTTTCTTTTAAAAGCGCTGTCTAAGATGCGCTTTTAAAAGTCATTTTTGGCGTAGTGAATCCGCCTTATAAGTTAGGTGATCCTCACCCGGTCATTTAGCCTAACGGATGTGAAACCTTAAGAGAGAAAAAAAATTCTTGTTATTACTAAAGTAACTTTAAAATATTGTCAAGTATGAATCATAATCACTAACAGGCTTATTTACCATGTGTATGAATAGATAACAGGCTTAATGTGATTGCGCTAGAATGAAAAAGAGCAAAAAGGGAGGATGAGTAAGTTAGGCTTAGGCATAATAACATGATTCGAAATGGTTTGTATAGGAGGGAGGCTTATGACCGCACAATTGCGGATTTGTATTCTTACGATATCCTTAGTGTGTAAGATTAGTACCTATCGATGCTATCTTAATCGAAGAAGAGTTTGTAGCCTAGAATGAGTATGAATGATGTTGTGTTTCTTGAGTCTTGAGTTTATTTTTTTGCTCGGAGTGCAAAAGTTCAAGTGTGGGGGAATTTGATCAGTGCATTTTGGTGCACATTCCTACATGATTGCACTTAGGCATTTCTTTAGTTTTATTTGTTTATTTTTATATTTTAATTTGTTTTTCTAATTTACTTTATTTTTGGCTTAATTTAATTTTCGCACTTAATTTTTAGCTTTAACAGCTTTTACAGAAATGATCATAACCGGAGTTCCAGGAATCTGATTAAGGCGTTCTGCCAGTCGATGGATAGCTAAGAGAGAGAGATACAACTTTCGTGTTGGAGTTGAAGTCAGATTCAGAGTTATATTTTCCAGAATTTCACTTGAAGCTGCTGCATTAGTTTTATTTAGTTTCAGGTCATTTAGAATTGAGTCTGGGTTATGTATTTGATCTAGTTGGGTTGTAAACGGGTTTTTTTAGGTTTTTTCTATTTAACCTAGCAGCTGCAGCTGTTCACTGATACACTTTTTACGATTTAATTTTTTACGCTGGAAGAAAGAATTATGGAGAACTCATTTCAAGGATTAATATGCTGTAATCGGTTTTCGCCGACACTTTGAGGTTCTTATATTTTCCAATTAATCTATTTCCTTTCAATTCTGATCTTGATATCTTGTTTGCTTAATTCGATTTATCTAAGGTTAGATCGATTTATTTCGATGATTGCATGTTCCTATACTTTAATCGTGTTTGCTTAATTCACGTATGATTATCGTGTTTGCTTAATTCACGATTGATATATTTCATCTGTTTGCTTAATTCGGAAATTAGGAATATTTATTATATAATATCAATTACGCTTGTTTGATTGTTATTATAATCAAAAAGGGAATAGATTCCGCTTAGGAATTGGGAATTATTTGGGTCGATGATAAGTTGGGAAATCAAAACAGCAGAGTAACCGTTTTAGCTTATTTGTTAATCACTTATTTTAATCCGTTTTTATAATTCGACCTTCAAATCAACCCCATGTTAATTGTTACTATCGTTAGTTAATAAGATCAAGAATCCTTGTGAGACGATTCAAGTCATTGTCGCTATACTACGTTTTCAAAAATTACTCGTTTTTGATCCGTGCGCGACACGCGGATCAAATGGCAACACCAAAAGCTCGACTCCATCTATGATGACGAACCCCTGGGGTTCGAAAAATATCCAGTGTCAACTAACATGAAAATGGCGGCGTAGGATCTATTGGAAGAAATAAATCTGGATCTGGGGGCAGAAAGAAGGCCAACTTACATAAATGCAAAGATGGACCCTCAGTTCAAGGTCGAATAGTTTGTTTGTTGAAAGAGTTCAAAGATTGCTTTGCATGGGACTACGACGAGATGCCTGGTTTAGATAGAAGTTTGGTCGAATTGAAGCTACCAATAATGGAGGGAAACAAGCTAGTAAAACAGACTCCAAGACGCTTCGCACCAGAAATTCTGTCAAAAATAAAAGAAGAGGTCGAAAGACTTCTAAAATGCAAATTCATCCGCACTACTAGGCGGGTGATTTCTTAGGTTTCGTGGTCCACAAAAAAAGGGATAGAAATAAATGAGAACAATGTCAAAGCCATAATGGAAGCGAAAACGCCATCAACAAAAAAGGGATTGCAGTCTCTGCTAGGGAAAATCAACTTTCTCAGAAGGTTTATCTCCAACCTTAGTGGAAAGACGCAAGCCTTCTCTCCTCTACTTCGACTAAAGAAGGAAAACTTGGAGAAAAATATTGAAGTAAGGGGAAGAGTTATATCCACCAAATTGTCCCCATCAGATTTGGAGACAATAAAATTAGGTTATGGGGATAAAGAAAATTTTGAAAGTGGGCTGATGACAGTTGAGAAACTCATGATTTCCTAGCCTTAGGGGTAGTGAAGTAGTTATCTAGAACGTGGGCTAGATAAGACATTTTAGGAAAAGTGTAATGATTAATTTGTCTTATGACCTAACAAAAGTAAAATCTTGAAAACCAGTGTAATTAATGCAGGTAACATGGTATCGAAATTAGTTCGACAACAAATGATGGTTTCTCTAAGAGACAGTCGAAACATCTTTGCTGAGGGGAAATTTGTAGACACATATTTTCGACACCATGACTTGAAAGATAAAATAATACTCTTTGACGGAAGAAGATATTTTCCAAGGAAGAGAACTGAAGAAATATATTTAAAAAGATATTTCGACAAGTTTTAGTTGACATGTTGTTTTCGACAATTCGACAGAATTGGGTGACAATTGAAGTGTTCGACATTTCGACAAAGAGAGATGATGCGTTATTTCTACAAATTTGGCTGATATGTTATGTTTTGAAAATTCGACAAGTCTGAAGGGACGCGTTGTTTCGACATTAAGGATAAATTCAAATTCAGACAGTTATTTCGTTTGGCAGAAGGACACGTGGAAGCTTTTGAGGAAAGGGGAACATGTAGAAAGCCAAGTGTTATTAGTCTGAAGATTTTTCCATTGATAGCAGTTATTTTATTTGTATATAAATAGGATAATGTTTGTTAGATTTAATGTGTGCAAAAACTTGTACAGAATTCCTGCAAAAATACTCTAAAGTACCCGTGTGAGAGAAAAAGAGTTTTTATCTGGAAAATGTACGTGTGAACAACACCATTCATTTAAGTTTTTATCAAATTCAAATTTCTTTATTTAATTCTCTCCTTTACATTTACCATCCAATTTATCTTTCGTTATTTACTTTATGCAAGTCTTTACTTTTGTCAAATTTACTTTAAAACTTTTACTTAAAATAATCTAATCAAAATCATTCTTATATGAAAGACATAACCAATCAAATCAAAGATCCAAAGACTTCTTACTCTAAGAGTTCAGAATTTCATCAAAAACTTGCACATGTGTCCTAGGATTTGTGTGGTTGGTCCTGCAAGTAAACCAATTTAGTGAGATTGGAAAACTAGAGGTTGTTCGCCAAATTCGACAGCGAACACCTACAGAGTAATTAAATTGTTGCACTTCCATAGAAATATCCTTGCCATCCCACGAGGTAATTAAATTGTTGGACTTCCAGAGGAAGATCCTTGCCACCCAACATGGTAATTAAATTGATGGATTTTCATAAGAAGATCCTTTCCACCCTGTGGGGTAACCACACTAGGGAGAGATCTCTTCCAATCTCAAGGGGCTACTCAATTAAGTCTCACATGAGGAACTCAACTAAGTCTCATCAGGAAGACTCAACTAAGTTTTGCTTGAAGGATTCAACTAAATATCATCAAGAAAACTTAACTAGGTTTCGCCCGAGGGACTCAACTTAGTCTCGTTTGGAAGACTCTACTATGTCTCGGTTGAAGGACTCAATAATTCTCGCCAGGAAGACTAAACTAAGTCTCTTTAGGAAATTTTGAGGTATACATAAAACTTCAATAAGGCTCCTCTGAAACGCCTGAAGGTGAGAAAGAAACTAAAACACTTCGGCCTTTGTGACCTCTTGTGCTTGAGGGACTATGGAGTAGTGTAATTGGAAGGGTCCGTAGCGGCATGGTAGAGGCATATGCTTTGTATGTTAGTCATTCCAAGTTGCCTGTTTTCTTATTTGAGTGCCACTCTTTTGAATTGGATGTCATTTCTTGGGATATATCGTACACCATCCATAATGCATAATCATGTGAATAACGTACATTCAGTCCACAACTATTCATAAGGATTCATGGGAATTAACTGTGCTCCTTGAATTTCAAGGAATTAAACTACCCATTATGTGAGTGGTTACTACATTATAGGAAGTCATGGATCCAATCTCAACGTGGCTATAAATACTTCAATATTACGATAGAGAAGGACGACCTTACTCCAATACAAAAATGTACATATACAAAACTTCTCACCCTTACGTGAGTTAGCTCACAACCTCACATCAAATCATATAACTTTCGACAACCCTTAATCACTAGGAGTTGTCACATTTTGAACTTTTAGATAGAACAACTAATGTGAAGTAATCTTTACACTCATAAATAGATAACATGATTTAGATGATTTAATGTCTCTTTAACAAATACAAAAACTTTATTTTCATGCTCACCAAAACTCCAACACTGAAGTTGGATCTAATTCATATTTTCTAAAATTTTCTTCAAGTCCAAAAATATTTTTTTAGGTGAAATTAAATAATAAAAAAGGTAATTTTTTTTATAAATAATTTGTATAAATAAAAATATAAATGCAAGGGTATATATAAAATTTCCACTTAAAATTAATATCCCCCATTTGTTTTCTCCTTTTATGACAAAATACATAGAGGAAAACACTAATCAAACATAAATAAAACCATCATCGACCTATATGGAAAACATCCAATCATCTAATATCCATTAGAGATTGATTCGGGTGTGGAGGTGAAAACGAAAGGGCCTACAGTATACAAATTCATCTTCTTATCTTTGAGGAACCGATAAGAATGAAGCTCAGCACCACTAGTCCCTTTGTTAAAGTCAGTGGGATAATTGCAGTTGTTCGAAGGGGATGCATCAGGGAAAGCCTTGCACTCTTTCAGCACCCGTTTTTCTGCAACGAGCTCGAGTTGAAATAATGTTGCAAGGAAATAGCCTTTTACATCGGTTGCATCACTTAAGAAAGTGAACGGTGTTGTTTCAAATCCATAATCATCAACAGCTTCACATGTTATCCTTATAACGGCTCCTATGGAAACAAGGAATCAAAAGTCTAATTAGTATAACTATTGTTATTATTTTCTTTGGGTCCGTATACACTAAGTAATAATAATCACCGGAAACTCACACGCAGAATCTTTAGTATCAGTGACAATATTTATAACGTGACACTTTTTATAATAAGATAAAAAAGAATGTAATTACCTTCGACTGGGATGAGTTTAGAGCCAGATTTGCAATAAACAAGACCTTGAATGCCAATATTGTTGGAGAAAAGTTTTTCTGTGAAATTTGGTTCCTTGGTGACCACTTGTTTTTTGGTGCCATAGTTATCCCCACTTACATAACCAGAACTACATGGGATTAACATGGATATGTTCAGAAGCATGAAAGCCAGAAAATAGATATTTGTAAAAGACATATTATTATATATCTTAAGGAACTTTGAAAACGGGTTGATTTAAAAAAAATTGAAGATGGTTAATTTATAGACATGAATGATGAATCAATGCAAGGAATTTTCTTGAAGAATGCATATATTATCTACGTACCATGATAATAATAAATATTATAGGAAGTAGGATATGACATGGATGCACGATTATTGCATGTTCTAAACAAAACAATTATTGATTTATCTCTTCAACTACATACATGGTAGCTAGCTAGGTAACATATATTTTCAATTATTCAACAAAATATTTAAGTATTGTGCACGAATAAATAGAATGTTGGAGAACGTTTCTTTTTCTTTTATTTCTCTTCATTTGTTATTTTAAGTATTATTGTTTTATTCTTATTTTTAAATTTATAACAATGTTGCTAGTATATGGAAACTGGAAAGCAAATGATATGTCAATGAAATATGTGTTTCAATGAATGAATTAGTTACTTGCATTTTTAGTTGAATAATACTAAACTCATGAAGACAACCAACTTCCTCTCCGCTCTGAGTTTATCATCTACTTGCATTTTTAGTTGAATAATACTAAACTCATGAAGACAACCAACTTCCTTTCCGCTCTGAGTTTATCATCTAGCAACACCAAGTTTATTTAGTTTTTGGTCCATTTCATATTCTTCTAGCTCACTATGCCAAACAAGACCTTAGACAGCGTTTTTTTTAGCCTTAAACAGCGCTTTAAAGCGCTGTCTAAACCTCCGCTGCTAAAGGTTTAGACAGCGCTTTTTTAAATCTTAAAAGCGCTGTCTAAGAGCTGTCTAAGATACCCTTAGACAGCGCTTTTAGGAATACCTTAGACAGTGCTTTTGAAAAAGCGCTTTCTAAGCCCCTATACCTTAGACAACGCTTTTGGTGAAAACACTGTCTAATCCCCTCCTATTTTAATTTTTTTAGATATACCTTAGACAACGCTTCTCAAAAGCGCTGTCTAAGCCCCCCTTAGACAGTGCTTTTGCCAAAAGCGCTTTCTAAGCCCCCCATTAGACAGCGTTTTTGCCAAAAGCGCTGTCTAAGGTATACGAAATTTTTTGCAGCTTTTGTTTTAAACCACATTTTTTCCAAGTTTATAAACCAGAATTTTTACCTGTTTTCAACCAAATTTTGACAGACAAATATCACATTTTATATATGCCATTTCAAACCATTTTGGCCTTTTTTCTACCAATTTTTGGCTAACAAATATATATATACCAATTCAAACCAATTTTGCCTTAAATGTATCAAAATATATACAAATTTACAAGTCATTACATATACTACAAATGTACAATATAATTACACAAATTTATGTACAAATTTACAAGTCATGTACAATATACTACAAATTTACAAGTCATTACATAAAACATTGAGCTCTATGATGAATTGACACCATTCCTCTTTGATTTCGTCCACTTGATCCTTTGTATAAAATGCACACTTGAATTCATCAAAGTACTACATAATAATATAACATAGTTTGATTTAATTTCAACTATTTAATTATATGAGATATGTGTAAATATAAAAATAACTCATAAGTTAGAAATACATACATCGGTGGGAATCTCTAATCGGCCCAAAACAAGAGTATCTCGCATAAACCTCAACATGAAATACCCGCAATCTATTTGATTACGTTGTTGAGGACACTACATATGAAAAAAAAGGATAAATCCTAAGTTTTATCAAGTGTCATCACTAATATAATAAAAAATGTGATAATTAAAAATATACCGCCACTCGAATCCATGTAATGGAGTTGGCGCCCCTCTTTGAGGTTTGGATATCTTGTTGGGCTCGAAAAGCTTCTAGGATGCTAATAAAATAAAAATGAAGTAATTAGAACAATTCACATAAACTAAGAAATACACACAAATTTTTTTTGAACATTCTCACTTACGTGTCAATTATGACCTTCATATCCGGGTATGTTGTCCAATCATTTCCTAATGAGTCAAGATAATAAACGATTTCTCGGATAGGATTGATTGCGAGCAACAACCAATGTCCACTGTAATGATTAAGCAAATGTTAGATGTCAACTTGGAAAAAAATTATAATAGATGAATTTAGAATGAAATTCTAACCTGGTATTAAACGGTATAAAGAACAACTTCTCCGCATCTTTGTTGGCCATGAGGATCCGAAGAACGTACTCCATCACGGTACCGGTCTACTTAAGATTGAACTTAAGTTGACGGTCGCGGGTGCTAAGAATCCAAATGACACGTCCAAACCATTGGGGCGCATCAATTTGTCATACAAAAACCTAATATAAAAACATCATTAACATTAGACACCTCTTTTGAAACATAAAGTAAATAAGTTGTTCAATTAATATAACAAAGTAGACCAGATTTACCTAATATATGTATTGACAACAGTGACGCCGATTTCTTCACGACCAAAAACTTGCATGAAGTCTTCATTACCAATCATTTAGTCGTAATCAAAGCCGAAAATACCTACCTCCATATGTACAAGCCGAACACCTCCGGTCGGTATATCGGTCATCTCTAGAAATGTCTTGAGGCACGACCTATACTTGGTGGTAGGTTTTTTCCTAGCTACGGTCTTCTTAACACCAACACTTTTTACCCGTGCGGAGGCGTTGCTAACCTCCTTTTTTTGTTGTGCGGAGGCGTTGCTAACCTCATTTTATTGAAGCTACATGTCATATAAATAGTTAGATCAAATTAAGAATGTAACAACTTCCATGAATATATGTCATATAATTGTATATTACCTCTTTTCTTGAAACCACAGACTCGGTATGCCGCAAAATAGCATTATCTTTTGATTTGGATTTTGTGGGAGTCTATTTAACATAACCAAGGAAAATATGTACGTAAAATGTGCGTAAAAACTTTGAATATACACATTAAAGTTAACATAGGTTTTAGGCATACCTCATATCCTACACATATGAGATTTGTCGGCCATGCAACAAACGAACCTACTGCTTCGTCCACCGTTGTTGCATCCGAATCATCGTTAGGATATGGTAATGATGCATTCGGCTCAACTGCAATATCAACCGATACTTTCAAACATCCAGCAGGGAACTCTCTAGTGTGGAGTAATACTCCGCTAACGTTATGCACTTTTCCCTTGCCAACCATCCGATAGTATGGTGACGACAAATATAGCTGACAATGAGAAATGCCCTAAAACCAATAATAACAAGAAATTGTTAATGTGTATATATGTCAAATACATAATTTAAGTAAATAGTTCAATTTAAGACAATTATATGTAATTACCTCTGGAATGTTCGGCTGAAAGGTACAGTTGATACTGTCTTTGTACGAACCATCTTTGAAACATGCTGAGGCGCTAGCCTCTCTTTCTCTCCTGAATGCATCAAGCTCAGCTTGCATGGCTTCCAATTTTGCATGAAGCTCCCGATTACTAGGAGCCTTTCCTTTTTTAACACTCAGGGAGGTCGGAGTGACTCCAAATCCCTTACCCTTCACCCTACCAGAATACTCAGGGACATCTAATGCCCGACTAAGTATGCTCCTAGTATCATCGGGAGATAAAGACTGAGATAGAGCCTCCTGAAAAATCAGATGAATACCGTATACTTGTCAAATATTTGTGTATAAAAATGTTATTCAATTAATGAAAAAATGTTATACTTACACATTTCTGGTATACGTGTAAAACATCTTCTTGAGGAACTCCAGATTTTCCCACACAGGCTTCCTTCCACAAAACATGTGCAGGAAGAGATGTTTCTGAACTTTTCTCCTTCTGCAGCTACACATTAAGTCATACAATTTGATCAGATAAAACTAATATATGATGAACAAATTTGTTATCGCAATTTATAAATACTTACCATGGATTGTTCTAAGCGTCCATATCCGACATGTCCTTTTCGGTACGGATATGCGGGACTTGATGCTCTTTCCCGATTTGTGGCACTTATTCTTTTAAAAACCGTGTCTTGTCGTTTGGATTTGAAAGCTTCCCATTCTTCAGCTGATATCAAACTTTCATATTTTTTAGGAAGCTCCGCATCCACATAATTACCATCCGCATCCCTAAGGAACTTGGATGATAAAAATGTTCGAAACCCTCTTAAAAGCTTTCCGGCCAATTTCATACAAAAACCTCTTCTTTCTTCTTCGATGTTAAAACATCGCTAAGAAAAACATACAGATTGATAGTTAGTACCGGTAATTTAAAAAACATAATTGATACCTGTAACACGGTGGGAGAACTGACTTTAGTTAAATGTTGCGGATAGCAAGAGTCGCCACCGACTTTTATTTTATCCAAAGGAAAGGGTATAAAAGAACAGGAAAGACCTTAAAAGATTTTTGGGTCCGGGGGGTAGGTTATGTAAAGGGAAGGTGTTAGCACCCTTTACATCCATGGTTATCCATGGGCTCTTAGTTACTTAGCTCACTTTGAATTGTTTTTGAAAATGTGAAGTGTGTGAATAGAAATTTTCATAAGAGTTTAATAATGATCCATGTACGGATGCGTAAAAAACTTGTGTTTGAAAATTGTTTAAAATTGTGAAATATTTGAAATTTGTTTTGAAATAGTGAGCAAGTAACTATGAGGAACCTACCCTAAAGTTTAAGTCTTTCTGTTCTTTATCCTTTAAATGGTAAGACTATCCCTATTATTAAGGAATAAGTAGTCATTACCTTGGATGTATGGGACAAGTGAGGGTTATTTGTTTAATGAAGGCAACTGTGGGGTGTATTAAGTAATTTTTGGAGGGACTGTCATCATTATTCGAAAGGGACAAGATCATTACGAAGGCAACCATTAAGGGACTTGATCTTTGATTGTTAAGGGACTAGATGACTTTTCTTTTAAGGGACTTTTGCTTTATACACCCCACTTGACCTTGTGATTAGGCAACAATGAGAGGTAACCCTAGAAAGTGAGATGGCGATCAAAGATCGACTTACGTGTGTGAGTGTTCAATTTTATTTATCTTATAATTTAAATGATCTAAATTAAATTTTAAATATAATACATGTTTACACTCCCTATTTTTACTAACCATAACATAAAATTAAATAATTTAAATATTACAAAAAAATTACACCAAGGAGCAATTACAATAATAATAATAAGCAATTAAAAATAAATAGCAAAAATAAATAAATAAGCAAAATATAAATAATAAATAAATAAGCAATAATAATTATAATAGGGGTTAGTAATAAAAATTAAATATAAATAAGATTAGTGAAATAATAATAATAAGCATAATTTAAAAAATAAATGGATTAGTAATAAACATGATTAGTAATAATAATAATAAACAAAATTTTAATGGTTAATAATAAAAAAATAAGAACAATTATGTTAATTAATCATAAAAATTTAAAATTATAAACAAATTAAATAAATTATGAGAAATTATTAAATTTGCAATTTTAGAAATTATTTACATATATAATTAATTATAAACAACAAATTAAACATTTTAATCTCTACACATCTTTATATACAAAATTTTAAGTTTATAAATAATTTATGTATTTATTAAATCAAGTATCTTAATAATAATATAAAAGAAGAAAAGAAAATTAGGGTTTAATTATATAATTAGGGTTTTGAAAAAAATAAGGTTTAATGTATATTCAAAAAATATTAAGACTTAATTTACAATAATAATTTATTTAACTAAATAATACATATATACATTTTATAATTTAAATACATAATAATAAAAACTAATTTTTGAATTTAGAAAATAAATTTTCAGAATTTAGAAAACATAATATATATATTTTATAATTTAGAAATCATTTTAATATAATATAGAAAATAATAAGAAAATATAACAAAAGAAAAAGAAATAAGAAACCAAAAAAAAACAGGACCTGGGATTTGAACCCAGGTCCTTTACCTGGATGATGAGGAGGATTACCAACTGAGCTGCGCGCTGATGGTGCAAGAAGAATGAGCTCTAAGTTGTTTTGTTCTTTAAACCTGAAAAATCAGAAAAATAATGAAAAAGCAAAAGGCCTGGGGGAGGATCGAACCCAGGACCTCTCATACAAGCACACAAGTACATGACCAATCCTGCTGGGTGAGCGCATCTGTTTACAATCTCACTACAAATCATAATATATTAATAATGCTAATTATATATAAAACCAAGAAAAAGGATGAAGTCAGGATTCAAACCCCTGACCATAGGCAATATATGCGCACACCACACCACTGGGCCAATCAACCTGTTGTGAAATAAAACCATAACTAATTCATAAAATATTATATGTAATATTCAAATTCTGGAAACGCGCCAAAACATCTTCATCTTCAACCTCAAATTCGTAGGATTTCCTGCGAATTTTCCTGGGAAAATTCCTACGAATTTTCATGCACTTTAAACCTGCGAATCATATACATCATCATACGAGTAAAATTTCATCAAATTGAACCTGCAAACATGATCTATGCAAAGATTACAGTCCAAATATGAGTTCATTATCCATTTATATTAGGTATTCCATGAATCCCCAATTTTGAAGCTCTAACCCTAACAATGGCGTCTTAAGCTTTTGGCTCTAAATCTTCAATCAAATGGTCCAGAAAGTATCCCTAGGTCTTAACTAACACAAATCACACAACAAAATCAATTGATATTGGTTAGATATATGAAATCGAAAAACACAATATTGAAGAACAAAATTGATTCGGCTAGCATGATATGGCATGGTTTTGATGCAATGGATGATTGGTTTTGCTTCAAGAAGGTCCAAGGAACATTGCTATGTCTTTAGATTACCTTCAAAGGTCCTGAATAATGGAACCCGAATTTGAGTTTTGTATGGATTTTTTGGTTTGCAAACTTACTCTTGAGGCTGTCAAAATTCGTGGCTTGGGTTAGGGTTGTGTTATGTACTTATAGGACAATGAATTTAGGTTAAAAAATCAAGTCATTGTGTGGAAAATTTGATATGAAAAGATTCAAAATGATCATGCCTTAAAAATCAAATATTCTTGTATGAACACTTGCTATTTTTGGCTAATCCTCATGATTTCTTTTCACTTCAATTCTAATCAAATTTATGATTTTCTAGAAGCTTGATCCAATTCAAATCTTACATTTTCATATTTTATTTTTATTTAAAATGATTTTTAATGAATTAAATCAAAATAAATAAAAATAAAATAATAAAAAAATCTGATTTTTATTGACTTGGGTCGTGCATGAAGTTATTGTATGGATTGGGTCATCATTTGGCAAGCCCATTTGGAAGAAATTGGTTTTAGACCTCCATTTTCATCATAAACCAACCCAAAATTTCCCAACTTTGCAAGGGCACATATCCTTCAATTTTAATGCTATGAGGGTGTTCTTGGACATTTTGGAAAGCTTAAAGAGTCCTCTAAACAACCCCACTGGTTTCATGTCCATATCATTTACCAATATCAAGTTATGCCCTTTTGAAGTTGTTGACTTTTTGTTGACTTTCAAAAGGACCTATAATGTCTTAGCTCATACCTTCCAAATGAAGCATTTTTGGGCTTGGCTTGTGAGACACAAAGTTGTATAGAATTCAATTTCCTTCAAAATGAGCTTTGAGTGGAGACTTGGTGATGAAGCATGTGAAAGTTATGGCTGGTCAAAGTTCAGTTGACTTTTACTAAGGAAACCCTAATTTAGAAACTCCTGATTCTTGATGATCTGGAATCTCCTTGATGAATCATGATCAACCCTTGATCAAATGATGAATTTTAATTCATATACTTGATGTTGGCAAAAAATCATGAAGTTTGACTTTGGTTTGACCACAGTTGACCTCAGTTTGACTTTTTAACTGCTTTGACTGATTTTGACTTATCTGATCATCTGACTGAGCAAACTTTTGAGAAAAGTCTTGAAACTTGTCATGGGGGTTCTTACACACATATAAGATGTTATGAAGCTCACTTGAAGTCTTGGAAATTCATTTAGCCTGATTAAAGTCAAAAACCCTAGTTTTGGATGCACTGCTTAGGAGGTGCATTGTCTGAGGGAATTGTCAACTCTTCTGACCAATTGTGAACTTTGTGAACCTTGTGAACCATCATAAGATGTCTTGTGAACCTTGTGAACCTCATGGGATGTCTTGTGAACCTTGTGAACCTCATAAAGTGACTTGTAGACTTTATGAACCTCATGAAAGGTTTGGTAAGCATTGTGAATCTTGTGAACCTTGTGAACCTTCTTAGCACACAAAGTCTTGTATTGTGAGGGCAAATTTTGGGGTGCAACAGCTGCCCCTGTTCAATTTTCTGAAACCTGAGGGGTTAGATTGATATGTTTGCCAGTCGTGACCTGGAAGGTTGAAGGGGATTGAACACAAAAACCCAAAAATTTGCACTCACTAGTGCATAGAGTGATACAGATGGCTAGTTGAATATGCTTGAGTGGGCTTAGAGATGCCACTTGGAGAAAAGTTTTTCAGATACATTTCTTGGAGGATAAAGCAGTCCAAAATATGAAGGTATAATGATAGCTTTCAGGAGGATAAAGCAGTCCTGAGACAATAATAAGCTTTCAGGAGGATAAAGCAGTCCTGAGATATTGATAATAGCTATCAGGAGGATGAAGCAACCCTGAGGTAATAATATGATTTCAGGAGGATAAAGCAATCCTGAGGTATAAGAAGCTGTCAGGAGGATAAAGCAGTCCTGAGGTACAAGAAGCTGTCAGGAGGATAAAGCAGTCCTGAGGTACAAGAAGCTGTCAGGAGGATAAAGCAGTCCCGAGGTAATAATAACCTTTCAGGAGGATGAAGCAATCCTGAGGTAGTTATGAGCTATCAGGAGGATGAAGCAGCCCTGAGGTAATAATATGATTTCAGGAGGGTAAAGCAATCCTGAGGTACAAGAAGCTGTCAGGAGGATAAAGCAGTCCCGAGGTAATAATAAGCTTTCAGGAGGATGAAGCAATCCTGAGGTAGTGATGAGCTATCAGGAGGATGAAGCAACCCTGAGGTAATAATATGATTTCAGGAGGGTAAAGCAGTCCTGAGAAATTGATAATATGCTTTCAGGAGGATGAAGCAATCCTGAGGTAATAATAAGCTTTCAGGAGGATAAAGCAATCCTGAGGTAATGATGATAGCTATCAGGAGGATGAAGCAGTCCTGAGGTAATAATATGATTTCAGGAAGATAAAGCAGTCCTGAGAAATTGATAATATGCTTTCAGGAGGATGAAGCAATCCTGAGGTAATAATATGATTTCAGGAGGATAAAGCAATCCTGAGGTACAAGAAGCTGTCAGGAGGATAAAGCAGTCCTGAGGTAATAATAAGCTTTCAGGAGGATAAAGAAATCCTGATGGATGATATGCTTTCAGGAGGATAAAGCAGTCCTGATGAGATAATAAGCTTTCAGGAGGATAAAGCAGTCCTGATGTAGTGATGTGCTTTCAGGAGGATAAAGCAATCCTGAGGTAATAATATGATTTCAGGAGGATAAAGCAGTCCTGAAGAAGTAGGAACCTTTGGGAAGATAAATAACATCCCAAAATAATATGCTTTCAGGAGGATAAAGCAGTCCTGAGGGATTGATAGCTTTCAGGAGGATAAAGCAATCCTGAGGGATGATATGCTTTCAGGAGGATAAAGCAGTCCTGAGGTAGTAATATGCTTTCAGGAGGATAAAGCAGTCCTGAGGTAGGGGTGATAGCTTTCAGGAAGGTAAACAACGTCCTGAGGAAGTGATAACCTTTGGGAAGATAAACAACGGCCCAAAATAATATGCTTTCAGGGGGATAAAGCAGTCCTGATGTAGTAATAATGATAGCTTTCAGGAGGATAAAGCAGTCCTGAAGTAATAAGAAGCTTTCAGGAGGATAAAGTAGTCCTGAAGTATGAGAAGCTTTCAGGAGGATAAAGCAATCCTGAGGAATGATACCTTTTCAGGAGGATAAAGCAGTCCTGGTAGTCACAAGTTGTTGATGAAGTTAGTCTGCTGGAGAATTAACCTGAAAACAAGGTAGCATTCTATATGGTAGCATTAGTTTATGCATTATGTATGCATGTATAGTATGATGAACTTAAATAATGTATTATGTATCTATGGATATGTATGTTATGGTATGCCATAAATAATGTAAATGATATATGTATGATATGATGCTGCCTGAAGCGTCTGGATATCTTCATATAACGACTGCTGGCCAGGGAAAATAAATCCCAGTTTGTTGCTGAAGAATATGAGGAACTCGTTCCCGTCTTGTTTGATAATAAGGCATATATAACCTCCCGTATGCTGGGGATAGCAAGGTATATATAACTTCCGTCTGCTGGGGATAGCAAGGTATATATAACCTTCCGTCTGCTGGGGATAGTAAGGTATACATAACCTTTCGTCTTTGTTCGTCGTACCCTTATTGGAAAGTAAATTCCGAATATCCGTATGAGGATAAAAGAGATGGATATAAATTCCAGGGGAGATGTGACTTTATGAAGATGGACTTGCCCTACTGGGGGTTTGTAGCTGTTTTGTTGAGATAAACCGGCGAAGCTTCGTTGAAATCCTTCCCTCGTTCGTCCTTAAATACTACTACTGCATTTTTATGCATTTCTGGTAAACATCAATCATACTCAAAGGCATATATACATTCAGGCACAACCAATGGATGATCCGCTTATGTAAATAGGGTAAAAGTAAATCTGGATTCAGAGGGAAAAGTAAAGCTGAATTTGAAAACAAAATCGTTTCAACTTCGAGAGTGTATAACCAATTGGATTTAGAGCTCCTGAAATTTTTAACTTTCCTGAATACCCTCCCAGAAATTCTCATAGCTGGATCTGAAGACATGATACTGACACCATCTGATACTACTGGCGTAGACCATTAATTCCCACAATGACTTCTGCTGATAACTCCAAATCAAGGTAATATAACGAGAGGAATGTATCTTCAAATTGTAATGGACCATATACGCTCCGGCTACTAGATTTGAAAAGAAAGCATTGCCCCTTGGTTGAGGATGAATTGTCCCAAAATGGAAGTATCTGAATGTAGTTACCTCAAGAGAAATAAGCAGAATGCCCCACAATAATATGCCCCTGACATCATGAACTTCGTAATGTTACCCTTGGTAATTCAAATACATGAGGAAAGCTGCCCCTGGCTATTAAGCATTGTTAAATCTGGACCTGATTGCCCCGAATGAATTGAACAGTAACTTGGTATGCCCCCTTGATTGGGAAACAGTGACTATGCCCCTGGCATTATGAACTCTGTAATGTTACCCTTGGTAATTTAGATAGATGAGGAGATTTTCCCCTGGCTACTTAAACATAATTGAATTCTGTCCTGATTGCCCCAAATGAGTTAGGAAGTATCATGACCTGCCCCCTTGATTGGGAGATAATGACTATGCCCCTTTGTATACATGGACTTTGATCTAGGAAGCAACTTTGTTTATCGGAAGGACTTTGGTTTATTGAACATTCATCCTTTAAGTTTCTCTATTTATCAAACACTCAGGTATATGCCAACAAATATATTCAAAAATGCAATGCTTATGTCTGTCTTGAAGTTTTGAAAAAGTGTTATTTTAGAAAAACAATTTTTTGTGAAAACTGTGATATTAACTCAAGTTTTATAATAAGCCCTAAAGGAGTCAGGATACCTTTTTGTAACAGTACGCTTTCAAACTAACCATGCTTCAGTTAGGACTTTTAAAGGGTTGTAACGTGGCCTGGTTCATGGTTTAAGAAACAAAAGATAAAGGCTCAAATTTATTTGTACCCAACCCATTCTCCATGATGTTCTTCAGTCCTATACTCAGTTAACTTATGCATTGAGGCTCAAATGAGTTTGGAATTGTAACACTGACATTTGTGATGGTTCAGAAACCCAAAATTTATTTGAACATTCAGTCATCTTTCTTTGTTGAGGATTCATAGTGACCTCTTTTTTTTTCTTTTGACTTTATTATCCCTTCTTTTTGCCTGAACTGCTTATTTCAAGGTTACAGTCAGCGAGATGTCTTAATATTTTACTAAGTCTCCTTCATAGGTTTTGACTTAGTGGGTTTTTCTTCTGTTGGATATTGACTGTCAGGTTTAATGATTACAGAGAACCATCATTAGTTGTGTACAACACAGATAATTGGCATATTTGAGTTAACCGAGTAACTACCCTGCCCCGGGTTATGGATAAGGGTTTTAATTTGTGCGAGAATAAAAACTCCTACTTCATAGGCTCAAAAGGGTTGACTAGGGATTAACTTCCTTATATCTCCACTATTTAGGAATTGAAACAATGCCTGTACATCGTCAGCATAGTCTGTTCAAAAGCATACTGCATAAGATTATGGTATTGTTTTCGTCATCCTCCCTCTACAGGCTTATAGCTTTATCAGGAGTAAAATATCACAAGATAGAAATATGAAACATACTTCAATTTATAGAGGAACGAATGGATTAATTCAAGACAAACATATGCAATGCATTAATGAAAACAAAAGTTTAACATAATAGTAAGTGTTCAAACAAATAAAAGAAATTACAAATGAAAATTCAAATGTTGTCCCATCCAGTTGGCTGAATGTCCTCAATTGCAATCTGTGAACTTTGAGGAGCAGTATACTTCACCATGAAATCAAATTTGCCACTTGGATGTCCCAAGGTGCCCCATATCTCAACAGGAACAGGTAGGCTTCCTTTCTTGCTACCTTGGGCAACTTGTTTTGCAGCTTCGGTGTTTGATGGGTGATAGTAGAATTCAACTTGACCTTCTGGAGTAACCTCTAGGATTCCTTCGTCAATCAGGTCTTGGATCTTTTTCTTCAATGTCCAACAACTATTAGTATCATGTCCAGGACAGTTGGAGTGATACCCACACCTTGCCTTGGGATTATAGCGAGGAGAGGAAGTTTTAGGATTTTGAGGAGAATTTTTCAAAGAAATTAGTTTCATCTCCAACAAGCATTGTAGAACTTGTGACATTGGAGTGCTGAACTTGATAAACTGCCTTCTATATTTCTTGGGTTGATGTGGATTAACCTTATCAGGTCTTTCTTATTCAACTGAAGAATAATCAATGGCAACCTGTTTCTTACCTTCTTTTATCCTCATCTTCCTTTCAACCAAATCAGCTTGTTTTGACGGAGGTTGACTGACAATTAGATCCCTGACTCTATCACTTTGAAGTTTGTGGACAAAGGTTCTTAGCTCTTCTTGCCCCTGAGCTAAACTTTGGATAAGGGCCACCTGGCCATTCATCTGGATCCTCATTTCTGTTATCTCAGCTTGCAATTGTTCCAACTGACCATCCTTGTTGTCCTCAGGACTCTTCTTCTTAGCCAGCAGTGTCTTCAATTCATCCTGCCCCTTGGTCAGGTTCAGGATCAGCTCTTGGAACTGTGCATTTTGTGCCTGGAGATCCTTAACTGTTTGTTCAAGAGCCATTGCTGAAATAAACAGCGAGAAGATGAGAAACCTGTGCACAATTATAAACCTGTGATGTGATGAAATGATATGTGAATGCATATGCAATGTTTTCAAGGACCGCAGGATTTAAATTTGCTTAGACAAACAAGAAGATAAACTTTTTATTAGTAATAAATTTGTTTTGCCTCTTGGGCATACATAAATGAAATGAAATAAATACAAAAGATGGGGTTTTAAGTCTCCCATGGACGTTTCCTCTTTGTGTTGAGGTATGAGTTGAGATTCCGCTCCTCGTGAAGTTGCTTTGTTAGTTCCAGGATTCTTTCTTGGCTTGTTTTGTAATGAGCCTCGAAAGTGTCCCTTTGCTCCTTCAATTGGATCTAGGATCTCTGCAAGTCTTCCATGTCAGTAGGCATGTCTGGGTGAAGGATGGTATAAGCAGTATCTCCTTCAGCAACAGGTTCCATGGTAATTGGCAGGATAGCAGGATATGGCATCATGAGAGTCTGAGCACGAGATCGCACCCATCTGAGATAAGCTTCCATAGGAATAGTGTACTTAGGCTCCAGTGTCTTGCTGTCAATCCTGTTTACTTTTCCCTAGGCTCGTATGAATCTCTGACGGTAACCTTGAAGATCATTGTTGTAATCAAACACGATGCCCTGAATCAACATGTCATGAGGACCATCACTCCGAGCGTAACCAAATTGTCGTAAAGCTAGAGAGGGGTTGTAGGTAATGCCTCCTCTTATACCTAGAAGTGGCACATTAGGAAACTCCCCACAACGGTCAATGATGGTGACATTCTCCATAGATCTGGAGCACCAATGGATATCTGAGTGAGAAAGTGACATGATCCTCTTGGACCATCTGAACCCTTGCTCATTCTTCATTACTAAGCGAGGAAGGTGAGAAATAAACCACCTAGAAAGCAAAGGTATGTAGCACATCAAAGTTCCTCTTGCCCTTGTAGTACGGGTGTGAAGAGAATGCAGGATGTCTCCAAGTAAGGTAGGCACTGGATTGTGACTCAGGAATATGTTGATGGCATGAATGTCTATGAACTGATCTGGATTGGGGAACGATACTAAGCCATAAATCAGCAAGGCTAAAATCTCCTCAAAAGCATCATGACTCATAGCCTTCAAGAACATTTGAGCCTTCTCTATCAACACTTTAGCTAGAACACCCTTGACTCCACTTCTCGTTTCTAGAACAATGTCAGACTTCTTAAGATGTAGAGCTGCAGCAATAACCTCTGGTTTAAGTTCCTTCTCTAAGCCTGTGAAGGGTCTTTGATCAAGAACAGGTATACCCAGAAGTTTAGAGAACTCCTCCATGGTTGGAACCAGCTGATAGTCAGGGAATGTAAAGCAGTGGTGCTTAGGGTCAAAGAACTGAAACAACACACTCATCATGTCTTCATTGAACCCTGAAGTGACTAAATCCAATAGGTGACCATGTCTCTTGATGAACTGGGAATGATCAGACACTTGAGAAACCAACTCTTTAAGCTTGGCAGGTAGGCCCACAAAGTTGATCCTAATGGTGTTTCTACGAGCAGAAGCCATGACCTGCAACAAAGAAACAAAGATAAATCATTTGGTCCTTGAAATGGTTAGTGAAAATGCTATGCTTATGATGCATGATGATGTCATGATGTTATGTTCAATCACAAACATGTGGCACACACAAACAAGTCACACCATAGCCCTAGGTTTAAAGGCTTGCATGAGGTTTAAGGTAAGTACCCTCCCCTGAAGTTAGATGGTTCATCCTGTCCTACAAAAGTAACCAGGTTCTAAGGGATCTCAATATCATTGATCCTTCACAAGGGTGGTTGTTCAGTAGGAAACTTACTTGCCAACCAAAACCCTCCAAGTTTAGGATCTCAATGAGCGTAGTATCGAGTATCAACCAACTTCAGTCTTCATCAAAGCCGGCTATCTCACTACTTTCTAAAGGCCAAGATGGGATAACTAGGGTTCTAAAAGTTAGTTAGTGCATTGACAACATATGGCAGCCTCATATTATCCCCAACTTGACTTAAGGAACATAAGCACCAACCAAGAAGTCACACTAACTATGGCCACCAGATCAACCATATCGGTATACGCCGTACAGTTTCCTTGGTCTATTGCCATTTACCTAAGGTACACTAGATCCGGGTTAGGATCTTTCACACATAAGAGCACCCAACAGATAAGTATAAAGCAAACAAGGCAAACAATTTTAAAGTGATCTAATTCCTAAGGGTACCCCTCTTTTATTAAATCCCCAGCAGAGTCGCCAGTTCTGTAACACGGTGGGAGAACTGACTTTAGTTAAATGTTGCGGATAGCAAGAGTCGCCACCGACTTTTATTTTATCCAAAGGAAAGGGTATAAAAGAACAGGAAAGACCTTAAAAGATTTTTGGGTCCGGGGGGTAGGTTATGTAAAGGGAAGGTGTTAGCACCCTTTACATCCATGGTTATCCATGGGCTCTTAGTTACTTAGCTCACTTTGAATTGTTTTTGAAAATGTGAAGTGTGTGAATAGAAATTTTCATAAGAGTTTAATAATGATCCATGTACGGATGCGTAAAAAACTTGTGTTTGAAAATTGTTTAAAATTGTGAAATATTTGAAATTTGTTTTGAAATAGTGAGCAAGTAACTATGAGGAACCTACCCTAAAGTTTAAGTCTTTCTGTTCTTTATCCTTTAAATGGTAAGACTATCCCTATTATTAAGGAATAAGTAGTCATTACCTTGGATGTATGGGACAAGTGAGGGTTATTTGTTTAATGAAGGCAACTGTGGGGTGTATTAAGCAATTTTTGGAGGGACTGTCATCATTATTCGAAAGGGACAAGATCATTACGAAGGCAACCATTAAGGGACTTGATCTTTGATTGTTAAGGGACTAGATGACTTTTCTTTTAAGGGACTTTTGCTTTATACACCCCACTTGACCTTGTGATTAGGCAACAATGAGAGGTAACCCTAGAAAGTGAGATGGCGATCAAAGATCGACTTACGTGTGTGAGTGTTCAATTTTATTTATCTTATAATTTAAATGATCTAAATTAAATTTTAAATATAATACATGTTTACACTCCCTATTTTTACTAACCATAGCATAAAATTAAATAATTTAAATATTACAAAAAAATTACACCAAGGAGCAATTACAATAATAATAATAAGCAATTAAAAATAAATAGCAAAAATAAATAAATAAGCAAAATATAAATAATAAATAAATAAGCAATAATAATTATAATAGGGGTTAGTAATAAAAATTAAATATAAATAAGGTTAGTGAAATAATAATAATAATAATAAGCATAATTTAAAAAATAAATGGATTAGTAATAAACATGATTAGTAATAATAATAATAAACAAAATTTTAATGGTTAATAATAAAAAAATAAGAACAATTATGTTAATTAATCATAAAAATTTAAAATTATAAACAAATTAAATAAATTATGAGAAATTATTAAATTTGCAATTTTAGAAATTATTTATATATATAATTAATTATAAACAACAAATTAAACATTTTAATCTCTACACATCTTTATATACAAAATTTTAAGTTTATAAATAATTTATGTATTTATTAAATCAAGTATCTTAATAATAATATAAAAGAAGAAAAGAAAATTAGGGTTTAATTATATAATTAGGGTTTTGAAAAAAATAAGGTTTAATGTATATTCAAAAAATATTAAGACTTAATTTACAATAATAATTTATTTAACTAAATAATACATATATACATTTTATAATTTAAATACATAATAATAAAAACTAATTTTTGAATTTAGAAAATAAATTTTCAGAATTTAGAAAACATAATATATATATTTTAAAATTTAGAAATCATTTTAATATAATATAGAAAATAATAAGAAAATATAACAAAAGAAAAAGAAATAAGAAACCAAAAAAAAAACAGGACCTGGGATTTGAACCCAGGTCCTTTACCTGGATGATGAGAAGGATTACCAACTGAGCTGCGCGCTGATGGTGCAAGAAGAATGAGCTCTAAGTTGTTTTGTTCTTTAAATCTGAAAAATCAGAAAAATAATGAAAAAGCAAAAGGCCTAGGGGAGGATCGAACCCAGGACCTCTCATACAAGCACACAAGTACATGACCAATCCTGCTGGGTGAGCGCATCTGTTTACAATCTCACTACAAATCATAATATATTAATAATGCTAATTATATATAAAACCAAGAAAAAGGATGAAGTCAGGATTCGAACCCCTGACCATAGGCAATATATGCGCACACCACACCACTGGGCCAATCAACCTGTTGTGAAATAAAACCATAACTAATTCATAAAATATTATATGTAATATTCAAATTCTGGAAACGCGCCAAAACATCTTCATCTTCAACCTCAAATTCGTAGGATTTCCTGCGAATTTTCCTGGGAAAATTCCTACGAATTTTCATGCACTTTAAACCTGCGAATCATATACATCATCATACGAGTAAAATTTCATCAAATTGAACCTGCAAACATGATCTATGCAAAGATTACAGTCCAAATATGAGTTCATTATCCATTTATATTAGGTATTCCATGAATCCCCAATTTTGAAGCTCTAACCCTAACAATGGCGTCTTAAGCTTTTGGCTCTAAATCTTCAATCAAATGGTCCAGAAAGTATCCCTAGGTCTTAACTAACACAAATCACACAACAAAATCAATTGATATTGGTTAGATATATGAAATCGAAAAACACAATATTGAAGAACAAAATTGATTCGGCTAGCATGATATGGCATGGTTTTGATGCAATGGATGATTGGTTTTGCTTCAAGAAGGTCCAAGGAACATTGCTATGTCTTTAGATTACCTTCAAAGGTCCTGAATAATGGAACCCGAATTTGAGTTTTGTATAGATTTTTTGGTTTGCAAACTTACTCTTGAGGCTGTCAAAATTCGTGGCTTGGGTTAGGGTTGTGTTATGTACTTATAGGACAATGAATTTAGGTTAAAAAATCAAGTCATTGTGTGGAAAATTTGATATGAAAAGATTCAAAATGATCATGCCTTAAAAATCAAATATTCTTGTATGAACACTTGCTATTTTTGGCTAATCCTCATGATTTCTTTTCACTTCAATTCTAATCAAATTTATGATTTTCTAGAAGCTTGATCCAATTCAAATCTTACATTTTCATATTTTATTTTTATTTAAAATGATTTTTAATGAATTAAATCAAAATAAATCAAAATAAAATAATAAAAAAATATGATTTTTATTGACTTGGGTCGTGCATGAAGTTATTGTATGGATTGGGTCATCATTTGGCAAGCCCATTTGGAAGAAATTGGTTTTAGACCTCCATTTTCATCATAAACCAACCCAAAATTTCCCAACTTTGCAAGGGCACATATCCTTCAATTTTAATGCTATGAGGGTGTTCTTGGACATTTTGGAAAGCTTAAAGAGTCCTCTAAACAACCCCACTGGTTTCATGTCCATATCATTTACCAATATCAAGTTATGCCCTTTTGAAGTTGTTGACTTTTTGTTGACTTTCAAAAGGACCTATAATGTCTTAGCTCATACCTTCCAAATGAAGCATTTTTGGGCTTGGCTTGTGAGACACAAAGTTGTAGAGAATTCAATTTCCTTCAAAATGAGCTTTGAGTGGAGACTTGGTGATGAAGCATGTGAAAGTTATGGCTGGTCAAAGTTCAGTTGACTTTTACTGAGGAAACCCTAATTTAGAAACTCCTGATTCTTGATGATCTGGAATCTCCTTGATGAATCATGATCAACCCTTGATCAAATGATGAATTTTACTTCATATACTTGATGTTGGCAAAAAATCATGAAGTTTGACTTTGGCTTGACCACAGTTGACCTCAGTTTGACTTTTTAACTGCTTTGACTGATTTTGACTTATCTGATCATCTGACTGAGCAAACTTTTGAGAAAAGTCTTGAAACTTGTCATGGGGGTTCTTACACACATATAAGATGTTATGAAGCTCACTTGAAGTCTTGGAAATTCATTTAGCCTGATTAAAGTCAAAAATCCTAGTTTTGGATGCACTGCTTAGGAGGTGCATTGTCTGAGGGAATTGTCAACTCTTCTGACCAATTGTGAACTTTGTGAACCTTGTGAACCATCATAAGATGTCTTGTGAACCTTGTGAACCTCATGGTAGGTCTTGTGAACCTTGTGAACCTCATAAAGTGACTTGTAGACTTTATGAACCTCATGAAAGGTTTGGTAAGCATTGTGAATCTTGTGAACCTTGTGAACCTTCTTAGCACACAAAGTCTTGTATTGTGAGGGCAAATTTTGGGGTGCAACAATACCGTATAATTAAGGGCCAAATGATTGTACCTTTATCTCACTCCAAATTTTTTCTTTGGAGTCATTCAGCTCTTTGTTTCTCCAATCATCACAGGTAATGGGAATTTCATTCCTTACTAGTGCACCGATAAAACTAGTTAAGGTATGCCCATTAGGTTCTACAAGCTGTCCCTGGTGGCTCTAATAGACATCTAGTATGATGCCTCGAGATCTTCCTTGGACCACCCTTCTCATTACTGTTATGCCTCTTCGAATCTCTTCTTCCGCGGATACTTTTTTACTAACTTCCTCATGTTGGTTATCAGCCATATCTAACCTGTAATAAACCAAGGAAACCATCACATATCAAATATAACTTATAATCAAAGAAATTAAAAACAAAAAAATAAAGAAATCATGCATTATCAGATATAACTTATAATCAAAGCAATTGAAAACAAAAATATAACGAAATCATGCATTATCAGATATAACTTATAATCAAAGCAATTGAAAATAAAAAAATAAAGAAATCATGCATTATCAGATATAACTTATAATCAAAGCAATTGAAAACAAAAATATAACGAAATCATGCATTATCAGATATAACTTATAATCAAAGCAATTGAAAACAAAAAAATAAAGAAACCATGCATAATTTACCTCAGTCACTAACATCTCTTTCTTTTCTTTGTTGGAATATTAATCACTTGTTTCTTAGCAATGCGTACGGATGAATTGATCCAAATTCCCTCATTATGATCGTTTCTTATATATGACTCATCCGGTATAAGATCCTCAACTTCATCATTTCTATTCAACTCATTCCGTCTAATGCATGACTCATTCTCAACATCAATATCACATTGATCGACACCGCTATCATCAGTCACTTTGTTAGAGAAAAGCACTATAGACCATTTTGTACTCTTCGGGTCATTCACATAGAACACTTGTTTAGCTTGAGATGCTAGAATAAAAGGTTCATCTTTGTACCCCACCCTAGTAAGATCAACTTGCAAAAATCCAGACTTATCCATTCGTATGCCACTACTATTCACCCACTTGCAACCAAAGATGGAAATCTGAAACTTCTCGTAATCAAACACCCAAATGTGCTCAATAACTCCAAAATATGACAAATTTGCATATTTGGGGTTTAAGTCCTTCATACTTGATATATGCATTGCTTCAGCTAGCACGGTGATACCACTATTTTGCATAGTACTCTTATCATCTTGTTCTTTGGTATAAAATGTGTATCCATTAATTGAGTATGCGCTATGAGAAAACACATGCAAACTTGGACCATATTCCAAACATCTCAACCTTTCTGTTACCGAAGAAGGATCTGAAGAGCGCTTCGAATAAATATGATCCTTCAACCATTGTATGAAACTTTGATTGTGCTCTATAACTATCCAATTTTCATTTCTGTTCGGATTTAACCTTCGGAGTACATCCTTGTGCATTTCAACATATGGCTCAACCTCATTATTATTGTGCAGAACATACAAATGAACTTGATCCCGTTCATCCCTTGATATTGTCACAATTTTATTCCCAATTAATTTTTTACCTTCCATTTTTTCGAAAATCTGAGCTCTGGGGAGTCCAATCGATTGAACGTTAGACAAATATTCAGTACAAAACTCAACACCTTCTTCAACAATGTATCATTCAACAATACAACCCTCTGGTCGACTTCGGGATTTCACGTACCCTTTTAATATTTTCATATACCGTTTAACAGGGTACATCCATCTCATATAAGCTGGTCCACACAACTGTGTCTCTTTCACAAGATGAACAACTAAATGAACCATTATGTCAAAAAAAGACGGAGGAAAATACATTTCAAGCTCACACAAGGTAATTACAATCTCTTTTTGTAGTCTTCAAATTCTTCAACTTGAGGTCTTTCATAGAAACAAGTCTTCCGATATCTGATGAGTATCCTTCTGGAACCTTAACTTCACTCAGAGACTTACACAAATTTTTTTTCTCCTTTCTAGATAAAGTAAAAGCAGCAGGTGGTAGATATGTTCATCTTCCTTTCTTCACGGGTGCTAATTCAGTTCTCATTCCCATTTTTAACATGTCCTCCCTTGCTTTAAGGTCATCCTTAGACTTGCCTTTTATATTGAGTAATGTACCGATAACACTTTCAAATACGTTTTTTTCAATATGCATAACATCGAGAAAATGTCTCACGTACAAAGACTTCCAATATGGCAATTCAAAAAATATCGACCTTTTCTTCCACCCACCTTTCACAACCTTATGTACAAAAGGCTTGCCAAACTCAGTACGCACATTTTTCACCTTTTCAAAAACTTGTTCACCTGACAATACGGGTGGAGCTCTACGATGTTCGGTGTCTCCATTGAATGCTTTTCTCCACCCACGGTAGTGATGTTTAGAATGTAAGAATCTACGATGACCGAGAAACACATTCTTCTGGAAAAGTTCCAATCGAATCATATCGGTTCCGTCTTCACAAACAGGACACGCACGTTGACCTTTAATGCTATACCCAGATAGATTCCCGTATGCTGGAAAATCATTAATTGTGCCAAACAACATCGCCCTCAAATTGAAACTTTCTTTCCTATATCCATCATAAACCTCCACACCGTTCTCCCACAAAATCTTTAAATCTTCGATCAAAGGTGTCAAGTATACGTCTATGTCATTCCCTGGTTGTTTAGGCCCAGAGATTAACATAGATAACATCATGTACTTACGCTTCATACATAGCCACGGAGGTAGGTTATAAATCATAAGAATCACAGGCCATGTGGTATGTGAGATACTTTGAAGACCATGTGGGTTCATTCCATCAATAGATAATGCCAATTGAAGGTTTCTTGCTTCTGATCCAAACTCAGGATAATCATTATCAATCTTCGACCACTGTGGTGAATCAGCCAGATGCCGATACTTTCCATCAATAATTCTTTCATCTGCATGCCAAGTAAGATGTCTTGCATCGGTTTCACTACGAAACATGCGCCTAAATCTCGGAATTATCGGAAAATACCATAAGACTTTTGCGGGAGACAATCTTTTCTTATATCGAGACAAACCGCATTTAGGGCACTCAGTTAATGTTGCATATTCGTTACGAAACAAAATGCAATCGTTAGGACAAGCATGTATCTTATCATAGCTCATGCCAATAGAGCACAACATTTTTTTTTGCCTCATAGGTTCGATTAGGAAGAACATTATCATCCGGTAGCATTTCTCTCATAAGGGCCAACAACTCTGTGAAACTTTTATCCGACCATCCATTGCCCGCCTTTAAGTTGTACAAATTTAATACCACAGACAGTCTTGAGAATTTAGTGCAACCTTTGTACAACGGTTTCTCTGCATCGCTTACCATCCTCTCAAACATTTCAGGACAATCATGAAGATCTTCTTCCAGTGCTTCTACAATCTCTTCAACTCGATCACAATCGTATGTTTCCGTGTCTTTGTCATATGAAGCATATGTCGTATTACTTTTTCCACTCGATTCAACATTCTCGTTAATTTTCTCACCATGAAATATCCAACACTGATAAATTTGATCAATTCCATGCCTCAGCAAATGCGATTTCAATCCATGTGCGTCAACCTTACCAATATAAGAACAACGCAAGCAAAGACAATGCATTCGTCTAGGGTTTTCAGCGTGTTGAATAGCATACTTAACGAATTCCGCAACCCCACTCTCGTACTCTTTGGTCATTCGATCGGCACAGATCCATGTTTTATCCATGGTTTTCCTACTTATTAAGGTAAACAATCAATCCAGACGAAAATACATAACTAAGGTAGTATCTTTGAATATTCTAACAATTTTAAAGTTCAAATCATTTTAAACTTCAATAACGTATACATAACCAATGTTAATATAAACTTCAATAACGTATCCGATACGCCGATATACCAACTTTAATTACCTCATCACTTTCATTTTTTCTATTACAAGAATCAAACTTTTTCTATTACAATATACCTATAACTATATAAAACCAAACCAAACCTCTTACCCTATATACCTGCTTTTGATTCAGCGAATCTGCAAAAACAGTATTCTCATGTTCACATACACCTCACAACCATAAATCTACTAGTTAATAGTTATCACTAACTAAAGCATGTTATTATCTAGGTCGAAGTATTCTCATGTTATTAACTAAAGCATGTTATTCTCATGCAAAAACAGTGCTGGAAAGGAAATTTCTTTACATCTTCTATCTTCTGTTACTGTGCAGATCTTAGAGGGAATCTTGCATTTTTCTTTAAACTCAGTTTTTACAAAAATAGCTAGAATGAATCAAAACAACTTCAACAAGAATAATACACTAAACTCAGTCAACAAGATTATGCACATTCTCAACATTAGTAAACTACTTCTAAACTCAGTAGAAAGATTAATAACAACTTATAAAAACCATAAGAAATGAAGAACATACCGCAAGAAATGAAGAACAGTAGAAACGAAAAACGAAGTCAACACCCAAATGTCGAGACACGTACGATTCTTCAAACACGTTCAATGATTGAAACCGAAAAATGGAAGTGTATTCGTGTTCGCTGTTATGGTTTTCGCTGTTAGGGTTTCAACGTTCGCGGGAGGGAAAACAAAAGAACAGAGAACGAAAATAGAAATGGAGTCTGAAATTTAATTTTAATTAGACCTTAGACAGCGCTTTTGTGGAAAGCGCTTTCTAAGGTATGCCTTAGACATCGCTTTCCAAAAGCGCTTTCTAAAACCACCCATTAGACAGCGCTTTTGGTTTTAATTTTTTTTTTAATTTAAAGACTTTAGAAAGCGCTTTATCAAAACCGCTGTCTAAGGTCTATATTTAAAAGCGCTTTCTAAAACCGCTGTCTAAGGGGGGGGGGGTCTTAGACAACGCTTTTGAGAAAGCGCTGTCTAAGACCCCCCTTAGACAACGCTTTCATTATTTTTTTGGAACATTTTCCGTGTTTTATTTTAATTTTAACCTTAGACAACGCTTTCTTTTAAAAGCGCTGTCTAAGATGCGCTGTTAAAAGTCATTTTTGGCGTAAGTGTTTTTGGCTTAAACTCCTAGCCATAGGGCTAGAGGCCTTGGCATTCAGAATTGATTTTGTTCTTGGACAATGAGACCTTGAAAAAACTTGGATGAATGGACCAAAGTTGCTCGTAAGCCTATCTCTAAAGGTTCTCCTAACTTTTTGGTTTGAAAAAAAAAATGGAGGCAAGGGTGGGACAACTAGAGATCCAATCACATCCTTCTTCATCTCTAACTTCCCAAACAGTATTCATGCTAAAGATCTCTTTGAGATCTTCAAGGTTTATGGTGTTATTTCAGAGGTTTTTATCCCTGGTAGGAGGGTTAAAGAGGCATGAGATTCAGATTTGCTCGATTCAGGAAGATTCAGGACATTCGAATCATGGCGGCTAAACTCGATAGTATTTTCATTCAAGGTAAAAAAAAATACATGCTAACATTCCTTGTTTCCTTCATGATTCTAATGGTCAGATGGTTAGAATGTCTGTTAAGAAACCTGAGGAAGCAGTGAACTTTCAGAATAGGGTTCCTTCTCCTCAGTTCAAACCAAATTGTTCTTATGCTAATGTAGTAGCCTTGGGTAAATTTAATAATAAAATAGCTCCTTCCCAAACTCCTAAGACCTCTGACTGGATGAGTCTCCTCATTCAGGATACTAAAAGATTTGAGGTAGCCTTTGTGGGTATAATCCATGATTCCTTGGGGTGAGCATGTGTTTATTAGAATCCAAAAACTCCAAGATCATCAACCAGTTTGTAACAGAAGCGAAAAAATGGTGTAGTAAATGGTTCTTAGAGATTATCCCTTGGAATATTGGCATTGTGGACACCCAGAGATATGTTTGGATCAAATGCACTGGGATTCCTTGTTTTTCTTGGACTCAAGATGTTTTTCTCACTCTGATGAAGGAATATGGTCCTTTTGTCAAAGGTGACGAAAAAATGATGTTGAATGCTAGCTACAATGAAGCCAAATTGCTTATCAAATCTAGCTGGAAATCCTCCATTAAAGAAGGGAGCTTGAGATATGAATTTAATTTCATTGTTTCTGTTGAAGAGATTGCATGACCTTTGGTAGCTTACGCTAATCTCAGCGATGGTGATGTTTCCGACATTTCGGCCTCTGCAGAGAGTAACTTTGACAGCCCAGAGTCGTTGGAAAGTAGAGATAAAGAATTGAGGTATTGTCCATCAAGCCCTAGGGGGAGGATTGTATGAAGAATGAAGGGTCTCTTTCGGATTTTTCAGGAAGCATTATAGGCTCTCCTCCTATCCCTTTTAATGACTGTTTAGGAGAGAGCGTAGGCGCTACTCCTTTCGAGGACAAGAGAGGGAACTTTTTGCAGAAGCCAATCGTATTAGTCAATGTTGTTTCCTCAACTTCTTTGGAGGAAGTGTTGTCTCCTAGGGATAACACACTTTTTAAGGGCATTCCTTTGACAATATATAAAACACCTATAAAGTTGGAGTGTGCCATCATCAGGACTCCGATCTTGGGCCGGACGCTGCAGAAGTGCTTTTATCATCTGATTCAGATTCTATCTCTCCTCTTGTTGGGTCTTGTGGTTTCCTCTTGGGCCCAAAAATAAAAAAAGAAGAAAAAACTTAGTGATATTTATAATATCTAAATCCCCTTTTCCTCTTCTTTTTATTCTTCCCTCATTAACATATCCTCATCTATAAAATCTAAGCAGCCCCGTCTTAAACTCAACCGGTAATCCTCTCTTGTTGATATCCCCCTCTTATCTCCCATTTTATAAGTCAACGATTCTTGTCCATCGATTGTCCCAGAAAGTTCTTACTCTATTGACGAATCAGATGTGTGTAGAAGTAATAACAGTTGTTTGCTCGAATTGGATCAAATCCCACATAGGGTGAAGGAATCTATTAAATCTTTAGGCATAAATGCTCTAGAAGAAGAAGAAGTCCTTGTTTTTGTCATCAGGGATCTGGAGAATAACGATAAGGCTCGTTTTGCTGCTAAGAAGGTTGTTGAAAGAGGTCACCAATGATATTTTTATCATACAACATTTGTGGGTGCAACATGTCTCTTAAGAGGAGAAGAATCTGTAGCTCCATCTTAAAATAAAATGTTGATTTCTGTCTATTTCAAGAAACAAAGGTTCCTACCATGAAGGAGTCTTTTGTCATAAACATGTGGGGAAAAAGGGATTTTGAGTGGACAACTTGTGGCTCAGAGGGTGAGATGCTTGCTTATTATAAACCACCCATAACAACTATGTGAAGGATGTCTAATTAGGAAGCAATTTCAAAAAAGCTTTCCAAAGGAATCAATTTCAAGAGCGACAAAACTGCTAGAGCTCATACACATAGATGTATGTGGACCAAACAATCCAAACTCTTTTTGTAAGAGTAAATACTTTCTCCTCTTTATTGATGATTATTCTAGAAAAACGTGGGTTTATTTCTTGTAGGAGAAGTCAAAAGTGTTTGAAAACTTTAAGAAGTTCAAAGCCCTTGTGGAGAAAGAAAGTGGTCTTTCCATTAAGGCCATGAGATCTAATAGAGGAGGAGAGTTCACTTCAAACGAGTTTAACAAATATTATGAAGACCATGGAATTCGTCGCCCACTAACAGTACCAAGATCGCTAGAAACAATTGGAGTAGAAGAGAAAATTAACAAGATCATACTTAATATGATGTGAAGCATTCTTAAGAGCAAGAAGATGCTGAAATAGTTTTGGACACAAGCAGTGGCATGTGCGGTTTACCTGAAGAACCGTTCCCCAACAAGAAGTGTGCATGAGAAGACACCACAGGAAGCATGGAGTGGAAGGAAGCCCGAAATCTCTTACCTCAAAATGTTTGGAAGCATTTCATATACCCATGTTCCAGATGAAAGGAGAACAAAGCTTGATGATAAAAGTGTGAAGTATGTATTCGTGGGTTACGAATCAAGCTCCAAGGGGTGCTATATAATCCAAATAGTGGAAAGATCATCAAAAATCGTGACGTGGAGTTCGAAGTAGAAGATTGCTGGGATTGAAGTGTTCAAGAAGATAGGTATGATTTTTTCCTTACTTTGAAGAAGAAGAAGAAATCGAACAACCAATGATAGAGGAACATATTACACCACTTGCCTCACTATCACCAAGGTTGGATGAAACAAGCTCAAGTGAGAGGACACCACGACTAAGGAGCATTGAAGAGCTTTATGAGGTAACTAAAAACCAAAATGACATTAACCTCTTTTGTCTTTTTGGTGATTGTAAGCCTTTAAGCTATCAAGAAGTAATTGAAAACGTAAAGTGGAGAGACGTCATGGATGAAGAAATCAAGTCAATCACGAAGAATGATACGTGGGAACTTACTACACTTCCACGAGGATACAAAGTAATCAGAGTAAGATGGGTGTACAAGGAGAAGAAGAGTGCAAAGGGAGATGTGGAGAGATACAAAGCAAGATTGGTGGCGAAAAGCTATTATTAAAGAGAAGGAATTGACTATGATGAGGTATTTGCCCCCATTGCTCGTCTTGAAACTATTAGACTAATCATTTCTTTGGCAACCAAAAATAAATGTAAGATCTATCAAATGGATGTAAAGTCGACATTCTTGAATGGTTTTCTTGAAGAAGAAGTTTATATCGAGCAACCACAGGGCTATGAAGTAAAAGGGCAAGAAGAAAAAGTCTTGAAGTTAAAAAAGGCATTGTACAGACTCAATCAAGCACCGAGAGCTTGGAATGTTCGAATCGACAAGTAATTTCAAGACAAGAAATTCATCAAGTGTCCATATGAGCATGCACTCTATATTAAAGTGCAAAATGGAGATATTTTGATTGTGTGTTTATATGTTGATGACTTAATATTCACTAGGAACAATCCAAGCATGTTCGAAGACTTCAAGAAAGACATGTCAAATGAATTTGAGATGATAGATATGGGGTTCATGGCATATTATCTTGGCATCAAAGTGAAGCAAGAAGACAAAGGAAATTTTATCACCCAAGAAGGCTATGCCAAAGAAGTTCACAAGAAGTTCAAGATGGATGATGCCAATCCAGTGGGCACCCCGATGGAATATGGCATCAAGTTAAATAAGCATGAAAATGGAGAGATTATGGATCCAACTCTTTACAAAAGTTTGGTTGGAAGTTTACGTTACTTGACATGTACAAGGCTGAATATTCTTTATGTAGTAAAAGTCGTAAGTCGCTACATGGAAGCTCCAACAACAACTCACTTCAAGGCGACAAAGAGAATCATTCGATACATCAAAGGTACAACAAACTTTGGCTTTCATTATTACTCTTCTAACAGTTATGAAATTGTTGGTTGGATATTCACTATGTTGTAGGAGTCGTAAGTCGCTACATGGAAGCTCCAACAACAACTCACTTCAAGGCGACAAAGAGAATCATTCGATACATCAAAAGTACAAAAAACTTTGGCTTGCACTATTACTCTTCTAACAGTTATGAAATTGTTGGTTGGATATTCTCTATGTTGTAGGAGTCGTAAGTCGCTACATGGAAGCTCCAACAACAACTCCCTTCAAGGCGACAAAGAGAATCCTTCGATACTTCAAAGGTACAACAAACTTTGGCTTGCACTATTACTCTTCTAACAATGATGAAATTGTTGACTATAGTGATTGCGATTGGAATGAAGACTTGGATGATAGAAATAACACTACTGGTTTTGTGTTCTTTATGAGAGATACTGCTTTCACTTGGATGTCAAAGAACCAACTTATCGTCACACTGTCAACTTGTAAAGCCGAATATGTTGTCGCCACATCATGCGTTTGTCATACAATTTGGCTAAGGGACTTGTTGAAAGAGTTAAAAATGGCACAAGAAGAGCCTATGGAACTTGTTGAAAGAAGTAAACACATCGACACCCGTTACCACTTCATAAGAGAATGCATCAAGAAGAAGGAGGTGAAGTTGAAGTATGTGATGTCTCGAGATCAAGTTGCCGACATTTTCACCAAGCCACTCAAGTTGGAAACTTTCGTGAAGCTAAGGAGTATGCTTGGAGTCACAAATCAAGTTTAAGGGGGGATGTTGAAATTATAAACTTGATTTGGGCCTAACATTATTATTTGTGTTTTGGATTTTTGGGCTTAGTTAGTTTGGGCTTAAGTAATTTTAGGTAATGTTTCTAGAGAAATCTTGTAATGTTTGGAGTATCTAGATATTTCTCATGATTGTAATATTTTCTAGAATGCTCTTTGAATCTCTAGAGTTGAGAACTCTCTAGAATTAGTGTGTCTAGAGTTCTCCTTAGAGTATTATAAATAAAAATGTAATTCAACACATTTGTATCAAGCAAAAATACAAAAAATTCTCTCTTCCATAAATAATTCTCCTACCTAACAAGTTTCAAATCAAGCATCTGATATTCCCACACACCTTTTCTCTAAACACAAAAGGTCTTATTTCCAACGCCGTAAACGAAAAAAAATTCTTTCACTTATCATAGCACTAAAAGAAATTTAAAAGAAAACCTCGGCACTTAAAGAGCTTAAGATCCACCAATCTACATTGGATATGCTGAATACGGATTGTTCATTTATATCTTGCTCAATTTTTCAGTTTTCATACAACACAAGACTCTTACTCAACCTTCACACACTAAGAGGTTGTAAATTGTAATTTCAATAATTATCGAATTAAATTACTCATTTTCGTTTTATAAACAAAGTTAAATCCCTAATTGATACAAACAGTTCTTAGCTCAACCAAAAAAAGAGAAAAGTCTTGTAAGAATATAGAGGAAATTATATATACGCAAAAATATGAAGAAATAAATGAAGTTTGGCTCTGATGAACCATGTTTTCTTTATATATCAATACCAATAACCAACGAATTGTGAAAATCGAACAAAATAACAAAACATTAGAAGAAAAAACCACAAATTAACAAATAGTAATAAATAAAGACAAGAAATAATCATCGTAGAACTTTGCAGCCATATTCATCTCACTTTCTTCGGCAAACAAACCGATATGTTTTAATAACCATTAGGGAGTGGTTTAGCTTGTGAGGTGCAGAAAAAAGGTGCCACTGAATACAATTTAAAGTTGTTGTCAAGAAGACGATAAGATGAAAGAGTAGCACCACTGATTCCATGATTCACGTCTGTGGGAACTTTACATGTCTCTAATGGAGAACTCTCTAGGTATGCTTTGCATTCATTGATCTTCAATTTTGATCCTAGACCAGGAAGTGACAATGTAGCAAAGTAGTAACCTTTACTATCTGTTACATGACTGAACAATGTTATAGGACTTGTCTCGTATCCAAGCTCATTCACACATTCACATTTAATTCGTGCAACAGCCCCTGCATAAATAAAAAATGGTAAATATATATGATTAATAATTTATCATCGCATCCAATGTCGAAACTAATCAACATATATTAACTGGTTTGATTTCTTACATGAAGATAAAAAGAAATATTATAAGAAATATAGCAAAATGAAGTTATTCTAAGTGAAGAAATAAACCTTGAATTGGGTCATAATTGGACCCGGATTTACATAAAATTGTTCCTTGGACACCAATGACTGTGGGCAGTTGTACTTGGTAGCTTTCTTTTGGTTTTGGAACTTCATAATATGGTTTTGTGGGGAGTGGTTTATAATCTGTAACTAGTTTGGGTTTCTCAATTTTTGGTGCTGGAATATACTCAGAATTTGTTTGGTGTTTGGGAGTTTCATATTCTGGTTTGGTAGGGTTTGGTTTGTAAGTTTCTTCGGATTTGTGATTCTCAAACTTTGGGGTTGAACCATATCCATAATTTGTTTCAGGTTTGGGAGCTTCATAGTCCGGTTTTGTGAGTTGTTTGTAATATGATTTGGTTTCAGGTATCTCTATCTTTGGAAGAGGACCAGACCTATAATTTATTTTGGGTTTGGGAACTCTATAGTTTGATTCTGAAGTTGGATTGTACTCGTACTCTATTTTGAATTTATAAACATCATTGTTTGGTTTGGTAGAGTGTGGTTTATTATCAACTTCAGTGTAAGGTTTGGACTGCTCAGTGTTTTGTGTTGAACCATACCCATAATCTGTTGCGGAGGCAATAGCCAGCAACACATAAACAAAAATAGAGGTTGCGAAAATCAATTTATGATAAGCCATCATAAATTAATCTCTTTGTAATGCTTTAGTAAGGGCTAGTGAACAAATGCTTTAAAGTAGTGATGAGGTACTAATAACCCAAAACCATAGTTATTTATAGAGAATAATGTTTGTCTAACATGAATACCTAATGAATTATGAAGTATTTGAATAATTGGATGGATCAAGATAGTTGGTTGCACGTTGTGGCTTATAACTCACGATTTTCATGGTCTACAGAACGTGGTTGCAACTTGCATCATATTTCATTTGCATGGTGTTTTCTTTCAAGAAAAGATTAAGAACCACAACATACGACGGGTCACCTACCTAGTGAGTGGAGAACAAATCTTAAACTATTAACTAATACACTTATAGCAATTTCAATGGTTGATCTCAGAAGTTAAACAATTTGGATTTGACAACAAGGCACATTATTTCCCACAATTATAATAAATAATACTAGGAAGTAGAATATGACTTGAATGCACGATAAAAACATGAATTGCATGTCCTAAACAATTCTTGGAAGCCATCACTACTACATATGGGTAGATTCCTTAACATTTACTTTCAATCATATTCAATAAAGTTATGGATAAATGTTCACATTCAATAAAAATCAATTATATAAATAAATTTGTAATTAGGGTTAGAACTTAAAACTACTAATACAGTGAATAATGAAGAAATTAGAGTGTGAAGAAGGAGAGATAAATTGAGAGATAATTATAGGCGAGAAAGTATTTTCTATGAACCATTGATAAGGAGATTTTTTTTTGTAAAATAACATAGTTTATTAAAAATAGTTCTGAAATAACATAGTTTTTTAGATTAATTACGAAACTGACGTACCTTGAACAATATTCGTCAATTGAAATGGCGAATGAGTGAAAAATTTCTTTAAAAAAAACACATATTCGCCCATTGGTATGGCTAATGTGTGTAATTCATTTTTTTGTTTATGAAATACAAGGATTCGCCAATTGGTATGGCGAAAGTGCATAACTTTTTTTTAAATTTTTTTTGTATATGTTCGCCAATTCATATGGCGACAACATGATATTAATTTCAACTCTTTCGTCATCTCAATTGGCGAATGAGTGTAACATAAATTTAAAAAAATTTCTCAGCACCCATTCGCCATCTCATATGACGAAACTATGGAAAACAAAAAATGCTTTTGTTACCATTCGCCAATTCATTTGGCGAACATGTGCATAAACTACGTCAATCTGGTATTTTGTCTGAATATTATGTTATTATGGAAATTAATTTATTAAACTATGTTATTTAAAAAAAAATTATGATAAGGAAGCCTCCAATGTATTTACACAAATGATTGGGATACAAGATACATAAGTCAAATAATAGAAGAAAAAAATCCGGACACGTAACTGATTACACTAAACTTGTAATTGATTACCGTTGCTAAATATAGAAATTAATAAACAGTTGTAACTGGTTACTGCGAATGCGTAACTAGTTCAGCAACTCGAAAAACACTTTTTTCCAACTTATTTGACTTATATTGACACATGTAACATGTTACACCCTACTATTTTTTTATAAGCAAATTCATTAAGGGAGATTAAGGAGATCTCTAATCCCACAACAAACAACAAAGCTCCAAAGGGAACAAAACTTATCAAAAAGAACAATCTACAATAAGAAAACTACCACCCCAAACTTATACAAAATCAAAAGGAAAATTTACTCCATTCATAAAGACTACAAACCCTCATACCCTTATTACACCCTACTGTTAACGAGTTACAACACTTAGTTACTCGAAAACTCTTAACACACCACCTTAATTCAAATGCTTCAAGTCTTCCATACCCATGTTCACCTTCAACCTCTTGAACACATCATTTGTGACTCCCTTAGTCTACAAATCAGTCACTTGGTATTCACTTCTACAATATCCCAATCTTAACCTTCTTTCACTAAGTTCCCTCAATTGGTGAAATATCATCTCAATGTGATCGCTCCTCCCATGGACAATTGGGTTCTTAGCAAGATTAATCGTGAAAATGTTATCAATCAGAAGTGTAATAGCCTCACCCTCATTGATGTCAACTCCTTCAATGGATTCATTAGCCATACGACTTGACAAACACATAACAAAGCGGCAATATACTCGACCTCACAAGACGAGAATGTAACTACTAGTTCCTTCTTCGAAAACCATGAGATTGTTATTCCACTGAACATAAAGATGTATCTAGCTGTAGACTTTCGATTATCTTTATATTCACACCAATTGTAGTTTCTTCTAGTATCCGCTAAGGGAAAGATAGTTCCACAACTAATTGATCTTTTAACGTATCTTATAATCTACCTGACTGCTGCCAAGTGAGACATCTTCAGTCTCTCCATGAATCTACTCACAATATCGACACTAAACTCTAAGTTTGGTCGTGTATTGCACAAATAATGCAAGGATCCAATCAACCTCCTATACTGAGTTGGATCAACATCTTGTTGATCTTCATTCTTCGAAAAATGTAGCCTTAGTTCAAACAAGATTAATGACAGCATTACAATGTTCCATTCCAAACATCTTTAATATCTCAAGTGCATACCTTCTTTGGTGGATAAGCAATCCTCTTTTGAACATGTGAAACTCAATGTTAAGGAAGTATGTCATTAGACTAAGGTCAGTCATCTCAAATTCTTTCATAAGTTCACTTTAAAATTTAGAAATTCATTTTCCATTGTTGCCCATTATCAACATGTCATCTACATATAGACAAAGGGTAATCACTTATTCAATTGTATTCGTCTTCACATACATTTCTTGAAGGTAACCTCCTTTAGGAAACCACAATTCTCTTGTTCCAAACTATACAATGCTTTCTTCAACATGTATAACTTTAGCTCTTGGTTTCCCACAACAAAATTAGGGGGTTGTTTTACAAACCTCTTCTTCAAGTTGTCCTTTCAAAATCGCATATTTGAGGTCCATTTGGTAGATGGGTCTGTTGTTGTTATTTGCAATACCAAGAACTAGCCTAATATTTTCAATCCTAGAAACCCGTGCAAATACCTCTTCAAATTATATACCTTTTCTTTACAAGAATCCATTTGCAACTAATCGAGCCTTATGCTTGATTATTTCACCTTTGTGATTTGCTTTCACTTTTAACACCCATCTCAAACCACTTGGCTACTTTCGGTAGATCAACCAACTCCTAAGTATTGTTCTTCTCAATAGATTCCAAATCATCCTTTATAGAACAAATCCATTTTGGATCACTTAAATCGTCTTCCGTTTTAACGGGTCAGATTCGGCCATAAGTAAAAAATGGAAGAAATCATCATCATCATCATTGACTTTGTTATCTCGGAACAGCTAATAATCTTGGAGTCTCTAAGGCGAACCTATTTTCCTTGTTGATATTCTCATGTTCTCTTCAATTCGGGCTTCGGCAACATGCATTTCTGCACTTCTTATATTTACATAATCATAATTTTCAAAGTTGTAACTAGTTAGAGCTTTTACGTAATTGGTTACAGGATGCTGCAATTGCTTTATTTAATCGAAAATCATGTATTAATTGGTCAATCACAACCCTTTTGTTTGCTACATCAAACAACTTGTAACCACCAGTGGAGTGATACCCTACAGGTATCACCATTTCTCCCTTATCATCCAACTTATTTCTAAGCTACCCCGAAACATGTTGATATGCTACGGAACCAAAAGCTCTCAAATAGTTCATATTTGGTTTGGATACCGACCATGCTTCCTCTGGTGTTACCTTATTAAGCTTCTTTGTTAGAGACCTATTCAACAAATAGGCAGTTGTGGATATTGTTTCTTCCCATAACTCTTTCGACAAGTTCTTCCTCTTTAACATGCTTCCTACCATGTTCATGATCAATCAATTCTTCCTCGTGTACAATACCTTATTGATCACAAAACCTCTCAAAGTCTTTTGAGACATATTCGCATCCACCGTCTGTTTTAAGCACTTTGAGCTTTTGGGAACTTTGTCTCTCAACCATGGACTTTAACTTCTTAAACACTTCAAATACTTCATCCTTTCTATTTATTAGGTATGTCCTTAACTTTCTACTATGATCGTCGATGATTGTAAGAAAATATCTATTCTCTTCAATGAAATCTACTTGCATCAATCCACACGCATCCGAATATAACACCTCAAGGTGATTATTGTTTCTACAACCTACATCCTTGTTGAAATTACTCTTATATTGTTTGGCTTCCACCTATCATCTCCTTTGTATCCATCATAATCACAAATCTGGTGTCCTCATATCATTCTTCTATTTAGGATTGCCTTTGGGAGAGGTCACCATGCACTCATTGTGTTTCTTTTTGCCTTTATATTTGTTTATCTTTACTAACCCTTATTCAAAATACAAAAATATGTGTTATTTCTTTTTCTTATTATGCAAGGTAAGGGCTTGTAATCAAAGGATCAAGATTGGTTTCTAAATTAGGGTTTGGATTCTCAAAATCAAAGTTTTGGTCAACAAATGGTCCACAAGGCTTTTTCTTCAAGGCATGACCTATAATCTTAGGCCATCTTCACACAAAGATTCATTCAACATCATTTGATAAAGATAAGTTCAAGTTTGGAACATGATTTCAAATTAGATTCAAGTATGGTTCTTGTGTTTATTTATATGACATCTTCATCCAATTCTCAAAGAAAACATTATGGTTCTTCAAAGGACAATCAAGCTTCCTTCATTTGGTGTTTAAATGATCATTATTGAGCCTTTGGATTCAAGTAAAATCAAGAAAAAGTTGGTACATGATTGGTTGACTTAAAATCAAGTATGGCATGCCTTTTGGTCAAAATATCATAATAACTCCCTCATTTACATTTTTGGGATCTTCTTGGAGCCAAATGTCACATTTGATGTCCTCTACAACTTTGCTTCAAGTGTCAAGACTTAATTTAGCCTCTAAGCCCCTCATTTTTTAAAGCTTCTCAAAGGCCACATGTGCACAAAACTAGGTCCTTGACATGTTTAACCTAATGCCAGACCTGTTTTTCAGTGCCACAACCTCAACTTTCAACTCTTTCCATTTTCAACTCAAAGATCATCTTAACTTGGTTCTTTTTGCATTGTTTTATACTCCATGGATGTGTGCATCGTTTTCTACTCCATGAAAGGATCATTTGGCCTAAAGAAAATCACAAAACACATGAGTGAATTCTATTTGGCCTAAGCATGAACATGGTAACCTGACTCTACATTTGTGGTACATGGCCTGTAATTAGAAATGACCTAAAATTACTTGGGATCACTTAGCACATGTGCAAACTTGCTTATCATGATCAAATGAATCTGGTATAACACAAAACGACTTGAAATTACTCATAACTCACGTATTTCATGCAACTTTTTTCACCCGTTTTGGATCTAGAATTTTCTCAATTTGGTTCACACGTTTGAGATCCATTTTTGCACGTACCAAGACCTTTTATTTATTTTTTGTATTGGTTCACTAATCTAAAGTTACCACTCTAGGTTCACTGATCACTGATCAAAATCCCTCACCCACCTCTGATTTATTATTTGTATTAGTCATTTAATTTTACTTTGAAGCTTATAGGTTTTCTGCGTATTTTTCCAAATTCTCTCTATTGGAGTGAATCAATGGCTCAAATGCAGAGAGACATGAACGATGAATGGAGTAGAAGCTTGCATGTATAGTGTTTGAGCTCAAAAATCCAAGTTTATGTTAGAACAAGAGTTTGATTCTACATTCTTTAATAGTTTTGATGATAAGATATACTATATTATTATAAAGAGCAAATATGCTCCCTAATTATATATTTGATGCGTAGAGAAGTTCTGACACAAAAGTAAAGGAACTTGGATAAAATCAACACTAAGAAGATCTGAACAAGTTCTGGTTGGAAGACCTAAGCTAAGAAGATTTGTTTGGAAGATCTTAACTAATGTAATTAAAGTATCACGCTCTCAACACTAAAGCTACAAGATTAAAAGACTTTGATGATACAGAACTTCAAAGCATACTTTGATGCGTTACATTTCAACTAATGAGAATCAAGGAGTAACAGATAGTACCAGACAAGATATGTATTTTTGGAAAGTGCATTAACAACTTTTATCAACCACCAAAAATAACTTCTTATGGTACCAATAAATCTAAAAGGAGTCATCTATATAAAGGAGTTCATGAAAGGATGATTTATAACTTGCGCGCATACAAAACAAATTTTTAAATAAGTTATCATTTTGCTTTTATTTTGTGTAAACATCACAGTTGTGATATAGCTTACTAGAGGCGCTAGTATACACATATTTTTTTTATTATTTTGTAATTCTTGAGATACCAAGTTGTGGTTCTATCTCAAGAAGACATTGACAAAAGTCTTTGTGGCTTGTAATCAAAGTTTTGATTAGTGGATTAAGACCTCGCTTGAGAGAGGCAAAATCACTTTGGCGGGTGGAATGAAGTAGTTTGAGTTCAAACGAACCAGGATAACCAAACGTGTAATATTGTTTTAATTTTTGAAACACCCAATTCAAACCCTTTTTCTTGTGTTTTTATTTTCTTCAATTGGCATCCAAACTCCTGGTTCTGGGTGCTAACACTTAACCATGTCAGAAAAAGATCTTATCAGAAAAACACTATGGCGGAACCAGTTCAGAACAACAATGACAAAATCAATAATAAACCCCCAATGTTCAATGGTGAAAAGTTTGATTGCTGGAAAGACGTAATTGAAAGTTTCTTTCTGGCTCATAACGGTGATCTCTGGGATATTGATAGGAGTCTTTGTGGCTTGTAATCAAACTCATCCCATTGGAGAAAACGGTCAGAAGATTGAAATAAGAAATATGACAGATCAACAAAAGAAAGATTTGAGAAATCATCACAAGGCCATAACGATTCTCTTAGGGGCTATATCACACACAAAATATAAGAAGATCACAAACACAAAATCTTCCAAACACATGTTTGATTCTATGAGAATGACGTATGAAGGAAACACTCAAGTCAAAGAGACTAAAGCTCTTGCACTCATCTAGAAGTATGAAGCCTTCAAAATGGAAGAAGATGAAACAATTGAGAAAATGTTCTCAAGGTTTCAAATTCTGGTTGCTGGATTAAAAGTTCTGGATAAAGGATACGCAACAGTAGATCATGTGAAGAAGATCATCAGAAGCTTACCAAAGGCATGGAGACCCATGGTCACAGCCCTAAAGCTCTCCAAAATCCTAAACGAAATATCTCTTGAAGAACTGATTTGCTCACTGAGAAGTCACTAGATAGAACTAGAAGAAGATGAACCTCAGAAGAAAGGTAAGTTTGTTGCTCTTAAATCTAATAAATATGAAACTAAAGCATTTCAGGAAGAATAAAGCTATGGTGGCTCCTCAGAAGAATATGAACTATCACTCCTCTTCATAAGGGTTCAACAACTATGGAAGCATAGGCAAAAGAAATTCAAAAATCCTAGAAAATCAAATAGTTATTTTGAATCATCCTCTGGCTACAAAAAGTCAAGAAGAAAAGAAGTGGTATGTTATAAATGCAAGGAGCCTGGACACTACAAAAGTGATTATCCTAAACTGTGGAAAGAAAACCCCTGGCTGAAGATATATTTAATTTTATTCTGAAACATCTCAGTATGAAATTATGTCCAGAATGAAAATGTAATTTATGTATAATTAACCCTTAGAATTTCCTTTTTGTTTTTTTTTGTCAACACCTGACCAATAATTCTTTAGAAGTGAGAAGGAAAATTGTATCAGAATCTAACTACAAGATCTGAAGTTTTTTCTGAAAACTCTTCACTTCATTGATAAATCATGCGGTTCACGTCATCAACATCTATCAACCTAAGCTCTAGGTTATCCTCTAAAGTTGAACACGTGTTCAAACTCTGAGAGACTGAAACTATTGAGTTGACAACTTGAGGTGTCAGTCATATCGGTAACTCCTCTCAAAATTTTCATACGATCTCCCTTGTTAGAAATCATTATGGCCCTTAATCATTATGTTTATTGTGTTAATTGCTCATTAATTTCTTGTTTCTATCTGTTGGTCACTCTTTATATATATATATATATATATATATATATATATATATATATATATATATATATATATATATATATATATAAAACACCTTCACCTCATAACACTCTCACACTTTCACTTTCACTCACCTTGCTCTTTCTGTCTCTTTTCTTTAATTCTTGTTTTCCTCTTTGTGTTCTCCAAAACCCTAAGTTTGTGAACAATGGCTTCTTTCTCTCAAAAAACTCAAGATCCTGCTAACCGAATCAACGAAGAAAGATATGTTGAGCCTTTAAGAACTCTCTTCACTCCTATTGACTCTTTTGAAGTTCTCTGTGAACTCATAGTTGATTTTGAAAGCATGAAAGAAAATGGGTATGACCTTACTCCTGAGGTTGAGTTTCAAGGATGGCCAACCTACTTTGATCGCTTAATGGGTTCAATATTTCCAAAACTTATTAAGGAATTCTGGATTTTCGCAACTGCTTCAAATCATCAGGTAACCTCATATGTAATGGGAAAGAAGATCATCCTCACCGAAGATCACATTGGAAAACTTATTAATCATGATGGAACCGACATTAGATGCAGTGATATGGAAACGAGTTTTGACCTAACAACTGTATCCAAAGAAATCTTCACCTGTAGACAACACTCCAATAAGATTAAAGATCTGAATGATCGTCAGAAAATTTGGGCTAAAATCATTCTGGGATGCATCAATCATAGGAAGCCAACAAGCTCTCCAGACTACATCAACATTGATCAACAATACATGATGTACTTAATTTCAACCAAGACAAAAGTTAATCTCCCTCAAAGTTCTTTTACTCATCTAAAAAACATTGTCAAGGAAAGAAGAGAAGAAGAATAAAAACAAGAGAGATTAGATCCCTCTAGGAAGACTGATCTCAGATATTCAGACAGAGAACAAGCTGATAGAACATCTGACTGAAGCTCAAAAAGTTTGTGATATAGAGACATGTGTTGGAAAACCACTCAATTCCAAGAACCTCAAGAAGATGAGAATCATAGAAACCATCAAGAAATATCCCACTCTCCATACAAAGGAAGTCATCACCACCAGAAAAATCCCATTGAAAGATTTTCTCTCTCTTCTCAACGGACACACACCCAGAAATTGTCCTAAGATACCTGGATGCGTATAAAAGTTTTGGAATAATTCAGAGGTTAACTTACAAGATCTCAGGAAATCAACCTTAGAAGTTGCTACCAAAAGATCAAAGAAAATGAAAGCTTCTGAAGGAACTTCTCAAAAAACCCTAAATATGCTAAGAAGAAAGGTAACTCTTCCTTCGTTTTTGTCATCGAGTCAATAATGTTATCAACATCTGAACTCCCATCTTCTCCTAAACCTGCTGAGAATCCCTCACCATAAACTCTTGATAATTTTGACATGGAAATTGACACTAATCCCCTGATTAACTCAACTCCTACCCACTTTGTTGAAACACAACCAAAACTTGCACAAGTTCTATCTGGCATTAATCAATTTCAACCATTCTTTGAACTCCCTCAACTAGAAAATTCAAATCAAAACTCTAAACTATTTCCTAATACAACACCAGTTATTCTTGCTATCAACTTCCCTCTAAATACCTCTCAACCACTAAATATCTTCACCAACCCCACACAAGAAGTTACCACTCCAAATTCTCTTTCCTCTTATGTCTCAACACCACCTAATGTAACACCCCAAATTCGATTATGAGTAATTGTTACTTATTTGAGGATATATGATAATTTTGGAAAATAGGTGGTTATGTGGCCCGATGCATTATGGTGATATTATTTTAATAATATTAATAATAAGAATAATCATGTAGTATTATTCGAAATTATTGTTTATTATTAGATAATAATAAAAGTGGGGGTATGGAGGTTATGTTGGCCAATTGGGAATATGAGGAGTACTTTTATATAATATGAATAATTAGTGTATTATTATATTAGTATTATTTAATAAAAATATTGAGGAAAAGGGCAAGATGGTCTTTATGAAGAAAGAGTAAGGTTAAGTTGGGAAAAACATAAACTGGGATAGCTTTTGTAAAAGTGAGTATACGATCAAAATTGGATCTATCGTGTTTTTGGAAAAGAGCTCTGAAGAATGGAAGGAGAAGAAGCTCAGAGTCAGGAAGTTACGAAGGACCTTGGAGAGGTGTATCAATCGGCGAAATTCTCTAAGGTATGGGGAGTTTTCATAATCTATTATAATTATATAAGAATTGGTTTATGAATAGATTAGGTTTGTATGATTTCGGGGATTGTTAGGTTTGATGACATATATTGAGTTATAAGAGTATGAATTGGTGAATTAGGATTGATAAGATGATTTAGAATGGTGTGATTGATGTTTGAATTGATATATTGTTGTTGTATATGATTAATTTTGATTGGTAAGAAGTTTTGGGTTGCATTGGAATGAATTCGTATGAAAAATTGAGGTATTTTGGTGTAGAATTCGTAAAAACAGCAGAAAACTGCTTATGTACAGGTGTTAACCGGTTAACGCTCTGGTTAACCGATTAACTAGTAAAAAATATGCGTTTTGGGCGAAAAAATGAGGCGTTAACCGGTTAACGCTTTGGTTAACCGGTTAACACTGTAACAGTGACACTTTTACTTTGAAAAATTCATAACTTTTGATCTGTAACTCCGATTTAGGTCCCGTTTGAAGCGTCGGAAAGCTAACGAGACGAACTTTAATTTGATGAAATAAAATGAGTGAAATGATACATTTTTAAATGATGAATATTTAGAAAAAGTTTAGTTGGTTTTATGATTATAAATAAGATTCTATTGTAAGTTGACGATTTGTTGTTGTTGATGAAGGAATTCGTTTGCTTAGCTGTTAAAAATTGGTTTTATGATTATAAACATGATGTTATTGTGAATTGGCGTTTTGTTGTTGTTGATGAGGGGATTTGTTTGGTTGTCTCGTTGATTCGAATAATTGTTTTGTGGTATGATTGATAAAAGAAGTATGGTTGATGTGTTGTCGTGATGAAATACATGATTTTATGATGATTATCTGTTGAACATAAAAATGATAGGTTATGTCTTGATGAGTTGAGGTAGCTAATGAAATGAGGTTTTGACGTGTTATTACGATGGAAATATATGATTAATTGATGTTGAGTTGTTGATATGAAATGAATGATGCGCAATTGATTTCTCGATGAATTTTACGGTGTAACGCATCATTGCATTTCATGATATTCACGATGGGGCTTCGGCCTATTTATTTGCTTCAATCCCATTGTGTGGATTGAAGTGTCTCGATGATTTACGATGTGCTCCTTTGTGGAGGGTTGATGGTCATGTATCCATCTCACGATGAAATTGGTACCACATGCATAATTGCATATCATGATAGTTGGAATTGCATATGTCTGGATGAATTCACGATTGAGTTGTTGTTGCTGAATTTTTATAAGGTGTTCATGATTGAGTTGTTGTTGCTGAATTATATGGTTGAAGATGTTATGACATGCTTATGCTAATTTATTTATATTCCATATTTTAATATATTTATGATAAATTATGATTACTCACAATGCCTGCTTGGAAATGTTGCCTCCTTCGTGGGTAACTTGCAGATGTCGAAGAGTAGACTTGCAGTGCAATAGGAGTTTCACGAGTCTCAGAGCATCTTTGTGTTCCTTATTAGTGGTTCTGGTTTATGTGTCCTGCTCTGTGTCATGTAACATTGGGATGAGTTTTCTTTTGCTAAAATGTTTTCAGTTATGTTATTATTTGGATAAATGTTTCCCCATTTTATGATGTTAAATTCAGGATGGTGAAAATTATGTTTATGAAGTAAACTAATGAAGTTTTGAATTTTGAAGTTTAAATTCCGCTGCGAAATGCTTTATGTTATTCTTGATGTTGTTAACCCGTGTTACGGGACAGGACATTGTGTGTTTGATTTTCTGATGAAATGTGATACCCTTTCTCGATGATTACTCTGATATTATTTAAATATTTTATTTTGGGGTAGAAGGGTGTTACACCTAACTCTCCTATCATAATTCTAGACTCTCCAACTCCAACAAACCTCTCAGAAGATCCCCTTAGAATCATAATTGATTTAAAAGCTCTGGACAAACTTGCCTCATCTTCTCATAAAATAGCCATTCCCAAACCAAAATCAAAACCAAAACCATCTAAATCAGATGTTGGTAACTCACTGTTGGCATTTGAGGCAGAAATCCAGGAATGGGTAAACTCTTTGAAGCATGCCTACATGGAAAATATGAATCCAGCTGCTTCTGATTATCTCTGGATTCAGTTCAGAAAATTGTTTAGTTATGAATCTCAGAAGATGAAGGAGATTAGCTATGAAATAGCCCAATATAACTTCTGCGATCATCTGAAACTCTTCAAGGAACAAGTTCTAAGCTTCTGGGAAAAGAAACCCTTACATCAACTAGATATCACTCCTTGGAAAGCTCCTTTGGTTTCAGAACTTAAGGAACCAACTTCTGAAAATCATGCTTTGGTCATTACTAAAGACAAAGGAAAGTGATTTGCAACATCTCCAGAGAAACACTCTGCAACAAGCTCTAAGAATAACGTATCTTCTGTTGAAACAACTTCATCCTCTCTAGTGCTGAAAACTCTTGCAGAGTTAAAAAAGAGAATGAAGTTGTCAAGAAAAGACTGGATAAACAAGATGAAATGAACGAAGATATTAAGGGAATGATATGAAAGCAAGTGGAATCAAACATTCAGATCAAAAGTCTCTTGGAAGCATTGTTCACACGACTTCCACCTGCTCCACATCCTTAGCTTGCATCTTGTGTTTCTGTTTCTGTAGTTTTTGTTTCTGTTGCTTCTGTTGTTTTTTCTTATCTTCAATGAATTTCTCTAGTTCTCTTTATGTGTTTTTATTGCTTTTTGATTAATGACAAAAAGGGGGAGAGCGTAAAATATTTTGAACTATAACAGTACACCGGGACTAAGTCTCGAACATTTTAACATTTTCTGATTAACCTAACCCGTTTCACATGTTGATAAGCAAGCAGAAAAAATGTCTATAAGAACTTCCATCCAAAGCTCTGAACAAACATCTTCAGGGACGTTTTTAACACGAGGGGGGGGGGGTTCTAATGCTTTATGTTCTTACTTGATTCGTCAAAATATACAAGTTTTTGTCATCATCAAAAAGGGGGAAATTTTTAGAACAAGAGTTTGATTCTACATTCTTTAATAGTTTTGATGATAACAAATATTCTATTATTATAAAGAACAAATATGCTCCTTAATTATTTATTTTGATGTGTAGAGAAGTTCTGACACAAAAATAAAAGAACTTAGATAAAATATGCACTAAGAAGATCTCAACAAGTTCTGGTTGGAACATCTGAGCTAAGAAGATCTGTTTGAAAGATCTGAACCAACGTAATTTAAATATCACGCTCTCAGCACCAAAGCTACAAGATTAAAAGATTCTGAGGATCCGGAACTTCAAAGCATACTCTGATGCGTTACATTTCAATTAATGAGAATCAATGAGTAACAACTAATACCAGACAAGATCTGTATTTTAGGAAAGTGAATTAACAACTTTTATCAACCTCCAAAAATAGCTTCTTATGTATCCAACGGATCTAAAAGGATTCATCTATATAAACGAGTTCATGGAAGTATGATTTACAACTTGCACGCATACAAAACAAAATTTTCAACAAGTTATCATTTTGCTTTTATTTTGTGTAAACATCACAGTTTTGATATAGCTTACTAGAAGCGCTAGTACACACATATTTTTTTATTGTTACTTTGTAATTCCTTGAGATACCAAGTTGTGGTTCTATCTCAAAAAGACATTGACATAAATCTTTGTGTCTTGTAATCAAAGTTTTGATTAGTGGATTAAGACCTCGCTTGAGAGAGGCAAAATCACCTTCGCGGGTGGACTGAAGTAGTTTGAGTTCAAACGTACCAGGATAAACAAACCTATCATATTGTTTTAATTTTAGAAAACCCCAATTCAAACCCCCTTTCTTGTGTATTCTTTTCTTCAGTTCATGGATCTGCAAATTTTGCTAGAGGTTGAAGATGACGCAGGTCTTCGCGCGCAATGGTGGAAAATTCAAATTTTAGCCAATCAACGTGTGACATTTAGCTAGTCGTTGCTCTTATAAATTTCTTTTTTCGTTTTATTTCATTTAAATTCTATTTTCTTTCAAAATTCATTAAATATAGCTCCATAAACCTTTTTCATTCCATTGTTTTCATAAATCACTAAAAATATTTTCTATCACATATGTTTTTTTTCTCCAGATTTTGAAAATGATTTTTATTATTTTTCTTTATTTTCTATTTATTTTCTCTTTATTTTATTTTAATTTTCTTTTTAACAATTAATTCTCCATAATTTTGAAATATTTTCTTCCCCTATTTTTGATATCTCATTACTTATAGTATTTGTGGATTTCTCAAATTTTTGGGACATTTATTTGTTATTTTGACACCTCTTTGGTATTTTATCTTTATTTTCCATTTATAAACCTTTTTTAATTTGTTTTAAAATTCTTTTTTTTTATATTTTGGTCCATTTTATGCTTTGACTTCTGTTGAATTTGATCATTTGTGGTTGATTGATACGTCATCTTATTCAATTGGACTTTGGATTAATGTCTTGATGGATTGAACTTCCTTCATTTCAAACTTATCATTAAATGATCATTTTCTTATTTTTGGTGCTTTGGATTGATGATAGGTTTATCTCTAGATATCATGAAGATGATTGATTGAAGTTGATGATGGATAATCCCATTTTTCCTTTGTGGTTGATCGTCTCTTTCTCCATGTCTTTCTTCTTGTTATTTTGTTTTGACTTGTATTGCATTGTTTTAGGAGAATGAATTTGTGTCATTTCTCTAACATGTATGACACATAAATTTTTATTGACCGACCTCAGATATTTGTGACTTCTTCATAAGTCCAATTACAAATGCTTAACATAACACTAAATTTGTCCTAAATCGGTTTAATTCTCCTTAACACTAACATTAACATCATTAATTGTACTAACTCCTAACTTTTAATTTCAAACACTTTATATTAATGTCATTTATCTTTTATGCCATTTAATTTCAAGGCATTTATATTCATGTCATTTTCATTTTGCTTTCATCTTTTGTTATAAAACTAGTAAGTAAATGTTTTATATCGCTTAGTAATTTATAATTATTCATTTTACTCTTCTTATTCCAAGTATATATATTTAAAGTTGTTGTTGATTATCTTAATTGGTTTCAAATGTTGTTTGAATTATAGGTGCTTAACGACCGGTGACAAATCCTATTGGACAACCCACAAACCTTTCCATTTTGGTTATTGCTTTTGTTGGTGAATAATTTTTCTGTTTTTTTTGTTAAATTATAAAGTGTGCGCCATTTTGGATTTGTATTTGGTGTTAACAATGAATATTTGTGGTACAATGTTTCCGATTGAGAATTTGGCAAAATGTACAATGTTTATGTTTCAGGAATCTGCAAAATATAGTTCTATATTATGTAATATAGTTCTATAATGCAGGTGCATACGATAGTACTAAAAAAAACGTATCCCCTCAATTTTTACATAAAACCGAGGTAATAACAAAGAGATGATACCTCAGTTCTACACAACACTAAGAGTTAATATTTGGGTGCGCCATCCAGTTATAAAAAAAATGCAGATACTGGGGGATCGAACCCATGTGAAGATAAATTTATCCCTCAATTTTCTAGTAACTGAGAGGTAAAGTGGAACCTTTTCACAATACCCTTTGTTACATATCTTCTGTAGCCGAGGTTAAATGCATTGTGCGTCCAAGGTTAGATGTGTTTTTTGTAGTAGTGAAAAATATCATTCTAAGTGATGATGTATAAATATCTCATAATAGACTGACTAAACTTTCCTTATTCAGAAGAAAACCATAAACAAGATTCTTTGTAATCTCAAGAGTATGAATGACATCATTCAAGATTAAATTATTTTATACAGTGGACATCATTTCCACTTCTCTAATACCGACAACATTAATGGTATAGGAAACTCCCAACAACAGTTTCATATTCTTTAGTATTCATGTATGTTTTAAACATAATATGATCATAACTGACATGATGAGAAACGCTTGTGTCTGTCCATCAACCATCAAATTCACCACCCATGTTGATTTTGGTGATTATAGCAATAAATTGCTCGTCATTCAGGTTAACTCTTGCATCAGGGAAAATATCAAGTTTAGGCCCGCTTTTACATCTTTTAACCATATGACATGGTTTTCCACATTTGAAATAATGGAAACCAATATAATTTCTTTGAGGTGGTGGTTATTGCCTAACAATTAGATCAATTGGGGCCATAAAAGGGTTCCTATTGTTAATTCGGTTCAAACATTGTGGTTCCAATTCTTTACCAGTTTACCATGTGGCTTCAGAACTGCACTAGATTTCTTTTTTATTGTTTAAAACAACCAAGACTTTTTCTTTTTGACCATGTCTCCAAGATTCTTCTTCAATTCGAAGGCGAATAATCAAACTTTCAATTAAATTTTTGTATACAAAGCAAAATGTTTAAAATTTTCTAACTATGGGTAAAATTGTCAATATTAAATGCAATTTGAAATTGTTCATCTAAATACATACCTTTTAATGTTGATCTAATGAGAATTCTTTTGAACTTCATAACATTTAGCCTTCACTGGCCTTTAATCTACCATATGATACTTTAGGTAGTTGATAACTACATATTTCTTCATTCCAACTTCTTTAACTAATTTCATACTTCTTTTTCAGTCTTCCAAACTTGTTTTCCAGTATCACACTTACTATAAAAATCATTCACATCATCTACGATTCCATTCAGAATGTGATAGTCATTTTCTTTTTATAAGGATATTTTTGTCCTTAGTTGTGTATCATTCGCTTTAATATATGCGGTAAATTCATATTCATCATAATTATCGGTTTCATCTAAGTCCATAATTTTTTTATTAGTTTGTTTGATTGATCTAAAAGGAACAATAGGAATGTCATCGGTCAGAACATTGACAACCTTCTTTATGGTTAAGAAAACTTTTTTTTTGCCAACATTTAAAATGCATCCCCTCAAACTTGAACGGTTTCGAGACAATCGTGGAAGCACCAATAATTTCTTCGTTGTCGTGGTAACATCTTTAAATTGTTGTCTTACAGTTTTTGAAAAATTTCCACTGAAGAAATTAATGAGCAAAGTCGTGGACTTGGAAGCTCTCTTTAAGACGTTCCTTATCCAAAATGTAAAGCAGTCACTCAACCACATCGTCTCCAGGATAAAACAACTCAATTCTATATTGTACTATTAATACTTGCACAATATATAATCAGTTTAGAAATACACATTTTGATGATACAAAGTTCATTAAAATATTGTGTAAGAACCACTCATAGTATCTAGTATATAGATCGGTCGTAATAATTACTCAAACAATGAGAAATTCAAGTAATTCTCTAAAGAGAACTCAATAATGGTCATTTGACCACTCAAAATAATTTTTCAATGAAAAATTCAAATAGTTTTCTAAAGAGAATCCAAAAAAATACTACTTATAATTTCTCAACTCAAACAATAAAAATTAAAATAATTCTCTAAAGTGGAGTCAAGAAAATATTTAAGAAATTCAACGAGTAAAACAAATGGGAGAAGTTGACGCTTGTATAATTCGAAAGACACAAAGTTATGAGAGTTAGGAAGAAAAAATCCAATATAATTTTTGGTGTATTTTGGAATGAAACAAGTGTTTTATTTATATAATGAATTAAGTTTTACAAGAAATATTTTCTAACCAATGTGAGATTTAAATGACCTTTTTCAAATTCATCTTCCTATATTTGAATATTGACCTAATGTTCCAACATAAATATTCTATACTAAAAAATGAAGAAATAAATGAAGTGTGGCTCATGATGAACATGTTTTCTTTATATATCAATATCAATAGCAAAGGAATTGTGAAAATATAACAATTAACAAAACATTAGAACAAAAAAAACCTGATGAATTAACAAATAATAAATAAAAAGAAGAAAATATCATCATAGAACTTTGCAGTCATATTCATCAATCTCACTTTCTTCGGCAAACAAACCGATATGTTTTAATAACCATTAGGGAGTGGTTTAGCTTGTGAGGTGCAGAAAAAAGGTGCCACTGAATACAATTTGAAGTTGTTGTCAAGAAGACGATAAGATGAAAGAGGAGCACCACTGATTCCATGATTCACGTCTGTGGGAACTTTACATGTCTCTAATGGAGAACTCTCTAGGTATACTTTGCATTCATTGATCTTCAATTTTGATCCTAGCCCAGGAAGTGACAATGTAGCAAAGTAATAACCTTTGCTATCTGTTACATGACTGAACAAAGTTATAGGACTTTTCTTGTATCCAAGCTCATTCACACATTCACATTTAACTCTTGCAACAGCCCCTGCATAAATAAAAAAATGGTAAATATATATATGATTAATAATTTATCATCACATCTAAAGTTGAAACTAATTAACATAATTTAATTGGTTTGATTTCTTACATGAAGATCAAAATAAATATTATAAGAAATATAGTCAAAATAGAGTTAGTTCTTGGTGAAAAAATTACCTTGAATTGGGTAATAATAGGACCCGGATTTGCATAAAATTGTTCCTTGGACACCAATGACTGTGGGCAGTTGTACTTGGTAGCTTTCTTTTGGTTTTGGAACTTCATAATATGGTTTTGTGGGGAATGGTTTATAATTTGTAACTAGTTTGGGTTTCTCAAGTTTTGGTATTGGAACATACTCAGAATTTGTTTTTGGTTTGAGAGTTTCATATTCTGGTTTGGTAGGGTTTGGTTTGTAAGTTTCTTCGGGTTTTGGTTTTTCAATCTTTGGGGTTAGATTATATCCATAATTTGTTTTGGGTTTAGAAACTTCGTAGTCTGGTTTTGTTGGATTTGGCGTGTAAGTTGCTTTAGATTTAGGGTTTTCAACCTTTGGAGTTGGACCATATCCATAGTTTGTGTTGGATTTGGAAATTTCATTGTATGGTTCTGGAGGATTTGGTGTGTAAACTTCTTTAGATTTGGGTTTGGAAAGTTGGTAGTCTGATTTTTTTGGATTTACTGTGTAAACTACTTCGAACTTGGGTTTCTCAAACTTAGAGGTCGGGGCATAGTTGTAATATGTTTTGGGTTTCTCGATCTTAGAGGTCGGAGCATAGTTGTAATCTGTTTTCAGTTTTGTGGAAACTTTGTAGTCTGGTTTTGTGGATTTTGGTGTGTAAACTTCTTCAAACTTGGGTTTTCCAATCTTTGGGATTAGAGCATACCCATAATCTATTTTGGATTTGGGAGATTCATAGTCAGGTTTTATGGGTTTTGGTGTGTAAACTTCTTCGAACTTGGATTTCTCAACCTTTGGGGTCGGAGCATACCCATAATCAGTTTTGGATTCGGATGTTTCATAGTCTGGCTTTGTAGGTTTTGGTGTGTAAAGTTCTTCAAATTTGGGTTTGTCAATCGTTTGGGTCGAAGCATACCCATAATCTTTTTTGGAGTTGGGAGCTTCATAGTAGGATTTTGCAGGGTTTGATGTGTAAACTACTTCAAACTTGGGTTTCTCAATCTTTGGAATTGAGGCATACCCATAATCCGTTTTGGATTTAGAAACTTCATAATTTGGTTTTGTGGGGTTTGGTGTATAAACTACTTCAGACTTTAATTTCTCATTCTTTGGACTTGGACTATAACCATAATTAATTTCACGTCTGGGAGCTTCATAGTTCGGTTTTGTGAGGTGTTTGTAATATGATCCAGGTTCAGATTTCTCTGCATTTGGAACCAAACCATACCTATAATTTATTTTGGGTTTGGGAACTTTATAGTTTGGTTTTATGAAATGTGGTTCGTAATCTGAATCAGGTTTGGGTTTCTCAATGTCTGAGGTTAGACTATACTCATAATCTATTTTGGATTTATAAGCTTCATAGTTTGGTTTGGTAGAATATGGTTTATTTTCTACTTCAGTATCGGATTTAGACTTCTCAATGTTTTGTGTTGAACCATAACCATAATCTATTGCGGAGGCAATAGTCACCAACGTAAAAACAAAGATAGATATAGCGAAAATCAATTTATGAGAAGCCATCATAAATTAATCTTTTGTAATGTTTTTATCAAGGGCTAGTGAACAAATGCTTCAAGGTAGTGATGAGATACTAATAACCCTAAAACCATAGCTATTTATAGAGAAAAATGCATGTCTAACAAAAATACCTAATGAATTATGAAGTATTTGAATAATTGGATGATCAATATAATAGTTTTCACGTTGTGGCTTATAACTCAAAATTCTTTTGGTCTACAGAACGTGGTTTCAATGTATTTCATTTGCATGGTGTTTCCTTTCAAGATATGCTTAAGCAATTTCAATGAGTGGAGAACATGTCTTGCTCTATAAATTAATACACTTATAGCAATTTCAATGGTTGATCACATAAGTTAAACAATTTGGATTACGCAACAATGAACATGTTCTTCCCACAATTATAATAAATAATTACAGGAAGTATAATACGACATGGATGCACGATAAAAACATGAATTGCAAGTACGAAACAATTATTGGAAGACATTACAAGTTTACAACTACATATATGGACAACTTCCTTAACATTTACTTCCAATAAAAAATAATCATATAAATAAAATTGTAGTTAGAACAAAAAATTAGCTAGTAAATACCACTTAAAAGTTTATTTATTTATGTGATTAGTTCTGTTTGGGAATTGTGAATAAATTACCCACAAGTATTGAATGTTAGATTACGTCACTTTTAAATTAATTTTCTCTCTTCATTTGTTAAAGTTGCGTTTTAACACGAAATCTTACATTTTCTAAGTATGGAAATTGTTTGCATAGTTAAATATATAGATAAAATCATACTTTAACCTAATGTTACTGGAGTTAAGATGTTGTAAACACAATATTAAAGGAGAAAGTAGATTATGAATGGAAACGGAAGATAGCGACAAGTTTATAAAACTATAAAACATATGATTAGATGAATATTATAATTAATTCAAATTATCAGTAATAAAAATAACTGAGAAATATGAATTTATTTAAACATGCTATTCAACAATTAGTATAATTTAATTTTCACACAAAACTCAAATTGAATTTGATTAATCGAATGATCAATTTAACAATTACCAAGAGTTCTTTCAAGAATATTCAAATGATTAGATCTATTGTAAACCTAAACTTTAATCACGAAATCGATGTAAGCAAATAAGTCTTAACACCGTATGTTATTCTACGAAAGCGATACAAACCTAAAAATACAAAACTATGCAGAACGTGTGTGTGTGTGTGTGAGAGAGAGAGAGAGAGAGAGAGAGAGAGAGAGTTCAACTTTATGATCCTCGTGGGAGATTAATCTACTCTTCAATGGTTTTCTGTTGAAAATTATTTTCTTCCACTATAAACTAACATGACAATTGTTTAAAAAAATTATACAACCACTTGATACAAGATACTCCTTAAAATAACTAATCTTCTTATCTTAATCCTCTTTTATTGTATATGACATCTGCTTCGTTGATCTTGCAGGATCCACATGATCTTGACTTAACTCTTCCATATTCTATAATTTAGTCAAACATCTGTTCTACAACAACATTTACTCGATCCTACTGATCCTTTGAACATTGATATGTCTGAAGAATACAGAAACTCTGACTTTGCACGTCGGTTTCCACACAGCTCTACTGATGTAACATAGAGAAAATACTTATTTTTCTTGATGGATTACCAAACTTTAGCAACACCACACAACCTAAATCTTTGATAGATCTCACTAAATTACCAAACAATTCTAAGCTAAAATGGAAGATAAGCATAAAACGACTTGAACAATTTTTTCTCATATCCAACTTCAGCAAATTACATCACTTAAATAGTAGGATTATTTAAGACAATGTGCATGGGCCACTTGGAAGAAAAAACAAAGATTAAGAATTAAAATAAGAATTTCTAATATACAATCCTTAATATTGAATGTAGTTTTCCAGCCATTTGGGCTCTCTCCTAATTTGTATGGGCCTTGTCTTATCAATACTCTCTGGCCCAAGAGGGACCTTGTCTTGAAGGTCCAAGGAAGAACAGGAACGTGGGCCGCAGGGGGAATACACAAATGGGCCGTTGGATTTGAAAGTGTGGTTGGGAATTAAATATTCGTCGGGGCTTGATGGAAAATAAATAGTTGTAAGGGACTTGAGGGAATGGGTCTGGAGTGATAGTGACGTGAGAGGGAGAATTAGATTTTAGGGAAGTGGGAAGTGGGGAACAATTGGGTTTAGAGTTAAGAGGTGTGGGCTGGTGAGAAGTGGAAGTGCGAGAAGCGTACATGTGAATTCCCTGAGGAGAAAATTGGACCGGATATGAAGCAAGTGGGGGACAAGATATCTTTACAAGATATGGGGAAGGTTCATGGCACGTGGGTTTAGGTGTAGATTAGAAAAAATGGATCGTTGGATGAAAGGAAGAGTCAATTGCACCTTGATAAAGAGAACCCTTCAGTTTATGTTTATAAGCTAGTCCCAACACTTGACGATTCATTTGTTCAGTTGGTTCCAAAATTTTCCTTCTCTCTCCTTGTGTTTCCACATGAAAATTTCTAAGTGTTTCTTCATTTTGTTTAATAAGAAGCACCGATTCCACCCTCTTCATTTTAACTAAACTCTTCACTCCTTCATTTTGTATTAAACCCTGCTTTAAAAAAATCGGAGAGATGCAAAGGAAGATTAGATTGAGTCTCTTTTTGGTTACGAAAATAGGGTCTTAACATGGAGACATGCACTACTGGGTGTATAACGCCCCAGTTTATTTATTTAATTATTTAATTTAAATAATTGAAAAATTGTTGTGTATTGTGTGAATTATAACACCCCATTTCTACCCGATTTTAAAATTAAATCAGTGTTATAAAAATTCTCCACAAACATGGGATATCACATTTTCAACTTAAAAACCAAATAGCATAAACTTCATTAATATAAAATACTTCGAAAACGACGCAATGGATTCATAGAATTACAACTTTAACACAACTTCATGTATTTTCAACATCAAACTACTTCAACATGGTTTTTCAAAATAAAACAACTTAAACAAGTTTATCAACTAAAATTAAATTCAACATAAAGACAAGATATGCGTTCATCCCCCCGAAGTGCTACGTATCAGAGCGACAAACACCAACTTGAATCTACTAAGTACTTGACTATTAGTTACCCGTACATTACCAACATAAGGGAAACATTCAAACAGGAGGGGTAAGATATCGAATACTATAAACAAGAGTATGATAATCAATACGTAAGCGGGAAATCATATAATCGCACCACTTCACACAACAAGCAACATCAACGTACAACTCCAATCAACAACGATTAACATATACAAAATGCAACTCATATGCGACTCAACTTAGGTATATGCACGTGGTACCATTTGGAGTAAACTCCCAACTTGAAATCTTTCCAGCTTATCGAGGCAACAACAACATATTTGCCAATCCATACCAACTTGATTTTAGCATTCACTCCAACTTGAAAATATGCAAATGTATACAACTTATGAAAGGAATACAACAACAACATAAACAGCGACTTAACAACTCAACAACATGTATCAACATTGGTCAATAGACCTACAACTTAATAATTCCCCAAGATTGGGACAACTCATCTTATATCGACTTAATACAACCATAACATGGGAAAACCAACCAATTACGACTTAATTCATTAAATCACTAAATTAATTATGTTAATCCTCAAATCTACTAAAATAAACTTATTTTATCTCTACTTAACATCTAAGATCAACTCAGTTTGAAACAGATGAGAAAATAGGACGAATCCCCAGAAACTGCACTTTCTGCACACAACTCTTCCCATACACGTATAGACTTGCCCATGCGCGTATAGACTTGCTCTTATGCTGCCATTTATGTGTATCCATTGCTCTTACGCGTAATGACTGAGCTTTCTAAGTGTGTCTTACTCAAATGGCCAGAGGGTCGTGCCACACTCCTTTCCTTACGCGTAATGTCTGTGTAACAGTCAGTGTTATACATATGGCTTCCCTTATTACGTGTATCACTAGATATGCTGTGTGATTCACCAGACTTTACACTAGTCCCACTTCTGCTACAATTTACACAACTTCATCACTAAATTCAAGCCCTGTTAGGTTTCTACATTGATTTTAGACCTCAATCCTTTTGTATACACTTCATCTAATAATTTTACAATCGATTACGAGTCCTAAATCTCCTTCTCTACATGATTTTCTTGCAACAAAACCAGTCCATCAACACAATAACAAATACAACAGCATGAATAATCTTATGACAGTAACACAATAAGAACAACATATGACAGATCCATACGAAAATCAACAACAACAACTCATATAAAAACACAATAACAAATTATACGAAATTCCCCTCCTACATACGAATTATCCAAATCCCGGTTATAGAATTCGAACCCCACCCTTACCTTGGATTGAAGGCAGCTCGAATTCACAACAACAATATCTATGAAAATTCAAAACCTAACCTCTCGTTATTCCTCAAGACTTGTTCTTCTCACCAAAATTCTGATTAACTCCCTAACTAGGTTTTCAGCCTAATATTTCTAAAATCTCACTAATTAGCTAAATTACTAATGGGCCTAAAATAACACCCCCACCTTTACTACTCTCAATTACAACTAATCCCAATTTTACTATTATTAATAATTCTATTAATTATTCGACTTAATTAACTCGACCAACCCAAACACGAATTAACCATCAACTTAATATCAACTTAAACAACTTAACAACATACTCAACAAAACAACATCTAACAACAATTAATTAGGAAAACATATGCGATAATATTTAATTTGATTAATTAATTAAATACAGGCGTTACAACTCTCCCCCACTTTGAACATTTTCGTCCTCTAAAATCTTACCTTGCTCAAATAACTCAGGATACATTTCTTGCATCTTGCTTTCCAACTCATAAGTCATACTCTCTCCGGCAGCTCCCAACCAAACAACTTTCACCAAAGCAATCTCTCTGCCTCTTAAAGTCTTCATTTCACGATCCTCAATTCGTACCGATATCGTCTCCACAGTGAGATTATCCCATACTTGCACATCATCCATACTAATTACATGAGAAGGATCTGAAATATACTTCCAGAGTTGCGACACGTGGAACACATCATGCAAATTCGACAAATTTGACGGTAAAGCCACTCTGTAAGCAACATTCAAAACTTTGTCCAAAATCTGAAATGGACCAATAAAACGAGGAGTAAGCTTCTTAGACTTCAACACTCATTCAACACCAGTTACAGGCGTAACTCTTAAGAATACATGATCACCAAATTAAATTCTAAATCCTTCCTTCGCTTATCATGATAACTTTTCTGCCTACTTTGAGAAGCCGCCATATTCTCTCGAATCAACTTTACCTTCTCGGTAATCTCTCGAACTATCTCTGGTCCAAGCACCACACTCTCTCCAGATTCATACCAACACAACGTAGTCCTACATCTCTGGCCATACAACGCCTCAAAGGTATCATTCTGATACTATAATGGTAATTGTTATTATATGTGAACCCGGTCAATGGAAGATAAGTATCCCACAAACCTCCCTGCTCAAGACAACAAGCTCTCAACAAGTCCTTCAACGACTGAATCATCCTCTCAATTTGACCATCTATCTGAGGATGATACGCTAAACTCAACCTCAACTTAGAACCCAACGCTTCTTGCAAACTCTTCCAAAACCCAGAAGTAAACCTCGGATCTCGATCCAACACAATTCACAAAGGAACACCATGCTACTTCACAATTACTCTGATATAAATCTCTTCCAAATTCTATTTTGGAAAACTGATGTTAATAGGAATAAAATGAGCCGACTTTGTAAATCTATCAAAAATCACCCAAATTGAATCATGTCCTCTTGAAGTATTAGGCAATCCAGTTACAAAGTCCATAGAAATGATATCCCATTTCCATTCTGGAATTTCCAATGGCTGCAACAAACTAGCAAGCTTCTGATGTTCAACTTTCGACTTCTGACAAGTCAAACAAGCATACATAAAACGTGCTACATCATTCTCCATCCTAGGCCACCAAAACAACTTCTTCAAAACTTAATACATCTTAGTCGTTCCTGGATGAATACTCAAATTACTTCTATGAATCTCCTCAAGAATCATTCTTTTCATCTCCGTATCATCAGGAATACAAATCCTATCATGAAATCTCAAAACACCATGCACATCCAACTTAAAACCATTTGTCTCTGATTCACCGCAATCAACCATGATATCCACTAGTTTCACATCCAATTTCTGAGCTTCTTTAATATTGTCCAGAAAATCATTATTAATCTTCAACATACCCAACATAACACTCTTCGGTGTCACTTTGCAAACCAAACTCATATCTCGAAACTGCTCAATCAACTCTAACTCCTTAACCATCATTGCCGATATATGCAAAACAATTCGACTTAAGGCATCAGCTACCACATTAGCTTTACCTGGATGATAATTTAAACCAAAATCATAGTCTTTCAACAGTTCTAACCACCTTCGTTGCCTCATATTCAACTCTTTCTGATCAAACAGATACTTTAAACTCTTGTGGTCGCTAAACACTTCAAATCTAGAACCATAAAGATAATGCCTCCATATTTTCAGTACAAAAACAACTGCAGCAAGCTCCAAATCATGCGTAGGATAGTTATTTTCATGAACCATCAATTGTCTCGACGCATAAACAATTACTTTATTATTCTACATAAGAACACCTCCTAAACCCATCAACGAAGCATCAAAATACACCATAAATCGTTCTCCTGAATTCGGTAAAGTCAAAACTGGAGCCGACGTCAACCTCTTCTTCAACTCTACAAAACTTTCTTCGCATTGGACATCCCACATAAAAGTTTTTCTCTTACTGTAGACACCCTAAATTTGACCTCTGATTTTCTATCTTCGTCAGCTTTTTGTTTCACATTCATACGCATTTTGCATACCATTTGCATAAGCTCCTAAGACGTGGGATCGGTACCATCAGAAGAATCAGGGTTTCACACCTCATTTGCAGACTATCAGAAGAATTCAAGTCTTTGGTTATGCGTCCATTCGTGACGTCACTTTCTTATGATAAGGTTTATTTCCCTAATTCAGTGGTATTCAAGGGTTCCATTTCAAGCATGTTTATTCAGCCACGATCTAGTCCAGATGGATGTTTGACCCAATCTTGGTCAAACTATCAGAAGATTTCTTCATTTGCAAGTTATTTGTTTCAGTGATCTATTTCTCAGTCAGTGTGTGTCCAGATTGTGATTGGACTTTATCAGGGTTTTAAGCAGTGATTCATGGTTTGTTTAGCCAGAAATTCAGAAGATGTTTAATTCATATAGTTGTTATTTCAATGGTGATTTGTTCAGTGGTAGCTGTGTTATTATTAACCAGTGGTTTTTTTGTGGAAACGGTTCAAGATTGGTTGCGAGTTGAAAATTGAAGTTTTATGGTTGTGTGCATATTAATGGTAGTCGGTCCATTCCATATAAGTTTAGTTCATACCCTTTTTATTATCCAATTCTCAAATTCATTTATTCTCATACATTATCCGATTATTAACCACATTTCGTCATCCATTCATTATTTATTCAAATTCATTTCTCTATTTTCTTAGTTTACCTTCTTTTTTTTCCATATCTTTTCCAATTCAATTCTATGTTGATTCGTGTTATTTTATTCCAAATCCAAAGCCCATTTTTTTTCTTAGGAATTAATCCATGTTCAATTGCCATTAGATATTTCTTATATCCAAATTCATTCTTTTTATTTCTGTCCACATGTCATATTTTATGCCATTTTAAAGCCCATATCCTCTTTTAAAGGCTCGTATGCAAAAAATAAATAAAAGAGAATAATCTATTTCCATTAGCAGTAAAAGTTATGGAAAACGAATAAATGTAATTTGTTACATAATTACATGGCCCCACAATGGTCTACCCTTTCCCTCATAACAAACCTCACAATAACAATTCCACTACCTCACTTGGACCCCACCACCCAACAACTTCGGGCGTTTCCATTTCGTTTTCTCACAGCCACCACACGCATCTCTTGGCACAACCCTCACACTCACTAACGACAACAACAACCAAATTCTCTCCACTAAATATCACAGCAACAAAAATGCACAGAAGACCATCATTCACTCTCATTTTTTTCTTCGAATGCCTTTACAACTCACCACAAAAAAACCAACAAAACACGATTTACTCACTTGATTCATCTTGAAAAACTCTCCGCAAAAACCATCACTCACCAAAATACTCACTCCAAAACAGCAACAGCAACAAACACAAATAAGAAGAAGATGATGAATTAGAGAGCACCATAACAAATCTGCTGCTCATATCACCACCACTTCTTCCCTTCAACAATCCATCAATTTCCTTCACTGAGCCATCTACACAACTGAACGCATTTTTCATTTTTTACAACTTTCATTGATTCACCATAACAACCTTCAACATTCACACTCTTCTTCAACTCACAGCAAGATCCCTTTGATTTCTTCTTGCAAACACAATTATATCCAAGCCATTTTCTTCGTTCCCTTCAACCCCTGTAACCTCACCGCAAGAATCCGAACCTCCCTTCATACTGTCATCAACTTCATAACTCACCAAACCCAGCTACAAAACCTTCCTCTCTTTCTTTTTTTCCTTAACTGAAACTTTTCTATTCTTTTTCCCCTAGAAATCTCGCCACAACCTTAAACATAACAACATCAACTTCAAATTCACCATCATCGTTTTCTCGTCTTCATTAACCTTCCATAACTCTTCATCCTTCACACCGCCCTCAACACACCAATGCAGAGCTAACTGAACCGCCACCGCTAGACCACTTTGTCACCATCATTCTCATAATCCTTTTCAAACACTTCTTATAACCTGCAAAAATAACACAGCAAAAACAACAACAAACCACCTTTCATTACAACCGTAACATTCCTCATCTTCAACTCAAATCTTCAAATCTCCTCTCAAACCACAACATCTCACAAAATGAAACCCTTCTTCTCATAACCTTTTCAACAACAGCAAATAATTTTCATTACTCTTCATTTCCGGGCAACATCCAACAAATCTCGACAATAACAACACAGAAGCTCCAATAAAAAAGAAACAGAAAGAGAAGAAGATGAAAGGCCAACAGAGGCCGGGCGAAGAAGGTGAAGCCGCCATACCGCCACCAAGCCGAGACACCGCGATCTGAAGCAAAGGAGGGACAACGCGATTTTGTTCATGATTGAAGAAGAAGATCGTTGGCTGTGAAGATTGGTACCGCCGCGACTCCAATTTGAAGAGGAGAGAGATCCGCGCAAACGAAACACCGAAGGCGGGACCGCGAGAGCGCCGGAGATAAAACGAGGAGAGGAGATCTATCGCCGATGATGAACCACGACGCGGCGGAATCTCCTGTCGATAAAGGGAGAAGACCACAATTCGGAAGGAGAATCGATTGGAGAATTCATGACAAAGTTTTTTCGTTTCGGTAACGTGTAAGCGATGAATGAAAGGGTAGAATCTATTAAAATTTGTTAATTTTGATTTAGCTTTGTTAATTGTTACCTATTTAGGTAATTGTTTAGTTATTAATTAGAATTTAATTTTGATATAGTTTAGATTTTAGTTTCTCTCGCTTAATTTGGTTTAAATACATAGAATTTTGTTTGTTTCTGGGTAATCTGCTTTAATTAAATAGGGTTTTGTTTAATTTTGGTTTTAGTTTGCGTTGACATTTTGTAGGCTTTTGTTTGACGTTGATGATGGCCTTGCGATTAACCGTTCTGTTCATAGTTGGTTGACTTATTTGTGTGATCCTTTATGCAAGTAGAAACGAATATTGGATTATTTCTTGGGCTAGAGGACTCTTCTTGAAAATTGGTTTTATTGATCGGTTCCTTGCCTGATTTTGCTGATGGAGGATGTAACTTGTTCTCTTTGATGATAGTCTTGGATGCGAGTGCCTATACTTGATACCCTGGTAATGGACAATTATGTTGGAGTTGTAAATCTTTTCTGAACTTGATATTATTCTGGATTTCTTTTGCGCGTATTGAAGAGGCAACGGACCTTCTCCGTTAGGTACAACTGGGTCCCGATTTTACTTATTGCATGCTGCTGCATCTGGAAGTCCTACTGGTGTAGGCTCTGTTTGTGCATGGATCGATTACTCCATTTCGCATTCTCATCTCCTTATCTTATTCATTATTCATCTTATCTCCATATCGCATTCTCATCTCCTTATCTTATTTCTATTTCATCCAACTCATCCTATTTCTTATGCATCTTTTCTTATTCATCTTTCTTCCTCCTCATCTTTTATTCTTGTCTTGCTTGAGGTGTGCTTAGGCCACCATGGCTTCTCCTTTCATCTTCCTCTTTCTCTTCTTATCTCCTCCTTCATTAGGATAGTGAGCCTCACTAACCTAGGACCATCCGAGCATGTGAATATTAGGATTAGACTTTTCCCGTTAGTTTTTACCTTTTTCTCCTTTTGGTGCTCTTTTTTTCTCTCCTCATCTTCAAACTCAATTCTAATTCACTTAATAAAGGTTGAGTACTTTTCATGTGACATGAGACTTTGCTATGAGATACTTGCACGCGTTCCGTTTCGGGGCGAGGTGTGAGTTATCACTCGTGGTGGATAGGTCTTAGCATGAGTACTTCTCAAAGAAAAGCTAAAAAACACTTCTTAACCAAAAAACCACAAAAATACTTAATAATGGTAATAGGCCAGTGTGCTTAAGCCTTCACTTGCGGGACTAGCTTTGGGGATTTCCTCCATAGATAGGTGTGCCTCTTGCGCATTCCATTTCGGGATGATGTGAGACGTACACATCCCATTGAGTAAGACTTAGGTACACTTACCTATGCAAACTTTCACTCATAAAAGCTTCTAAAAAACACCAAACAAACAACAAGCGTCTTTCCTTCGGGAATTCTTTTCTCACCTCATTCGCTCCGTACGCGAACTTGCTCCTACTTGTCATTTTGCAAGACGGTAACGCACTCGTCGTCCGAGCCTGCAACACCTGAGCAATGGCATAGGCAGTTCAAGCCTTTAATTCACAAGCAATTTTCCTTTTAGTACCCCTAGTTAGGGGAACTACGGCGTCTCTGATCCTCATTATCCTGATGAGGTACGTAGGCAGCGGGGTAGGGCCCGTTCGAGCACAATCTTTATTTTCCCTACATTTTTCCTCTTTGTTTCATATTCATTGCTTTTCTCAGTTTCTTTTCCAGTTCCAGTTTCTTTTCATTTTCATTTCTTTGCTGCAGTTTTCATACCCTCACCCTTTGAAACAGTTTCTTTTGCAAGCGTGGATCCCGTCGGGTACGGCAGACGATCTGGGTGCTAATACCTTCCCAGGTCGTAACCAACTCCCGAACTCAGTCTCTTTGGTTCGTAGGACTTGTGTCCTTCCTCTTTCTTTATTCTGGTTTGTGCAACATTACCATTCCCTTTCTTCGGGATAAAAATGCCTGGCTGGCGACTCTATTCTTTTTCCGCGCCACTTTCGCGTTTGTACCAGGATAGAAATCCGGGGAGCGACAGCTGGCGACTCTGCTGGGGATTGAGCCCAGAATCTCTGGTTCCCCTGTGAGTCTCTCCTAGCGCTTGTTTGTTTCTGTTTCATTTGGTGATGTTTGTTTGTTGTGGCTTGTTGTATTGTTGTTTGTTTACAGCTTTATTTACAGCTTTATTTCAGTATTTATTTTTCGCATCATATATCATACTGGACTGTCTGGACTGGTTTTCTGTTTGGTGGGCTCGGGTGATACTGTTTCTGAGAGATAAGCCAAGTACCCGGCTTGAGTGCACCCTAGGATTAGAGTGGACATATTGTACTCACATGTGGCATGATGAGTGGCGATGTGTTTCACGCCCAGATTGCGACCGTCTTGGAAATATCTTGTGTGGGGATTTCCTCCACTTCGGGATAGGACCTTGATAGTTATGCGCATCTGGGGACCGATCATTGAGAACCTTTGTGGAAACAACCCTCTCCAGTGGTGGCAGTGGCAGACCACATTTTGTGGCAAACCCATTCGCACCCGAGGGTCCACTGGGGACTCGCATAGGATGGCCTGGTTCTCTTATAGGAACTCAGTCAAAGCATCTGGTTGTATGACATTAGTACTGTATCCTACGGGCTGAATGTACTATTGTTTCTCGATTTCAACGCTCAAAGCTGGGGACTTATAAGGGATGCTTGTTTTTCCCAGACTCAGCTGAGGCCTCCCTGCGTAGTACATAATGCCAAACCGATTCCCTGATTTGGTCATGAGCCATTTCTCGGAAATGGTGAAAGTATTATTGCTATTCGGCTTTGAGAGTCCGTGATGTTTGACCCGGAGCATACCCGTGATACTAGGAGGGGTTTACAGGTTTGCAGGAACCCTTGACCTCAACATACTCTCATTACCAGTGCAGTCTTATGTTTTGATCCGGTCTCTATGATTCTGAAGTTCTTGACCTTTGGTTTTCGGTTACTATTTTGGGTTATTATACAGAGATCTTGTGGTTACAAACACTCGATTATTGGCAGTATTCCAGATTCCAGGCAGTTTTCGGCTGTGATCCCATGTCTCTGCATATTTTGCATCATCATATTGCATTTTGCATTTGCATCTGCATTGCATATCCTCTTCCAGAGAGCTCATCCCTCTTCTTTTGTCCATGACCAGTCAGCTGATTTCCCGGTACTCAGTTTGAACAAGTGTTAACTGTTGGAAGACGACAGTGTTTGAAGGAAGACTGAGCAGTGTCAAGAGGTAAAAGGTCAGGTTGGAAGCCATCAGTAGCTATGTCAGAGAGCAACCGTCAGAATGTTGAGTTTCCACCTGGTTTCACTTCGATGACCAATCCTTTGTTTGGTCTTTCTCCTGATGAGGATCTTCCACAGGTGAACTACCTTACTCAAGCTCAGCCTGTACAGACCCCGATTGTGAATCAGAGTGTACCTGAACCATCTGTTGTCCGAGGTGGACCTTCATCTTCTTCTGATTCTACTGATTATCAGAGTTTTGCTTTCCCTATGCCAAACTTCCAAGGGGCAATCCCTCTTGTGAAAGCCAAGGATCCACAAGCTTTTGATCCTGCTGAAAGGTTTCGCGTGTTGGACGAGCAACTCAAAGCCCTAGCGGATCCTGATGCCTTTGGTTTTGATGCTCTAAACCTGTGTTTGGTGCCTGGTCTTGTCATTCCTCCAGATTTCAAGACTCCAAAGTTTGAGAAGTACACTAGTGTCAGTTGCCCGAAGCATCATTTGGTGATGTTCTGCAGAAAAATGACTTCTTATGCCCGCAACGATAAGCTGATGATTCACTGTTTTCAGGACAGTTTGAGTGGGGCATCCTTAAGTTGGTATATGGATTTGGAAAGCAGTCATATCCGATCTTGGAATGATTTATCCAGAGCTTTCGTAAAGCAATACCAGTACAATGTGGACATGGCGCCCAGTCGCATGCAGTTGCAGAGCCTATCTCAGAGAACTGGTGAATCTTTCAGAGAATATGCACATCGGTGGAGAGAATTGGCAGCCCAAGTGCAACCACCACTTTCAGACAGAGAATTAGTGGACCTGTTCGTGGGCACGTTGCAAGGAACGTACTTGGAAAGAATGAGTAGCATTTGGACATCAAGCTTCTCTGATTTGATAAAAGTTGGAGTACGCATCGAAAGCCTGCTCAAAAGTGGAAAGATCCAAGACTCTTCGAACATCCCAGCTAGTGAAGGTGAATCTATTGTTAGCTCCCAAGAGGAAGAATGGTATGACGCCAGTGCAGTCATGGCCAATATCGAATATTCTAGACTAACATCTTCTCAGAGATCATCTATTCCCGTGTCTGGTTACTCTTATGGGCATCCGGCAATGCTCAGAGCACCGTATCAGAAACCGTGGACTCCACCTCGTCCAAATCTGCAAGCTCATGGTCGAAAATCTCAGAATCAGCTTCAGAGCCAGCCTAGGCCTCGCAACAACCTGGAAAGAAGGAATGCTCCTCTTCATCCAGTTCCCATGGCATACAATGAAATCTTGCCACATCTAATTCGGAGCTCCTTGGTGGTTCCTAATCCTCTCAAGCCGTTGCCGGAGCCGTACCCTCCAGAGTACAATCCTCATGAGCAGTGCGGGTATCATGGTGGATCAACCGGACATTCAACTGAAGATTGCAAAGCTTTTCAAGCCAAGGTCCAACAGTTGATCGACAAGGGCTACATATCCTTTCCAGAAGGAAGCTTGGTTGTGCACGTTAACCTCTCAACTGATTGAGTTCAAAGACTTCGGAGAAGTATCTCCTGATTTCAGTGGCCTATACAACAAAATGTCATCAGAGTTGGTGATCACTGTATCCTTTTATCATTTGCATTGTAGTTTCTTTCCTGTTAGCAGCTACTTGTCTTTTAAGCATTGTTATTTTGAATGGTAATGTTAATGTAGTGATCTTGCATTTTTGAATCGATTATGTCGCATTCGCTCATTTTTCTTTACTTGCATTGAAAAAACAAAAAATGCATCCATTTACCTCCCATTTATTTCACTGTTGTTTAGCAGGTTTGAGGGAGGATGATGACAACTGAATACCCATAATTGTTGAAGGTATGCTTTCAGAGTAGAACCTGCTGACGATGTACAGGCATTGCTTCAATTCCCAAACACCGGAGATATAAGGGAGATAGACCCTCGTCAACCCCTTTGAGCCTTGAAGTAGGAGTTTCTTTTCTAAACAGAAAAAAACCCTCACATTTAACCCGGGGCAGGGTAGTCATCAGTTAATTTGACCGGGCGTTCAAATTTCCTAAGGAGTGTGCATCCGAGGATCCATTACCTTTTCTTCAGTACACCTCAAGAGGTCAAGAGATGTGAAACCACAATGGTTATCCCTCACCAACAAAGGAATGAGGCAGTCACAACCCTTTCAGCAAGTCAGACAAACCAGTGCCACACGATTTGTTCAACAGAGATCAAAAGAAAAAAAAAGAGATAAATAAAGCCCGCTAAGTCAAAAAAAAAAGTGAAAACAAATGACTTAGGCAAAAGTTAGGGCATCCCGCTGGACTTCAAAATCGGAAAAAATTCAAAAAAAAAAGAAAAGAAGAAGATTCAGTCCAGGCAAAAATTAGGGAGTAAAAAAAAAAATATATATCAGAAAGAAAAAAGTTCCATAAGAACAAAATCGTGTGACTATAGACACGAAGACAAAGGGGTGACTGTTACTCCAAGAAACCTCATTGGTTCTTAAACTGTCAACGTCATTGGTTCCTCAACCATCACAAAATTCTTTCGAGAGGCGAGCGCTTAGGGAAAATTAGCTGAGCATATGACTGGAGAACATCAAGGAGAATGGGTGGGCACAGATAAAACTTTGAGCCAAAAATCATTCTTTCTAAAAAAAACCGTGAACCAGACCACGTTATAACCCTTGAAAGTCCTAATTGAATCAGGTTCAATTCTGAAAGCATACTACGACAAGGTTGCGTAAACTGACTCCTAACGATTTGCTAACTCAGCACTACGTTTGGACTAATCGTCCATTCGTCACACACCGTCACATCATTAAAATAAATAAAGTTTCAAAACTTGCATATGAACTACATTAAAATTACCATTTGTGAATGAACTGTTTTAATTGCAAGTCAGCCTGTGTCATCAGGGAAGTTCCTACAAATAACAATCACAAGGGAACTTGATCATTCAACAATGATGACTAGAATCAAGAGCATCTTGTTAGCCTATGAATCAGGGGCATATTATCCAGTGGATTTTTCAACCAAGGAATCAGTCAATTTAAAGCAAGTTCCCAAGCATCAATTGATTGAGGAACATCGTTCAAGAGTCAGTTGATCAGAGCTGAATCTGCCGAACAGGGGCAGGTCTCCCGAAATTTTTGTTGGCTAAAGGGTAAATTCTTCTAATGCTCAGTCAGAATGAGTCAAGTCGCTTCCACGCTCATACCGGGGCAAGGCACTTTCAGACCCTACTAAGTGCAGTTCTCCCCGAGCATCCAAGTCTGCTATTCCAGGAATTGGATAATCAGTGACAATCTGTTCGGAGACTCACCCAAACAGGGGCAAACTTTGGCTTCGCAGAGCAAGTTATATCAGCAATCTCAGAGTTCAAGATGAGTATTGGGAAATCATGCTACCCACCATCGCCTTTATCACCTTTCTCAACATAGAAGCCTTTCTGCTAAGACCGTTCTTCCCATCCTCGGGAGTTTTTGTAGCTTTTCATAAGCATTGCATAAGTCATTTGCATACGTTATTCATGTCGCTCGAGCATATAGAGCATACGCATCATAGTTGCATTGGGCATTCCCCTCAAACATCAGTCTCACATCCAGGGCACCGTAACCCCAACAACTTATCAACATCTCAAAGTCCGGTTCTCGTCTGGAAAACCACTTCAAAGTCCAGTTCTCGTCTGGCAAACCACTTCAAAGTCCAGTTCTCGTCTAGAAATCCAACCCAAAGTCCAGTTCTCGTCTGGCGAACCAATTTCAAATACCAGTTCTCGTATGGTAGGAGAATCTTTTAACCAGTTCTCGTCTGGTCACCTTTTCATTCAACCCGTTGAACGCCAGTTCTCGTCTGGTAGTCATTCTTTTTTCAGAGTCAATTCCCGTTTGACAATGAACCCAAGGAGTCAGTTCTCGTCTGACGACTTATTCTTTGCCCATCAGTTCTCGTCTGTTGGCCTAACTTCAATAAACCGGTTCTCGTCTGGTAATTCACCTTCAAAGTCCAATTGCTTGGCAACCAAAAAACAAAATAAATCTCTATCAACCTGGCCTTACGCCTAACCATCCTTGTTCGGCTCCCGTAGCTTGCATATTCATATCCTTAGCATCCTGAGCATACGTCTGTATCTTGCATCATTTGCATTGCATCTTCATACTGCAGGGTTTCTATTTTATCTCTGGTGTGGAGCAAGGGCCGTTACAAGACGCAGTCTGGGGCAGTTATCTCAAGATCTAGTGAATTCATGCGAGAGTTTGAAGACGCTAGGGCAATTCTAGATACCATGTCTTCTGTAAAATCCTCTGGAGACAATCTTCTTCATAGACGATACAGTTTCAGGAGTAAGGAATGCTTGTGCACTCTTAATAATCAGTATGCAACTGTTGAGCCCAGAAGTTTGAAGCACTGTGTTAATTCTCAGGGAATGTCTGGTATTTATTTTACCAGCAGGGCATTGGAAGTTTATTTCTTCCTCGAGCATAAGATTTTCTTTCACCCGACAAGGTTTCCTCATGAGGAATTGGTATTCTCCACAGTCAAGGTCCAATTTTCATTGGCAAATCTTCCATCACAGTCGTCATACTATACTTGGGGCATATTTTGGCTTATTTGATTCTCCAGCAAAGTCTCTCCTCAACAGAGTATTGCCAAATCATTTTCTCAACTATGCCAGAAGGTTAACATCTCCCCAGCTGAGGTAGAGCAGATGATATCCCCAGCGGAATTTCAAAGCTGACTGAATTACTATTATCCCCAAGCGGAGTTATCTCTCCACGGTGAAGTATTCCCAACATGCAGCTGAAGGCCTTGCATTTCCCCACAAAGTTAGAATTGTCAGAGCTCTCTCCCCAGCAAGGGTCCCAGCAAAAGTTAATTGTTGAAGCATCTTCCCCAGCCAAGTCTGAAGATGATCTTTTCCCACAGAGTTCATATTTGATTTTCATCTCCGGCAGTGAAATATTTCCCAGCAAAGTTGCCATACTGGTGGTCTTTTGATGATACAGGCAGGTATATATCACCTCAGTCAGAGATGGGTAGTCAGACCTCTAGACTTATCTTCCCCTGCAGAGTTGTAACTCTCGGTGGCCAATCAGGCATTTGTCTACCGCTCGTCTGCGTTTGTCAACACTCGTCTGTGTTATCTCTAAGCAGAGTTATCCCCAGAAGTGATATATCATGCTTTATTGCTGCTCGTCTGCATCTTTCAACACTCGTCTGTGTTAGCTCTGTGGTATTGCTCGTTTGCTTTCCCCAGTAGAGTCTATATCCTCAGCACTCGTCCGTGCTAGCATCTTTATTTGATTCTCATCCTCTTTCAGCACTCGTCCGTGCCCTTTCCTCAGCAGATTCCTCTTTATTTGAGGTATTCCCCATCACTCGTCCGTGCTAGCATCTTTATTTGATGACCGTCCGCAGCTCTCGGCACTCGTCCGTGCTTATTAGTTCTTTGAAGTTTTTCCCCAGTGAAGTTGCCTGTACTCGTCTGTGTGTGCATCTTCATTTGATGCTCGTCCGCATCCCTGCAGCACTTGTCCGTGCATTGTCCGATTCCTCTTTATTTGAGGCATATCCCCAAGAAAGTCGCCAGTACTCGTCCGTGCTCGCATCTTTATTTGATGCTCGACCGCATTTCTTAGCACTCGTACGTGCTTGTTACTCTTTTGAAGATTGCTCGTCCGCATCCTTCGACACTCGTCCGTGCCTATTACTTATCTAGTGCTCGTCTGCACGCCCCGACACTCGTCCGTGTTTGGTATTTTCTTTTGAAGATCGTCTGAAATAAGTTGATACTCATCCGTATCATTATCAGAAGCACTCGTCCGTGTTTCTTGGATCATCGTCCGGTACTCGTCCGTATCGTCGACTTATGACACTCGTCTGTGTTTCTTTGATGACCATTCCAATGCTCGTCCGCATTGAAGAGGTTGAAAATCCTGACGGTGGGATTAAAACGTCAAAACCATTTCCGGAACCTGCGTAAGGGTTATCCGAAGAAGACTCGTCCGTCTTATTCCACTTATCTGCGTAAGGATTCGTGAAGAGGGTTCGTCTATCCTATTTTCCGGAACCTGCGTAAGGGTTATCCGAAGAAGACTCGTCCGTCTTATTCCACTTATCTGCGTAAGGATTCGTGAAGAGGATTCGTCTATCCTAGTTGCATGTCTATCCCACAGACTTATATGCATTTCCGGAACCTGCGTAAGGGTTATCCGAAGAAGACTCGTCCGTCTTATTCCACTTATCTGCGTAAGGATTAGTGAAGGAGATTCGTCTATCTCAGGTTACTTTGAAGATTCTTAAGGGCTCGTCCGCTCTCTGCACCTGGCGTCACAGGTCATTCGAAGACTCGTCTGTCAACATGTTCTTATTCCAGATATCAGTTTCAACTTGGAAGAAGCTCGTCTGTTTTTCCTCCCTTTCATGTCCCCAGAGCGTCATCTGGTTGGGTTTATTTCCCAGTGTTGCATTCTTCATCAGAGCAAATTTCGGGGTCTTTTTTTGGTATTCAATCACTATTTATCTTGAACGTCTGATAGCCGTTGCTCTCATCCTTTTCAGATTAACAGTTGATTGAATAGGGGCAGCTGTAGACACCCTAAATTTGACCTCTGATTTTCTATCTTCGTCAGCTTTTCGTTTCACATTCATACGCATTTTGCATACCATTTGCATAAGCTCATAAGACGTGGAACCGGTACCATCAGAAGAATCAGGGTTTCACACCTCATTTGCAGACTATCAGAAGAATTCAAGTCTTTGGTTATGCGTCCATTCGTGACGTCACTTTCTTATGATAGGGTTTATTTCCCTAATTCAGTGGTATTCAAGGGTTCCATTTCAAGCATGTTTATTCAGCCACGATCTAGTCCAGATGGATGTTTGACCTAATCTTGGTCAAACTATCAGAAGATTTCTTCATTTGCAAGTTATTTGTTTCAGTGATCTATTTCTCAGTCAGTGTGTGTCCAGATTGTGATTGGACTTTATCAGGGTTTTAAGCAGTGATTCATGGTTTGTTTAGCCAGAAATTCAGAAGATGTTTAATTCATATAGTTGTTATTTCAATGGTGATTTGTTCAGTGGTAGCCGTGTTATTATTAACCAGTGGTTTTTTTGTGGAAGCGGTTCAAGATTGGTTGCGAGTTGAAAATTGAAGTTTTATGGTTGTGTGCATATTAATGGTAGTCGGTCCATTCCATATAAGTTTAGTTCATACCCTTTTTATTATCCAATTCTCAAATTCATTTATTCTCATACATTATCCGATTATTAACCACATTTCGTCATCCATTCATTATTTATTCAAATTCATTTCTCTATTTTCTTAGTTTACCTTCTTTTTTTTCCATATCTTTTCCAATTCAATTCTATGTTGATTCGTGTTATTTTATTCCAAATCCAAAGCCCATTTTTTTTCTTAGGAATTAATCCATGTTCAATTGCCATTAGATATTTCTTATATCCAAATTCATTCTTTTTATTTCTGTCCACATGTCATATTTTATGCCATTTTAAAGCCCATATCCTCTTTTAAAGGCTCGTATGCAAAAAATAAATAAAAGAGAATAATCTATTTCCATTAGCAGTAAAAGTTATGGAAAACGAATAAATGTAATTTGTTACATAATTACATGGTCCCACAATGGTCTGCCCTTTCCCTCATAACAAACCTCACAATAACAATTCCACTACCTCACTTAGATCCCACCACCCAACAACTTCGGGCGTTTCCATTTCGTTTTCTCACAGCCACCACACGCATCTCTTGGCACAACCCTCACACTCACTAACGACAACAACAACCAAATTCTCTCCACTAAATATCACAGCAACAAAAACGCACAGAAGACCATCATTCACTCTCATTTTTTTCTTCGAATGCCTTTACAACTCACCACAAAAAAACCAACAAAACACGATTTACTCACTTGATTCATCTTGAAAAACTCTCCGCAAAAACCATCACTCACCAAAATACTCACTCCAAAACAGCAACAACAACAAACACAAATAAGAAGAAGATGATGAATTAGAGAGAACCATAACAAATCTGCTGCTCATATCACCACCACTTCTTCCCTTCAACAATCCATCAATTTCCTTCACTGAGCCATCTACACAACTGAACGCATTTTTCATTTTTCACAACTTTCATTGATTCACCATAACAACCTTCAACATTCACACTCTTCTTCAACTCACAGCAAGATCCCTTTGATTTCTTCTTGCAAACACAATTATATCCAAGCCATTTTCTTCGTTCCCTTCAACCCCTGTAACCTCACCGCAAGAATCCGAACCTCCCTTCATACCGTCATCAACTTCATAACTCACCAAACCCAGCTACAAAACCTTCCTCTCTTTCTTTTTTTCCTTAACTGAAACTTTTCTATTCTTTTTCCCCCTGGAAATCTCGCCACAACCTTAAACATAACAGCATCAACTTCAAATTCACCATCATCGTTTTCTCGTCTTCATTAACCTTCCATAACTCTTCATCCTTCACACCGCCCTCAACACACCAATGCGGAGCTAACTGAACCGCCACCGCTAGACCACTTTGTCACCATCATTCTCATAATCCTTTTCAAACACTTCTTATAACCTGCAAAAATAACACAGCAAAAACAACAACAAACCACCTTTCATTACAACCGTAACATTCCTCATCTTCAACTCAAATCTTCAAATCTCCTCTCAAACCACAACATCTCACAAACTGAAACCCTTCTTCTCATAACCTTTTCAACAACAGCAAATAATCTTCATTACTCTTCATTTCCGGGCAACATCCAACAAATCTCAACAATAACAACACAGAAGCTCCAATAAAAAAGAAACAGAAAGAGAAGAAGATGAAAGACCAACAGAGGTCGGGCGAAGAAGGTGAAGCCGCCATACCGCCACCAAGCCGAGACACCGCGATCTGAAGCAAAGGAGGGACAGCCCGATTTTGTTCATGATTGAAGAAGAAGATCGTTGGCTGTGAAGATTGGTACCGCCGCGACTCCAATTTGAAGAGGAGAGAGATCCGCGCAAACGAAACACCGAAGGCGGGACCGCGAGAGCGCCGGAGATAAAACGAGGAGAGGAGATCTATCGCCGGTGATGAACCACGGCGCGGCGGAATCTCCTGTCGATAAAGGGAGAAGACCACAATTCGGAAGGAGAATCGATTGGAGAATTCATGACAAAGTTTTTTCGTTTCGGTAACGTGTAAGCGATGAATGAAAGGGTAGGGGTGTCGACATGTTTGACTCGTTTCGAGAAAGAAGAAGAATGAAGTTGGAGTTCCACCTTTTGTTTCTTTTAATTATTATTTTTATTTATTTATTATGCTGAGTTCCTTGTGGTAGTTTCATTTTATTTTAATTCTTTTTTTTCTAACTTTTTTTTTTTTTATAAATACAGGTCTTGTTGTTTGTTATGGGCTCTTTAAGCCCAGTTTGATTTGCTGATTCCACCTCCAAGTCCAGCGGACAGCCTCCCTCTCCTTTGCTTATTAATTTAAGTGCTATAATTTTTGTGCAAAGTCATTGTTGTTGGATTATTGATTAATATACATATTCTATGTTTAGTTTTTTAGAATCTATTAAAATTTGTTAATTTTGATTTAGCTTTGTTAATTGTTACCTATTTAGCTAATTGTTTAGTTATTAATTAGAATTTAATTTTGATATAGTTTAGATTTTAGTTTCTCTCGCTTAATTTGGTTTAAATACATAGAATTTTGTTTGTTTCTGGGTAATCTGCTTTAATTAAATAGGGTTTTGTTTAATTTTGGTTTTAGTTTGCGTTGACATTTTGTAGGCTTTTGTTTGACGTTGATGATGGCCTTGCGATTAACCGTTCTGTTAATAGTTGGTTGACTTATTTGTGTGATCCTTTATGCAAGTAGAAACGAATATTGGATTATTTCTTGGGCTAGAGGACTCGTCTTGACAATTGGTTTTATTGATCGGTTCCTTGCCTGATTTTGCTGATGGAGGATGTAACTTGTTCTCTTTGATGATAGTCTTGGATGCGAGTGCCTATACTTGATACCCTGGTAATGGACAATTACGTTGGAGTTGTAAATCTTTTCTGAACTTGATATTATTCTGGATTTCTTTTGCCCGTATTGAAGAGGCAACGGACCTTCTCCGTTAGGTACAACTGGGTCCCGATTTTACTTATTGCATGTTGCTGCATCTGGAAGTCCTACCGGTGTAGGCTCTGTTTGTGCATGGATCGATTACTCCATTTCGCATTCTCATCTCCTTATCTTATTCATTATTCATCTTATCTCCATATCGCATTCTCATCTCCTTATCTTATTTCTATTTCATCCAACTCATCCTATTTCTTATGCATCTTTTCTTATTCATCTTTCTTCCTCCTCATCTTTTATTCTTGTCTTGCTTAAGGTGTGCTTAGGCCACCATGGCTTCTCCTTTCATCTTCCTCTTTCTCTTCTTATCTCCTCCTTCATTAGGATAGTGAGCCTCACTAACCTAGGACCATCCGAGCATGTGAATATTAGGATTAGACTTTTCCCGTTAGTTTTTACCTTTTTCTCCTTTTGGTGCTCTTTTTTTCTCTCCTCATCTTCAAACTCAATTCTAATTCACTTAATAAAGGTTGAGTACTTTTCATGTGACATGAGACTTTGCTATGAGATACTTGCACGCGTTCCTTTTCGGGGCGAGGTGTGAGTTATCACTCGTGGTGGATAGGTCTTAGCATGAGTACTTCTCAAAGAAAAGCTAAAAAACACTTCTTAACCAAAAAACCACAAAAATACTTAATAATGGTAATAGGCCAGTGTGCTTAAGCCTTCACTTGCGGGACTAGCTTTGGGGATTTCCTCCATAGATAGGTGTGCCTCTTGCGCATTCCATTTCGGGATGATGTGAGACGTACACATCCCATTGAGTAAGACTTAGGTACACTTACCTATGCAAACTTTCACTCATAAAAGCTTCTAAAAAACACCAAACAAACAACAAGCGTCTTTCCTTCGGGAATTCTTTTCTCACCTCATTCGCTCCGTACGCGAACTTGCTCCTACTTGTCATTTTGCAAGACGGTAACGCACTCGTCGTCCGAGCCTGCAACACCTGAGCAATGGCATAGGCAGTTCAAGCCTTTAATTCACAAGCAATTTTCCTTTTAGTACCCCTAGTTAGGGGAACTACGGCGTCTCTGATCCTCATTATCCTGATGAGGTACGTAGGCAGCGGGGTAGGGCCCGTTCGAGCACAATCTTTATTTTCCCTACATTTTTCCTCTTTGTTTCATATTCATTGCTTTTCTCAGTTTCTTTTCCAGTTCCAGTTTCTTTTCATTTTCATTTCTTTGCTGCAGTTTTCATACCCTCACCCTTTGAAACAGTTTCTTTTGCAAGCGTGGATCCTGTCGGGTACGGCAGACGATCTGGGTGCTAATACCTTCCCAGGTCGTAACCAACTCCCGAACTCAGTCTCTTTGGTTCGTAGGACTTGTGTCCTTCCTCTTTCTTTCTTCTGGTTTGTGCAGCATTACCATTCCCTTTCTTCGGGATAAAAATGCCTGGCTGGCGACTCTATTCTTTTTCCGCGCCACTTTCGCGTTTGTACCAGGATGGAAATCCGGGGAGCGACACTTACAAGTCAACGGAAGTGCCAACTTAGAAAATCCTTCAATGAACCTTCGGCAATATCCAGCTAATCCCAAGAAACTTCTAATCTCGGTAGCCGACTTTGGTGTTTCCCATTGCAATACAACATTTATCTTAGAAGGATCCACAATAATACCACTACTTGAAATCACATGACCAAGAAAATTGACTTCCTTCAACCAAAATTCACACTTGGATAACTTCACATATACTTCTTATCCTTTAAAACTTTTAATATTATTCTCAAATGCTCCGCATGCTCTTCTTCTGACTTGGAATAAATCATAATATCATCAATAAACACAACCACAAAACGATCCAGATAATTATGAAAAATATGATTCATGTACTCCATGAATACTCCCGGCGTATAAGTTACACTGAAAGGCATCATCAAATACTCGTAATGTCCATACCGTGTTCTGAACACCGTCTTCTGAATATCCTCATCTTTCACCTTAATCTGATGATAGTTTGATCTCAAATCGATCTTGCTAAACACACGAGCACTTACCAACCGATCCATCAAATAATTTATTCTCGGTAACTGATACTTGTTCTTAATTGTCACCTTGTTCAACTTTCTATAATCTAGACAAAGCCTCATACTTCCATTTTTCTTCTTAACCAACAAAACTGGAGCTCCCCACGGTGATACACTTGGTCTTACAAAATTCTTCTCAAGAAACTCTTCCAACTGCTTCTTTAATTCATCCAACTCAGAGATCATGTAAGGTGCCATAGAAACATGTCTAGTACCAGGTGTCATACCCCAAATTTGTCCTACCCACACTATTTTATTTTACTGTCTAACCATGTTTCAAAAAAAAAAAAAAATGCTATTTCCTTTTGTACAAAAAAAATCGAGTAAGTTTGAATTTCACTATGTTGTGTGGAGGTGTATACCCGATTATCAACTTCATTTTCCATAACCGCATTTTCATTACCATCATTTCATTATAAAAATTGAGTCCAATAGTTCAGTATATTTTATTTACTTCATTTTAGCATTACAAAAAAATCCGTTTTTCTTTAAATATCATTCTTTTCTAAAATATCCATTTTACTACTCTATTTTTATCTTATTTCATTATTTCATTATTATTTCCTCAAGTCATAAAAATATTCCACTATTATTTTCTTTATTATCATTACTATTTCTCTTTTTTTTTATTTTTTATTTATTTATTCACTTTTTATTTACTTTATTATTATTATTATTATTTAGCATCGTTATTATTTCCATTGTTATATTATTATTCTATGGTTACCATCTTTATTATTATTATCATTATTATTTATTATTATTTTCTTTATTATTATCTAATGTTTTATTGGTATTACATTACTAACTACAACTTTTTTTAATTTGCTTATTTACAAATAAATTCATAAACAGAAAATCAAAAAGGTTCATATTACTTTAATTTTCCAGCTAGCAAATCAAATCTCACACACCACCACTCAATTTTTTTTTTCTGTTACGAAAGCTGTACAATTTTTTCTTTCCACAAGGCACATGGTTTGCCCAAATCCTCCGCACATCATCACAACAGAGCCTCAACCTTTTTTTTCATCACCAATTCCACTTGCAGGAGATTCTTTTTAGCACCAATTCACCCTCCTTTTCTATATATAAAAAGTTGATTTCATTACATAAAAAAGGGGGAAGAGGATTATTCTTGAATCTTCATCACTCATAACCACCAGACTCAGAAAAAAACCAAATCCATCTTTCACCCTCACCACTTCAAACCACCGAACCAACAACCAAAACAACAGCACAGAAATCGCCAAAACCGAATTTCAAACACCGTTGTTGTTGAAACGCAAAAGCCATCTCGAGCCTCACTATCATCCTTCCTCAAATCCCCACCTCCCTTTCTTTGAAATTTCTTCAAACCGTAACGCCAAAAAAGTAAGCCTATGTAGAACTTTTTTTCTTACTTTCGAATACAACCTCCATAAACACCATCCTTACCTTTCACAAACACAGTAAATCAACACAAAATCCCAAGCAAAAACCATCAAAAACTACCGAACTCGCCAAACCATGAGCTGTGAAAGCTCACCCGCACAGACCAAGCCACCTTCACTCTTCAACACCCCAAGCCGTGACCTCAAACTGTTCATATTCGCCGGAACCATCCGAAGAAAATCACCCAAAAACCACCATCTCTGCCGCCTTCAACAAAACCAAACACAAACCCAGAAAAGCAAAAAACTGAAACTCGCTTGAAGCACCACCATAACCACCCGTCACCTTCACCGCGAGCAACAAGAACATACAGTGAAAACCACACAAACACCGTACCAATTCGTGAAGCCAAATCCGCCGTGAACAAACGCAACCGAAACGCAGAACCCGTTCTTCATCTCACCCTTCACGCCGACGACCCTCACCAGCCGTGATCGCTTTGAGAAGAAGCTGAAACCAAGCCAAAACTGAGTCCATAAACCCACCGAACATCTCCACCCGCCATCTTACCGCAACCGTCGCGAGTCCACCACAACCAAATCCATCGCCGCAAACCGGCCAAACCCGAAACCGCCGTCAAGATTGAGGGATTGAGACAGAAAACAAAGACAGATCCGCATCAGAACCGTGAGAGTGAGTGCGAATGAGACGAAGCTGCCGTGAAGGGGAAATCGCGCGAATCCGAGAGTCCATCGCTGAGAGTACGTTTGAGGCGAGTGAGAATCGCAAGTAGAGATCCCGAGAGAGAGAGGACCACCATCGTGCTGCCGTCAATTTCGATCTGAGGGGTAGGTCTTGATTCTATTATTCTGGTTTGTGTGCATCTGAATCGTGAGTTTGGTTGAGGGATTTTATTCCCTGTTTTGTTTCTTTTTCCATTTTTTTAAACTGTGTTTATTATAGGGATTTACTTTTCTTTTATGATTTTGTTCTTTTACAAAAGCTGTTGTTTCCTTTAGGTGGCCTCTTTATATTTGTTTTTTCTTTTTATTTATTTTGATTTCTTTATTTTAATTGTCAAGACTAGTATCAAGTAATAGGTTATATATTTTTTAAAGATTTCTAACATTATTGATTTCCTAGGTATTAATTAATGACAACCTTTTTTTCTTTCTTCCTTCAATTCATATACAGTTATTTTATATATATAGGTAACTTTGTTATAATTTTATGAGTTTCAAAGAAAAATATTTATTATTGTTATTGTCAATTACATTGCCTTGAACGAAACTGTTCATGTTAAGGGGCTGAGATTCATACGTTTTTTTCAATCGCCCATCATTAAAATTTGGCTAATCACATACTATAAACCAATGATGTAAACCATCTTCCATTTAATTATTCATTTTATTTATTTCATTTCTTTTGTAATTGTCTTTACTTGTTAATTATTTGTAAGTTATTTTTAATTGATTTCTAGTTATTTGTCCATGTTATTCTCTTATTATTTTGGTTTATTATTATTATTATTATTTTATTTGGGCCGATGACTTGATAAAAGGCCGATTTTCGCCCGATTTTAATCGGTGATATTCGGTTAATATGAGGCCCTCCTTGTAATTAATTTTTTTATTATTTTATTATTTCGACAAACAAACATGTAAATTAATTTAATTAATTTTATTTATTCTTGATATTATTTGATTTATTTATTATTTATATTCATTATTTTATTTTTAATTCTAGCAATTCAATTTAATTTATTCATTTATTATCGCATTTAAAAAATTACGTTTCGACTCCTTATAGAATGATTCCGATTTTGAATCGATTCTAAGGTAGTTCACGAACTAAATTTCGACGCGTCCCAAAAAGGTCCAACGCCTTCGAATAGTTGTTTCTCGATTAAAAGGTCCAACGCCTTTGAATAGTTGTGTCCCGATTAAAAAGGCCGAACGCCTTCGAACCGTTCAAAAACACTGCACACACGCTTCCTCTTGGGCAAACTACAATGATACCATTTATTTCTCGCAATCCCCTGTATTTATTTTGTATCCCTCTCCCCTTACTTTGTACGCATTTTTATTTTTCGTATTTTATTTAATTCTGAATCCTTGGTCTAACGTCAAGCGATTGCACTTGCACACTTGCACTTTATTTTTCAGTTTTCGTTTATTAGGATCCACCTCTCTTTGCGAGCCGAGCGCTTCGTGTCTCGCTAACAAACCACAAAATAAACCTCCATTTGCATTTACCCTTTAAACCTCAAAAACCAAAATGTTTTGATTAGATCCAAACCCTTGATCCAACGTCAAGAGGTCTTAGGAAATAAAACACTCTAATAAAACGAGAAGATCTGTACGCCATGAGCCTTAAGCGGTAGAAAGGAGGATAACAAGCTCTCGTTACTCGCTCCAATTATTTCGACGCAAGGCGCTCGTCTTGTTGGGCGAGATAAACTATCCATAGTCTTTAGTGCATTTCAACTCCTAAACCCTTTCATCGAAGAAAGGTAATAAAATCAGCAACCATTACCCTTAGTAGGCCGAACTACGAGGCTCTGACTTTCCCATTGCACACGGGAGTACGTAGGCACGAGGATCTCAATCCTTGCCGAGCACCTAGGATCAATCTAACTTATAATTCAACTCATTTCCCTCTAGCAAGTAATTCGTTTAAGCATAAACATCCTTTCGCGCGTGATAACTTAGATGGTTCCCATCGAGTACGATGGATGTAGGGGGTGCTAATACCTTCCCCCTGCATAACCGACTCCCGAACCCAGGCAATGGTTCCGTTGACCTTTGTCCTTATCTCTTTCCTCCCGGGTTGTATCTATATCTTCCATTTCCCTCTTCGGGAATAAATAGAATTAGGTGGCGACTCTTCAGTCTGTCTGGCGCGTGACTCCGTCTTTTCGGATCGCGTGAGGTCGTATTTTTCAGGGTACGACAGCTGGCGACTCTGCTGGGGACTGGTTCACCCCTATGCGAGTCAAGCCTAGTCTAGGTTCCTGCGTTTGTTTGGATGTTTGCTTTTATGCCTTGCTTGTTTATTTTTATCGCTTTCTTTATCGCATTCCATTTTATATATCTTATGGCTCCTTGGTACTATAATTTGGATCGATACTTGGCAAAAGAAACTTGAGGGAAAAGCTCTATACCCGGGCTTGCGAGTACAAACTTAAGTTAGCGAGGTTGTGTAGTATGGGCTCCCGAGAGAACCACTCTCGTGGGTTGTCGATACGAAAACCTCACTTGGAGTAGATTCTATTGAGAATACTGACAACCGTCAAGTCCTTGACGTGTGTGCTCAGTTGCTTTCATTAGGATCATCAACTCTGAGAACCTTTAGAACCTTTTGGTTAAAACATCGGTTGATGGTTGCGTAGTATTGGGCACCAGGGTTCGCCCTCGCGTGGCTCGATACGAAAACCTCACTTGGAATAGACTTACTCAATGGAGTTGATTGACTGTCAAAGAATGTATGAAATTGACACGTGCATCAAACAGTTGAGAAAGTTCCATAATTCCAGGACTTTATTTTAAACCTCGTGTCGATGATCACGTAGTATGGACTCCCGAGAAAATTTTCTCTCGTGGGTTGTCGATACGAAGATCTCACCCAAAATAGATTCATATGGCGGAGTCAATCAACCGTCATGCTTATGGCGTGTGTGATGAACAACCATATGAATTGATAACTTTGGGATCCCTGAAACCTTAAAGTCTACCCAGTGAGTTCTTGATCAGAGTATCCTTCTTCTGTACCTTGGACTCATGAGACCTTGATCTTGTGATCCTGGATTCTTACATTGCATATCATCTCATCTGCATTACTTATTCATCTTGCATTTCATTCCAAAGCCATAAACTCATTTCATGTTCCTCCATCTTCAATAAATCAAGCTGGTTGCCCGACGCCCGTATCGTGCTAGACGCCCGTACTTAACTCGAGCCAACACTAGAAGACTGATGGACGTAATTCAAGAAGAGCAAGCTGCCATGAGGGAGGAGATTGACTCGGTCAAGGGCAAGATTGACCAGATTTATGAGACTTTGCAAGCATTGGCAAGAATGGAAGAACGTCGCGAAGCTGCTGCTGCAATGAACAATGCTCAAGTGCAAGGATCTACCTCACGCGCAATGCCTTCAGTTCCCATTCCAAATCCTTTGGTCTACAGTTTGCCTCCAGGTTTCACTCCTGCTGTTGAAGAGGTCACTTCCCAACCAATACCTGCTTCTGGTGTTACTGTTAGTGCTATTCCTCAAGCTCAACCTATTCCAACTCAAGTCCAGTTTCCTCAAACTGAAGAGAACCATCAAGTTGAGTATGAGATGCATACTACTGTTCCAATCACTAATCCCCATTCTGTTCAAGAGTCTGAAGCTATGAAGATGTGCCGCGAGTTAGCTGAAAAACTCCGAATCATGGAAGGACACAACTCAACTTCTCTGAGTGCCTCAGATATGTGCTTAGTTCTAGATGTTGTGATCCCTGCTAAGTTCAAACTGCCAGAATTCGAGAAGTACAAAGGCCTCAGCTGTCCTGAGCTTCATTTGAGGATGTACTGCAGGAAAATGGCCGCTCATGCCAAAGACGACAAACTTATGATCCATTACTTCCAAGACAGCCTGTCTGGAGCGTCCCTAGAATGGTACATGCAGCTCGAACGCAACAATGTTCGTACTTGGCTTGAATTATCTGATGCATTCAAAAAGCAGTACAAGTACAACACTGACCTCGCTCCTAACCGTACTCAACTTCAGAGTATGTCTCAAAAGGAGAGCGAATCCTTTAAAGAGTACGCCCAACACTGGAGGGAGTTAGCTGCCAGAGTTCATCCGCCATTGGTTGACCGTGAATTGATCGACATCTTCATGGGTACCTTACAGGGGCAATACTACGAGAAGCTGATCAACAACGTATCTTCTGGATTTTCAGACATGGTCATGGTCGGAGAAAGAATTGAAGAAGGTCTGAAAAGTGGAAAAATCCAAGGAGGTTCTAGCAGCCAAAACAATGCCAAGAAGCCTTTCAACGGGTACAAAAAGGGCGAAACAAATGTCGTTTCTGCTGCAAATGGGAATTTTCAACAAAGTGCACCTGCATCAGTTCCCTACTATCAGTACCCATATATTGCTGCTGCACAATATGCTCCTATGCCATATCAGCCAGTTCCTCCAATGCCTTATCAGCAGGCCTTTCAAGTTCTATTTCCGCCTCAGATGGCTCATCAACCACGTCCACCTCCTATGGTTGCAGCTGCGCAGTATACGCCCAATCCATACCAGCAACCAGCTTATCCACCACGGCCTGGTCAACAGCAACAACGCGCTCCTCAATAGCGTCCACCATACCAACAAAGAGGATATGATAGGCACATTGATCCCCTGCCTATGTCATACACCGAAATCTTTAAACAACTGATGGCAAAAGGACCTCTTACTTTGAGAGATATGCCACCTCAGACTTGCAATGCCCGGAACTATGATGCCAATGCTCGCTGTGAGTATCACAAAGGCTCTCCAGGTCACACCATCGAGAATTTCCATGCCTTCAAACACTTGATTCAGGATATGATCAATTCTAAGGACCTCACTCTCACCCCGAGGAATGCAAATGTCCAGAACGATCCAATGCCGCCACACGGTGCCAACAAGTGAAGACATTTGAAGGGGTTGTTGAAGACCAAGCCGAGTAGTCTCCTAGTTTGAAGCATTCAATCAAGAGAAGTTCATTCCTCAAATCAAGGCAGCCATCGCCGTTTATTATTTACGCATTCCTGTTGTTTTGTAATGTTTGTTTAAGTACTATTTGCTCTGAACATTGTTATCGTTTGTACTTGGTTATGTTAATGTTATGTTTATGCATGTTTTGAATCAATTTATTCGCATTCGCTCATTATTTATCATTTATCACAAAAATCACAAAAATATTTCCTCACTTCACTTTAGCAAATATTTGAGGGAGGATGATGAAAACGAAATACCCATAACTATTGCGGTATGCTTTCAGATAAAACCTCGTCAATGATGTACAGGAATTTGTTCAAATCCCCAAACACTGGAGATATAAGGAGTTAATCCCTAGTCAACCACTTCGAGCCTAGAAGTAGGAGCTTTCTTTCGGATACAACCCTTACATTTAACCCGGGGCAGGGTAGTTGTTCAGTTAACCTGACTACACCTTTGAATTGCAAGATGAGACATCCCGTCAGAGGACCATCAACAAATGACTTGGCAGTCACAATATTCAAGCGAAAAAAGAAAAAGAAATAAACACTAAGTTGAGCACCCGAAGGGAGACTTAGTCGAAAAAATCAAAAGAGGAACTCAAATCCTCAGCAAAAGCAAAACAAATATCAGTGACCGCCAAATCAAGAATCAAAGGGTCACCAATAACAAAATAAGATGACTGCCACTTCAAGCAAACTTTGAAGCTTCATTTTCACTCTTGCAACGTCAAAAACAAATGCACGTGTAGAGTTAACTGAACGTAGGACTGGAGAACATTACGAAGAAGGGGTGGGTACAAATCAAAATTTGAGCCTTATACCTTTGTTTCTCAAAACCATTAATCAGACCACGTTACAACCCTCGAAAGTCCTAATTGAGGCATGGTTTATTCTGAAAGCATGCTACCAACAAGGTTGCGTAAATTGACTCCCATATATTTGCTAATCTTCATCGCACATTATTCTTGCTGCATCTTTCACACACTTTCTAAATCAGCACCTCGTTTGGACTAACGGTCCATTCGTCACACTTTCACACATTCAAATAAATCGACTTTTTCAAAACTTACATGAACTTTACATTAACACTACCATTTGTGTATGAACAATTTAATTGCAATTTAGTGTTTGACATCAGTGCAATCCCAACAAGGGACAATCAAAAGAGAAATTTGAACTTCATTGATGCCAGTATGAATCAAGACTACCTCAACAGTCCAATCAGGGACAAAGCACCTTCAACAGCCCAATCAGGGGCAATTTATCTCAAAGTCCATCAATCAGGGGAAAATCACCTTCAAAGGCTCAATCAGGGGCAGGTCATGTCGTGACCATTGTCAAAGCTTCCCTACCCGATTTATTTCAAATACCCTACAGACAGGGGCAGCCATACAAGGAGAAAATCTTCCTATTTCTTCTCCCCAGCTAAACAAAGAGATCTTGCTAGACATTGGCAATCGTTCTAAGCAAAATCAGTTTTCATGTGCCAATTAAGTCGCTTCGCTCATCAGCAGATAACCAAGCTTGGAGCTTTCAGATCCATCTTCTGATCATACATCGTCGAAGATCAAGTGTCGGGGAATCAGTCCCTCCACCCACCCCAAAGTCCAATCACTATTGGCAACTACCAAACCAAAAGTCCACCAAGATGGCACCTTTCCTTTTTCAATCGCTCATATACATCATTGTGCATCATTAAACGTCATAAGCATCATTTACATCAATTATTTACAACATGTGCATCATGTGCATACCTAAATAAATCAGCTTTTCATTTTCAACTTACATCTCAATGCATAAACATTTGCATCGTATCTCCATCGCTATGGAATACCATTTCAAAACAATCAAACATAGTCGCATAATTCAGGATCCAGGATCAACCCAGGTTTCCGGTCCTTTCCCCAGCAGAAGTCAGGATCATATCAATCAGACTCCAGGCATCTCCTCGGCGGATTCAAGGACCGTATTTAAATTTCAATTCGCCTTATCATCCTCTGTTGATAAGTGATTTTTATTTTCAGTCATTCGCCTTATCATCCTCTGTTGATAAGTGATTTTTATTTTCAGTCATTCGCCTTATCATCCTCTGTTGATAAGTGATTTTATTTTCAGTTCATTCGCCTTATCTTCCTCTGTTGATAAGTGATTTTATTTTTCAGTCATTTCGCCTTATCATCCTCTATTGATAAGTGAGTTTATTTTTCTGTCTTTTGCCTATCATCCTCTGTTGATAATGATCTTTATTTTCCCATCTTTCTCCTTATCATCCTTTGTTGATAAGTGAGTTTATTTTCAGTTAGTCGCCTTATCATCCTCTGTTGATAAGTGAGTTTATTTTCTGTCATTCGCCTTATCATCCTCTGTTGATAAGTGAGTTTATTTTCTGTCATCCGCCTTGTCATCCTTTGTTGATAAGTGATTTTATTTTTCAGTTATTTGCCTTATCATCCTCTGTTGATAAGTGATTTATTTTGTCAATTGTTTTTTGTTGTGTCACTCATCCTTTCCAGTTTACTTCATTTGTTATTTTCGCAATTTCTTTTCGGACAAATTTGGAGTCTGTTAATATCTAATTATCTTATACCTTGAAAGACTGAACGCGAGCCAGTTCATCTTACTCGGTCTAAGCCAATTCGATAGGGGCATCTGTCATACCCCAAATTTGTCCTACCCACACTATTTTATTTTACTGTCTAACCATGTTTCAAAAAAAAAAAAAAAATATGCTATTTCCTTTTGTACAAAAAAAATCGAGTAAGTTTGAATTTCACTTTGTTGTGTGGAGGTGTATACCCGATTATCAACTTCATTTTCCATAACCGCATTTTCATTACCATCATTTCATTATAAAAATTGAGTCCAATAGTTCAGTATATTTTATTTACTTCATTTTAGCATTACAAAAAAATCCGTTTTTCTTTAAATATCATTCTTTTCTAAAATATCCATTTTACTACTCTATTTTTATCTTATTTCATTATTTCATTATTATTTCCTCAAGTCATAAAAAAATTCCACTATTATTTTCTTTATTATCATTACTATTTCTCTTTTTTATTTTATTTTATTTATTTATTCACTTTTTATTTACTTTTTTATTATTATTATTATTATTATTTAGCATCGTTATTATTTCCATTGTTATATTATTATTCTTTGGTTACCATCTTTATTATTATTATTATCATTATTATTTATTATTATTTTCTTTATTATTATCTAATGTTTTATTGGTATTACATTACTAACTACAACTTTTTTTTAATTTGCTTATTTACAAATAAATTCATAAACAGAAAATCAAAAAGGTTCATATTACTTTAATTTGCCAGCTAGCAAATCAAATCTCACACACCACCACTCAATTTTTTTTTCTGTTACGAAAGCTGTACAATTTTTTCTTTCCACAAGGCACATGGTTTTGCCCAAATCCTCCGCACATCATCACAACACAACCTCAACCTTTTTTTTCATCACCAATTCCACTTGCAGGAGATTCTTTTTAGCACCAATTCACCCTCCTTTTCTATATATAAAAAGTTGATTTCATTACATAAAAAAGGGGGAAGAGGATTATTCTTGAATCTTCATCACTCATAACCACCAGACTCAGAAAAAAACCAAATCCATCTTTCACCCTCACCACTTCAAACCACCGAACCAACAACCAAAACAACAGCACAGAAATCGCCAAAACCGAATTTCAAACACCGTTGTTGTTGAAACGCAAAAGCCATCTCGAGCCTCACTATCATCCTTCCTCAAATCCCCACCTCCCTTTCTTTGAAATTTCTTCAAACCGTAACGCCAAAAAAGTCAGCCTATGTAGAACTTTTTTTCTTACTTTCGAATACAACCTCCATAAACACCATCCTTACCTTTCACAAACACAGTAAATCAACACAAAACCCCAAGCAAAAACCATCAAAAACTACCGAACTCGCCAAACCATGAGCTGTGAAAGCTCACCCGCACAGACCAAGCCACCTTCACTCTTCAACACCCCAAGCCGTGACCTCAAACCGTTCGTATTCGCCGGAACCATCCGAAGAAAATCACCCAAAAACCACCATCTCTGCCGCCTTCATCACCCACCTTCAACAAAACCAAACACAAACCCAGAAAAGCAAAAAACTGAAACTCGCTTGAAGCACCACCATAACCACCCGTCACCTTCACCGCGAGCAACAAGAACACACAGTGAAAACCACGCAAACACCGAACCAATTCGCGAAGCCAAATCCGCCGTGAACAAACGCAACCGAAACGCAGAACCCGTTCTTCATCTCACCCTTCACACCGACGACCCTCACCAACCGTGATCGCTTTGAGAAGAAGCTGAAACCAAGCCAAAACTGAGTCCATAAACCCACCGAACATCTCCACCTGCCATCTTACCGCAACCGTCGCGAGTCCACCACAACCAAATCCATTGCCGCATACCGGCCAAACCCGAAACCGCCGTCAAGATTGAGGGATTGAGACAGAGAACAAAGACAGAGCCGCATCAGAACCGTGAGAGTTAGTGCGAATGAGACGAAGCTGCCGTGAAGGGGAAATCGCGCGAATCCGAGAGTCCGTCGCTGAGAGTACGTTTGAGGCGAGTGAGAATCGCAAGTAGAGATCCCGAGAGAGAGAGAGGACCACCATCGTGCTGCCGTCAATTTCGATCTGAGGGGTAGGTCTTGATTCTATTATTCTGGTTTGTGTGCATCTGAATCGTGAGTTTGGTTGAGGGATTTTATTCCCTATTTTGTTTCTTTTTCCATTTTTCTAAACTGTGTTTATTATAGGGATTTACGTTTCTTTTATGATTTTGTTCTTTTACAAAAGCTACTGTTTCCTTTAGGTGGCCTCTTTATATTTGTTTTTTCTATTTATTTATTTTGATTTCTTTATTTTAATTGTCAAGACTAGTATCAAGTAATAGGTTATATATTTTTTAAAGATTTCTAACATTATTGATTTCCTAGGTATTATTTAATGACAACCTTTTTTTCTTTCTTCCTTCAATTCATATACAGTTATTTTTTATATATAGGTAACTTTGTTATAATTTTATGAGTTTTAAAGAAAAATATTTATTATTGTTATTGTCAATTACATTGCCTTGAACGAAAATGTTCATGTTAAGGGGCTGAGATTCATACGTTTTTTTCAATCGCCCATCATTAAAATTTGGCTAATCACATACTATAAACCAATGATGTAAACCATCTTCCATTTAATTATTCATTTTATTTATTTCATTTCTTTTGTAATTGTCTTTACTTGTTAATTATTTGTAAGTTATTTTTAATTGATTTCTAGTTATTTGTCCATGTTATTCTCTTATTATTTTGGTTTTTTATTATTATTATTTTTATTATTATTTTATTTGGGCCGATGACTTGATAAAAGGCCGATTTTTCACCCGATTTTAATCGGTGATATTCGGTTAATATGAGGCCCTCCTTGTAATTAATTTTTTTATTATTTTATTATTTCGACAAACAAACATGTAAATTAATTTATTTTATTTTATTTATTCTTGATATTATTTGATTTATTTATTATTTATATTCATTATTTTATTTTTAATTCTAGCAATTCAATTTAATTTATTCATTTATTATCGCATTTAAAAAATTACGTTTCGACTCCTTATAGAATGATTCCGATTTTGAATTGATTCTAAGGTAGTTCACGAACTAAATTTCGACGCGTCCCAAAAAGGTCCAACGCCTTCGAATAGTTGTTTCTCGATTAAAAGGTCCAATGCCTTCGAATAGTTGTGTCCCGATTAAAAAGGCCGAACGCCTTCGAACCGTTCAAAAACACTGCACACACGCTTCCTCTTGGGCAAACTACAATGATACCATTTATTTCTCGCAATCCCCTGTATTTATTTTGTATCCCTCTCCCCTTACTTTGTACGCATTTTTATTTTTCGTATTTTATTTAATTCTGAATCCTTGGTCCAACGCCAAGCGATTGCACTTGCACACTTGCACTTTATTTTTCAGTTTTCGTTTATTAGGATCCACCTCTCTTTGCGAGCCGAGCGCTTCGTGTCTCGCTAACAAACCACAAAATAAACCTCCATTTGCATTTACCCTTTAAACCTCAAAAACCAAAATGTTTCGATTAGATCCAAACCCTTGATCCAACGTCAAGCGGTCTTAGGAAATAAAACACTCTAATAAAACGAGAAGATCTGTATGCCACGAGCCTTAAGCGGTAGAAAGGAGGATAACAAGCTCTCGTTACTCGCTCCGATTATTTCGACGCAAGACGCTCGTCTTGTTGGGCGAGATAAACTATCCATAGTCTTTAGTGCATTTCAACTCCTAAACCCTTTCATCGAAGAAAGGTAATAAAATCAACAACCATTACCCTTAGTAGGCCGAACTATGAGGCTCTGACTTTCCCATTGCACACGGGAGTACGTAGGCACGAGGATCTCAATCCTTGCTGAGCACCTAGGATCAATCTAACTTATAATTCAACTCATTTCCCTCTAGCAAGTAATTCGTTTAAGCATAGACATCCTTTCGCGCGTGATAACTTAGATGGTTCCCATCGAGTACGATGGATGTAAGGGGTGCTAATACCCTTCCCCCTGCATAACCGACTCCCGAACCCAGGTAATGGTTACGTTGACCTTTGTCCTTATCTCTTTCCTCCCGAGTTGTATCTATATCTTCCCTTTCCCTCTTCGGGAATAAATAGAATTAGGTGGCGACTCTTCAGTCTGTCCGGCGCGTGACTCCATCTTTTCGGATCGCGTGAGGTCGTATTTTTCGGGGTACGACACCAGGTACAAGATTAATCGCAAACTCAACTTCTCTTTCTAGCGGTACGTTAGGGATTTCATTAGGGAAAACTTCAGGAAATTCATTCACCACTTGTAACTCTTTAATCTTAGCTTTATTCTCTACAAATAACGACGCCATCAACGGAAACATTTGGGCTTCTTCTTTCATCAACTTCTGCAATTATCTAAACGACACCAACTTAACTCCTTCTTCTTTTGGAGTAGAAAACCTTACTGACTTACGATAGCAATTAATATGAACATAGTTATACTCTAACCAATTCATACCTAGGATTACGTCCATCCCAGTCAACGACAAACATACCAAATCAACATAAAAATCTAAATCAAAGATAGACAACGGGCACCTCAAACACACTAGAGAAGTAGTCAGTGATCCCTTAGCCGAAATCTCAACGACCATTTCTCCTTTCATAGCAGACAACTCAAGACCCGACCTCTTAACATAATCAGCAACAATAAAACAATGGGTAGTACCCGTATCAATAATAGTAATGAAAGGAATACTATTAATGAAACATGTACCTCTGACGAGCTTATCCTCATTAGCTGTCTGAATCCTAGTTAAAGCGAATATTTTTCCTCTAGACTTTACTTCCTTTGGCTTCTGGCACTGGCTACTAATGTGCCCTTCTTCACCACAGTTAAAACAAATCATTTTTTTATGTGTGCAATCAGATATTGCATGCCCAACTTTTCCACAATGGAAACAACATGTCACTTCATCAGTACACACATTGCTCTCCTGTCTAGCTTGCCCACACTTGAAACAAACAATACCCGCAGGAGCATCTCCCCCCTAGTTCTCTGACTCGAAGCAACTTTCTGCTTACCCTTACCAGCAGAAGTATCACAAGGCTTTCCACGGTTCTGTTGAGTTTTTCCTCTCTTATCAGTAAAAATCTTGTAGTGAGCATTGTTATCTTCTTCGAAGATCTTGCAACTATCAACCAGGTCAGCAAAAACACGAATCTTCTGATACCCTACAACCTTCTTAATCTCGGAGTGCAACCCGTTCTCCAACTTGATGCACTTTAAGAATTCAGCAATCGCCGCATCACGGTGCGTGTAAAACTTCGACATAAACTCTCTACTTTGCAACATAATCAGTTACTGACATATTTCCCTATTTCAGCGCAAGGAACTTAATCTCCTTCTTACCACACACATCTTCAGGATAATACTTCCTCGCAAACTCTCTATGAAATACAACCCAAGTGATCTACTCACCTGCAGTTTCCAACCTTTCTCTAGTTTCCAACAACCAATCATCAACCTCAACTACCAACATGTGGGTTCCATAAAGAACCTTCTTCGTTGGAGTGCAATCCATCACACATAAGATTCTCTAAATTTCCTTCAACCAAGCCAATGTTGCATCAGGGTCATACTTTCCCTTGAAAGTAGGCAGATTCTCTCGCTGAAAAGTCGCCAAAGTACGAGACTCATCATTCCCGCCAACATTAGGTAAGTCCTGCACGGCCTGAGCCATTCATTGCATTGCAGCAGCCATTGCAATATCGTTTCTTCCATCCATCACAACTTAACACTATAACACAACAAGAGTTAGATCCACTTAACAATACTTGATTGTTAAACAACTACGACTCGACAACTTGATCGGACAGATCGACCTGCTCTGATACCACTAATGTAACACCCCATTTCTACTCGATTTTAAATTAAATTAGAGTTATAAAAATTCTCCACAAACATGGGATATCACATTTTCAACTTTAAAACCAAATAGCATAAACTTCATTAATATAAAATACTTCAAAAACGACACAGCGGATTCATCGAATTACAACTTTAACACAACTTCATGTATTTTCAACATCAAACTACTTCAACATGGTTCATCCCCCCTGAAGTGCTACGTATCAGAGCGACAAACACCAACTTAAATCTAATAAGTACTCGACTCTTGGTTACCTTCATGTTACCAGTATAAGGGAAACATTCAAACAGAAAGGGTGAGCTATCAAATAATATAAACAAGAGTATGATAATCAATACGTAAATGAGAAATCATATAATCATACCACTTCACACAACAAGCAACATCAACGTACAATTCCAATCAACAACGATTAACAACATATACAAAATGCAACTCAAATGCGACTCAACTTAGGTATATACATGTGGTACCATTTGGAGTAACCTCCCAACTTGAAATCTTTCCAGTTTATCGAGGCAACAACAACATATTTGCCAATCCAGGCCAACTTAATTTGAGCATTCGCTCCAACTTGAAAATATGCAAATGTATGCAACTTATGAATGGCATACAACAGCAACATAAACAACGACTTAAGAACTCAATAACATGTATCAACGTTGGTCAATAGACCTGTAACTTAATAATTCCCCAAGATCGGGAAAACTCATCTTATATAGACTTAATACAACCATAACATGGGAAAACCAACCAATTATGAATTAATTAATTAAATCTATAAATTAATTATTTTAATCCTCAAATCTACTAAAATCAACTTATTTTATCTCTACTTAATATCTAGGATCAACTCAGTTCGAAACGGATGCAAAAACAGGACGAATCGCCAAAAACTGTACTTTCTGCACATAACTCTGCCCATACGCATATAAACTTGCTCTTACGCTGCCATTTACGCGTATCCCTTGCTTTTACATGTAATGAATGGCCTTTCTATGTGTGTCCTACTCAAATGTCTAGAGGGTCGTGCCACATTCCCTCCCTTACGCATTATGCCTACGTAACAGTCATGTGTTACGCGTATGGCTTCCCTTATTACGTGTATCACTAGATCTGCTACGTGATTCACCAGACTTCACACTAGTACCACTTCTACAATTTACACAACTTCATCACTCAATTCAAGCCCTATTCGGTTTCTACATTATTTTGTGACCTCAATCCTTTTGTATACACTTCATCTAATAATTATACAATCGACTACAAGTCCTAAATCTCCTTCTCTACACAATTTTCCTGCAACAAATTAGTCCAGCAACACAACAACAAATACAACAGCATGAACAATCTAATGACAATAACACAACAAGAACAACATATGACAAATCCATATGAAAATCAACAATAACAACAACTCATATAAAAACACAACAACAAATTATGGGAAATGCCCCTCCTACATACGAATTATCCTAATCCCGATTATAGAATTCGAACCCCACTCTTACTTTGGATTGAAAGTAGCTCGAATTCACAACAACAATCTCTACGGAAATTAAAAACATAACCTCTTGTTCTTCCTCAAGACATGTTCTTCTCACCAAAATTTTGATTAACTCCCTAATTAGGTTTTCAGCCTAATATTACTAAAATCTCACTAATTAGGTAAATTACTAATGGGCCTAAAATAACACCCCCACCTTTACTACTTTCAATTATAACTAAGCCCAATCTTACTATTATTAATAATTCTATTAATTATTTGACTTTATTAACTCGACCAACCCAAACACGACTTAACCATCAACTTAATATCAACTTAAACAACTTAACGACATACTCAACAAAACAACACCTAACAACAATTAATCGGGAAAAAATACTCGATAATATTAAATTAAATTAATTAATTAAATACGAGTGTTACATGAATTGTGAAGTTTGGCGGTGTGTTGTGTGAAGGGATAATGTTATTTTAATTTATATAAGTTTAAATAAAATGTATTATATTGAAATAAATATTGGAATAATAAGTGAAAGGGTAGGTTTGTAATAGGACGAGGGAATAGTGAGGGCAAGTTGGGGATTCCATATTAGGGGTTATGTTTGGAATTAGGAGAAGTTGGGGAATCATTTGTGAAAACTGATCGTGGAAATTCTGAGAAGAGCGTGAAGAAGAGAGAATAAGAGAAAGGCTAAAGGCAATGATTTCGTGAGAAAGGAAGAGATTTTTCATCGAATTAAGGTAATGATGGGATCTCTTTCATCTTCTAAGGGTATTATGATATGAATATTAGGGTAGATGTCCTTAGGTATGTTAGTTGGGATTTTATGGAAAAACCTAGGATTTGATGAGTATATTTTGATGGATTATTGATAAATTTATGTGTGTTGTGCGTTGTAAATGATGTATGTGTATTAGTTATAGGTTCTATACTGAAATTTGTGATTAAAAATGGTGAAAGGCGGGGTTTTGAGTGAAAAATCGTAGCAGGAATTTGCTGTCATCGCAGGATTTTTTTATGTCAAATATGCCTTGCCCACTTAGCAAGTAGTTGCCCGCTTAGGGAGCAGTTAAAATATGTCTTGCACGCTTAGCGAGAAGATGCCCGCTTAGTGTAACGCCCTGTTTATTTAATTAATTATTTAATTTAACATCTTCGTACTATTGGTGTTGATTTGCGTTGATTGTCGAAATTGTGTTGTGTTGAGTTGCTATGTTGGTTTTAGTCGAATTAATTTAATTAAGTTGATTTAAGTTGTGTTGTGGTTAGTCAAATTTAATTAAGTCGATTAAGTCACGGAAGTAGTGTTGAAATGATACCATTATATTTAGTGGAGTTGTTTTTTAATATAATAATGAGCTATTGTAGTTGATTTCATGTTTGTTGTGTATTTGTCGTGTTTTATGTGCCTGTAGTTAGGGGTAGTGGCCTTAAGATTGAGTCTTGAGGGTAGTAGGGGTGTATGACTAATAACGTAGAGATTAGTGGTGTGTGGAGTAAGGTTAATTAAATTATTTTAATTAATATTTGCTCAACCATAGTATCAAATGGATATATAGCATAATTATAGGAGTGATGCAAATTATATTATTTTAATAATTAAAAAGTCAAATTGGATTCGTAATGGTGAGTGGAGGAAAATAAGGAAAATAAATAGGTATAGGTGGACTTAGTAGAGAGTTAAAATAAAAGAATTATAGATTAATTGGATTCATTAAGAGAATTAGGTTATCATTAGAAGAGAAAGAAGTTTAGAGAGAACGTGGAAGTTGCAAAGTTGCAAAAAGATGAATAGGGATTTGACAGAGAATACATAGAAGCTGCAAGAGCGAGAATCCAATCAGAGAGTAGAGCGACCTTCAATCCAAGGTAAGGGTGGGGTTCTGACACTATAATGGGATAATTGATGAATGCCATATATGTTGATTTATTGTGGTTGATTTCCTAATTTGGTTGATATGTTTGAATTAGTCATAGAATCATTAATCGGTGTTGTTGTGTGTGATTTTGTTATGTTGCTTTTGTAATGTGTTGATTTGGAATTGATGCAGAGGAGAAAATCTAGACAGAATGAGAAAACAAAGCGAACTGAGAAGAGAAACACAGGGAATTCACATTGGGACGACCATCTTTTGATGGTGACTGTAATACCCTAATTTTTTCCCAAAGGTTTCTTTGTATTTCATCTGCATCTTACATACAAACAAGATCGTACTGGTTGCTCGGTTCTTCTCGGGTGTAGGTTTATGCCTCACATGGGATCACAATTTCTTTTAATTGCTTTATTTGTTTATGTTTACTAACCATTAATTAAAATCCAAAAATATTGTGTTTTCTTTCATTAACATTTTCAGGAAGAAGAACAAGTGAAAATGTCAAAAATAGCAGTCCTGCAGCTCGAATAAAATTTCATAGATAAAAGTCGAAGTTGATCTAGAAATAATTCAAATTTATCTGATCAAGGATTTCTCAAGTTAATTGTTTTATTCAAGGAATTCTAAGGTTCATGTGTTTATTTTCATGCTTTCTTCAACGCGCAAAAGAATCGGGCCAAAACAACCAAGCAATCATATTTAAACAAAATATTCAAATTTTAGCTTGGTTAACCGGTTAACCAGTGCAAATTTTGAAAATTTTGTTCAAATTCAGCATACTTTGATCATTGATCTCATTTAGAATATTCTAGATCCATTTCCCTCTGAATTCTCTACATCACTTTGATCATTTCCTACCATAAACCCTCAGTAATCACCACTCTTTTCCATTTCCCTCCAAATTTTCAATTACCAAGCCTAATTTGAATTACCAAAGCAAGCTCCATTCCACCAAATTCCTATACCTGAAGACTTTAAATAGCACCCTAATTTCATTCATTTGACAAGCTTTTGAGATCCAAATTCACCTTGCAAAAATTTCTTGAAGCTTTTGATAGCTAACAAATCTCTTGCAAAATATCCTCCTAAACCAAAAATTTCACTAAAGCTCTTCTTTCTTTCTTTTGAAGTTATCAAGAATTCAAATTGAATTCTTGATCAACTTGAGTTAAACCTTCATCCTACTTCTTTCTTATTCATCAATTTCAGTAGATTAAGCTTGATTTGGTCCAATTTGAAGAAGTGCTTTTGGTAATTCACTCTTTCTATGATTCCATCTTCATCACCAACATTCAAGATGTAGATCTTTAGTGACTTTGATTCTAGATCCATTGGATCTTAAATTGTTGTTTGATTGCAGGAATTTCACTATATTTTGGTTTTAAAATTCGTGCTAATTCAGTTCATGATCATCAATTGTTTGAAAAAAGGTTTTGAAAATGGATCATGCTGAATTTTAGCATTTTTCTGCTACTGGTTCAGTGTTAACCGGTTAACCATTTTCAATGTAATTTGGTTAACCGGTTAACCAGTGTTATTTGGCGTAGGATTTGAAAATTTGTTGTGTTAACAGGTTAACCTATTTGGTTAACCAGTTAACACAAGACCAGAAGCCGTTTTTGGCTTATTTTGAACTTGTTTTTGGTTACTCTTTCTTCTTCTTCTCCCTCCTTTTTATTTTTACCATGGGGAGTACTTTTGGGAGTAATTTCTCTTTAATTTCAATGGACTTTGGGTGTAGATTAGAGTAGTTAATGTTCATTAATTCAAAACTACCTTTAAGTGAATTATTCAATTCATTTAAGGTACTTTGCATTAGTGAGACAATTTCATGCTTGAATCCACCAAAATGAGTGATTGAACTTAAAGATGGAATAATACCATAAGTGTAACATTGTTCACCTTAATTGGTGGTGGCCGACCTCATTTGTAGAGTAATTACTTCGTAAATTACTCGGTGATTGCTTAACATAGACCTAAATGTGTCCCGAATTCGGAATAAAAAATCCAATTGGATACTTGCACTTTCGTGGACCGGACCTCTTGTTGGTCGCGTAATCCCAAAGTGATTGATCATTTTGCATTAAGAACCAAGACTTATGAATGTTTGATGCGTAGGTGCTTTGGGTCTCCCAATCTTCTTTCAAATTTCATTGAATTTGGTCTTATTTTCCTTGATTGATCACAATAGTGTAAGATACTAAGTGGATCCGATTGCCTTTCGATTTTGGTTACTCTTTTGGTTGTGGTAGATTAAGTTCACCATACCACTATTATGTATATTATTATTACTATTACTATACTAACATTTTAATTCCTTCTCGCACCTTATCCTCTTTATTTTTATTTCTTGCTCCTTTATTTTTTCTGCTTTATCATCCATTATCATGTTTATGTTTCCTATTCTTATTTTGATTGTGTTGATTTTCCTTTTGTCCATTTGGACACAAAAATATTAATAAAGGATTGAACCTCTAAAAAACTTGTGACTTTAATTTTTAGACTATGGTTACTATCCTAAGCATTGGAATTGGAGTTTTGGACTTAGATTTTAGGACATTTTTCATTGGCTTTGATCTTCATGGAGTTGGTAGACTTGCCTTTATTTGGACATTTGCTAGATTATAAGGATGGAACTCTTATGCTCATAATGGGAAGCATCATCAAGTTTGGTTAGATCTTTTCTCATTTATCTTTTTATTTTCTTTTTAGGATAGTCTCTCCATCTCCTCCCCTTCTTTAATTTTCAAAATTCTCCCTCCTTTTTCAAAGGATTCTTGTTTTAAAAAATTATCACTTCTTTAATAAATAAAACCTAGACTTTTGTCAAGTGAATTTTACTATTTTCTTTTCTCTTAAAAATAAATGAATTTAATCATCTTGACTATAATTCAAAAAATAAAAAGAACCAAACTCATTCAAGTTTTTTTGCGCCTTTGTGCACTTTTGTTTGTTTTCTTAAAAAAGGTGTTGATTATGAGTCATTATTCTTTAGTCGGGTGCAAGTCTCTCAATCTCCATGGTTGTAGTTTGATGTAATAGAGTCTCTTGTCATTCGTGGGGGTTTAGTGGCATACTCGTCGATTTTATCCGAGTTGGCGCCCTCCCCATAATGATGTATGAGTCCATGCCCTCACTCTCATGGTAGATTTGTTAGGCTATCCACTTGAAAATGAAATATTTTCTTCACTTAATAAAATAAATTGCAACCAACCATTTTCACTATTTGTACCATGAACTACGGGGTTTTGATCTTGCATTGCACTTTGTGGGTACGTAGGCATGAGATGGTAAACCTCTCCAAATACAAAAATATTAAAAAATAATTCTTTTCTCATCCCTCCATTCTCATTTTACAAACCATTTTCAAACAAAAAGCAATAAATTTTTCAAAGGGCTCCCATTGAGTACCACAGACATTTTGGGTGCATAAAACCTCCCCATTGTGTAACTTATCCCCTTACCCGGCTCTTTGCTTGTTTCTTTGAGCTCTTTTTGCTTTTAGATTCATTAGGATTTATTCGCTCTTTTTTCCTTTTCCATTTGGAATAAAATAAAAGCGCGGTGGCGACTCTGTTTACTTTGAGTTAAGTTAATCAATAGCTTACACTCATGTTTTTACCACTACAATGACGAACGTCGCCTGGCTGAATGTGACAACCATCTGGCCTTGTGCCGACCGTCACGCTTCTTGTTGGGACGACTGTCGGGATTTGTGCCGAGCTTCACACCTTTTTTTGTGACGAGGGATTTTTCCCTTCTGTTTTGGTTGGCTTGTGTTTGGGTAACACATATACTTTTGGGTTCAGTAACTTTAATTAAGAAGAGTATCACATTTGATTTCATAAGTAACAGTAGGACAATATTCATTTAAAAGGAATTATTTGAATAAGTAACATGATAAATTAGTAATACTTAAAAGGGAATTATTTAAGTAGCAGTAGAAATTATATTTGTTGACATGAATTATCTAGTAGCAATGATGTTTATTTACAGGAATTATTTAGTAGCAGTAGTGATAATAGGATGTATCAGGTAGTATTTTGGTAGCTCTATCGTGATAAAGTAATATGTATCAGGTAGTATTTTAGTAGAAGTGCAGTGATAAATTAATATGTGGCAGATGATATTTCAATAGAAGAATTTAACCCATAACAGTATCAAAATAGTCCTAATAAATTAAAGCAGAGTAGGAATATTTGTAATCTTAGTAGAAGAGTTAGGTGGTTAGGTTGCGGTGTAATTGGGTTGTTCTTTTTGTTGTGTTCCTTGTTGGAAGTTGCAAAGTTGTTGGTATGAATCTTGTCGCATTGTCTTATTAGTGGCAAGAATTAAGTTATAGACCTATGGCCAATGTTGATTTGTTGTTGTTATTAAGTTGTAGGTTTATGGCCAATGTTGATTTCTTGTTGTTATTAAGTTGTAGGCCTATGGCCAACGTTTATTTGTTGTTGTTATTAGGTTCTGAGAGTATGTGTTATTGTTAAGTTGTTGTAGAATAACATTGGTGTTAAGTTGTTGTAGTATGTTGTTGTTATATGGTTATATAAACATGATTGTTGTTATTTTGATATTCATGTTGTTATATACATAGCATATCTAGTTGGAGTTGATGCTCGGTAAGTTGACTTGGATTGGAAAAATTAAGTTGAATGCTTATGCCTTGTTGTTGATGCCTTTATTAATTGGCAAATTATTAAGTTCGGAGTTCTGCTCCAATGGCACCACATGCATGTGCATTTGTCTAAGTTGCATTTCGAAGTTGCATAATTATGTTGTTGTGTTGTATCTTGTGTTGATTGACGTTGTTTGTGAGTTGGAAGTGGTGATTTTATATAATCTAATCTAATATGTTATTTATCATATATTCGATTATATTGTTCCATATCTCACCCCTTATGTTTGAATGTTGCCCGCTGTTGGTAACATGCAGGTAATCCAGAATAGAGCTCTTTACCTTCGTATGTTCACGTCGGTGTCGTCGATACGTAACACTCGGGGGGTTGAACGTTTGTAGTTTTAAAGTTGTTTTATCATTTGCTTAATTTCAGCTGCTTAAGTAATAAAGTTGTTTTTTTGTAAGGACTACTTGTAGTTATTATATGTCACACGATGTCTTAAGTGTTATGTATCCGTTTATATGCAATAAATGCCGTTGTTTTAAGTTGTGAATGTGATATTCAATTTCTTCATTGGAAATTTTATAAATATGAATTTATTAAATTGGTTGGGTAGAAATGGGGTGTTACATTAGTGGTATCAGAGCAGGTCGGTCTGTCCAACCAAGTTGTCTAATGTTGTTTCTTCCTTAGTACGCGACATATGTGTGAAACACTATCGATACTTGCTTGTAGGTTTTCTAATCATTTGTCTACAGGAGTTGGTTTGAAACAAGTGGGGGAGAAGTTTACTTCTAATAAATGTTGTGGTATGTGAAATTGGTTCAAGGCGATATTGATTGCAGAAGTGCAAGTGTTGTCAGAACAGTGCTGTTGTGAATAGATAAGAGTATGGACTCATGATTTTATTCGTCGGTCAAGTTTGAGATGTTATTGAAGGAGGACGAGCCAGTACGATTGATGATTACTTCTCCGAGAAGAGAGGGAAATGTGACGAATAATGATATGCAAGTGGAGTATAACTCTTGAGGTCTCTTGAAGTTGATTGTGACTTGCCTTATGAGTATAAATTGGAGTTGGAGTCGGTTGAGGAATGGTGTTTTATCCACTAAGCAAGTAATATAACTCATAGAGGTTGAAGCTTATATGAGTGCATGTATATGATGACGGTTATATGCGATGTGCTCGGATTATTGACGGTGGGTTAAGGTGATTGGGAATAAGAATTTATCCCCAGAAGAATTGTATATTTGTTGGATCAATTTATAGACTTGTATGCCTTGAGTATAATCATATTAAGTCGAATGATTTTCAGAGTTGGGTGAAAAGCAAGGATAGTTGGAAGAATTTGGAAGCTAGAGAAAGAGGTAGAACTCATGTTCACCAATTTCGGGTTTTATTTTCGTATTTATGGAGCAGCCTTCAGTAAAAGAGGCATAAAATTTTACTCGTAACTCTGATGGAAGCTATTCTGGACTGTTCAGAAAGTTTACGAAATTCCCTACAGTTTGCATATAAATTTTTTCTTCGGCATGTTTTTGAAGAGGGATAAAAATGCGTTTGAATAATTGGGTCTGATGCTAATTTTTGGTGGAAGTTGTGTACGAGATTTCTTAACCTGTTCCATTGCAAGGACGATAACGTTATACTCATAACTTAGGTTTGAGTGATTCTTGAATTTCTGGAATCTACATGAAATTCCCTTCAATTTAGAATATAATTTTGTGATTGGGATGTCTGTATTGAAAAAGATAATTGTGTTTGAAGTTGGACAATTCTTGCTGAAAATTGTAAGATGAAGTCAAGTATAAAATGTGTGGTAATAGGAAAAAGGTAAGAGTATCAAAGATGCAAATGGAAGTGTGGTGTATGATGGTTGATAATGATTAAAGTATAGAAATATTTGAGGAAGCTTAAATAGTTAAGTAGATTGTGTGTTATTGACGAGATGTGTTGACATGAGTCAACATTGTTTTTGAAAGTTTCATCACCAACCAGATGATGAAATGGTATTGTTGAGTTTGCAATTGGAATGAGAATCAAGTGTGATTCTATACGGATCATCGAAGTTATGAGATTAAAAATAAAGAAGAAGGAATTGTTAGTGTTTTTAAAGCTTTTAACTTGGAATAAATGTTTCGAGTGAAGTGGACCGATTTGGATGGTACTTGATGTGGTAGTGATTCCGGTATTAGAATGAAATTTAATGATTGTATTGTGCGAATAGCTTGTATAAGAGAATAGGTGTTGGATCTTGGACATTGTGTATCATTGACGATGTTGGAAGTAAGTAAATTAATAGAACGGTTGTAAGCCTCAGAGAGATGTCGGAGCAGAATGCTTAGGTAACCTTGAGCACAAGGTAGAGGATGCTATTGTAGTTGGGTAATGATGATTTATGCCACCATTATAGTTGTCGGCTGTCTATTGACAAATTGAGGAACTGATCACCCTTAATTCCTTGTTGTTAGTAGAGGAAATCATGTTGGATGGAATAAATGTGTCATGCCAACTGGGATTGTATACACAGTGAATTGTTTGGAGTTGAGCCAAGTGCTTAAGAATTGTTTTGATTAGTCGATGCAGATTCCTATATAGGAAGATGAGGCGGACTTGAGGATGTTAGTACGAGGTTGCGAGTTGATCGGTGAGTATTATGGAAACTCTCAGTTGTGTTCTGGATAACTTGAGTTTTGATTGGTGGTGGACCGTGAATCCGATTGACATGAGAAGTGAAGCATTGTAAAGATGATCCAAGGAGTAAGTAGATGAAAATGTAAAACCATGATTTGAGCAAGGATATCAGATAGAGAATAGTAATGGTTGGTATGCCTTAAAGTGTATATAGGAAATATGAATTGTATTTTTCGTACTTGTTTGGATAAGTTACCACTGGTGTTCGTTGTGGATGTTCTGATCTGTTATGAAATCAGAAGGAAAGCGTGTAGAGTATTTGAGAGTTGATTAGTTGAATGCGAGAACGTGTTTAGATTGGTTGCATTGGGTAAATTTTCGAGGACGAAAATATTCTAAGTGGGGGAGAGTTGTAACGCCCTCTTTATTTAATTAATTATTTAATTGAATATCTTTGTATTATTGGTGTTGATTTGCGTTGATTGTCAAAATTGTGTTGTGTTGAGTTGCTATGTTGGTTTTAGTCGAATAAATTTAATTAAGTTGATTTAAGTTGTGTTATGGTTAGTCAAATTCAATTAAGTTTATTAAGTCGCAGAAATAGTGTTGGAATGGTACCATTATATTCAGTGATCTTGTTTGTGAATATAATAATGAGTTGTTGTAGTTGATTTCATGTTTGTTGTGTATTTATCGTGTTTTATGTGCCTGTAGTGAGGGGTAGTGGCCTTAAGATTGAGTCTTAAGGGTAGTAGGGGTGTATGACTAATAACGTAGAGATTGGTGTTGTGTGGAGTAAGGTTAATTAGATTATTTTAATTAATATTTGTTCAACCATAGTATAAAATGGATAATTAGCATAATTATAAGAGTGGTGGAAATTATACTATTTTAATAATTAAAAAGTCAAATTGAATTGGTAATGGTGAGTGGAGGAAATAAGGAAAATAAATAGGTATAGGTGGACTTAGTTGAGAATTAAAATAAAATAATTATTGATTAATTGGATTCATTAAGAGAATTAGGTTATCAATAGAAAAGAAAGAAGTTTAAGGAGAACGTGGAAGTTGCAAAGTTGCAGAAAGAGGAATAGTGTAACACCCACTTTTCCCACAGAAATATTTATATAAATCTTTAATAAAATCATAGTTACTTGTCCAAAGTGAAATGTTACATCATCATCATTCATCAAAATTGTTAATAAAAGAAAACAGCGGAACTCAAATCTTTAATGTCAATAGCTCAAAGGCTTAACAAGTCACACATAATAAGGTTCTTCAGTTCAAGTTTAATCATAAAAATAAGTTTTTCTAAACATTAAAAGTAAATGTGGATAAAGATCCCCGTTCCCGTTACATATCAGAGCTCCTAGGACACGAACATCACACCAACGTACTTCTCAAGTACCTGAATTGTCTGCACTTCCGAAGAAGCACAGACGCAACAAAACCAACAGAGGGGTGAGAAATAGATTCATAATATAACGGTGCATACGACATATATGAAGAAGTAATTCACCCCTAATCACACCAAATTATCAATCATATTATTCAATCAGTCATAATATTCAATCAATCATGATGCAATGTGACTCAAATGCACAATACAAATGTGGTACCGACTCACAATAACGGTTCATCAGTAGAACCCCGAATGCATCGTTAACGTCTCCAACAAGACACAGTCATCCCTGCAACCGCGATTCTCAACGAATCCCGAATAATCACATCCACGACATGATTATTCCATCAAATGTATGCACATGCAGACACAACAACGCATACCATATCACAATACACATGAACACATCATGCTTTACGATAATCATGATCTCATCAACCAACCATCAGTGCATCTTATTCACACACAAAGCATACACATATCTCATGTTGTTCACAATTATAACAATCTACATATTCATATAATTCAATTAAGCACTTAGGATTTCTTATGCGACTAATCATCAAGTCCTATATTCATTATTAGAACATCCTCAAAGTCTTATTTCATTAATATAATCCTACATTAGAAGAATGAGTCAAATCCACCTTAAAACGGACGAAAAATTACATTTACAGGGGCCTGACACGGCCTCCCGTGTCCCCTGACACGGCCCGTGTGAGGTGGCCTTGGGACACATCCACTCCAATCACCAAATCCCATTTTCCAGGAGGCTGACACGGCCGCCCGTGTTGCCTGACACGGCCCGTGTCAGGCCTCCTGAAGCCAACTTCCTAAAATTCCACTTTTTAGTATAATGCCCGTAGCCTGACACGGCCGCCCGTGTCAGGGCACCTGTACCCCAAAAATCCAATTTTTCCAAAAGTCTCAATCATTCCAAGTCGAATTTAACACTCAAAACCAACCAATTCACATGTTCATTATCCATTTATACATATAACCTCAACTAGTTTTATTAATAGACTTTCCTAGATCAAATTAGGGAATTTATGAGGTTTAATCCTCTTCTATGTTCATCATAACCCCCACAACCTTCCTATGCCAATTCTCCCAATACCAAACATACGACACCAAATATAATTTCAAAACACATCATATAATCATATTCATCAACAATTTCACAATATTGCATAAATTCAATCATTATTATCAGAATCTCTTAAAAATACCTAAGGGAGGAAGGAACTCCCAAGTACCCTTCTATGTCATATCACCAATCATAAACCCTTTCTTCCCCCTTACCTTAAAATCGAAGCTTTCCTTCAAAACTTTTGGTCTTGGTGATCTACGATCCTTGACCTTGCCTTTCTTCTCCTCTTTCTCCCGACCTCTCTGTTCTTCGTCAAAATACGATGAATAAGGTTTGTTTCCCTAATTCCTATTTTTTTGAAACAACAATTCCACCTTTGTCCCTTAAACCTCTAACTAACTCTTTTATTTTATTTTATTTAAATAATAACAATATTATAATAGTACACCTTATATTATTATTATTCTCATAAAATACTCTCTTCACCAATTAATTCAATTATGCCATTAAAATATTAATATTTATTCCACAAAAATAAATATAAAAATTAAGGCGTTACAACTCTCCCCCACTTAATTATTTTCGTCCTCGAAAATGTACCTGAATGGAATAACTCTGGATATGATTCCCGCATCTTGCTCTCCAGTTCCCAGGTAACACTTCCACCAGCAGCTCCTCCCCAAGCTATTCTCACAAGAGGTATCTCCTTGCCTCGAAGTTGCTTCATCTTATGATCTTCAATCCTCAACGGTAAGGTCTCCACCGTAAGATTGTCACGGATTTGCACTTCATCTCTCTGAATTACATGTGACGGATCAGACACATATTTCCTGAGTTGCGATACATGAAACACTTCGTGCAAATTCGAAAGTTCTGGCGGTAATGCCACCCTGTAAGCAATCTTGCCTACTCTCTGCATAATCTGATACGGTCCAATGAACTTAGGATCTAACTTCTTAGACTTCAATGCACGTCCAACACCGGTCATCGGGTTGACTCTCAAAAATACATGGTCACCCTCACTGAACTCTAAGTCTTTCCTTCTATTATCATGGTAATTTTTCTGCTGACTCTGAGACGCTTTCATTTTCTCCTTGATCATCTGAATAGTTTCAGTAGTCTGCTGGATAATCTCAAGCCCAAGCATAACATTTTCACCTGTCTCATACCAACACAGAGGTGTTCTACATCTTCTACCATAAAGAGCTTCAAACAGTGCCATTCCAATACTTGAATGATAGCTATTATTATAAGTAAATTCAATCAGTGCCAAATGTGTATCCCACGCACCACCTTTTTCTAGCACACAAGTTCTCAACAAATCTTCTAATGACTGAATAGTCCTCTCGGATTGTCCATCTGTCTGTGGGTGGTAAGTCGAACTCAATTTCAACTTAGAACCCAAAGCCTCGTGCAAACTTTTCCAAAACTCAGAAGTAAATCGTGGATCTCTATCTGATACTATACTTGACGGTACATCGTGCGATTTCACAACAACTCGGATATAAATCTCCGCCAACTTAGTTAACGGGTAACTGATGTTTATCGGAATAAAATGCGCGGACTTAGTCAACCGGTCCACAACTACCCAAATAGTATCCAATCCTCTCGCAGTATTCGGCAAACCTGTCACAAAATCCATAGCAATACTATCCCACTTCCACTCTGGGATCTCTAAAGGTTGCATCAGCCCCGAAGGCTTCTGATGTTCCACTTTTGATTTCTGACATACTAAACAAGCATAAACAAATTGTGCAATATCTCGTTTCATACCGTGCCACCAAAATAATTTCCTCAAGTCATGGTACATCTTCGTAGCTCCCGGGTGAATACTTAAGCTACTCCGATGACTCTCTTCCAGAATTTCTTTCCTTAGTTCAACATTATCGGGTATACAAATTCTCTCCCGAAATCTCAAAATACCATTATTATCCAAATTAAAATCACAACCTTGATCATTTCCCTTGGTAGGCATTGAGTCCACCAATGTCACATCTTGCTGTTGACCTTCCTTAATTGCATCAAGAAATTCATTATTTATTCGTAACATGCCCAACTTGACACTTCCAGGTGTCATCTCACACACCATACTTAAGTCTCTAAATTGCTCAATTAAATCCATCTCTTTCATCATCATAGCCGACATATGAATTGTTTTCCGGCTTAATGCGTCCGCTACTACATTTGCCTTTCCCGGATGGTAACTTAAATTAAAATCATAATCTTTCAAAAATTCTAACCACCTCCCCTGCCTCATATTAAGCTCTTTCTGATCAAATAAATATTTCAGACTCTTATGGTCACTAATGACTTCAAATCGCGACCCATAGAGATAATGCCTCCAAATTTTCAACACAAATACCACTGCAGCCAATTCTAAATCATGAGTAGGATAATTCCTCTCGTGTATCCTCAACTGTCTTGAAGCATAAGCTACTACTTTACCAACCTGCATTAACACACCACCTAAACCCATTTTAGATGCATCACAATACACAACAAAAGCTTCATTCGGGTTCGGTAAAATCAATACTGGTGCTGAAGTCAATTTCTTTTTCAATTCTTCAAAGCTTCTCTCATAAGCTACATCCCAAATAAAGGCTTGACTCTTCCAGGTCAATTGAGTCAATGGCAACGCCAAATTAGAAAATCCTTCTATAAACCTTCGATAATAATCAGCTAAACCAAGAAAACTTCTAATTTCCGTTACCGTCTTCGGAGGTTCCCAATCAAGCACAGCACTGACCTTCGAAGGGTCTACGGCTATACCTTCACCAGATATTACATGTCCCAAAAAGATCACTTTCTTCAACCAGAATTCACACTTGGAAAATTTAGAAAACAATTTGTTATCTTTTAATATTTGTAGCGCAATTCTCAAATGTTTCTCATGCTCTTCCTTAGACTTCGAGTATATTAATATATCATCAATAAATACTACGACGAATTGATCCAAGTAAGAATGGAATATCCGATTCATATATTCCATAAACACACCCGGCGCATTAGACACTCCGAAAGGCATCACTGCATATTCGTAATGACCGTATCGAGTTCTAAATGCCGTCTTCTGGATATCTCCCTCTTTCACTCTGATTTGATGATATCCTGACCTCAAATCAATCTTGCTAAAAACACAAGCTCCCACAAGTTGGTCCATCAAGTCATCGATCCTTGGAAGTGGATACTTGTTCTTAATAGTACCTTATTCAGCTGTCGGTAGTCAATGCACAAGCGCATACTACCATCTTTCTTCTTAACCAATAACACTGGAGCACCCCATGGCGATACACTTGGTCGAATGAACTTCTAATCAAGTAAGTCACCAATCTGCGATTTCAATTCAGCTAACTCAGTAGCAGACATCATGTACGGTGCCATAGAAATAGGCCTGGTACCAGGAATCAAGTCAATAGTAAACTCCACTTCACGCGTCGGAGGTAACTCTGTAACATCATTGGGAAATACTTCAAGAAATTCATTCACCACTGGTAACTCTTCAACAATGACCTTTTCTTCCATAGATAATGAAGCAAACACAAACATTTTTGCTTCATCTTCCAATAAGGTCCTCATCTCTTTAGTAGGAACTGAACTGGCCAAAATTTCCTCTTCTGGAGTTAGGAATAACAATCTCTTCCTAAACTCTTTATCAAGATTATATCAAGATGACTGAGTGGTAGACATATGAGATCCACTCTAAACTCTTTATCAGAAATAGCCAAAACACAATCACGACATATCAAGGTAGTAGTCACAGAATCTATAGATGGTGTATCAATAACCATTCCTCGACTTAACTGAGAAGGTTCCAATCCTAACTTTTTCACACATTCCAAAGAAATAAACGAGTGTGTTGCACCCGTATCAATAATCACAAATAAAGGAATATTATTGATAAAGCAAGTACCTTTGACCAATCGATCTTCACTAGTAGGCTGAGCTCCCACTAATGCAAATACTTTCCCATCGGATTTCTGCTTCTTTGGTTTCGGGCAATTAGTGCTAATGTGGCCCTGCTCTCCACAATTATAGCAAATAGGCTCATTTCCTCTGCAATTGGCCATCACATGACCTACCTTTCCACACTTAAAACACTTCTTTTCTTCAGTAGGACAATTATTTGCACGATGTCCCATGCCGTGACATCTGTAGCATTTGAGTACGCCGGGAGTACCTCCTCCCCCACTTGGCTTCTTCTCAGCATTATCCTTTTGCTTTCCTTTGTCAGCTGGAGCACTATAAGAAGTACCACCAAATCTCTACTTTCCTTTCTTTTCATTCACTGCCTTATAGTGTGCAATTCGAGCCATGTTGTCATTATCATAAATCCTGCTTCTACTTACCAACTCTGGATAATTCCTGATCTTCTGGCAAGCAATACCCAACTTAATTTCAGGACGCAGTCCATTCTCATACTTCACGCATTTGGAAGTCATTGCCTCTTCAGTATTGTAGTGCATACAGTATTGCACTAGTTCTTCAAACTTGGCAGCGTACTCCGCCACTGTCATATTACCTTGCTTGAGTTCCAAGAACCCAACCTCCTTAGCACTGCGAATGTCTTCCGGGAAATACTTTTCGAAGAATTCTCTACGAAATACCGCCCAAGTGATAGACGTACCCGCGTCTTCCATCCTTTGGCGACTGTTGTCCCACCAGACTTCAGCTTCGCCCTCCAGCATGTGAGTACCAAATCTCACCTTTTGATCATCAGAGCATCCCATGGTTCTGAAGATCTTCTCAATAGCTTTCAACAACTTCTGCGCAGCCTCTGGATCCAGAATTCCACCTTCATACGTCGGCGGCTTTTTATTTCGGAACTGCTCCAATGCACGAGACTGAGCATTCCCTCCACCCTGAACGACCTGAACGACCTGAACAACATTCTCAACCGTCTGCGCCATGACTTGCATAGCCGCAGCAAGAGCAGCATCATTCCTTCCTGCCATACTGATACAACAAATAACTCAGGTTAGGAAACACACGATTCTTATTCTAAGGACTGGCTCAATCTGGCCGGTTGGACCGACCTGCTCTGATACCAATTGTAACACCCATTTTTCCCACAGAAATATTTATATAAATCTTTAATAAAATCAGAGTTACTTGTCCAAAGTGAAATGTTACATCATCATCATTCATCAAAATTGTTAATGAAAGAAAACAACGGAATTCAAATCTTTAATGTCAATAGCTCAAAGGCTTAACAAGTCACACATAATAAGGTTCTTCAGTTCAAGTTTAATCATAAAAATAAGTTTTTCTAAACATTAAAAGTAAATGTGGATAAAGATCCCCGTTCCCGTTACATATCAGAGCTCCTAGGACACGTACATCACACCAACGTACTTCTCAAGTACCTGAATTGTCTGCACTTCCGAAGAAGCACAGACGCAACAAAACAAACAGAGGGGTGAGAAATAGATTCATAATATAACGGTGCATACGACATATATGAAGAAGTAATTCACCCCTAATCACACCAAATTATCAATCATATTATTCAATCAGTCATAATATCCAATCAATCATGATGCAATGTGACTCAAATGCACAATGCAAATGCGGTACCGACTCACAATAACGGTTCATCAATAGAACCCCGAATGCATCATTAACGTCTCCAACAAGACACGATCATCCCTACAACCACGATTCTCAACGAATCCCGAATAATCACATCCACGACATGATTATTCCATCAAATGTATGCGCATGCAGACACAACAACGCATACCATATCACAATACACATGAACACATCATGCTTTACGATAATCATGATCTCATCAACCAACCATCAGTGCATCTTATTCACACACAAATCATACACATATCTCATGTTGTTCACAATTATAACAATCTACATATTCATATAATTCAATTAAGCACTTAGGATTTCTTATGCGACTAATCATCAAGTCCTATATTCATTATTAGAACATCCTCAAAGTCTTATTTCATTAATATAATCCTACATTAGAAGAATGAGTCAAATCCACCTTAAAACGGACGAAAAATTACATTTACAGGGGCCTGGCACGGCCTCCCGTGTCCCCTGACACGACCCGTGTGAGGTGGCCTGGGGACACGTCCCCTCCAATCACCAAATCCCATTTTCCAGGAGGCTGACACGGCCACCCGTGTTGCCTGACACGGCCCGTGTCAGGCCTCCTGAAGCCAACTTCCTAAAATTCCACTTTTTAGTATAATGCTCGTAGCCTGACATGGCCGCCCGTGTCATGGGACACGGCCCGTGTCAGGGCACCTGTACCCCAAAAATCCAATTTTTCCAAAAGTCTCAATTTCTTCCCTCTTCCTCACATACACGAACCCCAATCATTCTAAGTCGAATTTAACACTCAAAACCAATCAATTCACATGTTTATTATCCATTTATACATATAATCTCAACTAGTTTTATTAATAGACTTTCCTATATTAAATTAGGGAATTTATGAGGTTTAATCCTCTTCTCTGTTCATCATAACCCCCACAACCTTCCTATGCCAATTCTCCCAATACCAAACATACGACACCAAATATAATTTCAAAACACATCATATAATCATATTCATCAACAATTTCACAATATTGCATCGATTCAATCATTATTATCAGAATCTCTTAAAAATACCTAAGGGAGGAAGGAACTCCCAAGTACCCTTCTATGTCATATCACCAATCATAAACCCTTTCTTCCCCCTTACCTTAAAATCGAAGCTTTCCTTCACAAATTTTGGTCTTGGTGATCTACGATCCTTGACCTTGCCTTTCTTCTCCTCTTTCTCCCGACCTCTCTGTTCTTCGTCAAAATACGATGAATGAGGTTTGTTTCCCTAATTCCTCTTTTATGAAACAACAATTCCACCTTTGTCCCTTAAACCTCTAACTAACCCTTTTATTTTATTTTATTTAAATAATAACAATATTATAATAGTACACCTTATATTATTATTATTATTCTCATAAAATACTCTCTTCAACAATTAATTCAATTATGCCATTAAAATATTAATATTTATTCCACAAAAATAAATATAAAAATTATGGCGTTACAACTAGCTCAATTGGTAGTGGGAATGGAATGAACATGTACTTGAACCCCAGGGTACAAGGTTCAATTCCCACGAAAGGCAAAAACTCTACTAGTGAGGGGAGTAGAGAAGATCGTGAGGTGGCAGTGCCGGGATTGCCTTGCGAGGGGCCCGGGCTGTTACAAATAGGGGTTTGACAGAGAATACGTAGAAGTTGCAAGAGCGATAATCCAATTGGAGAGTAAAGCGACCTTCAATCCAAGGTAAGGGCGGGGTTCTGACACTGTAATGGGATAATTGATGAATGCCATATGGGGTTAATTATAAAATTGATCTTGTTTGTATGTTGATTTGTCGTGGTTGATTTCCTAAATTGGTTGATATGGTTGAATTAGTCGTAGAATCATTAATTAATGTTGTTTGTGTGTGATTTTGCTGTGTTGTTGTTGTAATGTGTTGATTTGGAATTGATGCGAAAGAGAAAATATGGAAAGAATGAGAAAACTGAGAGAACTGAGAAGAGAAATGCAGGGAATTCACATTGAGACGAATGTCTTTTGATGGTGACGAACGTCACCTAGCTGAATGTGACGACCATCTGGCCTTGTGCCGATCGTCACGCTTCTTGTTGGGACGACCGTCTGGCTTTGGGCTGACCGTCACCCCTTTTGTTTGTGACGAGGGACTTTTCCCTTCTGTTTTGGTTGGTTTGTGTTTGGGTAACATATATAATTTTGGGTTCAGTAACTTTAATTAAGAAGAGTATCACATTTGATTTCATAAGTAACAATAGGACAATATTCATTTAAAAGGAATTATTTGAATAAGCAGTAACATGATAAATTAGTAATACTTAAAAGGGAATTATTTAAGTAGCAGTAGAAATGATATTTGTTGACAAGAATTATCTAGTAGCAGTGATGTTTGTTGACAGGAATTATTTAGTAGCAATAGTGATAATAGGATGTATCATGTAGTATTTTGGAAGCAGTGCCGTGAAAAAGTAATATGTATCAGGTAGAATTTTAGTAGAAAGGCAGTGATAAATTAATATGTGGCAGGTGATATTTCAATAGAAGAATTTAACCAATAACATATCAAAATAGTCTTAATAAATTAATGTTGAGTAGGAATATTAGTAATCATAGTAGAAGAGTTAGGCGGGTTGATTGCGGTGTAATTGGGTTGTTCTTTGTATTGTGTTCCTTGTTGGAAGTTGCGAAGTTGTTGGTATGAATCTTGTCGCATTGCCTTATTAGTGGCAAGAATTAAGTTATAGGCCTATGGCAAATGTTGATTTGTTGTTGTTATTAAGTTATAGGCCTATTGCCAATGTTGATTTGTTGTTTTTATTAAGTTGTAGGCCTATGGAAAATGTTGATTTGTTGTTTTTATTAAGTTGTAGGCCTATGGCCAATGTTGATTTGTTGTTGTTGTTGTTGTTTTTGTTGTTGTTGTTAGGTTGTGATAGTATGTGTTGTTGTAGCATTACGTTGGTGTTAAGTTATTATAGTATGTTGTTTTTGTGTGGTTATATAACCATGATTGTTATTATTCTGATATTCATGTTGTTGCATACATAGCATATCAAGTTGGAGCTGATGCTCGGTAAGTTGACCTTGATTGGAAAAATTAAGTTGAAGGCTTATGCCTTGTTGTTGATGCCTCTATTAATTGGCAAATTATTAAGTTCGGAGTTCTTCTCCAATGGTACCACATGCATGTGCATTTGTCTAAGTTGTATTTCAAAGTTGCATAATTATGTTGTTGTGTTGTATCTTATGTTAATTGACGTTGTTTGTGAGTTGGAAGTGGTGATTTTATATAATCTAATCTGATATGTTATTGATCATATATTCGATTATATTGTTCGATATCTCACCCCTTCTGTTTGAATGTTGCCCTCTGTTGATAACATGCAGGTCATCCAGAATAGAGTTCCTTACCTTAGTTAGTTCGAGTTGGCGTCGTCGCTCTGATACATAACACTCGAGGGTTTGAATGTTTGTCGTTTTAATGTTGTTTTATTCATTTGCTGAATTTTTAAGTTGAACTCGAAAGATTACTTGTATTCCGAAAGTTGTTTAAAGTTGAATAAATATGTTGTATCACTATAGTTGAATATTGCAAATCTACTGCATAAGTAATAAAGTTGTTTTGTTTTAAAGACTACTTGTAATTGTTATATGTCACCTTGTAACACCCTCCTAACCCTATATAATATTCTCGATAAATAAACTGAAATAATCAGAGTAACTCATAGATGGTGTCACATTTCTTCATAAAACAACAATCCAAAATATTATATTAAAAATATTCTTTTCTCTAAAAATCAAAATTATCGCAACAGAGTCATATATTCAAAATATTTTCTTCTTATCTCATTAAAACGTAATGACCTTTTGGTCAAAGTCAACAATTATCATCATTCTCAATTCAACATTTAACAACTCATAAAAATCATAATAACAAAGCGACAATCCAATCATATAAGCGTTCTATTTCCCACCGATTTTACATCTATCGGAGCAAGACACCATACACTCTAGAATTAAGCTATACAGCTTCCAGCTAAAACTTCATATACCACGAACTCATCTCGGATATATGCAAGTTACAACAAAAGAGGCAACATTTCCAAGCAGGCCGAGTGAGAAATCAAAATTCATTATAATAATATAAGGATATAGAATTTAAATAAATTAAGCACAACAATATCATAACATCATCAAATAAAATTCAGCATATCACAATCACAAATACATCTTTTTAAATGTGATGTCAACTATAATGAAATATAAAATATGCATGTGGTACTGATTTTCTCCATGCAATGGACACTGGCCATATACCCTCCACAAGGGAGCACACCAAAATCACCAAATCACTTCAATCCGCACAATGGGATTGAAGCTACCAATATGCCAAAGCCCCAACAAAATATGCCATGAAATGCAACGATGTGATACACCTCATAATCACACAAAAATTAACAGTGCATCATTCATTTCATGTTTAGCAAATAATCATCAAATAATCAGGTTTTTCATCATAACAACACACCTATAACCGTTCATCAACAATTCCAAAACATCAATTTATAACTCAATTACGGTTAAAAATCATAAGACTAATTTAACGTTTTCTAAAAATTCAGTACTGGAAAATATCTCACTTCACTCGTTTTATTTCATCAAAATAAAGTTCATCTTGTTAGTTTTCTGACGCTTTAAACGGAATCTCAATCGGAGTTACGGATCAAAAGTTATGAATTTTTCAAAAATAAAAATTTGCCTTAATTACAGTGTTAACCGGTTAACGCGTGGGGTTAACAGGTTAACACTTTATTTTTCTCCCAAAACACGCATACTTTTCACTGGTTAACCAGTTAACGCCCGGGGTTAACCGGTTAATGCCTGAAAATCAGAAATTCTCTGCTGTTTTTACGAAATCTGCACTAAAATCCCCCAAATTCTTCTTACGAATTTTACCCCATTGCACCCCAAAACTCCTTCCAATCAAACATCAAACATATACAACAACAATTCAACAGATCAATCATTAAATACACCATTCTAAATCATCCTATCAATCCAAATTCATCAATTCATACTCTTATAACCCAATCTATGTCATCAAACCTAACACTCACCAAAATCATACAAAACCTAATCTATTCATGAACCAATGCCTATAAAACTATAATAAATTATGAAAACTCCACATACCTTAGAGAATTCCGTAGATTGACACTCTTCTCCAAGGTTCTTCTCAACTTCAAGACCCTAAGCTTCCTCTCATTCTTTTCCTTTCTCTAGAGCTTTTTACCAAAAACACGATAACATAAGAGTTTTGATCGTATTCTCCTTTTTGATAAAATTATCTTAGTTTATGATTTTCCAAAACTATCCTTACTCTTTTCTGATAAAGACCACCTTGCCCTTTATTCAATATATTTTTATTACTAATAATAATAATAATGGTATAATTATACATCAATTATTTATATTATATAAAAATACTCTTTTACTCCCAAATGACCTACATAACCTCCATACTCCCACTTCTATTATTTTAAATAATAAACGATAATTCGAATAATACTACATGATTATTCTCATTATTAATATTATTAAAATAATTTCACCATAATGCATCGGGCCATATAACTACCTATTGTCAAAATCATCATATATCCTCAAATAAGCAACAGTTACTCATAATCGAATTTAGGGTGTTACAACTCTCCCCCACTTAATGAATTTTCGTCCTCGAAAATTTATCCGATTTAACTATTTCAACTACTTATTCCATCCGACTAATAAAATCTCGACTCAAAAAGGCAACTCCACATATAATACAAACCATAACTCATAACATCAAGGACAACAACAATACAAATACTACACAAGTGATACACTTGACAACAAGCATCGCAACACAAGATAGTACCCAACTCAAGAATTAAATGATTGAAGTATTAGAACACCACAACATAGGAACACACAACTCCAACAAGACATTAATACAACCAACCCCAACATCGTTGTTACTCGCATACGAGCAACTGCACTACGCCACGTGTTCATTGTGCACTCTGATTACCTATAAGGTAGTAACTCCACCAAGTTCAACTATGAATTTCCTTATTACAATTCAACCCCAAAAGTAAATTCATGCTATCATCCTTAAATCCAACTAATACTCTCATATAATAACCTTCATCGATAAAATAAGCAATACTCAAGCACTCTGCACGACTCCAACTAACTCAACATACATACTATACTAGTTGGCATGACACATCTATCCATCAATTATGATTCCATCTACTATCAAAAATAAATTAAGGGTGATCAGTTCCTCAATTTGTCAAGAGACATCTGGCAACCATAACGGTGGCATAAATCATCATTACCCAACACAATAGTGTACTTCATCTTGTTCCCCAAAGTCCGTAAGCATAATGCTCTGCTAACTCTCTAAGGCTTACCAACGCCTTCTTAGTATCCTTAATTCCGACTTCTCCACTTATAGAAAAACGTCCCAAAATATGATACACAATCTCTTATACATGCTCGTAGCATAACACAACCTTAAATATTCTTCTATCACCAGAGTCACTACAATATCAAGTACAATCCAATTTGGTTCGCTTCTAATTACAATTTTCCATCCAAGTTAAAAATTCTTAACAACACTCATCAACAGCTGTCTTCCTCTTAACATTACCATCATCTAACATCGACACTTTAATCGTCCTTATTCTACATAATTCGCATCTCTATGCATTCTTCGATTACCTTCGCATTCCTTCTAATACCAACATTTTATTCTTTTTCAACATTTCCATTTTTCCGAAATTTTTCAGCAACAAACGCTCAACTTCGAACGCAAATATATCTTCCAATAAAGACTTCCAAATCACAAAATTATATTCTAGAACAAAAATAATTTTGTGCATATTCCAGAACTTCAAGAATCCTTTAAATCTGATTTACGAGTAAAAAGTTATCCTCCTTGCAATGGGACTGGTTCAGAATTCCCGTATGCAGAATTTTCCAAAAATCAGCAGCAGACCCAACTATTAAAACACACTTATTTCCCTCATTACAAACCTCCTGAATGCAAAACGTATATGCACACTATAGGTAATTTCGTAAGCTTTCTAAAAAGTCCATAACTGCTTCAATCCAAATCACGGTTAAAAAGTTATGCCTCTTTTACTGAAAGCTGCTCCAAAATTCCAAATATCAAAATTTGAGATTGATGAACATAAGTTCCATCTCTCTCCCTCTTACTTCCAAGATCTACCAACATCTTTTCTTTCATCCAATTACGAAAATTGCACGAATTTAATCTGACTATACTCAAGGTGTAGTGATCTACCTACTTGATCCATCAACTTATCTTTTTCCCATTGGGAAAATTCCTTATTCCCAATCAATTCACATCCAAAATCTACGCACTTCTGAATCTCGATCGATACAAATTCATGAGTCTAAACTCTCGCCCTTCCATAACTACATCGCTTTGACAACCTTGCACTCTTGCAATCAACAACAACTTAATCAACTTCTACATACCAACAATCACGTCCGGGAGCAATCCTCTCCCCTACTTAATTCCAAACCAACACCTACAAACACTGAATAGAAACCAAGAAACAAGTACCGACAGTGTTTCACACACATGTCGCATACAAAGGAATCAACGACATTAGACAACATTGACCGGACCGACCGACCTGCTCTGATACCACTAATGTAACACCCTCCTAACCCCATATAATTTTCTCGATAAATAAACTAAAATAATCAGACTAACTCATAGAAAGTGTCACATTTCTTCATAAAACATCAATCCAAAATATTATATTAAAAATATTCTTTTCTCTAAAAATCAAAAATATTGCAACGAAATCATATATTCAAAATATTTTCCTCTTATCTCATTAAAATATAAAGGCCTTTTGGTCAAAGTCAAAAATTATCATCATTCTCAATTCAACATTTAACAACTCATAAAACTCATACTAACAAAGCGACAATCCAATCATATAAGCCTTCTATTTTCCCCCAATGTAACATCTATCAGAGCAAGACACCATACATTCTAGAATTAAGCTATACAACTTCCAGCTAAGACTTCACGCACCGCAAACTCATCTCGGATATATGCAAGTTACCCACGAAAGAGGCAACATTTCCAAGCAAGCAGGGTGAGAAATCATAATTCATTATAATAATATAAGGATATGGAATTTAAAAAAGTTAAGCACAACAACATCATAGCATCATCAAATAAAATTTAGCACATCACAATCACAAATACATCGTTTTAAATGCAATGTCAACTATAATGAAATGCAAAATATGCATGTGGTACCGATTTTCTCCATGCGATAGACACTGGAGATCAACACTCCACAAGGGAGCACACCAAAATCACCAAATCACTTCAATCCGCACAATAGGATTGAAGATACCAATAGGCCGAAGCCCCACAAAATATGCCATGAAATGCAACGATGCGATACTCCTCATAATCACCAAAAAATCAACAGTGCGTCATTCATTTGATGTTCAGCAAATAATCATCAAATAATCAGGTTTTTCATCATAACAACACACCTATAACCCCCGTTCATCAATAACTCCAAAACATCAATTTATGAATCAATTACAGTTAAAATCATAAGGCTAATTTAACGTTTTATAAATATTCAGTACTAGAAAATATCTCACATCACTCATTTTATTTCATCAAAAAAAAATTCATCTTTTTAGCTTTCTGACGCTTCAAACGGAACCTCAATCGGAGTTACAGATCAAAAGTTATGAATTTTTCAAAAATAAAAATCTGCCTTAGTTACAGTGTTAATCGGTTAACGTGTGGGGTTAACAGGTTAACACTTTATTTTTCTCCCAAAACACGCATACTTTTCATTGGTTATTCAGTTAACGCCTGGGTTAACAGGTTAACGTCTAAAAATCATAAATTCTCTGACGTTTTTACGAAATCTGCAATAAAACCCCCAAATTCTCCATACGGATTTTACCCCCATTGCACCCCAAAACTCCTTCCAATCAAACATCAAACATATACAACAACAATGCAACAAATCAATCATCAAATACACCATTCTAAATCATCCTAGCAATCCAAATTCATCAATTCATACTCTTTTAACTCAATTTATGTCATCAAACCTAACAATCACCAAAACCATACAAAACCTAATCTATTCATGAACCAATTCCTATAAAACTATAATAAATTATGAAAACTCCCCATACCTTAAATAATTCCGTAGATTGACACTCTTCTCCAAGGTTCTTCGCAACTTCAAGACCCTAAGCTTCCTCTCCTTCTTTTCCTTTCTCCTAAGCTTTTTACCAAAAACACGATAACATAAGAGTTTTGATCGTATTCTCCTTTTTGATAAAATTATCTCAGTTTATGATTTTCCAAAACTATCCTTACTCTTTTCTGATAAAGACCACCTTGCCCTTTCTTCAATATATTTTTATTAATAATAATAATGGTATAATTATACACCAATTATTTATATTATATAAAAATACTCTTTTACTCCCAAATGACCTGCATAACCTTCATACTCCCATTTATATTATTTTAAATAATAAACAATAATTTTAATAATACTACATGATTATTCTCATTATTAATATTATTAAAATAATTTCACCACAATGCATCGAGCCACATAAATACCTATTGTCAAAATCATCATATATCCTAAAAAAAGCAACAATTACTCATAATCGAATTTGGGGTGTTACACACCTGATGTCTTAAGTGTTATGTATTCGTTTATATGTGATAAATGACGTTGTTTTAAGTTGCGAATGTGACATTCCATTTGTTCGTTGGAAATTTTATAACTCTGATTTTATTAAATTGGTTGGGTAGAAATGGGGTGTTACACTTTACGAGCAATTAAAAATCAGAATTTTCGTCAACCCGGGAGGAGGTCGCTTAGCGAGCAAGGGAGCCACTTAGCAATACCTGGAAGTGAGAAAATTTGTTTTAATTCATTAAAATTCATTTAAAAAAAATTGTGTTTTATGTTTTAGTAGGGTTGGTATTTTGTTGATGTGGTGTGAGAAGGTTTATAGAGGTTGTATGTGCATTTTGTTAAGTTGAAAGTTGTTGAGTGAAACTTGTGAACGCATGATGTATGTTTAGTTATGTATGTGTTGTTGATCTAAAATTGTTAGTATGAGAACGAATATGCATGAAATGTTGTTGTTGCATATTGTCGTTGTTATTGCATATTAGTCGAAGAAATATTAAAAAGAGAAGAAGTTGAAGAAATAATAGAAAAAGAAATAATGGAAAAAGAATATAAGAAAAAGAAATAAGAGGGAAAGAAGAAAATGAAAAAGAAAATATAAAAAAGGTGGTGGGGCCCACCACTCACCAACATGGAGCAGGCCATGAGGGGTGTGACGCCCACCACCCCCCGTCTCCCTCTTGTTGTGTGGTGCAGGCCACAGTGGATTGTGAGTGGAGAGTGGCCCACGCCACTCTCCCTATTTTCCAGGTCTCTTTCAGTTTCCACTTCTCACGCGCTTTTACCGCATCCTCGTTTCAACGCACGATCAAATCTTCAGCGAAGCCTAAACTACTTTTACGGAACAATTAATAATTCTTTTATTAGTATAAATAGAAGGCATTAGCCACAGTTTCCGGCTCCAAATTCTTGTTGCATTTTTCAGTCTTCCTTAGTTTTTATATTTTTAGTACTAGTATTATTTCTTAGTGTTATTTTCATTATGCAAATTTCAATTCCTTGTACGCCGGATTACTACGAGTGTATTCAGTACCAGATTAATTCCAATCTAGGTTTTTATTTAAACGCTTTCATTTTATTTATTGCATTATTATTTTAAGTATGTTTATCGCAGATTATTTATTCTATTCAAGCATAATTTATTTAGTAACCATGTCTAGCTAATTTAATTATATCAGTATGTAAATGAATCGATTGAGAGGAATTTAATTAAATCGGAGTTGATTACTTTTACCAATTTATAATTTTAGGCTGAGGTTTCTTGATTTAATTTAACAACTTTTGTTATGAGAGTAAGAAAGTAAGTAAGGCTAAATTCAATAGAGCGAGAGTTTGAGAATTTACCCTGATAGTTGAAGCTAGGCATTAATTTTAAATGCAACGAGAGCGCTTTAGGATTAATCGGATCTTATTTGTTTTCAAAAATTATTTCTAAACACTTATGGGCTAGAGAGAGCAGGCATAAGACTTTAGGAGTATAGTCTGAATCAATAGAGCGAGAGTTTGAGACGAGGGCTTTTAAATGAATATTTTCCAATGAAAAAAGTATTTTGGCTTGTAAACCTTTACCGATATTTAATTAAATTCCCGACAATTGACGAGTTGCATACTGATATATCATTATCATTATTGTTTATAAGTTTAATTTTAGATTTAATTTTATTTGTCTTAAACCAACCCAATAGAAACGATTAGCCTTAGATTTACATAGTAACATTAGATAGCGTTAGATCAATTTTTAGTCTCTGAGGGATCGACAATCTTTTAAAACTACATGTACGACTGTGCACTTGCAGATAAAATCCTTTAGACATATAGTCGAGCGATCACAAAGTTACATTGGTTAGGGTGGGATGTGGTGTGCAGATCAAAAGAAGAGGGAGGTTTGGAGGGTAGTAGACCTAGACGGTTTGAATGTGGCATTACTCGCAAAGTGGAAATGGAAATTACTCGAAGATAAACCTTCCTTGTGGAAAAAGGTTTTGTGTGCGAGATACGGAGCGGTGGAGGATATTATTATGTAGGGCAGTGTGAAGTCATCGAGAACGACATATTTTTGGTGGAAGGATCTTGTGAAGATTGGAGCGGTTATTTATAATGATAGTTTTTCTTTTGCAGGGGTTGTTTCTCATAAGATTGGTGAAGGTAAGTGTCGCACCTCGAAAAAATACGACCTCGCGATAAACAATATACCGCGGATAAAAAATAAACAACAATAGAGTCGCCACCGAACTTATTTTATTCCAATTAAGAAAAGGGAAAATATCGAGAAACCTTTTGAAAAAAACGGATGGATAGAACAAGGTCTTTGAAACCAGATTCTAGGTTCAGGAGTCGATTCCGTAAGGGGAAGGTATTAACACCCCTTACGTCCGTTGTACTCAATGGGAACCTCTTAGTTTAACTTGCGATCTAATGTTGACTTATGCTTTCTGTTTTCTTCGAATAATAAAATAAATGCGAACGATTCTAATATAAGGTTAATAGGGGAAGTGGGTTGTTTTATTCCTAGGGTGCTCGGCAAGGAGTAAGATCCGTGTGCCTACGTATTCCCTTGTGCAATGGGAAAGTCAGAGCCTCGTAGTTCGTGGTACTAAGGTTGGTCGGTTGATTTGTTTTAGTGAACGATTATTTAGACGCATTCTAACTGCTAAGCGTTGGCTTGTCTGCTCGCGATAGGAGGCGGAAGCGCTAGCTTTTTTGCGAGATAGAAAGGATTTAAACAATGTTCGTTTAAAAAAAATTGAGTCGATTAATGTTTTAGGAACGAAAGGGCGAATGAACCACGTCCCGTGGGGTGGGCCTCGGGAGCGTTAATTCAAGAATTCAAGGAATGCTAGACTCCAGAATTCAATTCTTTCGTTATTTGACGTGTGGATTAAGCGTTTTGCTTTACGGAAGGTCGAATGAACCACGTCCCGTGGGGCGAGCCTCAGGAGCGTTCATTCAAGAATTCGAGGAATGCTAGACTCCTGAATTCAGTTTTTCCGTTATTTAATCATGAAAAGATTTTGAATATTCGAGTTTGGAAATGGTTCGATGGCGAGGCACTGCGCACTCGGCTTACATGGTTTGCGAATAAATTAAAGCGATAAAATTGCGGGAAATAAATTAAAGGCAACTATTCGGAGGCGTTGGACCTTTTTGTTCGGACGCGTCGAAATATAATTTGTTTACTTCCTTAGAGCCGATTGAAAATTGAAATCGTTCTATAAGGAGTCGAATCGTTTATTTAAAATGCGATAAAATAAATAACTGAATTAAATCGAATTGAAAATGCGGAAATTAAATTTGAATAAAATTAGATATAAATGATAAGTAAATTGTATAATGTAGCAAATAATCGGAATAAATAAAAGCGAAATTAAATTAAATAGACAAAATAGAAAATTAATGACAAATAAAATAAATCTAACTACTTTGGTCTCATATTGATCAATTTTTGCCGATTTAACAAAATCGGGCTAAAATTGACCGTTTAACATATCATCGACCCACAAAATAAACAACGGAATGGAAATGAGTTACATGAATTTAAAATACTTTATAAATTTTTCTAATAATAAAAAAAATATCAAATCAAAATCATTATAAGATAAATAAAAAAACTTACTTAACTAAATCAAACAAAATAATAATAATAAATAAATAAAGAAATAAAAAATAAAAAATATATAAAATAGGAATGTGTGTGAGTTGGATCTGTATGTGTATTAATAAGTTGGTTTAATGGGTTTAAAGTTTTTTTAGGAGCCCTAAAACATAAATAAATACAAATTTATTATTTAAAAAAAAAAAAAAAAAAAAAAAACTCCAACACATGTTAAAGCAAAACAAAGAATTTGAGAAAGGAAACAAATTCACAAAACGCATTAGAACGCGATTAAGAACCCTACCCCCTTTTCAAAAGTTCGCGGCAGTGATCCAAAAGCTAGAATGCTCTCGTCTCTCTCGCTCTCTATTTCTCCCGAACTCACAGCTTCGACTCTCTGAAACGGCGAAGGCGACGACGACCTCTCACCTTAACCTCTCGATTTTTCCGGAAAACACGTTAACGGCGGCTTCGTTTTCGCGGTGGTTGTTCGTTTCAACGGTTCTCTTCTCTCCGTCGTTTCTGGTTTGGTCAGTTTTGAATTTGTTTGTGAGTCGGTGTGCTGTGTTTGGATGAGTGAGCGGCGTGTCTATTTTTTTGGTTATGAATCACACGATTTGGTTCCGTTCAGATTTGTTTCGTTTGATGTTTCACGGCGGTGATGTTTTGAGCGGATTGGATGTGGAGTTTGTACGGTGGTTGACTCGATTTGCAGAAACTCTCTTCATCTCTCACTTCTGGTTTTTAAATCTGTGATGTGGGTGCGTCGCAGGTTGGGTTTTGAAGATGAGGAAAGGGTTGTTTCACTGCGGTGGATTTACGAGTTGGTTTGTGGATCGTAAAGGGGTTTTTCGTTCTGGTTTTGGTCAAGGTTAGGTAGCGGTTTTTTACAGTGAGTTTCGGCGATATGGATTTGTGTTAGTGAAAGTTTAAGGATGAGGTTTGGCTTTATGAATGCAGATAGATTATCATGGATGATTGTTATTTTGTTTTTTGTATGTGTGGATGCAGGGTGGAAGAAGTTTGTTCTGGTTTATTAATGGAAGTTGAAGAAATGGTGAGGGCTGGTATTGTGAAGATTAGTGATAAAAAAAAATGGGTGTTGAAAATGGTGATGAAGTTCCGTCTGGTGAGGATTGTAGGAGCTGAAGGTTATATATTGCGTGGTCTTGGAATGAGATTGTGGAGTCTTGGAGGAAAAGTTTTGAAAAATATTAATTGGAATTTGTTTTATTTACAGGTTGGAGTTTTGGTGAATGATGTACGGAAGATACGATTGGGATTGCGCCTTGTGCATTTGATGTGAATGTTGGTGGGAGTCTCTTGCTGTGTATTTCATAAAAGAACAAAAAAGACAAGCTAAGCTTTAATAAAACAAGATTTATGGTTGGCTGCATATGATGAATTGAAAAATGATTTGGGCTTTTATATGGTAAACAAGAATTTGTTTTGGACAAATGAAAGTTAAAGATAGTAATGATGCTCAAAATGAAAATAAAATTAATATGTGAATGATTTTGAAAGAAGATATGAAATTTGGATAAATGGATTCTTCTTCTATTTTTATAGAAAAAAAAACTGATCGGCCTAAAGAAATGGTAATAGGCTTTGATAAAAAGAAAATGAATAAAAGGGATAATAATAATAATAGAAATGATAATAAAATAGAGAGTTAATAGCAATAGAAAAGTAATAATAAATAAATAATAATGATAATGATACTAATATAAATGAGAATAATAGAAAATGGTAGTTCCAACAAGAAAATAATAATGAAAATAAAATTGAATTTTTTTTTTGTATATATATATATATATATATATATATATATATATATATATATATATATATATATATATTTATTTATTTATTTTTGTAAAAAAGATAAACTTATAAATTGATGACTTATGTAAACAAACAAGATTTTGGAAATAATAATACTAAATGGATAAAAAGATAGTGAAAATATGAATAACAAGAGAAATAAAAAATGGATATATTTTTTTAAAGGAAAAAAATGGAGAAAAAATTGATTGATTTTTTTTGTAGATTTTTGTGATAAAATGATTAATGAAAAATAAAGGTGATAAGCGAGAAAAAAAAAAGATCTCCACGCAACACACCGACCTCTTGAATCTGATTTCTCACACAAACCCCGATTTTGAGAAGAAAAGACATTTTTTTTTGGATTTTTTTGAATATCAGAAAAAACAAATAAAATGGTACATATTTTTGGATTTTTTTGAAATAATTGTTAGACAGAAAATAAAGGTGCATATTTTAGGATTTTTGAAATAATATTGGTGAACAGAAAATAAAGGTAGGACAAATTTTGGGTATGTCAGTTGCCCCTATCGAATTGGCTTAGACCGAGTAAGATGAACCGACTCGCGTTCGAACTTTCAAGGTATAAGACAATTAGATACTAACAGACTCCGAATTTGTCCGACAAAAGAAAATGCGTAATGAAAAAAGCTAATGATTTAAAACTTGAAAACAGGTGACACAACAAAAAAAAACAAGTTGACAGAATAAATCATTTATCACTGACGGATGATAAAGCGAGTGACTGAAAATACAATCACTTATCACCAAAGGATGATAAGACGAGTGACTGAAAATAAAATCACTTATCAACAAAGGATGATAAGGTGAATGACTGAAAATAAAATCACTTATCAACAAAGGATGATAAGGCAAATGACTGAAAATAAAATCACTTACCACCGAAGGATGATAAGGAAAATGACTGAAAATAAAATCACTTATCACCGAAGGATGATAAAGCGAAAGACTGAAAATAAAAATCACTTATCAACAAAGGATGATAAGGCAAATGGCTGAAAATAAAATCACTTATCACCGAAGGATGATAAGGCGAAGGACTGAAAATAAAATCACTTATCAACAAAGGATGCTAAGGCAAATGACTGAAAATAAAATCACTTATCACCGAAGGATGATAAGGCAAATGACTGAAAATAAAATCACTTATCACCGAAGGATGATAAGGCGAAAGACTGAAAATAAAAATCACTTATCAACAAAGGATGATAAGGAAAATGGCTGAAAATAAAATCACTTATAACCGAAGGATGATAAGGCGAAGGACTGAAAATAAAATCACTTATCAACAAAGGATGATAAGGCAAATGATTGAAAATAAAATCACTTATCACCGAAAGATGATAAGGCAAATGACTGAAAATAAAATCACTTATCACCGAAGGATGATAAGGCGAAGGACTGAAAATAAAATCACTTATCAACAAAGGATGATAAGGCAAATGACTGAAAATAAAATCACTTATCACCGAAGGATGATAAGGCAAATGACTGAAAATAAAATCACTTATCACCAAAGGATGATAAGGCGAATGACTGAAAATAAAATCACTTATCAACAAAGGATGATAAGGAAAATGGCTGAAAATAAAATCACTTATCACTGAAGGATGATAAGGCGAATGAGTGAAAATAAAATCACTTGTCAACAAAGGATGATAAGGCAAATGGCTGAAAATAAAATCACTTATCACCGAAGGATGATAAGGCGAAAGACTGGAAATAAAATCACTTATCAACAAAGGATGATAAGGCAAATGACTGAAAATAAAATCACTTATCACCGAAGGATGATAAGGAAAATGACTGAAAATAAAATCACTTATCAACAAAGGATGATAAGGCAAATGGCTGAAAATAAAATCACTTATCAACAAAGGATGATAAGGCAAATGGCTGAAAATAAAATCACTTATCACCGAAGGATGATAAGGCGAATGACTGAAAATAAAATCACTTATCACCAGACGATGATAAGGCAAATAACTAAAAATAAAATTACTTATCACCAAAGAATGATAAGGCGGGTGAAATCACTTATCACCAAAGGATGATAAGGCGAGTGAAATTTAAAAATGACTCCTGTCACTAAAGGGAAAACCGAGTGACTGGAAATTAAATAGTTGAAGAGAAAAGATTAAAAGGGGGACGGCCACTGAATCCGCCGAAGAGATGCCTGGAATCTTCGATTGATCCTGGATCCTGACTTATGCACGCATGCTTGATTTTTTGAAATGGTGTTCCATAATGATGGAAGTACGATGCAAGTGTTTATGCAATAAGATATAAGTTGAAACTGTTGGGGAATATAAAAAGTCTTATTTATTTATGTATGCAAATGATGCACGTGTTGCAAATGATTGATGTAACTGATGCGTATGACGTTGATGATGCATAATGATGCATATGAGCGATTGAAAGGTGCCAGCTTGGTGGACTTTTGGTTTGGTAGTTGCCAATAATGATTGGACTTTGGGTGGGTGGAGGGTTTGATTCCCCGACACTAGATCTTCAACGATGTATGGTCAGAAGATGGATCTGAAAGCTCCAAGTTTGGTTATTTGCTGATGAGCGTAGCGACTTAATTGACACATGAAGATTGCTTTGCTTTGAATGGTTGACAACGTCTAGCAAGGACTGTTTGTTCAGCTGGGGAGTAGAGATAGGAAGATTTGCTCCTTGTTTGGTTGCCCCTACCTGTAGGGTATTTGAAATAAATCTGGTGGGGAGCTTTGAGAACGACCATGACATGATTTGCCCCCGTGTCTGGATTTGGTAGGTGACTGCCCCTGATTGAGCCTTTGAAGGTGATCTTGCCCCTGATTGAGCTGTTAAGAATGATTTTTCCCCTTATTAATGGACTTTGAGATGAATTGCCCCTGATTGGGCTTTTGAAGATGTTTTGCCCCTGATTGGACTGTTGAGGTAGTCTTGATTCATGTTGGCACCAATGAAGTTCAAATTTCTCTTTTGATTGCCCCTTGTTGGGATTGCACTGATGTCAAGCACTGAATTGCAATTAAATTATTCATACACAAATGGTAGTGTTAATATAACGTTCATGCGAGTTTTGAAAAAAAAGTCAAATTATTTGAATGTCGTGATAGTGTGACGAATGGACCATTAGCCCAAACGTGTTGCTGATTTAGAAAGTGCGTGAAATATGCAACAAACATAATATGCAATCGAGATTGAAGATTAGCAAATATATGGGAGTCATTTTACGCAACCTTGTTGGTAATATACTTTCAGAATAAACCCTGCCTCAATTAGGTCTTTTGAGGGTTGCAACGTGGTCTGGTTAATGGTTAGAGAAACAAAGGATGTAAGGCTCAAAGTTTGATTTGTACCCACCCCTTCTTCGTGATGTTCTCTAGTCCTACGTTCAGTTAACTCTACACATGCATTTGTTTTGACTTTGCAAGAATGAAGATGAAGCTTTAAAGTTTGCTTGAAAATGGCAGTCATCTTATTTTGTTGTTGGTGACCCTTTGATTCTTGATTTGGTGGTCACTGATATTTGTTTTTCTTTTACTGAGGATTTGAGTTCCTCTTTTGATTTGTTCTTTTTTCGACTAAGTCTCCCTTCGGGTGCTCAACTTAGTAGTTTTTCTTTTCTATATTTTTTTTGTATTTTGTTGAATGTTGTGACTGCCAAGTCATTTGTTGATGGTCCTCTGACGGGATGTCTCATCTTGCGATTTGAAGGTGTAGTCAGGTTAACTGAATAACTACCCTGCCCCGGGTTAAGCGTAAGGGTTTGTATCCGAAAGAAACTCATACTTCTAGGCTCAAAGTGGTTGACTAGGGATTAACTCCTTATCTCTCCAGTGTTTGGGGATTTGAAAGAAAAAATGCCTGTATATCATTGACGAGGTTTTATCCGAAAGCATACCATAACAGTTATGGGTGTCACTCCCGGGATTTTCATCCTAGTACAAACGCGAAAGTTGCGCGGAAAAGGTAGAGTCGCCAGCCATGCATTTTTATCCCGAAGGAACGTGAAAGGTAATGTTGCACAAACCTAAGGAAGAAGGAAAGGACAAGGTCCTGCGAACCAAAGATCTGGGTTCGGGAGTCGGTTACGACCTGGGAAGGTATTAGAACCCCAGACCGTTCGTCATACCCGACGGGATCCATGCTTGCTTGTTTGTTTCAAAGGGTGAGAAATAAGATGCTGCTGAACAAAACTGGTGACTGGAATGAGAATGGAACTGGAAAAGAGAACAAAAAGAAAGAATGGGGAAAATGTAGGGAAAATAAAGAATGTGCTTGAACGGGCCCTACCCCGCTGCCTACGTACCTCATCGGGAAAATGAGGATCAGAGTCGACGTAGTTCGCCTAACTAAGGCAGGAACTATTTGTTTGTGTTTTTTATAGCTGGAACTGCGTATGTCTATGCTCAGGTGCTGCAGGCTCGTCTGGTACGAGTGCATTTACCGTCTTGCATGCGAGACAAGTCGTCGCAAGTTCACGTTGTGAGTGAATGAGATGAGAAAAGAAGTTCCCATAGGATAGTCGCTTATTGTTTGTTTTTGTCTTTTATGAGAAATGTTTTGAATTTGTTTGTGAACATTCTCATATTAAGACCTATCCATCGCGGGAAGTACTTACACCTCGCCCCGAAATAGGACGTGTATAAGTACTCCGCAACAAAGTCTCGTGGCGTATAAGAACATTCTACCTTTATTAGGTGTTTTATTATTTTCTTTGTGAGGTGAGAAAGAAGGACTCAAGTTGCGAAAGGTAAAAACTAAGGAGGACTAAGACTCAATCCTAATTTTAGTTGTTATTCAAGAGTGGTCCTAATGGTTTGTGAGGTTTTCTAACCCTAAGGAAGAAAATAATATAATGCAACTTACTTCCTAGAGAAGTTAAGTTGATTCCACAAAAGAGGGGGAAATCCTACCAAACACAAGTATGAAAAGAAGGAAATGAATTAAATGCATAAAGAAAATGCATAAAAATAAAAGAATAAGTTGAAGGAAACTTACCTCAATCTTCCCCTCTACAAAACAAAGGTTAATGTGCACTTTTATTAAAATAAACAAGGCAAACATACCCTAATTAAATCCTAATGACTTTAGGACCCTATCTAAACTCTATTTTAATTCTAAAGAACTAAAAAAAATGCTAATACAAAAATACAACACCTACTACAGCCCCTATTACCCAAACAGCTATTGAAACTATGCCTAACACAAATCAGCTCTTTACAGCCAGCATGCAGCATGAAAAGGTAGGTGTAAAAGGTTACAAACAACATGCAAACATAACAAACAACATACATTTTACAGCACTTATATGCAAGAACAACAATGAAATGCAAAATCCAGAATTGATTATTTTCATTTTCTAATGCACAAACTCAATGAAAAATGCACCAATCTCATCATGAACATGCATTTGAACATGGATCAACATGCATAAATGGAAGAACATGAACATTTAGAAGGATTATGCAAGAATGCATCACATGGTTGATTATGCAACAAGTATGCAAAAATGTGGCACATGAATATGATATATGAATATGATGATTATTGATTATGAACATGCAATATGATAGCTCAACAAGAATGCTAAACTCAATGCAAAATTCAGAATTTGAATTGATATAAATGATATGATCAAGCATGCAAACAAATGCAACCAAATACACATACATACATGATTATGTAAAATGCAACATGCATTGATACAATGAAATGCAAAATGATTTAATGCAATGCAAACATGTAAAAACAGAATGCAACATGATTATTTACATACCTAATGATGCATAAACGTGGCAACAAAATGAAAGAACTCAAGCTATGCACAAAGAAACACTAAAATGCATAATATGCGACATGAATGGAATTGTGTCGAAACGAATCGAAATGGGGGAATGAGCTACTAGAAATGGTCCCAAAAATTCGCTAAAATCACTACCTAAACATGTATGAACATTAGAGGCATTAGAAAGCAAGAATGAGCAATCAAATAACATAAAAGTCCAAAAATCAACAGCGTTAACCGGTTAACGGACCTAAAACAACAGCAATTTATGGCTAAAACGCATGCGTTAACCGGTTAACCAAATGCGTTAACCGGTTAACACTGAGCAGAAAGTGAAAAAAACTTTGGAAATAAGTGCTTTTGGCCACAAACTCACTTCTAATGATCCCTAACATATCTAGGAACATGCTAACACTAATTATACTTAATTGGGACTTATTTACACATGCTAGAACCTATAGCTATCAACACCTTAAATCCAAATTCATCACAAATCACAAATCGCAAGCAACGCATAACAAAACATAATCGATCGCAAGCACAACGAAAAGCAATTAAAGAATGCCGAAATGTCGAGATGAAGAGAATAACTTAAAGGAGAAGTGATTTAGATCACCAACCTACGAAGCGGAGAAGTGCTTCGGTGAATGTTGCAAGGATCGGAGCTTGATCGAAGAGAAAACCAAGAAAACCGCGAAATCGCAAAATAAATGCGTTCTTGACGTTTGGACTTTCGTGCACTTCCGATAAGCCGAAACCTTCAACAAAATTCAGTAGCTTCTTCTTCCACAATCCACAAAATCAATGGAGGTTGAGGCTAAGCTTCAAGATCTTCAAGTTTCAATGTGAAACTTGAATAGCTTATTCAAAAAGCTTTAGTGAAAGGAGGGAAAAAGGAGGAAAAGTGAGAGAGAAAAAGTGATTGTGAAAGAGTGAAAAAAATTGGAAAATTGTGTGAACCCCTCTCAATGAAGTGATTAATGAATATATAGAGGCTATGCTTGGAGCTAGGTTTGGGAATGGAATTAGGTTTGGGGCCCAAAAATTAGGCTTGGGATCCAAAATTATGGTTTGGTAGTTAGTTAGGGTTAGGGTTGGAAAAGGGAATATTCCTTGGAACACTCTAGAAGATGGTAGAACATGGTAGAAGCATCCAAGGGAAATGGAATGGAATTAGAATGGAAAAACAAGAGGGAAGAATGAAAGGAAGTGTGGAAAGAAAGTGGAAGGAAATGCCAAACCAACCACTTTTCAAATGATTTTTCTTTGATTTTTTTATGATTCCTCCATCATTTCTTGACCAAATTCAAACCATAGGATCATTGTAACCCTAATTTCATGATATCGATCTTATAAGTCAGGAGTCGACCCCTTTTTTACCTAGCACAGTTGCCTTTTCCCCGATTCCTCGATTTTCCGTCGTCTGGCCAATTGAACCCCTTCCAAAATGAATTTGTGGACGAGATTTGAACCCTAGGCACTTGACATCATACATAAGACAAAGGAATCCACTTTGAATCAAAACTTCATGCAGAAGCCCAGTAGAAATGAAACCCTAATTTGGCCCTTTTCATCAGGAAATATTGCACTGCTCGCCTCCTTTGATCAACTCCATCTGTCCATGGCTCGTGGCTCCAAGTGAAGACTTGTGGGATGTTGTGAACCCTTTTCACAAACTTGAGAAGCTTTGTGGCCCTTTGATTGCCTTTGTATAGCCTTCAGTTGCTCCACCCATTGACCACATGCCTATGCCTCAACCATGCTATACATGATGCAATGTTCTTGGTTATTTTATGAATCTTATGTACGCAAAATGCTATGCAAAGTGTTGAGGATATGAGAGGGAAACTTTTGAGGTATTACAGCTGCCATTATTCAATCATCTGCAGGACTGAACGAATAATTGCGAGAGCTTTTAGACGTTCAAGGTATGGAGTGATTGAATATATTAGGAATATAAAATATATTAGGAATAATGCCATCCTCAAATGAAAATTGTCAAAAAGGATCCTTGGATCTAAAACGAAACCATTCTCGAATGGAGACGCAATGGCATACCGGCCTCAGTCGATAACCAGAAACAACAAAGACTGACCTCAAACAGACTTTGCAAAAGAGACAAACTGACCTCAATCAATAAGCTCAAAATGGTCTATCATCCTCGAATGATAACCACAAAAACAAGACCAACCTCAGAAGGGCTTGAAGAAGAGAATGCCATCCTCGGATGACCATTCTCAAAAAGATCCTAGGATCTAAAACGAAACCATCCTCGAATGGAGACGCAATGGTATACCGGCCTCAGTCGATAACCAGAAACACAACAAAGACTGACCTCAGACAGACTTTGCAAAAGAGACAAACTGACCTCAATCAATAAGCTCAAAATGGTCTATCAGCCTCGAATGATAGCCACAACAACAAGACCAACCTCGGAATGACTTGAAGAAAAGAATACCATCCTCGAATGACAACTCTCAAATGATCCTCGGATCTGAAACGAAACCATCCTCGAATGGAGACGCAATGGTATACCGGCCTCAGTCGATAACCAAAAACACAAAGACTGACCTCCGACAGACTTTGCAAAAGAGACAAACTGACCTCAATCAATAAACTCAAAATGGTCTATCATCCTCGAATGATAGTCACAACAACAAGACCAACCTCAGAAGGACTTGAAGAAAATAATTCCATCCTTGAATGACAATTCTCAAAAAGATCCTCGGATCTAACACGAAACCATCCTTGAATGGAACTACTATGGTATATCGGCCTCAGTCGATAACCAGAAACATAAAGACTGGCCTCAGACAAAATTTGCAAAAGAGACAAACTGACCTCAATCAATAAGCTCAAAATGGTCTATCATCCTCGAATGATAGCCACAACAAACAAGGCCAACCTCAGAAGGACTTGAAGAAAATAATGCCATCCTCGAATGACATCTCTCAAAAGATCTTCGGATCTAACATGGAGATGGTATCAACCGATCCATAACCAGGAAATGCGAGAATGTAATATCATCTGATTTACAGCTCGAAGAGAAGTAATTTCAACCGATTTACAACTCAAATAAGATCAACCGATCTAACATGGAGATGGTATCAACCGATCCATAACCAGGAAATGTGAGAATGTAATATCATCTGATTTACAGCTCGAAGAGAAGTAATATCAACCGATTTACAACTCAAATAAGATCAACCGATCTAACATGGAGATGGTATCAACCGATCCATAACCAGGAAATGCGAGAATGTAATATCCTCCGATTTACAACTCGAAGAAAAATGATATCAACCGATTCATAACTCAAATAAGATCAACCGATCCAACCAGGAAATGGTATCAACCGATCCATTATCATCGTACTGAGACGAGACCAAAAAGAACGGGATCATTGTACTTAAACGAGAGCCTGAGACGCGGCCGTTGTACTGAAACAGGGATGCAAAACAATGAGATTGTTGTACTAAAACAAGACCCAAAGACGAGACCATTGTACTTAGATGGAGACTCGAAAGGAACGGGATCATTGTACTTAAACGAGAGCTCGAGACGCGACCGTTGTACTTAAATAGAGATGCGAAAAAAAGAGATTGTTGTACTGAAACAAGACTCAACTGGGGATAACAACAAGACATGGTAGACAAAGATGCCTGGAAAATGGTATAAGTATCTTCTGTGGGGAGTATTTCAGGTTGAGAAGATGTTAGTAATATTCCTCAAAACTGGCCCATGCTGGCATGCATATGTTTGAATTTATGGCGTAATGCTCCATGATGATGGAAATGCTACGCTTTGGAGGATGAAAATGTAATGATGATTATGCATATGCAAATGCAAAGAGATCTCCTGACAAGGAGACTGCAACTATCCCAGGTGGCCTGACTGGGGAAATGATGATCACTGAATTAATTTGATGAATTCCTGTGGGGGAAAGCAACTTTGCGGGGAAAGCTGTTAATGATGCACCGGCTCTGAACTGCCACCATTGCCAAAAATAAATTGGACTTTGAGATTGGAACGCCAAGACCCTGCTGGAGACGAACTCTTCTTGCTAGGTACGCTACCCGTTAAACTCTGTTGGGGGAAGTGAAACCTTCTGACTTGGCTGGGGAAACAGATGTATGATACTGCTTAAGTAGCAACTTGCTGGGGAGGAAAGAAACTCCTTGCACTGCTGGGGATGACCCTTATATTGAAAGGAAGTCTCTGCTTGGGGAGGACACCAGCCTTCTGTTGCCTTGCTGGGGGAGATTTCAACTTCCAACTCTACTGGGGATTATGGATGATGTCAATGATAAAGCTTCCCGCTGAAGATAAGAGCTCAAGTTGCCACTTGCTAGGGATAAGAGATAAATCCTCTCATGTTGGGCATGAGAGATATAAGGCGTCTCATGCTGGGGATGAGAGATGATGATACCCTTCTGCTCGAGAAGTAACCTTCCATTTGCCACACTACTGGAGAAGGGATTGTCTAATGAGACTTGCTAAGGAATTCTGATTGATGAAGTCCGTAGATGAAACAACTCTTGAAGTACTGTGCTGATAATGGCTTTGCTTCTAGCCTCTGGGTTGATAGGTTGCCAACTAATCATGAGTGAACAATGGTTCTTTGCAATTTTCAACTCGCCTCAGATTAAGGTCCATCAGAAGAAAATGTCTCAAAAGGATTTTACAGAAAACATGACATACGAAATGCCTCAGTGTCTTCAAACTCTTGGAGAGATTCGTCGGATCTAGAAATAACTGCCCCAGCCTGCAGGGTCTGTGAAAGAATTTTCCTCGCGAGGATTCATGAAGAACCTCATATCACTGTGAGATATTTTTCCCCAGTATATTGAACTCTGGATAGGTGCCTCTGATTTACCTCCTTCGGGAGAGAGTGACTTCTCATGCTCTTGGGGTGGCCTGCCCCAGAACGAGCCTTGAAGTGATCACCTCTGACTGACTGTGCTTCGAAGAAAACACCCAGATTAATTGTTCTTTGAGAGATTTGAATCTCGAAATGATTGCCCCAGCTTGATTGAACTTTGAATGAATGCCTCTGACTAATGGCTCCTTGAGTGATTTGCTCTCGAAGTGATTGCCCCAGCTCGACTGAATTTTGAAGAGATTGCTCGACGTGATTGCCCCAGATTAATTGGCTCTTACCACGACTGGTTTGGAAAGTCCCCACTCAATGGAGTTTCTTGGAAAAGTGCATCTCGACGTGATTGTCCTTCAGAAGTTTCAGACTTCTCAACTTGGCAAGATTAAGCTTCTGGACTGAAATTCCATACGTGAACTTTTATAATGCCAAATAAATGTATGCAAGCAGAAAAATATTTATTTTGAGAATGAAAATTTTAATGCAACATACATGTTAATCTTGAAGTTTTACTGTAAAAGATGTCGCAAACCTTTGTGAGCGAATCACTGGTTAAGATATGACATTAATTTTTGATAGAAGAAAGCATGCATATGCAACACCAACCCAAATCTTTTAGCACAACTCATAGGAGTCAGGAACGCGGTCTCGTGGTAGTACGCTATCAAAAATAACCCTGTTTCAGTTAGGACTTTTGAGGGTTGTATCATGGCCTGGTTCACGGTTATAGAAACAAAGGATATAGGCTCAAAGTTTATATGTGCCCACCCCTCTTCGTGATGTTCTCCATGCCTATGTTCAGCTAGCTTTCACAAGCGCTCACCTCTCAAAAAGGGTTTTGTGATGGTTGAAGAACCAATTATTCTAACGGTTTAAGCACCAATCAGATTGTTGTTTGGAGTCAGTCACCCCTTTGTCTTTTGTGTCTGTGCCACACGACTTTGTTCTTGTTTTAAGGATCTTTCTGGTGTAATCCTTTTTGTCTTTCGCTTTTGCATTATTTTTCTTATCCCTAACTTTTTCCTGGACTGATTCTTGTGAATCTTTGATTGTGAAGTCCAGCGGGATGCCCTATTTTTTGCCTAAGTCGCTTGTTTTCAAGTTTCGACTTAGCGGGCTTTCTCATTCATTTCTCAATTTTTTTTGAACAAATCATATGACACTGTTTGTGTTGATTGCTTTGAAAGGGTCGTGACTGTCTCACTTCTTGGTTGTTGAGGGATAACCATTGTGGTTTCTAGCCTCTACACCTCTTGATTGGGATAACCATTGTGGTTTCTGGTATTTGGACACTCTTGATTTGGTACAACGAAAGGTAATGGATCCTCAGATTCACACTCCTTTTGAAATTTGAACGCTCGGTCAAACTAACTGACACCTACCCTGCCCCTGGGTTAAATGCAAAGGTTTTTTTTATCATGTGAAAAGAAACTCCTACTTCAAGGCTCAAATGGGTTGGCGAGGGTCTATCTCCCTTATATCTCCGGTGTTTAGGATTTGAAACAATGCATGTACATCGTCAACAGGGTCTTTCTCAAAAGCAAACAATTAGAGTTTTTGCGTTTTCATTTCGTCATCCTCCCTGATAGAGTTTAAGCACAACAGTTGGTATTGCAATGCACATACATGAGTGAATACGAATGGATTACTTCAAGAAAAACATGTGCATTTATTATGGTTAACATTCAAAAACAAATAAGTTTCATGCATGCGTACAAATGTTTAAAAAAACAATAGAAACTACAAAGGAAATTGCAGTAAAGAAACTGAGCATCGCCATCGTTGAGGAGACTTGACTCCTTCTGGACTAAATCAGTCTTGAGCGTTTCGCATGATCAATAAATATTCATGGACTTGTAGTATTCAGGTAAGTGGTCACATGTCCGACACGACAATCATTTCTCATCTTCTAGTTATTCTGTCCTTGTACAAAGTAACGCTGAAAAGTAAAGTTGACACCTAAGCTTGCTCGGAAAGACCTGACGATCTTCTGCCTACGTATCTCCATTGACCCAAGACCAATGAAGAATCAGAGCGACGTAGTTCCCCTCAATAGGGATGAAAATGCACTGAAAAGACGCACCATTGCCAAAAATAAGAGTATCTGGAATACTTCTGGCTTTATTGCTTTAACTCTTCCTGAAAAACTTTGATAAGAAGACTTCAAATCAAGAAAATTTGATATCTTTCGAGTCGATTAAGTCCTGCACCGTGTGGTGAAAAGCTTTACACCTATCAATATGATGCCCTGGCGCCCCAGAATGTAAATCACAGTGGGCATTGGCATCCCATCCATTCGGTAGTGGAAAAGGAGGTGGGGACAGCTTGCGAAGCCCAACCAACTTCAACTGAAGCAAATGCTGAAGAAGATCAGTATGAGACATTGGCAAAGGGTTAAAAAAACTTTCTCTCCTTTGCTGACGACCTTGTTGAGGATTACGTTGGCGACGATTTTGCTGTTGTGAATGCGTGGCACTTGGGATGATCATGGATGTTGTCTGGTAACGTGAACCTTGATTTCTCCTCTTTCGCTGAACATAAAATGCCCCTGCTTCTTTGTACTGTCTCTTTTTCTCATTTGAAAACGGCTTCTTGGTCCCAGAAGTAGAGGCACCGTTGCCCTGGATCTTTCCTCGCTTCATCCAGTTTTTAATTCTTTCACCAGTCAAGACGATATCAGAAAAACCGTTAGCTGAACAGCCTGCTAATCTTTCTATGAAGTGCCCCGAGAGGGTATCCATGAATAAGTCTACCATTTCTCTCTCCAGCAATGATGGCTGCACTCTAGCTGCGACCTCGCGCCATCTCAGTGCGTACTCCTTAAAGCTCTTAGAGCCTTTTTGTGACATGCTCTGAAGCTGAGTTCGGATGGGAGCCATGTCAATGTTATACTGGTATTGCTTGAGAAAGGTGTCGCTCCCGGGATTTTCATCCTAGTACAAACGCGAAAGTGGCGTGGAAAAGGTAGAGTCGCCAGCCAGACATTTTTATCCCGAATGAATGGGAAAGGTAATGTTGCACAAACCTAAGGAAGAAGGAAATGACAAGGTCATGCGAACCAAAGATTTGGGTTCAGGAGTCGGTTACGACCTGGGAAGGTATTAGCACCCCAGAGCATCCGCCGTACCCGACGGGATCCACGCTTGTTTGTTTTGTTTCAAAGGGTGAGAAAATATAACTGCTGTTGAAAAAATGAACTGCTAACTGGAATGGGAACGAAAAATGAGAAAGGAATAAGAAAAGAGAATGGAAAGAAAGAAAGGGGAAAATGTAGGGAAAATAAAGAATGAGCTCGAACGGGCCCTACCCCGCTGCCTACGTACCTCATAAGGATAATGAGGATCAGAGTCGACGTAGTTCGCCTAACTAAGGCGGGAACTATTTGTTTGTGTTTTTTATAGCTGGAACTGCGTATGTCTATGCTCAGGTGTTGCAGGCTCGTCTGGTACGAGTGCATTTACCGTCTTGCATGTGAGACAAGTCGTCGCAAGTTCTTGTTCAGAATGAATGAGATGAGAAAAGAAGTTCCCGCAGGATAGTCGCTTATTGTTTCTTTTTGTCTTTTATGAAAAATGTTTTGAATTTGTTTGTGAATGTTCTCATACTAAGACCTATCCATCGTGGTAAATACTTACACCTCGCCCCGAAACAGGACGCGTATAAGTACTCCGTAACAAAGTCCCATGGCGTACAAGAATATTCAACCTTTATTAAGTATTTTCTTATTTTCTTTGTGAGGTGAGAAAGAAGGACTCAAGTGGAAAAAGGGAAAAACAAAGGTACTAAGACACAACCCTAAGTTAGTTATTATATTCAAAAGGTGATCCTAATGGTTTGTGAGGTTTTCTAATCCTAATGAAGAAAGGAGAAGAAGAAAAGAGGCTTAGAACTCAACTTACTTCCTAAGGAAGTTAAGTTGTTCTAAGAAAGGGGAAAGCCTAAGAGCAAAGCACAAGGTGCTAAGGCAAACACAATTATAATGCATAAGAGATAGGAATGAAGTGAGGCTACCTCAATATTCCCCCCTACAAAACAAAGGTTAGCATGACAATGCATATTGAAAGTAAAATCAAAGCATAAAAGCGATTAAATACCATAAACGTCCTAGAATGGAACTAGGGTTCAAATTAAGACCTATGTCTAAAGGTAAAGGTAAATAAAGGTTAAATGAATTCTAAAGTTAGTAGCTACATGCTATAGGTCCCTAAGGATGTTAGGATACCTCACGAGTTCAAACTATGTCAAACTATGTACAAAAAATTCACCTAAGTTCACCTAAATGCAAGTTAGGGTTTATGGATTAAGTATGAATACGTATGGCTTACAAGCATGAACTAATACATGAAATTAACATCAAATTCAGTAGTGAATGATTATGAATGAGTATGAATGATCATACTATCATGGATGCAATGGTTTGGTCCTATGGAGCATGGAGAAGAAGATGTGAGAAGAAATGGAGCAAATATCGCATAAGATCACAAATGATGCAAGTTAGAGATGAATGGCATGTGAATATGCATGAAATGATTATGGGTCAGTAGCATACAAGGTATGAGATGCAATTAGAATTCATGGATAGGCATTAATGATTTCCACATAATTCATGTTAACAATTAGAGGAGAAGAGAAACATGTTTAAGTTAAAGATGTTCACATAATGATGCACTTTGGAACACCAAAACAAATCAAATGGACATGGTTTAAAAAGTGGCCTATAACTGGAATTAAGGACCTAAAAGTGACCAATAATAAACTCCTAAAAGTTACCCAAAAGTATTCCAAGAAAATGGCATGAATGCCTTCCTATCATTTAGAAGGGTCTTATGTTGGGGATGAGACAATACAATCTCATGTTGGGGATGAGATGGTGATGATACCATTCTGCTTGGGAAGAAACTTTCTCCTTGTTTCTCCGCTGAAGAAGAGATGGTCTAATGAGATTTGCTAAGGAATTTTGATCAATGAAGCTTGCTGATGAAACAACTCTTGAAGTATTGTGCTGACAATTGCTTTACTTCTAGCCTCTGGGTTGATAGGTTGCCTACTAATCATGAGTGAACAATAGTTCTTTGCAATTTTCAACTCCCCTCGGATTAAGGTTCATCGGAAGAAAATGTCTCAAGAGGATTTTACAGAAAACATGACATACGAAATGCCTCAGTGTCTTCAAACTCTTTGAGAGATTTGTCGGATCTCGAAATAACTGCCCCTGACTGCATGGTCTGTGCAAGAATTTGCCTCGCGAGGATTCATGAAGAACCTCATATCACTAGTATTTTGAACCTTGGGTAGGTGCTTCTGATTAACCGTCTTCATAAGAAAGTAACTTCTAACGCTCTTGGGGTGGCCTGCCCCAGTACGAGCCTTGAAGTGATCGCCTATGACTAACTGTGCTTTGAAGAAAATGCTCATACCAATTGTTCTTTGAGAGATTTGATCTCGAAGTGATTTCCCCAGTTTGGTTGAAATTTGAATAATTCCTCCGCCTAATGGCTCTTTGAGAGATTTGAATCTCAAAGTGATTGCCCCAGCTTGGCTGAATTTTGAAGAGATTGCTTGACATGATTTCCCTATATTAGTTGGCTTTTACCACGATTGTTGGGAAAGTCCCTACTCAATGGAGTTTTCTTGAAAAGTGCACCTCGACAGATTGTCCTTCGGAAGTTTCAGACTTCTCAACTTGGCAAGATTAAGCTTCTGGATTGAAGTTTCGTATGTGAATTTTTATGATGCCCAACAAATATATGCAAGCAGAAAATGTTTATTCTAAGAATGAAAATTCTAATGCAACACACATGTTAATCTTGAAGTTTTACTGAAAAAGATGTCGCAAACCTTTGTGAGCGAATCACTGGTTAAGATACGACATTAATTATTTTGAATAATAGAAAGCATGCAGATGCAACACCAACAAAGATCTTTCAACACCACTCATAGGAGTCAGGAACGCGGTCTCGTGGTAGTACACTTTCAAAAATAACCCTGTTTCAGTTAGGACTTTTGAGGGTTGTATCGTGGCCTGGTTCACGGTTATAGAAACAAAGGATATAGGCTCGAAATTTATTTGTGCCCACCCATCTTCATGATGTTCTCCATTCCTATTTTCAGCTAGCTTTCACAAGCGCTCACCTCTCAAAAAGGGTTTTGTGATGATTAAGGAACCAATTACACTAACGGTTTAAGCACCAATCAGATTGTCGTTTGAAGTCAATCACCCTTATTTTCTTTCGTGTCTGTGCCACACGATTTTGTTATTGTTTGAGGATATTTCTTATATAATCCTTTTTGTCTTTCACTTTTGCATTTTTTTTGCTTATCCCTAACTTTTGTCTGGACTGATTCTTGTGAATCTTTGTTTGCAAAGTCCAACGGGATGCCCTAATATTTGCCTAAGTCGCTTGTTTTCAAGTTTCGACTTAGCGGGCTTTCTCATCATTTTTTCTTTTTTCTTTTTTTTTTTGGAACAAATCGTGTGACACTGTTTGTCTTGAATGCTTTGCGAGGGTCGTGACTGTCTCACTTCTTGGTTGATGAAGAATAACCTTTACGGTTTCCGGTCTTTGGACCTCTTGATTGGGGATAACCACTGTGGTTTCTGGTCATTGGACCTCTTGATTTGGTACAAAGAAAGGTACTGGATCCTCAAATTTGCACTCCTTTTTGAAATTTGAACGCCCGGTCAAACTAACTGACGCCTACCCTGCCCCTGGGTCAAATGCAAGGGTTTTTCATGCGAAAAGAAACTCCTACTTCAAGGCTCAAATGGGTTGGCGAGGGTCTATCTCCCTTATATCTCCGGTGTTTAGGATTTGAAACAATGCATGTACATCGTCAACAGGGTCTTTCTTAAAAGCACACAATTAGAGATTTTTGCGTTTTCATTTTGTCATCCTCCCTCATAGAGTTTAAGCATAACAGTTGGTATTGCAATACACATACACAAAATCATGAGTGAATACGAATGGATTAATTCAAGAAAAACATGTGCATTTTATTATGGTTATCATTCAAAAACAAATAAGTTTCATGCATGCATACAAATGTTTAAACAAATAAAGGGAACTACAAATGAAAATTCAGTAAAGAAGCTGAACATTGCCGTCATTGAGGAGACTTGACTCCGTCTAGACTTTTTGCTCTCGGAGACTTTCAACAGTCAGTAGTCTGGATGTTCATTCTATTACTAATTCAGTGCCATATTTTCACTTTTACCTGGTTTAAATACAATAGTCTTGAAGTCAATCGGATTCAGGACCTTGTATTTACCTCTGCCACTAAAAGACTTGCAATCTTCAATTAAAAGGCCAGGTGCCCCAGAATGGTAATCATACTTGGAATTGAAACCCCAAAGGAAGCTTTGTCGGAGAATTTCCTGATGCGGCTAGCTCAACCAATTTGAATCTGAGAAAATGAGGAAACTTGTTGCGCGTACGACCTCGGAATATGATCAAACTTCTTCTCGAGTTGTTCTGGCCTTTACCCATATGCTTTGGTCCTAGGACTCTCTTGGGAAGCTGAGGTTGGATGCTGACAACCGACATCTGGAGGGAAGAGGTTGATAAAGTTAATAGATAAGGTTGCTCGGGAAGATCTTGCACGATCCCCTGCCTACGTATCTCCATCGACCAATGGAGAATCAGAGCAGCGTAGTTCCCCTCAATAGGGATGAAAATAGATTCGTTCAGAATTTCCATAACCAAGATCATCTGAGTCTTCATCTGGTTGACTTCATGTTTCGGCAGTTTCTGGTTCTAAAACAAAGCTTATACCTCTGCCCTGAATTACCCCAGTTGGGTCTTCCTTTCGGTTACCTCCGCCTGGAGTTGCTTCAAATATATACCTTGATGATTGTGATTCAAGTTGTCCAGTCTGATGAGAAATCAAGTCAGGAAAAGAATCTGTCTCTGAACACCTGTCAAGAATGCAAGGATGTATGCAAATGCCATGTTCAGTTATTTCTAAGGAATTTATCTGCTTTGGTTCAAGTTTTGACACAGAAAAATCCAACAGCATGATTCAGATATGTGATCCTCGGAAACAACTGAACATGTGTGCATAAATGCTTTGATGTCATGTATGCAACATGCATGTGATCAACGGTCTGATGTTGGTGTTGAATAGTGAACCAACTGTCTGTATAGAACCACAATAACAACATCATCTTTGTATAGAACACCATAACTGAGAACCCAATAACTATAGAACTGGATCACATAATAGAACAATCATTGATGGTGTTGAAGTTGAACAACAAGCCAAGTGTATGTGGAGAGTCATAATAACAGCCACAATATCAAGGTCACAATGGTAATCACAATAACAATTTCTATGAATAGAAATCCTGGATCTCATAATCAAAGAATCATGTAGAACTAGATAATATCACAAAACAACACTGGCAAAGCGGGTATGTTGAAGTTTAGGGTTCCTGCAAACCTGTAAACCCCTCCCAATCTCACGGGTGTGCTACTCGGGCCAACATCACAGACTCTCAAAGCCGAATAGCAATAATATGTTCACCATTTCCGATAAATGGCTCATGACCAAATCAGGGAATCGGTTTGGCATTATGTACTACTCAGGGAGGCCTCAGTTGAGTCCGAAAAAACAAGCGTCCCTCACAAGTTTCCAGCTTCAAGCACTGAATCGAGAAACAATAGTACATTCATCCCGAAGGGTACAATACTACCGTCATACGAACAATTTACTTTAACTGAATTCCAATGAGAGAACCAGGCCATCCTATGCGTGTTCCCAATGGACCCTCGGATGCGAGTGGGTTTGCCAACAAATGTGGTCTGCCACTGTCATCACTGGAGAGGGGTGTTCCCATTAAGGTCCTCGAAGATCGGTCACCAGATGCACATAACTATCAAGGTCGTACCCTGAAGTGGGGTAATCCCCACACAGAATAGTTCCAAGACAGTCGCAATCTGGGTGTGGAACACATCGCCACTCATCATGGTGAGATACCATGGGAGTACAATGTCTGTCCATGCTAATCCTATAGTGCACTCAAGTCGGGTATTTGGATTATCTCATAGTAACTCCCATCCCACAGAAAAAATGAAAACCAGCACAGCCAGACAGCCCAGTATAATATGATGCATGGAAAATAAATACTGAAAGCGGTAAATAAATGCGGTAAAGTAAAGCTGTAAAGTAAGAACTGTAAATAAAAACAATTAAACTAAACTAAAGCACACAACAACAAACAGATAAACACCCCAAGAAACAGAACCAAACAGGCGCTAGGATTGACTCTACAAGGAAAACCAGAGATTCTGGGTTCGATCCCCAGCAGAGTCGCCAACTGTCGCTCCCGGGATTTTCATCCTAGTACAAATGCGAAAGTGGCACGGAAAAGGTAGAGTCGCCAGCCAGACATTTTTATCCTGAATGAATGGGAAAGGTAATGTTGCACAAACCTAAGGAAGAAGGAAAGGACAAGGTCCTGCGAACCAAAGATCTGGTTTCGGGAGTCGGTTACGACCTGGGAAGGTATTAGCACCCCAGATCGTCCGCCGTACCCGACGGGATCCACGCTTGTTTGTTTTGTTTCAAAGGGTGAAAAAATATATCTGCTGTTGAAAAAATGAACTGCTAACTGGAATGGGAACGAAAATGAGAAAGGAATAAGAAAAGAGAATGGAAAGAAAGAAAGGGGAAAATGTAGGGAAAATAAAGAATGAGCTCGAACGGGCCCTACCCCGTTGCCTACGTACCTCATCGGGATAATGACGATCAGAATCGACGTAGTTCGCCTAACTAAGGCGGGAACTATTTGTTTGTGTTTTTTATAGTTGGAACTGTGTATGTCTATGCTCAGGTGTTGCAGGCTCGTCTAGTACGAGTGCATTTACCGTCTTGCATGTGAGACAAGTCGTCGCAAGTTCGTGTTCAAAATGAATGAGATGAGAAAAGAAGTTCTCGCAGGATAGTCGCTTATTGTTTGTTTTTGTCTTTTATGAAAAATGTTTTGAATTTGTTTGTGAACGTTCTCATACTAAGACCTATCCATCGTGGTAAATACTTACACCTCGCCCCGAAACAGGACGCGTATAAGTACTCAGCAACAAAGTCCCATGGCGTACAAGAATATTCAACCTTTATTAAGTATTTTCTTATTTACTTTGTGAGGTGAGAAAGAAGGACTCAAGTGGAAAAAGGGAAAAACTAAGGGACTAAGACACAACCTTAAGTTAGTTATTATATTCAAAAGGTGATCCTAATGGTTTGTGAGGTTTTCTAATCCTAATGAAGAAAGGAGAAGAAGAAAAGAGGCTTAGAACTCAACTTACTTCCTAAGGAAGTTAACTTGTTCTAAGAAAGGGGAAAGCCTAAGAGCAAAGCACAAGGTGCTAAGGCAAACAAAATTATAATGGATAAGAGATAGGAATGAAGTGAGGCTTACCTCAATATTCCCCCCTACAAAACAAAGGTTACCATGACAATGCATATTGAAAGTAAAATCAAAGCATAAAAGCGATTAAATACCATAAACGTCCTAGAATGGAACTAGGGTTCAAATTAAGACCTAAGTATAAAGGTGAAGGTACCTAAAGGTTACATGACTTCTAAAGTCAGTAGCTACATTCTATAGGTCCCTAAGGATGTTAGGATACCTCACGAGTTCAAACTATGTCAAACTATGTACAAAAAATTCACCTAAGTTCACCTAAATGCAAGTTAGGGTTTATGGATGAAGTATGAATGCGTATGGCTTACAAGCATGAACTAATACATGAAATGAACATCAAAGTCAGTAGTGAATGCTTATGAATGAGTATGAATGATCATACTATCATGGATGCAATGGTTTGGTCCTATGGAGCAAGGAGAAGAAGATGTGAGAAGAAATGGAGCAAATATCGCATAATATCACAAATGATGCAAGTTAGAGATGAATGGCATGTGAATATGCATGCAATGATTATGGGTCAGTAGAATACAAGGTATGAGATGCAATTAGAATGCATGGATAGGCATTAATGATTTCCACATAATTCATGTTAACAATTAGAGGAGAAGAGAAACATGTTTAAGTTAAAGATGTTCACATAATGATGCACTTTGGAACACCAAAACAAATCAAATGGACATGGTTTAAAAAGTGGCCTATAACTGGAATTAAGGACCTAAAAGTGACCTATAATCAACTCCTAAAAGTTACCCAAAAGTATTTCAAGCAAATGGCATGAATGCCTTCCTATCATTTAGGTTATGGAGCAAATAGACACATGAATCAACCTATGATCTAGGTGACATGGAAAAATAGAAAAAAGGCTTAAAAATTATGAAATTAAATCCCTGGAATTTTGAAGTCATTATCTTACATGGTATAAAAGGAATCCACAAAATTATGCACCAAAGTGCCAAAACAATTACTTAACGATTGGTATAGCAAGGCATGATCGCCGAAAAACACCTCCACAAAGTGGATCAAAAAGGGCATCTAAAATTATGAAATTTTTTTTCTAATATTCATCAAAATGTCACAAATTACAGTGATTAATCACATACAAAAAAAAGGTCTCACCTATGGGGAAAAATTGTTTTTGGTCCCTTATGTCAAAACACTCCTTTTTGGGACAGCTTATGATCTAAAATCCAAATTAATTATTAAAACCACCCAAATATGGAAACAAAAATAATGAAAAATTAATTAAGAGGATGAGGATTACTCGTGAATTTTTCCAGAAGTTTATCCCACCTAAAACTATTTTTAATAATTGTGACGAAACGGGAAAAAAGTGGATTTTAAGGGGAAGTGAAAGGAAGCGATCCTAATGGTTCGTAACCTAAACCCTAAGTTCCGAAATCGATACATATCATCAAAAATCACAAATAAATCCAGTGCCTTAGGTGGGAGGGCTCAATATGAACCTTAAGCTATATGGTCCTAAGCCGCATACAACTATAATGATGCTTAAAAGTGGAGAAACAAAATTACTTACTTGAGCGAAATACCGATTCTTCATATAAAAGAAATCCAAAAAAAAACTTTCAAGCCAAGTCTTGTAATCCCCCATGAGAAAAATAAATGCTTATCTTCCATAATGCTTTTTGAAGATCCATGGTAACCGAAATCGATACATATCGATCAAAAATCTAAGAATACTTACCAAAATTAATTCACAATCATACTTAAAATTATCAACAAAAAATTCTAATTAAAAGAAAAAATATTAAGAAATGGATTAACATCATAATCCACAAAAATGATTTAACGAGAAAAAATTAATAAACAAAGAATTTTTTTAAGCAACTCAATTAACAATTCCTAGGAATAAAATATAAAGAACACATGGAGGTGTGATTGGAAATTGATGGTGTCAACAGAGAATCCATGGGCAAAGGCCCAAATTACCGTAGAGAATCCGCAGGGGGGTAAGAGAGTAATCCTAAGAGTCTGAATAACAAAAATAAAGCTTGAGGCTCAATTTCCTATGAAACTGCATGAGAGAGTGTGGAAGGGAAAAAATGGCGGTGCAAATAGAGACCCATGGAGATATGCGGGCCCAATCCCAATATGCTCATGAAACCCTAAATAACCTAAATAAAAAAACTTCGTCTTCACCGAAAACTCGCCGTTATCCTCCTTCTTCCTCAATGTTTTTCCCTTCCCTCTTTAAAAATCACCTCCGTCTCACCTTCAAAGAACTTTCGTTCGGAAAGAAATTCGTTCATCCTCTATCACCTTCTCATCTTTCTTTAATTTATGACATAGCACATCGAATCGGAATCGAACGACGTAGACCTTTCCTTAAAGACGCATCTTGCTTCGGAATTCATCATCCATCTCTTGTAACAACGAAGTATTCAGGTTGTTTAGGTACGAATCGTGTCTCGATTCCTCTCCTCTTCTTCCTCTTCGTAATCACAAAGATTCCCGTTGTCGGAGAACATTCAACCTCACCGTCGAAGACTACTCAACATCATCGTCGAAGACCGAGCCTCGTCGTCTAAGAGCCAACGAACATCATCGACGTTATATAACCGTCGCCTCCGCCATCATCGATTCCTTAAATCGATCAACAAAAACGGTATATGCATCAATGAGGAATCCAGATTGCCCAGGTATGATTCGTGCGATGAAGTCAAATTCTTCGTCTTCTTGCGGTCTTGCATCGAATCTTTTAGCAAGTCAAATTTGTTGTTTGCGGAGAAAATCTATGATTGTGGATGCGATGAAGTCGAAGTTGCAGGTTCTGTGAGTTGTGTTTGAAGGCGATGAAGATGTGTTAGAGCCTTTGCGAAACCTTCACTGTTACGTATTTCATATATTTTCGAAGTGATGTCGAGCCGCGATCTAATCTTGACGAAGATGGGACGAGATGATGAAGATGGTGATGCGGGGTGATGTTTCAGGTACGATTATTCTGTTATGAATCCTGACTTCATTCTTCTTCTACTTCTGATATGTGGATTTGTGTTACTGTGAAAACTTTACGATGAATATCTAAATTCGTAGTGTTATGAACTGAACGATTGTAACGTGAATTCTGCAGGTTCTTGGTGAAGGTGATGCTGATATTGTTGCAAAAGATTGAGCTCTTGAATCGGTTTTGTTGTTGAACCGTTGTCGAAGATATCATGGTTGTTAAGTTCATGTTCATAAATCTTCTTCTGACATAGTGTGAACTAAGTTATTGACTATGATTTCTTGATGCTTGCAGATGCGAATTATCACCTTATTAACGAAGATTGCAATGAAAAGTCGATAGAGATTGATGAAGAGGTATCTGATACCGATCAAAAGTTGTTGCGAAAGATTGTTGAAGGTGATTGAAAGGTTATTCTTGATTGTAGGAGAAAAAAGGTTCAACTTCATGATAGAGAGTGATGAAGATTATGGAGTTGGAGAATATGAGGGTGGAGAAGTGATTCTGAAGTGAAGGCGATTGGGGATTGAGAAAACTGCAGAAAGTTGCCAATTGTTTTCAGAAGTTTTTGGCTCGAGAAGAGTGAAGAGATTGGAGAAGTTTCAGAAGTGTCGAAGATTCAAGAGATTGGAGATTGTTCTTGTTGAAGAAGAGTGATTGAGTTTTCTTATTGAAGATTGATGAAGTTTCGATTTGTCGAAAAGGTTGCAGTTGTGAAAGGTTTTTGGAGAGTTGAAGACTATGAAGAGTTTTGTTTCTTCAGTTTTGAGAGATTTCGGAAATCAGAGCTGAAGACGAGTTCAGATTTTTTTCTTTTTTGGGTCACTGTTTTTTTCATTGTTGTATCCCCCTGTATCAGTTGTAACTGATTCAGTTATATCAGTTGCAACTGAAATTTTTTTCTTTTGTAACTGAATTTGGTGGAAGTTTTATTTTCCTCATAATTTTTGGTGTAATGTTGTAACTTCAAAATGTGTCCTTTTTGTTGAATAAATAAAAAAATAAAATAAAATGAATATGAAGGAATTCAAAAAAATAATAAGAAAAAGACATATTATACCTATCTTCTATTAGACCAATAGGTATTCCTGAATATAAAATGAATATGATCACAACTAGTTCAATATGGATAAAAATGAAATTTGGATGCTGGACTCAACAATTTAAATGGGCTTAGAAATATTTCTAGAAAATGGATAAAAATGGTAAAATGCAAATGGAATTAGAAAGAAATGGTTATTGGATAGTGAAAATTGATTATTAAAATCAAATGGACATTTGACTTAACATATGTAATCAGGTGATTAATTAAGTTGGACTGGACAATTACAACTCGATTACATCTTGCCTTGAACTGATAACCCTCTCGAATTTAACAATGCATGTTATTGGAAACGAATCCGCTCACAACTCTTGAATGAATGGCTCCTTGACTCCATCCTGGACCATGATGAACTACGATATCCATGTTGAAACCTTTTGGACAATCATATGCACCTGAGGAATATGTTTTGAAATTTTGAACACCAACGCCCTGCATAAACCTTAACTGAAAGGTGAATTGTATCCAAATGATTACCATTAATCACTGTACACTCCTCCGCTTTGACAACTTTGACTTTTCTCATAAGACCAAATGGCCTTGGACAAATGATGCTATGGAAATAAACCAACTGAACATGATGAATTACCGTCGAAGTGATATCTTGATAATCATGAAGAATCTGTCTTATTAGGTATACACCTCAACCACCATGAAACCCTAATCCATAGAAATTCTGAATGATGGACTGAATGTATTAATAAATAGTCTTAGAGAGCGGAATCCTCGGGGATCACTTAATTAGGGAAATAAACCCTAATCAAACAACAAGAGTACACGAAGGTGTTATCGATGGCCTTATAAAACATTGAATCCACCTGATAGATATGGATAAGGTAGGAAACCCTAATTTCATATGGCGCTGATCCCATGCCTTAGCAGCTCCACGCAAATGAAGAATGCAAATGATATAACCTAATGGGAGAATGCAGATGAACACAAACATAAGCCAAATAGTGGTAATAATATGAGGGAAAATTTTGAGGTATTACAAAAGGCTTCCCCAAGTTCCTTCCAGTTACGGACAGAGTTCTTTTCCAGTTTCATGTACCACTCTAGCGAGCCCCTGGACAGGCTGTCCTGGAAGTGGTACATCCAAAGCTTCTCATCTTTTGTATGTGCAGCGATTTTGCGATAGAAGGCCTGCAAATGAGTATTCGGGCAAGATCTGCCACTGTACTTGTCGAAAACAGGAGGTCTGAACTTTGGAGGGATGACCACCCCTGAAACCAGCCCCATATCAGCAATATCAATGCCAAGGGTATCTTTGCATTCTAGAGCCTTTACCTTCTCGGCTAGCATCTGGAAGTCTTAGTTGTTGGCCCTAGAACCGAATCCCATATCTTCATTGAGAAAAGTAAATTGATCCTCATGTCGGTCTGCTACACGAACATGAATTGGACCAACGCCTTCAGGAGTAGGAGCCCTATTCTCCGTAGGTGGAATGACAATGTTGTTGATTGGATTGCCTTGGGCGTCCAAGGTAATCATTGGAGGATCCGCCTGTGGGTGATTAAGCCTCTGCATGGCGGTTCTCATTTCTTGCTGCCCCTGCATTATACCATGCATTGCTGCCTTGAACTCCCCCATCTGAGTGCGAAACTCGTTCAGCTCAGTCTGTACTGTATTCATGATTTGACTCGGGTAGCGTACTGGTATGGCCGATACTTCTCCTGAAATGATAAAATAAATTAGGAAATCCAGATAACTCGTTAGTATGCAAAAATGATATGCATGAAAATGCCATGTCACTGATCCCACTTCATTCAGATTGGGGGACAGATACCCCACGGAGTGCAACATCATAAGATAAATTTTGTGAGTGTGTGCGGAGAAAGTGCTGAGCATCGGGAATCAAAATAAAACTGTCGGGATAGAAAAGTTGAAACAATGGCACATGAAAACTTCCATAAAGCAAAAAAAAAATACGCCAACGTGCGAAACCTTATACAATCACTTGCCAATAATACTGAAATACAAGAAAATGTCACAATCCACAACAGAAAAACAAGAGATTCCTTCAACAGCTCTGAAGGTAATCTCAAAATACAATAAAGCAAATCACATGCATCAAAGAAATCTACGTCTCCTGACTTGAGCTTTGTGTAGTCTGCAGGGCCAGCTAGATCAAGAGGCTTCAGCTCCTGAGGTACCCCTCTGGTGTAACGATCCCTGAATCAATTAGATATTGGACATTGTGCCTGAAGGCTTTGCACTCGTCGATGGTATGTCCGAATGTTCCGGAGTGGAATTCACACGTAACATCCATATTGTAATCTGGGGGAATAAGGTAGGGTATTGGCAACGCATTCCTTGGTTGAATCAAAGAACTCTCGAGCAAACGGGCAAACACTTGACTAGGAGGGTTGGGACTTGGAGTAAACACTTCTTCAGTCTACTTGAGTTTGAGTCTCCCCTGTTGTTGATAGTTCTGATGCTGAGATGAATTCGAACACCCGAAGTTCTTCTGCACTTTCTTCTTTATGTTGGATCGGTGAATGGGTAGAGGTGACTGGCGCGGTGTCTTTACGACCCATAGTGGAGGCACACACCCCTGATTGGGGATAATTCTTGTGGTAAGGAAATGGGAAGTACCTTCCAGTGATATGAAATCCTTTGACACATCCCCACTGATCGGTGCAAACTCGATTACCTTTGAATCAATGAGCTCTTGCACTTGATATTTGAACCTCTTACAGTTTTCTACATGATGACCAGGTGCCCCAGAATGGAAAACACACCTGGCACTGGCGTCAAAATCTAGAGGAAGCTTTTTGGGTGTGGCTGTCACGGTGACAAGTTCAACCAGAGTAAGCTCGAGCAAACAAAGAAGCAACTGCGCATATGACACCAGAATCAAATCAAACTTGGCTTCAGACGTCTTTGGCATTTGTCCGCAGCTTTTGCCTTTACCTTCCCTTTGATGAACTGGAAGAGTCTGCAAGTTGGGAGACTTAGGGGCCAAAAGTTGAGGAGAGTTTCCGTGAAATTCTTCCTGATCTTGGAAAAAAACCACTGAACTGGGAGGACCAACAACTTCTGCCGCAATAAAAGGGACATGGTGCCCTTCTTGGAGCTTTGGGGCTTCCCTGGTCTGGTTCTCTTGTTTCTTCAGTTGGTAAACTTTCTCTATCAATAGCATGTGGCCATGGCACAAGGTCTGCATGTCCACCAAGAGTTGTTCCATTCAGATTTTCATTTCAGCTATTTCTGCTCGGTATTGTTCCATGTCCATCTCTTGATGACTGTGATTCAAATTGGCCATTTTGAAGAGTAACCAAATTAGGATAAGAATCTGTCCCCGGACACCTGTAATGAGAGTAAGGATGCATGCAAATGCCATGTTCGATTATTTCCAAGGGATCCATCTGCTTTGGTTCCAGTTTGGATATAGGAACATATAATGACATGGTTCAAACATGGGATCTTTGGAAATAACCGAACATGTATGCTAAAATGCCATGATGTTATGTATGTAACAAGCATGTGATCAAGGATCTGATGTTGGCGTTGGGCGGTGAACCAACTGTGGATAGCCACTTTTGTCGTTGTATAGATACTTCAGAACTCAGAATCATTGCAACATAGAACCAGATCATACTACTGAACAATATTGGAAAAGCGGGTATGTTGAAGTTTAGGGTTCCTGCAAACCTGTAAACCCTCCCAATCTCACGGGTGTGTTACTCGGGTCAACATCACGGACTCTCAAAGCCGAATAGCAATAATACGTTCACCATTTATGAGAAATGGCTCATGACCAAATCAGGGAATCGGTTTGGCATTATGTACTACTCAGGGAGGCCTTAGCTGAGTCCGAAAAAACAAGCATCCCTCACAAGTCCCCAGCTTCAAGCACTGAATCGAGAAATAATATTACATTCATCCCGAAGGTTACAATACTACCATCATATGAACATTTTGCTTTAACCGGATTCCTATGAGAGAACCAGGCCATCCTATGCAAGTTCCCAGTGGGCCCTCGGATGCGAGTGGGTTTGCCAACAAATGTGGTCTGCCACTGTCATCACTGGAGAGGGTTGTTTCCACTAAGGTTCTCAATGATCGGTCCTTAGCTGCACATAACCATCAAGGTTGTATCCCAAAGTGGAGAAGAACCCCCACATAGAATAGTCCCGAGACAGTCGCAATCTGGGTGTGGAACACATCGCCACTCATCATGTAACCATGCGAGTACAACGTGTCCATGCTAATCCTATAGTGCACTCAAGCTGGGTATTTGGCTTATCTCACAGTAACTCCCATCCCGCAGAAAAAATGAAAACCAGCACAACCAGACAGTCCAGTATAATATGATGCATGGAAAATAAATACTGAAAGCGGTAAATAAATGCGGTAAAGTTGTAAAGTAAAAAACTGTAAATAAAAACAGTAAAGCTAAACTAAAGCAAACAGCAACAAACAGATAAACACCCAAAGAAACAAAACCAAACAGGCGCTAGGATTGACTCTACAAGGGAAATCAGAGATTCTGGGTTCGATCCCCAGCAGAGTCGCCAACTGTCGCTCCCGGGATTTTCATCCTAGAACAAACGCGAAAGTGGCACGGAAAAGTTAGAGTCGCCAACCATGCATTTTTATCCCGAAGGAACGGGAAAGGTAATGCTGCACAAACCTAAGGAAGAAGGAAAGGACAAGGTCCTGCGAACCAAAGATCTGGGTTCGGGAGTCGGTTACGACCTGGGAAGGTATTAGCACCCCAGACCGTCTGTCGTACCCGACGGGATCCACGCTTGCTTGTTTGTTTCAAAGGGTGAGAAATAAGATGCTGCTGAACAAAACTGCTGACTGGAATGAGAATGGAAATGAGAATGGAACTGGAAAAGAGAACAAAATGAAAGAATGAGGAAAATGTAGGGAAAATAAAGAATGTGCTCGAACGGGCCCTACCCCGCTGCCTATGTACCTCATCGGGAAAATGAGGATCAAAGTCGACGTAGTTCGCCTAACTAAGGCGGGAACTATTTATTTGTGTTTTTTATAGCTGGAACTACGTATGTCTATGCTCAGGTGTTGCAGGCTCGTCTGGTACGAGTGCATTTACCGTCTTGCATGCGAGACAAGTCGTCGCAAGTTCGCGTTGTGAGTGAATGAGATGAGAAAAGAAGTTCCCGCAGGATAGTCGCTTATTGTTTGATTTTGTCTTTTATGAGAAATGTTTTGAATTTGTTTGTGAACATTCTCATACTAAGACCTATCCATCGCGGGAAGTACTTACACCTCGCCCCGAAACAGGACGTGTATAAGTACTCTGCAACAAAGTCTCGTGGCGTATAAGAACATTCTACCTTTATTAGGTGTTTTATTATTTTCTTTGTGAGGTGAGAAAGAAGGACTCAAGTTGCGAAAGGTAAAAACTAAGGGGGACTAAGACTCAATCCTAATTTTAGTTGTTATTCAAGAGTGGTCCTAATGGTTTGTGAGGTTTTCTAACCCTAAGGAAGAAAAGAATAGAATGCAACTTACTTCCTAGAGAAGTTAAGTTGATTCCACCAAAGAGGGGGAAATCCTACCAAACACAAGTATGAAAATAAGGAAATGAATTAAATGCATAAAGAAAATGCATAAAAATAAAAGAATAAGTTGAAGGAAACTTACCTCAATCTTCCCCTCTACAAAACAAAGGTTAATGTGCACTTTTATTAAAATAAACAAGGCAAACATACCCTAATTAAATCCTAATGACTTTAGGACCCTATCTAAACTCTATTTTAATTCTAAAGAACTAAAAAAAATGCTAATACAAAAATACAACACCTACTACAGCCCCTATTACCCAAACAGCTATTGAAACTATGCCTAACACAAATCAGCTCTTTACAGCCAGCATGCAGCATGAAAAGGTAGGTGTAAAAGGTTACAAACAACATGCAAACATAACAAACAACATACATTTTACAGCACTTATATGCAAAAACAGCAATGAAATGCAAAATCCAGAATTGATTATTTTCATTTTCTAATGCACAAACTCAATGAAAAATGCACCAATCTCATCATGAACATGCATTTGAACATGGATCAACATGCATAAATGGAAGAACATGAACATTTAGAAGGATTATGCAAGAATGCATCACATGGTTGATTATGCAACAAGTATGCAAAAATGTGGCACATGAATATGATATATGAACATGATGATTATTGATTATGAACGTGCAATATGATAGCTCAACAAGAATGCTAAACTCAATGCAAAATTCAGAATTTGAATTGATATAAATGATATGATCAAGCATGCAAACAAATGCAACCAAATACACATACATACATGATTATGTAAAATGCAACATGCATTGATACAATGAAATGCAAAATGATTTAATGCAATGCAAACATGTAAAAAAAGAATGCAACATGATTATTTACATACCTAATGATGCATAAACGTGGCAACAAAATGCAAGAACTCAAGTTATGCACAAAGAAACACTAAAATGCATAATATGCGATATGAACGGAATTGTGTCGAAACGACTTGAAATGGGGGAATGAGCTACTGGAAATGGACCCAAAAATTCCCTAAAATCACTACCTAAACATGTATGAACATTAGAGGCATTAGAAAGCAAGAATGAGCATTCAAATAACCTAAAATTCCAAAAATCAACAGCGTTAACCGGTTAACCATATGCGTTAACCGGTTAATGGACCTAAAACACCAGCAATTTATGGCTAAAACGCACGCGTTAACCGGTTAACCAAATGCGTTAACCGGTTAACACTGAACAGAAAGTGAAAAAAACTTTGGAAATAAGTGCTTTTGGCCACAAACTCACTTCTAATGATCCCTAACATATCTAGGAACATGCTAACACTAATTTCTACTTAATTGGGACTTATTTACACATGCTAGCACCTATAGCTATCAACACCTTAAATCCAAATTCATCACAAATCACAAATCGCAAGCAACGCATAACAAAATATAATCGATCGCAAGCACAACGAAAAGCAATTAAAGAATGCCGAAATGGCGAGATGAAGAGAATAACTTAAAGGAGAAGTGATTTAGATCACCAACCTACGAAGCGGAGAAGTTCTTCGGTGAATGTTGCAAGGATCGGAGCTTGATCAAAGAGAAAACCGCAAAATCGCAAAATAAATGCGTTCTTGACGTTTGGACTTTTGTGCACTTCCGATAAGCCGAAACCTTCAACAAAATTCAGTAGCTTCTTCTTCCACAATCCACAAAATCAATGGAGGTTGAGGCTAAGCTTCAAGATCTTCTAGTTTCAATGTGAAACTTGAAGAGCTTATTCAAAAAGCTTTAGTGAAAGGAGGGAAAAAGAAGGAAAAGTGAGAGAGAAAAAGTGATTGTGAAAGAGTGAAAAAAATTGGAAAATTGTGTGAACCCCTCTCAATGAAGTGATTAATGAATATATAGAGGCTAGGCTTGGAGCTAGGTTTGGGAATGGAATTAGGTTTGGGGCCCAAAAATTAGGCTTGGGATCCAAAATTATGGTTTGGTAGTTAGTTAGGGTTAGGGTTGGAAAAGGGAATATTCCTTGGAATATTTCTTGGAACACTCTAGAAGATGGTAGAACATGGTAGAAGCATCCAAGGGAAATGGAGTGGAATTAGAATGGAAAAACAAGAGGGAAGAATGAAAGGAAGTGTGGAAAGAAAGTGGAAGGAAATGCCAAACCAACCACTTTTCAAATGATTTTTCTTTGAATGTTTTATGATTCCTCCATCATTTCTTGACCAAATTCGAACCATAGGATCATTTTAACCCTAATTTCATGATATCAATCTTAAAAGTCAGGAGTCGACCCCTTTTTTACCTAACTCGGTTGCCTTTTCACCGATTCCTCGATTTTCCGTCGTCTGGCCAGTTGAACCCCTTCCAAAATGAATTTGTGGACGAGATTTGAACCCTAGGAACTTGACATCATACATAAGACAAAGGAATCCACTTTGAATCAAAACTTCATGCAGAAGCCCAGTAGAAATGAAACCCTAATTTGTCCCTTTTCATCAGGAAATATTGCACTGCTCGCCTCCTTTGATCAACTCCATCTGTCCATGGCTCGTGGCTCCAAGTGAAGACTTGTGGGATGTTGTGAACCCTTTGCACAAAGTTGAGAAGCTTTGTGGCCCTTTGATTGCCTTTGTATAGCCTTCAGTTGCTCCACCCATTGACTACATGCCTATGCCTCAGCCATGCTATACATGATGCAATGTTCTTGATTATTTTATGAATCTTATGTACGTAAAATGCTATGCAAAGTGTTGAGGATATGAGAGGGCAAATTTTGAGGTATTACAATGGGTATTTAGTTTTCATCATCCTCCCTCAAATATTTGCTAAAGTGAAGTGAGAGAAATATTTTTGTGATTTTTGTGATAAACGATAAATAATGAGCGAATGCGAATAGACTAATTCAAAACATGCATAAACATAATATTAACAAAACCAAATACGAATAACAATGTTCAGAGCAAAAAATACTTAAAAAAACAATACAAAATAACAAGAATGCGGAAAGATAAATGGCGAAGACTGCCTTGATTTGAGGAATGAACTTCTCTTGATTGAATGCTTCAAAGTTGGAGACTACTCAGCTTGGTCTTCAACAACCCCTTCAAAAAATTTTACTTGTGAACCCCGTGCGACGGAATTGGATTGTTCTGAACATTTGGATTCCGTTGAGTGAAGGTGGGATCCTTAGAGTCGATCAGGTCTTGAACTTTGTGCTTGAAAGCCTTGCAGTTCTCAATTGTGTGACCTGGAGCACCTTTCTGAAACTCACAACGAACATTGGCATCATAGTCTCGAGGAAAAACAGTTTGTGGAGGCATATCCCTCAAAGTAAGATATCCCTTTTCCATCAACCCATTAAATATTTCGTTGTATGTCATAGGCAATGGATCAATGCATCTGTCAGATCCTCTTTGTTGATATGGTGGGCGTTGTTGAGGAGTGCGTTGATGTTGTTGACCAGGAAGTGGTGGATAAGTCGGTTGCTGGAATGGATTGGGTGCATATTGCGCAGCTGCAACTAGAGGATATGGACGTGGTTGATAAGCCATCTGAGGCAGAAATGGAGCTTGAATGGCTGGCTGATAAGGCATTGGAGGAATAGGCTGATAAGACACAACCATCATGGCCAAGGCTTGTATGGCCTCATAAATCTGATCAATCTTCCTCTTGATCGAGTCAATCTCTTCCCTCATAGCAGCTTGCTCTTGTTGAATTTGATCCATCGGTCTTCTAGTGTTGGCTCGAGTTAGATACGGGTATCTAGCACGATACGGGCGTCGGGAAATCAGCTTGATTTACTGAAGATGAAGGAATAGGCAATGAGTCTACAACTTTGGAATGAAATGCAAGATGAACAATTAATGCAAATAAAAAAAAATATGCACATGGATGCAATGCAAGATCCAGGATCACATGTATAATCTGCTATGAGGTTAACCATAGTAACGAGTAAATAACTGGTATCTCTTGATAAAAGTAACCTTAGCAGGTAGACTCTTATAGGATTGTTCTAAGTTCTTTACCCGCAAAACCACTCACAGGATAGTTTCTACAGTTATGGATAAGATACTCAAGGTCATGGACGCTAATCGTACTAACGTCCTGCCACAGACTAGCTGTATTATGATGATAATAACGATAAGATCTACCTAGAGTGGAGTTCTCATGTTAGCCGTATGAGGAGCGGGTCCTCGGAGACTAACACTACGCAACTACTAACATTGAAACTGGTTCTAAAAGTGGTCCCAGAGTCACAACCCTTTCATGAATCAAGTCATGTGACAGGCTAGCTGTGTTATGACAAGATCTACGAATAGGTCTACTCTCTGGGGGGAGCTTTCATGCTAGGCTTGCAAGGAGCGAGTCCTTGGAGACTAACACTAATAACTTCCAATTCTAAACTAGGTGTTCCCTTTTCTTTTACGAAAACTCAGATGTCGTCCCAGGATCCAACAAGCAAGTATGATAATGATCATAAGAAGAGAGAAAATAAACAAGCATAAAAAAAAGTGTGAAGAAAATAAATAAACAAAGTCAACATTGATCGCAAAGTAAACTAAGTTAGGCTTGACTCTCTATCTGTCCCCAACAGAGTCGCCATCTGTCGCACCTCGAAAAAATACGACCTCACGATAAAAAATATACCGCAGATAAAAAATAAACAACAACAGAGTCGCCACCGAACTTATTTTATTCCAATTAAGGAAAGAAAAAATATCGAGAAACCTTTTGAAAAAATTGGATGGATAGAACAAGGTCTTTGAAACCAGATTCTAGGTTCGGGAGTCGATTCCGTAAGGGGAAGGTATTAGCACCCCTTACGTCTGTTGCACTCAACGGGAACCTCTTATTCCGATTAAGGCTAAATTCAATAGAGCGAGAGTTTGAGAATTTACCCTGATAGTTGAAGCTAGGCATTAATTTTAAATGCAACGAGAGCGCTTTAGGATTAATCGGATCTTATTTGTTTTCAAAAATTATTTCTAAACACTTATGGGCTAGAGAGAGCAGGCATAAGACTTTAGGAGTATAGTCTGAATCAATAGAGCGAGAGTTTGAGACGAGGGCTTTTAAATGAATATTTTCCAATGAAAAAAGTATTTTGGCTTGTAAATCTTTACCGATATTTAATTAAATTCCCGACAATTGATGAGTTGCATACTGATATATCATTATCATTATTGTTTATAAGTTTAATTTTAGATTTAATTTTATTTTTCTTAAACCAACCCAATAGAAACGATTAGCCTTAAATTTACATAGTAACGTTAGATAGCGTTAGATCAATTTTTAGTCTCTGAGGGATCGACAATCTTTTAAAACTACATGTACGACTGTGCACTTGCAGATAAAATCCTTTAGACATATAGTCGAGCGATCACAAAGTTACATTGGTTAGGGTGGGATGTGGTGTGCAGATCAAAAGAAGAGGGAGGTTTGGAGGGTAGTAGACCTAGACGGTTTGAATGTGGCATTACTCGCAAAGTGGAAATGGAAATTACTCAAAGATAAACCTTCCTTGTGGAAAAAGGTTTTGTGTGTGAGATACGGAGTGGTGGAGGATATTATTATGAAGGGCAGTGTGAAGTCATCGAGAACGACATATTTTTGGTGGAAGGATCTTGGGAAGATTGGAGCGGTTATTTATAATGATAGTTTTTCTTTTGCAGGGGTTGTTTCTCATAAGATTGGTGAAGGTAAGTGTCGCACCTCGAAAAAATACGACCTCGCGATAAAAAATATACCGCGGATAAAAAATAAACAACAACAGAGTCGCCAGCGAACTTATTGTATTCCAATTAAGGAAAGGGAAAATATCGAGAAACCTTTTGAAAAAAACGGATGGATAGAACAAGGTCTTTGAAACCAGATTCTAGGTTCGGGAGTCGATTCCGTAAGGGGAAGGTATTAACACCCCTTACGTTCGTTGTACTCAACGGGAACCTCTTAGTTTAACTTGCGATCTAATGTTGACTTATGCTTTCTGTTTTCTTCGAATAATAAAATAAATGTGAACGATTCTAATATAAGGTTAATAGGGGAAGTGGGTTGTTTTATTCCTAGGGTGCTCGGCAAGGAGTAAGATCTGTGTGCCTACGTATTCCCTTGTGCAATGGGAAAGTCAGAGCCTCGTAGTTCGTGGTACTAAGGTTGGTCGGTTGATTTGTTTTAGTGAACGATTATTTAGACGCATTCTAACTGCTAAGCGTTGGCTTGTCTGCTCGCGATAGGAGGCGGAAGCGCTAGCTTGTTTGCGAGATAGAAAGGATTTAAACAATGTTCGTTTAAAAAAAATTGAGTCGATTAATGTTTTAGGAATGAAAGGGCGAATGAACCATGTCCCGTGGGGCGGGCCTCGGGAGCGTTCATTCAAGAATTCGAGGAATGCTAGACTCCAGAATTCAATTCTTTCGTTATTTGATGTGTGGATTAAGCGTTTTGCTTTACGGAAGGTCGAATGAACCACGTACCGTGGGGCGAGCCTCAGGAGCGTTCATTCAAGAATTCGAGGAATGCTAGACTCCAGAATTCAGTTTTTCCGTTATTTAATCATGAAAAGATTTTGAATATTCGAGTTTGGAAATGGTTCGATGGCGAGGCACTGCGCACTCGGCTTACATGGTTTGCGAATAAATTAAAGCGATAAAATTGCGGGAAATAAATTAACGGCAACTATTCGGAGGCGTTGGACCTTTTTGTTCGGACGCGTCGAAATATAATTCGTTTACTTCCTTAGAGCCGATTGAAAATTGAAATCGTTCTATGAGGAGTCGAATCGTTTATTTAAAATGCGATAAAATAAATAACTGAATTAAATCGAATTGAAAATGCGGAAATTAAATTTGAATAAAATTAGATACAAATGATAAGTAAATCGTATAATGTAGCAAATAATCGGAATAAATAAAAGCGAAATTAAATTAAATAGACAAAATAGAAAATTAATGACAAATAAAATAAATCTAACTACTTTGGTCTCATATTGATCAATTTTTGTCGATTTAACGAAATCGGGCTAAAATTGACCGTTTAACATATCATCGGCCCACAAAATAAACAACAGAATGGAAATGAGTTACATGAATTTAAAATACTTTATAAATTTTTCTAATAATAAAAAAAATATCAAATCAAAATCATTAAATCAAAATCATTATAAGATAAATAAAAAAACTTACTTAACTAAATCAAACAAAATAATAATAATAAATAAATAAAGAAATAAAAAATATATAAAATAGGAATGTGTGTGCGTTGGATCTGTATGTGTATTAAGAAGTTGGTTTAATGGGTTTAAAGTTGTTTTTAGGAGCCCTAAAACATAAATAAATACAAATTTATTATTTAAAAAAAAACAAAAAAAAAACAAAAACTCCAGCACATGTTAAAGCAAAACAAAGAATTTGAGAAAGGAAACAGATTCACAAAACGCATTAGAACGCGATTCAGAACCCTACCCCCTTTTCAAAAGTTCGCGGCGGTGATCCAAAAGCTAGAATGCTCTTGTCTCTCTCACTCTCTATTTCTCCCGAACTCACAACTTCGACTCTCTGAAACGGCGAAGGCGACGACGGCCTCTCACCTTAACCTCTCGATTTTGCCGGAAAACGCGTTAACGGCGGCTTCGTTTTCGCGGTGGTTGTTCGTTTCAACGGTTCTCTTCTCTCCGTCGGTTCTGGTTTGGTCGGTTTTGAATTTGTTTGCGAGTCGGTGTGTTGTGTTTGGATGAGTGAGCGGCGTGTCTGTTTTTTTTGTTCTGAATCACACGATTTGGTTCCGTTCAGATTTGTTTCGTTTGATGTTTCACGGCGGTGATGTTTTGAGCGGATTGGATGTGGAGTTTGTGCGGTGGTTGACTCGATTTGCAGAAACTCTCTTCATCTCTCACTTCTGGTTTTTAAATCTGTGATGTGGGTGTGTTGCAGGTTGGGTTTTGAAGAAGAGGAAATGGTTGTTTCACTGCGGTGGATTTACGAGTTGGTTTGTGGATCGTAAAGGGGTTTTTCGTTCTGGTTTTGGTCAAGGTTAGGTAGCGGTTTTTTACAGTGAGTTTCGGCGATATAGATTTGTGTTAGTGAAAGTTTAAGGATGAGGTTTGGCTTCATGAATGCAGATAGATTATCATGGATGATTGTTATTTGGTTTTTTGTATGTGTGGATGCAGGGTGGAAGAAGTTTGTTCTGGTTTATTAATGGAAGTTGAAGAAATGGTGAGGGCTGGTATTGTGAAGATTAGTGATAAAAAAAATGGGTGTTGAAAATGGTGATGAAGTTCCGTCTGGTGAGGATTGTAGGAGCTGAAGGTTATATATTGCGTGGTCTTGGAATGAGATTGTGGAGTCTTGGAGGAAAAGTTTTGAAAAATATTAATTGGAATTTGTTTTATTTACAGGTTGGAGTTTTGGTGAATGATGTACGGAAGATACGATTGGGATTACGCCTTGTGCATTTGATGTGAATGTTGGTGGGAGTCTCTTGCTGTGTATTTCATAAAAGAACAAAAAAGACAAGCTAAGCTTTAATAAAACAAGATTTATGGTTGGCTGCATATGATGAATTGAAAAATGATTTGGGCTTTTATATGGTAAACAAGAATTTGTTTTGGACAAATGAAAGTTAAAGATAGTAATGATGCTCAAAATGAAAATAAAATTAATATGTGAATGATTTTGAAAGAAGATATGAAATTTGGATAAATGGATTCTTCTTCTTTTTTTATAGAAAAAAAAAAACTGATCGGCCTAAAGAAATGGTAATAGGCTTTGATAAAAAGAAAATGAATAAAAGGGATAATAATAATAATAGAAATGATAATAAAATAGAGAGTTAATAGCAATAGAAAAGTAATAATAAATAAATAATAATGATAAAGATGATAATGATACTAATATAAATGAGAATAATAGAAAATGGTAGTTCCAACAAGAAAATAATAATGAAAATAAAAGTGAAATTTTTTTTTTGTATATATATATATATATTTTTGTAAAAAAGATAAACTTATAAATTGATGACTTATGTAAACAAACAAGATTTTGGAAATAATAATACTAAATGGATAAAAAGATAGTGAAAATATGAATAACAAGATAAATAAAAAATGGATATATTTTTTTTAAAGGAAAAAAAATGGAGAAATAAATTGATTGATTTTTTTTTGTGTAGATTTTTGTGATAAAATGATTAATGAAAAATAAAGGTGATAAGCGAGAAAAAAAAAGATCTCCACGCAACACACCGACCTCTTGAATTTGATTTCTCACACAAACCCCGATTTTGAGAAGAAAAGACATTTTTTTTAATATCAGACAAACAAATAAAATGGTACATATTTTTGGATTTTTTTGAAATAATTGTTAGACAGAAAATAAAGGTGCATATTTTAGGATTTTTGAAATAATATTGGTAAACAGAAAATAAAGGTAGGACAAATTTGGGGTATGACAGTAAGCTACTCTTTTTTGGACGGTATCGTGGCTCAACGACGTTCCGTTTTGTGTTCGGTTTGAGGAGTTGTTTTTTAATTGTTCAAAGAAGGATGCCTTTGTGGCTGATATGGGTAGTTTTAATGCCGAAATTTGGTATTGGGGAGACCTAGGTATTGTTGCATGGTCTAAGGCCGAAGTGGAGCTCCGACAGGTTCTGGCAGATGTTACGGTTCAACCTCTATTTGGTGTGAGGGACAATATTAGTTGGAAGCTTAGTTCTGGTCATATTTTTTCTACCGTTTCTGTTAGGAAAAAGTTGATTTCTGATGTGTCTGTAGCTCCCATTCCCTCTGTTTCTTCTTCGGCTTTTAAGATTCTTTGGGGTTCTAAAGTTACAACAAATGTGCTTTTGTTTGGGTGGAGGTTTCTTTGGAAAGACTTCTTTTGAAGGACGAGTTGGTGATGCATGGAGTGGGTATTTCGAACTTGTCATGTGTTATGTGTAGGATAGCGCATGAGGATTTTTCCCACCTATTTTTCTTCTATCCGTTGGTTGTGGGTTTATGGAGGATTGTTGCATAATGGTACAATATTTTGTTTGGTTTTGAAGGCTGTCATTCGTCTTCTTTCATCAATTGGTGTGAGAATAGGAGGGGAGGAAAGGAGAAAACTATATTGAGTTGGATTTGGTAAGCTGTTGTTTAGGTGTTATGGAAGGCTAGAAATGATAAAAGTTTTAAAGATTACAATGTGTCTATTAATAGCCTTAGTTGGGATGTTAAGTTATTAGTTTGGAGATGGATATGTTTTAGTGAAATTAACATGTCCAACTTTAATATTTTAGCCTTTGTTTTGGATCCTTTTTGTATCTAGGCTAGTAGAGTTGGAGGTGAACTTTCCGTGTTTGGTTTTCTTTTGTATCGGGTGAATAAGAATAAATATTAACCACTCTATTCAGTTTTTATTCCAATTGATTTTCAAAAAAAAATATTAACCACTCTAATCTACACCCAAGTCCATTGAAATTAAAAGAGAAATCAGTCCCCAAAAATGTCTCCCTAGGTGAAAATAAGAAGGAGGAAGAAGAAGAAGAAGCAAAAGGAACCAAAACAAGTCAATAACAAGCCAAAAATAGCTTTTGGAGTTGTGTTAATCGGTTAACCAATTGGTTAATAGGTTAAAACAACTAAATTTTCAAATTATGCGTAAATTAACACTGGTTAACCGGTTAACCATTTTGTACTGAAAATGGTTAACCGGTTAACACTGAACCAGTAGCAGAAAATTAGCCAAAATTCAGCATGATCCTCTTTTAAAACCACTTCCAAAAACCATATGATCATGAACTGAATTGGCACGAATTTTAAAGTGAAAAAACAGTGAAATCCCTGCAATCAAACAATAATTTATGATCCAAAGGATCAATAACCAAAGGAACCAAAGAACTACATCTTGAATGATGGTGATGAAGGTATAACTATGTAAGAAAGTGAATTACTAAGAGCAATCTTCAAATTGATCCAATACCAAGCTTGATATACTTAATTGGATGAATAAAATGAAAAGGATAAAGGTTTAGCACAAAGTTAATCAAGAATTCAATGTGAATTCTTGATAACTTTCAAATGAGGGAAAAATGAGGTTTGGTGAATTTTGTGGTTTGGGAAGATAATTGGCAAGGGATTTTTTGGCTATAAAAAGCTTGAGAATTGAATGAGAAAATGTATCTATTTAAAGATTTAGGTGTGGGAATTTGGTGGGATGTATAGCTTTCTTTGGAAATTCAAAATTAGGCTTGGAAATTCAAATTTGGAAGGAAATATAAAAGAGTGGTGATTAGTGAGGGTTTATGGTGGGAAATGATCAAAGTGATGTAGAGAATTAAAAGGGAAATGGATCTAGAATATTCCAAATGAGATCATTGGCTAAAATGTTCTGAAATTGAACAAAATATTCAAATTTTGCTCTGGTTAATCAGTTAACACATTGGTTAACCGGTTAACCAAGTCAAATTTTGAATATTTTGTTTAAATTTGATTGCTTGATTATTTTGGCCCGATTCTTTTGCGCGTCGAAGAAGGCATGGAAATAAACACATGAACCTTGAAATTCCTTGAATAAATCAATTAAATTGGGAAATCCTTGATTAGAAAAATTTGAATTAACTGCGGATCAACTTCGACTTTCATATGTGAAATCATTTGAGTTGCGTGACTACTATTTTTGGCATTTTGACCTAAAAAATATTAATTAAAAGAAAAATATATTTTTTTTGGATTTTAATTAATGGTTAGTAAATAAAAACACACAAAAGCAATGGTGATCCCCTGTGAGGCATAAACCTACAACCAAAAAAGAACCGAGAAACTAGTGCGATCTTATTTGTATGCAAGATGCAGATGAAATACGAAGAAATCTTAGGGCAAAAATTAGAGTGTTACAGCTGCCCCTATTTAAGTTTCTTCAATCTGGAGATAAGAAGATTGACATCTTCGTTTCTACAAGATTAGAGAGACTTAAATATAGAAAAACCCAATTTTTGGCCCTAAGAGACCATGATATGATATAAATATGATATGATATGCAGACCCAAGATCTGTGTGGGGAGAACACGACCACCAGAGGAAATCAAAATCTGGGAAACACGAAAGGAAAATCCCGCTAGGGAAAAACAATAGACAACAAAAGAGTTTACCGGGAAAATAAATCACTGGATAGCCGACTCAACTCAGGGAATGATTGTAAAACATAATCAGGATAAAATTCAACAGGGAAGAGTAAAACTCTGATGGGGTGTAACACCCTAAACTTTGCCCTCATTTTCATGGCATTTAGCATACATTTGCATTACATTAAAAAATAAAGAAAATAAAAAATAATAATAAAAAAGCATTTATCATTAAGCATAGGGCATGTGATCAGGTGTGTTCAGGTGGTATCATCAATCATCAAATCTCAGAGTCAAATCAAAATCAAAATGGACGGCGCAAGCGCATTTCTGAGGTTTCCCACCAAAAGGAGGGAAAATTTAAAAAAAATACTTGTGTTAATCGGTTAACACATTGGTTAATAGGTTAATGCATGCGGATTTTGCCTAGAAATGCAGGATTTTCAACATGAGTGGATTTTGGCCATTTTTCTGTTTTTTTATTTGATTTCATTTAAATGTGGAATTATGGAGAAGGATCTAAAATGATTATCAAGCCTAATCCCCAAGCTAATTCCTAATCACCTTTCTAAGCAAGCTCAAATCCTAGATCCAAACCATAGTTTGGGCCCCAAACCTAAGTGGTATTTATGTCATTTCTCTCAATATCTCACCACACATACTTCATAATTTTCATTTCCCTCTCAATTTTGTGGTTTATCTCACACTTTTCTCTCAACCCTCTTCAAACTCTTACACACTCAAAGTTCCATTTTCTTCAAAGATTATAAAATTTCACCTTGAAATTTGTTGATCTTTGAACTAAACCTTCATCCATTGAATCTATACACTTATAATTCTGGTTTTGCTATTGGTTTGGATTTGAATTTTTTTTTGAAGTTCTTTTGGATTGAGCTTTTTGCATCAAGTTCATCATCTTGCATTTATTTTGCAATTGCTTGAAGAGGATCATTGGATCCTTGGATTTCACATCTTGATTCATCAATTTCAGCTTAATCCACACTCACCAAAGCAAATCTCAGCTTTGTAGGTTGGTTAATTTCATATCTACTTATGTTTTGAGCTTATTTGCATGTTCTTGATCTAGAACCATAATGTAGTTGTGTTGATTGATCAATTTGTGGATTAATTTGTGTGTTGATGTTTATGGATCCAATGCATGTTTGATTTGTGCTTGATTTGATGTAATTTCGTGCATAATTGATTGTTGGAACCTCTGGTGATTATGGAAATAAGTTGTTGCTGAAAGTGTTTTTTCTGCAGGTTTTTATTGTTGTTTGTTCAGTGTTAACCGGTTAACACTTGGGTTAACTGGTTAACGCAATGTAATTTTACGCAAATTATGCCAGTTTTGGATCTGTTAACCGGTTAACACTTTGGTTAACCGATTAACACTAATGCATATTGGATTTTGTGTGCATTCGCATGGTTGTTTGCATACCATTTCACCCCTAATCATCATGGATCATTGTGATATCATTTTAGGTGATTATTAAGAGTTGTTTGCATGCATGTTGGTGTATGTTTGCATTCCTTCAACGCATGAGTTGTGCATTCACGATACTTGTCATAATCATTTGTTTTGCATCCATAAAGCATTTCACATGATGATTACATGTTTTCATAAACTTGTTCATGATAATAATTGTTTGATATGTTGATGTCCATTGTATATGCATTGGGTCCCATGTTTTCATAATTCATACACATAAGCTTGAAATTGCATGAAGGGTGACATTTGTTCAAAGGTGATACATGATTCAATGTTGATGGTGTGAATTCTTGTTGCATTATTGTCATGTGTTGAGATGTTTGCATTAGCATATCTTGTTGGTTGCATGTTGATCATAAACATCTTTGGTTTTGCATTTTCATTTCTTGATTATATGATGAATTTGGAATTTTTTGCTGCATATGCATGTTTGTTTATTGATGTTCATCCATGCTCATTAATATATGATTATGATGAACTCTTGGTGTGTGTTTGTTTCATGATCCATGAGGTGTTGCATTTCAATTGTGATGTTTTCATTTTGCATTCAAATCTGCCTTGCATTTTATTGATGTCTTGTTGCATAAGTGTTGTAAAAAGTGTGCAGTTTGTGTTATATTTTTTACTTTTAACATCTGTCTTTGTGCTGAATGTGAGTTGTTATAGGCTTTTTGTGCTTGTTTACTTGTTTTCATGCTTATGTAAGTGCTGAAGCATTGTAGTAAGTGCTATTGGTGTTTTTTTTCTTTTTTTTTTCTAACCATTTTAGGGTTTTAGGTAAGTCTTAAGAGTGTGGATGTGCTTCCACATTCCACCTTCTCATTTATATTTTACACTTCTTACTTGTGTTTGTGCAAGCATTTAATATGCTTTGTCTTTGCATAATTCTCATTCACCTCCCCCCCCCCCCTTTTAGGAGCAACTTAACTTTCACTTGGAAGTAAGTTGTTTCCTAATCCTCTTCCTCTTTTTTTCTTCTTCTCTTCTCTCTTTCTTTCTCCATTAGGATAGAGTTCTTCAAATCTCACTAACCTTGGTTATCCAAGCATGACAAATTAATTAGGATTGTTAGTTTCCCTTATACTTTTCACCTTTTGAGTCTCTTGAGTCTTTCTTTCTCATCTCTAAACTAACTCAAAACACCTAATAAAGGTTAAACTTCTCCATGTGCCAAGGGACTTTTCCATGGGATACTTGCACACATTCCATATGAGGATGAGGTGTAGGGTATATATCATGATGAATAAGTCTTAGCATGAGGATGCTTCATGAACATAAACTAAAAAAACTTCTTAATCCAAAAACAACAAAAACACCTAATAGGTAAAATAGGATATTGTGTTAAAGCCTTATTCTTTGGTACTAGGTTTGAAGGTCTTCTCCTTACCTAGGTGTGCTTCTTATCCATTCCATTTCGGGGTGATGTATGAAGTAAATACTCCTTTGAATGATACTTAGATACACTCTCCTATGCAAACTCAAATAAAAATCTTCTAAAAAACATTCAACAAACAATAAACGTCTTTCCTTCGGGGATTATTTTCTCATTTCCTCACTCTAAACGAAAGAACTTGCTCCTTCTTGTCTTTTGCAAGACGGTAAACACACTCGTTCCAAACGAGCCTGCAATGCCTGAGCATAGGCATAAGCAGTTCAATCCCAAAAACACAAGCAAGTTGTATCAGTTTTATTGAGTCGAACTACAGTGTTCTGAATTTCCTATTGCACAAAGGGAATACGTAGGAACAAGTGTCGACGCTTGGCAAACACAATCATCCAGTATCTTTCCTCATTCTTCGTGTCATTTCATCTTCTTTTCCCTTCGTCTCATTCTTCTTTATTTCCTTTCAGTCCTTTCCATTAGCAGATACTCTTACTCTTTGAAACAGTACTAGCAAGCGTGGATCTCGTCGGGTATGACAGACGATTTGGGGTGCTAATACCTTCTCATTTAATAACCGACTCCCTTATCATTTCTCTTTGGTTCGCGAGACCCTGCTTTCTCCTTCTTCCAGGTTTGTGCAACATTACCCTTCCTTTGGGATAAAAATGTCTGGTTGGCGACTCTTCCTTTTCCGCGCCACTTTCACATCTATACCAGGATGGAAATCCCGGGAGCGACACAGGGGAACATAAACTAAACAAAGTATTCAAGTCTAATAGATGGAGGAATACTGAATTGGGAAAATATCATCTACTACCCATTTACTGGGTGGGAGAACCAACAAAAATATATCATCTACTACCTATTTACTGGGTAGAGAGAGGCAAAGAGATCGGGGATAAAATTACCGGCTACCTGTGTACTAAGTAGACGGGCCAAAAATACATGATATTATCTGCTACCGATGTACTGGGTAGAAAATGGACTCAACTACCAGTGTACTGGGTAGGAAATAGACTCAACTACCAGTGTTTTTGGTAGGAAATGGGCTTAGCTACCGGTGTATTTGGTAGGAAATAAACTCAACTACCGGTGTATTTGGTAGGAAATAGACTCAACTACCAGTGTATTTGGTAAGAAATGGGCTTAACTACTGGTGTATTTGGTAGGATATAGAAAAAGGGACCAAAGTTCAATCCAAGAACAAATTGGAGAGAAACGGTCAAACAAGACTCATCCCGAGGAGTAAATATCTCAACTGAAGAAAGTTCCATCCATATAATAAGTTGGAGAGGAAACTGAATCAAAATCATCTGCGAGGAACAAACTCGTGGGGAATTTAGAAAGGATAAACACTTTCTGCTTAAAGGTCAACACCCTAAACTTGAGGGAAGACAACACACACACACTCTGTAGGGAAATCCACATCAAAGAGCGGGTAACAATGATATATCAAAGAATGCAAGAATGCAAACATATGATGTTATGCATAAAGCTAATGCATGAATATGCGTATGAATATGCTGAAAAAACAGACATAAAGATATGAAATAGGTGACATAAACACCACAACAACCAGATACTCGGCTAATCCCAAAGAAGCAATGCTGGGAAAATTACTGGAGATTCAACTTGAAATCCTGTAGGGGAAAATCAAAAGTCATCAAAGGAATAAAATCCTATTACAAGGCTCAACTCATGTTGACGAAATACTTCCATGGATCCAATCCATAAAGCAATCTTAAATAATCCATGGGAAAGATAACATCAATAATTCCACTCTGAAAGGATAACATCTCGGAGAAACACCGACAACACAAAATCTTCTACACTCTTTGGTGAAAAGAGGAAAGGGTCCCTGTTAAACTCTGATGGGGATAAACATCTTCATAACTCTATTGGAAAACAGATGAAAATCTAGCAGTGGTACAAATAAAGCATAGCCTACTGGAGTTTCAAACATCAACATCAACTCTGCAAAGGAATACCGCAATGCTGAGGAAAGGTAATAATCTGTCGGGGACAAGGAAACGTTTCCACAATCCTTTTTAAGGTCAGAGAATATTCTTGCTGAGAAATAGGATCACAAGTATGTATTTCAATAAACATCAGTCTCTGCGAGAGATAAATAACACACCACACTTATTCCGCTTGGGAAAAGGTGTAAGACTTGTTGAGGATTACATAGGAACCTGCTGGAAATCATCACATGCAGACCTACTGGGGTCCTGAGAGAAAAAACCTATAGATATCATCCATCATTGGAAAATTTTGGACTTGCCGACCCTCGTGGGGATATCAGAAGTTAACATCATAGCCAAAATATAGTTGCAAGGGATTTTAAATCAATACCTGCCACCAAGTAACATAAAACCTCTAAACTAACTGCTATATCAATACTTCTGCTAGGGGATGCAACTAACTCAAGCTGAGGAACAAAAACTCGGCTAAGGATTCCCTACATTACTTCTTAAGCCAAAGATAATTTGTTGAGGAAGAGATCAAAACTTAGCTGGGGATACTCTTGTGATAGGAATATCGCTTCTAACAACTCTTCTGGGGAAGAAATTGGAACTCAATTGGGAATGTTCATACAACAAACAATCCCCGTTCCTACTTACTGTTGGGGAGAAAAACATCATTAATATCAACATGCCAAGACTATTCGGGAATTCCGTAGAGAAGCAACATAATGAAACCCTGCTTTAGGAGAGGCAAGTTACACACATCAAGACTTTACCATCCCTGGAATTACTGTTGATATTCTTTCTTTATTCATTTATCAAAATAAAATGTTTTTATAATCTTCAAAAGTTCAATTTATTAAATTTGTTTCAAAATCATCATAAAAAATAAATGAAATTTTGTAAACAAAAACAACATAAAGAATTGCAAACAATTGGATAAAAGCTCAAATTTCATTGATAGAATGGTAGTCAGCAAATGGCATGACTCCATGGATCATTACAAGTTTTGAAAAATGGTTAATAAATGGAAAATGGCTACATTAAAATACAATGATCACTATTCTCTCTATCAACTTTGAACTCCAATGTGTATGAAACTTCAGTCAAGGATGAGTGAATAAGAATCTTTGATGGGCATTTCTACTGAGGAATAGAATCTGAAATCCTGGTTGTTTCAAGTATTCTAGTCTGGTGATGCAGTTACTTGCCATGATCCCTAACACTTGCCACGATTTCCCTTTCAGGTTTTCAATCTACCAGGATAATTATATCATTATATCATCCCTGATTATGGATAATGAGTCTACTTAAGTATGAGATGGGAACCTCAACTTAATTATCCTAATGATATTGGATTAAGATCATTAACCCACTTGTGATTATTAAGTGTTTTTGGATTTTTGTTTTGTGTTAAGTAATGAGTTTAATCTCTAATCAGGGATTAGTGAACTCATTACACCATCCTAAGAGAAGGATAATAGACGAGAACACTTAAGATGAGGAAGACTCCTCAACTTAATCCATGGTCAGGGATTAAAATCATTATATAACAAACCTTTATTAAAGTGGATTTTAATTAAAGGTGGGATTAAGAAATGGATTTTATGTTTGTAAGACTAAACCTGAGGGGGACTTGTCCATTGAACACTAGGGTTAGTCCCTCTGAACCAACAGGCAGAGATGTAACCCTAATATAAGGCCCAAGTTACAAGCTTAAGTCTTAATGATTATTAGGTGTTTTGATTAGGAAGTGTAAACAAATTAAAGGTTTAACACTAAGTATTAAAGTTATACACTCCATCCTAAGATAAGGATACATGTATAACCCTAATTCAGAGCCCCAAAACTTTAACTGTTTAGCCTTGATTATGAGATGAGAAGCAGAGACTCAAGGAGACTCAAAGGTAAAAACTAGGGGAGACTATGTACAACCCTAAAGTTATTATGCTTGGATATTCCTATGGTTTTTGAGGCTTAGAGAAAGATCTTCAGATGACCACCAAGGAAGAAGTAGCAGATGAAAAGAGAAGAGGAAGGAGAATAGGTTACTTACTTCCTGAAGAAGTTAAGTAACCTAAGAGAAAGAAAGGGAGCAAGAGAGAGCATAAGTGATTCAAACTAACTTCAAAGGCAAATAAAGATGCAAATGGAGATATAAGAAGAGGTTGGATGTGGAGGCCAATCCACATCCTAAACAACTTACCCGAAACCCCTGAAATGGTTAGTATGAATGCATAAGATGTGAAAAGAAAGGAGATAAGGCAAATGAAGATGAAATGATCAATACCAGAAGTGCAAACACAATACACATGTGTTATGAAATGATGCAAAGACATGTACAATGTTTATGTATGATCATACAAGAGATGAAATGCAAAGGAAAGCATGTTAGAAGCTTGAAATCACATGAATACACATAAGAAGTAATGGATGCAAAACATACCAAATGGATGCAACAATGATCAACCAATGTTCACACATGTCCTAAGGTATATAAGATGACATAAAAATGCATGAGATGTCATGACAAGTTCACATGATGAAGGTATGCAAAGATGAATGCAAATGAACATGGCAAATTAGGGTTTTAAGAAAGTGTGGGATGCATATGATCAAAACAGAAGAAAAACACATGATAAAAAATTGAAATTGCAACCAAATGAACCCTAAACACACATAAGATCACTCCCCAAAGATGGAGGTCAGAAGCTATACCAAAGTCAAGTTATGGTTTTTCTAAGTTAGGCTAGGGTTTTGGGTACTTCTTCATGAAAAATGCCAAACAAATGGAAAGTGCAATGCAAAAATATGAGTTAAATACCCTAGATACTACATGCAAAGTATGAAAGAATGCAACAAGAACCATGCACAAACTCATCTTGGTTGATTAGAAATGAATTTTTGAAGTTAGGGTTAGAAAAATAAGAAATTTGGAAACCCTAATTCATGGTTAATTGTCAAAACATGATCAAACCCTAAAATAAATTTGTAAGATGAGTTTGTAAATTGTTCTAAATATGTAAGGAGATTTCATGATTTTTTGGTGATTTTTAAATACCTAAAAGTATTTTTAATTAATTAAAATTAATTAATTAATTAAATAATACAATTAAATGATTTAAAAATAGATTTTTAGTGCAAAGATAAAAAAATGAAAATGTTTTTGGTATTTTAAAATTATTTAAAGTAAAAATGCAAAAAATCAGATTTTTAGAAATTGTTTTACTATTTTTAATAAATAAAAGAAAATAAATGAGAAAAGAAAATACAAAAAATGAAAATATGCAAAATGGGTGGCTGAGATTGCAAGAAGACCAGATCAAGGGTTCAGGGCATGAGTCAATTGGACTCAAGGTAATCAGATCCTAGGGTTTAGATTCAAAGCTACCACACGCGCGCTATCCAATGGCTCAGGTTCAATCTGGGAATTTAATTATAATTAATTTTAATTAATTAGAATTAGGGTTAATGAAATAATCTGGATCGTCCGTCCCCTAAACTAACCAAGATCATGTGGCTCTCATTCAATCTGGCAATGCTAACCCTAATTAGCCTTAACCACTTTCAGATGACCGGAACAGTGCTCTGGTCATCTTCTCCGGCAAGCCCAAATCACTAACTTCTTCCCTAGGCCTCTACTAAACATCTAACCTGCCCAGAAACATTCCCCACACTCCAAGGAACACAAATCAATCATAAAACATCATTTATAACACAAGAACAAGCAGAATCGAAGCAATCAAAGAATACAGGCAAAATTTCAGAAGTTCATAAAATGCTCATTTCTTCATCATTTTTAATTCTAAAAGCATCTGCATGATCCCTAGAGCATGCATTTTCATTTTATAACAAAAAATCAAAGCTTTGAGACAAAGTGTTCTTGAGTATACCTGAGCTGGAGACCTGCAAATGTGAGCTTTCAGAGCCTCCCTCTTGTGCAAATGGCCTCCTTTGAACCTCTTGAAGCTAATGGAATGCTTTGAATGCTTTGAAAGTGGCTGGTTTGGGAGGTCCAGTTCTGATGTAGCAGAAATGGAGGTTTTGGTATGTGGTGTTTTAGACCATTTTAATGGTTGGTTTTTGTTCTATGGATGATTTGTAGTTGATTGGTGAAGAAATTGTTGAAGTTTGATGGCTGAGGAGTGAGAATCGAAGAGATGAAGTTTTAGAGAAATTTTGTGCAATCTGGAGCTTGTCTTGTTTCAATGCTGAATGAGTTGCTATATCACTCCCATAATGTTTGAGTAGGTCATGGAGCAGGTTAGTAGAGGTTGCTGATCAATATTCCAAGAGCATGGGAGAAATTGCAAAAAGTCAAGGTTTGGTGTACTTAAGGTATGGAAAGGTGCAAAGATGGTTTCCTGGCTTGTACTGTATCATCTGAGTTCAAGGATGACTCTTGGATCAATTGTTGCGAGTTGTATGGCTTGGATCACAAGTTTGAAGTGGTTTTTGCATTTTGGCAACTTTGTGAAATTTGTGACAATTGGCCATGAAATGCCTTGGTTCTTGGCTGAATTCTTGTCTTGAAATGTTGCTTATCAATGTTATAATGTGTAGACATGAATTAGAGGCCAAACAAGTGCTTAGAAGTCCATTTTGCACATTTCCCTCTTTGACATGAACTTGAAAATTATGTGATTTTTCCCAACTTTGATCCATCCTAACTTGAGTTCTAGGATGAATCAAGAGGAGTTCTTGTACCTTTTGAAAATGGGAAGATCCAATCTACAACTTTCATGTTTGAAGAAAATTCATTTGAAACCTTTTTGATCAAGAAAGATGAGATTGAAAATCTTTCCCAAAATGGAAAGTTTTTCATTACAAGTCATGTCCAAAAATGACAACGTTTGCAATGGCTCAAAATTCTTCAAATTTGTGAACTTCCAAACATTCCTAAGATCAAATAAAGATCATAGGACCTCAAATTGATGATGATGACCCTTTGGAACCTTTGTTGGTGGCCTTAGATGCCCTGATTCTGACTTTTCTTGCACAACAAGTTACCACTTGATCAGATGACTTCCACAAGGAATTGTTTCTTCAAATTTGATACACATGCTCCTTATATCACATATAGACCAATAGAATCAATAATGGCCAAAAATTTTGAGTGTAAGGGCCTCAAACCCAAAACCCTAATTTTTGGTCATTTGTGCAGAAGCCCTGAGCCTGCCTGGGTAACTGTGCAGTCCTCTGAGATTTTGTGACTTCAAAGAAAACTTGGAGGTATAATATGATCATAGAACACTCATGGACCCTTTTGGCATGCTACATGGCCCCTGAGATAGCTCAAACCACTTATAAGATTCATTTGATCACAAACCCTAGTTATGCAACTTATGCAGTGAAATAACTATGCAGTGTAAGATGGTATGCTTATGCAATTCAATATGAAGGATCACAAGCCAAGGTGTGAGAAAAAAGAGACGGCAAATTTGGGGTGTGTTGCACCCCAAAATTTGCCCTCCCCTAGTCAATACAATATGTTCCAAGGTGTCCCAAGAGGTTTACAAGGTTCACAAGGTATCTCAAAAGGTTCACAAGGTTCACAAGGTATCTCAAGAGGTTCACAAGGTTCACAAGGTTAACAATTATTCAGAAAGTTTGACAATCCCCCCAGACAATGCATCCTAAACTAGGGTTTTGGATTTCATCAGGCTAAATGGACTTTCAAAGCCTCAAGTGAGCTTCATATCATCCTATATGTCTTCAAGAATCCCTATGTCAAGTTTCAAGGTGTCGCTCCCACCAAATGACACCGGGGTCAGAAGGGGTACAGACGCGAACGGTCGGAGAAAGAGGAAGAATGAATAGAGTCGCCAGCTAGGCATTTTTATCCCGAAGGAAAGGTAATGCTGCATAAACCTAGGAAAAGATATGGATAAGACGGTTGCGAACCAGAGAGACTGAGAAAGGGGGTTGGTTACAACCTGGGAAGGTATTAGCACCCAGATTGTCCGCCGTACTCGACGGGATCCACGCTTAAAATATTTGTGTTTAAGAGGGGTAGTGTCAGTGCAATTTGTGTATCAAAGCTGGAAAGAATGCAGGTGGCAGTGTAAAAGAAATGTGAAGTGTAATATGTACAGTGTCAGTGTAAGAATGAATGAAATCCTCAAGATCATGAGGCTTAAAGAATAGTGCTGGGAGGAGGGGGAATATACAGAGACTTTTGTTCGATAACTGTTAAGTTATGCCTACGTATCCTCTCGTGCAATGAGGAAGTCAGAACACCGTAGTTCGACCCAAAGAGACTGAAAGGTAAATTGACTTGTGAACTGCTTACTTGTCTATGCTCAAGTGTATGACCTGTCTGGCTCAGGTGCAAACTGTCTTGCATTAGACGGAAGAAGCAAGTTCTCGATTATGAGTGAATGAGATGAGAAAAGAATCCCGGAGGAGACGATTATTGTTTGTTTTTGTGTTTTCAATCTTTTATTGCTTTTGGAAGTTTGTCATAGGTTAATGAGCTTAAGCCTAAACCAATGGGTTAGTAAACTCATCACATCCTCCCTCTGATTAGGGGTAATGGGAATACCTTAAGTGTGAAGTCAGCATCTCACACTTAATCACCCTGAGGTAGGATTAAGATCATTGACCTACTTGTGATTATTTAGATGTTTTTGTTGTTTTTGTTTAGTGTTAAGTAATGAGTTTAAGCCATAATCAAGGATTTAATGGACTCATTACACCATCCTAATAGAAGGATAATAGATGAGAACATTTAAGCTGAGAAAGACTTCTCAACTTAATCCATGATTAGGGATTAACCTCATGACAAAACAAGGCCTTTATTAGATGGATTTTAGTTAATGATAAGATGAATAAGTGAATTTTATGGTTGGTAAGACAACTTGAGGAGGACTTGTCCATTAACACTAGGGTTAGTCCTTCTTAACCAATTAAGGAAGAATTAGAACCCTAATGCAAGGCCCAAGTTACAAGTTTGATGTCTTGATGATTATTAGGTGAATTGATTAAAGGATTTAAACACATTAAGGGTTTAACACTTGGGATTAAAGTTATACACTCCATCCTAATAGAAGGATGCAGGCATAAGCTTAATCACAAAGCCTTAAAACCTTTAGGGTTTAGTCCCTGATTATGAGGTGAGGAGAGAAGACTCAAAGATGACACAAAGGCAAAACTAAATGGGTGTCTAATCAAACCCTAATTATTATCATGCTTGGTTGTTCCTAGGGTTAATGAGGCTTAAGAGAGAAAGAATCTTCAAAGAGGCCACCAGGAAAGAAACAGATGAAAGGAGAAAGAAACAGAGAGAAGCAAGACAACTTGCTTCACTTAAGAAGACAAGTTGCTTGAAGGAAGAAAGAGGAGAAGAGCATGAATGAGCAAGCTCACTCTAAAACACATACAAGATGCAGCAAAGAAAGTATGAAAGAGATGAGAAGAGATTGTGAGAAGTGAAGGAAAATTCACTTCTCAAGCAACTTACCACCTGAAAAGTTAGCAAAAGAAATGAGATGCAATGCAAATGGGATGCAATGTCATGATGCAAATCAAAACCAGAAGCATAAGTATGATGCTAATGATGCTAAGGGATGATACAAACATGAGGCAAGGCATGAGAATGATCATACAAGGCAATGGATGCAGGTGAAGCATGTTTTGAATCATGAATGTACATGAAAAGTTATGAAATGCAAATGACATACAACATGGAAAATGAAAGATGCAATGATCAAACATGATTCTAATATGTCCTAAGATGTATCATGAATCAAATGAATGCACAAAATGTCATGGCAAGTCAATGGATGCAAGCAAATGAGAAATGGATGCAAAAGAAGGCACAAATTAGGGTTACATGCATCATGCAAAGCAAAAATCCAAAACCAGAAGCAAATGACATGATAAAAATTTGAAAATGCAATCAAAGATACCCTAAACCTATACAAAATTACTTCCCAAAGGAGGGGATCCAACTCTTAACCTATTGAAAGTTATGAATTTCCTAAGATTGCTAGGGTTTTGGGGTACCTCACCAAGAAAAACACCAAACAAATTGAAAATGCAAGATCAATTCAAATCAAATTTTCCTATAAACTACATGCTATGCAAGGTGCAATGCAAAAAGAATCATCATCCAACTCTCAATGGTTAGGCAGTAATGAATTTTTGAAGTTTGAAACAAAATAAGGCCTTGAAATGAAATTAATTCCAATGAAAAGAATCAAAAGGCATCAAGAACAAAAAGGAAATTTGGTTTGAGAGTTGGACAATGTTTCTAAATGTTCCTAAATGCAACATGAATTTTTTTGTGATTTTTAAATACCTAAATGTATTTTTAATTAATTAATTTTCATTAACTAATTAAAAATAATCATTTAAATGATTTAAAAATAATTTTTAATGCAAAAAATAAAAATAAAAGTATTTTTGGGTTCTGAAAATTAATGAAAACCTTGACAAAAATTTTCATAATTTTTAAATGATTTTTGCTATTTTAATTAATTCGTACAAATAAATGCAATAAAAATGAAAATAAAATTAAAATAAAGAGAAGTATGCACAATGAAGGGACCAGATTGATTTTGGGCCACATCCAATGGCCCAAGTTCAAACCTGGCTAAATCTGGTTTTATAATTAATTAAACTGGATTTAATTAATTAATCAGGGATTAGGGTTTAATGGCAAGATCCTGACCACACGTTCACGCGCGAGTCAACCTAAGTCAGCCCAATCTATGGTCCACATTTAAACTCCCATTAATGGCACAATTAGGGTTAATGAGTTTCAGGTGACCGGAACAGTGGTTCCGGTCATCTTCTCCGGCGAGCATAAACCCTAGATTTCGCTACAGGTTACCAATCATGAAATTTCTTCCACCAAAATGATCCTCTCCTCAATCTAAACCTAACCCCTCACCCAAAATTCATTTATTTTCACTCATAAGCCTGAATCGAAGCAAAGTATGAAACACGGGCAAATATTCAGAGATACCATACATGCTGGTTTCTTCACCATTTCAAAAACTAAACACATATTCATGATCAGGGGAAGACATAGCATCATAAAAGAACTTAAAAATCAGTTTCTGGGAAAAAAGTTCTTCATGTTACCTGAGATGAAGCTTCTCTGATTTTGAGCTTTCTGGCCTCAAGCTTTGTGCAATCCTTCTCCCTTAATCCTCCTGATGATGGAATGAAGCTTTGAATGCTTTGAGAGTGGCTAGTTTAAGAGGTTCAGTTCTGATATGGTAGGAAATGAGGTTCTTGTGTGTTGTGTTTCAGATCATTGTGAAGGGTGGGATCTGTTCTATGGATGATTTTTGGTTGATTGGTGAAGGAATTATTGAAGTTTGATGGTTGTGTTGAGTGATTCGAAGAGGGAAAGGTTTTGACAGTTTTTTGTGTATGATGGATTGTGTGTGTTCTGAGCTTCTTCTCTTTGTGTTTTATGATCCTTAGGTGATCCATAAGCTATCCCAACAAATCTGGAGAGCAGGTGTGCACTGTGGGATTGGTATGGGATGATTGGCCAAAAAGTCAAAAATGGTGTACTTGCAGCATGGGCTGTGGCAGAGATGGTTTCTTGGCCTATACTGCATCAGCTTGAGTCAAGGATGGCCCTTGGATGATTCATGAAGGGCTGCAGCATTTGGATCATAAGTTGGAAGTGTTTTTGCAATATGGCAACTTGTTACATTTCATGATTTTGGCCATGTATGTGTGAGAAGTCTTGCTTAATTTTTGGTGTGGGATGCCTCATTAGGTCATGGCAATGTATTGAAACCAGCTAGAGGTCATACAATCCCCTTGAGAATGATTTTGCAAGAAATCCCTCTTTGCACTTTCATGAAGAATGGCTTATGATTATTTGAAAATCAAGGCATAGAAATGGGAAATCCCTTGGGCCAAACTGATTTTTAGGTCATGCATTGCATTGGTATGATGATTAGAGGTCACATTGAAGTCACATAAAGGCTTGCCATGAAAAATTGCAAGTTTTCCATTTTGTGCAAAAGTGAAATTTCAATGATTTTATCCAACTTTGCAAGGCCATAACTTTTGATCCAAAATGAATTAGAATGAGTTCTTGTACTTTTTGAAAAGGGAATGATCCATTATACAACTTTCATGACCAAAGTTTTCTCATTTGAGGCATTTTTGAATCAAAAAGCAAGGGTTGAAAAAGTTTCCCAAAATGGCAAGTTTCCATTACAAGTCATTTTCCCAAAAAGGCAACTTTGCAAATGGCTTGAGATTATTCAATTTTGTGAACTTATAACATCTTATATGATCAAATAAAGATCATACACATTCAAAATGATGAAGAACACCTTTTGGTTGGGTCATTGGGGGCCTCAGATGCCCTGATTTTACACTGACTTGCTCAAGAAGTCAACTCTTGATTAGATGCCTTCCCCATGGAATTTCTTCATGAAAATTGATTTGAATGATCCCTATACCATATAGAGACCAATAGAAACAAGAATGACCAAAAATTTTGGAGTTATGGCCTCTGAAACCAAAACCCTAATTCTAGGTCATCTGTGCAGTTAAACCTGGCTCTGCTTCCATGCCATTCTCAGTTCTTGTGATTCTTTGACTTTCTTGACTTTGTGAGGATATAATATGATGCTTGAACATACATGGAACCCTTTGAAGTGATTGATGACCTTTGGAGTGGCTCAAGTGGCTCTTGGATAGCTCAGATCACAAACCCTAGATGCAGATGACTTAGAAGCAATGCAGTGAATCAAAAATGTGGTATGAGATGCTATGATTGAATTTATGCATATGAAAAGATCAAAAGCCATGGTGTTAATGGGTGAGGGCAAATTTGAGGTGTTTACACAAGGCCTTCCCAAAAGGTTTGCTCAGTCAGATGATCACATATGCAAAAATCAGTCAAAGTGGTTAAAAAGTCAAACTGAGGTCAACTGTGGTCAAACCAAAGTCAAACTTCATGATTTTTTGCCAACATCAAGTTTATGAAGTAAAATTCATCATTTGATCAAGGGTTGATCATGATTCATCAAGGAGATTTCAGATCATCAAGAATCAGGAGTTTCTAAATTAGGGATTTCAGATCATCAAGAATCAGGACCTTGGTTCGATTCTTGGTGGCAGCATTCTTTTTATTGATTTTTCCATTTGTTCATGTAACTTAATATATTATGATTTGTTGTTGATTGTCTAGCAGACGCGCCCCATGTGGCTTGGTGGTTGGAGTGTTTGGTTGTTGACTGATGGGCAGGGGTTCGAATCCAGGTTCCCACATTTTTGTTCATAATTGTTTTGTTTTAGCAGGATTATAATATAATGAATTTGTTCCATAATACTATCACCAGCGCATGCTGGCCTGATTGGTTTTGATGCTGTGTATTGAGGTAAGGGACCTGGGTTCAAATCCCAGGTCCTATCTTTTTAGCATTTTTTGTATTTTCTTATTTTTAATTATTTTCTCAACTTTAATTCAATTTAATATAATTCAAGTAATTTCTAAATTAACATCATAATATTTTTCTATAAAAAACTTCATATTTTCAAAATCATAATTTATTTTCTTAAATTTAAATTATTTCTATTTATTTTATAATATGTTTATATTTATTATTATCATGTATATTTTTTGTAAATAAATTAAATAATTAGATTTAGATTAATTTTCTTAACCCTAATTTTCCTGACCCTAATTTCTATCTTAACCCTAAATATTCAACTTTATTTTTCTAAACCCTAATTATATTATTAATTCTTATATTTAATATGTAAATAGTTTATTATTTGTTTATTATAACTAATTTTATTCTTCTAATTAATTCTTAAAAACTTTTTTCTAACATTAATTTGTCTTACTAATTTTTATTTCTTTTATTCGATTATTTCTAACCTTTATTCTTATTTATTCTTATTACTAACATTTAAATTATTGCTTATTTATTTTCTATTGTTATTATTATTTTTCCGATTATATTGTAATTGTCCCGAAGCTTTATAATAGTTTAGATTTATATTTTTGCTTTATTTTTATTGTAAATATATTTACTGCATGGTTAGTAATTATAGGGCGTGAATAACATACTTGTAATTAACATTGACTTAGAATAATTAATTTAAAAAGATAAATATTTGAACATGAACACTCACACACGTAAGTCGATCTTTGATCGCCATCTTGCACTTTCTAGTGCTACCTCTCATGTTGCCTATTTCAAAAGGTCAAGTAAGGTGTCTTAAGCAAAGTCCCTTCACGAATATCATCAAGTCCCTTCATTTTATAAGATCAAGTCCCTTCGAGGTTGCCTACGATAAATGATCTTGTCCCTTTGAATAAAAGATGATAAGTCCCTACGAATTGCTAAAGACACCTTACAGTTGCCTACATACAGATGTCCCTACACATGTCCCTTATACATCCAAGGTAATGACTACCTATTCCTTAATAATAGGGACATTCTTACCATTGAAAGAACATAAGAACAGTAAAGACTTGATATAGGGTAGGTTCCTCTTAATTACTTGCTCACACATTTCAAAATACTCTTCTTACACTTCACATTTCAAACAAATTTTCAAAAACAAGTCTTTATATACATCCATACGAGGATCATTATAAAGTACTTAGAAATTTTTAATCACACACTACACCTTTCTCAAAAAAATTCAAAGTGAGCTAAGTAACTAAGAGCCCATGGATAACCATGGATATAAAGGGTGCTAACACCTTCCCTTTGTATAACCTACCCCCCGAACTCAAAATCTTTTTAAGGTCTTTCCTGTTCTTTTATGTCCTTTCCTTTTGGATAAAATAAAAGTCGGTGGCGACTCTTGCTATCCGCAACATAACTAAAAATCATTTCTCCCACCGTGTTACAGAACTGGCGACTCTGCTGGGAAATTAATAAAAGAGGGGTACCCTTAGGAATTAGATCACTTAAATTGTTTGCCTTGTTTGCTTTATATTACTTATTGGGCTTTATGTGTGAAAGATCCTAACCCGGATCTAGTGTACCTTAGGTAAATGGCAATAGACCAAGGAAATTGTACGGCATATACCGATATGGTTGATCTGGTGGCCATAGTTAGTGTGACTTCTTGGTTGGTGCTTATGTTCCTTAAGTAAGTTAAGGATAATATGGGGATGCCATATGTTGTCAATACACTAACTGACTTTTAGAACCTTAGTCATCCCATCTTGGCCTTTAGAAAGTAGTGAGATAACCGGCTTTGGTGAAGACTGAAGTTGGTTGATACTCGATACTACGCTCATTGAGATCCTAAACTTGGAAGGTTTTGGTTGGCAAGTAAGTTGCCTACTGAACAACCACCCTTGGGAAGGATCAGTGATATTGATATCCCTTAGAACCTGGTTACTTTTGTAGGACAGGATGAACAAACTAAACTTCAAGGGAGGGTACTTACCTTTAAACCTCATGCCAGCCTTCAAACCTAGGGCTATTGTGTGACTTGTTTGTGGGTGCCACATGTTTGTGATTGAACATAACATCATAACATCATGACATCATGACATCTTAAGCATAGCATTTTCACTAACCATTTCAAGGACCAAAGGATTTATCTTTGTTCTTTGTTGCAGGTCATGGTTTCTGTTCGTAGGAATACTATCCGGATCAACTTTATAGGGATACCTCCCAAACTTAAGGAATTGGTCTCTCAAGTTTCTAAAAGATCCCAGTTCATCAAGAAGCATGGTCACCTACTTGACTTGGTTACCTCAGGATTTGATGAAGACATGATGAGTGTCATGTTTCAGTTCTTTGACCCTAAACATCACTGTTTCACATTCCCCGACTATCAGCTGGTTCCTACAATGGAAGAGTTCTCTAAGCTACTGGGTATACTTATCCTTGATCAGAGACCCTTCACGGGCCTAGAAAAGGAGCTTAAACCTGAAGTCATTGTTGCAGCCTTACACTTGAAGAAATCAGACATTGTCCTAGAAACGAGAAGTGGAGTTAAGGGTATTCTTTCTAAGGTATTGATGGAGAAAGCTCAAGTATTCTTGGAGGCTATGAGCTATGATGCTTTTGAGGAGATCTTAGCCTTATTAATCTATGGCTTAGTTTTGTTCCCTAATCCAGACCAGTTCATAGACGTACACGCCATCAACATATTTCTGACTCATAATCCAATGCCTACATTACTTGGAGATATCTTACATTCTCTCCATACTGTCGCTCCCACCAAATGACACCTGGTCAGAAGGGGTACAGACGCGAACGGTCGGCGAAAGAGGAAGAGAACACACAGGGGTGAACTCAAAAAGACAAGAGTCGCCAGCTAGGCATTTTTATCCCGGAGGAAAGGTAATGCTGCATAGACCTAGGAAGAGATGGATAAGACGGTCACGAACCAGAGAAACTGAGAAAGGGGGTTGGTTACAACCTGGGAAGGTATTAGCACCCAGATTGTCCGCCGTACTCGACGGGATCCACGCTTAAAAGATTTGTGTTTTGAAGGGGGAGTGTCAGTGCAATTTGTGTATCAAAGCTGGAAAAGAATGCAAGTGTCAATGTAAAAGGAATGTGAAGTGTGACATGTACAGTGTCAGTGTAAGAACAGGAGTGAAATGCTCAAGAGTATGAGGCTCAAAGAATGATGCTGGAAGGAGGGGGAATATACAGAGACTTTTGTTCAATAACTGTTAAGTTATGCCTACGTATCCTCTCGTGCAATGAGGAAGTCAGAACACCGTAGTTCGACTCAAAGAGACTGAAAGATAAATTGACTTGTGAACTTCTTACTTATCTATGCTCAAGTGTATGACCTGTCTGGCTCAGGTGCAAACTGTCTTGCATTAGACGGAAGAAGCAAGTTCTCGTTTCTGAGTGAGGGTGATGAGAAAAGAATCCCGAAGGAGACGATTATTGTTTGTTTTTGTGTTTTCAGTCTTTTATTGCTTTTTGAAGTTGGTCATAAGTTAATGAGCTTAAGCCTAAACCAATGGGTTAGTAAACCCATCACATCCTCCCTCTGATTAGGGGTAATGAGAATACCTTAAGTGTGAAGTCAGCATCTCACACTTAATTACCATGATGTAGGATTAAGATCATTAACCTACTTGTGATTATTTAGATGTTTTTGTTGTTTTTGTTTAGTGCTAAGTAATGAGATTAAGCCATAATCAAGGATTTAATGGACTCATTACACCATCCTAATAGAAGGATAATAGATGAGAGCATTTAAGCTGAGAAAGATTCCTCAACTTAATCCATGATTAGGGATTAACCTCATGACAAAACAAAGCCTTTATTAAAGTGGATTTTAGTTAATGAAAGGGTTAAGAAATGGATTTTATTATTTGTAAGACAACTTGAGGGGGACTTGTCCATTAACACTAGGGTTAGTCTTTCTTAACCAATTAAGGAAGAATTAGAACCCTAATGCAAGGCCCAAGTTACAAGCTTGATGTCTTGATGATTATTAAGTGAATTGATTAAATTATTTAAACACATTAAGGGTTTAACACTTAGGATTAAAGTTATACACTCCATCCTAATAGAAGGATGTAGGCATAAGCTTAATCACAAAGCCTTAAAACCTTTAGGGTTTAGTCCTTGATTATGAGATAAGAGGAGAAGACTCAAAGATGACACAAAGGTAAAACTAAATGGGGGACTAATCAAGACCTAATTGTTATCATGCTTGGAGATCCTAGGGTTAATGAGGTTTTCAAGAAGATCTTCAGAGAAACCACCAGGAGAGAAGCAGATTGAAAGGAGCAAGAAGTAAAGAGAAGCAAAACAACTTGCTTCACTTAAGAAGACAAGTTGCTTGAAGAAGGAAAGTAAGAGATGAACATGAATGAGCAAGCTCACTCTAAAACAAATACAAAATGCAGCAATGATGCAAGAAAGGAATGAGAAGAGATTGTGAGAAGTGAAGGCAAATTCACTTCTCATAACAACTTACCACCTGAAAAGTTAGCAAAAGAAATGAAGTGCAATGCAAATGAGATGAAATGCCATGATGCAAACCAAAACCAGAAGCAAGAACATGATGTTAATGATGCTAAGGGATGATGCAAACACATGACAAGGGATGAGAATGATCATACAAGCATATGGATGCAGATGAAACATGTTTTGAACCATGCATGAACATGAAAGGTTATGAAATGCAATGGACATACAACATGGCAAATGAATGATGCAATGATCAAACATGGTTCTAATATGTCCTAAGATGTATTATGAATCATGTGGATGCACAAAATGTCATGACAAGTCAATGGATGCAAGCAAATGAGAGATGGATGCAAAAGGAAAGCACAAATTAGGGTTACATGCATCATGCAAAATAAAAATCCAAAACCAGAAGCAAATGACATGATAAAAATTTGAAAATGCAATCAAAGATACCCTAAACCTATACAAACTCACTGCCCAAAGGAGAGGATCCAACTCTTAACCTATTGAAAGTTATGAATTTCCTAAGATTGCTAGGGTTTTGGGGTACTTCATCAAGAAAAACGCTAAACAAATTGAAAATGCAAGATCAATTCAAACCAATTTTATCCTATGAACTATATGCTATGAAGAGTGCAATGCTAGAAGAATCATCACTCAACTCTCAATGGTTAGGCAGAAAGAAATTTTTGAAGTTTGAAACAAAATATTGCCTTAAAATGAAATTAATTCCAATGAAAATGATCAAAAGGCATTAGGAACAAAAAAGAAATTTGGTTTGAGAGTTGGACAATGTTTCTAAATGTTTCTAAATGCTATGTGAATTTTTTTGTGATTTTTAAATACCTAAATGCATTTTTAATTAATTAATTCTCATTAATTAATTAAAAATAAACATTTAAATATTATAAAATACTTTTTATGTGCAAAAAATAAAATAAAAATCATTTTCTGGTTAAGAAAAATATTTGAAACAAAAATGAAGAGGGAAATTTTTTTAGGATTTTTCTAACTATTTTAAAATAAATGACAAAGAAAAATGGATTAAAATGAAATTAAAATTGATTTAAATGGGAAGTAATTCAAAAGGAGGGCTAGGATTTGATCTGGGCTTGGACTGGTTGACTGCGCGCCAGATCCAAGGGCCCAGATTCAAATCTGGCTAATTTGGTTTTATAAATTAATTAAACATGATTTAAATAATTAAATGGAGATTAGGGCTTTAATGAAGCATCCAGACCATTCGTTCACGCGGGAGTCAACCTAAGTCAAACGCATCTACGGTCCACATTTAAACTCTCATTAATTACACAATTAGGGCTAAACACATTCAGGCGACCGGAACAGTGCTCCGGTCGTCTTCTCCGGCGAAACCAAATACCTAGCTTCCACTACAGGCCACCCCAACCCAAATTAATTGCCCAGAAACATTCTCTTATCAAGACTAAACTCAAATCCATCATCAAACATCATTTATCAGGCATGAGCAAGGAGAATCGAAGCAAAACATTTTCACGGGCAAAGTTTCAGAACATCACAACATGCTTGTTTCTGGCTCATTTTCAAAAATAAATAGATCCCCATGATCAGGGCAACATATAGAACAACATTCTAACAAGAAATCAAGGTTCTGGAAAATTTGTTCATCATGTTACCTGAGATTGAGCTTTCAGTCCAGGAGCTTTCTGTTTGCCTCTTTGCTTCAAAATGGTCCCAATGATCCTCTTGATGAAGTTATGAAGCTTGGTTGGAGTTTAGAATGGCTGATTTGTGAGTTTGAAGAGGTTCTGTTCAGAGAGGGGAAGGAATCGTGTTTCAGTTTCAGGGGGTTTCAAGGCAAGGTAAAGGGTCAGGGATGATCAGTGGAACATGCTGAGATGTTCTATGAAGTTTGTTTTGGTGTTTGTGTCTTGTGGAATGTGTTTCGAATGAAAATGCATAAGAGGTGAAAACTTGGAGCTATGGCTTGGAGGATGTTTCAGGCTTGTATGTCTGTTGTGTTGTGTTTTTTTTTGGTCCACTTATCACTCTTGGATAGGTCAGAGGAGTTTGTGTGGCCTAGCTTGATTGGTATGGGTCTTTTTGCAAAAAGTACAAGTTAGGTGTACTTGAGGTATGGGCAAGTGTAAGGCTGTGATAGGGGCATGGTTTGGCTCAGCTGAGTTTAGGGAGAGCCATGGAAATGGATTAGAAGCAATGCAGCAAGTGGATTAGGGTTTGTCATTGGTTTTGCAACTTTGTGACTCTTGGGCCCTTTTGTGATTACTTGAAGCACAAGTCATGAAAATGGACAAACTCTTGGTGCATTCTGAATTTTAGGCAATGGTTTATGTTTGTACAAAGATTAGAAGTCCATTTGAAGTCACAATTTGCCTTGGCAAGGGGTTTTGCAACTTTGCCTCTTTGGTGCAAGACTTGAAATTATGTGATTTTTCCCAACTTTGACAAGCCATAACTTTTAATCCAAAATGAATTAAGACAAGTTCTTGTACTTTTTGAAAAGGGAATGATCCATTCTACAACTTTCATGACCAAAGTTTTTCCATTTGAAGCATTTTTGAATCAAAAAGAAAGGGTTGAAAAAGTTTCCCAAAATGGCAAGTTTCCATTACAAGTCATTTTCCCAAAAAGGCAACTTTGCAAATGGCTTGAAATTCTCCAATTTTGTGAACTTCTAACATCTTCTATGATCAAATAAAGATCATACACATTCAAAATGATGGAGAACACCCTTTGGTTGGGTCATTGGGGGCCTCAGATGCCCTGATTTTACACTGACTTGCTCAAGAAGTCAACTCCTGATTAGATGCCTTCCCCAAGGAATTTCTTCATGAAAATTGATATGCATGATACTTATAACATATAGAGACCAATAGAAACAAGAATGACCAAAAAAATTGGAGTTATGGCCTTTGAAACCAAAACCCTAATTTTAGGTCATCTGTGCAGTTAAACCTGGCTCTGCTTCCATGCCAATCTCAATTCTTGTGATTCTTTGACTTCTTTGATCTTGTGAGGATATAATATGATGCTTGAACATACATGGACCCCTTTGAAGTGATTGATGACCTTTGAAGTGGCTCAAATGGCTCAGGGATGGCTCAGATCACAAACCCCAGATGCAGATGACTTAGAAACAATGCAGTGAAGTAAAAATGCAATATGGGATGTCATGATTGAACTTATGCATATGAAGATATCACAAGCCATGGTGTGAATGGGTGAGGGAAAATTTGGGGTGTTTACAGCTGCCCCTATTCAAACATGAGTTAGCTGTGTAGGATGTAAGCAACGACTTAATAGGCAAACAAGATAACTTGTGGTTGAATACCAAAAGACAGTCCAAAATTTGCACTCACAGAATGAAGAAGAAAAGGGATATAGATTGTAAAAGGGAATAAAGTATGATTATAAAGTGCGGGCGACGGAAGACGATCGTCGAGCAGAGAACGACTGCTGGGGATAAAGCGATGACGGGGACAACCGGCATGCTGGGGGAAGATGCGGGAAATAAAGCAATGACGGGGACGACCGACAAGCTGGGGATATGAGAGATTGTGATGGGGACGGCCATCAGGTAAAGATATAAGACTCTCTGGGGATCATAGGTAAGTGAAATAAATGATTAGGTACGGTCATCAAAGGTGAAGGACGATCACCTAGCAGGGGACGGCTACTCTGTTGGGGATAAGATGAGGGACGGTCATCCAAGGTGAAGGACGATCACCTGGCAAGGTACGGTTGCCAAAAGTATCGCGACATAGGACGAATGTCGGATAAAAAGGTCGACGATGGGGACGGCCATCGGATAAGCATGATGAAGGACGATCATCAGGAGGTGAAGGACGATCATCTAGCAGGGGACGGCTGCTGAAAATATCGCGACATAGGACGAATGTCGGATAAGAAGGGGTTCTAATGAATAGAGACTCCACTTAGGGGTTTGATGAAGGACGATCATCAAAAAGGTGAAGGACGATCACCTGGCAGGGTACGGCTGCCGCAAAGGTATCATGACATAGGACGAATGTCAGATAGAAAGGAAATAGTTCAACAAGTTTTTGTTGGGGACTTTGCTGGGGAATAGTAAACACGAACGAGTGTTTACATCCAAGAAATGAAAGGTATAAGTGTTTGACACGGTGTATAGATTAAAGATGCGGACGAGCACCCTTAAGACTATGATACAGACGAGTATCGGGTAGAAACGAACACTGATACATGTTCAGAGATGATGATACGGACGAGTATCAACTGGTTAACAAAGAACAAAGACGAGTGTCAGATCTAAAGGGACTCTTCTGGGGAATAATAGGCACAGACGAGTGTCTAAATTCTAAAAAGAGGTAAAAGTATCTGACATTGTGTATGGATTAAAGATGCGAACGAGCACCCTTAAGATTATGATACGGACGAGTATCAAGTAGAAACAAACGCTTGATGCATGTTCTGAGATGATGATACGGGCGAGTATCAACTGGTTAACAGAGAACACGGACGAGTGTCGAATCTGAGGGGATTTGTATGATTTACAAAGTGTTTAGGTAATAATGTTGGGGAAGGTGACACGGACGGGTGTCAAGGAATTTGTATAGATATGTATCTGTGAGTGCAAAGGAGACGCTTTGGCTTTCTGCTGGGGACATGACACGGACGGGTGTCAAGGGGTACCTGTATCTCTAGGAGAAATGCCTTGGCTCTCTGCCAGGGAATCTGGGGAGTTTTCTGTATATCTTTGATGGATTGTCAGTATTTACAAGCGTTTGATTCAAAATATGGCTTATGATTATGCAATATGTTTGATTCTTGCCGTAATGCTCCGTATTAGACGGAATGCTACGCTCTGTCGGGAGAATATGATACGAATGCTATGATTATGCAAAAACACCGATCTGGGATTCAGATCCCTTTGTGGAGATCGCCGGCTGATCTACTTGAAGGATATCCCAACTGAGGATGAGATCATTGGTAGACCTGTTATGTACGACTCTGCATGGGGGAAGTAGGTCATTGATAAACCTATCCCGGTAATGAGGGACCCAGCTGGGGTTTGTAGAAGCTTTCGTCACTCTGTTGTGATTTCTTCACGCATTGCTTTTCTGGATAAAGGTTGACACTTTGTGGGGAGATGGTTCCCTGGCTTTTGCATTTGGCTGAGGAGGAAAAGATAAATAGTAACTCAGCTGGGGAGAAAGCACTTATGGTGCTAAGACTGAGTAGATACTGATTTGCCAGCTTGCTGGGGTGAAGCTTTCATGCCCCATATTGTGCTTTGAATACTTGGGATCCTGAAAAGACAGAGAAACGCACAAGTAATCCCGAGGTATCCCTTACCGGATTCCATCCTAAGAGTTTAGACACTCTCGGGGGTAAGTATATTTCCTGCAAGCACGTATTTAAAAGAAGCATCTGTATTTATGCAATCAGTATCTTAAGGACATCGGACATTTTCGCAAATGAAAATAAAATGTACGAGACGAAACATGACTGAAAATCTGATTTTATTAATTCGTGTGCCCTGAATTGGCAAGATACAGTCGAAGAAACAAATCCCCTAAAATGAGGAGGTTGTTACAAATTGAGAAACAAAAGATGTTGGCAATGTTGATGACGCTTCAAGGAGCTCCCCTTTTGCTATGACTCGTATGACATTTGACGTTCTTCTCATCTTGCTTTCTGAAGAAGGTTGATTCTGAACGAAGCTTGAACCTTTCGGAGCTTACCATGTTGTAAGTGATACAAACGAATTCAGAATGCAGTTGTTCGCTTATTCCCTTATTTTGCATGAATCGCCCTTTCGGGTTTTCAATCCATCGGGATACCCATTTTTGCCTGAGTTGTCCAATGCGGCTTTTCAACTCAACGAGTGTACATTTTTATTTATTTTCCCTTATTTTTGCCCAAGTCTCTTATTCTGTTTTTTTGACTCGTTGGGATGCCCTATTTTTGCCTGGACTTACATTCTGTTTTTATGTCCAGCAGGTCATTTTATGCGAAGTATTTTTTAACTGCATCTGAATTCACAGGGGACGGGAAGTCTTCGCCATCCATAGTACTGAGCATCAGTGCTCCACCAGAGAAAACTTTCTTCACTACGAACGGCCCTTCATAGTTCGGAGTCCACTTGCCCTGTGGTCTGTATGAGGAGGGAGGAGTCTTTTCAGCACAAGATCTCCTACTTGGTACTTTCGGAGCCTGACTTTCTGATCGAAGGCTTTCTTCATTCTTTTCTGATATAACTGCCCATGACAGATTGCAGCCAATCTCTTCTCTTCAATCAGATTCAGTTGTTCGTATCGGGACCGGACCCATTCTGCTTCATTCAACTTAACATCCATTAGTACTCGCAGGGAGGGTAATTCAACTTCAACAGGTAGGACTGCTTCCATACCATATACAAGCTGATACGGTGTTGCCCCAGTAGATGTTCTGATTGATGTACGGTACCCATGCAAGGCAAACGGTAGCATCTCATGCCAGTCCTTATAGGTGACTACCATCTTCTGCACAATCTTCTTGATATTCTTATTAGCTGCCTCTACAGCGCCGTTCATCTTTGGCCTGTAAGGAGAAGAATTGTGGTGTTGGATCTTGAAGTCCCGGCATAGCTCTGCCATCATTTTGTTGTTCAAGTTAGAACCATTATCAGTAATGATTCGCTCGGGCACTCCATACCGACAAATGATATCTCTCTTCAGAAATCGGGCTACCACTTGCCTTGTAACATTTGCATAAGAAGCTGCTTCGACCCACTTGGTAAAATAGTCAATGGCAACCAGGATGAATCTGTGGCCATTTGAAGCAGTCGGTTCAATCTTGCCGATCATATCAATGCCCCACATAGCAAAGGGCCAGGGTGAAGACATCACATTCAAAGGATTGGGAGGCACATGCACCTTATCCGCATAAATCTGGCATTTATGGCATTTTCTGGCGTAGGCACAACAGTCGGCGTCCATTGTGATCCAGTAATAGCCCGATCTTAGTAACTTCTTGGCCATGGCATGCCCTCCTTCATGGGTACCAAAGGATCCTTCGTGCACTTCGTGCATCAACATGTCTGCTTCTGTTCTATCAACACACCTGAGAAGTACCATATCAAAGTTTCTCTTGTACAGGGAACCGTCAGTATTCAGGAAGAAACTACCAGCTAGCCTTCTTAAGGTCTTCTTATCATTGGGAGATGCCCCAGGTGGGTATGTTTGATCCTCCAAGAAGCATTTAATGTCATGGAACCAAGGCTTATCATCTTTGACAACGTCTGCTGCAAATACATATGCTGGTCTGTCAAGTCTGGACACTGAAATCCTAGGTACAAAGTTGGCAGCTTGAACTTTGATCATGGATGAAATGGTAGCCAGAGCATCCGCAAACTGATTTTCGTCTCGAGGGATATACTCAAGCTTGACCGTTGTGAAGAAAGTCAATAACCTCCTTGTATAATCCCTGTAAGGTATCAGATGATCCTGGTGTGTGTACCATTTGCCGTTGGTTTGATTAACTACCATAGCTGAATCTCCGAACACAGTCAAAGTCTTGATCCTGAGGTCAATGGCTTCCTCAAGACCCATAATACAAGCTTCGTATTCAGCTTCGTTGTTAGTGCAGTTGAAGGTGAGCTTTGCCGAGAAAGGCATGTGAACTCCCTTAGGCGTAATGAGTACTGCACCAACACCACGACCATTCATGTTAACAGCCCCATCAAACATCATAGTCCATTCTTCTTCGGGGTCAGGCCCTTCAGTGTGAACAGGTTCTTCATGATCTTTTGCTTTTATGAACATGATGTCTTCATCAGGGAAGTCAAATCTCATAGGCTGGTAATCATCAATAGGTTGCTCAGCAAGATAATCAGACAGTACACTGCCCTTGATGGCTTTCTGAGATGTGTACTGGATGTCATATTCTGTTAGGATCATTTGCCATCTTGCAACCCGTCCGGTAAGTGCTGGCTTCTCAAAAATGTACTTAACTGGGTCCAACTTTGATATCAACAAAGTAGTGTGGGTCAACATATACTGCCTTAGTCGGCGAGCAGCCCACGCTAAAGCACAGCAAGTTTTCTCGAGCAATGAATAACGTTGTTCACAGTCGGTAAACTTTTTGCTTAGGTAGTATATTGCATACTCTTTTCGACCAGACTCGTCATGCTGGCCCAGCACACACCCCATTGACTCTTCTAATACTGTCAAGTACATGATTAGAGGTCTTCCTTCAACCGGAGGCATAAGGATTGGAGGCTCTTATAAGTATTCCTTGATTTTGTCAAAAGCCCTCTGGCAGTCTTCGTTCCACCTGACCGTTTGTTCTTTTCTTAACAGTTTGAACAAGGGTTCACAGGTTGCTATAAGATGAGATATGAACCGTGAAATGTAGTTCAATCTACCTAGGAACCCTCGAACTTCTTTCTCAGTCTTCGGTGCAGGCATTTCTTGAATGGCTTTAACTTTGTCAGGGTCAACTTCAATCCCTTTCTCACTTACAATAAAGCCCAGCAACTTACCGGATCGTACCCCGAATGTGCACTTGTTGGGGTTCAACTTCAGTTGGTACTTCCTCAGACGCTTGAATAACTTCAACAAATTCACCAGGTGGTCTTCTTCTGTGAGGGACTTGGCAATCATGTCATCCACATAACATTCAATTTCTTTATGGATCATGTCGTGGAATAATGTTACCATAGCCCGTTGATAAGTTGCACCAGCATTCTTCAGTCCGAATGGCATCACCTTATAACAGAACGTGCCCCAAGGTGTGATGAAAGTTGTCTTCTCCATGTCTTCAGGTGACATTTTGATCTGATTGTATCCTGAAAATCCGTCCATGAAGGAGAACACCGAGAACTGAGCCGTATTATCAACCAATACATCAATGTGAGGTAAAGGGAAGTCATCTTTTGCGCTGGCTATGTTCAGATCCCGGTAGTCCACGCACATCCTTACCTTGCCGTCTTTCTTAGGCACAGGTACAATATTAGCGACCCACGGCGGATAGCTAGTCACAGCAAGGAACCCGGCGTCCCATTGCTTTTGTACCTCTTCTTTAATCTTCATTGCCATATCTGGGCGAGTGCGGCGCAACTTCTGTTTTACCGGTGGGCAGTCTTCTTTTAAAGGCAGCTTGTGCATGACAATATCGGTGTCCAACCCGGGCATATCCTGATAAGACCAAGCGAAAACATCCACATACTCTCGAAGCATATCAATCAGTTGTTCTTTCACTGAATCTTGTAGGCAGGCCCCGATCTTAACTTCTTTCACATCTTCTTCCGTACCAAGATTAACCGTTTCAACCTCCTCCTGATGAGGAGTGATAACCTTCTCCTCTTGCCTTAACAACCTGGCTAGCTCTTCAGGTAGCTCGTAATCTTCTTCAACCCCTTCATCAGCTTGATTGATTGGATTGTCAAAGTCATACGAAGTCATAGCAGTGTTGTTATCGGTGCAGTCTGAAAGGCACTCTCTGCAAGGGTTTAGATTGTTCATTTTAGTGATCAATTTTAATCTTGTTTAGAAAAAAGTGAAATGAAGTTATCATTTTGGAAAACATTGCCATTTTATTTTTGTACAAAAAGAAAAATGGAAAACAGTGAGCGGAAAAGGAAAAGACTCATTTGCAAAAGATGTCCGATATTCATTGATTGATCTGTTTGCACAAAATTACAAGATGGCCCTATTACAAAATGAGTCTTGTCATCTTGGGCAAGATGCAAGACTTGATGCATGCTTAAAAATACAGGAAATAATAATTACTCTGCGGGAGTAACCCTTATAATTTCCTGGGAAGACCAGTTAAGGACTTGGCTCCCCGGGATCCTTGGACGTATCCAGCTCTCCAGGTTGCGGTCGCTTTCTTCCTCGTCTTCCAAGTTGTTCACTGCATCCGGGGTGAGCATTCCCCCACTGACAAAATTGGGCTTCTTGGCAGCCTCTGATTGATCTTGTTGAGTTGGTTTGTAACCCAACCCAAATCTGTCTTCCTTCTTTTCCACGGGCAGCAGCTTGCCCCAGCCTTGGGCAGTCCCCTCTTCAACAACCTTCCGGGCTTGCTGATAAGACGTCATGGAGGTGCCCAGTACAGCAGATGCTTCATTTATGTTCAGGGCCTCAAATCCCTGGCTCATAGTTTCATGGATCTCTCCATCCATCTCAATATATTTATATGTAGCCAGATGGCTAACAAAGATGTCTTCTTCACCACAGATGGTGATGATCTGGCCTTCCCACTCGAATTTCAGCTTCTGGTGAAGGGTAGACGTAACAGCGGCAGCGACATGGATCCAAGGTCTACCCAACAAACAGCTGTAGGCCGGCTGAATGTCCATCACATAAAAGGTAATTTTAAAAGTCTGCGGGCCAATCATCACAGGCAGATCAATCTCCCCTAGCACTGATCTTTTAGAGCCATCAAATGCTCTCACCACTAAATTACTTGGACGCAGTGCCAAGCCATCATACTCAAGCTTCACTAAGGCTTTCTTTGGCAGAACATTGAGTGAAGACCCAGTGTCCACCAGTACATGGGATAGAACAACACCCTTGCATTCTAGAGTGATGTGTAAAGCCTTGTTGTGGTTACGTCCCTCAGTTGTTAAGTTAGCATTGGTAAAGCCCAGTCCATGACTGGTGTTGACATTTGCCACCACAGTTTCTAGCTGATTAACAGTGATCTCCTCTGGCACGTATGCTGCGTGCAAGACTTTCAGTAATGCATTCCTGTGAGCTTCAGAACACATCAACAGGGATAATATGGAGATTTTTGAGGGAGTTTGGTGAAGCTGATCCACCACCTTGTAATCACTTCTCTTTATAATTCTCATGAACTCATCTACATCTTGCTCAAAAGATGTCTTCTGAGTTTCTTTGATAATTGGTTCTTCAGATATCACACTCTTTCTCTTTGCTTTGGCAGCAGCTTCTGCTTCGGCATTAGGTCTTTGCAATTGTGAGGCAAAAAGGCGTCCGCTTCTGGTGAAGCCTCCCCCAACATTATCAATCTGTGGAGAAGAAGTTGAAGAGTCCAAAGTGATTTTCTCCCCGTTGCAGTAGAGGTCAGAGCCATAATGCCAAGGTATGGCATTACTGCTTTCATATGGAACTGGTCCAGGCACCGTGATGGTAACTGGACTGACTGCTGCAGAGGAGGGTACTGAAATGGTGTGCGGATCGTAGTAAATGGTGACTGGTGACCTGGCAGGAGGTGCCACTGTTTGTTGCTAGAAATTGTTGTTTGGAGGAACATATGACGGATCATAGTAGATGGTGACTGCTGAGATATCTTCATTAATTTCTGTTGGCGTTGTAGAAGATTCTGCTGAATAAAGGGATGTTGATGTTGTAGAAGAAATGGTTGTTGACATTTGATTTGTTGAAGTGATGGATGAAGCCATTGTTGATGATATTGATGAATTGGTCGGAATGATTGTTGTTGCAGTTGTAGAAGAATCAGGAATTGTTGTCAAAGGAATTGCTGGATTTGTAGGCGCCGTTGTTGAGATCTGAAGTATACCACTTTTGATAAGACCATCTATGCCGCTTCTCAAATTATCACACCCGTTGACCGAAATGTTGCAATACCCACAACCGAGCTCACACCCGGGGAACATCTGACATTCTAGGAGCTGAGCTTTAATTTCGACCAGAGGTGTCCGAATCTGTCCAACACTGGTGATTAAGAAAGATGGCTTGTCTTCCTCAATGGAATTAATTCTTGGTCCTCCATGATTGGGCATGGGATTCTTGGTGACACTTGGAGGGGGTGCAAAGTTGAGGGCTTTAGAATCCACCAGGTCTTGGACTTTCATTTGCAAGGCCCTGCACTTCTCCGTATTGTGGCCAGGTGCATCGGAATGGAAAGCACATCTGGCGTTGACATCATAATTTCTTGGGAGATTAGAGGGATCTGGTGGTGCCAATGTCCTTAATTCAACCAAGTTGAGTTTCAGGAGTTGTGGCAATAAGGCAGCATAAGGCATAGGGATGGGGTCAATCACCCTATTTTCCTGTGATGGTCTTTGCTGAAAGGGTCTTTGTTGATTGCTGTTATTGTTGTTGTTGTTGTAGGCTCTCTGTGGCGGATACTGAACTTGCTGTTGATAGTGGGGTTGTGGTTGTTGATATGCTGGTTGCTGAGGAATCGGAGCTGGAATAGTGACAGCTGCTACTGATCTGTGGATATACTGAGGTCTGCCCCTGTTGGCATGAATGGCATTTGTCTCACCGGTTCTTCTAGGTCCCACAAAAGGTTTCCTGGAGTTACTGGATGAACTTGCACCATTATCAGAAATCTTACCCATTTTCAAAAGGCTTTCAATCCTTTCCCCGGCTATAACTACGTCTGCGAAGCTGGTGGAAGAAAAGGCAGCTAGCCTATCAATATATGTTCCTTGCAGAGTATTCATAAACATGTCGGCCATTTCTCTTTCCGACATGGGTGGCTGGACAGCAGCAGCAAGCTGTCTCCACATCTGGGCATATTCCCTGAAACTTTCCCTGGAGGATTGAGACATTCCCATTAAGAGGGTCCTGTTAGGAGCCATGTCTAGATTGTATTGGTACTGCCTGATGAAGGCTTCAGCCAGGTCCTTCCAGCATCTGATAGTAGCTCTGGTCAAGTGTGAATACCACTCCCTTGAAGCCCCAGTCAAACTGTCTTCAAAGTAAAACATCCACAGATTTTCATCCATGGTGTATGCTTTAAGCCTTCCCAGAAATTACTGCAGGTGAGTTCGTGGACAAGAGGTTCCATTGTATTTCTCGAAGCACGGGGGTTTGAACTTGTGGGGAATTCTTACCCCGTCTACTAACCCCATATCCATGACATCAAAACCCAGGGAATTTTGAGACTCCAGAGATCTCAACTTCTCAGCAATTTCATCAAACCTCCTATCATAGGCTTCATCACCAGCTCCCATGACAGTGAATTGCTCCTCTTGGGGGTCCTCTTGTAAGATCCTCCCCCCCAGTGGTATTTCCTTGTACATTACCCGGGATGTTGACTTCCGGATGTAGATGAGGCCCATATACTGGTGGATTAACATGAGGCTGACCCCTTTCATTGTTACTTGTTCCTCCAGTTCCCAGATGGGGTTCTTCCGGGGTTTGTCTTTCTACCAATGCCCTCAACCTTTCTTGACTTTGGGCCAAGCCATTCATTACTTCCATGAATTGGGTCATTTGGTTTCTCATATCCAGCCTTTCATTAGCCATCTGAGTTCTGACCTCTGTCAGATCTTGCTGTACTTGATCCATTTGGATACCAGGAAGATTGTTGCGAGTAGGATACCAGTGCGGACGATTGAGAGGGAACACCCGGCGGCGAGCAATAATTCTTGAACCACAACAGAGTTAGTAACAATCAAAACAAGAACCTACAAAACAAAACAACAGTTAGCATGCAATGCAGTATGCTTATTTGCTTTCCAGGGTATCCGGCTTGGTTCTTGGTTTTGACCTTTCCAAACCCCGAGGAAGATACTTTGATGTTGCTTGAGAGAAAGAAAACTCAATGAAACAAACTGACAAATACATTACAAATGGTGGATCATACATAGTTTGTTTTTTACAACACATGCCCCTGAGGGGTCAAAATACAACATAAAAGAAAAGTACATCAAATGAAAGCAACAACAAACAAAAGTCAGACATCAAGTCCAAACTCATCCTCCTGAACCTCCTTCAAAAGTGCCTCAGTTACAGGACCATCCGGATGCTCTGTAATAGTCCGGATGAGGAGGTTCCTTGTGGCAATAGCAGTGGTCAGCTTCTTGTGCCTGTCTTGGTCCTTTGCCCTCTTCAAACCAGCCCTAAGCTTCAACTCTAAAATCTCCTTCTGGGCTGCCAGCAGAGCTTCCTGTTGTTTCTTTTCATTGGCCTCTAACTGCTCAATCCTGGCTTGAGTTCTCTTATCTTCTTGAGTATGAGCTTCAGTGATCCTGACCCACCTAGCCTGACTTTCTTGTAGATAGAGATCAGTCCTAGCTTTTTGAAACTGGGCCTCTTTACAGGCATTCTTTAATATTTGCTCCCCAGCTCTTGATTTCTTGATGTAGTCCTCTGCTTTCTCAATCTTGGCCAGATGCTCCACTTTAAGCTTCTCCAACCTCTCGATGTCTAGACGACCATCACTCCTCTCCCAGAGGGTCTTCTTCAGAGCTTGAGACAGATTCTCATTCCTTTCCTTCAGCTTCTCAAATTCTTCCAGGCTGAAAGTGGCTGCTGGCTGTGTTGTGGATGGTCCAGGTACATCCTCAATGGTGAAGGGCATCCCAGAAATCTGAGCTCTAGCATGAGACCATTCATAATACTGAGCTGAAGCCACATTGTTGCACCTCCCAAGAATGGCCATCCCTTTGGTCTGGATGTTGTCCCAAGCCCAGGATGCTTGTCTGACAACAGCTAGATTAGGTTTTATCTCACAATACAGGGTTTCAGCCAAGTCTTGCACTCTAGGAGGGTGAACCAAAGCATAGCCCAACTGTCTCTTAAACAGCAAAGGGTTGTAGTTGATGCAACCCTTCACTCCTATTAGAGGTACATTGGGGTACTGCCCACAGCTAGTTATTATGTCCCTTCCTTTGGTGCTCTGGGTACACCATTTGATGTCATCTGAAGTCAAAGCAATAAGTCTTTTAGCCCAATTCTTCTGTTGGTGAGGATCCAGGAAGGCATCAGTCCTAGGTAAGTGTTTGAGCAGCCAGGTATGAAATAGGGGAGCACAGCATCTCACCAATTTTCCTCTTTGCTTTTCATTCCTCTGATGAACAGAATAATAGAAATCCCCCAGCAATGTGGGTACTGGGTTCCTCAAAAGGAAGAGATGAATGGCATTCTTGCTGATAAACTTGGGCTCGTCTGCAAATAGTATAACCCCATATATACTGAGGGCTAACAATGCACAAACTGCCCTCCATTCTCCCAAGGAGGCCTTTAGGATGGCCTGAGAAATCAAGAAATCTAAGTGCAAACCAGGGATCCCAGCCTTTGTTGTTATGTTCTGCTCAATCAAAATAGGTTCCAGGTACAGTGCTTTTGCCACTTCTCCATTGCTGGGAGAAGTCATCTCTGGGTTGAAAGGGACACCACCCCTGACAGGTACTCCAATCAATGATGAGAACTCCTCCAGCAGAGGTCCTAGCTGAAAGTTCTGGAAAGTGAAGCATCTCAAAGGAGGGTCATAGAACTGTAGGCAGGTGTGGATCATACTCCTCTGAGAAGGGTCCAGGTCCATAACCATATCAAGGATGCCTCCATAATGCTCTCTGAATAATGGGATGTGGTCTGGAGTGATAAGTGCCTGGACCTGCCTGATGCCAGTCAACACAGGCTCAAAGAAATGGTATGTAATGTTGCTCTTCTTGGGTGCCATGACTGCTGATGAAGAGATGAAAACAAGTGCTGATGATGAAGATTGATACTGGAGATGAGCCACTAATAGGCTGAGGCTGGTGATAAAAGCAACTGAAGCAGGCAGCTGATGAAAATAGCTGAAGCAGACAACTGATGAACAGAGGTCTATGCAGATGAAGGGGTCAAAACCAAGCCAAATAAAATGTGGATACCCTGAAAAACAAATAAAAAAATGTTAAATGATGCAAATGATGAGTATGCAAATGATTATGCAAGGGTTGGTGATCAAGCTGGATCTGATTACTGCCTTGTTATATAAATCCATGTATGTTCAAGAAACCCAGATGGAGGTTCAGAAGTCCAGTAACCAAGGTGGGGGACTCAAATAAAGAGTTACATGTCCAGGGTTAAATCACAAGAACTGTCCCAAAATGAGGTACTCTTAACCAAAACAAAGTAACAGGGTATGATGTGGTCAATGGTACCTGCAAACCTGCAAACAGCCCAACCTCCTCACAGGTGATGTTCTAAAACAAGGATCCTCAGACTTGGATCAGTTATGAGAAGTGTAAACACTTCTAACTCGGAGGTACAGTGTTTACAATAACCATAAAGGATCCTCCTCTAATTCACCTCAGTTTCTGAAGGTCATAATAAAGGTCATCCAGCCTTAGCAGGCTTCCCAGATAGCCCTAGCACTACAGGAGATCTGTAGCACAGAGTTCTCAAGAAGAAACCCACATCTGAACCGTGTTTCATATTCCCGCACCAGACCGAAATGGAATGGGAAAGAACATGAACCACTCTAGCCTAGGTGTCACTCAGGTCCCAGGTATAGGACCTTAAACTCTCAATAGAACCCCACCCACCAAAACAAAAACCAGATCCAGCCAGATGACAATATGACAGTATGATGTATAAAGCTGTAAAGAAAGCAATAAATAACTGTACATAAAGCAGTAAATAAAACTAATATATAAACACAATTAGCACATAACACCCCAGTAAACACAAATCAAACAAGCGCTAGGAGGAACCCACAAAAAGAACCAGAAGCCCTGGTTACAGTATAAGGGTCCCCAGCAGAGTCGCCAAGCTGTCGCTCCCACCAAATGACACCTGGTCAGAAGGGGTACAGACGCGAACGGTCAGCGAAAGAGGAAGAGAACACACAGGGGTGAACTCAAAAAGACAAGAGTCGCCAGCTAAGCATTTTTATCCCGGAGGAAAGGTAATGCTGCATAGACCTAGGAAGAGATGGATAAGACGGTCACGAACCAGAGAAACTGAGAAAGGGGGTTGGTTACAACCTGGGAAGGTATTAGCACCCAGATTGTCTGCCGTACTCGACGGGATCCACGCTTAAAAGATTTTTGTTTTGAAGGGGTAGTGTCAGTGCAATTTGTGTATCAAAGCTGGAAAAGAATGCAAGTGTCAGTGTAAAAGGAATGTGAAGTGTGACATGTACAGTGTCAGTGTAAGAACAGGAGTGAAATGCTCAAGAGTATGAGGCTCAAAGAATGATGCTGGAAGGAGGGGGAATATACAGAGACTTTTGTTCGATAACTGTTAAGTTATGCCTACGTATCCTCTCGTGCAATGAGGAAGTCAGAACACCGTAGTTCGACTCAAAGAGACTGAAAGATAAATTGACTTGTGAACTGCTTACTTATCTATGCTCAAGTGTATGACCTGTCTGGCTCAGGTGCAAACTGTCTTGCATTAGACGGAAGAAGCAAGTTCTCGTTTGTGAGTGAGGGTGATGAGAAAAGAATCCCGAAGGAGACGATTATTGTTTGTTTTTGTGTTTTCAGTCTTTTATTGCTTTTTGAAGTTTGTCATTAGTTAATGAGCTTAAGCCTAAACCAATGGGTTAGTAAACCCATCACATCCTCCCTCTGATTAGGGGTAATGAGAATACCTTAAGTGTGAAGTCAACATCTCACACTTAATTACCATGATGTAGGATTAAGATCATTAACCTACTTGTGATTATTTAGATGTTTTTGTTGTTTTTGTTTAGTGCTAAGTAATGAGATTAAGCCATAATCAAGGATTTAATGGACTCATTACACCATCCTAATAGAAGGATAATAGATGAGAGCATTTAAGCTGAGAAAGATTCCTCAACTTAATCCATGATTAGGGATTAACCTCATGACAAAACAAAGCCTTTATTAAAGTGGATTTTAGTTAATGATAGGGTTAAGAAATGGATTTTATGATTTGTAAGACAACTTGAGGGGGACTTGTCCATTAACACTAGGGTTAGTCCTTCTTAACCAATTAAGGAAGAATTAGAACCCTAATGCAAGGCCCAAGTTACAAGCTTGATGTCTTGATGATTATTAAGTGAATTGATTAAAGGATTTAAACACATTAAGGGTTTAACAACTTAGGATTAAAGTTATACACTCCATCCTAATAGAAGGATGTAGGCATAAGCTTAATCACAAAGCCTTAAAACCTTTAGGGTTTAGTCCTTGATTATGACATGAGAGGAGAAGACTCAAAGATGACACAAAGGTAAAACTAAATGGGGGACTAATCAAGCCCTAATTGTTATCATGCTTGGAGATCCTAGGGTTAATGAGGTTTGCAAGAAGATCTTCAGAGAAACCACCAGGAGAGAAGCAGATTGAAAGGAGCAAGAAGTAAAGAGAAGCAAAACAACTTGCTTCACTTAAGAAGACAAGTTGCTTGAAGAAGGAAAGTAAGAGATGAACATGAATGAGCAAGCTCACTCTAAAACAAATACAAAATGCAGCAATGATGCAAGAAAGGAATGAGAAGAGATTGTGAGAGGTGAAGGCAAATTCACTTCTCAAAACAACTTACCACCTGAAAAGTTAGCAAAAGAAATGAAGTGCAATGCAAATGAGATGAAATGCCATGATGCAAACCAAAACCAGAAGCAAGAACATGATGTTAATGATGCTAAGGGATGATGCAAACACATGACAAGGGATGAGAATGATCATATAAGCATATGGATGCAGATGAAACATGTTTTGAACCATGCATGTACATGAAAGGTTATGAAATGCAATGGACATACAACATGGAAAATGAATGATGCAATGATAAAACATGGTTCTAATATGTCCTAAGATGTATTATGAATCATGTGGATGCACAAAATGTCATGACAAGTCAATGGATGCAAGCAAATGAGAGATGGATGCAAAAGGAAAGCACAAATTAGGGTTACATGCATCATGCAAAATAAAAATCCAAAACCAGAAGCAAATGACATGATAAAAATTTGAAAATGCAATCAAAGATACCCTAAACCTATACAAACTCACTGCCCAAAGGAGAGGATCCAACACTTAACCTATTGAAAGTTATGAATTTCCTAAGATTGCTAGGGTTTTGGGGTACTTCATCAAGAAAAACGCTAAACAAATTGAAAATGCAAGATCAATTCAAACCAATTTTATCCTATGAACTATATGCTATGAAGAGTGCAATGCAAGAAGAATCATCACTCAACTCTCAATGGTTAGGCAGAAAGAAATTTTTGAAGTTTGAAACAAAATATTGCCTTAAAATGAAATTAATTCCAATGAAAATGATCAAAAGGCATTAGGAACAAAAAAGAAATTTGGTTTGAGAGTTGGACAATGTTTCTAAATGTTTCTAAATGCTATGTGATTTTTTTTGTGATTTTTAAATACCTAAATGCATTTTTAATTAATTAATTCTCATTAATTAATTAAAAATAAACATTTAAATATTATAAAATACTTTTTATGTGCAAAAAATAAAATAAAAATCATTTTCTGGTTAAGAAAAATATTTGAAACAAAAAAGCAAGAGGGAAATATTTTTAGGATTTTTCTAACTATTTTAAAATAAATGACAAAGAAAAAGGGATTAAAATGAAATTAAAATTGATTTAAATGGGAAGTAATTCAAAAGGAGGGCCAGGATTTGATCTGGGCTTGGACTGGTTGACTGCGCGCCAGATCCAAGGGCCCAGATTCAAATCTGGCTAATTTGGTTTTATAAATTAATTAAACATGATTTAAATAATTAAATGGAGATTAGGGCTTTAATGAAGCATCCAGACAATTCGTTCACGCGGGAGTCAACCTAAGTCAAACGCATCTACGGTCCACATTTAAACTCTCATTAATGACACAATTAGGGCTAAACACATTCAGGCGACCGGAACAGTGCTCCGGTCGTCTTCTTCGGCGAAACCAAATACCCAGCTTCCACTACAGGCCACCCCAACCCAAATTAATTGCCCAGAAACATTCTCCTATCAAGACTAAACTCAAATCCATCATCAAACATCATTTATCAGGCATGAGCAAGGAGAATCGAAGCAAAACATTTTCACGGGCAAAGTTTCAGAACATCACAACATGCTTGTTTCTGGCTCATTTTCAAAAATAAATAGATCCCCATGATCAGGGCAACATATAGAACAACATTCTAACAAGAAATCAAGGTTCTGGAAAATTTGTTCATCATGTTACCTGAGATTAAGCTTTCAGTCCAGGAGCTTTCTGCTTGCCTCTTTGCTTCAAAATGGTCCCAATGATCCTCTTGATGAAGTTATGAAGCTTGGTTGGAGTTTAGAATGGCTGATTTGTGAGTTTGAAGAGGTTCTGTTCAGAGAGGGGAAGGAATCGTGTTTCAGTTTCAGGGGGTTTCAAGGCAAGGTAAAGGGTCAGGGATGATCAGTGGAACATGCTGAGATGTTCTATGAAGTTTGTTTTGGTGTTTGTGTCTTGTGGAATGTGTTTCGAATGAAAATGCATAAGAGGTGAAAACTTGGAGCTATGGCTTGGAGGATGTTTCAGGCCTGTATGTCTGTTGTGTTGTGTTTTTTTTTGGTCAACTTATCACTCTTGGATAGGTCAGAGGAGTTGGTGTGGCCTAGCTTGATTGGTATGGGTCTTTTTGCAAAAAGTCCAAGTTAGGTGTACTTGAGGTATGGGCAAGTGTAAGGCTGTGATAGGGGCATGGTTTGGCTCAGCTGAGTTTAGGGAGAGCCATGGAAATGGATTAGAAGCAATGCAGCAAGTGGATTAGGGTTTGTCATTGGTTTTGCAACTTTGTGACTCTTAGGCCCTTTTGTGATTACTTGAAGCACAAGTCATGAAAATGGACAAACTCTTGGTGCATTCTGAATTTTAGGCAATGGTTTATGTTTGTACAAAGATTATAAGTCCATTTGAAGTCACAATTTGCCTTGGCAAGGGGTTTTGCAACTTTGCCTCTTTGGTGCAAGACTTGAAATTATGTGATTTTTCCCAACTTTGACAAGCCATAACTTTTAATCCAAAATGAATTAAGACAAGTTCTTGTACTTTTTGAAAAGGGAATGATCCATTATACAACTTTCATGACCAAAGTTTTTCCATTTGAAGCATTTTTGAATCAAAAAGAAAGGGTTGAAAAAGTTTCCCAAAATGGCAAGTTTCCATTACAAGTCATTTTCCCAAAAAGGCAACTTTGCAAATGGCTTGAAATTCTCCAATTTTGTGAACTTCTAACATCTTCTATGATCAAATAAAGATCATACACATTCAAAATGATGGAGAACACCCTTTGGTTGGGTCATTGGGGGCCTCAGATGCCCTGATTTTACACTGACTTGCTCAAGAAGTCAACTCCTGATTAGATGCCTTCCCCAAGGAATTTCTTCATGAAAATTGATATGCATGATCCTTATAACATATAGAGACCAATAGAAACAAGAATGACCAAAAAATTGGAATTATGGCCTTTGAAACCAAAACCCTAATTTTAGGTCATCTGTGTAGTTAAACCTGGCTCTGCTTCCATGCCAATCTCAATTCTTGTGATTCTTTGACTTCTTTGATCTTGTGAGGATATAATATGATGCTTGAACATACATGGACCCCTTTGAAGTGATTGATGACCTTTGAAGTGGCTCAAATGGCTCAGGGATGGCTCTGATCACAAACCCCAGATGCAGATGACTTAGAAACAATGCAGTGAAGTAAAAATGCAATATGGGATGTCATGATTGAACTTATGCATATGAAGATATCACAAGCCATGGTGTGAATGGGTGAGGGCAAATTTGGGGTGTTTACACATACCCGTACTACGAAGGCACGAGGAACTCTGATGTGTTGTATACCTCTATTGTCTAGGTGGTTTATTTCTCACCGTCCTCGATCAGTGATGAAGAATGAACAAGGATTCAGGTGGTCCAAGAGGATCATGTCACTTTCTCATTCAGATATTCATTGGTGCTCTCGATCTATGGAGAATGTTACTATCATCGACCGTTGTGGGGAGTTCCCTAATGTTACACTCCTTGGCATCAGAGGGGGCATTACTTACAACCCTTCTTTAGCTCTACGTCAGTTTGGTTACGCTCAGAGTGATGGTCCTCATGACATGCTTATTCAGGGTATTGTGTTCGACTACGAAAACGATCTGCAAGGTTACCGTCAAAGGTTCATACGAGCTTGTGGCAAGGTGAACAAGGTTGACAACAAGACTCTGGAACCAAAGTACATTATTCCTATGGAACCTTATCTCAGATGGGTGCGATCTCGTGCTCAAACTCTTATGATGCCATATCCTTCTATCCTACTAGTTACCATGGAGCCTATTGCTGAAGGAGATACTTCTTATATCATTCTTCATCCAGACATGCCCACTGACATGGAGGAGTTACAAAGGTCCTGGATCCAGTTGAAGGAGCAAAGGGATACTTTTGAGACTCATTTCAAAGCTAGTCAAGAAAGAATCCTAGAGCTAACAAAACAACTTCACGAGGAGCGGAATTGCAACTCATACCTCAACACAAAGAGGAAACGTCCATGGGAGACTTAAAACCCCATCTTTGTATTCATTTCATTTTTGTTGTAAGCCCAAGGGGCAAACAAGTTTATTGATTACTAATAAAAGTTTACTTTATGGTTGTCTAAACAAATTTAAATAATGTGGTCCTTGAAAACATTGCATATGCATTTACATACCATATCATTGCATCACAGGTTTCTTATAAACATGTATCTTATCTTCTCGTTGTTTATTTCAGCAGAAATGGCTCTTGAACAGACTGTCAAAGATCTCCAGGCTCAGAATGCACAATTCCAAGAGTTGATTCTGAATTTGTCTAAAGGGCAAGATGAGCTGAAGGCGCCTTTGGCTAAGAAGAAGAAGAAGACTAGGAAATCAGGAGGCCTTATCAATCTGGGAAGAAGATTCAGAGGTCCTATCAAGACAAAGGAACAGATTGAGGATTCTGAGTCTGAGAATTCTGAGAAAGAGGGAGGTAGTCTCCATGATACTGTGGAAGATTCTAATTCTGAGGCAAACTATTATCATGATCCTGCTAGTGAAGAGAAGTACAAGATGCTGGTAGACAGAATGAATGCCATGGAATTACAAAAATCTTCTGGGCTTGATTTTGAAGATTTGAGTTTAGTATCTGGAGTGGTTATACCTATTGGTTTCAAGGTTCCTGTTTTTGTAGTATATGATGGTGTCTCATGTCCCAAGTTGCATTTAAGGTCTTATGTCCGGAGGATTCAACCACATACTGCTGATAAGAAACTGTGGATTCATTTCTTCCAAGAGAGCTTATTTGGGGCTCAATTGGAATGGTACTATCAACTGGAGAGTGTTAATATTCGTGACTGGATTGATCTTGCTGAGGCCTTCTATAGGAAATACCAGTATAATGCTGATTTAGCACCTACTCGCATGCAGCTCCAAAGCATGTCAATGGGTGCTAAGGAGAGTTTCAAGGAGTATGCCCAAAAATGGAGAGACCTGGCTGGCAGAGTTCAACCTCCTCTGACTGACAGGGAGTTGGTGGATATGTTTATGAGTACGTTGAATGGTCCTTTCTATAGTCACCTCATTGGAAGTTCATCATCTGGTTTCACCGAGATGATAATGACTGGAGAACGCGTGGAAAATGGTATAAGAAGTGGTAAGATAAAAATGGGTGCCTCTTCATCAAGCACTGCAAAGAAACCCCCTAGTTGGAAGAAGGAGTCTAATGCTGTGTATGGTTAACATAGTCGTAACAGGAGTCACCAATCTGTGGGAGCAGTTCACATCTCCAATCCTACTCCTGCAGCACCAGAGCCACAACAAAACAATCAACAGAAGCCTAGAAGACAGTTCACCAAGATCAACATGTCACTGGCCCAAGCCTTGCAACACATGTTGAAAGGGGAACTCATTACTTTGAGGGATCCTCCTCAGAATCCTAATACATCCTCTCCTCGATACAATCCTAATGCAAGATGTGCTTATCATTCTAATAGTCCAGGAGATGACACCAACAACTGCTGGGTGTTGAAAAACAAGATTCAAGACATGATTGAAGTTGGGGATATTGAATTTGACCCTCCTGGGACCCCAAATGTGATCACTTCTCCTATGCCCAATCATGAGAAGACTGTTAATGTTGTTGATGAGGTTTCCTATGTTTCCTCAATAACAGATGTGACTACTCCATTATCCATTATCAAAAAGAAGCTGATGCAGGCTGGATTATTTCCAGGTTGCAATGAAGACTGTTTTTACTGTGCCTATAAACCCGATAGTTGCTGGAAGCTGAAGGATGGCATTCAACGCCTCATGGACAATTACACTATATTGTTTGAGAAGACTCCTTCTGTTGAAAGTATGTGTGAACATTTGACTCGAAGTACGAAGCTTGAAGATGTAGCCATGGTTGGTAAAGTGCCAGTGAAGATTACCACCAAAGGCCCTGTCAAGATCACTCCTAAAGGTCCTGTCAGGATTACTGCTGAAGGCCTTGTGAAGACTGTTGTTGAGGTTAGGGTGGCTCCCATGATCATTACCACTCCTAGTCCTGTTCCTTATACTTCTGATAAAGTTATACACTGGAATTATGGTTCTGATGTTTACATCCATGGTGTCAAACAAGAACCTCTGGTTGATGCACCTGTTAATGATGATAATCTTGGTGTTGATAATATTGCTGGATCTAGTAAGATCACTAGAAGTGGAAGAGTCTTCTCTCCTCAGGCTACCTCAAAAAGTTCAGTTACTACCTCTAATTCTGAGCCAAGCACTGATGCTCGGGGCAAAGGTCCTGTAATTGAACTTGTGCAAGCTGAGACGCCAGCTGCTGAAAGTCTTGCTAAACAGATGGAAGAAGTACTGAAGATCATCCGCAAGAATGATTATGACATTGTTGACCAGTTGGGGCATACTCCCTCCAAAATTTCCATGTTATATTTGCTGTTGTGTTCTGAGGCTCATGCTAAAGCTTTAATTAAGTTCCTGAAGACTGCTCATGTGCCAAATGAGATCTTTGTGGATCAATTTGAGAATTGTGTGGCATATCTGACTTGTGATAATGGGTTGGGCTTTTCTGATGCTGATCTAACTTCTGCCAAGAGGAATCATAATAGAGCTCTGCATATCTCCATTGAATGTAAAGGCACTACCTTGTCTCATGTACTGGTGGATAATGGTTCTTCATTAAATGTGCTCCCTAAAGAGGTTCTGGACAAGCTCAGTCCTGAAGATGTTGTGTTAAGGCCAAGTGACGTAGTGGTGAGGGCCTTTGATGGCTCAAGAAGAGTGGTACATGGAGAAGTAGACCTCCTGATCAAAGTAGGATCTCAAGTCTTCAACTCTACTTTCTATGTGATGGATATCCGTCCTGCGTATTCTTGTTTGCTTGGGCGCCCCTGGATCCATGGGGCAGGTGTTGTGACTTCCACCTTGCATCAAAAGTTGAAATACCCGGTGAAGAATAAATTGTCACTGTCTATGGGGAAGAAGAGTACATGGTTAGCCACGTAAATACTTTCAAGTATGTAGAAATGGAGGGTGAAATGGTTGAAACTCCGTGTCAAACATTTGAAGTTGTTCCCTACTCTGATCCTGTTCCTCAGTCTGTTCCTGCTTCTGAAAGAGTTCCTATGATTACTAATATACCTCCTGCAATGGCCTCCCTCAAGGATGCTAAGGCTGTGGTTGCAAAAGGTGGTTCTGCTATTTGGGGTCAGCTTCCCAACATCCCTTACAAATCTGACAAGTTTGGTTTGGGTTTCACTGCAGAATCTCAGAAGGTTGTTCGTCGTGCTCGTGTTGTTCGTATTGTCGCACCTCGAAAAATACGACCTCGCGATAAGAAAATGCCGCGGATGAAAATTAAAACAACAGAGTCGCCACCGAACTTATTTTATTCCAATTAAGGAAAGGGAAAATATCGAGAAACCCTTTTTAGAAAAATGGATAGAACAAGGTCTTTGAAACCAGATTCTAGGTTCGGGAGTCGATTCCGTAAGGGGAAGGTATTAGCACCCCTTACGTCCGTTGTACTCAACGGGAACCTCTTAGTTTAACTTGCGATCTAATGTTGACTTATGCTTTCTGTTTTCTTCGAATAATAAGAATAATAATAAAAATAAATGTGAACGATTCTAATATAAGGTTAAAGAGAAATGGGTGGTTTTATTCCTAGGGTGCTCGGCAAGGAGTAAGATCTGTGTGCCTACGTATTCCCTTGTGCAATGGGAAAGTCAGAGCTTCGTAGTTTGTGGTACTAAGGTTGATCGGTTGTTTTGATGAACAGTTATTTAAACCGCATTCTAACTGCTAAGCGTCGGCTTGTCTGCTCGCGATAGGAGGCGGAAGCGCTAGCTTGTTTGCGAGATAGAAAGGATTAAATAATGTTCGTTTTTAAAAGATGTTTGATTCGATTGGTGTTTTTAAGAATGAAAGGGTAAATAAACTGCGTCCTGAGGGGCGGGCCTCAGGAGAGTTTATTCGAGAATTCGAGGAATGCGAGACTCCAGAATTCAATTCTTTCATTATTTGATACGTGTATTAAATATTTTAAATTATGGAAAGTCGACTGAACCGCATCCCGCGGGGCGAGCCTCGGGAGTGTTCATTAAAGAATTCGAGGAATGCGGGACTCCAGAATTCAGTTTATCCGTTACTTTGATTATAAAAATGTTTGAAAGTCGAATTCGTAAAAAAAGATGGCGAGGCATGATGCGCTCAGCTTACGTTAATTCGCAATTCGATTAAAGTAACAAATTGTAAGAATCTTAAATAAGTGAATAATAAAAAAAATTAAATTATAATAAGGTTGTAAAAATACGAATAATTGAATTAAATAGACAAAAAATTTAATAATATGTTTAATAATCAAGATGATATGATAAAAATAAAAAATAAAAACTAAATTTAATTTGTTTTGTTGGAATTAAATAATATAATAAATTAAATACAAAGGCCTCATATTAATTAAATTCTCCAATTAAAAATATTAGAGATAATTTAATTTGTGTTATATCATTGGCCCAAAATTTCAAAATAAATTGAAAAGAAAAAATCGATAAATAGACAACTATATTTCAAAGGATTTATAAGTAAGAAAAGGAATTAAAAATCTTAACAAAGACCAAAATTACCGTTAAAAAAATCTAAAAGAAATAGAAGCTTATTACAAGAATAAAATTTAAATTTAAAGAAAATAGGGGTGTACCAGCTATGACATGGCGTGCAGGCTAAAAAAAAGAAGTCAAGGGCCATGCCGATTTGAAACATGCCCTGTATATTTTAAAGAAACTAAATCATAAAGACTAAAATACTTAAATAAATAAATAACATCAATAAATATCTTTTCCTCTCTTTTTAAAACATTATCAGCATAAGAAATCACTGACTCAAAAATCACGTTTCAAAAGGAAAACACTCAACCTCACCGTTTCAAAAAATCGCTTTCGCACGGTTGTGGATGGTTCGCGTTCACAGTGGTGTGTCTGGTTTTGCGTTGGCGCAAATTGTCTCACGGCGTGTTGCGTTCAGATCTGGGTTTTTGGGTCGGCGGTGCGAAAGAGTTCCATTGTGAGGGTTTAAGAGTCGCGGCCTTGAAGGGGGTTCCACGGGTTTTGCTCTCCTCGTTTCGTCTTCGGACCCGTTCGTCCTCGGCGTTTCTCAATTTGCTCGCTCACCCTTTCTTCGACTCAACTCTGTGATTCTCGATGCAAACACGGTGATTCGAGAGGTTGGCTCACGAATTCGGATTTCGCGGGTTAAATGGTGTAGTGCTGGTAATGGGTATGGTTTATGAAGATGAAGGAGGGCGGTGGTTTTCAGTTTGTGGCGGCGTGAGGTGGATGGTTTTTCGGTTCAGTATTAGGGTGATTCACGGTTTTCACTCTCTTCTTCTCTTTGTTTGTGTTGTTGTTAATTTGATAAAAAAAAAGAACGAATTTGTTGATGGTTTGTGAAGGTAAAAAAAAGTTGATGCGATTTTCGGTTCTGTAATGATTTTTGTTTTCTGGTTTTTTGAAAATAAATGTGGTTAGTGAAATTCTGGTATGACAGACTCATATGTCGAATATGATGTTGAGACATCTTATCTGTTACTTATAAACATGGTAAGGCATACATATCAATACTTAAATAATTCTGATATATCAAAGTCAAACATACTTCAGGATGTTGTGACATCTGATAGGACATTCAGTTCAGGTACTGCATAAAACATAAAACAGAAAAGATATAAAGAACACAGCAGAATTGTTAACCCAATTCGATCAAATCAATCTACTCTGGGGGCTACCAAGCCAGGAAGGAAATCCACTATGTAGTATCAATTCAAAGACTTCTCAGCAAACACCTACAGTTTACAGTCTTCTCACTTAATCACTACCAATGCAACTTCTACTTAGGAACTCCTAAATATGAGAAACTCATCCTCACTTCCAATCACCTCAGTGATGTCTCACAGTTCTCAACTCTCAGTTGCTGATATTGACGACTTCATACCTATACAACAATTCACAAATAGAATCCATGCTTCCATGACAAAAACTTAACCTTGCTTAGCAGCTTCAATTAAGTACAATACTTCTCTTGCTTACAAGCTTCGAGAATCACAGGTGAAACAGCCACAATATGGTTCCTTGTTACGCACGACTGCCACAAGAACACAACCCTAATAATGTTTACATTTTCGGTTGATTAGGTTAATGCTAAACTAGGTTACAGGGTTTCTTTTATAACCTATTCCCAACTAGATTTTAGGCCTAAACAATCACAACAATAGCTGCTACAAATATGCAGAAAAAATCTGCTACAAATATACCAAAAGATCTTCAAATCTAAAAACTCCTAAAATATCTCTAAATATAGAAACTCTATATTTTTCAATATTTGTCTTCAATTTAAATTGAGTCTTTAAGATCTTCTAAATCAGCACCCTTTAAATCAGCGCCACATATGATTGCATAATATCTCCAGAATATTCTGCATCTTTAAAAAGTAATTCCACCTGTGATATCAGAATATTTTGTAGAATATTCTGCATAATTCAGATCTGATAAATCCCACTGTCATCACCTTGAATTAGGGTTAGTTAGTTTGTTACCTCCTTGATTCAAGGTGAGTTAGTTATTCTGTTATACTGAATTCAGATAACTAATCTCCCTAAAGATGCACCTTGTATTGCTTATCTCTTTCCAATTAATTCCAGATAAATTCCCCTGAATTTACTCAGTTCTGTTGCGCATCATTTAAGTCTGGTAGCAGGTTTACGATGTCCCAACATCTGGTGTGACATCCTGATGTCTTGACTTAATTGTTACTCTGTTTGACAATGTCACAACATCTGGTGTGACATCCTGATATCTTGACTTAAGTTCATTAACTGTTACTCTGTTTGACAATGTCACAACATCTGGTGTGACATCCTGAACTAAGTTCAACACTTCTTGTTTGATATCTATTTGTAACACATTACAGTAATGTTGTCATGACAGTTGTAGATGTTTCAACATTTTCTTTGACATCTGTCTATAACATATGACAGTAATGTTGTCATGACAGTTGCAGATGTTTCAATATTTTCTTTGACATCTGTCTGTAACATATGACAGTAATTCTGTCATGACATTTGCAGATGTTTTAACATCTTCTTTGACATCTGTCTGTAACATATGACAGTAATTCTGTCATGACATTTGCAGATGTTTCAACATCTTCTTTGACATCTGTCTGTAACATATGACAGTAATTCTGTCATGACATTTGCAGATGTTTCAACATCTTCTTCAGTATCTGCCAATTATTATAACCACATTTATCTGTGCCACCATGTCAGGACATCATGTTTGACATGTTCTTCCAGAATCTATACCATGTTAATTTAACATATGGAACTTCTTATTCAACATTTTCCAGCCATATTAGTTTTACCAAACATAATGCCAATCATAAAATAATAGGATTAACAATCTCCCCCTTTGGCTTATTTTGGCTAAAACTAATTTACATGTAGAAGTTCCTTAACATCACATCTTCATATCAGACCTCAATAGTACACACTATTAATTCTCCCCCTTTTTAGCTATAAAAAGACAAAGGCACGATAATAACCATAGACTATCTGCTAGAAGTGCAACGGTATGGTTCACAATTCCTTAAGAATCAAACATAAACTGCAGAGAGCAGCTTTATACAATATAGCCTTCTAGACTCCTAGGATACTCCTTATCTGGTTAAGGTATTACTCCCCCTTAACTCCACAAAATCAGTTGCACATACTTGTAACACACTCCCCCTGTCTAGGATACTCCATGCCTCTCTGTACATTGATGAAAGGAAAACATAAGACGCATCTTCATGTCTTCAAGAGCTCACCCTCTGTTCAATTCCCAATTGAACACATTCACTTCTTATACCAAAGCATACATGATTCCTTTCTTGGTTTGTAGTTACCACAGACTACACAAGATGAACATCTTCTAGCACACAGGTTCTTGACACTAAGCCTTTACACACCAAAGGCCATACAATCCAGATAAAACACATCCAAACTAATTATGACATTAGAATGAATGTCCACAAACAAACTTCCAAGCAATCAATATCTGATATACTTCAGTCTCTTCTACATGTTTCTTCTAATATAGATCATCTACTTCATCATTCTCCCATATGATTAGGTAGTCTAATAATAGAAACCATGTAGATAAACACCCCAGATAATGTACTAACACTTAGTTAGAACATTTTTCATACACCAAGACCTTATCACCATGATCCTAGATGTGCTCCACCAACTGGACTTACTATAGCATAGTAATCCAAGAACTGAAAATCTTCAACTACACTGTGCCACCAGTTAGAATCAGAAATCCAGAAAGAGTGATAAACTCTCATCCACCTTCAAGAAGAATAAATCCTCTTGAGTCTTCAACTCATCACTCCTCTTCCCAAGAGCAATTTGTTCCAAGACAATCCTCAAGAACAACCAGCTGCCACACTCTGATTATCTTGATTCTTCGAATCCACTTTAAAGATCAACCAATTACCACATTTTGATAACCTCCTTTATGAATCCTCATATGAAAAAGCCAATTGCCACTTTTGTCTTCTTCACGTTTATAATAAATCTTCCAAAGATATCCTGATCAATAAAGTTGATCTTCACCAAGCTGTCAAGATAATAGGCCTTATGAAGCATTCAATCCCTATAGATCATTCTATCTTAATTTATGTGTCACTTCACCAATTAGACTCTAATGTTGAACTAGATGTTTGAACATTATTAGCCCACATCCATCTGTTAAATTCAGGTCCTTCTTCTGCCACTTGAAAGAACCTCCTTCCTTTATAGAACAAGAGTTACATACTCTCATAGACTTGATTTATCCATCAAGTTTGAGTAAACAACCTCCATTCTATTGGTTTTGCAGAAATTCCTACCGATAACACATATTGATGAGAAACTTCCAATGTTTCTCCAAAGTCTTCAAACCTGCCACTGTCTGATCATTCAGAAGGAATAGTTAAGAACTACACCTCATAACTATACCAAGGATGTCACCTTTCCTTGAGTAAGGAAGTCTTAACAAATTTATGATATCGCCACCTATCTTAACTCCATGATGAGCATTCTGGACTGCACCTAGATCAGAAATAAACACGTCCAAGTAGTCATCAAGATTATGATGTGTTCATGGTCTTTCATCTCCATCTTCAGAATCAACAATATCCAGACCAGTTCTTGCCAAGAAACTTTCCAGAAATACACAACTCCTGTCACACAAGACTGAAGCCAATGCTACAGCTTATGCAATACCTCTCCCATGATTCTGCACAAACTCTGATGATAAGATGTTCCAACATCTTTTTGAACATCACCAATCTTGAATCACAAGGATAATCAATCAAATATTTGTGAACTCCACAAACAACAATTGATCTTAAATCCTTGTATAATACCCTATCAGATAGTTCTACACAATCTAATCTTTTAATTTTGAAGGATTTTAAGGTTATCTCCAGATAAGATTAGCAAGATCTCCTCATGTCATGGATAAACAATACTCCAGCTGAGCATAAACTCCACTAATTCTCAACTTCACACCCCTGATGAACATACTCTCAAACCGAAAAAACAATCATGAGTTTTACAAATTCATATACACTAGTTCTCTGAGAATACCACAAAGAGCACAACTGATAAATATCCTTATATATCCATACAAGACACACTTGATTTTATATTCCAAAACAGATGCTCTTAGTTTTCTTGCTACAAAGGGTTCATACTGCCACTATCCATGACTAGTAGTAGAAGAAACTACCAGTTCAACAACCATTCTGATCAGACCTCCTAATCTGACATTCTTCCCTTGCTTCTAGCAATTGTTGGCCACATTGCTAGCTTTAATCATGACCAAAGTCATGCATTTATCACACACATTTGTAGATACATTTAGAAGCTTCTTTTATTACCAATAGACATGATTGTTTCAATATCATTTAGGACTTCAACACAGAGCTCCAAAGACAATCTCTAAGGATCACACCTTCAGTAGCTAGTTCAGGTCATCACAGACTAAAACACCATGAAGAGAAATATACAGCCACAAAGAGAAAAGTAATTTCTCAACACTTCTTGAATTATGATGTTTAGACTGTAGTTCTGCACTTTTACATCAGACATATACATAATCCTCCGTTAATGTATTTTCTCATTGGTTGAAAGCACAACATCTTTCAAAGACAGATAAGCATTTAGCTCCTATCAGAGTATTCATTATCGGTTAGATGCATATCCTTATCAATAGCAGACAAATACTCAACTCCTGTCAAGGTTTTTATCATATGTGATAAGGTAACCTTCTCACACAAGGTAGGAGATTTGGTTTGACATTCATTTCCTGCACACCTGTGGCATTTGCTAATCCCTGTTTTATTAATCCACACCACTTATCACTTCAAATTAGGTAAGTGGCTTGACCTGATATTCCACCATGAGCACAACTAACTTCCTTGGTTGAAGACTCAACATTTTTGAGATGATGTTCCAACATCAGATCTGACAACAATCTCAAACAAATTGATTTGACACTTACTACGGTTTTGGGGGTAACAACTGTAGTAATCCATGTACAACTCTTTGCAGAGGGTACGAGAGTTCACCAGAAGTTAATCATCCTTTTCTATCAGACCCAAATACATGCAGTGACTTGCATGATACATACCATTAACATGTTTGCATATTATACTCTTCATACGGGGACATCACATAATTGGCCTAAGCTTGATGGAGAATTCCCTTGATCATACACCAATAACTATGGTTATTAGCAACACACTCCCACATAGCATAGATGCCTCCTCTTCCAGGTTAGGAGTAGGTTCCAAACATATGTGATCATCACACATTTGTCTAGCACCCAAAGCATCCATCATGTTAGCAGGATATCACACCAGTTTCCTTCTTCTGGAACACAAAACTAAGCTTGGTTCTGAAACATTACTGCTTTCAAGATTACTATCTTTTCTTCAATCAGCTCCAACTGAAGTGCTATAACATTATGAAAGATACTTTGCACAAATACAATCGTCAGTAGCATCTCAAAGAGTATTCAATTTCATAGCTTCAGAGATCCTAAAAAAAAGCCACAATCTTTTAGGTCTTTGACTCAACATTTACCATAAATTGTTGATGTGTAGTGTGGTGTCAAGCCATTAGGATTGACATATCAACTCAGCTTCTTTCTTGATGAAACTTCCTTCAGTTCATGATTTAGACAATCAGAAACATGTATCTTCACAAGAGAAATTATCTTCAGCTATACCTAAACTACATTGGACACCATAACCAGGAAGAATATCCTAATTAGGTCACCATAAATAAGCTTAAGAGATAACTTATCAAGATCTTCACTCCCGCATGAAAGATTTGATAATTATACTCTTTTGCTTTGGCTCCAACCTCTTCTTTCACCAGGAATCTCTCATTAAGAAACACAACATTCTGAACTAAGTGTTCTCCAGTTCTGTAATCACATGATAGAACATCAAACTTGACATTATGAACTGAAGCTTTACAACAGCCTTTGTATGAAGTACTGGGGAACCACTATCAAACACAACAACAATCAGACATAACAAATCATAAATAATAGAGCAATTCCTTGGAGATAAATAAACTCCTCCACAGTAAGATCCTCCAAAAGATATTGAAACACGATGTCAAGACATCTTATCTGACATCAGCAAACCTATGTGAATAAAACACCATTATACCATATGATGAATAGTCCATCCTCCACTTCTAGGGACCATTCAAACGCCAATATGAACCTCTTAAGTTCCAACAGCTTTTCATTATATCATCCTTCTTCCTTTACCATAAACTAGAAAGTATCCCCCTTAGATCTCATCCAGAAATAGACCAGGATGCCTGCTCTGATACCAATTGAAATTCTGGTATGACAGACTCAGATGTCGAATATGATGTTGAGACATCTTATCTGTTACTTATAAACATGGTAAGGTATACATATCAGTACTTAAATAATTCTGATATATCAAAGTCAAACATACTTCAGGATGTTATGACATCTGATAGGACATTCAGTTCAGGTACTGCATAAAACAGAAAACAGAAAAGATATAAAGAACACAATAGAATTGTTAACCCAGTTCGATCAAATCAATCTACTCTGGGGGCTACCAAGCCAGGAAGGAAATCCACTATGTAGTATCAATTCAAAGACTTCTCAGCAAACACCTACAGTTTACAGTCTTCTCACTTAATCACTACCAATGCAACTTCTACTTAGGAACTCCTAAATATGAGAAACTCATCCTCACTTCCAATCACCTCAGTGATGTCGCACAGTTCTCAACTCTCAGTTGCTGATATTGACGACTTCATACCTATACAACAATTCACAAATAGAATCCATGCTTCCATGACAACAACTTAACCTTGCTTAGCAGCTTCAATTAAGTACAATACTTCTCTTGCTTACAAGCTTCGAGAATCACAGGTGAAACAGCCACAATATGGTTCCTTGTTATGCACGGCTGCCACAAGAACACAACCCTAATAATGTTTACATTTTCGGTTGATTGGGTTAATGATAAACTAGGTTACAGGGTTTCTTTTATAACCTATTCCCAACTAGATTTTGGGCCTAAGCAATCACAACAATAGCTGCTACAAATATGCAGAAAAAATCTGCTACAAATATACCAAAAGATCTTCAAATCTAAAAACTCCTAAAATATCTCTAAATATAGAAACTCTATATTTTTCAATATTTGTCTTCAATTTAAATTGAGTCTTTAAGATCTTCTAAATTAGCACCCTTTAAATCAGCGCCACATATGATTGCATAATATCTCCAGAATATTCTGCATCTTTAAAAAGTAATTCCACCTGTGATATCAAAATATTTTGTAGAATATTCTGCATAATTCAGATCTGATAAATCCCACTGTCATCACCTTGAATTAGGGTTAGTTAGTTTGTTACCTCCTTGATTCAAGGTGAGTTAGTTATTCTGTTATACTGAATTCAGATAACTAATCTCCCTAAAGATGCGCCTTGTATTGCTTATCTCTTTCCAATTAATTCCAGATAAATTCCCATGAATTTACTCAGTTCTGTTGCGCATCATTTAAGTCTGGTAGCAGGTTTACGATGTCCCAACATCTGGTGTGACATCCTGATGTCTTGACTTAAGTATTACTCTGTTTGACAATGTCACAACATCTGGTGTGACATCCTGATATCTTGACTTAAGTTCATTAACTGTTACTCTGTTTGACAATGTCACAACATCTGGTGTGACATCCTGAACTAAATTCAACACTTCTTGTTTGATATCTATCTGTAACACATGACAGTAATGTTGTCATGACAGTTGCAGATGTTTCAACATTTTCTTTGACATCTGTCTGTAACATATGACAGTAATTCTGTCATGACATTTGCAGATGTTTCAACATCTTCTTTGACATCTGTCTGTAACATATGACAGTAATTCTGTCATGATATTTGCAGATGTTTCAACATCTTCTTTGACATCTGTCTGTAACATATGACAGTAATTCTGTCATGACATTTGCAGATGTTTCAGCAACTTCTTCAGTATCTGCCAATTATTATAACCACATTTATCTGTGCCACCATGTCAGGACATCATGTTTGACATGTTCTGCCAGAATCTATACCATGTTAATTTAACATATGGAACTTCTTATTCAACATTTTCCAGCCATATTTGTTTTACCAAACATAATGCCAATCATAAAATAATAGGATTAACAGTTAGTGTTATGGATTGTGTAGTTCTGTTTATGGTGTTGAGCTTTGACAGTGTTTTTGGTTTAGTTGAAGAAGAGGAATTTATTGATTTCTTTTTTTGTTCTATTTTGGTTTAAGGATAATGATGATTTGGGTATTTTTCTGGTTTTGATTCAGAGTTCATCTTTCCGATCTTGTTTTTGGGTTTGTAAAAAAGAATGAAGGAGATTGCTGAGTTTTATTAGATACCTTTTTTTTGCTTGCGAATCCCCCCCCCCCTTTCTTGTGAATCTAATGAACGGTTTTATAGGTGAATCAATGGAGGGTGAATTGGTAAAAGTGGAAAAGAAAAAGTGAGCTGTATTGTGAATGATAAAACAAATGTTTGTTGTGAGTGCGTTGGTAGTGGGCAGTGTGAGAAATTGGTGTAGATGTGATGTAGTGAAAAGAAGATTGGTATTGTGAGGTTGACAGATTGTGAGTTAGTGGGATTATAAAAAAGATTCTATTTTTGTGTTTTGTTAGTAAAAGTGAATAAAAAAACTTATATAATAGTAAATGCAATAACAAGAAATTATGTAATAATAATAAAAAGGTAAATAAATCACAATAATGATAATAATTAAAAGTAATAATAGTAATAATATTAATAAAAAATGAATGATAATAAAAATAATAAAAAAAACTATATATTTTTGTAGTACTTTTTATGGAAAATAAACTATGTAAAATAATCTACCGTAAATAAAAATTAAACACACAATGGATAACCGGTGTTGAAATTGAGAGACGAGTAATAATAGAAAAAGATGATTAAGTTTCTATAAAAAAGTTTACCAATAATAAAAATAATAATAATAAATAAATAATGGAATAGAAATATAATAATAATAAAAGTAAGAACAATAATAAAAGTAATATCTAAAACTATAATAATAAAATTGGGAAAAAAATAATATTTTTGTGATTTTTGGGTAAAGGGGTTCTATTTAAAGCTGGAAAATGAATTCATAACAATAGACTCTTTTTTATATATATATTTTTTGATTAAAACTGAACAATAAATAAAAAGGCTTGAAAATAAAAGGGAATTCGAATTTTAGTTTGCAAAGAAATAAATTCATTTTTTTTGGATTTTTCGGATATTTGCCAGAAAAATAAGATGGTACGATATTTTTGGATTTTTGAAATAACGGTTTAGACAGTAAAATAAAATGACGCGGGTAGGACAAATTTGGGGTATGACAGATGCCCCTATCGAATTGGCTTAGACCGAGTAAAATGAACTGGCTCGCGTTCTATCTTTCAAGGTATAAGATGATTAGATATGAACAGACTCCAAATTTGTCCGACAACGAAAGAAATTGTGGAAAAAAGCAGATGATTAAAATTGGAAATAATGGGTGACACAGCAAGAAACAATTGACAAAATAAATCGCTTATCACCAGAGGATGATAAGACAAATGACTGAAAATAAAATCACTTATCACCAAAGGATGATAAGGCGACTGACTGAAAATAAAATCACTTATCAACAGAGGGTGATAAGGCAACTGACTGAAAATAAACTCACTTATCAACAGAGGATGATAAGGCGAATAACTGGAAATAAACTCACTTATCAACAGAGGATGATAAGGCGAATAACTGAAAATAAACTCACTTATCAACAGAGGATGATAAGGCAACTGACTGAAAATAAAATCACTTATCAACAGAGGATGATAAGGCGAATAACTGAAAATAAAATCACTTATCAACAGAGGATGATAAGGCGAATAACTAAAAATAAACTCACTTATCAACAGAGGATGATAAGGCGAATAACTGAAAATAAAATCACTTATCAACAGAGGATGATAAGGCGAATAACTGAAAATAAACTCACTTATCAATAGAGGATGATAAGGCAACTGACTGAAAATAAAATCACTTATCAACAGAGGATGATAAGGCGACATGATTGAAGTAAAATCACTTATCACCAGAGGATGATAAGGTGAACGAAATTAAAATACGGCCATTGAATCCGCCGAGGAGATGCCTGGAATCTTCGATTGATATGATCCTGACTTCCGCTGGGGAAAGGACTGGAAACTTGGGCTGATCCTGGATCCTGAATTATGAAACTATGCTTAATTTTTTGAAATGATATTCCATAACGATGGAGATACGATGCAAATGTTTATGCACTGAGATGTAAGTTACAACTGCTGGGAAAAATAAAAAGTCTAATTTATTTAGGTATGCACATGCTGTAAACGATTGATGTAAATGAATGCTTATGACATTGATGATGCATAATAATGCATATGAGCGATTGAAAGGTGCCAGCTTGGTGGACTTTTGGTCTGGTAGTTGCCAATAACAATTGGACTTTGGGTGGGTGGAGGGATTGATTCCCCGACACTCGATCTTCGACGATGTATGGTCAGAAGATGGGTCTGAAAGCTCCAAGTCTGGTTATTTGCTGATGAGCGAAGCGACTTAATTGACACATGAGAACTTATTTGCTTTGAATGATTGCCAACATCCAGCAAAAATCTTCTTGTTTAGCTAGGGAGAAGAGATAGGAAGATTTTCTTCTTGTTTGCTTGCCCCTGTCTGTAGGGTATTTGAAATAAATCTGGTGGGGAATCTTTGACAATGACCATAGCGTTATTTTCCCCAGTGTCTGGATTTGATAGGCGTCTGCCCCTGATTGAGTCCTTGAAGGTGATCTTGCCCCTGATTGGGCTGTTAAAGATGTTTTGTCCCTGATTGGACCGTTGAAGTAGTCTTGATTCATGTTGGCACCAATGAAGTTCAAATTTCTCTTTTGATTGCCTCTTGTTGGGATTGTACTGATGTGAAGCACTGAATTGCAATTAAATTATTCATACACAAATGGTAGTGTTAATGTAAAGTTCATGTAAGTTTTGAAAGAAAAAAAATCAATTTATTTGAATGTTGTGAAAGTGTGACGAACGGACCGTTAGTCCAAACGTGGTGCTGATTTAGAAAGTGCATGAAAGATGCAGCAAGAATAATGTGCAATCGAGATTGAAGATTAGCAAATATATGGGAGTCAATTTACGCAACCTTGTTGGTAGCATGCTTTCAGAATAAACCAAGCCTCAATTAGGTCTTTTGAGGGTTGTAACGTGGTCTGGTTAATGGTTTTGAGAAACAAAGGATATAAGGCTCAAAGTTAGATTTGTACCCATCCCTTCTTCGTGATGTTCTTCAGTCCTACGTTTAGTTAACTCTATGCATTCGTATTCGTTTTGACTTTGCAAGAGTGAAGATGAAGCTTCAAAGTTTGTTTGAAGTGGCAGTTATCTTATTTTTCTTTGATGTTGGCGCCCCTTTGATTTTGATTTGGTGGTCACCTGATCTTTGCTTTGTTTTTGTTGAGGATTTGGGCTCCTCTTTTGATTTTTTTTTTTTTTTTGTCGACTAAGTCTCCATTTGGGTGCTCAACTTAGCGGTTTTTTTCTTTTCTATTTCTTTTTGTATTTTGTTGAATGTTATGACTGCCAAGTCATTTGTTGATGGTCCTTTGACGGGATGTCTCATCTTGCAATTTGAAGGTGTAGTCAGGTTAACTGAACAACTACCCTACCCCGGGTTAAATGTAAGGGTTGTATCCGAAAGAAACTCCTACTTCTAGGCTCGAAGCAGTTGACTAGGGATTAACTCCTTATATCTCTAGTGTTTGGGAATTTGAAAGAATGCATGTACATCATTGACGAGGTTTTATCCGAAAGCATACCGAAACAGTTATGGGTATTTCGTTTTCATCATCCTCCCTCAAATATTTGCTAAAGTGAAGTGAGGGAAATTATTTTTTGTGATTTTTGCGATAAATGATAAATAATGAGCGAATGCGAATAGATTGATTCAAAACATGCATAAACATAACATTAACATAACCAAGTACAGATAACAATGTTTAGAGAAAATAGTACTTAGACAAACATTACAAAATAACAGAAATGCGGAAATCATAAATGGCACTAGCTGCCTTGATTTGAGGAATGAACTTCTCTTGATTGAATGCTTCAAAGTTGGAGACTACTCAGCTTGGTCTTCAACAACCCCTTCAAATGTCTTCACTTGTTGGCACCGTGCGGCGGCAATGGATTGTTCTGGACATTTGCATTTCTCGGAGTGAGGGTGAGATCCTTAGAGTTGATCATATCTTGAACCATGTGTTTCAAGGAATGGCAGTTCTCAATTGGGTGACCTGGAGCGCCTTTGTGATACTCACAACGAGCATTGGCATCATAATTTCGGGTATTACCAGTCTGAGGTGGCATATCTTTCAAAGTAAGAGATCCTTTTGCCATCAGCTGATTAAAGATTTCAGAATATGTCATAGGCAGGGGATCAAGGTGTCTATCATATCCTCTTTGTTGATATGGTGGGCGTTGTTGAGGAGCGCGTTGTTGTTGTTGACCAGGCCGTTGTGGGTAGGCCGGTTGCTGGTACAGATTGGGCGCATACTGCGCAGCAGCGACCATAGAATACGGACGTGGTTGATAAGCCATTTGAGGCGGAAATGGAGCTTGAATGGCCTGCTGATAAGGCATTGGAGGAATTGGATGATATGGCACAGGAGCATATTGTGCAGCAGCAACATAAGGATATTAATAGTAGGGAATTGGAGCAGGTGCACTCTGTTGCGGATTCCCACTTGCAGCAGAAATGGCATTGGTTTCACCATTTTTGTATCCATTGAAAGGCTTCTTGACATTGGCTTGGTTGCTAGAACCTCCTTGGATCTTTCCACTTTTCAGATCCTCTTCAATTCTTTCTCCGACCATCACCATGTCTGAAAATCCAAAAGATACGCTGCTGATCAGCTTCTCGTAGTATTGCCCCTGTAAGGTACCCATGAAGATGTCGATCAATTCACGGTCAACCAGAGGTGGATGAACTCTAGCAGCTAACTCCCTCCAGCGTTGGGTGTACTCTATAAAGGATTCGCTATCCTTTTGAGTCATACTCTGAAGTTGAGTACGGTTAGGAGCAAGGTCAGTGTTGTACTTGTATTACTTTTTGAATGCATCTGATAGATCAAGCCAAGTACGAACATTGTTGCGTTCGAGCTGCATGTACCATTCCAGAGATGCTCCAGACAGGCTGCCTTGGAAGCAATGGATCATAAGCTTATCATCTTTGGCATGAGCGGCCATTTTTCTGCAATACATCCTCAAGTGGAGTTCAGGACAACTGAGGCCTTTATATTTTTCGAATTCAGGCAGTTTGAACTTAGCAGGGATCACAACATATAGCTTCAGATTCTTGAACAGCATGGGATTGGTGATTGGAACAGCAGTATGCATCTCATACTCAACTTGATGATCCTCTTCAGCATGAGGAAACTGGACTTGATTTGGAATAGGTTGAGCTTGAGGAATAGCACCAATAGTAACACCATATGTAGGTATTGGTTGGGAAGTGACCTCTTCAACGGCAGGAATGAAGCCTGGAGGCAAACCATAGACCAAAGGATTTGGAACTGGAACTGAAGGCATTGCTCGCGAGGCAGATCCTTGCACTAGAGCATTGTTCATTGCGGCAGCAGCTTCACGACGTTCTTCCATCCTGGCCAAGGTTTGTATGGTCTCATAAATCTGGTCAATCTTGTTCTTGACCGAGTCAATCTCTTCCCTCATAGCAGCTTGTTCTTCTTGAATCACGTCCATCAGTCTTCTAGTGTTGGCTCTAGTTAGATACGGTCGTCTAGCACGATACGGGCGTCGGGAAACCAGCTTGATTTACTGAAGACGAAGGAACATGCAATGAGTTTTCAGCTTTGGAATGAAATGCAAGTTGAACAATTATGCAAATGAAATGAATATGCATATGGATGCAATGCAAGATCCAGGATCACGAGTATAATCTGCTCTGAGGTGAACCATAGTTACGAGTAAATAACCGGTATCTCTTGATAAAAGTAACCTTAGCAGGTAGAATCTTATAGGATTGTTCTAAGCTCTTTACCCGTAAAACCACTCACAGGATAGTTTCTACAGTTATGGATAAGATACTCAAGGTCACGGACGCTAATCGTAATAACATCCTGCCACAGGCTAGCTGTATTATGATGATAGTCACAATAAGGTCTACCTTGAGTGGAGTTCTCGTGTTAGGCATACAAGGAGCGGGTCCTCAGAGACTAACACTACACAACTACCAACATTGGAACCGGTTCTAAAAGTTCCCCGAGTCACAGCCCTTTCACGAATCAAGTCATGCAACAGGCTAACTGTGTTATGACGAGATCTACGAATAGGTCTACTCTCTAGGGGGAGCTTTCATGCTAGGCTTGCAAGGAGCGAGTCCTTGGAGACTAACATTAATAACTTCCAATTCTAAACTGGGTATTCCCTCTTCTTTTTCGAAAACTCATGTGTCAACCCATGATCCAACAACATGTATGATAATGATCATAATAAAGAGAGCGAATAAGCATAAATAAAAAGCATGAAGAAAACAGGTAAGCAAAGTAAACATTGATCGCAAAGTAAACTAAGTTAGGCTTGACCCTCTGACTTTCCCCAGCAGAGTCGCCAGCTGTCGCACCTCGAAAAATACGACCTCGCGATAAGAAAATACCGCGGATGAAAATTAAAACAACAGAGTCGCCACCGAACTTATTTTATTCCAATTAAGGAAAGGGAAAATATCGAGAAACCCTTTTTAGAAAAATGGATAGAACAAGGTCTTTGAAACCAGATTCTAGGTTCGGGAGTCGATTCCGTAAGGGGAAGGTATTAGCACCCCTTACGTCCGTTGTACTCAACGGGAACCTCTTAGTTTAACTTGCGATCTAATGTTGACTTATGCTTTCTGTTTTCTTCGAATAATAAGAATAAAAATAAAAATAAATGTGAACGATTCTAATATAAGGTTAAAGAGAAATGGGTGGTTTTATTCCTAGGGTGCTCGGCAAGGAGTAAGATCCGTGTGCCTACGTATTCCCTTGTGCAATGGGAAAGTCAGAGCTTCGTAGTTCGTGGTACTAAGGTTGATCGGTTTGTTTTGATGAACAGTTATTTAAACCGCATTCTAACTGCTAAGCGTCGGCTTGTCTGCTCACGATAGGAGGCGGAAGCGCTAGCTTGTTTGCGAGATAGAAAGGATTAAATAATGTTCGTTTTTAAAAGATGTTTGATTCGATTGGTGTTTTTAAGAATGAAAGGGTAAATAAACTGCGTCCTGAGGGGCGGGCCTCAGGAGAGTTTATTCAAGAATTCGAGGAATGCGAGACTCCAGAATTCAATTCTTTCATTATTTGATACGTGTATTAAATATTTTAAATTACGGAAAGTCGAATGAACCGCATCCCGCGGGGCGAGCCTCAGGAATGTTCATTCAAGAATTCGAGGAATGCGGGACTCCAGAATTCAGTTTATCCGTTACTTTGATTATAAAAATGTTTGAAATTCGAATTTGGAAAAAAAGATGGCGAGGCATGATGCACCCGGCTTACGTTAATTCGCAATTCGATTAAAGTAACAAATTGGAAGAATCATAAATAAGTGAATAATAAAAAAAAATTAAATTATAATAAGGTTGTAAAAATACGAATAATTGAATTAAATAGACAAAAAATTTAATAATATGTTTAATAATCAAGATGATATGATAAAAATAATAAAAAAAACTAAATTAAATTCGTTTTGTTGGAATTAAATAATATAATAAATTAAATACAAAGGCCTCATATTAATTAAATTCTCCAATTAAAAATATTGGAGATAATTTAATTTGTGTTATATCATTGGCCCAAAATTTCAAAATAAATTGAAAAGAAAAAATCGATAAATAGACAACTATATTTCAAAGGATTTATAAGTAAGAAAAGGAATTAAAAATCTTAACAAAGACCAAAATTACCTTTAAAAAAATCTAAAAGAAATAGAAGCTTATTACAAAAATAAAATTTAAATTTAAAGAAAATAGGGGTGCACCAGCTATGACATGGAGTGCAGGCTAAAAAAAAGAAGTCAAGGGTCATGCCGATTTGAAACATGCCCTGTATATTTTAAAGAAACTAAATCATAAAGACTAAAATACTTAAATAAATAAATAACATCAATAAATCTCTTTTCCTCTCTTTTTAAAACATTATCAGCATAAGAAATCACTGACTCAAAAATCACGTTTCAAAATGAAAACACTCAACCTCACCGTTTCAAAAAATCGCTTTCGCACGGTTGTGGATGGTTCGCGTTCACAGTGGTGTGTCTGGTTTTGCGTTGGCGCGAATTGTCTCACGACGTGTTGCGTTCAGATCTGGGTTTTTGGGTCGGCGGTGCGAAAGAGTTCCATTGTGAGGGTTTAAGAGTCGCGGCCTTGAAGGGGGTTCCACGGGTTTTGCTCTCCTCGTTTCGTCTTCGGACCCGTTCGCCCTCGGCGTTTCTCAATTTGCTCGCTCACCCTTTCTTCGACTCAACTCTGTGATTCTCGATGCAAACACGGTTATTCAAGAGGTTGGCTCACGAATGGGTATGGTTTATGAAGATGAAGGAGGGCGGTGGTTTTCAGTTTGTGGTGGCGTGAGGTGGATGGTTTTTCGGTTCAGTATTTGGGTGATTCACAGTTTTCACTCTCTTCTTCTCTTTGTTTGTGTTGTTGTTAATTTGATAAAAAAAAGAACGGATTTGTTGATGGTTTGTGAAGGTAAAAAAAAAGTTGAAGCGATTTTCGGTTCTGTAATGATTTTTGTTTTCTGGTTTTTTGAAAATAAATATGTGGTTAGTGTTATGGATTGTGTAGGTCTGTTTATGGTGTTGAGCTTTGACAGTGTTTTTGGGTTAGTTGAAGAAGAGGAATTTATTGATTTCTTTTTTTTGTTCTATTTTGGTTTAAGGATAATGATGATTTGGGTATTTTTCTGGGTTTGATTCAGAGTTCACCTTTCCGATCTTGTTTTTGGGTTTGTAAAAAAGAATGAAGGAGATTGCTGAGTTTTATGAGATACCTTTTTTTTGCTTGCGAATCCCCCCCCCCCCCTTTCTTGTGAATCTAATGAACGGTTTTATAGGTGAATCTATGGAGGGTGAATTGGTAAAAGTGGAAAAGAAAAAGTGAGTTGTATTGTGAATGATAAAACAAATGTTTGTTGTGAGTGCGTTGGTAGTGGGCAGTGTGAGAAATTGGTGTAGCTGTGATGTAGTGAAAAGAAGATTGGTATTGTGAGGTTGACAGATTGTGAGTTAGTGGGATTATAAAAAAGATTCTATTTTTTTGTTTTGTTAGTAAAAGTGAATAAAAAAACTTATATAATAGTAAATGCAATAACAAGAAATTATGTAATAATAATAAAAAGGTAAATAAATCACAATAATGATAATAATTAAAAATAATAATAGTAATAATAATAATAATAAATGAATGATAATAAAAATAATAAAAAAAACTATATATTTTTGTAGTACTTTTTATGTAAAATAAACTATGTAAAATAATCTACCGTAAATAAAAATTAAACACACAATGGATAACCGGTGTTGAAATTGAGAGACGAGTAATAATAGAAACAGATGATTAAGTTTCTATAAAAATGTTTACCAATAATAAAAATAATAATAATAAATAAATAATGGAATAGAAATATAATAATAATAAAAGTAATAACAATAATAAAAGTAATATCTAAAACTATAATAATAAAATTGGGAAAAAAATAATATTTTTGTGATTTTTGGGTAAATGGGTTCTATTTAAAGCTGGAAAATGAATTCATAACAATAGACTCTTTTTTTATATATATATTTTTTGATTAAAACTGAACAATAAATAAAAAGGCTTGAAAATAAAAGGGAATTCGAATTTTAGTTTGCAAAGAAATAAATGCATTTTTTTTTTTGATTTTTTCGGATATTTGCCAGAAAAATAAGATGGTACGATATTTTTGGATTTTTGAAATAACGGTTTAGACAGTAAAATAAAATGATGCGGGTAGGACAAATTTGGGGTATGACACGTATCACAAGTCAAGGGGTCATGAGAGATCAAATTAATTTTGTGGGTGACTATAGTGAAGACTACAACCTGGATGATTGGATCTTTCCTACCATGGGTGATGGGCTCAACAATTGGAAAACCGAAGACGTTATTCCTATCTCATTTAGTCAGGAGTAAATACTATTACTGTGTTTTTATTTTAAGTTTTTAATTTTGAACAATTAAACTTTTAGGCCTTGTGTCTTACCTGGGGCACAATGGTATGCTTGTTTCGGGATGTCATTTCATTTGCATACTTCATTCAATAAAAATCAATGGACGTTTCATTTTCGTAAATATTGTGCTCCTTCTCTTTCTTTTACTTTTTATTTTTTATTTTTGTTTTATCAGCTATGTGTTCTTACACACACCCACGTCACTAAAATGCAGATCCTCATCCACTCTGGATCCTGTTGATAACAGTTCTACTATTGCCAATTATAATTTCGAGAATCCGATCTATCAAGCTGAAGATGGAAAGGAGGAAGATTGTGAAGTACCTGTAGAGCTTGCTAGGTTGTTACAACAAGAAGAGAAAGCTATACAGCCACATGAAGAGCCAATCGAAGTTGTGAATCTGGGAACTGAAGAAAACAGGAAAGAGGTCAAGATAGGGGATGAGCTAGAAGATGATGTTAAAAGCAGACTAATTCAGATGTTACGGGACTATGTGGAAATCTTTGCTTGGTCTTATGAAGATATGCCAGGGTTGGATACTGGCATTGTGGTTCACCGTTTACCGGTAAAAGAAGATTGTCGTCCAAAGAAACAAAAGGTTCGTCGCATACGTCCTGAAATGTCAAAAAAGATTAAAGCAGAGGTGATGAAACGATTTGATGCAGGATTTTTAGCTGTGACTTCTTATCCTCAGTGGGTTGCAAATGTGGTACCGATACCTAAGAAGGATGGTAAGGTACGCATGTGTGTAGATTACAGGGATTTGAACAAGGCCAGTCCTAAATATGACTTTCCACTTCCACATATTGATGTTTTGGTAGACAATACTGCTCAGCATAAGGTATTCTCTTTCATGGATGGTTTCTCTGGTTACAATCAGATCAAGATGGCACCTGAAGATATGGAGAAGACTACATTTGTTACACAGTGGGGCACCTTTTGTTATAAAGTGATGCCATTTGGTTTGAAGAACGCCGGGGCAACATATCAGCGTGCTATGGTGGCTTTGTTTCACGATATGATTCATCATGAGATAGAGGTATATATGGATGATATGATAGCCATGTCCCAGAATGAAGAACAACACCTTGATCACCTACATAAGCTGTTTGAGAGGTTGAAGAAATACAAGCTCAGATTGAACCCAAATAAGTGTACTTTTGGAGTTAGATCTGGTAAACTCTTGGGTTTCATTGTTAGTGGAAAAGGTATTGAAGTGGATCCGGCAAAAATAAAAGCTATACAAGAGATGTCTGCTCCCCGTACTGAGAAGGAAGTTAGAGGTTTCTTGGGACGACTGAATTACATTGCAAGATTTATTTCCCAGTTAACTGCTACCTGTGAGCCAATCTTCAATTTGTTGAAGAAAGATCAGGTGATGGAATGGAATGATGAGTGCCAGATAGCCTTTGATGAAATCAAGAGATATCTTCTAGAACCTCCCATCTTGATGCCACCAGTTGATGGAAGACCCTTGATTATGTACTTAACAGTGTTAGACAGCTCAATGGTGTGTGTGTTGGGGCAACATGACGAGTCTGGTCGAAAAGAGCAGGCAATATACTACCTTAGCAAAAAGTTTACCGACTGTGAAACAAGATACTCACTGCTCAAGAAAACTTGTTGCACTTTGGCATGGGCTGCTCGCCGACTAAGACAGTATATGTTGACTCATACTACCTTGTTGATTTCAAAGATGGATCCGATCAAGTACATATTCGAGAAACCTGCTCTCTCCGGACGAATAGCGAGATGGCAAATGATCTTAACAGAATATGATATACAGTACATTACTCAGAAGGCCATTAAAGGAAGTGTTGTAGCTGATCATTTGGCTCATCAGGTAGTGGATGATTATCAGTCAATGAGTTTTGAGTTCCCTGATGAAGACATTATGATTATTACCAAAGAACCTGGACAATATGACGGACCTGAACAAAGATCCCGATGGACTATGGTTTTTGATGGAGCTTCTAATGCGCTTGGCAATGGTGTTGGTGTTCTGATCATTTCCCCTGAAGGTTTTCATACCCCAATTACTGCAAGACTTTGTTTCTATTGTACCAATAACATGGCTGAATATGAGGCATGTATCATGGGTATCAAAGCTGCCATTGAGATGAAGATTCAGTACCTGGACGTATATGGGGATTCAGCCCTGGTAGTTAGTCAGATTAAAGGAGATTGGGGTACCAAACATGAAAATCTCATTCCTTACAGAAAGCATGTGTTGTCTTTGATCCCATATTTTGAAGAGATTACATTTGGACATATTCCACGAGGAGAGAATCATTTGGCAGATGCATTAGCCACCATGGCATCTATGTTTGAGATTAGCTGGGATGATGAAGCTCCCAAGATTACTATTGACAAATTTGAGAAGCCTGCATACTACAATGAGATTGACGCTGAAGGAGGAGAGGAAAAGCCTTGGTTCTATGAAGTGAAAAGATACCTTGAAGCTCAGGAGTTTCCTGAAGGGGCATCTGTCAAAGATAAGAAGTTTCTAAGGAGGTTTCCTGCTAAGTTATTTTTGAGTAATGGAATTTTGTACAAGCGCAATCATGATTCAACTTTGCTTCGTTGTGTGGATAAGAAGGAAGCAACAGAGATTATGGAAGACATGCATGATGGGATTTCTGGAACTCATTTTAGTGGTCATACCATGGCAAAGAAGATATTGAGAGCAGGTTACTATTGGTCTACCATGGAAGCTGACTGCTATCAACATTCCAAAACATGTCACAAGTGTCAGATTTATGCTGATAAAGTGCATATACCTCCGGCTCCATTGAATGTGTTGACTGCTCCTTGGCCTTTTGCCATGTGGGGCATTGATATGATTGGTGAGATCAAGCCTACTACTTCTAATGGGCATCGTTTCATCCTGGTTGTTATTGATTACTTTACAAAGTGGGTAGAGGAAGCCTCATTTGCATCTGTTACTAAGAATGTTGTGGCTCGATTCATTAAGAATAATCTCATATGTAGATATGGCATCCCCGAAAGGATTATCACAGACAATGGCTCTAATTTGAACAATACCATGATTACTGATCTCTGCACGTAGTTCAAGATTAAGCATCACAACTCTTCTCCATATTGTCCGAAAATGTATGGGGCAGTAGAAGCTGCTAATAAGAACATTAAGAAGATTCTACAGAAGATGACTGTTACTTACAAAGATTGGCATGAGATGTTACCATTTGCTCTTCATGGTTATCGTACTACAATACGTACTTCAACAGGGGCAACCCCATTCTCCTTAGTCTATGGTATGGAAGCAGTTCTGCCCATTGAAGTTCAGATCCCCTCCTTAAGAATCATGAAGGACGCAGGCTTGGATGAAGATGAGTGGATTCAGACTCGACTTGACCAGATAAATTTGATTGACGAGAAAAAGTTGGCAGCTGTTTGTCATGGTCAGATGTACCAGAAACAGATGATCAAAGCTTTTAATAAGAAGGTTAAGTAAAAGGTATATCAGACTGGTGACTTGGTAATCAAGCGTATCATATTACCACAGGGTGATCCTAGGGGCAAGTGGACTCCTACATACGAAGGACCATTTGTAGTCAAAAGAGTATTTTCAAGAGGTGCCATGATGCTTACTACTATGGATGGTGAAGACTTCCCACAGCCCGTAAACGCAGACATAGTTAAAAGATACTACGCATAAAAAGAGACCCTCTAGGTTGACTGGCCTAGGCAAAAATAAGGGCATCCCGGCGAACCAAAAGGGTTCGGGCAAAAATTAGGGATATATATATATATATATATATATATATATATATATATATATATATATATATATATATATATAATGTACACCCAGCAAGTCGAAAACCTGAAAGGGCGGCTTGGGCAAAAAAGGGTATCCCGGTGGATTGAAAACCTGAAAGGGAAATCCAGGAAAAAGTTAGGGATTAAAGCGTATGACTGTGTCTCGTTTGGATCACTCATGTAACCCCAACCAGTTGTGCTACCTAAATCAAGTGCAAACAGACTAAGTTCAATCCAATTGTTTCCATCTCAACAGCCGAGGATGAGATACTTGAAGATAATGGCAATAGTGGAATTGAAACTCAATAGGATTATTTCTCACATAGCTGTTTTTCTTTGTTTTTGTAAAACTTTTACGACGAATTCCTCTTACTAGGACTTCTGTCTCCTTGTACAAACTTGCGTGTATATAGGTTACTTTCAAAAATAAATAAAATCTCGTCTTTGAATCCAGATTTACTTTTACCCTGTTTACCTAAACGAAAACGTCCATTGGTTGTGTTTGAATGTATGTATGCTTTTGAATATGATTGATGTTTACCAGAAATGCATAAAATGCAGTAATAGTATTTACTAAGGACGAACGAGGGTAGGAGTTCAACGAAGCTTCGCCGGTTCGTCTCCACAGAATAATCACAAATCCCCAGCAGAATAAATCTATCTTTATAGATGCTTCAAGTAACATCTCCCCTTGGATTTATGTCCATCTCTTTTATCCTCAGTCGGGATACTCAGGAATTTATTCCTTCAATAATAAGCACGACGAACGAAGACGGGAGGTTATAAGTACTATACTATCAAACAAGACGGGAACGAGGTCCTCATATTCCTCAACAACGAACCGGGATTTATTTTCCCTAACCAGCAGTTGTTACACAGAGATACCCAGACACTTCAGGCTACATGATTCATACATACATCATTTACATCATATCACAACATACACATCCATAGATGCATAATACATTTACTTAAGTACATCATTCCATACATGCATACATATTGCATAAACTAACCTTTTCTTTTCAGGATATTTACAGGTAGATAAAACACTATCAACAACTCAAAACAGTTTAGAGACGATCTATACGAAGGTCTAGTGCTGATACTTAATTCAGAGATGATCGCTACGAAGATTCATTTCTGATAATCAATACTCAATTTGTCCTTGGAGGGGTACGTAAATGATCTATACGAAGATCTGGTGCTTAATCCAGGATATTTCCAAGGGATATAATCGTCACGAAGATTTAATCCTGATATTCTTTCTATCCTTGGGATGGTAGGTAAATGGTCTATACGAAGATCTATTACCTAATCCAGGATATTTCCAGAAGAGATAATCGCTACGAAGATTTATTTCTACTGGTCTATTTAACAGTTTATCTTTGGATGGTACATAATGATCGATACGAAGATTTGGTACTTAGCCCAAGATATTACCAAAGGCAAATCAGAAAAGATCGCCACGAAGATTTGATTCTGATGCTTAAATTAAAGTATGTTCCTAAAGATGGTTCAGAGCCGATCTATACGAAGATCTAAATACTGACACCTAATGAAGGATATTCTTTTCTCCCAGAGATAATGCAGAGATGATCTATACGAAGATCTAGTGCTGGCATTCAACTCAAACCAAGTTACAAAAATGATTCAGAGACGGCCTATACGAAGACCTAGTACTGATATCCAGTGACAACATTTTGATACTATCACTTCCTGATATTATGGATGGCATCTATAAGCCCATCTCCAGTTCCTCCAAGTGGCATCTTCAAGCCCACTCAAGCATATACAACCAATCAGCAATATTACTTACGCACCGGCGAGTGCAAATTTTTGGGCTTTTGTGTTCAATCCCCTTCAACCTTCTAGGTCACGAATGGTACATATGCCAATCTAACCCCTCAGGTTTTAGAAAATTGAACAGGGGCAGCTGTTGCACCCGAAAATTTGCCCTCCCCTAGTACAGACAATATGTTCCAAGGTGTCCCAAGAATTTCACAAGGTTCATAAGGTATCTCAAAAGGTTCACAAGGTTCACAAGGTATCTCAAGAGGTTCACAAGGTTCACAATTAGTCAGAAAGTTTGAATATCCCCCCAGACAATGCATCCTCCTAAGCAATGCATCCTAAACTAGGGTTTTGGATTTCATCAGGCTAAATGGACTTTCAAAGCCTCAAGTGAGCTTCATATCATCCTATATGTCTTCAATAATCCCTATGGAAAGTTTCAAGGCCTTCCCAAAAGGTTTGCTCAATCAGATGATCAGATATGCAAAAATCAGTCAAAGTGGTTAAAAAGTCAAACTGAGGTCAACTGTGGTCAAACCAAAGTCAAACTTCATGATTTTTTTCCAACATCAATTTTATGAAGTAAAATTCATCATTTGATCAAGGTTTGATCATGATTCATCAAGGAGATTTCAGATCATCAAGAATCAGGAGTTTCTAAATTAGGGTTTTCACAGGAAAAGTCAACTGAACTTTGACTAGCCATAACTTTCACATGCTTCATCAAAAATTTCCCATACAAAGCTCATTTTGAAGGAAATTGAATTCTCTACAACTTTGTGTCTCACAAGCCAAACCCAAAAATGCTTCATTTGGAAGGTATGAGCTAAGACATTATAGGTCATTTCAAAAGTCAACATCTTCCAAAGGGCATAACTTGAAAATGGTAAAGGATATGGACATGAGACCAAAGAGGTTGGTTAGAGGACTCTCTAAGCTTTCCAAAATGTCCAAGAACACCTTCATAGCATTAAAATTGATGGATTTGTGCCTTTGCAAAGTTGGGAAATATTTGGGAGGTTTGTGAAGCAAATGAAGTCTTAAAACCAAATTTTGCCAAATAGGCCTACCAAATTCCAATCCAATCTCAAGGATAAGGTCATACACGACCCATTGACTATTTTTTCCATATTTTTATGTTTTATATTTTATTATTTTTGGATTGTATTTAATAAAATTCAATTTTAATGAAAATAAAATATAAAAAGTCAATCTAAAAAATCTGATTTTTGTTCTAGTAGGATTGAAATATCATTTAAAGATGATTGAGAGGATCAAATTTCGTGTAAAGTCTCTAAGGCATGCAAATATTTGATTTTTCTCACTTTTGGAATCATATCTTTCTTCAATCTCAAGCTATCCAAAAGCCCAAAGAATAGACAAGTTTTATGACCTAAATTCATTCACTATAAGACTATGAAGATGACACAATACTAGGGGACGATTTTTCTGCCTCCAAGAGCATCAAACCAATTCCAAAATTTTCATCAAATTTCAATTTTCGGTTTTGGTAATTTAGCCATATTCAGAGACTTTTATGCATTGTAATTGCTTTATTGATGTTCATTGAGCATATTTCAATCATCATACACGTCCAAAGCATGTTCATAAGTCGTAACCGAATCAAGATTGTTCTTGAGTTTTTGATTTTCGATTTTCATTGTTTATGCATCATATACTAATTTTGGTTGTTGATTTGTGTTTAGAATGAAGTTTTCAAGCTTTCTGGATAATGTTTTTAAAGAACCGCAGCCTAAAACGCAAACGGCCATTGCTAGGGTTTGAGCTTCCGTTTTAGGGTTTCATAAAATAGACCATATAAGTACTGTTTGAGACCATAATTGAATTCAATGAACTGTATAGATCATGTTGGCATGATCAATTTGTGGAATTTGTACGTTTTTATGGGAGAATGTGTTTTGTAGGTTTTGTTCGCAGGAAAACTTGCAGGAAATTTCACAATAAAATTCACAGGTAAACCTACGAATTTTAGAGGAAGAAGATGAAGTTTTTGGCGCCAGCTGGGAATTCAATTATTGATTTAATATTTTATTAAATTGTTTATGTTTTATTTCAACAAGTGTTGGTTGGTCTAGTGGTAATGGTTGCGCGTGTTATTGTTCAGGACCTTGGTTCGATTCTTGGTGGCAGCATTCTTTTTATTGATTTTTCCATTTGTTCATGTAACTTAATATATTATGATTTGTTGTTGATTGTCTAGCAGACGCGGCCCATGTGGCTTGGTGGTTGGAGTGTTTGGTTGTTGACTGATGGGCAGGGGTTCGAATCCAGGTTCCCACATTTTTTTTTATAATTGTTTTGTTTTAGCAGGATTATAATATAATGAATTTGTTCCATAATACTATCACCAGCGCATGCTGGCCTGATTGGTTTTGATGTTGTGTATTGAGGTAAGGGACTTGGGTTCAAATCCCAGGTCCTATCTTTTTAGCATTTTTTTGTATTTTCTTATTTTTAATTATTTTCTCAACTTTAATTCAATTTAATATAATTCAAGTAATTTCTAAACTAACATCATAATATTTTTCTATAAAAAACTTCATATTTTCAAAATCATAATTTATTTTCTTAAATTTAAATTATTTCTATTTATTTTATAATATGTTTATATTTATTATTATCATGTATATTTTTTGTAAATAAATTAAATAATTAGATTTAGATTAATTTTCTTAACCCTAATTTTCCTAACCCTAATTTCTATCTTAACCCTAAATATTCAACTTTATTTTTCTAAACCCTAATTATATTATTAATTCTTATTTTTAATATGTAAATAGTTTATTATTTGTTTATTATTACTAATTTTATTCTTCTAATTAATTCTTAAAAACTTTTTTCTAACATTAATTTGTCTTACTAATTTTTATTTCTTTTATTCTATTATTTCTAACCTTTATTCTTATTTATTCTTATTACTAACATTTAAATTATTGCTTATTTATTTTCTATTATTAATATTATTTTTCCGATTATATTGTAATTGTCCCGAAGCTTTGTAATAGTTTAGGTTTATATTTTTGCTTTATTTTTATTGTAAATATATTTACTGCATGGTTAGTAATTATAGGGCGTGAATAACATACTTGTAATTAACATTGACTTAGAATAATTAATTTAAAAAGATAAATATTTGAACATGAACACTCACACACGTAAGTCGATCTTTGATCGCCATCTTGCACTTTCTAGGGTTACCTCTCATGTTGCCTATTTCAAAAGGTCAAGTAAGGTGTCTTAAGCAAAGTCCCTTCACGAATATCATCAAGTCCCTTCATTTTATAAGATCAAGTCCCTTCGAGGTTGCCTACGATAAATGATCTTGTCCCTTCGAATAAAAGATGATAAGTCCCTACGAATTGCTAAAGACACCTTACAGTTGCCTACATACAGATGTCCCTACACATGTCCCTTATACATCCAAGGTAATGACTACCTATTCCTTAATAATAGGGATAGTCTTACCATTGAAAGAACATAAGAACAGTAAAGACTTGATATAGGGTAGGTTCCTCTTAATTACTTGCTCACACATTTCAAAATACTCTTCTTACACTTCACATTTCAAACAAATTTTCAAAAACAAGTCTTTATATACATCCATACGAGGATCAATATAAAGTACTTAGAAAGTTTTAATCACACACTACACCTTTCTCAAAACAATTCAAAGTGAGCTAAGTAACTAAGAGCCCGTGGATAACCATGGATATAAAGGGTGCTAACACCTTCCCTTTGTATAACCTACCCCCCGAACTCAAAATCTTTTTAAGGTCTTTCCTGTTCTTTTATGTCCTTTCCTTTTGGATAAAATAAAAGTCGGTGGCGACTCTTGCTATCCGCAACATAACTAAAAGTCAGTTCTCCCACCGTGTTACAGGGTGTTTACAGTCACAACCATCTTCTGAATGATCTTCTAAATGTTCTTATTCGCAGCTTCAACAACCCCATTCATCTTCGGTCTATAAGGAAAAGAATTATGGTTTGAATCTTAAATTCTTCACAAAGCTCTTTCATCATCTTATTATTCAAGTTCGAACCATTATCAGTAATGATTCGACTCGGAACACCATATCTGTAGATAATGTTATTCTTGATAAACTGAACCACAACTTGCTTAGTCACGTTAGCAAATGATGTCACTTCTACCCACTTGGTGAAGTAGTCAATAGCCACAAGAATAAAATGATGTCCATTCGGAGCCTTGGGTTCAATCATAACAATCATATCAATTTCCCACATAGATAAAGGACATGGGGAAGAAATAACATTGAGATGAGTTGGTGGCACGTGAATATTATCAGCATACACTTGGCACTTCTTCACATACTTACAACAGTCAGATTCCATTGTCAGCCAATAGTAACCTGCTTTCAACATCTTTTTAGCCATTGCATGCCCATTGGCATGAGTACCAAAAGATCCTTCATGAATTTCTTTCATTAACATGTCTTCTTCGTGTTTATCCACGCATCTGAGCAAGACCATGTCAAAATTTCTCTTGTAAAGCACATTTCCATTCATGAAGAAATTGCCTGCCAATATCCTCAAAGTCCTCTTATCTTTATCTGATGCCCCAAGTGGATATTCCTGACTTTGGAGAAAACATTTAATATCATGATACCAAGGCTTATCATTATGGACCTCTTCAACTGCAAACACACGAGTTGGTCTCTCAAGACATATCACACTAATCATGGGAACATCATTCCATTGGTTCACCTTTATCATAGAAGCTATAGTTGCCAGAGCATCTACCATCTGATTCTTATCGCGGGGCACATAATGAAACTCAACTTTAGTGAAGAAAGTTGATATCCTCCAGGAATAATCTCTGTACGGAATCATGTGGAGTTGATGAGTTATCCACTTGCCCTTGATCTGATTAATTACCAAGGAAGAATCTCCATACTCATCAATATGCTTAATCCTCAAATAAATAGTTTCCTCAAGACCCATAATACAAGCTTCATACTCAACTTCATTATCGGTACAAGGGAAAGTCAATCTTGCAGCAAAAGGAATATGTGAACCATAGGGAGTAATGATCATTGTCCCAATTCCTTTTCCATGTCCATTCACAACACCATCAAAAACTAAACCCCATCGATATCCAGGCTCCGGCCGTTCATCAATCAAAGTCTCATCATAATCTTTCATTTTCAAATACATTACATCCTCATCCGGGAAATCAAACTTGATACATTGGTAATCATCAATCGGTTGATGTGCCATATGGTCAGCCAAGATGCTACCTTTTATAGCTTTTTGAGCTCGGTACTCGATATCATATTCTGACAACAACATTTTCCAACGAGCAATCCTCCCAATCAAAGCAGGCTTTTCAAAGATATACTTGATCAGATCCATTTTGGATATCAACCAAGTTGTATGATTCAACATATACTGGCGAAGACGCTTTGCCTGCCAAGCTAAGGCACAACATGTTTTTTCAAGCATGGAGTAATGAGACTCACAATCAGTGAATTTCTTACTCAAGTAGTAAATCACATATTCTTTTCTTCCAAATTCATCCAGTTGACCAAGCACGCAACCCATGGAATCTTCCAACACAGTCAAGTACATAATCAACGGTCTACCTTCCACCGGAGGAGACAAGATAGGAGGTTCAAGCAGATACTCTTTGATACTTTCAAAAGCTTTCTGACAATCATCTATCCAGACACAACCTTGGTCTTTCCGAAGCAACTTGAAGGTCGGAGCACATGTGGAAGTCATGTGAGAGATAAACCTCGAAATATAATTCAAATGACCCAAGAATCCTCTTACTTGATTTTCAGTTCTTGGAGTCGGTATTTCCCGAATAGCTTTCACTTTAGTAGGATCAACTTCAATGCCTCTTTGGCTGACAATGAAACCTAACAACTTTCATGAACGTACACCAAAAGTGCACTTATTCGGATTCAAAAGAAGCTTAAACTTCCTTAACCTTTGAAATAACTTCAGCAAATGTTCAACAAGATCTTCTTAAGTCCTCGACTTAGCAATCATATCATCAACATATACCTCAATTTATTTATGCATCATATCATGGAAAAGAGTATTCATAGCTCTTTGGTACGTCGCACCAGCATTCTTCAATCCAAAAGGCATCACTCTATAGCAGAATGTTCCTCTTGGTGTAATAAATGTTGTCTTTTCCATATCCTCGGGTGCCATCTTTATTTGATTATAACCAGAAAATCCGTCCATAAAGGATAACACATCAAACTTAGCCGTATTATCTACCAACACATCAATGTGTGGTAATGGAAAATCATCTTTTGGACTAGCTTTATTCAAATCTCTATAATCAACACACATTCAGACTTTTCCGTATTTCTTTGGAACAAGCCCAACATTGGCCACCCATTGAGGATAATTAGATGTCACAAGAAAACCTGCATCAATCTGCTTTTGAACCTCCTCTTTGATTTTTACTGCCATATCAGGATGATTTCTTCTCAACTTTTGCTTCACAGATGGACATTCAGGCTTCAACGGTAATATATGCTCCACAATATTAGTATCAAGACCTGGCATGTCTTGATAAGACCAAGAAAACACATCAACATACTCTCTAAGAAGCTCTACAATCCTCTTCTTAACATCAGAACCAAGCAATGTCCCAATCTTGACTTCTTTCTTATCATCTTCAGAACCCAAGTTGACCATCTCTATAGACTCCATGAGGCTAAATAACGTTTTCCTCGTGCTCAAGTAACTGAGAAATCTCATCAGGAATCTCTTCAACATCCTCTTCCTCAACTTCTAACACAGGGAATTCAAAGTTGGGAGTGGGCATAGGATCATTGTTTTCAATGGGTTTAATAATCAATATGAACAATGATTTTACTTTTACTTTAGAGTATGAACAAAAGTGAAAACATTATGCATATAAACATTGATTATTATTATTTTTGGGTTTTTTATGTTACCATTTTTTAGAATAAAGCAAAAAGGAAAAACACATATGGAAATAACAAAATAACATTTTATTGATGATGATGATAAAAGTTTGAAACAAAGCCCGACAAACATCACTTTCACCTTGGGCAGAGTGAAAGGATTTTTGATAGAAAATAAAACAAATTACTTTGAAGCATGAACAATTGAAGAAACATCAACAGCAACCCAGTTCTTGCAAATCTCTCCATGCGTAACAAAGTTAGGAATTTCTTCATCTTCATCATCTTTAATGATGGCAGCAGCGGAATGATCATTGATAAACCCAACACTTTGGAATCCATCCTGAATACTCTTCGGGTCATTGAGAACCATACCTGGCGCAAAACCAATACCAAATCCTTCTTTGTTGTCAACGGCTTCAATAACTTGTCCCCAACCGTCAGATCAACCAGTTTCAAGTACACGCAGAGCATTCTTGAGAGAAAACATAGGCATAACATTCTTCTTAACAACATCATTAGCAACAGAAAGAGCTTGGAATGAAGTTCCAATATCATCATCATCATCAATGTACGAAAAGGATGACAAATTGCTCACAAGCATCGCCTGCTCACCGCCGACAATCACTAATTTCCCATCTTTCACAAACTTTAGCTTCTGATGGAGCGTGGAGGTCACAACTACTGCCTCGTGAATCCAGGGTCTTCCAAAGAGACAACTATAAGTTGGACATATATCTATTACTTGAAAAGTAAATATAAACGGTCCAATCAGAATAGGAAGATCAACTTCACCAATCACAGTTTTCTTTGATCCATCAAAAGCTTTCACAACAATCCCATTATGCCTCATGGGAGCACCTTGGTATGCAAGCCTTGACAAAGTCGACTTAGGCATCACATTCAGGTATGATCCAGTATCAACTAGCACTTTAAACATAGCATCTTCCTGACAATTCACTCAAATATGCAGAGTCAAGTTATGTTTCCTTCCTTCTTCAGACAAGTCATCATCACATAAACTCAGATTGTTGCGCAATGTGATATTAGCCTGAATAGTATCAAACTGATCAACAGTCACATCATGTTCAACATAAGCTTGATCAAGAATCTTCATCAAAGACTTCCTATGAGCCTCAAATCACATCAAGTGTGATAAAACTGATATCTTTGACGGAGTATGCAACAACTGCTCAACAATGTTGTACTCACTCTTCTTTATCAATTTCAACACCTCATCTTCACTATCTTTCAAACTGGAATCAACAAATTGGCCTGATCGGGCAACAACATCCTCAATTTGTTTACTCACACTTGTATCTTCAGTTATCTTCGGGGGATACGAAGCAAAAATTCTACGACTTCGAGTAACCCTTGTCACATCAACAATGCTAACCACAAACTTTGGAGAAGGAATAGGAACTTCCTTACCATTTTCTATCATCGTAGCATTATACCGGTATGGAATAGCTTTATCATACTCATATGGAATTGGACCAGGAAAATTGATCACCAAAGGAGTAATAACATTTTTGCGGCTATCAAAAGAAATAACCACCTTCTCAGGAATAACCTTCTCAGGAATATTGAACTGAGACACAATAAAATTTGTTAGACGATAGCGCGGATCTAGAAGGGGGGTTAAATAGATCCCTTTTTAAAAAATTACTTTTCAAAATTTAATTGAAAATGTATTGCGGAAGTTTCCGGAAAATCGTCTAGTTTAAATTTGAAGTCACCGGAGATCGGATATACACTAAACCCAATTGGAATTGAAATGATGACTAGAAGAATTAAGATTTCACAAATGATTCACTTGATAAATCAACACTTGATAAAACTATTCTTAACAATGATATAGAGAAGAAATTAGGCACAATCAAATTGATTTTGTGTGATTAGGCTTTTTATCAAACACTTGGAGTGCAAACACCAAGGATAATTTTGTTGTATCAAATAGTGCAGAATTTTACCCACTCTAATTATCACTTTTGAGTGTAACAATTTATCAAACACTTTGAGTGCACTAATTTGATACACCAGAATTTTTAAAGCACACAAGATCAAGATGAGCAAAAGTAAAATACGAGAAACGTAAAGAACACAAGGAATTTGTTGAGGCAGTTCCTTCGTCGTCCTCGCTCGAAGTACTCTGCCCCAATTCACAATCGAATTGGACAATTTTATTAAATTGCAATGTTTTACAGGAAGAAAAATAAATGAACCAACAAACCAAACCGCGATGAATATGCTGTCAAATCTTCTTCTTGTCCCTTGATCCAAAGTAGAATCAAGTCTTCCACGCGTGTCGAGAAAGTCTCTGATTAATTGCTCCCTTCTTGCAAGGATTCATGATCCTCCAAACTTTGAGCACGACTAAGTTTCTCCAACACTTGTGAACCCACAAAGACCTTCGCAATCCTCTGTCTACCGTGATATGAAAGAACGATCCACTTGATCTTCAATCTACCTCACTCGGCTGAATCTACGAACGATCGTTGTGTGCAAAACCCCCTCAAACCTTCAACGATCTTGGGGAGAAAACCCTTCAGATTTTTCCAAGAAAACCCCACACACTCTAGACCCAATCTGAAACACTAATTCACGATTGAACGTTATCTTCGAAACAAACACCGTAATCAAACAAAGATTGTTGTGTGTGATTGTTGATTGATGCAAGAAGGAAGGAGATGAAGAGAGAAATGTGTATATCTTTCACTTTTCTTGTTGACCTCTCAAAAGAAATGAAACCTGCTATTTATATTGGTTAGTGATTGTAACATAATGGAAAGGAAAATTAACTGAAAAATTGAGTCAGCACAGTAATGAGCCGACTCAAATCATTAAATGAGCCGGCTCAAATTGCCAGGTGAGCCGGCCTAAAATAATAGAGAGGTCTGTTGAGACCCGCAAGAATTGAGAAGAAAAATATTTTTGATGAGTCGACTCCTGAAGGAGTTTGAGTCGGCTCATCCATACCCATGAGTCGACCAAAATGATGCCTCTGTCAGCCTGTTGGGACCCGTGTGTTTTAGGCACCAAACACACTGAATGAGTCGACTCATTGTGGAATTTGAGTCGGCTCAATCAGTTCATTTTTCCAAAAATGTCATTTCTTGCTTTTTATTAGAGAACCATTTATGCTTTCAATCATGCCAAGTTTTTGACACATTAAAATTCATGCCATGTCTCACAGACTCCCCCTTTTTGATGATGGCAAAAACTTGATGAATCAATCGCCATATGTTGTTGTTAAGCTCCCCCTGACTATATGACCCGGTCTTATATGTTATCAATATCATCTCCCCCTTTGACAACATCAAAAAGAAGACGATACATATGAGTTAACCACCAATGGAAATAGCATGTGAAACATAATTTCAATATGAGAAACCAATTGCAATAAGAACACACAGTCACAAACACACAAGTTAGAAAAGCGAGTAGGAACATTGACAATAAACAAAATAAATTCAACCAAAGGAAATATGAGTTTATACAAAAGAAAACCATAAACAATCATTATACATAAGTGCACTCATAAACAAAACACACAAAAACCATGCAATGATTCTCTCAAGCTTGGGGATTACGATCCCGAGTGGATAGATAACAGAGATGATAAGTGATAGGTTGTGAGTCATCCATATCGGTTTCGGTAAATTGAAGCAAGCTACTATTGAGAGAGTAGAAGGCAGTGTCCTGAGCAGCCAAATGATCCTGCAGTGCGGTATACCGAGTGTCTTGAACGGACACATAATCAAAAAAAGCGGTGTCTTGCTCATTTAAACGCCGTTCTAACTCCGAGTATCTTTTAGTATGAGTTGTGTAGTAAGATTGTTGTTGAAGTTGCATATTCTGAAGCATAGCCATAATTCTTGACGAATCATCTTGATGCGGTTGAGATGGAGGAGCAAAGCGAGTGGCGGTGTTTGTCCAACCGGTATGTTGCCATTTGTAACACGGTGGGAGAACTGACTTTAGTTAAATGTTGTGGATAGCAAGAGTCTCCACCGACTTTCATTTTATCCAAAAGGAAAGGGCATAAAATAACAGGAAAGACCTTAAAAATATTTTGAGTTCGGGGGGTAGATTATACAAAGGGAAGGTGTTAGCACCCTTTATATCCATGGTTATCCATGGGCTCTTAGTTACTTAGCTCACTTTAAATTGTTTTGAGAAAGGTGTAGTGTGTGATAAAAAATTTCTCAGTACTTTATAATGATCCTCGTATGGATGTATATAAAGACTTTGTTTTGAAAATTTGTTTGAAATGTGAAGTGTAATGAAGTATTTTGAATAAAAAAGTGAGCAAGTACTTAAGAGGAACCTACCCTATGTTAAATCTTTACTGTTCTCATATGTTCTTTCAATGGTAAGACTAGCCTTATTATTAAGGAATAGGTAGTCATTACCTTGGATGTTATAAGGGACATGTGAAGGGACATATGTGTTTAGGCAACTGTAAGGTGTCTTAGCAATACGAAGGGACTTATCATCTTTTATTCGAAGGGACAAGATCATTTACCGTAGGCAACATCGAATGGACTTGATCTTATAATCTTAAAAGGGACTTGATGATATTTTATAAAAAGGGACTTTGCTTTAAGACACCTTACTTGACCTTATAATTAGGCAACATGAGGAATACCCTTAGAAAGTGTAGGATGGCGATCAAAGATCGACTTACGTGTGTGCGTGTTCATATTCATACATTTATCTTATTAAGTAAGTCATTCTAAATTAATTTTAAATCACTAACAGGTTATCACTCCCTATAGTTACTAACCATGGCAAAAACATTTATAAAACAATAAAATAAAAACAATAATAAACTACGACTATTACAAGGCTTTCGCAATTACATTATAATATAAATAATTAAATAATAGATATATAATAAATAAATAACAATTAAAAAGGTTAGTAACAATAATAAGAAAAAGAGGTTAGAACAAATATACCAAAAAATATATGTACAATTTAATTAAATATTTTTAAATTAAACAAACAATTTTGAAGAATTTTAAGAAGGAAATAAAATAATGAGAATAATAATAATAAACCATATAATAATTATGTACAAAGTATGATTAATTATTTAATTATATATTAGAAAAATTAATTAAATTTAATATTTAAAATTAAACAAAAATTAGGATTTGGAATTAGGGTTAATTTTACAATTAAGAAAAATCGGGATTAGGGTTTAGATTATAATTTATTTGCAAAAATTTAAATATATAAATAGTAAAAAAATTAATGTTTATTTACCAAATATTTTAGAAACATAAAATTTGAATAAAAATTTTTATAAAGAAAATCATTGATTTTTATTTGTTAGAGAAAAGTTTAAATAATATTAATAATGTTAATTATATTAAAACATATAAAAATAGTGAAATAAAAAGAAAAGAGGTAAAAACTTACCTGCTGGAGCCTGGGGTCGAACCCAGGTCTCCCAGCTTCCATCAACACCAGCCAACCAACTGAGCTACGTGTGCAGCGTGTCCATAGCATAACCCTTAATTATAATATAGGAAAATTGTAAAATAGAAGGAATTTGGACCAAAAAAGGATAACCTGGGGATCGAACCCCAGCCGTTTGCCCCATACGCACAAACGCCTACCACTACGCCACTTGTTTCTAACTGAAATCAAACACAACATAAATTAAATATTAAAACCAAATTTAAAACTAAATTTCACGCGCAGCTTTGTCTTCAAGCTCCAGCCGTCCACTTAGATTTTAGTGATGCTTTCTCCGTCACTAGAACTTGTAGTGACGGATTATGTTCGTAGCTACAGGTCCTGCAAACTGAAAAACACATTGCATACAAGATAAATTCATTCTGTTGGCATAAATCAATCCACGGCAGTCCTATGAGTCCAATTAACTTAACAATTTCAGGGGAAAACGTCTCTGTCTATAGTTCCCAATTTCATGTTTCTAAAACCCTAAGAATGGCGCATCACCCTTCCTGCATTGAAAACATGATTAAACCGTCCAGAAACAATCTAGGCCTCATTCTAAATCAAATTACATCATCAAATTGAACAAGAAACAATCATATGATTGAAATCGAATTTCAAAAAAAACAAGAACAAAGCTTAATCGGTTAGAGCAATTCATGGTGTTAAAGATGCAGATGATGATTGCTACATGATCAGTGATGAACAGAGAAGCTAATGCCACCTTTAGAATGTCTTGAAATTCACTCTAACTCCAAAACCGAATCTCTTTTTTTTTTTGAAATTTTGAAGTATGAAAAGTGCTCTTAAAGGCAGCAAAATCGTGTCCCCTTGTTTTGCTTCATGTCCATACATATATACCAATGTAATTAGGTCAAAAAGTTATGGATTTATGGGCTTTGTATTGATTGTTTGATCATGAATTTCCCTTCTTCCAAATATTGAAAAAGATCACATCTAACCTTGCCAAATCAAGCTAGCACGAATTTGGATCAGATCAATCATCTATAATTGATGTTTATGACCTTCTAGAATCATAATCTCATCCTAATATATGATTTTCATATTTTATTTTGATTTAATTTGTATTTTAATGAATAAAATTCAAATAAATATTAAATAAAATATAAAAAATCAGAAAAGGCATGGGTTGGGTCGTGCTTGATGATATTATGAAGATTGGATGGCAATTTGGTGGGCACATTTAGCAAAAATTGGTTTTAAGGCCTCATTTGCTTCATAAACTTCCCAAAAATTTCCCAACTTTGCAAGGGCACAAATCCTTTAGTTTTAATGCTATGAAGGTGTTCTTGGACATTTTAGAAAGCTTAGAGAGTCCTCTAACCAACCTCTTTGGTCTCATGTCCATATCTTTTACCATTGTCAAGTTATGCTCTTTGGAAGTTGTTGACTTTTAAAAGGACCTATAATGTCTTAGCTCATACCTTCCAAATGAAGCATTTTTGGGATTGGCCTGTGAGACACAAAGTTGTAGAGAATTAAATTTCCTTCAAAATGAGCTTTAGATGGAAAATTTTTGATGAAGCATGTGAAAGTTATGGCTGGTCAAAGTTCAATTGACTTTTCTTATGAAAACCCTAATTTAGAAACTCCTGATTCTTGATGATCTGAAATCTCCTTGATGAATCATGATCTACCCTTGATCAAATGATGAATTTTACTTCATATACTTGATGTTGGAAAAAAAATCATGAAGTTTGACTTTGGTTTGGCCACAGTTGACCTCAGTTTGACTTTTTAAGTGCTTTGACTGATTTTAGCCTATCTGATCATCTGACTGAGCAAACCTTTGGGAAAAGTCTTGAAACTTGACATGGGGATTCTTGAACACATATAGGATGCTATGAAGCTCACTTGAAGTCTTGGAAGTCCATTTAGCCTGATGAAAGTCAAAACCCTAGTTTAGGATGCCTTGCTTAGGAGGATGCATTGTCTGAGGGAATTGCCAAACTTTCTGACTAATTGTGAACCTTGTGAACCTCTTAGTAAACAATGTCTTGTCTTGGTGAGGGCAAATTTTGGGGTGCAACAGCTGCCCCTGTTCAATTTTCTGAAACCTGAGGGTTAGATTGGTATATGTGCCATTCGTGACCTGGAAGGTTGAAGGGGATTGAACACAAAAGCCCAAAAATTTGCACTCGCCGGTGCATAAAGTAAAGCTGATGATTAATTGTATATGCTTGAGTGGGCTTGAAGATGCCACTTGGAAGAACTGGAGATGGGCATATAGATGCCATCCATAATATCAGGAGGTGATAATATCTTGATGTTGATACTGGATATCAGTACTAGGTCTTCGTATAGGCCGTCTCTGAATCATTTATGCAACACGGTGAGAATTATCTCTTCTGGAAATATCCTGGATTAGGGAATAGATCTTAGTATAGACCGTTTGCCTACTATCCAAGGACAAAAGAATATCAGGATTAAATCTTCGGAAAATATCCTGGACTAGGGAATGGATCTTCGTATAGACCGTTTGCCTACTATCCAAGAACAAATAGATTAAATCTTCTGAAAATATCCTGGACTAGGGAATGGATCTTCGTATAGACCATTTGCCTACTATCCAAGGACAAAAGAGTATCAGGATTAGATCTCCTGAAAATATCCTGGACTAGGGAATGGATCTTCGCACAGACCGTTTGCCTACTATCCAAGGACAAAAGAGTGTCAGGATTAAGTCTCCTGAAAATATCCTGGACTAGGGAATGGATCTTTGTATAGCCGTTTGCCTATTATCCAAGGACAAAAGAGTGTCAGGATTAAGTCTCCTGAAAATATCCTGGACTAGGGAATGGATCTTTGTATAGACCGTTTGCCTACTATCCGAGGACATCTTGAGTAATGATTAAGTATCAGCATTAGACCTTCGTATAGATCGTTTCTGACCTGTTGTGAATTGTTGATAGTATTGCATCTGCATATAACCATCCTGCAAGGAAAAGGTTAGTTTATGCAATATGTATGCATGCATGGCATGGTGCATATAAGTAAATGTATTATGCATTTATGGATATGCTATGGTATGATGTAAATGATGTATGTATCAATCATGCAGCCTGAAGCGTATGGATATATTTGTATAACAATTGCTGGCTAGGGAAAATAAATCCTGATTCGTTGCTGAAGAATATGAGGACCTTGGTCCCGTTTCGTTTCATAGTATTGTATTTATAACCTCCCGTCTTTGTTCATCGTACTTCTATTGAAGGAATAAGTTCCTGAGTATCCTGACTGAGGATAAAAGAGATGGACATAAATTCAAGGGGAGATGTAACTCGAAGTATTTATAAAGATAGATTTGCTCTACTGGGGATTTGTAGTTGTCTTGTGGGGATGAACCGGCGAAGCTTCATTGAACTACCATCCTCGTCCGTCCTTAGTAAATACTATTACTGCATTCTTATGCATTTCTGGTAAACATCAATCATATTCAAAAAACATACATACATTCAAACACAACCAATGGACGTTTTCGCTTATGTAAATAGGGTAAAAGTAAATTTGGATTCAAAGATGAAATTTTATTTATATCACAAAGTGACCTATACATAGGCAAGTTTGTACAAGGAGACAAAAATCCTAGTAAGAGGAATTCGTCGTAAATTTTTTTACAAAACAAAGAAAACAGCCATGTGAGAAATAATCCTATTGAGTTTCAATTCTACTATTGCCATTATCTTCAAGTGTCTCATCTTCTGCCGTTAAGATGGAAACGATTGGATTGATCTTTATCTGTTTGAACTTGATTTAGGTAGCCCCATCAATTGAAGTTACATGAGTGATCCAAACGAGACATAGTCATACGCTTTTAATCCCTAACTTTTTCCTGGATTTCCCTTTCAGGTTTTCAATCCACCGGGATACCCTTTTTTGCCCAAGCCGCCTTTTCAGGTTTTCGACTTGCCGGGTGTACACTTTTTTTTTATATATATATATCCCTAATTTTTGCCCGAACCCTTTTGGTTCGCCGGGATGCCCTTATTTTTGCCTAGGCCAGTCAATCTAGCGGGTCTCTTTTTATGCGTAGTATTTTTTAACTATGTCTGCGTTTACAGGCTGTGGGAAGTCTTCACCATCCATAGTAGTAAGCATCATGGCACCTCCTGAAAATACTCTTTTGACCACAAATGGTCCTTCATATGTAGGAGTCCACTTGCCCCTAGGATCACCCTGTGGTAATATGATACGTTTGACTACCAAGTTACCAACCTGATATACCTTTTGTTTAACCTTCTTATTAAAAGCTTTGATCATCCGTTTCTGGTACATCTGGCCATGACAAACAGCTGCCAGCCTTTTCTCATCAATCAAATTTATCTGGTCAAGTCGAGTCTGAATCCACTCATCTTCATCCAAGCCTGCATCCTTAATGATTCTTAAGGAGGGGATCTGAACTAAAATGGGCAGAACTGCTTCCATACCATAGACTAAGGAGAATGGGGTTGCCCCTGTTGAGGTACGTATTGTAGTACGATAACCATGAAGAGAAAATGGTAACATCTCGTGCCAATCTTTATAAGTGACAGTCATCTTCTGTAAAATCTTCTTAATGTTTTTATTAGCAGCTCCTACTGCCCCATTCATCTTCGGACGATACGGAGAAGAGTTGTGATGCTTAATCTTGAACTGCGTGCAGAGATCAATAATCATAGTGTTGTTCAGATTAGAGTCATTGTCTGTGATAATCCTTTCAGGGATGCCATACCTACATATGAGATTATTCTTAATGAATCGAGCCACAACATTCTTAGTAACAGATGCAAATGAAGCTGCCTCCACCCATTTTGTAAAGTAATCAATAGCAACCAAGATAAAATGATGCCCATTAGAAGCAGTAGGCTTGATCTCACCAATCATATCAATACCCCACATGGAAAAAGGCCAAGGAGCAGTCAACACATTCAATGGAGCTGGAGGTATATGCACTTTATCAGCATAGATTTGACACTTGTGACATGTTCTGGAATGTTGATAGCAGTCAGCTTCCATGGTAGACCAATAATAACCTGCTCTCAATATCTTCTTTGCCATGGTATGACCACTAGAATGAGTGCCAAAGATCCCATCGTGCATATCTTCCATAATCTATGTTGCTTCCTTCTTATCCACACAACGAAGCAAAGTTGAATCATGATTGCGCTTGTACAAAATTCCATTACTCAAGAAGAACTTAGCAGAAAACCTCCTCAGAAACTTCTTATCTTTAACAGATGCCCCTTCAGGGAACTCCTGAGTTTCAAGATATCTTTTCACTTCATAGAACCAAGGCTTCCCCTCTGCTTCCTCAGTGTCAATCTCATTGCAGTATACAGGCTTCTCAAATCTGTCAATAGTAATCTTGGGAGCTTCATCATCCCAGCTAATCTCAAACATAGATGCCATGGTGGCTAATGCATCTGCCAACTGATTCTCTCCTCGTGGAATGTGTCCAAAGGTAATCTCTTCAAAATGTGGGATCAAAGACAACACATGCTCTCTGTAAGGAATAATATTTTCATGCTTGGTATCCCAATCTCCTTTAATCTGACTCACCACCAGGGCTGAATCTCCATATACATCCAGGAACTGAATCTTCATATTAATGGCAGCTTTGATACCCAGGATACATGCCTCATACTCATCCATGTTATTGGTACAACCTTCAGGGGAAATGATCACAACACCAACACCATTACCAAGTGCATTAGAAGCTCTATCAAAAACCATAGTCCATCGGGATCCTTGTTCAAGTCCGTCATATTGTCCAGGTTCTTTGCTAATAATCATAATGTCTTCATTAGGGAACTCAAAACTCATTGACTGATAATCAGCCACTGCTTGATGATCCAAATGATCAGCTACAACACTTCCTTTGATGGCCTTCTGAGTAGTGTACTGTATATCATATTCTGTTAAGATCATTTGCCATCTTGCTATTCGTCCGAAGAGAGCAGGTTTCTCGAATATGTACTTGATTGGATCCATCTTTGAAATCAACAAGGTGGTATGAGTCAACATATATTGTCTTAGTCGGTGAGAAGCCCATGCCAAAGCGCAACAAGTTTTCTCGAGTAATGAGTATCTTGTTTCACAGTCGGTAAACTTTTTGCTAAGGTAGTAGATTGCCTGCTCTTTTCGACCAGACTCGTCATGTTGCCCCAATACACACCCCATTGAGTTGTCTAATACTGTTAAATACATAACCAAGGGTCTTCCATCAACTGGTGGCATCAAAATTGGAGGTTCTAGAAGATATCTCTTGATTTCATCAAAGGCTGTCTGGCACTCATCATTCCATTCCATTACCTGATCTTTCTTCAACAACTTGAAGATTGGCTCAAAGGTAGCAGTTAATTGGGAAATAAATCTTGCAATGTAATTCAATCGTCCCAAGAAACCTCTAACTTCCTTCTCAGTACGGGGAGCTGGCATCTCTTGTATGGCTTTCACTTTTGCAGGGTCTACTTCAATACCTTTTCCACTGACAATGAAACCCAGGAGTTTACCAGATCTTACTCCAAAAGTACATTTGTTTGGGTTCAGTCTCAACTTGTATTTCTTCAACCTCTCAAACAACTTATGCAGATGATCAAGGTGTTGCTCTTCATTCTGGGACCTGGCTATCATATCATCCACATATACCTCTATCTCATGATGAATCATATCGTGAAACAAAGCCACCATAGCACGTTGATATGTTGCCCCGGCATTCTTCAAACCAAATGGCATTACTTTATAACAAAATTTGCCCCACTGTGTAACAAATGTAGTCTTCTCCATATCTTCAGGTGACATCTTGATTTGATTGTAACCAGAGAAACCATCCATAAAGAGAATACCTTGTGCTGAGCAGTGTTGTCTACCAGAACATCAATATGAGGAAGTGGAAAGTCATCTTTGGGGCTGGCCTTGTTCAAATCCCTGTAATCTACACACATACGTACCTTACCATCTTTCTTAGGTACCGGTACCACGTTTGCAACCCATTGAGGATAAGAAGTCACAGCTAAGAACCCTGCATCAAACTGTTTCATCACCTCTGCTTTAATCTTTTCTGACATTTCAGAATGCATGTGACGAACCTTCTGTTTCTTTGGACGACAATCTTCTTTTATCGGTAAACGGTGAACCATGATGTCTGTATCCAACCCTGGCATATCTTCATAGGACCAAGCAAAGATTTCCACATAATCACGTAACATCTGGATTAATCTGCTTTTAACACCATCCTCTAATTCAGCCCCTATCTTGACCTCTTTCCTGTTCTCTTCAGTTCCCAGATTCACAACTTCGATTGGCTCTTCATGTGGCTGTATAGATTTCTCTTCTTGTTGTAACAACCTAGCAAGCTCTACAGGTACTTCACAATCTTCCTCCTTTCCATCTTCAGCTTGATAGATCGGATTCTCGAAATTATAATTGACAATAGTAGAACTCTTATCAACAGGATCCAGAGTGGATGAGGATCTGCATTTTAGTGATGTGGGTGTGTGTAAGAACACATAGCTGATAAAACAAAAAATAAAAATAAAAGAAAGACAAGGAGCGCAATATTTATGAAAACGAAACGTCCATTGATTTTTATTGAATGAAGTATACAAATGAAATGACATCCCGTAACAAGCATGCCATTATGCCCCGGGTAAGACACAAGGCTTAAAAGTTTAATTGTTCAAAATTACAAACTTAAAATAAAAATACAGTAATAGTATTTACTCCTGACTAAAGGAGATAGGAATAACGTCTTCGGTCTTCCAATTGTTGAGCCCATCACCCACAGTAGGAAAGATCCAATCATCCAGGTTGTAGTCTTCATTATAGTCACCCACAACATTGATTTGATCTCTCATGACCCCGAGCACAACGAACAACCTTCTGGGACTCTACAGTGAAACCCAAACCAAACTTGTCAGACTTGTAAGGAATGTCAGGAAGCTGACCCCAAATAGTACAACCACCTTCTTCAACCACAGCTCTAGCATTTTTTAGGGATGCCATCGTAGGAGGTACTCTGGTAACCACAGGAACTCTTTTAACAACAGGAGGAGCTTCAGTAGCAGGAACGACCTAAGGAACAACTTCAAATGTCTGGCAAGGAGTCTCAACATATTCACCTTCTACCTCAACATACTTGAAAGTATTCACATGACTGACCATATATTCTTCCTCACCATAAACAGTGACGATCTTTCCCTTCACCGGATATTTCAACTTCTGATGTAGAGTGGAAGTCACATCACCTGCCCCATGGATCCAGGGGCGCCCAAGCAAACACGAGTACACAGGACGAATATCCATTACATAGAAAGTAGAGTCGAAGACTTGAGAGCCTACTTTGATCGGGAGATCTATTTCTCCATGTACCACTCTTCTTGAGCCATCAAAGGCCCTTACCACTATATTACTTGGTCTTAACACAACATCTTCAGGACTGAGCTTGTTCAGAACCTCTTTGGGAAGTACATTCAGTGAAGAACCATTGTCTATCAACACATGAGACAAGGTAGTGCCCCTACATTCAATGGAGATATGCAAAGCTCTGTTATGGTTTCTCTTGGCAGGAGTTAGGTCAGCATCAGAAAAACCTAACCCATTATCATAAGTCAGATGTGCAACACAATTTTCAAATTGATCCACAGAAATCTCATTTGGCACATGAGCAGTCTTCAAGAACTTGATCAAAGCTTTAGCATGAGCCTCAGAACACAGCAACAAAGACAACATGGAAATTTTGGAGGGAGTATGCCCCAACTGGTCAACAATATCATAATCACTCTTGCGAATGATCTTCAGCACTTCTTCCATCTGTTTAGAAAGATTTTCAGCAGTCGGTGCCTCAGCTTGCACAGGTTCAACCACAGGACATTTGCCCCGAGCATCAGTACTTGGTTCAGACGTGGAGGTAGTAGTTGGAGTAACTGCATTTTTTGAGGTAGCCGGAGGAGAGAAAATTCTTCCACTTCTGGTGATCTTACTAGATCCAGCAATATTATCAACATCAAGGTTATCATCAGTAACAGGTGTATCCGTCAAAGGTTCCTGTTTAACACCATGAATGTAAACATCAGAACCGTAATTCCAGGGTATAGCCTTGTCAGAAGTATGCGGAATAGGGCCAGGAGTGGTAATAATCATGGGAGCCACTCTAGCTTCAACAACAGTCTTTACAAGGCCTTCAGCAGTGATCCTGACAGGACCTTTGGAAGTGATCTTGACAGAGACCTTGGAGGTAATCTTCACTGTCCCTTTATCAACCATATCCACATCTTCAACCTTCTTACCCCGAGTCAGATGTTCACACATACTTTCCACATAAGGTGTCCTCTCAAACAATATGGTGTAATTGTCCATGAGGCGTTGGATACCATCTTTCAACTTCCAGCAGCTATCAGGTTTGTAGGGACAATAAAAACAGTCTTCATTACAGCCTGGAAAGAATCCAGCCTGCACCAGCTTTTTCTTGATAATAGATAAGGGAGTAGTCACATCCGCAACTAAGGAAACATATGAAACTTCATCAACAACATTAACAGTCTTCTCATGATTGGGCATGGGAGCAATAATCACATTTGGGGTCCCAAGAGGGTCAAATTCAATCTCTCCAGCCTCAATCATATCTTGAATCTTGTTTTTCAATATCCAGGAGAAGAAGTATTAGGATTCCGAGGAGGGTCCTTCAAAGTAATGAGTTCCCCTTTCAACATGTGTTGCAAGGCTTGGGCCAATGACATGTTGATCTTGGTGAATTGTCTTCTAGGCTTCTGTTGATTGTTTTGTGGTAGCTCTGGTGCTGCAGGAGTAGGATTGGAAATGTGAACTGCTCCCACAGATTGGTGACTTCTGTTACGACTAGGTTGACCATACACAACATTAGAATCCTTCTTTCCACTAGGGGGCTTCTTAGCAGTGTTTGATGAAGAGGAACCTACCTGTATCTTACCACTTCTTATACCACTCTCCACACGTTCTCCAGTCATTATCAGCTCGGTGAAACCAGATGATGAGCTTCCAATGAGGTGACTATAGAAAGGACCATTCAGCGTACTCATAAACATATCCACTAGCTCCCTGTCAGTCAGAGGAGGTTGAACTCTGCCAGCTAGGTCTCTCCATTTTTGGGCATACTCCTTGAAATTCTCCTTAGCACCCATTTACATGCTTTGGAGCTGCATGCGAGTAGGTGCTAAATCAGCATTATATTGGTATTGCCTATAGAAGGCCTCAGCAAGATCATTCCAATCACGAATATTAACACTCTCCAGTTGGTAATACCATTCCAATTGAGCTCCAGACAAGCTCTCTTGGAAGAAATGAATCCATAACTTCTTTTCAGCAGTATGTGGTTGAATCCTTCGGACATAGGATCTTAAATGCAACTTAGGACATGAAACACCATCATATACCACAAAAGCAGGAACCTTGAAGCCAATAGGTATAACCACCCCAGATACTAAACTCAGATCTTCAAAATCCAGCCCAAAAGATTTTTGTAACTCCATGGCATTCATTCTTTCTACCAGCATCTTGTACTTATCTTCACTAGGGTCATGATAATAATTTGCTTCAGAATCAGAATCTCCCACAGTATCATGGAGATTGCCTCCCTCTTTCTCAGAATTTTCAGACTCAGAATCATCAATCTGTTCTTTTGTCTTGACAGGACCTCTGAACCTTTTTCCCAGATTAATAAGGCCTCCTGATCTTCTAGTATTCTTCTTCTTCTTAGCCAGCAATGTCTTCAGCTCATCTTGTCCCTTGGACAAGTTCAGAATCAACTCTTGGAACTGTGTATTCGGAGCCTAGAGATCTTTGACAGTCTGTTCAAGAGCCATTTCTGCTTAAAAACAACATCGAGAAGATAAGATATTTGTTCATAAGAAACCTGAGATGCAATGATATGGTATGTAAATGCATATGCAATGTGTTCAAGGACCGCAGGATTTAAATTTGTTTAAACAACCATAAAGTAAACTTTTATTAGTAAGCAAATAAACTTGTTTTCCCCTTGGGCTTACAATAAAAATGAAATGAATACAAAAAATGGGGTTTTAAGTCTCCCATGGACGTTTCCTCTTTGTGTTGAGGTATGAGTTGAGATTCCGCTCCTCGTGAAGTTGTTTTGTTAGCTCCAGGATTCTTTCTTGACTTGCTTTGTAATGAGTCTCAAAACTATCTCTTTGCTCCTTCAACTGGATCCAGGACCTTTGTAACTCCTCCATGTCAGTGGGCATGTCTGGGTGAAGAATGACATAAGAAGTATCTCCTTCAGCAACAGGCTCCATGGTAACTGGCAGGATAGCAGGATATGGCATCATAAGAGTCTGAGCATGAGATCGCACCCTTCTGAGATAAGCTTCCATAGGAATAGTGTACTTGGGTTCCAGAGTCTTGCTGTCAACCTTGTTCACTTTACCCCATGCTCGTATAAACCTTTGACGGTAACTTTGCAGATCGTTGTTGTAGTCGAACACAATACCCTGAATAAGCATGTCATGAGGACCATCACTCCGAGCGTAACCAAACTGACGTAGGGCTAAGGAAGGATTGTATGTAATGCCCCCTCTTATGCCAAGGAGTGGCACATTAGGGAACTCCCCACAACGGTCAATGATAGTAACATTCTCCATAGATCTAGAGCACCAATGAATATCTGAATGAGAAAGTGACATAATCCTCTTGGACCACTTGAACCCTTGTTCATTCTTCATCACTGATCGAGGAAGGTGAGAAATAAACCACCTAGACAGCAAAGGTATGCAACACATCAGAGTTCCTCTTGCCTTTGTAGTACGGGTATGAAGAGAGTGTAAGATGTCTCCAAGTAATGTAGGCACTGGATTGCGAGTCAGAAATATGTTGATGGCGTGTACATCTATGAACTGATCTGGATTGGAGAACAACACTAAGCCATAGATCAATAAGGCTAGGATATCCTCAAACGCATCATAACTCATAGCCTTCAGGAACACTTGAGCTTTCTCTATCAATACCTTAGCAAGAATACCCTTAACTCCACTCCTTGTTTCTAGGACAATGTTTGACTTCTTCAGATGTAGGGCTGCAGCAATGACTTCAGGTTTAGGCTCTTTTCCCAAGCCTATGAAGGGTCTCTGATCAAGGATAGGTATACCCAGAAGTTTGGAGAACTCTTCCATTGTAGGAACCAGTTGATAGTCGGGGAATGTAAAGCAATGATGTTTAGGATCAAAGAACTGAAACAGAACACTCATCATGTCTTCATTGAACCCTGAAGTGACTAAATCCAGTAGGTGACCATGTCTCTTGATGAATTGGGAGTTTTCAGAAATTTGAGAGACCAACTCCTTAAGCTTAGGAGGTATTCCTACAAAGTTGATTCGGATAGTATTCCTACGAGCAGAAGCCATGACCTGCAACAAAGAACAAAGATAAATCTTTTGGTCCTTGAAATGGTTAGTGAAAATGATATGCTTATGATGCATGATGATTCTATGATGTTATGCTCAATCACAAACATGTGGCACACACAAACAAGTCACACAATAGCCCTAGGTTTGAAGGCCTGCATGAGGTTTAAAGATAAGTACCCTCCTCTGAAGTTTAGTTGGTTCATCCTGTCCTATAAAGTAACCAGGTTCTAAGGGATCTCAATATCACTGATCCTTCACAAGGGTGGTTGTTCAGTAGGCAACTTACTTGCCAACCAAAACCCTCCAAGTTTAGAATCTCAATGAGTGTAGTATCGAGTATTAACCAACTTCAGTCTTCACCAAAGCCGGTTATCTCACTACTTTTCTAAAGGCTAAGATGGGATGACTAGGGTTCTAAAAGTTAGTTAGTGTATTGACAACATATGGCAGCCTCATATTATCCTCAACTTGCTTAAGGAACATAAGCACCAACCAAGAAGTCACACTAACTATGGCCACCAGATCAACCATATCGGTATACGCCGTACAGTTTCCTTGGTCTATTGCCATTTACCTAAGGTACACTAGATCCGGGTTAGGATCTTTCACATATAAGAGCACCCAACAGATAAGTATAAAGCAAAAAAGGCAAACAATTTTGAAGTGATCTAATTCCTAAGGGTACCCCTCTTTTATTAAATCCCCAGCAGAGTCGCCAGTTCTGTAACACGGTGGGAGAACTGACTTTAGTTAAATGTTGCGAATAGCAAGAGTCGCCACCGACTTTTATTTTATCCAAAAGGAAAGGGCATAAAAGAACAGGAAAGACCTTAAAAAGATTTTAAGTTCGGGGGGTAGATTATACAAAGGGAAGGTGTTAGCACCCTTTATATCCATGGTTATCCATAGGCTCTTAGTTACTTAGCTCACTTTAAATTGTTTTGAGAAAGGTGTAGTGTGTGATAAAAATTTTCTCAGTACTTTATAATGATCCTCGTATGGATGTATATAAAGACTTTGTTTTGAAAATTTGTTTGAAATGTGAAGTGTAATGAAGTATTTTGAAAAAAAAAGTGAGCAAGTACTTAAGAGGAACCTACCCTATGTTAAATCTTTACTGTTCTCATATGTTCTTTCAATGGTAAGACTAGCCCTATTATTAAGGAATAGGTAGTCATTACCTTGGATGTTATAAGGGACATGTGAAGGGACATATGTGTTTAGGCAACTGTAAGGTGTCTTAGCAATACGAAGGGACTTATCATCTTTTATTCGAAGGGACAAGATCATTTACCGTAGGCAACATCGAAGGGACTTGATCTTATAATCTTAAAAGGGACTTGATGATATTTTATGAAAAGGGACTTTGCTTTAAGACACCTTACTTGACCTTATAATTAGGCAACATGAGGAATACCCTTAGAAAGTGTAGGATGGCGATCAAAGATCGACTTACGTGTGTGAGTGTTCATATTCATACATTTATCTTATTAAGTAAGTCATTCTAAATTAATTTTAAATCACTAACAGGTTATCACTCCCTATAGTTACTAACCATGGCAAAAACATTTATAAAACAATAAAATAAAAACAATAATAAACTACGACTATTATAAGGCTTTCGCAATTACATTATAATATAAATAATTAAATAATAGATATATAATAAATAAATAACAATTAAAAAAATTAGTAACAATAATAAGAAAAAGAGGTTAGAACAAATATACCAAAAAATATATGTACAATTTAATTAAATATTTTTAAATTAAACAAACAATTTTGAAGAATTTTAAGAAGGAAATAAAATAATGAGAATAATAATAATAAACCATATAATAATTATGTACAAAGTATGATTAATTATTTAATTATATATTAGAAAAATTAATTAAATTTAATATTTAAAATTAAACAAAAATTAGGTTTTGGAATTAGGGTTAATTTTACAATTAAGAAAAATCAGGATTAGGGTTTAGATTATAATTTATTTGCAAAAATATAAATATATAAATAGAAAAAAAATTAATGTTTATTTACCAAATATTTTAGAAACATAAAATTTGAATAAAAAATTTTATAAAGAAAATCATTGATTTTTATTTGTTAGAGAAAAGTTTAAATAATATTAATAATGTTAATTATATTAAAACATATAAAAATAGTGAAATAAAAAGAAAAGAGGTAAAAACTTACCTGCTGGAGCCTGGGGTCGAACCCAGGTCTCCCAGCTTCCATCAACACCAGCCAACCAACTGAGCTGCGTGTGCAGCGTGTCCATAGCATAAACCTTAATTATAATAGGAAAATTGTAAAATAGAAGGAATTTGGACCAAAAAAGGATAACCTGGGGATCGAACCCCAGCCGTTTGCCCCATACGCACAAACGCCTACCACTACACCACTTGTTTCTAACTGAAATCAAACACAAAACATAAATTAAATATTAAAACCAAATTTAAAATTGAATTTCATGCGCAGCTTTGTCTTCAAGCTCCAGTCGTCCACTTAGGTTTTAGTGACGCTTTCTCCGTCACTAGAACTTGTAGTGACGGATTATGTTCGTAGCTACATGTCCTGCAAACTGAAAAACACATTGCATACAAGATAAATTCATTCTATTGGCATAAATCAATCCACGACAGTCCTATGAGTCCAATTAACTTGTCAATTTCAGTGGAAAACGTCTCTATCTATGGTTCCCAATTTCAAGTTTCTAAAACCCTAAGAATGGCGCATCACCCTTACTGCATTGAAAACATGATTAAACCGTCCAGAAACAATCTAGGCCTCATTCTAAATCAAATTACATCATCAAATTGAACAAGAAACAGTCATATGATTGAAATCGAATTTCAAAAAAAACAAGAACAAAGCTTAATCGGTTAGAGCAATTCATGGTGTTAAAGATGCAGATGATGATTGCTACATGATCAGTGATGAACAGAGAAGTTAATGCCACCATTAGAATGTCTTGAAATTCACTCTAACTCCAAAACCGAATCTCTCTTTTTTTTTTTGAAATTTTGAAGTATGAAAAGGGCTCTTAAAGGCAGCAAAATCGTGTCCCCTTGTTTTGCTTCATGTCCATAAATATATACCAATGTAATTAGGTCAAAAAGTTATGGATTTATGGGTTTTGTATTGATTGTTTGATCATGAATTTCCCTTCTTCCAAATATTGAAAAAGATCACATCTAACCTTGCCAAATCAAGCTAGCATGAATTTGGATCAGATCAATTATCTATAATTGATGTTTATGACCTTCTAGAATCATAATCTCATCCAAATATATGATTTTCATATTTTATTTTGATTTAATTTGTATTTTAATGAATAAAATTCAAATAAATATTAAATAAAATATAAAAAATCAGAAAAGGCATGGGTTGGGTCGTGCTTGATGATATTATGAAGATTGGATGGCAATTTGGTGGGCTCATTTAGCAAAAATTGGTTTTAAGGCCTCATTTGCTTCATAAACTTCCCAAAAATTTCCCAACTTTGCAACGGCACAAATCCTTCAATTTTAATTATACGAAGGTGTTCTTGGACATTTTAGAAATATTAGAGAGTCCTCTAACCAACCTCTTTAGTCTCATGTCCATATCTTTTACCATTCTCAAGTTATGCTCTTTGGAAGTTGTTGACTTTTAAAAGGACCTATAATGTCTTAGCTCATACCTTCCAAATGAAGCATTTTTGGGCTTGGCTTGTGAGACACAAAGTTGTAGAGAATTCAAATTCCTTAAAAATGAGCTTTGTATGGAAAAAGTTTGATGAAGCATGTGAAAGTTATGGCTGGTCAAAGTTCAGTTGACTTTTCCTATGAAAACCCTAATTTAGAAACTCCTGATTCTTGATGATCTGAAATCTCCTTGATGAATCATGATCTACCCTTGATCAAATGATGAATTTTACTTCATATACTTGATGTTGGAAAAAAATCATGAAGTTTGACTTTGGTTTGACCACAGTTGACCTCAGTTTGACTTTTTAACTACTTTGACTGATTTTAGCCTATCTGATCATCTGACTGAGCAAACCTTTGGGAAAAGTCTTGAAACTTGACATGGGGATTCTTGAACACATATAGGATGCTACGAAGCTCACTTGAAGTATTGTAAGTCCATTTAGCCTGATGAAAGTCAAAACCCTAGTTTAGGATGCCTTGCTTAGGAGGATGCATTGTCTGAGGGAATTGCCAAACTTTCTGACTAATTGTGAACCTTGTGAACCTCATGAGATGTCTTGTGAACCTCTTTGGTTGAAACCAATTCGAGTCAGGCTTGGAAACCATGGGTAAGTCAATACCAACAATTTCCCCTTTGTCGATGATCTTCTGAATGATGGAAGGATACGCAAAAGCAACTCCTTTCTTTTCCTTTAGGGCAAAAATACGACTCGCAAAATAATGGGGCCAGTTGACTTTGACCCTGTTCCTAAGAATATATATCAAATTAACTTCACTCATATCAATACGCGAAAAGCCACCTTTCTTTGGTCGTAAATTATGTGCAACAATCCAATGAAGGATACGATCCAACGGCTTAACTTTTCCAGTAGTAGTTGTGTTTGAAAACAATTCAGAATTAGAAATGAATTCAACAAAAGGTTCTTTAAGCATACCATTTAGTTCAGAACGAAATGAGTAATTCTCCACTTGAGATGTATCAGTCATCAAGATACTAACTTCCTCAGGATCAATGCGAAACAAATCTTTCCACGCTTGAGCAATAACAACAAACATTCTAGTGCCCATACGGAAGTTGAATTTGAACCCTTTAAAAGTTCCAACCAGACCAGCATAGAACATCCTTACCAAATCCTCATTATAATCTTCATGAAAGGAGAGAAAAGGATTGAAACCTTGAAAGTCCATCAGTTCAACAATGTGAGGAATGTGCATCTGATTTGCAGTTGTTCTAGAATACACATATTGAGGAACAATCTTCCTGTTCTTGAACTTTTTGTTATAAACCTCAACCAAATCAGATGGAAGAAGAGACAAAGCATTGATAGGGAGAGATGATTATGAAGTAGAACCCCGTGACCTTTTACCTGTAGCTCTTGAAGCCATTGTTGAGAATTAAGAAACTTGAAGCTTTGAGAGAGGATTTTAGGGTTTTAGGGTTAAGAGATAAACTTGAGAGAATATGAGAATATGAGATGATGATTATAATAAAATGAAATGTAAATGGGTTTTATTGTAGAAATCCAAAAAAACAATAAATTGAAAGTCAAAAGTTGATGGAAGGCATTGATGTGCCGACCTAGGAAAGAGGAAAGGCAGGCGGCGCGTCTTTTCAAGACTGCCAAATGTCAGTTGATGCGAAAATGAGCCGGCTCAAAATGTAAAATGAGTCAACTCAATTTAAATTTGAAATGAGTCGGCTCAACGAAGCAGAGAGGTCGACTCATAAGGTTCCATGAGCTGACTCATGAGTCGGCCTGTTGGGACCCGGCAGTTTTGAAAGAAAATTTTAACCAAAAACCACTTAAAACCCCTCAAATCATGAAAGAAGAGAAGAAATAGATAAAGATACGAACATAAGCAATGCAACACAATTTTACTATACATATCATGAATGAATAGAGATAACTAAGTTTAGAAAGATATTACCTCGAGTAAATGTGAAATAGATATACGATACCACTATACAACAAGAAGTTAGAGACAAGAGGAATTGATCCAAAGAATAATATAAAACAAAGGAATGATTATCAAGATCTATCCGAGATGTCAAGAATACCAAGATCCCTACGGATATATAAGAAAGGATCGGTAGCAAGTGGTTTTGTAAAAATGTCGGCTAGTTGATGTAACACCCCAAATTTGCCCTCTTCATTTTAAGCATCATATCATCATATTCATCATACTCATATCATTTCCTCAACATCATATCATGGAAAGATAAAGCATAACATCCCTCATGTCCTAACATCAAGCATATGGTCATCTGTGGAGTTCCTTGAAGCCTTTCAAGCCATGACAAGGGTCCCAAGGGTTGTATACAATTTCTATGGTGAGGCTACACTCCATTTACAAGATAAAGTCCATTGACAAAAGCTCAGAAGATTGCATGATCATCAGAGATCTCAGGACAAGGCAAAGCTCCTATGCAGTGCACCCAAATCAGGGTTTGGGATTCAATCACCAAGACCTCACAACTTTGGCCATTTCTTGTGGTCCAAGTATTCTATATGTTAAGAGGGTCCTATGTGCCAATTTTCATGAGAAAACTCCATGTGGAAGTCAGACAATGCCTCAATTGCTTGCAGATGAAAGAAAAAAGTCAACAGAGCCCTGAAGGAGTCAACTGTGAGATTTCAAGGGGTCCAACCCCATTTTTCTAGCCAAGGGATGTTATTATAATGTTAAAAGAGATTTGGCAAGATCAGGGATCAAAATCAGATCAATTTGGTTGGCACCGGCTTATTTTTTTGAAGGTTCCCACCAAGAGGAGGGAAATTCAAAATTCACTGGCGTTAACCGGTTAACGGATTGGTTAACCGGTTAACGGCCACGAATTTTGAATTTTCAGCCGCAATTCAGCATGTGTGATTTTTGCTCCATTTTTCATTTTTCTGATTTTTATTCATTTTTGAATTAATTGGAAATTAAAGGAAAGATCTAGAGCTCTTGTCCAAGCCTAATCCCATTGCTACATCCTAATCACCCTACCCAAACCATAATTTTGGATCCCAAGCCTAATTTTTGGGCCCTAAACCTAAACCATATTTATTCATTTCTTTCCAAACCAAAGGGGCTCTTCCCTCATTTTTCACTCTCATTTTCTGAATTTTCACTCCTCTCACTCACAATTCTCTCACTCTTCTCTCCCAATTTTCCAAATCACTCAAAGTTCCTCTTTGAAGATCACACAACCTTGCCTTGAGGTGTGTAGATCTTGGAACTAGACCTCCACCCATAGTTTCATTGCATCTTTTTACTGGTTTTAGTGGTGATTCAGATCTGGTTTGGGATCTAGAAGTGCTTTTGGATCCAAAATTCAGCATCAAGAGCTTGTTCTTGCATTTATTTTGCACGGAGTTTGAAGTTTAGTATCGGATCTTCAAGGCTTTGCGCGAGATCCATCATTTTCAGTCCGATCAACAATTACCAAAGCAATCCTCGGCTTTGTAGGTCGGTTAATTTCAGGTCTAGCTCTGTTTTAGCTTATTTGCATGCTTGCGTTTTAGATCCGCCATGTGTTTGCGTATTTGCTTGTATTGAGTGAATTGGTTGATTGATTTATGACCGGATCCGTGTATTAGTGTTCATAAGCTTCATGATGCCATTTAATGTGAATTGATGCACTATTTTCATGTTCAAATGCTTGCTGGACTGGTATGAGATTGTTTGGAATAAGCTGTTTGTGAGCTGGTTTCTGCAGGTTTTTGCTGCTGTTTTAGCAGTGTTAACCGGTTAACGGATTGGTTAACCGGTTAATGCACCTGGTTTTTGCTGTTTTACGCAGGTTCTGGCATGGTTAACAGGTTAACGGATTGGTTAACCGGTTAACACTGAAGCAGTGGGCTACTTTTGAGTTATTTTTGGCATGTTTGATCTCCATACTTGTCCTAAATACCATGGATCATTATATGATCATTGAACATGTTTGTTTGAGTAATTTTCTTGCTGATCCATGCATGCTTCCGTGTTTTCGACACCCAAATGCTTGTTTGTGCCATGTATGACCTAATTATGTGATCTTGATTGGTGTGAATTTTGAGCATGTCATTGCCTTGATGTTATTAATGAGCACTTGCTGGATTTTGCTAACCTTGCAGGGGCTATGGTAATTGTGAGGTTTGGAAATTGAGTTCCACATCTCCAATTCCCATCTTCTCTTTTTATTTCTTTATTGAGCTAACTTTTTTTTGTTGGGCCTAGGCCTTTCTCGCCCCTTCTTCTATCTTCTTCTTTCCTTCTTCATTAGGATAGAAACCACACTAACCTTAGGGCATCCATGCATGATGACACTTAGGATTCTTTAGTCTCCCTTTAGAATTTTTCCTTTGTGATCCTTTTGGTTCTTCTTCTCTTCTCATCTCATAACCATAAAAAACATCTTAATAATGTTTGAAGTGCTACCTTGAGCAATAGCCTTATCCTATGAGGTATGCTTGTAGTCTTCCCATCTTGGGATAGTACAAGTTTACCTTGTGATGCACAAGTCTGATCAAGTATCTTCTTCATAAAAGAAAAGCATAAAAAACACTTCTTCATTTGTAAATAACCCAAAACACTTAATAGTTAAGCAAGTTAGTGAGCCTAGGCCCTAATCTGTGGGTTCAAGTTTTGGGGATCTTCTCCTTACTTGAGTGTGCTTGTTCTATTATTCCATCTTGGAATGTAGTGACAAGTGCACATTCCATAGAAAAGAGCTTGAGTTCACTTCCTTGTGACATGCTCATAAAAAGTTTCATAAAAAACACAAACAAATAATAAGCGTCTTTCCTTCGGGAATTCTTTTCTCATCTCATTCGCTCCGTACGCGAACTTGCTCCTACTTGTCACTTTGCAAGACGGTTACGCACTCGTCGTCCGAGTCTGCAACACCTGAGCAATGGCATAGGAAGTTCAAGCTTTAATTCACAAGCAATTTCCTTTTAGTACCCCTAGTTAGGGGAACTACGGCGTCTCTGATCCTCATTGTCCTGATGAGGTACGTAGGCAGCGGGGTAGGGCCCGTTCGAGCACAATCTTTATTTTCCCTACATTTTTTTTCCTTTTCTTTTCTTATTCAGTTCTTTTCCAGTTCCAGTTTCTTTTCATTTTCATTTCTTGGCTGCAACTTTCATACCCTCACCCTTTGAAACATTTTCTTTGCAAGCGTGGATCCCGTCGGGTACGGCGGACGATCTGGGTGCTAATACCTTCCCAGGTCGTAACCGACTCCCGAACTCAGTCTCTTTGGTTCTTAGGACCTGTGTCCTTCCTTTTCTTTTCTTCTGGTTTGTGCAGCATTACCAATCCCTTTCTTCGGGATGAAAATGCCTGGCTGGCGACTCTTATTCTTTTTTCCGCGCCACTTTCGCGTTTGTACCAGGATGGAAATCCGGGGAGCGACAGCTGGCGACTCTGCTGGGGATCGAACCCAGAATCTCTGGTTCCCCTGTGAGTCTCTCCTAGCGCTTGTGTGTTGCTGTTTCATTGGGTGATGTTTGTTTGATGTGGCTTGTTGTATTTTATTGTTGTTTATTTACAGCTTTATTTACAGTTTTATTTACATTTTTCAGTCTTTATTTACTGCATCATGTATATACTGAACTGTCTGGACTGGTTTTCTTTGGTGGGATGGGTGTTGTAAACACCCCAAATTTGCCCTCACCCATTCACACCATGGCTTGTGATCTCTTCATATGCATAAGTTCAAATCATACCATCTCATATTGCATTTTTGTTTCACTGCATTGTTTCTAAGTCATCTGCACCTAGGGTTTGTGATCTGAGCTATCCAAGAGCCACTTGAGCCACTCCAAGGGTCATCAATCACTTCAAAGGGTCCCATGTATGTTCAAGCATCATATTATATCCCCACAAAGTCAAGAAAGTCAAAGAATCACAAGAACTGAGAATGGCATAGAAGCAGAGCCAGGTTTAACTGCCCAGATGACCTAGAATTAGGGTTTTGGTTTCAGAGGCCATAACTCCAAATTTTTTGGTCATTCTTGTTTCTATTGGTCTCTATATGGTATAGGGATCATGCATATCAATTTTCATGAAGAGATTCCATGGGGAAGGCATCTAATCAAGAGTTGACTTCTTGAGCAAGTCAGTGCAAAATCAGGGCATCTGAGGCCCCCAATGACCCAACCAAAGGGTGTTCTTCATCATTTTGAATGTGTATGATCTTTATTTGATCATAGAAGGTGTTAGAAGTTCACAAAATTGGAGAATTTCAAGCCATTTGCAAAGTTGACTTTTTGGGAAAATGACTTATAATGGAAACTTGCCATTTTGGGAAACTTTTTCAACCCTTGCTTTTTGATTCAAAAATGCTTCAAATGGGAAAACTTTGGTCATGAAAGTTGTAGAATGGATCATTCCCTTTTCAAAGAGTACAAGAACTCATTCTAATTCATTTTGGATCAAAAGTTATGGCTTGTCAAAGTTGGGAAAAATCACATAATTTCAAGTTTTCTACCAAAGAGGCAAAGTTGCAAAACCACTTGCCAAGACAAATTGTGCTATCAAATGGACTTCTAATATTCATACAAACATAAACCAATGTCTAAAAATCAGTTTGGCCCAAAGAATTTTCCATTTCTATGCCTTGATTTTCACATAACCATAAGTCATTTTTCATGAAAGTGCAAAGAGGGATTTCTTGCAAATTGATTCTCAAAGGTTTTGTTTGACCCCTAGCTGGTTTTAATACATTGTCATGACCTAATGAGGCATCCCACATCAGAAATTCAGCAAGACTTCTCACACATACATGGCCAAAAATCATAAGATGTAACAAGTTGTCAAGTTGCAAAAACCCTTCCAACTCATGATCCAAATGCAGCATCCTTTCATGAACCATCCAAGGGCTATCCTTGACTCAAGCTGAGGCAGGACAGGCCTCTAGATCATCTCTGCCACAGCCCATGCTGCAAGTACACAAAACTTGACTTTTTGGCCAATCATCCCATACCAATACCACAGTGCACACCTGCTCTCCAGATTTGTTGGGATAGTTTATGGATCACCTAAGGATCATAAAACATAAGATACACAAGCCTGAAACACACACATTGCAGCACACTCCAAAAACTGTCAAAACCTTTCCTTCTTCGAATCACACAACACAGCCATCAAACTTCAATAATTCCTTCACCAATCAACCAGAAATCACCCATAGAACAGATCCACCCCTCACAATGATCTGAAACAGCACACACAAGAACCTCATTTTCTGATACACCAGAACTGAACCTCTCAAAATAGCCAATTTAAACTCCATCCAAGCTTGCCATTAGCACAAGGGGGACCATTGGAGGTGGTTTCCACAAAGGAAAGGCTCAGAAAGCTCATTTTTGAAGGTCTCCATCTCAGGTATAGCTCAAGAACTTTTTTTCTCAAAACTTCATTTTCTTGTTACAAAATGAATCTACATGTTGCACTGATCATCTGGATGTATTTAGATTTGAAAATAAGTAAGAGATGACCATTTCATGTCACTCTGAAAGTTTGCTCGTGTTTCGTATTTTCATTCGATTCATGCTGGTGAGTGAAAATAAATGAGTTTTGGGAGAGGGGTTAGGTTTAGATTGGGGAGAGGATCATTTCTGTGGAAGAAATTGCTTGTTTGGTGACCTGTAGCGAAATCTAGGGTTTGGGTTCGCCGGAGAAGACGACCAGAAGTCTTCTCCGGCCACCTGAAATTCATTAACCCTAATCTGTGTCATTAATGAACTTTGAATTCTGGCCGTGGATGCGTTTGACTTTGTTTGACCCGCGCGTGTTTGGATGGCCAGGATCTCATCATTTAGCCCTAATCTTCAATTAACTTAATTAATCCAGTTTAATTAATTTTAAAACCAGAATTAGCCAGGTTTGAACTTGGGCCATTGGATGTGGCGCCAAGTCAACCTTTCCCAGCCCAGAATCAATCTGGTTCGTCCATTGTGCATACTTCTCATTATTTTAATTTTTATTTTCATTTTATTTGATTTATTTTGCACATTTAATTTAAAATAGCAAAAAATGTTTAAAAATTATGAAAATTTTTGTCAAGGTTTTCATTATTTTTCAGAACACAAAAATATTTTTATTTTTATTTTTTGCATTAAAAATTATTTTTAAATCATTTAAAAGTTTATTTTTAATTAATTAATGAAAATTAATTAATTAAAAATACTTTTAGGTATTTAAAAATCACAAAAAAATTCACATAGCATTTGAAAACATTTAGAAACATTGTCCAACTCTCAAACCAAATTTCTTTTTTGATCTTGATGCCTTTTGATAATTTTCTTTGGAATTAATTTCATTTCAAGGCAATATTTTGTTTCAAACTTCAAAAATTCATTTTTGCCTAACCATTGAGAGTTAGACAATGATTCTTTTTGCATTGCATCTTGCATAACATGTAGTTTATAGGATAAAATTGGCATGATTTGATCTTGCATTTCCAATTTGTTTTGCATTTTTCTTGACAAGGTACCTCAAAACCCTAGCAATCTTAGGAAATTCATAACTTCCACTAGGTTAAGAGTTGGATCCCCTCCTTTGGGCAGTGAGTTTGTATAGGTTTAGGGCATCTTTGATTGCATTTTCAAATTTTTATCATGTCATTTGCTTCTGGTTTTGGATTTTGCTTGGTGTGTTGATCATAAACCCTAATTTATGCCTTCCTTTGCATCCATCTTCCATTTGCTTGCACACCATGACTTGCCATGACATTTTGTGCATCCATCTGATTCATAATACATCTTAAGACATATTAGAATCATGTTTGATCATTGCATCTTTCATTTTCTATTTTGTATGCCATTTGCATTTCATAACTTTTCATGTATGTTCATGGTTCTAAACTTGCTTCTTTTGCATTCATATGCTTGTTTGATCACTCTCATTCCTTGCCTCATGTTTGCATCATCTCTTAGCATCATTAACATCATACTCATGCTTCTGGTTTTGGTTTGCATCATGTCATTTGCATCTCATTTGCATTGCATTCCATTTTCTTTCACTAACTTTTCAGGTGGTAAGTTACTTTGAGAAGTGAATTTGCCTTCACTTCTCATAATCTCTTTTCATCCCTTTCATACTTCCCTTGCTGCATTTTGTATGTGTTTGGGTTTGAGCTTGCTCATTCTTGTTCATCTTACTTTCTTTCTTCAAGCAACTTGACTTCTTAAGTGAAGCAAGTTGTTTTGCTTCTCTTTGCTCCTCTCATCTGCTTCTCTCCTTGGTGGTTCTTTGAAGATTTCTTTCTTAAGCCTCATAAACCCTAGGAACAACCAAGCATGACAACAATTAGGGTTTTGATTAGTCCCCCATTTAGCTTTTACCTTTGTGTCTCTTTGAGTCTGCTCTTCTCATCTCATAATCAGGGACTAAACCCTAAAGGCTTTAAGGCTTTGTGATTAAGCTTATGCATGCATCCTTCTATTAGGATGGAGTGTATAACTTTAATCCTAAGTGTTAAACCCTTAATGTGTTTAAATCCTTTAATCAATTCACTTAATAATCATCAAGACATCAAGCTTGTAACTTGGGCCTTGCATTAGGGTTCTAATTCTTCCTTAATTGGTTAAGAAGGACTAACCCTAGTGTTAATGGACAAGTCCCCCTCAAGTTGTCTTACAAACCATAAAACTCACTTCTTCATCTTATCATTAACTAAAAACCACTTAATAAAGGCTTTGTTTTGTCATGAGGTTAATCCCTAATCATGGATTAAGTTGAGGTGTCTTCCTCGGCTTAAACATTCTCATCTATTATCCTTATATTAGGATGGTGTAATGAGTCTGTTTAATCCCTGATTATGGCTTAAACTCATTACTTAACACTAAACAAAAACAACAAAAACATCTAAATAATCACAAGTAGGTTAATGATCTTAATCCTACTTCAGGGTGATTAAGTGTGAGATGCTGACTTCACACTTAAGGTATTCTTATTACCCCTAATCAGAGGGAGGATGTGATGAGTTCACTAACCCATTGGTTTAGGCTTAAGCTCATTAACCTATGACAAACTTCCAAAAGCAATAAAAGACTGAAAACTCAAAAACAAACAATAATCGTCTCCTCCGGGATTCTTTTCTCATCACACTCATTCGCAAACGAGAACTTGCTTCTTCCGTCTAATGCAAGACAGTTAGCACCTGAGCCAGACAGGTCATACACTTGAGCATAGACAAGTAAGCAGTTCACAAGTCAATTTATCTTTCAGTCTCTTTAAGTCGAACTACGGTGTTCTGACTTCCTCATTGCACGAGAGGATACGTAGGCATAACTTAACAGTTATCGAACAAAAGTCTCTGTATATTCCCCTTCTTTCTAGCCTCATTCTTTAAGCCTCATGATCTTGAGCATTCCATTTTTGTCCTTACACTGACACTTCTCTTATACACTTCACCTTTACTCTTACACTGACACTTGCATTTCTTTCCAGCTTTGATACACAAATTGCACTGACACTACCCCTTTAAAAAACAAATCTTTTAAGCGTGGATCCCGTCGAGTACGGCGGACAATCTGGGTGCTAATACCTTCCCAGGTTGTAACCAACCCCCTTTCTCAGTCTCTCTGGTTCGCAACCGTCTTATCCATATCTTTTCTTAGGTTTATGCAGCATTACCTTTCCTCCGGGATAAAAATGCCTAGTTGGCGACTCTTTTCTTTCCCTTGAGTTCACCCCTGTGTGTTCTCATTCCCTCAGAAACTGAGGTGAATTAGAGGAGGATCTAGGAAGCCTGCTAAGTCTGGATGACCTTTACTATGACCTTCAGAAACTGAGGTGAATTAGAGGAGGATCTTTTATGGTTATTGTAAACACTGTACCTCCGGGTTAGAAGTGTTTACACTTCTCATAACTGATCCAAGTCTGAGGATCCTTGTTTTAGAACACCACCTGTGAGGGGGGTTGGGCTGTTTACAGGTTTGCAGGTACCCTTGACCACAGCATACCCTGATACTTTGTTTTGAATAAGAGTACTCCATTTTGGGACAGTTCTTGTGATTTTAACCCTGGACATGTGACTCTTTATTTGAGTCCCCTACCTTGGTTACTGGATCTCTGAACCTCCATCTGGACTTCTTGAACATACATGGACTTATATCAAGGCAGTAATCAGATCCAGCTTGATCACAAACCCTTTGCATATCATTTGCATACTCATCATTTGCATCATTTAACATTTGTTTATTTGTTTTTCAGGGTATCCACATCATATCTGGCTTGGTTTTGACCCCTTCATCTGCATAGACCCCTGTTCATCAGTTGCCTGCTTCAGCTTTCTTCATCAGTTGCCTGTTTCAGCTACCTTCATCACCAGCCCTAGCCTATCAGTGGCTCATCTCCAGTATCAGTCTTCATCATCAGTACTTGTTTTCAGCTCTTCATCAGCAGTCATGGCACCCAAGAAGAGCAACATTTCATACCATTTCTTTGAGCCTGTGCTGGCTGGCATCAGGCAGGTCCAGGCGCTTATCACTCCAGACCACATCCCATTATTCAGAGAGCATTATGGAGGCATCCTTGATATGGTTATGGACTTGGACCCTTCTCAGAGGAGTTTGATCCACACTTGCCTACAGTTCTATGACCCTCCCTTGAGATGTTTCACTTTCCAGAACTTTCAGCTAGGACCTCTGCTGGAGGAGTTCTCATCATTGATTGGAGTACCTGTCAGGGGTGGTATCCCCTTCAACCCAGAGATGGCTTCTCCCAGCAACGAAGAAGTGGCAAAAGCACTGTACCTGGAGCCTATATTAATTGAGCAGAACATGACAACAAAGGCTGGGATCCCTGGTTTGCACCTAGACTTTCTGACTTCTCAGGCCATCCTGAAGGCCTCTTTGGGAGAATGGAGGGCAGTTTGTGCATTATTAGCCCTCAGTATATATGGAGTGATATTATTTGCAGATGAGCCCAAGTTTATCAGCAAGAAGGCCATTCATCTTTTCCTTCTGAGGAACCCAGTGCCCACATTGCTGGGAGATTTCTACTATTCTGTTCACCAAAGGAATGAGAAGCAAAGAGGAAGGTTGGTGAGATGCTGTGCTCCCCTGTTCCATACCTGGCTGCTCAAACACTTACCTAGGACTGATGCATTCCTGAATCCTCACCAACAGAAGAATTAGGCTAGGAGACTTATTGCTTTGACTTCAGATGACATCAGATGGTGCACCCAGAGCACCAAAGGCAGGGACATAATTACCAGCTGTGGACAGTTCCCCAATGTACCTCTGATAGGAGTGAAGGGTTGCATCAACTACAACCCTTTGCTGTTTAAAAGACAGTTGGGCTATGCTTTGGTTCACCCTCCTAGAGTGCAAGACTTGGCTGAAACCCTGTATTGTGAGATCAAACCTAATCTAGCTGTTGTCAGACAAGCATCATGGGCTTGGGACAACATCTAGACCAAAGGGATGGCCATTCTTGGGAGATGCAATAATGTGGCTTCAGCTCAGTATTATGAATGGTCTCATGCTAGGGCTCAGCTTTCTGGGATGCCTTTCACCATTGAGGATACACCTGGACCATCCACAGTACCACCTCCAGCCACTGTCAGCCTGGAAGAATTTGAGAAGCTGAAGGAGAGGAATGAGAATCTGTCTCAAGCCCTGAAGAATACCCTCTGGGAGAGGAGTGATGGTCGTCTAGACATTGAGAGGTTGGAAAAGCTTAAGGTGGAGCATCTAGCCAGGATTGGGAAAGCAGAGGACTACATCAAGAAATCAAGAGCTGGGGAGCAAATTTTGAAGAATGCCTGTAAAGAGGCCCAGTTTCAGAAGGCTAGGACTGATCTCTATCTGAAAGAAAGTCAAGCTAGGTGGGTCAAGATCACTGAAGCTCGCACTCAAGAAGATAAGAGAACTCAAGACATGATTGAGCAGTTGGAGGCCAATGAGAAGAAACAACAGGAGGCTCTGCTAGCAGCCCAGAAGGAGATTTCAGAGTTGAAGCTTAGGGCTGGTGTGAAGAGGTCAAAGGACCAAGACAGGCACAAGAAGCTGATCACTGCTATTGCCACCAGGAACCTTCTTATCAGAAACATTACAGAGCATCCGGCCGGTCCTATAACTGAAGCACTTTTGAAGGAGGTTAAGGAGGATGAGTTTGGTTTAGATGTTTGATTTCTTTGCTTGTTGTTGTTTCCATTTCATGTACTTTTCTTTTTATGTTGTATTTTGACCCCTCAGGGGCATGTGTTGTAAAAACAAACTATGTATGATCCACCATTTGTCATATATTTGTTAGTTTGTTCCACTGAGTTCTTTTTCTCTCAAGCAACATCAAAGCATCTTCCTCAGGGTCTGGAAAGGTCAAAACCAAATGCTAAGCCGGATACCTTGGAAACAAATAAGCATAATGCATTGCATACTGACTTTTGTTTTGTTTTGTAGGTTTTGTCTTTACTTTATTTTGTTTCTAACTCTGTTGTGGTTCAGGAATTATTGCTCGCCATCGGGTGTTCCCTCTCAACCGTCCGCACAGGTATCCTACTCGCAACAATCTTCCTGGTATCCAGATGGATCAAGTACAGCAAGATCTGACAGAGGTCAGAACCCAGATGGCTAATGAAAGGCTGGAAATGAGGAACCAAATGACCCAGTTCATGGAAGTAATGAATGGCTTGGCCCAAAGTCAAGAAAGGTTGAGGGCATTGGTAGAAAGACAAACCCCGGAAGAACCCCATCTGGGAACTGGAGGAACAAGTAACAATGAAAGGGGTCAGCCTCATGTTAATCCACCAGTATATGGGCCTCATCTACATCCGGAAGTCAATATCCCGGGTAATGTGCAAGGAAATACTATTGCAGGCAGGATCTTACAAGAAGACCCCCAAGAGGAGCAGTTCACTGTAATGGGAGTTGGGGATGAAGTTTGTGATAGAAGGTTTGATGAAATTGCTGAGAAGTTGAGATCCCTGGAGTCTCAAAATTCCCTAGGTTTTGATGTCATGGATATGGGGTTAGTGGATGGGGTAAGGATTCCCCATAGGTTTAAACCTCCTTGCTTCGAGAAGTACAATGGAACTTCCTGTCCACGAACTCACATGCAGTCCTTTCTGGGGAGACTTAAAGCATACATCATGGATGAAAAACTGTGGATGTTTTATTTTGAAGATAGTTTGACTGGGGCCTCAAGGGAGTGGTACTCACACTTAACTAGAGCTACTATCAGGTGTTGGAAGGACCTAGCTAAGGCCTTCATCAGGCAGTACCAATACAATCTGGACATGGCTCCTAACAGGACCCTTTTGACGGGAATGTCTCAGTCCTCTAGAGAAAGCTTCAGGGAATATGCCCAGAGGTGGAGACAGCTTGCTGCTGCTGTCCAGCCACCCATGTCGGAAAGAGAAATGGCCGACATGTTTATGAATACTCTGCAAGGAACATATATTGATAGGCTAGCTGCCTTTTCTTCCACCAGCTTCGCTGACGTAGTTATAGCTGGAGAAAGAATTGAGAGCCTTCTAAAGATGGGTAATATTTCTGATAATGGTGCAAGTTCGTCTAGTAACCCCAGGAAGCCTTTTGTGGGACCTAGAAGAACTGGTGAGACGAATGCCATTCATGCTAGCATGGGCAGACCTCAGTATGTCCACAGATCAGTAGCAACTGTCACCATTCCAGCTCCGATTCCTCAGCAACCAGCATATCAACCACCACAACAACCACACTATCAACAGCAAGTTCAGTATCCGCCACAAAGAACCTACAACAACAATAACAACAATCAACAGCAAAGACCTTTTCAGCAAAGACCATCACAGGCCAATAGGGTGATTGATCCAATCCCTATGCCTTATGCCGCTTTATTGCCACAACTCCTGAAACTCAACTTGGTTGAATTAAGGACATTGGCACCACCAGATCCCTCCAATCTTCCAAGAAATTATGATGTCAACGCCAGATGTGCTTTCCATTCCAATGCACCTGGCCACAATACGGAAAAATGCAGGGCTTTGCAAATGAAGGTACAAGACCTGGTGGATTCTAAAGCCCTCAACTTTGCACCCCCGCCAAGTGTCACCAAGAATCCCATGCCCAATCATGGAGGACCAAGAATCAATGCCATTGAGGAAGATAAGCCATCTTTCTTAATCACCAGTGTTGGACAGATTCGGACACCTCTGGTCGAAATTAAAGCTCAGCTCTTAGAGTGCCAGATGTTCCCCGGGTGTGAGCTCGGTTGTGGTTATTGCAACATTTCGGTCAACGGGTGTGATAATTTGAGAAGCGGCATAGATGGTCTTATCAAGAGTGGCATACTTCAGATCGCAACAACGGCGCCTACAAATCCAGCAATCCCTTTGACAACAATTCCTGACTCTTCTACAACTGCAACAACAATCATTCCAGCTAATTCATCAATTTCATCAACAATGGCTTCCTCTATCACTTCAACAAATCAGATGTCAACAACCATTTCTTCTACAACATCAGCATCCATTTATTCAGCAGGATCTTCTACAACACCAACAGACATTAATGAAGATATCTCAGCAGTCACTATCTACTATGATCCATCAGATGTTCCTCCAAACAACAACTTCCAGCAACAAACAGTGGCACTTCCTGCCAGGTCACCAGTCACCATCTACTACGATCCGCACACTATCTTTGTACCCTCCTCTGCAGCAGTCAGTCCAGTTACCATCACGGTGCCTGGACCAGTTCCATATGAAAGCAGTAATGCCATACCTTGGCATTATGGCTCTGACCTCTACTGCAACGGGGAGAAAATCACTTTGAACTCTTCAACCTCTTCTCCACAGATTGATAATGTTGGGGGAGGCGGAGGCTTCACCAGAAGCAGACGCCTTTTTGCCTCACAATTGCAAAGACCTAACGCCGAAGCAGAAGCTGCTGCCAAAGCAAAAGGAAAGAGTGTGGTAGTTGAAGAGACAACTATCAAAGAAACTCAGAAGACATCTTTTGAACAAGATGTAGACGAGTTTATGAGAATCATAAAGAGAAGTGATTACAAGGTGGTGGATCAGCTTCACCAAACTCCCTCAAAGATCTCCATATTATCCCTGCTAATGTGTTCTGAAGCTCACAGGAATGCATTACTGAAAGTCTTGCACGCAGCATACGTGCCAGAGGAGATCACTGTTAATCAGTTAGAAACTGTGGTGGGAAATGTCAACACCAGTCACGGACTGGGCTTTACCAATGCTGACTTAACAACTGAGGGACGTAACCACAACAAGGCATTACACATCACCCTAGAATGCAAGGGTGTTGTTCTATCTCATGTACTGGTGGACACTGGGTCTTCACTCAATGTTCTACCAAAGAAAGCCTTGGTGAAGCTGGAGTATGATGGCTTGGCATTGCGTCCAAGTAATTTGGTGGTGAGAGCATTTGATGGCTCTAAGAGATCAGTGCTAGGGGAGATTGATCCCGCAGACTTTTAAAATTACCTTCTATGTGATGGACATTCAGCCAGCCTACAGCTGTTTGTTGGGTACACCTTGGATCCATGCCGCTGGCGCTGTTACGTCTACCCTTCACCAGAAGCTGAAATTCGAGTGGGAAGGCCAGATCATCACCGTCTGTGGTGAAGAAGACATCTTTGTTACCCATCTGGCTACGTATAAGTATATTGAGATGGACGGAGAGATCCATGAAACCATGAGCCAAGGGTTTGAGGCCCTGAACATAAATGAAGCATCTGCTGTACTTGGAACCTCCATGACATCTTATCAGCAAGCCAGGAAGGTTGTTAAAGAGGGGACTGCCCAAGGCTGGGGCAAGCTGTTGCCCGTGGAGAAGAAGGAGGACAGATTTGGGTTGGGTTACAAACCAACTCAACAAGATCAATCAGAGGCTGCCAAGAAGCCCAGTTTTGTCAGCGGGGGGATGCTCACCCCTGATGCAGTGAACAACTTGGAAGACGAGGATGAAAGCGACCGCAACCTGGAGAGATGGATACGTCCAAGGATCCCGGGGAGCCAAGTCCTTAACTGGTCTTCCCAGGAAATTATAAGGGTTACTCCTGCAGAGTAATTATTATTTCCTGTATTTTTAAGCATGCATCAAGTCTTGCATCTTGCCCAAGATGACAAGACTCATTTTGTAATCGGGCCATCTTGTAATTTTGTGCAAATGGATTAATCAATGAATATCGGACATCTTTCGCAAATGAGTCTTTTTCCTTTTTTCGCTCACTGTTTTTCATTTTTCTTTTTGTACAAAAATAAAATGGCAATGTTTTCCAAAATGAAAACTTCATTTCACCTTTTTCTAAACAAGATTAAAATCGATCACTAAAATAAACAATCTAAACCCTTGCAGAGAGTGCCTTTCAGACTGCACCGACAACAACACTGATGTGGCTTCGTATGACTTTGACAATCCAATCAATCATGCTGATGAAGGGGTTGAAGAAGATTATGAGCTTCCTGAAGAGCTAGCCAGGTTATTGAGGCAAGAGGAGAAAGTTATCACTCCTCATCAGGAGGAGGTCGAAACGGTTAATCTTGGTACGGAAGAAGATGTGAAAGAAATTAAGATCGGGGCCTGCTTACAAGACTCAGTGAAAGAACAACTGATTGATATGCTTCGGGAGTATGTGGATGTCTTTGCTTGGTCTTATCAGGATATGCCAGGGTTGGACACCGATATTGTCATGCACAAGTTGCCTTTAAAAGAAGACTGCCCACCAGTAAAACAAAAGTTGCGCCGTACTCGCCCAGATATGGCAATGAAGATAAAAGAAGAGGTACAAAAGCAGTGGGACGCCGGTTTCCTCGCTGTAACTAGTTATCCACCATGGATCGCTAATATTGTACCTGTGCCTAAGAAAGATGGCAAAGTGAGAATGTGTGTTGACTACCGAGATCTGAACAGAGCTAGCCCGAAAGATGATTTCCCATTACCTCACATTGATGTATTGGTTGATAATACGGCTCAGTTCTCGGTGTTCTCCTTCATGGATGGATTTTCAGGATATAATCAGATCAAGATGTCACCTGAAGACATGGAGAAGACAACTTTCATCACACCCTGGGGCACGTTCTGTTACAAGGTGATGCCATTCGGACTGAAGAATGCTGGTGCAACTTATCAACGGGCTATGGTAACATTATTCCACGACATGATCCATAAAGAAATCGAGTGTTATGTGGATGACATGATTGCCAAGTCCCTCACGGAAGAAGACCACCTGGTGAATCTGTTGAAGTTATTCAAGCGTCTGAGGAAGTACCAACTGAAGTTGAACCCCAACAAGTGCACATTCGGGGTGCGATCTGGTAAGCTGCCGGGCTTTATTGTAAGCGAGAAAGGGATTGAAGTTGACCATGATAAAGTTAAAGCCATTCAAGAAATGCCTGCACCAAAAACTGAAAAAGAAGTTCGAGGGTTTCTAGGTAGATTGAACTACATTTCACGGTTCATATCTCACCTTACAGCAACTTGTGAACCCTTGTTCAAACTGTTAAGAAAAGAACAAACGGTCAGGTGGAATGAAGACTGCCAGAGGGCTTTTGACAAAATCAAGGAATACTTGCAAGAGCCACCAATCCTTATGCCTCCAGTTGAAGGAAGACCTCTAATAATGTACTTGACAGTATTAGAAGAGTCAATGGGGTGTGTGCTGGGCCAGCATGACGAGTCTGGTCGAAAAGAGTACGCAATTTACTACCTAAACAAAAGTTTACCGACTGTGAACAACGTTATTCACTGCTCGAGAAAACTTGTTGTGCTTTAGCGTAGGCTGCTCGCCGACTGAGACAGTATATGTTGACCCACACTACTTTATTGATATCAAAAATGGATCCAGTTAAGTACATTTTCGAGAAGCCAGCACTTACCGGACGGGTTGCAAGATGGAAAATGATCCTCACAGAATACGACATCCAGTACACATCTCAGAAAGCCATCAAGGGCAATGTATTGTCTGATTATCTTGCTGAGCAGCCTATTGATGATTACCAGCCTATGAGATTTGGCTTCCCTGATGAAGACATCATGTTCATAAAAGCAAAAGATCATGAAGAGCCAATTCACACTGAAGGGCCTGACCCAGAAGAAGAATGGACTATGATGTTTGATGGGACTGTTAATATGAATGGTCGTGGTGTTGGTGCAGTACTCATTACACCAAAGGGGGTTCACATGCCGTTCTCGGCAAAGCTCACCTTTAAATGCACTAACAACGAAGCTGAATACGAAGCTTGCATTATGGGTCTTGAGGAAGCCATTGACCTCAGGATCAAGACTTTGACTGTGTTCGGAGATTCAGCTCTGGTAGTTAATCAAACCAACGGCAAATGGTACACCCACCAGGACCATCTGATACCTTATAGGGATTATACAAGGAGGTTATTGACTTTCTTTACAATAGTCAAGCTTGAGTATATCCCTCGGGATGAGAATCAATTTGCAGATGCTCTGGCTACCATTTCATCCATGATCAAAGTTCAAGCTGCCAACTTTGTGCCTCGGATTTCAGTGTCCAGACTTGACAGACCAACATATGTATTTGCAGCAGACGCTGTAAAAGATGATAAGCCTTGGTTCCATGACATTAAGTGCTTCTTGGAAGATCAAACATACCCACCTAGGGCATCTTCCAATGATAAGAAGACTCTAAGAAGGCTTGCTGGTAGTTTCTTTCTGAATGCTGATGGTTCCCTGTACAAGAGAAACTTTGATATGGTACTCCTCAGATGTGTTGATAGAACAGAAGCAGACTTGTTGATGCACGAAGTGCACGAAGGATCCTTTGGTACCCATGCTGGAGGACATGCAATGGCTAAAAAGTTGCTAAGATCAGGCTATTACTGGATCACAATGGACGCCGACTGTTGTGCCTATGCCAGAAAATGTCATAAATGTCAGATTTACGCGGATAAGGTGCATGTGCCTCCCAATCCTCTGAATGTGATGTCTTCACCTTGTCCCTTTGCTATGTGGGGCATTGATATGATTGGCAAGATTGAACCGACTGCTTCAAATGGCCACAGATTCATCCTGGTAGCTGTTGCACCCCAAAATTTGCCCTCACAATACAAGACTTTGTGTGCTAAGAAGGTTCACAAGGTTCACAAGACCTTTCATGAGGTTCATGAAGTTTACAAGACACTTTATGAGGTTCACAAGGTTCACAAGACCTTTCATGAGGTTCATGAAGTTTACAAGACACTTTATGAGGTTCACAAGACTCACAAGACCTCCCATGAGGTTCACAAGACTCACAAGACCTCCCATGAGGTTCACAAGGTTCACAAGACATCTTATGATGGTTCACAAGGTTCACAAAGTTCATAAATAGTCAGAAGATTTAACAATTCCCTCAGACAATGCATCCTCCTAAGCAGTGCATCCAAAACTAGGGTTTTGACTTTAATCAGGCTAAATGGACTTCCAAGACTTCAAGTGAGCTTCATAACATCTTATATGTGTTTAAGAATCCCCATGACAAGTTTCAAGACTTTTCCCAAAGGTTTGCTCAGTCAGACGATCAGATAAGTCAAAATCAGTCAAAGTAGTTAAAAAGTCAAACTGAGGTCAACTGTGATCAAACCAAAGTCAAACTTCATGATTTTTTGCCAACATCAAGTATATGAAGTAAAATTCATCATTTGATCAAGGGTTGATCATGATTCATCAAGGAGATCTCAGATCATCAAGAATCAAAGGTTTCTAAATTAGGGTTTCCTCAGGAAAAGTCAACTGAACTTTGACCAGCCATAACTTTCACATGCTTCATCACCAATTTTCCATACAAAGCTAATTTTGAAGGAAATTGAATTCTCTAAAACTTTGTGTCTCACAAGCCAAGCCCAAAAATGCTTCATTTGGAAGGTATGAGCTAAGACATTATAGGTCCTTTTGAAAGTCAACAAAAAGTCAACAACTTCAAAAGGGCATAACTTGATAATGGTAAATGATATGGACATGAAACCAGTGGGGTTGGTTAGAGGACTCTTCAAGCTTTCCAAAATGTCCAAGAACACCCTCATAGCATTAAAATTGAAGGATTTGTGCCCTTGCAAAGTTGGGAAATTTTTGGTTGGTTTATGAAGAAAATGGAGGTTGAAAACCAAATTTTTCTAAATGGGCTTGCCATATGATGATCCAATCCATACCAATACTTCATGCACGACCCAACCATCAAATATTCAGATTTTTTTTATTATTTTATTTTATTTATTTTGATTTTATTCATTTAAAATCATTTTAAATTAAAATAAAATAGAAAAGTCAAATATTTAAATGGGATTTTGTTTCTAGAAAGTCATAAAGGTGATTTGGATCAAATTGATATGAGAATTATGAAGATTGGCTTGAAATAGAAAGGTTGAATTCACAAATATTTGAATTTTAAGTCTTAATCTTTTTCAATATTTTTCAATCAAATTTTCCACACAACAATCAATTTTTTTGACCTAGTTCCATTGCACTATAAGTATACAACACAACCCTATGCATTGGACACGAAATTTTGGCCTCAAAGAGTAAGTTGCAACTTTTGAAATTCATCACAAAACTCAAATTCGGATTCCAAGCTACAACCACTTTCAAGACAATTTGAAGGTTGCTATGTGTTCCTGGATGTTCATAGAATGATTTTGGATCATAAACAACATCTTAAACACCTTATATTGCATAACCCGAATTCATAATGTTCTTCATATTCTTGATTTTCGATTTTGCATATTGACTGGATTTTAATGACTTTTGATCATTGTTTTGTGTTTGTGTGAAGTTGTTGATTGATTCTGGATGGTTTAATTGGAGTTTCATTGCAGGATTGAGAAATCACCATGGCTAGGGTTTCGGCCATGAGATTAGGGTTTTGCTTTAAACCAAACATAAACAAATTCTAAGAACATAGAACAATCGTATGAAGCTTAAGGATCATAACCCACCAATTATTTTTGAGAAATTTTACTGTTTTGATGATAATCCAGTTTTCGTAGGTTCCTGTATTTGAAATTTCGCAGGAAATTTCATAAGTAAAATCGCAGCAAAAAACGCAGGTACCAAGGAAGAAGAAGAAGACCTGCGCGCGTTTTATAATTTGAATTATTGTGATATATTATAATGTATTTGTTCTGTTTATGTATCACACACAAGCGTGTGTCCCAGTGGTGAAGTGTGCGTGTATATTGCTTGCAGGCCTGTGTTCGAATCCTGGCTTCCACAATTTTTCTTGTTTTTCCATTTGAATTATTAAACTTAATATATTATGTATTGTAGCCATTATACTAACAGATGCGCCCTCCCGGCTGGAATGGTAAGTGTGTTTGTGTGCTGTGCAAAGGTCCTGGGTTCGATTCCCCCCAGGCCTTTTGTTTTGTTTTGTCTTTTTTATGATTTTCCAGGAATAAGCAACAAAACCAATTGAACTCCTTTCCTTAGCACCTGTGCGCGCGCTGGCCCAGTGGTTGGTCTTGTTGGCTGGAGTTTGTGAAAGCAAAGGGGCTGGGTTCAACTCCCAGCCCAGGTGAGTTTTTTTTCTTCTTTTTTTTTCTCTATTATTTCTTTTGGTTTGTTTATTATTATTATTATTAATTTAATTAAACTATAACCCTAATTTAATCCTAAAGTATTTTCATAAACCAAGATTAACCCTAAAAATATTTTTCTAAAACCCTAAATTGTAAATATTAATTATTTGTTTATTTTAATTCTTGCTTATATTTTAATTAATAAATAAATCTTAATGTTTTCTAATAAACCCTAATTTTCTTCTATTTTAAAACTTAATCATATTTTATTTAATCATGTACATATTTTATAATTTGTTTAAATCTTGTTTAAAATAATTAAAATTTTGTAAATATAATTATAATTAATCCTATTTTCATAATATGTAAATATTATATAAATTGTTTATAATTTAATTTTTTATGTAAATAATTTTTATTATATGTTTAAAAATAGTTAAAAATTGTTAATTTAATTTTGTAATTATAATTTTATTTTCATAATATGTTTATAATTAACTTAATTTTTATAATGTGTAAATAATTTAAAACTTTATAATAATTAATATAATTGTTCATATTTTCTTATCAATCTTAAATAATTGTTTATATAAAAATTTGATCTTTTAATTATTATAATGTTTTTGTTTATATTATCTATTATGTTTATTTTCTTATGATATTTATTTATTACTAACCCCATTTAACTTTGTATTATTTTTATTATTATTATTTTACTAACCCAATTATTATTATTATTTATTATTTTGCTTATTTATTTATTTTTTAATTATTATTATGTAATTGTTCCTTTGATGTAATATTTAGTAGTAATGTTTAAATATTTATTTTATGCTATGGTTAGTAAAATAGGGAGTGTAACATGTTTGTATGTTAAAAAATTAATTTAGATCACTAATTTAAAAGATAAATATTAAAATTGTACACTCACACACGTAAGTCGATATTTGATCGCCATCTCACTTCCATACGGGTACCTCTCATGTTGCCTATCACAAAAAGGTCAAGTAGGGTGTATAAAGCAAAGTCCCTCAATCTCACATCATCTAGTCCTTTAACAGATAAAAGATCAAGTCCCTTTCGAATGTTGCCTTCGTAATGATCTTGTCCCTTTCGAATAAAGATGATAAGTCCCTTCGAATTGCTTATACACCCCACAGTTGCCTAAATAAACAGATGTCCCTTCACTTGTCCCTCACATCCAAGGTAATGACTACCTATTCCTTAATAATAGGGATAGTCTTACCATTTAAAGGATTCAAGAACAGAAAAGACTTAAACTTAGGGTAGGTTCCTCTTAGATACTTGCTCACTTTTTCAAAAATATTTCAAACACTTCACACATTTCAAACAATTTTCAAAACAAAGGTTTTTTTACGCATCCGTACATGGATCATTATGAAACTCTTAAGAAAATTTTTATTCACACACTTCACATTTCAAAAAACATTTTAAAGTGAGCTAAGTAACTAAGAGCCCATGGATAACCATGGATGTAAAGGGTGCTAACACCTTCCCTTTACATAACCTACCCCCCGGACCCAAAAATCTTTTAAAAGGTCTTTCCTGTTCTTTTATGCCTTTCCTTTGGATAAAATAAAAGTCGGTGGCGACTCTTGCTATCCGCAACATAACTAAAGTCAGTTCTCCCACCGTGTTACAGAACTGGCGACTCTGCTGGGGATTTAAATTAAAAGAGGGGTACCCTTAGGAATTAGATCACTTTAAAATTGTTTGCCTTGTTTGCTTTATACTTACTTGTTGGGCTCTTATGTGTGAAAGATCCTAACCCGGATCTAGTGTACCTTAGGTAAATAGCAATAGACCAAGGAAACTGTACGGCGTATACCGATATGGTTGATCTGGTGGCCATAGTTATTGTGACTTCTTGGTGGGTGCTTATGTTCCTTAAGTCAAGTTGAGGATAATATGAGGCTGCCATACGTTGTCAATACATTAACTAACTTTTAGAACCCTAGTAATCCTATATTGGCCTTTAGAAAAGTAGTGAGATAACCGGCTTTGGTGAAGACTGAAGTTGGTTGATACTCGATACTACGCTCATTGAGATTCTAAACTTGGAGGGTTTTGGTTGGCAAGTAAGTTACCCACTGAACAACCACCCTTGTGAAGGATCAATGATATTGAGATCCCTTAGAACATGGTTACTTTTGTAGGACAGGATGAACCAACTAACTTCAGGGGAGGGTACTTACCTTTGAACCTCATGCAAGCCTCTAAACCTAGGGCTATTGTGTGACTTGTTTGTGTGTGCCACATATTTGTGATTGAGCATAACATCATGACATCATCATGCATCATAAGCATAGCATTTTCACTAACCATTTCAAGGACCAAAGGATTTATCTTTGTTCTTTGTTGCAGGTCATGGCTTCTGCTCGTAGAAACACTATCAGGATCAACTTTGTAGGCATACCTGCTAAGCTTAAAGAGTTAGTTTCTCAAGTGTCTGAACACTCCCAGTTCATCAAGAGGCATGGTCATCTACTGGATCTAGTCACTTCAGGGTTCAATGAAGACATGATGAGTGTTCTGTTTCAGTTCTTTGATCCTAAGCACCATTGCTTCACATTCCCCGACTACCAGCTGGTTCCTACAATGGAAGAGTTCTCTAAACTTCTGGGTATACCTATACTTGATCAGAAACCATTCACAGGCTTGGAAAAAGAGCCTAAACCTGAGGTCATTGCTACAGCTCTACATCTGAAGAAGTCTGACATTGTTCTAGAATCGAGAAGCGGAGTTAAGGGTATTCTTGCTAAGGTATTAATGGATAAAGCTCAAGTGTTCTTGAAGGCTATGAGCTATGATGCTTTTGAGGAGATCTTAGCCTTGCTGATTTATGGCTTAGTGTTGTTCCCCAATCCTGATCAGTTCATAGACGTTCATGCCATCAACATATTCCTGAGTCACAATCCAGTGCCTACATTACTTGGGGACATCCTGCACTCTCTTCATACTCGTACTACAAGGGCAAGAGGAACTTTGATGTGTTGCATACCTTTGCTATCTAGGTGGTTTATTTCTCATCTCCCTCGCTCAGTAATGAAGATTGAGCAAGGATTCAGATGGTCCAAGAGGATCATGTCACTCTCGCATTCAGATATTCATTGGTGCTCCAGATCTATGGAGAATGTCACTATCATTGACCGTTGTGGGGAATTTCCTAATGTGCCACTTCTAGGCATAAGAGGAGGCATTACTTACAACCCTTCCTTACCTTTACGACAGTTTGGTTACGCTCGGAGTGATGGTCCTCATGACATGTTGATTCAAGGTATTGTGTTTGACTATGACAACGATCTTCAAGGTTACCGTCAAAGGTTCATACGAGCATGGGGGAAAGTGAACAAGGTTGACAGCAAGACTCTGGAGCCCAAGTACACTATTCCTATGGAAGCTTATCTCAGATGGGTGCGATCTCGTGCTCAGACTCTCATGATGCCATATCCTGCTATCCTGCCAGTTACCATGGAACCTGTTGCTGAAGGAGATACTTCTTATACCATCCTTCACCCAGACATGCCTACTGACATGGAAGACTTACAGAGATCCTGGATCTAGTTGAAGGAGCAAAGGGATACTTTCGAGGCTCATTACAAAGCAAGCCAAGGAAGAATCCTGGAACTAACAAAGCAACTTCACGAGGAACGGAATCTCAACTCATACCTCAACACAAAGAGGAAGCGTCCATGGGAGACTTAAAACCCCATCTCTTGTATTTACTTCATTTCATTTTCTGTAAGCCCAAGAGGCGAAACAAATTTATTACTAATAAAAGTTTACCTTTTTGTTTGTTTAAGCAAATTTAAATCCTGCGGTCCTTAAAAACATTGCATACGCATTTGCATTCCATATCATTGCATCACAGGTTTATTGTGCACAGGTTTCTCATCTTCTCGCTGTTTATTTCAGCAATGGCTCTTGAACAAACAGTTAAGGATCTCCAGGCACAAAATGCACAGTTCCAAGAGCTGATCCTGAACTTGTCCAAGGGGCAGGATGAATTGAAGACACAGCTGGCCAAGAAGACTAAGAAGACTAGAAGGTCAGGTGGTCTGATCAACATGGGAAGAAGGTTCAGAGGTCCTGTCAAGACCAAAGAACAGGTTGAAGACTATGAGTCTGAAGAGTCTGAGAAAGAGGGAGGCAGTCTCCACAATACAATGGGGGACTCTGATTCTGAGGCTAATTACTATCATGAGCCTAATGAAGATAAGTTCAAGATGCTGGTGGATAGAATGGATGCTATGGAATTACAGAAATCTTCTGGGCTGGATTTTGAAGACCTGAGTTTGATATCTGGGGTGGTTATACCCATTGGTTTCAAGGTTCCTACTTTTGTTTTTTATGATGGTGTCTCTTGTCCCAAGCTGCATCTGAGGTCTTATGTCAGAAGAATCCAACCCCATATTGCTGACAAGAAGTTGTGGATCCATTTCTTCCAAGAGAGCTTATCTGGAGCTCAATTGGAATGGTACTATCAGCTAGAGAGTGTCAACATCCGTGATTGGAATGATCTTGCTGAAGCCTTCTATAAGCAGTATCAATACAATGCTGATTTAGCCCCTACTCGCATGCAACTTCAGAGCATGTCTATGGGTGCTAAAGAGAGCTTCAAGGAGTATGCTCAAAAGTGGAGAGACTTGGCTGGAAGAGTGCAACCACCTCTAACTGACAGGGAGTTAGTTGATATGTTCATATGTACGTTGAATGGTCCATTTTACAGTCATCTCAATGGAAGCTCATCATCTGGCTTCACTGAGTTGATAATGACAGGAGAACGTGTAGAAAGTGGTATCAGGAGTGGCAAGATTCAAGTGGGTGCTTCTTCATCAGGTGCTGCAAAGAAGCCTCCCAGTGGGAAGAAAGATTCAAATGCTGTTTATGGTCAACCTGATCGTAATAGAAGGCATCAGTCTGTGAGTGCAGTTCATATTTCAAATCCAACTCCTACAACACCAGAGCAGCCACAGGGCAACCAACAGAGGGCTAGAAGGCAGTTCACTAAGATCAACATGTCAATGGCCCAAGCATTGCAACACTTGTTGAAGGCTGAACTTATCACTCTGAAGGATGCTCCTCAGAATCCTAATGTTACCTCTCCCAGGTACAATCCTAATGCACGATGTGCATATCATTCAAACTGCCAGGGACATGATACCAATAGTTGCTGGGTATTGAAGAACAAAATTCAAGATATGATTGAGGCTGGAGAAATTGAGTTTGACCCTCCGGGTACTCCAAATGTGATTACTGCTCCCATGCCAAATCATGAGAAGACTGTCAATGCCATTGAGGAAGATTCACATATTTATTCAGTTGCAGAGTTGACCACACCATTGTCTGTCATTAAGAAGAAGCTAGTACAAGCTGGGTTCTTTCCAGGTTGTCGTGAAGATTGTCTGTATTGTACCTACAAGCCGGATAGTTATTGGAGATTGAGAGATGGAATTCAACGTCTCATGGATAAATATACCATAGTGTTTGAGAGGACTCCATCTTCTGTAGAAAGTATGGTGGATCATATTACTAAAGGTAAGAAGACTGAAGAGGTAGATATGGTTGATAAAGTGCCGGTAAGGATTACTTCCAAGGGACCTGTCAAAATCACTCATAAGGGACCAATTAAGATTACTGCTGAAGGCCCTGTGAAGATTGTTGCTGAAGCTAGAGTAGCTCCTATGGTCATTACCACTCCTGGTCCTATTCCGTATACGTCTGATAAAGCTGTGCCTTGGCATTATGGGTCTGATGTTTATATCCATGGTGTTAAGAAGGAACCCTTAGCTGATATGCCTGTTGATGTTGATAATATTGCTGGATCTAGTAAGATCACACAAAGCGGAAGAGTTTTATCTCCTCTAGTCACCTCCAAGAATGCAGTTACTCCAGCTGCTACCTCCACCACTGATGCTCGGGGAAAAGGTCCTGTTATTGAACCTATATCTACTGATGTGCCAGCTGCTGATGATCTCTCTAAGCAGATGGAAGAAGTATTGAAGATCATTCGTAAGAGTGATTATGACATTGTTGATCAGTTGGGGCATACTCCCTCCAAGATTTCTATGCTGTCTTTATTGTTATGTTCTGAGGCTCATGCCAAAGCTCTGATCAAGTTTCTGAAGACTGCTCATGTACCCAATGAAATTTCTGTTGACCAGTTTGAAAATTGTGTTGCACACTTGACCTATGATAATGGGTTAGGTTTCTCTGATGCTGATTTGACTCCTGCCAAGAGGGATCATAACAGGGCTCTGCATATCTCCATTGAATGCAGGGGCACTACCCTGTCACATGTATTGATAGACAATGGTTCCTCTCTAAATGTGTTGCCCAAAGAAGTCCTGAATAAGCTTAGTCCAGAAGATGCTGTGTTGAAACCCAGTAATATAGTGGTGAAGGCTTTTGATGGTTCGAGAAGAGTGGTGCATGGAGAAATTGATCTCCCAATCAAAGTTGGTTCTCAAGTTTTCAATGCTACCTTTTATGTCATGGATATTCGTCCGTCATATTCTTGTTTGCTTGGGCGTCCCTGGATCCATGGGGCAGGTGCTGTAACCTCTACATTACATCAGAAGCTGAGATATCCGGTAGAAGGGAAAGTTGTTACTGTCTACGGAGAGGAAGGATATGTTGTTAGCCATGTGAACACCTTTAAATATCTGGAAGTGGAAGGTGAATATGTTGAAACTCCGTGTTAGACATTTGAAGTGGTTCCTTGGATTGTTAATGATTATGAAGCTCCTCCTGTTGTCAAGAAAGTTCCTGTGGTCACCAGAGTACCACCAACAATGGCCTCCCTCAAAGATGCTAGAGTTATGGTGGATGAAGGTGGTTGTACTATTTGGGGTCAGCTTCAGGATATTCCATACAAGTCTGACAAATTTGGTTTGGGTTTCACTGCAGAGTCCCAGAAGGCTATTCGTCGTGCTCATGCTGTTCGTATCACCAATCAGGGGATTATGAAGAATCAAATCAATGTTGTGGGTGACTATGATGAAGACTACAACTTGGATGCTTGGACTTTTCCTACTGTGGGTGCTGGGCTCAATAATTGGAAGGCTGAAGATGTTATTCCTATCTCCTTTAGTCAGGAGTAAATACTATTACTGTGTTGTTGCTTTTAAGTTTGTAATTTCTTGAACAATTTAAACTCTCTAGCCTTGTGCCTTACCCGGGGCACAATGGTGTGCTTGTTACGGGATGTCATTTCATTTGCATACTTCATTCAATAAAAATCAGTGGACGTTTCGTTTTCGTAAATATTATGTTCCTTGTCTTTCTTTTTTTTATTGTTTTATCAGCTATGTGTTCTTACACACACCCACATCACTAAAATGCAGATCCTCATGCACTCTGGATCCTGTTGATAACAGTTCTACTATTGCCAATTATAATTTCGAGAATCCGATCTATCAAAATGAAGACGGAAATGAGGACGATTGTGAAGTACCTGTAGAGCTTGCTAGGTTGTTACAACAAGAAGAGAAATCTATACAGCCACATGAAGAGCCAGTCGAAGTTGTGAATCTAGGAACTGAAGAAAACAGGAAAGAAGTCAAGATAGGGGCTGATTTGGAGGATAGTGTCAAGAGCAGATTGATTCAGATGCTACGTGATTATGTGGAGATCTTTGCTTGGTCCTATGAAGATATGCCAGGGTTGGATACAGACATTGTGGTTCACCGTTTACCAGTAAAAGAAGATTGTCGTCCAAAGAAACAGAAGGTTCGTCGCATGCGTCCTGAAATGTCAGAGAAGATCAAAGCAGAGGTAATGAAACAGTTTGATGCAGGGTTCTTAGCTGTGACTTCTTATCCTCAGTGGGTTGCAAATGTGGTGCCGGTACCTAAGAAAGATGGTAAGGTACGTATGTGTGTAGACTACAGAGATTTGAACAAGGCCAGCCCCAAAGATGACTTTCCACTTCCTCATATTGATGTTCTGGTAGACAACACTGCTCAGCATAAGGTATTCTCTTTCATGGATGGTTTCTCTGGTTACAATCAAATCAAGATGGCACCTGAAGATATGGAGAAGACAACATTTGTTACACAGTGGGGCACCTTTTGCTATAAGGTGATGCCATTTGGTTTGAAGAATGCAGGGGCAACATATCAGCGTGCTATGGTGGCTTTGTTTCACGATATGATTCATCATGAGATAGAGGTGTATGTGGATGATATGATAGCCAGATCCCAGAATGAAGAACAACATCTTGATCATTTGCATAAGTTGTTTGAGAGGTTGAAGAAATACAAGTTGAGATTGAACCCAAACAAGTGTACTTTTAGAGTTAGATCTGGTAAGCTCCTGGGTTTCATTGTCAGTGGAAAAGGTATTGAAGTGGATCCTGCGAAAGTGAAAGCTATACGAGAGATGCCAGCTCCCCGTACTGAGAAGGAAGTTAGAGGTTTCTTGGGACGACTGAATTATATTGCAAGATTTATTTCCCAATTAACTGCCACCTGTGAGCCAATCTTCAAGTTGTTGAAGAAAGATCAGGTAATGGAGTGGAATGATGAGTGCCAGACTGCCTTTGATGAAATCAAGAAATATCTGCTAGAACCTCCAATTTTGATGCCACCAGTTGATGGAAGACCCTTGATTATGTATTTAACAGTGTTAGACAACTCAATGGGGTGTGTATTGGGGCAACATGACGAGTCTGGTCGAAAAGAGCAGGCAATATACTACCTTAGCAAAAAGTTTACCGATTATGAAACAAGATACTCACTGCTCGAGAAAACTTGCTGCGCTTTGGCATGGGATGCTCGCCGACTAAGACAGTATATGTTAACCCATACTACCTTGTTGATTTCAAAGATGGATCCAATCAAGTACATATTCGAGAAACCTGCTCTCTCCGGAAGAATTGCAAGATGGCAAATGATCTTGACAGAATATGATATACAATATACTACTCAGAAGGCCATTAAAGGAAGTGTTGTGGCTGATCATTTGGCTCATCAAGCAGTAGATGATTATCAGTCAATGAGTTTTGAGTTCCCTGATGAAGATATTATGATTATTACCAAAGAACCTGGACAATATGACGAACCTGAACAAGGATCCCGATGGACCATGGTTTTTGATGGTGCTTCCAATGCACTTGGTAATGGTGTTGGTGTTGTGATTAGTTCCCCTGAAGGTTGTCATACCCCGATTACTGCCAGACTTTGTTTCTATTGTACCAATAACATGGTTGAGTATGAGGCATGTATCCTGGGTATCAAAGCTGCCGTTGATATGAAGATTCAGTTCCTAGACGTGTATGGAGATTCAGCCCTGGTAGTAAGTCAGATTAAAGGAGATTGGGATACCAAGCATGATAACCTCATTCCTTACAGAGAGCATGTGTTGTCTTTGATCCCACATTTTAAAGAGATTACCTTTGGACATATTCCACGAAGAGAGAATCAGTTGGCAGATGCCTTGGCCACCATGGCATCCATGTTTGAGATCAGTTGGGATGATGAAGCTCCCAAGATTACTATTGATAGATTTGAGAAGCCTGCATACTGCAATGAGATTGACACTGAAGAAACAGAGGAGAAGCCTTGGTTCTATGAAGTGAAAAGATATCTTGAAGCTCAGGAGTTCCCTGAAGGGGCATCTGTCAAAGATAGGAAGTTTCTGAGAAGGTTCTCTGCTAAGTTCTTTTTGAGTAATGGGATTTTGTACAAGCGCAATCATGATTCAACTATGCTTCGTTGTGTGGATAAGAAGGAAGCAACAGAGATTATGGAAGACATGCATGATGGGATCTTTGGCACTCACTCTAGTGGCCATACTATGGCAAAGAAGATATTGAGAGCAGGTTACTATTGGTCTACCATGGAAGCTGATTGTTATCAACACTCTAGAACATGTCACAAGTGTCAAATCTATGCTGATAAAGTCCATATACCTCCATCACCATTGAATGTGTTGACTGCTCCTTGGCCTTTTGCCATGTGGGGCATTGATATGATTGGTGAGATCAAACCTACTGCTTCTAATGGACATCGTTTCATCCTGGTTGCTATTGATTACTTTACGAAGTGGGTGGAGGCAGCTTCATTTGCATCTGTTACCAAGAATGTTGTGGCTCGATTCATCAAGAATAATCTCATATGTAGGTATGGCATCCCTGAAAGGATTATTACTGACAATGGCTCTAATCTGAACAACACTATGATTACTGATCTTTGCACAAAGTTCAAGATTAAGCATCACAACTCTTCTCCGTACCGTCCGAAGATGAATGGGGCAGTTGAAGCTGCTAATAAGAACATTAAGAAGATTATACAGAAGATGACTGTCACTTACAAGGATTGGCATGAAATGTTACCATTTGCTCTTCATGGTTATCGTACCACAATACGTACTTCAACATGGGCAACCCCATTCTCCTTAGTCTATGGTATGGAAGCAGTTCTGCCCATTGAAGTTCAGATTCCCTCCTTAAGAATTATGAAGGATGCAGGCTTGGATGAAGATGAGTGGATTCAGACCCGACTTGACCAGATAAATTTGATTGATGAGAAGAGGTTAGCAGCAGTTTGTCATGGCCAGATGTACCAGAAGCGAATGATCAAAGCTTTTAATAAGAAGGTTAAGCCAAAGGTATGAAGGACCATCAAGCGTATCATATTACCACAGAGTGATCCTAGGGGAAAGTGGACTCCAACATATGAAGGACCATTTGTAGTCAAGACAGTATTCTCAGGAGGTGCCATGATACTCACTACTATGGATGGTGAAGACTTCCCACAGCCTGTAAACGCAGACATAGTTAAAAAATACTACGCATAAAAAGAGACCCGCTAGGTTGACTGGCCTAGGCAAAAATAAGGGCATCCCGGCAAACCAAAAGGGTTTGGGAAAAAATTAGGGATATATATATAAAAAATGTACACCCGACAAGTCGAAAACCTGAAAAGGCGGCTTGGGCAAAAAAGGGTATCCCGGTGGATTGAAAACCTGAAAGGGCAATCCAGGCAAAAGTTAGGGATTAAAGCGTATGACTATGTCTCGTTTGGATCACCCATGAAACTGCAACCAGTTGTACTGCTTACTCAAGCTCGAACAGATAAAGCTCAATCCAATCGTTTCCGTCTCAACAGCAGAAGATGAGATACTTGAAGATAATGGCAATAGTAGAATTGAAACTCAATAGGATTATTTCCCACATAGCTGATTTTCTTTGTTTTGTAAAAAACTTTTTATGACAAATTCCTCTTACTAGGATTTCTGTCTCCTTGTACAAACCTACCTATGAATAGGTCACTTTTTGATATAAATAAAATTCTATCTTTGAGTCCTGATTTACTTTTACCCTATTTACATAAGCGAAACGTCCATTGGTTGTGTTTGAATGTATGTATTGCTTTTGAATATGATTGATGTTTACCAGAAATGCATGTATGCTTAATATGATTGATGTTTACCAGAAATGCATGGAAATGCAGTAATAGTATTTACTAAGGATGAACGAGGGAAGGATTTCAACGAAGCTTCACCAGTTCATTCCTACAAGACAGCTACAGGTTCCCCATTAGGACAAATCCATCTTCATAAATACTTCAAGTCACATCTCCCCTGGAATTTATATCCATCTCTTTTATCCTCATACGGATAATCGGGAATTTATTCCTCCAATAGGAGTACGATGAACGAAGACGGGAGGTTATGCATACCCTACTATCAAACGAAGACGGGAGGTTATGTATACCCTACTATCAAACGAAGACGGGAGGTTATGGATATCTATATTATCAAACAAGACGGGAACGAGTTCCTCATATTCTCCAGCAACAAATCGGGATTTATTTTCCCTGGCCAGCAGTTGTTATACGAAGATATCCAGACGCTTCAAGCTGCATACATACATCATTTACATCATAACATACATATACCTAGATACATAATACATTACTTAGGTGCATCATATCATACATGCATACATAATGCACAAACTAATATTATCATACAGAATGTTATAATCTTGTTTTTTCAGGTTAATTCTCCAGCAGACAAGTTTCATCAACAAATTGTGACTATTGGGCCGTTGTTTATCTTCCCAAAAGTTATCCTTTCCTCAGGACGTTGTTTATCCTCCTGAAAGCTTCTTATACCTCAGGACGTTGTTTATCCTCCCGAAAGCATATCATCACCTCAGGACGTTGTTTATCCTCCTGAAAGCATATCATTTCCTCAGAATTTTGTTTATCCTTCTGAAAGCATACCACTACCTCGGGACGTTGTTTATCTTCCTGAAAGCTATCACCACTACCTCAGGACGTTGTTTATCCTTCTGAAAGCATATCATTACCTTGGGCCGTTGTTTATCTTCCCAAAGGTTACATCATTTCCTCAGGACGTTGTTTATCCTCCTGAAAGCATATCATGACTATTGGGCCGTTGTTTATCCTCCCAAAAGTTATACTACTACCTCGGGACGTTGTTTATCCTCCTGAAAGCATATCATTTCCTCAGAATGTTGTTTATCCTTCTGAAAGCATACTACTACCTCAGGACATCGTTTATCCTCCTGAAAGCATATCATTTCCTCAGAATGTTGTTTATCCTTCTGAAAGCATACTATCATTATATCTTCATATTTTGGACTGCTTTACCCTCCAAAAAAATGTATCTGAAGAATTTTTCTCCAAGTGGCATCTTTAAGCCCACTCAAGCATATTCAACTAGCCATCAGTATCACTCTACGCACCGGTGAGTGCAAATTTTTGGGCTTTTGTGTTCAATCCCCTTCAACCTTCCAGGTCACGACTGGCAAATATACCAATCTAACCCCTCAGGTTTCAGAAAATTGAACAGGGGCAGCTGTTGCACCCCAAAATTTGCCCTCACAATACAAGACTTTGTGTACTAAGAAGGTTCACAAGGTTCACAAGACCTTTCATGAGGTTCATGAAGTTTACAAGACACTTTATGAGGTTCACAAGGTTCACAAGACCTTTCATGAGGTTCATGAAGTTTACAAGACACTTTATGAGGTTCACAAGACTCACAAGACCTCCCATGAGGTTCACAAGACTCACAAGACCTCCCATGAGGTTCACAAGACATCTTATGATGGTTCACAAGGTTCACAAAGTTCATAAATAGTCAGAAGATTTAACAATTCCTCAGACAATGCATCCTCCTAAGCAGTGCATCCAAAACTAGGGTTTTGACTTTAATCAGGCTAAATGGACTTCCAAGACTTCAAGTGAGCTTCATAACATCTTATATGTGTTTAAGAATCCCCATGACAAGTTTCAAGACTTTTCCCAAAGGTTTGCTCAGTCAGACGATCAGATAAGTCAAAATCAGTCAAAGTAGTTAAAAAGTCAAACTGAGGTCAACTGTGATCAAACCAAAGTCAAACTTCATGATTTTTTGCCAACATCAAGTATATGAAGTAAAATTCATCATTTGATCAAGGGTTGATCATGATTCATCAAGGATATCTCAGATCATCAAGAATCAAAGGTTTCTAAATTAGGGTTTCCTCAGGAAAAGTCAACTGAACTTTGACCAGCCATAACTTTCACATGCTTCATCACCAATTTTCCATCCAAAGCTCATTTTGAAGGAAATTGAATTCTCTACAACTTTGTGTCTCACAAGCCAAGCCCAAAAATGCTTCATTTGGAAGGTATGAGCTAAGACATTATAGGTCCTTTTGAAAGTCAACAAAAAGTCAACAACTTCAAAAGGGCATAACTTGAGAATGGTAAATGATATGGACATGAAACCAGTGGGGTTGGTTAGAGGACTCTTCAAGCTTTCCAAAATGTCCAAGAAATCCCTCATAGCATTAAATTTGAAGGATTTGTGCCCTTGCAAAGTTGGGAAATTTTTGGTTGGTTTATGAAGAAAATGGAGGTTTAAAACCAAATTTTTCTAAATGGGCTTGCCATATGATGATCCAATCCATACCAATACTTCATGCACGACCCAACCATCAAATATTCAGATTTTTTTATTATTTTATTTTATTTATTTTGATTTTATTCATTTAAAATCATTTTAAATTAAAATAAAATAGAAAAGTCAAATATTTAAATGGGATTTTGTTTCTAGAAAGTCATAAAGGTGATTTGGATCAAATTGATATGAGAATTATGAAGATTGGCTTGAAATAGAAAGGTTGAATTCACAAATATTTGAATTTTAAGTCTTAATCTTTTTCAATCTTTTTCAATCAAATTTTCCACACAACAATCAATTTTTTTGACCTAGTTCCATTGCACTATAAGTATACAACACAACCCTATGCATTGGACACGAAATTCTGGCCTCAAAGAGTAAGTTGCAACTTTTGAAATTCATCACAAAACTCAAATTCGGATTCCAAGCTACAACCACTTTCAAGACAATTTGAAGGTTGCTATGTGTTCCTGGATGTTCATAGAATGATTTTGGATCATAAACAACATCTTAAACACCTTATATTGCATAACCCGAATTCACAATGTTCTTCATATTCTTGATTTTCGATTTTGCATATTGACTGGATTTTAATGACTTTTGATCATTGTTTTGTGTTTGTGTGAAGTTGTTAATTGATTCTGGATGGTTTAATTGGAGTTTCATTGCAGGATTGAGAAATCACCATGGCTAGGGTTTCGGCCATGAGATTAGGGTTTTGCTTTAAACCAAACATAAACAAATTCTAAGAACATAGAACAATCGTATGAAGCTTAAGGATCATAACCCACCAATTATTTTTGAGAAATTTTACTATTTTGATGATAATCCAGTTTTCGTAGGTTCCTGTATTTGAAATTTCGCAGGAAATTTCATAAGTAAAATCGCAGCAAAAAACGCAGGTACCAAGGAAGAAGAAGAAGACCTGCGCGCGTTTTATAATTTGAATTATTGTGATATATTATAATGTATTTGTTCTGTTTATGTATCACACACAAGCGTGTGTCCCAGTGGTGAAGTGTGCGTGTATATTGCTTGCAGGCCTGTGTTCGAATCCTGGCTTCCACAATTTTTCTTGTTTTTCCATTTGAATTATTAAACTTAATATATTATGTATTGTAGCCATTATACTAACAGATGCGCCCTCCCGGCTGGAATGGTAAGTGTGTTTGTGTGCTGTGCAAAGGTCCTGGGTTCGATTCCCCCCAGGCCTTTTGTTTTGTTTTGTCTTTTTTATGATTTTCCAGGAATAAGCAACAAAACCAATTGAACTCCTTTCCTTAGCACCTGTGCGCGCGCTGGCCCAGTGGTTGGTCTTGTTGGCTGGAGTTTGTGAAAGCAAAGGGGCTGGGTTCAACTCCCAGCCCAGGTGAGTTTTTTTTCTTCTTTTTTTTCTCTATTATTTCTTTTGGTTTGTTTATTATTATTATTATTATTAATTTAATTAAACTATAACCCTAATTTAATCCTAAAGTATTTTCATAAACCAAGATTAACCCTAAAAATATTTTTCTAAAACCCTAAATTGTAAATATTAATTATTTGTTTATTTTAATTCTTGCTTATATTTTAATTAATAAATAAATCTTAATGTTTTCTAATAAACCCTAATTTTCTTCTATTTTAAAACTTAATCATATTTTATTTAATCATGTACATATTTTATAATTTGTTTAAATCTTGTTTAAAATAATTAAAATTTTGTAAATATAATTATAATTAATCCTATTTTCATAATATGTAAATATTATATAAATTGTTTATAATTTAATTTTGTATGTAAATAATTTTTATTATATGTTTAAAAATAGTTAAAAATTGTTAATTTAATTTTGTAATTATAATTTTATTTTCATAATATGTTTATAATTAACTTAATTTTTATAATGTGTAAATAATTTAAAACTTTATAATAATTAATATAACTGTTCATATTTTCTTATCAATCTTAAATAATTGTTTATATAAAAATTTGATCTTTTAATTATTATAATGTTTTTGTTTATATTATCTATTATGTTTATTTTCTTATGATATTTATTTATTACTAACCCCATTTAACTTTGTATTATTTTTATTATTATTATTTTACTAACCCAATTATTATTATTATTTATTATTTTGCTTATTTATTTATTTTTAAATTATTATTATGTAATTGTTCCTTTGATGTAATATTTAGTAGTAATGTTTAAATATTTATTTTATGCTATGGTTAGTAAAATAGGGAGTGTAACATGTTTGTATGTTAAAAAATTAATTTAGATCACTAATTTAAAAGATAAATATTAAAATTGTACACTCACACACGTAAGTCGATCTTTGATCGCCATCTCACTTCCATAAGGGTACCTCTCATGTTGCCTATCACAAAAAGGTCAAGTAGGGTGTATAAAGCAAAGTCCCTCAATCTCACATCATCTAGTCCTTTAACAGATAAAAGATCAAGTCCCTTTCGAATGTTGCCTTCGTAATGATCTTGTCCCTTTCGAATAAAGATGATAAGTCCCTTCGAATTGCTTATACACCCCACAGTTGCCTAAATAAACAGATGTCCCTTCACTTGTCCCTCACATCCAAGGTAATGACTACCTATTCCTTAATAATAGGGATAGTCTTACCATTTAAAGGATTCAAGAACAGAAAAGACTTAAACTTAGGGTAGGTTCCTCTTAGATACTTGCTCACTTTTTCAAAAATATTTCAAACACTTCACACATTTCAAACAATTTTCAAAACAAAGGTTTTTTTACGCATCCGTACATGGATCATTATGAAACTCTTAAGAAAATTTTTATTCACACACTTCACATTTCAAAAAACATTTTAAAGTGAGCTAAGTAACTAAGAGCCCATGGATAACCATAGATGTAAAGGGTGCTAACACCTTCCCTTTACATAACCTACCCCCCGGACACAAAAATATTTTAAAAGGTCTTTCCTGTTCTTTTATGCCTTTCCTTTGGATAAAATAAAAGTCGGTGGCGACTCTTGCTATCCGCAACATAACTAAAGTCAGTTCTCCCACCGTGTTACAGTAGCCATTGACTATTTTACCAAGTGGGTTGAAGCAGCTTCCTATGCAAATGTTACAAGGCAAGTGGTAGCCCGATTTCTGAAGAGAGACATCATCTGCCGATATGGAGTTCCCGAGCGAATCATTACTGATAATGGTTCCAACTTAAACAACAAAATGATGGCAGAGCTATGCCGGGACTTCAAGATCCAACACCATAATTCTTCTCCTTACAGGCCAAAAATGAATGGCGCTGTTGAGGCAGCTAATAAGAATATCAAGAAGATTGTACAGAAGATGGTGGTCACCTATAAAGATTGGCATGAAATGCTACCATTTGCCTTGCATGGGTACCGTACGTCAATCAGAACATCCACTGGGGCAACACCGTATCAGCTTGTGTATGGTATGGAGGCAGTCCTACCTGTTGAAGTTGAATTACCCTCCCTGCGGGTACTGATGGATGTTAAGCTGAACGAAGCAGAATGGGTCCGATCCCGATACGAACAACTGAATCTGATCGAAGAGAAGAGATTGGCTGCAATCTGTCATGGGCAGTTGTATCAGAAAAGAATGAAGAAAGCCTTCGATCAGAAAGTCAGACTCCGAGAGTACCAAGTAGGAGATCTTGTGCTGAAAAGACTCCTCCCTCCTCATACAGACCACAGGGGCAAGTGGACTCTGAACTATGAAGGACCATTCATAGTAAAAAAAGCTTTTCTCTGGTGGAGCACTGATGCTCAGCACTATGGATGGTGAAGACTTCCCGTCTCCTGTGAATTCAGATGCAGTTAAAAAATACTTCGCATAAAATGACCCGCTGGACATGAAAACAGAATGTAAGTCCATGCAAAAATAGGGCATCCCGGCGAGTCAAAAACAGAATAAAAGACTCGGGCAAAAATAAGGGAAATAAATAAAAAATGTACACCCGCTGAGTTGAAAAGCCTCATTGGACAACTCAGGCAAAAATGGGTATCCCGATGGATTGAAAACCCGAAAGGGCGGTTCATGCAAAATAAGGGAATAAACGAACAACTGCATTCTGAATTCGTCTGTATCACTTACAACTTGGTAAGCTTCGAAAGGATCAAGCTTCTTTCAGAATCAGCCTTCTTCAGAAAGCAAGACGAGAAGAACGTCAAATGTCATACGAGTCATAGCAAAAGGGAAGCTCCTTGAAGAGTCGTCAACATTGCCAACATCTTGTTTCTCAATTTGTAACGATCTCCTCATTTTAGGGGATTTGTTTCTTTGACTGTATCTTGCCAATTCAGGGCACATGAATTAATAAAATCAGATTTTCGGTCATATTTCGTCTCGTACATTTTATTTTTGTTTGCAAAAAATGTCCGATATCCCTAAGATACTGATTGCATAAATACAGATGCTCTTTCTACTAAGAATACGTGCTTACGAGAATATGCTTACTCCCGGGAGTGTCTGAACCCTTATGATGGAATCCGGTAAGGGATACCTCGGGATTACTTGTGCATTTCTCTGTCTTTTCAGGATTGCAGGTATTCAAAGCACAACATGGGGCATGAAAGCTTCACCCCAGCAAGCTGGCAAATCATTATCTACTCAGTCTTAGCACCGGAGGTGTTTTCTCCCCAGCTGAGTTGCCATCCATTATTCCTCCTCAGCCAAGTACAAAAGCCAGGGAACCGTCTCCCCACATGGTGTCAACCTCTACCCAGAAGAGCAACGCGCGAAGGAATCACAACAGAGTGAAGAAAGCTTCTACAAACCCCAGCTGGGTCCCTCATTAATGAGATAGGTTTATCAATGACCTATTCCCCAAGCAAAGTCATACGTGACAGATCCACCAGTGATCTCCTCCCCAGCTGGGATGTCCATTTCAAGCAGATCATCCAGAGATCTTCGCAACTATGGGATCCGAATCCCGGATCGGTATCTTTGCATAAACATAGCATTCACATCATATTTTCCCCGCAGAGCGTAGCATTCCGTCTAATACGGAGCATTACGGCAAAAATCAAACATATTGCATAATCATAAGCCACGATCTGAATCAAACATTTGTGAAAACTGATAATCCATCAATGGTATACAGAAAAACTCCCCAAAATTCCCCCGGCAGAGAGCCCAGACATTTCTCTTACAAATACAGATACTTCCTGACACCCGTCCGTGTCATATCCCCAGTAGAAAGCCAAAGCGTCCCCTTTGCACTCACAGATACATATATATATACAACTTTCTTGACATCCGTCCGTGTCACTTTCCCTAGCATAATTACCTAAACACTTTGTAAACCATACACCCGTTTATAATACACTTTTCTCTTTCTTGACACTCGTCTGTGTCACTCTCCCCAGCGAATTAAACACTCATCGATACACCACTCATACTTATTACTCCTACAGATACTCGTCCATATCTTGTATACACCACTTATGCCTCCTCAAATTCGATACTCGTCCATGTTCTTTGTTAACCAGTTGGTACTCGTCTGTATCATCATCTCAGAACATGCGTCAAGCGTTTGTTTCTACCTGATACCCGTCCGTATCACAGCCTTAAGGATGCTCGTCCGCATCTTTAATCCATACACGTGTCAAACACTTATGTCTTCTTGAATTTAGACACTCGTCTGTGTCTACTTTTTCCCCAGAAGAGTCCCCATAGAATCAACACTCGTCTGTGTTCTTTGTTAACCAGTTGATACTCGTCCGTATCATCATCTCTGAACATGTGTCCGTGTTTGCTTCTACTTGATACTCGTCCGTATCTCGGTCTTAAGGATGCTCGTCCGCATCTTTAATCCATACACAGTGCCAAAACACTTATACCTTTCATTTCCTTGGATATAGACACTCGTCCGTGTTTACTATTCCCCAGCAAAGTCCTCAACAAAACTTGTTAAACTTTTTCTTTTCTATCTGACATCCGTCCTATGTCGTGATACTTGCGGAAACCGTACCTTGCCAGGTGATCGTCCTTCACCTTTGGATGACCGTCCCTCATCCTTTCCCCAGCGGAGTCTCTATTATTGGAACCCTTTTCTATCCGGCATTCGTCCTATGTCGTGATATTCTCAGCAGCCTTCCCCTGCTAGGTGATCGTCCTTCACCTCTTAATGATCGTCCTTCATTATTTTACTCGATGGTCGTCCCCATCATTGATCTTGTTATCTGACATTCGTCCTATGTCATGATAAACCCTGAGAGCCGCCGTACCCTTCTAGGTGATCGTCCTTCACCTCTTGATGATCGTCCTTCATCATGCTTATCCGATGGTCGTCCCCATCGTCGACCTTTTTATCCGACATTCGTCCTATGTCGTGATACTTTCGGCAGTCGTACCCTGCCCGGTGATCGTCCTTCACCTTAGATGATCGTCCCTCATCTTATCCCCAACAGAGCAGCCGCCCCCTTCTAGGTGATCGTCCTTCACCTTCTGATGACCGTACCTCATCATTTTTTTCATTTACCTATAATCCCCAGAAAGTCTTATAGTTTTACTTGATGGTCGTCCCCGTCATGATCTCTTATTTCCCCAGCGTGTCGGTCGTCCCCGTCATTGCTTTTCCCCAGCAGTCGTCCTCTGCTCGACGGTCGTCCTCCGTCGCCCGCACTTTATAATATACTTTATTTTCTTTTACAATCTATATCCCTTTTCTTCTTCAATCTGTGAGTGCAAATTTTGGACTGTCTTTGATATTCAACCACAAGTTATCTTGATTGCCTGTTAAGCCGTTGCTTACATCCTGCACAGCTAACTCATGTTTGAATAGGGGCAGCTGTAAACACCCCAAATTTTCCCTCACCCATTCACACCATGGCTTGTGATCTCTTCATATGCATAAGTTCAAATCATACCATCTCATATTGCATTTTTGTTTCACTGCATTGTTTCTAAGTCATCTGCACCTAGGGTTTGTGATCTGAGCTATCCAAGAGCCACTTGAGCCACTCCAAGGGTCATCAATCACTTCAAAGGGTCCCATGTATGTTCAAGCATCATATTATATACCCACAAAGTCAAGAAAGTCAAAGAATCACAAGAACTGAGAATGGCATAGAAGCAGAGCCAGGTTTAACTGCCCAGATGACCTAGAATTAGGGTTTTGGTTTCAGAGGCCATAACTCCAATTTTTTTGGTCATTCTTGTTTCTATTGGTCTCTATATGGTATAGGGATCATGCATATCAATTTTCATGAAGAGATTACATGGGGAAGGCATCTAATCAAGAGTTGACTTCTTGAGCAAGTCAGTGCAAAATCAGGGCATCTGAGGCCCCCAATGACCCAACCAAAGGGTGTTCTTCATCATTTTGAATGTGTATGATCTTTATTTGATCATATAAGGTGTTAGAAGTTCACAAAATTGGAGAATTTCAAGCCATTTGCAAAGTTGACTTTTTGGGAAAATGACTTATAATGGAAACTTGCCATTTTGGGAAACTTTTTCAACCCTTGCTTTTTGATTCAAAAATGCTTCAAATGGGAAAACTTTGGTCATGAAAGTTGTAGAATGGATCATTCCCTTTTCAAAAAGTACAAGAACTCATTCTAATTCATTTTGGATCAAAAGTTATGGCTTGTCAAAGTTGGGAAAAATCACATAATTTCAAGTTTTCTACCAAAGAGGCAAAGTTGCAAAACCACTTGCCAAGACAAATTGTGCTATCAAATGGACTTCTAATCTTCATACAAACATAAACCAATGTCTAAAAATCAGTTTGGCCCAAATAATTTTCCATTTCTATGCCTTGATTTTCACATAACCATAAGTCATTTTTCATGAAAGTGCAAAGAGGGATTTCTTGCAAATTGATTCTCAAAGGTTTTGTTTGACCCCTAGCTGGTTTTAATACATTGTCATGACCTAATGAGGCATCCCACATCAGAAATTCAGCAAGACTTCTCACACATACATGGCCAAAAATCATAAGATGTAACAAGTTGTCAAGTTGCAAAAACCCTTCCAACTCATGATCCAAATGCAGCAGCCTTTCATGAACCATCCAAGGGCTATCCTTGACTCAAGCTGAGGCAGGACAGGCCTCTAGATCATCTCTGCCACAGCCCATGCTGCAAGTACACAAAACTTGACTTTTTGGCCAATCATCCCATACCAATCCCACAGTGCACACCTGCTCTCCAGATTTGTTGGGATAGTTTATGGATCACCTAAGGATCATAAAACATAAGATACACAAGCCTGAAACACACACATTGCAGCACACTCCAAAAACTATCAAAACCTTTCCTTCTTCGAATCACACAACACAGCCATCAAACTTCAATAATTCTTTCACCAATCAACCAGAAATCACCCATAGAACAGATCCCACCCCTCACAATGATCTGAAACAGCACACACAAGAACCTCATTTTCTGATACACCAGAACTGAACCTCTCAAAATAGCCAATTTAAACTCCATCCAAGCTTGCCATTAGCACAAGGGGGACCATTGGAGGTGGTTTGCACAAAGGAAAGGCTCAGAAAGCTCATTTTTGAAGGTCTCCATCTCAGGTATAGCTCAAGAACTTTTTTCTCAGAACTTCATTTTCTTGTTACAAAATGAATCTACATGTTGCACTGATTATCTGGATGTATTTAGATTTGAAAATAAGTAAGAGATGACCATTTCATGTCACTCTGAAAGTTTGCTCGTGTTTCGTATTTTCATTCGATTCATGCTGGTGAGTGAAAATAAATGAGTTTTGGGAGAGGGGTTAGGTTTAGATTGGGGAGAGGATCATTTCTGTGGAAGAAATTGCTTGTTTGGTGACCTGTAGCGAAATCTAGGGTTTGGGTTCGCCGGAGAAGACGACCGGAAGTCTTCTCCGACCACCTGAAATTCATTAACCCTAATCTGTGTCATTAATGAACTTTGAATTCTGGCCGTGGATGCGTTTGACTTTGTTTGACCCGCGCGTGTTTGGATGGCCAGGATCTCATCATTTAGCCTTAATCTTCAATTAACTTAATTAATCCAGTTTAATTAATTTTAAAACCAGAATTAGCCAGGTTTGAACTTGGGCCATTGGATGTGGCGCCAAGTCAACCTTTCCCAGCCCAGAATCAATCTGGTTCGTCCATTGTGCATACTTCTCATTATTTTAATTTTAATTTTCATTTTATTTGATTTATTTTGCACATTTAATTTAAAATAGCAAAAAATGTTTAAAAATTATGAAAATTTTTGTCAAGGTTTTCATTATTTTTCAGAACACAAAAGTATTTTACTTTTATTTTTTGCATTAAAAATTATTTTTAAATCATTTAAAAGTTTATTTTTAATTAATTAATGAAAATTAATTAATTAAAAATACTTTTAGGTATTTAAAAATCACAAAAAAATTCACATAGCATTTGAAAACATTTAGAAACATTTTCCAACTCTCAAACCAAATTTCTTTTTTGATCTTGATGCCTTTTGATAATTTTCTTTGGAATTAATTTCATTTCAAGGCAATATTTTGTTTCAAACTTCAAAAATTCATTTCTGCCTAACCATTGAGAGTTAGACAATGATTCTTTTTGCATTGCATCTTGCATAACATGTAGTTTATAGGATAAAATTGGCATGATTTGATCTTGCATTTCCAATTTGTTTTGCATTTTTCTTGACAAGGTACCTCAAAACCCTAGCAATCTTAGGAAATTCATAACTTCCACTAGGTTAAGAGTTGGATCCCCTCCTTTGGGCAGTGAGTTTGTATAGGTTTAGGGCATCTTTGATTGCATTTTCAAATTTTTATCATGTCATTTGCTTCTGGTTTTGGATTTTGCTTGGTGTGTTGATCATAAACCCTAATTTATGCCTTCCTTTGCATCCATCTTCCATTTGCTTGCATACCATGACTTGCCATGACATTTTGTGCATCAATTTGATTCATAATACATCTTAAGACATATTAGAATCATGTTTGATCATTTCATCTTTCATTTGCTATTTTGTATGCCATTTGCATTTCATAACTTTTCATGTATGTTCATGGTTCTAAACTTGCTTCTTTTGCATTCATATGCTTGTTTGATCACTCTCATGCCTTGCCTCATGTTTGCATCATCTCTTAGCATCACTAACATCATACTCATGCTTCTGGTTTTGGTTTGCATCATGTCATTTGCATCTCATTTGCATTGCATTCCATTTTCTTTCACTAACTTTTCAGGTGGTAAGTTACTTTGAGAAGTGAATTTGCCTTCACTTCTCATAATCTCTTTTCATCCCTTTCATACTTCCCTTGCTGCATTTTGTATGTGTTTGGGTTTGAGCTTGCTCATTCTTGTTCATCTTACTTTCTTTCTTCAAGCAACTTGACTTCTTAAGTGAAGCAAGTTGTTTTGCTTCTCTTTGCTCCTCTCATCTGCTTCTCTCCTTGGTGGTTCTTTGAAGATTTCTTTCTTAAGCCTCATAAACCCTAGGAACAACCAAGCATGACAAAAATTAGGGTTTTGATTAGTCCCCCATTTAGCTTTTACCTTTGTGTCTCTTTGAGTCTGCTCTTCTCATCTCATAATCAGGGACTAAACCCTAAAGGCTTTAAGGCTTTGTGATTAAGCTTATGCCTGCATCCTTCTATTAGGATGGAGTGTATAACTTTAATCCTAAGTGTTAAACCCTTGATGTGTTTAAATCCTTTAATCAATTCACTTAATAATCATCAAGACATCAAGCTTGTAACTTGGGCCTTGCATTAGGGTTCTAATTCTTCCTTAATTGGTTAAGAAGGACTAACCCTAGTGTTAATGGACAAGTCCCCCTCAAGTTGTCTTACAAACCATAAAACTCACTTCTTCATCTTATCATTAACTAAAAACCACTTAATAAAGGCTTTGTTTTGTCATGAGGTTAATCCCTAATCATGGATTAAGTTGAGGTGTCTTCCTCAGCTTAAACATTCTCATCTATTATCCTTCTATTAGGATGGTGTAATGAGTCTATTTAATCCCTGATTATGGCTTAAACTCATTACTTAACACTAAACAAAAACAACAAAAACATCTAAATAATCACAAGTAGGTTAATGATCTTAATCCTACTTCAGGGTGATTAAGTGTGAGATGCTGACTTCACACTTAAGGTATTCTCATTACCCCTAATCAGAGGGAGGATGTGATGAGTTCACTAACCCATTGGTTTAGGCTTAAGCTCATTAACCTATGACAAACTTCCAAAAGCAATAAAAGACTGAAAACTCAAAAACAAACAATAATCGTCTCCTCCGGGATTCTTTTCTCATCACACTCATTCGCAAACGAGAACTTGCTTCTTCCGTCTAATGCAAGACAGTTAGCACCTGAGCCAGACAAGTCATACACTTGAGCATAGACAAGTAAGCAGTTCACAAGTCAATTTATCTTTCAGTCTCTTTGAGTCGAACTACGGTGTTCTGAATTCCTCATTGCACGAGAGGATACGTAGGCATAACTTAACAGTTATCGAACAAAAGTCTCTGTATATTCCCCTTCTTTCTAGCCTCATTCTTTAAGCCTCATGATCTTGAGCATTCCATTTTTGTCCTTACACTGACACTTCTCTTATACACTTCACCTTTCCTCTTACACTGACACTTGCATTTCTTTCCAGCTTTGATACACAAATTGCACTGACACTACCCCTTTAAAACACAAATCTTTTAAGCGTGAATCCCGTCGAGTACGGCGGACAATCTGGGTGCTAATACCTTCCTAGGTTGTAACCAACCCCCTTTCTCAGTCTCTCTGGTTCGCAACCGTCTTATCCATATCTTTTCTTAGGTTTATGCAGCATTACCTTTCCTCAGGGATAAAAATGCCTAGCTGGCGACTCTTTTCTTACCCTTGAGTTCACCCCTGTGTGTTCTCATTCCCTCTTTCGCCGACCGTTCGCGTCTGTACCCCATTTGACCTAGCCTCATTTGGTGGGAGCGACAGGTGTTACTGGTTCTTGAGAGATATGAGCCAAGTACCCGGCTCGAGTGTACCATAGGACTTAGCGTGGTTCCACTTTGGCCTCATGAGATCTTGTCATGGGGGTAGTAGTGAGTTCCACACCCAGGTTGCGATTGTCTTGGAAATGTCTTGATTTGGAGATCTTCCTCTCTCATTACATAACCCTGACAGTTATGTGCAGCTGGGGACCGATCATTGAGAACCTTGTGGAAACATCCCTCTTTAGTGATGACAGTGGCAGCCCACATTTTGTGGCAAACCCATTCGCATCCGAGGGCCCACCTGGGGATCGCATAGGATTTCCTTGTGTCCTGGACTCAGCTGAGGCCTCCCTGCGTAGTATATAATGCCAAACCGATTCCCTGATTTGGTCATGAGCCATTTCTCGGAGATGGTGACAGTATTATTCCTACGTGGCTTTGAGAGTCAGTGATGCCTGACCCGGAGCCTGTTACCTGTGAGTTGGGGGGTGTTTACAGGTGTGCAGGAACCCATGACCTCAGCATACACTCATCTGTTCAGTGGTTCTTGTTATGATCTGTGGTCCTGTGATTATGATCTTTGGTTCTACGGTCCTTTGGTTCTGGAGTTCTGGTTTTCTGGAGTTCTTGTTATGGTATTCTTGATATTCTGGTCCTGAGATCTTCTTCAGTGAGTTGTGATTATCAGAGAGTGTGACTCAGTGGACTTTTGGGTTTGCCAGTTATTCAGCGAGGCCCTTGTCAGTGATCCAGTTCAGACGGTCCCAGTTGATCATATGCTTGCATTGCATTGCATTTGCATCATTCTCTGCATTAACTGTTTATGTTTCCCATTTTTCAGGTCATTGCTCACATCTGTTCCCAGTTCTGGTATTCTTATCTCCATGGCAGAAATCAGAAGAGCTCCGAGAAAAAAGAATGTGAATTATACCTTTCTTCATCCGGAAGTTAAAAGTGTTCAGAGGTTAGCGGGTCTGATGAACGATCAAGTCTTAGGCAATTTCAAGAAAAGATATGGCCAGATACTGAAGTTTGTGGACAAGCCCACTGCAGACCAGAAGGACAGTTTGCATACCCTGCTGCAATTTTATGATCCTCTGCTGCGTTGCTTCGTTTTTCCAGGTTACATCTTAGCTCCGACATTAGAAGAGATCTCCAGCATACTGAATGTTCCAATCAGAGAGACATTGTCGTTCTACGGGTCAGAGGTTGTGCTCAGAGATGAAGACATAGCCAAGGTTTGTAGGTTGCCAGCTGCTTCAGTCAGGAAGGCTCTGCAAGAGAGTGAAGGCAAAGGTCTACCCTGGAGTGTGCTAATCCCAGAGGCGGAGAGGTACGCTACAGAGGCTAAGTGGAATGAATTTGGAGCTGTGCTTGCATTGATGGTATATGGGTGCAGTTTGTTTCCTGGAGAGAAAAAGTTTGTCAGCTTGGAGGTGATCTCAATCTTTGCAAAAGGCAATCCAATGCCTACTTTATTGGGTGACTTTTACTTCAGTGCCCATTACAGAAATGAGAGGGGTAGAGGTGGTCCAATGGTCTGCTGTGCTCCTTTGTTTGCTGAGTGGTTTGCTAGACAGTTGCCTAAGTCAGGTGCCTTCAAGGAGATGCGGGACGAATGGAGATGGTCCAGAAGACTGATGGTATTGACTATAGAAGACATTGCTTGGGGATATGACAGGGATTTTCTAGGAAAGGAGTTGATGGTTAGTTGCAGAAGGTTTGCTGGAGTACCTTTGCTGGGAAGGAAAGGTGTCATCAGTTACTATCCAACATTAGCCAGAAAGCAATTTGGCTACCCTTTGAAATATCCTCCTCAGATGGAAATGTTTGCTGAATCTTTGTACTTTCCTGCTGACGGAAACAAAGAGTTAGTTCAACAAGCAGTCCGAGCTTGGGCTCACAGGATAAAAAAGGGGAAGAAAGACTTCGGCCGAGTTGATCCCAAGACATATCCACCATATGATGAATGGTTGCAGAGACATATCGAGTCAGTTCTCATGCCTTTTTCAGTCGAGGCTCCACTTTATCCCCGAGAGGTGCCTAGTCAGAACAGTACTGTTTCCTTGGAAGAGTACAAGAAGCTAGAAGCCCAGCTGCATGAGGTCAGAGTAGAGAATACTGAGATGGTAAGCCTGTACCACCAAGCCAACAGGGCCAAGAATGAAGCTGAAGACAAGCTGCAGAAGCTCCAAGCCTTTCTAGAAGCCAAAGAGAAGGACTTTGCTGGTAGAGAAGCCCATTTCCACAGGTTGGGTATGATGGAAGCTCAAAGAGAAGCTAAGCGCAAGAAGACTCTAAAGACTCTCAAAGGTGCTCGTCAGTCCATTGCTTGGCTGCAAGGCCAAAGGGATGAAGAGCAGAAGAAATTCAAAGAGAATGAGGAGTTCTTTGAAGTTCAAATGGCTTTCAAGAAGGAGGAAGTGGAGCAAGTCCATACCATCCGGAGAGAAAAGACCCAACAGCTAACCCAAAGTCAATTAGCTCTGGAGGAAGCAAGGAAAGAGATCGAAGAGCTCAATCTGAGAGCAGGTGTCAAGAAAAGCAGGGCAGAGGTGGCAGATCCTGGGTCCTTGGCTTTGTTGTTTATTGTTCAGGCTACCTACAGGCTTGTTGTAGGAGTCTTGATTTTATTTCTTTTGTTTTTATTTATGTACTGACATGTAACCCTTCGGGGAATGTTTCTGGTTGTATTCTGACTTTTGGCCTGCAGTGGTCTGTTCACATACAGTATTAATGTGCAAGTTATCATTTTGAATGTGCAAGACTCGTTTGTATGGATACTGCTAATGTCTGAACACTCATCAAAGAGAAAGTTTGAAAGTTGAAAATTCAAAGAGATTGTCTGAGAATAGATGCCAGAACTGGGGCACGCCAAGTACTTAAAACCTGGGAACATGAATAGTTACATTGCATTGCATATAACCTGTTTGTTTGTGTTGCAGGTGTTGTTTCAGTTACTAATGTGTTTTGTGTTTCAGGCACTATAGATCCCCGTAAGGTTCGGGAACAACCAGCAGTGCACAGATATCCAACCAAGATTAACAGAGAACGAGCCATGGACCAGATGCAAGCGGACTTGGCAGATCTGAGACTGAGAATGGATAACTTTATGACAGTGATGGCCGGCATGGGGAAAAACCAAGAGCGTCTACGGGAGATGATTGAGAACAGTCAACCCAGGAACACTGCTGCTGCTACTGCTGATAATCGTACCGGTGCGGGCGCACGTCAGGTTGAAATCCCCATTGCTCAACCAGGAGTGACTATCATCAATGATGGGTTGAACAACATTCAGATGGATAATCATGACGACCAGTTCACCCTACTTGATGAAGCTGAAGGTCAAGGAGCAGAGATGAACAAGAGGTTCGAAGAGATGGCTGAGCAAATCAAAGCTATTCAGTCCCAGAGCTCTTTGGGATTTGACATAACCGATTTGGGCTTGGTTCCTGGGGCCAGGATCCCATACAAGTTCAAAGTTCCAACCTTTGAGAAGTATAACGACACTGCTTGCCCGAAGACTCATCTTCAATCATTCGTTGGGAGAATTGCTGCTCACACGGATGATGAGAAGCTCTGGATGTAATATTTTCAAGACAGATTGGTGGGAGCTTCTCTGGAATGGTACATGAAGCTCAGTAGGGTCAATATCAAGAGTTGGAAGGATCTGGCTTAAGCCTTTGTGAGGCAGTATCAATACAACTTGGACATGGCTCCGAACCACACACAGTTGCAGCACATGGCTCAGACAGCAAAAGAAGGCTTCAAAGAATATGCCAAGAGGTGGCGCCAGGTAGCTGCCAGGGTGCAACCACCGCTGCTAGAGAACGAAATGGCTGACATGTTTATGGGTACTCTGCAGGATGTTTTTCTTGAAAGACTGGCGTCCAGCTCTGCTACTAAATTCAACGATATTGTCATTGCTGGAGAAAGGGTCGAAACATTGCTGAAAATGGGGAAGATACAAGATCCTAGTGCTAGCAGCTCAAATGGAGCGAGGAAAGCTTTTAGTGGACCTCCTAGGAGACGAGAGGGCGAAACAAACGCTGTATTTGGCCGAGGTCGGGGCCGTGGCTATATAAGACCTTATGAACATGTGGCTGCTGTCACAATTCCTGCCGCTCCAGTGCAACAGATGCCTCCTCCTCCACAACAACAACAACCTCGTACCAATTATCAGCAGAGACCGTATCAGCCGAGGCAAACTCGCCCGGCTAATAGGGTGATTGAGGCTATCCCGATGACATATGCTGCCTTACTTCCAAGACTGTTGGACTAGAACCTAATTCAACTGAGGACTTTGGTACCCCCACCTCCTGGAGAGCTTCCAGTGGGTTATGATGTCAACACGCGATGCGCTTTCCACTCTGGAGCACCCGGGCACTCGACTGAGAAGTGCAGGGCTTTGCATCACAAGGTTCAAGATCTTGTAGATTCTAAGGCAATCAACTTTGCGCCGCCGCCGAATGTTAACTCGAACCCTATGCCGAATCATGGAGGGGCAAGAGTTAATGTTATTGAGGATGGTGACAAATTGAGTCTGGTGCTGAGTATCGATGAAGTGAAGACTCCTTTGAGGATAGTGAAAGAGAGACTGCTGAAGGGTCAAGTATTTCCTGGTTGCTGTTTTGATTGTGAAGACTATATGAATGCTGAGAATGGCTGTGAGAAATTGAAGATGGGTTTGCAGGGTTTGATTGATGTTGGATCCTTGCAGTTCAGTAAAGTTGGTAATGAAGAGGCTGATGATGTGTCAACCATTACTATTTTCTACGATGAAGCTGACATGCCTGTCAGAAGAGAGCCGGTTACAATCTATGCTCCTCAGATTAGTCCCGTGACTATAACCGTACCTGGGCCAGTGCCGTACACAGACGATAGAGCCATTCCCTGGTATTATGGCTCAGAGGTATATGTAGTTGGGCAGAGGATTGAAAGCAAAGATGTTGCTGAAGACCCGACTGTGGAGAATGTCGGAGGAGTTGGGGGTTTCACCAGAAGTGGTCGTTTGTTCGCTCCTCCTGTGTTGAGAGGGGATCCCGAGGCGGAGGCTTCGTCCAGATCCAAAGGAAAGCATGTTGTGAATGATGAATCAACTACTCCTGTTGCTGAGCAGGGTACGTTTGAAAAAGAGGTCGAAGAATTCATGAGGATCATTAAAAAGAGTGACTACAAGGTGGTTGATCAACTGAATCAGACGCCTTCAAAGATATCCATCTTGTCACTGCTGATGTGCTCTCCCGCACACCGAGAAGCCTTACTGAAAGTCCTGCAAATGGCTTACGTTCCTCAGGAGATCATTGTCAACCAACTCAAGGCTGTTGTTGGAAGCGTCAATGCAAGCCATGGCTTAGGATTTACTGACAGAGACCTCACGTCGGAGGGAAGAAACCACAACAAAGCATTACATATCACGATGGAGTGCAAGGGCGCTGTGCTGTCTCATGTTCTTGTAGACACAGGCTCTTCCCTGAATGTGCTGCCGAAGAAGGCGTTGATGAAGCTTAATATTGATGGGATTGTCCTAACACCAAGCGATCTGGTTGTTAAAGCTTTCGATGGATCAAGAAGATCAGTTTTTGGAGAGGTTGAGAAGGAGGGTACATCTATCCATTCCTACAGAGAGGCAAAAGAAGTTGTTCAATCAGGCAGTGCCCAGGGCTGGGGCAAGCTGTTGGAGCTGGAAAAGAAAGATGATAAGTTCGGCTTAGGGTATCAGCCTGGTGGTTCTACCTCAAGTGGTAAGGCTATCACGTTCACGAGTGCTGGATTGCTTAACCACAATCAGATCTGTACGGCAAGCCAAGATGGGGATAGTGACGGAGATTGGGACAACAATTGGATCCACCCGTGTGTGCCCGGCGAGGAGCTAGGAAATTGGTCTGCTGAGGACATTGTTCAAGTCACCTGGCTCTCAGAGTAATTATTTTGTTTCCTTTTATTAGCATACTGCATTGTTAAATCCAGCATTCTGCCCAAGATGCTTGGATCCATTGTATTGGGCCACCATGTTTTGTATTGCATCGTTATTTCGCTATGAAATAAAAGGACATTTTCAGACAAACTGTGTTCTCTTTCTTTGTTTTTAAACTTTTTCACAAAAAAATATAAAATGGCAATGTGTTTTCCTTTTTGTTTTTTTTGTTAGCGTCTCTCTTTCAAAATAAGCAGATCCTGAATAAGCACATCATCTGTGCAGTGTTGATCATCCGGATTCCACTGATAACGTTCCTGCTATGACTATGCATGACTTTGACAATCCAGTCTACCAAGCTGATGAAGGGGTTGAGGAAGACTGTGACCTCCCTGAAGAACTGGTCAGATTGTTGAAACAAGAGGAACAGGTTATTCAGCCTCATCAAGAAGAGATTGAGATCATCAACATTGGCAATGAAGATGCAACGAAGGAAATCAAAATTGGGGCCAATCTGCAGGCCGACGTCAAGAAAGAGCTGATCAGTGTGCTGAGAGAGTATGTGGATATCTTTGATTGGTCATATCAAGATATGCCAGGGTTAGATACCGACATCGTGATGTATAAGCTACCTCTGAGAGAGGATTTTCCTCCTGTAAAGCAAAAATTGAGAAGAACTCGCCCTGACATGGCGATGAAGATTAAAGAGGAGGTTCAGAAGCAGTGGGATGCTGGGTTCCTTGCTGTGACTAGTTACCCACCTTGGGTAGCTAACATTGTTCCTGTACCTAAGAAGGACGGCAAGGTCCGGATGTGCGTTGATTATCGGGATTTGAACAGAGAAAGCCCAAAAGATGACTTTCCGTTGCCACACATTGACGTGTTGGTAGACAATACTGCTCAATTCTCGGTGTTCTCCTTCATGGATGGCTTCTCCGGTTATAATCAGATAAAAATGGCGCCGGAAGACATGGAGAAGACAACGTTCATTACCCCGTGGGGTACATTCTGCTATAAGGTCATGCCCTTTGGTTTGAAGAACGCCGGGGCAACTTATCAACGGACGATGGTCACATTGTTCCATGACATGATCCACAAGGAGATTGAGTGTTATGTGGACGATATGATTGCAAAGTCCCGAGACGAAGAAGAGCATCTAGTCAACCTGAAGAAGCTTTTTGATAGACTGATCAAGTACAAGCTGAGGTTGAATCCAAACAAGTGCACTTTCGGAGTGCGTTCCGGGAAACTGCTGGGTTTCATTGTTAGTCATAGAGGAATTGAGGTAGATCCTGCTAAAGTAAAAGCTATTCAAGATATGCCTGCACCGAGGGCAGAAAAAGAAGTGCGCGGGTTTTTAGGGAGGTTGAACTACATTTCTCGGTTCGTATCTCATTTAACTGCCACGTGCGAACCAATATTCAAATTGCTAAGAAAAGAGCAAACGGTCAGGTGGAACGATGACTGCCAAAGAGCTTTCGACAAAATAAAAGAATATTTGCAGAAGCCACCAATTCTAATGCCTCCAGTGGAAGGAAGACCATTAATCATGTACTTGACCATGCTGGAAGGGTCAATGGGGTGTGTGCTAGGCCAACATGACGAGTCTGGTCGAAAAGAGTACGCCATTTATTACCTTAGCAAAAAGTTTACCGACTGTGAATCCCGATACTCACTGCTCGAGAAAACTTGTTGCGCTTTGGTATGGGCTGCTCACTGACTGAGGCAGTACGTGTTGACTCATACCATACTGCTCATTTCCAAGATGGATCCTGTCAAGTACATCTTTGAGAAACCAGCGTTGACCGGAAGGGTTGCTAAGTGGCAGATGATTTTAACTGAATACGACATCCAGTATACTTCTCAGAAAGCCATCAAGGGAAGTGTATTGTTAGATTACCTTGCACAACAACCTCTTGAGGATAATCATCAGCCAATGAAGTTTGATTTCCCTGATGAGGACATCATGTACCTCAAAACAAACGATTATGAGGAACCACTTCCGGAGGAGGGGCCAGACCCTGAATCCAAATGGAAGTTGATGTTTGATGGGGCAGTCAATATCAATGGTCGTGGAGTTGGTGCCGTACTTATTACTCCTGAAGGTGCTCACTTACCCTTCGCTGCCAGAATTACTTTTGGCTGCACCAACAATGAAGCGGAATACGAGGCGTGTATAATGGGAATAGAGGAGGCAATTGATCTTCGGATTAAGAACCTCGACATATTCGGAGATTCAGCCCTCGTCATTAACCAAGTTACCGGCAAGTGGTATACGCATCAAGAGCATCTAATTCCATACAAGGATTATGCTAGAAAACTGTTGACGTTCTTCACGACAGTTAAACTTCAATACATACCACGTGATGAAAATCAGTTTGCCGACGCATTGGCCACTCTCTCTTCGTCAATTAAAGTATTGTGTTGGAATTATGTGCCCATAATTGACATATCCAGGCTTGACGCTCCAGCCTATGTCTTCTCGGTAGACGCCATGTCTGACGAGAAACCTTGGTATTTTGATATCAAGTTACTCCTGGAAAAGAAAGAATACCCAGCTAGGGCATCTTCCAATGACAAGAAGACCTTGAGGCGACTTGCTGCTAGTTTCTTCTTGAACACAGACGGGGTTTTGTACAAGAGAAACTTCAATATGGTCTTGCTCAGATGCGTGGATAGACACGAAGCAAGCCTGTTGATGCAGGAAGTCCACGAAGGATCTTTCGGTACCCATGCAGGAGGGCATGCTATGGCAAAGAAGTTGCTGAGATCAGGGTATTACTGGATGACAATGGATGCAGACTGTTGTTCATTCGCTCGTAAATGCCACAAGTGCCAAATATATGCAGACAAAGTGCATGTTCCTCCAAGCCCGCTCAACGTCATGTCATCTCCTTGGCCTTTTTCTATGTGGGGCATTGACATGATCGGGAAGATAGAGCCTACTGCTTCAAATGGTCATCGCTTCATCTTGGTTGCGATTGATTACTTCACCAAATGGGTAGAAGCAGCATCTTATGCCAACGTCACTCGTCAAGTGGTGGCAAGATTTTTGAAAAGAGATATCATATGCAGATACGGAGTGCCCGAAAGGATCATTACTGACAATGGTTCTAATCTCAACAGCAAGATGATGGCAGACTTGTGTCGGGACTTCAAAATTCAACATCACAATTCTTCTCCTTACCAACCAAAGATGAATGGTGCGGTGGAGGCGGCCAACAAGAATATCAAGAAGATTGTGCAGAAAATGGTTGTCACCTACAAAGATTGGCATGAGATGTTACCGTTTGCTTTGCATGGGTACCATACGTCGGTCAGAACGTCGACAGGGGCAACTCCCTTCTCTCTAGTGTATGGCATGGAAGCAGTCTTGCCTGTTGAAGTAGAGATTCCTTCACTGCGCGTGATGATGGATGTCAAGCTGGATGAGGCTGAATGGGTGCGTGCTCGTTATAATCAGCTATGTCTAATTGAGGAAAAGAGATTAGCGGCTATCTGTCATGGTCAGCTTTATCAGAGGAGAATGAAGCGAGCATTCGACCAACGAGTACGTACTCGAGAGTATCAAGTGGGAGAGCTTGTGTTGAAGAGGATCGTTCCTCCAAGTTCAGATCATAGGAGCAAGTGGACCCCAAACTACGAAGGTCCATTCATAGTGAAGAAAGTCTTTTCAGGAGGAGCACTGATGCTCACCACTATGGATGGAGATGATTTCCAGTACCCTGTTAACTCGGACGCAGTTAAAAAATACTTCGCATAAAGAGACCCGCTGGACACAAAAACAGAATAAAATTCCAGGCAAAAAAGGGGCATCTCGGCGAGCTAAAAACAGAATAAAAAGCTCGGGCAAAAGTTAGGAAAAAAAATGTACACCCGCTGAGTTGAAAAGCCACATTGGACAGCTCAGGCAAAAAAGGGTATCCCGGTGGATTGAAAACCTGAAAGGGCGATCCACGCAAAACAAGGGCATAAGCGAACAACTGCAATCCTAGTTATCTGAACCACATCATCGTTTCGTACAACTTGACAATGTCAGAAGGATAGGAAACAGTCCCCTCAACCTCTTAGAAAGCCAAAGCAGAGTGGAGAGTCTTGAAGACATGCAGGTCATAGCAGAAATGGAACTCCTTGGAATGTCGTCCATTGCCATTAGGATAGTTTCTTTTTCTCGATTTTATAGTGGCTACCTCTTTCCAGGTGGTTGCTTCCTGTTGTAAAATCTTTGCCTATTCAGAGGCCATTCAATAAAAAGAATATTCAGTCAAAAAGCTGTGTGTGTTTATTTTTGTTTGCAAAATGTCCTGAATTTTTGGCAAAAAAATAGCATTGCATCTAAACATGGTGATAATTTTGAAAAGAAAACTGACATACAGGGAAACTGTAACCCTCTCTGAGTGTCGGGTGACGATGGATAAACAGGTCATGCCATGCAAATCCCCGGGGCACACTTGTGTTTTCTGTTGTGGCAGGTTGCAGGATGGCGTCACATTCTCTCTAGCAATTTACTCTTCCCCAGTAGAGTATCTCCCCAAGCATAGATTTCTTCCAGCAGGTACCTGAAGCCTAGCATTTCCAGCAGAGGTTTCCTCCAGCTAAGCCTTGGCAGCAGCCCAAGTAGTTCTTCTTCCCCAGTGAAGTAGTAGTCCATTCTTCCCCAGCGGAGTATGCCCAGCAGGTATCTAAAAGCCTGACATCACTAGAGTTGGAATCATCAGTATTCTATCCTCGGCAAGAGTCCTTCCCGGTAGGCGTATCTGAAAGCCTGATATCCCCTCAGAGTCTTGAATCATCAGATGCTCTCCCCAGCCAGAGTATTGTTCAAGCAGCTTCCCCAGCCAAGTCTGAAGGTGATCATGTCCCCACAGAGCTCCGTCCGTGAAATATTTCCCAGCAAAGTTGCCATACTTTTGGGTATTTGATGATACAGCCAGGTATTCATCACCTCAGTCAGAGTTGAGTGTCCAGACCTCTTGACTTGTCTTCCCCTGCAGAGTTGTATTCCTTGCTGCCAATCAGGCATTTGTTTGTTGCTCGTCTGCAACTTTTCAACACTCGTCCGTGTTATCCCTAAACAAGATTTTCCCCAGCAGGGGCATGTTACTGCTTCATTGCTGCTCATCTCCATCTCTCAACATTCGTCAGTGATAGCTCTTTGGTATTGCTCGTTTGCTTTCCCCAACAGTGGTTTATGATTGCCTTGATATTGCTCGTCTGCAATTTCAAACATTCGTTTGTGCTTGGTTATATCAGTTGTTGTTTGCTCGTCTGCAATTTCCGGCACTCGTCTGTGTCTGATATGATGTTTGCTATTGCTCGTCTGCAAATATCCAACACTCGTCTGTGTTGTGGTATCTCACCTGCTGTTGTTCGTCTGCAACTCCTCAACACTCGTCTGTGTTTGATATTGTCTCCTTTGCTGCACTCGTCTGTGCCCTGCTGTGTATTTTCAACTGTTGCTCGTCTGCAACTTTCCAGCACTCGTCTGTGTTTCGCACGCTTGATATTCGTGGATACTCGTCTGTATCATATCCAGCACTCGTCTGTGTTTGTTTGAAGCTCGTCTGCTTTTATTCCCCAGAAGTCGTCCGTGTTCTGAAGCTCGTCTGCTTTGCTTGGATACTCATCTGTATCGTCCCCAGCACTCGTCTGTGCTAGCTTACATTTGTATGTGAAGATTTACTGTTTACCCTGGTATTTCTGTATTTCTACTTCAAATGCTCGTCTGTGTTTGAATTTCTGGTATTCGTCTGTACCAGTGGCTGATACTCGTCTGTATCATAGCCTGAAGCACTCGTCTGTGTTTCTCGGATCATCGTCTGATACTCGTCTGTATCATTGACTTATGGCACTCGTCTGTGTTATCTTGATGATCATCCAATACTCGTCTGTATTGAAGAGGTTTCAAATCCTGACAGTGGGAATTAATGTCGAAATGGTTTCCGGTCCTGGCGTAACAGGTAAATCCGAAGGAGGCTCGTCTGTCTCAGGCACCAATTAGTGTTGTTGCTGCACCTGGCGTCACAGGTTTGCTAAGGATACTCGTCTGTCTTGTACCATATATCCACGGATAATATATGAAGAAGGTTCGTCTACCTTGATTGCATGTCTATCCCACAGACTTAAATGCATTTCCGGTCCTGGCGTAACAGGTAAATCTGAAGGAGGCTCGTCTGTCTCGTGCTGTTTGAAGTGTTTGAGGACTCGTATGTCCAGCTCCTGGCGTCACAGGATTGTTTGAAGACTCGTCTGTCTCAGATTATGTTTGAAGTGTTTGAGGACTCGTATGTCCAGCTCCTGGCGTTACAGGATTGTTTGAAGACTCGTCTGTCAACGCTTTCTTATTCCAGATATCAGTTTCAACTTGGAAGAAGCTCGTCTGCTTCTTTCTCCCATGCTTATCCCCAAAGCATCTGTTTTGGGTTTATTTTCCGGTGTTGCATTCTTCGTCAGAGTGCAAATTTCTGGTCTTCTTGGTATTCAACCACAGTTTATCTTGAATGGTCGATAGCCGTACTATCGTCCTTTTCAGATTAACTGATGATTTAATAGGGGCAGCTGTAACACCCCAAATTTGCCATCTTCATTTGAAGCATCATATCATCATATTCATCATACTCATATCATTTCCTCAGCATCATATCATGGAAAGATAAAGCATAACATCCCTCATGTCCTAACATCAAGCATATGGTCATCTGTGGAGTTCCTTGAAGCCTTTCAAGCCATGACAAGGGTCCTAAGGGTTGTATACAAGTTCTATGGTGAGGCTACACTCCATTTACAAGATCAAGTCCATTGACAAAAGCTCAGAAGATTGCATGATCATCAGAGATCTCAGGACAAGGCAGTGCACCCAAATCAGGGTTTGGGATTCAATCACCAAGACCTCACAACTTTGGCCATTTCTTGTGGGCCAAGTCTTCTATATGTTGAGAGGGTCCTATGTGCCAATTTTCATGAGAAAACTCCATGTGGAAGTCAGACAATGCCTCAGTTGCTTGCAGATGAAAGAAAAAAGTCAACAGAGCCCTGAAGGAGTCAACTGTGAGATTTCAAGGGGTCCAACCCCATTTTTCTAGCCAAGGGATGTTCTTATAATGTTAAAAGAGATTTGGCAAGATCAGGGATCAAAATCAGATCAATTTGGTTGGCACCGGCTTATTTTTTTGAAGGTTCCCACCAAGAGGAGGGAAATTCAAAATTCATTGGCGTTAACCGGTTAACGGATTGGTTAACCGGTTAACGGCCACGAATTTTGAATTTTCAGCAGCAATTCAGCATGTGTGATTTTTGCTCCATTTTTCATTTTTCTGATTTTTATTCATTTTTGAATTAATTGGAAATTAAAGGAAAGATCTAGAGCTCTTGTCCAAGCCTAATCCCATTGCTACATCCTAATCACCCTACCCAAACCATAATTTTGGATCCCAAGCCTAAATTTTGGGCCCCAAACCTAAACCATATTTATTCATTTCTTTCCAAACCAAAGGGGCTCTTCCCTCATTTTTCACTCTCATTTTCTGAATTTTCACTCCTCTCACTCACAATTCTCTCACTCTTCTCTCCCAATTTTCCAAATCACTCAAAGTTCCTCTTTGAAGATCACACAACCTTGCCTTGAGGTGTGTAGATCTTGGAACTAGACCTCCACCCATAATTTCATTGCATCTTTTTACTGGTTTTAGTGGTGATTCAGATCTGGTTTGGGATCTAGAAGTGCTTTTGGATCCAAAATTCTGCATCAAGAGCTTGTTCTTGCATTTATTTTGCACGGAGTTTGAAGTTTAGTATCAGATCTTCAAGGCTTTGCGCGAGATCCATCATTTTCAGTCCGATCAACAATTACCAAAGCAATCCTCGGCTTTGTAGGTTGGTTAATTTCAGGTCTAGCTCTGTTTTAGCTTATTTGCATGCTTGCATTTTAGATCCGCCATGTGTTTGCGTATTTGCTTGTATTGAGTGAATTGGTTGATTGATTTGTGACCGGATCCGTGTATTAGTGTTCATAAGCTTCATGATGCCATTTAATGTGAATTGATGCACTATTTTCATGTTCAAATGCTTGCTGGACTGGTATGATATTGTTTGGAATAAACTGTTTGTGAGCTGGTTTCTGCAGGTTTTTGCTGTTGTTTTAGCAGTGTTAACCGGTTAACGGATTGGTTAACCGGTTAATGCACCTGGTTTTTGCTGTTTTATGCAGGTTCTGGCATGGTTAACCGGTTAACAGATTGGTTAACCGGTTAACACTGAAGCAGTGGGCTACTTTTAGGTTATTTTTGGCATGTTTGATCTCCATACTTGTCCTAAATACCATGGATCATTATATGATCATTGAACATGTTTATTTGAGTAATTTTCTTGCTGATCCACGCATGCTTCCGTGTTTTCGACACGCAAATGCTTGTTTGTGCCATGTATGACCTAATTATGTGATCTTGATTGGTGTGAATTTTGAGCATGTCATTGCCTTGATGTTATTAATGAGCACTTGCTGGATTTTGCTAACCTTGCAGGGGCTATGGTAATTGTGAGGTGTGGGAATTGAGTTCCACATCTCCAATTCCCATCTTCTCTTTTTATTTCTTTATTGAGCTAACTTTTTTTTTGTTGGGCCTAGGCCTTTCTCACCCCTTCTTCTATCTTCTTCTTTCCTTCTTCATTAGGATAGAAACCACACTAACCTTAGGGCATCCATGCATGATGACACTTAGGATTCTTTAGTCTCCCTTTAGAATTTTGCCTTTGTGATCCTTTTGGTTCTTCTTCTCTTCTCATCTCATAACCATAAAAAACATCTTAATAATGTTTGAAGTGCTACCTTGAGCAATAGCCTTATCCTATGAGGTATGCTTGTAGTCTTCCCATCTTGGGATAGTACAAGTTTACCTTGTGATGCACAAGTCTGATCAAGGTATCTTCTTCATAAAAGAAAAGCATAAAAAACACTTCTTCATTTGTAAATAACCCAAAACACTTAATAGTTAAGCAAGTTAGTGAGCCTAGGCCCTAATCTGTGGGTTCAAGTTTTGGGGATCTTCTCCTTACTTGAGTGTGCTTGTTCTATTATTCCATCTTGGAATGTAGTGACAAGTGCACATTACATAGAAAAGAGCTTGAGTTCACTTTCTTGTGACACACTCGTAAAAAGCTTCATAAAAAACACAAACAAACAATAAGCGTCTTTCCTTCGGGAATTCTTTTCTCATCTCATTCGCTCCGTACGCGAACTTGCTCCTACTTGTCACTTTGCAAGATGGTTACGCACTCGTCGTCCGAGTCTGCAACACCTGAGCAATGGCATAGGCAGTTCAAGCTTTAATTCACAAGAAATTTCCTTTTAGTACCCCTATTTAGGGGAACTATGGCGTCTCTGATCCTCATTGTCCTGATGAGGTACGTAGGCAGCGGGGTAGGGCCCGTTCGAGCACAATCTTTATTTTCCCTATATTTTTTTCCTTTTCTTTTCTTATTCAGTTCTTTTCCAGTTCCAGTTTCTTTTCATTTTCATTTCTTGGCTGCAACTTTCATACCCTCACCCTTTGAAACATTTTCTTTGCAAGCGTGGATCCCGTCGGGTACGGCGGACGATCTGGGTGCTAATACCTTCCCAGGTCGTAACCGACTCCCGAACTCAGTCTCTTTGGTTCGTAGGACCTGTGTCCTTCCTTTTCTTTTCTTCTGGTTTGTGCAGCATTACCATTCCCTTTCTTCGGGATGAAAATGCCTGGCTGGCGACTCTTATTTTTTTTTCTGCGCCACTTTCGCGTTTGTACCAGGATGGAAATCCAGGGAGCGACAGTTGATTTGAACTATCAACGTGCTCAAACACCACATCACCTTTCTCTACATGATCCCTAAGGAAATGATGCCTTATTTCAATATGCTTAGTGTGTGAATGAAGAATAGGATTTTTGGTAAGATTAATTGCACTAGTGTTGTCACACAAAATTGGAATTTTCTTAAGAGAGATATTGAAGTCAAGCAATTGTTGTTTTAGCCATAATATTTGGGCACAACAATTTTCGGCTGCAATATACTCCGCCTCCGCAGTTGATAAAGCAACATAAACTTGCTTTTTGCTATGCCAACTAACAAGAGAGTTTGAAAAGAAATGACAAGTTCCACTAGTGCTTTTCCTATCCACTTTGCAACCGGAAAAGTCGGAGTCGGAAAAACCTACCAAAGAGCAATCACTACCCTTAGGATACCATAAGCCAAACTTAGACGTACCACAAAGATACCTAAGTATGCGTTTAACTGATTTTAAATGTGATTCCTTATGGCAATATTGAAACCTAGCACACATACATACACTAAACATAATATCTGGACGCGATGCGGTAAGATAAAGAAGGGATCCGATCATACCTCGATACCTTTTTATATCCACATTCTTACCCTTTTCATCACGATCAAGACTTGCCGCAGTAGGCATTGGTGTATCAATAGGCTTGGAGTTTGTCATATCAAACCTTTTGAGCAACTCATTGCAATATTTAGTTTGACTTATGAAGGTTCCATCTTCAAGTTGTCTAATTTGAAGTCCGAGGAAGAAATTAAGCCCCCCCATCATACTCATCTCAAATTCACCTTGCATAGAACTTGAAAATTCTTTGACTAACTTCATGTTAGTAGATCCAAAAATAATATCATCTACATATACTTGAACTAATATAGAATGATTTCCTTCTTGTTTAATAAAGAGAGTAGTGTCAATTTCCTCTTGAAAAACCTTGATTGATTAAAATTTTGCTTAGGCGCTCATACCAAGCTCTAGGAGCTTGTTTGAGACCATATAAAGCACGTTTTAGTTTGTATACATGATTTGGTTTTTCATAATTTTCAAATCCAGGAGGTTGACACACATAAACCTCTTCATTTATATATTCGTTAAGGAAGGCACTCTTAACATCCATTTGATATAATTTGAAGTTTCGTGAATAAGCAAATGCAAGTAAAAGGCGTATAGCCTCAAGGCGGGCAACATGAGCATAAGTTTCCTCATAGTTTATGCCTTCCTCTTGGTTATATCCTTGAGCAATAAGACGAGCCTTGTTGTGAACAATAATGTCGTTTTCATCCAATTTGTTCCTAAAAACCCATTTGGTGCCAATTACTCGATGATCTTGCGGAGGTGGAACAAGGTCCCAAACCTCATTTCTTTTAAATTGATTTAGTTCCTCTTGCATGGCTAGGAACCAATTTTCATCAAGTAAGGCCTCTTTGGCATTTTTAGGCTCAATTTGAGATATGAAGGCATGATAAAAACAAAAGTTACTTATCCTTGATCTAGTAATGACACCCTTTGAGATATCTCCAATGATGTTATCGATAGGATGATCTTTCGATGTTTTCCATTCCAATGGTAGATAATTTTGAGAAGATGCTTGACCTTCATCTTTGAGAATAGACACATCAACCGACTCCTTATTAACAACATTCGGAATGGGTTCCACACGAGAAATATCAATGTCTTTAACAATCTCACTAGAAGAGGCACCTACACCAATAACAACACTACCTTTTCCGACAACATTCAGATAAGACTCATCAAAAGATACATGTATAGATTCTTCAACTATAAGTAACCTTTATTATATATTCTATATGCTTTGCTTGAATTATAGTATCCAAGGAAGATACCCTCATCCTCCTTTGAATCAAATTTACCAAGGTTTTCTTTTCCATTATTTAGCACAAAACATTTGCAACCAAAAACATGAAGATGCGACACATTTGGCTTTCTTCCTTTTAAAAGTTCATAGGGTGTTTTGTTTAGAATAGGTCTAATAGTGATCCTATTTAAAACATAGTATGCGGTGCTAATAGCATCGGCCCAAAAATATTTAGGAAGACCGCTATCATTAATCATAGTTCTTCCCAATTCATCCAACACACAGTTTTTACGTTCCACAACACCATTTTGTTGTGGAGTTCTAGGAGCGGAAAAATTATGATCAATGCCATGGTTTTCACAAAAAATTTCAAAGAGATGATTTTCAAACTCACCTCCATGGTCACTTCTAATAGTTACAATGTTTGTGCCAAGTTTATTTTGAGATAATTTGGCAAAAGTTTCAAAAGTCGAAAAGGTATCACTTTTACTAGCTAAGAAAATTGTCCAACAAAATCGAGAGTAGTCGTCAACAATAATAAAACCATAATAGATCCCTCCTATACTTTTGATTCTAGAAGGACCAAAAATATCCATGTGTAGAAGTTCAAGAGGTCTAGAAGTAGAGACTAAATTTTTTGATTTAAAAGATATCTTTGTTTGCTTTCCCATTTGGCGAGCATCACAAAGATGGTCTCTAGTGAACTTTATGTTAGGCAAACCGACTACTAGGTTTTTGGAGACAACCTTATTTAGCAAGTCAAAGTTGATATGAGCTAAACGTCTATGCCAAAGCCAAGACTCTTCACTTTTGGAAATAAGACATTTAGGATCACTCAAGGTCAACGAATTCAAATCAAGCATATATACATTGTTAACCCTCAGGCCTTTAAACAAATCCTCTTTGTTTTCATTATGTTCAATTATGCAATCTTCTTTAGAGAATGAGACATTATATCCCTTGTCACATAATTGACTAATGCTAACAAGATTATGCTTAAGACCCTCAACTAAAAGGACATTAGAGATAGATGTAGAAGAGGGATTACCTACACTACCTTTGTCGAGTATAGCTCCCTTGTTGTTATAACCATAGGTAACAAAACCCTTCTCTTAGCCACAAAGTCATAGAATAGGGAAATATCACCTGTCATATGTCTTGAGCAACCACTATCAAGAAACCAACGTTTCTCCGTAGTCTCAAGACACTCCACCTACATGATTAGACAAGAGAGAAAGGTACCTAATTTTCATTGGGTCCTAGAGTGTGAGTGAAAATTTTGTTGCTTTTGGGCAACCATTGACAAATTCCTTTAGGGACCAAGTATCTCCTAAACCGACATTTGGAAATCGTATGACCTTCCTTGTAACAATAGTGACATTTCAAGAATGGTTTAGACTTTCATTTACTATTTTGGTTGTGACAATTTGTCTAGTTTGGCTTGAAGAGTTTTAACCTCTTTTTGCCAAATCCAACATGTTTCACAACTATGAAAGTTATGCCATTCTCATTTGTCTTCTACAATAGATTCTACCATCGAAGTCTTAAGAGCTTTCATTGCATTTTCATAATCCGAAACCTTTTTCTCTAAATATGCAAAAATTCTTTTGTCGGATGCAATGCGCTTGAAAGATTTTTTAGCCTCTTGATGGAGAACATTAAAAGTACTAAGCAAATCATTATAAGACAATTTTTCAGCATAATCGTATTTAGCATGTCTTACCTCTTTCTTGCCATTCTTATGAGCCATGAGGCATAGATTTACTTTTTCTTCCTCATCGCTTGAGCTATCTTTGCTAGATGAATCACTATCACTTTCCCAAGCGATATATGCTCTTCTAGCCTTGTTACCTTTTCTTTGATATTTGTCGTTTGCCTTATCTTTATTTAGCATAGGACAATCTGGTTTGTAATGACCCGGTTTTGCACAGTTGTAACAAGATCCCTTGCCTTTAGTACTTTTAACAAACTCTTGCTTAGAAGGATTATATTTTCTTTGATAGTTGACAAGACGCTTGTCCGAATGGGATATCTCATTCTTTTTGAGATACCGATTGTATCTTCTTACGAAAAAACCCATATCTTCGTTTGATTCGTCTTCATCATCACTTGAATCACTCTCACTATCTTTATTGGTGGAGGATTTTGAGGAAGAAGCCTTTAATGCAATAGACTTCTTCTTCTTCTCATGATCTTTATTTTTCTCGCTCTTTTCTTTCTTTTTGTTGTCTTCATGCTCATATAAGTTTAAGAGCTCTTGTTCATGCTCTTGTAGCTTTCCAATGAGTGTAGTTAGATCCAAGGTTCTTACATCATTGGCTTCTTTGATTGCTGTAACTTTTGGAAACCATTCCCTAGTAAGACATCTCAAAATCTTGTTAGTAGCTACATCAATAGGAGTAGTTTTACCAAGAGCATTTAATCGATTTGTCAAGTGAGAAAATCTTTTTCCCATTTCACCAACGGTTTCCCCTTGGCTCATGTGAAATCGATCGAACTCTTGTTGTAGAGTATTAATTCGAGCAAGCTTTACATCATCGGTTCCCTCATGGGCAACTTATAAGGCTTCCCACATAGCTTTAGCCGACGTGTGATGAGAAACTCGAAAATATTCATCCGCTCCTAAAGAAGCTATGAGCATGTTTTGTGCTTTCCAATTGTAGCTATATTTCTTTTCATCATTATCATCCCATTGTGCTTCCGGTTTTTCAATTTGGATATTATCCGGACCGGCCATAGTTATTTGAAAAGGGTCGTCTTGAATAACTTTCCAAATTTTTCTATCAACAGAGTTGATATGAATGCGCATACAATCTTTCCAGTGACTATAGTTTTCTCCGGTAAAAACTGGAGCTCTATTGTACGCCCCCTTTGGATCGTTGTCCATTTTCCAATAAGTTGTATGTGAAGCACTAGATGAACCGGTGCTCTTGATACCACTTGTTAGACGATAGCGCGGATCTAGAAGGGGATTGAATAGATCCCTTTTTAAAAAATTACTTTTCAAAATTTAATTGAAAATATATTGCGGAAGTTTCCCGGAAAATCGTCTAGTTTAAATTTGAAGTCACTGGAGATCAGATATACGCTAAACCCAATTGGAATTGAAATGATGACTAGAAGAATTAATATTTCACAAATGATTCACTTGATAAATCAACACTTGATAAAACTATTCTTAACAATGATATAGAGAAGAAATTAGGCACAATCAAATTGATTTTGTATGATTAGGCTTTTTATCAAACACTTGGAGTGTAAACACCAAGGATAATTTTGTTGTATCAAATAGTGCAGAATTTTACCCACTCTAGTTATCACTATTGAGTGTAACAATTTATCAAACACTTTGAGTGCACTAATTTGATACACCAGAATTTTTAAAGCACACAAGATCAAGATGAGTAAAAGTAAAATACGAGAAACGTAAAGAACACAAGGAATTTGTTGAGGCAGTTCCTTCGTCGTCCTCGCTCGAAGTACTCTGCCCCCAATTCACAATCGAATTGGGAAATTTTATTAAATTGCAATTGTTTTACAAGAAGAAAAATAAATGAATCAACAAACCAAACCGCGTTGAATATGCTGTCAAATATTCTTCTTGTCCCTTGATCCAAAGTAGAATCAAGTCTTCCACGCGTGTCGAGAAAGCCTCTGATTAATTGCTCCCTTCTTGCAAGGATTCACGATCCTCCAAACTTTGAGCACGACTTAGTTTCTCCAACACTTGTGAACCCACAAAGACCTTCGCAATCCTCTGTCTACCGTGATATGAAAGAACGATCCACTTGATCTTCAATCTACCTCACTCGGCTGAATCTACGAACGACCGTTGTGTGCAAAACCCCCAAACCTTCAACGATCTTGGAGGAGAAAACCCTTCATATTTTTCCAAGAAAAACCCACACACTCTAGACCCAATCTGAAACACTAATTCATGATTGAACGTTATCTTCGAAACAAGCACCATAATCAAACAAAGATTGTTGTGTGTGATTGTTGATTGATGCAAGAAGGAAGAAGATGAAGAGAGATGTGTGTATATCTTTCACTTTTCTTCTTGACCTCTCAAAAGAAATGAAACATGCTATTTATATTGGTTAGTGATTGTAACATAATGGAAAGGAAAATTAACTGAAAATTTGAGTCAGCACAGTAATGAGCCGACTCAAATCATTAAATGAGTCGGCTCAAATTGCCAGGTGAGTCGGCCTAAAATAACAGAGAGGCCTATTGAGACCCGCAGGAATTGAGAAGAAAAATATTTTTGATGAGTCAACTCATGAAGGAGTTTGAGTCGGCTCATCCATACCCATGAGTCGACCAAAATGATGCCTCAATCAGCCTGTTGGGACCCGTGTGTTTTAGGCACCAAACACACTGAATGAGTCGGCTCATTGTGGAATTTGAGTCGGCTCATTCAGTTCATTTTTCCAAAAATGCCATTTCTTGCTTTTTCTTAGAGAGCCACTTATACTTTCAATCATGCCAAGTTTTTGACACATTAAAATTCATGCCATGTCTCACAACATTCACTTTATTTTCATACTCATCTCTTTTCGATGTCACTTCAATCAACTTATCATACATCATCTTCTGAATATCTCTCTTAACAATCACACAACCACGAGGGTTCACCGAACAAATACAACAAGCAACATAATCGTGATCGATATCGTGATATTCACTTAAGAAAGCATGCATCTCAACCAGAGGCCTTCGAATCCAACGAATATCATAAATCTTGAAAGAACCAGGACAACCATCAATCGTGTTCATAGACACCTTACCATGGTTAGGAAGCGGATTTGTCTTAACATTTGGGTTAACATCGTTGAAAGATAAAATGTTAATTCTTATCAACTTTTGTACTTCAATCTTAAATGGAAAAAAATTCTCAATATCGTGCCCTAGGGCACCTTGATGAAAAGCACAGTGAGCTTCTGGTTTATACCACCATGGAATAACCTCTAGAACTGGAGGTAGAGAACGTGTTTGAACAATATTCTTCTCAGTCAGTGATGGAAACAAATCTGCATACATCATTGGAATGGGGTCAAAGCTTGGCTTTGCACGTCCTTGTTGAGTACCATTCTGTTGCACATAAGGCTGTTAATAATGAGGCTGATACTTTAGAGCTACTGGCACAGTTGGAATCACATTAATCATCAGAGTTACAAAAGCTATGTATTATTGATGATGGTTTTCTCGACCAGGAGGTCTTCTGTAACTTTCACGAGACACAACATTAGTCTCACCTTCTTTCTTCTTACCAAAGTTAAACCTCTTAGAACTGGAACCATTACTACTTTCTTTGCTCAACCGTCCCTCACGAACACCTTCTTCTAGTTGCATACCCATATTCACCATCTCAGTGAAATCAGATAAAGCACTTGCAATCATCTTCTCATAGTAGAAAGAACCTAAAGTCTTTAAAAAGATATTTGTCATCTCTTTCTCTTCCAAAGGAGGAACAATTTAAGCTGCAAGCTCGCGCCATCTCTATGCATACTCTTTAAAAGTTTCTTTGTCTTTCTGGAACATAACACATAGTTGATCTCTGTCCGGTGCCATATCAACATTATACTTGTACCGTCTCACAAAAGCCTCTCCCAAATCATTGAAAGTTTTGATTTGGTTGTTGTCCAAAACCATATACCATCTCATAGCTGCACCAGTCATACTATCTTGGAAATAATGAATCAAAAGTTGATCATTCTATGTCTGAGCATACATCTTTCTAGCATACATAGTAAAATGAATCAGAGGACAAAAATTGCCCTTATACTTCTAAAACTCAGGCAGTTTGAAATTATGAGGAACCTTAACATTAGGAACCAAACAGAGGTCATAAGCATCTTTATCAAATAATTCCTTACGCCTCAAAGATTTCATCTCTTTCTACATTTCAGCAACATGGCCCTGAAAGTCATCAAGCCTTTCATTCACACCAGCGCCTTCACTAGGCTCAGCATGGTAAATCACTTCATCAAGGTGGTGCCTTAGTCATCACCGACTGAAGAGGAATAAATGTACAAGTATCGGGAGGAGGAGGATGATAACCAGCAAGAATGAATTCAACCGGCATACCCCATGGTGTACTAGCAGGCATGCGGTGGTGAGGAGAAATGACAGTTTCAGCAGGAATCGATGCAGTGACAATCTCAGAGATGACTGTGTGCTGTATCGGAGAATTAGGAGGAGGGGGTAGCTGATTCTGAGCAGCCACCAAGATTTCCATCATAGAAGTGATTATTTCCAAGCTTTCCTTCAGAGATGAAACTTCCTTGTGGAGTTTGCGATTCTCTTGTTGTAAAGCTTCCAACATCTTTCTTCGGTTAGCTCGAGTACCTTAACGATGAGTCATCTTGTCAAGGGAACTGGATGAAGACCAAGAAACAACTTAATCTCCCTGTAAAATTCTCAAGAAGAAAAACCAATGCAAGCATGATGCATGGTATGAGTATACAAATGCAAATATTTCAAAGGACTATAAGATAAATTGAAATATTTATAAAAGAAACACTTTTTTGAAGTACTAAAAACACTCATTCTCATTAATATGAAAGTGAGGATACAAGTGAAGTACAAGTCTCAATAACCCTAATACATGAGAGAAAATAAAACTAGGTCTAGGGGATCATATCTAAAGAAGCTCCAAATCCCGACTGGTACTTCATGTAAATCCTCTTAATCTCTTTCTTGTACAAAATCTCCATAACTTCCTTATCATTCACCAACTGGTCAACAATGGTCTTCCAAGCACCAAATGTAGGAGGAATGGTAGATAAATTACTAGAGGAAAATAAATCCTCTCTTGGCCTCTTTGTAACACGCAACTCAAGTAACTCAATGAGATCATCTTTCTCCTTCAGTTACTCTTGCATAGTTGACTTCTCAAGTAGCCATGCTTCTTTCTCTTTCTTCATCTTGTCCAACTCTTATTGAAGAGCAACCTTCTCATCAACAGGAGGAAGAAAAGTTGATAAGGGAAATATAAGAAACAAAGGTTCCTCAGGTGGATAAGACATCCAGAGCTTGGAAGCCCTAGATCAAACCCATTGGATGTAACACTCAGAAGGAGCAAGGTGTTGTCTTCCCAATTGACCTTTATGTTTCCGATGAACAATATGCCAAGAATGAGTGTTGTATCCCAAAATTTTCCCTCCCACATTCAAATAAATATGCCCCTAGAGTTCTCTCAAGGTTCACAAGGTTCACAAAGTTCACAATTGGTCAGAAAGTTTGCGAGTTATCTCAGACAAAGCATCCTCCTCAACAATGGATCCACAACTAGGGTTTTGAGTTTATCTGAGCTAAATGGACTTCTAAGGCCTCAAGTGAGCTTCATAAAATCCCACATGTATTCAAGAATCCCCATGTCAAGTTGCAAGGCTTTCCCATTAAGCTTGACCAGTCAGATGATCAGATATGCAAAAATCAGTCAAAGTGGTTAAAAAGTCAAATTGAGGTCAACTGTGGTCAAATTAAAGTCAAACTTCAATATTTTTTGCCAACATCAATTTTATGAAGTAAAATTCATAATTTTATCAAGGGTTGATCATGAGTCATCAAGGAAGTCTCAGATCATCAAGAATCAAGAAGTTTCTAAAATAGGATTTCATAGTAAAAGTCAACTGAACTTTGACCAGCCATAACTTTCACATGCTTCATCAAGCATTTCCCATATAAATCTCATTTTGAAGGAAATTTAATTTTCTAAAACTTTGTGTCTCACAACCAAGGCTAAAAATGCTTCATTTGGAAGGTATGAGCTAAAACATTATAGGTCATTTCAAAAGTCAACCAAAAGTCAACTTTTTCAAAAGAGCATAATTTGAAAATGGTAAACGATATGAACATGAGACTAAGAAGGTTTGTTATAGTACTCTTTAAGCTTTCCAAAATGTCCAAGAACACATTCATAACCTTAAAATTGAGGGATTTATGCCTTGTCAAAGTTGGAAGATTTTCAAGGGGTATATGAAGCAAATAAGGTCTTAAATCCAATTTTTTCCAAATGGGCCTATCAATTTGCAATCCAATCTTCACAATAACATCAAGCCCGACCCAATTCCAAATATTTCTGATTTTTATAATTTATTTATAATTTATTTGGATTTTATTCATTAAAATTCAATTTAAATCAAAATAAAATATAAAAATTCCAATATTTGATTTGATTCTTCTTCTAGAAACTCTTAAAGACCATTCAAGATGATTTGATGCTGTCCAATTTCATGCACAACTAATTTGGAAGTATATCATTTGATATTTGGACAAAATTATGGATGAGATTTCTTCACCATCAAGTAACAACAAAAGCCCAATAATCCATCAGTTTTTTGACCTAAATTGACTCTCCTACATATACACAATTGAACACAAACAAGAGGCACGAAAAATTCAGGCAAGGAGACATTATTCAAGCTTCAAAATTTCATCAAAAAAATCACATTCGGTTTTGACATTTGAGTTCGTTTCAAGCCATTCCAAAGGTTGCATTCAACTCTTTGATGTTCATTGAAAATATCTCAAGCATTTTTATCATCCAAAACGTCATACAATCGTCTAACCGAATCATCCTTTGTTCTTGAATATACATTTTTTGATTTCATATATATGCTTATTTTAAATTACATTTGATGTTTGTGATAGTGCACAGAATGTTTCTGGACCATTAGATTGAAGAATCGTGACCTTATTCATCAAACGCCATTGTTAGGGTTCTTGCTCCAAAATTGGGGCTTTGCGAAATAATAAATATAAATGAATTATAAGCATGTAAATGAGTTGGTTTTGTTGTGGGGAGTACAATGGTGCTCCCAATTTATTGAATTTTTACAGGTTTGATGATCTTTGTACAAAGCTAGGAAATCCTACGAAATCAGGTTCGTAGGTAAATTCGTAGGAAAAGGCATAGCTAAATTCGCAGGTAAATTGAAGAAGATGACGAAGACTGGCGCGAATCCAAGAATTCAAAAATTTATTTTTTTATTATTATTTATGTTTCATATGTATTTCATAGTGCGCGCATTAGCCTGATGGTTGGAGACATGCATATGTATTTGATAGGTCCTGCGTTCGATCCTGGGTGAGATCCTTTTTTTTTTAAATTTTCCATTCATTCAACAAACTTTCTATATTATCACATTTTGTTGTTATTTTGGTAGACGCGCCCCATGTGGCTTGATGGCAAGAGGATAGGCTTGGTATACACAAGGTGAAGGGATCAAATCTTGGTGTAAGCAATTTTTTTTAATTCATTTGTTATTCGTGAAACTTAATATTTATTTTTATTGAGGCTGGTTAATGGACATCATGCGCACCTTGCCCAGTTGGCTGAGGGTTGTTGTTGGAAAGTGGGGGACCTGGGTTCGACCCCAGGCTCCTTCAGGTATGTTTTTTTGCTTCTATTTTCATGTTATTAGTTAATTTCTAATTATTATTATTATAAACTTAGTTAATAGGATTTAATTAATTTAATAAAATCATGATATTTCTAAATAAACCAAATAATTTTTTTCTATGTTTTTTCTAAAATTTAATTAATTAATTAGTTTTTTTTAAATCAATTAATGCATAAATATTTATTTTTTTAATTTGTATATAATTTCAATTATTTATGTATCTTATAAATAAAAACCAAGTTAAAACCTTTTATATTCTTAATTAAAAAAAATTCTAATTATTTTTGTTAATAATAATCTTGTATATAATTAATCCATATTTTCCTCAATAAATTTATTTATCACTTTATTTTTTTTCTTAATTAAAATCCTTAACCTAATTTTATTCTAAAAATCCTAATTTTGTTAACTAACCCTAATTTCTATAACTTTAGACTTTAACCTAATTTTCTTAACCTAAACTTAACTTTTTTTTAAGCTAATTTTAAATTTTAAATCTTAATTTATTAGTTTATTTTATTTAAGCTTAATTATTATTTCTTTAATTCTTCTTATCTTATTATTTATTTTTCTTGCCTCATATTATAATTTATTTATTTTTCTCGTTCGATTATTTTGTAACTGCCCAAAGCCTTTTAATAGTTTAGATTTACTTTTTCGTCCTTTTAATTATTATTATTTAAATGTGTGGTTAGTAAATAGGGAGTGATAACCTAATTGTAATAATATGGACTTAGATAATTAATTAAATAAGATAAATATCTGAAATAAATCATTCACACGTGTAAGTCGATCTAAGATCGTCGTCTGCACTTCCTAGGGTATCCCTCTTGGTTGCCTTCTTTAAATGGTCAAGTCCTTCAAATATATGGGTGTCTTAAGCAAAGTCTCTTCATGTATAAATCATCAAGTCCCTACAGATTTAAAAGATCAAGTCCCTTCGAGGTTGCCTATGGAATAATGATCTTGTCCCTTCTAATAAATGATGATAGTCCCTACGAATTGCTAAAAACACCCCTTAAGTTGCCTTCATTGACCATACAATGACCCTACGCCCGTCCCTTAAACAAATCCAAGGTAATGACTACATATTCCTTAATAATAGGGATAGTCTTACCCTTGAAAGAACATATAAGAACATGAATGACTTAATCTAGGGTATGTACCTCATAGTTACTTGCTCACACCTTTAAAAAATATTTTTCACACATCACTATTTTCAAACATTTTCAAACAAGGCTTTGTATACATCCATACGAGGATTATTACAAAGTACTTAGAAAATTTCTAATCACATACTACACTTTTCAAAAACATTTAAGTGAGCTAAGTAACTAAGAGTCCATGGATAACCATGGATATAAAGGGTGCTAACACATTCCCTTTATATAACCTACCCCCCGAACTCAAGTCTTTTCAAAACGGTATTTCCTGTTCTTTTATGTCCCTTCCTTATGGATAAAATAAAAGTCGGTGGCGACTCTTGTTATCCGCAACATTTATAGAAAGTCAGTTCTCCCACCCTGTTACAGAATTAGCGACTATGCTGGGGAGTTACTAAGTAAAAGAGGGGTACCATTAGGAATTAGATCACTTAAATTGTTTGTCTTGTTTGCTTTATATTATTTGTTGGTCTTTTGTGTGAAAGATCCTAACCCAGATCTAGTGTACCCTAGGTAAATTTCAATAGACCAAGGAAACTATACGGCGTATACCGATATGGTTGATTGGGTGGCCATAGTTAGTGTGACTTCTTGGAGGGTTCTCATGTTCCTTAAGTAAGTTGAGGATAACTTGAGGCTGTCATATGTTGTCAATACACTACCTGACCTTTAGAACCCTAGTTAACCCATCTTGGCCTTTAGAAAGTAGTGAGATAGCCAGCTTTGGTGAAGACTGAAGTTGGTTGATACTCGATACTACGCTCATTGAGATCCTAAACTTGGAGGGTTTTGGTTGGCAAGTAAGTTGCCTACTGAACAACCACCATTTGGGAAGGATCAGTGATATTGAGATCCCTTAGAACCTGGTTACTTTTGTAGGACATGATGAACCAACTAAACTTTAGGGGAAAGTATTTACCTTTAAACCTCGTGCAAGCCTTCTGTCGCTCCCACCAAATGACACATGGCCAAGAGGGGTACAGACGCGAACGGTCAGCGAAAAGAGAAGATGAAGATGAACTGAAAAGAGTCACCAGCTAGGAATTTTTATCCCGAAGGAAAGGTAATGCTGCATAGACCTAGAAAGATATGGATAAGACGGTCGCGAACCAGAGAAAGTGAGAAAGGGGGTTGGTTACAACCTGGGAAGGTATTACCACCCAGATTGTCCGTCGTACTCGACGGGATCCACGCTTGAAAGTTTTGTGTTTAAAAGGGTAGTGTCTGTGCTATCTGTGTGCAAAAGTTGGAAAAGAATGCAAGTGTCAGTGCTAAAGAAGTGTGAAGTGAAAATAAAGGAGTGTCAGTGTAAGAAAAGAGTGCAATGCTCAAGACAATGAGACTTAAAAGAATAATGCTAGAAGAGGGGGAATGTACAGAGGCTTTTGTTCGATAACTGTTAAGTTATGCCTACGTATCCTCTCGTGCAATGAGGAAGTCAGAACACCGTAGTTCGACTCAAAGAGACTGAAAGATAAATTGACCTGTGAACTGCTTACTTGTCTATGCTCAAGTGTATGACCTGTCTGGCTCAGGTGCAAACTGTCTTGCATTAGACGGAAGAAGCAAGTTCTCGTTTGTGAGTGAATGAGGTGAGACGAGAATCCCGGAGGAGACGATTATTGTTTGCTTTTGGTATTTTAAATCTTTTACTGCTTTTTGTGTTCGTCATAAGAAAATGAGCTTAAGCCTAAACCAAGGGTTAGTAAACTCATCACATCCTCCCTCTGATTAGGGGTAATGAGAATACCTTAAGTATGAATTAAGCACCTCACACTTAATCACCATGATGTAGGATTAAGATCATTAACCTACTTATAATTATTTAGATGTTTTTGGAGTTTTTGTTTAGTGTTAAGTAATGAGTTTAAGCCATAATCAAGGATTTAATGGACCCATTACACCATCCTAATAAAAGGATAATAGATGAGAACATTTAAGCTGAGGAAGGCTCCTTAACTTAATCCATGATTAGGGATTAACCTCATGACAAAATAAGGCCTTTATTTAAAGTGGATTTTAGTTAATGGTAGGATTTGGAAGTGGATTTTATGGTTTGTAAGACAACTTGAGGGGGACTTGTCCATTAACACTAGGGTTAGTCCTTCTTAACCAATCAAGGAAGAATTAGAACCCTAATGCAAGGCCCAAGTTACAAGCTTAATGTCTTAGTAATTATTAGATGGATTGATTAAGAGATTTAAACACATTAAGGGTTTAACACTTAGGATTAAAGTTATACACTCCATCCTAAGAGAAGGATGCAGGCATAAACTTAATCACAAAGCCTTAAAGCCTTGTGAAGAATCCTAGAAGAATGAAGGAGACCTCCACTAATCATTTCCCGTATATCTTAAGGCTCGTGGCGCATTGTACACCTTTTCCTTTATTAAGTGTTTTTTGATTTTCTTTTAAGATTAGAAGTGAGACTCAAGTTATAAAAGGAAAACTTCTAAGGGAAACTAGACTTACCCTAAGTTAGTTGAATTTGAAGATAACCTATGGTTAGTGAGGTTTGAGATTAAATCTACCTAAGAGATATTAAACTACAAATGCAAGTACAAGAGTTAATGATGAACAATATGGTCCTCCTAAGTCATGGTGGGTAAAAACATGAATGAAACATAAATGGGATGAAACGATGGATCGGGTGGGTCGATTGCGTGGTGCTAAGACGCACGACTTATGGTGTGCAACATACAAGGCTTGCTTTTGGTTGAATGGAGTGGAACGATAGTAATCGAGGAACCCTAAAGTCACATACAACTTTATTTATTTTTGAAAATTTACTCGACGTTGGATCGAGTCTTATTTATTTCTTTTTTTGAGATTTTGTTTTCTATCGATTCATTTTATCTTTTCTACCCTAAAAATAGAAACTATAAAAAGCATACAAGTCCTAAGCTATTACATCACAAAGCACACAAACATAATTGAGGCATAAGAATATCCAGGTCCATAAGCCAATCCTTGAAAAATACCTTGCACAAAAAGCAAATAGTTAGTGAGTGACATGAATCATGAATATGCATAATATGATGAAATGAATTAAAATGCCAAAAATATCAAAATTCGTGGAAAAAATGCGAAATTAATTCCCTAGGGTCTCTAACCTGATTATAACCTTGTGTTAAAAAAAATCTCTTAAAAACTCTAATTCTAACTATGCCAAATGATCACCTAAACTCACCTAAGGTTCAATCCTAAATTTATACAAATCACACTAACAAAACAGTAGAAAAAATGCCCTAAAAAATACACCAAAAATATTATAGGTACTTTAATTTGTCCTCTAATCATAGAAAAAAGAATGGGCAAAAAATATTATAGGAAGTAGTAGAAATAAATTGTACAAATTTATGTGTCCATGTGAAAATTCAATCTAAAAACAATTAAATGAAAAATCAAAATTAAATTGGAAAATGCAAAAATTCAGAAAGTAAAAATGTGGAAAGTTTCTAAATTGAATTAAAAAGCTATCATAATTTTTGGGGAATTTTATTGAGTGTTTTGATATTTTTTGTGCATTTAAATTGAAAATGCATTAAAATAAAAAATAAAAAGAAAGGAGATAGGAGGGGGTGACAATAGAAAGGTTTTAAGTTACAATGCCAAACTGGGCCTAAATGGGGGGTTCGAAAAGCAATTCTTAGGGCCCAACAGCATAGAAGCCTGAGGGAGTATGGTAACTGCCATGGGGAGTCAGGCGCATGAACCAAACACGGTGGTTCTACCGGACGGTGACACTTGTCACCGCCAGAGTGGACCACCCACTAGTGAGAAGATAACGAATCTTTATGGCCATTAATCGAATTTTTATGGTCTTAATTAAGGATTAATGCACATTATGAATTTTATTTACTTCCAAAATTAAATTAATTCTGAAACAATATAACCCTTTTGAAAAAAACGAAACCTCTATGAACACAACCTCCCTCTCTTTCAACCCTAGTCTTCCCCTTCGTCTCCCACACAATAACCCTAACCCCTTTTCTCTCTTCTCATCCGCGGCGGCTTCTCCCTCCTACAACCTCCCTAAATCACCGACGACATACTTAAATCTTCTCCTTTTCCACCCCCATCTCACATCCGTAAACCACCTAGCCTAATCCTTCCCCAATCCCTTAGACCGAACTCCCTCAGTAACCGAAAGAGCAAACGGATTCAAAATAGTTCAAGATCCACATACCTTCAGTCGAAGTGACGGACAACGTCTCGGTTTCGTTGAGGTTGAAGGTCGAAATCGACAATGTGGTGGCGACGCGTCGGGGATTATCCTGATGCTGAGGATCGACGACGTCCGCTGAAGTCGTTCTCGCACTTCTTCACAAAGGTATGTCTTCGTCCTTTTCACGAAACTAAAGGCTTATGATGTTGTTGATAAGCAGTGTTCTCTGCAGGTTCCGGTGAAATTCTCGCCGCTGTAGATTGATGATGAAGGATGTTGATGATGTTGATTCCCGATAATGGCTGATGAAGATTGGCGGAACGATGGAGGTGATCGAAGAAGAGAAAGAGCTTTGATGCAAGAATTTTCAGAAGTTGATGAAAATCGCCGTTATCCGCTGCATCACTGGTATCGTTTCTCGCCCTTTTTCCTTATCTCCTTCTTCTTCTTCGATTTTCCTAAATTTCAGGATCCTGTGAATTTTCGCATTTTAATGTCGTTGTGTATTCTGTGAATGATTTTCTTGATGTAGGCTTCAAGAATGTTGTATATTTTAATGAAGGTATGAAGGAGATGGAGAGGATGAGTGATGGTCACTGAGGGTGGTGTAGGGTGATTGGTGTCGAAGGTGGAGAAGTGTGAAAGGTGATTGAGGTGAAGCAGAAGAGTGAGAGAAATATTATGAAGAAGTTGGGAGAAGAATGGAGGATGAAGTGAAGAAGAGGATGAAGTGAATGATGAATTAGGGGAAGAAGAATCGAAAAACTCAGGAGAATGGTGGTGTCAATAAGGAGAGTGAAGTTGAACCCCCTGAATAAGAGTGAACTTTCTGATTTATAGAAGATCAAATGGGATCTCTCAGGTAAAAATCAGTTATGTTTCTGTTTTAGATTTGGTTAGGATTTCTGTTAGTTTCAGTTAGGGGTTGTTAGAATTCTGTTATAATTCCATAACTGTTTTTTTCTTTGGAATTTATTCTTAGTTTTTTTCCATGTTTGATAATGAATGAGGGATATTTTTTCTCAAATAGTTGCAAGCCATGTTTATATGTGTGGCATTTGGGGGGAATCCGTATGGTTTTTTTTATCCATTATGCTGCTGGAACTGATATCACATAGTCAGAATCCGTGTGGCATTCGGAATAATGTATTTCCCAATTGGTCTTGCATCGGAATCCATAAGCAGTTGTGCGTTGGAAGAACTGAATGTTATTCTTATTGAAACGTATAGTCACAAAATTATCCAGTAACGTAGAATTTCCATCTGGAGGAGTAACATCTTCTAGACTCTTCACGTGATGATCCATTAACATCCATATCATAGCTCATGCTAAGCACATCAAGATCAAAAGTGGTTGGGCATGGTGATAAAATGAAGAAATGCTTGTATTCCACCTTCGGGTAAAGTATGACTTGATACGGCAGCAAATACTTTGTGTAAAACAGTATGAACAATATTGCAATCGTTGAGAAGATAATCAACTTTCTTCGAAAAAACACGAACAACACCTAAGAGTAGGTGAGCTGACACTCTCAACGCAATGGGAACCCCAGGATCCATTATATGTTGAATGGTGGGAGGAATATTAGTGGAAGTGCATTGAGATTTCTTGAGTCTCTGTTGAAAATGAGTAGCAATCCAAACAGTTAAGAACCTGTCTGAGAGTAAAACATATGACGCTTACTCTAAACCAGGTGCACTTGAATAAACACATGCTTGATAAAAAAAATATTCATCCGAGGAAGACTCCAAGTAGGCCTCAATCACCTTAACAAGTGTCGTCACATGCAAAATTGATTTAATCTTCTAACCTTCTTGAAAGAACTTAACTTGTGAAACCATTACTCAAGGGAACATTAGATGATGGTCCCGCAGCCAGGAATAATGCTCGGAATAACTCTTAGGTGCAAACCTAAAACTATAATCTCCCATCGCACAAATAATCACCATACAGGAGAACCCCTGTCTCTCTTAATCCCAAGTACGAATTGGTGAATAGACACAATGGTAACTGGATGAATCCTCAACCCAGGATATACCCATGATGAACTCAGACGTTCGTTTGAACTTTTTCCTTGTTTCAATCTAGACTTTAATAGCCAACTAAATCCTCATTGAATAAGAAGATTCACATCACCAAAAAACGGCTTCGACTCCCTTACCTTACTCAATGCAGATGCGTGATTGTGAATGTTGTGACCTGATGGGAAAATGCAAGTGAAATTTGAAACATAAATCAGTTAGAAGATAATAAATACGAGGGCAAATTTTGGGGTGTTACAGCTGCCCCTATTCAATCTCTGTAGAACTAAATGGATGATAGCAGTTGCTTTCAGACATTTGAGGTATGCAGGGATTGAATACTAGAAACATCCAGAAAATTTGCCCTTTGTGGCAGAAGAACAGGGAAATCAACTCAACCGAACGAACTCTGCTTGGATATAATTATGATGGTAAGAATCATAAATGGGGGATGCCTTTTGAGTAATGCCAGAAGGCTACTGGCTTGCCACATTGCGAGTGGACTTTGATAGGCTGCAACAATGCCTTAATGGTGTATTATTGGATGGAGTTAGACGAATAACGACTTGCCACGCTGTGGGTGGACTTTCACCAGCTTGTGATAGAATTTTAAGATACTTTGCCACCCTGAGGATGGACTTTTTCCAATCTGCGGTTGGGCTTCAGATACTTTACCACACTGCGGGTGGATTGCTAGATAATTTGCCACACTGCAGGTGGACTTTAAGGATTTGCCACACTGTGGGTGGACTTCGGCAACTTGCCACACTACGGGGGCTGCTGCTCACTACGGGAGACTTCTATTTCTTTCCACATGTAGACACCCCAAATTTGCCCTCTGGCTTTTGTATCTTTTTCTGCTTCTTGTTTGCATATCATACGCATGTTTGCATACCATTTGCATAGGCCCCTGAGACATGGGATCGTTATTTTATGAGGATTAGGGTTTCATGCCCCTACTTGTGGATTACCAGAAGAATTCAAGGTCTTGGCTATGCCGCTTCATTGGTATCATTCTCTTATTTCTCCTGTCACTAATTAGGGTTTATTTCCCTGAAACAGTAATCTTCAAGGATTTCATGTCTGCAAGGACTATTCACTGCGCATCTGACATATCATCAGGATATTTTCTTCTTCATTAAGTTACAAGGATATTCTCGTCTGCTCAGCATCTTAGGCTATCTTCTATCTCAAAAGTTTTGGTTTCAGTTCAAGTGTGTTTGTTCAGTTGCAATCTAATTCAGATGGATGTTTGACCTAATTTTGGTCGAATTATCAGGAAATTTCTTCAAGTGCAAGTTATCTGTTTCAAGACTATTTATCAGTCAGTGCATGTTCAAGTCAAGTTGTGTTGTGTACTGGATTTATCAAATCATCAAGTTGTGATTCATGAGAAGTTTGGTTCAGGAAATTAGGCTTGGTGAGCTTCTCGGGCAGTGTGTATCCAAGGTTGTGATGTGAGTTTTTTTTCAGGCTATCAAAGCAGTGGTTTGTGCGGAGTTTTGGTTCAGAAAATCAAGTTCATATGGGGATATACAAGAATTCCAAGTAATTCAAGAATGTCAGATTCAAGATTTGTGCAAATCAAGAAGTGTGAATACTAGTTTGGGCCCGTTTACATTCTTTGTTTAATTAACCCATTTTCTATCCATTTCTCATCATTTATTTTCCATAACCCCTTTATTGAACCATTTAGCCCATATTTCTATCTTTAATCCAAATTTATTCACATCTTTTATTTCCATCAACTTATACCTATTTTCCATTTTATTATTTCTAATCCATTCTTTTTGATTCATAACCATTTCCTTATCATTTTTATCCATTAACCATTAACCATTTCGAATTAGTCAAATTTCCCTTTTTTTTTTTAATCCTTTTCCCGATTTTATTCATTCATGTCCCAATATTAAACACTAAGTCCATTCATCCACACTCCAATTATTGAGTTCATTGATTCATAATCCATATACCATTTTTCTTAAAGAACTTTCTTTTGTTTTCTTGAGCCCATTACTTTTCTTCTTCCATTTTTATACAAGCCATTTCATTCTTGAGGCCAAGGCCCATTAAAAAGGTTTTGAGTTGACCTAGATATAAAAGAAAAAGTTGTGATCCCAAGACAGAAGAAAAAAGAAGCCGCCACTTTTTCTCAATCCCAAATCTCTCTCTCTCTGAGTTTAAAACAATAACCAAGTCTATACTTTTGTTCATATTTGTATGGCTATAGTTAGATTTTTCAAACCATGAACAACAACAACATAGAAACATCTTCACTTCCATTTATCACTCTCTCTTGTTCCTTCTCTTACAGAAAATAAAAAAAAACAGAACTTGTCTTTTAGGTTCTTTTTGCTCTTTTTTTTTCTCTCAATCTCTCCACTATTCACCACTGTCTTCAACTATTTAGTCCATAACTTTCTTTCACAACCCTTTTTTTGTCTTTGTCTTTAGATCAAAAAAAAAGAAAACCTTCAACATATGAAAAGAAAAAAAACAAGATCTTTAGAGTTCACTAGTACTAGTAGTCTACAGGATCCGTAGTTTTCTAACACTTTCAAGCATAACATGGTCAAAGGTTTAATGATGTTCCAACAACAACAGCATACTTTTCCCCAGCTTGTTACGCCTGCCTTCACCAAGCCTCGAACCGAACTCACCATAGTCAGACCCCTACTTCCATAACCCGTTCTCATACACAACAAACCACCAAATCTCCAACAGATCTTCTTTCTGCTAACCAAACCACAACTCCATAACCATTTTCCATCTTCGTCACTCACCATCAACCAACACTCATCTTCAAACGCCCTTGTCATCACCCTTTCGACCTTGATTCAAACCCTTCAACCACCCCTGTTCCGCACCTGCACAACATCAACACAACAGAAAACAAAATCAAAATCAGAAACAAATTTACAGAACGAGAAGCAAGAAGAAGAAGGATGTGAGGCCTCAGACAAATCGCAGCATCCTCCGTGGTCATCGCCGACGCCGAGCCTTCATCGACAGCACAACCGTAAGCCATCACTACTCTTGTCGCAACTCAACTCTGAACCGCCAAATCCCCTCAAACTTCCTTCAAACTTCAACACCCACTCACAATAATCACCGCCACCTTCAACCAACGCCATTAACCTTAACCGCAACAACCTTCAACCGATTCCCTTCCACAACCCCTCAAACCATTGCCATCTTCACCATCACCCCTGCTTCGACAAACCCAGAAACTCCAATAACCTTCAATCACCCTGTTCGAACCATCACAGAAAACACAAACAGAAGAAGGAAAGTGATTAGAAAGCGTCGAAATCAAAAGCAAGACCAACAGAGATTATAACAGGATCTGAATAAGAAGAAATCGTAACCTGAGAGAGCATCTGAGGCGTATTGAGCCGCGGTTTGCCGAAGAAGAAGAACCATCACGAGATGCGCGATTTCACCTCGTTTCGTCAAATCGAAACAGAAACAAATGCGAAGACGGCGAAGGAGAACGCTGAGCCGCCGTCACCGCCGGGGGTGTTGATTTGTTGACGTTCGTGAATCGAAGAGGAAACCGCGATTTCCATTCGAAGTAGGGTCGTTGACGGAGAGAGAATCATACGGCGAGACAAGAACGAAAGAGAGAAAGCTTCGTCACCGTCGTTTTGAGGAGGTTGCCGGAAGCCTTTCGTCGACGAAGCCTCAGGGAGGAGAAGCGGGTCGGCGCTGAGATGACTTGTTTGACGAAGCTTGGTGGATGATGTGAGCTTGAGGACGGCGGAAGATTGAGTCCGCGGCGTTTTCGTCCTTTTCGGCGTCGTCTGCGTGTGACTGTTTATGAACTGAGGAGAGAAGGCCATGGCAAACTAGGTTTTCAGGATTGCGCTTGGGGGCTTTGAAGCCCGTGAAGTTGTTGCCAGCACTCAAATCACTGCACACGCCCCCACCACATTTCTATTTTATTTTATTTTTTGAATTCCTCATTTTACTTCCTTACTTATTTTTGTTTTTGTTTTTGTTGATTAGTTTTGAATAGATATTAAATATTTGTTTTTTTTTATTTTTATTTAAGGGGTCAAGTTCTTTTTTAAAAAAAATTTAATTAATTTCTTTAGCTGAATATTACTTGTTTTATTTGATTTAGTGTTACTAATCATGTTCATTTAGATGTTAATTTTGATTCTATCGGTTAATATTGATATTAATTGACTTTTACTCTTTTATTTTAGGGAATTTTGATTAGAATTTCAATTAAGCTCTTACTAACTCTTTTTTGTTTCTCTTATTAACACTTTTTTTGGTTTTGGCTTAATCGAGCTTGGATGTGGACTCTGGTTGTTAGGCGATTGAGTATCAATTGGGTTGATTAATCAAAGCTTCTTACTTTCTTTCTCGAGTTTTTCTTGCACATGTTGAAGAGGCAACGGACCTTCTCCGTTAGGTAACACTAAGGACTGATTTTACTATTGCATGCTACTGCATCTGGAAGTCCTACTGGTGTAGGCTCTGTCTGTTCATCATTTATCTTATCTCCATTTCGCATTCTCATCTCATTATCTTATTCATTGTTCATCTCCGTTGCATTCTTCCTCTTATCTTATTCATTTTCCTCATCTTCTCATATTCATTCCCGATTTAAGGTGTGCTTAGGCTACCATGGAGCTTCTCCTTTCTCTTCTTGTTTCTTCTCCTCCTTTAGGACAGTGAGCCTCACTAACCCTTAGGCCATCCGAGCATGTGAATATTAGGATTAGACTTTTTCCACTTAGTTTTTACCTTTGTGTCTCTTTTGAGTCTTCTCTTCTCATCTCATAATCAGGGACTAAACCCTAAAGGCTTTAAGGCTTTGTGATTAAGCTTATGCCTGCATCCTTATCTTAGGATGGAGTGTATAACTTTAATCCTAAGTGTTAAACCCTTAATGTGTTTAACTCCTTTAATCAATCCATTTAATAATCATCAAGACACCACACTTGTAACTTGGGCCTTGCATTAGGGTTCTAATTCTTCCTTAAGTGGTTAAGAAGGACTAACCCTAGTGTTAATGGACAAGTCCCCCTCAAGTTGTCTTACAAATCATAAAAATCACTTCATCATCATACCATTAATCTAAATAAAATCCACTTAATAAAGGCTTGTTTTGTCATGGGTTTAATCCCTAATCATGGATTAAGTTGAGGAGTCTTCCTCAGCTTAAACATTCTCATCTATTATCCTTCTTTTAGGATGGTGTAATGAGTCTGTTTAATCCTTGATTATGGCTTAACCTCATTACTCAACACTAAACAAAATCACAAAAACATCTAAATAATCACAAGTAGGTTAATGACCTTAATCCTACACCAAAGGTGATTAAGTGTGAGAATCTGACTTCACACTTAAGGTAATTCTCATTACCCCTAATCAGAGGGAAGATGTGATGAGTTTACTAACCCTTTGGTTTAGGCTTAAGCTCATTATCTTATGACAAACTCCAAAAAGAAATAAAAGACTGAAAACTCAAAAACAAACAATAATCGTCTCCTCCGGGATTCTTTTCTCATCATCTTCACTCACAAGCGAGAACTTGCTTCTTCCGTCTAATGCAAGACAGTAAGCACCTGGGCCAGACAGGTCATACACTTGAGCATTGACAAGTAAGCAGTTCAAAAAGTCAATTCATCTTTCAGTCTCTTTGGGTCGAACTACGGTGTTCTGACTTCCTCATTGCACGAGAGGATACGTAGGCATAACTTAACAGTTATCGAACAAAAGTCTCTGTACATTCCCCCTCCTTCTAGCTTCATTCTTAAGCCTCATGCTCATGAGCATTTCATTCCTGATCTCACCCTGACACTGTACATTTATACACATCACATTCCTTTACACTGACACCTGTACATATTGCTTTCCAGCTCTTTACGCACAGATTGCACTGACACTACCCCTTTAAAACACAAATCTTTTAAGCGTGGATCCCGTCGAGTACGGCGGACAATCTGGGTGCTAATACCTTCCCAGGTTGTAACCAACCCCCTTTCTCAGTCTCTCTGGTTTGCAAACCGTCTTATCCATCTTTTCTAGGCCTATGCAGCATTGCCTTTCCTCCGGGATAAAAATGCCTAGCTGGCGACTCTTTTCATCTCCAGTGAGTTCACGGCTGTGTGTTCTCGCTGTTCCCTCTCGCCGACCGTTCGCGTCTGTACCCTTATCTGACCCTTGCGTCACTTATCGGGAGCGACAGCTTGGCGACTCTGCTGGGGACCCTTATTCTGCAACCAGGGCTTCTGGTTCTTTTTGTGGGTTCCTCCTAGCGCTTGACTGATTTGTGTTTATTGGGGGTGTTATGTGCTATTTGTATGTGTATATTTGCTTTATTTACTGCTTTCTGTACAGCTTTATTTATTGCTTTCTTTACTGTTTTTTACATCATACTGTCGTACTATTCTGGCTGGATCTGTTGTTTCTGTTTTGGTGGGTGGGAGTTCCACTGAGAGTTAAGGTCCTATACCTGGGACCTGAGTGACACCTAGGCTAGAGTGAATCATATTCTTTCCCATTCCATTTCGGTCTGGTGCGGGAATATGAAACACGGTTCAGATATGGGTTTCTTCTTGAGAACTCTGTGTTGCAGATTTCCTGCAATGCTAGGGCTATCTGGGAAGCCTGCTAAGTCTGGATGACCTTTAGTATTGACCTTCAGAAACTGAGGTGAATTAGAGGAGGAACTTTTATGGTTATTGTAAACACTGTACCTCCGGGTTGGAAGTGTTTACACTTCCCATAACTGATCCAAGTCTGAGGATCCTTGTTTTAGAACACCACCTGTGAGGGGGTTGGGCTGTTTACAGGTTTGCAGGAACCCTTGACCTCAACATACCCTCATTACCAGTACAATTGGTTGATCCGGTCACTATGATCCTGGAGTTCTTCAACCTCTGGTTTTTAGTTACTATTTCGGGTTACTATACAGAGATCTTGTGGTTACAGACACTCGATTCTTGGTTCAGTATTCCAGATTCCAGGCAGTTTCCAGCTGTGATCCCATGTCTTTGCATCTTTTGCATCATCATATTGCATATTGCATTTGCATCTGCATTGCATCCTCCAGAGAGCTCATCCTTCCTCTTTTGTCCATGACCAGCCAGCTGATTTCCCGGTACTCAGTTTGAACAAGTGGTAACAGTCAGAAGACGACAGAGTGTGTGAAGCTAGATTGAGCAGTGTCAAGAGATAAAGGGTCAGATTGAAAGCCATCAGTAGCTATGTCAGAGAACAACAATCAGAATGTTGAGTTTCCACCTGGTTTCACTTCAATGACCAATCCTCTGTATGGTCTTTCTCCTGATGACGATCTTCCACAAGTGAACAATCTTGCTCAAGCTCAGCCTGCACAGACCCCGATCGTGAATCAGAATGTACCTGAACCATCTGTTGTCCGAGGTGGACCTTCATCTTCTTCTGATACTACAAATTATCAGAATTTTGCCTTCCCTATGCCAGACTTCCAAGGGGCAATCCCTCTTGTGAAAACCAAGGATCCACGAGCTATTGATCCTGCTGAAAGATTTCGTGTGTTGGACGAGCGACTCAAAGCCTTAGCGGATCCTGATGACTTCGGTTTTGATGCTCTAAACATGTGTTTGGTGCCTGGTCTTGTCATTCCTCCAGATTTCAAAACTCCGAAGTTCGAGAAATACACTGGTGTCAGTTGCCCGAAGCGTCATTTGGTGTGTTTCTGTAGAAAAATGACTTCTCATGCCTGCAATGATAAGTTGATGATTCACTGTTTTCAGGACAGTTTAAGTGGGGCCTCTTTAAGTTGGTACATGGATTTGGAAAGCAGTCATATTCGATCTTGGAATGATTTATCCAGAGCTTTCGTAAAGCAATACCAGTATAATATGGACGTGGCGCCCAATCGCACGCACTTGCAGAGCCTATCCCAGAGGAGTGGTGAATCTTTCAGAGAATATGCACAGCGGTGGAGAGAATTGGCAGCCCAAATTCAACCACCACTTTCAGGCAGAGAATTAATTGACCTGTTCGTGGGCACCTTGCAGGGTCCATACTTGGAAAGAATGAGTAGCATTGGGATGACAAGCTTCTCTGATTTGATGATAGTTGGAGTACGCATTGAGAGTCTGCTCAAAAGTGGAAAGATCCAGGACTTTTCGAATATCCCAGCTAGTGAAGGTGAGTCTGTTGTTAGCTCCCAAGAGGAAGAATGGAATGACGTCAGTGCAGTCATGGCAAATATCGAATATTCTAGAACAACATCTTCTCAGAGATCATCTATTCCCGTGTCTGGTCACTCTTATGGGCATTCGGCAATGCTCAGAGCACCATATCAGAAGCCTTGGACTCCTCCTCATCCAAATCTGCAAGCTCATGGTCGAAGACCTCAGAATCAACTTCAGAGCCAGCCTAGGCCTCGCAACAATCTGGAAAGAAGGAATGCTCCTCTTCATCCAGTCCCCATGGCATACAGTGAACTCTTGCCACATCTAATTCAGAGCTCTTTGGTGGTTACTAAGCCTCTCAAGCCGTTGCCAGAGCCGTACCCTCCAGAGTACAATCCTCATGAGCAGTGTGGGTATCATGGTGGATCAACGGGGCATTCAACTGAAGATTGCAAAGCTTTTCAAGCCAAAGTACAACAATTGATCGACAAGGGCTACATCTCCTTTCCAGAAGGAAGCTTGGTTGTGCACGTCAACCTTTCACCTGATTGAGTTCCAAGACTTCGAAGAAGCGTCTCCTGATTCAATGGCTCGAAAAAATGTCATCAAAATTGGTGACCATTGTATCCTTTTCATCATTTGCACTGTAGTTTCTTTCCTGTTAGCAGCTACTTGTCTTTTAAGCATTTTAAATGGTAATGTTAATGTAGTAATCTTGCACTTTTGAATCAATTATGTCGCATTCGCTCATTTTTTCTTTACTTGCATTGAAAAAACAAAAAAATTGCATCCATATACCTCCCATTTATTTCACTGTTGTTTAGCAGGTTTGAGGGAGGATGATGACAACTGAATACCCATAATTGTTCAAGGTATGCTTTCAGGGCAGAACCTGCTGACGATGTACAGGCATTGCTTCGATTCCCAAACACCGGAGATATAAGGAAGATAGACCCTCGTCAACCCCTTTGAGCCTTGAAGTAGGAGTTTCTTTTCTAAAACGAAAAAACCCCACATTCAACCCGGGGTAGGGTAGTCATCAGTTAATTTGACCGAGTGTTCAAATTTCCAAAGGAGTGTGCATCCGAGGATCCATTACCTTTATTCATTACACCTCAAGAGGTCAAGGGACGTGAAACCACAATGGTTATCCCTCACCAACAAAGGAATGAGGCAGTCAACCCTCTCAAGCAAGTCATGACAGGCCAGTGTCACACGATTTGCTCAACAAAAATAAAAAAAATAGAGCCCGCTAAGTCGAAAAAGCGTGAAAAACATATGACTTAGGCAAAAGTTAGGGCATCCCGCTGGACTTCAAAATCGAAAAATTCAAAAAGATTCAGTCCAGGCAAAAATTAGGGAGTAAAAATATCAAAAAGAATGTTCCATGAGAACAAAGTCGTGTGACCAGACACAAAGTCAGAATGGGTGACTGTTACCCCAAGAAACCTCATTGGTGCGTAAACCATCAACGTCATTGGTTCCTCAATCATTACAAAACCCTTTCGAAAGGCGAGCACTCAGGCCGAATTGGATGAACATAGGACTGGAGAACATCAAGGAGAATGGGTGGGCACATATAAATTTTGAGCCATAAAACCTTCTTTTTAAAACCGTGAACCAGACCACGTCATAACCCTTGAAAGTCCTAATTGAATCAGGTTCAGTTCTGAAAGCATACTACGACAAGGTTGCGTAAACTGACTCCTAATGATTTACTAATTCAACACTACGTTTGGACTAATCGTCCTTTCGTCACACACTGTCACCAGCATCAAAATAAATAAATTTTCAAAAACTTGCATGTGTACTGCATTAAAATTACCATTTGTAAATGAATAGTTTTAATTGCAAGTCAGTTTGTGTCATCAGGAAAGCTCCTACAAAGGACAATCAGAGGAAAACTTGATTATTCAACAATGATGACCAGAATCAAGAGCATCTTGTTAGCCTATGAATCAGGGGCATGCTATCCAGTGGTTTTGTTGACCAAGGAATCTGTCAGGGTAAAGAGAGTTCCTAAGCATCAGTTGACGGAGGGACGTCATTCAAGTCAGTTGATCAGAGCTGAATCTGCCAAACAGGGGCAGGACACCCGGAGTTTCCATTGACTAAGGGTCAATTCTTCCAATGCTCAGTCAGAATGAGTCAAGTCGCTTCCACGCTCATACCGGGGCAGTACACTTCCAGAGATCACTAAGTGCAACTCTCCTCGAGAGGACATCCAAGTTTTCTATTCCAGAAATTGGATAATCAGTGACAGTCTGTTCAGAGACTCACCCAACAGGGGCAAATTTTAGCTACGCAGAGCAATTTATATCAGTAATCTCAGAGATCAAGACGAGTATCGGGAAATCGTGCTACCCACCGTCGCCTTTGTCACCCTTCTCATCAGAAGCCTTGTCACCTATGACTTTTTTCCCCATCCTTGGGAGTTTTTCTAGCTTTTCATAATCATTGCATAAATCATTTGCATACGTTATTCATGTCGCTTCGCTCGAAAATATAGAGCATATGCATCATCATTGCATTGAGCATAACCCCCGAAACATCAGATCTCACATCCAGGGCCTCGTAACCCCAACTTATCAACCCTTCAAAGTCCAGTTCTCGTCTGGCAAGCCTTTCAAAGTCCAGTTCTCGTCTGGCAAGCCTTTTCAAAGCCCAGTTCTTGTCTGGCAAACCTTTCAAAGTCCAGTTCTCGTCTGGCAAACCTTTTCAAAGTCCAGTTCTCGTCTGGCAAACCTTTTCAAAGTCCAGTTCTCGTCTGGAAAACCCTTTTAAAGTCTAGTCCTCGTCCGGCAGACAAACCCAAAGTCCAGTTCTCGTCTGGCAAACCAATTTCAAATACCAGTTCTCGTCTGGTAGGCGAATCTTTTACCAGTCCTCGTCTGGTCACCCTTTCATTTAGCCCGTTGAACTCCAGTTCCCGTCTGGTAGTCATTCTTTTTCAGAGTCAATTCTCGTTTGACAATGAACCTAAGGAGTCAGTTCTCGTCTGACGACTTATTCTTTGCCCATCAGTTCTCGTCTGTTGGCCTACCTTTAATAAACCAGTTCTCGTCTGGTAATTCACCTTTAAAAGTCCAATTGCTTGGCAACCAAAAAATATATATCTATCAACCTGGCCCTAGCTCCCAACCATCCTTGTTTCATATCCTTGGCATTGAGCATGCGTCTGCATTGTGCATCATTTGCATTGCATCTTCATACCGCATGGTTTCTGTTTTAGCTCTGATGTGGGGCAAAGAATCGTTTCAAGACGTGATCTGGGGCAGTTATCTCAAGACTTGTTGAATTTCTGCGGGAGTTTGAAGACACTGGGGCAATTCTGGATGCCAAGTCTTCTGTAAAATCCTCTGAAGACGATCTTTTTATGGATGATGCAGTATGGTATAATTGAGGAGTTAAGGGAATGATAGTTCACTCAGGATGATCAGTAATGCTTTTGTTGAGCTCAGAAGTTTGAAGCACTGTGTTAATTCTCAGGGAATGTCTGGTATTTATTTTACCAGCAGGGCATTGGAAGTTTATTTCTTCCCCGAGCATAAAGATCTTCTTTCAGCCGACAAGATTCCCTCATGAGGAGTTGGTTATTCGCATTCGGTCAAAGCCAATTTTCATTGGCATATCTTCCCAACACGGCTGTTATGCTACACTTGGGGCATATTTTGATTCTCCAGCAAAGTCTCTCCTCAGCAGAGCATTGCCAAATCTTTTTCTCAACCATGAAGGTTGACATCCCCAGCTGAGTTAGAGCAGATGATAACCCCAACAGAACTTCAAGGCTAATTGAATCGCTCTCATCCCCAAGCGGACTTATCTTTCCACAGTGAAATTTTCCCAACAGGCAGCTGAAGGCCTTGCTTCCCCACAAAGTCAGAATTATCAGGATTCCCTCCTCAGTGGGATTGTGTGATCAAGCATCTTCCCTAGCCAAGTCTAAAGATGATCTTTCCCCATAGAGTCATCAGGATTCTCATTTCCAAGGGATTTCCTCAGCAGAGCAAGAAGAAATTCTCCCCAGTGGAGTCAGCGCAGGATGATCAGATCCTCAGCAGATGTTCAAAGCAGTTAAACGAAGTATACCTCACGCAGAGTCGTCTTTCCTCCAGTGAAAACCTCTCCAACAAGCATCAGGTTGCCAACACTTCGTTCCCATCAGAGTTAAAAGCTTTCAACCCGTCAGCAGTATACAGAATGCTCCCCAGATTCCCCAACAGAGAGCTAAAGCTAAAACAGTTGCCTCACATTCACAAACATCAGTATATACTCCTTGTGGCACCCGTCCGTGTCATATCCCCAGCAGAAAGCCAAAGCGTCCCCTTTGCACTCACAGATACTTGTATATATATAACTTCCTTGACATCCGTCCGTGTCACTTTCCCCAGCACAGTAACCTAAACACTTTGTATATCAGATACTTGTTTATATTACACTTTTCTCCTTTTGATACTCGTCCGTGTCACTCTCCTCAGCAGATAAACACTCATATATATTACTCCCTACTCATCGATTCGACAGTAGTCCTTGTTCTTTGTTAACCCGTTGGTACTCGTCCGTACCATCATCTCAGAACATTGCGTCTAGTGTTTGTTTCTACATGATACTCGTCCGTATCATAGTTAGTCTTAAGGATGCTCGTCCGCATCTTTAATCCATACACCGTGTCAAACACTTGTGTCTTCTTGAATATAGATGCTCGCCTGTGTCTACTATTCCCCAGAAGGGTTCTTCCAGATGCAACACTCGTCCGTGTTCTTTGATAACCAGTTGATACTCGCCCGTATCATCGTCTCTGAGCACGTGTCAGTATTTGTTTCTACCCGATACTCGTCCGTATCGTAGTCTTGAGGATGCTCGTCCGCATCTTTAATCTATACGCAGCGTCAAAACACTTATACTTTCTTTTCTTGGTTGTAAATACTCGTCCGTATTTACTATCCCCCCAGTAGATCACCAACAAATTTTCTTTTTATCTAACACTCGTCCTGTGTTATGATAACCTTGAGAGCAGCCGTCCCCTGCTGAGTGGTCGTCCTCCACTTCTTGATGGTCGTCCTCCATCATGCTCGTCCGATGGCCGTCCCCATCGTTGACCCTTTTTATCCGGCATTCGTCCTATGTCGCGATATTTTCGGCAGCCGTACCCTGCCAGGTGGTCGTCCTCCACCTTTGATGGCCGTCCCCATCATATTTACTTTTTATCCCCAACAGAGCAGCCGTCCCCTGCTAGGTGATCGTCCTTCACTTTTGATGGCCGTACCCCATCATCTGTTTATTTCATTTATTCTTTAACCCGATGGCCGTCCCCGTCGTGGTCCCTTTTCCTTTTAGCCCGATGGCCGTCCCCATCGCTGGTTACTTTACCTTTACCTTTATGAACTTGATGGCCGTCCCCGTCATGTTTCATTCGATTCCCAGAGAATGCTACAACTTTATCTTGATGGCCGTCCCCATCATATTATCTTACTTTCCCCAGCTAGTCGGCCGTCCCCGTCTTAGCTTTACTTTTTTCCCCCAGCATGTCGGCCGTCCCCGTCATCGCTATTTACCCAGCAGTCGTCCTCTGCTCGACGGTCGTCCTCCGTCGCCCACACTTTACAATATACTTTACTTTTCCTTTACAATCTATATCCTCATTCTGTGAGTGCAAATTTCGGAGTCTTTTGGGTATTCAATCACTGTTTATCTTGAACGTCTAATAGCTGTTGCTCTCATCCTTTTCAGATTAACAGTTGCTTGAATAGGGGCAGCTGTAGACACCCCAAATTTGCCCTCTGGCTTTTGTATCTTTTTCTGCTTCTTGTTTGCATATCATACGCATGTTTGCATACCATTTGCATAGGCCCCTGAGACATGGGATCGTTATTTTATGAGGATTAGGGTTTCATGCCCCTACTTGTGGATTACCAGAAGAATTCAAGGTCTTGGCTATGCCGCTTCATTGGTATCATTCTCTTATTTCTCCTGTCACTAATTAGGGTTTATTTCCCTGAAACAGTAATCTTCAAGGATTTCATGTCTGCAAGGACTATTCACTGCGCATCTGACATATCATCAGGATATTTTCTTCTTCATTAAGTTACAAGGATATTCTCGTCTGCTCAGCATCTTAGGCTATCTTCTATCTCAAAAGTTTTGGTTTCAGTTCAAGTGTGTTTGTTCAGTTGCAATCTAATTCAGATGGATGTTTGACCTAATTTTGGTCGAATTATCAGGAAATTTCTTCAAGTGCAAGTTATCTGTTTCAAGACTATTTATCAGTCAGTGCATGTTCAAGTCAAGTTGTGTTGTGTACTGGATTTATCAAATCATCAAGTTGTGATTCATGAGAAGTTTGGTTCAGGAAATTAGGCTTGGTGAGCTTCTCGGGCAGTGTGTATCCAAGGTTGTGATGTGAGTTTTTTTTCAGGCTATCAAAGCAGTGGTTTGTGCGGAGTTTTGGTTCAGAAAATCAAGTTCATATGGGGATATACAAGAATTCCAAGTAATTCAAGAATGTCAGATTCAAGATTTGTGCAAATCAAGAAGTGTGAATACTAGTTTGGGCCCGTTTACATTCTTTGTTTAATTAACCCATTTTCTATCCATTTCTCATCATTTATTTTCCATAACCCCTTTATTGAACCATTTAGCCCATATTTCTATCTTTAATCCAAATTTATTCACATCTTTTATTTCCATCAACTTATACCTATTTTCCATTTTATTATTTCTAATCCATTCTTTTTGATTCATAACCATTTCCTTATCATTTTTATCCATTAACCATTAACCATTTCGAATTAGTCAAATTTCCCTTTTTTTTTTTTAATCCTTTTCCCGATTTTATTCATTCATGTCACAATATTAAACACTAAGTCCATTCATCCACACTCCAATTATTGAGTTCATTGATTCATAATCCATATACCATTTTTCTTAAAGAACTTTCTTTTGTTTTCTTGAGCCCATTACTTTTCTTCTTCCATTTTTATACAAGCCATTTCATTCTTGAGGCCAAGGCCCATTAAAAAGGTTTTGAGTTGACCTAGATATAAAAGAAAAAGTTGTGATCCCAAGACAGAAGAAAAAAGAAGCCGCCACTTTTTCTCAATCCCAAATCTCTCTCTCTCTGAGTTTAAAACAATAACCAAGTCTATACTTTTGTTCATATTTGTATGGCTATAGTTAGATTTTTCAAACCATGAACAACAACAACATAGAAACATCTTCACTTCCATTTATCACTCTCTCTTGTTCCTTCTCTTACAGAAAATAAAAAAAAACAGAACTTGTCTTTTAGGTTCTTTTTGCTCTTTTTTTTTCTCTCAATCTCTCCACTATTCACCACTGTCTTCAACTATTTAGTCCATAACTTTCTTTCACAACCCTTTTTTTGTCTTTGTCTTTAGATCAAAAAAAAAGAAAACCTTCAACATATGAAAAGAAAAAAAACAAGATCTTTAGAGTTCACTAGTACTAGTAGTCTACAGGATCCGTAGTTTTCTAACACTTTCAAGCATAACATGGTCAAAGGTTTAATGATGTTCCAACAACAACAGCATACTTTTCCCCAGCTTGTTACGCCTGCCTTCACCAAGCCTCGAACCGAACTCACCATAGTCAGACCCCTACTTCCATAACCCGTTCTCATACACAACAAACCACCAAATCTCCAACAGATCTTCTTTCTGCTAACCAAACCACAACTCCATAACCATTTTCCATCTTCGTCACTCACCATCAACCAACACTCATCTTCAAACGCCCTTGTCATCACCCTTTCGACCTTGATTCAAACCCTTCAACCACCCCTGTTCCGCACCTGCACAACATCAACACAACAGAAAACAAAATCAAAATCAGAAACAAATTTACAGAACGAGAAGCAAGAAGAAGAAGGATGTGAGGCCTCAGACAAATCGCAGCATCCTCCGTGGTCATCGCCGACGCCGAGCCTTCATCGACAGCACAACCGTAAGCCATCACTACTCTTGTCGCAACTCAACTCTGAACCGCCAAATCCCCTCAAACTTCCTTCAAACTTCAACACCCACTCACAATAATCACCGCCACCTTCAACCAACGCCATTAACCTTAACCGCAACAACCTTCAACCGATTCCCTTCCACAACCCCTCAAACCATTGCCATCTTCACCATCACCCCTGCTTCGACAAACCCAGAAACTCCAATAACCTTCAATCACCCTGTTCGAACCATCACAGAAAACACAAACAGAAGAAGGAAAGTGATTAGAAAGCGTCGAAATCAAAAGCAAGACCAACAGAGATTATAACAGGATCTGAATAAGAAGAAATCGTAACCTGAGAGAGCATCTGAGGCGTATTGAGCCGCGGTTTGCCGAAGAAGAAGAACCATCACGAGATGCGCGATTTCACCTCGTTTCGTCAAATCGAAACAGAAACAAATGCGAAGACGGCGAAGGAGAACGCTGAGCCGCCGTCACCGCCGGGGGTGTTGATTTGTTGACGTTCGTGAATCGAAGAGGAAACCGCGATTTCCATTCGAAGTAGGGTCGTTGACGGAGAGAGAATCATACGGCGAGACAAGAACGAAAGAGAGAAAGCTTCGTCACCGTCGTTTTGAGGAGGTTGCCGGAAGCCTTTCGTCGACGAAGCCTCAGGGAGGAGAAGCGGGTCGGCGCTGAGATGACTTGTTTGACGAAGCTTGGTGGATGATGTGAGCTTGAGGACGGCGGAAGATTGAGTCCGCGGCGTTTTCGTCCTTTTCGGCGTCGTCTGCGTGTGACTGTTTATGAACTGAGGAGAGAAGGCCATGGCAAACTAGGTTTTCAGGATTGCGCTTGGGGGCTTTGAAGCCCGTGAAGTTGTTGCCAGCACTCAAATCACTGCACACGCCCCCACCACATTTCTATTTTATTTTATTTTTTGAATTCCTCATTTTACTTCCTTACTTATTTTTGTTTTTGTTTTTGTTGATTAGTTTTGAATAGATATTAAATATTTGTTTTTTTTTATTTTTATTTAAGGGGTCAAGTTCTTTTTTAAAAAAAATTTAATTAATTTCTTTAGCTGAATATTACTTGTTTTATTTGATTTAGTGTTACTAATCATGTTCATTTAGATGTTAATTTTGATTCTATCGGTTAATATTGATATTAATTGACTTTTACTCTTTTATTTTAGGGAATTTTGATTAGAATTTCAATTAAGCTCTTACTAACTCTTTTTTGTTTCTCTTATTAACACTTTTTTTGGTTTTGGCTTAATCGAGCTTGGATGTGGACTCTGGTTGTTAGGCGATTGAGTATCAATTGGGTTGATTAATCAAAGCTTCTTACTTTCTTTCTCGAGTTTTTCTTGCACATGTTGAAGAGGCAACGGACCTTCTCCGTTAGGTAACACTAAGGACTGATTTTACTATTGCATGCTACTGCATCTGGAAGTCCTACTGGTGTAGGCTCTGTCTGTTCATCATTTATCTTATCTCCATTTCGCATTCTCATCTCATTATCTTATTCATTGTTCATCTCCGTTGCATTCTTCCTCTTATCTTATTCATTTTCCTCATCTTCTCATATTCATTCCCGATTTAAGGTGTGCTTAGGCTACCATGGAGCTTCTCCTTTCTCTTCTTGTTTCTTCTCCTCCTTTAGGACAGTGAGCCTCACTAACCCTTAGGCCATCCGAGCATGTGAATATTAGGATTAGACTTTTTCCACTTAGTTTTTACCTTTGTGTCTCTTTTGAGTCTTCTCTTCTCATCTCATAATCAGGGACTAAACCCTAAAGGCTTTAAGGCTTTGTGATTAAGCTTATGCCTGCATCCTTATCTTAGGATGGAGTGTATAACTTTAATCCTAAGTGTTAAACCCTTAATGTGTTTAACTCCTTTAATCAATCCATTTAATAATCATCAAGACACCACACTTGTAACTTGGGCCTTGCATTAGGGTTCTAATTCTTCCTTAAGTGGTTAAGAAGGACTAACCCTAGTGTTAATGGACAAGTCCCCCTCAAGTTGTCTTACAAATCATAAAAATCACTTCATCATCATACCATTAATCTAAATAAAATCCACTTAATAAAGGCTTGTTTTGTCATGGGTTTAATCCCTAATCATGGATTAAGTTGAGGAGTCTTCCTCAGCTTAAACATTCTCATCTATTATCCTTCTTTTAGGATGGTGTAATGAGTCTGTTTAATCCTTGATTATGGCTTAACCTCATTACTCAACACTAAACAAAATCACAAAAACATCTAAATAATCACAAGTAGGTTAATGACCTTAATCCTACACCAAAGGTGATTAAGTGTGAGAATCTGACTTCACACTTAAGGTAATTCTCATTACCCCTAATCAGAGGGAAGATGTGATGAGTTTACTAACCCTTTGGTTTAGGCTTAAGCTCATTATCTTATGACAAACTCCAAAAAGAAATAAAAGACTGAAAACTCAAAAACAAACAATAATCGTCTCCTCCGGGATTCTTTTCTCATCATCTTCACTCACAAGCGAGAACTTGCTTCTTCCGTCTAATGCAAGACAGTAAGCACCTGGGCCAGACAGGTCATACACTTGAGCATTGACAAGTAAGCAGTTCAAAAAGTCAATTCATCTTTCAGTCTCTTTGGGTCGAACTACGGTGTTCTGACTTCCTCATTGCACGAGAGGATACGTAGGCATAACTTAACAGTTATCGAACAAAAGTCTCTGTACATTCCCCCTCCTTCTAGCTTCATTCTTAAGCCTCATGCTCATGAGCATTTCATTCCTGATCTCACCCTGACACTGTACATTTATACACATCACATTCCTTTACACTGACACCTGTACATATTGCTTTCCAGCTCTTTACGCACAGATTGCACTGACACTACCCCTTTAAAACACAAATCTTTTAAGCGTGGATCCCGTCGAGTACGGCGGACAATCTGGGTGCTAATACCTTCCCAGGTTGTAACCAACCCCCTTTCTCAGTCTCTCTGGTTTGCAAACCGTCTTATCCATCTTTTCTAGGCCTATGCAGCATTGCCTTTCCTCCGGGATAAAAATGCCTAGCTGGCGACTCTTTTCATCTCCAGTGAGTTCACGGCTGTGTGTTCTCGCTGTTCCCTCTCGCCGACCGTTCGCGTCTGTACCCTTATCTGACCCTTGCGTCACTTATCGGGAGCGACACCACACTATAGGGGCTACTGCTCACTACGGGAGGCTTTTGCTCACTACGGGAGACTTTAGAGATTTGCCACACTGCGGGTGGACTTTTGCTCACTACGGGAGGCTTTTGCCCACTGCGGGGACTTTAGAGATTTGCCACACTGCGGGTGGACTTTGGAAATTTTCCACACTGTGGGTGGACTTCTGCTCACTGCGGGAGACTTTTGCCCACTGCGGGGGACTTTTGAAACTTGCCACCCGAAGATGGACTTTGGCCAGTCTGTGGCTGGACTTTTGCTCACTGTGGGAGACTTTTGCCCACTGCGGGGGACTTTTGCTCGCTGTGGGAGACTTTTGCCCACTGTGGGAGACTTTTGCCCACTGTGGGGGACTTTTGCTCGCTGTGGGAGACTTTTGCCCACTGTGGGGGACTTTTGCTCGCTGTGGGAGACTTTTGCCCACTGTGGAGGACTTTTGCCCGCTGTGGGGGACTTTTGCTCGCTGTGGGAGACTTTTGCTCGCTGTGGGAGACTTTGGAAATTTGCCACACTGCGGGTGGACTTTTGCTCACTACGGGAGACTTTTGAAATTTGCCACCCGAAGATGGACTTTGGCCAGTCTGTGGCTGGACTTTCGCATATGTTGAATTGCACGGCATGTTGCCCCATGACACTGGGGATATTATGTCTTGAGTATTGTTAATGAACTAGTGTGAATGTAAAAGAAATTCATGACATGGAAGTAATAAGTCTTGGCTAACTCTGTGGGGAAACACATTGATCGCGTATTCGATCCCAAGAAGTCCTGTGGGGATAACATCTTTGTTGGAGAAGAACGTGAATAATTCATTCGTCCCGAATTATCACCTTTGCCAAAAATAAATTGGACTTTAGATTTGAGGACTGTGCTAGGGGATACCTCAACTATTGGGGATTATCCACTCTTATGGAGCTGCTGGGAAGGAGAATGATTTATCTGAAATCTTCTAGGGAAATAGGAAATGCCTTAGATCTGTTGAGGAACCGAGATCAAGGAAACCATCTGAAGGAAAAAGTGCTGACTTTAGTGAGGATAACTTCTATTTGCTTGTTGGTGATGACAACATCGAGACACGTCCTGCTAAGGAGGAAAGATTTCAAGTTGTCTCGTGCTGGGGATCAGTTGCTTCCGTATGGATTTTGCCTCAAGAGGATTTTACAAAAGACTTGGTGTCTTTAAACTCTTAGGTATCGTAATGACTGCATGAACTAGCGTAACAACCTTGCTGGGGAGCTAACCATTGCCAATGCGAATGAATTTGTATCGAGATAGTTGGCTTGACAAGTGACCACGGTATTCTAAACTCCGGGTAAATGCTTCTAATCGTCTGTCTTCGGGAAAGAATGAACTCTCGTACTATTGGGGTGGCCTGCCCCAGTACGAGTATTTGAATAGCTTTGCACCTGACTGACTAATCTTCGCTCTTGGAGAGATCTGAATCTCAAGGTGATTGCCCCAATTTGCCTGAAATTTGAAGAGATTGCTCGACGTAATTGCCCCGGATTGGCTCAGTACTTTAATTTTGAAGAGATTGCTCGACGTGACTGCCCCGGATTGGCTAGCTCTTACCATGACTAGTTGGGAAAGTCCTTGCTCAATGAAGCTTTCTCAGAAAAGTGCACCTCGACGTGACAGTCTTTCAGAAGTTTTAAACTTCTCAACTTGGCAAGCTTAAGCTTCTGGATTGAATTTCCGCATGTGAACCATTTATGATGCCAAACAAATGTATGCAAGCAAAAATGTGTATTCTTAGAATGAAGATTCTAATGCAACAAACAAGTTAATCTTGAAGTTTTTGAAAATGGGTCGCTAACCTTCGTGAGCGAATCACCGGTTAAGATACGACCTTATTTTGAATGAGAGTATGTACATGCAATACCAACAAATGTCTTTTAGCACAACTCATAGGAGTCAGGAACGCGGTCTCGTGGTAGTACGCTCTCAAATTAACCCTGTTTCAGTTAGGACTTTTAAGGGTTGTATCGTGGCCTGGTTCACAATTATAGAAACAAAGGATATAGGCTCGAAGTTTGTTTATGCCCACCCACTCTTCGTGATGTTCTCCATTCCTACATTCAGCTAGTTTTCACAAGCATTCACCTTTCATAAGGGTTTCGTATTGATTGAGGAACCATTGTTGCTATCAGTTCAAGCACCAATCAGGTTATTGCTGAGAGTCAGTCACTCCTCTATCTTTCATGTCTGTGCCACACGACTTTGTTCTCGTTTTGAGGATCTTTTTTGTGTAATCCTTTCCGTCTTTCGCTTTTGCGTTATTTTGCTTATCCCTAACTTTTGCCTGGACTGATTCTTGTGAATCTTTGATTGTGGAGTCCAACGGGATGCCCTAATTTTTGCCTAAGTCGCTTGTTTTCAAGTTTCGACTTAGCGGGCATTTTCTTTCCTTTTTCTTTTTTGCATATTGAACAAGTCGCGTGACATTTTTTGTCTTGATTGCTTCGTGAGGGTTGTGACTGCCTCATTCTTTGGTCGATGAAGGATAACCATTGTGGTTTTCAGTCTTTGGACCTTTTGACTTGGATAACCATTGTGGTTTCGGGTCTTTGGACCTCTTGATTAGCATAGTAGAATGCAATGGATCTTCAAATACACTCCTTTATGAAAGCCTGAACGCTTGGTCCGACTAGCTGACATCTACCCTGCCCCTGGGTTACATGTGAGGGTTTTTCATGTGAAAAGAAACTCCTACTTCAAGGCTCAAAGGGGTTAGCAAAGGTCTATCTTCCTTATATCTCCAGTGTTTAGGGATTTGAAATAAAGCCTGTACATCGTCAATAGGGCCTTACTCGAGAGCACACAATTAGAGATTTTGCGTTTTTTTGTTTCGCCATTCTCCTTCATAGAATTTAAGCACGACAACTGGTATTGCGATGTACACATGCAAAATTATAAGTGAATGTGAATGAATTTACTTCAAGAAAAACATGTGAGTTTTATTATTGCTAACATTCAAAAGCAAACAAATTTCATACATGTAGACAAATGTTTAGCATATAAAAGAAACTACAAATGGAAATGCAGTAAAGAAACTGAATATTGTCGTAGTTGAGGAGGTTTGGCTCCGTCCGGACCTGTCAGTCTTGGATACTTTCAACGATCAATAGCTCTTTCACAGACTTATAATCTTCAATTTGCAGCCGTATACCTAACCATGGCAGTCATACTTCTTCTTCTAGCTATTCTGACTCTGGCACGAGACATCTGAAGGAAAAAGTGAAGCTGGGGAGTAAAGTTGCCCCATAAGGTTGCTCGGAAAGACGATCTTCTGCCTACGTATCTCCATTGACTGATAACCAATGAAGAATCAGAGTGACGTAGTTCCCCTCAATAGGGATGAAAATGAACAATGAAGAAAGGCAAACACATGAATGCCACCACTGAGAGTATTTGAATATTGCTGGCTATATTTGCTTCATGAATACCCCGGCGTCCTGGGTGATTAACTTGAAGACTTCAGCTTAACATGGACCATCTGGTAGAATAACCGTGACACCGGCTCCGTCGTGATTAGGCATCAGATTCTGGAGTACCTTTGGATGAGGAGAAAAATTGATTGCCTTGGACTCAATTAGATCTTGCACCTTGTTCTGAAAAGCCCAACATTCTCAATATTGTGCCCCTAGGCACCTGAATGGAATTTGCACCTGGAGTTTGGATCAAAATTTGGTGGTAGGTTATCAGCAGAAGGAGCCCTCATGGTTCGGAACTTAACCAGGTTCAACTTCAGCAGCTCTGGAAGTAATACAACATATGGAAATGGGATAGGATCAAGTCTGCGGTTCCTCGCTCTTGTTCTTTCCTGAAACGGTCTTTGTACCTGTTGTTGCTGACCCTGTGGTCGTGATTGAAAACTTCGTTGTTGACATTGCGTTGGACGCCTGACATGTCCATGTACTTTCTTACTCATACTCGGCCGAGGAGTGAATGAAGATTGTTGATGCAGCCCCTTTGAAGACTTGGCCTGAGCAATGATTCTAGAAGAAGGAAAGTCGACCACTTCTTTTGTATTCCTGCATGCTGAAGGAGGAGTTAGCTCGTGACACTCAATCAATCCCATTTTGAGCAGTTATGGACATAATTCAGCATAAGACATGGTATTGGATCAATAACCCTTTCTTGAACCTGTTGACGACGGGTTGCTAGCAATGGAGGAGTTATAGACGAAATCGGTTGAAGTATTTCTCCTAGAAACCAAGGCGTAGCAGTTGAGGAGGATCCCTGACAAGGAAAGAAAGTGCTCACTTCTTTGGTGACGATTGGTGTAGGATCATTTAGTTCACAAGTGGAGTTGATTCCTATCTGATGCTCTTCCTGACTGCCAAGTGGCGATTGCTGGTGAAGAGATTCGAACTGTAGAGGAAATCCACCTAAAGAACCCTGATTTAGTGGACATCCCAAAGAGATGGGAGAAACATGACCTTCTGTTTGAAAAGCAGACACACAACTATCTTCCTTTTTCGACATAGCATTCATGATTCCTGTAAGCAGCTTTATCTGAGTCTTCATCAAGTTGAATTCCTCTCTCAGCAATTTCTGATCCTGGGACAACGCTCGAATGTCCACTACAACATGCCCCAGTTGGGCCTTCATCTCAGTCACCTCCGCTCGGAGTTGTTCCATGTCTAAACCTTGACAGTCGTGATTCAAATTGGCCATTCTGAAGAGAAACCAAGTCAGGATAAGAAGTTGTCCCTGAATACCTGTCAAAAATGCAAGGATGTATGCAAATGCCATGTTCAGTTATTTCCAAGGAGTCCATCTGTTTTGATCCAAGTTTTAATGCAGAAAAAATCCGACATAATTCAGATATGGGATCCTTATAAGTAATTGAACATGTATGCTAAAATGCTATGATGTCATGTATGCAACTGGCATGTGATTGTTGCACCCCAAAATTTGCCCTCACAAGACAAGACTTTGTGTACTAAGAGGTTCACAAGGTTCACAAGACATCTTATGAGGTTCACAAGGTTCACAATACATCTTATGAGGTTCACAAGACATCTTATGAGGTTCACAAGGTTCACAATTAGTCAGAAGATTTGACATTTTCCTCAGACAATGCATCCTCCTAAGCAATGCATCCTAAACTAGGGTTTTGACTTTAATCAGGCTAAATGGACTTCCAAGACTTCAAGTGAGCTTCATAACATCTTATATGTGTTTAAGAATCCCCATGACAAGTTTCAAGACTTTTCCCAAAGGTTTGCTCAGTCAGATGATCAGATAGGTCAAAATCAGTCAAAGCAGTTAAAAAGTCAAACTGAGGTCAACTGTGGTCAAACCAAAGTCAAACTTCATGATTTTTTCCAACATCAAGTATATGAAGTAAATTTCATCATTTGATCAAGGGTTTATCATGATTCATCAAGGAGATTTCAGATCATCAAGAATCAGGAGTTTCTAAATTAGGGTTTTCACAGGAAAAGTCAACTGAACTTTGACCAGCCATAACTTTCACATGCTTCATCAAATGTTTCCCATCCAAAGCTAATTTTGAAGGAAATTGAATTCTCTACAACTTTGTGTCTCACAAGCCAAGCCCAAAAATGCTTCATTTGGAAGGTATGAGCTAAGACATTATAGGTCCTTTTGAAAGTCAACAAAAAGTCAACAACTTCAAAAGAGCATAACTTGAGAATGGTAAAAGATATGGACATGAAACCAATGGGGTTGGTTAGAGGATTCTTTAAGCTTTCCAAAATGTCCAAGAACACCCTCATAGCATTAAAATTGAAGGATTTGTGCCCTTGCAAAGTTGGGAAATTTTTGGGAGGTTTATGAAGCAAATAGGGCCTTAAAACCAAATTCCTCCAAATGGGCTTACAATTTTGTGATCCAAACTTTAACATGACATCATGCACGACCCAATCCTCATTTATTCATATTTTTTATTATTTTTATTTTATTTATTTTGATTTTATTCATTTAAAACCATTTTAAATCAAAATAAAATAGATAAATCAAATATTTGGATGAGATATTGCTTCTAGAAAATCATAAATGTTGTTTGGATCAGATTGATATGAAAATTATGATGATGGTCTTAAAATAGCAAGGTTGTATCAAAAAATATTTGAATTTTAAAGTATGATCTTTTTCAATCTTCCATGATCAAAATATCCAAAGGATAGTCCAATTTTTTGACCTAATTCAGTTCACTATATGTTCACCAACTCATCACAATGCCAAGGACGAATTTTTGCAGCCTCTAAGACATATTTCAAACTTCACAAAATACATCAAAAATCAATTTTCGGTTTCATCTTTGCAGGGGTTTTCAAGGTATTCTAAGGACACAAGAAGCTTCCTTGAGCTTCCCTGAATCGAAACCAACCTTTACATGCCTTTGGTTCATCCTCATTTGCATAATCCGAGCCATTCATGCTCTCAAACTATTTTTCTTCGATGCATTGAATTTACGCTTTTATAATGAATTTTGATTATGTATTAATGTTTATTGATGCTTATAGATGGTTTCTGGATAATTTTCGTGAAGCTTGATGCCCTATATCACAATCGGCCATAGCTAGGGTTCTAAGCTCCAAATTGGGATTCTGTGATTTACCTAATTTAAATAGATTCTAATGACATGGTCTTGTTGTATGAGTCATGAGGAATTAATTGACATGATCAATTTGATGAAATTGTACCATTTGCTTGCTGTTTGAGATTCGCAGGTTGTAAACATTGGAAAATTCGCAGGTAAATGCGTAAGAGAAAACGCAGGAAAATTCGTAGGTTCAGAGGAAGAAGATGAAGGCCATGGCGCGAATTCTGTTTTTTGAAATTGGACTTGTTTTATTATGTTATGTTATCATATATATTTCAGGTACCATGCTTGGCACAACTGGTAAGAGCACGCGCGTATGGAGCAATGGTCAGGGGATCGAAACCAGTCTCCAACATTTTTTGCCTTAAGTTCATTTATGCAATGAATTTACAATATAATGATCAGCTTCTCCCTCTATGTCAAACGCGCGCAGGTAGCCTGGCTGGTTTTGCACCTTGAGGATTGAGGTAAGGGACCTGGGTTCAAATCCCAGGTCCTTTCTTTTTGGTCAATTTCTTTATTTTTTTTCTTATTTTCAATTTATTTTATTATATTAATGCTATTTTGTTTAAATTAGTAAATCTAAAAATATAGAAATAATTTCTAAATACCATTATAATGTTTTTCTTTATATTCTTAAAATATCATAATTGATTTTATTAAAAAAATTTAAATTGTTTATATTTATGTATATATGTATAATTTTTTTTAAAATAAATTGTTTATTTTGTAAATTAAATATAAAACCCTAATATTTTCATATAAAACCTAATTTTGTTTATAAACCCTAATAATGATTATGAATATTAATTTATACGTTTGTAAATTTAATTTGTATATATTTATTTTATAATTTGTTTATATTATTATTATATGTAGTTTTATATAAATAGTGTAATTAGGATTAGATTAATTAATTAACCCTAATTTATTTTCCTAAAAATAATTAAAAACCCTAATTTTATTTTATGAATTTAATTTATTAACTTTTATATGCTTACTTAATTATAATTGGCAAATATTTTTAATATGTATATAAAATTAAATAATTAAGCTATTAATCATATTTTATTAGTATATAATATTTATTATTTATTTCTCTTATTAAAAATCTTAAAAAATAATTATTTATTTAAAGTTGAACTTTTTAATTCATTATTATATTATGCTAATTTCTTCATCTCATGCTTATTTATTTTGTTTATTATTACTAACCCTCTTATATTTATTTATTTTTGTTTATTACTACTAATCCATTGAATTATTTATTTGCTTATTTTAATTATGTTAATTATAATGTAATTGTATCCAATATGTAATAGTTGTAGAATTATTCTTATTATTTATTTAAATTGCCATGGTTAGTAAAATAGGGAGTGTAAAACATGTTTGTATTTAAAATTAAATCTAGATCACTAATTTATAAGATAAATACTTGAATTTGTACACGCACACACGTAAGTCGATCTTTGATCGCCATCTCACATTCTTAAGGATACCTCTCATGTTGCCTAAAGAAAAAGGTCAAGCAAGGTGTATAAAGCAAAGTCCCTTCATTTATTTATATCATCTAGTCCCTTAAACGATAAAAAGATCAAGTCCCTCCATGGTTGCCTTCGTAAAAGATCTTGTCCCTCTCGAATAAAGATGATAAGTCCCTTCGAAATTGCTAAATACACCTTACAGTTGCCTAATCACAGTTGTCCCTTCATTTGTCCCTCATACATCCAAGGTAATGACTACCTATTCCTTAATAATAGGGATAGTCTTACCATTTAAAGGATATTTAAGAACAGAAAAGATTTAACTTAGGGTAGGTTTCTCTTATGTACTTGCTCACATTTTCAAAACATTTCAAAAACACTTCATATCTCAAACAATTTTCAAAACAAAGGCTTTATATATATCCGTACATGGATCATTATAAAGTACTTAAGAAAATTTCTAATCACACACTACACATTTCAAAAACATTTTAAAGTGAGCTAAGTAACTAAGAGCCCATGGATAACCATGGATGTAAAGGGTGCTAACACCTTCCATTTACATAACCTATCCCCCGAACCCAAAAATCTTTTAAGGTCTTTCCTGTTATTTTATGCCCTTTCCTTTGGATAAAATAAAAGTCGGTGGCGACTCTTGCTATCCGCAACATTTAACTAAAGTCAGTTCTCCCACCGTGTTACAGAACTGGCGACTCTACTGGGGATTTAATAAAAGAGGGGTACCCTTAGGAATTAGATCACTTTAAAATTGTTTGCCTTGTTTGCTTTATATTTATCTTGTTGGGTGCTCTTATGTGTGAAAGATCCTAACCCGGATCTAGTGTACCTTAGGTAAATGGCAATAGACCAAGGAAACTGTATGGCGTATACCGATATGGTTGATCTGGTGGCCATAGTTAGCGTGACTTCTTGGTTGGTGCTTATGTTCCTTAAGCAAGTTGAGGATAATATGAGGTTGCCATATGTTGTCAATACACTAACTGACTTTTAGAACCCTAGTCATCCCATCTTGGCCTTTAGAAAGTAGTGAGATAACCAGCTTTGGTGAAGACTGAAGTTGGTTGATACTCGATACTACGCTCATTGAGATTCTAAACTTGGAGGGTTTTGGTTGGCAAGTAAGTTGCCTACTGAACAACCACCCTTGTGAAGGATCAATGATATTGAGATCCCTTAGAACATGGTTACTTTATAGGAGAGGATGAACCAACTAACTTCAGGGGAGGGTACTTACCTTTGAACCTCACGCAAGCCTTTAAACCTAGGGCTATGGTGTGACTTGTTTGTGTGTGCCACATGTTTGTGATTGAGCATAACATCATAGCATCATCATGCATCATAAGCATAGCATTTTCACTAACCATTTCAAGGACCAAAGGATTTATCTTTGTTCTTTGTTGCAGGTCATGGCTTCTGCTCGTAGGAATACTATCAGGATCAACTTTGTAGGCATACCTCTTAAGCTTAAAGAATTGGTTTCCCAAGTTTCTGAAAACTCTCAGTTCATCAAGAGACATGGTCACCTACTGGATCTAGTCACTTCAGGTTTCAATGAAGACATGATGAGTGTTCTGTTTCAGTTCTTTGATCCTAAGCACCATTGCTTCACATTCCCCGATTATCAGTTGGTTCCTACAATGGAAGAGTTCTCCAAACTTCTGGGTATACCTGTACTTGATCAGAAACCATTCACAGGCTTGGAAAAAGAGCCTAAACCTGAGGTTATTGCTGCACCTCTACATCTGAAGAAGTCAGACATTGTTCTAGAAACGAGAAGCGGAGTTAAGGGTATTCTTGCTAAGGTGTTGATAGAAAAGGCTCAAGTATTCTTGAAGGCCATGAGCTATGATGCTTTTGAGGAGATCTTAGCCTTGTTGATTTATGGCTTAGTGTTGTTCCCTAATCCTGATCAGTTCATAGACGTTCACGCCATCAACATATTTCTGAGTCACAATCCAGTGCCTACATTGCTTGGAGATATTCTGCACTCTCTTCATACTCGTACTACAAAGGCACGAGGAACTCTGATGTGTTTCATACCTTTGTTATCTAGGTGGTTTATTTCTCACCCTCCTCGATCAGTGATGAAGAATGGACAAGGGTTCAGGTGGTCCAAAAGGATTATGTCACTCTCTCATTCAGATATCCATTGGTGCTCCAGATCTATGGAGAATGTCACTATCATTGACCGTTGTGGGGAGTTTCCTAATGTGCCACTTCTAGGCATAAGAGGAGGCATTACTTACAACCCTTCCTTAGCTTTACGACAGTTTGGTTACGCTCGGAGTGATGGTCCACATGACATGTTGATTCAGGGTATTGTGTTTGATTACGACAACGATTTGCAAGGTTACCGTCAAAGGTTCATACGAGCATGGGGAAAAGTGAACAAGGTTGACAGCAAGACTCTAGAGCCCAAATACACTATTCCTATGGAAGCTTACCTCAGATGGGTGCGATCTCGTGCTCAGACTCTCATGATGCCATATCCTACAATTCTGCCAGTTACTATGGAGCCTGTTGCTGAAGGAGATACCTCTTATACCATCCTTCACCCAGACATGCCCACTGACATGGAAGACTTACAGAGGTCCTGGATCCAGTTGAAGGATCAAAGGGATACTTTTGAGACTCATTACAAAGCAAGTCAAGAAAGAATCATGGAGCTAACAAAGCAACTTCACGAGGAGCGGAATCTCAACTCATACCTCAACACAAAGAGGAAACGTCCATGGGAGACTTAAAACCCCATCTTTTGTATTTATTTCATTTCATTTTGTAAGCCCAAGGGGCAAACAAATTTATTACTAATAAAAATTTACTTTTTGGTTGTTTAAACAAATTTAAATCAGGCGGTCCTTGAAAACATTGCATACGCATTAGCATACCATATCACTGCATCACAGGTTTCTTGTGCACAGGTTTCTTATCTTCTCGCTGTTTATTTCAGCAATGGCTCTTGAACAAACAGTCAAAGATCTCCAGGCACAAAATGCGCAGTTCCAAGAGCTGATCCTGAACCTGTCCAAGGGGCAGGATGAATTGAAGACACTGCTGGTCAAGAAGACTAAGAAGACTAGAAGGTCAGGAGGCCTGATCAACATGGGAAGAAGGTTCAAAGGTCCTATCAAGACCAAGGAACAGGTTGAAGATTACGAGTCTGAAGAGTCTGAGAAAGAGGGAGGCAGTCTCCACAATACTATGGGGGATTCTAATTCTGAAGCCAACTACTATCATGATCCTAATGAAGATAAGTTCAAGATGCTGGTGGATAGAATGGATGCTATGGTATTGCAAAAGTCTTCTGGGCTGGATTTTGAAGACCTGAGTTTGATATCTGGGGTGGTCATACCCATTGGTTTCAAGGTTCCTACTTTCGTAGTTTATGATGGTATCTCTTGTCCCAAGCTGCATCTGAGGTCTTATGTCCGGAGAATCCAACCCCATACCGCTGATAAGAAGTTGTGGATCCATTTCTTCCAAGAGAGCTTGTCTGGAGATCAATTGGAATGGTACTATCAGTTGGAGAGTGTCAACATTCGTGATTGGAATGATCTTGCTGAGGCCTTTTATAAGCAATATCAATACAATGCTGATCCAGCCCCTACCCGCATGCAACTACAAAGCATGTCTATGGGTGCTAAAGAAAATTTCAAGGAGTATGCTCAGAAGTGGAGAGACTTGGCTGGAAGAGTGCAACCCCCTCTAACTGACAGGGAGTTAGTTGATATGTTCATGTGTATGTTGAATGGTCCTTTTTACAGTCATCTCATTGGAAGCTCATCATCTGGCTTCACTGAGTTGATAATGACAGGAGAGCGCGTAGAAAGTGGTATAAGGAGTGGCAAGATCCAAGTAGGTGCTTCTTCATCCAGTACTACAAAGAAGCCCCCTAGTGGGAAGAAAGAGTCGAATGCTATTTATGGTCAGCCTGATCGTAATAGAAGGCACCAATCTGTGAGTGCAGTTCATATCTCCAATCCTACTCCTGCAACACCAGAGCCACCATAGGGAAATCAACAGAGGCCTAGAAGGCAGTTCACTAAGCTCAACATGTCACTGGCCCAAGCCTTGCAACACTTGTTGAAGGGTGAACTTATCACTTTGAGGGACCCTCCTCAGAACCCCAATGTTACCTCTCCCAGGTACAATCCTAATGCACGATGTGCATATCATTCAAATTGTCAGGGACATGATACCAATAGTTGTTGGATATTGAAGAATAAAATTCAGGATATGATTGATGCGGGAGAGATTGAGTTTGACCCTCCGAGTACTCCAAATGTGATTACTGCTCCCATGCCAAATCATGAGAAGACTGTCAATGCCATTGATGAAGTTTCACATATTTCATCGGTTGCAGATTTAACTACACCATTGTCTGTTATTAAGAAGAAGTTAGTACAAGCTGGGTTCTTTCCAGGTTGTCGTGAAGATTGTTTATATTGTGCCTATAAGCTGGATAGCTGCTGGAGGTTGAAAGACGGAATTCAATGCCTCATGAATAATTACACCATAGTGTTTGAGAGGACCCCACCTTCTGTGGAGAGCATGGTTGAACATATAACTAAAGGTGCGAAGGTTGAAGAGGTGGATATGGTTGATAAAGTGCCGGTAAGGATTACTTCCAAGGGACCTGTAAAAATCACTCGTAAGGGTCCAATTAAAATTAATGCTGAAGGCCCTATGAAGATTGTTGCTGAAGCTAGAGTGGCTCCTATGATCATTACCACTCCTGGTCCTATTCCGTACACTTCTGATAAAGCGGTGCCTTGGCATTATGGCTCCGATGTTTATATTCATGGTGTTAAACAGGAACCCTTAGCTGAGACACCTGTTGTTGGTGAAAATCTGGATGTTGATAATATTGCTAGATCTAGTAAGATCACGCGAAGTGGAAGAATTTTCTCTCCTCCGGTTGCTTCCAAGAATACAGTTACTCCAGTTACTACCTCCACTGCTGATGCTCGGGGCAAAGGTCCTATTATTGAACCTATACAAACTGATGTGCCAGCTGCTGATGATCTTGCTAAGCAGATGGAAGAAGTATTGAAGACCATTCGCAAGAGTGATTATGACATTGTTGATCAATTGGGGCATACTCCCTCCAAGATTTCTATGTTGTCTTTGTTGTTGTGTTCTGAGGCTCATGCTAAAGCCTTGATTAAATTTTTGAAGACTGCTCACGTACCAAATGAGATTTCTGTAGACCAGTTTGAAAATTGTGTTGCACACCTGACCTATGATAATGGGTTAGGTTTCTCCGATGCTGATTTGACTCCGGCCAAAAGGGATCATAACAGGGCTCTACATATCTCTATTGAGTGTAGGGGCACTACCATGTCACATGTGTTAATAGACAATGGTTCTTCGCTGAATGTGTTACCCAAAGAAGTGCTGAATAAGCTTAGTCCTGAAGATGCTGTGTTGAAGCCCAGTAATATAGTGGTGAAGGCTTTTGATGGCTCGAGAAGAGTGGTGCATGGAGAAATTGATCTCCCAATCAAAGTAGGTTCTCAGGTCTTCAATGCTACCTTTTATGTAATGGATATTCGTCCTTCGTATTCTTGTTTGCTTGGGCGTCCCTGGATCCATGGGGCAGGTGCTGTAACCTCCACCTTACATCAGAAGCTGAGATATCCGGTAGAAGGAAAAGTTGTCACTGTTTACGGAGAGGAAGGATATATAGTTAGCCATGTGAACACCTTTAAATATCTTGAAGTGGAAGGTGAATATGTTGAAACTCCGTGCCAGACATTCAAAGTAGTTCCTTGGGTTGTTAATAATTATGAAGCTCCTCCTGTTGTTAAGAAAGTTCCTGTGGTCACCAGAGTACCTCCTACAATGGCCTCCCTCAAAGATGCTAGAGCTGTGGTGGATGAAGGTGGTTGTACTATTTGGGGTCAGCTTCCTGACATTCCTTACAAGTCTGACAAATTTGGTTTGGGTTTCACTGCAGAGTCCCAGAAGTCTGTTCGTCGTGCACGTGCTGTTCGTATCACCAATCAGGGGATTATGAAGAATCAGATCAATGATGTGGGTGACTATGATGAAGACTACAACTTGGATGCTTGGATTTTTCCTACTGTGGGTGCTGGGCTCAATAATTGGAAGGCTGAAGATGTTATTCCTATCTCCTTTAGTCAGGAGTAAATACTATTACTGTGTTGTTACTTTTAAAGTTTGTAATTTTTTGAACAATTAAACTCTTAAGCCTTGTGCCTTACCCGGGGCACAATGGTGTGCTTGTTACGGGATGTCATTTCATTTACATACTTCATTCAATAAAAATCAGTGGACGTTTCGTTTTCGTAAATATTGTGTTCCTTGTCTTTCTTTTATTTTATTTTTGTTTTATCAGCTATGTGTTCTTACACACACCCACATCACTAAAATGCAGATCCTCATCCACTCTGGATCTTGTTGATAACAGTTCTACTATTGCCAATTATAATTTCGAGAATCCGATCTATCAAGCTGAAGATGGAAATGAGGACGATTGTGAAGTACCTGTAGAGCTTGCTAGGTTATTACAACAAGAAGAGAAAGCTATACAACCACATGAAGAGCCAATCGAAGTTGTGAATCTGGGAACTGAAGAAAATAGGAAAGAGGTCAAGATAGGGGCTGAATTAGAGGATGGTGTCAAGAGCAGATTGATTCAGATGTTACATGACTATGTGGAGATTTTTGCTTGGTCCTACGAGGATATGCCAGGGTTGGATACAGACATTGTGGTTCACCGTTTACCAGTAAAAGAAGATTGTTGTCCAAAGAAGCAGAAGGTTCGTCGCATGCGTCCTGAAATGTCAGAGAAGATTAAAGCAGAGGTGATGAAACAGTTTGATGCAGGGTTCTTAGCTGTGACTTCTTATCCTCAATGGGTTGCAAATGTAGTGTCGGTACCTAAGAAAGATGGTAAGGTACGTATGTGTGTAGACTACATGGATTTGAACAAGGCCAGCCCCAAAGATGACTTTCCACTTCCTCATATTGATGTTCTGGTAGACAACATTGTTCAGCATAAGGTATTCTCTTTTATGGATGGTTTCTCTGGTTACAATCAAATCAAGATGGCGCCTGAAGATATGGAGAAGACAACATTTGTTACACAGTGGGGCACTTTTTGTTATAAGGTGATGCCATTTGGTTTGAAGAATGCAGGGGCAACATATCAGCGTGCTATGGTGGCTTTGTTTCATGATATGATTCATCATGAGATAGAGGTGTATATGGATGATATGATAGCCAGGTCCCAGAATGAAGAACATTATCTCGATCATTTGCATAAATTGTTTGAGAGGTTGAAGAAATACAAGTTGAGATTGAACCCAAACAAGTGTACTTTTGGAGTTAGATCTGGTAAGCTCCTGGGTTTCATTGTTAGTGGAAAAGGTATTGAAGTAGATCCTGCGAAAGTGAAAGCTATACAAGAGATGCCAACTCCCCGCACTGAGAAGGAAGTTAGAGGTTTCTTGGGACGATTGAATTACATTGCAAGATTTATTTCCCAATTAACTGCTACCTGTGAGCCAATCTTCAAGTTGTTGAAGAAAGATCAGGTAATGGAATGGAATGATGAGTGTCAGACAGCATTTGATGAAATCAAGAAGTATCTGCTAGAACCACCAATTTTGATTCCACCAATTGATGGAAGACCCTTGATCATGTACTTAACAGTATTAGACAACTCAATGGGGTGTGTGTTGGGGCAACATGACGAGTCTGGTCGAAAAGAGCAGGCAATATACTACCTTAGCAAAAAGTTTCCCGACTGTGAAACAAGATACTCACTGCTCGAGAAAACTTGCTGCGCTTTGGCATGGGCTGCTCGCCGACTAAGACAGTATATGTTGACTCATACTACCTTATTGATTTCGAAGATGGATCCAATCAAGTACATATTCGAGAAACCTGCTCTCTCCGGAAGAATAGCAAGATGGCAAATGATCTTAACAGAATATGATATACAGTATACTACTCAGAAGGCCATTAAAGGAAGTGTCGTAGCTGATCATTTGGCTCATCAAGCAGTGGATGATTACCAGTCAATGAGTTTTGAATTCCCTGATGAAGACATTATGATTATTACTAAAGAACCTGGACAATATGACGGACCTGAACAAGGATCCCGATGGACTATGGTTTTTGATGGAGCTTCTAATGCACATGATAATGGTGTTGGTGTTGTGATCAGTTCCCCTGAAGGTTGTCATACCCCGATTACTGCCAGACTTTGTTTCTATTGTACCAATAACATGGCTGAGTATGAGGCATGTATCCTAGGTATCAAAGTTGTCATTGATATGAAGATTCAGTGCCTTGACGTGTATGGAGATTCAGCCCTGGTAGTAAGTCAGATTAAAGGAGATTGGGATACCAAACATGATAATCTCATTCCTTACAGAGAGCATGTGTTGTCTTTGATCCCACATTTCAAAGAGATTACCTTTGGACATATTCCACGAAGAGAAAATCAGTTGGCAGATGCATTAGCTACCATGGCATCCATGTTTGAGATCAGCTGGGATGATGAGGCTCCCAAGATTACTATTGACAGATTTGAAAAGCCTGCATACTGCAATAAGATTGACACTGAAGAAGCAGAAGAGAAGCCTTGGTTCTATGAAGTGAAAAGATATCTTGAAGCTCAGGAGTTCCCTGAAGGGGCATCTGTTAAGGATAAAAAGTTTCTGAGGAGGTTTTCTGTTAAGTTCTTTTTGAGTAATGGAATTTTGTACAAGCGCAATCATGATTCGACTTTGCTTCGTTGTGTGGATAAGAAGGAAGCAACTGAGATTATGGAAGATATGCATGATGGGATCTTTGGAACTCATTCTAGTGGTCATACTATGGCAAAGAAGATATTGAGAGCAGGTTACTATTGGTCTACGATGGAAGCTGACTGCTATCAACATTCCAGAACATGTCACAAGTGTCAAATCTATGCTGACAAAGTACATACACCACTATCACCATTGAATGTGTTGACTGCTCCTTGGCCTTTTGCCATGTGGGGCATTGATATGATTGGTGAGATCAAGCCTACTGCTTCTAATGGGCATCGTTTCATCCTAGTTGCTATTTATTACTTTACGAAGTGGGTAGAGGCAGCTTCGTTTGCATCTGTTACTAGGAATGTGGTGGCTCGATTCATTAAGAATAATCTCATATGTAGGTATGGCATCCCTGGGAGGATTATTACTGACAATGGCTCTAATCTGAACAATACTATGATTACTGATCTCTGCACGCAGTTCAAGATTAAGCATCACAACTCTTCTCCGTATCGCTCGAAGATGAATGGGGCAGTAGAAGCTGCTAACAAGAATATTAAGAAGATTCTACAAAAGATGACTGTTACTTATAAGGATTGGCACGAGATGATACCATTTTCTCTTCATGGTTATCGTACTACAATACGTACTTCAACAGGGGCAACCCCATTCTCCTTAGTATATGGTATGGAAGCAGTTTTGCCCATTGAAGTTCAGATTCCCTCCTTAAGAATTATGAAGGATGCAGGCTTGGATGAAGATGAGTGGATTCAGACTCGACTTGACCAGATAAATTTGATTGATGAGAAGAGGTTAGCAGCTGTGTGTCATGGGCAGATGTACCAGAAACGGATGATCAAGGCTTTTAATAAGAAGGTTAAGCCAAAGGTATACCAGGCTGGTGACTTGGTAATCAAGCGTATCATGTTACCACAGGGTGATCCTTGGGGCAAGTGGACTCCTACATATGAAGGACCATTTGTGGTCAAAACAGTATTCTCAGGAGGTGCCATGATACTTACTACTATGGATGGTGAAGACTTCCCACAGCCTGTAAACGCAGACATAGTTAAAAAATACTACGCATAAAAGAGACCCGCTAGGTTGACTGGCCTAGGCAAAAATAAGGGCATCCCGGCGAACCAAAAGGGTTCGGGCAAAAATTAGGGATATATATATATATAAAATGTACACCCAGCAAGTCGAAAACCTGAAAAGGTGGCTTGGGCAAAAAAGGGTATCCCGGTGGATTGAAAACCTGAAAGGGCAATCCAGGCAAAAGTTAGGGACTAAAGCGTATGACTATGTCTCGTTTGGATCACCCATGTAACTCCAACCAGTTGTGCTACTTACTCAGGCTCGAACAGATAAAGATCAATCCAATCGTTCCACCTCAACAGCAGAAGATGAGATACTTGAAGATAATGGCAATAGTAGAATTGAAACTCAATAGGATTATTTCCCACATAGCTGATTTTCCTTATTTTGTAAAAAACTTTATGACAAATTCCTCTTACTGGGATTTCTGTCTCCTTGTACAAACTTACCCATGTACGGGTCACTTTGTGATATAAATAAAATTTCATCTTTGAATCCAGATTTACTTTTACCCTATTTACATAAGCGAAACGTCCATTGGTTGTGTTTGAATGTATGTATGCTTTTGAATATGATTGATGTTTACCAGAAATGCATAAATGCTTAATATGATTGATGTTTACCAGAAATGTATGAAATGCAGTAATAGTATTTACTAAGGACAAACGAGGGTAGTATTTCAACGAAGCTTCACCGGTTCATCCCCACCAGACAGCTACGAATCCCCCAGTAGGGAAAATCCATCTTCATAAATACTTCGAGTCACATCTCCCCTGGAATTTATATCCATCTCTTTTATCCTCAGACGGATAGTCAGGAATTTATTCTTTCAATAGGAGTACGACGAACGAAGACGGGAGGTTATGGATACCTTACCATCAAACGAAGACGGGAAGTTATGGATACCATATTATCAAACGAGACGGGAACGAGTTTCTCATATTCTTCAAACAAGACGAGTTCCTCATATTCCTCAGCAACAAATCGGGATTTATTTTCCCTGGCCAGCAGTTGTTATACGAAGATATCAAGACGCTTCAGGCTGCATGATTCATACATACATCATATACATCATACCACAACATACATATCCATAAGTACATAATACATTTACTTAGGTGCATCATACTATGCATGCATATATTATGCTAATTTCTTCATCTCATGCTTATTTATTTTGTTTATTATTACTAACCCTCTTATATTTATTTATTTTTGTTTATTACTACTAATCCATTGAATTATTTATTTGCTTATTTTAATTATGTTAATTATAATGTAATTGTATCCAATATGTAATAGTTGTAGAATTATTCTTATTATTTATTTAAATTGCCATGGTTAGTAAAATAGGGAGTGTAAAACATGTTTGTATTTAAAATTAAATCTAGATCACTAATTTATAAGATAAATACTTGAATTTGTACACGCACACACGTAAGTCGATCTTTGATCGCCATCTCACATTCTTAAGGATACCTCTCATGTTGCCTAAAGAAAAAGGTCAAGCAAGGTGTATAAAGCAAAGTCCCTTCATTTATTTATATCATCTAGTCCCTTAAACGATAAAAAGATCAAGTCCCTCCATGGTTGCCTTTGTAAAAGATCTTGTCCCTCTCGAATAAAGATGATAAGTCCCTTCGAAATTGCTAAATACACCTTACAGTTGCCTAATCACAGTTGTCCCTTCATTTGTCCCTCATACATCCAAGGTAATGACTACCTATTCCTTAATAATAGGGATAGTCTTACCATTTAAAGGATATTTAAGAACAGAAAAGATTTAACTTAGGGTAGGTTTCTCTTATGTACTTGCTCACATTTTCAAAACATTTCAAAAACACTTCATATCTCAAACAATTTTCAAAACAAAGGCTTTATATATATTCGTACATGGATCATTATAAAGTACTTAAGAAAATTTCTAATCACACACTACACATTTCAAAAACATTTTAAAGTGAGCTAAGTAACTAAGAGCCCATGGATAACCATGGATGTAAAGGGTGCTAACACCTTCCCTTTACATAACCTATCCCCCGAACCCAAAAATCTTTTAAGGTCTTTCCTGTTCTTTTATGCCCTTTCCTTTGGATAAAATAAAATTCGGTGGCGACTCTTGCTATCCGCAACATTTAACTAAAGTCAGTTCTCCCACCGTGGCTCTTGCTATCCGAAAAATGGCTCATGACCAAATCAGGGAATCGGTTTGGCATTATGTACTACTCAGGGAGGCCTCAGCTGAATTCCGGAAAAACAAGCATCCTTCATAAGTTCCCGGCTTCAAGCACTGAAGTCGAGAAACAATAGTACATTCATCCCGAATGGTACAATACTACTGTCATACGACCAGTTGCTTTAACCAGGTTCCTACGAGAGAACAAGGTCATCCTATGCGATTTCCTAGTGGGCCCTCGGGTGCGAATGGGTTTGCCACGAAATGTGGTCTGCCACTGTCACCACTAGAGAGGGTTGTTTCCACTAAGGTCCTCGATGATCGGTTCCCAGTGTTAGCAGCTCATGTGGGAACATTCTATGGTCTGCCTAGGCAGTATAAAACATATCTCAAGAGAGCCTGATCTGGGTGTGGAACTCGTGAAAACTACACGTGCTCAAAACCACGCAAGCCACACGACTGCCCACTCTAAATCCTATGTGTATACTCAAGCCGGGTATTTGGCTTATCTCACAATGATCCCATCCCGCCAAGGAAAACCAGAACAGCCAGTACAGTATATGCCAGTATATGCGACAGTAAAGTAAAGTGCAGAAAGCTGTAAATAAAGCTGTAAAGGAAAGCGATAAACTGTAAACAAAACAGTAAAGCTAAACTAAAGCATAACAACAAACGAATAAACACTCGAAGAAAACAGAAACAGACAAGCGCTAGGATTGACTCTCAAAGGGGAAATTAGAATTTCTAAAGGTCCCCAGCAGAGTCGCCAGCTGTCGCTCCCGGGATTTTCATCCTGGTAAAAACGCGAAAGTGGCGCGGAAAGGTAGAGTCTCCAGCCATACATTTTTATCCCAAAGGAACGGGAAAGGTAATGTTGCACAAACCTAAGGAAGAAGGAAAAGGACGAGGCCTTGCGAACCACAGATCTGGATGCGGAAGTTGGTTACGAATTGAGAAGGTATTAGCACCCCAATCCGTCTGCCGTACCCGACGAGATCAACGCTTATAAGTCTGTTTTCAAAGGGTGAGAAATAATATGCTGCTTGAATAAAAGAATGACTTTCTGGAATGGAATGGAAATGAGAAAAGAAATGGAATTGAAAATGGAAATAAAAGGGGAAAATGTAGGGAAAAAGAAAGATTGTGCTCGAATGGGCCCTACCCCGCTGCCTACGTACCTCATCGGGATAAATGAGGATCAGAGACGTCGTAGTTCGTCTAACTAAGGCTTACACTTGTTTGTGATTTTTAGGATGACGTTGCCATAGCTCTAGCTCAGGTGTTACCGGCTCTGACTCAAGGGTGTTTATCGTATCGCTGTTTGAACTGTCGAGACAAGTCATGTTCGCCCGTAAAGAGTATGAGATGAGATGAGAAGACGTGACTTCTTGGTTTGTTGTCTTTTATAAGAAATGTTTTGAACTTTGTGTTTATTGTATGTACAACACTAAAGACTATGACACAGGAGCGAATACTTTCCAAGATCGCCCCCAATGGAACGTTTGTAAAGCATCCTAGAAGAATGAAGGAGACCTCCACTAATCATTTCCCGTATAGCTTAAGGCTCGTGGCGCATTGTACACCTTTTCCTTTATTAAGTGTTTTTTGATTTTCTTTTAAGATGAGAAGTGAGACTCAAGTTATAAAAGGAAAACTTCTAAGGGAAACTAGACTTACCCTAAGTTAGTTGAATTTGAAGATAACCTATGGTTAGTGAGGTTTGAGATTAAATCTACCTAAGAGACATTAAACTACAAATGCAAGTACAAGAGTTAATGATGAACAATATGGTCCTCCTAAGTCATGGTGGGTAAAAACGTGAATGAAACATAAATGGGATGAAACGATGGATCGGGTGGGTCGATTGCGTGGTGCTAAGACGCACGACTTATGGTGTGCAACATACAAGGCTTGCTTTTGGTTGAATGGAGTGGAACGATAGTAATCGATGAACCCTAAAGTCACATACAACTTTATTTATTTTTGAAAATTTACTCGACGTTGGATCGAGTCTTATTTATTTCTTTTTTTTGAGATTTTGTTTTCTATCGATTCATTTTATCTTTTCTACCCTAATTATAGAAACTATAAAAAGCATACAAGTTCTAAGCTATTACATCACAAAGCACACAAACATAATTGAGGCATAAGAATATCCAAGTCCATAAGTCAATCCTTGAAAAATACCTTGCACAAAAAGCAAATAGTTAGTGAGTGACATGAATCATGAATATGCATAATATGATGAAATGAATTAAAATGCCAAAAATATCAAAAGTCGTGGAAAAAATGCGAAATTAATTCCCTAGGGTCTCTAACCTGATTATAACCTTGTGTTAAAAAAATCTCTTAAAAACTCTAATTCTAACTATGCCAAATGATCACCTAAACTCACCTAAGGTTCAATCCTAAATTTATACAAATCACACTAACAAAACAATAGAAAAAATGCCCTAAAAAATACACCAAAAATATTCTAGGTACTTTAATTTGTCCTCTAATCATGAAAAAAAAATAATGGGAAAAATATATTATAGGAAGTGGTAGAAATAAATTGTACAAATTTATGTGTCCATGTGAAAATTCAATCTAAAAACAATTAAATGAAAAATCGAAATTAAATTGGAAAATGCAAAAATTCAGAAAGTAAAAATGTGGAAAGTTTCTAAATTGAATTAAAAAGCTATCATAATTTTTGGGGAATTTTATTGAGTGTTTTGATATTTTTTGTGCATTTAAATTGAAAATGCATTAAAATAAAAAATAAAAAGAAAGGAGATAGGAGGGGGTGACAATAGAAAGTTTTTAAGTTACAATGCCAAACTGGGCCTAAATGGGGGGTTCGAAAAGCAATTCTTAGGGCCCAACAGCATAGAAGCCTGAGGGAGTATGGTAACTGCCATGGGGAGTCAGGCGCATGAACCAAACACGGTGGTTCTACCGGACGGTGACACTTGTCACCGCCGGAGTGGACCACCCACTAGTGAGAAGATAACGAATCTTTATGGCCATTAATCGAATTTTTATGGTCTTAATTAAGGATTAATGCACATTATGAATTTTATTTACTTCCAAAATTAAATTAATTCTGAAAACAATATAACCCTTTTGAAAAAAAACGAAACCTCTATGAACACAGCCTCCCTCTCTTTCAACCCTAGTCTTCCCCTTCGTCTCCCACACAATAACCCTAACCCCTTTTCTCTCTTCTCATCCGCGGCGGCTTCTCCCTCCTACAACCTCTCTAAATCACCGGCGACATACTTAAATCTTCTACTTTTCCACCCCCATCTCACATCCGTAAACCACCTAGCCTAATCCTTCCCCAATCCCTTAGATCGAACTCCCTCAGAAATCGAAAGAGCAAACGGATTCAAAACAGTTCAAGATCCACATACCTTCAATCGAAGTGATGGAAAACGTCTCGGTTTCGTTGAGGTTGAAGGTCGAAACCGACGATGTGGTGGCGACGCGTCGGGGATTATCCTGATGCTGAGGATCGACGACGTTCGCTGAAGTCGTTCTCGCACTTCTTCACAAAGGTATGTCTTCGTCCTTTTCACGAAACTAAAGGCTTATGATGTTGTTGATAAGCAGTGTTCTCTGCAGGTTCCGGTGAAATTCTCGCCGCTGTAGATTGATGATGAAGGATGTTGATGATGTTGATTCCCGATAATGGCTGATGAAGATTAGCGGAACGATGGAGGTGATCGAAGAAGAGAATGAGCTTTGATGCAAGAATTTTCAGAAGTTGACGAAAATCGTCGTTATCCGCTGCATCACTGGTATCGTTTCTCGCCCTTTTTCCTTATCTCCTTCTTCTTCTTCGATTTTCCTAAATTTCAGGATCCTGTGAATTTTCGCATTTTAATGTCGTTGTGTATTCTGTGAATGATTTTCTTGATGTAGGCTTCAAGAATGTTTTATATTTTAATGAAGGTATGAAGGAGATGGCGAGGATGAGTGATGGTCACTGAGGGTGGTGTAGGGTGATTGGTGTCGAAGGTGGAGAAGTGTGAAAGGTGATTGAGGTGAAGCAGAAGAGTGAGAGAAATATGATGAAGAAGTTGGGAGAAGAATGGAGGATGAAGTGAAGAAGAGGATGAAGTGAATGATGAATCAGGGGAAGAAGAATCGAAAAACTCAGGAGAATGGTGGTGTCAATAAGGAGAGTGAAGTTGAACCCCCTGAATAAGAGTGAACTTTCTGATTTATAGAAGATCAAATGGGATCTCTCAGGTAAAAATAGGTTACGTTTTTTTTAAGATTTGGTTAGGATTTATGTTAGTTTCAGTTAGGGGTTGTTAGAATTCTGTTATAATTCCATAACTTTTTTTTTCTTTGGAATTTCTTCTTAGTTTTTTTCCATGTTTGATAATGAATGAGGGATATTTTTGCTCAAATAGTTGCAAGCCATGTTTATATGTGTGGCATTTGGGGGGAATCCGTATGGTTTTTTTTTATCCATTATGCTGCTGGAACTAATATCACATATCTTCAAATTTTGCAGATTATACAGCAAGGATCTAAGATATCCGGTAAGGTTCAATCCTTGAATTTTGAGATGTATAACAGAGGACTCAGAACAAGCTACTCCTGTCCAATACTCATCGCATGGATCACCACCGTTCCATCTGAAGCTCTCGAGGGTAACTTAAGCTCTTGTGTAGATCCTGGAGGGCTGTGATGTCAAGTGGATTAGTGAATGCGAAGCTATAAGAAATCAAGGTTGCTGAGAACACAGCGAAGACGAGATTCACATAACGAATCATTTTTCTTTTTCTTGTTCTATACTTGATTGAAACTTTGGTTTTCTCTCAATTCTTTCTTTGGATTTTTGATTATGTAACTTAACTTTAAATATTCAAAAAAACGCTCTGAATTGTTCCTGCCAGATTTTTTGCGTTTAATTTTGTAAATTTTCCTCTAAGATTTAGTTCTGGATCCCTTTTTTAGAATAGCCTCAGCTGGTCTTGGCTGCTTTGTAATTTAAACTCACATTATCACCACCAATATGATCAGTAATGGGATGTATGCTATTATTACTAGTATAGCCAGTAGCATGTGACTCTGTATGGAAACTTGGACCATCTTAAAAATTTGCTCCGTTTGTCAATGGAAATGGCGGAATAATGTATTTCCCAATTGGTCTTGCATCGGAATCCATAAGCAGTTGTGCGTTGGAAGAACTGAATGTTATTCTTATTGAAACGTATAGTCACAAAATTATCCAGTAACGTAGGATTTCCATCTGCAGGAGTAACATCTTCTAGACTCTTCACGTGATGATCCATTAAAATCCATATCATAGCTCATGCTAAGCACATCAAGATCAAAAGTGGTTGGGCATGGTGATAAAATGAAGAAATGCTTGTATTCCACCTTCGGGTAAAGTATGACTTGATACGGAAGCAAATGCTTTGTGTAAAACAGTACGAACAATATTGCAATCATTGAGAAGATAATCAACTTTCTTCGAAAAAACACGAACAACACCTAAGTGTAGGTGAGCTGACACTCTCAACGCAATGGGAACCCCAGGATCCATTATATGTTGAATGGTGGGAGGAATATTAGTGGAAGTGCATTGAGATTTCTTGAGTCTCTGTTGAAAATGAGTAGCAATCCAAATAGTTGAGAACCAGTCTGAGAGTAAAACATATGACGCTTACTCTAAACCAGGTGCACTTGAATAAACACATGCTTGATAAAAAAATATTCATCCGAGGAAGACTCCAAGTAGGCCTCAATCACCTTAACAAGTGTCGTCACATGCAAAATTGATTTAATCTTCTAACCTTCTTGAAAGAACTTAACTTGTGAAACCATTACTCAAGGGAACATTAGATGATGGTCCCGCAGCCAGGAATAATGCTCGGAATAACTCTTAGGTGCAAACCTAAAACTATAATCTCCCATCGCACAAATAATCACCATATAGGAGAACCCCTATCTCTCTTAATCCCAAGTACGAATTGGTGAATAAACACAATGGTAACTGGATGAATCCTCAACCCAGGATATACCCATGATGAACTCAGACGTCCGTTTGAACTTTTTCCTTGTTTCAATCTAGACTTTAATAGCCAACTAAATCCTCATTGAATAAGAAGATTCACATCACCAAAAAACGGCTTCGACTCCCTTACCTTACTCAATGCAGATGCGTGATTGTGAATGTTGTGACCTGATGGGAAAATGCAAGTGAAATTTGAAACATAAATCAGTTAGAAGATAATAAATGCGAGGGAAAATTTTGGGGTGTTACACCTCCGCCGTTAAATCAGCATTTGTGAAGCCCAGTCCATGACTGGTGTTAACATTTGCAACCACTGTTTCCAGCTGATTAACCGTAATCTCTTCCGGCACATATGCTGCGTGCAAGACCTTCAACAATGCATTCTTATGGGCTTTGGAACACATTAACAGTGATAATATAGAGATTTTGGAGGGTGTCTGATGAAGCTGGTCCACCACTTTGTAATCACTCTTTTTGATTATTCTCATGAACTCGTCCACTTCTTGTTCAAAATACGTCTTCGGAGTTTCTTTATCAGTTGGTCCTTCCAGTACCACATTCTTCCCTTTTGCCTTAGCAGCAGCTTCTGCTTCAGCATTGGGTCTTGGTATTTGTGAGGCAAAAAGGCGTCCACTTCTGGTGAAGCCTCCGCCTCCCCCAACATTGTAAACTTGTGGTGGAGAGGTTGCTGAATCTAGAGTGATTTTCTTTCCATCGTAGTAGATATCAGAGCCATAGTGCCAAGGTATGGCATTACTGCTTTCATAAGGAACAGGTCCAGGCACCGTAATGGTGATCGGACTGATTGCTGCAGCGGAAGGAACTGTGATGGTATGCGGGTCGTAGTAGATCGTGACTGGAGATTTGACAGGAGGTGTTCCAGTTTGCTGTTGAAAGTTGTTGGGATGAACATTTGTTGGGTCATAATAGATCGTGACCGTTGAGACATCTTCATTAGTGTTTGCTGGTGTTGTAGGCGTTTCCGTTGATAAGATGGGTGCTGATGTTGTAGAAGTACATGTTGCTGAACTTTAATCTTTTGAAATAATGGATGGAGTAATCGCTGGAGTTATGGATGAGTCAGTGGGAATGATAGTTGTTGCTGTTGTAGGAGGATCTATTGTTGATGAAGAAAGAGTTGTTGAAGGAGCTGTTGTAGTAATCTGCAAAATTCCATCTCTGATGAGGCCATCTATGCCGAACCTTAGCTTCTCACAACCATTAATAGCGGTTTTGCACGATTCGCAGCAGGCCCCACAGCCCGGAAACACTTGGCATCTTAAGAGTTAAGCCTTAACTTCTGCCAAAGGTGTTTGAATTTGTGCAACATTATCAATTAGTGCATATGGTTGGTCCTCTTCTATGGCATTAATCCTAGGCCCACCATGATTAGGCATAGGATTTCTGTTAACATTTGGAGGAGGTGCGAAATTGAGAGCTTTGGAATCGACCAGATCTTGAACCTTCATTTGCAAGGCTCTACACTTCTCAGTATTGTGACCAGGTGCGTTGGAGTGGAAGGCACACCTAGCATTGGCATCACAATTCTTTGGGAGATTGAGAGGATCTGGTGTAGCCATCATCCTTAACTCAACCAAGTTAAGTTTCAAGAGTTGTGGCAGCAGAGCGGAATAAGGCATAGGGATAGGGTCAATCACCTTATTTTCCTGAGATGGCCTTTGTTGAAAGGGGCGCTGATGTTGGTTGTTGTTGTTATTGCTGTAAGTTCTTTGTTGCGGAAAATGAGATGGTTGCTGATAGTGATGTTGTTGTTGTTGTTGAGGATATAATGGTTGTTGTGGAACCAGAGCCGGGATAGTAACGGTTGCTACTGATCTGTGAGAATATTGGGGTCTTCCCCTTCTTGCATGGATGTCATTTGTTTCACCCGCCCTACGAGGTCCTACAAAAGGTTTTTTGGGGTTGTTGGAGGAGATGGCACCATTGTCAGAGATTTTGCCCATCTTCAAAAGACTCTCAATTCTTTCACTAGCTATAACTACATCGGCAAAACTGGTGGAAGAGAAAGCAGTAAGTCTATCAATATAAGTTCCCTGCAAGGTGTTTATAAACATGTCGACCATCTCTCTTTCTGACATGGGTGGCTGGACAGCAGCAGCAAGCTGTCACCACCTCTGAGCATAATCTCGAAAGCTTTCCCTTGAAGACTGAGACATGCCCATTAGAAGAGTTCTATTGGGAGCCATGTCTAGGTTGTACTGGTATTGTCGGATGAAGGCTTCGGCCAAGTCTTTCCAACATCTTATAGTGGCCCTTGTCAGATGCGAATACCATTCTCTTGATGCTCCAGTCAGGCTGTCCTTAAAATAGAACATCCATAACTTCTCATCCATGGTATAAGCCTTGAGTCTCCCTAAGAAGGATTGCAGATGAGTACGTGGGCATGAGGTACCATTATATTTCTCAAAGAATTGGGGTTTTAATTTGTGGGGATTCCTCACCCCATCTACCAACCTCATATCCATTACATCAAAGCCTAAGGAATTCTGGGATTCCAAAGACCTCAGCTTTTCAGCAATCTCATCCAGTCTTCTGTCATACACTTCATCCCCAGCCCCAATAATAGTGAATTGTTCTTCTTGAGGATCCTCTTGCAGGATTTTGTCCCCAGCAGTATTTCCTTGAACATTCCTTGTACCATTAACATCTGGGTTTAAATGGGGCCCATACTCTGGTGGGTCAATACGAGGCTGCCCTCGTTCATTATTGTTGGTTCCCCCTGTTCCAAGATGGGGCTCTTCAGGTGTCTTCCTTTCTACCAGCTCTCTCAACCTCTCTTGGCTCTGGGCTAAGCCAGTCATCACTGCCATAAACTGGGTCATTTGGTTTCTCATTTCGACCCTTTCATTTGCCATCTGATTTCTTACTTCATTCAGGTCCTACTGTACCTGCTCCATCTGAATGCCTGGAAGGTTGTTACGTGTTGGGTACCGGTGTGTGCAGTTGACAGGGAACACTCGGCGACGAGCAATGTTTCCTGAGAGCACAACAAAGTGAGAAACAAATAATAAACAAAAACCTACAAATCAAAGAAAGTGTTAGTATGCAATGCAATATGCTTATTTGTTTTCCAAGGTATTCGGTTTGGTTCTTGGTTTTGACCTTTCCAGACCTCGAGGAGATGCTTGATGATGCCGAGAGAAAGCCCAATAAAACAAACAGATATATTATAAATGATGAAAAATACATAGTTTGTTTACAATACAAGCCCATGGTGGGTCAAAAATACAACAAAAAGGAAAAGTACATCAAAAGAAAGGAAATACAAGCAAAAGGAATCAGACATCCAATCCATAGTCATCTTCCCTGACTTCTTTCAGGAGGTCCTCAGTCACCGGACCAGCTGGGTGCTCTGTAATGGTCCTAATGAGGAGGTTCCTGGTAGCAATGGCATTAGTCAGCTTCTTATGCCTGTCTTGATCTTTTGATCTCTTCAACCCCGCTCGGAGCTTCAATTCTGATATCTCCTTCTGAGCTGCCAACAAAGCTTCTTGTTGTTTCTTCTCATTGGCCTCCAGCTGCTCAATCTTGGCCTGAGTCCTCTGGTCTTCTTGTGCATGGGCTTTGGTGATCCTGATCCACCTAGCCTGGCTTTCCTCCAGGTAATGCTCAGCCCTAGCTTTCTGAATCTTGGCCTCCTTGCAGGCATTCTTCAATATCTATTCCCCGGCTCTTGCTTTCCTTATGTAGTCATTTTTCCTTTCAATCTTGGTAAGATGCTCAGTCTTGAGTCTTTCCAATCTCTCAATGTCCAGGCGACCGTCATTCCTTTCCCAAAGAGTCTTCTTCAGGGCCTCAGATAGCTGAGTATTCCTCCCTTTCAGATTTTCAAATTCCTCCAGGCTAACAGTTGTTGTAGGCTGTACTGTAGAAGGTCCAGGTATGTATTCCAAGGTGAAAGTCATTCTGGTGATCTGAGCTCTAGTACAGGACCAGTCTGAGTACTGAGCTGAAGCAACATTGTTACATCTTCCAAGGATGGTTGTCCCCTTTGTCTGAATGTTGTCCCAAGCCCGGGCTGCTTGTCTGACAACAGCTGAATTAGGTTGCACTTCACAGTATAGGGTCTCAGCTAAATCCTGTCCTCTGGGAGGGTGAACCAAGGCATATCCCAATTGTCTCTTAAACAGTAAAGGGTTGTAATTGATGCAACCTTTTACTCCCATCAGTGGCACATTAGGGTACTGCCCACAACTGGTAATAATATCCTTGCCTTTGGTGCTCTGGGTGCACCATCTGATATTGTCTGATGTTAAGGCAATGAACCTCTTGGCCCAATTCTTCTATTGATGTGGGTTCAAGAAAGCATCTGATTTAGGCAGGTGTCTGAGTAGCCAAGAGTAGAACAAAGGAGCACAACATCTAACTAGCTTCCCCCTTTGCTTTTCATTTCTCTGATGGATGGAGTAGTAAAAATCCCCTAGCAATGTAGGCACTGGGTTCCTCAGCAGAAACAAGTGGATGGCATTCTTACTGACAAATTCGGGCTCATCTGCAAACAATATAACCCCATATATGTTGAGGGCTAAAAGTGCACAGACTGCCTTCCATTCTCCCAATGTAGCCTTCAGGATGGCCTGAGAAATCAAGAAGTCCAGATGTAAACCAGGAATCCCAGCTTTTGTTGTCATATTTTGCTCAATGAGGGCAGGCTCTAAGTGCAATGCCCTTGCTATCTCCTCACTTCTGGGAGCAGTCATCTCTGGGTTAAAAGGGATCCCTCCTCTGATAGGCACTTCAATCAACAAAGAAAACTCTTCCAACAGAGGCCCTATCTGAAATTCTGGAAAGGTGAATCACCTGAGTGGAGGGTCATAGAACTGCAAGCATGTATGGATCATGCTTCTCTGAGAAGAATCAAGATCCATAACCATGTCCAAAATACCCCCATAGTGCTCTCTAAACAGTGGGATGTGGTCAGGTGTGATAAGTGACTGGACCTACCTGATACCAGTCAATATGGGCTCAAAGAAATGATAAGATATGTTGCTCTTCCTTGGAGTAGCCATGAGTGCTGATGAAGGAGCTGAAGATAAGTGCTGATGAAGATCATTGACTAAAAAGCTGGAGGTAAGTCTCTGACAGACTGATGCAGGTGCTGAAGGAGGTAGCTGAAGCAGATGCTGAAGAAGATAACTGAAGCTGAGGTCTAAGCAGTAGAAGGGGTCAAAACCAAACCAAGTATGATATGATGGATACCCTGAAAAACAAATAAACAGATGTTAAATGATGCAATGATGATATATGCAAAGGATATGCAAGGGTTTGTGATCAAGAGCTGGATCTGATTATCTGTCTTGGTATAAGGTCCATGTATGTTCAAAGGTCCGGATGGAGGCTCAGAAATCCAATAACCAAGGTTGGGGACTCAAATAAAGAGTCACATGTCCAGGGTTAATCACAAGAACTGTCCAAAGTGAAGTATTCTTAAACAAAACAAGTAACAGGGTATGATGTGGCCAAGGGTTCCTGCAAACCTGTAAACAACCCAACCCCCTCACATGTAATGTTCTAGAACAAGGATCCTCAGACTTGGATCAGTTATGAGAAGTGTAAACACTTCTAACACGGAGGTACAGTGTTTACAATAACCATAAAAAATTGTCCTCTAAATCACCCCAGATTCTGAAGGTCAAAACTAAAGGTCATCCAGACTTAGCAGGCTTCCCAGATAGCCCTAGCACTATAGGAAATCTGTAGCACAGAGTTCTCAAGAAGAAACCCACATCTGAACCGTGTTTCATATTCCCACACCAGACCGAAATGGAATGGGAAAGAACATGAACCACTCTAACCTAGGTGTCACTCAGGTCCCAGGTATAGGACCTTAATCACTCAGTGGAACCCCACCCACCGAAACAGAAACCAGATCCAACAATGATAATGACAGTATGAAAAATGCATAAGACTGTAAAAGAAAGCAATAAATAAAGCTGTACATAAAGCAATAAATAAAGCAAATAAATAAACACAAATAGCACATAACACCCCAGTAAACACAAATCAAACAAGCGCTATGAGGAACCCACAAAAAGAACCAGAAGCCCTGGTTGCAATATAAGGGTCCCCAGCAGAGTCGCCAAGTTGTCGCTCCCACCAAATGACACATGGCCAAGAGGGGTACAGACGCGAACGGTCAACGAAAAGAGAAGATGAAGATGAACTGAAAAAAGTCGCCAACTAGGCATTTTTATCCCGAAGGAAAGGTAATGCTGCATAGACCTAGAAAGATATGGATAAGACGGCCGCGAACCAGAGAAACTGAGAAAGTGGGTTGGTTACAACCTGGGAAGGTATTAGCACCCAGATTGTCCGTCGTACTTGACGGGATCCACGCTTGAAAGTTTTGTGTTTAAAGGGGTAGTGTATATGCTATCTGTGTGCAAAAGCTGGAAAAGAATGCAAGTGTCAGTGCTAAAGAAGTGTGAAGTGAAAATAAAGGAGTGTCAGTGTAAGAAAAGAGTGCAATGCTCAAGACAATGATACTTAAAAGAATAATGCTAGAAGAGGGGGAATGTACAGAGACTTTTGTTCGATAATTGTTAAGTTATGCCTACGTATCCTCTCGTGCAATGAGGAAGTCAGAACACCGTAGTTCAACTCAAAGAGACTGAAAGATAAATTGACCTATGAACTGCTTACTTGTCTATGCTCAAGTGTATGACCTGTCTGGCTCAGGTGCAAACTGTCTTGCATTAGACGGAAGAAGCAAGTTCTCGTTTGTGAGTGAATGAGGTGAGACGAGAATCCCGGAGGAGACGATTATTGTTTGCTTGTGGTATTTTCAATCTTTTACTGCTTTTTGTGTTTTTCATAAGAAAATGAGCTTAAGCCTAAACCAAGGGTTAGTAAACTCATCACATCCTCCCTCTGATTAGGGGTAATGAGAATACCTTAAGTATGAAGTAAGCACCTCACACTTAATCACCATGATGTAGGATTAATATCATTAACCTACTTATAATTATTTAGATGTTTTTGGAGTTTTTGTTTAGTGTTAAGTAATGAGTTTAAGCCATAATCAAGGATTTAATGGACCCATTACACCATCCTAATAGAAGGATAATAGATGAGAACATTTAAGCTGAGGAAGGCTCCTCAACTTAATCCATGATTAGGGATTAACCTCGTGACAAAACAAGGCCTTTATTTAAAGTGGATTTTAGTTAATGGTGGGATTAAGAAGTGGATTTTATGGTTTGTAAGACAACTTGAGGGGGACTTGTCCATTAACACTAGGGTTAGTCCTTCTTAACCAATCAAGGAAGAATTAGAACCCTAATGCAAGGCCCAAGTTACAAGCTTAATGTCTTAGTGATTATTAGATGGATTGATTAAGAGATTTAAACACATTAAGGGTTTAACACTTAGGATTAAAGTTATACACTCCATCCTAAGAGAAGGATGCAGGCATAAACTTAATCACAGAGCCTTAAAGCCTTAAGGGTTTAGTCCTTGATTATGAGATGAGGAGAGAAGACACAAAAGATGACACAAAGGTAAAACTAATGGGGGTCTAATTACACCCTAATTGTTGACATGCTTGGGTATTCCTAAGGTTTATGAGGCTTGCAAGAGATCTTCAAGAAGAGCCACCAAGGAAGAAGCAGATGAAAGGAGGGGAAGCAGAAGAAACAAGTCAACTTACTTCACTTAAGAAGATAAGTTGCTTGAAGAAAGAAGGTGAAGAAGGAACATGAATGAGAAAGCTCACTCTAATACAAATACAAAATGAAGAAATGAATGCATAAGAGAGATGAGAAGAGATTGTGAGAAGTGAAGGCAAATTCACTTCTCCAAGTAACTTACCACCTGAAAAGTTAGTGAAAGGAAATGAAATGAAATGAAAATGAAATGAATGCAAGGATGCAAACTAAAACCAGAAGCACATTTAGGATGTAAATGATGCTAAGAGATGATGCAAATGTATGTCAAGATATGTGAATGATCATACAAGTGATGAGGATGCAAATGAAGCATGAAAGGAGCATGAACGTTCATGAATGCACATGAAATGAAATGAATGCATAACATGGCAAATGGATGATGCAATGGTCAAACATGATTCTAATGTGTCCTAAGATGTCTTATATGTCATGTGAATGCATAAAATGTCATGGCAAGTTCATGAATGCAAGCATATGCAAGATGTATGCAAAGGAAGATGAGAAATTAGGGTTTTATGAAAGGATGAGATGCAAATGGCAAAAACAGAAGCAAATGACATGATAAAAAATTGAAAATGAACTCAAAGGAACACTAACCCCACATGATATCACACCACAAAGGAGGATACCTAACTCTTAACCCTAAGGGACTTATGATTTTTCTAAGTTTTCTAGGGTTTTAAGGTACCTAAAGGGAAAAAATGTCAATCAATTCAAAAAGGCAGAAGAAATTCATGAAAAAATTATGTTAGAAACTACATTTCAAATGAAGATCAATGCAAAAAGAACAATGGTCATACCATTCTTGGTTAGGCAGAAAATAATTCTTGAAGTTAGGGTTCAAAAATGGGATTTTATGAACCCTAAATTCAAAGAAAAATGTCAAAATGATTCAAAACCAAAAAGAAATTTGTGTAGATGGTATGACAATGTCTCTAAATGTTTAAAGATGCAACATGAATGTTTTGGGATTTTTTAAAAACCTAAATGATATTTTAATTAATTAATTTTCATTAACTAATTAAAATAAAAATTTAAATGTCTAAAAAATAATTTTTAAAGGCAAAAAATAAAAATAAAAATATTTTTGGGTTGAGAAAATTATTTGGAATTAAAATGCTGAAGGATAATATTTTTGACATTTTCTAACTATTTTTAATAAATGGTACAAAATAAAATTAAAAAAATTGAATAAAAAAACAAAATAAATGAGAAGTATGCAGGATGGAGAGGCAGGATTGATTCTGGGGAAGGATGGGGTTGACCACGCGCCAGATCTAATGGCCTGAATTCAAACTCAGCTAAACCTAATTAATTAATTATTTAATCCTAAATTATAACTAATGATCTGATCCTAGCCATCCAAAACACGCGCCAAACTTAAATCAAACGGTCCAGGTTTAAACTCTGCCCTAACCCTAATTAACCCCTTAATTACTTTCAGGTGGCCGGAGAAGACCTCTGGTCATCTTCTCCGGCCAGACCCTCACCTGAAAGTTGCTAACTCACTCAAAACCTCACCCCCAAGCCCCCTAAAGCTCCAGAATCACTCAACAAACATCAAGGAACAAGAATCCAGGCACGAAATCCATTTATTATCAGAAACAAACATGAATCGAATCAATCTCTTTTTAGGTCAAAAATTTCAGATATTCGGTTCATGCTCATCTCTTCACCATTTTCAAAAATAACAAGTTCAGTGCACTCAGGGGAACATGGGGAACATTTCTATAACTTAAAAATAGATTTCAGGAAAAAAAAGTTTGAGGTGGCTACTTGAGATGGAGCTTTCAACCCTTGAGCTTTCTGGCTGCTTCCTTGGTGCAAAATGCCTCTAATGGCCTCCTTGAAAAAGCTTTGATGCTTGGAGAGCTTTGAGGAAGGTTGGTTTGTGAGTTTAGACTCCTCTGGTCAGAAAATCGTGTTTGGCTTATGGTGTGTTCTTGGCTGTTTTGAGGGGTGGTTTGTGATCAGTGATTGATTTAGGAATGAATGGTGGTGTTTGTTTTGAGTTTGAGCAATTGTGATGTGTGTTTCGAAAGAAAATGCAAGAGAGGTGATTTTTGTGAACTAGGGAAATGCTGAGGATTCAGGCTGAGTTCTTGTGTGTTATGGCTTGCATAAAGTCCACATATCAAGTTGTGATAAGTCTGTGGAGTTGGTGTGGGCTATGCTGATTGATATGGGGTGATTTGCAAAAAGTCAAGGTTGGTTGTACTTGAGGTATGGGCAAGTGGAAGGCTTGGTACAATGGGGTGTCTGGTGCAGCAAGGATCAAGGATGGCCATGGAATTCATTTTGAGGCAATTCAGCAAGTTGAAACAAAGTTATGGGAGGTTTTGCAATTTCATGAAACTTTGGCCCCTTTGAGATTTCTTCATGGGCAAGGCATGGAAACTCGAGATTCTTTGGGCAATCTGAATTTTAGACAGTGCATAATGTTTGTATGATGCTTAGAAGTTTATTTGAAGTCACAAAATAGCTTGGCAAGAGGTTTTGCAAAAATCCCTCTTTGGTGCATTCTTGAAAATTATGTGATTTTTGCCAACTTTGGAAAGCCATAACTTGAGTTACAAAATGAATTAGATCTTGTTCTTGTACTTTTTGAAAAGGTAATGATCCAATCTACAACTTTCATGACCAATAATTTTTCGTTTGAAGCATTTTTGGTTGAGAAAGAGGAGGCTGAAAAACTTTCCCAAAATGGAAAGTTTACATTACAAGTCATTTCCATTTTTGGCAAATTTTGGTTTAGCTCACTTTTCTTCAAATTTGTGAACTTCTAAGCACTTCAATGGTCAAATAAAGAACATATAACTTCAATTTGATGAAAAATCCACTTTGGGTCCATTGATGGGGGCCTCAGATGCCCTGATTTAGCTCTGACTTGCTCAAGAAGTTACCCAGTGATCAGATGACTTCCACAATGAATTTCTTCATCAAACTTGGTATGCATGATCCTTATATCATATTAAGACCAATAGAAACATGAATGACCAAAATAATTGGAGTTATGGCCTCTGAAACCAAAACCCTAATTTTAGGTCATCTGTGCAGTTAAACCCTAGCTCTGCTTCCATGCTTTTTTCAGTTCTTGTGATTTTTGACTTCCTTGATCCTTGGAGGATAAAATATGATGATTGAACATACATGGACCCTCTTGAGATGATTGATGGCCTTTGGAGTGGCTCAGATGAATCCTGGCTTGCTCAGATCACAAACCCTAGATGCAGATGAACTTGAACTAATGCAGTGAAGCAAAAATTCAATATGATGTGGTATGATTGAACTAATGCAAATGAAAATATCACAAGCCATGGTGTGAACTTAGTGAGGGAAAATTTGGGGTGTTTACACCTTCAAACCTAGGGCTATTGTGTGACTTATTTGTGTGTGCCACATGTTTGTGATTGAGCATGACATCATGGCATCATGACATCATAAGCATAGCATTTTCACTAACTATTTCAAGGACCAAAGGATTTATCTTTGTTCTTTGTTGCAGGTCATGGCTTCTGTTCGTAGGAATACAATCCGGATCAACTTTGTAGGGATACCTTCTAAGCTTAAGGAATTGGCCTCTCAAGTTTCTGAATACTCCCAATTCATCAAGAAGCATGGTCACCTACTGGATCTAGTAACTTCAGGGTTCAATGAAGACATGATGAGTGTCCTATTTCAGTTCTTTGATCCTAAACATTATTGTTTCACATTCCCCGACTATCAACTAGTTCCTACAATGGAGGAGTTCTCCAAACTACTGGGTATACCTATCCTTGATCAGAGACCCTTCACAAGCTTAGAGAAGGAGCCTAAACCTAAAGTCATAGCTGCAGCCCTACATTTGAAGAAATCAGTCATTGTCCTAAAAACGAGAAGCGGAGTTAAGGGTATTCTTGCTAAGGTATTGATGGAGAAAGCTCGAGTGTTCTTGAAGGCTATGAATTATGAGGCTTTTGAGGAGATCCTAGCCCTATTGATCTATGGCTTAGTGTTGTTCCCTAATCCAGACCAGTTCATAGACGTACACGCCATCAACATATTTCTGACTCGCAATCCAGTGCCTACATTACTTGGAGATATCTTACACTTTCTTCACACTCGTACTATGAAGACAAGAGGAACTCTGATGTGTTGCATACCTTTATTGGCTAGGTGGTTTATTTCTCACATTTCTCGATCAGTGATGAAGAATGAACAAGGGTTAAGGTGGTCTAAGAGGATTATGTCACTTTCTCATTCAGATATTCATTGGTGTTCTCAATCTATGGAGAATGTTACTATCATTGATCGTTGTGGGGAATTCCCTAATGTGCCACTCCTTGGCATAAGAGGGGCATTACCTACAACTCTTCTTTAGCTCTACGTCAGTTTGGTTATGCTCGGAGTAATGGTCATCATGACATACTTATTCAGGGTATTGTGTTCGACTACAACAACGATCTTCAGGGTTATCGTCAAAGGTTTATACGAGCTTGGAACAAGGTGAATAGGATTGATAGCAAGACTTTGGAGCCAAAGTATTCTATTCCTATGGAGCCTTATCTCAGATGGGTGCGATCTCGTGCTCAGACTCTTATGATGCCATATCCTGTTGTTCTACCAATCACTAGGGAGCCTGTTGCTGAAGGAGATATTCCTTATACCATCCTTCATCCAGACATGCCCGCTGATTTGGAAGAGTTGCAGAAGTCCTGGATTCAGTTGCGGGAGCAAAGGGATACTTTTGAGACCCATTTCAGAGCTATTCAAGAAAGAATTCTGGAGATGACAAGGCAACTTCACAAGGAGCGGAACCTCAACCCAAAGAGGAAGCGTCCATAGGAGACTTAAAACCCCATATATTTATTTTTGTACATTATTGTTATTTCCTTTCATTGTAAGCCCAAGGGGCAAATTTATATTAAACACTTACTAATAAAATTTTGTTTTTGTTTTCTTTAAACAAATTTGAATCTTGTGGTCCTTGAAAACATTGCATAAACATATACATACCATATCATTACATCACAGGTTTCTTATAAACAAGTATCTTATCTTCTCGCTGTTTATTTCGGCAGAAATGGCTCTCGAACAAACTGTCAAAGATCTCCAGATTTAGAATACCCAATTTCAAGAGATGATTCTGAATTTGTCCAGGGGACAAGATGAGTTGAAGGCACTTCTAACCAAGAAAAAGAAGAAGACTGGAAAATCAGCTGGTTTCATCAACCTGGGTAGAAGATTCAGAGCCCCAATCAAGACAGATGTTGAGGTGGAAAATCCTGGAGATAAAAGTTCTACATAAGAGGAAGGGAGTCAACATGGTACTACTGTGAATTCTGATTCTGAGGAAAATTATTACCATGATCCTTCCACTGAAGAGAAGTATAGGATACTGGAGAATCAGATGAATGCTATAGAACTACAGAAGACTTCTGGGTTTGATTTTGATGATTTGAGCTTGATTTCTGGAGTCTCCATCCCTATTGGTTTCAAGGTTCCTACTTTTGTGGTGTATGATGGTGTGTCGTGCCCAAAATTGCATTTGAGGTCTTATGTCAGGAGAATTCAACCACATACTCCTGATAGGATGTTATGGATGCATTTATTTCAAGAGAGTTTGTCTGGATCCCAATTAGAATGGTATTATCAACTGGAGAGTACCAACATTCGTAACTGGAATAATATTGCTGAGGCTTTTTATAAGCAATACCAATACAATTCTGATTTAGCACCAACTCACATGCAGCTCCAGAGTATGTCCATGGGTACTAAAGAAAGTCTCAAGGAGTATGCTCAGAAGTGGAGAGATTTGGCAAGTAGAGTTCAACCCCCTTTGACTGACAGGGAATTGGTTGATATGTTTATGAGTACGTTGATTGGTCCTTTTTATAGTCATCTCATTGGAAGCTCATCCTCTGGTTTCACTGAGCTGATAATGACTGGAGAACATGTGGAGAGTGGGATACAAAGTGGAAAGATTCAAATGGCTGCTTCTTCAAGTACCACCAAGAAGCCTTCTAATGGGAAGAAGGAATCCAATGTTGTGTATGGCCAACATGGTCGTAATAATCGTAACCAATCTGTGGGAGCTGTTTTGATTTCTAATCCTACACCTCCACCACAAGAGAAGCAGCAGAGCAGCCAGCCCAAGCCTAGGAGGCAATTTACCAAGATCAATATGTCGTTGGCTTAGGCTTTGCAACATATGTTGAAAGAAGAGTTGATTACTTTGAAGGACCCTCCTCAGAATACCAATACTTCCTCTCCTCGTTACAATCCTAATGCAAGGTGTACATATCATTCTAATAGCCCTGGCCATGATACTAACAGTTGCTGGGCATTGAAGAACAAAATTCAGGATATGATTGAGAATGGAGAAATTGAGTTTGACCCTCCTGAAACTCCTAATGTGATTACTGCTCCTATGCCTAAACACGAGAAGATTGTTAATGTTGTTGATGAGGTTTCTTATGTTCGTACTATGGCTGAAATAACTACTCCTCTATCTATTGTCAAGAAGAAACTTATGCAAGCCGGTTTATTTCCGGGTTGCAATGAAGTTTGTTTTTACTGTGTTTACAAACCTGACAGTTGTTGGAAGCTAAGGTCAGGTATTCAACGCCTAATAGACAACTATACTATATTATTTGAGAGGACCCCTTCTATAGAGAGTCTGTGTGGAGGTTTGGCTCGAGTCTTAAAAATTGAAGATGTGGCTATGGTTGATAAGATTCCTGTGAATATTACTTCCAAAGGTCCAGTGAGGATCACTTCTAAGGGTCCTGTGAAGATTACTGCTGATCCAAAGGTGGCTCCAATGATTATTACCACTCTTGGTCCTATCCCATATACTTCTGATAAGCCTATACCCTGGAATTATGGTTCTGATGTTTATATCCATGGTGTCAAGCAAGCGCCTTTAACTGATACACCTGGTACTGATGTTAATCTCGATGTGGGTAATATTGCTGGGTCCAGTAAGGTTACCAGGAGTGGAAGAATTTTCTCTCAAGAAGACACCTCAAAGATTGCTTCTACTCCAGCTCATATCTCTAACTCTGGGCCAAGTACTGAGGCTCGGGGCAAAGGACCAATGATTGAACATGTTCAAGATGAGGTACCAGTTAGTGAAGATCTCTCTAAGAAGATGGAATAAGTATTGAAGATCATCTGCAAGAGTGATTATGATATTGTTGACCAGTTGGGGCATACTCCCTCCAAAATCTCCATGTTATCTCTGTTATTATGTTTTGAAGCCCATGTCAAGGCTTTAATCAAGTTCTTGAAGACTGTTCATGTACCACATGAAATCTCTGTGGACCAGTTTGAAAATTGTGTTGCTCATCTGACTAGTGATAATGGTTTAAGTTTTTCTGATGTTGATCTGACTCCTGCTAAAAGAAACCATAGTAGAGCTCTGCACATCTCCATTGAGTGTAGGGGCACTACTTTGTCTCATGTGTTGGTGGATAATGGTTCTTCATTGAATGTACTACCCAAGGAGGTTCTGAACAAACTCAACCTGAAGGTTGTAGTGTTAAGACCAAGTAATGTGGTGGTAAGGGCCTTTGATGGTTCAAGAAGAATAGTGCATGGAGAGGTGGATCTTCCAATCAAAGTAGGCTCTCAAGTCTTTGATTCCACTTTCTATGAGATGGATATTCGTCCTGCGTACTCCTATTTGCTTGGGCGCCCCTGGATCCATGGGGCAGGTGCTGTAACTTCCACTTTACATCAGAAATTGAAGTATCTGGTGAAAGGAAAGATTGCCACTGTTTATGGTGAAGAAGAATACATGGTCAGTCATGTGAATACCTTCAAATATGTTGAGATGGGGGGTGAATTTGTTGAGACTCCTTGCCAGATATTTGAAGGGGTTCCTCAAGCCGTTCCTGCTACTGAAGCCATCCCTGTTGTTAAAAGAGTTCTTGTGATTACCAGAGTACCTCCTACAATGGCCTCCCTTAAAGATGTTAAAGTTGTGGTTAAAGAAGGTGGGAGTACTATTTGGGGTCAGCTTCCTGACATTCCTTACAAGTCTGACAAGTTTGGTTTGGGTTTTACTGCAGAATCTCATAAGGTTGTTCATCGTGCAAGTGTTGCTCGTATCACTAATAGAGGAATCATAAAGGACCAAGTCAATGCTATGGGAGATTATGATGAAGATTACAACCTGGATGAGTGGATCTTTCCTACCATTGGTGATGGACTCAACAACTGGAAGGATGAAGACGTTATTCCTATCTCCTTTAGTCAGGAGTAAATGTTATTTCATTTTTCTAAATTTAATTTTTGTAACTTTGAACAATTAAATACTTTTAAGCCTTGTGCCTTGCCCGGGGCACAATGGTGTGCTTGTTAGGGTTGTCATTTCATTTGCATATTTTCATTCAATAAAATCAATGGATGTTTCTCGCTTTCGTAAATATTGCACTCTTTGTCTTTCTTTTACTTTTTCCTTTTATCAAAAAAGCTATGTGTTCTTACACACACTCACGTCACTAAAATGCAGATCTTCATCCACTTTGAATCCTATTGATAACAATTCTGCTATTGCCAATTATGACTTCGAGAACCTGATCTATCAAGCCGAGGATGGAAAGGAGGAAGATTGTGAAGTACCTATAGAGCTTGCTAGATTGCTACAACAAGAAGAGAAAGCTATACAGCCACATGAGGAACCAATGCAAGTTGTGAATCTGGGAACTGAGGAAAACAAGAAAGAGGTCAAGATAGGTGCTGAATTGGAAGATGTTGTTAAGAACAGGTTGATTCAGATGTTACGTGACTATGTAGAAATTTTTGCTTGGTCTTATGAAAATATGTCAGGGCTGGATACAGATATTGTGGTTCACCGTCTACCAGTGAAAGAGGATTGTCGCCCAATAAAACAGAAAGTTCGTCGTATGCGTCCTGAGATGTCAGAAAAGATTAAGGCAAAGGTGATGAAACAATTCAATGCAGGGTTTTTAGCTGTTACTTCTTATCCTCAGTGGGTTGCAAATGTGGTGTCGGTGCCTAAGAAAGATGGTAAAGTACGCATGTGTGTAGATTACAGGGATTTGAACAAAGCCAGCCCCAAAGATGACTTTCCACTTCCACATATTTATGTTCTGGTAGACAACACTGCTCAACATTAGGTATTCTCTTTTATGGATGGTTTCTCTGGGTACAATCAGATTAAGATGGCACCTGAAGATATGGAGAAGACTACATTTGTTACACAATGGGGAACTTTCTGTTATAAGGTGATGCCATTTGGTTTGAAGAATGCTGGGGCAACATATCAACGTGCTATGGTGGCTCTGTTCCATGATATGATTCACCATGAGATAGAGGTATATGTGGATGATATGATAACCAGATGTCAGACTGAAGAAGAACATCTTGATCATCTACACAAGTTGTTTGAGATGTTAAAGAAATACAAGTTGAGATTAAATCTAAACAAATGTACTTTTGGAGTTAGATCTGGTAAACGTTTGGGTTTTATTGTCAGTGGTAAAGGTATTGAAGTTGATCCTGCAAAGGTAAAAGCTATACAAGAGATGCCTGTTCCTCGTACTGAGAAAGAAGTTAGAGGTTTCCTGGGACGACTGAATTACATTGCAAGATTTATTTTCCAGTTGACTGCTACTTGTGAACCAATCTTCAAGTTGTTGAAGAAAGATTAGGTAATGAAATGGAATGATAAATTCCAGGTAGCTTTTGATGAGATCAAGAAGTATCTACAGGAACCTCCTATATTGATGCCACCAGTTGAAGGAAGACCCTTGATTATGTACTTGACAGTATTGGATAACTCAATGGGATGTGTGTTGGGGAAACATGACGAGTCTGTTCGAAAAGAGCAGGCAATATACTACCTTAACAAAAAATTTACCGACTGTGAAACAAGATATTCACTACTCGAGAAAACTTGTTGCGCTTTGGCATGGGCTGCTCGCCGACTAAGACAGTATATATTGAATCATACCACTTTATTGATTTCAAAAATGGATCCAATCAAGTACATATTTGAGAAACCTGCTCTCTCCGGACGAATAGCAAGATGGCAAATGATCTTGACAGAATACGACATACAATATACTACTCAGAAAGAAATCAAAGGAAGTGTAGTAGCTGATCATTTGGCTCATCAAGCAGTGGATGATTATCAGTCTATGAATTTTGAGTTTCCAGATGAGGATATTATGATTGTTACTAAAGAACCTAGAAAATATGAAGGACCTGAACAAGGATCCCGATGGACTATGGTTTTTGATGGAGCTTCTAATGTGCTTGGTAATGGTGTTGGTGCTGTGATTATATCTCCTAAAGGTTGTTATACACTAGTTACTGCAAGGCTTTGTTTTAATTGTACCAATAATATGGCTAAGTATGAAGTGTGCATCATGGGCATCAAAGTTGCCATTGAGATGAAGATCCAGTCTCTGAATGTGTATGGAGATTCAACCTTGGTAGTTAGTCAAGTTAAAGGAGATTGGGACACCAAGCATCCTAATCTCATCCATTACAGAGAGCATGTGTTGTCTTTGATCCCGTACTTTGAAGAGATCACCTTTGGACATATTCCACGAGAAGAGAATCAATTGGCAGATGCATTAGCCACCATGGCATCTATGTTTGAAATCAGTTGGGATGATGAAGCTCCCAGAATTACTATTGATTGATTTGATAAACCTGCATACTGCAATGAGGTTGGTACTGAAAGAGTAGAGGAAAAGCCTTGGTTCTATGAAGTGAAAAGGTATCTTGAAGCTCAAGAGTTCCCTGAAGGGGCATCTTTCAATGATAAGAAGTTTCTGAGGAGATTTTCTGCTAAGTTCTTCCTGAGTAATGGAATTTTGTACAAGCGCAATCATGATTCAACTTTGCTTCACTGTGTGGATAAGAAGGAAGCAATAGAGATTATGGAAGACATGCATGATGGGATCTTTGGTACTCATTCTAGTGGGCATACTATGGCTAAGAAGATCCAGAGAGCAGGTTATTATTGGTCTACTATGGAAGCTGATTGCTATCAACATTCCAAAACTTGTCACAAATTCTAGATTTATGCTGATAAGGTTCATGTGCCTCCAGTTCCGTTGAATGTTATGACTGCTCCATGGCCTTTTTCCATGTGGGACATTGATATGATTGGTGAGATCAAACCTACTGCTTTCAATGGACATCGTTTCATCCTTGATGCCATTGATTACTTCACAAAGTGGGTAGAGGCAGCTTCATTTGCTTCTGTTACCAAAAATGTTGTGGCTCGATTCATCAAGTATAGTCTTATATGTAGGTATGGCATCCCTGAGAGGATTATTACAAATAATGGTACTCATTTGAACAATACTATGATTACTGATCTCTGCACGCAGTTCAAGATTAAGCATCACAATTCTTCTTCATATCGTCCAAAGATGAATGGCGTAGTGGAAGTCGCCAATAAGAATATTAAGAAGATCTTACAAAAGATGACAGTTACATATAAGGATTGGCATGAGATGTTACCATTTTCTCTTCATGGTTATCGTACCACTATACGTACTTCAACAGGGGCAACCCCATTTTCCCATGTCTATGGTATGGAAGCAGTTTTACCCATTGAAGTTCAGATTCCTTCTTTGAGAATTATGAAGGATGCAGGCTTGGATGAATATGAATGGATTCACACTCGACTTGACCAGATAAACTTGATTGATGAGAAAAGACTAGCAGTTGTTTGCCATGGACAAATGTATCAGAAACGTATGATCAAAGCCTTTAACAAAAAAAGTTAGGCAGCAAGTGTATCAGGCTGGTGATTTGGTAATCAAGCGTATCATATTAACATAGGGTGATCCCAGGGGAAAATGGACCCCCACCTATGAAGGGCCATTTGTTGTTAAGAGAGTATTTTCTGGAGGTTCCATGATGCTTACCACTATGGATGGTGAAGATTTCCCGCAGCCTGTGAACGCAGACATAGTTAAAAAATACTACGCATAAAAAGAGACTCGCTAGGTAAACTGGCCTAGGAAAAAAAGGGCATACAGGCGAACCAAAAGGGTTCGGGAAAAAATTAGGGATATGTATAAAACAAATGTACACCCGGCAAGTCGAAAACCTGAAAAGGCGGCTTGGGCAAAAAAGGGTATCTCAGTGGATTAAAAACCTGAAAAGGCAATCCAGGAAAAAGTTAGGGATTAAAGCATATGACTATGTCTCGTTGGATCATCCATGTAACCTCTACTAGTTGTGTTATCTACGTCGAATTCAATAGATACGGATCAATCCAATCGTTTCTTTTCCGATAGCTGAAGATGAGATAATTGAAGATAATGGCAATAGCAAAGTTGAAACTCAATAGGATTATTTACACATATTGTTTTTGTAAATATTTCTTTGACGAATTCCTCTTACTAGGATTTCTGTCTCCGTGTTAAAACTTGCCTGTTTATAGGCCAATTTCTAAATAAATAAAATTCCATTTTTTGTATTCAGCTTTACTTTTCCCTCTTTATTCAGGTTTACTTTTCCCCTTTTACTAAAGCGAAAAACGTCCGTTGATTATGTTTGAATGTATATATGCTTTTGAATATGATTGATGTTTATCAAAAATGCATAAAATACAATAATAGCATTTACTAAGAACGAACAGAGGTAATAATTCAACGAATCTTCGCCGGTTCATCCCCACAGATTAATCTTTACGGATATTCTTACGGAATACTTCAAGTAATATCTTGTACTTCCATCTCTACGAAGTCTCCCAAACAGTTTCATATCCTCCGAAGAATTGATGCTTGACCTAATAAATCTCCCAGATCTATGTCCATCTCTTTTATCCTCAGTCAGGATATTCAGGAACTTAATCCTTCAATAAGAAGTACAACAAACGAAAACGGGAGGTTCTAAGTATGATGTTCTTAAACAAGACAGGAACGAAGTCTTCATACTCCTCAGCAACGAATCGGGATTTATTTTCCCCAGTCAGCAGTTGTTCTACGAAGCTACGCATGCGCTTCAACTACATAATTCATACATACATCGCATCATATCATATCATACGCATTCTCATAAAATATTATCTTGCAGAATGTTATATACATCATGATATTTGCACCGAACTAACCTTGTTTTTCAGGTTAATTCTCCAGCAGACAAACCTCATCAACAACTTAATATCTTGGGCCATTGTTTATCTTCCCGAGTACCTTATTATGACCTTGGGTCGTCGTTTATCTACCCAAAGGTTATCTCATTATCTTGGGACGTCGTTTATCTTCCCGAATGCTATCTTGGGACGTTGTTTATCTTCTCAAAAGCCATATTGATACCTTGGGTCGTCGTTTATCTACCCATAGGTTATCTCATCATCTTGGGACATCGTTTATCTTCCCAAAGACTATCTTGGGACATTGTTTATCTTCTCAAAAGCCATATTGATACCTTGAGCCGTCGTTTATCTACCCATAGGTTATCTCATCATCTTGGGATGTTGTTTATCTTCCCGAAGGCTATCTTGGGACGTCATTTATCTTCTCAAAAGCCATATCATTACAACAAGACAGGAATGAAGTCTTCATACTCCTCAGCAACGAATCAGGATTTATTTTCCCCAGTCAGCAGTTATTCTACGAAGCTACTCATGCGCTTCAACTACATAATTCATACATACATCGCATCATATCATATCATACGCATTCTCATAAAATATTATCTTGCAGAATGTTATATACATCATGATATTTGCACCGAACTAACCTTGTTTTTCAGGTTAATTCTCCAGCAGACAAACTTCATCAACAACTTAATATCTTGGGTCGTTCTTTATCTTCCCAAGTACCTTATTATGACCTTGGGCCGTTGTTTATCTACCCAAAGGTTATCTCATTATCTTGGGATGTCGTTTATCTTCCCAAAAGCTACATCCTCTTAACTTGGGTTTTATTTTCCCAAAAGCTATATCTTCGTACTTTGGATTACTTTATCCCCCAGAATCATATTGGACTTCTCTACTCTCCGTGACCACATCAAGTTATACTACTTCATCCTCCAAAAAGTATATCTGAAAAACTTTTTCTCTGAATGGCATCTTTAAGCTCATTCAAGCAATGCAGCCAACCAACAATATCATTCTATGCACCGGCGAGTGCAAATTTTTGGGCTTTTGTGTACAATCAACTTCAACCTTCAAGTTACGAATGGCGTACATGCCAATCTATCTCCTCAAATTTCAGAAAATTAAACAGGGGAAGCTGTTGTACCCCAAAATTTTCCCTCCCACAATTAAGGAAATATTCCCCTAGAGTTATCTCAAGGTTCACAAGGTTCACAAAGTTCACAATTGGTTAGAAAGTTTGAGAGTTATCTCAGACAAAGCATCCTCCTAAGCAATAGATCCACAACTAGGGTTTTGAGTTTATCTGAGCTAAATGGACTTATAAGGCCTCAAGTGAGCTTCATAACATACCACATGTATTCAAGAATCCCCATGTCAAGTTGTAAGGCTTTCCCAATAAGCTTGACCAGTCAGATGATCAGATATGCAAAAATCAGTCAAAGTGGTTAAAATGTCAAACTGAGGTCAACTGTGGTCAAATTAAAGTCAAACTTCAAGATTTTTTGCCAACATCAAGTTTATGAAGTAAAATTCATAATTTGACCAATGGTTGATCATGATTCATCATGGAAGTCTCAGATCATCGAGAATCAAGAAGTTTCTAAAATAGGATTTCATAGTAAAAGTCAAATGAACTTTGACCAGCCATAACTTTCTCATGCTTCATCAAAAAATTTCCATTAAAAGCTAATTTTGAAGGAAATTGAATTCTCTACAACTTTGCGTCTCACAAGCCAAGCCTAAAAATTCTTCATTTGGAAGGTATGAGCTAAAACATTACAGGTCATTTCAAAAGTCAACAAAAAGTCAACTTTTTCAAAAGAGCATAATTTGAAAATGGTAAACGATATGAACATGAGACCGAAAAGGTTTGTTATAGGACTCTTTAAGCTTTCCAAAATGTCCAAGAACACCTTCATAGCCTTAAAATTGAGGGATTTATGCCTTGTCAAAGTTGGGAGATTTTCAAGGGGTTTATGAAGCAAATAAGGTCTTAAATCCAATTTTTTTTCCAAATGGGCCTATACATTTGCAATCCAATCTTCACAATAACATCAAGCACGACCCAATTCCAAATATTTATGATTTTTATAATTTATTTGGATTTTATTCATTAAAATTCAATTTAAATCAAAATAAAATATAAAAATTCTAATATTTGATTTGATTCTTCTTCTAGAAACTCTTAAAGACCATTTAAGATGATTTGATGCTATCCAATTTCATGCACAACTAATTAGGAAGTATATCATTTGAGTTTTGGATAAAATTATGGATGAGATTTCTTCACCATCAAGTAACAACAAAAGCCCAATAATCCATCAGTTTTTTTACCTAAATTGACTCCCCTACATATACACAATTGAACACAAACAAGAGGCACGAAAAATTCAGGCAAGGAGACATTATTCAAGCTTCAAAATTTCATCAAAAAAATCACATTTGGTTTTGACATTTGAGGTCGTTTCAAGCCATTCCAAAGGTTGCATTCAACTCTTTGATGTTCATTGAACATATCTCAAGCATTTTTATCATCCAAAACGTCATACAATCGTCTAACCGAATCATCATTTGTTCTTGAATATACATTTTTTGATTTCATATATATGCTTGTTTTAAATTACATTTGATGATTGTTTGATGTTTGTGATAGTGCAAGGAATGTTTCTGGACCATTAGATTGAAGAATCAAGACCTTATTCATCAAACGACATTGTTAGGGTTCTTGCTCTAAAATTGGGGCTTTGCGAAAAATAAATATAAATGAATTCTAAGCATGTAATGAGTTGGTTTTGTTGTGGGGAGTAAAATGGTGCTCCCAATTTGTTGAATTTTTACAGGTTTGATGATCTTTGTACAAAGCTAGGAAATCCTACGAAACCATGTTCGCAGATAAATTCGTAGGAAAAGGCATAGCTAAATCCGCAGGTAAATTGAAGAAGATGATGAAGACTGGCGCGAATCAAAGAATTCAAAAATTCATTTGTTTTTTTTATTATTTATGTTTCATATGTATTTCATAGCGCGCGTTAGCCTGATGGTTGGAGACATGCTTATGTATTTGCTAGGTCCTGAGTTCGATCCTGGGTGAGATCCTTTTTTTTTTTAATTTTTCCAATCATTTAACAAACTTTCTATATTATCATATTTTGTTGTTATTTTGGCAGACGCGCCCCATGTGGCTTGATGGCAAGAGGATAGGCTTGGTATGCACAAGGTGAATGGATCGAATCCTGGTGCAAGAATTTTTTTTTTAATTCATTTGTTATTTGTGAAACTTAATATTTATTTTATTGAGGCTGGTTAATGGACGTCATGCGCGCCTAGCCCAGTTGGCTGAGGGTTGTTGTTGGAAAGTAGGAAACCTGGGTTCGACCCCAGGCTCCTTCAGGTATGTTTTTTTGCTTCTATTTTCATGTTATTAGTTAATTTCTAATTATTATTATTATAAACTTAGTTAATAGGATTTAATTAATTTAATAAAATCATAATATTTCTAAATAAACCAAATAATTTATTTTCTATGTTTTTTCTAAAATTTAATTAATTCATTAGTTTTTTTTTTAAATCAATTAATTCATAAATATTTATTTTTTTAATTTGTATATAATTTCCATTATTTATGTATTTTGTAAATAAAAACCAAGTTAAAACCTTTTATAGTCTGAATTAAAAAAAATTCTAATTATTTTTGTAATAATAATCTTGTATATAATTAATCCATATTTTCCTTAATAAACTTATTTATCACTTTATTTTTTTCTTAATTAAAATTCTTAACCTAATTTTATTCTAAAAATCCTAAAAATCCTAATTTTGTTAACTAACCCTAATTTCTATAACTTTAGACTTTAACCTAATTTTCTTAACCTAAACTTAACTTTTTTTAAGCTAATTTTAAATTTTAAATCTTAATTTATTTAGTTTCTTTTATTTAAGCTTAATTATTATTTCTATAATTATTCTTATCTTATTATTTATTTTTCATGCCTCATATTATAATTTATTTATTTTTCTCGCTCGATTATTTTGTAACTGCCCAAAGCCTTGTAATAGTTTAGATTTACTTTTCCGTCCTTTTAATTATTATTATTTAAATGTGTGGTTAGTAAATAGGGAGTGATAACCTAATTGTAATAATATGGGCTTAGATAATTAATTAAATAAGATAAATATCTGAAATAAATCATCCACACACGTAAGTCGATTTAAAATCGCCGTCTGCACTTCCTAGGGTATCCCTCTTGGTTGCCTTCTTTAAATGGTTAAGTCCTTCGAATATAGGGGTGTCTTAAGCAAAGTCCCTTCATGTATAAATCATCAAGTCCCTACAGATTTAAAAGATCGAGTCCCTACAAGGTTGCCTACGGAATAATGATCTTGTCCCTTCTAATAAATGATGATAGTCCCTACGAATTGCTAATGACTACCTATTCCTTAATAATAGGGATAGTCTTACCCTTGAAAGAACATATAAGAACATGAATGACTTAATCTAGGGTAGGTACCTCATAGTTACTTGCTCACACCTTTAAAAAAATACTTTTCACACCTCACTATTTTCAAACAAGGCTTTGTATACATCCATACAAGGATCATTACAAAGTACTTAGAAAATTACTAATCACACACTACATTTTTCAAAAACATTTAAGTGAGCCAAGTAACTAAAAGCCCATGGATAACCATGGATATAAAGGGTGCTAACACCTTCCCATTATATAACCTACCCCCCGAACTCAAGTCTTTTCAAAACGGTCTTTCCTGTTCTTGTATATCCCTTCCTTATGGATAAAATAAAAGTCGGTGGCGACTCTTGCTATCCGCAATATTTATAGAAAGTCAGTTCTCCCACCGTGTTACAATGATCAATCCTTTTCTTCATTTATACATGATCTGCACCATTAAGAAAGAAGAAAATAGATAGTGAAAGATTTCTTGGTATGTCTTTCAAACAATATCCCAACTGTCGCCTAGCAAGGATAAGGTTGTAACTAATTACCCCACGTGTACCAAGAATAGGTATGTTGGGAAACTTTTCACAACCGTCAATAACCACTCCCGTATCATAATAGGAACAATACCAAGTCATATCCTTATGAGTAAGAGACATAATTCTTTGAGACCATTTTCGCTTCTCTCTATTTTCCATGAAGACATCAAACTTTGGTAGGTGAAATGTAAACTACCTATATAGAAGAGGCGCACAACACACAATCTCTCAATCACCTTTGGAAGCCCTATGGTGAATAGAATTGTTGCTCCCCTGAAAAGACACTAGGTACCACGATGCAAACGTGAACGGTCGGCGAAAGAGAAAGGGTTGAATTGAACATAATCACCAGCTAGGCATTTTTATCCCGAAGGAAAGGTAATGCTGCATAAACCTGGAAAGAGATGGATAAGACTGTTGCGAACCAGAGAGACTGAGAAAGGGGGTTGGTTACGACCTGGGAAGGTATTAGCACCCAGATCGTTCGTCGTACTCGATGGGATCCACGCTTACAAGATTGTGTTTAAAAGGGGTAGGTGTATATGCTATCTGTGTGCAAAAAGCTAAGGAGAAAATACAGGTGTCGGTGCAAAAGGTGTGAATTGCTCAGGAATTGAGGCTTTAGAAAGAATGCTGAAAGAGGGGGATGACAAAGATACTTTTGTTCGATAACTGTTAAGTTATGACTACGTACCCTCTCGTGTAATGAGGAAGTCAGAACACCGTAGTTCGACTCAAAGAGACTGAAAATGAATTGACTGTGAACTGCTTGCTTATCTATGCTCAAGTGTATGACTCGTCTGACTCGAGTGCTAACTGTCTTGCATTAGACGGAAGAAGCGAGTTCTCGTTTGTGAATGAGTGTGATGAGAAAAGAATCCTGAAGGAGACGATTATTGTTTATTTTTGTGTTTTTCAGTTTTTTTTATTGTTTTTGGTGTTTTGCATAGGATTATGAGCTTAAGCCTAAATCAAGGGTTTGTAAACTCATTATATCCTCCCTGATTAGGGATAATGAGCTTACTTAAGTATGAGATAAGCATCTCAACTTAATTACCATGATGATGTAGGATTAAGATCATTAACCTACTTGTGATTATTTATATGTTTTTGGATTTTTGTTTAGTGTTAAGTAATGAGTTTAATCTCTAATCACAGATTAGTGAACTCATTACACCATCCTAATAGAAGGATAATAGATGAGAACACTTAAGTTGAGGAAGATACCTCAACTTAATCCATGGTTAGGGATTAAATTCATTATATAACAAGCCTTTATTAAAAGGATTTTAATTAAGGGATGAGATTAAGAAGTGGATTTTATGGTTTGTAAGACAACTTGAGGGGGACTTGTCCATTAAACACTAGGGTTAGTCCCTCTTAACCATAAGGAAGAGATAGAACCCTAATGTAAGGCCCAAGTTACAAGATAAAGTCTTAGTGATTATTAATGTGTTTTGATTAAGAGGTGTAAACAAATTAAAGGTTTAACACTAAGGATTAAAGTTATACACTCCATCCTAAGATAAAGATGCGGGCATAACCCTAATTCAAAGTCCTAAAGCTTTAAGAGTTTAGCCTCCAATTATTGAGATGAGAAGGGAGACTCAAGGAGACTAAAAGGTAAAAAGTTAGGGGGGACTATAAATAACCATAAAAGTTATCATGCTTGGATATCCTTTGGTTTGTTAGGCTTAAGAGAAAGGATCTTCAAGAAGGCCACCAAGGAAGAAGCAAATGAAAAGCGAAGGAGAAAGAAGAATAGGTTACTTACTTCCTGAAGAAGATAAGGAACCTAAAAGAAAGAAAGTAAGAAGGAAGGAGCATAAGAGACATAAGTGAAGCAAGTTCACTTCAAATACAAATAAGAATGCATATGAGGAAAAGAGAAAAGGTGGGAGGTGAAGGCAAATCCACCTTCCAGATAACTTACCAAAAGTACCTGAAATGTTAGTATGAATGCGTAAGGAATGAAATGAAAATAAATAAGACAAATGAAGGTGCAAAGACCAAAGTCAGAAGTGATTATGCAATGCCAATGTGTCATGAGATGATGCAAAATCATACAATATGCATATGAATGATCATATAAAGATGAGATGCAATGGAAGCATGTTTAGAAGCATGAAAACACATGGATGCACATGGAATGTAATGAATGCAAAACATACCAAAATGATGTAACAATGATCAAGCAGTGTTTCAAACATGTCCTAAGATGTCTAATATGACATACAAAATAATGAAATGACATGGCAAGTTCACAAGTTCATGAAATGCAAAGGAGAATGCAAATGAAGATGCAAAATTAGGGTTTTAAGACAACATGAGATGCATATGACCAAAACAGAAGCATTCACCATGATAAAAAATTGAAATTCAGCTCAAACAAACCCTAACCCTATACAAGATCACTTCCTAAAGGAGAAAGTCAGAAGCCAATACTAGTGGAAGTTATGAAATTTCTAAGTTAACTAGGGTTTTTGGGTGCTTCTAAAAGGAAAATGCAAATCAAATTGAAAATGCAAGATAAAAACATGAGATAAATAACCTAGAAACTACATGCAATATGTGAAACAATGCAAGAAGAACCAAGTTCAAACTCATCATGGTTAGGCAGAAATGAATTTTTCAAATTAGGGTTAGAAAATGTGATTTTTAAGAACCCTAATTCAAAGAAAATTGTGAAAATGAGATCAAGCCTAAAAAGAAATTTGTATGGTGAGTTTAAAAATGTTTCTAAATGTTTAAGAATGCTTCATGATTTTTTGGTGATTTTTAGAAACCTAAATGCATTTTTTAATTAATTAAAATCAATTAATTAATTAAATAAAACATTTAAATATTTTAAAAATACTTTTTAATGCAAAAAATAAAATAAAAAATCTTTTTAGGTTAAGAAAAATATTTAAAACAGAAATACAAAGTTTGATATTTTTTGAATGATTTTTGCTATTTTAAATAAAATGAACAAAGAAATGAAAATAAAATGAAATAAAAATGAAAATAATGGAAAGTATGATGATCTGATGGTTAGGATTCAAACCTAGGGGAAAGTTGTTGACTGCGCGCGTAATCCTAAGGCTAAGATTCAATCTGGCTAATTAAACTGATTAATTTAATTAATTAAAATTAGGGTTTAAGTGGATGCATCTTGGCCCTCCAAACACGCGGTAAACACAATCTAATGGCCTACATTCAAACTGGGAAGATTAGCCCTAATCCTAACCCTAAGCACTTTCAGGTGACCGGAGCAAGCTCCGGTCATCTTCTCCGACGAGCTCTTCATGCTATCTCTCTCCCTAGGCTACCCCAAACTCCCAAACTCTCCAGAATCAATCCCCAAACCATTCTAAACAAGAATCAGGCCCCAAACAACATTTATTTTGCATCAAACTCATGAATCGAACAAAAACATTTTCAGATCAAAAAGTTTCAGAACATCAATACATCCTGGTTTCTCAACCATTTTCAAAAATAATCATATCAGCATGATCAGGGAAACACATAGAATCATTTAAGAACTTAAAAGAAAGATTCTGGAAAAATTGTTCTTGATGGTTACCTGAGTTGAAGCTTTCTCAATCTGAACTTTCTGGACCTCTCCTTGATGCTAATCCACCCCAATGAACTCCCTGAAGCTTCTGAAAGGCTTAGAACAAGTTTAAATGGCTTGGTTGTAGTGTTTCAGTTCTGAATATGCAAAAATCGTGTTTGTGTTTGGGCTTGTTTCAGGTCGTGGCAATGGGTGGGAAATGATCCTTAGGTTATGTGGATTGAATGGTGAAAGCAATTTTGAGTTTGAATGGCTGAGGAGTGAGTTTCGAAAGCTTGAAGGTTTTGGGGATTTTTGAGTAATTTGAGTTGTGGGATGATTCAGGCTTGTGTGTTGTATGAAATGAGCTACATAATGTTAGCATAAGAGGTTTTGATTGGTCCAGAGAGTTGTCATGGCTCAGTTTGATTGGTATGGGCCAAGTTGCAAAAATGTCAACATTGTGTACTTGAGGAATGGGCATGGTTCAGAGCTAGCTTTAGGGGTATCTTGGCCTCAGCTTGATTCATGGATGGCCCTAGGATGAAGTTTATGTAGCTGGAACACTTGGATCAAGAGATGTCATGTGTTTTGCAAATTTCCAACTTTGAAGATTTTGTGAAAATGGCTAAATGAAACTTGAAATCCAAGGCACAATTCTGATCAAAGCAAGTCATGTGATGTTTTTATGATGCTTAGAGGTCAATTAGAGGTCATGAAATGGCTTAGAACTTGAATTTGCAAAAATCCCTCTTTAGTGCACACTTGAAAATTATAGGATTTTTGCCAACTTTGAAAGGACATATCTTGAGTTCTAGGATGAATCAAGACACGTTCTTGTACTTTTTGAAAATGGGAAGACATAATCTACAACTTTCATGTCCAAGAATTTTTCATTTGAAGCATTTTTGGTCATGAAAGAATAGGTTGAATATCTTTCCCAAAATGGAAAGTTTCCATTACAAGTCCTTTCCAAAAATAGCAAGTTTGCATTTGGCTCAAAATTCTTCAACTTTGTGAACTTCCAACCACTTCTAAGATCAAATAAAGATCATAGAACCTTAAAATGATGAAGATGACCCTTTGGTACCATTGTTGGGGGCCTCAGATGCCCTGATTTTGACTTTACTTGCTCAAGAAGTTACCCAATGATCAGATGACTTCCACGGTGAATTTCTTCATAAAATTTGGTACACATGATCCTTATAACATATTAAGACCATTAGACACAAGAATGACAAAAAAAATTGGGATTAAGGCCTCTGAAACCAAAACCCTAATTTTAGGTCATCTGTGTAGGAAATCTTCAGTCTGCCTCTATGCCTTTGCCATTCTTTATGATCCCTTGACTTTTATGAACTTTGGGGAGCATATTATGATTATGGAACACACATGGACCCTCTTGGAAAGCTTCAAGACCATTGGGATGGCTCAGATCACTCCTTGGATTGCTCAGATCACAAACCCTATATATAAATGAAATGAACTATGCAGATGAAACAAATATGCTTATGCTAATGCAAAAAAGAAAGATCACAAGCCATAAGATGAGAAAAGGTGAGGGAAAATTTGGGGTGTTTACAAGAATGATACATTTCTCCAAGCAAAGTAGGAATCAGGTTTCTCTTCAAGAAAATCTGAATAGCATGCTCGTCCACAATACCATCTAAGTTGGAAAATAAGACAAACCCATAGATGAGCAAAGCAAGAATATCCTCAAATGCATCCTTATGACCCAATGTAAGAGAAGTAGAAGCTTTCCCCATTAATAAATTAACATTAATACCACTAAATCCCCTTTTGGAAGAAACTTCCCACTAAGATCGGACTCCTTAAGAAAAAGGGTTTTGGCGATGACTTTGGTCGTAAGCTCCTTTTCTAAACCACTGAAAAGAAACTCCTTGTCCAAAATAGGTAAACCTGTCCAATAGGAATACTCATCCAAAGTCGTCACAAGTTGATGATCAGGGAAGGTGAAACAATGGTGCAAAGGATCATAGAACTAAACCGAGGTATTAAGAACTCCTTCCGGTACATCGGTCTTCAGGATGAACAAAATTTTTCCATAATGTTTCCGAAACTCATTAGTATCAACCACTAAAGCTCCAAGCTTTCTCAACTCTACCAAATTATGACTCTTGAAGTTGTACTTCCGAGTATTCCTCTTTTCAACATTCATAGCCATACACATCTGAAATATTGGCAAAAGTACCTATAAGTCCCTTGAAATCTTGAGAACAATGCACATTAATGCATGAGTGCATGTATGAAACAACCACAAACAATATCACACAAAGCACACGGGTCTAGGTCCCGAGTCACAAGTAGAGGTGCTCGGAGTTAGCAACCATCCTTTGGATATTATCGGTATGTTGGACTACTCCCCAACCGATAACTTCCTCAAGAGGACTTCATCTGAGTGTAGTATCGTGTGACAACTACCTCAGGTCTACACCTGGATAGCTTCCGCACTAAATTCCTAAATTGGCTTGGATGGGTTAAGGGTTCTATGGTCCTTAGTATGATTAGCTCTAGGTCGGAAAAGTAATGTCATGGTACGACTACTCATCATGACATTAGTAAACTGAGAAAGCCTAAATGAGTGGATATTATCAAATTGATATCACTTTGGACTACTCCGTCGCGTATCACTTTGAATATAGTCATCCTACTATAAGTTCACTCAGATCATGGTATAGAATCTATCTCACTCATAGAGAATCACCAAAACCGAAATGTAACAAGCAATAACAAACAAATCAAACCAAAGTGTCGCTCCCCGGATTTTCACCTCGGTGCAAACGTGAACCGTCAGCGAAGAGAAGGGTTGAATAGAGTCGCCAGCTAGGAATTTTTGTCCTGAAGGAAAGGTAATGCTGCATAAACCTGGAAAGAGATGGATAAGACGGTTGCGAACCAGAAAAACTGAGAAAGGGGGTTGGTTACGACCTGGGAAGGTATTAACACCCAGATCGTCTATCGTACTCTACGGGATCCACACTTACAAGATTGTGTTTAAAAGGGGTAGGTGTATGTGCTATCTGTGTGCAAAAGCTAGGGAAAGAAAATACATGTGTCAGTGCAAAAGGTGTGAATTGCTCAGGAACTGAGGCTTAGAAAAGAATGCTGAAAGAGGGGGATGACAAAGAGACTTTTGTTCGATAACTGTTAAGTTATGCCTACGTATCCTCTCGTGCAATGAGAAAGTCAGAACACCGTAGTTCGACTCAAAGAGACTGAAAATAAATTGACCGTGAACTATTTGCTTGCCTATGCTCAAGTGTATGACTCGTCTGGCTCGAGTGCTAACTGTCTTGCATTAGACAGAAGAAGCAAGTTCTCGTTTGCGAATGAGTGTGATGAGAAAAGAATCCCGGAGGAGACGATTATTGTTTGTTTTTGTGTTTTAAGTTTTTTATTGTTTTTGGTGTTTTGCATAGGATTATGAGCTTAAGCCTAAATCAAGGGTTGTAAACTCATTATATCCTCCCTGATTAGGGATAATGAACATACTTAAGTGTGAGATAAACATCTTCAACTTAATTACCATGATGATGTAGGATTAAGATCATTAAGCTACTTGTGATTATTTTGATGTTTTTGGTTTTTTTTGTTTAGTGTTAAGTAATGAGTTTAATTTTTAATCACAGTTTAGTGAACTCATTACACCATCCTAATAGAAGGATGATAGATGAAAACACTTAAGCTGAGGAAGATACCTCAACTTAATCCATGGTTAGAGATTAAATTCATTATATAACAAGCCTTTATTAAGTGGATTTTAATTAACAGAGTGAGATTAAGAAGTGGATTTTATCGTTTGTAAGACAACTTGAGGGGGACTTGTCCATTAAACACTAGGGTTAGTCCCTCTTAACCAAAAGGAAGAGATGGAACCCTAATGTAAGGCCCAAGTTACAAGATAAAGTCTTAGTGATTATTAATGTGTTTTGATTAAGAGGTGTAAACAAATTAAAGGTTTAACACTAAGGATTAAATTTATATACTCCATCCTAAGATAAGGATGCATGCATAACCCAAATTCAAAGACCTAAAACTTTAAGTGTTTAGTCTCTGATTGTGAGATGAGAAAAGAGACTCAAGGAGACTCAAAGGTAAAAGGCTAGGGGGGGACTATATACAACCCTAAAAGTGATCATGCTTGGATATCCTATTGGTTATGAGTCTTATGAGAAAATATCTTCAAGAAGGCCACCATGGAAGAAGCAGATGAGAAGAGAAATAGATAAAGCAGAATAAGTTACTTACTTCCTGAAGAAGATAAGTAACTTAGGAGAAATAAAGGAGCAAGAGAGACATAAGTGAAACAAGTTCACTTTAAAGACAAATAAATATGCAAATGAGAGGAAATAAGAGGTGGGAGGTTAAGGCAAATCCACCTCCCAGACAACTTACCAAAGGTTCCTGAAATGTTAGTATGAATGCATAAGACATAAAGCAAAAGGAAATGAGATGAATAAAGATGAAAAGATCAAAACTAGAAGTGATTGTGCAATGAAAATGTGTTATGAGATGATTAAAAATCATACAATATGCATATGAATGATCATACAAGGATGAGATGCAATGGAAGCATGTTTAGAAGCATGAAAACACATGGATGTTCATGGAATGTAATGAATGTAAAACATATCAAATGAATGCAATAATGACCATGAAATGTTTCAAACATGTCCTAATATGTCTAAGATGACATAAAAAATAATGGAATGGCATGACAAGTTCACAAGTTCATGATATGCAAAGAAGAATGCAAATGAAGATGCAAAATTAGGGTTTTAAGGCAACATGAGATGCATATGACCAAAACAGAAGCATACATCATGATAAAAAATTGAAATTGAGCTCAAACAAACCTTAAACAAATACAAGATCACACCCCAAAGGAGAAGGTCAGAAGCCAATCCTAGTGAAAGTTATGAAATTTCTAAGTTAACTATGGTTTTTGGGTGCTTCTAAAGGGAAAATGCAAATCAATTTGAAAATGAAAGATAAAACTATGAGATAAATAACCTAGAAACTATATGCAATATGTGAAACAATTCAAAATGAATCAAGTTCAAACTCATCATGGTTAGGCATAAATGAATTTTTCAAGTTAGGGCTAAAAAATGTGAAATTTAAGAACCCTAATTCAAAGAAAATTGTGAAAATGTGATCAAACCTAAAACTAAATTTGTATGGTGAGTTTGAAAATATTTCTAAATGTTTAAGAATGCTTCATGATTTTTTTGGTGATTTTTAGAAACCTAAATGCATATTTAATTAATTAAAATCAATTAATTAATTAAATAAAACATTTAAATATTTTAAAAATACTTTTTTAATACAAAAATTAAAATAAAAAATGTTTTCAGGTTAACAAAAATGCAAAGTTTGAGATTTTTTTTAATGGTTTTTGCTATTTTAAATAAAATGGACAAAAGAAATGTAATAAAATGAAAATAATGGAAAGTAATCTGATCCAAAGGCTGGGATTCAAACTGGGGAGGGAAGAATTGAGTACGCGCGCAGATGGAGGGATGAGATTCATTCTGGGATTTTAAATTAATTAATCCTAATTAAAACTAATTAATCAAAAATTAGGGCTAATGAGTCAATCTGGGCCACACACGCGCGCGGGTAAAATCAAATCCAAAGGTCCACATTCAAATTGGCATTAATTACACAGATTAGGGCAAATGACTTTCAAGTGACCGGAATAGTGTTCCAGTCATCTTCTCTGGCGAGCTCTCAACCTATCTTCTTCCCTAGGCTACCCCAAACCCTTTAAAGCTCCAGATTCAAACATCTAACAACCCTAAACACGAATCCAGCCCCAAAAACAATTTATCATGCATCAAATCCATGAATCGAACAAAAACATTTTCAAATCAAAAAGTTTCAGAACATCAATACATCCTGGTTTCTCAACCATTTTCAAAACAAATCATATCAGCATGATCAGGGAGACACATAGAATCATATGGGAACTTAAAACAAGAGTTCTGGAAAAAAGTTTGAAGGTGACTACCTGAGATGAAGCTTTCTGACTTTGAGCTTTATGACCCTTCCTTTGATGCAAAACCACTCCAATGGTCCCCCTTGAGCTTCTGAAAGGCTTGAAACAAGTTTGTATGGCTTGGTTTGTGTGTTTCAGTTCTGATAACTCAGAAATCATGTTCTTGTTTTGTGAGGTTTCAGGCCATGGCAAGGGGTGGGAAATGATCCTTATGATGTGTGGAGATGATTGGTGGTGAAAGTTTTGAGTTTGAGTGGCTGAGGAGTGAGTTTCGAAGGAATGAAGATTTTGGGGATTTTTGTGAAACTGAGCTTAGGGAATGATTCAGGCTTGTGTGTGTTATGAAATGAGTTGCATAATGTTAGTATAGGCCAATGGGAGTGATCAGAAAGTGGGTGGTGGCATAGTGTGATTGGTATGGGCCAAGTTGCAAAAATGTCAATGGATGTGTACTTGAGGTATGGCACAAGTCAGAGTTGTTTCAAGGGGTGTCTTGGCCTCAACTGAGTTTGTGGATGGCCCTTGGATTGAATCTGTGCAGCTGGATCACTTGGATGAAGAGATACCATAGGTTTTGCAAATTTCCCTCTTTGGAATTTCTTGAAGTGCAAGGCATAGAAACTTGTGATTTTTTGTACAATCTTGATCAAAATGTGTTGCATTATGTTGGTATGATGTTTAGAAGTTGATTAGAGGTCATGAAATGGCTTGGCAAGTGAATTTGCAAAATTCCCTCTTTGATGCACACTTGAAAATTATAGGATTTTTGCCAACTTTGAAAGGCCATATCTTGAGTTCTAGGATGAATCAAAACATGTTCTTGTACTTTTTGAAAATGGGAAGACATAATCTACAACTTTTATGCCCAAGGATTTTTCATTTGAAGCATTTTTGGTCATGAAAGAATAGGTTGAATATCTTTCCCAAAATGGAAAGTTTCCATTACAAGTCCTTTCCAAAAATAGCAAGTTTGCATTTGGCTCAAAATTCTTCAAATTTATGAACTTATAACCACTTCAATGATAAAATAAAGAGCATAGAGACTCAAAATGATGATGATGACCCTTTGGTACCCTTGATGGAGGCCTCAGATGCCCTGATTTTGACTTTACTTGCTCAAGAAGTTACCCAATGATCAGATGACTTCCACAGTGCATTTCTTCATCAAATTTGGTACACATGATTATTATAACATATTGAGAGCATTAGAAACAAGAATGACCAAAAAATTTGGGATTTAGGCCTCTGAAATCAAAACCCTAATTTTGGGTCATATGTGTAGGAAATCTTCAGTCTGCCTCTATGCCTTTGCCATGCTTTGTGATCCCTTGACTTTTATGAAATTTGGGGAGCATATTATGATCATAAAACACACATGGACCCTCTTGGAAAGCTTCAAGACCAATGGGATGGCTCAGATCACTTCTTGGATTAACCAGATCACAAACCCTAGATGCAGATGAAATGAACTATGCAATGGGATATGATATGCTTATGTTAATACAAAAATGAAAGATCACAAGCCATGGTGTGAGAAAGAAGTGAAGGCAAATTTGGGGTGTTTACACAAAGTAGTCAATAAATCAAAGTAAGTCAAATCCACTTAGAGACTAATCCCCAATAAAGTCTCCACTTTTCTGTAGCGGTAAAATCATGAGTGTAAGTTATTAGTTAGCTTAACTCAAAGTAAACAGAGTTGCCACCGCGCTTTTATTTTATTCCAAGTGGAAAAGGAAAAAAGAGCGAATAAATCCTAATGAATCTAAAAGCAAAAAGCTAAAGAAACAAGTAGAGAAACGGGTAAGGGGGTAGGTTACAAAATGTGAAGATTTTACTACCCAAAATGTTTGTGGTACTCCATGGGAGCCCTTTGAAAAATTTATTGCTTTTGGTTTGAAAATGTTTGTAAAAGAGAGTGGAGGGATGAAAAAAGAATTAATTTTTAATGTTTTTGTGTTTGGAGAGGTTTACCACCTCATGGCTACGTACCTATAATGTGCAATGCGAGATCAAAACCTAGTAATTCATGGTACAAATACTGAAAAGGGTTGGTTTTGATTGATTTTATTAAGTGAGGAGAATTTGTCATTTTCAAGTGGATAGCCTAACAAATATACCTTAAGAATGAAGGCATGGACTCATACATCATTATAGGGAGGGCGCCAACTCGGATAAAATCGACGAGTATACCACTAAACCCCCACGAATGATAAGAGACTCAATTAGATCAAACTACAACCATGGAGATTGAGAGACTTGCACCCGAATAGAGATGAATGACTCATAGTCTACACTTGTAAAGAAAACAAACAAAGGTGCACATGGGTACAAAAAAACTTGAATGAGGTTGGTTCTTTTTATTTTTGAATTAAAGTCAAGATGATTAAGTTCATTGATTTTTTTAAAAGAAAAAAAGTAGTAAAATCCACTTGACAAAAGTCAAAGTTTTATTTATGAAAGAGGTGATGGTTTTGAAAACAAGAATCCTTTGAAAAAGAAAGAAGTTTTGAAAATTGAAGAAGGGGGAGAGATGAAGAGGCTAACCTAGTAGACAAAATAAAAGTTATGGAAAAGAATGATCTAACCAAAATGAAGCCACTTCAAAGCATTAATAAGAATTCCATCCTTAAGCATGCTAAAAGCCAATTCCAAATAAAGGAAAGTCTTCAACAATTAACACTTCATGCAAAGATATAAGAGGTCCTAATTCTAAGTCCAAAAGTTTCATCAATACTTCAAAGTTGTCCATAGGTAAGTCACTCCAAAAGCATAGGCTAGTAACTAATAGTCCAAGATAGGAAGAATTAAGTTTTTTATGGTTTAATCCTTTATAAATATTTTTGTATCTAAGTGAACAAAAGAAAAATCAACACAACAATATAATAGCAAGAATATAAACATGATAATGGATAATAAAGCATAATAAAAATAAAGGAGATAAAGGAGCAAGAGATTAAAATAAAGAAGATAAAGTGTAAGAGGAAATTAAAATGTTAGTATAGTGATAGTAATAATAATATATACATAATATTGGTATGGTGAACTTAACCATCCACAGCCAAAAGAGAAGTAACTAAGGCACTTAGTACAGAAATCGAAAGGCAACCAGTTCCATTTAGTATCTTACACTATAGTGATTAATCGAGGCGATTAGATTCAAATTCAATGAAGTTTGAAAGAAGATTGGGATACCCAAAGCAACTATGCATCAAACTTCAAAAGTTGTGGATCTTAACGCAAAAAGATTAACCAATTTGGGATTACGCAACCAACACGAGGTCCGGTCCACGAAAGTGCAAGTATCCAATTGGATTTTTATTCCAAAGAAGGGGCACATTTAGGTCTATGTTAAGCAATTACCGAGTAATTTATGGAGTAATTACCCTACAAATGAGGTCGTCCAAAACCAATTAAGGTTAACAATTTTAGTGCTAATATATGCGAGATAAACGATATGTAAATCGCCATCTGAACGCAATGTCACACGAAAATAAAGATGAATACCAAATTGAGTTAAACTTATGGTATTCTTTCATCTTTAAGTTCAATCACTCATTTTGGTGGATTCAGGTATGAAAATATCTCATTAATGCAAAGTACCTAAAGTGAATTAAATAATTCACTTAAAGGTAGATTTGGACTAATGAATATTAACCACTCTAATCTACACCCAAATTACATTTAAATTAAAGAGAAATCAGTCCTCAAAAATGTCTCCCAAGGTAAAAATAAGGAGGAAGAAGAAGAAGCAAAAGGAACCAAAACAAGTCAAAAACAAGCCAAAATAGCTTATGGAGCTGTGTTAATCGGTTAACCAATTCGTTAATCGGTTAACATAGCTAAATTTTCAAATTTTGCGCAAATTAACACTGGTTAACTAGTTAACCATTTTGTACTGAAAATGGTTAACCGATTAACACTGAACCAATAGCAGAAAATTAGCCAAAATTCAGCATGATCCTCTTTTAAAACCACTTCTAAAAACCATATGATCATAAACTGAATTGGCATGAATTTTAAAGTGAAAAAACAAAGAAATCCCTGCAATCAAACAATAATTTATGATCCAAAGGATCAATAACCAAAGGAACCAAAGATCTACATCTTGAATGATGGTGATGGAGATATAACCATGGAAGAAAGTGAATTACCAAGAGTAAACTTCAAATTGATCCAATACCAAGCCTGATCTACTGAATTGGATGAATAAAATGAAAAGGATGAAGGTTTAGCTTAAAGTTAATCAAGAAATCAATGTGAATTCTTGATAACTTTCAAAAGAGGGAAAATGAGCTTTGGTGAATTTTGTGGTTCGGGAAGATAATTGGCAATGGATTTTTTGGCTAGTAAAACCTTGAGTATTGAATGAGAAAATGTATCTATTTAAAGAGTTTAGGTATGGGAATTTGGTGCAATGGAGCTTGCTTTGGAAATTCAAAATTAGGCTTGGAAATTCAAATTTGTAGGGAAATATAAAAGGATGGTGATTAGTAAGGGTTTATGGTGGGAAATGATCAAAGTGATGTAGATAATTAATAGGGAAATGAATCTAGAATATTCCAAATGAGATCAATGGCTAAGATGTGCTGAAATTGAAAAAAATATTCAAATTTTGCATTGGTTAATCGGTTAACACATTGGTTAACCAAGTTAAAAATTTTGAATATTTTTTTTAATTTTGATTGCTTGATTGATCAGATAAATTTGAATTAATTGCGGATCAACTTTGACTTTTATCTGTGAAATTCAATCAGGCTGTGGGACTGTTATTTTTGGCTTTTTGACCTGAAAAATATTAATTAAAAGAAAGCAAAAAATATTTTTTTGGATTTTAATTAATGGTTAGTAAATAAAAACACACAAAAGCAATGGTGATCCCTTGTGAGGCATAAACTTACAACCAAAAAAGAACCGAGAAACCAGTGTGATCTTATTTGTATGCAAGATGCAGATGAAATACGAAGAAATCTTAGGGAAAAAGTTAGGGTGTTACAGGTGGTATCGGTTACGAGCTTGAGTTTTGCATTTCTCTATTATTTCATTTGTTTGTTTTGGATCCCAATCATAATGTAACATTTCTACAAATGTAAGGGATGCATTCTCATCTTAGGTTAATGTAATAATCGTTTATCTCTCTCTTTCTCTCTCTCAATTTTTGTCTTTCACACTCCACATACCAATTATCTCCATGTTATTTACCAATTTTATGGTTCAAAGTTCCAATAGTTAGATGAACAAGCCTTTGATAATTATAAAAGCTGGATAAGACCTATCGCATTCGAAAAGGAATCATAATTCATGAGAAATGAACCATACATATCACTTAAAGATTCATATACATTGGTCAATAAAACATTTCTTAAGCTGGCATTTTTACCTTCATTGAGTAATCTAGCTAAAAGAAAAAGTGATTTACCAATCAAAATGAATTTAGAACAAAAGAAAGAGTGGTGAAACCATAATAACATAAATGTAATATGTTCGATTTTTTTTAAATAACCACTATTTTCAAATAAAATACCAAATACACCACATTTTCAAAATAATTACCAAAATAACCATATTTGGGTTGGAGATAAAGAGAAAGTGTCATTTGAATTGGCGCATGCATGCATTATTACACTTAGGTGCCATTTCAAATGGAATATACATAACCTATGTGTTGTATGGATTGGTGCATGCACTCATATGCATAACTTATGCGCCATTTCATATGGCTACTATTTTATACCATCTGTATGCACCATTTCATATGGCTAATGCTTTATACTAGCTTTCATATAAATACAACACCACCTCATCTTCATTTTTCACACTTTTTCTTATTTAATCCTTCCATTTTTATAATATCCTTCCATTTTTATAATCTTCTTATATTGTTTTCTTCCTAATGTCATCATATATGTGTCCCTATATCCACAAGAGAATGCCAAATTAATTTATTCACAAGTAAAGCCTCTGATGAAGATCTGAATCTGGAATACACTGGCATTCAAACATATTAACAGGAGCCAGATACGTTGGTTAGATGGAAACCTTCTAGAGGGTGAAAAAATTAAAAGAATTGTAAGTCTTAATACAACCTTAACCAAAATGGAGAAGTTTGTTTTTGGGAGAATGTTAAAACTGACAAAGATGTTCACACAGTTATGTTGTTTAGTCGTTGCATTTGTTTGTTTTTATTTAATTATTTAAATTGTTGTTATTTTTAAATTATTGTAACTGAATGTTATAATACTTATGAAATGAAAATTGTTTTTTTTATATAAACAGAAACAATTACATTTAAACTTATGTTGTTTTGCTTGGTCCAACATCGAGATAATTTGTAAGATTGTGTGCGGGCTGACGACATGAACTACACAATCTCAAAATTTTGTTCGCCATATCCATTTCAGTTTGAATACGCATGTTGTTAGGGAGGCCCTTTATCTTTCTTCGCATTATATCATTGTTGCTGGTTTAGATGTTTGGTGGTTGGGTGTACATGGCATGTTGATGCTGTGAGAGTTGAGTTTTTGATGATCCTGCATTGGATTGGTGATTATACAAGTGTGATTTGGATCCATAGACCCTATCTTCCAATGATCACTCCTCTTCCGGTAAGGTTTTGTCAATTTAAACGGGCGGACCTCATTAGACAGTAGATCTTATACATAGTCACATATGTTCAAACTTATATGAATTGGTTTAGGTCAGTTACAACGCAATAATTTGTGTTTGAGCCGACATATTTAACTGACTTGCGCCAATGAGCTTCGTCGTCATATGCCTAACAATAAACACCTGCCCAACAACCAACCTCACACCATTACCAAACCCAATAATAATGTTTGCCCACTAAATCCCAACTACCAACCTCACAACATCAACATGTCATGTACACCCAACCACCAAATATCTAAACCCGCAACCCATTCATGCCACACACCCAAACATAACAACATGATCCAAACTCATACTTCCAACAACCACACACTACCACCACATTTGTCTATAGCCGTGATAACTTATTCGAATCCACCTCAGCCCACCATAGTCCCCCACCAATGAACATTCTAACATTTCACCACTAAACTAAACCTTAACTTTTTGTCAAGTGGCTTATACTTCTTCTTTTCTTTTTATAAATTCCAATGATCTTAATCAGTTTTTCTTCAATTAAAAAAAAATCATTCAAGTGGTTTTGTGCCTTTGTGCACTTCTCTTTTTTCTTCACTTAATAAAATCAATCAAAACCAACTATTTTTTACTATTTGTACCGTGAACTATGGGGTTTTGTTCTTACATTGCACTTTGTGGGTACGTGGGCATGAGATGAAAGTCTTGTCAAACATAAAAAAATTAAAAAATAATTCTTTTCTCACCCCCTCTCTCTCATTTAACAAACTATTTTCAAACCAAAAGCAATAAATTTTTCAAAGGGCTCCCATGGAGTACCACAAATATTTTGGGTGCTTAAAACCTTCTCAATTTGTAACAACCCCCTTACCCTTTCTCTGCTTGTTTCTTTAGCTTTTTTGCATTAGATTCATTTTAGGATTTATTCGCTCTCTTTTCCTTTTCCTTTTGAAATAAAATAAAAGCGTGGTGGCGACTCTGTTTACCTTGAGTTAAGTTAATTGATAGCCTATACTCATGATTTTACCGCTACAGAAAAGTGGAGACACTGCTGGGGAGTAATCTCTTAGTGGGTTCGTCCTACTTTGATTTATTTATTGCTTTGGTTTGACATGTTTGTTATTGCTTGTTCTGTTTTGGTTTGGTGATCATTTGTGAGTGAGATAGATCTTGTACCCGGATCTAAGTGAACTTATGGTAGGATGGTGATATATTCGAGGAGATATGTGTGAAGTAGTCATATGCAATGTCAATCCGAGAATCATCACTCAGTTAGGCTCCTTCAGATTACTGATTCCATGTCGGGCAATTGTATCATGGCATTACTTTTCTGATCTGAGCTTATCATACTGAGGATCGTAGAACCCTTAACCCATCTAGGCCATTTTAGGAACATAGTGCAGAAGTTATCCATGTGTAAACCTAAAGTGATTGACACGTGATACTACACTCAAATGAGGTCCTCTTAAGGAAATTATAAGTTGGGGAGTAATCTAATGTACCGATGATATCTGAAGGATAGCTGCTAACTCTGGGAACATCTGTTAGAACCATCTGGTTTTCTGTAGGTACAATGAAGACAAACCTTAGTACATACCTTTGTGGTTTGGTTCTTATCCCTTGACTCCATGCTCATGATCTGAACCTTTGAACTTGTGTGCTTTGTGTGATCTTGTTTGTGGTTGTTGCATCCATGCATTCATCATAAACATCACCGCAACCATTTTTCAAGGAAAACAATTCAAATTATTGCAAATATGGACAAAACAAATATTCTCTTTTTTCGTCAATATTTTTTTGATGACCATGTTCTCAATGTTTCCCATGTTTGCAATAATCAAGTTGTTTCCCTAAAAATGGAAGTGAACATTGCATGTCATTGCATTCTTGCATATACCTGCATCCATTTGAGTTGTATGGAACTCATCCCAGTTGTTTCCTTCTTCAGTTGTATGTCATCCGTCAAGTTGTTTCCTCAACACAAATACGGAACTAGAGATGTTGTCAGATTGAGAATGGAAAACTAAGAGCAACATAACATGGAAGTCATAACAATAGACTGTGATTTATGAAGTCTCAACTGTTGTTGTTGACCCTCCTTTGATTCAGCAACCAGCTTTTACTTGGCCATAATTTGGGTTACCTCTGTATTATATGCCAATCTCTGTAACTACTCCAATGGTTGCTCCATTTGTTTTGCCATCCTTTTCAGCTATGGCATTTGTCGAACCTTAACATGTTGTGCATACTACTGCTCAAGCTACTTATAAGAACTATCCTTTCTTGTACCATGTTGTTGGTCCATAAGTTAAAATTCAAGGTGAACCTGGATACATGGATGAATTTAGAGAACAATGTTTGACCCTTGATAAGAGGGTGAGGGGTTTAGAAGGTAAAGATGTCTTTGGTGCTGCTGGAATAAACATGTGTTTGGTTTCTGAGATGGTTATGTCTGATAAGTTCAAAATTCCTGAGTTTGAGAAATATTAGGGGCATACTTGTCCTAAAATCCATCTACTGATGTATTGTCGCAAAATGGTTGCACATGCCAAGAACGACAAACTTCTTATTCATTATTTCCAAGACAGTTTGAGTGGTGATTCTATGAAATGCTACATGGGACTTGAGAAGAACCATATCCAGATCTGGAAGGATTTATATGATGCTTTTGTAAAGCAGTATAAGTATAATTTAGACATGGCACCTGACCTCCGTTAACTTTAAAACATGTCTCAAAAATAAAAAGAATCATTCAAAGAGTATGCTCAGCGCTGGAGAGAGCTAACTACTCAAGTGGGGCCACCTTTGGCTGAAAAGGAATTAACTAGTTTGTTCATGGACACTCTTCAATCATTCTTTTATGAGAAGACGATAGGACATGTATATCTGGTTTTGCTGACCTAGTCACTGTTGGAGAAAGACTAGAGGAAGGTATCAAGAAAGGCAAGATTACCAATGTTGAAGCTTCTAATGATGCAAGAAAGTCTCGTGGGAACTTCCAAAAGAAAAAAAAAGATGGTGATGCTTATGTTGTTTCGAATGAAAGTAAACCTTATCACAAGAAACAAAAATATGTTCAACCATATGTAACTGCAGTTTCTCCTATTGTTAAGGCTCAACCAACTCAAACTCAAGCTCCTCATCCTGCTGTTGACAGAGTCAGTACCATAATAGGGGAAACTTTGATCCTATCCCGATGACCTACACTGAGTTGTACCCTTATTTTATTCAAAATGTTTGGATTACTACTAGGTATGCGCCTCCTGTTCCAGATCCTCTTCCAGCCAACTACAGGGCAGATATCCACTATGAGTTTCATTAAGGTGGAACTGGCCATGACTTGGAACACTACTTTGCACTGAAGGCTAGAGTGCAAGAGCTTATCAGAAACAATATAATTTCCTTTAAGGATACAAGTCCTAATGTTGTCCCAAATCCTCTGCTGAATCATGAGAAGTGAATCTTTAGAAGACTTCAGCAGTTAGATAATCTTCAAGGCCAAAATTTCAGACAGGAAAACTCATCCTTGTAGTTGATTGATCACTAGGCCATTGTTTCTTTCTATTTTCAATTTTCTTCAATTATATTGACTTGTTTGCTTTTAAACATTGTTTGTACTTTCATGTTGATTTGAATGAAATGAGCATTTCAATGTTTTGATTCAGTTTCATTCACTATTTGCATCTTTATGCTTTATGCTTTCTATTTCTTATTCATTTTTCTTTATCAAGCTTTTGTTTATACAATGATTTGAGGGAGGATGATGAAAATTAAATATTCATAATTTATGTTGGTATGTTTTCGACCGAAACTTGGATGATGATGTACAAGCATTGTTTCAACTCCCAAACACTGGAGGAATAAGGAAGTTGATCCCTTGTTAACCCTTTTGAGCCTTGAAGTTTAGAGTTTCTTTCTATACGGAAAAAAACCACAATCTTAACCTGGGGATGGGTAGTTCTCAGTTAATTTGAATGTGCATTCAAATACAAGAGAAACATTCAAGACACCTTGCATTAAAGGTTGCAATCTCAAGTTTTCCTTCGCACACATCAAAGAAGTGTCAAAGATGTTTTTCAATTCAAAAGCCAATGATGATTCATCATAATCATTAAGCTAGGAAGTCATTATCTTTCAAAAAAATGATATTGAGAAATGATTAAAAAAATAACAAAGCTCGCTATGTCAAAGCCTATGAAGGAGACTTAGGCAAAAACTAGGGCATCTCGCTGAATGTAAGTTCAAATGACGCAGTTCAAGAAAAAGTTAGGGATAATAAAAAGACATTAATATAGACGTCACCAAAATCCTCAACAAAGACAAGATGAGTTGACCAAAGTCCTCACGAGAAATAACAGAAGGGAGAAGTGACTAATATCTCAAAAATCCTTTGGATTATGAACCATCTTCATCCATGCAAATCCGAATCTCTTGGAACTTGAATGAATAGGTTGAATTAATCGAATGAAGGACTGAAGATCATCAAGAAGAATGGGTTGGGTACAAATAAACTTTGAGCCAATATCCTTTGTTTCATAAACCGTGAACTAGACCATGTTACAAGCTATAAAAGACCTAATTGAATCCAGGTTTCTTTTGAGAGCATACTACAACAAGGTTGCGTAAACTAACTCCCATTCCCGTTTCCAATCATTTGTTTCCTACTTTTGCTTTATCTTTCATTTTTGTCTCAACCGCCGTGTTTTGACAAGTTTTTTTTATTTACTTTACATCAATAATTTTATTCCAAAAATGGTTTTTGATTTCAAAATTTTGCATGAACTTTGCATTAAAATTACCATGTTTATATAAACATTTTTTATTTGCAAACAAAACTTCCTCATCTAAGGAATTTTCAAACAGTTGAGAAATTTGGTCAGTGATCCTATCAGAGGCAAGTCACTTCCGGATCCCATGGTTCAAGTTTTGTTGCTCAATGCAAGTTATTCTCAGATTTAGTTAATCAGAAGATTTCTTTCAAGTTTAATACTGGGTTTATTTTCTCAACAGTCATTTCAAGAATTGAAGTTATTTTCCCCAACAGTAGTCAGAACTAAATCAATTATCAGTTTACTTTCATCAATCAATCAAATATGGGGCAACTTTTTTCAAGAATCCTCAAGTAGCTTTTCATGAATTTTATCATCAGCTTGATACATTTTAATGGTGAGACAGAGATATGTTCAAGAGAAGCATCACTAATCCACAAGCAGAATGACAGTATTCTCCGTGTTGAGGAATCAATCTTTCAATCTTTTCCACTCCCCTAAGAGTCTAAACTAGTTGTCAGCATTTTCTTTCTGGGTGTGTTAGTCCCCATTTTTGTATAAGTTTGCATACTTGAGTGTGTTAGTCCTCATTATGCATTTCCAGGGTGTGTTAGTCCCCATTTTCGTATATGTTTGCATACTTGAGTGTGTTAGTCCTTATTATGCATTTTCCTGGGTGTGTTAGTCCCTATTTTCATATACGTTTGCATACTTGAGTGTATTAGTCCTCATTATGCATTTTCCTGGGTGTATTAGTCCCCTTTTCGTATACGTTTGCATATATGAATGTGTTAGTCCTCATTATACATTTTCCTGGGTGTGTTAGTCCCCGTTTTCGTATATGTTTGCATACCTGAGTGTGTTAGTCCTCATTATGCATTTCCAGGGTGTGTTAGTCCCCATATTCATATACGTTTGCATACTTGAGTGTGTTAGTCCTCATTATGCATTTTACTAGGTGTGTTAGTCCTCATTTTCGTATATGTTTGCATACTTGAGTGTATTAGTCCTCATTATGCATTTTCCTGGGTGTGTTAGTCCCTATTTTCGTATACGTTTGCATATATGAGTTTTTTAGTCCTCATATGCATTTTTCGAGGTCTTGTTGTTTTCAACATCTTACCTTGAGATCAAAGTTCAACTTACTTGGCACTTACCTTTGTGTCTATTTGATGTTTGTCCAGATATACCTTGTTCTGATGTTTCTCCAGAACCTTTTCTTCACCTCCCTTATGTTTTTTCTCAGATATTACACCTTTTATCCAATTTCCATTCTCGGATGTCCATAGTGAAGTCATCATTGTTTCTGATGTACTTTCTGGGACTCTTATCACTTCATTCAATTCTATTCTTGGATTTTGTGATCACCTTTTATCTGATTGCCATTCTCGGATATCCATGGTAAAGTCATTAATGTCATTCTTGGATGCTTCTGATGTACTTTTCATGACTTCTCACTTCATTCATTGACATTCTTGGATGTTGTGATTCTTATTGTCTAATGTCATTCTTTGACATCTTTGCCTCAATTGATCCATGTTATGGTCTCTAACATGTGGTGTGTTGCTTTTCCATCAGAGTTTTATTCTCCTTATCCCTAGCATTTATTATGTTTTCTGTGTCGTTTTGTTTCCCACGGATTTTTATGCTTTCATATCATTTCATAACATTTTATATCATTTCATTCCATTTTATGGCCTCTTAGGGCAAAAAATTGGGTTTTCTAATATTTAAGTCTCTTCCATCTTGTCAAAACAAAGATGTCAATCTTCATATCTCTGGATCGAAGAAACTTAAACAGGGGCATCTTTCATACCCTAATTTTTGCCCCTAAGTTTTTCCATATTTTCATTTGCATCATTGCATACAAACAAGATCACGCATTGGTTCGTCTATCCTTTTGGTCGCATGTTTATACCTCATAGGGGATCACCATTGCTTTTATATGTTTATGTTTACTAACCTTTAATTAAAATCCAAAAATATTTTGTTTTCTTTCATTGACATTTTCATGGGAAGAACAAGTCAAAAATACCAAAAATAGCAGTTCCTCAGCTCAAACAATTTCATCTGAACAAAGTTGAAGTTGATCCGCAAAGAATTCAAATTTATTTGATCAAGGATTTCCCAAGTTAATTGATTTATTCAAGGAATTTCAAGGTTCATGTGTTTATTTCCATGCCTTCTTCGACACGCAAAAGAATCGAGCCAAAACAATAACCATGTGATCAAAGGAACAAAATATTCAAATTTTGAGTTGGTTAACCGGTTAACCAATGTGCTAACCGATTAACCAGGGTGAAATTTGAATGAATTTTTCAAATTCAGCACATGCTAGTCCTTGATCTCATTTGGAATATTCTAGATCCACTTCACTTTTATTCCTCTACATCACTTTGATCATTTCTCACCATATACCTTCACTAATCACCAATCTTTTATGAATTTCCTTCCAAATTTGATTTCCAAGCCTAATTTTGATTTTCCAAAGCAAGTTTCATTCCACCAAATTTTCATACCAAAACTCTTTAAATAGATGCCTCTTTTCATTCATTTATGAAGTTTTTGATAGCCAAAAAATCTCTTGCAAAATATATCCCTAACTACCAAAACTCACCATAAGCTCAATTTATTATTTTGAAAGTTATCAAGAATTTGCATTGAATTCTTGATTAACTTTGAGCTAAACCTCCATCTTTTTTATTTTTCCTCATGATTTTTTGTAGATCAAGCTTGCTTGTGGAGTAATTTGAAGTTTGTTCTTGGTAATTCATCTTCTTCCACTGTTACATCTTCATCACCATCATTCAAGATGTAGATCTTTGGTGCTCGTGGTTGTTGATCCTTTAGATCATAAATTATTGTTTGATTGAAGGGATTCCATTGTTTTTTCACTTTAAAATTCGTGCCAATTTAGTTCATGATCATAAGGTGTTTGAAAATTGTTTTAAAAGAGGATCATGTTGAATTTTGGCCTTTTTTCTACTTCTGGTTCAGTGTTAACTGATTAAACAATTGCAGTACAAAATGGTTAACCGGCTAACCAATGTAAAAAGGGCGCAGAATTTGAAAATTCAACGTGTTAATCGGTTAACCAAATGGTTAACCGATTAACATTGTTCTAGTGGCATTTTTTCACTTGTTTTTTTTACTTGTTTTTGGTTCCTTTTGCTTATTCTTCTCCTTTCTTTGTATTTTTACTTTGGGAGACATTTTTGGGACTAATTTCTCTTTAATCTCAATGGACTTTGGGTGTAGATTAGAGGAGTTAATGTTCAATAGTTCAAATCGATCTATAAGTGAATTATTTAATTCACTTTAGGTGCTTTGAATTAGTGATACATTTTCATACCTTGAATCCACCAAAATGAGTTATTGAACTTAAAGATGAAAGAATACCATAAGTGTAACTCAATTTGGTATTCATCTTTATTTTTGTGCGGCATTGTGTTCGAATGGTGATTTACATATCTTTAATCTCGCATGTATTAGCACTAACATAGTTAACCTTAATTAGTTTTGTCTGGCCTCATTTGTAGGGTAATTACTCCATAAATTACTCGACGATTGCTTAACATAGACCTAAATGTGTCCCTACTTCGAAATAAAAATCCAATTGAATACTTGCACTTTCGTGGATCGAACCTCGTGTTGGTCGCGTCATCCCAATGTTGGTTAATCATTTTCATTAGATCCACGACTTTTGAAGCTTGATGCATAGTTGCTTTGGGTATCCCAATCTTCTTTCAAGTCTTCATCGAATTTGGTTCTAATTGCATCGGTTAATCACTATAGTGTAAGATACTAAGCGGAATCGGTTGCCTTTTCGATTGTTGGCATTAAATGCCTTGTTACTCTTTTGGTTAAGGATGATTAAGTTCATCATACCACTATTATGTATATATTATATATTATTATTATTATTACTACTTTATTACTATTTTAATTTCCTTTTCGCACCTTATGCTCTTTAATTTCCTTCTTGCTCCCTTATCTCCTTTATTTTTATTATGTTTTATCATCCATTATCATGTTTATATTTATGTTTATATTTCCTTGTGTTTTTTCCTTTGTCCATTTGGACACAAAAATATTAATAAAGGATTAAATCTCTAAAAAAACTTGTGATTTTGAGCTTGGACTATGGTTACTATCCTTTGCATTGGAATTGGAGTTTTGGACTTAGATTCTAGGACACCTTCCCTTTGCTTTGATCATCATGGAGTTGGTACTGTAGCCTTTATTTGGACATTTGCTAGCTTATGCTTATAAGGATGGAACTCTTGTGCTTATGCTTGGAAGTATCATCAAGTTTGGTTAGATCTTTCCTCCTTTATCTCTTTTTTTATTTATTTATAGGATAGCCTATTCATCTCCTCCCCTTATTCAATTTTTAAAACTTCCTCTCTTTTTCAAAGGGTTCTTGTTTTCAAACCTTCACCACTTTAATAAACCAAACCTTGACTTTTTTTCAAGTGGTTTTTACTTCTTCTTTTCTTTTAAGAAATGTCAATGAAATTAATCATTTTGACTTCAATTCAAAAAATAAAAAGAACCAAACTCATTCAAGTGGTTTTGTGCCTTTGTGCACTTCTTCTTTTTTCACTTAATAAAATCAATCAAAACCAACTATCTTTCACTATTTGTACCATAAACTATGGGGTTTTGGTCTTACATTGCACTTTGTGGATACGTAGGCATGAGATGAAAGTCTCGTCAAACACAAAAACATTAAAAATTAATTCTTTTCTCATCCCCACAGTCTCATTTAACAAACCATTTTCAAATCAAAAGTAATAAATTTTTCAAAGGGCTCTCGTGGAGTACCACAAATATTTTGGGTGCTTAATGCCTTCCTATTTTGTAACCAACCCCTTACCCTTTCTTTGCTTGTTTCTTTAGCTTTTCTGCTTTAGATTCATTTTAGGATTTATTCTCTCTTTTATCCTTTTCCTTTTGGAATAAAATAAAAGTGCAGCGGCGACCCTGTTTACCTTGAGTTAAGTTAATTGGTAGCTTATACTCATGATTTACCGCTACAGTTACCACTAAATGATATTTTATTTGAATGTCCATTATTATCAGTTAACCAAATGATGGTACCGGTAACGAGCTTGAGTTTTGCATTTTTGTGTTATTTCATTTGTTTGTTTTGGATCCCAATCATAATGTAACATTTCTACAAATGTAAAGGATGCATTCTCATCTTAGGTCAATGTAATAATCATTTATCTCTCTCTCTCTCTCTCTCTCTCTCTCTCTCTCTCTTTCTATCTTTCTCTCTCTCTCTCTCTCTCTCTCTCTCTCTATCTCTCTCTATCTATCTATCTATCTATCTATCTATCTATCTCAATTTTCTTCTTTCACACTCCACATTCCAGTTTTCTCCATGTTATTACCAATTTTATGGTTCAAAGTTCCAACAGTTAGATGAACAAGCCTCAGATAATTTTATAGATAAGACCTATTACATACGAAAAGAAATCATAATTCATGAGAAGCGAACCATACATATCTCTTATAGATTCATATACATTGGCCAATAAAAAATTTCTTAAGTTGGCCTTTTTACCTTCATTGAGTAATCTAGCTAAAAGAAGAAGTGATTTACCAATCAAAATGGAATTAGAACAAACAAAAGAGTGGTGAAACCATAATAACATAAATGTAATATGTTCGATTTTTTTAAATAACCACTATTTTCAAATATAATACCAAAAACCACCTTTTCAAAATAATTACCAAAATAACCATATTTGGGTTGGAGATAAAGAGAAAGTGTCATTTGAATTGGCACATGCATGCATTATTACAATTAGGTGCCATTTCAAATGGAATATACATAACCTATATGCCGTATGGATTGACGCATGCACTCATATGCATAACTTACGCACCATTTCATATGGCTACTACTTTATACCATGTGTGTATGCAAAATTTCATATGGCTACTATTTTATACCATCTGTATGCACCATTTCATATGGCTAATACTTTATAAAAGCTTTCTTATAAACACAACACCACCTCATCTTCATTTTTCACACTTCTTCTTATATATCCTTCAATTTTTATAATCTCCTTTCATTTTTATAATCTCCTTATATTTTTTCTTCCTAATGTCTTCATATATGTGTCCCTATATCCACAAGAGAATGCCAAATTAATTTTTTCACTAGTAAAGCCTCTGATGAAGATTTGGATCTGGAATACACTGACATTCAAACATATTAACAGGATCCATATACATTGGTTAGATGGAAACATTCCAAAGGGTGAAAAGATTAGAAGAATTTAAAGGCTTGTTACCACCTTCAACCAAAATGGAGAAGTTTGTTTTTGGGAGAATTTTAAAACTGACAAAGATATACACACATTGATGTATAGTTCTCAGGAAATTATCCTAATGGTTGTAATCACATAGTTATGTTGTTTAGTCATTGTATTTTTTTGTTTATTTTTTGACTGTTTAAATTATTGTTAGTTTTTATTTTTAAATTATTGTAACTGAGTGTTACGATATTTATGAAATGAACGTTGTTTTTTTTATATAAAGAGAAATAATTTCATTTAAACTTATGTTGTTGTGCTTGGTCCAACATTGGGATAATTTGTAAGATTGTGTCTGGGCTGACGACATGAACTACACAATCTCAAAATTTTGCTCTCCATATCCATTTCACTTCGAATACACATGTCGTTAGAGCGGCCCTTTTTCTTTCTTTGCATAATATCATTGTTGCGGGTTTAGATGTTTGGTGGTTGGGTGTACATGGCATGTTGATGTTGTGAGAGTTGAGTTTGTGATAATCCTGCATCAGATTGGTGATTATACAAGTGTGATCTAGATCCATAGAACCTATCTTCCAAGAATCACTCCTCTTCCGGTAAGGTGCTGTCAATCTAAATGGGCGAACCACATTACGACAATAGATCTTATACATAGTCACATTTGTTCAAAATTATATGAATTAGTTTAGGTCTGTTACAACGCAACAATTTATGTTTGAGCCAACATATTTAATCGACTTGCGCCAACGAGCTTCATCGTCATACACCCAACAACAAACACCCGCCCAACAACCAACCTCACACCATTACGAAACCCATTAAACATGTCTACCCACTTAATCCTAACTACCAACCTCACAACGTCAACATGCCATGTACACCCAACCACCAAACATCTAAACATGCAACCCATTTATGCCACACACCCAAACACAATAACAAGAGTTAGACTCTTACTTCCAACAACCACACACAAACACCACATATGTCTATAGCCCTGATAACTCATTCGACTCCACCCCACCCCACCATAGTCCCCCACCAATGAACACTTAAACATCCCACTGCCAAACCACCCAACCATTATTTGACTTTCTTACCCCACAAGAATCTTTTCTTCGTTTCCAAAATGATTCAATGTACCAATTCGGTCAACCATACCGTCATTCCTTAACCTAACCACTACGACCCAACTTCGAAAACATGGGCACCAAATTGAATTAGGACATCGTCGTTGGCAGCATCCACCGGATATTAGGGACAAATGATTGAAAATATGTCAAATACATCGGGATTCTCGTACCAACTACCTTTTCCTTAGGCCAATACGCAAATACCACAAACACCTCAACAAAATCGTGGTAGACCTCAAAGGCAGACTAATGCACCAGGATGTGAAACCGAGAGACGTTTCGATCGGGCGGGTCATTGATTTTCAAATCAATTTTTGTAACATTTAATTTCAATAAATAATAGTTTACATTTTTTTATTTTTTTTTATTTTTAATTACATTTATTAAAAAAATCAAATTAAAGATAATGTGCCATTTGAAATGATGCATACACTCCATACATACATCTATGCATCATTTTCCATGACTTCACATACATGCATAAGCCATTTGAACATACATCTATGCATCATTTTCCATGACTTCACATACATGCATAAGCCATTTCAAATGGCACTTATGCTTTATTTCAAATGCATGAGCCATTTGAAAAAATGCATATGCTTTATTTCTTTCTGAAACATGGTTATTTCAATAATTATTTTGAAAAGGTTGTTTATTTGATATTTATTTGAAAATGTTGGTTATTTAAAAAAAATCTAATATGTTCACTTTCTAAAATATCTGAAGACTTTATTTTAATTATTTTGAATATATTGAAAATAACTAGATGAAATCAAATTAATAAATAATATTTAAATAAATAAGTATCATCTAATATTAAATTAACACAATATATATATATATATATATATATATATATATATATATATATATATATATATATATATATATATATATATATATATATATATATATATATATATATATATAGTGAGAATGACATTTTTATGTGAGAACATGAGAATGAATCTGAACCATTAGATTTTAAAATTAATGGTTGAGATTATGTTTCATTTATTTCTCTCTCCATCATTATTAAAATAAATGAATTAAATTAAAATATTATAATAAATGACAAATAATCTCAACCATTAATTTTAAAATCTAATGGTTCAAATTCATTCTCATGTTCTCACATAAAAATGTCATTCTCACTAGATATGCTCCCTATATATATATATATATATATATATATATATATATATATATATATATATATATATATATATATATATATATATATATATATATATATATATATATATATATATATATATATATATATATATAGTTTAGTTTTTGGTTTAGATCGGTTTTGAAAAATCAATATGAAATTTGGTCTGAACCAAAAAAAAAAATAGGTTTTTTACAGTTTTTGATTTTTTTGGACCGATTTGCGAATTTTATTTAGATTGGTTTAAATTTAAACACTCATACCTTTAGGATGTACATGAGTCGATTTGAGTTGAATTTAACTAAAATCATGACCCAATCCATACAGGGTAACCACCCACAAAATAACTGGGTCGGGTTGGTAAAACGTCAAATTTGTGGGTTGGATAGTGGATTACCAAATTTTAAAAGAAATATTTTTCTTCATTATATAATTATAAATGATTTGTCACATTTTTTCTTAATAAATAATTTAACCTATTATCATTATTTTTAAAACATAAAATGTCTATGCACAATAAAATTCATCATAAACATTTAGAAAAATTAAAGTTACATTATAATAATACTTAGAATTTATAAAAACCAACAACTTACAAAAATTACAATGACATGAGATTACATCGTTTATTTGACCTGATTTATACATGTTTTAGAGTCGTTTAAATTTGTAATTGCACTGTTATTTTGGTATTATGTTTCTTTTCAGGTATTTAGTTATTTCATAACCTTATGCGAGGAAACTGAGCGAAAATCAATGGAAAAAAATAAACGAGAATAGTTTACACGGATGGTTGACCACCATGATGTCCACCATGAGGTGGTAGACCAAACCTTTGACCATTTGAATTTGAATGTATGGCACTCGCCACATGTTATGAAGTCAAGGCCGTTATAAATAGGGTTTCTCTTGGTCTCCAAATCCCAACTTTCTCTACTATAATTTCACATACCATTTAACAATCATTTGAGACATTCTAAGGTTTTTAGTCTAGTATAACAATCATTTGAGACATTCTAAGATTTTTAGTCTAGTATAAATAGGACTGTTCTGTGACATGAAATGCATCCAAGCTTATACCTTGTTCTTCCGAAAATCCCCTTTCTTCTAATCCACTAGAACTAACCAAGCTAAATACAAAGGCATATCCATAAGTTTTTTTTTAAAATTATCAAACATAAATAAAAAACATTAGCACTCATTTCAAGAAAATGAGAATTTTTTTTAGAATAACATAATTACATAAAAAAAAATTCCAAAATAATCTGTAAAAAAATCAAAATAACCTACTTACCTATGGCTACACAATTTTATTTATTTATTTTATATTTAGTATACATTTATTTATAAACAATTGACCATTTAATCTGTCAGCACAATTTGACCATTGAATCTTTATATTAATTACAAAGATGTGACATTTATAAAAACAATGATAACTTATTCAATTTATAAAAATAATTGTATCATTGAATTTTTACTTTTTATCAATTTATAAAAATAATTGTATAATTGAATTTTTACTTTTTTATCATTAATTTTTTATGATTACCTTTTATCATTAAATTTTCATGATTATCATTTAACAATTTTTTATCATGATTACTATATAAAGTTAATTAGAAAAAATTCTCATAAGTTTTAGTTATTTTATAAGTTTAAAAAGATTACAAAATCTCAATTGATTTTATTGTTTTATTAAATTTTTTATAAAAATTTAAATAATTTCAAAATATATCAATTAACTCTACGATAAAGTTATCATTTATAAAATTTGTTAATATCATATTTTAATTTATCAGTCGCGATATATTATTTTTATGATATATAATAATATGGTTAATATCAACCTATGTCCTTAAGACACATTATTTTTATAATTATAGCTTATATATAAGTTAAGAGAAAAATAATAATAATATAGTTAATATCATTTATATTATTTTTATATTAATGGATTGTCTTTATTATTAAAGAATTTTGAAACAATGTTTAAAGAGGTTGTTTCTATTTATTTATTTTTGCAACAATTGAAAAATATTAACCAATATTTATATATATCATTTTTATTTGTTTATAATATTTTTTTAAAATATTAAAAATATTAATTACAAAGATGTGACATTTATCGCAGTTAATAAAATTGATATCAGAATAATTATGGTTATAAATGTCACATCTTTGTAATTAATATAAAGATTCAATGGTCAAATTATGCTGATAGATTCGGTCAAATTGTTTATAAAATAAATGTATATTAAATAAATAAAACTGTGTAGCCAATTGAATTGACGAATTGGTAAAAAAAATACACTCATTCGCCAATTGGTTTATTGAATGCATGAGAATGTGCATGACATGACATTAACCATACCAATTGGTGAAATGGTGAATTGGTATCTAAAATATATATATTCGCCAAATTATATATTGATCATGTGTAGAAAGTAGGTTATTTTGATAATTTTTTTGAAAAATAAATTATTTTAGAATATTTTTTATCTAACTAGGTTATTCTAAAAAAAATCAGAAAACGAGACTTAAGAGCACATCCAAAGGCAAGTAAAGGATACAAAGATGTTTTAGAAAAATTAGTTCAATATTTTTCTTATAAGAGGACCTAAACACGCTAAGAATCAAATTATATAATTTAAATTATAAATTAATAATATGTCAAATTTATTTAATTAAAACTGAAAGTTTTTACTATCAGCAACAATCTAAATTAGTAGTAGATCATCTAAAAAAGTCAAAGGAGCTTATTTTTAAAGACAACTTTTTTTTAAGTTTATGATTAGGACGGACGAAGGAGTAAACGTTGTGTGTTAGTGTTACTTTCATTCTTATCATTTTGAATAAAATAATAATCTCACTAGGTAGAGTGGATTTTGTCCACGAGTTGGCCCATAGAATGTGCTCACTGTTTCTCGTGACAATGTGCTGTTTCTCGTGACTTCTAGATGTATTACTTTGCGTACCAACTTTTTTGAATTGTTCCTCTCATCCATCCTAGTAAATGAATTGTTTATTGATAATTACTTTATTTCGTCACCAAAATAATTAATATTTAAATATAATTAAAGTCAATTATCCTCGTATTGTTAATCAATTATGCCATTTAAAAAAAACTTTGTTTATTTATAAGTAATATTTCAAAAATTGTATCTTTTGAGACAACGCTTTATATTTTGCATTATTGTCCTTTATAGAATTCAAACATTCAAGTTACAGAAATAGTGAATTTTTGAAAAAATGTATGAATTTACGTCTTATTTTTAATTCAAATATTATATTCGATTGATTTTGATAATTTTTTTTTTTTCATTTACTTTACTATTTGAACAACTCTACACTTTAATTTTAAAGTGTTTATCCAATTATCCTACTTCCAAGCGTTTAATTTTTCAAGCATAAATATATTATTTTAAACTCTTTTGCACAATATATCGTATGATTATTCAAATTTAATCATGTATGTAAATTAAAATTTGTGATTTGATTTATAAAAACAACAATAAATAATTTTTTATTATATAAATAACTTGATAAGAATTTATTTTAATAAATATTTATGCTATAAAATAAAAAATAAATTATTTATCAAAATACACCTCTAAATTCTAATATCTCATTATCTCTATAATAGGGGATAATGAATGGCATGAGGGATTAAGTTTGATTTAATTTAAATTGAAAAGACTTATAATAATAAATAATCAAATGTATAAACAGAAATTAGTTTTATGCAATTTGTAATATTTTAAATCTACTCAGTGAAAAAATATTTTTCAATTATTTTCTTGACCAAATTCAATTTTTATTCATTTGAATTCATTATTTATATGGCCACCACAGAAGCAACAGTTTGGACTTTGGTAAAAAAAAGCAAAAGTAAAAGACATTGCGAACTGTTTCAATGGCGGCGTAGGGAAAACTCGAGGAAGCTTCGCATGACATCTATCACGCATTTTTTCTCCAACTTCATATAAAACCCCCATATCTACGTCCTGTCATTCTCATTCTCACACTCACACTTCACAACGCAACACAAGAATTCTTCTTCCTCATTAAAAAACACCATTCTTCACTGCCTTTTCGTAACACCATTTCACCCTCCTAAACCAGTAAGGAATATTCTATATTCATCATCGTAACAGAATGTGTGGCGGTGCTATCATCGCTGACTTCATCCCTCGCCGTGGAGGCCGCCGTCTTACCGCCTCGGAGCTTTGGCCTAACTCTATCGGGCAACAAATAGACTCCTCGGACTTCGGTTTTTCTGGTATTGATCAACAACCACCCAGTACTCTCAAAAGATCAGACCCTCCTAAAGGTGAGTTTCTATTATTTCTTTTTAATCATAGTTGATAGAGTTATTATTATTTTCTGATTGGGTTTTTTCATCGAACAGTTCATTATAGTTGATAGAGTTATTATTATTTTCTGATTGGGTTTTTTCATCGAACAGTTCATTATAGTTGATAGAGTTATTATTATTTTCTGATTGGGTTTTTCCATCGAACAGTTAATGAACGAGTTGAAAAGCCTGTGAAAAAACAGAGGAAAAACCTCTACAGAGGAATCCGGCAGCGTCCATGGGGAAAATGGGCTGCGGAGATTCGTGATCCTAGGAAAGGTGTTCGTGTTTGGCTTGGCACATTCAACACTGCTGAAGAAGCTGCTAGAGCTTACGACAAAGAAGCTCGAAAAATCCGTGGCAAAAAAGCTAAGGTTAATTTCCCCAACGAAGATGATGAGTATTCTATTCAAACTCGTCGTCACGGTAATAATCCTAATCCTAATCCACCACCTATTCGACCACCGAACTCAAACCCAAACCCGAATCTGAATCATTCTCTCTATCATCATCAACAGCAATATCCAAAAAATCTGAACCTGGAGTTTGGTTATGATCTGAACCAAACTGAACCGTTTATAATATCCGGTTCTGGTGGTGATGAGAATTCTGTATATGGGTCTGGTTCATGTTCTGAGGTTGGTTACTCTGTATTAGAGTTCAATGGTTCCAATCAGAATGAAAACAGTTATTTCGGTGGTGTTGTGGTGAATGAACATGAGAAAGAGAAGGAGAAGGAGAAGGAGAAAGAGACCGTGAAAGAATCAAAAGAACAAGAACCACGTGTTGTTGTTAGTATTGATCAAGCTGAAGCTGAAGCGGCAAAGAATGAAGTTCAAGAGTTGTCCGATGAATTGATGGCGTACGAGGATTACATGAAGTTTTATCAGATTTACTATGATGGACAGTCGATGCCACCGAATATTGTTCAGGAACATGTTGTTGGGGATTTATGGAGCTTCGATTGAATAGAAGATAATAATATCTGTTTTTCATGTTTATGCGAAGACAGAATTTTCCCATGATTCGGTTATCTCTATTTTGCATATTAGGATGGATGGAATTGTAAATTTGGGTACTTGGTTAGAATTTGTGTCCTGAATTTTCTATTTATTTCTTGTTTTTTGAGTTTTGTTGGCCTTTTGGTCATGTCAAGTTTTGTTCAATTGTATTTCTTTGGTGCTTTCCCAGATGAAATTAACAATGTTTCAATTCTGAATTCCGACTACAATTTTTGTTTATTTCACTTGTTCGTTATATTATGTTGATCGTTTAATACGGGTACCGGGAATAAGAATAATTCTTAAATCTACACGATTTTTTTTTACTCAGTGTAAACTAATTTATCAAAAAAAAATATTAACATTTTTTGTGCTATTCTCTAATTTTTTATTAATTAAGAGAAATAAAACGTGTCGGTGTTTTATTTGTTGACAGAGACTTTGTTCATATTATTTTACAGTGTATTGGCGTTTCAATATGACGAAATTTATAAAATGAACTTTTGCTTAGCAAGCTCAAGTTGTTGCAATGTTGAAAATGAATAAAATTAGTTTTTTAATTAAGTAATTTATTTTGCATAATTCTTGTTAAAGAAGTTTTTTCTATTATACACTCTTGTCCTTATAGTAAGATTTACTTTGGAGATTTTTGTCTTAAATATAAAATTATTTTTAAATGCTTTGCATAAATTTTAAGGATATATTACAAAAAAGTTACTAAAAAATACGTCAATTTATCATTAAAAAGTATTATTTTCCTTCTATTATATGATATCAATAATTATAATCAAGAATAATTAAGATTGAACAATGACATCATTAAGACACTCCTTTAAAATAATAGTGTTGGAGAGAAAGTTGATAGCCTAAGTATAGTAATCATTGAATAACACAAGTGATGGCGATGCAAAAGTGGAATATGGTAAATATGGTAAAAGAAGTGAAATGGAAAAGGTATAAAAATGAATCCAGTGGCGCGCGCAGCTGGTTTTGTGTTGTAAAGTGGGCGGTTTTTGTTTCAGATAAATAAGCAAAACAACAGACGCCGCACTCAATGGGTGCATACGGGTTCAGAAAAACTTGTAATTTGTCTTTTGCAAAGGGTGTAGTACTACTCTTGTTAGGGTGGCCAAATAAGTCTTGTCTTCTTTTGTTTTATTCTTACCACCAACTCACGTAAATCAGACATACGCATTCCATTTTTTAAGAAAATATAATTTTATAGTATGTAAGAATAAATTCTAACATATCCTATAAACTTTATTTGTTCATACGTGGATTTCGTGTGAACAAATCGCTGGTCTCTTTACGAAATGTTTATTTGTGAGACCGGTCAAACGAGTCTTAGAACTACTTTGTCCGATTAAGTATATGGTGGATTTTTTTAGTGTAAGATGGTAAGGGGTTTTTCTATGAGTTTTTGTGTTTATTCAAGTGCTCACGGAATGCTAAAATAAAGAAAAAAGATACAAAAACAGGAAAAAAAAGAAGATAAAGCAAAGACAAGTATTAAAATTGCTTGAAATTAAAATGACTTGAAAAGATAAATGTTTGGACGCTTTCGTACATTTTGCGTAGGGGTTAACTTGTTTCTCTTAACGTCTGGTACTTTGAGCGTGTCACTTTTACAATGCAAAGAAATGCGAACTTGAATTTTGAAAATGAAATCTACTTAAATAGACACGAAAAATAAACCATCGGACGCTCTCCAATGAATCTGATATTGATACTTGTCACCTCACTCTTATGGTAACTGCCAACTACTTTGCTCCAGTTTCTTGAGCAGTTTCTTCATAGCATTTTGAATGGCGAGCCGAAAGGTCTTCGACACACTGGTTCTCTTAGGTAGGTTGAAATGTTTTGACGCCTTCCTTCCATAGGCTGGACTTTCCTTCGCTTCTTCTGTCTGTCGACCCTTTGTTACGTTTCCCCTTTCCTGGTTGGGTCGAACCACCCATCTTTGACATTTTTATGGATTTCCTCTAAACATAAAGACTTCTTTATCTGGGTTGAAATCTCCAGTCAACAAATTACCCTTCCAAAAGGCCAGTTTCGACAGAGATGTAGTCGACCGAGAAGCTTAGCCTTTTAAACTTTCCGGAGAGATTTCGATGCCTCCTTGACTGTCGATTTGAACTAATTAATTGTTCACATTCTGTTAGATTGAAATAGCCTGTCACATCCGTCATGATTCCACTTTTGGTGTACATCTTCCAATGTTAGTAATGATGACCTAGGACGTGGGGATTCTCAACAACTCCCACTCTTTAGCATAACGTGCTTTCCCAAAACGAAACCTTTGCATGGTTTTTGCTATAAATACCCTTTTCTCTTGCTGAATAACTTTTCCACTTTCTCCAAGCCCATTTCTGCATTTTGAAAAGAAACCTTTTCTTTGCGAACAAAACAGTTCATCTTCTTTTACATCCTCAACATCTTCGCTCTAGCATAATTATGGACGACATGACTAAACAACCTTCTACTGTCAATTTCGTCGCTGGCAACAACTCTCTGGCCTTCTCTCTTTCAGAAGGAGAAGTCCAAGAGTTTCTCCCTCAACCTCTAACTAACGATGTTGAAAGGGTTTCCTCTTTGAAGCATCAAACGCAAATTCCCTACTCCATTGTAAACAAGCTTTACGCCTCTCATGGTCCTCTACTAGAAATTTTGAACCATCATGAGGAGGTTGGAGCATTCTTCCCCTATTATGAGCATACTGGTCCCCCTGCATTCCAAAAAGGGGTGACCTTGGACGTTAGATTCATGGCTCCCAAAACCAGAGTCTTCCACTCCATGCCCACTCCCAGAAATAGCCTTTTCTGGCTTGGCTCGACAGGGTGCAAGCCCAACGTGGCGACCAATGGAAAAGAGCTGGTATTTTTCAGGCAATACATCTATCAAGGAATGCTCATAGGGTTAATCCTAGCATGATCTTGGCCTTTTTGTATTTTTGGGAAGGTTCGACGAACACTTTCCATCTTTCGTTCTAAATTTTAACGCCAACTTTGTTCGACGTCACGACCATAATAGGTCTTTTGCCCCTGGATGAGACCTATGATCCATCTTTGTCAACTAAAAACACTTTCGACCTCGGTCGAGCTGGCCTTCAAGGCTTCATTGAAGATCACCATGACACTGAATCTAAAACAATGTTTGACAAGGAGCACATAACATTTCTCACGCTATGGCTATTTTATTATTTGTTTTGTTCAGGCTGCCTGCAGGTGGCCAAACAGTTTATCCCCCTAGCGATCCAAATTCGTGAGTGCCACAAGATATCTTTGGAAAAATTGATGTTAGCTTCTCTCTACCAAACTCTGGGGATGTCGAACCTCAAGGTGAGGTATCAGGCTGAGGCTGATAGGTCACTGAATGTTTCAGGACCTGTATGGTTGTTGTACCATAGGCTGAATGCCATTTATGAACACAAACTAGGCTATCCCATTTCAGGTATGATGGATCGACTGAACGAGATTCGCCCTATAGAGGGGGTTCGACTAGCCTTGATTACCCTCCAAGATACCCCCTCAAAAAGCCTCTTCGTAAAGTACCTCAACATGTTTATTGAGACAACTACTTTTGTTGAAGGCATGGCACCTTTTGTCGAACAAAAATTTGGGCCCACTTAGTTCAGGAATCCCTTTCCTGGCGCTTCTCCGGCAGTAGCAACGAAGTCAAATGCTATTTGGAGGGCCTTTCTAACCCTCGCCATGCTCTCTTACCAAATTGAACTAGAAGCCTATGGTTTCACCAACTGTCAACCTAACTTGGTGGCTCAACAGTTTGGCCTGAGCTAGATGCTGCCCAAATCTCTTGTGAGGCATACTTCAGACATCCTTTGGTCGGGATTGAAGCTTAATGTCGTGGGTTACAAGGCGAACAAAAGATTTACTCGGTACTAACTCCTAAAGTAACTAACTTTTTCTTTCAAACCCTCGTTTTGCACAACTCAGGAGTTCGATGTCTAGTGGTCGGACTACCAAACTCAACACTTCCAGAGAGATCTCTTTCTAGAGACATGGTGGGTGCCTTTGTTAACCTGGCAAAGGGTGCGCCTATTTCGATTGCCAAGACGAAAACTCGGGTCGCTGGTGTCAACATGCCTATTTGAAGGGTAACTCTCGACATCCCTTTTTCCTTGACTATTTTTCCTTTTCGCGTGTGATTTTTACATTCACTTATCAAGGTCCGAAACGAGTTTCGATTGCTACTCCTTCTACCCCAGCTACGAAAAAATCTAATGTCTAAGATCTAGAAGTGAGTCTCCTTTTATTGATCCTTATTTTCTTACTCATGTTAGCGCCTTCATATTTGTCATTTGTTTCTAGATTGTCGAAGATGTACCACCCCAATAGGGGAATGCTTCTGATGAGAGTAATCATTCCTACATTTTCCTTCCAATGTGGACATTTCCTCCTCGAATCCAAAGAAAAAGAAGAATATGGGTGCCAAAAAATTGAAAATGATAGATTTGAAACCTTCTCCTACAGTTCTTAAAGACTTAACATAGGTTTTTAAACTTAGAACCATTTCTGAGGTGATTGATCCTTTTATCTTGATTTCTTTTTCATTTCCTTGCTCCACTAACTTGCATCTTCCTCTTATCTTGGTAGGTGGAGGTGGTTAATTTGACCGCCATTGTCGAAACTCCAACTTTAGAGGCTTGGGTTGACAATGCATCTGGGTCGAAGGTTCAACCAAACCCTCAGAAGGTTGATGAGCTTTAGGATAACTCTCCTTAGAAGGTTTCAACAACAACCCATCACCAAATTGAAACTGCTGAAGATCAACCAAATGTTGTCGGCGAAACCACTACTCAACAAGTTTTGACAACAACAACTCACTAAATAACTGGAACTGCAGATGATCAGACAGCCACCATTGTTGGCGAAGAAATAATCCATAAGGAAACTCCCCCTGTTCAAATCATCCAAACTAGTTTTGTTTCTCAAACCTTGGTTGATTCCAATGTCGATACAATAACTTCTTAGGAAAACAAATTGTCCACCCCTAAGGATCTCCTTGCTCTGAAGAAAACAAACCTTGCTGAGGTTTTAAAACAACTGTAACATTTTTTTCCTCCTTCTAAGGATTACTCTGAGGCTGGCCTGATACCTTTGCATGATCTAGAGGATGATGCCTCCTTCGATGTAAAGCTTCACGAGCTTAAGGAATAATTATTTCAGGAAGGGTTTATGGATGTCATTTCCACTAACTCTAAGTTTTCTAGAGACGTTTTCAAGATGATTGACGAAATGTCTTTGTACCAGCTCCCTGCTGGCACAACCCTATATTTGGTCGAATTTGAAGCATTCTTCACTCAACTGGTCAAAGAATTATCGAGGTGCCACTCTGATGATATCTAGATTAAAAAAATCATCAATGAGATGAACCTCAAATGGGACTTCAGATCTCGCTGTGAGGCTAAACTCAGCGAGTTTGAACGCCAAAAAGCGGAGCATTCCAAAAAATTCCAGAGCTTCGACCATAAAATCTCGGACTATCAAGCTCAGATAGTCGAATTGAATCATAAGCTTGTTGAGGTATAGAAACATAATGCCTCTCTGGATTCTACTGAGCCCTTGACTTCCCAAGAAGATATCGATAAATAAGTGGCTCGGGGAATCCCCACGTCGAAAAGGCCCTTACTCTCAAAGATAGGATCCAGATTATGCGATTAAAAAGGTACAATGTCTCTAGCAAACTCCTACATGAGAAGGCACTCTTCGAAGACTTTAAGACTAGGTTTCTAACTTAGGTTTTTTTTCTAGGGTTTTGCTCCAATATATCTTTTCTTTTTTACAATCTTTAATGTATACAGTGTTGGCCTTTTCTTTTATGGGCCACTTGATTTAATGAAAGTCCATATTTGTGCCCTAACTTGCAAATTATTTTATGTTTACGACTTGACTCGCCGAAACACAGTTCCCAGGGGTTGACTACAAAAATCTAAGGCTCGACCAACATGGGGTTGACAACAAAGTTTGCCACTATATGACCCTTCATTGCTTCCAAAGGCTTGTGGGTTAGCGACAATTCAGTCAACGTTAGTGCCCATTTGCATGCTCGACTGTATAGAATAGGTATAAACAAGACATGCTTGGTGGCGTCAAATGACAAATCGTGAACGTCAAAAAACTTTATATATTGCTTTTCCAAGCATGAAGGATACAATCGTAGGCGCTACTTTGTAATCATAGTATACCTAGTTTTAGCATTTAATCAACGTTTTACTAAGGTAATAAATGGGTCTTTCAACACCATCATTGTCCTCTTGTGCTAACATACTCCCTATGGTCGTATTCGACGCAACAATATATAATCATAATTTTATTCATCCTAGGTGACAATAATAAAAGAGGCATCATCAGGCATTCTTTGATTGCATCGAATGCCTCTTGTTGCTTCCCAGCAGAATTCATTGTCCTTCTTGATCGTCAATAATGGCGAAAATGCTTTTATCCTGCCACCTGAGTTGGATCCGACCTCCCTCAGGAATTTGACTTTTCCTAACAAGGATTGAAGTTATCGTTTGGCCTAGTAGGCCACAAGTTCTGGCTCTTTCAATCAGGATTTAATGTTTCCTAGTCTCCATAACCATTTCTTTTTTATTTTCAGCCAGGTAGGCCGAAATTCAAGTCATGCTCTCTGACTCAGAAGTCATTTTCATCGACCTCTGACCACCCTGCAAGTGGTATTTCACTTGAATCCATTGGTATGTCAGCATCATCCCAAACAAACCCATGGTTTGGATCCAAGTTCAACATGCATCCATTTTTGACGGAGGTATAAGAACCTGATCCATCATCATGGGGCCATGTTTGACAAGTGTTGATCGAATGACCTCTTCGATCCTTTGTTTCATCAACCTTGTAATAGATTTGGTCTGTTTCTATATTTTTTATGATATCATGTTTTCTCCAAATACTAGTTTTTGGTGCAAGGTAGAAGTCACTGCCCTTATACCATGAATCCACTCCCTACCTAACAATAGGTTGAAGTTGGCTTTGGAGTTGATCACCATAAATAATGTCGACCCAGTGGTCGTTCCCACAACCAGGCCGACTTGGAGAACTCCTAGGATGTTGTTTATCTTCCCTTCATAGTTAGATAAGACCATATTATGATGTCTAATATCTTAATCGGTATTTCCGATTCTCTTGAACAAAACGTATGGCATCAAGTTCACAACTACCCCACCATCTACAAACACCTTGTTGTCTTCCATGCCGTCAACCTTGGCTTTTAAGAAGAGAGGTTTCAAATGACACATTATATCAGGACTAGGTCTCTCAAACACAACCCTATTCTCTTTTACTACCCCATCGTTCATGACGTAGTAGTACAAAGGCTTATCCTTAAGAGTCTCATTTTCCATAATGCCTTCTTATACTTTTGATACTTCCGACACAATGTCATATTCAACTGGTAACACAGACACAATTCCATAATTCACAACGAAGTCTTCTCCATAGGTATCATCTTTGGTATCATCATACATGTCTTCATCAAAGTCATCTTCTGGTGACAAAATGTATTCTTCGTCAGACTGAGGTGAATAAGTAGGTTCTTCCTTATCAGATTGGGAGTATATTCAGGCTTTTCCCCTTTTCGACAGCAGAAGTGCATTCTTCACTTTGTTTTGATACTAACTCTTTCCCTCAAGAGGTTTCGACGGTCATAGTTTGATTCATCACAATCTTCACCTTTTCGACTCATTTGGATTTCGAGTATTGCCCATTTTTCTTAGAGACTTCCACCTGTCTTGGTTGGGATGTTGAGGCCAATTTCCCTAGCTTCTTGTTTCTCTGATAGCCTCTCCATTGAGTCCTTGTCATAGGGTTTTTCCCTTTGTAATTAGAAGAAACTACATAACCTCTGGGTTCATCTTTCTTCCTAGCATCTTCCTCTAAATCCAACACACTTCACTTTGGCTTTTGCTGCCCTTTTGATTAACTGGCTCCACCCACTTCTCACGCGGGTGTCGGAAGATAGCACAAAAGTTCTGGGTCTGACTAATTTGACCCGTCTCTGGTATTCTTCATTTCGACAAGGATTACCACTCTGGTCAAACACGAACCTTGGGATATGAGACCCCTCAGCGGCTAAGGCTTCCTTTTTGCCAGCTTCATACCTCTTAGTTGCCTTCTCGTCGAATATAGCGTTGCATCTTGGGCACAATATTTCCCTTGATCCGCCTACTTGGCATTTCTCTTGGAATTCATTTAAACTTTCTCCAGCCCTAGGTTAGACTGCCTCTAGTTCCTCCTTGGTATTTTTGTCGTCACCTTCAATAGTGTCGACCATCATTCACTCAATGTTTTCGACATGGGATGTGTTGGGAAAATTCTCAGTAGCTACCATCATGCATTCATTCAGCTCAGAGTACATTGCTTCTTCGACCTTCAGAGGGTCTGTGTCGATATGTATCTTTGGCTTTTCGCCAAATTGAAGCCTTCCATCCTTCAAAGCTTTCTGCACCAAATCCCTGAAAAGAACATATTGAGACGTTTTATGACCAATGAAATTATGAAATTTGCAAAATCCTCTCTTTTTCTTTTGCTCTAAAGGGAGATCTTTTAAACCGGGTGGAACAACAATTTGACCATCTTTTACTAACAAATCAAATATTTAATCACATCTAGATATATCAAACATATACGTCTTGGTGACATATTTTTCTAACTGCCCTGTTTCGACAAGATCTTTTCCGTTTGACGGTTTCAATACTTTACATCTATAAGGAGGTCCTGGCTTAAGTTCAGCCATGTGAACCTCACTTTCGTCGACAAGTTCCCCGTCATCGGGCGAGAACTCATCAGTTGTTAAATACACAACTTTCTTATGATATCAACTAGCCTTAGACTTCTCATCTTTCAAGTTTTCAACTTGTCGAATTCTATCATCCAGTTGGGCTATATCTCTAAGATATTGGGTATCCAGCTTCTTTCTGATCGAATAGTCGAACCCGCCCGCGGCTCTTTCGACTAGCATATGCTCAGGGACTTAAGTAAAGCATCTAGCTTTCAGAAGTCTGAACCTGTTCAGATACTAGTCGATTGATTAACTCGTTTTTCATTTCAAACTAGCCAATTCCTTTAGGCTAATCTTGGACTGCCCCATATAGAACTGCTCGTGGAACAATCACTCTAGTTGAGCCCACTTATGAATGGACTGAGGGGGCAGTGTCATGAACCAAGTAAATGCATTTTTGGTGAGGGAACTAGGAAAATATTTCATTTTCAAGTCCTTATTGTTTGCTATGTCCCCAGCTTCTGCCTGGTATCGTGCCATATGTTCGACTGTGGACTCTTCGGTCTCACCAACGAATTTGGTGAACTTTTGGACTTTCCATCCCCTGGGAAGTTCAGTTTTTAGCACGTAATTAGGTGTTGCACCCCAAAATTTGCCCTCACAAGACAAGACTTTGTGTACTAAGAGGTTCACAAGATTCACAAGGTTCACAAGACATCTTACAAGATTCATAAGGTTCACAGGACATCTCACAAGGTTCACAAGACCTCTCATGAGGTTCACAAGGTTCACAAAGTTCACAATTAGTCAGAAAGTTTGACAATTCCCTCAGACAATGCATCCTCCTAAGCACTGCATCCTAAACTAGGGTTTTGACTTTAATCAGGCTAAATGAACTTCCAAGACTTCAAGTGAGCTTCATAACATCTTATATGTGTTTAAGAATCCCCATGACAAGTTTCAAGACTTTTCCCAAAGGTTTGCTCAGTCAGATGATCAGATAGGTCAAAATCAGTCAAAGCAATTAAAAAGTCAAACTGAGGTCAACTATGGTCAAACCAAAGTCAAACTTCATGATTTTTTGCCAACATCAAGTATATGAAGTAAAATTCATCATTTGATCAAGGTTTGATCATGATTCATCAAGGAGATTTCAGATCATCAAGAATCAGGAGTTTCTAAATTAGGGTTTCCTTAGGAAAAGTCAATTGAACTTTGACCAGCCATAACTTTCACATGCTTCATCAAATTTTTTCCATCCAAAGATCATTTAGAAGGAAATTGAATTCTCTACAACTTTGTGTCTCACAAGCCAAGCCCAAAAATGCTTCATTTGGAAGGTGTGAGCTAAGACATTATAGGTCCTTTTAAAAGTCAACAAAAAGTCAACAACTTCAAAAAAGCATAACTTGAGAATGGTAAAAGATATGGACATGAAACCAATGGGGTTGGTTAGAGGACTCATTAAGCTTTCCAAAATGTCCAAGAACACCCTCATAGCATTAAAATTGAAGGATTTGTGCCCTTGCAAAGTTGGGAAATTTTAGGGAAGTTTATGAAGCAAATAAGGCCTAAAATCAAATTTTTGCTAAATAAGCCCACCAAATTGCCATCCCATCTTTATCAAAACACCAAGCACGACCCAACCCACTTATTTTCTGAATTTTTATTTTTTATTTCATATTTATTTGAATTTTATTCATTAAAATATCATTTAAATTGAAATAAAATATGAAATCAAATATTTAAAAGGGGATATTGCTTCTAGAAAATCATAAACATTGTTTGGATCAGATTGATATGAAAATTATGAAGATTGTCTCAAAATAGCAATGATATATCAAAGAATATTCAAGTTTTATGGCATGATCTTTCTCAATCTCAAATGATCAAAATATCCAAAGAACCATGACATTTTTTAACCTAATTTGATTCACTACATATAGAGAAACATAACACAAGTGAAGGAGGACGAATTTGCTGCCTCAAGAACACATTACAAATTTCAAAATTTCAAGAGAAAAGAGAGATTCGGTTTTGAACTTAGAGGCTCTCTCAAGGTATTCTAAAGGTTGCAAAACATTCCTTGGACATCACTGAACCTATCCCAATCCTTAAAAGCATCATAATCATGCCCATATGCACAAACCAAATCAACATTTGTTCAAATTTTTCAATTTTCGATTACGATTATTCATAATGCTTTGTTTGTTTTTGATTGATTAATCTTGTTTGTATGATGATGTAGAAGCTTTCTGGACAGTTTGATTCGAGTTTCATGGACTAGAATGGATTCCACCATTATTAGGGTTTTCGGCATCTTTTAGGGTTTAATGATTTAGCTAATATAAATTCATTCCAATGACATGGTTAAGTCGTAAATGATGTGGTGATTCTGTTGGTGTGCTTAATTTTGGAAAATTTAACAGTTTTTGTGATGATTGAATAACATAGGAAAACCTGCGAAGCTGAATTCGCAGGAAAATTCCTAACAAATTTTGCAGGTGAATTCGCAAGTGCAGAGGTAGGAGATGAAGTTGCTGCGCGCGAAATTGATATTTGAATTTTGTAAAATGCTTAAAACGAATTTGTCCCATCTGTATATCACAATGAGCATGTAGCTCAGTTGGTTTTGGACGCGCGCATGGAGGCTTAGTACAGGGGTTCGATCCCTGGCTTGTGCATAATTTTTTGTTAATATTCATCATTATTTTCAGGTTTAAAATATATTGATTCGTACCCATCCATTATAACCAAACGCACGCTGGCCTAGTGGAGAGCTTGCTGGTCTTGGAGATTGCAAAGCCTAGGGCCTGGGTTCGAATCCCAGCCCCAGGTAAGTTCTTTTTCTTACTTTGTTTTATTATTTTATTTAATGTTTGTTTTATAATTGATTTAATTTATAATAAATATTTAAAACAAAAATGTTTATATTATTTTTTTGTATATAATTTCAAATTTATATTTTTTTTAAAATTAAACTTTATTCTTAAAATTAATTAATATTTATTTTTGTATATTATTAATATTATATGTTTTGTATAAATAATTTAATTACATTTAGATTAATTTATAAACCCTAAAAAATTTATATGTAAAAAATCTAATTATTTTTTTATAAACCCTAATTTACTTCATAAACCCTAATTATGTTTGTTTGAAAATTTTAATTATATATATTTATTTATAATTTGCTTATATTATTATTATATGTAGTTTTTTTATATAAATAATGTAATTAGGATTAGATTAAGTAATTAACCCTAACTTATTTTCTAAACAAATTAAAAAACCCTAACTTTATTTTATGAATTTAATTTATTATTTTTATATGCTTATTTAATCATAATTAGATATTTTTATAATATGTATATAAAATTAAATTATTAGAATTATTAGTCATATTTATTAATATATAATATTTATCATTTATTTCTTTTTTTGTTAAAATTCTCTTAAAAAATATTTATTTATTAAATTTTGAACTTTTAATATTATATTGTTATACTAACCTTCTTATATTTATTTTTTGTTTATTATTACTAACCAATTTATTTATTTATTTATTATATGCTTGTTTATTTAAATTATTATTATTATAATGTAATTGTGCCAATTATGTAATAGTTGTAGAATTATTCTTATTATTTATTTTTAATTGTCATGGTTAGTAAAATAGGGAGTGTAAACATGTTTGTATTTAAAATTGAATTTAGATCATTAATCTTAAGATAAATATATGAACTTGTACACGCACACACGTAAGTCGATCTTGGATCGCCATCTCACTTCTTAAGGGTTACCTCTCATGTTGCCTAAAGAAAAGGTCAAGTAAGGTGTAAAGTAAAGTCCCTTCTCTCATATCATCTAGTCCCTTAACAGATAATAAGATCAAGTCCCTTCATGGTTGCCTTCGTAAATGATCTTGTCCCTCTCGAATAAAGATGATAAGTCCCTTTGAATTGCTAAATACACCTTACAGTTGCCTAATCACAGATGTCCCTTCACTTGTCCCTCAAACATCCAAGGTAATGACTACCTATTCCTTAATAATAGGGATAGTCTTACCAGTTAAAGGATATTTAAGAACAGAAAAGATTTAACTTAGGGTAGGTTTCTCTTATGTACTTGCTCACCTTTTCAAAACATTTCAAATACACTTCACATTTTTCAAGCAATTTTCAAAACAAAGGCTTTATATATATATCCGTACATGGATCATTATAAAGTACTTAAGAAAATTTCTAATCACACACTACACATTTCAAAAACATTTTAAAGTGAGCTAAGTAACTAAGAGCCCATGGATAACCATGGATGTAAAGGGTGCTAACACCTTCCCTTTACATAACCTACCCCCCGAACCCAAAAATCTTTTAAGGTCTTTCCTGTTCTTTTATGTCGTTTCCTTTGGATAAAATAAAAGTCGGTGGCGACTCTTGCTATCCGCAACATAACTAAAAGTCAGTTCTCCCACCGTGTTACAGAACTGGCGACTCTGTTGGGGATTTAATAAAAGAGGGGTACCCTTAGGAATTAGATCACTTTAAATTGTTTGCCCTGTTTGCTGTATACTTATCTGTTGGGTGCTCTTATGTGTGAAAGATCCTAACCCAGATCTAGTGTACCTTAGGTAAATGGCAATAGACCAAGGAAACTGTACGGCGTATACCGATATGGTTGATCTGGTGGCCATAGTTAGTGTGACTTCTTGGTTGGTGCTTATGTTCCTTAAGAAAGTTGAGGATAATATGAGGCTGCCATATGTTGTCAATACACTAACTGACTTTTAGAACCCTAGTTATCCCATCTTGGCCTTTAGAAAAGTAGTGAGATAACCGGCTTTGGTGAAGACTGAAGTTGGTTGATACTCGATGCTACACTCATTGAGATTCTAAACTTGGAGGGTTTTGGTTGGCAAGTAAGTTGCCTACTGAACAACCACCCTTGTGAAAGATCAATGATATTGAGATCCCTTAGAACCTGGTTACTTTATAGGACAGGATGAACCAACTAAACTTCAGGGGAGGGTACTTACCTTTAAACCTCATGCAAGCCTTTAAACCTAGGGCTATTGTATGACTTGTTTGTGTGTGCCACATGTTTGTGATTGAGCATAACATCATAGCATCATCATGCATCATAAGCATAGCATTTTCACTAACCATATCAAGGACCAAAGGATTTATCTTTGTTCTTTGTTGCAGGTCATGGCTTCTACTCGTAGGAATACTATCAGGATCAACTTTGTAGGAATACCTCCTAAGCTTAAGGAATTGGTCTCTCAAGTTTCTGAAAACTCCCAGTTCATCAAGAGGCATGGTCACCTATTGGATCTAGTCACTTCAGGGTTCAATGAAGACATGATGAGTGTCCTGTTTCAGTTCTTTGATCCTAAGCACCATTGCTTCACATTCCCTGACTATCAACTAGTTCCTACAATGGAAGAGTTCTCCAAACTTCTGGGTATACCTGTTCTCGATCAGAGACCTTTCACAGGCTTGGAGAAAGAGCCTAAACCTGAAGTCATTGTTGCAGCTCTACATCTAAAGAAGTCAGACATTGTTCTAGAAACAAGAAGCGGAGTTAAGGGTATTCTTGCTAAGGTGTTGATAGAGAAGGCTCAAGTGTTCCTGAAAGTTATGAGCTATGATGCTTTTGAGGAGATCTTAGCCTTGTTGATTTATGGCTTAGTATTGTTCCCCAATCCTGATCAGTTCATAGACGTTCATGCCATCAATATATTCCTGAGTCACAATCCAGTGCCTACATTACTTGGAGACATTCTACACTCTCTTCATACTCGTACTACAAAGGCACGAGGAACTCTAATGTGTTGCATACCTTTTCTATCTAGGTGGTTTATTTCTCACCTTCCTCGATCAGTGATGAAGAATGAACAAGGGTTCAGGTGGTCCAAGAGGATTATGTCACTCTCTCATTCAGATATCCATTGGTGCTCCAGGTCTATGGAGAATGTTACTATCATTGACCGTTGTGGGGAGTTTCCTAATGTGCCACTTCTAGGCATAAGAGGAGGCATTACTTACAACCCTTCCTTAGCTTTACGACAGTTTGGTTACGCTCGAAGTGATGGTCCTCATGACATGTTGATTCAGGGTATTGTGTTTGACTACGACAACGATCTTCAAGGTTACCGTCAAAGGTTTATACGAGCATGGGGTAAAGTGAACAAGGTTGACAGCAAGACTCTGGAGCCCAAGTACACTATTCCTATGGAAGCTTACCTCAGATGGGTGCGATCTCGTGCTCAGACTCTCATGATGCCATATCTTGCCATCCTGCCAGTTACTATGGAGCCTGTTGCTGAAGGAGATACCTCTTATACCATCCTTCACCCAGACATGCCTACTGACATGGAAGATTTACAGAGGTCCTGGATCTAGTTGAAGGAGCAAAGGGATACTTTCGAGGCTCATTACAAAGCAAGTCAAGAAAGAATCCTGGAACTAACAAAGCAACTTCACGAGGAGCGGAATCTCAACTCATACCTCAACACAAAGAGGAAACATCCATGGGAGACTTAAAACCCCATCTTTTGTATTTATTTCATTTCATTTTTATTGTAAGCCCAAAGGGCAAACAAATTTATTACTAATAAAAATTTACTTTTTGGTTGTTTAAACAAATTTAAATCCTGCGGTCCTTGAAAACATTGCATACGCATTTGCATACCATATCACTGCATCACAGGTTTCTTGTGCACAGGTCTTATCTTCTCGCTGTTTATTTCATCAATGACTCTTGAACAAACAGTTAAAGATCTCCAGACACAAAATGCACAGTTCCAAGAGCTGATCCTGAACTTGTCCAAGGGGCAAGATGAATTGAAGACACTGCTGGCCAAGAAGACTAAGAAGACTAGAAGGTCAAGAGGCCTCATCAACATGGGAAGAAGGTTCAGAGGTCCTGTCAAGACCAAAGAACAGGTTGAAGATTATGAGTCTGAAGAGTATGAGAAAGAGGGAGGCAGTCTCCATAATACAATGGGGGACTCTGATTCTGAAGCTAACTACTATAATGAGCCTAATGAAGATAAGATCAAGATGCTGGTGGATAGAATGGATGCTATGGAATTGCAAAAGTCTTCTGGGCTGGATTTTGAAGACCTGAGTTTGATATCTGGGGTGGTCATACCCATTGGTTTCAAGGTTCCTGCTTTTGTAGTGTATGATGGTGTCTCTTGTCCCAAGATGCATCTGAGGTCTTATGTTCGGAGAATCCAACCCCATACTGCTGATAAAAAGTTGTGGATCCATTTCTTCCAAGAGAGCTTATCTGGAGCTCAATTGGAATGGTACTATCAGTTGGAGAGTGTCAACATCCGTGATTGGAATGATCTTGCTGAAGCCTTTTATAAGCAATATCAATACAATGTTGATCTAGCCCCTACCCGCATGCAACTACAGAGCATGTCTATGGGTGCTAAAGAGAACTTCAAGGAGTATGCCCAGAAGTGGAGAGATTTGGCTGGAAGAGTACAACCTCCTCTAACTGACAGAGAGTTAGTGGATATGTTCATGTGTACGTTGAATGGTCCTTTTTACAGTCATCTTATTGGAAGCTCATCATTTGGCTTCACTAAGTTGATAATGATAGGAGAGCGCGTAGAAAGTGGTATAAGGAGTGGCAAGATCCAAGTGGGTGCTTCTTCATCCAGAACTACAAAGAAGCCCCCTAGTGGGAAGAAAGAGTCAAATGTTGTTTATGGACAATCTGATCGTTGTAGGAGGCACCAATCTGTGAGTGCAGTTCATATCTCCAATCCAACTCCTACAACACCAGAGCCACCACAGGGCAATCAACAGAGGCCTAGAAGGCAGTTCACTAAGCTCAACATGTCACTGGCCCAAGCCTTGCAACACTTGTTGAAGGGTGAACTTATCACTTTGAGGGACCCTCCTCAGAACCCCAATGTTACCTCTCCCAGGTATAATCCTAATGCACGATATGCATATCATTCAAATTGTCAGGGACATGATACCAATAGTTGCTGGATATTGAAGAATAAGATCCAGGATATGATTGATGCTGGAGAGATTGAGTTTGACCCTCCGGGTACTCCAAATGTGATTAATGCTCCCATGCCAAATCATGAAAAGACTGTCAATGCCATTGATGAAGGTTCACGTATTTCCTCAGTTGCAGATGTGACCACACCATTGTCTGTTATTAAGAAGAAGTTGGTACAAGCTGGGTTCTTTCCAGGTTGTCATGAAGATTGTTTCTATTGTGCTTATAAACCAGATAGTTGCTGGAGGTTGAAGGATGGAATTCAACGCCTCATGGACAATTACACAATATTGTTTGAGAGGACACCTTCTGTAGAGAGCATGGTTGAACATATAACTAAAGGTGCGAAGGTTGAAGAGGTAGATATGGTTGATAAAATGCCGGTAAGGATTACTTCCAAGGGTCCTGTCAAAATCACTCATAAGGGTCCAATTAAGATTACTACTGAAGGCCCTGTGAAGATTGTTGCTGAAGCTAGGGTGGCTCCTATGATCATTACCACTCCTGGTCCTATTTCGTATACTTCTGATAAAGCAGTGCCTTGGCATTATGGCTCCGATGTTTATATTCATGGTGTTAAGCAGGAACCCTTAGCTGAGACACCTGTTGTTGATGAAAACCTTGATGTTGACAATATTGCTGGATCTAGTAAGATCACACGAAGTGGAAGAGTTTTCTCTCCTCCAGTTACCTCCAAGAATACATCTACTCCAGCTACTACCTCCACTGCTGATGCACGGGGCAAAGGTCCTGTTATTGAACCTGTGCAAACTGATGTACCAACTGTTGATGATCTTTCTAAGCAGATGGAAGAAGTACTGAAGATCATTCGCAAGAGTGATTATGACATTGTTGATCAATTGGGGCATACTCCCTCCAAGATTTCTATGTTGTCTTTATTGTTGTGTTCTGAGGCTCATGCCAAAGCCTTGATTAAATTTTTGAAGACTGCTCACGTACCAAATGAGGTTTCTGTGGACCAGTTTGAAAATTGTGTTGCACACTTGACCTATGATAATGGGTTAGGTTTCTCCGATGCTGATTTGACTCCTGTCAAGAGGGATCATAACAGGGCTCTACATATCTCCATTGAATGTAGGGGTACTACCCTGTCACATGTATTAATAGACAATGGTTCCTCGCTGAATGTGTTGCCCAAAGAAGTTCTGAATAAGCTTAGTCCTGAAGATGCTGTGTTAAAACCCAGTAATATAGTGGTAAAAGCTTTTGATGGCTCGAGAAGAGTGGTGCATGGAGAAATTGATCTCCCAATAAAAGTATGTTCTCAAGTCTTCAATTCTACTTTTTATGTAATGGATATTCGTCCTTCGTATTCTTGTTTGCTTGGGCGTCCCTGGATCCATGGGGAAGGTGCTGTAACTTCCACCTTACATCAGAAGATGAGATATCTAGTAGAAGGAAAAGTTGTTACTGTTTACGGAGAGGAAGGATATATAGTCAGCCATGTGAACACATTTAAATATCTTGAAGTAGAAGGTGAATATGTTGAAACTTCGTGCCAGACGTTCGAAGTGGTTCCTTGGGTTGTTAATAATTATGAAGCTCCTCCTGCTGTCAAGAAAGTTCCTGTGGTCACCAGAGTACCTCCTACAATGGCCTCCATCAAGGATGCTAGAGCTGTGGTGGATGAAGGTGGTTGTACTATTTGGGGTCAGCTTCCTGACATTCCTTACAAGTCTGACAAATTTGGTTTGGGTTTCACTGCAGAGTCCCAGAAGGCTGTTCGTCGTGCTCGTGCTGTTCGTATCACCAATCAGGGGATTATGAAAGATCAAATCAATGTTGTGGGTGACTATGATGAAGACTACAACTTGGATGCTTGGATTTTTCCTACTGTGGGGGCTGGGCTCAATAATTGGAAGGCTGAAGATGTTATTCCTATCTACTTTAGTCAGGAGTAAATACTATTACTGTGTTGTTACTTTTAAGTTTGTAATTTTTGAACAATTAAACTCTTAAGCCTTGTGCCTTACCCGGGGCACAATGGTATGCTTGTTTCGGGATGTCATTTCATTTGCATACTTCATTCAATAAAAATCAGTGGACGTTTCGTTTCGTAAATATTGTGTTCCTTGTCTTTCTTTTATTTTTATTTTTGTTTTATCAGCTATGTGTTCTTACACACACCCACATCACTAAAATGCAGATCCTTATCCACTATGGATCCTGTTGATAACAGTTCTACTATTGCCAATTATAACTTCGAGAATCCGATCTATCAAGCTGAAGATGGAAATGAGGACGATTGTGAAGTACCTGTAGAGCTTGCTAGGTTGTTACAACAAGAAGAGAAAGCTATACAGCCACATGAAGAGCCAATCGAAGTTATGAATCTGGGAACTGAAGAAAACAGGAAAGAGGTCAAGATAGGGGCTGAATTAGAGGATAGTGTCAAGAGCAGATTGATTCAGATGTTACAGGATTATGTAGAGATCTTTGCTTGGTCTTATGAAGATATGCCAGGGTTGGATACAGACATTGTGGTTCACCGTTTACCGGTAAAAGAAGATTGTCGTCCAAAGAAGCAGAAGGTTCGTCGCATGCGTCCTGAAATGTCAGAGAAGATTAAGGCAGAGGTGATGAAACAGTTTGATGCAGGGTTCTTAGCTGTGACTTCTTATCCACAATGGGTTGCAAATGTGGTACCGGTACCTAAGAAAGATGGTAAGGTACGTATGTGTGTAGACTACAGGGATTTGAACAAGGCCAGCCCCAAAGATGACTTTCCACTTCCTCATATTGATGTTCTGGTAGACAACACTGCTCAGCATAAGGTATTCTCTTTTATGGATGGTTTCTCTGGTTACAATCAAATCAAGATGGCACCTGAAGATATGGAGAAGACAACATTTGTTACACAGTGGGGCACTTTTTGTTATAAAGTGATGCCATTTGGGTTGAAGAATGCTGGGGCAACATATCAGCGTGCTATGGTGGCTTTGTTTCATGATATGATTCATCATGAGATAGAGGTGTATGTGGATGATATGGTAGCCAGGTCCCAGAATGAAGAACAACATGTTGATCATCTGCATAAATTGTTTGAGAGATTGAAGAAATACAAGTTGAGATTGAACCCAAATAAGTGTACTTTTGGAGTTAGATCTGGTAAGCTCCTGGGTTTCATTGTCAGTGGAAAAGGTATTGAAGTGGACCCTGTTAAAGTGAAAGCTATACAAGAGATGCCAGCTCCCCGTACTGAGAAGGAAGTTAGAGGTTTATTGGGACGATTGAATTACATTGCAAGATTTATTTCCCAACTAACTGCTACCTGTGAGCCAATCTTCAAGTTATTGAAGAAAGATCAGGTAATGGAATGGAATGATGAGTGCCAGACAACATTTGATGAAATCAAGAGATATCTGCTAGAACCTCCAATTTTGATGCCACCAATTGATGGAAGACCCTTGATTATGTACTTAACAGTGTTAGACAACTCAATGGGGTGTGTGTTGGGGCAACATGACGAGTCTGGTCGAAAAGAGCAGGCAATATACTACCTTAGCAAAAAGTTTACCGACTGTGAAACAAGATACTCACTGCTCGAGAAAACTTGCTGCGCTTTGGCATGGGCTGCTCGCCGACTAAGACAGTATATGTTGACTCATACTACCTTATTGATTTCAAAGATGGATCCAATCAAGTACATATTCGAGAAACCTGCTCTCTCCGGAAGAATTGCAAGATGGCAAATGATCTTGACAGAATATGATATACAGTATACTACTCAGAAGGCCATTAAAGGAAGTGTTGTGGCTGATCATCTGGATCATCAAGCAGTGGATGATTATCAGTCAATGAGTTTTGAGTTCCCTGATGAAGACATTATGATTATTACCAAAGAACCTGGACAATATGACGGACCTGAACAAGGATCCCGATGGACTATGGTTTTTGATGGAGCTTCTAATGCACTTGGTAATGGTGTTGGTGTTGTGATTTGTTCCCCTGAAGGTTGTCATACCCCAATTACTGCAAGACTTTGTTTCTATTGTACCAATAACATGGCTGAGTATGAGGCATGTATCCTGGGTATCAAAGCTGCCATTGATATGAAGATTCAGTTCCTAGACGTGTATGGAGATTCAGCCATGGTAGTAAGTCAGATCAAAGGAGATTGGGATACCAAACATGATAACCTCATTCCTTACAGAGAGTATGTTTTGTATTTGATCCCACATTTTAAAGAGATTACCTTTGGACATATTCCACGAAGAGAGAATCAGTTGGCAGATGCATTAGCCACCATGGCATCCATGTTTGAGATTAGTTGGGATGATGAAGCTCCCAAGATTACTATTGACAGATTTGAGAAGCCTGCATACTGCAATGAGATTGACACTGAAGAAGCAGAGGAGAAGCCTTGGTTCTATGAAGTGAAAAGATATCTTGAAGCTCAGGAGTTCCCTGAAGGGGCATCTGTCAAAGATAAAAAGTTTCTGAGGAGGTTTTCTGCTAAATTCTTTTTGAGTAATGCGATTTTGTACAAGCACAATCATGATTCAACTTTGCTTCGTTGTGTGGATAAGAAGGAAGCAACAGAGATTATGGAAGATATGCATGATGGGATCTTTGGCACTCATTATAGTGGTCATACCATGGCAAAGAAAATATTGAGAGCAGGTTACTATTGGTCTACCATGGAAGCTGACTGCTATCAACATTCCAGAACGTGCCACAAGTGTCAAATCTATGCTGATAAAGTACATATACCTCCATCACCATTGAATGTGTTGACTGCTCCTTGGCCATTTTCCATGTGGGGCATTGATATGATTGGTGAGATCAAGCCTACTGCCTCTAATGGGCATCGTTTCATCCTGGTTGCCATTGATTACTTCACGAAGTGGGTGGAGGCAGCTTCATTTGCATCTGTTACCAAGAATGTTGTTGCTCGATTCATTAAGAATAATCTTATATGTAGGTATGGCATTCCTGAAAGGATTATTACTGACAATGGCACTAATCTGAACAACACTATGATTACTGATCTCTGCACGCAGTTCAAGATTAAGCATCAAAACTCTTCTCCGTATCTTCCAAAGATGAATGGGGCAGTAGAAGCTGCTAATAAGAACATTAAGAAGATTATACAGAAGATGACTATCACTTATAAGGATTGGCACGAGATGTTACCATTTGCTCTTCATGGTTATCATACTACAATACGTACTTCAACAGGGGCAACTCCATTCTCCTTAGTATATGGTATGGAAGCAGTTCTGCCCATTGAAGTTCAGATTCCCTCCTTAAGAATTATGAAGGATGAAGGATTGGATGAAGATGAGTGGATTCAGACTCGACTTGACCAGATAAATTTGATTGATGAGAAAAGGTTAGCAGCAGTTTGTCATGGCCAGATGTACCAGAAACGAATGATTAAGGCTTTTAATAAGAAGGTTAAGCCAAAGGTATATCAGGTTGGTGACTTGGTAATCAAGCGTATCATATTACCACAGGGTGATCCTAGGGGCAAGTGGACTCCTACATATAAAGGACCATTTGTGGTCAAAACAGTATTCTCAGGAGGTGCCATGATACTTACTACTATGGATGGTGAAGACTTCCCACAGCCTGTAAACGCAGACATAGTTAAAAAATACTACGCATAAAAAGAGACCCGCTAGGTTGACTGGCCTAGGCAAAAATAAGGGCATCCCGGCGAACCAAAAGGGTTCGGGCAAAAATTAGGGATATATATAAAAAAATGTACACCCGGCAAGTCGAAAACCTGAAAAGGCGGCTTGGGCAAAAAAGGGTATCCCGGTGGATTGAAAACCTGAAAGGGCAATCCAGGCAAAAGTTAGGGATTAAAGCGTATGACTATGTCTTGTTTGGATCACCCATGTAACTACAACCAGTTGTGCTACTTACCCAAGCTCGAACAGATAAAGCTCAATCCAATCGTTTCCGTCTCGACAGCAGAAGATGAGATACTTGAAGATAATGGCAATAGTAGAATTGTAACTCAATAGGATTATTTCCCACATAGCTGATTTTCTTTGTTTTATAGAAACTTTTATGACGAATTCCTCTTACTAGGATTTCTGTCTCCTTGTACAAACTCGCCTATGAATAGGTCACTTTGTGATATAAATAAAATTCCATCTTTGAATCCAGATTTACTTTTACCCTATTTACATAAGCGAAACGTCCATTGGTTATGTTTGAATGTATGTATGCTTTTGAATATGATTGATGTTTACCAGAAATGCATAAATGCTTAATATGATTGATGTTTACCAGAAATGCATGAAAATGCAGTAATAGTATTTACTAAGGACGAACGAGGGAAGGAATTCAACGAGGCTTCGCCGGTTCATCCCCACCAGACAGTTACAAATCCCCCAGTAGGGAAAATCCATCTTCATAAATACTTTGAGTCACATCTCCCCTGGAATTTATATCCATCTCTTTTATCCTCAGACAGATAGTTGGGAATTTATTCTTTCAATAAGAGTACGACGAACGAAGACGGGAGGTTATGAATACCATACTATCAAATGAAGATGGGAAGTTAGGGATACCTTACTATCGAACGAAGACGGGAGGTTTATGAATACTATATTATCGAACAAGACAGGAACGAGTTCCTCATATTCTTCAGCAACAAATCGGGATTTATTTTCCCTGGCCAACAGTTGTTATACGAAGATATCCAGACGCTTAAAACTACATGATGCATATATACATCATTCACATCATACCATAACATACACATCCATAAGTACATAATACATTTACTTAGGTACATCATATTATGCATGCATACATAATGCATAGACTAACATTCTCTTTGCAGGATAGTTATATGCAGGTAAAACAATATCAACAACTTACAACAGGTCAGAAATGATCCATATACCACTCAAGATGTCCTTGAATAGCAGGCAAACGGTTCGTAAAGAGATCCATTCCCTGGTTCAAGACATCTTTCAGAAGAACAAATCCTGACGTTCTTTTGACCCTTAAGAGCAAATCCTGACGCTCTTTTGGCCCCTTGTTCAAGACTTTTCAGAAGAACAAATCCTGACGTTCTTTTGACCCTTAAGAGCAAATCCTGACGCTCTTTTGGCCCCTTGTTCAAGACTTTTTCAGAAGAACAAATCCTGACGTTCTTTTGAACCTTAAGAGCAAATCCTGACGCTCTTTTGGCCCCTTGTTCAAGACTTTTTCAGAAGAACAAATCCTGACGTTCTTTTGACCCTTAAGAGCAAATCTTGACGCTCTTTTGGCCCCTTGTTCAAGACATCTTTCAGAAGAACAAATCCTGACGTTCTTTTGACCCTTAAGAACAAATCCTGACGTTCTTTCGGCCCTTGAATAGCAGGTAAACGGTCTGTAAAAAGATCCATTCCCTGATTCAAGATATTTTTCAGAAGAACTAATCCTGACGTTCTTTTGACCTTGGAGAATAGGCAAACAGTCTGTAATCCAAAATATTTCCAGAAGAGATAATCATCACAAGATTTATTCCTACTGGTCCATTCAACAAGTCAACTCAGGTTGCATAAATGATTCAGAGACGGCTTATACAAAGACCTAGTACTGATATCCAGTATCAACATAAAGACATCATCACATCCTAATATTTCAGATGGCATCTTTAAGCCCATCTCCAGGTCATCCTGATGGCATCTCTAAGCCCATCTCCAGTTCTTCCAAGTGGCATTTTCAAGCCCACTCAAGCATATACAACTAACCATCAGTGTTACTCTATGCACTGGTGAGTGAAAATTTTTGGGCTTTTGTGTTCAATCCCCTTCAACCTTCCAGGTCACGAATGGCACATATACCAATCTAACCCCTTAGGTTTCAGAAAATTGAACAGGGGCAGCTGTTGCACCCAAAAATTTGCCCTCACAAGACAAGACTTTGTGTACTAAGAGGTTCACAAGATTCACAAGGTTCACAAGACATCTTACAAGGTTCACAAGGTTCAAAAGACATCTCACAAGGTTCACAAGGTTCACAAGACCTCTCATGAGGTTCACAAGGTTCACAATTAGTCAGAAAGTTTGACAATTCCCTCAGACAATGCATCCTCCTAAGCACTGCATCCTAAACTAGGGTTTTGACTTTAATCAGGCTAAATGAACTTCCAAGACTTCAAGTGAGCTTCATAACATCTTATATGTGTTTAAGAATCCCCATGACAAGTTTCAAGACTTTTCCCAAAGGTTTGCTCAGTCAGATGATCAGATAGGTCAAAATCTGTCAAAGTAGTTAAAAAGTCAACTTGAGGTCAACTATGGTCAAACCAAAGTCAAACTTCATGATTTTTTGCCAACATCAAGTATATGAAGTAAAATTCATCATTTGATCAAGGTTTGATCATGATTCATCAAGGAGATTTCAGATCATCAAGAATCAGGAGTTTCTAAATTAGGGTTTCCTCAAGAAAAGTCAACTGAACTTTGACCAGCCATAACTTTCACATGCTTCATCAAATTTTTTCCATCCAAAGCTCATTTTGAAGAGAATTTAATTCTCTAAAACTTTGTGTCTCACAAGCCAAGCCCAAAAATGCTTCATTTGGAAGGTGTGAGCTAAGACATTATAGGTCCTTTTAAAAGTCAACAACTTCAAAAAAGCATAACTTGAGAATGGTAAAAGATATGGACATGAAACCAATGGGGTTGGTTAGAGGACTCATTAAGCTTTCCAAAATGTCCAAGAACACCCTCATAGCATTAAAATTGAAGGATTTGTGCCCTTGCAAAGTTGGGAAATTTTAGGGAAGTTTATGAAGCAAATAAGGCCTAAAATCAAATTTTTGCTAAATAAGCCCACCAAATTTCCATCCCATCTTTATCAAAACACCAAGCACGGCCCAACCCACTTATTTTCTGAATTTTTATTTTTTATTTCATATTTATTTGAATTTTATTCATTAAAATATCATTTAAATTGAAATCAAATATGAAATCAAATATTTAAAAGGGGATATTGCTTCTAGAAAATCATAAACATTGTTTGGATCAGATTGGTATGAAAATTATGAAGATTGTCTCAAAATAGCAATGATATATCAAAGAATATTCAAGTTTTATGGCATGATCTTTCTCAATCTCAAATGATCAAAATATCCAAAGAACCATGACATTTTTTAACCTAATTTGATTCACTACATATAGAGAAACATAACACAAGTGAAGGAGGACGAATTTGCTGCCTCAAGAACACATTACAAATTTCAAAATTTCAAGAGAAAAGAGAGATTCGGTTTTGAACTTAGAGGCTCTCTCAAGGCATTCTAAAGGTTGCAAAACATTCCTTGGACATCAATGAACCTATCCCAATCCTCAAAAGCATCATAATCATGCCCATATGCACAAACCGAATCAACATTTGTTCAAATTTTTCAATTTTCGATTACGATTATTCATAATGCTTTGTTTGTTTTTGATTGATTAATCTTGTTTGTATGATGATGTAGAAGCTTTCTGGACAGTTTGATTCGAGTTTCATGGACTAGAATGGATTCCACCATTATTAGGGTTTTCAGCATCTTTTAGGGTTTAATGATTTAGCTAATATAAATTCATTCCAATGACATGGTTAAGTCGTAAATGATGTGGTGATTCTGTTGGTGTGCTTAATTTTGGAAAATTTTACAGTTTTTGTGATGATTGAATAACATAGGAAAACCTGCGAAGTTGAATTCGCAGGAAAATTCCTAACAAATTTTGCAGGTGAATTCGCAAGTGCAGAGGTAGGAGATGAAGTTGCTGCGCGCGAAATTGATATTTGAATTTTGTAAAATGCTTAAAACGAATTTGTGCCATCTGTATATCACAATGAGCATGTAGCTCAGTTGGTTTTGGACGCGCGCATGGAGGCTTAGTACAGGGGTTCGATCCTTGGCTTGTGCATAATTTTTTGTTAATATTCATCATTATTTTCAGGTTTAAAATATATTGATTCGTACCCATCCATTATCACCAGACGCACGCTGGCCTAGTGGAGAGCTTGCTGGTCTTGGAGATTGCAAAGCCTAGGGCCTGGGTTCGAATCCCAGCCCCAGGTAAGTTCTTTTTCTTACTTTGTTTTATTATTTTATTTAATGTTTGTTTTATAATTGATTTAATTTATAATAAATATTTAAAACAAAAATGTTTATATTATTTTTTTGTATATAATTTCAAATTTATATTTTTTTTAAAATTAAACTTTATTCTTAAAATTAATTAATATTTATTTTTGTATATTATTAATATTATATGTTTTGTATAAATAATTTAATTACATTTAGATTAATTTATAAACCCTAAAAAATTTATATGTAAAAAATCTAATTATTTTTTTATAAACCCTAATTATGTTTGTTTGAAAATTTTAATTATATATATTTATTTATAATTTGCTTATATTATTATTATATGTAGTTTTTTTATATAAATAATGTAATTAGGATTAGATTAAGTAATTAACCCTAACTCATTTTCTAAACAAATTAAAAAACCCTAACTTTATTTTATGAATTTAATTTATTATTTTTATATGCTTATTTAATCATAATTAGATATTTTTATAATATGTATATAAAATTAAATTATTAGAATTATTAGTCATATTTATTAATATATAATATATAATATTTATCATTTATTTCTTTTTTTGTTAAAATTCTCTAAAAAAATATTTATTTATTAAATTTTGAACTTTTAATATTATATTGTTATACTAACCTTCTTATATTTATTTTTTGTTTATTATTACTAACCAATTTATTTATTTATTTATTTATTATATGCTTGTTTATTTAAATTATTATTATTATAATGTAATTGTGCCAATTATGTAATAGTTGTAAAATTATTCTTATTATTTATTTTTAATTGCCATGGTTAGTAAAATAGGGAGTGTAAACATGTTTGTATTTAAAATTGAATTTAGATCATTAATCTTAAGATAAATATATGAACTTGTACACGCACACACGTAAGTCGATCTTGGATCGCCATCTCACTTCTTAAGGGTTACCTCTCATGTTGCCTAAAGAAAAGGTCAAGTAAGGTGTAAAGCAAAGTCCCTTCTCTCATATCATCTAGTCCCTTAACAGATAATAAGATCAAGTCCCTTCATGGTTGCCTTCGTAAATGATCTTGTCCCTCTCGAATAAAGATGATAAGTCCCTTTGAATTGCTAAATACACCTTACAGTTGCCTAATCACAGATGTCCCTTCACTTGTCCCTCAAACATCCAAGGTAATGACTACCTATTCCTTAATAATAGGGATAGTCTTACCAGTTAAAGGATATTTAAGAACAGAAAAGATTTAACTTAGGGTAGGTTTCTCTTATGTACTTGCTCACCTTTTCAAAACATTTCAAATACACTTCACATTTTTCAAGCAATTTTCAAAACAAAGGCTTTATATATATCCGTACATGGATCATTATAAAGTACTTAAGAAAATTTCTAATCACACACTACACATTTCAAAAACATTTTAAAGTGAGCTAAGTAACTAAGAGCCCATGGAAAACCATGGATGTAAAGGGTGCTAACACCTTCCCTTTACATAACCTACCCCCCGAACCCAAAAATCTTTTAAGGTCTTTCTTGTTCTTTTATGTCCTTTCCTTTGGATAAAATAAAAGTCGGTGGCGACTCTTGCTATCCGCAACATAACTAAAAGTCAGTTCTCCCACCGTGTTACATTAGGTAATGGGGTTGTATAGTTTGGTCGTCAAAGACCGGGGTTGGCTCCATTTCAAACCATAATATTTTTTACCATAGCTTCCAGGTTCGGCTCTTCGGCCATGGCATCCTGACGAACCTGCCCTATCATATCTTCTGGGTTTTGATGTCGATGCAACATTATAAAGGGAGGCCTTTGGGAAACCTTGATTATATGTTCATCCTCTTGATAAGGTTGTTCGAGTATCTCTTCGTACTCTTCCTCTTGTCAAACGGGTGTCTCTGGTCGAGGAGGTGGGGTTCGACGATGTGGGGCAGTTGATGCTCCCAAAAAATCTCCTATTTGAGTCATTTGAGTTTCCAACTATTGGTAACTTTGCGTCGAATCTTGTATCAAAGGTTATAAAATGGTCCCCATCTGTTGAGTCAACATGTGAACCATTTCATGGTTATTCTCATCCATATGTTGTCTTACGACGACCATAGAGTTTAGAGTAAACGTCGGCATAGACTGGGCCAAAAAGTTGTATCCAGTTGTTCGACCATATTGGTTCGTCAAAGACCTCAGCCCTTGGTATGGGGAAAAAGCACCTGACAAACTATCTGCAAGTGTTGAATCGGAGTTATGGAAACTTGGCGTGAATTCGGGCGGAATATGCCCAATGTTCTAGAAAAAGACATGGTAAAACTGGGACCTTATGGCCCCAAAGTTCCATCTACATTCGGCCTAATTGGTTCAGGTCGAAATGGAGCAGTGGATTGTAGCAGTCGGTACTACTATAGTAACAATTTTAGTTATGTTCATAACAATTGGAACTCTCTCCGAAGACAGTTCTTTGTTTGGACGTAGCATTAACATCTTGCCACTGTGTACGTGCATACACTTAACCCAACGTGTCCCACTGGGCATGCCAATTTTTTTGCACGTGGATTTTGCACGAACAAGTTGTTGGCCTCCTTTCTGAAAGGTTTACTTGCAGGACCGACCAAACGAGTCCCATGACTGCTCTGTCTGATTAAGTATACGATGGACTTTTCTAGTGTAAGATGGTAAAGGAAAAATACACAAAAGCGGGAAAAAAGATAAAGCAAAGAAAATTATTAAAATGACTTGGAAAGATAAATGTTTGGACGCTTTCGTGAATTTTGCGTAGGGGGTTAACTTTTTTCTCTTAATGCTTGATACTTTGAGTGTGTCCCTTTTACAATGCAAAGAAATGTGACCTTGAATTCTGAAAATGAAATCTACTTAAATAGACATGAAAAATAAACCGTTGGACGCTCTCCAACGAATTTGACGTTGACACCTGTCATGCCACTCTTATGGTAATTGTCCACTACTTTGCCCCACTTCCTTGGGCAGTTTTTCATAACATTCTGAATGGTGTGTCAAAAAGTATTTGACACACTGGTCCTCTTGGGTAGTGTCTGTAACACCCTAAATTTTGACTCTAAGATTTTCCATATTTTCATTTTCATCTTTGCATAAAAACAAGATCACACATTAGTTTGTCTATCCTTTTTGGTCGCAGCATTATACTTCACAAGGGATCACCATTGCTTTTGTTTGCCTTTCATTTATTTATGTTTACTAACATCTAATCAAAATCCAAAAATATTTTGTTTTCTTTTATTAACATTTTTAGGGGAAGAACAAGTCAAAAATACCAAAAATAGCAGTCCCATAGCTCGAATGAGTTTCATCTGAACAAAGTCAAAGGTAATCCGCAATTATGTCAATTTATCTGATCAAGGATTCCTCAAGTTTTAATTGATTTATTCAAGGAATTCCAATGTTCATTTGTTTATTTCCATGCCTTCATTGACAAGCAAAAGAATCGAGCCGAAATAACAATAATGCAATCAAAAGAAAAGAAAAATTCAAATTTTAGCTTGGTTAATCGATTACCCAATGTGTTAATCGATTAACCTGGGCGAAAATTTGAAAACTTGTTTAATTTCAACATCATTTCAGCCCTTGATCTCACTTGGAATATTCTAGACTATATCATTTTAATTCCCCTACATCACTTTGATCATTTCCCACCATATACCTTCACTAATCACCATTCTTTTATGAATTTCCCTCCAAATTTAAATTTCAAGCTTAATTTTGATTTTCCAAAGAAAACTCCATTCCACCAAATTCCCAAGCCTAAACTCTTTAAATAGCGATAACATTTCATTCATTTCTAAAGCTTTAGAGAGCCAAAAAAACCCTTGCAAAAATATATCCTCAAACCACAAAATTCACCAAAGCTCATTTTCTTCTTTTGAAAGTTATCAAGAATTTGTTGGGATTTAAGAGGGTTTTTCAAAATTTTAACCTCTTAGCGGAATAACCCTGATGAACGGATCTTGATTAAATCATTAATCACAAATAAAACACATCATAAGCATTTCAAATTACCTCTTGAAGTATGCTTTAACTTTGATCATGAATGTGGAAAATATCATTGTCACTACGAAGTCCATGTGAGTACAAAGTTGAATGCGGTGCTAGCCGTCTCTTATTATGAGAAAATTCACAATTAGGATTGGTAGGAAAAAAGCTCATCTATTTATAGAGAGCTTCTAAAACCCTAATGCTCTTATTTTGGAATTTTCCAAAATAAGCCAAATCTTATTTAATTAAATAAATTATTATTATATTTAACTAAACACTTTTAATTAAATAAAATAAATATCAATTAAATTAAATCATATTGAACTTAATTTGTCAATTTTTATTTATTTAATTAAATCAGATTAAATCAAATAAATTATATATGTGTTAATGTATTAAACAGTTTAAATACTATTTACACATAATTAAATTAAATCATATTTAATTTAATCGTCTATTCCACTATCAGTACCATATGCGTGTGACCCTATAGGTTCTCGCAACATTGGTAATAATATTAAATTACCTATTTAATATTATAAACAGTGAGAGGTATCTAGCAACACATCATTGTTATCCAAGTGACGAGAATGTCTTGTGATCTGACATAACCTTTTGTGATAATGATCATGTGTACAATTACCCTTTTGATCTTATATCTATATTGAACACAAGGCATGGAATGTATCACCCTTGTATAGTCCAATATTTTATTCCTTGATCCCCGAGAATACTTAATAATAACGAATAAGCCCAATATCTCATATAGACTTATTTGAGCATGACCATGCATTTTACAGTCATACTCTATCAAGGGACCCATAAATATTACTCTCGTATATGTAGGATGGGCGAATCTCGTTTAGGTCACTCATGTCCCTCATCATGATTTGTAAAGTACCCATCAACCATCTTTATGATCATCCTATTACGAACAATGTTTGATTAGCAATAAAGAACTATACTCCTCATCTAGGGTCCATAGTGGTTTCAGGTTGAAGGGTGGTATACATCATTATCACTATGAGAATAACTTATGACACTTACATAACAAACTATGTAGTATTCTCATGGTGGGTCAATCTAGTATAAATATTACTCCTAATATTTATACCTACGTGAAGACTTAATTTCTCATATCTATGATTTATGAGATACAGTCATTCGTCTACTCACATAATAGTCTCTAAGCATTATTGTTGTCCTATTTAACAGTAAAGCTTGACTACAGATACTTTAAGAATAACTTCTTTATGTTTAATGAGGTCTCACGATAAATTCACACTTAATAGGTCATTAACAGACTAATTATTCTAAGGACTTTATTATGTCATATACATATAACATAATAAATACAATGCCTAATAACTATATATTAACAAATAATATATATCAAGTTCATGATATAAACGCATATTAAGCCAATATTGATTGGCTATTAGGGCTCACTCCAATAGAATTTGTATTGAATTCTTAATTAACTTTGAGTCAATCCTTCATCCTTTTCATTTTTCTTCATCCATTTCAATAGATCAAGCTTGTTTGTGGAGTAATTTAGAGTTGTTCTAATTCTTGAAGTGGTAATTCATCTTCCACCATTGTTACACCTTCACCTTCATCATTCATGATGTAGATCCTTGGTGCTCCTTATTGTTGATGCTTTGGATCATCTATTATTGTTTGATTGCAGGGTTCCACTGTTATTTTCACTTTAAAATTCGCGCTAATTCAATTCATGATCCTAAGGTGTTTGAAAAATGTTTTAAAAGAGGATCATGCTGAATTTTAGCAAATTTTTTGTTTTTGGTGTAGTGTTAATCGATTAACCAAATGCAATATAAACTGGTTAATCGATTAACCAGTATATTTTCAGCGCATGATTCAAATTTCTGTTGTGTTAACCAATTAACCAAAGTGTTAATCGATTAACATTGCTCCATAAGTGATTTTTGGCTCTGTTTTGGGACTGCTTTGCCTTCTCTTCCCCCCTTTCTTATTTTTAATCTGGGAGACATTTTTGGGACTAATTTCTCTTTAATTTCAATGGACTTTGGGTGTAGATTAGACGAGATAATATTCATTTGTTCAAATTTATCTTTAAGTGAATTATTTAATTCACTTTAGGTGCTTAGAATTAGTGATATATTTTCACACTTGAATCCACCAAGATGAGTTATTGAACTTAAAGATGAAAGAATATCATAAGTGTAACTCAATTTGGTATTCATCTTTATTTTCATGCGGCATTGCCTTCGAATGATGATTTACATATCGTTCATCTCACATGTATTAACACACACATTATATTGGCCGACCTCATTTGTAGGGTAATTACTTCGTAAATTAATCGGTGATTGCTTAATATAGACCTAAATGTGTCCCTATTTCGGAATAAAAATCCAATTGGATACTTGCACTTTCATGGACCGGACCTTGATTGGCCGTGCCACCCCAATGTTGGTTAATCATTTGCATTAGATCCATGATTTTTGAAGCTTGATGCATAGTTACTTTGGGTATCCCAATCTTCTTTCAAGTCTTCATCGAATTTGGGTCTAATTGCATCGGTTAATCACTATAGTGTAAGATACTTAGCGGAATCGGTTGCCTTCTCGATTTGGCCCTAAGTGCCTTGTTACTCTTTTGGTTGTGGATGATTAAGTTCACCATACCATTATTATGTACATATTATTATTACTACTATATTACTATTTTACTTTCCTTATTGCACCCTATCCTCTTTAATTTTCTTCTTACACCCTATCCTCTTTTACTTTTATTATGTTTTATCATCCATTATCATGTTTATGTTTATGTCACTTTTATTTTGTGCATTTTCTTTTCTTTTGTCTTTCGGATACCAAAAATATTAATAAAGGATTAAACTTATAAAAAACTTGTGATCCTAATCTTGGACTATGGTTATTATCCTTTGCATTGGAATTGAAGTTTTAAACTTAGATTCGAGGACACCTTCCCTTTGTTTTGATCACCATGGAGTTAGTACTTTAGCCTTTATTTCACCATTTGCTAGCTTATGCTTTTAAGGATGGAACTCTTGTGTTTATGCTTGCAAGTATCATCAAGTTGGTTAGATCTTTCCTCCTTTATCTCTTTTATTTTATTTTTAGGATAGCCTCTTCATCTCCTCCCCTTCTTCAATTTTCAAAACCTTCTCTCTTTTTCAAATGATTCTTGTTTTAAAAATCTTGACCACTTTAATAAATCAAACTTTGACTTTTGTCAAGTGACTTTTACTTCTCCTTTTTCTTTTAATAAATGTCAATGAACTTAATCATTTTGACTTCAATTCAAAAATAAAAAGAACCAAACTCATTCAAGTTGTTTTGTGTCTTTGTGCACTTCTTTTGTTTTCTTTACAAGTTTAGACTATGAGTCATTTTTTTCTAGTCGGGTGCAAGACTACCAATCTCCATGGTTGTAGTTTGATGTAATTGAGTCTCTTGTCGTTTGTGAAGGTTTAGTGGCATACTCGTTAATTTTATCCGAGTTGACACCCTCCCTATAATGCTGTATGAGTCCATGCCCTTATTCTCACGGTAGATTTGTGAGGCTATCCACTTGAAAATGATGAATTATCTTTACTTTTTAAAATCAATCAAAACTAACAAAACTTTGTTATGTTTACCACGAACTACAGGGTTTTGATCTTGAATTTCACATTGTGGGTACGTAGGCATGAGGTGGTATACCTCTCCAAATACAAAAACATTATAAATTAATTCTTTTCTCACTCCCCTACTCTCATTTAACAAACCATTTTCAAGCCAAACTTGTGAATTTTTCTAAGGGCTCCCATGGAGTACCACGGGTATTTTCGATGATAATACCTTCCCATTTTGTAACAAACCCCCTTACTCATTCTCTTCTTATTTATTTTAGCTTTTTACTTTTTGATTCATTTTAGTATTTATTCGCTCTTTTTTCCTTTTCCTTTTGGAATAAAATAAAAGCACAGTGATGACTCTATTTTCCTTGAGTTAAGTTAACAAATAGCTTACATTCATGATTTTTACCGCTACAGGAAAATGACTTTGTTTTCCTTGTGTTAAGTTAACAAATAGCTTACACTCATGATTTTTACCGCTACAGGAAAGTGGCGACTCTGTTGGGGAGTAATCTCTATATGGGTGTCGCTCTCGGAATTTCCATCCTGGTACAGACGCAAAAGTCGTGCGGAAAAGGAAGAGTCTCCAGTCAGGCATTTTTATCCCAAAGGAAGGGTAATGGTGCACAAACCCGGAAGAAGGAGAAAGTGGGGTCTCACAAACCAAAGAGAAAGGATAAGGGAGTCAGTTACAAAATGGGAAGGTATTAGCACCCAGGTCGTTCGTCGTACCTGACGCGATCCACGCTTGCTAGCACTGTTTCAAAGGGTGATGGTATCTGTTACTGCTACAACTATTACTGGAAAGGACTGAAAAGAAATAAGGAAGAAATGAGATGAAATAATAAGGAGATGAAATGGCACGAAAAACGAAGAAAGAGACTGAAGGATTGTGTTCGAAAAGCATTGTTGCTTGTGCCTACGTATTCCCTTTGTGCAATAGGAAAGTCAGAACACCATAGTTCTACTCAGTAAGACTGATACAACTTGCTTGTGTTTTGGGGATTGGACTTCTTATTCCTATATGTAACTCCCTAATTTTTGGCCTACAATTTCTTCGCATTTCATCTGCATCTTACATACAAACAAGATCGCACTGATTTCTTGGTTCTTCTCGGGTGTAAGTTTATGCCCCACAGGGGATTACCATTGCTTTTGTGTGTTTTTATTTACTAACCATTAATTAAAATCCAAAAATATTTTTTTTTCTTTTATTAACATTTTCAAGGGAAGAACATGTCAAAAATATCAAAAATAGCAGTACCCCAACTCAAATGAATTTCACAGATAAAAATTTGAAGTTGATCCGCAAACAATTCAAATTTATTTGATCAAGGATTTTCCAAGTTTTAATTGATTTATTCAAGGAATTCCAAGGTTCATGTGTTTATTTCCATGCCTTCTTCGATGCGCAAAACAATCGAGCTCAAAGCTAATACAGTTTAGTCAACAAGGCATTTTTCAAGATTTTGCACTGTGCAATCAATTGCACCTTTAGTCCAATCGATTGCACCGTGTTTTTTTGCCCATAAATTGTAATTTTCAGCAGTGCAATCGATTGCACGAGGGCGAATTTGGCCAAAATCAGCATTTTTCAAATTTTTTAGTAATTGGCACCAATTTTATCATTTGAGAATATTCTATATCACTTCACTTTTAATTCCCTACATCATTTTGATCGTTTCCCATCATGCACCTCCACTAATCACTACTATTTTATGAATTTCCCTCCAATTTTAATCCCAAGCCTAATTTTGATTATCCAAGCCTAATTCCATTCCACCAAATTCCCATACCTAAACTCTTTAAATAGAGGCTTCGTTCCATTCATTTTTCAAGCTTTTGATAGCCAACAAATATCTTGCAAAATATCTTCCCAAACCACAAATTCACCAAAGCTCTTCTTCTTCTTTTGAAAGTTATCAAGAATTCACATTGAATTCTTGATTAACTTTGAGCTAAACCTTTATCCTTTTCATTTTTCTTCCTCAATTTTGGTAGATCAAGCTTGCTAGTGGATTAATTTGGAGTTTTTTCTTGGTAATTCATATTATTCTATTGTTACACCTTCATCTTCATCATCAAGAATGTAGATCTTGATTGGTTCTTGTTGCTTGATCTTTGGATCTTGCAATTGTGTTCTTATTGGTGTTATTTGTTGTTGATTTAATGGAAAATTCGTGCTCAGTTGAATCCATGATTATAAGGTATTTGAAGGAATGATTGAGCATGGATTTTTCCATTTACATGCTGATTTTTGAAAACTGAACAACGTGCAATCAATTTTCATCTTGTGCAAATCGATTTGCACTACCTTTTTCTTCACAATTTTTGGCTGATTTTTTCCCCGTGCAATCGATTTACACACTGGTGCAATCGATTTGCACAGGCCTGGAACTGATTTTTTGCCTTGTTTTGGGGCTCTTTTGCCTCCTCTTCCCCCCTCTTCCCCTCTCTTCTTATTTTTACATTGGGAAACATTTTTGGGACTTATTTCTCTTTAAATTCAATGGACTTTGTGTGTATATTAGAGTGGTTAATGTTCATTAGTTTAAATCTACCTCTAAGTGAATTATTTAATTCACTTTAGGTACTTTGCATCAGTGATACATTTTCATACTTGAATCCACCAAAATGAGTGATTGAACTTAAAGATGAAAGAATACCATAAGTGTAACTCAATTTGGTATTCATCCTTATTTTCGTGAGGCATTGCGTTTGAATGGTGATTTACATATCATTTATCTCGCATGTATTAGCACTAACATCGTTAACCTTAATTGGTTTTGACCGGCCTCATTTGTAGGGTAATTACTTCGTAAATTACTCGGTGATTGCTTAACATAGACCTAAATATGTCCCTACCTTGGAATAAAAATTCAATTGAATATTTTCACATTTGTGGATCGGACTTCATGTTGGTCGCGTAATCCTAAAGTAGTTAGTCTTTTGCGTTAAGATCCACAAATTTTGAAGCTTGATGCGTAGTTATTTTGGATATCCTAATCTTATTTCAAACTTTATTGAATTTGGATCTAACCACTTCAATTAATCACTATAGTGTAAGATACTAAGCAGAACTGGGTTCCTTTCGATTTTGGTACTAAGTGCCTTGGTTACTTCTCTTTTGGTTGTGGATGATTAAGTTCACTATACCAATATTATGTACATATTATTATTAATATTACTATATTATTATTCTATTATATTTCTTGCATTTTATTGTTCTTTAATTTCCTTCTCTCTACTTTATCTCTTTTATGTTTATTATGCTTTTATTATGCTTTATCATCCGTTATCATGTTTATATTTTTGCTATTATATTGTTGTGTTGATTTTTCTTTTGATCACTTGTACACAAAAATATTAATAAAGGCTTAAACCATAAAAAAAACTTAATTCTTCCCATCTTGGACTATTGGTTACTAGCCTATGATTTATAGTGATTTATCTATTGACTACCTTTTAAGTATTGATGGAACTTTTGGACTTAGAATTAGGACCTCATATCCCTTTGCATGGAGTATTAATTGTTAAAGATTTTCCTTTATTTTGCATTGGCTTTTAGCATGCTTAATGATGAAATTCTTATTAATTCTTTGAAGTGGCTTCATTTAATTTAGATCTCCCTTTTCCCTAGCTTTTTTTTTGTGCACTAGGTTAGCCTCTTCATCTCTCCCCCCTTCTTTAATTTTCAAAACTCCTCCCTCTTTTCAAAAACTTCTTTGTTTTCAAACTTTACACTGCTTTCATAATCAAACCTTGACTTTGGTCAAGCGATTTTACTTTTTCTTTGATTTTCTTAATAAATGCTAAACCGCATAAGCATATCGAAACCTTTTTCAAAAGACTACAAAAATATATAACTCATACAATCCTTTTTGTGCCTTCGTGCACTTTTCCTTTTAACCATTTTCACAAGTTTAGATATGATTCATTCTTTCTAGAGGAATTATTCGCTAAAGAATGACGACTTATCTTTACATTTTAAAATCCATCCAACACAATAATTTTTCACTATTTGTACCATGAACTACGGGGTTTTGATCTTGCATTGCACATTTTGGGTACGTATGCATGAGGTGGTAAACCTCCAAACACAAAAACATTAAAAAATAATTCATTTCTCATCCCTCCACTCTCTTTTACAAACATTTTCAAACCAAAAGCAATAAATTTTTCAAAGGGCCCCGTGGAGTACCACAAACATTTTGGGTGCGTAAAACCTTCCCATTTTGTAACCTATCCCCTTACCTGTTTCTCTGTTTGTTTCTTTATCTTTTTGCTTTTAGATTCATTAGGATTTATTCGCTCTTTTTTCCTTTTTCACTTGGAATAAAATAAAAGCGTGATGGCGACTCTGTTTACTTTGAGTTAAGTTAACCAATAGCTTACACTCATGATTTTACCTCTACAAAAAAGTGGCGACTCTACTAGGGATTAATCTCTTAGTGGATTAGATATACTTTGATTTATTTACTGCTTTGGTTTGATTTATTTGTTATTGCTTGTTCCGTTTTGGTTTTGGTGATCCTCTGTGAGTGAGATATATCCTATACCCGGATCTGAGTGACTTATGATAGGACGGTGATATTCGAAGTGATACACGACAAAGTAGTCAAAAGCGATATCAATTCGATAATATCCACTTAGTTAGGCTCTCTCGGATTACTGATGTCATGACGAGTAGTTGTATCATGGCATTACTTTTATGACCTGGAGCTGATCATACTGAGGATCATAGAACCCTTAACCCATCAAAGTCAATTTAGGAACATAGTGCGGAAGCTATCCGGGTGTAGACCTGAGGTGGTTATTATGTGATACTACACTCGTACGAGGTCCTCTTGAGGAAATTATCGTTTAAGGAGTAGTCCAACGTACCGATAATATCCAAAGTATGGTTGCAAACTTCGGGCACCTCTGTTAGAACCCTTTTGGTTTTCTGCAGGTACAATGAAGAAAAAACCCTAGTACTTACCTTTGTAGGTGGTGTTCTTATACCTTGACTTCATGCTCATGACTCGGAACCTAGACTCGTGTGCTTTGTGTGATCTTGTTTGTGGTTGTTGCATACATGCACTCATGCATTCGCGAGCATTGTTCTCAAGATTTCAAGGGACTTATAGGTACTTTTTCCAATATTTCAGATGCTTATGGACATGAATGTTGAAAAGAGGAATACTCGGAAGTATAGTTTCAAGAGTCCAAATCTAGGAGAGTTAAAAAAGCTTGGAGCTTTAGTGGTTGATACTGATAAGTTCCGAAAACATTATGGCAAAATGTTTTTCATCCTAAAGACCGATGTACCAGAAGGAGTTCTTAATACCTTGGTTCAGTTTTATGATCCTTTGCACCATTGTTTCACCTTCCCTGATTATCAGCTTGTGCCGACTTTGGAGGAGTATTCCTATTGGACGGGTTTGCCTATTTTGGACAAGGAGTTTCGTTTCAGTGGTTTAGAAAAGGAGCTTACGACCAAAGTTATTGCCAACGCCCTTTTTGTTAAGGAGTCCGATCTTAGTGGCAATTTTATTCCAAAAGAGGATGTTTGTGGAATTAATGTCAAGTTCTTAATGGGGAAAGCTTCTACTTTTCTTACTTTGGGTCATAAGGATTCATTTGAGGCTATTCTTGCTTTGCTCGTCTATGGTATTGTCTTATTTCCCAACCTATATGGTATTGTTGATGAGCATGCTATTCATATTTTCTTGAAGAGAAATCTGTTACCTACTTTTCTTGGAGACATGTATCATTTTATTCACCATAGGACTTCTAAGGGTGATAGAGAGATTATGTGTTGTGCGTCTCTTCTATATAGGTGGTTTATTTCTCACCTACCAAAGTCCAATGTCTTCACGGAGAATGGGGAGAAGCGAAGATGGTCTCAAAGGATTATGTCTCTTACTCATATGGATATGACTTGGTATTGTTCCTATTATGATACAGGAGTGTTTATTGACGGTTATGGAGAGTTTCCCAACATACCTCTTCTTGGTACACGTGGGGGAATTAGTTACAACCTTATTCTTGTTAGGCGATAGTTGGGATATTGCTTGAAGGATGTACCAAGCAACCTTTCACTATCTAGTTTCTTCTTTCTTAATGGTGCAGATCATATAGAAATGAAGAAAAGGATTGCTCATTTTTGTCATACTATTCATCGAAAAGAAAAGGGCCAATTGGGAAGAGAACACCTTGCTCCTTCCGAGTGTTACATCCAGTGGGTTCGATCTAGGGCTTCCAAGCTCAAGATTCCTTATCCACCCGAGGAGCCTTTGTTTCCTATATTGCCATTATCCACTTTTCTTCCTCCCGTCGATGAGAAGGTTGCTCTTCAAGAAGAGTTGGACAAGATGAAGAAAGATAAGGAAGCATGGTTACTTGAGAAGTCAATTATGCAAGAGCAACTAAAGGAGAAATATGATCTCATTGAGTTACTTGAGCGGCGTGTTACAAAGAGGACAAATGAAGATTTATATTCCTCTAGTACTTCATCTACCATTCCTCCTACATCCGGTGCTTGGAAGGCCATTGTTGATCAGTTGGTGAAGGATAAGGAAGACTTAGAGATACGGTACAAGAAAGAGATTAAGAGGATCCGCATGAAGTACCAACCGGGATTTAGATCTTCTTCAGATATGATCCCATAGGCCTAGTTTAATTTTCTCTTATGTATTAGGATTATTGAGACTTGTACTTCGCACTTGTAATCCTCTCTTTGATATTAATGAAAATGATTTTTTCCAGTATATCAAAAAGTTTTTCTTTTATAAATATTGAAATTTATCTTATAGTCCTTTGAAATCTTTGCATTTTAATATGCATATCATGCATCATGCTTGCATTGGTCTTGATTCTTGAGAGTTTTACAGGGATCTTATGTTGTTTCTTGGTCTTCATCTAGTTCCCTTGGCAAGCTGAATCATCGTTATGGTACTCGAGCTAACCAAATAAAGATGTTAGAAACTTTACAACAAGAGAATCGCGAGCTCCGCGAAGAAGTTTCATCTCTGAAGGATAGCTTTGAAAGAATCATTGTTATGATGGAAAGCTTGGTGGCTGCTCAGAATCAGCCACCCCCTCCTCTTAATTCTCCGATATAGCGCACAGTCGTCTCTAAGATTGTCACTACATTGATTCCTGCTGAAACTGACATTTCTCCTTGCTATCGCATGCCTGCTAGCACACCGTGGGGTTTTCCAGTTTATTTCATTCTTGCTGGTTATCATCCTCCTCCTCCTAAGACTTCTACATTTTCTCCTCTCCAGTCGGTGATGACTATGACACCGCCTGTGATTCATAATACTCCGCACCTTGATGAAGTTATTTACCATACTGAGCCTAGTGAATAAACTATTGGTGCTACGAGCTTTTTGCATTGACTAGCTAGTAAGGCCTTAGTCTAGACGATGTAATAACAGGGTACGAAATTTGACGTAATTGATCCTCAGCAACAGCGCCAAATACTTGATGCGGTGTTTTTGAAAGTATACGAATCACGTCAGAGTAATATAAAAGATTATCAATCCCACAGAGACCAAACGCCAATCTATCAATATCTATTGTTATGATGTTTATCTAAGGAAAATAAAAAACAGGATTAAAGAGTACACAATGAAAATAAAGTACGAATATGTAAATACAACTAGTTATGGGGAAATTCTCTACTTATGAAAAGAACTAATTTAACGGGAACTATCACTTTCGCGTATTCAGAATCGAGTCTATCCCTTAATCAAACCCTCTTATTGTCACTTATAAAAAGGTGCGCTTTGTGTTAAAGTAATAAACCTATTTTTAAGAAATATAGTTTCTTGGCTCAGTTGAAAAGTATTTTGACTTGGAATTTTCAATCAATAGAGGTACATGCGAACCTGACTCTAAACCCATAAACGTGTCTGAAAATCATTTTAAAATCATTTTTCTATAATATTAAAAACTCCTACTTAACTAGATAAAACGCTTTTGCTTCCTTTGAAAAATTAAGACTAACTAAGTTAAACCAAAGGTTGGACGACTTTCGATCTTACCCAACATAAATAAAGTACATAAAACTTGTGTTAAAAACCAAAATAGCCCCTAAGCATTCCTATAAACACATGATGTGAAATATTATTTTACCATGATCCTTACATTCTAACCTTTAAAGTTTAGTTAGACATGGAAATGTAAATGAACATATTAAAATGGATCATGTTAAAGTAAGTTAAAATCGAGTGCGAGAAAAGTAAAGCGAGTGCGAGAAAAAAATGAAATAAAAGCGAGTGCGAGAAAGTAAAATGAAATAAAAGCAAGTGCAAGAAATTAAAGTAAAGTAAAGGAAAATGCGATAAAATAAACGAAGTAAAAGACAATTTCAATAAAATAGAAACCTGTTCCAAATTAGAGGCTTTAAGTCAGGTACAATTGCAATAAAATAGAAACCTTCTACCAGAGTGCTCCAAACTCGATTACAGACTCGATCAATGGTGTGATAACTCTTCGATGTGAAGGGATTATCACTTATAATACTGAATAATATATGGCTTAAGTTACTAATCTTGGATGATAAAAAACGAACTATGAACTGCTCTATATATAGCCAAAGGAAATGAAATGGAAAGACTAGGATGCCCTCCAACTCCTTTTGGACAGGATGATGAAATACAAAGGTTGTGAAATACAAAGGAAATGAAATGGAAAGACTAGGATGCCACCCTCCTATGGCGCCCTCCATATGAACCAAGGGAGGAAGGTTGTGGAGAACGTGTCAGTTGACATCAGTTTGTAACCATCCTTGTCATGGCCTACCCAGTGGAGGCCGCCATGGTGGATGGCATGTGAACACTTTGCTCAAAAACGGGTTTTTCTGCTCGTTTTTCTTCAATTCTGCACGAGGATCTCTAGATAGACTAGAAATGTGAGAAAAAAACAAAAATCAGGCATAACAAAAGAAAATAGCAATAAAGTCCTGATAAACATGTGCAAATCCGATTCAAATACACAGTGTGATTCAGTGTTATCAGTGTGAAAGTTGAATAAGTCATTATATGGCCTTAAACAATCTATTCAACAATGGATTAAGAGATTCAATAAGTTCATGGTACACATAGGTTTCACTTGGAGCCAGATCAACCATTGCGTTTACTTCAGGTTTGGACCTAGAAATTCACTTGTTATGAAAATGTTATGAAGGTGAAAGATGAACTCGATATTGGTTTGATATGAAGGATCTAGGAGTTTCCTCAAGGATTCTTGGGATTGACATCTGAAGAGATATAAAGTAGTCAAGATTACACTTATCTCAAGAGACATACCTGAAGAATATTCTCGACAAGTTCGGTATGTAGAATTCAAATCCTGTTCTAACATGGACTAATTCTCAGTACAAGATGAATATGACTCAAAGTCCTAGTATTGAAGTCAAAAGAGCCTATATGGATATCATTCCATATGCTAGTATAATATGTTCTTTGATGTATGATATGGTTTGTACGAGGCTAGACATAATGTACAGAGTGAGCCTTATAAGCAGGTATATGACCAATCCTAGAAAGGCATACTGACAAACATTGAAATGAATTCTAAGGTACATAAATGTGTCTCTAAGTAGAGTCCTGGTTTATGGTGAAGCCTATGGTGATGATATCAATGTCAAAATCAAAGGATTTGTCAACTCTGATTATGTAGGTTGTATGGATTCTCTAAAATCTATTTCTGAATATGTGTTCACTATGTTTGGCACAAAAATCAGTTGGAAAGAAACACTTCAAAAGGTTGTTGCCTTATCATCCACTGAAGCGGAGTATATTGGCCTCACTGAAGTTGTGAAAGAATCATTGTGGCTTGAAGGTTTTTCTATGAAGCTGAAACTTTAAGGTCGAGTTATCACTGTTAAATGTGATAGTCAAAGTGCAATACACCTATCGAAAAATTCATCCTATCATGAGCAAACCAAGCACATAAATGTGAGACCACATTTCGTCAGAGAGATGATCGAGCATAGATAAGTCCAGGTGCTGAAGGTTTCGACTGATGGCAATGTTGCTGATATAATCACCAAGACATTGTAGAGTAGCAAGTGTTTCCATTGTATGAAAATGATAAAGTTTCATAATGAAATCTAGTTTGTTTCCTTGTTAGTGTAGAGTTTGTTCCAATGTGGAGATTTGTGGTATTTGGAACGAACACTAGCCTCAACAAGGTTACCTTCATGGTTCGATAGTAGTCAAAGATGTGCATGTGTAGTTGAAGTTTGTTCTTGCATGAAGAAGTATGTTAGCTTATTGTTTAAGTTAGCATGTTGAATTAGGCCTTGCTTGTAAGCCCAATTTTTAAGTTAGCCTAGTAGTCTATAAATAAACTAATTCTCTCAGGTTGTTGAGATAGGTTAATTGTTGTTATTCACTAGTAACCTTTAAACCATTATTGAGTAAGTAAATAGAAAAACATTTTTAACCAATTATGATTCTCTTCTTCTTCATTCTTCTTTCCTTCTCTCTCTCTTTCTCTCTTGTAAAACCTAATGGGGTTTCTTATGTTTGTTCAAGAAACTCAATCTTTCTCATATTTTGATTTGTTCTTAACGACATTAATTCACGACAAAAGCAATGGTGATATATCTTACAAAATAGGTGAAGACCAACAATTTGGACCCTCATCTTATGTGTCAGGTAATAAAAGCCTTAAAAACCCTGACCAATAGTTGACTGGTCAAGAAAAAGGTTCTTTGAGAAAATACAAAGATTGGTCAAGACCTTGTCCCACCTCAACATGTTATGGTCGAGATGGAAAGAAACCTAAAATCTCCTGCTCCAACGCCTTTGTCAGTAGCCAACAGAAGCCCATATTTGATTTCTTCCTTCAATACCTTCAGCCTTACTCTTAATCAATGGGGATTAGAGGATATAAGAGAAAACAACATTGTCGAAGATTTTAAGATCCTTATGGGTAGCCAAAAGACTTTGATTAAGAAATACCCAAATTCTTCAACTACTTCAAGTGGTGAACCTTATGGTGATTTCTTTGTTGGGTTAATCCAACAATTAAAAGAAAAAATTGTCGATATGGATCTAATTTATGCCATCAAAGATAATCCTACTTCTCTTTATGAGATCAAAGAATAGTTGTCATAATTAAATAAACCAGAGGCGGCCAATGTAACACATCGAAATTTTATTAATTAATTTAGTATGTGGTGCACTTTTAATTAAATATATTGTGAGCTTTATGTGTTTTTGGTGCATGGTGGGGTGTCCTAAGAGTTTTAGTGGGTGGATAAAACAATTAAAATAATTATAAAAAATTAGAATTAATATTTTTTAAATTAATTTAAATAAAACAAAAATGGAGGTTTTTGGGTGGAAAACAAAAATTAATAGGAAATAAAGGAAAAAGTGAATATTTTAAAAAGAATTAAGCCTAAGTTTAATCATCCAAAGATTGAAGTGGGTTTAGAGATAAATAGAAAAATTATTCGAGCCTTGAGGAAAATAATATGTAAAGTGGAAGCTTTTTGGAAGAAAACAAAAGGAGGCTAGGGCTTGAAGAGAGGATAATACATCATCAACCTAATTTAAAATTTTGCAAAGAATATGAGGTAATGGGGAGAAATGGCTTTTATATGGATGTTTGATGTAACACCCTTCTACCCCGCAAATAATTATCGAATAATATTTTATATTATCAGAGTAAAAATCAACAAGAAAGGTGCCACACATATTAAAAACATCATTATACTTATTGTCATGTCCCGTAACACGGGTTACACATTCATCATTAACATAAATTGACAATTATGCAGCGGAATCATACTTTTTTAACTTAAGTCAATAAAAACTTCTTCATATGAAAATGTATCCAATTCATAAGATCATCAACAACATAAAATTACTCCAACATAAACCAAAATAAAAATGTGAGGTTCGCAAACAATCCCAACCCGATGTTACATATCTCATAGCAGAACACCACTAAAACACTACTAAAGCGATAAAAGAAACACTCCCAAGACTACATCCTCAAGCATCACAAATCTACTCTTGGTTATCTGCAAGTTACCCACATAAGAGGCAACATTTCCAAGCAGGAAGGATGAGAAATCACAATTCATTATAATAATATAAGAACATGGAAAATAAATAGAATAAGCAACAACAATGTCATAGCTTCATCAACAAAACATCACAACACAAACACATTAACGTTCATTCATATGCAATTTAAACTATAATGGAATGCAAATAATGCACGTGGTACCAATTTCTCCATGGATGGACACTGGCCATCAACCCTCCATAAGGGAGCACAAAATAAACAACATATCACTTTAATCCACACAATGGGATTGAAACTACCAATAGGTCGAAGTCCTAACATAAAATGCTATGAAATACAATGATGTTAATTATCCTAAACTCATACACAATAAACAAGTGCATCATTCATTTCATGGTCAACAAGCAATCATCATACAATTGTTTTTTATCATATGTACATCAATAAACAACTCGACAACAAAAAATCAACACGAGAAACGCCACGAAAACATCAAAAACTACAAATACACCTGACACGATCGCCCGTGTTCTGTGACACGACCCATGTCAGAGGCCTATGCTCAAAATCCCCAAACTAACAAAATACAGCAAATACAGTGGTCTGACACGGCCACCCGTGTCCTGCGACACGACCCGTGTCAGGCACACTGAAACAAAAAAAAATTGTTTACCCAACCAGCAAGCTGACACGGGTGCTCGTGTTGTGTTTGTTGTACCCCAAATTTTCCCTCCCACAATTAAATAAATGTGTCTCAAGAGTTCTCTCAAGGTTCACAAGGTTCACAATTGGTCAAAAGGATTGAAGGTTTCATTAGACTAATCCTCCTCCTGAACAATGGATCCAGAACTAGGGTTTTGAATTTCTCTAAGCTAAATGGACTTCCAAGGTCTCAAGTGAGCTTCATAACATCCCACATGCCTTAAAGAATCCCCATGTCAAGTTTCAGAGTTTTCCCAATAAATTTGACCAGTCAAATGTTCAAGTATTCAAAAATCAGTCAACTTGGTAAAAAGTCAAACTGAGGTCAACTATGGTCAACTTAAAGTCAAACTTCAAGATTTTTTGTCAACATAAAGATTATGAGTTAAAATTCATCATTTTATCAAGAGTTGATCATGATTCATCAAGGAAATCTCAGATTATCAAGAATCAAGAAGTTTCTAAATTAGGGTTTCATAGTAAAAGTCAATTGAACTTTGACCAGCCATAACTTTCACATGCTTCATCAAAAATTTCCCATCCAAATCTCATTTTGAAGGAAATTTAATTCTCTACAACTTAGTGTCTTACAAAGCCAAGCCTAAAAATTCTTCATTTGGAAGGTATGAGCTAAAACATTGTAGGTCCTTTTGAAAGTCAACAAAAAGTCAACTTTTTCCAAAGCTTATAATTTGAAAATGGTAAACTATATGGACATGGGATCAAAAAGGTTGGTTAGAGTACTCTCTAAGATTTATAAAAATTCCAATATAACTCTCATATCCTTAAAATTGAGGGAGTTGTTTGTTGTCAAATTTGAGAAATTTTCAAGGGGGGTATGAAGCAAAAAAGGTATTAACTTCAAAATTTTCCAAATGGGCCCATAAAATTGCAACCCAATCTCAAAGATAAAGTCATGCACGACCCAATGACCATTTATTCTGATTTTTAAATTTTTATTTTATATTATTTTGGATTTTATTTGTTAAAATTCAATTTTAATAAAAATCAAATATGAAAAATCAAATAATGGATCAAATCTTTGTTCTAGAAGCTTTTAAACAACATTTAAGGTGATTAGATGCCATCCAATTTCGTGCGATTCTATTTTGGAAGGGATTTTTTTTATTTTTTTGACAAAAATCGAATTGGGATTTCTTCATGATTAAGTAACATCAGAATACATCCAAAAGCCCAATCTTTTTTGACCTAATCATACTACTATATGTATACAACAAGAACAACAACAAAGGGACGAATTTTGCTGGTAAAAAGCACCTTGTTCCAATTTCAAAAACTTCAAGAAAGGTGAGATTCGATTTTGAACTTAGAGGCTATTTCCAGGCCTTTTAAAGATTGCAACACCTTCTATGATGATAACTGAACACATCTCAACCCTCAATAGCATCTGAATCACCCTCATGAGCCTTAACCGAGTTTTGTTTATCTCATTTATGCATTTTTTCGAATCCGTAAATATAACCATTAATAATTGAATTTGACGTTTGTTTTGTGTTTATTACAATGCAAAGATGCTTTCTGGATGGTTTAATTGGATGTTAGGTACAAGAAGCAAGATCCGCCATTGTTAGGGTTTCACCTTCATGTTTGGGGCTGTGATTTAGGTCGTTTAAGAACATTTTAAAGACATGGTTGAGTCGTATGGATCATGGGTGTTCGATTTATATAATTTTTATGGATTAATCGTGTGTGTTTCATAAGTTGTTTCGAATGCAGGTCTATGGCGACGTTCAGAAAACCGTAGCCATAAGTCTCAAAAAAACCGTAGCCAAAGCCCTCATCCTGAGGTTGAAGATGATGGCGCCAAAATCTGGTTTTAAAAATGTGTTTATTTTATATATTATTGTTTATATCATAACTCTCATATGGCGCAGGTGGCTTGGTGGTAGAGTATTGGCATTGGAATCATAGGGACCTGGGTTCAATCCCAGGCTCCCTTATTTTGGCTGAGCGATTTTTTCCCTTTTTGCTTATTATTTTGTTTTTTTCTATTTGTTTTATTATTTAATAATTAGTATATTAGGTTAATAGAAATTAATTACAATTAAAATTAATTAAGATAATCACCTTTTTCTTAAATAATTTAATAAAAATAATTAATTAATTTTTTTTCAAAAATTCATTAATAAATCTTTAGTTTTTTTTCTTAAAATTTTTATATTAATTATTTTTCTTATGTAAATTAATTTTAGATTAATAATTAGGTTAAGTTTTTTTAACCCTAAATTATCTTTTTCCTTACTCTAATTTTATTGAACCATATTTATTCTTTTCCTTACCCTAATATCTATAATTCAATTTATTGCTATTTATTTATTTAATCCTTAGAAAAAATGTATAGGTCATTATTATTCGACGTAATTTATTTTTCTGCTCGATTATTATGTATCTGCCCAAAGCGATGTAATAGCGTAGGATTTACTGTTTTTTTCGCATTTATTTTATTTTATTTGCATGGTTAGTAATAATAGGGAGTGAAAAAATATAATTGATTAAAAAGGACTTAGATAATTTAATTAAAAAGATTAAATATCTGAATAAAATCATGCACACACGTAAGTCGATCGTTCTACGATCGCCGTCTGCACCTCCTAGGGTTATCCCTCTTAAAGTTACCTTTATATGGTCAAGTCCCTCGAAATTGGGGGTGTCTTAAGCAAAATCCATATCCAAGTAAAGTTTAAAAAGATCAAGTCCCTACGATGTTGCCTACGATATTGCCTACGATGTTGCCTTCGATAATGATCTTGTCCCTTCGATTTAAAAGATGATAGTCCCTCCCAATTACTAAAGACACCCCTAAAGTTGCCTTCATTGACCATACGATGACCCTACGCCCATCCCTTAAACAAATCCAAGGTAATGACTACCTATTCCTTAATAATAGGGACAATCTTACCCTTGAAAGAATATAAAAGAACATGAATGACTTAGTCTAGGGTAGGAACTCTAAGTTACTGGCTCACACCCTTTAAAAAATACTTTTCACACCTCACTATTTTCAAACATTTTCAAAACAAAGGCTTTGTATACATCCATATGAGGATCATTACAAAGTACCTAGAAAATTTTCTAATCACACACTTCACATTTTCAAAACAATTAAGTGAACTAAGTAACTAAGAGCCCATGGATAACCATGGATATAAAGGGTGCTAACACCTTCCCTTTATATAACCTACCCTCCGAACTCAAGTCTTTTAAAATAGGTCTTTCCTGTTCTTTTATGTCCTTTCCACTTGGATAAAATAAAAGTCAGTGGCGACTCTTGCTATCCGCAACATTTATAGAAAGTCAGTTCTCCCATCGTGTTACAGAACTGGCAACTCTATTGGGGATGTTACTAAGTAAAAGACGGGTACCCTTAGGAATTAGATCACTTAATTGTTTGCTTTGTTTTCTTTATATTATCTGTTGGGCTTTTGTGTGAAAGATCCTAACCCGGATCTAGTGTACCCTAGGTAAGTAGCAATAGACCAAGGAAATTGTATGACGTATACCGATATGGTTGATCTGGTGGCTACGTTAGTGTGACTTCTTGGTCGGTTCTTATGTTCCTTAAGTAAGTTGAGGATAACCTAAGGCTGCCATATGTTGTCATTACACTAACTGACTTTGTAGAACCCTAGTTAACCCATTTTGGCCTTTAGAAAGTAGTGAGATAGCCGGCTTTGGAGAAGTCTGAAGTTGGTTGATACTCGATGCTACGCTCATTGAGATCCTAAACTTGGGGGGTTTTGGTTGGCAAGTAAGTTGCCTACTGAACAACAACCCTTGGGAAGGATCAGTGATATTGAGATCCCTTAGAACCTGGTTACTTTTGTAGGACAGGATGAACCAACTAAACTTCAAGGGAATGGTACTTACCTTTAAACCTCATGCAAGCCTCTAAACTTAGGGCTATTGTGTGACTTGTTTTTATGTGCCACATGTTTGTGATTGAGCATAACATCATGACATCATAAGCATAGCATTTTCACTAACCATTTCAAGGACCAAAGGATTTATCTTTGTTCTTTGTTGCAGGTAATGGCTCATGCTCGTAGGAACACTATCCGTATCAACTTTGTAGGGATACCTTCTAAGCTTATGGAATTGGTTTCTAAGGTTTCTGAAAGCTCTCAATTCATCAAGAAGCATGGTTACCTGCTGGATCTAGTTACTCCAGGATTCAATGAAGACATGATGAGTGTCCTCTTCCAGTTCTTTGATCCTAAACATCATTGTTTCACGTTACCCGACTATCAACTAGTACCTACAATGGAGGAGTTATCCAAGCTACTGGATGTGCCTATCCTTGATTAAAGAACCTTTACAGGCTTAGAGAAAGAGCCTAAACCTGAAGTCATTGTTGCAGCCTTACATTTGAAGAAATCAGACATTGTCCTAGAAACAAGAAGCGAAGTTAAGGGTATTCTTGCTAAGGCATTGATGGAGAAAGCTCAGGTGTTCTTGGATGCTATGAGCTATGATGCTTTTGAGGAGATCTTAGCCTTATTAATCTATGGCTTAGTGTTGTTCCCTAATTCAGACCAGTTCATAGACGTACACGTCATCAACATATTTCTGACTCACAATCTTGTGCATACCTTACTTGGAGATATCTTACACTCTCTTCACACTCGTACTACGAAAGCGAGAGGAACTCTGATGTGTTGCATACCTCTACTATCTAGGTGATTTATTTCTCACCTTCCTCGAGCTATGATGAAGAATGAACAAGGGTTAAGGTGGTCTAAGAGGATCATGTCACTTTCTCATACACATATTCATTGGTGTTCTCGATCTATGGAGAATGTTACTATCATTCGCCATTGTGGAGAGTTCCCTAATGTGCCACTCCTTGGCATTATAGGGGGCATTACTTATAACCCTTCTTTAGCTCTACTCCAGTTTGGTTATGCTCGAAGTAATGGTCCTCACGACATGCTTATTCAGGGTATTGTGTTTGACTACGACAACGATCTTCAAGGTTACCGTCAAAGGATTATACGAGCTTAGAGTAAAGTGAATAAGGTTGATAGCAAGACTCTAGAACCAAAGTACTTCATTCCTATGGAACCTTACCTTAAATGGGTGAGATCTCGTGCTCAGACTCTTATGATGCCATATCCTGCTATTCTACCGGTTACTATGGAGCCTATTGCTAAAGGAGACGTTCCTTATACCATCCTTCATCCAGATATGCCTACTGATTTAGAGGAACTGCAGAAGTCTTGGATCCAACTGAAGGAGCAAAGAGAAATAAATGCTTCAAATTTCTTTGAAAATAAGAAATAAATAGAGAACATAAAAAACATTCAAGTAAATGCTTCAAATTTAAATAAATAAAAGAAATGACACAAATTCATACATCTTCTCACAAACTTTTTTCTCTCTGTGAATTGAATACTTAATTTCTATAGAGAATACTTAATTAATTTTGCAACCTTTGTTTACATAGCTTAACTTGTCTTATATACTATTACAATGTTAACCTTCAATAAAAAAAATTATCCGCAGAAATTGACACGAACTCACTTATGCGAGCTGCAACCTTCTAGTATGTTACCATGTGTTTTCAACATTTGAACCTTTTAAACTATTTTTTCTGTTTCAAACCGTCTTTTAAATCTCATAATTGATTGTGTCTAAAGTTTCCTTTGTCAAACCTTGGAGCGTCAAAATGATTTGGCTATTTGTACTAAGCCTGTGAATTTATCTTATTCCCACTTCTATTCCAATATACCAAATCACCACAAACCTTTTTGAGATTCTAAACATGTTTTGAAGAAAGAGTGATCATAATATTATGGATTTGTTTTTGAGATTCTTCCAAATCAGGATTGGTAGGTCTCTAGGTTATCTAACCCTTGAAGCCAAAAGTAGACTAAGTCCAAAAACATCTAATAGGTGAGTCAAACTCACCTTTTTAGTTGAAATTATCAAAATGTCGAAACTATAGATAGGTTATTTTATACTTAGTAATCTCATACCTTTATATGACATTTTAACTGTCAAAATACTACATCAAAATTCCCAAGCTAACACATGCATAAAGAAGTAGTATTTGAAGGCTTCTTTGGTCAAAACGTCAATGTATTCTAGAGTACAGAAAGCCAGCCTAGTGCCTTCAACCATTATGTCTTTAACCTATTTCTCAAAATCAGATGGGATAATGACTTTTAGAGAAGGTTCAAAGGTGGCATTAAGACAAAGTTGAAAGAGCCACACATGGCCAGATATCAAAAGCTTGTCGTGAGGATTATTTATAGATTTTAGTTCAAGGTAAGTAAGCCCTAGGGATTGAAAATGGGGCCTAAGATTAACTTGCTAAGATAGATGTTTCACCTCTCATGAATCTGTTTTTTCAAAGCTATAAACTTATTGGCTATCTACATAGAACTAGATCAAAAATGAAATGGGATAGCCATAGGGCGAGGAAAGAAATGGGCTCATAGTCAGAGACCTCTTTAACATCCTCATAATGGAGTTCGACATTATTATTGAAGCTTAGACAGGTGAAAGAAAAATTGGGTTTGATTTTGTGTTTGAGAGGGAGATCAAAGGTATCCATAGTTGGCTGAAGACCAGTAATAATAGCCACATCAAAAGGATTGGGAATTATCATTCCACAACGGAGTTAAAAGGTGTTGGTTGAACCTTCCCAAAAATAAAGGGCTGAAATGAGCATGTGGACGCTATATTTATGACAAATTCTAGACTATTGAATCAAGTCAAATATTCATTTGTTCTTTCAAAATTTGTTATTTCTTCTTTTTTACCTTGTTCAACCAATTGATATAAGTTTCATGGTTAATGGAAGGAGACAGGAACGAAAGACATGGTGGGTTGAATCCATAAAACCTAACTCATAGATCATTTCCTTAAATGCGCAAGGTTTACAATGGAAGTAACAATGGAATATTTTGCTTAACTTAGCAGGTTTTAAAGAGGAGGTGGAAAATGGACCCCAAAACAGATGAACATTACCTGAGATAGAAAATAAAATTAATACTTGGGAAGCCCGGATGATGGCATTTTCTTTCTTCATTAGTGGTTCAAGGATATATGTGTGATTACCAGAGATAATAATAGTTGTAACATCAACAACAAGCAAAATTGGAATTTATTTTTTCATGCAAGAAGAAGCCATCATTTTTAGAACGTGAGTACAAAAAGATAGAAAGTTATAGAAAGAAAAAGTTTCTAAGGTTGTAGAAAAGTGAAAACTCTTAGGATTTGGAGAAGAAGAAGTTGTGAAAAGGAGAAATGACAAAATAAGAGTGTATATATAGGTGTATAACAAAACTCGTTAGTTCCCCCTTGAAATCATTTAAATGATTTTCTTTTTAACGCGATTGATTGTGTGGCCCACAATGGCGTTGGAAGTTAAAATCATAATGGTGGGTGCACGAATGTAAACTGATGTAACAACTAAGTGGTATAGGTCGTGATGAGGCTGACGTATGTGAGATGGTGTGAACAATATCGAGAGTTTGATAAAAACACCATTTTTCTTCCATTTTGCAAACATGATCGAAAGTGACATTTTTGGGGGCATCTGTTAGCCTGTGAACTTCAACTCAAGCTGCACTAAAACCCACTAATTCTGGTTTGGAAGAATCTCATGAACAAATCGAGAAGATTAGGATCTCTCTCTCTCCAAAACATGTTTAGAATCTCGAGAAGATTTGCAGTAATTTGACATATTCGACAGAAATAGGGTGTGTGATTAATACACAGGCTAAACATGGGTAGCTGAAGTGTGGTTCGACACTAAGATTACAAGATTTGACAAGGAATTCTCGACAGACACAGTGGAAGGAGTTGGAAATGTTTCTCGATAGAAGTGGAATTTTCGTAGTATTTCAAATGTTGAAGACACATGTAAGTAATGCAGAAGATGAAAGGCCATGTAACAATGTACGGGTATAATGTTGAAGAATTGATTGTTGTCAATAATTACAAATGTACTTGTATATAAGTCAATTTAATCTTTGAAACAACGATTCACATTTTGCATTATTGTCCTTTATAGAATTCAAACATTCAAGTTACAGAGATAGTGAATTTGAGAAAATGTATGAATTTACGTCCTATTTTAATTCAAACATTATATTCGATTGATTTTGATCTTTTTTTTTTCATTTACTTTACTATTTGAACAACTCTGCACTTTAATTTTAAAGTGTTTATCCAATTATCCTACTTCCAAGCGTTTAATTTTCAAGCATAAGTACATTATTGGCAAAATACCCAAATTGGTCCCTTAACTCTACATCAGGGTCCAATTTGGTCCCTTAACTCTAAAAAATGACAAAATGATCCCTTAAGTTTTTAAATTGTGTCAAATTGATCCTTTCTGTCAACCACCCCCAAACGGACGTTTATTTAGTCATATGTGGCAACTGACATGTCATATGTTGTCTTCTTCTTGTTTATACTGTGTCTCTTCAACCCTAAATTGTTTCAAGGAATTATAGGGTTTTTGGAAAAGAGATTCATCCCCAAATTGTTTCAAGCAAATCTACCACACTGTTCAATGAGCTGAACCCAAATAAGAAGTGAAATCGGTCTCAAGATTTATTACTATGATGAGTTGTTGCAGCAAGAGAGAAACAGACCACAAATGATGGTTGAAGAGGGAAGGGTTTTTCAGGTAAATGGACCGATGGAGCATTGTGCTACACTTCCAGATGGTCCTCCTTCGCCGCGTGTTGTGGTTGTTGAGGAATCACCATCTCCGGTGGTTTGTGTTCAACAGGATCCACCGTTGTCGGAGATGTATGGTCTTTCGGAACCAGAAATGCAGTACCACCAGCAAGAAGTGAGGAAAATGCAAGCAATTAAAAATGATAGAGTGAAAGCTGATTCATGAAGGTTCGAACATCCAGTCAGAATCGTCAAGGTTCGTGGTCTTAATCCTCAAACTGAAAGCCCATTCGTGAAAACCCCAATTTTCCCCCAATTTGTTGAAAACCTATTTTCTAAACTTGTTGAAAACCTCAATTCCCTCCCAAAAATCTCTGAAAAGCTCTCAGTGCTACGACTCAAAGTTGTAGTTTGTGATGTAAGTTGAAAATAAATTACGTGAATTTTCAATTCACGGTTGCAGCAGGAAGTTGGATGATCCAAAAATGGCTTCTGAGGGAATTGTTGTGGAGTGAGTTCTGGTTTTATATTTAGGGTTTGTGAATTTGGAAACATTGAGGTTGAATCAGATGCATTAAATGAAAGAGTGAAATTGTTGCGGTGGTGGTAGGAACCAAGAATGAAGGGTGATGGCGCCGAGGAGAAAGACAGTGTGGTGTAGGCAGTGCATCATAAGATCTTGTGTGTTTGTTTAATTATACGGTGCATTAATATGGTCTATGGTGAACCATATGTGTCACAAATTTTTTTCTTCTAAGAAATAACAGTGATGAAACCATTGATTTGAACTTCCATTTCCTTTTTATGTTTTCAGATCCAACATGGCATTCCATATGACACATGACTCATCACATATCAACACCACGTGTACAATTTGGTTGACTTTGACTAACTGTGCTAACGGCAGGGACTAGCGTGGGCCCTTTTAAAAACTTAAGGGACCATTTTGTCACTTTTTAGAATTAAAGGATCAAATTGGACTCTGATATAGAGTTAAGAGACCAATTTGGGTATTTTGGCTACATTATTTTAAACTCTTTTGCACAATATATCGTATGATTATTCAAATTTAATCATGTATGTAAATTAAAATTTGTGATTTGATTTATAAAAACAACAATAAATAATTTTTTATTATATAAATAACTTGATAAGAATTTATTTTAATAAATATTTATGCTATAAAATAAAAAATAAATTATTTATCAAAATACACCTCTAAATTCTAATATCTCATTATCTCTATAATAGGGGATAATGAATGGCATGAGGGATTAAGTTTGATTTAATTTAAATTGAAAAGACTTATAATAATAAATAATCAAATGTATAAACAGAAATTAGTTTTATGCAATTTGTAATATTTTAAATCTACTCAGTGAAAAAATATTTTTCAATTATTTTCTTGACCAAATTCAATTTTTATTCATTTGAATTCATTATTTATATGGCCACCACAGAAGCAACAGTTTGGACTTTGGTAAAAAAAAGCAAAAGTAAAAGACATTGCGAACTGTTTCAATGGCGGCGTAGGGAAAACTCGAGGAAGCTTCGCATGACATCTATCACGCATTTTTTCTCCAACTTCATATAAAACCCCCATATCTACGTCCTGTCATTCTCATTCTCACACTCACACTTCACAACGCAACACAAGAATTCTTCTTCCTCATTAAAAAACACCATTCTTCACTGCCTTTTCGTAACACCATTTCACCCTCCTAAACCAGTAAGGAATATTCTATATTCATCATCGTAACAGAATGTGTGGCGGTGCTATCATCGCTGACTTCATCCCTCGCCGTGGAGGCCGCCGTCTTACCGCCTCGGAGCTTTGGCCTAACTCTATCGGGCAACAAATAGACTCCTCGGACTTCGGTTTTTCTGGTATTGATCAACAACCACCCAGTACTCTCAAAAGATCAGACCCTCCTAAAGGTGAGTTTCTATTATTTCTTTTTAATCATAGTTGATAGAGTTATTATTATTTTCTGATTGGGTTTTTTCATCGAACAGTTCATTATAGTTGATAGAGTTATTATTATTTTCTGATTGGGTTTTTTCATCGAACAGTTCATTATAGTTGATAGAGTTATTATTATTTTCTGATTGGGTTTTTCCATCGAACAGTTAATGAACGAGTTGAAAAGCCTGTGAAAAAACAGAGGAAAAACCTCTACAGAGGAATCCGGCAGCGTCCATGGGGAAAATGGGCTGCGGAGATTCGTGATCCTAGGAAAGGTGTTCGTGTTTGGCTTGGCACATTCAACACTGCTGAAGAAGCTGCTAGAGCTTACGACAAAGAAGCTCGAAAAATCCGTGGCAAAAAAGCTAAGGTTAATTTCCCCAACGAAGATGATGAGTATTCTATTCAAACTCGTCGTCACGGTAATAATCCTAATCCTAATCCACCACCTATTCGACCACCGAACTCAAACCCAAACCCGAATCTGAATCATTCTCTCTATCATCATCAACAGCAATATCCAAAAAATCTGAACCTGGAGTTTGGTTATGATCTGAACCAAACTGAACCGTTTATAATATCCGGTTCTGGTGGTGATGAGAATTCTGTATATGGGTCTGGTTCATGTTCTGAGGTTGGTTACTCTGTATTAGAGTTCAATGGTTCCAATCAGAATGAAAACAGTTATTTCGGTGGTGTTGTGGTGAATGAACATGAGAAAGAGAAGGAGAAGGAGAAGGAGAAAGAGACCGTGAAAGAATCAAAAGAACAAGAACCACGTGTTGTTGTTAGTATTGATCAAGCTGAAGCTGAAGCGGCAAAGAATGAAGTTCAAGAGTTGTCCGATGAATTGATGGCGTACGAGGATTACATGAAGTTTTATCAGATTTACTATGATGGACAGTCGATGCCACCGAATATTGTTCAGGAACATGTTGTTGGGGATTTATGGAGCTTCGATTGAATAGAAGATAATAATATCTGTTTTTCATGTTTATGCGAAGACAGAATTTTCCCATGATTCGGTTATCTCTATTTTGCATATTAGGATGGATGGAATTGTAAATTTGGGTACTTGGTTAGAATTTGTGTCCTGAATTTTCTATTTATTTCTTGTTTTTTGAGTTTTGTTGGCCTTTTGGTCATGTCAAGTTTTGTTCAATTGTATTTCTTTGGTGCTTTCCCAGATGAAATTAACAATGTTTCAATTCTGAATTCCGACTACAATTTTTGTTTATTTCACTTGTTCGTTATATTATGTTGATCGTTTAATACGGGTACCGGGAATAAGAATAATTCTTAAATCTACACGATTTTTTTTTACTCAGTGTAAACTAATTTATCAAAAAAAAATATTAACATTTTTTGTGCTATTCTCTAATTTTTTATTAATTAAGAGAAATAAAACGTGTCGGTGTTTTATTTGTTGACAGAGACTTTGTTCATATTATTTTACAGTGTATTGGCGTTTCAATATGACGAAATTTATAAAATGAACTTTTGCTTAGCAAGCTCAAGTTGTTGCAATGTTGAAAATGAATAAAATTAGTTTTTTAATTAAGTAATTTATTTTGCATAATTCTTGTTAAAGAAGTTTTTTCTATTATACACTCTTGTCCTTATAGTAAGATTTACTTTGGAGATTTTTGTCTTAAATATAAAATTATTTTTAAATGCTTTGCATAAATTTTAAGGATATATTACAAAAAAGTTACTAAAAAATACGTCAATTTATCATTAAAAAGTATTATTTTCCTTCTATTATATGATATCAATAATTATAATCAAGAATAATTAAGATTGAACAATGACATCATTAAGACACTCCTTTAAAATAATAGTGTTGGAGAGAAAGTTGATAGCCTAAGTATAGTAATCATTGAATAACACAAGTGATGGCGATGCAAAAGTGGAATATGGTAAATATGGTAAAAGAAGTGAAATGGAAAAGGTATAAAAATGAATCCAGTGGCGCGCGCAGCTGGTTTTGTGTTGTAAAGTGGGCGGTTTTTGTTTCAGATAAATAAGCAAAACAACAGACGCCGCACTCAATGGGTGCATACGGGTTCAGAAAAACTTGTAATTTGTCTTTTGCAAAGGGTGTAGTACTACTCTTGTTAGGGTGGCCAAATAAGTCTTGTCTTCTTTTGTTTTATTCTTACCACCAACTCACGTAAATCAGACATACGCATTCCATTTTTTAAGAAAATATAATTTTATAGTATGTAAGAATAAATTCTAACATATCCTATAAACTTTATTTGTTCATACGTGGATTTCGTGTGAACAAATCGCTGGTCTCTTTACGAAATGTTTATTTGTGAGACCGGTCAAACGAGTCTTAGAACTACTTTGTCCGATTAAGTATATGGTGGATTTTTTTAGTGTAAGATGGTAAGGGGTTTTTCTATGAGTTTTTGTGTTTATTCAAGTGCTCACGGAATGCTAAAATAAAGAAAAAAGATACAAAAACAGGAAAAAAAAGAAGATAAAGCAAAGACAAGTATTAAAATTGCTTGAAATTAAAATGACTTGAAAAGATAAATGTTTGGACGCTTTCGTACATTTTGCGTAGGGGTTAACTTGTTTCTCTTAACGTCTGGTACTTTGAGCGTGTCACTTTTACAATGCAAAGAAATGCGAACTTGAATTTTGAAAATGAAATCTACTTAAATAGACACGAAAAATAAACCATCGGACGCTCTCCAATGAATCTGATATTGATACTTGTCACCTCACTCTTATGGTAACTGCCAACTACTTTGCTCCAGTTTCTTGAGCAGTTTCTTCATAGCATTTTGAATGGCGAGCCGAAAGGTCTTCGACACACTGGTTCTCTTAGGTAGGTTGAAATGTTTTGACGCCTTCCTTCCATAGGCTGGACTTTCCTTCGCTTCTTCTGTCTGTCGACCCTTTGTTACGTTTCCCCTTTCCTGGTTGGGTCGAACCACCCATCTTTGACATTTTTATGGATTTCCTCTAAACATAAAGACTTCTTTATCTGGGTTGAAATCTCCAGTCAACAAATTACCCTTCCAAAAGGCCAGTTTCGACAGAGATGTAGTCGACCGAGAAGCTTAGCCTTTTAAACTTTCCGGAGAGATTTCGATGCCTCCTTGACTGTCGATTTGAACTAATTAATTGTTCACATTCTGTTAGATTGAAATAGCCTGTCACATCCGTCATGATTCCACTTTTGGTGTACATCTTCCAATGTTAGTAATGATGACCTAGGACGTGGGGATTCTCAACAACTCCCACTCTTTAGCATAACGTGCTTTCCCAAAACGAAACCTTTGCATGGTTTTTGCTATAAATACCCTTTTCTCTTGCTGAATAACTTTTCCACTTTCTCCAAGCCCATTTCTGCATTTTGAAAAGAAACCTTTTCTTTGCGAACAAAACAGTTCATCTTCTTTTACATCCTCAACATCTTCGCTCTAGCATAATTATGGACGACATGACTAAACAACCTTCTACTGTCAATTTCGTCGCTGGCAACAACTCTCTGGCCTTCTCTCTTTCAGAAGGAGAAGTCCAAGAGTTTCTCCCTCAACCTCTAACTAACGATGTTGAAAGGGTTTCCTCTTTGAAGCATCAAACGCAAATTCCCTACTCCATTGTAAACAAGCTTTACGCCTCTCATGGTCCTCTACTAGAAATTTTGAACCATCATGAGGAGGTTGGAGCATTCTTCCCCTATTATGAGCATACTGGTCCCCCTGCATTCCAAAAAGGGGTGACCTTGGACGTTAGATTCATGGCTCCCAAAACCAGAGTCTTCCACTCCATGCCCACTCCCAGAAATAGCCTTTTCTGGCTTGGCTCGACAGGGTGCAAGCCCAACGTGGCGACCAATGGAAAAGAGCTGGTATTTTTCAGGAAATACATCTATCAAGGAATGCTCATAGGGTTAATCCTAGCATGATCTTGGCCTTTTTGTATTTTTGGGAAGGTTCGACGAACACTTTCCATCTTTCGTTCTAAATTTTAACGCCAACTTTGTTCGACGTCACGACCATAATAGGTCTTTTGCCCCTGGATGAGACCTATGATCCATCTTTGTCAACTAAAAACACTTTCGACCTCGGTCGAGCTGGCCTTCAAGGCTTCATTGAAGATCACCATGACACTGAATCTAAAACAATGTTTGATAAGGAGCACATAACATTTCTCACGCTATGGCTATTTTATTATTTGTTTTGTTCAGGCTGCCTGCAGGTGGCCAAACAGTTTATCCCCCTAGCGATCCAAATTCGTGAGTGCCACAAGATATCTTTGGAAAAATTGATGTTAGCTTCTCTCTACCAAACTCTGGGGATGTCGAACCTCAAGGTGAGGTATCAGGCTGAGGCTGATAGGTCACTGAATGTTTCAGGACCTGTATGGTTGTTGTACCATAGGCTGAATGCCATTTATGAACACAAACTAGGCTATCCCATTTCAGGTATGATGGATCGACTGAACGAGATTCGCCCTATAGAGGGGGTTCGACTAGCCTTGATTACCCTCCAAGATACCCCCTCAAAAAGCCTCTTCGTAAAGTACCTCAACATGTTTATTGAGACAACTACTTTTGTTGAAGGCATGGCACCTTTTGTCGAACAAAAATTTGGGCCCACTTAGTTCAGGAATCCCTTTCCTGGCGCTTCTCCGGCAGTAGCAACGAAGTCAAATGCTATTTGGAGGGCCTTTCTAACCCTCGCCATGCTCTCTTACCAAATTGAACTAGAAGCCTATGGTTTCACCAACTGTCAACCTAACTTGGTGGCTCAACAGTTTGGCCTGAGCTAGATGCTGCCCAAATCTCTTGTGAGGCATACTTCAGACATCCTTTGGTCGGGATTGAAGCTTAATGTCGTGGGTTACAAAGCGAACAAAAGATTTACTCGGTACTAACTCCTAAAGTAACTAACTTTTTCTTTCAAACCCTCGTTTTGCACAACTCAGGAGTTCGATGTCTAGTGGTCGGACTACCAAACTCAACACTTCCAGAGAGATCTCTTTCTAGAGACATGGTGGGTGCCTTTGTTAACCTGGCAAAGGGTGCGCCTATTTCGATTGCCAAGACGAAAACTCGGGTCGCTGGTGTCAACATGCCTATTTGAAGGGTAACTCTCGACATCCCTTTTTCCTTGACTATTTTTCCTTTTCGCGTGTGATTTTTACATTCACTTATCAAGGTCCGAAACGAGTTTCGATTGCTACTCCTTCTACCCCAGCTACGAAAAATCTAATGTCTAAGATCTAGAAGTGAGTCTCCTTTTATTGATCCTTATTTTCTTACTCATGTTAGCGCCTTCATATTTGTCATTTGTTTCTAGATTGTCGAAGATGTACCACCCCAATAGGGGAATGCTTCTGATGAGAGTAATCATTCCTACATTTTCCTTCCAATGTGGACATTTCCTCCTCGAATCCAAAGAAAAAGAAGAATATGGGTGCCAAAAAATTGAAAATGATAGATTTGAAACCTTCTCCTACAGTTCTTAAAGACTTAACATAGGTTTTTAAACTTAGAACCATTTCTGAGGTGATTGATCCTTTTATCTTGATTTCTTTTTCATTTCCTTGCTCCACTAACTTGCATCTTCCTCTTATCTTGGTAGGTGGAGGTGGTTAATTTGACCGCCATTGTCGAAACTCCAACTTTAGAGGCTTGGGTTGACAATGCATCTGGGTCGAAGGTTCAACCAAACCCTCAGAAGGTTGATGAGCTTTAGGATAACTCTCCTTAGAAGGTTTCAACAACAACCCATCACCAAATTGAAACTGCTGAAGATCAACCAAATGTTGTCGGCGAAACCACTACTCAACAAGTTTTGACAACAACAACTCACTAAATAACTGGAACTGCAGATGATCAGACAGCCACCATTGTTGGCGAAGAAATAATCCATAAGGAAACTCCCCCTGTTCAAATCATCCAAACTAGTCCTGTTTCTCAAACCTTGGTTGATTCCAATGTCGATACAATAACTTCTTAGGAAAACAAATTGTCCACCCCTAAGGATCTCCTTGCTCTGAAGAAAACAAACCTTGCTGAGGTTTTAAAACAACTGTAACAGTTTTTCCCTCCTTCTAAGGATTACTCTGAGGCTGGCCTGATACCTTTGCATGATCTAGAGGATGATGCCTCCTTCGATGTAAAGCTTCACGAGCTTAAGGAATAATTATTTCAGGAAGGGTTTATGGATGTCATTTCCACTAACTCTAAGTTTTCTAGAGACGTTTTCAAGATGATTGACGAAATGTCTTTGTACCAGCTCCCTGCTGGCACAACCCTATATTTGGTCGAATTTGAAGCATTCTTCACTCAACTGGTCAAAGAATTATCGAGGTGCCACTCTGATGATATCTAGATTAAAAAAATCATCAATGAGATGAACCTCAAATGGGACTTCAGATCTCGCTGTGAGGCTAAACTCAGCGAGTTTGAACGCCAAAAAGCGGAGCATTCCAAAAAATTCCAGAGCTTCGACCATAAAATCTCGGACTATCAAGCTCAGATAGTCGAATTGAATCATAAGCTTGTTGAGGTATAGAAACATAATGCCTCTCTGGATTCTACTGAGCCCTTGACTTCCCAAGAAGATATCGATAAATAAGTGGCTCGGGGAATCCCCACGTCGAAAAGGCCCTTACTCTCAAAGATAGGATCCAGATTATGCGATTAAAAAGGTACAATGTCTCTAGCAAACTCCTACATGAAAAGGCACTCTTCGAAGACTTTAAGACTAGGTTTCTAACTTAGGTTTTTTTTTCTAGGTTTTTTTTACGGAGGCATAAGAACCCGATCCATCATCACGGGGCCATGTTTGCCAAGTGTTGATCGAATGACCTCTTTGATCATTTAGTTTCATCAACCTTGTAATAACTTTGGTCTGTTTCTATATTTTTTATGATATCATCTTTTCTCCAAATACTAGTCTTTGGTGCAAGGTAGAAGGCACTGCCCTTATACCATGAATCCACTCCCTACCTAACAATAGGTTGAAGTTGGCTTTGGAGTTGATCACCATAAATAATGTCGATCCAATGGTCGTTCCCACAACCAGGTCGACTTGGAGAACTCCTAGGATGTTGTTTATCTTCCCTTTATAGTTATATAAGACCATATTATGATGTCAAATATCTTAATCGGTCTTTCTGATTCTCTTGAACAAAATGTATGGCATCAAGTTCACAACTACCCCACCATCTATAAACACCTTGTTGACTGCCATGCTGTCAACCTTGGCTTTTATGAAGAGAGGTTTCAAATGACACATTATGTCAGGACTAGGTCTCTCAAACACAACCTTATTCTCTCTTACTACCCCATCGTTCATGACGTAGTAGCACAAAGGCTTATCCTTAAGAGTCTCATTTCCCATAAAGCCTTCTTATACTTCTGATACTTCCGACACAGTGTCATATTCAACTAGTAACACAGACATAATTCCATAATTCACAACGAAGTCTTCTCCATAGGTATCATCGTTGGTATCATCATACATGTCTTCATCAAAGTCGTCTTCTGGTGACAAAATGTATTCTTCGTCAGACTGAGGTGAATAAGTAGGTTCTTCCTTATCAGATTGGGAGTATATTCAGGATTTCCCCTTTTCGACAGCAGAAGTGCATTCTTCACTTTGTTTTGATACTACCTCTTTCCCTCAAGAGGTTCTGACGGTCAGAGTTTGATTCGTCATAATCTTCGCCTTTTCGACTCATTTGGCTTTCGAGTATTACCCCTTTTGCTTAGAGACTTCCACTTGTCTTGGTTGGGATGTCGAGGCCAATTTACCTAGCTTCTTGTTTCTCTGATAACCTCTCCATTGAGTCTTTGTCATAGGGTTTTTCCCTTTGTAATTAGAAGAAACTACGTAACCTCTGGGTTCATCTTTCTTCCCAGCATCTTCCTCTAAATCCAACATACTCCAATTTGGCTTTTGCTGCCCTTTTGATTAACTGGATCCACCCACTTCTCACGCGGGGTGTCGGAAGGTGGCACAAAAGTTCTGGGTTTGACTAATTTGACCCGTCTCTAGTATTCTTCATTTCGACGAGGATTACCACTCTGGTCAAACACGAACCTTGGGATATGAGACCCCTCAGCGGCTAAGGCTTCCTTTTTGCCAGCTTCATACCTCTTAGTTTCCTTCTCGTCGAACATAGCGTTGCATCTTGGGCACAATATTTCCCTTGATCCGCCTACTTGGCATTTCTCTTGGGATTCATTTAAACTTTCTCCAGCCCTTGGGTAGACTGCCTCCAGTTCCTCCTCAGTATTTTTGTCGTCACCTTCAGTAGTGTCGACCATCATTCACTTCATATTTTCGACATGGGATGTGTTGGGCAAATCCTTAGTAGCTACCATCATGCATTCATTCAGCTCATAGTACATTGCTTCTTCGACCTTCAGAGGGTCTGTGTCGACCTGTATCTTTGGCTTTTCGCCAAATTGAAGCCTTCCATCCTTCAAAGCTTTCTGTACCAAATCCCTGAAAAGAACACATTGAGACGTTTTATGACCAATGAAATTATAAAATTTGCAAAATCCTCTCTTTTTCTTTTGCTATAAAGGGAGATCTTTTAAACCGGGTGGAACAATAATTTGACCATCTTTTACTAACAAATCAAATATTTCATCACATCTAGATATATCAAACATATACGTCTTGGTGACATATTTTTCTGAATGCCCTGTTTTGACAAGATCTTTTCCGTTTGATGGTTTTAATACTTTACATCTATAAGGAGGTTCTGGCTTAAGTTCAGCCATGTGAACTTCACTTTCGTCGACAAGTTCCCCGTCGTTGGACGAGAACTCATCAGTTGTTAAATACACAACTTTCTTATGATATCGACTAGCCTTAGACTTCTCATCTTTCAAATTTTCAACTTGTCGAATTCTATCATCCAGTTGGGCCATATCTCTAAGATATTGGGTATCCAGCTTCTTTCTGATCGAATAGTCGAACCCGCCCGTGGCTCTTTCGACTAGCATATACTCAAGGACTTGAGTAAAGCATCTAGCTTTCAGAAGTCTGAACCTGTTCAGATACTAAGGGTGGACATAAAATAACCATCCGACGATACCCAACCGATCCAAATCCGAATTTTGGCAACGGTTCGGTTAATTTCGGTTTGCGTATTTTTTCGGTCCAATTGATTGGATATCAACGGTTATGATTGGTCGGGCTCGGTTGGTAAAACGTGGCCCGTCGGAATCCGATCCGAACCGATCATCTTATCTTATATACTAATAGTTAATTTGTTGGATCTGAAATTTGGCCCAAATTAATATCTATATAGATGTTTTCGTCGCCCTCTCAAATTAAGGTTTTCGCCGCTGCTTACTTCCTTGTTCGCATCACCCTCACAAATTAGGGTTTCCGCCGCTGCTGAAGGAGTTGTCTCTTCCGATTTCACATTCTGTTATTGAAACTCTGTAAGTTAAGTTCTCTCTTCTTCTTCTTTTCTTTTTTTCATTGTTTAACTAATATTTTTTTAATTGTTCTTACTTCTCTTCTTCTTATTTTAATTGTTCTTACATCTCTTCTTCTTCTTTTAATTGTTCTTACATCTTTTCTTCCTTTTTTGTTCTTATTTTTTCGGATCTGAACTGATCCAGATTGTTTCTGTGATAGAAAGATGTTTGTTTTGTTTTTTTTAGAATTGAATGGATCTATTTTTTTTAAATGATACTTTTCATGAGAAATTTTTTATTTGTGAAGTTTTGTTCTATTTTTTTGTTAAGCCTTAAGTCCTAGTTTTTGTTGTTTGGTTAGATCTTGCTTGTCACTGCTTTGTCTATGTTTTTCACATTAGATCTGTCTTTGAACTGATGTTCTTTAATGATGTTCTTGAAGGGGTTGATATCAAAGAAGAGTCTTTGAACTGATGTTTTTGAATGATGTTCTTGAAGGGGTTGATATCAAAGAAGAGGAAATCGTAGTAATTATCTTTAAATGCTTAAAAACTGATATAATTTTTAGTTTATGGTTTTTACATGTTATTGACTCTGCATATGTAAAGCAAAGGCAGTATAACTTGGTAATTTTGTTCTTGTTTTTTCGGATCTGTTATAATCTCTCTGTACCACCATCTTGTTATAGCTAACACATTCATCATCCTTGTTGGTTTGATGTTAAGTTTATACAAGATTAGGTGTGTGATTTTTAGGTGTGTGATTTTGTGAGTAAGTGTATGTTTTGAGCAAGTTTTTAATATAACAAAACTGATTTTATGATTTTTAGGTGTCTAATATAACAAAACGGTTGAAATTGCAGCTTGCATTTCTGGATGCTATAGAAATTGCAGCTTGATTTTTGGAGTGGCTTCTGTTAGTCCATGGACAATTTTACAACATAATTCATTTAAAGATTGTTGTTGGATTCAAATATAATTTCAAATGTTTATTGATTTTGGTTATGTATTATATTTTATTAAAATTGTGTAGTAAAGGATTTAGTTTCATTTTTAATGTTATTTGATTTTGTTTTTTGAATAATTTGCTATCTAATTTCATTAAAAATATTTTTATCCTAGGAAAAATTAAAATGGCTCAAAATAGCCTTTTTGAATAACTAATTAATTTTTAATCCAAATAATCGTTAGTTTTTTTATAAAAAAATTGGTAATTTATCATTTTAAAAATTAAAATAAGTTTTATTTTGGGTTGTAGGCTTGAAATTTGGCCCATTTACTAGCATGATAAGAATTTGAAAAAGTAAAAATAAATAATGGATTTATTATTTGGGCTGGAATTTGTATATTCCCATCTGCAAATGAAAACCGAAATAAACCGGTTTAACTACCCGAACCCGGTTAAACCCGAATCCAAAAAAAACCGACAGTTTATTTGGTCGGAATTGGGCCTATGTATTCCACCCGACGGTTGAGCCGGATTGAGGTTTTGGGCCCGAACCCGAACCGTCCTGAACCGATGCCCACCCCTATCAGATACTAGTCGACTGATTAACTCGTTTTTCATTTCACACTAGCCAATTCCTTTAGGCTAATCTTGGACTGCCCCATATAGAACTGCTCGTGGAATAATCACTCTAGTTGAGCCCACTTATGAATGGACTGAGGGGGCAGTTTCATGAACCGAGTAAATGCATTTTTGGTGAGGGAACTAGGAAAATATTTCATTTTCAAGTCCTTATTGTTTGCTATGTCCCCAACTTTCGTCTGGTATCGTGCCATATGTTCGACTGTGGACTCTTCGGTCTCACCAGCGAATTTGGTGAACTTTTGGACTTTCCATCCCCTGAGAAGTTCAGTTTGCAACATGTAATTAGGTAATGGGGGTGTATAGTTTGGTCCTCGAAGACCGGGGTTGGCTCCATTTCGAACCATAATATTTTCGACCATAGGTTCGGCTCTCCGCCCATGGCATCCTGACGAACCTGTCCTATCACATCTTCTGGGTTTTGATGTCGATGCAACATTATAACGAGAGGCATTTGGGCAACCTTGATTATATGTTCATCCTCTTGATAAGGTTGTTCGAGTATCTCTTCGTACTCTTCCTCTTGTCAAACGGGTGTCTCTGGTCGAGGTGGTGGGGTTCGACGATGTGGGGCAGTTGATGCTCCCAAAAAATATCCTATTCGAGTCATTTGAGTTTCCAACTATTGGTAACTTTGCGTCGAATCTTGTATCAAAGGTCTTAAAATGGTCCCCATCTGTTGAGTCAACATGTGGACCATTTCATGGTTATTCTCATCCATATGTTTTCTTACGACGACCATAGAGTTTAGAGTAAACGTCGACATAGTCTGGGCCAAAACGTTGTATCCGGTTGTTCGACCATATTGGTTCGTCAAAGACCTCAGCCCCTGGTATAGGGAAAAAGCATCTGACGAACTGTCTGCAAGTGTCGAATCGGAGTTATGGAAACTTGGCGTGAATTCGGGCGGCATATGCCCAATGTTCTAGAAAAAGACATGGTGAAACTGGGACCTTATGGCCCCAAAGTTCCACCTACATTCGGCCTAATCGGTTCAGGTCAAAATGGAGCAGTGGATTGTAGAAGTCGGTACTGCTATAGTAACAATTTTAGTTGTGTTCGTAACAATTGGAATTCTCTCAGAAGACAGTTCTTTGTTTGGACGTAGCATTAACATCTTGCCATTGCGTACGTGCATACACTTAACCCAACGTGTCCCACTGGGCACACCAATTTGTTTGCACATGGATTTTTCATGAACAAGTTGTTGGCCTCCTTTCTGAAAGGTTTACTTGCAGGACCGACCAAACGAGTCCCAAGTTTGCTCTGTCCGATTAAGTATACGGTGGACTTTTCTAGTGTAAGATGGTAAGGTTTTTTTTATGAGTTTTTGTGTTTATGCAAAAGCTTGCGGAATGCTCAAATAAAGGAAAAATACACAAAAGCGGGAAAAAAGATAAAGCAAAGAAAATTATTAAAATGACTTGGAAAGATAAATGTTTGGACGCTTTCATAAATTTTGCGTAGGGGGTTAACTTTTTTCTCTTAATGCTTGATACTTTGAGTGTGTCCCTTTTACAATGCAAAGAAATGTGACGTTGAATTCTGAAAATGAAATCTACTTAAATAGACATGAAAAATAAACTGTCGGACGCTCTCCAACGAATTTGACGTTGACACCTGTCATGCCACTCTTATGGTAATTGCCCACTACTTTGCCCCACTTCCTTGAGCAGTTTTTTCATAGCATTCTGAATGGCGTGTCAAAAAGTCTTTGACACACTGATCCTCTTGGGTAGTGTCTGTAACACCCTAAATTTTGACTATAAGATTTTCCATATTTTCATTTGCATCTTTGCATAAAAACAAGATCACACATTAGTTCGTCTATCCTTTTTGGTCGCAACATTATACTTCAACCGGGATCACCATTGCTTTTGTTTGCCTTTCATTTATTTATGTTTACTAACATCTAATCAAAATCCAAAAATATTTTGTTTTCTTTTATTAACATTTTTAGGGGAAGAACAAGTCAAAAATACCAAAAATAGTTGTCCCACAGCTCGAATGAGTTTCATCTGAACAAAGTCAAAGTTGATTCGCAATTATGTCAATTTATCTGATCAAGGATTCCTCAAGTTTTAATTGATTTATTCAAGGAATTCCAATGTTCATGTGTTTATTTCCATGCCTTCATTGACAAGCAAAATAATCGAGCCGAAATAACAATAATGCAATCAAAAGAAAAGAAAAATTCAAATTTTGGCTTGGTTAATCGATTAACCTGGGCGAAAATTTGAAAACTTGTTTAATTTCAGCATCATCTCAGTCCTTGATCTCACTTGGAATATTCTAGACTATATCATTTTAATCCCCCTACATCACTTTGATCATTTCCCACCATATACCTTCACTAATCACCATTCTTTTATGAATTTCCTTCCAAATTTAAATTTCAAGCCTAATTTTGATTTCCCAAAGAAAACTCCATTCCACCAAATTCCCAAGCCTAAACTCTTTAAATAGAGATAACATTTCATTCATTTCTAAACCTTTAGAGAGCCAAAAAAACCCTTGCAAAAATATCTCCTCAAACCACAAAATTCACCCAAGCTCATTTTCTTCTTTTGAAAGTTATCAAGAATTTGTTGGGATTTAAGAGGGTTTTTCAAAATTTTAACCTCTTAGCGGAATAATCCTTATGAACGGATCTTGATTAAATCATTAATCAAAAATAAAACACATCATAAGCATTTCGAATTACCTCTTGAAGTGTGCTTTAACTTTGATCATGAATGTGGAAAATACCATTGTCACTACGAAGTCCACGCGAGTACAAAGTTGAAATGTGGTGCTAGCCGTCTCTTGTTATGAGAAAATTCACAATTAGGTTTGGTAGGAAAAAAGCTCATCTATTTATAGAGAGCTTCTAAAACCCTAATGCTCTTATTTTGGACTTTTCCAAAATAAGCCCAATCTTATTTAATTAAATAAATTATTATCATATTTAACTAAACACTTTTAATTAAGTAAAATAAATATCAATTAAATTAAATCATATTTAACTTAGTTAAATGTCAATTTTTATTTATTTAATTAAATCAAAGTAAATCAAATAAATTATATTTGTGTTAATGTATTAAACAATTTAAATACTATTTACACATAATTAAATTAAATCATATTTAATTTAATCGTCCATTCCACTATCAGTACTCTATGCGTGTGACGCTATAGGTTCTCGCAACATTGGCAAAAATATTAAATTACCTATTTAATATTATAAACAGTGAGCCGTATCTAGCAACAGGTCACTGCTACCTAAGTGACGAGAATGTCGTGTGATTTGACATAACCTTTCTATGATAATGATCATGTGTACAATTATCCTTTTGCCCTTATAACTATATTGAACACAGGGCATATAATGTGTCACCCTTATATAATCCAATATTTTATTCCTTGATCTCCGAGTATACTTGATAGTAAAAAATAAGCCCAATATCTCATATAAACTTATTTGAGCACGACCATGTATTTTACAGTCATACTCTATCAAGGGACCCATAGATATTACTCCCGTATATGTAGGATGGGCAAATCCCATCTAGGTCACTCATGTCCCTCAACATGATTTGTAAAGTACCCATCAACCATCTTTATGATCATCCTATTACGGACAATGTTTGATTGATAATAAAGTACTAGACTCCTCATCTAGGGTCCATAGTGGTTTCAGGTCGAAGGGTGGTATACATCATTATCACTATGAGAAAAACTTAGGAGACTTACATAATAAATTATGTAGTATTCTCATGGTGGGTCAATCCAGTATAAATATTACTCCTAATATTTAAACCTACGTGAAGACTTAATATCTCATATCTATGATTTATGAGAAACAGTCATCAGTCTACTCACATAATAGTCTCTAAGCATTAATGTTGTCCTATTTGACAGTAAAGCTTGACTACAGATACTTTAAGAATAACTTCTTTATGTTTAATGAGGTCTCACGATAAATTCACACTTAATAGGTCATTAATAGACTAATTATTCTAAGGACTTTATTATTTCATATACATATAACATAATAAATACAATGCATAATAAGTATATATTAACAAATAATATATATCAAGTTCATGATACAAACGCATATCAAGTCAATATTGATTGGTTATTAGGGCTTACTCCAACAATCTCCAACTAGCACTAAAGTCAATCAGATATTAATTTAACATCTATCTGCTCAATGCGTGCGTCAAGCCTCATCTAAGTATGATGTTTTATCATGGTATAAGGAACTCTTTCCTATTTTGGTAATATACACCTCTTCTAATTTCAACTTTCAATCTTCTATCGAATAGAAAAAGAAGTGTCAAAATATACATACATGGATCGCTAGTGAGATCTAGTTTTTCCGAACTTGCAAGATTAACCCATTGTCATCGTGAATGAGATCAATAGGATCTATAATACAAGAAACACTACTTTCTCCCCAAGAATTAGAAAAGCAATCCAAATCATATATTTGACCTTTGTAATAGAAATGACAACTATCTTAAGTCTTTCCTTATAACTTATACAATTGTCATCCAAGCATAACATTTAATTTATATTGTGATATGAATATATATTTCATAAATTTTGGAATAACATCATTAATACTCCTTTACAGTTACTATTCCCATCTACTCTCAATAAAAGGAACACCATATCCTTTTAAGATATCCACATACCTTCTTGATAGTGATACATTGATGAACACTTCAATTGATTTGATACTTATTGTTTATTCTCATAACATATGGTGTATCTAGTGCAATACATATTATGGTGTCTTTTTTCTCATCCAATTAGGTAAGAAATTGTCCATTTGACAAAACACCATGCCACATATGCAATAATCTTGATGTGAGATTTATGCATATTAGGTATCTCAACACTTCATCAGAATATGTACTTGTGCTAGGATTGAGATTCATCAACTATCTATCTCAATAGATTTTGATTCCTAACCTTTTAGGAAACCTCACCTAAGCATTTCATCAAAACCATTTCCTTAACCATGTCCTATATTGGTGTTGTATGGAATTTGTTTTGATGATCAATATGTCGCCTACATACTATACCAAATTAATGCAAATACTCCCACTAACCTTCTTGTGTGCACAAGATTTAAAATTTGGCATTTATTAATCCATGTTTTCACAAAACTTCTTTAATAAAAGTATTCATCTCTACGAAGTTTTCTCTAATTCATAATTGAATTTTAACAACTTATACTTCTTTTATAATCAAGATCATTTATGATCTTCTCTAGATCTTGTGCTACATGAACCAAATAATCCAACAACAACTCCCTTGTTGAATTGGTTCATATTCTATTCTCATATATGTATCTTCTGGTGCTTGAATTTATTCAAGTTCTACATCACTCCCATTGGTTCCTTTAGATACATAATGTCTCTAAAGGAAGACTCCAGTTCTATCGACAAAACAATTTTGTCCCATAACGTGTTATAGAATATGTATTCCTTATTTCCATTTGGATACATCTATAAATAAATCTTCATATAGATTGTAATCAAGTTTACTTTATAAACCTTACAACCTATATGATCGTAAAGACAAACTAGGTACTCTTACCTCCATATCAAATATGGTGTCTCTATGACTATTTTAAATGGAGCTGGTTATGGATATGAATAATTGTATGTAAAAAAATTATAAAAGAGTCATAAAGATATAATTGAACTATTTTAAATCGATCAATGTCAAACATGATGCAATTTAAATGGTCATTATACTCTTTATATAGGTATTTACCATAGCGAACAATTCATATGATCTTAATACCTTTTCGAGTTGTTTCCTTCTACTTCACACTTGAACTCTTCTCAAAAGAATTCTAACTCGTCTCAAATATGTAAGTTTCAAATCTTATTTGATCCATCCCATATTTATTATAGATGAGATTATCAATATTGTAGAACTCAAATCTACTATATTGAAAACATTGTTTGGATAATCATGACAACACATGTCCATTATCAAAACATGCACTCCTCATCTTGTCAATATAAGACTTAGAGTTAATGTTTCTTTTGCTAAATGAAACTTAATAACAATTATTTGGTTTCATTCCAAGCTCTAATTTAAGTCTAATCATAAGTGTTTATAGTCAAGGAAACACATTGTTCCATTATAGATGTAAGCTGACTCAAATTATAATCAATGTCCTACTTCTTAAGAGACTCCTCACATTCTTATAAATGTGAGATCAACATCTAGTATCACATACTCAATATGTAGAAGTATACCACTTGATTTTCTGTAACAAATTGTATCAAGAAAAAGTCTTACTTCTTTCTTCGACTTGACTCTTTTGATAACCATTAACATTTTTCTTCTTTCAACACATGAAATCACTGTCTCCCTTTATAACCGTATTTTTATGCCAAAATTCAAAGGAATATAAAATTAATCCCATTCCTTTTATAATTCATATATTTAGAATAAAAAATACTTTCTTTTCTTTTCAACAATATGTGGTGGATATATTTAAAGTTCATTCATAATGAATCTAATATACCAATTCGAGAAAATCTCAAATAACACTTGTGACCAACAATTTGGTTTATAAGGAAATCCAAATTTTAAATCTCAAAACTATTTTAGATTCATCTGGATTCTTAACATCTATAGAAAAAACCTTGGAAAGTTTTTACATTTCTCATATCTCTTTTTTTATTTACTTAAAAGAAAATGTTCGAGGTTAATGATCATATCATTCACCTTGACGACTAAATTATGAGATATGTTATATTTAGACATTCGAAATGATCCTTCTCATAAGTATCATTTTAAAATTTCTAGTTATATTCGATTGTTAGGAATTCGTTGTTTGAGAATATACAATTTTTCTTGTGCTTGAGAATAATTCTCAATTTATGTACCAATTAAGAAACTCCTTTCTGATCCTTACATCCTTCATAAAGACATTTCACAGTAAAATATAAAATTAAATGAAAAATAAACTCTAAATACAAAAACGTGTAAAAATATTGTATCAAAATCATTTTAATAAGGACATTTATTAAAATGCTCCCACTATTTTTACTCAAACCAAATGACCCTCAACATCTAAGGTGGAGGACGACCACCTGGCAGGGTACGGCTGCCGAAAATATCGCGACATAGGACGAATGCCGGATAGAAGGTCAACGATGGGGACGGCCATCGGACGAGCATGATGGAGGACGACCATCAAGAGGTGGAGGACGACCACCTAGCAGGGGACGGCTGCTCTCGAGGTTTCTCATGACACAGGACGAGTGTCAGATAACCAAAAATCAACAATGGGGACGGCCATTGGATAAAATGATGAAGGACAATCATCAAGATGTGGAGGAAGACCACCTAGCAGGGGACGGCTGCTAAAAATCAACGATGGGGACGGCCATCGGATGAGCATGATGGAGGACGACCATCAAGAGGTGGAGGACGACCACCTAGCAGGGTACGGCTGCTCTCAGGGTTTATCAAGACACAGGACGAGTGTCAGATAAAAAGGAAAATTTGCTTTCTTGGCGATCTACTGGGGATATAGTAAACACGGACGAGTGTTTAAGAAAAGAAAGTATAAGTGTTTAGGTGTTGTGTATAGATTAAAGATGCGGACGAGCATTCTTAAGACTACGATACGGACGAGTATCGGGTAGAAACAAATACTGACACGTGTTCAGAGATGACGATACGGATGAGTATCAACGGGTTAACAAAGAACACGGACGAGTGTTGCATCTGAAGGGACTCTTCTGGGGAACGGTAGACACAGACGAGTATCTATGTTCAAGAAGACACAAGTGTTTGACACAGTGTATGGATTAAAGATGCGGACGAGCATCCTTAAGACTATGATACGGACGAGTATCATGTAGAAACAAACACTCGACACATGTTCTAAGATGATGATACGGACGAGTACCAACTGGTTAACAAAGAACATGGACCAATGCCGAATCTGTGGGGATATAAATGGTGTATACAAGATACAGACGAGTATCTGTATAAGTATGAGTGTGAATATTGTATAGACAAGTATTTATCTGCTGGGGAGAGTGACACGGACGGGTGTCAAAAGGAGAAGAGTGTAATATAAACAAGTATCTGATATACAAAGTATAGGTGACTGCGCTGGGGATATGACACGGACGGGCGTCAAGGAAATGTATATATACAAGAGTATTTGTGAGTGCAAAGAGGATGTCTTTGGCTTTCTGCTGGTGGTTTGACACGGACGGGTGTCAGGAAGTATTTGTAATACGGGTGGTCTTGTTTGTAAAGAGTGTTCAGGCGACTTTACTGGGGAAAGATGATGCGGACGGGTATCAAAAAGGAGCATATACTGGTGTTTGTGAATTGTGAGGCAACTGCTTTTGCTGGGGACTCTGGTGGGGATTTTGGGGAAAGTATTCTGTATATTGACGGATTGTCGTTATTCACAAGTGTTCGATTCACAACATGACTTATGATTATGCTATGTGCTTGATTTTTGCCGTAATGCTCCGTATTAGACGGAATGCTACGCTTTGTAGGTGAATATGATGTGAATGCTATGATTATGCAAAGATACCAAACCGGGATTCGGATCCCGTTGCTGCGAAGATCTCTGGCTGATCTGTTTGAAATGGACCTCCCAGCTGGGGACGAGATCATTGGTAGATCTGGAGAGATGTATCTGCTTGGGGATATAGGTCACTGATTGACATATCCTTGTAATATGGGACCCAGCTGGGGTTTGTAGAAGCCTTCTGTACTCTGTTGTGACTCCTTCATGCGTTGCTCTTCTGAATAGAGGCTGAGGATTCTGTGGGGAGATGGTTCCCTGATTTTGCATTCTGCTGAGGAAGAATGATTGGCACTACGGCTGGGGAAATTGACAAGTGGCAACTAACTGGGGAAAGTTGTTGGCAACTCAGCTGGGGGGAAAAACCTCTGGTGCCAAGAGTGAGTGTTGATTTGCCAGCTTGCTGGGATGTAACTTGCATGCCCCAAGTTGCGTTCTGGATACCTACAATCCTGCAAAGATAAGGAAACGCACAAATGGTCCCGAGGTGTCCTTTACCGGATTCCGTCATAGGAGTTAGACACTCTTTAGAGTAAGTATATTCCCTGCTAGCATGTGTTTTTATATTTTTTAGAGAAAAACATCTGTACTTATGCAATCAGTTTTTTAGAGACATCAGACGTTCTTTGCAAATAAAAAATGTATAAGACGAGACATGACTGAAAAATCTGATTTTATTAATTCATGTGCCCTGAATTGGCAAGATACAGTCAAGGAAACAAATCTCCTAAAATGAAGAGACTGTTACAAATTGAGAAACAAAGTGCTGGCGATGTTGACGACGCTTTCAAAGGAGCTTCCTCTTCTGCTACGACTCGTATGACTTTTGACGTTCTTCTCATCTTGCTTTCTGGAGAAAGTTGGTTCTGATTGAAGCTTGATCCTTTCAAAGCTTACCAAGTTGCGGGTAATGCAGACGAATTCAGAATGCAGTTATTCGCTTATTCCCTTGTTTTGCATGGATCGCCCTTTCGGGTTTTCAATCCATCGGGATACCCATTTTTGCCTGAGCTGTCCAATGCGGCTTTTCAACTCAGCGGGTGTACATTTTTCATTTATTTCCCTTATTTTTGCCCGAGTCTTTTATTCTGTTTTTTTTTGACTCGCCGGGATGCCCTATTTTTGCCTGGGCTTACATTCTGTTTTTATGTCCAGCGAGTCATTTTATGCGAAGTATTTTTTAACTGCATCTGAATTCACAGGGGACGGGAAGTCTTCACCATCCATGGTGCTGAACATCAGTGCTCCACCGGAAAAAACTTTCTTTACCACAAATGGTCCTTCATAATTTGGAGTCCATTTGCCCCTGTGGTTTGTATGAGGAGGGAGGATTCTTTTTAGCACAAGATCTCCTACTTGGTACTCTCGGTGCCTGACTTTCTGATCGAAGGCTTTCTTCATTCTTTTCTGATACAGCTGCCCATGACAGATTGCAGCCAATCTTTTCTCTTCAATCAGACTCAGTTGCTCGTATCGGGACCTAACCCACTCTGCTTCGTTCAGTTTAACATCCATCAGTACCCGTAGAGAGGGTAATTCAACTTCAACTGGTAGGACTGCCTCCATACCATACACAAGTTGATACGGTGTTGCCCCAGTGGATGTTCTGATTGACGTGCGGTACCAATGCAAGGCAAAAGGTAGCATTTCATGCCAGTCTTTGTAGGTGACTACCATCTTCTGCACAATCTTCTTGATATTCTTATTAGCTGCCTCAACAGCGCCGTTCATCTTTGGCCTGTAAGGAGAAGAATTGTGGTGTTGGATCTTGAAGTCCCGGCACAGCTCTGCCATCATTTTGTTGTTCAAGTTGGAACCATTATCAGTAATGATTCGCTCGGGAACTCCATATCGACAGATGATATCTCTCTTCAGAAATCTGGCTACCACTTGTCTTGTAACATTGGCATAGGAAGCTGCTTCGACCCACTTGGTGAAATAATCAATGGCAACCAGGATGAATCTGTGGCTGTTTGAAGCAGTCGGTTCAATCTTGCCGATCATATCAATGCCCCACATGGCAAAGGGCCATGGTGAAGACATTATGTTCAAAGGATTGGGAGGCACATGCACCTTATCTGCATAAATCTGGCATTTATGGCATTTTCTGGCGTAAGCACAACAGTCTGCATCCACTGTGATCCAATAATACCCTGATCTTAACAGTTTCTTAGCCATGGCATGCCCTCCAGCATGGGTACCAAAGGATCCTTCGTGCACTTCATGCATCAACAAGTCTGCTTCTGTCTTATCAACACATCTGAGGAGTACCATATCAAAGTTCCTTTTGTATAAAGACCCATCAGTGTTCAGAAAGAAACTACCAGCAAGCCTTCTCAAAGTCTTCTTATCATTGGAAGATGCCCCAGGTGGGTATGTTTGATCCTCCAAGAAGCATTTAATGTCATGGAACCAAGGCTTATCATCTTTGACAACATCTGCTGCGAATACATATGCTGGTCTATCAAGTCTGGACACTGAAATCTGAGGTACAAAGTTGGCAGCCTGAACTTTGATCATGGATGAAATGGTAGCAAGAGCATCTGCAAACTGATTCTCGTCCCGAGGGATATACTCAAGCTTGACTGTTGTGAAGAAAGTCAATAACCTTCTTGTATAATCCCTGTAAGGTATCAGATGATCTTGGTGTGTGTACCATTTTCCGTTGGTTTGATTAACTACCAAAGCTGAATCTCCGAATATGGTCAATGCCTTGATCCTGAGGTCAATGGCTTCCTCAAGGCCCATAATGCAAGCTTCGTATTCAGCTTCGTTGTTAGTGCAGTTGAAAGTGAGTTTTGCCGAGAAAGGCATGTGAACTCCTTTAGGTGTAATGAGTACTGCACCAACACCACGACCATTCATATTAACAGCCCCGTCAAACATCATAGTCCATTCTTCTTCCGGGTCAGGCCCTTCAGTGAGGACAGGCTCCTCATGATCTTTTGACTTTATGAACATGATGTCTTCATCAGGGAAGTCAAATCTCATAGGCTGGTAGTCATCAATGGGTTGCTCAGCAAGATATTCAGATAGTACACTGCCCTTGATGGCTTTCTGAGAGGTGTACTGGATGTCATATTCTGTGAGAATCATTTGCCATCTTGCAACCCGTCCGGTAAGAGCTGGCTTCTCGAAAATGTACTTAACTGGGTCCATTTTTGATATCAACAAAGTAGTGTGGGTCAACATATACTGTCTCAGTCGGCGAGCAGCCCACGCTAAAGCACAACAAGTTTTCTCGAGCAGTGAATAACGTTGTTCACAGTCGGTAAACTTTTTGCTCAGGTAGTATATTGCATACTCTTTTCGACCAGACTCGTCATGCTGGCCCAGCACACACCCCATTGACTCTTCTAATACTGTCAAGTACATTATCAGAGGTCTTCCTTCAACTGGAGGCATTAGGATTGGAGGTTCTTGCAGATATTCTTTGATCTTGTCAAAAGCCTTCTGGCAGTCTTCATTCCACCTGACCGTCTGTTCTTTTCTTAACAGCTTGAACAAAGGTTCGCAGGTCGCTGTAAGGTGAGATATGAACCGTGAAATGTAGTTCAATCGACCTAAGAACCCTCGAACTTTTTTCTCAGTTTTCGGTGCAGGCATCTCTTGAATGGCTTTGACTTTATCAGGGTCAACTTCAATCCCTTTCTCGCTTACAATAAAGCCCAGCAGCTTACCAGATCGCACCCCGAATGTGCATTTGTTGGGGTTCAACTTCAGTTGGTACTTTCTCAGACGCTTGAACAACTTCAAGAGATTCACCAGGTGATCTTCTTCAGTAAGGGACTTGGCAATCATGTCATCCACATAGCATTCGATTTCCTTATGGATCATATCGTGGAATAATGTCACCATAGCCCGTTGATATGTTGCACCAGCATTCTTCAGTCCGAATGGCATCACCTTGTAACAGAACGTGCCCCAGGGTGTGATGAAAGTTGTCTTCTCCATGTCTTCAGGTGACATCTTGATCTGATTATATCCTGAAAATCCGTCCATGAAGGAGAATACCGAGAACTGAGCCGTGTTATCCACCAATACATCAATGTGAGGTAATGGGAAGTCATCTTTTGGGCTGGCTCTATTCAGATCCCGGTAGTCAACACACATCCTTACTTTGCCGTCCTTCTTAGGCACAGGTACTATGTTAGCAACCCACGGCGGATAGCTAGTTACGGCAAGGAACCCGGCGTCCCATTGCTTTTGTACCTCTTCTTTGATTTTCATTGCCATGTCCGGGCGAGTGCGGCGCAGTTTCTGTTTAACTGGTGGGCATTCTTCTCTCAAAGGCAGCTTGTGCACAACAATGTCGGTGTCCAACCCTGGCATATCCTGATAAGACCAAGCAAACACGTCCACATATTCTTGAAGCAGATCAATCAGTTGTCTCTTCACTGAGTCTTGCAGGCAGGCCCCGATTTTAACCTCTTTCACGTCTTCATCTGTACCAAGATTAATCACTTCAACCTCCTCCTGGTGAGGAGTAATAACCTTTTCCTCTTGTCTTAACAACCTGGCTAGCTCTTCAGGAAGCTCATATTCTTCTTCAACCCCTTCATCAGCTTGATTGATCGGATTGTCAAAGTCATACGAAGTCATAGCCGTGCTGTTGTCGGTGCTGTCAGGAAGGCACTCTCTGCAAGGGTTCAGTTTGTTCATTTTAGTGATTTATTTTAATCTTGCTTAGAAAAGTGAAATAAAGTTATCATTTTGAAAACATCGCCATTTATTTTTGTACAAAAAAGAAAAATGGAAAAAAGTGAGCGGAAAAGAAAAGGACTCGTTTGCAAAAAGATGTCTGATATTTCATTAGTTAATCTTGTTTGCACAAAAAGTACAGATGGCCCGATTACAAAATGAGTCTTGTCATCTTGGGCAAGATGCAAGACTTTGATGCATGCTATAAAAATACAGGAAATAATAATTACTCTGCATGAGTAACTCTTATAATTTCCTGGGAAGACCAGTTTGAGATACTGCTCCCCGGGATCTTTGGACGAATCCAATTCTCCAGATTGCGCTCCTCTTCCAGCTCGTCTTCCAAATTGTTGATAGCATCAGGGGTGAGCATCCCCCCACTGACAAAACCGGGCTTCTCAGCAGCCTTTGCTTGATGTTGTTGAGTTGGTCTGTAACCCAACCCAAATTTGTCTTTCTTCTCCTCCACAGATAAAACCTTGCCCCAGCCTTGGGCAGTTCCTTCTTCAACAACCTTCCGGGCTTGTTGATAAGATGACATGGAGATTCCAGATACAGCAGATGCTTCATTAACATTCAGGGCCTCAAACCCTTGGCTCATTGTTTCATGGATCTCCCCATCCATCTCAATATACTTATAAGTAGCCAGATGGCTAACAAATATATCCTCCTCCCCACAGATAGTAACAACTTGGCCTTCCCACTCAAATTTTAACTTCTGGTGAAGGGTAGACGTTACTGCGCCAGCGGCATGAATCCATGGTCTACCCAACAAACAGCTGTAGGCAGGCTGAATGTCCATCACATAGAAGATCGTTTTAAAGGTTTGTGGGCCAATTGTCACAGGTAGCTCAACTTCTCCCAGAACCGATCTCTTAGAACCATCAAAGGCTCTTACTACCAGGTTACTGGGACGCAAGGCTAATCCTTCATACTCTAGCTTCACCAGGGCCTTTTTCGGTAAGACATTAAGGGATGATCCTGTGTCTACCAGCACATGGGAAAGGACTGCACCTTTACATTCCATGGTGATGTGCAAGGCCTTGTTATGGTTGCGGCCTTCCGTTGTCAAGTCAGTATTGGTGAACCCTAGCCCGTTGCTAGCAGTAACATTTCCAACCACGGTTTCCAATTGATTGACAGTGATCTCTTCAGGCACGTAAGCTGCGTGCAAGACTTTGAGTAGTGCATTCCGATGGGCTTCGGAGCACATAAGCAATGATAGTATTGAGATCTTGGATGGCATCTGGTGAAGCTGATCCACTATTTTGTAATCACTCTTTTTGATGATTCTCATGAACTCATCAACTTCTTGATCGAATGGTGTTTTCAAAGTTTCTTTAGCAGCTTGATCTTCCTGCACCGGGCTTTTTCCTTTTGCCTTGGTAGCAGCTTCTGCTTCGGCAGTGGGTCTCTGAATTGGTGGAGCAAAGAGACGTCCGCTTCGAGTGAAGCCTCCGCCTCCTCCCACATTGTCTATTTGTGGTGCAGGTGTTGATGTATCAAGAGTGATTCTCTTTCCTTCGCAGTATACGTCAGAGCCGTAGTGCCAAGGGATGGCCCTACTGCTTTCATAAGGTACTGGTCCAGGTACTGTGACAGTGACTGGACTGATGACAGCTGCAGAAGGAACTGTGATCATTTGTGGATCATAATAAATTGTGACTGGTGCTCTGATGGGAGCAGAACTTTCTGAGTTGTAGGCAGAGTTGTTTTCAGGATCATAAAATATTGTGACGGTTGAGACATCTTCAGAGTTTGTTGCTGGAGTTGTAGGAGACATTGTCGGAAGGATGGATGTTGTTGTTGTAGGAGATTCAAATTGGAGTGGTGCTGAAGTTGTAGAAGAAAAATTTGTTGATAACTGATCAGTTGAGATGATAGATGAAGTACTTGTTGATGAAGCCGAAGAATTGTCAGGAACAATGGTTGCTGCAGTTGTAGGAAATACTGGTACTGTTGCTGGTGAGATTGCTGGATTTGTTGGAAATGATGTGGTGACCTGAAGTTGGCCACTCTGAATGAGACCATCTATGCCATTCCTCAGGTTATCGCACCCATTTACTGAAATATTGCAGTAAGCACACCCTAACTCACACCCCGGGAACAGGTGACATTCGAGGAGCTGAGCCTTAATTTCTACCAACGGTGTCCGAATCTGACCCACACTAGTTATTAAATAAGACGGCTTGTCTTCTTCAATTGCATTGATTCTGGGACCACCGTGGTTTGGCATGGGGTTCTTGTTGACATTGGGTGGTGGTGCGAAATTCAGGGCTTTGGAGTCTACCAGGTCTTGTACCTTCATGTGCAAGGCTCTGCACTTTTCTGTACTATGGCCAGGTGCATTCGAATGAAAAGCACACCTAGCATTGGAGTCATAATTCCTGGGTAGACTGTTGGGATCTGGAGGCGCCAATGTCCTTAGCTCAACTAGGTTGAGTTTCAGGAGTTGTGGCAGTAATGTAGCATATGGCATAGGGATCGGATCGATCACCCTGTTGGCTTGGGATGGCCTCTGCTGGAATGGCCTTTGCTGGTTATTGTTGTTGGTGCTGCTGTTGTTGTAATTCCTCGGAGGGTACTGATTTTGTTGATGGTACTGAGGTTGTTGCTGATAGTTTTGCTGCGGAGGTTGATAAGCTGGTTGTGGATGAGCTGGAGCGGGAATGGTGACTGCTGCCACAGATCTATGCACATATTGGGGCCTTCCCCTGTTGGTGTGGATGGCATTAGTCTCACCAGTCCTTCTTGGGCCTGTAAAAGGCTTTCTTGCATTACTGGATGAGCTTGCACCGTTGTCTGAGATCTTTCCCATCTTCAATAGGCTTTCAATTCTCTCCCCGGCTATGACTACATCTGCAAAGCTGGTAGATGAGAAAGCAGCTAGCCTATCAATGTAAGTCCCCTGAAGGGTGTTCATGAACATATCGGCCATCTCCCTTTCTGACATAGGTGGCTGGACAGCAGCAGCAAGCTGTCTCCATCTTTGAGCATACTCTCGGAAGCTCTCTCTAGATGATTATGACATTCCCATCAGGAGGGTCCTGTTGGGTGCCATATCCAGATTATACTGATACTGTCTGATGAAGGCCTCTGCCAGGTCCTTCCAGCACCTAATAGTTGCTCTTGTCAGATGGGAATACCATTCCCTTGAAGCTCCAGTCAAGCTGTCCTCAAAGTAGAACATCCACAGCTTCTCGTCCATGGTATAGGCCTTTAGCCTCCCGAGAAAAGATTGTAGATGGGTCCGGGGACAGGAAGTCCCATTATACTTCTCAAAGCATGGCGGCTTAAACTTGTGGGGAATCCTGACCCCGTCTACCAAGCCCATATCCATAACATCAAAACCCAAAGAGTTTTGAGACTCTAAGGATCTTAATTTCTCAGCTATCTCATCCAACCTTCTATCATAAGCTTCTTCCCCAGCTCCCATCACTGTGAACTGGTCTTCTTGAGGGTCTTCTTGCAGTACCCTCCCTGCTGTGGCAGTCCCTTGTATATTGATAGGAATGTTGGCCTCTGGATGGAGGTGGGGTCCAAAGACTGGGGGATTGACATGAGGTTGGACTCTTTCATTGTTGCTAGTCCCAGCAGTCCCCGGCTGATGATCTTCCTGATTTCTCCCTTCCACCAGTGCTCTGAGCCTCTCCTGGCTTTGGGCCATGTTGTTCATTACTTCCATAAACTGTGTCATTTGAGTCCTCATTTCCAACCTCTCGTTGGTCATTTGGTTCCTGACCTCTGTAAGGTCCTGCTGCATCTGATCCATCTGTATGCCCGGAAGATTGTTACGGGTGGGGTACCTGTGTGGTCGGTTGAGTGGAAACCCTCGTCGTCGAGCAATAATTCCTGAACATCTCAACAGAGTTAGCAACAACAAAACAAAAACCTACAAAACAAACAAAGGGTTAGCATGCAATGCAGTATGCTTATTTGTTTTCAAGGTATCCGGCTTGGCATTCAGTTTTGACCCTTCCAGACCCTTGAAGATGATGCTGTTGATGTTGCTTTCGAAGTAAACTCGGATGGAACAAACTAAATACATATATTACAAAAGGCAAATGGTACATAGTTTGTTTACAAACACAAGCCCTCTGAGGGGTCAAAATACATTACACGAAAATAAAAGTACATGGAATGAAAGCAACAACAAACAAATGGTCAAACACCAAGACCAAACTCATCCTCCCGAACTTCCTTGAGAAGTGCTTCGGTCACAGGATCAGCCGGACGCTCCGTGAGGTTCCTGATAAGGAGGTTCCTGGTAGTAACAGCTGCAGTTAGCTTCTTGTGTTGACTTTGGTCCTTAGACCTCTTCACTCCAGCTCTGATCTTTAGCTCTGATATCTCCCTCTGGGCTGCTGCCAGGGCTTCTTGTTGCTCTTTTGCACTAGCTTCCATCTGCTCTATCTTGTCTTGGACCCTCTTGTCCTCCAGAGTACGAGCCTCGGTGATCCTGACCCACCTAGCCTGACTCTCCTTCAGATACAAGTCTGTCCTGGCTTTCTGGAATTGGGCTTCCTTGCAAGCATTCTTCAGGATTTGCTCTCCAGCCCTAGACTTCTTAATGTAATCTTCAGACTTCTCAATTCTAGCCAGATGTTCCACTTTCAAACTCTCCAACCTCTCAATATCCAGTCTGCCATCACTCCTCTCCCAGAGGGTCTTCTGTAGAGCTTGAGTCAGCTTCTCATTTCTCTCTTTCAACTTCTCAAATTCCTCTAAGCTGACAGTTGCTGGAGGTGGTGTTGTGGAAGGCCCAGGCATATCTTCTATAGTAAAGGGCATCCCAGAGAATTGAGCCCTGGCATGGGACCAATCATAGTATTGTGCTGATGCCACATTGTTACACTTCCCCAGGATGGTTACCCCCTTAGTCTGCACATTGTCCCAGGCCCAGGCTGCCTGCCTAACAATTGCCAGATTAAGTTTGTTCTCACAATAAAGAGTCTCAACCAAGTCCTGTGCCTTAGGAGTGTGGACCAGTGCATAGCCCAGTTGTCTTTTGAACAGCAGAGGGTTGTAATTAATACTACCCTTAACTCCTATTAGGGGCACATTGGGAAAATGCCCACAGCTGGTGATGATATCCCTGCCTTTTGTGCTCTGAGTGCACCACCTGATATCAGCTGAAGTTAGAGTAGTAAGTCTTCCAGCCCAGTTTTTCTGTTGATGAGGGTTCAAAAATGCATCTGTCTTGGGCAAATGTCTGAGAAGCCAAGTATGGAACAAAGGAGCACAACACCTCACTAATCTTCCCCTCTGCTTTTCATTCCTCTGATGCACTGAATAGTAGAGATCCCCTAATAAAGTTGGCACTGGGTTCTTCAGGATGAAAAGATGGATTGCATTCTTACTAATGAATCGAGGCTCATCTGCAAATAATACAATCCCATATATGCTCAAGGCCAATAAAGCACAGACTGCTTTCCACTCTCCTAAAGAAGCTTTCAGGGTAGCTTGAGAGATCAAGAAATCTAGATGTAGGCCAGGGATTCCAGCCTTAGAAGTCATATGCTGCCCAATCAGGACTGGTTCCAGATGCAATGCCTTTGCTACCTCTTCATTACCGGGAAAGGCCATCTCAGGGTTGAAAGGGACTCTACCTCTGATAGGTATACCAACTAATGATGAGTACTCTTCCAATAAAGGGCCCATCTGAAAGTCCTGAAAAGTGAAACATCTCAGTGGGGGATCATAAAACTGAAGGCAAGTGTGGATCAGGCTTCTCTGTGAGGGGTCCAGATCCATAACCATATCAAGTATATCTCCATGGTGTTCCCTGAACAGTGGTATATGGTCTGGAGTGATCAGGGTCTGAATCCTCCTGATGTCAGCTAACTCTGGCTGGAAGAAGTGGTAGGTGATGTTACTCTTTTTAGGTGCCATGATGTTGAGACTGAGTAGAGACAAGTGCTGATGATGATACTGAAGAATGGGCCACTGACTGGCTGGTGCAAGTGACTGAAGTAGATAGCTGATAGCAGAAGCAGGTGCTGATGAAGACAGGTCAATACCGAAGATGGGGTCAAAACCGAAACCAAATGAAGATGGATACCCTGAAACACAAATAAGCAAATGTCAATATGATGCAATGATTATGTATGCAAATGATATGCAAGGGTTTGTGACTGAGCTGGATTTGATCAAATGCTCTGATATAAGTCCATGTGTGTAAGAAATCCAGATGGAGGTCTATAAGTCCAGTAACCAAGGTGGGGGACTCAAATAAAGAGCTACATGTCCAGGGTTTAGAATCACAAGAACTGTTCCAACATGGAGTACTCTTAATCAAATCAAAGTAACAGGGTATTCTGAGGTCAAGGTACCTGCAAACCTGTAAACAGCCCAACCCCCTCACAGGTGGTGTTCTAAAACAAGGATCCTCAGACTTGGATCAGTTATGAGAAGTGTAAACACTTCTAACCCGGAGGTACAGTGTTTACAATAACCATAAAAGTTCCTCCTCTAATTCACCTCAATTTCTGAAGGTCAATACTAAAAGGTCATCCAGACTTAGCAGGCTTCCCAGATAGCCCTAGCATTGCAGGAAATCTGCAACACAGAGTTCTCAAGAAGAAACCCATATCTGAACCGTGTTTCATATTCCCGCACCAGACCGAGATGGAATGGGAAAGAATATGATTCACTCTAGCCTAGGTGTCACTCAGGTCCCAGGCATAGGACCTTAACTCTCAATGAAACACCCACCCACCAAAGCAAACAACAGATCCAGCCAGCAGCACAGTATGACAGAATGATATAATGCAAAGCTATAAAGAAAGCAGTAAAGCAACTGTACATAAAGCAAAAATAAATACAAATATACAAACACAAATAAGCACATAACACCCCAGTAAACACAAATCAATCAAGCGCTAGGAGGAACCCACAAAAAGAACCAGAAGCCCTGGTTGCAGCATAAGGGTCCCCAGCAGAGTCGCCAAGCTGTCGCTCCCGATAAAATGGGACCGGCCCAAATAAAGGTACAGACGCGAACGGTCGGCGAAGGGAACAATGAGAACACACAGCCGTGAACTCACCGGAGAGGAATAGAGTCGCCAGCTAGGCATTTTTATCCCGGAGGAAAGGCAATGCTGCATAGACCTAGAAAAAGAATGGATAAGACGGTTGCGAACCAGAGAGACTGAGAAAGGGGGTTGGTTACAACCTGGGAAGGTATTAGCACCCAGATTGTCCGCCGTACTCGACGGGATCCACGCTTAGAAAATTTGTGCTTTTAAAAGGGGTAGTGTCAGTGCAATATGTGTATAAAAGAGCTGGAAAAGATGTACAGGTGTCGGTGTAAAAGAAGTGAAGTATATAAGTGAAGTGTCAGTGTAAGAACAGGAGTGAAATGCTCATGATAATGAGGCTTTAAAGAATGATACTGGAAAAGGGGGGATGTACAGAGACTTTTGTTCGATAACCGTTAAGTTATGCCTACGTATCCTCTCGTGCAATGAGGAAGTCAGAACACCGTAGTTCGACCCAAAGAGACTGAAAGATGAATTGACTTGTGAATTGCTTACTTGTCTATGCTCAAGTGTATGACCTGTCTGGCTCAGGTGCAAACTGTCTTGCATTAGACGGAAGAAGCAAGTTCTCGTTTGTGAGTGAATGAGATGAGAAAAGAATCCTGAAGGAGACGATTATTGTTTGTTTTTTTGAGTTTTCAGTCTTTTATTGCTTTTGAAAGTTTGTCATAAGTTAATGAGCTTAAACCTAAACCAATGGGTTAGTAAACTCATCACATCCTCCCTCTGATTAGGGGTAATGAGAATACCTTAAGTGTGAAGTCAGATTCTCACACTTAATCACCTTTTGATGTAGAGTTAAGATCATTAACCTACTTGTGATTATTTAGATGTTTTTGGTGTTTTTGTTTAGTGTTGAGTAATGAGGTTAAGCCATAATCAGGGATTAAACAGACTCATTATACCATCCTAATAGAAGGATAATAGATGAGAATGTTTAAGCTGAGGAAAGCTCCTCAACTTAATCCATGATTAGGGATTAAACTCATGACAAAACAAGCCTTTGATTAAGTAGATTTTATTTAATGATATGATGATGAAGTGAGTTTTATGATTTGTAAGACAACTTGAGGGGGACTTGTCCATTAACACTAGGGTTAGTCCTTCTTAACCACTTGAGGAAGAATTAGAACCCTAATGCAAGGCCCAAGTTACAAGTGTGATGTCTTGATGATTATTAAGTGAATTGATTAAGAGATTTAAACACATTAAGGGTTTAACACTTAGGATTAAAGTTATACACTCCATCCTAATAGAAGGATGCAGGCATAAGCTTAATCACAAAGCCTTAAAGCCTTTAGGGTTTAGTCCCTGATTATGAGGTGAGGAGAGAAGACTCAAAGAGACACAAAGGTAAAACTAAGTGGGGAGACTAATCAAAACCCTAATCATTGTCATGCTTGGTCATTCCTAGGGTTTGTGAGGTTTAAGAAAGAAGTCTTCAATGGAACCACCAGGAAGCAGATGAAAGGATCAGGAGAAGCAAAGTAACTTGCTTCATTTAAGAAGTCAAGTCACTTGAAGAAAGAAAGTGAGAAGAAGAAGAATGAGCAAGCTCAATCTCAAACACATATCAAAATGCAGCAAGGATGCAAGAGAGAGATGAGAAGAAAGTATGAGAAGTGAAGGCAAATTCACTTCTCAAAATCACTTACCACCTGAAAGGTTAGAAAAGAAATGCAATGCAATGCAAAATGGGATGGAATGGTATGAAGTAAATCAAAACCAGAAGCATGTTTATGATGATAATGATGCTATGAAGTGATACAAACATGAGACAACAAATGGAGATGATCATACAAGCTTATGGATGCAAATGGAGCAAGTTAAGAACCAAGAACATACATGAAAAGTTATGGAAGGCACATGGCATACAACATGACAAATGCAAGATGCAATGATCAAACATGCTTTCAATATGTCTTATGATGTTAAATGAATCAAATGGAGGCATGGAATGTCATGGCAAGTCATGTTATGCAAGGAAATGCAAGATGGATGCATATGGAAGCCCAAATTAGGGTTTATGAACAATACATCAAACAAAAACCAAAATCAGAAGCAAACAACATTATAAAAAATTGAAAATGCACTCAAAGGACCCCTAATCCTATACTAACCCACTGCCCAAAGGAGAGGTCTCAACTCCTAACCAAATTCAAGTTATGATTTTCCTAAGTTTTCTAGGGTTTTAGGGTTCCTTAACAAGAAAATTACCAAACAAATGGAAAATGAAAGATCAAATCATGGCTATTTAATCTCACAAACTACATGCTAAACACAATGCAATGCAAAAAGAATCAAGGTCCAACTCTTTAGGGTTAGGCAGAAATGATTTTTTGAAGTTTGGATCAAAATAATGCATCAAAAAGATTTTAATTCAATGAAAAATGCTCAAAATGCATCAAGATCAAAAAATAAATTTGGTTTGAAAGTTGGACAATGTTTCTAAATGTCTTAGAACATTTCATGAATTTTTTGGTGATTTTTAAATACCTAAAAGTATTTTTAATAAATTAATTTTCACTAATCAATTAAAAATAAACTTTTAAATATTTAAAAATACTTTTTTTAATGCTAAAAATGAAAATAAAAATATTTTTGTGTTTTAAAAATTAATGAAACTCTTGACAAAAAGTTTCATAATTTTTAAAACATTTTTGCTATTTTAAATAAATCGTATAAAACAAATGAATTAAATATGAAAATAAAATGAATTTAAATGGAAATGGAGAAAGTCAGCCAATCTAATGGCTGAGATTCAAACCCTAGGACGCGGGAGCTGACCACGCGCGCAAACGGACGGACCAAATTCAAACTCAGCTAATCAATGCTTATGCCCTAATCCCACCGTTAATTACTTTCAGGTGACCGGAACAGTGTTCCGGTCATCTTCTCCGTTCACCTCAAAACCCAATCTCACTCTAAACGCTTATGAAATGAAATCTAAAAACACAGGAATGATCCCCACTCGCTCACGAACCAAAACCCTCAATCAAAACACATTTATCAATCCAGAAATGGCTGAATCGAATCAATCTATTTCTAGGGCAAAAAGTTTCAGAAGCATGGTAAACTCTCATCTCTCCACCATTTTCAAAACCAAAGACATATTCATGATCAGGGAGGCATATAGAACAACTTAAGAACTTAAAAAATGATTTCTGGAAAAAAAGTTCTTGAGCTACCTGAGTTTCGAAGCTTTCAATCTTGCAACTTTCTGACCCCTTCCTTTGATGCAAACCACTCCTTATGACCCCTTGATGATGTCTGGATGCTCAGCAAGAGTTTATGTTGGCTGGTTTGGGAGTTTGAACAGCTTCTGCTCAAGCTCAGGTGAGAATGGTGTTTGTGATTCAGGCAGTTTCAGGCAAAGGTGAGTGGTTCTTTGTGATCAGGATGATGTTTTGAGAAGGTTTGTGAAGTTTGCTCAAGTGTTTGTGCCTGTGGAATGAGTTTCGAAAGCTTTGGCTTTGAGAGTGAAAAATGGAAAAGCAATGTTCTTGCTGGTTTCAGGCTTAGGTCTTGCTGGTTTTGGTTCAGTGAAGCAAGGTGAGTTGATTAGTGGAGTTTGTTTGGGTGTTTTTGGCTTGTGGAATCAGATTCGAAAGAAAATGCAAGTTGGAGAGAGTTTGTGAATGTGTGTTGTGGTGAGGCTTTTGGCAGGCTTGTTGTATGAAATGGCTAGCATTTTGTTTACATAAATTAATCCCATTGGTCAGATGATGTGACTTGGCCTGCTGTGATAGGTGAGCTAGCTTTTGCAAAAAGTCCACTCTTGTGTAAGAGAAGCATGGGTTGTGTTCTAGGCTAGTACAAAGGTGTGGGCTGGCGCAGCATGGTGAGGGGAAAGGCTATGGCTGGTTCAGCATCCAAGGTAACAAGTGGATGGAAGTGTTATGATGGTTTTGCAACTTGGTTCCCTTTTGGTTCATATGGAAAGATCTTGCTATACAAACCATGAAACATGAGAAACTCTTGGTCCATTCTGAACTTTAGGTCACATGTGATGTTTGTGTGATGGTTAGACATGAATTAGAAGTTACAAATGCCTTGATACAAAGTTTTTGCAAGTTTTCCATTTGGTGCATATTTTGAAAATTAGTGATTTTTGCCAACTTTGGCACACTATAACTTTTGATCCAAAATGAATTAGGTCATGTTCTTGTACTTTTTGAAAAGGGAAAAATGTATTCTACAACTCTCATGACCAAAGTTTTTCCATTTGAAGCATTTTTGGATCAAAAAGTAAGGGTTGAAGAAGTTACATAAAATGACATTTCATTAAAAGTCAACCATGCCCTAAAAAGTCAACTTTGCAAAAACTTGTAATTCTTGAATTTTGTGAACTTCAACCTTCTTCCATTATCAAATAAAGATCAAATACACTCAAAATGATGAAGATCACCCCTTGGTTGGGTCATTGGGGGCCTCAGATGCCCTGATTTTGCACTGACTTGTCCAGAAAGTCAACCCTTGATCAGATGACTTCCCCATGGAATTTCTTCATGAAAATTGATATGAATACTCCCTATACCATATAGAGACCAATGGAAACAAGAATGACCAAAAAAATTGGGGTTATGGCCTCTGAAACCAAAACCCTAATTTTAGGTCAACTGTGCAGTCAAACTTGGCTCTGCTTCCACACCATTTCCAATTCCTGTGATTCTTTGGCATTTTTGACTTTGAGAGGATTCAATATGATATAAGAACACCCATGAACCCTTTTGAAGTGATTGGTGGCCTTTGGAGTGGCTCAAGAGGCTCTTGGATTGCTCAGATCACAAACCCTAGGTGCAGATGACTTAGAAACTATGCAGTGAATCAAAAATGGAATATGAAATGATGTGTTTGTGTTTATGCATATGAAATGATCACAAGCCATGGTGTGAATGAGTGAGGGCAAATTTGGGGTGTTTACAATTATGTCAAATTTCAAAATACTGCAATTTAAACATTTCTGCCAATTACTAGCACTTCCAATAAAATATATCAAATTATTTCATCAAACAAAAAATCACATCACATGTAATTGGTTAAACTAAAATTGAATCCAATCCAATTTATTAATCACATATTATTTTAATTATATCATCATATAAATATTAACATGTTTAAATCATATTTGAATTAAATGATTTAATCAAAACCGAAGATCTGATGCCACTGTTGCGATTTAAGAGGGGGTTTTCAAATTATAACCTCTTAGAGGAATAATTCCGATGAACGGATCTTGATTAAATCATTAATCACAAATAAAAAACATCATAAGCATTTCGAATTACCTCTTGAAGCGTGCTTTAACTTTGATCGCGAACATGGAAAATATCATTGTCTCTACGAAGTCCACGCGAGTACAAAGTGCAATGCAGTGTGAGCCGTCTCTTATTATGAGAAATTGACAATTAGGATTGGTAGGGAAAAGAGCTCATCTATTTATAGAGAGCTTCTAAAACCCTAATGCTCTTATTTTGGGCTTTTTCAAAATAAGCCAAATCTTATTTAATTTAACTATTTTAATTAAATAAATTATTATTATATTTAACTAAACACTTTTAATTAAATAAAATAAATATCAATTAAATTAAATCATATTGAACTTAATTAACTGTCAATTTTTATTTATTTAATTAAATCAAATTTAATCAAATAAATTATATATGTGTTAATGTATTAAATAATTCAAATATTATTTACACATAATTAAATTAAATCATATTTAATTTAATCATCTATTCCACTATCAGTACTCTATTCGTGTGACCCTATAGGTTCTCGCAACATTGGCAATAATATTAAATTACCTATTTAATATTATAAACTGTGAGAGGTATCTAGCAACACATCATTGTTATCCAAGTGACGAGAATGTCTTGTGATCTGACATAACCTTTTGTGATAATGATCATGTATACAATTACCCTTTTGCTCTTATATCTATATTGAACACAAGGCATAAAATGTATCACCCTTGTATAGTCCAATATTTTATTCCTTGATCCCCGATTATACTTGATAATAACGAATAAGCCCAATATCTCATATAGACTTATTTGAGCACGACCATGCATTTTACAGTCATACTCTATCAAGGGACCCATAGATATTACTCCCGTATATGTAGGATGGGCAAATCCCATATAGGTCACTCATGTCCCTCATCATGATTTGTAAAGTACCCATCAACCATCTTTATGATCATCCTATTACGGACAATGTTTGATTAGCAATAAAGTACTCTACTCCCCATCTAGGGTCCATAGTGGTTTCAGGTCGAAGGGTGGTATACATCATTTTCACTATGAGAATAACTTATGACACTTACATAACAAACTATGTAGTATTCTCATGGTGGGTCAATCCAGTATAAATATTATTCCTAATATTTATACCTACATGAAGACTTGATATCTCATATTTATGACTTGTGAGATACAGTCATCAGTCTACTCACATAATAATCTCTATGCATTATTGTTGTCCTATTTGATAGTAAAGCTTAACTACAAATACTTTAAGAATAACTTCTTTATGTTTAATGAGGTCTCACGATAAAGTCACACTTAATAGGTCATTAATAGACTAATTATTCTAAGGACTTTATTATGCCATATACATATAACATAATAAATACAATGCCTAATAAGTATATATTAACAAATAATATATATCCAGTTCATGATACAAACGCATATCAAGTCAATATTGATTGACTATTAGGGCTTACTCCAATAGAATTTGCATTGAATTCTTAATTAACTTTGAGCTAATCCTTCATCCTTTTCATTTTTCTTCATCAATTTCAATGGATCAAGCTTGTTTGTGGAGTAATTTAGAGTTGTTCTAATTCTTGAAGTGGTAATTCATCTTCCACCATCATTACACCTTTACCTTCATCATTCATGATGTAGATCCTTGATTCTCCTTGTTGTTGATCCTTTGGATCATATATTATTGTTTGATTGCAGGGTTCCACTGTTATTTTCACTTTAAAATTTGCGCTAATTCAATTCATGATCATAAGGTGTTTGAAAAATGTTTTAAAAGAGGATCATGCTGAATTTTAGCAAATTTTTTGCTTTTGGTGCAGTGTTAATCGATTAACCAGATGCAGTATAAATTGGTTAATCAATTAACTAATATATTTTCAGCGCATGATTCAAATTTTTGTTGTGTTAACCAATTAACCAAAGTGTTAATCGATTAACACTGCTCCATAAGTGATTTTTGGCTCTGTTTTGTTATTGTTTTACCTTCTCTTCCCCCCTTTCTTATTTTTAATCTGGGAGACATTTTTGGGACTAATTTATCTTTAATTTCAATGGACTTTGGGTGTAGATTAGACGAGATAATATTCATTCGTTCAAATCTATCTTTAAGTGAATTATTTAATTCACTTTAGGTGCTTAGAATTAGTGATATATTTTCACACTTGAATCCACCAAGATGAGTGATTGAACTTAAAGATGAAAGAATATCATAAGTGTAACTCAATTTGGTATTCATCTTTATTTTCATGCGGCATTGCCTTCGGATGATGATTTACATATCGTTCATCTCGCATGTATTAGCACACACATTATATTGGCCGACCTTATTTGTAGGGTAATTACTTCGTAAATTAATCGATGATTGCTTAACATAGACCTAAATGTGTCCCTATTTCGGAATAAAAATCCAATTGGATACTTGCACTTTCATGGACCAGACCTCGATTGGCCGCGCCACCCCAATTTTGGTTAATCATTTGCATTAGATCCACGATTTTTGAAGCTTGATGCATAGTTACTTTGGGTATCCCAATCTTCTTTCAAGTCTTCGTCAAATTTGGCCCTAAGTGCCTTGTTACTCTTTTGGTTGTGGATGATTAAGTTCACCATACCATTATTATGTACATATTATTATTACTACTATATTACTATTTTACTTTCCTTCTTGCACCCTATCCTCTTTAATTTTCTTCTTGCACCCTATCCTCTTTTACTTTTATTATGTTTTATCATCCATTATCATATTTATGTTTATGTCACTTTTTTTGTGCATTTTCTTTTCTTTTGTCTTTTGGATACCAAAAATATTAATAAAGGATTAAACTTATAAAAAACTTGTGATCCTAATCTTGGACTATGGTTATTATCCTTTGCATTGGAATTGAGGTTTTGGACTTAGATTCGAGGACGCCTTCCCTTTGCTTTGATCATCATGGAGTTAGTACTTTAGCCTTTATTTCACCATTTGTTAGCTTATGCTTTTATGCTTTTAAGGATGGAACTCTTGTGCTTATGCTTGCAAGTATCATCAAGTTGGTTAGATCTTTCCTCTTTTATCTCTTTTATTTTATTTTTAGGATAGCCTCTTCATCTCATCCCCTTCTTCAATTTTCAAAACATTCTCTCTTTTTCAAAGGATTCTTGTTTTAAAAATCTTCACCACTTTAATAAATCAAACCTTGACTTTTGTCAAGTGACTTTTACTTCTTTTTTTTCTTTTAATAAATGTCAATGAACTTAATCATTTTGACTTCAATTCAAAAATAAAAAGAACCAAACTCATTCAAGTTGTTTTGTGTCTTTGTGCAATTCTTTTGTTTTCTTTACAAGTTTAGACTATGAGTCATTTTTTTCTAATCGGGTGCAAGACTACCAATCTCCATGGTTGCAGTTTGATGTAATTGAGCCTCTTGTCGTTTGTGGAGGTTTAGTAGCATACTCGTTAATTTTATCTGAGTTGACACCCTCCCTATAATGATGTATGAGTCCATGCCCTTATTCTCACGGTAGATTTGTGAGGCTATCCACTTGAAAATGATGAATTATCTTTACTTTTTAAAATCAATCAAAACCAACAAAACTTTGTTATGTTTACCACGAACTACAGGGTTTTAATCTTAAATTGCACATTGTGGGTACGTAGGCATGAAGTGGTAAACCTCTCCAAATACAAAAACATTATAAATTAATTCTTTTCTCACCCCCCTACTCTCATTTAACAAACCATTTTCAAGCCAAAATCGTAAATTTTTCAAAGGGCTCCCATGGAGTACCACAGGTATTTTCGATGATAATACCTTCCCATTTTGTAACCAACCCCCTTACTCATTCTCTTCTTATTTATTTTAGATTTTTACTTTTTGATTCATTTTAGTATTTATTCGCTCTTTTTTCCTTTTCCTTTTGGAATAAAATAAAAGCGCGGTGGTGACTCTATTTTCCTTAAGTTAAGTTAACAAATAGCTTACACTCATGATTTTTACCGATACAGGAAAGTGACTTTGTTTTCCTTATGTTAAGTTAACAAATAGCTTACACTCATGATTTTTACCGCTACAGGAAAGTGGCGCTGTTGGGGAGTAATCTCTATGTGGGTGTCACTCCCGGGATTTCTATCCTGGTACAGACGCAAAGGTCGCGCGGAAAAGGAAGAGTCGCCAGTCAGACATTTTTATCCAGAAGGAAGGGTAATAGTGCACAAACCCGGAAGAAGGAGAAAGTGAGGTCTCACGAACCAAAGAGAAAGGATAAGGGAGTCAGTTACAAAATGGGATGGTATTAGCACCCAGGTCGTTCGTCGTACCTGATGGGATCCACGCTTGCTAGCACTATTTCAAAGGGTGATGGTATCTGTTACTGCTACAACTGCTACTAGAAAAGACTGAAAATAAATAAGGAAGAAATGAGATGAAAGAACAAGCAGATGAAATGACACGAAGAACAAAGAAAGAGACTGAAGGATTGTGTTCGGCGAGCATCGTCGCTTGTGCCTACATATTCCCTTTGTGCAATAGGAAAGTAAGAACACCATAGTTCGACTCAGTAAGACTGATACAACTTGCTCGTGTTTTGGGGATTGAACTGCTTATTCCTATATGTAACTCCCTAATTTTTGGCCTACGATTTCTTCGCATTTCATCTGCATATGGCATACAAACAAGATCACACTGGTTTCTCGGTTTTTCTTGGGTGTAGGTTTATGCCCCACAGGGGATCACCATTGTTTTTGTGTGTTTTTATTTACTAACCATTAATTAAAATCCAAAAATAATTTTTTTTTCTTTTATTAACATTGTCAAGGGAAGAACAGGTCAAAAATATCAAAAATAACAGTCCCGCAACTCATATGAATTTCACAGATAAAAATTTGAAGTTGATCCGCAAATAATTCAAATTTATTTGATCAAGGATTTTCCAAGTTTTAATTTATTTATTCAAGGAATTCCAAGCTTCATGTGTTTATTTCCATGCCTTCTTCGACGCGCAAAAGAATCGAGCTCAAAGCTAATACAATTTAGTCAACAAGGCCTTTTTTAAGATTTTGCAATGTGCAATCGATTGCACTTTTAGTCCCATCGATTGCACCGTATTTTTTTGCCCATAAATTGTAATTTTCAGCAGTGCAATCGATTGCACCAATGTGCAAATCGATTGCACGGGGGCGAATTTGGCCAAAATCAGCATTTTTCAATTTTTTTAGTAATTGGCACCAATTTTATCATTTGAGAATATTCTAGACCACTTCACTTTTAATTCCCTACATCATTTTGATCTTTTCCCACCATGCACCTCCACTAATCACTACTCTTTTATGAATTTCCCTCCAATTTTAATCCCAAGCCTAATTTTGATTATCCAAGCCTAATTCCATTCCACCAAATTCCCATACCTAAACTCTTTAAATAGAGGCTTCATTCCATTTATTTTTCAAGCTTTGGATAGCCAAAAAATATCTTGCAAAATATCTTTCCAAACCACAAATTCACCAAAGCTCTTCTTCTTCTTTTGAAAGTTATCAAGAATTCACATTGAATTCTTGATTAACTTTGAGCTAAACCTTCATCCTTTTCATTTTTCTTCATCAATTTTGGTAGATCAAGCTTGCTAGTGGATTAATTTGGAGTTTTTTCTTGGTAATTCATATTCTTCCATTGTTACACCTTCATCTTCATCATCAAGAATGTAGATCTTGATTGGTTCTTGTTGCTTGATCTTTGGATCTTGCAATTGTGTTCTTATTGGTGTTATTTATTGTTGACTTAATGGAAAATTCGTGCTCAGTTGAATCCATGATCATAAGGTATTTGAAGGAATGATTGAGCATGGATTTTTCCATTTATGTGCTGATTTTTGAAAACTGAACAACGTGCAATCAATTTTCATCTTGTGCAAATCGATTTGAAGTGCCTTTTTCTTCACAATTTTTGGCTGATTTTTGACTTGTGCAATCGATTTGCACAGGTTTGGAACTGATTTTTTGCCTTGTTTTTGGGATCTTTTGCCTCCTCTTCCCCCCCTTTATTTTTACATTGGGAAACATTTTTGGGACTTATTTCTCTGTAAATTCAATGGACTTTGGGTGTAGATTAGAGTGGTTAATGTTCATTAGTTTAAATCTACCTCTAAGTGAATTATTTAATTCACTTTAGGTACTAACATCGTTAACCTTAATTGGTTTTGGCCGGCCTCATTTGTAGGGTAATTACTTCGTAAATTACTCGGCAATTGCTTAACATAGACCTAAATGTGTCCCTACCTTGGAATAAAAATTCAATTGGATACTTTCACATTCGTGGATCGGGCTTCGTGTTGGTTGCATAATCCCAAAGTGGTTAGTCTTTTGCGTTAAGATCCACAACTTTTGAAGCTTGATGCATAGTTGTTTTGGGTATCCTAATCTTCTTTCAAACTTTATTGAATTTGGATCTAACCACCTCAATTAATCACTATGGTGTAAGATACTAAGTAGAACTGGTTGCCTTTTGATTTTGGTACTAAGTGCCTTGGTTACTTCTCTTTTGGTTGTGGATGATTAAGTTCACCATACCAATATTATGTACATATTATTATTAATATTACTATATTACTATTCTATTATATTTCTTGCATTTTATTGTTCTTTAATTTCCTTCTCGCTACTTTATCTCCTTTATGTTTATTATGCTTTTATTATGCTTTATCATCCATCCGTTATCATGTTTATATTCTTGCTATTATATTGTTGTGTTGATTTTTCTTTTGTCCACTTGGCCACAAAAATATTAATAAAGGCTTAAACCATAAAAAAACCTAATTCTTCTCATCTTGGACTATTGGTTACTAGCCTATGATTTAAAGTGATTTATCTATTGACTACCTTTTAAGTATTGATGGAACTTTTGGACTTATAATTAGGACATCATATCCCTTTGCATGGAGTATTAATTGTTGAAGATTTTCCTTTATTTGGCATTGGCTTTTAGCATGCTTAAGGATGAAATTTTTATTAATTCTTTGAAGTGGCTTCATTTAATTTAGATCTCCCTTTTCCCTAGATTTTATTTTGTGCACTAGGTTAGCCTCTTCATCTCTTCCCCCTTCTTTAATTTTCAAAACTCCTCCCTCTTTTCAAAAACTTCTTTGTTTTCAAACTTTACCCCCTTTCATAATCAAACCTTGACTTTGGTCAAGCTATTTTACTTTTTCTTTGATTTTCTTAATAAATGCTAAACCACATAAGCATATCGAAACCTTTTTCAAAAGACCATAAAAAATCCAAAACTCATACAATCCTTTTTGTTCCTTCCTGCACTTTTTCTTTTAACTATTTTCACAAGTTTAGATATGATTCATTCTTTCTAGAGAAATTATTCGCTAAAGAATGACGACTTATCTTTATATTTTAAAATCCATCCAACACATTAATTTTTCACTATTTGTACCATGAACTACGGGGTTTTGATATCGCATTGCACATTTTGGGTACGTATGCATGAGGTGGTAAACCTCCAAACATAAAAACATTAATAAATAATTCTTTTCTCATCCCTCCACTCTCTTTTACAAACATTTTCAAACCAAAAGCAATAAATTTTTCAAAGGGCTCCCGTGGAGTACCATAGACATTTTGGGTGCATAAAACCTTCCCATTTTGTAACCTACCCCTTACCCGTTCCTCTGTTTGTTTCTGTAGCTTTTTGATTTTAAATTCATTAGGATTTATTTGCTCTTTTTTCCTTTTCCACTTGGAATAAAATAAAAGTGCGATGGCGACTCTGTTTACTTTGAGTTAAGTTAACCAATAGCTTACTCTCATGATTTTACCGCTATAAAAAAGTGGCGACTCTTCTAGGGATCAGTCTCTTAGTGGATTATACATACTTTGATTTATTTACTGCTTTGGTTTGATTTATTTGTTATTGCTTGTTTCGTTTTGGTTTTTGTGATCCTCTGTGAGTTAGGTAGATCCTATACCCGGATCTGAGTGAACTTATGATAGGATGGTGGTATTCGAAGTGATACACGACAGAGTAGTCCAAAGCGATATAAATTCGATAATATCCACTCAGTTAGACTCTCTCGGATTACTGATGTCATGACAAGTAGTTGTATCATGGCATTACTTTTCCGACCTGGAGCTGATCATACTGAGGATCATAGAACCCTTAACCCATCAAAGTCTATTTAGGAACATAGTGCGGAAGCTATCCGGGTGTAGACCTGAGGTGGTTATTATGTGATACTACACTCGTACGAGGTCCTTTTGAGGAATTATCGGTTAAGGAGTAGTCCAACGTACCGATAATATCTAAAGGATGGTTGCAAACTTCGAGCACCTCTGTTAGAACCCTTTTGGTTTTTTGCAGGTACAATGAAGACATAACCCTAGTACTTACCTTTGTGGGTGGTGTTCTTATACCTTGACTTCATGCCCGTGACTCGGAACCTAGACTCGTGGGCTTTGTGTGATCTTATTTGTGGTTGTTGCATACATGCACTCATGCATTCGCGACCATTGTTCTCAAGATTTCAAGGGACTTATAGGTACTTTTGTCCATATTTCAGATGTCTATGGACATGAATGTTGAAAAGAGGAATACTCGAAAGTATAGTTTCAAGAGTCCCAATCTAGGAGATTTGAAAAATCTTGGAGCTTTTGTGGTTGATACTGATGAGTTCCGAAAACGTTATGGCAAACTTTTTTTCATCCTAAAGACCGATGTACCAGAAGGAGTTCTTAATACCTTAGTTCAGTTTTATGATCCTTTGCACCATTGTTTCACCTTCCCTAATTATCAGCTTGTGCCGACTTTGGAGGAGTATTCCCAATGGACGGGTTTGCCTATTTTGGACAAGGAGTTTCGTTTCAGTGGTTTAGAAAAGGAGCTTACGACCAAAGTTATTGCCAACGCCCTTTTTCTTAAGGAGTCCAATCTTAGTGGGAATTTTATTCCAAAAGAGGATGTTTGTGGAATTAATGCCAAGTTCTTAATGGGGAAAGCTTCTACTTTTCTTACTTTGGGTCATAAGGATGCATTTGAGGCTATTCTTGCTTTGTTCATCCATGGTATTGTCTTATTTCCCAACCTATATGGTATTGTTGAAGAGCATGCTATTCAAATTTTCTTGAAGAGAAATTTGTTACCTACTTTTCTTGGAGACATGTATCATTCTATTCACCATAGGACTTCTAAGGGTGATGGAAAGATTATGTGGTGTGCGTCTCTTCTATAGGTGGTTTATTTCTCACCTGCCAAAGTCCAATGTCTTCACGGATAATGGAGAGAAGCGAAGATGGTCTCAAAGGATTATGTCTCTTATTCATATGGATATGACTTGGTATTGTTCCTATTATGATACTGTAGTACTTATTGACAGTTATGGAGAGTTTCCCAACATACCTCTTCTTGGTACACGTGGGGGAATTAGTTACAACCTTATTCTTGCTAGGCAATAGTTGGGATATTGCTTGAAGGATGTACCAAGAAACCTTTCACTATCTAGTTTCTTCTTTCTTAATGGTGTAGATCATATAGAAATGAAGAAAAGGATTGCTCATTTTTGTCATACTATTCATCGGAAAGAAAAGGGCCAATTGGGAAGACAACACCTTGCTCCTTCCGAGTGTTACATCCAATGGGTTCGATCTAGGGCTTCCAAGCTCAAGATTCCTTATCCACCTGAGGAGCCTTTGTTTCCTATATTGCCATTATCCGCTTTTCTTCCTCCCGTCGATGAGAAGGTTTCTCTTCAACAAGAGTTGGACAAGAAGAAGAAAGAGAAGGAAGCATGGTTACTTGAGAAGTCAATTATGCAAGAGCAACTAAAGGAGAAAGATGATCTCATTGAGTTACTTGAGCGACATGTTACGAAGAGGACAAGAGAAGATTTATATTCCTCTAGTACTTCATCTACCATTCCTCCTACATCCGATGCTTGGAAGGCCATTGTTGATCAGTTGGTGAATGATATGGAAGACTTGGAGATACGGTACAAGAAAGAGATTAAGAGGATCCGCATGAAGTACCAACCGGGATTTGGATCTTCTTCAGATATGATCCCATAGGCTTAGTTTAATTTTCTCTTATGTATTAGGATTATTGAGACTTGTACTTCGCACTTGTAATCCTCTCTTTGATATTAATGAAAATTATTTTTTTCTAGTATATCAAAAAGTGTTTCTTTTATAAATATTGCAATTTATCTTATAGTCATTTGAAATCTTTGCATTTGCATATGCATACCATGCATCATGCTTGAATTGGTCTTGCTTCTTGAGAGTTTTACATGGATCTTATGTTGTTTCTTGGTCTTCATTCAGTTCCCTTGGCAAGCTGAATCATCGTTACGGTACTCGAGCTAACCAAATAAAGATGTTGGAAGCTTTACAACAAGAGAATCGCGAGCTCCGTGAAGAAGTTTCATCTCTGAAGGATAGCTTGGAAAGAATCATTGTTATGATGGAAAGCTTGGTGGCTGCTCAGAATCAGCCACCCCCTCCTCTAAATTCTCCGATATAGCACACAGTCATCTCTAAGATTGTCACTACATTGATTCCTGCTGAAACTGTTATTTCTCCTCACTATCGCATGCCTTCTAGCACACCGTGGGGTTTGCCGGTTGATTTCATTCCTGCTGGTTATCATCCTCCTCCTCCTAAGACTTATGCATTTACTCCTCTCCATCCAGTGATGACTACGACACAGCCTGTGATTCATACTACTCCGCACCTTGATAGAGAGTGCACAATGAAAATAAAGTACGAATATGTAAATTCAAATGAAAACAATAGGCTTGAATGTAATTCACACAGTTTGATAATATTCCAAATGCTTGTAAATAGAACTAATTATGGGGCAATTCTCTACTTATGAAAAGAACTAATTTAATGGGAACTATCGCTTTCACGTATTCAGAATCAAGTCTATCCCTTAATCAAACCCTCTTATTGTCACTTATAAAAAGGTGCACTTTGCGTTAAAGTAATAAACCTATTTTTAAGAAATATAGTTTCTTGACTCGGTTGAAAAGTATTTTGACTTGGAATTTTCAATCAATAGAGGTACATGCGAACTTGACTCTAAACCCATAAACGTGTCTGAAAATCGTTTTAAAATCGTTTTTCTATAATATTAAAATCTCCTACTTAACTAGATAAAGCGCTTTTGCTTCCTTTGAACAATTAAGACTAACTAAGTTAAACCAAAGGTTGGATGACTTTCGATCTTACCCAACAGAAATAAAGTACATAAAACTTGTGTTAAAAACCAAAATAGCCCCTAAGCATTCCTATAAACACATTATGTGAAATATTATTTTACCATGATCCTTACATTCTAACCTTTAAAGTTTAGTTAGACATGGAAATGTAAATGAACATATTAAAATGGATCATGTTAAAAGTAAGTTAAAATCGAGTACGAGAAAAGTAAAGCAAGTGCGAGAAACAAAAATGAAATAAAAGCGAGTGCGAGAAAGTAAAATGAAATAAAAGCAAGTGCAAGAAAAATAAAGTAAAGTAAAGGAAAATGCGATAAAATAAACGAAGTAAAAGACAATTTCAATAAAATAGAAACCTTTTCCAAATTAGAGGCTTTAAGTCAGGTACAATAGCAATAAAATAGAAACCTTTTACCAGAGTGCTCCAAACTCGATTACAGACTCGATCAATGGTGTGATAACTCTTCGATGTGAAGGGATTATCACTTATAATACTGAAAAATATATGGCTTAAGTTACTAATCTTGGATGATAAAAAACGAACTATGAACTACTCTATATATAACCAAAGGAAATGAAATGGAAAGACTAAGATGCCCTCCAACTCCTTTTGGGAAGGATGATGAAATACAAAGGTTGTGATATACAAAGGAAATAAAATGGAAAGACTAGAATGCCACTCTCATATGGTGCCCGCCATATGAACCAAGGGAGGAAGGTTGTGGAGAACGTGTCAGTTGACATCAGTTTGTAACCATCCTTATCATGGCCTACCCAGTGGAGGCCTCCATGGTGGATGGCATGTGAACACTTTTCTCAAAAACTGGTTTTTCTGCTCGTTTTTCTTCAATTCTGCACGAGGATCTCTAAATAGACTAGAAATGTGAAAACAAAACAACAATCAGGCCTAACAAAAGAAAATAACAATAAAGTCCTGATAAACATGTGCAAATCCGAGTTAAATACACAATGCGATTCAATGTTATCAGTGTGCAAGTTGAATAGGTCATTATATGGCCTTAAACAATCTATTCAATAATGGAATATGAGATTCAATAAGTTCATGGTACATATAGGTTTCACTTGGAGCCAGATCGACCACTGCGTTTACTTCAGGTTTGGACCTAGAAATTCACTTGTTATGAAGATGTTATGAAGGTGAAAGCTGAACTCGGTAAAGGTTTGATATGAAGGATCTAGGAGTTGCCTCAGGGATTCTTGGGATTGACATCTGGAGAGATATAAAGTAGTCAAGATTAAGCTTATCTCAAGAGACATACCTGAAGAATATTCTCGACAAGTTCGGTATGTAGAATTCAAATCCTGTTCTAACATGGACTAATTCTTAGTACAAGATGTGTATGACTCAAAGTCCTAGTACTGAAGTCAAAAGAGCCTATATCGATAGCATTCCATATGCTAGTATAATAGGTTCTTTGATGTATGATACGGTTTGTACGAGGCTAGACATAATGTACAGAGTGAGCCTTATAAGCAGGTATATGACCAATACTAGAAAGGCATACTGAAAAACATTGAAATGAATTCTAAGGTACATAAATGTGTCTCTAAGTAGAGTCCTGGTTTATGGTGAAGCATATGGTGATGATATCAATGTCAAAATCAAAGGATTTGTCGACTCTGATTATGCAGGTCGTATGGATTCTCTAAATTCTATTTCTGAATATGTGTTCACTATGTTTGGCACAAAAATCATTTGGAAAGAAACACTTCAAAATGTTGTTTCCTTATCATCCACTGAAGCGGAGTATATTGGCCTCACTGAAGTTGTGAAAGAATCATTGTGGTTTGAAGGTTTTGCTATGAAGCTGAAACTTCAAGGTCGAGTTATCACTGTTAAATGTGATAGTCAAAGTGAAATACACCTATCGAAAAATTCATCCTATCATGAGCGAACCAAGCACATAAATGTGAGACCATATTTCGTCAGAGAGATGATCGAGCATGGAGATGTCCAGGTGCTGAAGGTTTCGACTGACGACAATGTTGCTGATATAATCACCAAGACATTATAGAGTAGTAATTTTTTTCCATTGTATGAAAATTATAAAGTTGCATAATGAAAGCTAGTTTGTTTCCTTGTTAGTGTAGATTTTGTTCCAAGGTGGAGATATGTGGTATTTGGAACGAACACTAGCCTCGACAAGGTTACCTTCATGGTTCGATAGTAGTTAAAGATGTGCATGTGTAGTCGAAGTTTGTTCTTGCATGAAGAAGTATGTTAGCTTATTGTTTAAGTTAGCATGTTGAACTAGGCCTTGCTTGTAAGCCTAATTTTTAAGTTAGCCCAGTAGTCTATAAATAAACTAATTCTCTCAGGTTGTTGAGATAGGTTAATTGTTGTTATTCACTAGTAACCTTTGAACCCTTATTGAGTAAGTAAATAGAAAAACATTTTTAACCAATTATGATTCTCTTCTTCTTCATTCTTCTCTCTCTCTCTCTCTCTCTCTCTCTCTCTCTCTCTCTTGTAAAACCTAATGGGGTTTCTTATGTTTGTTCAAGAAACTCAATCTTTCTCATATTTTGATTTTTTTCTTAATGACATTGATCCACGACAAAAGCAATGGTGATCTATCTTAAAAAAAGGGTGAAGACCAACAATTTGGACCCTCATCTTATGTGTCAGGTAATAAAAGCCTTAAAAACCCTGACCAATAGTTAACTGGTCAAGAAAAAGGTTCTTTGATACCAGAAAATACATAGATTGGTCAAGACCTTGTCCCACCTCAACATGTTATGGTCGAGATGGAAAGAAACCTAAAGTTTCCTGCTCCAACGCCCTTGTCAGCAGCCAACAGAAACCCATATTTGATTTCTTCCTTTAATACCTTCAGCCTTACTCTTAATCAATGCGGATTAGAGGATATAAGAGAAAACAACATTGTCAAAGATTTTAAGATCCTTATGGGTAACCAAAAGACTCTGATTGAGAAATACCCAAATTCTTCAACTACTTCAAGTGGTGAACCTTATGGTGATTTCTTTGTTGGGTCAATCCAATAGTTGAAAGAAAAATTGTCGATAAGGATCTAATTCATGCCATCAAAGATTGTAAACACCCCAAATTTGCCCTCACTTTTTCTCACACCATGGCTTGTGATCTTTCATTTTTGCATTAGCATAAACATATCATCTCATATTGCATATTTGTTTTACTGCATAGTTCCATTTTCATCTACATCTAGGGTTTGTGATCTGAGCAATCCAAGAATCAATCTGAGTCATCCCAATGGTCTTGAAGCTTTCCAAGAGGGTCCATGTGTGTTATATGGTCATAATATACTCCCTAAAGTTCATGAAAGTCAAGAGATCACAAAGAATGGCAAAGGCATGGAAGCAGAGCCAGGGTTTTCCTACACAAATGACCAAAATTAGGGTTTTGGTTTCAGAGGCCTTAACTCCAAATTTTTGGGTCATTCTTGTTTCTAATGTTCTTAATATGTTATAAGGATCGTTTGTACCAAGTTTTATGAAGAAATTCATCATGGAAGTCATCTGATCATTGGGTAACTTCTTGAGCAAGTAAAGTCAAAATCAGGGCATCTGAGGCCCCCAACAAGGGTACCAAAGGGTCATCATCATCATTTTTTGTCTATATGATCTTTATTTGATCTTAGAAGTGGTTGGAAGTTCACAAAGTTGAAGAATTTTGAGCCAAATGCAAACTTGCCATTTTTGGAAATGACTTGTAATGGAAACTTTCCATTTTGGGAAAGATTTTCAACCTCCTCTTTCATGACCAAAAAAGCTTCAAATGAAAACTTCTTGGACATGAAAGTTGTAGATTAGGTCTTTCCCTTTTCAAAAAGTACAAGAACATGTCTTGATTCATCCTAGAACTCAAGATATGGCCTTTCAAAGTTGGCAAAAATCCTATAATTTTCAAGTTCATGCCAAAGAGGATTTTTTGCAAATTCAAGTTTCAAACAATTTCATGACCTCTAATAAACTTCTAAATATCATACAAACATAATGTAACACATTTTGATTAAGATTGCACCAAAAATCACAAGTTTTCATGCCTTTCTTCTCAAGAAAGTTCAAAGAGGGAAAATTGCAAAATGCTATGAAACTCTTCATCCACTTGTGCCAGCTCATGAAATCTGATTCTATGGCTCTCCATGAATCTTGCTGAGGCCAGACACCCCATTGAGAAGCTCCTGTCATGGCCCATACCTCCAAGTACACAAATTTGACTTTTTTGCAAAACCTCCCATACCAATCAAGCTGAGCCACAACAACTCTTTTGACCAATCAAGATCTCACATACATGCCTCATGGACCTCATTTCATATGTTCTTAGAGCCTGAAACACAACACAACTCAGAATCCCAAAAATCACCAAAAAGCTCCCCTTATTCGAATTGCAAAAACCAACCATCAAACCTCAAAACAAACTTCACCAATCATCTTCAAATCACTCATAGAACACAAACCACCCTCTGAAAAGCCCTAAAACACAGCCAAACCAAAACATGATTCTTGGTGAAGAGGAACTGAAACTCATAAACCAAGCTATACACACTTGTTCTAAGCATTGCAACATCATCAGGGGGATCATTGAAGGTGGATTGAGCCAAGAAAGAGGCCAGAAAGCTCAGGGAGTGAAAGCTTCATCTCAGGTATACCTCAAGAACAATTTTTCCAGAACTTGTTTTTTAAGTTACAAACTGATTCTACATGATGCACTGATCATCCTGATATGTTTACTTTTGAAAATGGTTGAGAAATAAGCATTTCATGATGTTCTGAAAATTTGTCCGTAAAACTTATTTGATTCGATTCTCTCTGTATGCGAAAAATAAATTGGTTTTGTTGATTGATTCTTCCTTACTGATGTTTGGGGAGTGATTCTGGAGAGTTTGGGAAGTTTTCATGGCCTGGGGAGAGAGTTGAGTTTTTGTCTTGCCGGAGAAGATGACCGGAGCTAGCTCCGGTCACCTGAGAATGATTAGGGTTCTTAATTAGGGTTAAACTCAGTTTAAACGTGGACCCTTTGATCATATTTTGCCCGCGCGTGTGTGTGGCCCAAATTCATCCATTAAGCCCTAATCCTCATTAATTAATTTTAATTAGTTAATTAGGTTCATTTTAATCTGAGTGAATCATAACCCTCCATCTGCGCGCCAGTCAATTCCCTCCTTTTTTATTCAAATCTGGACCACTGGATGTGCTGACTTTCTATTTAATTGCATTTTATTTCTTTTTTCTTTATTTCTTTTGCATAATTTATTTAAAATAGTAAAACTCATCACAAAAATATGATCTTTTTCATTTCTGATCCAAATATTTTTCTCAACCCAAAAAGGAATTTTTTTTTTTTTTTTGCATTTTAAAAGTATTTTTAAAATATTTAAATGTTATTTTTAATTAATTAATGGATTTTAATTAATTAAAAATACATTTAGGTTTCTGAAAATCTCCAAAAAAATCATGAACCATTCCAATACATTTAGAAACATTTTCAAACTCATCATACAAATTTCTTTTTAGGTTTGATCAGAATTTTACAATTTTATTTGAATTAGGGTTCTTAAAAATCATATTTTCTAACCCTAACTTGAAAAATTCATTTCTGCCTAACTAAGATGAGTTTGAACTTGATTCTTTTTGCATTTGTTTCACATATTGCATGTAGTTTCTAGGTTATTTTCCTCATGAATTTATCTTTCATTTTCAATTTGATTTGCATTTTCCCTTAAGAACCATCCAAAAACCCTAGCAAACTTAGAAAATTCATATCTTTTTATCATGTTGTATGCCTCTGTTTTGGTCATTTGCATCTGATACATTCATAAAACCCTAATTTCTCATGTTCATTTGCATGCATCTTTGCATATCATCATTACATGAACTTGCCATGACATTTCAAGCATTGGCATGACATCTTAGACAACATAGGACATGTTAGAGCATTGCTTGATCATTTCTTCATTCATTTGCTATGTCTTGCATTCATTACATTTCATAAACATCCATGTGTTTTCAAACTTCTAAGCATGCTTCCTTTGCATCTCATCTTTGTATGATCACACATAAGCATCTTGTATGACTTTGCATCATCTCATATGCCATTTTCATCACATAATCACTTCTGACTTTGGTCTTTGCATCTCATTTCAATTCATTTCTTTATGCTTTATGTCTAATGCATTCAAACTAACATTTTCAGGGACTTTTGGTAAGTTATCTGGGAGGTGGATTTGCCTTCACCTCCCACTTCTTCTTATCTCATTCATATGCATATTTACATGTCTTTGAAGTGAATCTAGTTCACTTGTGTTCCATCCTTCTCACTTTCTTTCTTTAAGTTACTTATCTTCTTCAGGAAGTAAGTAACTTATTCTTCTGCTTCCTTCTCTTTTCATCTGCTTCTTCCATGGTGGACTCTTGAAGATCTTTTCTCTTAAGCCTCATAAACCATAGGATATCCAAGCATTATAACTTTTAGGGTTGTGTATAGTCCCCCTTAGACTTTTACCTTTGAGTCTCCTTGAGTCTTTCTTCCCATCTCAATAATCAGAGACTAAACTCTTAAAGTTTTTTAGGACTTTGGAATTAGGGTTATGTCTGCATCCTTCTCTTAGGATGGAGTGTATGAATTTAATCCTAAGTGTTAAACCTTTAATTTTTGTAAACCTCTTAATCAAATCACATTAATAATCACCAAGACTTCATCTTGTAACTTGGGTCTTAGATTAGGGTTCTATCTCTTCCTTATGGTTAAGAGGGACTAACCCTAGTGTTTAATGGACAAGTCTCCCTCAAGTTATCTTACAAACTTAAAATCCACTTCTTAATCTCATCCCTTAATTAAAATCCACTTTAATAAAGGCTTTTTATATAATGAATTTAATCCCTAACCATGGATTAAGTTGAGGTATCTTCCTCAGCTTAAGTGTTCTCATATATTATCCTTCTATTAGGATGGTGTAATGAGTTCATTAATCCGTGATTAGAGATTAAACTCATTACTTAACACTAAACAAAAACCCAAAAACATATAATTAATCACAAGTAGGTTAATGATCTTAATCCTACATCATCATGGTAATTAAGTTGAGATGCCTATCTCATACTTAAGTAGGCTCATTATCCCTAATCAGGGAGGATATAATGAGTTTAAAAGCCCTTGATTTAGGCTTAAACTCATTAACTTATGCAAAACACCAAAAACAATGACAAAACTGAAAACACAAAAACAAACAATAATCGTCTCCTTCGGGATTCTTTTCTCATCACACTCATTCACAAACGGGAACTCGCTTCTTCCGTCTAATGCAAGACAGTTAGCACTCGAGCCAGACGATTCATACACTTGAGCATAGACACAAAAGCAGTTCACAGTCAATTTATCTTTCAGTCTTTTTGAGTCGAACTACGGTGTTTTGACTTCCTCATTGCACGTGAGGATACGTAGGCATAACTTAAATATTATCGAACAAAAGTCTCTCTGTCTTCCCCCTCTTTAAGCATTCTTTTTGAGCCTCAGTTCCTGAGCATTTACCCTTTTGCACTGACACCTGTACATTCATTCTTAGCTTTTGCACACAGATAGCACATACACTTACCCCTTTTAAACACAATCTTGTAAGCGTGGATCCCGTCGAGTACAACGGACAATCTGGGTGCTAATACCTTCCCAGGTTGTAACCAACCCCCTTTCTCAGTTTCTCTGGTTCGCAACCGTCTTATCCATCCCTTTCCAGGTTTATGCAGCATTACCTTTCCTTCGGGATAAAAATGCCTAGCTGGCAACTCTATTCAATTTCATCTTCATTTTCTCTTTTCGTCGATCGTTCGCGTCTGCACCCTGGGACCCTGGTGTCTTTTCGGGGGAGCGACAACTTGGCGACTCTGCTGGGGAAGCCTATCTTGCAACCAGGGCTTCTGGTTCTTTTTGTGGGTTTCTCCTAGCTCTTGTTTGATTTATGTTTATGGGGGTGTTGTGTGCTATATGTTCTTTTTGTTTATTGCTTTATTTATTGTTTTCTGTACAACTTTATTTATCGCTTCATTTACTTTTTTATTGCATTCCATATTATTGTCATCATATCATGTGCTGGATCTATTGTTTGCCTTGGTGGGAGGGATATTCAGTGAGTGAGGTTCCATACCGGGATCCTGAGTGACACATAGGATAGAGTGGCTTCATATTCTTTCCCATTCCATTTCGGTCTGGTGCGGGAATATGAAACACGGTTCAGACATCGGTTTCTTCTTGAGAACTCTGTGCGACGGATTTCCTGTAGTACTAGGGCTATATGGGAAGCCTTCTAAGTCTGGATGACCTTTTAGATGACCTTCAACATCTGAGGTGAATTAGAGGAGGATCCTTTATGATTAATGTAAACATTGTACCTCAGGGTTAGAAGTGTTTACACTTCTCATAACTGATCCAAGTCTGAGGATCCTTGTTCTAGAACAATACCTGTGAGGGGGTTGGGATGTTTACAGGTTTGCAGGAACCTTTGGCCTCATCATACCCTGTTACCAGATTTGTTTTAAGGTTACATCATTTTAGACTTATCCTATGAAACCCTGGACTTGTGACTCTTTATTTGAGTCCCCCACCTGGTTACTGGTTCTCTGACCTCCAGCTGGACTTATAAACACACATGGACCCTTATCAAGGCAGATAACAGATCCAACACTTGATCACAAACCCTTGCATATCATTCTGCATACATCATTTTGCATCATTTTAAAATTTTTCTATTTGTTTTATAGGGTATCCATATCTTATCCTTGGTTTGGTTTTGACTGTTCATCTAAATCAGCCATCTTCACAAGCTATCTTCATTAGAGATTCTCTTCAGTACCTTCATTAGTTGTCTCCATCAGTATTTCTCCTCAATTATCTTCATCAGCATCCATTATCAGTATGGATACATCCAGGAAGAGCAACATCACATACCATTTCTTTGAGCCCTCCCTAGCAGGCATCAGGCAGATTCAGATACTCATCACTCCTGATCATGTACCTTTATTCAGGGAATGTTATGGTGGTATCATGGACATGATCATGGACTTGGATGCATCATAGAGGAGTATGATCCACACTTTCCTTCAGTTCTATGACCCTCCTCTCAGATGTTTTACCTTCCCAGACTTTCAGTTAGGCCCTTTGTTAGAAGAGTTTTCCATGTTGTTGGGTGTCCCCATCAGGAGAGGGATTCCTTTCAACCCTAAGATGACTGCTCCTAGGAATGAAGACATAGCTAAGGCTCTGTATTTGGAAACCACCATCATTGATCAGCATATGACCACCAAGGATAGAATCCCAGACCTCCATTTGGACTTCTTGATCACTCAGGCCACCAGTCATGCTGCAGTCGGAAAGTGGGAAACTGTTTGTGCTCTCCTGGCTCTTAGTATATATGGAATCATCTTGTTTGTTGACGAGCCTAAGTTTGTAATCAAGAGTGCTATCCACCTCTTCCTGCTGAAGAATCCAGTTCCTACCTTGCTAGGGGATTTTTACTACTCAATGCATCAGAGAAATGAGAAGCAGAGGGGAAGACTAGTCAGATGTTGTGCACCTCTCTTCTACTGTTGGTTATTGAGACACCTGCCAAAGATATAAGCTTTCCTGAATCCTCATCATTCAAGAAATTGGGCTAAGAGAATGACTGCTCTCACTTCATAAGACATCGGGTGGTGCACTCAGAGCACCAAGGGCAGGGATATAATTACAAGTTGTGGGCAGTATCCCAATGTACCTCTTATTGGAGTGGAAGGGTTGCATCAACTACAATCCTTTGTTTTTCAAAAGGCAACTAGGGTATGCCTTAGTACATCCACTAAGAGAGCAGGACTTATCAAAAACCCTTTACTGTGACATTCAGAATAATCATGCTATCGTCCGACAAGCAGCCTGGGCTTGTGATAACATTCAGACAAAAGGGACTGCCATTCTTGGCAAGTACAACAATATAACTTCAGCTCAGTATATCGATTGGTCACATATCAGAGGACAGATCACCCGTATGCCATTCACCTTAGAGGATGTGCCTAGACCATCAGCAGTAGAGCCTATAGCTACAGTCAGTTTAGAGGAGGTTGAGAAGTTGAAAGAGAGGAATACTCAGCTTTCTGAAGCACTAAAGAAGACCCCCTGGGAGAGGAATGATAGTCGTCTGGACAATGAGAGGTTAGAGAAGCTCCGGATCGAGCATATGACCAAGATTGAGAAGACAAATGATTACATCAGAAGGGCCCGAGCAGGGGAGTTGGTATTGGAGAACGCTTGCAAAGAAGCCAAGATTCAGAAGGCCAGAGCTGAGCACTACTTGGAAGAGAGTCAGGCTAGGTGGATCAGAATCACTGAAGCTCATTCACAGGAAGATCAGAGGACACAAGCTAGGATAAAGCAGCTAGAAGCTAATGAGAAGAAGAGTCAGGAAGCTTTGTTAGCAGCACAGAAGGAAGTCTCCGAGTTAAGACTCCGGGAGGGGTTGAAGAGATCAAAAGACCAAGACAAGTATTAGAAGTTAACAAATGCTATTGCCACCAGGAACCTTCTCATCAGGACCATCACAGAGCATCCAGTTGGACCAGTGACTGATGCTCTCCTGAAGGAAGTCAAAGAGGATGACTTTGGGCTGGATGTCTGATTTCTTTGTATTTGTACTTCATTTTGTTTGTACTTTTGTTGATTTTGTTGTATTTTGACCCATCATGGGAACTTATTGTAATCATAAACTATGTATCATTTCATTTGTAATATATGGTTTGTGAGATATCCCTTGGGCTTCATTTCTTTTCAACATCATCATTCCTCGAGGTCTGGAAGGTCAAAACCAAAGAACCAAACCGGATACCCTTGGAAGACAAATAGACTATTGCATTGCATACTAACCCCATTCTTTGTTTTGTAGGTATTTTTGTTGTTGTTTTCTCACTTTGCCGTGGTTTCAAGAAACATTGCTCGTAGGAGGGTCTTCCCCATCAACAGAGTTCACCGGTATCCTACAAGAAACAACCTTCCGAGCTTACAGATGGACCAAGTTCAGCAAGATCTGACTAACGTAAGAAACCAGATGGCTAATGAAAGAACTGAAATGAGGGCTCAGATGAGCCAGTTCATGGCAGTAATGAATGGGTTGGCACAAAGCCAATAAAGATTAAGAGAGTTGGTCGAGCGGCAAACTCCTGAAGAAAATCACCCAGGTACAGGGGGTACTAGCAACAATGATCATGTACATCCTCGTACTGATCCCCCGGAGTTTGGGCCTCATCTCAACCCTGAAGTTAACATTATTAGGAATACCCAAGGTAATACTAGAGGACGTGCCTTGCAAGAGGACCCTCAGGAGGAACAATTCACTGTAGATGGAGCAGGAGATGAAGTCTATGATCGTCGTCTGGACGAGATAGCAGAAAAGTTAAGATCTCTAGAGTCTTAAAACTCCTTAGGATTTGATGTTATGGATATGGGGCTGGTTGAGGGAGTAAGAATTCCTCACAAATTCAAACCTCCTTGCTTTGATAGATATAACGGGACATCTTGCCCTCGCACCCATCTTTAATCCTTTCTGGGAAGATTGAAGGCTTACACTATGGATGAAAAGCTATGGATGTTCTATTTTGAAGATAGCTTGATCGAGGAATCCCGTGAGTGGTACTCTTATCTAACTAGGACAACAATCAAAAATTGGAAGGATTTGGCCAAGGCTTTCATACGCCAATATCAATACAATTTAGACATGGCTCCTAACAGAACTCTCCTAATGGGCATGTCACAGTCCTCCAGAGAAAGCTTTAGAGAGTATGCTCAGAGATGGAGGCAATTAGCTGCTGCTGTTCAACCTCCAATGTCGGAAAGAGAAATGGCAGATATGTTTATGAACACCCTACAAGGGACATACATTGATAGGCTGGCTGCTTTCTCTTCCACTATATTTGCTAACGTAGTCATAACAGGAGAAAGAATTGAGAGTTTGTTAAAAATGGGTAAGATTTCTGATAACGACGCCTGCTCTAGCAGCACAAGGAAACCTTTTGCAGGGCCTCGCAGGTCGGGTGAAACCAATTCAGTACATATGGGTAGAGGTAGGCCCCAGTATATTCCAAGATAAATTGCCGCTGTCACAATTCCCACTCCACCACCTCAACAACAATACACTCCGCAACCACAATATTTCCCTCAGCAACATTTTCCTCAACAAAGGTCTTACAACAACAACAACCAACAGAAATGTCCTTTCCAGCAAAGGCCGTCTCAAGTCAACAGGGTAATTGATCCTATCCCGATGCCCTATGCCACTTTACTACCACAACTTTTGAAGCTTAATCTTGTTGAATTAAGGACTCTGGCTCCACCAGATCCTCAAAACCTTCCAAGGAATTACGACGTCAACGCCAGATGTGCCTTCCATTCTAATGCACCTGGCCATACCACAGAAAAGTGCAGAGCTTTGCACATGAAGGTCCAAGATCTAGTTGATTCAAAGGATTTAAATTTTACACCTCCTCCTAACGTCACAAAGAATCCTATGCCTAGCCTCGGTGGGCCCAGGATAAATGCAATTGAGGAGGATCAACTCATGAACCTAATTGAAGATACTACAAGCATTCAAACACCTCTGGCTGAGGCTAAAGCTCAGCTTTTAAAATGCCAGGTGTTCCCAGTTTGTGAGGCCTGCTGTGAATCTTGCAAAGTTTCCACCAATGGTTATGCAAGTTTAAAAAGTGGCATCAATGGCCTTATCAAAGAAGGTATCCTGCAGATAACATCAACGTTTTCTACAACATCAGCAATTCCTCCTACAACAACAACAAATACTCTTCCTACAACTTCAAAAACAATTGTTCCGACAGACTCATATACAAAGTCAACAATCATCTCTTCTATCACTTCAACAAATGTAAGTTCAACCGCATTCGCTTCTACAACTACAACAACCATTAATAACGACATATCCACAGTCACCATATATTACGACCCGATAATGGTCCCCGATTCCAACAATTTTCAGCAACAATCTCAACAACAACCCAGCTTCAGTCTTTCATCACCACCACCAGTCAGAAATCCTGTCACCATATATTACGATCCACAGACAATAATAGTTCCTACTTCTGCTGCAGTCAGTCCAGTCACCATCACGGTACCTGTACCCATTCCGTATGAAAAAGATAATGTTGTACCATAGCACTATGGTTCAGACCTCTACTACAACTGGGAGAAAGTCGTTCTTGATTCTTCAACTCATACACCACAGGTCGATAATGTCGGGGGAGGCGGAGGCTTCACTCGAAACGGACGCCTCTTCGCGTCACAAATTCCAAGAGTTAACACTGAGGCAGAGGCTGCTGCCAAAGCTAAAGGCAAAAATGTGGTGCCTGAAGAACCAATTTTGAAGAAAGCTCATAAAACGTCCTTTGATCAGGATGTGGATGAATTTATGAGGATAATCAAGAGAAGCGATTATAAGGTTGTGGATCAGCTCCACCAGACTCCTTCCAAGATCTCCATTCTATCATTGCTATTATGTTCCGAAGCTCATCGGGATGCATTACTTAAGGTCCTGCACGCAACCTACGTGCCTGAGGAGATCACGGTGAATCAACTAGAGACAATGGTTTCTAATGTTAATACTAGTCATGGACTAGGCTTCACCAACACTGATTTGACTACGGAAGGTCGTCATCAGAATAAAGCTTTGCACATCACTCTGGAGTGTTAAGGGGTTGTGCTTTCACATGTTCTAGTTGACTCTGGGTCTTCGCTCAATGTCTTGTCAAAGAAAGCCCTTGTTAAGCTTGAGTATGATGGTATAGCTCTCCGACCAATCAATTTGGTGGTCAGAGCTTTTGATGGTTCCAAGAGGTCTGTTCTTAGAGAAGTGGAGCTGCCTGTGATAATTGGCCCGCAGGTCTTTCAAACTACTTTCTACGTGATGGACATTCAGTCGGCCTACAGTTGTTTGTTGGGTCGACCATGGATTCACGCCGCTGGCGCAGTTATGTCGACCCTTCACCAAAAATTAAAATATGAGTGGGAAGGGAAAATTATCACAATTTGTGGTGAAGAGGACATTTTTGTTAGCCATCTGGCTACCTACAAATACATTGAGATGGATGGTGAAATCTAGGAGACCATGAGCCAATGTTTCGAAGCATTGAACGTCAATGAGGCGAAAACTGAAGTATTTGCTGCATCCCATGAGGATAGGATGGGTACTTCAATTGTCTCCTACCAACAAGCTCGGAAGGTTGTTGAAGATGGAAACGCCCAAGGATGGGGCAAGCTGCTACCTGTGGAGAAGGAGGAGGACAAATTCAGTTTGGGTTACAAACCATTCTGGAAAGATCAAGCAGAGGCTGCTAAAGAGCCCAAGTTCATAAGTGAGGGAATGCTGACCCCAGATGCTGTCAATAACGTGGAAGACAAGGTTGAAAGCGACCTCAACTTGGAAAGCTGGATTTGTACAAGGATCTCGGGCCAACAAGTCCTTAACTGGTCTTCCCAGGAAATTATAAGAGTTACTCCTGCAGAGTAATTATTATTTCCTGCTTAAGCATGCATCAAGTCATGCATCTTGCCCAAGGTATCAGGACTCATTTTGTAATAGGGCCATATTTTTATTTTGTGCAAATGGAATATCAATGAACAATGGACATCTTTTGCAAACAATTTTCTTTTTCGCTCACTGTCTTTTCATTTTTGTTATTTTTTGCACAAAACAATAAAATGGCAATGTTTTCAAAATAATAACTTCATTTACACTTTTTCTAAACAAGATTAAAATTAATCACTAAAAAGAACAAATCTTAACCCTTGCAGAGAATATCCTCCATATTGCATCGAAGACAGCATTGCTATGACCTTGCATGACTTCGACAATCCAATTAATCAAGAAGATAAAGGGATTGATGAAGACTATGAGTTGCTTGAAGAGTTAACCAGGTTGTTGAGGCAAGAAGAGAAAGTGATTACTCCTCATCAGGAGGAAATAAAAACTGTTAATCTTGGTACCGAGGAAGATGTGAAGGAAGTGAAGATTGGGGCCAGTCTACAAGCTCCAGTAAAGGAACAACTCATCAGTATGCTTCAAGAATATGTCGACGTCTTTGCTTGGTCCTATCAAGATATGCCATGTCTGGATACGGATATTGTCGTGCACAGGCTACCCTTGAAAGAAGTTGCGCCGCACTCGCCCAGATATGGCCATGAAAATCAAGGAAGAAGTACAAAAGTAGTGGGACGCCGGTTTCCTTGCTGTAACTAGTTACCCTCCGTGGGTTGCTAACATTGTACCCGTGCCTAAGAAGGATGGCAAGGTGCGTATGTGTGTGGATTACCGAGACCTGAACAGAGCTAGTCCGAAGGATGATTTCCCATTACCTCACATTGATGTATTGGTAGACAACACAACTCAGTTCTCGGTATTTTCTTTCATGGACGGATTTTCTGGATACAATCAGATTAAGATGTCACCCGAAGACATGGAGAAAACAACTTTCATCACACCTTGGGGAACATTTTGTTACAAGGTAATGTCGTTTGGACTGAAGAACGCCGGTGCAACACACAAACAGGCTATGGTAACATTATTCCACGATATGATCCACAAGGGAATCGAGTGCTATGTGGATGACATGATTGATAAGTCCCTTACAGAAGAAGATCATCTGGTGAATTTGCTGAAGTTGTTTAAGCGTTTGAGGAAGTATCACCTGAAATTGAACCCCAACAAATGCACATTCGGGGTACATTCCAGTAAGCTGTTGGGTTTTATTGTAAGTGAAAAGGGAATTGAGGTTGATCCCGACAATGTCAAAGCTATTCAGAAGATGCCTGCACCTAGGACTGAGAAAGAAGTTTGAGGGTTCTTAGGTAGATTGAACTACATCTCAAGGTTCATATCTCACCTCACTACAACCTTTGAACCCCTGTTCAAGTTGTTAAGAAAAGAACAAACAATCAGGTGGAACGATGATTGTCAGAAAGCTTTTGATAAGATCAAGGAATATCTGCAAGAGCCTCCAATTCTCATGCCTTCAATCGAAGGAAGACCTCTAATCATGTACCTGACAGTATTAGAAGGGTCAATGGGGCGTGTGTTGGGCCAGCATGACGAGTTTGGTCGAAAAGAGTACGCAATATACTACCTAAGCAAAAAGTTTACCGACTGTGAACAACGTTATTCACTGCTCGAGAAAACTTGCTGTGCTTTAGCGTGGGCTGCTCGCCGACTAAGACAATAAATGTTGACTCATACTACCTTGTTGATCTCAAAAAAGGATCCAGTCAAGTACATATTTGAGAAGCCAACACTTACCGGAAGGGTTGCAAGATGGAAAATGATTCTAACAGAGTACGACATTCAGTACACTTCTCAAAAAGCCATCAAGGGCAGTGTATTGTCTGATTATCTGGCTAAGCAACACATCGATGATTACCAGCCTATGAGATTTGACTTCCCTGATGAAGACATCATGTACTTAAAAGCAAAATATTGTGAAGAGCCATTTCACACTAAAGGGCCTAATCCAGAAGAAGCATGGACTATGATGTTTGACGGGGCTGTCAATATGAACGGTCGTGGAATTGGTGCAATGCTCATTACACCTAAAAGAGTTCATATGCCTTTCTCGGCAAAACTCACCTTTGCCTGCACTAACAATGAAGCATAATACGAAGCCTGTATCATGGGTCTTGAGGAGGCCATTGACCTCAGGATCAAAACCTTGAATGTATTCGGAGATTCGGCTTTAGTAATCAATCAGACCAACGACAGATGGTACACTCATTAGGAGCATCTGATTCCATATCGTGATTATACAAGGAGATTGTTGACCTTCTTCACAACAATTAAGCTTGAATATAAACCTCGAGACAAGAATCAGTTTTCAGACGCCTTAGCTACCATTTCCTCCATGATCAAAGTTCAAGCTGCCAATTATGTGCCTCGGATTTTGGTATCCAGACTGGACCGACCGGCATATGTATTCTCTGTGGACACCGTTAATGACAACAAGCCTTGGTTCCATGATATCAAATGCTTCTTGGAGAATCAGACATACCCACCTGGGGCATTGTCAAGTGATAAAAGACATTGAGAAGGATGGCCGACAGTTTCTTCCTCAATGCTGATGGTTCATTATACAAGCGAAACTTTGACATGGTCTTGCTCAGATGTGTTGACAAGAAGGAAGCAAACCTCTTGATGCACGAGGTGCATGAAGGTTCTTTCGGTACCCATGCCGGAGGACATGTAATGGCAAAGAAGTTATTACGATCGGGTTACTACTGGATCACAATGGATGCAGACTGGTGTGCCTATGCCAAAAAGTGCCACAAGTGCCAGATCTACGCAGATAAAGTGCATGTGCCTCCGAATCCTTTGAATGTAATGTCTTCACCTTGGCCCTTCGCCATGTGGGGCATTGACATGATTGGAAAGATTGAACCGACTGCTTCAAATGGTCACAGATTCATCCTGGTAGCCATTGATTACTTTACCAAATGGGTCGAAGCAGCTTCGTACGCAAACGTCACCAGACAAGTGGTGGCCAGATTTCTGAAAAGGGATATCATATGTCGATATGGAGTTGCCGAGTGAATCATTACTGATAATGGTTCTAATTTGAACAACAAAATGATGGAAGAACTATTTCGGGACTTCAAAATTCAACATCACAACTCTTCTCCTTACAGGCCAAAGATGAATGGCGCTGTTGAGGCAACTAACAAGAATATCAAGAAGATTGTGCAGAAGATGGTAGTTACCTACAAAGACTGGCATGAGATGCTACCATTTGGCTTGCATGGGTACCAAACCTTAATCAGAACATCTAATAGGGCAATACCTTATCAGCTTGTGTACAGTATGGAAGTTGTCCTACCTGTTGAAGTTGAGCTACCCTCCTTACGGGTAATGATGGATGTGAAACTGGATGAAGCAGAATGGGTCCGGTCTCGGTACAATCAACTGAATCTGATTGAAGAAAAAAGATTAGCTGCCATCTGTCACAGGCAGTTATATCATAAGCGAATGAAGAAAGCCTTCGATCAGAAAGTCAGATCTCGAGAATACCAAGTGGGAGAACTTGTTCTAAAAAGAATCCTTCCTCCTCATACAGACCACAGGGGCAAGTGGACACCAAACTATGAAAGTTTATATGTGATAACTAAAGTCTTCTCAGGTGGAGCACTGATGCTCGCAACCATGGATGGTGAAGACTTCCCGTCTCCTGTGAATTCAGATGCAGTTAAAAAATACTTTGCATAAAAAGACCCGCTGGACATAAAAACAGAATGTAAGTCCAGGAAAAAATAGGGCATCCCGGCGAGTCAAAAAACAGAATAAAAGACTCGGGCAAAAATAAGGGAAAAATCAAAAAAATGTACACCCGCTGAGTTGAAAAGCCGCATTGGACAGCTCAGGCAAAAATGGGTATCCGGTGGATTGAAAACCCGAAAGGGCGATCCACGCAAAATCAGGGAATAAGCGAACGACTGCATTCTGAATTCGTCTGTATCACTCACAACATGGCAAGCTCCGAAAGGACAAAGCATCAGTCAGAATCAACCTTCTTCAGAAATCAAGATAAGAAGAACGTCAAGGTCATACAAGTCATAGCAAAGGAAGCTCACTAGAGCGTCATCTTCAACATTGCCAACACTTTTATTTTCTCAATTTACAGCAATCTCCTCCTTCCAAGGGATTCACTTCTTTAACTGTACTTGCCTATTCAGGGCGCGCAAATTAATAAGATCAGAGTTTTTAGTCACACTTTGTTTTGTACATATTTGTTTCGTTTGCAAAATGTCCAATGTTCATAATACAACACTTGCGTAAAACGTATGAGCCATTTTAATAAATGCTTGCAGGAAATATGTTGCTCTCAGCAAATATAATTCCTATGACGGAATCCGGTGAAGGATACCCCGGGACACTTATGCATTTTCCTTTGTCTTAACAGGTTGCAGGTACTCAAGACAGACAATCTTTCGCAACATGGGGCATATCAAGCAGTGAATCCCCAGCATACTACTTCCCAGAAGTTATCTCCTCCCCGAGCGGGATCTCCCAAGCAATGCCTGACAGCTCTTCCACAACAAGGTGGTCAAGGAATTTCCTATTCCCCACCAGAGATACCAGATTTCTCTCATCCTCAGCAGAGTTGGTGGAATTGATTCCCCACAGATTTGCCTCCCTAGAAGAGCAATACCTGAAGCACATCCCCAGTGGAGTTGCTAAAACCTCCTCATCCCATTAGGAGTTCTTCCTCCAGACAGATCTATCAATGATCTCTTTCCCCAACTGAGTTCTTCCTCCAAACAGATCGGCCAGAGATCTTTATCCCCGCAGGATCCGAATCTCGGATCGAGTTTCTTATTTGCATAATCATAACATTCGCATCATATTTCCCAAAATAAGCGTAGCATTCCGTCCAATACGGAGCATTACGGCAAAAATCAAACATCTACATGATCATAAGCCAGGTTCGAGCCAGTCACCTGCAAATACCATCATCATTTCATCAATAGTATACAAAACTCATATCCTATGCAGATAAAAGCCAAGGCATCCCCTTTGCACTCTCGAGTACATATACTTGTTCATAACATGCTCTTTTTGACACTCGTCTGTGTCATCCTATCCCCCCACAGATCACCAGAATACCTTCGGCACTCTCAAATACAGATATTTGTTCATATTCTTTTTTGACACTCGTCTGTGTCATGCTTCCCCAGCTAGTCAAATACTCGTCTGTGTCTTGCACATACTTCACCAACAGATCAACACTCATACTTATACAAACGTCTTTGATACTCGTCTGTATCTTGTATATATTACCTTCCCGACAGATTTAACACTCGTCTGTGTTCCTTGTTTGACTGATTGATACTCGTCCGTATCATCATCCTTAAAGCACATATCAACGTTTGCTCCTACCGATACTCGTCTGTATCGTGGTCCTAAGGATACTCGTCCGCATCTTTAGTCTATACACATCGTCAAAACACTTATACCTTTTATTTGAAAAGCGTAAGCCCTCGTCCGTGTTTACCATTCCCCAGTAAGTCGCCAACAAAACAACTTTCCTCTATCCGACATTCGTCCTATGTCATGATACTTCCGGCAGCCGTCCCCTTCCAGGTGATCGTCCTTCACCTTTGGATGACCGTCCCTTATCCTTTCCCCAGTGGAATCTTCATTATTGGAACCTTCTATCCGACATTCATCCTATGTCATGATATTTTTAGCAGCCGTCCCCTGCTAGGTGATCGTGCTTCACCTTTTGATGATCGTCCCTCATCATTTATCTGATGGCAATCCCCGTCGTTGACCTTGTTATCCGACATTCATCCTATGTCGTGATAATCCCCGAGAGCAGCCGTACCCTGCTAGGTGACCGTCATTCACCCCTTGATGATCGTCCTCCATCATGCTTATCTGATGGACGTCCCCATCGTTGATCTTCTTCTATCCGACATTCACCCTATGTCGTGATAAAGAGCAGCCGTCCCCTGCTAGGTGATCGTCCTTCACCTTTGATGACTGTCCCTCATCATTATTTCATTTATTCTTTAACCCGATGGCCGTCCCTATCGTTGTTTACTTTACTTTCCAAGCCTGATGGTCGTCCCCATCTATGCTTGTCTAAATCCTCAGAGAATTTTATTTTATTACCCGATGGTCATCCCCGTTGCGGTCTCTTTATTTCCCCAGCTTGTCGGTCGTCCCCGTCAATGCTTAGCTTACCATCTTACCCCCAGCAGTCGTCCTCTGCTCGATGGTCATCCTCCATCGCTTTCATTTGATAATCATACTATACTACCTTTTACAATTTATATCCCTTTTCTTCTTCTCCCCAACGAGTGCAAATTTCGGACTGTCTTTGGTATTCAACCACAAGTTATCTTGTTTGTCTGTTAAGTCAGGCGCTTACACCTTGCACATCTAACTCATGCTTGAATAGGGGCAGCTGTAAACACCCCAAATTTTCCCTCACTTTTTCTCACACCATGGCTTGTGATCTTTCATTTTTGCATTAGCATAAACATATCATCTCATATTGCATATTTGTTTCACTGCATAGTTCCATTTTCATCTGCATCTAGGGTTTGTGATCTGAGCAATCCAAGAATCAATCTGAGGCATCCCAATGGTCTTGAAGCTTTCCAAGAGGGTCCATGTTTGTTATATGGTCATAATATACTCCCCAAAGTTCATGAAAGTCAAGAGATCACAAAGAATGGCAAAGGCATGAAAGCAGAGCCAGGGTTTTCCTACACAGATGACCAAAATTAGGGTTTTGGTTTCAGAGGCCTTAACTCCAAATTTTTGGGTCATTATTGTTTCTAATGTTCTTAATATGTTATAAGGATCATGTGTACCAAGTTTGATGAAGAAATTCATCATGGAAGTCATCTGATCATTGGGTAACTTCTTGAGCAAGTAAAGTCAAAATCAGGGCATCTGAGGCCCCCAACAAGGGTACCAAAGGGTCATCATCATCATTTTGAGTCTCTATGATCTTTATTTGATCTTATAAGTGGTTGGAATTTCACAAAGTTGAAGAATTTTAAGCCAAATGCAAACTTGCCATTTTTGGAAATGACTTGTAATGGAAACTTTCCATTTTGGGAAAGATTTTCAACCTCCTCTTTCATGACCAAAAATGCTTCAAATGAAAAATTCTTGAATATGAAAGTTGTAGATTAGGTCTTTCCCTTTTCAAAAAGTACAAGAACATGTCTTGATTCATCCTAGAACTCAAGATATGGCCTTTCAAAGTTGGCAAAAATCCTATAATTTTCAAGTTCATGCCAAAGAGGATTTTTTGCAAATTCAAGTTTCAAACCATTTCATGACCTCTAATCAACTTCTAAACATCATAAAAACATAATGTAACACATTTTGATCAAGATTGCACCAAAAGTCACAAGTTTTCATGCCTTGCTTCTCAAGAAAGTTCAAAGAGGGAAAATTGCAAAATGCTATGAAACTCTTCATCCACTTGTGCCAGCTCATGAAATATGATTCTATGGCTCTCCATGAATCTTGTTGAGGCCAGACACCCCATTGAGCAGCTCCTGTCATGGCCCATACCTCCAAGTACACAAATTTGACTTTTTTGCAAAACCTCCCATACCAATCAAGCTAGCCACAACAACTCTTCTGACCAATCAAGACCTCACATACATGCCTCATGGACCTCATTTCATATGTTCTTGGAGCCTGAAATACAACACAACTCAGAATCCCAAAAATCACCAAAAAGTTTCCCTTCTTCGAATTACAAAAACCAGCCATCAAACTTCAAAACAAACTTCACCAATCATCTTCAAATCACTCATAAAACACAAACCACCCTCTGAAAAGCCCTAAAACACAGCCAAACAAAAACACGATTCTTGGTGCAGAGGAACTGAAACTCATAAACCAAGCCATACAAACTTGTTCTAAGCATTGCAACATCATCAGGGGGATCATTGGAGGAGGATTGAGCCAAGAAAGAGGCCAGAAAGCTCAGGGAGTGAAAACTTCATCTCAGGTATACCTCAAGAACAATTTTTCCAAAACTTGCTTTTTAAGTTACAAACTGATTCTACATGATGCACTGATCATCCTGATATGTTTACTTTTGAAAATGGTTGAGAAATAAGCATTTCATGATGTTCTGAAAATTTGTCCGTAAAACTTGTTTGATTCAATTCTCTCTGTATGCGAAAAATAAATTGTTTTTGTTGATTGATTCTTGCTTATTGATGTTTGGGGAGTGATTCTGGAGAGTTTGGGAAGTTTTCATGGCCTGGGGAGAGAGTTGAGTTTTTGTCTTGCCGGAGAAGATGACCGGAGCTAGCTCCGGTCACCTGAGAATCATTAGGGTTCTTAATTAGGGTTAGGCTCAGTTTAAACGTGGACCCTTTAATCATGTTTTGCCCGCGTGTGTGTGTGGCCCAGATTCATCCATTAAGCCCTAATCCTCATTAATTAATTTTAATTAGTTAATTAGGTTAATTTTAATCTGAGTGAATCCTGACCCTCCATCTGCGTGCCAGTCAATTCCCTCCCTTTTTATTCAAATCTGGACCACTAGTTGTGCTGACTTTCTATTTAATTGCATTTTATTTCTTTTATCTTTATTTCTTTTGCTTAATTTATTTAAAATAGTAAAACTCATCACAAAAATATGATCTTTTGCATTTCTTATCCAAATATTTTTCTCAACCCAAAAATGATTTTTATTTTATTTTTTGCATTTTAAAAGTATTTTTAAAATATTTAAATGTTATTTTTAATTAATTAATGGATTTTAATTAATTAAAAATACATTTAGGTTTCTAAAAATCACCAAAAAATCATGAACCATTCCAATACATTTAGAAACATTTTCAAACTCATCATACAAATTTCTTTTTAGGTTTGATCAGAATTTTACAATTTTCTTTGAATTAGGGTTCTTAAAAATCATATTTTCTAACCCTAACTTGAAAATTTCTTTTCTGCCTAACCAAGATGAGTTTGAACTTGATTCTTTTTGCATTTGTTTCACATATTGCATGTAGTTTCTAGGTTATTTTCCTCATGAATTTATCTTGCATTTTCCCTTAAGAACCATCCAAAAACCCTAGCAAACTTAGAAATTTCATAACTTTCAATAGGATTAGCTTCCGACCTTCTCCTTTGGGGTTTGACCTTGTATGGGTTTAGGGTTTTGATTGAGTTTGGTTTCAATTTTTTATCATGTTGTATGCTTCTGTTTTGGTCATTTGCATCTCATACATTCATAAAACCCTAATTTCTCATGTTCATTTGCATTCATCTTTGCATATCATCATCACATGTACTTGCCATGACATTTCAAGCATTGGTATGACATCTTAGACAACATAGGACATGTTAAAGCATTGCTTGATCATTTCTTCATTCATTTTCTATGTCTTGCATTCATTACATTTCATAAACATCCATGTATTTTCAAACTTCTAAGCATGTTTCCTTTGCATCTCATCTTTGTATGATCACACATAAGCATCTTGTATGACTTTGCATCATCTCATATGCCATTTTCATCACATAATCACTTCTGACTTTGGTCTTTGCATCTCATTTCAATTCATTTCTTTATGCTTTATGTCTTATGCATTCATACTAACATTTTCAGGGACTTTTGGTAAGTTATCTAGGAGGTGGATTTGCCTTCACCTCCCATTTCTTCTTATCTCATTCATATGCATATTTACATGTCTTTGAAGTGAATCTTGTTCACTTGTGTTCCATCCTTCTCACTTTCTTTCTTTAAGTTACTTATCTTCTTCAGGAAGTAAGTAACTTATTCTTCAACTTCCTTCTCTTTTCATCTGTTTCTTCCATGGTGGCCTTCTTGAAGATATTTTCTCTTAAGCCTCATAAACCATAGGATATCCAAGCATGATAACTTTTAGGGTTGTGTATAGTCCCCCTTAGACTTTTACCTTTGAGTCTCCTTGAGTCTTTCTTCCCATCCCAATAATCAGAGACTAAACTCTTAAAGTTTTAGGACATTGGAATTAGGGTTATGCCTCCATCCTTATCTTAGGATGGAGTGTATGACTTTAATCATAAGTGTTAAACCTTTAATTTGTTTAAACCTCTTAATAAAATCACATTAGTAATCACCAAGACTTCATCTTGTAACTTGGGCCTTACATTAGGGTTCTATCTCTTCCTTATGGTTAAGAGGGACTAACCCTAGTGTTTAATGGACAAGTCCCCCTCAAGTTGTCTTACAAACTTAAAATCCACTTCTTAATCTCATCCCTTAATTAAAATCCACTTTAATAAAGGCTTGTTATATAATGAATTTAGTCCCTAACCATGGATTAAGTTGAGGTATCTTCCTCAGCTTAAGTGTTCTCATCTATTATCCTTCTATTAGGATGGTGTAATGAGTTCATTAATCCGTGATTAGAGATTAAACTCATTACTTAACACTAAACAAAAATCCAAAAACATCTAATTAATCACAAGTAGGTTAATGATCTTAATCCTACATCATCATGGTAATTAAGTTGAGATGCCTATCTCATACTTAAGTAGGCTCATTATCCCTAATCAGGGAGGATATAATGAGTTTACAATCCCTTGATTTAGGCTTAAACTCATTAACTTATGCAAAACACCAAAAACAATGACAAAACTAAAAACACAAAAGCAAACAATAATCGTCTCCTTCGGGATTCTTTTCTCATCACACTCATTCACAAACGGGGACTCGCTTCTTTCGTCTAATGCAAGACAATTAGCACTCGAGCCAGACGAGTTATACACTTGAGCATAGACAAGCAAGCAGTTCACAGTCAATTTATCTTTCAGTCTTAACTGTTATCGAGAGGATACATAGGCATAACTTAACTGTTATCGAACAAAAGTCTCTTTGTCTTCCCCCTCTTTCAGCATTCTTTTTGAGCCTCAGTTCCTGAGCATTTACCCTTTTGCACTGACACCTGTACATTCATTCTTAGCTTTTGCACACAGATAACACATACACTTACCCCTTTTAAACACAATCTTGTAAGCGTGGATCCCGTCGAGTACGACGGACAATCTGGGTGCTAATACCTTCCCAGGTTGTAACCAACCCCCTTTCTCAGTTTCTCTGGTTCGCAACCGTCTTATCCATCTCTTTCCAGGTTTATGAAGCATTACCTTTCCTTCGGGATAAAAATGCCTAGCTGACGACTCTATTCAATTTCATCTTCATTTTCTCTTTTTGCAGACCGTTCGTGTCTGCACCCTAGGACCCTGGTGTCTTTTCGGGGGAGCGACAAAGATAATCCTACTTCTCTTTATGAGATCAAAGAATAGTTGTCATAATTGAATAAACCAGAGGCGGCCAATGTAACACATCAAAATTTGATTAATTAATTTAGTATGTGGTGCACTTTTAATTAAATATATTGTGAGTTTTATGTGTTTGTGGTGCATGGTGGGGTGTCCTAAGAGTTTTAGTGGGTGTAAAACAATTAAAATAATTATAAAAAATTAGAATTAATATTTTTTTAATTAATTTAAATAAAACAAAAATGGAGGTCTTTGGGTGGAAAACAAAAATTAATAGGAAATAAAGGAAGTAGTGAATATTTTAAAAAGAATTAGGCCTAAGTTTAATTATCCAAAGATTGAAGTGGGTTTAGAGATAAATAGAAAATTTAGTCGAGCCTTGAGGAAAATAATACGTAAAGTGGAAGCTTTTTGGAAGAAAAAAAAAGAGGCTAGGGCTTGAAGAGAGGATAATACATCATCAACCTAATTTAAAATTTTGCAAGGAATATGAGGTAAGGGGGAGAAAAGGCTTTTATATGGATGTTTGATGTAACACCCTTCTACCCCACAAATAATTATCGAATAATATTTTATATTATCAAAGTAAAAATCAACAAGAAAGGTTCCACACATATTAAAAACATCATTATACTTATTGTCATGTCCCGTAACACGGGTTACACATTCATCATTAACATAAATTGACAATTATGCAGCGGAATCATACTTTTTTAACTTAAGTCAATAAAAACTTCTTCATATGAAAATGTATCCAATTCATAAGATCATCAACAACATAAAATTACTCCAACATAAACCAAAATAAAAATGTGAGGTTCGCAAACAATCTCAACCTGATGTTACATATCTCATAGCAGAACACCACTAAAACACTACTAAAGCGATAAAAGAATCACTCCCAAGATTACATCCTCCAACATCACAAATCTACTCTTGGTTATCTGCAAGTTACCCACATAAGAGGCAACATTTCCAAGCAGGCAGGATGAGAAATCACAATTCATTATAATAATATAAGAACATGGAAAATAAATAGAATAAGCAACAACAATGTCATAGCTTCATCAACAAAACATCACAACACAAAAACATTAACGTTCATTCATATGCAATGTCAACTATAATGGAATGCAAAGAATGCATGTGGTATCAATTTCTCCATGGATGGACACTGGCCATCAACCCTCCATAAGGAAGCACAAAATAAACAACATATCACTTCAATCCACACAATGGGATTGAAGCTACCAATAAGTCGAAGCCCTAACATAAAATTCTATGAAATGCAATGATGCTAATTGTACTTAATTCATCCAAAATAAACAAATGCATCATTCATTTCATGGTCAACAAGAAATCGTCATACAATTGTGTTTTATCATATGTACATCAATAAACAACTCGACAACAAAAAATCAACACGAGAAATGCCACGAAAACATCAAAAACTACAAATACACCTGACACGGCCGCCCGTGTTCTGTGACACGACCGTGTCAGATGCCTATGCTCAAAATCCCCAAACTAATAAAATACAGCAGATAGAGTGGTCTGACACGGCCACCGATGTCATTCGACACGGCCCGTGTCAGGCACACTGAAAAAAAAATTGTTTACCCAACCAGCAAGCTGACACGGGTGCTTGTGTTGTGTTTGTTGTACCCCAAAAGTTTCCCTCCCACAATTAAAGCAATGTTTCTCAAGAGTTCTCTCAAGGTTCACAAGGTTCACAATTGGTCAAAAGGATTGAAGGTTTCATTAGACTAAGCCTCCTCCTTAACAATGGATCCAGAACTAGGGTTTTGAATTTCTCCAAGCTAAATGGACTTCCAAGGTCTCAAGTGAGATTCATAACATCCCAAATGCCTTAAATAATCCCCATGTCAAGTTTCAGAGATTTCCCAATAAGTTTGACCAGTCAAATGTTCAAGTATTCGAAAATTAGTCAACTTGGTAAAAAAAGTCAAACTGAGGTCAACTGTGGTCAACTTAAAGTCAAACTTCAATATTTTTTGTAAACATAAAGATTATGAGGTAAAATTCATCATTTGATCAAGAGTTGATCATGATTCATCAAGGAAATCTCAGATCATCAAGAATCAAGAAGTTTCTAAATTAGGGTTTCATGTAAAAGTCAACTGAACTTTGACCAGCCATAACTTTCACATGCTTCATCAAAAATTTCCCATCCAAATCTCATTTTGAAGGAAATTTAATTCTATACAACTTTGTGTCTCACAAGCCAAGCCTATAAATGCTTCATTTTGAATATATGAGCTAAAATATTATAGGTCCTTTTGAAAGTCAACAAAATGTAAACTTTTTCCAAAGCTTATAATTTGAAAATTGTAAATGATATGGACATGGGATCAAAAAGGTTGGTTAGAGGACTCTCTAAGCTTTCTAAAAAGTCCAAGATAACTCTCATAGCCTTAAAATTGAGGGAGTTGTGCCTTGTCAAAGTTGGGAAATTTTCAAGGCGTGTAAAAAGTAAAAAAGGTCTTAACTTCAAAATTTTCCAAATGGGGTCATACAATTGCAACCCAATCTCAAAGATAAAGTCATGAACGACCCAATTACCATTTATTCTGATTTTTAAATTTTTATTTTATATTATTTTGGATTTTATTTGTTAAAATTCAATTTTAATAAAAATAAAATATGAAAAATAAAATAATGGATCAAATCTTTGTTCTAGAAGCTTTTAAACAATATTTAAGGTGATTAGATGCCATCCAATTTCATGCAATTCTATTTTGGAAGGGATTTTTTTGATTTTTTTGACAAAAATAGAATTGGGATTTCTTCATGATCAAGTAACATCAAAATACATCCAAAAGCCCAATCTTTTTTGACCTAATCATACTACTATATGTATACAACAAGAACAACAACAAATGGACGAATTTGCAGGCAAAAAACACCTTGTTCCAATTTCAAAAACTTCAAAAAAGGTGAGATTCAATTTTGAGCTTAGAGGCTATTTCCAGGCCTTTTAAAGATTGCAACACCTTCTATGATGATCACTGAACACATCTCAACCCTCAATAGCATCTGAATCACCCTCATGAGCCTTAACCGAGTTTTGTTTTTCTCATTTATGCATTTTTTCGAATCTGTAAATATAACCATTAATAATTGAATTTGTCGTTTGTTTTGTGTTTATTACAATGCAAAGATACTTTCTGGATGGTTTAATTGGACGTTAGGTACAAGAAGCAAGATCCGCCATTGTTAGGGTTTCACCTTCAAGTTTGGGGCTTTGTGATTTAGGTCGTTTAAGAACATTTTAAAGACATGGCTAAGTCGTATGGATCATGGGTGTTCGATTTATATAATTTTTATGGATTAATCGTGTGTGTTTCATAAGTTGTTTCGAATGCAGGTATATGGCGACGTTCAGAAAACCGTAGCCATAAGTCTAAAAAAAACCATAGCCAAAGCCCTTATCCCGAGGTTGAAGACGATGGCGCCAAAATCTGGTTTTAAAAATCGTGTTTATTTTATATATTATTGTTTATATCATAACTCTCAAATGGCGCAGGTGGCTTGGTGGTAGAGTATTGGCATTGGAATCATAGGGACCTAGGTTCAATCCCAGGCTCCCTTATTTTGGCTGAGAGATTTTTTTTCCTTTTTGCTTATTATTTTGTTTTTTTCTATTTGTTTTATTATTTAATAATTAGTATATTAGGTTAATAGAAATTAATTACAATTAAAATTAATTAAGATAATCACCTTTTTCTTAAATAATTTAATAAAAATAATTAATTACTTTTTTTCAAAAATTCATTAATAAATCTTTAGTTTTTTTTCTTAAAATTAATTATATTAATTATTTTTCTTATGTAAATTAATTATAGATTAATAATTAGGTTAAGTTTTTTTTAACCCTAAATTATCTTTTTCCTAACTCTAATTTTATTGAACCCTGTTTATTCTTTTCCTTACCCTAATATCTATAATTCAATTTATTGTTATTTATTATTTAATTCTTAGAAAAAATGTATAGGTGATTATTATTCGATGTAATTTATTTTTCTGCTCGATTATTATGTATCTGCCCAAAGTGATGTAATAGTGTAGGATTTACTGTTTTTTTTCCTCATTTTTTTATTTTATTTAATTTGCATGGTTAGTAATAATAGGGAGTGCAAAAATATAATTGATTAAAAAGGACTTAGATAATTTAATTAAAAAGATTAAATATCTGAATAAAATCATTCACACACGTAAGTCGATCGTTCTACGATCGCCGTCTGCACCTCTTAGGGTTACCCCTCTTAAAGTTGCCTTTATATGGTCAAGTCCCTCGAAATTGGGGGTGTCTTAAGCAAAATCCATATCCAAGTAAAGATCATCTTGTCCCTCCCCAGTTTAAAAAGATCAAGTCCCTATGATGTTGCCTACGATAATGATCTTGTCCCTTCGGTTTAAAAGATGATAGTCCCAATTGCTAAAGACACCCTCAAGTTGCCTTCATTGACCATAAAATGACCCTACGCCCGTCCGTTAAACAAATCCAAGGTAATGACTACCTATTCCTTAATAATAGGGACAATCTTACCCTTGAAAGAATATAAAAGAACATGAATGACTTAGTCTAGGGTAGGAACTCTAAGTTATTGACTCACACCCTTTAAAAATTACTTTTCACACCTCACTATTTTCAAACATTTTCAAAACAAAGGCTTTGTATACATCCATACGAGGATCATTACAAAGTACCTAGAAAATTTTCTAATCACACACTTCACATTTTTAAAACAATTAAGTGAGCTAAGTAACTAAGAGCCCATGGATAACCATGGATCTAAGGGTGCTAACACCTTCCCTTTATATAACCTACCCTCCGAACTCAAGTCTTTTAAAATAGGTCTTTCTTATTCTTCTATGTCCTTTCCACTTGGATAAAATAAAAGTCGGTGGCGACTCTTGCTATCCGCAACATTTATAGAAAGTCAGTTCTTCCACCGTGTTACAGAACTAGCGACTCTCCTAGGGATGTTACTAAGTAAAAGAGGGGTGCCCTTAGGAATTAGATCACTTAATTGTTTGCTTTGTTTGCTTTATATTATCTGTTGGGCTTTTGTGTGAAAGATCCTAACCCAGATCTAGTGTACCCCAGGTAAGTAGCAATAGACCAAGGAAATTGTACGACATATACCGATATAATTGATCTGGTGGCTACGTTAGTGTGACTTCTTGGTCGGTTCTTATGTTCCTTAAGTAAGTTGAGGATAACCTGAGGCTGCCATATGTTGTCATTACACTAACTGACTTTGTAGAACCCTAGTTAACCCATCTTGGCCTTTAGAAAGTGGTGAGATATCCGGCTTTGGAGAAGTCTGAAGTTGGTTGATACTCGATGTTATGCTCATTGAGATCCTAAACTTGGGGTGTTTTGGTTGGCAAGTAAGTTGCTTACTGAACAACAACCCTTGGGAAGGATCAGTGATATTGAGATCCCTTAGAACCTGGTTACTTTTGAAGGACATGATGAACCAACTAAACTTCAGGGGAAGGGTACTTACCTTTACACCTCATGCAAGCCTCTAAACCTAGGGCTATTGTGTGACTTGTTTGTGTGTGCCACATGTTTGTTATTGAGCATAACATCATGACATCATAAGCATAGTATATTCACTAACCATTTCAAGGACCAAAGGATTTATCTTTGTTCTTTGTTGCAGGTTATGGCTTCTGCTCGTAGGAACACTATCCGGATCAACTTTGTAGGGATACCTTCTAAGCTTAAGGAATTGGTTTCTAAGGTTTATAAAAGCTCTCAATTCATCAAGAAACATGGTTACCTACTGGATCTAGTTACTTCATGATTCAATGAAGACATGATGAGTGTCCTCTTCCAGTTCTTTGATCCTAAACATCATTGTTTCACGTTCCCCGACTATCAGCTAGTACCTACAATTGAGGAGTTCTTCAAGCTACTAGATGTGCCTATCCTTGATCAAAGAACCTTTACAGGCTTAGAGAAAGAGCCTAAACCTGAAGTCATTGCTGCAGCCTTACATTTGAAGAAATCAGACATTGTCCAAGAAACAAGAAGCGGAGTTAAGGGTATTCTTGCTAAGGTATTGATGGAGAAAGCTCAGGTGTTCTTGGATGCTATGAGCTATGCTGCTTTTGAGGAGATCTTAGCCTTATTAATCTATGGCTAAAAGTTGTTCCCTAATCCAGACCAGTTCATAGACGTACACGCCATCAACATATTTCTGACTCACAATCGTGTGCCTACCTTACTGTCGCTCCCGCCAAATGAGGCTAAAGTCAAATGGGGTACAGACGCGAACGGTCGGCGAAAGGAGAGAATGAATAGAGTCGCCAGCTAGGCATTTTTATCCCGAAGGAAAGGTAATGCTGCATAAACCTAAGAAAAGATGGATAAGACGGTTGCGAACCAGAGAGACTGAGAAAGGGGGTTGGTTACAACCTGGGAAGGTATTAGCACCCAGATTGTCCGCCGTACTCGACGGGATCCATGCTTAAAAGATTTGTGTTTTAAAGGGGTAGTGTCAGTGCAATCTGTGTATCAAAGCTGGAAAAGAATGCAAGTGTCAGTGCTGGAAGAAAGTGAAGTGAAATATGTGAAGTGTCAGTGTAAGAACAGGAATGGAATGCTCATGACTATGAGGCTAAAAGAATAATGCTGGAAAGAGGGGGAATATACAGAGACTTTTGTTCGATAACTGTTAAGTTATGCCTACGTATCCTCTCGTGCAATGAGGAAGTCAGAACACCGTAGTACGACCCAAAGAGACTGAAAGATAAATTGACTTGTGAACTGCTTACTTGTCTATGCTCAAGTGTATGACCTGTCTGGCTCAGGTGCAAACTGTCTTGCATTAGACGGAAGAAGCAAGTTCTCGTTTGTGAGTGAATATGATGAGAAAAGAATCCCGGAGGAGACGATTATTGTTTGTTTTTTTGTGTTTTCAGCCTTTTATTGCTTTTTGAAGTTTGTCATAAGAAAATGAGCTTAAGCCTAAACCAAGGGTTAGTAAACTCACCACATCCTCCCTCTGATTAGGGGTAATGAGAATACCTTAAATGTGAAGTAAGCACCTCACACTTAATCACCATGATGTAGGATTAAGATCATTAACCTACTTGTGATTATTTAGATGTTTTTGGAGTTTTTGTTTAGTGTTAAGTAATGAGTTTAAGCCATAATCAAGGATTTAATGGACCCATTACACCATCCTAATAGAAGGATAATAGGTGAGAACATTTAAACTGAGGAAAGCTCCTCAACTTAATCCATGATTAGGGATTAACCTCATGACAAAACAAAGCCCTTATTAAAGTGGATTTTAGTTAATGGTAGTATGAAGAAGTGATTTTTATGGTTTGTAAGACAACTTGAGGGGGACTTGTCCATTAACACTAGGGTTAGTCCTTCTTAACCAATTAAGGAAGAATTAGAACCCTAATGCAAGGCCCAAGTTACAAGCTTGATGTCTTAGTGATTATTAGATGGATTGATTAAAGGATTTAAACACATTAAGGGTTTAACACTTAGGATTAAAGTTATACACTCCATCCCAATAGAAGGATGCAGGCATAAGCTTAATCACAAAGCCTTAAAACCTTCAGGGTTTAGTCCTTGATTAGGAGGTGAGAAGAGAAGACTCAAAGAAAACTCAAAGGAAAGAGTCTAAGGGGGACTAAACAATCCTAAAATGTTATCATGCTTGGAAGTCCTAGGGTTTGTGAGGCTTAAGAGGAGAAATCTTCAAGGAAGCCACCAAGGAGAAGCAATATAGAAAAGGGATGAGATGAGAAGAGAAAAGAGGGAAGAGAGGCACAAGTGAGCAAGCTCACTCAAAGACAAGTAAAAATGCAGCAAGGATGCAAAATGATATGATGAGAAAAGGTAGGAGGTGAAGGCAAATCCACCTCCCAAACAAACTTACCACTAACCTGAAAAGTTAGTACAAGATGCATAAGGAAAGAAATGAGATGAAACAATGCATATGGATGGGAAAAGGTCAAAGTCAGAAACATACACATGATGCAAATGATATCAAGAGATGGTGCAAAGCATGTCAAGAGATATGGATGATCATACAAGTAATGAAGATGCAAATGAGACATGAAAGGAAGCATGAAAGTTCATGAAAACTTATGAAATGCAATGGATGCATAACATGGCAAATGGATGATGCAATGATCAAACATGATTCTAATGTGTCCTAAGATGTCTTATATGTCATGTGGATGCACAAAATGTCATGGCAAGTTATTGAGTGCAAGCATATGAGAAATGGATGCAAAGGAAGGCAAGAATTAGGGTTTTTGAACAACATGCAACACAAAAATTCAAAACCAGAAGCAAATGACATGATAAAAAATTGTAAATGGGATCAAAGGAACCCTAACCCTACATAAGCTCACTGCCCAAAGGAGGGGACCTAACTCTTAACCTAATAGGAGTTATGATTTTTCTAAGTTACCTAGGGTTTCAAGGCACCTCAAAGGGAAAAATGCACATTAAATTGAAAATGCAAAATAAATTCAAACCAATTTTACCCTAGAAACTACATGCTATGAAGGATGCAATGCAAGAAGAACCATTATCAAACTCTTCATGGTTAGGCATAATGGATTTTTTCAAGTGTGGACCAAAATATTGCCTTTAAACAAATTTAATTCCAATGAAAATTGTCAAAATGCATCAAGGACCAAAAAGAAATTTGTTTTGAGAGTTGGATAATGTTTCTAAATGTTTTTAAATGCAATGTGAATTTTTTGGTGATTTTTAAATACCTAAATGCATTTTTAATTAATTAATTTCCATTAAATAATTAAAAATAAACATTTAAATGATTTAAAAATGATTTTTAATGCAAAAAATAAAAATTAAAATATTTTTGGGTTCTGAAAATTAATGAAATGTTTGACAAAAAAAATCAGAATTTTTCAATGCATTTTCCTATTTTTAAAAATTCGTGTAAATAAAATACAAACAAAATGAATTAAAATTGAATAAAATGAAAAGTATGCCAAAGGGAGGGACCAGATTGAATCTGGGCTTGGGGTTGTTGACTTGGCGCGCAATCCTACGGCCCAAGTTCAAACCTGGCTAAACTTATTTAATATTTAATTAATCCTGGATTTAATTAATTAATGACTGATTAGTGGCTAATGGGATGATCTGGTCCACACAAACACGCGCGGGAAGGCAGATCCAAGGGTCTCAATTTAAAACTGGCCTAAACCCTAATTAGGGTTAATGACTTTCAGATGACCGGAACAGTGGTTTCGGTCATCTTCTCCGGCAAGCACAAACCCTAGTTTCCTCTACAGGTTACCAAACTTCAAATTCCTTCCACCAAAATGATCCTCTCATCAATCTAAACCTAAACCCTCATCTCAAACTCATTTATTTCACCTCACAAGCACGAATCGAAGCAAAATATAAAACACGGGCAAATGTTCAGAGTCATCATACATGCTGGTTTCTTCACCATTTTCAAAAGTAAATACATATTCATGATCAGGGGAACATGCAAAACCATAAAAGAACTTAAAACTTAGCTTCTGGGAAAAATGTTCTTCATGTTACCTGAGATGAAGACTCCCTGTTTCTGAGCTTTCTGGACTCAAACTTGGTACAATCCTTCTCCTTTGAACACCCTGATGATGAAATGAAGCTTGGAGAGCTTTGAGAATGGCTGGTTATGGCTGTTTTGTTCTGGTGTAGCAGAAATGGAGGTCTTTGTGTGTGATGTTTCAAGCTGTTTCAGGGGGTGATTCTTGTTCTATGGATGATTTGTGGTTTGTTGGTGAAGAAATTTTTGATGTTTGAAGGCTGTGTGAAGAAATTCGAAGAGAAGAAGTTTGGGACAGATTTTGTGCAAGCTGGATTGTGGGAGGTTTTTGGCTTGTGTGTGGCTTGCTTTATGATCCATAGCACTTCCCTAAACTATTGGAAGAGGTCTGAGGAAGTGACTTGCACTATGGGAATGGCATGGGGCAATTGGCCAAAAAGTCAATGTTAGGTGTACTTGAGGCATGGGCTGTGGCAGAGGCTATTTTAGGGTTGCTTTGGGCTCAGCTGCCTTCAAGGATGGCCATGGGATGAACTGATGTGAGCTGGAATGGATGAAGGGTGAGATCTCACATGTTTTGCAATTTTGCAACTTGTTACACTTTGTGATTTTTGGCCATGGACATGTGACATCTCTTGGGCAATATGCAGCAAAATGCACCATACAATGTTGCTATGATACTTTGATAATGATTAGAGACCAAACAAAACCAAAGGAACCCTTCTTGCAAGATTTCCCTCTTTGTGATTTTCATGAAAAATGGTTTATGATACTTGGACATCAAGGTATGAAAATGAGAAATTTCTTGGGACAATCTGAATTTTAGGCATTGCATTGTGTTTGTATGAAGATTAGAAGTCATTTTGAAGTCATCTTTGGCCTTGGCATGAGTTTTTTCAACTTTCCCTCTTTGGTGTAAAAGTGAAAATTTTCATGATTTTTCCCAACTTTGCAAAGCCATAACTTTTGACCCAAAATGAATTAGAAAGAGTTCTTGTACTTTTTGAAAATGGAATGATCCAATCTACAACTTTCATGACCAAAGTTTTCTCATTTGAAGCATTTTTGAATCAATAAGAGGAGGTTGAAAAACTTTCCCAAAATAGCAAGTTTACATTATAAGTCACTTTCCAAAAAAAGCAACTTTGCGAATGGCTTGAAATTCTTCAATTTTGTGAACTTCTAACATCTTCTATGACCAAATAAAGATCATACACATTCAAAATGATGGAGAACACCCTTTGGTTGGGTCATTGGAGGCCTCAGATGCCCTGATTTTACACTGACTTGCTCAAGAAGTCATCTGGTGATCAGATGCCTTCCCCATGGAATTTCTTCATGAAAATTGATATGCATGATCCTTATAACATATAGAGACCAATAGAAACAAGAATGACCAAAAAATTTGGAGTTATGGTCTCTGAAACCAAAACCCTAATTTTAGGTCATCTGTGCAATTAAACCTGGCTCTGCTTCCATGCCTTTCTCAGTTCTTGTGATTCTTTGACTTCCTTGACCTTGTGAGGATATAATATGATGCTTGAACATACATGGACCCCTTTGAAGTGATTGATGACCTTTGAAGTGGCTCAAATGGCTCAGGGATGGCTCAGATCACAAACCCTAGATGCAGATGACTTAGAAACAATGCAGTGAAGCAAAAATGCAATATGAGATGCTATGATTGAACTTATGCACATGAAGAGATCACAAGCCATGGTGTGAATGGGTGAGGGAAATTTGGGGTGTTTACAGCTGCCCCTATTCAAGCATGAGTTAGATGTGCAAGATGTAAGCAACGGCTTAACAGGCAAACAACATAACCTGTGGTTGAATACCAAAGACAGTCCAAAATTTGCACTCACGGAATGAAGAAGAAAAGGGATATAGATTGTAAAAGAAAATAAAGTATGATTATAAAGTGCGAGCGACGGAGGACGACCGCTGAGCAGAGGATGACTGCTGGGGATAAAGCACTGACGAGGGCGACCGACATGCTGGGAAAATGCGGGAAATAAAGCAATGACGGGGACGACCGACAAGCCGGGGGTATAAGAGATTATGATGGGGACGGCCATCAGGTAAAGCTATAAGACTCTCTGGGGATTATAGGTAAATGATGGGGACGACAATCAAGTTCAAGGTATGAATAAAATAAATGATGAGGTACGGTCATCAAAGGTGAAGGACGATCACCTAGCAGGGGACGGCTGCTTTGTTGGGGATAAGATGAGGGACGATCATCTAAGGTGAAGGACAATCACCTGACAAGGTATGATAGCCAAAAGTATCGCGACATAGGAAGAATGTCGGATGAAAAGGTCGACGATGGGGATGGCCATCGGACAAGCATGATGAAGGACGATCATCAAGAGGTGAAGGACGATCACCTAGCAGGGTACGGCTGCTCTCGGGATTTATCATGACATAGGACGAATGCCAGATAACAAGGTCAACGATGGGGATGACCATCGGATAAAATGATGAAGGACGATCATCAAGAGGTGAAGGACGATAACCTAGCAGGGGACGACTGCTAAAAATATCACGACATAGGACGAATGTCGGATAGGAAGGGGTTCTAATGAATAGAGACTCCTCTGGGAGTGATGAAGGACGATCATCAAAAAGGTGAAGGACGATCACCTAGAAGGGTACGGCTGCCGAAAAGGTATCATGACATAGGACGGATGTCAGATAGACAAGAAATAGATCAACAAGATTCGTTGGGGACTCTTCTGGGGAAAGGGTGGACACAAACGAGTGTCTAAATTCAAGAAGACATCAGTGTTTGACACGGTGTATAGATTAAAGACGCGGACGGGCATCCTCAAGACTATGATACGGACGAGTATCAGATAGAAACAAACGCTTGACGCATGTTCAGAGATGATGATACGGACGAGTATCAACTGGTTAACAAAGAACACGCACGAGTGTTGATTCTGAGGGTATTTAAGTGGCATATGCAAGATACGGACGAGTATCTGTATGAGTAAAAAGTAAGAGTGAGAAACAGACGAGTGTTCAACTTGTTAGGGAGAACATGACACGGACGGATGTCGGGAAAAGTGTATTAAAGACAAGTATATGGTTCCCGAAGTGTTTGTTTAGGCAACTATGTTGGGGGAGATGACACGGACGGGCGTCAAGGAAGTGTGTATATATGCATCTGTGCTGTGAGTGCAAAGGGGACGCTTTGGCTTTCTGCTGGGGATATGACACGGACGGGTGTCGAGAAGTATCTGTAACGTATAAGCATCTGTTTGCTCGGGCAATTTTACTGGGGAATGATGACACAGACGAGTGCCAAAAGGAGCATGTATCTGTATTTGCGCGTGTAGAGGAGATGCTTTAATATTCTGCCGGGGAGTTGGGAAATATTCTGTATATTGCTGATGTGGTACTGTTGGTATTTACAAGTGTTTGATTCAGATCATGGCTTATGATTATGCAATATGTTTGATTTTTGCCATAATGCTCCGTATTGGACGGAATGCTACGCTTTGTGGGGAAAATATGATGTGAATGCTATGATTATGCAAAGATACCGATCCGGGATTCGGATCCCGATGCCGTGGAGATCTTTGGCTGACCTGCTTGAAGTGGGTATCCCAGCTGGGGATGAGGTCATTGGTAGATATGACATATATGAACCTGCTTGGGGAAATTTATCACTGATAGACCTATCTAGGTAATGAGGGATCCAGCTGGGGCCTGTAGAAGCTTCCTTTACTCTGTTGTGAGAGCTTCAGGCGTTGCTCTTCTGGATAGAGGCTGAAACTCTGTGGGGAGACGGTTCCCTGTCTGTCACTTGGCTGGGGAAGAAGAAAGATCACTGAAAGATCTTCCTAGAGATTTTTGTGGGGGATCCTACTGAGGATGATACTTGACAACTCAACTGAGGATATGAACACCTTCAGGTGCTGCCCTTTGAAGGAAATGTTGGAGAAGTGATTCCTGGCAACTCTGATGGGGGGAAAGCATCTCTGGTGCTGTTTGGAAGGTGTGCTGAGGAAATAATGATTTGGCAGCCTACTGGGGAGAAGCTTTCATGCCCCATGTTGCGCTTTGGATACCTGCAATCCTGTAAAGACAAAGAAACGCACAAGTACTCCGAGGTATCCCCTACTGGATTCCATCATAGGAGTTTAGACACTCCCGGGAGTAAGTATATTTCCTGTAAGCACGTATTTTTAGAAGGGAAGCATCTGTATTTATGCAATCAATATCTCAAGGACATCGGACATTTTTGCAAATGAAAATAAAATGTACGAGATGAAACATGACTGAAAATCTGATTTTATTAATTCGTGTGCCCTGAATTGGCAAGATACAGTCAAAGAAACAGATCCCCTGAAATGAGGAGATTTTTACAAATTGAGAAACAAAAAGATGCTGGCAATGTTGATGACGCTTCAAGGAGCTTCCCTTTTGCTATGACTCGTATGACTTTTGTCGTTCTCCTCATCTTGCTTTTGAAGGAGGCTGATTCTGACCGAAGCTTGAACCCTTCGGAGCTTACCATGTTGTAAGTGATACAGACGAATTCAGAATGCAGTTGTTCGCTTATTCCCTTATGTTGCGTGGATCTCCCTTTCGGGTTTTCAATCCACCGGGATACCCCTTTTTGCCTGAGTTGTCCAATGCGGCTTTTCAACTCAGCAGGTGTACATTTTTTTCATTTTATTTTCCCTTATTTTTGCCCGAGTCTTTTATTCTGTTTTTGACTCGCCGGGACGCCCTATTTTTTCCTGGACTCACATTCTGTTTTTATGTCCAGCGGGTCATTTTATGCGAAGTATTTTTTAACTGCATCTGAATTCACAAGGGACAGGAAGTCTTCACCATCCATAGTACTGAGCATCAGTGCTCCTCCGGAGAAAACTTTCTTTACTATGAATGGGCCGTCATAATTCGGAGTCCACTTTCCCCTGTGGTCTGTATGAGGAGGGAGGAGTCTCTTCAGTACAAGATCTCCTACTTGGTATTCTCGGAGCCTGACTTTCTGATCGAAGGCTTTCTTCATTCTTTTCTGATACAGCTGCCCATGACAGATCGCAACTAATCTCTTCTCTTCGATCAGACTTAGTTGTTCGTATCGGGATCGGACCCACTCTGCCTCATTCAACTTAACATCCATCAGTACCCGCAGGGAGGGTAATTCAACTTCAACAGGTAGGACTGCCTCCATACCATACACAAGCTGATACGGTGTTGCCCTAGTGGATGTTCTGATTGACGTACGGTACCCATGCAAGGAAAATGGTAGCATTTCATGCCAATCTTTATAGGTAACCACCATCTTTTGCACAATTTTCTTGATATTCTTGTTAGCTGCCTCAACAGCGCCATTCATCTTTGGCCTGTAAGGAGAAGAATTGTGATGTTGGATCTTGAAGTCCCGACATAGTTCTGCCATCATTTTATTGTTCAAGTTGGAACCATTATCAGTAATGATTCGCTCGGGAACTCCATACCGACAGATGATATCTCTTTTCAGAAATCGGGTTACCACTTGCCTGGTAACATTTGCATAAGAAGCTGCTTCGACCCACTTGGTGAAATAGTCAATGGCAACCAGGATGAATCTGTGGCCATTTGAAGCAGTCGGTTCAATCTTGCCAATCATATCAATGCCCCACATAGCAAAGGGCCAGGGTGAAGACATCACATTCAGAGGATTCGGAGGCACATGCACCTTATCCGCATAGATCTGGCATTTATGGCATTTTCTGGCATAGGCACAACAGTCTGCGTCCATTGTGATCCAGTAATAGCCTGATCTTAGCAACTTTTTAGCCATGGCATGTCCTCCTGCCTGGGTACCAAAGGATCCTTCGTGCACCTCGTGCATCAACAAGTCTGCTTCTGTCCTATCAACGCATCTGAGGAGTACCATATCAAAGTTTCTTTTGTAAAGGGAATCGTCAATATTCAGGAAGAAACTACCAGCTAGCCTTCTTAACGTCTTCTTATCATTGGAAGATGCCCCAGGTGGGTATGTTTGATCCTCCAAGAAGCATTTGATGTCATGGAACCAAGGCTTATCATCTTTAACAACATCTGCTGAGAACACATATGCTGGTCTGTCAAGTCTGGACACTGAGATCCGAGGTACAAAGTTGGCAGCTTGAACTTTGATCATGGATGAAATGGTAGCCAGAGCATCTGCAAACTGATTTTCGTCTCGAGGGATATACTCAAGCTTGACCGTTGTGAAGAAAGTCAGCAATCTCCTTGTATAGTCCCGATAAGGTACCAGATGATCTTGGTGGGTGTACCATTTGCCGTTGGTTTGATTAATTACCAAAGCTGAATCTCCGAATACAGTTAAAGTCTTGATCCTGAGGTCAATGGCTTCCTTAAGACCCATAATGCAAGCTTCATATTTAGCTTCGTTGTTAGTGCAGTTAAAAGTGAGTTTTGCCGAGAAAGGCATGTGAACTCCCTTAGGTGTAACGAGTACTGCACCAACACCACGACCATTCATATTAACAGCCCCGTCAAACATCATAGTCCATTCTTCTTCTGGGTCAGGCCCTTCAGTGTGAATAGGCTCTTCATGATCTTTTGCTCTTATGAACATGATGTCTTCATCAGGGAAGTCAAATCTCATACGCTGGTAATCATCAATGGGTTGCTCAGCAAGATAATCAGACAATACACTGCCTTTGATGGCTTTCTGGGATGTGTACTGAATATCATATTCTGTGAGGATCATTTGCCATCTTGCAACCCGTCCGGTAAGTGCTGGCTTCTCAAAAATGTACTTGACTGGATCCATCTTTGAGATCAATAAAGTAGTGTGGGTCAACATATACTGCCTTAGTCGGCGAGCAGCCCACGCTAAAGCACAACAAGTTTTCTCGAGCAGTGAATAACGTTGTTCACAGTCGGTAAACTTTTTGCTTAGGTAGTATATTGCATACTCTTTTCGACCAGACTCGTCATGCTGGCCCAACACACACCCCATTGACTCTTCTAACACTGTCAAGTACATGATTAGAGGTCTTCCTTCAACTGGAGGCATAAGGATTGGAGGCTCTTGTAAGTATTCCTTGATTTTGTCAAAAGCCCTCTAGCAGTCTTCGTTCCACCTGACCGTTTGTTCTTTTCTTAACAGCTTGAACAAGGGCTCACAGGTTGCTGTAAGGTGAGATATGAACCTTGAAATGTAGTTCAATCTACCTAGAAACCCCCGAACTTCTTTTTTTGACTTCGGTGCAGGCATTTCTTGAATGGCTTTGACTTTATCAGGGTCAACTTCAATCCCTTTCTCACTTACAATAAATCCCAGCAGTTTACCGGATCGCACCCCGAATGTGCATTTGTTGGGGTTTAACTTCAGTTGGTACTTCCTCAGACGCTTGAATAACTTCAACAGATTCACCAGGTGGTCTTCTTATGTGAGGGACTTGGCAATCATGTCATCCACATAACATTCAATTTCTTTATGGATCATGTCGTGGAATAATGTTACCATAGCCCGTTGATAAGTGGCACCAGCATTCTTCAGTCCAAATGGCATCACCTTATAACAGAATGTGCCCCAGGGTGTGATGAAAGTTGTCTTCTCCATGTCTTCAGGTGACATCTTGATCTGATTGTATCCTGAAAATCCGTCCATGAAGGAGAACACCGAGAACTGAGCCGTATTATCGACCAATACATCAATGTGAGGTAAAGGGAAGTCATCTTTCGGGTTGGCTCTGTTCAGATCCCGGTAGTCCACACACATCCTCACCTTGCCTTCTTTCTTAGGCACAGGTACAATGTTAGCAACCCACGGCGGATAGCTAGTCACAGCAAGGAACCCGGCGTCCCACTGTTTTTGTACCTCTTCTTTAATCTTCATTGCCATATCTGGGCGAGTACGGCGCAACTTCTGTTTTACTGGCGGGCAGTCTTCTTTTAAAGGCAGCTTGTGCATGACAATATCGGTGTCCAACCCTGGAATATCCTGATAAGACCAAGCAAAGACATCCACGTACTCCCGAAGCATATCAATCAGTTGTCCTTTTACTGAATCTTGTAAGCAGGCCCCGATCTTAACCTCTTTCACGTCTTCTTCCGTACCAAGATTAACCGTTTCAATCTCCTCCTGATGAGGAGTGATAACCTTCTCCTCTTGCCTTAACAACCTGGCTAGCTCTTCAGGTAGCTCATAATCTTCTTCAACCCCTTCATCAGCTTGATTGATTGGATTGTCAAAGTCATATGAAGCCATAGTAGCGTTGTTGTCGGTGCAGTCTGAGAAGCACTTTCTGCAAGGGTTTAGATTGGTTTATTTTAGTGATCAATTTTAATCTTGTTTTAGAAAAAGTGAGAATGAAGTTATTTATTTTGAAAAACATTGCCATTTTATTTTTGTACAAAAAGAAAAATGAAAAGACAGTGAGCGAAAAAAGAGACTCGTTTGCAAAAGATGTCCGATATTCATTGATTAATCCATTTGCACAAAATTACAAGATGGCCCGATTACAAAATGAGTCTTGTCATCTTGGGCAAGATGCAAGACTTGATGCATGCTTTAAAATACAGGAAATAATAATTACTCTGCAGGAGTAACCCTTATAATTTTCTGGGAAGACCATTTAAGGACTTGGCTCCCTGGGATCCTTGGACGTATCCAGCTCTCCAGGTTGCGGTCGCTTTCCTCCTCGTCTTCCAAGTTGTTCACAGCATCCGGGGTGAGCATTCCCCCGCTGACAAAATTGGGCTCTTTTGCAGCCTCTGATTGACCTTGTTGAGTTGGTCTGTAACCCAACCCAAATCTGTCTTCTTTCTTCTCCATGGGCAGCAACTTGCCCCAGCCTTGGGCAGTACCCTCTTCAACAACCTTCCGGGCTTGCTGATACGACGTTATGGAGGTTCCCAGTACAGCAGATGCTTCATTAATGTTCAGGGCCTCAAACCCTTGGCTCATAGTCTCATGGATCTCTCCATCCATTTCTATGTACTTGTACGTAGCCAGATGGCTAACAAAGATGTCTTCCTCCCCACAGATGGTGATGATCTGGCCTTCCCACTCGAATTTCAGCTTCTGGTGAAGGGTAGACGTAATAGCGCCAGCGGCGTGGATCCAGGGTCTACCCAACAAACAGCTGTAGGCTGGCTGAATGTCCATCACATAGAAGGTAGTTTTGAAGGTCTGCGGGCCAATCATCACATGCAGATCAATCTCTCCAAGCACTGATCTTTTAGAGCCATCAAATGCTCTCACCACCAAGTTACTTGGACGCAGAGCCAAGCCATCATATTCCAGCTTTACTAAGGCTTTCTTTGGCAGAACATTGAGTGATGACCCAGTGTCCACCAGTACATGAGATAGAACAACACCCTTGCATTCCAAGGTGATATTCAAAGCCTTATTATGGTTGCGTCCCTCTGTTGTTAAGTCAGCATTGGTAAAGCCCAGTCAATGACTGGTGTTGACATTTGCCACCACAGTTTCTAGCTGGTTAACAGTAATCTCCTCTGGCACGTATGCTGCGTGCAGGACTTTCAATAATGCATTCCTGTGGGCTTCAGAACACATCAACAGTGATAATATGGAAATTTTTGAGGGAGTTTGGTGAAGCTGATCCACCACCTTGTAATCACTCCTTTTTATGATTCTCATGAACTCGTCTACATCTTGTTCAAAAGATGTCTTCTGAGTTTCTTTGGCAATTGGCTCTTTAGATACCACACTCTTTCCTTTTGCTTTGGCAGCAGCTTCTGCTTTGACATTAGGTCTTTGTGTTTGTGAGGCAAAAAGGCGTCCGCTTCTGGTGAAGCCTCCGCCTCCCCCAACATTATCAACTTGTGGAGAAGAGGTTGAAGAATCCAGAGTGATTTTCTCCCCATTGCAGTAAAGATCAGAGCCATAATGCCAAGGTATGGAATTACTGCTTTCATAAGGAACTGGTCCAGGCACCATGATGGTAACTGGACTGACTGCTGCAGAGGAGGGTACTGTAATGGTGTGCGGATCGTAGTAAATTGTGACTGGTGATCTGGCAGGGGGTGCCATGATTTGTTGCTTGAAATTGTTGCTGGGAGGAACATTTGATGGGTCATAGTATATTGTAACTGCTGAGACATCTTCATTAATTTTTGTTGGCGTTGTAGAAGATTCTGCTGATAAAATGGATGCTGATGTTGTAGAAGAAATGGTTGTTGAAACTTGACTCGTTGAAGTGATGGACGGAGCCATTGCTGATGATATTGATGAATCGGTTGGAATGATTGTTGTTGCTGTTGTAGAAGAATCAGGAATTGTTGTCAAAGGAATTGCTGGATTTGTAGGCGCCGTTGTTGAGATCTGAAGGATACCATCCTAGATAAGACCATCTATGCCGCTTCTCAAATTATCACACCCGTTGACTGCAATGTTGCAATACCCACAACCGAGCTCACACCCGGGGAACACCTGGCACTCTAGAAGCTGAGCTTTAATTTCGACCAGAGGTGTTCGAATTTGTGCAACACTGGTGATCAAAGTAGATGGTTTGTCTTCCTCGATGGCATTAATCCTCGGCCCACCATGATTAGGCATAGGATTTCTGTTGACATTCGGAGGAGGTGCGAAGTTGAGGGCTTTAGAATCCACCAGATCTTGAACTTTCATTTGTAAGGCCCTGCATTTTTCCGTATTGTGGCCAGGTGCATTGGAGTGGAAGGCACACCTGGCGTTGACATCATAATTCTTTAGGAGATTGGAGGGATCTGGAGGCGCCAATGTCCTTAACTCAACCAAGTTAAGCTTCAGGAGTTGTGGCAATAAGGCAGCATAAGGCATAGGGATAGGGTCAATCACCCTGTTTGCCTGTGATGGTCTTTGCTGGAAGGGTCGTTGTTGTTGATTGCTATTGTTGTTGTTGTAGGTTCTCTGTTGTGGATACTGAACTTGCTGTTGATAATGTGGTTGTTGTTGTTGTTGTTGATATGTTGATTGCTGAGGAATCGTAGCTGGAATGGTGACAGCTGCTATTGATCTGTGAACATACTGAGGTCTGCTCCTGCTGGCATGAATGGCATTTGTCTCACTGGTCCTTCGAGGTCCCACAAAAGGCTTCCTGGGATTACTGGACGAACTTGCACCATTATCAGAAATTTTGCCCATTTTTAATAGACTTTCAATTCTTTCACCGGCTATAACTACGTCTGCAAAGATGGAAGAAGAAAAAGCAGCCAATCTATCAATATATGTTCCTTGCAAAGTATTCATGAACATGTCAGCCATTTCTCTTTCCGACATGGGTGGCTGGACAGCAGCAGCAAGCTGTCTCCACCTTTGGGCATATTCCCTTAAGCTTTCTCTGGAGGATTGAGACATTCCCATCAGAAGGGTCCTGTTAGGAGCCATGTCCAGATTGTATTGATACTGCCTGATGAAAGCTTCAGCTAGGTCTTTCCAGCATCTGATGGTAGCTCTGGTCAGGTGTGAATACCACTCTCTTGAAGCCCCAGTCAAACTGTCTTCAAAGTAGAACATCCACAGCTTTTCATCCATGGTATATGCTTTCAGCCTCCCCAGAAAAGACTGCAGGTGAGTTCGTGGACAGGAGGTTCCATTGTATTTCTCAAAGCACGGGGGTTTGAACTTGTGGGGAATTCTCACCCCATCCACTAACCCCATATCCATTACATCGAAGCCCAAGGAGTTTTGAGACTCCAAAGATCTCAACTTCTCAGCAATTTCATCAAACCTTCTATCATAGACTTCATCTTCAGCTCCCATGACAATAAACTGCTCTTCTTGGGGATCCTCTTGCAGGATTCTCCCCCCAGTAGTATTTCCTTGCACATTACCCGGGATGTTGACTTCCGGATCTAGATGAGGTCCAAATACAGGTGGATTAACATGAGGCTGACCCCTTTCATTATTACTTGTTCCTCCAGTTCCAGGATGAGGTTCTTCGGGAGTTTGTCTTTCTACCAATGCCCTTAACCTTTCCTGACTCTGGGCCAAGCCAGTCATCACAGTCATGAATTGGGCCATTTGGTTTCTCATCTCCACTCTTTCATTAGCCATCTGGGTTCTGACCTCGGTCAGGTCTTGCTGTACTTGCTCCATTAGAATACCCGGAAGGTTGCTGCGAGTAGGATACCGGTGTGCACGGTTGACAGGGAACACTCTTCTGCGAGCAATATTTCCTGAGGTCATAGCAAAGTTAGAAACAAATAAAAACATGCCCTACAAAACAAAATAAAAGTTAGTATGCAATGCAGTATGCTTATTTGTTTTCCAAGGTATCCGGCTTGGTTCTTGGTTTTGACCTTTCCAGACCTCGAGGAAGATGCTTTGATGTTGTTGAGAAAAGAAAACCCAAGTGGAAACAAACTAAAATATATTACAAATGATGAATAATCCATAGTCTGTTTTTTCCAACACATGGCCCTGAAGGGTCAAAATACAACACAAAAGAAAAGTACATCAAATGAAAACAACAATAATAAAAAAAAGTCAGACATCGAGTCCAAACTCATCCTCCTTAACCTCCTTCAGAAGTGCCTCAGTCACTGGACCAGCTGGATGCTCTGTAATGGTCCTAATGAGGAGGTTCCTGGTGGCGATGGCAGTAGTCAGCTTCTTGTGCCTGTCCTGATCCTTTGATCTCTTCAATCCAGCCCTAAGCTTCAACTCTGAAATCTCCTTCTGGGCTACCAGCAAAGCTTCCTGCTGCTTCTTTTCATTGGCCTCTAACTGCTCAATCTTGGCTTGAGTTCTCTGATCTTCTTGAGTCCGGGCTTCAGTGATTCTGACCCACCTAGCCTGACTTTCTTGCAGATAGAGCTCAGTCCTAGCCTTCTGAATCTTGGCCTCTTTACAGGCATTCTTCAATATCTGTTCCCCAGCCCTTGCTTTCCTGATGTAGTCCTCTGTTTTCTCAATCTTGGCCAGATACTCCACCCTAAGCTTCTCCAACCTCTCAATGTCCAGACGACCATCACTCCTTTCCCAAAGAGTCTTCTTCAGAGCTTGAGACAAATTCTCATTCCTTTCCTTCAGTTTCTCAAATTCTTCCAGGCTGACAGTGGCTGCTGGCTGTACTGTAGATGGTCCAGGTGTGTCCTCCAAAGTGAATGGCATTCTAGTAATCTGAGCTCTAACATGGGACCAGTCATAGTACTGAGCTGAAGCAACATTATTACACCTCCCAAGAATAGCCATCCCTTTTGTCTGGATGTTGTCCCAAGCCCAGGATGCTTGTCTGACAACAACTGAATTTGGCTTTACCTCACAATACAGGGTCTCAGCTAAATCTTGCACTCTAGGAGGGTGAACCAAAGCATAGCCCAGTTGCCTTTTAAACAACAAAGGATTGTAGTTGATGCAACCCTTTACTCCTATCAGAGGTACATTTGGGTACTGCCCACAGCTGGTGATAATGTCTTTGCCCTTGGTGCTCTGGGTGCACCATCTGATGTCATCTGAAGTCAAAGCAATGAGCCTCTTGGCCCAATTCTTCTGTTGGTGGGGATTTAGGAAGGCATCTGTCTTAGGCAGGTGTCTGAGCAGCCAGGTGTGAAAGAAAGAAGCACAACATCTCACTAACTTCCCTCTTTGTTTCTCATTCCTCTGATGGATGGAATAATAGAAATCTCCCAGCAAGGTGGGTACTGGGTTCCTCAGAAGGAAAATATGAATGGCATTCTTGCTGATAAATTTGGGCTCATCTGCAAATAGTATAACCCCATATATGCAGAGGGCTAATAATGCACAAACTACCCTCCATTCTCCCAAAGAGGCCTTCAGGATGGCCTAAGAAATCAAGAAGTCTAAGTGCAAACCAGGGATCCCAACTTTTATTGTCATATTCTACTCAATCAAAGTAGGCTCCAGGTACAGTGCTTTTGCTACTTCTCCATTGCTGGGAGAAGTCATTTATGGGTTGAAGGGGACTCCACCCCTGACAGGTACTCCAATCAATGATGAAAACTCCTCCAGCAGAGGTCCTAGCTGAAAGTCTGGGAAAGTGAAGCATCTCAAAGGAGGGTCATAAAACTGTAGGCAGGTGTGGATCATGCTCCTCTGAGAAGGGTCTAGGTCCATAACCATATCCAGGATACCTCCATAATGCTCTCTGAATAATGGGATGTGGTTAGGGGTGATAAGTGACTGGACCTGCCGGATGCCAGTCAATACAGGCTCAAAGAAATGGTAAGATATGTTGCTTTTCTTAGGAGTGGTCATGAGTACTGCTGAAGATGATGAAGATAGCTGCTGATGAAGATCAAGACAGATACTGGAGATGAGCCACTGATAGGCTGATGCTGGTGATGATAAAGGCAGCTGAAGCAGACAACTGATGAAGATAGCTGAAGCAGATAACTGATGAAACAGAGGTCTATGCAGATGAAGGGGTCAAAACCAAGCCAGATATAATGTGGATACCCTGAAAGACAAATAAAAAAATGTTAAATGATGCAATGATGATGTATGCAAATGATATGCAAGGGTTTATGATCAAGCTGGATCTGATTATCTGTCTTGATATAAGTCCAAGTATGTTCAAGAAGTCCAGATGGAGGTTTAGAAAACCAGTAACCAGGGTGGGGGACTCAAATAAAGAGTCACATGTCCAGGGTTAAATCATAAGAACTGTCCAAAATGAGGTACTCTTAAACCGAATAATAACAGGGTATGATGTGGCCAAGGGTACCTGCAAACCTGTAAACAGCCCAACCCCCTCACATGTAGTGTTCTAAAACAAGGATCTTCAGACTTGGATCAGTTATGAGAAGTGTAAACACTTCTAACCCGGAGGTACAGTGTTTACAATAACCATAAAAGATCCTCCTCTAATTCATCTCAGTTTCTGAAGGTCATAATAAAGGTCATCCAGACTTAGCAGGCTTCCCAGATAGCCCTAGCACTACAGGAAATCTGTAGCACAGAGTTCTCAAGAAGAAACCCACATCTGAACCGTGTTTCATATTCCCGCACCAGACCGAAATGGAATGGGAAAGAACATGAACCACTCTGGCCTAGGTGTCACTCAGGTCCCAGGTATAGGACCTCAAACTCTCAATGGAACCCCACCCATCAAAACAACAAACCAGATCCAACAATGATAATGACAGTATGGAGTATGAAAAACTGTAAAGGAAAGCAATAAATAAAGATGTACATAAAGCAATAAATAAAGCAAAATAAATAAACACACATAGCACATAACACCCCAGTAAACACAAATCAAACAAGCGCTAGGAGGAACCCACAAAAAGAACCAGAAGCCCTGGTTACAGTATAAGGGTCCCCAGCAGAGTCGCCAAGCTGTCGCTCCCGCCAAATGAGGCTAAAGTCAAATGGGGTACAGATGCGAACGGTCGGCGAAAGGAGAGAATGAATAGAGTCGCCAGCTAGGCATTTTTATCCCGAAGGAAAGGTAATGCTGCATAAACCTAAGAAAAGATGGATAAGACGGTTGCGAACCAGAGAGACTGAGAAAGGGGGTTGGTTACAACCTGGGAAGGTATTAGCACCCAGATTGTCCGCCGTACTCTACGGGATCCATGCTTAAAAGATTTGTGTTTTAAAGGGGTAGTGTCAGTGCAATCTGTGTATCAAAGCTGGAAAAGAATGCAAGTGTCAGTGCTGGAAGAAAGTGAAGTGAAATATGTGAAGTGTCAGTGTAAGAACAGGAATGGAATGCTCATGACTATGAGGCTAAAAGAATAATGCTGGAAAGAAGGGGAATATACAGAGACTTTTGTTCGATAACTGTTAAGTTATGCCTACGTATCCTCTCGTGCAATGAGGAAGTCAGAACACCGTAGTTCAACCCAAAGAGACTGAAATATAAATTGACTTGTAAACTGCTTACTTGTCTATGCTCAAGTGTATGACCTGTCTGGCTCAGGTGCAAACTGTCTTGCATTAGACGGAAGAAGCAAGTTCTCGTTTGTGAGTGAATATGATGAGAAAAGAATCCCGAAGGAGACGATTATTGTTTGTTTTTTGTGTTTTCAGCCTTTTATTTCTTTTTGAAGTTTGTCATAAGAAAATGAGCTTAAGCCTAAACCAAGGGTTAGTAAACTCACCACATCCTCCCTCTGATTAGGGGTAATGAGAATACCTTAAATGTGAAGTAAGCACCTCACACTTAATCACCATGATGTAGGATTAAGATCATTAACCTACTTGTGATTATTTAGATGTTTTTGGAGTTTTTGTTTAGTGTTAAGTAATGAGTTTAAGCCATAATCAAGGATTTAATGGACCCATTACACCATCCTAATAGAAGGATAATAGGTGAGAACATTTAAACTGAGGAAAGCTCCTCAACTTAATCCATGATTAGGGATTAACCTCATGACAAAACAAAGCCCTTATTAAAGTGGATTTTAGTTAATGGTAGTATGAAGAAGTGATTTTTATGGTTTGTAAGACAATTTGAGGGGGACTTGTCCATTAACACTAGGGTTAGTCCTTCTTAACCAATTAAGGAAGAATTAGAACCCTAATGCAAGGCCTAAGTTACAAGCTTGATGTCTTAGTGATTATTAGATGGATTGATTAAAGGATTTAAACACATTAAGGGTTTAACACTTAGGATTAAAGTTATACACTCCATCCCAATAGAAGGATGCTGGCATAAGCTTAATCACAAAGCCTTAAAACATTCAGGGTTTAGTCCTTGATTAGGAGGTGAGAAGAGAAGACTCAAAGAAAACTCAAAGGAAAGAGTCTAAGGGGGACTAAACAATCCTAAAATGTTATCATGCTTGGAAGTCCTAGGGTTTGTGAGGCTTAAGAGGAGAAATCTTCAAGGAAGCCACCAAGGAGAAGCAATATAGAAAAGGGATGAGATGAGAAGAGAAAAGAGGGAAGAGATGCACAAGTGAGAAAGCTCACTCAAAGACAAGTAAAAATGAAGCAAGGATGCAAAATGATATGATGAGAAAAGGTAGGAGGTGAAGGCAAATCCACCTCCCAAACAAACTTACCACTAACCTGAAAAGTTAGTACAAGATGCATAAGGAAAGAAATGAGATGAAACAATGCATATGGATGGGCAAAGGTCAAAGTAAGAAACATACACATGATGCAAATGATGTCAAGAGATGGTGCAAAGCATGTCAAGAGATGTGGATGATCATACAAGTAATGAAGATGCAAATGAGACATGAAAGGAAGCATGAAAGTTCATGGAAACTTATGAAATGCAATGGATGCATAACATGGCAAATGGATGATGCAATGATCAAACATGATTCTAATGTGTCCTAAGATGTCTTATATGTCATGTGGATGCACAAAATGTCATGGCAAGTTATTGAGTGCAAGCATATGAGAAATGGATGCAAAGGAAGGCAAGAATTAGGGTTTATGAACAACATGCAACACAAAAATTCAAAACCAGAAGCAAATGACATGATAAAAAATTGAAAATGGGTTCAAAGGAACCCTAACCCTACACAAGTTCACTGACCAAAGGAGGGGACCTAACTCTTAACCTAATAGGAGTTATGATTTTTCTAAGTTACCTAGGGTTTCAAGGCACCTCAAAGGGAAAAATGCACATTAAATTGAAAATGCAAAATAAATTCAAACCAATTTTATCTTAGAAACTACATGCTATGAAGGATGCAATGCAAGAAGAACCATTATCAAACTCTTCATGGTTAGGCAGAATGGATTTTTTCAAGTGTGGACCAAAATATTGCCTTTAAACAAATTTAATTCCAATGAAAATTGTCAAAATGCATCAAGGACCAAAAATAAATTTGTTTTGAGAGTTGGATAATGTTTCTAAATGTTTTTAAATGCAATGTGAATTTTTTGGTGATTTTTAAATACCTAAATGCATTTTTAATTAATTAATTTCCATTAAATAATTAAAAATAAACATTTAAATGATTTAAAAATGATTTTTAATGCAAAAAATAAAAATTAAAATATTTTTGGGTTCTGAAAATTAATGAAATGTTTGACAAAAAAAATCAGAATTTTTCAATGCATTTTCCTATTTTTAAAAATTCGTGTAAATAAAATACAAACAAAATGAATTAAAATTGAATAAAATGAAAAGTATGCCAAAGGGAGGGACCAGATTGAATCTGGGCTTGGGGTTGTTGACTTGGCGCGCAATCCTACGGCCCAAGTTCAAACCTGGCTAAACTTATTTAATATTTAATTAATCCTGGATTTAATTAATTAATGACTGATTAGTGGCTAATGGGATGATCTGGTCCACACAAACACGCGCGGGAAGGCAGATCCAAGGGTCTCAATTTAAAACTGGCCTAAACCCTAATTAGGGTTAATGACTTTCAGATGACCGGAACAGTGGTTTCGGTCATCTTCTCCGGCAAGCACAAACCCTAGTTTCCTCTACAGGTTACCAAACTTCAAATTCCTTCCACCAAAATGATCCTCTCATCAATCTAAACCTAAACCCTCATCTCAAACTCATTTATTTCACCTCACAAGCACGAATCGAAGCAAAATATAAAACACGGGCAAATGTTCAGAGTCATCATACATGCTGGTTTCTTCACCATTTTCAAAAGTAAATACATATTCATGATCAAGGGAACATGCAAAACCATAAAAGAACTTAAAACTTAGCTTCTGGGAAAAATGTTCTTCATGTTACCTGAGATGAAGACTCCCTGTTTCTGAGCTTTCTGGACTCAAACTTGGTGCAATCCTTCTCCTTTGAACACCCTGATGATGAAATGAAGCTTGGAGAGCTTTGAGAATGGCTGATTATGGCTGTTTTGTTCTGGTGTAGCAGAAATGGAGGTCTTTGTGTGTGATGTTTCAAACTGTTTCAGGGGGTGATTCTTGTTCTATGGATGATTTGTGGTTTGTTGGTGAAGAAATTTTTGATGTTTGAAGGCTGTGTGAAGAAATTCGAAGAGAAGAAGTTTGGGACAGATTTTGTGCAAGCTGGATTGTGGGAGGTTTTTGGCTTGTGTGTGGCTTGCTTTATGATCCATAGCACTTCCCTAAACTATTGGAAGAGGTCTGAGGAAGTGACTTGCACTGTGGGAATGGCATGGGGCAATTGGCCAAAAAGTCAATGTTAGGTGTACTTGAGGCATGGGCTGTGGCAGAGGCTATTTTAGGGTTGCTTTGGGCTCAGCTGCCTTCAAGGATGGCCATGGGATGAACTGATGTGAGCTGGAATGGATGAAGGGTGAGATCTCACATGTTTTGCAATTTTGCAACTTGTTACACTTTGTGATTTTTGATCATGGACATGTGACATCTCTTGGGCAATATGCCGCAAAATGCACCATACAATGTTGCTATGATACTTTGATAATGATTAGAGACCAAACAAAACCAAAGGAACCCTTCTTGCAAGATTTCCCTCTTTGTGATTTTCATGAAAAATGGTTTATGATACTTGGACATCAAGGCATGAAAATGAGAAATTTCTTGGGCCAATCTGAATTTTAGGCATTGCATTGTGTTTGTATGAAGATTAGAAGTCATTTTGAAGTCATCTTTGGCCTTGGCATGAGTTTTTGCAACTTTCCCTCTTTGGTGTAAAAGTGAAAATTTTCATGATTTTTCCCAACTTTGCAAAGCCATAACTTTTGACCCAAAATGAATTAGAAAGAGTTCTTGTACTTTTTGAAAAGGGAATGATCCAATCTACAACTTTCATGACCAAAGTTTTCTCATTTGAAGCATTTTTGAATCAATAAGAGGAGGTTGAAAAACTTTCCCAAAATAGCAAGTTTACATTATAAGTCACTTTCCAAAAAAAGAAACATTGCAAATGGCTTGAAATTCTTCAATTTTGTGAACTTATAACATCTTCTATGACCAAATAAAGATCATACACATTCAAAATGATGGAGAACACCCTTTGGTTGGGTCATTGGAGGCCTCAGATGCCCTGATTTTACACTGACTTGCTCAAGAAGTCATCTTGTGATCAGATGCCTTCCCCATGAAATTTCTTCATGAAAATTGATATGCATGATCCTTATAACATATAGAGACCAATAGAAACAAGAATGACCAAAAAATTTGGAGTTATGGTCTCTGAAACCAAAACCCTAATTTTAGGTCATCTGTGTAGTTAAACTTGGCTCTGCTTCCATGCCTTTCTCAGTTCTTGTGATTCTTTGACTTCCTTGACCTTGTGAGGATATAATATGATGCTTGAACATACATGGACCCCTTTGAAGTGATTGATGACCTTTTAAGTGGCTCAAATGGCTCAGGGATGGCTCAGATCACAAACCCTAGATGCAGATGACTTAGAAACAATGCAGTGAAGCAAAAATGCAATATGAGATGCTATGATTGAACTTATTCACATGAAGAGATCACAAGCCATGGTGTGAATGGGTGAGGGCAAATTTGGGGTGTTTACACTTACTTGGAGATATCTTACACTCTCTTCACACTCGTACTACAAAAGTGAGAGGAACTCTGATGTGTTGCATACCTCTACTATCTAGGTGGTTTATTTTTCACCTTCCTCGAGTTGTGATGAAGAATAAACAAGGGTTAAGGTGGTCTAAGAGGATCATGTCACTTTCTCATTCAGATATTCATTGGTGTTCTCGATATATGGAGAATGTTATTATCATTAGAGGGGCATTACTTATAACCTTTCTTTAGCTCTACATCAGTTTGGTTATGCTCGGATTAATGGTCCTCACGGCATGCTTATTCAGGGTATTGTGTTTGACTACGACAACGATCTTCAAGGTTACCGTCAAAGGTTTATACGAGCTTGGAGTAAAGTGAATAAGGTTGATAGCAAGACTCTGGAACCAAAGTACTATATCCCTATGGAACCTTACCTCAAATGGGTGCGATCTCGTGCTCAGACTCTTATGATGCCATATCCTGCTATTATACCGATTACTATGGAGCCTATTGCTGAAGGAGATGTTCCTTATACCATCCTTCATCCAGATATGCCTACTGATTTAGAGGAGGTGCATAAGTATTGGATCCAACTGAAGGAGCAAACAGATACCTTTGAGACTCAGTTCAAAGCTAGCTAAGAAAGAGTACTGGAGCTGACAAAGCAACTTCACGAGGAGAGGAATCTCAACACATACCTCAACACAAAGAGGAAGCGTCCATGTGATACCTAAGTCCCATATATTTTTTTCTTTGTACTTTATTCTTATTTCCTTTCATTGTAAGCCCAAGGGGAAATTTATATTAAACATTTACTAATAAAAGTTTTGTTTTTTGTTTTTCTTTAAAAAAAATTAAATCCTATTTGGTCCTTGAAAACATTGCATATGCATCTACATACCATATCATTACATCACAGGTTTCTTACAACAGGTATCTTATCTTCTCGCTGTTTATTTCAGTAGAAATCGCTCTCGAAAAAACTATCAAGGAACTTCAGACTCAGAATGTCCAATTTCAAGAGATGATTCTGAATTTGTCCTGGGGACAAGAAGAGCTGAAAGCACTTCTGACCAAGAAGAAGAAGAAGACCAGAAAACCAGTTGGCTTCATCAACATGGGTAGAAGGTTCAGAGGTCCAGTCAAGACAGATGAGGAAGTTGAAAATCATGGGGATGAAAATTCTGAGAGAGAAGAAGGCAGTCTCCATGGTACTACTGAAGATTCTGATTATGAAGAGAATTATTACCATGATTCGACTGGTGAGGAGAAATATAAGATACTGGAGAACCGGGTGAATTTTATAGAACTACAAAAGACTTATGGGTTTGACTTTGAAGATCTGAGTTTGATTTCTGGGGTCTCCATCCCTATTGGTTTCAAAGTTCCTACTTTTATGGTGTGTCATGTCCAAAGTTGCATCTGAGATCTTATGTCAGGAGTATTCAACCACATACTCCTGATAGGAAGTTGTGGATTCATTTCTTTCAAGAGAGTTTGTCTGGAGCTCAACTAGAATGGTATTATCAACTGGACAGTACCAACATTCGTAATTGGAATGATCTTGCCGAGGCTTTCTATAAGCAGTATCAATATAACTCTGACTTAGCACCAACTCGCATGCAGCTCCAAAGCATGTCCATGGGTTCTAAAGAAAACTTCAAGGAGTATGCTCATAAGTGGAGAGATCTTGCAAGTAGAGTTCAACCCCCTTTGACTGACAAGGAATTGGTTGACATGTTTATGAGTACGTTGAGTGGTCCTTTCTACAGTCATCTTATTGGAAGCTCATCCTCTGGTTTCACTGAGCTAATAATGACTAGAGAACGTGTGGAGAATGGAATACGAAGTGGAAAGATTAAGATGGCTTCCTTTTCAAGTACCACCATGAAGCCTTCCAATGGGAAGAAGGAATCCAATGACGTGTATGGCCAACAGGGTTGTAATAATCGTAACCAGTCTGTGGGAGCTGTTTTGATTTCTAATCCTGCACCTACACCACAAGAGCAGCGATAGAATAGTCAGCCCAAGCCTAGGAGGCCATTTATGAAGATCAATATATCGTTGGCTCAGGCTTTGCAACACATGTTGAAAGGAGAGATGATTACTTTGAAGGATCCTCCTCAGAATCCCAACACTTCCTCTCCTTGCTACAATCCCAATGCAAGGTGCATATCATTCTAATAGTCCTGGACATGATACTAATAGTTGATGGGCATTGAAGAACAAAATTCAGGATATGATTGAAAATGGAGAAATTGAGTTTGACCCTCCTGAAACTCCCAATGTGATTACTGCTCATATGCCTAAGCATGAGAAGACTGTTAATGTTGTTGATGAAGTTTCTTATGTTTATACTATGGATGAATTAACTACTCCTCTATCCATTGTCAAGAAGAAGTTGATGCAAGTCGGTTTATTTTCGGGTTGCAATGAAGATTGTTTTTACTGTGCCTATCAACCTAATAGTTGTTGGAAGCTGAAAGAAGGCATCCAACGTCTGATGGACAACCGTACTATATTATTTGAGAAGACCCCTTCTATAGAGAGTTTATGTGAAGGTCTGAACCAAGATCTGAATCTTGAAGATGTGGCTATGGCGGATAAGACTCCTGTGAAGATTACTTCCAAAGGTCTTGTGAAAATCACTTCCAAGGGTCCAGTGAGGATCACTTCTGAAGGTCCTGTGAAGAGTACTGCTGAGCCAAAGGTGGCTCCAATGATTATTACTACTCCTAGTCCAATTCCATATACTTATGATAATGCTATACCTTGGAATTATGGTTCTGATGTTTATATTCATGGTGTCAAGCAAGAGCCTTTGACTGATACACCTACTACTGATGTTAATCCTGATGTTGACAATATTGCTGGGTCTAGTAAGGTTACCAGGAGTGGAAGAATTTTCTCTCCAGAAGACACCTCAAAGACTGCTGCTGCTCCAGTCCATATCTCTAACTCTGGGCTAAGTATTGAGGCTCGGGGCAAAGGACCAGTGATTGAACTTGTTCAAGATGAGGCACCAGCTACTGAAGATCTCTCAAAGGAGATGGAAGAAGTACCGAAGATCATCTGCAAGAGTGATTATAATATTGTTGACCAATTGGGGCATACTCCCTCTAAAATCTCTATGTTGTCTCTGTTATTATGTTCTGAAGCCCGTGATAAGGCCTTAATCAAGTTCCTGAAGAATGCTCATGTGCCACATGAAATCTCTGTGGTCCAGTTTGAGAATTGTGTTGCTCATCTGACTAGTGATAATGGTTTGGGTTTTTCTGATGCTGACCTGACTCTTGCTAAAAGAAACCATAATAGAGCTCTGCACGTCTCCATTGAGTGTAGGGGCACTACTTTATCTCATGTGTTTGTGGATAATGGTTCTTCATTGAATGTGTTACCCAAGGAGGTTCTGGACAGACTCAACCTTGAAGATGTTGTGTTAAGACCAAGTAATGGGGCAGTGAGGGTTTTTTATGGTTCAAGAAGAATGGTGCACAGAGAAGTGGATCTCCCAATCAAAGTAGGTTCTCAAGTATTTGATTCCACTTTCTATGTGATGGATATTCGTCCTGCATACTCCTATTTGCTTGGGCGCCCATGGATCCATGGGGAAGGTGCTGTGACTTCCACTTTACATCAAAAACTGAAGTATCCAGTGAAAGGCAAGATCATTATTGTTTATGGTGAAGAAGAATACATGGTCAGTCATGTGAATACTTTTAAATATGTTGAGATGGAGGGTGAATTTGTTGAAACTCTTTGCCATACATTTAAAGTGGTTCCTATTCCTCAGCCTGTCCCTGCTGCTAAAAACGTTCTTGTGATTACCAGAGTACCTCCTACAATTACCTTTCTCAAGGATGCTAAATCTGTGGTTGAAGAAGGTGGTTGTACTATTTGGGGTCAGCTTCCTGACATTCCTTACAAGTCTGACAAGTTTGGTTTGGGTTTTACTGCAGAATCTCAGAAGGTTGTTCGTCATGCTCGTGTTGTTCGTATCACTAACCAAGGAATCATAAAGGACCAAGTCAATGTTGTGGGATATTATGATGAAGATTACAACCTGGATAATTGGATCTTTCCTACCATTGGTGATGGGCTTAACAATTGGAAGACTGAAGACGTTATTCCTATCTCCTTTAGTCAGGAGTAAATGCTATTTTGTTTTTCTAATTTTAATTTTTGTAACAATTAAATACTTTTGAGCCTTGTGCCTTTCCCGGGGCACAATGGTTTGCTTGTTAGGGTTGTCATTTCATTCGTATATTTTCATTCAATAAAATCAATGGACGTTTCTTGCTTTCGCAAATATTGCGCTCTTTGTATTTCTTTTACTTTTTCCTTTATCAAAAGTTATGTGTTCTTACACACACCCACATCACTAAAATGCAAATCCTCATCCACTCTGGATCCTGTTGATAATAATTCTGCTATTGCCAATTATAACTTCGAGAATCCGATCTATCAAGTTGAGGATGGAAAGGAGGAAGATTGTGAAGTACCTGTAAAGTTGGCTAGGTTGCTACAGCAAGAAGAGAAAGTTATACAGCCACATGAGGAACCAATTGAAGTTGTGAATCTGGGAACTGAGGAAAATAGGAAAGAGGTCAAGATAGGTGTTGAATTGGAAGATAGTGTTAAGAAGAGGTTGATCCAGATGTTACGTGACTATGTGGAAATTTTTGCTTGGTCTTATGAAGACATGCCAGGGCTGGATACTGATATTGTGGTTCACCGTCTACCAGTGAAAGAGGATTTTCGCCCAATAAAATAGAAAGTTCGTCGTATGCATCCTGAAATGTCAGAAAAGATTAAGGCAGAAGTGATGAAACAATTCAATGCAGGGTTCCTAGCTATTATTTCTTATCCTTGGTGGGTTGCAAATGTGGTATTGGTGCCTAAGAAAGATGGTAAAGTATGCACGTGTGTAGATTACAGGGATTTGAATAAAGCCATCCCCAAAGATGATTTTCCACTTCCACATATTGATGTTTTGGTAGACAACACTGCTCAACATAAGGTATTCTCTTTTATGGATGGTTTCTCTGGTTACAATCAGATTAAGATGGCACCTGAAGATATGGAGAAGACTATGTTTGTTACACAGTGGGGAAATTTCTGTTATAAGGTAATGCCATTTGGTTTGAAGAAGGTTGGGGCAACATATCAGCGTGCTATGGTAGCTTTGTTCCATGACATGATTCACCATGAGATAGAGGTGTATGTTGATGATATGATAGCCAGATCTCAGACTAAAGAAGAACATATTGATCATCTGCACAAGTTGTTTGAGAGGTTAAAGAAGTACAAGTTGAGATTAAATCCAAACAAGTGTACCTTTGGAGTTAGATCTGGTAAACTTTTGGGTTTTATTGTTAGTGGTAAAGGTATTGAAGTTGATCTTGCAAAGGTAAAAGCTATACAAGAGATGCTTGTTCCCCATACTGAGAAGGAAGTTAGAGGTTTCTTGGGACGACTGAATTACATTGCAAGATTTAATTTCCAGTTAACGGTTACTTGTGAGCCAATCTTCAGGTTGTTGAAGAAAGATCAAGTAATGGAATGGAATGACGAATGCCAGGTAGCTTTTGATGAGATCAAAAAGTATCTACATGAACCTCCTATATTGATGCCACCAGTTGAAGGAAGACATTTAATTATGTACCTGCCAATATTGGATAACTCAATGGGGTGTGTGTTGGGGCAACATGACGAGTCTGGTCGAAAAGAGCAGGCAATATACTACCTTAGCAAAAAGTTTACTTAATGTGAAACAAGATACTCACTGCTCGAGAAAACATGCTGCACTTTGGCATGGGCTGCTCGCCGACTAGGACAATATATGTTGACCCATACCACTTTATTGATTTCAAAAATGGATCCAATCAAGTATATATTTGAGAAACCTGCTCTCTCCGGACGAATAGCGAGATGGAAAATGATCTTGACAAAATATGACATACAATATACTACTCAGAAAGCAATTAAAGGCAGTGTAGTAGCAGTTCATTTGGCTCATCAAGTAGTGGATGATTATCAGTCTATGAACTTTGAGTTTCCAGATGAAGATATTATGATTGTTACTAAAGAACCTAGACAATATGAAGGACCTGAACAAGGATCCCGATGGACTATGGTTTTTGATGGAGCTTCTAATGCGCTTGGTAATGGTGTCAGTGTTGTAATTATCTCTCCTAAAGGTTTTTATACACCAATTACTGCAAGACTTTGTTTCGATTGTACCAATAATATGGCTGAATATGAAGCATGCATCATGGGTATCATGGTTGCCCTTGAGACGAGGATTCAGTTTTTGAATGTGTATGGAGATTCAACCCTGGTAGTTAGTCAAGTTAAAGGAGATTGGAACACCAAGCATCCAAATCTCATTCCTTACAGAGAGCATGTGTTTCCTTTGATCACGTACTTTGAAGAAATCACTTTTGGACATATTCCACGAGAAGAGAATCAGTTGGAAGATGCATTAGCCACCATGGTATCTATGTTTGAAATCAGTTGGGATGATGAAGCTCCCAGAATTACTATTGATCGATTTAATGAACTTGCATACTATAATGAGGTTGATATTGAAGGAGTAAAAGAAAAGCCTTGGTTCTATGAAGTGAAAAGGTATCTTGAAGCTCAAGAGTTCCCTGAAGGGGCATTTGTCAATGATAATAAGTTTCTGAGGAGATTTTTTGCTAAGTTTTTCTTGAGTAATGGGATTTTGTACAAGCGCAATTACGATTCAACTTTGATTTGTTGTGTGGATAAGAAGGAAGCAACATAGATTATGGAGGACATGCATGATGGGATCTTTGGTACTCATTCTAGTGGGCATAATATGGCTAAGAAGATATTGAGAGCAGGTTACTATTGGTCTACCATGGAAGCTGATTGCTATCAACACTCCAAAACTTGTCACAAATGCCAGGTTTATGCTGATAAAGTTCATGTGCCTCCAGTTCCATTGAATGTTTTGACTGCTCCTTGGACTTTTGCCATGTGGGGCATTGATATGATTGGTGAGATCAAACCTACTGCTTCTAATGGACATTGTTTCATCCTTGTTGCCATTGATTACTTCACAAAGTGGGTAGAGGCAGGCTCGTTTGCTTCTGTTACCAAGAATGTTGTGGCTCGATTCATCAAGTATAATCTTATATGTAGGTATGGCATCCCTGAAAGGATTATCACAGATAATGGTACTAATTTGAATAATACTATGATTACGGAGCTCTGCACGTAGTTCAAGATTAAGCATCAAAATTCTTCTCCATATCGACCAAAGATGAATGGCTCAGTGGAAGCCGCCAATAAGAATATTAAGAAGATCTTGCAAAAGATGACAGTAACATACAAAGATTAGCATGAGATGTTACGATTTGCTCTTCATGGTTATCGTACCACAATACGTACTTCAACCGGGGCAACCTCATTCTCCCTTGTCTATGGTATGGAAGCAGTTCTACCCATCGAAGTTCAGATTCCCTCCTTGAGAATTATGAAGGATGCAGGATTAGATGAAGATGAATGGATTCAGACTTGACTTGACCAGATAAACTTGATTGATGAGAAAAGGTTGGCAGTTGTTTGTCATGGTCAGATGTATCAGAAACGTATGATCGAAGCCTTCAATAAGAAAGTTAAGCAGAAAGTATATCAGGTTGGTGATTTGGTGATCAAGCGTATCATATTACCACGGGGTGACTGTAAACACCCCAAATTTGCCCTCACTCATTTCACACCATGGCTTGTGATCCTTTCATATGCATAAGTTCAATCACATCATCTCATATTGCATTTTTGCTTCACTGCATTGATTCAAAGTCATCTGCATCTAGGGTTTGTGATCTGAGCCATCTAAGAGCTGCTTGAGCCACTCCAAAGGTCATCAATCATTTCAAAGGGGTCCATGTATGTCCAAGCATCATATTATATCCCCACAAAGTCAAGAAAGTCAAAGAATCACAAGAACTGAGAATGGCATGGAAGCAGAGCCAGGTTTAACTGCACAGATGACCTAGAATTAGGGTTTTGGTTTCAGAGGCCATAACTCCAAATTTTTTGGTCATTCTTGTTTCTATTGGTCTCTATATGTCATGAGGTTAATGCATATCAATTTTCATGAAGAAATTCCATGGGGAAGGCATCTGATCAAGGGTTGACTTCTTGAGCAAGTCAGTGTAAAATCAGGGCATCTGAGGCCCCCAATGAACTAACCAAAGGGTGTTCTTCATCATTTTGAATGTGTATGATCTTTATTTGATCATAGAAGATGTTAGAAGTTCACAAAATTGAAGAATTTCAAGCCATTTGCAAAGTTGCCTTTTTTGGAAAATGATTTGTAATGGAAACTTGCCATTTTGGGAAAGTTTTTCAACCCTTTCTTTTTGATTCAAAAATGCTTCAAATGAGAAAACTTTGGTCATGAAAGTTGTAGAATGGATCATTGCCTTTTCAAAAAGTACAAGAACTCATTCTAATTCATTTTGGATCAAAAGTTATGGCTTGTCAAAGTTGGACAAAATCACATAATTTCAAGTTTTGCACCAAAGAGGCAAAGTTGCAAAACCCCTTGCCAAGGCAAAATGTGACTTCAAATGGACTTCTAACCTTTGCACAAACATAAACCAATGCCTAAAGATCAGAATGCACCAAAGATTTGTCCATTTTCATGACTTATGCTTCAAGTAATCACAAAGGGGCCAAAGATGTACCAACTTGCAAAAACTCATGTAGCCATGCCTCTACTTGTTACAGCTCACAAAATCTGATGCACAAGAACTCCATGATCTCAGCTGAGCCAAACCATGCTCCTATCACAACCTCCCACTTGCCCATACCTCAAGTACACCTAACTTGGACTTTATGCAAAATGGCCCATACCAATCAGCATAGGCCACACCAACTCCACAGACCTATCACAATGTGATAAGTGGACAAAAAGCAACTCAAAGCATAACACACACAAGCCTGAAACATCTCATAAGCCATAGTTTCAAGATTTCACCTCTTATGCACTTTCCTTCGAATCTGATCACACAAGCATCAAACCTCAAAACTAACTTCACCATTCATTCAGAAAGACTTTATAGAGCAAAAACCACCCTTCACCTTGCCTTGAAAGTCCCTAAAACTCAAACACGATTTTCCCCCTCTCTGAACAGAACTCCATCAAACTCACAAATCAGCCACTATCCAATCCAACTAAACCTCAAAGCATCTTCAGGAGGTCCATTGGAGAAGCTTTGAAGCAAGGAGGCATGCTGAAAGCTCCAAACTGAAAGCTTCACTTCAGGTAGCTTCAAAAATTATTTTTTTCAGAAACCTTGTTTTAAGTTACTAAAATGATCTACATGCTCCCCTGAATGCAATGAGCTTTGAATTTTTGAAAATGATGAAGAGATGAGGATGTATGGTCTGTCTGAAACTTTGCCCGTGAAATTGATTTTTGTTTGTTCTTCTTGATTCATGAAAAATAAATAAGTTTTGGTGTTGGATTCTTGTTTAGGATGCTTGGTTGAGTGAATCTGGAGATTTTGGCACGTTGTAGTGAGGTTTTGAGAGAGATAGGTTGAAGGTCTCGCCGGAGAAGACGACCGGAAGTCTACTCCGGCCACCTGAGGGTCATTAACCCTAATCTAAGTAATTAATGAGGGTTTAAATTTGGACCGTAGATGAGGTGGACTGGGGTTGACTCCCGCGCACATGAAGGGCCTGGATCTCTCATTAAAATCCTAATCATAATTAATTAGATTAATTAATTCAGTTTAAATTAATTTGGTTAGTTTGAATTACAGCCGTTGGATGACGCACGCAGTCTTCCCTCCTTCTCCCAGTTTGAATCTCAGCCTCTGGATGTGCATACTTTTCATTTTATTTAATTTTATTTCATTTTCTTTGGATTTATTTTGTACGAATTATTTAAAATAGCAAAAATCATTTAAAAATTATGAAAATTTTTGTCAAAGATTTCATTAATTTTTAAAACCCAAAAATATTTTTATTTTTATTTTTTTGCATTAAAAATTATTTTTAAATCATTTAAATGTTTATTTTTAATTAGTTAATGAAAATTAATTAATTAAAAATACATTTAGGTATTTAAAAATCACAAAAAATTCACATTGCATTTTGAAACATTATAAAACCCTCAAACCAAATTTCTTTTTTGTTATTGATGCCTTTTGATCATTTTCATTGGAATTAAATTCATTTTAAGGCAATATTTTGGATCAAGCTTTGAAAAATTCATTCTGCCTAACCCTTGAGAGTTTGATGATGATTCTTTTTGCATTGCATCCCACATAGCATGTAGTTTATAGGATAAATTTGTTTTGAATTGGTCTTGCATTTCCAATTTGTTTTGCATTTTTCTTGATGAGGAACCTTAAAACCCTAGTAATCTTAGGAAATTCATAACTTGTACTAGGTTAAGAGTTGGATCCCCTCCTTTGGGAAGTGAGTTTGTATAGGCTTAGGGTATCTTTGATTGAATTTTCAATTTTTTATCACATCATTTGCTTCTGGTTTTGAGTTTTTGTTTTGCATGTTGTATGTAACCCTAATTTGTGCCTTCCTTTGCATCCATCTTTCATTTGCTTGCATTCAATGACTTGCCATGACATTTTGTGCATCCACATGATTCATAACACATCTTAGGACATATTAGAAGCATGTTTGATCATTGAATCTTTCATTTGCCATGTTATGTGTTCATTTCATTTCATAAACATTCATGAACTTCCATGGTTCAAAGCATGCCTCATTTGCATCCTTATGCTTGTATGATCATTCTCATCCCTTGTCATGTGTTTGCATCATCTCTTAGCATCATTAACATCATGCTCTTGCTTCTTACTTTGGTTTGCATCATGACATTTCATCTCATTTGCATTGCATTCCATCTCTTTGGCTAACTTTTCAGGTGGTAAGTTGTTTTGAGAAGTGAATTTGCCTTCACTTCTCACAATCTCTTCTTATCTCTCTTGCATCTTTGCTGCATTTATCTTGTGTATTTGATTGAGCTTGCTCATTCATGTTCCTCTTACATTCTTTCTTCAAGCAACTTGTCTTCTTAAGTGAAGCAAGTTGTTTTGCTTCTCTTTGCTTCTTGCTCCTTTCATCTGCTTCCTTCCTGGTGGTGTCTCTGAAGATCTCCCTGAAAACCTCATTAACCCTAGGAATGACCAAGCATGATAATAATTAGGGTTTGATTAGTCCCCCATTTAGCTTTTACCTTTGTGTCATCTTTGAGTCTTCTCTTCTCATCTCATAATCAAGGACTAAACCTTAAAGGTTTTAAGGCTTTGTGATTAAGCTTATGCCTGCATCCTTCTATTAGGATGGAATGTATAACTTTAATCCTAAGTGTTAAACCCTTAATGTGTTTAAATCCTTTAATCAATTCACCTAATAATCATCAAGACATCAATCTTGTAACTTGGGCCTTGCATTAGGGTTCTAATTCTTCCTTAACTGGTTAAGAAGGACTAACCCTAGTGTTAATGGACAAGTCCCCCTCAAGTTGTCTTACGAACCATAAAAATCACTTCTTCATCTTACCATTAACTAAAATCTATTTAATAAAGGCTTTGTTTTGTCATGAGGTTAATCCCTAATCATGGATTAAGTTGAGGAGTCTTTCTCAGCTTAAATGTTCTCATCTATTATCCTTCTATTAGGATGGTGTAATGGGTCCATTAAATCCTTGATTATGGCTTAAACTCATTACTTAACACTAAACAAAAACAACAAAAACATCTAAATAATCATAAGTAGGTTAATGATCTTAATCCTACACCATGGTGATTAAGTGTGAGGTGTTTACTTCATGCTTAAGGTATTCTCATTACCCCTAATCAGAGGGAGGATGTAATGAGTTTATTAACCTTTGGTTTAGGCTTAAGCTCATTAACTTATGACAAACTTCAAAAGCAATAAAAGATTGAAAACTCAAAAAACAAACAATAATCGTCTCCTCCGGGATTCTTTTCTCATCTCATTCACTCATAAACGAGAACTCGCTTCTTCCGTCTAATGCAAGACAGTTTGCACCTGAGCCAGACAGGTCATACACTTGAGCATAGGCAAGTAAGCAGTTCGTCAGTCAATTTATCTTTCAGTCTCTTTGGGTCGAACTACGGTGTTGTGACTTCCTCATTGCACGAGAGGATACGTAGGCATAACTTAACAGTTATCGAACAAAAGTCTCTGTATATCCCCCTCCTCCAACATTATTCTTTAAGCCTCATAGTCATGAGCATTTCATTCTTGCTCTCACACTGACACTTCACTTATACACCTCACATTTCTTTTACACTGACACTTGTATTCTTTTCCAGCTTTGATACACAAATTGCACTGACACTACCCCTTTTAAACACAAATCTTTTAAGCGTGGATCCCGTCGAGTACGACGGACAATCTGGGTGCTAATACCTTCCCAGGTTGTAACCAACCCCCTTTCTCAGTGTCTCTGGTTCGCAACCGTCTTATCCATCTCTTCCTAGGTTTATGCAGCATTACCTTTCCTCCGGGATAAAAATGCCTAGCTGGCGACTCTTATCTTCTGAGTTCACCCTTGTGTGTTCTCTCTCCTTTCGCCGACCGTTCGCGTCTGTACCCCTTCTGACCTGAGGTGTCATTTGGTGGGAGCGACAGCTTGGCGACTCTGCTGGGGACCCTTATACTGTAACCAGGGCTTCTGGTTCTTTTTGTGGGTTCCTCCTAGCGCTTGTTTGATTTGTGTTTACTGGGGTGTTATGTGCTATATGTGCTATGTATTTATTTTTGCTTTATGTACAGTCTTGTTTACTGCTTTCCTTACAGTTTTATACATCATACTGTCATACTGTCATCTTGCTGGATCTGGTTTCTGTTTTGGTGGGTGGGGTTCTATTGAGAGTTTAAAGTCCTATACCTGGGACCTGAGTGACACCTAGGCTAGAGTGGTTCATGTTCTTTCCCATTCCATTTCGGTCTGGTGCGGGAATATGAAACACGATTCAGATGTGGGTTTCTTCTTGAGAACTCTGTGCTACAGATTTCCTGTAGTGCTAGGGCTATCTGGGAAGCCTGCTAAGTCTGGATGACCTTTATTATGACCTTCAGAAGCTGAGGTGAATTAGAGGAGGATCTTTTATGATTATTATAAACACTGTACCTCCGGGTTAGAAGTGTTTACACTTCTCATAACTGATCCAAGTCTGAGGATCCTTGTTTTAGAACACTACCTGTGAGGGGGTTGGGTTGTTTGCAGGTTTGCAGGTACCTTTGGCCACATCGTACCATGTTACTGATTTTGTTTAAGAGTACTCCACTTTGGACAGTTCTTGTGATTTAACCCTGGACATGTGACTCTTTATTTGAGTCCCCTACCTTGGTTACTGGATTTCTGAACCTCCATCAGGACTTCTTGAACATACTTGGGCCTTATATCAAGACAGATAATCAGATCCAGCTTGATCACAAACCCTTGCATATCATTTGCATACTCATCATTTGCATCATTTAACGTTTGTTTATTTGTTTTTCAGGGTATCCACATTACATCTGGCTTGGTTTTGACCCCTTCATCTGCATAGACCTCTGTTCATCAGTTATCTGCTTCAGCTATCTTCATCAGTTGCCTGCTTTAGTTGCCTTCATCACCAGCACCAGCCTATCAGTGGCTCATCTCCAGTATTGATTTTTGATCTTCATCAGCACCTGTCTTCAGCTCTTCATCAGCACTTGTCTTTAGCTCTTCATCAGCACTCATGTCTGCACCCAGGAAGAGCAACATTTCATACCATTTCTTTGAGCCTGTGTTGACTGGCATCAGGCAGGTCCAGTCACTTATCACTCCAGACCACATCCCATTATTCAGAGAACATTATGGGGGCATCCTTGATATGGTTATGGACCTGGACCCTTCTCAGAGGAGTATGATCCACACCTGCCTACAGTTTTATGACCCTCCTTTGAGATGCTTCACTTTCCAAAACTTTCAGCTAGGACCTCTGCTGGAGGAGTTTTCATCATTGATTGGAGTACCTGTCAGGGGTGGTGTCCCCTTCAACCCAGAAATGACTTCTCCCAGCAATGGAGAAGTGGCAAAAGCACTGTACCTGGAGCCTATTTTGATTGAGCAGAACATGACAACAAAGGCTGGAATCCCTGGTTTGCACTTAGACTTTTTGACTTCTCAGGCCATCCTGAAGGCCTCCTTGGGAGAATGGAGGGCAGTTTGTGCATTGTTAGCCCTCAGCATATATGGGGTTATACTGTTTGTAGATGAGCCCAAATTTATCAGCAAGAATGCCATTCATCTTTTCCTTCTGAGGAACCCAGTACCCACATTGCTGGGAGATTTCTATTATTCCATTCATCAGAGGAATGAGAAACAAAGAGGAAAGTTGGTGAGATGCTGTGCTCCTTTGTTTCACACTTGGTTGCTTAAACACTTGCCTAAGACAGATGCCTTCCTGAATCCTCACCAACAGAAGAATTGGGCTAAGAGACTTATTGCTTTGACTTCAGATGACATCAGATGGTGCACCCAGAGCACCAAGGGCAAGGACATCATCACTAGCTGTGGGCAGTACCCCAATGTACCTCTGATAGGAGTAAAGGGTTGCATCAACTACAATCCTTTGCTGTTCAAGAGACAATTGGGCTATGCTTTGGTCCACCCTCCTAGAGTGCAAGATTTGGCTGAGACCCTGTATTGTGAGATAAAGCCTAAGCTAGCTGTTGTCAGACAAGCATCCTGGGCTTGGGACAACATCCAGACAAAGGGGGTGGCTATTCTTAGGAAGTGTAATAATGTTGCTTCAACCCAATACTATGAATGGTCCCATGCTAGAGCTCAGATCACTGGAATGCCTTTTACCATTGAGGACACACCTGGACCCTCCACAGTACAGCCAGCAGCCACTGTCAGCCTGGAAGAATTTGAGAAACTGAAGGAAAGGAATGAGAATCTGTCTCAAGCTCTGAAGAAGACCCTCTGGGAGAGGAGTGATGGTCGTCTGGACATTGAGAGATTGGAGAAGCTTAAGGTAGAGCATCTGGCCAAGATTGAGAAAATAGAGGACTACATCAAGAAATCAAGAGCTGGGGAGCAAATATTGAAGAATGCCTGTAAAGAGGCCAAGCTTCAGAAGGCTAGGACTGATCTCTATCTGCAAGAAAGTCAGGCTAGGTGGGTCAGGATCACTGAAGCCCGTACTCAAGAAGATAAGAGAACTCAAGCCAGGATTGAGCAGTTAGAGGCCAATGAAAAGAAACAACAGGAAGCTTTGCTGGCAGCCCAGAAGGAGATTTCAAAATTGAAGCTTAGGGCTGGTTTGAAGAGGTCAAAGGACCAAGACAGGCACAAGAAGCTGATCACTACTATTGCCACTAGAAACCTTCTCATCAGGACTATTACAGAGCATCCAGCTGGTCCTGTGACTGAGGCACTTTTGAAGGAGGTTAAGGAGGATGAGTTTGGACTAGATGTCTGACTTTTTGTTTGTTGTTGCTTTCATTTGATGTACTTTTCTTTTATGTTGTATTTTGACCCCTCAGGGGCATGTGTTGTAAAAAACAGACTATGTGTTATGCACCATTTGTAATATATTTGTTAGTTTGTTCCCATTTGGGTTTTCTTTTCTCAAGCAACATCAAAGCATCTTCCTCGAGGTCTGGAAAGGTAAAAACCAAGAGCCAAGCCGGATACCTTGGAAAATAAATAAGCATACTGCATTGCATACTAACTTTTGTTTTGTTTTATAGGTTTTGTTATTATTTTGTCTGTTTCTAACTCTGTTGTGCTTCAGGAAATATTGTTCGCAGAAGAGTGTTCCCCGTCAACCGTACACACCGGTATCCTACTCGCAACAACCTTCCGGGTATTATAATGGAGCAAGTACAGCAAGACCTGACAGAGGTCAGAACCCAGATGGCTAATGAAAGGGTGGATATGAGAAACCAAATGGCCCAATTCATGACAGTAATGACTGGCTTAGCCCAGAGTCAGGAAAGGCTAAGGGCATTGGTAGAAAGACAAACCCCCGAGGAACCTCATCCAGGGACTGGAGGAACAAGCAACAATGAGAGGGGACAGCCTCATGTTAATCCACATGTATTTGGACCTCATCTAGATCCTGAAGTCAACATCCCGGCTAATGTGCAAGGAAATACTACTGGGGGGAGGATCTTACAAGAGGACCCCCAAGAGGAGCAATTCACTGTCATGGGAGCTGGTGATGAAGTCTATGATAGGAGGTTTGATGAAATTGCTGAGAAGTTGAGATCTCTGGAGTCTCAAAATTCCCTGGGTTTTGATGTAATGGGTATGGGGTTAGTAGACGGGGTAAGAATTCCCCACAAGTTCAAACCTCCGTGCTTCGAGAAATACAATGGAACCTCCTGTCCACGAACTCACCTGCAGTCCTTTCTGGGGAGACTTAAAGCATATACCATGGATGAAAAACTATGGATGTTCTATTTTGAAGACAGTTTGACTGGGCTTCAAGGGAGTGGTATTCACACTTGACCAGAGCTACTATCAGATGCTGGAAGGACCTAGCTGAAGCCTTCATCAGGCAGTACCAATACAATCTGGACATGGCTCCTAACAGGACCCTCTTGATGGGAATGTCTCAATCCTCCAGGGAAAGCTTCAGGGAATATGCCCAAAGGTGGAGACAGCTTGCTGCTGCTGTTCAGCCACCCATGTCGGAAAGAGAAATGGCCGACATGTTCATGAATACTCTGCAAGGAACATATATTGATAGGCTGGCTGCCTTTTCTTCTACTAGCTTCACAGACGTGGTTATAGATGGTGAAAGAATTGAAAGTCTGCTAAAGATGGGCAAGATTTCTGATAATGGTGCAAGTTCGTCTAGTAATCCCAGGAAGCCTTTTGTGGGACCTCGAAGGACTGGTGAGACAAATGCCATTCATGCCAACAGAGGCAGACCTCAGTATGTCCACAGATCAGTAGCAGCTGTCACTATTCCAGCTTCGATTCCTCAGCACCCAGCATATCAACAACCACAACAACCACATTATCAGCAGCAAGTTCAGTATCCGCCACAGAGAGCATACAACAACAATAACAACAATCAACAACAAAGACCCTTTCAGCAAAGACCGTCACAGGCAAATAGGGTGATTGATCCTATCCCTATGCCTTATGCCGCCTTATTGCCACAACTCCTGAAACTTAACTTGGTTGAGCTAAGGACATTGGCACCTCCAGATCCCTCCAATCTCCCAAAGAATTACGATGTCAACGCTAGGTGTGTTTTCCATTCCAATGCACCTGGTCACAACACAGAGAAATGCAGGGCTTTGCAAATGAAAGTGCAGGATCTGGTGGATTCTAAGGCCCTCAACTTCGCACCGCCTCCGAATGTCAATAGAAATCCTATGCCTAATCATGGTGGGCCAAGGATTAATGCCATCGAGGAAGACAAACCATCTACTCTAATCACCAGTGTTGCACAAATTCGAACACCTCTGGTTGAAATTAAAGCTCAGCTTCTAGAGTGCCAGGTATTCCCCGGGTGTGAGCTCGGTTGTGGGTATTGCAACATTGCAGTCAACGGGTGTGATAATTTGAGAAGCGGCATAGATGGTCTTATCAAGGATGGTATCCTTCAGATCTCAACAACGACGCCTACAATTCCAGCAATTCCTTTAACAACAATTCCTGATTCTTCTACAACAGCAGCAACAATCATTCCAACCGATTCATCAATATCATCAACAATGGCTTCATCCATCACTTCAACAAATCAAATGTCAACAACCATTTCTTCTACAACATCAACATCCATTCCACCAGCAGAATCTTCTACAACATCATCAGAAATTAATGAAGATATCTCAGCAGTCACCATCTACTATGATCCATCAAATGTTGCTCCGAATAAAAACTTTCAACAACAAGCAGTGGCACCTCCTGCCAGATTACCAGTCACAATTTACTACGATCCGCACACCATCATAGTACCCTCCTCTGCAGCAGTCAGTCCAGTTACTATTACGGTGCCTGGACCCGTTCCATATGAAAGCAGTAATGCCATACCTTGGCATTATGGCTCTGATCTTTACTGCAACAGGGAGAAAATCACCTTGGATTCTTCAACCTCTTCTCCACAAATTGATAATGTTGGGGGAGGCGGAGGCTTCACCAGAAGCGGACGCCTTTTTGCCTCGCAAGTGCAAAGACCTAATGCCGAGGCAGAAGTTGCTGCCAAGGCAAAGGGAAAGAGTGTGGTATTTGAAGAGCCGGCTGTCAAAGAAACTCAGAAGACATCTTTTGAGCAAGATGTAGACGAGTTTATGAGAATCATAAAGAGAAGTGATTACAAGGTGGTGGATCAGCTTCACCAAACTCCCTCAAAAATCTCCATATTATCCCTGTTGATGTGTTCTGAAGCTCACAGGAACGCATTATTGAGAGTCCTGCACGCAGCATACGTGCCAGAGGAGATCACTGTTAATCAGCTAGAAACTGTGGTAGCGAATGTCAACACCAGCCATGGACTGGGTTTTACCAATGCTGACTTAACAACTGAGGGGTGTAACCACAACAAGGCCTTACATATCACCTTGGAATGCAAGGGTGCTGTTCTATCCCATGTACTGGTGGACACTGGGTCTTCGCTCAATGTTCTACCAAAGAAAGCCTTGGTAAAGCTGGAGTACGATGGCTTGGAATTGCGTCCAAGTAATTTAGTGGTGAGAGATATTGATGGCTCTAAAAGATCAGTGCTTGGGGAGATTGATCTGCCTGTGATGATTGGCCCGCAGACCTTCAAAATTACCTTCTATGTGATGGACATTCAGCCGGCCTACAGCTGTTTGTTGGGTAGACCTTGGATCCATGCCGCTGGCGCTGTTACGTCTACCCTTCACCAGAAGCTGAAATTCGAGTGGGAAGGCCAAATCATCACTATCTCTGGGGAAGAGGACATCTTTGTTAGCCATCTGGCTACGTACAAGTACATTGAAATGGATGGGGAGATCCATGAAACTATGAGCCAAGGGTTTGAGGCCTTGAACGTTAATGAAGCATCTGCTGTACTGGGAACCTCCATGACGTCTTATCAGCAAGCCCGGAAGGTTGTTGAAGAGGGTACTGCCCAAGGCTGGGGCAAGCTGTTGCCCGTGGAGAAGAAAGAAGACAGATTTGGGTTGGGTTACAGACCAACTCAACAAGATCAATCAGAGGCTGCCAAGAAGCCCAATTTTGTCAGCGGGGGAATGCTCACCCCGGATGCAGTGAACAACTTGGAAGACGAGGAGGAAAGCGACCGCAACCTGGAGAGCTGGATACGTCCAAGGATCCCGGGGAGCCAAGTCCTTAACTGGTCTTCCCAGGAAATTATAAGGGTTACTCCTGCAGAGTAATTATTATTTCCTGTATATTTAAGCATGTATCAAGTCTTGCATCTTGCCCAAGATGACAAGACTCATTTTGTAATCGGGCCATCTTGTAATTTTATGCAAATGGATTAATCAATGAATATCGGACATCTTTTGCAAATGAGTCTTTTCCTTTTCCGCTCACTGTTTTTCATTTTTCTTTTTGTACAAAAATAAAATGGAAATGTTTTCCAAAATGAAAACTTCATTTCACTTTTTCTAAACAGGATTAAAATTGATCACTAAAATGAACAATCTAAACCCTTGCAGAGAGTGCCTTTCAGACTGCACCGACAACAACACTGCTATGACTCCATATGACTTTGATAATCCAATCAATCAAGTTGACGAAGGGGTTGAAGAAGATTATGAGCTTCCTGAAGAGCTAGCCAGGTTGTTAAGGCAAGAGGAGAAGGTTATCACTCCTCATCAGGAGGAGGTTGAAACAGTTAATCTCGGTACGGAAGAAGACGTGAAAGAGGTTAAGATTGGGGCCTGCCTACAAGACTCAGTGAAGGGACAACTGATTGATATGCTTCGGGAGTATGTGGATGTCTTCGCTTGGTCTTACCAGGATATGCCAGGGTTGGATACCGATATTGTCATGCACAAGCTGCCTTTGAAAGAAGACTGCCCGCCGGTTAAATAGAAGTTGCGCCGTACTCGCCCGGATATGGCAATGAAGATAAAGGAAGAGGTACAAAAGCAGTGGGACGCCGGTTTCCTTGCTGTAACTAGCTATCCGCCGTGGGTTGCTAATATTGTACCTGTGCCTAAGAAAGATGGCAAGGTGAGGATGTGCGTGGACTACCGGGATCTGAACAGAGCCAGCCCGAAAGATTACTTCCCATTACCTCACATTGATGTATTGGTTGATAATACGGCTCAGTTCTCGGTGTTCTCCTTCATGGACGGATTTTCAGGATACAATCAGATCAAAATGTCACCTGAAGACATGGAGAAGACAACTTTCATCACACCTTGGGGCACGTTCTGTTATAAGGTGATGCCATTCGGACTGAAGAATGCTGGTGCAACTTATCAACGGGCTATGGTAACATTATTCCACGACATGATCCATAAAGAAATCGAGTGTTATGTGGATGACATGATTGCCAAGTCCCTCACAGAAGAAGACCACCTGGTGAATCTGTTGAAGTTATTCAAACGTCTGAGGAAGTATCAGTTGAAGTTAAACCCCAACAAATGCACATTCGGGGTGCGATCCGGTAAGCTGCTGGGATTTATTGTAAGTGAGAAAGGGATTGAAGTTGAACCTGATAAAGTCAAAGCCATTCAAGAGATGCCTGCACCGAAAACTGAGAAAGAAGTTCGGGGGTTCCTAGGTAGATTGAACTACATTTCAAGGTTCATATCTCACCTTACAGCAACCTGTGAACCTTTGTTCAAGCTGCTGAGAAAAGAACAAACGGTCAGGTGGAATGAAGACTGCCAGAGGGCTTTTGACAAAATCAAGGAATACTTGCAAGAGCCTCCAATCCTTATGCCTCCAGTTGAAGGAAGACCTCTAATAATGTACTTGACAGTATTAGAAGAGTCAATGGGGTGTGTGCTGGGCCAGCATGACGAGTCTGGTCGAAAAGAGAATGCAATATACTACCTAAGCAAAAAGTTTACCGACTGTGAACAACGTTATTCACTGCTCGAGAAAACTTGTTGTGCTTTAGCGTGGGCTGCTCGTCGACTGAGGCAATATATGTTGACCCACACTACCTTATTAATCTCAAAGATGGATCCAGTCAAGTATATTTTTGAGAAGCCAGCACTTACCGGGCGGGTTGCAAGATGGCAAATGATCCTCACAGAATATGACATTCAGTACACCTCTCAGAAAGCCATCAAGGGCAGTGTATTGTCTGATTATCTTGCTGAGCAACCTATTGATGATTACCAGCCTATGAGATTTGACTTCCCTGATGAAGACATCATGTTCATAAAAGCAAAAGATCATGAAGAGCCTGTTCACACCGAAGGGCCTGACCCAGAAGAAGAATGGACTATGATGTTTGATGGGGCTGTTAACATGAATGGCCGCAGTGTTGGTGCAGTACTCATTACACCCAAAGGAGTTCACATGCCTTTCTCGACAAAGCTCACCTTCAACTACACTAAGAACGAAGCTGAATATGAAGCTTGTATTATGGGTCTTGAGGAAGCCATTGACCTCAGAATCAAAACTTTGACTGTATTCGGAGATTCAGCTCTGGTGATTAACCAAACCAACGGCAAATGGTACACCCACCAAGATCATCTGATACCTTACAGGGATTATACAAGGAGGTTATTGACTTTCTTTACAACGGTCAAGCTTGAGTATATCCCTCGGGACGAGAATCAGTTTGCAGATGTTCTGGCTACCATTTCATCCATGATCAAAGTTCAAGCTGCCAACTTCGTACCTCGGATTTCAGTATCCAGACTTGACAGACCATCATATGTATTCTCAGCAGAGGTTGTTAAAGATGATAAGCCTTGGTTCCATGACATTAAGTGCTTCTTGGAGGATCAAACATACCCACCTGGGGCATCTTCCAATGACAAGAAGACACTAAGAAGGCTAGCTGGTAGTTTCTTCCTGAATACTGACGGTTCCCTGTACAAAAGAAACTTTGATATGGTACTCCTCAGATGTGTTGATAGAACAGAAGCAGACTTGTTGATGCACGAGGTACACGAAGGATCCTTTGGTACCCATGCAGGAGGGCATGCCATGGCTAAAAAGTTGCTAAGATCGGGCTATTACTGGATCACAATGGATGCAGACTGTTGTGCGTATGCCAGAAAGTGTCATAAATGCCAAATTTATGCGGATAAAGTGCATGTGCCTCCGAATCCTTTGAATGTGATGTCTTCACCCTGGCCCTTTGCCATGTGGGGTATTGATATGATTGGCAAGATTGAACCGACTGCTTCAAACGACCACAGATTCATCCTGGTAGCCATTGACTATTTTACCAAGTGGGTCGAAGCAGCTTCTTATGCAAATGTTACAAGGCAAGTGGTAGCCCGATTTCTGAAAAGAGACATCATCTGTCGGTATGGAGTGCCCGAGCGAATCATTACTGATAATGGTTCCAACTTGAACAACAAAATGATGGCAGAGCTATGCCGGGACTTCAAGATCCAACACCACAATTCTTCTCCTTACAGGCCAAAGATGAATGGCGCTGCTGAGGCAGCTAACAAGAATATCAAGAAGATTGTGCAGAAGATGGTAGTTACCTATAAAGACTGGCATGAGATGTTACCATTTGCCTTGCATGGATACCGTACATCAATCAGAACATCCACTGGGGCAACACCGTATCAGCTTGTGTATGGTATGGAAGCAGTCCTACCTGTTGAAGTTGAATTACCCTCCCTGCGGGTACTAATGGATGTTAAGCTGAATGAAGCAGAATGGGTACGGTCCCGATACGAACAACTGAGTCTGATTGAAGAGAAGAGATTGGCTGCAATCTGTCATGGGCAGCTATATCAGAAAAGAATGAAGAAAGCCTTCGATCAGAAAGTCCGGCTCCGAGAGTACCAAGTAGGAGATCTTGTGCTGAAAAGACTCCTCCCTCCTCATACAGACCACAGGGGCAAGTGGACTCCGAACTATGAAGGGCCATTCGTAGTGAAGAAAGTTTTCTCTGGTGGAGCACTGATGCTCAGCACTATGGATGGTGAAGATTTCCTGTCCCCTGTGAATTCAGATGCAGTTAAAAAATACTTCGCATAAAATGACCCGCTGGACATAAAAATAGAATGTAAGTCCAGGCAAAAATAGGGCATCCCGGCGAGTTAAAAACAGAATAAAAGACTCGGGCAAAAATAAGGGAAAATAAACAAGAAAAAATGTACACCCGCTGAGTTGAAAAGCCGCATTGGACAACTCAGGCAAAAATGGGTACCCCGATGGATTGAAAACCCGAAAGGGCGATCCACACAAAATAAGGGAATAAGCGAACAACTGCATTCTGAATTCATCTGTATCACTTACAACTTGGTAAGCTTCGAAAGGTTCGAGCTTCTTTCAGAATCAGCCTTTTTCGGAAAGCAAGACGAGAAGAACGTCAAATGTCATATGAGTCATAGCAAAGGGAAGCTCCTTGAAGCGTCATCAACATTGCCAGCATCTTTTTGTTTCTCAATTTGTAACAATCTCCTCATTTCAGGGGATTTGTTTATATGACTGTATCTTGCCAATTCAGGGCACTTGAATTAATAAAATCAGATTTTCAGTCACATACTGTCTCGTACTCTTTTATTTGCAAAAATGTCCGACGTCATTAATTTGTCGATCGCATAAATACGGATGCGCCTTTCTGAAACTACATGCTTACAGGAAATATACTTACTCCCGGGAGTGTCTAAACTCTTATGATGGAATCCCGTAGGGGATACCTCGGGGTACTTGTGCGTTTCTTTGTCTTTACAGGATTGTAGGTATTCAAAGCGCGACATGGGGTATGAAAGCTTCTCCCCAGCAAGCTGTCAAATCATTATCTACTCAAGATTAGCACCGGAGGTGTTCATATCCCCAGCTGAGTTGTCAAGTATCATCCTCAGCAGGATCCCCTCAAAAATCTCTAGGAAGATCTTTCAGTGATCTTTCCTCTTCCCCAGCCAAGCGCTAGACAGGGAACCATCTCCCCACAGAGCTTACACCTCTATCCAGAAAAGCAATACATGAGGATCTCACAACAGAGTGACGGAAGCTTCAACAAACCCCAGCTGGGTCCATCGTTACCGAGATAGATTTATCAGTGATCTACTTCCCCAAGCAGAGTCATATATATCAGATCTACCGATGATCTCATCCCCAGCTGGGATGCCCACTTCAAGCAGATCAGCCAGAGATCTTCACAACACCGGGATCCGAATCCCGGATCGGTATATTTGCATAATCATAGCATTCGCATCATATTTTCCCCATAAAGCGTAGCATTCCGTCTAATACGGAGCATTACGGAAAAAATCAAACATGTTGCATAATCATAAGCCATGTTCCGAATCAAACACTTGTAAATACTGACAATCCATCAGCGATATACAGAATGCTCCCCAAATTTCCCCGGCAGAGAGCCAAGGCATTTTCCCTAAAGATACAGATACTCCTTGACACCCGTCCGTGTCATACCCCCAGCAGAAAGCCAAAAGCGTCCCCTTTTGCACTCCCCATACAGATACATATACATACAAATCCTTGACACCCGTCCGTATCACCTTCCCCAACATAGTTACCTAAACACTTTGTAAATTATATATATTTGTTTATAATACACTTTTCCAGACACCCGTCCGTGTCATGCTCTCCACAGCAAGATAGACACTCGTCTGTGTCTTACTCATACAGATACTCGTCTGTATCTTGTATACACCACTTATCTTTCTTAGATTCAAAACTCGTCCGTGTTCTTTGTTAACTAGTTGATACTCGTCCGTATCATCATCTCTGAACATGTGTCAGCGTTTGTTTCTGTTGATACTCGTCTGTATCATAGCCTTAGGGATGCTCGTTCGCATCTTTAACCCATACACAATGTCGGTTACTTTTACCTCTTTTTAGAATTTAGACACTCGTCTGTGTCTATTATTCCCCAGAAGAGTCCCCTCAGATCCGACACTCGTCCGTGTTCTTTGTTAACCAGTTGATACTCGTCCGTATCATCATCTCTGAGCATGTGTCAGTGTTTGTTTCTACCTGATTCCCGTCCGTATCATAGTCTTAAGGATGCTCGTCCGCATCTTTAGTCTGTACACCGTGCCCAAACACTTATACTTTTCATTTCTTGGATGTAGACACTCGTCCGTGTTTACTTTTTCCCCAGCGAAGTCCCCAACAAAACTTGTTAAACTATTTCCTCTCTATCTGACATTCGTCCTATGTCATGATACCCTTTCGGCAGCCGTACCCTGCCAGGTGATCGTCCTTCACCTTTTTGATGATCGTCCTTCATCATTCCCAGTGGAGTCTCTATTCATTGGAACCCCTCCTTATCCGACATTCGTCCTATGTCGTGATATTTTTAGCAGCCGTACCCTGCTAGGTGATCGTCCTTCACCTCTTGATGATCGTCCTTCATCATTTTATCCGATGGTCGTTCCCATCGTTGATCTTGTTATCTGACATTCGTCCTGTGTCATGATAAATCCCGAGAGCAGCTGTACCCTGCTAGGTGATCGTCCTTCACCTCTTGATGATCGTCCTTCATCATGCTTATCCGATGGCCGTCCCCATCATCGACCTTGTTACCCGACATTCGTCCTATGTCGTGGTACTTTCGGCAGCCGTACCCTGCCCAGTGATCGTCCTTCACCTTAGATGATCGTCCCTCATCTTATCCCCAACAGAGCAGCCGTCCCCTGCAAGGTGATCGTCCTTCACCTTTGATGACCGTACCCCATCATTTATTTCATTTACCTATAATCCCCAGAGAGTCTTATAGCTTTACTTGATGGCCGTCCCCATCATAATCTCTTATATCCCCAGCATGTCGGCCGTCCCCGTCATTGCTCTTTCCCCAGCAGTCGCCCTCAGCTCGACGGTCGTCCTCCGTCGCCCGCACTTTATAATCATACTTTATTTTCCTTTACAATCTATATCCCTTTTCTTCTTCATCCTGTGAGTGCAAATTTTGGACTGTCTTTGGTATTCAACCACAAGTTATCTTGTTTGCCTGTTAAGCCGTTGCTTACATCCTACACAGCTAACTCATGCTTGAATAGGGGAAGCTGTAAACACCCCAAATTTTCCCTCACTCATTTCACACCATGGCTTGTGATCCTTTCATATGCATAAGTTCAATCACATCATCTCATATTGCATTTTTGCTTCACTGCATTGATTCAAAGTCATCTGCATCTAGGGTTTGTGATCTGAGCCATCTAAGAGCTGCTTGAGTCACTCCAAAGGTCATCAATCATTTCAAAGGGGTCCATGTATGTCCAAGCATCATATTATATCCCCACAAAGTCAAGAAAGTCAAAGAATCACAAGAACTGAGAATGGCATGGAAGCAGAGCCAGGTTTAACTGCACAGATGACCTAGAATTAGGGTTTTGGTTTCAGAGGCCATAACTCCAAATTTTTTGGTCATTCTTGTTTCTATTGGTCTCTATATGTCATGAGGTTAATGCATATCAATTTTCATGAAGAAATTCCATGGGGAAGGCATCTGATCAAGGGTTGACTTCTTGAGCAAGTCAGTGTAAAATCAGGGCATCTGAGGCCCCCAATGACCTAACCAAAGGGTGTTCTTCATCATTTTGAATGTGTATGATCTTTATTTGATCATAGAAGATGTTAGAAGTTCACAAAATTGAAGAATTTCAAGCCATTTTCAAAGTTGCCTTTTTTGGAAAATGACTTGTAATGGAAACTTGCCATTTTGGGAAAGGTTTTCAACCCTTTCTTTTTGATTCAAAAATGCTTCAAATCAGAAAACTTTGGTCATGAAAGTTGTAGAATGGATCATTGCCTTTTCAAAAAGTACAAGAACTCATTCTAATTCATTTTGGATCAAAAGTTATGGCTTGTCAAAGTTGGACAAAATCACATAATTTCAAGTTTTGCACCAAAGAGGCAAAGTTGCAAAACCCCTTGCCAAGGCAAAATGTGACTTCAAATGGACTTCTAACCTTTGCACAAACTTAAAACAATGCCTAAAGATCAGAATGCACCAAAGATTTGTCCATTTTCATGACTTATGCTTCAAGTAATCACAAAGGGGCCAAAGATGTACCAACTTGCAAAAACTCATGTAGCCATGCCTCTACTTGTTACAACTCACAAAATCTGATCCACAAGAACTCCATGATCTCAGCTGAGCCAAACCATGCTCCTATCACAACCTCCCACTTGCCCATACCTCAAGTACACCTAACTTGGACTTTATGCAAAATGGCCCATACCAATCAGCATAGGCCACACCAACTCCACAGACCTATCACAATGTGATAAGTGGACAAAAAGCAACTCAAAGCATAACACACACAAGCCTGAAACATCTCATAAGCCATAGTTTCAAGATTTCACCTCTTATGCACTTTCCTTCGAATCTGATCACACAAGCATCAAACCTCAAAACTAACTTCACCATTCATTCAGAAAGACTTCATAGAGCAAAAACCACCCTTCACCTTGCCTTGAAAGTCCCTAAAACTCAAACACGATTTCCCCCTCTCTGAACAGAACTCCATCAAACTCACAAATCAGCCACTATCCAATCCAACTAAACCTCAAAGCATCTTCAGGAGGTCCATTGGAGAAGCTTTGAAGCAAGGAGGCAGGCTGAAAGCTCCAAACTGAAAGCTTCACTTCAGGTAGCTTCAAAAATTATTTTTTCCAGAAACCTTGTTTTAAGTTACTAAAATGATCTACATGCTCCCCTGAATGCAATGAGCTTTGAATTTTTGAAAATGATGAAGAGATGAGGATGTATGGTCTGTCTGAAACATTACCCGTGAAATTGATTTTTGCTTGTTCTTCTTGATTCATGAAAAATAAATAAGTTTTGGTGTTGGATTCTTGTTTAGGATGCTTGGTTGAGTGAATCTGGAGATTTTGGCACGTTGTAGTGAGGTTTTGAGAGAGATAGGTTGAAGGTCTCGCCGGAGAAGACGACCGGAAGTCTTCTCCGGCCACCTGAGGGTCATTAACCATAATCTGAGTAATTAATGAGGGTTTAAATTTGGACCGTAGATGAGGTGGACTGGGGTTGATTCCCGCGCACATGAAGGGCCTGGATCTCTCATTAAAACCCTAATCATAATTAATTAGATTAATTAATTCAGTTTAAATTAATTTGGTTAGTTTGAATTACAGCCGTTGGATGACGCGCGCAGTCTTCCCTCCTTCTCCCAGTTTGAATCTCAGCCTCTGGATGTGCATACTTTTCATTTTATTTAATTTTATTTCATTTTCTTTGGATTTATTTTGTACGAATTATTTAAAATAGCAAAAATCATTTAAAAATTATGAAAATTTTTGTCAAAGATTTCATTAATTTTTAAAACACAAAAATATTTTTATTTTTATTTTTTTGCATTAAAACTTATTTTTAAATCATTTAAATGTTTATTTTTAATTAGTTAATGCAAATTAATTAATTAAAAATACATTTAGGTATTTAAAAATCACAAAAAAATTCACATTGCATTTAGAAACATTATAAAACCCTCAAACCAAATTTATTTTTTGTTCTTGATGCCTTTTGATCATTTTCATTGGAATTAAATTCATTTTAAGGCAATATTTTGGATCAAGCTTTGAAAAATTCATTCTGCCTAACCCTTGAGAGTTTGATGATGATTCTTTTTGCATTGCATCCCACATAGCATGTAGTTTATAGGATAAATTTGTTTTGAATTGGTCTTGCATTTCCAATTTGTTTTGCATTTTTCTTGATGAGGAACCTTAAAACCCTAGTAATCTTAGGAAATTCATAACTTGTACTAGGTTAAGAGTTGGATCCCCTCCTTTGGGCAGTGAGTTTGTATAGGCTTAGGGTATCTTTGATTGCATTTTCAATTTTTTATCACATCATTTGCTTCTGGTTTTGAGTTTTTGTTTTGCATGTTGTATGTAACCCTAATTTGTGCCTTCCTTTGCATCCATCTTTCATTTGCTTGCATTCAATGACTTGCCATGACATTTTGTGCATCCACATGATTCATAACACATCTTAGGACATATTAGAAGCATGTTTGATCATTGAATATTTCATTTGCCATGTTATGTGTTCATTTCATTTCATAAACATTCATGAACTTCCATGGTTCAAAGCATGCCTCATTTGCATCCTTATGCTTGTATGATCATTATCATCCCTTGTCATGTGTTTGCATCATCTCTTAGCATCATTAACATCATGCTCTTGCTTCTTACTTTGGTTTGCATCATGACATTTCATCTCATTTGCATTGCATTCCATCTCTTTGGCTAACTTTTCAGGTGGTAAGTTGTTTTGAGAAGTGAATTTGCCTTCACTTCTCACAATCTCTTCTTATCTCTCTTGCATCTTTGCTGCATTTATCTTGTGTATTTTATTGAGCTTGCTAATTCATGTTCCTCTTACTTTCTTTCTTCAAGCAACTTGTCTTCTTAAGTGAAGCAAGTTGTTTTGCTTTTCTTTGTTTCTTGCTCCTTTCATCTGCTTCCTTCCTGGTGGTTTCTCTGAAGATATCCCTGAAAACCTCATTAACCCTAGGAATGACCAAGCATGATAATAATTAGGGTTTGATTAGTCCCCCATTTAGCTTTTACCTTTGTGTCATCTTTGAGTCTTCTCTTCTCATCTCATAATCAAGGACTAAACCTTAAAGGTTTTAAGGCTTTGTGATTAAGCTTATGCCTGCATCCTTCTATTAGGATGGAATGTATAACTTTAATCCTAAGTGTTAAACCCTTAATGTGTTTAAATCCTTTAATCAATTCACCTAATAATCATCAAGACATCAAGCTTGTAACTTGGGCCTTGCATTAGGGTTCTAATTCTTCCTTAACTGGTTAAGAAGGACTAACCCTAGTGTTAATGGACAAGTCCCCCTCCAGTTGTCTTACGAACCATAAAAATCACTTCTTCATCTTACCATTAACTAAAATCTATTTAATAAAGGCTTTGTTTTGTCATGAGGTTAATCCCTAATCATGGATTAAGTTGAGGAGTCTTTCTCAGCTTAAATGTTCTCATCTATTATCCTTCTATTAGGATGGTGTAATGGGTCCATTAAATCCTTGATTATGGCTTAAACTCATTACTTAACACTAAACAAAAACAACAAAAACATCTAAATAATCATAAGTAGGTTAATGATCTTAATCCTACACCATGGTGATTAAGTGTGAAGTGTTTACTTCATGCTTAAGGTATTCTCATTACCCCTAATCAGAGGGAGGATGTGATGAGTTTATTAACCTTTGGTTTAGGCTTAAGCTCATTAACTTATGACAAACTTCAAAAGCAATAAAAGATTGAAAACTCAAAAAACAAACAATAATCGTCTCCTCCGGAATTCTTTTCTCATCTCATTCACTCATAAACGAGAACTCGCTTCTTCCGTCTAATGCAAGACAGTTTGCACCTGAGCCAGACAGGTCATACACTTGAGCATAGGTAAGTAAGCAGTTCGTCAGTCAATTTATCTTTCAGTCTCTTTGGGTCGAACTACGGTGTTCTGACTTCCTCATTGCACGAGAGGATACGTAAGTATAACTTAACAGTTATCGAACAAAAGTCTCTGTATATCCCCCTCCTCCAACATTATTCTTTAAGCCTCATAGTCATGAGCATTTCATTCTTGCACTCACACTGACACTTCACTTATACACCTCACATTTCTTTTACACTGACACTTGTATTCTTTTCCAGCTTTGATACACAAATTGCACTGACACTACCCCTTTTAAACACAAATCTTTTAAGCGTGGATCCCGTCGAGTACGACGGACAATCTGGGTGCTAATACCTTCCCAGGTTGTAACCAACCCCCTTTCTCAGTCTCTCTGGTTCGCAACCGTCTTATCCATCTCTTCCTAGGTTTATGCAGCATTACCTTTCCTCCGGGATAAAAATGCCTAGCTGGCGACTCTTGTCTTCTAAGTTCACCCTTGTGTGTTCTCTCTCCTTTCGCCGACCGTTCGCGTCTGTACCCCTTCTGACCTGAGGTGTCATTTGGTGGGAGCGACAGTGACCCCAGAGGCAAATGGACCCCCACCTATGAAGGGCCATTTGTTGTTAAGAGAGTATTTTCTGGAGGTGCCATGATGCTTATCACTATGGATGGTGAAGATTTCCCATAGCCTGTGAACACATACATAGTTAAAAAAATACTACGCTTAAAAAAGAGACCTGCTAGCTTGAATGGCCTAGGAAAAAATAAGGGCATCTCGGCGAACCAAAAATGTTCGAGAAAAATTAGGGATATATATATATATATATATATATATATATATATATATATATAAACTGTACACCTGGCAAGTCGAAAACCTGAAAAGGCGGCTTGGGCAAAAAAGGGTATCCCGGTGGATTGAAAACCTGAAAAGGCAATCCAGGCAAAAGTTAGGGATTAAAGCGTATGACTATGTCTCGTTGGATCACCCATGTAACCTCTATTAGTTGTGTTATTTATGTCAAATTCAATAGATACAGATCAGTCCAATTGTTTCTTTTTCGACAGCTGAAGATGAGATACTTGAAGATAATGGCAATAACGGAGTTGAAACTCAATAGGATCATTTACACATAGCTATTTTCCTTGTTTTTGTACTCTCTTAAAATTTCTTTGACGAATTCCTCTTACTAGGATTTTCGTCTCTGTGTTAAAACTCGCCTGTTTATAGGCCACTTTCTAGATAAATAAAATCCTATTTTCGAATTCAGGTTTACTTTTCCCTCTTTATTCAAGTAATAAATGTTTTCCGAATTCAGGTTTACTTTTCCCCTTTTACTAAAGCGAGAAACATTTGTTGATTATGTTTGAATGTATATATGCTTTTGAATATGATTGATGTTTACCAGAAATGCATAAAATACAATAATAGCATTTACTAAGAACGAGCGGAGATAGGAATTCAACGAATCTTCTCCAGTTCATCCCCACAAAGTAATCTTTACGGATATCCTTACGGAATACTTCAAATAGTATCTTGTACTTCCAACCCTAAGAAGTCTTCAAGTAGTTTCCTTTCAAATATAATATATCCTCTGAAGAATTGATACTTGACTGGATAAGTCTCCCAGAGCAATGTCTATCTCTTTTATCCTCAGTCAGGATATTCAGGAACTTAATCCTTCAATAAGAAGTACGACGAACAAAAACGGGAGGTTTTAAGTACGATATTCCAAAACAAGACGAGAACGAAGTCTTCATATTCCTCAGCAACTAATCGGGATTTATTTTCCCCAGCCAGCAGTTGTTCTACGAAGCTACTCATGCGCTTCAACTACATAATTCATACATACATTATCATATCATATCATACGCATACAACATTCTCATAAGAATGTCATCTTGCAAAGTGTTATATATATCATGATATTTGCATAGAACTAATCTTGTTTTTCAGGTTAATTCTCCAGCAGACAAACATCATCAACAACTTATACCTTGGGCTGCTTTGTCCTCCCAAAAGCTATATCACAATACCTTGGGCTGCTTTATCCTCCCAAAAGCTATATCACAATACCTTGGGCTGCTTTATCCTCCCAAAAGTTATATCACAATATCTTGGGCTGCTTTATCCTCCCAAAAGCTATATCACAATACCTTGGGTTGTTTTATCCTCCCAAAAGCTATATCACAATACCTTGGGTTGATTTATCCCCCCAAAATCTATATCACAATACCTTGGGCTGTTTTATCTTCCCAAAAGCTATATCACAATATCTTGGGCTTCTATAAACCCCCAGGATAATCTTGGACTGCTACATCCCCCAAGATTGCATCAATCTACTCTTTGGACAACTATATCCTCCAAGAAGTATATATGAAGAATTTTCTCTCCGAATGGAATCTTTAAGCCCATTCAAGAAATACAACTAACCAACAGTGTTACTCTACGCACCGGCGAGTGCAAATATTTGGGCTTTTGTGTTCAATCCCCTTCAACCTTCAAGTCACGAATGACGTGCATGTCAATCTAACTTTTCAGGTTTCAGAAAATTGAACAGGGGCAGCTGTTGTACCCCAAATTTTTCCCTCCCACAATTAAAGCAATGTGTCTTAAGAGTTCTCTCAAGGTTCACAAGGTTCACAATTGGTCAAAAGGATTGAAGGTTTCATTAGACTAAGCCTCCTCCTGAACAATGGATCCAGAACTAGGGTTTTGAATTTCTCCAGGCTAAATGCACTTTCAAGGCCTCAAGTGAGCTTCATAACATCCCACACGCCTTAAAGAATCCCCATGTCAATTTCCAGAGCTTTCCCAATAAGTTTGACCAGTCAAATGTTCAAGTATTCAAAAATCAATCAACTTGGTAAGAAAGTCAAATTGAGGCCAATTGTGGTCAAGTTAAAGTCAAACTTCAAGAGTTTTTGTCAACATCAATATTATGAGGTAAAATTCATCATTTGATCAAGAGTTGATCATGATTCATCAAGGAAATATCAGATCATCAAGAATCAAGAAGTTTCTAAATTAGGGTTTCATAGTAAAAGTCAACTAAACTTTGACCAGCCATAACTTTCACATTCTTCATCAAAAATTTCCTATAAAAAGCTCATTTTGAAGGAAATTGGATTCTCTACAACTTTGTGTCTCACAAGCCAGGCCTAAAAATGCTTCATTTGGAAGGTATGAGCTAAAACATTATAGGTCCTTTTGAAAGTCAACAAAAAGTCAACTTTTTCCAAAGCTTATAATTTGAAAATGGTAAAAGATATGGACACGGGACCAAATATTTTGGTTATAAGACTCTCTAATCTTTCTAAAATGTCCAAGATCACTCTCATAGCCTTAAAATCGAGGGATTTGTGCCTTGTCAAAGTTGGGAAATTTTCAAGGGGTGTATGAAGCAAAAAAGGTCTTTACTTCAAAATTTTCCAAATGGGCCCATAAAATTGCAACCCAATATCAAAGATAAAGTCATGCACGACCCAATGACCATTTATTCTGATTTTTAAATTTTTATTTTATATTATTTTGGATTTTATTTGTTAAAATTCAATTTTAATAAAAATAAAATATGAAAAATCAAATAATGGATCAAATATTTGTTCTAGAAGCTTTTTAAACAACATTTAAGGTGATTAGATGCCATCCAATTTCGTGCAATTCTATTTTGGAAGGGATTTATTTGATATTTTGACAAAATAGAATTGGGATTTCTTCATGATCAAGTAACATCAAAATACATTCAAAAGCCCGATCTTTTTTGACCTAATCTTACTACTATATGTTTACAACAAGAATAACAACAAAGGGACGAATTTTGCAGGCAAAAAGCACCTTGTTCCAATTTCAAAAACTTTAAGAAAGGTGAGATTCGATTTTGAACTTAGAGGCTATTTCCAGGCCTTTTAAAGATTGCAACACCTTCTATGATGATCACTGAACACATCTCAACCCTCAATAGCATCTGAATCACCCCATGAGCCTTAACCGAGTTTTGTTTTTCTCATTTATACATTTTTTCAAATCCGTAATTATAACCATTAATAATTGAATTTGATGTTTGTTTTGTGTTTATTACAATGCAAAGATGCTTTCTGGATGGTTTAATTGGACGTTAGGTACAAGAAGCAAGATCTGCCATTGTTAGGGTTTCACCTTCAAGTTTGGGGCTTTGTGATTTAGGCAGTTTAAGAACATTTTAAAGACATGGCTGAGTCGTATGGATCATGGGTGTTCGATTTATATATATATTTTTTGGATTAATCGTGCGTGTTTCATAAGTTGTTTCGAATGCAGGTCTATGGCGACGTTCAGAAAACCGTAGCCATAAGTCTCAAAAAAATCATAGCCAAAGCCCTCATCCTGAGGTTGAAGACGATGACGCCAAAATCTGGTTTTAAAAAACGTGTTTATTTTATATATTATTATTTATTTTATATATTATTGTTTATATCATAACTCTCAAATGGCGCAGGTGGCTTGGTGGTAGAGTATTGGCATTGGAATCATAGGGACCTGGGTTCGATCCCAGGCTCCCTTATTTTGGCTGAGCAGTTTTTTTTTCCTTTTTGCTTATTATTTTGTTTTTTTCTATTTGTTTTATTATTTAATAATTATTATATTAGGTTAATAGAAATTAATTACAATTAAAATTAATTAAGATAATCACCTTTTTCTTAAATAATTTAGTAAAAATAATTAATTACATTTTTTCAAAAAGTCATTAATAAATCTTTAGTTTTTTTCTTAAAATTAATTATATTAATTATTTTTCTTATGTAAATTAATTTTAGATTAATAATTAGGTTAAGTTTTTTTTAACCCTGGATTATCTTTTTCCTAACTCTAATTTTATTGAACCCTATTTATTCTTTTCCTTACCCTAATATCTATAATTCAATTTATTGTTATTTATTTATTTAATTCTTAGAAAAAATGTATAGGTCATTATTATTCGATGTAATTTATTTTTCTGCTCGATTATTATGTATCTGCCCAAAGCGATGTAATAGCGTAGGATTTACTGTTTTTTCCGCATTTTTTTATTTTATTTAATTTGCATGGTTAGTAATAATATGGAGTGCAAAAATATAATTGATTAAAAAGGACTTAGATAATTTAATTAAAAAGATTAAATATTTGAATAAAATCATTCACACACGTAAGTCGATCGTTCTACGATCGCCGTCTGCACCTCCTAGGGTTACCCCTCTTAAAGTTGTCTTTATATGGTCAACTCCCTCGAAATTGGGTGTGTCTTAAGCAAAATCCATATCCAAGTAAAGATCATCTTGTCCCTCCCCAGTTTAAAAAGATCAAGTCCCTACGATGTTGCCTACAATGTTGCCTTCGATAATGATCTTGTCCCTTTGGTTTAAAAGATGATAGTCCCTCCCAATTGATAAAGACGCCCCTCAAGTTGCCTTCATTGACCATACGATGACCATACGCCCATCCCTTAAACAAATCCAAGGTAATGACTACCTATTACTTAATAATAGGGACATTATTACCCTTGAAAGAATATAAAAGAACATGAATGACTTAGTCTAGGGTAGGAACTCTAAGTTACTGGCTTACACCCTTTAAAAAATACTTTTCACACCTCACTATTTTCAAACATTTTCAAAACAAAGGCTTTGTATACATCCATACGAGGATCATTACAAAGTACTTAGAAAATTTTCTAATCACACACTTCACATTTTCAAAACAATTAAGTGAGCTAAGTAACTAAGAGCCCATGGATAACCATGGATATAAAGGGTGCTAACACCTTCCCTTTATATAACTTACCCTCCGAACTTAAGTCTTTTAAAATAGGTATTTCCTGTTCTTTTATGTCCTTTCCACTTGGATAAAATAAAAGTCGGTGGCGACTCTTGCTATCCGCAACATTTATAGAAAGCCAGTTCTCCCACTGTGTTACAGTGTTACACGGCCCGTGTCAGGATGCGTTAAAACTCGATTTTCCTAAAAAGTGTTTTTCTGTTGTTTTTTGACCTGAAATACCCCAAAAATACAGTTTCTCTAGTATGAAATTTGACCACAAGACTCATATAATACACATACATCAACAAATAACATTTTATCTCATTATATTTCATCAAGTCATTCATCCCTAACTCAATCTAAAACACCAAACGACACAATTTCTAAAAAAATCCACGAATACCTATCTATTCGAAATGTAAATCCTATAATAAATAAACCATGAAAACTCCACATACCTTAGATAAATATGAAGCTTTTTCCTTCTCTCTCCTAGATATCCTAGCAATCTTTCAAGACCCTGAGCTTTTCTTCTCCTCTTCTCTTCTTCAACGTTCTTCACAAAAACACGATAAAATGAGAAACTGGTTGTCTTCCCTTCTTTGACAAAATATTTCATTCCATGGATTTCCAAAATTATCCTTACTTTTTTCCTTTATGACCACATTTCCCCTTTTCTTAATATTTTTAATAATAATAATATAAATATTACACTAATTATTTATTCTATTATATTATTTAAAAATACTCCTTATTGCTCCAAAATCTTCCAAAAATCACTAAACTTCTTAATTCCTTCTAAATTAATTAAATAATTAAATGATTAATTTATATTTTCGGGGCGTTACAACTTTTCCCTACTTAAAGAATTTTTTACCTCGAAAATTATGTGAAGTAAATAGAGTCGGATACGACTCCTTCATTTGATCTTCACGCTCCCAAGTCCAATTATCACCAGCTGGTCCGTCTCACAATACTTTCACTAAAGCAATATCCTTACCTCGCAGTTGTTTCAAATCTCGACCATCAATCTGCACAGGCAAAGCTTCAACTGTCAGGTTATCCCTTACTTGAACATCATCCATTTGGATTACATGCGACGGATCCGTATTATCCTCTGTATAATCTGATACGGACCAACAAAACGAGGAGTGAGCTTCTAGACTTTAAATCTCGACCCACACAAGTCATGGGAGTAACTCTTAAGAAGACGTGGTCAACCTCTTGGAATTCAAGTGTTTTCCTTTTCTTATCACGGTAACTCTTCTGTCGACTCTGCGACGTCTTCATCTTTTCCTGAATCATTTTAATCTTCTTTGTTGTCTCTTTAACAATCTAAGGTCCGAGTACAAAACTCTCTCCTGACTCATGCTAAAACAAATGACTTCAACATCATCTACCATACAACGCTTCATATGGGGCCATTCTAATACTAGAATGAAAATTGTTGTTGTATGTAAACTCAATCAACGGTAAATGACTATCCTAAGATCCTCCCTGATCCAGCACACAAGTCCTCAACAAATCTTCTAAAAATTGGATTGTTCTTTCAATTTGGCCATCTTGTCTGTGGATGATAAGAATAACTCATCCTCAACTTAGTACCCAAAGCATCTTGTAAACTCTCCCAAAATCTCGACATAAACCGCAGATCTCTATCTGGCACAATACTCGAAAGTATCCCATGCAATCTCACAATCTCTACAATATACATCTCAGTTAACCCCTGCATAGAATGATTAATCTTCATCAGCAAGAAATATGCTGACTTAGTTAATCTATCCATAATCACCCAAACCGAATCATTACCTTTCGTAGTCCTCGGTAACCCCATCACAAAATCCATGGAAATGCTATCCCATTTCCATTCAGGAACATTCAACGGTTGCATCATACCTGAAGGTTTTTGGTGTTCAATCTCTGACTTCTGGAAAGTCAAACATGCATATACAAATTCCGCAATGTCTCTTTTCATACCTAGCCACCAAAACAAATTATGCAGATCTTGATACATATTTGTAGCACTAGGATGAATACTCAGTCGAATTCGATGTCCTTCCTCCAAAATACTCTTTTTAATTCCAGGAATATCTGGAATACATACTCTATCTCGAAACCTCAAAACTCTATTTACATCAATTTGGAACTCACCGCCATTACCTTGATTAACCAATATCAATTGGTCAACTGATTTCAAATCATATTTCTGACCCTCACGAATTTCTTCCAAAATTCCCAATTTCACACTATCAGGTCGTCTCGCACAAAAAATGCATGTCTCTGAACTGCTCAATCATTTCAAGTTCTCTCACCATATGCATCAAAATATGCAATGACTTTCTAGTCAAAGCATCAGCCACTACATTTGCCTTGCCATAATGGTAATTCAAATCAAACTCAAAATCCTTTAACTATTCTAGCCGCCTTTTCTGCCTCATATTTAACTCTTTCTGATCAAACAAGTATTTCAAACTTTTATGATCTTTGAATACCTCAAATTTTGAACCAAACAAATAATGTCTCCAAATCTTCAGCATAAATACCACAACATCCAACTCTAAGTCGTGTGTAGGGTAATTCCTCTCATGAACTTTTAACTATCTAGAAGCATAAGCATCACAATAAACCACTTAACCACTTTGCATCAGAACCCCACCAAGACCCATCTTCGAAGCATCACAATAAACCACAAAGGACTCATTCGGATCTGGAAAAACCAACACCGAAGCAATCGTCAAATTTTTCTTTAGTTCCACAAAAATTTCTTCACAAGCAACATTCCACACATATGCTTGACCCTTTCGAGTCAATTGCGTTAGTGGTAACGCCGACTTAGAAAAAACTTCAATGAACTTACGATAATAACCAGCCAATCCGAGAAAACTATGAATCTCAATGGCAGACTTCAGAGTCTCCCACTGCAACACCGTATCAATCTTCGAAGGATCCACAAAAATTCCACCACTTGAAATCACATGGCCAAGGAAACTCACTTTCTTCAACCAAAACTCACACTTTGACAACATAGCATACCATTTCTTTTCCCTCAATACTTGCAACACAATATTCAAATGTTCAACATGTTCTTCATTTGATTTAGAATATACTAAGATAACATCTATGAAAACCACCACAAATTTATCAAGATACTCATGAAATATCCTATTCATATAATCCATAAACACACCAAGCACATTAGAAACTCCAAACGACGTCACTGTGTACTCATAATGACCATACCTCGTCCTGAAAGTTATCTTCGGAATATCATCAACTTTAACTCGAATCTGATGATAACCAGGCCTCAAATCAATCTTACTGAACACACAAGAACCTACAAGTTAATATATCAAGTCATCAATCCTCGAAAGTGGATACTTATTCTTGATAATCACTTTATTCAATTGCCAATAATCAACACACAATCTCATGCTACCATCTTTCTTCTTAACAAGCAACACCAGAGCACCCCATAGAGAAACACTAGGTCAAATGAACTTCTTATCCAATAATTCTTCTAATTGTTTCTTCAACTCACTCAACTCAGAAGAAGACATCTGATAAAGGGCCATCGACATCGGACTCGTACTTGGTATTAAGTCCACAACAAACTCAATTTCATGTTCCGAAGGTAAATCACTTATATCTTCCGGAAATACATGGAAACTCACAAAATACTGGAAATTTAACACCAAAGGCTTTACAATCAACTTGCAATGATGCAAAGACTCCAAACATCAAGGCTTTATCCGCTAGAATTTCATCCACTTGCTTAGCAGATAGAAATATCAACTCTCCATTCTCGCCCAACTCAGGAAACCTCACAGTCTTACAATAATAATTAATATGAACATAGTTAAATTCTAACCGGTTCATACCAATGATAACATCGGTTTGGTGTAAGGGTAAGCACATCAAATCCATCACAAAATTCTTATCAAAGATCGACAAAGGACACTTCAAGCAAACAAGCATAGTAGTCACAAAACCATTAGCATGAGTCTCTATTATCATACTACCATTCATATGAGATAATATCAAACACAATCTAGTAGCACACTCAAGGGAGATAAATGAATGTGTAGCTCCAGTATCAATAATAAAAATCAACTCGACATTATTAATAAAGCAAGTACCTCGAATAAATTTGTCCTTCTTGGAAACTTCTGAACCAGCCAAAGAAAACACTTTCCCATTAGTCTGGACAACAGTGGCAGTCTTCTTTGGTTTTTGGCACTGAGTACTGATATGCCCATATTCACCATAATTGAAACAGGTCGGACCCTAATTAGGACAATCATCAATTATATGCCCAGTCTTACCCAAACAGTAACATCTCAGAATCTTGTTGGTACACACATCAACCTTGTGACCTAACTCTCCACACTTATATCACTTAGTAGGTGCATTAGTGGCTCCCTTACTTGGTTTCTTCTCATTGGATACCTTATGTTTCCCTTTGTCACCTAGAGTCACATAAGGTGTAAACACCCCAAATTTGCCCTCACTAATTTCAAACCATGGCTTGTGATCTTTAATATTTGCATAAGTTTAATCATACCACATCATATTGCATTTTTGCTTCACTGCATTAGTTCAAGTTCATCTGCATCTAGGGTTTGTGATCTGAGCAATCCAAGATCCATCTGAGCCACTCCAAAGGTCTTCAATCATTTAAAGAGGGTCCATGTGTGTTCAATCATCATATTTTATCCTTCAAAGATCAAGGAAGTTCAAAAATCACAAGAACTTGCAAAGCATGGAAGCAGAGCTAGGGTTTAACTACACAGATGACCTAAAATTAGGGTTTTAGTTTCAGAGGCCAAAACTCCAAATTTTTTGGTCATTCTTGTTTCTATTGGTCTTAATATGATATAAGGATCATGCATACCAAGTTTGATGAAGAAATTCATTGTGGAAGTCATCTGATCATTGGGTAACTTCTTGAGCAAGTCAGAGCAAAATCAGGACATCTAAGGCCCCCATCCATGGAACCAAAGTGGATTTTTCATCAAATTGAAGTTATATGGTCTTTATTTGATCATTGAAGTGCTTAGAAGTTCACAAAATTGAAGAAAAATGAGCTAAACCAAAAGTTGCCAAAAATGGAAATGACTTGTAATGTAAACTTTCCATTTTGGGAAAGTTTTTCAACCTCCTCTTTCTCAACCAAAAATGCTTCAAATGAAAAATTATTGGTCATGAAAGTTGTAGATTGGATCATTTACTTTTCAAAAAGTACAAGAACAAGATCTAATTCATTTTGGAACTCAAGTTATGGCTTTCCAAAGTTGGCAAAAATCACACAATTTCAAATTTCATTGGAATGGCCTGAAACATCACAAACACAAACCTCAAATTCTGCTACACCAGAACTGGAACCTTCAAACTAGCCACCATCAAAGGTTTTGAAGCATTCCATTAGCCTCAGGAGGATCAGAGGAGAATTTTTGCACGAAGGAGAGGCCTTGAAAGCTCACATTTGCAGTTCATCAACTCAGGTAACCTCAAGAACAAAACTTTTCAGAGCTTAGATTTTTTGTTACAAAATGAAAATATATGTTATGGGGATCACACTGATGCTTCTAGAATTGAAAATAGTCAAGAAATGAGCATGTTATGAGCTTCTGAAATTTTGTCCAGATTTATGTTCTTCTTCGATTCTCCATGTTTATGTGTTATAAATCATGTTTGAAGGTTGATTTAAGTTTAGTTTGGGTAGGGGATCATTTCTGGGCAGTTAATTTGAGGTGGGGTGGCCTGTGGAGAGACTTAGATTTTTTGTTTCGCCGGAGAAGATGACCGGAGCTCCCCTCCGGTCAGCTGAAAGTGATTAGCCCTAATTAGGGTTTAATCTCCAGGTGCGTTGTGGACCCTTGGATTGTGTTTAGTTTAGGAGATTGAGTGGCCCAGATTGCTCCATTAATTTTTAATTCAGTTTAATTAGTTTAAATTAGGATTAATTAATAAATTAAATCAGAATCAATCCTGACCCTCAGATCACGCGCGCAGTCAAACTCCCTTCCCCATATTTGAATTCTAGCCTTTGGATCAGCATACCTTCATTAATTCACTTTATTTATTTCATTTTTCTCATTTATTTTGCATATTTTATTTAAAATACATAGAAAATCCAAAAAAATATTTTCTTTCAGCATTTTAATTCCAAATAATTTTCTCAACCCAAAAATATTTTTATTTTTATTTTTTGCATTAAAAAATCATTTTTTAGACATTTAATTGTTTATTTTAATTAATTAATGAAAATTAATTAATTAAAATATCATTTAGGTTTCTAAAAAAATCCCAAAAAATTCATGTTGCATCTTTAAACATTTCAAGACATTTTCATACCATCCACACAAATTTCTTTTTGGTTTTGAATCATTTTGACATTTTTTTCTTTAAATTTAGGGTGCATAAAATCCCATTTTAGAACCCTAACTTCAAGAATTATTTTCTGCCTATCCAAGAATGGTATGACCATGGTTCTTTTTGCATTGATCTTCATTTGAAATGTATTTTCTAGCATATTTTTGTCATGAATTTCTTCTGCCTTTTTGAATTGATTGGCATTTTTTTTCTTTAGGTACCTTAAAACCCAAGATAACTTAGAAAAATCATAAGTCCCTTAGGGTTAAGAGTTAGGTCTCCTCCTTTGGGGTATGAAATCATATTGGGTTAGGGTTCTTTTGATTGCATTTTCAATTTTTTACCTTGTCATTTGCTTCTGTTTTTGAGTTTTGCATCTCATGTTGCATGAAAACCCTAATTTCTCATCTTCATTTACATACCTCTTGCATATGCTTGCATTCAAGAACTTGCCATGACATTTCTTGCATTCACATGACTTCTAAGACATCTTAGGACACATTAGAATCATGTGTGATCATTGCATCATCCATTTTCCATGTTATGCATTCATTTTATTTCATATGTATTCATGAACTTTCATGCCTCCTTTCATGTTTCATCTGCATCCTCATTACTTGTATGATCATTTGCATCTCTTGACATACATTTGCACCATCTCTTAGCATCATTTGCATCATGAATATGCTTCTGGTTATGGTTTGCATCCTTGCATTCATTTCATTTTCATTTCATTTCATTTCCTTTTACTAACCATGTCAGGTGGTAAGTGCTTTGAGAAGTGAATTTGCCTTCACTTCTCACAATCTCTTCTCATCTCTCTTATGCATTCATTGTTGCATTTTGTATTTGTATTAGAATGAGCTTGCTCATTCATGTTCCTCCTTCACCTTCTTTCTTCAAGCAACTTATCTTCTTAAGTGAAGTAAGTTGACTTGCTTCTTTTGCTTCTCCTCCTTTCATCTGCTTCTTCCTTGGAGGCTCTTCTTGAAGATCTCTTGCAAGCCTCATAAACCCTAGGAACATCCAAGCATGATAACAATTAGGGTTTGATTAGTCCCCCATTAGTTTTACCTCTGTGCCATCTTTTGTGTCTTCTCTTCTCACCTCTTAATCAGGGACTAAACCTTCAAGGTTTTAAGGCTTTGTGATTAAGGTTATGCCTGCATCCTTCTCTTAGGATGGAGTGTATAACTTTAATCCTAAGTGTTAAACCCTTAATGTGTTTAAATCTCTTAATCAATCCATCCAATAATCACTAAGACATCAAGCTTGTAACTTGGGCCTTGCATTAGGGTTCTAATTCTTCCTTAATTGGTTAAGAAGGACTAACCCTAGTGTTAATGGACAAGTCCCCCTCAAGTTGTCTTACAAACCCTAAAATTCATTTCTTAACCTTACAATTAACAAAAATCCAGTTTAATAATGGCTTTGTTTTGTCATGAGTTTAATCCCTAATCATGGATTAAGTTGAGGTATCTTCCTCAGCTTAAATGTTCTCATCTATTACCCTTCTATTAGGATGGTGTAATGGGTCCATTAAATCCTTGATTATGGCTTAAACTCATTACTTAACACTAAACAAAATCTCCAAAAAAACATCTAAATAAATGCAAGTAGGTGAATGATCTTAATCCTACATCATGGTGATTAAGTGTGAGGTGTTTACTTCATACTTAAGGTATTCTCATTACCCCTAATCAGAGGGAGGATGTGATGAGTTTATTAACTCTTGGTTTAGGCTTAAGCTCATTAACTTATGACAAACACCAAAAAGCAATAAAAGATTGAAAATACCAAAAACAAACAATAACCGTCTCCTCCGGGATTCTTTTTTCACCTCATTCACTCATAAACTAGAACTTGCTTCTTCTGTCTAATGCAAGACAGTTAGCACCTGAGCCAGACAGGTCATACACTTGAGCATATACAAGTAAGCAGTTCACAAGTCAATTTATCTTTCAGTCTCTTTGAGTCGAACTACGGTGTTCTGACTTCCTCATTGTACGAGATGATACGTAGGCATAACTTAATTGTTATCGAACAAAAGTCTCTGTGTATTCCCCCTCTTCCAGCTTTATTCTTTTAAAGCCTCATTGTCTTGAGCTTTGCATTCTTTTCTTACACTGACACTCCTTTTATTCACTTCACACTTCTTTGCACTAACACTTGTATTCTTTTCCAGCTTTTGCACACAAAATAGCACTGACACTACCCCTTTAAACACAAACTTTCAAGTATAGATCCCGTCAAGTATGACGGACAATCTGGGTGCTAATACCTTCCCAGGTTGTAACCAACCCCCTTTCTCAGTTTCTCTGGTTCGCAACCGTCTTATCCATCTTTTCCAAGGTTTATGCAACATTACCTTTCCTTCGGGATAAAAATGTCTAGCCGGAGACTCTTTTCAGTTCATCTTCATGTTCTCTTTCGCCGACCGTTCGCGCATGTACCGGGATGGAAATCTTTGGGAGCGACAGCTTGGCGACTCTGCTGGGGACCCTTATACTGCAACCAGGGCTTCTGGTTCTTTTTGTGGGTTCCTCCTAGCGCTTGTTTGATTTGTGTTTACTGGGGTGTTGTGTGATAATTGTGTTTATTTATTTGCTTTATTTATTGCTTTATGTACAACTTTATTTACTGCTTTTCTTTACAATTTTTTATGCATTATATTGTCATTATCATTGCTGGATCTGGTTTCTGTTTTGGTGGGTGGGGTTCCATTGAGTGATTAAGGTCCTATACCTGGGACCTGAGTGACACCTAGGCTAGAGTGGTTCATGTTCTTTCCCATTCCATTTCGGTCTGGTGCGGGAATATGAAACACGGTTCAGATGTGGGTTTCTTCTTGAGAACTCTGTGCTACAAATTTCCTGTAGTGCTAGGGCTATCTGGGAAGCCTGCTAAGTCTGGATGACCTTTATTTTTGACCTTCAGAATCTGGGGTGAATTAGAGGGGGGGTCCTTTATGGTTATTGTAAACATTGTACCTCCGGGTTAGAAGTGTTTACACTTCTCATAACTGATCCAAGTCTGAGGATCCTTGTTCTAGAACCTTACATGTGAGAGGGGGTTGGGTTGTTTACAGGTTTGCAGGAACCCTTGGCCACATCATACCTTGTTACTGTATTGTTTAAGAATACTTCACTTTGGACAGTTCTTGTGATTAACCCTGGACATGTGACTCTTTATTTGAGTCCCCCACCCTGGTTACTGGATTTTCGAGCCTCCATCCGGACCTTTGAACATACATGGACCTTATATCAAGATAGATAATCATATCCAGCTCTTGATCACAAACCCTTGCATATCATTTGCATATATCATCATTGCATCATTTAACATTTGTTTATTTGCTTTTTAGGGTATCCATCACATTATATTTGGTTTGGTTTTGACCCCTTCTATTGCTTAGACCTCAGCTTCAGTTGTCTTCTTCAGCACCTGGTTCAGCTATCTCCTTCAGAACCTTCATCAGCCTGTCAGAGACTTACCTCCAGCTTTTCAGTCTGTGATCTTCATCAGCATTTGACTTCAGCTTCTTCACCAGCACTCATGGATATTCCAAAGAAAAGCAACATATCTTATCACTTTTTTGAGCCCATATTGACTGGTATCAGGCAGGTCCAGTCACTTATCACACCTGACCACATCCCACTGTTTAGAGAGCACTATGAGGGTATTTTGGACATGGTTATGGATCTTGATTCTTCTCAGAGGAGCATGATCCACACATGCTTGCAGTTTTATGACCATCCACTCAGATGCTTCACCTTTCCTGACTTTCAGATAGGGCCTCTGTTGGAAGAGTTTTCTTTGTTGATTGGAGTGCCTATTAGAGGAGGGATCCCTTTTAACCCAGAGATAACTGCTCCCAGAAGTGAATAGATAGCAAGGGCATTGCACTTGGAGCCTGCCCTTATTAAGCAAAACATGACAACAAAAGCTGGGATTCCTGGTTTACATCTGGACTTCTTGATTTCTCAGGCAATCCTGAAGGCTACATTGGGAGAATGGAGGGCAGTCAGTGCACTTTTAGCCCTCAGCATATATGGGGCTATATTGTTTGCAGATGAGCCTAAATTTGTGAGTAAGAATGCCATCCACTTGTTCTTGCTGAGGAACCCAGTGCCTACATTGCTAGGGGATTTTTACTACTCCATCCATCCGAGAAATGAAAAACAAAGGGGGAAGTTGGTCAGATGTTGTGCTCCCTTGTTCTACTCTTGGCTACTCAGACACCTGCCTAAGTCAGATGCCTTCTTGAACCCACACCAGCAGAAGAATTGGGCCAAGAGATTCATTGCCTTAACCTCAGATGATATCAGATGGTGTACCCAGAGCACCAAAGGCAAAGATATTATTATCAGCTGTGGACAATACCCTAATGTGCCTCTAATAGGAGTAAAAGGTTGCATCAACTACAACCCTTTACTGTTTAAGAGACAATTGGGATATGCCTTAGTTTACCCTCCCAGAGGACAGGATTTAGCTGAGACCCTATACTGTGAAGTGCAACCCAATTCAGCTGTTGTCCGGCAAGCTGCCTAGGCTTGGGATAACATCCAGACAAAAGGGACAGCCATCCTTGGAAGATGTAACAATGTTGCTTCAGCTCAATCAGATTGGTCCCGTACTAGAGCTCAGATTACCAGAATGCCTTTCACCTTGGAAGACACACCCGGACCTTCTACAGTACAGCCTGTAGCAACTGTTAGCCTGGAAGAATTTGAAAAGCTAAAAGAGAGGAATAATTAGCTATCTGAGGCCTTGAAGAAGACTCTTTGGGAAAGAAATTACGATCGTCTGGATATTGAAAGTTTGGAAAGGCTCAAGACTGAGCATCTGACCAAGATTGAGAGGACAGATGACTACATAAGGAAAGCAAGAGCCGGGGAACAAATATTGAAGAATGCCTGCAAGGAGGCCAAGATTCAGAAAGCTAGGGCTGAGCATTACCTGGAGGAAAGCCAGGCTAGGTGGATCAGGATCACCGAAGCCCGTGCACAAGAAGACCAGAGGACTCATGCCAAGATTGAGCAGCTGGAGACCAATGAGAAGAAGCAGCAGGAAGCTCTGTTGGCAGCTCAAAAGGAGATATCAGAATTAAAGCTCCAAGTGGGGTTAAAGAGATCAAAAGATCAAGACAGGCATAAGAAGCTGAATAATGCCATTGCTACCAGGAACCTCCTCATTAGGACCATTACAGAGCACCCAGCTGGTCCGATGACTGAGGCACTCCTGAAGGAAGTCAGGGAAGATGACTTTGGGCTGGATGTTTGATTCCTTTTGCTTGTATTTCCTTTATTTTGATGTACTTTTCCTTTTTGTTGTATTCTTGACCCACCATGGGCTTGTGTTGTAAACAGACTATGTATTTTCATTATTGGTAATATATCAGTTTGTTTTATTTTCATGGGCTTTCTTTCAACATCATCAAGCATCTCCTTGAGGTCTGGAAAGGTCAAAACCAAGAACCAAACTAGATACCTTGGAAAACAAATAAGCATATTGCATTGCATACTAACATTTTCTTTGTTTTGTAGGTTTTCGTTTATTCTTTGTTTCTCACTTTGTTGTGCTTTCAGGAAACATTGCTCATCGCCGAGTGTTCCCTGTCAACCGCACACACCGGTACCCAACACGTAACAACCTTCCAGGCATTCAGATGGAGCAGGTACAACAGGACCTGAATAAAGTGAGAAATCAGATGGCAAACGAGAGGGTCGAAATGAGAAACCAAATGACTCAGTTTATGGCAGTGAGGACTGGCTTAGCCCAGAGCTAGGAGAGGTTGAGAGAGTTGGTAGAAAGGCAGACACCTGAAGAGCCCCACCTTGGTACAGGGGGAACCAACAATAATGAACGAGGGCAGCCCCGTATTGACCCACCCAAGTATGGGCCCCATTTGAACCCAGATGTTAATGGCACGAGGAATGTTCAAGGTAATGCTGCTGGGGGCAGAATCCTGCAAGAGGATCCCCAAGAAGAATAATTCACTGTTATTGGGGCTGGGGATGAAGTGTATGACAGAAGACTGGATGAGATTGCTGAAAAGCTGAGGTCTTTGGAATCCCATAATTCTTTAGGCTTTGACGTAATGGATATGGGGCTGGTAGATGGGTTGAGAATTCCCCACAAATTCAAACCCCCATGCTTTGAGAAATATAATGGCACCTCATGCCCGTGTACTCATCTGCAATCCTTCTTAGGGAGACTCAAGGCTTATACCATGGACGAGAAGTTATGGATGTTCTATTTTGAGGACAGCCTGACTGGAGCATCAAGAGAATGGTATTCGCATCTGACAAGGGCCACTATAAGATGTTGGAAAGACTTGGCCGAAGCCTTCATCCGGCAATACCAGTACAACATAGACATGGCTCCCAATAGAACTCTTCTAATGGGCATGTCTCAGTCTTCAAGGGAAAGCTTTCGGGATTATGCTCAGAGGTGGAGACAGCTTGCTGCTGCTGTCCAGCCACCCATGTCAGAAAGGGAGATGGCTGACATGTTTATGAACACCTTGCAGGGAACTTATATTGATAGACTTGCTGCTTTCTCTTCTACCAGTTTTGCCGATGTAGTTATAGCTGGTGAGAGAATTGAAAGTCTTTTGAAGATGGGCAAAATCTCTGACAATGATGCCAGCTCCTCCAACAACCCCAGAAAACCTTTTGCAGGACCCCGAAGGGCAGGTGAAACTAATGCCATCCAGGCAGGTAGAGGCAGACCCCAGTATTCTCACAGATCAATAGAAGTCGTTACTATCCCGGATCCAGTTCCACAACAACTACTTTTTCCTCAACAACAACAACAACAACACTATCAACAACAATCTCATTTTCCGCAACAAAGAACTTACAGCAATAACAACAACAACAACCAACAGCAGCGCCCATTTCAACAGAGGCCATCTCAGGCAAATAGGGTGATTGACCCCATCCCTATGCCTTATGCCGCTCTGCTTCCACAACTTCTGAAGCTTAACCTGGTTGAGTTAAGAACGTTGGCTCCACCAGATCCTCTCAATCTCCCGAAGAATTATGATGCTGGTGCCAGATGTGCCTTTCACTCCAATGCACCTGGTCACAGTACTGAGAAGTGTAGAGCCTTGCAAATGAAGGTTCAGGACTTGGTCGATTCCAAAGCTCTCAATTTCGCACCTCCTCCGAATGTTAACAAAAATCCTATGCCTAATCATGGTGGGCCCAAGATTAATGCCATAGAAGAGGATCAACCATCTGCACTGATAGACAATGTTGCACAGATTCAAACGCCGTTGGCAGAAGTCAAAGCTCAACTCTTAAGATGCCAAGTGTTCCCGAGCTGTGGGGCCTGCTGCGAATCGTGCAAAACTGTTATCAATAGTTGTGAGAAGCTAAGGTTTGGCATAGATGGCCTCATCAGAGATGGAATTTTGCAGATTACCACAACGGCTCCTTCAATAACTCTTTCTTCAGCAACAATGGATTCTCCTACAACATCAACAATCCTTTCTTCAGCAACAACAGATCCTCCTACAACAGCAACAACTATCATTCCCACTGATTCATACACAACTCCGACAATTACTCCATCCATAATTTCAATAGATCAGAGTTCAGCAACATTTACTTCTACAACATCAGCACCCATCTTATCAACGGAAACACCTACAACACCAGCAAACATTAATGAAGATGTCTCAACGGTCACGATCTATTATGACCCAGCAAATGTTCATCCCAACAACAATTTCCAACAAACTGCAACACCTCCTGTCAGATCTCTAGTCACGATCTATTACGACCCGCATACCATCACAGTTCCTTCTGCTGCAGCAATCAGTCCAGTCACCATTACGGTACCTGGACCCGTTCCTTATGAAAGCAGTAATGCCATACCTTGGAACTACGGCTCTGATCTCTACTGCGACGGAAAGAAAATCACTCTAGATTCATCAACCTCTTCACCACAAGTTGACAATGTTGGGGGAGGCGGAGGCTTCACCAGAAGCGGACGCCTTTTTGCCTCACAAACACCAAGACCCAATGCTGAAGCAGAAGCTGCTATTAAGGAAAAAGGGAAGAATGTGGTACTGGAAGAGCCAATTGCTAAAGAAACTCCGAAGATGTCTTTTGAACAAGAGGTAGATGAGTTCATGAGAATAATCAAAAAGAGTGATTACAAAGTGGTGGACCAACTTCATGAGACACCCTCCAAAATCTCTATATTATCACTGTTAATGTGTTCCGAAGCCCATAGGAATGCATTGTTGAAGGTCCTGCACGCAGCATACGTGCCGGAAGAGATTACGGTTAATCCCCTGGAAACAGTGGTTGCAAATATTAACACCAGACATGGGCTGGGCTTCACAAATGTTGATTTAACGACGGAGGGACGCAACCATAACAAGGCTTTACATATCACCTTAGAATGCAAAGGTGTTGTTCTTTCTCATGTGCTGGTGGACACTAGGTCTTTGCTCAAGGTCCTCCCAAAGAAAGCCTTGGTGAAGCTAGAGTATGATGGTTTGGCATTGCGTCCAAGTAACTTGGTGGTGAGAGAATTTGATGGCTCTAAGAGATCAGTGCTTGGAGAGATTAATTTAACTGTGTTGATTGGCCCGCAGACCTTTAAAACTACCTTCTTCGTGATGGACATACAACCGACCTACAGCTATTTGTTGGGTAGACCCTGGATTCACGCCGCTGGCGCTGTTTCATATACCCTTCACCAGGAGTTAAAATTTGAGTGGGAAGGCCAGATCATCACAATCTGCGGAGAGGAAGACATTTTTGTTAGCCAACTGGCTACTTACAAGTACATAGAGATGGACGGGGAGATCCATGAGACTATGAGTCAGGGGTTTGAGGCCCTTAACATCAATGAAGCAACTGCTGTATCTGGAACTTCCATCACTTCATACCAACAGGCCCGGAAGGTTGTTGAAGAGGGTACCGCTCAAGGCTGGGGCAAGCTGCTGCCAGTAGAAAAGAAAGAAGACAGATTCGGGTTGGGTTACAGACCAACTCGACAAGATCAACCAGAGGCTGCAACGGAGCCCAAATTTGTCAGCGGGGGAATGCTTACCCCGGATGCTGTGAGCAGTCTGGAAGATGAGGAAGAAGACGAACGCAACCTGGAAAACTGGATACGTCCAAAGATCCCGGGGAACCAAGTCTCAAACTGGTCTTCCCAGGAAATTATAAGAGTTACTCCTGCAGAGTAATTATTATTTCCTGTCTTTAAGCATGCATCAAGTCTTGCATCTTGTCCAAGATGTCAAGGCTCATTTTGTAATCGCCCGCCATCTTGTATTTTGTGCAAACGATCAATTAATGAATATCAGGACATCTTTTGCAAATGAGTCTCTTTTTCCCGCTCACTGTTTTTCATTTTTCATTTTTTGTACAAAAATAAAATGGCAATGTTTTTCAAAATAATAACTTCATTTTCACTTTTTCTAAGCAAGATAAAACTGATCACTAAAATGAACCAATCTAAACCCTTGCAGAGAATGCCCTCCAGACTGCACCGACAACGACACTCCTATGACTTCGTATGACTTCGACAATCCGATTAATCAAGCCGATGAAGGGATTGAAGAAGATTATGAGCTACCTGAAGAGCTAGCCAGACTGCTAAGGCAAGAGGAAAAGGTTATCACTCCTCATCAGGAGGAAGTGGAGACAGTTAATCTTGGTACCGAAGAAGACTTGAAGGAAGTGAATATCGGGGCCCGCCTGCAAGATTCAGTGAAGGAACAACTTATTGACATGCTTCAGGAGTATGCGGATGTTTTTGCTTGGTCTTATCAAGATATGCCAGGTCTGGATACCGACATTGTTATGCACAAGCTTCCTTTAAAAGAAGACTATCCACCAGTAAAACAGAAGCTGCGCCGTACTCGTCCGAATATGGCCATGAAGATAAAAGAAGAGGTACAAAAACAGTGGGACGCCGGTTTCCTTGCTGTAACTAGTTACCCGACGTGGGTTGCTAACATTGTACCTGTGCCTAAGTAGGATGGCAAAGTGCGGATGTGTGTGGATTACCGGGATCTGAACAGAGTCAGCCCGAAAGATGACTTCCCATTACCTCACATTGATGTATTGGTTGACAGCACGACTCAGTTCTCGGTATTCTCCTTCATGGATGGATTTTCAGGATATAACCAGATCAAGATGTCACCTGAAGACATGGAGAAGACAACTTTCATCACACCCTGGGGCACATTCTGTTATAAGGTAATGTCATTCGGACTGAAAAATGCTGGTGCCACTTATCAACGGGCTATTGTAACATTATTCCATGACATGATCCACAAAGAAATTGAATGTTATGTGGATGACATGATTTCCAAGTCCCTCACGGAAGAAGACCACCTGGTGAATCTGTTGAAGCTATTCAAGCATCTGAGGAAGTACCAGCTGAAGCTAAACCCCAACAAATGCACATTCGGGGTAAGGTCCGGTAAGCTGCTGGGATTTATTGTAAGTGAAAAGGGAATTGAAGTTGACCCTGACAAAGTCAAAGCCATTCAGGAGATGCATGCACCAAAGAATGAAAAAGAAGTTCGGGGGTTCCTAGGTAGATTGAACTACATTTCACGGTTCATATCTCACCTCACTGCAACCTGTGAACCCTTGTTCAAGTTGCTAAGGAAAGAACAAACGGTCAGGTGGAATGAAGACTGCCAAAGGGCTTTTGACAAAATCAAGGAATACTTACAAGAGCCTTCAATCCTTATGCCTCCGGTTGAAGGAAGACCTCTAATAATGTACTTGACAGTATTAGAAGAATCAATGGGGTGTGTGTTGGGCCAACATGACGAGTCTGGTCGAAAAGAGTACGCAATATACTACCTAAGCAAAAAGTTTACCGACTGTGAACAACGTTATTCACTGCTCGAGAAAACTTGTTGTGCTTTGGCGTGGGCTGCTCGCCGACTAAGGAAGTATATGTTGACCCACACTATTTTGTTGATCTCAAAGATGGATCTAGTCAAGTACATATTTGAGAAGCCAGCACTTACTGGATGGGTTGCAAGATGGCAAATGATTCTCACAGAGTATGACATTCAGTACACATCTCAGAAAGCCATCAAGGGCAGTGTGCTGTCTGACTATCTGGCCGAGCAACCCATTGATGATTACCAGCCAATGAGATTTGACTTCCCTGATGAAGACATCATGTTCCTAAAAGAAAAAGATCATGAAGAGCCTATTCACACTGAAGGGCCTGACCCGGAAGAAGAATGGACAATGATGTTCGATGGGGCTGTTAATATGAATGGTCGTGGAGTTGGTGCAGTACTCATTACACCTAAAGGAACTCACATGCCTTTCTCGGCAAAGCTCACCTTTAACTGCACTAACAACGAAGCTGAATACGAAGCTTGTATCATGGGTCTTGAGGAAGCCATTGACCTCAGGATCAAGACTTTAACTGTATTCGGAGATTCAGCTCTGGTAATCAATCAAACCAATGGCAAATGGTACACTCACCAGGAGCATCTGATTCCATACCGGGATTATACGAGGAGATTACTAACTTTCTTCACCACAGTCAAACTTGAATATATCCCTCGAGATGAAAATCAGTTTGCATATGCTCTGGCTACCATTTCCTCCATGATCAAGGTTCAAGCTGCCAACTTTGTGCCTCGGATTTCAGTATCCAGACTTGACAGACCAGCATACGTATTTTCAGTAGACATGGCTAAAGATGATAAGCCTTGGTTCCTTGACATCAAATGCTTCTTAGAGGATCAAACATACCCACCTGGGGCATCATCCAATGACAAGAAGACATTAAGAAGGCTAGCTGGTAGTTTCTTCCTGAATGCTGATGGTTCATTGTATAAGAGGAACTTTGACATGGTACTTCTCAGATGTGTTGATAAGAAAGAGGCAGACCTGTTGATGCACGAGGTGCACGAAGGATCTTTCGGTACCCATGCTGGAGGACATGCAATGGCTAAGAAATTGCTAAGATCAGATTACTACAGGATCACAATGGATGCAGACTGTTGTGCTTATGCCAGGAAGTGCCTCAAATGCCAGATTTATGCAGATAAGGTGCATGTGCCTCCAAATCCTTTGAATGTGATGTCTTCACCTTGGCCCTTTGCCATGTGGGGCATTGATATGACTGGGAAGATCGAGCCGACTGCTTCAAATGGCCACAGATTCATCCTGGTAGCCATTGATTACTTCACCAAATGGGTTGAAGCAGCTTCGTATGCAAATGTCACCAGGAAAGTGGTAGCCAGATTCCTGAAGAGAGACATCATCTGCCGGTATGGAGTGCCCGAGCGAATCATTAATGATAATGGTTCCAACTTGAACAACAAAATGATGGCAGAACTGTGTCGGGACTTCAAAATCCAACACCACAATTCTTCTCCTTACAGGCCAAAGATGAATGGCGCTGTTGAGGCAACTAACAAGAATATCAAGAAGATTGTGCAAAAGATGGTGGTCACATACAAAGACTGGCATGAAATGCTACCATTTTCCTTGCATGCGTACCGTACATCAATCAGAACAACCACTAGGGAAACATCGTATCAGCTTGTGTATGGTATGGAGGCAGTCCTACCTGTTGATGTTGAATTACCCTCTCTACGGATACTGATGGATGTCAAGTTGAATGAAGAAGAATGGATCCAATCTCGGTAAGATCAACTAAATCTGATCGAAGAAAAGAGATTAGCCGCAATCTGTCATGGGCAGCTATACCAGAAAAGAATGAAGAAAGCCTTCGATCGGAAAGTTAGGTTTCGGGAATACCAAGTAGGAGATCTTGTTCTGAAAAGACTCCTTCCTCCTCATACAGACCACAGGGGAAAGTGGACTCCGAATTACGATGGTCCATTCGTAGTAAAGAAAGTTTTCTCAGGTGGAGCACTAACGCTCACTACTATGGATGGTGAAGATTTCTTATCTCCTGTGAATTCAGATGCAGTTAAAAAATACTTCGCATAAAATGACCTGCTGGACATAAAAACAGAATGTAAGTCCAGGCAAAAATAGGGCATCCCGACGAGTCAAAAACAGAATAAAAGACTCGGGCAAAAATAAGGGAAAAATCAAAAAACTGTACACCCGCTGAGTTGAAAAGCCGCATTGGACAGCTCAGGCAAAAAATGGGTATCCCGGTGGATTGAAAACCTGAAAGGGCGATTCACGCAAAATAAGGGAATAAGCGAACAACTGCGTTCTGAATTCTTCTGTATCTCTCACAACATTGCAAGCTTCAAAAGGTTAAAGCATCGGTCAGAATCAACCTTCTTCAGAAAGCAAGATGAGAAGAACGTCAAGGTCATGTGAGTCATAGCAAGAGGAAGCTCGCTAAAGCGTCGTCAACATTGCCGGCACCTTTTTGTTTCTCAATTTTGTAACAATTTCCTCATTTCATGGGATCTGTTTCTTTGACTGTACTTGCCAATTCAGGGCATACAAATTAATAAAACCAGAATTTTCAGTCACATTTCGTCTTGTACATTTTTATCTCGTTTGCAAAAATGTCTGATATGCCTGGTATAATGTTTGCATAAAAACAGATGTGCCTTTCTAAACACATGCTTGCAGGAAAATATATTAGTTACTCCCGGGAGTGTCTAAACTCCTATGATGGAATCCAGTAAGGGATACCTCGGGGTACTTGTGTGTTTCTTTGTCATAACAGGATTGCAGGTATTTAGAGCGCAACATGGGGCTTGAAAGGTTTTCCCCAGCAAAGTTGCTAAATCATTATTTCCTCAGCACATCTTCCAAACAGCCCTTGAAATACTTTCTCCCCATCAGAGTTGTCGGGCATCACTTCTCCAACACATCTTTCTTCAGAGCAGTACCAGAAGATGCCCATATCCCCAGCTGAGTTGTCAGATATCACCATCCTCAGCAAGATCCCCACAGAAATCTCTAGGAAGACCGTTCAGTGCTCCTTCCCCTCCCAACAGAGTGCTAGACAGGGAACCATCTCCCCACGGAGCTCCAGCCTCCTCCCAGAAGAGCAATGTCTGAAATTCTCACACAACAAAGTAACGGAAGCTTCCACATCCCCAGCTGGGCTCCTCATTTCAAAGGTAGGTCTATCAGTGACCTATTTCCCCAAGCAGAGTCATACATCTTATCAGATCTACCAATGATCTCATCCCCAGCTGGGATATCCTTTCAAGAATATCAGTCAGAGATCTCCACAGGCAGCGGGATCCGAATCCCGGATCAGTATCTTTTACATAATCATAGCATTTACATCATATTTCCCCTCAGAGCGTAGCATTCCGTCTAAATATGGAGCATTACGGCAAAAGTCAAACATGTTGCATAAATCACAAGTCAGGTTTTGAATCAGCCACCTGTAAATATCAACGGTACTTCATCAGCAATATATAGAATACATCCCTTGTACATAAAAAACAAAGCGTCCCCTTTGCACTCTCAAAATACAGATACATGCTCCTTTTGACACTCGTCTGTGTCATCATTCCTCAGTAAAGTTGCCAGAACACTTTCTACCAAAAGACACTGATCTTTCTCGACACTCGTCCGTGTCATCTCATATTTCCCCAGCAGAAAGCCAAAGCATCCTCTTTGCACTCTCAAACACAAATACATGTTTATATATACTCATTCGACACTCGTCTGTGCCATATCACCCCCTGCATATATAAGCCACAAATATCCTTCTTTTGAATACAGAAATTTCCATACTCTTTTTGACACCCGTCCGTGTCACCAACCCCCAACATGGTTGCCTAATCACTTATTGTAAACCAAACACTTGTTTATAATAACACTCCTGTCAACACCCGTCCGTGTCATCTTATCCCCACAGATCACTGGATTACCTTTTACACTCAAGTTCATAACTTATACATTTCCTCTTATGACACTCGTCCGTGTCACTCTCCCCAGCAAGTTGAACACTCGTCTGTGTCTCACCAATATTAATCTTTACTCATACAGATACTCGTCCGTATTTTATATACACCACTTATCTCTCCTCAGATTCAACACTCGTTCGTGTTCTTTGTTAACCAGTTGGTACTCGTCCGTATCATCATCTCAGAACATGCGTCAGCGTTTGTTTCTACTGATACTCGTCCGTATCATAGTCTTAAGGATGCTCTTCCGCATCTTTGATCTATACACAACGTCAAACACTTATACCTTTCATTTCTTGGATATAAACACTCGCCCATGTTTACTATTCTGCAGCAAATCCCCAGTAAAGCAAAATTTTTCTATCTGACATTCGTCTTATGTCATGATACTTTCGGCAGCCGTACCCTGCCAGGTGATCGTCCTTCACCTTTTGATGACCGTCCCTCATCCTTCTCCTAGCGGAGTCTCCATTATTGGAACCCCTTTGTTATCCAACATTCGTCCTATGTCGTGATATTTAGCAGCCGTCCCCTGCTAGGTGATCGTCCTTCACCTTTTTGATGATCGTCTTTCATCATTTTATCCTATGGTCGTCCCCATCGTTGATTCTGTTATCTGACATCCGTCATATGTCATGATAAACCCCGAGAGCAGCCGTACCCTACTAGGTGATCGTCCTTCACCTCTTGATGATCGTCCTTCATCATGCTTATCCGATGGCCGCCCCCATCGTTGACCTTTTCTATCTGACATTCGTCTTATGTCGCGATACTCTCGGCAGCCGTACCCTTCCAGGTGATCGTCTTTCACCTTGGATGACTGTCCCTCATCCTTATCCCCGACTGAGCAGCCGTCCCCTGCTAGGTGATCGTCCTTCACCTCTTGATGATCGTTCTTCATCATGCTTAACCCGATGGTCGTCCCCATCATTGTTTACCCTTACTTCTCTAAACCTGATGGCCTTCCCCATCATTGCCTTTATTTTAATCCCCAGAGAGTCTTGTTTCGTTACTTGATGGTCGTCCCCATCATGATATTTTTATTTCCCCCAGCATGTCGGCCGTCCCCGTCATTGCTTATATCCCCAGCAGTCGTCCTCTGCTCGATGGTCGTCCTTGTCGCTCCCACCTGATGACACATGGTCAAGAGGGGTACAAACGCGAACGGTCGGCGAAGGAGAAGAATGAAAAGAGTCGCCAGCTAGGCATTTTTATCCCGAAGGAAAGGTAATGCTGCATAAACCTAGGAGAATATGGATAAGACGGTCGCGAACCAGAGAAACTGAGAAAGGGGGTTGGTTACAACCCGGGAAGGTGTTAGCACCCAGATTGTCCGCCGTACTCGACGGGATCCACGCTTGAAAAATTTGTGTTTTAAAGGGGTAGTGTCAGTGCTATTTTGTGTATCAGAGCTGGAAAGAATACAAGTGTCAGTGTAAAATATATGTGAAGTGAAATAAAGAAGTGTCAGTGTGAGAACAAGAATGAAATGCTCAAGACTATGAGGCTCAAAGAATAATGCTGGAAGAGGGGGGATATACAGAGACTTTTGTTCGATAACTGTTAAGTTATGCCTATGTATCCTCTCGTGCAATGAGGAAGTCAGAACACTGTAGTTCGACTCAAAGAGACTGAAAGATAAATTGACTTGTGAACTGCTTGCTTGTCTATGCCCAAGTGTATGACCTGTTTGGCTCAGGTGCAAACTGTCTTGCATTAGACGGAAGAAGCGAGTTCTCGTTTGTGAGTGAATAGGGTGAGAAAAGAATCCCGGAGGAGACGATTATTGTTTGTTTTTGGTGTTTTCAATCTTTTATTGCTTTTGGAATTTTTCATAGGAAAATGAGCTTAAGCCTAAACCAAGGATTAGTAAACTCATCACATCCTCCCTCTGATTAGGGGTAATGAGAATACCTTAAGTGTGAAGTAAACACCTCACACTTAATCACCATGATGTAGGATTAAGATCATTAACCTACTTGCATTTATTTAGATGTTTTTGTTGTTTTTGTTTAGTGTTAAGTAATGAGTTTAAGCCATAATCAAGGATTTAATGGACCCATTACACCATCCTAATAGAAGGATAATAAATGAGAACATTTAAGCTGAGGAAGGCTCCTCAACTTAATCCATGATTAGGGATTAACCTCATGACAAAACAAAACCTTTATTAAAGTGGATTTTAGTTAATGGTGAGATTAAGAAATGGATTTTATGATTTGTAAGACAACTTGAGGAGGACTTGTCCATTAACACTAGGGTTAGTCCTTCTTAACCATTTAAGGAAGAATTAGAACCCTAATGCAAGGCCCAAGTTACAAGCTTGATGTCTTAGTGATTATTAGATGGATTGATTAAAGGATTTAAACACATTAAGGGTTTAACACTTAGGATTAAAGTTATACACTCCATCCTAATAGAAGGATGCAGGCATAAGCTTAATCACAAAGCCTTAAAACCTTTAGGGTTTAGTCCTTGATTATGAGATGAGAAGAGAAGACTCAAAGATGACACAAAGGCAAAACTAATGGGGGACTAATCAAACCCTAATTGTTATCATACTTGGAGATCCTAGGGTTTGTGAGGCTTAAGAGAGAAAGATCTTCAAAGAGCCACCAAGGAGGAACAAGATGAAAGGAGAAAGAAGCAGAAGAAACAAGACAACTTACTTCACTTAAGAAGATAAGTTGCTTGGAGAAAGAAAGAGGGGAGGGAGCATGATTGAGCAAGCTCACTCTAATACACAAGATAAAATGCAGCAATGGTGTACTAGAGAGATGAGAAGAGATTATGAGAAGTGAAGGCAAATTCACTTCTCAAAACAACTTACCACCTGAAAAGTTAGCAAAAGAAATGAAATGCAATGAAAATGAGATGAAATGCCATGATGCAAAACAAAGTCAGAAGCATGAACATGATGTTAATGATGCTAAGAGATGATGCAAACACATGTCAAGAGTTGTGGATGATCATACAAGGATGAGGATGCAAGTGGAGCATGCTTTGAACCATAAAAGTTCATGAAAGTTTATGAAATGCAATGGATATATAACATGGAAAATGAAAGATGCAATGATCAAACATGATTCTAATATATCCTAAGATGTCTTATATGTCATATGGATGCACAAAATGTCATGGCAAGTTCATGTATGCAAGCAAATGAAAGAAGGATGCAAATGAAGGCAAGAATTAGGGTTTATGAACAACATGCAACACAAAATCAAAAATCAGAAGCAAATGACATGATAAAAAATTGAAAATGGGATCAAAGGAACCCTAACCCTACACAAGTTCACTGCCCAAAGGAGGGGACCTAAGTCTTAACCTAATGGAAGTTATGATTTTTCCAAGTCAACTAGGGTTTCAAGGCACTTCAAAAGGAAAAATGTTCATCAAATTGAAAATGGAAGATAAATTCAAACCAATTTTACTCTAGAAACTACATGTTATGAAGAATGCAATGCAAGAAGAACCATCATCAAACTCCTCATGGTTAGGCAGAATGAATTTTTCTAAGTTAGGACCAAAATATTGCCTTTTAATAACTTTTATTCCAATGAAAATTATCAAAGTAGGTCAAGAACCAAAAATAAATTTGTTTGAAGAGTTGGATAATGTTTCTAAATGTTTTAAAATGCAATGTGAATTTTTTTGTGATTTTTAAATACCTAAATGCATTTTTAATTAATTAATTTCCATTAACTAATTAAAAATAAACATTTAAATGATTTAAAAATAATTTTTAATGCAAAAAATAAAAATAAAAATATTTTTGGGTTCTGAAAATTAATAAAAGGTTTGACAAAAAATTTCAGAATTTTTAAATGTGTTTTGCTATTTTTAAAAATTCGTGGAAATTAAATACAAAACAAATAAAATAAAAATGAAATTAATGAAGAAATGAGAAAGTCAGCCGATCTGAGGGCTGTGGTTCAAACCTAGGACGCGGGAATTGACCAGTGCGCGCATCTGAATGGCCAGAATTCAAACTTCCCTAATTATGATTAAACCCTAATCCTGAACCCTAATTACTTTCAGATGACCGGAACAGTGTTCCGGTCATCTTCTCCGGCCAGCTCCTCACCCAATCTCCCTCAATACGCAACCCCAAGACCCCTAAAGCTCCAGAAATGATCCTCTCCTCAACCCCAGCAAGAATCAAACATCAAAACTCATTTATTCAACATCAAAGTCATGAATCGAAGCAAAACGGAAAATATGGCAGAAATTTCAGAAGCTCAATACATGCTTAATACTTAACTATTTTCAAAACTAAACACATCAGAATCATCAGTGAATCATGGAGAATCAATTAATAACTTAAAAACACGTTTCTGGAAAAATTGTTCTTGATGATACCTGAACTGAAGCTTTCGAAAATGGTGCTTTCTGGCCAGTTCTTTGCTCCAAACAAGCACCAATGATCCTCCCCAAACGTTTGTGATGCTTAGCTGGAGTTTATATGGCCCCAAAATGGAAATGGCAGAAACTCAGTTCATGAAGTGTGGAAATCGTGTTTTTGATTCTGGGCTTTACAGGGCAAAGTGATGGTTGGGAAATGATCAGTGAAGCATGGTGAGTTGTTCTGTGAAGTTTGTTTTGAGGTTTGAGGCTTATGTGTTGAGTTTCGAAAGAAAATGCAAAGAGGGGAGTTTTGGTGGTTGCTGACTTGTGGGAGGATTCAGGCTTGCTTCTTGTTATGTTTGGCTTGCATTTGATTAGTATAAACAAAGGTGATTGGTCAGAAAGTTAGTAGTGGCATAGTGTGATTGGTATGGTCCATTTTGCCAAAAGTCAAGGTTAGGTGTCCTTTGAGGTATGGGTCATGGCAGGCCAAGGACAATGGGGTGTCCTGCGCAGCAAGGATCAAGGGCAACCATGGAATTCAGATTGGGGCCAATTGGCAAGTGGATTGAAGCTTATGTGTGGTTTTGCAAATTTGTGAACCTTTGGCCCTTTTGAGATTTCTTAATGATCAAGGCATGAAAATGAGTGATTCTTTGGTGCATTCTGAATTTTAGGTCATACATTGTGTTTATATGATGATTAGAAGTCACTTTTAAGTCATGGAAATGCTTGGCATGTGAATTTGCAAGTTTCCCTCTTTGGTGCCAAAGTGAAAAATAAGTGATTTTTCCCAATTTTGACAAGCCATAACTTTTGATCTAAAATGAATTAGAATGAGTTCTTGTACTTTTTGAAAATGGAATGATCCAATCTACAACTTTCATGACCAAAGTTTTTTCATTTGAAGCATTTTTGACTCAAAAAGAGGAGGTTGAAAAACTTTCCCAAAATGGCAAGTTTACATTATAAGTCACTTTCCCAAAAAGGCAACTTTGCAAATGGCTTGAAATTCTTCAATTTTGTGAACTTCTAACACCTTCTATGATCAAATAAAGATCATACACATTCAAAATGATGGAGAACACCCTTTGGTTGTGTCATTGGGGGCCTCAGATGCCCTGATTTTGCACTGACTTGCTCAAGAAGTCATCTTGTGATCAGATGCCTTCCCCATTGAATTTCTTCATGAAAATTGATATGCATGATCCTCATAACATATAGAGACCCATAGAATCAAGAATGACCCAAAAAAATTGGAGTTATGGCTTCTGAAACCAAAACCCTAATTTTAGGTCATCTGTGCAGTTAAACCTGGCTCTGTTTCCATGCCTTTCTCAGTGCTTGTGATTATTTGACTTCCTTGGTCTTGGGAGGATACAATATGATGCTTGAACATATATGGACCCTCTTGAGAAGATTGATGACCTTTGAAGTGGCTCAGATAGCTTAGGGACTGCTCAGACCACAAACCCTAGATGCAGATGGCTTAGAACCAATGCAGTGAAGAAAAATGCAATATGAGATGATATGGTTGAACTTATGCAAATGAAAAGAGTCACAAGCCATGGTGTGAATGGGTGAGGGCAAATTTGGGGTGTTTACAGTCCTCCATCGCCCGCACTTTATAATCATACTATACTCTCTTTTACAATTTATATCCCTTTTCTTCTTCTCCCCAGTGAGTGCAAATTTTGGACTGTCTTTGGTATTCAACCACAAGTTATCTTGTTTGACTGTTAAGCCAGGCGCTTACATCCTGCACAACTAACTCATGCTTGAATAGGGGCAGCTGTAAACACCCCAAATTTGCCCTCACTAATTTCACACCATGGCTTGTGATCTTTCATATTTGCATAAGTTTAATCATACCACATCATATTGCATTTTTGCTTCACTGCATTAGTTCAAGTTCATATGCATCTAGGGTTTGTGATCTGAGCAATCCAAGATCCATCTGAGCCACTCCAAAGGTCTTCAATCATTTCAAGAGGGTCCATGTGTTTTCAATCATCATATTTTATCCTTCAAAGATCAAGGAAGTTCAAAAATCACAAGAACTTGCAAAGCATGGAAGCAGAGCTAGGGTTTAACTACACAGATGACCTAAAATTAGGGTTTTAGTTTCAGAGGCCACAACTCCAAATTTTTTGGTCATTCTTGTTTCTATTGGTCTTAATATGATATAAGGATCATGCATACCAAGTTTGATGAAGAAATTCATTGTGGAAGTCATCTGATCATTGGGTAACTTTTTGAGCAAGTCAGAGCAAAATCAGGGCATCTGAGGCCCCCATCCATGGAAAAGTGGATTTTTCATCAAATTGAAGTTATATGGTATTTATTTGATCATTGAAGTGCTTATAAGTTCACAAAATTGAAGAAAAATGAGCTAAACCAAAAGTTGCCAAAAATGGAAATGACTTGTAATGTAAACTTTCCATTTTGGGAAAGTTTTTCAACCTCCTCTTTCTCAACCAAAAATGCTTCAAATGAAAAATTGTTGGTCATGAAAGTTGTAGATTGGATCATTCCCTTTTCAAAAAGTACAATAACAAGATCTAATTCACTTTGGAACTCAAGTTATGACTTTCCAAAGTTGGCAAAAATCACATAATTTCATGTTTCATGCCAAAGAGGGATTTTTGCAATTTCAAGTTTCAAGCTTCTTAATGACTTCTAATGCACTCCAATACATCATATTATGATCACACAACACATTTGGACCAAAATTGTGCCTTGGATCACAAGAAACCATGAGCCATTCTTCACAAAATTCCAAAGAGGGAAATATGCAAGAACATTGGAAACTCTTGATCAAGGCCATCCAGCTCACAAAATCTGATTCAAAGGCCTTCCTTGATCCAAGCTGAAGAAAGACAAGCCCTAAGATCTTCTTTGACCCGAGCCATGCCTATGGTACACAAAATCTTGACTTTTTGCATTTTCACCCATACCAATCAAGTTGTGACATTACCAACTCTTTGGCCAATCAGCATACATTATGTGGACCTCATGGACCTAAAACAACACAAGAAACAAGCCTGAAAGAGCACATACAATCAGATTGCACAAAACTTGCAAAAACCTTCCCTTCTTCGATTCTCTCAAACCATCCATCAAACTTCAGAAATTCTTTCACCATCCATTCAGAAATCACCCATAGAACACAAACCAACCCTTGGAGTGGCCTGAAACATCACAAACACAAACCTCAAATTCTGCTACACCAGAACTGGAACCTTCAAACTAGCCACCATCAATGGTTTTGAAGCATTCCATTAGCCTCAGGAGGATCAGAGGAGACTTTTTGCACAAAGGAGAGGCCCTGAAAGCTCACATTTGCAGTTCATTAGCTCAGGTAACCTCAAGAACAAAACTTTTTAGAGCTTAGAATTTTTGTTACAAAATGAAAATATATGTTATGGGGATCACAGTGATGCTTTTAGAATTGAAAATAGTCAAGAAATGAGCATGTTATGAGCTTCTGAAATGATGGAGAACACCCTTTGGTTGTGTCATTGGGGGCCTCATATGCCCTGATTTTGCACTGACTTGCTCAAGAAGTCATCTTGTGATCAGATGCCTTCCCCATTGAATTTATTCATGAAAATTGATATGCATGATCCTCATAACATATAGAGACCCATAGAATCAAGAATGACCAAAAAAATTTGGAGTTATGGCTTCTGAAACCAAAACCCTAATTTTAGGTCATCTGTGCAGTTAAACCTGGCTCTGTTTCCATGCCTTTCTCAGTGCTTGTGATTATTTGACTTCCTTGGTCTTGGGAGGATACAATATGATGCTTGAACATATATGGACCCTCTTGAGAAGATTGATGACCTTTGGAGTGGCTCAGATAGCTTAGGGACTGCTCAGACCACAAACCCTAGATGCAGATGGCTTAGAACCAATGCAGTGAAGAAAAATGCAATATGATATGATATGGTTGAACTTATGCAAATGAAAAGAGTCACAAGCCATGGTGTGAATGGGTGAGGGCAAATTTGGGGTGTTTACAACTGCCCCTATTCAAACATGAGTTAGCTGTGCAGGATGTAAGCAACGGCTTAACAGACAAACAGGATAACTTGTGGTTGAATACCAAAGACAGTCCAAAATTTGAACTCACTGAATGAAGAAGAAAAGGGATATAGATTGCAAAAGGGAGTAAAGTATGATTATAAGGTGCGGGCGACGGAGGACGACCGTCGAGCAGAGGACGACTGTTGGGGATGAAGCAATGACGGGAACGGCTGACATGCTGGGGAAAGTAAATAAGACTCTCTGGGGATGAAAGGTAAATGATGGGGACGACCATCGGGTTGAAGAAATAAATGATGAGGAACAGTCATCAAAGGTGAAGGACGATCACCTAGCAGGGGACGGCTGCTCTGTTGGGGATAAGGATGAGGGACGGTCACCCAAGGTGAAGGACGATCACCTGGCAGGGTACGGCTGCCGAAAGTATCACGACATAGGACAAATGTCGGATGAAAAAGGTCGACGATGGGGACGGCCATCGGATAAGCATGATGAAGGACGATCATCAGGAGGTGAAGGACGATCACCTAGCAGGGTACGGCTGCTCTCAGGGTTTATCATGATATAGGACGAATGTCAGATATCTGAATTGACGATGGGGACGACCATCGGATAAAATGATGAAGGACGATCATCAAGAGGTGAAGGACGATCACCTAGCAGGGGACGGCTGCTAAAAATATCACGACATAGGACGAATGTCGGATAGGAAGGGGTTCTAATGAATAGGGACTCTGTTGGGAATGATGAAGGACGATCATCAAAAAGGTGAAGGACAATCACCTGGCAAGGTACGGCTGCCGAAAGGTATCATGACATAGGACGAATGTCAGATAGAAAGGAAATAGTTTATCAAGATTTGCCGGGAATTCCTCTGGGGAATGGTAGACACAGACGAGTGTCTACATTCAAGAGATGAAAGGTATAAGTGTTTGACACTGTGTATAGATTAAAGATGCGGACGAGCATCCTTAAGACTATGATACGGACGAGCATCAGTAGAAACAAACGCTTGACGCATGTTCAGAGATGATGATACGGACGAGTATCAACTAGTTAACAAAGAACACGGACGAGTGTTGATTCTGAGGGGATTTAAGTGGTATACCCAAGATACGGACGGGTATCTGTAGGGGTGAAAAGTGATGAGTGAGACATAGACGAGTGTTCAATTTGCTGGGGAGGGTGACACGGACGAGTGTCGAAAGAGGAAGTGTATAAATTATGAACTGGAGTGTAATCTGTGGGGATAGGATGACACGGACGGGTGTCAATGAGAGTGTATTATAAACAAGTATATGGTTCCCAAAGTGTTTAGGCAACTATGCTGGGGGAGGTGACACGGACGGGCGTCAGGGAAGTGTGTATATATGTATCTGTGTTGTGAGTGCAAAAGGGACGCTTTGGCTTTTTGCTGGGGGTATGACACAGACGAGTGTCAAGAAGCATCTGTAATATAAGTATCTGTTTGTAGAGAGCGCTCGGACGACTTTACTGGGGAATGATGACACGGACGAGTGCCAAAAGGAGCATGTATCTGTATTTGTGAGTGTAAAGGAAATGCTTTAATATTCTGCCGGGGAGTTTGAGAGGTATTCTTGTATATTGCTGATGTGGTATTGTTGGTATTTACAAGTGTTTGATTCAGATCATGGCTTATGATTATGCAATATGTTTGATTTTTTGCCGGAATGCTCCGTATTGGACGGAATGCTACGCTTTGTGGGGAAAATATGATGCGAATGCTATGATTATGCAAAGATACCGATCCGGGATTCGGATCCCGTTGCTGTGGAGATTTCTGGCTGATCTGCTTGCAGTGGTTATCCCAGCTGGGGAGGAGATCATTGGTAGATCTGATATATGTGACTCTGCTTGGGGAAATAGGTCACTAATAGACCTATCTCGGTAATGAGGGACCCAGCTAGGGTTTGCGGGAACTTTCGTCACTCTGTTGTGAGATCTTCAGGCGTTGCTCTTTTGGATAGAGGTTGAAACTCTGCGGGGAGATGGTTCCCTGTCTTTGCACTTGGCTGAGGAGGAATGATGACTAGCAATTCAGCTGGGGAGAAAACAGCCCTGGTTTTGGAAGATGTGCCGAGTAGGTAATGATTTGGCAGCTTGCTGGGGAGTTGCTTTTCATGCCCCATGTTGCGCTTTGAACACCTGCAATCCTGTATGACAAAGAAACGCCCAAATACCCTGAGGTATCCCTTATTGGATTCCATCATAAGAGTTTAAACACTCCCGGAAGCAAATATATTTCCTGCAAGCATGGATTTTTAGAAAGGAAACATTTGTATTTATGCAATCAACATCTTAAGGACATCAGACATTTTTTGCAAATGCAAATAAAATGTACGAGACAAACTATGACTGAAAATCTGATTTTATTAATTTGTGCACCCTGAATTGGCAAGATACAGTCAAAGAAACAGATCTCCTGAAATGAGGAGATCGCTACAAAATTGAGAAACAAAAAGGACGTTGGCAATGTTGATGACGCTTCTGGGAGCTTCCCTTTTGCTATGACCCGTATGACATTGACGTTCTTCTCATCTTGCTTTCTGCGGAAGGCTGATTCTGACCGATGCTCGAACCTTTCGGAGTTCACCATGTTGTAAGTGATGCAGATGAATTCAGAATGCAGTTGTTCGCTTATTCCCTTATTTTGCGTGGATCGCCCTTTCGGGTTTTTAATCCACCGGGATACCCATTTTTTCCTGAGCTGTCCAATGCGGCTTTTCAACTCAGCGGGTGTACATTTCTTTATTTATTTTCCCTTATTTTTGCCCGAGTCTTTTATTCTGTTTTTGACTCGCCGGGATGCCCTATTTTTGCCTGGACTTACATTCTGTTTTTATGTCCAGCGGGTCATTTTTACGCGAAGTATTTTTTAACTGCATCTGAATTCACAGGGGACAGGAAGTCTTCACCATCCATAGTACTGAGCATCAGTGCTCCACTAGAGAAAACTTTCTTTACTATGAATGGCCCATCATAATTCGGAGTCCACTTGCCCCTGTGGTCTGTATGAGGAGGGAGGAGTCTTTTCAGCACAAGATCTCCTACTTGGTACTCTCGAAGCCTGACTTTCTGATCGAAGGCTTTCTTCATCCTTTTCTGATACAGCTGTCCGTGACAAATTGCAGCTAATCTCTTTTCTTCAATCAGATTCAGTTGTTCGTATCGGGATCGGACCCATTCTGCTTCGTTCAATTTGACATCCATCAACACTCGTAAGGAGGGTAATTCAACTTCATCAGGTAGGACTGCCTCCATACCATACACGAGCTGATACGGTGTTGCCCCAGTGGATGTTCTGATTGACGTACGGTACCCATGCAAGGCAAATGGTAGCATTTCATGCCAGTCTTTATAGGTAACTACCATCTTCTGCACAATCTTCTTGATATTCTTGTTAGCTTCCTCAACAGCGCCATTCATCTTTGGCCTGTAAGGAGAAGAATTGTGGTGTTGGATCTTGAAGTCCCGGCATAGCTCTGCCATCATCTTGTTGTTCAAATTGGAACCATTATCAGTAATGATTCGCTCGGGCACTCCATACCGAAAAATGATATCTCTCTTCAGAAATCGGGCTACCACTTGCCTGGTAACATTTGCATAAGAAGTTGCTTCGACCCACTTGGTAAAATAGTCAATGGCAACCAGGATGAATCTGTGGCCATTTGAAGCGGTCGGTTCAATCTTGCCAATCATATCAATGCCCCACATGGAAAAGGGCCAAGGTGAAGACATCACGTTTAGAGGATTCGGAGGCACATGCACTTTATCTGCATAAATCTGGAATTTATGACACTTTCTGGCATATGCACAACAGTCTGCGTCCATTGTAATCCAGTAATAGCCTGATCTTAGCAACTTTTTAGCCATGGCATGTCCTCCTGCATGGGTACCAAAAGATCCTTCGTGCACTTCGTGCATCAACAAGTCTGCTTCGGCCCTATCAACACATCTGAGGAGTACCATGTCAAAGTTCCTTTTGTACAAGGAGCCATCAGCATTCAGGAAGAAACTGCCAGCTATCCTTCTTAATGTCTTCTTATCATTGGAAGATGCCCCAGGTGGGTATGTTTGATCCTCCAAGAAGCATTTAATGTCATGGAACCAAGGCTTATCATCTTTAATAACATCTGCTGAGAACACGTATGCTGGTCTGTCAAGTCTGGATACTGAAATCCGAGGCACAAAGTTGGCAGCTTGAACTTTGATCATGGATGAAATGGTAGCCAGAGCATCTGCAAACTGATTTTCATCTCGAGGGATATACTCAAGCTTGACCGTTGTGAAGAAAGTCAATAACCTCCTTGTATAATCCCGATAAGGTATCAGATGATCCTGGTGGGTGTACCATTTGCCGTTGGTTTGATTGATTACCAGAGCTGAATCTCCGAATACTGTCAAAGTCTTGATCCTAAGGTCAATGGCTTCCTCAAGACCCATGATACAGGCTTCATATTCAGCTTCATTGTTAGTGCAGTTAAAGGTGAGTTTTGCCGAGAAAGGCATGTGAACTCCCTTAGGTGTAATGAGTACTGCACCAACACCACGACCATTCATATTAACAGCCCCATCAAACATCATAGTCCATTCTTCTTCCGGGTCAGGCCCTTCAGTGTGAACAGGCTCTTCGTGATCTTTTGCTTTTATGAACATGATGTCTTCATCAGGGAAGTCAAATCGCATAGGCTGGTAATCATCAATGGGTTGCTCAGCAAGATAATCAGACAATATACTGCCCTTGATGGCTTTCTGAGATGTGTATTGAATGTCATACTCTGTCAGAATCATTTTCCATCTTGCAACCCGTCCGGTAAGTGTTGGCTTCTCAAAAATGTACTTAACTGGATCCATCTTTGAGATCAATAAAGTAGTGTGGGTCAACATATACTTCCTTAGTCGGCGAGCAGCCCACGCTAAAGCACAGCAAGTTTTCTCGAGCAGTGAATAACGTTGTTCACAGTCGGTCAATTTTTTGCTTAGGTAGTATATTGCATACTCTTTTCGACCAGACTCGTCATGCTGGCCCAGCACACACCCCATTGACTCTTCTAATACTGTCAAGTACATTATTAGAGTTCTTCCTTCAACTGGAGGCATAAGGATCAGAGGCTCTTGTAAGTATTCCTTGATTTTGTCAAAAGCCCTCTGGAAGTCTTCATTCCACCTGACTGTTTGTTCTTTTCTTAACAGCTTGAATAAAGGCTCACAGGTTGCTGTAAGGTGAGATATGAACCGTGAAATGTAGTTCAATCTACCTAGAAACCCCCGAACCTCTTTTTCAGTCTTCGGTGCAGGCATTTCTTGAATGGCTTTAACTTTATCAGGGTCAACTTCAATCCCTTTTTCACTTACAATAAATCCCAGCAGTTTACCGGATCGCACCCCGAATGTGCATTTGTTGGGGTTTAACTTCAGTTGGTACTTCCTCAGACGTTTGAATAGCTTCAACAGATTTACCAGGTGGTCTTCTTCTGTGAGGGACTTGGCAATCATGTCATCCACATAACATTCAATTTCTTTGTGGATCATGTCATGGAATAATGTTACCATAGCCCGTTGATAAGTTGCACTAGCATTCTTCAGTCCGAATGGCATCACCTTATAACAGAATGTGCCCCAGGGTGTGATGAAAGTTGTCTTCTCCATGTCTTCAGGTGACATCTTGATCTGATTGTATCCTGAAAATCCATCCATGAAGGAGAACACCGAGAACTGAGCCGTATTGTCGACCAACACATCAATGTGAGGTAAAGGGAAGTCGTCTTTCGGGTTGGCTCTGTTCAGATCCCGGTAGTCCATACACATCCTCACCTTGCCGTCTTTCTTAGGCACAGGTACAATATTAGCAACCCACGGCGGATAGCTGGTCACAGCAAGGAACCCGGCGTCCCACTGTTTTTGTACCTCTTCTTTAATCTTCATTGCCATATATGGGCGAGTACGACGCAGCTTCTGTTTTACTGGTGGGCAGTCTTCTTTCAGAGGCAGTTTGTGCATGACAATATTGGTGTCCAACCCTGGCATATCCTGATAAGACCAAGCGAAAACATCCACATATTCCCGAAGCATGTCAATCAGTTGCTCTTTCACTGAATCTTGTAAGCAGGCCCCGATCTTAACTTCTTTCACGTCTTCTTCTGTACCAAGATTAACCGTTTCAATCTCCTCCTGATGAGGAGTGATAACCTTCTCCTCTTGCCTTAACAACCTGGCTAGCTCTTCAGGTAGCTCATAATCTTCTTCAACCCCTTCATCAGCTTGATTGATTGGATTGTCAAAGTCATACGAAGTCATAGCAGTGTTGTTGTCGGTGCAATATGGAGGTCACTTTCTGCAAGGGTTTAGATTGGTTTATTTTAGTGATCAGTTTTATCTTATTTAGAAAAAGTGAAAATGAAGTTATTTTATTCTGAAAAACATTGCCATTTTATTTTTGTACAAAAAGAAAAATGAAAAACAGTGAGCGGAAAAGAAAAGACTCATTTGCAAAAGATGTCCTGATATTCATTAATTGATCTTTGTACAAAATACAAGATGGCCCGATTACAAAATGAGTCTTGACATCTTGGGCAAGATGCAAGACTTGATGCAAGTCTTGACATCTCTGCAGGAGTAACCCTTATAATTTCCTGGGAAGACCAGTTAAGGACTTGGCTCCCCGGGATCCTTGGACGTATCCAGCTCTCCAGGTTGCGGTCGCTTTCCTCCTCGTCTTCCAAGTTGTTCACTGCATCCGCGGTGAGCATTCCCCCGCTGACAAAATTGGGCTTCTTTGCAGCCTCCGATTGATCTTGTTGAGTTGGTCTGTAACCCAACCCAAATCTGTCTTCTTTCTTTTCCACGGGCAACAGCTTGCCCCAGCCATCAAATGCTCTTACCACCAAATTACTCGGACGCAGTGCCAAGCCATCATACTCCAGCTTCACTAAGGCTTTCTTTGGCAGAACATTGAGCAATGACCCAGTGTCCACCAGTACATGAGATAGAACAGCACCCTTGCATTCCAAGGTGATGTGCAAAGCCTTATTATGGTTATGTCCCTCCGTTTTTAAGTCAGCATTGGTAAAGCCCAGTCCATGACTGATGTTGACATTTGCAACCACGGTTTCTAGCTGATTAACGGTAATCTCCTCCGGCACGTATGCTACGTGCAGGACCTTTAACAATGTGTTCTTGTGAGCCTCGGAACACATCAACAGTGATAATATGGAGATTTTTGAGGGAGTTTGGCGAAGCTGATCCACCACCTTGTAATCACTTCTTTTAATGATTCTCATGAACTCGTCTACATCTTGTTCAAAAGATGTCTTCTGAGTTTCTTTGACAGTTGGCTCTTCAGATACCACACTTTTTCCTTTTGCTTTGGCAGCAGCTTCTGCTTCAACATTAGGTCTTTGTGTTTGTGAGGCAAAAAGGCGTCCGCTTCTGGTGAAGCCTCTGCCTCCCCCAACATTCTCAACTTGTGGAGAAGAGGTTGATGAATCCAGAGTGATTTTCTCTCCGTTGCAGTAGAGATCACAGCCATAATGCCAAGGTACGACATTACTGCTTTCATAAGGAACTGGTCCAGGCACCGTAATGGTGACCGGACTGATTGCTGCAGAGGAGGGTACTGTAACGGTGTGAGGATCATAGTAGATTGTGACTGGTGATCTGGCAGGAGGCGCCATGGTTTGTTGTTAGAAATTGCTGCTGGGAGGGACATTTGATGGGTCATAGTAGATTGTAACTGTTGAGACCTCTTCATTGACTTTTGCTGGCGTTGTAGAAGATTCTGCTAATAAAGTGGATGTTGATGTTGTAGAAGAAATGGTTGTTGAGATTTGACTTGTTGAAGTGATGGACAGAGTAACTGCTGATGATATTGATGAATCGGTAGGAATGATTGTTGCTGCTGTTGTAGAAGAATTAGGAATTGTTGTTAAAGGAATTGTTGGATTTGTAGGCGCCGTTGTTGAGATCTGAAGGATACCATCCTTAATAAGACCATCTATGCCGCTTCTCAAATTTTCACACCCGTTGACTGCAATGTTGCAATACCCACAACCGAGCTCACACCCGGGGAACACTTGGCACTCTAGAAGCTGAGCTTTAATTTCGACCAAAGGTGTTCGAATTTGTGCAACACTGGTGATCAAGGTAGATGGTTTGTCTTCCTCAATGGCATTAATCCTCGGCCCGCCATGATTAGGCATAGGATTTCTGTTGACATTCGGAGGAGGTGCAAAGTTGAGGGCTTTAGAATCCACCAGATCTTGGACTTTCATTTGTAAGGCCCTGCATTTTTCCGTATTGTGACCAGGCGCGTTGGAGTGGAAAGCACATCTGGCGTTGACATCATAATTCTTTGGGAGATTGAGGGGATCTGGTGGTGCCAACGTCCTTAACTCAACCAAGTTAAGCTTCAGGAGTTGTGGCAATAAGGCAGCATAAGGCATAGGGATAGGGTCAATCACCCTGTTTGCCTGTGATGGTCTTTGTTGGAAGGGTCGCTGTTGTTGATTGCTATTGTTGTTGTTGTAGGTTCTCTGTTGCGGGTATTGAACTTGCTGTTGATAATGTGGTTGTTGTTGTTGTTGATATGCTGATTGCTGAGGAATCGGAGCTGGAATGGTAACAACTGCTACTGATCTGTGAACATACTGAGGTCTGCCCCTGCTTGCATGAATGGCATTTGTCTCACCGGCTCTTCGGGGTCCCACAAAAGGCTTCCTGGGATTACTGGATGAACTTGCACCACTATCATAAATTTTACCCATTTTTAATAGACTCTCAATCCTTTCACCAGCTATAACCACATCTGCAAAGCTGGTAGAAGAAAAGGCAGCCAATCTATCAATATAGGTTCCTTGCAAAGTATTCATGAACATGTCAGCCATCTCCCTTTCTGACATGGGTGGTTGGACAGCAGCAGCAAGCTGTCTCCACCTTTGGGAATATTCTCTGAAGCTTTCTCTGGAAGACTGAGACATTCCCATTAGGAGGGTCCTGTTAGGAGCCATGTCCAGATTGTATTGATATTGCCTGATGAAGGCTTCAGCTAAGTCCTTCCAGCATCTAATGGTAGCTCTGGTCAAGTGTGAATACCACTCCCTTGAAGCCCCAGTCAGTCTGTCTTCAAAGTAGAACATCCACAGCTTCTCATCCATAGTATAAGCTTTAAGTCTTCCCAGGAAAGACTGCAGGTGAGTTCGTGGACAAGAGGTTCCATTGTATTTCTCAAAGCACGGGGGTTTGAATTTATGGGGAATTCTTACCCCATCCACTAGTCCCATATCCATTACATCGAAGCCCAAGGAATTCTGGGACTCCAAAGATCTCAACTTCTCAGCAATTTCATCTAACCTCCTATCATAAACTTCATCTCCAACTCCCATAACAGTAAACTGCTCTTCCTGGGGATCTTCTTGCAAGATTCTCCCCCCAGCAGTATTTCCTTGCACATTTCTCGGGATATTGACTTCCGGATCTAGATGAGGTCCAAATACTGGTGGATTAACATGAGGTTGGCCTCGCTCATTATTACTAGTTCCTCCAGTTCCAAGATGAGGTTCCTCGGGAGTTTGTCTTTCCACCAATTCCCTTAACCTTTCTTGACTCTGGGCCAAGCCAGTCATTACAGCCATGAATTGAGTCATTTGGTTTCTCATCTCCACTCTTTCATTAGCCATCTGAGTCCTGACCTCGATCAGGTCCTGCTGTACCTGCTCCATCTGAATACCAGGAAGGTTGTTGCGAGTAGGGTACCGGTGCGTGCGGTTGACAGGGAACACCCGGTGACGAGCAATATTTCCTGAGATCACAACAAGGTTAGAAACAAAGATAATAACAAAACCTACAAAACAAAACAAAAGTTAGTATGCAATGCAGTATGCTTATTTTCTTTCCAAGGTATCCGGTTTGGTTCTTGGTTTTGACCTTTCCAGACCTCGAGGAAGATGCTTTGATGCTGCTTGAGAAAAGAAACCCAATGAAAGCAAACTAATATATTACAAATGATGAACAATACATAGTTTGTTTTACAACACATGCCCCTGGAGGGTCAAAATACAACAAAAAGAAAAGTACATCAAAGGGAAATAAACAACAAGCAAAGGATCAGACATCCAATCCAAACTCATCCTCCTTGACCTCTTTCAAAAGTGCCTCAGTCACTGGACCAGCTGGGCGCTCTGTAATGGTCCTAATGAGGAGGTTCCTGGTGGCAATGGCAGTGGTCAGCTTCTTGTGCCTGTCCTGGTCCTTTGATCTCTTCAATCCAGCTCTGAGCTTTAACTCTGAAATTTCCTTTTGGGCTGCCAACAAAGCTTCATGCTGCTTCCTTTCATTGGCCTCTAACTGTTCAATCTTGGCTTGAGTTCTCTGATCTTCTTGAGCACGGGCTTCAGTGATCCTGACCCACCTTGCTTGACTCTCTTGCAGATAGAGCTCAGTCCTAGCCTTCTGAATCTTGTCCTCCTTATAGGCATTCTTCAATATTTGTTCCCCAGCTCTTGCTTTCCTGATGTAGTCCTCTGTTTTCTCAATCTTGGCCAGATGCTCCACCCTAAGCTTCTCTAACCTTTCAATGTCCAGACGACCGTCACTCCTTTCCCAAAGAGTTTTCTTCAAGGCTTGAGACAGATTCTCATTCCTTTCCTTCAGTTTCTCAAATTCTTCCAGGCTGACAATTAGTTGTTGGCTGTACTGTAGATAGTCCAGGTATATCCTCAATGGTGAAAGGCATTCCAGTAATTTGAGCTCTAGTACGGGACCAGTCATAGTACTGAGCTGAAGCAACATTATTGCACCTTCCAAGAATAGCCATCCCTTTTGTCTGGATGTTGTCCCAAGCCCGGGATGCTTGTCTGACAGCAGCTGAATTAGGTTTCACTTCACAATACAGGGTCTCAGCTAAATCTTGCACTCTAGGAGGGTGAACCAAAGCATAGCCCAGTTGTCTCTTAAACAGCAAAGGATTTTAATTGATGAAACCCTTCACTCCTATCAGAGGTACATTTGGGTATTGCCCACAACTGGTGATAATGTCTTTGCCTTTGGTGCTCTGTGTGCACCATCTAATATCATCTGAAGTCAAAGCAATGAGCCTCTTGGTCCAATTCTTCTGTTGGTGAGGGTTCAAGAAGGTATTTGATTTAGGTAGGTGTCTGAGCAGCCAGGTGTGAAACAAAGGAGCACAACATCTCACCAACTTCCCCCTTTGTTTCTCATTCCTCTGATGAACGGAGTAATAGAAATCTCCCAGCAATGTGGGTACTGGGTTTCTCAGAAGGAAAAGATGAATGGCATTCTTGCTGACAAATTTGGGCTCATCTGCAAATAGTATAACCCCATATATGCTGAGGGCTAACAGTGCACAGACTGCCCTCCACTCTCCCAAGGAGGCCTTCAGGATGGCCTGAGAAATCAAGAAGTCCAAGTGCAACCCAGGGATCCCAGCTTTTGTTGTCATACTTTGCTCAATCAAGGCAGGCTCCAGGTGCAGTGCTTTTGCTACTTCTCCATTGCTGGGAGCTGGCATCTCTGGGTTGAAGGGGACTCCACCCCTGACAGGTACTCCAATCAATGATGAAAACTCCTCCAGCAGAGGTCCTAGCTGAAAGTCTGGAAATGTGAAGCATCTCAAAGGAGGGTCATAAAACTGCAGGCATGTGTGGATCATACTCCTCTGAGAAGGGTCAAGGTCCATAACCATATCCAAGATACCCCCATAATGCTCTCTAAACAAAGGGATGTGGTCAGGTGTGATAAGTGACTGGACCTGCCTGATACCAGTCAACACAGGCTCAAAGAAATGGTAGGATATGTTGCTCTTCCTGGGAGTAGCCATGAGTACTGCTGCAGGAACTGAAGATAAGTGCTGATGAGGATCAAGACTGATACTGGAGATGAGCCACTGATGGGCTGATGCTGGTGATGATGAAGATAGCTGAAGCAGGTAACTGATGAAGCAGAGGTCTATGCAGAAGAAGGGGTCAAAACCAAACCAGATATGATGCAAATGATGAGTATGCAAATGATATGCAAGGGTTTGTGATCGAGCTGGATCTGATTATCTGTCTTGATATAAAGCCCATGTATGTTCAAGAAGTCCAGATGGAGGTTCAGAAATCCAGTAACCAAGGTGGGGGACTCAAATAAAGAGTCACATGTCCAGGGTTAATCACAAGAACTGTCCAAAGTGGAGTACTCTTAAACCAAATAGTTAACAGGGTATGATGTGGCCAAGGGTACCTGCAAATCTGTAAACAACCCAACCCCCTCACATGTAGTGTTCTAAAACAAGGATCCTCAGACTTGGATCATTTATGAGAAGTGTAAACACTTCTAACCCGGAGGTACAGTGTTTACAATAACCATAAAAGATCCTCCTCTAATTCACCTCAGTTTCTGAAGGTCATAATAAAGGTCATCCAGACTTAGCAGGCTTCCCAGATAGCCCTAGCACTACAGGAAATCTGTAGCACAGAGTTCTCAAGAAGAAACCCATATCTGAACCGTGTTTCATATTCCCGCACCAGACCGAAATGGAATGGGAAAGAACATGAACCATTCTAGCCTAGGTGTCACTCAGGTCCCAGGTATAGGACCTCAAACTCTCAATGGAACCCCACCCACCAAAACAGAAGCCAGATCCAGCAATGATAATGACAGTATGAAATATGTAAAACTGTAAAGAAAAGCAATAAATAAAACTGTACATAAAGCAATTAATAAAGCAAATATATAAACACAATTAGCACATAACACCCCAGTAAACACAAATCAAACAAGCGCTAGGAGGAACCCACAAAAAGAACCAGAAGCCCTGGTTATAGTATAAGGTTCCCCAGCAGAGTCGCCAAGTTGTCGCTCCCACCTGATGACACCTGGTCAAGAGGGGTACAAACGCGAACGGTCGGTGAAGGAGAAGAATGAAAAGAGTCGCCAGCTAGGCATTTTTATCCCGAAGGAAAGGTAATGCTGCATAAACCTAGGAGAATATGGATAAGACGGTCGCGAACCAGAGAAACTGAGAAAGGGGGTTGGTTACAACCTGGGAAGGTGTTAGCACCCAGATTGTCCGCCGTACTCGACGGGATCCACGCTTGAAAAATTTGTGTTTTAAAGGGGTAATGTCAGTGTTATTCTGTGTATCAAAGCTAGAAAGAATACAAGTGTCAGTGTAAAAGATATGTGAAGTGAAATAAAGAAGTGTCAGTGTGAGAACAAGAATGAAATGCTCAAGACTATGAGGCTCAAAGAATAATGCTGGAAGAGGGGGGATATACAGAGACTTTTGTTCGATAACTGTTAAGTTATGCCTACGTATCCTCTCGTGCAATGAGGAAGTCAGAACACCGTAGTTCGACTCAAAGAGACTGAAAGATAAATTGACTTGTGAACTGCTTGCTTGTCTATGCCCAAGTGTATGACCTGTCTGGCTCAGGTGCAAACTGTCTTGCATTAGACGGAAGAAGTGAGTTCTCGTTTGTGAGTGAATAGGGTGAGAAAAGAATCCCGGAGGAGACGATTATTGTTTGTTTTTGGTGTTTTCAATCTTTTATTGCTTTTGGAATTTGTCATAGGAAAATGAGCTTAAGCCTAAACCAAGGATTAGTAAACTCATCACATCCTCCCTCTGATTAGGAGTAATGAGAATACCTTAATTGTGAAGTAAACACCTCACACTTAATCACCATGATGTAGGATTAAGATCATTAACCTACTTGCATTTATTTAGATGTTTTTGTTGTTTTTGTTTAGTGTTAAGTAATGAGTTTAAGCCATAATCAAGGATTTAATGGACCCATTACACCATCCTAATAGAAGGATAATAGATGAGAACATTTAAGCTGAGGAAGGCTCCTCAACTTAATCCATGATTAGGGATTAACCTCATGACAAAACAAAACCTTTATTAAAGTGGATTTTAGTTAATGGTGAGATTAAGAAATGGATTTTATGATTTGTAAGACAACTTGAGGAGGAATTGTCCATTAACACTAGGGTTAGTCCTTCTTAACCATTTAAGGAAGAATTAGAACCCTAATGCAAGGCCCAAGTTACAAGCTTGATGTCTTAGTGATTATTAGATGGATTGATTAAAGGATTTAAACACATTAAGGGTTTAACACTTAGGATTAAAGTTATACACTCCATCCTAATAGAAGGATGCAGGCATAAGCTTAATCACAAAGCCTTAAAACCTTTAGGGTTTAGTCCTTGATTATGAGATGAGATGAGAAGACTCAAAGATGACACAAAGGCAAAACTAATGGGGGACTAATAAAACCCTAATTGTTATCATACTTGGAGATCCTAGGGTTTGTGAGGCTTAAGAGAGAAAGATCTTCAAAGAGCCACCAAGGAGGAACAAGATGAAAGGAGAAAGAAGCAGAAGAAACAAGACAACTTACTTCACTTAAGAAGATAAGTTGCTTGGAGAAAGAAAGAGGGGAGGGAGCATGATTGAGCAAGCTCACTCTAATACACAAGATAAAATGCAGCAATGGTGTACTAGAGAGATGAGAAGAGATTATGAGAAGTGAAGGCAAATTCACTTCTCAAAACAACTTACCACCTGAAAAGTTAGCAAAAGAAATGAAATGCAATGAAAATGAGATGAAATGCCATGATGCAAAACAAAATTCAGAAGCATGAACATGATGTTAATGATGCTAAGAGATGATGCAAACACATGTCAAGAGTTGTGGATGATCATACAAGGATGAGGATGCAAGTGGAGCATGCTTTGAACCATAAAAGTTCATGAAAGTTTATGAAATGCAATGGATACATAACATGGCAAATGAAAGATGAAATGATCAAACATGATTCTAATATATCCTAAGATGTCTTATATGTCATATGGATGCACAAAATGTCATGGCAAGTTCATGTATGCAAGCAAATGAAAGAAGGGTGCAAATGAAGGCAAGAATTAGGGTTTATGAACAACATGCAACACAAAATCAAAAATCAGAAGCAAATGACATGATAAAAAATTGAAAATGGGATCAAAGGAACCCTAACCCTACACAAGTTCACTGCCCAAAGGAGGGGACCTAAGTCTTAACCTAATGGAAGTTATGATTTTTCCAAGTCAACTAGGGTTTCAAGGCACTTCAAAAGGAAAAATGTTCATCAAATTGAAAATGAAAGATAAATTCAAACCAATTTTACCCTAGAAACTACATGTTATGAAGAATGCAATGCAAGAAGAACCATCATCAAACTCCTCATGGTTAGGCAGAATGAATTTTTCTAAGTTAGGACCAAAATATTGCCTTTTAATAACTTTTATTCCAATGAAAATTATCAAAGTAGGTCAAGAACCAAAAATAAATTTGTTTGAAGAGTTGGATAATGTTTCTAAATGTTTTAAAATGCAATGTGAATTTTTTTGTGATTTTTAAATACCTAAATGCATTTTTAATTAATTAATTTCCATTAACTAATTAAAAATAAACATTTAAATGATTTAAAAATAATTTTTAATGCAAAAAATAAAAATAAAAATATTTTTGGGTTCTGAAAATTAATAAAAGGTTTGACAAAAAATTTCAGAATTTTTAAATGTGTTTTGCTATTTTTAAAAATTCGTGGAAATTAAATACAAAACAAATAAAATGAAAATGAAATTAATGAAGAAATGAGAAAGTCAGCTGATCTGAGGGTTGTGGTTCAAACCTAGGACGCGGGAATTGACCAGCGCGCGCATCTGAATGGCCAGAATTCAAACTTCCCTAATTATGATTAAACCCTAATCCTGAACCCTAATTACTTTCAGATGACCGAAACAGTGTTCCGGTCATCTTCTCCGGCCAGCTCCTCACCCAATCTCCCTCAATACGCAACCCCAAGACCCCTAAAGCTCCAGAAATGATCCTCTCCTCAACCCCAGCAAGAATCAAACATCAAAACTCATTTATTCAACATCAAAATCATGAATCGAAGCAAAACGGAAAATATGGCAGAAATTTCAGAAGCTCAATACATGCTTAATACTTGACTATTTTCAAAACTAAACACATCAGAATCATCAGTGAATCATGGAGAATCAATTAATAACTTAAAAACACGTTTCTGGAAAAATTGTTCTTGATGATACCTGAACTGAAGCTTTCGAAAATGGTGCTTTCTGGCCAGTTCTTTGCTCCAAACAAGCTCCAATGATCCTCCCCAAACGTTTGTGATGCTTAACTGGAGTTTATATGGCCCCAAAATGGAAATGGCAGAAACTCAGTTCATGAAGTGTGGAAATCGTGTTTTTGATTCTGGGCTTTACAGGGCAAAGTGATGGTTGGGAAATGATCAGTGAAGCATGGTGAGTTGTTCTGTGAAGTTTGTTTTGAGGTTTGAGGCTTGTGTGTTGAGTTTCGAAAGAAAATGCAAAGAGGGGAGTTTTGGTGGTTGCTGACTTGTGTGAGGATTCAGGCTTGCTTCTTGTTATGTTTGGCTTGCATTTGATTACTATAAACAAAGGTGATTGGTCAGAAAGTTAGTAGTGGCATAGTGTGATTGGTATGGTCCATTTTGCCAAAAGTCAAGGTTAGGTGTCCTTTGAGGTATGGGTCATGGCAGGCCAAGGACAATGGGGTGTCCTGCGCAGCAAGGATCAAGGGCAACCATGGAATTCAGATTGGGGCCAATTGGCAAGTGGATTGAAGCTTATGTGTGGTTTTGCAAATTTGTGAACCTTTGGCCCTTTTGAGATTTCTTAATGATCAAGGCATGAAAATGAGTGATTCTTTGGTGCATTCTGAATTTTAGGTCATACATTGTGTTTATATGATGATTAGAAGTCACTTTGAAGTCATGGAAATGCTTGGCATGTGAATTTGCAAGTTTCCCTCTTTGGTGCCAAAGTGAAAAATAAGTGATTTTTCCCAATTTTGACAAGCCATAACTTTTGATCTAAAATGAATTAGAATGAGTTCTTGTACTTTTTGAAAAGGGAATGATCCAATCTACAACTTTCATGACCAAAGTTTTTTCATTTGAAGCATTTTTGACTCAAAAAGAGGAGGTTGAAAAACTTTCCCAAAATGGCAAGTTTACATTATAAGTCACTTTCCCAAAAAGGCAACTTTGCAAATGGCTTGAAATTCTTCAATTTTGTGAACTTCTAACACCTTCTATGATCAAATAAAGATCATACACATTCAAAATGATGGAGAACACCCTTTGGTTGTGTCATTGGGGGCCTCAGATGCCCTGATTTTGCACTGACTTGCTCAAGAAGTCATCTTGTGATCAGATGCCTTCCCCATTGAATTTCTTCATGAAAATTGATACGCATGATCCTCATAACATATAGAGACCCATAGAATCAAGAATGACCAAAAAAATTTGGAGTTATGCCTTCTGAAACCAAAACCCTAATTTTAGGTCATCTGTGCAGTTAAACCTGGCTCTGTTTCCATGCCTTTCTCAGTGCTTGTGATTATTTGACTTCCTTGGTCTTGGGAGGATACAATATGATGCTTGAACATATATGGACCCTATTGAGAAGATTGATGACCTTTGGAGTGGCTCAGATAGCTTAGGGACTGCTCAGACCACAAACCCTAGATGCAGATGGCTTAGAACCAATGCAGTGAAGAAAAATGCAATATGAGATGATATGGTTGAACTTATGCAAATGAAAAGAGTCACAAGCCATGGTGTGAATGGGTGAGGGCAAATTTGGGGTGTTTACAGTCCTCCATCGCCCGCACTTTATAATCATACTATACTCTCTTTTACAATTTATATCCCTTTTCTTCTTCTCCCCAGTGAGTTCAAATTTTGGACTGTCTTTGGTATTCAACCACAAGTTATCTTGTTTGACTGTTAAGCCAGGCGCTTACATCCTGCACAGATAACTCATGCTTGAATAGGGGCAGCTGTAAACACCCCAAATTTGCCCTCACTAATTTCACACCATGGCTTGTGATCTTTCATATTTGCATAAGTTTAATCATACCACATCATATTGCATTTTTGCTTCACTGCATTAGTTCAAGTTCATATGCATCTAGGGTTTGTGATCTGAGCAATCCAAGATCCATCTGAGCCACTCCAAAGGTCTTCAATCATTTCAAGAGGGTCCATGTGTTTTCAATCATCATATTTTATCCTTCAAAGATCAAGGAAGTTCAAAAATCACAAGAACTTGCAAAGCATGGAAGCAGAGCTAGGGTTTAACTACACAGATGACCTAAAATTAGGGTTTTAGTTTCAGAGGCCACAACTCCAAATTTTTTGGTCATTCTTGTTTCTATTGGTCTTAATATGATATAAGGATCATGCATACCAAGTTTGATGAAGAAATTCATTGTGGAAGTCATCTGATCATTGGGTAACTTTTTGAGCAAGTCAGAGCAAAATCAGGGCATCTGAGGCCCCCATCCATGGAAAAGTGGATTTTTCATCAAATTGAAGTTATATGGTATTTATTTGATCATTGAAGTTCTTATAAGTTCACAAAATTGAAGAAAAATGAGCTAAACCAAAAGTTGCCAAAAATGGAAATGACTTGTAATGTAAACTTTCCATTTTGGGAAAGTTTTTCAACCTCCTCTTTCTCAACCAAAAATGCTTCAAATGAAAAATTGTTGGTCATGAAAGTTGTATATTGGATCATTCACTTTTCAAAAAGTACAATAACAAGATCTAATTCATTTTGGAACTCAAGTTATGGCTTTCCAAAGTTGGCAAAAATCACATAATTTCATGTTTCATGCCAAAGAGGGATTTTTGCAATTTCAAGTTTCAAGCTTCTTAATGACTTCTAATGCACTCCAATACATCATATTATGATCACACAACACATTTGGACCAAAATTGTGCCTTGGATCACAAGAAACCATGAGCCATTCTTCACAAAATTCCAAAGAGGGAAATATGCAAGAACATTGGAAACTCTTGATCAAGGCCATCCAGCTCACAAAATCTGATTCAAAGGCCTTCCTTGATCCAAGCTGAAGCAAGACAAGCCCTAAGATCTTCTTTGACCCGAGCCATGCCTATGGTACACAAAATCTTGACTTTTTGCATTTTCACCCATACCAATCAAGTTGTGACATTACCAACTCTTTGGCCAATCAGCATACATTATGTGGACCTCATGGACCTAAAACAACACAAGAAACAAGCCTGAAAGAGCACATACAATCAGATTGCACAAAACTTGCAAAAACCTTCCCTTCTTCGATTCTCTCAAACCATCCATCAAACTTCAGAAATTCTTTCACCATCCATTCAGAAATCACCCATAGAACACAAACCAACCCTTGGAGTGGCCTGAAACATCACAAACACAAACCTCAAATTCTGCTACACCAGAACTGGAACCTTCAAACTAGCCACCATCAAAGGTTTTGAAGCATTCCATTACCCTCAGGAGGATCAGAGGAGACTTTTTGCACGAAGGAGAGGCCCTGAAAGCTCACATTTGCAGTTCATCAGCTCAGGTAACCTCAAGAACAAAACTTTTCAGAGCTTAGAATTTTTGTTACAAAATGAAAATATATGTTATGGGGATCACACTGATGCTTTTAGAATTGAAAATAGTCAAGAAATGAGCATGTTATGAGCTTCTGAAATTTTGTCCAGATTTTTGTTCTTCTTCGATTCTCCATGTTTATGTGTTATAAATCATGTTTGAAGGTTGATTTAAGTTTAGTTTGGGTAGGGGATCATTTCTGGGCAGTTAATTTGAGGTGGGGTGGCCAGTGGAGAGACTTAGGTTTTTTGTTTCGCCGGAGAAGATGAACGGAGCTCCCCTCCGGTCACCTGAAAGTGATTAGCCCTAATTAGGGTTTAATCTCCAAGTGCGTTGTGGACCCTTGGATTGTGTTTAGTTTAGGAGATTGAGTGGCCCAGATTGCTCCATTAATTTTTAATTCAGTTTAATTAGTTTAAATTAGGATTAATTAATAAATTAAATCAGAATCAATCCTGACCATCAGATCACGCGCACAGTCAAACCCCCTTCCCCAGATTTGAATTCCAGCCTTTGGATCAACATACCTTCATTAATTCACTTTTTTTATTTCATTTTTCTCATTTATTTTGCATATTTTATTTAAAATACATAGAAAATCCAAAAAAAAAAATTCTTTCAGCATTTTAATTCCAAATAATTTTCTCAACCCAAAAATATTTTTATTTTTATTTTTTGCATTGAAAAAATCATTTTTTAGACATTTAATTGTTTATTTTAATTAATTAATTAAAATATCATTTAGGTTTCTAAAAAAATCCCAAAAAATTCATGTTGCATCTTTAAACATTTAGAGACATTGTCATACCATCCACACAAATTTCTTTTTGGTTTTGAATCATTTTGACATTTTTTCTTTGAATTTAGGGTTCATAAAATCCCATTTTAGAACCCTAACTTCAAGAATTATTTTCTGCCTAACCAAGAATGGTATGACCATGGTTCTTTTTGCATTGATCTTCATTTGAAATGTATTTTCTAGCATATTCTTTTCATGAATTTCTTCTGCCTTTTTGAATTGATTGGCATTTTTTTTCTTTAGGTACCTTAAAACCCTAGATAACTTAGAAAAATCATAAGTCCCTTAGGGTTAATAGTTAGGTCTCCTCCTTTGGGGTATGAAATCATATGGGTTTAGGATTCTTTTGATTGCATTTTCAATTTTTTACCTTGTCATTTTCTTCTGTTTTTGAGTTTTGCATCTCATGTTGCATGAAAACCCTAATTTCTCATCTTCATTTACATACCTCTTGCATATGCTTGCATTCAAGAACTTGCCATGACATTTCTTGCATTCACATGACTTCTAAGACATCTTAGGACACATTAGAATCATGTGTGATCATTGCATCATCCATTTTCCATGTTATGCATTCATTTCATTTCATATGTATTCATGAACTTTCATGCCTCCTTTCATACTTCATCTGCATCCTCATTACTTGTATGATCATTTGCATCTCTTGACATACATTTGCACTATCTCTTAGCATCATTTGCATCATGAATATGCTTCTGGTTTTGGTTTGCATCCTTGCATTCATTTCATTTTCATTTCATTTCATTTCCTTTTACTAACCATTTCAGGTGGTAAGTGCTTTGAGAAGTGAATTTGCCTTCACTTCTCACAATCTCTTCTCATCTCTCTTATGCATTCATTGCTGCATTTTGTATTTGTATTAGAATGAGCTTGCTCATTCATGTTCCTCCTTCACCTTCTTTCTTCAAGCAACTTATCTTCTTAAGTGAAGTAAGTTGACTTGCTTCTTTTGCTTCTCCTCCTTTCATCTGCTTCTTCCTTGGCGGCTTTTCTTGAAGATCTCTTGCAAGCCTCATAAACCCTAGGAACACCCAAGCATGATAACAATTAGGGTTTGATTAGTCCCCTATTAGTTTTACCTTCGTGTCATCTTTTGTGTCTTCTCTTCTCACCTCTTAATCAGGGACTAAACCTTCAAGGTTTTAAGGCTTTGTGATTAAGGTTATGCCTGCATCCTTCTCTTAGGATGGAGTGCATAACTTTAATCTTAAGTGTTAAACCATTAATGTGTTTAAATCTCTTAATCAATCCATCCAATAATCACTAAGACATCAAGCTTGTAACTTGGGCCTTGCATTAGGGTTCTAATTCTTCCTTAATTGGTTAAGAAGGACTAACCCTAGTGTTAATGGACATGTCTCCCTCAAATTGTCTTACAAACCCTAAAATTCATTTCTTAACCTTACCATTAACTAAAATCCACTTTAATAAAGGCTTTGTTTTGTCATGAGGTTAATCCCTAATCATGGATTAAGTTGAGGTATCTTCCTCAGCTTAAATGTTCTCATCTATTATCCTTCTATTAGGATGGTGTAATGGGTCCATTAAATCCTTGATTATGGCTTAAACTCATTACTTAACACTAAACAAAAACTCCAAAAAAACATCTAAATAAATGCAAGTAGGTGAATGATCTTAATCCTACATCATGGTGATTAAGTGTGAGGTGTTTACTTCATACTTAAGGTATTCTCATTACCCCTAATCAGAGGGAGGATGTGATGAGTTTATTAACCCTTGGTTTAGGCTTAAGCTCATTAACTTATAAAAAACACCAAAAAGCAATAAAAGATTGAAAATACCAAAAACAAACAATAACCGTCTCCTCCGGGATTCTTTTCTCACCTCATTCACTCATAAACGAGAACTTGCTTCTTCCGTCTAATGCAAGACAGTTAGCACCTGAGCCAGACAGGTCATACACTTGAGCATAGACAAGTAATCAGTTCACAAGTCAATTTATCTTTCAGTCTCTTTGAGTTGAACTACGGTGTTCTGACTTCCTCATTGCACGAGAGGATACGTAGGCATAACTTAACTGTTATCGAACAAAAGTCTCTGTGTATTCCCCATCTTCCAACTTTATTCTTTTAAAGCCTCATTGTCTTGAGCTTTGCATTCTTTTCTTACATTGACACTCCTTTTATTCACTTCACACTTCTTTGCACTGACACTTGTATTCTTTTCCAGCTTTTGCACACAAAATAGCACTGACACTACCCCTTTAAACACAAACTTTCAAGCGTGGATCCCGTCAAGTATGACGGACAATCTGGGTGCTAATACCTTCCCAGGTTGTAACCAACCCCCTTTCTCAGTTTCTATGGTTCGCAACCATCTTATCCATCTTTTCCAAGGTTTATGCAGCATTACCTTTCCTTCGGGATAAAAATGCCTAGCTGGCGACTCTTTTCAGTTCATCTTCATGTTCTCTTTCATCGACCGTTCGTGCATGTACCGGGATGCAAATATTTGAGAGCGACGTAGGTTTCCCTCTAAATTGGCCATTATCTTTCTTCTCACTCAGTTGTTTGTAGTGAGCAGATCGAGCTCGATTATCCTCATCATACATTCAACTCTTATCCACTAGTTCCGCATACCTACGAATCTATTGGCATCCAATCCCCTGCTTAATCGTTGGCCTCAGCCCATTCTCAAACTTGAGACACTTAGATAGTTCAACATCTGAACGGTTGTAGTGAGTACAAAACTTCACAAGCCTCTCAAACTTGGCAGCATACTCTGCTACAGTCATATTTCCTTGCTTCAATTCAAGGAACTCCACTTCCATCTTACCATGAGCATATTCAAGAAACTACTTCTTAAGGAACTCTGTCTTAAACACATTCCAAGTCACCACAGTACCAGCATCCTCCAAACACTGACGAGTATTATCCCACCAGTCCTTAGCCTCCTCAGACAACATATGGGTACCAAATTGTACATTTTGTGCATCAGCACATGCCATCACCCTGAAAATCCTCTCAATCGCTTTAAGCCACTTCTGTGTGCTCACCGGATCATGAGTTCCTTTGAAAATCGGTGGGTTATTCCTCTGAAACTTCTCCAAAGCATGAAACTCATCATGAGCATTATTTTGAGCCGCAGTCTGAGCAAGAGATGAAATAGCATCAGCAACAGCACGCGTATTGTTTCTAGCCATTCTACACAACACTCACTACATCAAAAAATAAAATAATCGTTAACAAGTAACGACTAACAACAGACTAACAAAAACAAACTTGGTCGGACAGACCGACCTGCTCTGATACCACTAACGTAACACCCTTCTACCCCACAAACAATTATCGAATAATATTCCATATTATCAGAGTAAAAATAAACAAGAAAGGTGCCACACATATTCAAAACATCATTATACTTATTGTCATGTCCCGTGACACGGGTTATACATTCATCATTAACATAAATTAACAATTATGCAGCGGAATCATACTTTTTTTTAACTTAAGTCAATAAAAAATTCTTCATAGGAAAATGTATCCAATTCATAAGATCATCAACAATGTAAAAATACTCCAACATAAACCAAAATAAAAATGCGAGGTTTGCAAACAATCCCAACCCGATGTTACATATCTCAGAGCAGGACACCACTAAAACACTACTAAAGCGATAAAAGAAACACTCCCAATACTACATCCTCCAGCATCGCAAATCTAATCTTGGTTATCTACAAGTTACCCACATAAGAGGCAAGATTTCCAAGAAGGCGGAGTGGGAAATCACAATTCATTATAATAATATAAGGACGTAGGAAATAAATAGAATAAGCAATAACAATGTCATAGCTTCATCAACAAAACTTCACAACACAAACACATTGACATTTATTCATATGCAATGTCAACTATAATGGAATGCAAAGAATGCATATGGTACCGATTTCTCCATGGATGGACACTGGACATCAACCCTCCACAAAGGATCACAACATAAACAACATATCACTTCCATCCACACGATGGGATTGAAGCTACCAATAGGCTGAAGCCCCAACATGCAATGCTATGAAATGCAATGATGTTAATTCTCTTTAATTCATCCAAAATCAAAATGTGAATCATTCATTTCATGCTAAACAAGTAATCATCATACAAATACGGTCACCTGACACGGTCGCCCGTGTCCTACGACACGGCCTGTAGTAGGCACACTGAAACAAACAAAAATTGTTTACCCAACCAACACGCTGACACGGGTGCCCGTGTTGTGTGACACGGCCCGTGTCAGGATGCGTCAAAACTCAATTTTCCCAAAAAGTGTTTTTCTGTTGTGTTTTGACCTGAAATACCCCAAAAATATAGTTTCCCCATTACGAAATTTGACCACAGGACTCAAATAATACACATACATCAACACATAACATTTTATCTCATTATATTTCATCAAGTCATTCATCCCTAACTCAATCTAAAACACCAAACAACACAATTTCCCAAAAATCCACGAATACCTATCTATTCAAAAACCAAAACCTATAAGACTATAATAAATCATGAAAACTCCCCATACCTTCGAGAAATCCAAAGCTTTTTCCTTCTCTCTCCAATTTATCCTAGCAATCCTTCAAGACCCTGAGCTTTTCTCCCCCTCTTCTCTTCTTCAACATTCTTCACAAAAACACGATAAAATGAGAAATTGATCGTCTTCCCTTCTTAGACAAAATATCTCATTCAATGGATTTCCAAAATTATCCTTACTCTTTTTTTCCTTTATGACCACCTTTCCCCTTTTCTTAATATTTTTAATAATAATAATAATATAAATAAAACATTAATTATTTATGCTATTATATTATTTAAAAATACTTCTTCTTGCTCCAAAATCCTCCAAAAATCACTAAACTTCTTAATTCCTTCTAAATTAATTAAATAAATAATTAAATGATTAATTTGAATTTTTGAGGTGTTACATTTGACATGAAAGGATGGAGAAGAGAGACCCTTACTATCTTTAAGGATTGTGTGCAATCTTGTATGAATCGTTGTTGTAATGTGTTGATCTGAAAAATTGATGATTCGAGGTGTGATTGTGTAACACGGTGGGAGAACTGACTTGGGTGTTTTTGTTTGACAAAAACATGTGCGGATAGCAAGAGTCACCACCGACTTTTATTTTATCCAATTTAGGAAAAGACATAAAAGAACAGGAAAGACCATTTTGAAAAGACTTGGGTTCGGGGGGTAGGTTATATAAAGGGAAGGTGTTAGCACCCTTTATATCCATGGTTATCCATGGACTCTTAGTTACTTAGCTCACTTTAATTGTTTTTGAAAAGGTGAAGTGTGTGATTAGAAAATTTTCTAAGTACTTTGTAATGATCCTCGTATGGATGTATACAAAGCCTTGTTTTGAAAATGTTTGAAAATTGTGAGGTGTGAAAAGTAGTTTAAAGGTGTGAGCAAGTAACTATGAGGTACCTACCCTAGACTAAGTCATTCATGTTCCTTTATATTCTTTCAAGGGTAAGATTGTCCCTATTATTAAGGAATAGGTAGTCATTACCTTGGATGTATTTTAGGGACGGGCGTAGGGTCATCATATGGTCAACGAAGGCAACTTGTAGGGGTGTCTTTAGCAATTCGTAGGGATTATCATCATTTTTTACCGAAGGGACCATATCATTATTTCATAGGCAACCTCGAAGGGACTTATGATCTTTGGAATCTATAGGGACTATGATGATTTGTTTATAGGGACACTTGCTCAAGATACCCCTATTTTTCGAGGGACTTGACCATTTATTAAGGCAACCAAGAGGGGTAACCCTAGGAAGTGCATATGGCGATCATAAAACGATTGACTTACGTGTGTGAGTGTTGTTTTCAGATATTTAACTTATTATTTTTATTATCTAAGCCTTTTATTTATTTCTTGGCACGCCCTATGTTACTAACCATGCAGTTAATACGAAAAATAAATTGCAGAAATTAAAATGCAGAAAATAAAATTCCTACACTATTACATGGCTTATGGGCAGTTACATAATAATAATAATGACGGAAAATAAAATAAAAAACTAATTATTACAAAGGCGAAGCAGTTACATAATCAGGCAAACAGTGAATGAATAACATAAAAACGAGTGAAAATAGGAAATAAAATAAAAATAAATAAATAAAAGGTTTACAAATTAGGGTTAAAGTTTATTAAAAAAAGGTTTAGAATTTTTTTTAGGGTTTAGAGTTTATGAAAAAGACCTTAAGGTTTATGTTTAAAATTAAGGTTTATGAAAAAAAAATAATGTTTAGGTTTAAAATTAAGATTTATGAAAAAATATAAGGTTTAGATTTATAAAAGAAAAAGGTTTTTACAAAAAAAATAGGTTTTAAAAGTTTAAAAAAAATGTTAGGGTTTGTAAAAAAATTAGATTAAAATCAAATTTATTAAATCCTAATTATGTTAATTAATTAAAAATTATTATTATTAAAAAAAGAAAAAGGTTTTATTAAAAACAAAATATTTTTAGGTAAAAGGTTTTTTAGAAAGAAAAAAAAAATTGTTTTAAAAAAAGTTTTATTAAAAAAGATATTAAAGAAACATAATTTGAAATAATAAAATAAAAAAAAAGTTAGAAATACCAAAATGTTGGGGTTTGCCCTTTTTGCTTCATTGAGTTCTTTGCCACTAGGACACCCATGTTTCTTCATCAAAATGCTCCAAACCTCAGTTCCTTGCCACTAGGTTGTGGGCCTGCATCTGAACCTAAATTTAATTTAAAAAAAATTTGATGTTGTGTCCAAGGTTTGAACCCAAGCCCTTTTAATTCCAACCTCTGGAGAACCTTTACCATTGGGTCATACGTGCCTGTGTTACTAAACATGGAAAACATATATTATATGATAAGGCGGATAAAGAATAACATAAAAACGAGTGAAAATAGGAAAATATTTACTTTAGAGAAAATTTTTGAGGTTAATCATGGTTAAAAGGATAAATCAATTAGAAAATGTGTTAATTGGAGAAATTAAAGGAAAATATGAAAGAAAACCAGGTTTTTGCCAAAAATATTGTGGGTGGGAATTGAAATCACGCCCTTGACCTTCCAGCTTCCAACCTTAGCCACTAGGCTATGCGCACTCCTCATGAATAAACCTCTTGACCTATGAAATTTCCTGCGAAATTTGTAAAAACCCCAAATTTGAGCCTGAAACCCTAACTATGGTAGGATTCGGTTTTGGTCATGAAGCTTCGAATAATCAACCCAGAAAGCTTCTATAACATGAGACAAACAACGTTAGATAAACAAAATTGATTAAAATATCAAGAATAAATGGAATTAAAAAAAACTAAAGAAAGCTTCAAAATTTCAATTCGGTTCATGCATTTTTGTATGAACTTTATAATGATGATGATGGGGATAGCTTTTTTTCTGAATTTTTTTTCTCCCTTTTTTCCTGTCTCCTCTTTTCCGGTATCCTCTTTTTCGGTCTCCTCCCTTCCCACTAGCAGCCACACACAAGTTATATATAGGAACCAATTAGGGTTAATTATAATAAGCCTTAATGTTTATTTTGGAACTCAATAAAATATTAATTTAAAAATAAATAAATAAAGCTTAATAATTAAAATAGTTAAAATTAAAATAAAAACTAACAATTCTATTTATTTATTCTAGACCCAATTTAAAAATAAACAGACTCAACAAATAAAAACGGGGTGCCAAAATGCTCGAAAAAATAAAATGAACACATCAAAATAATCAATACGAAATAAATGACTCGGAAAAATACAGCGTTTGGTCGGATTTTGAAATAAAAATTATGACTGTTTAAGCTGCTCAAACTGATCAACATATGATAAAAAATAGTCGTAAAAATATTTTTAGCATGTCAAATTAAACCACGTGAATCGCAGATTAATATTACTGACATTTGCAAACTTAAATTTGACATTTTTTGTTTACTGATTTTAGGCACAGTTTGAAAATTAATTTGACCAGTCTGTCTATAAATTCCGAGAAATTATTCCGGCTAATATTAAGACGAAATTGTTATGCTTTGAATATGATGCAAATGAATGCGAAACAAAAATTAGGTTATAGTTAAAAATAAAGGGCAAATTTTGGGGTACAATAGTTGCCCCTGTTCAATTTTCTGAAACCTGAGGAGTTAGATTGGCATGTATGCCATTCGTGACTGGAAGGTTGAAGGGGATTGAACACAAAAACCCAAAAATTTGCACTCGCTGATGCATAGAGTAACACTGTTGATTGGTTGTATTGCTTGAATGAGCTTGAAGATGCCACTCAGAGGAACTGGAGATGGGCTTATAGATGCCATCCAGAAGATGAGAATACTTGTAGGTTGTTACTGGATATCAATACTAGGTCTTCGTATAGACCGTTTCTGAATCGTTTATGTAACATGACTGAGTTAAATATTAACACTAGATCTTCGTATAGATCGTCTCTGTATTATCTCTGGGGAAAAAGAATATTTTGCATTAAGTGTCAGTACTTAGATCTTCGTATAGATCGTCTCTGGAATAATTTTAGGAACATACTTTAAGTTAAGCATCAGAATCAAATCTTCGTGGCGATCATCTCTGAATTGATTTTGGAAAGTATCTCGGACTAAGTATCAGCCTTAGATCTTCGTATAGATCCCTTCTGTACCCTCCCAGGGACAATTTGAGCATCAGAATTAAATATTCGTAGCGATTATCTACGAATTGCTTCTGGTAATATCATGGACTAAGCACTAGATCTTCGTATAGATCATTTATGTACCATCCCAAGGACAATTTGTTGAATTGACCATCAGAAATAAATCTTTGTAATGATTATCTCTTCTGGAAATATCCTGGACTAAGCACTAGATCTTCGTATAGATCATTTATGTACCATCCCAAGGACAATTTGTTGAATTGACCATTAGAAATAAATCTTCGTAACGATTATCTCTTCTGGAAATATCCTGGACTAAGAACTAGATCTTCGTATAGATCATTTATGTACCATCCCAAGGACAATTTGTTGAATTGACCATCAAAAATAAATCTTCGTAACGATTATCTCTTCTGGAAATATCCTGGACTAAGCACTAGATCTTCGTATAGATCATTTAGGTACCATCCCAAGGACAATTTGAGCATCAGGATTAAATCTTTGTGGCGATCATCCCTGAATTACTTCAGGTAATATCCTGGACTAAGCACTAGATCTTCGTATATATCGTTTATGTACCGTCCCAAGGACAATTTGAGCATCAGGATTAAATCTTCGTGGCGATCATCCCTGAATTGCTTCTGGTAATATCCTGGACTAAGTACTAGATCTTCGTATAGATCATTTATGTACCGTCCCAAGGACAATTTCTTAAATTGAGCATCAGAGTTAAATCTTCGTAGAGATTATCTCTGAATTGCTTCTGGAGAGTCTTTTAGACTGAGTATCAACACTAGATCTTCGTATAGATCATTTATGTACCGTCCCAAGGACAATTTCTTAATTTGAGCATCAGAATTAAATCTTCGTATCGATTATCTCTGAATTGCTTCTGGGCAGTATCTTGGACTAAGTATCAGCACTAGATCTTCGTATAGATCATTTCCGAACTGTCTCAGGGAGTTAGTAATGTATTGCTTGAATGGGCTTCAAGATGCCATTCATAGAGAAGATTCTTCAGATATACTTATTTGAGAGTGAAGCCAACCAAAACATGAAGATATAGTTCTTGAGAGGATAAACAACAACCCAAGATAACCTTTGGGAATATAAACAACGACCCAAAGTAATGATGATGTATCTCTTGGGAAGATAAACAACGGCCCAAGATAACCTTTGGGAAGATAAACAACGACCCAAAGTAATGATGATGTGTCTCTTGGGAAGATAAACAATGGCCCAAGAATTGAATTATTGATGACATTTATCTGCTGTAAGATTAACCTAAAAAATAAGGTTAGTCCTATGCAAAAATCAGGTTGTATATAACACTCTGCAAGATAATGTCTCATGAGAATGTTATATGCGTATGGTATGATATAATATGATATGATATGATATGATGTGATATGATGTGATATGATGTGATATGATATGATGTATGTATGAATTATGTAGTTTGAAGCGTCTGGGTAGCTTCGTATAACAACTGCTGGCTGGGGAAAATAAATCCCGGTTCGTTGCTGAGGAATATGAGGAATTCGTTCCCGTCTTGTTTAAGAATATCGTACTTAGAACATCTCATTTTCGTTCGTCGTACGTCTTATTGAAGGATTAAATTCCCGAATACCCTGATTGGGGATAAAAGAGATGGGCATTCCCTGAGTGACTTATCCAGACAAATGTCAATTCTTCGAAGCTCTCGTAGTATATGAAGCTACTTGGAGTATTTGGTTAGAATATCCTTAAAGTTTACTTTGTGGGGATGAAATGGCGAAGATTCGTTGGATTCCTACCCCCGATCGTTCTTAGTAAATACTATTACTGCATTTTATGCATTTCTGGTAAACATCAATCATATTCAAAAGCATGTACACATTCCATCATAATCAACAGACATTTTCGCCTGAGTGAAAGGGGAAAAGTAAACCTGAATTCGGAGATAGATTTGTATCAATTTTGAAAGTGGATCCTCATTCAAAGTAACCAATGGTTTTAGGACTTCTGATATTCTCGACTTCCCCGAGTAATTTTTTAGAAATTCTCATGACTGAATCCGAAGGCATGATACATACACCATCTGATACTATTAGCACAGACAATTAACCTCCACAATGGTCTCTGCTTGAACCCAATACCAAAACAATATAATGAGAAGAATATATCTTCATACTGTAGTGGATCGTGTACGCCTTGGTCAACAATTAAGGGGCTTGCAACTAAATTTGATCCCATTATGCTTGAAAAGAGAGTGTTGCCCCTAGCTGAGGATGACTTGTCCAAGAATAACAGTGTTTTGAAAAACTACCACAAGAGGAACAACCAAAATTCCCCACAATAATATACCCCTGGCATCGTGAACTCAGTAATGTTACTTTTGGTACTTCAGATGGGGAGATTTGTCCCCTGACTATTAAGCATTGTTGAATCTTGACCTGACTGCCCCACATGAATTAGACAGTGACATGGCATACCCCCTGACTATTAAGCATTGTTGAACCTTGGTCTGACTACCCTACATGAATTGGACAGTAACATGACATGGCATTCCCCCTTGAATGGAAGATAATGGCTATGCCCCTTTGTATTCATTGGCTTTGATCAAAGAAGCAACTTTTGTTAGTCAGAAGGACTCTGATTTATTGAATATTCATCATGTAAACTTCTTTGTCGTCAAACGCCTAGTTATATGCAAATAATGATATTCAAAATGCAATTCTTATGTCTGTCTTGATGTTTTGGAAAATAATTATTTTAGTAAAACAACGTTTGTAAACACTGTGATATTAACTCGAGACTTATAATAAGCCCTAAAGGAGTCGGGATACCTTTTGGTAGCAGTACACTTTCGAACTAACCATGCTTCAGTTAGGACTTTTAAAGGGTTATAACATGGCCTGGTTCATGGTTTAAGAAACAAAGGATAAAGGCTCAAATTTATTTGTACCCAACCCAGTCTTCATGATGTTCTTCAGTCCTATGTTCGGTTAACCTATGCATTGAGGCTCCAAAAGTATTTGGAATTGTAACACTGACATTTGAGATGATTCACAGACCATAACTTTATTTTAAAAGTCATCTCTATTTTTTTTGTTGAGGGTTTGTAGTGCCCTCTTTTTTTCTTGATTTTGCTATCCCTTCCTTTTGCCTAAACTGTTTATTTCAAGGTTACAGTCAGCGGGATATCTCAATGTTTACTAAGTCTCCTTCATAGGTTATGACTTAGAGAACTTTTCTTTTGCTAGATATTGACTGTCAGACATAATGGTTTCCGGGAACCCTCATTAGTTGTGTACAAGAAAGACAACTGGCATAAGTGAGTTAACCTAAAAACTACCCTACCCCGGGTTATGATTTAGGGTTTTAATTTGCGTGAGGATAAAAACTCCTACTTCATAGGCCCAAAAGGGTTGACTAGAGATTAACTTCCTTATATCTCCATTATTTAGGAATTGAAGCAATGCATGTACATCGTCAGCATAGTCTGTTCAAAAGCATACTGCATAAGATTATGGTATTGTTTTTGTCATCCTCCCTCTACAGGCTTATAGCTTTATCAGGAGTTAAATATCACAAGATAGAAGTAAGAAGCATAGTGAAACAAATGGATTTACTCAAGACAAACATATGCAATGCATTAATGAAAATAAAGTCTGACATAATAGTAAGTGTTTAAGTAAGCAAAATAAATTACAAATGAAAATCCAAATGTCCTCAAAGCCTTTTCCTCTAAACTCGTCACTCCAGTTATTTGGAAACTTTGATGCTTGATGGACGATAGAAGAACTCAACCTGGCCTTCTGGCGTAACCTCGAATATTCCTTCGTCAATCAAGTCTTGAATCTTAATCTTCAATGCCCAACAGTTATTAGTGTCATGTCCGGGACAGTCGGTGTGATACTTATACCTTGCCTTGGGATTATAGCGAGGAGAGGAGGTATTAGGATTTTTAGGAGAATTTTCCAAGGAAATTAGCTTCATCTCCAACAAGCATTGTAGCATTTGTGGCATTGGCGTGTTGAATTTGATGAACTGTCATTTATATTCCTGGTGTCGAAGTGGATTAATCTTACAAGGTCTTCCTTCTTCCATTGAAGAACAATCAGTGGTAGCCTGTCTCTTTCCTTATCTTATCCTTACTTTCCTTTCAGCCAAGTCAGCTTTTTTCAACGGAGGTTGACTGATGATTAGATCCCCGTCTCTGTTACTTTGAAGTTTGTGGACAAAGGTTCTCATCTCTTCTTGCCCCTGAGCTAAACTTTGGATAAAAGCCACATGGTTATTCATTTGGATCCTCATTTCTGTCATCTCAGCTTGCAGTTGTTCCAACTGATTATCCTATTATATTCAGGATTCTTCATTTTCATATCCTAAGAGAGGAATGCTTTCAACTCTTCTTGCCCCTTGGACAAATTCAGGATCACTTCTTGGAATTGAGCATTCTGAGCTTGGAGATCCTTGACAGTTTGTTCGAGAGCCATTTATTTTGAAATAAACAGCGAGAAGATAAGATACTTGTTCATAAGAAACCTGTGATGCAATGATATGGTATGTAGATGCATATGCAATGTTTTCAAGGACCGCAGGATTTAAATTTGTTTAAACAAACAGAAATGAAAATTTTTATTAGTAAGCATTAAACTCATTTGCCTCTTGGGCTTACAATGAAGGGAAATAAAAACAAAAATGGGGTTTTAGATCTCCCATGGACGTTTCCTCTTTGTATGGAGGTATGTGTTGAGATTCTGCTCCTCGTGAAGTTGTCTTGTCAGCTCCAGAATTCTTTCTTGACTAGCTTTGAAATGAGTCTCAAAAGTATCCCTTTGCTCCTTCAACTGGATCCAGGACCTCTGCAATTCCTCCATGTCAGTGGGCATGTCTGGATGAAGGATGGTATAAGGAGTATCTCCTTCAACAACAAGCTCCATGGTAACTGGCAGGATAGCAGGATATGGCATCATAAGAGTCTGAGCACGAGATCATACCCATCTGAGGTAAGGTTCCATAGGAATGGAGTACTTTGGTTCCAAAGTCATACTGTCAACCTTGTTCACCTTACCCCAAGCTCGTATGAACCTTTGACGGTAACCTTGAAGATCGTTGTCGTAGTCGAACACAATACCTTGAATGAGCATGTCATGGGGACCATTACTCCGAGCATAACCAAACTGGAGTAGAGCTAAAGAAGGATTGTAGGTAATGCCCCCTCTTATGCTAAGGAGTGACACATTAGGGAATTCCCCACAACGGTCAATGATGGTAACATTCTCCATAGATCTAGAGCACCAATGAATATTTGAATGAGAAAGTGACATGATTCTCTTAGACCACCTTAACATTTGTTCATTCTTCATCACTGATCGAGGAAGGTAAGAAATAAACCACCTAGACAATAGAGGTATACAACACATCAGAATTCCACGTGCCTTCGTAGTACGGGTATGAAGAGAGTGTAAGATGTCTCCAAGTAATGTAGGCACTGGATTATGAGTTAGAAATATGTTGATGGCGTGTACATCTATGAACTGGTCTGGATTAGGGAACAAAACTAAGCCATAGATTAATAAGGCTAAGATCTCCTCAAAAGCATCATAGCTCATAGCCTCCAAGAATACATGAGATTTCTCTATCAATACCTTAGCAAGAATACCCTTAACTCTGCTTCTCGTTTCTAGGACAATGTCTGATTTCTTCAAATGTAAAGCTGCAGCAATAACCTCAGGTTTAGGCTCTTTTTCTAAGCCTGTGAAAAGTCTTTGATCAATGATAGGTATATCCAGTAGTTTAGAGAACTCTTCCATTGTAGGAACCAGCTGATAGTCTGGGAATGTGAAGCAATGATGTTTAGGGTCAAAAAACTGAAACAGGACACTCATCATGTCTTCATTGAACCCTGAAGTGACTAGATCCAGTAGGTGACCATGCCTCTTGATGAATTGGGAGTTTTCAGAAACTTGAGAGACCAATTCCTTAAACTTAGGAGATATTCCTACAAAGTTAATCCGGATAATATTCCTACGAGCAGAAGCCATGACCTGAAACAAAGAACAAAGATAAATCCTTTGGTCCTTGAAATGGTTAGTGAAAATGCTATGCTTATGATGTTATGATGTCATGATGTTATGCTCAAATCACAAACATGTGGCACACACAAACAAGTCACACAATAGCCCTAGGTTTGAAGGCTTGCATGAGGTTTAAAGGTAAGTACCCTCCCCTAAAATTTAGTTGGTTCATCCTGTCCTACAAAAGTAACCAGGTTCTAAGGGATCTCAATATCGCTGATCCTTCCCAAGGGTGGTTGTTCAGTAGGCAACTTACTTGCCAACCAAAACCCTCCAAGTTTAGGATCTCAATGAGCGTAGCATCGAGTATCAACCAACTTTAGTCTTCACCAAATACGGCTACCTCACTACTTTCTAAAGGCCAAGATGGGATAACTAGGGTTCTAAAGGTCAGTTAGTGTATTGACAACATATGGCAGCCTCATATTATCCTCAACTTACTTAAGGAACATAAGCACCAACCAAGAAGTCACATTAACTATGGCCACCAGATCAACCATATCAGTATATGTCGTACAGTTTCTTTGGTCTATTGCCATTTACCTAAGGTACACTAGATCCGGGTTAGGATCTTTCACACAAAAATCCCAACAAGTAATATAAAGCAAACAAGACAAACAATTTAAGTGATCTAATTCCTAAGGGTACTCCTCTTTTACTTAGTAACTCCCCAACAGAGTCGCCAGTTCTGTAACACGGTGGGAGAACTGACTTGGGTGTTTTTGTTTGACAAAAACATGTGCAGATAGCAAGAGTCGCCACCGACTTTTATTTTATCCAATTTAGGAAAGGACATAAAAGAACAGGAAAGACCATTTTGAAAAGACTTGGGTTCGGGGGGTAGGTTATATAAAGGGAAGGTGGTAGCACCCTTTATATCCATGGTTATCCATGGGCTCTTAGTTACTTAGCTCACTTTAATTGTTTTTGAAAAGGTGAAGTGTGTGATTAGAAAATTTTCTCAGTACTTTGTAATGATCCTCGTATGGATGTATACAAAGCCTTGTTTTGAAAATGTTTGAAAATTCTGAGGTGTTGAAAGTAGTTTAAAGGTGTGAGCAAGTAACTATGAGGTACCTACCCTAGACTAAGTCATTCATGTTCCTTTATATTCTTTCAAGGGTAAGACTGTCCCTATTATTAAGGAATAGGTAGTCATTACCTTGGATGTATTTTAGGGACGGGCGTAGGGTCATCATATGGTCAACGAAGGCAACTTGTAGGGGTGTCTTTAGCAATTCGTAGGGATTATCATCATTTTTTACCGAAGGGACCAGATCATTATTTCATAGGCAACCTCGAAGGGACTTATGATCTTTGGAATCTATAGGGACTATGATGATTTGTTTATAGGGACACTTGCTCAAGATACCCCTATTTTTCGAGGGACTTGACCATTTATTAAGGCAACCAAGAGGGGTAACCCTAGGAAGTGCATATGGCGATCATAAAACGATTGACTTACGTGTGTGAGTGTTGTTTTCAGATATTTATCTTATTATTTTTATTATCTAAGCCTTTTTATTTATTTCTTGGCACGCCCTATGTTACTAACCATGCAGTTAATATGAAAAATAAATGGCAGAAATTAAAATGCAGAAAATAAAATTCCTACATTATTACATGGCTTATGGGCAGTTACATAATAATAATAATGACGGAAAATAAAATAAAAAACTAATTATTACAAAGGCGAAGCAGTTACATAATCAGGCAAACAGTGAATGAATAACATAAAAACGAGTGAAAATAGGAAATAAAATATAAATAAATAAATAAATAAAAGGTTTACAAATTAGGGTTAACGTTTATAAAAAAAAAGGTTTAGAATTTTTTTAGGGTTTAGAGTTTATGAAAAAGAACTTAAGGTTTATGTTTAAAATTAAGGTTTATGAAAAAAAAAATGTTTAGGTTTAAAATTAAGATTTATGAAAAAAAAATAAGGTTTAGATTTATAAAAGAAAAAGGTTTTTACAAAAAAATAGGTTTTAAAAGTTTAAAAAAAATGTTAGGGTTTGTAAAAAAAATAGATTAAAATCAAATTTATTAAATCCTAATTATGTTAATTAATTAAAAATTATTATTATTAAAAAAAGAAAAAGATTTTATTAAAAAAAAAATATTTTTAGGAAAAAGGTTTTTTAGAAAGAAAAAAAAATTGTTTTAAAAAAAAGTTTTATTAAAAAGGATATTAAAGAAACATAATTTGAAATAATAAAATAAAAAAAAAAGTTAGAAATACCAAAATGTTGGGGTTTGTCCTTTTTGCTTCATTGAGTTAGAATAACATAAAAACGAGTGAAAATAGGAAAATATTTACTTTAGAGAAAATTTTTGAGGTTAATCATGGTTAAAAGGATAAATCAATTAGAAAATGTGTTAATTAGAGAAATTAAAGGAAAATATGAAAGAAAACCAGGTTTTTGCCCAAAATATTGTGGGTGGGAATTGAACTCACGCCCTTGACCTTCCAGCTTCCAACCTTAGCCACTAGGCTATGCGCAATCCTCATGAATAAACCTCTTGACCTATGAAATTTCCTGCGAAATTTGTAAAAACCCCTAATTTGAGCTTGAAACCCTAACTATGGTAGGATTCGGTTTTGGTCATGAAGCTTCGAATAATCAACCCAGAAAGCTTCTATAACATGAGACAAACAACGTTAGATAAACAAAATTGATTAAAATATCAAGAATAAATGGAATTAAAAAAAACTAAAGAAAGCTTCAAAATTTCAATTCGGTTCATGCATTTTTGTATGAACTTGATAATGATGATGATGGGGATAGCTTTTTTTTTTGAATTTTTTTTCTCCCTTTTTTCCTGTCTCCTCTTTTCCGGTATCCTCTTTTTCGGTCTCCTCCCTTCCCACTAGCAGCCACACACAAGTTATATATAGGAACCAATTAGGGATAATTATAATGGGCCTTAATGTTTATTTTGGAACTCAATAAAATATTAATTTAAAAATAAATAAATAAAGCTTAGTAACTAAAATAGTTAAAATTAAAATAAAAACTAACAATTCTATTTATTTATTCTAGACCCAATTTAAAAATAAACAGACTCAACAAATAAAAACGGGGTGCCAAAATGCTCGAAAAAATAAAATGAACACATCAAAATAATCAACACGGAATAAATGACTCGGAAAAATACAGCGTTTGGTCGGATTTTGAAATAAATATTATAACCGTTTAAGCTGCTCAGACTGATCAACATATGATAAAAAATAGTCGTAAAAATATTTTTAGCATGTCAAATTAAACCACGTGAATCGCAGATTAATATTACCGACATTTGCAAACTTAAATTTGACATTTTTTGTTTACTGATTTTAGGCACAGTTTGAAAATTAATTTGACCAGCCTGTCTATAAATTCCGAGAAATTATTCCGGCTAATATTATGACGGAAATGTTATGCTTTGAATATGATGCAAATGAATGCGAAACAAAAAGTAGGTTATAGTTAAAAATAAAGGGCAAATTTTGGGGTACAACAGATTGTTTATTTTTTGTGACTGAAATCGTGTGTGTGTTGTTCTATTTATGAGTGTGTGATTTTATGCCATAGTTGGAATATTGAAACTTTGATCATAAACCTAAATTTGATGAAAGGGATGAATGAATTGTGTGTCCAATTTTTATAAATGATGATTTAATATGTGTGATATAACATGTTTGATTGTGATGAGATTGTTATATGTTGTTCAAATCATGGTATGATGTATTTGAATGTTATAGTAAGTGTTGGTTTGATGTATATAGCCTAATCGCGTAGTAATAAAAAGATATTGATCCCACAGAGACTCGATAATCAACCTAGCGCTATCGGGAGTTACTATGTTTAGCTAAGGCGAGTGATGTTTTAGTTTTAAGGAACGAGAAAGTAAGAATTTTAAATTAAAATTAACTTATGATAGGAATATTGGTATGTAATTGGTATGTCTTCACGAATTCAATAAAAGTCGACTTATAAAGGTCTGTTCAATTATCTTTCTGTAGAAAATGTTGGTTTAAAAGTCGTTAACTAACACTCTCGTGGTCTTGCCAATTACTATACTCCTAAGTTAGATTGAGTGCTCTTGCTGTATCAATTCAAGTTAAAAGTACTTTTTGAAAACCTAGAGATTCTAATTGGTTTTAAAGCGCTTCCGCTGTATTTAAAATCAATGCTCGATTTCAGCTATCCGATTATAATCTCACACTCTCGTGGTCTTAATTCTAAACTTTTTTACCTTTTTAATTTCGTAACAAAAGTTGTTTTTAAACTAAGAAATTGAAACCAAAATGTAGATTGAGTTTAAGGTTTTAGCATAGATCTATTGAATTCAATCAGGTTATTCAATCATATACCGAATAAAGGAGTTTAGTCGGATATATTAATTAACTCAGAAGAAAATAAGTAGAGGGCATGCATGAAAATATAAGACATAATAATTAGAAAATAAAGCATAAAATTCAATACAGAACCTGGATGAAGTACACTTGGATTATGAATTCTTGTAAAAAATTAAACTTAAAGAAAAGGCAGTGGCTTGAAATAAATAAATGGTAATAGTTTCCCGGTGTAGGAAGCTATCACCAAGGTTCAGAAACAGAAACTAAATTAAATGCTGAAAAATAAATGAAAATGAAATAACTCTGAACAAAGGAAATAAATGGCTTCGATTGGTGAAACAACAGAAATTTGGTAGAATGGTCGAGGCTCCCTTTGGAACTCAAGCATCTTCTATTTATAGCTTTCACATGGTACTGATGTTGAGAATTTGTAGGAACTTATTTTGTTGGGGCTTGACTGTGTATAGTTGAACTGAGATTGGAATGAGTGAGAAGATATCTGAGTTGAATGAGGGAATGTCGTGGTAACGACTCTCTGTTATTGACTAAGGCACGCGTTCTAAGATTCTGAAATAAGACCTGTGACGGTCGTCTTGTGTTGTGACAATCATCTGGATTTTCCAATGTGGGACGGTCGTCCTATTAGTGTTATGGTCGTCTTCTTTCTGAATGCAGAAACTGTGTTTTCTACTATCTACTTTCATTCTTCTATTTAAAAACCTCATTTCTATCTTATTTTAATTATTTTCTTCCATAAATCATATATATTTTAATACCTGCAAAACAAACACAAACTTCGCATAATATCGTTCAAAACATGGAAAATAGTAACTTAAATAATCAGAAATCATGCTAAATAATTGATACAAAATTGTGTTGTCAAACTCCCCCAGAATTGAATCTTTGCTTGTCCTCAAGCAAACAATCAAATAGGTTTTTGAAAAACATCATCCCTCAAACACAAACATGAAACACATTACCTATCCATACATGGTTGTGCGGCATTTTTGCTAAAAGAACTAATAGTAACTCAAGCACTAAAGATACACTAATGACATTAAAACATATAATACTCATAAACCCCCCATACAAACCAGTCTGAATCATTTCTATTATAGCTCAACCCAATGCTCTCATTTCTATTTCACCCGGTTTCATTCTGACACAATCACATTAAGCCCTTTACATTTACACGCGCATAGTGGAGTATCCTGTTAGTGAATTTGATCTTTTTTCTAACACGGGGTCTGGTACACAAGTGTGGTAACCCTTTAATATACTGAGTGCAAGTTGTGGGGGATCAAATCATAATTCTTCCTACCAAGTTCAGAACCAGATACCTCTGAAATAACTAACATCAAACTTTTCTTTGCCTTTTTTTGCATGTTTTTGCATTCTTTAGAATTGGTGCAACTTGATTTTTTTATCATTGGCATGCATAATCTCAAGATTCTTCTTTTTATTCTTTTTGGAATTTTAAGTATCAATCACTTATTTGCATTGGCTCTCCACATAGCTTGTGTTTCAGGCAGTGATGACTACTAATATAAACTACTTGGGGCTAATTTAGAACTAAAGCTTCAGATTTCGGTGTAAAAGGTATCCAAACCGATATCTCATATCTAAGGGTCTAAGGTGTCAGGACTGTATCAATCTTGTTAAGTCTTTTCTCAGCTTTCTAATAAATCCTATCAACCTATATACTTGTAGGGTATGTAGAGTGAATGCATTCATAAGGAATTTGATTTTGTTGTGGCTAAACATAATGGAGAGAATTAAATAAACAAAAATATTTTGATTATAACTTGGTTTCGTACTAGAAAAGGAAATAGTAATTACCCTTTATCCCACATTATCTCAGACATTGTCCTCAATGTTGCGAGATAAAGATGAGCTACAAAACAAAAAGGGAAAATACAATAAAAGAAAAGGGAAAAATACTACTACTACTAATGTGGTCCTCTACCTCAAGCTCTACCCCGTAGGTTCCTATGTTCGTACTGTGCTACATGATCAGGTATACCCACATGATGAATATAGTCATGCAGTTCTTGCACCTGCCTCGTCACAACATAAATACCTTCAATGGCACCTTAAATTCTTCCTCCTTGGACACTTTGTTCTAGCCGGATCTGTCCCATCATCCTCATCAGCTCAGTTTGCTATCTTTGGTTGCGCTCATCCCTTTAAATGATCGTTGCGAGAATGTCATTGTTTGTTGCAGGTTGTTGATTCCTACGACAGCGTCTAACGGAAGTGCTAGTGCTGGAGAAATCAGTGGTCGGAGTTTGTGCAGCTTCTTCATCATCCATAGCTTGCTGCATCTCATCGATTCCTTCAGCTGGTTGCGCTTCTGGAGCTGCAGGATTAGGCGATGGAGCATCAAGGTAGAAAAGCAAATTGCTTCTGCTCTACGCTCTTGTGCAGGCTGGACATGGCAGAACGATTCTTCTACTAACTTGGTTATGAACCACCAGGTTGTATCTTCCATCTTTCATTTGCTTGATAATACAATCGCTTTTACAATACTCCATGTCAAGGAATAATGCAGGAGTGGAAGGAAATTGGGCGAGATGATCACCTAGACCAAGCTTCAGCACAATATCGGTGACAATTCCTCCAAAACAAAGTGGAGCCTTCCCTCTTGCACATGTCGACTGAATGTTGGAGAGCATGAAAGCAACAAGATTTGAAGGGACGGGTTGAAAAGCACATTGGAGATGAAATAATTCCCTCTGATTTACCTTGTGGTTATTGAACCTCCCGAAGACGGTGTTGCTCAACACTCTCTGAAAATAGCAGATGGAGGGGTTGTGAATGTGAAAAGCATAAAGCTCATCCCATGTCGAAGGTCTTGTACCGGTCAGATCCTCCCATAGCTTAAAAGCTTCAGCTTGCCAAGTCGCATGACCAGAAAGGTGGTAGAAAACACCATCGTCGCGATGAAAACCGAACAATTTGCTAAAAGTGTCTTGCGTTACAGAATATTCGGTTCCAAATAACTGAAACGTAGCAGTACCAAACAGGTGCTTATTTTTGTTGTTTGGAGTGCTATAAGCGCAAGAGCTTAGGAAATCCAGTGTTAACAATGCATAGGTTATACAGTTGCTCTTGCAGAGTGATATCAAGCTGGTGTTGGTGAGCAACCAGTTTACTTTGTCGGGGAGTCCAAGCTGAGTTAGACATTCTTCATCAACGTAACAGGTAACTTCAACAGTTCTTTCGCGAAAAGCAATGAACTTAGCGCCATAATTTTAGAAGGTAAGAAAATTTGGTGAAGGAAGACGAAAAGAATGGTATTGTAATTGCGGTGAAACAAGTATAAGGTATTGGTGTTGTGAAACAAAAACGTGACCTTATTGTATTATATAAAGAGCAAAGTGAATAAAAATGGTAGTTAAGAGAAGTGGTGTGAGAAAATGGGATAATGGGGTGGTTATATATAAGAGTGGGAAATGAAAGTTGGAGAGGAAGTGGAGGGGTGGTCTAATGGTCTCATGAACGTTGCAGAAATATGTTACTGAGTATTTACTTCATGACGATCGTTTGGATAATCTGACGGTCGTCAAAGCTCCAGGACGATCGTCCTACTACTGTGACGGACGTCACATAGTAAGTGTGTGTGACACTCGTCACGCCTTGGTGATGGTGGTAACAGTCCTATTTTCCTTGTTTTCTTCCCAAACTTAATTTCATAATCTCACAAATTCATTTAAAGTAGCACTTAACATAATTTTTTTATATATGTAGCAGTAATAATTATGTAGCAATGCTTATCAAAAATGAGTAACAGACAATAGTAATACCAATGCAAATATAACAGAAATACAGTATGATACTTTTTAGCAGAGTGAATAAATACATTCATGGCATCAAATAAATTTTGCAACATTGTATAATAGTAAAATACCACTGAACAATTTTAATCATATGCATAGATAAATGAAATATAATTCATAGTTTTATTAAAACTTAGAGGCTAACGCAGTAGTTTATGATAATAAAAAATTCAAACAAAGTGGAAAACTTAAGAAATAAATCAAACTAAAATGAAATACTGAATTAAAGGAAAATGCAATAAAATCTTTGATGAATGCTGAAGTTAGTCATTAGCCACAATGTTGGCAGATCGACTTTATTGCTTGGCTCAGATGGTCGAATTGATCAACGACTATATCTCTCAGTGCAATGACGTCTATGCGCAAATCGTGTATCTCATTTTGCATGGTTGTCATCTCAGTGTGGAGAGTCTCAAATGTAGTCTTAGGATTAGTGGGAACAGGATTTGGTATAACATTTGGTTTGGGTTTTTTCTCTTTTTCTTCAATCATATCCTCAGGGTAGTCCGAATCATAATAATTCGAAGGTGTCTTAGGATCAATCTCTACCTCGGACCAAGCATCTCCCGGTTCAAATAGTAGCTCATCCAAATCATAAATCCAGTTGTGTCTATTATGCACACTCGTGCGCTCATGGTCAGGTAAGGTAAAATGCGACACAATTATACCATTGATAAGGAGTTTAAAATGATGCGGTCCACGGTCATACAACATATCCCTTTCAAAACAAAAGGTGATATTCATAGGTCTGAAATCTCTGAGTGGGTTAATATGAGAAAGACGGGTCCTAAATCCCATTGCATCGATAATTTTGATAACTAGGCCACCTATCAGAATCAGCTGGTGTTTAGTTTGCACAAGCTTATAGAAATTAGCAAACATAAAGGTTACTCTATTAACCTGTCGGGATTGAAAAACACAAAACAAGATGAATAACTCATCTCTAGAGACATTGTTATCACTTCCAGTTTTTCTAAATAGTGTGTAGGCCAGAATCATGTGAAAATACCTAATGGCAAGGTTATGAATCTCAGTGGATAACATAGGGTAAAGGTCGTGGTCAGGTCGTCCTGAAATACTACTCCAAAAACGGTTTAGCTCATCTTCCATAAGCATGTTTTCCTGTGCTTCCGAGAAAATAGTAGGGCCATCTAGGAAACCTAGAAGCTCATCCATCTCATGGATATTAAATTCACAAGGATATCCAAATAATATGTGTCGCTCCCCGGATTTTCATCCTGGTGCAAACGTGAACTGTCAGCGATGTTGGAGGTTGAGGTTGAATAGAGTCACCAACTAGGCATTTTTATCCCGAAGGAAAGGTAATGATGCATAAACCTGTAAGGGTGTGGATAAGATGGTTGCGAACCAAAGAAACTGAGAAAGGGGGTTGGTTACGACCTGGGAAGGTATTATCACCCAGATCGTCCATCGTACTCAATGGGATCCACGCTTACAAGATTGTGTCTAAAAGGGGTAAGTGTATGTGTTATCTGTGTGCAAAAACTAGGGAAAGAAAGTACAGGTGTAAGTGAAAAAGGTGTGAATTGCTCAGGAACTGAGGCTTAGAGAAGAATGCTAAAAGAGGGGGATGACACAAAGACTTTTGTTCGATAACTATTAAGTTATGCCTACGTATCCTCTCGTGCAATGAGGAAGTCAGAACACCGTAGTTCGACTCAAAGAGACTGAAAATAAATTGACTGATGAACTGCTTGCTTGCCTATGCTCAAGTCTATGACTTGTCTGGCTCAAGTGCTATTTGTCTTGCATTAGACGGAAGAAGCAAGTTCTCGTTTATGAATGAAGGTGATGAGAAAAGAATCCCGAAGGAGACGATTATTGTTTGTTTTTGTGTTTTCAGTCTTTTATTGTTTTTGGTGTTTGTCATAAGTTGATGAGTTTAAGCCTAAATCAAAGGTTGTAAACTCATTATATCCTCCCTGATTAAGGATAATGGGAATACTTAAGTATGAGATAAGCATCCCAACTTAATTACCAGGATGATGTAGGATTAAGATCATTAACCTACTTGTGATTATTTAGATGTTTTTGGGTTTTTGTTTAGTGTTAAGTAATGAGTTTAAGCCATAATCAAGGATTAGTGAACTCATTACACCATCCTAATAGAAGGATAATAGATGAGAACACTTAAGCTGAGGAAGATACCTCAACTTAATCCATGGTTAGGGATTAAAATCATTAGATGACAAACCTTTATTAAGTGGACTTTAATTAAGAGATGAGATTAAGAAATTAGTTTTATGATTGGTAAGACAACTTGAGGAGGACTTGCCCATTAAACACTAGGGTTAGTCCTTCTTGACCAATAAAGGAAGAATTAGAACCCTAATGTAAGGCCCAAGTTACAAGTTAATGTCTTAGTGATTATTAGATGGATTGATTAAGAGGTTTAAACAAATTAAGGGTTTAACACTTAGGATTTAAGTTATACACTCCATCCTAAGAGAAGGATGCAGACATAACCCTAATTCCAAAGTCATAAAACCTTAAAGGTTTAGTCTCTAATGATGAGATGAGATGAGAGACACAAAGAAGAATCAAAGGTAAAAACTAAGGGGGGACTAATCACAACCCTAATTATTATCATGCTTGGATATTCCTATGGTTTGTAAGGCTTTAGAAAGATCTTCAAGGAATCCACCAATGGAAGAAGCAGATGGAAGGAGGAAGAAGCAGAAGAAATAAGTTACTTACTTCATTGAAGAAGATAAGTAACTTAGAGAAAGAAAGTGAGAGATGAACATGAATGAGCAAGCCCACTCAAAGACAATTGAAAATGCAGCAAAGATGCATATGAAGAATATGAAGAGAAATGAGAAGTGAAAGCAAATCCACTTCTCAAGTTAACTTACCACCTGAAAATGTTAGCACCAGATGCATAAGGAAAGAAATGAAATGGAATGAAGCATATGCAATGACAAAGATCAAAACCAGAAGCATACACATGATGCAAATGATTCTATGACATGATGCAAAGGCATACAAAGTGCAATGAATGATCATACAAAGATGAGATGCAAATGGAAGCATGCTTTGAAGTTTGAAAGTTCATGAAAGTTAATGTAAGGAAATGAATGCAAATCATGGAAAATGAATGAATAAATGATCAATCATGATTCTAACATGTCCTAAGATGTCTAAGATGACATATGAATGCATGAAATGTCATGGAAAGTTCATGTATGGATGCATATGCAAGATGAACGCAAATGAAGATGCAAAATTAGGGTTACATGAAAGGATGAGATGCAAATGGTCAAAACAGAAGCATATGCCATGATAAAAATTTGCAAATGAGCTCAAACAAACCCTAACCCCATATGATATCACACCCCAAAGTATAAGGTCTAACTCTTAACCTAAAGAAAGTTATGATTTTTCTAAGTTTGTTAGGGTTTTAGGGTGCTTCTAAGGGAAAAATGCAAATCAAAATGAAAATGCAAGATAAATTCATGACAAAAATATCTTAAAAACTACATGTTATGCATAACACAATGCAAAAAGAATCATCATCAAACCCTTCATGGTTAGGCAGAAAAGATTTTTCAAAGTTAGGGTTAAAAACATTGATTTTATGAACCCTAAATTCAAAGAAAATTATCAAGTTGTGATCAAAACCAAAAAGAAATTTGTATGGAGGGTTTGAAAATGTTTCTAAATGTCTTAAGATGCAATGTGATTTTTTTTGTGATTTTTAGAAACCTAAATGGTATTTTAATTAATTAATTTCTATTAATTAATTAAAATAAACATTTAAATATTTTAAAAATGCTTTTTTAATGCAAAAAATAAAAATAAAATGTTTTTGGATGAAGAAAAATATTTAAATCAGAAATGCAAAGTTTGAAATTTTTTGGATGAGTTTTGATATTTTAAATTAAATATGCAAAAGAAATAAGAAGAAATGAAATAAAAATGAAATAAATGAGAAGTATGCAAGATCTATGGCTGAGATTCAAATTGGAGAGAGAGGGAATTGACTACGCGCGCTATCCAACGGCTGGCATTCAAACTGAGTTAATTACTTAATTAATTTAATTAATTGAAAATTAGGGTTAACTGAAATGATCCAGGCCACACATTTACGCGTTAATCACCATCCTACGGCCAGAATTCAAACTGGGCAACTAAACCCTAATTAGGGTTCTAATTACTTTCAGGTGACCGGAGCAAGCTCCGGTCATCTTCTCCGGTGACCCCAAAAATAAAACTTCTTTCCTAGGCTATTTTAGGATCTCTAAAGCTCCAGATCAAATCCCCAAACCTCCTTGAGCATGAATCTACCCTCAAAACAAATTTCTAATGCAACATGATCAAGATACGAATCAAAACACAAAAATGGAAAAACTTTCAGAAGCACGATACAGGTTCAATACTCAATCATTTTCAAAACTAACAAGTGCAGTGTGATCAGTGAAGTATTCATATCATTTCTATAACTTAAAAAAAGGATTCTGGAAAATTTGTTCTTGAGGTATACCTGAGATGAAGCTTTTCAGTTTGCTACTTTCTGGACCTCTCCTTGATGCTAAACTACCTCACTTGATCCCCTGATGATGTTGCAAGGCTTTGAATGAGTTTAGAATGGCTGGATTGAGAGGATGAACTCTTGCTGCACCAGAATCGTGTTTTGTGTAGAGGGGCTTTGAGGCTTGTTTAATGGTTGGGAAATGATCTATGGATGATGGTGAGTTGGTTTATGAAGTTTGTTTGAGGTTTGAGTGGCTGAGCAGAGAGAATCGAAAGTTTGAAGGTGGAGAGGATTTTTGTGAAACTTGGTGTGTGTATGGTTCTGAGCTCCAAGGTTATGTGAAATGGCTTGCTTTTGGTCCACATAACAAGTCTCTATTGGCCAGAGAGTGGGTGGTGGCCTGTGGTGATTGGTATGGACAAGTTGCAAAAAGGTCAATTTGTGTGTACTTGAGGTATGGGCTAGGGAAGGAGTTTTTCAAGGGCATGTCTTGGTTCAGCATAGATCAAGGAGGTCCATAGAAGCTGATTTGGGGTGTTGATGCAAGTGTATGAGAAGATTCATGCCATTTTGCAAATTTGAAGAACTTTGGCCCTTTTGGAATTTCTTGAAGTTCAAGGCATGAAAGTGAATGATTCTCTGGCCAATTATGATCAAAATGAGTTGCACTATGATGGTATGATGTTTAGAGATGCATTAGAGTTCATGAAATGGCTTGGCAAGTGGTTTTGCAAAAATCCCTCTTTGGTATGAAAGTGAAAATTATGTGATTTTTGCCAACTTTGCAAAGCCATATCTTGAGTTCTAGGAAGAATTAGATCAAGTTCTTGTACTTTTTGAAAAGGGAATGGTCCAATCTACAACTTTCATGACCAACAATTTTTCATTTGAAGCATTTTTGATCAAGAAAGAGGAGGTTGAAGAACTTTCCCAAAATGGAAAGTTTCCATTACAAGTCATTTCCACTTTTGGCAACTTTTGGTTTAGCTCAAATTTCTTCAATTTTGTGAACTTCCAAACAATTAAATGATCAAATAAAGATCATATAACTTCAATTTGATGAAAATACCCCTTTGGTTCCATTGTTGGGGGCCTCAGATGCCCTGATTTTGCTCTGACTTGCTCAAGAAGTTACCCAATGAACAGATGACTTCCATAATGAATTTCTTCATCAAACTTGGTACACATGATCCTTATAACATCTTAAGAACATTAGAAACAAGAATGGCCCAAAAATTTGGAGTTGAGGCCTCTGAAACCAAAACCCTAATTTTGGTCATCTGTGTAGTGAAAACCCTAGCTCTGCTTCCATGCTTTCCCAGTTCTTGTGATTTCTTGACTTCCTTAAAATTTGAGGGATATAATATGATGATATAACATACATGGACCCTATTGGAATGCTTGGAGGCCTTTGAAGTGGCTCAGATGGATCCTTGGATTGCTTAGATCACAAACCATAGATGCAGATGAACTTAAACTATGCAGATGAAACAAATATGCAATATGAGGTGAGATGATTATGCTTATGAAAATATGAAAGATCACAAGCCATGGTGTGAAATGAATGAGGGAAAATTTCGGGTGTTTACATTCATGTATATGATCATACAAGAGAATGAGCGCAAATGGAGCATGTTAGGAGCATGAAAACACATAGAAGTTCATGAAACAAAATGAATGCAAAGCATGCCAAAATGATGAAACAATTATCAAGCAATGTTTCAAACATGTCCTAAGATGTCTAAGATGACATACAAAAGAATGTAATTGCATGACAAGTTCATAAGTTCATGATATGCAAAGAAGAATGCAAATGAAGATGCAAATTTAGGGTTTTATGAACAAGCCTGATGCATATGACCAAAATAGAAGCATACATCATGATAAAAATTTGAAATTGAACTCAAACAAACCCTAAACACATACAAGAATAAACCCCAAAGGAGAAGGTCAGAAACTTAACCTAGTGAAAGTTATGGATTTCCCAAGTTAACTAGGGTTTTTGGGGGATTCTTAAGGGAAAATGCAAATCAAATTGAAAATGCAATGCAAAAATATGAGATAATTAACCTAGAAACTAGATGCAATATGAGAAACAATTCAAAAAGAATCAAGTTCAAACTCAACATGGTTAGGCAGAAATGAATTTTTCAAGTTAGGGTTAAAAAATGTGAAATTTAAGAACCCTAATTCAAAGAAAATTGTGAAAATATTATCTAACCTAAAAATAAATTTGTATGGTGAGTTTGAAAATGTTTCTAAATGTTTAAGAATGCTTCATGAATATTTTGGTGATTTTTAGAAACTTTAATGCATATCTAATTAATTAAAATCAATTAATTAATTAAATAAAACATTTAAATGTTTTAAAAATACTTTTTTAATGCAAAAATTAAAATAAAAAATTTGTTAGGTTAAGAAAATTATTTGAAACAAAAATGCAGAAAATGATATTTTTTGAAAGTGTTTTGGTATTTTAAATAATTATGTGAAAGAAAATGCAATAAAATGAAAATAAATGAAATAAAAGGAAAGTCAAATGATCTAAAGGCCATGATTCAAACATGAGGGAGATTGGTTGACTGCGCGCGTGTTTGAAGGGTTAGGATTCATTCTGGATAATTAATTAATTAATCCTAATTAAAACTAATTAATCAGAATTAAGGTTTTAATGATGTAATCCTAGCCATTCGTACGCACGAGAATCATGATCCAAGGGCCCAGATTCAAACTAAGCTGATTAACCCTAATTATAAACCCTAAACATTTTCAGGTGACCGGAGCAAGCTCCGGTCATCTTCTCCGGCGACTTGCTGAGGAGAGCAGTTCAAGCAACTCAGCCGGGGAAAAGGGAAGTCCTGGCCACTCGCTGGGGAGAGCAGTTCAGGCAACTTAGCTGGGGAAAAGGGAAGTCCTGGCAACCCTGATGGGGAACAGACAGACCTGGAGACTGGTTGAGGACAAGGAGAACTTTGGAAACTTGCTGGGGAATGGCAGACCCTGATAACTCAGCTGAGGATGAGAAAGTATGAGGAGAGAGTAATCCTAGCAACTCTGCGGAGGAAAAGAAGTTCGGGCATTGCTCGGGAGTTCCTGCTTGGGGAGGAGAGAACTTTTGGGAAGTAATTTGCTGTAACTCCTTCATCCAAGCGATACACTAGGGATCAATGAATTTCTCAAGGGATCCTCTGAGGGGATAAAAACTTCGCGAGGAAATACTTCTGTCAAGGAGTCCTGCTGATGATGTGATTGCTGGCTTGGCTGGGGAAAATGCATGATATGCCCCATCCTGTGAAAGATTGTCTTCCTTGAGTACCTACAACCTATTAAGACAAAGGAAACACACAAGTTCCTAGAAGTATCATCAACCGGATTTCGTCATAGGAGTTAGATTTTCTTAAGAATTCATATTTCCTGCAAGCATTTGTTGAAAATGGCCTATATGTTTTCATGCAAATGTTGTATTACGAACTCTGGATATTTTACAAACAAAAACAAAAGGTAAAAAACAAAGTGTGACTGAATATTCTGATTTTATTGATTTGTGTGCCCTGGATAGGTAAGTACAGTCAAAGAAGTGAATCCCCTGAAAGGAGGAGATTGCTGTAAATTGAGAAAATAAAAGTGTTGGCAATGTTGAAGATGACGCTCCGGCGAGCTTCTTTGCTATGACCCGTATGACCTGAACGCTCTTCTTATCTTGCTTTCTGAAAAGGCTGATTCTGACTGACGCTTTGTCCTTTCGAAGCTTGTCATGTTATGTGAGTGATACAGACGAATTCAAAAATGCAGTTGTTCGCTTATTCCCTGATTTTGCGTAGATCGCCCTTTCGGGTTTTCAATCCACCGGGATACCCATTTTTTCCTGAGCTGTCCGATGTGGCTTTTCAACTCAGCGGGTGTACATTTTTTCAATTTTTCCCTTATTTTTGCCCGAGTCTTTTATTCTATTTTTGACTCGCCGGGATGCCCTATTTTTTCCTGGACTTACATTCTGCTTTTATGTCCAGCGGGTCATTTTATGCGAAGTATTTTTTAACTGCATCTGAATTCACAGGAGATAAGAAGTCTTCGTCATCCATAGTAGTGAGCATCAGCACTCCACTAGAGAAAACTTTCTTTACTATGAATGGGCCTTCGTAGTTTGGCATCCATTTGCCCCTGTGGTCTGTATGAGGAGGAATAAGTCTTTTCAGAACAAGTTCTCCCACTTGGTATTCCCGAGGTCTGACTTTCTGATCAAAGGCTTTCTTCATTCGCTTTTGATATAACTGCCCATGACAGAGAGCTGCTAATCTTTTCTCTTCAATCAGGCTCAGTTGATTGTATCGAGATCGGACCCATTCTGCTTCATCCAGTTTCACATCCATCATTACCCGTAAGGAGGGTAATTCAACTTCAACAGGTAGGACTGCTTCCATACCATACACAAGCTGATAAGGTGTTGCCCCAGTAGATGTTCTGATAGAGGTTCGGTACCCATGCAAGGCAAATGGTAGCATCTCATGCAAGTCTTTGTAGGTGACTACCATCTTCTGCACAATCTTCTTGATATTCTTGTTGGCTGCCTCAACAACGTCGTTCATCTTTGGCCTGTAAGGAGAAGAGTTGTGATGTTGAATCTTGAAGTCCCGGAAAATTTCTGCCATCATCTTGTTGTTCAAATTGGAACCATTATCAGTAATGATTCGCTCGGGAACTCCATACCGACAGATGATATCCCTTTTCAAAAATCGAGCTACCACTTGTCTGGTGACGTTTGCATATGAAGCTGCTTCAACCCATTTGGTGAAGTAATCAATGGCTACCATGATGAATCTGTGACCATTTGAAGTAGTCGGTTCAATTTTTCCAATCATATCAATGCCCCACTTGGCGAAGGGCCAAGGTGATTCTTTAGATGTTTTTTGAGTTTTTGTTTAGTGTTAGGCAATGAGTTTAAGCCATAATCAAGGATTAGTGAACTCATTACACCATCCTAATAGAAGGATAATAGATGAGCACACTTAAGCTGAGGAAGATACCTCAACTTAATCCATGATTAGGGATTAACCTCATGACAAAACAAGCCTTTATTAAAGTGGATTTTAATAAAGGGTGAGATTAAGAAGTGGATTTTATGGTTTGTAAGACAACTTGAGGAGGACTTGTCCATTAACACTAGGGTTAGTCCTTCTTAACCAATAAAGGAAGAATTAAAACCCTAATGTAAGGCCCAAGTTACAAGTTAATGTCTTAGTGATTATTAGGATGGATTAATTAAGAGTTTTAAACAAATTAAGGTTTTAACACTTAGAATTAAAGTTATACACTCCATCCTAAGAGAAGGATGCAGGCATAACCCTAATTACAAAGTCTTAAAACCTTAAAGGTTTAGTCTCTAATGATGAGGTGAGAAGAGAGACACAAAGAAGACACAAAGGTAAAAGCTAAAGGGGGACTAATCACAACCCTAATTATTGTCATGCTTGGATGTTCCTATGTTTTGTAAGGCTTGAGAAAGATCTTCAGAGAAGCCACCAATGGAAGAAGCAGAATAAACAAGTTACTTACTTCACTGAAGAAGATAAGTAACCAGGAGAAAGAAAGTGAGAGATGAACATGAACGTCTGTGAAGAGAGTGCAGAATGTCTCCAAACAATGTAGGCACTGGATTGTGACTCAGGAATATATTGATGGCATGAACGTCTATGAACTGATCAGGATTGGGGAACAACACTAAGCCATAAATCAAAAAGGCTAAGATTTCCTCAAAAGCATCATAGCTCATAGCTTTCAAGAACACTTGAGCCTTCTCTATCAACACCTTAGCAAGAATACCCTTAACTCCGCTTCTTGTTTCTAGAACAATGTCAGACTTCTTCAGATGTAGAGCTGCAGCAATAACCTCAGGTTTAGGCTCTTTTTCCAAGCCTGTGAATGGTTTCTGATCAAGTACAGGTATACCCAGAAGTTTAGAGAACTCTTCCATTGTAGGAACCAACTGATAGTCGGGGAATGTGAAGCAATGGTGCTTAGGATCAAAGAACTGAAACAGAACACTCATCATGTCTTCATTGAACCCTGAAGTAACTAGATCCAGTAAGTAACCATGTCTTTTGATAAACTGGGAGTTTTCAGACACTTGAGAAACCAACTCCTTGAGCTTGGCAGGTATCCCTACAAAGTTGATCCTGATAGTGTTTCTACGAGCAGAAGCCATGACCTGAAACAAAGAACAAAGATAAATCCTTTGGTCCTTGAAATGGTTAGTGAAAATGCTATGCTTATGATGCATGATGATGCTATGATGTTATGTTCAATCACAAACATGTGGCACACACAAATAAGTCACACAATAGCCCTAGGTTTAAAGGCTTGCATGCGGTTTAAAGGTAAGTACCCTCCCCTGAAGTTTAGATGGTTCATCCTGTCTTTTAAAGTAACCAGGTTCTAAGGGATCTCAATATCATTGATCCTTCACAAGGGTGGTTGTTCAGTAGGCAACTTACTTCCCAACCAAAACCCTCCAAGTTTAGAATCTCAATGAGCGTAGTATCGAGTATCAACCAACTTCAGTCTTCACCAAAGCCGGTTATCTCACTACTTTCTAAAGGCCAAGATGGGATGACTAGGGTTCTAAAACTCAGTTAGTGTATTGACAACATATGGCAGCCTCATATTATCCTCAACTTGACTTAAGGAACATAAGCACCAACCAAGAAGTCACACTAACTATGGCCACCAGATCAACCATATCGGTATACGCCATACAGTTTCCTTGGTCTATTGCCATTTACCTAAGGTACACTAGATCCGGGTTAGGATCTTTCACACATAAGAGCACCCAACAAGTAAAGTAAAGCAAACAAAGCAAACAAGTTTAAAGTGATCTAATTCCTAAGGGTACCCCTCTTTTATTAAGTCCCCAGCAGAGTCGCCAGTTCTGTAACACGGTGGGAGAACTGACTTTAGTTAAATGTTGCGGATAGCAAGAGTCGCCACCGACTTTTATTTTATCCAAAAGGAAAGGGCATAAAAGAACAGGAAAGACCTTAAAAAGATTTTTGGGTTCGGGGGGTAGGTTATGTAAAGGGAAGGTGTTAGCACCCTTTACATCCATGGTTATCCATGGGCTCTTAGTTACTTAGCTCACTTTAAAATGTTTTTGAGAAGTGTAGTGTGTGTTTAGAAATTTTCTTAAGTACTTTATAATGATCCATGTACGGATATATATAAAGCCTTTGTTTTGAAAATTGCTTGAAAAATGTGAAGTGTTTGAAATGTTTTGGAAGAGTGAGCAAGTACATAAGAGGAACCTACCCTAAGTTAAGTCTTTTCTGTTCTTAAATATCCTTTAAAGGGTAAGACTATCCCTATTATTAAGGAATAGGTAGTCATTACCTTGGATGTATGAGGGACAAGTGAAGGGACAACTGTTATTTAGGCAACTGTAAGGTGTATAAGCAATTCGAAGGGACTTATCATCTTTATTCGAAAGGGACAAGATCATTACGAAGGCAACCACGAAGGGACTTGATCTTTTTATCTATTAAGGGACTAGATGATATGAGATGAGGGACTTTGCTTTACACTTTACTTGACCTTTTGTTTAGGCAACTTGAGAGGTAACCCTTAAGAAGTGAGATGGCGATCCAGGATCGACTTACGTGTGTGAGTGTACCAATTCAAATATTTATTTTTAAGATTAATGATCTAAATCCAATTTTAAATACAAACATGTTGTACACTCCCTATTTTACTAACCATGGCATTTAAAAATAAATAATAAAAATTACTACAACTATTACATAAGGGATACAATTACATTATAATAATTAAAATAATTAAAATAAATAAGTAAATAAATAAATAAATAAATAATTGGGTTAGTAATAATAATAATAAAATAAATAATCACATAAGAGATAAATAAATAAAGGAGTTAGTAATAATAAACAAAATAAATATAAGAAAAAGAAATTAGCATAATAATATAAAAAAGTTCAATTTTAAATGAATAATTATTTTTAAGGTTTTTAATTAATAATAGAAATAAATGATAAATATTATATATTAACAAAATATGACTAATAGTCTAATTATTTTAATTTTATATACATATTATAAAAATATTTAATTATAATTAAATAAACATATACAAATAATAAATTATATTCATAAAAATAAAATTAAGCTTTTTTTTAATTATTTAGGAAAATAAATTAGGATTAATTAATTAATTAAACTATTTACATTATAATAATATAAACAAATAATAAATAAACATAATTAACATTTATATACAAATATTAATATTTATAAAATAATTAGGGTTTAAGAAGTATTATTAGGGTTTATATAAAAAACTAGGTTTTCTAAGATTTTTAGGGTTAATTTATTAATTTATTTATAAAATATAATATTTAATAATTTACAAAAGAATAAATATTAAATAGAATAAATATTAAATAATTTTAATGATAAAGTTTAATTTTGAAAAGATGAATTTTGAATTATAGAAAAGAAAATAATATGAACATTTTATTTTTTTATCATTTTATAATTTATTAAACTAATTATAATATAAACAAAATTAAATAGAATAAGAAAAAGTGACAAAAAATACTTACCTGGGGCTGGGATTCGAACCCAGTCCCTAGGCTTTCACATCCTCAAGACCAACAAGCCAGACACTGGGCTACGTGCGCGCAGGTGATATGGAATGGATGCCAATGCATTTTGTTTCTTCACCTGTAAATAATCATAACAAAAAGCAAAACAATACAAAAGGGCCTGGGGGATTCGAACCCAGGACCCTCAACCTCAAACGCGCACACACTGACCAACTGAGCCAACCATGCATCTGTGAAATAAATTACAAACAATTTCATAAAATATTAAAACCAAATTTAAATTCCAGAAAGGGCGCCAAGAACTTCATCTTCTTCCTTGGTTCTTGCAAATTTTGCTGCGAAATTAACTACAAGCTTTCCTGCGAATTTTTCCTTGCAGCAAAACCTACGAATCTTAATCATCATCAAAACTGCAAAATTTCATCAAATTAATTATACAAATATGATCCAGATATTGATTGGCATTGATCTATGGTTTTAGATTTTATTTATGTTAGTGCAATCAAGAAACCCTAAACGGCCATTCAAACCCTAACAATGGTGCTTTCATGATTCGGCCATGGTTCTTCACAAAACATTCCAGAAACCATCTATGAACAAAAACAAACATTAATACACAGCCAAAATTCATTATAAACAAGCAAATGCAATGAATCGAAGAAAAATATATCAAGAACATGTATGCTTCGGGTTATGCATTATGTCATGATTCAGAGACATGTGAGGAGTGGTTTCGATTCAGGGATGCTTGAGGAGGCTTGTAGTGTCCTTAGAATACCTTGAAAAGCTTTGTGATGAAGGATCCGAATTTGGAATTTTTGATGAAATTTTTTAGAACTTGAAACTTACTTTTGAGGCAGCCAATTCGTGTCCAATGCTTGTGTTCATGTTGTATATATACCACTTGATGAAATTAGGTCAAAACATGTGGTTATTCTTTGGACTTTTTGATCATTGAAGATTGAAAAAGATCATGTCTTAAAATTCAAATATTTTTGGATACAACCTTGCTATTTTAAGATAATCACCATAATTCTCATATCAATTTGATCCAAGCCATATTTATGATTTTCTAGAAGCAATATCTCATTTAAATATTTGATTTATCTATTTTATTTTGATTTAAAATGATTTTAAATGAATAAAATCAAAATAAATAAAATAAAAACAATAAAAAATCTGAATAAATGAGGGTTGGGTCTTGCATGATGTCATGTTAAAGTTTGGATCACAAAATTGCAAGCCCATTTGGAAGAATTTGGTTTTAAGCCCCCATTTGCTTCATAAACTTCCCTAAAATTTCCCAACTTTGTAAGGGCACAACTCCTTCAATTTTAAGGCTATGAGGGTGTTCTTGGACATTTTGGAAAGCTTAAAGAGTCCTCTAACCAACCCCATTGGTTTCATGTCCATACCTTTTACCATTCTCAAGTTATGCTCTTTTGAAGTTGTTGACTTTTTGTTGACTTTTAAAAGGACCTATAATGTCTTAGCTCATACCGTCCAAATGAAGCATTTTTGGGCTTGGCTTGTGAGACACAAAGTTGTAGAGAATTAAATTTCCTTCAAAATGAGCTTTGGATGGGAAATATTTGATGAAGCATATGAAAGTTATGGCTGGTCAAAGTTCAGTTGACTTTTCCTGAGGAAACCCTAATTTAGAAACCCCTGATTCTTGATGATCTGGAATCTCCTTGATGAATCATGATCAACCCTTGATAAAATGATGAATTTTACTTCATATACTTGATGTTGGCAAAAAATCATGAAGTTTGACTTTGGTTTGACCACAGTTGACCTCAGTTTGACTTTTTAACTACTTTGACTGATTTTGACTTATCTGATCATCTGACTGAGCAAACCTTTGAGAAAATTCTTGAAACTTGTCATGGGGATTATTAAACACATATAAGATGTTATGAAGCTCACTTTAAGTCTTGGAAGTCCATTTATCCTGATTAAAGTCAAAACCCTAGTTTGGGATGCATTGCTTAGGAGGATGCATTGTCTGAGGGAAATGTCAAATCTTCTGACTAATTGTGAACTTTGTGAACCTTGTGAACCTCATAAGATGTCTTGTGAACCTTTTGAACCTCATGGGAGGTCTTGTGAACCTCATGGGAGGTCTTGTGAGCCTTGTGAACCTCATGGGAAGTCTTGTGAACCTTGTAAACCTCATGGGAGGTCTTGTGAACCTTGTGAGCCTCTTAGTACACAAAGTCTTGTTTTGTGAGGGCAAATTTTGGGGTGCAACATCTGCCCCTGTTCAATTTTCTGAAACCTGAGGGGTTAGATTGGTATATGTGTCATTCGTGACCTGGAAGGTTGAAGGGGATTGAACACAAAAGCCCAAAAATTTGCACTCACCGGTGCGTAAAGTAATACTGATGATTAACTGTATATGCTCGAGTGGGCTTGAAGATGCCACTTGGAGAAAAGGAAATGGGCTTAAAAATTCCATCAGAATGAACTGGAGATGGGCTTAGAGATGCCATCTGGATAAAAGTTCTTCAAATATACGTCTTGGAGAATAAGGTAGTCCAAAGTATGAAGATATAGCTTTTGGGAAGATAAACGACGTCCCAACATTACCTTTGGGAAGATAAACAACGGCCCAAGGTAACAATACGGCCTTTTGAGAAGATAAACAACGTCTCAAGATAGCCCTCGGGAAGATAAACGACGTCCCAAGATAATGATATAACCTTTGGGAAGATAAACAACGGCCCCAAGGTAAGGGTATAACTTTTGGGAAGATAAACAACGGCCCAAAGTCATGATAGCTTTCAGGAGGATAAACAACGTCCTGAGGTATAAGTATAACTTTTGGGAAGATAAACAACGGCCCAAAGTCATGATGGCTTTCAGGAGGATAAACAACGTCCTGAGGTATAAGTATAACTTTTGGGAAGATAAACAACGGCCCAAAGTTATGATAGCTTTCAGGAGGATAAACAACGTCCTGAGGTATAAGTATAACTTTTGGGAAGATAAATAACGGCCCAAAGTCATGATAGCTTTCAGGAGGATAAACAACGTCCCGAGGTATTAGTTGTTGATATTGTTTTACCTGCATATAACTATCCTGCAAGGAAAATATTAGTTTATGCATTATGTATGCATGCATAGTATGATGCACTTAAGTAATGTATTATGTACTTATGGATATGTATGTTATGGTATGATGTAAATGATGCATGTATGAATCATGAGTCTGAAGCGTCTGGATATCTTCGTATAACAACTGCTGGCCAGGGAAAATAAATCCCGATTTGTTGCTGAAGAATATGAGGAACTCGTTCCCATATCGTTTGATAATATAGTGAAGAATATGAGGAACTCGTTCCTGTCTCGTTTGATAACATAGTATTCATAACCTCCCGTCTTCGTTCGATAGTATGGTATCCATAACCTCCCGTCTTCGTTCGATATTAAGGTATCCATAACCTCCCGTCTTCGTTCGTCGGTAAGGTATCCATAACCTCCCATCTTCGTTCGATAGTATGGTATCCATAACCTCCCGTCTTCGTTCGATAGTAAGGTATCCATAACCTCCCGTCTTCGTTCGTCGGTAAGGTATCCATAACCTCATGTCTTCGTTCGTCGTACTCCTATTGAAAGAATAAATTCCCGATTATCCTTCTGAGGATAAAAGAGATGGATATAAATTCCATGGGAGATGTAACTCGAAGTATCTATGAAGATGGATTTGCCCTACTGGGGGGCTTGTAGTTGTCTCGTAGGGATGAACCGGCGAAGCTTCGTTGAATTCCTTCCCTTGTTCGTCCTTAGTAAATACTATTACTGCATTTTCATGCATTTCTGGTAAACATCAATCATATTAAGCATTTTATGCATTTCTGGTAAACATCAATCATATTCAAAAGCATACATACATTCAAACACAACCAATGGACGTTTCGCTTATGTAAATAGGGTAAAAGTAAATCTGGATTCAAAGATGGAATTTTATTTATATCACAAAGTGACCCGTACATAGTCAAGTTTGTACAAGGAGACAAAAATCCTAGTAAGAGGAATTCGTCGTAAAAAATTTTACAAAACAAAGAAAATCAACTATGTGGGAAATAATCCTATTGAGTTTCAATTCTACTATTGCCATTATCTTCAAGTATCTCATCTTCTGCTGTCGAGACGGAAACGATTGGATTGAGCTTTATCTATTCGAGCTTGAATTAGGTAGCACAACTGGTTGTAGTTACATGGGTGATCCAAACGAGACATAGTCATGCGCTTTAATCCCTAACTTTTGCCTGGATTGCCCTTTCAGGTTTTCAATCCACTGGGATACCCTTTTTTGCCCAAGCCGCCTTTTCAGGTTTTCGACTTGCCGAGTGTACATTTTTTTATATATATCCCTAATTTTTGCCCGAACCCTTTTGGTTCGCCGGGATGCCCTTTATTTTTGCCTAGGTCAGTCAACCTAGCGGGTCTCTTTTTATGCGTAGTATTTTTTAATTATGTCTGCGTTTACAGGCTGTGGGAAGTCTTCACCATCCATAGTAGTAAGTATCATGGCACCTCCTGAGAATACTGTTTTGACCACAAATGGCCCTTCATATGTAGGAGTCCACTTGCCCCTAGGATCACCCTGTGGTAATATGATACGCTTGATTACCAAGTCACCAACCTGATATACCTTTGGCTTAACCTTCTTGTTAAAAGCTTTGATCATTCGTTTCTGGTACATCTGGCCATGACAAACTGCTGCTAACCTCTTCTCATCAATCAAATTTATCTGGTCAAGTCGGGTCTGAATCCACTCATCTTCATCCAAGCCTGCATCCTTCATGATTCTTAAGGATGGAATCTGAACTTCAATGGGTAGAACTGCTTCCATACCATATACTAAGGAGAATGGGGTTGCCCCTGTTGAAGTGCGTATTGTAGTACGATAACCATGAAGAGCAAATGGTAACATCTCATGCCAATCCTTGTAAGTAACAGTCATCTTCTGTAGAATCTTCTTAATGTTCTTATTAGCAGCTTCTACTGTCCCATTCATCTTTGGACGATACGGAGAAGAGTTGTGATGCTTAATCTTGAACTGCGTGCAGAGACAGTAATCATAGTGTTGTTCAGATTAGAGCCATTGTCAGTAACAATCCTTTCAGGGATGCCATACCTACATATGAGATTATTCTTAATGAATCGAGCCACAACATTATTGGTAACAAATGCAAATGAAGATGCCTCCACCCACTTCGTGAAGTAATTAATAGCAACCAGGATGAAACGATGCCCATTAGAAGCAGTAGGCTTGATCTCGCCAATCATATCAATGCCCCACATGGCAAAAGGCCAAGGAGCAGTCAACACATTCAATGGTGATGGAGGTATATGTACTTTATCAGCATAGATTTGACACTTATGACATGTTCTGGAATGTTGATAGCAGTCAGCTTCCATGGTAGACCAATAGTAACCTGCTCTCAATATCTTCTTTGCCATAGTATGGCCACTAGAATGAGTGCCAAAAATCCCATCATGCATATCTTCCATAATCTCAGTTGCTTCCTTCTTATCCACACAACGAAGCATAGTTGAATCATGATTGCGCTTGTACAAAATCCCATTACTCAAAAAGAACTTAGCAGAAAACCTCCTCAGAAACTTCCTATCTTTGACAGATGCCCCTTCAGGGAACTCCTGAGCTTCAAGATATCTTTTCACTTCATAAAACCAAGGCTTCTCCTCTGCTTCTTCAGTGTCAATCTCATTGCAGTATGCAGGCTTCTCAAATCTATCAATAGTAATCTTGGGAGCTTCATCATCCCAGTTAATCTCAAACATGGATGCCATGGTGGCTAACGCATCTGCCAACTGATTTTCTCTTCGTGGAATATGTCCAAAGGTAATCTCTTTGAAATGTGGGATCAAAGACAACACAAGCTCTCTGTAAGGAATGAGATTATCATGCTTGGTATCCCAATCTCCTTTGATCTGACTTACTACCAGGGCTGAATCTCCATATACGTCCAGGAACTGAATCTTCATATCAATGGCAACTTTGATACCCAGGATACATGCCTCATACTCAGCCATGTTATTGGTACAATAGAAACAAAGTCTGGCAGTAATCAGGGTATGACAACCTTCAGGGGAACTAATCACAACACTGACACCATTACCAAGTGCATTAGAAGCTCCATCAAAAACCATAGTCCATCGGGATCCTTGTTCAGGTCTGTCATATTGTCCAGGTTCTTTGGTAATAATCATAATGTCTTCATCAGGGAACTCAAAACTCATTGACTGATAATCATCCACTGCTTGATGAGCCAAATGATCAGCTACAACACTTCCTTTAATGGCCTTCTGAGTAGTATACTGTATATCATATTCTGTTAAGATCATTTTCCATCTTGCAATTCTTCCGGAGAGAGCAGGTTTCTCAAATATGTACTTGATTGGATCCATCTTCGAAATCAATAAGGTGGTATGAGTCAACATATACTGTCTTAGTCGGCGAGCAGCCCATGCCAAAGCGCAACAAGTTTTCTCGAGCAGTGAGTATCTTGTTTCACAATCGGTAAACTTTTTGCTAAGGTAGTATATTGCCTGCTCTTTTCGACCAGACTCGTCATGTTGCCCCAACACACACCCCATTGAGTTGTCTAATACTGTTAAGTACATAATCAAGGGTCTTCCATCAATTGGTGGCATCAAAATTGGAGGTTCTAGAAGATATTTTTTGATTTCATCAAAGGCTGTCTGACACTCATCATTCCACTCCATTACCTGATCTTTCTTCAACAGCTTGAAGATTGGCTCACAAGTAGCAGTTAATTGGGAAATAAATCTTGCAATGTAATTCAGTCGTCCCAAGAAACCTTTAACTTCCTTCTCGGTACGGGGAGCTGGCATCTCTTGTATAGCTTTCACTTTTGCAGGATCTACTTCAATACCTTTTCCACTGACAATGAAACCCATGAGTTTACCAGACCTAACTCCAAAAGTACACTTGTTTGGGTTCAATCTCAACTTGTATTTCTTCAATCTCTCAAACAACTTATGCAAATGATCAAGATGTTGCTCTTCATTTTGGGACATGGCTATCATATCATCCACATATACCTCTATTTCATGATGAATCATATCATGAAACAAAGCCACCATAGCACGCTGATATGTTGCCCCGGCATTCTTCAAACCAAATGGCATCACTTTATAGCAAAAGGTCCCCCACTGTGTAACAAATGTAGTCTTCTCCATATCTTCAGGTACCATCTTGATTTGATTGTAACCAGAGAAACCATCCATGAAAGAGAATACTTTATGCTGAGCCGTGTTGTCTACCAGAACATCAATATGAGGGAGTTGAAAGTCATCTTTGGGGCTGGCCTTGTTCAAATCCCTGTAGTCTACACACATACGTACCTTACCATCTTTCTTAGGTACCGGTACCACATTTGCAACCCATTGAGGATAAGAAGTCACTGCTAAGAACCCTGCATCAAACTGTTTCATTACCTCTGCTTTAATCTTCTCTGACATTTCAGGACGCATGCGACGAACTTTCTGCTTCTTTGGACGACAATCTTCTTTTACTGGTAAACGGTGAACCACAATGTCTGTATCCAACCCTGGCATATCTTCGTAGGACCAAGCAAAGATCTCCACATAGTCATGTAACATCTGAATCAATCTGCTCTTGACACTATCCTCTAATTCAGCCCCTATCTTGACCTCTTTCCTGTTTTATTCAGTTCCCAGATTCACAACTTCGATTGGCTCTTCATGTGGCTATATAGCTTTCTCTTCTTGTTGTAACAACCTAGCAAGCTCTACAGGTACTTCACAATCGTCCTCATTTCCATCTTCAGCTTGATAGATCGGATTCTCGAAGTTATAATTGGCAATAGTAGAACTGTTATCAACAGGATCCAGAGTGGATGAGGATCTGCATTTTAGTGATGTGGGTGTGTGTAAGAACACATAGTTGATGAAACAAAAAGAAAAGAAAAGAAAAACAAGGAACACAATATTTACGAAAACGAAACGTCCACTGATTTTTATTGAAGGAAGTATGCAAATGAAATGACATCCCGTAACAAGCACACCATTGTGCCCCGGGTAAGGCACAAGGCTTAAGAGTTTAAATTGTTCAAAGATTACAAACTTTAAAAGTAACAACACAGTAATAGTATTTACTCCTGACTAAAGGATATAGGAATAACATCTTCAGCTTTCCAATTATTGAGCCCAGCACCCACAGTAGGAAAAATCCAAGCATCCAAGTTGTACTCTTCATCATAGTCACCCACAGCATTGATCTGATTCTTCATAATCCCCTGATTGGTGATTCGAACAGCACGAGCACGACGAACAGCCTTCTGGGACTCTGCAGTGAAACCCAAACCAAATTTGTCAGACTTGTAAGGAATGTCAGGAAGCTGACCCCAAATAGTACAACCACCTTCATCCACCACAGCTCTAGCATCTTTGAGGGAGGCCATTGTAGGAGGTACTCTGGTGGCCACAAGAACTTTCTTGACAACAGGAGGAGCTTCATAATTATTAAGAACCCAAGGAACCACTTCGAACGTCTGGCATGGAGTTTCAACATATTCACCTTCCACATCAAGATATTTAAAAGTGTTCACATGGCTAACTATATATCCTTCCTCTCCGTAAACAGTGACAACTTTTCCTTCTACTGGATATCTCAGCTTCTGATGTAAGGTGGAGGTTACAGCACCTGCCCCATGGATCCAGGGACGCCCAAGCAAACAAGAATACGAAGGACGAATATCCATTACATAAAAAGTAGCATTGAAGACCTGAGAGCCTACTTTTATTGGGAGATCAATTTCTCCATGCACCACTCTTATCGAGCCATCAAAAGCCTTCACCACTATATTACTGGGCTTCAACATAGCATTTTCAGGGCTAAGCTTATTCAGAACTTCTTTGGGCAACACATTCAGCGAGGAACCATTGTCTATTAACACATGCGACAGGGTAGTGCCCCTGCATTCAATAGAGATATGTAGAGCCCTGTTATGATCCCTCTTGGCCGGAGTCAAATCAGCTTCGGAGAAACCTAACCCGTTATCATAGGTCAAGTGTGCAACACAATTTTCAAACTGGTCTACAGAAATCTCATTTGGTACGTGAGCAGTCTTCAAAAACTTGATCAAGGCTTTGGCATGAGCCTCAGAACACAACAATAAAGACAACATAGAAATCTTGGAGGGAGTATGCCCCAATTGATCCACAATGTCATAATCACTTTTGCGAATGATTTTCAATACTTCTTCCATCTGCTTAGCAAGATCATCAGCAGCTGGCACATCAGTTTGTGTAGGTTCAATAACAGGACCTTTGCCCCGAGCATCAGTATTAGAGGTAGTAACTGGAGTAACTGTATTCTTGGAAGTAACTGGAGGAGAGAAAACTCTTCCACTTCGTGTGATCTTACTAGATCCAGCAATATTATCAATATCAAGATTTCCATCAACAACAGGTGTATCAGCTAAAGGTTCCTGCTTGACGCCATGAATATAAACATCAGAGCCATAATGCCAAGGCACAGCTTTATCAGAAGTATATGGAATAGGACCAGGAGTGGTAATGATCATAGGAGCCACTCTAGCTTCAGCAACAATCTTCACAGGGCCTTCAGCAGTAATCTTAATTGGACCCTTATGAGTGATTTTGACAGGACCCTTGGAAGTAATCCTCACCGGAATTTTATCAACCATATCCACCTCTTCAACTTTCGCACCTTTAGTTATATGATCAACCATACTTTCCACAGAAGGTGGTGTCCTCTCAAACACTATGGTATAATTATTCATGAGGCGTTGAATTCCTTCCTTCAACCTCCAGCAGTTATCCGGCTTATAGGAACAATATAAACAATCTTCACGACAACCTGGAAAGAACCCAGCTTGTACCAACTTCTTCTTAATAACAGACAATGGTGTAGTCAACTCTGCAACTGAGGAAATATGTGAGACTTCATCAATGGCATTGACAGTCTTCTCATGATTTGGCATGGGAGCAGTAATCACATTTGGAGTACCCGGAGGGTCAAACTCAATCTCTCCAGCATCAATCATATCCTGAATTTTATTCTTCAATACCCAGCAACTATTGGTATCATGTCCCTGACAATTTGAATGATATGCACATCGTGCGTTAGGATTGTACCTGGGAGAGGTAACATTGGGATTCTGAGGAGGATCCCTCAAAGTGATAAGTTCACCCTCTGTTGATTTCCCTGTGGTGGCTCTGGTGTTGTAGGAGTTGGATTGGAAATATGAACTGCACTCACAGATTGATGCCTACTATTACGATCAGGTTGACCATAAACAGCATTTGACTCTTTCTTCCCACTAGGGGGCTTCTTTGTAGCATTGGATGAAGAAGCACCCACTTGGATCTTGCCACTCCTTATACCAGTTTCTATGCGTTCTCCTGTCATTATCAACTCAGTGAAGCCAGATGATGAGCTTCCAATGAGATGACTGTAAAAGGGACCATTCAACGTACACATGAACATATCAACTAGCTCCCTGTCAGTTAGAGGGAGTTGCACTCTTCCAGCCAAGTCTCTCCACTTCTGGGCATACTCCTTGAAATTTTCTTTAGCACCCATGGACATGCTTTATTGCTGCATACGAGTAGGGGCTAGGTCAGCATTGTATTGATATTGCTTGTAAAAGGCTTCAGCAAGATCATTCCAATCCCGGATGTTGACACTCTCCAACTGATAGTACCATTCCAATTGAGCTCCAGATAAGCTCTCTTGGAAGAAATGGATCCACAACTTCTTATCAGCAGTATGGGGTTGGATTCTCCAGACATAAGACCTCAGATGCAGCTTGGGACAAGAGACACCATCATAAACTACGAAAGTAGGAACCTTGAAACCAATGGGTATGACTACCCCAGATATCAAACTCAAGTCTTCAAAATCCAGCCCAGAAGACTTTTGCAATTCCATAGCATCCATTCTATCCACCAGCATCTTGAACTTATCTTCATTAGGCTCATGATAGTAGTTAGCTTCAGAATCAGAGTCCCCCATTGTATTATGGAGACTGCCTCCCTCTTTCTCAGACTCTTCAGACTCATAATCTTCAACCTGTTCTTTGGTCTTGACAGGACCTCTGAACCTTCTTCCCATGTTGATCAGGCCACCTGACCTTCTAGTCTTCTTAGTCTTCTTGGCCAGCAGTGTCTTCAATTCATCCTGCCCCTTGGACAAGTTCAGGATCAACTCTTGGAACTGTGCATTTTGTGCCTGGAGATCTTTGACTGTTTGTTCAAGAGCCATTGCTAAAATAAAGAGCGAGAAGATAAGAAACTTGTGCACAAGAAACCTATGATGCAATGATATGGTATGTATTAATGCGTATGCAATGTTTTCAAGTACCGCAGGATTTAAATTTGCTTAAACAAACAAGAAAGTAAACTTTTATTAGAAATAAATTTGTTTGCCCTTTGGGCTTACAAAATGAAATGAAATAAATACAAAAGATGGGGTTTTAAGTCTCCCATGGACGTTTCCTCTTTGTGTTGAGGTATGAGTTGAGATTTCGCTCCTCGTGAAGTTGCTTTGTTAGCTCCAGGATTCTTTCTTGACTTGCTTTGTAATGAGTCTCAAAAGTATCCCTTTGCTCCTTCAACTGGATCCAGGATCTCTGTAAGTCTTCCATGTCAGTGGGCATGTCTGGGTGAAGGATGGTATAAGAAGTATCTCCTTCAGCAACAGGCTCCATAGTAACTGGCAGGATGGCAGGATATGGCATCATAAGAGTCTGAGCACGAGATCGCACCCATCTGAGGTAAGCTTCCATAGGAATAGTGTACTTAGGCTCCAGAGTCTTGCTGTCAACCTTGTTCACTTTTCCCCATGCTCGTATGAACCTCTGACGGTAACCTTGTAGATCGTTGTCGTAGTCAAACACAATGCCCTGAATCAACATGTCATGTGGACCATCGCTCCGAGCGTAACCAAACTGTCGTAAAGCTAAGGAAGGGTTGTAAGTAATGCCTCCTCTTATTCCTAGAAGTGGCACATTAGGAAACTCCCCACAATGGTCAATGATAGTGACATTCTCCATAGATCTGGAGCACCAATGGATATCTGAATGAGAGAGTGACATGATCCTTTTAGACCACCTGAAACCTTGTTCATTCTTCATCACTGAGCGAGGAAGGTGAGAAATAAACCACCTAGATAGCAAAGGTATGCAGCACATCAGAGTTCCTCGTGTCTTTGTAGTACGAGTATGAAGAGAGTGCAGAATATCTCCAAGCAATGTAGGCACTGGATTGTGACTCAGGAATATATTTATGGCATGAACGTCTATGAACTGATCAGGATTGGGGAACAACACTAAGCCATAAATCAACAAGGCTAAGATTTCCTCAAAAGCATCATAGCTCATAGCTTTCAAGAACACTTGAGCCTTCTCTATCAACACCTTAGCAAGAATACCCTTAACTCCGCTTCTTGTTTCTAGAACAATGTCAGACTTCTTCAGATGTAGAGCTGCAACAATAACCTCAGGTTTAGGCTCTTTTTCCAAGCCTGTGAATGGTTTCTGATCAAGTACAGTTATACCCAGAAGTTTAGAGAACTCTTCCATTGTAGGAACCAACTGATAGTCGGGGAATGTGAAGCAATGGTGCTTAGGATCAAAGAACTGAAACAGAACACTCATCATGTCTTCATTGAACCCTGAAGTAACTAGATTCAGTAAGTAACCATGTCTTTTGATAAACTGGGAGTTTTCAGACACTTGAGAAACCAACTCCTTGAGCTTGGCAGGTATCCCTACAAAGTTGATCCTGATAGTGTTTCTACGAGCAGAAGCCATGACCTGCAACAAAGAACAAAGATAAATCCTTTGGTCCTTGAAATGGTTAGTGAAAATGCTATGCTTATGATGCATGATGATGCTATGATGTTATGTTCAATCACAAACATGTGGCACACACAAACAAGTCACACAATTGCCCTAGGTTTAAAGGCTTGCATGCGGTTTAAAGGTAAGTACCCTCCCGTGAAGTTTAGATGGTTCATCCTGTCTTATAAAGTAACCAGGTTCTAAGGGATCTCAATATCATTGATCCTTCACAAGGGTGGTTGTTCAGTAGGCAACTTACTTCCCAACCAAAACCCTCCAAGTTTAGAATCTCAATGAGCGTAGTATCGAGTATCAACCAACTTCAGTCTTCACCAAAGCCGGTTATCTCACTACTTTCTAAAGGCCAAGATGGGATGACTAGGGTTCTAAAAGTCAGTTAGTGTATTGACAACATATGGCAGCCTCATATTATCCTCAACTTGACTTAAGGAACATAAGCACCAACCAAGAAGTCACACTAACTATGGCCACCAGATCAACCATATCGGTATACGCCGTACAGTTTCCTTGGTCTATTGCCATTTACCTAAGGTACACTAGATCCGGGTTAGGATCTTTCACACATAAGAACACCCAACAAGTAAAGTAAAGCAAACAAAGCAAACAAGTTTAAAGTGATCTAATTCCTAAGGGTACCCCTCTTTTATTAAGTCCCCAGCAGAGTCGCCAGTTCTGTAACACGGTGGGAGAACTTACTTTAGTTAAATGTTGCGGATAGCAAGAGTCGCCACCGACTTTTATTTTATCCAAAAGGAAAGGGCATAAAAGAACAGGAAATACCTTAAAAAGATTTTTGGGTTCGGGGGGTAGGTTATGTAAAGGGAAGGTGTTAGCACCCTTTACATCCATGGTTATCCATGGGCTCTTAGTTACTTAGCTCACTTTAAAATGTTTTTGAGAAGTGTAGTGTGTGTTTAGAAATTTTCTTAAGTACTTTATAATGATCCATGTACGGATATATATAAAGCCTTTGTTTTGAAAATTGCTTGAAAAATGTGAAGTGTTTGAAATGTTTTGGAAGAGTGAGCAAGTACATAAGAGGAACCTACCCTAAGTTAAGTCTTTTCTGTTCTTAAATATCCTTTAAAGGGTAAGACTATCCCTATTATTAAGGAATAGGTAGTCATTACCTTGGATGTATGAGGGACAAGTGAAGGGACAACTGTTATTTAGGCAACTGTAAGGTGTATAAGCAATTCGAAGGGACTTATCATCTTTATTCGAAAGGGACAAGATCATTACGAAGGCAACCACGAAGGGACTTGATCTTTTTATCTATTAAGGGACTAGATGATATGAGATGAGGGACTTTGCTTTACACTTTACTTGACCTTTTGTTTAGGCAACTTGAGAGGTAACCCTTAAGAAGTGAGATGGCGATCCAGGATCGATTTACGTGTGTGAGTGTACCAATTCAAATATTTATTTTTAAGATTAATGATCTAAATCCAATTTTAAATACAAACATGTTGTACACTCCCTATTTTACTAACCATGGCATTTAAAAATAAATAATAAAAATTACTACAACTATTACATAAGGGATACAATTACATTATAATAATTAAAATAATTAAAATAAATAAGTAAATAAATAAATAAATAATTGGGTTAGTAATAATAATAATAAAATAAATAATCACATAAGAGATAAATAAATAAAGGAGTTAGTAATAATAAACAAAATAAATATAAGAAAAAGAAATTAGCATAATAATATAAAAAAGTTCAATTTTAAATGAATAATTATTTTTAAAGTTTTTAATTAATAATAGAAATAAATGATAAATATTATATATTAACAAAATATGACTAATAGTCTAATTATTTTAATTTTATATACATATTATAAAAATATTTAATTATAATTAAATAAACATATACAAATAATAAATTATATTCATAAAAATAAAATTAAGCTTTTTTTTTTATTATTTAGGAAAATAAATTAGGATTAATTAATTAATTAAACTATTTACATTATAATAATATAAACAAATAATAAATAAACATAATTAACATTTATATACAAATATTAATATTTATAAAATAATTAGGGTTTAAGAAGTATTATTAGGGTTTATATAAAAAACTAGGTTTTCTAAGATTTTTAGGGTTAATTTATTAATTTATTTATAAAATATAATATTTAATAATTTACAAAAGAATAAATATTAAATAGAATAAATATTAAATAATTTTAATGATAAAGTTTAATTTTCAAAAGATGAATTTTGAATTATAGAAAAGAAAATAATATGAACATTTTATTTTTTTTATCATTTTATAATTTATTAAACTAATTATAATATAAACAAAATTAAATAGAATAAGAAAAAGTGACAAAAAATACTTACCTGGGGCTGGGATTCGAACCCAGTCCCTAGGCTTTCACACCCTCAAGACCAACAAGCCAGACACTAGGCTACGCGCGCGCAGGTGATATGGAATGGATGCCAATGCATTTTGTTTCTTCACCTGTAAATAATCATAACAAAAAGCAAAACAATACAAAAGGGCATGGGGGATTCGAACCCAGGACCCTCAACCTCAAACGCGCACACACTGACCAACTGAGCCAACCATGCATCTGTGAAATAAATTACAAACAATTTCATAAAATATTAAAACCAAATTTAAATTCCAGAAAGGGCGCCAAGAACTTCATCTTCTTCCTTGGTTCTTGCAAATTTTGCTGCGAAATTAACTACAAGCTTTCCTGCGAATTTTTCCTTGCAGCAAAACCTACGAATCTTAATCATCATCAAAATTGCAAAATTTCATCAAATTAATTATACAAATATGATCCAGATATTGATTGGCATTGATCTATGGTTTTAGATTTTATTTATGTTAGTGCAATCAAGAAACCCTAAACGGCCATTCAAACCCTAACAATGGTGCTTTCATGATTCGACCATGGTTCTTCACAAAACATTCCAGAAACCATCTATGAACAACAACAAACATTAATACACAGCCAAAATTCATTATAAACAAGCAAATGCAATGAATCGAAGAAAAATATATCAAGAACATGTATGCTTCGGGTTATGCATTATGGCATGATTCAGAGACATGTGAGGAGTGGTTTCGATTCAGGGATGCTTGAGGAGGCTTGTAGTGTCCTTAGAATACCTTGAAAAGCTTTGTGATGAAGGATCCGAATTTGGAATTTTTGATGAAATTTTGAGAACTTGAAACTTACTTTTGAGGCAGCCAATTCGTGTCCAATGCTTGTGTTCATGTTGTATATATACCACTTGATGAAATTAGGTCAAAACATGTGGTTATTCTTTGGACTTTTTGATCATTGAAGATTGAAAAAGATCATGTCTTAAAATTCAAATATTTTTGGATACAACCTTGCTATTTTAAGATAATCACCATAATTCTCATATCAATTTGATCCAAGCCATATTTATGATTTTCTAGAAGCAATATCTCATTTAAATATTTGATTTATCTATTTTATTTTGATTTAAAATGATTTTAAATGAATAAAATCAAAATAAATAAAATAAAAACAATAAAAAATCTGAATAAATGAGGGTTGGGTCGTGCATGATGTCATGTTAAAGTTTGGATCACAAAATTGCAAGCCCATTTGGAAGAATTTGGTTTTAAGCCCCCATTTGCTTCATAAACTTCCCTAAAATTTCCCAACTTTGCAAGGGCACAACTCCTTCAATTTTAAGGCTATGAGGGTGTTCTTGGACATTTTGGAAAGCTTAAAGAGTCCTCTAACCAACCCCATTGGTTTCATGTCCATACCTTTTACCATTCTCAAGTTATGCTCTTTTGAAGTTGTTGACCTTTTGTTGACTCTTAAAAGGACCTATAATGTCTTAGCTCATACCTTCCAAATGAAGCATTTTTGGGCTTGGCTTGTGAGACACAAAGTTGTAGAGAATTCAATTTACTTCAAAATGAGCTTTGGATGGGGAAAATTTGATGAAGCATATGAAAGTTATGGCTGGTCAAAGTTCAGTTGACTTTTCCTGAGGAAACCCTAATTTAGAAACCCCTGATTCTTGATGATTTGGAATCTCCTTGATGAATCATGATCAACCCTTGATCAAATGATGAATTTTACTTCATATACTTGATGTTGGCAAAAAATCATGAAGTTTGACTTTGGTTTGACCACAGTTGACCTCAGTTTGACTTTTTAACTACTTTGACTGATTTTGACTTATCTGATCATCTGACTGAGCAAACCTTTGAGAAAATTCTTGAAACTTGTCATGGGGATTCTTAAACACATATAAGATGTTATGAAGCTCACTTGAAGTCTTGGAAGTCCATTTAGCCTGATTAAAGTCAAAACCCTAGTTTGGGATGCATTGCTTAGGAGGATGCATTGTCTGAGGGAAATGTCAAATCTTCTAACTATTTGTGAACTTTGTGAACCTTGTGAACCTCATAAGATATCTTGTGAACCTTGTGAACCTCATGGGAGGTCTTGTGAGCCTTGTGAACCTCATGGGAGGTCTTGTGAGCCTTGTGAACCTCCTGGGAGGTCTTGTGAACCTTGTGAACCTCATGGGAGGTCTTGTGAACCTTGTGAACCTTGTGAGCCTCTTAGTACATAAAGTCTTGTTTTGTGAGGGAAAATTTTGGGGTGCAACAAAGTGAAGGCAAATTCACTTCTCAAGTTACTTACCACCTGAAAATGTTAGCATAAGGAAAGAAATGAAATGAAAATGAAACATATGCAATGGTAAAAGCCAAAGTAAGAAGCAAAAACATGATGCAAATGATGCTATGAGATGATGCAAAAGCAAACCAAGTGCTATGAATGTTCATACAAAAGGTTGGATGCAAAGGAGGCAGGCTTTGAAGTTTGAAAGTTCATGAAAGTTTATGAAATGAAATGGATGCAAAGCATGGAAAATGTATGAATAAATGACCAAGAAATGTTCAAGCAATGTCTTAAGATATCTAAGATGGCATACAAGTGCTTACAATGCCATGGCAAGTTCACATGTTCATGCAATGCAATGTAAGATGCAAGTATGGATGCAAGATTAGGGTTACATGAAAGGATGAGATGCAAATGACAAAAATAGAAGCAAATCACATGATAAAAAATTTCAAATGAACTCAAAGTAACCCTAACCCCATATGATTTCACACCCCAAAGGAGAAGGTCTAACTCTTAACCTTAAGAAAGTTGTGATTTTTCTAAGTTAACTAGGGTTTTTGAGTACCTTAAGAGGGAAAATGCAAATTAAATGGAAAATGCAAGATAAATTCATGGAAAAAATACCCTAGAAACTACATGCTATATAGAAAACAATGCAAAAAGAATCATTGTCAAACCCTTCATGGTTAGGCAGAAAAGAATTTTCAAAGTTAGGGTTCTAAAAAGGGAATTTTATGAACTCTAAATTCAAGAAAAATGTCAAAATTAGATCAAAACCAAAAATAAATTTTTATGAATGGTTTGACAATGTTTCTAAATGTCCTAAGATACAATGTGATTTTTTTTGTGATTTTTAGAAACCTAAATGGTATTTTAATTAATTAATTTCCATTAATTAATTAAAATAAACATTTATATATTTTTAAAATGATTTTTTAATGCAAAAAATAAAAATAAAAATGTTTTTGGGTGGAGAAAAATATTTTGAATTAAAATGCAGAAGGAAATTTTTTTATGTTTTTTCTAAGTATTTTAAATAAATTGGTAAAGAAAATGCATTTAAATGAAATAAAAATGAAAATAAAAGAAAGTAAGACAATCCAAGGGTCTGGATTCAAACTGGGGGGGAAGCATTGACCAGCGCGCAATCTAAGGGTCCAATTCAATCTGGCCTAATTCTAATTAATTAAATAAATTAAATGGATTAGGGTTAAGTGAAATGATCCTGGCCCTCCACGCACGCGCGAAATTCTAATCCTACGCTCCAGATTCAAACTCAGCTAATCACCTGAGATTAACCCTAATTATTTTCAGACGGCCAGAACAGTGCTCCGGTCGTCTTCTCCGGCATGGTAGTTTCTCAAACTCTCTCCCTAGGTCATTTCAGGAGCTCTAAAGCTCCAGATCAACTCCCCTCCTCTCCCTAAGCACGAATTCACCCTCAAAACTAATTTATTTTGCATCAATCATGAGAATCAAACAAGAACATGTTTCACGGGCAAAGTTTCAGAAGTCAAATACAAGCTTATTTTCAACTCATTTTCAAAACAAATTACATCATGGTGATCAGCATAACATGTAGAACAATTTAGAAACTTAAAATCATGCTTCTGGAAAAAAGTTTGAAGATTGATACCTGAGCTGGAGCTTTCACCTCTGAAGCTTTTGGACCTCTTCTTTTGTGCAAATCCTCTTTACTTGACCCCCTGATGAAGTTGCAATGCTTGGAAGGAGCTTAGAATGGCTGGATTGAGTGGTTGCACTCTTGCTGCACCAGAATCGTGTTTTGTGTAGAGGGGCTTTGAGGCTTGTTTGATGGTTGGTTTATGTTCTATGGATCATTTTTGAATGAATGGTGAAGTTTGTTTTGAAGTTTGATGGCTGGACAGAAAGTTTCGAAGGTTTTTGCTTTAAGGTGATTTTTTGTGAAGCTTGGTGTATGGGATGATCTGAGCTTGTGTGTGTTATGGATTGACTTGCTTTTAGTCCATATAATATTGTTTTATAGGTCAGAAAGTGGGTGGTGGCCTGTGGTGATTGGTATGGGCAAGTTGCCAAAATGTCAACATTAGGTGTACTTGAGGTATGGGCTCATGTTGCAGCTGTTTTAGGGCATGTCTTGGCTCAGCAAAGATCAAGGAGAACCATGGAAAATGTTTTGGGGTGATGCAGCAAGTGTATGAGAAGTTTCATCCCCTTTTGCAAATTTGAAGAGTTTTGGCCCCTTTTGAATTACTTGAAGTTCAAGGCATGAAATGGGATGATTCTTTGGGCAATTTTGGTCACAATGCATTGTAGTATGTTTGTATGATGTTTAGAGATGCATTAGAGGTCACAAAATGACTTGGTATGTAAAATTGCAAAAAATCCTCTTTGGTGTGAAAGTGAAAATTATAGGATTTTTGCCAACTTTGCAAGGCCTTAACTTGAGTTCGATAATGAATTAGAACTTGTTCTTGTACTTTTTGAAAAGGGAATGATCCAATCTACAACTTTCATGACCAACAATTTTTTATTTGAAGCATTTTTGGTTGAGAAAGAGGAGGTTGAAAAACTTTCCCAAAATGGAAAGTTTCCATTACAAGTCATTTCCATTTTTGGAAACTTTTGGTTTAGCTCAATTTTCTTCAATTTTGTGAACTTCCAAGCACTTCAATGATCAAATAAAGATCATACAACTTCAATTTGATGAAAAATCCACCTTGGTTCCATTGTTGGGGGCCTCAGATGCCCTGATTTTGCTCTGACTTGCTCAAGAAGTTACCTAGTGAACAGATGACTTCCACAATGAATTTCTTCATCAAACTTGGTACAGATGATGCTTATAACATATTGAGACTATTAGAAACAATAATGACCAAATAATTTGGAGTTATGGCCTCTGAAACCAAAACCCTAATTTCATGTCATTTGTGCAGTGAAACCCTAGCTCTGCTTCCATGCTTTCCAAGTTCTTGTGATTTTTTGACTTCCTTGATATTTGAGGGATATAATATGATGATAGAATACACATGGACCCTATTGGAATGCTTTGAGGCCTTTGGAGTGGCTCAGATGGAATCTTGGATTGCTCAGATCACAAACCCCAAATGCAGATGAATTTGAACTAATGCAGTGAAGCAAACATGCCATATGATATGATATGCCTAAACTAATGCAAATATGAAAGATCATAAGCCAATGGTGAAATGAGTGATGGAAAATTTGGGGTGTTTACAGCTTCCCCTATTCAAACATGAGTTAGCTGTGCAGGATGTAAGCGCCTGACTTAACAAACAAACATAATAACTTGTGGTTGAATACCAAAGACAGTCCAAAATTTGCACTCACTGGGGATTAAGAAGAAAAGGGATATAAATTGTAAAAGAAAGTAAAGTATGATTTATCATATGAAAGCGATGGAGGACGACCATCGAACAGAGGACGACTGCTGGGGATAAAGCAATGACGGGGACGGCCAACATGCTGGGGAAATAAAGAGATCATGATGGGGACGACCATCAAGCAAAGTAACAAGGTTCTCTGGAGATTAAAGTTAAAGTCAATGATGGGGACGACCATTAGATTTGCAAAGTAAGGTAAACAACGATGGGGACGGCCATCGGTTCAAAGAATAAATGAAATAAATGATGAGGGATGGTCATCAAAGGTGAAGGACGATCACCTAGCAGGGGACGGCTGCTCTTTATCACGACATAGGACGAATGTCGGATAGAAAAGGTCGACGATGGGGACGGCCATCGGATAAGCATGATGAAGGAAGATCATCAAGAGGTGAAGGACAATCACCTAGCAGGGTACGGCTGCTCACAGGGTTTATCATGACATAGGACGAATGTCAGATAACAAGATCAACAATGGGGACAGCCATCGGATAAAACGATGAAGGACGATCATCATGAAGGTGAAGGACGATCACCTAGAAGGGTACGGCTGCTCTCAGGGTTTATCATGACATAGGACGAATGTCAGATAACAAGATCAACGATGGGGACGGCCATCGGATAAAACGATGAAGGACGATCATCAAGAAGGTGAAGGACGATCACCTAGCAGGGGACGGCTGCTAAATATCACGACATAGGATGAATGTCGGATAGAAAGGGGTTCCAATAATGGAGACTCCGCTGGGGAAAGGATGAGGGACGGTCATCCAAAGGTGAAGGACGATCACCTGGCAGGGTACGGCTGCCGAAAGTATCACGACATAGGACGAACGTCGGATAAAAGAAAGGTTACTTTACTGGGGAATGGTAAACATGGACGAGTGCTTACGCTTAAGAATAAAAAGTATGAGTGTTTTGACGCTGTTTAAAGATGCGGACGAGTATCGGTAGAAACAAACGCTGACGCGTGTTCAGAGATGATGGTACGGACGAGTACTAACTAGTTAACAAAGAACACGGACGAGTGTCAAATCTGTGGGGAATAAGTGTATATAGAAGATAAGGACGAGTATCTGTATAAGTATGAACAAGTATTGTGAAGTATGAGCAAGACACGGACGAGTGTTCAACTTGCTGGGGAAGAGTGACACGGACGAGTGTCAGAAGAGAAAGCGTATAAGTTATGAACTTGTGAGTGTAGAAGGTGTTCTGGCAACCTGTGGGGAGAGGATGACACAGACGGGTGTCAAAAGAGTATATAGGTATCCGTATTGGAGAATGCAAAGAGGGTATTTGGCTTATATCTGCAGGGGAATAAAATGACACGGACGAGTGTCAGAAAGGTATATGAACATGTATCTGTGTTGGGGAGTGTAAAGGGGATGCTTTGGCTTTTACATACATTGCTGATGAAATACTGATGGTATTTACAGGTGACTGGTTTGAACCTGACTTGTGATCATGCAAATGTTTGATTGTTGCCGTAATGCTCCGTATTAGACGGAATGCTACGCTTTGTGGGGAAAGATGATGTGAATGCTATGATTATGCAAAAGAAACTGATTTGAGATTCGGATCCCACTGCTTTAAAGATCTCTGGCTGATCTGCTTGGAAGGATATCCCAGCTGGGGAAGATCATTGGTAGAGCTATTGGGATATACAGCTCTGTTTGGGGAGATAGATCACTGATAGATCTATCCGGTACGGGGAAAACCCAGCTGGGGATGAGGAAGCTTCCGTCACTTTGTTGTGTGAGAATTCAGGCATTGCTCTTCTGGGTAGAGGCTGGAACTTTGCAGGGAGACGGTTCTTTTGTCTTTGAGAGACTTGGTACTCTGTTTGGGGGAGGAAAGATCACTGAATGATCTTCCTAGAGATATTTGTGGGGATCCTGGCTGGGGATGAGGAGGCTTTGAGAACTCCGTTGGGAAAAGCATTCCAGATACTGCTTGGAGGAAGTGTGTTGGGGAAGTGATGCTTGGCATGCCCCATGATGTGTATTGAATACCTGCAACCTATTAAGACACATAAACGAACAAGCATCCTGAGGTATCCCTTACTGGATTCCGTCATAGGAGTTAGGTATTCCTGAGAATAAATATATTTCCTGCAAGCATTTATTAAGAATGGCACATTTGTTTTATGCAAAACATTATATCATGGGTATTGGACATTTTGCAAATGAAACAAAAATGTGTGAAACGAGTGAAAACTCTGATTTTATTAATCTGGGTGCCCTGAATTGGCAAATACAGTCAAAGAAACAAATCCCCTGGAATGAGGAGATTGTTACAAATTGAAAAAGTAAAAGTGCTTGCAATGTTGGTGACGCTTCATTGAGCTTCCTTTGCTATGACCCGTATGACCTTGACGTTCTTCTCATCTTGCTTTCTGAAGAAGGTTGTTTTTACCGATGCTTTAACCTTTCAAAGCTTGCCGTGTCGTAAGTGGTATAGACGAATTTAGAATGCAGTTGTTCGCTTATTCCCTTATTTTGTGTGGATCGCCCTTTCGGGTTTTCAATCCACCGGGATACCCATTTTTGCCTGAGCTGTCCAATGCGGCTTTTCAACTCAGCGGGTGTACACTTTTTTTTTTAATTTTTCCCTTATTTTTGCCCGAGTCTTTTATTCTTTTTTTTACTCGCCGGGATGCCCTATTTTTGCCTGGACTTACATTCTGTTTTAATTTCCAGCGGGTTATTTTTATGCGAAGTATTTTTTAACTGCATCTGAATTCACAGGGGATAAGAAATCTTCACCATCCATAGTAGTGAGCATCAATGCTCCACCAGAGAAAACCTTCTTTACTATGAATGGACCATCGTAATTTGGAGTCCATTTGCCCTTGTGGTCTGTATGAGGAGGAAGGAGTCTTTTCAGTACAAGATCTCAAACTTGGTATTCCCGAAGCCTGACTTTCTGATCGAAGGCTTTCTTCATTCTTTTCTGATATAACTGCCCATGACAGATTGCAGCTAGTCTCTTTTATTCGATCAGATTCAGTTGATTGTACCGAGATCGGACCCATTCTACTTCATTCAGTTTTACATCCATCAGTACCCGTAAGGAGGGTAATTCAACTTCAACAGGTAGGACTGCTTCCATACCATACACAAGCTGATAAGGTGTTTCCCCAGTAGATGTTCTGATTGAGGTTCGATATCCATGCAAAACAAATGGTAGCATTTCATGCCAGTCTTTGTAATTAACCACCATCTTTTGCACAATCATCTTGATGTTTTTGTTAGCTGCCTCAACAGCGCCATTCATCTTTGGCCTGTAAGGAGAAGAGTTGTGATGTTGAATTTTAAAGTCCCGGCACAGCTCTGCCATCATTTTGTTGTTCAAATTGGAACCATTATCAGTAATGATTCGTTCGGGAACTCCATATCGACAGATGATGTCTCTCTTCAGAAATCTGGCTACCACTTGTCTGGTGACGTTCACATACGAAGCTGCTTCAACCCATTTGGTGAAGTAATCAATGGCTACCAAGATGAATTTGTGGCCATTTGAAGTAGTCAGTTCGATCTTTCCAATCATGTCAATGCCCCACATGGCAAAGGGCCAAGGTGAAGACATCACATTCAAAGGATTTGGAGGCACATGCACTTTGTCTACATAGATCTGGCATTTATGGCACTTCCTGGCATAGGCACAACAGTCTGCATACATTGTGATCCAGTAGTAACCTGGCCTTAACAATTTCTTAGCCATTGCATGTCCTCCATCATGGGTACCGAAAGATCCTTCATGCACCTCGTGCATCAGCAGTTCTGCTTCTTTCTTGTCAACACATCTGAGCAGAACCATGTCAAAGTTTCTCTTGTATAACGAACCATCAGCATTGAGGAAGAAACTACCGACCAGCCTTCTTAATGTCTTCTTATCATTGGATGATGCCCCGGGTGGGTATGTTTGATCCTCTAAGAAGCATTTGATGTCATGGAACCAAGGCTTGTCATCTTTAGCAATGTCCATGGAGAATACGTATGTTGGTCGGTCTAGTCTAGATACCGAAATCTGAGGCACATAATTGGCAGTCTGAACCTTGATCATGGAGGAAATGGTAGCTAAATCATTTGCGAACTGATTTTCGTCTCGAGGGATATACTCAAGCTTGACTGTTGTGAAGAAAGTCAATAGCCTCCTCGTATAGTCACGGTATGGAATCAGATGCTCTTGGTGAGTGTACCACTTTCCGTTGGTCTGATTGATTACCAAAGCTGAATCTCCGAATACAGTTAAAGTCTTGATCCTGAGGTCAATGGATTCCTCAAGACCCATGATACAGGCTTCATATTCAGCTTCGTTGTTAGTGAATGCAAAGGTAAGTTTTGCCGAGAAAGGCATATGAACTCCTTTAGGTGTAATGAGCACTGCACCAACTCCACGACCATTCATGTTGACAGCCCCATCAAACATCATTGTCCATTCTTCTTTTGGGTCAGGCCCTTCAGTGTGAACAGGCTCTTCATGATCTTTTGCTTTTAGAAACATGATGTCTTCATCAGGGAAGTCAAATCTCATTGGTTTGTAATCATCAATGGGTTACTCAGCTAAGTAGTCAGACAATACACTACCCTTGATGGCCTTTTGAGATGTGTACTGAATGTCATACTCTATCAGAATCATTTGCCATCTTGCAACCCTTCCGGTAAGTGTTGGCTTCTCAAATATGTACTTGACTGGATCCATCTTTGAAATCAACAAAATAGTGTGAGTCAACATATACTGTCTTAGTCGGCAAGCAGCCCACGCTAAAGCACAACAAGTTTTCTCGAGCAGTGAATAACGTTGTTCACAGTCAAAAAAACTTTTTGCTTAGGTAGTATATTGCATACTCTTTTCGACCAGACTCGTCATGCTGGCCCAACACACACCCCATTGATCCTTCTAATACTGTCAGGTACATTATTAGAGGTCTTCCTTCAACTGGAGGCATAAGAATGGGAGGTTCTTGTAAGTACTCCTTGATTTTGTCAAAAGCCTTCTGACAATCTTCGTTCCACCTGACCGTTTGTTCCTTTCTTAACAATTTGAACAAAGGTTCACAGGTTGCAGTAAGGTGAGATATGAACCTTGAAATGTAGTTCAATCCACCTAGGAACCCCCGAACTTCTTTTTCAGTCCTAGGTACAGGAATTTCCTGAATGGCTTTGACTTTGTCAGGATCAACTTCAATTCCTTTTTCGCTTACAATGAATCCCATTAGTTTACCGGACCGTACCCCGAATGTGCATTTGTTGGGGTTTAGTTTCAACTGGTATTTTCTCAGGCGCTTGAACAACTTCAGCAGATTTACCAGATGATCTTCTTCAGTGAGGGACTTGGCAATCATGTCATCCACATAGCATTCAATTTCTTTGTGGAACATATCGTGGAACAATGTTACCATAGCCCGTTGATAAGTAGCCCCGACATTCTTCAGTCCAAAAGGCATTACCTTGTAACAAAATGTGCCCCAAGGTGTGATGAAGGCATTACCGAGAACTGAGCTGTGTTGTCAACCAATACATCAATGTGAGGTAATGGGAAGTCATCCTTCAGGCTAGCTCTGTTCAGATCCCGGTAATCCACACACATCCTTACCTTGCCATCCTTTTTAGGCACTGGTACAATATTAGCGACCCACGGCGGGTAACTAGTTACAGCAAGGAAACCGGCGTCCCACTGTTTTTGTACTTCTTCCTTAATCTTCATGGCCATATGTTGCACCCCAAAATTTGCCCTCCACAAGGCAAGACATTATGTCTCAAGAGGTTCACAAGGTTCACAAGGTTCACAAGACATCTCATGAGGTTCACAAGGTTCACAAAGTTCACAATTAGTCAGAAAGTTTGACAATTCCCTCAGACAAGGCATTTTCCTAAGCAAGGCATCTTAAACTAGGGTTTTGACTTTCATCAGGCTAAATGGACTTCCAAGACTTAAAGTGAGCTTCATAGCATCCTATATGTGTTCAAGAATCCCCATGTCAAGTTTCAAGACTTTCCCAAAAGATTTGCTCAGTCAGATGATCAGATAGGTTAAAATCAATCAAAGTAGTTAAAAAGTCAAACTGAGGTCAACTGTGGTCAAACCAAAGTCAAACTTCATGATTTTTTGCCAACATCAATTATATGAAGTAAAATTCATCATTTGATCAAGGGTTGATCATGATTCATCAAGAAGATTTCAGATAATCAAGAATCAGGAGTTTCTAAATTAGGGTTTTCATAGGAAAAGTCAACTGAACTTTGACCAGCCATAACTTTCACATGCTTCATCAAAAATTTTCCATACAAAGCTCATTTTGGAGGAAATTGAATTCTCTACAACTTTGTGTCTCACAAGCCAAGCCCAAAAATGCTTCATTTGGAAGGTATGAGCTAAGACATTACAGGTCCTTTTAAAAGTCAACAAAAAGTCAACAACTTCCAAAGAGCATAACTTGAGAATGGTAAAAGATATGGACATGAGACCAAAGAGGTTGGTTAGAGGACTCTTTAAGCTTTCCAAAATGTCCAAGAAAACCTTCATAGCATTAAAATTGAAGGATTTGTGCCCTTGAAAAGTTGGGAAATTTTTTAGAGGTTTATGAAGCAAATGGGGTCTTAAAACCATAATTCACCAAATGGGCTGGCTTTTTTGTGATCCAATTGGTTCCATGACATCATGCACGAAATTAAATTGATTTATTCATTATTTTATTTATTTTATTTTTATTTATCATGATTTTTTATGTTAAAAATCATTTTAAATTCAAATAAAATATAAAATAATGAATATTTAAATTGATTTGGTTTCTAGAAGGTCATAAATTATATTTGAACTTGATTGATACAAGAATAATGAGAATCATCTTAAAATAGCAAGGCTAGATCAAGATATTTCAAGTTTTAAAATCAAATATTTTTCAATCTTAAAAAGTCCAAAAGTCCATAGTTTTGTACAAAGTCTTGACCTAATTTTATCAAGTGGTATATATACAACATTAAGTAGCCAAGAGATCACGAATTGACAGCCTCCAAGACTAGTTTCAAAACTTCAAATTTCATCCAAAATATCAAATTAGGATTCCAAGGTAGAGGGGATTTCAAAGAGTTTTAAGCATTGCAATGTGATCTATGATGTCTATTGAACATATTTGGATCATAAACAACACCTAAAACACCTCCATTCGCATAATCCGAATCCATCTTTTCATGTTTTTTTGATTTTTTCGTTCATGATTGTTTACATGTTATTAATGAATTTTGTTTAGTGATTTGTGTTCAATGAAGGTTTGTGATGAATTCTGGGCAGTTCAATTGAAGAAACCGTAGCCGAATCGAGTAATGCCATTTTAGGGTTCTTGGCTTTCAATTTAGGGTTTCATGATTAAATGAGTATAAATAAATTCTAAGACCATGGATCAATCGTAAATGACCTCTGGATTATGCTTGTGTATTCAATTTGACAAAATTTTACATGAATGATGATGTTTGAGTTTCGTAGGATTAGCTGCCATTTGAAATTTCGCAGGAAAGTTCGTGGAAAAATTCGTAGGTAAATGCACAGTGCCAGAGGTTGAAGATGAAGTCTTGGCGCGCAGAGGAAATTCAAATTTGAAACATAATATTTTATTGTTTTGTTCTGATTATATTTCACAAGTGAGCGCGTAGCTCAGATGGTTTTGATGCGTGTATGGGAACTAAAGGGCTTGGGTTCGAAACCAGCCAGATGCAATTTTTTTGCTTGATTTGTTTTATTTTTTCAGAACAACAACAAAACAAACTTGAAAGGGATGGCTATCAGCTGCGTTGCAGTGGCCCAGTGGTTGTGCTGCTGATTGTTCAGGTAAAGGACCTGGGTTCAAATCCCAGGTCCTGTTTTTTAGGTTTTTGTTTTATTTCTTTTTACTATTTCTTTATTTTATTCTTTAAATTAATTTAAATAATTTCTAAACAATATATATAAATCATTTTTTTTTTCTTTTAAAACTTATATTATTTTCTCAAAACCTAAATTAGTATATTTATTTCTTTATATGTTTTTTTTGATAATATTATTAATATGTATATATTTATTTAGTTATTAAATTACTATTGTAAATTAAATTAGAAACCCTAATATTTTTAAAACCCTAATTTATTTTCTAAATTCTAAAAACCCTAATTTCTTTTAAAACTTTAATTTCTCACTTTAATTATTTTTGTACTTAATAAATATTTCTAATATATATAATTAAATCATTAATCATGTTTATTTTGTAAATAAATTAATATATGATTTATTATTATTATCTTTATTATTCTATTTTCATATCAAAAAAATTCTAACAAAAATGTTTATTTAATTTTAATTAGCTTGTATATATTTTATATTTTGTGCTAACCTCTTTTTTGTCATTATTTTATTACTAACCCTTTTTTATTTATTTGCTTATGTTTATTATTTTATTTTATTATTATTATTTAAATTGTTTTATTATAATGTAACTGTGCAAGCCGTGTAATAGTCGTAGTATTTTGTTGTTTATTTATTTATAAATATATTGCTATGGTTAGTAAAATAGGGAGTGATAACATGTTTGCTTTTAAAATTAATTTAGATCACTAATTATAAGATAAATATTTGAATTTATACACGCACACACGTAAGTCGATCTTTGATCGCCATCTCACTTCTTAAGGATATCTCTCATGTTGCTTAAATAAAATGGTCAAGTAAGGTGTCTAAAAGCAAAGTCCCTTCTCCTAAAATATCATCTAGTCCCTTTACGATTATAAGATCAAGTCCCTTCGAATGTTGCCTTCGTAAATGATCTTGTCCCTTTCGAATAAAAGATGATAAGTCCCTTCGAATTGCTAAGACACCTTATAGTTGCCTAATCACAGATGACCCTTCACATGTCCCATATAACATCCAAGGTAATGACTACCTATTCCTTAATAATAGGGATAGTCTTACCATTGAAAGAACATTTAAGAACAGAAAAGATTCAAATTAGGGTAGGTTCCTCTTATGTACTTGCTCACTCATTCAAAAACATTTCATAACACTTTACATTTTCAAACAATTTTCAAAACAAAGTCTTTATATATATCCATACAAGGATCATTATAAAGTACTTAAGAAAATTTTCAATCACACACTACATTTCTCAAAACAATTTAAAGTGAGCTAAGTAACTAAGAGCCCATGGATAACCATGGATGTAAAGGGTGCTAACACCTTCCCTTTATATAACCTACCCCCCGAACCCAAAAATCTTTTAATGTCTTTCCTGTTCTTTTATGTCCTTTCCTTTTGGATAAAATAAAAGTCGGTGGCGACTCTTGCTATCCGCAACATTTAACTAAAGTTAGTTCTCCCACCGTGTTACAGAACTGGCGACTCTGCTGGGGATTTAATAAAAGAGGGGTACCCTTAGGAATTAGATCACTTTAAATTTGTTTGCTTTGTTTGCTTTACTTTACTTGTTGGGTGCTCTTATGTGTGAAAGATCCTAACCCGGATCTAGTGTACCTTAGGTAAATGGCAATAGACCAAGGAAACTGTACGACATATACCGATATAGTTGATCTGGTGGCCATAGTTAGTGTGACTTCTTGGTTGGTGCTTATGTTCCTTAGGCATGTTGAGGATAATATGAGGCTGCCATATGTTGTCAATACACTAACTGACTTTTAGAACCCTAGTTATCCCATCTTGGCCTTTAGAAAGTAGTGAGATAACCGACTTCAGTGAAGACTGAAGTTGGTTGATACTCGATGCTACACTCATTGAGATCTTAAACTTGGAGGGTTTTGGTTGGCAAGTAAGTTGCCTACTGAACAACCACCCTTGTGAAGGATCAATGATATTGAGATCCCTTAGAACCTTGTTACTTTATAGGACAGGATGAACCCACTAAACTTCAAGGGAGGGTACTTACCTTTAAACCTCATGCAAGCCTTTAAACCTAGGGCTATTGTGTGACTTGTTTGTGTGTGCCACATGTTTGTGATTGAGCATAACATCATAGCATCATCATGCATCATAAGCATAGCATTTTCACTAACCATTTCAAGGACCAAAGGATTTATCTTTGTTCTTTGTTGCAGGTCATGGCTTCTGCTCGTAGAAACACTATCCGGATCAACTTTGTAGGAATACCTCCTAAGCTTAAGGAATTGGTCTCTCAAGTTTCTGAAAACTCTCAGTTCATCAAGAGGCATGGTCACCTATTGGATCTAGTCACTTCAGGGTTTAATGAAGACATGATGAGTGTTCTGTTTCAGTTCTTTGACCCTAAACATCACTGCTTTACATTCCCCGACTACCAGTTGGTTCCTACAATGGAGGAGTTCTCTAAACTACTGGGTATACCTATCCTTGATCAGAAACCATTCACAGGCTTGGAAAAAGAGCCTAAACCTGAAGTCATTGTTGCAGCCTTACATTTGAAGAAATCAGACATTGTCCTAGAAACAAGGAGTGGAGTTAAGGGTATTTTTGCTAAGGTGTTGATAGAGAAGGCTCAAGTGTTCTTGAAGGCTATGAGCTATGATGCTTTTGAGGAGATCTTAGCCTTGTTGATTTATGGCTTAGTGTTGTTCCCCAATCCAGATCAGTTCATAGACGTTCACGCCATCAACATATTCCTGACTCATAACCCAGTGCCTACATTGCTTGGAGACATCTTACACTCTCTTCATACCCGAACTACGAAGGCACGAGGAACTCTGATGTGCTGCATACCTTTGCTATCTAGGTGGTTTATTTCTCACCTTCCTCGATCAGTGATGAATAATGAACAAGGGTTCAGGTGGTCCAAGAGGATTATGTCACTTTCTCATTCAGATATTCATTGGTGCTCTAGATCTATGGAGAATGTTACTATCATTGACCGTTGTGGGGAGTTTCCTAATGTGCCACTTCTAGGCATAAGAGGAGGCATTACTTACAACCCTTCCTTAGCTTTACGACAGTTTGGTTACGCTCGGAGTGATGGTCCTCATGACATGTTGATTCAGGGTATTATGTTTGACTACGACAGCGATCTGCAAGGTTATCATCAAAGGTTTATACGAGCATGGGGAAAAGTGAACAAGGTTGACAGCAAGACTCTGGAGCCTAAGTACACTATTCCTATGGAAGCTTATCTCAGATGGGTGCGATCTCGTGCTCAGACTCTTATGATGCCATATCCTGCCATCCTTCCAGTTACTATGGAGCTTGTTGCTGAAGGAGATACTTCTTATACCATCCTTCACCCAGACATGCCGACTGACATGGAAGACTTACAGAGGTCCTGGATCCAGTTGAAGGAGCAAAGGGATACTTTTGAGACTCATTACAAAGCAAGTCAAGAAAGAATCTTGGAGCTAACAAAACAACTTCACGAGGAGCGGAATCTCAACTCATACCTCAACACAAAGAGGAAACGTCCATGGAAGACTTAAAACCCCATATTTTGTATTCATTTCATTTTTTATTGTAAGCCCAAGTGGCAAACCAATTTATTACTAATAAAAGTTTACTTTTTGGTTGTTTAAACAAATTTAAATCCTGCGGTCCTTGAAAACATTGCATACGCATTTATACACCATATCATTGCATCACGGGTTTCTTATGTACAGGTATCTTATCTTCTCGCTGTTTATTTCAGCAGAAATGGCTCTTGAACAAACAGTCAAAGATCTCCAGGCACAGAATGCACAATTTCAAGAACTGATCCTGAACTTGTCCAAGGGACATGATGAATTGAAGACACTGCTGGCCAAGAAGACTAAGAAGACTAGAAGGTCAGGAGGCCTTATCAACATGGGAAGAAGGTTCAGAGGTCCTGTCAAGACCAAGGAACAGGTTGAAGATTATGAGTCTGAAGAGTCTGAGAAAGAGGGAGGCAGTCTCCATAATACTATGGGGGATTCTGATTCTGAAGCAAATTACTATCATGATCCTAATGAAGATAAGTTCAAGATGCTGGTGGATAGAATGGATGCTATGGAATTGCAAATGTCTTCTGGGCTGGATTTTGAAGACCTGAGTTTGATATCTGGAATGGTTATACCCATTGGTTTCAAGGTCCCTGCTTTTGTAGTATATGATGGTGTCTCGTGTCCCAAGCTGCATCTAAGGTCCTATGTCCGGAGGATTCAACCTCATACTGCTGATAAGAAGCTGTGGATTCATTTCTTCCAAGAAAGCTTGTCTGGAGCTCAATTGGAATGGTACTATCAATTAGAGAGTGTCAACATCCGTGATTGGAATGATCTTGCTGAGGCCTTCTATAGGAAATACCAATACAATGCTGATTTAGCCCCAACCCGCATGCAACTACAAAGCATGTCAATGGGTGCTAAAGAGAATTTCAAGGAGTATGCCCAGAAGTGGAGAGACTTGGCTGGCAGGGTACAACCTCCTTTGACTGACAGGGAGTTAGTCGATATGTTTATGAGTACGCTAAATGGTCCTTTTTATAGTCATCTCATTGGAAGCTCATCATCTGGTTTCACTGAGCTGATAATGACGGGAGAGCGTGTGGAAAGTGGTATAAGGAGTGGCAAGATACAAGTGGGTGCTTCTTCATCAAGTACTGCAAAGAAGCCCCCTAGTGGGAAGAAAGAGTCAAATACTGTTTATGGCCAACCTGGTCGTAATAGGAGTCACCAATCTGTGAGTGCAGTTCACATCTCCAATCCTACTCCTGCAGCACCAGAGCCACCACAGGGCAATCACCATAGGCCTAGAAGACAGTTCACCAAGATCAACATGTCACTGGCCCAAGCCTTGCAACACTTGTTGAAAGGAGAACTCATTACTTTGAAGGACCCTCCTCAGAACCCTAATGTTACCTCTCCTAGGTACAATCCTAATGCACGATGTGCATATCATTCTAATTGTCAGGGACATGATACCAACAATTGTTGGATATTGAAGAACAAGATTCAAGATATGATTGATGCTGGAGAGATTGAGTTTGACCCTCCTGGTACTCCAAATGTGATTACTGCTCCCATGCCAAATCATGAGAAGACTGTTAATGCCATTGATGAAGTTTCACATATTTCGTCAGTTGCAGATGTGACTACACCATTGTCTGTTATTAAGAAGAAGTTGGTACAGGCTGGGTTCTTTCCAGGTTGTAATGAAGATTGTTTTTATTGTGCTTATAAACCGGATAATTGCTGGAAGTTGAAAGACGGTATTCAACGCCTCATGGACAATTACACCATATTGTTTGAGAGGACACCTTCTGTAGAGAGTATGGTTGAACATATAACTCGAGGTGCGAAGGTTGAAGAGGTGGATATGGTTGATAAAGTGCCAGTGAGGATTACTTCTAAGGGCCCTGTCAAGATTACTCATAAGAGTCCAATTAAGATTACTGCTGAAGGCCCTGTGAGGACTGTTGCTGAAGCTAGAGTAGCTCCTATGATTATTACCACTCCTGGTCCTATTCCGTATACTTCTGATAAGGCTATACCTTGGCATTACGGTTCCGATGTTTATATCCACGGTGTTAAGCAGGAACCCTTAGCCGATACACCTGTTGCTGATGAAAACCTTGATGTTGATAATATTGCTGGATCTAGTAAGATCACAAGAAGTGGAAGAATTTTCTCTCCTCCGGTTATCTCCAAGAATACCACTACCTCCACTGTTGCAACAAATACTGATGCCCGGGGCAAAGGTCCTGTTATTGAACCTGTACAAGCTGAGACACCAACTGCTGATGATCTTTCTAAGCAAATGGAAGAAGTACTAAAGATCATTCGCAAGAGTGATTATGATATTGTTGATCAATTGGGGCATACTCCCTAAAAGATTTCCATGTTGTATTTATTGTTGTGTTCTGAGGCTCATGCCAAAGCCTTGATTAAATTCTTGAAGACTGCTCATGTGCCAAATGAGATTTCTGTGGATCAGTTTGAAAACTGTGTTGCACACCTGACTTATGATAATGGGTTAGGTTTTTCTGATGCTGACTTGACTCCCGCCAAAAGAAACCATAACAGAGCCTTACATATTTCTATTGAGTGTAGGGGCACTACCCTGTCTCATGTGTTGATAGACAATGGTTCTTCACTGAATTTGCTGCCCAAAGAGGTGCTGAACAAGCTTAGTCCTGAAGATGCTGTGTTGAGACCAAGTAATATAGTGGTGAAGGCCTTTGATGGTTCGAGAAGAGTGGTGCATGGAGAAATAGATCTCCCAATCAAAGTAGGTTCTCAGGTCTTCAATTCAACTTTCTATGTAATGGATATTCGTCCTTCGTACTCTTGTTTGCTTGGGCGCCCCTGGATTCATGGGGCAGGTGCTGTGACCTCCACTTTACATCAGAAGTTGAGATATCCAGTGAAGGGAAAGGTTGTTATTGGTTACGGAGAGGAAGAATATATAGTCAGTCATGTGAATACTTTCAAGTATCTGGAAGTGGAAGGTGAATATGTTGAAACTCCTTGCCAGACGTTTGAAGTAGTCCTTTGGGTTGTTCCTAATGTTGAAGCTCCTCCTGTTGTCAAAAGAGTTCCTGTGGTCACCAGAGTACCTCCTACAATGGCCTCCCTCAAGGATGCTAGAGCTGTGGTTGAAGAAGGTGGTTGTACTATTTGGGGTCAACTTCCTGACATTCCTTACAAGTCTGACAAGTTTGGTTTGGGTTTCACTACAGAGTCCCAGAAGGCTATTCGTCGTGCTCGTGCTGTTCGTATCACCAATCAAGGGATTATGAAAGATCAGATCAATGTTGTGGGTGACTATGATGAAGACTACAACTTGGATGCTTGGATTTTTCCTACTGTGGGTGATGGGCTCAATAATTGGAAGGCTGAAGATGTTATTCCTATCTCCTTTAGTTAGGAGTAAATACTATTAGTGTGTTGTTATTTCTTAAGTTTGTAATTTTTGAACAATTAAACTCTTAAGCCTTGTGCCTTACCCGGGGCACAATGGTATGCTTGTTTCGGGATGTCATTTCATTTGCATACTTCATTCAATAAAAATCAGTGGATGTTTCGTTTTCGTAAATATTGTGTTCCTTGTCTTTCTTTTATTTTATTTTTGTTTTATCAACTATGTGTTCTTACACACACCCACATCACTAAAATGCAGATCCTCATCCACTCTGGATCCTGTTGATAACAGTTCTACTATTGCCAATTATAATTTCGAGAATCCGATCTATCAGGCTGAAGATGGAAAGGAGGAAGATTGTGAAGTACCTGTAGAGCTTGCTAGGTTATTACAACAAGAAGAGAAAGCTATACAGCCACATGAAGAGCCAATCGAAGTTGTGAATCTGGGAACTGAAGAAAACAGGAAAGAGGTCAAGATAGGGGCTGAACTAGAGGATGGTGTTAAGAGCAGATTGATTCAGATGTTACATGATTATGTGGAGATCTTTGCTTGGTCCTATGAAGATATGCCAGGGTTGGATACAGACATTGTGGTTCACCGTTTACCGGTAAAAGAAGATTGTCGTCCAAAGAAGCAGAAGGTTCGTCACATGCGTCCTGAAATGTCAGAGAAGATTAAAGCAGAGGTGATGAAACAGTTTGATGCAGGGTTTTTAGCTGTGACTTCTTATCCTCAATGGGTTGCAAATGTGGTGCCAGTACCTAAGAAAGATGGTAAGGTATGTATGTGTGTAGATTACAGGGATTTGAACAAGGCCAGCCCTAAAGATGACTTTCCACTTCCTCATATTGATGTTTTGGTAGACAACACTGCTTAGCATAAGGTATTCTCTTTTATGGATGGTTTCTCTGGTTACAATCAAATCAAGATGGCACCAGAAGATATGGAGAAGACTACATTTGTTACATAGTGGGCACTTTTTGTTATAAAGTGATGCCATTTGGTTTGAAGAATGTCGGGGCAACATATCAGCGTGTTATGGTGGCTTTGTTTCACGATATGATTCATCATGAAATAGAGGTATATGTGGATGATATGATAGCCAGGTCCCAGAATGAAGAGCAACACCTTGATCATCTGCATAAATTGTTTGAAAGGTTGAAGAAATACAAGTTGAGATTTGTAAACACCCCAAATTTGCCCTCACCCATTCACACCATGGCTTGTGATCTCTCATATGCATAAACTCAATCATAGCATCTCATATCACATTTTTGATTCACTGCATAGATTCAAAGTCATCTGCATCTAGGGTTTGTGATCTAAGCAATCCAAGAGCTTCTTGAGCCACTCCAAAGGTCATCAATCACTTCAAAGGGGTCCATGTATGTTCAAGCATCATATTATATCCCCTCAAAGTCAAGAATGTCAAAAAATCACAAGAACTGAAGATGGCATGGAAGCAGAGCCAGGTTTGACTGCACAGATGACCTAGAATTAGGGTTTTGGTTTCAAAGGACATAACTCCAAATTTTTTGGTCATTCTTGTTTCTATTGGTCTCTATATGGTATAGGGAGTATGCATGTCAATTTTCATGAAGAAATTCCATGGGGAAGTCATCTGATCAAGAGTTGACTTTCTAAGCAAGTCAGTGCAAAATCAGGGCATCTGAGGCCCCCAATGACCCAACCAAAGGGTGTTCTTCATCATTTTGATTGTGTATGATCTTTATTTGATCATAGAAGATGTTATAAGTTCACAAAATTGGAGAATTTCAAGTCATTAGAAAAGTTGACTTTTTGGGAAGTTTGACTTTTAATGAAAATTGCCATTTTGGGAAACTTTTTCAACCCTTGCTTTTTGATTCAAAAATGCTTCAAATGGAAAAACTTTGGTCATGAAAGTTGTAGAATGGATCATTCCATTTTCAAAAAGTACAAGAACATGACCTAATTCATTTTGGATCAAAAGTTATGGCTTGTCAAAGTTGGCTAAAATCACAAAATTTGAAGTTTTCTACCAAAGAGACATTTTGCAAAATGGTTTGATCAAGTGTTCTAAAGGCCTCAAATGTGTATCATTTATTCACAACATGATCATATGACATCTAAAATTCAGAATGGGCCAAGGGATCACTCATTTCCATGACTTATGGAGCAAGAAATTTCAAAGGAAGCAAAAGTAAGGCAAGTTGCAAAAACTCACTCAAGTTTGAATCCACTTGCTTGCTGACTCCACAAACAATCCTATGGCTCTCCACACATCTTGCTGCGCAGGACACCCCATTTGTCCTTGTCTAGCTAGTGACCCATACCTCTCTTACACAAGTTTGACATTTTGGCAACTTGAGCCATACCAATCACAGCAGTACACATCAACTCATCTGACCAATCCCATTTGTTTATACAAACCAAAAGCAAGCCAAAGCACATAGAAAGCAAGCCTGAAAGCACCAAGAACACAGCTCTCTCATTTTTTCACCCCATTTGCAAAAGCTTTCGAAACACTCTCCACAAGCTGCAAACACAAAAACAAACTTCACAAACAAACTCAGCATGCTTCACTGATCAGAAACCACCCATCACCATAGCCTAAAACCCCCTGAATCAAAAACACGATCACCACCCTCCCTTGAACAGAACTTCTGCCATCTCTCAAACCAGCCATCAACAAGAGTTGTGAAGCATCCCATTGAGTTCAGGAGGGCCAAAGGAGCGAGTTTGCATAAGAGAAAGGGTCAGAAAGCTCCTGTTCGAAGGACTTCAGTTCAGGTATCCATCAAGAACAAATTTTCCAGAACTCACTTTACTTGTTATAAATTGATTCTATATGTTATCCTGATCATCATGATGTGTTTAAAAATGAAAATGGTGGAATATTGAGCATGTATGAACTGTCTGAAACTTTTTGCCCTAAATGAGTTTTGCTTCGATTTGCTTGATTAATGGATGAAAAATGATGTTTGTTTGGGGGTTTTGATTCGGTTTTGAATGGGGATGAATTCTGGGCAATTAGATTTCATTTTTATTGCGTGTAGAGAGAGTTAGAGATTTGGCTCGTCGGAGAAGATGACCGGAACCACTGTTCCGGTCATCTGAAAGTCATTAGGGCATTTAATTAGGGCACTAATCATAATTAGCAAATTTGAATGCTGGTCGTCCAAATGCGCGCCAGGTCAATTCGCGCGCGTGTGAGTTTAAACCTCAACCCTTGATCTTGTTGACTTTCCCATTTTCAGTTTAAATTCATTTTATTTTTCATTTAATTCCATTTGTTTTCTTCATTTTATTAAAAATAGTAAAACATCTTTAAAAATTCTGAAATTTTTTGTCAAAGGTTCAATTAATTTTCAGAAACCAAAAACATTTTTTATTTTTATTTTTTGCGTTAAAAAATATTTTTAAATCATTTAAAAGTTTATTTTTAATTAATTAATGAGAATTAATTAATTAAAAATACTTTTAAGTATTTAAAAATCACCAAAAAATTCATGAAACCTTTAAAATCATTTAGAAACATTGTCCAACCTTCAAACCAAATTTATTTTTTGATCTTGATGTCTTTTGACAATTTTCCATGGAATTAATTTCATTTCAAGGCATTATTTTGATCCTAACTTTGAAAATTCATTTCTGCCTAGTCTTTAAGAGTTGGACTTTGATTCTTTTTGCATTGCATCTTGCATATCATGTAGTTTATAGGATTAAATTGGCATGATTTGATCTTGCATTTTCAATTTGTTTGACATTTTTCTTGACAAGGTACCTTAAAACCCTAGCAATCTTAAGAAATTCATAACCCTCATTAGGCTAAGAGTTAGAACCCCTCCTTTGGGCAGTGAGTTTGTATAGGTTTAGGGTTCCTTTGAATGTATTTTCAATTTTTTATCTTGATGTTTGCTTCTGGTTTTGATTTTTGTTTTGTGCATTGATCATAAACCCTAATTTGGGCTTTCATTTGCATCCATCTTCCATTTGCTTGCATACCATGACTTGCCATGACATTTTGTGCATCCATTTGATTCATAATACATCTTAGGACATGTTAGAATCATGTTTGATCATTGCATCTTGCATTTGCCATGTTGTATGCCATTTGCATTTCATAACTTTTCATGTATGATCATGGTTCTAAGAATGTTTCATTTGCATCCATGTGTTTGTATGATCATTCTAATGACTTGTTTCATGTTTGCATCATCTCATAACATCATTAGCATCATGCTCATGCTCCTGGTTTTGGTTTGCATCATCCCATTTCATCTCATTTGGCATTGCATTGCATTCCTTTCACTAACTTTTCAGGTGGTAAGTAACTTTGGGAAGTGAATTTGCCTTCACTTCTCACAATTCCTTTTCATCCCTCCTATGCATCATTGCTGAATTTTGTCTTGTGTTTGAGATTAAGCTTGCTCATTCTTCTTCATCTTACTTTCTTTTCTCAAGCAACTTGACTTCTTAAGTGAAGCAAGTTGTTTTGCTTCTCTTTGTTTCCTTTCATCTGCCTCCTGGTGGTTTCTCTGAAGATGTCTCTTGTAAACCTCACAAACCTTAGGAACAACCAAGCATGATAATAATTAGGGTTTGATTAGTCCCCCATTTAGATTTTACCTTTGTGTCTCATTGAGTCCTCTCTTCTCATCTCATAATCAAGGACTAAACCCTAAAGGCTTTAAGGCTTTGTGATTAAGCTTATGCCTGCATCCTTCTATTAGGATGGAGTGTATAACTTTAATCCTAAGTGTTAAACCCTTAATGTGTTTAACTCCTTTAATCAATCCATCTAATAATCATCAAGACATCAAGCTTGTAACTTGGGCCTTGCATTAGGGTTCTAATTCTTCCTTAATTGGTTAAGAAGGACTAACCCTAGTGTTAATGGACAAGTCTCCCTCAAGTTGTCTTACAAACCCTAAAACTCACTTCATCATCTTATCATTAATTAAAATCCATCTAATAAAGGCTTTGTTTTGTCATGGGTTTAATCCCTAATCATGGATTAAGTTGAGGAGCTTTCCTCAGCTTAAACACTCTCATCTATTATCCTTCTATTAGGATGGTGTAATGAGTCTGTTTAATCCCTGATTATGGCTTAATCTCATTACTTAACACTAAACAAAAACAACAAAAACATCTAAATAATCACAAGTAGGTTAATGACCTTAACCCTACATCATGGTGATTAAGTGTGAGAAGCTGACTTCACACTTAAGGTATTCTCATTACCCCTAATCAGAGGGAAGATGTGATGAGTTTACTAAATCCATTGATTTAGGTTTAAGCTCATTAACTTATGACAAACTTCAAAAAGCAATAAAAGACTGAAAACTCAAAAACAAACAATAATCGTCTCTTCCGGGATTCTTTTCTCACCTCATTCACTCATAAACGAGAACTCGCTTCTTCCGTCTAATGCAAGACAGTCAGCACCTGAGCCAGACAGGTCATACACTTGAGCATAGACAAGTAAGCAGTTCACAAGTCAGTTTATCTTTCAGTCTCTTTGGGTCGAACTACGGTGTTCTGACTTCCTCATTGCACGAGAGGATACGTAGGCATAACTTAATTGTTATCGAACAAAAGTCTCTGTACATTCCCCCTCTTTCCATCATCATTCTTTTAGCCTCATGATCTTGAGCATTTCACTATTATTCTTACACTGACACTGTACATTTACACACTTCACTTCTTTTACACTGACACTTGCATTCTTTCCAGCCTTGATACACAAATTGCACTGACACTACCCCTTTAAAACACAAATCTTTTAAGCGTGGATCTCGTCGAGTACGACGGACAATCTGGGTGCTAATACCTTCCCAGGTTGTAACCAACCCCCTTTCTCAGTCTCTTTGGTTCGCAACCGTCTTATCCATGTCTTTTCTCAGGTTTATGCAGCATTACCTTTCCTTCGGGATAAAAATGCCTAGCTGGCGACTCTTCCTTTCCCTTGAGTTCACTCCTGTGTGTTCTCATCCCTCTTTCGCCGACCGTTCGCGTCTGTACCTTTATTTGAGCCAGTCTCATTTATCGGGAGCGATAGCTTGGCGACTCTGTTGGGGACCCTTATACTGTAACCAGGGCTTCTGGTTCTTTTTGTGGGTTCCTCCTAGCGCTTGTTTGATTTGTGTTTACTGGGGTGTTATGTGCTATTTGTGTTTGTATATTTATTGCTTTATGTACAGTTATTTACTGCTTTCTTTACAGCTTTATATACATCATACTGTCATACTGTTCTGGCTGGATCTGGTTTTGTTGCCTTGGTGGGTGGGGTTCTATTGAGAGTTTAAGGTCCTATACCTGGGACCTGAGTGACACCTAGGCTAGAGTGGTTCATGTTCTTTCCCATTCCATTTCGGTCTGGTGCGGGAATATGAAACACGGTTTAGATATGGGTTTCTTCTTGAGAACTCTGTGCTACAGATCTCCTGTAGTGCTAGGGCTATCTGGGAAGCTTGCTAAGTCTGGATGACCTTTATTATGACCTTCAGAAACTGAGGTGAATTAGAGGAGGATCTTTTATGGTTATTGTAAACACTGTACCTCCGGGTTAGAAGTGTTTACACTTCTCATAACTGATCCAAGTCTGAGGATCCTTGTTCTAGAACATCACCTGTGAGGGGGTTGGGTTGTTTACAGGTTTGCAGGTACCCTTGACCACAGCATACCCTGTTACTTTGTTTTAATTAAGAGTACTCCATTTTGGGATAGTTCTTGTGATTTTAACCCTGGACATGTGACTCTTTATTTGAGTCCCCCACCTTGGTTACTGGACTTATGAACCTCCATCTGGATTTCTTGAACATACATGGACTTATACCAAGGCAGTAATCAGATCCAGCTTGATCACAAACCCTTTGCATATCATTTGCATACATCATCATTGCATCATTTAACATGTGTTTATTTGTTTTTCAGGGTATCCATATTACATTTGGCTTGGTTTTGACCCCTTCATCTGCATAGGCCTTTTGTTCACCAGCCTTCTGCTTCAGCTACCTTCATCAGCTACCTGCTTCAGTCACCTGCATCACCAGTATCAGCCTGTCAGTGGCCCATCTCCAGTGTTAGTCATCATCATCAGCATCTATCTCAGCTCTTCAGCAGCAGACATGGCACCCAAGAAAAGCAGCATCTCCTACCATTTCTTTGAGCCTGAGCTGACTGGCATCAGGAAGATCCAGGCCCTGATTACTCCAGACCATATACCACTGTTCAGAGAACATTATGGAAGCATCCTTGATGTGGTTATGGATTTGGACCCTTCCCAGAGGAGCTTGATTCATACATGCCTACAGTTCTATGATCCCCCTCTGAGGTGCTTCACCTTCCAGAATTTTCAGTTGGGACCCTTGTTGGAAGAGTATTCATCACTGGTTGGTGTACCTATCAGGGGTGGAGTCCCCTTCAACCCTGAGATGGCTTTTCCCAGTAATGAAGAGGTGGCAAAGGCACTGTATCTGGAACCCATTCTGATTGAGCAGAACATGACAGCAAAGGCTGGAATCTCTGGTCTGCACTTGGATTTCTTGACCTCTCAGGCTGTTCTGAAGGCATCCTTGGGAGAATGGAAGGCAGTCTGCGCATTATTAGCCCTCAGCATATATGGGGTTATATTATTTGCAGATGAGCCTAAGTTTATTAGCAAGAATGCAATCCATCTTTTCATTCTGAGGAACCCAGTGCCTACCTTACTGGGAGATTTCTACTACTTTGTTCACCAAAGGAATGAAAAGCAAAGGGGAAGGTTGGTCAGATGTTGTGCTCCCCTGTTCCATACCTGGCTGCTCAAACACCTGCCCAAGACTGATGCATTATTGAATCCTCACCAACAGAGGAATTGGGCTAGAAGACTTGTTGCTTTGACCTCAGATGACATCAGGTGGTGCACCCAGAGCACCAAGGGCAGGGACATCATTACTAGTTGTGGGAAGTTCCCCAATGTACCTCTGATAGGAGTGAAGGGTTGCATCAACTACAACCCTCTGCTATTCAAAAGACAATTGGGCTATGCGTTGGTCCACCCTCCTAGAGTGCAAGATCTAGCTGAGACCCTTTATTGTGAGATCAAGCCTAATCTGGCTATTGTCAGGCAAGCATCCTGGGCTTGGGACAATGTCCAGACCAAAGGGATGGCCATTCTTGGGAGATGCAACAATGTGGCCTCAGCTCAGTATTATGAATGGTCTCATGCCAGGGCTCAAATTTCTGGGATGCCCTTCACCATTGAAGATGTACCTGGACCATCCACAGCACCACCTCCAGCCACTATCAGCCTGGAGGAGTTTGAAAAGCTAAAAGAGAGGAATGAGAATTTGTCTGAGGCCTTGAAGAGAACCCTCTGGGAGAGGAGTGATGGTCGTCTGGACATTGAAAGGTTAGAAAAGCTTAAGGTGGAGCATCTAGCCAGGATTGAAAAGTCAGAGGACTACATCAAGAAGTCAAGGGCTGGAGAACAGATTTTGAAGAATGCCTGTAAAGAGGCCCAGTATCAAAAGGCTAGGACTGACCTCTATCTGAAGGAGAGCAAGGCTAGGTGGGTCAGGATCACTGAAGCTCGCACTCAGGAGGATAAAAGAACCCAGGACAAGATTGAGCAGTTGGAAGCTAATGCAAAGGAGCAACAGGAAGCCCTATTAGCAGCCCAGAGGGAGATCTCAGAGTTGAAGCTCAGGGCTGGTGTGAAGAGGTCAAAGGACCAAAGCAGACACAAGAAGCTAACCACTGCTATCACCACCAGGAATCTTCTCATCAGGAACCTCACAGAGCATCCAGCTAATCCTGTGACTGAAGCACTTTTGAAGGAAGTTCAGGAGGATGAGTTTGGTCTTGGTGTCTGACTTTTGCTTGTTGTTGTCTTCATGTACTTTTCTTTTATGTTGTATTTTTGACCCCTCAGAGGGCATGTATTGTAAGGAAACAAACTATGTATGATTCTCCATTTGTAATATATTCATTAGTTTGTTTCATCTGAGTTCTTTTCCTCTCAAGCAACATCAAAGCATCTTCCTCAGGGGTCTGGAAAGGTCAAAACCAAATGCCAAGCCGGATACCTTGGAAACAAATAAGCATACTGCATTGCATACTAACTTTTGTTTTGTTTTGTAGGTTTTTGTTTTGTTTATTACTAACTCTGTTGTGATTCAGGAACTATTGCTCGACGACGGGTGTTCCCACTCAACCGTCCACACAGATATCCCACTCGCAACAACCTTCCGGGTATACAAATGGACCAAGTACAGCAGGACCTTACAGAGGTCAGGACTCAAATGGCCAATGAAAGACTGGAGATGAGAAATCAGATGACCCAGTTTATGGAGGTGATGAATGGATTGGCACAGAGCCAAGAAAGATTAAGGGCCTTGGTAGAAAGGCAGACCCAGGAGGAACCCCATCTAGGGACTGGGGGAACAAGCAATAATGAGAGGGTCCAGCCTCATGTTAATCCTCTAGTGTATGGGCCACACCTTCATCCAGAGATCAACATCCCTGCTAATGTGCAAGGGAATGCCACTGCAGGCAGAGTATTACAAGAAGACCCCCAAGAGGATCAATTCACTGTGATGGGAGCTGGGGATGAAGCCTATGACAGAAGGCTAGATGAAATTGCTGAGAAATTGAGATCCCTGGAGTCTCAGAATTCCCTGGGCTTTGATGTTATGGACATGGGTCTAGTGGACGGGGTAAGGATTCCCCACAAGTTTAAACCTTCGTGCTTCGAGAAGTACAACGGAACTTCCTGTCCACGAACCCACTTACAATCCTTTCTGGGAAGGCTGAAGGCATATACCATGGACGAAAAGCTATGGATGTTTTATTTTGAAGATAGCTTAACAGGGGCTTCAAGGGAATGGTACTCTCACTTGACTAGAGCAACCATCAGATGCTGGAAGGACCTAGCTGAGGCCTTCATCAGACAGTACCAGTACAACTTGGATATGGCTCCTAATAGGACCCTCCTTATGGGAATGTCTCAATCATCCAGGGAAAGCTTCCGGGAATACGCCCAGAGGTGGAGACAGCTTGCTGCTGCTGTCCAGCCACCCATGTCGGAAAGGGAAATGACCGACATGTTTATGAACACCCTCCAAGGGACATACATTGACAGGCTAGCTGCCTTTTCTTCCACTAGCTTCGCTGACGTAGTCATAGCTGGGGAAAGAATTGAAAGCCTGTTAAAGATGGGCAAGATTTCTGACAATGGTGCGAGCTCGTCCAGCAACCCCAGAAAACCTTTTGTGGGTCCAAGAAGAACCGGTGAAACTAATGCTATTCAGGCCAGCAGGGGCAGACCACAGTATGTTCATAGGTCAGTGGCAGCAGTCACCATTCCCACTCCAACTCCTCAGCAACCAGCATATCAACCACATCAACAACCCCATTACCAGCAACAAGTTCAATATCCGCCTCAGAGAAACTACAACAACAACAACAACAATAATCAACAAAGACCATTTCAACAGAGGCCATCTCAGGCCAATAGGGTGATTGATCCAATCCCTATGCCTTATGCCGCTTTACTGCCACAGCTCCTGAAGCTCAACTTAGTTGAGTTAAGGACGTTGGCACCACCAGATCCTTCCAGTCTGCCAAGAAATTATGACGCCAATGCCAGATGTGCTTTTCACTCCAATGCACCTGGCCATAGTACAGAGAAGTGCAGAGCTTTACAGATGAAGGTACAAGACCTGGTAGACTCTAAAGCTCTAAACTTTGCACCCCCGCCAAATGTCAACAAGAACCCCATGCCTCACCACGGAGGACCTAGAATTAATGCTATTGAGGAAGATATGCCGTCTTTCTTAATAACCAGTGTGGAGCAAATTAGAACACCCCTGGTTGAGATTAAAGCTCAACTCTTAGAATGCCAGATATTCCCTGGGTGTGAGCTCGGGTGCGGTTATTGCAACATTTCGGTAAATGGGCGTGATGATTTGAGAAGCGGCATAGACAGTCTTATCCAGAATGGTCTACTTCAAATCACAACATCAACACCTTCAAATCCGGCAAACTCTCTGACAACAGTTCCTGAGTCTCCTACAACTGCAACAACAATTATTCCAAACAATTCTTCAGTTTCATCAACAAATGCTTCAAATATCACTTCAACGAACCAGATATCAACAAACATTCCTTCTACAACATCAGCACCCCTTTATTCAGAATCTTCTTCTACAACACCAACAAATATCTCAGCAGTCACTATTTATTATGATCCGTCAAGTATTCCTCCGAGCAACAATTTTCAACAACAAACAGTGGCACCCCTTGCCAGGTCCCCAGTTACCATCTACTACGATCCACATACTATTTCAACACCCTCCTTTGCTGCAGTCAGCCCCGTTACCATCACGGTACCTGGGCCAGTTCCATATGAAAGCAGTAATGCCATCCCTTGGCATTATGGCTCTGACCTTTACTGCAATGGGGAGAAAATCACTCTTGACTCTTCAACCTCTTCTCCACAGATTGATAATGTCGGGGGAGGCGGAGGCTTCACCAGAAGCGGACGCCTTTTTGCCTCGCAATCACAAAAGCATAATGCCGAAGCAGAAGCTGCTGCCAAAGCAAAGGGAAAGAGTGTAATAGCTGAAGAGCCCATTCTCAAAGAAACACAGAAGACATCTTTTGAACAAGATGTAGACGAGTTTATGAGAATTATCAAGAGGAGTGATTACAAGGTGGTGGATCAGCTTCACCAAACTCCCTCAAAAATCTCCATTCTATCCCTGCTGATGTGTTCCGAAGCTCACCGGAATGCATTACTGAAAGTCTTGCACGCAGCATATGTGCCGGAGGAGATCACCGTTAATCAGCTGGAGACCGTGGTAGAAAATGTCAATACCAGCCATGGGTTGGGTTTTACCAATGCTGATTTGACAACTGAGGGTTGTAACCACAATAAGGCTTTACATATCACCTTGGAATGCAAGGGTGTTGTTCTATCACATGTATTAGTAGACACTGGGTCTTCACTCAATGTCTTACCAAAGAAAGCCTTGGTGAAGCTGGAGTATGATGGCTTGGCATTGCGGCCAAGTAATTTGGTAGTGAGAGCATTTGACGGCTCCAAGAGATCAGTGCTAGGAGAGATTGATCTACCTGTGATGATTGGCCCACAGACGTTTAAAATAACCTTCTATGTGATGGACATTCAGCCGGCCTACAGCTGTTTGTTGGGTAGACCTTGGATTCATGCCGCTGGCGCAGTTACGTCTACCCTTCACCAGAAGTTAAAATTCGAGTGGGAGGGCCAGATCATCACCATTTGTGGAGAAGAAGATATTTTTGTTAGCCATCTGGCTACATACAAATACATTGAGATGGATGGGGAGATCCATGAAACCATGAGCCAGGGATTTGAAGCCCTGAACATTAATGAAGCATCTGCTGTACTTGGGACTTCCATGACATCCTACCAGCAAGCCAGGAAGGTTGTTGAAGAAGGGAATGCCCAAGGCTGGGGCAAGCTGTTGCCCGTAGAGAAGAAGGAGGACAGATTTGGGTTGGGTTACAAACCAACTCAACAAGATCAATCAGAGGCTGCTAAGAAGCCCAGTTTTGTCAGTGGGGGGATGCTCACCCCAGATGCAGTAAACAACTTGGAAGATGAGTCGGAAGATGAGCGCAACCTGGAGAGCTGGATACGTCCAAGGATCCCGGGGAGCCGTATCTCAAACTGGTCTTCCCAGGAAATTATAAGGGTTACTCCTGCAGAGTAATTATTATTTCCTGTATATTTTAAGCATGCATCAAGTCTTGCATCTTGCCCAAGATGACAAGACTCATTTTGTAATCGGGCCATCTTGTAATTTTGTGCAAACAGATCAATCAATGAATATCGGACATCTTTTGCAAATGAGTCTTTTTCTTTTCTGCTCACTGTTTTTCATTTTTCTTTTTGTACAAAAATAAAATGGCAATGTTTTCCAAAATGATAAACTTCATTTCACTCTTTCTAAACAAGATTAAAATCAATCACTAAAATGAACAATCTAAACCCTTGCAGAGAGTGCCTTCCAGACTGCACCGACAACAACACAGCTATGACTTCATATGACTTTGACAATCCAATCAATCAAGCTGATGAAAGGGTTAAAGAAGATTATGAGCTTCCTGAAGAGCTAGCCAGGCTGTTAAGGCAAGAGGAGAAGGTTATCACTCCTCATCAGGAGGAGGTTGAAATGATTAATCTTGGTACGGAAGAAGACGTGAAAGAGGTTAAGATCGGGGCCTGCCTACAAGATTCAGTGAAAGAGCAACTGATTGACATGCTTCGGGAGTATGTGGATGTGTTTGCTTGGTCTTACCAGGATATGCCAGGGTTGGACACCGATATCGTCATGCACAAGCTGCCGTTAAAGGAAGACTGCCCGCCGGTAAAATAGAAGTTACGCCGTACTCGCCCAGATATGGCAATGAAGATAAAAGAAGAGGTACAAAAGCAGTGGGACGCCGGATACCTTGCTGTGACTAGCTATCCGCCGTGGGTTGCTAATATAGTACTTGTGCCTAAGAAAGACGGCAAAGTGAGGATGTGTGTTGACTACCGGGATCTGAACAGAGCCAGCCCGAAAGATGATTTCCCATTACCTCACATTGATGTATTGGTTGATAATACGGCTCAGTTCTCGGTATTCTCCTTCATGGACGGATTTTCAGGATACAATCAGATCAAAATGTCACCTGAAGACATGGAGAAGACAACCTTCATCACACCCTAGGGCACTTTCTGTTATAAGGTGATGCCATTCGGACTGAAGAACGCAGGTGCAACATATCAACGGGCTATGGTAACATTATTCCATGATATGATCCATAAAGAAATCGAATGTTATGTGGATGACATAATTGCCAAGTCCCTCACAGAAGAAGACCACCTGGTGAATCTGCTGAAACTATTCAAGCGTCTGAGGAAGTACCAACTGAAGTTGAACCCCAACAAGTGCACATTCGGGGTGCGATCTGGTAAGCTGCTGGGCTTTATTGTAAGCGAGAAAGGGATTGAAGTTGACCCTGATAAAGTCAAAGCCATTCAAGAAATGCCTGCACCAAAGTCAGAAAAAGAAGTTCGGGGGTTTCTAGGTAGATTGAACTACATTTCAAGGTTCATATCTCACCTTACAGCAACCTGTGAACCTTTATTCAAGCTGTTAAGAAAGGAACAAACGGTCAGGTGGAACGAAGACTGCCAGAGGGCTTTTGACAAGATCAAGGAGTACTTGCAAGAACCTCCAATCCTTATGCCTCCAGTTGAAGGAAGACCTCTGATAATGTACTTGACAGTATTAGAAGAGTCGATGGGGTGTGTGCTGGGCCAGCATGACGAGTCTGGTCGAAAAGAGTATGCAATTTACTATCTGAGCAAAAAGTTTACCGACTGTGAACAACGTTATTCACTGCTCGAGAAAACATGTTGTGCTTTAGCGTGGGCTGCTCGCCGACTGAGACAGTATATGTTGACCCACACCACTTTGTTGATATCAAAAATGGACCCAGTTAAGTACATTTTCGAGAAGCCAGCTCTTACCGGATGGGTTGCAAGATGGCAAATGATCCTCACAGAATATGACATCCAGTACACATCTCAGAAAGCCATCAAGGGCAGTGTATTGTCGGATTACCTTGCTGAGCAACCTATTGATGATTACCAGCCCATGAGATTTGACTTCCCTGATGAAGACATCATGTTCATAAAAGCAAAAGACCATGAAGAGCCTATTCACACTGAAGGGCCTGACCCGGAGGAAGAATGGACTATGATGTTTGATGGGGCTGTTAATATGAATGGTCGTGGTGTTGGTGTCGTACTCATTACACCGAAGGGAGTTCACATGCCTTTCTCAGCAAAACTCACCTTTAACTGCACTAACAACGAAGCTGAATACGAAGCTTGTATTATGGGTCTTGAGGAAGCCATTGATCTCAGGATCAAGACTTTGACTGTATTCGGAGATTCAGCTCTGGTAGTTAATCAAACCAACGGCAAATGGTACACCCACCAGGATCATATGATACCTTATAGGGATTATACAAGGAGGTTATTGACTTTCTTTACAACGGTTAAGCTTGAGTATATCCCTCGAGACGAAAATCAGTTTGCAGATGCTCTGGCTACTATCTCATCCATGATCAAAGTTCAAGCTGCCAACTTTGTGCCTCGGATTTCAGTGTCCAGACTTGACAGACCAGCATATGTATTTGCAGCAGACGTTGTCAAAGATGATAAGCCTTGGTTCCATGACATTAAGTGCTTCTTGGAGGATCAAACATACCCACCTGGGGCATCTTCCAATGATAAGAAGACTTTAAGAAGGCTTGCTAGTAGTTTCTTCCTGAATACTGATGGCTCCCTATATAAGAGAAACTTTGATATGGTACTCCTCAGATGCGTCGATAGAACAGAAGCAGATTTGTTGATGCACGAGGTGCACGAAGGATCCTTTGGTACCCATGCAGGAGGACATGCAATGGCGAAAAAGTTGCTAAGGTCAGGTTATTACTGGATCACAATGGATGCTGATTGTTGTGCCTATGCCAGGAAATGCCATAAATGCCAGATTTACGCAGATAAAGTGCATGCACCTCCCAATCCTCTGAACGTGATGTCTTCACCCTGGCCCTTTGCTATGTGGGGCATTGACATGATTGGCAAGATTGAACCGACTGCTTCAAATGGCCACAGATTCATCTTGGTAGCCATTGACTATTTCACCAAGTGGGTTGAAGCAGCTTCCTATGCAAATGTTACAAGGCAAGTGGTAGCCCGATTTCTGAAAAGAGATATCATCTGTCGATACGGAGTTCCCGAGCGAATCATTACTGATAATGGTTCCAACTTAAACAACAAAATGATGGCAGAACTGTGTCGGGACTTCAAAATCCAACACCACAATTCTTCTCCTTACAGGCCAAAGATGAATGGCGCTGTTGAGGCAGCTAACAAGAATATCAAGAAGATTGTGCAGAAGATGGTAGTCACCTACAAAGACTGGCATGAGATGTTACCGTTCGTCTTGCATGGGTACCGTACGTCAATCAGAACATCCACTGGGGCAACACCGTATCAACTTGTGTATGGTATGGAAGCGGTCCTACCTGTTGAAGTTGAATTACCCTCCCTGCGGGTACTGATGGATGTTAAGCTAAACGAAGCAGAGTGGGTCCGATCCCGATACGAACAACCGAATCTAATTGAAGAGAAAAGATTGGCTGCAATTTGTCATGGGCGGCTATATCAGAAAAGAATGAAGAAAGCCTTCGATCAGAAAGTCTGGCTCCGAGAGTACCAAGTAGGATATCTTGTGCTGAAAAGAATCCTCCCTCCTCATACAGACCACAGGGGCAAATGGACTCCAAACTACGAAGGACCATTTGTGGTAAAGAAAGTTTTCTCCGGTGGAGCACTCATGCTTGGCACTATGGATGGTGAAGACTTCCCGTCCCCTGTGAATTCAGATGCGGTTAAAAAATACTTCGCATAAAAATGACCCGCTGGACAAAAAAAAAAAAAAACAGAATGTAAGTCCAGGCAAAAATAGGGCATCCCGGCGAGTCAAAAATAGAATAAAAGACTCGGGCAAAAATAAGGGAAATAAATAAAAAAATGTACACCCGCTGAGTTGAAAAGCCGCATTTGGACAACTCAGGCAAAAATGGGTATCCCGATGGATTGAAAACCCGAAAGGGCGATCCATGCAAAATGAGGGAATAAGCGAACAACTGCAATCTGAATTCGTCTGCATCACCTGCAACTTGGTAAGCTTCGAAAGGATCAAGCCTCTTTCAGAATCAGCCTTCTTCAGAAAGCGAGACGAGAAGAACGTCAAATGTCATACGAGTCATAGCAAGGGGAAGCTCCTTGAAGCGTCGTCAACATTGCCAACATTTTGTTTCTCAATTTGTAACAATCTCCCCATTTTAGGGGACTTGTTTCTTTGACTGTACCTTGCCAATTCAGGGCATATGAATTAATAAAATCAGATTTTCAGTCATGTCTCGTCTCGTACATTTTATTTTCATTCGCAAAATGTCCGATGGCTATAAGATACTGATTGCATAAACACAGATGTTTCTTTTCTAAAGAATGTGTGCTTGCAGAAAATATACTTACTCCCAGGTGTGTCTAAACTCCTATGATGGAATCCGGTAAGGGATACCTCGGGATTACTTATACGTTCCTATCTTTGCAGGATTGCAGGTATTCAAAACACGACATGGGGCATGTAAACTTCGTCCCAGCAGGCTGGCAAATCAACACTCACTCAGTCTTAGCACCCAAAGTGCTTTCTCCCCTGCTGAGTTGCCACTTGTTATTTCTCCCCAGCCGAGGTGCCAATCATTCTTCCTCTTCAGCCAAGTACAAAAGTCAGGGAACCACTTCCCCACAAAGATTCAGCCTTTATCCAGAAGCGCAACGCGCAAAGGAATCACAACAGAGTGACGAAGGCTTCTACAAACCCCAGCTGGGTCCCTCCTCATCAAGAATGGGTCTATCAGTGACCTATTCCCCCAAGCAGATACATCTCATCAGATCTACCAATGATCTCACTCCCAGCTGGGATGTTCACTTCAGGCAGATCAGCCAGAGATCTCCACGGCATCGGGATCCGAATCCCGGATCGGTATCTTTTGCATAATCATAGCATCCGCATCATATTCCCCACAGAGCATAGCATTCCGTCTAACACGGAGCATTACGGCAAAAATCAAACATATTGCATAATCATAAGCCATGGTCTGAATCAAACACTTGTGAATAATGACAATCCATCAACAAATACAGAATGCTCCCCAGATTCCCCAGCAAAGAGCTAAAGCAGTTGCCTTACACTCACAAACATCAGTACATACTCTTTGTGGCACCCGTCCGTGTCACATCCCCAACAAAAAGCCAAAGCATCCCCTTTGCACTCACAGATACTTATATATATAACTTTCTTGACACTCGTCCGTGTCACCTTCCCCAGCATAATCACCTAAACACTTTGTAAAGCATATACTTGTATATAACCCTCTTGACACTCGTCCGTGTCACTCTCCCCAGCAGTTTAAACACTCAACTATACGCCACTCATACTCATTACTCCTGTTTTTGCTCATATACAGATACTCGTTTGTACCTTGTACATATCACTCAAATCCCCGCAGAGTCGACACTCGTTCGTGTTCTTTGTTAACCAGTTGGTACTCGTCCGTACCATCATCTCAGAGCATGCGTCAAGCGTTTGTTTCTACCTGATACTCGTCCGTATCATAGTCTTAAGGATGCTCGTCCGCATCTTTAATCCGTACACTATGTCAAACACTCTTGTCTTCTTGAATTTAGACACTCGTCTGTGTCTACTTTCCCCCAGAAGAGTCCCCTCAGAATCAACACTCGTCTGTGTTCCTTGTTAACCAGTTGATACTCGTCTGTATCATCATCTCTGAACACGTGTCAAGTATTTATTTCTACCCGGTACTCGTCCGTATCGTAGTCTTAGGGATGCTCGTCCGCATCTTTAATCTATACACAACGTCAAAACACTTATACCTTTTACTTCTTGGATATAAACACTCGTCCGTGTTTATTATTCCCCAATAGGTCGCGAGCAAAGCAAATTCCTTTTCTATCTGACATTCGTCCTATGTCATGATAAACCCTGAGAGCAGTCGTACCCTGCTAGGTGATCGTCCTTCACCTCTTGATGATCGTCCTTCATCATGCTCATCCGATGTCCGTCCCCATCGTCGACCTTTTCTATCCGGCATTCGTCCTATGTCGTGATATTTAGCAGCCGTCCCCTGCTAGGTGATCGTCCTTCACCTTTTGATGATCGTCCTTCATCATTTCATCCGATGGCCGTCCCCATCGTTGATCTTTTTTTTCTGACATTCGTCCTATGTCGCGATAAACCTTGAGAGCAGCTGTCCCCTGCTAGGTGATCGTCCTTCACCTCTTGATGATCGTCCTTCATCATGATCGTCCGATGGCCGTCCCCATCGTTGACCTTTATCCGGCATTCGTCCTATGTCGCGATACTTTCGGCAGCCGTACCCTGCCAGGTGATCGTCCTTCACCTTAGATGACCGTCCCTCATCTTATCCCCAACAGAGCAGCCGTCCCCTACCAGGTGATCGTCCTTCACCTTTGATGACCGTCCCTCATCATTATTTCATTTATTCTTTAACCCGATGGCCGTCCCCGTCGTGGTCCCTTTTCCTTTTCCTGATGATCGTCCTTCATCAGTTTAGCCCGATGGCCGTCCCCATTGTTGTCTGAATTACTTTACGAACCTGATGACCGTACCTCATCATTTACTTTTTACATATTCCCCAGAGAGTCTTACAGCTTTACTTGATGGCCGTCCCCATCATGATCACTTATATCCCCAGCATGTCGGCCGTCCCCGTCATTGCTTTTTCCCCGACAGTCGTCCTCTGTTCGACGGTCGTCCTCCGTCGCCCACACTTTATATTATACTTTATTTTCCTTTACAATCTATATCCCTTTTCTTCTTCATTCTGTGAGTGCAAATTTTGGACTGTCTTTGGTATTCAACCACAAGTTATCTTGTTTACCTGATAAGCCGTCGCTTACATCCTGCACAGCTAACTCATGTTTGAATAGGGGCAGCTGTAAACACCCCAAATTTGCCCTCACCCATTCACACCATGGCTTGTGATCTCTCATATGCATAAACTCAATCATAGCATCTCATATCACATTTTTGATTCACTGCATAGATTCAAAGTCATCTGCATCTAGGGTTTGTGATCTAAGCAATCCAAGAGCTTCTTGAGCCACTCCAAAGGTCATCAATCACTTCAAAGGGGTCCATGTATGTTCAAGCATCATATTATATCCCCTCAAAGTCAAGAATGTCAAAAAATCACAAGAACTGAAGATGGCATGGAAGCAGAGCCAGGTTTGACTGCACAGATGACCTAGAATTAGGGTTTTGGTTTCAAAGGCCATAACTCCAAATTTTTTGGTCATTCTTGTTTCTATTGGTCTCTATATGGTATAGGGAGTATGCATGTCAATTTTCATGAAGAAATTCCATGGGGAAGTCATCTGATCAAGAGTTGACTTTCTAAGCAAGTCAGTGCAAAATCAGGGCATCTGAGGCCCCCAATGACCCAACCAAAGGGTGTTCTTCATCATTTTGATTGTGTATGATCTTTATTTGATCATAGAAGATGTTATAAGTTCACAAAATTGGAGAATTTCAAGTCATTAGAAAAGTTGACTTTTTGGGAAGTTTGACTTTTAATGAAAATTGCCATTTTGGGAAACTTTTTCAACCCTTGCTTTTTGATTCAAAAATGCTTCAAATGGAAAAACTTTGGTCATGAAAGTTGTAGAATGGATCATTCCCTTTTCAAAAAGTACAAGAACATGACCTAATTCATTTTGGATCAAAAGTTATGGCTTGTCAAAGTTGGCTAAAATCACAAAATTTGAAGTTTTCTACCAAAGAGACATTTTGCAAAATGGTTTGATCAAGTGTTCTAAAGGCCTCAAATGTGTATCATTTCTTCACAACATGATCATATGACATCTAAAATTCAGAATGGGCCAAGGGATCACTCATTTCCATGACTTATGGAGCAAGAAATTTCAAAGGAAGCAAAAGTAAGGCAAGTTGCAAAAACTCACTCAAGTTTGAATCCACTTGCTTGCTGACTCCACAAACAATCCTATGGCTCTCCACACATCTTGCTGCGCAGGACACCCCATTTGTCCTTGGCTAGCTAGTGACCCATACCTCTCTTACACAAGTTTGACATTTTGGCAACTTGAGCCATACCAATCACAGCAGTACACATCAACTCATCTGACCAATCCCATTTGTTTATACAAACCAAAAGCAAGCCAAAGCACATAGAAAGCAAGCCTGAAAGCACCAAGAACACAGCTCTCTCATTTTTTCACCCCATTTGCAAAAGCTTTCGAAACACTCTCCACAAGCTGCAAACACAAAAACAAACTTCACAAACAAACTCAGCATGCTTCACTGATCAGAAACCACCCATCACCATAGCCTAAAACCCCCTGAATCAAAAACACGATCACCACCCTCCCTTGAACAGAACTTCTGCCATCTCTCAAACCAGCCATCAACAAGAGTTGTGAAGCATCCCATTGAGTTCAGGAGGGCCAAAGGAGCGAGTTTGCATAAGAGAAAGGGTCAGAAAGCTCCTGTTCGAAGGACTTCAGTTCAGGTATCCATCAAGAACAAATTTTCCAGAACTCACTTTACGTGTTATAAATTGATTCTATATGTTATCCTGATCATCATGATGTGTTTAAAAATGAAAATGATGGAATATTGAGCATGTATGAACTGTCTGAAACTTTTTGCCCTAAATGAGTTTTGCTTCGATTTGCTTGATTAATGGATGAAAAATGATGTTTGTTTGGGGGTTTTGATTCGGTTTTGAATGGGGATGAATTTTGGGCAATTAGATTTCATTTTTATTGCGTGTAGAGAGAGTTAGAGATTTGGCTCGTCGGAGAAGATGACCGGAACCACTGTTCCGGTCATCTGAAAGTCATTAGGGCATTTAATTAGGGCACTAATCATAATTAGCAAATTTGAATGCTGGCCGTCCAAATGCGCGCCAGGTCAATTCGCGCGCGTGTGAGTTTAAACCTCAGCCCTTGATCTTGTTGACTTTCCCATTTTCAGTTTAAATTCATTTTATTTTTCATTTAATTCCATTTGTTTTCTTCATTTTATTAAAAATAGTAAAACATCTTTAAAAATTCTGAAATTTTTTGTCAAAGGTTCAATTAATTTTCAGAAACCAAAAACATTTTTTATTTTTATTTTTTGCATTAAAAAATATTTTTAAATCATTTAAAAGTTTATTTTTAATTAATTAATGAGAATTAATTAATTAAAAATACTTTTAAGTTTTTAAAAATCACCAAAAAATTCATGAAACCTTTAAAATCATTTAGAAACATTGTACAACCTTCAAACCAAATTTCTTTTTTGATCTTGATGTCTTTTGACAATTTTCCATGGAATTAATTTCATTTCAAGGCATTATTTTGATCCTAACTTTGAAAATTCATTTCTGCCTAGTCTTTAAGAGTTGGACTTTGATTCTTTTTGCATTGCATCTTGCATATCATGTAGTTTATAGGATTAAATTGGCATGATTTGATCTTGCATTTTCAATTTGTTTGACATTTTTCTTGACAAGGTACCTTAAAACCCTAGCAATCTTAAGAAATTCATAACCCTCATTAGGCTAAGAGTTAGAACCCCTCCTTTGGGCAGTGAGTTTGTATAGGTATAGGGTTCCTTTGAATGCATTTTCAATTTTTTATCTTGATGTTTGCTTCTGGTTTTGATTTTTGTTTTGTGCATTGATCATAAACCCTAATTTGGGCTTTCATTTGCATCCATCTTCTATTTGCTTGCATACCATGACTTGCCATGACATTTTGTGCATCCATTTGATTCATAATACATCTTAGGACATGTTAGAATCATGTTTTATCATTGCATCTTGCATTTGCCATGTTGTATGCCATTTTCATTTCATAACTTTTCATGTATGATCATGGTTCTAAGAATGTTTCATTTGCATCCATGTGTTTGTATGATCATTCTAATGACTTGTTTCATGTTTGCATCATATCATAACATCATTAGCATCATGCTCATGCTCCTGGTTTTGGTTTGCATCATCCCATTTCATCTCATTTGGCATTGCATTGCATTCCTTTCACTAACTTTTCAGGTGGTAAGTAACTTTGGGAAGTGAATTTGCCTTCACTTCTCACAATTCCTTTTCATCCCTCCTATGCATCATTGCTGCATTTTGTCTTGTGTTTGAGATTGAGCTTGCTCATTCTTCTTCATCTTACTTTCTTTTCTCAAGCAACTTGACTTCTTAAGTGAAGCAAGTTGTTTTGCTTCTCTTTGTTTCCTTTCATTTGCCTCCTGGTGGTTTCTCTGAAGATGTCTCTTGTAAACCTCACAAACCTTAGGAACAACCAAGCATGATAATAATTAGGGTTTGATTAGTCCCCCATTTAGATTTTACCTTTGTGTCTCATTGAGTCCTCTCTTCTCATATCATAATCAAGGACTAAACCCTAAAGGCTTTAAGGCTTTGTGATTAAGCTTATGCCTGCATCCTTCTATTAGGATGGAGTGTATAACTTTAATCCTAAGTGTTAAACCCTTAATGTGTTTAACTCCTTTAATCAATCCATCTAATAATCATCAAGACATCAAGCTTGTAACTTGGGCCTTGCATTAGGGTTCTAATTCTTCCTTAATTGGTTAAGAAGGACTAACCCTAGTGTTAATGGACAAGTCTCCCTCAAGTTGTCTTACAAACCCTAAAACTCACTTCATCATCTTATCATTAATTAAAATCCATCTAATAAAGGCTTTGTTTTGTCATGGGTTTAATCCCTAATCATGGATTAAGTTGAGGAGCTTTCCTCAGCTTAAACACTCTCATCTATTATCCTTCTATTAGGATGGTGTAATGAGTCTGTTTAATCCCTGATTATGGCTTAATCTCATTACTTAACACTAAACAAAAACAACAAAAACATCTAAATAATCACAAGCAGGTTAATGACCTTAACCCTACATCATGGTGATTAAGTGTGAGAAGCTGACTTCACACTTAAGGTATTCTCATTACCCCTAATCAGAGGGAAGATGTGATGAGTTTACTAAATCCATTGATTTAGGTTTAAGCTCATTAACTTATGAAAAACTTCAAAAAGTAATAAAAGACTGAAAACTCAAAAACAAACAATAATCGTCTCTTCCGGGATTCTTTTCTCACCTCATTCACTCATAAACGAGAACTCGCTTCTTCCGTCTAATGCAAGACAGTCAGCACCTGAGCCAGACAGGTCATACACTTGAGCATAGACAAGTAAGCAGTTCACAAGTCAGTTTATCTTTCAATCTCTTTGGGTCGAACTACGGTGTTCTGACTTCCTCATTGCACGAGAGGATACGTAGGCATAACTTAACTGTTATCGAACAAAAGTCTCTGTACATTCCCCCTTTTTCCATCATCATTCTTTTAGCCTCATGATCTTGAGCATTTCTCTATTATTCTTACACTGACACTGTACATTTACACACTTCACTTCTTTTACACTGACACTTGCATTCTTTCCAGCCTTGATACACAAATTGCACTGACACTACCCCTTTAAAACACAAATCTTTTAAGCGTGGATCCCGTCGAGTACGACGGACAATCTGGGTGCTAATACCTTCCCAGGTTGTAACCAACCCCCTTTCTCAGTCTCTTTGGTTCGCAACCGTCTTATCCATGTCTTTTCTCAGGTTTATGCAGCATTACCTTTCCTTCGGGATAAAAATGCCTAGCTGGCGACTCTTCCTTTCCCTTGAGTTCACTCCTGTGTGTTCTCATCCCTCTTTCGCCGACCGTTCGCGTCTGTACCTTTATTTGAGCCAGTCTCATTTATCGGTGTAAACACCCCAAATTTGCCCTCACCCATTCACACCATGGCTTGTGATCATTTTCATATGCATAAACACAATCATACCATCTCATATCACATTTTTGATCCACTGCATTGTTTCTAAGTCATCTGCAACTAGGGTTTGTGATTTGAGCAATCCAAGAGCTTCTTGAGCCACTCCAAAGGCCATCAACCACTTCAAAGGGGTCCATGTGTGTTCAATCATCATATTATATCCTCTCAAAGTCAAGATTGCCAAAGAATCACAAGAACTGGGATTTGTATGGAAGCAGAGCCAGGCTTGGCTGCACAATTGACCTAAAATTAGGGTTTTGGTTTCAGAGGCCATAACCCCAATTTTTTTGCTCATTCTTGTTTCTATTGGTCTCTATATGGTATAGGGAATATGCATATCAATTTTCATGAAGAAATTCCATGGGGAAGTCATCTGATCAAGGGTTGACTTTCTGAACAAGTCAGTGCAAAATCAGGGCATCTGAGGCCCCCAATGACCCAACCAAAGGGCATTCTTCATCATTTTGATTGTATATGATCTTTATTTGATCATAGAAGAGTTTGGAAGTTCACAAAATTGGAGAATTTCAAGTCTTTGGCAAAGTGGACTTTTTGGGCAAGGTTGACTTTTAATGAAAATGTCATTTTATGTAACTTTTTCAACCCTTACTTTTTGATTCAAAAAAGCTTCAAATGAAAAAACTTTGGTCATGAAAGTTGTAGAATAGATCTTTCCCTTTTCAAAAAGTACAAGAACATGACCTAATTCATTTTGGATCAAAAGTTATGGTTTGTCAAAGTTGGCAAAAATCACTAAATTTCAAGTTATGCACCAAATGGAAAACTTGCAAAACCTTGTACCAAGGCAATTTGTGACTTCTAATTGATGTCAAACCATTACACAAACATCACATATGACCTAAAAATCAGAATAGGCCAAGAGTTTCTCATATTGTTTGGCCTTTGGAGCAAGATATTTTCATGAAGATCAAAAGCAAGTCAAGTTGCAAAAGTCATCATATCTCCTCACCCACTTGTTGCCTAGCCTGCTGATCAATCCTAGCCTTTCTCTCTCACCTTGCTGCGCAGCCCACTCTCCATGTACTTGGCTAGAACATGACCCATGCTCTTCTTACACAAAAGTTGACAAATTGCAAAAGTAACCATACCTATCACAAAAGGACATGTCACTTCATCTGACCAATAAGCATTGTTTATACAAACAAATTGCAAGCCAAAGCACATAACAAGCCAGCCTGAAACCAGCCATAGCACCACATTCTCATTTTCACTCTCAAAAGCAAAAGCTTTCGAAACTCAGAAAACAACTCACAAACTCATAAACAAACTTCATAAACCTTCTCAACATCTCTCCCTGATCACAAAGCACCCTTCAAAACAACCTGAAACTCAAAAAACCAGAAATACGATCCTCATCTGAGCTTGAACAGAACTTCTGTAAACTCTCAAACCAGCCCAAATAAATTTGTTCTAAGCCTTTCAGAAGCATAAGGGAGGTCATAGGAGTGGATTGCACAAGGAGAAAGGGCCAGAAAGTTGCAGACTGAAAAGCTTCAAACTCAGGTAGCTTCATGAACTTTTTTTCCAGAAATGGATTTTTAAGTTCTTAATAGCTTCTACATGCTTCCCTGATCATGAATATGTGTTTATTTTTGAAAATGAGTGAGAAATGAGGATGTACGCAGTGTCTGAAATTTTTGCCCTAGAAATTGTTTGATTCGATTCTCCTTGTTTCTGAATGATAAATGTTGTTTGAATGGGGGTTTTGATTCGTGATTGAGTGGGGAAGAGTTCTGGGCAATTAGATTTCGTTTTAGATGCGTTTTGAGAGAGATTGCAATTTTGTTTGATCGGAGAAGACGACCGGAACAGTGTTCCGGTCGCCTGAAAGTCATTAGGGCTGTCATTAGGGCTTAATCATTAATTAGCCAGGTTTGAATGCTGGCCATTGGATATGGCGCCAGGTCAATGCGCGCGCGTATGAGTTTGAATCTGGACCCTCAGATTGAATGACTTTTCTTTATTTCAGTTTAAATTCATTTTATTTTTCACTTAATTGCATTGTTTTGTCCATTTATTTAAAAATAGTAAAACTCATCCAAAAATTATGAAATTTTTCATGTAAGCTTTTATTTAATTTCAGAACACAAAAATATTTTTATTTTTATTTTTCGCATTTAAAAAGTATTTTTAAATATTTAAAAGTTTATTTTTAATTAATTAATGAGAATTAATTAATTAAAAATGCTTTTGGGTATTTAAAAATCACCAAAAAATTCATGAAACATTTAAAAACATTTAGAAACATTGTCCAACCCTCAAACCAAATTTCTTTTTTGATCTTGATGCATTTTGAGAATTTTTCATGGAATTAAAATCATTTTAATGCATTATTTTGATCCAAACTTCCAAAAATCATTTCTGCCTAACCCTTGAGAGTTGGACCTTGATTCTTTTTGCATTGCATTGTGTTTAGCATGTAGTTTGTGAGATTAAATGGCCATGATTTGATCTTTAATTTTCATTTTGTTTGGTAATTTTCTTGTTAAGGAACCCTAAAACCCTAGAAAACTTAGGAAAATCATAACTTGAATTAGGTTAAGAGTTGGAACCTCTCTTTTGGGCAGTGAGTTAGTATAGGATTAGGGATCCTTTGAATGCATTTTCAAATTTTTATCTTGATGTTTGCTTCTGATTTTGGTTTTTTGTTTGATGCTTTGATCATAAACCCTAATTTGGGCTTCCATATGCATCCATCTTGCATTTGCTTGCACACTTTGACTTGCCATGGCATTTTGTGCATCCATTTGATTCATTTAACATCTTAAGACATCTTGTAAGCATGTTTGATCATTGCATCTTGCATTTGCCTTGTTGCATGCCATGTGCCTCTCATAACTTTTCATGTATGATCATGGTTCCAAATTTGTTTCATCTGCATTCATAAGCTTGTATGATCATCACCATGCTTTGTTTCATGTTTGCATCACCTCATAGCATCATTATCATCCCATATTGCTTCTGGTTTTGATTTTCATCATGCCATTTCATCCCATTTTGCATTGCATTGCATTTCTTTCACTAACTTTTCAGGTGGTAAGTTATCTTGAGAAGTGAATTTGCCTTCACTTCTCATAAATTCTCTTCATCTCCCTTTATGCATCCTTGCTGCATTTTTGTTTGTGTTTGAGATTGAGCTTGCTCATTCTTCTTCATCTTACTTTCTTCCTTCAAGTGACTTGTCTTCTTAAGTGAAGCAAGTTACTTTGCTTCTCTTGGCTCCTTTCATCTGCTTCCTTCCTGGTGGTTCCTCTGAAGATTTTCTTGCAAACCTCACAAACCTTAGGAACAACCAAGCATGACAATGATTAGGGTTTTGATTAGTTCCCCATTTAGTTTTTACCTTTGTGTCTCATTGAGTCTTCTCTTCTCACCTCATAAGTGTTAAACCCTTAATGTGTTTAACTCCTCTAATCAATTCACTTAATAACCATCAAGACATCAAGCTTGTAACTTGGGCCTTGCATTAGGGTTCTAATTCTTCCTTAATTGGTTAAGAAGGACTAACCCTAGTGTTAATGGACAAGTCCCCCTCAAGTTGTCTTACAAACCATAAAATTCACTTCATCATCATACCATTAATTAAAATCCACTTAATCAAAGGATTGTTTTGTCATGAGTTTAATCCCTAATCATGGATTAAGTTGAGGAGCTTTCCTCAGCTTAAACATTCTCATCTATTATCCTTCTATTAGGATGGTGTAATGAGTCTGTTTAATCCCTGATTATGGCTTAATCTCATTACTCAACACTAAACAAAAACACCAAAAACATCTAAATAATCACAAGTAGGTTAATGATCTTAATCCTACATAAGGGTGATTAAGTGTGAGATGCTGACTTCACACTTAAGGTATTCTCATTACCCCTAATCAGAGGGAGGATGTGATGAGTTTACTGACCCATTGGTTTAGGCTTAAGCTCATTAATCTATGACAAACTTTCAAAAGCAATAAAAGACTGAAAACTCAAAAACAAACAATAATCGTCTCCTCCGGGATTCTTTTCTCACCTCATTCACTCACAAACGAGAACTCGCTTCTTCCGTCTAATGCAAGACAGTTTGCACCTGAGCCAGATAGGTCATACACTTGAGCATAGACAAGTAAGCAGTTCACAAGTCAATTTATCTTTCAGTCTCTTTGAGTCGAACTACGGTGTTCTGACTTCCTCATTGCACGAGAGGATACGTAGGCATAACTTAACAGTTATCGAACAAAAGTCTCTGTATATTCCCCCTCTTCCAGCTTTATTCTTTTAGCCTCATGATCTTGAGCTTTATACTCCTGTTCTTACACTGACACTGTATATATCACACTTCACATTCTTTCACACTGACACCTGTACATTCCTTTTCCAGCTATTTTATACACATATTGCATTGACACTACCCCTTTAAAACACAAATCTTTTAAGTGTGGATCCCGTCGAGTACGACGGACAATCTGGGTGCTAACACCTTCCCAGATTGTAACCAACCCCCTTTCTCAGTCTCTCTGGTTCGCGACCGTCTTATCCATATCTTTCTAGGTCTATGCAGCATTGCCTTTCCTCCGGGATAAAAATGCCTAGCTGGCGACTCTATTCATTCCCCGTGAGTTCACTCCTGTGTGTTCTCGCATCTCCTCTCGCCGACCGTTCGCGTCTGTACCTTTATCTGGGCCATTTCCCATTTATCGGGAGCGACAATCGGGAGCGACAAGATTGAACCCAAACAAATGTACTTTTGGAGTTAGATCTGGTAAACTCCTGGGTTTCATTGTCAGTGGAAAAGGTATTGAAGTAGATCCTGCAAAAGTGAAAGCTATACAAGAGATGCCAGCTCCCCGTACTGAGAAGGAAGTTAGAGGTTTCTTGGGACGATTGAATTACATTGCAAGATTTATTTCCCAATTAACTGCTACCTGTGAGCCAATCTTCAAGTTGTTGAATAAAGATCAGGTAATGGAGTGGAATGATGAGTGTCAGACTGCCTTTGATGAAATCAAGAAATATCTTCTAGAACCTCCCATTTTGATGCCACCAGTTGATGGAAGACCCTTGATTATGTACTTAACAGTATTAGACAACTCAATGGGGGTGTGTGTTGGGGCAACATGACGAGTCTGGTCGAAAAGAGCAGGCAATATACTACCTTAGCAAAAAGTTTACCGACTGTGAAACAAGATACTCACTGCTCGAGAAAACTTGCTGCGCTTTGGCATGGGCTGCTCGCCGACTAAGACAGTACATGTTGACTCATACTACCTTATTGATTTCAAAGATGGATCCAATCAAGTACATATTTGAGAAACCTGCTCTCTCCGGACGAATAGGAAGATGGCAAATGATCTTGACAGAATATGATATACAGTATACTACTCAGAAGGCCATTAAAGGAAGTGTTGTAGCTGATCATTTGGCTCATCAAGCAGTGGATGATTATCAGTCAATGAGTTTTGAGTTCCCTGATGAAGACATTATGATTATTACCAAAGAACCTGAACAATATGACGGACCTGAACAAGGATCCCGATGGACTATGGTTTTTGATGGAGCTTCTAATGCACTTGGTAATGGTGTTGGTGTTGTGATCAGTTCCCCTGAAGGTTGTCATACCCCGATTACTGCAAGACTTTGTTTCTATTGTACCAATAACATGGCTGAGTATGAGGCATGTATCCTGGGTATTAAATCTGCCATTGATATGAAGATTCAGTTCCTGGACGTATATGGAGATTCAGCCCTGGTAGTAAGTCAGATCAAAGGAGATTGGGATACCAAGCATGACAATCTCATTCCTTACAGAGAGTATGTATTATCTTTGATCCCACATTTCAAAGAGGTTACCTTTGGACATATTCCACGAAGAGAAAATCAGTTGGCAGATGCTTTAGCCACCATGGCATCTATGTTTGAGATCAGCTGGGATGATGAAGCTCCTAAGATTACTATTGATAGATTTGAGAAGCCTGCATACTGCAATGAGATTGACACTGAAGAAGCAGAGGAGAAGCCTTGGTTCTATGAAGTGAAAAGATATCTTGAAGCTCAGGAGTTCCCTGAAGGGGGATCTGTCAAAGATAAGAAGTTTCTGAGGAGGTTTTCTGCTAAGTTCTTCTTGAGTAATGGAATTTTGTACAAGCGCAATCATGATTCAACTTTGCTTCGTTGTGTTGATAAGAAGGAAGCAACAGAGATTATGGAAGATATGCATGATGGGATCTTTGGCACTCATTCTAGTGGTCATACTATGGCAAAGAAGATATTGAGAGCAGGTTACTATTGGTCTACCATGGAAGCTGACTGCTATCAACATTCCAGAACGTGTCACAAGTGTCAAATCTATGCTGATAAAGTGCATATACCTCCATCACCATTGAATGTGTTGACCGCTCCTTGGCCTTTTGCCATGTGGGGCATTGATATGATTGGTGAGATCAAGCCTACTGCTTCTGATGGGCATCGTTTCATCCTGGTTGCTATTGATTACTTTACTAAGTGGGTGGAGGCAGCTTCATTTGCATATGTTACTAAGAATGTGGTGGCCCGATTCATTAAGAATAATCTCATATGTAGGTATGGCATCCCTGAAAGGATTATTACTGACAATGGCTTTAATTTGAACAACACCATGATTACTGATCTCTGTACGCAGTTCAAGATTAAGCATCACAACTCTTCTCTGTATCGTCCGAAGATGAATGGGGCAGTAGAAGCTGCTAACAAGAATATTAAGAAGATCCTACAGAAGATGACTGTTACTTATAAGGATTGGCATGAGATGTTACCATTTGCTCTTCATGGTTATCGTACTACAATACGTACTTCAACAAGGGCAACCCCATTCTCCTTAGTCTATGGTATGGAAGCAGTTTTGCCCATTGAAGTTCATATCCCCTCCTTAAGAATCATGAAGGATGCAGGCTTGGATGAAGATGAGTGGATTCAAACTCGACTTGACCAGATAAATTTGATTGATGAGAAAAGGTTGGCAGTTGTTTGTCATGGCCAGATGTACCAGAAACGGATGATCAAAGCTTTTAATAAGAAGGTTAAGCCAAAGGTATATCAGGCTGGTGACTTAGTAATCAAGCGTATCATATTACCACAAGGTGATCCTAGGGGCAAATGGACTCCTACATATGAAGGACCATTTGTAGTCAAAACAGTATTCTCAAGAGGTGCCATGATGCTTACCACTATGGATGGTGAAGACTTCCCACAGCCTGTAAACGCAGACATAGTTAAAAAATACTACGCATAAAAAGAGACCTACTAGGTTGATTGGCCTAGGCAAAAATAAGGGCATCCCGGCGAACCAAAAGGGTTCGGGCAAAAATTAGGGATATATATATATATATAATGTACACCCGGCAAGTCGAAAACCTGAAAAGGCGGCTTGGGCAAAAAAAAGGGTATCCCGGTGGATTGAAAACCTGAAAGGGAAATCCAGGCAAAAGTTAGGGATTAAAGCGTATGACTATGTCTCGTTTGGATTACCCATGTAATTACAACCAGTTGTGCTACTTAACCAAGTTCGAACAGATAAAGCTCAATCCAATCATTTCCATCTCAATAGTAGAAGATGAGATACTTGAAGATAATGGCAATAGTAGAATTGAAACTCAATAGGATTATTTCCCACATAGCTGATTTTATTTGTTTTGTAAAAAATTTACGACGAATTCCTCTTACTAGGATTTATGTCTCCTTGTACAAATTTGTCTATGTATAGGTCACTTTGTAATATAAATAAAATTTCATCTTTGAATCCAGATTTACTTTTACCCTATTTACATAAGCGAAACGTCCATTGGTTGTGTTTGAATGTATGTATGCTTTTGAATATGATTGATGTTTACCAGAAATGCATAAAATGCTTAAATATGATTGATGTTTACCAGAAATGCATAAAAATGCAGTAATAGTATTTACTAAGGACGAACGAAGGTAGGAATTCAACGAAGCTTCGCCGGTTCATCCCCACAAGATAACTACAAATCCCCAGTACATCAAATCCATGCTTCAAGTTACATCTCCCCTTGAATTTATGTCCATCTCTTTTATACAAAGATATTCTTCAGCAACGAATCGGGATTTATTTTCCCTAGTCAGCAGTTGTTATACAAAGATATCCAGACGCTACAGGCGGCATGATTCATACATACATCATTTACATCATACCATAACATATCCATAGATGCATAATACATTTACATAGATGCATCATGCTATGCATGCATACATATTGCATAAAGTAACCTTTTCCTTGCAGGATGGTTATATGCAGATAAAACAACATCAATAATCCCCAACAGGTCAGAAATGATCTATACATTACTCAAGATGTCCTCGGAGAGTAGGCAAACGGTCTGTAAAAAGATTCATTCCCTAATCCAGGATACTTCCAGAAGATTCCATCTATCTGGCCTTGAATAGCAGGCAAACAGTCTGTACAAAGAACCATTCCCTGGTTCAAGATATTTTCAGAAGATTTAATCTATTGGCCCTTGAATAGCAGGCAAACGGTCTATACCAAGATCCATTCCCTGGTTCAAGATATTTTTCAAAAGAACTAATCCTGACGTTCTTTTGGCCCTTGAATAGCAGGAAAACGATCTGTACAAAGATCCATTCCCTGGTTCAAGATATTTTCAGAAGATTTAATCTATTGACCCTTGAATAGCAGGCAAACGGTCTATACCAAGATCCATTCCCTGGTTCAAGATATTTTTCAGAAGAACTAATCCTGATGCTCTTTTGGCCCTTGAATAGCAGGCAAACGGTCTATACCAAGATCCATTCCCTGGTTCAAGATATTTTTCAGAAGAACTAATCCTGACGTTCTTTCGGCCCTTGAATAGCAGGCAAACGATCTGTACAAAGATCCATTCCCTGGTTCAAGATATTTTTCAGAAGAACTAATCCTGACGTTCTTTTGACCTTGGAGAGTAGGTAAACGGTTTGTACAAAGATCCACTCCCTAATCCAAGATACTTCCAGAAGAGATAGTCGTCACGAAGATTTATTTCTACTGGTCCATTCAAACTATGTTGCATAAATGATTCAGAGACGGCCTATACGAAGACCTAGTACTGATATCCAGTATCAACATAAAGACATCATCACATCCTAATACTTTAGATGGCATCTCTAAGCCCATCTCTAGTTCTTTAGATGGCATCTCTAAGCCCATCTCCAGTTCTTCCAAGTGGCATCTTCAAGCCCACTCCAGCATATATAACTAATCATCAGTGTTACTCTACGCACCGGCGAATTCAAATTTTTGGGCTTTTATGTTCAATCCCCTTCAACCTTCCAGGTCACGACTGGCACATATACCAATCTAACCCCTCAGGTTTCAGAAAATTGAACAGGGGCAGCTGTTGCACCCCAAAATTTGCCCTCCACAAGACAATACATTATGTCTCAAGAGGTTCACAAGGTTCACAAGGTTCACAAGACATCTCATGAGGTTCACAAGGTTCACAAAGTTCACAATTAGTCAGAAAGTTTGACAATTCCCTCAGACAAGGCATTCTCCTAAGCAAGGCATCTTAAACTAGGGTTTTGACTTTCATCAGGCTAAATGGACTTCCAAGACTTCAAGTGAGCTTCATAGCATCCTATATGTGTTCAAGAATCCCCATGTCAAGTTTCAAGACTTTCCCAAAAGATTTTCTCAGTCAGATGATCAGATAGGTTAAAATCAATCAAAGCAGTTAAAAAGTCAAAGTGAGGTCAACTGTGGTCAAACCAAAGTCAAACTTCATGATTTTTTGCCAACATCAAGTATATGAAGTAAAATTCATCATTTGATCAAGGGTTGATCATGATTCATCAAGAAGATTTCAGATAATCAAGAATCAGGAGTTTCTAAATTAGGGTTTTCACAGGAAAAGTCAACTGAACTTTGACCAGCCATAACTTTCACATGCTTCATCAAAAATTTTCCATACAAAGCTCATTTTGGAGAAAATTGAATTCTCTACAACTTTGTGTCTCACAAGCCAAGCCCAAAAATGCTTTGTTTGGAAGGTATGAGCTAAGACATTACAGGTCCTTTTAAAAGTCAACAAAAAGTCAACAACTTCCAAAGAGCATAACTTGAGAATGGTAAAAGATATGGACATGATACCAAAGAGGTTGGTTAGAGGACTCTTTAAGCTTTCCAAAATTTCCAATAACACCTTCATAGCATTAAAATTGAAGGATTTGTGCCCTTGCAAAGTTGGGAAATTTTTGAGAGGTTTATGAAGCAAATGGGGTCTTAAAACCATAATTCACCAAATGGGCTGGCTTTTTTGTGATCCAATTGGTTCCATGACATCATGCACGAAATTAAATTGATTTATTCATAATTTTATTTATTTTATTTTTATTTATCATGATTTTTTATGTTAAAAATCATTTTAAATTCAAATAAAATATAAAATAATGAATATTTAAATTGATTTGGTTTCTAGAAGGTCATAAATTATATTTGAACTTGATTGATACAAGAATAATGAGAATCATCTTAAAATAGCAAGGCTAGATCAAGATATTTCAAGTTTTAAAATCAAATATTTTTCAATCTTAAAAAGTCCAAAAGTCCATAGTTTTGTACAAAGTCTTGACCTAATTTTATCAAGTGGTATATATACAACATTAAGCAGCCAAGAGATCACGAATTGACAGCCTCCAAGACTAGTTTCAAAACTTCAAATTTCATCCAAAATATCAAATTCGGATTCCAAGGTAGAGAGGATTTCAAAGAGTTTTAAGCATTGCAATGTGATATATGATGTCTATTGAACATATTTGGATCATAAACAACACCTAAAACACCTCCATTCGCATAATCCGAATCCATCTTTTCATGTTTTTTTGATTTTTTCGTTCATGATTGTTTACATGTTATTAATAAATTTTGTTTAATGATTTGTGTTCAATGAAGGTTTGTGATGAATTCTGGGCAGTTCAATTGAAGAAACCGTAGCCGAATCGAGTAATGCCATTTTAGGGTTCTTGGCTTTCAATTTAGGGTTTCATGATTAAATGAGTATAAATAAATTCTAAGACCATGGATCAATCGTAAATGACCTCTGGATTATGCTTGTGTATTCAATTTGACAAAATTTTACATGAATGATGATGTTTGAGTTTCGTAGGATTAGCTGCCATTTGAAATTTCGCAGGAAAGTTCGTGGAAAAATTCGTAGGTAAATGCGCAGTGCCAGAGGTTGAAGATGAAGTCTTGGCACGCAGAGGAAATTCAAATTTGAAACATAATATTTTATTGTTTTGTTCTGATTATATTTCACAAGTGAGCGCGTAGCTCAGATGGTTTTGATGCGTGTATGGGAACTAAAGGGCTTGGGTTCGAAACCAGCCAGATGCAATTTTTTTTTGCTTGATTTGTTTTATTTTTCAGAACAACAACAAAACAAACTTGAAAGGGATGGCTATCAGCTGCGTTGCAGTGGCCCAGTGGTTGTGCTGCTGATTGTTCAGGTAAAGGACCTGGGTTCAAATCCCAGGTCCTGTTTTTTAGGTTTTTGTTTTATTTCTTTTTACTATTTCTTTATTTTATTCTTTAAATTAATTTAAATAATTTCTAAACAATATATATAAATCATTTTTTTTCTTTTAAAACTTATATTATTTTCTCAAAACCTAAATTAGTATATTTATTTCTTTATATGTTTTTTTTGATAATATTTATTAATATGTATATATTTATTTAGTTATTAAATTACTATTGTAAATTAAATTAGAAACCCTAATATTTTTAAAACTCTAATTTATTTTCTAAATTCTAAGAACCCAAATTTCTTTTAAAACTTTAATTTCTCACTTTAATTATTTTTGTACTTAATAAATATTTCTAATATATATTATTAAATCATTAATCATGTTTATTTTGTAAATAAATTAATATATGATTTATTATTATTATCTTTATTATTCTATTTTCATATCAAAAAAATTCTAAAAAAAATATTTATTTAATTTTTATTAGCTTGTATATATTTTATATTTTGTGCTAACCTCTTTTTTGTCATTATTTTATTACTAACCCTTTTTTATTTATTTGCTTATGTTTATTATTTTAGTTTATTATTATTATTTAAATTGTTTTATTATAATGTAATTGTGCAAGCCGTGTAATAGTCGTAGTATTTTGTTGTTTATTTATTTATAAATATATTGCTATGGTTAGTAAAATAGGGAGTGATAACATGTTTGCTTTTAAAATTAATTTAGATCACTAATTATAAGATAAATATTTGAATTTATACACGCACACACGTAAGTCGATCTTTGATCGCCATCTCACTTCTTAAGGATATCCCTCATGTTGCTTAAATAAAATGGTCAAGTAAGGTGTCTAAAAGCAAAGTCCCTTCTCCTAAAATATCATCTAGTCCCTTTACGATTATAAGATCAAGTCCCTTCGAATGTTGCCTTCGTAAATGATCTTGTCCCTTTCGAATAAAAGATGATAAGTCCCTTCGAATTGCTAAGACACCTTACAGTTGCCTAATCACAGATGACCCTTCACATGTCTCATATAACATCCAAGGTAATGACTACCTATTCCTTAATAATAGGGATAGTCTTACCATTGAAAGAACATTTAAGAACAGAAAAGATTCAAATTAGGGTAGGTTCCTCTTATGTACTTGCTCACTCATTCAAAAACATTTCATAACACTTCACATTTTCAAACAATTTTCAAAACAAAGTCTTTATATATATCCATACAAGGATCATTATAAAGTACTTAAGAAAATTTTCAATCACACACTACATTTCTCAAAACAATTTAAAGTGAGCTAAGTAACTAAGAGCCCATGGATAACCATGGATGTAAAGGGTGCTAACACCTTCCCTTTATATAACCTACCCCCCGAACCCAAAAATCTTTTAAGGTATTTCCTGTTCTTTTATGTCTTTTCCTTTTGGATAAAATAAAAGTCGGTGGCGACTCTTGCTATCCGCAACATTTAACTAAAGTCAGTTCTCCCACCGTGTTACACCATATCTGGACGAGTACGGCGTAGCTTCTGTTTCACTGGAGGGCAAGCTTCTTTCAAAGGAAGCTTGTGCATAACATTATCAGTATCCAGACCCGGCATGTCTTGATAGGACCAAGCAAAGACGTCAACATACTCTCGAAGCATGTCAATGAGTTGTTTCTTCACTGAATCTTGCAGACCGGCCCCAATCTTCACTTCTTTCAAATCTTCTTCGGTACCAAGATTAACTGTTTCAACCTCCTCCTGATGAGGAGTAATCACCTTCTCTTCTTGCCTCAACAACCTGGCTAACTCTTCAGGTAACTCATAGTCTTCTACAACCCCTTCATCAGCTTGATTAATCGGATTGTCGAAGTCATACAAGGTCATAGTAGTGTTGTTATCGGTGCAATCTGGAGGATAATCTCTGCAAGGGTTAAGATTGGTTCGTTTTAGTGATCAGTTTTAATCTTGTTTAGAAAAAGTGAAAATGAAGTTATTTATTTTGAAAACATTGTCATTTTATTGTTTTGTACAAAAGTAAAAAATGAAAAGACAGTGAGCGAAAAGGAGACTTGTTTGCAAAAGATGTCCGATATTCATTGATTAATCATTTGCACAAAATTACAATATGTCCTTATTACAAAATGAGTCCTGACACCTTGGGCAAGATGCAGGACTTGATGCATGCTAAAAAGACAGGAAATAATAATTACTCTGCAGGAGTAACCCTTATAATTTCCTGGGAAGACCAGTTAAGGACTTTGTTCCCCGGGATCCTTGGACGTATCCAGCTCTACAGGTTGCGGTCGCTTTCCGTCTCGTCTTCCAAGTTGTTAACAGTATCTAGGGTGAGCATCCCCCACTGATGAATATGGGCTCCTTGGCAGCCTCTGATTGATCTTGTCGGAATGGTTTGTAACCCAAACCGAATCTATCTTCTTTTTTCTCCACTGGCATCAGCTTGCCCCAGCCTTGAGCATTACCTTCTTCAACAACCTTTCGGGCTTGCTGATAGGAGACAATTGAAGTACCCATCCTGTCTTCCTGGGATGCAGCAAATACTTCAGTAGCCTCATTGACATTCAGGGCCTCGAACCCTTGGCTCATTGTCTCATGGATTTCACCATCCATCTCAATATACTTGTATGTAGCCAGATGGCTAACAAATATGTCCTCCTCACCACAAATGGTGATAATATGTCCTTCCCACTCGTACTTCAGTTTCTGGTGAAGGGTCGACGTTACTGTGCCTGCGGCGTGAATCCAAGGTCGACCTAGCAAACAGCTGTATGTCGGCTGTATGTCCATCACATAGAAAATGGTCTTAAAAACTTGTGGACCGATTATCACTGGCAGCCCCACCTCTCCAAGAACAGATCTTTTTGAGCCATCAAAAGCCCTGACCACAAGGTTACTTGGCTGGAGAGCTATCCCATCATATTCAAGCTTGACAAGAGCTTTCTTGGGTAAGACATTAAGTGAAGACCCAATGTCTACAATAACATGAGATAGTACAACTCCTTTGCACTCCAGGGTTATGTGCAAAGTTTTGTTGTGGAGACGTCCTTCTGCAGTCAAATCAGCATCAGTGAACCCTAGCTCGTGGCTAGTATTGACATTTGACACCACTGTTTCCAGCTGATTTACCGTGATCTCTTCTGGCACGTAGGCAGCGTGCAGAACCTTGAGTAGTGCATCCCGATGGGCTTCGGAACATGTCGCTCCCACCAAATGAGGCTAGGTTAAATGGGGTACAGACGCGAACGGTCGGCGAAAGGAGAAATGAATAGAGTCGCCAGCTAGGCATTTTTATCCCGAAGGAAAGGTAATGCTGCATAAACCTAAGAAAAGATATGGATAAGACGGTTGCGAACCAGAGAAACTGAGAAAGGGGGTTGGTTACAACCTGGGAAATTATTAGCACCCAGATTGTCCGTCGTACTCGACGGGATCCACGCTTAAAAGATTTGTGTTTTAAAGGGGTAGTGTCAGTGCACTTTGTGCATCAAAGCTGGAAAGAATGCAAGTGTCAGTGTAAGAGAAATGTGAAGTGTATAAGAGAAGTGTCAGTGTGAAATGCTCAAGACTATGAGGCTTAAAAATAATGCTGGAAGAGGAGGGAATATACAGAGACTTTTGTTCGATAACTGTTAAGTTATGCCTACGTATCCTCTCGTGCAATGAGGAAGTCAGAACACCGTAGTTCGACTCAAAGAGACTTGAAAGATGAATTGACTTGTGAACTGCTTACTTGTCTATGCTCAAGTGTATGACCTGTCTGGCTCAGGTGCTAACTGTCTTGCATTAGACGGAAGAAGAAAGTTCTCGTTTGCGAGTGAATGAGGTGAGAAAAGAATCCCGGAGGAGACGATTATTGTTTGTTTTTGAGTTTTCAATCTTTTATTGCTCTTGGAGTTTGTCATAGGAAAATGAGCTTAAGTCTAAACCAAGGGTTAGTAAACTCATCACATCCTCCCTCTGATTAGGGGTAATGAGAATACCTTAAGTATGAAGTAAGCACCTCACACTTAGTCACCATGATGTAGGATTAAGATCATTAACCTACTTGCATTTATTTAGATGTTTTTGTTGTTTTTGTTTAGTGCTAAGTAATGAATTTAAGCCATAATCAAGGATTTAATGGACTCATTACACCATCCTAATAGAAGGATAATAGGTGAGAACATTTAGGCTGAGGAAGGCTCCTCAACTTAATCCATGATTAGGGATTAACCTCATGACAAAACAAAGCCTTTATTAAATGGATTTTAATTAATGATAAGATGAAGAAGTGATTTTTATGGTTTGTAAGACAACTTGAGGGGGACTTGTCCATTAACACTAGGGTTAGTCCTTCTTAACCAATTAAGGAAGAATTAGAACCCTAATGCAAGGCCCAAGTTACAAGCTTGATGTCTTAGTGATTATTAAATGAATTGATTAGAGGATTTAAACACATTAAGGGTTTAAAACTTAGGATTAAAGTTATACACTCCATCCTAATAGAAGGATGCAGGCATAAGCTTAATCACAAAGCCTTAAAACCTTTAGGGTTTAGTCCCTGATCATGAGATGAGAAGAGAAGACTCAAAGATGACACAAAGGTAAAAGCTAAATGGGGGACTAATCAAACCCTAATTGTTATCATGCTTGGTTGTTCCTAGGGTTTATGAGGCTTAAGAGAGAAAGAATCTTCAAAGAGCCCCCAAGGAAAGAAGCAGATGAAAGGAGAAAGAAACAGAGAGAAGCAAGACAACTTGCTTCACTTAAGAAGACAAGTTGCTTGAAGGAAGAAAGTGGGAAAGAGCATGAATGAGCAAGCTCACTCTAATACAAAGATAAAATGCAGCAATGATGCATAAGAGAGATGAAAAGAGATTGTGAGAAGTGAAGGCAAATTCACTTCTCAAAACAACTTACCACCTGAAAAGTTAGCAAAAGGAAATGCAATGTAATGAAGATGAGATGAAATGCTATGATGCAAACCAAAGGCAGAAGCATAAACATGATGTCAATGATGCTAAGAGATGATGCAAACACATGTCAAGAATTGTGGATGATCATACAAGTAATGAAGATGCAAATGGGACATGAAAGTAAGCATGAAAGTTCATGAAAACTTATGAAATGCAATGGATATAACATGGTAAATGGATGATGCAATGATCAAACATGATTCTAGTATGTCCTAAGATGTCTTATGAATCATGTGGATGCACAAAATGTCATGGCAAGTTCTTGAATGCAAGCATATGAGAGATGGATGCAAAGGAAAGCATGAATTAGGGTTTATGAATAACATGCAACACAAAAATTCAAAACCAGAAGTAAATGACATGACAAAAAATTGAAAATGGGATCAAAGGAACCCTAACCCTACACAAGTTCACTGCCCAAAGGAGGGGACCTAACTCTTAACCTAGTGAAAGTTATGAATTTCTCAAGTCAATTAGGGTTTTGGGATACCTCACAATGAAAAATACAAAACAAAATGAAAATGAAATATGAATTCAAACCAATTTTACCCTAGAAACTACATGATGTGAAGGATGCAATGCAAGAAGAACCATCATCAAACTCCTCATGGTTAGGCAGAATGAATTTTTCTAAGTTTGAACAAAAATATTGCCTTTAAATGAATTTAATTCCAATGAAAAAGGCGAAAATAGTTCAAGGACCAAAAAGAAATTTGTTTTGAGAGTTTGATAATGTTTCTAAATGTTTTAAAATGCAATGTGAATTTTTTGGTGATTTTTAAATACCTAAATGCATTTTTAATTAATTAATTTCCATTAACTAATTAAAAATAAACATTTAAATGATTTAAAAATGATTTTTAATGCAAAAAATAAAAATAAAAATATTTTTGGGTTCTGAAAATTAATGAAATGCTTGACAAAAAATTTCAGAATTTTTAAATATGTTTTACTATTTTTAAAAATTCGTAGAAGTTAAATACAAATAAAATTAAATAAAATGAAAAGTATGCAAATCCAATGGCTGGCATTCAAATGAGAAACGCGCGAATTGACTGGCGCCAGATCCCATGGTCCAGATTCAAACTGGCATATTTTAAAACTAATCCTAATTAATTAATTTAATTAATCACAATTAATCCTAATGACCTAATCTGGACCACACAGTGCGCACGGGAGAGACAGATCCAAGGGTCTCAATTCAAACCAAAACCCTAACCCTAATTTACTCTTAATGACTTTCAGGTCACCAGAGAAGAGCTCCGGTCATCTTCTCCGGTGACCCCCTCACCTGAAAACTTTCAACTTCTTCCCCAGGTCATTTCTGGAGCTCTAAAGCTCCAGATCACTTCCTCTCTCCATTCTAAACCCAACCCCACCCTCAAATGGAGTTTATTTCTAACCATTAACAAGATCTGAAGCAAGGTACAAAAATGGCAGAAATTTCAGACAAGCCATACATGCTCAAATCTTCATCATTTTCAAAAATTTAACGTTCAACATGTTCAGGGGATCACACTTAACCATTTAATAACTTAAAATAGAGCTTCTGGAAAAAATGATTCGCATGGCTACCTGAGATGGAGCTTTCAATCCAGGAGCTTTCTGACTGCTTCCTTGCTTCAAAATGGCTCCAATGATCTTCCCGAGGAAGCTTTGAGGCTTAGTTGGAGCGTGTTGTGGCTAGTTTGTGAGATTGATGGAGTTCTGTTCAGAGGGGGTGGAAAATCGTGTTTGAGTTTCAAGGACTTTCAAGGCAAGATGAAGGGTGGTTTATGCTCTATGAAGCTTTTCTGAATGAATGGTGAAGTTGGTTTTGAGGTTTGATGTTTGTGTGATGAGATTCGAAGAAAAATGCATAAAGGGAGGTTTTGGAGAGTGCTGACTTGTGGGAGAGCTCAGGCTGTGTTGTGTGTTGTGTTGAGCTCCATTTTGTCCATGTATCAAGTTTGGATAGGTCAGAGAGTTGTTGCTGGCCTATGTTGATTGGTATGGGCCATTTTGCCAAAAGTCAATGTTAGGTGTCCTTTGAGGTATGGGTCATGGCAGGCTGGTTTAGGGGCATGGCTTGGTTCAGCTGAGATCATGGAATGCTTATGGATCAGATTTTGTGAACTGAGGCAAGTGGATGAGAAGCTTTGATCCTTTTTGCAATTTTGGGGAAGTTTGGCCCCTTTTGAAATTTGTGAAGTTCATGGCATGAAACTTGAGAAATTCTTGTGCAATTCTGAGTTTTAGAGGTCACATGAGCAAGTTGTGAAGTGTTTGTGCACATTTGAAGCCTTTAGAATGCCTTACCATGCCATTTTGCAAAATGCCTCTTTGGTGTAAAACATGAAATTATGTGATTTTATCCAACTTTGACAAGCCATAACTTTTGATCCAAGATGAATTAGAATGAGTTCTTGTACTTTTTGAAAATGGGAGGATCCATTCTATAACTTTCATGACCAAAGTTTTCTCATTTGAGGCATTTTTGAATCAAAAAGAGGAGGTTGAAAAACTTTCCCAAAATGGCAAGTTTGCATTATAAGTCACTTTCCCAAAAAGGCAACTTTGCAAATGGCTTGAAATTCTTCAATTTTGTGAACTTCTAACATCTTCTATGATCAAATAAAGACCATACACATTCAAAATGATGGAGAATGCCCTTTGGTTGGGTCATTGGGGACCTCAGATGCCCTGATTTTGCACTGACTTGCTCAAGAAGTCATCTCTTGATCAGATGCCTTCCCCATTGAATTTCTTCATGAAAATTGATATGCATGATCCTTATAAGATATAGAGACCAATAGAAACAAGAATGGCCAAAAAATTTGGAGTTATGGCCTCTGAAACCAAAACCCTAATTCTAGGTCATCTGTGCAGTTAAACCTGGCTCTGCCTCCATGCTTTTCTCAGTTCTTGTGATTCTTTGACTTTCTTGACCTTGTGGGGATATAATATGATGTTTGAACATACATGGACCCCTTTGAGATGATTGAAGACCTTTGAAGTGGCTCAAACGGCTCAGGGATTGCTTAGATCACAAACCCTAGATGCAGATGACTTTGAACCAATGCAGTGAAGCAAAAAAATGCAACATGAGATGATATGATTGAACCTATGCACATGAAAAGATCACAAGCCATGGTGAAATGAGTGAGGGCAAATTTGGGGTGTTTACAGCTGCCCCTATTCAAACATGAGTTAGCTGTGCAGGATGTGAGCAACGACTTAACAGGCAAACAAGATAACTTGTGGTTGAATACCAAAGACAGTCCAAAATTTGCACTCACAGAATGAAGAAGAAAAGGGATATATATTGTAAAAGGAAGTAAAGTATGTTTATAAAGTGCAGGCGACGGAGGACGACCGCCGAGCAGAGGACGATTGCTGGGGATGAAGCAATGACGGGGACGGCCGACATGCTGGGGAAAATGTGGGAAATAAAGCAATGACGGGGACGGCCGACAAGCTGGGGATATAAGAGATTATGATGGGGACAACCATCAGGTAAAGCTGTAAGACTCTCTGGGGATTATAGATAAATGATGGGGACGACCATCAAGTTCAAGGTATGAATGATGAGGTACGGTCATCGAAGGTGAAGGACGATCACCTAGCAGGGGACGGCTACTTCGTTGGGGATAAGATGAGGGACAGTCATCTAAGGTGAAGGACGATCACCTAGCAGGGGACGGCTGCTGAAAATATCACGACACAAGACGAATGTCGGATAGAAAAGGTCGATAATGGGGACGACCATCGAATAAGCATGATGAAGGACGATCATCAAGAGGTGAAGGACGATCACCTAGCAGGGTACGGCTACTTTCGGGATTTATCATGACATAGGAAGAATGTCAGATAACAAGATCAACGATGGGGACGGCCATCGGGTAAAATGATGAAGGACGATCATCAAGAGGTGAAGGACGATCACCTAGCAGGGGACGGCTGCTACAAATATCACGACATAGGACGAATGTCAGATAAGAAGGGGTTCTAATGAATAGAGACTCCACTGGGGATGATGAAGTACGATCATCAAAAAGGTGAAGGACGATCACCTGGCAGGGTACGGCTTCCGGAAGGTATCACGACATAGGACAAATGTCAGATAGAAAGGAAATAGTTCATCAAGATTCATTGGGGATTCTTCTAGGGAAAGGGTAGACACATGGCTTATGATTATGCAATATGTTTGATTTTTGCCGTAATGCTCCGTATTAGACGGAATGCTACGCTCTGTGGGGAAAATATGATGCGAATGCTATGATTATGCAAAGATAACGATCGGGGATTCGGATCCCGTTGCTGCGGAGATCTCTGGCTGATCTGCTTGAAGTGGATATCCCGGCTGGGGATGAGATCATTGGTAGATCTGACACATATGACTCTGCTTGGGGAAATAGATCGCTGATGGACCTTTCTTGGTAATGAGGGACCCAGCTGGGGTTTGTGGAGCCTTTTACTCTGCTGTGAGGTCTTCAGGCGTTGCTCTTCTGGATAGAGGCTGAAACTCTGTGGGGAGATGGTTCCCTGTCTTACACTTGGCTGGGGAAGAAGAAAAATCACTGAAAGATCTTCCTAAAGATTTTTGTGGGGGATCCTACTGAGGATGATACTTAACAACTCAGCTGAGGATATGAACACCTTCTGGTGCTGCCCTCTTGAAGCAAATGTTGGTGAAGTGATGCCTGGAAACTCTGATGGGGAGAAAGCATCTTTGGTGCCGTTTGGAAGGTGTGCTGAGGAAACAATGATTTGGCAGCCTACTGGGGAGAGGCTTTCATGCCCCATGTTGCGCTTTGGATACCTGCAATCTGTAAACACCCCAAATTTGCCCTCACCCATTCACACCATGGCTTGTGATCATTTCATATGCATAAACACAATCATATCATCTCATATCTCATTTTTGATTCACTGCATAGTTTCTAAGTCATCTGCACCTAGGGTTTGTGATCTGAGCAGTCCAAGAGCCTCTTGAGCCACTCCCAAAGGCCATCAATCACTTCAAAGGGATCCATGAGTGTTCTAGTATCATATTACATCCTCTCAAAGTCAAAAATGCAAAAGAATCACAAGAACTGGGATTGGTATGGATGCAGAGCCAAGTTTGACTGCACAGTTGACCTAAAATTAGGGTTTTGGTTTCAGAGGCCATAACTCCAAATTTTTTGGTCATTCTTGTTTCCATTGGTCTCTATATGGTATAGGGAGTATGCATATCAAGTTTCATGAAGAAATTCCATGGGGAAGTCATCTGATCAAAAGTTGACTTTTCAGACAAGTCAGTGCAAAATCAGGGCATCTGAGGCCCCCAATGACCCAACCAAGGGGTGATCTTCATCATTTTGAGTGTATATGATCTTTATTTGATCATGGAAGAGGGTTGAAGTTCACAAAAATCAGGAATTTGAGGTTTTTTGCAAAGTTGACTTTTTAGGGCATGGTTGACTTTTCAAGAATATGTCATTTTAGGTCATTTTTCAAGCCTTGCTTTTTGATCCAAAAATGCTTCAAATGAAAAAAACTTTGGTCATGAAAGTTGTAGAATACATTTTTCCCTTTTCAAAAAGTACAAGAACATGACCTAATTCATTTTGGATCAAAAGTTATGGTGTGACAAAGTTGGCAAAAATCACTAATTTTCAAGTTATGCACTAAAAAGAAAACTTGCAATTTCATGAACCAAGCATTCTAGTGACTTCAAAGTGACTTCAAAGCTGCATTACATGATCACACATGACCTCAAAAACAGATTTGGCCCAAGGAATTTTGGATGGCTTGCCTTGATTTTCAAAGTTCCATAAAGCATTTTTCCTAAGTATGCAAAAAGAGGATTCTTGGCAAAATCATGCTTCAAGGAATTATGTGATCACTAGCTGATCTCTAAACATTGCCATGACCAATTGAGACATCATGTGACAAAATTCAGCAAGCATTGTTTCATGTACTTAGCATAAACTCATGAGAAAACACAAGTTGTCAAGTTGCAAAAGCTAGCATAGCTTGTCATCCATATGTTGCAGTCAGCTACAAACAATCCAAGGGCTCTCCTCAACTCAAGCTGGAGCAAGACATGACTTGAACCTGCTGCTGCCATGACCCATACCCTCAAGGACACAAACTTGACTTTTTTGCAAAAGGCTCCCATACTCTTGGCACGGTGCCCAGCCACCCTACTGACCTGCCTCACAGTCTATCCACACAAGTTGGAGATGATATAGCTAAGCATTGAGCATTGAAGCTGGCCAGAACTCAGCATATCACAAAACTGTCCAAAACTCTTCTCTCTTCGAATCTCTCGGCCCAGTTCACAAACATTCAAACAAGTTTCACAAATCATCTCACCATACTTCGTTGAGCCCAAACCAACAAAGAACCAAGCCTGAATCCAGCAAAAACATTGTTTCTCCATTTTCACCCCAACCTGCAGTTTCCTTCGAAACACCTTCCACAGCCATCAAACATCCAAACTCTTTTCACCAACAAATCAAGCACATCAAAAGGAACCAAAACCACCCTTCACATTGATTTGAAACAGCCTATACACAAACTCCATTTTCTGCTACACCAGAACTGGATTTCTCAAAGCAGCTTGTCTAAGCTCATTCCAAGCTTTCCATTAGCACCAGGGGAGTCAAAGAGGTTCATTTGCACACAAAGAAGGCCCTGGAAGCTCAGTTTCGAAGCTTTCCAGCTCAGGTATGATCATGAACATTTTCTCCCAAAGCTTGCATTTTAAGTTATAAACTGGTTGCTTTTGTCTTGCTGATCATGGGGATGGTTTTAGAATTGGAAATAAGTGAGAATTGAGTTTGTATGGTCCCCCTGAAATTTCACCCGTGGATTTTGTTCTCTTCGATTTGCATGATTTTTGGGGTTTAAATGATGTTTGAGCATAGATTCATGACCTAGGTTGTTAGAGGATCCTTTAGGCGTGTTTAATTTGTTGAGTGGTTGCCTGAATCATGTTTTAGGGTTTTGGGGTCGTCGGGGAAGATGACCGGAGCTCCCCTCCGGTCACCTGAATCTGTTTTGCCCTAATCTCAGGTCATTAAGGAGATTTGAATATTGGGCGTTGGATTGGTTGACCCTGTGGACTTCCCGCGCGCATGAAGGGCCCAGATCATTTTGTTTAGCCCTAATCCACTTTCATTAATTATTTAAATCATAATTAGTTTAATCTAATCAGAATCAACCACAGCCCTTGGATTCGCGCGCCAGTCAACATATTCAAATCCAGAGTGAATCTCAGCCTCTCCTTCTGATTACTTCATTTTTATTTCAATTTTTATTTCATTTTCTTTCATTTAATTTGCACAATTTATTTAAAATAGCAAAACTTGTTTAAAAATTATGAAACTTTTTCTCAAGAGTTTTATCAATTTTTAAGACACAAAAATATTTTTATTTTCATTTTTAGCATTTAAAAAGTATTTTAAAATATTTAAAAGTTTATTTTTAATTGATTAATGAAAATTAATTTATTAAAAATACTTTTAGGTATTTAAAAATCACCAAAAAATTCATGAAATGTTCTAAGACATTTAGAAACATTTTCCAACCTTCAAACCAAATTTATTTTTTGATCTTGATGCATTTTAAGAATTTCTCATTGAATTAAAATCATTTTTGTGCATTATTTTGATCCAAAGTTCAAAAAATCATTTCTGCCTATTCATGAGGAGTTGGACATTGATTCTTTTTGCATTGCATTGTGTTTAGCATGTAGTTTGTGAGATTAAATGGCCATGATTTGATCTTTCATTTTCAATTTGTTTGTTAATTTTCTTGTTTAGGAACCCTAAAACCCTAAAAAACTTAGAAAAACCATAACTTGAATTTGGTTAAGAGTTGAGACCTCTCCTTTGGGCATTGGTTTAGTATGGGATTAGGAGTCCTTTGTGTGGCATTTTCAATTTTTTATCTTAGGGTTTGCTTCTGATTTTGATTTTTGTTTGATGTATTGTTCATAAACCCTAATTTGGGGCTTTCATATGTATCCATCTTGCATTCTCTTGCATAACATGACTTGCCATGACATTTCAAGCATCCATTTGATTCATTTGACATCATAAGACATATTGAAAGCATGTTTAATCATTGCATCATGTATTTGCCATTTTGTATGTCATTTGCATTCCATTACTTTTCATGTATGTTCATGCTTCTTAACTTGCTTCATTTGCATTCATGAGCTTGTATGATCATCCCTATGTGCTGCCTCGTGTTTGTAGCATCTCATAACATCATTAGCATCATGTATATGCTTCTGGTTTTGTTTCTCATCATGTCATCTCATCCCATTTGGCATTGCATTGTATTTCTTTTCTAACCTTTCAGGTGGTAAGTGATTTTGAGAGGTGAATTTACCTTCACTTCTCATACTTTCTTCTCATCTCTCTCTTGCATCCATGCTGCATTTTTATATGTGTTTGAGCTTGAGCTTGCTCATTCTTCTTCTTCCCACTTTCTTTCTTCAAGTGACTTGACTTCTTGAATGAAGCAAGTTACTTTGCTTCTCTTGATCCTTTCATCTGCTTCCTGGTGGTTCCATTGAAGATTGTTCTTGCAAACCTCACAAACCTTAGGAACAACCAAGCATGACAATGATTAGGGTTTTGATTAGTCTCCCCTCTTAGTTTTACCTTTGTATCTTCTTTGAGTCTTCTCTTCTCATCTCATAATCAGGGACTAAACCCTAAAGGCTTTAAGGCTTTGTGATTAAGCTTATGCCTGCATCCTTCTATTAGGATGGAGTGTATAACTTTAATCCTAAGTGTTAAACCCTTAATGTGTTTAAATCCTTTAATCAATCCATCTAATAATCATCAAGACATCACACTTGTAACTTGGGCCTTGCATTAGGGTTCTAATTCTTCCTTAATTGGTTAAGAAGGACTAACCCTAGTGTTAATGGACAAGTCCCCCTCAAGTTGTCTTACAAATCATAAAATCCACTTCATCATCATATCATTATCTAAAATCCACTTAATAAAGGCTTGTTTTGTCATGAGTTTAATCCCTAATCATGGATTAAGTTGAGGAGCCTTCCTCAGCTTAAACACTCTCATCTATTATCCTTCTATTAGGATGGTGTAATGAGTCTGTTTAATCCCTGATTATGGCTTAATCTCATTACTTAACACTAAACAAAGACACCAAAAACATCTAAATAATCACAAGTAGGTTAATGATCTTAATCCTGCATCAAAGGTGATTAAGTGTGAGAATCTGACTTCACACTTAAGGTATTCTCATTACCCCTAAACAGAGGGAAGATGTGATGAGTTTACTAACCCATTGGTTTAGGCTTAAACTCATTAACTTATGACAAACTTTCAAAAGCAATAAAAGATTGAAAACACAAAAACAAACAATAATCGTCTCCTTCGGGATTCTTTTCTCATCTCATTCACTCATAAACAAGAACTTGCTTCTTCCGTCTAATGCAAGACAGTTTGCATCTGTGCCAGGCAGATCATACACTTGAGCATAGGCAAGTAAGCAGTTCACAGGTCAATTCACCTTTCAGTCTCTTTGGGTCGAACTACGGTGTTCTGACTTCCTCATTGCACGAGAGGATACGTAGGCATAACTTAACAATTATCGAACAAAAGTCTCTGTATATTCCCCCTCCTTCCAGCATCATTCTTTTAGCCTCATGATCTTGAGCATTTCACTCTGTTCTTACACTGACACTGTACATATCTCACTTCACTTCTCTTACACTGACACCTGTACATCCTTTTCCAATTCTTTTATACACAAATTGCACTGACACTACCCCTTTAAAACACAAATCTTCTAAGCGTGGATCTCGTCGAGTACGACGGACAATCTGGGTGCTAATACCTTCCCAGGCTGTAACCAACCCCCTTTCTCAGTCTCTCTGGTTCGCAACCGTCTTATCCATATCTTTCTAGGTCTATGCAGCATTACCTTTCCTCCGGGATAAAAATGCCTAGCTGGCGACTCTATTCATCTCCAGTGAGTTCGCTCCTGTGTGTTCTCATTGTCCCTCTCGCCGACCGTTCGCGTCTGTACCTTTATCTGGGCCGGTCCCATCTATCGGGAGCGACACAATCCTGTAAAGACAAAGAAACGCATAAGTGTCCCGAGGTATCCCTCACTGGATTCCATCATAGGAGTTTAGACACTCCCAGGGGTAAGTATATTTCCTGTAAGCACGTATTTTTAGAAGGGAAGCATCTGTATTTATGCAATCAATATCTTAAAGACATCGGACACTTTTGCAAACAAAAATAAAATGTACGAGACGAAACATGACTGAAAATCTGATTTTATTAATTCGTGTGCCCTGAATTGGCAAGATACAGTCAAAGAAACGGATCCCCTGAAATGAGGAAATTGTTACAAATTGAGAAACAAAAAGACGCTGGCAATGTTGACGACGCTTCAAGGAGCTTCCCTTTTGCTACGACTCGTATGACTTTTGACGTTCTTTTCACTTTGCTTTCTGAAGAAGGCTGATTCTAAACGAAGCTTGACCCTTTCAGAGCCTACCATGTTGTAAGTGATACAGACGAATTCAGAATACAGTTGTTCGCTTATTCCCTTATTTTGCGTGGATCGCCCTTTCGGGTTTTCAATCCACCGGGATACCCTTTTTTGCCTGAGTTGTCCAACGCGGCTTTTCAACTCAGCGGGTGTACATATTTTTTATTCATTTTCCCTTATTTTTGCCCGAGTCTTTTATTCTGTTTTTTGACTCGCCGGGATGCCCTATTTTTTCCTGGACTTACATTCTGTTTTTATGTCCAGCGGGTCATTTTATGCGAAGTATTTTTTAACTGCATCTGAATTCACAGGGGACTGGAAATCTTCACCATCCATAGTACTGAGCATCAGCGCTCCACCAGAGAAAACTTTCTTTACTATGAATGGCCCTTCATAGTTCGGAGTCCACTTTCCCCTGTGGTTGTATGAGGAGGGAGGAGTCTTTTCAGCACAAGATCTCCTACTTGGTACTCTCGGAGCCTGACTTTCTGATCGAAGGCCTTCTTCATTCTTTTCTGATATAGCTGCCCATGACAGATTGCAGCTAATCTCTTCTCTTCAATCAGATTCAGTTGTTCGTATCGGGATCGGACCCACTCTGCTTCATTCAACTTAACATCCATCAGTACCCGCAGGGAGGGTAATTCAACTTCAACAGGTAGGTCTGCCTCCATACCATACACAAGCTGATATGGTGTTTCCCCAGTGGATGTTCTGATTGACGTACGATACCCATGTAAGGCAAATGGTAGCATTTCATGCCAGTCTTTATAGGTGACTACCATCTTCTGCACAATCTTCTTGATATTCTTGTTAGTTGCCTCAACAGCGCCATTCATCTTTGGCCTGTAAGGAGAAGAATTTTGGTGTTGGATCTCTAAGTCCCGGCACAGCTCTGCCATCATTTTGTTGTTCAAGTTGGAACCATTATCAGTAATGATTCGCTCGGGCACTCCGTACCGACAGATGATGTCTCTCTTTAGGAATCGGGCTACCACTTGCCTTGTAACATTTGCATAGGAAGCTGCTTCAACCCATTTGGTAAAGTAGTCAATGGCTACCAGGATGAATTTGTGTCCATTTGAAGCAGTCGGTTCAATCTTGCCAATCATATCAATGCCCCACATGGCAAAGGGCCAAGGTGAAGACATCACATTCAGAGGATTCGGAGGCACATGCACTTTATCCGCATAAATCTGGCATTTATGGCATTTTCTGGCATAAGCACAACAGTCTGCGTCCATTGTGATCCAGTAGTAGCCTGATCTTAACAGCTTCTTAGCCATGGCATGCCCTCCAGCATGGGTACCAAAGGATCCTTCGTGCACTTCGTGCATCAACAAGTCTGCTTCTGCCCTATCAACGCATCTGAGGAGTACCATATCAAAGTTTCTCTTGTACAGGGAACCATCAGCATTCAGGAAGAAACTACCAGCAAGCCTTCTTAATGTCTTCTTATCATTGGAAGATGCCCCAGGTGGGTAGGTTTGATCCTCCAAGAAGCATTTGATATCATGGAACCAAGGCTTATCATCTTTAACAACATCTGCTGAGAACACATATGCTGGTCTGTCAAGTCTGGACACTGCGATTCGAGGCACAAAGTTGGCAGCTTGAACGTTGATCATAGATGAAATGGTAGCCAGAGCATCTGCAAACTGGTTTTCGTCTCGTGGGATATACTCAAGCTTGACCGTTGTGAAGAAAGTCAACAACCTCCTTGTATAGTCCCGATAAGGTATCAGATGATCTTGGTGGGTGTACCATTTGCCGTTGGTTTGATTAATTACTAAAGCTGAATCTCCGAACATAGTCAAAGGCTTGATCCTGAGGTCAATGGCTTCCTCGAGACCCATAATACAAGCTTCGTATTCAGCTTCGTTGTTAGTGCAGTTAAAGGTGAGTTTTGCCGAGAAAGGCATGTGAACTCCCTTAGGTGTAATGAGTATTGCACCAACACCACGACCATTCATATTAACGGCCCCATCAAACATCATAGTCCATTCTTCCTCTGGGTCAGGCCCTTCAGTGTGAATAGGCTCTTCATGATCTTTTGCTTTTATGAACATGATGTCTTCATCAAGGAAGTCAAATCTCATAGGCTGGTAATCATCAATGGGTTGCTCAGCAAGATATTCAGACAATACACTGCCCTTGATGGCTTTCTGAGATGTGTACTGAATGTCATATTCTGTGAGGATCATTTGCCATCTTGCAACCCGTCCTGTAAGTGCTGGCTTCTCAAAAATGTACTTAACTGGATCCATCTTGGATATCAATAAAGTAATGTGGGTCAACATATACTGTCTCAATCGGCGAGCAGCCCACGCTAAAGCACAACAAGTTTTCTCGAGCAGTGAGTAACGCTGTTCACAGTCGGTAAACGTTTTGCTTAGGTAGTATATTACATACTCTTTTCGACCAGACTCGTCATGTTGGCCCAGCACACACCCCATTGACTCTTCTAATACTGTCAAGTACATTATTAGAGGTCTTCCTTCAACTAGAGGCATAAGGATGGGAGGATCTTGTAAGTATTCCTTGATTTTGTCGAAAGCCCTTTGGCAGTCTTCATTCCACCTGACCGTTTGTTCTTTTCTTAACAACTTGAACAAGGGTTCACAGGTTGCTGTAAGGTGAGATATGAACCGTGAGATGTAATTCAATCTACCTAGAAAACCCCGAACTTCTTTTTCTGTCTTCGGTGCAGGCATTTCTTGAATGGCTTTAACTTTATCAGGGTCAACTTCAATCCCTTTTTCACTTACAATAAATCCCAGCAACTTACCAGATCGCACCCCGAATGTGCACTTGTTGGGGTTTAACTTCAGTTGGTATTTCCTCAGACGCTTGAATAGCTTCAATAGGTTCACCAGGTGGTCTTCTTCTGTAAGGGACTTGGCAATCATGTCATCCACATAACATTCAATTTCTTTGTGGATCATGTCGTGGAATAATGTTACCATAGCCCGTTGATAAGTGGCACCCGTATTCTTCTGTCCGAATGGCATCACCTTATAACAGAACGTGCCCTAGGGTGTGATGAAGGTTGTTTTCTCCATGTCTTCAGGTGACATCTTGATATGATTGTATCCTGAAAATCCATCCATGAAGGAGAATACCGAGAACTGAGCCGTATTATCAACCAATACATCAATGTGAGGTAAAGGGAAGTCATCTTTCAGGCTGGCTCTGTTCAAATCCCGGTAGTCCACACACATCCTCACCTTGCCGTCTTTCTTAGGCACAGGTACAATATTAGCAACCCACGGCGGATAGCTAGTCACAGCAAGGAAACCGGCGTCCCACTGCTTTTGTACCTCTTCTTTAATCTTCATTGCCATATCCGGGCGAGTACGGCGCAGTTTCTGTTTTACTGGCGGGCAGTCTTCTTTTAAAGGCAGCTTGTGCATGACAATATCGGTGTCCAACCTTGGCATATCCTGATAAGACCAAGCAAAGACATCCACGTACTCTCGAAGCATATCAATCAGTTGTTCTTTTACTGAATCTTGTAAGCAGGCCCCGATCTTAACCTCTTTTACTTCTTCTTCCGTACCAAGATTAACCGTTTCAATCTCCTCCTGATGAGGAGTGATAACCTTCTCCTCTTGCCTTAACAACCTGGCTAGCTCTTCAGGTAGCTCATAATTTTCTTCAACCCCTTCATCAGCTTGATTGATTGGATTGTCAAAGTCATACGAAGCCATAGCAGTGTTGTTGTCGGTGCAGTCTGAAAGGCACTTTCTGCAAGGGTTTAGATTGTTTATTTTATTGATCAATTTTAATCTTGTTTAGAAAAAGTGAAATGAAGTTATCATTTTGAAAAACATTGCCATTTTATTTTTGTACAAAAAGAAAAATGAAAAACAGTGAGCGGAAAAGGAAAAGACTCATTTGCAAAAGATGTTCGATATTCATTGATTAATCCATTTGCACAAAATTACAAGATGGCCCGATTACAAAATGAGTCTTGTCATCTTGGGCAAGATGCAAGACTTGATGCATGCTTTAAAATATAGGAAATAATAATTACTCTGCAGGAGTAACCCTTATAATTTCCTGGGAAGACCAGTTAAGGACTTGGTTCCCCGGGATCCTTGGACGTATCCAGCTCTCCAGGTTGCGGTCGCTTTCCTCCTCGTCTTCCAAGTTGTTCACTGCATCCGCGGTGAGCATTCCCCCGCTGACAAAATTGGGCTTCTTTGCAGCCTCCGATTGATCTTGTTGAGTTGGTCTGTAACCCAACCCAAATCTGTCTTCTTTCTTTTCCACGGGCAACAGCTTGCCCCAGCCTTGGACAGTACCCTCTTCAACAACCTTCTGGGCTTGCTGATAAGACGTTATAGAGGTTCCCAGTACAGCAGATGCTTCAATAATGTCCAGGGCCTCAAACCCTTGGCTCATAGTTTCATGGATCTCTCCATCCATTTCTATGTACTTGTACGTAGCCAGATGGCTAACAAAGATGTCTTCCTCCCCACATATGGTGATGATCTGGCCTTCCCACTCGAATTTCAGCTTCTGGTGAAGGGTAGACGTAACAGCGCCAGCGGCGTGGATCCAGGGTCTACCTAACAAACAGCTGTAGGCCGGCTGAATGTCCATCACATAGAAGGTAGTTTTAAAAGTCTGCGGGCCAATCATCACAGGCAGATCAATCTCCCCAAGCACTGATCTTTTAGAGCCATCAAATGCTCTCACCACCAAATTACTCGGACGCAGTGCCAAGCCATCATACTCCAGCTTTACTAAGGCTTTCTTTGGTAGAACATTGAGTGACGACCCAGTGTCTACCAGTACATGAGACAGAACAACACCCTTGCATTCCAAGGTGATATGTAAAGCCTTGTTGTGGTTACGTCCCTCTGTTGTTAAGTCAGCATTGGTAAAGCCCAGTCCATGACTGGTGTTGACATTTGCCACCACAGTTTCTAGCTGATTAACGGTAATCTCCTCTGGCACGTATGTTGCGTGCAGGACTTTCAATAATGCGTTCCTGTGAGCCTCGGAACACATCAACAGTGATAATATGGAGATTTTTGAGGGAGTTTGGTGAAGCTGATCCACCACCTTGTAATCACTCCTTTTTATGATTCTCATAAACTCGTCTACATCTTGTTCAAAAGATGTCTTCTGAGTTTCTTTGACAGTTGGCTCTTCAGGTACCACACTCTTCCCTTTTGCTTTGGCAGCAGCTTCTGCTTCAACATTAGGTCTTTGTACTTGTGAGGCAAAAAGGCGTCCGCTTCTGGTGAAGCCTCCGCCTCCCCCAACATTATCAACTTGTGGAGAAGAGGTTGAAGAATCCAAAGTGATTTTCTCCCCATTGCAGTAAAGATCAGAGCCATAATGCCAAGGTATGGCATTACTACTTTCATAGGGAACGGGTCCAGGTACCGTAATGGTAACTGGACTGACTGCTGCAGAGGAGGGTACTGTAATGGTGTGCGGATCGTAGTAAATTGTGACTGGTGATCTGGCAGGGGGTGCCACTATTTGTTGTTGGAAATTATTGTTTGGAGGAACATCTGAGGGATCATAGTAGATGGTGACTGCTGAGACATCTTCATTAATTTCTGTTGGCGTTGTAGAAGATTCTGCTGATAAAATGGATGTTGATGTTGTAGAAGGAATGGTTGTTTAAATTTGACTTGTTGAAATGATGGACGGAGTAATTGCTGATGATATCGATGAATCGGTAGGAATGATTGTTGCTGCTGTTGTAGAAGAATCAGGAATTGTTGTTAAAGGAATTGCTGGATTTGTAGGCGCCGTTGTTGAGATTTGAAGGATACCATCCTTGATAAGACCTTCTATGCCGCTTCTTAAATTATCACACCCGTTGACCGCAATGTTGCAATACCCACAACCGAGTTCACACCCGGGGAACACTTGGCACTCTAGAAGCTGAGCTTTAATTTCGACCAGAGGTGTTCAAATTTGTGCAACACTGGTGATCAGAGTAGATGGTTTGTCTTCCTCAATGGCATTAATCCTTGGCCCACCATGATTAGGCATAGGATTTCTGTTGACATTCGGAGGAGGTGCTAAGTTGAGGGCTTTAGAATCCACCAGATCTTGCACTTTCATTTGCAATGCCCTGCATTTTTCCGTATTGTGGCCTGGTGCATTGGAATGGAAAGCACACCTGGCGTTGACATCATAATTCTTTGAGAGATTGGAGGGATCTGGGGGTGCCAATGTCCTTAACTCAACCAAGTTAAGCTTCAGGAGTTGTGGCAATAAGGCAGCATAAGGCACAGGGATAGGGTCAATCACCCTGTTTGCCTGTGATGGTCTTTGCTGGGAGGGTCTTTATTGTTGATTGCTATTGTTGTTGTTGTAGGTTCTCTGTGGCGGATACTAGATCTGTTGTTGATAATGTGGCTTCTGTTGTGGTTGTTGATATGTTGATTGCTGAGGAATTGGAGCTGGAATAGTGACAGCTGCTATTGATCTGTGAACATACTGAGGTCTGCCCCTGCTGGCATGAATGGCATTTGTCTCACCGGTCCTTCGAGGTCCCACAAAAGGCTTCCTGGGATTACTGGACGAACTTGCACCATTATCAGAAATTTTGCCCATTTTCAAAAGGCTTTCAATCCTTTCCCCAGCTATAACTACGTCAGCAAAACTGGTGGAAGAAAAGGCAGCCAGTCTGTCAATATATGTTCCTTGCAAAGTATTCATGAACATGTCGGCCATTTCTCTTTCCGACATGGGTGGCTGGATAGCAGCAGCAAGCTGTCTCCACCTCTGGGCATATTCTCTGAAGCTTTCTCTGGAGGATTGAGACATTCCAATCAGGAGGGTCCTGTTAGGAGCCATGTCCAGATTGTATTGATACTGCCTGATGAAAGCTTCAGTTAGGTCCTTCCAGCATCTGATAGTAGCTCTGGTCAAGTGTGAATACCACTCTCTTGAAGCCCCAGTCAAACTGTCTTCAAAGTAGAACATCCATAGCTTTTCATCCATGGTATATGCTTTAAGTCTCCCCAGAAAAGATTGTAGGTGAGTTCGTGGACAGGAGGTTCCATTGTATTTCTCAAAGCACGGGGGTTTGAACTTGTGGGGAATTCTTACCCCATCCACTAACCCCATATCCATTACATCGAAGCCCAAGGAGTTTTGAGACTCCAGAGATCTCAACTTCTTAGCAATTTCATCAAACCTCCTATCATAGACTTCGTCTCCAGCTCCCATGATAGTAAACTGCTCCTCTTGGGGATCTTCTTGCAAGATTCTCCCCCCAGTAGTATTTCCTTGCACATTTCCCGGGATGTTGACTTCCGGATCTAGATGAGGTCCAAATACAGGTGGATTAACATGAGGCTGACCCCTTTCATTGTTGCTAGTTCCTCTAGTTCCGGGATGAGGTTCCTCGGGAGTTTGTCTTTCTACCAATGCCCTTAACCTTTCCTGACTCTGGGCCAAGCCAGTCATCACAGTCATGAATTGGGCCATTTGGTTTCTCATCTCCACTCTTTCATTAGCCATCTGGGTTCTGACCTCAGTCAGGTCTTGCTGTACTTGCTCCATTAGAATACCCGGAAGGTTGTTGCGAGTAGGATACCGGTGTGCACGGTTGACAGGGAACACTCTTCTGCGAGCAATATTTCCTGAGATTGCAGCAAAGTTAGAAACAAATAATAACAAAACCTACAAAACAAAATAAAAGTTAGTATGCAATGCAGTATGCTTATTTGTTTTCCAAGGTATCCGGCTTGGTTCTTGGTTTTGACCTTTCCAGACCTCGGGGAAGATGCTTTGATGTTGTTGAGAAAAGAAAACCAATGAAAAAAAACTAACAAATATATTACAAATGGTGAATCATACATAGTTTGTTTTACAACATATGCCCCTGGAGGGTCAAAATACAACAAAAAGAAAAGTACATAAAATGGAAATGAACAACAAGCAAAGAAATCAAACATCCAATCCAAACTCATCCTCCTTAACCTCCTTCAGAAGTGCCTCAGTCACTGGACTAGCTGGATGCTCTGTAATGGTCCTGATGAGGAGGTTTCTGGTGGCAATGGCAGTGGTCAGCTTCTTGTGCCTGTCCTGATCCTTTGATCTCTTCAACCCAGCCCTAAGCTTCAACTCTGAAATCTCCTTCTGGGCTGCCAACAAAGCTTCCTGCTGCTTCTTTTCATTGGCCTCTAACTGTTCAATCTTGGCTTGAGTTCTCTTATCTTCTTGTGTCCGGGCTTCAGTGATCTTGACCCACCTAGCCTGACTCTCTTGAAGATAGAGCTCAGTTCTAGCCTTCTGAAGCTTGGCCTCTTTACAGGCATTCTTCAATATTTGTTCCCCAGCTCTTGCTTTTCTGATATAGTCCTCTGTTTTCTCAATCTTGGCCAGATGCTCCACCCTAAGCTTCTCCAGTCTTTCAATGTCCAGACAACCATCACTCCTTTCCCAAAGAGTCTTCTTCAGAGCTTGAGACAGATTCTCATTCCTTTCCTTCAGCTTCTCAAATTCTTCCAGGCTGACAGTGGCTGCTGATTGTACTGTAGATGGCCCAGGTATGTCCTCCAAAGTGAAGGGCATTCCAGTAATCTGAGCTCTAGCATGAGACCAGTCATAGTACTGAGCTGAAGCAACATTATTGCACCTTCCAAGAATAGCCATCCCTTTTGTCTGGATGTTGTCCCAAGCCCAGGATGCTTGTCTGACAACAGCTGAATTAGGCTTTACTTCACAATACAGGGTCTCAGCTAAATCTTGCACTCTAGGAGGGTGAACCAAAGCATAGCCCAGTTGTCTTTTAAACAGCAAAGGATTGTAGTTGATGCAACCCTTTACTCCTATCAGAGGTACATTTGGGTATTGTCCACAACTGGTAATGATGTCTTTGCCTTTGGTGCTTTGGGTGCACCATCTGATGTTATCTGAAGTCAAAGCAATAAGTCTCTTGGCCCAATTCTTCTGTTGGTAGGGATTCAGGAAGGCATCTGATTTAGGTAGGTGTTTAAGCAGCCAGGTGTGAAACAAAGGAGCACAACATCTCACCAACTTCCCTCTTTGTTTCTCATTCCTCTGATGGATGGAGTAATAGAAATCTCCCAGCAATGTGGGTACTGGGTTCCTCAGAAGGAAAAGATGAATGGCATTCTTGCTGATAAATTTGGGCTCATCTGCAAACAGTATAACCCCATATATGCTGAGGGCTAACAATGCACAGACTGCCCTCCATTCTCCCAAGGAGGCCTTCAGGATGGCCTGAGAAATCAAGAAGTCTAAGTGAAGACCAGGGATTCCAGCTTTTGTTGTCATGCTTTGCTCAATCAAGGCAGGCTCCAGGTACAGTGCTTTTGCTATTTCTCCATTGCTGGGAGATGGCATCTCTGGGTTGAAGGGGACTCCACCCCTGACAGGTACTCCAATCAATGATGAAAACTCCTCCAGCAGAGGTCCTAGCTGAAAGTCAGGAAATGTGAAGCATCTCAAAGGAGGGTCATAAAACTATAGGCAGGTGTGGATCATGCTCCTCTAAGAAGGGTCTAGGTCCATAACCATATCCAGGATACCTCCATAATGCTCTCTGAATAATGGGATGTGGTCAGGGGTGATAAGTGACTGGACCTGCTTGATACCAGTCAACACAGGCTCAAAGAAATGGTAAGATATGTTGCTTTTCCTGGGAGTAGCCATAAATGCTGAAGAGGAGGAAGATAGCTGTTGATGAAGATCAAGGCTGATACTGGAGATGAACCAATGTCAGGCTGATGCTGGTGATAATGAAGATAGCTGAAGAAGATGCCTGATGAAGCAGAGGTCTATGCAGAAGAAGGGGTCAAAACCAAGCCAGATATAGTGTGGATAACCTGAAAAACAAATAAACAAATGTTAAATGATGCAATGATGATGTATGTAAATGATATGCAAGGGTTTGTGATCAAGCTGGATCTGATTATCTGTCTTGATATAAAGCCCATGTATGTTCAAGAAGTCCAGATGGAGGTTCAGAAATCCAGTAACCAAGGTGGGGGACTCAAATAAAGAGTCACATGTCCAGGGTTAAATCACAAGAACTGTCCAAAATGAGGTACTCTTAATCAAAACAAGTAACAGGTATGATGTGGCCAATGGTACCTGCAAACCTGTAAACAGCCCAACCCCCTCACAGGTAGTGTTCTAAAACAAGGATCCTCAGACTTGGATCAGTTATGAGAAGTGTAAACACTTCTAACCCGGAGGTACAGTGTTTACAATAACCATAAAGGATCCTCCTCTAATTCACCTCAGCTTCTGAAGGTCATAATAAAGGTCATCCAGACTTAGCAGGCTTCCCAGATAGCCCTAGCACTACAGGAAATCTGTAGCACAGAGTTCTCAAGAAGAAACCCATATCTGAACCGTGTTTCATATTCCCGCACCAGACCGAAATGGAATGGGAAAGAACATGAACCACTCTAGCCTAGGTGTCACTCAGGTCCCAGGTATAGGACCTTAACTCTCAATAGAACACCCACCCACCAAAACAGAAACCAGATCCAGCAATGATAATGACAGTATGAAATATGAAAAACTGTAAAGGAAAGCAATAAATAAAACTGTACATAAAGCAATAAATAAAGCAAATAAACACAATTAGCACATAACACCCCAGTAAACATAAATCAAACAAGCGCTAGGAGAAACCCACAAAAAGAACCAGAAGCCCTGGTTACAGTATAAGGTTCCCCAGCAGAGTCGCCAGGCTGTCGCTCCCACCAAATGAGGCTAGGTCAAATAGGGTACAGACGTGAACGGTCGGTGAAAGGAGAAATAAATAGAGTCGCCAGCTAGGCATTTTTATCCCGAAGGAAAGGTAATGTTGCATAAACCTAAGAAAAGATATGGATAAGACGGTTGCGAACCAAAGAAACTGAGAAAGGGGGTTGGTTACAACCTGGGAAGGTATTAGCACCCAGATTGTCCGTCGTACTCGACGGGATCCACGCTTAAAAGATTTGTGTTTTAAAGGGGTAGTGTCAGTGCACTTTGTGCATCAAAGCTGGAAAGAATGCAAGTGTCAGTGTAAGAGAAATGTGAAGTGTATAAGAGAAGTGTCAGTGTGAAATGCTCAAGACTATGAGGCTTAAAAATAATGCTGGAAGAGGGGGAATATACAGAGACTTTTGTTCGATAACTGTTAAGTTATGCCTACGTATCCTCTCGTGCAATGAGGAAGTCAGAACACCGTAGTTCGACTCAAAGAGACTTGAAAGATGAATTGACTTGTGAACTGCTTACTTGTCTATGCTCAAGTGTATGACCTGTCTGGCTCAGGTGCTAACTGTCTTGCATTAGACGGAAGAAGAAAGTTCTCGTTTGCGAGTGAATGAGGTGAGAAAAGAATCCCGGAGGAGACGATTATTGTTTGTTTTTGAGTTTTCAATCTTTTATTGCTCTTGGAGTTTGTCATAGGAAAATGAGCTTAAGTCTAAACCAAGGGTTAGTAAACTCATCACATCCTCCCTCTGATTAGGGGTAATGAGAATACCTTAAGTATGAAGTAAGCACCTCACACTTAGTCACCATGATGTAGGATTAAGATCATTAACCTACTTGCATTTATTTAGATGTTTTTGTTGTTTTTGTTTAGTGCTAAGTAATGAATTTAAGCCATAATCAAGGATTTAATGGACTCATTACACCATCCTAATAGAAGGATAATAGGTGAGAACATTTAGGCTGAGGAAGGCTCCTCAACTTAATCCATGATTAGGGATTAACCTCATGACAAAACAAAGCCTTTATTAAATGGATTTTAATTAATGATAAGATGAAGAAGTGATTTTTATGGTTTGTAAGACAACTTGAGGGGGACTTGTCCATTAACACTAGGGTTAGTCCTTCTTAACCAATTAAGGAAGAATTAGAACCCTAATGCAAGGCCCAAGTTACAAGCTTGATGTCTTAGTGATTATTAAATGAATTGATTAGAGGATTTAAACACATTAAGGGTTTAACACTTAGGATTAAAGTTATACACTCCATCCTAATAGAAGGATGCAGGCATAAGCTTAATCACAAAGCCTTAAAACCTTTAGGGTTTAGTCCCTGATCATGAGATGAGAAGAGAAGACTCAAAGATGACACAAAGGTAAAAGCTAAATGGGGGACTAATCAAACCATAATTGTTATCATGCTTGGTTGTTCCTAGGGTTTATGAGGCTTAAGAGAGAAAGAATCTTCAAAGAGCCCCCAAGGAAAGAAGCAGATGAAAGGAGAAAGAAACAGAGAGAAGCAAGACAACTTGCTTCACTTAAGAAGACAAGTTGCTTGAAGGAAGAAAGTGGGAAAGAGCATGAATGAGCAAGCTCACTCTAATACAAAGATAAAATGCAGCAATGATGCATAAGAGAGATGAAAAGAGATTGTGAGAAGTGAAGGAAAATTCACTTCTCAAAACAACTTACCACCTGAAAAGTTAGCAAAAGGAAATGCAATGTAATGAAGATGAGATGAAATGCTATGATGCAAACCAAAGGCAGAAGCATAAACATGATGTCAATGATGCTAAGAGATGATGTAAACACATGTCAAGAATTGTTGATGATCATACAAGTAATGAAGATGCAAATGGGACATGAAAGTAAGCATGAAAGTTCATGAAAACTTATGAAATGCAATGGATATAACATGGTAAATGGATGATGCAATGATCAAACATGATTCTAGTATGTCCTAAGATGTCTTATGAATCATGTGGATGCACAAAATGTCATGGCAAGTTCTTGAATGCAAGCATATGAGAGATGGATGCAAAGGAAAGCATGAATTAGGGTTTATGAATAACATGCAACACAAAAATTCAAAACCAGAAGCAAATGACATGACAAAAAATTGAAAATGGGATCAAAGGAACCCTAACCCTACACAAGTTCACTGCCCAAAGGAGGGGACCTAACTCTTAACCTAGTGAAAGTTATGAATTTCTCAAGTCAATTAGGGTTTTGGGATACCTCACAATGAAAAATACAAAACAAAATGAAAATGAAATATGAATTCAAACCAATTTTACCCTAGAAACTACATGATGTGAAGGATGCAATGCAAGAAGAACCGTCATCAAACTCCTCATGGTTAGGCAGAATGAATTTTTCTAAGTTTGAACAAAAATATTGCCTTTAAATGAATTTAATTCCAATGAAAAAGGAGAAAATAGTTCAAGGACCAAAAAGAAATTTGTTTCGAGAGTTTTATAATGTTTCTAAATGTTTTAAAATGCAATGTGAATTTTTTGGTGATTTTTAAATACCTAAATGCATTTTTAATTAATTAATTTCCATTAACTAATTAAAAATAAACATTTAAATGATTTAAAAATGATTTTTAATGCAAAAAATAAAAATAAAAATATTTTTGGGTTCTGAAAATTAATGAAATGCTTGACAAAAAATTTCAGAATTTTTAAATATGTTTTACTATTTTTAAAAATTCGTAGAAGTTAAATACAAATAAAATTAAATAAAATTAAATAAAATGAAAAGTATGCAAATCCAATGGCTGGCATTCAAATGAGAAACGCGCGAATTGACTGGCACCAGATCCCATGGTCCAGATTCAAACTGGCATATTTTAAAACTAATCCTAATTAATTAATTTAATTAATCACAATTAATCCTAATGACCTAATCTGGACCACACAGTGCGCACGGGAGAGACAGATCCAAGGGTCTCAATTCAAACCAAAACCCTAACCCTAATTTACTCTTAATGACTTTCAGGTCACCGGAGAAGAGCTCCGGTCATCTTCTCCGGTGACCCCCTCACCTGAAAACTTTCAACTTCTTCCCCAGGTCATTTCTGGAGCTCTAAAGCTCCAGATCACTTCCTCTCTCCATTCTAAACCCAACCCCACCCTCAAATGGAGTTTATTTCTAACCATTAACAAGATCCGAAGCAAGGTACAAAAATGGCAGAAATTTCAGACAAGCCATACATGCTCAAATCTTCATCATTTTCAAAAATTTAAAGTTCAACATGTTCAGGGGATCACACTTAACCATTTAATAACTCAAAATAGAGCTTCTGGAAAAAATGATTCGCATGGCTACCTGAGATGGAGCTTTCAATCCAGGAGCTTTCTGACTGCTTCCTTGCTTCAAAATGGCTCCAATGATCTTCCTGAGGAAGCTTTGAGGCTTAGTTGGAGCGTGTTATGGCTAGTTTGTGAGATTGATGGAGTTCTGTTCAGAGGGGGTGGAAAATCGTGTTTGAGTTTCAAGGAATTTCAAGGCAAGATGAAGGGTGGTTTATGCTCTATGAAGCTTTTCTGAATGAATGGTGAAGTTTGTTTTGAGGTTTGATGTTTGTGTGATGAGATTCGAAGAAAAATGCATAAAGGGAGGTTTTGGAGAGTGCTGACTTGTGGGAGAGCTCAGGTTGTGTTGTGTGTTGTGTTGAGTTCCATTTTGTCCATGTATCAAGTTTGGATAGGTCAGAGAGTTGTTGCTGGCCTATGTTGATTGGTATGGGCCATTTTGCCAAAAGTCAATGTTAGGTGTCCTTTGAGGTATGGGTCATGGCAGGCTGGTTTAGGGGCATGGCTTGGTTCAGCTGAGATCATGGAATGCTTATGGATCAGATTTTGTGAACTGAGGCAAGTGGATGAGAAGCTTTGATCCTTTTTGCAATTTTGGGGAAGTTTGGCCCCTTTTGAAATTTGTGAAGTTCATGGCATGAAACTTGAGAAATTCTTGTGCAATTCTGAGTTTTAGAGGTCACATGAGCAAGTTGTGAAGTGTTTGTGCACATTTGAAGCCTTTAGAATGCCTTACCATGCCATTTTGCAAAATGCCTCTTTGGTGTAAAACATGAAATTATGTGATTTTATCCAACTTTGACAAGCCATAACTTTTGATCCAAGATGAATTAGAATGAGTTCTTGTACTTTTTGAAAATGGGAGGATCCATTCTATAACTTTCATGACCAAAGTTTTCTCATTTGAGGCATTTTTGAATCAAAAAGAGGAGGTTGAAAAACTTTCCCAAAATGGCAAGTTTGCATTATAAGTCACTTTCCCAAAAAGGCAACTTTGCAAATGGCTTGAAATTCTTCAATTTTGTGAACTTCTAACATCTTCTATGATCAAATAAAGACCATACACATTCAAAATGATGGAGAATGCCCTTTGGTTGGGTCATTGGGGACCTCAGATACCCTGATTTTGCACTGACTTGCTCAAGAAGTCATCTCTTGATCAGATGCCTTCCCCATTGAATTTCTTCATGAAAATTGATATGCATGATCCTTATAACATATAGAGACCAATAGAAACAAGAATGGCCAAAAAAAATTGGAGTTATGGCCTCTGAAACCAAAACCCTAATTCTAGGTCATCTGTGTAGTTAAACCTGGCTCTGCCTCCATGCTTTTCTCAGTTCTTGTGATTCTTTGACTTTCTTGACCTTGGGGGGATATAATATGATGTTTGAACATACATGGACCCCTTTGAGATGATTGAAGACCTTTGAAGTGGCTCAAACGGCTCAGGGATTGCTTAGATCACAAACCCTAGATGCAGATGACTTTGAACCAATGCAGTGAAGCAAAAAAATGCAACATGAGATGATATGATTGAACCTATGCACATGAAAAGATCACAAGCCATGGTGAAATGAGTGAGGGAAAATTTGGGGTGTTTACAGAACACAACAGCAGAGATAGGATTGAGATATTTGAAGGAGTCTGGTGGAGCTGGTCCACAACTTTATAGTCACTTCTTTTAATAATTCTCATAAACTCATCCACATCTTGATCAAAGGATGATTTATGGGTTTCTTTTGGCGCAGATTTTACAGGTATCATACTCTTCCCTTTGGCTTTGGCAACAGCCTCTGCCTCAGTGTTGGTTTTGGGAGCTTGTGACGCGAAGAGACGTCCGCTTCGAGTGAAGCCTCCGCCTCCCCCGACATTGTCCACTTGGGGAGTGAGAACTGGAGAATCAAGAAGGACTTTCTCTCTGTTGCAGTACAGATCAACACCATAATGCCATGGTATAGCACTATCTTTATCATATGGAATTGGCCCGGGCACCGTGATGGTGACTGGGCTTACTGCAGCACAAGTTGGAACTGTAATAGTATGTGGATCATAGAAAATAGTAACATGACCTCTGGTGGATGTTGGTGGAGGTGAATTGAAGCTTTGTTGAGACTGTGGAGACTGTTGTTGGAAGTTGTTGGAATTCGGGACCGTTGTCGGGTCATAATAAATTGTGACAGTGGAAACATCATTATGGGTTGTTGAAGTTGTAGCAGCCGGTGCAAATAAATTGTTGTGCATTGAAGTGACAGATGAAATGGTTGCTGAAGTTGTAGCTGAATCAGTTGGAACAATGGTTGTTGCAGTTGTAGAAGAACCAGTAGGAAAGATGGTTGTTGCATTTGTAGTAGATTCACTTGTTGCTAATAAAAGAGTTGTTGCTGTTGTAGAAGCCGTGGTTGTAATTTGCAGAATGCCTTCTTTGATCAAGCCATTAATCCCACTCCTTAAGCTAGCACACCCATTCTCATAAAGTTTGCATAATTCACAACAGGCCTCACAACCTGGAAACACTTGGCACTTTAAAAGCTGGGCTTTAACCTCTGCCAGAGGTGTCTGAATACATGCAATGTCTTATATTAAACTCATGGGTGAGCCATCCTCTACAGCATTAATCCTTGGCCCACTGTGGCTTGGCATAGGATTTTTCATTACATTAGGAGGAGGTGCAAAGTTCAGGATTTTTGAATCTACCAGATCCTGAACCTTCATATGCAGGGCCCTGCATTTTTCCGTAGAGTGACCAGGTGCGTTGGAATGAAAAGCACACCTAGCAATAACATTATAGTTTCTAGGAAGGTTTTGAGGATCAGGTGGAGCCAATGTCCTCAACTCAACAAGATTGAGCTTTAGGAGTTGTGGCAGCAGTGTAGCATACATCATTGGAATGGGGTCAATCACCCGGTTAACCTGAGATGGCCGTTGTTGAAACGGGCGTTGTTGCTGATTGTTGTTATTGTTGTTATAAGATCTCTGTTGCGGAAACTGTTATTGTTGCGGAAAGTATTGTGGTTGTTGAGTATACTGAGGAGGTGGAGCAGGGATAGTAACAGCAGCAACTGTTCTGGGCAAGTATTGGGGTCTCCCTCTTCCAATGTGCACAGAGTTTGTCTCACCAGATCTACGGGGCCCAGCAAATGATTTTCTTGTACTGCTTGAACTGGCACCGTTATTGGAGATCTTTCCCATCTTCAATAGGCTCTCTATTCTTTCTCCAGCTATCACCATATCTGCAAAGCTGGTAGAAGAAAATGCAGCCAATCTATCAATGTTGATCCCTTGAAGAGTATTCATGAACATGTCTGCCATTTCCCTTTCAGACATGGGGGGTTGAACTGCAACAGCAAGTTGCCTCCACCTTTGGGCATATTCCCTGAAGCTTTCACGGGAAGATTGAGACATTCCCATTAGGAGGGTCCTGTTTGGAGCCATGTCCAAGTTATAGTGATACTGATGGATAAACGCTTCAGCCAAGTCCTTCCAGTTTCTTACTGTGGCTCTGGTCAAGTGGGAATACCATTCTCGGGATGCCCCTGTCAGACTATCTTCGAAGTAAAACATCCACAGCTTCTCGTCCATGGTGTATGCTTTTAGCCTTCCCAAGAATGATTGAAGGTGGGTGCGTGGGCATGATGTGCCATTATACCTTTCAAAACACGGGGGTTTGAATTTGTGAGGAATTCTCACCCATTCCACCAGTCCCATGTCCATCACATCAAAGCCCAAGGAATTCTGGGATTCAAGAGACCTCAGCTTCTCTGCAATTTCATCCAGCCTACGATCGTAAACTTCGTCCCCAGCTCCAACAACTGTAAACTGCTCTTCTTGAGGATCCTCTTGCAAGACCCTTCCTCCAGCAGTGTTACCCTGAGTATTCCTTATGGCATTGATTTCTGGGTTTAGATGAGGCCCAAACTCTGGTGGATCAGTGCGAGGCTGCACGTGATCGTTGTTACTGGTACCTCCTGTACCTGGATGGTGTTCTTCAGGAGTTTGTCTCTCAACCAACTCCCTTAGTCTTTCCTGGCTCTGAGCTAAACCAGTCATTACAGTCATAAATTGGGTCATCTGATTCCTCATCTCAACCCTCTCATTGGCCATCTGGGCCCTTACTTCATTCAAGTCTTGCTGAACTTGATCCATCTGGAGTCCCGGAAGGTTGTTTCTTGTCGAGTACCGGTGTGTTCTGTTGACAGGGAACACTCTTCTGCGAGCAATGTTTCCTGAAACCACAACAAAGTGAGAAACAACAATAAAACAAAAACCTACAAAACAAAGAAAATGTTAGTATGCAATGCAATATGCCTATTTGTCTTCCAAGGGTATCCGGTTTGGTTCTTTGGTTTTGACCTTTCCAGACCTCGAGGAAATGCTTATGATGAAGAGTGATTAAGGCCACCAAAAATAATACAAACGGATATATTACAAAGAGTGAAAATACATAGTTTGATTACAATACATCCCCATGGTGGGTCAAAATACATCAACAAAAGAAAAGTACAACAAAAAGAAAAGTACAAGCAAAAGAGTCAAACATCTAATCCAAAGTCATCCTCTCTAACTTCCTTCAGGAGGGCCTCAGTCACTGGACCCACTGGGTGCTCTGTAATAGTCCTGATGAGGAGGTTCCTGGTAGCGATGGCACTGGTCAACTTCTTATGCTTGTCCTGATCCTTTGACCTCTTCAACCCTGCCCGGAGTTTCAATTCAGATATCTCTTTCTGAGCTGCCAACAAAGCCTCCTGATGCTTCTTTTCACTAGCCTCCAAATGCTCTATCTTAGCCTGAGTCCTTTGATCTTCTTGTCCACGGGCTTCAGTGATCCTGATCCACCTAGCCTGGCTCTCCTCCAGATAATGCTCTGCCCTAGCCTTCTGAGTTTTTGCTTCCTTGCAAGCATTCTTCAGTACTAACTCCCCTGCCCTTGCCTTCCTGATGTAGTCATCCGTCTTCTCAATCTTGGTCAAATGCTCAATCTTGAGCCTTTCCAATCTCTCATTATCCAGACGGATGTCATTTCTCTCCCAGAGAGTCTTCTTTAAGGCTTCTAATAACTGAGTATTTCTTTCCTTCAGCTTTTCAAACTCTTCCGAACTGACAGTAGCTGGAGGCTGTACTGTAGAAGGTCCAGGTATATCTTCTAAGGTGAACGGCATCCGGGTGATCTGAGCTTTGGTACGAGACCAATTAGAATACTGTGCTAAAGCTATATTGTTGCACTTGCCAAGGATGGTTGTTCCCTTAGTCTGGATGTTATCCCAAGCCCAGGCAGCTTGCCTAACAACAGCAGAGCTGGGCTGGATTTCACAGTAGAGGGTCTCAGCCAAGTCTTGCCCTCTCGGAGGATGAACCAAAGCATACCCTAATTGTATCTTAAATAGTAAAGGGTTGTAATTGATGCAACCTTTCACTCCTATCAAAGAAACATTAGGATATTGCCCACAGCTAGTAATGATGTCCTTGCCTTTGGTGCTCTGAGTGCACCATCTGATGTCTTCTAATGCCAAAGCAATAAATCTCTTAGCCCAGTTCTTTTGCTGATGGGGGTTCAGGAAAGTATCTGACTTTGGCAAGTGTCTTAGCAGCCAAGAGTAATAGAGAGGAGCACAACATCTGACCAGTCTTCCTCTTTGCTTCTCATTCCTCTGATGTACTGACTAGTAGAAGTCTCCAAGCAAGGTAGGAACTGGGTTCCTCAGTAAGAATAGGTGAATGGCATTCTTGCTCACAAACTATGGCTCATCTGCAAACAAGATAACCCCATATATACTGAGGGCTAGAAGTGCACAGATAGTCTTTCATTCTCCTATTGCAGCATGCAGGGCAGCCTGGGAGATCAAGAAGTCTAGGTGAAGGCCTGGAACCCCAACCTTGGTTGTCATGTTCTGATCAATGAGGGCAGGCTCCAAATGCAATGCCCTGGCTATGTCTTCATTTCTGGGAGCAACCATCTCAGGGTTGAAAGGAATCCCTCTCCTGATAGGAACTCCTAACAACATGGAAAATTCTTCTAGCAGAGGTCCCAACTGGAAATCAAGAAATGTGAAACATCTGAGTAGAGGATCATAAAACTGCAAGCAAGTATGGATCATGCTCCTCTGAGATGCATCTAAGTCCATGACCATATCCAATATGCCTCCATAATGCTCTCTGAATAGTGAGACATGGTCAGGAGTAATGAGAGACTGGATCTGTCTGATGCCAGTCAGGGTGGGCTCAAAGAAGTGGTATGTGATGTTGCTCTTTCTTGAAGTGTCCATGGATGCTGGTGAAGAAGCTGAGAGTAACTGCTGATGAAGGTCACTGAATGAGATGCTGGAGATGGGTCTCTGATGAAGATAGATGGAGGAGAATCATTGACAAACTGATGGAGATGCTGAAGAAGATATCTGAAGCAGTCTGAGCAGCAGAAGGGGTCAAAACCAAACCAAAGACAATATGGTGGATACCCTGTAAAACAAATAAGCAAATGTTAAATAATGTAGAAATGATGTATGCAAAATGATATGCAAATGGTTTGTGATCAAGTGCTGGATCTGTTTATCTGCCTTGGTAAACGTCCATGTATGTTCATAAGTCCGGATGGAGGCTTAGAAATCCAGTAACCAAGTGGGGGACTCAAATAAAGAGTCACAAGTCCAGGGTAATCACAAGAACTGTCCAAATAATACAACCTTAACAAATATAGTAACAAGGTATGATGAGGCCAAGGCTTCCTGCAAACCTGTAAACATCCCAACCCCCTCACATGTAATGTTCTAGAACAAGGATCCTCATACTTGGATCAGTTATGAGAAGTGTAAACACTTCTAACCCGGAGGTACAATGTTTACAATAACCATAAAAGATCCTCCTCTAATTTATCTCAGATGCTGAAGGTCATAAAAAGGTCATCCAGACTTAGCAGGCTTCCCAGATAGCCCTAGTACTACAGGAAATATGTAGCACAGAGTTCTCAAGAAGAAACCCATGTCTGAACCGTGTTTCATATTCCCGCACCAGACCGAAATGGAATGGGAAAGAATATGAAGCTACTCTAGCCTATGTGTCACTCAGGTCCCAGGTATAGGACCTTACTCACTCAATGATCCCCACCCACCAAAACAGACAAGAGATCCAGCACATGATAATGACAGTATGAAATGCATAAAACTGTAAAAGAAAGCAATAAATAAAGTTGTACATAAAGCAATAAATAAAGCAAATAAATAAGCACAAGTAGCACATAACACCCCCGTAAACACAAATCAAACAAGAGCTAGGAGGAACCCACAAAAAGAACCAGAAGCCCTGGTTGCAATATAAAGGTCCCCAGCAGAGTCGCCAAGCTGTCGCTCCCAAAGATTTGCATCCCGGTACAAGCGCGAACGGTCGGCAAAAGGAGAGAAGAAATGAAGTGAAGATGAATAGAGTCGCCAGCTAGGCATTTTTATCCCGAAGGAAAGGTAATGCTGCATAAACCTAGAAAGATATGGATAAGACGGTTGCGAACCAGAGAAACTGAGAAAGGGGGTTGGTTACAACCTGGGAAGGTATTAGCACCCAGATTATCCGTCGTACTCGACGGGATCCACGCTTACAAGATTGTGTTTAAAGGGGTAGTGTTTGTGCTATCTGAGTGCAAAAGCTGGAAAAGAATATACAAGTGTCAGTGCAAAAGGTGAGGTGAAATGCTCAGGAATGAGGCTTAAAAAGAATACTGGAAGAGGGGAAGACACAGAGACTTTTGTTCGATAACAGTTAAGTTATGCCTACATATCCTCTCGTGCAATGAGGAAGTCAGAACACCGTAGTTCAACTCAAAGAGACTGAAAGAAAAAATGACTGTGAACTGCATACTTGTCTATGCTCAAGTGTATGACTTGTCTGGCTCAAGTGCTAACTGTCTTACATTAGACGGAAGAAGCGAGTTCTCGTTTATGAGTGAAGATGATGAGAAAAGAATCTCAAAGGAGACGATTATTGTTTGTTTTTCTGTTTTCAATCTTTTATTGCTTTTTTGGCGTTTGTCATAAGTTAATGAGTTTAAGCCTAAACCAAGGGTTAGTAAACTCGTCATATCCTTCCTTTGATTAGGGATAATGAGAATACCTTAAGTATGAGATAAAAAAACTCAACTTAATTACCATGATGATGTAGGATTAAGATCTTAACCTACTTGTTATTATTTAGATGTTTTTTGAGTTTTTGTTTAGTGTTAGGTAATGAGTTTAAGCCATAATCAAGGATTAGTGAACTCATTACACCATCCTAATAGAAGGATAATAGATGAGCACACTTAAGCTGAGGAAGATACCTCAACTTAATCCATGATTAGGGATTATCCTCATGACAAAACAAGCCTTTATTAAAGTGGATTTTAATTAAGGGTGAGATTAAGAAGTGGATTTTATGGTTTGTAAGACAACTTGAGGAGGACTTGTCCATTAACACTAGGGTTAGTCCTTCTTAACCAATAAAGGAAGAATTAGAAATCTAATGCAAGGCCCAAGTTACAAGTTAATGTCTTAGTGATTATTAGGATGGATTAATTAAGAGGTTTAAACAAATTAAGGGTTTAACACTTAGAATTAAAGTTATACACTCCATCCTAAGAGAAGGATGCAGGCATAACCCTAATTACAAAGTCTTAAAACCTTAAAGGTTTAGTCTCTAATGATGAGGTGAGAAGAGAGACACAAAGAAGACATAAAGGTAAAAGCTAAAGGGGGACTAATCACAACCCTAATTATTGTCATGCTTGGATGTTCCTATGGTTTGTAAGGCTTGAGAAAGATCTTCAGAGAAGCCACCAATGGAAGAAGCAGAAGAAACAAGTTACTTACTTCACTGAAGAAGATAAGTAACCAGGAGAAAGAAAGTGAGAGATGAACATGAATGAGCAAGCTCACTCTAAGGAAAAGAAAAAATGCAGCAAGGATGCATATTAAGAAGATGAAGAGAAATGAGAAGTGAAGGAAAATTCACTTCTCAAGTTACTTACCACCTGAAAATGTTAGCATAAGGAAAGAAATGAAATGAAAATGAAACATATGCAAAGGTAAATGCCAAAGTCAGAAGCAAACACATGATGCAAATGATTCTATGAGATTATGCAAAAGCAAACCAAGTGCTATGAATGTTCATACAAAAGGTTGGATGCAAATGAGGCATGCTTTGAAGTTTGAAAGTTCATGAAAGTTTATGAAATGAAATGGATGCAAAGCATGGCAAATGTATGAATAAATGACCAAGCAATGTTCAAGCAATGTCTTAAGATATCTAAGATGGCATACAAGTGCTTACAATGCCATGTCAAGTTCACATGTTCATGCAATGCAATGTAAGATGCATGTATGGATGCAAGATTAGGGTTACATGAAATGATGAGATGCAAAATGACAAAAACAGAAGCAAATCACATGATAAAACATTGCAAATGAACTTAAAGGAACCCTAACCCCATATGATTTCACACCCCAAAGGAGAAGGTCTAACTCTTAACCTAAAGAAAGTTGTGATTTTTCTAAGTTAACTAGGGTTTTTGAGTACCTTAAGAGGGAAAATGCAAATTAAATGGAAAATGCAAGATAAATTCATGGAAAAAATACCCTAGAAACTACATGTTATATAGAAGACAATTCAAAAAGAATCATTGTCAAATCCTTCATGGTTAGGCAGAAAAGAATTTTCAAAGTTAGGGTTCTAAAAAGGGAATTTTATGAACCCTAAATTCAAGAAAAATGTCAAAATTGGATCAAAACCAAAAAGAAATTTGTATGAATGGTTTGACAATGTTTCTAAATGTCCTAAGATGCAATGTGAAGTTTTTTGTGATTTTTAGAAACCTAAATGGTATTTTAATTAATTAATTTCCCTTAATTAATTAAAATAAACATTTAAATATTTTTAAAATGATTTTTTAATGCAAAAAATAAAAATAAAAATGTTTTTGGGTGGAGAGAAATATTTGGAATTAAAATGCATAAGGAAATTTTTTTATGATTTTTCTAAGTATTTTAAATAAATTGGTAAAGAAAAATGCATTTAAATGAAATAAAAATGAAAATAAAAGAAAGTAAGACAATCCAAGGGTCTGGATTCAAACTGGGGGGGAGCATTGACCAGCGCGCAATCTAAGGGTCCAGATTCAATCTGGCCTAATTCTAATTAATTAAATAAATTAAATGGATTAGGGTTAAGTAAAATGATCCTGGCCCTCCACGCACGCGCGAAATTCTAATCCTACGCTCCAGATTCAAACTCAGCTAATCACCTGAGATTAGCTCTAATTATTTTCAGACGGCCAGAACAGTGCTCCAGTCGTCTTCTCCGGCAGGGTAGTTTCTCAAACTCTCTCCCTAGGTCATTTCAGGAGCTCTAAAGCTCCAGATCAACTTCTCTCCTCTCCCTAAGCACGAATCCACCCTCAAAACTAATCTATTTTGCATCAATCATGAGAATCAAACAAGAACATGTTTCACGGGCAAAGTTTCATAAGTCAAATACAAGCTTATTTTCAACTCATTTTCAAAACAAATTACATCATGGTGATCAGCATAACATGTAGAACAATTTAGAAACTTAAAATCATGCTTCTGGAAAAAAGTTTGAAGATTGATACCTGAGCTGGAGCTTTCACCTCTGAAGCTTTTGGACCTCTTCTTTTGTGCAAATCCTCTTTACTTTACCCCCTGATGAAGTTGCAATGCTTGGAAGGAGCTTAGAATGGCTGGATTGAGTGGTTGCACTCTTGCTGCACCAGAATCGTGTTTTGTATAGAGGGGCTTTAAGGCTTGTTTGATGGTCGGTTTATGTTCTATGGATCATTTTTGAATGAATGGTGAAGTTTGTTTTGAAGTTTGATGGCTGGACAGAAAGTTTCGAAGGTTTTTGCTTGAAGGTGATTTTTTGTGAAGCTTGGTGTATGGGATGATCTGAGCTTGTGTGTGTTATGGATTGGCTTGCTTTTAGTCCACATAACATTGTTTGATAGGTCAGAAAGTGGGTGGTGGCCTGTGGTGATTGGTATGGGCAAGTTACCAAAATGTCAACATTAGGTGTACTTGAGGTATGGGCTCATGTTGCAGCTGTTTTAGGGCATGTCTTGGCTCAGCAAAGATCAAGGAGAACCATGGAAAATGTTTTGGGGTGATGCAGCAAGTGTATGAGAAGTTTCATCCCTTTTTGCAAATTTGAATAGTTTTGGCCCCTTTTGAATTACTTGAAGTTCAAGGCATGAAATGGGATGATTCTTTGGGCAATTTTGGTCACAATACATTGTAGTATGTTTGTATGATGTTTAGAGATGCATTAGAGGTCACAAAATGACTTGGTATGTGAAATTGCAAAAACTCCTCTTTGGTGTGAAAGTGAAAATTATATGATTTTTGCCAACTTTGCAAGGCCATAACTTGAGTTCCATAATGAATTATAACTTGTTCTTATACTTTTTGAAAAAGGAATGATCCAATCTACAACTTTCATGACCAACAATTTTTCATTTGAAGCATTTTTGGTTGAGAAAGAGGAGGTTGAAAAACTTTCCCAAAATGGAAAGTTTCCATTACAAGTCATTTCCATTTTTGGCAACTTTTGGTTTAGCTCAATTTTCTTCAATTTTGTGAACTTCCAAGCACTTCAATTATCAAATAAATATCATACAACTTCAATTTGATGAAAAATCCACCTTGGTTCCATTGTTGGGGGCCTCAGATGCCCTAATTTTGCTCTGACTTGCTCAAGAAGTTACCCAGTGAACAAATGACTTACACAATGAATTTATTCATAAAACTTGGTACACATGATCCTTATAACATATTGAGACTATTAGAAATAAGAATGACCAAAAATTTTGGAGTTATGGCCTCTGAAACCAAAACCCTAATTTCAGGTCATCTGTGTAGTGAAACCCTAGCTCTGCTTCCATGCTTTCCAAGTTCTTGTGATTTTTTTACTTCCTTGATCTTTGAGGGATATAATATGATGATAGAATACACATGGACCCTCTTGTAATGCTTTGAGGCCTTTGGATGGCTCAGATGGAATCTTGGATTGCTCAGATCACAAACCCTAGATGCAGATGAATTTGAACTAATGTAGTGAAGTAAACATGCCATATGATATGATATGCATAAACTAATGCAAATATGAAAGATCACAAGCCAATGGTGAAATGAGTGAGGGAAAATTTGGGGTGTTTACAACAGTGTCCATAGAGAATACGTATGTCGGTCGGTCCAGTCTGGATACCAAAATCTGAGGTACATAACTAACAACTTGTACTTTGATCATGGATGAAATGGTAGCCAGAGCGTCTGCAAACTGATTCTCATCTCGAGGGATGTATTCAAGCTTGAATGTTGTGAAGAAGGTCAACAATCGCCTCATATAGTCACGATAAGGAATCAAATGCTCCTGATGAGTGTACCACTTGCCGTTGGTCTGGTTGATTACCAAAGTTGAATCTCTGAATACATTTAAGGTTTTGATCCTGAGGTCAATGGCTTCCTCAAGACCCATGATACAAGATTCGTACTCTGCTTCATTGTTAGTGCAGGAAAAGGTGAGCTTTGTTGAAAAAGGCATGTGAACTCCTTTAGGTGTGATAAGCACTGCACCAACTCCACGACCGTTGCAATTCACTGCCCCGTCAAACATCATAGTCCATGCTTCTTCTAGGTCAGGCCCTTCAGTGTGAACTGGATCTTCACAATCTTTTGCTTTCAAGAACATGATGTCTTCATCAGGGAAGTCAAATCTCATAGGATGGTAATCATCAATGGGTTGCTCAGCTAGATAGTCGGACAATACACTTCCCTTGATGGCCTTTTGAGAGGTGTACTAAATGTCATACTCTGTCAGAATCATTTGCCATCTTGCAACCCTTCCGGTAAGTGTTGGCTTCTCAAATATGTACTTGACTTGATCCATCTTTGAGATCAATAAGGTAGTATGAGTCAACATATATTGTCTTAGTCGGCGAGCAGCCCACGCTAAAGCACAACAAGTTTTCTCAAGCAGTGAATAACGTTGTTCACAGTCGGTAAACTTTTTGCTTAGGCAGTATATTGCATACTCTTTTCGTCCAGACTCGTCATGTTGGCCCAACACACAACCCATTGATTCTTCTAATACTGTCAGGTACATTATTAGAGGTCTTCCTTCAACTGGAGGCATAAGAATTGGAGGTTCTTGCAGATACTCTTTGATCTTGTCAAAAGCTCTCTGACAATCATCGTTCCACCTGACTGTTTGTTCTTTTCTTAACAGCTTGAATGAGAGTTCGCAAGTTCCAGTGAGATGAGATATGAACCTTGAAATGTAGTTCAATCTACCTAAGAACCCTCGAATTTCTTTCTCAGTCTTAGGTGCATGCATTTCCTGAATAGCTTTGACTTTGTTGGGATCAACCTCAATTCCTTTTTTACTTACGATAAATCCCAGCAGCTTACCAGAACGTACCCCGAATGTGCATTTGTTGGAGTTCAACTTCAACTGATACTTCCTCAGGCGCTTGGACAGTTTCAGCAAATTCACCAAATGATCTTCCTCTGTAAGGGACTTGGCAATCATATCATCCACATAGCACTCGATTTCTTTGTGGATCATATTGTGCAATAATGTTACCATAGCCTATTGATAAGTTGCACCGGCGTTCTTCAGACCGAACGACATTACCTTATAGAAAAACGTGCCCCAAGGTGTGATGAAGGTTGTCTTCTCCATGTCTTCAGGTGACATCTTAATCTGATTGTATCCAGAAAATCCATCCATAAAGGAAAATACCAAGAACTGAGTCGTGTTATCCACCAATACATCAATGTGAGGTAATGGGAAATCATCTTTCGGGCTAGCTCTGTTCAGATCCCGGTAGTCGACACACATTCGCACCTTGCCATCCTTCTTAGGTACGGGTACAATGTTAGCAACCCACGGCGGGTAACTAGTTACAACAAGAAATCCGGCGTCCCACTGCTTTTGTACTTTTTCTTTAATTTTCATGGCCATATCTGAGCGAGTACGGCGTAATTTTTGTTTAACTGGCGGACAATCTTCTTTCAATGGCAGTCTATGCATGACAATATCCGTATCTAGACCTGGCATATCTTGATAGGACCAAGCAAAGACGTCAACATATTCCCAAAGCATACTGATGAGTTGTTCTTTCATTGGAGCTTGCAGACTGGCCCCGATCTTCCCCTCTTTCACATCTTCCTTGGTACCAAGATTGACAGTTTCAACCTCCTCCTGATGAGGAGAAAACACTTTATCCTCTTGTCTTAACAACCTGGCCAATTCCTCAGGCAAATCATAGTCTTCATCAACCCCTTCATCTGCTTGATTAATCGGATTGTCGAAGTCATACGAGGTTATAGCAATGTCGTTGTCGGTGCAATCTGGAGGATTATCTCTGCAAGGTTTGAGATTTGTTCATTTCAGTGATTGATTTTATTTTATTTAGGAAAAACTGAATAAAGTTATTTATTTGAAGAAAACATTGCCATTTATTGTTTTGTGCGAAAATAACAAAAATGAAAAGACAGTGAGCGAAAAAAATTGTTTGCAAAAGATGTCCATTGTTCATTAATCATTCATTTGCACAAAATACTTATATGGCCCTATTACAAAATGAGTCTTGACACCTTGGGCAAGATGTTGGACTTGATGCATGCTTAAACAGGAAATAATAATTACTCTGCAGCAGTAATCCTTATAATTTCCTGGGAAGACCAATTGAGGACTTGCTGGCCTGGGACTCTTGGACGAATCCAGCTTTCCAGGTTGAAGTCGCTTTCAGCCTCGTCTTCCACATTGTTTATTGCATTTGGGGTCAGCATACCCCCACTAATAAACTTGGGAGCTTCAGCAGCCTCCTCTTGGACCTGTCGGGATGGTTTGTAACCCAACCCGGACTTGTCTTCCTTTATCTGAACTTGTAGCAGCTTGCCCCAACCTTGGGCATTCCCGTCTTCAACAACCTTCCAAGCTTGTTTGTAAGAAGAGATTGAAGTTCTAGACACTTCAGTTGTTGCTTCATTGACATTGAGGGCCTCAAACCCTTGGCTCATTGTCTCATGGATCTCTCCATCCATCTCAATATACTTGTAAGTAGCTAGATGACTGACAAAGATGTCCTTCTCCCCATAGATTGTGATAACTTGGCCCTCCCACTCGTATTTTAACTTCTAATGAAGGGTTGATGTCACGGCGCCAACGACATGAATCTATGGTGTAAACACCCCAAATTTTCCCTCACCCATTCACACCTTGGCTTGTGATCTTTTCATGTGCATGAGTTCAATCATAGCATCTCATATTGCACTTTTGCTTCACTGCATTGTTCCAAAGTCATCTGCATCTAGGGTTTGTGATCTGAGCAATCTAAGAGCCATTTGAGCCACTCCAAAGGTCATCAATCACTTCAAAGGGGTCCATGTATGTTCAAGCATCATATTATATCTTCACAAGGACAAGGAAGTCAAAGAATCACAAGAACTGAGCAAGGCATGGAAGCAGAGCTAGGTTTAACTGCACAGATGACCTAAAATTAGGGTTTTGGTTTCAGAGGCCATAACTCCAAATTTTTGGGTCACTCTTGTTTCTATTGGTCTCTATATGTTATAAGGATCATGCATATCAATTTTCATGAAGAAATTCAATGGGGAAGGCATCTGATCAAGAGATGACTTCTTGAGCAAGTCAGTGCAAAATCAGGGCATCTGAGGCCCCCAATGACCCAGCCAAAGGGTGTTTTCCATCATTTGAATGTGTATGATCTTTATTTGATCATAGAAGGTGTTAGAAGTTCACAAAATTGGAAAATTTCAAGTCATTTGCAAAGGTGCCTTTTTGGGAAAGTGACTTGTAATAAAAACTTGCCATTTTGGGAAAGTTTTTCAACCTTCTCTTTTTTGATTCAAAAATGCTTCAAATGAGGAAACTTTGGTCATGAAAGTTATAGAATGGATCTTCCCATTTTCAAAAAGTACAAGAACTCATTCTAATTCATTTTGGATCAAAAGTTATGGCTTGTCAAAGTTGGCAAAAATCACTTAATTTTCACTTTTGTACCAAAGAGGGAAAGTTGCAAAACCTCATGCCAAGGCAAAATGTGACTTCAAATGGACTTCTATGCATTACACAAACATAAACCATGACCTAAAATTCAGAATGCACCAAAGAACTCTCAAATTTCATGACTTGTGCATTAAGAAACTTCAAAAGGGCCAAAAGTTCACAAAATTGCAAAACCACACATAAACTCCAATCCACTTGCTGCATTGCCTCAAATTCACTTCCATGGTCAGCCTTGATTCAAGCTGCAGCAGACATGCCCTTGTACCATGACTGAACCAGCCCATACCTTCTCTTACACAAAAAGTTGACTTTTGGCAAAATGGACCATACCAATCAACATAGGCCAGCAACAACTCTCTGACCTATCCCAACTTGATACATGTACAAATGGAACTCAACACAACACACAAGACAACCTGATCTCTCCCACAAGTCAGCATCCTCCAAACTCACCTCTTATGCATTTTGCTTCGAATCTCAATACACAGGCTTCAAACATCAAAACAAACCTCACAAAACCACTCACCATGATCCTCTGATCATTTCCCAATCCTCATTTGGCCCTGAAACCACCCCAAGCAGAAACACGATTTTTCACCCCTCCTGAACAGAACTTCATCAAACTCCTAAACCAGCCATAAGAAATTCCAAACAAGCATTGCAAGCTTCTCAGGGGGTTCATTAAAGGCATCTTGGACCAAAGAAGCAGCCAGAAAGTTCCAAAGATCTAAGCTCCAGTTCAGGTGAGCTCAAGAACAATTTTTCCAGAAACTTGTTTTTAAGTTACTAAATGATTCTTTATGCTTCACTGATCATGCTGATGTGTTTTGTTTTGAAAATGGTGGAGAAATGAGTATGTATTCATGTTCTGAAATTTTGTGACCTAGAACTGTTTTGATTCGATTCTCACTTTTGATGTGTTTTAAATGTTGTTTGTTTGTTGATTCTTAATGTATGGTGTATGGGGATCATTTCTGGGCAGAAAAATTAAGTTTTAGAAGCTTAGGGAGAGAGATAGCAAAATCTCAGGGGAGGTGTGGCCGGAGAAGATGACCGGAGGTCATTTCCGGCCACCTGAATGTAATTAGGGTTTAATCTGTGATTAGGGCAAAGTTTGAATCTGGAGCGTGCGATCTTGCTTCCCGCGCGTGAACCTAGGGCCAGGATCCTTTCATTAACCATTAATCCTGATTATTTTAATTAATTAATTAGGGTTTAAGTTAATTAGGTCAGTTCAAATGTAGACCGTCCAGATGCACGCGGGTCAATTCCCTCCATTTCTCTTTGAATCTCAGCCATAGATCTTGCATACTTCTCATAATTTCATTTTTAATTCATTTATTTTGTATTTAACTTCTACGAATTTTTAAAAATAGCAAAACACTAAAAATTCTGAAAATTTTTGTCAAACATTTCATTAATTTTCAGAACCCAAAAATATTTTTATTTTTATTTTTTGCATTAAAAATCATTTTTAAATCATTTAAATGTTTATTTTTAATTAGTTAATGAAAATTAATTAATTAAAAATGCATTTAGGTATTTAACAATCACCAAAAAATTCACATTGCATTTTAAAACATTTAGAAACATTATCAAACCCTCAAAACAAATTTCTTTTTGGTTCTTGAACTATTTTGACCTTTTTCATTAGAATTAAATTCATTTAAAGGCAATATTTTTGTTCAAACTTGAAAAAATTCATTCTGCCTAACCATTGAGAGTTTGATGATGTTTCTTCTTGCATTGCATCTTTCATAGCATGTAGTTTATAGGATAAAATTGGTTTGAATTTATCTTCCATTTTCAATTTGTTTAGCAGTTTTCATTGTGAGGTATCCTAAAACCCTAATTGACTTGAGAAATTCATAAATTGCACTAGGTTAAGAGTTAGGTCTCCTCCTTTGGGCAGTGAACTTGTGTAGGGTTAGGGTTCCTTTGATCCCATTTTCAATTTTTTTTTCATGTCATTTGCTTCTGGTTTTGAATTTTGGCATTGCATGTTGTATGTAAACCCTAATTTGTGCCTTCCTTTGCATCCATCTCTCATATGTTTGCATTCAAGAACTTGCCATGACATTTTATGCATCCATATGACATATAAGACATCTTAGGGCATATTGGAATCATGTTTGATCATTTCATCTTTCATTTGCCATGTTATGCATTCATATCATTTCATAAACTTTCATGAACTTTTATGGTTCAAAGCATGCTTCATTTGCATCCTCATCCTTGTATGACCATCCACAACTCTTGACATGTGTTTGTATCATCTATTGGCATCATTAACATCATGTTTATGCTTCTGACTTTGGTTTGCATCATGACATTTCATCTCATTTGCATTGCATTTCATTTCTTTTGCTAACTTTTCAGGAGGTAAGTTGTGTTGAGAAGTGAATTTGCCTTCACTTCTCACAATCTCTCTTCATCTCTCTTATGCATTCATTGCTGCATTTTATCTTGTGTATTAGAGTGAGCTTTCTCATTCATGCTCTCTCTCCTCTTTCTTCCTTCAAGCAATTTGTCTTCTTAAGTGAAGCAAGTTGTCTTGCTTCTCTCTGTTTCTTTCTCCTTTCATCTGCTTCTCTCCTTGGTGGCTCTTTGAAGATTTCTCCTCTTAAGCCTCACAAACCCTAGGACTTCCAAGCATGATCACAATTAGGGTTTGATTAGTCCCCCATTTAGTTTTACCTTTGTGTCATCTTTGAGTCTTCTCTTCTCATCTCATAATCAAGGACTAAACCCTAAAGGTTTTAAGGCTTTGTGATTAAGCTTATGCCTGCATCCTTCTATTAGGATGGAGTGTATAACTTTAATCCTAAGTGTTAAACCCTTAATGTGTTTAAATCCTCTAATCAATTCACTTAATAATCACTAAGACATCAAGCTTGTAACTTGGGCCTTGCATTAGGGTTCTATTTCTTCCTTAATTGGTTAAGAAGGACTAACCCTAGTGTTAATGGACAAGTCCCCCTCAAGTTGTCTTACAAACCATAAAAATCACTTATTTATCTTATCATTAACTAAAATCCATTTAATAAAGGTTTTGTTTTGTCATGAGGTTAATCCCTAATCATGGATTAAGTTGAGGAGCCTTCCTCAGCTTAAATGTTCTCATCTATTATCCTTCTATTAGGATGGTGTAATGAGTCCATTAAATCCCTGATTATGGCTTAAACTCATTACTTAACACTAAACAAAAACAACAAAAACATCTAAATAATCACAAGTAGGTTAATGATCTTAATCCTGCATCAGGGTGATTAAGTGTGAGGTGCTTACTTCACACTTAAGGTATTCTAATCACCCCTAATCAGAGGGAAGATGTGATGAGTTTGCTAACCCTTGGTTTAGGCTTAAGCTCATTTTCCTATGACAAACTCCAAAAAGCAATAAAAGATTGAAAACACAAAACAAACAATAATCGTCTCCTCAGGGATTCTTTTCTCATCTCATTCACTCATAAATGAGGACTCGTTTCTTCCGTCTAATGCAAGACAGTTTGCACCTAAGCCAGACAGGTCATACACTTGAGCATAGACAAGCAAGCAGTTCACAAGTCAATTTTATCTTTCAGTCTCTTTGAGTCGAACTACGGTGTTCTGACTTCTCATTGCACGAGAGGATACGTAGGCATAACTTAACAGTTATCGAACAAAAGTCTCTGTATATTCCCCCTCCTTCCAGCATTATTCTTTAAGCCTCATAGTCTTGAGCATTTCACCCCTATTCTGACACTGACACTTCTCTTATACACTTCACTTTTCTTTTACACTGAAACTTGCATTCTTTTCCAGCTTTGATACACAGATTGCACTGACACTACCCCTTTAAAACACAAATATTTTAAGCGTGGATCCCGTCGAGTACGACGGACAATCTGGGTGCTAATACCTTCCCAGGTTGTAACCAACCCCCTTTCTCAGTCTCTCTGGTTCACGACCGTCTTATCCATCTTTTTCTCAGGTTTATGCAGCATTACCTTTCCCCCGGGATAAAAATGCCTAGCTGGCGGCTCTTGTCTTTTGAGTTCACCCTTGTGTGTTCTCTCTCCTCTCGCCGACCGTTCGCGTCTGTACCCCTTTTGGCCAGGTGTCATTTGGTGGGAGCGACAGCTTGGCGACTCTGCTGGGGACCCTTATATTGCAACCAGGGCTTCTGGTTCTTTTAGTGGGTTCCTCCTAGCGCTTGTTTGATTTGTGTTTACTGGGGTGTTTTGTGCTATTGTGTGTTTATTTGTTTTGCTTTATTTACTGCTATATGTACAGTTATTTATTGCTTTCTTTATAGTTTTATACATCATACTGTCATACTGTCATCTGCTGGATCTGGTTTTCTGTTTTGGTGGGTGGGGATCCATTGAGAGCTTAAAGGTCCTATACCTGGGACCTGAGTGACACCTAGGCTAGAGTGGTTCATGTTCTTTCCCATTCCATTTCGGTCTGGTGCGGGAATATGAAACACGGTTCAGATGTGGGTTTCTTCTTGAGAACTCTGTGCTACAGATTTCCTGTAGTGCTAGGGCTATCTGGGAAGCCTGCTAAGTCTGGATGACCTTTACTATGACCTTCAGAAACTGAGGTGAATTAGAGGAGGATCTTTTATGGTTATTGTAAACACTGTACCTCCGGGTTAGAAGTGTTTACACTTCTCATAACTGATCCAAGTCTGAGGATCCTTGTTTTAGAACACTACCTGTGAGGGGGTTGGGCTATTTACAGGTTTGCAGGTACCTTTGGCCACATCATACCCTGCTACTTGTTTGATTAAGAGTACCTCACTTTGGACAGTTCTTGTGATTTAACCCTGGACATGTGACTCTTTATTTGAGTCCCCCACCTTGGTTACTGGATTTCTAAACCTCCATCTGGATTTCTTGAACATACATGGGCTTTATATATCAAGACAGATAATCAGATCCAGCTTGATCACAAACCCTTGCATATCATTTGCATACTCATCATTTGCATCATTTAACATTTGTTTATTTGTTTTTCAGGGTATCCACATTATATATGGCTTGGTTTTGACCCCTTCATCTGCATAGAACTCTGTTTCATCAGTTATTTGCTTCAGCTATCCTCATCAGTTGTCTGCTTCAGCTGCCTTCATCACCTGCACTAGCCTATCAGTGGCTCATCTCCAGTACCAGTCTTGATCTTCATCGGCACTTGTCTTCAGCTCTTCATCAGCAGTCATGGCTACACCCAGGAAGAGCAACATATCATATCATTTCTTTGAGCCTGTGTTGATTGGTATCAGGCATGTCCAGTCACTTATCACACCTGACCACATCCCATTATTCAGAGAACATTATGGAGGTATCCTGGATATGGTTATGGACCTAGACTCTTCTCAGAGGAGCATGATCCACACATGCCTGCAGTTTTATGACCCTCCTTTGAGATGCTTCACTTTCCTGGACTTTCAGCTAGGACCTCTGCTGGAGGAGTTTTCATCATTGATTGGAGTACCTGTCAGGGGTGGTGTCCCCTTCAACCCAGAGATAACTTCTCCCAGCAATGGAGAAGTAGCAAAAGCACTGTACCTGGAGCCTACCTTGATTGAGCAAAACATGACAACAAAGGCTGGGATCCCTGGTTTGCACTTGGATTTCTTGATTTCTCAGGCCATCCTGAAGGCCTCTTTGGGAGAATGGAGGACAGTTTGTGCACTATTAGCCCTCAACATATATAGGGTTATACTGTTTGCAGATGAGCCCAAATTTATCAGCAAGAATGCCATTCATCTTTTCCTCCTGAGAAACCCAGTACCCACATTGCTGGGAGATTTCTATTACTCCATTCATCAGAGGAATGAGAAACAAAGAGGAAAGTTGGTGAGATGCTGTGCTCCTCTGTTTCACACTTGGCTGCTCAAACATCTGCCTAAATCAGATGCATTCCTGAATCCCCACCAACAGAATAATTGGGCCAAGAGGCTCATTGCTTTGACTTCAGATGACATCAGATGGTGCACCCAGAGCACCAAAGGCAAGGACATCATCACTAGCTGCGGGCAATACCCAAATGTACCTCTGATAGGAGTAAAGGGTTGCATCAACTACAATCCTTTGTTGTTTAAGAGACAACTGGGCTATGCTTTGGTTCACCCTCCTAGAATGCAAGATTTAGCTGAGACCTTGTATTGTGAGATAAAGCCTAACCTAGCTGCTGTCAGACAAGCATCCTGGGCTTGGGACAACATCCAGACCAAAGGGATGGCTATTCTTGGAAGGTTCAATAATGTTGCTTCAGCTCAGTACTATGACTGGTCTCATGCTTGAGCTCGGATTACCGGAATGCCCTTCACCATTGAGGATATACCAGGACCATCTACAGCTCAGCCAGTAGCAACTGTCAGCCTGGAAGAATTTGAGAAGCTGAAGGAAAGAAATGAGAATCTGTCTCAAGCTCTGAAGAAGACTCTTTGGGAAAGGAGTGATGGTCGTCTGGACATTGAAAGGTTGGAAAAGCTTAGGGTGGAGCATCTGGCCAAGATTGAGAAAATAGAGGACTACATCAGAAAAGCAAGAGCTGGGTGTAAACACCCCAAATTTTCCCTCACCCATTCACACCATGTCTTGTGATCATTTCATATGCATAAGTTCAAATCATACCATCTCATATTGCATTTTTGTTTCACTGCATTGTTTCTAAGTCATCTGCACCTAGGGTTTGTGATCTGAGCTATCCAAGAGCCACTTGAGCCACTCCAAGGGTCTTCAATCACTTCAAAGGGTCCCATGTATGTTCAAGCATCATATTATATCCCCACAAAGTCAAGAAAGTCAAAGAATCACAAGAACTGAGAATGGCATAGAAGCAGAGCCAGGTTTAACTGCCCAGATGACCTAGAATTAGGGTTTTGGTTTCAGAGGCCATAACTCCAAATTTTTTGGTCATTCTTGTTTCTATTGGTCTCTATATGTTATAGGGATTATGCATATCAATTTTCATGAAGAAATTCCATGGGGAAGGCATCTAATCAAGAGTTGACTTCTTGAGCAAGTCAGTGCAAAATCAGGGCATCTGAGGCCCCCAATGACCCAACCAAAGGGTGTTCTTCATCATTTTGATTGTGTATGATCTTTATTTGATCATAGAAGATGTTAGAAGTTCACAAAATTGAAGAATTTCAAGCCATTTGCAAAGTTGCCTTTTTGGGAAAATTACTTGTAATGGAAACTTGCCATTTTGGGAAACTTTTTCAACCCTTGCTTTTTGATTCAAAAATGCTTCAAAATGGAAAAACTTTGGTCATGAAAGTTGTAGAATGGATCATTCCCTTTTCAAAAAGTACAAGAAATCATTCTAATTCATTTTGGATCAAAAGTTATGGCTTGTCAAAGTTGGGAAAAATCACATAATTTCAAGTTTTCTACCAAAGAGGCAAAGTTGCAAAACCACTTGCCAAGACAAATTGTGCTATCAAATGGACTTCTAACCTTTGTGCAAACATGGACCAAGGCCTAAAGATCAGATTGCATCAAAATTTTGGTCATTTTCATGACTTGTGGATCAAGAAATCACAAAAGGGGCTAAAGGTCACAAAGTTGCAAAATATCCTTCAAACCCTAATCCATTTGCTGGCTGGTTTCAAAATTGATCCTATGGCTCTCCACACTTCTTGTTGCGCAGGACACCCCTCTTGTCCTTGGCTAGCTATGAGCCCATACCTCTCTTACACAAAGCTTGACTTTTTTGCAAAAGACCCATACCAATCACCATAGGCCACCAACAACTCTCTGACCTATCACCACTTGATACATGGACCAAAAGCAGCTCAACACACCACACACACAAGCCTGAAACAGATCATAAGCCATAGTTCCAAGTTTATGCCTCATATGCATTTTCATTCGAAACACACTCCACAAGCATCAAACATCAAAACAAACTTCACAGAACATCTCAGCATGTCTCACTGATCATCCCTAACCCTTCACCCTGCCCTGAAACTCCCTGAAATAAAAACACGATTTCCTCCCCTCTCTGAACAGAACTCACTCAATCTCTCAAACCAGCCAAAAGAAACTCCAACCAAGCATTGCAAGCTTCTCAGGAGGTCCATTAGAGGCGTTTTGGATCAAAGGGGCAGCCAGAAAGTTCCAAGGATCAAAGATCCAGTTCAGGTGAGCTCAAGAACATTTTTTCCAGAAACATGTTTTCAAGTTCCTAAATGATTCTCTATGCTTCACTGATCATGTTGATATGTTTTGTTTCGAAAATGATTGAGTATTGAGTATGTATGAAGCTTTTGAAACTTTTTTGACCTAAATGCATTTTGTTTCGATTCAGCTTTGATATGAAAAATAAATGTGTTTTGATCATTGATTCTTGCTCTATGATGATTGGGGATGGATTCTGGGCAGAGAGATTAGGTTTTAGTGACCTGGGGAGTGAGCTAGCAATTTTCAGGGAGACATGTGGCCGGAGAAGATGACCGGAGGTCATTTCCGGCCACCTGAGAGTCATTAAGCCCTAATTGTGTCATTAATTGTAGTTTGAATGTGGAGCGTAGATCAGGCTGACTTTGTTTGACCCGCGCGCATTTTGATGGTCAGGATGCATCATTAAAACCCTAATCCCTGATTATTTAATTTAAATTTTGTTTAATTAATTCATAAAACAAATTAGCCAGGTTTGAATCTGGGCCCTTGGATCTGGCGCGCAGTCAACTAGTCCAAGCCCAGATCAAATCCTGGCCTTCCCTTTTAATTACTTTCATTTATTTTCATTTTAAATTCATTTTCTTTTCCTTTTATTTATACGAATTAATTAAAATAGCAAAAAATGTTTTAAAATTATGAAACTTTTTGTCAAGGTTTTCATTATTTTTCAGAACACAAAAATATTTTTATTTTTATTTTTTGCATTAAAAATTATTTTTAAATCATTTAAATGTTTATTTTTAATTAATTAATGAGAATTAATTAATTAAAAATACATTTAGGTATTTAAAAATCACATAAAAATTCATGTAGCATTTAAAAACATTTAGAAACATTGTCCAACTCTCAAACCAAATTTCTTTTTTGATCTTGATGCCTTTTGATAATTTTCTTTGGGTTTAATTTCATTTCAAGGCAATATTTTGTGACAAACTTCAAAAATTCATTTATGCCTAACCATTAAGAGTTGGATGATGATTCTTTTGGCATTGTATCTTGCATAGCATTTAGTTTATAGGTTAAATTTGGTTTGAATTGATCTTGCATTTTCAATTTGTTTTGCATTTTTCTTGATGAGGTACCTTAAAACCCTAGCAATCTTAGGAAATTCATAACTTTCAATAGGCTAGGAGTTGGATCCCCTCCTTTGGGCAGTAGGTTTGTGTAGGTTTAGGGTATCTTTGTTTGCATTTTCAATTTTTTATCATGTTGTTTGCTTCTGGTTTTGGATTTTTGCTTTGTGTGATGCATGAAACCCTAATTTAGGCCTTCCTTTGCATCCATCTTTCATTTGCTTGCATACCATGAATTGCTAGGACATTTTGTGCATTCATTTGATTCATAATACATCTTAGAACATATTGGAATCATGTTTGATCATTGCATCTTTCATTTGCCCTGTTGTATGTCATTTGCACTTCATAACTTTTCATGAACTTTCAGGGTTCACTACATGCCTCATTTGTATCCTTATGCTTGTATGATCATTCTCATGCCTTGCCTCATGTTTGTATCATCTCTTAGAATCATTAACATCATACTCATGCTTCTGGTTTTGGTTTGCATCATGCCATTTCATCTCATTTGCATTGCATTCCATTTCTTTCACTAACTTTTCAGGTGGTAAGTTACTTTGAGAAGTGAATTTGCCTTCACTTCTCATGTTCTCTTTTCATCTCTTTCATACTTCCCTTGCTGCATTTTGTATGTGTTTGGGTTTGAGCTTGCTCATTCTTGTTCATCTTACTTTCTTTCTTCAAGCAACTTGTCTTCTTAAGTGAAGCAAGTTGTTTTGTTTCTTTCTGCTTCTTTCTCCTATTCATCTTGCTCCTCCTTGGTGGCCTTTGAAGTTTCTTTCTCTCTTAAGCCTCACAAACCCTAGGAACAACCAAGCATGATAATAATTAGGGTTTGATTAGTCCCACATTTAGTTTTACCTTTGTGTCATCATTGAGTCTTCTCTTCTCATCTCATAATCAGGGACTAAACCCTAAAGGCTTTAAGGCTTTGTGATTAAGATTATGCCTGCATCCTTCTATTAGGATGGAGTGTATAACTTTAATCCTAAGTGTTAAACCCTTAATGTGTTTAAATCCTTTAATCAACTCACCTAATAATCATCAAGACATCAAGCTTGTAACTTGGGCCTTGCATTAGGGTTCTAATTCTTCCTTAATTGGTTAAGAAGGACTAACCCTAGTGTTAATGGACAAGTCCCCCTCAAGTTGTCTTACAAATCATAAAACTCACTTTTTAAGCTTATCATTAACTAAAATCCATCTAATAAAGGCTTTGTTTTGTCATGAGGTTAATCCCTAATCATGGATCAAGTTGAGGAGTCTTTCTCAGCTTAAATGTTCTCATCTATTATCCTTCTATTAGGATGGTGTAATGAGTCCATTAGATCCTTGATTATGGCTTAAACTCATTACTTAATACTAAGCGAAAACAACAAAAACATCTAAATAATCACAAGTAGGTTAATGATCTTAATCCTACATCAGGGTGATTAAGTGTGAGATGCTGACTTCACACTTAAGGTATTCTCATTACCCCTAATCAGGGGGAGGATGTGATGAGTTTACTAACCCTTTGGTTTAGGCTTAAGCTCATTTTCTTATGACAAACTCCAAAAAGCAATAAAAGATTGAAAACTCAAAAACCAACAATAATCGTCTCCTCCGGGATTCTTTTCTCATCATATTCACTCACAAACGAGAACTCGCTTCTTCCGTCTAATGCAAGACAGTTTGCACCTGAGCCAGACAGGTCATACACTTGAGCATAGACAAGCAAGCAGTTCACAAGTCAACTTACCTTTCAGTCTCTTTGGGTCGAACTACGGTGTTCTGACTTCCTCATTGCACGAGAGGATACGTAGGCATAACTTAACAGTTATCGAACAAAAGTCTCTGTATATTCCCCCTCCTTCCAGCATTATTCTTCGAGCCTCATAGTCTTGAGCTTCATTCATTTCTTACACTGACACTTCACATATTTCACTTCACTTTTCTTTTACACTGACACTTGCATTCTTTCCAGCTTTGATACACAAATTGCACTGACACTACCCCTTTGAAACACAAATCTTTTAAGCGTGGATCCCGTCGAGTACGACGGACAATCTGGGTGCTAATACCTTCCCAGGTTGTAGCCAACCCCCTTTCTCAGTCTCTCTGGTTCGCAACCATCTTATCCATCTCTTCTCAGGTTTATGCAGCATTACCTTTCCTTCGGGATAAAAATGCCTAGCTGGCGACTCTATTCATTCTTCCTCTTTAGCCGACCGTTCGCATCTGTACCCTATTTGACTTAGCCTCATTTAGTGGGAGCGACAGCTTGGCGACTCGGCTGGTGAGCCTTATACTGTAACCAGGGCTTCTGGTTCTTTTTGTGGGTTCCTCCTAGCGCTTGTTTGATTTGTGTTTACTGGGGTGTTATGTGCTGATTGTGTTTGTATATTTGTATTTATTTTTGCTTTATGTACAGTTATTTATTGCTTTCTTTACAGCTTTATATATCATACTGTCATATTGTCATCTGGCTGGATCTGGTTTTTGTTTTGGTGGGTGGGGTTCTATTGAGAGTTTAAGGTCCTATACTTGGGACCTGAGAGACACCTAGGCTAGAGTGGTTCATGTTCTTTCCCATTCCATTTCGGTCTGGTGTGGGAATATGAAACACGGTTCAGATATGGGTTTCTTCTTGAGAACTCTGTGCTACATATCTCCTGTAGTGCTAGGGCTATCTGAGAGGCCTGCTAAGTCTGGATGACCTTTATTATGACCTTCAGAAACTGAGGTGAATTAGAGGAGGCTCTTTTATGGTTATTGTAAACACTGTACCTCCGGGTTAGAAGTGTTTACACTTCTCATAACTGATCCAAGTCTGAGGATCCTTGTTTTAGAACACCACCTGTGAGGGGGTTGGGTTGTTTACAGGTTTGCAGGTACCCTTGACCACAGCATACCCTGTTACTTGTTTGATTAAGAGTACTCCACATTGGACAGTTCTTGTGATTTTAACCCTGGACATGTGACTCTTTATTTGAGTCCCCCACCTTGGTTACTGGACTTCTGAACCTCCATTTGGACTTCTTAGACATACATGGACTTTATATCAAGGCAGTTAATCAGATCCAGCTTGATCACAAACCCTTTGCATATCATTTGCATACTCATCATTTGCATCATTTAACATTTGTTTATTTGTTTTTCAGGGTATCCACATTATATCTGGCTTGGTTTTGACTCCTTCATCTGCATAGACCTCTGTTCATCAGTTATCTGCTTCGGTTATCTTCATCAGTTGCCTGCTTCAGCTACTCTTATGACCAGCCTCAGCCTATCAGTGGCTCATCACCAGTATCAGTCTTCATCATCAGCATTTATTTCAGCTCTTCATCAGCAGTCATGGCACCCAAGAAGAGCAACATTTCATACCATTTCTTTGAGCCTGTGCTGACTAGCATCAGGCAGGTCCAGGCACTTATCACTCCAGACCACATCCCATTATTCAGAGAGCATTATGGAGGCATCCTTGATATGGTTATGGACTTGGACCCTTCTCAGAGGAGTTTGATTCACACCTGCCTACAGTTTTATGACCCTCCTTTGAGATGTTTCACTTTCCAGAACTTTTAGCTAGGACCTTTGCTGGAGGAGTTCTCATCATTGATTGGAGTACCTGTCAGGGGTGGTGTCCCCTTCAACCCTGAGATGGCTTTTCCCAGTAATGAAGAAGTGGCAAAAGCATTGTACATGGAGCCTATTCTGATTGAGCAAAACATGACAACAAAGGCTGGGATCCCTGGCCTACACTTGGACTTTCTGACTTCTCAGGCCATCCTGAAGGCCTCTTTGGGAGAATGGAGGGCAGTTTGTGCATTGTTAGCCCTCAACATTTATGGGGTGATATTATTTGCAGATGAGCCCAAGTTTATCAGCAAGAATGCCATTCATCTCTTCATTTTGAGGAACCCAGTACCCACTTTACTGGGAGATTTCTATTATTCTGTTCACCAAAGAAATGAGAAGCAAAGAGGGAGGTTGGTGAGATGTTGTGCTCCCCTGTTTCACACTTGGCTGCTTAAACACTTACCCAAGACTGATGCTTTCCTGAATCCTCACCAACAGAAGAATTGGGCTAGGAGACTTATTGCTTTGACTTCAGATGACATCAGGTGGTGCACCCAGAGCACCAAAGGCAGGGACATAATTACTAGCTGTGGACAGTTCCCCAATGTACCTCTAATAGGAGTGAAGGGTTGCATCAACTACAACCCTTTGCTGTTTAAGAGACAGTTGGGCTATGCTTTGGTTCACCCTCCTAGAGTGCAAGACTTGGCTGAAACCCTGTATTGTGAGATAAAACCTAATCTAGCTGTTGTCAGACAAGCATCCTGGGCTTGGGACAACATCCAGACCAAAGGGATGGCCATTCTGGGGAGATGCAATAATGTGGCTTCAGCTCAGTATTATGAATGGTCTCATGCTAGGGCTCAGATTTCTGGGATGCCTTTCACCATTGAGGATGCACCTGGACCATCCAAAGTACCACCTCTAGCCACTGTCAGCCTGGAAGAATTTGAGAAGCTGAAGGAAAGGAATGAGAATCTGTCTCAAGCTCTGAAGAAGACCCTCTGGGAGAGGAGTGATGGTCATCTAGACATTGAGAGGTTGGAGAAGCTTAAGGTGGAGCGTCTAGCCAAGATTGAGAAAGCAGAGGACTACATCAAGAAATCAAGAGTTGGGGAGCAAATTTTGAAGAATGCCTGTAAAGAGGCCCAGTTTCAGAAGGCTAGGACTGATCTCTATCTGAAGGAAAGTCAAGCTAGGTGGGTCAGGATCACTGAAGCTCGTACTCAGGAAGATAAGAGAACTCAAGACAGGATTGAGCAGTTAGAGGCCAATGAAAAGAAGCAACATGAGGCTCTTTTAGCAGCCCAGAAGGAGATTTCAGAGTTGAAGTTTAGGGCTGGTGTGAAGAGGTCAAAGGACCAAGACAGGCACAAGAAGCTGACCACTGCTATTGCCACCAGGAATCTTCTTATCAGAAACATTACAGAGCATCCGGCTGGTCCTGTAACTGGAGCACTTCTAAAGGAGGTTAAGGAGGATGAGTTTGGATTAGATGTTTGACTTCTTTGCTTGTTGTTATTTCCATTTCATGTACTTTTCTTTTTATGTTGTATTTTGACCCCTCAGGGGCATGTGTTGTAAAAAACAAACTATGTATGATCCACCATTTGTAATGTATTTGTCAGTTTGTTTCATTTGAGTTTCTTTTCTCAAGCAACATCAAAGCACCTTCCTCAGGGGTCTGGAAAGGTCAAAACCAAGAGCCAAGCCGGATACCTTGGAAAATAAATAAGCATGCTGCATTGCATACTAACTCTTGTTTTGTTTTGTAGGATTTTGTTTTGTTTGTTACTAACTCTGTTGTGGTTCAGGAATTATTGCTCGCCGTCGGGTGTTTCCTCTCAACCGTCCGCACAGGTATCCTACTCGCAACAATCTTCCTGGTATACAGATGGATCAAGTACAGCAAGATCTGACAGAGGTCAGAACTCAGATTGCTAATGAAAGGCTGGAGATGAGAAACCAAATGACCCAGTTCATGGAAGTAATGAATGGCTTGGCCCAGAGTCAAGAAAGATTGAGGGCATTGGTAGAAAGACAAACCCCGGAAGAGCCCCATCTGGGAACTGGAGGGACAAGTAACAATGAGAGGGGTCAGCCTCATGTAAACCCACCAGTATATGGGCCTCATCTACATCCGGAAGTCAATATCCCGGGTAATGTGCAAGGAAATACTACTGCAGGCAGAATCTTACAAGAAGATCCTCAAGAGGAGCAATTCACTGTAATGGGAGCTGGGGATGAAGTCTATGATAGAAGGTTTGATGAAATTGCCGAGAAGTTGAGATCTCTGGAGTCTCAAAATTCCCTAGGTTTTGATGTCATGGATATGGGGTTAGTGGATGGGGTAAGGATTCCCCACAAGTTTAAACCACCGTGCTTCGAGAAGTACAATGGAACCTCTTGTCCACGAACTCACTTGCAATCCTTTCTGGGAAGACTTAAAGAATATACGATGGATGAGAAACTGTGGATGTTTTACTTTGAAGACAGTTTGACCGGGGCTTCAAGGGAGTGGTACTCACACTTGACCATAGCTACTATCAGATGCTGGAAAGACCTAGCTGAGGCCTTCATCAGGCAGTACCAATACAATCTGGACATGGCTCCTAACAGGACCCTTCTGATGGGAATGTCTCAGTCCTCCAGGGAAAGCTTCAGGGAATATGCCCAGAGGTGGAGACAGCTTGCTGCTGCTGTCCAGCCACCCTAGTCGGAAAGAGAAACGGCCGACATGTTTATGAATACTCTGCAAGGAACATATATTGATAGGCTAGCTGCCTTTTCTTCCACCAGCTTCGCTGACTTAGTTATAGCTGGAGAAAGAATTGAGAGCCTTCTGAAGATGGGCAAGATTTCTGATAATGGTGCAAGTTCGTCTAGCAACTCCAGGAAGCCTTTTGTGGGACCTAGAAGAGCCGGTGAGACAAATTCCATTCATGCTAGCAGGGGCAGACCTCAGTATGTCCACAGAACAGTAGCAGCTGTCACTATTCCAGCTCCGATTCCTCAGCAACCAGCATATCAACCACCACAACAACCCCACTATCAACAGCAAGTTCAGTATCCGCCACAAAGGACCTACAACAACAATAACAGCAATCAACAACAAAGACCCTTTCAACAAAGACCATCACAGGCAAACAGGGTGATTGATCCAATCCATATGCCTTATGCCGCTTTATTGCCACAACTCCTGAAACTCAACTTGGTTGAATTAAGGACATTGACACCACCAGATCCCTCTAATCTCCCAAGAAATTATGATGTCAACGCCAGATGTGCTTTCCATTCCAATGCACCTGGCCACAATACGGAGAAGTGCAGGGCTTTACAAATGAAGGTACAAGAATCCCATGCCCAATCATGGAGGACCAAGAATTAATGCCATTGAGGAAGACGAGCCATCTTTCTTAATCACCAGTGTTGGACAGATTCGGACACCTCTGGTCGAGATTAAAGCTCAGCTCTTAGAGTGCCAGATGTTCCCTGGGTGTGAGCTCGGTTGTGGGTACTGTAATATTTCGGTCAACGGGTGTGATAATTTGAGAAGCGGCATAGATGGTCTTATCAAAAGTGGTATACTTCATATCACTACAACGGCACCTACAAATCCAGCAATCCCTTTGACAACAATTCCTGACTCTCCTACAACTGCAACAACAATCATTCCGACCAATTCATCAATATCATCGACAATGGCTTCATCTATCACTTCAACAAATCAAATATCAATAACCATTTCTTCTACAACATCAGCATCCATTTATTCAGCAGGATCTTCTACAACACCAACAGACATTAATGAAGATATCTCAGCAGTCACTATCTACTATGATCCATCAGATGTTCCTCCAAACAACAACTTCCAGCAACAAACAGTGGCACTTCCTAACAGGTCACCAGTCACCATCTACTACGATCCGCACACTATCTCTGTACCCTCCTCTGCAGTAGTCAGTCCAGTTACCATCACGGTGCCTGGACCAGTTCCATATGAAAGCAGTAATGCCATACCTTGGCATTATGGCTCTGACCTCTACTGCAACGGGGAGAAAATCACTTTGGACTCTTCAACCTCTTCTCCATAGATTGATAATGTTGGGGGAGGCGGAGGCTTCACGAGAAGCGGATGCCTTTTTGCCTCACAATTGCAAAGACCTAACGCCGAAGCAGAAGCTGCTGCCAAAGCAAAAGGAAAGAGTGTGGTAGTTGAAGAGACAACTGTCAAAGAAACTCAGAAGACATCTTTTGAACAAGATGTAGACGAGTTTATGAGGATTATAAAGAGAAGTGATTACAAAGTGGTGGATCAGCTTCACCAAACTCCCTCAAAGATCTCCATATTATCCCTGTTGATGTATTCTGAAGCTCACAGGAATGCATTACTGAAAGTCTTGCACGCAGCATACGTGCCAGAGGAGATCACAGTTAATCAGCTAGAAACTGTGGTGGCAAATGTCAACACCAGTCACGGACTGGGTTTTACCAATGCTGACTTAACAACTGAGGGACGTAACCACAACAAGGCTTTACACATCACTCTAGAATGCAAGGGTGCTATTCTATCCCATGTACTGGTGGACACTAGGTCTTCACTCAATGTTCTACCAAAGAAAGCCTTGGTGAAGCTGGAGTATGATGGCTTGGCACTGCGTCCAAGTAATTTGGTGGTGAGAGCATTTGATGGCTCTAAAAGATCAGTGCTTGGGGAGATTGATTTTCCTATGATGATTGGCCCGCAGACTTTTAAAATTACCTTCTATGTGATGGACATTCAGCCGGCCTACAGCTGTTTGTTGGGTAGACCTTGGATCCATGCCGCTGGCGCTGTTACGTCTACCCTTCACCAGAAGCTGAAATTCGAGTGGGAAGGCCAGATCATCACCATCTGTGGTGAAGAAGATATCTTTGTTAGCCATCTGGCCACGTACAAGTACATTGAGATGGATGGAGAAATCCATGAAACTATGAGCCAGGGATTTGAGGCTCTGAACATAAATGAAGCATCTGCTGTATTGGGGACCTCCATGATATCTTATCAGCAAGCCAGGAAGGTTGTTGAAGAGGGGACTGTCCAAGGCTGGGGCAAGCTGCTGCCCGTAGAGAAGAAGGAGGACAGATTTGGGTTGGGTTACAAACCAACTCAACAAGATCAATCAGAGGCTGCCAAGAAGCCCAGTTTTGTCAGCGGGGGAATGCTCACCCCGGATGTAGTGAACAACTTGGATGACAAGGAGGAAAGCGACCACAACCTGGAGAGCTGGATACGTCCAAGGATCCCGGGGAGCCAAGTCCTTAACTGGTCTTCCCAGGAAATTATAAGGGTTACTCCTACAGAGTAATTATTATTTCCTGTATTTTTAAGCATGCATCAAGTCTTGCATCTTGCCCAAGATAACAAGGCTCCTTTTGTAATCGGGCCATCTTGTAATTTTGTGCAAACAGATTAATCAATGAATATCGGACATCTTTTGTAAATGAGTCTTTTTTCTTTCCCGCTCACTGTTTTTCATTTTTCTTTTTGTACAAAAATAAAATGGCAGTGTTTTCCAAAATGATAAACTTCATTTCACTTTTTTCTAAACAAGATTAAAATCAATCACTAAAATGAACAATTTAAACCCTTGCAGAGAGTGCCTTTCAGACTGCACCGACAACAACACTGCTATGACTTCATATGACTTTCACAATCCAATCAATCAAGCTGATGAAGGGGTTGAAGAAGATTATGAGCTTCCTGAAGAGCTAGCCAGGTTGTTAAGGCAAGAGGAGAAGGTTATCACTCCTCATCAGGAGGAGGTCGAAACGGTTAATCTTGGTACGGAAGAAGATGTGAAAGAAGTTAAGATCGGGGCCTGCCTACAAGACTCAGTGAAAGAGCAATTGATTGACATGCTTCGAGAGTATGTGGATGTTTTCGCTTGGTCTTATCAGGACATGCCAGGGTTGGACACCGATATTGTCATGCACAAGCTGCTTTTAAAAGAAGATTGCCCGCCAGTGAAACAGAAGCTGCGCCGTACTCGCCCAGATATGGCAATGAAGATAAAAGAAGAGGTGCAAAAGCAGTGGGACGCCGGTTTCCTTGCTGTAACTAGCTATCCGCCGTGGGTTGCTAATATTGTACCTGTGCCTAAGAAAGACGGCAAGGTGAGAATGTGTGTGGACTACCGAGACCTGAACAGAGCCAGCCCAAAGGATGACTTCCCATTACCTCACATTGATGTATTGGTTTATAATACGGCTCAGTTCTCGGTGTTCTCCTTCATGGATGGATTTTCAGGATACAATCAGATCAAGATGTCACCTGAAGACATGGAGAAAACAACTTTCATCACACCCTGGGGCACGTTCTGTTATAAGGTGATGCCATTCGGACTGAAGAATGCTGGTGCAACCTATCAACGGGCTATGGTAACATTATTCCACGACATGATCCATAAAGAAATTGAATGTTATGTGGATGACATGATTGCCAAGTCCCTCACAGAAGAAGACCATCTGGTGAATCTGCTGAAGTTATTCAAGCGTTTGAGGAAGTACCAACTGAAGTTAAACCCCAATAAATGCACATTCGGGGTGCGATCTGGTAAGCTGCTGGGCTTTATTGTAAGCGAGAAAGGGATTGAAGTTGACCCTGATAAAGTTAAAGCCATTCAAGAGATGCCTGCACCGAAGACAGAAAAAGAAGTTTGGGGGTTTCTAGGTAGATTGAACTACATTTCAAGGTTCATATCTCATCTTACAGCAACCTGTGAACCCTTGTTCAAACTGTTAAGAAAAGAACAAACGGTCAGGTGGAACGAAGACTGCCAGAAGGCTTTTGACAAAATCAAGGAATACTTGCAAGAGCCACCGATCCTTATGCCTCCAGTTGAAGGAAGACCTCTAATAATGTACTTGACAGTATTGGAAGAGTCAATGGGGTGTGTGATGGGCCAGCATGACGAGTCTGGTCGAAAAGAGTATGCAATTTACTACCTAAGCAAAAAGTTTACCGACTGTGAACAACGTTATTCACTGCTCGAGAAAACTTGTTGTGCTTTAGCGTGGGCTGCTCGTCGACTGAGACAGTATATGTTGACCCACGCTACTTTATTGATATCAAAAATGGACCCAGTTAAGTACATTTTCGAGAAGCCGGCACTTACCGGACGGGTTGCAAGATGGCAAATGATCCTCACAGAGTATGACATCCAATACACATCTCAAAAAGCCATCAAGGGCAGTGTATTGTCTGATTATCTTGCTGAGCAGCCTATTGATGATTACCAGCCTATGAGGTTTGACTTCCCTGATGAAGACATCATGTTCATAAAAGCGAAAGATCATGAAGAGCCTATTCACACTGAAGGGCCCGACCCAGAAGAAGAATGGACTATGATGTTTGACGGGGCTGTTAATATGAATGGTTGTGGTGTTGGTGCAGTACTCATTACACCTAAGGGAGTTCACATGCCTTTCTCGGGACGAGAATCAGTTTGCAGATGCTCTGGCTACTATTTCATCCATGATCAAAGTTCAAGCTGCCAACTTTGTGCCTCGGATTTCAGTGTCCAGACTTGACAGACCAGCATATGTATTTGCAGCAGACGCTATAAAAGATGATAAGCCTTGGTTCCATGACATTAAGTGCTTCTTGGAAGATCAAACATACCCACCTGGGGCATCTTCCAATGATAAGAAGACTCTAAGAAGGCTTGCTGGTAGTTTCTTTCTGAATGCTGATGGTTCCCTGTACAAGAGAAACTTTGATATGGTACTCCTCAGATGCGTTGATAGAACAGAAGCAGACTTGTTGATGCGCGAAGTGCACGAAGGATCCTTTGGTACCCATGCTGGAGGACATGCCATGGCCAAGAAGTTGCTAAGATCAGGTTATTACTGGATCACAATGGATGCTGACTGTTGTGCCTATGCCAGGAAATGCCATAAATGCCAGATTTATGCGGATAAGGTGCATGTGCCTCCCAATCCTCTGAATGTGATGTCTTCACCTTGGCCCTTTGCTATGTGGGGCATTGATATGATTGGCAAGATTGAACCGACTGCTTCAAATGGCCACAGATTCATCCTGGTAGCCATTGACTATTTTACCAACTGGGTTGAAGCAGCTTCATATGCAAATGTTACAAGACAAGTGGTAGCTCGATTTCTAAAGAGAGACATCATCTGTCGGTATGGAGTTCCCGAGCGAATCATTACTGATAATGGTTCCAACTTAAACAACAAAATGATGGCAGAGCTATGCCGGGACTTCAAGATCCAGCACCACAATTCTTCTCCTTACAGGCCAAAGATGAATGGCGCTGTTGAGGCAGCTAATAAGAATATCAAGAAGATTGTGCAGAAGATGGTAGTCACCTACAAAGACTGGCATGAAATGCTACCGTTTGCCTTGCATGGGTACCGCACGTCAATCAGAACATCTACTAGGGGAACACCGTATCAACTTGTGTATGGTATGGAGGCAGTCATGCCTGTTGAAGTTGAGTTACCCTCCCTACGGGTACTGGTGGATGTTAAGCTGAACGAAGCAGAATGGGTCTGATCCCGATACGAACAACTGAGTCTGATTGAAGAGAAGAGATTGGCTGCAATCTGTCATGGGCAGCTGTATCAGAAAAGAATGAAGAAAGCCTTCGATCAGAAAGTTAGGCTCCGAGAGTACCAAGTAGGAGATCTTGTGCTGAAAAGACTCCTCCCTCCTCATACAGACCACAGGGGCAAGTGGACTCCGAACTATGAAGGACCATTCGTAGTAAAGAAAGTTTTCTCGGGTGGAGCACTGATGCTCGGCACTATGGATGGTGAAGACTTCCCGTCCCCTGTGAATTCAGATGCAATTAAAAAATACTTCGCATAAAATGACCCGCTGGACATAAAAACAGAATGTAAGTCCAGGCAAGAATAGGGCATCCCGGCGAGTCAAAAACAGAATAAAAGACTCGGGCAAAAATAAGGGAAATAAATAAAAAAATGTACACCCGCTGAGTTGAAAAGCCGCATTGGACAACTCAGGCAAAAATGGGTATCCCGATGGCTTGAAAACCCGAAAGGGCGATCCATGCAAAATAAGGGAATAAGCGAACAACTGCATTCTGAATTCGTCTGTATCACTTACAACTTGGTAAGCTTCGAAAGGATCAAGCTTCTTTCAGAATCAGCCTTCTTCAGAAAGCAAGACGAGAAGAACGTCAAATGTCATACGAGTCATAGCAAAAGGGAAGCTCCTTGAAGCGTCGCCAACATTGCCAACATCTTGTTTCTCAATTTGTAACGATCTCCTCATTCTAGGGGATTTGTTTCTTTGACTGTATCTTGCCAATTCAGGGCACATGAATTAATAAAATCAGATTTTCAGTCATGTTTCGACTCGTATATTTTATTTTTTTTGTTTGCAAAAAAATGTCCGATATCCCTAAGATACCGATTGCATGAATACAAATGCTCTTTCTACTAAGAATATGTGCTTGTAGGAAATATACTTACTCCCGGGAGCGTTTAGACTCCTATGATGGAATCCAGTAAGGGATACCTCGGGATTACTTGTGCGTTTCTATGTCTTTTCGGGATTGCAGGTATTCAAAGCACAACATGGGGCATGAAAGCTTCACCCCAGCAAGCTGGCAAATCATTATCTACTCAGTCTTAGCACCAGAGGTGTTTTCTCCCCAGCTGATTTGCCATCCATTATTCCTCCTCAGCCAAGTACAAAAGCCAGGGAACCATCTCCCCACATGGTGTCAACTTCTACCCAGAAGAGCAACGCGCGAAGGAATCACAACAGAGTGAAGAAAGCTTCTACAAACCCCAGCTGGGTCCCTCATTAATGAGATAGGTTTATCATTGACCTATTCCCCAAGCAAAGTCATGCATGACAGACCTACCAGTGATCTCATCCCCAGTTGGGATGTCCACTTCAAGCAGATCAGCCAGAGATCTTCGCAGCAGTGGGATCCGAATCCCGGATCGTTATCTTTTGCATAATCATAGCATTCGCATCATATTTTCCCCACAGAGCGTAGCATTCCGTCAAATACGGAGCATTACGGCAAAAATCAAACATATTGCATAATCATAAGCCATGATCTGAACTGAACACTTGTGAATACTGACAATCCATCAGCGATATACAGAATACTCCCCAAAATTCTCCCGGCAGAAAGCCAAGGCACTTTCCCTAAAGATACAGATACTCTCTGACGCCCGTCCGTGTCATATCCCCAATAGAAAGCCGAAGCGTCCCCTTTGCACTCACAGATACACACATATATACAACTTTCTTGACACCCGTCCGTGTCACCTCCCCAGCATAGTCACCCAAACACTTTGGAAACCATACACTTGTTTATAATACACTTTCTCCGACACTCGTCCGTGTTACTCATCCTCTTTTTACTCATACAGATACTCGTCCGTATCTTGTATATACCACTTATGCCTCCTCAGATTCGACACTCGTCCGTGTTCTTTGTTAACCAGTTGGTACTCATCTATATCATCATCTCTGAACATGCGTCAAGCGTTTGTTTCTACCTGATACTCGTCCGTATCATAGTCTTAAGGATGCTCGTCCGCATCTTTAATCTATACACCGTGTCAAACACCTATGTCTTCTTGGATTTAGACACTCGTCCGTGTCTACTATTCCCCAGAAGAGTCCCTGCAGAATCAACACTCGTCCGTGTTCTTTGTTAACCAGTTGATACTCGTTCGTATCATCATCTCTGAACATGTGTCAGTTTTGTTTCTACCTGATACTCGTCCGTATCATAGTCTTGAGGATGCTCGTCCGCACCTTTAGTCTATACACAATGTCCAAACACTTATACCTTTCATTTCTTGGATGTAGACGCTCGTCCGTGTTTACTTTTCCCCAGCGAAGTCCCCAACCAAGCTTGTTGAACTATTTCCTTTTTACCTGGCATTCGTCCTATGTCACGATACCTTTTCGGCAGCCGTACCCTGCCAGGTGATCGTCCTTCACCTTCGGATGACCGTCCCTCATCCTTTCCCCAGCGGAGTCTCTATTCATTAGACCCCTTTTCTATCCGACATTCGTCCTATGTCGCGATACTCTCAGCAGCCGTCCCCTGCTAGGTGATCGTCCTTCACCTATTGATGATCGTCCTTCATCATTTTATCCGATGGTCGTCCCCATCGTTGATCTTGTTATCTGACATTCGTCCTATGTCATGATAAACCCTCAGAGCAGCCGTCCCCTGCTAGGTGATCGTCCTTCACCTCTTGATGATCGTCCTTCATCATGCTTATCCGATGGCCGTCCCCATCGTCGACCTTTTCATCCGACATTCGTCCTATGTCGCGATACTTTCGGCAGCCGTACCCTGCCAGGTGATCGTCCTTCACCATTAGATGACCGTCCCTCATCTTATTCCCAACAGAGCAGCCGTCCCCTGCTAGGTGATCGTCCTTCACCTTTAATGATCGTACCTCATCATTCATTTTACCTATAATCCCCCAGAAAGTCTTATAGCTTTGCTTGATGGTCGTCCCCATCATAAACTTATATCCCCAGTATGTCGGCCGTCCCCGTCATTACTCTTTCCCCAGCAGTCGTCCTCTGCTCGACGGTCGTCCTCCGTCGCCCGCACTTTATAATTATACTTTATTTTCTTTTACAATCTATATCCCTTTTCTTCTTCATTCTGTGAGTGCAAATTTTGGACTGTCTTTGGTATTCAACCACAAGTTATCTTGTTTGCCTGTTAAGCCGTTGCTTACATCCTGCACAGCTAACTCATGTTTGAATAGGGGCAGCTGTAAACACCCCAAATTTGCCCTCACCCATTCACACCATGGCTTGTGATCATTTCATATGCATAAGTTCAAATCATACCATCTCATATTGCATTTTTGTTTCACTGCATTGTTTCTAAGTCATCTGCACCTAGGGTTTGTGATCTGAGTTATCCAAGAGCCACTTGAGCCACTCCAAGGGTCATCAATCACTTCAAAGGGTCCCATGTATGTTCAAGCATCATATTATATCCCCACAAAGTCAAGAAAGTCAAAGAATCACAAGAACTGAAAATGGCATAGAAGCAGAGCCAGGTTTAACTGCCTAGATGACCTAGAATTAGGGTTTTGGTTTCAGAGGCCATAACTCCAAATTTTTTGGTCATTCTTGTTTCTATTGGTCTCCATATGTTATAGGGATTATGCATATCAATTTTCATGAAGAAATTCCATGGGGAAGGCATCTAATCAAGAGTTGACTTCTTGAGCAAGTCAGTGCAAAATCAGGGCATCTGAGGCCCCCAATGACCCAACCAAAGGGTGTTCTTCATCATTTTGATTGTGTATGATCTTTATTTGATCATAGAAGATGTTAGAAGTTCACAAAATTGAAGAATTTCAAGCCATTTGCAAAGTTGCCTTTTTGGGAAAATGACTTGTAATGGAAACTTGCCATTTTGGGAAACTTTTTCAACCCTTGCTTTTTGATTCAAAAATGCTTCAAATGGAAAAACTTTGGTCATGAAAGTTGTAGAATGGATCATTCCCTTTTCAAAAAGTATAAGAACTCATTCTAATTCATTTTGGATCAAATGTTATGGCTTGTCAAAGTTGGGAAAAATCACATAATTTCAAGTTTTCTACAAAAGAGGCAAAGTTGCAAAACCACTTGCCAAGACAAATTGTGCTATCAAATGGACTTCTAACCTTTGTGCAAACATGGACCAAGGCCTAAAGATCAGATTGCATCAAAAGTTTGGTCATTTTCATGACTTGTGGATCAAGAAATCACAAAAGGGGCTAAAGGTCACAAAGTTGCAAAATATCCTTCAAACCCTAATCCATTTGCTGGCTGGTTTCAAAATTGATCCTATGGCTCTCCACACTTCTTGCTGCGCAGGACACCCCTCTTGTCCTTGGCTAGCTATGAGCCCATACCTCTCTTACACAAAGCTTGACTTTTTTGCAAAAGACCCATACCAATCACCATAGGCCACCAACAACTCTCTGACCTATCACCACTTGATACATGGACCAAAAGCAGCTCAACACACCACACACACAAGCCTGAAACAGATCATAAGCCATAGTTCCAAGTTTATGCCTCATATGCATTTTCATTCGAAACACACTCCACAAGCATCAAACATCAAAACAAACTTCACAGAACATCTCAGCATGTCTCACTGATCATCCCTAACCCTTCACCCTGCCCTGAAACTCCCTGAAATCAAAACACGATTTCCTCCCCTCTCTGAACAGAACTCACTCAATCTCTCAAACCAGCCAAAAGAAACTCCAACCAAGCATTGCAAGCTTCTCAGGAGGTCCATTAGAGGCGTTTTGGATCAAAGGGGCAGCCAGAAAGTTCCAAGGATCAAAGCTCCAGTTCAGGTGAGCTCAAGAACATTTTTTCCAGAAACATGTTTTCAAGTTCCTAAATGATTCTCTATGCTTCACTGATCATGTTGATATGTTTTGTTTCGAAAATGATTGAGTATTAAGTATGTATGAAGCTTTTGAAACTTTTTTGACCTAAATGCATTTTGTTTCGATTCAGCTTTGATATGAAAAATAAATGTGTTTTGATCATTGATTCTTGCTCTATGATGATTGGGGATGGATTCTGGGCAGAGAGATTAGGTTTTAGTGACCTGGGGAGTGAGCTAGCAATTTTCAGGGAGACATGTGGCCGGAGAAGATGACCGGAGGTCATTTCCGGCCACCTGAGAGTCATTAAGCCCTAATTGTGTCATTAATTGTAGTTTGAATGTGGAGCGTAGATCAGGCTGACTTTGTTTGACCCGCGCGCATTTTGATGGTCAGGATGCATCATTAAAACCCTAATCCCTGATTATTTAATTTAAATTTTGTTTAATTAATTCATAAAACAAATTAGCCAGGTTTGAATCTGGGCCCTTGGATCTGGCGCGCAGTCAACCAGTCCAAGCCCAGATCAAATCCTGGCCTTCCCTTTTAATTACTTTCATTTATTTTCATTTTAAATTCATTTTCTTTTCCTTTTATTTATACGAATTAATTAAAATAGCAAAAAATGTTTTAAAATTATGAAACTTTTTGTCAAGGTTTTCATTATTTTTCAGAACACAAAAATATTTTTATTTTTATTTTTTGCATTAAAAATTATTTTTAAATCATTTAAATGTTTATTTTTAATTAATTAATGAGAATTAATTAATTAAAAATACATTTAGGTATTTAAAAATCACATAAAAATTCATGTAGCATTTAAAAACATTTAGAAACATTGTCCAACTCTCAAACCAAATTTCTTTTTTGATCTTGATGCCTTTTGATAATTTTCTTTGGGTTTAATTTCATTTCAAGGCAATATTTTGTGACAAACTTCAAAAATTCATTTATGCCTAACCATTAAGAGTTGGATGATGATTCTTTTGGCATTGTATCTTGCATAGCATTTAGTTTATAGGTTAAATTTGGTTTGAATTGATCTTGCATTTTCAATTTGTTTTGCATTTTTCTTGATGAGGTACCTTAAAACCCTAGCAATCTTAGGAAATTCATAACTTTCAATAGGCTAGGAGTTGGATCCCCTCCTTTGGGCAGTGAGTTTGTGTAGGTTTAGGGTATCTTTGTTTGCATTTTCAATTTTTTATTATGTTGTTTGCTTCTGGTTTTGGATTTTTGCTTTGTGTGATGCATGAAACCCTAATTTAGGCCTTCCTTTGCATCCATCTTTCATTTGCTTGCATACCATGAATTGCTAGGACATTTTGTGCATTCATTTGATTCATAATACATCTTAGAACATATTGGAATCATGTTTGATCATTGCATCTTTCATTTGCCCTGTTGTATGTCATTTGCACTTCATAACTTTTCATGAACTTTCAGGGTTCACTACATGCCTCATTTGTATCCTTATGCTTGTATGATCATTCTCATGCCTTGCCTCATGTTTGTATCATCTCTTAGCATCATTAACATCATACTCATGCTTCTGGTTTTGGTTTGCATCATGCCATTTCATCTCATTTGCATTGCATTCCATTTCTTTCACTAACTTTTCAGGTGGTAAGTTACTTTGAGAAGTGAATTTGCCTTCACTTCTCATGTTCTCTTTTCATCTCTTTCATACTTCCCTTGCTGCATTTTGTATGTGTTTGGGTTTGAGCTTGCTCATTCTTGTTCATCTTACTTTCTTTCTTCAAGCAACTTGTCTTCTTAAGTGAAGCAAGTTGTTTTGTTTCTTTCTGCTTCTTTCTCCTATTCATCTTGCTCCTCCTTGGTGGCCTTTGAAGTTTCTTTCTCTCTTAAGCCTCACAAACCCTAGGAACAACCAAGCATGATAATAATTAGGGTTTGATTAGTCCCACATTTAGTTTTACCTTTGTGTCATCATTGAGTCTTCTCTTCTCATCTCATAATCAGGGACTAAACCCTAAAGGCTTTAAGGCTTTGTGATTAAGATTATGCCTGCATCCTTCTATTAGGATGGAGTGTATAACTTTAATCCTAAGTGTTAAACCCTTAATGTGTTTAAATCCTTTAATCAACTCACCTAATAATCATCAAGACATCAAGCTTGTAACTTGGGCCTTGCATTAGGGTTCTAATTCTTCCTTAATTGGTTAAGAAGGACTAACCCTAGTGTTAATGGACAAGTCCCCCTCAAGTTGTCTTACAAATCATAAAACTCACTTTTTAAGCTTATCATTAACTAAAATCCATCTAATAAAGGCTTTGTTTTGTCATGAGGTTAATCCCTAATCATGGATCAAGTTGAGGAGTCTTTCTCAGCTTAAATGTTCTCATCTATTATCCTTCTATTAGGATGGTGTAATGAGTCCATTAGATCCTTGATTATGGCTTAAACTCATTACTTAATACTAAGCGAAAACAACAAAAACATCTAAATAATCACAAGTAGGTTAATGATCTTAATCCTACATCAGGGTGATTAAGTGTGAGATGCTGACTTCACACTTAAGGTATTCTCATTACCCCTAATCAGGGGGAGGATGTGATGAGTTTACTAACCCTTTGGTTTAGGCTTAAGCTCATTTTCTTATGACAAACTCCAAAAAGCAATAAAAGATTGAAAACTCAAAAACCAACAATAATCGTCTCCTCCGGGATTCTTTTCTCATCATATTCACTCACAAACGAGAACTCGCTTCTTCCGTCTAATGCAAGACAGTTTGCACCTGAGCCAGACAGGTCATACACTTGAGCATAGACAAGCAAGCAGTTCACAAGTCAACTTACCTTTCAGTCTCTTTGGGTCGAACTACGGTGTTCTGACTTCCTCATTGCACGAGAGGATACGTAGGCATAACTTAACAGTTATCGAACAAAAGTCTCTGTATATTCCCCCTCCTTCCAGCATTATTCTTCGAGCCTCATAGTCTTGAGCTTCATTCATTTCTTACACTGACACTTCACATATTTCACTTCACTTTTCTTTTACACTGACACTTGCATTCTTTCCAGCTTTGATACACAAATTGCACTGACACTACCCCTTTGAAACACAAATCTTTTAAGCGTGGATCCCGTCGAGTACGGCGGACAATCTGGGTGCTAATACCTTCCCAGGTTGTAACCAACCCCCTTTCTCAGTCTCTCTGGTTCGCAATCGTCTTATCCATCTCTTCTCAGGTTTATGCAGCATTACCTTTCCTTCGGGATAAAAATTCCTAGCTGGCGACTCTATTCATTCTTCCTCTTTCGCCGACCGTTCGCGTCTGTACCCTATTTGACTTAGCCTCATTTAGTGGGAGCGACACTGGGGAACAAATATTGAAGAATGCCTGTAAGGAGGCCAAGATTCAGAAGGCTAGGACTGAGCTCTATCTGCAAGAAAGTCAGGCTAGGTGGGTCAGGATCACTGAAGCCCGGACACAAGAAGATAAGAGAACTCAAGCCAAGATTGAGCAGTTAGAGGCCAATGAAAAGAAGCAGCAGGAAGCTTTGTTGGCAGCCCAGAAGGAGATTTCAGAGTTGAAGCTTAGGGCTGGGTTGAAGAGATCAAAGGATCAGGACAGGCACAAGAAGCTGACCACTGTCATTGCCACCAGGAACCTCCTCATCAGGACCATTACAGAGCACCCAGCTGGTCCAGTGACTGAGGCACTTCTGAAGGAGGTTAAGGAGGATGAGTTTGGATTAGATGTTTGACTTCTTTGCTTGTTGTTCATTTCCATTTTATGTACTTTTCTTTTTGTTGTATTTTGACCCTCCGGGGGCATGTGATATAAAATAAACTATGTATTATTCTTCATTTGTAATATATTTTTAGTTTGTTTCCATTTGGGTTTTCTTTTCTCAATAACATCAAAGCATCTTCCTCGAGGTCTGGAAAGGTCAAAACCAAGAACCAAGCCGGATACCTTGGAAAACAAATAAGCATACTGCATTGCATACTAACTGTTGTTTTGTTTTGTAGGTTTTTGTCATTTGTTCGTTTCTAACTTTGCTTTGACTTCAGGAAATATTGCTCGCAGAAGAGTGTTCCCTGTCAACCGTGCACACCGGTATCCTACTCGCAACAACCTTCCGGGTATTCTAATGGAGCAAGCACAACAAGACCTGACTGAGGTCAGAACCCAGATGGCTAATGAAAGAGTGGAGATGAGAAACCAAACGGCCCAATTCATGACTGTGATGACTGGCTTGGCCCAGAGTCAGGAAAGGTTAAGGGCATTGGTAGAAAGACAAACTCCCGAGGAACCTCATCCTGGAACTGGAGGAACAAGTAATAATGAAAGGGGTCAGCCTCACGTTAATCCACCTGTATTTGGACCTCATCTAGATCCGGAAGTCAACATCCCGGGTAATGTGCAAGGAAATACTACTGGGGGGAGGATCTTACAAGAAGACCCCCAAGAGGAGCAATTTACTGTCATGGGTGCTGGAGATGAAGTCTATGATAGGAGGTTTGATGAAATTGCTGAGAAGTTGAGATCTCTGGAGTCTCAAAACTCCTTAGGCTTCGATGTAATGGATATGGGGTTAGTGGATGGGGTGAGAATTCCCCACAAGTTCAAACCCCCGTGTTTTGAGAAATACAATGGAACCTCTTGTCCACGAACTCACCTGCAGTCTTTTCTAGGGAGACTTAAAGCATATACCATGGATGAAAAGCTGTGGATGTTCTATTTTGAAGACAGTTTGACTGGGGCTTCAAGAGAGTGATATTCACACTTGACCAGAGCTACTATCAGATGTTGGAAGGACTTAGTTGAGGCCTTCATCAGATAATATCAATACAATCTGGACATGGCTCCTAACAGGACCCTTCTGATGGGAATGTCTCAATCCTCCAGAGAAAGCTTCAGGGAATATGCCCAAAGGTGGAGACAGCTTGCTGCTGCTGTCCAGCCACCCATGTCGGAAAGAGAAATGGCCGACATGTTCATGAATACTTTGCAAGGAACATACATTGATAGATTGGCTGCCTTTTCTTCTACCAGCTTCGCAGACGTAGTTATAGCCGGTGAAAGAATTGAAAGTCTATTAAAAATGGGAAAAATTTCTGATAATGGTGCAAGTTCATCCAGTAATCCCATGAAGCCTTTTGCGGGACCTCGAAGGACCGGTGAGACAAATGCCATTCATGCCAGCAGGGGCAGACCTCAGTATGTTCACAGATCAGTAACAGTTGTCACTATTCCAGCTCCGATTCCTCAGCAACCAGCATATCAACAACAACAACAACCCCATTATCAACAGCAAGTTCAGTATCCGCAACAGAGAACCTACAACAACAATAACAGCAATCAACAACAACGACCCTTTCAGCAAAGACCATCACAGGCAAATAGGGTGATTAATCCTATCCCTATGCCTTATGCTTCCTTATTGCCACAACTCCTGAAGCTTAACTTGGTTGAGTTAAGGACATTGGCACCACCAGACCCCTCCAATCTCCCTAAGAATTATGATGTCAATGCCAGGTGTGCTTTCCATTCCAATGCACCAGGCCACAATACGGAAAAATGCAGGGCATTGCAAATGAAAGTTCAAGATCTGGTGAATTCTAAAGCCCTCAACTTCGCACCTCCTCCGAATGTCAACAGAAATCCTATGCCTAATCATGGTGGGCCGAGGATTAATGCCATTGAGGAAGACAAGCCATCTACTTTGATCACCAGTGTTGCACAAATTCGAACACCTCTGGTCGAAATTAAAGCTCAGCTTCTAGAGTGCCAGGTGTTCCCTGGGTGTGAGCTCGGTTGTGGGTATTGTAACATTGCAGTCAAGGGGTGTGATAATTTGAGAAGTGGCATAGATGGTCTTATCAAGGATGGTATCCTTCAGATCTCAACAACGGCGCCTACAAATCCAGCGATCCCTTTGACAACAATTCCTGATTCTTCTATAATAGCAACAACAATCATTCCTACCGATTCATCAATATCATCAGCAATGGCTCCATCCATCACTCCAACAAATCAAATGTCAACAACCATTTCTTCTACAACATCAGCATCCTTTTTATCAGCAGAATCTTCTACAACGCCAACAGAAATTAATGAAGATGTCTCAGCAGTCACAATCTACTATGATCCATCAAATGTTCCTCCAAATAACAACTTTCAGCAACAAGCAGTGGCACCTCCTGCCAGATCACCGGTCACAATTTACTACGATCCGCACACCATTACAGTACCCTCCTCTGCAACAGTCAGTCCAGTTACTATCACGGTGCCTGGACCAGTTCCCTATGAAAGCAGTAATGCCATACCTTGGCATTATGGCTCTGATCTCTACTGCAACGGGGAGAAAATCACTTTGGATTCTTCAACCTCTTCTCCACAAGTTGATAATGTTGGGGGAGGCGGAGGCTTCACCAGAAGCGGACGCCTTTTTGCCTCACAAGTGCAAAGACCTAATGCCGAAGCAGAAGCTGCTGCCAAAGCAAAAGGAAAGAGTGTGGTACATGAAGAGCCAATTGTCAAGGAAACTCAGAAGACATCTTTTGAGCAAGATGTAGACGAGTTCATAAGAATCATAAAAAGAAGTGATTACAAGGTGGTGGATCAGCTTCACCAAACTCCCTCAAAAATCTCCATATTATCACTGTTGATGTGTTCGGAAGCTCACAAGAATGCATTATTAAAAGTCCTGCACGCAGCATACGTGCCAGAGGAGATTACCGTTAATCAGCTAGAAACTGTGGTGGCCAAAGTAAACACCAGTCATGGACTGGGCTTTACCAATGCTGACTTAACAACAGAGGGACGTAACCACAACAAGGCTTTACATATCACCTTGGAATGCAAAGGTGTTGTTCTATCTCATGTGCTGGTGGACACTGTGTCATCGCTCAATGTTCTACCAAAGAAAGCCTTAGTGAAGCTAGAGTATGATGGCTTGGCACTGCGTCCAAGTAATTTGGTGGTGAGAGCATTTGATGGCTCTAAAAGATCAGTGCTTGGGGAGATTGATCTGCCTGTGATGATTGGTCCGCAGACTTTTAAAACTACCTTCTATGTGATGGACATTCAGCCAGCCTACAGCTGTTTGTTGGGAAGACCCTGGATTCACGCCGCTGGCGCTGTTACGTCTACCCTTCACCAGAAGCTGAAATTCGAGTGGGAAGGCCAGATCATCACCATCTGTGGGGAGGAAGACATCTTTGTTAGCCATCTGGCTACGTACAAGTACATAGAAATGGATGGAGAAATCCATGAAACCATGAGCCAGGGGTTTGACGCCCTGAACATTAATGAAGCATCTGCTGTACTGGGAACCTCCATAACGTCTTATCAGCAAGCCCGGAAGGTTGTTGAAGAGGGTACTGCCCAAGGCTGGGGTAAGCTGTTGCCCGTGGAAACGAAAGAAGACAGATTTGGGTTGGGTTACAGGCCAACTCAACAAGATCGATCAGAGGCTGCCAAAGAGCCCAATTTTGTCAGTGGGGGAATGCTCACCCCGGATGCAGTGAACAACTTGGAAGACGAGGAGGAAAGCGACCGCAACCTGGAGAGCTGGATACGTCCAAGGATCCCGGGGAGCCAAGTCCTTAACTGGTCTTCCCAGGAAATTATAAGGGTTACTCCTGCAGAGTAATTATTATTTCCTATATTTTAAAGCATGCATCAAGTCTTGCATCTTGCCCAAGATGTCAAGACTCATTTTGTAATCGGGCCATCTTGTAATTTTGTGCAAATGGATTAATCAATGAATATCGGACATCTTTTGCAAATGAGTCTTTTTCTTTTTCGCTCACTGTTTTTCATTTTTCTTTTTGTACAAAAAAAATAAAATGGAAATGTTTTCAAAATGATAACTTCATTTCACTTTTTTCTACATAAGATAAAATCAATCACTAAAATCAACCGATCTAAACCCTTGCAGAAAGTGCCCACCAGACTGCACCGACAACAACACTGCTATGACTTTGTATGACTTTGACAATCCAATCAATCAAGCTGATGAAGGGGTTGAAGAAGATTATGAGCTACCTGAAGAGCTAGCCAGGTTGTTAAGGCAAGAGGAGAAGGTTATCACTCCTCATCAGGAGGAGATTGAAACAGTTAATCTTGGTACGAAAGAAGACGTGAAAGAGGTTAAGATCGGGGCCTGCCTACAAGATTCAGTGAAAGAGCAACTGATTGATATGCTTCGGGAGTATGTGGATGTTTTTGTTTGGTCTTATCAAGATATGCCAGGGTTGGACACCGATATTGTCATGCACAAGCTGCCTTTGAAAGAAGACTGCCCACCGGTAAAACAGAAGTTGCGCCGTACTCGCCCAGATATGGCAATGAAGATAAAAGAAGAGGTGCAAAAGCAGTGGGACGCCGGTTTCCTTGCTGTAACTAGCTATCCGCCGTGGGTCGCTAATATTTTACCTGTGCCTAAGAAATACGGCAAGGTGAGGATGTGTGTGGATTACCGGGATCTGAACAGAGCCAGCCCGAAAGATGACTTCCCTTTACCTCACATTGATGTATTGGTCGACAACACGGCTCAGTTCTCGGTGTTCTCCTTCATGGACGGATTTTCAGGATACAATCAGATCAAGATGTCACCTGAAGACATGGAGAAGACAACTTTCATCACACCCTGGGGCACGTTCTGTTATAAGGTGATGCCATTCGGACTGAAGAATGCTGGTGCAACTTATCAACGGGCTATGGTAACATTATTCCACGACATGATCCATAAAGAAATTGAATGTTATGTGGATGACATGATTGCCAAGTCCCTCACAGAAGAAGACCACCTGGTAAATCTGTTGAAGCTATTCAAGCGTCTGAGGAAGTACCAATTGAAGTTAAACCCCAACAAATGCACATTCGGGGTGCGATCCGGTAAGCTGCTGGGATTTATTGTGAGTGAAAAAGGGATCGAAGTTGACCCTGATAAAGTCAAAGCCATTCAAGAAATGCCTGCACCAAAGTCTGAAAAGGAAGTTCGGGGGTTTCTAGGTAGATTGAACTACATTTCACGGTTCATATCTCACCTTACTGCAACCTGTGAGCCTTTGTTCAAGCTGTTAAGAAAAGAACAAACGGTCAGGTGGAACGAAGACTGCCAGAAGGCATTTGACAAAATCAAGGAGTACTTACAAGAGCCTCCAATCCTTATGCCTCCAGTTGAAGGAAGACCTCTCATAATGTACTTGACAGTATTAGAAGAGTCAATGGGGTGTGTGCTGGGCCAGCATGACGAGTCTGGTCGAAAAGAGTATGCAATATACTACCTAAGCAAAAAGTTTACCGACTGTGAACAACGTTATTCACTGCTCGAGAAAACTTGTTGTGCTTTAGCGTGGGCTACTCACCGACTAAGGCAGTATATGTTGACTCACACTACCTTATTAATCTCAAAGATGGACCCAGTTAAGTACATTTTCGAGAAGCCAGCACTTACCGGACGGGTTGCAAGATGGCAAATGATCCTCACAGAATATGACATTCAGTACACCTCTCAGAAAGCCATCAAAGGAAGTGTATTGTCTGATTATCTTGCTGAGCAACCCATTGATGATTATCAGCCTATGAGATTTGACTTCCCTGATGAAGACATCATGTTCATAAAAGCAAAAGATCATGAAGAGCCTGTTCACACTGAAGGGCCTGACCCAGAAGAAGAATGGACTATGATGTTTGATGGGGCTGTTAACATGAATGGTCGTGGTGTTGGTGCAGTACTCATTACGCCTAAAGGAGTTCACATGCCTTTCTCGGCAAAAATCACTTTCAACTGCACTAACAACGAAGCTGAATACGAAGCTTGTATTATGGGGCTTGAGGAAGCCATTGACCTCAGGATCAAGACTTTGACTGTATTCGGAGATTCAGCTCTGGTAGTTAATCAAACCAACGGCAAATGGTACACCCACCAAGATCATCTGATACCTTACCGGGATTATACAAGGAGGTTATTGACTTTCTTTACAATGGTCAAGCTTGAGTATATCCCTCGGGACGAAAATCAGTTTGCAGATGCTCTGGCTACTATTTCCTCCATGATCAAAGTTCAAGCTGCCAACTTTGTGCCTCGGATTTCAGTATCCAGACTTAACAGACCAGCGTACGTGTTCTCAGCAGATGTTGTTAAAGATGATAAGCCTTGGTTCCATGACATTAAGTGCTTCTTGGAGGATCAAACATACCCACCTGGGGCATCTTCCAATGACAAGAAGACATTAAGAAGGCTAGCTGGTAGTTTCTTCCTGAATACTGACGGTTCCCTGTACAAGAGAAACTTTGATATGGTACTTCTCAGATGTGTTGATAAGACAGAAGCGGACTTGTTGATGCACGAGGTGCATGAAGGATCCTTCGGTACACATGCAGGAGGGCATGCAATGGCTAAAAAGTTGCTAAGATCAGGCTATTACTGGATCACAATGGATGCGGACTGTTGTGCCTATGCTAGAAAATGCCATAAATGCCAGATTTATGCGGATAAGGTGCGTGTGCCTCCGAATCCTCTGAATGTGATGTCTTCACCCTGGCCCTTTGCTATGTGGGGCATTGATATGATTGGCAAGATTGAACCGACTGCTTCGAATGGCCACAGATTCATCCTGGTTGCCATTGACTATTTTACCAAATGGGTTGAAGCAACTTCCTATGCAAATGTTACAAGGCAAGTGGTAGACCGATTCCTGAAAAGAGACATCATCTGTCGGTATGGAGTGCCCGAGTGAATCATTACTGATAATGGTTCCAACCTAAACAACAAAATGATGGCAGAACTATGCCGGGACTTCAAGATCCAACACCACAATTCTTCTCCTTACAGGCCAAAGATGAATGGCGCTGTAGAAGCGGCTAATAAGAATATCAAGAAAATTGTACAGAAGATGGTGGTCACCTACAAAGACTGGCATGAAATGCTGCCATTTGCCTTGCATGGGTACCATACGTCAATTAGAACGTCCACTGGGGCAACACCGTTTCAGCTTGTGTATGGTATGGAGGCAGTCCTACCTGTTGAAGTTGAATTACCCTCCCTGCGGGTACTTGTAAACACCCCAAATTTGCCCTCACCCATTCACACCATGGCTTGTGATATTTTCATATGCATAAGTTCAATCATATCATCTCATATTGCATTTTTGATTCACTGCATTGCTTCTAATTCATCTGCATCTAGGGTTTGTGATCTGAGCAATCCAAGAGCTATTTGAGCCACTCCAAAGGTCTCCAATCACTTCAAAGGGGTCCATGTATGTTCAAGCATCATATTATATCCTCTTAAAGTCAAGAAAGTCAAAGGGTCACAAGAACTGGGATTGGCATGGAAGCAGAGCCAGGTTTAACTACACAGATGACCTAGAATTAGGGTTTTTGTTTCAAAGGCCATAACTCCAATTTTTTTGGTCATTATTGTTTCTATTGGTCTCTATATGTTATAAGGATCATGCATATCAATTTTCATGAAGAAATTCCATGGGGAAGGCATCTAATCAAGAGTTTACTTCTTGAGCAAGTCAGTGTAAAATCAGGGCATCTGAGGCCCCCAATGACCCAACCAAAGGGTGTTCTTCATCATTTTGAGTGTGTATGATCTTTATTTGATCATGTAAGATGTTATAAGTTCACAAAGTTGAAGAATTTCAAGCCATTTGCAAAATTGCCTTTTTGGGAAAATGACTTGTAATGGAAACTTGCCATTTTGGGAAACTTTTTCAACCCTTGCTTTTTGATTCAAAAATGCTTCAAATGGGAAAACTTTGGTCATGAAAGTTGTAGAATGGATCATTCCCTTTTCAAAAAGTACAAGAACTCATTCTAATTCATTTTGTATCAAAAGTTATGGCCTTGCAAAGTTGGATAAAATCATTGAAATTTCACTTTTGCACAAAATGGAAAACTTGCAATTTCTCATGGCAAGCCTTTATGTGACTTCAATGTGACTTCTAATTATCATACCAATGCAATACATGATCTAAAAATCAGTTTGGCCCAAAGAATTTCCCATTTCTATGCCTTGTTTTTCAAGTAACCATAAGTCATTCTTCATGAAAGTGCAAAGAGGGATTTCTTGCAAATTGACTCTCAAAGGGTTTGTTTGACCTCTAGCTGGTTTCAAAACTTTGCCATGACCTAATGAAGCATGCCACTCCAAAATTCAGCAAGGTTTCTCACATATGCATAGCCAAAAACCATGAAATGTGACAAGTTGTCAAGTTGCAAAAACACTTCCAACTCATGATCCAAATGCTGCAATCATTCATGAATCATCCAAGGGCCATCCTTGACTCAAGCTGATGCAGTATAGGCCAAGAATCCATCTCTGCCATAGCCCATGCTGCAAGTACACCAACTTTTGACATTTTGGCAACTTGCCCATACCAATCAGCATAGGCCAGCACCCACTCTCTGACCTATCACACTTCTTTATGTGGATCAAATACAAGCAAAAGCACATAACAACACAGACTGAAGCTCCAAGAACACAGCACACTCAAAAATCCCCAAATTTGCAAAAGCTTTCGAATCTCTTGATTCAGCCATCAAACCTTCAAACTTTTTCCACCATTCAACTCCATAAACCTCACTGATCATTTCCCACCCTCCATTTTGCCCTAAAACCTCCACAATCAAAAATACGATTTTCACATTTCACAAACTGAGCTTCTGCCATTTCCATTTCAAGGCCATATAAACTCCAACCAAGCATCTCAAGCTTCAAAGGAGGATCATTGGAGTGGATTTGAAGCAAAGAACTGGCCAGAAAGTCCCTGTTTCGAAAGCTCAAGCTCAGGTAGCCATGGCATTTATTTTTCCAGAACTCTCATTTTATGTTATAGAATGATTCTACATGTTTCACTGATTGCCATGATGTGTTTAGTTTTGAAAATAGTTGAGAAATAAGCATTTCATGAGCTTCTGAAATTTCTGAGTTCTTTTCCGTTTTGCTTTGATTCACGAATTTGATGATGAATAAATGAATTTTGATGACTGATTCTTGTTGGGGTTGGGGAGAGGATCATTTCTGGAGAGTTTTAGGGCTTGGGGATGCGTATTAAGAGAGATAGCATGAATGGTTGGTCGGAGAAGATGACCGGAACACTGTTCCGGTCATCTGAAAGTCATTAGGGCTTCTGATTAGGGTTTAATCATAATTAGGCCAGTTTGAATGTGGGTCGTCCATTAGCACGCGTAGTCAACTCCCGCCCCCTGGAATTTGAATCCTGGCCTTCAGATCATTTGACTTTCTTATTTTTCATTTAAATTCATTTTATTTTTATTTGTTTCATATTTAATTTGTATGAATTTTTAAAAATAGTTAAAATCATCTAAAAATTATGAAATTTTTTGTCAAAGGTTTCATGAATTTTCAGAACACAAAAATATTTTTTTTTTTTTTTTTGCATTAAAAATTATTTTTAAATCATTTAAATGATGATTTTTAATTAGTTAATGAGAATTAATTAATTAAAAATACATTTAGGTATTTAAAAATCACCAAAAAAATTCATGTTGCATTTAAAAACATTTAGAAGCATTGTCCAACCCTCAAACCAAATTTCTTTTTTGTTCTTGATGCCTTTTGATCATTTTCATTGGAATTAATTTCATTTTAAGGCAACATTTTGGTTCAATCTTTGAAAAATCCTTTCTGCCTAACCATTGAGAGTTGGATGATGATTCTTCTTGCATTGCATCTTGCATGGCATGTATTTTATAGGATAAAATTGGTTTGAATTGATCTTTCATTTTCAATTTGTTTAGCATTTTTCTTGATGAGGCACCTTAAAACCCTAGCAATCTTAGGAAATTCATAACTTTCAATAGGTTAAGAGTTGGATCCCCTCCTTTGGGCAGTAAGTTTGTATAGGTTTAGGGTATCTTTGATTGCATTTTCAAATTTTTATCATGTCATTTGCTTCTGGTTTTGGATTTTTGCTTTGTATGATGCATGAAACCCTAATTTGTGCCTTCCTTTGCATCCATTTCTCATTTGCTTGCATCCCATGACTTGCCATGACATTTTGTGCATTCTTTTGATTCATAATACATATTAGGACATATTAGAACCATGTTTGATCATTGCATCATTCATTTTCCATGTTGTATGTCCATTGCATTTCATAATTTTTCATGTATGTTCATGGTTCAATACATGCCTCATTTGCATCCTTATGCTTGTTTGATCATTCTCATGCCTTGCCTCATGTTTGTATCATCTCTTAGCATCTTCAACATCATGTAATTGCTTCTGACTTTGGTTTGCATCATGACATTTCATCCCATTTGCATTTCATTTCATTTCTTTGGCTAACTTTTCAGGTGGTAAGTTGTTTGAGAAGTGAATTTGTCTTCACTTCTCACAATCTCTTTTCATCTCTTTATACTTCCTTTGCTGAATTTTGTATGTGTATTAGAGTGAGCTTGCTCATTCATGTTCATCTCTTACTTTCTTCCTTCAAGCAACTTGTCTTCTTAAGTGAAGCAAGTTATTTTGCTTCTCTTTGCTCCTTTCATCTGCTTCTCTCCTTGGTGGCTCTTTGAAGATCTCTTGCAAGCTTCATAAACCCTAGGAACAACCAAGCATGATAACATTTTAGGATTGTTTAGTCCCCCCATTAGTTTTACCTTTGTGTCATCTTTGAGTCTTCTCTTCTCATCTCATAATCAGGGACTAAACCCTAAAGGCTTTAAGGCTTTGTGATTAAGCTTATGCCAGCATCCTTCTATTAGGATGAAGTGTATAACTTTAATCCTAAGTGTTAAACCCTTAATGTGTTTAAATCCTTTAAACCAATTCACTTAATAATCATCAAGGCATCAAACTTGTAACTTGGGCCTTGCATTAGGGTTCTAATTCTTCCTTAATTGGTTAAGAAGGACTAACCCTAGTGTTAATGGACAAGTCCCTCTCAAGTTGTCTTACAAACCATAAAAATCATTTCTTCATCCCATCATTAACTAAAATCCATCTAATAAAGGCCTTGTTTTGTCATGAGGTTAATCCCTAATCATGGATTAAGTTGAGGAGCTTTCCTCAGCTTAAATGTTCTCATTTATTATCCTTCTATTAGGATGGTGTAATGAGTCCATTTAATCTTTGATTATGGCTTAATCTCATTACTTAACGCTAAACAAAAACAACAAAAGCATCTAAATAAACAACAAGTAGGTTAATGATCTTAATCCTACATCAGGGTGATTAAGTGTGAGATGCTGACTTCACACCTAAGGTATTCTCATTACCCCTAATCAGAGGGAGGATGTGATGAGTTTACTAACCCATTGGTTTAGGCTTAAGCTCATTAACTTATGACAAACTCCAAAAAGCAATAAAAGACTGAAAACTCAAAAACAAACAATAATCGTCTCCTCCGGGATTCTTTTCTCATCACACTCATTCACAAACGAGAACTTGCTTCTTCCGCCTAATGCAAGACAGTTAGCACCTGAGCCAGACAGGTCATACACTTGAGCATAGACAAGTAAGCAGTTCACAAGTCAATTTACCTTTCAGTCTCTTTGAGTCGAACTACGGTGTTTTGACTTCCTCATTGCACGAGAGGATACGTAGGCATAACTTAACGGTTATCGAACAAAAGTCTCTGTATGTTCCCCCTCTTTCCAACCTTATTCTTTAAGCCTCATGATCTTGAGCATTTCATTCCTGTTTTTACACTGACAGTTGCATTCTTTCCAGTTTTGATACACAGATTGCACTGACACTACCCCTTTAAAACACAAATCTTTTAAGCGTGGATCCCGTCGAGTACGGCGGACAATCTGGGTGCTAATACCTTCCCAGGTTGTAACCAACCCCCTTTCTCAGTTTCTCTGGTTCGCAACCGTCTTATCTATCCTTTCTTAGGTTTATGCAGCATTACCTTTCCTTCGGGATAAAAATGCCTAGCTGGCGACTCTATTCATTTCCCTTCTCTTTCGCCGACCGTTCGCGTCTGTACCCCTTCTGACCTGGGTGTCATTTTGGTGGGAGCGACAGTACTGATGGATGTTAAGTTGAACGAAGCAGAATGGGTCCGGTCCCGATACGAACAATTGAATCTGATTGAAGAGAAGAGATTGGCTGCAATCTGTCACGGGCAGCTATATCAGAAAATAATGAAGAAAGCCTTCGATTAGAAAGTCAGGCTCCGAGAGTACCAAGTAGGGGATCTTGTGCTGAAAAGACTCCTCCCTCCTCATACAGACCACAGGGGCAAGTGGACTCCGAACTATGAAGGGCCATTCGTAGTAAAGAAAGTTTTCTCTGGTGGAGCACTGATGCTCAGTATTATGGATGATGAAGACTTCCTGTCCCCTGTGAATTCAGATGTAGTTAAAAAAATACTTCGCATAAAAATGACCCGTTGGACATAAAAACAGAATGTAAGTCCAGGAAAAAATAGGGCATCCCGACGAGTCAAAAACAGAATAAAAGACTCGGGCAAAAATAAGGGAAAGTGAATAAAAAAATGTACACCCACTGAGTTGAAAAGCCGCATTGGACAACTCAGGCAAAAATGGGTATCCCGGTGGATTGAAAACCTGAAAGGGCGATCCACGCAAAATAAGGGAATAAGTGAACAACTGCATTCTGAATTCATCTGTACAACTCCGAAAGGATCAAGCTTCGGTCAGATTCAGCCTTCTTCAGAAAGCAAGTCGAGAAGAATGTCAAATGTCATACAAGTCATAGCAAAAGGAAGCTCTTTGAAGCGTCATCAGCATTGCCAGCATCTTTTTGTTTCTCAATTTGTAACGATTTCCTCATTTCAGGGGATCCGTTTCTATGACTGTATCTTGCCAATTCAGGGTCCGTAAATTAATAAAATCAGATTTTCAGTCATGTTTCGTCTCGCACATTTTATTTTTGTTTGCAAAATGTCCGATGTCATTAATATATTGATCGCACGAATACAGATGCGTCTTTCCTAAAAATACATGCTTGCAGGAAATATACTTACTCCCGGGAGTGTCTAAACTCCTATGATGGAATCCAGTAAGGGATACCTTAGGGTACTTGTGCGTTTCTTTGTCTTTACAGGATTGCAGGTATCCAAAGCGCAATATGGGACATGGAAGCTTCTCCCCAGTAGGCTGCCAAATCATTGTTTTGTCAGCACACCTTCCAAACAGCACCAGAGATGCTTTCTTCCCAGAGCAGCACCTGAAGGTGTTCACATCCCCAGCTGAGTTGTCAAGTATCATCCTCAGCGGGATCCCCACAGAAATCTCTAGGAAGATCTTTCAGTGATCTCTCTCCTCCCTCAGCCAAGTGCTAGACAGGGAACTATCCCCCCACAGAGTTTCAGCCTCTATCCAGAAGAGCAACGCCTGAAGACCTCACAACAGAGTAAAGAAAGCTTCTACAGACCCCAGCTGGGTCCCTCATTACCAGAGTAGGTCTATCAGTGATCTATTTCCCCACGCAGAGTCAGATATGTCAGATCTACCAATGATCTCATCCCCAGCTGGGATATCCACCTCAAGCAGATCAGCCGGAGATCTCTGCGGCAGCAGGATCCGAATCCCGGATCGGTATCTTTGCATAATCATAGCATTCGCATCATATTTTCCCCACAGAGCGTAGAATTCAGTCTAATACGGAGCATTACGGCAAAAATCAAACATATTGCATAATCATGAGCCATGTTCTGAATCAAACACTTGTAAATACTGACAATCCATCAACAATACACAGAACATTTCCTAATTCTCCAACAGAGAGCCAAAGTATTTACTTACACACTCACAAATACAGATACTTTTTGACACCCGTCCGTGTCATATCCCTAGTAGAAAGCCAAAGCGTCCCCTTTGCATTCACTAACACAGATACATATATTTACAATTTCCTTGACACCTTCCCTAGCACAGCTGCCTAAACACTTTGTAAATCATATTTGTTTATAGTATACTGTTTCTGACACCCGTCTGTGTCGCACTCTCCCCAGCAAGTTAAACACTCATTTGTGTATCACTCATACTTGTTACTCATGTTTACTTATACAGATACTCGTCCGTATCTTGTATAAACCACTTATATCCCCGCAGATCCGACACTCGTCCGTGTTCTTTGTTAACCAGTTGGTACTCGTCCGTATCATCATCTCTGAACATGCGTCAAGCGTTTGTTTCTACAGATACTCGTCCGTATCATGATCTTAAGGATGCTCGTCCGCATCTTTAATCTATACACCGTGTCAAACACTCATGACCTCTTAAATTTAGACACTCGTCTGTGTCTACCCTTCTCCCAGAAGAATCCCCAACAAGACTTGTTAAACTATTTTCTTTCTATCTGACATTCGTCCTATGTCATGATACCTTTTCGGCAGCCATACCCTGCCAGGTGATCGTCCTTCACCTTTTTGATGATCGTCCTTCATCATTCCCAGAGGAGTCTCTATTCATTAGAACCCCTTCCTATCCGACATTCGTCTTATGTCGTGATATTTTTAGCAGCCGTCCCCTGCTAGGTGATCGTCCTTCACCTCCTGATGATCGTCCTTCATCATTCTATCTGATGGTCGTCCCCATCGTTGATCTTGTTATCTGACATTCGTCCTATGTCATGATAAGCCCCGAGAGAAGTCGTACCCTGCTAGGTGATCGTCCTTCACCTCTTGATGATCGTCCTTCATCATGCTTATCCGATGGCCGTCCCCATCGTCGACCTGTTTATCCGACATTCGTCCTATGTCGTGATACTTTCGGCAGCCGTACCCTGCCAGGTGATCATCCCTCACCTTAGATGACCGTCCCTCATCTTATCCCCAACAGAGCAGCCGTCCCCTGCTAGGTGATCATCCTTCACCTTTGATAACCGTACCTCATCATTTATTCATACCTCGAACCTGATGGTCTTCCCCATCGTTCACTTTACATATAATCCCCAGAGAGTCTTTTAGCTTTACCTGATGGCCGTCCCCATCATAATCTCTTACATCCCCAGCTTGTCGGCCGTCCCCGTCATTGCTTTATTTCCTGCATTTTCCCCAGCATGTCGGTCGTCCCCGTCATTGCTCCATCCCCAGCAGTCGTCCTCTGCTCGACGGTCGTCCTCTATCACCCGCACTTTATAATCATACTTTATTTTCTTTTACAATCTATATCCCTTTTCTTCTTCATTCTGTGAGTGCAAATTTTGGATTGTCTTTGGTATTCAACCACAAGTTATCTTGTTTGCCTGTTAAGCCGTTGCTTACATCCTACACAGCTAACTCATGCTTGAATAGGGGCAGCTGTAAACACACCAAATTTTCCCTCACCCATTCACACCTTGGCTTGTGATCTTTTCATGTGCATGAGTTCAATCATAGCATCTCATATTGCACTTTTGCTTCACTGCATTGTTCCAAAGTCATCTGCATCTAGGGTTTGTGATCTGAGCAATCTAAGAGCCATTTGAGCCACTCCAAAGGTCATCAATCACTTCAAAGGGGTCCATGTATGTTCAAGCATCATATTATATCTTCACAAGGTCAAGGAAGTCAAAGAATCACAAGAACTGAGCAAGGCATGGAAGCAGAGCCAGGTTTAACTGCATAGATGACCTATAATTAGGGTTTTGGTTTCAGAGGCCATAACTCAAACTTTTTGGGTCACTCTTGTTTATATTGGTCTCTATATGTTATAATTATCATGCATATCAATTTTCATGAAGAAATTCAATGGGGAAGGCATTTGATCAAGAGATGACTTCTTGAGCAAGTCAGTGCAAAATCAGGGCATCTGAGGCCCCCAATGACCCAGCCAAAGGGTGTTTTCCATCATTTTGAATGTGTATGATCTTTATTTGATCATAGAAGGTGTTAGAAGTTCACAAAATTGGAAAATTTCAAGTCATTTGCAAATTTGCCTTTTTGGGAAAGTGACTTGTAATGAAAACTTGCCATTTTGGGAAAGTTTTTCAACCTTCTCTTTTTTGATTCAAAAATGCTTCAAATGAGGAAACTTTGGTCATGAAAGTTATATAATGGATCTTCCCATTTTCAAAAATTACAAGAACTCATTCTAATTCATTTTGGATCAAAAGTTATGGCTTGTCAAAGTTGGCAAAAATCACTTAATTTTCACTTTTGTACCAAAGAGGGAAAGTTGCAAAACCTCATGCCAAGGCAAAATGTGACTTCAAATGGACTTCTATGCATTACACAAACATAAACCATGACCTAAAATTCAGAATACACCAAAGAACTCTCAAATTTCATGACTTGTGCATTAAGAAACTTCAAAAGGGCCAAAAATTCACAAAATTGCAAAACCACACATAAACTCCAATCCACTTGCTGCATTGCCTCAAATTCACTTCCATGGTCAGCCTTGATTCAAGCTGCAGCAGACATGCCCTTGTACCATGACTGAACCAGCCCATACCTTCTCTTACACAAAAAGTTGACTTTTGGCAAAATGGACCATACCAATCAACATAGGCCAGCAACAACTCTCTGACCTATCCCAACTTGATACATGTACCAAATGGAACTCAACACAACACACAAGACAGCCTGATCTCTCCCACAAGTCAGCATCCTCCAAACTCACCTCTTATGCATTTTGCTTCGAATCTCAATACACAGGCTTCAAACATCAAAACAAACCTCACAAAACCACTCACCATGATCCTCTGATCATTTCCCAATCCTCATTTGGCCCTGAAACCACCCCAAGCAGAAACACAATTTTTCACCCCTCCTGAACAGAACTTCATCAAACTCCTAAACCAGCCATAAGAAATTCCAAACAAGCATTGCAAGCTTCTCAGGGGGTTCATTAAAGGCATCTTGGACCAAAGAAGCAGCCAGAAAGTTCCAAAGATCTAAGCTCCAGTTCAGGTGAGCTCAAGAACAATTTTTCCAGAAACTTGTTTTTAAGTTACTAAATGAGTCTTTATGCTTCACTGATCATGCTGATGTGTTTTGTTTTGAAAATGGTGGAGAAATGAGTATGTATTCATGTTCTGAAATTTTGTGACCTAGAACTGTTTTGATTCGATTCTCACTTTTGATGTGTTTTAAATGTTGTTTGTTTGTTGATTCTTAATGTATGGTGTATGGGGATCATTTCTGGGCAGAAAAATTAAGTTTTAGAAGCTTAGGGAGAGAGATAGAAAAATCTCAGGGGAGGTGTGGCCGGAGAAGATGACCGGAGGTCATTTCCGGCCACCTGAATGTAATTAGGGTTTAATCTGTGATTAGGGCAAAGTTTGAATCTGGAGCGTGCGATCTTGCTTCCCACGCGTGAACGTAGGGCCAGGATCCTTTCATTAACCATTAATCCTGATTATTTTAATTAATTAATTAGGGTTTAAGTTAATTAGGTCAGTTCAAATGTAGACCGTCCAGATGCGCGCGGGTCAATTCCCTCCATTTCTCTTTGAATCTCAACCATAGATCTTGCATACTTCTCATAATTTCATTTTTAATTCCTTTATTTTGTATTTAACTTCTACGAATTTTTAAAAATAGCAAAACACTTTTAAAAATTCTGAAAATTATTGACAAACATTTCATTAATTTTCAGAACCCACAAATATTTTTATTTTTATTTTTTGCATTAAAAACATTTTTAAATCATTTAAATGTTTATTTTTAATTAGTTAATGAAAATTAATTAATTAAAAATGCATTTCGGTATTTAAAAATCACCAAAAAATTCACATTGCATTTTAAAACATTTAGAAACATTATCAAACCCTCAAAACAAATTTCTTTTTGGTTCTTGAACTATTTTGACCTTTTTCATTAGAATTAAATTCATTTAAAGGAAATATTTTTGTTCAAACTTGAAAAAATCCATTCTGCCTAACCATTGAGAGTTTGATGATGTTTCTTCTTGCATTGCATCTTTCATAGCATGTAGTTTATAGGATAAAATTGGTTTGAATTTATCTTCCATTTTCAATTTGTTTAGCATTTTTCATTGTGAGGTATCCTAAAACCCTAATTGACTTGAGAAATTCATAACTTGCACTAGGTTAAGAGTTAGGTCTCCTCCTTTGGGCAGTGAACTTGTGTAGGGTTAAGGTTCCTTTGATCCCATTTTCAATTTTTTTTGTCATGTCATTTGCTTCTGGTTTTGAATTTTGGCATTGCATGTTGTATGTAAACCCTAATTTGTGCCTTCCTTTGCATCCATCTCTCATATGTTTGCATTCAAGAACTTGCCATGACATTTTATGCATCCATATGACATATAAGACATCTTAGGGCATATTGGAATCATGTTTGATCATTGCATCTTTCATTTGCCATGTTATGCATTCATATCATTTCATAAACTTTCATGAACTTTTATGGTTCAAAGCATGCTTCATTTGCATCCTCATCCTTGTATGACCATGCACAACTCTTGACATGTGTTTGTATCATCTCTTGGCATTATTAACATCATGTTTATGCTTTTGACTTTGGTTTGCATCATGACATTTCATCTCATTTGCATTGCATTTCATTTCTTTTGCTAACTTTTCAGGAGGTAAGTTGTGTTGAGAAGTGAATTTGCCTTCACTTCTCACAATCTCTCTTCATCTCTCTTATGCATTCATTGCTGCATTTTATCTTGTGTATTAGAGTGGGCTTGCTCATTCATGCTCTCTCTCCTCTTTCTTCCTTCAAGCAACTTGTCTTCTTAAGTGAAGCAAGTTGTCTTGCTTCTCTCTGTTTCTTTCTCCTTTCATCTGCTTCTCTCCTTGGTGGCTCTTTGAAGATTTCTCCTCTTAAGCCTCACAAACCCTAGGACTTTCAAGCATGATCACAATTAGGGTTTGATTAGTCCCCCATTTATTTTTACCTTTGTGTCATCTTTGAGTCTTCTCTTCTCATCTCATAATCAAGGACTAAACCCTAAAGGTTTTAAGGCTTTGTGATTAAGCTTATGTCTGCATCCTTCTATTAGGATGGAGTGTATAACTTTAATCCTAAGTGTTAAACCCTTAATGTGTTTAAATCCTCTAATCAATTCACTTAATAATCACTAAGACATCAAGCTTGTAACTTGGGCCTTGCATTAGGGTTCTATTTCTTCCTTAATTGGTTAAGAAGGACTAACCCTAGTGTTAATGGACAAGTCCCCCTCAAGTTGTCTTACAAACCATAAAAATCACTTCTTTATCTTATCATTAACTAAAATCCATTTAATAAAGGTTTTTTTTGTCACGAGGTTAATCCCTAATCATGGATTAAGTTGAGGAGCCTTCCTCAGCTTAAATGTTCTCATCTATTATCCTTCTATTAGGATGGTGTAATGAGTCCATTAAATCCTTGATTATGGCTTAAACTCATTACTTAACACTAAACAAAAACAACAAAAACATCTAAATAATCACAAGTAGGTTAATGATCTTAATCCTGCATCAGGGTGATTAAGTGTGAGGTGCTTACTTCACACTTAAGGTATTCTAATCACCCCTAATCAGAGGGAAGATGTGATGAGTTTGCTAACCCTTGGTTTAGGCTTAAGCTCATTTTCCTATGACAAACTCCAAAAAGCAATAAAAGATTGAAAACACAAAACAAACAATAATCGTCTCCTCAGGGATTCTTTTATCATCTCATTCACTCATAAACGAGGACTCGCTTCTTCCGTCTAATGCAAGACAGTTTGCACCTAAGCCAGACAGGTCATACACTTGAGCATAGACAAGCAAGCAGTTCACAAGTCAATTTTATCTTTCAGTCTCTTTGAGTCGAACTACGGTGTTCTGACTTCCTCATTGCACGAGAGGATACGTAGGCATAACTTAACAGTTATCGAACAAAAGTCTCTGTATATTCCCCCTCCTTCCAGCATTATTCTTTAAGCCTCATAGTCTTGAGCATTTCACCCCTATTCTGACACTGACACTTCTCTTATACACTTCACTTTTCTTTTACACTGACACTTGCATTCTTTTCCAGCTTTGATACACAGATTGAACTGACACTACCCCTTTAAAACACAAATCTTTTAAGCGTGGATCCCGTCGAGTACGACGGACAATCTGGGTGCTAATACCTTCCCAGGTTGTAACCAACCCCCTTTCTCAGTCTCTCTGGTTCGCGACCGTCTTATCCATCTTTTTCTCAGGTTTATGCAGCATTACCTTTCCCCCGGGATAAAATGCCTAGCTGGCGGCTCTTGTCTTTTGAGTTCACCCTTGTGTGTTCTCTCTCCTCTCGCCGACCGTTCGCGTCTATACCCCTCTTGGCCAGGTGTCATTTGGTGGGAGCGACACATGGTCGACCCAAGAAACAACTATAGGCAGGCTGAATGTCCATCACGTAGAAGATAGTTTTGAAGATCTGTGGGCCAATTACCACAGGCAGCTCAATTTCCCCAAGAACCGATCTTTTAGAACCGTCAAAGGCTCTCACCACCAGGTTACGTGGACGAAGTGCAAGACCATCATATTCCATCTTGACCAAGGCTTTCTTTGGAAGGACATTGAAAGATGACCCAGTGTCAACCAAGACATGAGAAAGAACAGCACTTTTACACTCCAAGGTGATATGTAAAGCCTTATTATGGTTACGACCCTCCGTAGTTAGATCAGCATCGGTGAACCCTCGTCCATGACTAGTATTGACATTAGAAACCACCGTTTCTAGCTTATTAACTATAATCTCTTCCAGCACGTAAGTTGTGTCCAGGACTTTGAGAAGTGCATTCCTGTGAGCTTCGGAACACATTAGCAATGATAGAATAGAGATTTTGGAGGGTTTCTGATGGAGATGATCCACAACCTTATAGTCACTCTTCTTGATTATTCTCATGAACTCATCTACATCCTAGTCAAAGGATGTCTTCTGAGTTTCCTTGGCAATAGGTTCTTCGGGCACCCTACTTTTGCCATTAGCCTTGGCAGTAGCTTTTGCTTCAGCATTAGTTCTTGGGAATTGTGAGGCAAAGAGACGTCTGCTTCGAGTGAAGCCTCCGTCTCCCCCTACATTATCAATTTGTGGTGAAGAAGTTGGAGAATCAAGAGTGACTTTCTTTCCGTTGCAATACAAATCTGAGCCATAGTGCCAAGGCACGACACTGCTGTTGTCATATGGAACTGGTCTAGGCACCGTGATAGTAACCAAATTGATTGTTGCAGAAGAAGGAGTTGAGACAGCCTGTGGGTCATAATAAATTGTGACAGGAGGCCTGATGGGAGATGGTGCAGGTGATGAAGGTTGCTGATGTTGATGGAGATGTTGATCTGAGTTGTTGAAAGAATCTGGAACGTGGATTGTTGTCGGATCATAGTAAATGGTAATTGTGTAAATGTCTTCATTGATGGCTTTCGTTGTTGTAGAAGGATGTGTTGAACTGATATCTGTTGAAGTTGAAGAAGGGATGGTTGTTGATGTTGTAGAAGAATCTGTTGGAATGATTGTTGTTGAAGTTGTAGGAGTGGTATCTGTTACATTTGATGGAATGATATGTGCTGGAGTTGTAGGAGGAATGGTTGTTGATGTTTTAGGAGCTAGAACTGTTGAAGTGATATGTAAAATGCCTTCTTTGATAAGATCGTTGATACTGGTCTTCAAATTTTCACAACCGTTGGTAGAAATCTTGCAAGCTTTGCAATGGGCTTCACAACCCGGGAACACTTGGCACTTCAAAAGTTGGGCTTTAACCTCGGCCAAAGGTGTTTGAATACTTGCAACACTGTCAATTAGGTTTACTGGTTGATCCTCCTCAATGGCATTTATCCTAGGCCCACCATGGCTAGGCATAGGATTCTTGGTAACACTTGGAGGGGGTGCGAAGTTAACTGCCTTAGAATCAATCAAATCTTGAACCTTCATGTGTAAGGCTCTGCACTTCTCTGTTGTATGGCCAGGTGCATTGAAGTGGAAGGCACACCTGACATTTATATCATAGTTTCTTGGAAGATTCTGAGGATCTGGTGGGGCCAGAGTCCTCAATTCGATCAGATTGAGCTTTAATAATTGTGGAAGTAAGGCGACATAGGGCATCGGAATGGGATCGATGACCCTGTTGGTTTGTGAAGTCCTTTGTTGAAACGGACGTTGTTGTTGGCTGTTATTGTTGTTATAGGATCTCTGTTGCGGGGGAAACTGTTGTTGCGGTGGGAAGTGATGTTGTTAAGGATACTGTTGTTGAGGTGCTAGAGCTGGAATGGTGACAGCAGCCACTGATCTTGGCATGTATTGAGGCCTACCTCTGCCCATATGTACTGAGTTGGTCTCACTTGTCCTACGAGGTCCTGAGAAAGGTTTCCTTGCATTACTGGAACTATCACCATTGTCTGAAATTTTGCCCATCTTCAAAAGACTCTCAATTCTCTCACCAGCTATAACTACATCAGCAAAACTAGTGGAAGAGAAAGCAGCAAGTATGTCAATGTAATGTTCATAAACATGTCAGCCATCTCTCTTTCCGACATCAGAGGTTGGACAGCAGCAGCAAACTGTCTCCATCTTTGGGCATATTCCCTGAAGCTTTCTCTTGAAGACTGAGACATACCCATCAAGAGGGTTCTATTGGGAGCCATATCCAAATTGAACTAATACTGGTGTATGAAAGCTTCGGCTAAATCCTTCCAGTTTCTGACAGTTGCTCTAGATAGATGAGAATATCACTCGCGGGATGCCCCGGTCAAACTATCCTCAAAGTAGACCATCCATAACTTTTCATCCATGGTGTAAGCTTTTAATCTTCCCAGAAAGGATTGAAGGTGGGTACGAGGACAAAAGGTACCATTGTACTTCTCAAAGCACGGAGGTTTAAACTTATGGGGGATCCTGGCTCCTTCAACCATATCCATGTCCATCACATCAAATCCCAATGACTTTTGGGATTCCAAAGATCTCAGCTTCTCCGTTATTTCGTCTAGACGACGATCATAGGCTTCATCCCCAACACCAATTACTGTGAACTGTTCATCCTGAGGATCTTCTTGTAGAACACGACCTCCTGCATTTCCTTGGGTATTTCCGATAACATTGACTTCAGGATTGAGGTGGGGCCCAAACTCTGGTGGATTTGTTCGCGGCTGCCCGTGATCGTTGTTACTAGTACCTCTAGTGACTGGGTGATTCTCTTCTGGAGTTTGCCGCTCGACTAACTCTCTTAATCTTTCTTGGCTCTAACCAACCCAGTCATCACTGCCATGAACTGGTTCATCTGAGCCCTCATTTCAGTTATCTCATTAGCCATTTGAGTTATAACGTCAATCAAATCTTGTTGAACTTGGTCCATTTGTAAGCTCGGAAGGTTGTTTCTGGTTGGATACCGGTGAACTCTTTTAATGGGGAAAACCCTCCTACGAGAAATGTTTCCTGAAACAATAGCAAAGTGAGAAAACAACAACAAAAACACCTACAAAACAAAGAATGAGGTTAGTATGCAATGCATTATGTCTATCTGTCTTCCAAGGGTATCCGGTTTGGTTCTTTGGTTTTGACCTTCCAGACCTCTGGGAATGAAGATGTTGAAGAGAAATTAAGTCCAAGAGAAAATCCAGGTAATACATAAACCATATATTACAAATGCAAAAGATACATAGTTTATGATTACAACAAGTTCCCATGGTGGGTCAAAATACAATTAAGTCGAGAAATACAACAAAATCACCATGAGAAATAAAGTACAACCAAAATAAAATACAAGTACAAAGAAATCAAACATCCAGCCCAAAGTCATCCTCCTTGACTTCCTTCAGGAGAGCATCAGTCACTGGTCTAACTGGATGCTCTATGATGGTCTTGATAAGAAGGTTCCTGGTGGTAATGGCACTTGTCAACTTCTGGTACCTATCTTGGTCTTTTGATATCTTCAACCCTGCCCGGAGTTTCAACTCGGAGATTTCCTTCTGTGCTGCTAACAAGGCTTCCCGACTCTTCTTCTTATTAGCTTCCAGCTGCTCTATCCTAGCTTGTGTCTTCTGATCTTCTTGCAAACGAGCCTCAGTGATCCTGATCCACCTAGCCTGACTCTCCTCTAGGTAATGCTCAGCTTTGGCCTTCTGAATCTTAGCTTCTTTGTAGGCATTCTTCAATACCAATTCCCCTGCTCGGGATTTTTTGCTGAAGTCCTCTGTCTTTTCTATCTTGGTCATATGCTTGATCCGGAGCTTCTCTAACATTTCAATGTCCAGACGACCGTCATTCCTTTCCCAAAGGGTCTTCTTCAGAGCTTCAGAAAAATGGGTATTCCTCTCTTTCAATTTATCAAATTTCTCCATACTCACTGTAGCTATGGGCTCTACTGATGATGGCCCTGGCACATCTTCTAGGGTGAATGGCATGCAGGTTATATGTCCTCTGATGTGAGATCAATCAATGTACTGAGATGAAGCTATGTTGTTACACTTTCCTAGAATAGAAATCTCTTTAGTTTGTATGTGGTCCCAAGCCCAGGATGCTTATCAGACGGTGGCATGATTATTCAGAATGGCACAGTAAAGAGATTCTGCTAAGTCTTGCTTCTTTGGGGGATGTACTAAGGCATACCCTAACTGCCTTTTGAAAAGCAAAGGATTGTAGTTGATGCAACCCTTCATTCCAATAAGAGGTACATTAGGATACTGCCCACAACTTGTAATTATGTCCCTGCCCTTGGTGCTCTGAGTACACCACCTGATGTCTTCTGAAGTAAGGGCAATCATTCTCTTAGCCCAATTCCTTGACTGATGAGGATTCAGGAAAGTTTCTGTCTTCGGCATGTGTCTCAATAACCAACAGTATAAAAGAGGTGCACAACATCTGACTAGTCTTCCCCTCTGTTTCTCATTTCTCTGATGTATTGAGTAGTAGAAATATCCTAACAAGGTAGGAACTGGATTCTTCAGCGGGAAGATTTGGATAGCATTCTTGCTTACAAACTTAGGCTCGTCTGCAAACAAGATGATTCCATATATACTAAGAGCCAGGAGAGCACACATAGTTTCCCACTTCCCAGTTGCAGCATGACTGGTGGCTTGGGTGATTAAGAAACCCAAATGAAGGCCTGGGATTCCAGCCTTGGTGTTCATATGCTGATCAATGATGGTGACTTCCAAATGTAAAGCCTTAGTTATGTCTTCATTCTTAGGAGCAGTCATCTCAGGGTTGAAAGGAATTCCTCTTCTGATAGGGACACCTAACAACATGGAAAACTCTTCCAACAAATGACCTATCTGAAAGTCTAGAAAAGGGAAACATCTTAGAGGAGGGTCATAAAACTGAAGGCAAGTGTGAATCATGATCCTATGTGATGCATCCAAGCCCATGATCATGTCCATAATACCACCATAATATTCTCTGAATAAAGGGACATGATCAGGAGTGATGAGAGCCTGAATCTGCCTAATGCCTGTCAAAGGGTACTCAAAGAAATGGTATGTGATGTTGCTTTTCCTGGTTGAGTCCATACTGACAATGGATGCTGATGAAGATAACTGAAGAAAATAACTGATGAAGACAACTGGAGAAGATATCAGCTGAAGAAGATTTCTGATGAAGATAACTGATGAAGATGGATGAGCAGAATAACAGTCAAAACCAAACCAAAGATGATGTGGATACCCTGTAAAACAAATAGACAAATGTTAAAATGATGCAAAATGATGTATGCTGAATGATATGCAAGGGTTTGTGATCAGGTGCTGGATTTGTCATTTGCTTTTGATAGGGTCCATGAGTGTTCATAAGTCCGAATGAAGGTCTGAGAACCAGTAACCAGGTGGGGGACTCAAATAAAGATTCACAAGTCCAGGGTTTCATAAGATCAGTCCAAAATAGTGTAACCTTAAAACAACATCTAGTAACAGGGTATGATGAGGCCAAGGGTTCCTGTAAACCTGTAAACAACCCCACCCACTCACAGGTATTGTTCTAGAACAAGGATCCTCAGACTTGGATCTATTATGAGAAGTGTAAACACTTTTAACCCGGAGGTACAATGTTTACCCTAATAATAAAGGATCCTCCTCTAATTCACCTCAGATGTTGAAGGTCATCTAAAAAGGTCATCCAGACTTAGCCGGCTTCCCGGATAGCCCTAGTACTACAAGAAATCCGTAGCACAGAGTTCTCAAGACGAAACCCATGTCTGAACCGTGTTTCATATTCCCGCACCAGACCGAAATGGAATGGGAAAGAATATGAAGCCACTCTAATCCTATGTCTGTCACTCAGGCCTTTGTGTTGGACCTTTCTCACTGGAATACCCCTTCCACCAAGGCAAAACAATAAATCCAACACATATATGATATGATAATAATATGAAATGCATAAAAACAATAAATGAAAGCGATAAATAAAGTTGTACAAAAAGTAATAAATAAAGCAAATAAACAAAAAACACACATAGCACATAACACCCCCATAAACACAAACAAACAAGCGCTAGGAGAAACCCAGAAGAGAACCAGAAACCCTGGTTGCAAAAAAAAAATTCCCCAACAGAGTCGCCAAGCTGTCGCTCCCCGGATTTTCATCCTGGTGCAAACACGAATTGTCGGTGATGTTGGAGGTCGAGGTTGAATAGAGTCGCCAGCTAGGAATTTTTATCCCGAAGGAAAGGTAATGCTGCATAAACCTAGAAGGGTATGGATAAGACGATTGCGAACCAAAGAAACTGAGAAAGGGGGTTGGTTACGACCAGGGAAGGTATTAGCACCCATATCGTCTGTCGTACTCGACGGGATCCACGCTTATAAGATTGTGTCTAAAAGGGGTAAGTGTATGTGATATCCGTGTGCAAAAGCTAGGGAAAGAAAGTACAGGTGTCAGTGCAAAAGGTGTGAATTTCTCAGGAACTGAGGCTTAGAGAAGAATGCTGAAAGAGGGGGGTGACACAGATACTTTTGTTCGATAACTGTTAAGTTATGCCTACAAATCCTCTCGTGCAATGAGGAAGTCAGAACACCGTAGTTCGACTCAAAGAGACTTAGTGTTTTTGTTGTGAATTGTTTGCTTGTCTATGCTCAAGTGTATGACTCGTCTGGCTCGAGTGCTAACTGTCTTGCATTAGACGGAAGAAGTGAGTTCTCGTTTTCAGAGTGAATATGATGAGAAAAGAACCCAGGAGGAGACGTTTATTGTTTGTTTTTGTGTTTTCAGTTTTTTTATATTGTTTTTGGTGTTTTGCATAAGATAATGAGCTTAAGCCTTAATCAAGGGTCGTAAACTCATTATATGACCCCTGATTAGGGATAATGAGCCTACTTAAGTGTGAGATAAGCATTTCAACTTAATTACCTTAATGATGAAGGATTAAGATCATTAACCTACTTGGGATTATTAAGATGTTTTTTGGGTTTTTGTTTAGTGTTAAGTAATGAGTTTAATCTCTAATCAGGGATTAGTGAACTCATTACACCATCCTAAGAGAAGGATGATAGATGAGAACACTTAAGCTGAGGAAGATACCTCAACTTAATCCATGGTTAGGGATTAAATTCATTATATAACAAACCTTTATTAAATGGATTTTAGTTAAAGGGTGAGATTAAGAAGTGGATTTTATGGTTTGTAAGACAACTTGAGGGGGACTTGTCCATTAAACACTAGGGTTAGTCCCTCTTAACCATAAGGAAGAGATAGAACCCTAATGTAAGGCCCAAGTTACAAGATAAAGTCTTAGTGATTATTAATGTGTTTTGATTAAGAGGTGTAAAAAAATTAAAGGTTTAACACTAAGGATTAAAGTTATACACTCCATCCTAAGATAAGGATACATGCATAACCCTAATTCCAAAGTCCTAAAGCTTTAAGAGTTTAGCCTCTGATTTAGAGATGAGAAGAGAGACTCAAGGAAACTCAAAGGTAAAAATCTAGGGGAAACTATACACAAACCTAAAAATTATCATGCTTGGATATCCTATGGTTTGTGAGGCTTAAGAGAAAAGATCTTCAAGGCCACCAAGGAATGGAAGCAGATGAAAAGAGAAGAGATAGGAGAATAAGTTACTTACTTCCCGAAGAAGATAAGTAACTTAGGAGAAAAGAAAGGAGAAAGAGAAACACAAGTGAAGCAAGTTCACTCCAAAGACAATTAAAGGATGCAAATTCAAAGGAAAGAAGAGGTGGGAGGTGAAGGTAAATCCACCTCCCAGATAACTTACCAAAAGTTCCTGAAATGTTAGCACAAGATGCATAAGATGCAAATGCAAAGGGAAACAAATCATATGAAGGTACAAAGACCACAAACAGAAGTGTAAATGCAATTCAAATGGTGTATGAAATGATGCAAAGGCATAAACATGTCATCTATATGATCATACAAGAGAATGAGTGCAAATGGAGCATGTTAGGAGCACGGAAACACATAAAAGTTCATGAAACAAAATGAATTCAAAGCATGCCAAAATGATGCAACAATGATCAAGCAATGTTTCAAACATGTCCTAAGATGTCTAAGATGACATACAAAAGAATGGAATGGCATGACAAGTTCATAAGTTCATGATATGCAAAGAAGAATGCAAATGAAGATGCAAAATTAGGGTTTTATGAACAAGCATGATGCATATGACCAAAACAGAAGCATACATCATGATAAAAAATTTGAAATTGAACTCAAACAAACCCTAAACACATACAAGAATAAACCCCAAAGGAGAAGGTCAGAAGCTTAACCTAGTGAAAGTTATGGATTTCCTAAGTTAACTAGGGTTTTTGGGGGATTCTTAAGGGAAAATGCAAATAAAATTGAAAATGCAATGCAAAAATATGAGATAAATAACCTAGAAACTAGATCCAATATGAGAAACAATGAAAAAAGAATCAAGTTCAAACTCAACATGGTTAGGCAGAAATGAATTTTTCAAGTTAGGGTTAAAAAATGTGAAATTTAAGAGCCCTAATTCAAAGAAAATTGTGAAAATATGATCAAACCTAAAAATAAATTTGTATGGTGAGTTTGAAAATGTTTCTAAATGTTTAAGAATGCTTCATGAATTTTTTGGTGATTTTTAGAAAATTTAATGCATATTTAATTAATTAAAATCAATTAATTAATTAAATAAAACATTTAAATGTTTTAAAAATACCTTTTTAATGCAAAAATTAAAATAAAAAATGATTTTAGGTTAAGAAAATTATTTGAAACAAAAATGCAGAAAATGATATTTTTTGAAAGTGTTTTGGTATTTTAAATAATTATGTGAAAGAAAATGCAATAAAATGAAATAAAAGGAAAGTCAAATGATCTAAAGGCCAGTATTCAAACATGAGGGAAATTGGTGAACTGCGCGCGTGTTTGAAGGGTCAGGATTCATTATGGCTAATTAATTAATTAATCCTAATTAAAACTAATTAATCAGAATTAGGGTTTTAATGATCTAATCCTAGCCATTCGTACGCGCGGGAATCATGATCCAAGGGCCCAGATTCAAACTAAGCTGATTAACCCTAATTACAAACCCTAAACATTTTCAGGTAACCGGAGGTGATCAGAGCAAGCTCCGGTCATCTTCTCCGGCGAGCTCTTCATCCCAACTTCCACCATAGGCCATGAAACACTAACAAAATCTCCAAAAATGACCTATGAACCTCCCTAAACACAAATCCAGCCCCAAAAACAATTTATTTTACATTAATCTCATGAATCGAACCAAACATTTTTCTAGGTCAAAATTTCAGAGATACGGTTCATGCTCATTCCTTCACCATTTTCAAAAACAACAAGTGCATTGTGATCAGGGGAGCATGGGGAACATTTCCAAAACATAACACAAAGCTTCTGGAAAAAAAGTTTAAGATGGATACCTGAGTTGAAGCTTTCACTCCTTGAGCTTTCTGGCCTCTTTCTTTGTTCAATCCACCTCCAATGAACTCCCTGGTGATGTTGCAATGCTTAGAACAAGTTTATGTGGCTTGGTTTGATAGATACAACTCCTCTGCACCAGGAATCGTGTTTTTGTTTGGCTATGTTTCAAGGCTTTTTAAAGGGTGTTTTGTGTTCTATGGACCATTTGGAGATGATTGGTGAAGTTTGTTTTGAGGTTTGTGGCTTGTGTGATCAGATTCGAAGAGATGAAGGTTTTGGGGATTTTTTGCAATCTGAGCCTAGCAATGGATTCAGGCTTGTGTGTGTTATGAAATGAGTTGCTTGAGGCGTGTATGTGATGTCCTGATTGGCCAGAGGAGTTGGTGTGGCACAGTTTGATTGGTATGGGCAAATTGCAAAAAGTCAAAAGTTTTTGTACCACAAGCATGGGCCATGGAAGAAGCTATTTGAAGGGGTGTCTGGCCTCAACTGAGTTCATGGATGGCCCTTGGATGGAGTTTGTGCAGCTGGATTACTTAGATTAAGAGATATCATAGGTTTTGCAAATTTCCCTCTTTGGAATTTCTTGAAGTGTAAGGCATATAATCTTGTGATTTTTGGTGCAATCTTGATCAAAATGTGTTGCATTATGTTGGTATGATGTTTAGAAGTTGATTAGAGGTCATGAAATGACTTGGCAAGTGAAATTGCAAAAATCCCTCTTTGGTGTACACTTGAAAATTATAGGATTTTTGCCAACTTTGAAAGGCCATATCTTAAGTTCTAGGATGAATCAAGACATGTTCTTGTACTTTTTGAAAATGTGAAGACATAATCTACAACTTTCATGTTTGAAAGAATTTCATTTGAAGCATTTTTGGTCATGAAAGAATAGGTTGAATATCTTTCCCAAAATGGAAAGTTTCCATTACAAGTCATTTCCAAAAATAGCAAGTTTGCATTTGGCTCAAAATTCTTCAACTTTGTGAACTTCCAACCACTTCAATGATCAAATAAAGATCATAGAGACTCAAAATGATGATGATGACCCTTTGGTACCCTTGATAGAGGCCTCAGATGCCCTGATTTTGACTTTACTTGCTCAAAAAGTTACCCTATGATCAAATGACTTCCACAGTGAATTTCTTCATCAAATTTGGTACAAATGCTCTTCATAACATATTAAGACCATTAGAATCAAGAGTGACCAAAATTTTTGAGGTTAAGGGTCTCAAACCCAAAACCCTAATTTTGGTCATCTGTGTAGGAACACCCTAGCTCTGCCTGGACTTCTGTGCAATCCTTTGACATTTTGTCACTTCCAATCATCCTTGGAGATATAACAAGAACATAGACCCCTCATGGACCCTCTTGGCATGCTTCAAGACCATTGGGATAACTCAGATCACTTCTAAGATTCATATGATCACAAAACCATAACTATGCAACTTATGCTATGAAACAAAATATGCAAAGTGAGAATATATGCTTATGAAATGCAATATGAAAAGATCACAAGCCATGGTGTGAGAAAAAGTGGGGGCAAATTTGTGGTGTTTACAATATGAAAGATATCATTCCTCTTGTAAAACCTTTTCCACAATTAGGATGGTAGAAAAGTGAACTCAGGAACTCTAAAGTTAGCTCATAGTAGGTTTTTATGTTTCTTAGTTGCAAATCTTTCCCAGCCTAAGTCTTTCATGATAGGTCCATGGGAAAATTAGGTGATGGCCATATGTCTCTGGGCTAAGGCTTTGTAATGGTGTCTCTGGGTACCGTCTCTAAAGTCCACAATCATGTTGATATTCATTGTTAGAGTTACTAAGCAGAATGAAATCAGAGAAGGAGTAGAGGTAGAAAAACTTTAAAAATCCTGGAATCACACAATAAAACAAACCAACACATCAATCACTAAATTTAAAGCATTTTAAAAATCATAATTTGAAAAAGAAACAAAAACAAAACAAAAGATTAAAAACTAAATTAAAAGCGAAAATAAAATTGTGGGTTGCCTCCCACAAAGCGCTTCATTTTATGTCGGGGCTCGACACAACTTTAAGGGAAAATTAGTCTAAGGTCTCTGATGGCAGTTCTGCTAATTTTAGACCTATCGAGAATTCTTTATCTTCTACACAATGATAATGTTTTAGACGTTTCCCATTTACTACAAAAGATGCACTAGACCTACCCTTAATCTCAATTACGCCGCTTACTAAAACTTTTGTCACTTCGAAAGGACCGGGCCATCTAGATCGTAATTTTCCAGGAAACAACCTAAGTCTGGAGTTGAATAGGAGAACAATGTCCCCCACACTAAATTCTCTTCTAGATATATGCTTATCATGCCATCTCTTTGTTTTTTCCTTATATATGCAGGCATTTTCGTAAGCGTATAGTCTCAACTCTTCCAGTTCATGTAAGTCTAAAATACATTTCTCGCCTGCGTTAGTATAGTTAAAGTTAAGGGTTTTAATTGCCCAATAGGCTTTGTGATCTATTTCTACCGGCAAGTGGCAAGATTTTTCGTTGACTGCTTTGAATGGTGTGGTTCCGATGGGTGTCTTAAAAGCTGTTCTATAAGCCCATAAAGCTTCATGTAACTTGGTTGACCAATCTTTCCTAGATGTAGCGACGGTTTTTTCTAAGATTTATTTTATCTCTCTATTCGAAACCTATACTTGTCCACTAGTTTGCGGATGCTAAGGTGTTGCTACACGGTGTCTTACTCCATATTTTAATAAGATTTTATCGAATAATTTAGATATAAAGTGAGAGCCTCTGTCACTTATGATGAGTCTTGGCACACCGAATCTAGGGAAGATAATGTTCTTGAAAATATTTATGACTACTCGTGTGTTATTTGTCAAGGAAGTTATGGCTTCGATCCATTTTGGAAACATAATCGACAGCTACGAGTATGTACTTATTTCCAAAAGAAGATGGGAATGGTCCCATGAAGTCGATTCCCCATACATCGAAAACTTCTACTTCTAAAATGCCTTTTTGGGGAATATCATCACGCCTCGAGATGTTACCAGTGTGTTGGCACCGGTCGCAATTTAAAATGGCGACATGATCATCTTTCCAAAGAGTGGGCCAAAAAGGCCTGATTGAAGGATCTTTGCGCAAGTCTTCGAAGTGCTTGCGTGTCCACCATAAGGAGAAAAGTGACAATGGGAAACTATGTTTTCCATTTCTTCTTCTGGGACACATCGACGGAAAATACCATCGGATCCTCTCTTAAAAAGAAATGGTTCATCCCAGTAATATTGTTTTAGATCGTGGAAGAATTTCTTCTTTTGTTGGTATGTGAGGTCAGGTGGAAGTACTCTAGCATCTAGATATTTAACTATGTCAGCATACCATGGCAGAGGGGTTTGCTCAAAATTTTTTTCCACTGTTTCTTCTTGAACTTGTTCTTCTAATTGGGCTATAAGACAGTCATCAGGGAAATCGTCATTAATAGGCATTTGGTCTGGTTTAATGCCTTCCATACGTGACAAGTGATCTATTCTACTACGTTGTCAATTCCTTTCTTGTCTTTGATTTCCAAATCAAACTCTTGCAGTAAAAGGATCCATCTTTGTGGTCTAGGTTTCACATCCTTTTTACTTAAAAGGTACCTAATAGCGGCGTGATCGGTATAGATGATGATTTTAGCTCCTACCAAGTAGGAACAAAATTTGTCAAGCGCGAACATGACGACTAAAAGTTCTTTCTGTGTTGTGGCGTAGTTCATTTAAGCGGGGTCTAAAGTTCTACTTGCGTAGTATATTGCGTGAAGTTTCTTATCCTTTCTTTGGCCTAAGACTGTGCCTACAGCGTAATCGCTCGCATCACACATAATTTCAAATGGTAGTGTCCAATCAGGTGGTTGCATGATGAGTGCGGTAATAAGAGATGTTTTGAGTGTTTCAAATGCTTTTAGACAGTCTTCGTCAAAGATAAACTTAGTGTCCTTCATTAGTAGACCGATCAACAACTTAGTGATCTTGGAAAAGTCCTTAATGAATCGTCGATAAAAACCGGCGTGTCCTAAGAAACTTCTTATTTCTTTTACGGTTTTAGGCAGTTGAAGGTACTTTATTACTTCTATTTTTGCTTTGTCTACCTTGATCCTTATGTTGGATATCACATGTCCTAGTACAATCCCTTGTCTGACCATAAAATGGCATTTTTCTCGGTTGAGTACGAGGTTAACTTTTACGCATCTCTTGAGTACCATCTCTAAGTTTGATAGACATCCTTCGAAGCTTTGTCTGCATGCGGAGAAGTCATCCATAAACACTTCCATGATGTCGTCTATGAAGTCAACAAAAATTTCCACCATACACCGTTGAAATGTCGTTGGAGCGTTACATAAACCAAACGACATACGACGGTAAGCAAATGTTCCGTAGGGGCACGTGAAAGTGGTCTTTTCTTGGTCTTCGGGATGAATAGGAATTTGGAAAAAAAATTCGAGTAACCATTTAGGTAGCAAAAATAAGAATGTTTGGCTAATCTTTCCAGCAATTTATCGATGAAGGGTAAGGGAAAATGATCTTTCCAGGTAGCTTTATTCAGTTTTCGGTAATCAATGCACATTCTACTCTCGGTCATTACTCTGTGTGTTCTGGACTCACCTTTTGAGTTCTTAGTAACTGTAATGCCTCCCTTCTTTGGTACGACATGCACTGGGCTAACCCATTGACTGTTAGATATTGGATATGTAATTCCAATGTCTAGTAACTTCTTTACTTCATCCTTGACTACAGTACTCAAAATCGGGTTGATCCTTCTCTGATGTTCTCTAGAGGTTTTACAGTACTCCTCTAGCATAATGTGATGCATACATATTGAAGGACTTATTCCTTTTAAATCAGATATGTTGTAGCCTAACGCAGTTGGATATTTTCTTAAGACGTCTAATAATGTTTCGGTTTCGGTTTGTCCTAAGTCTGCATTGACTACAATTGGTCTATTGAGATCTAGGTCTATGAATTCGTATCTAAGATTGTTAGGTAATACTTTGAGTTCTATAGCGGGTTTCTTTGGGCATGGCATATGGTTGGGTGTAAGATCTAGGTATTCATTTAAACTTTCGTCCTGATAATGTTCTCTCCAGTTATCATCTTCAAGATCGGAGGGGATTTGATCTTCATTATATCTGAATAGGTAGTCTCTTCTTTCTCCATATCCCTTCGGCACTCGTCAATGATGTATATAAAGTAACAGGTGTCGTCTATGGCTGGAGCTTGGAGGAATTGGGTTAAAATGAATTCAACTTTCTCTTCTCCTACTTCGAATGTCAGCTTGCCTTTCTTCACATCTATGATAGCTCTGGTGGTGGCTAAGAATGGTCTTCCTAGTATGATAGGAGTCGTAGCATCTTCCTTGATGTCCATGATTATGAAATCAGTTGGGATGTAGAATTGGCCTATTCGTATAGGAACATTCTCTAAAATACCAACCGGAAATTTTATCGAGCGTTCAGCTAACTGAACTGACATCTTGGTTGGTCTTAGTTGTCCCATATCGAGCTTCTTGCATATTAATAATGGCATAACACTTATACTGGCTCTTTAATCGCATAGAGCTTTATCTATTACATAGGGAATAGAGAAACTTCCTGGATCTTTCAGTTTATGAGGCATATTGTTTTGGATAATAGCGCTACACTCAACAGTAAGTGTAACTGTTTCATTCTCCTCAATTTTATTTTTGTTGGATAAAATCTCTTTTAGAAACTTAGAATATGAGAGCATCTCAGTAATAGCTTATATAAAGGGTATCATAATGTTTAACTTCTTCAGAAGCTCTACGAATTTCTTGAATTGTCCCATAGTTTTAGAATTGGTTAACTGTTGGGGGTATATAATTGGTAGTTTATACGGTGGTGGAGGTACATAAGGCTTTTCCTTTTCCTTGGCCTCTTATTCGTTGGACTCCTTTTCTTGAGGTTAATCTTTCTTCTCAGTTGATTTTTCAGGCTTTTGGTACATGGCTGGGTTTTCGGTTCTAGGATCGGCAGGTCCGTCTAATTCTTTTCCACTTCTTAGTATAACTGCATTTGCATGACCTTTAGGATTTGGTCGTGGTTGTCTAAGAAATGTTCCAGCTGGGGAAATAGTGGATGCTTATTGTTGGGCTACTTGAAAAATATGAGTTTCTAACATCTTATTATGAGTAGCTAAAGCGTTTACTTTTGTTACCAATTGTTTGATCTGCTCACTAGTATGGATGTTCTGGTTCAGGAACTCTTTGTTTGTTTGAGTCTGTGTGACTATGAAGTTTTCCGTCATCAGTTCAAGGTTGGACTTTCTAGGAGCATTTGGAGCGGCTGTGGCAGCTTTTTGGTATCCCGGTGGTACAACAGGTGTTTGGTTAGGTGCATACAAGGCGTTATTGTTCTTGTAAGAGAAATTGGGATGATTATTCCATCCTGGGTTATAAGTATTAGAGTACGGATTTCCTTGAGCATAGTTCACCTGGTCCGTGGTTAATCTGGAAAGAAGTTAACATTCAGATGGTGTGTCCTGAGATTCCACATATTTCGCAATTTGGGGTCACGACAACCATAGTGGTTGTTGGTGTTATGGTCAAGTTATCAATCTTCTGGGCGATGGCATCCATCTTAGCATTGACGTAATCTAAGCTGCTAAATTCATACATTCCTCCCTTTATTTGGTTCTTCTCTACATGTGTTCTTTCACCTCCACATTGGAAATGGTTTTGAGCCATGTTCTCAATAAGGTTATAGGCATCTTCGTAAGGTTTATCCATAAGAGCGCCACCCACAGCAGCGTCCATCATCCTCCTCCTGTTGTATAGAAGTCCATTGTAGAAGGTAATGATGGTCACCCAATTTTCAAACCCATGGTGTGGACATAGTCTCATCAGGTCCTTGTATCTCTCCCACGCTTCATAAAGTGATTCAACATCTTTCTATCGAAATATGTTAATCTGAGCTCTCAGCATAGTTACCTTGCTTGATGGGAAATATCGTGATAGGAAAACGTTTTTCAGTTCGGCACATGTTGTAACAGAGTTGGCTGGTAGAGATTGTAACCATGCCCAAGCTTTATCTCTTAGAGAGAACGAAAAAAGTCTTAATCTTATTGTGTCTTGAGTTACACCATTTGCTTTTACGGTGTCTGCGTATTGCACAAACTTCATCAGATGTTCATTGGGATCGTCCGTAGGATTTCCAGAAAACTGATTTTGTTGCACAGCTTGCAGCAGCGAAGGTTTCAAATCAATATTGTTTTGGGTAATGCCTGGGGAAACAATACTGTTATGCGGTTCTTGTTGATTTGGGGTCGCATATGACTTGAGTGGAGGATTTTGTGGTCCTCCGTTTTCGGCCATGATTGGTTTTTCAACTGGTTCAGGTATAAGATCTTCAGGAAAAAGGGTTCTGTTAGTTTCAGTTTGGCGTCTCAAACTTAAGAAACGCTCAACTTCGTCGATTTATGGTTCTAAGTTTTTCACTTCGAGAGCGAGTATTGGGCATACAATCGACAAAGGGTAATTTTGTTGCCTTAGTCTATACAACGCAACAAACGAATTGCACTATTGACTAAATCTAAGTCCCCCAGCAACGGCGCCAAAAACTTGATCGCGACTTTCCGAGTCTAAAGATTCTAACTGCAAATATACAGCTTAATCACGTAATAATAAAAGATATTGATCCCACAAAGACTCGATAATCAACCTAGCGCTATCGGGAGTTACTATGTTTAGCTAAGGCGAGTGATGTTTTAGTTTTAAGGAACGAGAAAGTAAGAATTTTAAATTAAAATTATGTTATGATAGGAATATCGGTATGTAATTGGTATGTCTTCACGAATTCAATAAAGGTCGGCTTATAAAGGTTTGTTCAATTATCTTTCTATAGAAAATGTTGGTTTAAAAGTCATTAACTCACAATCTCGTGGTCTTGCCTATTACTATACTCCTAAGTTAGATTGAGCGATCTCGTTGTATCAATTCAAGTTAAAAGTACTTTTTGAAAACATAGAGATTCTAATTTGTTTTAAAGCGCTTCCGTTGTATTTAAAATCAATGCTCGATTTCAGCTATCCGGTTACAATCTCACACTCTCGTGGTCTTAATTCTAACCTTTTTTACCTTTTTACTTTCATAACAAAAGTTGTTTTTAAACTAAAAAATTGAAACCAAAATGTAGATTGAGTTTAAGGTTTTAGCCTAGATCTATTGAATTCGATCTGATTATTCAATCACATACCGGATAAAGGGATTTAGCCGGACATATTAATTAACTCAGAAGAAAATAAGTAGAAGGCATTCATGAAAATATAAGACATAATAATTAGAAAATAAAGCATAAAATTCAATAAAGAACCTGGATGAAGTACACTTGGATTAAGAATTCTTGCAGAAAATTAAACTTAAAGAAAAGACAATGGCTTGAAATAAATATATGGTAATAGCTTCCCGGTGTAGGAAGCTATCACTAAGGTTCGGAAACGAAAACTAAATTAAATGCTGAAAAATAAATGAAAAGGAAACAACAGTTAACAAAGGAAATAAATGGCTTCGATTGGTTAAATTGCATAAATTTGGTATAATGGTCGAAGCTCCCTTTGGAACTCAAAGAAGCTTCTATTTATAGCTTTCACGTGGTACTGATGTTGAGAATTTGTAGGAAAATATTTTGCTGGGCCTTGACTGTGTATGGTTGAACTGAGACTGGAATGAGTGAGAAGATATCTGAGTTGAATAAGATAATATCATGGTAACGAATCTTTGTTATTGACTGAGACGCGTGTTCTAGGATTCTAAAAAAAGACCTGTGATGGTCGTTAACATACCCTAATTTTTGACCCTAAGATTTTTTGCATCTCATCTGCATCTTGCATACAAACAAGATCACGCATTAGTTCGTCTATCCTTTTTGGTTGCAGGTTTATACCTCACAGGGGATCACCATTGCTTTTGTTTTCCTTTTATTTTTCTTTATGTTTACTAAAATTTAATCAAAATCTAAAAATATTTTGTTTTCTTTTATTAACATTTTCAGGGGAAGAACAAGTCAAAAATACCAAAAATAGCAGTCCCACAGCTCGAATGAATTTCATCTTAACAAAGTGATCTGCAAACAATTCAAATTCATCTGATCAAGGATTTCTCAAGTTTTAATTGATTTATTCAAGAATTTCCAAGGTTCATGTGTTTATTTCCATGCCTTCTTCGATGCGCAAAAGAATCAAGCTCAAAGCCAACACAATCCGGTCAACAAGGCATTTTTCAGGATTTTATATTGTGCAATCGATTGCATTAATTGTCCAATCGATTGCATCTTGCAAAAAATATCCTGTGCAATCGATTGCACGGAGACATATTTGGCCAAAATCAACATTTTTTAAGTTTTGAAGCATTTGCACCAATTTTATCATTTGAGAATATTCTAGACCACTTCACTTTTAATTCCCTACATAATTTTGATCATTTTCCACCATAAACCCTCACTAATCACCACTCTTTTTATAATTCCACCCAAATTTAATTTCCAAGCCTAATTTTGAATTTCCAAAGCAAGCTCCATTCCACCAAATTCCCATACTTAAACTTTTTAAATATAGGCCTTTTCTCATTCATTTCTCAAGCTTTTGATAGCCAAAAAATCCCTTGCAAAATATCTTCCCAAACCACAAATTCACCAAAGCTCATCTTCTTTTGAAAGTTATCAAGAATTCACATTGAATTCTTGATTAACTTTGAGTTAAACCTTAATCCTTTTCATTTTTCTTCATCAATTTTAGTAGATCAAGCTTGCTAGTGGAGTAATTTGAAGTTTGTTCTTGGTAATTCATCTTCCTCCATTGTTATCCATTCATCTTCATCATCAAGAATGTAGATCATGATTGATTCTTGTTGCTTGATCTTTGGATCTTGTAATTGTGTTCTTATTGGTGTTATTTGTTGTTGATTTAGTGGAAAATCCATGCTCAATTGAATCCATGATCATAAGGTGTTTGAAGGATTGATTGAACATGGATTTTGCCATTTAAATGCTGATTTTTGAAAACTGAACAACGTGCAATTGATTTGCATCTTGTGCAAATCGATTTGCACAGCCTTTTTCTTCAAAGTTTTTGCTGATTTTTGATTTGTGCAATCGATTTGCGTCCTGTGCAAATCGATTTGCACTGTGTTTTTGGCTTGGATTTGAATTATTGCTTTGTGCAATCGATTTGCACAAGCCTGAAACCGTTTTTTTGCCTTGTTTTGGGGCTCTTTTGCCTCCTCTTCTCCCCTATTCCCCTCTCTTCTTATTTTTACCTTGGGAGACATTTTTGGGACTGATTTCTCTTTAAATTTAATGGAATTTTGGTGTAGATTAGAGTGGTTAATATTCATTAGTCCAAATCTATCTCTAAGTGAATTATTTAATTCACTTTAGGTACTTTGCATTAGTGAGATATTTTCATATTTTAATCCACCAAAATGAGTGATTGAACTTAAAGATGAAAGAATACCATAAATGTAACTCAATTTGGTATTCATCTTTATTTTTATGCGGCATTGCATTCGGATGGCGATTTACATATCGTTTATCTCGCGTGTATTAGCACTAACATCGTTAACCTTAATTGGTTTTGTCCGACCTCATTTGTAGGGTAATTACTCCGTAAATTACTCGGAGATTGCTTAACATAGACCTAAATGTGTCCCGAATTCGAAATAAAAATCCAATTAGATACTTGCACTTTCATGGACTGGACCTCGTGTTGGTCGCATAATCCCAAAGTGGTTAGTCTTCTGCGTTAAGATCCACGACTTATTAAGCTTGATGCGTAGTTGCTTTGGGTCTCTCCATCTTCTTTCAAGTTTCATTGAATTTGGATCTAATTGTCACGATTAATCACTATAGTGTAAGATACTAAGCGGAATCAGTTACTTCTTTGGTTGTAGATGATTAAGTTCACCATACCATTATTATGTAAATATTATTATACTATTATTATAATAACATTTTAATTCCTTCTCGCACCTTATCCTCTTTATTTTTATCTCTCATTCCTTATCTCTTTATTATGCTTTTTATATGCTTTATCATTAATTATCATGTTTATATTCTTGCTATTATATTGTTGTGTTGATTTTTCTTTTGTCCATTTGGATACAAAAATATTAATAAAGAATTAAATATCTATAAGACTTGGGACTTTAGTCTTGGACTATGGCCAATATCCTTAGCATTGGACTTGGAGTTTTGGACTTAGATTTTAGGATCATTCCTTTGCTTGAGTTATTATGGATTGAAGACCTTAGCCTTGATTTGGTTCACTTGTTTATGAAGATGAAGTCATATTGTTGCTTGAAGAATGCTCGCCATACGATTCGATTGTTCTTACTTTAACTTTTACTTCAAGTCTTAGGATAGCCTCTCCATCTCTTCCCACTTCGTAATTTTCAAAGATTCTCCCTATTTTTAAAACTTTCTTTAATTTCAAACTTTAAACCACTTTCATAATCAAACCTTGACTTAGGTCAAGTGGTTTTAATTTTTTCGATTTCATTTCTTAATAAATGCTAATCCACATAAGCATATCTAAACCTTTTCAAAAGACTTTAAAAAATGCAAAACTCACTCAATCCTTTTCGTGCCCTCGCACACTTTTTTCTTTTAACCATTTTTATATGTTTAGATATGATTCATTCTTTTTAGCGGAAGTATTCACTAAAGAATGACGACTTATCTTTACATTTTAAAATCAATTCAACACATTAATCTTTTCACTATTTGTACCACGAACTACGGGGTTTTGATCTCACATTGCACGTCGTGGGTACGTAGGCATGGGACGAACGTCTCATCAAACACAAAAATCTTAAAAAATAAACATTTCTCTTCTCATTTCTTCAATCTCTTTTAATAAACCATTTTCAAACCAAAAGCAATAAATATTTTAAAGGGCTCCCGTGGAGTACCACAGGCATTTTGGGTGCTTAAAATCTTCCCAATTTGTAACCTATCCCCTTACTCGTTCATTGCTCGATTCTTTTAGCTTTTTGCTTTTAGATTCATTAGGATTTATTCGCTTTTTTTTTTCTTTTTCCATTTGGAATAAAATAAAGGCGCGGTGACAACTATGTTTACTTTGAGTTAAGTTAACCATAACTTACACTCATGATTTTACCGATACAGTCGTCTTGTATTGTGACGATCGTCTGGACTTGTCAATGTGGGACGGTCGTCCTATTATTGTGACGATCGACTGCTTTCAGAATGCAGAAACTGTGTTTTCTGCTATCTGCTTTCATTCTTCTGTTTAAAAACCTCATTTATGTCTCATTTTAATTCCTTTCTTCCATAAGTCATATATATTTTAATACCTGCAAAACAAACACAAACTTTGCATAATATCATTCAAAACACGAAAAATAGTAATTTAAATAATCATAAATCATGCTAAATAATCGATATAAAATCGTGTTATCAATGATGTTAACGCGTGAAAAACATGAATTTTTAGAAATTTGGATGATGTCAATTAATTGACATCTTGTGCCAATCGATTTATGAATGGAAATTTTAGAAAAATAAAAAATTGAACCATGTCGATCGATTAATTCCCTGAATCAATTGATTTTTCTTAGCCAAAACGTGAAAATTTAGAAAGGAAGAATGTAATAGGGATTAATGTCAATCAATTGTACCCAGATATCAATCAATTGATGCTAGTTGAAATTTGAAAAATTGTTGAGCTGAAGCATTATTTCATTTGATTATTTTTGTTATAACTTTAGTTATGTAAATTCAAATGAGGTGCAGCTTGAAGAGTTTGAAAGATAATGTGTATGACTATCCTATAGTGATGTATTAAGAGGCTATATGAGTGTTGGAATTGTTGAAAATTAAAAGTTTTACTTGTTACACAATAGTTAACGATAATGAATAATTGGTTAACTGATGCAAATGAATGAATTAGTGATGAATTGATGTTAAAATGATTTAACATGTTTGAGTGTTGCGTGGACCTGTATTTTATGTGGTTATGATGTTTGGCATTGTTATATGATGTGAATATGATTCGTATTGCAATGAAATTAAGATTATATGGTGATTAATTATGTATGTTTGATGTGATGATAAATAGTTTAGAAGGGGGGCTATTTGTATGCTTGTATGCATTGTTGTTATGATTGTTGGATAGTAATTCATAATGGTGGATCACTATTGTGTGTAAATGCATGTTATTTATTGTCAGAAAGGGGCTGTAAGCATTATTATTATTATTGTTGTATTGATTTGTATGGACATGCATCATTGTGTTATGTCATTGAAAGAAACATGTTTGCTAGTTCTGAATGGGGGACTAGTGGCTTATCCCAAGCTCTTAAGGGGGCTTCAATATCATAAGGGGTTCATAGGTTCAGATGGGGGGACCAAGTTCCTGATATTGTAACATTGGGAACATGTTGTTTGTTATGTTTTAAGTTAATGTTGAATTTGGTGTTTTAAAGTTTAATATTTTATTTATAAAGCTAAAAATGAAGTTGTTATGAAATAAGTTTCTTCTGCGTGTTGTCGCATATTTTTGATGAGATTTTGGTATTGATCGTTGATGATAGCTTAAAATAATGATTAAACCTTTTTCATATACGTTTTGGGGTTTATGGTGTTACAATCGACTCCATTATCAACTTTATTTTTTATTTTGAGCGGTTTCTTGAGCAAATTGCACAAAATGCCAGGCTGAAAAAGGAATCCACTAAGAGACTAGACCAACAAACCAATATTATGTATTGGGAATGGACTTAGTTACTTAGTCTCAAAGTTGAATCAAAGAGTGGGAAGCAAAAGATTAAAAAAGGCAAAGATCGGTTGTCCATTTGTGATGCCAACATTCGGATGTGGATGCAACAAATGGACGAGATGCAATAGAAAATTGAACCAGTAGAAAAGGAGAAAAATGATATTAAAAATTTCCAATTGGATTCTATTGAGGAAAAACTAGTTAAGGAAGCCAAGATTGGCATCTAACATGCTTAAAATGCTTGTGCTATAAGGAAAGGAATCAAAAGACTAAAGGCGGAGGATTCCATGAATGACAAAAGGCTTCAACTTGCCAAGATGCGCTTCGAGAAAATGTAAGTTGACTTCCCTTCCTGAATTTTTTGAGTATTTGTACTTCTATTACTATTGTAATCTTGCCATTTTGGCATTTTTTATAAAAATAAAAGCCATCTTAGAATTCTATATTTTTCCTGCACTACTATTCTCATGCTATTTAAATTTCCCGCATCATAGGCTTGTATATTTTAAGTATTTTCTGTTTATCCTCAGAATTTGACTTTAAGGGCCTAACTCTTCAACTTTGTAAGCATTGTTTGTAAACACTTGGCTAATTTGAAATTACTCTTCCCAGTTTAGTGTCCATTTGTCTAAGGTTTTGTCATTTCGATCCAAGGACAAAATAACCTTCCAAACATAATCCCAAAGTGCAAAGGTATTTTACTCAACCTTTTTGTTGTTGGCTTTAGATATTTGCTCCTTTTGCCCTATAAGAACATCTAAAATAACTAACCATTATTCATCTAAATCAACCAACTTATCTAGCATCATTTCTAATAATGGTTGGATGGGATTTCGACATGCCTTTAAATCCTAACTGAATGCAAGTAAATTTCTACATGCATGACTACATCATGACCAAATATCAGTCAAAATGCGATATGGTAGTTGCTTTTCTAAAAGACGTTCGACAAGCCCAAAGTGCTTGGTCCAAAATAATATGTTAATTCCTTGGCTTTTGACCCACATGTATCTTAATTATACCTAATATGATCTTGTTGGATGCTTTGAATTGACCATTTTCTTGAGCATAGTAAGGGGTAGAAGTCAGAAGTTTGATTCCTGAATCTGAAACGAACTCAATCATATTTCAACTAGTGAAAACTGAACCTTGGTCAATGGTTAAGGTTTCAGGATTTCCAAACCTACAAATGACGTGACTCTGAATAAAGTTGATCACACATTTTTTATCAACATTCTCCAAAGGCAAAGCTTCGACCCATTTGGTAAAATAATTTATGCCTACTAAGATGTACGAATGACCTTTGGATGATGTAGGTCGAATTTCACCAATTAAATCCAACACCCAACCTTTAATACTATGATTTGAATTATTCGTTTAAAGTTATGATCAAGATGACCAAGTTATAAAAGCTAATCTCTTAAGAACAACACCTAATGGCAAGCGGAGTTCGGTGGAATCCATTATGCTCTCTAGTCAAGAAATCTCTGATGATGTTTATCAAGAAGTATTATAAAACCTCGTTAGATAGAATATGTCAAGTCCCATATGAAATGCTAAATCAATGATGAATCAAGCGATGGATCCTGATGATTCAAATATTATGAAAGATAGGTGGTGTGAAAGCTTGTTTGTTTTATGCCTAATTGATTAGAGTATGGTAAAGGCATTAGAGTAATTCTCAAATTACTAAGGCAACACACACATTTACCTAAAAGTGTTTTTAACCTCTCTAAAATTGCTAAAACACCTTAAAACCATAAGTGAACCATCAAGGTGCTTATGTGATTGATTAAGGAAGTTCTTAAACAGTTAGGAAGCTTGTATACACTTCCTAATGATTAATGCTCTTACCCAATCGATTAAAGTAATGTATAAAGCGTTTTAATCGATTAATAACACTTCTAATCAATTAAGACACTAGTTTTTGTAGGTTTTCCTTTTTGCTAATTAGGGTTTCCCTCTTTTTGAAGCTCATAATCGATTAACCCTATGGTATAATCGAGTATCACATTTAAAGGCCCATGCATCATTTTTCTCTTTGAGCCAAAATTTTCACCTATAAATAAATGACTTCTCCTCACTTTCAAAATACACCGGATAGAATATTTCATATATACGTTCTCACTCTCTAATCTCTCTAATCTTTCCTTTATCATTTATTTCTTTTTCACTAAATTGCCTTAGGGATTTGAGAGTGAAAAATATCACTGAGGCTTTTTTTTTGTTCTGACACTTAGGTATTATTGTAATTTATGCAAGAGGAGTTTATATCTAGTGTAATGTCTCATGTGAGAAGTTTTTGTTTGGTTTATGAGCTTTGCAAATAAAAGCTCTCATTTGGTTTGTGAGATTGACCATTAAAATCTCTTTCTGGTTCGTGAGCTTTATCCAATGTAAAAGCTTTCGATTGGTTCGTGAGATTGTCCGTCAAAATATTTGTTGGTACATGAGCTTAGTCGTATGTAAAAGCTCTATCGTGTTTGGTTTGAAGGATAATCAATGAAAAACTCTAACTTGATTGTAAGAAGGTCCATGAGCATAACTTGTGGAAAACTCATATCTATAGTGAAAAATCTAAAGAAGAAATTCGTTGGGAGAAGAGTAGGCCAAATGGTTAGGTCTAACCTCTATAAATCTCTAGTGCAATTATCTAAACCCTTATCTCTTTATTTTTCCATTATTTATTTATTTATGTTGTATTTTTATCTCTTCCTTACTTTGATTTTGTTTTCTTTACTTATTTTGTTTCCTATTCTTTGTTTGGTTCACAAAATTATTTTAACAATTACTTTTATCAAATAATTTTAAATGAACACCATTTTTCAAACCCATATATTTAACCCCCATCTTGTGTTTGGAGTCACTAGTCCAGCATTTCCTTTTCAGCTAATAGCAACCTTTTGTGTGGATTTTCACCTTGTGATACTTGTACCGTCTGTTAGGATCATGCCCCATGAAGTTAGACTCGGGGACCGAAGGAGGTGTGATATCATGAGTACGAAAGACTTTACCCCATATATGTTCCTGAATAGTGTTGACTGAGGTGAAACTCTCACTGGGTCTTCCATTACGTTTGAAAGTTGCATGACTTCTTACAAGCAAGGTGTAGTGACTCTTGTAACATTGTTCCAACGTGTCAGGGGCATCAGATTTACGTTCCTTGGAGTCTTTTGCCTTCTTCTATGTGCTACTCTTCTATCCATTACTATAATATTATGCATGCACCGTGATTTCTGCCATGGAAACCATTGGCCTTTGGGTGAGGGACTCATTGAAGTGTCAAACCCTCAGGTCATTCTAGAATAGCCCTACAAACATTTCTTAGTTCAAATATATAACTTTAATGCTCCCTTTGTTGAAGGGAGATTGATACTCCCTTAGTGACCAAAAGGACCCTTGGCGTACATTGAATAGGCTTGTAATTGACAGTTTTCAGTACTTGCTTACAAAGAACTGACAGATTAACTTTTTCACCAGGTCTTGGTAATTAGTGATTGAGACGCGAGATAAGTTCATGTACCACCTTAGTGCGACGTTCTTAAAGGTGTTATAAAGTAACTTGCACTTTAAGGAGTCGTTGGTATCGATGATAGCCATCTGAGTGTTAATGGAGACAACATGCTCCTGAGGGTCACTCCTTCTGTCAAAATTCGTCAAAGAGAGGTTATGGGCCTAAAATTTTGATTTCCTCAAGTAGCTCGATCTCCTGTTGGCGATTTTGGTGACGACATTTTCCTCTAAAGTTTGATTGTGGTGATGCCTCGCATTTGTACTATCTTGAGGGTGGTGGTTAAGGAAATTTCTAAGGTGAATATAGGTGTGGCCTATGTTAGTTTTACTTGGGATCTATGGTGGACGCCAATTGTATTTGCAAAACATACAATAGTCGAGAGAAAGAACATGTTCGCTCATGCGTGAATGATGACAAACTATGTGTTTTCTTCCTTCAATTTAAGCATGTTTGTAACCTTGGAAGTTTTAGGATATTTATAGGAGATCGTGGACTTAACTAAAAATGGATCTTATAACTCCATCATCAAGAACGTGGGGGGTATGGAAGGTGTTTTCTCCCCATATTATGGGAAGACGATTTTCTACACTCTTTCATGTTCTTATATCAATATAACTATGTGTGATAAGTGAGGAAGATCATGGATGGGAGATTCAAATTCTGTCGGGAGGCTAGTCATTCCCATTCGAGTGACCACACCATTTTGGGCGTCCAAACTCACTTTGGGCGACTACCCCACTTTATACCCCTAACTAGGCTTTATCCAAAACGTACATTGTCATGAGCCATTTCTTAGTCAGGGAAAAATAAGTTATCTCAATCCATTTGGTGATAGTTTGAGACCTAAGACTGTGTTCATTTTAAGGTCTCAAATTTGAATCCCATCAATGTTAACAATTCATGTGTTGGGCCTGTCTATATAGAGTTTTGCTCTAACTTCAATTGGATCACCAAATAATTGTTTTTAATATTATCAATATAAAAATGAGAACAATTATACTACAACAATGTTAACAAAATCTTATCCCACTAAGTAGGGTCAAATACATGGATCAAATTCCATCATAATGTTTGATCCAAAACCATGTTTCTATCTGTAACCCTTGAGATCTTTCTTAACATTTTCGCTTATAGTTTTTATAGACAATCATCTACCTTTAGTTGTTTGACTCATTTTTATCTAATATAATCTTCTTACAATAGATATACACGTCTTCTCTTAATATACCAAAACCACTTAAGTATATTTTCACCATCTTTGCTACTACAGTGCTACCCCAACATTCTCTCTAGTATTGGAATTTTTAATCTTATCTCGTCTAGTCTTACGATACATCCAACACAACATCCTCATATCTGTTACATTTTATTCTCATGTTGATTCTTAATTATCAAATATTTTGTCTCGTACAACATCGTAGGTCTTACTAATGTTAGATAAAATTTTCCATTCAGCTTGAACGATATTTTGTGTCACATAAAACCCCTAAGCCCCTCCTCAGTTTCAGCCACCCAACATGAATTCAATGATTTACATCTCTTTTTATTTCTCCATCATTTTATATTAAGATACTTTGTGCCACTTAAAATAAGAACAAATATATATTACATTAACTAATATTATTTTCTATACTTTTTTCAAGCAAATTTTCTAGAAATAAGTAAATTAAGAAGCCATTGGAACAAACAATTCATACACAAGATAAATATTTTGTCACTAATAAATTAGTTAAATTTGATATTATTTTGATATGTTTTAAAAAAATGAGAATAGTTGAAATATGTAAATAATTATCTTTATAATATATAACATTGATTTATATAACAAAAACAAGAAACATATTTTTGTATTGATAGTTATGTAAAACATATTAGACAAATATTTAGAATTTGATACATTAAAGAAAATGTTATTCTCATATTTTATTTGTGTCCTCTTTCGTCTGATATTTGAGTCAGATTTTGTGGTTGACTTCACATAGAGTCAGTTGGGTTGGTGGATAGTACGATGAAGGATTTCACCCGATTCATGAAAAATTTGTATAAATTATATAATGAAAAGATAGGATGTTTGTTATGGTGTTGTGTGTGGGAATTTATGGCATCAGAAGAATTTAGTCATTTTTAAGTCGGAGAAAGTTGCGGGTTGGAATTGTTGGGATAATATTGTTTGATCTAGTTGGGAATAAATTATTATTCGGTGTAAATCTTGGTTGAAAGGAATGGATGACCAAACCTTTTGATGTATTCTAGTTTTCTTTGTTATGGTTGTTTAGTTTTTTTATGGTTGTCTTGGTTTTCTTTAGTTTGCTGTTATTGTTGGGTTGTTTGTATATATTTCTCGTGCTGCTTTCCTTTTCTTATATTAAGGATTAAGTATTTTCTTTTGTTTGCCTATTGTTGTTAGGTTGTTTGTATATATTTCTCGTGTTCCTTTCCTTTTCTTATATTAAGGATTAAGTATCCCTTTTACTCCTTATAGTACAATTATTGCTTATAAAAAATGGAGGTTTGAATTTGAACTTGTGAAATCTAATTTGTTCAGGGATACTATCCATTTATTTAAAAACAATTCTGTCCATTATATATATATATATATATATATATATATATATATATATATATATATATATATATATATATATATAAAACTTAGACATTACTTGAAAATATTAAAATGCCCTCAAATTTTAGAGAGCATCTCCTAATGAATCCAAAATATATTTTTCGGAATTTTTTATCCATCTAAGGATAACTGTTGGTCACAATGAAAAAAAAAATAGATTACTAGTAATACAACACCATGACACTTTACAGAAATAAATCTCCGGACATATTTTTAAACAAAATAGAGATGTCTTATATAGAACATCTTTGTTTGCATGATTATAAGTTGGTCAAGAAATATATCTCAGAAATTTAATTCGAAAATAGTGTTTTTCAACTCATAAAACTCGGTTAAAAATTCCAAAAAAAAAGAAAAAGATGTGAACTATTTGAAAGAAAAAACAAATCACTAAGAAAGCCCATAGGTTAAATAAAAAAAAGCCCAGCAAAAAATGTAATTTACTTGCCCTGCACACCAAAAAAAAAAAAATGGTACAAAAACTAGGGTTACTGAGAACATATATAGACTCTTTCCGCCGTCAGCGTACCAAACCAGGGAGTGAGTGAGGCTAACAATGGTGTCTCTGAAGCTTCAGAAGAGGCTCGCCGCTAGCGTCCTCAAGTGTGGCAGAGGGAAGGTTTGGCTTGATCCTAATGAGGGCAATGAAACCTCCATGGCCAATTCACGTAACCCACTGCACTCTCTCTCTCTTGTTATCTCTTTCATCTTCTGTTACATGATTATGTTACAAGTTGTTTTTGAGCTGTTATGTGGTAACTAGGGTAGAGGAAATCTCAACAAACATTCTGATTCTTTTTTAAATGAGAAAAACATTTGATTTAGATTTTAGAGTTCATTATTTGGGTTTCAAACAGTTAAAGTTAATATTTATATTTTCTTGAGGTAATTTTTAGATTATTCATTTGTTCATTCAGTTCATTAGCTGGATGCTCAATTCAGCTCTCTTCAATGGAGAAATATGCTAATTTGATATTTAAGTTATATAATAATCCCCAATTTACACTGGGTTTCATTTTCTTTGTCACTAAAAACTACCCCTAAATGCAATTGACATTTCATTCTTTATAACTATCTGTGTGTTTTTTTGTTCAATTTTTATTTGAAACTACCCCAAATTCATATGTGGTGGGAGAGCCTATCATTGCATGTTTTGGTTGGATTTTTATACTTATATAGTTAACAAATTCCACCGCAGGCCAAAACATCAGAAAGTTGGTTAAGGATGGTTTTATTATCAGGAAGCCAACTAAGATTCACTCTCGTTCCCGTGCTAGGCGCATGAAAGAAGCCAAGAGGAAGGGTCGTCATTCTGGATATGGTATAGTCGTACTCAATATTGTTCCTTGGATATTGTATGATATATTCTTGTGCTAGCCTTAACTGGGAAGGCATAATCTTCATTCTGTAATTATAATTTATAATTTTTGGTTGAATGATGAATAGGTAAGCGAAAGGGTACAAGAGAGGCTAGGCTCCCCACAAAGATTCTATGGATGAGGAGGTTGCGTGTCCTCAGGCGTTTACTACGCAAGTACCGCGAAGCAAAGAAAATTGACAAGCACATGTACCATGATATGTACATGAAGGTGAAGGGTAATGTCTTCAAGAACAAGAGAGTCCTTATGGAGAGTATTCACAAGTCCAAGGCTGAGAAGGCAAGAGAGAAGACATTGTCTGATCAGTTTGAGGCCAAGAGAGCTAAGAACAAGGCAAGCAGGGAAAGGAAACATGCCCGAAGAGAAGAGCGCTTTGCTCAAGTGAGTTACTTTGCTGTTTACCACACTCAACTTTTATTGAGAAATTTAACTATTGTCATTCCACTTTTATTGAGGAATTCAACCATTTTACCTTCCCCTCTAAAATGTGTAGGGTCCCGGAGAGAAGGCACCTGCAGCACCAGTGGTACCAGCTGCTGCAGCAGCCCAGCCTGCCCAGTAAGTAGTATCTTAGCACACACTTCTGTTTTTGATTCAAATTTTTGCTATGTTGTCTAAATGCATGTTTTCTGTGCAGACCACCAAAGAAATCCAAGAAGTAGATCAAGTATTCTGTTTGAGCTTTAATTTTATCTGATTTTACAGTTGTACCAGTACAATTTTGTATTTGTTATTTTGTTTTGCCAATTTTGGTATGGATATGGTTCATTTGGTTGAGAAATACAATTGTTATTTTATTATAAGTTATAAAGTTCTGTGCCTTAATTCCTTTTCATTTTTGCTTGTCACGTTTCAAGCATTTCCTCCATTAAGCTAGCACTCCGGAAATATCGGGGCACAAACTGAGCCGGCGTTTGGAAACCCAAAATCACGGTGATGTTGAACACCTATACAGTGTGAGAAAGTCCAAGCATAGTTATAGTGATACTGAACTGCCCTTTACATGTTTCTTCTCCCGTCTACAGACATACAAGAAGTTTTTGGTTTTTTATTTATAAATAAAATATCTTACGACAAGTCTAAAGATGAGCCTTGGGCCAACACTCCACACTTTTGTTGATAATAGGAACCTGGCCAGTACAGTTACACTCATCGATACAACCCCCTTGCAACTTAGACACATGGTCATTGACAATAATCACATAGGGTCTGTTTAGAGGATTTGTTTGATAAGACAAAAAAGAATTTATATCCTGATTCATAAGACACAAAAAAGAACTTATAAGAGCCTAGTAATTGTCTTTTAGTTTTTAGTTTTCTTATTAGTTTTTTTTTAAGAGCTATTTGAAGTAATTTTTTTGCTTATGGCTTTTAGTTTATAATTTTTTCTTTCTTTTATACCCTTACAATTTTATTAAATTTTCATTTTTATCCTTTATATTAGTATGATTTAAATTAAAATAATTGTGTTTTAGTTAAGGGAATAAGAAAAGTTAATCATTATTTCTATTGAACAATTCATCGTTTTTTTTGTTATTAATAAAATATTTTAATTTATCACAATGAATTTTTTTTGTTTTTTTTAAATTATTATTTTAATTATTTATTATTTGAGTTTTTATCATTAATTATTATTTTTATAAATATGATAATGAATAATTGAATATAGTTGTTTATTAGTAGACATATCATGGATTTTGAGAGAGAAAAAGAGAAGAAAGTATGTATTTATTGGAATAAAAGATCAAATTATAATAATAATATTATTTTAAATATTTAAATTTCATTATAAAATTTATTTTAAGTGTTTAATATATTTTTATGATTTTTAATTTTATATTTATATTTAAAATGTTTTGCATTTGATTGTTAATACATTTATTTTTATTGAATAAAAATTAATTTTATAAATAAGATTACTAACTTTTTTAATTAAGCATGTCCTTTTATGTCATTTTATATTTATCAGTTAGTTTAACCACTAATTTATCAAATACTTAAATTAGTTTATCAACTATAAGTCATCAACTATAAGCTACCAATCAACTGTAAGCTATCAACTATAAGTCATCGGTTATCAGCTATCAACTAATTTTACCAAACAAAACCTCAATCAATATAGGGTTTAACATTAGCTTTGCCTGACAAAAAGCACATGAAGATAAAGGTTGTAAGTGTTGAGTCACACATCATACATCATGCAAATGTGTTGAGCGTCCACCACATGCTAATGGTCATTAATTTAAGAACTATTAGGGCGTCGCACATGGCCTCTGGTTGTGTGATAAGCTTCCATCCCTGCTTTCTAAGAAGTGTAATATTGAACACGGAACACATACAAATGCTTTCTCGGGCTCTAGCCTGTCAAATTTTATTTGTTCTCTTCAATTTATATTTGAATCATGATGAAATCACTAAACATATTCCAGACTGTTGTTTTTAAAATCTTCTGCAGAATAATTGTATGGTATTCTTTTTTTTTCTTCCTTTTGTTAGGGTTAATATTATTTTATCCCTTGTCATATAGGCGAGTTCTGATTTACACTCCTGTAATTTTTTTTTGTAAAATTAACATTGTAGTATAAAGATTCTGTTTGTTTAAACCTTAGGGGAGAATGACACACGCCTGATGTCTATGTGTCATGATAAGTGACAAATGGCCAAACTTATGCCACCTCAGGAAATTGTTATAAAAATGTCTTTTTCATTCCATCCTCGTCTCTGACTCGTCTTCTCCATAAGCTACTGTAACTCGTCTTCTCCATAGTATACAACAAGTCTTTTCCATCCTTTTTTCCGAGTCGTTTTCATTTGAAATTAGGGTTTGAAATGAGTGGTAGCAGAAATTCTTGTTGATATAAGCAAAATAATATATTCATGTAGGTTTTGGGATTTGGTATGCATTCCATGTAGACATGCATGTGCAACAATAAGCTATAGACAATTAAAACCTGAGGACTTTGTGGATGGCTACTCTAGGGAAAATATGCATTTTTAATAGTTTTCTAGAAGCTTTGAAAAACAAGATAATTGATCATTAGGTAATTGTCTTGATTTGATTGTAATATATTGTTTCATTTGGTAAATGTCTTGATTTGAATTGTTGTAGAGAAAGACTCCAATACTAAGTAAAGCACAAGCAATTGAAGCTAATGATAGACAACCAACTGGTGTGGTACAAATTGAACCAACTGGTGTGACACAAACTGAGAAAAGAAAATCCACTTATGTAAAAAAAACTCAAAAATCAATAAAGAAGGTGAAATATGAAGGTCCAAGAAAATCAAGTGACGTGTTAAAGAAAATGAAAACCAAGTCAATTACAGGCCCAACTGCAAGCAATCATACCAGCAAATAAAGATGGTACTTTGACTCAGAAACCTACCATGGTGGTAGCATACCTTAGGCTAGTGACATGCTTCAGGGAAATGAGGTATTGGGATGATATTGGCTAGTATATTAGGTTTATGTAATGCTAGTTTTATAATACTCGCAACAATGCTTTTGTAATCCTTTGTGTAATTATTTTGACTATTAAGACAGTTGTAATATTTAGTTTATTATTAATCTTGTTGTAATGACTGCTAAGATAGTTGCTTATTGCTTATGCAATGACCTTTTTAAGGCTTAATGTTATGATATGTTTGTTAGCATTACAATGACTAAATTTCATTCCTCGATAGTTTCTAAACATAACACAATATGTTTGTTAGCATCCCAATCTCATTCATTCATTAAACCAACAATTGACCGACAACATCACATTGAAACAAACTTAAACATTACATTGACAATTAAGATTCGTTTTGAACACAATATCAAACAACATCCATGATACAAACTTGAACATTAGAACATTACATTGAAATCAACAGCATACCAACAACAACTAATTCATTTTGAACACAATAGCTAACAACATCCATGATATAATAAAGGTAACCATTATCAAAAAAATATTCTTCATTTCAATTTCTAACAACTTCTTCAATTTCTCAACCTTTTTTGAACTTGACTATTTCCCATATTCTTTGTTAAACTCTTTCCCGAAATCGTTGTCAAATTCTTTCAAATAACCAAGTATTACTTCATAATCGTTGCACTCAATATCTGCACCTGTGAACCTTTCCTTATTTTGAGGATTCAATAACAGTTCAACAACTTCATCGTTCTAAATGAACAACTCGCAACTCATATCACTCTAAAAAAAATAAAACAATTGAAACAAGAAAAAATTGGGGAGGGATGGATTTACAATACCCTGTATCAATTATTTCGAATCAATGATACTTACCTTTCCAAAAAAATTGCATCTCCAGAACTTTCTCTTTAGGTTTTCGTGGGTGTTTGAAACTCACATCTTCATTGATAGATTTCAATCATATATGGGCATTTCTCTCCCATTAGGATTCCCGGTAGAAGAATTTCTACTACCACCCATTTCAAACTCCAATTTCAAATGAAAACGACTCGGAAAAGATGATGGAAAAGACGAGTTATTGTATATTATGGAGAAGACGAGTTGAAGTAACCTATGGAGAAGACGAGTCTAAGACAAGGATGAAATGGAAAAGACATTTTTATAAACACAATTTCTTAAGATGACATAAATTTGTCCATATGTCACTTAAAAAAAATAGACTCAATACCCTTTTTAGTCTCTTACTTATACCTCAGGTTCCATTTTGGTCCTCTTTCTTTTAAAAGTTCCAATTTGATTCCCTATGATATGTAACAGAATCAAAAGGGTCTTTTCCATTAAATATTGATAACAGCGTTAGAAGAAGATGATGTGACAGTTGATGTGGATTGTCCTATTCATGACGTGACGCAGATGTGGATATGCTCATTTAAAAAGGTTATTAAAATTTCGCATACACCAAGAATCAAACCCCATATCACTTGATTTCTAAGCACAATTCATTACCACTAAATCTCTTTCCTTTTGATAATTAATTTTACACATTAAATATAACAATCTTTTCTAAAACACATTTTCAGAGTAAAATATATCAGTTTGTTTCTCTTCTTCCCCAAACAAACTTTAGATTTGAAGATTGTTCATCTCCCAAAAAAACCCAGTTCAATTTTTTGTGCGAATGGGTTCTTCACAAGCGGAGTCACGATCGAATCCAATTCAAACTTTAGTGCTCAATTTCCTTCGAAATACTCAAGCAAGGCAACAACCTCTTTTATGAATCTCTTTTTATCTTTACAAATCTGAATTGTTTCTTAATCATCTAACTTTGATTGCGAATATCCAATTTCTCACTTCACTTCAAATTCAAATCCTAATTTCAAGTTTGCATTTGAAATGAAAATTAAAATAATTATTTTTACAAATCTCAACAAATCTGTTATTAGGGTTTGTTTAATAAAGTTTTTGTTTTTATGTGTGAAAAGCTTATGCCTTTTAATGGGGATCTTATGTTGGTGTATAATGCGGGGATCTAGGAGCACGAAGAAAAAATACATAAAAAGCTTTTATATCTTTCAGGAAAAGATTATGCCTTGCGGAATGAGTTCTTGCGGAATGGGTTCTTGCGGAATGAGATCCAGGAGCACGAATATATTATGCCTTTCATTTTTCTTCTATTTTAAATATTTGATTCACCTTCCTGAAATTCTGGTATAGCAGATCATATATGTCCTATGAGATGTCGGAACAACTGATCTCTGTTTTCTCAAACAATGAACAAGATGAACACAAACAATTAGTTGCAGAAAGTAAACGAACACACAACAATTGTTAACCCAATTCAGTGCAGACACACCTACTCTGGGGGCTACCAAGCCAAGAAGGAACTCCACTATCAGTAGTATCAATTCAGAGATAAACCACTCAGTTTACCCTGTTCACTTAATCACTACCCAATGCTAGTTCTATCTAGAAACTCCTAAATATGAGACACCCCTCACTCCCTCAATCACAACAGTGAAAACACACCTCAAAACAATCATTGACATTGCTTTAAAGCTTCAGTCAAGTACAAAATCACTCTTGCTTAAAAGCTTTGAGTGGACCCTACACATCAATGAAACCTAGTCCAATACAATTATCAACATGATAATTGTTTGGCTCACAAGCAAACTAGGAAACACACAAAAACCCTTATATACGAAATTGTCTTCAATCTTTATTTTTGTGTGTCTTCAAATAGAGTTTTGCAGCCATTAAATAGATAACAAATCACGAGCATGGGTCTGTTGCACTTGAGTTAGTTTTAACCTGATAAAACTAATACCTCAAATAAAGGAGCAAATAAAGAAAACATATCAAATATTTTGAGCCATGTTGAATCACAACCTTCTAAATATAACTCTTGATAACTCTCAACAAAAACAATCAAACACTATTTCTGAAAACGCACGCAACTAATAAATTGGACAGTTCTGTTTTCTGCACCAGACAGAGATGTCATGACATCAGTCTTGACATCCCGCTAAAACAGCATAATCCTATAAAACTTCACACCTGCAGATTTTGCTTAATAATATGTCATGACATCAAACATGACATTTAAATACAGAACTTGTTTTACCATAAAATGTTACAAATCTATTTCTACACTTTCTTTTCGAGAAAATTCAATAGATTGTTAAAAATAGTGTTAGTATTTTAACAATGAAGATTATGAAAGTGGCAATAACATCAATAGTATAGCTCCAGCATGTATTCATGATGGACGAGTAATAATTCATTAATAATTAAGTACTAATTGACACTAATGAAGTAATTGACACTAATGAAGTAATTGAAAGAAAGAAATTCAATAATATAATAATAACTCAAAGAAATTCAATAATTTAATAATTAGTAAAACTGCACTAATGAAGTAATTGACATAAAGAAATTTCAATTGGACTGGATATTATGATGAGGAATAGCAGTAATAGTTGATAGCAAAGTGGCTCAGTGGTAAGCTGTTCTTCATGCAACCTTGGTGACTTGGGTTTGAATTCAGACTGTTTGCAAAATTTGGAATTATTTTTAGAATGCCGATGACCTTGGTGAAAAGCACATACCACATTAGTAAAAATTAAACGAAAATAACTAACATACTTGTGTCATTCCCCCTCAAAATTGATTTTGAAAAAAAAAATTTACAGATGTTAACCAAAACTCATCTATATGACTGAAAGATAAAATGATATTAATTTTTTTTATATGATATTCTTTTTTATTTTTTTTACAAGTAGACAAAATGATAATAACATCTAAAAAATCACACACAAGAGTGAAATATCCTGATAATAACATTCAACTTAACAATATTGACTTTTAATAATTGAACTAAAATTTACACACAATTTAGTTGTCATTTTAAAGAGAAATAAAACAAATACGACATTTTATTGTTTTAATGCAGCATTATTTTCTTTTAATTTTGTACTTAAACAAAACTATGTGCATTAGTTAGTTCTACACGACAGACTCAAACTTCAGAAATTGACTTCTCTATTCTTAAGCACACCCTTTTTTTAGCCACGGATTTCACTCTTTACAACAAACAACTCAAATATTTCAATTCAGAGAATTGAAAAACAAATGGAAAATATAGTTCAAAGACAGTAAACAAAACTTTTCCTTTATTTGTTGTCTCTCGTTACAAATTTGGAGGATCTCTTTCCTCAAGAATGTCAACCAAGAAAGTCAAAATCATTGGTTATTTGGATTACCATTTCCCATTTCATTCAATGGATATGCTTCAAAAAATATTAATCCAACGTAGCTGACTAAGAGCCAAGCAATAATTATTAAAACAAAACATCATAGTCTAATTAATCAGTTGGGCCAATCATTTTTTCAGGCACCACAAGTCTGTCGAAATCTTCAGAGCTCAGTACTCCAAGCTTCAATGCAGCTTCCTAAACAATCATTTCCATTTCAATATTTCAGAAAATTTGTTAGAATAGCATTTAGAAATCACTTAATAAGAATTAATTCATCCATACAAACAATATAAGAGAAAAATAAGAATAACTAGGCATCATCACCTTAAGTGTAGTCCCCTCTTTGTGAGCTGTCTTAGCAACTGCAGCTGCCTTGTCATAACCAATTTTCTGGAACAGACAAATTAAACTCAGTTCCAAACGCATGGGAAAATTTAGTAAGTGACGGGATAAGGCAGGAAGAAACTTACCGGGTTCAAGGATGTGACCAACATTAGTGACTGAAAGGTGAATGAAAAGTGAAACAACAGCATACATTAGGTAAGAGTTTAGAGTTTTGATAGAGAAAAATTGTTTCAAAATTCAAACAAGTTGTTAACTCACCTCATGCAGTAACTTTGAAATTCTTTCTCTATTAGCTTCAATACCTCTTACACAATTCTTTTCAAAGGAAGCAGATGAATCTCCAAGCAGTCTCACTGACTGCAGAATCAAAATAAATATTGTGAGTATTTAAGAACATCTTTAAGGTATTCCATATTGCATAAATTTGGAATCAAAACAAAAGCCAACAGGTGCCCGTTCGTCCATACACCCCCCAGATATCTTCTTTTTTGGGGCATTACCATATCATAATATTACCGTGTCATCACAAAGACACATATGCAGCTTAAACAAACACAATATATCTGAAGTATCGTTTCTTCCCATTTTATACTTTACCAACACAGCAAAGAGTTTGTTTAACATTCTAAACAAGTACATCTGACTTGCATCTGAAAAATATATGTTGTCAAACTTCCTGATAGGAATTATAGAATTAAACCTATGCTTCAATGCCCTAAACTTTAGACCAGTTCAAAAAGTTGGAGTATTACTAAATAGAAAAAGATTCAGCTTATTTAAACCAAATTAAAAGCTGCCCAGTTCCTTGTTTCCGTGATTTATAAACTAGAAATAATATAACAAGACAAAGGATACAAAACATACATGCAGTAGACAGCTGGCAATCACTGGCTTGTATACATTGAGCTCAAAATGACCATTTGACCCACCCACTGTGATTGCAACATGGTTTCCCATAACCTGAAACACATGGATCATAACATCTATTCAGACATGTATAAAAAAGAGCACCAATAACTATTATTCAATACTCAAGGAACTCACACGACCCTATTAGTCACCGAATAATTAAAATTGCGTGACTTTACTACAAGTCATAAACTGTTTGCTAATCAGTACTCCACAAGTCAAAATTCACAACACAAGTATTTTAATAAAATTAAGAGTGAATTGATGACTACCTGTGCACAGACCATTGTCAAAGCCTCGCACTGGGTAGGGTTAACCTTCCCCTGAAACAGAACAAGGTTGTGGCATAGAATCAAATCTCAATTCCAAGGCTAACAAAATAATATGCTCTAGCCAGTAACAATTAAAAGAGTGTTTTGTGACAAATGGATATTCAGTAAGCATGAGGATCTTACAGGCATAATACTGCTTCCTGGTTCGTTTTCAGGAAGAATGAGTTCACCAAGGCCGCAACGGGGACCGCTACAATAGGATAAAATTAATAAGACCCATGAAAGAACAGAGTTCTACACAAAAACGTGCACACAATCATATAAAAGCAATTTTTCAGTCAGATTTCTAGCATTCTACCTTCCTAATAACCGTATATCATTAGCAATCTTCATTAAAGAAGCTGCAACTGTGTTAAGGGCTCCACTAGTTTCAACAAAAGCATCATGGGCAGCCTGTAAAAGGAGAATATGAGCACTGAAAGCCAATGTTTTTCTGCATGTGATGCTAGACGCGAAGATTTGTGAAAAATGCTAGTGCAATGAAAAATAGCATGAGACAAATTAAAGACAAGGAAAACAAGAACAGTTTTAGCCACTTACCAAGGCCTCAAACTTATTTTCTGCTGTTACAAATGGCAGATGTGTTTCCTCAGCTACTGCAGATGCTATCTTAACATCAAACCTGAATATCATCCAGCAAATTATCACTGTTTAACCAAATTATTTCTTTTAGTTAAACCACAAATGTTTTCTTCAGCTTAAACCGGCTGGTCTAGCGCCTCTATTTTCGTAATAAAATAAACTCATAGCATATCCATAAGACATTCAGATAAAAAGTCTAACTTTCATCACATCCATTTTGGTAGCTGTAACCAAACAATGAAAAAGAATGAAAAGAATATACCAAAAGGAATGAAAACAAGGTTTCATCATATCAAATAGAAAAGGAATGAAAAGAAAGAAGCTATAACATTCATTTTCATAGCTGTAAAATAGGAATGTCAAAAATAAAACAATAGACTAAAGGATGTTACAAAAAGGAAATATAAGAAGAACAATCGCTTAGCCCATCAGGAAGCATGCATACCCCTTCTTTGTATTCAATCCAGTTCCTACAGCTGTACCACCCTGGGCGAGCTGCTCAAGTAACAACTACTCAATCAGAACTTCGGAAGCATACATGTGAAGAACAAGCATTTAATGTTTGTGATTGAGAATCAAACCTGATACATGTGCGGCAAACTGCTAATCACGCGATCAATACTATACTTCACCTATCAATATATGAAAAAGTTATCAGAAACAACTCCCTACAAATTGTCATGAATTTACAAAGCATACTAATGTTAAACAAAATACACAACACCATAACCAAATGAAAGCAAGCTTACTTGTGTAGTATACCCACTAAACTCCTGTCCGAGAGTCAAAGGTGTAGCATCTTGAGTATGAGTACGTCCAATCTTAACAATGTCTTTGAATTCAATTGACTGGTAAAATGGTTTTTTTAAAAACAAAAGCAGAAAGTTAATTAATACTGATATAGTAAACAGTGATAAATGGCATTAAGAATAAACCAACTACAACACAAGTGTCTCCAGTTTATAAAAGTTAAGAGAGAGAGATTTTATGAAAGTTAAAAGGTCACTAAGATGTTTCCTGTCACAATATATTATTTGGAAATGAAAACTGCTTACATGATAGACCAAAACAACATGTAACAGATTATCATTTTTTTATCATGCAAGGATTAAACTAAAGGTGACCAGTATGGATAATATCACATTGGAACCGTAAAATGGCCATGACCAAAACAAAAACGGGTAAGGTGAACAACATGTTAATCTGTCATGATTTTCACATTTATATTAAGATTTTTGCTGTACTATGAAAGAGGTGTGTCAGGTCTAATGTAAACTACTAAAGTTCCGGTGCTAATCAGCAAAACTTAAATACACCGAAATAAATTGGAACTTTAAGTCCAGTTTTCTTAGTTTGAAATTGTTTTGTTAATTGCGGTACAAAAATAATTTAACATTAGACTTTCATAAAGCCCCACCACTGCCTCGATTATCTATATAAATTAGACATGCATAGAGCCCCTCCACTTACACAATCATCTATAGACATTCATAGAGGCCACCCATTGCCGTGTCAAAAGTCTTATACCCTCGTGCAGCCACACACAAAAATTGCTAAATTGTAACTGCCATACGTAGGATCACAGGCAATGTAAGATTATGGGTTAGAGGGTTTGGTTCAGTTTTCTATATGCATCATAACCTGTCTTAACATATGACTAGAATTCAAACCTTTGCGTTAAGTGTAGAATGTAATGTTTTCAAGCTGGGGATTAGTCTTGAGTTTAATTCCAGTCCAGCAGCAATGTGCATCACCTGGAAAGATGGAAACAAACACATATTAAAGAAATATGAAACAGTTTACAAGGAATTGCACAACACATAGAGCAATTAATAGAAAATTTCTGTAGATGAAATTGCTCAAGATATGCAAAAGACTTACAGTTGGAAATGTGTCATTAGAAGATTGAGATCTGTTGACATGGTCATTTGGGTGCACAAACTTCTCACCACGCTTATGGCCCAGAATCTCTGATGCTCTGTTTGCGATAACCTGAAAAACAGTTCAAACATAAACTTTCTTATTTCATAATCATAATAGGTCAATGAGTGATCAAACGGATGGAAGGATTATGTAAGTCAAATAACCCTCACTGTCCAAACAAAACAGAAACTGGGAAAAACAACATACAAACATGATATAGACCCTGTTTGGATCGACAACTTAATTAAATACTTATAGTATAAGCCATTAGTATACAAATGCTTATGTATAAACTTCTATAACAAAAGATTAAATAAAGCCAAACAGTTGTTTTCACAAGCTATTCTAAAAAACTTAAAGAAATAAGCTGCAGACAACTTATGAACATGTCATAATTTGTTTTTATAAGCTCTGCCAACTCAACGCATAGTTCTCATTCCAATAAATAAACTGAAATCAACCAACCAACAAAAACAAACCCGTAAAACATTTTCATAAGCTCTTCCAAACACTTTCACGTGTACTTACATCATCAAATAAGCCAAAATAAAAAATTCACAAATAAATCAAACGCAGAATTCAGCTTCAAAATAACCTCATTAGCATTCATGTTACTCTGAGTGCCACTGCCAGTCTGCCAAACAACAAGTGGAAAATGATCATTTAGCTTCCCATCAGCAACCTCTTGCGCCGCCTGCATGACAGCTTTCCCAATGGTAGGATCAAGGCCATACTCCATGTTAACCTACATCACATCACAGCAGCAATTTTCACCTCTTAAATCCATACAATAACACAATTTTCAAAATCAAAAACGAAAAACACCTAAAACAAAAACCAGTCTATTCGAAATTAAACCTTAGCAGCGCATTTTTTCAAGATGCCGAAAGCACGAACAATTGGTTCAGGCATGCGTTCACGGGAACCGCCTATATCGAAATTCTGCAAAGATCTCTGAGTCTGAGCTCCCCATAATCTAACGAAACATAAAGAAAATTAGATGAATGAATGAAAATTAGGATTAAAATGGAAGAAGAAGAAGAAGAAGAAGGAGAAAGGTTAACGAACTTGTCGGAGGGAACTTGAATGGGTCCAAAGGTATCTCGTTCTTCTCTGAATGAAGAGGATGAGTAGAAGGAAGTAAAACGCAAGGAGAGTAGCGTCGTTGAGGTTGATCTACTTGATAAACGACGTGATAGCACGTACAACGACATTATTCGATTACGGTGGTGGATGGCTATAGAGACACCGGAGAGAAATGGAATAGTCCGATCAACGCGACGCAGCAGTCTTATTGGAACTTGTACTCAACTTTTTTTTGGTTTAGAATATTTTAGTATTGGGTTCACAAATTTTCAATTTCAACCAAATAATAAATTTGTTAATTTATACTCACTCCTCATATATAACCAAATTTAAAAAATAAAAAAATAAAGTCTTAAATATATATATATATAAGCGTCTCATATATAACCAAATTTAAAAATAAAAAATTAAGTCTTAAATATATAAACAAAATCACTTATATTTATTATATTAAATATTATTATTTCAAATATATATATATTTTTTATATATTTTTATGTATTTAACAATTTATAAAATAAAAAGTAGAAATAAAATTATAAAAAATATAAAACTTAAATACATTCAAACATTTTTTTAAAGGATGAGTTTTTTTTTTTAAATTTACTTATATAAGAGCAAAAGGAGTATATAATAATATTATATTATCTTTTAAATTAACTTATGCATAACTCTTGATTCAATGTATTTTAATTTTTTAATAAAATAGAAGAAGAAAATGGAGGAGATAAATATAATCAAGCAAATTTACTCAACGTATTTTAATTTGTATTTATGGTAATGTAACATGCATATAGTATACATTGTATTGTCTTAAACATAACATCATTTTCTTTTCTTTTCTTTTATCACTTTTAATTTATTTATTTTTAAATATTTTTATTTAAATTTTATTTAAAAATATAATTTTTCTTTCCTCCTAAGATATCAATAATTATATGAGCTTGACCCAAAAAAAACTAGTGAATGTATAAAAATAACATTTTGGACACATTTCCTATATCAATAATTATATCATGAGAGATAATGAGGGTTCCTTCTCCTCTTAAGTATTTTGTGTCATAGATAGATTTGGTTTTGTCTAATTATTGTTTATGTTTGATTGTCATGAAATTGTTGGTATGATATTGTATGAGTCTGAAATCCGTGTTGCTTTATTCGGATATGTGGAAATTATATTGTTGTTGTTGCATGAACAATGGTGTGCAGATCTGTTTTAATGCAGGTGTAAGATGACGAATTCTGATTTAAGACCCATCATTTGGTTAGTAATGATAAGTACAAAAGAAAGATGAAAGATATGTTCTAAAATTAATGTAGGAACATGTTTAGGACTGATCTGGAGTGAAAAAATGTGAATCCTGTAGCAGAATGAGACTGGTGTGGAAAACTGAAATTTTGCACAGCTTCTGCCCGTGCGCGTATCAATGGGTTATTATGTGTAAGGGAGCAATGCATTACACGTATGGGAAGCCATTACGTGTAATGGATGGCCAAAAAGGAGGATTTGACACGACCCACTGGTGAAATACGTAAGGTACGCATATGAGAGGTTAACATTACGCGTATTAGGGAGGCTTACGCATAATGGAGTTGGGGATTTTGGGCAATAGGCTTTGGGCAGTATGCATATGGACAGAGTGAGTGCGCAATTTTGTCGTTTCAGCGATTTTTGTCCCCATTTCGCGTTCGGAGAAGTTTCTTTTGGTCTGAGAGGTTTGGGTAGACGCTAGGACTTGTTGAGTGTACAATTAGGATAGAGGATAATCAATTTAATAATTTTAGTGGATTCATTTAGTAATTAGTTAATTCGTGAATTAGTACCTTGTAAGGCGTGAGAAATTGTTGGGTTGGATTATTTGTGTGTCTATAAATTGTATATGTATGGCAGTGGTAATTCTTTTGCGAATTACGGTAAGTATGTGGCTTACGTGAGATCAGGAGGATCGTGTGATATGCATAATTGTTAATATACTTGTGCATATTGTGTTGTTTGTGCATTGGCATAACATTTTATGTGAGACTGCTAGAAGAGAATCTATGATAGATGCCTAGTAGGTCCGGACTCAATTGTGGAGTCGTGGTGAGATAATTTGTTGCTCGGTGGAGCGTATGCGAATTATCCAGATTCTTCAGGAATCGGGTTCGATTGAATGAATTGTATTTTGGTACCACATGCATTGTGTCAAGTCATGGAATCACATTGCATTATGATGTGTATGTTGTGATTATGTAATGATTGTATGAGTGTGTGAGTACTACTCCTTAGCATGTGTTATACATTGTTATTTGTTGAATGTAGTTTTCACCCCTTCCTTGAAAGCACAGATAATCCAGGTACTTAAGTTGTACATGAAGTGTGTTGCTTGATCGAGTTCTATGAGTCGCTTTGATACGTAACACAAGAATTTTGGAGAATTTATTTTAATTGTTATTTTATTGAATTTTGTTACGTATCCTTTTGATTTATAACTTTTAAGGACCACTCTTTTATGTGGAGTTTTTTTTTTATATTGGCAAGTGTATCGGGAGGTTAATGACAATGATATTCTGTTGTTTTTATTCGTTAATGAGAAAACAATAAATTATGAAATTAAGACTTCATAGTTTGTTCTGAATTATGTGACATCATACTTTTAAAGGAAAACTCTTATATTTTCATTTTATATACATATTTTCATATATGGGGAAAGTAGGGTGTTACATGAACAGACTTCGACGACATGCTAAACCTTGAGTTTGTTCCAATATCTCGCATTTATTAATAATACAATTTATTTTTCTTTGAATATTGGATTGCTAACATTGCTACCAGATAATTGTCGAAAATTGTCAGAAACTATCGAATAATTGTTGAAAACAATGGTTATTGCCAGAAAATTGTTTGAAATTGTCAGAAACTACCTAATAATTTTCGAAAACTGTCAGAAACTATATGATACTATTGAATAACTATCGAAAACTACTGATTACTGTCGATAACTGTCGAAAACTATCCGATAACTGTCAGATAGTTGTCGAATACTGTCGGAAGATGACGTTTGGACTATGAAGAGGGAATTACCAGATTTTATTGGGACATATCTTGTGTGGTGGATCTCTGTGGTTGAAAAGTTCTTTGAGAAGAACAAAATTCATTCTAAAGATAAGTTTTAATGGACATTCATGAGCATGGAAGATGAAGAAGCAATGCTACGATTTTATTATTGGTATGAAGAGAATCCAAATGCTAAGTGGAATTCATTTTCTATGACTATGATTAGAGAATTTTGAGTGCAAATTATGCAAAATCAAGAATCAAAGTCGAAACTATGGAAGGTAACAGAAACACACGATGAACCAATGTTAGAGGAGATGAACTTCAATATTGAACGAGAAGCAAAAGGTTATAGAAAAGTTGAATCCGACTCCAAATAGATTGATAATACAATGATAAAAATGAATTACTGAAATCAAGGAACAAAATCAATGTTTAACAGAAGAATGAATTAGATGCAAAAAAGAAAGGAGTAGGTGTTTATTATTGGGCCACCTCCGTTGCTAGAGCCACCAGACATTGACCTTTATGTGGTGGCTAACGAGATTCAAATAATCCATGTGGTTGTTGTCGAACTCTTACCTCCACCAAAACTACCAAATACAAATTCACATACACCGGTCTCTTCAAGCTCTTATCTGCAAGGAGTGAAAAAAGGGGTTTTATGGAATGTTCAATTTTGTATTTGATATAGGCAAGTTCTTTTTTTCTGTCGAGAAAAGACTTGGTAATAAGATATGTAATATCTCAGTCTTGAGGTCAAAGCTGTTTTTAAGGGGTGGGTATTATTAGATACTTGGTTTGAGTCTAAACCCAACAGATATGTCAAATAGAGGAATGAATTGTTTTTAAGGGGTGGGTATTGTTAGATACTTGGTTTGAGTCTAAACCCAACAGATATGTCAAATAGAGGAATGAATTGTATATGTAGAAGTGACTAGTTAGTTAGAGGGGAATGATAGTTATATGAAGGATAAGGATAGTAGGAAAAAAAATATTAAGAATTATTCAGTTAGGAACCATAATGATTTGGATAGAAAAAAATTGTATCTACTCTAAAGAGTTTTGTTCTAGGATTTAATCTTTTGTAATAGTTTTTGTTTTTCTCTAAATAATACCATTTATTTTCTTTTGAATATTGGGTTCCCAACACTATTAAGTATATCAGATTCATGACATCCATATTGAAGAGATCATACTCTTCATTCCATTTTTTTCTTCCTTTTCTTTTTTTATCCTTCATTTCAATATTTTTATCAATCATATCTTCTTCTCATTTAAGGTAAAGGGGCAACCAAGAGGAGACAAGTAACAAATCAAATCAGACAACTCTTGCAATTTTTACATAACCTGAAAGCTCTAGCTATAAATAAAAGAATGTCATGCCATACACATGTACAAGCAACGGGCATTATTGCTCCATTATCTCTGTAAATACAACAAATTAGAAAACTATTACAAGCATAAATCCAGTCAAAAAATATGATTTTTTTTCTTTTTGTGTAAAAACTCTCTCCTCGAACTAAAAAAATTGTGAAAAAACAACCAAAAAATACAAGGAAAAAAAAACCTTTAATAAGAAACATCATGCTCATTTTCTAGAACCAGTTTTACGTTTCATGTCAACCGGAGCTGGTTGCCTTGTTGGTGTTCGATGTGAGACGCCACTTGTTTGTTTCCGCGAAGGCGAAGGAGCAGTAGAAGAATGAATACTTTTCTTGCTGCAAAAATATCATGTATATGTATTATAACATGTTCAATATTGAAGGTGCATGAAAATTAAACTCATAGTAACATATCTAAGTGAACTATGATGAGCATTTTTGTATTACCTCAATTCAGGACTTTTTGCTGACTTTGAGACTAATCTTCTACCCTTTGATTCATTTCCATTGGCTATGTTTGTAACTTTGGAATGATTAAATTGCCAAAGCAAGTCATGTTCTGAGGAATCACTGGTTGCAGCATCAACATCATCAGTGTCATCTGAGCCAGCAATGTTAAACTGGTTGCCTCTCATGAACATATTATACGATCGTTCCGAGTATACTTTGGAAGAATCTGGAAGATATTTCTGATAAAATTCTTCGGATAAGTTCCCATTATCTGCTTCCCAACACCCTAACATGTTGCCAGTTTTGTTCACATCTAGCTTGTTAACCATGACCTTATCAACCCACTCTCCTGTACCGGTTTCTTTATCGTCTTCCACACAGTTTTGAACAAGACTATTCACTGGGGGCCATGATGGTGAATTTGTTAATATCTCATCAAAATCAAAGCTCTGAGATTTTTGTCTCGATATGGTATTGCTCTGAAGCTGCAGGACCAGTTTAAAATTTTCATCAGATTACAATAAGCAATAGGAGTAGTCAAACAAATTTTGCAAGATCTATTTTCCTTCAGATTTCATTAAGGTATTAAGGAAGTTATATTTTGTATCTGTATCAAATAACAATGAACAAAAAGAGTGTGCATACTGCTAAGTTGCCTACATCAACCATTGGTTGCCGGCATCCGAAGGGATCATCCACGATATCTGCACCTCGCTGAACTGCACGATAGGGTGATTGTTCACTAGCTGTTGTCCTATATTTTCCAGAGCTGCCGGACAAAGAATTTTCTGAATTTCCTTCATTTCTAGCCAACACAGCCTTAAGGTTGGCAATCTGAAGCACGATTAATTTTTTTTAGTTTATCTGTAGAATTAAGGCTTCCTAAGACTATTATGAAGAACTAAAGAGGTCAAAATTTTGAAAATATACTTGTTCTTTAAGATCTTTGACATCTGTCCCATCCTTATTTACTCGAGCAGCGCCAAGTTCAACCGTAGCAACTCTTTCTGCAAATTTCAGTGTGCTAATTGTTTCTCCAATAGCATTGGCCTCTGGACTAATGTGAACAAACATTAATGTTTTGGCCTGTCCTCCTGAAATTAGCCAAAACAATATAATGAGAATTACAAATGCGATAGGATTGTATAACTAGTGTTGAAAATATTGTAGCAACTACCCTATTATGCATTTGCAAACCAAGTTCTTAAAATTTACCAAGTGAATCTTGGAGTAATTGTGTGAGTTTGCTATTTCTGTAAGGGACATGTTGGTTTTTCTGAGCAAGGGAAGCAACGACATCACCCAAAGCTGAAAGAGATTTGTTAATATGTTGTGCCTCTTTCAGCCTATCACCTGTCGCCTCAGACTTGTCGACTCTCTCACTTCCTGCCAAGTCAACCAGATGCATGCATCCCCGTAGGACAGCTCCAGATGTCAAGTCTCTTCCTTGAACATGAACAGTCAAGCAACTGCCAAATGATAATTGAAGAAGCCAATAGTCAAGTACTTTCAATAAAAAAAAATGTCACGGAAGCAATTGGCGGATAATAGGACAATGACTAGGATACACACCTGTGAGATCGGCTACTACGGTCATTAAGTGCTGTTGCTCCAACAGCACGGTTCTTGTGGCCCAAGTTCATTAGTTCAATAACATCATTTGTTGATGATACTTGGACAAGGTTTGCATCTGGTACACTGAGCCCTCTTTGAGAGTTACTACGAATTTCTAATGTATAAATTGTTAAGGGCAACATCAACAATAGAGGCGGTTTTGATCTTGAGAATAATTAGTATTTTTCAAAAAAACAAAAAACCAAAGAAAAGTCAGTTATGTAATCTACAATTTTAAAGTAACAACTAAAAGGATATCTTCTGTTTGATCCATCGGTAATCAATAGATCTCTGACTTGCTCATTATAAATTTCAATCATTTGAACCGAAACATCATAGCGAAAAGTGTCCTTTCTTTGATTTGCGGTAAAAAACAGATCACTTAGAGCCCTGTAATTTACACCTTGGCTTTTTTCTGTGATCTCTTTTGGTCCAGTCTACATTTAAAATAAAATAAAAAGAAAGAAAAAAGTTATTAAATATTCAAGGTGACAACTTCAACTTGTATATACGTAGTTTACATTTGAGAATAACTAACAAGAAAATGACATGGAAATATTCAAGTTTTTTCTTATGATGGTGTATCTTACCATGGTGAAAGTTTTTCCAGATCCTGTTTGACCATAAGCAAATATGCAAACATTAAAACCATCAAGAACAGACCTAATGAGTGGCTGCATATCAGCGAAGACCTCCCCTGAACACAAGACAAAATTTTCAAACATATACAAAAATATAATAATCTTGTAGATAACTGAAACTGAAACACCAATGAACCTTGGGCTGCGGATGGTCCAAAAACTTTGTTGAAGTTGAAGGATCTGCGCGCTTTCCCATTCTTTGAGGGAACATTAATTGTGATAACTCCATCTTCTATATTCTCCACAGTACTCAAATGATTTGGTTGTCCAGATAAGAAAGGTCTTACTCGACAGTACACCCTAATACTTCCTAGTTAAACAAAGTTACCGTCTTAATTTTATTTTCGCATAAAATCTTTGCAAAAGCACGGATAAAATAGAAGCTTAAAGTAGCCATGCAACTATTAATCTTATTACCCTTAAGATCTTGGACTTCATTGTATAGTTTGCGATTTTCTTCAAGAACTCTATGATATCCAGAAGCAGCATGAGCTAAGCCATGAATGTGCATTCCTATAAAGAGAAATGGAAACTAAGATCAATGAAGCGTCTAATTCAATAGTTATTACATATGAGACAAAATAGAAAGGATTGGAACAATATTGTAATGTGAACTTAAGGTAAATTAATCACAAAAATGTTAGCAAAGTATTACCTAAATTGGAGAACTCCTCGTGAAATTTCATTTGCATGAACTGCATACCAGCTTTGGTTGTTTGAACAGTATATTTCAATTCCTACAAAATTTTACACAAAGATGGAAATATTTAATAATAAATTATAAATTTTAAAATTTAAAATGACTCATAATATCTTTGTTGCTCCGTACTTGAATATCTCTTTGCCGTTGATCAAAGAGCATTTGCTGCTTCAGAGCTTTTTTCCGTGATTCCTCATCAGCAACATGGTTTTTATGGATGACCTCCTCTTTCTTTGTTACCATAAGATTCTTGTTATCCACCTAATCATTCAAAGATCGCAGCATAAGAATCAAGCATTTGAAATTTTTATGAAGGTCCATACTCTATAAACATGTTTAGTGTGAAGAAAATACTATTACCTTTTTACGTGCCATAGTAAACTTTGCTAAGGGCCCATCACTTTGAGGTAACGATCCTCTTGAAGTTGTTTTTGTCTGTGTTATGTTAAATAACAAAGAACACAACTTGTCATAAAAATCAATTTGGCAAGAATTTCCCCCCTAAGAGGAGTTAAGTAAAATAAGGGCATTACTTGCAAACGAAAAGTATCATACCTGTTCATCCTGGCTTGCAATGCGATGCTCAAACTCCTCCACGACTTTAGTCAAAACAGATTCAACCAACTGTTCCATGCAGAAGAACAATATTACTTTAAGTAATCTCAAAGGCGCTCTTAGTATTATGAGTATTGAGTGACAAGATTGAAATGCAGCAGCAAGAGACTATAGTGCAGTACTGCTAGATGGGACTGTCAATTCTGCATTCAGGGTGCATTTTTCAGTGTTTCAAGCAAATGAAATTGCCACGGAAACTAACTTCATTTATAATGATTGTTTTCGATAATGAGTCCAATTTTTGGATGCATAACAATCTAGCAAATGCATATCATTTATAATGTAGCAGACTTTATACTAACTTCATTTTTCTAAGTAAATTAAATTCTTTTGTGAGACACATACGAACATATCTCCATACCGTTGGAACTTCTTCCGGCTTCTTATCGAACAGCATTGCACGAACAAGCATACCTAAAGAATGAGAACTAGACTGCAACCATAAAAAAAAACCATTTAGCAATTATGTTTGCTAACTAAGCACCATAACACATACAAAATTGTAAAAAATAAAGCTTACCAACCATTTTATTAGACTCAACATCAGAGGCAAGAGAAGTCATAGATTTTTCATTTATTGAAGAGGTTCTTGACAAGGAATTGGTAAATGGCTCAGAGTTTTTTCTCACAAAAGATTTCGCCGTGCTTGCAGGTTTGATAGTTCCACCAAATTTCCACACACCATTAGCCCCGGTTTGTTTCCATTCACTATAGGATTTAAGGGCCAATACACTGTTCACGACCCTCGATGATTTTCCTCCCTAAAAACATAAATCAATCGCATACAAGAAAACCAATTATCTAATGCAGTGTTATTTGCAATTCAATTCACCATGATACATCTGTTACTAAAAAAATTCAAAAAAGCTAAAAAAAAAATATTGTCCTTTACATACTTGTTCTAGATCAGAAGTCTCAAAAGTCGGAACTCCGATTTCCTGAACCGCTACTAGAAAGTTCCTAACATTTTCAAAATACTGGAATGCCGATAACGGTGCTCCATCAGGGATTGATGCAGAATCTACCGGACTCTCCACAACCTTACAGAAAAACACATAATTTACCCTATAAATAAACAAACAATAACCAAAAACATAGTAAACAAATCAGCACCAATCTCACCTTGGATACAGCACCAGGTTGAACCTTGTTAATAACATTACAAAGAATGATCCCACTCCTCAAACCAAGTCTAAACTCTTCCTCAGAAGGCTCTGCAGGTAAATCTTTAGCTGCAACAACTCCAACCATTTTTCTCAACCACCCCGCCGCCTCATATCTTCTTAATGCTGCCATTTTAAACCTTTTTTAGTCTAAACAAAACATTCTTATGATAAATAGACCCTGGAACAGAAAAATCAACTAATAATGGAAAATTACCGGCTTCTTCTGATTTTCTAGATTCCAAATCAAGATCTTTGAGACGAGTACCATGTTGTTGAAGAACATCCTCAACAACAGACGCAACTGAAAACGAAAATGCCGCCATAACAACCAGAGATAAATTTCAACTCATCAACATTGTCCACTTACTATGATCTTATTGTATTACTTTCTTTGTATCTGTGTTGTTATTAGTATGAATGAATTTTGAAGCATAGAGAGATATAGATTCTATTCTTCTTCGTTGTAACCTTTCCCTTTTTCTCTGTACACAACGCAACACAAAACACAAATACTTGTTCCTTTTCCTTTTTCTTTCTCTCTTTCTTTCTGTATCTGCTTTATACTATATAGTTATAGTTATACTCTTCCTTCCACTACTCTCTTTCTTGCTTCGGGTTTTCCTTACCACATGCTTCGGTTCCGAACCCCACCCACTATCTTCCAAACATACTCTTTCATCAAATTTGATTCTTTTCTTAATTTCTCAATTTCTCAATACCTAACTTTTTTTTATTTATAACGTTACCATCTTTTACTTTGTTTAAATTAACAGCGCGTGCACTTCACTTCTCATGACATGAATGATTTCGCCCTTTTTTTAATTAATTGTGATGCAAGTCGGAAGAAAAATAAACTATGGATAAATCTGAAAAGGAAATTGAATAATTATTTTATATAAACTTGATTGATATAGATCATAATGATTTTGTTTGATCAATTTTAGTAACTTTGATTTTACCAAATTTAATTGAGTTTATGGAACAACTTTAAATGTATTTACACGAGTTTATATATGAGATATTATAATCTGATTTTTCACATAATCACGCAGTCGAGATATCATGAACCGTCTGATATTTTTAAATCAAGATCATCTAATCTTAATCAAATTGTCATAAAATATAGTTAAGTTTTTGTAGAAGTGTCATTTAACACCATTGAGACACACCCTCTTGTTTATTAGTGTATTATAATAGGATGGTTGCTAAGGAAAAAAATATATATAATGGAGGTCTGGGAAAAGTTAAATGCAACGTCATTCCTAACTTAACTTAGAATAAAATCCCTCCTTCAGAATTCAAAATAAATATTTAAATATTCAAACACTTTAAAAAATAAAAAATCTAATTGAGAAGTTGGAAGTGGTTGAGTTTGTCTACTTCGTTAATGCTCAACCACAAAACATCACGTTAATTCGGTCAATCAACTTTTTTTTGTAATTCAAAAAAATTAGTTTAGAAAATGATTCGAATTATACAAGAATTTAGTGGGGCCTTTTATATCGCTGGAATTTCAAATTAATCATGGTGGTTTTGGAATTTTAAGATTAAGATTATGATGAAGTTGTAACACTTCGATACTCCTATTTTGTTTTATGATAAAGACTCGAATGAAATGACACGTCACTGTTTTAGGATAATTATTGTTGTTTATTAAGCAAAGGTAATTAAGTATATATTATTGTGTTATTAATGAGTGAGAATTGAATTGTGAGATTGACTAGTTGAGATTCAGAATATGTCACGTCAATTTGGATACAAAGCATGTGGCATTTTTTCTCCTTAATTATGCCATTAGTGCATATAAGATAATAAGAATATGCAATGCATCCATCATGAATGGGGTTTAATAAGTTTTGAAGTTACGAAAGTGGATTAGGAATAGACTTCAGATAAATAGCTACTAAAAAAAAAGTTTGAAAGCATTCACAATTTTCATGAGGATTTGTATTTGAAAATTTTAAATAATTGTTCGCGTGATTTTCACCCAAAACTTTTGAAAACTTTATACGAGTCTCACTATAAAATTTTATTGTAAGACGAAATTTAAGCGGATTATAAATATATTGAATTATTGTGATTTTAGTTAAAAATATTGAAAAATATTTAGGTAAAAAAAAAACTGAAACAATATTTTTTTTGTTGTAACAATTATTGAATTTTAGTTGATTAGATTTTTTTTTCTTTTTGGAGTAAACCAGTTTGATTGAATTAAATAAATAAATAAATTATGTGAGTATTACTCTTTTATTTTCTTCTCATTCTTGTAATTTTGCTTATATTGTGTTTGACAATTTAATTTTTGTTTGAGATTTTTTTATTTTGGTTGTCAGCATTATTTGTCTCACACGTATTTTTTATAGTATGTTTGATCTTTTGATATTTCAATTTCACAACAAGTGATGTTGATCCATAAATAAATTGAGTTTATAATTGAGCATTATAAATTCTAAATGAGACGTAGATTTTTTTTTGTTGGAGATGACGATTTTGAGTTGTAAAAAGTGAACATGCAGATAATTTTAATCAATAAAAGTATACATATCCATCGAAAGTGTTAAATATGTAATTCTTTATGTTGAAGTCGAAATGATATATCTATATTCGACGGTGTCGAAATTAGGTTGTATTGAACAAAGTCTGTATTTGTTGTATTTGACTAAAAGTCAAATACAACTTATCGAAGCATGCAGTTGTCGACAAAGTTGAAATGTTTGACTTAACTTAGTTTTAGTTAACTTAGTTTTATTGTAACTAAGTGATCATCAAGTGTTAGAAAGTATTGTGTAAATTCTGAAATCACAGTTGTGATTAACACACATTATCAAATACGTGGAGTGCAGTTTGCACATAAACATATATTCTTCTTCTTCCTCCGTAATTCCCTTTTTATCTCTCATTTTCAATTGCATTATTTTCTCATTTAAATTCTCTATGTAGTGTAGAATCATCTGACAACCAAGAAGTGATTGTTTCACCTGAGTAGAGGGTGAAACACAAGAGGCGTGATCAATCAGTGAGATTGATTCTGTTTCATCAAGATTGATTCATTTAACTTTAAGATTAGAGTTTTTCAAAAAAAAATTTGATGTATTGATGTATACATGCCTAACACGGGTATAAAATACCAAAATGGTGAATAAAATTCGGATTATTGTTATCTTGTGTCTCGAAGATAAAGTCTTAAGAGAAGTCTCCTAGGAGAAGATAACATGTGAGAGTTTGTATTACTTTATTTATTTTTAAAATAAGAGTCAAAGTTATTCCAACATTCAACGGCTATGACAGACAGTACAAAACCCTGTCAGTGCATTTCAATTAAATTCTTTTATAAAACTAATATTTAATTCTAATACTATAAAACTATTTTTTTTAAAACTAATCATATCATATTTAAATGATAATATTAGCTTAAAAAAAATTATAGGGTCTACAATAAAAAAAAATCTTGTGACAAGATTAATTTAAAAAAAAAAAGAAGACAATTTGTCTAAAATAATATAATATTCATATAATAATGTTAGTATTAAAAAAATTACAGCGTATTAAATCTTTTTTATTTAAAACTATTTATTTTAATTATCCTTATTTTTGACGTAATTTATTTATTTATTTGATATATTTTGATATTTGACATTTCAATTTTATAACATTTACTATGTGTTTTTATAATAATAAAAAATTATAATGGTAACTTAAAAATGAATGGAGCATGGTATGGTATGGCATGGCACCACAAAAACATAAGGTAGACAAAATGTCTCTGTCAGTTAGTGAAGTGGTTGATGGAAAACAGATGATTCTGCTTCACAAATGGTAAAACTGTGGGGCTTCTAGTTATAATGATAAATATTTAAATTAATGAAATGCAGATAATTAATCAACTGTGTCCTTCTCATCCAAAATATTTGCTCCCTATTGTAGGACCTAACCTAACCTAGGGAGACAAAGTCCAACTGTGTGGAAGGACACCCCCTACCCAAGCAACCTTCTATCGAATATTTTGTTATGGGATTAACATATTACATGAATCTCATCTCATTCTTGATGTAGATATAAATAAAAGTGTTTTTATTGATATTGATGCATGCATGTGTGGTGTTTTTCTATCATGTTTGTACATGAAAAAACTAAATTCATATGATCATTATCTATAATACATTAAATTTGCTTAGTATTGTTGAAGTTGCTTTTCAATTAAATATTGTGAATGTTTTTAGGTTGCATAGTATTTGTAATTTTATATGTATTTCGACTCCTCAATTGTTTAATTATTTAAGTGTTTTGTAGGGCAAGAGAAAAGAAAAGGAAAAAACATTAAAAAGAAAGACAATTGGAAAAAAATTGAGAACCAACGTTTCTCAACTAATACATTATCCGTAATTACAAAATATAAGTAACTTATTAGGTAGAATATAAAATTCCAGTCAAGGAACCGACCCAATAACTATAACATCGGCCAAACAATCAGTTGTATCATTAGCTTTTCTCCCATAATGCTTAAGAAGGACTTACCAATCTCTCTCCATCAACTCCTTAATGTTTGAAATAATAGATGCAAAATGGTGTCAAGGTTTAACTTCTGCCTTCACTAAATGTATAGCAAAAAGTATAGCAAGAGTAGAATCAAAATAACAAACTAAAACTTTGATCTCTTTATTCCATGCTATTGTGAGTCCATGGTATAAAGCAAGAAGTTCTACATGAAGGAATGTAGAACACCAACACTACCGACAAAATCAGTTAACCAAGAATCATTTGGATGCCTAATCACACACCCAATCCCATATGGACTGGGGTTCTCCTAACTACTGTCATCTACATTAAGAACTATAGTTATCCTCGCCACTTCACATCAAGAAATCCATATGTTATTCGCTGCTACAACCTCTCGATAGAGAAATGTGTCTAGTAAAGTCTTCACAAACTTGAAAATATGCAGCTTATAAATAGAGACATTTTCATTCTCCATACAAAGTTGGTTCCTTGCTCTCCAAAGCCACCAACAAGTATCCAGGAATATGTGAAACCTATCAGACTCAATTCCCTTCTGAAGTCATTCCACCAAGTCGTTAGAGGAAAAAAAATATTAATGTTATTAAAACCAACACAGAGCTAAATTTGTCTAGCAAAAACAAAATCTCAGATGCAATAGAATATATTCTCATTTATATCAGTACATCTTGAACAATTAGACATCTAAAGCATCCCTCATTGTGCAACATTTGTTTGTTGGTAACGATTCATGACATGTAGCCCATATAAAACACTTAATTTATGTGTCGTTTATAGATGCCAAATCCAATTCTTAGAGGGATCGACACCACCTTGTTAATTAAAATTGGATTATAATTATTTAAATAATTTTTTTACATCATCTATTTAGTCTTTCGAAGTGACTTCCTATTCCACACTAATGTGGTGGTATATATGGTTAAGGTCTGTGTTGGTTTTGCTGAGGTGGTTGGGTAGAAGTCCCCATGTGGTCATCAGAAGGAAAAAAAATTCCTACTTAGTGTCTAAGAATTATGGAATCATTGTCGCGTTATCATAATTTAATTCCTTGTACTTCAAAGTTTTGTTGTGTTGTTGTTTGGATTGATGTTGTAATGGTTGGGCGATAACATTCTTGGACGTGGAGGGGTGGATTTTGTGTGAATGGTTATGTTGGGTAAAAATGATTTTGTTGTTGCAGTGTTTAGTAGTTGATGTTTATCTAAGATGTTGGTTTTGTGAATTGGTATGGGTATGATATGTTGGTGGTTGGTGTTTGGATTAAAATGTTACGATTATTGTTGGTAGAAAGGGTTATACTTTTGTTTTTATGATTGAGTGTTTGACATTTATTGATTTTGGGTGTTAATGAAAGGTTGTTGTGTGGTTTGAAATATTTTTTGTGTTGGGTATGGGTGTATGTTTGTTGTTCGGTGTCTTGGAAGTTTGAAGACGATGTTTGTTCACATGGTTTAACTAACAATCTATGTTCGTACATATATGCAATTGTAATTGATATATAGAATGTCATGTATTTACGATTTGGTTTACATTAAGTTGGCATGACATACTCAGTCATGACAAAGTCATGGTGGTTCCTCCAATAAGAATATGTTTCTTTTTTGTAGTCTCTACAATTTTAAAATGTCCATTGATGGAACACGACTTTTGTGTTTTTATTTAGAGCACCTCAGTGGGCTAGGTATGTTCAGATGCATGCCAAAATATAGTTTAACTCTATCAATATGGTGCATTTCCACAATAGTGAACATGATAATTGGTGTTGTTAAATTCCAAATGGCTTCTTCGCATCCATCCTTTAGATATGCATCTTGTATAGCCAAATATGGCCTTTATGGATCTATGTGCTTGCATATATGATGTATGCAACAATCGGTTTGGTTTTGATGTTTACAATGCTCTTAAGTGGAATTTGTTGAAAGTGTTTTCAGTGAGTAAGTATTTTATTGTCTCCATAAGGATTAGTGTGAGATTACCACCATTATACAATTTAATGATGTCTTAAGTATTTCAAAGGGTTTTTAATTGTGACAAGTATCAATTGCATGAAAATATGAAACAACGATAAAAGATTCGAAAAGTTAACACTTAAAAGGCATATCAAGACAAGATTACATCAACCTATTTCATATGTATTCGATTAATCTGGCATGTGAACATCATTTATAATCAATATAACCATGCATCACTCATCAATATCGCTTATGTCTAACCAGTATTACGATTTTTTACTGTATTGTTTAATCGATGATATCTCAACCTATTAAACAATACAAATAACATTTAAGATTTGATACGAAGTGAATATAAAATTCCAACTCCATGTCTATACTTAGTCTTTGATAGATGATAAACTTAGATCAATTCCTGAAAGATATTTTTCAATAATGATTCAAACCATAAATATTAAATAAGAGCAAAAATCATCATCTACATTGATCAATAATTTGTTCACATACAAAAGATCAAAAGAAATACATACTAGTTTAGATTAATTACAAATAATCTTGATACAAGGTGTTTAGCTGCACACTATTGTAGTTTGCTTCACAAGAAATGGAAGGATATACAAATCCAACTCCGATTAAATAATTGAGTTATTTTGCTTTAATATTGAGTTTTAGGGTTTTTGTGTTCAAGAGATTCCAAGAGATATGAGATAGATCCTAAAAATAAGCCTTGGAACCTTTAAATATGATTGTTCATATGTCCTGTCTCGCCCAACGAGCGGGGCTTCGCCCGATGAACACCACTTTCTGGCACTTCCAACTGCCTACAAAGCATTAAACCACCCTTAGCACAATATCTGACCTCGCCCGGCGAACAAGGTCTCTCCCAGCGAACTCAAGTTCTCAAACTTTCACTGGACGACCATGACAAGTTTTTCTACTGCCCAAATTCTGAATTTTCTCGCCCCGACCTCCCCAGAGATCGCTTCTTCCTCTCCAGTTCTCTCCAGGCGAACATGCTTAAACTCCACATATTTGGCTTTGTTCCTTCTTCATTGTTTTTGTGCCTTTTTCTTTGGTTTCTTGCCACATTTCTTGCACACACACACACACACACACACACACACACACACACACACACACACACACATATAAAGGATACTAAATCCAAATGCAAGTATTATGACATTTTATGCAAACTTATGGAATTCAACTATCGAAAAAGAAAAATAGTTCAAGTTTTTATGCGTAAATTTAGTCATGATTGGCATTCAACAACCTCTCATGAACTCGAATCTTTGTTTGTCCTCAAGCAAAGTTTACTTTTCATTAAAACAAGATTTTCTCAAGCATAAAATTCAACAATAGAGAAAACAAATGGTTAAATTTTAACAGATGAACGCGTACAAGTAATGCTCACACACTTCCTAGAATCAAACACTACTACAAAATAAACCTTTCATAACACCAATTTTACAATGGTCACAATGTTAATTGTGGTAATAGTTTATTTTCTGGGTGTTTTTTTGTCTTTACTAAATGACATGTCACAATGGTCAAATGAAGCAACATAGTGAAAGGTACATATAATGAAATGGTTTGAATCCCAACATCAACCATTAGCCTTTTATCATGATAAAAATGTTGCTGACCATGTATATCACCATAATTTTTATTACCAACCATGATGAAAGTGATACTTATTTATATATAAGCGAATTTATCTCTCACTTTAGTACATAACAATTGTCTATCTCAAAATAAAACCATAAGAACTCTTTTACTTGCTCTCTCCAAACGAAACCCTAACAACTTTATCACTTGTCTCTCTTATATGGAAACATCAAAACGAAACCATAACATGAATTCTTAGCCAATGGGTATTTACAGGTTCGTTTTATCTATAGTTTTTTCAAAATCTATTTCAATAGCTTGCTTCATAATGTTTGAACTTTCTTCTTGTTTTGATTTCCAGAATACTATCATCGAAAGAGGATGGAACAACCGGCCTCATGAGGAAAGTAGATTCTCAACTAGTTGTCAGACTGATAAGACGCATGTTCCAAGCAAGAGACCCTAACTTGAAGAAGTATCTCAAGGACATGTCATCAACGTACTCAACATGTATCAGGCTTAAGATAGAGTACGTCGACCATTACCGAAAGCCCAAGAGAAAACAAAGCAATGTCACGAGTAGGACATAAAACATCAAAGGCATGTTATTCAAACAAAAATGAAGAGGATAAGGGCAAGAAAAGGAACCAGACAAAGAGAATATATGATACCCTGGGACAACCAAGTGTCAAGTTTGACTTTCTGGTAACATACACGGCTCCTAAAGGCTTCGACATTGCGCTCGAGGACATCCAACCAACCTGTTGGGAAGACCCATCCGAATAAAAAAGTTCATAGAATAATCCCTTTAAACTGGTAGGCCTTGTTAGAGGGAGTAAGAATGGATAAGCTAGAATTCCCCTCAAATCTTAGATAGCATTTCAACTAACTTTATGTAAATCTCTTAATGAATAAATAAAAGGAACCAGTTTGAACTCTTTTCCCTTGTCATACAAGGGTTTTTAACGAGGTACCTGGTCTTAACAAGATATTGCAACTTAATTTACAGGTACTCAACTTAAAGAATTATGGTTCATTTTAAACCCTATAAATGTGTTGACGCGTTCTGATGGGCTAAAGACGTATCTAATTATGTGTCTAGCGGTATCTTAACTGCAAGTGCACAACCTATCGAAGTAATATTTAAGATTATCGATCCACAGGGACTTTATGATTACTTAGTGCTAGAAGATTTACTAGTTTAGCTAAGGTGAAGGGTTGTCACGATTTTTTTTGGTTGTTTTTAAAGATTAAAGACGGGAATTAAATTTAAGTTTAATGGAATAATACTAAAGCGGTCGGTATGTAATTATGATAACTTAGGAGGGTCAATCTAAACTAGGCTTATAAAGATGGTTCACTTAATCTATTCCGTAGAGGTTACTAGTTTAAATATCTTTAACTCACACTCTCGTGGTCTTATCTCAGATCTTACCCCTAAAGCCCTATGCCTGCTCTCACTAGCCCATAAGTGTTTAGAAATAATTTTTGGAAACTTAGTAATTCTAATTCATTTTAAAGCGCTCTCGATGTGTTTAAATTAAATGCCTAACTTTAGCTATCTGGTTAAAATCTCACACTCTCGTGGTCTTGACCTAACCTATTACACTTTCCTTACTCTCGTAACAAAAAGGTTGATTTTATAATAAAAAGTCTCGGCCAGAATATTAAGCTCTTAATTATTTTAATCCTAGAATTGATTTTACCGATTTAGTTGATTTTTAATTACATACCGCCCTAAGGTGTTTAGCTACTCATTATTGTTGAACCAGACAGAGGCAGAAAAACACAAAATAAAATATGCATAACAGAAAAATAAATACTTAACATTAAATAAATGCAATTTAAATAAAAACCTGAATACAATCAAAATGTTAGATTCCTTCTTCCACAGTCTGAAAGCTCGGAGTACGGACCGGAATCGGAAATAAAAATTACTAGGAGAATTCTGAAGGTTTTGAAACAAATTTAATTATAACAATTTCCTAATGTTGGAAATTGTTATATGGTTGGTTGGGATACAGAAAATTAAAGCAAGAAAATTAAATACTGGAAAAATAAAGGGTGCAAATAAAAACGGCAGAGCTTCCGCAAGAAAATTAAAATCAAAACTCTCAAAATTGTTTCTTGAAGTTAAGCTATTTATAGGATCAATGTTTTGGGATTGGCATTTTGAGTTGGTGCATGGGCCTCGTAGAAATTGAGAAAATCCAGGAAATGGTTGACATACTGGGTCTGCGGGAGAATAGGAAGGTTGGATTCACGTAGCGTACACGTTCATGACCAAGTCTCATCAAAATACCCTAAATTCCCCTTGTCACGTTCGTGACAAGGGTGTCACGTTCGTGACAAGGGTGTCACGTTCGTGACAAGGGTGTCACGTTCATCTTCCGTGTCTTATGCGCGTCACGGTCGTGAGGGACTTGTGACGACCGTGACTGCTCCTTTTAGCGTGTCACGGTCGTGACTCCTAGGTGACGATCGTGACTGTTACAAAAAGTGCAGGTTATGCAGAATTCCTCTTTTCTTCATCTTTTCATGGTTGTTTTTGTTCATTTCACTTGTGGCTCATGATTTAGCTCTGTATATGATGTACCTGCAAAATGACAAGGAAAACTCGAGGAATCGGGTGTTAAAACGACAAATATGCGATAAAACGGCATTGAAACATAGCAATATAAACGATACTTTTTCTCGTTATCAAACTTCACCAAACTTAAACCTTTGCTTGTCCTCAAGCAAATAGTCGGTTGAAAATTGTCGGATAAGTTTTCATCGACGCACACACATAACAAACCGTACGAAGGATCATTTTGTCAGATAAACCGGTACTTTGATAAAACACCAACGATACACTAATGACACAAGCAACAAGCTAAGTCGTCGACTTCCCGTTAAACGAAACATTCGGTAATTGCGTTACGATTCCACCTAGAGTCTTTTGATCTTATTTCACCCGGTTTCATTCTAGCGCAATCACATTAAGCCCTTTGCCTTAGCACGTACGTAGTGGAGTAGCCGGCTAACGACTTTGATCCTTTATAAGCACGGGGTCTAGTACACGAATGTGGTAACCCTACATACATTATCCGATTTGGAGGTTGTGGGGGATCGAGCCGTAGCACGCCCTACCAAGTTCAGAACCAGTACCTCTGAACCAACCCGCAATGGACTCCTTCTCATATTTCTCGTTTCTTATATGCGACCGTGTACTTTGGTGCAATTTACTTTCATTTGCATCGAGATATGAAGGATCATTATAGATTAGGCATCAAACACTTATATTCATCGGCTCCCTACGTGGTTTGTGTTCAGACGGTGCTGACTGCTAGTATAAACTACTAGGGGTTACTTTCGAACTGAAACTTAAGGTGTAGTCGTAACAATTATCGGAACGGAATGCTTAAGTGGGAAGTCTAAGGTGTCAAGACTGTATTGATCTTGTTGAATCGTTCTCAGCCTCCTAACTATGATTTCGTAGGTAAGTCGGGTAATGCGAAGAATAAATTAAAGATTTTTTTCCGGTATGGCTAAATAAACGGGGAAAGTTTGAAACTAAAGAAAATAGCACAAATATTACTCTGTTTCATTAAAATACGAAAAGGAAATACAACGGAATGGAAAGTACGGAAAGGGAAAAATGCGGAAAATGAAAGGTACCTCTCCCACACTATATCAGACATTGTCCTCAATGTTGTGATATAATAGCGGTTAAAGTACAATACAAACAACGGAAAAGGGAAAACATAAACAAAAACTAAAACTAAGGCTGCTGATGACCACGGCCTCGGCTTCTGGTGCGGGAGCGTCTGGTCGGAGTCGCTTCAGGATCAGAACCGGTGCCTGTGATAACAGTGATATCAATGCGCAAAGACTTTAGCTCGCTAAAGATTTCTCCGAGCTTCTCATCAGTCGTCCTCTGGTTGGTGGCAACAGCTAGGAGTAATGCATCATGTTGCTCTTTTTGCCTTCGCTCTAGTGCGGCATTCATCTGGTTCTGCTGATGAATCGCACGGAGGACGTCCTCAAGTGTGAATTCCTGTGCAGGAGGTTGTCGGGTGGATGACTCAGGAATGTCCTGGACAGGCTCAGCTGCATCCATGGTGTCTTGCATCTCGTCCACTGGTGGATCGGCCTGCTCATCAATAATGGGGGCGTGGCCGGCAACATCCGGTAAAATAAATAGCCAGTTGGCTCGGTTGGACGGATCAATGCGGTCACGGCACGGCAAGATGATGTGGTGATAAACAGTGCCTTGGATAACAGGGCTAAATCTGCCATCCTCTCTCTGAGCAATCAAGTGGGCGGACCTGCAATAATTCTTCGTTAGGAACTCTGCGGCTCTGCGAGGCAAATTGATGACCAAGTCACCAAGCTCCAGCTGAATGGCGAGGGTAGTGACAATGTCGCCTATGTAGAAGGGGGTTTGTGCCTCTTTGCGCTATGGACTGGATATGGGACAGCATGAATGGGGCAGCATTGATGCGCTCGTCATTTAAGGCGCAGTGCAAGAACAAGAGCTCCTTGGAGTTAAGCTTGTGGTTGCTCTCTCTTGCAAAAATGGTATTGCAGATGATGCGATGAAAGTATCTGATCGCCGGGTTGTGGATATGCGTAGCATTCAGGCTCTGAAAGGCTGAGGCACGGGTGTTGGTGATGTCGTGCCATAAGGTGAAAGCGGTTTCACTGAAGTTGTCCGGCACGCGGAGGTGAGCATCATCGCCGTGATCAAAGCCTAGCAGCTCGGCGATCCTTGTTTGTGTAACTTCGAACTCCCGGCCGAGAAATCTGAACTTAGCAACGCCGGTGAGTTGACTTTGTGAACCGGTAGGAGTGATGTAATGAAACGAGCTCAGAAATTCCAATGTTTGAAGCTCGAATGTAGGCTAGGGTTGACTGCACAAATGCCACAAACCAACCTTCTGAAGCAGGAGCTTCACACTGTTGAGCATTCCCAACTCTCTCAAACATTCAGTGTCGACATATCGCGTGGGTTGAACACCACGGTTCTGGAATCTGATGAATCTCTGTCTCTGATTTTCTCCATGCTCACCATCTCTAAACTGAATTTCTTCCATTGCATGCAAGAACAAGAGTGGGAGATGAAAGGTTTTTGAGTTTTGTGAGAAAAGTGTAAAATGAGAGGAAATTGGTTCGGATTATAGTGCAAGATGAGAATGTGATAGGTGTGGAGTAAATGGAGAGGTTAATGGAGTTTAATTTGGGTAATGGGAGGTTACGAGAGTTGGAAGAGATAATGTTTTTTTTGAATGTTATGGAAGTTGAAAAAGGAAGAGGTTTCGAAGAAGAACAATTCTGTTTCTCAGAATTCCTATAACTGGGGTCGTCACGGTTGTGATGGGGGGATGACGGTCGTGACGCGCTAATTAGCTTGTCACGATCGTTAGAAGGTGATGACGACCGTGAGGGATTAAAACTTAGAATATTTTCCAGAATGCATTATCTCTCTCTCGTTCAATACAATTTATATTTTTTATGATCACTTCTCATTCTATTTTAAACACAAACAATATATAATATCAACATAAATTGGTAAACTTCATCACATGAGAAATTATATAAAACATTAATCAATTTAAATATAACAGGAAATGGATTGAAAGCATAGAAATTGATTAACTTGGAAAAATTTGTAAACTAGAAGTGCTTTGCTTTAATAATTGAAGGGAAATTACATTAATAAAAGTAAAGTACGAAAATGTTTGCGAAATGTTAAACTAACTAGAAACGAAAACAATAGATGAAATAAGTTAGATCACTACAGCATTTTCAAAAGTGCTTCTTCAAATCTTCGATTGCAGAGTTCAGGTGGTAGAATTGCTCACATGTTATGTCAGTTAAACCTATAATGTCCAATCGCATGCTCTTAATCTCATCCTTAACACTATTTATATCGGCTTGGTAAGCTTCAAGAGTGTTCATGATTTTCTTTAAGTTGTCAGCATATTCTACTTGATTCACTTCAGGGGTTTCAATCACTTCGTCAGTGTGGTCAATGTCATGGTAACCAGGAGGTGTCTCAGGGTCACTTTCTACATCGATCATTATATCATCCCTTATCTTGTAAGATTGAGGTGTTTCAGGAGTAGATGGATAGTCAGGAGGGGTAAGCTCATAAAGCCAATTATCCTTATTGTGAACACTTACTCTAGCATGGTTTGGTAGTGTGAACAGGGTTACTACTTCATTCCTGATTAGGTACTCGAAAGGTGGGTGTCCTAAATTCCTTATGATATGTCGATTAAAGCAAAAGTTAAGATTCATAGGACGGATGGTACCTAAACGGTTACACTTGTGTAATTGGTATCTAAGTCCTAAGGCATCAGAAATCATGATGACAAGACCTCCTACTAATATGGGTAAATCAGGTTCTTCTTGGATTCGGGTGAAGGTTTGCATCATGAAAGGCACGCCATTGACTGGCTGTCCATTAGTCACACATGACATAATGAATATCTCATCTTTAGATACTCCAGTAAGGTTTTCTTCTTTTCCAAAGAAGGTATGGGCTAGGATCTTATGGAAATAACGGATAGCAGGGTTATGTATCTCATCATTGTTCATGTTATTTGGTTCAGGATGGTAGTTTCCGGTTAAGCTTCCCCAAAAAAAATCCAGCTCAATGTCCATCAATTCTACCTGTGTGATAGTAAAAGCAAAGGGTCCACTAGGGAATCCTAATAAGTCAGCTAGTTCTCTATGGTTAAAGTCATATTCTATTCCAAATAGGCGGAAACTGATAAATCCTTTCCTGAATCCAAGACCGCGCTCGGGTAAGTAAACTAAGGAGCTAAGGAACTCAAGGGTGAGCTCGCGGTAAGTCACAAACTTTTGTTTAATCAGTGCATTCTCCCATCCAAGTCGGTTAAACAAGTATAGGATGCTATCATGTATACCTAAGGTTTCCATAGTCAGATCATCATGGTACAGAGTCAAATCCATTGGTCTCTGTGATAACTCTTCAAATTTCATTCTTTGGTTCCTACCTCTAAATTTGGTTTCCATAAGGTTTATCGGTTGGTTAGCCATAGTTAGTGTAAATACGGAGGAAACAAATCAGGGGGAGAAGGAAAGTGGAAAAGACTTTAGAAAATCTGTAAAAGTGATTTAAAAATTAAAATAAGGAAAATAGATGCATAAATAAAAGCAATAATAGTAATAATGAAATAAAACTATAATAAAATGACAAAACAAATAAATTAATAATAAAATGATAAATGACAAAATAATAAAATGATCAAAATGGTTAAATGATTAAATGGGTTGCCTCCCACTAAGCGCTGTTTTTATCGTCAAAAGCCTGACGTAATGCTTAGGTGTAGATTAATCAGGGAAATTAGTGGACAACTCTAAAAGCCTTAGACTATTTGCATAATCTCTATTTTCAATTTTATGGTAATGTTTTAAACGTTGTCCATTTACTATGAACGGTTCACTATTCCTACCCTTAATTTCTATTGCTCTGCTCGGGAACACTCTAGTTATTTCAAAGGGTCCTGACCATCTAGATTTTATTTTTCCAGGAAAGAGTCTAAGTCTCAAATTAAAGAGGAGTACAACATCTTCCACACTAAATTCTTTCCTAGATAGGCGTTTATCGTGCCATCGCTTAGTTCTTTCTTTATATATCTTAGCATTCTCATAAGCATCTAGCCTTAACTCTTCTAATTCGTTAATATCTAGGATTCGCTTTTCTCCTACAGCATTATAGTTTATATTGAGAGTTTTAATCGCCCAATAAGCTTTGTGTTCTAGTTCTACCGGGAGATGACAAGATTTTCCATATACTAATTTGAAATGTGTAGTTCCTATGGGTGTCTTGTAAGCTGTCCTATAAGCCCATAAAGCTTCATTAAGTTTAGATGACCAATCTTTCCGAGATATGGCGACAGTCTTTTCTAAGATTTGTTTAATTTCTCTGTTCGAGACTTCAACTTGTCCACTTGTTTGTGGATGATATGGTGTTGCCACACGGTGTCTTACTCCATACTTAGATAGTAATTTGTCAAAGATTTTTGAAATGAAGTGCGAGCCACCGTCACTTATGACGAGTCTTGGCACACCAAATCTGGGAAAGATTATATTTTTGAAAAGCTTTATTACTACTCGTGTGTCATTTATAGGAGAAGCTATAGCTTCAATCCACTTTGAAACGTAATCGACAGCTAAGAGTATGTAATTATTACCGAAAGATGATGGAAATGGTCCCATGAAATCTATTCCCCAGACGTCAAAGACTTCTACTTCTAATATTCCTTTTTGAGGCATTTCATCTCTTCTTGAAATATTACCGGTGCGTTGACACCGATCGCAATTTATAACAGCGATGTGGACATCTTTCCATAGATTAGGCCAGAATAGGCCGGCTTGCAAGATTTTTGCACAAGTCTTGGAAGTGCTTGCGTGTCCACCATAAGGAGATGAATGGCAATGAGCAATGACATCTTCTATTTCTTCTTCGGTAATACATCGACGAAAGATTCCATCGGGTCCTCTTTTGAACAATAATGGTTCATCCCAATAGTAATGTTTGAGATTGTGAAAGAATTTCTTTTTCTGCTGATAGGTTAAATCAGGTGGAAGAGCTCCTGCAGCTAGGTAGTTGACAATGTCAGCGTACCATGGCAGTCCTATAGTTGTTTGGATTGTTTCCACGGGTTCTGGTTCATCTACGTCTAACTGAACTGGGTCGCTTCCTATTTGTGCTATCAGCTGTTCATACAGAAAATCATCGTTAATCGGCACTTGTTCTGGTTTAATACCTTCTATTCTAGATAAATGGTCCGCTACGACGTTTTCAGTACCTTTCTTATCTTTTATTTCGAGATCAAACTCTTGTAAGAGTAAAATCCATCTCAAGAGTCTCGGTTTAGCATCTTTCTTAGTCAATAGATATCTGATAGCAGCGTGGTCTGTGCAAACGATTATTTTCGCTCCCACTAGGTAAGAACGGAATTTGTCAAGCGCAAAGACGACTACTAACAATTCTTTTTCAGTAGTGGCGTAGTTCATCTGAGCAGAATCTAAGGTTCTACTGGCATAGTAAATCGCATGAAGTTTCTTTTCCTTCCTCTGGCCTAGAACTGCGCCTACAGCATAGTCACTCGCATCGCACATGATTTCGAAAGGTAATCTCTAGTCAGGGGGTTGCATGATTGGTGCGGTGATGAGGGCTGTTTTTAGAGTTTCGAATGCTTTAAGACAATCTTCATTGAATATGAACTCAGCGTCTTTCATTAATAAACCGGTAAGAGGTTTAGTGATCTTCGAGAAATCTTTGATGAATCGTCGGTAGAAACCGGCGTGTCCTAAAAAGCTTCGTATTTCTCGAACGGTTTTATGGGGTTGAAGATCTTTTATGACTTCTATTTTAGCTTTATCAACTTCAATTCCCTTGTCGGATATAACGTGTCCTAGTACGATTCCTTCTCTGACCATAAAATAACATTTCTCCCAGTTAAGCACGAGGTTTACTTTTACACATCTTTCTAACACCATTTCTAAATTTGATAGACATCCTTCAAAACTTTGCCCGCATACAGAGAAGTCGTCCATGAACACTTCCATGATGTTGTCTATAAAATCTGCAAAGATTGACATCATACATCTTTGAAAGGTTGCAGGAGCATTGCATAATCCAAAGGGCATTCGTCTATAAGCGAACGTTCCATAAGGGCATGTGAATGTAGTCTTCTCTTGATCATCTGGGTGGATAGGGATTTGGAAAAATCCTGAGTAACCATCAAGATAACAGAAATATGAATGCTTGGCTAATCGTTCTAACATTTGATCTATAAAAGGTAGTGGGAAATGATCTTTTCGAGTGGCTTTGTTTAGTTTACGATAATCGATGCATACTCTATGTCCCGTCACTACTCTTTGTGATATCGATTCGCCTTTAGCGTTTTTCACAACAGTGATACCTCCTTTCTTTGGTACCACATGTACTGGACTAACCCATTTACTATCAAAGATTGGATATATTATTCCGACATCTAGTAGTTTCTTAACTTCTTCCTTTACTACAGTGCTAAGGATTGGGTTAATTCTTCTTTGAGATTCTCTGGAGGTTTTGCAATCTTCTTCTAGCAGAATACGATGCATACAGATTGAAGGGCATATTCCTTTGAGATCAGATATGTTATATCCTAACGCAGTAGGATATTTCTTTAAGACATCTAAAAGTTTCTTTGTTTCGATTGTTCCTAAACTAGAATTTATTATAACTGGTCTTGTACATTCAATGTCTAAGAATTCGTATCTTAGGTTCTTAGGTAAAGTTTTTAACCCTAATGTAGGTTTATCCTTACTTGGCATGGGATCCGGTGTAAGTGCTAAACTTTCGCTTAGACTATCATCCTGATATGGTTTACGCCAATTATCATCTTCGAAAATCGGAGGGATTTGAATTTTCATAATTTCAGAATAGGTAGTTTCTTTCATTTCCATTTCTCTTACACATTCGTCAATTACGTCTAATAGATAGCATGTATCCTCTATAGCTGGTGATTGTAAGAATTGTGTTAAAATAAATTCAACTTTCTCTTCACCTACTTCAAAGGTTAGATTTCCTTTCTTTACGTCTATTATAGCTCCGGCGGTAGCTAAGAATGGTCTTCCTAGTATGATAGGTGTAGTGGAGTCTTCAGAGATGTCCATGATTATGAAATCAGTAGGAATATATAATTGTCCTATACGTACTGGAACGTTTTCTAGTATGCCTACAGGATATTTAACAGAGCGATCGGCTAGTTGAACAGACATTTTAGTTGGTCTTAGGTCTCCCATGTCTAGCCTTTTGCAAATCGTTAAGGGCATAACACTGATACTGGCTCCTAAATTGCATAGAGCTTTGTCAATAACGAATTTTCCTATTACATAGGGTATAGAGAAACTTCCAGGATCTTTTAGCTTAGGAGGCATATTATTCTGAATTATGGCGCTACACTCAGCAGTAAGTGTAACGGTTCCGTTATCCTCTATCTTTTTCTTATTAGATAAGATTTCTTTTAAAAACTTAGCATACGAGGGCATTTGAGTGATAGCTTCTGTAAACGGAATAGTAATATTCAACTGTTTCAGAAGTTCGACAAATTTCTTAAACTGGCCCATCGTCTTGGAATTGGTTAATCTCTGAGGGTACGGAATTGGTGGTTTATAGGGTGGTGGAGGCACATAAGGCTTTTCTTTCTCCACTGCCTCTTGATTATCATCTTCCTTTTCTTCTGGTTCATTCACCATTTCAGTCGGTTTATCCGGTTTTTGGTACATGGCTGGATTGTCAAGTCTTGGATCGGTAGGTCCATCAAGTTCCTTGCCACTTCTTAATATCACAACATTGGCCTGTCCTTTCGGATTAGGTTGAGGTTGTCCAGGAAATACTCCAGCTGGTGCAGCGGTAGGTGCTTGTTGTTGAGCTACTTGTGAAATCTGAGTTTCAAGCATTTTGTTATGTGTAGCTAATGCATCTACTTTGCTCATTAATTGCTTAATCTACTCACTAGTGTGTATGTTTTGGTTTAAGAAGTCCTTGTTTGTTTGAGATTGGTTAGCTATGAAGTTTTCCATCATCAATTCAAGGTTCGATTTTCTAGGGACATTAGGAGCAGTCTTTTGATATCCTGGTGGTGTAGCTGGTGCTTGACCTGGTGCGTATAAAGCATTGTTATTCTTATAGGAGAAGTTCGGATGATTCTTCCAACCTGGGTTGTATGTGTTTGAGTATGGGTTTCCTTGAGCATAATTCACTTGATCTGTGGGAATTCCTGTTAATAGTTGACAATCAGGAACATCATGTCCTGGAACTCCACATAACTCACAGTTAGGTGTTACTGCAGCCACGGTGGTTGTTGGTGTTATGGCCAAGTTGTCGATCTTTTGGTTTAATTGGTCAAACTTTTCATTGACTTGGTCCATACTACTCACTTCGTACATACCTCCTTTTGTTGGTTTCTCAGTTGCAACTCTCTCGCTTCCCCATTGGTAATGGTTTTGAGCCATACTCTCGATAAGTGCATAAGCATCGTTATATTCTTTGTCCATCAGTGCACCGCCTGCGGCAGCGCCAATTGTCATTCTTGTATTGTACAAGAGTCCATTATAGAAGGTATGGATGACCATCCATTCTACTAATCCGTGATGTGGACAAAGTCTCAGCATATCCTTATAGCGTTCCCAAGCTTCGAATAGTGATTCGTTTTCCCTTTGCTTAAATCCGTTGATCTGAGCTCTCAGCATAGCTGTCTTGCTAGGTGGGAAATATCTGGTCAAGAAAACTCTCTTTAGTTCCTCCCACGTAGTTACTGAATTCGAAGGCAGAGATTGAAGCCAGGCTCTCGCTCTGTCTCGAAGTGAAAAAGGAAAAAGACGTAGTCTCATAGCTTCTTGGGTAACTCCATTAGCTTTTACGGTATCTGCGTATTGCACAAATATCGAAAGATGAAGGTTCGGATCCTCGGTAGGATTTCCGGCGAATTGATTTTGTTGCACGGCTGATATCAGCGAAGGTTTTAGTTCGAAATCGTTTCGGTTGATAGCCGGTGCGGCAATGCTGGAATGCGGTTCAGCTTGCGAAGGACTAGCGTAATATTTGAGTGGGTGATTCTGTTCTTCAGCCATCTCTGCGTCTTTTGATGTTACGACTGGTTTAGGTGGATCTATTTGAAGATCTGGAATATTGTAATTTTGTTCGTAATCGAATATCCGTCTTCTTATGTGTAAGAAGCGTTCCGATTCTGGGATTAGAGGTTGCAAGTCTTCGCCTTGAGAGCGAGTACTTGGCATACACTCGGGAATTTAGATTAAGAAAAGAAAATAGTTGTTACCTTAGTCTAGACAATGCTACCCTAAAGTGCACTAGTAACTAAATTAAGGTCCCCGACAACGGCGCTAAAAACTTGATGGGCTAAAGACATATCTAATTATGTGTCTAGCGGTATCTTAACTGCAAGTGCACAGCCTATCGAAGTAATATTTAAGATTATCGATCCACAGGGACTTTATGATTACTTAGTGCTAGAAGATTTACTAGTTTAGCTAAGGTGAAGGGTTGTCACGATTTTTTTTGGTTGTTTTTAAAGATTAAAGGCGGGAATTAAATTTAAGTTTAATGGAATAATACTAAAGCGGTCGGTATGTAATTATGATAACTTAGGCGGGTCAATCTAACCTAGGCTTATAAAGATGGTTCACTTAATCTATTCCGTAGAGGTTACTAGTTTATATATCTTTAACTCACACTCTCGTGGTCTTATCTCAGATCTTACCCCTAAAGCCCTATGCCTGCTCTCGCTAGCCCATAAGTGTTTAGAAATAATTTTTGGAAACTTAGTAATTCTAATTCATTTTAAAGCGCTCTCGCCGTGTTTAAATTAAATGCCTAACTTTAGCTATCTGGTTAAAATCTCACACTCTCGTGGTCTTGACCTAACCTATTACACTTTCCTTACTCTCGTAACAAAAAGGTTGATTTTATAATAAAAAGTCTCAGCCAGAATATTAAGCTCTTAATTATTTTAAGCCTAGAATTGATTTTACCGATTTAGTTGATTTTTAATTACATACCGCCCTAAGGTGTTTAGCTACTCATTATTGTTGAACCAGACAGAGGCAGAAAAACACAAAATAAAATATGCATAACAGAAAAATAAATACTTAACATTAAATAAATGCAATTTAAATAAAAACCTGAATACAATCAAAATGTTAGACTCCTTCTTCCACAGTCTGAAAGCTCGGAGTACGGACCGGAATCGGAAATAAAAATTACTAGGAGAATTCTGAAGGTTTTGAAACAAATTTAATTATAACAATTTCCTAATGTTGGAAATTGTTATATGGTTGGTTGGGATACAGAAAATTAAAGCAAGAAAATTAAATACTGGAAAAATAAAGGGTGCAAATAAAAACGGCAGAGCTTCCGCAAGAAAATTAAAATCAAAACTCTCTAAATTGTTTCTTGAAGTTAAGCTATTTGTAGGATCAATGTTTTGGGCTTGGCAGTTGGAGTTGGTGCATGGGCCTCGTAGAAATTGAGAAAATCCAGGAAATGGTTGACATACTGGGTCTGCGGGAGAATAAGAAGGTTGAATTCACGTAGCGTACACGTTCATGACCAAGTCTCATCAAAATACCCTAAATTCCCCTTGTCACGTTCGTGACAAGGGTGTCACGTTCGTCTTCCGTGTCTTATGCGCATCACGGTCGTGAGGGACTTGTGACGATCGTGACTGCTCCTTTTAGCGTGTCACGGTCATGACTCCTAGGTGACGATCGTGACTGTTACAAAAAGTGCAGGTTATGCAGAATTCTTCTTTTCTTCATCTTTTCATGGTTGTTTTTGTTCATTTCACTTGTGGCTCATGATTTAGCTCTGTATATGATGTACCTGCAAAATGACAAGGAAAACTCGAGGAATCGGGTGTTAAAACGACAAATATGCGATAAAACGGCATTGAAACATAGCAATATAAACAATACTTTTTCTTGTTATCACGTTCCACGCACATAGGTCGTCCCTAAGCGTGTCAACTTGCTCAACGTATTTGGGTGTATAAAACTCCTAGTAAACACGTTGATTACATTAGTGTACATAGGTCGCACACAAGCATGTAGACTAGTTCCGCGCAGGGTAGAAAAACTCTTATTAAACACGATTGATTACATCAATGTATATAGGTCGCCTGCGAGCGTGTAGACTAGCTCCGTGCAGGGTAGAAAAACTCCTATTAAACACGTTGATTACATTTGTGTACATAGGTCGCCTGCAAGCGTGTAAACTGGCTTCGTGCAGGGTAGAAAAACTCCTATTAAACACATTGATTACATATGTCTACATAGGTCGCCTGCAAGCGTGTAAACTGGCTTCAAGTAGGGTAAGAAAACTCCTATTAAACACGTTGGTTACATCTGTGCACATAGGTTTCCCGGAAGCATGTAGACTGGCTCCATGCATGGTAGAAAAACTCTTATTAAACACGATTAATCACATCTGTGTACATAGGTCGCTCGCAAGCGTGTAGACTGGCTCCGTGCATGGTAGAAAAACTCCTATTAAACACGTTGATTACATCTGTATACATAGATCGCCTGCAAGCGTGTAAACTGGCTCCGCACTGGGTAGAAAAAATCCTATTAAACATGTTGATTACATCTGTGTACATAGGTCGTCCGCAAGCGTGTATACTGGCACTGTGCAGGGTAGAAAAACTCCTATTAAACACGTTGATTACATCTATGTACATAAGTCGCCCGCAAGTGTGTAGACTGGCTCCTTGCAGGGTAGAAAAACTCATATTAAACACGTTGATTACATCCGTGTACACAGGTCACCCACAAACGTATTGACTTGCTCCACGTAAGGTTTGATAAACTTCCTTAAATGTGTCTACTTGTTCTGTGTATGCGGACGATTAAAACTAAATTCCAAGCACATTTGATGCCTCTGGTAACTCGGTCAACTTCACTTTCAAGAAGAAGGATTTGAACCACTAAATCGGATAAGACACTAATTAGTAGCGGTCTATAAATGCGACGACTTGCTCTACGTCTGGGGTTAATATTTTCGTTATAGCCTATTGGGATAAAGATGAAGCAGTTCTTCTTTTCTCTCACCAGGAGGGAAACCTAGGACATACGAAAATCAAATCTTTAATTCAAGTATGCCTGCCAATGTAGTCGGCCATTGTGGAAGCTTAAAGATTGTAAAAATCCATAAGGATCATATTCCTAGGATTTCCTATACAAACGGGTCTTAAAATATTTTTAATCTTGCCTTTGGAGCAAAACCAGTTTCAAATTTTATAGTCGTTCGTACTTAAGGACACACATTCATTATTGGATGAATGAATGTCCAAATGCATGTTGGTAATCAAGGAGCATGGCATTATTGCAAACATAAGATTTCACCGAATATATTTGAGTCACCTATCAAGGTCTCAATAATAAAAGTACAAGAATGCATTGCACTAAACGAGACTTGGGGATTTAAGGAGATTACTATCAAAACGCTAAAAGGGACGCATAATATGTCCCTAACATGTCCGAATACATACCCTAAGAAGCCTAAAACGCATAAACATCACTGTAATGAATTCCCCAAGAACAGTTGCAAAGTCCACAAAAAGCCTAAAACTCATAAGCGACATTGTAATGCTCGGGTTGTCATGATCGGACACTTTAAGCCAGTTTGACTTAAGCGCCTGAGGGGCTAGTACATACATGCGCAAGGAATTAAGTACATGAAGAATTACTTTGCAAAATAATAAAGAGATATAACTTTTAAACAAAAATTTAGAAACATAGTGTAAGGCTTCAGCAGGGCCAGATATTATCCATTGCAGAGTTAAAAGACTTAAGGTTTGAAATCTTATTAAATAAGGAAGCTACCGCATTCCTTCACTAAAAATTAAAGTGGGGAGTAACAAGATCTTAATGAAGGACATCCGCATTCTTGGGGCCATTGACTGGGGTTATAGGTTCCTTCGGGTTATCTTCTATCGGTTTAGTCATCTCCACAATGTGACTGTCTTTCACCACTTTAAAGTAATCAAGCTCTACCAAATATAAATCCGGGTGAAGACATAGAACTTGCTCTTTATCCCTATCAAAATCCTCGTTGCCAGAAGGGAGAATATAAATCTGAGCCTTCTTAAGATAATCTTTAAGCTTATTATTGGAAGTCATAAGCTCGGTGTTTAAGTCCTAGACTTGCTTCAATCTCTCAGCAGACTGAGAAAGGGCCGACTTGTATTCTAACTCCAAGACGTTTTTTGCTTCCTTTCTTCAGCTAGAGATTTCTCGAAATCAGAAAGTCTCTCAGACCGAGTCTTCTGAGATTCCTTCAATTGGGAGATTTCACCTTTAAGTTTGAGCTCGACCTCTTCGGAACTACGACTTAGTTCAAAAAACCTCGTGCTAGGACCACACACCTCATCAAATAAGAACTGGTATTCTGGGTAATTTTCTGCTTACTGACAAATTTAACTTTGTTAACTTCTTCAATCACATTAATATGATCACGGAGAAATCTGAAGTCGTTAAGGTCATTGGAGCAAAACTTGAATTCTTCGGGTACAAAAATTTCTTCGGGACCTTGCATCAAAGAGCTAACTTCCAAGCTCACCTGATGAGTATCTTCATCTGAAAGAATCTTCAGGTTCTTTAGAGTCGCTTGAGAAATGTCTTCTGGGTTAAGAATTGCCAAAGGCTGAGGTTCATCCTTGGCAGGAAGGGCTTCGGTACCTATTCCTCTAGGCCTTTTAGGAGCACAGATTTCTAACCCACTTAAATCTAACTTGGATGTATAAGGAACCTCAATGCCTTTACGAGCTTCCCGATTATCTTTCATCAATTTCCTCTTCTCATGAACTGATAAATTGGTCATCCTATCTGCAAAGAGGAATGGATTTAGTATAAAAACAAAGATAACAAGAACGATGCACGAAAATGATAATTACCCAGGAAAAGAAGAAGTTGGTTGTTGGCTAAGGGGAGTAACTCCTTAACTTTCCTCATACGAAAAGAATCCAAAATAGCTAAGGACTCAATTTCGGTCTTAGTAAATTTCTCATAATCAAACTCGATGATAGACAACAGGTCCTTTGTCCAATAATGAGGAAACGAGGATGCCCATCTGAAGCGTACAAAACTGAAGGACATGTCGGTCCACTATGAACCTTAACATAGTGATCCTTATAGTGTTTGTAGTTGGAGGCATAGGTTTGAAGAAAACTCCTCCATGGAATCCCACTAACTTGAATCCAACTCTGGTCACTTCGAAGTAAAAAAATAATAAACCAATGGTTGGAGTAATAAATAGAACCTCACACACTCGCTCAAAGGCCATAATGAAACCCCAACTATTGAGACGTACCTGAGACGGGGCGATGTTGATGGTCTTTAACACATCAAATTTATAAATCTGTGAAGGGTATCTGAATATCAAAATCTTCACGGATATTGGGATAAAAATAAAAGAAATTCTCAGTAACATTCTTTGGCCAGAGAGTACAAACTCGCTCTTGTGGGATACACGCCTCCAATATAATGTCATCTTCAGAGCTAGTAGATGATATTTTCCGTAAAGAAAGGACTATTGTGATATCATAATCATTAATGACGCTATTCTTATAGCCCATGACTTCCAAATCAAACAGAGCAGTGGTTTCCATTAAAATTTCTACATAACCTGAAGAATCAGAATCAAAGTCACTTTCAGAAGAAAGAACTTTGTCACAAAATTTATTCATAATGCGCCTATGATCCTTTATTCCTAAAGGAGCATTCAACACACGTGTATATTCCTCCCAAAGTTTTCTTCTCTTTTTGTCACTCTTATGAATGGCCTTTCCCTCATTGTCACATTCTCTGCGAGTTACCATTGTCGCTAAAATTTAAAAAAGGGAAAAAATAATGGCAGAAAATGAATACCTGGGAAAGATGGTGAACTTGAAGGCTTGAGGCGTGACTAAGAACAAGAAACGTTAGAGGAATCAGAAAAGGAGAAACGATTTTAAAATATAAGAGATCCAATGTTCAAAAATAACTACACTAGCCAATCATGAAGCATTAGAGTCATCATAAGGCTAGGAAGGCTAACAAACATGACCTTTTAGAAGCTATTTTTTGCCACGTGAGAGCCTATTAAGGACCGGGTATATAGCTTGGTTTCCCTGAAATATGTACAGGCTCAGGCTTGACCGAGAACTATATCTACAAAAGAAAGAATAAAACTCGGAGGGCTTATGTTCATGCCTAAATATTTACGTAGCGGGCTATATAGTCGGAGAAGAGAAAAATCATAACTCGGGTAGTGTCACAGTATGCCGTCCCCAGACCACTCATCATACCCAACCCGCCTCTTATGAGGTCGGGCATTCAATCATTCCAAGTCTGGCTTCTGGGCATTCATGCATTTGTCAGCCAAAAAGATGTAATGGTTTCAGCGCATCAATGCCAACTGTTAGTAAGTATTCAAGACAGACAATGATGAAGGATGGTTACGAATTAAAGGGCCTGTAATGGCTGGGAGTCCATAAGGCTTCTCTTAATGACTTTTCCCGATGAAGATAACTATAAAAAGGGGCTTCCGCCAGAGGGATAAGCAAGACACTTCTATCTTGAGACTTTCTGCTTAGCACGCTCTCGAATCCCCCAAAGTATTACACAATATAGATGGTGTAGCTCTCTCTGACCAGAGAGTGGAAGGCTAGCACTTTTAGTGTTCTAACCAAATTTGGCTAGAACAATATTAATCATCGCGTGTTCACATACAAGGCCAATCAAAAGAAATACATACTAGTTAAGACAGACTACCTCTATTCTTGACACAAAAGAATTTAGCTACCCATATAATTGGTAGCTTCTTTTACAAGCAAAGCGAGAAGATGAAAAAGCATCAAAGTTGAAGAATCGAGATCAGATGCAAATATATCTTTTTGTTGCCAAATATCTATTCAAGGTGAAGAGAAATGAAAATTAGGGTTTCTAGGATGAAAAATATGATACAAATGGGTTATGATCCCAAAAAAAGCAAAAAGTACATTTATAGCCTTCCCAAAATTGTCCTGTTCGCATAACGAACACTTCCTTTGCATAACGAAAGTCACTTTTAGGCACCTGATGTGCCTCTGAACAGTTAAATTGTCCCTGGGAAAATATCTAACTTCGTTGTGCGAACAATCCTTTGCACAACGAACTTCTTCGCCACCAGCTTGCCTAAGCGAACTTTGGGTCCTTTTCTTATTGCCTCAACTTTGAGGTGGTTCGCCAAGGATTTTCCAGGACTTTGCCTAACGAACATGTTAATTATTCTCTTTTTCTTTGGCTTCCTTGTGCATTCCATTTGTGTCACACATTGATGTTTTATGCCTTAACATGCACAGTAACACACAAATCAAAGAAACCAAAGGTATTTACACAATCATTGAAGAATCAAATAAGAACCTACCTAATTGAAATGAAAACTTAAGAAAAGAGTTGAAAAATACTAAGATAAATGATTAAAACTATGACATGTTTGGCATTCAACACTTAGCCATATACAAACAATCAATGGTACCTAAAATAGTCTTATGCACATGTAAAGGAATATTAGTGCGACCATGAGCACATATAGCCATAATAAAATCAGGAAAAACCAAAGGGTAGTTACTTTTAGCCCCAGATAGTATACCACTTTCAGCCACCAATTTAAACTCATTAGTTATGATCCTGGCCACATCCACTTGCTTGTTTCTAAGAATGCAGTGGACCAGATGTGAGGTGTCAATGGGGGAAGACGAATGGTGCATCTGTGGCCTAATTTTGTGTAGAATCAAGAGTAAGACAATATGAGCCTGAGGTCTCATATCCTCCCTTAAGTACCTAATACCAACACCAGATGCATTATACTAAACATTTTTTCCCTCAAGCAAAAGAGAGCTAGAAATATCATCAATGTTTCTTTTCCTATTGAGATGGATAGTGAATTCATCAAGATCTCCAATATCTAAAGTGATAGGTTCTCCCAAAACCTCATTGATTGCATCTCTATCAAACCTCAATGTCCTTCATTGCACAAAAGTGGTGAAGCTGAAAACCTCTCCATCATTTGGAAAGGCGTTTTCATGGAACTCCATTATCAAGTCGTAGTTGGTGTGATCCGATGGACTTATCAATTAATCACACTTCTTGCTCTAAAAAATGGTTGTTACTTCCCCATAGGTCCCCTCAAGGTTGATGTTAATATTTTCTCCGACCAAATATTTATTTTTTCCAATTCCCTAAATCTTTATGTTTGCTCAGCCCCAAGGATACAATTCAAATAAAAAAACCATGGTTGATAAGAGGCGCTTCCTCTCGTCTTCTATTTATTTAAAGCTTTGAAAACTCTTGGAGGTGCCATCTGCAAAAAAATAACAACAATTAGCAATAACACACTCAATTTTTCGAACTATAAGGAAGCAATTAGGACAATCAAAGCTCAGCATGCATAAACCAAAATCAACAAATTTACAGAAAATCTGTCATGCTTGCCCAAAGAACTAGGGGTGAGCTCACCCATCAATCTTGGAGCAAGAGCATAAAATACTTTCTTCTCCAAGTGAGAAGCCAGGCAGAATAAACAACCAATTTTAAGTTTCTCCCTAATTTAAATTATTCTACAAGTGAAACCTACAAAATTGAAAAATATGAATAATTGATTTCCCATACTTCAAAATATAAATCTAAATATAGAGATTATAGCATACAAATTCTACTTGCAAACTACCAACCCTAATCACAGAGAAATCCATGTCCCTACTCCTTTTCAAAGTATCCAACTACCCATCATTTCTAATTTGTAATAAAGAATTAAGTAGAGAAAACAAACATGGTTGGATGAGTGAACATGTAGAATACAATTGAAAATGGCTTGAATCTTGAAGAACTTGCACACGAGATATGTTTGGAGCTTCTTAGTTAGGGTTTAGAGAGAAGAGTGAATAAGAGGGAAAGTGGAACATAAAAATACAAAACACGCATACAAACTATTATGATATGGACCGACACACACAAAATCCCAAAAGAAAAATTAACATTTTAACTTAACATAGTGTAGTAAAAAACAAAACTGTGAAGGCAGATTTTGTTAAGCTCGCCCGATGAACCAGGAGTGAACCAGCCAGACACAAAATTTAACAGATTTTCACCGCACTAAATTTTGCATACTTCTAGACTAACACCAACATGTTACAGATTAAAACATAACATAATTCTTACAACATTGGGGTGCATCCTAATAAGTGCTTGTTTAACATCAATTAGCTCGACGGTTCGGTGGAGAAATCACAGATCGCCACGAGGAATTAAAGTTGTCAACAGATCAAATTCACCACCAAGATAGATTTTCAATATTTGACCATTCACTGTCCAGACTTCTTTTGACACGAGGTCTTCCAGCACAATCTCTCCATAATATTTTACCTCTTTGACTACAAAAGGTCCTGACCATTTTTACTTAAATTTACCCGGAAAGAGTTTAAGTCGTAAATTGAATAAAATCACCATTTATATGGGCTTGAAATCTTTGTTGAGAATCTTCTTGTCATGATACTTTTTCACCTTCTCTTTGTAGAGATTATTAGAGTCATATGCTTAAAATCTCATTTCCTCCAACTCATGTAATTGCAATTTTCTCTTGTCTCCCGGAAGATGACAAGCTTTACCATAAACCATCTGAAATAGGGTAAGGCATATTGGAGCTCTGTAAGTGGTATGATATGCCCACAAAGCTTCATCAAGATTTAGAGACCAATCCTTTCTTAAATTATAAATCTTCTTTTCCAAGATTTTATTTATATCCCTATTAGATGAATCGGCTTGACCATTTGATTAAGGATGGTATGGTGATGCCACTTTGTGTTTAATACCATAGTGCTCCAAGGCTTTGTCTAGTTGCAAATTGCAAAAGTGTGAACCTCCATCACTAATTAACACAATTGGGGTACTAAAACATGTGAAAATAGTTTTCTTTAAAAACTTGATCATTATTTTACCATCGACCTTTTGTGAAGCAACTGCTTTAACCCATTTGGACATGTAATCGACCTCCACTAAAATTTACTTGTTTGATAAGGATGGAGGAATTGGGCCAACAAAATCTATACCCCAACAATAAAAAACTTCCACTTCTAACATACTTTGTAAGGGAATTTCATTTCGTTTGCCTATTCCTCCACCCATTTGACAATTATCACAATTTTGAGCATGCATATGTGCATCCTTAAACAAGGAAGGCCAATAAAAGCCCAAATAAGGGACTTTTGTTTCCGTCCTTAAACCATTATAGTGACCACCATAAGGTGAGTTGTGACAATGGCATAAAATACTTCTAGCCTCCTCTTTTGAAACACATCTTTTTAGAAGATTATCAGGCCCCAATCTTAAACATGTAAGGTTCATCCAAAACATACTATTCGACATTAAACAAGAACTTCTTTTTCTGGTTCCAAAAAATCATTCATTATCAATCCTATTGCTTTGTGAATTAATAGGTCAGCAAACCACGGTCTTACTTGCACCATGAGTAATTTTTCATCCAAAAAACCATCCTTAACCCCACTTTCTTGCTTAGTCACCTCAACATTCATCAACCTAGATAAGTGATCCTCCACCAAATTCTTTGAACCCTTTTTGTCACGAATTTATAAATCAAATTATTGTAACAAAAGAATCTATCTAATAAGCTTTTACTTTGAGTCAGATTTGGTGAGCAGATACTTTATCAATGCATGGTCAGTGTAAACAACAACTTTCGAACAAATGAGGTAAGACCTAAATTTCTCTAAAGCATACAATATAACAAGTATCACTTTTTTAGTAGTAGCATAATTGATTTGAGATTCATTCAAGACTTTACTCGCATAGTGTATAACATGATTTTTTGTGTCTTTCTTTGACCAAGAACTGCACCAACTGTATAATCACTTGCGTCACACATTAGTTCAAAATCAAGTTTCCAATTGGGAACGTTGATTATGGATGTAATTATCAGTTTTTCTTTGAGATCCTCAAAAGAAATTAAACAAGAATTATCTAAATCAAAAGACATATCTTTGTTAAGCAGATTGCTCAATGATTTGGCAATTTTGGAGAAGTCTTTTATGAACTTCCGATAGAATCATGCATATTCGAGAAAGCTTCTGACTCCTTTGACATTCATCATGGTGGAAGATTTTCAATAACTTCAACCTTCACTTTGTCAAATTCAATGCCCTTTGAAGAAATTTTGTGGCAAGTAGAATACCTCTGGTTACCATGAGATTGCACTTCTCCCAATTTAAAACCAAATTAGTTTCCATACACTATTTCAAAATGGTGTCCGAATTTTTCAAACAAAATTCAAAGGAAGGTCCAAACATGGAGAAGTCATCCATTAAGACTTCTATACATTTCTCGATCAAATAAAAAAAGATGGTTTGCATGCATCTTTGAAAAGTTGTAGGAGCATTACACAACCCAAAACACATCCTCCTATAAGCAAATACACCAAAAGGGCATGTGAAAGCCTTTTTCTCATGATCTTTCGGGTCGACAGAAATTTGAGTGTACCCGGAATAACAAAGTTTTGAATCTTATTTCTTCAACTCATCTTCCAACTCTTTAACTCTGACTTCAAGAGAGGATGAATCTCTTCAATGACTCAAGTTCCCATAAACATTCTTGCATTTAATTTTTTTACATTTTTATTAATAACTTTAAGTGCATTGGTAAGAGATTTTTCAAGATGAGTGGATACATGAACTTTCCTTTTCATTTCCATTATGGCTTCATTTGTGGGATTCATTGGAAAACAATCACCTTTATTGTGTGAATGCTTCATGGCTTCAAAGAGGTTGAAACACACTTTTTCTTCTTTAACTCTAATCTTCATTAGACCATCATCAAAGTCAATCATCATTCTTGCGGTTTTCATGAAAGGTCGGTCTATAATTAAGGGTCCATCATCATCTTATTCCATGTTTATAACAACAAAATCAATTGGGAATAATAACTTGTCCACTTTAACTAGAACATTTTCAGCTACTCCATGCAGACAAGTGGTAGACTTGTCGGCCAATTGTAATGTCATTTTTGTTGATTTCATTTCAATGTTTCCTAACCTTTGAACCACGGGAAACAAAATCAATTTGATGCTGGAACCCAAATCAATCAATGTTGTAACAATGTATATATTTCCTATTGTGATGGGTAATGTAACCCTTCTCGGATCGTGTAACACGGTGGGAGAACTGACTTTAGTTATGTTGCGGATAGCAAGAGTCGCCACCGACTTTTATTTTATCCAAAGGAAAGGCATAAAAGAACAGGAAAGACCTTTTTTTAAAAGATTTTTGGGTCCGGGGGGTAGGTTATGTAAAGGGAAGGTGTTAGCACCCTTTACATCCATGGTTATCCATGGGCTCTTAGTTACTTAGCTCACTTTGAATTGTTTTTGAAATGTGAAGTGTGTGAATAGAAATTTTCATAAGAGTTTGATAATGATCCATGTACGGATGCGTAAAAAACTTGTGTTTGAAAATTGTTTAAAATTGTGAAGTGTTTGAAAAGTTTTGAAGAGTGAGCAAGTAACTATGAGGAACCTACCCTAAGTTTAAGTCTTTTCTGTTCTTGAATCCTTTAAATGGTAAGACTATCCCTATTATTAAGGAATAGGTAGTCATTACCTTGGATGTGTGGGACAAGTAAAGGGACATCTGTTTAATGAAGGCAACTGTGGGGTGTATTAAGCAATTTTGGAGGGACTGTCATCATTATTCGAAAGGGACAAGATCATTACGAAGGCAACCGTTAAGGGACTTGATCTTTTATTGTTAAGGGACTAGATGACTTTACTTTGAGGGACTTTTTGCTTTATACACCCTACTTGACCTTTTTGATTAGGCAACAATGAGAGGTATCCCTAGAAAGTGAGATGGCGACCAAAGATCGACTTACGTGTGTGAGTGTTCAATTTTGATATTTATCTTTTAAATTAAGTGATGTGATCTAAATTAATTTTAAATAACATACATGTTTACACTCCCTATTTTTACTAACCATGGCATAAAATAATTAATTTAAACATTATAAAATATTACATCCAGAAGCAATTACAATAATAATAAAAGCAATTTAAATAAATAGCAAAATAAATAAATAAATAAAATAAATAAACCAAAATAAATAAGTAAGCAAAAATAAATAAATAATTATAATAGGGTTAGTAGAAAATAATAATAATAATAATTTAAAAATAAATGGGGTTAGTAAAAATCATGATTAATAATAATAATAATAATAATAAGCATAATGAAATAAGCAAAAATATTATAATAAACAAAATTTAAAAGTTAATAAGAGAATACAAACAATCATATTAAAACTTAAATCAATTATGAACATATTATTATAATTATTAAATTTGTAAATTTTTAGAAATTATTTACATGCATATTTAATTATATAGAATATTTTCCTATTATAAAAAAAATAAATTAAGCATTTTAATTTTTAAACATATTTATGTACAAAAACTTAAATTATAAGCAATTTATATGTTTAATAGAAATTGGATTAGAAATTTTAATTACATTATAAATATAATATATATACAAATAATAATATTAAAGAATTAGGGTTTTGAAAATTACTATGATTAATTAGGTTTTAATAAAAATTAGGGTTTTATATACAAATATTTTAAATATTCAATTACATACATAAAATACATATACATTACTAATTTATAAAAAAAACATTAATACAAAACATATATATAATTTATTTTATGAAAAGTATAATAATTAATTAAAAAGAATAAAAGAAAACATGAAGAAAATTGCTTGATTAAAAAATTGGGAGGCCTGGATTTGAACCCAGGACCTCCCTAGAACCTGGATGAAGAGTTTCCACTGGGCCAGCCTGTGCGCAGGTGAAGAAGAGATGAGTCCAATTGGTTTTATGCACTAAACCTGAAAATCAGAAAAAGAAAGAAAAAGCAAAAGGCCTGGGGGATTCGAACCCAGGACCTTTCAAGCAATACACAAGCACCTTAACCAATCCAGCTGGGAGAGCGCACCTATTAACATAATGGCAATAATACATAATATATGATGTCTAATGAATAAACTGGAAAATAAGAAAAAAAACATTGGGAAGCCAGGATTCGAACGCAGGTCCTCTAGCCACACACGCGTGCTTCCTTCCACTGGGACAAACGCAAGTTTGTGAAATAAAACAGAAACAATATCATAATAAAATAAGTTTCATATTCAAATTATGCTTTCGCGCCAGGCCAGCTTCATCTTCTTCAAATTTCCTGCGAAAATAGCTAGGAATTTTGTTGCGTGTTTTCCTGCGAGTTTCAAAATACAAAAACCTACGAATTTGAACAAGCATCAAAACAGCAAAATTTCTCAACAATGATTAGTGTTTCATAATCCCCAAGGTACATAAAATTGTCCTATGTTCTTAGAATTTGTTTATATTAGGTTTAAATCAAAGCCCCAAATCCATGGCCGAAACCCTAGCAATGGTGGTTTTCTATTCCTGCATCGAAAATCAAATTACCTTGCCCAGAAACATTCATAAGCTCAACACAAACATAAATCCAGCATCAAAATCAATTTACATTACATGTATGTATGAAAACGAAAAAACGATAAAATGTCTCAATGTTTGAATTCGGTTTGTGCTATATAAAAGGTTTTGGATGTAAATGAGAGTTGGGATCGCATCTGGGATGTTCAAGGAGTGTTGCTATGTCCTCAAATTACCTTCTAATGCCTTGTATATCCAAATCCGAATTTGAGTTTGTGAGAGGTTTTTGAAATTGTGAAACTTACACTTGGGGCTAGAAATTCGTCTCTTGTGATTAGGGTTATGTAGTGTACTTATAGTATGATCAATTAGGTCAGAAAAAATCATTGCTTGTGTGAAGAATTTGATCTAAAAAGATTCAAAAAGATAGGCTTGAAAAATCAAATATTTTTGCATAAACACTTGCTATTTTAGTCCAATCATCATGATCTTCTTTCCACTTCAATTCAAATCATATTTATGAATTTCTAGAAGCTTGATCTTTTTTAAATATTAGACTTTTATATTTTATTTTAATTTAAAATGATTTTTAATGAATTAAATCAAAATAAACAAAAATAAAATGATAAAAAATCTGATTTTTGTTGACTTGGGTCGTGCATGAAGTCATAGTATGGATTGGGTCATCATATGGCAAGCCCATTTAGAAGAAATTAGTTTTAGACCTCCATTTTCTTCATAAACCAACCAAAAATTTCCCAACTTTGCAAGGGCACACATCCTTCAATTTTAATGCTATGAGGGTGTTCTTGGACATTTTGGAAAGCTTGAAGAGTCCTCTAACCAACCCCACTGGTTTCATGTCCATATCACTTACCATTCTCAAGTTATGCCCTTTTGAAGTTGTTGACTTTTTGTTGACTTTCAAAAGGACCTATAATGTCTTAGCTCATACCTTCCAAATGAAGCATTTTTGGGCTTGGCTTGTGAGACACAAAGTTGTAGAGAATTAAATTTCCATAAAAATAAGATTTGGATGGAGAATTGGTGATGAAGCATGTGAAAGTTATGGCTGGTCAAAGTTCAGTTGACTTTTACTGAGGAAACCCTAATTTAGAAACTCCTGATTCTTGATGATCTGAAATCTCCTTGATGAATCATGATCAACCCTTGATAAAATGATGAATTTTACTTCATATACTTGATGTTGGCAAAAAATCATGAAGTTTGACTTTGGTTTGACCACAGTTGACCTCAGTTTGACTTTTTAACTACTTTGACTGATTTTGACTGATTTTGACTTATCTGATCATCTGACTGAGCAAACTTTTGAGAAAAGTCTTGAAACTTGTCATGGGGGCTCTTACACACATATAAGATGTTATAAAGTTCACTTGAAGTCTTGGAAGTTCATTTAGCCTGATTAAAGTCAAAACCCTAGTTTTGGATGCACTGCTTAGGAGGTGCATTGTCTGAGGGAATTGTCAACTCTTCTGACCAATTGTGAACTTTGTGAACCTTGTGAACCATCATAAAATGTCTTGTGAACCTCATGGGAGGTATTGTGAACCTTGTGAACCTTGTGAACCTCATAAAGTATCTTGTAGACTTCATGAACCTCATGAAAGGTCTTGTAAGCATTGTGAACCTTGTGAACCTTGTGAACCTCATAAAGTGACTTGTAGACTTCATGAACCTCATGAAAGGTCTTGTAGGCATTGTGAATCTTGTGAACCTTGTGAACCTCATAAAGTGACTTGTAGACTTCATGAACCTCATGAAAGGTCTTGTAGGCATTATGAATCTTGTGAACCTTGTGAACCTCATAAAGTGACTTGTAGACTTCATGAACCTCATGAAAGGTCTTGTAAGCATTGTGAATCTTGTGAACCTTGTGAACCTCATAAAGTGACTTGTAGACTTCATGAACCTCATGAAAGGTCTTGTAAGTATTGTGAACCTTGTGAACCTTGTGAACCTTCTCAGCACACAAAGTCTTGTATTGTGAGGGCAAATTTTGGGGTGCAACAGCTGCCCCTGTTCAATTTTCTGAAACCTGAGGGGTTATATTGGTGTATTTGCCAGTCGTGACCTGGAAGGTTGAAGGGGATTGAACACAAAAGCCCAAAAATTTGCACTCACCAGTGCGTAGAGTGATACAGGTGACTAGTTGAATATGCTTGAGTGGGCTTAAAGATGCCACTTGGAGAAAAATTCTTCAGATACCTTTCTTGGGGGATAAAGCAGTCCAAAATATGGAGGTATAATGATAGCTTTCAGGAGGATAAAGCAGTCCTGGGGTAATTATATGCTTTCAGGAGAATAAAGCAATCCTGAGGGATTGATAATATGCTTTCAGGAGGTTAAAGCAGTCCTGAGGTAGGGGTGATAGCTTTCGGGAAGATAGACAACGTCCCGAGGAGATAATATGCTTTCAGGAGGATAACAACGTCCTGAGGAATTGGTGACCTTTGGGAAGATAACAACGGCCCAAAGTAATAATATGCTTTCAGGAGGATAACAACGTCCTAAGGAAGTGATGATATGCTTTCAGAAAGATGCACAACGTTCTGAGGTATGAATATGCTTTCAGGAGGATAAAGCAGTTCTGAGGTGGTGATATGCTTTCAGGAGGATAAAGCAGTCCTGAGGTATAAGAAGCTTTCAGGAGGATAAAGCAGTCCTGAGGTGATGATAACCTTTGGGAAGATAAACAACGGCCCAATGATCACAATTTGTTGATGAAATTTGCTTGTTGGAGAATTAATCCTGAAAACAAGGTAGCATTCTGTATGATAATATTAGTTTATGCATTATGTATGCATGTATAATATGATGCACTTAAGTAATGTATTATGTATCCATGGATATGTATGTTATGGTATGATATAAATGATGTATGTATGCATCATGCAGCCTGAAGCGTCTGGATATTTCTGTATAATAACTGCTGGCCAGGGAAAATAAATCCCAGTTTGTTGCTGAAGAGTATGGGGAATTCGTTCCCGTCTTGTGTGATAAGAAGGTATACATAACCTCCTGTATTCTGGGGATAGCAAGGTATATATAACCTCCCGTCTGCTGGGGATAGCAAAGTATATATAACCTCCCGTCTGCTGGGGATAGCAAAGTATATATAACCTCCCGTCTTCTGGGGATAGTAAGGTATACATAACCTTCGTCTTCGTTTGATAGTAGGGTAGATATAACCTTCGTCTTCGTTTGATAGTAGGGTAGATATAACCTTCGTCTTCGTTTGATAGTAGGGTAGATATAACCTCCCGTCTTCGTTCGTCGTACTCTTATTGGAAAGTAAATTCCCGAATATCCGTATGAGGATAAAAGAGATGGATATAAATTCTAGGGGAGATGTGACTTTATGAAGATGGACTTTCCCTACTGAGGGTTTGTAGCTGTTTTGTTAAAGATGAACCGGCAAAGCTTTGTTGAAATCCTTCCCTCGTTCGTCCTTAGTAAATACTATTACTGCATTTTCATGCATTTCTGGTAAACATCAATCATATTAAGCATACATGCATTTCTGGTAAACATCAATCATATTAAAAAGCATACATTCATTCAAACACAACCAATGGACGTTTCGCTTATGTAAATAGGGTAAAAGTAAATCTGGATTCAACAATGGAATTTTATTTATATCAAAGAGTGACCCATACATGGGTAAGTTTGTACAAGGAGACAGAAACCCTAGTAAGAGGATTTTGTCATAAAGTTTTTTACAAAACAAAGAAAATCAACTATGTGGGAAATAATCCTATTGAGTTTCAATTCTACTATTTCCATTATCTTCAAGTATCTCATCTTCTGCTATTGAGACGGAAACGATTGGATTGAGCTTTATCTGTTCGAGCTTGAGTAAGTAACACAACTGGTTGCAGTTTCATGGGTGATCCAAACGAGACATAGTCATACGCTTTAATCCCTAACTTTTGCCTGGATTGCCCTTTCAGGTTTTCAATCCACCGGGATACCCTTTTTTGCCCAAGCCGCCTTTTCAGGTTTTCGGCTTGCCGGGTGTACATCTTTTTATATATATCCCTAATTTTTGCCCAAACCCTTTTGGTTTTCCGGGATGCCCTTATTTTTGCCTAGGCCAGTCAACCTAGCGGGTCTCTTTTTATGCGTAGTATTTTTTAACTATGTCTGCGTTTACAGGCTGCGGGAAGTCTTCACCATCCATAGTAGCAAGTATCATGGCACCTCCTGAGAACACTGTTTTGACCACAAAGGTTCCTTCATATGTAGGAGTCCACTTGCCCCTAGGATCACCCTGTGGTAATATGATACGCTTGATTACCAAATCACCAACCTGATATACCTTTGGTTTAACCTTCTTGTTAAAAGCCTTGATCATTCGTTTCTGGTACATCTGGCCATGACAAACTGCTGCTAGCCTCTTCTCATCAATCAAATTTATCTGGTCAAGTCGAGTCTGAATCCATTCATCTTCATCCAAACCTGCATCCTTCATAATTCAGAGAGGGAATCTGAACTTCAATGGGCAGAACTGCTTCCATACCATAGACTAAGGAGAATGGGGTTGCCCCTGTTGAAGTACGTATTGTGGTACGATAACCATGAAGAGCAAATGGTAACATCTCATGCCAATCCTTGTAAGTAACAGTCATCTTCTGTACAATCTTCTTAATGTTCTTATTAGCAGCTTCAACTGCCCCATTCATCTTTGGACGATACGGAGAAGAGTTGTGATGCTTAATCTTGAACTGCGTGCAGAGATCAGTAATCATAGTGTTGTTCAGATTAGAGCCATTGTCAGTAATAATCCTTTCAGGGATGCCATACCTACATATGAGATTATTCTTAATGAATCGAGCCACAACATTCTTGGTAACAGATGCAAATGAAGCTGCCTCCACCCACTTCGTGAAGTTATCAATAGCAACCAGGATGAAACGATGCCCATTAGAAGCAGTAGGCTTGATCTCACCAATCATATCAATGCCCCACATGGCAAAAGGCCAAGGAGCAGTCAACACATTCAATGGTGATGGAGGTATGTGTACTTTATCAGCATAAATTTGACACTTGTGACATGTTCTGGAGTGTTGATAGCAATCAGCTTCCATGGTAGACCAATAGTAACCTGCTCTCAAAATCTTCTTTGCCATGGTATGACCACTAGAATGAGTGCCAAAGATTCCATCATGCATATCTTCCATAATCTCAATTGCTTCCTTCTTATCCACACAACGAAGCAAAGTTGAATCATGATTGCGCTTGTACAAAATGCCATTACTCAAGAAGAACTTAGCAGAAAACCTTCTCAGAAATTTCCTATCTTTGACAGATGCCCCTTCAGGGAACTCCTGAACTTCAAGATATCTTTTCACTTCATAAAACCAAGGCTTTTCCTCTGATTCTTCAGTGTCAATCTCATTGCAGTATGCAGGCTTCTCAAATCTATCAATAGTAATCTTGGGAGCTTCATCATCCCAGCTGATCTCAAACATAGATGCCATGATGGCTAAAGCATCTGCCAATTGATTCTCTCTTCGTGGAATATGTCCAAAGGTAATCTCTTTGAAATGTGGGATTAGAGACAACACATGCTCTCTGTAAGGAATGAGGTTATCATGCTTGGTATCCCAATCTCCTTTGATCTGACTAACTACCAGGGCTGAATCTCCATACACATCAAGGAACTGAATCTTCATATCAATAGCAGCTTTAATACCCAGGATACATGCCTCATACTCAGCCATGTTATTGGTACAATAGAAACAAAGTCTGGCAGTAATCGGGGTATGACAACCTTCAGGGGAACTAATCACAACACCAACACCATTACCAAGTGCATTAGAGGCACCATCAAAAACCATAGTCCATCGGGATCCTTGTTCAGGTCCGTCATATTGTCCAGGTTCTTTGGTAATAATCATAATGTCTTCATCAGGAAACTCAAAATTCATTGACTGGTAATCATCCACTGCTTGATGAGCCAAATGATCAGCTACAACACTTCCTTTAATGGCCTTCTGAGTAGTATACTGTATGTCATATTCTGTCAAGATCATTTGCCATCTTGCAATTCTTCCGGAGAGAGCAGGTTTCTCAAATATATACTTGATTGGATCCATCTTTGAAATCAATAAGGTGGTATGAGTCAACATATACTGTCTTAGTCGGCGAGCAGCCCATGCCAAAGCGCATCAAGTTTTCTCGAGCAGTGAGTATCTTGTTTCACAGTCGGTAAACTTTTTGTTAAGGTAGTATATTGCCTGCTCTTTTCGACCAGACTCGTCATGTTGCCCCAACACACACCCCATTGAGTTGTCTAATACTGTTAAGTACATAATCAAGGGTCTTCCATCAACTGGTGGCATCAAAATTGGTGGTTCTAGCAGGTATCTCTTGATTTCATCAAAGGCAGTTTGGCACTCATCATTCCATTCCATCACCTGATCTTTCTTCAACAACTTGAAGATTGGCTCACAGATGGCAGTTAATTGGGAAATAAATCTTGCAATGTAATTCAATCGTCCCAAGAAACCTCTGACCTCCTTCTCAGTACGGGGAGCTGGCATCTCTCGTATAGCTTTTACTTTTGCAGGATCCACTTCAATACCTTTTCCACTGACAATGAAACCCAAGAGCTTACCAGACCTAACTCCAAAAGTACACTTGTTTGGGTTCAATCTCAACTTGTATTTCTTCAACCTCTCAAACAACTTATGCAGATGATCAAGATGTTGCTCTTCATTCTGGTACCTGGCTATCATATCATCCACATATACCTCTATCTCATGATGAATCATATCATGAAACAAAGCCACCATAGCACGCTGATATGTTGCCCCTGCATTCTTCAAACCAAATGGCATCACCTTATAGCAAAAGGTGCCCCACTGTGTAACAAATGTTGTCTTCTCCATATCTTCAGGTGCCATCTTGATCTGATTGTAACCAGAGAAACCATCCATAAAAGAGAATACCTTGTGCTGAGCAGTGTTGTCTACCAGAACATCAATATGAGGAAGTGGAAAGTCATCTTTGGGGCTGGCCTTGTTCAAATCCCTGTAGTCCACACACATACGTACCTTACCGTCTTTCTTAGGAACCGGTACTACATTTGCAACCCACTGAGGATAAGAAGTCACAGCTAAGAACCCTGCATCAAACTGTTTCATTACCTCTGCTTTGATCTTTTCTGACATTTCAGGACGCATACGACGAACCTTCTGCTTCTTTGGACGACAATCTTCTTTTACTGGTAAACGGTGAACCACAATGTCTGTATCCAACCCTGGCATATCTTCATAAGACCAAGCAAAGATCTCCACATAGTCACGTAACATCTGAATCAATCTGCTCTTGACACTATCCTCTAAATCAGCCCCTATCTTGACTTCTTTCCTGTTTTCTTCAGTTCCCAAATTCACAACTTCGACTGGCTCTTCATGTGGCTGTATAACTTTCTCTTCTTGTTGTAACAACCTAGCAAGCTCTACAGGTACTTTACAATCGTCCTCATTTCCGTCTTCAGTTCGATAGATCGGATTCTCGAAATTATAATTGGCAATAGTAGAACTGTTATCAACAGGATCCAGAGTGGATGAGGATCTGCATTTTAGTGATGTGGGTGTGTGTAAGAACACATAGCTGATAAAACAAAAATAAAAGAAAAGAAGGACAAGGAACACAATATTTACGAAAACGAAACGTCCACTGATTTTTATTGAATGAAGTATGCAAATGAAATGACATCCTGTAACAAGCACACCATTGTGCCCCGGGCAAGGCACAAGGCTTAAGAGTTCAATTGTTCAAGAAATTACAAACTTAAGAAAAACAACACAGTAATAGTATTTACTCCTGACTAAAGGAGATAGGGATAACATCTTCAACTTTCCAATTATTGAGTCCAGCACCCACAGTAGGAAAGATCCAAGCATCCAGATTGTAGTCTTCATCATAGTCTCCCACAGCATTGATCTGATCTTTCATAACCCCTTGATTGGTGATACGAACAGCACGAGCACGATGAACAGCCTTCTGGGACTCTGCAGTGAAACCCAAACCAAACTTGTCAGACTTGTATGGGATGTCAGGAAGCTGACCCCAAATAGTACAACCACCTTCATCCACTACAGCTCTAGCATCCTTGAGGGAGGCCATTGTTGGAGGTATTCTGGTGACCACAGGAACTTTCTTGACAACCGGAGGAGCTACATAATCATTAACAATCCAAGGGACCACTTCAAATGTCTGACACGGAGTTTCAACGTATTCACCTTCCACTTCCAGATACTTGAAAGTGTTCACATGACTAACAAAATACTCTTCCTCTCCATAAACAGTAACAACTTTTCCTTCCACCGGATACCTCAGCTTCTGATGTAAGGTAGAGGTTACAGCACCTGCCCCATGGATCCAGGGACGACCAAGCAGACAAGAGTACGAAGGACGAATATCCATCACATAAAATGTAGCATTAAAAATCTGAGAACCAACTTTGATTGGGAGATCAATTTCTCCATGCACCACTCTTCTAGAACCATCAAAAGCCTTCACCACTATATTACTGGGCTTCAGCACAGCATCTTCAGGACTCAGCTTATTCAGGACTTCTTTGGGCAACACATTCAGAGAGGAACCATTGTCTATCAATACATGTGACAGGGTAGTGCCCCTGCATTCAATTGAGATATGCAGAGCCCTGTTATGATCCCTCTTGGCAGGGGTCAAATCAGCATCAGAAAACCCTAACCCATTATCATAAGTCAGGTGGGCAACACAATTCTCAAACTGGTCAACAGAAATTGCATTGGGTACATGAGCAGTCTTCAGAAACTTGATCAAAGCTTTTGCATGAGCTTCAGAACATAACAACAGAGACAGCATAGAAATCTTGGAGGGAGTATGCCCCAACTGATCAACAATGTCATAATCACTCTTGCGAATGATTTTCAATACTTCTTCCATCTGCTTAGAGAGATCATCAGTAGCTGGCACATCAATAGGTATAGGTTCAATAACAGGACCCTTGCACCAAGCATCAGTGGTAGATGTAGCAGCAGGAGTAACTGCATTCTTGGAAGTCACTGGAGGAGAGAAGACTCTTCCACTACGTGTGATCTTACTAGACCCAGCAATATTATCAACATCAACAGGTACATCAGCTAAGGGCTCCTGCTTAACACCATGGATGTAAACATCAGACCCATAATGCTAAGGCACAGCTTTATCAGACGTATACGGAATAGGACCAGGAGTAGTAATGACCATAGGAGCTACTCTGGCTTCAGCAACAGTATACACAGGGCCTTCAGCAGTAATCTTAATTGGACCCTTATGAGTGATTTTAACAGGTCCCTTTGAAGTGATCCTTACCGGTACCTTATCAACCATGTCAACTTCTTCAGTCTTCCTACCTTTAGTAATATGATCCAACATACTTTCTACAGACGATGGAGCCCTCTCAAACACTATGGTATATTTATCCATGAGACGTTGAATTCCATCTCTCAATCTCCAACAACTATCTGGCTTATAGGTGCAATACAAACAATCTTCACGACAACCTGGAAAGAACCCAACTTGCACTAACTTCTTCTTGATAACAGACAATGGTGTGGTCAACTCTGCAACTGAATAGATATGTAAATCTTCATCAATGGCATTGACAGTCTTCTCGTGATTTGGCATGGGAGCAGTAATCACATTTGGAGTACCCGGAGGGTCAAACTCAATCTCTCCAGCCTCAATCATATCTTGAATTTTGTTCTTCAAGACCCAGCAACTATTAGTATCATGTCCCTGACAGTTTGAATGATATGCACATCGTGCATTGGGATTGTACCTGGGAGAGGTAACATTGGGATTCTGAGGAGCCTCTTTCAAAGTAATAAGTTCAGCCTTCAACAAGTGTTGCAATGCCTGAGCCATTGACATGTTGATCTTTGTGAACTGCCTTCTAGCCCTCTGTTGGTTGCCCTGTGGCTGCTCTGTTGTTGCAGGAGTTGGATTTGAAATATGAACTGCACTCACGGACTGGTGCCTTCTATTACGATCAGGTTAACCATAAACAGCATTGGATTCTTTCTTCCCAGTGGGAGGCTTCTTTGCAGCACCTGATGAAGAAGTACCCACTTGGATCTTGCCACTCTTTATACCATTTTCCACGCGCTCTCCTGTCATTATCAACTCAGTGAAGCCAGATGATGAGCTTCCAATGAGATGACTATAAAAAGGACCATTCAGCGTACACATGAACATATCAACTAATTCCTTGTCAGTTAAAGGGGGTTGTACTCTTCCAGCTAAATCTCTCCACTTCTGAGCATACTCCTTGAAACTTTCTTTGGCACCCATAGACATGCTTTGCAGCTGCATGCGAGTGGGAGCTAAGTCAGCATTGTATTGATACTGCTTATAGAAAGCTTCAGCAAGATCATTCCAATCCCTGATGTTGACACTCTCCAATTGATAATACCATTCCAATTGAGCTCCAGATAAGCTCTCTTGGAAAAAATGGATCCACAACTTCTTATCAGCAGTGTGAGGTTGGATTCTTCTGACATAAGACCTCAGATGCAGCTTGGGACAAGAGACCCCATCATAAACAACAAAGGTAGGAACCTTGAAACCAATGGGTATGACTACCCCAGATATCAGACTCAAATCTTCAAAATCCAGCCCAGATGACTTCTGCAACTCCATAGCATCCATTCTATCCACCAGCATCTTGAATTTGTCTTCATTAGGCTCATGGTAGTAATTAGCCTCAGAATCAGAGTCCCCCATAGTGTTGTGGAGACTGCCTCCCTCTTTTTCAGACTCTTCAGATTCATAGTCTTCAACTGGTTCTTTGGTCTTGGCAAGACCTTTGAACCTTCTTCCCATGTTGATCAGGCCACCTGACCTTCTAGTCTTCTTAGTCTTCTTGGCCAGCAGTGTCTTCAATTCATCCTGCCCCTTGGTCAGGTTCAGGATCAGCTCTTGGAATTGTGCATTTTGTGCCTGGAGATCCTTAACTGATTGTTCAAGAGCCATTGCTGAAATAAACAGCGAGAAGATGAGAAACCTGTGCATAATTATAAACCTGTGATGCAATGAAATGATATGTGAATGCATATGCAATGTTTTCAAGGACCGCAGGATTTAAATTTGCTTAAACAAACAAGAAGGTAAACTTTTATTAGTGATAAATTTGTTTTGCCTCTTGGGCTTACAGAAAATGAAATGAAATAAATACAAAGGATGGGGTTTTAAGTCTCCCATGGACGTTTCCTCTTTGTGTTGAGGTATGAGTTGAGATTCCGTTCCTCGTGAAGTTGCTTTGTTAGTTCCAGGATTCTTTCTTGGCTTGCTTTGTAATGAGCCTCGAAAGTATCCCTTTGCTCCTTCAACTGGATCCAGGATCTATGTAAGTCTTCCATGTCAGTAGGCATGTCTGGGTGAAGGATGGTATAAGCAGTATCTCCTTCAGCAACAGGTTCCATGGTAACTGGAAGGATAGCAGGATATGGCATCATGAGAGTCTGAGCACGAGATCGTACCCATCTGAGATAAGCTTCCATAGGAATAGTGTACTTAGGCTCCAGTGTCTTGCTGTCAACCTTGTTTACTTTTCCCCATGCTCGTATGAATCTCTGACGGTAACCTTGAAGATCGTTATCGTAGTCAAACACAATGCCTTGAATCAACATGTCATGTGGGCCATCACTCCGAGCGTAACCAAACTGTCGTAAAGCTAATGAAGGGTTGTAGGTGATGCCTCCTCTTATGCCCAGAAGTGGCAGATTAGGAAACTCCCCACAACGGTCAATGATGGTGACATTCTCCATAGATCTGGAGCACCAATGGATATCTGAATGCGAGAGTGACATGATCCTTTTGGACCACCTGAACCCTTGCTCATTCTTCATTACTGAGCGAGGAAGGTGAGAAATAAACCACCTAGAAAGCAAAGGTATGCAGCACATCAAAGTTCCTCTTGCCCTTGTAGTACGGGTATGAAGAGAATGTAGGATGTCTCCAAGCAATGTAGGCACTGGATTGTGACTCAGGAATATGTTGATGGCATGAACGTCTATGAACTGATCTGGGTTGGGGAACAATACTAAGCCATAAATCAGCAAGGCTAAGATCTCCTCAAAAGCATCATAGCTCATGGCCTTCAAGAACACCTGAGCTTTCTCTATCAACACCTTGGCAAGAATACCCTTGACTCCGCTTCTCGTTTCTAGAACAATGTCAGACTTCTTCAGATGTAGAGCTGCAGCAATAACCTCTGGTTTAAGCTCCTTTTCCAAGCCTGTGAATGGTTTCTGATCAAGTACAGGTATACCCAGAAGTTTTGAGAACTCTTCCATTGTAGGAACCAGCTGATAGTCGGGGAATGTAAAGCAATGGCGCTTAGGGTCAAAGAACTGAAATAGGACACTCATCATGTCTTCATTGAACCCTGAGGTGACTAGATCCAATAGGTGACCATGTCTCTTGACAAACTGGGAGTGATCAGACACTTGAGAAACCAACTCTTTAAGCTTAGCAGGTATGCATACAAAGTTGATCCTGATAGTGTTTCTACGAGCAGAAGCCATTACCTGCAACAAAGAACAAAGATAAATCCTTTGGTCCTTGAAATGGTTAGTGAAAATGCTATGCTTATGATGCATGATGATGTCATGATGTTATGATCAATCACAAACATGTGGCACACGCAAACAAGTCACACCATAGCCCTAGGTTTAAAGGCTTGCATGAGGTTCAAAGGTAAGTACCCTCCCCTGAAGTTAGTTGGTTCATCCTGTCCTATAAAGTAACCATGTTCTAAGGGATCTCAATATCATTGATCCTTCACAAGGGTGGTTGTTCAGTAGGCAACTTACTTGCCAACCAAAACCCTCCAAGTTTAGAATCTCAATGAGCGTAGTATCGAGTATCAACCAACTTCAGTCTGCACCAAAGCCGGTTATCTCACTACTTTCTAAAGGCCAAGATGGGATAACTAGGGTTCTAGAAGTTAGTTAGTGCATTGACAACATATGGCAGCCTCATATTATCCTCAACTTGACTTAATGAAAATAAGCACCAACCAAGAAGTCACACTAACTATGGCCACCAGATCAACCATATCGGTATACTCCGTACAGTTTCCTTGGTCTATTGCCATTTACCTAAGGTACACTAGATCCGGGTTAGGACCTTTCACACATAAGAGCCCAACAAGTAAGTATAAATCAAACAAGGCAAACAAAGTTAAAGTGATCTAATTCCTAAGGGTACCCCTCTTTAATATATATCCCCAGCAGAGTCGCCAGTTCTGTAACACGGTGGGAGAACTGACTTTAGTTATGTTGCGGATAGCAAGAGTCGCCACCGACTTTTATTTTATCCGAAGGAAAGGCATAAAAGAACAGGAAAGACCTTTTTTTAAAAGATTTTTGGGTCCGGGGGGTAGGTTATGTAAAGGGAAGGTGTTAGCACCCTTTACATCCATGGTCATCCATGGGCTCTTAGTTACTTAGCTCACTTTGAATTGTTTTTGAAATGTGAAGTGTGTGAATAGAAATTTTCATAAGAGTTTGATAATGATCCATGTACGGATGCGTAAAAAACTTGTGTTTGAAAATTGTTTAAAATTGTGAAGTGTTTGAAAAGTTTTGAAGAGTGAGCAAGTAACTATGAGGAACCTACCCTAAGTTTAAGTCTTTTCTGTTCTTGAATCCTTTAAATGGTAAGACTATCCCTATTATTAAGGAATAGATAGTCATTACCTTGGATGTGTGGGACAAGTAAAGGGACATCTGTTTAATGAAGGCAACTGTGGGGTGTATTAAGCAATTTTGGAGGGACTGTCATCATTATTCGAAAGGGACAAGATCATTACGAAGGCAACCGTTAAGGGACTTAATCTTTTATTGTTAAGGGACTAGATGACTTTACTTTGAGGGACTTTTTGCTTTATACACCCTACTTGACCTTTTTGATTAGGCAACAATGAGAGGTATCCCTAGAAAGTGAGATGGCGATCAAAGATCGACTTACGTGTGTGAGTGTTCAATTTTGATATTTATCTTTTAAATTAAGTGATGTGATCTAAATTAATTTTAAATAACATACATGTTTACACTCCCTATTTTTACTAACCATGGCATAAAATAATTAATTTAAACATTATAAAATATTACATCCAGAAGCAATTACAATAATAATAAAAGCAATTTAAATAAATAGCAAAATAAATAAATAAATAAAATAAATAAACCAAAATAAATAAGTAAGCAAAAATAAATAAATAATTATAATAGGGTTAGTAGAAAATAATAATAATAATAATTTAAAAATAAATGGGGTTAGTAATAATCATGATTAATAATAATAATAATAAGCATAATGAAATAAGCAAAAATATTATAATAAACAAAATTTAAAAGTTAATAAGAGAATACAAACAATCATATTAAAACTTAAATCAATTATGAACATATTATTATAATTATTAAATTTGCAAATTTTTAGAAATTATTTACATGCATATTTAATTATATAGAATATTTTCCTATTATAAAAGAAATAAATTAAGCATTTTAATTTTTAAACATATTTATGTACAAAAACTTAAATTATAAGCAATTTATATGTTTAATAGAAATTGGATTAGAAATTTTAATTACATTATAAATATAATATATATACAAATAATAATATTAAAGAATTAGGGTTTTGAAAATTACTATGATTAATTAGGTTTTAATAAAAATTAGGGTTTTATATACAAATATTTTAAATATTCAATTACATACATAAAATACATATACATTACTAATTTATAAAAAAAACATTAATACAAAACATATATATAATTTATTTTATGAAAAGTATAATAATTAATTAAAAAGAATAAAAGAAAACATGAAGAAAATTGCTTGATTAAAAAATTGGGAGGCCTGGATTTGAACCCAGGACCTCCCTAGAACCTGGATGAAGAGTTTCCACTGGGCCAGCCTGTGCGCAGGTGAAGAAGAGATGAGTCCAATTGGTTTTATGCACTAAACCTGAAAATCAGAAAAAGAAAGAAAAAGAAAAAGGCCTGGGGGATTCGAACCCAGGACCTTTCAAGCAATACACAAGCACCTTAACCAATCCAGCTGGGAGAGCGCACCTATTAACATAATGGCAATAATACATAATATATGATGTCTAATGAATAAACTGGAAAATAAGAAAAAAACATTGGGAAGCCAGGATTCGAACGCAGGTCCTCTAGCCACACACGCGTGCTTCCTTCCACTGGGACAAACGCAAGTTTGTGAAATAAAACAGAAACAATATCATAATAAAATAAGTTTCATATTCAAATTATGCTTTCGCGCCAGGCCAACTTCATCTTCTTCAAATTTCCTGCGAAAATAGCTAGGAATTTTGTTGCGTGTTTTCCTGCGAGTTTCAAAATACAAAAACCTACGAATTTGAACAAGCATCAAAACATCAAAATTTCTCAACAATGATTAGTGTTTCATAATCCCCAAGGTCCATAGAATTGTCCTATGTTCTTAGAATTTGTTTATATTAGGTTTAAATCAAAGCCCCAAATCCATGGTCGAAATCCTAGCAATGGTGGTTTTCCATTCCTGCATCGAAAATCAAATTACTTTGCCCAGAAACATTCATAAGCTCAACACAAACATAAATCCAGCATCAAAATCAATTTACATTACATGTATGTATGAAAACGAAAAAACGATAAAATGTCTCAATGTTTGAATTCGGTTTGTGCTATATAAAAGGTTTTGGATGTAAATGAGAGTTGGGATCGCATCTGGGATGTTCAAGGAGTGTTGCTATGTCCTCAAATTACCTTCTAATGCCTTGTATATCCAAATCCGAATTTGAGTTTGTGAGAGGTTTTTGAAATTGTGAAACTTACACTTGGGGCTAGAAATTCGTCTCTTGTGATTAGGGTTATGTAGTGTACTTATAGTATGATCAATTAGGTCAGAAAAAAATCATTGCTTGTGTGAAGAATTTGATCTAAAAAGATTCAAAAAGATAGGCTTGAAAAATCAAATATTTTTGCATAAACACTTGCTATTTTAGTCCAATCATCATGATCTTCTTTCCACTTCAATTCAAATCATATTTATGAATTTCTAGAAGCTTGATCTTTTTTAAATATTAGACTTTTATATTTTATTTTAATTTAAAATGATTTTTAATGAATTAAATCAAAATAAACAAAAATAAAATGATAAAAAATCTGATTTTTGTTGACTTGGGTCGTGCATGAAGTCATAGTATGGATTGGGTCATCATATGGCAAGCCCATTTAGAAGAAATTAGTTTTAGACCTCCATTTTCTTCATAAACCAACCAAAAATTTCCCAACTTTGCAAGGGCACACATCCTTCAATTTTAATGCTATGAGGGTGTTCTTGGACATTTTGGAAAGCTTGAAGAGTCCTCTAACCAACCCCACTGGTTTCATGTCCATATCACTTACCATTCTCAAGTTATGCCCTTTTGAAGTTGTTGACTTTTTGTTGACTTTCAAAAGGACCTATAATGTCTTAGCTCATACCTTCCAAATGAAGCATTTTTGGGCTTGGCTTGTGAGACACAAAGTTGTAGAGAATTCAATTTCCTTCAAAATAAGCTTTGAATGGAGAATTGGTGATGAAGCATGTGAAAGTTATGGCTGGTCAAAGTTCAGTTGACTTTTACTAAGGAAACCCTAATTTAGAAACTCCTGATTCTTGATGATCTGAAATCTCCTTGATGAATCATGATCAACCCTTGATAAAATGATGAATTTTACTTCATATACTTGATGTTGGCAAAAAATCATGAAGTTTGACTTTGGTTTGACCACAGTTGACCTCAGTTTGACTTTTTAACTGCTTTGACTGATTTTGACTGATTTTGACTTATCTGATCATCTGACTGAGCAAACTTTTGAGAAAAGTCTTGAAACTTGTCATGGGGGCTCTTACACACATATAAGATGTTATAAAGTTCACTTGAAGTCTTGGAAGTTCATTTAGCCTGATTAAAGTCAAAACCCTAGTTTTGGATGCACTGCTTAGGAGGTGCATTGTCTGAGGGAATTGTCAACTCTTCTGACCAATTGTGAACTTTGTGAACCTTGTGAACCATCATAAAATGTCTTGTGAACCTCATGGGAGGTATTGTGAACCTTGTGAACCTCATAAAGTATCTTGTAGACTTCATGAACCTCATGAAAGGTCTTGTAAGCATTGTGAACCTTGTGAACCTTGTGAACCTCATAAAGTGACTTGTAGACTTCATGAACCTCATGAAAGGTATTGTAGGCATTGTGAATCTTGTGAACCTTGTGAACCTCATAAAGTGACTTGTAGACTTCATGAACCTCATGAAAGGTCTTGTAGGCATTGTGAATCTTGTGAACCTTGTGAACCTCATAAAGTGACTTGTAGACTTCATGAACCTCATGAAAGGTCTTGTAAGCATTGTGAATCTTGTGAACCTTGTGAACCTCATAAAGTGACTTGTAGACTTCATGAACCTCATGAAAGGTCTTGTAAGTATTGTGAACCTTGTGAACCTTGTGAACCTTCTCAGCACACAAAGTCTTGTATTGTGAGGGCAAATTTTGGGGTGCAACAGATCGCCATATTTCCGCTGGAGAGTTCTTTGAATGATTACACTATAACTAGCATCAAGATGGATGGTTTCTTGATACATATACCTTTTTTATCTTTATGAGGATTTATTCATGAACTTTGCATATGTACGCATTTGCTTAAGAGCTTCGAAAATGGAATATTAATTTGCAACTAACTAAATATATCTAAAAACTAAGCATAATGCTTTACATTGTCCTTCTTGGAAGGAGCATGTGGATATGGCAAGTGTTATACCAAAATACTATTCATATTTTCCTTATCCTTTTGACTTTTTTCTTCTTTTCCTCTCTCTTTTATTTTCTATCTCTTCTTTTTCAAGTTTCTCTTTTTCAACTAATTCCCCCTCAACATTTTTTCTACTTCAATCTCCTTTTCATCCTCTTTTTATACTAAAACTTCCTCTTCCTCAACTTCATGACCAACGCCCCTACCAATTTCTCTACCACTACGAGTTATAATTGACTTACAATGCTTTTTTGGGTTGCCTTGAGTGTTAGCAGAAAAAGTTCCCTTGTGTTGATCGGCTAATTATTTAGACAATTGACCAACTTGCGTATCAATATTTTTTATTTCCGCATTGGTACTTTTCTGATTGGCTATGGACATTTGAATGAATTGATTATTGGTTTCCTCCATATTTGAGTTACCACCTTGAGGTTGAGAATTCTGATTATATTTTTTATAAGGATTTTGTCGGTTGGAGGTTCGGATTCTTGTCACCACCCTTGGCCATATTGTTGGTTGTTTCCTCGTTGTTGATAACATTGATTTCTTTGGTAAGGTTCTTGCCTTTGTTGGTATTGATTTTGATTCCCCATATAATTTGCTTCTTCATTTCCCGGAGGACAATATCCTATATGATGATCACCATTACAAATCTCACAAAATGATACTTGTTGATTGTTTCTCGACACTCCTTGCATATTCTTGAATTTTTTAGGAAGATTAGACATTTGTTTCGTAAGTTCCGCAACTTATTAAGATATCAATTTATTTTGTGCCAATATTGCATCATTTATACCCAATTCAATTATTCCCTCTTTCTTTTGTGTCGTACCTCTATTGTGTTGACCTTGATGATCATTGAGTGCCATGCTATCAATTATAACAATTACATCTTCTGCATTCTTTGACATCAAGGAACTACTTGTTGTATCATCCAACAAAAGTTTTTGTTGCGGTTGGAGTCCATTCTGAAAAATATGAATTTGATTGAGTTCATCAAATTCATGCATTGGACATCTTCTCAATGTTGATTTATAACGCTCCCAAGCTTCGCAAAGAGATTCACTCGAACCTTGAGAAAAGACCACAATTGTTGATTTGGTCTCCAAGAACCTGTTATGTGGGAAGAACCTATCAAGAAACTTTTCTTCAAACACATTACAATATGTCATTGTTGCAACTGGTTGGTCGAGTTACCATTCTTTTGCTTTCCCAATCAAAGAATGAGGAAACAATCTCATAAATACAGGTTCTTCTGCTTTAGGTGCACCAAGAGTAATGACAAGTTCATAAAACTTGGTCAGATGAGTGTAAGAGCCTTCATGATCAAGTCATGTGAAAGGATTTACATAGATTGTTTGAAGCATTCTGGTATTCATCTCTGGATCTCTTGCATTCTGAGCAGGTTAGACAATATGTGAATTATTTCTTGGGCTATTGACACACGACCTTATTTCTGGAACTAGTTCCTCCATGACTGTTATAATAATATGAGTTGTTGAATAAGTATCAACATAATTTCCTTCACGTTATCTTCTTTCCTTAGTTAGTTACCTCCTCCTTCTGGTTTTTCTATTAAGTCTACGAGCAGTTCTTTCAATCTCAAGATAAAAAAGAAGTTACTTCCTCGCATAAATAGAGTTCTGAAATGCTAACCAAGCAAATTAAAAAACACTAGGGATAGTAAATAGATAAGATATAACAATACAAAATGACTTAAAACAAGATAAATTGTTGCAATGCTTGCAATATCTAAATGCCAATCCCGGGCAAGTGTGCCATTTTATTCAAAGAGTTTTCAATGAGTAAATATTTTATCGTCTCCACTAGAATTAGTGAGATATCACCTCAGTTCTACAGTTTAACAATGTCTTAAGTAAGGGTTTTCAAAGGGTTTTTAATTGTGACAAGTATCAATTGCATGAAAATATGTAACAATTGCAAAAGATTCAAAAAATTAACGTTTAAAAGGAATATCAATAATAGATTTCACCAACCCATTTCATATGTATTCGATTAGTCTAGCATGTGAACTTCATTTATAATCAATATAACCACATATCACTCATTAATATCGCTTATGTCTAACCAATATTGCGATTTTTTTACCGTATTATTTAATTGACAATATCTCAACCTATTAAACAATACAAATAACATTTAAGATTTGATACAAAATGAATATCAAATTCCAACTCCATGTCTAGACTTGGTCTTTGATAGATGATAAACTTAGTTCAAGACTTGAAAGATATCTCTTAATAATGATTCAAATCACAAATATTAAATAAGAGCAAAGATCATCATCTACATTGATCAATAATTTGTTCACATACAAAAGGTCAAAAGAAATACATACTAGTTTAGATTAATTACATCTAATCTTGATACAAGGTGTTTAGCTACACATCATTGTAGCTTGCTTCACAAGAAATGGAAGGAGATGAATAAAAATCCAAGTTAAATAATCAACAATAGATGTGAATCTAACTCAGATTAAATAATTATAAGTTATTTTGCTTCAATAATGATTTTTACGGTTTTTGTGTTCAAGAGATTCCAAGAGATATGACACAGATCCCAAAAATCATCTTTGGAACCTTTAAATATGATTTTCCATATGCCCTGTCTCGCCCGACAAGCAGGGATTTTCCCGACGAACACCACTTTTTGGAATTTCCAACTACCTACAATACATCAAACTTCCCTCAGTAAAATATTTGATCTCGCCCGGCGAACAAGGTCTCGTCCGGCGAACTCAAGTTCTCAAACCCTCGACGTGTGACCATGACAATTTTTGCTACTACCTAAATTCTGAATTGTCTCGTCCTGGCCTTGTCAGAGCTTGCTGGGTGAGCTCGTTTCTTCCTTGCCAGTTCTCACCGGGTGAACATGTTGAAACTATACATCTTTAGTTTTGTTCCTTCTTCACTATTTTTGTGCCTTTTTCTTTGGTTTCTTGCCATATTTCTTACATACTATCAAACACATAAAGGACACCAAATAAAAATGAAAATATTATGAAATTTTATTCAAACTTATGGAATTTAACAATCGAAAACACGAAATAGTTCAAAAAATGCCAAGTTTTTTGTGTGTAAATTTATTCATGATTGTCATTCAACAATCTTCATCAGATCAAGGCTCTTGGTTTTGACGATGTCAAGTGAAGTTATAATCTGATATGAGCAAGTGGTAGTGCTTAAAGATCAAGGTGTCATCTATTTGGTGATTCAATTGTGATGCTTGGAGATAAATATATCCGAGTTTATCCTTGGGGGATAACACCTAATGTTAAGTGGTGTTCGGTGAATTCAGTGAAGATCTCTGGTCAAGATGTGTCTGATTTATTTATATATCTTGAAGAGTTATCTTAAGCATCGTCACAAGAAGATTCAAGGTTCTAGTGAAGCATTAAATCTAAAGATAATATAGCAAGAAGTCTGAAGCTTCAATGTTGTGAAAGAAAGAATGTGTGAAAGCTCATTTGGTCTGACTCGAGTGATTTGTGTGTACAAAAGGTATAAGACTAGTTCTCAAATTTACTAAGGTAAACCGCACACACATACACACACTCCAATTGATTAGAAATCTCCTCTTATTTTATTAAAATAGCCAGTAAATATTTTTGTGCCTGGATAATTGGCTACTATCTCAAAAAGTTAATTGTGATTGAAATTTGTTAGACATATGACTACATACACAAAAGGATGGGTGAATTGCGGAGGTTTAAAAATTGTTGATTTAAAAAAAATTGTTTGATAATTCAGAAATTAAAACCATTTTATGAAAATAGTTGAAATTTTAAAAAAAAGTAAATAACTTGAAAGTAAAGAGATAATGGAATAGAGATAACACTAAAAAATTATACATGTTCAGTCAAGAAGACTTAATCTTGTCCCAAAATTTTGATCTTGATAGTATCCACTATGTAAGTTCTGTAATTGGCATGAATTTTGCAAAACAAATATAGCAGAAATATGTGTGTACAAGATCTTTACAAAAGAAAGAATATATGAAGCAAAGAATCCATTTGTGTGCATCCAAACATGTTGTGTTGAAATGTTTCAACACCTGGAACAACATGTCGAAGAAGATGTCAAGACAATTCATTAAACATCATGAACTGCTGAAGATGAATTGAATATTCTATTAGCTTTCAACAGAAACAAAATATTATTGACGATTTTAATCAATCAAATAGCGTTGATGTAAAAGATCTTGAAGATTCAAATTTACATTGAAGAAAAATATTGAAAAATAAAGAGTTTCTATATTTAGAGATATTTTAGGAGTTTTAATATTTGAAGATCTTTTTGTATATTTGTAGAAGATTTTTCTGCATATTTGTAGCAGCTATTGTTATGATTGTTTAGGCCCAAATCCAGTTGGGAATAGGTTATAAAAGAAACCTTGTAACCTAGGTTTAGAAGCCAACCAACCGAAAATGTAAACATTATTAGGGTTGTGTTCTTGTGGCAGCCGTGCGCAACAAGGAACCCTGTTGTGGTTGTTTCATTTGTGATTCTCGAAGCTTGTAAGAAAGAGAAGTTGTGTACTTAAATGTAGCTGCTAAGCAAGGTTAATGTATTGTCATGGAAGTGTGGCTTCTGTTTTGGATTGTTGTGAAGGTAAGGATCCGTCAATATCAACAACTTAGAGTTGAGAACTATGAGACATCACTGAGGTGATTGGAAGTGAGGATGAGTTTCTCATATTTAGGAGTTCCTAAGTAGAAGTTGCATTGGTAGTGATTAAGTGAGAAGACTATAAATTGTATGTGTTTGCTGAGAAATCTTTGAATTGATACTACATAAGGGATTTCCTTCCTGGCTTGGTAGCCCCTAGAGTAGATGAGTTTGATCGAACTGGGTTAACAATTTTGTTGTGTTCTTTACAGCTATTTTGTTTTATGTTTTATGCAGTACCTGAACTCAATGTCCTATCAGATGTTGAAACATCTTGAAGCATGTTTGAATATGATATATTCGAATTTTTAAGTATTGTTGTGTATGCCTTACCATGTTTATAAGTACCAGATAAGATGTATCAACATCATATTCGACACATGAGTCTGTCATACCAGAATTTCAATTGGTATCAGAGCAGGCATCCTAGTATGTTTTTGGATGAGATCCAAGGGGATACTTTTTGGTTCATGGTCAAGGTAGAAAGGTTCTACTGAAAAGTTGTTTTGATGTGTGAATGGTCCCTAGAAGTGAAGGATGGTTTGTTCTGATGTTGTAGCATATGGTTGTGTTGCTATTGTGACATGTTTGATTTATTTTCAAACCTATGGCTATTGGTGTCACTTGGAGATATTGGAAGGGCTAATTTGTGATACTTGGAGCTTCTGAGGAGTTGTGTATTCGCTGCTTATCTATCTGATAACTCCTTTTGTTTGAGAAGGTTGCTCTTCTTTGGAGGTATATCTAATGATGTTGGGGATATATGTCTATCTGCTTCTGTTAATTGTGCTAATGACACTTGAAGATCCTTTTTCAAGTCCACTCAAGGCACTATAAAGAGAAGTGGTTGTTTGGAGATATGAAGATTATTTTAAACAGATCTATCTCTTGTCTGTAGATCTATGTGTGATCCTTGGAATGATGTCTTATCCCATGATAGAATATCACATCAAAATTGGGCATGATTTTGTTGTCCATTGAATGACTATATAGATGCTTGGGGTGCTAAACTACTGTGTTTATTTCACACAAGTTTGGAACCTACTCCTGATTTGGAAGAGGAGGCATTTGTATGGTGTGTCTAAGAAGGTTTTTGTCGTGGAACTTCTCTTAGTTATGTGTGTTGATCAATGAGTAATCAACATGTCTTGTTCTCCTGAGGACAGTTTATTTTTGGTCCTTGTTGCAGGAGTGAAGTACCTGAGATTCAAGGAGTATTATTTCATAGAGACTCCTTGTAAATTAAGGTCAAGCTGTGTCAATTGATGGAGTTGAATGATGTTGATATAACTGATCAGTAGCTATATTGTATGTAAAGACATCTTAAGTCAGAAAGTCTGAATACTGAGTCTGAAGGAGAAATATGTGTTCCAGCTGCTGCATATATCTGTGTTTTGGTCTAGTCAAGTACCGATGGCTGATTTTTTTGTGTTCCCCTACCTGTGTATGTATTACTATGATTGGTGTCTTCAGAACCATAGTAATATGTGAAGTTGTGACCGATACTGATGTCAGAAAGAATGCTAGAACATCATCTCAGAAAGTGTCAGATGCCTGCAGAAGAAGAAGAAGTCAGACTCTTGTCCTACCTTGTGCGAGAAGGTAATCTTATCTTACTTATAGTAAATACTTTGACGGGAGACTTGATGTTTTTCTATTGTTTGATTTATAAAAGTGAATACTTTGACGGGAGCCTTAGTATTCATCTGGGAAGTATGCATATCTGCAGTCTGAGTCTCATGATCCAGAAAGTGTTATGAGTAACTAATGTGCATCTTCAAAAGGAGCTTTGGTTGTTCATGAAAGGGGGTGTTAAGAAGTGATATCTATGGTCTATCGGTATAAGGATGCAGATTATTGTATGGTGGGTGCATTTGGAGTTTGTTCTTCCCTTGACAAGGAAGGTGTTTATAATCATAAAGTTATTATTGATAAATCATCAGGACTTTGTGAAGATTGCTTTACTCAGGGAGAAATGTCATCCTTGGTATAACTACAAGTTATAGTTTTGAACTATTCCTTCTGAAGATTCAGACAGTGGCAAGTTTGAAGACTTTGGAGAAAAAAGTGGAAGCTTTTCATCAATATGTGATATTGGTAGGATTTTCTGCAAAACCAACAGAATGGAGGTTGTTTACTCAAACTTGGTTGATGAATCAAGTCTATGAGAGCATGTAACTCTTGTTTTGTAAAGGGAAGAGGTTCTTTCAAGTGGAAAAAGAAGGAGTTGAGTTCAACAGCTGGATATGGAATGATAATGTTCAAACATCTAGTTCAATATCAGAATCTCAGTTGGTGAAGTGGCATATCAATTAAAGATAGGATGATTTACATCAAGTAGATCAGAATATTCTTATGAGAATTCTGACAAACGTGAATAAGACAAAGGGTGGCAGTTGGCTTTTTCATATGAGGATTCATAAAAGGGGTGATCAAACTGTGGCAATTGGTTGATCTCTAAAGTGGATTTGAAGAATCAAGATAATTAGAGTGTGGCAACTGGTTGTTCTTGAGGATCGTATTGTAGCAAGTTGCTCTTGGGAAGAAGAGTGATGAGTTGAAGACTCAAGGATATTTGTTCTTTTTGAAGGTGGATGAGAGTTTATCTCTCTCTCTCTGGATTTCTGATTCAAGCTGGTGGCACAGCGTTGGTGAAGATTTTCAATTCTTGGATTACTATGCTATAGTAAGTCCAGTTGGTGGAGAACATCAAGACTTTTGGTAATGAGGTATTGGTGTTTGGAAGATGTTCTGACTAGGTGTTAGTACATTATTCTGGGTGTTTGTCTACATGGTTTATATTCTTAGACTACCTAATCATATGGGAGAATGATGAAGTAGATGATCTGTATTGAAAGAAACATGTAGAAGGGACTGAAGTAGATCAGGTATTGATTTCTTGGAAGTCTATTTGTGGACATTCATTCTAATGTCAGAATTAGTTTGGATGTGTTTTATCTGAATTGTATGGCCTTTGGGGTGTGAAGGCTTAATATCAGAACATGTGTGCTAGAAGATGTTCATCTTGTGGAGTTTGTGGTAACAACAAACCAAGAAGGGATCAGATATGCTTTGGTACAAGAAGTGAATATGTTCAATTGGGAATTGAACAGAGGGTGGGCCCTTAAAGACATGAAGATGCGTCTTATGTTTTTCGTTTCATCAAAGTGCATAGAAGCATGGAGTATCCTAGATATGGGGAGTTTGTTGTAATTCTGTGCAGCTGATTTTGTAAAGTTAAGGGGGAGTAATACCCTAACCAGGTTCTGTGATGTTACACATCATGTAGTGACATGTAATACTAAGTATGTTTTCCTGATTAATTTTTATTACTTAGTGGTTGGGGTGTGCATGTCCTTATGATCCAGTTGAGGAGTGTCCTAGGAGTCCAGAAGGCTATATTGTATAAAGCTTCTATCTGCAGTTTATGTTGGATTCTTGAGGTGTTGTGAACCATATTGTTGTAGTGCTAGCAGACAGTATATGGTTGGATGTCAGAACATGTTTCAAAACATGTGTGTATTGTTCTATTTTTGGGAGTGTTTGTGGACGGAGGTGGAAGAAAAAATGTGAAACACGGGGTTTTCATGTGTGTTTGTTATTGGGTCGTTTGTTTTTGGAGAACAAGTCAGCTGGTCAAGGTCTATTTTTGTTTCACATTGAATGGTGCAGAAGTTTTTGCTCCTATCATAAAGATCTTGGACCAAGAACGCTTCGTTTTCAAGGATAGGTAGTTACTTTCTATGCCTTGGCTCCCTATTTATAGAAGCGTATTTCCTCCTCCTTCAGCACGTGAGTTTTGATTGTTTGTCATCCTTTCACCTTTCCTTCTAATGGGTTTCTTTTGTGTTTGGATGAATAATGTGTGGGTATGGTGTTGTGAGGGATGTGTTTGCCAAGTTTTGGCTAAAAAGGGGGAGAAAGAATGTGTACAGATGATGTGCTCGGAGTTATTGTCACAACAATTGCATCTGTTATGTGTGGTGGTTACCAGGATGTCAAGATGGATGTCATATGCTAGACTTTGTGACTTGTGTCCTGAGTTATTGAACACAATTGTGACTTGTGTTCTAAGTTACTTAAGGGAATGAGAGGGTGTTCTCTTAAGCCACCATTGGTCACCTAGATGGAAAATGTCCATCACCTTGGGAAGAAGGGTTTTGTGGAACCTGAATGGAGAGAGGTCTTAATTGATTGGTTCAGACAAGACTTCAAGATTTTCTATTTCCATTGAAAGAATAGGTGAATGGTGTGTTATTGTGAATACTGCTGAAGATGTCAAACAACATGCCTTGACAAAGTGAAGAGTTTGCTTTTGTTGTTGTTTTTTCAGTATGTTGTGTATGATTTGCTGCTGTTTTTTTCTGGTTTATTTTGTAATATTTGTTTTAGCCAAAATTTGCCAAAGGGGGAGATTGTAAGTTCTGTAATTGGCATGAATTTTGTAAAATAAATACAGCAGCAATGTGTATGTACATGATCTTTACAAGAGAAAGAATATATAAAGCAAAGAATCCATTTGTGTGCGCCCAAACATGTTATGTTGAAATGTTTCAACATCTAGAACAACATGTCGAAGAAGATGTCAAGACAGTTCATTCGGCATCATGAACTGCTGAAGGTGGATTGAGTATTCTGTTAGGTTTCAACAGAAACAGAATATTATTGAAGATTTGAATCAATCCAATGCTGCTGATGTAAAAGATATTGAAGACTTAAATTTACACTAAAGACAAATATTTAAAAATATAGAGTTTCTATATTTAGAGATATTTTATGAGTTTTTATATTTGAAGATCTTTTTGTATATTTGTAGTAGATTTTTTCTGCATATTTGTAGCAGTTATTGTTGTGATTGTTTAGGCCCAAATCCAGTTGGGAATAGGTTATAAAAAAACCTTGTAACCTAGGTTTATAAAGCAACTAACCGAAAATGTAAACATTATTAGGGTTGTGTTCTTGTGGCAGCCGTGCACAACAAGGAACCCTGTTGTGGCTGTTTCATTTGTGATTCTCAAAGCTTGTAAGTAAGAGAAGTTGTGTACTTAACTGAAGCTGCTAAGCAAGGTTAATGTATTGTCATGGAAGTGTGGCTTCTATTTTGGATTGTTGTGTAGGTAAAGAGTCGTCAATATCAGTAACTGAGAGTTGAGAACTGTAAGACATCACTGAGGTGATTGGAAGTGAGGATGAGTTTCTCATATTTAGGAGTTCCTAAGTAGAAGTTGATTTGATAGTGATTAAGTGAGAAGACTGTAAAATGTAGGTGTTTGCTGAGAAGTCTTTGAATTGATACTACATAGTGGATTTCCTTCCTGGCTTGGTAGCCCCTAGAGTAGATGAGTTTGATCGAACTGAGTTAACAATTCTGGTGTGTTCTTTATAGCTTTTATGTTTTATGTTTTATGCAGTACCTGAACTCAATGTCCTATCAGATGTTGAAACATCTTGAAGCATGTTTGAATCTGATATATAATAATTTTTAAGTACTGCTTTGTATGCCTTACCATGTTTATAAGTAACAGAAAAAATGTCTCAACATCATATTCGACATCTGAGTCTGTTATACCAGAATTTCACACTATGCTTGAGAGTTTTTAGAAGGTTAAGCACATGGGTCCCCGTATATAAGGCAATGGAGTTTCAAGCTAACTTCTAACCAAATAATGAACACGGCTAAAAGTAGACAGTCTTCCCACCAAACAGGGATTTTTCATTGGCTGGTCTAGATCCAAAATAAAGTTTTAAGTTATCTATTCTCCAAACCAAACCGCGATTTTATACAGAGGCTGACCACGAACCAAGACGGAGTTTTGAGTTAGCTATCCTCCGGACCAATTAGAGATTTATATCGGGATGGTCTTGAACCTACTGAGATTTTGTACACGGTTGAACTTTGAACCCGAGTGAGAATTCACACTAAAATGATCTTGAATCAATAAATCCTTTAAACGGGTTGAGCTCGTGAACCGTGGTGCTTATTTTTCACTTGTTGATTTTCACAAACTCGAAAGAAAGCTTTTCTTCAATGGTGGAGCTCACAAACCAAATGAAGACTTAGATAAATTCCCAAATATAACAACAATCTTTTTCAACGGTTTAATTCCCAACAAAAAATCACTTTCTAAGAAAGAATTATTTGCTCAAGATAAAGATATACTCTAGGTAAATTTACAATAATACCATCACCCATAACAATATCTTCATTGAGACTTAAGAACATTCTCAAAGCATTATAGCTAAAATATTAGAAATTTATGAATGATTTAGAGAGGTTAAAAGAGAAATGAAAAATGAGGTTTTCACTTTTTCTAATTGTTCAAAAAAATATAAAGAAACTCTCTATTTATAGGCCAATGTGATGTGTAAATTTGGAAATAATCCATGGACCAAATTAATGACATAATCAATAAGGATAATAGATTAAGTAGTGTAAATAATCAATTAATATAACCTATTTTGGAAGGTTTAGATATAAAGCCATTAGCAATTAATAAGAGAATCTGACAATTGATTATAGACTCTATTAGGCATCATCTAATTGATTAGGACCAATTTGCAAGGTTCAAAAAATGATAGAGAAACTCTCTATTTATAGGCCAAGGTGATGTGTAAATTTGGAAATAATTCATGGACCAAATGAATGACCTAATTGATAAGACTAATCGATTAAGTAGTGTAAATAATAAATTGATGTGATTCAATTGGGAAGGTTTTTACATAAAATAATTACCAATTATTAAGAGATAGTGACAATTGATTATAAACTCGATTATGCATCATCTAATCGATTAGAGATTTGCAAAAAGTCTCTTAATCAACTGGACACTTCCCAAAATCAACTGGTTAGGCTGCAAAAACATTATATGGTTATTTTAATTGAAAAATGAGAGGATTCTTAATGCTTTAGTGTATGTAGGATTTATCCATAATACTTACCGGAATTCCCTTGTACCTTTACAATACACTAATCACCCAGACATACACGATCAGACGAGCTTTCACATTTCCTCTGTTTGATATTTTGAAGTTTTAAGTCTTCTTGATGAGGCTTGAAATATAACCAAGTTATTTATCATCATCTTAGAGTTTTAAGGATTTAACCAACGATGATATTTGAAATAAATGTCTAGCTTAGTTCGGGATGATTTCTTGACCAATCATCATGTGCATCTTTTATCGCTTGGGCTATCTTTAGGATTTGTTTGGCTTCAAGTGTTGTCATCATCAAAGTCATGTATACATCAAGACTAAGATTCAAATCCATTTCATCATCAAAATTGAGAAACAAATAATTGAATTGCATATCGATATCCATAAGTTTCACCATCTTGGATCACTTCTTGATTATACTGCAAGCACATAGATCCCCGTTCTTCCTTTTTTTTATGATGACAATGCATATCTCGGGGAGGTGATAAAAAAAATAAAAAAAATAGCAGTGATTGTAGTTTATTTATTTATCTTGGGATGATAAGATATTGGATTAGTATGAGGATGAGGCTTCAGTGGCACATCCTTTTTAGGTTCCAATGGTGATGATGATGAAGAGATAAGAAGACAATTTTCTCTAAAAATGGTTAAGTTTGCACACAAGAGAAGATTAAATGAGATGATAAAGAGAAAATAAAATACCTATTTATAGCCCTTTTCTAATCGATTATAACAACTTTCTAATCAATTAGGTTATTAAATGTATGCAATTAGTCGTTTATGAACTTTCCTTTGCGCTCTTTTCTAATACTCTAATTGATTATATCATCTATCTAATCAATCATATTGTGCATGGCGCACTAGATTTGAATTTTGAACTCTTATAATTTATTTTACCCTAAGTCAACTCAAGTACTTAGTGTATTTTCAGCTTCTTTGGTCCTTGTTGAACCTTGGTTATGGCATATTGCTTTTTACACCCTTTTTTTAATCATGTTTGTACCTTTTTCTTGACAAATGCTAGGAGCTCATAAATTTTATTAGTGATAATAATTTTTAAATTATGAGCCAATATTATACCACTTATTTATATGGTTTGTGTGTGTGTGTGTGTGAGAGAGAGAGATAGAGTTAAATGATTTCCTAAATAAATAGAATAGCAAATGAGAGAAAAAGACAAAATTTGAACCCACAACCTCAAAGAATGCATGATACTCTCTCAGTTTCAAAATGACTTTCGTTTAAGTTTTTTGCACACAAATTAAGGAGTGTAATAATGTTGTCATAATATATTACACTTTTACCAAATTAACCTTAAAAATATATTTGAAGTAGTGTATAGAGTAATAATTAAGGGATACGAATGAAAAAATAATAATCATTTTTACATTGAAAAATGAGAATGATATTCATTTTGAAACAAAATTTATTTGCTAAAACAACAGTCATTTTAAAATGGAGAGATTAATATTTTTCCATCTTATCCAATGAAGTTATTATATTAATATTTATAAAAAAAATTCAAATAAAATTTGAGTTGTTGTGAATCGGATACCTTAGAAACAAAGTATAATTGATTCCTTGATTAGTCAAGAAACCCACAAGGATTAGGGTTTATGGTAACCAAGGATAACAATAAAGATTGGTTATAAGTTTTTATTCTTTCCTTTCTCTTAGAACAAGATTACAAGTATACAAGAATAACAAATAACCTCTCTCACTTTTGAATTAGAGTTTTATCTTCCTATTTTCCCTTATTCTAAATATGAGAGACTAGTATGTTATTTATAAGAAAACTAACACACTAAACTAATGGTTTTTTTTATAACAATTACCCATTACAAGCTAACTTAGGGTACAAGCTAACTTAAACAATTTGATCCATAACACAAGGCCCAATTAAACAACAACATGTGAGTGGACTTCGACGACATGCTAAACCGAGAGTTCGTTCCAATATCTCACAAATATCCACCTTGGAACAAACTCTATAACAACAAGAAAACTAACTAGTTTTCACCATCCATGGCTTTCAACCATTCAGTTTTATTTCGACTTCTCATATCTTCCTTATAGTCTCTAGGTTCTCCGTCTAGAACCTCACTTGTAGAGATTAAGGCATAAGCTATAAGATCTGCATAACCAAGTCTCTGAGGTGGCTTGATGACTCTTCTCGACATGTCTCTTACCAGCAAGTAGTCATTATCATCCTCCTTATCTTCGACAATAGTTTTTGCTTCTTCTTCTTTGACTTCACTTAGGTTATGCAATTCAACATCATTATGCTCCACCTCAACATAAATCTCTTCCTGTTCCAGCTCTTCTTCAACATCATCAGTTTTCTTGAAAGTCATTTTAGCTTCATTGAAAACTACATCTCGACTGATGATACTCCTCTTGTGACCTGGCTCTAGGCACCATAGCCTATAAGCTTTGACTCCTTCAGGGTATCCCATGAACATGCATTTCAGAGCTCTAAGTTCGAGCTTATCTTGCCTAATGTGAGCATAGGCTACATAGCCAAATACTCTTAGTTTGTCGAGATCTGGTGGATGTCTCGACCAAACGTCTTCAGGTGTCTTCATATCTAACACAATCGAAAGACATTTGTTTATCAGATATGTTGCTGTCGAAACAGCCTCAACCCAAAACACCTTCTTCAATCCAGAACTAACCAACATGCATCTAACCCTTTCGAGGATCGTTCGATTGAATCTCTCAACTAGACCATTTTGCTTAGGAGTACCTGCTACAGTCTTATGCCTTGCAATCCAAGACTCGACAAGTAACTGTCGAAAGCTTCATTGTAGAATTCAAGGCCATTATCAATTCTCAACCTCTTGACCTTTCTGCCAGTTTGAGTTTCGACCATAACCTTCCAACTCTTGAAATTATCAAAAGTTCCATCTTTGTCTTCTGAATGAATACCCATAACTTTATGGAATAATCATCAACTATGGATAGAAAATATCTTGCACCTGAATGTGAAGGATTCCTTGCAGGCCACCAAAGACCAGCATGGATGTAATCAAGGGATCCATGTGTTCTTTGTTTACCTTTGTTAAACTTCACGCTACAAGATTTACCAAATACACAAGGTTCATAAAACTCCAATTTCTCGACTTTGTCACCACCTAGTAGGTTATGTTTCCCTAGTTCGACCAGGTCTCTCTCGCTTACATGGCCCAATCTCATGTGCCATAATTTTATCTTCGACAACAATTTCGTGGATGCAACATTTGTCGAATCACTTACAACTTCAGCCTCAAGGGTATACAAATCTTGTTTCTTCATGCCTCTCAAGACTTCCTTCGACCCCTTCATGACTTTTAGAATACTTTTCTCTCCTTGAAAGACATATCCCTTCTTGTCGAATTCACCAAGAGAGATCAAATTTCTCTTCAAGCCAGGTACATACCTAACTTCAGTCAATAACCTTATTGACCCATCATGGAGCTTGAATCTTATAGATCCAATACCTGCAATTTTGCAAGCTTTGTTGTTTCCCAGCAGCACCGATCCACCATCTTGATAACATAGCTCCTCGAACAAATCTTTGTTTGGAGTCATGTGCCAAGTGTAACCTGAATCCATAATCCACTCTTTTCTTGAGTCGCCGCTTGAAACCACAAGAACATAAGATGATTCAAAATCATCTTGAACAATGGTCGTGTTGCCATTATCCTTACCTCCATGATCTTTCAGGCGTTCAGGGCACACCTTTCAAATGTGACCCTCCTTCTTACAATGATAGTATCGAACACAAAATGCTTCGCCACTATAAGACTTTTGTAGACTTTTGCCCTTCTTCTTGTCTAACTTACCATCCTTTCGCAAGAATTTTGCCTTAACGGCTAAACCTTAACCAATCGTCGAAGGTTTATGCTTCTTTCGTTCGTTCAAGTCCTTAGAGTATTAGGCAGATTGAACATCTTCAAAGGTCAGGGACTCTATTCCATACAAAAGGGTTTCTTTGAAGTGAGCATGTGTTATGAGCAAAGAACATAACATCAATAGCGATTGATCTTCATCATCGATCTTTCCATCAATATTTTTAAGATCAAGAATCAGCTTGTTGAACATATCCAACTGCTCAACCAACACTTTGTCTTCACTCATCTTGAATGAATACAAGGCTTTCTTCAGGTAGAGTTGATTCACCAACGATTTGGTCATGTATAAACCTTCAAGTTTCAACCATAATCATGATGTCATCGTCTCCTTTGATACTTGTCGAAGAACCTTATCACCAAGGCTCAATAATATTGCGTTGTGTGCTTTCTCAATCATGGTCGTCTTTTCAGCTGCCATCAATGCAACATTCATGGTCGTCTCTCCCTTCAACGCTTCCAAACAACTCTGATGAACAAGTATGGTTTTCATCTTCAAGCGCCACAGACCGAAATCGTTCATTGCGGTGAACTTTTCAATCTCATACTTTGTTGATGGCATCTTTTCCATGCTCACCACACCAATTTGTTGATGAATATGATACCTTAGAAACAAAGTATATTTGGTTCCTTGATCAATCAAGAAACCCACAAGGGTTAGGGTTTATGGTAACCAATGATAATAACAAAGATTGGTTATAAACTGTTATTATTTCCTTTCTCTTAAAACAAGATTACAAGTATACATGAATAACAAATAACCCCTCTCACTTTTGAATTAAGGTTTTATCTTCCTATTTTACCTTATTCTAAATATGAGAGACTAGTATGCTATTTATAAGAAAACTAACACACTAACCTAATGAGGTTTTTATCAATTACTCATTACAAGCTAACTTAGGGTACAAGCTAACTTAAATAATTGGATCCATAACACAAGACCCAATTAAATATCAGCATGTGAACGGACTTCGACGACGTGCTAAAATTAGATTTCGTTCCAATATCTCACATGAGTAATAAATTTTATCTAACTATTTTTACCTAACATAATTATTACATGACAATTATCCGTAAAACTCAATATTTTTCAAATTAATTAAAATAAAATAATAACATGTAAGCAAACTAATGTCATGCGTAAAATTTGATTGAAAATACATATTTCTAATTTAATTAAATAAATTAATAAAAAAATAAAACAGATAAGAAAACAATGTATATTAGAGATATATACTTACTTAATAAATAATAATTACAATTTTAATGATTTAAATGAAAAGTTTGTGATGTAATTTCACTAGATTCCTTAAGTATAAGATACATTGTTAAATAATTAATACAAAAATATTAAGAAAGTCAAACATAATGTAATAAAAATATTCGGGGTGTTACGAAAGCTCTTTCAGGTACCGATCTCGCTCAACGATAACGATATTGACACACTTTTGAAGTAGTTTTTTTTATCTCTAAAGAGAATCATGCAAGAAGAGTTATCCTCGTCTGGAAGCACTAAATGACAAGATGGATGATGCTCAACGAGTGTAATTAGCCAAATCAGTTAAATACTCTTGAAGAGCATCCTTGAATTTGTTTAAGTAATATGAGTAATCTTCTTCAAAGAAAGAAGTCTAAAACACCCTAGTCGTCCACTAACCAGGGAAAGCCAAAAGCGTATAAGGCAGCCCGACCGAAATCAATGCAGAACTTCCTATAGGATCAGGCCTCCAAGCATGCTTAACGAATAATCCTTCTACTTTAGGCATTTCAAGCTTAGGACTAGGGACTGGATGTTCCCTATCATCAGGTTATGATGAACACAACATTTTCCACCATAATTTGGTAAAATAAATCTCAGACTACCACATGCGTCAGAGTATGCGTGATTCGAGTAACGAAAATGGTAGAGGCCATCACTATTAAAACCCCTCTAGTGGTAGGGATACTGGTAGTAACTGCCAAGAGAGGGATAACCCAAGAAGTAGTCCTTATTTGTTATATTGTTTACTCACATTGCATCTTATATGCAGAACAAGAACATGCAGGTTACAAAGGAATCACCAAAAGAATATTCAAGGAGAGGGTTCCCTATCTCACTCACCAAAGATAACCTTCCTGGACTCATTCGAAGAAGGATACCAACCACCTCTTCAGAAAATGTATTCTCAAGAAAAAATGTCCATCTTGTAAACATAAGACCGAAAGTTGACAAGAAGTGGCTTTGACATTGATAGGGCTGTGAAGAACTTGGAGAATATGTCCAAACATTAATAAGGGTACATGGGGTCTACAAAGCATATTTTAGTGTGAGCCTCTTTCTTAAGGGGCATGACCAAGAAGAATCGACATTTGAAATGTTTCACATTATTCTAGTAAAGATTGAGCATCATGGTACACTGCCGAAGAGATATCAGACCGTGATCCCGTACTAAAGGCCTAGAGCTACATTGAGATTTAAAAAGATGGAAGAAGAGTGACAACATCGGCACATTCTTATTATATTCACATTAGTATTGGAAAGAGAAATATGAAGAAAAAACACAATACATATTCAAGAGTAAAGTTCAAAGTTATATTTAAACATGTTGATAACATAAATTTATCGCAATGGAAGTAGGAATATCGGAGACCCTTGAAACTACTATCTAGAAACTCTAATAAAGAAAGAAGAAGTGGAAAGAAAGGAAAATGCAAACCTTACATTAAAGAAACAAAGTTGATCGTGTATGTGTCACGAGTACCACTAAAAGAAATATCCCAGATGAACCTAGTTAGAAAATCAACACAAAATATCTCACAAAGAAAGAGGAAGTTTGTAATATGAAAAAGGGAGAACTTTTAATCTGCAAATAATGAAAAAAGAGGACAAAATAATTTAGGATCTCTCTATATGTGCCTTAGCCACTAAGGGTTGTACGATTCATTATATTGGGAAACTCAAACCATGCTTTCAACAATCACGATCTCCTCGCGAATTGTTTGAAGTACTCGAGTATCCTAAGGTATAAAAGGCATCCTTATTGACTAATGTATGGACACACATCAAATGCTCCCTAAAAAATGCTATCCATTATAAGAACGAAATTTAATGTGTTTGTTCCCAACAAGAGTGATGCCACATCGAGACTCTTCACTTGCTCCTTCCAGTAGTCGCTGTCCTATAGGTGTACACGACAAACGTCTATCTTACAAAGCAGAGACAAGGACTTGTGAGACAACTGTTCTGAATCATTTGCAAGACCCATAATAAAATATCGTATGGAGTTGGTGGTCCTTGTTACACCCTTCTAACCCCACGAAATATACACGATAATTATCTATAATTATATTAGAGTAAAATCAAAAAGAGTGTCACATTTCTTTATTTAACATCAATTAAAACACCATGCTCTGTAACACAGGTTCCTCATGCATTCCAATAAAACCATTTACTATGCAGCAGAAAAAGAAATCATAATTTTATTAATCAAAATCTGAAACATCTAACAATAATCAACTCATAACAACATGATCTTAAAGGAAAATAAAACACAACAGATCCACACACGTCCCTGATCCGATGTTACATATCAGATAAAGACGCCATCTAAATCAACAAAAAACTAGATAAGGACTCCAAGTACTAAATCTTCAAGCACCATGAGCTAATATTGGTTATCTGCATGTTACCCACATAGAGGAAACATTCAAACAGACAAGGTGAGTAATCACACTTCATTATAATGATACAACAAAAAGAAAATATATAGGACAACCCTCATTATCATCAGAACATCATAGAAATCACAGTGTCATCAACAACAATTATGCACAATTATGAAATGCCACTTAGTATGAAATGTAATATCATAGAATCATGCATGCAATACCGATCAACATAGATGGACATTGGGTCATCAACCATCCACAGAAAGGAGCACAACATAGTTGCTCCATTCCACACAATGGGATTGAAGCCAACATTGTACCAAAGTCCCAACATAGTATTCCATGAATGCATGATGAAACAACATAAACATAACAACAAACGACACGAGAAAAATCAAAGAAACAACTAAGAAAACATCAAGAATGTGCAACAACAGTGTTGCGCCTGCTTGTGCCCCCGGTGGTGCATAGGCGTAAGCCCCTCCTCAATTTAACCAAAACATATAGTAGCGTGCCTAGCTTCGCCGCTCCTGCATCACCCGGCAAAAATACCACCGCCCGATGCCTCGATCGTACCGCCCGACACTACGTGCACGGTAGCAGATTTATTCAATATCTACTTTAAACCCCAGTAATGGGTTATTTCCCATATTTGCTCCCTTGAGAGTGAAGTTGATGACCTTATGATCCAACAACTCATGTACTTTTAAACTTGAGAACCAAGAAATTTTGTATGGTGTGCCCTGGTGATCCAGCATGATAGTCATATCTTACATTGGGATTATATGCTCAAGGGAGATTCCTGGTCGGAGGTGGTAATGGTTTGATCTCCACAAATCCTTTTTGAATTAGAAATGGTAGAATCTTAGTGTAGTTTATGTAGAAGGAAGAGGATCAAAATCTTTCCATGGCCTTTTTCCCCCTTCTAGGATACATGTTCTGTTGTTGATTTTGTTGTGGTGTTCCTCTTGGTTGTTGTTTTTGAAACACAATAGGAGCTTGAGGTGGATATTGATTAGGAGGCACTGTTGTTATGTACGAACTATAAGACATAGGTACCACATCATTGACACCCCTCTTCTTGGAGTTATTACCAGAATACCTCTTGTTATTGTGTTGGTTGGTGGGTACCTTCTCGATTTTCCCGCTCTTCAATCCATTTTCAACTCTTTCCCCAATAAGAAACAAATCAGCGAATCTAGTTGATATCGATCGTATCATCTTCTTATAGTAAGGTGCTGGTAAGGTTCTCATAAACATGTCTACCTATTCACTTTTCCACTATGGAAGTTTCACCCAAGAAGCTAGTTCCCTCCATCTTTGAGCATACTCCTTGAACGCTTCGTTCCCCTTTTGGGATACGTTTTGAAATTGTAAGCGATTAGGAGCCATGTACACATTATATTGGTATTGTTTCAGAAACGCGTTAATAAGGTCTTCTCAGGTCTTGATATGAGCTCTTTCCAATTGCATGTACCAATCTAAAGATGCCTCACTTAGACTGTCTTGAAAGATGTGGATCATTAGCTCTTTGTTTTTAGTAAAGGCAACCATCTTCATTACAAACATCCTAATGTGATTCTTTGGATAAGTTACACCCTTATATTTTTCGAACTCTAGTAAATTGAACTTTGGGGGTATGACCACATCGGGTACTAAGCACATGTCCCATGTATCAATCCTAAAGGCATTAGTTCCATCAACAACCTTCAGTCTTTCATTGATTCCTTTGTACCTGTCATCAGTCCTATTTCCATCAATGTCAGTAACCCCCTTGTGCATAGTCGACTTTGAATTTTCTCCTTTGTATTGGAGATTCCCATCTTCATAGTTAGCCTGAGGAACATAGGTGTAGGGAGGTATTGGTTCCCCATTATGAACAGGTGGTGAGACCACTCCTTCCAGAGGAAGGTAATTGGTCTTTGTTTTCCTGCACGAGCTTCTTCGTTTTCCAAGTCATAAACATGCCCTAATAGTGGGTTACCATCCTCATGAGGAGGAGTTGGAGTAGGGTTATTCTTTTGCTGGCTAGTCTCAGTGTCCCTAGCTACCAGGATTTGGATAGCAAGAGTTAGTTGATCGATCTTTACTTTCATGTCGTTCACATTTTCTTTGACGACATCCACATCTCCTCTGAGATTCGCTTGATTCAGCTCCAATTGATCCATCGCTTGCTTTTGGAATGCTCGAGTGCAAGGCCATGAAGTCAGGTTGTCAAACTTGATGATTCTGAGACAAGATATTTTTAAGAAATGATTCTTTTGTTTTAACCCTTTAAAAATATGTTCTCATTGATGTATGTTGTATGCATGCTAATGTATGTATGAATATGCGAAGAAAAAGTGTTTTTTCGCCGGGATCTTAAAACATTCATTAGTTATAAAGTCAAGTCAAGAATAACAGAAACTCAAAATATTTTATTAAATTTGCAAAATAGAAAGTACGAGGGTAAAAATCCTTGTTCGTTACAAATTAAGGAATTAAATTAGGGTCACATCTCTTTATTCATACATAAAAATAAATAAAAGCAAAATTAAAAAAAAGACACCCTATTGTGACTTTAAGAGTGATTCTTAATCCTCATCCTAAATTCCCCCACCATAGATTGGCATAACTCGAGAAACTCCATGATTTCTTCCTTTGGTTTGAAGATGATCTCCATTTATTCCGCTTCCTTTAGACTTTGGGGTATCTAATGGATGAGGTCGTTGGATAATATAACCAACTTCAAGTATCGTTCCCTAAAGTATCGTTCTTCCCTAGCGAGCCATCTTAGGGTTTGCATATTCTTATTAGCAGTTCCCTTCAATTTTTGGATGTATGCCTCTGCATAAGTACTCCAAGCTTCCAATTCATCATATTCCCCGCGGAGAAGTCCCATTTTCCTGTCAAGTTCCTCTAATTCTCTTTGTGCATCTATCTTTGCCACGATGGCATCAAAAGCTTAACCTTTAGCTATTCGGAGTGCATTAACTAAACTCTGAACTTTAATTTCCAATGTTTGAATCCGGTTCTCAAATCCTTCCATTGTCTCCCATTGTGTAGAACTCATCCAAATATCCCTTTATTCGTCCCTTTGCTGTCTAGATTTATCCAATGCTAATTTATGATCCCTGAGTCGTGAGCTTATTGTGTCAAGATCCGTATGATCTTTTTCCTTCGTTTCTTCTTCCATCTTGGTTATCCCTTCACTAACTCTTAATTGTTCTTGCGAAAAACTAAAAGAAAATGAATAAAAAATGTTTGGTCTCAATATATGGCTTCTCGCAAAGATACATATATCATATGGTTTCCTCAAATTCTGAATCGTGAGGATGTAATCTTAAGTTGCAGTGACTTTCCTAATGTACTACTCATAGGGTCAAGGGGATGCATAAATTACAATACGGTGCTAGTAATGAGACAATTGGGGTATCCTTTAGACTATAAACTAGGCAATAACTTGTTCGAAGGGTTTGTCTTACAAAACGTGAATGAAGATCATACTTTTGTCATTAGAATCACCAAAGCTTGGAGACAACGTATCAAGGGAAATGGTAGCCTCAAAAGACCAATCATTTTTTTAATAGAGGAACACAACATAACATCACCCCTCCCTTGTTTTCATATTCCTGATGAAAGTGTGAAGAAAACATCGGCTAAGAGAACGGGTATAGGTTCTTCTTCTTCGATAGTCACGACCAAGAACATGTTAATTGATACAATATCCATAAAATTCCTTACACTTGGGAATAATATTAACCCAAAAATAAGGAGTACCATGATATTATTCATTTCTTCCCAATCTTTGAAACTAGCATAATCCTTAGCTTTCTTCTCCCAAAAACTCTTCGAGAAACCATGGAAACCCTCTTGCATTTTTTCATTATCTCTTAATTCTTTCTCGGGCATGTGGAGATGGTTAACAATTTTCTTTAGTGGAGAACAATACCCTATGGTTTTGAATGGGACCTTGTCTTTCTTGGAAGAACCCAAAGTCCTTTGAAATTCTTAAGTGTGGAAACCATCTGAAAGTCTTGAAATTGAAAAAACCTTAGTTCGAGATCATAATATTGAGCTAAGGCTGTTAATCCTTCCTCTCAAAATGGAGTGGTAGTCAGATCCAGAATTTTCCCATACTTATGAATTATAGCTTTCCTCCTTCCTTTGGGTACCTTTGAAAAGCATAGTCCCTCAATCCTTCAATGTTTGATGTCCTTACCTTGATTGTAAGGGTGTTATTTTTAGTGGTTGTCATTTCTCTTGACTTTGCTTTTCTCTGCAAACAAATATTTTAAGATCCCTTGTAAAAGATATGCAGAGAATTTTATGAAGACAGTGACATGGTAATGATGATGATAATGGTTTTTTTAGTGGGGTAACTTGCAAACAGAATGAAGGTTTAGCTCTGAGAATATTTAGGGTTTCAATGTGAAACCCTAAATTCTGATGGATTGAAGAGCTTTGGTAATGGTTCAGATTAGCAGCAACAAATTGGTTTAGGGTTTTAATTTTTTCGTCCTCAAATATGTATTAATATTCAGTTTAAATAGAAGTTTAGAATTAGGTTAGCAATTAAATTTTAGGTTTGATTTAGGATTAGTCAGATTTAATTGAATGTATTTTAAGATTTGATCTGTAATTTTTTTATTTGATTGGTGTAATATGATGTAATGGGATTCAAATTGATTCAATATGATTTTGTTTGATTTAAATTGAGATTTTATTTGATTTTCAATTGATTGTGGTTTGATCCTTATATCATTTGTTTGACCTAAGTCTATCAATAATAAAAATAATAGAATAAAAGTAAAAAACAAAAATAAAAAATAAATATAAATACTTTTTGTAATAAAACCCTTAAAAGAAGAAAAAATATAATAAAGTTGTGTAAAAACCCCACCCCCCTTTTAATAAAATAAATAAGTAAGTAGTTAGATATATATAAAAACTAAATTAATTAAACATATTTTAAATGACACACACCCTCCCCTTTTTAATAATAATTATAATAATAAAAAAAATATTTTTATATAAAGATGTATCGTTTAGATACACATCTTTTTTTATAATAATAAAATGATTTTATAAAAATCTAAAAGATAAATAATTTTTTTTTTGCCCATCCTCTTTTTTAAATAATAAATTTTAAATAAAAACCCTTTTAAAACCCATTTAAATGAGAATATATATATATATATATATATATATATATATATATATATATATATATATATATATATATATATATATATATATATATATAAATAAGAGAACTTTAAATAATAACTTATTTATATAACTATTATTCCTTCCTCCTTATTTTATGTACAATCAATATTTTTTTACATATTTAACTTAATAAATACTTTCATAAATTTTTTTATAAACACCCCAATAAAAATTATAAAATTATTTCTAAAAACTAAAAAAAAAGACCCTTGATAAATATATATAAATTTTCAAAACTCCAGAAATTAATAAATTGTGTCTAAAAAGTCAAAAAAAGTTCCTCTTTGACTTTTTAGATTACGAAAAAAAACTCGATCAAAATTTAGGATACGATAGAGGCAACATTCAAACAGGCAGGGTGAGTAATCACAATTCATTATAATGATACAACAAAAAGAAAATAGATATGACAACCCTCATTATCATCCGAACATCATAGAAATCACAACGCCATCAACAACAATTATACACAATTATGTAATGCCACTTAGTATGAAATACAACATCATAGAATCATGCATACGGTACCGATCAACATAGATGGACTGCGTCATCAACCCTCCACAAAAGTGTGCACAACATAATCAACATAGTCATTCCATTCCACACAATGAGATTGAAGCCAACACTAGACCGAAGTCCCAACATAGTATGCCATGAATGCATGATGCAACAATATCAACATAACAACAAACAACACGTGAAAAGTAAAAGAAACAACGAAGAAAACATCAAGAATGTGCAACAACAGTGTTGCGCTTGTTTGCACCGCCCGATGGAGCACATGCGTAAGTCCCCCTCAATTCAACCAAAAAAATCCAGTAGCATGCCTAGCTCCGCCCCTCCTGCATCGCCCGGGGAAAAGATTATTGCCCGACTCCCCGATCGTATCGCGCTACCTGTGCAGTAGCAGATTTTTGCTATCAGAAATTCTGCTACATACCAGTCACATATCCTTATGAATTCTATTATCTTATGCATGAAATTTCACCAATTAACAACAATGATACACAACAATTTACATACACAACATCATGGCATCATTATTCATCAATAACTTATTCCTAATTCATCAATATCTACCTTATTCTCATAAAACCCCATCAAAACCCTTAAACCCCAACTACCTATCATGGCCAGTTCATTATACCAAAATAATAAACTTGATTCTCCCCATAACTTAGAGTAAAATATGAATTTCTCTTCTCTCTTCTCACTCCTGCATCACTTTAAACCCTAGCCTCTTTTTCTCTGCTCCTCAGAGCTTTCTTCCGACACGCTTGGAATCTCCAAAAATACTAATAATGAAAAATTCTCCCACTATTCCCTTACTTGACTCAAAATACCCCTAATACGATCTTCCCATCTTACCCTCACTTATTCCTTCACAAATGACCATAGTGTCTCAAGGCTTATAACCCCATCAAAACCCTTAAACCCCAACTACCTATCATGTCCAGTTCATTATACGAAAATAATAAACTTGATTCTCCCCATAACTTATAGTAAAATATGAATTCTTGTCTCTCTTCTCACTCCTGCATCCCTTTAAACCCTAGTCTCCTTTTCTTTGTTCCCCAGAGCTTTCTTCCGACACGCTTGGAATCTCCAAAAATACTAATAATGAAAAATTCTCCCACTATTCCCTTACTTGACTCAAAATACCCCTAATATGATATTCCCATCTTACCCTCACTTATTCATTCACAAATGACCATAGTGCCTCAAGGCTTATAACCTCATATTTTAATTAATAATAACATTTTAAATAATATATTATACATTACTCTTAATATCACTATTATTAAAATAATTTTCGCTTACTTCTTCATCAACACAACAACATACCAACAAATTGTTTTATATTCACAAATAATCAACAATTAGTTAAATATGAATTTAGGGTGTTACAAATCTCCTCCACTTAATGAATTTTCTTCCTTGAAAATTGCTCGAAGAAAACATAGTCAGATACAACTCCCTCATCCGATCTTCATGCCCCCAAGTCCAAAAAACAAGCCATCAACAAATCTTCCAAAGACTGGATACTATTCTCTGTCTGACCATCCGTTTGCGGATGATAAGCAGCTTTCAACCTCAACTTAGTGCCTAAAGCACCCTGTAACCTCCAAACACCTCGAAGAAATTCTCGGATCTCTACCCCATGTAACTTTGTAACTTCCTCAATGTACATCTCAGCTAATTTCCGCATAGAATAATTAATCTTCATTGGTAAGAAATGAGCCAATTCAGTTAATCCATCAAGAATCTCCCAAATCGAATCATTCCCCCTTTGATATCCTCGACAATCCTAACACAAAAACCCATAGAAATACTATCTCATTTCCATTATGGAATATTCAACGGTCGCATCATACCCAAAGGCTTCTGATGTTCCGTCTTTAACTTCTGATAAGTCAAACACACATACACAAATTCAACAATGTCCCTCTCCATACCTGGCCACCAAAAAAACTCTTAAAAATCAAATACACATTCGTAACAACATGATGAATATTCAGTTAACCTTGATGTCTTCCCTCAAGAACATTCTTCTTATAATTCTGGAACATCTGGAACACATGCTTTGTCTGTGAACCTCAACACGCTATCTTCATCGAACCGAAACTCACCTCTGTTATCTTGGTAATTAATGTTGACTGATCAACCAACTTCCAATCAGATTTCTGACCCACTAGAATATCTTCTAAAATACTATTAGTCAGTTTCAACCTACCCAATTTCACACTGTCAGGAGTCTCATCACATACTAAATTCAGATTCTCGGAACTGCTCGATCAATTCCAAATCTTTCACCACAAGCACCATCATATGTAACGATATCCTACTCAAAGCATCGTCCACCACATTTTCTTTATCAGGGTGGTAACTCAAATCAAAATCATAAACCTTCAATAATTCCAATAACCTTCTCTGCCTCATACTCAACTCCTTTGATCAAACAAGTCATTCAAGCTTTCATGATCGCTGAACATTTCAAACTTACATCCAAAAGATAACATCTCCAACTTTTTAACACAAATACCATGGTTGCCAACTCTAAATCGTAGGTGGGATAATTCCTCTAATGAACCCTCAATTGCCTCGAAGTATAAGCAACACTCGACCATTAGGTATAAATGCTCAACCAAGACCCATCTTAGACGTATCACAATACACCACAAAAGACTCACTCAAATTAGGAAAAAGAATACCAAAGCAGTCATCAATTTATTCTCCAGTTCTACAAAACTTCCCTCATGCGTAACATTCCACACATAAGCTTGACCCTTTCGAGTCAACTGCATCAAGGTAATGCCAACTTAGAAAAGCATTCAATAAACTTATAATAGTATCCTACCAATCTCAAAAAACTTCTTATTTCTATAGCAGACTTCAGAGTCCCCCATCGCAATACAACATCAATCTTAGAAGGATCAACAACTATTCCACCATTAGAAATTATGTGGCCAAGGAAACTCACTTCCTTCGACTAGAACTCACATTTTGACAACTTTGACTGCTCTTCTTCAGATTTAGGGTATATTAACACACTGTCAAGGGAAACCACACCCAATTTATCCAAATACTCATGAAAAATCCGATTCATAAACTCCATAAACACACCAGGTGCATTGGATACACCAAACGACATCAAGTATACTCATAGTGATCGTACCTCGTCCTGAAGCTATCTTTAGAATATCCCTTAAATTCCTACTTTATCACCAATAAGTTATCTCATTATTATTGATAGTCACCTCGTTTATGTCACAACAACATCATAACAAATTACCACAATAGGACCTTATAATAGGACCTTATCATCAAATAACACATTGTAACATAGCAACATGCAATAAATTAAGGTCATAAGCACTTAGGTACTGGAATCATGTATCAAAGCACTCATATAATGCAATCATAATGTAGTTCATCATGTCAGATTTCCAACTCTTCAAACGGTGCATCAAACAGACTTACGAAACTCAAGTTACGACATTTCGAAAACTAGGTTTGTTGCTCTCACTTGCAGCTCGCCCAACGGAACTGGGGCGACTGCCTGTGGGACAACACTACTCATTCTAAGATTTTCAGCGTTTGGAGGCCTTCAGGACCTCCAAATTTGATTCTGTAAAAAGACTAGATTTTGTAATTCAAAATCCTACGATTGTACAACACTTATAACATCATATAACACTTATTTGAAGGTCCTAACATCTTCAATTCATCAAAGATTCACTCATCCATTTATTCAATACATGGTTTTCCCCGAGAAGTAACCATCAACAATACTGGTCGTTCTCCATCAAGGCATTCCAACTTGTCTAATAGACAAAAAACTCAAATTCTCCTCATCTTCGAATATAATAATATGCATTGACTCATAAAAACCATTTGTAAGCACTTGACTTAACTCCAATCAATTTCACCATACACACCATCTAAGCTGGAAAGACACGTCTATTCTATCCAACATGATTCCATCTACTATCAACAAGGGATTAAGGGTAATCAGTTCCTTAATTTTCAATAGATTGATAACATTCATGATGGGGCATAAACCATATTTACCAAACTACAGTGGCGTCTTCGCATCTTGTGTACTAAGCTATCTACGTCTCGACACCAATTCTTAGTTACCGTAAGCCTTATCTCAGTATCTCCTTTAGTTTTGGAAACGACACAGCTCCTACACTGCTGGCAACATTGAAATCAATGGCACACAGAAATAACAATCAATAGCTAAACATCTCAGAGAAGCAACAACTTCTCCCCCACTTGTTTCAAACCAACACTGGAAGACAATGGTTAGAAAACAAGCAAGTACCGATAGTGTTTCACACACATGTCACGTACTAAGGAACAAACAACATTAGACAACCTGACCGGACAGACCAACCAGGCTCTGGTACCACTAATGTAACACTTCTAACCCCATGAAATATACACGATAATTATTTATAATTATATCAGAGTAAAATCAAAAAGAGTGTCACATTTCTTTATTTAACATCGATTAAACCATCATGCTCCGTAACACGGGTTTCTCATGCATTTCAACAAAACCATTTACTACACAGCGGAAAAAGAAATCATAATTTTATTAATAAAAATCTGAAACATCTCATAACAATCAACTCATAACAACATCATCTTAAAGGAAAATAAAACACAATAGAGCAATGCAATGCAACGTCCCCGACCCGATGTTACATATCAGAGAAAGACACCATCTAAATCAATGGAAAACTAGATAAGGACTCCAAGTGCTAAATCTTCAAGCACCACGAGTTAATCTTAGTTATTTACACGTTACCCACGTAGAGGTTGACGCGGCCAGCTTAAAATCTAAGAGTCGTCATCATATTTTTAAGGAAAAATAAATGATAAACCCAAATCGCAAGGTAGAGATACTAAGTTTGGAAGTCAATTAAGTAAGAGGAAGGTGTTAGGCACCCCTCACTTTTATTGTATCCAATAGGATCCTTTTTAGATTTCTAGGGTATGTTTGTATGTTTTCAAAAATAGTAAAAAATAATAAAATAAATTCAAAAACCCTAATTAAACCCTAATTTTACTCGCTAGGGTATTTACAAACCCTATGCATATGTACCTTCATTTGAAGGATCAGAGCATCTTAGTTCAACTCCTTCTACCATAAGCCCTAATCTTAATCAATTTACTACCCCTTAACCTAATTTATAAATCCTTAAAATAAAACCCCTAAAATCGTTATTATAAAACTCCTAATTCTTTTTATAACAAAACTCATAGATGAAACCCCACAATTCTTAATAAAACCCCATAAACCTCATTAAAACCCCAAATTCCATAAAATCCTAAAAAGATGAAACCCCAAGTTGTAAAATAAAGTAATTTCCTTTTAAAAACAATATTTAATCCCAAAAATAAATTTTTTAATACAAGTATATGCCAAAAAAATCAAGTTTAACCCCAATAATTAAATTAAAACTAATTTAAATAGAACAAAAAAAACATGCTTTTAAAAATAAACATAAATTAAAATTAAAAACTTATTTTTAAATCCCTACAAAATATTTATCCCCAATAACAATATATATATATATATATATATATATATATATATATATATATATATATATATATATATATATATATATATATATATATATATATATCTTTAAAAAAATATTTAAAGAAATTAGAACAACAATTTAAAAAAATAGATGAAAACCCATGAACATAAAAACAAAAATTTTTAATCCCAAAAATTAATTTCCCCACATTAACCCTTAATCCTAATTAATTTCCTAATTAAACTCCTAATTTCTAATTAAAGTAATTAAATCAAGGATTTAATTAAATTAAATTAATTAATTAATTAATTTTAACCCCAAGGGGTGTATTTTATACCCAATAAGTAATTAGGCTTCAACAGAGGGGTGTGGGTAGCATCAGAGCGCAAGACCCATCGACTAAACCCAAGTCCTGGCTTGAAAGTCCATCCAGGGAGAGAGTCAAATGTTGACTCTCTCTGGTGCGTTGGATCATGATCTAACGTTCTCCCTTGGCTAATGATCTCTTCCCTTCATCATGCATACCAGTCAAAGTAATCAAAATCCATGGTTCAGATTTCAAGTTCATTGCAGACATACAATAAAACCGCATACGCTGGATCCTTTGGTTGACTGGAAAGTCAACCATCTGAAGAATCTCTATAGTGCCACTTGACACATATCAAAGTCGTTAGGGAAGGACTATATAATCCCATCCCTCTTAGAAACCACCCCATTTCCATCCCTTCTTTCTCTCTCATCGATCCTCTCTCTTTCACTTCTCTCTGATCCCTCTCTAAACCTTCCGTCTGGCTTGGCCTCCGGCCGCCGTGACCATCACCCAACACCACCGCCTTCCCCAGATTTCCAATTGAACATCAACCGAAATCTTCAACTTTAAGAACCTTAAACCCGTTCCCACCCAGAAACCTTCATAATCTTAATAGGGTTCTAGGGTTCGCGAAGAAACTTAACAACACTAACCTTATCTTCAAACAAAACCCAAAAACTCCATGAACCCTACCATAACCCCACAAACCCTAGGGTTCCCTAACCCTAATTTCTAGGGACCCTAACCCAAAAAATTCCAAAAACACGGAAAAACAAAAACATGCAACATACAACAATCAAGCCACAACAATCCAACAAGATAAAACCTAAAGCTAAATCGTTTTCACGTTTACCTCCCCTGTCATGTCTGATTTAAGCTACTCTAATTTCACTTATTCTCATTCTTTAACTCTCTATTTGGATTTGGTTGTCCCTCCTTCCTATTCCTTTTCTTTGTTCTTTGTAGGTACCAACAAAATGAAGGTTTAACTCTGAGAATATTTAGGGTTTCAGTGTGAAACCCTAAATTCTGATGGATTGAAGAGCTTTGGTAATGGTTCAGATTCACAGTAACAAATTGGTTTAGGGTTTTAATATTTTGGTCCTCAAATCTATATTAATATTAGGTTTATATAGAAGTTTAGAATTAAGTTATAATTTTAGGCTTGATTTAGGATTAGTCAGATTTGATTGATTGTATTTTAAGATTTGATTTGTAAAGTTTTTTATTTAATTGGTGTAGTATGATGTATTGCGATTCAAATTGATTCAATATGATTTTGTTTGATTTAATTTAAGATTTTATTTGATTTTCAATTGATTGTGTTTTGATCCTTATTTTCTCTGTTATTTTGCGTAAATCATGTTAGATATTTGGTCAACAAAAGTTGACCTAAGTCTATCAATAATAAAAATAACAGAATAAAAATAAAAAACAAAAAAGTAAAAGATAAATACAAATACTTTTTTAATAAAACCCTTACAAGAAGAAAAAATAATAATAAAGTTGTGTAAAACTCCGCCCCACTTTTAATTTTATATATATATATATATATATATATATATATATATATATATATATATATATATATATATATATATATATATATATAAACTAAATTAATTAACCATCTTTTAAATGACACACGCCCCCTCCCCTTTTTAATAATAATTATAATAAATAAAAAAATATTTTTATATAAGATGTATTGTTTAGATACACACCCTTTTTTTATTATAATAAAACGATTTTATAAAAATCTAAAAGATAAATATTTTTTTTGTGCCCAATGCCAATCCCCCTTTTTAAATAATAAATTTTAAATAAAGGCCCTTTAAAATCCATTTAAATGAGAAACACCATATATATGTCGGGTTTGGTTCTCCTCAACTTCTGCTTAACCGGAGGGCATTATGACCTGAGTGGCAGCTTGTGTTCGACAATGTTAGTATCGAGCCCGGGCATGTCTTGGTATCACCAAGCAAATGTATCAGTATACTCTAACAAAAGCTTGATCAGTTCTTCCTTTATATCCTTGTTTAATAAAGTGCTGACTTTGATCTCTTTTTTATCTTCTTCAGTCCCCAGATTGATAACATCCACTGGTTCCTGGTGAGGTTGTATTTCTTTGTCCTCTTGCCTTAACAGTCAGGTTAATTCTTCTGGAAGATCACAATCGTCTTCATCAACCTCTTCTGCTTGGTAAATCGGTAATTCGAAGTCAACAGGGATTATGTCGGTGTTATGTTCAATAGTTTCATTTTTAAATCTGCATGCAGAAATATTTTTTATTATTATTCCTTAACATGAATTATTTTAAAGTGAAAATATTGAAAGAAAAAGTATTGCCATTTTTTTGAAAGAAACGCAAATGAAGGGACCAAGATCTTAATCAAAAACAAAATGCAATTTTATTGATAAAATAATTCAAAGAAACAAAGGTGGCCCAAAAAATATTTGTTCAACTTTCCTTGAGCGTAGCAAGGAACTTATTTTTATTGTGAAAAATAAAATTACTTTGTAATAGAAATTATCTCAGGAATCTCAATAGCCTTTCAACAAGGTGAGTAATGACACACCAAGTTTAATGTCCCTCTCACATCCTCTTCTATTGTAGCCACTTGATCTTGACCTCCGAAACCAGCACTATGGAAAGTTTTGTTGATAAGAGGAACCTTCATTTGCTTGTAGACCTTTTGAACCCCTTGATTAGCTGGTTTGTAACCCATCCCGAACCGATCCTTCTTCTTAGGAATATCTGGAAGTTTACCCCCATCTCCTTGTATCCCCATTCTCTATTAGCTCCATGATCTTCTTTGGGCCTCCTTTTCGTTGAACGAATTGTGTTCGATCAACCGTTACAATTTCCAAGGCTTGAAATGGTATTTCAAAAGTCTCCCCATCCACATGTATATATCTAAAAGATGATAGATGACCGAAGTACATGTCTTCCTCTCCATCTACAATTATTAGTTTATCCCCGGATATGAACTTCAGTTTTTGATGAAGTGTAGAAGTTACTGCGCCCGCAACATGAATCCAAGGTCGTCATAGAAGACAACTGTAGGAAGGATTAATATAGATGACTTGGAAGGTCATCATAAAGGTATGGGGTCCCACAATGATAGGTATATCAACTTCTCCAATCACCATCCTTTTAGCGTCGTCGAATGCCTTAACAACCAAAGTGCTAGCTTTCATAAAAGTCCTCATAATAGTTAGTTTCATGAGAGTATTCTTAGGAATGACATTTAGAGTTGAACTCGTGTCTACTAATACCCTTGAGAGTATAATGTCTTGACATTTGACGAATATATGCAAGGTTTTGTTGTATGCTTTCCCTTCAGAAGGTAGTTCGTCACTACTAAAATCCAAACAAGTACTAGTGACAATCTTAGCGACGACCCCATCAAATTGATCCATTGTTATGTCTTTGGTAACATGATCCTCATTCAGAACCTTGAGTAAGGTTTCTCGGTGAGCGTTCGAACATAGAACCAAATATAGCATAAAGATCTTTGAGGGTGTTTGATTGAGTTGATCTATCACCCTGTAATCACTTTTCTGAATAAATCTTAGAAATTCCTTAGCATCCTCTTGAGACACATTCTTCTTTGAAGATCCTTCTCCCACTTCCACTGTTTCTTTTCCTTTTGATCCCTCTGGCACATTCTTTTTTGATGACTCATCTGTGTATTGTGAGGGAAAAGGTGCCTTGTCATATTTTAATGAGGTTAAACCTTAGGTAGATCATAGTGTGTGTGCTTTGAACGGTGTCATCGCATGATTGAATGCATCCATCATTAACATGCTCAAAAATACCAATTCGCGTGTCTATGTATATATGAGGCATCTCATATATGGTTTTGTGCTCTTGATCGTTGTTGATACCTTAGATATATACACAAATACCTTGGGTAGACCTAAGCACTCTCAAAATTTCTGTTTTGGCGATTTTCACTAAATGAGTTGACTCATCAGATTTTACACTGAATGAGTTGACTCATAGCTGATGACAGGTCGACTCAAATCTTCAATAGGTTGACTCACTCAGTCAAACAGGTTGACTCATTTAGTTGAAGAATTTCTTGATTAATAAAGGTCTCAACAGGCTGATTGAACAGGTCGACTCAAAGGAAATGAGTCGACTCACTCAGTCATTTAGGTCGACTCAAACATATGCAAAATTTTGTTTCCTATGGGTCTCAACAGGATGACTAAGGACTAACAACAGGTCGACTCAAAATTCTCTTTAGGTCGACTCAAAGCATCTAGAGGTCGAGTCAAACTGAGACTAGGCGTTATATCTGATTATTTTTGCTCCTGTCCAATTTTACTTATTTCTCCTTTGGTCCTGAATTAATATAAATAGTTGGAGTATCATTTTTTCATCACCAACAAGAAAAGTGAAAGATATACACAACATTTCTCTCCATCTTCATTCTTCCTTGCATTAATCAACAATTACACATAATCATTTTTGTTGATCATTGTGCATTGCATGTGGTAATATCGTTCAAACTTAGGATCTTGTATCAAGTTTGGGTTGAGGTTGTTGTGGGTTTTTCTTGAATAAAATCTTAGGGTTTTATGCTTCAAAATCTTGAGGATTTGTTTTTTTTTTGCATAAGTCCTTGCTTCATAGATTCACCTGAGTGAAAGGTTTGAAGAATGGTGGGTTTGTTCAAACAAGTAACGGTAACTGGAAGATTATGAAGAAAGGTTTGGGTTCAAGCATGTCGTGATTGAAATCAACCGAGCTAGAGGTTTGAAGAATGTTGGGTTCTTGCAATAAGGTAGCTACAATCAGAGGTTTGTTCGGAACGTTTGAAGCACTTGTTTCGATTCGAAACAAGGGGGAAGGGAATATAATCTACATCAATAGTTAGGATTGATTTATGGTGACTATTTCTTCTCTTGTACAAACTTTTCAATTGATAATCAATATCTCAATTCTTTTTGGAATTGGAGGCAGTTGTACCCTAAGAGAGGACGATAGGGGAATTGCCTAAACAAATCTGGTGTTGTTCTCTCTTTCTCTATCTCTTTAATTTCTGTACTAATTTAATATTGTGTGATATTGATTGGTAACTACATTTCACTAAATTGTTGTGAACTTAAGGTGTTTGATAAATTGTTGCAACCACTTTGATTGTAACTAAGAAATATTTTTCATTATTAATTCTAGTGAAATTGAGACTTGGTGGTGTATGCACAACAAGTGTTTTCTAAATTGACTTCACACAAGTGTTTCAATATTTTTCCTATTTTCTCTCTTAAATTCTACACTAATTAGAATTGTGTGAAATTGATTATCTCATTGTGCTCAAGTGGTGTGTATTTAAGGTGTTTGATAAATTATTGCTATCATTTTGATTGCAACGTAAGAAAATTTCTGCACTATCATTTGTAGAAAAACAATGCTTTGTGTGGTGTGCACACCAACTGTTTGATAAAATTCATACTACACAATTCTAAGTGTTAAGTGCTCTTTTTCTTCTTCCTTAACATTGTTGGAAGTAGTATTATCATTGCTTGCATTGTTTAAGTGATTAATTAGCATTGTGTTGATTGGTTCATCATATTCATTCCATTTGGTTTTTGGCGCATATCAGATTTTCCAATAATGGGTCGTTTTTTAGACGAAATTTTTCGGGTGCTTTTGCGGCCTAGTTAAACAATTTTTTTTAAATTTTCCAAGTTTTAAACAGGGGATCTATTCAATCCCCCTTCTATATTCGCGCCATCGTCTAACATGTATATCCTCCCACTACGAGTCATGCCCCCAATGCCAGCTATGTTAGTAACCACAGATGTATTGGTAGGTTTCCCCATTCCAAGAGTAGTATTGCAATAATTCTAAGGTACAACTTTCGCACTATGAGGCATTGATCTTGGCTCTTGCATAACTTTCCCTGCCAGTATCTGAATAAGCGCTTGTATGGGCTTTGAGACAGGAATCTGGATTGGTGCTTGTGCTTCCCTTATTAGATATGGGATCTGGATTGGTGCATGTGCCTCCCTTATTTGGTATGGGATCTGAATTGGTGCTTGTGTTTCCCTTCTTTGATAAGGGATCTGAATCAGTGCTTGTGTTTCCCTTATTTGATATGGAATTTCAAAAGGTTCTATGGTCGCCACCTCTTTCATCTTCCTTAAATATCCAATTTTTATTACCTCTTGATCCATTAGCTGTTGGAAAATCTTCCTCATTTTATTACATTTGTCCTAATTCACTATGAAATCTATGTAGTTAGTATGCAACTTATAAAACGTTTCATACCCAATTAATGCTTCCCTTATATTCTTCATAGGAGTCTTTATTTGATCCAACCTCTTGAACAAGACATTTTCCCCAGTGTGCCCCAGTAATGGGTTATTTCCCATATTTTCTCCCTTGGGAGTGAAGATGATGACCTTATGATCCAACAACTCATGTACTTTAAACTTGAGAGCCAAGAAATTTTATATGGTGTGCCCTGGTGATCCAGCATGATAGTCATATCTTACATTGGGATTATATGCTCAAGGGAGATTCCTGGTCGGAGGTGGTAGTGGTTTGATCTCCACAAATCCTTTTTGAATTAGAAATGGTAGAATCTTAGTGTAGTTTATGTAGAAGGAAGAGGATCAAAATATTTCCATGGCCTTTTTCCCCCCTTCTAGGATACATGTTCTGTTGTTGATTTTGTTGTGGCGTTCCTCTTGGTTGTTGTTTTTGAAACACAAGAGGTGCTTGAGGTGGATATTGATTAGGAGGCACTGTTGCTATGTACGAACTATAAGACATAGGTACCAAATCATTGACACCCCTCTTCTTGGAGTTATTACCAGAATACCTCTTGTTATTGTGTTGGTTGGTGGGTATCTTCCCGATTTTCCCGCTCTTCAATCCATTTTCAACTCTTTCCCCAATAAGAACCAAATCAGCGAATCCAGTTGATATCGATCGTATCATCTTCTTATAGTACGGTGCTGGTAAGGTTCTCATAAACATGTCTACCTATTCACTTTTCCACTATGGAAGTTTCACCCAAGAAGCTAGTTCCCTCCATCTTTGAGCATACTCCTTGAACGCTTCGTTCCCCTTTTGGGATACGTTTTGAAATTGTAAGCGATTAGGAGCCTTGTACACATTATATTGGTATTGTTTCACAAATGAGTTAATAAGGTCTTCCCATGTCTTGATATGAGCTCTTTCCAATTGCATGTACCAATCCAAAGATGCCTCACTTAGACTGTCTTGAAAGATGTGGATCATTAGCTCTTTGTTTTTAGTAAAGGAAACCATCTTCATTACAAACATCCTAATGTGATTCTTTGGATAGGTTACACCCTTATATTTTTCGAACTCTAGTAAATTGAACTTTGGGGGTATGACCACATCGGGTACTAAGCACATGTACCATGTATCAATCCCAAAGGCATTAGTTCCATCAACAACCTTCAGTCTTTCATTGATTCCTTTGTACCTGTCATCAGTCCTATTTCCATCAATGTCAGTAACCCCCTTGTGCATAGTCGACTTTGAATTTTCTCCTTTGTATTTGAGATTCCAATCTTCATAGTTAGCCTGAGGAACATAGGTGTAGGGAGGTATTGGTTCCCCAGTGTGAACAGGTGGTGAGACCACTCCTTCCAAAGGAAGGTAATTGGTCTTTGTTTTCCTGCACGAGCTTCTTCGTTTTCCAAGTCATAAACATGCCCTAACAGTGGGTTACCATCCTCATGAGGAGGAGTTGGAGTAGGGTTATTCTTTTGTTGGCTAGTCTCAGTGTCCCTAGCTACCAGGATTTGGATAGCAAGAGTTAGTTGATCGATCTTTACTTTCATGTCGTTCACATTTTCTTTGACGACATCCACATCTCCTCTGAGAGTCGCTTGATTCAGCTCCAATTGATCCATCGCTTGCTTTTGGAATGCTCGAGTGCAAGGCCATGAAGTCAGGTTGTCAAACTTGATGATTCTGAGACAAGATATTTTTAAGAAATGATTCTTTTGTTTTAACTCTTTAAAAATATGTTCTCATTGATGTATGTTGTATGCATGCTAATGTATGTATGAATATGCGAAGAAAAAGTGTTTTTTCGTCGGGATCTTAAAACATTCATTAGTTATAAAGCCAAGTTAAGAATAACAGAAACTCAAAATATTTTATTAAATTTGCAAAATAGAAAGTACGAGGGTAAAAATCCTTGTTCGATACATATTAAGGAATTAAATTAGGGTCACATCTCTTTATTCATACATAAAAATAAATAAAAGCAAACTTAAAAAAAAGAGACACCCTATTGTGACTTTAAGAGTGATTCTTAATCCTCTTCCTAAATTCCCCCACCATAGATTGGCATAACTCGAGAAACTCCATGATTTCTTCCTTTGGTTTGAAGATGATCTCCATTTATTCCGCTTCCTTTAGACTTTGGGGTATCTAATGGATGAGGTCGTTGGACAATATAACCAACTTCAAGTATCGTTCCCTAAAGTATCATTCTTCCCTAGCGATCCATCTTAGGGTTTGCATATTCTTATTAGCAGTTCCCTTCAATTGTTGGATGTATGCCTCTGTATAAGTACTCCAAGCTTCCAATTCATCATATTCCCCGCGGAGAAGTCCCATTTTCCTGTCAAGTTCCTCTAATTCTCTTTGTGCATCTATCTTTGCCACGATGGCATTAAAAGCTTAACCTTTAGCTATTTGGAGTGCATTAACTAAACTCTGAACTTCAATTTCCAATGTTTGAATCTGGTTCTCAAATCCTTCCATTGTCTCCCTTTGTGTAGAACTCATCCAAATATCCCTCTATTCGTCCCTTTGCTGCCAAGATTTATCCAATGCTAATTTATGATCCCTGAGTCGTGAGCTTACTGTGTCAAGATTCGTATGATCTTGTTCCTTCGTTTCTTCTTCCATCTTGGTTATCCCTTCACTTTGTTCTTGCGAAAAACTTAAAGAAAATGAATAAAAAATGATTGGTCTCAATATATGGCTTCTCGCAAAGATACATATATCATATGGTTTCCTCAAATTCTGAATCGTGAGGATGTAATCTTAAGTTGCAGTGACTTTCCTAATGTACTACTCATAGGGTCAAGGGGATGCATAAATTACAATATGGTGCTAGTAATGAGACAATTGGGGCATCCTTTAGACTATAAACTAGGCAATAACTTGTTCGAAGGGTTTGTCTTACAAAACGTGAATGAAGATCATACTTTTGTCATTAGAATCACCGAAGCTTGGAGACAACGTATCAAGGGAAATGGTAGCCACAATATAACATCACCCCTCCCTTGTTTTCATATACCTGATGAAAGTGTGAAGAAAACATCGGCTAAGAGAATGGGTATAGGTTCTTCTTCTTCGATAGTCACGACCAAGAACATGTTAATTGATACAATATCCATAAAATTCCTTACACTTGGGAATAATATTAACCCAAAAATAAGGAGTACCATGATATTATTCATTTCTTCCCAATCTTTGAAACTAGCATAATCCTTAGCTTTCTTCTCCCAAAAACTCTTCGAGAAACAATGGAAACCCTCTTGCATTTTTGCATTATCTCTTAATTCTTTCTCGGGCATGTGGAGATGGTCAACAATTTTCTTTAGTGGAGAACAATACCCTATGGTTTTGAATGGGACCTTGTCTTTCTTGGAAGAAACCAAAGTCCTTTGAAATTCTTAAGTGTGGAAGCCATCTGAAAGTCTTGAAATTGAAAACACCTTAGTTTGAGATCATAATATTGAGCTAAGGCTGTTAATCCATCCTCTCGAAATGGAGTGGTAGTCAGATCCAGAATTTTCCCATACTTATGAATTATAGCTTTCCTCCTTCCTTTGGGTACCTTTGAAAAGCATAGTCCCTCAATCTTTCAATGTTTGATGTCCTTACCTTGATTGTAAGGGTGTTATTTTTAGTGGTTGTCATTTCTCTTTACTTTGCTTTTCTCTGCAAATAAATATTTTAAGATCCCTTGTAAAAGATATGCAGAGAATTTTATGAAGATAGTGACATGGTAATGATGATGATAATGGTTTTTTTAGTGGCGTAACTTGCAAACAGAATGAAGGTTTAGCTCTGAGAATATTTAGGGTTTCAATGTGAAACCCTAAATTCTGATGGATTGAAGAGCTTTGGTAATGGTTCGGATTAGCAGCAACAAATTGGTTTAGGGTTTTAATTTTTTCGTCCTCAAATATGTATTAATATTCAGTTTAAATAGAAGTTTAGAATTAGGTTAGCAATTAAACTTTAGGTTTGATTTAGGATTAGTCAAATTTAATTGAATGTATTTTAAGATTTGATTTGTAAATTTTTTATTTGATTGGTGTAATATGATGTAATGGGATTCAAATTGATTCAATATGATTTTGTTTGATTTAAATTGAGATTTTATTTGATTTTCAATTGATTGTGGTTTGATTCTTATATCCTTTGTTTGACCTAAGTCTATCAATAATAAAAATAATAGAATAAAAGTAAAAAACAAAAATAAAAAATAAATATAAATAATTTTTGTAATAAAACCCTTAAAAGAAGAAAAAATATAATAAAGTTATGTAAAAACCCCACCCACTTTTAATAAAATAAATAAGTAAATAGTTAGATATATATAAAAACTAAATTAATTAACCATATTTTAAATGACACAAACACTCCCCTTTTTAATAATAATTATAATAATAAAAAAAATGTTTTTATATAAAGATGTATCGTTTAGATACACATCTTTTTTTATAATAATAAAATGATTTTATAAAAATCTAAAAGATAAATAATTAATTTTTTGCCCATCCTCTTTTTTAAATAATAAATTTTAAATAAAAACCCTTTTAAAACCCATTTAAATGAGAATATATATATATATATATATATATATATATATATATATATATATATATATATATATATATATATATATATATATATATATATATATATATATATATATATATATATATATATATATATAAGAGAACTTTAAATAATAACTTATTTATATAACTATTATTCCTTCCTCCTTATTTTATGTACAATCAATATTTTTTTACATATTTAACTTAAAAAATACTTTAATAAATTTTTTATAAACACCCCAATAAAAATTATAAAATTATTTCTAAAAACTAAAAAAAAAGACCCTTGATAAATATATATAAATTTTCAAAACTCCAGAAATTAATAAACTGTGTCTAAAAAGTCAAAAAGAGTTCCTCTTTGACTTTTTAGATTACGAAAAAAAACTCGATCAAAATTTAGGATACGATAGAGGCAACATTCAAACAGGCAGGGTGAGTAATCACAATTCATTATAATGATACAACAAAAAGAAAATAGATATGACAACCCTCATTATCATCTGAACATCATAGAAATCACAACGCCATTAACAACAATTATACACAATTATGTAATGCCACTTAGTATGAAATACAACATCATAGAATCATGCATACGGTACCGATCAACATAGATGGACTGCGTCATCAACCCTCCACAAAAGTGTGCACAACATAATCAACATAGTCATTCCATTCCACACAATGAGATTGAAGCCAACACTGGACCGAAGTCCCAACATAGTATGCCATGAATGCATGATGCAACAATATCAACATAACAACAAACAACACAGGAAAAGTAATAGAAACAACGAAGAAAACATCAAGAATGTGCAACAACAGTGTTGCGCTTGTTTGCACCGCCCGATGGCGCACATGCGTAAGTCCCCCTCAATTCAACCAAAAAAATCCAGTAGCATGCCTAGCTCCGCCCCTCCTGCACCGCCCGGGGAAAAGATTATTGCCCGACTCCCCAATCGTACCGCGCTACGTGTGCGGTAGCGAATTTTTGCTATCAGAAATTCTGCTACATACCAGTCACATATCCTCACGAATTCTATTATCTTATGCATGAAATTTCACTAATTAACAATAATGATACACAACAATTGACATACACGACATCATGGCATCATTATTCATCAACAACATATTCCTAATTCATCAATATCTACCATATTCTCATAAAACCCCATCAAAATCCTTAAACCCCAACTACATATCATGATCAGTTTATTATACCAAAATAATAAATAATGATGCTCCCCATATCTTATTATTAAATCTAATTTTATCTTCTATCTTCTCAATCCTGTAGCACTTCAAACCCTAGCCTCATCTTCTTTGTTCCTTAGAGCTTTCTTCCGACATGCTTGGAATCTCCAAAAATACGAATATTGAAAACTTCTTCCACTATTCTCTTACTTGACTCAAAATACCCATAATATGATCTTCACATTTTATCCTCACTTATTCCTTCATAAATGACCATAGTGCCCTCAAGGCTTCTAACCTCATATTTTAATTAATAATAATATTTTAAATAATATGTGTCGCTCCCACCTGATGACACAAGGCCAAGAGGGGAGTTTTTTGTGAACTTGTGAATGCTAAGGATTCAGGCTTGGTTCTTGTGTGAAATCAGTTGCATAAGGCATGTATGTGAAGCTGTGATAGGTCAGAATAATTGGTGTGGGTTATGCTGATTGGTATGGGTGAAAATGCAAAAAGTCAAGGTTGGTCGTACTTGAGGTATGGGCAAGTGGCAGGCTGGGATTTGGGCATGTCCTGGTTCATCTGAGATCAAGGAATGCTTGTGAATCAGATTTGATGAGCTGTGGCAAGTGGATGAGAGGTTTTGTACCATTTTGCAAATTCATGAAGTTTTGGCCCCTTTTGGATTTCTTGATGTGCAAGTCATGAAAATGTGAGATTCTTGGGCCAATTCTGAGTTTAAGGAATTGAATAATGTTTTTATGATGCTTATAAGTCAATTAGAAGTCACAAAATGGCTTGGTATGTGTTTTTGCAAAAATCCCTCTTTGGCATGAAACTTGAAATTATGTGATTTTTGCCAACTTTGGAAAGCCATAACTTGAGTTCCAAAATGAATTAGATCTTGTTCTTGTACTTTTTGAAAAGAGACTGATCCAATCTACAACTTTCATGACCAACAATTTTTCATTTGAAGCATTTTTGGTTAAGAAAGAGGAGGTTGAAAAACTTTCCCAAAATGGAAAGTTTACATTACAAGTCATTTCCATTTTTGGCAACTTTTGGTTTTGCTCACTTTTCTTCAAATTTGTGAAATTCTAAGCACTTCAATGATCAAATAAATACCATATAACTTCAACTTGATGAAAAATCCACTTTGGTTCCATGGATGGGGGCCTCAGATGTCCTGATTTTGCATTGACTTGCTCAGGAAGTTACCTAGTGATCAAATGACTTCCACAATGAATTTCTTCATCAAACTTTGTACACATGATCCTTATATCATATTGAGACCAATATAAACAAGAATGACCAAAAAATTTGGAGTTATGGCCTTTGAAACCAAAACCCTAATTTTAGGTCATCTGTGTAGTTAAACCCTAGCTCTGCTTCCATGCTTTGCCAGTTCTTGTGATTCTTTGACTTCCTTGATCTTTGGAGGATAAAATATGATGATTGAACATACATGGACCCTATTGAGATGATTGAAGACCTTTGGAGTGGCTCAAATGGATCTTGGATTGCTCAGATCACAAACCCTAGATGCAGATGAACTTGAACTAATGCAGTGAAGCAAATATGCAATATGATGTGGTATGATTGAACTAATACAAATATGAAAGATCACAAGCCATGGTCTGAACTTGGTGAGAGAAAATTTGGGGTGTTTACATCTGCCCCTATTCAAACATGAGTTAGCTGTGCAGGATGTAAGCGACGGGCTTAACAGACAAACAAGATAACTTGTGGTTGAATACCAAAGACAGTCCAAAATTGCACTCACTAGGGAGAAGAAGAAAAGGGATATAGATTGTAAAAGGAAGTAAAGTATGATTATAAAGCGCGGGCGATGGAGGACGACCATCGAGTAGAGGACGACTGCTGGGGATAAAGCAATGACGAGGACGACCAACATGCTGGGGAAATAGAGGGATCATGATGGGGACAGCCACCAAAATAAAGTAACAAAGATTCTCTGGGGATCAAAGGTAAAGGCAATGATGGGGACGACCATCGGTGTAAGGAAATAAATGAAGTAATGATGAGGGACGGTCATCAAAGGTGAAGGACGATCACCTAGCAGAGGACGGCTGCTCTGTAGGGGATAAGGATGAGGGACAGTCATCCAAGGTGAAGGACGATCACCTGGCAGGGTACGGTTGCCGAAAATATCACGACATAGGACGAATGCCGGATAGAAAAAAGTCGACGATGGGGACGGCCATCGGATAATCATGATGAAGGAAGATCATCAAGAGGCGAAGGACGATCACCTAGCAGGGGACGGCTGCTCTGTTGGGGATAAGGATGAGGGACGGTCATCCAAGGTGAAGGATGATCACCTGGCAGGGTACAACTGCTTTTAGGGTTTATCATGACATAAGACGAATGTCAGATAACAAGATCAACGATGGGGATGACCATCGGATAAAATGATGACAGACGATCACCTGGCAGGGTACGGCTGCCGAACGTATCATGACATAGGACGAATGTCAGATAGAAAAGAAATTTGCTTTTTAATGGGGATTTGTTGGGGAATAGTAAACACGGACGAGTGTTTGCATCTAAGAAATAAAAGGTATAAGTGTTTGACACTGTGTATAGATTAAAGATGCGGACGAGCATCCTTAAGACTATGATACGGACGAGTATCAGTATAAACAAACGCTGATGCATGTTCAAAGATGATGGTACGAACGAGTACCACCTGGTTAACAAAGAACACAGACGAGTGTTGAATCTGAGGGGAGATAAGTGGTGTATACAAGATACAGACGAGTATCTGTATGAGTAAAAATAAGCATGAGTGAGACACAGATGGGTGTTCAACTTGCTGGGGAGAGTGCGACACGGACGAGTGTCGAAAGAGAAAATGTATAAGTTATGAACTTGAGTATAAAAGGTAATCCAATGATCTGTGGGGATAGGATGACACGGACGAGTGTCGAAAGAAGTGTATTATAAACAAATGTTTGGTTTACAATAAGTAATTAGGCAACCATGTCCAGAGAGTGTATAGATATCCGTTTGTGATTTATATCTGCAGGGGATGATATGACACGGACGAGTGTCGAGTGATTATATATTAACATGTATTTGTGAGTGCAAAGGGGATGCTTTGGCTTTCTGCTGAGGAAATATGAGATGACACGGACGAGTGTCGAGAAGAACATGTTATGTATAAGTATTTGTTTGTAGGGAGTGTTCTGGTGACTTTACTGGGGAAAGATGACACGGACGAGTGCCAAAAGGAGCATGCATCTGTATTTAGAGGTGCAAAGGGACGCTTTGACTTTCTGCGGGGACTGTGAGTCTTTATACATATTGCTAATGGAATGTTGGTATGTACATGTAACGGGTTCGAACCTGACTTGTGATTATGCAATATGTTTGATTTTTGCCGTAATGCTCCGTATTAGACAAAATGCTACGCTCTGAGGGGAAATATGATGTAAATGATATGATTATGCCAAAGATACTGATTCGGGACTCGGATCCTGCTGTTGTGGAGATCTCTGGCTGATCTGCTTGAAAGAATATCCCAGTTGGGGGTGAGATCATTGGTAGATCTGATAAGATGTATGACTCTGTTTGGGGAAATAGGTCACTGATAGACCTATCTTGGTAATGAGGAGCCCAGCTGGGGACGTGGAATATTTCGTCACTTTATTGTGCAGGAAATTCAAACATTGCTCTTCTGGGAGAGGCTGGAGCTCTGTGGGGGGATGGTTCCCTGTCTAGCACTTGGCTGGGGATGAAAAAGATCACTGAACGATCTTCCTAGAGATATCTGTGGGGATCCTGTTGAGGATGATGATACTGACAACTCAGCTGAGGATATGAGTATCTTCTGGTACTGCTCTGAAAGATGTGCTGGAGAAGTGATGCCTGGAAACTCTGATGGGGAGAGAGAGCTTCTCTGGTGCTGTTTGGAAGACGTGCTAAGGAAATAATGATTTATCAACTTTGCTGGGGGAACACCTTTCATGCTCCATGTTGCACTCTGGATACCTGCAATCCTGTTATGACAAAGAAACACACAAGTACCCCGGGGTATCCCTTACTGGATTCCATCATAGGAGTTTGGACACTCCCTAGAGTAAGTAATATATTTCCTGCAAGCATGTGATTAGAAAGGCACATCTGTTTTTATGCAACCATTATATCAAGGATATCGGACCTTTTGCAAATGAAATAAAATGTACAAAACGGAGTGCGACTGAAAATCTAATTTTATTAATTTGGGTGCCCTGAATTGGCAAATACAGTCAAAGAATAAATCCCCTGAAATGAGGAGATTGTTACAAATTGAGAAAAATGAAGGTGCTGGCAATGTTGACGACGCTTTAGCGAGCTTCCCTTTGCTATGACCCGTATGACCTTGACGTTCCTCTCATCCTGCTTTCTGAAGAAGGCTGTTTCTGACCGATGCTTTAACCCTTCGAAGCTTGTCATGTTGCGAGTGATACGGACGAATTCAGAATGCAGTTGTTCGCTTATTCCCTTATTTTGCGTGGATCGCCCTTTCGGGTTTTCAATCCACCGGGACACCCATTTTTGCCTGAGCTGTCCAATGTGGCTTTTCAACTCAGCGGGTGTACATTTTTCTTTATTTTCCCTTATTTTTTCCCGAGTCTTTTATTCTGTTTTTGACTCGCCGGGATGCCCTATTTTTGCCTGGACTTACATTCTGTTTTTATGTCCAGCGGGTCATTTTATGCGAAGTATTTTTTAACTGCATCTGAATTCACAGGGGATAAGAAATCTTCACCATCCATAGTAGTGAGCATCAGTGCTCCACCAGAGAAAACTTTCTTTACTATGAATGGACCATCATAATTCGGAGTCCACTTGCCCCTGTGGTCTGTATGAGGAGGAAGGAGTCTTTTCAGCACAAGATCTCCTACTTGGTATTCCCGAAGCCTGACTTTATGATCGAAGGCTTTCTTCATTCTCTTCTGATATAACTGCCCATGACAGATTGCAACAAATCTTTTTTCTTCGATCAGATTTAGTTGATTGTACCAAGATCGGACCCATTCTGCTTCATTCAACTTGACATCCATCAATACCCGTAAAGAGGGCAATTCAACTTCAACAGGTAGGACTTCCTCCATACCATACATAAGGTGATACGGTGTTGCCCCAGTGGATGTTCTGATTGAGGTACGGTACCCATGCAAGGAAAATGGTAGCATTTCATGCCAGTATTTGTAGGTGACCACCATCTTTTGCACAATCTTCTTGATATTCTTGTTAGTTGCCTCAACAACGCCATTCATCTTTGGCCTGTAAGGAGAAGAATTGTGGTGTTGGATTTTGAAGTCCCAACACAGTTCTGCCATCATCTTGTTGTTCAAATTGGAACCATTATCAGTAATGATTCGCTCGGGCACTCCATACTGACAGAAGATGTCTCTCTTTAGGAATCGGGCTACCACCTGCCTGGTGACATTTGCATACGAAGCTGCTTCAACCCACTTGGTAAAATAGTCAATGGCTACCAGGATGAATCTGTGGCCATTTGAAGCAGTTGGTTCGATCTTTCCAATCATGTCAATGCCCCACATGGCAAAGGGCCAAGGTGAAGACATTACATTCAAAGGATTCGGAGGTACATGCACTTTGTCTGCATAAATCTGGAATTTGTGGCACTTTCTGGCATAAGCACAACAGTCTGCATCCATTGTGATCCAGTAGTAACCTGACCGTAGTAGTTTCTTAGCCATCGCATGTCCTCCAGCATGGGTACCGAAAGATCCTTCATGCACCTCGTGCATCAGCAAGTCTGCCTCTGTCTTATCAACACACCTGAGGAGTACCATGTCAAAGTTTCTTTTGTATAAGGAGCCATCAACATTCAGGAAGAAACTACCAGCTAGCCTTCTTAATGTCTTCTTATCATTGCATGATGCCCCAGGTGGGTATGTTTGGTCCTCTAAGAAGCATTTGATGTCATGGAACCAAGGCTTGTCACCTTTAGCAATGTCCACCGAGAATACGTATGCTGGTCTGTCAAGTCTGGATACTGAAATCCGAGGCACAAAGTTGGTAGCTTGAACTTTGATCATGGAGGAAATGGTATCCAGAGCATCTGCAAACTGATTTTCATCTCGAGGGATATACTCAAGCTTGACTGTAGTGAAGAAAGTCAGTAATCTCCTCGTGTAGTCCCGGTATGGAATCAGGTGCTCCTGGTGAGTGTACCATTTGTCGTTGGTTTGATTGATTACCAGAGCTGAATCTCTGAATACAGTTAAAGTCTTGATCCTGAGGTCAATGGCTTCCTCAAGACCCATGATACAGGCTTCGTATTCAGCTTCGTTGTTAGTGCAGTTAAAGGTGAGTTTTGCCGAGAAAGGCATGTGAACTCCTTTAGGTGTAATGAGTATTGCACCAACACCACGACCATTCATATTAACAGCCCCATCAAACATCATTGTCCATTCTTCTTCTGGGTCAGGCCCTTCAGTGTGAATAGGCTCTTCATGATCTTTTGCTTTTATGAACATGATGTCTTCATCAGGGAAGTCAAATCTCATAGGCTGGTAATCATCAATGGGTTGCTCAGCAAGATAATCAGACAATACACTGCCTTTGATATCTTTTTGAGATGTGTACTGAATGTCATATTCTGTCAGAATCATTTTCCATCTTGCAACCCTTCCAGTAAGTGCTGGCTTCTCGAATATGTACTTGACGGGGTCCATCTTTGAGATCAATAAAGTAGTGTGAGTCAACATATACTACCTTAGTCGGCGAGCAGCCCACGCTAAAGCACAACAAGTTTTCTCGAGCAGTGAATAACGTTGTTCACAGTCGGTAAACTTTTTGCTTAGGTAGTATATTGCATACTCTTTTCGACCAGACTCGTCATGCTGGCCCAGCACACACCCCATATACTTTTCTAATACTGTCAAGTACATTATTAGAGGTATTCCTTCAATTGGAGGCATAAGGATTGGAGGCTCTTGTAAGTACTCCTTGATTTTGTCAAAAGCCCTCTGGCAGTCTTCATTCCACCTGACCGTTTGTTCTTTTCTTAACAACTTAAACAAGGGCTCACAGGTTGCAGTAAGGTGAGATATGAACCGTGAAATGAAGTTCAATCTACCTAGAAGCCCCCGAACTTCTTTTTCAGTCTTTGGTGCAGGCATTTCTTGAATGGCTTTGACTTTGTCAGGGTCAACTTCAATTCCTTTTTCACTGACAATAAATCCCAGCAATTTACCGGACCGTACCCCGAATGTGCATTTGTTGGGGTTTAGCTTCAGCTGATACTTTCTCAGACGCTTGAACAGTTTTAACAGATTCACCAGGTGGTCTTCTTCTGTGAGGGACTTGTCAATCATGTCATCCACATAACATTCAATTTCTTTGTGGATCATGTCGTGGAATAATGTTACCATAGGCCGTTGATAAGTGGCACCAACATTCTTCAGTCCAAATGGCATTACCTTATAACAGAATGTGCCCCAGGGTGTAATGAAAGTTGTCTTCTCCATGTCTTCAGGTGACATCTTGATCTGATTATATCCTGAAAAACCATCCATGAAGGAGAATACCGAGAACTGAGCCGTGTTGTCGACCAATACATCAATGTGAGGTAATGGGAAATCATCTTTTGGGCTAGCTCTATTCAGGTCCCAGTAATCCACACACATCCGTACTTTGACATCCTTCTTAGGCACTGGTACAATGTTAGCAACTCACGGCTGGTAGCTAGTTACAGCAAGGAAACCGGCGTCCCACTGTTTTTGTACCTCTTCTTTTATCTTCATGGCCATATCCGGACGAGTACGACATAGCTTCTGTTTTACTGGAGGACAGTCTTCCTTTAGAGGCAGCTTGTGCATAACAATATCGGTGTCCAGACCTGGCATGTCTTGATAAGACCAAGCAAAAACATCCACATACTCCCGAAGCATGTCAATAAGTTGTTCCTTCACTGAATCTTGCAGGCGGGCCCCGATCTTTACTTCCTTCAAGTCTTCTTCGGTACCAAGATTAACTGTCTCAACCTCCTCCTGATGAGGGGTGATTACCTTCTCCTCTTGTCTTAACAACCTGGCTAGTTCTTCAGGTAGCTCATAATCTTCTTCAACCCCTTCATCGGCTTGATTAATCGGATTGTCAAAGTCATACAAAGTCATAGCAGTGTTGTTGTCGGTGCAGTCTGGAGGGCACTCTCTGCAAGGGTTTAGATTGGTTCATTTTAGTGATCAGTTTTATCTTGTTTAGAAAAAGTGAAAATGAAGTTATTATTTTGAAAAACATTGCCATTTTATTTTTTGTACAAAAAATGAAAAATGAAAAACAGTGAGCGAAAAAGAGACTTGTTTGCAAAAGATGTCCTGATATTCATTAATTGATCGTTTGCACAAAATACAAGATGACCCAATTACAAAATGAGCCCTGACATCTTGGGCAAGATGCAGGACTTGATGCATGCTAAAAGACAGGAAATAATAATTACTCTGCAGGAGTAACTCTTATAATTTCATGGGAAGACCAGTTTGAGACTTGGTTCCCCGGGATCCTTGGACGTATCCAGCTTTCTAGGTTGTGTTCGTCTTCTTCCTCGTCTTCCAAACTATTCACAGCATCCGGGGTAAGCATTCCCCCGCTGACAAATTTGGGCTCCGTTGCAGCCTCTGGTTGATCTTGTCGAGTTGGTCTGTAACCCAACCCGAATATGTCTTCTTTCTTTTCAATTGGCAGCAGCTTGCCCCAGCCTTGAGCGGTACCCTCCTCAACAACCTTTCGGGCCTGTTGATATGAAGTGATGGAAGTTCCAGATACAATAGTTGCTTCATTAATGTTAAGGGCCTCAAACCCCTAACTCATAGTCTCATGGATCTCCCCATCCATCTCTATATACTTATAAGTAGCCAGCTGGCTAACTAAAATGTCCTCCTCTCCGCAGATTGTGATGATCTGGCCTTCCCACTCAAATTTTAACTTCTGGTGAAGGGTAGATGTAACAGCGCCAGCGGCGTGAATCCAGGGTCTACCCAACAAACAGCTGTAGGCCGGCTGTATGTCCATCACGAAGAAGGTAGTTTTAAAGGTCTACGGGCCAATCAACACAGGTAAATCGATCGCTCCAAGCACCGATCTCTTAGAGCCATCAAATGCTCTCACCACCAAATTATTTGGACGCAATGCCAAACCATCATACTCCAACTTCACCAAGGCTTTCTTTGGGAGAACATTGAGCGAAGACCTAGTGCCCACCAGTACATGAGAAAGGACAGCACCTTTGCATTCCAAGGTGATGTGCAAAGCCTTGTTATGGTTGCGCCCCTCCGTTGTTAAATCAGCATTTGTAAAGCCCAGTCTATGATTGGTGTTGACATTTGCAACCACAGTTTCTAACTGATTAACAGTAATCTCTTCCGGCACGTATGCTGCATGCAGGACTTTCAACAATGCATTCCTGTGAGCTTCGAAACACATTAACAGTGATAATATAGAGATTTTGGAGGGTGTCTGATGAAGCTGGTCCACCACTTTGTAATCACTCTTTTTGATTATTCTCATGAACTCGTCCACCTCTTGTTCAAAAGACGTCTTCGGAGTTTCTTTGATAGTTGGCTCTTCAGATACCACATTCTTTCCTTTTGCCTTAGCAGCAACTTCTGCTTCAGCATTGGGCCTTGGTGTTTGTGAGGAAAAAAGGCGTCTGCTTCTGGTGAAGCCTCCGCCTCCCCCAACATTGTCAACTTGTGGTGAAGAGGTAGTTGAATCTAGAGTGATCTTCTTTCCGTCGTAGTAGAGATCAGAGCCATAGTGCCAAGGTATGGCATTACTGCTTTCATAAGGAACGGGTCCAGGTACCGTAATGGTGACCGGACTGATTGCTGCAGCGGAAGGAACTGTGATGGTATGCGGATCATAGTAGATTATGACTGGAGATCTGACAGGAGGTGTTGCAGTTTGTTGTTGGAAATTGTTGTTGGGAGGAACATTTTCCAGGTCATAATAGATCGTGACCGTTGAGACATCTTCATTAGTGTTTGTTGGTGTTGTAGGCGTTTCCGTTGATAGGATGGGTGCTGGTGTTGTAGAAGTAAATGTTGCTGAACTTTGATCTGTTGAAACAATGGATGGAGTGATTGCTGGAGTTGTTGATGAATCAGTGGGAATGATAGTTGTTGTTGTTGTAGGAAGATATGATGTTGTTGAAGGAAGAGTTGTTGAAGGAGCCGTTGTGGTAATCTACAGAATTCCATCTCTGATGAGGCCATCTATGCCAAACCTTAGCTTCTCACAACCATTAATAGCATTTTTGCACGATTCACAGCAGGCCCCACAGCCCGGGAACACTTGGCATCTTAAGATTTGAGTTTTGACTTCAGCCAACGGTGTTTGAATTTGTGCAACATTATCAATTAGTGCAGATGGTTGGTCCTCTTCTATGGCATTGATCCTGGGCCCACCATGATTAGGCATAGGATTTCTGTTAACATTCGGAGGCGGTGCAAAATTGAGAGCTTTGGAATCGACCAGATCTTGAACCTTCATTTGCAAGGCTCTACACTTCTCAGTATTGTGACCAGGCGCGTTGGAGTGAAAGGCACACCTGGAATTGGCATCATAATTCTTCGGGAGATTGAGAGGATCTGGTGGAGCCAATGTCCTTAACTCAACCAGGTTAAGTTTCAGGAGTTGTGGCAGTAAAGCGGCATAAGGCATAAGGATGGGGTCAATCACCCTATTTGCCTGAGATGACCTCTGCTGAAATGGGCGTTGCTATTGGTTGTTGTTGTTATTGTTGTACGTTCTTTGTTGCGGAAAATGAGATTGTTGCTGTTGATAGTGATGTTGTTGTTGTTGAGGATATAATGGTTGTTGTGGAACTGGAGCCGGGATGGTAACGACTGCTATTGATCTGTGAGAATACTGGGGTCTGCCCCTGCTTGTATGGATAGCATTTGTTTCACCCACCCTACGGGGTCCTACAAAAGGTTTTCTGGGGTTGTTGGAGGAACTCGCACCATTGTCAGAGATTTTGCCCATCTTCAAAAGACTCTCAATTCTCTCACCAGCTATAACTACATCGACAAAACTAGTAGAGGAGAAAGAGGCAAGTCTATCAATATAAGTTCCCTGCAATGTGTTCATAAACATGTCAGCCATCTCTCTTTCTGACATGGGTGGCTGGACAGCAGCAGCAAGCTGTCTCCACCTTTGAGCATAATCCCGAAAGCTCTCCCTTGAAGACTGAGACATGCCCATTAGAAGGGTCCTATTGGGAGCCATGTCTAGGTTGTATTGGTACTGACGGATGAAGGCCTCGGCCAAGTCTTTCCAACATCTTATAGTGGCCCTTGTCAGATGTGAATACCATTCTCTTGATGCTCCAGTCAAGCTATCCTCAAAATAGAACATCCATAACTTCTCATCCATGGTATAAGCCTTGAGTCTCCCTAAGAAGGATTGCAGATGAGTACGCGGGCATGAGGTACCATTATATTTCTCAAAGCAAGGGGGTTTGAATTTGTGGGGAATCCTCACCCCATCTACCAGCCCCATATCCATTATGTCAAAGCCTAAGGAGTTCTGGGATTCCAAAGATCTTAACTTTTCAGCAATCACATCCAGTCTTCTGTCATACACCTCATCCCTAGCTCCAATAACAGTGAATTGTTCTTCTTGGGGATCTTCTTGCAGGATTCTGCCCCCAGCAACATTACCTTGAACATTCCTTGTGCCATTAACATCTGGATTCAAATGGGGCCCAAACTCTGGTGGGTCGATACGAGGCTGCCCGTGTTCATTATTGCTGGTTCCTCCTGTCCCAAGGTGAGGCTCTTCAGGTGTCTGTCTTTCTACCAGCTCTCTCAGCCTTTCTTGACTCTGGGCTAAGCCAGTCATTACTGCCATAAAGTGAGACATTTGGTTTCTCATTTCGACCCTTTCATTTGCCATTTGATTTCTTACTTCAGTCAGGTCCTGCTGTACCTGATCCATCTGAATGCCTGGAAGGTTGTTACGCGTTGGGTACCGGTGTGTGCAGTTGACAGGGAACACTCTGCGACGAGCAATGTTTCCTAAAAGCACAACAAAGTGAGAAACAAAGAATAAACAAAAACCTACAAAACAAAGAAAATGTTAGTATGCAATGCAGTATGCTTATTTGTTTTCCAAGGTATCCGGTTTGGTTCTTGGTTTTGACCTTTCTAGACTTCGAGGAGATGCTTGACAATGTTGAGAGAAGACCCATCAAGATAAAACAAACTAATATATTACAAATAATGAAAATACATAGTCTGTTTACAATACATGCCCATGGTGGGTCAAAAATACAACAAAAGGAAAAGTACACCAAAAGAAAGGAAACACAAGCAAAAGGAATCAGACATCCAGTCCATAGTCATCTTCTCTGACTTCCTTCAGGAGTGCCTCAGTCACCGGACCAACTGGGTGCTCTGTAATGGTCCTAATGAGGAGGTTTCTGGTAGCAATGGCATTAGTCAGCTTCTTATGCCTGTCCTGATCTTTTGATCTCTTTAACCCTGCTCGAAGCTTCAATTCTGAAATTTCCTTCTGAGCTACCAACAAAGCTTCCAGCTGCTTCTTCTCATTGGCCTCCAGCTGCTCAATCTTGGCCTGAGTACTCTGGTCTTCTTGTGCACGAGCTTCGGTGATCCTGATCCACCTAGCCCGGCTTTCCTCCAGGTAATGCTCAGCCCTAGCTTTCTGAATCTTGGCCTCCTTGCAGACATTCTTCAATATCTGTTCCCCGGCTCTTTCTTTCCTTATGTAGTCCTCTGTCCTTTCAATCTTGGTAAGATGCTCAGTCTTGAGTTTTTCCAATCTTTCAATGTCCAGACGACCGTCATTTCTTTCCCAAAAAGTCTTCTTCAGGGCCTGAGATAGCTGCTCATTCCTTTCCTTCAGCTTTTCAAATTCCTCGAGGCTAACAGTAGCTGCAGGCTGTACTATGGAAGGTCTATGTGTGTCTTCCAAGGTGAAAGGCATCCTGGTGATCTGAGCTCTAGTACGGGACCAGTCAGAGTACTAAGGTGAAGCAACATTGTTACACCTTCCAAGAATGGTTGTCCCTTTGGTCTGGATGTTGTCCCAAGCCCAGGCAGTTTGTCTGACAATATCAGAGTTAGGTTGAACTTCACAGTAGAGAGTCTCAGCCAAATCTTGTCCTCTGGGAGGGTGAACCAAAGCATATCCCAATTGTCTCTTAAATAGTAAATGGTTGTAATTGATGCAACCTTTTACTCCTATTAGAGGCACATTAGGGTACTGCCCACAGCTGGTGATAATGTCCTTGCCTTTGGTGCTCTGGGTGCACCATCTGATATCATCTGATGTTAAGGCAATGAACCTCTTGGCCCAATTTTTCTGCTGATGTGGGTTCAAGAAGGCATCTAATTTAGGAAGGTGCCTGAGTAGCCAAGAGTAGAACAAGGGAGCACAACATCTGACCAACTTCCCCCTTTATTTCTCATTTCTCTGATGGATGGAGTAGTAAAAATCCCCTAGCAATGTAGGCACTGAGTTCCTTAGCAGAAACAAGTGGATGGCATTCTTACTCACAAATTTGGGTTCATCTGCAAACAATATAGCCCCATATATGTTGAGGGCTAATAATTCACAGACTGTCCTCCATTCTCCCAATGTAGCCTTCAGGGTGGCTTGAGAAACCAAGAAGTCCAGATGTAACCCAGGAATCCCAACTTTTGTTGTCATATTTTGCTCAATAAGGGCAGGCTCCAAGTGCAATGCCCTTGCTATCTCTTCACTTATGGGAGTAGTCATCTCTGGGTTGAAGGGGATCCCTCCTCTGATAGGCACTCCAATCAACAAGGAAAACTCTTCCAATAGAGGCCCCATCTGGAAGTCTGGAAAAGTGAAGCACCTAAGTGGAGGGTCATAGAACTGCAAGCATGTGTGGATCATGCTTCTCTGAGAAGAATCAAGGTCCATAACCATGTCCAAAATACCCCCATAGTGCTCTCTGAACAATAGGATGTGGTCAGGTGTGATAAGTGACTGGACCTGCCTGATACCAGTCAACACGGGCTCAAAAAAGTGGTAAGATATGTTGCTTTTCCTTGGAACATCCATGAGTGCTGATGAAGAAGCTGAAGTCAAATGCGGATGAAGATCACAGACTGAGAAGCAGGAGGTAAGTCTCTGACAGACTGATGCAGGTGAGTCTCTGACAGACTGAAAGAGGTGCTGAAGGAGATAGCTGAAGCAGATGCTGAAGAAGATATCTGAAGCTGAGGTCTAAGCAGTAGAAGGGGTAAAAACCAAACCAAGATATAATGAGGTGGATACCCTGAAAAACAAATAAACAAATGTTAAATGATGCAATGATGATATATGCAAATGATATGCAAGGTTTTGTGATCAAGAGCTGGATCTGATTATCTGTCTTGATATAAGGCCCATGTATGTTCAAATGTCCGGATGGAGGTTCAGAAATCCAGTAACCAGGGTGGGGGACTCAAATAAAGAGTCACATGTCCAGGGTTAATCACAAGAACTATCCAAAGTGAAGTATTCTTTAAACAATACAGTAATAGGGTATGATGTGGCCAAGGGTTCCTGCAAACCTGTAAACAAACCAACCCCCTCACATGTAATGTTCTAGAACAAGGATCCTCAGACTTGGATCAGTTATGAGAAGTGTAAACACTTCTAACCCGGAGGTACAGTGTTTACAATAACCATAAAAGTTCCTCCTCTAATTCACCCCAGATTCTGAAGGTCAAAATAAAGGTCATCCAGACTTAGCAGGCTTCCCAGATAGCCCTAGCACTACAGGAAATCTATAGCACAGAGTTCTCAAGAAGAAACCCACATCTGAACCGTGTTTCATATTCCCGCACTAGACCGAAATGGAATGGGAAAGAACATGAACCACTCTAGCCTAGGTGTCACTCAGGTCCCAGGTATAGGACCTTAATCACTCAGTGGAACCCCACCCACCAAAGAAAACCAGATCCAACACAGTGATAATGACAGTATGAAATATGCATAAGACTGTAAAAGAAAGCAATAAATAAAGCTGTACATAAAGCAATAAATAAAGAAAATAAATAAAAACAATTAGCACATAACACCCCCAGTAAACACAAATCAAACAAACTCTAGGAGGAACCCACAAAAAGAACCAGAAGCCCCGGTTGCAATATAAGGGTCCCCAGCAGAGTCGCCAAGCTGTCGCTCCCACTGATGACACAGGGCCAAGAGGGGAGTTTTTTGTGAACTTGTGAATGCTGAGGATTCAGGCTTGGTTCTTGTGTGAAATGAGTTGCATAAGGCATGTATGTGAAGATGTGATAGGTCAGAATAGTTGGTGTGGGTTATGCTGATTGGTATGGGTGAAAATGCAAAAAGTCAAGGTTGGTTGTACTTGAGGTATGGGCAAGTGGCAGGCTGGGATTTGGGCATGTCCTGGTTCAGCTGAGATCAAGGAATGCTTGTGAATCATATTTGATGAGTTGTGGCAAGTGGATGAGAGGTTTTGTACCATTTTGCAAATTCATGAAGTTTTGGCCCCTTTTGGATTTCTTGATGTGCAAGTCATGAAAATGTGAGATTCTTGGGCCAATTATGGGTTTAAGGCATTGCATAATGTTTTTATGATGCTTAGAAGTCAATTAGAAGTCACAAAATGGCTTGGTATGTGTTTTTGCAAAAATCCCTCTTTGGCATGAAACTTGAAATTATGTGATTTTTGCCAACTTTGGAAAGCCATAAATTGAGTTTCAAAATGAATTAGATCTTGTTCTTGTACTTTTTGAAAAGGGAATGATCCAATCTACAACTTTCATGACCAAAAATTTTTCATTTGAAGCATTTTTGGTTAAGAAATAGGAGGTTGAAAAACTTTCCCAAAATGGAAAGTTTACATTACAAGTCATTTCCATTTTTGGCAACTTTTGGTTTTGCTCACTTTTCTTCAAATTTGTGAACTTCTAAGCACTTCAATGATCAAATAAAGACCATATAACTTCAACTTGGTGAAAAATCCACTTTGGTTCCATGGATGGGGGCCTCAGATGTCCCGATTTTGCACTGACTTGCTCAGGAAGTTACCCAGTGATCAGATGACTTCCACAATGAATTTCTTCATCAAACTTGGTACAAATGATCCTTATATCATATTGAGACCAATAGAAACAATAATGACCAAAAAAATTGGAGTTATGGCCTCTAAAACCAAAACCCTAATTTTAGGTCATCTGTGCAGTTAAACCCTAGCTCTGCTTCCATGCTTTGCCAGTTCTTGTGATTCTTTGACTTCCTTGATCTTTGGAGGATAAAATATGATGATTGAACATACATGGACCCTCTTGAGATGATTGAAGACCTTTGGAGTGGCTCAAATGGATCTTGGATTGCTCAGATCACAAACCCTAGATGCATATGAACTTGAACTAATGCAGTGAAGCAAAAATGCAATATGATGTGGTATGATTGAACTAATGCAACTATGAAAGATCACAAGCCATGGTATGAACTTAGTGAGGGCAAATTTAGGGTGTTTACAATATGATATACATTACTTTTAATATCACTATTATTAAAATAATTCCAACATACTTCTTCATGCAACACAACAACATACAAACAAATCACCTTATATTCACGAATAATCAACAATTAATTAAATATGAATTTAGGGTGTTACATCCCCCATTCCATCCAGAGCCGATGATTCTCCCCAAATGTGTCAATTACCGTTTGATAGATCCAAAGTTGTGTAGAAACCCCACACCCCACTTTTAATAAAATAAATAAATAAATAGTTAGATATATATAAAAACTAAATTAATTAACCATCTTTTAAATGACACACACCCTCCCCTTTTTAATAATAATTATAATAATAAAAAAATATTTTTATATAAAGATGTATTGTTTAGATACACATCCTATTTTCTTTTATAATAATAAAATGATTTTATAAAAATATAATAGATAAATATTTTTTTGTGTGCCCATCCACTTTTTTAAATAATAAATTTTAAATAAAAACCCTTTTAAAACCCATTTAAATGAGAATATATATATATATATATATATATATATATATATATATATATATATATATATATATATATATATATATATATATATATATATATATATATATATATATATATATATATATATAAGATAAAAGAGAATTTTAAATAATAACTTATTTATATAACTTTTATTCCTCTCTCCTTATTTTATGTACAATCAATATTTTTTTTACATATTTAACTTAAAAATTACTTTAATAAAAATTTTATAAACACCCCAATAAAAATTATAAAATTATTTCTAAAAACTAAATAAAATGACCCTTGATAAATATATATAAAATTTCAAAATTCCAGAAATTAATAAATTGTGTCTAAAAAGTCAAAAAGAGTCTCTCTTTGACTTTTTAGATTACGGAAAAAAGCCTAGGTCAAAATTTAGGATACGATAGAGGCAACATTCAAACAGGCAGAGTGAGTAATCATAATTCATTATAATGATACAACAAAAAGAAAATAGATATGACAACCCTCATTATCATCCGAACATCATAGAAATCACAACGCCATCAACAACAATTATACACAATTATGTAATGCCACTTAGTATGAAATACAACATCATAGAATCATGCATGCGGTACCGATCAACATAGATGGACACTGAGTCATCAACCCTCCACAAAAGTGTGCACAACATAATCAACATAGTCACTCCATTCCACACAATGAGATTGAAGCCAACACTTGACCAAAGTCCCAACATAGTATGCCATGAATGCATGATGCAACAATATCAACATAACAACATACAACACGGGAAAAGTAAAAGAAACAACGAAGAAAACATCAAGAATGTGCATCAACAGTGTTGCGCCTGTTTGCACCGCCCCGCGGCACACATGCTTAACTCCCCCTCAATTCAACCAAAAAAATCCAGTAGCGTGCCTAGCTCCGCCCCTCCTGCATCGCCTGGGGAAAAGATTATCGTCTATCTCCCCGATCGTATCGCGCTACGTGCGCGGCAACAGATTTCTGCTATCAGAAATTCTGCTATATACCAGTCACATATCCTCACGAATTCCATTATCTTATGCATGAAATTTCACCAATTAACAGCAGTGATACACAACAATTGACATACACGACATCATGACATCATTATTCATCAACAACCTATTCCTAATTCATCAATATCTACCATATTCTCACATAACCCCATCAAAACCCTTAAACCCCAACTACATATCATGATCAATTCCTTATACCAAAATAATAAATAATGATGCTCCTCATATCTTATTGTTAAATCTGATTTTCTCTTCTCTCTTCTCAATCATGTAGCACTTCAAACCATAACCTCCTCTTCTCTGTTCCTTAGAGCTTTCTTCCAACATGTTTGGAATCTCCAAAAATACGAATATTGAAAACTTCTTCCACTATTCTCTTACTTTACTCAAAATACCCCTAATATGATCTTCACATCTTACCCTCACTTATTCCTTCACAAATGACCATAATGCCCTCAAGGCTTCTAACCTCATATTTTTATTAATAATAATATTTTAAATAATATGTTATACATTACTCTTAATATCATTATTATTAAAATAATTCCAACTTACTTCTTCATGCAACACAACAACATACCAACAAATCGCCTTATATTCACGAATAATCAACAATTAATTAAATATGAATTTAGGGTGTTACAGTCCCCCATTCCATCCAGAGCCGATGATTCCTCTCCCAAGACGTGTCAATTACCGTTTGATAGATCCAATGGTCACTCACACAACACTTCTCTTCTCATGCGGACAGTTTTAACCGTTCACGCTATATAAGGAAGAAAATGTATAATTCCATATATTCAAATCATTTTTTACTATCATATTACTCTTTATTCTCTCATTGACTTGAACACTTGAATGTTAACCTTATAGGTCCTTTCCCTCTTCGTCGCACCAAAAACATGTTCAATTAATCTAAAATCTTATCTCACCATCAACAATCATTTTAGATTCACAATTGTACATAATCTTGAAAAAGAATTATATATATATATATATATATATATATATATATATATATATATATATATATATATATATATATAATTCCTCTAAAATATAATTAAATCTCTCAATAATTTAACTTACTAAGTCTCTTTTTGACACGACCATTTTTGAGCTTATAATTTATAGCTTATAACTTATACGCTCATATGACAATAAAAGACCTGTTTGATAGCAATCTTTTCATTACGAGTTTATAACTTATTTTACTATCTTATAACTTATTTTTCAGATGTTATTTAAAATAACGTTTTAACTTATCATTTTTTCTTTCACGTTTGTCCTTATCTTTTTAACTAAAACCACTACTACTATTTATAATTTCTTTTAATTTAAATAAAACAATTATATATTAAATGTCTTTTATATCATTTTAATTTATCAATTAATTGAACCGCTAATTTTATTTTTACCAAACACTTCAGTCAACTTATTAACTATAAGTCATCAGTCATCAACTATAAACTATAAATTTATTATCACAATTTTATTAAACATAACCTAAATAGATTTATTATCGTAATTTTATTAAACATAACCTAAATAGTTTTATTGAACTGAAAAATCCAATACGAGTTAGAAATTTTGCTTAATTGCTCTATTTTGAAGGTTTATTTTATATTAAATATTCAATTGTAAGATTTAATTTCTGTAAAATTATTAATTCATTTCACATAGTAAATATGATCTTACTTGATCAGGAGGACCTTCCAGTAATTGAACGCGAACAACAAGATAGAAGGAATGGAGGGGGTGTACCTGCAAGGCACTCTGATGCCAAAGTCAATAGAGGTACAAAATGGTAAGTAAGAAGAGTTATTTCAGAATACCTGATCCTTTAGTGAAAAAAAGTATTTATAGTGAGCCCCCAACGCTGGGCCAAGGTCCTTCCTTGGGCTGGATCAGCGAGACCCAAGGAAGAACTGCCAAGGTACGCGTAAGGAACGTGTAGACCTAGCAAGTGATATAGTCCTTGGTCCAACTGCCCTTATCTTTAAGGAGATAATGGGGGATAGTTGAGTGATGTGGCAAGTGGAATAGATGACTCGTTATCTGCCCGTCTCGTAAAATGTATACCCGACCTATAAAATATATGCTCGACCGTTAAGTGGTGTACACTCGACCATCAAATATGCTTGCCCGAGCGGACGAACATCTGTTGGGCCACAGCCCAATACAATCTTTAGGGCCAGTACAAATCAAAATATATTAAACTTTTTGAAGATTTTACCCCGCACCCCCCCACCTATACCTGTACCCCCACATTTTTTAAAAAATGCCCATTTTAACCTTAGATTATTTTATTGTATTATTATTTTATTATTTTTTTTTTTACCATTTGTGTCAGACCGTCAGATAAAAGTAAAAATTTGTCAAAAATTACACGTTCCGGAAGACTTTTGGAATGAGTTCCGGTACGTAAATTTACATACCGGAAGACTTTATGTAAGTCTTCCGGTATTATGATGATTGTACACCGGAAGACTTAATAAAAGTGTTCCGGTACGGAAGACTTTTATTAACTCTTCCGGTAGGAATGAATATGTGTACCGGAAGACTTTATGTAAGTGTTCCGGTATTGTAAGAGTACCATACCGGAAGACTTGCATAAAGTCTTCCGGTTTGAATTTTTTTTTTATATTATTTAATTTTTTTTAATTCATTTTTTTAAAAAATATTTTTATTTTGTAGGTGCAGTACCTTTACACGAAAAAGAACCGATATGTGTGAATACATCAGATGTATTTACAACGACAGAGATATTTGGTACACGAGAAGAGGTGATAAGATGGGTCAAAGACATCGCCAAACCATACACGGCTCGCCACGTGATGCTCGTACGAAACCAAAAGCCTGATATCGTACGGACCACCAGGATACCCCACAGGGTCAGCTGCAGCTGCAAATGTACCAGCATCATCTGCGCGTGATCTACTCGTCTCGCCCCGTCCCATCGATCGCACTGGAATCCTCCCATCTCTGCCGCGTGATCGAACCACTGAAAAAAAACAGAAAAACAATTATTTAATAAAAAAAAAAAAAAAAAAAAAAATTTCCGGAAGACTTTCTTCAAGTCTTCCGGTACACACGAAAGCATTCCGGATGACTTCAACAAAGTCTTTCGGTAGGCATTTTTTTTAAAAACTTTCCGGAAGACTTTGATGAAGTGTTCCGGTAGTCATCCAAACCATACCGGAAGACTTTCATAAAGTCTTCCGGTACCGGAAGACTTTCACAAACTCTTCCGGTACATTATTTTTCATTCCGGAAGACTTACTTGTAGTCTTCCGGTAAACACGTGCGAAAATCAAAATTTTTTTTCTCTCTGTAACTTTTGGACGGACGGTAAAAATGGAAAGTGAATTTGAATTAGTAACTATTTATATGAGGGCATTTTGGTCAAAAAAAAAATTTTGGGGGGTACAGGTATAATTGGGGGGGTGCGGGGTAAACTCTTCAAACTTTTTTTGTTTTGTATATACAAACACTTAAACGCCAATCAAATCCATTACCGCTGGACCAATTAGACCAACTAACTATTATATATTTTACTATTTTAATTCACAATCAAATCCATGTAAATTTAAAAATAATAATTGTCTAAATAAGAAAATCGTGAAAGGGATATAATAGTGAAACCACCCTGCCGTAACGTTCAAAATATTCAAAAGAGTGGTTCGGCACCAGAGCAAAGAGGTTCGGAAGCATTGTTGAGATTACGAAGAGCATCTAAAGCGGGACCCACTTTATAATGTAATGGGAGCCCACAAAGTCGATCATCGTTACCTACGTGGCACTTTGAATTATAATAACCGCCTGCTACTGGCAAACGTGCCGACCAGTACTGAATCCATGACTTCATGCAAATACCACTCCATCCTCAAGCGCGTGTTAACTGCTACTTCTAAAATGGGATTATCTATTGGAACTGGATAATGATAAATAGGTTTAAGGAAATATTATGAGCTTTAAATTTTAAGAATTTGATTTATTTGATTTATAATTTTTGAATGGAGGAAATACTAAACAGACAAATTATTTTGGCAAGAAAATTAAGTTATTTTAATTATTATAATAATGCATGAGTAATGAAATTAGTTGATATTTCTTATTTGAATAGTCAAATTTAAATTAGCCTTATTATATTATTCACAAAATCGTTAGGTTTTGCCAAATGTGAGTCTGACTGTTAAGAAATTTCAAGTCTAAATCTGACTTGTAGCCTATCAAAAATTTATGTTTTGTTCTGAGTTTGATATTTTCGAATGTTTGATTGGTCTATTACCCTACTTAAAAAACATATATCATTTAAATATCTGTAAATAAGAATTTCAAGAAATGTTTAAATAGACTAGAAAATCAAAAGTATAATGAGATTAAATGTTTGTTTCCATTGACTTATCTCAACTTACCTAGTAGCATAAATTTTGTGAGATGATTTGTTTGAGAGAATTTATGAAAACACTTATAACAATATTCATAGGATTTTTTCCAACTTATTTTCCTAATTTCTTAAATATAACTAAGTTTTACTCTTGTATTTTAATATAAAGAATAAAATACAATATAAAAACAATAAATTCATTCATATTTAATGAATAAGTCGATTTAATATGCTTATAAAGCTTTTTCTATGGCTTGTAGCATAACCTATTTAACTAAGTAGGCTTATAAAAAAATCTAGGTTTTTTCTATTTAAAAAAAGTCTTGTATGACCTTTACCTATGCAGGCTAGACCTTAGGCCCCTGTTAGTTGGTCTGACTTATTCTCACCCCTAGTTATGACATTTTCTCCCATCTATGTATTATTTAATATATGAGGATTTCGACAAGCAACATTCATTTCATCTAAGTTCAACAAGCAACATTCATTTCAACAACCAACACCTTTCGACCATATTCTACGGGTAAATTTTCGAGTTTTCGAAAAAAATTCGAGTATCTCCCGTAAACGAGTTAAAATACATTGTTAGAGGTAGAAATGTATAGATAATAGTAAAAATATAGTTTAGATTTAGTTTATATATCGTCTCTAGGCTTAAATAGACGACCAATTCTTCAAAATGTGCGTTCTGATAGTGGGAGGACACCATTTTCGCGACCTCTGAGTTGCAGAAATTTCCGGAGATACTTTTCTGAAAATATTTGACGTTGATGTATTCTAGGTACTTCCAAAGATACATTTGTAGAATTGTTCAATAGTTATATCTCCAGAATTTTATCAGTCTGTTTTTTCTTTTTCTTTTATAATTTCTTTTTTTAATAGTCCTTTCTTTGTTATACCTTGCAGACATTATGGCCGACAAAGTCGACTGCTCTCGACATGGACGAGTTTCACAACACACATCTGTCTGGTGGGAGCGGAGCCAACCGGTTCCAGAGGTAGCAAGTACCTTTGATCAAGGAGAGACGCCGACTGTTGCGACACATCCTACTATGGAGAACTAGACCATGACATTTACATCTCAACCCACTCTTGGTGATCAGCCTTCGCCTTAGGGCACTCTACCGTCCACTTCTTCTTTTCACAGTAGTCAGGATTCCCCAGATGACGCATCATTTCCCCCATCCTCCCGCAGGCGTCTTTGGGATGCACTTGTGCCACTTGTTATTGAGCTGGTGCCACCACCGGAGGGTGATGTTTTTGGTGATCATGATACACATGTCCCACCACCAGAGGGTAAGGTTGTTGTTGATCATAATTTTGAGCCACAGGCTTTTGGAGAGGGTCCATCAGATTTGTCCCTACTTCCATTGTACCCAGACCATACTGCCAGATATATCTGGGAGAGAGAGGTAACATTACTCACATTGTTGATACTTTTTATTGGAAATTGATTATTTCTAACATTGATTCTTATTGATATTGATTAGGTATGGAAATTCGCAGGCATGTAATCCGCAAAAGTTTATGAACCATGGGCGGAAGATTTTAGGTTTGTGTTAGCCACGAGAGGCTTGGTTTCAGGATGCTTTGAGAGCTTCTGGTTTGAGTGACCTATGCTTGATCGGTTACAGTCTAGTCAACCACGAGATGCTTATGATATTCGTGGAGCGATGACACTCTGAGACCCATTATTTTCATCTTCCATATGGTGAGATGTCGATTACACTAGACAATGTCTTGTGTTTGTTAAATCTTCCGATCAGGGGGGCCTTCATCTTTCACGGTTGGATGACCAAAGAGGAGACAGTTGATATGATGGTGGAGGAACTAAGGGTTGATCCAGCGAATGCGCTTGAGAAGGTTGACAGGACCAGGGTGCTCATGTTAGGTTTTAGTTCCTGAAAAGATATTTGATGATGAGCTCGCTGCTGCACAACATGTTGTGGGTGATGACGCCCAGGTGGAGATACACAAGAGTCTTGTATTAAGGGATTATTTTCTATATTTAGTGGGCACTATGATTTTTGTTGACACGAGTGCCACTTATATCGACGTCGCTTACCTCTGGTACTTCTTGGATTTCATACGGATCCATGAATACAACTAGGGGGCATCTTGCCTAGTGTTTCTTTACTCAAAGTTGAGGGAGGGATGTATGTGGAGGACGAGACAGGTCACAGGAAGCACGACACTACTGGTGGTAATAATTTTTTATTCTTGAATATTTTTTTATACTTTCATTTGATACTTGTAATAATGCTTGATCCCTGATTGCTTTTATTTTCATTCCAGGCTTGGATCTTCCAGCACTTCCCGTGCATCATTGGCTGGGAGGGTGTGACTGACTACATCGAGGACATGCCATGTGCCAATGCTTTTGTCCCGCTCAGACGCAACCAGGAGGTCAAGCCTTTCAAAGTCTATCTCAATCTCTTGGTTGTTGAGGACATTTGCTACAACTGCTACGTCGATCACCATCAAACATGAGCTTTTGATGAGATATCATTCTACTCCAGATGGTTGGCCTGCAGTTCGATGATCACTGCTCCTTATCTGCCCGAGCGTGTCATGCGATAGTCCGGGTTCACCCATACCATATCCAGGCACCCTGGTGTTTATGCTCTTCTTCGATTGACATGTATAAATATAGAGGAAATATTTGCAGATTATAAGAGTCATATGGTACCGAATGAGGCTAGGGTAACCATAGCACCGAACAACTGGAGATACATCGATGAATACATCAGGTGGTTCTTCGAGGTCCTACATCCGTACATGGTGTCGACTGCTCCAGGATCACCATCATGACCAGCTCATCAGGAGATTTTAGAGGAGAAACAATCTCAATTGGATAACGTAACACCCTTCTAACCCCATAAAATATATGCGATAAATACTCATTTAAATCATAATGCAACATAGAAAGGCGTCACATTTACATCTTAAAAACATCATAATAATTAATCCTGCTCCGTAACACGGGTTTTCAAACAATTTAATTTCAAAACATCGCAGCAGAATTTATTATTATTTCAACAAAAATCAAAACTCTAAAAGATCTGAAAAATAAAATCATATAATTATCAACTCAACAAAATAAATAGAACTCGAAGGTTCACAACGTTCCCGACCCGATGTTGCATAATCAGAGTAAGATACCCTCTAAACGACGAAATAAAAACTGACTTCAAAGCTAACTTTTCACACACCATGAACTAATCTTGGTTATTTGCATGTTACCCACGTGGAGGCAACATTCAAACAGGCAGGGTGAGTATTCATAATTCAATATAAAAGATATAAAGAAAATAAAATAAATGGGACATCATCAACATCATCATAGTATCATCAAAGAATCACATACAACCAATCACAAATTCACATCATTCATGTGCAATGCCACTTAGTATGAAATGCAACATCATCGAAACATGCATGTGGTACCAATCAACATAAATGGACACTTGGGCGATTAACCCTCCACAAGGGAGCAAAACATAATAACTTCAACCCACACAATGGGATTGAAGCCAATCAGACTAAAGTCTCAACATCAACACTGACCAAAGTCCCAACATAGTATGCCATGAATGTATGATGCATCAACAACGTCATAATTATCAACATAAGTCATCAAATTTGCATCATCATTTATGTATTAATTTATATCAATCACCCTATAGTATATATACTTTGACTATACACGTCATATCAACATAATACTACTGGTACAACAATATATATAACATAATAGCACCAGAACAGTCATCACAACATCAAATTATCAAAATGTAATTATTATCATACAATTCCAACACAATTCTCTTACACCATGTATACATATTAACAAACACATCATTAATCAATCATCATAGATCACATCAACACATAACAATAACGTCACAACAACTCCATAGCATCACTAAGATAGTCATTCAAATAGAATATCATAACATATCATCCATACAAGACATTTGCTTACATCTCACAAACGACATAACTCAACACGTACCAAACACATATTCACGCGTCGACTAGGTTGAATTTTGGTACTAAAATTTTTTTTAAGAGAAATTACGTTAACACAAATTTCCAACGATCCGAACCACACATCAATTGGATGCTCAAAGCTCGAGTTATGAATTTTTAAAGCTTTTCAAAAAAATATCGAGAATGATATTTTACACTGACACCATAAAGCCTCATTAGACCCTAGTTAATTTTAATTCCAGGACTTGAAACCATTTTTACAAGAAACTACATTGTATTAGCTTTCTACAGGTTCGAACGGCGCGTCAAACCGACTCACAATTTGAAAGTTATAAATTTTTTAAGTTTCGGAAAATATTATGCTTCAATGGTAACTGGTTACCACATATGGCGTAACTGGTTACACGGTGTAGAACTCCCAAATACACCAATTTTTAACGTGTTAACCAATTACTCATCCTCTGGTAACTAGTTAACAACGTGACCGAAGCAATTTTTTTGTTGTTTTTCACACCAGAACTTATTTTTATGTCATTTCAAAATCAGTTTTTCTTTACATATCATTTACCCTATAATTCAACACGAAAATCATCTTTCAAAGCTACAAAAACCCCCAAATAATTTTCTCCAAAAATTCACATAACTCAGTTTCGACTCTGACACGCGATCGTACACGACAATGCCATAACCACCATCACCCATTCATTCAAATGCATGATTTCAACAACAATTATACAATTCACCATTCAATCATAAGAATTTCATCATGTTCTTCCCAATTGCATCATATTCATCAAATCATCATAAAATCCCATAAACTATCAAAACCCCAAACCACCTACATATAATCTAAACTCTATACCAATTATAATGAAAGATAATACTCCTCATGCCTAAGATTTCAATTCTGATCCTTGTCTTTGAGTTCTTCAAGAATTCTCTGAGCTCTAACTTCTTTTTCTTCTTCCTCAGAGTACTCTTCTCTAAAATTCGATCGATAAAAGTGATTCTCCCAAACTCCAATTTTATGTTTTGTCTCTCTTACCCCTCGGACCTCATTATGTTATTCCATCTTTAACCTCACTTACTCCACCAAAAATTACCACTTTACCCTCAAAATCTCTAATTTTATTATTTATCTAATTATTTAGATTAATCCTCAATAATTCTTATTAAATCTAAATAATCTTAATTAAATAATAACTTAGAACTTATCCTCATAATTTATTCTTACTCCAACATCATCTCATATCACATTATTATATCATCATGCATCATAACCATCAACGTCACTTAAACTCACAAAATCACGCTAAATCAATTAAATAACTAATTAAATAATTAATTTAGATTAACTCTCCCCACTTAAAGAATTTGTGTCCCTGAAAATTACGTTGTGTAAACAACTTTGGATACAACTCTCTCATCCTTCTCTCCTACTCCCACGTCATGTTTGACAACAATTTGAACACCACTAATCCAAATATCACATTGTTAACCACAATAATCCAACAAGATGCAATGCTACCGAGTCATGAACACAAAAATTAATTTCAGTCCTTGTCTCATCAGCTTAGGATCTCATTCTCTCTTGGATTGGAAACAAAAGACTGTTACCATCATTGTTAAAACCGTCATAAGAACATCAATATAACCATAATACCGAAAACTCTATCACACAACATTAGTATTGCAATGATTCGATTCCTCAATCATACATATAATTCAATACGTCTATTGACATGACAGTAACACAAATAATATATAAACCTTTCACCCATCACTTCCATTCGGAAGTATCCAATGGTCCATATCATTCTCGTAGGCTTATAATGCTTAACCCATGACTCAAATAAGTCATACACACATAATGAACTGCACCACACCACGTTTCTGTTGCGCCACTCAAACCATCCACCTTAATGTCACCGTTCTTACTTTGATTTCCAAATTATTCAATAAGTCCCAACTCTTTCCTAGCCGTTTTCCCATTAGGTTCACACGAAATGGTGAACGACTATCTTCTCAATAGAATACCAATTTACTCTACACATTATCAAGCTGGAAAGACAAGTTTATCCCATCCAACACGATCCCGTCTACTATCAACAAAAGATTAAGGGTGATCAGTTACTCAATTTATCAATAGGTAGCTGACAACCACAATGGAGCATAAACCATCATTTCTAAACTATAATAACATTTCCTCTCGAACTTTTTCTCAAAGTCACTTAAAACAACATGGTCCAATAATCTCCTTTGAGGTTTATAAATGCTTCCATAATTTCCTCCTCATCCACTCTCGTCGATGAGACACCATCGCCTAAACACAATACATAATCTACTTCATACCCACTTAGCATCACAAAATTGTTAAGTATCCTCCAACTTCGGACTTGCTAAAATACCAAACACATCACAAATCATTTCATTCCAGATGAAGTTCTTATCCATGTAGAGGACTTTACCAATATTCACAAATCCTTAGTTTTCCTTTAAATATCACAACATCGAGGATCCATATATTTTAACATTTGAATCTCATTCCAATCATAATCTCGATAACACCATCTCCACATCCGGTTGATGATAGAAACTCCTCTAATTTTCTCTGCCATGCGTCGATACTTTTCCATCACAAGTATTATTCCAATCTCTCTAAGGCTTATAAATATTTTATTATTTTCCTTCTTTTCAACCTCGCCAATGGTACATAAACACCCAAAACTCATTACATATTCTTCTATACATGCTCGTAGCACAACACAATTGTTAAATATTCTCCCAATACCAGAACTGCTACTACACCAAGTGCAATCCAAATCGATTCGCTCAAAATGAAACATTTATCTAAGTAGAGAACTTTAACAACACTAATAAATCCATCGTCTTTCCTTTAATCTCATAACCTCGATGATCCGTATAGTTTCACACTTAGGTCTCATTCGAATCACAATCTCAACAATACCATCTCATCATCTGGTTGGTGATAGAAACTTTCCAAAATCTTTCTAACACATATCGACACCATGTCATAAATAACACACAATCCACTTTACTATTTAACATTCTCCATTCCTTAAAGATATCTCCACTCTAATAATTATTAACTGGCATATGCCGCACCTCCATGTGCTTCTCTGATACCCTCACCTCCTTCCTATTACCAAACATCTTATACCTGCACTCATCTTACCCATTTCTAGCAAGAATCTCTTAACTTCAAACATGATTATCTCCTTCAATACAGACCTTCCCGACACACAATTATATGCCAAAATGAAGTGAATTTCATTTAGATTCCAGAAATTCAAGAATCTTGATCAGTGCATTTTAATGCACATTCTACCATGTTTGCACTCAAGTATTTATTTTGTTTTCTTTGTTTATTTTTATATTTTAATTTGTTTTTCTATTTTACTTTATTTTTGGCTTAATTTAATTTTCGTACTTAATTTTCAGCTTTAATAGCTTTTACGGAAATGATCATAACCAGAGTTCCATGAATCTGATTGAGGTGTTCTACCAGTCAATGGAAAGCTAAGAGAGAGAGCTACAACTTTTATGTTGGAGTCGAAGTTAGATTCGGAGTCATATTTTCCAGAATTTCGTTTGAAGCTGCTACATTAGTTTTATTTAGTTTCGGGTCATTTAGAATTGAGTCTGGGTTATGTATTTGACCCAGTTGGGTTGTAAACGAGTTTTTTAGGTTTTTCTATTTAACCTAGCAGCCGCAACTGTTCAATACACACTTTTTACGATTTAATTTTTTACGCTCGAAGAAAGAATTATGGAGAACTAATTCTAAGGATTAATCTGCTGTAATCGGTTTTCGCCGACACTTTGAGGTTCTTATATTTTCCAATTAATCTATTTCCTTTCAATTATGATCTTGATATCTTGTTTGCTTAGTTCGATTTATCTAAGGTTAAATTGATTTATTTCGATGATTGTATGTTCATATACTTTAATCGTGTTTGCTTAATTCGTGTATGTTTATCGTGTTTGTTTAATTCACGATTGATATATTTCATCCGTTTGCTTAATTCGGAAATTAGGAATATTTATCATATAATATCAATTACGCTTGTTTGATTGTTATTATAATCGAAAAGGAAATAGAGTCCGCTTAGGAATTGGGAATTATTTGGGTCGATGATAAGTTGGGAAATCAAAACAGCAGATTAACCGTTTTAGCTTAATCTGTTAATCACTTATTTTAATCTGTTTTTATAATTCAACCTTAAAATCAACCCCCATTAATCGTTACTAACGTTAGTTAATAAGATCAAGAATCCTTGTGAGACGATACTCGAGTTTTCGTTACCGTAACTACATTTTTAAATCACTCGTTTTTGATCCGTGCGCGACACGCTGATCAAATTGGCGCCGTTGTCGAGGATTCTTGTTGTTATTAACCGATTTTATAGTCATAGTTATAGTTTTCTTGCTATATTTGTTTTTGTTGTGTTTGTTGATTTTCAGGGTTGCTATACCGGTTGTAGTACAGTGATAACTTTTCCAGCCTTTCAGGTAAGTTGGAAGCTATTGTTTCGATTTACTCCGATTTTTTTCCAGAAAATCAGAAATAAATCAAAGAACAATACTCTTTTAGAATAAAATTCTAAAATATTTCGACCCTCAAAATCGCAAATTTTGCGTTTTTCTATTTTATTTGATTTATTTTCTCTTTTCATATTTTTAAAAAAATCTGAAATTTTTTGTGCGAGCTTTACTTGATTTAATTAGATTTTTAGCATTATTTTTATATTTTTTATATTTTATTTTAATCGCTTTTCTTTTTTTTCCATTCTTTTTAAATATGTATTGATTTTATTTGATACTGTGTTGAAATTCATAATCATATCATGGCTGATCAAAGAACTCTGAGAGAACTGACTGAACTTGTGAATTATAATGCTTTATGTATTAAATATCTTGTTGTTGATGCACCTTTCGAATTGAAATTTGGTTTAGCACACTTTTTGCCAAGTTTTAATGGTTTTGCAGATGAGGATCCGAATAAGCATCTAAATGAATTAGAAGTAGGGTGCTCTGCACCTTCTGAACCTTCACTAGAGGATCTTGTAAACCAAATGGCTACAAATAATATCAAGAATCAACAACAAATAGATTCTAATTTTCAAACTTTGCAAATACAACTTGATCAGCTTACCACTTCGATGAATATCATGCAACAAGCTCAAGGATCAAACCAACAACCTTTGGAAGAACATTCTATTTTTCAAATAGAGTTTCCTTCTGAAACTGTTGATGATACTTGTATTAATTTGTTTGCAGCTGATTTTCCATCATTGTCTGATTTTGATGATGTTTACTCTTGTGATGTTTGTAGTGACACTAAAATTTGCCCTGTTTGTGCTGAAATTGAGGTTGCCTTGCAAGTTGATATTCTTACTACAAATGAGGTTGAAAATAAATTTGTTCATGTCAATGAAGCTCTCGACACCTCGGCTTCCCGGAACAAACCATCCATCGAGAAATCACCCTCTTTAGAGCTGAAGCCACTTCCTAATAATTTATTTGAATTTGTGCAGGAAGAGAAATCATTACAGGAACATAAGAAGGGAATTGGATGGAATTTGGTTGACACTTGTGATATTAGCCCATCCATGAGTATGCATAGGATCTCAATTGAAGATGGAACAAAAGTAGCGAGGTATCCCCTTAATCCTTTGATTCTTAAAGTTGTTGAAAAGGAGATCACTATCATGTTCACATTCAACACTTTTACTTATCAAAGATTCTTCTTTGATCCTGGAATAAAAGGCGAAAACACTAATAAAAACTTTAATATTAATGGATACTACCTAAAACTACTCTATGAGATCCCCACTTTGGAAGAAGAGACTGTAGAAGAGCTCTCTTTAGGAAATGCGGCTTATGTGATCACATATCCACCTTGACTACTCAGGTATGTTCTTTCCTTTCTCTCCCTCTTATTTTATATTTATGTCCTTTCATTGAGAACAATGCTTGTTTTAAGTGTGGAGGAGGGAATAATTTATTTTCTTTGTTTTTGTTTTGTTTTAGAAATACTAGGCATTTTTTCCAAAAGTTTTAGGCTATAGATTGTTTTGAGGTTAGTTGTGGAGACTTGGGAAAAGTTCACGAGATCGGTATCGTTTTAACACCTTAAATCTCCTGAATATGAAAAAAAAATTGAATACTTTTTATGCCATAGCCTTGAGTTCTCATCCTTTAATATCTCTTAAGTAGTTTATCAAGCAGGCAACACCATCTAGAAATCACACACTAAGTAATTAAGTTGATGCAAATAAGTGAATGATCTTGCGCTTAAAAAGAAATCTGAATAGGAATCCGCCTTTTAAGTTAGGTGACCCTCACCCGGTCATTTAGCCTAACGGATGTGAAACCTTAAGAAAATAATAATAATAATAATTTGTTGTTACTAAAGTAACTTTAAAATATTGTCAAGTATGGATCATAATCACTAACAGACTTATTTACCATGTGTATGAATAGATAACGGACTTAATGTGATTGCACTAGAATGAAAGAGCATAAAAGGGAGGATGAGTAAGTTAGGCTTAGGCATAATAACATGATTCAAAATGGTTTGTATATGATGGGGGCTTATGACTGCACAATTGTGGATTTGTGTTCTTACGATATCCTTAGTGTGTAAGATTAGTACCTATCGATGTTATCTTAATCGAAGAAGAGTTTGTAGCCTAGAATGAGTATCTGAATGATGTTGTGTTTCTTGAGTCTTGAGTTTATTTTTGTTCGGAGTGCAAAAGTTCGTGTAGGGAAATTTGATCAGTGCATTTTAATGCACATTCTACCATGTTTTCACTTAAGTATTTCTTTTATTTTCTTTGTTTATTTTTATATTTTAATTTGTTTTTCTATTTTACTTTATTTTTTGCTTAATTTAATTTCCGTACCTAATTTTCAGCTTTAATAGCTTTTACGGAAATGATCATAACCAGAGTTCCAGGAATCTGATTGAGGCGTTCTACCAGTTGATGGAAAGCTAAGGGAGAGAGCTACAACTTTTATGTTGGAGTCGAAGTCAGATTCGGAGTTATATTTTCCAGAATTTTGTTTGAAGCTGCTGCATTAGTTTTATTTAGTTTCGGGTCATTTAGAATTGGGTCTGGGTTATGTATTTGACCCAGTTGGGTTGTAAACGAGTTTTTTAGGTTTTTCTATTTAACCTAGCAGCCGCAACTGTTCAATACACACTTTTTACGATTTAATTTTTTACGCTCGAAGAAAGAATTATGGAGAACTAATTCCAAGGATTAATCTGCTGTAATCGGTTTTCGCCGACACTTTGAGGTTCTTATATTTTCCAATTAATCTATTTCCTTTCAATTCTGATCTTGATATCTTGTTTGCTTAATTCGATTTATCTAAGGTTAAATTTATTTATTTCGATGATTCCATGTTCCTATACTTTAATTGTGTTTGCTTAATTCACGTATGTTTATCGTGTTTGCTTAATTCACGATTGATATATTTCATCCGTTTGCTTAATTCGGAAATTAGGAATATTTATCATATAATATCAATTACGCTTGTTTGATTGTTATTATAATCGAAAAGGAAATAGAGTCCGCTTAGGAATTGGGAATTATTTGGGTCGATGATAAGTTGGGAAATCAAAACAGCAGATTAACCGTTTTAGCTTAATTTGTTAATCACTTATTTTAATCCATTTTTATAATTCAACCTTAAAATCAACCCCCATTAATCGTTACTAACGTTAGTTAATAAGATCAAGAATCCTTGTGAGACGATACTCGAGTTGTCGTTACCGTAACTACATTTTTAAATCACTTGTTTTTGATCCGTGCGCGACACGCGGATCAAATCTCTTAAATCGAAGTTACTAATAAAAAGTTACCATATGTGTAATGGAGGCTGGTCAAGAAATCCCATACACATATTTTCAATAAAATCAACACCAGACCCAAATATTCAAACACATTTTTCTCTCTCGTCAAAAATATGCAGAAGATAAAGTTTATTTGCAAACTGTAGGGAATTTCGCAGGCTTTCCAAAAATTCAAGAATCTCTTCAATAGGAGTTAAGAGTGAAAAGTTATTACCTGATTAGTGAAGACTGGTCCATAAGTGCAAAAAGGATGATTGGAAATGATGAACATGAGTTTCACCTCTCTCTCTCTTGCTTTTAAGATCCTCGAACTATCCTTGTTTTTCACCCAAATTTGTCGCTCCCGATAAATGGGAAATGGCCCAAATAAAGGTACAGACGCGAACGGTCGGCGAAAGGGACAATGAGAACACACAGCAGTGAACTCACTGGAGATGAATAGAGTCGCCAGCTAGGCATTTTTATCCCGGAGGAAAGGCAATGCTGCATAGACCTAGAAAGATACGGATAAGACGGTTGCGAACCAGAGAGACTGAGAAAGGGGGTTGGTTACAACCTGGGAAGGTATTAGCACCCAGATTGTCCGCCGTACTCGACGGGATCCACGCTTAAAAGATTTGTGTTTTAAAGGGGTAGTGTCAGTGCAATCTGTGTACAAAAGAGCTGGAAAAGAATATGTACAGGTGTCAGTGCAAAAGAAGTGAAGTGTAAAAATGTATAGTGTCAGTATAAGGACAGGAGTGAAATGCTCAAGATAATGAGGCTAAGAGAATGATGCTGAAAGAGGGGGGTATATACAGAGACTTTTGTTCGATAACTGTTAAGTTATGCCTACGTATCCTCTCGTGCAATGAGGAAGTCAGAACACCGTAGTTCGACCCAAAGAGACTGAAAGATGAATTGACTTGTGAACTGCTTACTTGTCTATGCTCAAGTGTATGACCTGTCTGGCTCAGGTGCAAACTGTCTTGCATTAGACGGAAGAAGCAAGTTCTCGTTTATGAGTGAAGGTGATGAGAAAAGAATCCCGAGGGAGACGATTATTGTTTGTTTTTTGTGTTTTCAGTCTTTTATTGCTTTTGAAAGTTTGTCATAAGTTAATGAGCTTAAGCCTAAACCAATGGGTTAGTAAACTCATCACATCTTCCCTCTGATTAGGGGTAATGAGAATACCTTAAGTGTGAAGTCATATTCTCACACTTAAATACCTTTGATATAGGATTAAGATCATTAACCTACTTGTGATTATTTAGATATTTTTGTGATTTTTTGTTTAGTGTTGAGTAATGAGATTAAGCCATAATCAGGGATTAAACAGACTCATTACACCATCCTAATAGAAGGATAATAGATGAGAATGTTTAAGCTGAGGGAAACTCCTCAACTTAATCCATGGTTAGGGATTAAACTCATGACAAAACATGCCTTTGATTAAATGGATTTTATTTAATGACATGATGAAGAAGTGGATTTTAGGGTTTGTAAGACAACTTGAGGGGGACTTGTCCATTAACACTAGGGTTAGTCCTTCTTAACCAATTAAGGAAGAATTATAACCCTAATGCAAGGCCCAAGTTACAAGTGTGATGTCTTGATGATTATTAAGTGAATTGATTAAGAGATTTAAACACATTAAGGGTTTAACACTTAGGATTAAAGTTATACACTCCATCCTAATAGAAGGATGCAGGCATAAACTTAATCACAAAGCCTTAAAGCCTTTAGGGTTTAGTCCCTGATTATGAGGTGAGAAGAGAAGACTCAAAAGAGACACAAAGGTAAAACTAAGAGGGGAGACTAAACAAAACCCTAATCATTGTCATACATGGTTGTTCCTAAGGTTTGTGAGGTTTACAAGAGAAGTCTTCAATGGAACCACCAGGAAGCAGATGAAAGGATCAGGAGAAGCAAAGTAACTTGCTTCATTCAAGAAGTCAAGTCACTTGAAGAAAGAAAGTAAGGATAAAAAGAATGAGCAAGCTCAATCTCAAACACATACAAAAATTCAGCAAGGATGCATAAAAGAGATGAAGAGAAGTTATGAGAAGTGAAGGCAAATTCACTTCTCAAAGCCACTTACCACCTGAAAAGTTAGAAAAGAAATGCAATGCAATGCAAAATGGGATGGAATTGCATGATGAGAAACAAAACCAGAAGCACATACATGATGCTAATGATGCTATGAGATGCAACAAACATGAAACAACACATGGGGATGGTCATACAAGTTCATGGATGCAAATGAAACAAGTTAAGAAGCATGAACATTCATGAAAGGAAATGGGATGCAAATGACATACAACATGGGAAATTCAAGATGCAATGATCAAACATGCTTTCAATATGTCTTAAGATGTTTAATGAATCAAAAGAATGCATAGAATGCCATGGCAAGTCATGGTAGGCAAGCAAATGCAAGATGGATGCATATGGAAGCCCAAATTAGGGTTTATGATCAATGCATCAAACACAAACCAAAATCAGAATCAAACATACATACAAAAAATTGAAAATGCACTCAAAGGACCCATAATCCTATACTAACTCACTGCCCAAAGGAGAGGTTCCAAATCTTAACCTAATTCAAGTTATGATTTTCCTAAGTTTTCTAGGGTTTTAGGGTTCCTTAACAAGAAAAATTCCAAACAAAAGGAAAATGAAAGATCAAATCATGGCCATTTAATCTCACAAACTACATGATATGCTAAACACAATGCAAAAAGAATCAAAGTCCAACTCTTTATGGTTAGGCAGAAGTGATTTTTGGAAGTTTGGATCAAAATAATGCATCAAAATGATTTTAATTCCATGGAAAATTCTCAAAATGCATCAAGATCAAAAAATAAATTTGGTTTGAGGGTTGGACAATGTTTCTAAATGTTTTTAAATGTTTCATGAATTTTTTGGTGATTTTTAAATACCTAAAAGCATTTTTAATTAATTAATTTTCATTAATTAATTAAAAAGAAACTTTTAAATATTTAAAAATACTTTTTTAATTCTAAAAATAAAAATAAAAATATTTTTGTGTTCTAAAATTAAATAATAATTTGTATAAAAAATTTCAGAATTTTTGAAAAGGTTTTACTATTTTTAAATAAATGTGCAAAACAATGTAATTAAATGAAAATAAAAATGAATTTAAACTGAAATAAAGAAAAGTCAACAGATCCAAGGGCCCTCATTTAAACTCACACGCGCGCGCATTGACTTGGCGCCATATCCAAGGGCCAGCATTCAAACTCACTAACCCTAATTAATTAGCCCTAATCAGCCCTTAATGACTTTCAGGTGACCGGAACAGTGTTCCGGTCATCTTCTCCGATCACCCAAAACCACAAACTCCCTCTACACGCATCTAAAACAAATTCTAATTAAACAGAAATGATCCCCACTCAAAAACGAATCAAAACCCCCATTCAAACAACATTTATCCTTCCTAAACAAAGAGAATCGAATCAATCTAGTTCTAGGGCAAAAAGTTTCAGAGACTGCATACATACTCATCTCTTCACCATTTTCAAAACCAACAACATATTCATGACCAGGGAAGCATGCAGAAGCTATTAAGAACTTAAAAATTCATTTCTGAAAAAAAATGTTCTTGAACTACCTGAGTTTTGAAGCTTTCAGTTTGAAGCTTTCTGGCTTCTTTCCTTTGTGCAATCCACTCCTATGACCTCCCTTATGAACTCTGGATGTTTAGAGAAGGTTTGTGCTGGCTGGTTTGAGAGTTTGAACAGGTTCTGTTCAAGCTCAGGTGAGAATCGTGTTCTTGATTCTTTGAGTTTCAGGTTGATTTTAGGGGTGCTTTGTGATCAGGGTGATGTGTTGAGAAGGTCTGTGCAGTTTGTTTGAGTGTTTGTGAGTTGTATGAAGTGTTTCGAAAGCTTTTGCTTCAAGGGTGGAAAATGAGAATGCTGTGCTCTTGTGTGTTTTAGGCTTGTGTCTTGTGATGTTTAGCTTGCATTTTGTTTGTATAAACTAATCCTATTGGTCAGATGACATGACATGTCCTTTTGTGATAGGTATGGGTGCTTTTTGCAAATTGTCAACTTTGTGTAAGAAGGGCATGGGCTACTTTGCTAGCTTGGTACAAGGGGCTTGTCTTGCGCAGCATGAGGTGAGGAGAGGGCTAGGGTGGTTCAGCAACCAAGGCAGCAAGTGGATGAGATGTTATGATGGATTTTGCAACTTGGTTCACTTTGGTTCTCATGAAAAGATCTTGTTCCAAAAACCATACAAACATGTAATTCTTTGGTCCAATCTGAACTTTAGATGTCACATGATCATGTTATATGAATTAGAAGTCCATTTGATAGCCTTAGAACACTTGATCAAGTCATTTTGCAAAATACCTCTTTGGTAGAAACTTTGAAATTTTGTGATTTTTGCCAACTTTGACAAGCCATAACTTTTGATCCAAAATGAATTAGGTCATGTTCTTGTGCTTTTTGAAAAGGGAAAGATCTAATCTACAACTTTCATGACCAAAGTTTTTCCATTTGAAGCATTTTTGGATCAAAAAGTAAGGGTTGAAAAAGTTGCATAAAATGACCTTTTCATTAAAAGTCAAACTTGCCCAAAAAGTCAACTTTGCAAAAACTTGAGATTCTTGAATTTTGTGAACTTCCAACTTCTTCCATGATCAAATAAAGATCATATACACTCAAAATGATGAAGATCACCCCTTGGTTGGGTCATTGAGGGCCTCAGATGCCCTAATTTTGCACTGACTTGTCTAGAAAAGTCAACCTTTGATCAGATGACTTCCCCATGGAATTTCTTCATGAAAATTGGTATGCATACTCCCTATACCATATAGAGACAAATAGAAACAAGAATGACCAAAAAATTGGAGTTATGGCCTCTGAAACCAAAACCCTAATTTTAGGTCATCTGTGCAGTCAAGCCTGGCTCTGCTTCCACAACAATCCCAGTTCTTGTGATTCTTTGGCATTCTTGACTTTGAGAGGATGTAATATGATACTTGAACACACATAGACCCCTTTGAAGTGATTGATGACCTTTGGAGTGGCTCAAGAAGCTCTTGGATTGCTCAGATCACAAACCCTAGGTGCAGATGACTTAGAAACAATGCAATGACTCAAAATTGAGATATGAGATGGTATGATTGTGCTTATGCATATGAAATGATCACAAGCCATGGTGTGAATGGGTGAGGGAAAATTTGGGGTGTTTACAGCTGCCCCTATTCAAGCATGAGTTAGCTGTGCAGAATGTAAGCGACGGCTTATCAGGCAAACAAGGTAACTTGTGGTTGAATACCAAAGACAGTCCAAAATTTGCACTCACGAAATGAAGAAGAAAAGGGATATAGATTGTAAAAGAAAATAAAGTATATTGTAAAGTATAGGCGACGGAGGACGACCGTCGAGCAGAGGACGTCTGCTGGGTAAAGAGCAATGACGGGGACGGCCGACATGCTGGAAAGGTGCGGGAAATAAAGCAATGACGGGGACGGCCGACATGCTGGGGATAAAAGAATTATGATGGGGACGGCCATCAAATAAAGCTGTAAAATTCTCTGGGGATTCATGAAACATGACGGGGACGGCCATCAAGTTCACAAAGTAGAGTAACCAACGATGGGGACGGCCATCGGGCTAAACTGAAAGGAAAAGGGACCACGACGGGGACGGCCATCGGGTTAAAGAATAAATGAAATAAACAGATGATGAGGTACGGTCATCAAAGGTGAAGGACGATCACCTAGCAGGGGACGGCTGCTCTGGTTAAGATGAGGGACGGTCATCTAAGGTGGAGGACGACCACCTGGCAGGGTACGGCTGCCGAAAATATCGCGACATAGGACGAATGTCGGATAAAAGGTCAACGATGGGGACGGCCATCGGATGAGCATGATGGAGGACGACCATCAAGAGGTGGAGGACGACCACCTAGCAGGGGACGGCTGCTCTCAAGGTTTATCATGACGTAGGACGAACGCCAGACAACCAAAATCAACAATGGGGACGGCCATTGGATAAAATGATGAAGGACGATCATCAAAAGAAGGTGGAGGACGACCACCTAGCAGGGGACGGCTGCTAAATATCACGACATAGGATGAATGTCGGATAGAAAATCAACGATGGGGACGGCCATCGGATGAGCATGATGGAGGACGACCATCAGGAGGTGGAGGACGACCACCTAGCAGGGTACGGCTGCTCTCGAGGTTTATCGTGACATAGGACGAATGTCAGATAAAAGGAAACTGCTTTGTTGGCGATCTACTGGGGAATAGTAAACACGGACGAGTGTTTACATCCCAGAAACAAAAGGTACAAGTGTTTAGATGTTTGTGTATGGATTAAAAATGCGGACGAGCATCCCTAAGTCTATGATACGGACGAGTATCGGGTAGAAACAAAAACTGACACGCGTTCTGAGATGATGATACGGACGAGTATCAACTGGTTAACAAGGAATACGGACGAATGTTGAATCTGAAGGGACTCTTCTGGGGAGTAGTAGACACAGACGAGTATCTATATTCAAGAAGACAAGAGTGTTTGACACAGTGTATGGATTAAAGATGCGGACGAGCATCCTTAAGACTATGATACAGACGAGTATCATGTAGAAACAAACTCTTGATGCATGTTCTGAGATGATGGTACGGACGAGTACCAACGAGTTAACAAAGAACAAGGACTAGTGTTGAATATGCGGGGATATATAAATGGTGTATAGAAGATACGGACGAGTACCTGCATAAGTGTGAGTGGTGTATAGATGAGTGTTTAACCTGCTGGGGAGAGTGTGACACAGACGAGTGTCAAAGGAGAAGAGTATAGTATAAACAAGTATCTGGTATACAAAGTGTTTAAGTTACTGTACTGGGGAGAATGACACGGACGAATGTCAAGGAATTGTATATATAAGTATCTGTGAGTGCAAAGGGGACTATCTTTGGCTTTCTGCTGGGGGGTATGACACAGGCGAGTGTCAAAAAGTGTCTGTAATACGAGTGGTATTGTTTGCACAGAGTGTTTAGGTGACTTTACTGGGGAATGATGACACGGACGGGTGTCAAAGGGTATATACACTGGTGTTTGTGAATGTAAGGCAACTGCTTTGCTGGGGAATCTTCGCTGGGGATTTTGGGGGAGTATGTTGTATGTTGATGAATTGTCATTATTTACAAGTGTTTGATTCAAAACATGGCTTATGATTATGCTATATGTTTGATTTTTTGCCATAATGCTCCGTATTGAACGGAATGCTACGCTTTGCGGGTGAGTATGATGCGAATGCTATGATCGTGCAAAGATACCCAACCGGGATCCGGATCCCGTTGCCACGAAGATCTTCGATCGTTCTGCTTGAAGCGGACATCCCCGCTGGGGATGAGATCATTGGTGGATCCGATGAGATGATATCTGCTTGGGGATATGGGTCAATGATGGACATATCCTTGTACTGAGGGACTCAACTGGGGTTTGAAGAAGCTTTCCTCACTCTGTTGTGATCCTTCATGCACTGCTCTTTCTGAATAGAGGCTGAAACTCTGTGGGGAGAGGGCTCCTTGACTTTTGTATTTTGGCTGAGGAAGAAATGGCAACTCGGCTGGGGGGAAAACACTTCAAGTGTTAAGACAGAGCGAGCACTGATTTGCCAGCTTGCTGAGACGAAGCTCACATGCCCCAAGTTGCGTTCTGGATACCTGCAATCCTGCAAAGATAGGGAAACGCACAAGTAATCCCGAGGTATCCTCTACTGGATTCCGTCATAGGAGTTAGACACTTTTGGGAGTAAGTATATTTCCTGCAAGCACGTGCTTTTATTTTTGAAGATAAACATTTGTATTTTGTGCAATCAGTTTTTTCTTAAGACATCAGACATTTTTGCAAATAAAAATGTACCAGACGAAACATGACTGAAAATCTGATCTTATTAATTCATATGCCCTGAATTGGCGAGATACAGTCAAAGAAACATATCCCCTGAAATGAGGAGATTGTTACAAATTGAGAAACAAAATGCTGGCAATGTTGATGACGCTTTAAGGAGCTTCCTCTTTACTATGACTCGTATGACTTTTGACGTTCTTCTCATCTTGCTTTCTGAAGAAGGCTGATTCTGATTGAAGCTTGATCCTTTCGCAGCTTACCAAGTTGTAAACGATACAGACGAATTCAAAATGCAGTTGTTCGCTTATTCCCTTATTTTGCATGGATCGCCCTTTCGGGTTTTCAATCCATCGGGATACCCATTTTTGCCTGAGTTGTCCAATGCGGCTTTTCAACTCAGCGGGTGTACATTTTTGTTTATTTTCCCTTATTTTTGCCCGAGTCTTTTATTCTGTTTTTGACTCGCCGGGATGCCCTATTTTTGCCTGGACTTACATTCTGTTTTTGTGTCCAGCGGGTCATTTTTTATGCGAAGTATTTTTTAACTGCATCTGAATTCACAGGGGACGGGAAATCTTCACCATCCATGGTGCTGAGCATCAGTGCTCCACCAGAGAAAACTTTCTTTACTACAAATGGTCCTTCATAGTTCGGAGTCCATTTGCCCCTGAGGTCTGTGTGAGGAGGGAGGATTCTTTTTAGCACAAGATCTCCTACTTGGTACTCTCGGTGTCTGACTTTCTGATCGAAGGCTCTCTTCATTCTTTTCTGATACAACTGCCCATGACAGATTGCAGCCAATCTTTTCTCTTCAATCAGACTCAGTTGTTCGTATCGGGACCTGACCCATTCTGCTTCGTTCAGCTTAACATCCATCAATACCTGTAGGGAGGGTAATTCAACTTCGACAGGTAGGACTGCTTCCATACCATATACAAGCTGATACGGTGTTTCCCCAGTGGGTGTTCTGATTGACGTGCGGTACCCATGCAAGGCAAATGGTAACATTTCATGCCAGTCTTTGTAGGTGACTACCATCTTCTGCACAATCTTCTTAATATTCTTATTAGCTGCCTCAACAGCGCCGTTCATTTTTGGCCTGTAAGGAGAAGAATTGTGATGTTGAATCTTGAAGTCCCGACACAGCTCTGCCATCATTTTGTTGTTCAAGTTGGAACCATTATCAGTAATGATTCGCTCGGGAACTCCATACCGACAGATGATATCTCTCTTCAGAAATCTGGCTACCACTTGTCTTGTAACATTGGCATAGGAGGCTGCTTCAACCCACTTGGTGAAATAGTCAATGGCAACCAAGATGAATCTGTGGCCGTTCGAAGCAGTTGGCTCAATCTTGCCGATCATGTCAATGCCCCACATAGCAAAAGGCCAAGGCGAAGACATCACATTCAAAGGATTGGGAGGCACATGTACTTTATCCGCATAAATCTGGCATTTATGGCATTTTCTGGCGTAAGCACAACAGTCAGCATCCATTGTGATCCAGTAATAGCCTGATCTTAGCAACCTTTTAGCCATGGCATGCCCTCCTGCATGGGTACCAAAGGATCCTTCGTGCACTTCATGCATTAACAAGTCTGCCTCGGTTCTATCGACGCATCTGAGGAGCACCATATCAAAATTCCTCTTGTACAGGGAACCATCAGTGTTCAGAAAGAAACTACCAGCAAGCCTTCTCAAAGTCTTCTTATCATTGGAAGATGCCCCAGGTGGGTATGTTTGATCCTTCAAGAAACACTTAATGTCATGGAACCAGGGCTTATCATCCTTAACAACATCTGCCGCGAACACATATGCTGGTCTGTCAAGTCTGGATACTGAAATCTGAGGTACAAAGTTGGCAGCTTGAACTTTGATCATAGATGAAATGGTAGCCAGAGCATCTGCGAACTGATTCTCGTCCCGAGGGATATACTCAAGCTTGACTGTTGTAAAGAAAGTCAATAACCTCCTTGTATAATCCCTGTAAGGTATCAGATGATCCTGGTGGGTGTACCATTTGCCATTGGTCTGGTTAACTACCAGAGCTGAATCCCCGAATACAGTCAATGTCTTGATCCTGAGGTCAATGGCTTCGTCAAGACCCATAATGCAAGCTTCGTATTCAGCTTCGTTGTTAGTGCAGTTGAAAGTGAGCTTTGCCGAGAAAGGCATGTGAACTCCTTTAGGTGTAATGAGTACTGCACCAACACCACGACCATTCATATTAACAGCCCCATCAAACATCATAGTCCATTCTTCTTCCGGGTCAGGCCCTTCAGTGTGAACAGGCTCTTCATGATCTTTTGCTTTTATGAACATGATGTCTTCATCAGGGAAGTCAAATCTCATATGCTGGTAATTATCAATAGGTTGCTCAGCAAGATATTCAGACAATACACTGCCCTTGATGGCTTTCTGAGATGTGTATTGGATGTCATATTCTGTGAGAATCATTTGCCATCTTGCAACCCGTCCGGTAAGTGCTGGCTTCTCGAAAATGTACTTGACTGGATCCATCTTTGAGATCAACAAAGTGGTGTGGGTCAACATATACTGTCTCAGTCGGCGAGCAGCCCACGCTAAAGCACAACAAGTTTTCTCGAGCAGTGAATAACGTTGTTCACAGTCGGTAAACTTTTTGCTTAGGTAGTATATTGCATACTCTTTTCGACCAGACTCGTCATGTTGGCCCAGCACACACCCCATTGACTCTTCTAATACTGTCAAGTACATTATCAGAGGTCTTCCTTCAACTGGAGGCATAAGGATTGGAGGCTCTTGTAAGTATTCCTTGATCTTGTCAAAAGCCTTCTGACAGTCTTCGTTCCACCTGACCGTCTGTTCTTTTCTCAACAATTTGAACAAGGGCTCACAGGTTGCTGTAAGGTGAGATATGAACCTTGAGATGTAGTTCAATCGACCTAAGAACCCTCGAACTTCCTTCTCTGTCTTTGGTGCAGGCATTTCCTGAATGGCTTTGACTTTATCAGGGTCAACTTCAATCCCTTTCTCACTTACAATAAATCCCAGCAGCTTACCAGATCGCACCCCGAACGTGCACTTGTTGGGGTTCAACTTCAATTGGTACTTCCTCAGACGCTTGAACAGCTTTAGCAGATTTACCAGGTGGTCTTCTTCAGTGAGGGACTTGGCAATCATATCATCCACGTAACATTCTATCTCTTTATGGATCATATCGTGGAATAATGTCACCATAGCCCGTTGATATGTCGCACCGGCATTCTTCAGTCCGAATGGCATCACCTTGTAACAGAACGTGCCCCAGGGTGTGATGAAGGTTGTCTTTTCCATGTCTTCAGGAGACATCTTGATCTGATTGTATCCTGAAAATCCGTCCATGAAGGAGAATACCGAAAACTGAGCCGTGTTATCCACCAATACATCGATGTGAGGTAATGGGAAGTCATCTTTCGGGCTGGCTCTATTCAGATCCCGGTAGTCAACACACATCCTTACTTTGCCGTCTTTCTTAGGCACAGGTACAATATTAGCAACCCATGGCGGATAGCTAGTTACAGCAAGGAACCCGGCGTCCCACTGCTTCTGTACCTCTTCTTTGATTTTCATTGCCATATCTGGGCGAGTACGGCGCAGTTTCTGTTTAACCGGCGGGCATTCTTCTCTTAAAGGCAGCTTGTGCACAACAATGTCGGTGTCCAAACCTGGCATATCTTGATAAGACCAAGCAAACACATCCACATACTCTTGAAGCAGGTCAACCAGTTGTCTCTTCACTGAGTCTTGTAAGCAGGCCCCGATTTTAACTTCTCTCACGTCTTCATCTGTACCAAGATTGATCGTCTCTACCTCCTCCTGATGAGGGGTGATAACCTTCTCCTCCTGTCTCAACAATCTGGCTAGCTCTTCAGGAAGCTCATACTCTTCTTCAACCCCTTCATCAGCTTGATTGATTGGATTGTCAAAGTCATACGAAGTCATAGCCGTGCTGTTGTCGGTGCAGTCTGGAAGGCACTCTCCGCAAGGGTTCAGTTTGTTCATTTTAGTGATTGATTTTAATCTTGTTTAGAAAAGTGAAACAAAGTCGTCATTTTGAAAACATTGCCATTTATTTTTTTGTACAAAAAGAACAATGGAAAAACAGTGAGCGGAAAAGGAAAAGACTCATTTGCAAAAGATGTCTGATATTTCATTGATTAATCTTGTTGCACAAAAATTACAGATGGCCCGATTACAAAATGAGTCTTGTCATCTTGGGCAAGATGCAAGACTTGATGCATGCTTAAAAATACAGGAAATAATAATTACTCTGCAGGAGTAACTCTTATAATTTCCTGGGAAGACCAGTTTGAGATACTGCTCCCCGGGATCTTTGGACGGATCCAACTCTCCAGGTCGCGGTCGCCTTCATCCTCGTCTTCCAAATTGTTGACAGCATCAGGGGTGAGCATTACCCCACTAACAAAATTGGGCTCCTTAGCAGCCTCTGCTTGATCTTGTTGAGTTGGTTTGTAACCCAACCTAAATCTATCCTCTTTCTTCTCCACAGGTAACAATTTGCCCCAGCCTTGGGCAGTCCCTTCTTCAACAACCTTCCGGGCTTGTTGATAAGATGTCATTGAGGTTCCAAGTACAACAGATGTTTCATTTATGTTCAAGGCCTCAAACCCTTGACTCATAGTTTCGTGGATCTCCCCATCCATCTCAATGTATTTGTAGGTAGCCAGATGGCTAACAAAAATATCTTCCTCTCCACAAATAGTAACGACTTGGCCCTCCCACTCGAATTTTAACTTCTGGTGAAGGGTAGACGTAACTGCGCCAGCGGCATGAATCCATGGTCTTCCCAACAAACAGCTGTAGGCAGGCTGAATGTCCATCACGTAGAAGGTCGTTTTGAAAGTTTGTGGGCCAATCGTTATAGGCAACTCAATTTCCCCCAGAACTGATCTCTTAGAACCGTAAAAGGCTCTCACTACCAGGTTGCTGGGCCGTAATGCCAATCCTTCATACTCCAGCTTCACAAGGGCTTTTTTAGGTAAGACATTGAGGGATGACCCTGTGTCTACCAGTACATGGGAAAGAACTGCACCTTTACACTCCATGGTAATGTGCAAAGCCTTGTTGTGATTGCGGCCTTCCGTCGTCAAATCAGTGTTGGTAAACCCTAGTCCATTGCTAGCATTAACATTTCCAACCACAGCTTCCAATTGATTGACGGTGATCTCTTCTGGCACATAAGCTGCGTGCAAGACTTTTAATAGTGCGTTCCGATGAGCCTCGGAGCACATAAGAAATGATAGAATAGAGATCTTGGAAGGCGTCTGGTGAAGCTGGTCCACTATCTTATAATCACTTTTCTTGATGATTCTCATGAATTCATCAACTTCCTGATCAAAAGGTGTTTTCAAAGCTTCTTTAACAATTTGCTCTTCTTGCACCAGGCTTTTCCCTTTTGCCTTGGCAGCAGCTTCTGCTTCAGCGGTGGGTCTTTGAATTTGTGGGGCAAAGAGACGTCCGCTTCGAGTGAAGCCTCCGCCTCCTCCCACATTGTCTATTTGTGGTGTAGGGGTTGATGATTCAAGAGTGATTTTCTGTCCTCCGCAGTATAGATCAGAGCCGTAATGCCAGGGGATGGCATTACTGCTTTCATAAGGTACTGGCCCAGGCACCGTGATGGTGACTGGACTGATGGCAGCTGCAGAAGGGACTGTGATAGTCTGTGGATCATAGTATATTGTGACTGGTGCTCTGATGGGAGTAGCACTTTGTGAGTTGTAAGCAGAATCATTTTCAGGATCATAATAAATCGTAATCGTTGAGACATTTGCTGCTGAAGTTGTAGGAGACATTGTTGGAAGGATGGGTGTTGTTGTTGTAGGAGATTCTGAGTGAAGTGGTGCTGAAGTTGTAGAAGGGAGGTTTGCTGATATTAGGTCCGTTGAAAGAACAGATGAAACATTTGTTGATGAGATTGAAGAGTTGCTTGGAACAATGGTTGTTGCATTTGTAGAAGACATGGGAATTGTTGCTGATGAGGTTGCCGAATTGGTAGGTATTGATGTTGTGATTTGAAGCAGGCCACTCTGGATGAGACCATCTATGCCATCTCTCAAATTATCACAACCATTCACTGAAATGTTGCAATAAGCACACCCTAACTCACATCCCGGGAACATTTGACATTCAAGGAGTTGAGCTTTGATCTCTACCAACGGCGTCCAAATCTGACCCACACTGGTTATCAAGTAAGACGGCTTGTCTTCTTCAATAGCATTGATTCTGGGACCTCCGTGGTTTGGCATAGGGTTTTTGTTAACATTCGGTGGTGGTGCAAAGTTCAGAGCTTTAGAGTCTACCAGGTCTTGTACCTTCATGTGCAAGGCTCTGCACTTTTCTGTACTATGGCCAGGTGCATTTGAGTGAAAAGCACATCTGGTGTTGGAGTCGTAATTTCTGGGTAGACTGGTGGGATCCGGAGGTGCCAACGTCCTTAGCTCAACCAGGTTGAGTTTCAGGAGTTGTGGCAGTAATGTGGCATATGGCATAGGGATCGGATCGATCACCCTATTGGCCTGAGAAGGTCTCTGTTGGAACGGTCTTTGCTGATTGTTGTTGTTGGTGTTGTTGTATTTTCTCTGAGGAGGATACTGAGTCTGTTGCTGATAATTTTGTTGCTGTGGTTGATAAACTGGTTGTGGATGAATTGGAGCGGGAATGGTGACTGCTGCCACGGATCTATGAACATATTGGGGTTTGCCCCTGTTGGTGTGGATAGCATTGGTCTCACCAGTTCTTCTTGGGCCCACAAAAGGCTTCCTTGTGTTGCTGGATGAGCTGGCACCGTTGTCAGAAATTTTGCCCATCTTCAACAGGCTCTCGATTCTTTCTCCAGCTATAACGACATCTGCAAAGCTGGTAGAAGAGAAAGCAGCCAGCCTGTCAATGTATGTTCCTTGGAGGGTGTTCATAAACATATCTGCCATCTCCCTCTCTGACATAGGTGGCTGGACAGCAGCAGCCAGCTGCGTCCACCTCTGGGCGTACTCGCAGAAGCTTTCTCTAGATGACTGTGACATCCCCATCAGGAGGGTCCTGTTGGGTGCCATATCCAAATTATACTGGTATTGTCTGATGAAGGCCTCTGCCAAGTCCTTCCAACACCTGATGGTCGCTCTAGTCAGATGGGAGTACCATTCCCTTGACGCTCCAGTCAAACTATCCTCGAAATAAAACATCCATAGCTTCTCGTCCATGGTATATGCTTTCAACCTTCCCAAAAAGGATTGTAAGTGGGTCCGTGGGCAGGAAGTCCCGTTGTACTTTTCAAAACAAGGAGGCTTAAACTTATGGGGAATCCTGACCCCGTCCACTAAGCCCATGTCCATAACATCAAAACCCAAAGAGTTTTGAGACTCCAAGGATCTTAATTTTTCAGCAATTTCATCCAGCCTTCTGTCATAGGCTTCTTCCCCAGCACCCATTACTGTGAACTGATCCTCCTGGGGGTCTTCTTGCAGTACTCTGCCTGCAGTGGCAGTCCCTTGAACATTAGCAGGAATGTTGATCTCTGGATGAAGGTGGGGTCCAAATACGGGGGGGTTGACATGAGGTTGGACCCTCTCATTGTTGCTTGTCCCAGCAGTCCCTATATGGGGATCTTCTTGATTCTGCCTTTCCACCATTGCTCTCAATCTTTCTTGGCTCTGAGCCATGTTGTTCATCACTTCCATAAACTGCGTCATCTGAGTTCTCATTTCCAATCTTTCGTTGGCCATTTGGTTTCTGACCTCTGCAAGGTCCTGTTGTACCTGATCCATTTGTATGCCCGGAAGGTTGTTACGGGTTGGATATCGGTGTGAACGGTTGAGTGGAAATACCCGACGTCGAGCAATAGTTCCTGAACATCACAACAGAGTTAGTACCAGTAAAACAAAAAACCTGCAAAACAAAACAAAAGGTTAGCATGCAATGCAGTATGCTTATTTGTTTTCAAGGTATCCGGCTTGGCACTTGGTTTTGACCTTTCCAGACCCTTGAAGATACTGTTGATGTTGCTTTGAGGGAAACTCGGATGGAACAAACTGATACATATATTCCAAAAGGCAAATGGTACATAGTTTGTTCTTTTACAAGACATGCCCTCAGAGGGGTCAAAATACATCATAAGAAAATAAAAGTACATGAAATGAAAGCAACAACAAGCAAAAGTCAAACACCAAGACCAAACTCATCCTCCTGAACTTCCTTGAGAAGTGCTTCAGTCACAGGATCAGCTGGACATTCCGTGAGATTCCTGATAAGGAGATTCCGGGTAGTAACAGCTGCAGTTAGCTTCTTGTGTTGACTCTGGTCCTTTGACCTCTTCACTCCAGCTCTGATCTTCAGCTCTGAGATCTCTCTCTGGGCTGCTGCCAGGGCTTCCTGCTGCTCTTTTGCACTAGCTTCCAGCTGCTCTATCTTGTCCTGAGTCCTCTTATCTTCCAGAGTACGAGCTTCGGTGATCCTGACCCACCTAGCTTGACTCTCCTTCCGATACAAGTCTGTCCTGGCTTTCTGGAACTGGGCTTCCTTGCAAGCATTCTTCAGAATTTGCTCTCCAGCCCTAGACTTCTTGATGTAATCCTCAGACTTCTCAATTTTAGCCAGATGCTCCACCTTCAACTTTTCCAACCTTTCAATATCCAACCTACCATCACTCCTCTCCCAGAGGGTCTTCTGCAAAGCCTGAGTCAACTTCTCATTTCTCTCTTTCAAGCTCTCAAACTCCTCTAAGCTGACAGTGGCAGGAGGTGGTGCCGAGGATGATCCAGGCATATCCTCCATGGTAAAGGGCATCCCAGAAAATTGAGCCCTGGCATGGGACCATTCATAGTATTGTGCTGATGCTACATTGTTGCACTTCCCCAGAATGGTCACTCCTTTAGTTTGAACATTGTCCCAGGCCCAGGCTGCCTGCCTAACAATAGCCAGATTAGGCTTGTTCTCACAGTAAAGGGTCTCAGCCAAGTCTTGTGCCTTAGGAGTGTGGACCAGTGCATAGCCCAGTTGTCTTCTGAACAGCAGAGGGTTGTAATTAATGCAACCCTTAACTCCTATCAGGGGTACATTGGGAAAATGCCCACAACTGGTAATGATATCCCTGCCCTTGGTGCTTTGAGTGCACCACCTGATATCAGCTGAAGTCAGAGCAGTGAGTCTTCTAGCCCAGTTTCTCCGCTGATGAGGATTCAAAAATGCATCGGTCTTGGGCAAATGCTTGAGAAGCCAAGTATGGAACAAAGGAGAACAACACCTCACTAATCTTCCCCTCTGCTTCTCATTCCTCTGGTGCACTGAGTAGTAAAAATCCCCTAATAAAGTGGGCACTGGGTTCCTTAGAATGAAAAGACGGATTGCATTCTTGCTAATGAATCTAGGCTCATCTGCAAATAATATAATCCCATATATGCTCAGGGCCAATAAAGCACAGACTGCTTTCCACTCTCCCAAAGAAGCTTTCAGGGTAGCTTGAGAGATCAAGAAATCCAGATGCAAGCCAGAGATTCCAGCCTTAGTAGTCATATGCTGCCCAATCAGAACTGGTTCCAGATGCAATGCCTTTGATACTTCTTCATTACCAGGAAAGACCATCTCAGGGTTGAAAGGGACTCCACCCCTGATAGGTATACCAACCAATGATGAGTACTCTTCCAATAAAGGGCCCAACTGAAAATCCTGAAAAGTGAAACACCTCAGTGGGGGATCATAAAACTGAAGGCAAGTATGAATCAGGCTCCTCTGTGAAGGGTCCAAATCCATAACCACATCAAGTATGTCTCCATAGTGTTCCCTGAACAGTGGTATATAGTCTGGAGTAATCAGGGTCTGAATCCTCCTGATGCCAGCTAGCTCAGGCTGGAAGAAGTGGTAGGAGATGTTGCTCTTTTTAGGTGCCATGTGGTTGAAGAAGAGTTGAGACAGGTGCTGATGATAACACTGAAAATGGGCCACTGACTGGCTGGTGCAGGTGACTGAAGCAGGTAGCTGATAGCTGAAGTAGATGCTGATGAAGATAGGTCTATGCTGATGATGGGGTCAAAACCAAGCCAAAAATAAAGTATGGATACCCTGAAAAACAAATAAACAAATGTCAAAATGATGCAATGATGATGTATGCAAATGATATGCAAGGGTTTGTGACTGGGCTGGATCTGATCAAGTGCTCTGATATAAGTCCAGGTATGTTCAAGAAATCCAGATGGAGGTCTATAAATCCAGTAACCAAGGTGGGGGACTCAAATAAAGAGCCACATGTCCAGGGTTTAGAATCACAAGAACTGTTCCAAGATGGATTACTCTTAATCAAATCAAAGTAACAGGGTATGTTGAGGTCAAGGGTACCTGCAAACCTGTAAACAGCCCAACCCCCTCACAGGTGGTGTTCTAAAACAAGGATCATCAGACTTGGATCAGTTATGAGAAGTGTAAACACTTCTAACCCGGAGGTACAGTGTTTACAATAACCATAAAAGATCCTCCTCTAATTCACCTCAGTTTCTGAAGGTCAATACTAAAGGTCATCCAGACTTAGCAGGCTTCCTAGATAGCCCTAGTATTGCAGGAAATCTGCAACACAGAGTTCTCAAGAAGAAACCCATATCTGAACCGTGTTTCATATTCCCGCACCAGACCGAGATGGAATGGGAAAGAATATGAACCACTCTAGCCTAGGTGTCACTCAGGTCCCAGGTATAGGACCTCAACTCTCAATAGAACACCCACCCACCAAAGCAAACAAACAGATCCAGCCAGCACAGTATGACAATATGATATAATACAAAGCTATACAGAAAGCAGTAAAATAACTGTACATAAAGCAAAAATAAATACAAATATACAAACACAAATAACACATAACACCCCAGTAAACACAAATCAATCAAGCGCTAGGAGGAACCCACAAAAAGAACCAGAAGCCCTGGTTGCAGTATAAGGATCCCCAGCAGAGTCGCCAAGCTGTCGCTCCTGATAAATGGGAAATGGCCCAAATAAAGGTACAGACGCGAACGGTCGGCGAAAGGGACAATGAGAACACACAGCAGTGAACTCACTGGAGATGAATAGAGTCGCCAGCTAGGCATTTTTATCCCGGAGGAAAGGCAATGCTGCATAGACCTAGAAAGATACGGATAAGACGGTTGCGAACCAGAGAGACTGAGAAAGGGGGTTGGTTACAGCCTGGGAAGGTATTAGCACCCAGATTGTCCGCCGTACTCGACGGGATCCACGCTTAAAAGATTTGTGTTTTAAAGGGGTAGTGTCAGTGCAATCTGTGTACAAAAGAGCTGGAAAAGAATATGTACAGGTGTCAGTGCAAAAGAAGTGAAGTGTAAAAATGTATAGTGTCAGTATAAGGACAGGAGTGAAATGCTCAAGATAATGAGGCTAAGAGAATGATGCTGAAAGAGGGGGGTATATACAGAGACTTTTGTTCGATAACTGTTAAGTTATGCCTACGTATCCTCTCGTGCAATGAGGAAGTCAGAACACCATAGTTCGACCCAAAGAGACTGAAAGATGAATTGACTTGTGAACTGCTTACTTGTCTATGCTCAAGTGTATGACCTGTCTGGCTCAGGTGCAAACTGTCTTGCATTAGACGGAAGAAGCAAGTTCTCGTTTATGAGTGAAGGTGATGAGAAAAGAATCCCGAGGGAGACGATTAATGTTTGTTTTTTGTGTTTTCAGTCTTTTATTGCTTTTGAAAGTTTGTCATAAGTTAATGAGCTTAAGCCTAAACCAATGGGTTAGTAAACTCATCACATCTTCCCTCTGATTAGGGGTAATGAGAATACCTTAAGTGTGAAGTCAGATTCTCACACTTAAATACCTTTGATATAGGATTAAGATCATTAACCTACTTGTGATTATTTAGATATTTTTGTGATTTTTTGTTTAGTGTTGAGTAATGAGATTAAGCCATAATCAGGGATTAAACAGACTCATTACACTATCCTAATAGAAGGATAATAGATGAGAATGTTTAAGCTGAGGGAAACTCCTCAACTTAATCCATGGTTAGGGATTAAACTCATGACAAAACATGCCTTTGATTAAATGGATTTTATTTAATGACATGATGAAGAAGTGGATTTTAGGGTTTGTAAGACAACTTGAGGGGGACTTGTCCATTAACACTAGGGTTAGTCCTTCTTAACCAATTAAGGAAGAATTATAACCCTAATGCAAGGCCCAAGTTACAAGTGTGATGTCTTGATGATTATTAAGTGAATTGATTAAGAGATTTAAACACATTAAGGGTTTAACACTTAGGATTAAAGTTATACACTCCATCCTAATAGAAGGATGCAGGCATAAACTTAATCACAAAGCCTTAAAGCCTTTAGGGTTTAGTCCCTGATTATGAGGTGAGAAGAGAAGACTCAAAAGAGACACAAAGGTAAAACTAAGAGGGGAGACTAAACAAAACCCTAATCATTGTCATACATGGTTGTTCCTAAGGTTTGTGAGGTTTACAAGAGAAGTCTTCAATGGAACCACCAGGAAGCAGATGAAAGGATCAGGAGAAGCAAAGTAACTTGCTTCATTCAAGAAGTCAAGTCACTTGAAGAAAGAAAGTAAGGAGAAAAAGAATGAGCAAGCTCAATCTCAAACACATACAAAAATTCAGCAAGGATGCATAAAAGAGATGAAGAGAAGTTATGAGAAGTGAAGGCAAATTCACTTCTCAAAGCCACTTACCACCTGAAAAGTTAGAAAAGAAATGCAATGCAATGCAAAATGGGATGGAATTGCATGATGAGAAACAAAACCAGAAGCACATACATGATGCTAATGATGCTATGAGATGCAACAAACATGAAACAACACATGGGGATGGTCATACAAGTTCATGGATGCAAATGAAACAAGTTAAGAAGCATGAACATTCATGAAAGGAAATGGGATGCAAATGACATACAACATGGGAAATGCAAGATGCAATGATCAAACATGCTTTCAATATGTCTTAAGATGTTTAATGAATCAAAAGAATGCATATAATGCCATGGCAAGTCATGGTAGGCAAGCAAATGCAAGATGGATGCATATGGAAGCCCAAATTAGGGTTTATGATCAATGCATCAAACACAAACCAAAATCAGAAGCAAACATCCATACAAAAAATTGAAAATGCACTCAAAGGACCCCTAATCCTATACTAACTCACTGCCCAAAGGAGAGGTTCCAACTCTTAACCTAATTCAAGTTATGATTTTCCTAAGTTTTCTAGGGTTTTAGGGTTCCTTAACAAGAAAAATGCCAAACAAAAGGAAAATGAAAGATCAAATCATGGCCATTTAATCTCACAAACTACATGATATGCTAAACACAATGCAAAAAGAATCAAAGTCCAACTCTTTATGGTTAGGCAGAAGTGATTTTTGGAAGTTTGGATCAAAATAATGCATCAAAATGATTTTAATTCCATGGAAAATTCTCAAAATGCATCAAGATCAAAAAATAAATTTGGTTTGAGGGTTGAACATTGTTTCTAAATGTTTTTAAATGTTTCATGAATTTTTTGGTGATTTTTAAATACCTAAAAGCATTTTTAATTAATTAATTTTCATTAATTAATTAAAAAGAAACTTTTAAATATTTAAAAATACTTTTTAATGCTAAAAATAAAAATAAAAATATTTTTGTGTTCTGAAATTAAATAATAATTTGTATAAAAAATTTCAGAATTTTTGAAAAGGTTTTACTATTTTTAAATAAATGTGCAAAACAATGTAATTAAATGAAAATAAAAATGAATTTAAACTGAAATAAAGAAAAGTCAACAGATCCAAGGGCCCTCATTTAAACTCACACGCGCGCGCATTGACTTGGCGCCATATCCAAGGGCCAGCATTCAAACTCACTAACCCTAATTAATTAGCCCTAATCAGCCCTTAATGACTTTCAGGTGACCGGAACAGTGTTCCGGTCATCTTCTCCGATCACCCAAAACCACAAACTCCCTCTACACGCATCTAAAACAAATTCTAATTAAACAGAAATGATCCCCACTCAAAAACGAATCAAAACCCCCATTCAAACAACATTTATCCTTCATAAACAAAGAGAATCGAATCAATCTAGTTCTAGGGCAAAAAGTTTCAGAGACTGCATACATACTCATCTCTTCACCATTTTCAAAACCAACAACATATTCATGACCAGGGAAGCATGCAGAAGCTATTAAGAACTTAAAAATTCATTTCTGGAAAAAAAAGTTCTTGAACTACCTGAGTTTTGAAGCTTTCAGTTTGCAGCTTTCTGGCTTCTTTCCTTTGTGCAATCCACTCCTATGACCTCCCTTATGAACTCTGGATGTTTAGAGAAGGTTTGTGCTGGCTGGTTTGAGAGTTTGAACAGGTTCTGTTCAAGCTCAGGTGAGAATCGTGTTCTTGATTCTTTGAGTTTCAGGTTGATTTTAGGGGTGCTTTGTGATCAGGGTGATGTGTTGAGAAGGTCTGTGCAGTTTGTTTGAGTGTTTGTGAGTTGTATGAAGTGTTTCGAAAGCTTTTGCTTCAAGGGTGGAAAATGAGAATGCTGTGCTCTTGTGTGTTTCAGGCTTGTGTCTTGTGATGTTTAGCTTGCATTTTGTTTGTATAAACTAATCCTATTGGTCAGATGACATGACATGTCCTTTTGTGATAGGTATGAGTGCTTTTTGCAAATTGTCAACTTTGTGTAAGAAGGGCATGGGCTACTTTTCTAGCTTGGTACAAGGGGCTTGTCTTGCGCAGCATGAGGTGAGGAGAGGGCTAGGGTGGTTCAGCAACCAAGGCAGCAAGTGGATGAGATGTTATGATGGATTTTGCAACTTGGTTCACTTTGGTTCTCATGAAAAGATCTTGTTCCAAAAACCATACAAACATGTAATTCTTTGGTCCAATCTGAACTTTAGATGTCACATGATCATGTTATGTGAATTAGAAGTCCATTTGATAGCCTTAGAACACTTGATCAAGTCATTTTGCAAAATACCTCTTTGGTAGAAACTTTGAAATTTTGTGATTTTTGCCAACTTTGACAAGCCATAACTTTTGATCCAAAATGAATTAGGTCATGTTCTTGTGATTTTTGAAAAGGGAAAGATCTAATCTACAACTTTCATGACCAAAGTTTTTCCATTTGAAGCATTTTTGGATCAAAAAGTAAGGGTTGAAAAAGTTGCATAAAATGACCTTTTCATTAAAAGTCAAACTTGCCCAAAAAGTCAACTTTGCAAAAACTTGAGATTCTTGAATTTTGTGAACTTCCAACTTCTTCCATGATCAAATAAAGATCATATACACTCAAAATGATGAAGATCACCCCTTGGTTGGGTCATTGAGGGCCTCAGATGCCCTAATTTTGCACTGACTTGTCTAGAAAAGTCAACCTTTGATCAGATGACTTCCCCATGGAATTTCTTCATGAAAATTGGTATGAATACTCCCTATACCATATAGAGACAAATAGAAACAATAATGACCAAAAAAATTGGAGTTATGGCCTCTGAAACCAAAACCCTAATTTTAGGTCATCTGTGCAGTCAAGCCTGGCTCTGCTTCCACAACAATCCCAGTTCTTGTGATTCTTTGGCCTTCTTGACTTTGAGAGGATGTAATATGATACTTGAACACACATAGACCCCTTTGAAGTGATTGATGACCTTTGGAGTGGCTCAAGAAGCTCTTGGATTGCTCAGATCACAAACCCTAGGTGCAGATGACTTAGAAACAATGCAATGACTCAAAATTGAGATATGAGATGGTATGATTGTGCTTATGCATATGAAATGATCACAAGCCATGGTGTGAATGGGTGAGGGCAAATTTGGGGTGTTTACAAAATCTAAAGATAATCCGATGTTAATTCAATTATACTGAAGACATACTAGCCTACCAGTTGGCTCATCAAATCGTCAATTCTTTTGGGATAGATCTTTAATCTCAATCATCTCCTTAATCCACCGTCAGTAATCTATGCATAATCTCATATAACAATTATTACACACATGCAACCATCTGAGTTTCATTCTCTAAGAGTTATCCTACTTGCTTAGAAGATAAAAATACCACTTCTCCACGGTCTCTAAACTCAAATCTACACTCTAGAGGCAAGTCACAATTATCTTCAAGAGACATCAAGAATAACACATCACTAACATATCACTAGTCGTCACACTACTCTCCATTCTCTGAGAATCAAACAACAACCATACCAGCTCGTTCTCCCTCAAAGGCATCTCAAACTTGACCGAAAAATAAGAGTCATGAATTTGTACACTCGTCGGTTCATGAACAATACAACTCCAATAACACTTGCACTCTTGCAATCAATAACACACTGAACCAACTCCTAACCCCAAAAACATCTTAGGGATGCAAAGCTTCTCCCCCACTTGTTTCAAACCAACTCCTGGAGACAAACAGTTAGAAAAAAACAAGTACCGACATTGTCTCACACACATGTCACGTACTAAGGAATAAACAACATTAGACAACCTGGCCGGACGGGCCGACCTACTCTGATACCACTAAAATAACACCCTTCGATCCTAACCCCATAAAATATACATGATAAATAATCATTTAAATCAGAGTGCAACATAGAAAGGAGTCACATTTACTTCTTAAAAACATCATAATAATTAATACTACTCCGTAACACGGGTTTTTAAACAATTGAATTTCAAAACATCACAACAAAATTTATTCTTATTTCAACAAAAATCAAAACTCTAAAACATCTAAAAAATAAAATCATATAATTATCAACTCAACAAAATAAATAGAACTCGAAGGTTCACAATGTTCCCGACCCGATATTACATAATCAAGAGCAAGACACCCTCTAAACAACAAAATGAAAACTGACTTCAAAGCTAACTCTTCACACACCGCGAACTAATCTTGATTATCTGCTCTTTACCCACGTGGAGGCAACATTCAAATAGGCAGAGTGAGTATTCACAATTCAATATAAAAGATATAAAGAAAAGAACATAAATGAAACATCATCAACATCATCATAGTATCATCAAAGAATCACATACAACCAATCACAAATTCACATCATTCACGTGTAATGCCACTTAGTATGAAATACAACATCATCGGAACATACATGTGGTACCAATCAATATAAATGGGCACTAGGGCTATTAACCCTCCACAAGGGAGCAAAACATAATCACTTCAATCCACACAATAGGATTAAAGGCAACATCATATCAAAGTCTCAACATCAACACTGGACCGAAGTTCCAACATAGTATGGCATGAATATAATGTATGATGCATCAACATGGTCATAATTATCAACACAAGTCATTAAATTTGCATCATCATTCATGTATTAATTTATATCAATCACCCTATAGTATATATACTTCGACTAAACACGTCATATCAACATAATACTACTGGTACAACAATATATACAACATAATAGCACCAGAACAATCATCTCAACATCAAATTATCAACATGTAATTATCATCATTCAATTCCAACACAATTCTATTACACCATGTATACATACTAACACACACATCATTAAACAATCAACATAGATCACATCAACACATAACAACAACGGCACAACAATTCCATAATATCACTAAGATAGTCATTCAAATAGAACATCTTAACATATCATCCATAAAAGACATTTGCTTACATCTCATAAACGACATAACTCGGCACGTAACAAGCACACATTCACGTGTCAGCTAGTTGGAATTATGGTATTAAAAATATTTTTAAGAGAATATACATTAACAGAACTTCCCAACGATCCAAACCATGCATCAATCGGATTCTCACAACTCGAGTTATGAATTTATAAAGTTTTTCAACAAATACCGACACTGACATCTTACACTGACACCATAAAGCCTCATTAGACCCATGTTAATTTTAATTCCAGGACTTAAAACCATTTTTACAAGAAATTACATTGTATTAGCTTTCCACAGGTTTGAAAGGTGTGTGGAACAGACTCACGATTTAAAAGTTATGAATTTTCGAAGTTTCAGAAAATATTATGCTTAAGTGGTATCCAGTTACCACATATGGTGTAACCGGTTACACAATATAAAGACGATCAAAAACGCCAATTTTTAACGCGTTAACCGGTTACTCATCCTTTGGTAACCAGTTAACAACGTGACATAAGCAATTTTCTGCTATTTTTCACAACAAAACTTATTTTCAAGTCGTTTCAAAACCAGGTTTTCATTACATATCATTTACCATATAATTCAACATGAAAATCATATTTCAAAGCTAGAAAAACCCTATTGTGAATCTTGTTGTGAATTACAACAATATTCGATATCAATTTATGGGGCAAAGAACAATACAACCAAAATAAATGGTATACAATAATAATAATTAGTACACATATAATATAACAAAATAATGCAAGAGCAATACGAAGGTTTGTTTACCCAGTTCAATCAAACGATCTACTCTGGGGGGGAGAGAGCAGCTCTCCAATTCGCTATACTTAGAAAGTTGTTACAAGAGATTACAAATGAGTTACAAGAAAATAGTCTTCGCCTTCAGTTTCCCAAGAACAACTCCGAAGGCACCCAAGAACAACCCTATTTTCTACCCAAGTATTTCTCAACCTCTCTAACTCTCAATATATGAATCACTCAAACCCAAGGTGTAATCCAAAGTTTTCTTTATGCTGAAACTTAATACCTTTAAACCCTTGCTCTCCCTTATTGGTGTAAACTCTAAGATTGTCACACACCAAACATATAAGAGATACATATTTATAATGGCAAATACCCAACAAACAAAGCCCAAAACCACAATAGCCCAAAACATGTCAAACGAGAAACTGTCGAAAAGTCCGAAAACCTGAAATCACAATTCATCGTACGAACATCACTATTCATCTGTACATGGCGTTAGTATTCATCCGTACAGACACTATCCATCCTACCAATTTTTTCTTTCTTTTTGGCTTTTTGTCAGACTTTCTAAAACTTCCAATTTTTGGGTAAATTCAATCTCCAAAATGTGTTTTCCTTATCCTCATCAACAAAGGTTTTAAGTCACTTTTACAACAATTTCCACCTTGACTTTAAACCGTGTTGATACCAATTTAACAATCAACAATATTGTTGCTCTCTACCAAGTTGAAACTTTAATCAATAACTTTGATCAAATTCAAGAAACCTTTGAATCTTGATCTCGCCACTTGCATCCACTTGTTTCCAATTACCTTTTTCTGCATAGGTAATTTAACAAGCCTACAAGTATGATTTTTCAACCACCCTTGAATCCACATGTTTTCAAATGTCTCCTTGAAGGTTTTTCTTCTTTTATTTTGTAGTCCTTCAGCCACATTGAAAACATAATATCTAAGGCTAGCATAACCATCCATTTGAGATGTTACAATAACCCTACTTACCTTATCATGAGTCAAATGATAATCAAAGGTCTTTGTAACCATTCCCTCATTACTGATAGTATCCATAGTAGGAAACTTCACCTCAAACCGAGTTTTCTCCATTATAGTTTTTACCAGGTTTCTCCCTTGGTTTTCACTATTCTTCTTCTAAAGAAATTCTCTACCAACCAAGTAAGTTGTTTTAACCTTAGCTCTTCTCCAAACTCAATAAAAACTTAGCGGTAACATGCATTTTTATCTCTTGATTTCTACAAAATTCATTATACTCCTCTGAAACTTTCTCAAGGCATTCATAACGCCTTAAACTCAAATCCCATAAATCTTCCTTGTCATAAAAGCCTCCATAAGTTAAAGATGATTGAATAACAACATTTGAATCTTCTAAAATAATTAATTCATCACGCGAAATCTTCAACTCTTTACGTTCAACTATAGTACAATAGCCGAGATCATCAAACATACTATTAGAAAATAAATTTCACTTGAGTTTTGGAACATACCTCACATTGTGAATAAGAAGTTAACGATAATTAAACATTTTAAATATGATCGTACCAATACCATGAACCTTGCATGTCTTATTATTACCAAGGCGAACTACTCCACCTTGCACCATCTTCAAAGTTTCAAAGTATTATATTCTTGGACACACATGATAAGAGCAACTTGAGTCAATGACCCAACTATCTTAAGTTTCCAAAATGGATACTATTATTGCTTTGACATACTCATAACTTTCCTCACCCAAGGCAACTGCAGCTTGAACAAAATCTTCATTGACATTTCTTTCAGGACAATCCCTTTTAAAGTGACCAATTTTCTGACAATTAAAACATTTTACCTTTGACTTGTAAGACTCTTTGATTTGGAAATACCTTTACGCTCACCTCCTCCTCTTGACACATATAAGCCTTCACCATTATCTTCAATCTTCAAATCTTTCGAATTTGAAAATTCTTTGGATTTCACCTCCGTCTGGACTTCATCCAAAATAATAGTACCTTCCTTACCATAAAGAAGAGCATCCTTAAAGTGCTCAAAGAATTTGGGTAATAAACTCAGCAGGAGAAAATACTTGTCCTAATCATCAATCTTCACTTCAATATTCTCAAGATCATCGATAATTTTGTGAAATTTTGTAAGCTGCTCAACTATGGATTTGTTCTCTACCATTCAAAAATGAATAGAGATGTTGTTTCAGATACAATCTGTAAGGCAAAGACTTTGTCATATACAATGATTCAAGTTTTTCCCACATAGCAACCGTAGTTTGTTCCCTGGTGACTTCTCTTAGAGCTTTATCCCTGGGGGAGAAGATAATGGCATTCCTGGTCTTATCCATCATCTCGGTCTTCTGTACATGTGTAAGCCCTAAGCCCAACAGGCATCAATGCTTCACTCTTCAAAGCATCGACACATTTCTCTTGAATTAAAATTGCTTGCATATTAATTTTCTACAACCAGAAGTCGTTGTTATCGGAAAATTTATCGACCTGCCATCTACTAACCACGATGCTCACTTTGCTTCACGCTCACATTACCACTTGTTATGAATCTTGTTGTGAATTACAACAAAATTAATCTATACACAAATAATATAATAGAATAAGGCAAGAACAAAACAAAAGTTTGTTTACCCAGTTCGATCAAACAAGCTACTCTGGGGTAGAGAGCAGCTCTCCAATTCACTATACTCAGAAAGTTGTTACAAGAGATTACAAATGAGTTATAAGAAAATAGGCTTCGCCTTCAGGTTCCCAAGAACAACTCTGAAGGCACCCAAGAACAGCCCTATTTTCTATCCAAGTGTTTCCCAACCTCTCCAATTCTCAATATATGAATCACTCAAACCAAGGTGTAATCCAAGGTTTTCTTTGTGCTGAAACCTAATACCTTTAAACCATTGATCTCCCTTATTGGTGTAAGCCCTAAGATTGTCACACACCTAACATATAAGAGATACATATTTATGATAGCAAATACCTAACAAACAAAGCCTAAAACCACAATAGCCCGAAACATGCCAAACGAAAAAATGTCGAAAATCCCGAAAACCTGAAATCATTATTCATCATACAAACGTCATTATTCATCCGTACGAGGAATCATTATATAGTTTGTGGGTAACAACATTCTTCACCAAAATTCTCTTAGAACCCTAATTTCTTTTCTTTCTTTATATTTCTTCATTTCTTTGTTAATTGTTCCACAAGAACCTTTCTTGTTCATAAAGAAATTGTAAAAATTCTCACAGGTATTGAGTTAATTCTAACATCTGGTATCAAAAGCTCGTGTTTCAATGATCTGTGGGCAACAAAAGTGATGGAAATGAATCATCTAAATGGGCACTTTCCAGCAAACATTCCAATTCTCAAAGAAAGATAATTACGAGATTTGGTGCAAGCAGATTAAAGTTGTTTTCTGTTATCAAGATTTATGGGATCTTGTGAAGGAAGGAGTAACAAAGCTCTCTTTATAATCCATCAATGTGTTGATCCATATAACTTTGAAAAGGTTAGTGATGTTGAATATGCAAAAGAAGCATGGGAGATTCTTGAAAAGTATTTTAGAGGTGCAGAGAAGGTGAAAGAAGTGAGGTTACAAACTCACAAAAGGGCTTATGAATTACTTTAGATGGAAGACAATGAAAACATTACATATTTCTTCACAAGAGTTACGAAACTTGTGAATCAAATCAAAGTATGTGGAGAAGTGTTGACACGAAAGCAGTTGTCTCAAAGATTTTGAGATTGTTGGCTCCAAAGTTCGACCATGTTCTAGTAGCCATAGAAGAGTTGAAAGATTTGTCGAAGGTGACTAAAGTAGAGCTTAAAGGGACACTTAAATCTCATGAACAAATAATGGCTAAAAGAGCAGTAGACAAGTCGAAGAGTGATGTGGCTCTGCAGGCTCAATCGACAAGAGATAAGAAAGGAAAAGGAAATATGTTCAACAACAAAGGAAGAGGAGGCTACAATAATTCGACTAGTCAAATTCAGTAATAAGTAGGCTGGTCGAATCAAAGAAAATCATAGAACCAAGGCAACCAAAGAGGTGGTACTGCAGGTAGAGGAATAGGTGGTGGTCAAAAACCAGACAAGAGTCAGATTCAATGTTTCAACTATTAGAAGTATGGTCACTATTTTAGTGTTTGTCCAAGAAAGCAAAAGAATCAAGATTCTGATGCTAAGTTGATAAAGCATGAAGAAGAAGAAATGTTGTTGATGCTCACAACAAGAGATGAAGAGAGATTCCATTGTTAGAACAATATTTGATTCTACTTCTCTTTAATAGTTTTGATGATAACAATATTTATAAGAACAAAATATAGCACTTAAAATTATCTTCTATGTGCAGGACAAAAGTTATTTTGATAAGACAAAAGCTAAAGTGATTCACATCTTCTACGGCGAAATAAGTGAAGCACATCACTCTTAGAAGATCTGATTTCGAATCAAATAAGAAGTTCTCATCAAGTAAAGAACCAAGCTGCGAATTTTTATATACTCTGATGTGAATTCAACATCTTTTGATTCTCCAAATCATGTTCATTTATGAGATAATCAAGAAATAACGGTTGAGAACAAGATCTCTTATTTTTGGAAAGGCCTTTATGATATTTATCATGCATCCAAAAATGACACCATATGTTTCTAACGGATCTCTTCATCAACAGTCTATAAAAAGGGATCATTTGAAGAAATTAAAGCTCTTCCTCTCACGTGAATTCAATACGATCAATTTCTTTTTTCTATTCTTAATTTTGTAAGAACTATAATTGTGTGATAACTGCTTTTTGAAGCATTTTTGTTACAAACCTTGTAAAGAAAAATTGATTTTCCTTGAGTGACTAGTGTAGTCAGTAGACTCAAGAAGACTTTGACTATAGGTCTTAGTGATTGTATTCAAAGTTTTGAATTGTGGATTAAGACCACGTTGAGAGAGGCTAAATCACCTTGGCAGGTGGACTGGATGTAGTTTGAGTTCAAACAAACCAGGATAAATCAAAGTGACATTTGCTTTCATTGTTTTTGAAAACCCAATTCCAACCCCCTTCCTTGTGTTTTTTGAACCTTAAATTGGCATCAGAGCTCTAGGTTATAAGCGATACACTTTACCGTGTCAGAAAAAGATCCAGAAAATAAATACAATGGCAGATTCAGTCAACAACAACAATGATTACCAAAATGACAAGATCAATGGAAAACCTCCTGTGTTCAATGGCGACAACTTTGACTACTGGAAGGATATTCTAGAGAGTTTCTTTCTGGATCTAGATGGAGATCTCTGGGATATGGTGACTGATGGATACATTCATCCTATTGGAGCAGATGGTCAGAAAATTGAAAGAAAGGATATGACGGCTCAATAGAAGAAGGAATTCAGAAACCATCACATGGCTAAAACCATACTTCTGAGTGTTATTTCATATACAAAATATGAAAAGATTACAAATAGAGAATCAACCAAACACATGTTCGACTCTCTGAGGATGACACATGAAGGAAACACTCAAGTCAAGGAGACAAAAGCTCTGGATCTTATCCAGAAGTATGAAGCATTCAAGATGGAAGAAGACGAAACGATTACGAAGATGTTCTCAAGGTTTCAAATTCATTTTGTTAGACTAAAAGTTATAGACAAAGGCTACTCAACAGAAGATCATGTGAAGAAGATCATCATAAGCTTGCCAAAGGCTTGGAGACCCATGATCATTGCTCTTAAGCTGTCAAAGAATCTGAATGAAGTATCTCTTGAAGAACTGATCAACTCACTAAGGAGTCATGAGATAGAACTAGAAGAAGATGAACCCCAGAAGAAAGGTAAATCTGTTGCTCTTAAATCTAACAAATCTAAATTAAAGCTTTGCAGGCAGAAGAAGAAAGTTTTAGAGGCTCATCAGAAGAAGACGAACTATCACTTCTTTCTAAAAGAGTTCAACAACTCTAGAAGCATCATCAGAAGAAGTTCAGGAATCCCAGAAGATCAAGCAATCACTCTGAATCATCCTCTGGGTACAAGAAGTCCAGAAGAAAAGAAGTAGTTTGCTATGAATGCAAGGAACCTGGACACTACAAGAGTGACTGTCCCAAACTTCAGAAAGAGAACCCCAGAAAGAAGTTCAATAGAGAGAAAAAGAAAAGTCTCATGGCCATATGGGATGACTCAGAATCTTCTGAAGCTGAACCAGAGTCAGAAGATGAACATGCCAACATTGCATTAATGGAAAAGATACCAGAAGATGTCAACTTATCAGAATTAGAATCAGATTCTAATATAGAAGAGGTATTCTCTAAAAATTTTAGATCTCAATTAGAATATAGCCTCTCAGAAACTCTTGTAAAGTATCAGAAACTCTAATTCAAATACAAAGACCTGAAACAAAGTCTAGTATCTGAATCGGAGGAAATCTGAAAACTGAAGTCAGAAAACTCAGAGCTAAAAGAAAATATTTTAGAATGCAAAATTTCCTTTGAAAAACTTAAAGCTCAGAAGGAATCTGAATCAGAAGTTCTACCGAGTTTTGATAGTATCATAAAAAAATATGATTAAAGTTTTCAAAAATTTCTAGCTAAAAACATAGATTGAAGCAAAATTGCCTCAATGATCTATGGAGTTAGAATAAATGGTAGAAGAGGTATAGGTTATGTGAAAACCAAAGGAGAAGAACCACTAAAGTTTAAACAGGTTCATGATATGATTATAAAAGTCAACACTCCTTTGAGTTCTCACTTCACCTATGGTCATAATCATGATCTGAAATATACTAGTGAGTCATCCTGTTCTACAAGTTCTGATGAGAAACTCAAACTCAATCAGAATTTTGTAAAGTCTAACAAACAAGGACCCAGAAAGATATGGGTACCCAAAGATAAAATTCTGTATGTTGCATATGTCTTTAACAACCATATTGAAATACCAATCTTGGTACCTGGATTCTGGATGCTCGCGACACATGACAGGAATAAAGCATATGTTCCAAAGTCTTGAGCTAAAAGTTGGAGGCTACGTAGGCTTCAGAGGCAATCAAAAAGGAAAAATCATTGGCTCTGGAACTATTGGTAACAATACACTTCCCTCTATTTCTAATGTTCTGTTAGTAGAAGGATTAATGCATAACTTATTATCCATAAGTCAATTAAGTGATAATGGTTATGATATAATATTCAATCAAAAATTCTGTAAAGCTGTTAGTCAGAAAGATGGGACAATCCTGTTTAGTGGAAAGAGAAAAAACAATATCTATAAAATAAAACTTTATGAACTGAAAAGTCAGAATGTAAAATGCCTGGTGTCTGTGGATAATGAGCAATGGGTCTGGCACAGAAGATTGGGACATGCTAATATGAGAAGATAGTCTCAGATTAACAAACTCAATCTGGTCAGAGGACTTCCAAATTTGAAGTTCAACTTAGAAGCTATGTGTGAAGCATGTCAGAAAGGAAAATTTTCTAAACCCGCTTTTAAATCCAAAAATGTTTTCTTCCTCTAGACCATTAGAACTTCTGCACATTGATCTGTTTGGACCAATGAAAACTTCCTCAATCAGTGGTAAGAAGTATGGATTGGTGATCATAGATGACTATAGCAGATGGACATGGGTAAAGTTTCTTAGACACAAGGATGAGTCAATTGTTGTATTTTCCAACTTCTGTAAACAAGTCCAAAATGAAAAAGAGTTTAGAATTGTCAAAGTCAGAAGTGATCATGGTGGAGAGTTTGAAAACAAAAAATTGGAATTATTTTTTAATGAAAATGGCATCTCTCACAATTTCTATTGCCTTAGAACTCTACAACAAAATGAAGTTGTAGAACGTAAGAACAGAACATTGCAATAGATGGTCAGAACCATGATCAATGAGACTAACATGGCTAAACACTTTTGGGTAGAAGAACTAAATACATCATGCTACATTCAGAATAGAATCTCTATAAGACATATTCTGGAGAAGACTCCTTATGAATTGTGGAAGAACAGAAAGCCCAACATTTCTTATTTTCATCCTTTTGGATGTACTTGCTTTATTCTGAACACTAACGATCCTATGAACAAGTTTGATTCTAAGGTACAAAAATGTTATATGTTAGGATACTCTGAACGTTCAAAAGGATATAGAGTATACGATACAAAAACACGAATTGTGATAGAATCCATCTATGTCAGATTTGATGATAAGCTTGGTCCTGAAAAACCAAAGCAGAATGAATCTCTTGCAGATATATAAATTCAAATCACTGAAGACAGAACATCTGAAGAACAACCAACCACAAAAAAAGACAAGACAACTACACCAACAACTTCTGAAGAACCCAGTCAGAAAAGACAACCTAGAAGCACGTTGAATCACCTAGAAGATAAAATCTTGGGAAAGAAAGATGATCCAATCAGAACAAGATCCTCCTTTAGAAAATCTGAAGAATCCTTAATGGGACTTGTGTCACTGATTGAACCAACTTCTGTTGAGGAATCTCTTTCAGAAAATGACTAGATACTTGCTATACAAGAAGAACTAAATCAATTCACCAGAAATGACGTATGGGATTTAGTTCCTAGACCAAAAGGATTCAACATCATTGGAACCAAATGGGTTTTCAGGAACAAGCTCAATGAGCAAGGTGAAGTTGTCAGAAACAAAGCACAACTGGTTGCATAAGGTTATAGTCAACAAGAAAGAATAAACTATACATAAACCTTTGCACCAGTCGCAAGGTTATAATCTATCAGACTCTTAATTTCTTTTGCTAAAAATCATGACATCACTCTTTATCAGATGGATGTAAAGAGTGCTTTTTTAAATTGTTATATTGATGAAGAAGTTTATGTGCACCAACCTCATGGTTTTGAAAACTCTAAATTTCCAGAACATGTTTACAAATTGAAAAAATCTTTATATGGTCTGAAACAATCTCCCAGAGCTTGGTATGAAAGACTAAGCAATTTTCTTATGGAAAATAACTTTACCAGGGGGAAAATGGACACAACTTTATTATGTAAAACCTTTTAAAAAAGATATTCTGATTTGTCAAATTTATGTAGATGATATTATTTTTGGTTCTACTAAAAGTTCCTTAGGAAAGGAATTTGCTAAGTCTATGTAGGAAAAATTTGAGATGAGCCTGATGGGAGAATTGAAGTTCTTTCTAGGAATTCAAATAAACCAAACATCAGAAGGAACACATATTCATCAAAGAAAATATGTCAAAGAACTTCTGAAGAAATTTGACATGTCAGAAAGTAAGATTTCCAAAACTCCAATGCATCCCATGTGTATTCTGGAGAAGGAAAAGGTAAGTAAGAAAGTAGATCAAAAGATCTATAGAGGTATAATTGGCTCTCTTATTTACTTAACTGCCTCAAGACCATATATTCTATATAGTGTTTGTTTATGTGCTAGATTTCAATCAGATCCTAGAGAGACTCACTTAACAGTTGTTAAGAGAATCTTCAAGTATATGAAAGGTATTACTAACCTTGGCTTATGCTACAGAAAGTCCAGAGAATATAAGCTTGTAGGGTACTGTGATGCTGATTTTGCTGGAGACATAACAGAAAGAAAAAGTACCTCTGGAAGTTGTCAATTTCTGGGAGACAACCTAATATCCTAGTCCAGCAAAAGACAATCAACCATCACACTCTCAACCGTTGAAGATAAATTTAATTTCATTATGACTAATCTCAGTATGGAGTTATGTCCAGAATGACAATGTTTAAATCCATATATTTAACTCTCAGAATCTCTGTTATATATTATCTTCTGATCAACAATACTTCTTTTGTTAGAAGGAAAATTGTTTCAAAAGTTTTTCTTTTCGATTTGACTTTCTACTTCTTAGACTTTTATGTCAAGAAAATAACATGAAGATCTTACATCAACATCTGTCAATAAAGCTCTGAGGTGTCATCAGAATTAGAATACATGTTCAAACTATGAGGAAGGACAAAACATGCATTCCAACTCTTGGACAACTGTCCTCTAAAGAAGAATATGTGCTCAACTTCTGAGAAACTGAAACGGCTGAAAAAACAACATTGAGGCAAAAGCCACGTTGGTAAATGTTTCAAAATCTTTTACGCCACTCCCTTGTCAGAATTCATTTAATGCTGATAATCATGATGTTATTGCATTAATTGTTTTCCACTAATTGCATTTTTTTTCAAAACTCACTATTTATATGATTGTTTTTAACTCACTTTCACTTTTCACACTTTCACTTTCACCTTCACTCTCTTGTTTCTATTTTCACTGCATTCTTGCTCCAAACCTTTATCTTGGTAATCAATGGCTTCCTCCTCTCAAGACGTTCAACAAGCTTCTTCTTAACAAGCTCCAGTTACTTAAACCTCAGAAGAACACCACACTTCATCTGTCAGAACACTTCTTAGAAGTACCTCTGAAGGATTTTCCTCTGTTCTCTGCTGACACTCAACCAGAAGTTGTTGTCAGATACTTGGAATCTTGCAAGCTTGATGGATTTGATCCTCTTTTCAATCCTGAAGAACTTAGAAGACCGGCTCCAGATGTTGCTACCAATAAGAACAAGAAAAGGAAAGCTTCTGAAGGAACCTTTCAGAAGACACCAAAGATGGTAAAAAGAAAGGTATTTCCTCTTCCCCATCTGATTTTATTTCTGTTGTAGAATCCGTAACAATAATAACATCTGAAAACCCTTATGATACCACTCCTCCTGTCACTCCTATAACTTCTGAAATCCATGTCTCTAGTACTCCTCAACAAGAACTTCCCCAACCCTCTGAGAATATCCCTCTACCACAATACACTCAACCATAAACTACCATACAATCTGAAACAATTCCATTCCAAACTTCTCAACCTGAAAACCCTATTTCATCTCCAAAACCCTCTGAACCACACTAACCATAAACTCTAGATGACTTTGATATGCATATTGATATAACAACTCCCTTTGATCTAAAAACCTCAACCTTTGTTGAAACCCACCAAGAACTTCAACAAGTTCTCTCTGATATTGATGTTTTTCCCTCTTTTGTTGCTGCCTCTCAAGCTCAAACCTCTAATCCACCTCTACAACCTTCCACTCAACAGATTCCTGGAATCAACTACCCCCTAAAATCTAACTATCCAAGACTTGTTTTTGACTTATCCCCCATACGTGAAGAATCCTTATCTTCTTATGCATCAACGCCTCCTAAAACTCCCACTTACATTACCATTCCAGATAGTCTCTCTCCAACCAATGAAACTGAAGACCATATTAGAATATTCATTGATGTAGAAGCCCTATAAAAAATCTCATATGTCTCTAACAAAACTGCAATACCCAAACCGAAACCAAAACCAAACAAATCAGATGTTGGTACATTATTGCTGGCTTTCGAAGCAGAAATGAAATGCAGGCTGGAAGATCTGAAGACTTCTTGTGCAGAAAATATTGACCCTGATGCTTCTGACTTTCTCTAGACAACATTCAGAAAATGGTTTAATTTTGAAACCAAGATGCTGAAAGATATCTGCTATGATATTGCTCAGCAAAATTTCTGTGATAGTTTGAAAGAAATTGTCACAAACTTGGAGAAGAAGAAAATCCATCTTCTGGATGATAAACCTTGGAAATAACCAGTGTAGATGCAAGCCTCTCAAGTATGCTTTTGATGATAACAACAAATCAATCAAGTATTGGAAGAAAGCAAAAAGGATTTTTCAAAGCTTCATTCAAAAAGTCTCCATAAAGATCAAGCTTTCTCATTAAAAGGTATACGACATTTCTCATAATCCAATAATGATTATTAAGTGTTCAATATAGGATGCACACACATTTAATACTCTCTAAACAAATCATTTTGTGTATGCCTTTGTTACTGATCAAATTGAAAAAGAATTTTTTCTGGTTTCTGATCAAGTAACCTGTTACCCATGGGGTAGTAACCGGTTACTTCAGCCCAGATTTAAAAAATAATTTTAACGTTACATCAAGTAACCGGTTACCACTGTTAAAAATCCAGAAATTATTTTTGTTCAAATTTTGAATTATGTCTCTTGTTTTTTTAAAATTGAAATGATGCACTCTTTCATATTTTGTACCTTTTCCAAAAGGTATCTTGCACTCTATATAAACCTTATGTGCGGAATTTTTTTGAGACATCTCCTTCAAAATTTTATGAAACATTTTCACTCAAAAATTTCAAATTATCAAAATTCATAAAAGTGCACTAAAATTATCATACACTTTAGTGAACACTTAGTCATTATTGTTGAGTGAGAAATATCAATCAAAGGAGAAGATCAACATTGCTTGATATACCAAGACTTCAAATTTTCTACATCTTATTCAAAAATATTATTTCTTGTATTGACTTGTGATCCAGGATTGTTGGACACAAGGGTTTGTGTGGCAAGAGGATTGTTCTTGTACACTTGAATGTTATAGTTGTTAGAAAGTAGGCCTCACCGGTTGATGGTGTGATAGGTTGTACAATCTAAAACTATAGTGGAAAATCTCTTTCGGTTTGGAAAGGGGATTGGATGTACCTTCGGATTATGAAGGGAACCAGGATAAATCGCCGTGTCTTTTTACTTTCTGCTTTACCGCATTCTTATCTTAACCACATAAAAGAGAAAAATCCATCCATCGATAAAATAACCGAGAAAATTTTATTAAGCCTAATTCACCCCCTCTTAGGCAATCTTTGAAACTACAATTGGCATCAGAGTAAGTTATAGGTAACTTGTTCCTAGAGATCCATCATGGCTTCCGTAAGTACAAATCCGGTTTTCAAAGATGGTGGAAGTAGCAGTAAGCCCCCACTCTTCTCCGGGGAATATTTTGATTTCTGGAAAATCAGAATGAAGGCACATCTTGAAGCCCAAGGAGAAGGTATATAGGAAGCAATCGAAGAAGGTCCACACAATCCGGTAAATGTAATCAATGGTGTTGGAACTGTAAAGTTGAAAAGCATGTATGACGAAGATAATAAGAAAAAGATACTAAATGAGAAGAAAGTAATCAACATACTCCAAAGCGCTCTCAGTATGGACGAGTTCTTTCGTGTATCACAATGTAAATCGGCAAAGGAAATTTGGGACACCTTGGTAGAAACGCATGAAGGAACCACAAAAGTTAAAAGATCAAGGCTTAACACTTTGAGTCAAGAATATGAGATGTTCCGTATGCAGCCCGGTGAATCTATTGTTGCCTTACAAAAGAGATTCGTTCGTCTAACAAATCACTTAATCGCTCTCGGGAAGACCTTCACCAACGATGATCTCAACTTGAAAGTCCTAAGATCCTTGACAAGAGAATGGCAACCGAAAGTGACCACTATTTCGAAAAAGAAGAGTCTCTCAACGATGACATCCGCGTCCTTATTTGGAAAACTTCAAGAGCACGAATTGGAACTTGGAAGCCTCGAGAAGCATGAAAATCAAGAAAATAAGTCCAAGGGAATTGCCTTGAAGATTGATACGAAGGATGACAAAGACGACGAGACTTTCGAAGATGAGAACTTCATGCTTCTTGTAAAGAAGCTTGGTAAGTTTTTTAACAAAAATAAAAGTTCCTCTTTTCCTAAAAAGAATAAACATTTCAGGAAAAAGGATGCATCCACATCGATTCAAGACGTCACATGTTACGAATGTGGGAAGCAAGGTCATATAAAGCCAGATTGCCCAAAACTTGCAAAGAAAGGAGGATTCAAAGGCAAAAAAGATTTCAAGAATAAGAAGGCTTATTTTGTTTGGGACGATAATGAGATAAGTTCATCATCGGAATCGGAAAGCGATGAATGTGCAAATATGGCTCTTATGGCTTCATATCACTCCGATGAAGAAATTGATGAGGTTAGTAGCAATTTTTCAATTTATGACAATGATGCACAAGAAGTCATAGATGAACTTCTAAAAGAATGCAAGACTCATGTTCTCAATGTATTTTCTGATTAATGAAGATCTGATGTTTTTGGCTATGTTTTCACACCCTTATCTTTTTCTAATTTTATGCTTTTTTGAATTATGACAAAAAGGGGGTAAACTATTTTGTCCCATAATAGTCTACTAAGGCTAAACCTCAAACATCCTAATATTCTGATAAAATTGACTAAATTTCTTAAGAACATGATAAGTAATTAACTCAGGGGGAGCGTGAGCTACAAGAACTTCTCATAAGAAATTTCTGAAGAAACATCTCACAATTATTAAGGGAGTTTCTCTAACTTCTGTTTTTCTTTGTTCTTAATCAAAATAGTGTTTTGTCATCATAAAAAAGGGGGAGATTGTTAGAACAAGATTTGATTCTACTTCTCTTTTATAGTTTTGATGATAACAATATTTATAAGAACAAAATATAGCACTTAAAATTATCTTCTATGTGCAGGACATAAGTTCTTATGATAAGACAAAAGCTAAAGTGATTCACATCTTCTACGGCGAAATAAGTGAAGCGCATCACTCTTAGAAGATTTGATTTCAAATTAAATAAGAAGTTCTCATCAAGTAAAGAACCAAGCTGCAAATTTTTATATACTCTGATACGAATTCAACATCTTTTGATTCTCCAAATCATGTTCATTTATGAGATAATCAAGAAATAACGGATGGGAACAAGATCTCTTATGTTTGGAAAGGCCTTTATGATATTTATCATGCATCCAAAAATGGCACCATATGTTTCTAACGGATCTCTTCATCAACAGTCTATAACAAGGGATTATTTGAAGAAATTGAAGCTCTTCCTCTCGCGCGAATTCAATACGATCAATTTATTTTTTCTATTCTTAATTTTGTAAAAACTATCATTATATGATAATTGCGTTTTGAAGCATTTTTGTTACAAACCTTGTAAAGAAAATTTGATTTTCATTGAATGACTAGTGCAGTCAGTAGACTCAAGAAGACATTGACTATAAGTCTTAGTGATTGTATTCAAAGTTTTGAATAATGGATTAAGACCTCGTTGAGAGAGGCGAAATCACCTTGGTGGGTGGACTGGATGTAGTTTGAGTTCAAACGAACCAGGATAAATCAAAGTGACATTTGCTTTCATTGTTTTTGAAAACCCAATTCCAACCCCCCTTCCTTGTGTTTTTGCACCTTCATCCATGACCAATGGTACTTGAACTCAGGATGCTCATCACACATGACTGCTAGGAAATATTGGTTTGTCAATATGAAGCCCTCAATGAAGAACACAGTGAAATTCACAAATGACAATACTCTAGCAGTTGAAGGTATTAGTGATGTTATGATTAAGATGAAGGATGGCAAGAGGTCAGTAATTTCCAACATTTTGTACATACCAGGCATGAAGAGCAATTTGCTCAATATAGGGAAGTTGGTCGAAAAGAACTACAAGGTGTCGGTCGAAGACAAGGTGATGAGAGTCGTCGAGGCAGATGGTAGGTTGATCTTGAAGGCTCCAATGTCTTAGAATATAACCTTCAAGATCAAACTAAATGTGATGGAGCATAAGTGCCTTGAAAGTGCAGCCAACAAAGATGAATGGTTATGGAACTATAGACTTGGTCATCTCAATTTCAAAGACATCATAGATTTTAAGAGAAGAAATATGGTTTCAGGATTTCCAGAAATCGATATTCCAAACGAAGTGTGTGAAGAATGTGTTCAGTCGAAACAACACAAGAATAACTTCAGCAAGGATGCACGAAGCAGGTCGAAGGCAATTCTTGAAGTTATATACTCTGATGTATGTAGTCCTATCTAGGTGGATTCGATTGGAGGTAAGAGATACTTTGTCAGTTTCATAAATGATTTCAATAGAAAATTGTGGACTTACCTAATCAAGAAGAAAAGTAAAGTGATCGAGGTATTTTTCAAGTTTAAATCTATGGTCAAAAGACAAAGTGGTCGAAATCTCAAGATTTTGAGGATTGATGGTGGTAGAGAATATGTGTTGAAAGATTTCGATGCATTATGTGTGAAAGAAGGGATTGTGCATGAGGTGGTTCCACCCTACACTCCACAGCATAATGGAATTGTAGAAAGGAAGAATAGAACCATCATGAACATGATGAGAAGTATGTTGAATGGAAAGCATGTATCCAAAGAACTATGGGAAGAAGCTGTGTCGAATGCAACGTATATTTTGAACAGATGTCCGATGAAGAAGCTAGAAGGAGTTATACCAGAAGAGTGTTGATCTGGTGTCAAGCCTAGCTTGAGTCATCTAAAGGTATTTGGATCTATAGCACATAGACATGTGCCATGTCAATTGAGAAGGAAGCTTGATGACAAGTCTAGTCAAATGATTCTAATAGGATATCATTCAACTGGAGGTTACAAGTTGTTCGACCCAGTGAACAAGCAAGTAGTGATCAGCAGAGATATGATCATAGATGAGCTTAAAGAATGGGATTGGACTAAAAATTTCAAGAAAGATTCAGTTGGAATCTTATGTGAAGAACCAGCTAGTGAAGTCGAAAGAGATGTTCGACAAGAAGATGTTAGAGGTGAAGCAGGCCCAAGAAGACCTCAACGAACATGACACACGCCTGCAAGGTTGCTAGAATGTGTGATTACATCAGATGATGTGGTCGATGAAGAAGGTGAGCTGGTACACTATGCTTTTTATGCAGATGTCAAACCTGTCAATACAGCTGAGGCATTGAAAGATTCGAAGTAGGTGAAAGCAATGAATGAGGAGATGGAGTCCATCAAAGTCAATAACACTTGGTCACTTGTCTAATTGTCTCAAGGCAAGAAGGAAACTGATGTGAAGTGGGTATACAAGGTGAAGTTGAATCCCAAAGGGGAAATGAATCGACACAAGGCGAGACTTGTGGCGAAAGGATTTCTTCAGAAGGAAGAAATCGACTTCGATGAAGTATTTGAACCTGTTTCTAGGATCAAAACAATCAGGTTGGTTGTTGGTCTAGTGAATATGAAAAATTGGCACGCACGTCAGATGGATGTGAAGTGTGAATTCCTCAATGGCCCCTTAGATGAAGAAGTCTATATTGCACAACCAACTGGGTTTGTGAAACAAGGTGACGAAAGAAAAGTGTACAGGCTGCATAAAGCCCTGTATGAACTTAAGAAATCTCCAAGAGCTTGAAACAAGAAGATAGATGGCTTTCTAAGGGAGAAGGAATTTATGAAGTTCACAACTAAACATGGAGTATATGTAAGATAAAGCAATGGCGAATTGCTTATACTATGTCTTTATATCGATGATCTGTTGATAACAGGAAGTTGCAAGAAGGAGATCATAGTTTACAAATGTGACCTGAGTGAGGAGTTTGAAATGTCAGATTTGGGAAATCTCTCATATTTCCTTGGCATCGAATTTTACAAGAGTGGTAGAGGTTTGATGATGCATCAAAAAAGATATGCATGCGAAATACTGAACAGATTCGAGATGCATGATTGCAACCCAACTTTGACTCCAGTTGAGCCCAAATTGCAACTGCCGAAAGATTCAGATGACGATGATGTCGACCTAACCAAATACATAAGACTTATTGGGTCACTAAGATACCTTTGTCACACAAGGCTTGACTTAGCATAAAATGTTGTTATGGTGAGTAGATTCATGCCTAAGCCAAAGGTATCACACCTAGTAGCAGCGAAGAGGATACTAAGGTATCTGAAAGGAACTCTCGACTATGAAATTTTGTTTACTGCTGCAGATGAAGGAAAAGAATGTAAGATAGTGAGATACACTGATTCAAGTTGGTGTAGTGATGTTGAGATCAAAAATCCACAGCTGGATATGTGTTTATGTTAGGTGGTGAACTGGTTGCTTGGAGTTCGAGAAAGGAGCCAGTAGTGGCATTGTCATCATGCAAAGCAAAGTACATAGTTATTTCTCTTTGTGCATGTCAAGTAACATGGATGGTGAATTTGGTCGAAGAGATTATAACGAAGAGTTATGAAGCAATCACCATGAAGATCGAAAACATGTCAGCTATCAATATGACGAAGAATCCAATAGCGTATGATCGAAGCAAGCACATCGAAATGAGGTTCCATTATCTTCAAGAGCAGGTAGCAGAAGGGAAGTTGAACTTGGAACACTACAGAACTGAGAATCAAATTGCAGATATCATGACGAAGGGAGTGCAGGTAAGCGTTCAAGAAGCTAAGGTCTATGATGAATGTAGATAACTTAGACACAATGAATTAGGTTGTGTGTTGAAACTGTAATTCCTTGTGTCGAAAATAGGTATTTTGAGCTTTTATAGTTTTGGGCTTTTGCTTGGGATGTAAGAAAACCCAATTCTATAAATAGGGAGCAACCCTTATATTTTCTAATCTATCAACATATTGTAATTCACGGTTTGCAGTTGCCAGTGAATAGAAAGAAAAAAAAATCTCACAGTTTGTGGGTAACAACATTCTTCTCCAAAATTCTCTTAGAACCCTAATTTCTTTTCTTTCTCTATTTTTCTTCTTTTCTTTGTTAATTGTTCCGCAAGAACCTTTCTTGTTCATAAAGAAAGGGTCGGGATTCTCATAGGTTTTGAGTTAATTCCAACAAATAATACATTAAGAAACTTTTTTTTATATTATCGTATGAACAATTCTTAAAAGACAATTTTAAAGAATGTTGTGGTGCTAAGTTGATCTATAATCCTTCATAAATTTTAGCACCTTGAAAAAAGAACTAATATTAACGAATACAGATATCCGCGGGCACAAGTATTCTTAAACTCACATTTATATCTATTAACAAACAGATACTTGAATATCCATTTATTTTATATGCGGATATTTATTAAGCTACTCGTCCTATATCTGTAACTAATTTTATCTGTGGATACAAATTTTCTTACCATCCCTACTGAAAGCAAAATACTAAAACGCTAATATATATATATATATATATATATATATATATATATATATATATATATATATATATATATATATATATATATATATATATATATATATATATATATATATAAAAGATTATCTTTAAATTGTATTATATAAGTTGGCTCTTGTTGCACAAGCACATAACTAAGTTGGCTCTTGTGGCTCTCATTGCATAAGCACATAACTAGGTTGGGTCTAGTCCTTATAGTAAAATTGCATTATATAAGTTGAATATATTTTTAACTCATGTATATTAACCTCAAGATTCATTTCGGTCTCATAATTTAAAAAAAAGTTGATATTAATCATTTAACTCTTTAAAATGTATCATGTTAGTTCTTTTAATCTAATTAGCAACGAATTTAGCAATCAATTTTTAAGTTTTTTCGTTGTTAATAAAACAAAAGAATAAAATAATACATTTTGAAGAATTAAGGATCAATATAGATCGTTTTTAAGTTATGGGACAAAAATGAATCTTGAGGTTTACACACACACACACACACACACACACACACACACACACACACACACACACATATATATATATATATATATATATATATATATATATATATATATATATATATATATATATATATATATATATATATATATATATATATATTTTTTTTGGGTGGATCCAGACTATTTTTAAAATGGGGGCAAGAAAATTATTAATAACACTAAATTAAATGTTAAAAAAATTAAATTTCTACAAATTACAATTTTTTTAATAATTTCTATTTATTTTGTGAATAAATTATTTTATATTATCAATGCAACATAATATCATCCTGTCAAAAAATTATAATATCTTCTTTTCTATATAAATAAAATATGATATTTTTTTATATATGTAATTTAACTAAACTAATACTTTTGTATAGTAATCAATGTTAAATTTTAAAGAAATTTTATTTTTTATTAGATATTATTTCATTCTCTTGATTGACAATAAATTTTTTGCAAATAAAATTTTCAAATGTCAGGTATAATTTTAAAATGATTGCATAATTTCTTACTCTTATTTCTAATGTTAATAGAAAACTTTTCAAATAAAATTGATAATAGATTTTTTTAGTTATCTTATATATAATATTAATTAAATTTTCCATTCAATACAAATTCATAACAAAATATTTTTAAACTTATATCATATTAAAAAAATATATAAACTAGTAAAATATTTAGCTCTTGATTGAAATAGTTTGTAAAAAAAAACTCATACTAAGAAAATTTTTGCCCAGATAAATAAATAATCAAATGAGTTTGTAAAACAATTTGAGAAAAGTTAATATAGAAATTGTGCCCGGAAAAAATCAACAAAACCACACAAAAAAAAAACAAAATCCCCATACAAAAATCAGGGAGCTATTACGGGCGACCGTAAAACCTGATGCAGGTGACCGTAGTTGTTGTTGTAGAAGACAACAACGTATCATGGTTCAAATTTTTGAATTTTTCTCCCATTTTCTCTTGGTCACACCCACCTTTCTCTCACCCAATCATTCCCATGAACTCACCTTTAAACCTTAAAAAAATTGATTTTTAAATCATTGCATCCCAAATTTCTCTCTCACTCTCTCTCTAAACTCTCAATCTTCATAATACTCTCAAATTTGTCTGAAGCCCTCACAACGTAGAAGAACTAACCTATGGAAGAGTACATGTAATTTAAATCCAAGTACATACAAGGGCTTCCCACATCACATGCCTAACAAATAACAAGTTGTCATAACTCCCACTATATAAAGGATATGCGCGAAGAATTAAGGTACACAATTTAAACTCAATTTTCATTCACTCTTCTCCCTCACTTACTGACTTGAACGTAGTGTTAACCTTGCAGGTCATTCCCTCTTCCACCTCATCAGAAGCTCATATCCACCGCTATCCATCACAACCACCAATTCACCAACCAATTTTAGTTTCGTAATAGAACAATTATGGTTCAGATCTAGTAAAATCTTTTCCTTTTTTCTAGGTCATAATCAATCATGATGCATATTTGACCCAATTTGTTTTCTTCCTTGGACAATTTTTTTACTATAAAAGGAGGTTTTGTGCTAATTTGAAATTAAACAAGAAATATATAATAATCTATTCTACTCATTCACTTTTTCTTCAAAACAAATTATATTTACTTCAATATTAATTTTAGTGCTGAAAGAGCAAAAACTTAAGTAGATTTATCTTGTGTTAACACTTGCTAATGTTTAATCATAAACAAGACTCTTGAATATAATATTTTGATATATATGTTGTAACTTGAACCTTATATAAAAAATTGGTGAAATAAGATTTTGGGGTTGATCTTGTTGAAAAAAAATTATGATACTAGAAATCTCAAGGGTTACCCCTTAGGGACTCGATGTATGTCTCAAGGATTTTTACCGAACCAAGATAAGACCATGTGTAATCTTCTATGATCTCTTACCTATTTACTTTTCTGTTTTTATTTTCTTGTACATGTCTCCATCTCTTGCCAATCTTCTTAAAATTAATCTTAAAATTATTTTACTTTTTAAAGTTGCGTGAAACTTTTTGTATGACAATTCATCTCCCTCTTGCGTTCGAGGTCACTTAGTTAATAATGTTATGGAATATTGGAACAAACCCTTGTACGAATAGCATGACATCGAAGTGCACTCACATGTTATTATTTAATTGTGCCTTGTGTTATGGATCCAATTGTTTAAGTTAGCTTGTAATGGGTAATTGTTAAAAAGTACATTAGGTTAGTGTGTTAGTTTTCTTATAAATAACATACTAGTATCTCATATTTTGTATAAGGGAAAATAGGAAGATAAAACCCTAACTCAAAAGTGAGAGATGTTATTTGTTATTCTTGTAAACTTGTAATCTTGTTTCAAAAGAAAGGAAAGAATAACAGTTTATAACCAATCCTTTTATCTGTGGTTACCCTAAACACTAACCCTTGTGGGTTTCTTGATCATAAAGAAATCTATTACACTTTGTTTCTAAGTGAAAAAATCCTGTTGAGGTGGAGCATAGTGATGCTGAATTGCATGACCCAGATGAAGTCGAAGAAGAAGCAAAAAATATGGCCGAAGATGAGGACACTGATAATGACTACCTGCTGGCAAGAGACGGGTCGGGAAGAGTCATCAAGCCACCTCAAAGACTTGTTTATGCAGATCTTATAACTTATGCCTTAATCTCTGTAAGTGAGGTTCTAGACGAAGAACCTAGAGATTATAAGGAAGTTATGTGGAGTCAAAATAAGATTGAATGGTTGAAGGCCATGGATCATGAGAGGAAATATCTTCATGATAACAATACATGAAAACTGATTGAAAACCCTATCGGAGCCAGGTTAGTCAGTTGTAAATGGAATTTCAAAGTTAAGGAAGGAATCGAAGGAGTGGCGTCGAAGAGATACAAGGAAATGTTGGTTGCAAGGGGTTTTACTCAGAAAGAAGGTGTCGACTTTAATGATGTATTCTCTCTTGTCGTGAAGCACATGTCCATTTGAATGTTGCTTGCCATGGTGGCATAATTCGACCTTGAACTGGAACAGATGGATGTCGAAGAGGGGAAAGAAGAGTATGTGTGCAAACTAAAGAGATCTTTATATGGGCTGAAAAAATCTCCTCGGCGGTGGAATAGGAGATTCAACAAGTTCATGGCACGCCTCAGTTTCATCAGAAGTCAGTTTGACCATTGTGTTTACTTCAAATTTTGATATGGTAATTCATTTGTTATTTTGTTGGTTTATATGGATGATTGTAACACCTCGTAATTTTTTTAACTCACCGAATAATATAATTTAATACCAATAAGATTTCCGGTTTATTCTAAGAAATTTTAATGAAAACCCATTTAGAGTAAACGAAAATTTAAATTGGATAACTGATATTATTTGTGCAGGGGTTTTATTAAATTGAGGATTAAGAGATATTTTTGGATACTCTCTATTTTTGGACCCATTCGTAAGAAAGTAAGTATTATATAATTTGTTTATATAGAAAGAAGGATAGAGAAAAGAGATAGTTAGTAAGAAAAGAAGAAAGAATGAAAGAAGAAAAGAAGAGAAAAGAGAAGGAAAAGAGGAAGAAAACCCTAAGCTTCAATTTCATCATTCTCCATCATCCGTCCGTCGAATCAACTCATTTCTTCTGCATATCTTCTTATCTCAAGGTGAGTTCATAGTTAGATACTTTTGTTTTAGTTTTTGGTTGAGTTTTAAAGTTTATGAGTTTTAGGGTTTTGGTAGAAATCTTGAAAATAAATGATTTTAAGCGGTTAAAAACTCGATTAAACCTAACTATGTTGCTCACAATATGCCTATGAACATGTTTAATGTTGTTTTACTATGTTGGTTGATGCTTTGGTTGATTTTGGCATGATTCGGTACCTTTCCCGTAAGACTGTTTTTCTGGAAATCGCAGAGCTCGCTCAGCGAGCAGATGAAATTCTGCAAAAGAAGTTGGTGATTCTAGTTTAGCTCGCTCGGCGAGCAAGGAGCTCGCTCAGGCAGGGAGTTTCTCGCTCAGCGAGCTGAGGGCTCGCTCAGCTAGACCTGGAATTTCAGTTTTTTGTATTTTATTAATAACTTGTGAACCGGGTATCCGATTTTAGTGTTCTGTATATCGATTCGAAGCTGAAAACATTTACCAATTGATGACACTAAAATATATTATTTTTACCCGACTTTTCCCGACTTTTCATATAATTGGAATTATGTTAACTTTGGAAGTATGAGCTAATGGAGATAAAATGTACAACTTGTGAGGTATCTAGGACTTTACCTTAGGCTAGTGTGTCTTGAGTATTTATATCGCTTTAGGAACTCCGTATTAGCCTTCATTAAGTCTCAACGTGGATACCTTTGCGTTACGTTAGAGCATCCGTAAAGTCTAGAGGTATCGTTTAAGGCGTGTATGTGAGGCTTGTGGTGGGTATTCCATTGAGTCCCACGGGAAGCGTAGTGAGGCTTGTGGTGGGTATTCCATTGAGTCCCACGGGAAGCATAATGAGGCTTGTGGTGGGTGTTCCATTGAGTCCCACGGGAAGCAGAGCGAGACTTGTGGTGGGTATCCCATTGAGTCCATCATGAAGCGTATTGAGGCTTGTGGTGGGTATCCCATTGAGTCCCACAGGAAGCATATTGAGGCTTGTGGCGGGTATTACATTGAGTCCCACGTGAAGCGTTAACAACTTATCGAATGGCCCTTTTCGTTTTAGGTTACTTATAGAGAAGTGACTCCGATACCTTATGGAAATGTTGGAAATTGAACCTTTAGAGCCGAGAGAACTCTAAGATAGGGAACTCACTGAGATGTTTTATCTCACCCCATGTTGATGTTGTTATTTCTGGTACTCCAGGTTTCGCAAAGGGTAAAGATAAGGAGACTTGATTATCTTTGTTTGTTTGATGGTTTCTTCCGCTGTGGACTTTTGAGATCTTCGGATCTAGTTCTTAGACTTTTTATTTTGTGAACATCTTGTATTATTTATAGCCTTTTTGCTAGTACATTATGTTGTAGTGGCTATATTTATGCAATGCGTAACTAAGAACTTGTTGTATTTCAATACCAAACTTAAGTTTATATATGAAAAATATGCTTTGAAGTATGTCTTTTATATGTGGGTATTACAGTTGGTATCAGAGCAGGTCGTATCCTCGACCTAGCCTTGGAATATTATAAGTGTTTCTTTCCATTCCTACATGTAATATCGTTGTAGGACTAAATGTTATGGTTATGGTATTGAGCCTGATCAACTTAATCATGTTTTGATGACATTTAGGAATATGGATGGTAGGCGTGGAACTCGTACTCAACCTAGTGTCACTTCTCCTGGTAGCGACCACCCGAGTAGTGATAGGAATACTCCTATGTTCCAATTCATACAACAGATGCAGCAGCAACATCAGTTCATGTAGGAGATGATGCACCAAATGAATGGAGGTCTGCATCCTCAAGTGGTTACTCCTGAAGTTAGAGGTGGAACATTTCGAGACTTCTTCCGCATGAATTCCCAGGATTTTCATGGTGGATTGGATCCGGTTAAGGAACATGAATGGGTAACCGGGATGGAGAGGATTTTCCAGATTGTGGTATGTGGTGAAGAAGACAAGGTGACTTTTGCGTCACATTTACTAGAGGGTCATGCTGCTAGGTGGTGGGATAATGCTTCAAATCTTATGACGGTGCAAGGAATTCCAAGAGTGTGGCAACAATTTAAGGCAATATTTATAGAGAAGTACTTTCCGAGTTCCTTGAGAACCCAAAAGGAATTTGAATTCCAACAGCTTAGACAAGGGAGCATGACTGTGGCCAGTTATGCTGAGAAGTTTGAAGACATGGCGGCCTACTCTAGGAAAGCCATGTATGCTCCAGATGAAAGATGGAAGGTTGACCACTTCTTGTTTGGTTTGAGGGCCGAAATCTCTCATAGTGTATCTCAAATGGAGTTCACTACCTATTCCGAGTTATTAAGGCAGTGTTATGTCGCCGAACATAGTTTGATGAAAGTGCAAGCTGAAGTTAGTGTTGGAAGAGCGATTCAAAGAGATCGAGGAAGAGCTAATCAATCTTTTAGGCCGAGGCCTCAACCCTTCAAAGGGAAACAGGTGTCGAGTCCTAGATCTAGTGCTCCTCCTATGTGTTCTAGGTTCCATAAGGGTCATTTTGGAAGTTGCAATTCGGGCGGTCCAACATGCTTTAATTGTCAGAAGGTGGGTCACTATGCTAGAGATTACCCTAGAAGAAGGATCAAATTCAAGCGAGAGTTTATACTATGGATGCTAGAAAGACCAAAGTCGACAACTCTCTCATTGCGGGTACATGTCTTGTTAACAATCATCCTTGTCTTGTTTTATTTGATTGTGGGGCTACGCATTCTTTTATATCTACTAGTTGTGTGAAGCGACTTGGGTTGCGAGTTTTTCCTTTGTCTCCTCCGATGGTGGTTATTACCGCTATGGATGAAACTGTTGAGACACCCCTTATGTGTGAGAATTGTACCTTGTCTGTGGATGGTGGAATTTTTCAAATTGATCTCATTTGTCTTCCTCTTAAGAAAGTTGATGTGATCCTGGGAATGAACTGGTTGTCTGCCAATTCTGTGTTTATTGGATGTGAGGAGAAGTTGATCCTTATTCCATCAGTTGAAGCACCTCTGAAGGATGTTTTAACAACGATCTTAGAAGGTACGGTTGGAATGGTAAATTTTCTATTTTAACAAGAGAAGTCTGTTTCGCTTGTCCTTACTAAAGAGGAGAGTAATGGCCAGCAAGTTTTGAATATTCAGATAGTCTGTGATTTTCCTGATGTTTTCCCCGAGGATGTCACTTCCTTACCTCCGGTAAGAGAAGTTGGATTCTCAGTTGACCTGATACCGGGAACGGATCCTATACCTGTTTCCCCTTATCGGATGACACCACTCGAGTTAAGAGAATTGAATGATCAATTAGAGGATTTGATGGCAAAGCATTTTGTAAGACCCAGTTTTTCGTCGTGGGGAGCCCCTGTTTTGTTGGTGAAGAAGAAAGATGGTAGTATGAGGCTGTGCATAGACTACCGTAAGTTGAACAAGGTTACCATCAAGAATAAATATCCCTTTCCAAGGATAGACGATCTTCTAGATCAGTTGAAAGGAGCCTGTGTGTTCTCGAAGATTGATCTGAGGTCGAGCTATCACCAAATTCATGTGAAAAGTTCTGATGTTCTGAAGACTGCGTTTAGAACCCGTTATGGCCATTATGAATTCTTAGTAATGCCTTTCGGTGTGATAAATGCTCCAGCTATTTTTATGGATTACATGAATCAGATATTTCAAGACTACTTGGATCAGTTCGTGGTGATCTTTATCGATGACATTCTTATATATTCTCGTACTTCACAAGAGCATGGAGAACATTTGAGGAATGTTCTATCGATACTGCAAGAGAAGCAACTTTTTTCCAAGATTAGCAAGTGTGAGTTCTGGATGTCAAAAGTCAAGTTTCTTGGACATGTTATATCTCAAGGAGGTGTAGTAGTGGATTCATCGAAGATTGAAGCCGTGATTAATTGGGAGAGACCGAAGAATGCTTCCTAAGTGAGAAGTTTCTTAGGTTTGGAAGGTTACTACAAAAGGTTCGTTAAAGGTTTTTCTCAGATGGAATTACCATTAACTAAGATTATAAGAATGGACTTCGCTTACGAATGGGATTCTAGTTGTGAGAAAAGTTTCGTGTGGTTGAAAGATAAATTGACAACTGCTCCAGTTTTGATCATTCCCGATCCTAAGAAATCTTATGAAGTGTTTTGTGATGCTTCCAAGATGGTATTAAGAGGTGTTCTTATGCAAGAAGGCCAAGTTGTAGCCTATGCTTCTAGATAGTTGAGAGTTCATGAGAAGAATTATCCAACTCATGATTTGGAGCTAGCGGCTGTGGTGTTTACTTTGAAAGTGTGGCGACATTATCTGTATGGTGTACATTTTGAGATGTTCAGTGATCATAAGAGTTTGAAGTAACTCTTCGATCAGAAGGAATTAAATATGAGACAGAGAAGATGGATGGAGTATTTGAAGGATTATGACCTTGATTTGAAGTACCATCCGGGAAAAGCGAATAAGGTGGCAGATGCTTTAAGTAGAAAAGTAATTCATAGCGCCAAGTTGATGGTATTGGAATATGCACTATTGGAGAAGTTTCGAGACCTTAATCTTCAATTTGTTTGGAATCCGAATGGTGTAATGATAGGAAATTTGAATATCAATTCTACCTTGAGGAATGAGATTCAACAAGCACAAGTTCTAGATGAGAAGTTGCAGGAGTTGCTGCTTCAACCGGGTTTTGTGAGAGAATTGGATGGGGTTATCCTATTCAACCAAAGAATTTGCATTCTGAATGATGAGGTATTAAAGAGAAAGATTTTAGAGGAAGCCCATAAAGGTTCTTTTACGATACATCTGAGTTCTTCGAAGATGTATCAAGACTTAAAGAAAGAGTATTGGTGGTTCGGAATGAAAAGGGACATTGTGGTATCCGTGTCCGAATGTGCGGTGTGTCAACAAGTGAAGATTGAACACCAGAGACCGGGCAGTTCGTTGCAACCTTTGGACATCCCAATTTGGAAGTGGGATAGTATCTCTATGGACTTTACAGTGGGTTTACCGAGTACTCAAGGTGGTTATGACTCTGTTTGGGTGATTGTGGATCGGTTAACGAAATTTGTAAATTTCTTAGCCGTTAAGACTACATACAAGGCAAGTCATCTTGCGAGGTTGTTTATTGCTGAGATTGTGAGATTGCATGGTGTTCCGTCTAGTATTGTGTCAGATAGAGATCTGAAGTTCACTTCGAGGTTTTGGAAGGTGTTCCAATAAGCCATGGGTACATATTTACGTTTGAGTACTTCTAATCATCCTCAAACAGATGGTCAAGCGGAACGTACAATTCAAACAATGGAAGATATATTACGGGCACGCGTTTTGGAAAGTAAAGGAAATTGGAAGGAACTTTTACCATTGATAGAATTCTCTTACAATAACAGTTATCATGCGAGCATCGAGATGGCTCCGTATGAAGCCTTGTATGGAAGAAAGTTTAGAACTCCGTTGTGTTGGTCGGAAGTGGGCGAAGATAGGATTTTGGGACCCGAAATTATTCAAGAAACCACAGAAAAGATTTGGATAATTCGAGAAAAGATTAAGCAAGCCCAAGATCGTCAAAAGAGTTATGCTGACAATCGAAGGAGACCTTTGGAATTTGATGAAGGTGATCATGTGTATTTGAAAGTCATTCTGAGATTGAGATTGAAAGGACCATTTAAGTCGCGCAAGTTAAGTCCGAGATACGTGGGACCGTATCAGATCTTAGAAAGGATTGGTGAAGTTGCTTATAGATTGGCCTTACCACCCTCTCTATCTGAAATGCATGATGTTTTCCATGTATCACAACTTCGTAGGTTCATTCCTGATCCTCTTCAACCTATTCTTCCGGATTCTATCGAGATAAAAGAGGATTTGACTTTTGAACCGCGACCAAGTGGTATTGTTGGAAGAGAAACCAAAGTCTTAAGGAGCAAAGAGATACCACTTGTTAAAGTGCAATGGGATGAGACGCATCGGGGAGATGCTACGTTGGAATTGGAATCGGAGACGCAGGAATCATATCCTCACCGTTTCAGGTAATATTTTAAATTCGAGGACGAATTTCTATTTAGGGGGGGGGGAGAATGTAACACCCTATAATTTATTTAACTCGCCGAATAATATTATTTAACACCAATAAGATTTTCGGTTTATTCTAAGAAATTTTAATGAAAAACCATTTAGAGTAAACGAAAATTTAAATTGGATAACTGATATTATTTGTGCCGAGGTTTTATTAAATTGAGGATTAAGAGATATTTTTGGATACTCTCTATTTTTGGACCCATTGGTAAGAAAGTAAGTTTTATATAAGTTGTTTATATAGAAAGAAGGATAGAGAAAAGATATAGTTAGTAAGAAAAGAAGAAAGAAGGAAAGAAGAAAAAAAGAGAAAAGAGAAGGAGAAGAGGAAGAAAACCCTAAGCTTCAATTTCATCATTATCCATCATCCGTCCGTCGAATCAACTCATTTCTTCCGTAAATCTTCTTATGTCGAGGTGGGTTCATAGTTAGATACTTTTGTTTTAGTTTTTGGTTGAGCTTTGAAGTTTATGAGTTTTAGGGTTTTGGTAGAAATCTTGAAAACAAATGATTTTAAGCGGTTAAAAACTCGATTAAACTTAAATATGTTGCTCACAATATGCCTATGAACATGTTTAATGTTGGTTTACTAAGTTGGTTGATGCTTTGGTTGATTTTGGCATGATTTGGTACATTTCCCGTAAGACTGTTTTTCTGGAAATCGCAGAGCTCGCTCAGCGAGCAGATGAAATTATGCAGAAGAAGTTGGTGATTCTAGTTTAGCTCGCTCAGCGAGTTCAGGCAGGGAGTTTCTCGCTCAGCGAGCTGAGGACTCGCTCAGCTAGACCTGGAATTTCAGTTTTTTGTATTTTATTCATAACTTGTGAACTGCGTATCCGATTTTAGTGTTCTGCATATCGATTCGAAGCTAAAAACATTTACTAATTGATGACACTAAAATATATTATTTTTTTACCCGATTTTTTATCCGACTTTTCTCGACTTTTCATATAATTGGAATTATGTTAACTTTGGAAGTATGAGCTAATGGAGATAAAATGTAAAACTTGTGAGGTATCTAGGACTTTCCCTCAGGCTAGTGTGTCTTGAGTATTTATATCGCTTTAGCACCTCCGTATTAGCCTTAATTAAGTCTCAACGTGGATACCTTTACGTTACGTTAGAGCATCCGTAAAGACTAGAGGTATCGTTTAAGGCATGTATGTGAGGCTTGTGGTGGATATTCCATTGAGTCCCACGGGAAGCGTAATGAGGCTTGTGGTGGGTATTTCATTGAGTCCCACGGGAAGCATAGTGAGGCTTGTGGTGGGTGTTCCATTGAGTCCCACGAGAAGCATAGTGAGGCTTGTGGTCAGTATCCCATTGAGTCCCACGGGAAGCGTATTGAGGCTTGTGGTGGGTATCCCATTGAGTTCCACGGGAAGCGTATTGAGGCTTGTGGTGGGTATCCCATTGAGTCCCACGGGAAGCGTATTGAGGCTTGTGGTGAGTATTACATTGAGTCCCACGTGAAGCGTTAACAACTTATTGAATGCCCCTTTTCGTTTTTGGTTACTTATAGAGAAGTGACTCTGATACCTTATTAAAATGTTGGAAATTGAACCCTTAGAGCCGAGAGAACTCTAAGATAGGGAACTCACTGAGATGTTTTATCTCACCTCATGTTGGTGTTGTTATTTTAGGTACTTCAGGTTCCGCAAAGGGTAAAGATAAGGCGACTTGATTATCTTTGCTTGTTTGATGGTTTCTTCCGCTGTGGACTTTTGAGATCTTTGGATCTAGTTCTTAGACTTTTTATTTTGAGAACATCTTGTATTATTTATATCCGTTTTGCTAGTACCTTATGTTGTAGTGGCTATATTTATGCAATGTGTAACTAAGAACTTGTTGTATTTCAATACCAAACTTAAGTTTATATATGAAAAATATGTTTTGAAGTATGTCTTTTATATGTGGGTATTACAATGATATTCTAATAGCAAGCAAAAATGTTGAAGATGTAATGAGGGTGAAGGATAAACTCGATAAGGAGTTTGATATGAAGGATCTGGGAGCTGTGTCCAGGATTCTTAGGATTGACATCTGGAGAGATAGAAAACAGTCAAGATTATGCTTATCTGAAGAGGAATACCTGAAGAAGATTCTCGATAAATTTGGTATGTCAAATTCAAAGCCAGTTGTGACTCCGACAAACCCCCAATTCAAGCCGAGTATAGATCAGTATCCCAGTACTGATATCGAAAGAACTTATATGGATATCATTCAATATGCTAATATAATAGGCTCTTTAATGTATGTTATGATTTGTACTAGACCCGACATAGCATATACAGTAAGTCTTGTAAGCAGGTACATGTCAAATCTTTGAAAGGCTCACTGGAAAGCATTGAAGTGGATTATAAGGTACATAAATGGGTCTCTGAACAGAGTCCTAATTTATGGTGGAGTCTTTGGTGAAGATAGTAAAGCAGAAATCGAAGGATATGTCGACTCTGATTATGCAGGTTGTATGAATTCCATGAAATCTATTTCTGGATATGTTTTCACTATATTTGGCACAACAATTAGTTAGAAAACAACACTTTAGAAGGTTGTTGCCTTGTCGAGGTATCATTGTTAAATGTGATAGTCAAAGTGCAATACACTTGTCGAAGAACTTAGTCTATCATGAGCGAACCAAGCACATTGATGTGAGGTTGTATTTCATCATAGGGGTAATCGAGCATGGAGAAGTCCAAGTACTGAAGGTTTCGACAAATCATAATGTTGTTGATATGATCACCAAGACGTTGCCCATTTGCAAGTTTTTCCATTGTATGCAGTTGATAAAGCTGCATGAAGCAAGCAATTTTGTTTCTTGTTGGTATAAGGTGTGTTCCAAGGAGGATATTTGTGGAATATTGGAACTAACCCTAGTACGAATAGCATGCCATCGAAGTGCGCTCACATGTTATTGTTTAATTGGACCATGTGTTATGAATCCAATTGTTTAAGTTAGCTTGTACCCTAAGTTATATTGTAATGGGTAATTGTTAAAAATCCCATTAGGTTAGTGTGTTAGTTTTCTTATAAATAACATACCAGTCTCTCATATTTTGTATAAGGGAAAATAGGAAGATAAAACCTTAATTCAAAATTGAGAGAGGTTATTTGTTATTCTTGTTTACTTGTAATCTTGTTTCAAAAGAAAGGAAAGAATAATAGTTTATAACCAATCATTTTATCCATGGTTACCCTAAACCCTAACCCTTGTGGGTTTCTTGATCATAAAGAAACATATTATACTTTGTTTCTAAGGTATGTGATTCATAACTAATGTGAAGTCTAATTGTGATCATAATGAGTATGGTGATACCTCTTTGACAACTCTTGAGCTCTTCATGGTTGCGAAAAGGCGTCAACAAAAGTAGCCATTGGGATAATGTGAGGGCAATATGTATAATAGGTTTTTAATGATGTATAGCTTGTTGAAATTTGGTTGGTATCGCCGTACATCTATTTTCCTCATTAACATAACATCCTCAATGCATTTGGATTGGCTTAGCTTCAATACATATGAGAGCATGGTCTTAGAACTCATCGAAAGAATTTTTTTGACATTTTTAACTGAATGAGTCGACTCATTAAAGCAATAGGTCGACTCATTAATTCTCAAAATAAGTGTGTTTGTCTCAGGTCTTAACAGGTCGATTGACCTGAGTGAGTGAGTCGACTCACTCTATATGAGGCGTCAAAATCTTCTTTTCTTTTATCCCCTGTATAATTTTTTTACTCATTCATTAAGCCAAGTAGATCATATTAATACCATTGAGTCTTATTTTTCAAAGTTAACAAGAAAAGTAAAATAGATACACATATTCTCTCATCATCCTCATCCTCTCTTGCATTCATCAATAATCACACATAAACATTTTTGTTGATCAAAGTGCATGATTTATGGTGATAACGTTCATAGGAATTGTAAATTCAGTTTGGGTTTAGTGAAATTTGGGTTTTTATTGAATAAAACCTTGTGGGTTTCTCCTCCAATATCGTGAGTATTTGGGGGTTTTGTACACATCTTTTGGTTCATGAATTCAGCCGAGTGAAGAGGTTTGAAGATTAGAGATATTGTTCAACCATATCACAATAACCGGAGGATTATGAAGGAAGGTGTGGGTTCATTCGTATCGACTCAAAATGGTCGTGCTTAAAATTTGGAGAACTGAGGATTCTTGCAAGAAGGGAGCAACAATCAGAGGTTTGATCGACACGCGTGAGGACTTGAATCACCTTGAATCAAGGGGCAAAGAGAAACATAGTGTTGTACCCCAAAATTTGCCCTCTATTTTTAACTCTAACCGACTTTTTGTTTCACATTCATTTGCATCATCTTCATAGCATAACATTTTTTTTCCGTCTTAATATTAGCCGGAATAATTTCTCGGAATTTACAAACAGACTGGTCAAATTAACTTTTTTTTTACTGTGCCTAAAATTAGTCAACGAAAAAATGTCAAGTTTAAGTTTGCAAATGTCAGTAACATTAATCTGCGGTTCACTTGGTTTAATTTGACATGCTAAAAATATTTTTACGACTATTTTTGGTCATATGTTGATCAGTCTGAGCAGTTTAAACGGTCATAATTTTTATTTCAAAATCCGACCAAACGCTGTATTTTTCCGAGTCATTTATTTCGCGCTGATTATTTTGATGTGTTCATTTTATTTTTTCGAGCACTTTGGCGCCCGACTTTTATTTTTTGAGTCTATTTATTTTTATATAGGGTCTAGAATAAATAAATAGGATTATTAGTTATTATTTTTATTTTAACTATTTTAATTATTAAACTTTATTTAGTTTTAAATTAATATTTTATTGGGTCTCAAAATAAATAATTAAGCCCATTATTATTAACCCTAAATTAGACCTATATATACTTACTAGTAGAGAGACCAAGGGAAGGAGACCGAAAAAAAGGGAGAAACAAAATTCAGAAAAAAGCTATCCCCATCATCATCATTATCAAGTTCATACAAAAATGCATGAACTGAATTGAAATTTTGAAGCTTTCTTTAGTTTTTTTTTAATTCCATTTATTCTTGATATTTTAATCAGTTTTATTTATCTAACGTTGTTTGTCTCATGTTATAGAAGCTTTCTGGATTGATTTTTCGAAGCTTCATGACCAAAACCGAATCCTACCATAGTTAGGGTTTCAAGCTCAAATTTGGGGTTTTTACAAATTTCGCAGGAAATTTCAGAGGTCAAGAGGTTTATTCATGAGGACTGTGCATAGTCTAGTGGCTAAGGTTGGAAACTAGAAGGTCAAGGGCGTGAGTTCAATTCCCACTCACAACATTTTGGGCAAAAACCTGATTTTCTTTCATATTTTCCTTTAGTTTCTCTTATTAACACATTTTCTAATTGATTTATCCTTTTAACCATGATTAACCTCAAAAATTTTCTCTAAAGAAAATATTTTCCTATTTTCACTCGTTTTTATGTTATTCTTTATCCGTCTTATCATATAATATATGTTTTCCATGTTTAGTAATACAGGCACGCATGACCCAATGGTAAAGGTTCTCCAGAGGTTTAAACATGGGTTCTTCATCATTTTCTTCTTTTTTTTTCCCTTAATTTATCTTTTAAACTTGGTTAACCTATTATTTTTAATTAACTTTTTTAACAAATCTTTTTTTTATTAAATTTAGGTTAGCATTTTTTATTAGTGTTATTACTTTTATATTTAGGTTTATTAAAACCTCAAACTTTTTTTTTATAAAAACCTTAATCAACCTTTAAATGTTTTTTAATTTAATTAATTCTCATAATTCATTTTTCTTAGATTTATTTAATTATTAGGCTATTTTAATATAAACTGATTAAATATTTTCTTTTGTAAAACTCAACCTTGGGACATTTTGTTTTACTAACATGTTTTTTTTTCATTTTTATTATATAATAGGTATTTGTTACACTTATTCATATGCAGCCCCACAACCTAGTGGTGGCACGGAACTGAGGTTTGGAGCATTTTGATGAAGAAACATGGGTGTCCCAGTGGCAAAGAACTCAATAAAGCAAAAAGGGCAAACCCCTAATATTTTGGGTATCTCTAACTTTATTTTTCCCTTTTTCATCAAATCATGTATTTTCTTTGAATTTCCTTATTATTATTAAGCTAATTTCTAAAAGATAAAACATAATCTTTTTTTTATTTTATTTTTAAAACTTATATTTTTATTATAAACCTTAATTTTTTCCCTAAACCTTAATTTTAAACCTAAGTCTTAATTTTTTCATAAACTTTAAACCCTAAAATTTAGCACTAATCTTTATCTTAAAACCCAAATTTCGCCATAATTTTTACCCTAAAATTTTTCCTAAACCTTAAATTTTTTTTAAACCTTAAATTTTTTTCTCAAACCCTAACCCTAATTGTTTTCTTAACCTAGTTTGCAAACTTTTTTCTTCTAATTTATTCACTCATTTTTATGTTATTCATTCACTGTTTGCCTGATTATGTAACTGCTTCGCCATTGTAATAATTGATTTTTATTATTTTACCGCCATTATTATTATTATGTAACTGCCCATAAGCCATGTAATAATGTATGAATTTTATTTTCTGCCTTTTAATTTCTGCCATTTATTTTTCATATTAACTGCGTGGTTAGTAAATAGGGTGTGGAAACTATTTGTAATTAAAATTGATTTAGATAATTAAAATAAGATAAATACCTGAATATAAACACTCACACACGTAAGTCGATCTTTGATCGCCATCTTTCACTTCCTAAGTTACCCCTCTCAGTTGCCTTAAACATGGTCAAGTCCCTCGAATATAGGGGTGTCTTAAGCAAAGTCCCTTCACGTATAAAATCATCAAGTCCCTATAAATTTAAAAGATCAAGTCTCTTCGAGGTTGCCTACGGAATAATGATCTTGTCCCTTCGAATAAATGATGATAGTCCCTGCGAATTGCTAAAGACATCCCTTAAGTTTCCTTCATTGACCATACAATGACCCTACGTTTGTCCCTTAATACATCCAAGGTAATGACTACCTATTCCTTAATAATAGGGATAGTCTTACCATTGAAAGAACATACGAGAACATGAAAGACTTAATTTAGGGTAGATACATCTTAGTTACTTGCTCACATTTCAAAATACTTTTCACACCTCACAATATTTTCAAAACATTTTCAAAACAAGGCTTTGTATACATCCATACGAGGATCATTACAAATTACTTAGAAAATTTCTAATCACACACTACACTCTTCAAAAACAATTTAAGTGAGCTAAGTAGCTAAGAGCCCATGGATAACCATGGATGTAAAGGGTGCTAACACCTTCCCTTTACATAACCTACCCCCCGAACTCAAAAATCCTTTAAGGTCTTTCCTGTTCTTTTATGCCCTTTCCTTTGGATAAAATAAAAGTCGGTGGCGACTCTTGCTATCCGCAACATAACTAAAGTTAGTTCTCCCACCGTGTTACAGAACTGGCGACTCTGCTGGGGATTTAATAAAAGAGGGGTACCCTTAGGAATTAGATCACTTTAAAATTGTTTGCCTTGTTTGCTTTATACTTATCTGTTGGGTGCTCTTGTGTGTGAAAGATCCTAACCCGGATCTAGTGTACCTTAGGTAAATGGCAATAGACCAAGGAAACTGTACGACGTATACCGATATGGTTGATCTGGTGGCCATAGTTAGTGTGACTTCTTGGTTGGTGCTTATGTTCCTTAAGTAAAGTTAAGGATAATATGAGGCTGCCATATGTTGTCAATACACTAACTGACTTTTAGAACCCTAGTCATCCCATCTTGGCCTTTAGAAAGTAGTGAGATAACCGGCTTTGGTGAAGACTGAAGTTGGTTGATACTCGATACTACGCTCATTGAGATCCTAAACTTGGAGGGTTTTGGTTGGCAAGTAAGTTGCCTACTGAACAATCACCCTTGGGAAGGATCAATGATATTGAGATCCCTTAGAACCTGGTTACTTTTGTAGGACAGGATGAACCAACTAAATTTCAGGGGAGGGTACTTACCTTTAAACCTCATGCAAGCCTTCAAACCTAGGGCTATTGTGTGACTTGTTTGTGTGTGCCACATGTTTGTGATTGAGCATAACATCATAGCATCATCATGCATCATAAGCATAGCATTTTCACTAACCATTTCAAGGACCAAAGGATTTATCTTTGTTCTTTGTTGCAGGTCATGGCTTCTGCTCGTAGGAATACTATCCGGATCAACTTTGTAGGAATACCTTCTAAGCTTAAAGAATTGGTCTCTCAAGTTTCTGAAAACTCCCATTTCATCAAGAGGCATGGTCACCTACTGGATCTAGTCACTTCAGGGTTCAATGAAGACATGATGAGTGTTCTGTTTCAGTTATTTGATCCTAAACATCATTGCTTCACATTCCCCGATTATCAGCTGGTTCCTACAATGGAAGAGTTCTCCAAGCTTCTAGGTATACCTATTCTTTATCAGAAACCCTTCACCGGCTTGGAAAAAGAGCCTAAACCTGAAGTCATTGCTGCAGCCCTACATTTGAAGAAATCAGACATTGTCCTAGAAACAAGGAGTGGAGTTAAGGGTATTCTTGCTAAGGTATTGATGGAGAAAGCTCAAGTGTTCCTGAAGGCTATGAGTTATGATGCTTTTGAGGAGATCTTAGCCTTGTTGATTTATGGCTTAATGTTGTTCCCCAATCCAGATCAGTTCATAGATGTTCACGCCATCAACATATTCCTGACTCAAAACCCAGTGCCTACATTGCTTGGAGACATCCTACATTCTCTTCATACCCGTACTACGATGGCACGAGGAACTCTGATGTGTTGTATACCTCTATTGTCCAGGTGGTTTATTTCTCACCTTCCTCGATCAGTGATGAAGAATGAACAAGGGTTCAGGTGGTCCAAGAGGATTATGTCACTTTCTCATTCAGATATTCATTGGTGCTCTCTATCTATGGAGAATGTTACTATCATTGACCGTTGTGGGGAGTTTCCTAATGTGCCACTCCTTGGCATAAGATGGGGAATTACCTATAATCCTTCCTTGGCTCTACGTCAGTTTGGTTACGCTCGGAGTGATGGTCCTGTTGACATGCTTATTCAGGGTATTGTATTCGACTACGACAACGATCTTCAAGGTTACCGTCAAAGGTTCATACGAGCATGGGGGAAAGTGAACAAGGTTGACAGCAAGACTCTGGAGCCCAAGTACACTATTCCTATGGAAGCTTATCTCAGATGGGTGCGATCTCGTGCTCAGACTCTTATGATGCCATATCCTTCCATCCTGCCAGTTACTATGGAGACTGTTGCTGAGGGAGATACTTCTTATATCATTCTTCATCCAGACATGCCCTCTGACATGGAAGAGCTACAGAGGTCCTGGATCCAGTTGAAGGAGCAAAGGGATACTTTTGAGACTCATTACAAAGCAAGTCAAGAAAGAATCTTGGAGCTAACAAAACAACTTCACAAGGAGCGGAACCTCAACTCATACCTCAACACAAAGAGGAAACGTCCATGGGAGACTTAAAACCCCATCTTTTGTATTCATTTAATTTTTATTGTAAGCCCAAGGGGCAAACAAATTTATTACTAATAAAAGTTTACTTTTGGTTGTTTAAACAAATTTAAATCCTGCGGTCCTTGAAAACATTGCATATGCATTTATACACCATATCATTGCATCACAAGTTTCTTATGTACAAGTATCTTATCTTCTCGCTGTTTATTTCAGCAGAAATGGCTCTTGAACAGACTGTCAAAGATCTCCAGGCACAAAATGCACAATTCCAAGAGCTGATCCTGAACTTGTCTAAGGGACAGGATGAATTGAAGACACTGTTGGCTAAGAAGACTAAGAAGGCTAGAAGATCAGGAGGCCTTATTAATCTGGGAAGAAGATTCAGAGGTCCTGTCAAGACCAAGGAACAGGTTGAAGATTATGAGTCTGAAGAGTCTGAGAAAGAGGGAGGCAGTCTCCATAATACTATGGGGGATTCTGATTCTGAAGCAAATTACTATCATGATCCTAATGAAGATAAGTTCAAGATGCTGGTGGATAGAATGAATTTTATGGAATTACAAAAGTCTTCTGGGCTGGATTTTGAAGATCTGAGTTTGATATCTGGAGTGGTTATACCCATTGGTTTCAAGGTCCCTGTTTTTGTAGTATATGATGGTGTTTCATGTCCCAAGCTGCATCTAAGGTCCTATGTCCGGAGGATTCAACCTCATACTGCTGATAAGAAATTGTAGATTCATTTCTTCCAATAAAGCTTGTCTGGAGCTCAATTGGAATGGTACTATCAATTGGAGAGTGCCAATATTCGTGATTGGAATGATCTTGCTGAGGCCTTCTACAGGCAATACCAATACAATGCTGTTTAGCACCAACTCGCATGCAACTACAAAGCATGTCTATGGGTGCTAAGGAAAATTTCAAGGAGTATGCCCAGAAATGGAGAGACCTGGCTGGAAGAGTTCAACCTCCTCTGACTGACAGGGAGCTAGTGGATATGTTTATGAGTACGCTGAATGGTCCTTTCTATAGTCATCTCATTGGAAGCTCATCATCTGGCTTCACTGAGCTGATAATGACTGGAGAGCGTGTGGAAAGTGGCATAAGAAGTGGCAAGATACAGGTAGGTGCTTCTTCATCAAGTACTGCAAAGAAGTCCCCTAGTGGGAAGAAGGAGTCAAATGTTGTTTATGGTCAACCTGGTCGTAATAGGAGTCACCAATCTGTAGGAGCAGTTCACATCTCCAATCCTACTCCTGCAACACCAGAGCCACCACAGAGCAATCAGCAGAAGCCTAGAAGACAATTCACCAAGATCAACATGTCACTGGCCCAAGCCTTGCAACACTTGTTGAAAGGGGAACTCATTACTTTGAAGGACCCTCCTCAGAATCCTAATGTTACCTCTCCTAGGTACAATCCTAATGCACGATGTGCCTATCATTCTAATTGTCCAGGACATGACACCAACAACTGCTAGATATTGAAAAACAAGATTCAAGATATGATTGATGCTGGAGAGATTGAATTTGACCCTCCTGGGACTCCAAATGTGATTACTAGTCCCATGCCTAATCATGAGAAGACTGTTAATGCCATTTATGAAGTTTCACATATTTCCTCAGTTGCAGACGTGACTACTCCCTTATCTGTTATTAAGAAGAAGTTGGTACAAGTTGGGTTCTTTCCAGGTTGTAATGAAGATTGTTTTTATTGTGCTTATAAACCTGATAGCTGCTGGAAGTTGAAGGATGGTATTCAACGCCTCATAGACAATTACACCATATTGTTTGAGAGGACACCTTCTGTGGAGAGTATGGTTGAACATCTAACTCAAGGTGCGAAGGTTGAAGATGTGGATATGATTGATAAAGTACCAATGAGGATTACCTCTAAAGGCCCTGTCAAGATCACTCATAAGGGTCCTATCAAGATTACTGCTGAAGGCCCTGTGAAGACTGTTGCTGAAGCTAGAGTGGCTCCTATGATTATTACCACTCCTGGTCCTATTCCGTATACTTCTGATAAAGCTATACCTTGGCATTACGGTTCCGATATTTATATCCATGGTGTTAAACAGGAACCCTTAGCTGATACACATGTTGCTGATGAAAACCTTGATGTTGATAATATTGCTGGATCTAGTAAGATCACAAGAAGTGGAATAATTTTCTCTCCTCCGGCTACCTCAAAAAATACAGTTACTCCAACCACTACCTCTACTTCTGAGCTGCTGATGCTCGGGGCAAAGGTCCTGTTATTGAACCTGTGCAAACTGAAGCACCAACTGCTGAGAATCTTTCTAAGCAAATGGAAGAAGTGCTGAAGATCATTCGCAAGAGTTATTATGATTTTGTTGACCAATTGGGGCATACTCCCTCCAAAATTTCCATGTTGTCTTTGTTGCTGTGTCCTGAGGCTCATGCTAAAGCCTTGATTAAGTTCTTGAAGACTGCTCATGTACCAAATGAGATTTCTGTGGATCAGTTTGAAAACTGTGTTGCACACCTGACTTATGATAATGGGTTAGGTTTTTCTGATGCTGACTTGACTCCTACCAAGAGAAATCATAACAGAGCTTTACATATCTCTATTGAGTGTAGGGGCACTACCCTGTCTCATGTGTTGATAGACAATGGTTCTTCACTGAATGTACTTCCCAAAGAGGTTCTGAACAAGCTTAGTCCTGAAGATGGTGTGTTGAGACCAAGTAATATAGTGGTGAGGGCCTTTGATGGTTCAAGAAGGGTGGTGCATGGAGAAATAGATCTCCCAATAAAAGTAGGCTCTCAAGTTTTCAATTCAACCTTCTATGTAATGGATATTCGTCCTTCGTACTCTTGTTTGCTTGGGCGCCCCTGGATCCACGGGGCAGGTGCTGTGACCTCCACTTTACATCAGAAGTTGAGATACCCAGTAAAGGGAAAGGTTGTCACTGTTTACGGAGAAGAAGAATATATGATCAGTCATGTGAATACGTTTAAGTATGTTGAAGTGGAAGGTGAATATGTTGAGACTCCGTGCCAGACATTTGAAGTGGTTCCTTGGGTTGTTCCTGCTGCTGAAGCTCCTCCTGTTGTCAAAAAAGTTCCTGTGGTTACCAGAGTACCTCCTACAATGGACTCTCTCAAAGATGCTAGAGTTGTGGTTGAAGAAGGTGGTTGTACTATTTGGGGTCAGCTTCCTGACATTCCTTACAAGTCTGACAAGTTTGGTTTGGGTTTCACTGCAGAGTCCCAGAAGGTTGTTCGTCGTGCTCGTGCTGTTCGTATCACCAATCAAGGGATCATGAAAGATCAAATCAATGCTGTGGGTGACTATAGTGAAGACTACAACCTGGATGCTTAGATCTTTCCTACTGTGGGTGATGGGCTCAACAATTGGAAGACTGAAGACGTTATTCCTATCTCCTTTAGTCAGGAGTAAATACTATTACTATGTTGTTATTTTTAAGTTTGTAATTTTGAACAATTAAACTTTTAAGCCTTGTGTCTTACCCAGGGCACAATGGTATGCTTGTTACGGGATGTCATTTCATTTGCATACTTCATTCAATAAAAATCAATGGATGTTTCGTTTTCGTAAATATTGTGCTCTTTGTCTTTCTTTTATTTTATTTTTGTTTTATCAGCTATGTGTTCTTACACACACCCACATCACTAAAATGCAGATCCCTATCCACTCTGGATCCTGTTGATAACAGTTCTACTATTGCCAATTATAATTTCGAGAATCCGATCTATCAAGCTGAAGATGGAAAGGAGGACGATTGTGAAGTATCTGTAGAGCTTGCTAGGTTATTACAACACGAAGAGAAAGCTATACAGCCACATGAAGAGCCGGTCGAAGTTGTAAATCTGGGAACTGAAGAAAACAGGAAAGAAGTCAAGATAGGGGCTGAACTAGAGGATGGTGTTAAGAGAAGATTAATTCAGATGTTACATGATTATGTGGAGATCTTTGCTTGGTCCTATGAAGATATGCCAGGGTTGGATACAGACATTGTGGTTCACCGGTTACCGGTAAAAGAAGATTGTCGTCCAAAGAAGCAGAAGGTTCGTCGCATACGTCCTGAAATTTCAGAAAAGATTAAAGCAGATGTGATGAAACAGTTTGATGCAGGGTTCTTAGCTGTAACTTCTTATCCTCAATGGGTTGTGTTGCACCCCAAAATTTGCCCTCACAATACAAGACTTTGTGTGCTAAGAAGGTTCACAAGGTTCACAAGACTTACAACACTTACAAGACCTTTCATGAGGTTCATGAAGTCTACAAGTCACTTTATGAGGTTCACAAGGTTCACAATACCTCCCATAAGATTAAAAAGACATTTTATGATGGTTCACAAGGTTCACAAGGTTCACAATTGGTCAGAAGAGTTGACAATTCCCTCAGACAATGCACCTCCTAAGTAGTGTATCCAAAACTAGGGTTTTGACTTTAATCAGGCTAAATGGACTTCCAAGACTTCAAGTGAGCTTCATAACATCTTATATGTGTGTAAGAACCCCCATGACAAGTTTCAAGACTTTTCTCAAAAGTTTGCTCAGTCAGATGATCAGATAAGTCAAAATCAGTCAAAGCAGTTAAAAAGTCAAACTGAGGTCAACTGTGGTCAAACCAAAGTCAAACTTCATGATTTTTTGCCAACATCAAGAATATGAAGTAAAATTCATCATTTGATCAAGGGTTTATCATGATTCATCAAGGAGATTTCAGATCATCAATAATCAGAAGTTTCTAAATTAGGGTTTCCTCAGTAAAAGTCAACTAAACTTTGACCAGCCATAACTTTCACATGCTTCATCACCAAGTCTCCACCCAAAGCTCATTTTGAAGGAAATTGAATTCTCTACAACTTTGTGTCTCACAAGCCAAGCCCAAAAATGCTTCATTTGGAAAGTATGAGCTAAGACATTATAGGTCCTTTTGAAAGTCAACAAAAAGTCAACAACTTCAAAAGGGCATAACTTGAGATTGGTAAATGATATGGACATGAAACCAGTGGGATTGGTTAGAGGACTCTTCAAGCTTTCCAAAATGTCCAAGAACACCCTCATATCATTAAAATTGAAGGATGTGTGCCCTTGCAAAGTTGGGAAATTTTGGGTTGGTTTATGATGAAAATGGAGGTCTAAAACCAATTTCTTCCAAAGGGGCTTGCCAAATAATGACCCAATCCACACTATGACTTCATGCACGACCCAAGTCATCAAAAATCAGATTTTTTATTATTTTATTTTTATTTATTTTGATTTAATTCATTTAAAATCATTTTAAATTAAAATAAAATATAAAATCAAAAGATTTAATTATGATCAAGCTTCTAGAAAATCATAATTATGCCTTGGATCAAATTGATATGAAAGTTATGATGATTGTCTTAAAATAGAAGGTGTTTATGAAAAAATATTTGAATTTTAAAGGCTTATCATTTTAAATCTTTTTGGATCAAATCTTCTACACAAGTATCCAAGTTTTTGACCTAGATTGATTACTCTATAAGTATACAATGTAAACCTAATGACAAGCACGAATTCCAGCCTCCCCAAGTGTAAGTTTGCATCTCACAAAAACCTTCACAAACTCAAATTCGGATTTCTTGATACAAGACATTTGAAGGTATTTGAAGCACATAGCCATGATCACTGAACATCATTGAGTGAAAACCAATACTCATATGCATCCATAACCCCTTTAATTATGTAAACCGAAGCATTGTTCATCCACTTTATGATTTTTTCGATTCCCATAATATTGATATTATTGTCTGAATTTGATCATATATTTGTGTTTGTGATGAAGTTTGAAGCGTTTCTGGATCAATTAATTCGATTTTAAGTGCAGGATGAAGGAACCACCATAGTTAGGGTTTTATGGCCGTTTTAGGGTTCTTTGATTCATCAACTATAAATGAATTTTAGAAACATGGTTGTGTTGTATAGACCTCATAGAACGTAATGCACTAATCAATTTCATAAAATATTGTCGTTTGCTTGATGTTTGATTAAACGCAGGAAAACCTAGGAAACTAAATTCGCAGCAAAGACCCTAGCAAAATTCGCAGGTAATTTTGCAGGTCTGGAGGAAGAAGAAGGTCATGCGCGCGTTCTGGAAAATTTGAATTTTATTTTAAATATTTTATGTTTTGTTATCTGTTTAATATCACAAGCCAACGCTTGTCCCAGTGGTAAGGCTAGCGTGTGTTTGGTTGGAGTGCACTGGTTCGAATCCTGGCTTTGTACAAATTTTTCTATTTTTTCAGGTTAAACATGAAGCTTAATATATTATGCCTTATTGCCACTCCAATATCAGACGCGCTCATCTAGCCGGAATGGTCATGTACTTGTGTGTTTGTGTATAAGGTCCTGGGTTCGAATCCCCCAGGCCTTTTGTTTTTTTTCTATTTTTTTGATTTTTTAGGTTTAAAGAATAAAACCAAATGGTACTCATTCTTCTTGCACCAAGTGCAGCGCAGCCCAGTGGATGGAGATAAGGCCTGGGAGTGAAGGGACCAGGGTTCAAACCCTGCCCTCAGCATTTTGGCATTTTGGTATTTCTTGCAATTTTTTTTTATTTTATTATATTAATTCAGTTTTGTTTAAATTAATAAAATATAAATTATATTTTCTAAATACAATTAAAATACTTTTCTTCATATTATTAAAACATCATGATTTATTTTTTTTATATTCATGTATATATATATATATAATTATCATATTTTTGTTGTATTTTAGATACCAAACCCTAATTATATTAATAAACCCTAATTTATGTTTTCTAAACAATTCAAAAACCCTAATTTCTTTTTTCTATTCTTGTTTAATATTATTATTTGTATTTAATTTAATTTGTACATAAATATGTTAAAATTTAAAATTCTTAATTTATTTTTTATAATATGTAAATATGATCTAAATTGTTTATATTTTTTATTTTTGCATTTAAATGATTAATGTATGCTTAGGAATAATTAAAATTGTTAAAATAATTTTATAATTATAATTTAATTTTCATAACATGTTTAAAATTAATTTAATTTTTATAATTTGTATATAATTCAAATTTTTATAATCATTACTTAATTGTTCATTTTTTTAATTTTAAATAATTGTTTATATTGAAATCTAATCCTTAAATATTATATTTTGCTTATTATTATTATTACTAATCATGTTTATTGCTAACCCCATTTAAAATTGTTATTACTATTATTTATTACTAACCACCTTTATTTTAAATTGTGATTATTATTATTATTTCACTAACCCAATTTTTACTATTATTATATATTTTGCTTTATTTATTTTAAATTGTTTATTCATTATTATTGTAATTGTTCCTGGATGTAATTTTTGTAAATATTTAAATTATTTATTTTTTATGCTATGGTTAGTAAATAGAGAGTGAAAACTATTTGTGTGTAAAAATTGAATTTAGGTCATTTAAATTATAAGATAAATATTTAAAATGAACACTCACACACGTAAGTCGATCTTTGATCGCCATCTCACTTTCTAGGGTTGCCTCTCAATGTTGCCTAATTAAAAGGTCAAGTGGGGTGTATAAAGCAAAAGTCCCTTAAAAGAAAAGTCATCTAGTCCCTTCATAATCAAAGATCAAGTCCCTTAATGGTTGCCTTTCATAACGATCTTGTCCCTTTCGAATAATGATGACAGTCCCTCCAAAATGCTTAATACACCCTACAGTTGCCTTCATTAAACAGATGTCCCTCACTTGTCCCTCACATCCAAGGTAATGACTACCTATTCCTTAATAATAGGGATAGTCTTACCATTTAAAGGATAAAGAACAGAAAGACTTAAACTTTAGGGTAAGTTCCTCATAGTTACTTGCTCACTATTCAAACTTTTCAAACACTTCATAATTTTCAAACAATTTTCAAACACAAGTTTTTACGCATCCGTACATGGATCATTATCAAACTCTTATGAAAATTTCTATTCACACACTTCACATTTCAAAAAAAACAATTTAAAGTGAGCTAAGTAACTAAGAGCCCATGGATAACCATGGATGTAAAGGGTGCTAACACCTTCCCTTTACATAACCTACCCCCCGGACCCAAAAATCTTTTAAAAGGTCTTTCCTGTTCTTTTATGCCTTTCCTTTGGATAAAATAAAAGTCGGTGGCGACTCTTGCTATCCGCAACATAACTAAAGTCAATTCTCCCACCGTGTTACAGGTTGCAAATGTGGTACCGGTACCTAAGAAATATGGTAAGGTACGTATGTGTGTAGATTACAGGGATTTGAACAAGGCCAGCCCCAAAGATGACTTTCCACTTCCTCATATTGATGTTCTGGTAGACAACACTGCTCAGCATAAAGTATTCTCTTTCATGGACGGTTTCTCTGGTTACAATCAAATCAAGATGGCACCTGAAGATATGGAGAAGACTACATTTGTTACACAGTGGGGTACTTTTTGTTATAAAGTGATGCCATTTGGTTTGAAGAATGCCGGGGCAACATATCAGCGTGCTATGGTGGCTTTGTTTCACGATATGATTCATCATGAGATAGAGGTATATGTGGATGATATGATAGCCAGGTCCCAGAATGAAGAGCAACATCTTGATCATCTGCATAAGTTGTTTGAAAGGTTGAAGAAATACAAGTTGAGATTAAACCCAAACAAATGTACTTTCGGAGTTAGATCTGGTAAACTCCTGGGTTTCATTGTCAGTGGAAAAGGTATTAAAGTAGATCCCGCAAAAGTGAAAGCTATACAAGAGATGCCAGCTCCCCGTACTGAGAAGGAAGTTAGAGGTTTCTTGGGACGATTGAATTACATTGCAAGATTTATTTTCCAATTAACTGATACCTGTGAGCCAATTTTCAAGTTGTTGAAGAAAGATCAGGTAATGGAGTGGAATTATGAGTGCTAGACAGCCTTTGATGAAATCAAGAGATATCTTCTAGAACCTCCAATTTTGATGCCACCAGTTGATGGAAGAACCTTGATCATGTACTTAACAGTATTAGACAACTCAATGGGGTATGTGTTGGGGCAATATGACGAGTCTGGTCGAAAAGAGCAGGCAATATACTACCTTAGCAAAAATTTTACCGATTGTGAAACAAGATACTCACTGCTCGAGAAAACTTGCTGTGCTTTGGCATGGGCTGCTCGCCGACTAAGACAGTATATGTTGACTCATACTACCTTATTGATTTCGAAGATGGATCCTATCAAGTACATATTCGAGAAACCTGCTCTCTCTGGACGAATAGCAAGATGGAAAATGATCTTAACAGAATATGATATACAGTACACTACTCAGAAGGCCATTAAAGGAAGTGTTGTAGCTGATCATTTGGCTCATCAAACAGTGGATGATTATCAGTCAATGAGTTTTGAGTTCCCTGATGAAGATATTATGATTATTACCAAAGAACCTGGACAATATGACGGACCTGAACAAGGATCCCGATGGACTATGGTTTTTGATGGAGCTTCTAATGCACTTGGCAATGGTGTTGGTGTTGTGATCAGTTCCCCTGAAGGTTGTCATACCCCGATTACTGCCATACTTTGTTTCTATTGTACCAATAACATGGATGAGTATGAGGCATGTATCCTGGGTATCAAAGCTGCCATTGATATGAAGATTCAATTCCTAGATGTATATGGAGATTCAGCCCTGGTAGTAAGTCAGATCAAAGGAGATTGGGATACCAAGCATGATAATCTCATTCCTTACAGAGAGTATGTTTTGTCTTTGATCCCATATTTTGAAAAGATTACCTTTGGACATATCCCACGAAGAGAAAATCAGTTGGCAGATGCATTAGCCACCATGGCATCCATGTTTGAGATTAGTTGGGATGATGAAACTCCCAAGATTACCATTGATAGATTTGAGAAGCCCGCATACTGCAATGAGATTGACACTGAAGAAGCAGAGGGGAAGCCTTGGTTCTATGAAGTGAAAAGATATCTTGAAGCTCAAGAGTTCCCTGAAGGGGCATCTGTCAAAGATAAGAAGTTTCTGAGGAGGTTTTCTGCTAAGTTCTTCTTGAGTAATGGAATTTTGTACAAGCACAATCATGACTCAACTCTGCTTCGTTGTGTGGATAAGAAGGAAGCAACAGAGATTATGGAAGACATGCATGATGGGATCTTTGGCACTCATTCTAGTGGTCATACTATTGCTAAGAAGATATTGAGAGCAGGTTATTATTGGTCTACCATGGAAGCTGACTGCTATCAACATTCCAGAACATGTCACAAGTGTCAAATCTATGCTGATAAAGTACATATACCTCCATCACCATTGAATGTGTTGACTGCTCCTTGGCCTTTTGCCATGTGGGGCATTAATATGATTGGTGAGATCAAGCCTACTGCTTCTAATGGGCATCGTTTCATCCTGGTTGTTATTGATTACTTTACAAAGTGGGTGGAGGCAGCTTCATTTGCATCTGTTACTAAGAATGTGGTGGCTCGATTCATTAAGAATAATCTCATATGTAGGTATGGCATCCCTGAAAGGATTATTACTGACAATGGCTCTAATCTAAACAACACTATGATTACTGATCTCTGCATGCAGTTCAAGATTAAGCATCACAACTCTTCTCCGTATCGTCCGAAGATGAATGGGGCAGTAGAAGCTGCTAATAAGAACATCAAGAAGATTCTACAGAAGATGACTGTTACTTACAAGGATTGGCACGAGATGTTACCATTTGCTCTTCATGGATATCGTACTACAATACGTACTTCAACAGGGGCAACCCTATTCTCCTTAGTTTACGGTATGGAAGCAGTTCTGCCCATTGAAGTTCAGATACCCTCCTTAAGAATCATGAAGGATGCATGCTTGGATGAAGATGAGTGAATTCATACTCGACTTAACCAAATAAATTTGATTGATGAGAAAAGGTTGGCAGCTGTTTGTCATGGCCAGATGTACCAGAAACGGATGATCAAATCTTTTAATAAGAAGGTTAAGCCAAAGGTATATCAGGCTGGTGACTTGGTAATCAAGCGTATCATACTACCACAGGGTGATCCTAGGGGCAAGTGGACTCCTACATATGAAGGGCCATTTGTGGTCAAAACAGTATTCTCAGGAGGTGCCATGATGCTTACTACTATGGATGGTGAAGACTTCCCACAGCCTGTAAACGCAGACATAGTTAAAAAATACTACGCATAAAAAGAGACCCGCTAGGTTGACTGGCCTAGGCAAAAATAAGGGCATCCCGGCGAACCAAAAGGGTTCGGGCAAAAATTAGGGATATATATAAAAAAAGATGTACACTCGGCAAGTCGAAAACCTGAAAAGGCGGCTTGGGCAAAAAAGGGTATCTCGGTGGATTGAAAACCTGAAAGGGTAATCCAGGCAAAAGTTGGGGATTAAAGCGTATGACTATGTCTCGTTTGGATCACCCATGTAACTCCAACCAGTTGTGCTACTTAACTCAGGCTCGAACAGATAAAGATCAATCCAATCATTTTCGTCTCAACAGCAGAAGATGAGATACTTGAAGATAATGGCAATAGTAGAATTGAAACTCAATAGGGTTATTTCTCACATAGCTGTTTTCTTTGTTTTGTAAAATTTTTTTACGACGAATTCCTCTTACTAGGATTTTTGTCTCCTTGTACAAACTTGCCTATGTATAGGTCACTTTGTGATATAAATAAAATTTCATCTTTGAATCAGGATTTACTTTTACCCTATTTACATAAGCGAAAACGTCCATTGGTTGTGTTTGAATGTATGTATGCTTTTGAATATGATTGATGTTTACCAGAAATGCATAAAATGCAGTAATAGTATTTACTAAGGACGAACGAGGGAAGGAATTCAACGAAGCTTCGCCGGTTCATCCCCACAAGACAACTACAAATCTCCAGCAGAGAAAACCTATCTTTATAGATACTTCGAGTTACATCTCCCCTTGAATTTAGGTCCATCTCTTTTTATAGAAGTACGACGAACGAAGATGGGAGGTTATAAATATTATACTATCAAACAAGACAGGAACAAGTTCCTCATATTCTTCAGTAACGAATCGGGATTTATTTTTCCTAGCCAGCAAGTGTTATACAGAGATAACCAGACACTTCAGGCTGCATGATTCATACATACATCATTTACATCATATCATAGCATACACATCCATAATGCATAATACATTTACTTAAGTATATCATGCCATACATGCATACATATTGCATAAACTAACCTTTTCTTTGTAGGATAATTATATGCAGATAAAACACTATCAACAATTCACAACAGTTCAAAGACGATCTATACGAAGGTCTAGTGCTGATACTTAATTCAGAGATAATCGCTACGAAGGTTCATTTCTGATGATCAATACTCAATTTGTCCTTGGAGGGGTACGTAAATGATCTATACGAAGATCTGGTGCTTAATCCAGGATATTTCCAAGGGATGTAATCGTCACGAAGATTTAATCCTGATATTCTTTCTATCCTTGGGATGGTGGGTAAATGGTCTATACGAAGATCTATTACCTAATCCAGGATATTTCCAGAAGAGATAATCGTTACGAAGACTTATTTCTACTGGTCTATTTAACAAATCAAAACAGTTCAAAGACGATCTATACGAAGGTCTAGTGCTGATACTTAATTCAGAGATAATCGCTACGAAGGTTCATTTCTGATGATCAATACTCAATTTGTCCTTGGAGGGGTACGTAAATGATCTATACGAAGATCTGGTGCTTAATCCAGGATATTTCCAAGGGATGTAATCGTCACGAAGATTTAATCCTGATATTCTTTCTATCCTTGGGATGGTGGGTAAATGGTCTATACGAAGATCTATTACCTAATCTGGGATATTTCCAGAAGAGATAATCGTTACGAAGACTTATTTGTACTGGTCTATTTAACAACTCAAAACAGTTCAGAGACGATCTATACGAAGGTCTAGTGCTGATACTTAATTCAGAGATAATCGCTACGAAGGTTCATTTCTGATGATCAATACTCAATTTTTCCTTGGAGGGGTACGTAAATGATCTATACGAAGATCTGGTGCTTAATCCAGGATATTTCCAAGGGATGTAATCGTCACGAAGATTTAATCCTGATATTCTTTCTTTCCTTGGGATGGTGGGTAAATGGTCTATACGAAGATCTATTACCTAATCCGGGATATTTCCAGAAGAGATAATCGTTACGAAGACTTATTTCTACTGGTCTATTTAACAACTCAAAACAGTTCAGAGACGATCTATACGAAGGTCTAGTGCTGATACTTAATTCAGAGATAATCGCTACGAAGGTTAATTTCTGATGATCAATACTCAATTATCCTTGGGATGGCACATAAATGGTCTACACGAAGACCTAGTGCTTAGTCCAGGATATTACCAGAATCAATTCAGAGATAATCGCTACGAAGATTTAATTATAATGCTCAAATTGTCCTTGGGACGGTACATAAATGATCTATACGAAGATCTAGTGCTTAATCCAGGATATTTCTAGAAGAGATAGTCGTTACGAAGATTTATTTCTTATGGTCAATTCAACAGATAATCTTTGGGATGGTACATAAATGATCGATACGAAGATCTGGTACTTACCCCAGGATATTACCAAAAGAAATTTAGGGATAATCGCCACGAAGATTTGATTCTGATGCTTAAGTTAAAGAATGTTCCTAAAGACGGTTCAGAGCCGATCTATACGAAGATCTAAATACTGACACCTAATGAAGGATATTCTTTTCCCCCAGAGATAATGCAGAAACGATCTATACAAAGATCTAGTGCTGACATTCAACTCAAACCATGTTACAAGAATAATTCAGAGACGGCCTATACGAAGACCTATTACTAATATCCAGTGACAACCTATTGATACTATCACCTCCTGATATTATGGATGACATCTATAAGCCCATCTCCGGTTCCTCCGAGTGGCATCTTTAAGCCCATTCAAGAATATTCAACTAATCAGCAGTGTTACTCTACGCACTGGCGAGTGCAAATTTTTGGGCTTTTGTGTTCAATCCCCTTCAACCTTCCAAGTCACGAATGGCACACAGGCCAATCTAACTCCTCAGGTTTTAGAAAATTGAACAGGGGCAGCTGTTGTACCCCAAAATTTGCCCTCTATTTTTAACTCTAACCGACTTTTTGTTTCACATTCATTTGCATCATCTTCATAGCATAACATTTTTTTCCGTCTTAATATTAGCCGGAATAATTTCTCGGAATTTACAAACAGACTGGTCAAATTAACTTTTTTTTTACTGTGCCTAAAATTAGTCAACGAAAAAATGTCAAGTTTAAGTTTGCAAATGTCAGTAACATTAATCTGCGGTTCACTTGGTTTAATTTGACATGCTAAAAATATTTTTACGACTATTTTCGGTCATATGTTGATCAGTCTGAGCAGTTTAAACGGTCATAATTTTTATTTCAAAATCCGACCAAACGCAGTATTTTTTCGAGTCATTTATTTCGCGCTGATTATTTTGATGTGTTCATTTTATTTTTTCGAGCACTTTGGCGCCCAACTTTTATTTTTTGAGTCTATTTATTTTTATATAGGGTCTAGAATAAATAAATAGGATTATTAATTATTATTTTTATTTTAACTATTTTAATTATTAAACTTTATTTAGTTTTAAATTAATATTTTATTGGGTCTCAAAATAAATAATTAAGCCCATTATTATTAACCCTAAATTAGTCCTATATATACTTACTAGTAGAGAGACCAAGGGAAGGAGACCGAAAAAAAGGGAGAAACAAAATTCAGAAAAAAGCTATCCCCATCATCATCATTATCAAGTTCATACAAAAATGCATGAACTGAATTGAAATTTTAAAGCTTTCTTTAGTTTTTTTAATTCCATTTATTCTTGATATTTTAATCAGTTTTGTTTATCTAACGTTGTTTGTCTCATGTTATAGAAGCTTTCTGGGTTGATTATTCGAAGCTTCATGACCAAAACCGAATCCTACCATAGTTAGGGTTTCAAGCTCAAATTTGGGGTTTTTACAAATTTCGCAGGAAATTTCAGAGGTCAAGAGGTTTATTCATGAGGACTACACATAGTCTAGTGGCTAAGGTTGGAAACTGGAAGGTCAAGGGCGTGAGTTCAATTCCCACTCACAACATTTTGGGCAAAAACCTGATTTTCTTTCAGATTTTCCTTTAGTTTCTCTAATTAACACATTTTCTAATTGATTTATCCTTTTAACCATGATTAACCTCAAAAAATTTCTCTAAAGAAAATATTTTCCTATTTTCACTCGTTTTTATGTTATTCTTTATCCGCCTTATCATATAATATATGTTTTCCATGTTTAGTAATACAGGCACGCATGACCCAATGGTAAAGGTTCTCCAGAGGTTGGAATTAAAAGTCCTTGGGTTCAAACCCTGGACACAACATTTTGGCAAAGAAACATGGGTTCTTCATCATTTTCTTCTCTTTTTTTTCCTTAATTTATCTTTTAAACATGGTTAACCTATTATTTTTAATTAACTTTTTAAAACTCAACCTTGGGACATTTTGTTTTACTAACATGTTTTTTTTTCATTTTTATTATATAACAGGTATTTGTTACACTTATTCATATGCAGGCCCACAATCTAGTGGCACGGAACTGAGGTTTGGAGCATTTTGATGAAAAAACCTGGGTGTCCCAGTGGCAAAGAACTCATTGAAGCAAAAAGGGCAATCCCCTAATATTTTGGGTATCTCTAACTTTATTTTTCCCTTTTTCATCAAATCATGTATTTTCTTTGAATTTCCTTAGTATTATTATTAAGCTAATTTCTAAAAGATAAAACATAATCCTTTTTTTATTTTATTTTTAAAACACATATTTTTATTATAAACCTTAATTTTTTTTATAAACCTTAATTTTTTCCCTAAACCTTAATTTTAAACCTAAGTCTTAATTTTTTTCATAAACTTTAAACCCTAAAAATTTAGCACTAATCTTTATCTTAAAACCCAAATTTCGCCATAATTTTTACCCTAAAATTTTTCCTAAACCTTAAATTTTTTTTAAACCTTAAATTTTTTTCTCAAACCCTAACCCTAATTGTTTTCTTAACCTAGTTTGCAAACTTTTTTCTTCTAATTTATTCACTCATTTTTATGTTATTCATTCACTGTTTGCCTGATTATGTAACTGCTTCGCCATTGTAATAATTGGTTTTTATTATTTTCCGCCATTATTATTATTATGTAACTGCCCCTAAGCCATGTAATAGTGTAGGAATTTTATTTTCTGCCTTTTAATTCCTGCCATTTATTTTTCATATTAACTGCGTGGTTAGTAAATAGGGTGTGGAAACTATTTGTAATTAAAATTAATTTAGATAATTAAAATAAGATAAATACCTGAATATAAACACTCACACACGTAAGTCGATCTTTGATCGCCATCTTGCACTTCCTAAGTTACCCCTCTCAATTGCCTTAAACTTGGTCAAGTCCCTCGAATATAGGGGTGTCTTAAGCAAAGTCCCTTCACTTATAAAATCATCAAGTCCCTATAAATTTAAAAGATCAAGTCCCTTCGAGGTTGCCTACGGAATAATGATCTTGTCCCTTCGAATAAATGATGATAGTCCCTGCGAATTGCTAAAGACATCCCTTAAGTTGCCTTCATTGACCATACAATGACCCTACGTTTGTCCCTTAATACATCCAAGGTAATGACTACCTATTCCTTAATAATAGGGATAGTCTTACCATTGAAAGAACATACGAGAACATGAAAGACTTAATTTAGGGTAGGTACATCTTAGTTACTTGCTCACATTTCAAAATACTTTTCACACCTCACAATATTTTCAAAACATTTTCAAAATAAGGCTTTGTATACATCCATACGAGGATCATTACAAAGTACTTAGAAAATTTCTAATCACACACTACACTCTTCAAAAACAATTTAAGTGAGCTAAGTAACTAAGAGCCCATGGATAACCATGGATGTAAAGGGTGCTAACACCTTCCCTTTACATAACCTACCCCCCGAACTCAAAAATCTTTTAAGGTATTTCCTGTTCTTTTATGCCCTTTCCTTTGGATAAAATAAAAGTCGGTGGCGACTCTTGCTATCCGCAACATAACTAAAGTCAGTTCTCCCACCGTGTTACACATAGCGTCTACAACAATTAGGATTGGTTTGTGGCTTCTAATTTCTCTTTGTAAAAACATTCCATTTGATAATACATATCCCAATTCAATTTTAGAATTAGGGACAGAGGTACCCTTATCAAGGACGGTAGGGAAACTACCTAAACAAATCCACATGTTCTTCGTTTTTTTCTTCATTATAATTATGCACGATTTGAAATAGTGTAACATTGAAAATTCTGTTTTGCTAATTTTAGTGCACTCTAGGTGTTTGTGAAATTGTTTCTATCAATTTGATAGTAATTTAAGAAAAATTCTACTCTAAAAATAGAAGCAAAACAAGCTTGGTGTGGCGTGCCCACCATGTGTTGATTCATTTATCTTGAGCATCTCATTAGATTTTGTTACGCATATCCGATCACCGGTGACTAAATAAATTTTAGACGTGATTTTTCTGGGGAGCTTTCGTAACCCTTTTTCAAACAAATTTTTAAAGTTGCAAAAGTTTTAAAAGGATATATTCAACCCCTTTCTAGATCTGTGACATCGTCTAACAAGTGGTATCATGAGCACCAGTTCATCTAGTGTTTCACATATAACTTTTTAGAAAATGGATAATGATCCAACAGGGGCATACAATTGAGCGTCCGTTTTCACCGGAGAAAACTATAGTCACTGGAAGGATTGTATGCGTATTCATATCAACTTTGTTGATAGAAAGGTATGGAAGGTTATCCAAGCTGGTCCCATGGAAATAACCATGACTAATGCGAAAACATTCTAGTACCTAAACTTGAAGCACAATGGGAAGAAAAAGATGAAAAGAACTATAGCTACAATTGGAAGGCTAGAAATATGATCATTGCCTCTTTGGGCTCTGATGAATATTATAGAGTTTCACATTGTACTAATGCTAAAGTTATGTGGGATGCGTTACAAATTGCCCATGAGGGAACTAATGACGTCAAACTAGCTAGAATCAATACCTTAACATAAGAGTTTGATCTTTTTCACATGAACCAAGGGGAAACCATTGGGGAATTAGGAAATAGATTTTATCATCTAATAAATCGCTTAAATTCTCTTGATAAAACTACTCCCAATGATGTTCGTACTAACAAAATTCTTAGATGTCTTACTAGGGAATGGCTACCTAAAGTCACGACGATCAAGAAAGCTAATGACCTAAGAACTTTGGACTTGACAACGTTATTAGGAAAATTACAAGAACATGAGCAAGAGCTCTTAAATCTCGAAAAGCATGAAAGAGGTGAAATGAAAGAAACGGAGGAGAAATCTAAGGACACCGAGAAGAAGAAGTCTATTGCATTGAAGACTTCTAGTTCTAAATCATCCACCAACAATGAGTGTGAGACTAAATCTAGTGACGAAGATAAAGAATCGAATGAATATATGGGGCTATTTGTAAGAAGGTACAATAAATATCTTAGGAAGAATGAAATCTCTCATTTGGATAAACATCTTGTCAGCTATAAAAGGCAATAAAACACCTCTAAGCAAAATCAAAGTAAAAGTACCAAGTCTAAAGGGTCATGTTATAATTGCGGAAAGGGTTTGTAACCTATGGTGATAATAACAAGGGAGCTATACTCGGAAAAGGTAGTGTAAGTAATCCTTCATCTAAATCTATCTCAAATGTCCTTTTAGTTGAAGGTCTTAAACACAATCTGGTTAGCATTATCCAATTATGTGACAAAGGATATAAAGTTTCGTTTTCAAAAGAGTTTTGCATAATTGAACATAATGATAAAAAGGATGATGTGTTTAAGGGCTTGAGGGTCAACAATGTATACATGCTTGACTTAAATGAAGTTTCCATGAATAACCCTAAGTGTCTTGTCTCCAAGAGTGATGTATACATTGCATTTGATTACACATATCCCAATTCAATTTTAAAATTGGGGTCAGAGGTACCCTTAGTGAGGACGGTAGGGAAACTGCCTAATAAAATTCGCATGTTCTTCATTTTACTTCATTATAATTCTGCACGATTTGAAATAGTGTAACGTTGAAAACTATGTTTTGCTAATTTTAGTGCACTCTAGGTATTTGTGAAATTGTTTCTATCAATTTGGTAGTAACTTGAGAAAAATTCTGCACTAAAAATAGAAGCAAAACAAGCTTGGTGTGGCGTGCCCACCAAGTCTATCAGAAAATTCAAAATACACAATTTCAATATCTTAGTGCATTTTTCTATCCTTTTAACATTGTTGGAAGTGGTTAAATCAATAGTGAAAAGTTTAAGTGATTGATTAGTAAGTTGTTGATTCATTTATCTTGAGTATCTCATTAAGTTTCGTTACACATATTCGATCATCGGTGACTAAATAAATTTTAGACGTGATTTTTTCGGGGAGCTTTCGCAACCCTTTTTCACACAAATTTTTAAAGTTGCAAAAGTTTTAAAAGGGATCTATTCAACCCCCTTCTAGATTCGTGCAATTGTCTAACAAGATAGCTCTCGAGTAGGGATGGAAAAACGGGTCGCCCGCCCCACCCCGTCTTAATCCTGCAAAAAAAAGGTGGGTCAGGCAAGCTCGCCAAGGTGGTGGATTGGCGGGCGGCTGTATTGGCCTCCTATCTTTTTTTTCTTCATTTTTTAATAGATTAATAGGTTTGTTTTTATATTTCAATTATATTTTTCTCTTATTTTTTAGAAAATTTTTGTAAAGTATATTTTAAACAAATTTTACTTCAAAAATATATTACATATATTATCAAATAAATGTATAAAATAAAACCATCAAGAATTTGAATTACTAGAATTAACTAAAATATGGCGATTTTAAGGTGAGAAAAGTTGAACGAATATGTGCGGCTAGCTTTTGCGGGCAACGAATTTTGGCGGGGCGAGTGGCGGTCTTTAACAGGACGGGCTTTGGTGGGCGACAGAGTCAAAATTCCAACCCAATCCACCATTTTTTGGCGGGTGCGCGGGCCGACCTGGCGGGCCACGACCCGTTTTCCACCCATACTCTCGAGTATCCTAGTTGCAAATCTTTAATTGTGTTGTAATGTCAATTGGAATCTTCTTTTGGCTCTCTTTGGCACAGAGGATCCTCACATTTTGTTTATGGAGAAGATTGAAAATCTTCAACAAAAGTTCCTTTGTTTTTTGTGCATAGAGGGAAACTTGAAGTCGTTGAAGATTGTGTAATAGTGGTTGAACCAAATTGTGAGGATGGGGAGGAATATGATGTTGCATTGGAGGAAACTTGTTTTGTGGGGAAGGAACTATACATGCTTCTTGAACTATTGATTGAGAAGTTATCGTTGAAGCTTAAAAATCTTGTTGTTAGGGGCACTCTTTAACGACGACCGTCGGGAGAAAGAACTGGTGAAATGTTATCTTGAAGAATTTGAAAAACCAATCATAGATCGTCGGTGATGCTTTAAGTTCAAACCTCCTTTGAATCAACTATTGAAGTAGTTACGATAATTGAGGTTGCTCGAAGTAGTTACTAAAAAACGGTTGTGTCAGTGCAACTATAGAAATTTGAGAGAATTAAAAGTTGTTTCCCACATACGACATCGTTAATCCGCTATGAATCATAAAATTAACGATATGTTGATAATGACCACCATAAAAAGACTTTTGATACTGTGGTGATAGTTCTCCGATGAACCAAAATGGTATCTACAAAAAGGTCAGCACTCTGACGCTCAAATTAGTTTGAGATTGAGGTGGAACTTTGTAAATAAGAGTTGAATCATACTTGAGTGTGACTTAGAGTATTCTTATACAGGAGAGACAATATAATTATCTTCGAGTTATCCATCGTAATGCGAGGATATCCATTAGATACAGGTATTATATTATGATGGAAAGAGAGTCATGCTCTTATTCAATATGTAGGTCAATTTGTATATGATTGACTTTACACACTTTGAATGAATTGAGCATATGGATTTAACTGATCTTTATGAATCATTAATCAACCTAAAACAACAATCAAATTCAAAAATTACAATCTACTTGTCATTCTTGCATCGAAGTCTACCACAAGTTATAACGTTGAATAATCTAAGAAAGCTTTGATAAAAAAACGTAAAAAAGCTTTAAAATTATTATTATTATTATTATTATTATTATTATTATTATTTATTTACAAGAGCAAGGGTTATTATTGAAAGGTAGAGTTATGCGCAAATGCTTTTTCTTTAGGATAAAATTTCACATGTTAAGTGAGCCCATTTGGTGGCCATAACATGATAAAAATAATATTCATGTACACCCTTTGAGAGGTTAACATCACTTTTATAATCTAGAAAATGCCGCACATTGATGCTGTCAACTCTGAAGATGGCAAGCCACATCACAAAATGGAAGCACATGGTCACTCATTTTGTGAGCAATACTCATCAATCCCTCCCTGCAGCTTTATACCCAACCCACCCTCTTAAACAGATAAACTGATAAAGCCAAATTAACGTGGATTCTACCCATTTGCTACTAGTACAAAACGTGCAAATGAAGGGACACATTATAAGGTACAAATTTAGAGCAAGTATCGTCGCTGAACTTTTAAGTGTCATGTGAGAACTAAAAAACCATGTTTATTATTTGAAATTCAGTTTATTCCATATATATACATTATTCACACTTCTTTCTCAACATATCATTCAAAATGATTTAATAGTTAAATATTTTACTTAAAAAAAAGCTACCTTGTGTTATTATGCCAAAGTTAAAGAAATGTTGATAAAGTACAGAAAATAAAGGTGTTTAAATCCAAACCAATTTAAATAAAAATTACAAACTGATTAAAAAAATTAAAAACCCCAAAAAGTTTGATTTTATTTGGATATATTTACATGTCATTTTATAAAAATCAATTGATTTGGATTTGATTTCGGATCGATATTTAAAAATCGATCTAAACCAAACTGCGTGTATATATATATATATATATATATATATATATATATATATATATATATATATATATATATATATATATATATATATATATATATATATATATATATATATATATATATATATATATATATATATATATATAATATTAGATGATACTTATTTAATAAATATTATTTATTAATTTGATTTAATATTTTTATTTTTATTTTTTTCAACTTGTAATATTAACTTTTGATATATTATATTATATATTATATCAAATTTACTATTTATTAATATTTTTAGAATATTAATAGAAATTATAATTTATAATTTGGATATCCAAAAAAATCAATCCAAATTAAACTGTATAAAATTAGATTGGATCAGATCAACTTTTTATAATCAATCATTCAAAATTGAACCAAATCACAAATAAATTTACTTTTGGATCGGATAATATTTTGCTTTAAAATTGATTCAAACCGAACCGCAAAATATCTGTAGTAGTAAAACTAAGCTGGTGAATTACACCGAATACTTTGAGGGTGATGGAAAAACACACCCCATTCAAAGGCGCACAAATCACTGTACTAACTTACATACGGAGCACAAGCGATGATCTCATTCGAGATTAAAGAAATCTGAATGAGTACAATATTTTTGTTATAATTTATCATAATTAGTTTTTTATAATTAGAATGTTTTATCATAATTAATTTCCTATAATTATATTTATAATTATATTGTATCAAAATTAGATAATTGACTAAATATTATATAGTAATTCTTTTTAACTTATTCCATAATCATAGCCTTTAAATTAGATTCAATCCAATAGTTATAAGTATAAATATTAATTTAACCATTTATTGAATCTAATTTATAGGCTACGATTATGGAGTAAGTTAAAAGAATTTACTCTTGTAATAAATTTATAGGCTAATATATATATATATATATATATATATATATATATATATATATATATATATATATATATATATATATATATATATATATATATATATATATTAACATAATGAATGAGAACGATAAGCATTCAAACTATCTTACATGCTATCAATATTTCTCTGTTTCTAAAAATCGATCGGTCGTCGTCGCATCAACCAACTTCTCCCTATGTCGTCGTCATCGCTTTCGTCTACAGTGTCACCGCACCACCTCCTCTATGCGCCACCGCCGACGAACACACAACAACGTTGTGTGCGCAATCAAACTTGTTTTCTACTCTTTCGCACATTTGTTCTCCGTCATTGCTTCTTCCTCTCACACGTCATGTCAGATTCTGAACACAACGTCATCGCCGACTATATGTTCATACAACCACCGTTGTCACTGGTGGTTCCGGCTAGCCTAAGACTGTCACGCTCATAAGTATGATACGCATCATACTTAAATTAACATTTATACTTATAACTATCAATAATATGATACGCACCATGCTATCTCAATTTTTTATCCCTGCATCTTTTGGGTATCATGCTCTTCAAATGGAAATTTATCTTTTAAAAATTTTTCGCCATAACACACTTCAAAATTAGTCACTAACATAATTCTTATATCGCCGAGATCCCACATACACACATCTATGAGTCTATGGTTTTCTGTGTGTGTTATCCTTTGTTTTTGTCCTCTAACATTCATAAGTTATAACATCGCTCTACTTCGTGTGACTTTTTGGGTTACCCACTAAATCATAAAGGCTATAAGTGTTTTTATTGGTCAAACATAAAATTCATAATTTTGTGGAATGTGTTACCTTTGATGAAACCCAATTTTCCTTCACCAAGATACATTCACATTCCCCTCACTCTTATAATTTCCTAAATGAACATGCATGCGTCTTACAAGATCGTCCCACCCAAAATATGTTTGATCCGAGAATTATTGCTCTGATACCACATATTGTAACACCCCAATTTTTTTAAGACATTTTATAAAATTATCACGTTAATAATATCTTATTGTTTTTTGTGTGCATTTAAGCAAAATAACTATTCATAATAAATTCTATAAGTCGCAGATTAATACAAATTATTAAAATAAATAATTTAAGATATTACAAATCCTAATCAATAAAGTTTGATAGTAAAATTATCTTCTTTACAAAAAAATCCTTATTTCACAAATATCTCCATGGGATGAAATTGAATTTTAATTGAATTTGTAATTTTTTAAGGAAGATTATTTTACCATCAAAACTGTATCGATGAGGATTTGTAATGTCTTAAATGGTTTACTTTAATAATTTTTATTAATCTATGACTTATAGAATTTACCATGAATAATTATTTTGTTTAAATACAAAAAAAATGATCATATACTATTAAGGTGATAATTTTAAAAAAATGTCTTAACAAAAAATTAGGATGTTACAAATACCTACACTCTTACATTGTACATAATTGGCAAAGTCACATGTTACAACCTATTGCAAATGATCAAACAATATCGACAACCATAACGATCAACCACCCTCACTAATAAACCAACAACCACTATTTGACCCATCTTTGGCCAGCTCAACCACTAAGACCTCATATCCTTCTCCCACACTACCACCAATCTAATCAACCCCACCACCACCTACACGAACTATCACCACGTGTATCATGAAATGCATAGTAAAACTTTGCATGATATGCACCCCAACAGTCTAAACACCTAAGCTAGCCTTATACGACTCGAATTGGAATTTCGCAATGCAATCTAAATTTAATGCTCTTATTAGAAATAAGACATGGAATTTAGTTCCTCATCCTTACGATGCTAATTTTATTCTATGTATATGGGTTTTTAGGCATAAAAACAATTTTGATGGTTCATTTGAGCGTTATAAAGCTCATCTTGTATGTGATGGCATGCCGTAGGTTATAGGTGTGGATTGTGATGAGACTTTCATCCTAGTGGTGAAACCCTCTACCATTAGAACAATGATCACCATTGATCTATCTAAATCTTGGTCCATTCATCAATTGAATGTAAAGAATTCCATTTTACATGGTGATCTTCATGATACTCTTTACATGTATAAGCCATTGAGTTTCTACAACCCTTATCATCAAAATTATGTTTGTCATTTGAAGAAGCCACTTTATAGTCTCAAGCAAGCGCCATGAGCATGGTACCAACACTTTGCTGACTATGTAGCCACCATTGGTTTCTTCCAAAGCATATCAGACCACTTCCTCTTCATATACCGACCGATTTCTGACATGGCCTACATTCATCTATATATAGACGACATCATCCTCATTACCTTCACTTATGCCCATCACAATTCAATCATGTCACTCTAAGCATCCGAGTTTGCAATGAAGGATCTTCCCCCTGAGTTAATTGTTGGGTATTAATGTATCTCTTCACCCTGGTGGCATCTTTGTAAATCAAATCACCCATGTCTTAGAAATCGTCGAATGTGCTGGCATGGAATTCTACAGATCGTCAACCACTCTTGTCTATACCAAGCAAAAACTCAACACCTCATGTGACACGCCTTATAAGGATCCCTCCATATATATGAGTCTTGCAGGGCCTTTATAGTACCTCACCTTCACTACACCTAATATATCTTATGTGCTTCAACATGTTTTTCTTTACATTCATGCACTTAGCATGGAACACATGCTTGCTTTCAAGCGCATTCTGCGTTATGTTCAGGGTACCATACACTTTGGGTTACATTTATTGTCATCCCCTATTACAAAGTCTTTGAAATGATCATCATCGAATACACAATATAATAATAGTCCATCAAGGTATTGAGGGACTTCACAAAAACCTCAAAGATTTTCTAGAGTTATTGTAAGGATACCAACTATATATCCTAACAAGATCCATTATCATCAATTGGTTAACAAACATTGTAAAATAATGGGAAGGTGGGAACAAAGTTTAGTTGGATACACATGAACTCAAAGTCCTCAAATAAGCTAGTGAGTATGGCAGACGCTTGTTCCAAACTATTGAACATCATCTTTTTTAAAGTAATGAAAGGCATAAAAAAAATAGTCTCTTTGAATACTACCTCATATATAGGCATGATAATCACATTGTATTTAGTGAAAATCCATTGAGTAATCAAATGGATCCCCGCCTCTCAATTGTATAAGCCTTCGTCTTCAACCTCGAAGAATGTTTCCTTAGGATAAATATCCATTGAAAACACTAGGATTGTCCCTAATGGCTCCTAGCCGACCCAAAAAAGTTCTTGTTGTGGGAACCATATTCTAGGAACTTGCCCATATTGACCTAAAAACATGGAGGAAGAAAATGAATTTGACACAATATCAAATCCATCCTTTCGCCACCATTCAAGTGAAGAGGCATAATAATCCACACACAAAAAAACTCAAATTCACCGTGCCAAAAAACTTTGAGGCCAAAGTATTAATGTGCTTTTGGGATAACCCCCACACTAGAAGTAAAACATAGCTTAAACTAAACCCCATAAAAATAATAATTAGGGACTAACGACCAATCTCTGGCACTAAAGCCACCACTCGTGGTGGTGGAAACCACAACTTATTGTAGTAGAAAATCAAACACAAAGACAAATAGGAAAATCCTAAGGAACATACCAGGTATCACTCAAATACGGTGAATAGAACAATGTAGGTGATGCAAAGGTCCTTTGAACATGAACAAAACATGAATCTTAAAACAAAGAGTACAACAATAACAAAGAAGAAAACCAACATAATAAGTACTAAAACTCTAAGGAATAATAGAAAGAATTATGAGAAATGAAAAGGTGAAATTTCCAAAAACAAAAACAAAAAACCACTTATATGCCAAGCAATGCACATACAGAAATGAAAAAATGCCTTTTGATCCAACAGTCCACAAGCCTGCTCGAAACTACACATTGTATATCTAGGGACATATGCACTTGATTTCTCATATAACGTCTAACATGTGGCATAATGATATTAGTTATTTGATCCCTTCAATGTCAAGTTGCATAAATACATTTGAGTTCATAGAAACTCGTCAAGAATAATGTGCATCCACATCATGTAAATCACCTTTACTCAAATAAAGAAATCACCTTAGTTAACCAAAGTAGCCTTCCTCAAATCCAACTCAGAGCAAAGCTAAAAGCATATTGTTTACGTCGAGGAGAATCAAACCACAGTCAACAACACTTATGCACAAATAGGTCATTCATGCGCTCCTAAGAGGGGGGAGTACTCCATGTAAATCCTCTTCGAATTATCCAAAATTAAAAGGCACCTCGACTCAACTTTCAAGTAAAATCCTTTGTAGATTTTTTAAACTTAAAAGACACTTCATCTTGGTTTCTAAGAAAATCCTCCTAAGATTATCCAAATTAAAAATACAACTCATCTCGAGCTCAAGGAAAATACTTTTTGGATTATCCAAACTTTAAAAACACGTAATCTCTAACTCTAGGAAAATCATTTTTAAGTCATTCAAAATAAAGAATCATTACATCTCGAACTTTAAATAAACCTTTTCAAGATTATCCAAATTTAGATATTGACGTAAATTGGGGCCCTAGGATTATTCAAGTTGATGACTTTCCCAAACTAAAAAATTTGGTGGACCTTCCTCAAATCATCTCGCCCCGTCAAAACTAACCATTCAGACTAGGACAAAGGAAATCCTCCCCTAGCCAACAAATTTATCTTCAACATCAACACCTTAATCTTCACTTCATATACTAATGACTTTGGGGGATTGTTCTGATTTGGGCGCAGACTTAATCCAACGTGCAACGATGCTTAAGTCAATTTTCTTCCTTCATAGTCAACTCGGAGCTGGGGTGGGGACAATGAACACGACAATAAGATACACAACATTAAATCACAATACCTCTTACTAATTTGGATGTCATAATGTTTACATCTACCCTTACCGCCTCCAAAAAAAAAATCATAATGTAAACAACTCGTCCAAGTTGTATACCTGCTTGCTCACCGCCTCCAAAAAAAATCATTTATATGAATCCAACTTATTTGAATAAAACTTAATAATGCCATCAAAACCAAAAGATGAAAGAAAATTAAGACGTGATTATAAAGAAAAAATAAACTGTGTTGAATAATTCCAGTCTAGAGTTAGAGAAATCTACTTAATCTAAATCCAAGGTTGTCATGATGACAACTTTGGTGACAACCCTAACCCTAATTGTCTACGTGACAACTTCCCTAACTCTAAATGTCTATGTGTAATTTACTTAGAATATTCAATAATAATAATAATAATAATAATAATAATATACATGCAAAATAAGTTACAAATATTATTATTATAAATACTATTATTATTATTATTATTATAAATACTATTATTATAAGTTACAAATAAATTATAAATACTATGAATATATAAAAAAAAGTTACAAATATTATTATTATAAATACTATTATCATTATTATTATTATTATCATCTTTGTTACAATAAATAAAATTAATAAAAATTATTACTATATTACTATATAATCATACACATAAAAATAAAAATGATGATAAAATTTAAATTTAAACTTTTAAAATGTTATTATTCTTATTATATAGTAACAATTATTATTATTTTTCCTTAGATATAATATAAATATGTGTAAATTAATCTCACATATTATTGACTAAAAAGTAAATTTTTTTCTAATTTATTGTCTTTCAGGTAAATTTAAATATTCTAAAATATAGAAAAAAATTAAATATATAATTTATTTATTCTTTAAATGATCAATTAATTAAAATAGTATTTTTTTAATAAATTAAAAACAATTTACCTTTTGAGTTTCAGACACTGATTCCTCTATTAAAAATGACAACGAGTCCAATAATATGACATGCATCACAAATGGAGAAGAGACTGATATTCCTTCTAATTCAGGTAATTTTATATGACAATCTTTATTTAAAGGATATAAATTTTTAACATTTCCAAATTAATATTTCCATAGTCTAATATTTTATTTTATATTCTTCTAGGGACTCATTTTCAATTACAAATTGTCAACGATTAAATAAATGACACTTTTAGCGTTTCACCACTAGCCCACATATACGTACACACAATTTATATGTATATGATATTGCTATAATATATTTCTATGATATATATGATATATATGACTATTTGGTAAATATAATTTTTTTTACATTCTATAGGTCTAATTTTTTATTTATTATTACAATATTTTTAGTATATGCAATTTACATCTTTGTAGAAAATGAAAATAAAAATGAGTTAAACAACATGGTATGCATGACAAATGGTGAAGAGTCGAATGTACCTTCTAAATTATGTTGTCGTCTACTTTTGTTGGTGGAGCAAGATATATGATACAAAATTATCAGGATACTATGGCAATTTGTGGTTGGACGGGGTATCCTGATTTATTTATCACATTCACATGTAACCATAAATGGCCTGAATTGGTTGATTTTTTGAAAACATATCTTCTCAAGTCAAAGGATAGGCCCGGTTTAGTATGTCAACTTTTCAAAATGAAACTTGATCGGTTAATAAAAGACATAAAAAAGGGCAATATTTTCAGAAAAGTGAAATCAGGTAACCATATATGTAATTTCATTTCTAATCTAAATTTTTTATATAATTATTAATCGAATGTATTTTTAAGCGACATTTAGTATTAATTAAAATGATTTACTTTAAACTTGCAGTGATATATACTATTGAGTTTCAAAAGCAAGGACTTCCACATGCTCACATATTGGTTTTCCTTTAAACTAATTATAAGTGTGCATATCCTAAAGATATTGACAAAATAATATCCGCTGAGATTCCAGATAAAGATAAAGAACCCATGTTGTTTAAATTTGTATCATCACTTATGATTCATGGCCCATGCGACACTCAAAATAAAAAAGCTTTATGCACGCAAAATGGAAAGTGTACAAAACATTTTCAGAAAAAAAATGTTGATTCTACCATTATTAATGTAGATGGATATCCAACATATAAAAGGAGAGACAATGATGTGTTTATTCTAAAAGGTGAATCATTTGTAGATAACAGGTTTGTGGTTCCTTAACATAAACATTTATTATTGAAGTATAATGCTCATATAAATGTGGAGTGGTGTAATCAGACACGATCAATAAAATATCTTTTTAAATATGTCAACAAAGGCCATGATCGTGTGACTGTTGCCTTTTATAGCTATGGAAATGAGCAAAGTAAATCTGATTCTTTGGATGACTCCCGATCAACTAAAAATCTATGCTTTATCTGAAATAGAGACGTTCTTGCAAACTAATAACAAGAGTTTGGAAGATTATCCTGAAATCCTCAAGCAGATGAATCATTAATACCCAAGAGAAATAATAGATTGATTTATGATGAGCTGAACTATGACAAACAATCTTTGGTTGAGGAGCATCATAGATTGATGTCGACAATGACTCTTGAGCAAAAAGGAATATATGACTGTATCATGAAAAAGGTAAATGAAAATAAACAAGGAATATTTTTCCTTTATGGCTATGGATTCCTAGAAAGACTTATATTTGAAGGTCAATGTCAGCAGCTTTAAGATCAAATGGTGAGATTGTTATAACAGTGGCTTCAAGTGGAATATCTGCATTGCTTATTCCAAGAGGGAGAACTTCCCACTCAAGGTTTCCCATACCTATAAATGTTGATGAATGCTCAACGTGCGAAATAACTCCAAAAAGTGATTTGGCTGAGTTAATAGCCAAGGCAAAAATGATCATATGGGATGAAGCACAAATGATGTATAAGCATTGTTTTGAAGTTGTTGACCGTAGTTTAAGGGATATTCTTTGATCTTATAATAATGGAAGTTTAGATATCCCATTTGGTGGAAAAATAATTGTTTTCGGTAGAGATTTTCGCCAAATCCTTCTTGTAATACCTAAAGGAAGTAGACAAGATGTTGTTCATGCTACTATAAATTCTCCTTATCTTTGGAATTTTTGTGAAGTTCTTACATTAACTACAATCATGAGACTTCTAACTGGAAGTTCAACGTTTGACATTGAAGAATGAAAGATATTTTCTCAATGGATTTTGGGAATTGGTGATGGCACTATTGGAGAAATTAATGATGCAGACATCATAATCAATATACCACACGATTTGCTCATTCTAAGTTTTGATGATCCACTTGCCGCTATTGTTCAAAGCACATATCCAAATCTTTTTCATAATATGACTTACCAAACATTTTTTCAAGATAAGGTTATATTAGCTCCTAAAAATACAATTGTTGATTCAATCAATGATTATATGCTGGATTTAATAACTGGAAAAGAAACAACATATTTGAGTTTTGATTCTCCCCATTACAGAAACTCAAATGTTGACATCCCAGATGATGTACACACTCCTGAATTTTTAAACACAACTGTTTCTTCTAGACTTCCAAATCACAAATTAAGATTGAAAGTTGGAGTACCAGTAATGTTATTGAGAAATATTGAACAATATTTAGGTTTGTGTAATGAAACAAGGTTAATAATTACAAAATTGGAAAAATATGTCGTTGAAGTAAATGTCATATTAGGAAGTAATATTAGTCAAAAAGTTTATATCACAAGGTTATCATTGACTTCTTCTGATAAAAGAATCCCTTTCAAATTTCAACGACGCCAATTTCCTTTGGTTGTTTCATTTCCGATGACTATCAATAAAAGTCAAGAACAATCACTCAAATATATTGGAGTATATCTACCACAACCAATTTTCTCTCATGGACAACTATATATGGCCGCATCAAGGGTTACTTTAAGAAAAAAGGTTGAAGATATCGGTGACTAATGATAAATGTGAATATATTAATACAACATCAAATATAGTTTACAAAGAAGTATTTAATAATATTCTTTAATAGATTATTTTTTCCTTTCTCCAAATTTATTATCAGAATAAATTTTTGTCTAATTATTTTTGTTTATCACATTCAAAATCGCAATTAAAATATAAAATATAAACTATTATAAAAAAAATTATGAAATATACCCGTGCAAAGGCGATCTAGTTAAACCAATTAACTATTGAAAAAGTAGGATCATGAGACTCTTAGTGTATATAAATATAGTACTCAAATCTTATTTTAATACAATAGTGTTCAAATAAAACCCTAAAAACTAATATAACCACCAACTTCCAAAATTGTACTTATATAAAAATAGACTTAATTTCATTTTAGTCTTTTTTTTTATAGTTTAGATCACTCTATTTTAAAATCTGGAATTTTTGATTCTTTATTTTCATTTTTTGAATTTTGGTCCTACTATTTTAAAATTCAGAATTTTGATTCCTCTATTTTTATTTGTTTTGAGTTTTGGTCCCCTATTTTAATTTTATTTTAAATTTTAATCCTCTTTCAAATTTATAACTAATTTAATAGGGGATAATTTTTTTAAGGAAAATGAAAATAAAGGGATCAAAATAAAAAAAAAAATTAAAATAAAGGAACAAAATTTCGAATTTTAAAATAAGAGGATCAAAATTCAAAATAAAATAAAAATAGAGAAACACAAATTTCGAATTTTAAAATTAAAGGATAAAAAATAAATAAAAATAGAAGATTAAAATTACAATTAAACCTAAAAATATATATAATAAAGTCGCGACCACAAACATTGTGTGACATTGATGAAAAATGAAAGAAAACAAAAGTATGAGCATTATTACTATCTTGTTGATTTTCTTTTTCTTTCTCTATTTTTCTCTTGCTCTTTAGTCTTTATGAAATGTATAATGTACCTTTTGAACATGATCCAAAACATGACCTCTAAAATATAAGAAAATTGTCACCTACTCCATTCATCATGGCAGTGACTTTTGGGAGGATGACTTTAGGCTGGGACCCCATTTTTGCTGTCTTCTTTAATCCATTCATCATTTACTTAATTACTTAATCATATTTCCATTAGCCTTCTTCTTCAAGATTATTACACCAGCTATATTCATGTCCAATATTTAAAATAAAGAATGTAAATGTTTTATAAACAAAAGAGAATTGTCTAACCTTTACTCATAAGAAGAAAAAAAAGAGTTTGTTACATTACAAAATTAACGTGGTAGTAGGTGGCTTTTAATTCTTTGTTTAAAGTTGGAAAATTTTATTTTTTAGTTAATTGATTACAAGTTCTCGAACTGAAATGGTCCTGTAAAAAGAAGAAAAAACAAGTTGTTCTTTGTGTCTCTTTCTTCCCCACATAAACCACTATTTCTAAAGAGGTGGGTGGGGTAGCTAGAATTTCGAAAGGAATCATGAAAGCATGGCACTCCAAGTTGCTTTAATAGGTTTAAGCATTTTGGGTCGATAAAACTATGATGAAGATGAAAATGAAGGTGTCTTAAAAAAATCTTGCTAAACAAGTATTTTAAATAAATAAAAATATACTTTTCATTTTCAATTTCAAGTGACACAATTTTCTACAAAAATTTACTACTTAAATTGTTGGGAACAAATACTTTGTTACCTATTTCTCTTATAGAAAAAATTTGTTTTTTAAATTTATTAAATATGCAACATATATAAGTATTTGAAGGGCGATTATGAAATTGTAGAATTTTTGGAGGAATCGCAAAGCTTACTTAGCGAGCAAACAAGAATTTTGAAAATCAAAAACTCGTGAGTTGGTCGCTTAGTGAGGAGCCTAGCTTGCTTAGCGAGACCTGACATGTTTAGAAAAATTATTTAATTCTGAAAAATTAGGTAATTGACGTGTTTTGTTGTTTTGAGTTGATATGATGACTTAGTGATGTTGTGTGATGTGTTTAGAGGCTATATGAGTAAGACTTGGTGATAAAATGATGTATAATGAATTTAAGATGTTTAAGAGTTTATGAGCTATGATGACATGATGTAGAGCAAAAGGATAAATGAGTGAGTACTGTTATGATTGATGATGGATGTAGATGCAAAGCTCATGATGTTTTGACGATTATGTGTGTATATTGCATCTTGCCTTCATGACATTGATTTATGAGGGAACTTCGGTCAATTGATAGCTTTAATCCCATTGTGCATATTGAAGTGATATGATGTTGCTCCCTTGTGGAGGGTTGATGGCCCAGTGTCCATCCATGAGTATGTTTCGGTACCACATGCATATTAAGAGGTTGCATTCCATTCTAAATTGAAATTCTGTGATCAGGTATGAGATGTCCTAAGAGATGTCCCAACACTTAATAGGACATTTGACAGATTTAACCAAAACTTAAACAGCAAGAAAAGTAAACAACACAGAAGTTTGTTAACCCAGTTCAGTGTATAACCACACCTACATCTGGAGGCTACCAAGCCAGGAGGAAATCCACTATTAGTAATATTAATTCTAGACTTAAACCACCCTGTTTAATCTATCACTTAATACTTACCCAATGCAATTTCTACCTAAGACTCACTTAGATAAGAGTACCCTACTCACTCCCCCTCAATCACCCAGTGATCAAGTTTACAAGTTTACTGAAATTGAAGACATCCTTCAAACAAAACAGCTTGATCTTACTTAACAGTTTCAATCAAGTCACAAATGCACTTTTGCTTAAAAGCTCATAAAGTGGTACATAAAAACAACCTGCTATTAAAATACTAGACACCCTATTTGGTCTTTTTAAATTCGTACTCAATTCTATGAGTTTCTGTTGTTTAAATAGGTATCTGAATTTTGGGCTTTCTGTAGAATGATCCAGCCCTAATGTGCAGCAACTGTCACCTTGAATTTAGGGTTTGTTACCTCCTATATTCTAGGTGCATTAGGTCTTCTGTTTTAATCTGAATCTTCAATTTAAAACTCCCTACAGATGCGCCTAGTTCTGTTTTTATCCAGCATTAATTAATCCCAGATAGTTCTCCTTAAATATCTCTGATCTGTTAATCAATAATTAATTCTGGTAGCAGGTCTGAGATGTCTCAACATCTGTTGGGACATCCTGACAAAACTGAACTTAGTCATTTACACAATGTCCCAACATCTGATGAGACATCCTGAAATAAGTTCACATACTCTGTTTGCTAATGTCCCAACATCTGATAGGACATTCTGAACTGAATTTAACATTTCTTGTTTGGTCAAAAATTCTGCCAATTCTTAAACATCTACAAACTCCCCCTTTGGCTAATTTTTGGCTAACATCTTTCCTGGTTTTCAGAGTGCAGCAGAAGATCTTTTTATCAGAGTATATCATTACTTTTCTGTTGATTCTTATTTGAGATTACTCCCCCTCAAACAAATATGAGTCCAGTCTTTATCCAGTCTTGTTCCAACAGAAAAACTCACTGATTCAGTTCAGACAGAAACAAACAGATTTCATTCAAAAATTAAACAGCAGTACAAATTTGTTGTTGTTCTCCCCCTTGGTAGACACAAAATTAAGGGCCAAAGAACTATTATCCAGAATTACAAATTATTGCTGTCATTACAAATGCCTCACATACACAGATCACTCAGATTCATCACTCTCAGTAGCTTCCTCCACTTCAGTGTCTTCATCTTTATCAGCTTCACTTTCAGCTTCACTGTCTTCATCAGATGCAGCTGTCTGATCTTCTTCACTTTCCAACCTCTTAATTATTTCCTCCAGCTTCTTCTTTCTAGCTTCAAGCTCTTTGCAGGTGCACTTTAGCTCAGCAATTAATTCTTTCTTGGAGATTGGATTCTTAGCAGAGGAGGGACCAGCAGATGTCCCAGCAGGTGTTTCAACATCTGCAGCATGGTGACTGAGAAATAATTTGTAGTGAAAAGCCAGGGGGCTCTCTCTTTTGCATGCTGTATCCTTGTCAGTGAGAATACCAGGGTATTGATTGAGCACTATTCCACACAGCAATGATGGAAAGGCTATTGGAAGCTTTGTTGCTGAGGAGCTGGCATGCTTCATGGTTTGATCAAAGATAAAAGCTCCAAAGTCCAGATTGGTTTGAGTTCCCACAGCATAGATGAATCTGGCTAGACCAGTTGAGATTGAGGAAGTGTGGTTGGTAGGCACCCAGTTAGCAGTTCCAATTCTGTTCAGCATGGCATACTTTCTGGTAAGCATGCTCACAGAGAGCTTTCCCTTCACAGGCCATGCCTTGACCTGGTTTGCAGTGATCACTTTACAGACTTGATTATCTGTCTTACCTAATTCATTAGGTCTATCTGTTTCTCTTCCTAGATACTCATTGATGATTTGAGGAGAAAACTGTACACATTTACCTCTAACAAAAACTTTTCTAAACTCAGAAGACTTACCATTTGAGCAATCCTCCTGAAGATTCACAATGAACTCTTTGACAAGTAGTTCATAGCAGGGAGAGAGATCTGAGACTGTTTTGAATAGTCCTGCAGCAGAGATGAGGTCTATCAGTTCTGTGCACTCAAGTGCATTGCTGCTTAGTTCTCTTTCCAAGGCAACCCTTCTTTGATACACATATTTCCATCTGTTGACACTGGAGACATGATGGAAGGATATGTTGTCCAAGGGAGCTTCTGGGACAGCAGTTGAAACTCTAGCTTGTGCTGGTTTCTTCTTGGGAGGAGATGTTGGGACATCTGATCCAACATCTGAATCTGATGGTGTTGCAGCTTTTCTCTTCTGGGTTTGAACTTTGCTCCATGGTTTTGTTGGACCAAAGATAGCTTTAGCTTTGCCTTTCTTTGAACTAGCCTTATTTTTCTCAGGGATGACAGGTTCAGCTTGCATCTTTCCTTTCCTGGACCTTAGTCTTTTAGCAATGCTGGGTTTCACAGATGCTATGATCTCTGCATCAGAGTCCTGCTCCAGATTGGCCAATGGAGGAGATTGAGCAGCCTCCTCTTCAGCTGGTTGATCAGCAGGGATTTGATCTTCATTTGAGCCTTGAGCCTGTTCTTCAGAGACCTCTTCATCATTTTCATTTGAGACTTTGTCCTTAGATTGTTCCAGATCAACATCAGATAAGTTCTTTTTCTTATCTTCAGATGTTCCAACATCTGTTGGGACATCTTGTTCTGCAGCAGTGTCCTTTGTAGCTTGAGCTGGTTCTTCTTGAGGTGCAGGAATGGTGTTCAAAGGAACAGAGATCCCTTTCACCACTCTTTGTTCAGAAAAGACTTGGTTAACAATGTCCTTGATGGAATCATCAACATATTTGGAGTATCTTGTAGACATGTTAGCAGGAGAGGGAATGCCTTTAGCTTTGCTTCTGATTTGATCTTTACATCTCTTTGGTGTTCTTGCCTTTTTAGTGTGAGAGGCGCTTCCCCTGAGCTCGTCCAATGGTGTTGAAGGCATTGGCACAACAGAGATTGGAGTGGCATGAACCACGTCTTCCTTGTTGAGAATTTCCTCAGCTGTTTTAGGGTTTTGAGACATTGTAGAGGAAGAAGGATGAACAGCTTTAGGGTTTATGATTTCTGAAGATTTGAGAGTTAATGTGATTCGCTTGTGATGATATGATGAGAATCTTGATAGCTTCTTATAAGTAGTTACTAAATAAGTAGCCGTTACAGTCCAAATGATTAAGAATGGAATTCCCAAGGATCTTGTCCAGACTAGCTTTGCCATCTGGAACTTATGCCATGCAATGTCATATGACATGTTGGCACATCTCATTAACTGCTAAATATCACATAAACATATTCCAAGTTTGCCCCTTAAGTTCTCAAATTGTGTAGCATCCAATGCTTTGGTAAAGATATCAGCTAATTGCAGATCTGTAGCAACATGCTCCAATGAAATCACCTTCTCTTCTACAAGATCTCTGATGAAATGATGTCTGATATCAATATGCTTTGTCCTGCTATGTTGAATAGGATTTTTAGATATGTTGATTGCACTTAAGTTGTCACAGTACAATGTCATGACATCCTGTGGGACATTGTACTCAGTGAGCATCTGCTTCATCCAAACCAACTGAGAACAACTGCTACCTGCTGCTATGTATTCAGCTTCAGCTGTAGATAAAGATACACAATTCTGTTTCTTACTGAACCAAGAAATCAGATTGTTTCCTAGAAAGAAGCATCCTCCTGAAGTGCTTTTTCTGTCATCAGCACTTCCTGCCCAATCAGCATCACAGAAGCCAGTGAGAATAGGTTTGCAACCATGAAAGTACATCATGCCATAGTCACAAGTACCATTAACATATTTAAGGATTCTCTTGACTTGATTGAGATGACTGACTTTTGGATCAGCTTGATATCTTGCACAAACTCCTACTGCAAATGCAATATCTGGTCTGCTAGCAGTCAAGTATAACAAGCTTCCAATCATGCTTCTATATAAACTATGATCTACATTCTCACCCTTCTCATCTTTAGTCAGCTTTAAATGTGTAGGAGCAGGAGTTCTTTTATGAGAAGCATTTTCCATTCCAAATTTCTTCACTATGTTCTTGGAGTACTTGCTTTGTGAGATGAACATTGAGTCTTCCATTTGCTTAACTTGCAGACCAAGAAAATAGGTTAATTCACCTACTAGACTCATTTCAAATTCAGCTTCCATCTGCTTGACAAAATGTTTGACCATCTTATCAGACATCCCACCAAACACAATGTCATCAACATATATTTGTGCAATCATGACATTTCCTTCTTCATCTTTAACAAACAGGGTTTTATCAATCCCACCTTTTCTGTATCCTTGCTTGATAAGAAATGTGGTAAGTCTTTCATACCATGCCCTTGGAGCTTGCTTCAGACCATAAAGTGCTTTCTTGAGTTTGTATACATGATTTGGACAGCTTGGATCAACAAATCCTTTAGGCTGTTCTACATATACCTCTTCATTAAGATAACCATTAAGAAAGGCACTTTTCACATCCATTTGAAATAGCTTGAACTTTAAGATACAAGCAATTCCCAACAGTAGTCTTATTGATTCAAGCCTTGCTACTGGTGCAAAGGTTTCATCAAAGTCTACCCCTTCAATTTGAGTGTATCCTTGAGCCACAAGTCTAGCTTTGTTCTTTGTAACAATTCCTTGTTCATTTGACTTGTTCTTATACACCCATTTTGTACCAATCACATTTATGTCATCAGGTCTAGGTACAAGATTCCACACTTCATTCCTTGTGAATTGACCTAATTCCTCTTGCATAGCACAAATCCAGTATTCATCAGTGAGAGCTTCCTTGACATTTTTAGGTTCTATTTTGGAAACAAAACAAGAACCTGAAATCACTTCTCTTGATCTAGTGCTCACTCCTCTGTTGAGATCACCAATTATCAAATCTTTGGGATGATCCTTCTGTATTCTGATGGAGGGAGGTTTGCTTGAATCTTCTGACCTTGTATCATTTTGAGTGAAGTTATATTGATCATTCTTTTCTTCAGCTTCAATCTTGACATCAGCAGATGTTCCAACATCTTCTGGGACATCTGTAGAAACATCATCAATTACTACATTTATGGACTCCATGATAACCTTTGTTCTGTAATTAAATACTCTATATGCTCTGCTGTTTATAGAGTATCCAAGGAAAATCCCTTCATCACTTTTAGGATCCATTTTTCTCCTTTGCTCCCTATCTGCCAGAATATAGCATTTACTTCCAAACACATGAAAGTACTTCACAGTGGGTTTTCTGCCCTTCCAGACTTCATATATTGTGGACAGGGTTCCTTTTCTCAAGGTAACTCTGTTATGGATGTAGCATGCAGTGTTCATAGCTTCAGCCCAGAAATACAGAGGTAACTTTTTAGCATGGATCATAGCTCTTGCTGATTCTTGAATAGTTCTATTCTTCCTTTCAACAATCCCATTCTGTTGAGGAGTGATAGGAGAGGAATACTCATGGTTGATTCCTTCTGAAGAACAGAAATCTAAGAACTTTTGATTCTCAAATTCTTTTCCATGATCACTTCTTATTCTGATCACACAGCTGGATTTTTCCCTTTGCAATCTTTGACATAATTCTTTGAATACATCAAATACATCTGACTTTTCTTTGATGAAGTTTATCCATGTATATCTTGAAAAATCATCAACTACAACATAGGCATACCTTTTACCACCAAGACTTTAAACTTGCATAGGTCCCATAAGATCCATATGTAGAAGTTCCAAAACTTTGGAAGTTGTCAGATGTTGGAGCTTTGGATGGGACATCTTGGTTTGTTTGCCTATTTGACATTCACCACATATCTTGCCATCATCAATCTTCAGTTTAGGAATACCTCTTACAGCATCCATAGATATGATCTTCTTTATGCCTCTGAAATGAAGATGACCTAGTCTTTGATGCCACAGTTTCACTTCTTCTTCCTTATCTAGAGAGCAGGTTGAAGTGAGACTGAGATTTTGGGATTCCCACATGTAACAGTTGTCTTTAGATCTGGCTCCTTTCATGACAACCTCTTGTTCTTTGTTAGTCACTATGCATTCAGATTTGGTAAAGTTTACACTGTATCCTTGATCACATAGTTGACTTATGCTGATCAGATTAGCAGTTAAACCTTTAACAAGCAGCACATCATCTAATCTTGGAACATCTTGACAATCCAAGGTTCCAACTCCCTTGATCTCTCCTTTAGCTCCATCTCCAAAGGTAACATACCTGGATGAATGTGGCTTTAAGTTTACTAGCAAATTCTTCAATCCAGTCATGTGTCTTGAGCATCCACTGTCAAAGTACCAGTCTTCTTTAGCTGATACTTTCAATGATGTATGTGCTATGAATGCAGTACTTTTCTTTGACCAGATGAGTTGAGATTTCTTTTGATGCCTCTGCTCTGAGTGTTGTTCAGCTGATCTCCAAGCTTGATTGTTGATCTTGTTCTTGTGTATGTGGCTTTGATCAGTCTGAATGTCAGCTTTTGGTCTCCAAACTTTCTTGATTACTTCTGTCTTTTGCTTAGGATATTGCTGACTTTTATGCAGCACTTTCTTGGTACCTACTACTTTCTGCTTGGAAGGTTGCTGACACATCTGATTCGGATATCCATGTAGCTTATAACAGTGAGGTTTGATATGCCCAAATCTTCCACAGTGATGACATCTCCATCTTTGATATTTTTTCTTCATTTTGTTCTTTCCAGAATGTTGAGACATCTGTTGGAACATTATGTTTGTCTTTGTGTTCTGATGTTGGAGCATCTGTTGGGACATCTTGTTTGACTGTGTAGTTTTTGAAGTAGTTCTGCTAGAGCTTGCTTCATCTCTGTCATATCCCAGTCCACTTTTGTCCCCTGAATGTTTATTATTGCTGAGAATAACATCCAGTGTGTTTGAGCTGCTGTTCAACATTCTAACAGATTTGGACATATGTTCCAATTTAGAGTTGAGAAGGCTTACTTCACTTTTTAAGGTTTCAATGATCTCCTGATCATTTGCTTTGTCATCTTCTAAAGTCTCATTCTGCTTCTTTAGCTTTATAACATCACTGCATATTTCAGAGCTTCTTTTGTATAGATCTTTGAATGCTTGCTCAAGTTCTTCATAAGTAAGTTCTCCACAACTGGAATCACTATCATATTCACACAGTCCAGCTAGAGCAGTAATATGCTTAGCTGATTCTTCTTCTGACTCTCCTGAGTCTTCATCAGACCAGGTCACAGAGAGTCCTTTCTTTTGCCTCTTTAAGTAGGTAGGACATTCAAACTTGATGTGTCCATATCCTTCACATTCATGGCATTTGACTCCTTTATCTTGACTGGTCTTTTCAGCAAACTTTGACTTTCTGTTAGCATCATATGGTCTCATGTTCTCAGAGTTTGTGTTTCTTCCACTGGATTTGGATTGGCCTTCCATTCCTCTGAGGATCTGTTTGAATTGTCTTCCAAGCAAGGCAAGGTTTTCTGATAAGCTTTTGTCATTTGCTGATTCATCATCTTCTTCTTCATCTGTATTTGACACCAAGGCTATGCTTTTGTTCTTTTTAGCATGTGTGTCATTCATTCCCATTTCAAAAGTTTGAAGGGAACCAATGAGTTCTTCTACTTTCATGGAGCATATGTCTTGAGCTTCTTCTATTGCAGTGACTTTCATGTCAAATCTTTTTGGCAAAGATCTGAGAATCTTTCTTACAAGCTTTTCATCAGTCATCTTTTCTCCCAAAGCTCCAGAAGTATTGGCTATATCCAAGATGTTCATGTAGAACTCATGAATTGATTCATCTTCTTTCATTCTCAAGTTTTCAAACTTGGTGGTGAGAAGTTGAAGTCTTGACATTTTTACTTTTGATGTTCCTTCATGAGTTGTCTTGAGGGTATCCCACACATCTTTGGCCAGCTCACAATGATGCACCAGTCTGAAAATATTTCTATCAATGCCATTGAATAAAGCATTTAGGGCTTTTGAGTTGCCTAGTTCTGAATCTTCTTCCTCTTTACTCCATTCTTCTTCAGGTTTCAGAACTTTTGATCCATCTTTGGTGTCTTGGACAGGATGTTTCCATCCAACATTTACTGCTCTCCATGCCCTGTTGTCAAGTGACTTTAAGAATGCAATCATTCTTGGCTTCCAGTAGTCATAATTAGAACCATCCAGTATAGGTGGTCTATTTACTGACCCTATATCTCTGTCCATGTTACAGAATTTGTTTTCCCTAGATCTCACCCAGTATAAACAGGCAGGGTGCCTGCTCTGATGCCAATTGAAATTCTGTGATCAGGTATGAGATGTCCTAAGAGATGTCCCAACACTTAATAGGACATTTGACAGATTTAACCAAAACTTAAACAGCAAGAAAAGTAAACAACACAGAAGTTTGTTAACCCAGTTCAGTGTATAACCACACCTACATCTGGAGGCTACCAAGCCAGGAGGAAATCCACTATTAGTAATATTAATTCTAGACTTAAACCACCCTGTTTAATCTATCACTTAATACTTACCCAATGCAATTTCTACCTAAGACTCACTTAGATAAGAGTACCCTACTCACTCCCCCTCAATCACCCAGTGATCAAGTTTACAAGTTTACTGAAATTGAAGACATCCTTCAAACAAAACAGCTTGATCTTACTTAACAGTTTCAATCAAGTCACAAATGCACTTTTGCTTAAAAGCTCATAAAGTGGTACATAAAAACAACCTGCTATTAAAATACTAGACACCCTATTTGGTCTTTTTAAATTCGTACTCAATTCTATGAGTTTCTGTTGTTTAAATAGGTATCTGAATTTTGGGCTTTCTGTAGAATGATCCAGCCCTAATGTGCAGCAACTGTCACCTTGAATTTAGGGTTTGTTACCTCCTATATTCTAGGTGCATTAGGTCTTCTGTTTTAATCTGAATCTTCAATTTAAAACTCCCTACAGATGCGCCTAGTTCTGTTTTTATCCAGCATTAATTAATCCCAGATAGTTCTCCTTAAATATCTCTGATCTGTTAATCAATAATTAATTCTGGTAGCAGGTCTGAGATGTCTCAACATCTGTTGGGACATCCTGACAAAACTGAACTTAGTCATTTACACAATGTCCCAACATCTGATGAGACATCCTGAAATAAGTTCACATACTCTGTTTGCTAATGTCCCAACATCTGATAGGACATTCTGAACTGAATTTAACATTTCTTGTTTGGTCAAAAATTCTGCCAATTCTTAAACATCTACATAAATGACATAGCACGAATTACATTGAGTTGTGTAATAATGTGATGTATTTGAGTTTGTGAACATGTGATGTATTGGATGTTGTGATTGATTGAGTCGTATGATGATTTGATTATGTTTTGTGAATCCATGTTTACAAATTCTCATTTTTATATTACTTTATTGAATGTGAATTTTACTCACCCTGCCTTCCTTTTGGTGATGATCTATTACGTCATCCTGCAGATTCTCAAGTTTAGCTCGGTGCGCGTTTAGCTCGGAGTTAGTGAGTTTGTCGTTGTAGTTAGAAGTGGAGTCCTGCTCTGTGTCCAGTAACATCGGGATGTGTTTCGCTTGGGTTTATTGTGTTTACTTGAATTAAAATATTGTTTCCGTTGACTACTTTTGGTTTTATATTGATGTTTCAGATTAAATTATGAGGTTTTCTTCTATTAAAGATGAAAGACGATGTTTTGTTTTTCGTTGTGTAGTTGTTGAAAATAGATTTGAAGTATTCGTGATTTTGTAACTCGTGTTACGGGATAAGACTTAATATGATTGTTTATGTTGTTTGAGTTATAAATAATGTGATATCCTTTCACGAGTTTACTCTGATATTTGATTAAATTGTATTATAATTGTGATGGGGTAGAAAGGGTGTTACATTAGTGGTACCAGAGCAGGTCGGCTGTGTCGTGTCACTGTTAGTTGTGTCAGTTATTGTGTTTGATTGTTTTGAGGTTGAGTTGTTTTCTGATGTTGTTGGTGATTTGTAGAATGACTTTGAATCGTGCTCTTGCGGATGCGGTAGCTACATTTGCTCATGCTACGGTGCAGAATAATATCTGTGATGAATTTCATGCCTTGGGGTTATTTCAGAGGAATAATCCGCCTAAGTGTGAGGGTACTCATGAACCGGAGAACGCGCATAAGTGGCTTAAAGCTATTGAGAAGATTTTCAGGACTATGGCGTACTTCAATGCTCAGAAGGTGCAGTCTGGCACCCACATGCTGGATGAAGAGGCCGAGGATTGGTGGGATAATTCCCGTCAGAGATTGGAAGGAGTTGGGGTTGCGATAACTTGGAATGTGTCCAAGAGGGAATTTCTGAGTAAGTACTTTCCTGAAGATGCTCGTGGTAGGAAAGAGGTTGAATTTTTAGAGCTAAAGCAGAGAAGCATGACAGTGGCAGAGTATGTTGCAAAGTTTGAGAGGTTAGTGAAGTTATGTCCTCACTACAACCGTGATGATGCTAAGTTGTCTAAGTGTTTGAAGTTTGAGAATGGGCTGAGGTCAGAAATCAAGAAAGAGATTGGGTGTCAGCAGATCCACAAGTATGCTAAATTGGTTGAAAAGATTAGGATTTATGATGAGGATAACCGAGCTCGATCTGCTCATTATAAGCAGATAAGTGATAAGAAAGATAAGGGGCAGTTACGAGGGAAACCTTATGCGATTCCAAATGAAAAAGGTAAGCCAAAGGTTAATGATGGGAAAAAGCCAAGTGGGGAAGCGGGTTCCACTCCTCTTAAGTGTTATAAGTGTGGAGAAGCGGGTCACAAATCTGACGTGTGCACCGTTATTGTGATAAGATGTTACAAATGTGGTAAGAGGGGTCATATGAAGGACGACTGTCCAAATGCATGACCAAATTGTTTCAATTATGGTAAAGAGGGACATATCAGTACTCAATGTCAGAAATCAAAGAAGGTTGCTACTGTTGCTCAGACTACTGGTAGAGTGTTCGCCTTGAATTGCTCAGAGACTCAGAAAAAGGATAACTTGATTCGAGGTACTTGTTTTATTAATGATGTTGAGTTGGTTGCTTTAATTGATACAAGTGCTACTCATTCGTTTATTTTGCTTGAGTGTGTGACCAGGTTGAATTTGCCTTTGACTGTTATGGATGATAATATGTTAATTGAGATGCATGCTGACGGTTTAGTTACGACTAACCATGTGTGTTTGAAATGTCCTTTGACCATTTATGGTAAGGATTTCTTGATGGATTTAGTGTGTTTACCTTTATGCCATATGGATGTTGTGCTCGGTATGAACTGGTTGGAGTTCAACTTCATGTATATCAATTGTTATGCAAAGACGATGGAGTTTCCAGAGTTTGGTGATTGGGGGAGATGATGTTCTTATCCGCGAAGAAAGTGGATGAACTGCTAGAGGATAAAGCCCAAATGTTTACTTTATTTGCGGCATTACAAGTTGACCATGAACATGTGAGTGTTGAGTTACTTGTTGTCAGGGAATTTCTTGATGTGTTTCCGGATGACATTAGTGATTTGCCTCCAGAGCGTGAAATAGAATTTGTAGTGGATTTGGTACCAGGTACTAGTTCAGTGTCGATGGCTCCATATCGGATGTCAGCTTCAGAATTGAGTGAATTGAAGAAACAACTTGAAGAACTCTTGAGAAGAAATTTGTTCATCCAAGTGTTTCTCCGTGGGGTGCTCCAGTTTTGTTGGTTAAGAAAAAGGATGGTAACATGAGGTTGTGTGTCGATTATCAGCAATTGAATAAAAGTGACTATCAAGAATAAATATCCACTCTGGAGGATTGATGATTTGATGGATCAATTGGTGGGAGCTTGTGTTTTTAATAAGATTGACTTGAGGTCGGGTTATCATCAGATTCGAGTTAAGGAAAATGATATTCTGAAGACAGCTTTCAGAACGAGGTATGGTCACTATGAATATATTGTGATGCCTTTTGGCATATCCAATGCACCAGGTGTATTCATGGAGTACATGAATCAAACATTTCATGATATTTGGATAAGTTTGTGGTGGTTTTCATTGATGGCATACTAATTTATTCAAAGTTAGAAGAATAACATGAGGGACATCTGAGGATTGTATTACAAGGGTTGAGAGAGAAGAAGCTTTATGCTAAGTTGTCGAAGTGTGAGTTCTGGTTGAAGGAAGTGAGTTTCCTTGGCCATGTGATTTCTAGTTGTGGAATTTCAGTGGATCCTTCGAAGATTGATGTTGTGTTAAAGTGGGACACTCCGAAGTCTGCTACTGAGGTCATAAGTTTTCTTGGTTTGGCCGGTTATTACCGAAAGTTTATAGAGGGTTTTTCTAATTTGGCATTGCCTCTGACTCAGTTGACTCGAATGAGTCAGACTTATGTGTGGGATGTTGCGTGCGAGAAGAGTTTTGTTGAATTAAAGAAGAGGTTAACGACTGCTCCAGTATTGATTTTGCCTAATCCAAATGAATCTTTTATGGTGTATTGTGATGCTTCGAAGATGGGTCTTGGTGGTGTATTGATGCATAATGGTCAAGTAGTCGCCTATGCTTCTAGACAGCTACGTGTTCATGAGAGGGACTATCCTACCCATGACTTAGAGTTGGCAGCTGTGGTTTTTGTGTTAAAGATTTGGAGACACTATCTGTTTTGATCGAGATTTGAGGTGTTCAACGATCATAAGAGTCTAAAATACTTGTTTGATCAGAAAGAACTAAACATGAGGCAAAAGAAGATGGTTATATATGTTGAAAGACTTTGATTTTGATTTGAGTTACCACCCTTGTAAGGCTAATGTAGTTGCAGATGCTTTGAGTAGAAAGACTTTTCATATGTCAATGATGATGGTGAAAGAACTCGAGATGATTGAGCAATTTAGAGATATGAGTTTGTTGTGTAAGACTACATCTGAGAGTGTGAAGCTGGGTATGTTGAAATTGACTAGTGATATTGTGTAAGAAATTCGTTTGGGACAACAATCAGATTTGAAGTTGGTGGATCAAATGAATTTGATTAACCAAGGTAACGGGGGAGAGTTCCAAATTGATGAAAATGGTATGATGAGGTTTCGAGATCGTGTGTGTGTTCCCGATGTTCCATAGTTGAAGAAAAGTATTCTAGAAGAAGGATATGAAGTAAATTGAGTATTCATTCTGGCGCTACTAAGATGTATCATGACTTGCAGAAGTTGTTTTGGTGGCCGGGTATGAAGAGAGATGTTGCGGAATTTGTGTATGCGTGTTTGGTTTTCCAGAAATCGAAGGTTGAACATCAAAAGCTTGTAGGTATGATGCAACTGTTGAGTGTTCCAGAGTGGAAATGGGATAACATTTCTATGGATTTTGTGACAGGTTTGCCGAAGACAGTGAAGGGAAATGATTCCATTTGGGTGATTGTTGATTGATTAACTAAGTCGATGCATTTCTTACCGATGAAGATTAATCATTCCATGTCGAAGCTAGCATAGTTGTATATTGATGAGATTGTGAAGTTGCATAGGATACCTTCGAGTATCATTTTGGATAGAGATCTGCGGTTTACATCGAGATTTTGGAAAAGTTTACAAGATGCATTGGGAACTAAGTTGAGGATGAGTTCTACTTATCATCTGCAGACGGATGGTCAGACATAACGGACTATCCAATCTTTAGAGGATTTTCTGAGGGCTTGTGTGTGGGATCATGAAGGTGCGTGGGATAGTCATTTTCCATTTGTTGATTTTACTTATAACAATAGTTTTCATGCGAGTATTGGTATGGATTTGTATGAATCATTATATGGGAGGCGATGTAGGACTCCATTGTGTTGGTATGAGTTAGGCGAGAATGTTGTACTCGGGCCTGAGATTGTGCATGAAATGAATGAAAATATTAAAATGGTTCAAGAGAGGAGGAAGACTTCCCAAAGTCGTCAAAAGAGTTATCATGATAAGACGAGGAAAGCACTTGAATTTCAAGAGGGAAATCATGTGTTCTTAAGGGTTACTCCAGTGACTGGTGTTGGGCGAGCTTTAAAGTCGAAAAAGCTTACTCCGCGTTTCATTGGACCGTATCAGATTTCGCAAAGGGTCGGAGAGGTGGGATATCGGATTGCATTACCACTGTCACTCGCGAATTTGCATGATATGTTTCACGTGTCACAACTGAGGAAGTACATTGCAGATCCGTCGCATGTGATTCAGATGGATGATGTTCGAGTAAGAGATAATTTAACTATAGAAGTTTCTCCAGTACGAATAGATGGTAGAAAGATGAAGCGATTAAGAGGTAAAGAGATTGCCTTAGTGAAGGTATTGTGGGGTGGACCAGATGGAGATAGTTGGACCTGGGAACAAGAAGATCAAATGAAGGAATCGTATTCGATGTTCTTTGCTTCAGGTACATTTTCAAGGACGAAAATTCTTAAGTGGGGGAGAGTTGTAACATCCTAAAGTTGATTTTGATTTAATTTATGTGTTTGTTATGAATTTTGATGAATTATATGATGATTTGATGTTTTGTGGAGTTATGTGTGTGACTTAATATTTTAATAATATTAAAATATTAGGTATAGTGGGTTTATTTGATTATTTGAGATTAAATGAATAAAATAAGGAGAAATTAGAGAGTAAGGGTATTGAGGTCTTTTGGTAAAATATTAGTGAGAATAAGATGGGGAAAGACTAATGAGGTCCTAGGGGCAAGAGTGACAAAAGAGTAAAGTTGGGTTTCGTACGATCAATTGGAACGATCGCACTTTTGGAGAGAAATGAGAAGAACTCCGAGGAAGAAAGCTAGGACTTGAAGGTTTGGGAGATTTTTCGTGAAGTTATCGAAAGGATTACGAAACCTAAGGCATGTGGAGTATTTTTCGTTCGATATTGTAATGTAGAGATAAAATTTGGGGGATTTGAGGTAGAGTTTTAGGGTTGTGGGGTTTTGTTGATGAATTGCTTTATGATGATGATTTCGTAATGATTTTGATGAATATAATGATGTTATACGATGTGTATGATGATAATATGAGTAATATTGAGTTTGATCATGATTTTCTGCTATGTTGTTGTTGAAAGACTGGTTTTGCTGAATTTTATCGCAGAAGGGCAATTCTGAAATCGCATAATTTTTGGAGGAATCGCAAAGCTCGCTTAGCGAGCAAACAAGAATTTTGAAACCAAAAACCTGTGAGTTGGTCACTTAGCGACGAGCCTAGCTCGCTTAGCGAGACCTGACATATTTTGAAAATTTATTTAATTATGAAAAATTAGGTAATTGACGTGTTTTGTTGTTTTGACTTGCTATGATGGCTTAGTGATGTTGTGTGATATGTTTAGAGGCTATATGAGTAAGACTTGGTGATAAAATGATGTATAATGAATTTAAGATGTTTAAGAGTTTATGAGCTATGATGACATGATGTAGAGCAAGAGGATAAATGAGTGAGTACTGTTATGATTGATGATGGATGTGGATGCAAAGCTCATGATGTTTTGATGATTATGTGTGTATATTGCATCTTGCATTCATGGCATTGATTTATGAGGGGACTTCGGTCAATTGGTAGCTTCAATCCCATTGTGCAAATTGAAGTGATATGATGTTGCTCCCTTGTGGAGGGTTGATGGCCCAGTGTCCATCCATGAATATGTTTCGGTACCACATGCATATTAAGAGGTTGCATTCCATTCTAAATGACATAACACGAATTACATTGAGTTGTGTAATAATATGATGTATTTGAGTTTGTGAACATGTGATGTATTCGATGTTGTGATTAATTGAGTCGTATGATGATTTGATTATGTTTTGTGAATCCATGTTTACAAATTATCATTTTTATATTACTTTATTGAATATGAATTTTACTCATCCTGCCTGCCTTTTTGTGATGGTCTATTATGCCATCCTTCATATTCTCAAGGTTATCTCGGTACGCGTTTAGCTCGGAGTTAGTGAGTTTGTCGTTGTAGGTAGAAGTGGAGTCTTGCTCTGTGTCCAGTAACATCGGGATGGGTTTCGCTTGGGTTTATTGTGTTTACTTGAATTAAAATGTTGTTTCTGTTGACTACTTTTGGTTTTAAATTGATGTTTCAGATTAAATTATGAGGTTTTCCTTTATTAAAGATGAAAGGCGATGTTTTGTTTTCCGCTGTGTAGTTGTTGAAAATAGATTTGAAGTATTCATGATTTTGTAACCCGTGTTACGGGACAGGACTTAATATGATTGTTTATGTTATTTGAGTTATAAATAATGTGATATCCTTTCACGAGTTTACTCTGATATTTGATTAAATTGTATTATAATTGTGATGGGATAGAAAGGGTGTTACAATACCCACATGTGCACCATTATTTATACTTGTACTTGTACCCTATGGGTATCTGAGTACTCATATTCATACTCATTTACTTGAATTACTAATAAAAAATTATCAATCAATTATAATTTATCATATCAATTTATGTTTTTAAAACAGTGAAAAATTTAAGGATGTTATTGTTGAATTAAAAAATAAACAAACACTTATATTAAAATACATACTAGTTTATAGTGGTGTATTTTATGAAATTATTAAGCATACATGTGTATATAATAACAAAAATAAATATATATATATATATATATATATATATATATATATATATATATATATATATATATATATATATATATATATATAAATATATATTACGCGGGTATGGGGTGGAGTGGATACTAAAATATTTGTACCCGTATCTATATCTACTTATTTTAATGGGTAATTGTCTATTATGTCCATGCTCATATCCATTTTATCTGTTGTGGATAATTTTTGCGGGTATCCATTGATGATGGGTCCAATTTCCATTCATACGTCCCCCACATATCACTCATTTAGAATAGGAAGAGCAAACATTTATTTCTTTTATCACTATATGCATAATGTGATGGGAAATTAATACATAATAACATACCAATACACAACGGATATAAAATTCTCCACACTTGTAGGAACCTTGATGGTCAACAACAAATATAAGATGACAAATCGAACAAATAAAGGCACAAAAGAATGCCCATATTTTAACATGGAATACCCCGCAATATGAGAGTACAAATAAGTTTACAAATAAGAATAAAAAAATTGAAAAATTACCCAGATTTGCAGCTTCAGTGTGAAGCAGATATCTTTCAGCTTATACCTTATTTTAAAAAATTGAATGGTCAAAGGTTAGCTACAGGTCTTGTAAACATGCCCTCCTAATTTAAGCCTGATCTGACGGTTAACGAATCTGAGATCATCAATTTAGTGAGACTGATTGCAGAAAAAATGAGAATATGTTTCTCTCCTCTTTTATCTCTTTTGAATCCTTATTTTCTCTTTATCCCTATCAACCCTAAATTGATCATCTCCACTTAAATAATTGATATAAATTGGATAATCATATTTGGATCTTTATCCACATAGGAAGGGAGGCCAAACCTAACAAATCTTCCCCTCACAACTATGTGGAGGAAAACTCCAAACTGGCGATATCACAACAAGCTTCAAATTTCCTTCTTGGTAATGATTTAGTCATCATATCAGAAATTGTCATTTGTATGAACTTTAGCTAAATCCAACAACTTAGCAACCAAAACATCACGTATCTAATGATATTTCACATCAATGTGTTTGGACCTATTATGAAAAGTTGGATTCTTACCAAGATGAATAGCACTTTGACTATCAGCAAATAACACATATTTTTCTTGAACAAAACCAAACTCATGCAAAAATCTCTTCAACCACTATAAGCCTTTGCATGCTTTAGTAATGACAATGAAATTAACCTCTATAGTAGACAATGCTACATACTTTTGCAATCTGGACTGTCAAGCCACATCTCCCCCTAAAAATTTAATCATGTAGCCTAAAGTGGACTTTATGGAATCAATGTCTCCAGCCATATTAGAGTCAGAATATCCCACTAGAGTAGGATTATCTCCTAAAACACAAAGCCTCACAAAAGTAGTACCACGAAGATACCTTAAAATCCATTTTCAACATTCCAATGCTTTCTACCTGGATTTGACAAAAATCTACTGAATGTACCAACAACATGTGTTATATCTGGTCTTGTACACACCATTGCATACATCAACTACCCACAATAGACACATAAGGAACATGTTTCATATCAAACGCTTTATCTTCACTTAAAGGACTTTGATTAGAACTCAACTTAAAATGAGTGGTAAGAGGAGTGCTTACCGCCTCAGAACTTTCCATTTTGAATCTTTGCAACACTCTTTCGATATCATGATCTTGTGACATCAAAGTTTATTCTTTTTTTTGTCACACATGATTCTAATGCCAAAAATATGTTTAGTTTCTCCCATGTCTTTCATGGAAAATGACTCTACCAATTACTTCTTTAACATGTTAATGTTAGAAATACTTTTCCATCTAATAAGCATATCATCAACATATAACATGATAATGAAGTCATCAGTAGAAAATTTTCTAACAAAGACGCAATGATCTGAAGTAGTCTTCTAGTATCCTTAAGCATATCATCAACATAATCATATGGCTCATACTATGATCATCACCACCAATAACATCCAGATTATGACTAGGTAATCGAACTGGATTAACATTAGAGAAACTTATATCTTTATTGGGTGTAGCCTTCTCTACCTTATCAATGTCTCAATAGTTTGGTCTTCCATGAACAACACATTGTGGCTTCGAATAAGCTTTTTCCCTACATGATCATACAACCTATAACCAAACTCATCTTGCCCATAGCCGATCAAGATACATTGTTTTGACTTTACATCTAACTTGAATCTTTTATCCTTTCAAATAAGTACAAAAACCATACAACCAAAGACTCTCAAACGATAATACTTGACATTGTTTCCAAACCAAATTTTGTCTGGAACTTCATTGTTCAAAGCAACAATAGAAGTGATATTAAGAACGTGCATTGTTATGAAAAATGCCTCGCCCTAATAATGATTAGGCAACTTAGCTTCAGAAAGCATACACCTTACTCTCTCAATCAATGTTTGATTCACCCTCTCTACTAAACCATTCAATTAAGGAGTTTTAGGAGGAGTATTTTCATGTTCAATACCATGCTACTTGCAATAGAAATCAAATGGTCCACAATACTCTCCACCATTGTGTGAACGAACAAATTTCAGCTTCTCACCTGTTTACCTCTCAACCAAAGCATGAAATTCTTTGAACTTTTCCAATAATTGGTCTTTTGTATTTAAGGAATAAACCCATAGTTTCCAAGAGCAATCATCAATAAAGATAACAAAATAAAGCGTGTCACTAAAGGATTTTACTGTGAATGGACCACAAACATCATAATGTACCAATTAAAGCAACTTTGACTTCCTTGAGGGAAGATATCTCTTGAAAAATACTTTAGTTTGTTTACCAGCCATGCAATGAGAACACTTATCCAAATTTTCATTCTTTAATCTAGGAAGAACATTTTTTTTGGCCAAAATATTCATTCCCATTTCACTAAAAAGACTAAGTCTTCGGTGCCACAAAAATATTTCCATGTCGATATCATTCACATTGTCCCTAATAACCAAAGCTTTTGTCCAATACAATTTAGAAATATTTCCCCTCTAGCCATAACCAAGTCACCTTTGTCAAGTTTCCACTTTCCAGAACCAAATTAATTTTCATAACTACAATCTTCAAGCATATGCACAAAGATCGAATTAAAAAGGACATCTAGGCATGCTTGACACCTCTAAGCAACAATTGTATTCCCATGTTGATTTGTTAGAAAACATCATCAATTACCTTAGATACACCATCATTTCCCATCTTCAACACTCCAAAATAACCAGAAGTATAAGATGTGAAGAAATTCTTCCTTGGTGTAACATGCGATGTAGCGCCACAGTCAACTATCTGCATGCTCTCATCTGATACAAGATAACAAACTCATGATCATGGAGAATAACATAATCATCACCAGTAGTAGTAACATGATCATTATCATGATCTTCACAGTCTCTTTCTTTAGACTTACCCTTCTTGCATTTGTTATCTCTTTTTCGCTGATAATAATAGTTTTCTACATGTCATGTTTTAAGAAAATAATGTCACTCCAGATTCTTGTATCGCGACTTGGACTTGTTTATGGTATTCTCTCTACCATCCTCCAGTTCCTTTTTAAGACTTCTCCCCCTATTTTCAATGACAAGTAACTTCGATTGAAATGAATAACTTTGTGCATTCCTTCTCATATCCTCATTAAGAATACCACCCTTAGTTGTTTCCAAATAAACAACACCTCTAAGAGCAAAACTTGTGATATAAACTCGAAATGTCTCCCAAGACTCTAGTAAAGATAGAAATAGAAATAGGCCAAAAAGTAAATCATCAAGTTTGATACTCATTTCTGACATCTGATCAAGGAGCCCTTAAAATTCACTCAAGTGATGTGAAATAGAAGTCTCATCCTTATACTCTAAACTTATGAAGTTATTCAACAAGAACAATTTATTATTCCCTGATTTAGAGACATACAAGAACTTTATGTTCTCCAACAATGTTTTTGCACGTGTCTCGTTAGCAATATGATTATAAACATTATTTTCTACATATTGTCGAATAACACCACATACATGTTGATGTTCAAACTCTCATTCTTCATCAGATACAAAATCCGACTTTGCGGAACTAAAAGTCGACAAATGCAATTTCTTCACAAATAGTAAGTCTCACTTATATATCACATACTAATCCAAAACCTTAAAATTATAAGTGTATGAGTTCTCTCAGTTATAAAATATTCGATCTGTTGGAGGGGAATTTTTCACTAGGGAACATTTCTACTAGGGACACACCTTTGTGAGAGACACACCACATATTCACCTAAAACCTTAAGGTGATAGGTGTGTGGGTTCTCTCACTTATATAGTGTTAAATCTTCCCTTTTCTAATCAATGTGAGACTTTTTCCTCACACTTGATTCTCAACACTTCCTCTCAAGTGTGAGTGTGAGTTTATACACAATGTTCCCCCTCAAGTAGAAGCTCTCTCTTCCACATATACTTGTATCACTCACACCTGCGGGAACACACCCACACCTGCGAAAAGTGTTTTGATACAAGTAAGTCGGTCCCTTCACTCGAAACCAAAGACTCATGATACCATCAACATCCCCCCTCAAGTGTGAGTTTGAGATTAGACACAATGTTCCCCCTCAAGTAGAAACTCTCTCTTCCACATATACTTGTATCACTTACACCTGCAAGAACACACCCACACCCGCGGGAAGTGTTTCGATACAAGTAAGTTGGTCCATTCACTCGAAACCAAAGGCTCGTGATACCACTGTTGGAGGGGGATTTTTCACTAGGGACCATTTCTACCAGGGACACACATTTGTGAGACACACACCGCATATTCACCTAAAACCTTAAGGTGATAGGTGTTTGGGTTCTCTCACTTATATAATGTTAAATTTTCTCTTTTCTAATCAATGTGTGACTTCTTCCTCACATTTAATTCTCAACACGATATTTATTTTTCTAATCAATGTGGAACATCCCACTTCTCAACACTTTGAAATCATAATTAAAGTAAAGCCACGATAAATTTTAAGTTTTCTTTTGTTTCCCTTATGTGATAGATCATGACAAACGAATCCAATCCTATGTGTCTTGTCCACAATCTTTGGATGCCTCCCACTTTGTATTCACTAATGAGTTGTCCAGTTATGGGACATCATGACCTTAATTCATTCCATGCCTTATCTGTCATTCTAATGGAAAGAAGGAGATTAATTTTCAAAAAACAATTTCTTGTAATTAAAAAAAACAAACCAACTTTTACATTTGGTTTAACATTTTCTACTTTAAAGTTTAAAACATAATCGATCCAATTGTTTAAAAGGGGAAACAGAATTCACTAAAATAAAACATGTTTTCAATGTTTGGTAATTTAGCTGAATCTATTACAAGTTTAAGTTAGGCATTCAAAGTGCATATGTACTATCCTACAAGAATTATGAACTCTAGTAATCCCATGTTAAATTGCATTTTGTTCCTTGTTTGATAGAATTTTAAAAGAGAAAAGCAACTATCCAAAAAGCTTCGATCCCCCATTTTGAGTAAGTATTTGTCCTTTTTTCATTTTCTTTATTGTACTTTTTTATGTTTTAAACATTCAAAAGGAAAAAAGCAATGATTGATGCTTTCATTCCCATGGTTTCTAATGTGAGATATTTTATCAAAATCATAACTACACTATGTTTTTCTTTAAGGGAAGTTGCGTTCAATTTAAGTTTAACCAGGACCTACTAGTCCTCAAGTTATTGTAATTGCCACTAGCCTCTACACTTTTCTTGTGCATCATGATAAGGAATCACATTCAGTACCTCCATAAAGGCATACATTGTATCCCACCACCCAGCAGTACATCATCAATGGAACTCATTTGTGGCATAAGGTGCCCCCTTGTAAAGATCAATCTCACCGTCCCCTGGCTTCCTCATCAAAGCTCTATACTAGCTGACCCAATATAGTTGGTTTTTAACATTCACGCATATGGTGCATTTGTAGTCGTTAGATTGACAGTCCCGTTCCAATGATTAGAGACGAACAAAATGCACGAGTGCGCAAACAGTTTAATTGCAGGGAATCCGGATTCCTATTAGGCATGGAAACAGAGAAACAAACATGCTCTGAATTCTATATAGTAGTATTGTGATTGACTGGTGAATCAAAACTCCAACATTCGATATGTGCATGAGATGTGATCCAGTGTGAGGATTTCATTATTCAGCAGTGTTATAATAAAATATGCACCAGTGTTTTATCTTAACTTATCATCATTATCATTTCACAAAATTTATAATAAGACCTCTGTCGGCCTACAAAGTCAGCTAATTTGCACAGGTGCGATTTGAGGAGGGCAAAAATCTACCTTCTAGAGTAGATAAACAATAAAAAACTACAAAGAATGATATTTTAATTTAATCATCAAAAGAATATTTGTCAACTACACTAACATTTTTGAACAAGGCCCATCTTTACAAATTATGCAGCTCCGGGGCAGAAGGGGGCTCAGGTTCAGAAGGGGAAAGTGAAACTAGAAAACGGTGTATCATTTCAAAACTGGTGAATGTGATTACAGCAGCTGGGGTTGTCCTCAGGAGGTTGGTGCCACATCCACGGTAAAAACCAGGGAGTCCCTCTTGTTGAAATACCTTTTTAATGCAGTCGCTCACACCTGAGTACCGCTTCTCTGAGTGAGGTCCTTGTTCTTGCAGTCTAGATCGAACAACCTGCAAACCATAAACAAAATTATTTTATACTTTCTGATGTTTGCCCTCCTCATGGCATTAAAAGTCGAAACAAGGATTTCATGAATTGTTCTCAAACCAATAGGTGGTAAATGGCTTTCTATGTTGGCAACGAAAGGAAGGAAATGCGACAAAAGGGAATGTGAGAGAAATATTTCAAGCAACAGCTTAAGCTGGCATCAATTAATTTGATCAAAGCCTTGTGCTGTGGCTCCATCAAGATTTTAATTCATGAAGTTTGAAATTCATAAACATTTTAATTTATTAAATAAATTAAACAATTGTCTAGATAAACTCTTGTGGATGAATTGGTTTTTTTGACATATACGTCAAATTAGCGACCTTACAAGGGTCAATTTAAGTCATTAAAATTTAGGAACTAACTGAGAGGACCTAGAAGTTTGTACTGGCACTGAAAAGGCCCAACATTGAAGGGGGCTAAATAGTGAATGCACTTTTGTTTTTTGTTTAACAGTTGCAATGGATTTATAAATGGCAAAGTCATTCCTTTCATACGGCAAGGAAACTAGTTATGTATGATTGTGCATGAATATATTCAACAAAACTAAGTCAACCATTCAGCAATATACCTCATGAGGATATGTCAGTGTAGATGCAAAAAATTTGGAAACCGATGAGGCAATTGCCACATCCCGTGCGCCGAGTTTATCCACTGTTGTGTTATCTGATACAAAATAATGATCAAATCAATCAACTGCTGAAATTCTCAAGTCGCCGCAAAGAACTAGAACAGTCATTAAATTACCTCGATTTGCTAAATAAGACTTTATTTTCTCATATGTGGGAAACTGGATGGCAACATGACTGATACCAGCCAGAGCAGGGACAATGCCACTGTTAACGATAAAGAATATCTCAGATGTCTATAGTTACTAATAAATTATTAATTATAATTTATAAAGCATTATACAATGCCCACAATGTTGTATCGATATCAAATGATACCAACCTGTACATCCCACGAATGCCCTCCTCGTGAGCTATTTTCTTCAAAGCAGATAGGGTACTTCTATACGGCAGAACGCCGGATCTCATTCCCTGGGTCTGCAGTAATAAGGGAAACAGACTTCATGTCACGAAAATATGCATGCACTGATGATAAGCAGGATAAAATAAGTCAGCTAGTTTTGATGCATATATATCGCCGTATTACTTATAGTAACAATATTATTATACTTATAAGGTATAACAGCTACCCTTTCAACACCCACATTTTCAAACACTGAAATTATGAGTGTAACACAAGAACATCCAAGACTATTATGATAGAAGCTACACTAGAAAGGCCTGTTACATGTTAGGTCCACTAAGAAGAAAGAAAAAGATGGGTCAAAGTAGAGAAGGGGGAAAATGTGTTAATTCACTCCACAAAAGGAAAAAAGACCCCATTCCAAGGGAAATGTTCCCTTTTGCACCTGAGTACAGTTTTACTGTCACAGTTATAGTGTCTCCTTCTATCGACTCCCACTAATGACTATTGAAATTCTTGTTGGGCGCCTATTGAAATTCATGTTGGGCGCCTATTGAAATTCTTGTTGGTATGAGTAATTCTTGTTGGGCGCCTATTGAAATTCATCCTGCTACTTTCAAGACTTCCTCTTTTTGTAATTCTCATGCCATGCTATGGGCACCTACTTTAATTCACTCTTCTTTTCCTCAAAGTTATCTTTCAACCCAGTACTTTCAAACCTTCTATGTCCTTATTTGCCAACTAATGAAGCAAGGTAGTGTATTCCATGTCAACCATTTAATGCAAAGCCTTAACAAAGATTTGTGAATAAGTCAGTTGTGGATCACCTTCTAATTCCATTCAAACACTTCTACTTAGTGAATAAATATCATAGTAGAGGTTTTCCTAATTCTCCCTATGGAACTTAGTGTAGTTAATCAATCATCTCTAAGATGATATTTACTCCACCAAGATCAAAAACAAAGAAAGCTTCCTTGAATGCATGTCGACCTAATTGTTATGCCAAATTTTGAAAACATTCTCATATCTCCGTCTAAAATATATCCCCAACATGAAGAAATATGCACCGGTGGAGCTAACCAAAAGGTTCAACCAGTTTTGCAATGCAATGCACCCTATTAAAACGCCGGGGAATCGGGGATTTGTGTAAGCATGCTTTCAGTAGTGTATTTTGCCAGATTTGAGCATATAGGGAGGAAGATTGAGAAACTGCCAAGATTCACCCTATGCACTAAACCCCCGACATTGAAATTTTTGATAATGTGCTTTTAATTGAGCATGTGAAAAAACTCTAGCTCTTGCAGCTTCATTGAAATATTCTATTCTAATTAGCATCCCCCTCCTTGGAAATTCCCTCAACATACTATTCATTATCTTACGCCTCTTGTCGTCTTCCCCCATAATCATGATTCTTAAGTTTCTTTTAGGCATGCTTTGCTGGGGAAAAGAGTCCCCAGAGCAAATCCAATGTCCCTCTCCCGAAGAAAATACCCAAAGGCTGCTCCTCTGGAACTTACCCTACATGTACCACCAGGACCTCAAATGTTTGTTTCAAAGTAGTTAATCATTTAAAAATGTTGCCTCCGTTGCCTCCGTTACGTCACCTAACCTTCCAATTAAAACATTGGTAAAAGAAACCAATGAACTGTCGTGCTTTCAATGTTGATTAACACCAGATGCACTTTCTTCCCTAGGTTAATTTCATGCACCTCCAAAGAATATGTATGCTTCAATGTAGTTAACCATTAAAAAATGTTGCCTCCATTATGTCACCTAACCTTCCAGTTAAAACATTGGTAAAAGAAGCCAATGAATTGTCGCGCTTTCAATGTTGATTAACACTAATTGCACTTTCTTCACTAGGTTAACTTCATGGACCTCAAAGAATTTCATTGTTGATTAATGCTAATTGAACTTTCTTCAATAGGTTAATGCCAAGCACATTAAAGAATTTATCCTTCCGGGCAATCCATCCAATGAGGCCCAAGAACGCTTTGTTACTCATCTTGCAACACCTCTCATGAACCTTTGGAACCTTAATTCTTTTTTTGAATAGAGGAAGTTGGATTAACCCCTATATATTCTTCATCCATGTCCTCATTATCATCATCATCATCCTAGCTATGTCCTTGTTTATGTATCCACTTTACAATCAATTTATTTGTATCTATTGTATTCGCCACATTATCCTTTACTTTTGCAAATCGGGTAGTGTGTACCATATTCATTATGAATTCCGTCAAGGTTGTCAACATTTAGGCTCAAAAACTAGTGATAACAGAGTCTATCCTAGATCTGTTATTGAGCCACGAGTCTTATCCATGCGTTTAACCCAATAGCCCTAGATGTGACAAGGATTTATTAGGAAAACTCAAGTCTCACAATGGCTAGAGATATGACCTAATAAAGTCTAGGAAATCCTCACCTTACAACATTCAGGCAATCCCAAACTAAGTCGGTTTTCGAGGTTCTATTAATCCCCAGACCTAAAATGGTATCATAGCCTATCATAGATCTGTTATTAGGCAACCTACATTAACCACATACCATTGAGGCATTGAGGTGAGGTGGTTTTAATTTAAGAGGTTAAGTCAGGTCCAAACCTAAGACCAACATTTGCATTCAAGCCTCCACTACAACAAACGCCGACTCTCCAAAAAAAAAAAAGGCCAGAACAATTATTATGCCCAAGAAAATGAAATAAAAAGATGGATCAAATTAGAAAATAAAAAATGTGCATATTCAATTCACAAGGGGGCAAAAACATCCTCTTTCAAGTGAAATATTCCTTTTTACTACAACAGAGTATAGTTTTACTTATAAAATTAGTATGCCATCTTCCCTATCTACACCAAACTATTCATACTCAACAACTATTTACTTATTAGTTGTAATTTTCCCTCTAGACCAAACTATTCATACTCCCTCTTTCAAGGGAAATGTTCCCTTTTTACTACAACAGAATATAGTTTTACTTATAAAATTATGGGTTAAATATGTTTTTAGTCCCTATAAATATCTCAATTTTGGTTTTTAGTCCCTATAAAAAAAAACGTTGAGTTTTAGTCCCTATAAAATTATTTTTGCATGCAAATTTAGTCCCTGTAGAAGGACTAAAATTGCGTGCAAAAGTAACTTTATAGGGACTAAAACTCGACGTTTTTTTTATAGGGACTAAAAATCAAAATTGAGATATTTATAGGGACCAAACACATATTTAACCCTAAAATTATTATGCCATCTTCCCTATCTACACCAAACTATTCATACTCAACACCTATTTACTTATTTGTTGCAATTTTCCCTCTAGAGTATACTTTTAATAACTCCCTCTATTTGTCCAAACATTTCCTTAATAAACAACGAAATGCACATATTTTAATCATAGGAGTCACTCATGAATCATGGCAATCATATATATTTTAAATTGATAGCATAAGAAAATCATTGGTTATCATTCAGTTTGAGCTGAAAAAAAAACACACTTGGAGTCTTGTCTTGACAACCCAAAATGGATTTGTAACCAATGTAGTTGCAGCTCCAGCACCTGAAGCAGCTACCATATTAGCTCCAACTGAAAGGCGGTGGTTTTCATCTGCAGACATATCATAGCTGTCTGTTGTAATTTGTACTTCCAAATGAATGAATACAGGGCAATGTGAATGCGTGCGCACACAAACAGCAAGTTGACAAGCTTAAAAACAAAAGTAATCATCAATAAACTAACCATCAGAAAGAAGCTTCTTGAACTGCTCATACACGGTAAAATAGACCTGCAAATTAATAAATCAATAAATTGATAAATTAGTAGTTAGTAGAATTTAACATTATTCTGCTATAACGAAATAGTCTATATATACACAAAGCCAGTTACATATAGAGATACGTAAAGGCCAACAAAATACATCACCATTAGCAAGTTTTATTGATTGGGAAGCAAGAAACCCAAAAGGTATGGTATAAGATTAAAGATCAAAAGATTTAACTGGTTTGATGGTTGCCCATATCTCTACAAAATCATTCTAGTAAAAATAAAAAATTGCTCAATAGAATCATAACTAATTAGATTTATCAGGTGTATTATGTGGTCAATTAGTGCTACTTTGGTTAGTGTTCTATTTCTTGGTCCAGGTATTTTACCATGTGTTTCACATGGTTAGATGCTTATCCCTGTCTATATTTGATAGAATTTGCACTTGACTGTTTACTTACAGTTCTAATTAACTTTTCATTGAATGAATTTTGGTTAGTTACAAATGAGAGTTAAGTTAATAAGGAGTAGAAATTAACTTAGATATTATAGTACCCTAGAATAGATGATTGGTATAGTTGCATCACAAATCAAGGAAATACTGTCCATATCTCAATTTAAAAGCATTCTCCATGTTCCTAGTTGATTCTTAGAAAAATCAAAGCCCACTAATTTCCCATAATATAATTTGAACGCCCTTTCACAGCACTGAATCAACCACCGATGGACTCTTAAAACCCAACTCTATTTCCTACATTAGATTCCACCAAAGCAAGTCACATCCGTGATTTACCAGGGGTTTTTCTCCTTCTATACGTTTTTCATTGCCAATTTAAAGCTAAAAACAACAATTATATATGATGCAAAATAATATCTCTCAAAAGAGGAACAAGAAGGTCATAAGATAAGGTAATGACAACAAACAGATAATAAGAAGTAAACTCACAGCCCAGTTTGGAAGTAAGGCCATAACAGTTGGGGATAGCCCGCGGTACAATCCTCGCAACCCCTCCTTATGATATATGTGCTCCAAACTACCAACTATAAGACTACCTGAAAACACAAACACCCAATTTAAGTTACATCAATACATTATTCACCTGTAGATGTTAAACTATGTTTATTCACATCTCTTAGTAGTCATACTAACAACTCTAAGAACAACTACACAAACTCTCAAACAAAAATATCAAAAGAAAGTATTTTTTAGTTTTTACAATACAGGGCAGGTCCACATTGTCTTGTTTGCATACCTCTAACACTTCTATTAGCAAGCTGAGGAGCCCCAACCTGAAACCTAGTTTTGATTACATCTAAAGGACATACAAACGTGGCAGCAATAACCCCTGCATGAAATGAATTTTTCAAATTATAAACAAAAACTCACATTGCATATCATGATTCACATTATAATGAATAAAATAAAATAATTTCTGTTAAATTGAGTAAAACAGAGTTTTAAAGAAATTCAAATTGACGTACCAGCGGCAGCACCAGCACCGGCATTGCAAAGAACACCTCGGTGAAGTAGATTAGGAGAATGAGAATCAGTAGACGACATTATTGATGAATTGCACGAAAGAATCGTTAGAGTGAAAAGAATCAACGAATTCTGTAGCGAAAACGAAAGAGTCCTCCTTTGAGAGGGCAGTGAGGAAGAACCACGGTGGCATGGAGTCTCGTTCGAGATGAATTCGTGCGTTGTTGAAAATTCTTGATGCGATGCAATTCAATTAGGTTATATTAGATTAGGGTTCGTTGGGATTGAATTGAAGGAATGAAAAGAATGGTAGTTGCGATTTGATTTAATTTGCGTTTAATTCTGCGATTAGAAGATGATTAGAATTTGAATTTGGATTTGGATAAGTTATTTATATATTTTTATATATGTAGCGAAAAATTCCTTCGTGTTCGCCGTAAAGTACGTGTGGGTCCTGATTTTGAGGGGATTTAGATTTATTTTAGTTTTATTTATTTTTAAGTAAAATTCTGTCACGTTTTCTAAAAGATGATTGATCAGAGCCTAAGAAAATGGATCTTTTTTCAGATTTTATTTAAGATCTAAAATATAGCAGAAATCTAATTGTCACCCCACTTGGCACCCTTAAAGCAAAAATGTCCTTAAATTTTTAACAAACAATTTATGAAACAAATTCCTGGTAGATATAACAAAATTTTCGGTATAAAATCAAATTCTCGGTAATTTATTTGAAAATACCGATATACCGGTAATTTCAAATTACCTTTTAGGTTTTTTTTAAACGGCTGAGATTTTGCCGACTGTTTTGTATGGTTGTGATTGCACGACAGTTTGTGTGGTCCAGAATTGTTGCACACTAGTATAAATAGGGGTTAGGTCTTGTGGGTAAACATATATGAAAAAAAATGGATATTCCAGCATTTTTAATTAAGGCAGAGTTTACTTCAAGAGAGGTTCTCAACCGGTCAAATTCATGCTCCCGAATGACACGACCTCCTTTGTCGGCCTGACTTCGAAGTTCAAGGAATTATTACCTGATGGTGAGAATAGAAAAATGTTGAAGATCGAGTTTAGAGAGGATTGGGGTGATGGTAGTTTGAAATATAATCTAATTGAGCTGAAGAACGATGAAGACGTCATCAAAATGTGGAAATTATTTCGCCATAGAATAACAAGGAGTCCGCTGACATTAGATGTGCAGCTGGCAAGATCAGTTGATGAAATAATGGCGATGTGATGTAAACACCCCAAATTTGCCCTCTCTTTTTTCTCACACCATGGCTTGTGATCTTTCATATTGCATTTGCATAATCATGTCATCTCACATTGCATATTTGTTTCACTGCATAAGTTGCACAATTAGGGTTTGTGATCAGAAGAATCAAAAGAAGTGATCTGAGCCATCTCAATGGTCTTGAAGCATTCCAAGAGGGTCCATAAGTGGTCTATAGTCTTATTTCATCCCCAAGAAGTCTTTGAAGTCACAAAATCACAAAGCATTGTAAAGGCATGGAGGCAGACTGAAGATTTCATGCACAAATGACCTAAAATTAGGGTTTTGGGTTTGAGGCCCTTAACCTCAAATTTTTTGGTCATTCTTGATTCTAATGGTCTTAATATGTTATAAGGAGCATGTGTACCAAATTTGATGAAGAAATTCATTGTGGAAGTCATCTAATCAACTAGTAACTTATTGTGCAAGAAAAGTCAGAATCAAGGCATATGAGGCCCCCACCAATGGTACCAAAGGGTCATCTTCATCATTTTGAGGTTCTATGATCTTTATTTGATCTTATAAGTGGTTAGAAGTTCATAAGATTGAAGAATTTCAAGCCATTTGCAAACTTTCCATTTTTGGACATGACTTGTAATGAAAACTTTCCATTTTGGGAAAGATTTTCAACCTCCCCTTTCTTGATCAAAAAGGCTTCAAATGAAAAATATTCAAACATGAAAGTTGTAGATTGGATCTTCCCAATTTCAAAAAGTACAAAAACTCCTCTTGATTCATCCTAGAACTCAAGATATGATGTTTCAAAGTTGGGAAAATCTTATAATTTTTAAGTATGTGCCAAAGAGGGATTTTTGCAAAATCAAGTTTCAAGGCTTCTAATGATCTCTAATCCACTTCTAAGCTTCTTGACATGTTTATATAACATTGCAAGACCAAATTTATGCCTTGGATCACAAGTTTTTATGGATCATTTTCACAAAAATCTCAAAGAGGGAAAGTTGCAAAACCTATGCTATCTCTTGCATCAAGTGTTACAGCTCATCAAAACCAATCCAAGGGCCCTCCATAAACTCAACTGAGGCAAGACAACCCTTCAAACCAGCTCTGACTCGTGCCATGCTTGTGGTACAACAACTTTGACTTTTTTGCAAAATCTCCCATACCAATCACACAATGCCACCACCCACTTTCTGATCAATCCCATTGGCTTATACAAACATCATAGACCTCATTTCACACAAGACACAAGCCTGAAACATCCACAAGCTCAGATTGCACAAAATTTCCATAAAACTTCATCTCTTCGAATTTCATCACACATCCATCTAAACTCAAATCTTTTCCCATCAATCATCTCCACATAACATATAGAACACAAAGCACCCTTCACAATGGCCTGAAAACCCCCATAACCAAAACACGATTTCCGAGTTATCAGAACTGAAACTCTCAAACCAACCCATATAAACTCCATCTAAGCCTTTCAGAAGCACAAGGGGATCCATTGGAGTGGTTTTGCACAAGAGGAGAGGCCAGAAAGCACCAAACTGAAAAAGCTCCAACTCAGGTAGTCACCAAGAACTTTTTTCCAGAACTCTCTTTTTAAGTTACAATATCAATCTACATGCTTCCCTGATCATGCTGATGTCTTTACTTTTGAAAATGAGTGAGAAATGAGTGTGTATCGTGCTTCTGAAATTTTTGACCTAAATGTTGTTTGATTTGATTCATGTTGTTCTTGAAATATAAATGAGTTTTGTTGTTTGATTTGTGTTTAATGATGTTCAATGGTTGATTCTGGAGAGTTTAGTGAGTTTTTATGGCATTTTGAGGGAGATGGGTGAGGAACTCGCCGGAGAAGACGACCGGAGCTTGTCTCCGGTCGCCTGAAAATCATTAGCCCTAATCCATAATTAATTTTCCAGTTTAAATCTTAGCCATAGGATCTTGTGTTAGCGCGTGTTTGGACGGTCCAGATGCTTCACTTAAACCCTAATTCATAATTAATTAGTTTAATTAATTTAATTAACTCAGATTAATTTAGGGCCATTAGATCACGCGCCAAATGAAGTTTTGAACTCTGGCCTTTGGATCACACTACCCTAAGTCAAGCAGACTCTCCATCTGGACCACTCATCCACGCAACTTTCAATCCTGACCCTTGTTTTGCATTACTTTTATTTTTCTTTTATTTATTTCATATTTTTTTTCATATATTTATTAAAAATAGCAAAAATACTTTTAAAAATCTCATTTTCTGCATTTTCATTTCAAATATTTTTCTAAACTCAAAAACATTTTTATTTTTAATTTTTGCATTACAAATGTATTTTTAAATCATTTAAATGTTTTATTTAATTAATTAATTGATTTAAATTAATTAAAAATACATTTAAGTATTTAAAAATCACCAAAAAATTCATGAAGCATTCTTAGGCATTTAGAACAATTTACAAACTCACCATACAAATTTCTTTTTAGGTTTGATCATATTTTCACAATTTACTTTGAATTAGGGTTTCTGAAATTCACATTTTTCTAACCCTAACTTCAAAAAATCATTTCTGATCAACCAAGATGAGTTTGCATTTGGTTCTTTTTTGCATTGTTTCATACTTTGCATCTAGTATCTAGGTTATTTAACTCATAATTTTGCATTGTGTCGCTCCCCGAAAAGACACCTGGTTAGATAGGGTACAGATGCGAACGGTCAGCGAAAAGAGAAATGAAAATGAACTGAATAGAGTCGCCAGCTAGGCATTTTTATCCCGAAGGAAAGGTAATGCTGCATAAACCTAGAAAGATATGGATAAGACGGTCGCGAACCAGAGAAACTGAGAAAGGGGGTTGGTTACAACCTGGGAAGGTATTAGCACCCAGATTGTCCGTCGTACTCGACGGGATCCACGCTTAAAAGATTGTGTTTAAAGGGGTAAGTGTATGTGCTATCTGTGTGCAAAAGCTGGAAAAGAATGTACAAGTGTCAGGGCAAGGAAGGGGGAATGCTCAGGAACTGAGGCTTTTAAAGAATGCTGAAAGAGGGGGAAGACAAAGAGACTTTTGTTCGATAACAGTTAAGTTATGCCTACGTATCCTCTCGTGCAATGAGGAAGTCAGAACACCGTAGTTCAACTCAAAGAGACTGAAAGATAAAATGATTGTGAACTACTTGCTTGCCTATGCTCAAGTGTATGACTCGTCTGGCTCGAGTGCTGACTGTCTTGCATTATACGGAAGAAGCGAGTTCTCGTTTGTGAGTGAAGATAATGAGAAGAGAATCCCGAAGGGGACGATTATTGTTTGTTTTTGTGTTTTCAGTTTTTTTATTGTTTTTGGTGTTTTGCATAAGCTAATGAGCTTAAGCCTAAATCAAGGGCTTGTAAACTCATTATATCCTCCCTGATTAGGGATAATGAGCCTACTTAAGTATGAGATAAGCATCTCAACTTAATTACCATGATGATGTAGGATTAAGATCATTAACCTACTTGTGATTATTTAGATGTTTTTTTGGGTTTTTGTTTAGTGTTAAGTAATGAGTTTAATCTCTAATCACAGATTAGTGGACTCATTACACAATCCTAATAGAAGGATAATAGAGGAGCACACTTAAGCTGAGGAAGATACCTCAACTTAATCCATGGTTAGGGATTAAATTCATTATATAACAAGCCTTTATTAAGTGGATTTTAATTAAGGGATGAGATTAAGAAATGGATTTTAAGTTTGTAAGACAACTTGAGGAGGACTTGTCCATTAAACACTAGGGTTAGTCCTTCTTAACCAATAAAGGAAGAATTAGAACCCTAATGTAAGGCCCAAGTTACAAGATGGAGTCTTAGTGATTATTAAGATGATTTGATTAAGAGGTTTAAACAAATTAAAGGTTTAACACTTAGGATTAAAGTTATACACTTCATCCTAAGAGAAGGATGCAGGCATAACCCTAATTCCAAAGTCCTAAAACTTTAAGAGTTTAGTCTCTGATTATGAAGATGAGAAGAGAGACTCAAGGAGACTCAAAGGTAAATGCTAAGGGGGACTAATCACAACCCTAATTATTATCATGCTTGGATATCCTATGGTTTGTAAGGCTTGAGAAAGATCTTCAAGGAAGCCACCAAGGAAGAAGCAGATGAAAAGAGAAGAAAGGAGGATTAGGTTACTTACTTCATTTAAGAAGATAAGTAAACCTAAGAGAAAGAAAAGAAGGGAAAGGGCACAAGTGAATGGAATTAACTTCAAACACAAGAATAGTGCCCAAAAATAAAAGAGAAAGATAAGTTATATGTGGATGCACACCCACACCTTAAACAACTTACCATAAGCCCCTGAAATGTTATTTGAACATGTAAAGAAAGAAATGAAATGCAAATGCATCAAACAAAGGTTCTATGATCAAAGTCAGAAGTGCATATGCAAGGCAAATGAGTCATGAGATGTTGTAAAGTCACACATGATGCATATGTATGCTCATATGAGAGATGGGATGCAAAGGAAGCAAGTTAGAAGCATGGAAACACATGGATGTTCATGAAATGTTATGAATGCAAAGCATACCAAATGAACGAATAAATGATCAAGAAATGTTTTAAAATGTCCTAGGATGTCTAAGATGACATATGAATGCATGAAATGTCATGTCAAGTTCATGTATGGATGTATATGCAAGATGAATGCAAATGAACATGTAAAATTAGGGTTATATGGAAGTATGAGATGCATATGAGCAAAACAGAAGCAATGCACAAGATAAAAAATTGAAAATGCACTCAAAGGAACCTTAAACCTATACTAGGTTACCATCCAAAGGGGGAGGTCAGAAGCTAAACCTAGGAGGAGTTATGAATTTTCTAAGTCACCTAGGGTTTTTGGGTGATCTTCAATGTAAAATGCCAAACAATTTGAAAATACAAGGTAAAAATGAAACAAACATTTTTTTAGATGCTAGAGGACATGTACAAAGCAAGGAAAAAAGAATCATTCACAAACTCAACTTGGTTCTAGGGTTATGAATTTTTGAAGCTAGGGTAAGAAAATGGACATTTTTAAGAACCCTAATTCATTGAAAAATCTAAAAGTATGATTAAAACCAAAGATAAATTTATAAGGTGAGTTTGTAAATATTTCTAAATGTCTTAGAATGCCCTCTGATTTTTTTGGTGATTTTTAAATACTTAAATGTATTTTTAATTAATTAAAATCAATTAATTAATTAAATACAACATTTAAATGATTTAAAAATATGTATTTAATGCAAAAAATAAAAATAAAAATATTTTTAGTTTCTGAAAAATTAATAAAAGTCTTGACAAAAAATTTCAGAATTTTTAAATGGATTTTGCTATTTTAAATAAATTATGAAAGAAAAATACAAGGAAAATGAAATAAAAATAAAATAAAGGGGAAGTATGCTGAATCAAGGGCCAGGATTCAAACTCAGGGGGGGAGGGTTGACTGGCGCGTTATCCAATGGTTGGGATTAATCTTGACTTAATTAATTAAAATTAAACTAATTAAACTGGATTAGGGTCTTAATGGAGGATCTAGGTCGTTCACACGCGCGCGGGAAGCATGATCTAAGGGCTCAGATTCAAACTCAGCCTAAACACGTCATTAACCCTAAACACTTTCAGATGACCGGAACAGTGGTTCCGGTCATCTTCTCCGGCAAACCAAAACCTCAACTCTCTCCCTAGGTCTCTAAAACTCAATCTCTCTGCCCATAATCAAACCCCAGACATCATACAACAAGAATCATCAACCAAAACACATTTATTTAACGTATTTAGGCTGAATCGAAGCAAATCAGTTTTAGGTCAAAAAGTTTCAGAGAACTCATACATGCTTAATACTCAATCATTTTCAAAACTAAACACATCAGGATCATCAGCACATCATGAAGATTCATCTAAGAACTTAAAAATGCATTTCTGGAAAAAATGTTCTTGAGGTTACCTGAGTTGAAGCTTTTCAGTTAGCTGCTTTCTGACCCCTTCCTTAGTGCAAAACAACTCCCTTGAGTCCCTTGATGCTATTGGGAAGCTTAGAACAAGTTTGTATGGACTGTTTTGAAGGTTTCAGTTCAGAGCATGTCAAAATCGTGTTTTTGTTTGAGAGTGTTTCAGGCCAATGTGAGGGGTGGGAAATGATCTTGGGGTTATGTGGAGATGATTGGTGAAAGAATTTTGGATTTTTGTTGGCTGAGTTGAGAGATTCGAAGAGATGAAGTTTTGAGGGGATTTTGTGAAATCTGAGCTATGGAGAGTTTCAGGCTTGTGTGATCTGTTCTTTGTGATCCATAAGGTTAGTATAAGCAACTGTGATTGGTCAGAGGAGTTGGTGTGGCTCAGTTTGATTGGTATGGGTGGTTTTGCAAAAAGTCAAGCTTATGTGTACTTGAGGCATGTCACAAGTCAGAGTTGGGTTAGGGGCATGGCTGGGCTCAGCATGGATCAAGGAAGGCCATAGGATTGAAATTGATGAGCTGGAACACTTGTAGCTAGGGTTTCTATGTGTTTTGCAAATTTTCCCTCTTTGGTGTTTCTTGTGATTCAAGGCATGAAATGATCTAATTCTTGGGCCAATTTTGATGCTTTGAAGTTGTTTGATCATGTTATGAAGTGTTTGTACACATTTGAAGTCATTAGAATGCCTTAACATGCCAATTTGAAAAATCCCTCTTTGACATGAAACTTGAAATTTTAGGATTTTTGCCAACTTTGAAAGGCCATATCTTGAGTTCTAGGATGAATCAAGACATGTTCTTGTACTTTTTGAAAAGGGAAAGACCTAATCTACAACTTTCATGACCAAGAATTTTTCATTTGAAGCATTTTTGGTTGAGAAAGAGGAGGTTGAAAAACCTTCCCAAAATGGAAAGTTTCCATTACAAGTCATTTCCATTTTTGGAAAGTTTGCAAATGGCTCAAAATTATTCAATATTGTGAACTTCCAACCACTTCTAAGATCAAATAAAGATCATATAACTTCAATTTGATGAAAATACCCCTTTGGTCATCTGTGTAGTGAAGAGAGACTAAACTCTTAAAGTTTTAGGACTTTGGAATTAGGGTTATGCATGTATCCCTCTCTTAGGATGGAGTGTATAACTTTAATCCTAAGTGTTAAACCTTTAATTTGTTTAAACCTCTTAATCAAATCATCTTAATAATCACTAAGACTTTATCTTGTAACTTGGGCCTTGCATTAGGGTTCTAATTCTTCCTTTATGGTTAAGAAGGACTAACCCTAGTGTTTAATGGACAAGTCCCCCTCAAGTTGTCTTACAAACCATAAAATCCATTTCTTAATCTCATCCTTAATTAAAATCCACTTAATAAAGGCTTTGTTACATAATGATTTTAATCCCTAACCATGGATTAAGTTGAGGTATCTTCCTCAGCTTAAGTGTTCTCATCTATTATCCTTCTATTAGGATGGTGTAATGAGTCCAATAATCCATGATTAGAGATTAAACTCATTACTTAACACTAAACAAAAACCCAAAAACATCTAAATAATCACAAGTAGGTTAATGATCTTAATCCTACATCATCATGGTAATTAAGTTGAGATGCTTATCTCATACTTAAGTAGGCTCATTATTGTCGTACCCCGAAAAATACGACCTTATGTGATCCGAAAAGACGGAGTCACGCGCCGGACAGACTGAAGAGTCGCCACCTAATTCTATTTATTCCCGAGGAGGGAAAGGGAAGATATAGATAGAACCCGAGAAAAGAAGGATGAGGACAAAGGTCAACGGAACCATTGCCTGGGTTCGGGAGTCGGTTATGCAGGGGGGAAGGTATTAGCACCCCCTACATCCATCGTACTCGATGGGAACCATCTAAGTTAACACGCGCGAAAGGATGTCTATGCTTAAACGAATTGCTTGCTATAGGGAAATGAGTTGAATTATAAGTTAGATTGAACCTAGGTGCTCGGCAAGGATTGAGATCCTCGTGCCTACGTACTCCCGTGTGCAATGGGAAAGTCAGAGCCTCGTAGTTCGACCTACTAAGGGTAATGGTTGTTGATTTTATTACCTTTCGTCGATGAAAGGGTTTAGGAGTTGAAATGCACTAAAGACTATGGATAGTTTATCTCGTCCAACAAGACGAGCGTCTTGCGTCGAAATAATCGGAGCGAGTAAAGAGAGCTCGTTATCCTCCTTTCTACCGCTTAAGGCTCGTGGCGTACAGTTCTTCTCGTTTTATTAGAATGTTTTATTTCCTAAGACCACTTGACGTTGGATCAAGGGCTTGGATCTAATCGAAACGTTTTGGTGTTTTGAGGTTAGAGGGTAAATGCAAATGGAGTTTATTTTTGTGGTTTGTTAGCGAGGCACAATGCGCTCGGCTCGCAAGGTAAGGTAGATCCTAATAAATGGAATGATAACTGGAAAATAAAGTGCAAGTGTGCAAGTGAGATCGTTTGGCGTTGGACCAAGGATTCAGAATTAAATAAAATACGGAAAATAAAGTGCGTACAAAGAAATGGGAGAGGGATACAAAATAAATACAGGGGATTGCGCGAAATAAATGGTATCATTGTAGTTTGCCCAAGAGGAAGCGTGTGTGCAGTGTTTTTGAACTATTCGAAGGCGTTCGGCCTTTTTAATCGGAAACAACTATTCGAAGGCGTTGGACCTTTTTGATCGAGAACAACTATTCGAAGGCGTTGGACCTTTTTGGGACGCGTCGAAATTTAGTTCGTGAACTACCTTAGAATCGATTCAAAATTGGAATCATTCTATAAGGAGTCGAAACATTTTTTGAAATGCGGAAATGAATAAACAAATTGAATCGCAAAAAATAAATAGAATAATAAATGCAAATAAATAAATAAATAAAATAATATTGAAAATAATGAATAAAATATATTATATTATATTACAAGTTTTTGTTCAAAATAAAAATAATAGGATAAAATAAAATAATAAAAAAGAGGGCCTCATATTGACCGAGTATCACCGATTTAACGAAATCGGGCAATGCCTCGGCCTTTTGTTATGTCATTGGCCCGTAAATAAATAAATCAATGATAATAAATTTAAACAAATTGATTAATGATTTAAAAATGAAATATAATAACAGAACGGTCTCATAGCGATTTTGATAACGTCAGGTTGACGCCGAATATCGAAAAATGCGCATTTATATCATAGACTCGAATAAAATAAATAAAAGTCTAAAGGCTACTACAACATCCCAAGAACAATCTTATAGAAAAAGGTATAAGTGTGAAACACAGATGTGTCTTCAACACAAACAGATGGGCCAAGCCCATGTAGATAATCCAACAACACCATTTAAAAATTAAAATAATTTTTTTATAAAAAATAAATAAATAATAAAACTATAAGTGATTCGGTGGCTTGAGGATCCATTGATCCATGAAATATCACAGTGAAATTAAAAAGAATGAGAAAGAAAATAAAGGAAAGGAGCAAGCGATCCCCTTCCTCTACACCAAACAACGAAAGAAAACCCACTCTGAGAAAGTCACGGGGGCGGCGCTCTCTTTCAAACATCTCGCAGATCTGGCTCTCACCCGACTTTTTCCGCAAAATCTCACTCGGTTTGGCTTGCGAGAGCTCTGAGCTTTTCGGCGATTTTGGGAGATCTCTGATGCGGATTGTTGGAAGAACGAAGATGGTGACAACTTAAACCGGTCACGGCGTGTTAACGGTTTTTTGTGAGTTGGTTTATACGATTTACGTGTTTGGGTTTTTCATTCTGGTTTTTGAAGGTGTCGAACGATGGTGATTCAATGAATGGTTGAAGAAATAGGTTTCAAAGGTTTGTTGTTTTTGGGTGTCGTGCGGTTTATGTTTAGGTGATGGTTTTCTGGTTCGTGTGGGTTTCGGAATGGGTGCGGTTCGACTTTGGTTTCGCGGAGGATGCTCTGGTTTTGGGCGGTTGATCCGTGCGATGAAGGAAGAGGGTTTGGCGGTAGAAAGAAGGTGAGTTGGGGCTTGCAGCGGATTGTAACGGTTGGTTTCAGATTCGTTCGAACATCCTTCATCTCATTCTTATTTTTCGTTTGTGTGGCTCGGTGATTTATTTCTGTGAAAATAGTGGAGGTTCGTTTGGATTATGCAGTGTTTGCGTGGGTTGTGTTTGAGCTGTTTATGGAGGATTGGAGGGGGTTGTGTGGTTCTATTTTTTTTGTTTGATTCAATGGAAACAGAGATTGAGGATGGTGTTTCAGATTGTGTTATGGTGGTTTTGGGCTGCGATTTTTCAAGGTTATTCCCAGCCCTTTGATACTGATATTTGAGCCTTATTATATAAAGAGATGAAAAGGTATTTGAGGGAAATTTGCTGAGGAAAAATGATGAGATGTGCTTTGCTGTGAATTTTAATGTGGTACTGAAGGAAAAGTGAGTGGAAAGGCTGAAGATTTTTTTCTGTTGTAAAACACGATTCGTGGATTCACTTCGTGTTGTGTAGTGGCTGAAGAAAGTTGTAATGTGCAAAAGGTGGGGTCCGGTTTTGGTGTGAATTGGCTAGTGGAAATGGTATTGAAATATTGCTGATAAAAGGGGAATCTTGGCATGAGTGTGGGACCAAGGCAAGCTGATATTTTCATGTGTTGTCCGATAAATTGGCTTCAAAAAAAAAAGAATGTAGTGGAATTGTGAAGAAATTAGTTGGGATAATAGACACCAACTGAAATCAGAAAAAGAAAAGAAAATAATTGAGGATTTAATCAATAATAATAATAATAATAATAACAATAATAATAGAAATAAAAGAAATAGTAATAAAAAAGAAAATGGAAAAGAAAATGATAATAACAATATGATTTCTTTATGATTAAATTCTTTTGTAGGAAAGAAAGGTAAATGGGCTAAGAATAAATTTGGATAAAATATTTTACAAATAAATAATAATAATAGCATTGGGATAATAAAATGAAAAGAATAATAATAATAATAATAGTAATAGATTTTTTTTGTAAATTTTTGGATAATGACTAAATAAAAAATAAATAAATAGATAAAATGCTTTTGATAATATTAAAAACAAAAAGGATTTGAATTTTTAGTTTTAAAGAGAAATAAATGCAATGTTTTTTTTTTCAATTTTTTGAATATCAGACAGAGAAATAAAGCGGTGCATATTTTGGATTTTTTTTGAAATGATGGTTTAGACAGTAAAATAAACTGGCGGGTAGGACAAATTTGGGGTATGACAGATGCCCCTATTGAATTGGTTTAGACCGAGTAAAATGAACTGGCTCGCGTTCAAACTTTCAAGGTATAAGATAATTAGATATTAACAGACTCCAAATTTGTCCGGTCACAGAAAGAAAATGTGAAAATAGCAAATGAAATAAACTGGAAAATAATGGGTGACACAGCAAAAAACGAATTGCCAAAATAAATCACTTATCGCCAGAGGATGATAAGGCAAATGACTGAAAATAAAAGAATCACTATCAACAGAGGATGATAGGCGAAAGACAGAAAAATAAAATCACTTATCATCAGAGGATGATAAGGCAAATAACTGAAAATAAAATCACTTATCAATAGAGGATGATAAGGCAAATGACTGGAAAAAATAAATCACTTATCCCCAGAGGATGATAAGGCAAATGACTGAAAAATAAAATCACTTATCACCAGAGGATGATAAGGCAAATGACTGAAAATAAAATCAACTTATCAACAGAGGATGATAAGGCGAATGACTGAAAATAAAATCACTTATCAACAGAGCATGATAAGGCAACAGACTGAAAATAAAAATCACTTATCAACAGAGGATGATAAGGCAAATGACTGAAAATAAAATCAACTTATCACCAGAGGATGATAAGGCAACAAACTGAAAAATAAAATCACTTATCAACAGAGGATGATAAGGCAACTGACTGAAAAATAAAATCGCTATCACCAAAAGGATGATAACGCGACCCTGACACCAAAAGGATGCTGAGTAACAGAAAATTAAATAAAATCGTTATCACCAAAAGGATGATAAAGCGACCCCAACATAAATAGGATGACGAGTAACAGAAAAATAAATAATCGCTATCACCAAAAGGATGATAAAGCGACCCCGACACCAAAAGGATGACGAGCAACAGAAAATTAAATAATCGCTATCACCAAAAGGATGATAAAGCGACCCCGACACCAAAAGGATGACGAGTAATCAGAAAATTAAATAATCGCTATCACCAAAAGGATGATAAAGCGACCCCAACACCAAAAGGATGACGAGTAACAGAAAAATAAATAATCGCTATCACCAAAAGGATGATAAAGCGACCCCGACACCAAAAGGATGACGAGTAATTAGAAAATTAAATAATCGCTATCACCAAAAGGATGATAAAGCGACCCCAACACCAAAAGGATGACGAGTAACAGAAAAATAAATAATCGCTATCACCAAAAGGATGATAAAGCGACCCCGACACCAAAAGGATGACGAGTAACAGAAAAATAAATAATCGCTATCACCAAAAGGATGATAAAGCGACCCCGACACCAAAAGGATGACGAGTAACAGAAAAAATAAATAAATAATCGCTATCACCAAAAGGATGATAAAGCGACCCCGACACCAAAAGGATGACGAGTAACAGAAAATTAAATAATCGCTATCACCAAAAGGATGATAAAGCGACCCCGACACCAAAAGGATGACGAGTAACAGAAAATTAAATAATCTGGAAGAGAAATATCCACCGGGGACGTCCACTGAATAACACCTAGGAATATCTTTGGAATCTTCGGTTGGCCCTGGATCCTGACTTCCGCTGGGGAAAGGTCTGGAATCTTGGGTTGATCCTGGATCCTGAGTTATGCGCGTATGCTTGACTAATTTGAAATGGTATCCCATAATGATGGAGATACGATGCAAATGTTTATGCACTGAGATGTAAAAAATGTTGGGGAAAATAAAATGTCTAATTTATTTAGGTATGCATATGATGCACATGCTGTAAATGATTGATGTAAATGATGCTTATGATATTGATGCATAATGATGCATATGAGCGATTGAAAGGTGCCAGCTTGGTGGACTTTTGGTCTGGTAGTTACCAATAATGATTGGACTTCGGGTGGGTGGAGGGCTTGATTCCCCGACACTAGATCTTCGACGATGCGCGATCAGAAGATAGATCTGAATGCTCCAAGTTCGGTTATCTGCTGGTGAGCGAAGCGACCTAATTGACACATGAAGACTGATTTTACTTTGAATGGTTGCCAGCGCCTAGCAAGGACTGTCTGTTTAGCTGGGGAGAAGAGAGAGGAAGACTTGCTCCTTGTTTGGTTGCCCCTGTTCGTAGGGTATTTGAAATAAATCTGGTGGGGAGCCTTGAGAACGACCATGACATGATCTGCCCCTGTATCTGGATTTGGTAGACGTCTGCCCCTGGTTGAGTTGTTTGAAGATGATTTGCCCCTGATTGGGCTGTTGAAGATAAATTGCCCCTGATTGGGCTGTTGAGAATAATTGCCCCGGATTGAGCCTTCTGAAGATAAAATGCCCCTGATTGGGTTGGTTTTGAAGAAGTATTGAGTCAAATTCCTCTTTTGATTGCCCCTTGTTAGGATTGCACTGATGTCAAGCACTAAATTGCAATTAAATTATTCGTACATAAATGGTAGTGTTAATGTAAAGTTCATGTAAGTTTTGAAAAAGTCAATTTATTTGAATGGTTGTGATAGTATGACGAATGGACCGTTAGCCCAAACGAGGTGCTGATTTAGAAAGTGCGTGAAAGATGCAGCAAGAATAATGTGCGATCAAGATTGAATATTAGCAAATATATGGAGTCAATTTACGCAACCTTGTTGGTAGCATGCTTTCAGAATAAACCCTGTCTCAATTAGGACCTTCGAGGGTTGTAACGTGGCCTGGTTAATGGTTTGAGAAACAAAGGATATAAGGCCCAAATGATTTGTACCCACCCCTTCTTCGTGATGTTCTCCAGTCCTACGTTTAGTTAACTCTGCATATGCATCTGTTTTGACGTCGCAAGAGTGAAGATAAAGCTTTAAAGTTCGCTTGAAAATGGCAGTCATCTTATTTTGCTGGTGACCCTTTGATTCTTTTGGTTTGGTGGTCACCTGATCTTTGTTTTGTTTTTTGTTGAGGATTTGGACTCCTCTTTTTGATTTGTTCTTCTTTTTTAGTCTAAGTCTCCCTTCGGGTGCTCAACTTAGCGGTTTTCTTTTCTATATTTTTTGTATTTTGTAGAATATTGTGACTGCCAAGTCATTTGTTGATGGTCCTCTGATGGGATGTCTCATCTTGCAATTTGAAAGTGTAGTCAGGTTAACTAAACAACTACCCTGCCCCGGGTTAGATGTAAGGGTTGTATCCGAAAGAAACTCCTACTTCTAGGCTCGAAGTGGTTGACTAGGGATTAACACCTTATCTCTCCAGTGTTTGAAGATTTGAAAAAATGTCTGTACATCATTGACAAGGTTTTATCTGAAAGCATACCGCAACAGTTATGGGTATTTCGTTTTCATCATCCTCCCTCAAATATTTTCTAAAGTGAAGTGAGGGAAATATTTTTGTGATAAATGATAAATAATGAGCGAATGCGAATAGATTGATTCAAAACATGCATAAACATAACATTAACTTAACCAAATACAGATAACAATGTTCAGAGAAAATAGTACTCAAACAAACAACACAAAAACAACAGGAATGCGGAAATGATAAATGGCGATGGCTGCCTTGATTTGAGGAATTGAACTTCTCTTGATTTGACTCGCCTCTTCAAAGTTGGAGACTACTCAGCTTTGGTCTTCAACCACTTCTTCAAAAGCATTCGTTGAGGGGCCACTTGTGGCGACAAAGGATTGTTCTGGACATTCAGATTCTTCTGAGTAAAGGTGAGATCCTTAGAGTTGATCATATCCTGAACCATATGCTTGAAGGCGTGGCAATTCTCAATTGTGTGACCCGGAGCGCCTTTGTGATACTCACAGCGGGCATTGGCATCATAATTCCGGGCATTACCAGTCTGAGGTGGCATATCTCTCAAAGTAAGAGGTCCTTTTTCCATTAACTGATTAAAGATTTCGGTGTATGGCATAGGCAGGGAATCAATGTGCCTATCATATCCTCTTTGTTGATATGGTGGACGTTGTTGAGGAGCGCGTTGTTGTTGACCAGGCCTTTGTGGATAAGTCGGTTGCTGGTATGGATAAGCCGGTTGCTGGTATGGATATGCCGGTTGCTGGTATGGTCTAGGTGCATATTGTGTAGCTGCACCCAAAGGATAAGGACATGGTCGATAAGCCATCGGAGGCGGAAGCAGAGCTTGAATAGCTGGATGAAAAGGCATCGGAGGAACAGGCTGATGAGACACAACCATCCTGGCCAAGGCTTGCATGGCCTCATGAATACGATCAATCTTGCTCTTAATTGAGTCAATCTCTTCCCTCATAGCAGCTTGTTTTTGTTGAATCTGATCCATCAGTCCTCTAGTGTTGGCTCGAGTTAAGTATGGGCGTCTAGCATGATACGGGCGTCGGGAAACCAGCTTGATTTACTGAAGATGGAGGAACATGATATGAGTTTTCGGATTTGGAATGAAATGCAATATGAATAAATAATGCAAATGAAATGATATGCAATGTCAGAATCCAGGATCACAAGGTCAGGGTCTCATGAGTCCAAGGTACAGATGGGGGATACTCTGATCAGGAACTTACTGGGTAGACTCTAAGGTTTAGGGATCCCAAAGTTATCAACTCATATGGCTGTTCATCACACGCGCCATAAGCATGACGGTTGATTGACTCCACCATATGAATCTATTTTGGGTGAGATCTTCGTATCGACAACCCACGAGAGCAAATTTTCTCGGGAGCCTATACTACGTGATCACCGACACGAGGTTTAAAACAAAGTCCTGGAGTTATGGAACTTTCTCAACTGTTTGATGCACGTGTCAATTTCATACATTCTTGACAGTCAATCAACTCCATTGAGTAGGTCTATTCCAAGTGAGGTTTTCGTATCGAGCCACACGAGGGCGAACCCTGGTGCCTAATACTACGCAACCATCAACCGATGTTTTAACCAAAAGGTTCTAAAGGTCCTCAGAGTTGATGACCCTAATGAAAGCAACTGAGCACACACGCCAAGGACTTGACGGTTGTCAGTATTCTCATTAGAATTTACTCCAAGTGAGGTTTTCATATCGACAACCCACGAGAGTGGTTCTCTCAGGAGCCCATACTACACAACCTCGTTAACTTATGTTTATACTCACAAGCCCGGGTATAAAGCCTTTCCCTCAAGTTTCTTTTGCAAAGTATCGATCCAAATTATAGTACCAAGGAGCCACAAGATATATAAGATGGAATGCGATAAAGAAAACGATAAAAATAAACAAGTAAGGCATAAAAGCAAACACCCAAACAAACGTGGAAACCTAGACTAGGCTTGACTCGCATAGGGGTGAACCATTCCCCAGCAGAGTCGCCAGCTGTCGTACCTCGAAAAATACGACCTTACGTGATCCGAAAAGACGGAGTCACGCGCCGGACGGACTGAAGAGTCGCCACCTAATTCTATTTATTCCCGAGGAGGGAAAGGGAAGATATAGATACAACCCGGGAAAAGAAGGATGAGGACAAAGGTCAACGGAACCATTGCCTGGGTTCGGGAGTCAGTTATGCAGGGGGAAGGTATTAGCACCCCCTACATCCATCGTACTCGATGGGAACCATCTAAGTTAACACGCACGAAAGGATGTCTATGCTTAAACGAATTGCTTGCTAGAGGGAAATGAGTTGAATTATAAGTTAGATTGAACCTAGGTGCTCGGCAAGGATTGAGATCCTCGTGCCTACGTACTCCCGTGTGCAATGGGAAAGTCAGAGCCTCGTAGTTCGGCCTACTAAGGGTAATGGTTGTTGATTTTATTACCTTTCGTCGATGAAAGGGTTTAGGAGTTGAAATGCACTAAAGACTATGGATAGTTTATCTCGTCCAACAAGACGAGGGTCTTGCGTCGAAATAATTGGAGCGAGTAACGAGAGCTCATTATCCTCCTTTCTACCGCTTAAAGGCTCGTGGCGTACAATTTTTCTCGTTTTATTAGAATGTTTTATTTCCTAAGACCATTTGACGTTGGATCAAGGGCTTGGATCTAATCGAAACATTTTGGTTTTTTGAGGTTAGAGGGTAAATGCAAATGGAGTTTATTTTTGTGGTTTGTTAGCGAGGCACAATGCGCTCGGCTCGCAAGGTAAGGTAGATCCTAATAAATGGAATGATAATTGGAAAATAAAGTTCAAGTGTGCAAGTGAGATCGCTTGGCGTTGGACCAAGGATTCAGAATTAAATAAAATACGGAAAATAAAGTGCGTACAAAGAAATGGGAGAGGGATACAAAATAAATACAGGGGATTGCGCGAAATAAATGGTATCATTGTAGTTTGCCCAAGAGGAAGCGTGTGTGCAGTGTTTTTGAACTATTCGAAGGCGTTCGACCTTTTTAATCGGAAACAACTATTCGAAGGCGTTGGACCTTTTTGATCGAGAACAACTATTCGAAGGCGTTGGACCTTTTTGGGACGCGTCGAAATTTAGTTCGTGAACTACCTTAGAATCAATTCAAAATTGGAATCATTCTATAAGGAGTCGAAACATTTTTTGAAATGCGGAAATGAATAAACAAATTGAATCGCAAAAAATAAATAGAATAATAAATGCAAATAAATAAATAAATAAAATAATATTGAAAATAATGAATAAAATATATTATATTATATTACAAGTTTTTGTTCAAAATAAAAATAATAGGATAAAATAAAATAATAAAAAAGAGGGCCTCATATTGACCGAGTATCACCGATTTAACGAAATCGGGCAATGCCTCGGCCTTTTGTTATGTCATTGGCCCGTAAATAAATAAATCAATGATAATAAATTTAAACAAATTGATTAATGATTTAAAAATGAAATATAATAACAGAACGGTCTCATAGCGATTTTGATAACGTCGGGTTGACGCCGAATATCGAAAAATGCGCATTTATATCATAGACTCGAATAAAATAAATAAAAGTCTAAAGGCTACTACAACATCCCAAGAACAATCTTATAGAAAAAGGTATAAGTGTGAAACACAGATGTGTCTTCAACACAAACAGATGGGCCAAGCCCATGTAGATAATCCAACAACACCATTTAAAAATTAAAATAATTTTTTTATAAAAAATAAATAAATAATAAAACTATAAGTGATTCGGTGGCTTGAGGATCCATTGATCCATGAAATATCACAGTGAAATTAAAAAGAATGAGAAAGAAAATAAAGGAAAGGAGCAAGCGATCCCCTTCCTCTACACCAAACAACGAAAGAAAACCCACTCTGAGAAAGTCACGGGGCGGCGCTCTCTTTCAAACATCTCGCAGATCCGGCTCTCACCCGACTTTTTCCGCAAAATCTCACTCGGTTTGGCTTGCGAGAGCTATGAGTTTTTCGGCGATTTTGGGAGTTCTCTGATGCGGATTGTTGGAAGAACGAAGATGGTGACAACTTAAACCGGTCACGGCGTGTTAACGGATTTTTGTGAGTTGGTTTATACGATTTACGTGTTTGGGTTTTTCATTCTGGTTTTTGAAGGTGTCGAACGATGGTGATTCTGTGAATGGTTGAAGAAATAGGTTTCAAAGGTTTGTTGTTTTTGGGTGTCGTGCGGTTTATGTTTAGGTGATGGTTTTCTGGTTCGTGTGGGTTTCGAAATGGGTGCGGTTCGGCTTTGGTTTCGCGGAGGATGCTCTGGTTTTGGGCGGTTGATCCGTGCGATGAAGGAAGAGGGTTTGGCGGTAGAAAGAAGGCGAGTTGGGGCTTGCAGCGGATTGTAACGGTTGGTTTCAGATTCGTTCGAACATCCTTCATCTCATTCTGATTTTTCGTTTGTGTGGCTCGGTGATTTATTTCTGTGAAAATAGTGGAGGTTCGTTTCGATTATGCAGTGTTTGCGTGGGTTGTGTTTGAGCTGTTTATGGAGGATTGGAGGGGGTTGTGTGGTTCTATTTTTTTTGTTTGATTCAATGGAAACAGAGATTGAGGATGGTGTTTCAGATTGTGTTATGGTGGTTTTGGGCTGCGATTTTTCAAGGTTATTCCCAGCCCTTTGATACTGATATTTGAGCCTTATTATATAAAGAGATGAAAAGGTATTTGAGGGAAATTTGCTGAGGAAAAATGATGAGATGTGCTTTGCTGTGAATTTTAATGCGGTACTGAAGGAAAAGTGAGTGGAAAGGCTGAAGATTTTTTTCTGTTGTAAAACACGATTCGTGGATTCACTTCGTGTTGTGTAGCGGCTGAAGAAAGTTGTAATGTGCAAAAGGTAGGGTTCGGTTTTGGTGTGAATTGGCTAGTGGAAATGGTATTGAAATATTGCTGATAAAAGGGGAATCTTGGCATGAGTGTGGGACCAAGGCAAGCTGATATTTTCATGTGCTGTCCGATAAATTGGCTTCTGTAGCTGTAAAATCGTGAGTGTAAGCTATTGATTAACTTAACTCAATATACACAGAGTCGCCACCGCGCTTTTATTTATTTCCAAAAGGAAAAAGGAAAAAGAACGAACAAAACCTAATGAATCTAAAAGAAAAAGCTAAAAGAAACAAACAGAGAACGGGTAAGGGGATAGGTTACAAATCGGGAAGGTTTTACGCACCCGACTTGTCCGTGGTACTCCACGGGAACCCTTTGAAATATTTACTGCATTTTAGTCTGAAATGGTTTGCTTGAAAAAAAGATTGAAGAGATGAGAAGAGGAATGTTTTTTAAGATTTTGGTGTTTGAAGAGACGAACGTCTCATGCCTACGTACCCACAAAGTGCAATGCGAGATCAAAACCCCGTAGTTCGTGGTACAAATTGTGAAAAGAAGAATGAGTTGAATTGATTTTAAAATGTAAAGATAAGTCGTCATTCTTTAGCGAATAATTCCTTTAGAAAGGATGAATCATATCTAAACATAAAAAAGGTTAAAAGAAAACGTGCACGAGGTCACAAAAACAATTGAATGAGTTTTGAAAGTTTTAAAGTTTTTGAGAAGAAAGTTTCGATATGCTTATGTGGTTTAGCATTTATTAAGAAAATGAAATGAAAAAGTAAAAACCGCATGACCTAAGTCAAGGTTTGATTGAGAAAAATGTTTGAAGTTTGAAAACAAAGAAGATTTTGAAAATAGGAAAAAGATTTGAAAATAGGAAAAAGATTTGAAAATTTAAGAAGATGGGAAGAGATGAAGGGACTATCCTAAGACTTGAAAATAAAAGCTAAAGGAAGAACGATCAAACCATATGGCGAGCATCTTTTGAAATAATCGGATTTCCATCTTCATGAACAAATGAACTTAATCGGAGCCAAAGTCTTCAATCCATAACAACTCAAGCAAGGGATAGATCCTAGAATCTAAGTCCGAAACTCCAAGTCCAATGCTAAGGATAGTAACCATAGTCCAAAATTAAAGTCACCAATTTTTTAGATGTTTAATCCGTTATTAGTGTTTTTGTGTCCAAATGGACAAAGGAAAAATCACAAGCATAACAATATAAACAATAAGCAATATGATGAATGATATAGTATAATAAGCATAATAAGAGAGATAAGGAGCGAGAAATTGAAATAAAGAGGATAAGGTGCGAGAGATTGAATTAAAATGGATTATTATATTCACATTATTATAATATTTACATATAAGTGGTATGATGAACTTAATCAAGCACAACCACGAAAAAAATAACAAAAATTGAGGCAACCGGATCCAAGTGGATCTTATTCCGAATCGGGACAACTTTAGGTCTATGTTAAGCAATCGCCGAGTAATTTACGGAGTAATTACCCTACAAATGAGGCCGGCCACCACTAATTAAAGTGGAAAATATTCGTGTTGATACATGTTAGAGAAACGATATTATGGATCGTTCTCCGAAAACATGCCACACTAAAAGAAAAAAGAACGGTCTAATCTTAATCGAGATTTTCGTTGAATTTATCGAAGGCAACCTATCACGATCTCAAAGTATGGAGAATGATTTAAATGATCATTCATCCATAGATTTGAAATAATGAAGATTAAACCTATCGGAAATCAACAATCTACGAATCGGAGATTGTCATCGACCAAATATAAAAGATGAAGAAAAATGGATCTAATAATAAAATCCATCCAAATAAAAGAACAAATAAAAAAAATCTTTATAAATTCCTTTTTAAATCTTTTTCTTAAAGAATTATTTTAATAATATTCTAGGAATATTATTAAAATACTCTTCTCTTAAAAAATCTTTTAACAAAATTTAACAAAAAAAAAAAAAAAGAATTACACAAGGGGGAGGGGGACGCATGTACAGGTTGTTGGATAGTAACTAAACCAAATGGCCTTAAGGCCCAAACTCACATCCATTAGTTTTATCTAAAAAAAAAAGAAAAAAAAACTTAGAAAAAAGAAAACGAAACAAGAAACAGAGATAACTTTCTTCTTCTTCTTCACATAGAGAAAATGGCGGCGATAATAGAATAGGCAACAGGTCCTCACCGCCAACACCAGTAAAACCAATCGACGGAACAAACGCAAACGAAGCCTCTCAATCGAGATCAAATGCACAAAACTCAGCTTTCTGCTTCTTCGGATCTCCTCTCAAATCGCCGGCTCTCTCTCCTTCACGGTTTGGCTCGAATGGTGGTTGATGCGGTGAACTTCAGAATGAAGATTGAAGGTTAAGGAGCCCTAATTGTGAGTTTGTATGTAAATCTGAGGATGATGCGGGATTAAGCGGCGATTATGAATTTGTTTTGTTTTCTGAATTTTGAAGCTTTGAATTTTAGGATTTGATTCTTGCAGGGTATTGAGGGGTTCTCAAAGCTTGGATTTGAATAGAGAGGAAGGTTCCTTTTATAGAGGGAGAGGCTGGATTTGAACTGATTTGGTGATGCGTTTTTCTTTTCATTGGACTGCGTTTTGGATGCACGGGATTTGCGTGTTTGCTGAGCGTTTCAAGTGTGTAATGCTTGCTGCACTTTTCCACTGCGTTTTGAGTTTGTAAATTTTGCGTTTTGGTTAGCAGGTGTGTGAGCTGAGTTTTATTGGAGGCTTCAGTGTGTTCCAGTGGGGCGGCTTGCGTTTTGATGTTGTTTTGGGGGACTGAAGTCTTGTTGTTGCGTACGGCGTGTATTGGGCTGGCTGGATTGATGTTGAGGGCTAGCGTTTGGCTTTGGACTTGGAAAGCTGAGGGGAAGGCTGGTACGGTCTGTATTTGCTGTTGGAAAAGGAAAGCTTGAGGAAGCTGAGTTGATGTGAGGTATGCGGCATTTTGCGTGTGAGGCTGGAGTTTGGCAGGGCTTATACGGCTTGGGAGGCTTGGTGAAATTGTGTTGGGATTGATGCTTGGAAATGTTGGGAATTTGAATGTGGCTTAAAGTATGAAGCTGAGTTAGAATTTGGTATAGTTGAAAGTGAGTGAGGAAATGATGTCACGTGAGAACTAGGCTGATAATTGATGTATTTTTTTTTGTATGTCAAATTGTTTTTGTTAAAAAAAATGGGCTTAAGGAAGACAAATGGGCTTAATGGACCATAGAAATTTGTGATACTTTTTGGTGAAAGTAGATAATAAAAGGATTAAGAAAAATAAAACGGTTTTAGGGAATCATATGGAAAATAAACTGGATCGAGGAAATAATAAAAAAAAATGAATATTATGAATATTATGTGAAATGGGTGAAATAAAATATAAGTAAAATGTCTCTTGGAAATTGATCGAAATAAATCGGGTGGCGAAAAAAAGGTTATCAAAATATGAATGGATATGGATAATGGATGAAGTGATGATTTTAAGCCCACAACCAACTCCTGATTTTTCTTTCATAAGCCACTAAACACGACCATTCATGAACCATTAAATAACTTGCCACTTATACCACAATCACTTGAAATCTATCTTGATTATTCGAAACCATACTGAGGAAAATAAATCCTCAGATGAATCGTTGATGAACTGATGAACACTAAAGATTCGAACCAAACTTCGCACAAAACACTGTCTGATAACTGTTGACTTCGCACATAACACAGTTTTGAACTTTTGAATACGCACAGTCTGAGAAACAGACCACTGGCACACACAACTTGCAGTCGAAACAATCTTTTGATAGTTTGACCAAGATTAGGTCAAACGTCCATCTGAATCGGATTGTGACTGAACAAACGCATCTGAATTGAAATCACTGCCCTGTCTTTTAAATCCTGCAACACAGAGAAGAAGAAAGAAATAGACTGCACCACATCTTTTTGATATTTTGGTTAGAAGTTAGTAAATATAAACAGATAGAAGCAAGTAGAAGCATGGTGATCCTCTGCAAGGCATATACCTGCACCTGAAAAAGGATAAACGAACTAGTGCGTGATCTTGTTTGTATGCAAATGCAGATGAGATGCGAAAAATCTTAGGGTCAAAAATTAGGGTCTGACAGATGCCCCTATTTAAGTTTCTTCAATCCAGAGATAATGAAGATTAAAATCTTCTTTTCGACAAGATGGAAGATACTTAAATATCAAAAAACCCAATTTTTGATCCTAAGATGCCAAAAACTGGAATGAAATGAAATGAAACGATATGAAATGATATGAAGATGATATGGAAATGATATGAAGCATATGAAACTGATTTGAAAGCATATGAGATGATATGAAATGCAGAGAAAATATGCGAAAGCATATGAAATATTATGAGAAAATTTATGAGATGATATGAAATGTATATGAAAACAAATGAAATGCATAGAAAACCGTGAGGGACAAGACGACACAAGAAATAAAATAAACGCTTGGGATAAGGAGCATAAAACTCCAACGGGGAAAAGCAGCATGCCAGAGACCAACACATGGCTCAGCTGAGGCGAAAACGTCCAAGAATGGCACTTGGACAAAAAGGATCACAACATCCAAGAATAACACTGAATGAAGTGAGAAAAGTCCCGAAAAGGTACATCAGAAGCATCCAGGGATGACATTACTGACTTTACTAGGGATATCCGAGAATGGCAATCGGAAAAGGGTGATCACAACATCTGAGAATAGAAATTAGATATAAAGTGAATCACAACATTCAGGAACAGAACTGAATGAGATGGAAAAAATCAGGGACAGTACATCAACTCAATGATGACTCCAACATGGAAATCCAAGAATGGCAATCGGAAGGAAAGTGATCACAACATCCAAGAATAGCTATCAGATAAAATGTGAATCAATACATTCAGGAACAGAACTGAATGAGATGGGAAAAAGTCCGGGACAGTACATCAAATCAATGATGACTTCACTATGGACATCCGAGAATGGCAATCGGATGGAAAGTGGTCACAATATCCAAGAATGGCAATCGGATAAAATGTGAATCACCACATTCAGGAACAGAACTGAATGAGATGGAAAAAGGTACAGGACAATACATCAAATCAATGATGACTTCACTATGGACATCCGAGAATAGCAATCGGATAAAAGGGTGTAATATTTGAGAAGACACAACAAGTAGGTGAAGAAAGAGTTCTGAAGAGACAGACAAATGCCAAGTAAATTAGACTTTAACCAAAAAGCAAGAAGTTGAAAATAACAAGACTTCGAGAAATGCATATGAGGACTAAAACACTCAGTATGCAGACATTTACGAAAATGGGGACTAAACCGCTCAAGAACACGCATAATGAGGACTAAAACACTCAAATATGCAAAGGTAAACAAAACTGGGGAATAACACACCCAAGGAAACGCATAAGGAGGACTAAAACACTGAAATATGCCAGTGTAGACAAAACTGGGGAATAACACACCCAAGGAAACGCATAATGAGGACTAAAACACTCAACTATGCAAAGGCTAACAAGAATGGGGAATAACACACCCAAGAAAATGCATAATGAGGACTAAAACACTCAAATATGCAAACATAAACAAGACTGGGGAATAACACACCCAAGGAGACAATATGAGAGAAAATGCTGACAACCAGTTTATACTCTTAGAGGAGTGAAAAGATGGGAGACTGATTCCTCAACACGGAAGTCACTGCCATTCTGCTCGGAAATTAGAGATACTATTGCTGAACAAATCTCTGTCACACCAGTAAACTGTACCAAGTTGAAAATCTTTTGAGAAAAGTCATGCAAAGCTGCTTGGGGATTCTTGAAGAAAGTTGCCCCAAGTTCACCGACTGATGAGGGTAAACTGATAATGAATTCAGTTCTTGATTACTGCTGGAGAAAATAATCAAATCTTTGAGGTAACTATTGAGAAGAATAAACTGATCATGGCTTCAATTCTTGAAATGAATGTTGAGAAGATAAATCCAGTATGAAACTTGCAGAGAATCTTCTGACTAACCAAATCTGATAACAACTTGCACTGATCAACAACACTTGAACCATAGGACCTGAGAAGAACTTGCCCCTGATAAGATCACTGACCAAGTTTTCTTAACTGTTTGAAAATTCCTTGATGAGAGAAGTTTATTTGCAAATAAAAAATGTTTGTACAAACCTGGTAATTTTAATGCAAAGTTTGAAATCAAGAATCATTTTTTGAATGAAATCTATTGATGTAAAGTAAATGAAAACAATGTCAAAACACGGCGGTTGAGACAACATTAAAGGTAAAGCAAAGGTAAGAAACATATGATTGGTAAAGAACTTGGGAGTCAGTTTACGCAACCTCGTTGTAGTATGCTTTTCAAAAGAAACCTGAATTCAATTAGGACTTTTGAAGGTTGTAACGTGGTCTGGTTCACGGTTTATGAAACAAAGGATACAAACTCAAAGTTTATTTGTACCCAACCCAACTTCGTGATAAACTCCAGTCCTACATTCAATTAATCCAGCCTATGCATTCAAGTTCCCAGAATTTTAGGATTGCACAAATGAAGATGGTTCATAAGCCAAAGGATTTTTTGAAATAACAGTCACATCCTTCCTTTTGTTGTTTCTAGTGAGGACTTTGGTCCACTCAACTTATTTTTGCTGAGGAATTTTGATGACCTCTTGATAAATCTTTCTCTTATTATCCCTAATTTTTGCTTGAACTGTGTCATTTGAACTTACAGTCAGCGGGATGCCCCAGTTTTTGCCTAAGTCTCCTTCATAGGTTTTGACTTAGCGGGTTTTGATTTTTTTTCAATAATTTTTTTTTCAATATCAATTTTTTTTTTGAAAGATAATGACTGCATGGCTTAATGATTACGATGAACCATCATTGGCTTTTGAATTGAGAAACATCTTCAACACTTCTTGATGTGTGTGAAGGAAAATTTGAGATTGCAACCTTTGTTGAAAGGTGTCTTGAATGATTCTCTTTTACTTGAATGCATATTTGAATTAATTGAGAACTACCCATCCCTGGGTTAAAATTGAGGGTTTTTTCGAATAGAAAGAAACTCCAACTTCAAAGCTCGAAGGGGTTGACAAAGGATTATCTTCCTTATTTCTCCAGTGTTTGGGATTCGAAACAATGCCTGTATATCATCAACCAAGTCTCAATTGAAAGCATACCGACAACAATTATGGGTATCTCATTTTCATCATCCTCCCTCCAATCATTGTAAAACTTTGAGAAAAGATAAATGAACTTGACATGTAAAGCATAAAGGTGCACATAGTAAATGAAATTGAATCAAAACAAAGCAATGCTCATTTCATTAAAACCATCATGAAAGTACAAACAAGCTTAAAAGCAAACAAGTTAATATGAGTGAAGAAAATTGCAAACATAAAGAAACAATGGCCTAGTGATCCATCAGCCACAAGGATGAGCTGTCCCGACTGATATTCTGGCCTTGAAGAAAATTAACAGTTGAAGTCCTCTAGAAGATTCACTTCCCAAGCATCGGCAAAGGATTATTGATAACATTGGGATTAAGGTCATTAAAGTAAAGGATGTTATTCCTGATAAGTTCTTGCACCTTAGCCTTCAGTGCAAAGCAATGTTCTAAGTCATGACCAGTTCCCCCTTGATGAAACTCACAGCGAAGATCCGATCTATAACCAACCGGAAGAGGATTTGGAACAGGAGGCAGAGGCCTAGTAGTAATTAAACCACTCTTAATCAAATAAGGAAACAATTCAGTATAAGGCATCGGAATAGGGTCAAACTTTGGCCTATTGCGATATTGATTTTGTCCAGCATCAGGATGAGGAGCCTGAGCTTGAGCTCGGATCTGAACTTGAGCTTGAGCTGGTCGAGCTTGAATTTTAACTTGAGTTTGAGCAGGTTGAGTTTTGACAACAGGAGCAACTGCAGCTACGTATGGTTGAACATATCGTTGTTGCGGGCGATAAGGCCTCCTCTCAGTTGAAACAGCATAAGCGTCACCATCTCTCCTCTTGTGAGGATTCCCAAAAGACTTTCTTGCAGCATTAGGAGCTTCAGGATTGGTAATCTTAACTTTCTTGATACCTTCCTCTAGTCTTTCTCCAATAGTGACTAGATCAGAAAAACCAGATGAAACACTTCCTACCATTTTCTCCCAAAAGAACGGTTGAAGAGTGTCCATGAACAAACCAGTTAATTCCTTTTCGGGCAAAGGTGGTTCCACTTGAGCAGCTAGCTCTCTCCAACGCTGAGCATACTCTTTGAACGATTCTTTCTCTTTCTGTGACATATTTTGAAGTTGACGACGGTCAGGCGCCATGTCCAGATTGTACTTATACTATCTTACAAAAGCATCAGATAAATCTTTCCAGCTTCGAATGTGACTCTTCTCGAGTCCAACATACCATTTCATAGAAGCACCACTCAAACTATCTTTAAAACAGTGAATAAGCAGCTTGTCATCCTTAGCATGCGCAGCCATTTTGCGACAATACATCAGCAGATGAATCTTTGGACAAGTATGACCATTGTATTTCTCAAATACAGGAAACTTGAACTTATCAGGAAGAACCAAGTCGGAAACCAAACACATGTCTATTGCAGCAGAACCAAAGACATCTTTTCCTTCTAAACCTCTTACCCTCTTCTCAAGAATCAAACATTGCTCTTTAACTTCATCCATATATCCGGGTTCACCCTGGCTTTCAGCTTGTGGACCAGCAGCTTGGTACAAGAAAGGATAATTCTGATAAGTAGTCTGAGCTGAAAAGACTGGCACAACAGATGGACCACCAATTTGAGCAGTAGCAGAAACTGGCACATAATCCGGAGGTAACCCATATTCTGGCCAAGTAGAAACCGGTTGCTGAACAACAGGAGGGTCAACAACAGCAGTAAAAACTTCAGAGATAACAGTCCTTTGAGGTGGTTCACCTCGAGCAATCAGAACTTGCATCATTTCAGTGAGCCTGGTCATACCGGCCTTCAACTCATCAATCTCCATCCAGACTTCCATGTTATGCTGTTCTTGGTGTTCCATTCTCAATCTGATAGCTCTCAATCTGTTAGCAGCTCTAGTACCGTATCTGTGGTGAGGAGTCAGCTTGACGGATCAACAGACAACTGAGGAAAGAAACAACCGGGATGAGTTCCCACATAACTCGGATGAATGCTAGAATATGTGAGAATGCAATGATATGCAATGTTCACTTCCATTTTCAGGAAAACAACTCGATTATTGTAAACATGGTCAACATCGAGAATATGGTCATGAAAAATCTTGACAAAAAAAGACTATTTACTTTTCCCAATATTTGCAACAATCGGAATTATTTTCCTTGAAAAATGGTTGTGATAATGATCATGATGAATATGTAGATGCAACAAACACAAACAAGATCACGCAAAGCACACAGGTTCAAAGGTTCAGATCACAAGCATGGAGTCATGGTAACAGAACACCAACCCACACAGGCATGTACTAAGGTTTGTCTTCATTGTACCTACAAAAAACCAAAAGGGTGCTAACAGAGGTTCCCGGAGTTAACAACCATCTTTAGAATATTATCGGTACGTTGGATTACTCCCCAACCGATAACATTCTTAAAATAGACCTCGTCCGAGTGTAGTATCGCGTGACAACCACCTTAAGTTTACACTCAGATAGTTTCCGCACTACGTTCCTAAATTGGCTTAGATTGGTTAAGGGTTCTACGGTCCTCAGTATGATCAGCTCAAAGTCGGAAAATAATGCCACGTACGATTACTCGTCATGACATTGATAGTCCAAGAGAGCCTAACCGAGTGGAGATTATCAAATTGATATCGCTTTGGACTATTCCATCGCGTATCGCTTCGAATATCGCCGTCCTATCATAAGTTCCACTCAGATCAGGGTTAGAATCTATCTCACAGAGGATCACCAAAACAGGAACAAAACAACCAAGTAACAAGCAAATCAAACTAAAGCAGTAAACAAATCAAAGTAGGCCGAATCCACTTAGAGATTGACTCCCCAGTAAAGTAGATAATAAAATGATTAAGAAAAATAAAACGGTTTTAGGGAATCATATGGAAAATAAACTGGATCGAGGAAATAATAAAAAAATATGAATATTATGAATATTATGTGAAATGGGTGAAATAAAATATAAGTAAAATGTCTCTTGGAAATTGATCAAAATTAATCGGGTGGCGAAAAAAAGGTTATCAAAATATGAATGGATATGGATAATGGATGAAGTGATGATTTTAAGCCCACAACCAACTCCTGATTTTTCTTTCATAAGCCACTAAACACGACCATTCATGAACCATTAAATAACTTGCCACTTATACCACAATCACTTGAAATCTATCTTGATTATTCGAAACCATACTGAGGAAAATAAATCCTCAGATGAATCGTTGATGAACTGATGAACACTAAAGATTCGAACCAAACTTCGCACATAATTGATGACTTCGCACATAACACAGTTTTGAACTCTTGAATACGCACAGTCTGAGAAATAGACCACTGGCACACACAACTTGCAGTCGAAACAATCTTTTGATAGTTTGACCAAGATTAGGTCAAACGTCCATCTGAATCGGATTGTGACTGAACAAATGCATCTGAATTGAAATCACTGCCCTGTCTTTTAAATCCTGCAACACAGAGAAGAAGAAAGAAACAGACTGCACCACATCTTTTTGATATTTTGGTTAGAAGTTAGTAAATATAAACAGATAGAAGCAAGTAGAAGCATGGTGATCCTCTGCAAGGCATAGACCTGCACCTGAAAAAGGATAAACGAACCAGTGCGTGATCTTGTTTGTATGCAAATGCAGATGAGATGCGAAAAATCTTAGGGTCAAAAATTAGGGTCTGACAGCTTCAAAAAAAAATGTAGTGGAATTGTGAAGAAATTTGATGGGATAATAGACACCAACTGAAATCAGAAAAAGAAAAGAAAATAATTGAGGATTTAATCAATAATAATAATAATAATAATAATAATAATAATAATAATAATAATAACAATAATAATAGAAATAAAAGAAATAGTAATAAAAAAGAAAATGGAAAAGAAAATGATAATAACAATATGATTTCTTTATGATTAAATTCTTTTGTAGGAAAGAAAGGTAAATGGGCTAAGAATAAATTTGGATAAAATATTTTATAAATAAATAATAATAATAGCATTGGGATAATAAAATGAAAAGAATAATAATAATAATAGTAATAGATTTTTTTTGTAAATTTTTGGATAATGACTAAATAAAAAATAAATAAATAGATAAAATGCTTTTGATAATATTAAAAACAAAAAGGATTTGAATTTTTAGTTTTAAAGAGAAATAAATGCAATGTTTTTTTTTCAATTTTTTGAATATCAGACAGAGAAATAAAGCGGTGCATATTTTGGATTTTTTTTGAAATGATGGTTTAGACAGTAAAATAAACTGGCGGGTAGGACAAATTTGGGGTATGACAATTATCCCTAATCAAGGGAGGATATAATGAGTTTACAAGCCCTTGATTTAGGCTTAAGCTCATTAACTTATGCAAAACACCAAAAATAATAAAAAACTGAAAACACAAAAACAAACAATAATCGTCTCCTTCGGGATTCTTTTCTCATCATCTTCATTCACAAACGAGAACTTGCTTCTTCTATATAATGCAAGACAGTTAGCACTCGAGCCAGACGAGTCATACACTTGAGCATAGGCAAGTAAGCAGTTCACAGTCAATTTATCTTTCAGTCTCTTTGAGTCGAACTACGGTGTTCTGACTTCCTCATTGCACGAGAGGATACGTAGGCATAACTTAACTGTTATCGAACAAAAGTCTCTTTGTCTTCCCCTTCTTTCAACACTCTCTTTAAGCCTCAGTTCCTGAGCACTCACCTTTTTGCATTGACACTTGTATATTTCTTTTCCAGCTTTTGCACACAGACATCACATACACCTACCCCTTTAAACACAATCTTTTAAGCGTGGATCCCGTCGAGTAGGACGAACAATCTGAGTGCTAATACCTTCCCAGGTTGTAACCAACCCCCTTTCTCAGTTTCTCTAGTTCGCAATCTTCTTATCCATATATTTCTAGGTTTATGCAGCATTACCTTTCCTTCGGGATAAAAATGCCTAGCTGGCGACTCTATTCATCTTCACTTCATTTCTCCTTTCGCCGACCGTTCGCGTCTGTACCCTATTTGACCTGGTGTCTTTTTGGGGGAGCGACAACACTTCCATTGACTCGGTTGACTTGTAAGAGTAAAGCTTTTGTATGTGTTTTCCAATGTGAAAAGAGTTTTGTAGAGTTAAATAAGAGGTTGACGTCGGCTCCAGTTTTGACTTTACCGAATTCAGAGGAACCGTTCATTGTATATTGTGATTTTTCGTTGATGGGTTTATGAGGTGTTCTTATGCAGAATGGTAAGGTGACTGCTTATGCGTCGAAACAGTTGAGGGTTCATGAAAAGAACTATCCTACACATGATTTGGAACTTACTGCAGTTGATTTTGTATTGAAGATCTGGAGGAATTATCTTTATGGTTCTAGATTTGAAGTGTTTAGTGACCATAAGAGTTTAAAGTATCTGTTTGATCATAAAGAATTGAATATGAGGCAATGAAGATAGTTGGAACTGTTGAAAGATTATGATTTTGGGTTGAATTACCATCCGGGTAAAGCTAATGTTGTAGTAGATTCCTTTGTTGGAAAACATTGCATATGTCGGCAATGATTGTTAAGGAGTTAGAGTTGATTGAGCAATTTCGAGATATGGGTTTGGTTTGCAAAGTGATGCCGAAGAGTGTTATGTTAGGTATGCTGAAGATTAATAATGATTTTCTGGACAATATTAGAGAAGCTCAAATATTGGATGTGAAACTAGTGGATATAATAGTTGATTGCGGTGAGTTAGAGAAGAATGGTTTTAAGTTGGATGTGCATGGTGTTTTGAGACTGCACGATAGGATTTGTATACTTGATGATGCTGAAATGAAAAGAATGATTCTTGAGGAAAGTCATAGAAGTAATTTGAGTATTCATCCAGGAGCGACTAAGATGTATTAAGATTTGAAGAAGTTATTTTGGTGGCCTAGGATGAAGAACGATGTAGCACATTTTGTGTATGCCTGTTTGATTTGTCAGAAGTCGGAAGTTGAACATCATAAGCATGCTGGTCTGATGCAACCATTGGAAATTCGAGAATGGAAATGGGATAGCATTTCTATGGACTTTGTAACGGGATTTCCTAATACTTCAAGAGGACATGATTCGATTTGGTTGATTGTTGATAGACTTACAAATTCGGCTCATTTTATTCCTATTAACATCATTTTTCCAGTATCAAAGTTGGCTGAGATTTATGTCAGAGTAATTGTGAAGTTGCATGGTGTTCCTTTGTGTATTGTGTTGGATTGATATCTAAGGTTTACTTAAGAGTTTTGGAAGAGTTTGTGAGAAGCGATGGGTTCTAAGTTGAGGTTGAGTTCAACGTATCATCCTCAGACAAATGGTCAAACTGAGAGGACGATTTAGTTGTTGGAGGATTTGTTGAGAGCATATGTGCTTGAGCAGGGAGGTTTTTGGGATACGTATCCTCTATTGATCGAGTTCACGTATAATAACAGTTACCATTCTAGTATCAGAAAGGCACCTTTTGAGACGTTGTATGGTCAGAGATGTAGGACTCCGTTATGTTGCTATGAATCTGGTGAGAATGTGATGCTTGGACTAGAGATAGCTTGAGAGACTACCGAGAAGGTGAAGTTGATTCGAGAGAAGATGAAAGCTTCTCAAAGTCGGCAGAAAAGTTATCATGATAAGTGAAGGAAAGATTTAGAATTCTAAGATGGTGATCATGTATTTTTAAGAGTTACGCCTATGATAGGAGTTGGGCGAGTGTTGAAATCTAAGAAGCTTACTCCTCGTTTTATTGGTCCGTATCAGATTTCGGATAGAGGTGGGAATTTTGCTTACAGAGTGGCTTTACCACCAAATTTGTCAAATTTGCATGATGTGTTCCATGTGTCGCAACTCCAGAAGTATATTTCAGATCCTTCTCATGTGATTAGTATGGATGATGTGAAAGTACGAAAGAATCTCACTGTGGAGACAATGTCGGTACAAATTGAGGATCGTGAAATGAAGATCTTAAGAGGCAAAGAGATTATTTTGGTGAAAGTTGTTTGGTTGAGAGCTACCGGGGAGAATATAACTTGGGAGTTGGAAAGCAAGATGCAAGAATCTTATCCTGGGTTGTTTGAGCAAGGTAAGATTTTCAAGGATGAAAATGTTCTAAGTGGGGGAGAGTTGTAACGCCCGTATTTAATTAATTAATTTAATTAAATATTATTGCATATTTTCCCAATTATTTGTTGTTCAATGTTGTTTTGTCGTTTGTGTCGTTAAATTGTTTAAGCTGTTTTAAGTTGATATTATGTTGCGGGTTAAGTTGTGTTTGGGTTGTTTAATTAGTTAAGTTGAATAATAAAATAAGTGTTAATAGTATAATATAAAATGGGCTTAGTTGTATGGTGAGAATAGTAAAGTTGGGGTGTTGGTTTAGGCCCGTTAGTAATTTAGTTGATTAGTGAGAGTTTAGTAAAAACAAGTTGAAAACCCTATTAGGGATAATCGGAATTTTTGGTGAGAAGAACAAGTCTAGAGGAAGAATAAGGAAAGGCTAGGTTGGATTTTTGTAGAGATTTTTGATTGTAGATTCGAGCTTCCTTCAATCCAAGGTAAGGGCAGGGTTCAAATTCCATAACTGGGACTAGATAATTGTATGTAGGTTGGGATTTTCGTATGATTTTTGTTGCTGTATTTTGTGATAATTGTTGTCGTCGATTTTTGTGCTGATATATCATGAAGTATTATGTTATTCTTTTTGAAATGGCTGCTATACAAGTTATGATGTTATTGAAAATCGTTGTTGTTTCTATTGTAGTATGTGTTGTTCGACTGGATGATGCAGAGTACTCGTGTAGAAAAGGAGACAAGACTCGTAAAATCATTCATAGAGATTAGTAGTTGAGTAGATACATAAGTTTTTTAGTGTAAAATCGATGTAGAAACCCAATTAGGCTTGAATGGAGTGATGAAATTGTGAAATTCGTAACAGAGGTGGAATTGTAGGCTTTCTAGTGGTTTGCGTAATAGATCTGATATTACGCGTAACACACAAGGGCATTACGCGTAACAAATCCCAGTACACAGGCATTACACGTAACAATGTTGGGCATTACACGTAACAATGTTGGGCATTACACGTAAGGAGTATGGCATTATGCGTATGTGCAGAGTGGGTGTAGAAAAATGCAATTTTTGGGGATTCGTCTTATTTTCGCATCTATTTCGAGTTGGATTGATTCTAGACTTTAAGTAAAGATAAAATAAGTTGATTTTAGTAGGAATGAGGATTAGAAATATTTAATTTAGTAAACTAGTCGACTAATCCGTAAATCGTCGTTTTCTACGTTGAAGTTGTATTAAGTTGTATGAAGTTATGTTGTCCCGATCATGGGGAAATTATTAAGTTGCAGGTCGTTTGACCAACATTGATTCATGTTGTTGTGTTGTTACGTTGTTTTTTATGTCATTGTTGTTGTATGCCATTCATAGTCGCATACATATGCATATTTCAAGTTGGAGCAAATGCTCGATTTCAGGTTGGCCTGGATTGGAAAATAAGTTGTTGATGCCTCGATAAACTGGCAAGAATTTCAAGTTAGGAGTTTACTCCAAATGGTACCACATGCATATATAAGTTGAGTCGCATTCAAGTTGCATTTTATTTATGTCGTTGTCGGTTGTTGGTTGAAAGTTATAAGTTGATGTTGCTTGTTGTGTGAAGTGGTGTGATTATAAGATTTTCTTGCTTACATATTGATTATCATATCCTATTTATGTTATTCGATATCTCACCCCTTCTGTTTGAATGTTTCCCTTTGTTGGTAACGTGCAGGTAACTAAGAGTCCAGTACTTAGTAGCTTCGAGTTGGTGTTTGTCGCTCTGATACGTATCACTTCGGGGGGATGAACACATGTTTTATTTTATGTTGAACTTATACTTAGTTGAAGAATTTATTTGATCTGTTTTATGTTGAAAAACCTGGTTGAAGTATTTGATGTTGATTTTATTTGAAATTGTTTTAAAGTTGCAAACCTTGATGTCGAATCCACTGCGTTGTTTTCAAAGTATTTTATTAATGAAGTTTATGTTATTTGATTTTAAAGTTGGAAAAATGTAATATCCCATGTTTGGAGATGAATTTTAATAACTCTGATTTAATTTATAGAGTCGGGTAGAAATGGGGTGTTATAGTGGTCGTGGTTGTGGCGTCCGCTCTAATACGTAACATGGGAGTTGTGAATATCGTTTTGTTGCTTTAGTTCATTTGTTATATTTTGGAACAAGTTGATGTTGGTTTAGAAGTTTTCAAACTATTTTCTATTTCAATGATATTGCTAAAGTTTGGTTTTTTCGCTGCCTAATTTGAATTTTTTCATGTTCATGTTATGTATCAAATTTTAAGAGCATGTTTTATGTTGGTTAAAAGTTTCACCTTGAATTGAAAATGACGTTTTACTCAAATATTGTCGAATTTTATTTATTAAAAATGATAGGGAAAATTAGGGGTGTTACAGGTGCAGTCCATCACCCGAATGATTCTCTCAATATCTTTCCAAGCCCGAGCCGCATCAGGATCATACTTGCCCTTGAAGGTAGGCAGATTCTCCCTCTAAAAAGTCGCCAAACTACGAGATCCAGCATCCTCGCCAATGTTCGGCAGATTATGCATCTTGGAAATGCAACTTAGAAAAATGCAATGCATGTGGTACCATTGGAGCAAAACTCCCAACTTATAATCTTGCCAATTAATAGAGGCGTCAACAATAAGGCATAAGCCTTCAACTTTATTTTGCTAATCCAGGCCAACTTACCGAGCAGCAACTCCAACTTAAATAATGCTATGTAACGCGAATTAATATGAATGTCAATCAACAACAATTATAACTACATAGCAACACAACAACATTTCAACTTTAGCCAAAGGCCTGCAACTTATCTTCTTGCCATTTATAAAGCACTGTAACATAAAACTAAAACCAACAACTTTACAACTCACAACAAAAGAACACAACACAAGAACAACCAATCTTACCACATTATTATTCGCAAAGTCCCGACTAAAACCGATTAATTACATTATCTGATATGGTCTGTTATTGTCACTTATTACTAGCCTGTTATCATGTTACTGCAAATCAACAAAATATGTCCAACAAAATTAGTACTACTGCTACTTATAACTTATAGTGTTTCTAAATCTAATTAATCCTCTAAACATTATTTACTTAATCAAATTAAAGTTTTAAGGAACTAATTATTATGTTCAGTTAATTAGATTTTTGGAAAAATAATTATAATTTTCATTAGGCAAGATAGTAGACAGAAAACACAGAAACCACATAAAAGAACCAAAGTCCTACACAACCCATGTGACCAACGTCACACTTGTGACTGTGATGGTTGTCAGGTAAAGGGGACAATCGTCCCACAGTCCAAAACCAGAGTTCTTCTTTGCTCTTTCATTCTTCCTCCATCTTTGTAATTCCTTCACAGTTTCATTCTAGACTAATTACTAATCAACCCAATACACGATTCAAAAACAACATAACATATTCATACACAAACAACAATGAATAATCAATTTATGATTAATTCAACAATACGACTCAATTCTCTTATTCAACCAAAAACAACTTATGCAACCAAATAACACAACAACCGACAGGAACGATCTATATACCCAATCCCACATGTTTTTATCATGCAATCCTGATTATAGAGTTAGAACCCCACCCTTGCCTTGGATTGAAGGTGACTCTAACACTTTGATCGGAACCCTAACTTTTCCTCTCCTAAGCAACTTCACGTAACCTCCTTCTCAAATTCTTGTTTTCCTTATTTCACTAATAACTTACTTTCTATAATTCTTATTAACTTATGGTTTTACTTAATTAATCTTAATAATTTCCATTGGGCCTAAACCATGCACCCCCACTATTTACTACTCCTACTCACCAATAGGCCCACTTATCAAGAATAACATAACTCTACTATTAAACCCACAACTTAAGAAACTTAACTTAATCCAAATAACAACGACACAACTTAAATCAACTTAATTCAAACCAACATAGTACAATGATATTTAATTAAATAAATAATTAAATAAACTGGGCATTACAAGCGGAGCCTGCGTGCAGGGCCCTAGAGGAAGAACCAATACTAATTTGACGCCTCCGAGATGAAGAAGCGACAATTGTGGTGGGAGTGACATGTGTCGTGGAAGGTTGTGCTGTAGGATGTCCCTTAGTTGTGGTGGGAGTGACATATGATATGGTAGACTGTACTAGGATATCCTCTGCGCCTGATGTCTCGGTTGCGTCTGATGTCTCAGCTCTAGTTTGTGTATTCTCTCGTCTTACAGAGGCATGTTGCACTGACCGGTTGTGTATTAAACGATCCTATATACCAATCATGTAATTTGAAAAGCATAATAAATGATTTATAAGTGTATAAAAATAATTAATAAAAAAAACCACAAATAAACAACAAAAAAAACAAGTTTCTTCCGGATGTGCACTTTCAGAAAAGCTGCAAAATTTTAAACGTTGGAAACTTCCGGATGTGCACATCCGGAAGAAATCTATGTAACACCCCCTTTCTATACCCCAATTAAGCAATTAAATCATTTAGGCACATAATCAAAATTCCATTAGAGTAATATTTGAAACATGGTATAAAAGGAGCAATGCCACATTATACTTGAAAATTTAAAACATACAACACCTACTCATTAAGATATGCAACAAACAGGGTAACTTGCAAACACAAAGGATTTCATCCTTACACCCGTATTCATTTAATTCAAATAACAACGGAAACCACATAACAATTTCAAACTTATATATTTATCATAAATATATCCACAAGTTTGAATCACCAAAATAATGCCATGTTTACATAAAACATCTATCATCAAAATACATATACAAATGCAGTCACAAAGAGGCATCAAGCCGACCCTAGCTACACGGTGCTACATATCAGAGCCGACCGACCAAAAGATGAAGACGAGCTTCACAAAAATACCATCCAGCAACCTACTCTGCAATGCCTCATAAAGCATCATAAAACATCAGAAGGGTGAGAAATATTATCATAATAACATTGCATATAATTATATATTCTCAACACAAATCATCCCTCATCACCTATACACATCGCAACGTGTACATACACAAATCAAGCATATTCATCATGCACTCATTCACTAATTCACATAAACTTATATTATTTATGGTTATTCCTCAATTCTATTCATTCTGCATAAACATGCGTCTAGCTATGTTTAATCACACATATACATTACAAATGTATAAATCACATACATATACATATATCAAACATGCATATATACAAACAAGTATGTTTCATCACACATACTATCATCTCCATAATACTCCAAATAAACATATGCACATTCATGTTTATTTCTGCATATCATAATTAAAATGATAAAATGCAACTCACAGAGACTGACACACGACTCTATGCAGATGCAATGTAGTACCGACTCAATATTTCAGCAAGTTCACTCCTGAACCAATTGGAATCATTGCTTGTTACCTAAAGTAACTGCCCTTCAGGCACACGATGTTTCCCATTGCTCACACCCCACATGGGCACACAATGTTTATGGATTGCTCACACCCCACACGGGCACACAACCCGATCTCTCACACCCCACATGAGCACACGATTAATGTGAATAAATCACCCATCGCTCACACCCCACACGGGCACACGATATTTCTGGATTGCTCACACCCCACACGGGCACACAATTCGATCGCTCACACCCCACATGGGCACACAATCGTGTTGTAGTCATCGCTCACACTCCACATGAGCACACGATGCTACAACGGATTCATAAAGAATCCCACAACACAAGAATGCATACATTATGCTTTACATGCAAAATGACACACAACATTCTTGAAAATGCATACATTATTCACAATATAATTATGCACTCAACTCATTCAATTAACATACATTGACATTCAATTCAAGCAATGTATTCATATGTCAAACGGCCACAACATCACATCAAACCCACATTTCCATAATTGACTTATTTACGTTTTATCGGAAAAGTTGGGTGAAAGTCTGCTAAAAATTACATTTCTTAGCATCATTAATTTCTACACGTTTCTAGCTTCGAATCAATATGAATAACGCCTAAAACGGATAACTGAAACTAAAGCTACGGATTAAAAATACAAAACCTCTCAAAAACCTACGGGCTTGCTGAGCACCCTCTCGCTCGCTGAGCGAGGAAATCCCTGGAACTTTCGCTGAGCGAGGGATTGCTCGCTGAGCGACCACTATGATTTCCAGAATTTCTCAGCTGCGAACAGTCAACTCCAAACCCTCCAAAACTCAACAAAACTCTACTATTCATGATCAACAACATGTATCTAACATCATACTTCGATTATAACGATTTTTAACCGATTAATCTACCATTTTCTCACATTTTCACTAAAACCCTAACTATTCATCTTCTCTAAACTTTTCCAAAATCAAAACCCAATCAACCAAACACATACATAATCAAACACAATATTAAGATAACAATGTTTATCACTCTAACCCGATTATTTTGATTCCTAGGAGCAATCTTGAAGAATCCAAGCTTTTTTCTTTTTCTCCTCTTTTCTCTTCTCTTCCTTTCTTTCTCTTCTATTTCCTTTCTTTCTCTTTTCTTTCTCTTCTCACAACTTATATTCTTTTTCTTTCTATTCTTTCTCTCTATTTCTCTTACTATCTATTCTTACTAATTATTCTACACTTAACTCATTCTCTTCTCTATTTCTACCAAATATCATTTTCTCACAAAAATATAATTCTATCTAATTCTAACTTATCACTAATTAACAAAAGTATAAAATGCCCTCTTATCCAATTTTACCCAAAAATTCACAAAACGGTAAAATCACATTAACACATTAACACATCAACATATCATATCATCATGTTAATTTACAAATAAAACAACTATAATTCAAATAAAATAAAAGACTCCACAAAATGGGAATTATCGAATCGGGGCATTACAACTCTCCCTCACTTTAGAAATTTTCGTCCTCGATAATATTACCTGATTCAAACAACTCCGGATACGACTCACAAATCCCACTCTCCAATTCCCAAGTCATATTGCCTTCCACAGCGCCTCCCCACACCACTTTCACAAGCGCAATACCCTTGCCTCTTAGCTTCTTAATTTCACGATCCAAAATCCTAACCGGCAAAGCTTTTACTGTAAGGTTATCTCTTACTTCAACCTCGTCCATAGGAATAACATGTGACGGATCCGGAACATACTTCCGAAGTTGCGAAACATGGAACACATCATGCAAATTCGAAAGATTCGGAGGCAACACCAGACGATAAGCCATAACACCAACTCTTGCAGTAATCTGATACGGCCCAATAAAACGAGAAGTCAGCTTCTTCGACTTCAAAGCACGATCCACACCTGTAACCGGTGTAACTCTCAATAACATATGGTCGCCTTCCTGAAACTCAAGATCCTTCCTTCTCTTGTCATGATAACTCTTTTGTCTACTTTGAGAAGCTCTCATCTTCTCCCGAATAAACTTCACTCTTTTCGTTGTTTGTTGTACCATCTCTGGTCCAACTACCGTTCTCTCTCCAGTTTCATGCCAACACAAAGGTGTTTGACATCTCCGATCATATAAAGCCTCAAATGGTGCCATACCAATACTCAAGTGAAATCTATTATTGTAGGTGAACTCAATCAACGCTAAATAACTATCCCAAATACCATTTTGTTCTAGCACACAAGCACGCAACAAATCCTCCAACGATTCAATTGTCCTCTCGGTTTGACCGTCTGTTTGCGGATGGTAATCGAATTCAATCTTAGCTTAGAACCCAAAGCCTTTTGCAAACTTTCCCAAAACCTCGATGTAAATCTAGGATCTCTATCCGATACAATACTCTTAGGAACTCCATGTAACTTCACAATCACAGAAACATAAATCTCGGCTAGCTTCTCCAATGGATAACTTATATCAATCGGAATAAAGTGAGCAGATTTAGTAAGCCTATCCACAATCACCCAAATAGCATTATGACCTTTTTGCGTATTTGGAAAACCTGTAACAAAATCCATCGATATACTATCCCATTTCCATTCCGAAATATCTAATGGTTGCATAAAACCACTAGGCTTCTGATGTTCCACTTTAGACTTCTGACAAGTCAAACACGCATACACAAAATGAGCTACATCTCTCTTCAATCTGGACCACCAAAAGATCTTCTTCAAATCTTGATACATCTTATTCGCTCCCGGATGAATGCTTAAATTACTTCGGTGTCCCTCTTCCAATATAGTCTTTTTCAACTCCTCATTGATCACACTAAAATTCACTGTATTTCTGACTCCGATTTCGCATGCATTCTTAGCTTTTATTGTTATTTTGTTATGTTATTACTTTGTTTTCCTTTGTTTTCAAGTTTTTTATGTAATCGGGGCTTGAATCGAGAAAAGGAGCGAAAAAGGAGTGAAAACGGACGAAAACCTAGAAATTCAGCGTTTTACACTTACGGCACCCACCGTGGCGGGCGCCATGGGGTTAGCCATGACGTGGCCACATCTCAAGACCACTCCACAACTGCCAAGACCCACGATCCCCACTCTTCCATTCCCTATCAGTACCATGGAGAGCGCCATAGGCCTGTGGCGGGCGCCAAAAGGCAAAAGCAGTTCCCTCCACTTTTTAGTGGAGGGGGCATCCTGGTCTTTTCCCGCATTTAGTTTTCCTATAAATAGGACTTTAGTTTTTCGTTTTTCTTCATCCAAACTTAGATTTCTCTAGGCATATATCAGTTTTAAAGCAGTTACCATTCCACATCGGGGTGTTTCTGCAATCGAGTGATCGAGTCTGTAATCTGTCTGTGTGATCGAGTTTTGGAGCACTCTGGAGGAAGTTAATCCTGCCGCCATTTTAATTCCAGTTCGTATTTTACTTTTCTGCATTGCTTTACTTTTATTTATTTCTCGCACTGCTTTACTTTCTTTATTATCCGCACTCGCACTTTATTTTGTTTATTTCCCGCACTCGCTTTACTTTCGTTTATTATCCGCACTCGCACTAAATTCCTTTATTTTCCGCACTCGCACTAAATTCATTTACTTTCCGCACTCGCACTAAATTACTTTTATGAAAAATTATAAAAAGAACCTTTACTTTATCATGTTTAACTAATTCCATAAAGGTTAGGATGTAAGGATCGTAATTAAACCAGTAATCCGTATAATTGTTCGTGGAAACACTTAAGGGCTATTTTATCTTTCAATTCAAGTAATTGTTTTTAACTATTTCAAAAACAGCCAAAAGCACTTTGTCTAGTTCATTAGGAGTTTTTGGATTAAAAAGAAAAGAGATTTTAAAACGATTTTTGGACGCGTTAGGAAGTTTAGAGTCTGGTTCGTAAGAACATCTTTTTGCTAAGAAGTCCAGGTTAAAATACTTTTCAACTTAGTTAAGATACTATATTTCTTAAAAATAGGTTTACTACTCTAATGCAGTACGCACCTTTTTATCCGTGACAATAGGAGGGGTTGATTAGAGAGTACAACTCGGTTCTGAATACGCGAAAGCGACAATTCCTGTTAAATTAGTTCTTTTCAAAGGAGAAAACATTGCCCATAAGTAGTTCCATTAACAAGTACTGGATTATCTATTGATTACGTGAATTACATTCGAGCCTGTCTTTGTTTATTGTTTAAAATTATTAGTTTATTTACCATTGCACCCTTCTTAAAACCCCTATATTTAGTTGCCTTAGATACACACCATAACAACAGGTACGATAGATTGACACTTGGTCTCTGTGGATTCGACAATCTTTTATATTACTCTGACGTGTTCGTACACTTGCGAAAAACACACATCAAGTTTTTGGCACCGTTGCCGGGGACCAATTTCGTCAAATTTCATTACCCTGTAGTTATACCGTTTAGATTAAGGTTGTTACCCACCGGTCAATGCGAAAGACTCGCAGTGCCGGAAGTTTAGTAGACCCTCTAGCTGAACCTGAACGTTACGCTCGCGCACGTTTGTTTTTCCATAGGAATAGGAAAGCTATGGCCGAAGATCAAAACCGAAGACCTCTTAAGGACTTCGCCCAACCATCAAACGAGGAACCTAGTTCTAGTATAGTAAACCCCGCTATCCCAGCCAATAATTTTGAACTTAAACCATCCCTGCTGCAATTAGTGCAACAGAGACAATTCGCAGGTCTCGCTACTGATAACCCGAACCAACATTTAAAAAACTTTCTTCAGTTAGCAGACACCTTTAAAACCAATGGAGCTTCTCCTGAGGCGATACGCTTAAGATTATTTCCCTTTTCCCTCAGAGATAAAGCTCTATCTTGGTTAGATTCCCTTCCTCCCAATTCAATAACAACTTGGGATGACCTTAGGAAAGTTTTCCTTGCTAGATATTTTCCCCCAAGTAAGACCGCTTTTCTTTGAAACCTTATAACCAGATTTACCCAACACCAAGGAGAGTCGTTGTTCGAAGCCTGGGAGAGATATAAAGAACTATTAAGAGCATGCCCCCATCATGGCTTAGAGAATTGGCTAATCATTCAAACCTTCTATAATGGACTTCATTATAACACTAAGATGACCATCGACGCTGCCGCTGGTGGCGCACTGATGAACAAACCTTAACCTGAAGCTAGTGCCCTTATCGAGGATATGGCCCAAAACCATCAATCATGGGGAGTAGAACGAGCGACAGTGGAAAAGAAGGAAGCCCAAGGAGGAATACATGAGCTAAGCTCTATAGATATGATGCAGGCTAAAATGGATGCGTTGGCCCTTAAAGTCGAACATATGTACACAACCCCGAATACTGTAGCCGCAGTTTAGCCGAATTGTGAGATATGTGGGATGCAAGGACACCAATCCGCCGAATGCAATCTGTTGAATGAGACCAACACTGAGCAAGTTAACTACACCCAAGGGAACCCATTTTCAAACACATATAACCCTGGATGGAGGAATCACCCAAACTTCTCCTACAAAAATAATAACCCTATTCAAAATACCACACCTCCGAGACAACAAGGTTACCAAGCCCCAAGAACAAATCAACCTATGCAACCTGTACCACCAAGTCTTGAGGAAATTGTAAAAAAATTTATCACCGCTCAAACACAACAAAACAAAGAGTTCATGAACCATAACGTCCATGTTAACGAACTAATTACCCAGTTAGGAACCAAGGTTGATCAAATTATTACTCATAATAAGATGCCTGAAACCCAGATCTCTCAGGTAGTTTTAAACCAAGCCCCTCAGACTACACCTGGAGGACAGTTCCCTGGACAACCTCAACAAAACCCGAAAGGGCAAGCTAATTCCATTACACTACGAAGTGGAACCGCTTATAAGGAGCCTTTAAACCCTAGATTAAGTGAGCCCGAACCTTCTGAGAGGAATGAAGAGAAGGAACCAGAGGAATCTGAAAACCCGGAAAGTCAAGAAAAAGGAGAAGAACCTAAAAATAAAACCTATGTACCACCACCGCCATACAAACCACCAATACCTTACCCTCAAAGATTAAAGAAAACCCAAATCGATAATCAATATCAAAAATTCGTTAAGGTTATAGAAAAACTTCACGTAGAAATCCCCTTTACAGAAGCCATCACCCAAATACCTTCTTACTCTAAGTTTCTCAAAGACATACTTACGAATAAACGTAGACTTGAAGATCCGAAACCCGTGGAATGTAATTCTATTTCCGAAAATAGGTTAGCAAAGAAAGATAAAGATCCCGAAATTTTTTCCATTCCTTGTATTTTGGGGAATCATGTCATCGAAAAAGCTTTTCTAGACTTAGGAGCTAGTGTGAGCTTAATGCCTTTAGCAGTTTGTGAGAGATTAAACTTAGGAGAATTACAACCTACTAAGATGTCACTTCAATTAGCCGATAGATCCGTTAAATACCCTATAGGCATACTTGAATACGTCCCTGTTAGGATAGGTCAGCTGTTTATACCTACTAATTTTGTTGTCATGGACATTAAAGAAGATGACGACATACCAATCCTCCTAGGTAGACTGTTCTTATCGACTGCTGGAGCCGTAATAGATGTTAAAAAAGGGAAACTAACTTTTGAGGTAGGTGACGAGAAGATAGAATTTATACTTTCAAAATTTCTTATGGCACCTGTGATAGGAGATGCTTGTTATGCCTTAGATATCATCGAAGAATGCATTAGGGAATTAGAACAAGAAGAAGAAACGGAATCTATAAAATTGCCATCAACCCTCATTTTGGAAGATGACAATTATAAAAAACCCTACACTGATGATAACCTTCACGAATGTTTATCTCTTACACCGGATCCTATGCCTTGCCCTATGAAACCAACCGTAAAACTTAAGAAACTGCCTAAAAACCTGAGATATGAATTTCTTGATGAAGAAATGAACCGTCCAGTTATAGTCAGTGCTACCTTAAACCAAGAAGAAACCGATCAATTGTTAGATGTTTTACGTAGGTACCCCTCAGCCTTAGGATATAAGATCTCTGATCTAAAAGGAATAAGCCCATCCGTATGCATGCATCGGATTTTACTTGAAGAAGATTCAAAACCCTCCAGAGAACACCAACGAAGAATAAATCCTATAATGAGTACTGTAGTTAAGACTGAAGTTCTTAAGTTACTAGAGGCAGGTATAATATATCAGATCTCGGACAGTAAATGGGTGAGTCCTGTGCATGTAGTACCTAAAAAGGGAGGCATCACAGTCGTGCAAAACGAGAAGGGCGAACCTGTAGCAAAAAGAACCGATGGAGGTTGGCGTATGTGCATAGATTATAGAAAATTAAATAAAGCAACTAGGAAGGACCATTTCCCATTACCATTCATAGACCAAATGTTGGAGCGCCTAGCCAGACACTCTTACTTTTGTTACCTAGATGGATATTCAGGATTCTTCCAAATACCTATTCACCCCGAAGATCAAGAAAAAACTACCTTTACATGCCCAGTTGGAACTTTTGCCTATAGAAGAATGCCTTTTGGACTTTGTAATGCTCCTGCCACTTTCCAACGCTGCATGATGTCTATCTTTGCAGACTATTTAGATGGAATCATGGAAGTATTTATGGACGATTTCTCAGTTTGTGGATCAGATTTCAAAAATTGTCTTATCAACCTTGAGAAAATCCTGGAAAGATGTGTGGAGGTAAACCTTGTGCTAAATTGGGAAAAATGTCATTTCATGGTCACCGAAGGGATTGTTTTAGGACATATAGTTTCCAAAAAAGGTATAGAGGTAGATAAAGCAAAAATAGAAGTCATAGAGAATCTAAAACCGCCGAAGACTATCAGGGAGATAAGAAGTTTTCTTGGACATGCCGAATTTTACCGACGTTTAATCAAGGATTTCTCCAAAATAACAAAGCCCTTAAGTGGTCTTTTAATGAAAGATGCTGAATTCATCTTCGATGAAAAATGTACTGAAGCATTTAATCTTCTGAAGCAAGCTCTGATTTCAGCACCTATAATGAAACCCCCTGATTGGTCAGAACCGTTCGAGATAATGTGTGACGCCAGTGATTATGTTGTTGGAGCCGTTCTAGGTCAGAGAAAAGACAAAAAATTACACGTAATTTATTATGCCAATAGAACTCTAGACGCTGCACAACTCAACTACGCAACAACCGAAAAAGAGCTCCTAGCTGTAGTTTTTGCCATAGACAAATTTAGATGCCAAGATTATAGTTTACACCGACCATGCTGCCATTCGTTACTTACTAAGTAAAAAGGATGCCAAACCTAGGTTACTTCGATGGATTCTATTATTGCAAGAGTTTGAATTGGATATCCGTGATAAGAAAGGCACTGATAATGTGGTGGCTGATCACCTATCTAGGCTAGAATACCTGAAACCTGACTCAGTACCCATAAATGACTATTTTGCCTATGATAGACTGATAGCCCAACTAGAAACTATTGAAGATGATAACCCAGACCTACATGAGCATTCTCATAAATCCTTAGCTATAAGTAATGTACCTTGGTATGCAGACTTTGTTAATTATCTAGCCGCTGACATCATACCCCCAGATCTAAACTACCACCGGAAGAAGAAGTTCTACAGTGATGTGAGAAACTTCTATTGGGACGAACCATTTCTTTTCAAGAGAGGTAAAGATGGCATTTTCCGCCGTTGTGTTCCAGAAGAAGAGGTACATAATATAATTGAGCATTGTCACTCTGCACCCTATGGTGGACATGCAAGCACATCTAAGACCTACGCCAAGATTCTTCAAGCTGGCCTATTCTGGCCTACTATGTGGCGTGATGTCCATGCTTTCATTGTCAAGTGTGACAGATGCCAACGCACAGGAAATATTTCAAGACGTAATGAAATGCCGTTAAGAAATATCCAAGAAGTAGAACTCTTTGACGTATGGGGTATAGACTTTATGGGACCGTTCCCACCTTCTTTTGGAAATCAGTACATCTTAGTAGCTGTTGACTACGTGTCTAAATGGATTGAAGCTATCGCCGCACCCACAAACGACACCAGAGTAGTCATCAAATTATTCAAAAACTATATATTTCCCAGGTTTGGAACCCCCCGTTTAGTCATAAGTGATGGAGGATCACACTTCATATCGAGAATATTTGATAAACTTTTAAGCAAGTATGGAGTTAAGCATAGAGTAGCGACACCATACCACCCACAGACCAATGGACAAGTGGAAATATCTAATAGGGAGATCAAACAAATTCTTGAGAAGACTGTCTATATATCTAGAAAAGATTGGTCGCAGAAACTTCAAGAAGCATTATGGGCCTATAGAACCGCTTTCAAAACCCCTATAGGAACAACCCCTTATCAACTGGTCTATGGAAAATCATGTCACTTACCTTTTGAGTTAGAGCATAAGGCCTATTGGGCCATCAAAACTTTGAATTTGGATTACTTGACTGTTGGTGAGAAACGTATCCTTGATATCCACAAATTAGAAGAGCTCAGACAATCCGCATACGAAAATGCCATCATATACAAAGAAAGAACAAAAGCTTGGCATGACAAAAGAATCATAAGAAGAGACTTCAAAATAGGCGATCCTGTTCTCTTGTTCGATTCTAGGTTACGACTTTTCCCAGGAAAGCTTCGTTCGAGATGGACTGGCCCTTTCGAAGTATCTAAGATCCTAAGATCCGGTGCTATTGAAATCAAGAACAAAACATGTAAACCGTTCATCGTCAATGGACAGAGGTTGAAGCCCTACGAAGGAGGTGACATCCCAACAACATACACCTGTCATACTCTGAGTGATCCACCATATCCTTCCAATGATGTATAAAAATCGGTCGTCGAGCTAATGACGTTAAACAAGCGCTGCATGGGAGGCAACCCATGGTTTTCTTATTTATGTACTTTTTTTTTTATTTTTACTTTATTTTAATTTGTTTATTTTATTATTATGTCAGGACTAACGATTGAATGTTTTATGTGCTTTCAGGACGTGTTTGCTAACCTTGTGCAGAATGCAGAACCCCGATGACATGCACGTGGCCTTTAGAGATGACGCACAGAGAGAGCGTTACTATGTCCACATGAGACGCCCTATGGCTCCTACCAGGTACCCTGACCATGACTGCATGGATGCCTTGGGGATAGAGCCAAGCTTCAGATTCTTATGCCATCAACTCCAGTGGGACCAGTTTGATGACAGGAACAACACTTATAGGAACTTGACTCTTGAGTTCCTCAGCTCGTTTCATCATGACCCTTGGGCTGGACCCGATGGACTCGTTGTTTTCAGGTTGTTCGGGATTGACTACTCCTTCTCTCACAAAGAGTTTGGTGATTTACTAGGTTTTCAGACTACTCCTGATGCTATTCCGGAGACACCGATGAGGTATTTTATGAGCAGAGAAGTGGAAAAGTTTTGGTCTAAAATATCAGGTGGAGGGAGCCAAGATCCTTCCACTCAGTTTTCTCAGGTAATCCACAACCCTGCGTTAAGGTACTTCCAGATGATTCTAGCGCATTCTTTCCTAGGTTTGCCAGATACAAAGACTCTGCTAAGTGAAGAGGAGATTTTCCTACTGTTTTGTGCGACTCAGTCTCGCTCAGTTGCTTGTGGCAACTTTCTGTTGAAGGGCCTTTCTAGTGTTGCCAGATCATCTGTAGGCATCATACATGTCGGTGGGATTGTTACACAGATAGCTAATGCATTGGGTTTGTCTCGCAAATTATTGCACCTCAGGACCTTCTGCTGCTACACCACCCTGGATGTTGACTTTTGTCTTGACAGAGGACTGATGAGGAGGGCCTCTTTTGAGCCTAACATGTTTAGATTATTGATCGACGGCGAAGCGATACATTACTTTACATTACCAGATCCGCTGATGACCAGTGTCCATGATCCTGCCAATTGGAGTTATGCTCTAGAGGGTTATGGAGAGACTGTCGAAGAGCCGAAATCACCTCCCGCCGCTGAGTACACTCCTACACCTCTTACTCCCCGAATCACTGTTATGTCTAACAATATGTCTCTACAGCCTCCTGATCTACAAACTCAGATTTATGAGCTCCGTAAGGAGACTGCCCTGCTCAAGCAGGAAGTAGCGGACTTGGAATTACAGATTCAGGTCTCTGATCTCACTCATGCCTCAGAGGCCGATGCTCTATATCAGGAGATTGAAGAGCTTCGGAGGGAGATAGCTGAGATTCGTGGATCAAGCCAGGAGGAGAAGCCTACCACATGATTCGTTCTACACTGACGATATTACCCTAGTATTTAATTTCTTTTTTTTCATGCTTTATTTTATTTATCGCATCTCCAGACATATCTTACATTATTGCATCTATTATATTTTCCTTTTTTCATGTACTTTGAATTCATCTTATATATACATACTATGCACTAATGTCGATTTTTCTCTTTTCTTTTTGATTTTTTTAATTATTTTATTTTTGTCGTGCAAAGAAAAAAAAATATAAGACAAAAATATTTTCATTTTTGTCTTCATAAAAAAATATGCAAGCCTCATGCCTTGGAAAAAAAGAAGAAAACGCTATCCAGACCCCCCCGAAGACCGAAGGTGCAAAGAAGGCCCAAAGGAGGATTTTAAAAAATCCAAGGCCCAGGATTTAGCCTTGTGGCGGGCGCCATGGCGTTCTCCCCTATTTCGGGGCTGAACTCCCATTTTCACCATTTTCATACCTTCCTTCTCCAAAAACCCATTTTTGCAACTTTCAAAAACCTCCTTGAACCCCATTAAAGCTCCCCCATTTCCAAAATACCCACCATCCATAAAACCTATCCAAAATCCATTTTCATTTTCCTCCACCACAAACCATAAAAATCAAAACTTTATCATTTCTCTCATAAACCATTTTCTACCATTTTTCACTTCCTAAGGAGCTATCAATAATGGAGTTCAATGGATTTCTTCTTCGTGATGGAAGACCGGGTGATAGGCAAAGGAAAATTATTCAGAGGCTTCAGAGTCGAGAAATTCTCTCGACTAGGTACGTCGATGATAACTGTCTGTATGCTTTGGGTATTTATCATAGTGTTTTTAATTTATTAGATTTTTTAGGCTTGCATAATATTTTCGTTAATCAGGAACCTACCTATGAGAGGCTGACTGTTGAGTTTTTAAGTTCATTGATATACACTATCAGTCCTAACACTGCTAGCACAGTCGATACTGTTAATTTTAGACTGTTTGGAATTGAATATGCATTCAGTACCAACGAGCTAGCAGGCTTGTTAGGAATCCCTCATAGGGAAGGTGCGATTTGTGAGGCACCTTTGGATGCGGAATGGTCGGCCGAGGTATTTTCCTTCTGGCAAAGGCTTTCAAGTACTTCAATTAATTCTTTTGAAGGGATACTTGCATCGACCATTCATAACCCGACCATAAGAGTTTTCGGATATCTTTTGGCATGTACTATTTTTGGCCGGGAGAGTCCAAACAAGGTAAATGCTAGAGAACTCCTATTTTTGCAAGGATGCCTCACTAGTACCCATATCAATCCGGTCCCGTTTATGCTTGCACACATGGCTTTACTTACTAATAAAACAGGACCGATTGTTTTTGGAGGGCTTGTTACGTCTATTGCTCGGGCTCTTGGCCTGAACGATGAGATAGCTACACTTGAACCACTACCTCCTCGCACAATTAATTTAAAATTTATGAAAGACATGAAATTATGCTGAACGAGGAGAGAAGGTGGTTATGAGTTGATGGTTCATGGGGTAGTTATCCCATTTGTTGCTTTACCATGCAGTAGACGTACCGATGTACGTAATGAAAGGAACTGGACCTATGATCTGAATGCTCCACCTGTTTTGGGTCCACTTCCTCCTAATATTCCTGATGGGGAGGCACATGACACTGATGAAGAGTATGATCGGAGAGAGCAGTCTCCCATACCTCACATGTCCCCCCATCGTCCTTCATAGTCACACACTGCACCATCTTCCTCTAACCCTGTTGCAGGTGCTGCTCCTGGATTCTATGTCACCGAGGAGATGTGGCGTGATATGACAGCTAGAGAGGAAAGGCGAGACGACCTTCTCTCTACTATTTCACAACAACTGACGGACAACATGAGCTTCATGCAACAATCGCGATTGGTTTCGGATCGTGCTTACAACAACGTTTGCCGTACCTTGAACGATATCTCATTAGAGCAGAACCGTCAGAGAGAGTTCAACCGCCGACACTACCAGCTTGTAGAGGCTACTCAGGGTTCCATTTAGGTAACCTTCGAGAGGTCCGGGGTGCTCAGGCTGCCTTATCAGCACGACTCGACCGGAGGGACCAGCATCGTAGTAGATCCCGTCGTTCCAGACCATCACAGCAGGACGGCGAGGGCACCAGTGCTCCTCCTCAGTAGTCTTTTTCAGGTTACCCTCCTTATCTTATTTCGAAACATTGGGGACAATGTTCGATTTAAGTGTGGGAGGGGATTTTATTGCTTTCTGTCATTTCCCTTTTTATTTAATTATTTCCTTTCAGTTATTTCCCTTTTCAGTAATTTATTTAGTTTATTTTTCTTAGATAATGCATGAGTCTGACGAGTCACCAGTATAATGTATTTTTAGTACATCTTCATTTTTTCCCATTTCCTTAGCCTTACCAGAAAATTTTAAAAAGAAAACAATGTTGTTTCACATGTTTTTTGGGCTTTGAGACAGGTTTAGATTAGGATGTGGTGACTTAGGTCAACTTTTTGAAACATCAGCACCATTTTAGCACCATAGACCTCTTGAATATAGGAATCACTCCTAAACCCCACCACCATGGCCTTTATTATCATTCAAAAAATTGTCATAAGTAGTTTATTTTAGCAGTCAGCTCCGGCCTAAGCATGCTCTACGTAGGGGGTCGATGAACATAAGTGAATGATCCAGTGCTAATAAAAAAGGAAGAAAAGAAAAAGGCAAACTCTGGGATAGGTGACCCTCACAAAGTCATTTAAACCGAAAAAAGAGAAGAAAAAAAATTTTTTTTGCCACAAAAAGAAAAAATTGCAAATCACCTATTGTTAGTTGGTTCAGAGGTATCTGGCACTGAACTTGGTAGGGCGGATTACGATCCGATCCCCCGCAGCTACAATTAGGTAAAATAAAACAGGTTTACACATGCTTATGTGCCAGAAACCTTATGTTATGGATCAGAATCACTAACCGGTCACTCTACTATGAAGCATGTACGGATAACGGGCTTAATGTGATTGCGCCTGAATGAAAAGGACACAAAAAGATGAGAAGATAGGCCTAGGTATTGTGGGATGACATGGAGTGGTTAATATAGGATTGAAGTTTGTGTTTGTGTTACTATGGTACCCTTGGTTCACTTAGTTAGTACATGTCACTGCATCCTGACTTGAACTTAGAAGCCCTTTAGCCCAAAGACACGTGTTAAAACCATATTTTCTTGAGCTTTAATGTTTGCTTGAGGACAAGCAAAGGTTTAAGTGTGGGAGAATTTGATCACACTAAAATTCACCGTATTTCTGACTCCGATTTCGCATGCATTCTTAGCTTTTATTGTTATTTTGTTATGTTATTACTTTGTTTTCCTTTGTTTTCAGGTTTTTTATGTAATCGGGGCTTGAATCGAGAAAAGGAGCGAAAAAGGAGTGAAAACGGACGAAAACCTAGAAATTCAGCGTTTTACACTTACGGCGCCCACCGTGGCGGGCGCCATGGGGTTAGCCATGACATGGCCACGTCTCAAGACCACTCCACAACTGCCAAGACCCACGATCCCCACTCTTCCATTCCCTATCAGTACCATGGCGGGCGCCATAGGCCTGTGGCGGGCGCCACAAGGCAAAAGCAGTTCCCTCCACTTTTTAGTGGAGGGGGCATCCTGGTCTTTTCCCGCATTTAGTTTTCCTATAAATAGGACTTTAGTTTTTCGTTTTTCTTCATCCAAACTTAGATTTCTCTAGGCATATATCAGTTTTAAAGCAGTTACCATTCCACATCGGGGTGTTTCTGCAATCGAGTGATCGAGTCTGTAATCTGTCTGTGATCGAGTTTTGGAGCACTCTGGAGGAAGTTAATCCTGCCGCCATTTTAATTCCAGTTCGTATTTTACTTTTCTGCATTGCTTTACTTTTATTTATTTCTCGCACTGTTTTACTTTCTTTATTATCCGCACTCGCACTTTATTTTGTTTATTTCCCGCACTCGCTTTACTTTCGTTTATTATCCGCACTCGCACTAAATTCCTTTATTTTCCGCACTCGCACTAAATTCATTTACTTTCCGCACTCGCACTAAATTACTTTTATGAAAAATTATAAAAAGAACCTTTACTTTATCATGTCTAACTAATTCCATAAAGGTTAGGATGTAAGGATCGTAATTAAACTAGTAATCCGTATAATTGTTCGTGGAAACACTTAAGGGCTATTTTATCTTTCAATTCAAGTAATTGTTTTTAACTATTTCAAAAACAACCAAAAGCACTTTGTCTAGTTCATTAGGAGTTTTTGGATTAAAAAGAAAAGAGATTTTAAAACGATTTTCGGACGCGTTAGGAAGTTTAGAGTCTGGTTCGTAAGAACCTCTTTTTGCTAAGAAGTCCAGGTTAAAATACTTTTCAACTTAGTTAAGATACTATATTTCTTAAAAATATGTTTACTACTCTAATGCAGTACACACCTTTTTATCCGTGACAATAAGAGGGGTTGATTAGAGAGTACAACTCGGTTCTGAATACGCGAAAGCGACAATTCCTGTTAAATTAGTTCTTTTCAAAGGAGAAAACATTGCCCATAAGTAGTTCCATTAACAAGTACTGGATTATCTATTGATTACGTGAATTACATTCGAGCCTGTCTTTGTTTATTGTTTAAAATTATTAGTTTATTTACCATTGCACCCTTCTTAAAACCCCTATATTTAGTTGCCTTAGATACACACCATAACAACAGGTACGATAGATTGACACTTGGTCTCTGTGGATTCGACAATCTTTTATATTACTCTGACGTGTTCGTACACTTGCGAAAAACACGCATCACTCATCATCGGGAATACAAATACGACCACGGAATCTCAAAACTCCAAAATTATCAACCTTGAAATCCTCATTCTCATTCATCATCAAATCGACAAATTTCAAATCCAATTTTTGCTTTTCACAAACAGTTGCAAGAAAATCATTCGTAACATGTAGCATACCAAGTCTCACACTTCTCAGTGTCATCTCGCAAACCAAACTCAAGTCTCTAAAATCCTCCAAAAGCTCCCATTCTCTTATCATCAATGCGGACATATGTAACAACTTACGACTTAAGGCATCGGCCACCACATTCGCCTTACCCGGATGGTAATTCAAACAAAAATCATAATCCTTCAAAAGTTCTAACCATCTCCTTTGTCTCATGTTCAATTCCTTTTGATCAAATAAATACTTCAAACTCTTGTGATCACTAAAAACTTCAAATCTCGCACCATAAAGATAATGCCTCCAAATTTTAAGAGCAAAAACCACAACCACTAATTCTAAATCATGCGTAGGATAATTCTTTTCATGCCCCCTCAATTGTCTTGAAGCATAAGCTACAACTTTTCCATCTTGCATCAAAACACCACCTAACCCAAACAATGAAGCATCACAAAACACCACAAATGGTTCCGTCGGATTCGGAAAAATCAAGATCAGAGTCGTTGTTAACCTTCTCTTAAGTTCCATGAAACTCTCTTCACAATGAATATCCCAAATAAAAGTCTTTCCTTTACAAGTCAACTGCGTTAACGGAAGTGCCAACTTTGAAAATCCTTCAATAAACCTCCGATAATAACCCGCCAAGCCTAAAAAGCTTCGAATCTCCGTAACTGATCTAGGAACTTCCCATTGCATTACCACATCAATCTTGGATGGATCCACACTAATACCACCATCGGAAATAACATGCCCAAGAAAACTTACTTTTGACAACCAAAACTCACACTTTGACAACTTAGCATACAATTGCTTCTCTTTCAAAATCTGTAACACAATTCTTAAATGCTCTTCATGCTTCTCTTGAGACTTAGAATAAATCAAAATGTCGTCGATGAACACAACCACAAAAGGATCCAACTGTTCATGAAAGATACGATTCATGTATTCCATAAACACACCCGGCGTATTAGAAACTCTGAATGGCATCACGAAATACTCGTAATGACCATACAGTGTCCTAAAAGTTGTATTTTGAATATCCTCTTCTTTCACACTAATCTGGTGATATCCTGATCTCAAATCAATCTTACTAAGAACACGCGCACCAACCAATTGGTCCATCAAATCGTCAATCCTCGGAAGTGGATACTTGTTCTTAATTGTCACCTTGTTCAACTGTCGATAATCAATACACAACCACATACTTCCATCCTTCTTCTTTACCAACAATATCGGTGCACCCCAAGGAGAAACACTCGGCCTAACAAACCTCTTGTCCAACAAGTCATTCAACTGCTTCTTCAATTCTACCAACTCTGAAGCTGACATACGATACGGTGCCATCGAAATCGGTCTAGTACCCGGAACTAGATCAATAGAAAACTCAACTTCTCTTTCCGGCGATACATCCTTAATATCATCCGGAAACACTTCTGGAAAATCACACACCACTGGAAACCTACTTATCTCCACTTCGCTCTCCATTGACAGCGATGCAAACAAACCAAACAACTGAGCTTCGTCCACTAAAAGTTTCTTCAACTCTTTCGTGGATAGGAAACTCTCATCTTCATCATCATCCAAAGAAGGAAACCTTACTAACTTATGATAACAATCTATATGAACTCGATTAAATTTCAACCAGTTCATACCCAAGATCACCTCCAAACCTTCCAACGGCAAACAAACTAAATCCATAACAAAATCTTTACCATGCATGGTCAAAGAACAACTTACACACACCAAAGAAGTATTTACCGACCCTGAAGCAGGAGTCTCAATAACCATCTCACCACCCAAAGAATACATAAACAAATTCAAACGCTTAGCACACTCAAGAGAAATGAACGAATGAGTCGCTCCCATATCAATAATAGTAACTAAATGCGTACTATTAATAAAGCATGTACCTTTAATCAAACGGTCTACACTAGTAGTATCCTTCCCTGCTAATGCAAACACCTTTCCGCCCGCCTGAGCTTGCTTTGGCTTAGTACACTTAGTACTAATGTGACCAACTTCTCCATAATTGAAGCACTTCACAACATTCCTCATACACTCGGTAGTAGCATGTCCAAGGGCTCCACAGTTTGAACATTTCACAATATTATTCCCACATTCAAAAGACTTATGGCCCAAATTGCCACACTTGTAACACTTAACGGGACCAGAACTCCCTCCACCAGATCTCTTATCAAAGTTTCCCATATGCTTGCCCTTATCAGCGAGTGTCACATAAGGTCCACTTCTAGCCTGATGCTTCCCTTTCCTCTCATTCACACTCTTGTAATGTGTAGAATGAGCTTTGCTATCTTCCTAAAAAATTCTACAACATTCCGTCAAATCTAAAAAATCTTCTAATTCTCTGATATCCCACATCTTGCTTAATCTCAAGACGTAAACCATTCTCATACTTAATACACTTCGAAAACTCAGCAGTAGCAGCAACATAATGAGGATGAAACTGAACCAACTCCACAAACTTCGCAGTATAGTCAACCACTGACATACTACCTTGTTTCAGCTCAAGGAATTTCATCTCATTCTTTCCCTTAACACTCTCAGGGTAATACTTCCCTAAGAACTCGACACGAAAAACTTCCCAAGTTATCTCTTCATCATCCTCCTCAAGACCTTGACTTCTACCGACCCACCAATCATCGTCTTCTTCCTTCAGCATGTGAGAACCAAGCCTCACCTTACTCTCTTCAGCACAATCCATAACTCTGAAGATTCTTTCAATCTCCTTCAACCAATTCTGAGCACCATCGGGATCAAATCTTCCTTTAAAAACCGGCGATTGATTCTTCCTGAACTCATTATTAGCACTCACATTCGGCGCTCCTTGCACCTCCCTAGCCATTTCTTCCAAAGCAGAAGCCATCACATTGTCATTTCTACCAGCCATATTCTGATCATTCCCAAAGACAACAACAAGATTAAATAAAAGTTCAATCATCACGACAACAAGACAGACAAAACTGACTCGAACACTGGCTATGATACCACTTAATGTAACACCCCCTTTCTATACCCCAATTAAGCAATTAAATCATTTAGGCACATAATCAAAATTCCATCAGAGTAATATTTGAAACATGGTATAAAAGGAGCAATGCCACATTATACTTGAAAATTTAAAACATACAACACCTGTTCATTAAGATATGCAACAAACGGGGTAACTTGCAAACACAAAGGATTTCATCCTTACAACAGTATTCATTTAATTCAAATAACAGCGGAAACCACATAACAATTTCAAACTTATATATTTATCATAAATATATCCACAAGTTTGAAACACCAAAATAATACCATGTTTACATAAAACATCTATCATCAAAATACATATACAAATGCAGTCACAAAGAGGCATCAAGCCGACCCTAGCTACCTGGTGCTACATATCAGAGCCGACCGACCAAAAGATGAAGACGAGCTTCACAAAAATACCATCCAGCAACCTACTTTGCAATGCCTCATAGAGCATCATAAAACAACAGAAGGGTGAGAAACATTATCATAATAACATTGCATATAATTATATATTCTCAACACAAATCCTCCCTCATCACCTATACACATTGCAACGTGTACATACACAAATCAAGCATATTCATCATGCACCCATTCACTAAGTCATATAAACTTATATTATTTATGGTTATTCCTCAATTCTATTCATTCCGCATAAACATACGTCTAGCTATGTTTAATCACACATATACATTACAAATGTATAAATCGCATACATATACATATATCAAACATGCATGTATACAGACAAGTATGTTTCATCACACATACTCTCATCTCCATAATACTCCAAATAAACATATGCACATTCATGTTTATTTCTGCATATCATAATTAAAATGATAAAATGCAACTCATAGAGACCGACACACGACTCTATGCAGATACAATGCGGTACCGACTCAACATTTCAGCAAGTTCACTCAGGAACCAAATGGAATCATCGCTTGTTACCTAAAGTAACTCCCCGTCGGGCACACGATGTTCCCCATTGCTCACACCCCACATGGGCACACAATGTTTATGGATTGCTCACACCCCACACAGGCACACAACCCGATTGCTCACACCCCACATGGGCACACGATCAATGTGAATAAATCACCCATCGTTCACACCCCACACGGGCACACGATGTTTCTGGATTGCTCACACCCCACACGGGAACACAATTCGATCGCTCACACCCCACATGGGCACACGATCGTGTTGTAGTCATCGCTCACACTCCACATGAGCACACGATGCTACAACGGATTCATAAAGAATCCCACAACACAAGAATGCATACATTATGCTTTACATGCAAAATGACACACAACATTCTTGAAAATGTATACATTATTCACAATAAAATTATGTACTCAACTCATTCAATTAACCTACATTGACATTCAATTCAAGCAATGTATTCATATGCCAAACGACCACAACATCACATCAAACCCACATTTCCATAATTGACTTATTTACGTTTTATCGGAAAAGTCGGGTGAAATTCGGCTAAAAATTACATTTCTTAGCATCATTAATTTCTACACGTTTCTAGCTTCGAATCGATATGAAGAACGCCTAAAACGGATAACCGAAACTAAAGCTACGGATTAAAAACACAAAACCTCTCAAAAACCTACAGGCTCGCTGGGCACCCTCTCGCTCGCTGAGCGAGGAAATCTCTGGAACTTTCGTTGAGCGAGGGATTGCTCGCTGAGCGTTGCGATTTCCAGAATTTCTCAGCTGCGAACAGTCAGCTCCAAACCCTCCAAAACTCAACCAAACTCTACTATTCATGATCAGCAACATGTATCTAACATCATACTTCGATTATAACGATTTCTAACCGATTAATCTACCAATTTCTCACATTTTCACTAAAACCCTAACTATTCATCTTCTCTAAACTTTTCCAAAATCAAAACCCAATCAACCAAACACATACATAATCATACACAATATTAAGATAACAATGTTTATCACCCTTACCCGATTAATTCGATTCCTAGGAGCAATCTTGAAGAATCCAAGCTTTTCCTCTTTTTCTCCTCTTTTCTCTTCTCTTCCTTTTTTTCTCTTCTATTTCCTTTCTTTCTCTTTTCTTTCTCTTCTCACAACTTATATTCTTTTTCTTTCTATTCTTTCTCTCTATTTCTCTTACTATCTATTCTTACTAATTATTCTACACTTAACTCGTTCTCTTCTCTATTTCTGCCAAATATCATTTTCTCACAAAAATATAATTTTATCTAATTCTAACTTATCACTAATTAACAAAAGTCTAAAATGCCCTCTTATCCAATTTTACCCGAAAATTCACAAAACGGTAAAATCACATTAACATACATCAACATATCATATCATCATGTTAATTCACAAATAAAACAATTATCATTAAAATAAAATAAAAGACTCCACAAAATGGGAATTATCGAATCGGGGCGTTACAATCTACATTGGAAACTTTCGGATCTGCACATCCGGTAAGTATTTTCAGTTTCAAAAACGCAACTATGTAGAGAAGGGCATTTTAATGCACTGATCGTCTGTTTCAATTAGCAAATAACACCTACATTGTCTCTAAACTATGTTTTTTATACTACCTAACAATTTCTACACCTAAATGTCAACTCTAAATCGATTACTCGTAAATAACTCCGAAACTCTAAAATTTACTAACTGATTAAATTGAGATACGAAGGTTGTGGAGTGTCTTGATCGTTGTAGAAGTTGCTCTGCGCCGAACTCGAGTGAAAAAAGTCGAGATTTGAAGAAATGACAGTTTGATAGTTTGAGAGAGTTTGTGAAAATGAAAATGTGAAAAATGAGGGGGAGAGGTTCTAACGCGAAGAGTTAAGAAATACTTTCAGATGTACACATCCGAACGTCTTCTAGATATGCATATCCGAAACAAATGAAAAAATTAATGTGTTCAGATGTACACATTCAAAAATAAGACATAAAAATAATTCCGTACAGTGACTAAGTAATTCTAAAGATGTATTAAGAAAGCCTCATAAATAATTAAGAGTATAGTAAAAAGTTGAAACATTGGTATCTAAAATAATTTATGTCATCAATTTGTCTTGAGATGTGTACAAAAATTATAAAATAATTGTTTTTGCAATAAAATAATTTAGTGAAATGCATTATTTTATGGATTTTATGTAAAATAGAAGTTAAATTTATGAAAGAATCCATTTTTTTAAATAAAGGGGAAAGCTCAGTCAAAGTTTATAAATTAAAATATGTTTTTATTACATTTTTTTCCTTTTTCAACCAAATAAATATTTACATTGAATGTTTTTCATACCAAGTGTGTTTGTTATAGATTAAATTATTATAAAGTTTAAATGTATTGATATAAATTAAAAAAATAATTTTGATATTTACTTTTAAGATTTTAACATGATAAAATTTACATATTTTTCGAAAAATATATCTATTTAATATATATTTTTATGAGAAGTAAGAACATTGTTACATTTTAATTATCTTTTAACATTTTACTATCCAAATAATGGTACCAAAGAGATAAAATATTTAAAAGAAATTTAAATAAAATTTATTTAAACCACTTGTAGTGGTAACTATTTGGTAAGTGCTTAGCTATTGTAATCTTGACATACATAGTTCAAAATTATTGGGTGTATAATGGTCATTAGTGTCACTTTATTAATATAATATTTATTTATTTTTATAAAATTTATATTCAAATTAGTTTAAGTTTTAAGTTTATTAAAAAATTATCTTAAAAAAAGATTTATAACAAAATGATAAAATATTTGAAATATCATTTTTTTTTAAAACTATAAGAACAGATATACAATGTCTGTATACAATGTTTAATTATAATGTAAAGAAAAAACCATATTTTTATCAGATACTATTATTTTTTTGACTTCTCCTATTAAAATAGTATTTTACAAAAACAAAAGTCTAAATCGGAGTTACAAGCATTAAAACTCTTGAAATAAACCAAGACCAAAAATAAATTATTTCAAAACATCAAATATAAATAAAAAAAATAGGTCCCTCATTTTTTCTATATATACACTTCACTATTCAGTGCAAAACACAACACATAAGTCTTTATTTGTTCTTTTGGTTCTTGTTGTTTATAAGATTCAAACTACCAAACATTTTTTTCTTTCTTTCTTCGTTTCCTCTTTGATTATCAAAAGCTACTATTGATCTCAATTTCATATGCTAGTAGGATATGTCAAATTCTACTAGTAAATGTTCCTTGCCAAAAAAGAGTGGTTCCAGTTCCAACCGGTTCAAGTTTATTATTCCTCGAAATAACAAAAATAAGCAGCAAAAAAAATCTGAATCGATTAAACAAGATGTTTCACAAGCTGACTCATATGAGTCCATTTCACCGGTTAAACAAATAATCGCACAAGTTGACTCATATGAATCCATTTCACCGGTTAAACAAGTTGTCACACAAGTTGACTCGTACAAATCCATCTCGCCAATTCCAGTTAGCGTGGAAAATTTGAACAATATCTTATCCTCATTCACTCCAAAATTGTTTGGCAACTCGTATGAGTCGTTCTCTCCAATTTCTATTAGGGTGAAAATTCTAATTATCTCTTATCTTCATTCACTCCTTTAGTAGATATTAAAATTTTATCTAACGTGTTAAAATTCAATCCTTTATTTATTTATTTATTATTTTTTCTCAATTTTATGATGCCTTCTTGTTGACATTTTAAAATAATTGACTCAAATTCATCACAATTTTTCAGTGTTATGTTCATTACTATTGATATTTGGTAAATATCGACTAGTCTGGTAGAGTTAAGTTTTGATTACATTTGTTAAGTTCATCACAATTTAGACATTTGTAATATATAGTGAAAAGTGATTATATTATTTTATAATTTAGTGGTCAAATTTCTAAAAGAAAAATAAAATTATTTTGTATTATTTATCATATTAAAATATTTTTTTTACAATTAAAAAAAATTATTACCATTTTCAAGTAAACAAAAAAACTAAGTTTTAAATACTTTTGTCAAAAAATCATTTTAATGACACTAAAAACTATAATATTAAATAGATAAAAATTCCTCAAACTCATCTATTTCAAACAAAAAAAAAATTCTTACAAACAAACCTTAATAAATGGATCCTTAGTCAAAAACATTTGCTTAATTATTATTTTAGTTACTTATGGAAGATTTTTATTCTTATAATTTATTAATTAATTGATATTTGTTTTGACTTCGAATTTCACAGACTGAGAGCAAAGAAAGCAAAAGTTCTGAGTCTGTGGAGAAGCCCTACTTCATTCTTGAAGACTTGTGGGTGTCTTTCAAGGAATGGAGTGCATATGGAGTTGAGGTTCCTCTCACACTGAATGATGATGAACATGTCATACAATACTTTGTTCCTTATTTGTCTGCAATTCAACTCTATGTTGAAGATGAAGGATTGGCGTAAGTTCGATTTTTTTCTCCGTTTTTATTACTAACAAATGAATATCTTGCTTTTATGGATCTTAAATTCTTTAGTCATAAATTGTATGCAGTCGCATGGTAGATTGGATTGAGATGAAAAATGTTTTTTTTTTGTTGAACTTAAAATACTATTCTGTTATTATGAAACTGTAGCAAAAAGCCTAGTGAAGAAAGTGGCACTTCTGTGCTGCCTTCAAACAAGACACCTCATAAGCTTGTCTATACATATTTTGAGCATGATTTGCCATTTGTACGCCTGCCTCTTACTGATCAGGCAAGTCCTTTTCTTTTTCAAATATATCTCTTTCTTCGGTTTGAAGTTTGAACCCTAATAGTTTCATTTTCCTCTCAGGTTTCATCTCTTGCTAAAGAAGATCCTTGCATAAAGAATTTGAAGAGCTCTGAATTATCATCCCGCAGCTGGTTTTCCGTGGCTTGGTACTGTCTAAATCGCCGACATTTTATTCTTTAATCTTTTTTATTTAGTCTTTAATATTATGACAGAAGTTGATTCATTTAGCCGACCACGGATAGGATATGGTTTGTTTGTTGTTGTAGTAGTGTCTAACAAATAGAACTTGTGTTCAGGTATCCGATTTACCGTATCCCTCTCGGGCAAACGCTGAAAAGCCTCGATGCGTATTTTCTTACATACCATAAGCTGTCAACTGATTTCAAAAGTATATATTCATCTCTTTCATTTCCATTCTGATTGCCTAAATAAAATTTAAATTCTCATTTTGCTTACTTTATTTTATATCTCTTCCTTTGTGACAGTCAAAACTCATCCGGAGATACGCGGCGGAAAGTTGAGAATGTCTCTTCCAAGTTTTGGCCTAACTACTTATAAGGTGAAAGGGTCGATTTTGCCTTTTCCGGAAGCGTCTGAATCGCGTCTGTTGAACTCGCATTTGAAGGCTGCTGATGATTGGCTGAAGAGTTTGGAGGTCACCCATTATGATCATAACCATTTTGTTAAGAATGGTAAGCAGTGGGTAGATTAGAAGAAGGTTTCTTGAGGTGAGTGAAAGTTAGTTCATGTTGATGTTATAGGAAAGACTTATTTGTGATTTAGAGTCTCTGTAGTAGGAAGTTGAAAACTCAATGGTCTCAGTTTTTACTTTGTTTGGAGTTAAATTAATGGATGTATCTTGTCAATTTATTGTGGTTCATTATTGTGATATTTATGTTAAACTTTCTTGGATCATTGCCATATAAGTCTCTAAATATATAGACTTTCAACATCTTTTAATGTTCATCTAGATTAGCTATTTTCAAAATCCCAACATAAAAATCATTTTCATAAAGAGTATATATGTTAGTATGTTATTAAGAAGAGATTGGTTGCAGCAAGAGATGGGTTATATATTGATTGTGCTAGGGTTAGGGTTAAGGTTTTTTTAGTAATAGTTGTAGTTTCTAGTTGCAAATTAATATTGTCATTTATTGGATTTTGCATGATTTTAAGGAATAGGTGATGTGAAGGATAATAATGTATGGCAAACATAAAAGATTGTAATTTTGGGTTAGAAGTCTTTGTCAAGTTCCCAAGTTTCATGGATAAGGAATTGTGTCAATATGATCCTGAGTTTTTTGGAGGATTTTGTCTGTTAGTACTTTTCAATTAGAGAGGAAGAAGAAGACAATAGGTTGAGAAAGTCTATATTCAAACTCATACAAATATCAGTTTCTTTTATGATCTTTATACTGCAACAAAAATGAATTTAAACAACGACCGAAAAGAAGATATAACCTATATCTTTTAGGTTAGCGTGAATTGTTCTGTTAGAATATTTTATTAATGTATTTTTATTGAGGGGATGTGATGAAGGGTTTTGAAAAAAAAGGGAAGAATTGAATAAAAAGAATATAATAATTTTGGTTGAGAATTTATTTTTATTCATAAGAGTGGAAAGAAATAGAAAAGAGGGGTATACGAATTTGTTATTGTAGAAATGATTATTGGATCCTTTAATATTAGAGGGGGAAAAAATTTGGTCATAAGAAATTAAAGAGAATTAGTCAAATTATCAAAAAAGGTAACGTATACATTTTCTTACTCCAAGAAACTAAATTGTCCTCAATGAGCAATGTTACTGCGAAGAGTTTTGGTCCAATGAGAATATTGGTTGGACTTCGAATAATTCTACAGGACTATCGGACTATCGGGAGGCTTGATTATTTTATGGAAGAATAGTAGTGTGGAGGTTGTTTGTAGTTTCAAGGGGAATGACTTTGTTGGTATTAAATTATGGTGGAAGGATTGTTTCTTCTACTTAATCAATATTTACTCGCCTTGTGATTTAAGGCTAAAGAGAATTTTTTGGGGCAATTTAATGGATCTCAAAAGTAGATTTTCGGATGGCGAATGATGTGCTTCGGAGGAGACTTCAATGCCATAGCAAAGTCGTCGGAGAGGAATGGTAGGTCTTTGGTTTTTCACTCATCGGAGATGTTGGAATTTTCCGATTTTATTTCCAATAGCGATTTAATTGATGTTCATTACAAAGGGAAGAAATTTTCGTGGTTTAGTGGAGATGGATCCTCGATGAGTCGTATTGATCGATTCTTGTTATAGGAAGAGGCTATTAGAAAGTGGTGCATTGTGGGGCAATTTATTGGTCCGAGAGACATTTTGGATCATTCCCCGATTTGGTTGGTGTCAAATTTGTTGAATTGGAGTCCGAAGCCCTTCAAGGTGAATAATGAATGGTTTAATAACAAGAATTTTATTCCTTTTGTTGAGAAGTAGTGGATGGAATTACATGTAGAGGGAAGAGGTGACTACGTTCTTAAGGAAAAGCTTAGACTCCTTAAAAGTAGTCTTAGAAGATGGAATACAGAGATTTTCGGATTTATTGACTTAGAGGTGGAGAAGAGTGTGGAGGAGATTAATGATAGTGATGAAGCAGCGACTAATATTATCAGAATCTTAACAGGGAATTTTAGCGACACTCGGAAGGAGGCATTGAATCATTTTTGGTTGAACTTAAGAATTAAGGAGAACATACTAATTCAAAAATCTAGAGTGAAGTGGATCAACGATGGTGACAACAATTCTAGATTTTTTCATAGTGTGATGAAAGAGAGGAAGAGGCGTAATCATATTGGTTTTTGTTTCAAAAGTTCGGGTCCCAATGGGTATCATTTCTTTTCATCAAGAAGTGTTGGTTTTCCCTTAAAGATGATTTTTGTAGGTTCTCTAACGATTTTCTTGGTGGATCTACTTTGTCCAAGGCTATTGTGTCATTGTTTTTAACTTTGATTCCGAAGCGCGACAATCCTTTGGATTTAGATCACTATAGACCCATTTGTCCAGTTGGATGCTTGTATAAGGCTTTAAAGGAGCTTTTAGCGGGTAGGTTAAAATGATTCTTCACTCTATTATTTCCTCATGCCAAAGTGCTTTTGTCCCGAATAGACAAATGCTAGATGGAATTTTGGTGGCTAATGAAGTGATGGATTATGCTTCTAAGGAGAAGAAGTCATGTTCTCTTTTTAAGGTCGATTTTGAGAAGGCCTATGACAAGGTAAGTTGGAACTTTCTTAGATTCATGATGAGGAAATTGGGTTTTGGTAAATTGTGGATGAATTGGATGGAGGCGACCGTTTTTTAGAGTAAGATGTTGGTTTTAGTCAACGGTAGTCCAACTAATGAATTCTTGGTGGAAAGAGGATTAAGACAAGGAGATCATATATCACTTTTTCTCTTTGTTTTGGCTGTGGAAGGGTTGACGGGGTTGGTGAGAAGATCCATCACGGTAGAAGAATTTTCCAGTTTAAATGTCAATGGTAGTTGCTTCATCGATGTTCTTCAATTGCAGATGACACTCTTTTGGTGGATGACGGGAGTTGGAGACATTTATGGGCAATTAAATCAGTGTTAAGAGCTTTTGAATTAATTTCGGGTCTCGAAATTAATTTTCACAAAAGTAAGCTTATAGGGATTAATGTATCATTGCATTTTCTTGAAGTGGTAGTGTTCTTTCTTTCTTGCTCTACGAAAAGGAAAAAGTTCATATTTCTTGGTATTCCTATCGGTTCCGATCCTCGTAAAATTTCCACTTAGTCCCCTTTGGTTGAGAAGTTAGTGAAAAAGGTTATCTAGTTGGAAAAATCGCTTTTTGAGTTTTGGTGGTAGAATCACATTGCTTAAATTGGTGCTTAATAGTCTTTTGATTTTTCAATTGTCATTCTACAAAGCCCTGGCTAAAATTCGAAATGTAATAACTAGTATTCAAAGCGGTTTCCTTTGGGGAGGTTTGGGTGGAGCTAGAAAGACTCATTTGATTAAGTGGGACACAATTTGTCTCCCTTATGTGAAAGGGGGTCTCAATGTGAAAAGAATTGAAGATTTCAATTTAGTTATTATAAATAAGTGTAGGTGGAGAATCTTTGAGGGATCGGAGGAAATGTGGTTTTTAGTTTTGAAAGCTCGTTATGGGGATGTTAAGATGCATATGTCATTTAGAGGTGCATCTCATCCAAAGTGGAACTCAAATTCGTCTTGGTGGCTCGATTTAATTTCGATTGTCAAATTCTACCCCGAAGACATCTTCATCAACAATTTTTTTTCCACTTAGGCAATGGTTATAATATTCCTTTTTGGCATGTTAGTTGGACTCATTACGCCAAAATTGAGTTTTGACAGTGCAACATAGACAACGCTTTTATGCAAAAGCGCTCTTATATGTTTTTTTTTAAAAATCACTCAAATAAAGTGCTTTAATAAGGTAACCTTATAAAGCGCTTTTAAAAAGCGTTGTTAAAGACCCCATCTTTGAAAGCACTTTTTAGAAAACGCTGCTAAAGGTCCAACCTTAGAAAGCGCTCTTATAGATAACCTTAAAAAAACACTTTTTAAAAAGCGCTCTCTAAGGTCAATTATTAATTAAAATATATAAAACTTTCAGAATCACAAAAATGACAAAAGGGGGGTCGAATCCACGCCCTTGAGGTTCCTGAAAAGAATATTATTATTTTTAATATATTTTTATATTATTTTTCAATTAATTATTTAAACACTCAAAATAAAACATTTTGAACAATGTTTTGCACATAATTCATTCATACATTCAAAATTATTTTCATAAAAAAAATAAAAAAAATATTATTATTTGATTAATTTTAAATATTAAAGAATTTTAAATAATAATAATATTTGATTAATTTCTTTAAAATTTTGATTAATTTCTTTAAAATATTTTAAAGTGTTCTTTGATTAAATATTAAAAATAATAATATTCTTTAAAATTCTTTATTATATTTTAAATAAATTAATCAAATATTTTAAATTAATTAATCAAATATTTTAAATAGATTAATCAAATATTATTATTATTTAAAATTCTTTAAAATATTTAAAATTAATCAAAATATTATTATTATTTAAAATTCTTTAAAATATTTTTAATGAAATTAATCAAATAAATTAATCAAATATTTTAAAGTAATTAATCAAATATTTTCTTTAAAAAATATTATTATTTGATTAATTTTAAATATTTTAAATAAATTAATCAAACATTATTATTATTATGATTTAAAATTCTTAAAAATATTTTAAAGAAATTAATCAAATAAATTAATCAAATATTTTAAAGAAATTAATCAAATATTTTCTTTAAATATATATTATTATTTAATTAATTTTAAATATTTTAAAGAAATTAATCAAATATTTTCTTTAAAATTCTTCAAAATGTTTAAATTTAATCAAATATTATTATGATTTAAAATTATTTAAAATATTTTAAAGAAATTAATCAATTATTTTAAAGAAATTAATCTAATATGTTTAAAGAAATTAATCAAATATTATTATTATTTAAAATTATTTAAAATATTTAAAATTAATCAAATAATAATATTTTTTTTGTTATTATTGTGAAAATAATATTTTGAAGGTATGAATAAATTATGTGCAAAAAATTATTCAAAAATGATTTATTTTGAGTGTTTAAATAATTAATTCAAAAATAATATAAAAATATAATAAAAATAATAATATTATTCTCAGATACCCATATATATTTTTATTTGCATTTTAATTCATGAATGTATCATCACTCTAGTGATTAATGCATTTGAAGTTTTTTCATAAAATTTCTGGCAATCCTAAGACAGTGCTTTCTTATAAAAGCGCTTTCTATAGCTAGACCTTAAGTAAGCGCTTTAGGAAAAGCGCTCTCTAAGGTCAATTAAAAATTAAAATATTTAAACTTTTAGAAACCCTAAGAAAGCGCTTTCTAAGAAAAAAGCGTTCTTATAGGCTGCCCTTAAGAAAACGCTCTCTAAGGTCAATTATTATTTAAAATATAAAACTTTCAGAAACCCTATTCATTTCTAATCATTTTCTTCGCTTGCTTTCAATCGTTCTTGCTTATCTTGCATTCAATCGTTCCTGCTTCTTTGTTGTCGTTCGTTGCCATTCTACATTGCTTCTTCGTTCTTCGTTCGTGAAGAAGAAAACCAGATACGTTCTTCGTTCGTTGTTGCCATTGTAGTTGTTGTTATGTAGTTGTTGTCATTGTTTATTGTAGTGTTGTTGCCATTGCCATTGTTGTCATTGTTGTTGTAGTGTTGTTGTCATTGCTATTGTTGTCGTTGTTGTTGTCATTGCCATTGTTGTTGTAGTGTTCTGTTGTTATTTTGTTGTCGCTTAGGGAAAGAAATTTGTTGTGGCAGAAATTTTTCGATGCCATTACCATTACCATTAAAACTGTTTTTTTTACCAACAACGACTTTTTTGTGGTAGAAATTTGTTGTGGCAGAAAATATGTATCAATGTTAATCTTTTGACCTGAACTCTTACAAGAAAGATTAAACAAGATTAGATAATATCGACTTAAGATGGAAAGTTTAATTTGAAAATGGAAAATTTTATTTTTTTGACATAAGGAAGTGGTACTTTGTATTTGTATAATTTAGGTTTACTTTCTTTTTCACTCCAGTTCAACTATTGAATAGAAGAATATATACATTTGATAATTTCCTCACTATTTTTAAGTAAACAAGCCCTAAGTGTTTGAATATGATCTTTACATCTCTGATAGTGTTTATGTGGTGTTACAGATTGTAAGCTTTGTGGGCACATTTTGTGGTTCAATGCATATGGGGGTATTACAAATTCATCTTACACATATTTTTGGCAATGGATTTACCAAACTGAGTTTTGGTGTTATTTGATATTGTTTTGGAGTTCTTGAATTAGTTTATGTTAAAGATGAAAAAGGATTGAGTTCTATGAACTTGGCTATGTGTTTGAAGTGAGCAATGAGTCTTAATATTCTGTTAGACATTTAATTACCCAAAAAATTTGGTTAGGTAATAGTTCGTGAAGAATAGGTGCTTGTTTGTGATTACATGTTGCCACTTATCAAGTTATGACTCATAATTGGTCAATTAATAATATTTCATTTCATGATACATGTACAGGGGGATCTTGGACACTGTGTGGGTCTAGAAGGTGTTTACATCTCTATAGGTAATTATTTGTTCTTTCTCGCCGCTGTAATTAGTAGTGCTTTGAATGAATTGATATGATGGGGTTACTAACTTATTGAATTTTCTCTATATATGGGTTACTTGTGATCAAAGTGTGAAAGTCGGATTGTTTCCCTACAGGTAAATATTTTTTATTTTTGTTTTTGTTTAGTTTAATTAGTATAACTATGGATAAGAAATGAATGTCTTCAAGTCGATTGTCGAAAGAGTATAAGAATGGGGTATCAGAATTTGTTAAGTTTGTTGTTGCGCATGCCAAAGACCCCAGTCGAATGAGATGTCCTTGCTTGGGTTGTTGTTTTGTGGGTTGGGTTGACGTGGTTCAGTTGGCATCACATTTAAAGAGGCATGGAATTGATCGAAGTTATACATTTTGGAATTTGCATGGTGAGAAAAGTAACAGGAATGTTGAATCGGGGGATAATACGACCTATGCTTCAAACGACAATGGCACAGATACATACAATTATGATCGAGTCGAAGAGATTGCAAAAGCACTTGAAGATGATCTTAAGGATTGTCCTGAAATGTTTGAGAGGTTGGTAAGCGATGCAGAGAAACCATTGTATAATGGTTGCACTAAATTAACAAGATTGTATGTGGTATTAAAGTTGTACAATTTAAAGGCGGGCAATGGATGGTCGGATAAAAGTTTCACAGAGTTATTGGCCCTTATGAAAGATATGCTTCCAAAGGATAATGTTCTTCCCAATCGAACATATGAGGCCAAAAAGATGTTGTACTCTATTGGCATGAGATATGATAAGATACATGCATGTCCAAACGATTGTGTCTTGTTTCTAAACGAGTTTGCATTGTTAAATGAGTGTCCTAAAAGTGGTGTTTCTCGATATAAGAAGTTGTCTCCAGTAAAAGTCTTATGGTATTTTCCTATAATTCCGAGATTCAGACGCATGTTTCGTAGTGAAACCGATTAAAGACACTTGACTTGGCATGCAAATGAAAGAATTATTGGTGGAAAGTTTCAAAATCCGACAGATTCACCAAAGTGGATGAAAATTGATGATGATTATCCTGAATTTCGAAAAGAAGCAAGAAACCTTCGTTTGGAATTATCTACTGATGGAATGAACCCACACGGTCTTTAAAGTATCTCACATAGCACTTGGCCTATGATTTTAATGATTTATAACCTACCTCTATGGCTATGTATGAAGCTTAAGTACATGATGTTATCTATGTTAATTTTTGGGCCTAAACAACCAAGGAATGACATAAAAGTATACTTGACACCCTTAATTGAAGATTTAACGTTTTTGTGGGAGAACGGTGTGGAGGTTTATGATGAGTATAGGAAAGAAAGTTTCAACTTGAAGGCGATGTTGTTTGGCACAATTAATGATTTTCTAGCATTCAGAAATCTATCAGGGTATAGCTAAAAGTTCAATGTGTGTGCCCTATTTTTGAAGATAAAATAGATTGGACACGATTAGAGTTTGGTCAGAAGAATGTCTTTCTCGGGCATCGTAGATTCTTAAATTCGAAACATCACTACCGTGGGTAGATAAAAGCCTTCAATGGAGACACAGAACAAGGTAGAGCTCCACCTATATTGACAGGTGATCAAATTTTTGAAAAGGTGAAAGATGTGAGTACTAAGTTTGGCAAGCCTTTTGCACATACACTTGTCAAGAAAGGGTGGAAGAAGTGGTAAATTTTTTTGAACTACCATATTGGAAGTCGTTGTATGTAAGACATTTTATCGATGTTATGCATATTGAAAAAAATGTGTTTGACAGTGTTATTGGTATGTTACTCAATATACAAGGAAAATCTAAGGATGGCCTTAAAGTAAGAAAGGACTTGATAGTGATGGGGATAAGAACTGAATTATGACCCTTGAAGAGAGGAAAATAAACTTATATGATTTTTAAGTTCCTGCTCAAGCTTCACATCAGGTCATCAGCAAGAAAAAGATTTCTGCATGGACCATGCAGGCAAAAAAGAGCTCCTGCAAATCGTTTTCGGTTGTGTCTTGAGACACTTGTGTCAACATCAGATGTGATACAAGGTTGTATTCACCAATTAGACATGGACAATGGTGTTTTTAGTTTTCCTCATTGCGAGATGATCGAAAGAGAGGACATATGGAGCATATTTTCAAGCATCTTGAATTAAGCATCGGTGTTATGCATGCATACATCTGGTACCCCGATCAATCTATTATTTATTTAGTTGAACAATTTATTTACACATTTCAATGAAAATAATCTAATGTTTATTATATATGTTTTTATTTAAGGTTCTTGTATGAAAAAACATGCACGGGACGCAATTGCCAAACAAATTTTGTTTCTTTGCTTCCACCTGTGTCAATGCAACGACAATTAGTTTGAATTTAGTTTTAGTAAGAGACCACTTAATTGAGAGATTTACGGAGGCCAATACAGAAACTTTGTTTTTTTTACCGTATAATACCGGACACAAGTAAGGTTTTCATTCTAAAATTTGTGTTTTTTGCGTAGAAATTATCCATATAAACTTTTGTTATATTTTACAGTGGACACAGGTTATTAGTTGCCATTAATCCTACAAAAGAAGTGGTCTATTATATGAATTCATTGGAGCATAATTGTTCAACATATCAGAGTATGTAGGAAGTGGTTGATACGTAAGTGAGATTGTTCGAAATATTCGTGTGTATTTGTATATTTAATTACTTCTGTGAGATTGTTCTAAATTTACGTTTTTCTTTTATAGATCTATACTAGTATACCAAGCACAAAGAGATGCTCGAGTAGCACGGGCTAAAGCAAGCACTATTCCATGGGTCCAAGTGCATGTATACTAATTTAATTTTCACAATGTTGCTTATTAGTTATGCTACTTGATAACACAAAACAACTATATATTAATTCTTATTTGTTTGTCTATGTGTAGTGTCCTCAACATAAAAATGGCATAGACTACGGGTATTACATTTTGAGGTTTATGAGAGAAATCCTTCAATTGGATCGATTAGAGATTCCTATTCAGGTATGCATGGATTTATTTTAATATTTATCGGATATGTCATAATTTATTATTTTAAACTAACTAATGCATATTTTGTTTTGTTATGTAGTACTTTGATGAATACGCGTGTTATTATTACACGGCCTCAAAAGTGGGTAAAATTATGGAGGAATTATGTGAATGTATTATTGAAAAAAGAATAGTTTAAGGTATAGGATTATGGGATTATGTGAATGTTATTGACTTGTGGTTTATGTAAATGAATTGTGCTTTATGTAAATGACTTGAATTGTATAGTTTTGGATTGAAATTGTATTAGTGGTATTAGTGAGATGGTATTAGTTTTGAGATGTAAATGACTTAAATTGTATAGTTTTGGATTGAAATGGTTTATAATGGTATTTATGGTTTATACAGGTTTATTGAAATGTGAATTATACAGGTTTATTGAAATGGATTGAATTATACAGGTTTCTGGATAAAAAAATAGTTAAAATGAGATTTTTTTTAAATCATTAAAATTATACGTAGAGAAAAGACATCGCTTTTAAGAAAAAGCACTGCCTATAGTCCATAAAAGAAAGCGCTTTTTCTAAAAATCTCTCTCTAAAGGTATATAAAAGAATTCATTAAAATTATAGGTATACATTAGAAAGCGCTTTCAAAAACGTTGTCTAAAGGGGGACAAAAGAAAACACTTTATCCTCAAAAAGCACTCTCTAAAGGTATATAAAAAAATTCATTAAAATTTTATACGTATACATTAGACAGCGCTTTTAAAAGTGTTGTCTAAAGGTCCACTTTAGAGAGCGCTTTTTAAGGAGAAAGCGCTGCTAAAGGCCTACTTTAGAAAGCGCTTTTAACGTAAATCTCTTTCTAAATTAGGCCTTTAGCAGTGCTTTTTCCTTAAAATAAGCGATGTCTTTTCTTTCGACAGTGCCACCTTAGACAACGTTGTTAAAGGTCAAAAAAAGCGTTGTCTTAGCCCTTGTTTGGCATAATGATTGGATATAGATTTTTGAGGTTGCTTTTCCCGATCTTATATTCCTTATCTCAACTTAAGGACGTTTCTATTTCGGGCATGAGAGGTTGGAGACAAGGGATTTGGGAGTGGGGTGTTTACCCCCAAAATCGGTAAACAACCGCTGGTCCTCTAAAGATACCAAAATACCCTCAGTTACTTGTAGGATCGACCAGATTGATCCTAGGACATGTGCTAGTTGGTGGTTAATTGTAGTGTTTTTTGGGAAAAAGGTCATCAATCTTCGATAGGGTTCAGAAGGTAAAAAAGTAGGAAATTAAAGTAAAAAAACACAATGTAAAAGCAGGTGTTAAATGCAAGAAATGTTTAAAAGGCTTTCAAAGTAAATGAAAAGATAACTGAAAGAGTAAATGCAAGGCAAGGAAGTTTAAATGACTGGAAATGTAAATAAAAGATAAGTGCAAGACAAGAATGTTAAAGAGCAAGAATTGTAAATGGAATGCAGTAAATTGCTTGAAAAGTAACTGACTTGAAAGGTAAATGCTTTAACATAAAAGGCTTTGGAAGTTAAATGATTTTAAAGATAAATAACTTGAATGGTAAATAACATTGAAGAGAAATGGTTGCTTTAACATAAAATACTTTAGAAAATAAGATGGTGGTGTTACATCACATACATTCTCACAACACTCTTTTCTCTACACGTGAATACTTTGAGTGTTACACAGAGTTACTTAGTATAATGTGATTTTCACACGCACTTATTCTAACACTAGACTAAGTTATTTATAGATATTACAAAGTAACCGTTTTCGACGGTTTCATCCTAAGAATACTCTAAGATGATGACACTTATCCCACTATATGCTGAAGAAGCTTCATCTTGCGCCACTTGTCCCTGTCTTTGAATTAGAAATTACAGATTTTTCCTTCAAGGCTTGAACGTGCAAAATATAGGTAACTGCCACTCTTTGTCGAATGCATGCATGGTCGAATTACACTGACACTTAGAAAATATTCCAAACTTAGAATTTCTCTAAGTACAAGATCTATAAATGGTGTATTCCTTTGACTTTCACCCTTTCAAAGAGTAAGGTCGAAAACCTCACTTTTAGCTTATAGCAATAAAACTCTTTTCTAAGCCAAATAACCCAATTAATGTTAGCATCGAAGTTTGGAGATAACAAATTGCCCCCTCCCCCAAAAAATGTTATTTTCAACCATCTTGATGAAAATATCATTTTTTTATGTTAATCGTTTCAATGCCAACTTTGGTTAGATGAAAGCATGATAGTAACCACCTAACCCATGTTCTAAAAACTGTTGTGATTCTCCAACAATGCACATGACGTCATATCATAATGGCAAAATCCCCAAAGGTTCCATCAGTCCTATTCCGATGTTTTATCATCATGACCTTTCCTTGAAACAAAGCGCCAAGACGTTTTGTAGTAACTGCTACCTCCAACGTGTCTGATCCAAAGTGTCACGCATCCCACCACTTCAGATTTACATTAAGTGTCTGGACTCCACAACTTCTCATTCCATGCCTATAAATACATCCTTCAGCAACAAATAACACTTTTCTACACTCTTGGAAACTTTGTCTTCTTCTTGCTAAAGTCTCTTCTTTTCTTCCCAGAAACCCTAAAAAAATCCATTATTCCTTTCTAACAATGGTGTCTTCAAAAGCTACCATCTCACAAAAGAAAAGTCAGAAAGGAAAAGACTTTACTTTCGAACAAGCCCTTCCTCCATTCAATAACATTATTGAACCTAAGACGGTCAAGAACCGTCAATTCATCCCAGAAGCTATGATGGTTGAACAAAGAAGTTTATACGCTTCTCAGGTAATGATTCCCTTCATCTTTAATGACTGTTCTTACGCTCTTTCTGTCCTTTTGGACAAGGTTGAAAATACTGATGAAAGGTTGAGTGAGTTCTTTCCTAGCTACCATAAATCCCAACCTCTAGGGAAAAAGAATACCTCCAAAGTTAATGATTCTTCACCCAACCCACCTCCCTCCAATCAACTGGATTTAAAGTACCTCTATAATGGCACTAGATTGGTTAGGGTTGTTAGCCAATTCAATGACTTTGATCTTTGGATGGCTAAAATGGAAAAGGTAAAGGCCGCCCACTATAAAGAAATAGGGATTTATGACTTGCTGATGTTAATGAAGACCAACATCCCCTATTGTTTGAACCTCTTGGCCGCCTCCCTTTATTTCTGGGACAACACCCATTACACCTTTCATCTTCCTTGTGGGATGATTACCCCCACCCTCTTTGATGTAGTCATTATCAAAAGGCTTCAACCTGATGGCTTGGCCTATGGCCCTTTTGTTGATGCTGAAGATACCATTGGGTTTAATGAGTCTAAGAAGACATATACTCATTTCATTAAACACCACTTCAAGCCCAACACTGAAGAGGTTTCTGATAAGGAACATATTGCCTTCCTCACCCTCTGGCTATCAAGATATGTTTTCTGCACCAAATCTTTGCAGGTGGCAAATAAATACTTACCTCTGGCGAACCAGCTCCACTATAATAGAGGGGTTTGCTTGAGTGATATAATCTTAGACAACCTCTATGAGTCTATAAGTGAGGGGGTATCTCGGCTAAAAACTTCAACTGGGACCTCTGGTGCTATGATCCTAAATGGTCCTCTCTGGTTTCTTCAGCTTTGGCAAAATGCCACTTTTCAACCTATCTTTCCTAGAAAAAGGGAAAGTTGATGAAGACTCTGAGGACGTTAGGCAAAGGGGCACTGAAGGCATTTGACTAGCCAAACGCACGCCAAATGATGAAGGCAAAACCTTGAAAGGGGCCTTCTCTAGCTATCTCCTGATGTTTGCATATTAGTATGAGTTTGCACCCACAATGGCTCATTTTCCTGAAAGGAAGCTTGGTCCAAAATGGTTTACCAAGGTGTTTCCAAATTCTACTTCAAAGAAACTTCACCTAGAATCCATTGTAGTCTGGGAAGCTTTTCTAATTCCTAAGTTCATTTTTCACAGGAAGAATGATGGGAAATTAGATACGGTCCTAATTGCTTACCACCCGAATTTGGTTTCTAGGCAGTTTGGACTGGGACAAAGTTTTCCCAGATGCCTTTATGAAAAGAAGGGCCAAGTAATTTTCCACACCAACCACTTTGACGAGGACGCTGCCACCACTATCTTCGACAGATGGGGTGCTCAAAGAGCAGTTCTATCTCCAATTTTTTTCCAAACTACTACCTAGTGTTCCCACCCCTTTAATGACTGGTGGCGCAAGTATTACAGTGACCATTTTCTCACTACTGCTGAATTTTCTACCTTACTTGACCAAGTTTTCATTAATGTGCAGGAAAAGGTCAAGAAGAGTAAGTCTACTCATATAAAAAAGATGCAAGCTTTTCAGAAGTACTTTGAAACTGTCTATCGACCAGATGATCTTAGTCGAATTGTTCGCGAGGATGCTGTCACTTTGAAGGAGAAATTTTTGCAGAAAATGGATAAGTTGAAAATACCTTTAAACATTCCTCCTGAGAAGCGTTTTGAGATGGCTTTCAAACTCTTTCCTCCAATATTTCCTCGACTACCCACTGCTGATTTTGGAGTGGCGCTTGCCTCTCCATTTCTAGACTGATTTGTCTGTGGGGATTCAATAAAAATCCTTCGACAATAGTCTCAGCCGAAAGATAAAAAGGTGTTTGTGACTAAGCATACACTGGACAATTTCAAAGGACACCTTCATATAGGGATCAAAGACATTCATGTCGAATTTGAAATCTATGAAGGTTTGAGGTTTTCATTTACTTCCTACTAAATGATCAATTATTAATTCATAACAATTGTCTTTGTCATTCTTAATTGTCACCAGAAAACCTAATACCACCAAAGGCATGGTAATAAATCCTGAGAAGAACAACGAAGGCACTAAGGTACTTCATATCCCTTAATTATTCATCTTTTGCATGCTTTCCTTCTAATATTTTGATTCTTTTTTCAGACAACCAAAATTCCTTCGACACCCCAAAAGAAGGGCAAAAAGGCTTCAAGCGTCATCATCAAATTAGATGATGATCAATATCCTGAGGAGAAGCCCCTCAAAAGAAAAAGGAAGACTGCACAGTCTCCTGGTGCTGCTGGCCAGCCTTCCTCTAAGGTAGCCAAAATTGTTGAAAATGACCTACTACAGGTGTTGTCGAAGTTTCACCTCCTACTCCTATAGTGGCACCAACTAGTGACCCTCCTAAGAGTGTAAACTCTAGCCCAGATGTTGGAGAGAATGAGGTATTTTGACTTTTCGCTCCTCATCTTTGAATCCTTTTTACAACTTCGACCTAATCTTTTTCTCATAACAGGCTGAGGTAGGTATTTCTCAACCAATAACAGCTGCTACTCCCACACTAGCAGTCCTTCTGAATAGCCAAGGTGAGCTAATTTATCATCCTAATTCTGATTTTGGCTCTGGTTATAGTTCTTTGAGGGAGATTAATCAGCTAGAACTAAAAGTTCACCTGCTAGAACTACCACTCAATAATCTCATACTGATGACTTTGATCATGAGTGTGAAGATACTTTAAGCAAGGAATTTCTTGGCCAATCAAGTAGACTTGCTAGGGAGATGAATAAAGCTTTAGCTGTAGAAGAAGAAAAAGAAGAAATTGAGGATACTCAGGTCCCTACTCCCTCCAGTCCAACAAATAAAGAGCCAGAAAACATGGGAGAGCCCCAAGTCGATGTTCAAGACAATCCTATGGATGTTGAAGAGGAAGAAGAAAGTGAAAAAGAGAAAGAAGGCAGTCAGGACAAGGGTGAAGTCATCAAAGAAAAAGAGCCTAAAAAGACTCAACTAACTTCGCCTGAGAAAAATCCCATACAACCTTCAACAATTCACCTTTCAGTCCCAAAAGAAGTCTCAAATGAGGACCCATTAGTGACCCTAAGATGGTTGAATCCTCGGGAGTATTCCAGAAGGAAACTCGGGAAGAGTCTTGGCTCTTTTGGGAGTAGTGCTTCGACAGCTCCTGAGAACTCACCTTCAGATGACTTCGTGGGTCTTATCCTTAAAAATATCAAGGACAAATTCTTCAAAAGGGACATCCATATTATTTTGAACGCAGATCCAACTGCTCCTCTCTTCCTTAAGGATAATCTGCAGAAGCTAGATGTTTCGACTCTTGATCCCAAGGTCTCCAGCTCCCTCATAGAACTGACCACCCTGGTGAACCAAATGTCTGATGATTTCAAGTCTTTTCCAAAGATCGAAAAAATCATTGAGACAACTGGTATAGAAAGGGGTCCAGCCTGGGATCAAACGCAGGTAGCTGAGGCTCATGTCGAAACCCTAGAGCTCATCAAGGCCAAAGAGGAAAGAGAAAAAAATGCAAATGAAATGGCCATTGAAATGTGGAAGAAGGAGATCGAGGAGCTCCAAAGCAAAATCTTTGTAGCTGAACAATTCAACCTTGAGTTGTGCAAGTCTGATGATATTGAATTGGAGGCTGAGCTAAAGCGCACGTTAGACCTCATTGATATTGTTGAACTTCTTGACAAAGAGTTTTTAACGGCTAAGCCTAATAAGGCTCTATGCGAGACTCGTCTCTAAACTCAGAAGTTCAACTTTCTTCAGTTGCAAGAGAAACTCCCTTTCTAATTCCAAAGGCTTTTGTAATATTTATAATTTTTTCCCTCTTTGTATTAATCCTTTGGCCCTAATAAGACTTTTTATGTAATGACATTTTGGGTATTATTTTTCCCTTTTTATTTTCAGCCTCAACCCATTTTATTATTCTTCAACTTTCATTTTATTTCTTTGCATAAGAAAAACTGTTGAATAGTTTTCAGTCGAAAATTGAATTTGGACCTTGAATCCAAAGCAATTTTGCCTTGATCTTGGTCAATGTGGCAACATTACAGCTTTAAATGCCTAATGTAATTGCATGGCACAAGTTACCATTCAAAGGCTATACATGCAACATGCCTTTTAGGATTTCATTCCCAAGGAAGAATTCACGTGCTTTTTAGTTGGCTTTTGACTGGATAATTAGCACACGTGAGCTTCCTCTATAAATAACTCCTTACTCAGTTCATCTTATTCACCAAACAAACAACATGAGTAGTTCTATGGAGAAAATGGGTGGTGCTAAATCAAACAAGCAGGAAAAAAAGCACTAGAAAGAAGGGTACTTATTCCAGCACTTCCATTGGGATGATCACTCACTCCAAGACTAAAGAGGGTGGGACAACGTCTCCCAAGAAGGAGCCTCCAAAAGGTGAACATCTGGATGATGAAACTGATGAAGACTACATCACTTTTCTCAATTCCCTTGACTAGAAAGACTATAAGTAGTGTAGTTCTTCTTTCTTTTCTGGTTATTAAACCATGTTTTGAATTCATGCACTTGTAGGCCATTTGTGGCCCCTTAATGTTTAATAAATTTTTATGTTTTTATTTGAATCTTCTTAAGTATTGGCCTATACCTCTTTAGATATTTCCCATTTACTTTCAAGACTCCTAAATCAGCCTCAATCTCATAAGCATTGTTACTAAATACCTTAGCAACTTGGAAGGGACCCTCCCATTTGGGTGACCATTTCCCTAAAGATATGATTTTTCGATCCATGGGCAAGATTACCTTCCAAACTAATTCACCAACTGAAAAAGCATTTAACTTGACCTTTTTGTTGTAGGGCTTCTCTACCATTCTCATATGCCTTTCTAGTAATTCTAGGGCATGAAGTCTTTCTTCATCCAAATATACCAACTCATCTAGCATCATATTCCAATAACCCTCAGATGGAATCTCATGATGCCTTTGAATTCTTATGGATTGAAGGTAGATTTCCAAAGGAAAAACTGCATCATGATCGTAAGTAAGTTAAAACGGGGTAGTATTAGTTGCTTTTTTAGGTGAAATTTGACATGCCCAAAGGATTTGGTCCAATGTCTTATGCCAATTTCTTGGATTCTTACCCATGTGTTTCTTGATCAAACCAATGATTATCTTGTTTGTTGCTTCGACCTGGCCATTAGCCTGGGCATAGTAAGGTGTAGATGTCAAAAGTTTAAAACCCATTTATGTGGCAAACTCATGCATCTTTCGACCAGTAAACACAGACCCTTGGTCTATAGTGATTGTTTTTGGGATGCCATACCTATATATGATATGCTTCTGAATGAAATCAATTACATCTTCTTGATCAACATTTGAAAATGGGATAGCTTCGACCCATTTAGAAAAATAGTCAATCCCTACCAAAATGTATTTGTGATTTTTTGAAGATGTTGGTCGAATTTCTCCAACCAGGTCCAAAGCACATCCCCTAAAGGGCCAAGGTTTCACAATGGAATGCAATTCACTTGCAAGAACATGTTGAATGCCAACATGCACTTGACATTCTTGACATCCTTTAGCAAATTCAATGCAATCTTTCAACATATTAGGCTAATACATACCCTGTCAAAATAACAGCCATTTCATTTTATGGCCTACTTGATGTGCTCCACATGCTGCACTATGGAATGTTGAAAGAGTTAAATATGCCTCAAATTCACTAAGGCATTTAAGCAATACTTTCTAAGGAGTCTTTTTAAACAATTCATTCCCCAAGAGAACATAACTCAAAGTTTGGTATCTGATCTTCCTTTTTGTCGAAGTTGTTGGATTCTCAAGATAATCCACTAAAGGCTTTCTCCAATCTCTATCATCCTAATTTTTTCCCTAAGTTTTCTTCGCATTTCATCCACATCTTGCATACAAACAAGATCGCACTGGTTGCTCGGTTCTTCTCGGGTTAGGTTTATGCCTCGCAGGGGATCACCGCTGTCTTTAAATTACTTTATTTATTTATGTTTACTAACCATTAATCAAAATCCAAAAAATATTTTGTTTCCTTTTACTAACCTTTTTTCAGGAAGAGGAACCATTGAAAATGCCAAAAATAACTGTCCTGCAGCTCGAGTAAAATTTCACAGACAAAAGTCGAAGTTGATTCGCAAATAATTTAAATTTATCTGATCAAGGATTTCCTAAGTTAATTGATTCATTCAAAGGATTTCCAAGGTTCATGCGTTTATTTTCATGCCTTCTTCGACGTACAAAAAGAATTGGGCCACAACAAGCAAGCAACCTTATTTGAATAAAATATTCAAATTTTGGTTTGGTTAACCGGTTAACCATATGGTTAACCGGTTAACTAGTGCGAAATTTGAATATTTTATTCAAATTCAACACCCTTAGATCATTAGTATAATTGGAATATTTTAGATCCATTGGTTTCTGATTTCTCTACATCACTTTGATCATTTCTTACCATAAACCCTCACTAATCACCACTCTTTTCCATTTCCCACCAAAATAGCAATTAGCAAGCCTAAATTTAATTACCAAAGCAAGCTCCGTTCCACCAAATTCCCATACCTAAAGTCTTTAAATAGGACCATAATTTCATTCATTCACCAAGCTTTGGAGAGCCAAAAAACCCCTTGCAAAACATTCTCCCAAATCCAAAAATTCATTAAAGCTCTTTTTCTTTCTTTTGAAGTTATCAAGAATTCACATTGAATTCTTGACTAACTTGAGTTAAACCTTAATCCAATTCTTCTTTTGTTCACCAATTGCAGTAGATCTAAGCTTGATTTGGTCCAATTTGAAGAAGTGCTTTTGGTAATACATCTCTCTCCATAAACCCATATTCACCATCAACATTCAAGATGTAGATCTTTGGTGCCTCTGTTTCTAGATCCTTTGGATCTTTATTTGTTGTTTAGATGCAGGGATTCCACTGTATTTTGGTTTTAAAATTCGTGCAAATTCAGATCATGATCATCAAATGTTTGAGAAAAGGTTTTAAAATGGATCATGCTGAATTTTCTGCATTTTTCTGCTTCTGGTACAGCGTTAACCGGTTAACCATTTATAGTGCAAATTGGTTAACCGGTTAACCATCTTTAAAACTGCGCATGTTTTTCCTGCGTTAATCGGTTAACCAATTGGTTAACCGGTTAACGCAAGTTAGAATGGTGTTTTTTGGCTTGTTTCAAGCCCCTCTTTGGTTCCTCTTTCTTTTCCTTCTTCCTCCTTTTTATTTTTACCTTGGGAAGCACTTTTGGGATTTATTTCTCCTTAATTTAAATGAACTTTGGGTGTAAATTAGAGTAGCTATTGTTCATTAATTCATAACTACCTTTAAGTGGATTATTCAATTCATTTAAGGTATTTTGCGTTAGTGATACATTTTCATGCATGAATCCACCGAGATAAGTGATTGAAATTAAGGATGGAAGAATACCATGAGTGCGGCTCAATTTGGTATTCACCTTTAGTTTTGTGCGGTATTGCGTTCGGATGACGATTTATATATCGTTTATCTCGCATGCATTAGCACTAAGATTGTTCACCTTAATTGGTGGTGGTCGGCCTCATTTGTAGGGTAATTACTTCATAAATTACTCGGCGATTACTTAACATAGACCTAAATTTGTCCCAATTCGGAATAAAAATCTAATTGGGTATTTGCACTTTCGTGGACCGGACCTCTTGTTGGTCGCGTAATCCCAAAGTGGTTAATCATATTGCATTAAGAATCGAGACTCATGAATGTTTGATACATAGGTGCTTTGGGTCTCCCACTTGCCTTTCAAATTTCATTGAATTCGGTTCGGCTTGCCTTGATTAATCGTTTTAGTGTAAGATGCTAAGAGGATCCGGTTGCGTTTCGATTTTGGTTACTCTTTTGTTTGTGGTTGATTAAGTTCATCATACCACTCTTATGTAAATATTATTATACTATTATTATTATTATTATTAATATTTTAGATTCTTGCACTTTAATTGTTTTTGCTACTAACATTTAATTTCTTGCACTATTATTGTTTTGGTTTTATTTTATTTTGCTTTATTATACTTTATTCATCTGTATCATGTTTATTATTTGCTCTTATTTTGTTGTTGATTTTCCATTTGTCCATTTGGACACAAAAACATTAATAAAGAATTAAACTTCTAAAAAAACTTGTGACTTTAGTTTATGGACTATCGGTTACTATCCTTGGCTTTGGAATGAAGATTTGGACTTAGATTCTTAGGACACATTTCCTTTGCCTTGACCTTCATGAAGTTGGAATTTGCCTTTATTTGGCTATTTGCTAGCTTATAAGGATGAAACTCTAATGCTTATAATTTGAAGTATCATCAAGTTTGGTTAGATCTTTCTTCCTTTATCTCCTTATTTTCTTTTTTAGGATAGTCCCCTCATCTCCTCCCCTTCTTTAATTTTCAAAATTTTCTCCCTTTTCAAAGGATTTCTTCTTTTTAAATCATCACCTCTTTAATAAACAAAACCTTGACTTTATCAAGTGGACTTTTACTTTTTTTTCTTTCTTTTTTTTTTAAAGCAATGAATCTAATCATGTTGACCTTAATTCAAAAATAAAAAGAATCAAACTCATTCAAGTTGTTTTGTGCCTTTGTGCACTTGCGTTTATTTTCTTAAAAGAGAGTGTTGATTATGAGTCATTATTCTTTAGTCGGGTGCAAGTATTTCAATCTCCATGGTTGTAGTTTGATGTAATTGAGTCTCTTGTCATTCGTGGGGGTTTAGTGCAATACTCATTGATTTTATCCGAGTTGACACCCTCCCCATAATAATGTATGAGTCCATGCCTTCATTCTCATGGTAGTTTGTTTGGTCATCCACTTGAAGATGACAAATTCTCTTCACTTAATAAAATCAATCATAACCAACCCTTTTCACTATTTGTACCACGAATTACGGGGTTTTGATCTCGCATTACACTTTGTGGGTACGTAGGCATGAGGTGGTAAGCCTCTCCAAACACAAAAATATATAAAATATAATTCTTTTCTCATCCCTCCACTCTCATTTAACAAACCTTTTTCAAACCAAAAGCATTAAATATTTCAAAGGGCTCTCGTGGAGTACCACATACATTTTTGGTGCGTAAAACCTACGCATTGTGTAACCTATCCCCTTACTCGTTTCTCTGTTGTGTTTCTTTAGCTTTTTGGCTTTTAGATTCATTAGGATTTATTCGCTCTTTTTTCCTTTTCCTCTTGGAATAAAATAAAAGCGCGGTGGCAACTCTGTTTACTTTGAGTTAAGTTAACTAATAGCTTACACTCATGATTTTACCGCTACAGAAAAGTGGCGACTCTGCTGGGGAATAATCTCTAAGTGGATTCCGCCTACTTTGACTTATTTACTGCTTTTGTTTGATTTGTTTGTTATGTTTCGGTTTTGGTGATCCTCAATGAGTGAGATAGATTCTAACCCGGATCTGAGTTGAACTTATGATAGGACAGCGATATTTGAAGCGATAAGCGATGGAGTAGTCCAAATCTATATCAATTTGATAATCTCCACTCGGTTAGGCTCTCTTGGATTATCAATGTCATGATGAGTAATCATACGTGGCATTATTTTCCGACCTTGAGCTGATCATACTGAGGACCGTAGAACCCTTAACCCATCCAAGCCAATTTAGAAACGTAGTGCAGAAACCATCCAGGTGTAAACCTAAGGTGGTTGTCACGTGATACTACACTCGGATGAGGTCTATTTTAAGAATGTTATTGGTTGGGGAGTAATCCAACGTACCAATAATATTCTAAAGATGGCTGTTAACTCTGGGCACCTCTGTTAGCACCCTTTTGGTTTTCTGCAGGTACAATGAAGACAAAACCTTAGTACTTACCTGTGTGGGTTGGTGTTCTGCTACCTTGACTTCATGCTCGTGACTCGGAACCTAGACCTGTGTGCTTTGTGTGATCTTGTTTGTCGTTGTTGCATACATGCACTTATGCATTCATGAGCATTGTTCTTGAGATTTCAAGGGACTCATAGGTATTTTTGCAAAATTTCAGATGTCTATGGTTATGAATTTTGAAAGAAGGAACACAAAGAAGTATAACTTCAAGAATCCTAATCTAGTAGAGCTGAGAAATCTAGGAGCATTGGTGGATGACACCCAAGAGTTCCAGAAATGTTATGGAAAGCTTTTGTTTATCTTGGATACCGTTGTACCAGAGGGGATTCTCTCTACCTTAGCTCAGTTTTATGATCTGTTGCATCATTGTTTCACCTTTCCTGATTATCAGATTGTGCCGACCTTAGAGGAGTACTCTCATTTGATGGGTTTACCTATTTTGAACAAGGAATTTCTTTTCAGTGGTTTAGAGAAGGAGCTTACGACCAAATTCATCACCAAAGCCCTTTTTCTCAAGGAGTCCGGTCTTAATGGGAAGTTTCTTCCAAAAGGGAGTGTCTATGGTATTAATGCCAAGTTCTTAATGGGGAAAGCTTCTACTTCTCTTACTTTGGGTCATAAAGATGCATTTAAGGCTATTCTTGCTTTTCTCATTTATGGGATTGTCTTGTTTCCTAACTTAGATGGTATTGTGGACGAGAGTGCCACTCAGATTTTCTTGAAGAGAAATCTGATACCTACTTTGCTTGGAGACATGTATCATGCCTTTCATTATAGGACCTCCAAAGGTGATGGAGAGATTGTGTATTGTGCGCCTCTTCTCTATAGATGGTTTATTTCGTACCTACCAAAGTCTGATGTCTTCAAGGATAATAGAGAGAAGCGAAGATGGTCTCAAAGGATTATGTCTCTTTCTCATAAGGATATGACTTGGTATTGTTCCTATTATGATACTGGAGTGCTTATTGATAGTTGTGGAGAGTTTCCTAATGTACCTCTTCTTGGTACACGTGGGGAAATTAGTTACAACCCTATTCTTGCTAGGCGACAGTTGGGATATTGCTTGAAGGATATACCAAGCAACCTTTCCTTATCCAGTTTCTTCTTTCTTAATGGTGCAGATCATGTAGAAATGAAGAAAATGATTGCTCATTCTTGGCATGCGGTTCATCGGAAAGAGAAGGGTCAATTGGGAAGACAACACCTTGCTCCTTTTGAGTGTTACATCCAATGGGTTCGATCTAGGGCTTCCAAGCTCAAGATGCCTTATCCATATGAGGAGCCTTTGTTTCCTATACCACCATTGTCCGTTTTTCTTCCTGATGATAAGGTTGCTCTTTAAGAAGAGTTGGACAAGATGAAGAGAGAGAAATAAGAATGGCTACTTGAGAAAACTACAATGCAAGAGCAACTGAAGGAGAGGGATGATCTCATTGAGTTACTTGAGCGGCATGTTATGAAGAGGCCAAGAGAGGATTTATTTTCCTCTAGTACTCCATCTACCATTCCTCCTACATCCGACACTTGGAAAGCTATTGTTGACCAGTTGGTGAAGGATAAGGAAGACATGGAGAATCGGTACAAGAAAGAGATTAAGAGGATTCACATGAAGTACCAGCTGGGATTCAGATCTTCTTCAGATATGATCCCCTAGGCCTAATTTACTTTTTCTCTCATGTATTAGGATTGTTGAGACTTGTACTTCACTTGTAATCCTTACTTTGATTTTAATAAGAATGGGTTTTTTAAGTACTTCAAAAAGTGTTTCTTTATAAATATTGCAATTTATCTTATAGTCCTTTGAAATCTTTGCACTCGTATATGCATACCATGCATCATGACCGCATTGGTCTTGCTTTTTGAGTGTTCTACAAGGATCTTATGTTGTTTCTTGGTCTTCATTCAGTTCTCCTGTCAAGCTGACTCACAAGGTTGATACTCGAGCTAATCAGAAGAAGATGTTGGAAGCCTTACAACAAGAGAATCGCAAGCTGCGCGAGGAAGTTGCTTATCTGAAGGATAGCTTGGAAAGAGTTACTGCTATGAATGAAAGCTTGGTGGCTGCTCAGAATCAGCCACCCCATCCTCTTAATTCTCTGGTACAGCATACAGTCATATCTGAGGTTGTCACTGCATCAGTTCCTGCTGAAACTATCATTTCTCCTCGCTACTGCATGCCTCCTGGTAAACCGTGGGGTATGCCGACCAATTTCACTTCTGCTGGTTATCATCCTCCTCCTTCTGAGACTGTTGCATTTAATATTCTTCAGCCAGTAATGACTACTGCATCGCCTGTGATGCACACTACTCCGCACCATGATGAAGTGATTTACCATGCTGAGCCCAGTGAAGGTGTTGATGTGACTGAAATACTTGATGATTTTCAAGGTCGTTTTGTTGAGTTACAGAGAGAGATGAGAGCCTTGAAGTACAAAGATTTGTTTGGTAAAGATGCTTATGATCTCTGTTTGGTTCCTAATGTCAAGGTTCTGTACAAGTTCAGGTTGCCTGAGTTCGAGAAGTATAAGGGTGAAACTTGTCCTCTGATTCATCTGACTATGTATGCTAGGAAGATGTTTACTCAGACAGACAATGATCAGTTGTTGATTCCTTATTTCTAGGATAGTTTGACTGGTGTAGCCATGAGATGGTACATGAGTTTGGATAGCAGCTAAATCCATACTTTCAATTATTTGGGAGAGGCTTTTGTTAGGCATTACAAGTATAATGTTGATATGGCACCGGACAGAGATCAACTTCGTGCTATGTCCCAGAAGGACAAAGAAACTTTCAAAGAATATGCGTAGAGATGGCGCGAGCTAGAAGCTCAGATTGTTCCTCCTCTAGAAGAGAAAGATATGACAAAGATCTTTTTGAAGACTTTAGGTTCTTTCTATTATGAGAAGATGATTGCAAGTGCTCCTTCTGATTTCACCGAAATGGTGAGTATGGGGATGCGTTTAGAAGAATGTGTCCATGAGGGACAGTTGAAAAAAGAGGGCGAGACTAATGTTGTGTCTCGTGAAAGTTACAGAAGACCTCGTGGTCGTGAGAGTCATCGTCATCAGCAGCATGTAGCCTAAGAGGTTCAGCTTTGATAAGAAGAAAGAAGGCGAGACTAATGTTGTGTCTCGTGAAAGTTACAGAAGACCTCGTGGTCGTGAGAGTCATCATCATCAGCAGCATGTAGCCTCTGTGACTCCGATGATTAATGTGACTCCAACTGTTCCAATAGCTCCAAAGTACCAGTATCGTTATCAACAATCGTCTGTGCAACAGAGTGGAAATCAACAGGGTCATGCTAAGCCGAATTTTGATCCCATTCCAATGTTGTATGCAGATTTGCTTCCATCTCTGATCGAGAAGAATCTTGTGCAAAATCGTTCTCCGCCTCCAGTTCCAGAATCTATTCCATGGTGGTATAAGCCAGAAGCTCACTGTGCTTTTCATCAAGGTGCCCCGGGGCACGATATTGAGAACTGTTATCCATTGAAGTTTAAAGTGCAGAAATTGATAAGGAGCAATGTTCTGTCTTTCAATGATGTTTATCCAAATGTGAAGACAAATCCGCTTCCAAATCATGATAACACGTCTGTGAACATGGTTGATGGTTGTTCTGGTTTGTTCAAAATTTATGAGGTCTGCCTGTCGCTCCCCCGAAAAGACACTGGGTCAGATAGGGTACAGACGCGAACGGTCGGTGAAAGAGGAAAATGAAGATGAAGTGAAAAGAGTCGCCAACTAGGCATTTTTATCCCGAAGGAAAGGTAATGCTGCATAAACCTAGAAAAAGATGGATAAGACGGTTGCAAACTAGAGAAACTGAGAAAGGGGGTTGGTTACAACCTGGGAAGGTATTAGCACCCAGATTATCCGTCGTACTCGACGGGATCCACGCTAGAAAGATTTGTGTTTAAATGGGGTAGTGTCTGTGCTATTTGTGTGCAAAAGCTGGAAAGAGAAATATACGAGCGTCAGTGCTGGAAAGTGAAGTGAAAATGCTCAGGAATGAGGCTTTAAAGAATAATGCTAGAAGAGGGGGGATAGACAGAGACTTTTGTTCGATAACTGTTAAGTTATGCCTACGTATCCTCTCGTGCAATGAGGAAGTCAGAACATCGTAGTTCGACTCAAAGAGACTGAAAGATAAATTGACTGGTGAACTGCTTGCTTGCCTATGCTCAAGTGTATGGCCTGTCTGGCTCAGGTGCTAACTGTCTTACATTAGACGGAAGAAGCGATTTCCCGTTTGTGAGTGAAGGTGATGAGGAAAGAATCCTGAAGGAGACGATTATTGTTTATTTTTTGTGTTTTCAATCTTTTATTTGTTTTTGGTATTTGTCATAAGTTAATGAGCTTAAGCCTAAACCAAAGGGTCAGTAAACTCACCATATCCTCCCTTTGATTAAGGATAATGAGAATACCTTAAGTATGAGGTAAGCACCTCAAACTTAATTACCTTGATGATGTAGGATTAAGATCATTAACCTACTTGTGATTATTTAGATGTTTTTGTTTTTTTTTTGTTTAGTGTTAAGTAATGAGTTTAAGCCATAATCAAGGATTTAGTGGACTCATTACACCATCCTAATAGAAGGATAATAGATGAGAACACTTAAGCTGAGGAAGATACCTCAACTTAATCCATGATTAGGGATTAACCTCATGACAAAACAAGCCTTTATTAAAGTGGATTTTAGTTAATGGTAAGATTAAGAAATGAATTTTATGATTTGTAAGACAACTTGAGGGGGACTTGTCCATTAACACTAGGGTTAGTCCTTCTTAACCAATTAAGGAAGAATTAGAACCCTAATGCAAGGCCCAAGTTACAAGCTTATTGTCTTAGTGATTATTAGATGGATTGATTAATAGATTTAAACACATTAAGGTTTTAACACTTAGGATTAAAGTTATACACTCCATCCTAAGAGAAGGATGCAGACATACCCTTAATCACAAAGCCTTGAAACCTTAAAGGTTTAGTCTCTGATTATGAGATGAGAAGAGAGACACAAAAGAAGACACAAAGGTAAAACTAAAGGGGTACTAATCAAACCCTAATTGTTATCATGCTTGGGTGTTCCTATGGTTTGTGAGGCTTGTAAGAGATCTTCAAGGATAACCACCAAGGAAGAGGCAGATGAAAGGAGGAGAAGCAGAAGAAACAAGCTAACTTACTTCACTTAAGAAGATAAGTTACTTGAAGAAAGAAAGTGAAGGAAGAGCATGAATGAGCAAGCTCACTCTAAAGCAAAAGCAAAATGCAACAATGATGCATAAAAGAGATGAGAAGAGAAGTGAGAAGTGAAGGCAAATTCACTTCTCAAAGTACTTACCACCTGAAAAGTTAGCATAAGGAAAATGAAATGAAATGTATGCAAGGATTCAAACCAAAACTAGAAGCATAATCATGATGTAAATGATGCTAAGAGATGATGCAAATGTATGTCAAGTGCTATGAATGATCCTACAAGATATGAGAATGCAAATGAAGCATGAAAGAAGCATGAAAGCACATGAATGTACATGGAATGTAATGAATGCATAACATGGCAAATGGATGAAGAAATGATCAAGCATGATTCTAATGTGTCCTGAGATGTCTTAGAAGTCATGTGAATGCATAAAATGTCATGGAAAGTTCTTGAATGAATGCATATGCAAGATGTATGCAAGTGAACATGAGAAATTAGGGTTTTAATGCAACATGAGATGCAAAAGTCAAAAACAGAAGCAAATCATAAGATAAAAAATTGAAAATAAACTTAAAGTAACCCTAACCCCATATGATATCACATCCCAAAGGAGGAGACCTAACTCTTAACCTAATGAAAGTTATGAATTTTTTAAGTTATCTAGGGTTTTAAGGTACCTTAAGAGAAAAAATGCAAATCAAATCAAAAATGCAAAAGAAATTTGAGAAAAATTTATGCTAGATACTACATGTCAAATGAAGATCAATGCAAAAAGAATCAAAGACATACCATTCATGGTTAGGCAGAAAAGAATTCTTGAAGTTATGGTTCAAAAATAGGAATTTTATGAACCCTAAATTCAAGAAAATTGTCAAAGATTGTTCAAAACCAAAAAGAAATTTGTATGGATGGTATGACAATGTTTCTAAATGTCCTAAGATGCAATGTGAATTTTTTTTGGAATTTTTAGAAACCTAAATGATATTTTAATTAATTAATTTCCATTAATTAATTAAAAATAAACATTTAAATGTTTAAAAAATTATTTTTTAATGCAAAAAATAAAAATAAAAATATTTTTGGGTGAAAAAAATTATTTGGATGCAAAATGCAGAAGAAAATATTTTTTGGGATTTTCTAGCTATTTTTAATAAATTGTGCAAAATAAATGAGAAAAAATGAAATAAAAATTAAATAAGACAGAAGTATGCGCATCCAAGGGTTTAGATTGATTCTGGGGGAATTAGATTTGACCTGGCGCGCAATCTAACAACTATAATTCAAATCCAGCTAATCCTAATTAATTAATAAATTAATCCAGATTAAAAGTTAATGAAATGATCCTGATCGTTCAACACACGCGGGAAACTAAAATCCAAAGGCTCTCATTTAAACCTTGCCCTAACCCTAATTAACACATTAATCACTTTCAGGTGGCCGGAGAAGACCTCCGGTCATCTTCTCCGGCCAGACCTTCCCTGAGCAAACCCCAAACTCCAACCCTATGTTATTTCTGGAGCTCTAAAGCTCCAGATCAACTCACTTCACTCTCCTGAACTCAAATCCAACCTCAAAACAAATTTATGATGGCTCAAACTCATGATTCAAATCAAAAACTCAAAAACTGAAAAAGTTTCAGAGGTTCAGTAAATGCTCAAATCGCAACCATTTTCAAAACTAAAGGTATCAACATGATCAGCACAACATAATGAACATTTTAAGAACTTAAAATAGCATTTTTGGAAAAAAGTTTGAAGAAGCTACCTGAGCTTGAGCTTCCTTAGTTTGGAGCTTTCTGGTCACCTCTCTTGTGCAGGCTGACTCTAATGACCTTCCTGAAGAAGCTTTGAGGCTTGAAAGGAGTTTGTTTTGGCTGGTTTGTGTGATTGCACTTCAACTGGCCAAGAATCATGTTTTGTGTATGGGGGGTTCTTGGCTGTTTTAATGGTTGCTTTGTGTTCAGTGGATGATTTTGAGATGAATGGTGAAATTAGTTTGAAGATTGAGTGAGTATTCAAAGAGTTTCGAAGGAAATTGCAAGAGGGATGATTTTTGAGAACTTGAGGATGCTGAGGTTTCAGGTTGCAATGTTGTGTGTTATGGCTTGAGTTTGATCCACATAACATGCTGTGATAGGCCAGAGAGTGGGTGGTGGCTGCAGCTGATTGGTGTGAGCTTCTTGCCAAAAAGTAAAAAGTTTTGTACTTGATGTATGGGCAATGGTGCAGCTGGCTTCTTGGCTTGTCCATGCGCAGCATGGATCAAGGAGGTCCATGGAATTAGTTTTGAGGCAATTCAGCAAGTGGAAACAAAGTTATGTATCATTTTTCAATTTCATGAAGTTTTGGCCCCTTTGAGATTTCTTGATGTTCAAGACATGGAATGATACAATTCTTTGGGCAATTCTGATTTTTATGCAATGTGCTATGATGTTATGACACTTAGAAGTGTGTTTGAAGTCACAAAATGCTTTGGCAAGTGGTTTTGCAAAAATCCTTCTTTGGTGCATTCTTGAAAATTATGTGATTTTTGCCAACTTTGACAAGCCATATCTTGAGTTCCATGATGAATTAAAGCTTGTTCTTGTAATTTTTGAAAAGGGAATGATCCAATCTACAACTTTCATGACCAACAATTTTTCATTTGAAGCATTTTTGGTTGAGAAAGAGGAGGTTGAAAAACTTTCCCAAAATGGAAAGTTTACATTACAAGTCATTTCCATTTTTGGCAACTTTTTAGCTCACTTTTCTTCAATTTTGTGAACTTCCAAGCACTTCAATGATCAAATAAAGATCATATAACTTCAATTTGATGAAAAATCCACTTTGGGTCCATTGATGGGGGCCTCAGATGCCCTGATTTTGCTCTGACTTGCTCAAGAAGTTACCCACTGAACAGATGACTTCCACAATGAATTTCTTCATCAAACTTGGTATACATGATCCTTATAACATATTGAGACTATTAGAAACAAGAATGACCAAAAAAGTTGGAGTTATGGCCTCTGAAACCAAAACCCTAATTTCAGGTCATTTGTGTAGTGAAACCCTAGCTCAGCTTCCATGCTTTACCAGTTCTTGTGATTCTTTGACTTCCTTGATCTTTGAGGGATATAAAATGATGATATAACATACATGGACCCTCTTGGAATGATTGAAGACCTTTGGAGTGGCTCAGATGGATCCTTGGATTGCTCAGATCACAAACCCTAGATGCAGATGAACTTGAACTAATGCAGTGAAACAAAAATGCAATGTGAGATGATATGTTTAAACTAATGCAAAGATGAAAGATCACAAGCCATGTTGTGAATTTAGTGAGGGCAAATTTGGGGTGTTTACAGCTGCCCCTTGTTGCACCCCAAAATTTGCCCTCACAAGACAAGCCATTGTATACTAAGAGGTTCACAAGGTTCACAAAGTTCACAATCAGTCAGAAGATTTGACATTCCCCTCAGACAATGCATCCTCCTAAGCAATTCATCCTAAAATAGGGTTTTGACTTTAATCAGGCTAAATGGACTTCCAAGACTTCAAGTGAGCTTCATAACACCTTATAAGTGTTTAAGAATCCCCATGACAAGTTTCAAGACTTTTCCCAAAGGTTTGCTCAGTCAGATGATCAGATAGGTCAAAATCAGTCAAAGCAGTTAAAAAGTCAAACTGAGGTCAACTGTGGTCAAGAATCAAGGGTTGATCATGATTCATCAAGGAGATTTCAGATCATCAAGAATCAAGAGTTTCTAAATTAGGGTTTTCACAGGAAAAGTCAACTGAACTTTGACCAGCCATAACTTTCATATGCTTCATCAAAAATTTTCCATCCAAAGCTCATTTTGAAGGAAATTGAATTCTCTACAACTTTGTGTCTCACAAGCCAAGCCCAAAAATGCTTCATTTGGAAGGTATGAGCTAAGACATTATAGGTCATTCCAAAAGTCAACAAAAAGTCAACAACTTCCAAAGAGCATAACTTGAGAATGGTAAAAGATATGGACATGAGACCAAAGAGGTTGGTTAGAGGACTCTTTAAGCATTCCAAAATGTCCAATAACAACTTCATAGCATTAAAATTGAGGGATTTGTGCCCTTGCAAAGTTGGGAAATTTTTGAGAGGTTTATGAAGCAAATGGGGTCTTAAAACCATAATTCACCAAATGGGCTTGCTTTTTTATGATCCAAACACTTCCATGACATCATGCACGAATTAAAAATTATTTATTCATATTTTTATTCATTTTATTTTATTTATTATGATTTTTTACATTAAAAATCATTTTAAATCAAAATAAAATATAAAAGTGTGAATATTTGATTTGATTTTGGTTCTAGAAGGTCTTAATGATCATTTAGAGATGATTGAAATCATATAAGATCATATCAATCAAAAATGGTAAGAAGATATCAATTTTTTTCTCAATATTTGATTTGATCTTTGTTCTAGAAATTCTTAAAGGCCATTTAGAGATGATTGAAATCATATAAGATCATATCAATCAAAAATGGTAAGAAGATATCAATTTTTTTTCTCAATATTTGATATGATTTTTGTTCTAGAAAGTCATAAAGGCCATTTAGAGATGATTGAAATCATATAAGATCATATCAATCAAAAATGGTAAGAAGATATCAATTTTTTTTCTCAATATTTGATATGATTTTTGTTCTAGAAAGTCATAAAGGCCATTTAGAGATGATTGAAATCATATAAGATCATATCAACCAAAAATAGTAAGAAGATATCAATTTTTTTTTCAATATTTGAAAGCATATATTTTTCAATCTCAAGTGATCCAAAAGTCCAAAGTAGGATATGATTTTTTGATCTAATTTCACTCACTATATATACATGAAGAGATCACAACACAAAGGGAGAATTTTGGCTACTTCCAAGAGTAAGAACAATAATTTAAATTTTCATAAAAAAAATTCATAATTCGGATTCTATTTTGCAGGCTATATCAAAGTGTTTTGAAGGTTGCAATCTCTTCCTTGATCATCCTTGATGTTATCCCAATGCATTACATCATCCAAAACTCATTAAAATGCATAAACCGGTTTCATCTTTAGCTTGAAATTTGATTTTTCGATTTCAATGATACAAGCAATATAAATGAAATTTGATTGTATATTATTGTTCATGATGATGTTTGTAATGTTTCTGGATATTTTGATTTAATGTTTGATGCAGAAACAGTTAAGTGCCATTGCTAGAGCTTGGGTTCGAATCCCAACCTCAGGTAAGTTTTGTTTTTTCATTCAATTTCTCATTATTTTCTTTATTGTTTTGTTTTATATTTAATATAAATTATATTTCTTATAAGAAAATATATTTAAATAATCATATGTAAATATATATATATATATATATATATATATATATATATATATATATATATATATATATATATATATATATATATATATATATATATATATATATATATATATATATATATATATATATTAACTTCATATTTTTCTAAAAGGGATCTCTAATTTATTTTCTAAAAATTTTTAATCTTAGTTTTTTTATTAAAATATGTATATATTATTATTATTTTAAATAGTTAAATTAATATTGTAATTTAAATTATAAACTCTAATTCTATTTTCTTTAAAATTCCTAACCCTAATCTTTAAATATTAAAATTAATTAAACTTATCTAATATCTAATTTAAATAATTAATAATATTTTCTTTGTAAATAATTATTATATGGCTTATTATTATTATTATTCATATCATCTTATTTTCATCTCAAAAATTATTTAAAGTTGTTTATTTAAATCTAAAAATACTTAATTAAATTATATATATATTTTGTATATTATTACTAACCTTTTCTTCTTATAATTATCACTTACCTTTTTTATTGTTTATACTTATCATTTTATTATATAATTATTATTTAAATGTAACTGTAAAAGCCATGTAATAGATGTAGCTCTTATTGTTTATTCATAAATATATTGCTATGGTTAGTAAAATAGGGAGTGATAACATGTTTGCTTTAAAATTAATTTAGATCACTAATTATAAGATAAATATTTGAATTTGTACACGCACACACGTAAGTCGATCTTTGATCGCCATCTCACTTCTTAAGGGTTACCTCTCATGTTGCCTAAACAAAAAAGGTCAAGTAAGGTGTATAAAGCAAAGTCCCTTCTCTCATTAACATCATCTTGTCCCTTTAAAGAATTATAAGATCAAGTCCCGTCATGGTTGCCTTTCGTAAATGATCTTGTCCCTTTCGAATAAAGATGATAAGTCCCTTCGAATTGCTAAATACACCTTACAATTGCCTAATTACAGTTGTCCCTTCATTTGTCCCTCATACATCCAAGGTAATGACTACCTATTCCTTAATAATAGGGATAGTCTTATCATTTAAAGGATATTTAAGAACAGAAAAGACTTAACTTAGGGTAGGTTCCTCTTATGTACTTGCTCACCTTTTCAAAACATTTCAAAAACACTTCACATTTTTCAAGAAATTTTCAAAACAAAGGCTTTATATATATCCGTACATGGATCATTATAAAGTACTTAAGAAAGTTTCTAATCACACACTACACTTCTCAAAAACATTTTAAAGTGAGCTAAGTAACTAAGAGCCCATGGATAACCATGGATGTAAAGGGTGCTAACACCTTCCCTTTACATAACCTACCCCCCGAACCCAAAAATCTTTTAAGGTCTTTCCTGTTCTTTTATGCCCTTTCCTTTGGATAAAATAAAAGTCGGTGGCGACTCTTGCTATCCGCAACATTTAACTAAAGTCAGTTCTCCCACCGTGTTACAGAACTGGCGACTCTGCTGGGGATTTGTTAAAAGAGGGGTACCCTTAGGAATTAGATCACTTTAAAATTGTTTGCCTTGTTTGCTTTATACTTACTTGTTGGGTGCTCTTATGTGTGAAAGATCCTAACCCGGATCTAGTGTACCTTAGGTAAATGGCAATAGACCAAGGAAACTGTACGGCGTATACCGATATGGTTGATCTGGTAGCCATAGTTAGTGTGACTTCTTGGTTGGTGCTTATGTTCCTTAAGTCAAGTTGAGGATAATATGAGGCTGCCATATGTTGTCAATACACTAACTGACTTTTAGAACCATAGTTATCCCATCTTAGCCTTTAGAAAAGTAGTGAGATAACCGGCTTTGGTGTAGACTGAAGTTGGTTGATACTCGAGGCTACACTCATTGAGATCTTAAACTTGGAGGGTTTTGGTTGGCAAGTAAGTTGCCTATTGAACAACCACCCTTGTGAAGGATCAGTGATATTGAGATCCCTTAGAACCTGGTTACTTTTGTAGGACAGGATGAACCAACTAAACTTCAGGGGAGGGTACTTACCTTTAAACCTCATGCAAGCCTTCAAACCTATGGCTATTGTGTGACTTGTTTGTGTGTGCCACATGTTTGTGATTGAGCATAACATCATGACATCATCATGCATCATAAGCATAGCATTTTCACTAACCATTTCAAGGACCAAAGGATTTACCTTTGTTCTTTGTTGCAGGTCATGGCTTCTGCTCGTAGGAATACTATCAGGACCAACTTTGTAAGAGACTCATTACAAAGTAAGTCAAGAAAGAATCTTGGAGTTAACCAAACAACTTCACGAGGAGCGGAATCTCAACTCATACCTCAACACAAAGAGGAAACGTCCATGGGAGACTTAAAACCCCATCTTTTGTATTTATTTCATTTCATTTTTATTGTAAGCCCAAGGGGCAAACGAATTTATTACTAATAAAAGTTTACCTTCTTGATTGTTTAAGCAAATTTAAATCCTGCGGTCCTTGAAAACATTGCATACGCATTTGCATACCATATCATTGCATCACAGGTTTTCTTATGTACAGGTATCTTATCTTCTCACTGTTTATTTCAGCAATGGCTCTTGAACAAACAATCAAAGATCTCCAGGCACAAAATGCACAGTTCCAAGAGTTGATCCTGAACTTGTCCAAGGGGCAGGATGAATTGAAGACACTGCTGGCCAAGAAGACCAAGAAGACTAGAAGGTCAGGGGGCCTAATCAACATGGGAAGAAGGTTCAGAGGTCCTGTAAAGACCAAAGAACAGGTTGAAGATTATGAGTCTGAAGAGTCTGAGAAAGAAGCAGGCAGTCTCCACAACACTATGGGGGACTCTGATTCTGAAGCTAACTACTATCATGATCCTAATGAAGATAAATTCAAGATGCTGGTGGATAGAATAGATGCTATGGAATTGCAAAAGTCTTCTGGGCTGGATTTTGAAGACCTGAGTTTGATATCTGGGGTGGTCATACCCATTGGTTTCAAGGTCCCTGCTTTTGTAGTGTATGATGGTGTTTCTTGTCCCAAACTACATCTGAGGTCCTATGTCCGGAGGATCCAACCCCATACTGCTGATAAGAAGTTGTGGATCCATTTCTTCCAAGAAAGCTTATCTGGAGCTCAATTGGAATGGTACTATCAGTTGGAGAGTGTCAACATCCGTGATTGGAATGATCTTGCTGAGGCCTTTTATAAGCAATATCAATACAATGCTGATCTAGCCCCTACCCGCATGCAACTACAGAGCATGTCTATGGGTGCTAAAGAAAACTTCAAGGAGTATGCTCAGAAGTGGAGAGATTTGGCTGGAAGAGTACAACCCCCTCTAACTGACAGAGAGTTAGTGGATATGTTCATGTGTACGTTGAATGGTCCTTTTTACAGTCATCTTATTGGAAGCTCATCATCTGGCTTCACTGAGCTGATAATGACAGGAGAGCGCGTAGAAAGTGGTATATGGAGTGGCAAGATCCCAGTGGGTGCTTCTTCATCAAGTACTACAAAGAAGCCCCCTAGTGGGAAGAAAGAGTCGAATACTGTTTATGGTCAATCTGATCGTAGTAGGAGGCATCAATCTGTGAGTGCAATTCACATCTCCAATCCAACTCCTGCAACACCAGAGCCACCACAGGGCAATCAACAGAGGCCTAGAAGGCAGTTCACCAAGATCAACATGTCACTGGCCCAAGCCTTGCAACACTTGTTGAAGGGTGAACTCATCACTTTGAGGGACCCTCCTCAGAATCCCAATATTACCTCTCCCAGGTACAATCCTAATGCACGATGTGCATATCATTCAAATGGTCAGGGACATGATACCAATAGTTGCTGGGCATTGAAGAATAAAATTCAGGATATGATTGATGCGGGGGAGATTGAGTTTGACCCTCCGGGTACTCCAAATGTGATTACTGCGCCCATGCCAAATCATGAGAAAACTGTCAATGCTATTGATGAAGTTTCACGTATTTCCTCAGTTGCAGATGTGACTACACCATTGTCTATCATCAAGAAAAAGTTGGTACAAGCCGGGTTCTTTCCAGGTTGTCATGAAGATTGTTTATATTGTGCTTATAGGCCGGATAGTTACTGGAAGTTGAAGAACGGAATTCAACATCTCATGGACAATTACACAATATTGTTTGAGAGGACACCTTCTGTGGAGAGTATGGTTGAACATATAACTAAAGGTGTGGAGGTTGAAGAGGTGGATATGGTTGATAAGGTACCAGTGAGGATTACTTCCAAGGGTCCTGTCAAAATCACTCGTAAGGGTCCAGTTAAGATCACTGCTGAAGGCCCTGTGAAGATTGTTGCTGAAGCTAGAGTGGATCCTATGATCATTACCACTCCGGGTCCTATTCCATATACTTCCGATAAAGCTGTGCCTTGGCATTATGGATCCGATGTTTATATTCATGGTGTTAAGCAGGAATCCTTGGCTGATGCACCTGTTGTTGGTGAAAATCTGGATGTTGATAATATTGCTGGATCTAGTAAGATCACACGAAGTGGAAGAGTTTTCTCCCCTCCAGTTATCCCCAAGAATGCAGTTACTCCAGCTACTACCTCCATTGCTGATGCTCGGGGCAAAGGCCCTGTTATTGAACCTGTACAAACTGATGTGCCAGCTGCTGATGATCTTTCTAAGAAGATGGAAGAAGTATTGAAAATCATTCGCAAGAGTGATTATGACATTGTTGATCAATTGGGGCATACTCCCTCCAAGATTTCTATGTTGTCCTTATTATTGTGTTCAGAGGCTCATGCCAAAGCCTTGATTAAATTTTTAAAAACTGCTCACGTACCAAATGAGATATCTGTAGACCAGTTTGAAAATTGTGTTGCACACTTGACCTATGATAATGGGTTAGGTTTCTCCGATGCTGATTTGACTCCGGCCAAAAGGGATCATAACAAGGCTCTACATATCTCTATTGAATGCAGGGGCACTACCCTGTCACATGTGTTAATAGACAATGGTTCTTCGTTGAATGTGTTACCCAAAGAAGTCCTGAATAAGCTTAGTCCTGAAGATGCTGTGTTGAAGCCCAGTAATATAGTGGTGAAAGCATTTGATGGCTCGAGGAGAGTGGTGCATGGAGAAATTGATCTCCCAATCAAAGTGGGTTCTCAGGTCTTCAATGCTGCTTTTTATGTAATGGATATTCGATCGTCGTATTCTTGTTTGCTTGGGCGTCCCTGGATTCATGGGGCAGGTGTTGTGACTTCTACTTTACATCAGAAGCTGAGATATCCAGTGAAGGGAAATGTTGTTACTGTTTACGGAGAGGAAGGATATATGATTAGCCACGTGAACACATTTAAATATCTTGAAGTAGAAGGTGAATATGTTGAAACTTCGTGCCAGACATTTGAAGTAGTTCCTTGGGTTGTTCCTAATGTGGAAGCTCCTCCTGTTGTCAAGAAAGTTCCTGTGGTCACCAGAGTACCTCCTACAATGGCTTCCCTCAAGGATGCTAGAGCTGTGGTGGATGAAGGTGGTTGTACTATCTGGGGTCAGCTTCCTGACATCCCTTACAAATCTGACAAATTTGGTTTGGGTTTCACTGCAGAGTCCCAGAAGACTGTTCGTCGCGCTCGTGCTGTTCGTATAACTAATCAAGGGATTATAAAGGACCAGGTCAATGCTGTGGGTGACTCTGATGAAGATTATAACTTGGATGCTTGGATTTTTCCTACTGTGGGTGTCGGGCTCAATAACTGGAAGGCTGAAGATGTTATTCCTATCTCCTTTAGTCAGGAGTAAATGTTATTACTGTGTTATTACTTTTAAAGTTTGAACAATTAAACTCTTAAGCCTTGTGCCTTACCCGGGGCACAATGGTATGCTTGTTATGGGGTGTCATTTCATTTGCATACTGCATTCAATAAAAATCAGTGGACGTTTCGTTTTCGTAAATATTGTGTTCCTTGTTTTTCTTTTATTATTTTTGCTTTATCAGCTATGTGTTCTTACACACACCCACATCACTAAAATGCAGATCCTCATCCACTCTGGATCCTGTTGATAACAGTTCTACTATTGCCAATTATAATTTCGAGAATCCAATCTATCAAGCTGAAGATGGAAATGAGGAAGATTGTGAAGTACCTGTAGAGCTTGCTAGGTTGTTACAACAAGAAGAGAAAGCTATACAGCCACATGAAGAGCCAGTTGAAGTTGTGAATTTGGGAACTGAAGAAAATAGGAAAGAGGTCAAGATAGGGGCTGAATTGGAGGATAGTGTCAAGAGCAGATTGATTCAGATGTTACATGATTATGTGGAGATCTTTGCTTGGTCTTATGAAGATATGCCAGGATTGGATACAGACATTGTGGTTCACTGTTTACCAGTAAAAGAAGATTGTCGTCCAAAGAAGCAGAAGGTTCGTCACATGCGTCCTGAAATGTCAGAGAAAATTAAGGCAGAGGTAATGAAACAGTTTGATGCAGGGTTCTTAGTTGTGACTTCTTATCCTCAATGGGTTGCAAATGTGGTGCCGGTACCTAAGAAAGATGGTAAGGTACGTATGTGTGTAGACTACAGGGATTTGAACAAGGCCAGCTCCAAAGATGACTTTCCACTTCCTCATATTGATGTTCTGGTAGACAACACTGCTCAACATAAGGTATTCTCTTTTATGGATGGTTTCTCTGGTTACAATCAAATCAAGATGGCACCTGAAGATATGGAAAAGACAACATTTGTTACACAGTGGGGCACCTTTTGCTATAAAGTGATGCCATTTGGTTTGAAGAATGCAGGGGCAACATATCAGCGTGCTATGGTGGCTTTGTTTCATGATATGATTCATCATGAGATAGAGGTATATGTGGATGATATGATAGCCAGGTCCCAGAATGAAGAGCAACATCTTGATCATCTACATAAGTTGTTTGAGAGGTTGAAGAAATACAAGTTGAGATTGAACCCAAACAAGTGTACTTTTGGAGTTAGGTCTGGTAAACTCCTGGGTTTCATTGTCAGTGGAAAAGGTATTGAAGTAGATCCCGCAAAAGTGAAAGCTATACAAGAGATGCCAGCTCCCCGTACTGAGAAGGAGGTTAGAGGTTTCTTAGGACGATTGAATTACATTGCAAGATTTATTTCCCAATTAACAGCTACCTGTGAGCCAATCTTCAAGTTGTTGAAGAAAGATCAGGTAATGGAGTGGAACGATGAGTGCCAGACTGCATTTGATGAAATTAAGAAATATTTGTTAGAACCTCCAATTTTGATGCCACCAATTGATGGAAGACCTTTGATTATGTACTTAACAGTATTAGATAACTCAATGGGGGTGTGTATTGGGGCAATATGACGAGTCTGGTCGAAAAGAGCAGGCAATATACTACCTTAGCAAAAAGTTTACCGACTGTGAAACAAGATACTCACTGCTCGAGAAAACTTGCTGCGCTTTGGCATGGGCTGCTCGCCGACTAAGACAGTATATGTTGACTCATACTACCTTATTGATTTCGAAGATGGATCCAATCAAGTACATATTCGAGAAACCTGCTCTCTCCGGAAGAATAGCAAGATGGCAAATGATCTTAACAGAATATGATATACAGTATACTACTCAGAAGGCCATTAAAGGAAGTGTTGTAGCTGATCATTTGGCTCATCAAGCAGTGGATGATTACCAGTCAATGAGTTTTGAGTTCCCTGATGAAGACATTATGGTTATTACCAAAGAACCTGGACAATATGACGGATCTGAACAAGGATCCCGATGGACTATGGTTTTTGATGGAGCTTCTAATGCACTTGGTAATGGTGTTGGTGTTGTGATCAGTTCCCCTGAAGGTTGTCATACCCCAATTACTACCATACTTTGTTTCTATTGTACCAATAACATGGCTGAATATGAGACATGTATCCTGGGTATCAAAGCTGCCATTGATATGAAGATTCAGTTCCTTGACGTGTATGGAGATTCAGCCCTGGTAGTAAGTCAGATCAAAGGAGACTGGGATACCAAACATGATAATCTCATTCCTTACAGAGAGCATGTGTTGTCTTTAATCCCACATTTCAAAGATATTACCTTTGGACATATTCCACGAAGAGAAAATCAGTTCGCAGATGCATTAGCCACCATGGCATCCATGTTTGAGATCAACTGGGATGATGAAGCTCCCAAGATTACTATTGATAGATTTGAAAAGCCTGCATACTGCAATGAGATTGGCACTGAAGAAGCAGAGGAGAAACCTTGGTTTTATGAAGTGAAAAGATATCTTGAAGCTCAGGAGTTCCCTGAATGGGCATCTGTCAAAGATAAAAAGTTTTTGAGGAGGTTTTCTACTAAGTTCTTTTTGAGTAATGGAATTTTGTACAAACGCAATCATGATTCAACTTTGCTTCGTTGTGTGGACAAGAAGGAAGCAACAGAGATTATGGAAGATATGCATGATGGGATCTTTGGCACTCATTCTAGTGGTCACACTATGGCAAAGAAGATATTGAGAGCAGGCTACTATTGGCCTACCATGAAAGCTGACTGCTATCAACATTCCAGAACGTGTCATAAGTGTCAGATTTATGCTGATAAAGTACATGTACCTCCATCACCATTGAATGTGTTGACTGTTCCTTGGCATTTTGCCATGTGGGGCATTGATATGATTGGTGAGATCAAGCCTACTGCTTCTAATGGGCATCGTTTCATCCTGGTTGCTATTGATTACTTTACAAAGTGGGTAGAGGCAGCTTCATTTGCATCTGTTACCAAAAATGTGGTGGCTCGATTCATTAAGAATAATCTCATATGTAGGTATGGCATCCCTGAAAGGATTATTACTGACAATGGCTATAATCTGAACAACACTATGATTACTGATCTCTGCACACAGTTCAAGATTAAGCATCACAACTCTTCTCCGTATCGTCCGAAGATGAATGGGGCAGTAGAAGCTGCTAATAAGAACATTAATAAGATTCTACAGAAGATGACTGTTACTTACAAGGATTGGCATGAGATATTACCATTTGCTCTTCATGGTTATCGTACTACAATACGTACTTCAATAGGGGCAACCCCATTCTCCTTAGTCTATGGTATGGAAGCAGTTCTGCCCATTGAAATTCAGATACCCTCCTTAAGAATCATGAAGGATGCAGGCTTGGATGAAGATGAGTGGATTCAGACTCGACTTGACCAGATAAATTTGATTGATGAGAAGAGGTTAGCAGCTGTTTGTCATGGTCAGATGTACCAGAAACGGATGATCCAAGCTTTTAATAAGAAGGTTAAGCCAAAGGTATATCAGGCTGGTGATTTGGTAATCAAGCGTATCATATTACCACAGGGTGATCCTAGGGGCAAGTGGACTCCTACATATGAAGGACCATTTGTGATCAAAACAGTATTCTCAGGAGGTACCATGATGCTTACTACTATGGATGGTGAAGACTTCCCACAGCCTGTAAACGCATAAAAAGAGACCCGCTAGGTTGACTGGCCTAGGCAAAAATAAGGGCATCCCGGTGAACCAAAAGGGTTCGGGCAAAAATTAGGGATATATATAAAAAAAAATGTACACCCGGCAAGTCGAAAACCTAAAAAGGCGGCTTGGGCAAAAAAGGGTATCCCGGTGGATTGAAAACCTGAAAGGGCAATCCAGGCAAAAGTTAGGGATTAAAGCGTATGACTATGTCTCGTTTGGATCACCCATGTAACTACAACCAGTTGTGCTACTTACTCAAGTTCGAACAGATAAAACTCAATCCAATCGTTTCCGTTTCAACAGCAGAAGATGAGATACTTGAAGATAATGGCAATAGTAGAATTGAAACTCAATAGGATTATTTCCCACATAGCTGATTTTCTTTGTTTTGTAAACATTTTTTACGACAAGTTCCTCTTACTAGGATATCTGTCTTCTTGTACAAACTTACCTATGTACGGGTCACTTTGTGATATAAATAAAATTCCATCTTTGAATCCAGATTTACTTTTACCCTATTTACATAAGCGAAACGTCCATTGGTTGTGTTTGAATGTATGCATGCTTTTGAATATGATTGATGTTTACCAGAAATGCATAAAATGCTTTAATATGATTGATGTTTACCAGAAATGCATAAAATGCAGTAATAGTATTTACTAAGGACGAACAAGGGAAGGAATTTAACAAAGCTTCACCGGTTCATCCTCACTAGACAGCTACAAGTCCCCCAGTAGGGCAAATCCATCTTCATAAATACTTCGAGTCACATCTCCCCTGGAATTTATATCTATCTCTTTTATCCTCAGACGGATAGTCGGGAATTTATTCTTTCAATAGGAGTACGACAAACGAAGACGGGAGGTTATGGATACCATACCATCAAACGAAGACGGGAGGTTATGAGTACTATATTATCAAACGAGACAGGAACGAGTTCCTCATATTCTTCAGCAACAAATCGGGATTTATTTTCCCTGGCCAGCAGTTGTTATACGAAGATATCCAGACGCTTCAGGCTGCATGATTCATACATACATCATTTACATCATACCATAACATACATATCCATAAGTACATAATACATTACTTAAGTGCATCATACTATGCATGCATACATAGTGCATAAACTAATATTTTCCTTGCAGGATAGTTATATGCAGGGAAAACAACATCAACAACTTATACCTCGGGACGTTGTTTATCCTCCTGAAAGCTATCATTACCTTGGGCCGTTGTTTATCTTCCCAAGTACCCTATCATAACTTTGGGCCGTTGTTTATCTTCCCAAAAGATATATCATCACCTTGGGCCGTTGTTTATCTTCCCAAGTACCCTATCATGACTTTGGGCCGTTGTTTATCTTCCCAAAAGTTATACTTATACCTCGGGACGTTGTTTATCCTCCTGAAAGCTACTCCATTACTTTGGGCCGTTGTTTATCTTCCCAAGTACCCTATCATGACTTTGGGCCATTATTTATCTTCCCAAAAGTTATACCATTACCTTGGGCCGTTGTTTATCTTCCCAAATACCCTATCATGAATTTGGGCCGTTGTTTATCTTCCCAAAAGTTATACCCTTACCTTGGGCCCTTGTTTATCTTCCCAAGTACCCTATTATCACTTTGGGCCGTTGTTTATCTTCCCAAAAGTTATACCATTATGTTGGGACATTGTTTATCTTCCCAAAAGCTATATCTTCATACTTTGGACTACTTTATTCTCCAAGAAGTATATTTGAAGAACTTTTCACCCTGATGGCATCTTTACGCCCATCTCTAGTTCATCCTGATGGCATCTCTAAGCCCATCTCCAGTTCCTTCCCAAGTGGCATCTTCAAGCCCACTCAAGCATATACAGTTAATCATCAGTATTACTTTACGCACCGGTGAGTGCAAATTTTTGGGCTTTTGTGTTCAATCCCCTTCAACCTTCCAGGTCACGACTGGCACAGATACCAATCTAACCCCCCAGGTTTCAAAAAATTGAACAGGGGCAGCTGTTGAACCCTAAAATTTTCCCTCACAAGACAAGCCATTGTATACTAAGAGGTTCACAAGGTTCACAAAGTTCACAATCAGTCAGAAGATTTGACATTCCCCTCAGACAATGCATCCTCCTAAGCAATGCATCCTAAACCAGGGTTTTGACTTTAATCAGGCTAAATGGACTTCCAAGACTTCAAGTGAGCTTCATAACATCTTATAAGTGTTTAAGAATCCCCATGACAAGTTTCAAGACTTTTCCCAAAGGTTTGCTCAGTCAGATGATCAGATAGGTCAAAATCAGTCAAAGCAGTTAAAAAGTCAAACTGAGGTCAACTGTGGTCAAACCAAAGTCAAACTTCATGATTTTTTGCCAACATCAAGTATATGAAGTAAAATTCATCATTTGATCAAGGGTTGATCATGATTCATCAAGGAGATTTCAGATCATCAAGAATCAAGAGTTTCTAAATTAGGGTTTTCACAGGAAAAGTCAACTGAACTTTGACCAGCCATAACTTTCATATGCTTCATCAAAAATTTTCCATCCAAAGCTCATTTTGAAGGAAATTTAATTCTCTACAACTTTGTGTCTCACAAGCCAAGCCCAAAAATGCTTCATTTGGAAGGTATGAGCTAAGACATTATAGGTCATTCCAAAAGTCAACAAAAAGTCAACAACTTCCAAAGAGCATAACTTGAGAATGGTAAAATATATGGACATGAGACCAAAGAGGTTGGTTAGAGGACTCTTTAAGCATTCCAAAATGTCCAAGAACAACTTCATAGCATTAAAATTGAGGGATTTGTGCCCTTGCAAAGTTGGGAAATATTTGAGAGGTTTATGAAGCAAATGGGGTCTTAAAACCATAATTCACCAAATGGGCTTGCTTTTTTATGATCCAAACACTTTCATGACATCATGCACGAATTAAAAATTATTTATTCATATTTTTATTCATTTTATTTTATTTATTATGATTTTTTACATTAAAAATCATTTTAAATCAAAATAAAATATAAAAGTGTGAATATTTGATTTGATTTTGGTTCTAGAAGGTCTTAATGATCATTTAGAGATGATTGAAATCATATAAGGTCATATCAATCAAAAATGGTAAGAAGATATCAATTTTTTTTTCTCAATATTTGATTCGATCTTTGTTCTAGAAATTCTTAAAGACCATTTAGAGATGATTGAAATCATATAAGATCATATCAATCAAAAATGGTAAGAAGATATCAATTTTTTTTCCTCAATATTTGATATGATTTTTGTTCTAGAAAGTCATAAAGGCCATTTAGAGATGATTGAAATCATATAAGATCATATCAATCAAAAATGGTAAGAAGATATCAATTTTTTTCCTCAATATTTGATATGATTTTTGTTCTAGAAAGTCATAAAGGCCAATTAGAGATGATTGAAATCATATAAGATCATATCAACCAAAAATAGTAAGAAGATATCAATTTTTTTTTCAATATTTGAAAGCATATCTTTTTCAATCTCAAGTGATCCAAAAGTGCAAAGTAGGATATAATTTTTTGATCTAATTTCACTCACTATATATACATGAAGAGATCACAACACAAAGGGAGAATTTTGGTTGCTTCCAAGAGTAAGAACAATACTTTAAATTTTCATAAAAAAATTCATAATTCGGATTCTATTTTGCAGGCTATATCAAAGTGTTTTGAAGGTTGCAATCTCTTCCTTGATCATCCTTGATGCTATCCCAATGCATTACATCATCCAAAACTCATTAAAATGCATAAACCGGTTTCATCTTTAGCTTGAAATTTGATTTTTCGATTTCAATGATACAAGCAATATAAATGAAATTTGATTGTATATTATTGTTCATGATGATGTTTGTAATGTTTCTGGATATTTTGATTTAATGTTTGATGCAGAAACAGTTAAGTGCCATTGCTAGAGCTTGGGTTCGAATCCCAACCTCAGGTAAGTTTTGTTTTTTCATTCAATTTCTCATTATTTTCTTTATTGTTTTGTTTTATATTTAATATAAATTATATTTCTTATAAGAAAATATATTTAAATAATCATATGTAAATATATATATATATATATATATATATATATATATATATATATATATATATATATATATATTAACTTCATATTTTTCTAAAAGGGATCTCTAATTTATTTTCTAAAAATTTTTAATCTTAGTTTTTTTTATTAAAATATGTATATATTATTATTATTATTTTAAATAGTTAAATTAATATTGTAATTTAAATTATAAACCCTAATTCTATTTTCTTTAAAATTCCTAACCCTAATCTTTAAATATTAAAATTAATTAAACTTATCTAATATCTAATTTAAATAATTAATAATATTTTCTTTGTAAATAATTATTATATGGCTTATTATTATTATTCATATCATCTTATTTTCATCTCAAAAATTATTTAAAGTTGTTTATTTAAATCTAAAAATACTTAATTAAATTATATATATATTTTGTATATTATTACTAACCTTTTCTTCTTATAATTATCACTTACCTTTTTTATTGTTTATACTTATCATTTTATTATATAATTATTATTTAAATGTAACTGTAAAAGCCATGTAATAGTTGTAGCTCTTATTGTTTATTCATAAATATATTGCTATGGTTAGTAAAATAGGGAGTGCTAACATGTTTGCTTTAAAATTAATTTAGATCACTAATTATAAGATAAATATTTGAATTTGTACACGCACACACGTAAGTCGATCTTTGATCGCCATCTCACTTCTTAAGGGTTACCTCTCATGTTGCCTAAACAAAAACGGTCAAGTAAGGTGTATAAAGCAAAGTCTCTTCTCTCATTAACATCATCTTGTCCCTTTAAAGAATTATAAGATCAAGTCCCGTCATGTTTGTCTTTCATAAATGATCTTGTCCCTTTCGAATAAAGATGATAAGTCCATTCGAATTGCTAAATACACCTTACAATTGCCTAATTACATTTGTCCCTTCATTTGTCCCTCATACATCCAAGGTAATGACTACTTATTCCTTAATAATAGGGATAGTCTTATCATTTAAAGGATATTTAAGAACAGAAAAGACTTAACTTAGGGTAGGTTCCTCTTATGTACTTGCTCACCTTTTCAAAACATTTAAAAAACACTTCACATTTTTCAAGCAATTTTCAAAACAAAGGCTTTATATATATCTGTACATGGATCATTATAAAGTACTTAAGAAAGTTTCTAATCACACACTACACTTCTCAAAAACATTTTAAAGTGAGCTAAGTAACTAAGAGCCCATGGATAACCATGGATGTAAAGGGTGCTAACACCTTCCCTTTACATAACCTACCCCCCGAACCCAAAAATCTTTTAAGGTCTTTCTTGTTCTTTTATGCCTTTCCTTTGGATAAAATAAAAGTCAGTGGCGACTTTTGCTATCCGCAACATTTAACTAAAGTCAGTTTTCCCACCGTGTTACACCCCTATTCAAGCATGAGTTAGCTGTGCAGGATGTAAGCGCTTGGCTTAACAGACAAACAAGATAACTTGTGGTTGAAAAACCAAAGACAGTCCAAAATTTGCACTCACTGGGGAGAAGAAGAAAAAAGGATATAAATTGTAAAAGGTAGTATAGCATGATTATAAAGTGCAGGCGATGGAGGATGACCATCGAGCAGAGGACGACTGTTGGGGATAAAGCAATGATGGGGACGTCCGACATGCTGGGGGAATAAAGAGATTATGATGGGGACGACCATCAAGCAAAGTAATAAAGATTAAAATAAAGGCGATGATGGGGACGGCCATCAGGTTTGCAAAGTAAAGGTAAACAACGACGGGGACGGCCATCGGTTCAAACTGATGAAGGACGATCATCAGGAAAAGGAAAAGGGACAACGACGGGGACGGCCATCGGGTTAAAGAATAAATGAAATAGATGATGAGGGACGGTCATCAAAGGTGAAGGACGATCACCTAACAAGGGACGGCTGCTCTTTATCACGACATAGGACGAATGTCGGATATAAAAGGTCGATGATGGGGACAACCATCGGATAGGCATGATGAAGGACGATCATCAAGAGGTGAAGGAAGATCACCTAGCAGGGTACAGATGCTCTCGGGGTTTATCATGACATAAGACGAATGTCTGATAACAAGATCAACGATGGGGATGGCCATCGGATAAAATGATGAAGGACGATCATCAAAAAAGGTGAAGGACGATCACCTAGCAGGGGACGGCTGCTCTCGGGGTTTATCATGACATAGGACGAATGTCAGATAACAAGATCAACGATGGGGACGACCATCGGATAAAATGATGAAGGACGATCATCAAGAAAAAAGTGAAGGACGATCACCTAGCAGGGGACGGCTGCTAAATATCACGACATAGGACGAATGTCGGATAGAAAAGGGTTCCAATAATGGAGACCCCACTGGGGGAAGGATGAGGGACGGTCATCCAAAGGTGAAGGACAATCACCTGGCAGGGTATGGATGCCGAAAGTATCATGACATAGGATGAATGTCAGATAAAAGAAAAGTTATTTTACTGGCGATCTACTGGGGAGTGGTAAACACGGACGAGTGCTTACGGTTTCCAGAATAAAGGTATAAGTGTTTGACACTGTGTATAGATTAAAGATGCGGACGAGCATCCTTAAGACTATGGTACAGACGAGTACCAACTGGTTAACAAAGAACACGGACGAGTGTCGAGTCTGAGGGGAAATAAGTGTGTATACAAGATACGGACGAGTATCTGTATAAGTAAAAACAAGTATTGTGAAGTATGAGCAAGACACGGACGGGTGTTCAACTTGCTGGGGAGAAGTGTGACACGGATGGGTGTCAGAAAAGAAAGTGTATAAGTTACGAACAATATGTGAAAAGGTATTCTGCGACCTGTGGGGATAGGATGACACGGACGGGTGCCAACAAGAGTATTATAAACAAGTATTTGGTTTGTAACAAGTATTTGGGCAAACATGTTGGGGATGGGTGACACAGACGGGTGTCGAGAGAGTGTATTATAAACAAGTATTTATGAGAGCAAAGGGGACGCTTTGGCTTTCTGTTGGGGAAATATGAGATGACATGGACGAGTGCCAAGAAAAACATGTCATGGACAAGTATCCGTTTGCAGAAAGTGTTCTGGCGACTTTTACTGGGGAATGATGATACAAACGAGTTCCAAAAGGAGTATGTATCTGTATATGAGGGTGCAAAGGGACGCCTTGTCTTTTATGTGCAAGGGATGTATTTTGGTATATTGTTGTGGGTATTGGTGATGTTTACAGGTGACTGGTTCAAAACCTGACTTGTGATCGTGCAATATGTTTGATTTTTATCGTAATGCTCCGTATTAGACGGAATGCTACGCTTTTTCGGTGATTTATGATGTGAATGCTATGATTATGCAAAAGAAACCGATCCGGGATTCGGATCCCACTGCTGTGAAGATCTCTGGCTGATCTGCTTGGAGGAGAATCCCAACTGGGGATGAGATCATTGGTAGATCTGATAAACATATGATTCTGCTTGGGGGATTTAGATCACTGATAGATCTTATCCAGTAAGGAGATATCCCAGCTGGGGATGAAGAAGCTTCCGTCACTTTGTTGTGTGAGAATTTCAGACATTGCTCTTTTGAGTAGAGGCTGGAGCTCTGTGGGGAGATATGCTGGGGATTCTCCTGTTGAATAGACTCGTGTTAGGGATAAGGAGGCCTTGGCAACTCCGTTGGGGAAAGTATTCCAGATACTGCTTGGAGGAGATGTGTTGGGGAAGTGATGCTTGGCATGCCCCATGTTATGTATTTGAATACCTACAACCTGTCAAAATAAAGAAACGCACGAGTGTCCCGAGGTATCCCTTATCGGATTCCGTCATAGGAGTTAGTTATTCCTGAGAGTAAATACATTTCCTGTAAGTATTAAAAAGGCACATCTGTTTTATGCAAGTATCATATCATGAATATTGGACATTTTGCAAACGAAACAAAAATGTACAAAACGAAGTGTGACTGAAATATGATTTTATTAATCTGGGTGCCCTGAATTGGCAAATACAGTCAAGAAACAAATCTCCTGGAATGAGGAGATTGTTACAAATTGAGAAAAGTAAAAGGTGCTGGCAATGTTGATGACGCTCCGGTGAGCTCCCTTTGCTATGACCTGTATGACCTTGACGTTCTTCTCATCTTGCTTTCTGAAGAAGTTTGATTTTGACAGACGCTTTATCCTTTCGAAGCTTGTTGTGTTGTAAGTGATACAGACGGATTCAGAATGCAGTTGTTCGCTTATTCCCTTATTTTGCGTGGATCGCCCTTTCGGGTTTTCAATCCACCGGGATACCCATTTTTGCCTGAGCTGTCCAATGCGGCTTTTCAACTCAGCGGGTGTACATATTTTTTCATTTTCCCCTTATTTTTTCCCGAGTCTTTTATTCTGTTTTTGACTCGCCAGGATGCCCTATTTTTTCCTGGACTTACATTCTGTTTTCATGTCCAGCGGGTCATTTTATGCGAAGTATTTTTTAACTACATCTGAATTTACAGGGGATAAGAAATCTTCACCATCCATAGTAGTGAGCATCAGTGCTCCACCCGAGAAAACCTTCTTTACTATGAATGGACCATCGTAATTTGGAGTCCACTTGCCCCTGTGGTCTGCATGAGGAGGAAGAAGTCTTTTCAGCACAAGATCTCCCACTTGGTATTCCCGAAGCCTGACTTTCTGATCAAAGGATTTCTTCATTCTTTTCTGATATAACTGCCCATGACAGATTGCAACTAATCTCTTTTCTTTGATCAGATTCAGTTGATTGTACCGAGATCGGACCCATTCTGCTTCATTCAGCTTGACATCCATTAGTACCCGTAAGGAGGGTAATTCAACTTCAACAGGTAGGACTGCTTCCATACCATACACAAGTTGATATGGTGTTGCCCCAGTGGATGTTCTGATTGAGGTACGATACCCATGCAAGGCAAATGGTAGCATCTCATGCCAGTCTTTGTAAGTTACCACCATCTTCTGCACAATCTTCTTAATGTTCTTATTAGCTGCCTCAACAGCACCATTCATCTTTGGCCTGTAAGAAGAAGAGTTGTGATGTTGAATCTTGAAGTCCTGGCACAGTTCTGCCATCATTTTGTTGTTCAAATTGGAACCATTATCAGTAATGATTTGCTCGGGTACTCCGTACCGACAGATGATGTCTCGTTTTAGGAATTTGGCTACCACTTGCCTGGTGACATTTGCGTACGAAGCTGCTTCAACCCATTTGGTCAAGTAATCAATGGCTACCAGGATGAATCTGTGGCCATTTGAAGCAGTCGGTTCAATCTTTCCAATCATGTTAATGCCTCACATGGCAAAGGGCCAAGGTGAAGACATTACGTTCAAAGGATTTGGAGGCACGTGCACTTTGTCTGCATAGATCTGGCATTTATGGCACTTCCTGGCATAGGCACAACAGTCTGCATCCATTGTGATCCAGTAGTAACCTGATCTTAACAATTTCTTAACCATTGCATGTCCCCCAGCATGGGTACCAAAGGATCCTTCATGCACCTCGTGCATCAGCAAGTCTGCTTCTTTCTTATCAACACATCTGAGGAGAATCATGTCAAAGTTTCTCTTGTATAATGAACCATCAACATTCAGGAAAAAACTACCAGCCAACCTTCTTAACGTGTTCTTATCATTGGATGATGCCCCAGGTGGGTATGTCTGATCCTATAAGAAGCTTTTGATGTCGTGGAACCAAGGCTTGTCATCTTTAGCAATGTCCACGGAGAATACGTATGTCAGTCAGTCCAGTCTGGATACCGAAATCCGAGGCACAAAATTGGCAGTCTGAACCTTGATCATGGAGGAAATGGTAGCTAAAGCATCTGCGAACTGATTTTCGTCTCGAGGGATGTACTCAAGTTTGACTGTTGTGAAGAAAGTCAACAGTCTCCTCGTATAGTCACTGTATGGAATCAGATGCTCTTGGTGAGTGTACCATTTGCCGTTGGTCTGATTGATTACCAAAGCTGAATCTCCGAATACAGTTAAAGTCTTGATCCTGAGGTCAATGGCTTCCTCAAGACCCATGATACAGGCTTCGTATTCAGCTTCGTTGTTAGTGCATGCAAAGGTGAATTTTGCCGAGAAAGGCATATGAACTCCTTTTGGTGTAATGAGCACTGCACCAACTCCACGACCATTCATATTAACAGCCCCATCAAACATCATTGTCCATTCTTCTTCTGGGTCAGGCCCTTCAGTGTGAACAAGCTCTTCATGATCTTTTGCTTTCAGGAACATGATGTCTTCATCAGGGAAGTCAAATATCATTGGTTGGTAATCATCAATGGGTTGCTCAGCCAGATAGTCAGACAGTACACTGCCTTTGATGGCCTTTTGAGATGTGTACTGAATGTCATACTCTGTCAGAATCATTTGCCATCTTGCAACCCTTCCGGTAAGTGCTGGCTTCTCAAATATGTACTTGACTGGATCCATCTTTGAGATCAATAAAGTAGTGTGGGTCAACATATATTGTCTTAGTCAGCGAGCAGCCCACGCTAAAGCACAACAAGTCTTCTCGAGCAGTGAATAACGTTGTTCACAGTCGTTAAACTTTTTGCTTAGGTAGTAAATTACATACTCTTTTCGACCAGACTCATCATGCTGGCCCAACACACACCTCATTGATCCATCTAATACTGTCAGGTACATTATTAGAGGTCTTCCTTCAACTGGAGGCATAAGGATTGGAGGTTCTTGTAAGTACTCCTTGATTTTGTCAAAATCCCTCTGACAATCTTCATTCCACCTGACCGTTTGTTTTTTTCTTAACAATTTGAACAGGGGCTCACAGGTTACTGTAAGATGAGATATGAACCTTGATATGTAGTTCAATCTACCTAAGAACCCCTGAACTTCCTTTTCAGTCCTTGGTGCAGGCATCTCCTGAATGGCTTTGACTTTGTCAGGATCAACCTCAATTCCTTTTCCACTTATGATGAATCCCAGCAGCTTACCGGAACGTACCCCGAATGTGCATTTGTTGGGGTTTAGCTTCAACTGGTATTTTCTCAGACGCTTGAACAATTTCAGCAGATTTACCAGATGGTCTTCTTCAGTGAGGGACTTGGCAATCATGTCATCCACGTAGCATTCAATTTCTTTGTGGATCATGTCGTGGAATAATGTTACCATAGCCCGTTGATAGGTTGCACCGACATTCTTCAATCCAAAAGGCATTACCCTATAAAAAAATGTGCCCCAAGGTGTAATGAAGGTAGTCTTCTCCATGTCTTCTGGTGACATTCTGATCTGATTATACCCGGAAAATCCATCCATGAAAGAGAATACCGAGAACTGAGCTGTGTTGTCGACCAATACATCAATGTGGGTAAAGGGAAATCATCCTTCGGGCTAGCTCTGTTCAGATCCCGGTAATCCACACACATCCTTACTTTGCCATCCTTCTTAGGCACTGGTACAATATTAGCAACCACGGCGGGTAACTAGTTACAGCAAGGAAACCGGCGTCCCACTGTTTTTGTACCTCTTCTTTAATCTTCATTGCCATATCCGGACGAGTACGGTGTAGCTTCTGCTTTACTAGAGGACAATCTTCTTTCAAAGGCAGCCTATGCATAACAATGTCGGTATCTAGACCTGGCATGTCCTGATAGGACCAAGCAAAGACGTCAACATACTCTCGAAGCATGTCAATAAGCTGTTCCTTCACTGAATCTTGCAGACTGGCCCCGATCTTCACTTCTTTCAAGTCTTTTTCGGTACCAAGATTAATTGTCTCAACCTCCTCCTGGTGAGGAATGATTACCTTCTCTTTTTGCCTTAACAACCTGGCCAATTCTTCAGGTAGCTCATAGTCTTCTTCAACCCCTTCATCAACTTGATTAATCGGATTGTCGAAGTCATACAAGGTCATAGCAGTGTTGTTGTCGGTGCAATCTGGAGGATGACCTCTGCAAGGGTTGAGATTGGTCCGTTTTAGTGATCAGTTTTAATCTTGTTTAAAAAAAAGTGAAAATGAAGTTTTCATTTTGAAAACATTGCCATTTTATTGTTTTATACAAAAGTGAAAAATGAAAAGACAGTGAGCGAAAAAGAGATTCGTTTGCAAAAGAAATCCTGATATTCATTGATTAATCATTTGCACAAAATACAAGATGGCCCTATTACAAAATGAGTCCTGACACCTTGGGCAAGATGCAGGACTTGATGCATGCTAAAAGACAGGAAATAATAATTACTCTGCAGGAGTAACCCTTATAATTTCCTGGGAAGACCAGTTAAAGACTTGGTTCCCCGGGATTCTTGGACGTATCCAGTTCTCCAGGTTACGGTCGCTTTCCTCCTTGTCTTCCAGATTGTTCACAGCATCCGGGGTAAGCATTCCCCCACTGAAAAATTTGGGCTCCTTGGCAGCCTCTGATTGATCTTGTCGGGTTGGTCTGTAACCCAACCCGAATCTGTTTTCTTTTTTCTCCACCGGCAACAGTTTGCCTTATCCTATGGAGTTCCCCTCTTCAACAACCTTCCAGGCTTGCTGATATGAAGCAATAAAAGTTCCCATCTTGTCCTCCTGGGATGAAGCCAAAACTCCAGTAGCCTCATTAACATTTAGGGCCTCAAACCCTTGGCTCATTGTCTCGTGGATCTCTCCGTCCATCTCAATATACTTGTAAGTAGCTAGATGACTGACGAAGATATCCTCCTCCCCACAGATTGTGATGATCTGGCCTTCCCACTCGTATTTTAATTTCTGGTGAAGGGTAGATGTAACAGCGCCAGCGGCGTGAATCCAGGGTCTACCCAACAAACAGTTGTAGGCCGGCTGAATGTCCATCACGAAGAAAGTAGTTTTAAAGACTTGTGGACCAATCACCACGGGTAATTCAATCTCTCCAAGCACTGATCTCTTAGAGCCTCAAACGCTCTTACTACCAAGTTACTTGGACGTAATGCCAAACCATCATATTCCAACTTCACCAAGGATTTCTTTGGGAGGACATTGAGCGAAGACCCAGTGTCTACCAGTACATGAGAAAGAACAACACCTTTTCACTCTAAGGGGATGTGTAAAGCCTTGTTATGATTGCGTCCCTCCGTCATTAAATCAGCATCTGTGAAGCCTAGTCCATGACTAGTGTTAACAATTGCAACCACTGTTTCCAGCTGATTAACCGTGATCTCTTCTGGCACGTAGGCTGCGTGCAGGACCCTCAAAAGTGCATTCTTATGGGCTTCAGAACACATTAACAATGACAAGATAGAGATTTTGGAGGGCGTCACCACTTTGTAATCACTCTTTTTGATTATTCTCATGAACTCATCCACCTCTTGGTCAAAAGACGTCTTCGGAGTTTCTTTAACAGCTGGCTCTTCGAGTACCACACTCTTCCCTTTTGCTTTAGTAACAGCCTCTGCTTCAGCATTGGGTCTCGGTATTTGTGAGGCAAAAAGGCGTCCGCTTCTGGTGAAGCCTCCACCTCCCCCAACATTGTCAACTTGTGGTGAAGAGGTTGATGAATCTAGAGTGATCTTCTTTCCGTCGCAGTAGAGATCAGAGTCGTAGTGCCAAGGTATGGCATTACTGCTTTCATAAGGAACGGGTCTGGGTACCATAATGGTGACTGGACTGATTGCTGCAGTGGAAGGAACTGTGATGGTATGCGGGTCGTAATAGATTGTGACTGGAGATCTGACAGTAGGTGTTGCAGTTTGTTGTTGAAAATTGTTGTTGGGATGAACAGTTGCCGGGTCATAATAGATTGTGACCGTTGAGACATCTTCGTTAGTGTTTGTTGTCGTTGTAGGTGATTCCATTGATAAGATGGGTGTTGACGTTGTAGAAGTAAGCGCAGTTGAACTTTGGTTTGTTGAAATAATGGATGGAGTGATTGCTGGAATTGTGGATGAATCAGTGGGAAAGATGGTTGTTGTAGTTGTAGGAGGATCTATTGTTGCTGAAGAAAGAGATGTTGATGTTGTAGACGTCGTTGTGGTAATTTGCAAAATTCCATCTTTGATAAGGCCATCTATGCCAAGCCTTAGCCTCTCACAACCATTAATAGCAGTCTTGCAAGATTCGCAGCAGGCCTCACAGCCTGGGAACACCTGGAATCTTAAGAGTTGAGCTTTGACTTCTGCCAGCGGCGTTCGAATATGTGTAACACTATCGATCAGTGCAAATGGTTGGTCCTCCTCTATGGCATTAATCCTGGGCCCACCATGATTAGGCATAGGATTTCTGGTAACATTTGGAGGAGATGCGAAATTGAGAGCTTTGGAATCGACCAGATCCTGAACCTTCATTTTCAAGGCTCTACACTTCTCAGTATTGTGACCAGGTGCGTTGGAATGAAAGGCACACCTAGCAATGGCATCATAATTCTTTGGGAGGTTAAGAGGATCTGGTGGAGCCAACGTCCTTAACTCAACCAGGTTGAGCTTCAGGAGTTGTGGCAGTAGGGTGGCATATGGCACAGGAATGGGGTCAATCACCCTATTTGCTTGAGATGGCCTCTGTTGAAAGGGGCGTTGTTGTTGGTTGTTGTTGTTATTGCTGTATGATCTTTGTTGCGGAAAGTGCGGTTGTTGCTGATAGTATTGTTGTTGTTGATGTTGTTGAGGAAAAAGTGACTGTTGTGGAGCAGGAGTCGGGATGGTAACGGCTGCTACTGATCTGTGAGAGTATTGGGGTCTGCCCCTGCCTGCATGAATAACATTTGTTTCACCCGTCCTTCGGGGTCCTGGAAAAGGTTTTCTTGTATTGTTGGAGGAACTTGAACCGTTGTCAGAGATTTTGCCCATCTTCAGAAGACTCTCTATTCTCTCCCCAACTATGACTACATCAGCAAAGCTAGTGGAGGAGAATGCGCCAAGTCGGTCGATATAAGTTCCCTGCAAGGTATTCATAAACATGTCTTCCATTTCCCGTTCATACATGGGTGGCTGGACAGCAGCAGCAAGCTGTCTCCACCTATGAGCATAATCCCGGAAGCTTTCCCTTGAGACTGAGACATGCCCATTAGAAGGGTTCTATTGGGAGCCATGTCCAGATTGTACTGGTATTGACGGATGAAGGCTTCGGCCAAGTCTTTTCAACATCTTATAGTGGCCCTTGCCAGATGCGAATACCATTCTCTTGATGCTCCAGTCAAGTTATCCTCAAAATAGAACATCCATAACTTCTCGTCCATGGTATAAGCTTTGAGTCTCCCCAAGAAAGACTGCAGATGAGTACGCGGGCAGGAGGTACCATTATACTTTTCAAAGCACGGGGGTTTGAACTTGTGAGGAATTCTCACCCCATCCACCAGCCCCATGTCCATTACATCAAAACCTAGGGAATTCTGGGATTCAAGAGACCTCAGTTTTTCAGCAATCTCATCCAGCCTTTGGTCGTAAACTTCATCCCCAGCTCCAATAACTGTGAACTGCTCTTCTTGAGGATCCTCTTGCAAGATCCTGCCTCCAGCAGTGTTACCTTGAGCATTCCTTATGACATTAATATCTGGGTTTAGATGATTCCCAAACTCTGGTGGATCAATGCGAGGCTGCCCGCGATCATTGTTACTGGTTCCTCCTGTACCAGGATGATGTTCTTCAGGAGTCTGCCTTTCCACCAATTCCCTTAGCCTTTCCTGGCTCTGAGCTAATCCAGTCATCACAGCCATAAATTGGGTCATTTGATTCCTCATTTCAACTCTTTCATTTGCCATTTGGTTCCTTACTTCATTCAAGTCCTGCTGCACTTGATCCATCTGAATGCCCGGAAGGTTGTTTCTCGTCGGGTACCGGTGTATTCTGTTGACAGGGAACACTCGTCTGCGAGCAATGTTTCCTGAAACCACAACAAAGTGAGAAACAGCAATAAAACAAAAACCTACAAAACAAAGAAAATGTTAGTATGCAATGCAATATGCTTATTTGTCTTCCAAGGGTATCCGGTTTGGTTCTTTGGTTTTGACCTTTCCAGACCTCGAGGAAATGCTGATGATGTTGAGAGATAAAGCCCACCAATGAATAAAACAAACTGATATATTACAAAGGATGAAAATACATAGTTTGTTTACAATACATGCCCGTGGTGGGTCAAAATACAACAATCAAAAGAAAAGTACATCAAAAGAAAGAAATACAAGCAAAAGGATCAGACATCCAATCCAAAGTCATCCTCCCTGACTTCCTTCAGGAGGGCCTCAGTCACTGGCCCTATTAGGTGCTCTGTAATAGTCCTGATAAGGAGGTTCCTTGTAGCAATGGCATTGGTTAGCTTTTTATGCTTGCCCTGGTCCTTTGACCTCTTCAACCCCGCCCGGAGTTTCAATTCTGATATTTCCTTCTGAGCTGCTAACAAAGCTTCCCGAGGCTTCTTCTCATTGGCCTCTAACTGCTCTATCTTAGCCTGAGTTCTCTGGTCTTCTTGTGCACGGGCCTTAGTGATCCGGATCCACCTAGCCTGGCTTTCTTCCAGATAATGCTCTTCCCTAGCCTTCTGAATCTTTGCCTCCTTGCAGGCATTCTTCAACACTAAATCCCTTGCTCTTGCCTTCCTGATGTAGTCATCTGTTTTCTCAATCTTGGCCAGATGCTTAATCTTGAGTCTTTCCAATCTCTCAATATCCAGACGACTGTCATTTCTCTCCCAGAGAGTCTTCTTCAGGGTTTCAGCTAGCTGAGTATTCCTCTCTTTCAGCTTTTCAAATTCTTCTAGGCTGACAGTTGCTGCAGGTTGGACTGTAGAAGGCCCAGGTGTATCTTCCAAGGTGAAAGGCATCCGGGTGATCTGAGCTCGGGTACGGGACCAATTAGAATACTGTGTTGAAGCTATGTTGTTGCCCTTTCCAAGAATGGTTGTCCCTTTGGTCTGAATTTTGTCCCAAGCTCAAGCAACTTGTCTGAAAACAGCAGAGTTAGGTTTGATTTCACAGTAAAGAGTCTCAGCCAAATCTTGTCCTCTGGGAGGATGAACCAAAGCATATCCCAGTTTTCTTTTAAACAGTAAAGGGTTGTATTTGATGCAACCTTTCACTCCTATCAAAGGCACATTAGGATACTGCCCGCAGCTGGTAATAATGTCCTTGCCTTTGGTGCTCTGAGTGCACCACCTGATGTCATCTGATGTCAAGGCAATGAACCTCTTAGCCCAATTCTTCTGCTGATGGGGGTTCAGGAAAGCATCTGATTTTGGTAAGTGTTTGAGCAGCCAAGAGTAATACAGAGGAGCACAACATCTGACCAGCTTTCCTCTTTGCTTTTCATTCCTTTGGTGTACATGGTAGTAGAAGTCCCCCAGCAATGTAGGAACATGATTCCTCAACAAGAACAAATGGATGGCATTCTTACTCACAAACTTGGGCTCATCTGCAAACAATATAACCCTATATATATTGAGAGCTAAAAGTGCATAGACAACCTTCCATTCTCCTACTGCAGCCTTCAGGGTAGCTTGGGAAATCAGGAAGTCTAGGTGGAGGCCTGGAACTCCAGCCTTTGTTGTCATGTTCTGCTCAATGAGGGCAGGCTCCAAATGCAATGCCCTTGCTATGTCTTCATTTCTGGGAGCTGTCATCTCTGGGTTGAAGGGGATCCCTCTTCTGATAGGAACTCCAATCAATAAGGATAACTCTTCCAACAGAGGCCCCAACTGGAAATCAGGGAAAGTAAAGCACCTGAGTGGGGGATCATAAAACTGCAAGCATGTGTGGATCATGCTCCTATGAGATGCATCAAGATCCATGACCATGTCCAATATACCCCCATAGTGCTCTCTGAAAAGTGGGACGTGGTCAGGTGTAATGAGGGACTGGACCTGCCTGATGCCAGTCAAGGTGGGCTCAAAGAAGTGGTAAGTAATGTTGCTCTTTCTTGAAGTGTCCATGAGTGCTGGTGAAGAAACTGAGAGCAACTGCTGATGAAGATCACTGACTGAGAAGCTGGAGCTGAGTCTCTGATGAAAACAGCTGGAGAAGAAAACTGAAGAACTGATGAGGATGCTGGAGAGGATAACTGAAGCAGATAACTGAAGCAGAGGTCTAAGCAGCAGAAGGGGTCAAAACCAAACCAAATATGAAGATGGATACCCTATAAAACAAATAAGCAAATGTTAAATGATGCAATGTGTCGCTCCCGGGATTTTCATCCTAGTACAAACGCGAAAGTGGCGCGGAAATGTTAGAGTCGCCAGCCAGACATTTTTATCTCGAAGGAATGGGAAAGGTAATGTTGCACAAACCTAAGGAAGAAGGAAAAGGACGAGGCCTTGCGAACCAAAGATCTGGGTCCGGAAGTCGGTTGCGAATTGGGAAGGTATTAGCACCCCAATTCGTCCGCCGTACCCGACGGGATCCACGCTTATGAGTCTGTTTCAAAGGGTGAGAAATAATATGTTGTTTGAATAAAAGAAAGGCTATCTGGAATGAAATGGAAATGAGAGAAGAAATGGAATTGGAAAATGGAAATAAAAGGAAAATAAAGATTGTGCTCGAATGGGCCCTACACCACTGCCTACGTACCTCATCGGGATAAATGAGGATCAGAGACGCTGTAGTTCATCTAACTAAGGCTGAAACTCGTTTGTGATTTTTAGGATGACATTGCCATAGCTCTAGCTCAGGTGTTACCGGCTTTGACTCGAGGGTGTTTACTGTGTCGCTGTTTGAATTGTCGAGACAAGTCATGTTCGTCCGCAAAGAGTATGAGATGAGATAAGAAGATGTGACTTCTTGGTTTGTTGTCTTTTATAAGATGTATTTTGAATTTGTTTATTGAATGTACAACACTAAAGACTATGACACAGGAGCGAATACTTTCCAAGATCGCCCCCAATGGAACGTTTGTAAAGCATCCTAGAAGAGTGAAGGAGACCTCCACTAGTCATTTCCCGTATAGCTTAAGGCTCGTGGTGCATTGTACACACTTTCCTTTATTAAGTGTTTTTGATTTTATTTTAAGATGAGAAGTGAGACTCAAGTTATAAAAGGAAAAATTCTAAGGGAAACTAGACTTACCCTAAGTTAATTGAATTTGAAGATGACCTATGGTTAATGAGGTTTGAAAGATTAAATCTACCTAAGAGATATTAAACTAGAAATGCAAGTAAAATAAGTTAATAGTGAACAATATGGTCCTCCTAAGTCATGGTGGGGAAAAACGTGTATGAAACATAAATGGGATGAAACGATGAATCGGGTGGGTCGATTGTGTGGTGCTGAGACGCACGACTTATGGTGTGTAACATTGTTGCACCCCAAAATTTGCCCTCCACGAGACCAGACATTGTGTACTAAGAGGTTCACAAGGTTCAAAATGTTCACAAGACATCTCATGAGGTTCATAAGGTTCACAAGGTTCACAATTAGTCAGAAAGTTTGACAATTCCCTCAGACAATGCATCCTCCTAAGCAAGGCATCCTAAATTAGGGTTTTGACTTTTATCAGGCTAAATGGACTTCCAAGACTTCAAGTGAGCTTCATGACACCCTATATGTGTTCAATAATCCCCTTGTCAAGTTTCAAGACTTTCCCAAAAGATTTGCTCAGTCAGATGATCAAATAGGTTAAAATCAGTCAAAGTAGTTAAAAAGTCAAACTGAGGTCAACTGTGGTCAAACCAAAATCAAACTTCATGATTTTTTTTGCCAACATCAATTATATGAAGTAAAATTCATCATTTGATCAAGGGTTAATCATGATTCATCAAGGAGATTCCAGATCATCAAGAATCAGGAGTTTCTAAATTAGGGTTTTCATAGGAACAGTCAACTGAACTTTGACCAGCCATAACTTTCACATGCTTCATCAAAAAATTTCCATCCAAAGCTCATTTTTAAGGAAATTGAATTCTCTACAACTTTGTGTCTCACAAGCCAAGCCCAAAAATGCTTCATTTGGAAGGTATGAGCTAAGACATTACAGGTCCTTTTAAAAGTCAACAAAAAGTCAACAACTTCAAAAGAGCATAACTTGAGAATGGTAAAAGATATGGACATGAGACCAAAGAGGTTGGTTAGAGGACTCTTTAAGCTTTCCAAAATGTCAAATAACACCTTCATAGCATTAAAATTGATGGATTTGTGCCCTTGCAAAGTTTGGAAATTTTTGAGAGATTTATGAAGCAAATGGGGTCTTAAAACCATAATTCACCAAATGGGCTTGCTTTTTTGTGATCCAATTACTTCCATGACATCATGCACGAAATTAAATTGATTTATTCATAATTTTATTCATTTTATTTTTATTTATTATGATTTTTTATGTTAAAAATAAATTTAAATTCAAATAAAATATAAAATAAGGGAGATTTAAATTGATTTGGTTTCTAGAAGGTCATAAATTATAAGGCTAGATCAAGATATCTCAAAATTTAAGAGCTAATCTTTTTCAATCTCCCAAGGATCAAATATCCACAAACTTGTTAAAGATTTTGACCTAATTCATTCACTCATATATATACAACACAATGCCAAGCCACAGCCACGAATTCCCAGCCTCTTGCACATTGTTCAAACTTCACAAAATCCTTCAAAAAAACTCCAATTCGGATTCCAAGGTAGAGGGGATTTCAAAGAGTTTTAAGCATTACAATGCGTTCTATGATGTTCATATAACATGTTTGGATCATAAAAAGCGCATGAGACACTCTCATTCACATAAACCGAATCTGTGTTCATTCAACATTTGAATTTTTTCGATTCCATGGTTTCAATAGTTTTTAATTGATTTTGATTGTCTAACTGTGTTTGTTTCTTTGCATTGAAGCTTTCTGGACAGTTAAATTAGAGTTTCATGGACTGAATCGAAACATGCCATAGTTAGGGTTTACTGACCTCAATTAGGGTTTTATGATTTATCAAATATAAATGAGTTTGAAGGACGTGGTTGTGTTGTATGGACCTCAAGGAACGTATTGCACTCATCAATTTAAAGAAATTTTGTTGTTTGCTTGGTGTTTGGTAATTCGCAGGTTTTGATGCGCAGGAAAAACCGTAGGTAGATTCGCAGGAGAATTCGCAGGAAAACCTGCGAATTCCAGAGGAAGAAGATGACTCTTGGCGCCATCTGAAATTTGAATTTTTGAAAAGTTAATATTTTTAGAATTTTTGTTTATTTTATATCAACTAATGATGTCTGATTCAAGTTGTTAGCGCGCATGTGTGAGATTGGTTGGTCCTGGGTTCAAACCTTCCCCAGGCCATTTTGTTTTGTTATTTTTCATTGATTTTCGTAGGTTAAAAATAAAAGGAATGCTATCCAGTTTCTATCACCAGCACGCAGCTGGTCCAGTGGACGGCAGGCTGGTCTAAGGGTGTTAATGCCTAGGGCGTGGGTTCAAACCCTGCCCAGGTAAGTTTTAATTTTTTTGCTTCTTTAATTATTTTATTTTATTGTTATTATTTTATAATTAATTATAACCAATAAAAAAATAATCATAAATAATAATATGTAAATATATATATGTAACTTCATATTTTTCTAAGAAAAAACTTCTTCTAATTTATTTTCTAAATTCTAAACCTATTTTTTTTATTCATATACTCAAATCAAAATATGTATATATTTATTTAATTATTAAATTAATAATGTAAATTAAATTAGAAACCCTAATATTTTTAAAAACCCTAATTATCCTTAACCCTAATTTATCTTCTAATTTCTAAAAAACCTAATTTCTTTTAAAATTTTAATTTCTCACTTTAATTATTTTTGTTCAATTATTATATTTAATAAATATTTCTAATATATATAATTAAACCATTAATCATGTTTATTTTGTAAGTAAATTAATATATGATTTATTATTATTATCTTTATTATTCTATTTTTATCTCAAAAAAATTCAAAAAAAAATGTTTATTTAATTTTAATTAGCTTGTACATATTTTATATTTTGTGCTAACCTCTTTTTTGTCATTATTTTATTACTAACCCTTTTATTTATTGCTTATGTTTATTATTTTATTTTATTATTATTATTTAAATTGCTTTTATTATAATGTAACTGTACAAGCCATGTAATAGTCGTAGTATTTTGTTGTTTATTTATTTATAAATATATTGCTATGGTTAGCAAAATAGGGAGTGATAACATGTTTGTATTTTAAAATTAATTTAGATCACTAATTATAAGATAAATATTTGAACTTATACACGCACATACGTAAGTCGATCTTTGATCGCCGTCTCACTTCCTAAAGGTTATCCCTCATGTTGCCTAAATCAAAAGGCCAAGTAAGGTGTCTAAAAGCAAGGTTCCTTCTCCTAAAATATCATCAAGTCCCTTTACGATTATAAGATCAAGTCCCTTTGATGTTGCCTTCGTAAATGATCTTGTCCCTTCCGAATAAAAGATGATAAGTCCCTACGAATTGCTAAAGACACCTTACAGTTGCCTACATTCAGATTGTCCCTTCATATGTCCCTTATAACATCCAAGGTAATGACTACCTATTCCTTAATAATAGGGATAATCTTACCATTGAAAGAACATTCAAGAACAATAAAGATTCAAATTAGGGTAGGTTCCTCTTAAGTACTTGCTCACTCATTCAAAAACATTTCATAACACTTCACATTTTCAAACAATTTTCAAAACAAAGTCTTTATATATATCCGTACAAGGATCATTATAAAGTACTTAAGAAAATTTTTCTAATCACACACTACACTTCTCAAAACAGTTTAAAGTGAGCTAAGTAACTAAGAGCCCATGGATAACCATAGATGTAAAGGGTGCTAACACCTTCCCTTTACATAACCTACCCCCCGAACCCAAAAATCTTTTAAGGTCTTTCCTGTTCTTTTATGCCCTTTCCTTTGGATAAAATAAAAGTTGATGGAGACTCTTGCTATCCGCAACATTTAACTAAAGTCAGTTCTCCCACCGTGTTACAGAACTGGCGACTCTGCTGGGGACTTAATAAAAGAGGGGTACCCTTAGGAATTAGATAACTTTAAACTTGTTTGCTTTGTTTGCTTTACTTTACTTGTTGGGTGCTCTTATGTGTGAAAGATCCTAACCCGGATCTAGTGTACCTTAGGTAAATGGCAATAGACCAAGGAAACTGTACGGCGTATACCGATATGGTTGATCTGATGGCCATAGTTAGTGTGACTTCTTGGTTGGTGCTTATGTTCCTTAAGTCAAGTTGAGGATAATATGAGGCTGCCATATGTTGTCAATACACTAACTGACTTTTAGAACCCTAGTCATCCCATCTTGGCCTTTAGAAAGTAGTGAGATAACCGGCTTTGGTGAAGACTGAAGTTGGTTGATACTCGATACTACACTCATTGAGATCTTAAACTTGGAGGGTTTTGATTGGCAAGTAAGTTGCCTACTGAACAACCACCCTTGGGAAGGATCAATGATATTGAGATCCCTTAGAACCTGGTTACTTTTGTAGGACAGGATGAACCAACTAAACTTAAGGGGAGGGTACTTACCTTTAAACCTCATGCAAGCCTTCAAACCTAAGGGCTATTGTGTGACTTGTTTGTGTGTGCCACATGTTTGTGATTGAGCATAACATCATAACATCATCATGCATCATAAGCATAGCATTTTCACTAACCATTTCAAGGACCAAAGGATTTATCTTTGTTCTTTGTTGTAGGTCATGGCTTCTGCTCGTAGGAATACTATCCGGATCAACTTTGAAGGGATACCTCCTAAGCTTAAGGAATTGGTCTCTCAAGTTTCTGAAAACTCCCAATTCATCAAGAGGCATGGTCACCTACTGGATTTAGTCACTTCAGGGTTCAATGAAGACATGAGGAGTGTTATGTTTCAGTTCTTTGATCCTAAACATCACTATTTCACATTCCCCGACTATCAGTTGGTTCCTACAATGGAAGAGTTCTCCAAGCTTCTGGGTATACCTATTCTTGATCAGAAACCCTTCACAGGCTTGGAAAAAGAGCCTAAACCTAAAGTCATTGCTGCATCCCTACATTTGAAGAAATCAGACATTGTCCTAGAAACAAGGAGTGGAGTTAAGGGTATTCTTGCTAAGGTATTGATGGAGAAAGCTCAAGTGTTCCTGAAGGCTATGAGTTATGATGCTTTTGAGGAGATCTTAGCCCTATTGATCTATGGCTTAGTATTGTTCCCCAATCCAAACCAGTTCATAGACGTACACGCCATCAACATATTTCTGACTCATAATCCAGTGCCTACATTACTTGGAGACATCTTACACTCTTTTCATACCCGTACTACGAAGGCACGAGGAACTCTGATGTGTTGTATACCTCTATTGTCTAGGTGGTTTATTTCTCACCTTCCTCGATCAGTGATGAAGAATGAACAAGGGTTCAGGTGGTCCAAGAGGATTATGTCACTCTCTCATTCAGATATTCATTGGTGCTCTCGATCTATGGAGAATGTTACTATCATTGACTGTTGTGGGGAGTTTCCTAATGTGCTACTCCTTGGCATAATAGGGGGCATTACTTACAACCCTTCCTTAGCTTTACGTCAGTTTGGTTATGCTCGGAGTGATGGTCCTCATGACATGTTGATTCAGGGTATTGTGTTCGACTACGACAATGATCTGCAAGGTTATCATCAAAGGTTTTATACGAGCATGGGGTAAAGTGAACAAGGTTGACAGCAAGACTCTGGAGCCCAAGTACACCATTCCTATGGAACCTTATCTCAGATGGGTACGATCTCGTGCTCAGACTCTTATGATGCCATATCCTGCCATCTTGCCAGTTACTATAGAACCTGTTGCTGAAGGAGATACTTCTTATACCATCCTTCACCCAGACATGCCCACTGACATGGAAGAGCTACAGAGGTCCTGGATCCAGTTGAGGGAGCAAAGGGATACTTTTGAGACTCATTACAAAGCAAGTCAAGAAAGAATCCTGGAGCTAACAAAGCAACTTCACGAGGAGCGGAATCTCAACTCATACCTCAACACAAAGAGGAAACGTCCATGGGAGACTTAAAACCCCATCTTTTGTATTCATTGCATTTTTATTGTACGCCCAAGGGGCAAACAAATTTATTACTAATAAAAGTTTACTCTTTGGTTGTTTAAATAAATTTAAATCCTGCGGTCCTTGAAAACATTGCATACGCATTTACACACCATATCATTGCATCACAGGTTTCTTAGCAACAGGTTTCTCATCTTCTCGATGTTTATCTCAGTAGAAATGGCTCTTGAACAAACAGTCAAAGATCTCCAGGCACAGAATGCACAATTCCAAGAGCTGATCCTGAACTTGTCCAAGGGACAGGATGAATTGAAGACACTGCTAGCCAAGAAGACTAAGAAGACTTGAAGATCAGGAGGTCTTATTAATCTGGGAAGAATGTTCAAAGGTCCTGTCAAGACCAAGGAGCAGGTTGAAGATTATGAGTCTGAAGAGTCTGAGAAAGAGGGAGGAAGTCTCCATAATACTATGGGGGATTCTGATTCTGAAGCAAATTACTATCATGATCCTAATGAAGATAAGTTCAAGATGTTGGTGGATAGAATGGATGCTATGGAATTGCAAAAGTCTTCTGGGTTGGATTTTGAAGATCTGAGTTTGATATCTGGAGTGGTTATACCCATTGGTTTCAAAGTTCCTACTTTTGTGGTGTATGATGGTGTCTCATGTCCCAAGCTGCATCTAAGGTCCTATGTCCGGAGGATTCAACCTCATACAGCTGATAAGAAGTTGTGGATTCATTTTTTCCAAGAAAGCTTGTCTGGAGCTCAATTGGAATGGTACTATCAATTGGAGAGTGTCAACATTCGTGATTGGAATGATCTTGTTGAGGCCTTCTATAGGCAGTACCAATATAATGCTGACTTAGCACCTACTCGCATGCAACTCCAAAGCATGTCCATGGGTGCTAAGGAGAATTTCAAGGAGTATGCCCAGAAGTGGAGAGACTTGGCTGGTAGAGTTCAACCTCCTCTAACTGACAGGGAGTTAGTGGATATGTTTATGAGTACGCTGAATGGTCCTTTTTATAGTCATCTCATTGGAAGCTCATCATCTGGCTTCACTGAGTTGATAATGACCGGAGGGCATGTAGAAAGTGGCAAAATACAGGTGGGTGCCTCTTCATCAAGTACTGCAAAGAAGCCCCCTAGTGGGAAGAAAGAGTCAAATGCTGTTTACGGTCAACCTGGTCGTAATAGGAGGCACCAATCTGTGAGTGCAGTTCATATCTCCAATCCTACTCTTGCAGCACCAGAACCACCACAGGGCAATCAGCAGAGGCCTAGAAGACAGTTCACCAAGATCAACATGTCACAGGCCCAAGCCTTGCAACACTTGTTGAAAGGGGAACTCATTACTTTGAAGGACCCCCCCTCAGAATCCTAATGTTACCTCTCCTAGGTACAATCCTAATGCACGGTGTGCATATCATTCTAATTGTTAGGGACATGATACCAACAATTGCTGGATATTGAAGAACAAGATTCAGGATATGATTGATGCTGGAGAGATTGAGTTTGACCCTCCTGGTACTCCAAATGTGATTACTGCTCCCATGCCAAATCATGAGAAGACTGTCAATGCTATTGATGAAGTTTCACATATTTCCTCAGTTGCAGATGTGACTACACCATTGTCTGTTATTAAGAAAAAATTGGTACAAGCTGGGTTCTTTCCAGGTTGTAATAAAGATTGTTTTTATTGTGCTTATAAACCGGATAGCTGCTGGAAGTTGAAGGATGGTATTTAACGCCTCATGGACAATTACACCATATTGTTTGAGAGGACACCTTCTGTGGAGAGCATGGTTGAACATATAACTCAAGGTGCAAAGGTCGAAGAGGTGGATATGGTTGACAAAGTGCCAGTGAGGATTACTTCCAAGGGCCCTATTAAGATCACTCATAAGGGTCCTATCAAGATTACTGCTGAAGGCCCTGTGAGGACTGTTGCTGAAGCTAGAGTAGCTCCTATGATCATTACCACTCCTGGTCCTATTCCGTATACTTCGGATAAGGCTATACCTTGGCATTACGGTTCCGATGTTTATATCCATGGTATTAAAAAGGAACCCTTAGCTGATACACCTGTTAACATTGATGTTGATAATATTGTTGGATCTAGTAAGATCACAAGAAGTGGAAGAATTTTCTCTCCTCCGGCTACCTCCCAGAATACAGTTACTCCAGCTACTACCTCCAATACTGATGCTCGGGGCAAAGGTCCTGTTATTGAACCTGTGCAAGCTGAGACACCAACTGCTGATGATCTTTCTAAACAGATGGAAGAAGTACTGAAGATCATTCGCAAGAGTGATTGTGATATTGTTGATCAATTGGGGCATACTCCCTCCAAGATTTCCATGTTGTCTTTGTTGCTGTGTTCTGAGGCTCATGCCAAAGCCTTGATTAAATTCCTGAAGACTGCTCATGTACCAAATGAGATTTCTGTAGATCAGTTTGAAAACTGTGTTGCACACCTGACTTATGACAATAGGTTAGGTTTTTCTGATGCTGATTTTACTCCTGCCAAAAGGAACCATAACAGGGCTTTACATATCTCCATTGAATGTAGGGGCACTACCCTGTCACATGTGTTGATAGACAATGGTTCTTCACTAAATGTACTTCCCAAAGAGGTTCTGAACAAGCTTAGTCCTGAAGATGCGGTGTTGAGACCAAGTAATATAGTGGTGAAGGCCTTTGATGGTTCGAGAAAAGTGGTACACAGAGAAATAGATCTCCCAATCAAAGTAGGTTCTCAGATCTTCAATTCAACCTTCTATGTAATGGATATTCGTCCTTCATACTCTTGTTTACTTGGGCGCCCCTGGATCCATGGGGCAGGTGCTGTGACCTCCATTTTACATCAGAAGTTGAGATACCCAGTAAAGGGAAAGGTTGTCACTGTTTACGGAGAGGAAGAGTATATAGTCAGTCATGTGAATACTTTCAAGTATCTTGAAGTGGAAGGTGAATATGTTGAAACTCCTTGCCAGACGTTTGAAGTAGTTCCTTGGGTTGTTCATAATGCTGAAGCTCCTCCTGTCGTCAAAAGAGTTCCTGTGGTCACCAGAGTACCTCCCACAATGGCCTCCCTCAAAGATGCTAGAGCTGTGATTGAAGAAGGTGGTTGTACTATTTGGGGTCAGCTTCCTGACATTCCTTACAAGTCTGACAAGTTTGGTTTGGGTTTCACTGTAGAGTCCCAGAAGGCTGTTCGTCGCGCTCGTGCTGTTCGTATAACCAATCAAGGGATCATGAAAGATCAAATCAATGATGTGGGTGACTATAATGAAGACTATAATCTGGATGACTGGATCTTTCCTACTGTGGGTGATGGGCTCAATAATTGGAAAGCTGAAGACGTTATTCCTATCTCCTTTAGTCAGGAGTAAATACTATTACTGTGTTGTTATTTTTAAGTTTGTAATTTTTGAACAATTAAACTTTTAAGCCTTGTGCCTTACCCGGGGCATAATGGTATGCTTGTTTCGGGATGTCATTTCATTTGCATACCTCATTCAATAAAAATCAGTGGACGTTTCGTTTTCGTAAATATTGTGTTCCCTGTCTTTCTTTTATTTTTATTTTTTATCAGCTATGTGTTCTTACACACACCCACATCACTAAAATGCAGATCCTCATCCATTCTGGATCCTGTTGATAACAGTTCTACTATTGCCAATTATAATTTCGAGAATCCGATCTATCAAGCTGAAGATGGAAAGGAGGACGATTGTGAAGTACCTGTAGAGCTTGCTAGGTTGTTACAACGAGAAGAGAAAGCTATACAGCCACATGAAGAGCCAGTCGAAGTTGTGAATCTAGGGACTGAAGAAAACAGGAAAGAGGTCAAGATAGGGGCTGAACTAGAGGATGGTGTTAAGAGCAGGTTGATTCAAATGTTACATGATTATGTGGAGATCTTTGCTTGGTCCTATGAAGATATGCCAGGGTTGGATACAGACATTATGGTTCACCGTTTACCGGTAAAAGAAGATTGTCGTCCAAAGAAACAAAAGGTTTGTCGCATGCGTCCTGAAATGTCAGAAAAGATCAAAGCAGAGGTAATGAAACAGTTTGATGCAGGGTTCTTAGCTGTGACTTCTTATCCTCAATGGGTTGCAAATGTGGTGCCGGTGCCTAAGAAAGATGGTAAGGTACGTATGTGTGTAGATTACAGGGATTTGAACAAGGCCAGCCCAAAAGATGACTTTCCACTTCCTCATATTGATGTTCTGGTAGACAACACTGCTCAGCATAAAGTATTCTCTTTCATGGATGGTTTCTCGGGTTACAATCAAATCAAGATGGCACCTGAAGATATGGAGAAGACTACATTTGTTACACAGTGGGGACTTTTTGTTTAAAGTAATGCCATTTGGTTTGAAGAATGTCGGGGCAACATATCAGCGTGCTATGGTGGCTTTGTTTCACGATATGATTCATCATGAGATAGAGGTATATGTGGATGATATGATAGCCAGGTCCCAGAATGAAGAGCAACATCTTGATCATCTGCACAAGTTGTTTGAAAGGTTGAAAAAATACAAGTTGAGATTGAACCCAAACAAATGTACTTTTGGAGTAAGGTCTAGTAAACTCCTGGGTTTCATTGTCAGTGGAAAAGGTATTGAAGTGGATCCTGCAAAAGTGAAAGCTATACAAGAGATGCCAGCTCCCCGTACTGAGAAGGAAGTTAGAGGTTTCTTGGGACGATTGAATTACATTACAAGATTTATTTCCCAATTAACTGCTACCTGTGAGCCAATCTTCAAGTTGCTGAAGAAAGATCAGGTGAGGGAATGGAATGATGAGTGCCAGACTGCCTTTGATGAAATTAAAAGATATCTTCTAGAACCTCCAATCTTGATGCCACCAGTTGATGGAAGACCCTTGATTATGTACTTAACAGTATTAGACAGCTCAATGGGGTGTGTGTTGGGGCAACATGACGAGTCTGGTCGAAAAGAGCAGGCAATATACTACCTTAGCAAAAAGTTTACCGACTGTGAAACAAGATACTCACTGCTCGAGAAAACTTGCTGCGCTTTGGCATGGGCTGCTCGCCGACTAAGACAGTATATGTTGACTCATACTACCTTATTGATTTCGAAGATGGATCCAATCAAGTATATATTTGAGAAAACTGCTCTCTCCGGAAGAATAGCAAGATGGCAAATGATTTTGACAGAATATGATATACAGTATACTACTCAGAAAGCCATTAAAGGAAGTGTTGTAGCTGATCATTTGGCTCATCAAGAAGTGGATGATTATCAGTCAATGAGTTTTGAGTTCCCTGATGAAGACATTATGATTATTACCAAAGAACCTGGACAATATGAGGGACCTGAACAAGGATCCCGATGGACTATGGTTTTTGATGGAGCTTCTAATGCACTTGGTAATGGTGTTGGTGTTGTGATCAGTTCCCCTGAAGGTTGTCATACCCCAATTACTGCAAGACTTTGTTTCTATTGTACCAATAATTTGGCTGAGTATGAGGCATGTATCATGGGTATCAAAGCTGCCATTGATATGAAGATTCAGTTCCTAGATGTATATGGAGATTTCGCCCTGGTAGTAAGTCAGATCAAAGGAGATTGGGATACCAAGCATGATAATCTCATTCCTTACAGAGAGCATGTGTTGTCTTTGATCCCATATTTTGAAGAGATTACCTTTGGACATATTCCACGAAAAGAAAATCAGTTGGCAGATGCATTAGCCACCATGGCATCTATGTTTGAGATTAGCTGGGATGACGAAGCTCCTAAGATTACTATTGATAGATTTGAGAAGCCTGCATACTGCAATGAGATTGACACTGAAGAAGCAGAAGGGAAGCCTTGGTTCTATGAAGTGAAAAGATATCTTGAAGCTCAGGAGTTCCCTGAAGGGGCATCTGTTAAAGATAAAAAGTTTCTGAGGAGGTTTTATGCTAAGTTCTTTTTGAGTAATGGAATTTTATACAAGCACAATCATGATTCAACTTTGCTTCGTTGTGTGGATAAGAAGGAAGCAACAGAGATTATGGAAGACATGCATGATGGGATCTTTGGCACTCATTCTAGTGGTCATACCATGGCAAAGAAGATATTGAGAGCAGGTTACTATTGGTCTACCATGGAAGTTGACTGCTATCAACACTCCAGAACATGTCACAACTGTCAAATCTATGCTGATAAAGTACATATACCTCCATCACCATTGAATGCGTTGACTGCTCCTTGGCCTTTTGCCATGTGGGGCATTGATATGATTGGTGAGATTAAGCCGACTGCTTCTAATGGGCATCGTTTCATCCTGGTTGCTATTGATTACTTTACAAAATGGGTAGAGGCAGTTTCATTTGCATCTGTTACTAAAAATGTGGTGGCTCGACTCATTAAGAATAATCTCATATGTAGGTATGGTATCCCTGAAAGAATTATTACTGACAATGGCTCTAATCTGAATAACACTATGATTACTGATCTCTGCACGCAGTTCAAGATTAAGCATCACAACTCTTCTCCGTATCGTTCGAAGATGAATGGGGAAGTAAAAGCTGCTAATAAGAACATTAAGAAGATTCTACAGAAGATGACTGTTACTTACAAAGATTGGAATGAGATGTTACCATTTGCTCTTCATGGTTATCGTACTACAATACGTACTTCAACAGGGACAACCCCATTCTCCTTAGTCTATGGTATGGAAGCAGTTCTGCCCATTGAAGTTCAGATCCATTCCTTAAGAATCATGAAAGATGCAGGCTTGGATGAAGATGAGTGGATTCAAACTCGACTTGACCAGATAAATTTGATTGATGAGAAAAGGTTGGCAGCTGTTTGTTATGGCCAGATGTACCAGAAACGGATGATCAAGGCTTTTAATAAGAAGGTTAAGCCAAAGGTATATAAGGCTGGTGACTTGGTAATCAAGCGTATCATATTACCACAGGGTGATCCTAGGGGCAAGTGGACTCCTACATATGAAGGACCATTTATGGTAAAAACAGTATTCTCAGGAGGTGCCATGATGCTTACTACTATGGATGGTGAAGACTTCCCACAGTCTGTAAACGCAGACATAGTTAAAAAATACTACGCATAAAAAGAGACCCGCTAGGTTGACTGGCCTAGGCAAAAATAAGGGCATCCCGGCGAACCAAAAAGGTTCGGGCAAAAATTAGGGATATATATATATAAAAAATGTACACCCGGCAAGTCGAAAACCTGAAAAGGCGGCTTGGGCAAAAAAGGGTATCCCGGTGGATTGAAAACTTGAAAAGGCAATCCTAGCAAAAGTTAGGGATTAAAGCGTATGACTATGTCTCGTTTGGATCACCCCTGAAAACTCCAACCAGTTGTGCTACTTAATTCAAGCTCGAACAGATAAAGCTCAATCCAATCATTTCCGTCTCAACAACAGAAGATGAGATACTTGAAGATAATGGCAATAGTAGAATTGAAACTCAATGGGATTATTTCCCACATAGCTGTTTTCTTTGTTTTGTAAAAATTTCACGACAAATTCCTCTTACTAGGATTTCTGTCTCCTTGTACAAACTCGACCATGTATAGGTCACTTTGTGACATAAATAAAATTTCATCTTTGAATCCAGATTTACTTTTACCCTATTTACATAAGCGAAACGTCCATTGGTTGTGTTTGAATGTATGTATGCTTTTGAATATGATTGATGTTTACCAGAAATGCATAAAATGCTTGAATATGATTGATGTTTACCAGAAATGCATAAAAATGCAGTAATAGTATTTACTAAGGACGAACGAGGGAAGGAATTCAACGAAGCTTCGCCAGTTCATCCCCACAACTACAAATCCCCAGTACAGCAAATCTATGCTTCAAATTACATCTCCCCTTAAATTTATGTCCATCTCTTTTATCCTCAGTCGGGATACTCAGGAACTTATTCCTTCAATAGAAGTGAGACGAACGGATACGGGAGGTTATAAATATTATACTATCAAACAAGACGGGAACAAGTTCTTCATATTCTTCAGCAACGAATCGGGATTTATTTTCCCTAGCCAGCAGTTGTTATGCAAGGATATCCGGACGCTTCAGGCCGCATGATTCATACATACATCATTTACATCATATCACAGCATAAATGCATAATACATTTACTTAGGTGCATCATACTATGCATGCATACATATTGCATAAACTAACATTCTCCTTGCAGGATAGTTGTATGCAGATAAAACAATATCAACAATTCACAACAGGTCATAAATGATCCATATATTACTCAAGACGTCCTCGGAGAGTAGGAAAACGGTCTGTAAGAAGACCCATTCCCTAATCCAGGATACTTCCAGAAGATTTCATCTATCTGGCCTTGAATAGCAGGCAAACGGTCTATACAAAGATACATTCCCTGGTTCAAGATATTCTTCAGAAGAACTAATCCTGACGTTCTTTTGGCCCTTGAATAGCAGGCAAACGGTCTATACAAAGATCCATTCCCTGGTTCAAGATATTTTTCAGAAGAACTAATCCTGACGTTCTTTTGGCCCTTGAATAGCAGGCAAACGGTCTATACAAAGATCCATTCCCTGGTTCAAGATATTTTCAGAAGATTTAATCTATTGGCCCTTGAATAGCAGGCAAACAGTCTATAAGAAGATCCATTCCCTGGTTCAAGATATTTTTCAGAAGAATTAATCCTGACGTTCTTTTGACCTTGGAGAGTAGGAAAACGGTTTGTACAAAGATCCATTCCCTAATCCAAGATATTTCCAGAAGAGATAATCGTCACGAAGATTTATTTCTACGGGTCTATTCAACAATTCAAACTATGTTGCATAAACGATTCAGAGACGGCCTATACGAAGATCTAGTACTGATATCCAGTATCAACATAAAAACATCATCACATCCTGATATTTTAGATGGCATCTCTAAGCCCATCTCCAGCTCTTCCATGGCATCTATAAGCGCATCTCCAGTTCTTCCAAGTGGCATCTTCAAGCCCACTCAAGCATATACAATTAATCATCAGTGTTACTTTACGCACTGGAGAGTGCAAATTTTTGGGCTTTTGTGTTCAATCCCCTTCAACCTTCCAGGTCACGAATGACACATATACCAATCTAGCCCCTCAGGTTTCAGAAAATTGAACAGGGGCAGCTGTTGCACCCCAAAATTTGCCCTCCACAAGACCAGACATTGTGTACTAAGAGGTTCACAAGGTTCACAATGTTCAGAAGACATCTCATGAGGTTCATAAGGTTCACAAGGTTCACAATTAGTCAGAAAGTTTGACAATTCCCTCAGACAATGCATCCTCCTAAGCAAGGCATCCTAAACTAGGGTTTTGACTTTTATTAGGCTAAATGGACTTCCAAGACTTCAAGTGAGCTTCATGACACCCTATATGTGTTCAAGAATCCCCATGTCAAGTTTCAAGACTTTCCCAAAAGATTTGCTCAGTCAGATGATCAGATAGGTTAAAATCAGTCAAAGTAGTTAAAAAGTCAAACCGAGGACAACTGTGGTCAAACCAAAGTCAAAATTCATGATTTTTTTTCCAACATCAATTATATGAAGTAAAATTCATCATTTGATCAAGGGTTGATCATGATTCATCAAGGAGATTCCACATCATCAAGAATCAGGAGTTTCTAAATTAGGGTTTTCATAGGAAAAGTCAACTGAACTTTGACCAGCCATAACTTTCACATACTTCATCAAAATTTTTCCATACAAAGCTCATTTTGAAGGAAATTGAATTCTCTACAACTTTGTGTATCACAAGCCAAGCCCAAAAATGCTTCATTTGGAAGGTATGAGCTAAGACATTACATGTCCTTTTAAAAGTCAACAAAAAGTCAACAACTTCAAAAGAGCATAACTTGAGAATGGTAAAAGATATGGACATGAGACCAAAGAGGTTGGTTAGAGGACTCTTTAAGCTTTCCAAAATGTCCAATAACACCTTCATAGCATTAAAATTGAAGGATTTGTGCCCTTGCAAAGTTGGGAAATTATTGAGAGGTTTATGAAGCAAATGGGGTCTTAAAACCATAATTCACAAAATGGGCTTGCTTTTTTGTGATCCAATTACTTCCATGACATCATGCACGAAATTAAATTGATTTATTCATAACTTTATTCATTTTATTTTTATTTATTATGATTTTTTATGTTAAAAATCATTTTAAATTCAAATAAAATATAAAATAAGGGAGATTTAAATTGATTTGGTTTCTAGAAGGTCATAAATTATATTTGGACTTGATTGATATAAGAATAATGAGGATCATACCAAAATAGCAAGGCTAGATCAAGATATCTCAAAATTTAAGAGCTAATCTTTTTCAATCTCCCAAGGATCAAATATCCACAAACTTGTTAAAGATTTTGACCTAATTCATTCACTCATATATGTAGATGTTTAAGAATTGGCAGAATTTTTGACCAAACAAGAAATGTTAAATTCAGTTCAGAATGTCCTATCAGATGTTGGGACATTATCAAACAGAGTATGTGAATTTATTTCAGGATGTCTCATCAGATGTTGGGACATTGTGTGAATAAATTAAGTTCAGTTTTTCAGGATGTCCCAACAGATGTTGAGACATCTCAGACCTGCTACCAGAATTAATTATTGATTAACAGATCAGAGATATTTAAGGAGAACTATCTGGAATTAATTAATGCTGGATAAAAACAGAACAAGGCGCATCTGTAGGGAGTTTTAAATTGAAGATTCAGATTAAAACAGAAGACCTAATGCACCTAGAATATAGGAGGTAACAAACCCTAAATTCAAGGTGACAGTTGCTGCACATTAGGGCTGGATCATTCTACAGAAAGCCCAAAATTCAGATACCTATTTAAACAACAGAAACTCATAGAATTGAGCACGAATTTAAGAAGACTAAATAGGGTGTCTAGTGTTTTAATAGCAGGTTGTTTTTATGTACCACTTTATGAGCTTTTAAGCAAAAGTGCATTTGTGACTTGATTGAAACTGTGAAGTAAGATCAAGCTGTTTTGTTTGAAGTGTGACTTCAATTTAATTAAACTTGTAAACAAAATCACTGTGTGATTGAGGGGGAGTGAGTAGGGTACTCTTATCTAAGTGAGTCTTAGGTAGAAATTGCATTGGGTAAGTATTAAGTGATAGATTAAACAGGGTGGTTTAAGTCTAGAATTAATATTACTAATAGTGGATTTCCTCCTGGCTTGGTAGCCTCCAGATGTAGGTGTGGTTATACACTGAACTGGGTTAACAAACTTCTGTGTTGTTTATTTTTCCTGCTGTTTAAAGTTTTGGTTAAATTTGTCAAATGTCCTATTAAGTGTTGGAACATCTCTTAGGACATCTCATTACAGAATTTCAATTGGTATCAGAGCAGGCACCCTGCCTGTTTATACTGGGTGAGATCTAGGGAAAACAAATTCTGTAACATGGACAGAGATATAGGGTCAGTAAATAGACCACCTATACTGGATGGTTCTAATTATGACTACTGGAAGCCAAGAATGATTGCATTCTTAAAGTCACTTGACAACAGGGCATGGAGAGCAGTAAATGTTGGATGGAAACATCCTGTTCAAAACACCAAAGATGGATCAATAGTTCTGAAACCTGAAGAAGAATGGAGTAAAGAGGAAGAAGATTCAGAACTAGGCAACTCAAAAGCCCTAAATGCTTTATTCAATGGCATTGATAGAAATATTTTCAGACTGGTGCATCATTGTGAGCTGGCCAAAGATGTGTGGGATACCCTCAAGACAACTCATGAAGGAACATCAAAAGTAAAAATGTCAAGACTTCAACTTCTCACCACCAAGTTTGAAAACTTGAGAATGAAGGAAGATGAATCAATTCATGAGTTCTACATGAACATCTTGGATATAGCCAATACTTCTGGAGCCTTGGGAGAAAAGATGACTGATGAAAAGCTTGTAAGGAAGATTCTCAGATCTTTGCCAAAAAGATTTGACATGAAAGTCACAGCAATAGAAGAAGCACAAGACATATGCTCCATGAAAGCTGAAGAACTAATTGGTTCCCTTCAAACTTTTGAGATGGGAATGAATGACACACATGCTAAAAAGAACAAAAGCATTGCCTTGGTTTCAAATGCAGATGAAGAAGAAGATGATGAACTAGCAAATGATAAAAGCTTATCAGAAAACCTTGTATTGATTACAAGACAGTTCAAACAGATTCTCAGAGGTATGGAAGGTAAATCAAATTCCAGTGGAAGATTCACAAACTCTTCTGAAAACAAGAGAACCTATGATGCTAACAGAAGATCAAATCTTGCTGAAAAGACCAGTCAAGAAAAAGGAATCAAGTGCCATGAATGTGAAGGATATGGACACATCAAGAAGGAATGTCCTAACTTCTTAAAAAGACAAAAGAAGGGACTATCTGTAACCTGGTCTGATGAAGACTCAGGAGATTCAGAAGAAGAATCAGCTAAGCACATTGCTGCTTTAGCTGGACTGTGTGAATATGACAGTGATTCCAGCTGTGAAGAGCTTACTTATGCAGATCTTGAGCAAGCCTTCAAGGATCTGTACAAGAGAAGTACTGAAGTATGCAGTGAGGTCATAAAGCTAAAGAAGCAGAATGAAGTACTAGAAGAAGAAAAAGCAAGTGATCAAGTAATCATTGATACCTTAAAAAGTGAAGTAACTCTTCTCAATTCTAAGCTGGAACATATGTCCAAATCTGTTAGAATGATGAACAGCAGCTCAAATACACTGGATGCTATTCTCTGCAATAATAAACATTCAGGGGACAAAAGTGGACTGGGATATAACAGAGATGAAGCAAGCTCTAGCAAAACTACTTCAAAAACTATACAGTCAAACAAGATGTCCCAACAGATGCTTCAACATCAGAACACAAAGACAAACATAATGTTCCAACAGATGTCTCAACATTCTGGAAAGAACAAGATGAAGAAGAAGTATCAAAGATGGAGATGCCATCACTGTGGAAGATTTGGACATATCAAACCTCACTGTTATAAGCTACATGGATATCCAAATCAGATGTATCAGCAACCCTCCAAACAGAAAGTAGAAGGTACCAAGAAAGTGCTTAGACATCAAAGAAATCAGCAACCTCCTAAGCAGAAGACAGAGGTCATCAAGAAGGTTTGGAGACCAAAAGCTGACATTCAGACTGATCAAAGCCACAGTCCCAAGAACCAGATCAACAATCAAGCTTTGAGATCAGCTGAACAACACACAGGGCAGAGGCATCAAAAGAAATCTCAACTCATCTGGTCAAAGAAAAGTACTGCATACATAGCACATACATCACTGAAAGTATCAGCTAAAGAAGACTGGTATTTTGACAGTGGATGTTCAAGGCACATGACTGGGTTGAAGAATCTGCTAGTGAACTTAAAATCACATTCATCCAGGTATGTAACTTTTGGAGATGGAGCTAAAGGAGAGATCAAAGGAGTTGGAACCTTGGACTGTCAAGATGTTCCAAGACTAGATGATGTATTGCTAGTTAAAGGGTTAACTGCTAACCTGATCAGTATAAGTCAACTATGTGATCAAGGATACAGTGTAAACTTTACAAAAACTGAATGCATAGTGACTAACCAAGAGCAAGAAGTTGTCATGAAAGGTGCAAGGTCAAAAGACAACTGTTACATGTGGGAGCCATTAGACTTCAGTTCCACTTCAACTTGTTCTCTAGCTAGAGAAGAAGAAGTAAAACTATGGCACCAAAGGCTAGGTCATCTTCATTTCAGAGGCATAAAGAAGATCATATCTATGGATGATGTAAGAGGTATTCCCAAACTGAAGATTGATGATGGCAAAATATGTGGTGAATGTCAAATAGGCAAACAAACCAAGATGTCCCATCCAAAGCTCCAACATCTGACAACTTCCAAAGTTTTGGAACTTTTACATATGGATCTTATGGGACCTATGCAGGTTGAAAAGAGGTATGCCTATGTTGTGGTTGATGATTTTTCAAGATATACATGGATAAACTTCATCAAAGAAAAGTCAGATGTATTTGATGTATTCAAAGAATTATGTCAAAGATTGCAAAGGGAAAAATCCAGCTGTGTGATCAGAATAAGAAGTGATCATGGAAAAGAATTTGAGAATCAAAAGTTCTTAGATTTCTGCTCTTCAGAAGGAATCAATCATGAGTATTCTTCTCCTATCACTCCTCAACAGAATGGGATTGTTGAAAGGAAGAATAGAACTATTCAAGAATCAGCAAGAGCTATGATCCATGCTAAAAAGTTACCTCTGTATTTCTGGGCTGAAGCTATGAACACTGCCTGCTACATCCATAACAGAGTTACCTTGAGAAAAGGAACCCTGTCCACAATATATGAAGTCTGGAAGGGCAGAAAACCCACTGTGAAGTACTTTCATGTGTTTGGAAGTAAATGCTATATTCTGACAGATAGGGAGCAAAGGAGAAAAATGGATCCTAAAAGTGATGAAGGAATTTTCCTTGGATACTCTATAAACAGCAGAGCATATAGAGTATTTAACTACAGAACAAATGTTATCATGGAGTCCATAAATGTGATAATTGATGATGCTCCTACAGATGTCCCAGAAGATGTTGGAACATCTGCTGATATCAAGGTTGAAGCTGAAGAAAAGAATGATCAATATAACTTCACTCAAAATGATACAAGGTCAGAAGATTCAAGCAAACCTCCCTCCATCAGAATACAGAAGGATCATCCCAAAGATTTAATAATTGGTGATCCCAACAGAGGTGTGAGCACTAGATCAAGAGAAGTGATTTCAGGTTCTTGTTTTGTTTCCAAAATAGAACCTAAAAATGTCAAGGAAGCTCTCACTGATGAATACTGGATTTGTGCTATGCAAGAGGAATTAGGTCAATTCACAAGGAATGAAGTGTGGAATCTTGTACCTAGACCTGATGACATAAATGTGATTGGTACAAAATGGGTGTATAAGAACAAGTCAAATGAACAAGGAATTGTTACAAAGAACAAAGCTAGACTTGTGGCTCAAGGATACACTCAAATTGAAGGAGTAGACTTTGATGAAACCTTTGCACCAGTAGCAAGGCTTGAATCAATAAGACTACTGTTGGGAATTGCTTGTATCTTAAAGTTCAAGCTATTTCAAATGGATGTGAAAAGTGCCTTTCTTAATGGTTATCTTAATGAGGAGGTATATGTAGAACAGCCTAAAGGATTTGTTGATCCAAGCTGTCCAAATCATGTATACAAACTCAAGAAAGCACTTTATGGTCTGAAGCAAGCTCCAAGGGCATGGTATGAAAGACTTACCATATTTCTTATCAAGCAAGGATACAGAAAAGGTGGGATTGATAAAACCCTGTTTGTTAAAGATGAAGAAGGTAATGTCATGATTGCACAAATATATGTTGATGACATTGTGTTTGGTGGGATGTCTGATAAGATGGTCAAACATTTTGTCAAGCAGATGGAAGCTGAATTTGAAATGAGTCTAGTAGGTGAATTAACCTATTTTCTTGGTCTGCAAGTTAAGCAAATGGAAGACTCAATGTTCATCTCACAAAGCAAGTACTCCAAGAACATAATGAAGAAATTTGGAATGGAAAATGCTTCTCATAAAAGAACTCCTGCTCCCACACATTTAAAGCTGACTAAAGATGAAAAGGGTGAGAATGTAGATCAAAGTTTATATAGAAGCATGATTGGAAGCTTGTTATACTTGACTGCTAGCAGACCAGACATTGCATTTGCAGTAGGAGTTTGTGCAAGATATCAAGCTGATCCAAAAGTCAGTCATCTCAATCAAGTCAAGAGAATCCTCAAATATGTTAATGGTACTTGTGACTATGGCATAATGTACTTTCATGGGTGCAAACCAATTCTCACTGGCTTCTGTGATGCTGATTGGGCAGGAAGTGCTGATGACAGAAAAAGCACTTCAGGAGGATGCTTCTTTCTAGGAAACAATCTGATTTCTTGGTTCAGTAAGAAACAGAATTGTGTATCCTTATCTACAGCTGAAGCTGAGTACATAGCAGCAGGTAGCAGTTGTTCTCAGTTGGTTTGGATGAAGCAGATGCTCACTGAATACAATGTCCCACAGGATGTCATGACATTGTACTGTGACAACTTAAGTGCAATCAACATATCTAAAAATCCTATCCAACACAGCAGGACAAAGCATATTGATATCAGACATCATTTCATCAGAGATCTTGTAGAAGAAAAGGTGATTTCATTGGAGCATGTAGCTACAGATCTGCAGTTAGCTGATATCTTTACCAAGGCATTGGATGCTACACAATTTGAGAACTTAAGGGGGAAACTTGGAATCTGTTTATGTGATATCTAGCAGTTAATGAGATGTGCCAACATGTCATATGACATTGCATGGCATAAGTTCCAGATGGCAAAGCTAGTCTGGACTAGATCCTTGGGAATTTCATTCCTAATCATTTGGACTGTAACGGCTACTTACTTAGTAATTACTTATAAGCAGCTATCAAGAGTCTCATCACACCATCACAAGCGAGTCACATTAACTAGTAATCCTTCAGAAATCATAAACCCTAAAGCTGTTCATCCTTCTTCTTCTACAATGTCTCAAAACCCTAAAACAGCTGAGGAAATTCTCAACAAGGAAGACGTGGTTCATGCCACTCCAATCTCTGTTGTGCCAATGCCATCAACACCATTGGACGAGCTCAGGGGAAGCGCTTCTCACACTAAAAAGGCAAGAACACCAAAGAGAGCTAAAGATCAAGTTTGTAGCAAAGCCAAAGGAGGCATTCCTTCTCCTGCTAACATGCCACCAAAATCTTCAAACTATGTGGATGATTCAATCAAGGAGATTGTCACCCAAATTCTGTTTGAACAAAGAAAGGTGAGTGGGATCTCTGTTCCATTGCAAACCATGCCTGCTCCCCAAGAAGAACCATCTCAAACTGCAGAGGACACTTCTGCAGAACAAGATGTCCCAATAAATGTTGGAACATCTGCAGATGAGAAAGAAAATTCATCTGATGCTGAACAGACTGAGGTCCAAGAAAAGGCCTCAAGTGAAAGTGATAAAGAAAACTCTGAGGATCAGAATAAGGCCTTAAATGAAGATAATGACAAAGTCTCTGAGGATCAGACCAAAGCCTCAGATGAAGATCTAATCCCTGCTGATCAACAAGCTGAAGAAGAGACTGCTCAATCTCCTCCAGTGGTCAACCTGGAGCAGGACTCTGATGCAAAAATCATAGCATCTGTCAAACCCATCATAGCCAAAAGACTCAGGTCCAGGAAGGGTAAGATGCAAGCTGAAGCAGCAATTCCTGAAAAGAAGAAAGCCTCTCCAAAGAAAGGGAAAGCTAAAGCCTCTTTTGGGCCATCAAAACAATGGAGTAAAGTTCAAACTCAGAAAAGAAAGGCTGTCACACCATCAGATTCAGATGTTGAATCAGATGTCCCAACATCTTCTCCCAAGAAGAGACCAGCAACATCCAGAGCTTCAACTGCTGTACCAGAAGCTCCCTTGGACAACATATCATTTCACCATGTCTCTAGTGTGAACAGGTGGAAGTATGTGTACCAAAGAAGGTAGATGTGTGGAGTTTTCTTCCCAAATCATAAATCAGTATCTAGGAAGAGAAACAGATGGACCAAATGAGCTAGGCAAGACAGATAATCAAGTCTGTAAGGTGATAACTGCTGACCAGGTAAAGGCATGGCCTGTGAAGGGAAAGCTATCTGTAAGCATGCTTACCAGAAAGTATGCCATGCTGAACAGGATTGGTACATCTAATTGGGTGCCTACTAACCACACTTCCTCAATCTCAACTGGTCTATCCAGATTTATATATGCTGTTGGAACTCAAACCAAAATGGACTATGGAGCTTTCATCTTTGATCAAACCATGAAGCATTCCAGCTCTTCTGCAACAAAGCTGCCAATAGCTTTTCCATCATTGCTGTGTGGTATTGTACTCAATCAATATCCTGGGATTTTAACTGACAAGGATACTGCCTGCAAGAGAGGGAGCCCCCTGGCTTTTCACTACAAGTTATTCCTCAGTCATCATGCTGCAGATGTTGAAGCTCCTTCTGGGACATCTGCTGGTCCATCCACTGTTAAGAATCCAATCTCCAGGAAGACTTTAATTGCTGAACTCAAAAGCACCTGCAAAGAGCTTGAAGCTAGAAAGCAGAAGCTTGAGGAAATAATTCAAAGGTTGGAGAATGAAGAAGATCTGAAAGCAAACTCTGATGAAGACAGTGCTGCTGATGAAGAAACAGAAGCTGATGAAGAGACAGAAGTTGAGGAGGGAACTGAGAGTGATGATTCTGAGTGATCAAATGTATGTGAGGCAAATGTAAAGACAGCAATGTAATGACTGAAATAGTGTCTTTGGCCCCTAATTTTGTGTCTACCAAGGGGGAGAACAACATCAAATGTAATTGGTGTTTAAATGAATGAAAAAATTCTGTTTGTTTGCTTCTGAACTGAATAAGTTTTTCTGTTGGAACAAGACTGGAGAAAGACAAAGACTGGATAAAGACAGGACACATGTATGTTTGAGGGGGAGTAATCTCAAATAAAAATCAACAGAAAAGTAATGATATACTCTGATAAAAAGAACTTCTGCTGCACTCTGAAAACCAGGAAAGATGTTAGCCAAAAATTAGCCAAAGGGGGAGTTTGTAGATGTTTAAGAATTGGCAGAATTTTTGACCAAACAAGAAATGTTAAATTCAGTTCAGAATGTCCTATCAGATGTTGGGACATTATCAAACAGAGTATGTGAATTTATTTCAGGATGTCTCATCAGATGTTGGGACATTGTGTGAATAAATTAAGTTCAGTTTTTCAGGATGTCCCAACAGATGTTGAGACATCTCAGACCTGCTACCAGAATTAATTATTGATTAACAGATCAGAGATATTTAAGGAGAACTATCTGGAATTAATTAATGCTGGATAAAAACAGAACAAGGCGCATCTGTAGGGAGTTTTAAATTGAAGATTCAGATTAAAACAGAAGACCTAATGCACCTAGAATATAGGAGGTAACAAACCCTAAATTCAAGGTGACAGTTGCTGCACATTAGGGCTGGATCATTCTACAGAAAGCCCAAAATTCAGATACCTATTTAAACAACAGAAACTCATAGAATTGAGCACGAATTTAAGAAGACTAAATAGGGTGTCTAGTGTTTTAATAGCAGGTTGTTTTTATGTACCACTTTATGAGCTTTTAAGCAAAAGTGCATTTGTGACTTGATTGAAACTGTGAAGTAAGATCAAGCTGTTTTGTTTGAAGTGTGACTTCAATTTAATTAAACTTGTAAACAAAATCACTGTGTGATTGAGGGGGAGTGAGTAGGGTACTCTTATCTAAGTGAGTCTTAGGTAGAAATTGCATTGGGTAAGTATTAAGTGATAGATTAAACAGGGTGGTTTAAGTCTAGAATTAATATTACTAATAGTGGATTTCCTCCTGGCTTGGTAGCCTCCAGATGTAGGTGTGGTTATACACTGAACTGGGTTAACAAACTTCTGTGTTGTTTATTTTTCCTGCTGTTTAAAGTTTTGGTTAAATTTGTCAAATGTCCTATTAAGTGTTGGAACATCTCTTAGGACATCTCATTACAGAATTTCAATATATATACAACACAATGCCAAGCCACAGCCACGAATTCCCAGCCTCTTGCACATTGTTCAAACTTCACAAAATCCTTCAAAAAACTCCAATTCGGATTCCAAGGTAGAGGGGATTTCAAAGAGTTTTAAGCATTGCAATGCGTTCTATGATGTTCATATAACATGTTTGGATCATAAAAAGCGCATGAGACACTCTCATTCACATAAACCGAATCTGTGTTCATTCAACATTTGAATTTTTTCGATTCCATGGTTTCAATAGTTTTTAATTGATTTTGATTGTCTAACTGTGTTTGTTTCTTTGCATTGAAGCTTTCTGGCAGTTAAATTAGAGTTTCATGGACTGAATCGAAACATGCCATAGTTAGGGTTTACTGACCTCAATTAGGGTTTTATGATTTATCAAATATAAATGAGTTTGAAGGACGTGGTTGTGTTGTATGGACCTCAAGGTAGATTCGCAGGAGAATTCGCAGGAAAACCTGCGAATTCTAGAGGAAGAAGATGACTCTTGGCGCCATCTGAAATTTGAATTTTTGAAAAGTTAATATTTTTAGAATTTTTGTTTATTTTATATCAACTAATGATGTCTGGTTCAGTTGGTTAGCGCGCATGTGTGAGATTGGTTGGTCCTGGGTTCAAACCTTCCCCAGGCCATTTTGTTTTGTTATTTTTCATTGATTTTCGTAGGTTAAAAATAAAAGGAATGCTATCCAGTTTCTATCACCAGCACGCAGCTGGTCCAGTTGAAGGCAGGCTGGTCTAAGGGTGTTAATGCCTAGGGCGTGGGTTCAAACCCTGCCCAGGTAAGTTTTAATTTTTTTGCTTCTTTAATTATTTTATTTTATTGTTATTATTTTATAATTAATTATAACCAATAAAAAAATAATCATAAATAATAATATGTATATATATATATATATGTAACTTCATATTTTTCTAAGAAAAAACTTCTTCTAATTTATTTTCTAAATTCTAAACCTATTTTTTTTATTCATATACTCAAATAAAAATATGTATATATTTATTTAATTATTAAATTAATATTGTAAATTAAATTAGAAACCCTAATATTTTTAAAAACCCTAATTATCCTTAACCCTAATTTATCTTCTAATTTCTAAAAAACCTAATTTCTTTTAAAATTTTAATTTCTCACTTTAATTATTTTTGTTCAATTATTATATGTAATAAATATTTCTAATATATATAATTAAACCATTAATCATGTTTATTTTGTAAGTAAATTAATATATGAATTATTATTAATGTCTTTATTATTCTATTTTTATCTCAAAAAAATTCAAAAAAAATGTTTATTTAATTTTAATTAGCTTGTACATATTTTATATTTTGTGCTAACCTCTTTTTTGTCATTATTTTATTACTAACCCTTTTATTTATTGCTTATGTTTATTATTTTATTTTATTATTATTATTTAAATTGCTTTTATTATAATGTAACTGTACAAGCCATGTAATAGTCGTAGTATTTTGTTGTTTATTTATTTATAAATATATTGCTATGGTTAGTAAAATAGGGAGTGATAACATGTTTGTATTTTAAAATTAATTTAGATCACTAATTATAAGATAAATATTTGAACTTATACACGCACACACGTAAGTCGATCTTTGATCGCCGTCTCACTTCCTAAAGGTTATCCCTCATGTTGCCTAAATCAAAAGGTCAAGTAAGGTGTCTAAAAGCAAGGTCCCTTCTCCTAAAATATCATCAAGTCCCTTTACGATTATAAGATCAAGTCCCTTCGATGTTGCCTTCGTAAATGATCTTGTCCCTTCCGAATAAAAGATGATAAGTCCCTACGAATTGCTAAAGACAACTTACAGTTGCTTACATTCAGATTGTCCCTTCATATGTCCCTTATAACATCCAAGGTAATGACTACCTATTCCTTAATAATAGGGATAGTCTTACCATTGAAAGAACATTCAAGAACAGTAAAGATTCAAATTAGGGTAGGTTCCTCTTAAGTACTTGCTCACTCATTCAAAAACATTTCATAACACTTCACATTTTCAAAAAATTTTCAAAACAAAGTCTTTATATATATCCGTACAAGGATCATTATAAAGTACTTAAGAAAATTTTTCTAATCACACACTACACTTCTCAAAACAGTTTAAAGTGAGCTAAGTAACTAAGAGCCCATGGATAACCATGGATGTAAAGGGTGCTAACACCTTCCCTTTACATAACCTACCCCCCGAACCCAAAAATCTTTTAAGGTCTTTCCTGTTCTTTTATGCCCTTTCCTTTGGATAAAATAAAAGTCGGTGGCGACTCTTGCTATCCGCAACATTTAACTAAAGTCAGTTCTCCCACCGTGTTACAAACATACAAGACTTGCTTTTGGTTGAATGGAATGGAACGATGGTAATCGAGGAATCCTAAAGTCACATGCAACTTTATTTATTTATTTGAAAATATACTCGACGTTGGATCGAGTCTTTTACTTATTTTTGAGATTTTGGTTTTCTATCGATTAATTTTATCTTTTCTATCCTAATTGTAGAAACTATAAAAGCATACAATTTCTAAGCTATTACATCACAAAGCATACAAACATAATTGAGGCATAAAAATGTCCAAGTCCATAAGAAACATCCTCGGAAAATACCTTGCACAAAAAGAGAATAGTTAGTGAATGACATGAATCATGAATATGCATAATATGATGAAATGAATTAAAATGACAAAAATATCAAAAGTCAAGGAAAAAATGTGAAATTAATTCCCTAGGGTCTATAACCTAATTATAACATTGTGTCAAAAAATCTCTCAAAAATTCTAAGTCTAACTATGTCAAATGATCATTTAAATCTATCTAAGATTCAATCCTAAATTTATACAAATCACACTACCAAAACAATAGATAAAATGCCCTAAAAAATACACCAAAAATATTCTAGGTACTTTAATTTGTCCTTTAATCATAGAAAAAAGAATGGATCAAAAATGTTATAGGAAGTGGCAGAAATAAAATGTACAAATTTATGTGTTTATGAAGAATTCAATCTAAAATCAATTAAAATGGAAAATCGAAATTAAATTAAAAAATGATTAAATTCAGAAAGTAAAAATTGGGAATGTTTCTAAATTGCCTTAATATTCTACTGTAATTTTTTGGGATTTTTTATCAAGCATTTTATTACTTCTTTTGAATTAATTTGGAAACTATATAGAAATAGAATTTAAAAGAAAAGAGAAATTGGAGGGGGTGAGAAAAGAAATGTTTTTAGATTAAAAACTAGCATATGGGCTTGCTTGAGGGGTGCCGATAGCAGGGCGCAAGGCCCACATACGCTGAAGCCCGGGTGACCATGCCATGGGTCCTCAGTCAACTTTTTGACTTCATTGGGGACCGTTGGATCAACCTTCTCCCCTAGGTATTTACATCATACGGACTAGGAATGAAGGTGCACAGTAGTTATCACGCACAACACACATTAGATTAACTGCAGGAGCAACCTACCGGACGGTGACAAGTGTCACCGCCGGTAAGGTGGAAGATTCACAATCTCTAATCCTATCTTATTGGAATCATTAACGGTGCAATTAAACCAATTTATAATGGATTACAATTATTTAAGATGGATTAATCTTATTTATTGTTATTAACTCATATTGACCTAATATAATCTTTATATATTTTATAAAAAAACAACAAAAAGAAACAAATCTGAGAATCTGAAATTGGAAACCCTAGATTTTCTTCTTTCTCATCGACCCCCTCTCCTTCCTTCTAACGCCGCCGCCACCCCTTCTCACCTCTTCCGTTTTCTTCCTTTCGTGACCTCCACCTCCATCTCTAACCAATATCGTCACCATCTTTAACCTAAAACCCGCCGCCAATTCTCTGTTCACAAACCTCGCCATAAACCGAACCTTATAATTTTACCCCACTCTTAATCCGAAACCCAGATTCTCACCAGAGTCGCGAACACAAAACACTGCCGCTACGAATGCAAGATAAACGAGCTCGTACCTTAAGTCAAGGCTGTGAGGATGATGTTAGTGGAGAGAACGCCTTCGTGACTTCGACGCTGTTGTGATTCAAGGTTTCGTTCTGGTGAGTTTCGACAATCCGCTCCACTCGAATTCGTGCAAGCTAGCTCGAATAAGGTTTTGTTGTTGCCGTTGTGATGATGAACGAAGGTGATGTGGAGGATCCGACTCCGATTCTTGAACTCGATAAGGTATTTGCTTTCAGAATTTCCATTAACTTTCACATCATTTCGTTGATTTATTTTCGCAATATCTTTGTGTGATTGATTCTGCAATGTTGTTGTAGATGAAGTGGTTCTTGAAGCGTTGTTCTCATTTGTTGAATCTGCAGGTTGAAGACGTGCTTTGGTCACAATGTGTTGGATCATGCTGGAACATTGCCCTGCTGATTTGGCGTCTTCCCGTCATAAACCTTTGATGGTGCTGCGTTCTTGAACCGCAAATTTGGTGAGTGTTGAATCATTCTTGACTCTGATTTCTTGATGGTTCTAAGGTTGATAGAATATTGATGATGATGTTGAATGGTGTGCAGATTGATGAAGAAAAAAGTTTTTGAAGAAGAGTCAATAAAGAGTGATTGAAGACCGATGAAGATGATGCAGCGTTTCGAGGTAATGGCATCAATGACTCTTTATCCCATTTCTCAATCATGTAAATCGCCTTTCCCTCTTCTTTAATTGCTCTATTACCACTTATGAATCGTGTTGCCTCAATGCTCTTGAATTTGTGGATATGTCTTGATTCAATATGCTTGTTGATTGTTGTGTTTTGAAATGATTTTGCAGGTTTCTGAATTTGAATAATGGAGAAGATTGAATGAGGTTTGAAGATTGATGCAAGGCTTGAAAGAGGATAATGGCTTTGCAGGAAGTTTGCAAGAGATGGATGAAGTTGAGTGAAGAATTGGAGGAAGATGAATATGGGCGATTCTGAGAGTTGAGAAAGGTGATGAATGAAGAAGAGGAGAAAAATGAAGCTTGTTGATGGAAAAGGGAGAAATGGAGAAGGTGGAAAACGAAAACCTTCCGAAGAAAAGAGAAAAAAAAAAGAGACCCCCTCAAGTTGCAGCCAACTATCCTCTTTATAGGAGATGAATTCAGAGGGTATTTTAGGTTTTTTCCATGTAAATTCGGTTAGGAATCGGTTGAAAATTTCTTATGTATCAGTTGGAGGCTTTTGTTATATTCAGTTTATGAATTTTCAATTGAACTTTTTGTATGGATTTTCCTTTGCATCAATATTTTGGCAACTGAATTTTGGATGAACTTTTCTTCTCAATTTTTCTGCGGTTTCCTGCTATATCAGTGTACCATAACTGATTTTCTTACTTTGTAAAATATGGATTTTATTCCGAAATTCGTTTGAAAATCACCATGAGAAACTCTTCATTTTTGATGCATAATGATGATTCTTTAAAATAATATGGACCTTTATCATGTTCAGACCTTGATCTAGATAAAATTCATGTTTGGTCTTTTACTTGTGAATACTATTATGGGAAATGGCCCCACTAGAAGTGGCTTCATAAGGTTACTTCAGATATTCAGATTTGTATGTTGCTCTTTGTGGGCATAAGGATGATCAGAATCACCATCCTTTTTTAGAAAACTATCTTTTCTCTTTCCCTTTTCACACAGAAATTTTTTATTTATATATCTCCTTTTCCTGCCGCTAAAATGTCATGTGGTAAAAAATAAAGAATTAACTTCCCATTATTTCGATTTTATTGGTGTAAAAAAATGGATAAGCATAATTAAAAAAAAAAGTCTAGCCATGAATGAGTTTGAAAGTTGGACATGGTTTTGGGTTTTAACGACTACAATGAAAATTGGGCCTTAGAAGACTGTATAGACAAGATTTGAAAATATGGATGGATATATGGACAAATGGATAATTGGATAATTAGGTAAACTAACGAGTTCAAACACGATTCTTAGGTAGTGACTTGAGATTTGAAACGAATGTTGAACGAATCGAATGATTATTAAGAAATGAATACTCGAATTAGATGGTTCTTGAATTAATTAACATAGTTTGGTCATTGGATAAAAAGGTAATGTTTTTGGTCCAAGGTAAGCGGTTTGAAATGGATTGTATTTGAATTCGAATGACGTCTTCAAAATAGACCATGATTGCTCACCTTTTCCATCCTCAATTCGAACCAAATTCCTGGACCCAAACTTTAATGCCAGGATAAATCCCTAAAACCAATAGCTTGAACCATTCTTCGTGTTTCACTTGAAAATAATACACGCGAATGAGCATCTCCATCGAATAATACACATGAATGAACATCTTCATCAAACAAGTCCAAATCGGACCTTAAGATAAAGGATATCAGTTGGTGGAATGCCTTCAAACTCCATTGATAATGAGCCTGATGCGCCAATAAACAATCTTTACGAAGGAGTTCCTTAGGGATCACCTAAATAGGGAAATAAACCTTAACTTCATATGGCGTTGATGCCAAGCCTTAAAAGTTGATGCACTGCATGACCCAATGGGAGAACATAGATGAATGTGAAGCGTAAGCCAGTTTGGGTTATAAAAATGAGGGCAAATTTTGGGGTGTTACACAATGATTATGTATGCAAATGATATGAAAAGGTTTGTGATCAAGAGCTGGATCTGTTTATCTGCCTTGGTAAAGGTCCATATATGTTCAATAGTCTGGATGGAGGCTTAGAAATCCCGTAATCAGGTAGGGGACTCAAATAAAGAGTCACAAGTCCAGGGTAATCACAAGAACTGTCCAAAGTGATGCATTCTTAAAACAATACAGTAACAGGGTATGATGTGGCCAAAGGTTCCTGCAAAACCTGTAAACAACCCAACCCCCTCACATGTAATGTTCTAGAACAAAGATCCTCAGACTTGGATCAGTTATGAGAAGTGTAAACACTTCTAACCCGGAGGTACAATGTTTACAATAACCATAAAGGATCCTCCTCTAATTCACCCCAGATTCTGAAGGTCATAATAAAGGTCATCCAGACTTAGCAGGCTTCCCAGATAGCCCTAGCACTACAGGAAATCTGTAGCACAGAGTTCTCAAGAAGAAACCCATATCTGAACCGTGTTTCATATTCCCGCACTAGACCGAAATGGAATGGGAAAGAATATGAAGCCACTCTAGCCTAGGTGTCACTCAGGTTCCAGGTATAGGACCTTAATCACTCAATGAAACCCCACCCACCAAAACAGAAGCAGATCCAGCAATGATAATGACAGTATGAACAATGCATAAAACTGTAAATAAAAGCAATAAATAGAGCTGTACATAAAGCAATAAATAAAGAAAATAAACAAAGCACAAGAAGCACATAACACCCCCGGTAAACACAAATCAAACAAGCGCTAGGAGGAATCCACAAAAAGAACCAGAAGCCCTGGTTGCAGTATAAGGGTCCCCAGCAGAGTCGCCAAGCTGTCGCTCCCCTGAAAAGACACCGGGTCAGATAGGGTACTGTTGCACCCCAAAATTTGCCCTCCCAATACAAGACTTTGTGTGCTAAGAAGGTTCACAAAGTTCACAAGTTTCTCAATGCTTATATAACCTTTCATGAGGTTCATGAAGTCCATAAGTTGCTTCTTGAAGGTTCACAAGGTTTACAAGTTCCATAATGCTTTCAATACCTTTCATGAGGTTCATGAAGTCCACAAGTTACTTCTTGAAGGTTCACAAGGTTCACAAGACTCACAATGATTACAAAGCTCTCCTGAGGTTCATGAGGTCTACAAAGCCACTCCATGAGGTTCACAAGGTTCACAAGCTTCACAATACCTCCCATGAGGTTCACAAGACATTTTATGATGGTTCACAAGGTTCACAAAGTTCACAATTGGTCAGAAGAGTTGATAATTCCCTCAGACAATGCACCTCCTAAGCAGTGTATCCAAAACTAGGGTTTTGACTTTAATCAGGCTAAATGGACTTCCAATACCTCAAGTGAGCTTCATAACATCTTATATGTGTATAAGAACCCCCATGACAAGTTTCAAGACTTTTCTCAAAAGTCTGCTCAGTCAGATGATCAGATAAGTCAAAATCAGTCAGTGCAGTTAAAAAGTCAAACTGAGGTCAACTGTGGTCAAACCAAAGTCAAACTTCATGATTTTTTGCCAACATCAAGTATATGAAGTAAAATTCATCATTTGATCAAGGGTTGATCATGATTCATCAAGGAGATTCCAGATCATCAATAATCAGGAGTTTCTAAATTAGGGTTTCCTTAGTAAAAGTCAACTGAACTTTGACCAGCCATAACTTTCACATACTTCATCACCAAGTCTCCATCCAAAGCTCATTTTGAAGGAAATTGAATTCTCTACAACTTTGATGTTGCAAGTTAAGCCCAAAAATGCTTCATTTGGAAGATATGACCTAAGACATTATAGGTCATTTCAAAAGTCAACAAAAAGTCAACAACTTCAAAAGGGCATAACTTGAGATTGGTAAATGATATGGACCTGAAACCAATGGGGTTGTTTATAGGACTCTTCAAGCTTTCCAAAAAGTCCAAGATCACCCTCATACCTTTAAAATTGAGGGAGATATGCTCTTGCAAAGTTGGGAAATTTTGTGATGGTTTATATTGAAAATGGGGGTCTAGAACCAATTCCTTCCAAATGGGCTTGCTAAATTGTGATCCAATCCACATCATATCATCATGCACGACCCAATTGACCAAAATTCAGAATTTTTATTATTTTATTTTTATTTATTATTGATTTAATTCATAAAAATCATTTTAAATAAATATAAAATATGAAAATCTATTTTTGGGTGAAGATTGAGCTTCTAGAATTTCATAAATGTTGATTGAATTTGAAAGAGAAAGGAATCATGAGATTGATCCAAGAATAGCAAGTCTTCATGAACAAATATTTGACTTTTACACCATGATCTTTTTCAATCTTTTTTGGATCAAATCTCCACACAACCAATGAGTTTTCTTAACCTAATTCACTCACATATATATACTAAACACAAACCTAACATTGAGGGACGAAATCCAGTAGCCAAGGGTAAGTTTCAAAAATTCAAAATTCAAGCAAAAAGTGAAATTCAGATTCTTCAATTCAGTGTACTAGAAGGTAAATTAAGAACATGGAGATGTTCTTTAGACATCATTGAAGCTAGAGCATCACTCATATGCATCCCATGTGCACCATATTGCTCTACCCGAATCAAAATTTATCTTGAATTTCAATTTTTCGATTCTGTTATTTTGTGCATTGTTAATGAATTTTGTTTTAGTTTTTGTGTTTGTGAGGTTCCAAAGATCAATTCTGGACAAGAACCTTGAGGTTTCGTGACCTAATGAACAAACGGCCATAGTTAGGGTTTTGAATTCAAAAATGGGGTTCTTCGATTCACCTAATATAAATGTATTTTCTGGACATAATTGAACTGTACAGGTTATAAGGAACTCAAAGGTGTCCTTGATTTGACAAAACGATACTGTTTGATAGTAGTTTGAAAAACGCAGGTTGTGTGCGTATGAAATTTCGCAGGTATGCTCATAGCAAATTTCGCAGGTAATTTGGCCAGTCTCAAGGAAGAAGAAGATCAATTCCCGCGCGTCAGAAAATTCAAATATTATTGAAATATTCTATGAATTATTGTTGGTTTGTTTATCACACGCGCGTGTGTGCCCTGGTGGTAAGCTTGGTATGCGTATGTTGTAAGGACCTTGGTTCGATACTGGGCTGGTGCATTGTTTTTTTTGTTATTTTTCAGGTTAAAAGCAAACATAATATATTATGGTTTCTTGCCATTATATAATCAGATGGGCTCTTCCAGCCAGGCGGTAACGTATGCATGCTTGTCACTAAAAGGTCCTGGGTACGATTCCCACCCCAGGCCTTTTTATTTCTTTTATTTTCCAGAACTTTCAAGCTTAAGGCACAAAACCAAGGGAGACTCATTGTTATTGCATTGATGGTGCGCAGCTCAGTTGGTCACTCTCTTCATTATCCAGGTTAGGGACCTGGGTTCAAATCCCAGGTCCAGTTTTTTTTGATTTTTTTTTATTTTTCTTTTATGTTTATTATTTCTTACATTATATTATGATATATTTTTAAATTATAAAAATGCAAATATTATTTTCTTCTAAATTATAATGTATATATGTTTTGTTTTAAAATTCTAAAAAAAAATGATTGTTATTATTATATCCTTATAGAATATATATAAGTACCATTTAATTAGTTTTTTGTATATTATAAATTAGAAAAACCCTAAAAAAAAATATTTTCTAAAAGCAAACCCTAATTTCCAAAACCCTAATTTATTTTCTAAATACTTATTAAAAAACTTAATTGTTATTATCTAATTTCTAAATATAATTGTCATGTATGTATTTATTATAATCTTTGATATAATTAATTTATTGTAAATATAATAATTAGTAGAAATTAAATTTTGTAAATATAATAATTAATAAAATTAAATTTTATAAATATGATTAATTTAGTGAATATAATATTTAAAACTTATTTTCTCCTTATAACGTATAAATATATTTTTTTAAATAAATGTTAATGTATGTTTAAAAAGTGATTCAATTTGTAATAATTAGAATTTATAATTACATTATGTTTGAAATTTTTTTAATTAATTCTTATTAAATGTTATATATTAAAATCCAATTTTTTTTATAATATTTTTTATTATTATTACTAATTATATTATTATTCATAATTTTGGTTTATTATTATCTTATTATTTCTCTAATCTTGTTTATTTCTAATTATTCTTATTTCACTAATTTTATTTATTTTTAATATTTTTACTAACCTTATTTTATTATTATTTATCACTAACCTCTATTTTATTTACTTATTTTTGCTTATTATATTTATTTTGCTATATATATTTATATTTTTTTTTGCTATTTATTATTTTTATAATTATGTTGTAATTGTTTCTCGGATGTAAATTTTGTAATATTTTAATTATTTAATTATTGCTATGGTTAGTAATTTAGGGAGTGCAAAAACATGTATGTTATTTAAAATAAATTAGATCATTTTAATAAAAGATAAATAATATTGTACACTCACACACGTAAGTTGATTTTTAATCGCTGTCTCACTTTCTAAGGTTATCCCTCAGGTTGCCTAAATCATAAGGTCAAGTGGGGTGTATAAAGCAAGTCCCTTAAAAGAAAAATCATCAAGTCCCTCGTGGTTGCCTTTACGAATCAAGTCCCTCGTGGTTGCCTTTACGAATCAAGTCCCTTCAAATAATGATGATAGTCCCTCCAGTATGCTTATTACACCCCACAGTTGCCTCCATACAAACAGATGTCCCTCTCATGTCCCTTATATCCAAGGTAATGACTACCTACTCCTTAATAGTAGGGATAGTCTTACCAATCAAAGGATAAAGAACAAGAAAGACTTAAAACATTAGGGTAGGTTCCTCTTATGTACTTGCTCACTTCAAAAACTTTTCACACTTAACAAATTTCAAACAAATTTTCAAAAACAAGTTTTTACGCATCCGTACATGGATCATTATTAACTATTATGAAAATTTTTCTATTCACACACTACACTTTCAAAAACAATTCAAAAGTGAGCTAAGTAACTAAGAGCCCATGGATAACCATGGATGTAAAGGGTGCTAACACCTTCCCTTTACATAACCTACCCCCCGGACCCACAAATATCTCTTAAGGTCTTTCCTGTTCTTTTATACCCTTTCCTTTTGGATAAAATAAAAGTCGGTGGCGACTCTTGCTATCCGCAACATAACTAAAAGTCAGTTCTCCCACCGTGTTACAGAACTGGCGACTCTGCTGGGGATCTAAATTTAAGAGGGGTACCCTTAGGAATTAGATCACTTTAAATTGTTTGTCTTGTTTGCTTTATATTATCCTGTTGGGGTGCTCTTATGTGTGAAAGATCCTAACCCGGATCTAGTGTACCTTAGGTAAATGGCAATAGACCAAGGAAACTGTACGACGTATATCGATACGGTTGATCTGGTGGCCATAGTTAGTGCGACTTCTTGGTTGGTGCTTATGTTCCTTAAGTCAAGTTGAGGATAATATGAGGCTGCCATATGTTGTCAATACACTAACTAACTTTTAGAACCCTAGTTATCCCATCTTGGCCTTTAGAAAGTAGTGAGGTAACCGGCTTTGGTGCAGACTGAAGTTGGTTGAAACTCGATACTACGCTCATTGAGATCTTAAACTTGGAGGGTTTTGGTTGGCAAGTAAGTTGCCTTCTGATCAACCATCCTTGTGAAGGATCAATGATATTGAGATCCCTTAGAACCTGGTTACTTTTGTAGGACAGGATGAACCATCTAACTTCAGGGGAGGGTACTTACCTTTGAACCTCATGCAAGCCTTTAAACCTAGGGCTATTGTGTGACTTGCTTGTGTGTGCCACATGTTTGTGATTGAGCATAACATCATGACATCATCATGCATCATAAGCATAGCATTTTCACTAACCATTTCAAGGACCAAAGGATTTATCTTTGTTCTTTGTTGCAGGTCATGGCTTCTGCTCGTAGAAACACCATCAGGATCAACTTTGTGGGCATACCTGCTAAGCTTAAAGAGTTGGTTTCTCAAGTGTCTGATCACTCTCAGTTCATCAAGAGACATGGTCACCTATTGGATCTAGTCACTTCAGGGTTCAGTGAAGACATGATGAGTGTTCTGTTCCAGTTCTTTGACCCTAAACACCACTGTTTCACATTCACTGACTACCACCTGGTCCCCACCATGGAGGAGTTCTCTAAGCTTCTGGGCATACCTGTTCTTGATCAAAGACCCTTCACAGGCTTGGAGAAGGAGCCCAAACCAGAGGTTATTGCTGCAGCCCTACATCTGAAGAAGTCTGACATTGCTCTAGAAACGAGAAGCGGAGTCAAGGGTATTCTTGCCAAGGTGTTGATAGAGAAATCTCAAGTGTTCTTGAAGGCCATGAGCTACGATGCTTTCGAGGAGATCTTAGCCTTGCTGATATATGGCTTAGTATTGTTCCCCAATCTAGATCAGTTCATAGATGTTCATGCCATCAACATTTTCCTGAGTCACAATCCAGTGCCTACATTGCTTGGAGACATCCTGCATTCTCTTCACACCCGTACTACAAGGGCAAGAGGAACTTTGATGTGTTGCATACCTTTACTTTCTAGGTGGTTTATTTCTCACCTTCCTCGCTCAGTAATGAAGAATGAGCAAGGGTTCAGATGGTCCAAGAGGATCATGTCACTTTCTCACTCAGATATCCATTGGTGCTCCAGATCTATGGAGAATGTCACCATCATTGACCGTTGTGGGGAGTTTCCTAATGTGCCACTTCTAGGCATAAGAGGAGGCATCACCTACAACCACTCTCTAGCTTTACGACAGTTTGGTTACGCCCGGAGTGATGGTCCACATGACATGTTGATTCAGGGCATTGTATTTGACTACGACAATGATCTTCAGGGTTACCGTCAGAGATTCATACGAGCTTGGGGAAAGGTAAACAGGGTTGACAGCAAGACACTGGAGCCTAAGTACACTATTCCTATGGAGGCTTATCTCAGATGGATACGATCTCGTGCTCAGACACTCATGATGCCATATCCTGCCGTCCTACCAGTTACCATGGAACCTGTTGCTGAAGGAGACACTGCTTATACCATCCTTCACCCAGACATGCCTACTGATAAGGAAGACTTGCAGAGATCATGGATCCAACTGAAGGAGCAAAGGGATACTTTCGAGGCTCATTACAAAGCAAGCCAAGCAAGAATCCTAGAGCTAACAAAGCAACTTCATGAGGAACGAAACCTCAATTCATACCTCAACATAAAGAGGAAACGTCCATGGGAGACTTAAAACCTCACCTTTTGTACTTATTTCATTTTCATTTTTTGTAAGCCTAAAAGGCAAAACAAAGTTATTACTAATAAAAATTTACTTTCATGTTTGTCTAAGCAAAGTTAAATTCTGCGGTCCTTGAAAACATTGCATATGCATTACAATATCATTTCATTGCATCACAGGTTTATAATTGTGCACAGGTTTCTCATCTTCTCGCTGTTTATTTCAGCAATGGCTCTTGAACAATCAGTTAAGGATCTCCAGGCACAAAATGCACAGTTCCAAGAGCTGATCCTGAACCTGTCCAAGGGGCAGGATGAATTGAAGGCACTGCTGGACAAGAAGACTAAGAAGGCTAGAAGGTCTGCTGGGTTGATCAACATGGGAAGAAGGTTCAAAGGTCTGGCCAAGAACAAAGAACCAGCTGAAGACTATGAATCTGAAGAATCTGAGCAAGAGGTAGGCAGTCTCCACCACACAATGGGGGACTCCGATTCTGAAGCTAATTACTACCATGAGCCTAATGAAGACAAATTCAAGATGCTGGTGGATAGGATGGATGCTATGGAGTTGCAGAAATCATCTGGGCTGGATTTTGAGGATTTGAGCTTGATATCTGGGGTGGTCATACCTGTGGGTTTCAAGGTTCCTACATTTGTTGTTTATGATGGGGTCTCTTGTCCCAAACTGCATCTGAGGTCTTATGTTAGAAGAATTCAACCCCACACTGCTGATAAGAAGTTGTGGATCCATTTCTTTCAAGAGAGTTTATCTGGAGCTCAGCTGGAGTGGTATTATCAGTTGGAAAGTGTCAACATCAGAGACTGGAATGATCTTGCTGAAGCTTTCTATAAGCAGTATCAATACAATGCTGACTTAGCCCCCACTCGCATGCAGCTTCAGAGCATGTCTATGGGTGCCAAAGAAAGTTTTAAAGAATATGCTCAGAAGTGGAGAGATTTAGCTGGAAGAGTTCAACCCCCTTTGACTGACAGGGAATTGGTTGATATGTTCATGTGTACGCTGAGTGGTCCGTTCTACAGTCATCTCATTGGAAGCTCATCATCTGGCTTCACTGAGTTGATCATGACAGGAGAGCGAGTAGAGAATGGTAAGATCCATGTGGGCACTTCTTCATCAGGTGCTGCAAAGAAGCCTCCCACTGGGAAGAAAGAATCTAATGCTGTTTATGGTCAGCCTGATCGTAACAGAAGACATCAGTCTGTCAGTGCAGTTCATATTTCAAATCCAACTCCTGCAACAACAGAGCAGCCACAGGGCAACCAACAGAGGGCTAGGAGACAGTTCACGAAGATCAACATGTCAATGGCTTAGGCATTGCAACATTTGTTGAAGGCTGAACTTATTACTTTGAAAGAGGCTCCTCAGAATCCCAATGCACGGTGTGCATACCATTCAAACTGTCAGGGACATGATACTAATAACTGCTGGGTCTTGAAGAATAAAATTCAGGATATGATTGATGCTGGAGAAATTGAGTTTGATCCTCCGGGTACTCCCAATGTGATTACTGCTCCAATGCCAAATCACGAGAAGACGGTCAATGCCATTGAAGAAGATCTACATGTTTATTCAGTTATGGAATTGACCACACCACTGTCTGTTATCAAAAAGAGGTTAGTACAAGCTGGGATCTTTCCAGGTTGTCGTGAAGATTGTTTGTATTGTACCTATAAGCCAGATAGTTGCTTCATATTGAGAGATGGGATTCAGCGTCTCATGGATAAGTATACTATAGTGTTTGAGAGGACTCCGTCGTCTGTAGAAAGTATGGTGGATCATCTGACTCAAGGTAGGAAGGTTGAAGAGGTTGACATGGTTGACAAAGTACCACTAAGAATCACTTCAAAGGGTCCCATCAAAATCACTCATCAGGGTCCAATCAAGATTACTGCTGAAGGTCCTGTGAAAGTTGTTGCTGAAGCCAGAATAGCTCCGGTGATCATTACTACTCCTGGTCCTATCCCATATACGTCTGACAAAGCTGTGCCTTGGCACTATGGATCTGATGTTTACATCCATGGTGTCAAGCAAGAGCCTGTAGCTGATGTGCCTGTTGACATTGATAATATTGTTGGATCTAGCAAGATCACTCGTAGTGGAAGAGTTTTCTCTCCTCCAGACACTTCCAAGAATGCAGTTACTCCTGCTGCTACCTCCACCACTGATGCTCGGGGCAAAGGTCCTGTTATTGAGCCTGTATCTACTAATGTGCCAGCTGCTGATGACCTCTCTAAGCAGATGGAAGAAGTATTGAAAATCATTCGCAAGAGTGATTATGACATTGTTGATCAGTTGGGGCATACTCCCTCAAAGATTTCTATGTTGTCCTTGTTGTTGTGTTCTGAAGCTCATGCCAAGTCCTTGATCAAGTTTCTGAAGATGGCTCATGTACCCAGTGCAATTTCTGTTGACCAATTTGAGAACTGTGTTGCCCACCTGACCTATGACAATGGGTTAGGATTTTCTGATGCTGACTTGACCCCTGCCAAGAGGGATCATAACAGGGCCTTGCATATTTCAATTGAATGCAGGGGCACTACCCTGTCTCATGTGCTGATAGACAATGGTTCCTCTTTGAATGTGTTGCCTAAGGAAGTCCTGAACAAGCTGAGTCCTGAAGATGCTGTGCTGAAGCCCAGTAATATTGTGGTAAAGGCTTTTGATGGTTCTAGAAGAGTGGTACATGGGGAAATTGATCTTCCAATCCAAGTTGGTTCCCAGGTGTTTACTGCTACATTTTATGTGATGGATATTCGTCCTTCATACTCTTGTCTGCTTGGTCGTCCCTGGATCCATGGGGCAGGTGCTGTGACCTCTACATTGCACCAAAAGTTGAGATATCCGGTGAATGGAAAGGTTGTTACTGTCTATGGAGAAGAAGAATACTTTGTCAGTCATGTGAATACTTTCAAGTATCTGGAAATGGAAGGTGAATACATTGAAACTCCATGTCAGACGTTTGAAGTAGTTCCCTGGGTTGTTAATGATTATGTAGCTCCTCCTGTTGTGAAGAAAATTCCTGTGGTCACCAGAAAGCCTCCTACAATGGCAATGGCTTCCCTCAATGATGCTAGAGCTGTGGTGGATGAAGGTGGTTGTACTATTTGGGGTCAGCTTCCTGATATTCCATACAAGTCTGACAAGTTTGGTTTGGGTTTCACTGCAGAGTCCCAGAAGGCTGTTCGTCGTGCTCGTGCTGCCCGTGTCACTAATCAAGGGGTTGTGAAGGATCAGATTAATGCTGTGGGAGATCAAGATAAAGACTACAACTTGGATGCATGGATTTTTCCTACTGTGGGTGCTGGACTCAATAATTGGAAAGCTGAAGATGTTATCCCTATCTCCTTTAGTCAGGAGTAAATACTATTACTGTGTTGTTATCTTTTAAATTTTGTAATTTCTGAACAATAAAACTTTCAAGCCATGTGCCTTACCCGGGGCATAATGGTGTGTTTGTTACGGTTTGTCATTTCATTTGCATACTTCATTCAATAAAATCAGTGGACGTTTCGTTTTCGTAAATATTGTGTTCCCTGTCTTTCTTTTCTTTTATTTTTGTTTTATCAGCTATGTGTTCTTACACACACCCACATCACTAAAATGCAGATCCTCATCCACTCTGGATCCTGTTGATAACAGTTCTATTATTGCCAATTATGATTTCGAGAATCCGATCTATCAAACTGAAGACGGAAATGAGGACGATTGTGAAATACCTGTAGAGCTTGCTAGGTTGTTACAACAAGAAGAGAAAGCTATACAGCCACATGAAGAGCCAGTCGAAGTTGTGAATTTGGGAACTGAAGAAAACAGAAAAGAGGTCAAGATAGGGGCTGATTTAGAGGACAATGTCAAAAGCAGGTTGATTCAGATGTTACGTGACTATGTGGAGATCTTTGCTTGGTCTTATGAAGATATGCCAGGGTTGGATACAGACATTGTGGTTCACCGTTTGCCAGTGAAAGAACATTGTCGTCCAAAGAAGCAAAAGGTTCGTCGAATGCGTCCTGAAATGTCAGAAAAGATCAAGGCAGAGGTAATGAAACAGTTCAATGCAGGGTTCTTAGCAGTGACTTCTTATCCTCAGTGGGTTGCAAATGTGGTACCAGTTCCTAAGAAAGATGGTAAGGTGCGTATGTGTGTGGACTACAGAGATTTGAACAAGGCTAGCCCTAAAGATGACTTTCCACTTCCTCATATTGATATTCTGGTAGACAACACTGCTCAGCATAAGGTATTCTCTTTTATGGATGGTTTCTCTGGTTACAATCAAATCAAGATGGCACCTGAAGATATGGAGAAGACAACATTTGTGACAAAGTGGGGCACCTTTTGCTATAAGGTAATGCCATTTGGTTTGAAGAATGCAGGGGCAACATATCAGCGTGCTATGGTGGCTTTGTTTCATGATATGATTCATCATGAGATAGAGGTATATGTAGATGATATGATAGCCAGGTCTCAGAATGAAGAGCAACATCTTGATCATCTGCACAAGTTGTTTGAGAGGTTGAAGAAATACAAGTTGAGATTGAATCCAAACAAGTGTACTTTTGGAGTTAGATCCGGAAAGCTCCTGGGTTTCATTGTTAGTGGAAAAGGTATTGAAGTGGATCCTGCAAAAGTGAAAGCTATACGAGAGATGCCAGCTCCCCGTACTGAGAAGGAGGTTAGAGGTTTCTTGGGACGATTGAACTACATTGCAAGATTTATTTCCCAATTAACTTCAATCTGTGAGCCAATTTTCAAATTGTTGAAGAAAGATCAGGTGATGGAATGGAATGATGAGTGCCAGACTGCCTTTGATGAAATCAAGAGATATATGCTAGAACCACAAATTTTGATGCCACCAGTTGATGGAAGACCCTTGATTATGTACTTAACAGTGTTGGACAACTCAATGGGGTGTGTGTTGGAGCAACATGACGAGTCTGGTCGAAAAGAGCAGGCAATATACTACCTTAGCAAAAAGTTTACCGACTGTGAAACAAGATACTCACTGCTCGAGAAAACTTGCTGCGCTTTGGCATGGGCTGCTCGCCGACTAAGACAGTATATGTTGACCCATACTACCTTGTTGATTTCAAAGATGGATCCAATCAAGTACATATTTGAGAAACCTGCTCTCTCCGGAAGAATTGCAAGATGGCAAATGATCTTGACAGAATATGACATACAGTATACTACTCAGAAGGCCATTAAAGGAAGTGTTATTGCTGATCATTTGGCTCATCAAGCAGTGGATGATTATCAGTCAATGAATTTTGAGTTTCCTGATGAAGACATTATGATTATTACCAAAGAACCTGGACAATATGACGGACCTGAACAAGGATCCCGATGGACTATGGTTTTTGATGGTGCCTCTAATGCACTTGGTAATGGTGTTGGTGTTGTGATTATTTCCCCTGAAGGTTGTCATACCCCGATTACTGCTAGACTTTGTTTCCATTGTACCAATAACATGGCTGAATATGAGGCATGTATCCTGGGTATTAAAGCTGCTATTGATATGGAGATTCAGTTCCTTGATGTATATGGAGATTCAGCCCTGGTAGTAAGTCAGATTAAAGGAGATTGGGATACCAAGCATGATAACCTCATTCCTTACAGAGAGCATGTGTTGTCTCTGATCCCACATTTCAAAGAGATTACCTTTGAGCACATTCCACGAAGAGAAAATCAGTTGGCAGATGCTTTGGCCACCATGGCATCCATGTTTGAGATCAGTTGGGATGATGAAGCTCCTAAGATTACCATTGATAGATTTGAGAAGCCTGCGTACTGTAATGAGATTGACACTGAAAGGGTAGAGGAAAAGCCTTGGTTCTATGAAGTGAAAAGATATCTTGAAACTCAGGAGTTCCCTGAAGGGGCATCTGTCAAAGATAGGAAGTTTCTGAGAAGGTTTTCTGCTAAGTTCTTTCTGAGTAATGGCATTTTGTATAAGCGCCATCATGATTCAACTTTGCTTCGGTGTGTGGATAAGAAGGAAGCAATTGAGATTATGGAAGATATGCATGATGGGATCTTTGGCACTCATTCTAGTGGTCATACTATGGCAAAGAAGATATTGAGAGCAGGTTACTATTGGTCTACTATGGAAGCTGACTGCTATCAACACTCCAGAACATGTCACAAGTGTCAAATTTATGCTGATAAAGTACACATACCTCCATCACCATTGAATGTGTTGACTGCTCCTTGGCCCTTTGCCATGTGGGGCATTGATATGATTGGTGAGATCAAGCCTACTGCTTCTAATGGGCATCGTTTCATCTTGGTTGCTATTGATTACTTCACAAAGTGGGTGGAGGCAGCTTCATTTGCATCTGTTACCATGAATTTTGTGGCTCGGTTCATTAAGAATAATCTCATATGTAGGTATGGCATCCCTGAGAGGATTATCACTGACAATGGCTCTAATCTGAACAACACTATGATTACTGATCTCTGCACGCAGTTCAAGATTAAGCACCACAACTCTTCTCCGTATCGTCCGAAGATGAATGGGGCAGTTGAGGCTGCTAATAAGAACATCAAGAAGATCGTACAGAAGATGACTGTTACTTACAAGGATTGGCATGAGATGTTACCATTTGCTCTTCATGGTTATCGTACTACAATACGTACTTCAACAGGGGCAACCCCATTCTCCTTAGTCTATGGTATGGAAGCAGTTCTGCCCATTGAAGTTCAGATTCCCTCCTTGAGAATTATGAAGGATGCAGGCTTGGATGAAGATGAGTGGATTCAGACTCGACTCAACCAGATAAATTTGATTGATGAGAAGAGGTTAGCAGCAGTTTGTCATGGCCAGATGTACCAGAAACGAATGATCAAAGCTTTTAACAAGAAGGTTAAGCCAAAGGTATATCAGGCTGGTGACTTGGTAATCAAGTGTATCATATTACCACAGGGTGATCCTAGGGGCAAGTGGACTCCGACATATGAAGGACCATTTGTAGTCAAGACAGTATTCTCAGGAGGTGCCATGATACTCACTACAATGGATGGTGAAGACTTTCCACAGCCTGTAAACGCAGACATAGTTAAAAAATACTACGCATAAAAAGAGACCCGCTAGGTTGACAGGCCTGGGCAAAAATAAGGGCATCCCGGCAAACCAAAAGGGTTTGGGCAAAAATTAGGGATATATATAAAAAGATGTACACCCGGCAAGTCGAAAACCTGAAAAGGCGGCTTGGGCAAAAAAGGGTATCCCGGTGGATTGAAAACCTGAAAGGGCAATCCAGGCAAAAGTTAGGGATTAAAGCATATGACTATGTCTCGTTTGGATCACCCATGAAACTGCAACCAGTTGTACTACTTACTCAAGCTCGAACAGATAAAGCTCAATCCAATCGTTTCCGTCCCAACAGCAGAAGATGAGATACTCGGAGATAATGGCAATAGTAGAATTGAAACTCAATAGGATTATTTCGCACATAGCTGATACTCTTTGCTTTGTAAAAACTTTATGACAAAATCCTCTTACTAGGGTTTATGTCTCCTTGTACAAACTTACCCGTGTATGGGTCACTATTTGATATAAATAAATTCCATCTTTTGAATCCAGATTTACTTTTACCCTATTTACATAAGCGAAACGTCCATTGATTGTGTTTGAATGTATGTATGCTTTTGAATATGATTAATGTTTACCAAAAATGCATGAATGCTTAATATGATTGATGTTTACCAGAAATGCATGGAAATGCGGTAATAGTATTTACTAAGGACGAACGAGGGAAGGATCTCAACGAAGCTTCGCCGGTTCACCTTTACAAGACAGTTACAAACCCTCAGTAGGATGAATCCATCTTCATAAAGTCTTATCTCCCCTGGAATTTATATCCATCTCTTTTATCCTCATACAGATATTCGGGAATTTACTTTCCAATAAGGGGACGACGAACGAAGATGGGAAGTTATATCTGCCCTACCATCAAACAGACGGAGGTTATATATATACCTTATTATCCCCAGCATCCGGGAGGTTATATATACCTTATTATCCCCAGCATCCGGGAGGTTATATATACCTTACTATCCCCAGTATCCGGGAGGTTATCCATACCTTATTATCCCCAGCAGACGGAGAGTTATATATAATATATTCTTCAACAACGAATCGGGATTTATTTTCCCTGGCCAGCAGTTGATATACGAATATATCCAGACTCTTCCGGCAGTATCATGTCATACATACATCATTTACATCATACCATAACATACATAGCCATGAGTGCATAATACATTTACCTAAGTGCATCATATCATACATGTATACATAATGCATAAACTAACACTATCATACAGAATGCTACCTTGTTTTCAGGTTAATTATCCAACAAATGATCATCAGGATTACTCTACCCTCCTGAATACATGCTGTTACATCAGGATTACTCCAGTCTCCTGAAAGCATATCATACTATTACCTCAGGGTTGCTCTATCCTCCTGAAATCATATTATTACTTCAAGACTGCTTTAGAGCTATTGATTGCTCTATCCTCCTGAAATCATCTTCAAGACTGCTTTAGAGTTATCATTATTGATTGCTCTATCCTCCTGAAATCATATTATTACTTCAAGACTGCTTTAGGGCTATTGATTGCTCTATCCTCCTGGAGTCATATTATTACTTCAAGACTGCTTTAGGGTTATCATTATTGATTGCTCTATCCTCCTGAAGACATGCTGTTACATCAGGATTACTCCAGTCTCCTGAAAGCATATTATCAAAGATTGCTCCACCCTCTTGAAATTATATTGTTACCTCAGGACAGCTCCAGCCTCCTGATAACTTCTCATTCCCCCCCTTGAAGACATGCTGTTACATCAGGATTACTCCAGTCTCCTGAAAGCATATCATCAATACCTCAGGACTGCTCCAGACTCCTGACAGCTTTCATTATACCTCCATATCTTGGATTGCTTTCCCCCAGTGGCATCTTTAAGCCCACTTAATTATATCACTCTAATGCACTGGTGAGTGCAAATTTTTGGGCTTTTGTGTTCAATCCCCTTCAACCTTCCAGGTCACGACTGGCAAATATACCAATCTAACCCCTCAGGTTTCAGAAAATTGAACAGGGGCAGCTGTTGCACCCCAAAATTTGCCCTCCCAATACAAGACTTTGTGTGCTAAGAAGGTTCACAAAGTTCACAAGTTTCTCAATGCTTATATAACCTTTCATGAGGTTCATGAAGTCCATAAGTTGCTTCTTGAAGGTTCACAAGGTTCACAAGTTCCATAATGCTTTCAATACCTTTCATGAGGTTCATGAAGTCCACAAGTTACTTCTTGAAGGTTCACAAGGTTCACAAGACTCACAATGATTACAAAGCTCTCCTGAGGTTCATGAGGTCTACAAAGCCACTCCATGAGGTTCACAAGGTTCACAAGCTTCACAATACCTCCCATGAGGTTCACAAGACATTTTATGATGGTTCACAAGGTTCACAAAGTTCACAATTGGTCAGAAGAGTTGATAATTCCCTCAGACAATGCACCTCCTAAGCAGTGTATCCAAAACTAGGGTTTTGACTTTAATCAGGCTAAATGGACTTCCAATACCTCAAGTGAGCTTCATAACATCTTATATGTGTATAAGAACCCCCATGACAAGTTTCAAGACTTTTCTCAAAAGTCTGCTCAGTCAGATGATCAGATAAGTCAAAATCAGTCAGTGCAGTTAAAAAGTCAAACTGAGGTCAACTGTGGTCAAACCAAAGTCAAACTTCATGATTTTTTGCCAACATCAAGTATATAAAGTAAAATTCATCATTTGATCAAGGGTTGATCATGATTCATCAAGGAGATTCCAGATCATCAATAATCAGGAGTTTCTAAATTAGGGTTTCCTCAGTAAAAGTCAACTGAACTTTGACCAGCCATAACTTTCACATACTTCATCACCAAGTCTCCATCCAAAGCTCATTTTGAAGGAAATTGAATTCTATACAACTTTTATGTTTCAAGTTAATCCCAAAAATGCTTCATTTGGAAGATATGACCTAAGACATTATAGGTCATTTCAAAAGTCAACAAAAAGTCAACAACTTCAAAAGGGCATAACTTGAGATTGGTAAATGATATGGACCTGAAACCAATGGGGTTGTTTAGAGGACTCTTCAAGCTTTCCAAAAAGTCCAAGATCACCCTCATACCTTTAAAATTGAGGGAGATATGCTCTTGCAAAGTTGGGAAATTTTGTGATGGTTTATATTGAAAATGGGGGTCTAGAACCAATTCCTTCCAAATGGGCTTGCTAAATTGTGATCCAATCCACATCATATCATCATGCACGACCCAATTGACCAAAATTCAGAATTTTTATTATTTTATTTTTATTTATTATTGATTTAATTCATAAAAATCATTTTAAATAAATATAAAATATGAAAATCTATTTTTGGGTGAAGATTGAGCTTCTAGAATTTCATAAATGTTGATTGAATTTGAAAGAGAAAGGAATCATGAGATTGATCCAAGAATAGCAAGTCTTCATGAACAAATATTTGACTTTTACACCATGATCTTTTTCAATCTTTTTTGGATCAAATCTCCACACAACCAATGAGTTTTCTTAACCTAATTCACTCACATATATATACTAAACACAAACCTAACATTGAGGGACGAAATCCAGTAGCCAAGGGTAAGTTTCAAAAATTCAAAATTCAAGCAAAAAGTGAAATTCGGATTCTTCAATTCAGTGTACTAGAAGGTAAATTAAGAACATGGAGATGTTCTTTAGACATCATTGAAGCTAGAGCATCACTCATATGCATCCCATGTGCACCATATTGCTCTACCCGAATCAAAATTTATCTTGAATTTCAATTTTTCGATTCTGTTATTTTGTGCATTGTTAATGAATTTTGTTTTAGGTTTTGTGTTTGTGAGGTTCCAAAGATCAATTCTGGACAAGAACCTTGAGGTTTCGTGACCTAATGAACAAACGGCCATAGTTAGGGTTTTGAATTCAAAAATGGGGTTCTTCGATTCACCTAATATAAATGTATTTTCTGGACATAATTGAACTGTACAGGTTATAAGGAACTCAAAGGTGTCCTTGATTTGACAAAATGATACTGTTTGATAGTAGTTTGAAAAACGCAGGTTGTGTGCGTATGAAATTTCGCAGGTATGCTCATAGCAAATTTCGCAGGTAATTTGGCCAGTCTCAAGGAAGAAGAAGATCAATTCCCGCGCGTCAGAAAATTCAAATATTATTGAAATATTTTATGAATTATTGTTGGTTTGTTTATCACACGCGCGTGTGTGCCCTGGTGGTAAGCTTGGTATGCGTATGTTGTAAGGACCTTGGTTCGATATTGGGCTGGTGCATTGTTTTTTTTGTTATTTTTCAGGTTAAAAGCAAACATAATATATTATGGTTTCTTGCCATTATATAATCAGATGGGCTCTTCCAGCCAGGCGGTAACGTATGCATGCTTGTCACTAAAAGGTCCTGGGTACGATTCCCACCCCAGGCCTTTTTATTTCTTTTATTTTCCAGAACTTTCAAGCTTAAGGCACAAAACCAAGGGAGACTCATTGTTATTGCGTTGATGGTGCGCAGCTCAGTTGGTCACTCTCTTCATTATCCAGGTTAGGGACCTGGGTTCAAATCCCAGGTCCAGTTTTTTCTGATTTTTATTTTATTTTTCTTTTATGTTTATTATTTCTTACATTATATTATGATATATTTTTAAATTATAAAAATGCAAATATTATTTTCTTCTAAATTATAATGTATATATGTTTTGTTTTAAAATTCTAAAAAAAATGATTGTTATTATTATATCCTTATAGAATATATATAAGTACCATTTAATTAGTTTTTTGTATATTATAAATTAGAAAAACCCTAAAAAAAAATATTTTCTAAAAACAAACCCTAATTTCCAAAACCCTAATTTATTTTCTAAATACTTATTAAAAAACTTAATTGTTATTATCTAATTTCTAAATATAATTGTCATGTATGTATTTATTATAATCTTTGATATAATTAATTTATTGTAAATATAATAATTAGTAGAAATTAAATTTTGTAAATATAATAATTAATAAAATTAAATTTTATAAATATGATTAATTTAGTGAATATAATATTTAAAACTTATTTTCTCCTTATAACGTATAAATATATTTTTTTAAATAAATGTTAATGTATGTTTAAAAAGTGATTAAATTTGTAATAATTAGAATTTATAATTACATTATGTTTGAAAATTTTTTAATTAATTCTTATTAAATGTTATATATTAAAATCCAATTTTTTTTATAATATTTTTTATTATTATTACTAATTATATTATTATTCATAATTTTGGTTTATTATTATCTTATTATTTCTCTAATCTTGTTTATTTCTAATTATTCTTATTTCACTAATTTTATTTATTTTTAATATTTTTACTAACCTTATTTTATTATTATTTATCACTAACCTCTATTTTATTTACTTATTTTTGCTTATTATATTTATTTTTCTATATATATTTATATTTTTTTTTGCTATTTATTATTTTTATAATTATGTTGTAATTGTTTCTCGGATGTAAATTTTGTAATATTTTAATTATTTAATTATTGCTATGGTTAGTAATTTAGGGAGTGCAAAAACATGTATGTTATTTAAAATAAATTAGATCATTTTAATAAAAGATAAATAATATTGTACACTCACACACGTAAGTCGATTTTTAATCGCTGTCTCACTTTCTAAGGTTATCCCTCAGGTTGCCTAAATCATAAGGTCAAGTGGGGTGTATAAAGCAAGTCCCTTAAAAGAAAAATCATCAAGTCCCTCGTGGTTGCCTTTACGAATCAAGTCCCTCGTGGTTGCCTTTACGAATCAAGTCCCTTCAAATAATGATGATAGTCCCTCCAGTATGCTTATTACACCCCACAGTTGCCTCCATACAAACAGATGTCCCTCTCATGTCCCTTATATCCAAGGTAATGACTACCTACTCCTTAATAGTAGGGATAGTCTTACCAATCAAAGGATAAAGAACAAGAAAGACTTAAAACATTAGGGTAGGTTCCTCTTATGTACTTGCTCACTTCAAAAACTTTTCACACTTAACAAATTTCAAACAAATTTTCAAAAACAAGTTTTTACGCATCCGTACATGGATCATTATTAACTATTATGAAAATTTTTCTATTCACACACTACACTTTCAAAAACAATTCAAAAGTGAGCTAAGTAACTAAGAGCCCATGGATAACCATGGATGTAAAGGGTGCTAACACCTTCCCTTTACATAACCTAGCCCCCCGGACCCACAAATATCTCTTAAGGTCTTTCCTGTTCTTTTATACCCTTTCCTTTTGGATAAAATAAAAGTCGGTGGCGACTCTTGCTATCCGCAACATAACTAAAAGTCAGTTCTCCCACCGTGTTACAAGTACAGACGCGAACGGTCGGCGAAAGAGGAAAATGAAGATGAAGTGAAAAGAGTCGCCAGCTAGGCATTTTTATCCCGAAGGAAAGGTAATGCTTCATAAACCTAGAAAGATATGGATAAGACGGTTGCGAACCAGAGAAACTGAGAAAGGGGGTTGGTTACAACCTGGGAAGGTATTAGCACCCAGATTGTCCGTCGTACTCGACGGGATCCACGCTTGAAAGATTTGTGTTTAAAGGGGGTAGTGTCTGTGCTATTTGTGTGCAAAAGCTGGAAAGAGAAATATACGAGTGTCAGTGCTGGAAAGTGAAGTGAAAATGCTTAGGAATGAGGCTTTAAAGAATAATGCTGGAAGAGGGGGGAGAGACAGATAATTTTGTTCGATAACCGTTAAGTTATACCTATGTATCCTCTCGTGCAATGAGGAAGTCAGAACACCATAGTTCGACTCAAAGAGACTGAAAGATAAATTGACTAGTGAACTGCTTGCTTGCATATGCTCAAGTGTATGACCTGTCTGGCTCAGGTGCTAACTGTCTTGCATTAGACGGAAGAAGCGAGTTCCCGTTTGTGAGTGAAGGTGATGAGGAAAGAATCCCGAAGGAGACGATTATTATTTATTTTTTGTGTTTTCAATCTTAAGTTAATGAGCTTAAGCCTAAACCAAAGGGTCAGTAAACTCACCATATCCTCCCTTTGATTAGGGATAATGAGAATACCTTAAGTATGAGGTAAGCACCTAAAACTTAATTACCTTGATGATGTAGGATTAAGATCATTAACCTACTTGTGATTATTTAGATGTTTTTGGTTTTTTTGTTTAGTGTTAAGTAATGAGTTTAAGTCATAATCAAGGATTTAGTGGACTCGTTACACCATCCTAATAGAAGGATAATAGATGAGAACACTTAAGTTGAGGAAGATACCTCAACTTAATCCATGATTAGGGATTAATATCATGACAAAACAAGCCTTTATTAAAGTGGATTTTAGTTAATGGTAATATTAAGAAATGAATTTTATGATTTGTAAGACAACTTGAGGGGGACTTGTCCATTAACACTAGGGATAGTCCTTCTTAACCAATTAAGGAAGAATTAGAACCCTAATGCAAGGCCCAAGTTACAAGCTTATTGTCTTAGTGATTATTAGATGGATTGATTAAGAGATTTAAACACATTAAGGGTTTAACACTTAGGATTAAAGTTATACACTCCATCCTAAGAGAAGGATGCAGGCATACCCTTAATCACAAAGCCTTGAAACCTTAAAGGTTTAGTCTCTGATTATGAGATGAGAAGAGAGACACAAAAGAAGACACAAAGGTAAAACTAAAGTGGGACTAATCAAAACCTAATTGTTATCATGCTTGGGTGTTCCTATGTTTTGTGAGGCTTGCAAGAGATCTTCAAGGATAACCACCAAGGAAGAGGCAGATGAAAGGAGGAGAAGCAGAAAAAACAAGCTAACTTACTTCACTTAAGAAGATAAGTTACTTGAAGAAAGAAAGTGAAAGAAGAGCATGAATGAGCAAGCTCACTCTAAAGAAAAAGTAAAATGCAGCAATGATGCATAAAAGAGATGAGAAGAGAAGTGAGAAGTGAAGGCAAATTCACTTCTCAAAGTACTTACCACCTGAAGAGTTAGCATAAGGAAAATGAAATGAAGTGAAAATGAAATGTATGCAAGGATGCAAACCAAAACCAGAAGCATAATCATGATGTAAATGATGCTAAGAGATGATGCAAATGTATGTCAAGTGCTATGAATGATCCTACAAGAGATGAGAATGCAAATGAAGCATGAAAGAAGCATGAAAGCACATGAATGTACATGGAATGTAATGAATGCATAACATGGAAAATGGATGAAGAAATGATCAAGCATGATTCGAATGTGTCCTAAGATGTCTTAGAAGTCATGTGAATGCATAAAATGTCATGGCAAGTTCTTGAATGAATGCATATGCAAGATGTATGCAAGCGAACATGAGAAATTAGGGTTTTAATGCAACACGAGATGCAAAAGTAAAAAACAGAAGCAAATCATATGATAAAAATTGAAAATGAACTTAAAGAACCCTAACCCCATATGATATTACATCCCAAAGGAGGAGACCTAACTCTTAACCTAATGAAAGTTATGAATTTTTTAAGTTATCTAGGGTTTTAAGGTACCTTAAGAGAGAAAATGTAAATCAAATAAAAAATGCAAAAGAAATTTGAGACAAAATTATGCTAGATACTACATGTCAAATGAAGATCAATGCAAAAAGAATCAAAGTCATACCATTCATTGTTAGGCAGAAAAGAATTCTTGAAGTTAGGGTTCAAAAATAGGAATTTTATGAACCCTAAATTCAAGAAAATTGTCAAAGATTGTTCAAAAGCAAAAATAAATTTGTATGGATGGTATGACAATGTTTCTAAATGTCCTAAGATGCAATGTGAATTTTTTTGGGATTTTTAGAAACCTAAATGATATTTTAATTAATTAATTTCCATTAATTAATTAAAAATAAACATTTAAATGTTTAAAAAATGATTTTTTAATGCAAAAAATAAAAATAAAAATATATTTGGGTGAAGAAAATTATTTGGATGCAAAATGCAGAAGAAAATATTTTTTGGGATTTTCTAGCTATTTTTAATAAATTGTGCAAAATAAATGAGAAAAAATGAAATAAAAATTAAATAAGACAGAAGTATGCGCATCCAAGGGTTTAGATTGATTCTGGGGGAATTAGGTTTGACCTGGAGCGCAATCTAATGGCTATAATTCAAATCCAGCTAATCCTAATTAATTAATAAATTAATCCAGATTAAAAGTTAATGAAATGATCCTGATCGTTCAACACACGCGGGAAACTAAAATCCAAAGGCTCTCATTTAAACCTTGCCCTAACCCTAATTAACACATTAATCACTTTCAGGTGGCCGGAGAAGACCTCCGGTCATCTTCTCCGGCCAGACCCTCCCTGAGCAAACCCCAAACTCCAACCCTAGGTTATTTCTGGAGCTCTAAAGCTCCAGATCAACTCACTTCACTCTCCTGAACTCAAATCCAACCTCAAAACAAATTTATGATGGCTCAAACTCATGATTCGAATCAAAAACTCAAAAACTGAAAAAGTTTCAGAGGTTCAGTAAATACTCAAATCGCAACCATTTTCAAAACTAAAGGTATCAACATGATCAACACAACATATTGAACATTTTAAGAACTTAAAATAGCATTTCTGGAAAAAAGTTTGAAGAAGCTACCTGAGCTTGAGCTTCCTTAGTTTGGAGCTTTCTGGTCACCTCTCTTGTGCAGGCTGACTCTAATGACCTTCCTGAAGAAGCTTTGAGGCTTAAAAGGAGTTTGTTTTGGCTGGTTTGTGTGATTGCACTTCAACTGGCCAAGAATCATGTTTTGTGTATGAGGGGTTCTTGGCTGTTTTAATGGTTGCTTTGTGTTCAGTGGATGATTTTGAGATGAATGGTGAAATTGGTTTGAAGATTGAGTGAGTATTCAGAGAGTTTCGAAGGAATTTGCAAGAGGGATGATTTTTGAGAACTTGAGGATGCTAAGGTTTCAGGTTGCAATGTTGTGTGTTATGGCTTGGGTTTGATCCACATAACATGCTGTGATAGGCCAGAGAGTGGGTGGTGGCTGCAGCTGATTGGTATGGGCTTCTTGCCAAAAAGTCAAAAGTTTTGTACTTGATGTATGGGCAATGGTGCAGCTGGCTTCTTGGCTTATCCATGCGCAGCATGGATCAAGGATGTCCATGGAATTAGTTTTGAGGCAATTCAACAAGTGGAAACAAAGTTATGTATCATTTTGCAATTTCATGAAGTTTTGGCCCCTTTGAGATATCTTGATGTTCAAGGCATGGAATGATACAATTCTTTGGGCAATTATGATTTTTATGCAATGTGCTATGATGTTATGATACTCAGAAGTGTGTTTGAAGTCGCAAAATGCTTTGGCAAGTGGTTTTGCAAAAATCCTTCTTTGGTGCATTCTTGAAAATTATGTGATTTTTGCCAACTTTGACAAGCCATATCTTGAGTTCCATGATGAATTAGAACTTGTTCTTGTACTTTTTGAAAATGGAAAGATCCAATCTACAACTTTCATGACCAACAATTTTTCATTTGAAGCATTTTTGGTTGAGAAAGAGGAGGTTTAAAAACTTTCCCAAAATGGAAAGTTTACATTACAAGTCATTTCCATTTTTGGCAACTTTTGGTTTAGCTCACTTTTCTTCAATTTTGTGAACTTCCAAGCACTTCAATGATCAAATACAGATCATATAACTTCAATTTGATGAAAAATCCACTTTGGGTCCATTGATGGGGGCCTCAGATGCCCTGATTTTACTCTAACTTGCTCAAGAAGTTACCCAGTGAACATATGACTTCCACAATGAATTTCTTCATCAAACTTGGTACACATGATCCTTATAACATATTGAGACTATTAGAAACAAGAATGACCAAAAAATTTGGAGTTATGGCCTCTGAAACCAAAACCCTAATTTCAGGTCATCTGTGCAGTGAAACCCTGACTCAGCTTCCATGCTTTCCCAGTTCTTGTGATTCTTTGACTTCCTTAATCTTTGAGGGAAATAAAATGATGATAGAACATACATGGACCCTCTTGGAATTATTGAAGACCTTTGGAGTGGCTCATATGGATCCTTGGATTGCTCAGATCACAAACCCTAGATGCAGATGAACTTGAACTAATGTAGTGAAACAAAAATGCAATGTGAGATGATATGTTTAAACTAATGCAAAGATGAAAGATCACAAGCCATGGTGTGAATTTAGTGAGGGAAAATTTGGGGTGTTTACACCGCCATATTCAAAGGTCTTTGGTTGAAATGCATGCTTTCTTAAGTGAATATCACGATATTGATCACGATTAAGCTGGATGTTGTATTTGTTCGGAGAACCCTCGTGGTTGCGTGATTGTTAATAGAGACATTAAAAATATGATGGATGATAAGTTGATTGAAGTGACAGAAAAAAGAGATGAGTATGACAATGAAGTGAATGTTATTGTGCCTCAATTCAATATTCCTGAGAAGGTTGTTTCTGAGAAGGTTGTTTCTGAGAAGGTGGTTATTTCTTTTGATAGCCGCAAATATGTTGTTACTCCCTTGGTGATAAATTTTCCTAGTCCAATACCATATGAGTCTGATAAAGTTGTTCTGTACCGGTATAAGGCTACGATGATAGAAAATGGTAAGGAAGTTCCTATTCCTTCTTCAAAGTCTGTGGTGAGCATTGCTGATATGACAAAGGTTACTCAAAGTGGTAGAGTTTATGCTTCGGATCCTCCGAAGAGATATGAAGATACAAGTGCGAGTAAACAGATTGAGGATACTGTTATTCGGTCAGATGCCAGTTTGAAAGATAATTAAGATGAGATGTTGAAATTGATAATGAAGAGCGAGTACAACGTTACTGAGCAGTTGTTGCATACTCCGTCGAAGATATTAGTTTTATCACTCTTAATATGCTCTGAGGCTCATAGTAAGTCTTTACAGAATATTCTTGATCAAGATTATGTTGATCATGATGTGATTGTTGATCAATTTGATAGTATTGTGGCTAATATCACATTGTGCAACAATCTGAGTTTCTGTGATGATGACTTGCCTGAAGAAGGAAGGAACCATAATTTGGCTCTGCATATTTTAGTGAACTGTCAGGAAGATGCTATGTCTAAGGTGCTGGTTGATACCAGATCTTCTCTGAAGGTGATGCCAAAGTCGACTTTGTCTTGCGTACCAAGGTGCTCCCATGAGGCATAGTGGGATTATTGTGAAATCTTTTAACGGATCGAAGAAGACTGTGATTGGAGAAGTTGATCTTCCTATTCTGATTGGACCTTTTATATTCCAAATTACTTTTCAAGTAATGGATATACGTTTCGCTTACAGTTGTCTCCTTGGAAGACCCTGGATTCATGAGGCAGGAGTTGTGACATCTACTCTCCATCAGAAGCTGAAATTTGTGAAAGATGGGAAATTAGTGACTATTGACGGTGAACAAGCGATGCTAATGAGCAATTTGTCATCTTTCTCTTATATTGATTCTGAAGAAGAGGTGGAAACTTCATTCCAGGATCTTTATGTTGTTGATAATGATGCTAAGAAGAATGTTATGGCAATGTCTTCTCTCAAGGATGCTTTGCACGTACTCGAAACTGGTCGATCTGACGGTTGGGGACGAGTTATTGATGTTGTTAACAACAAATAAGGATTTGGTATTGGTTTTGCACCAGGTGTGGCTCTCAATGACCCAAAGACTATTCAGGAAGGATTCCGAAGTGCTGGGTTTATCAACGATCATTCCGCTGCTGCCATCATTGAAGATGATGAAGATGAAGAAATGCCTAACTTTGTTACGCACGGAAAGATTTGCAAGAACTGGATTGCTGTTGACGTTCCTTCTATTGTTCATACTTCAAAGTAATTTGTTTTATTTTCTTTCAAAAAATCCTTTCACTCTGCCTAAGGTGAAAGCGATGTTCGTTGGGCTTTGTTTCAAATTTTATCATCAACAACAAAATGTTATTTTGTTATTTCCATATGTGTTTTTCCTTTTTTGCTTTATTCTGAAAAATGGTAACATAAAAAAACCAAAATAAAAATAATCATTGTTTATCTGAATGATGTTTGCATTTTTGTTCATACTCTAAAATAAAAATAAAATCATTGTGCAGATTGATTGATAAACCCGTTGAAAACAATGATCTTATGCCCACTCCAAACTTTGAATTCCCTGTGTTTGAAGCTGAAGAAGAGGATGTTGAAAAGATTCCTGATGAGATTTCTCGGTTGCTTGAGCACGAGGAGAAAGTTATTCATCCTCATGGAGAGTCTATAGAGATGGTCAACTTGGGTTCTGAAGATGATAAGAGAGAAGTCAAGATTGGAGCATTGCTTGGTCCTGAGGTTAAGAAGAGAATGGTAGAGATCCTTAGAGAATATGTTGATGTATTTGCTTGGTCTTGTCAGGACATGCCAGGTCTTGATACTAATATTGTGGAGCATAGATTGCCGCTGAAACCTGAATGTCCACCTATGAAGCAAAAGTTGAGAAAAACTCATCCTGATATGGCAGTAAAGATCAAAGAGGAGGTTCAAAAGAAGATTGATGCAGGTTTTCTTGTGACATCTAATTATCCTCAATGGGTGGCCAATATTGTGCCAGTTCCAAAGAAAGACGGAAAAGTTTGAATGTTTGTTGATTACAGAGATTTGAATAAAGTCACTCCAAAAGATGAATTTCCATTGCCACGAATTGATGTGTTGGTAGATAATACGGCTAAGTTTGATGTGTTCTCCTTTATGGATGGATTTTCCAGTTATAATCAAATAAAGATGGCACCCGAGGACATGGAAAAGACCATATTTATTACACCATGGGGAACATTCTGCTACAGAGTGATGCCCTTTGGATTAAAGAATGTTGGTGCGATATACCAAAGAGCTATGACCACGTTTTTCCATGATATGATGCACAAAGAAATTAAGTTATATGTTGATGATATGATCGCTAAGTCAAGGACTGGAGAGGATCATGTTGAGCATTTGCTGAAGTTGTTTCAGAGGTTAAGGAAGTTTAAGCTTCGTTTGAATCAGAACAAGTGCACGTTTAGTGTATGTTCTGGAAAGTTGTTAGGTTTCATTGTCAGCCAAAGAGGCATTGAAGTTGATCCTGATAAAGTGAAAGCTATTCGGGAAATGCCTTCTCCAAGGACTGAAAAAAAATTAAGAGGATTCTTGGGCCGTTTGAATTATATTTCGAGGTTTATCTCTCACATGAATGCTACATGTGCTCCGATCTTCAAGTTTCTTCGGAAAGACCAAGGTTGTGTCTGGACAAATGATTGTCAGAAGGTGTTTGAAAGTATCAAAGAATATATGCTTGAAGCTCTTATCTTGTCTCCTCCGGTGGAAGGTAGACCGTTGATTATGTACTTGACTTTGTTGGAAGATTCCATGGGTTGTGTACTTGGTCAGCAAGATGAATCTGGAAGAAAAGAATATGTAATTTACTACTTGAGTAAGAAATTCGCCGATTGTGAGTCTCGGTACTCCATGCTTGAAAAAACTTGTTGTGCCTTAGCTTGGGCTGCAAAGCGTCTTCGCTAGTACATGTTGAATCATACAACTTGGTTGATCTCTAAAATGGACCCAATCAAGTATATCTTTGAAAAATCTGCTTTGACTGGGAGGATTGCTTGTTGGCAGATGTTATTGTCAGAATATGATATCAAGTACCGAGCTCAAAAAGCTATAAAAGGTAGTATCTTGGCTGACCATTTGGCACATCAACCGATTGATGATTACCAACCTATCAAGTTTGATTTCCCAGATGAGGATGTAATATATTTGAAAATGAAAGATTGTGATGAACCTTTGATTGAGGAAGGGCTGGAGCCTGGATCTCGATGGGGTTTTGTTTTTGATGGTGCTATAAATGCACGCGGAAGAGGATTTGGGGCAATGATCATTAGACCCCATGGTTCACATATTCCTTTTGCTGCAAGGTTGACTTTTCCTTGTACCAATAATGAAGCTGAGATGAAGCCTGTATTATGGGTCTTAAGGAAGCTATTGATCTCAGGATTAAGCATCTTGATGTGTATGGAGATTATGCCTTGGTAATCAATCAGATTAAGGGTAAGTAGGTAACTCATCAACCCCACTTGATCCCTTATAGAGATTATGCCAGGAGGATATCAACTTTCTTCACTAAAGTTGAGTTTCATTATGTGACTCATGATGAAAATCAGATGGAAGATGCTTTGGAAACTATAGCTTCTATGATAAAGGTGCACCAGTGGAATGACGTTCCCATGATCAGAGTGATGCGGCTTGAAAGACCAGCTCATGTGTTTGCAGTTGAAGAGGTCCATGATGACAAGCCTTGGTATCATGATATTAAATGTTTTCTCCAGAGTCAGGAATACCCACTTAGGGCATCCGATAAAGATAAGAGGACTTTGAGGAGATTGGTAGGAAATTTCTTCCTGGATGAAAAGGTGCTTTATAAGAGGAATTTTGACATGGTCTTGCTCAGATGCGTGGATAGACACGAAGCAGACATGTTAATGGAAGAAATTCATGAAGGATCTTTTGGTACTCATACTAATGGGCATACAATGGCTAAAAAGATGTTGAAAGCAGGTTACTATTGGCTAACAATGGAATCTGATTGTTGTAAGTATGTGAAAAAGTGCCATAAGTGCCAGGTGTATGCTGACAAGATTCATGTGCCACCAACTCATATCAATGTGATTTCTTCCTCGTGGCCTTTCTCTATGTGGGGAATTGACATGATTGGTATGATTGAACCCAAGGCTTCGAATGGACATCATTTTATTCTTGTGTCAATTGACTACTTCACCAAGTGGGTGGAAGTGGCATCATATGTTAATGTGACCAAGCAAGTTGTGGTTCGGTTTATCAAGAATAACATTATTTGCAGATATGGTGTTCCAAATAGAATCATTACTGATAATGGTTCGAAATTGAATTATAAGATGATGAAAGAGCTTTGTGAAGAATTCAAGATTCAACACCATAATTCTTCTCCTTATAGACCGAAGATGAATGGGGTTGTTGAAGTTGTGAATAAGAACATTAAGAAGATCATTCAGAAGATGATTGTGACATATAAGGATTGGCATGAGATGCTCCCTTTTGCTTTGCATGAGTATCGTACATCTGTCAGCACTTCAACATGGGTAACCCCTTTCTCACTTGTTTATGGTACAGAAGCAGTGCTCCCCGTCGAGGTTGAGATCCCATAATTGAGAGTTCTGATGGAAGCCAAGTTGACTGAGGCTGAATTGTGTCAGAGTAGATTTAATCAGTTGAATTTGATTGAGGAAAAGAGAATAACAACTTTGTGTCATGGTTGGTTGTACCAGCAAAGGATGAAGAAAGCTTTTTACAAGAAGGTCAAACCTCGTGTATTCAGAGAAGGCAAACTCGTGCTAAAAAAGATCCAATATTTCATTACAGATTCTCAGGGCAAGTGGACTCTGAACTATGATGGACCATATGTTGTTAAGAAAGCCTTCTCTGGAGGTTCATTATTTCTTGCAACTATGGATGGTGAGGAGATCACTCGTCCTATGAATGCGGATGCAATCAAGAAATACTTCGCCTAAAAAAATAAAAAGAACAACTCGCTAAGTTGAAAACCCGAAAGGGCGGCTTAGGCAAAAATGAGCGTCTCGGTGGATTGAAAACCCAAAAGGGCGATCCAGGAAAAAAATAGAGAAATAAACAGAAATAATTATCCCGGTAGATTGAAAACCCGAAAGGGAAATCTAGGCAAAAGTTAGGGATCATGGCAAGTAACTGCATCGACAGACTGGATCACTTGAAACGACCGAGGATTTCAGCTTCTATCTCTCAGAAGAATTGCCCATCAAAGATTCTTATTCACTCATCCTTGACTGAAGTTTCAAACACAGTGGAGTTCAAAGTTGATAGGGAGAATAGTGATCATTGTATTTCAACGTAGCCCTTTTCCATGTATTTACCATTTTTCAAACTTATAATGATCCATGGAGTCATGCCATTTACTGACTACCATTCTATCAATGAATTTGAGCTTTTATCCAATTGTTTGCAATCCTTTATGTTGTTTTTGTTTACAAAATTTCAATTTATTGTTGATGATGCTTTTTGAAACAAATTTAATAAATTTAATCTTTGAATATTATAAAAACATTTTTCTTTTGATATGTGAACAAAGAAAGGATATCAATAGTGATTCCAGGGATGGTAATGTTCGGATGTGTGTAACTTGTCTCTCCCAAATCAGAGTTTGATTTGGTTGTATCCATGTGAAATTCCTGAATAGTCTTGGCAAGTTGATGTTAATGATGTTTTGTGCCCCACAAACAAGCATGAACAGGGGTTGTAAATGTACCTGGTCCCGTTTTCTTCCCCCAGAAGAGTTTGTTGGAAGCATCTTTCCTGTTCTTAAGAATATCCAGCTGATTTTTGATCTCTCCCTCAGCAGTTTACCTTTGACTTGAGAAATATTGGGAATCCTCAATCGAGTTCTTGTTCCTCAACATGAGTTGGTTGTATCCCATAATAGAAGTATTGGTATAGTAATTAGTTTAGAGGTTTTGTTTCACCTGATGGTGTGTATTGATTTAAAATCCCTCATAACTATGTTTTGACTATGATGTTAACTTCTAGTATCCCAACATGAGTTGAAAAGTCTGGAATTTTCAGTGATGAATGATATCCATAGATCCCCAATAGGTGTGCTTGTGATGGTTTCCAGCAAATTTATATTTGATCTTCAATTAGTTTTACACTCTTTCCCCAAGAAGAGCAAGAGTGGCATAACTTTTCCCCCCAAGCAGAGCGAGAGTAGCACACTCCTTCCCCAAGCAGAGCAAGAGTGGCATGACTATTTCCCCAAGTGAAACAAGAATGGTATGATGATTATTCCCCGCAGGAGCCCGATTCTTAATAAGAACACTTATGTCCCCAGCAAGGATCGTAGAAGCTTTTCCCATCCTAGACAGATTATTACTTTTCCTCAGCAGGATGGTATTCCTATGCAGAGTTAATGCTTAATACTCTAGTAGGTTATTTGCATCACTGGTAGATATTTATCTTGTTTCCCCAAACAAAGTTATGAAAATATTTTTCCCCACCAGAGTTTAACAGGTACACTTCCCCCTTTCCCCAAAAGGGTGTGGAAGATTTTGTGTTGTTGAGGTATCTCCGACATTTTGTCCTCTCATAGTGGAATTTCTGATTTTTATGCTTCGCAGATTTTTGAAAATTGCTTTGTGAATTGAATCCCTAGTAGTTGTTTTCCCCAGTCCGAGTTATACTTTTGTAGCAGGATTTTATTCCTTTAATGGCTTTTGACGTTCCCCTACAGGATTTCGATTTAAATCTCCAACATGGTTCCTGGCCTTGTTGCCCTGATTAGCCGAGTATCCGGTTGTTGTGGTGTTTATGTCACCCGTTGCTTATCTTTATGTCTATTTTGTCAGCATATTCATACGCATAAGTATGACATCTTTTTCTTGCATTCTTGAATTTATCTTTGTTCCCCTCTCTTTGGTGTGTTTTTTTCCCCACGGAGTGTGTGTGTGTTGTCTTCCTCTCAAGTTAGTGTCGACCCTTAAGCAGAAAGTGTTGATCCTTTCCATTTCACCACTGATTTTATTCCTCATAGATTATTTTGATTCAGTTTCCTCCCCAGTTTATTATCTGGATGGGATTTCCCCAGTTGAGATATTTCCTCCTCGGGATGAGTCTTGTTTGACAGTTTCTCTCCAAATTGTCCTTGGATTGAAATTTGGTCCTTTTGGTGGATTTTTATTTGCTTTAGAATTATGCTATCATTGTTTGATAGTGGGAAATATTTTCCCCATCTTGAGTATATTACTTTGGGATTAAGCTATCAATTATTCGATAGTGGGTAATATTACCAAATTAATCAAGCTCTATTGTTTTTGCTCCTACCCAGTAAATCTGGTAGTCGAGAGTTCTTCTTTCTACCAGGTAAAAAGGTAATAGAAGTTATTTCCCTTTGCTTGTGCTCCTACCCAGTAAATCTGGTAGTTGAGAATTTTCTACCCAGTAAAAAGGTAGTGGAGGTTATCCCTCTTTGTTTTGCTCATATCCAGTAAATTGATAGTTGAGTCCATATCTTCTACCCAGTAAATCGGTAGTGGATGATTCTTTTCCAACTCAGTATTCCTCCATTTTTGGACTCAAATACTTTGTTTGGTTATTATTCCCTGGAAGAGCGTTTACTCTCCCTCGTGGAATCTTTTACCTTGATTATATCATTGAACTTTTCCCCCATGTAGAGTCAGCTATCCAGTGATTTATTTTCCTGATACTCTTTTGGTGTCTCTCTATTTCCTTGGCGGGATTTTCTTCTGTGTCCCCAAGCTTTTGCTTCTCTCTGGTGGTCGTGTTTTTTTGTAACATCCCGATTTTAGTAATTATTTATTTATTTATATTAATTACATAATTGTGTGATTGTGTGCCTAATTGAATTATTTGACTTGTTTGATCTAATTGACTTATTGAGTTCATTTGAAATAATTAATTTAATTGAATAATGTGATTTAATTTAATTAATTGAATTAGTTATTTTATTTGAAATAATTGATATAATTAAATTAATTGATTTATTTGATTTATTGGAATTAATTGATTTAATTAATTTATGTTATTGGGTGGAATAAAATAAAATTAGTAAGAATATTGATTGGACCAATAGTGGGTGTGTGATTAGTAAGTGAATGAGTGGATTGGAAGCCCAATAAGAGAATAAAATGATTATGAGAAAATTTAGGTTAGGGTTTAATAAAAGAGGGAAAGAATAGAAAGAGTAGAAAATAGAGAAGAGGCTAGGAGAGGAAGAAGGGAAGAAAGCTCAAGAACAAGTTAGAGAGCTCAAGAAAATCCAAGGTAAGGGTGGGTTTTCATTAAATTATTTGGGATTATTGGATAATATAGAATGGGTAGAAATGTGATTAAGATAAAATCTTCATTTTTCATGAAATTAGAATCTCTAGGTTTTCCTAAAAATCTTGATTTTATTTGTTTTAATTGATTTTGTGTTTAGAATTGGTGTTATAGTATATTATAGAGACCCATTTGTGATTAGAAGAAAACAAATTAATAATGACTTTGAATAGATTGAAGTTGAACAGTAGCACAGTACATTTTTTTTTCTTTTCGGTAGAAGATAACCTGTTTCCTTGTTTTGTTCAATTGAAATGTAGTAGTATAGTAGTGATATATAGGATTCAAGGCTAGTTGATATTTAATATAAACAGGTACTATCCACATGATACTGGTGTGTGTTACTTTTCCTAATTTCCTTGTGACCCCTGTTTTCTTGTTCCATCTTAATTTGAGATGAATTGTAAAATATATTAGATGCTAAGAAAGTGGCATTGTATGTGAAGGATGGTGAATTAATTTAATGGGAAATGTGTGCATTCATTCACTGCATTGATGATGATTATATATGTCGCAGAGTTTGGATAGTTGTTAGGTGGAAAGTGCACTTGAAAAATAATTAATGTGATAAATCCAATAAATAAAGCAGCTGCAAAACATTAATAGAAGAATAATGTCAAAATGATAGACGTACATGTTTTAACTCATCAAATCTAGTCATATACATATATCCTTGGAATTAGAAACACAGTAATTGATGAGACCAGTGGGTAGTGATACTTTATTTTCTCCTTCTCATCTAGTACCCATTTATATGAGGCACATTTAATTGTTAGTAGTCACCACCATTTTTCTGCAAATGGAATAATCATACTAGTCTTATAGTAATAATAGGTTAGACTATTCAATTCATATGATGACACATTACCCAGTAGAGCACAACAATGGTCAGTGATATGTCCATTTTCTTTTTATATAGCCACATGATATTGACAATTAAATAGGTGAGGTATGTAGTGATGTAGTATAAATTATTGTAACTCATTAAATCCAACACATGAATTAAGGAGTACAATTAATTAATCTATGACATGGTTGTATATATATATCAACAAAATATGGTAGCATCAATGAAATGGCTTTAAATAATCTATCATGTAGTGCACGTGAATACCAAGGCAATAAGAAGGAATGCCAAGTTATTTATTAATACTACATGTATATTCTTAGTAATATAACTTATTAATTAAAGAGAGAGAGAGAGAGAGAGAGAGAGAGAGAGAGATTTTATGGGAAAAACAATGTGATATATTGATAAAGCTATATGTTGTCTTCAAGTTAATTCCTGTAGCTAGTAACCATAATTTAATGGATAAACTAGTAGTTAAGTGATAATGATTTATTAGATATAATATGCTTAGATTCACATGAATTTTATTCCTTGCCTTTTAGTTAAAATGAGAAACATATTGAATATCATGATTTTCCTAACATTGCCTACAATAGTGATGGAATAGATAAATATGGCAATTGAAGAATTAATTTAGTGATTAATTTGGTGATTATTTTGATGGATCAGTTATTCTAGATTTAATCGGTATCGTGTGGGTTACAAATTGAGATTGAATTGTGTTGATACCTTGCGGTTTATTTGTTAAGTATGGTGACAATGTTTGAGTAATGAATATTGTAATTTGAAAATGTGTTGTATGTGCAATTGTGTGGTAATTCAAGTGATGGATTATTGAAGATATGCATGAGTATTAATATTAGAGAATGGTCTTAATTGCATATGGTGATTGTAATTGCACATGCATCATTTGTGTCAAGAGACAATGTTTGCTAGCTTTGTGGGAGCTAGTGACTTGTCCTAAACCTAGAGGACGGGTTTGAAAGCTTAGAGGACGGGCTTTTGGTTTGTTATCGGTCTAGAGGACGGACCCGGTTTAAATGTAAAAACCGAAAAATGATAATAAGAGATTGGTACCACATGCATAAGTTGCATTTGAGTCTCGCATTGAGTCTTATTGTGTCTATGGTTACAATGTGAGATTATATGTGTTATGTGAATTGTTGAATTGGTGAATTATGGATTTGTGAGTATGTACTTGTTAATAGTATGACTACTTGAGTGATATTATGTTGATGAAACTTTTGAAGTGTGAGAATAATTGTGATTATGCTTGTACACCTTAAATTATATATTATCTTATGATTTCAGTAATTATGTGAATTCTCACCCTTCTGTTGGAATGATGTTTTATACGACATCGCTCAGGTACTGAAGATTAGAGTTGCTTCTAGCAAGAAAGTAGCTGATGGAGGAACCTATTTTAGTTTCATATTTATTTTGGGTCGAGTCGTGCTCTGATCATGTAACACTGGGAATGTTTGATTCATGTCTTAAGAGATACAATTGTATACTCTATCTATTTTGTTAATTGAATCTGAATTTTATGGTGAAGTGGCTTTTATGCCCAAGTTGATTTAATGAATGAAGTTTATTTGAGACTTGAATGTCATGAGATTCTTAATGAAAGTGATCCGCTGCTACATGCTAATGTGAAAGTATATGAAAGCATGAATTTATTTAAAGTGTTATTGAGCATGACAGGTGTATGTGTGATGTTTTGAATTATGTGTGACATCCTTCTTTGATATGCATGATAATTACTCTGATTATTTATATATTTTCCGCGGGGTTTAGAAGGGTGTTACATTTTTCCCCACAGAGATCTTGGGTTTACATATCATATCATATTCATATCGTATCATGTTCTCTTAGGACAAAAATTGGGCTTTCTGTATTTAAGTCTCTCTCATCTTGCAGAGACGAAGATGTCAATCTTCATATCTTCAAATTGAAGAAACTTAAATAGGGGCAGTTGTAGCACCCTAATTTTCCCCCTAAGTTTTCTTCGCATTTCATCTGCATCTTGCATATAAACAAGATCACATTGGTTGCTCGGTTCTTCTCGAGTTAGGTTTATGCCTCGCAGGGGATCACCGTTGTCTTTAAATTACTTTATTTGTTTATGTTTACTAACCATTAATCAAAATCCAAAAAATATTTTGTTTCCTTTTACTAACCTTTTTTCAGGAAAAGGAATCATTGAAAATGCCAAAAATAGCAGTCCTGCAGCTCGAGTAAAATTTCACAGACAAAAGTCGAAGTTGATCCGCAAATAATTCAAATTTATCTGATCAAGGATTTCCCAAGTTAATTGATTCATTCAAAGGATTTACAAGGTTCATGTGTTTATTTCCATGCCTTCTTAGACGTACAAAAAGAATCGGGCCACAACAACCAAGCAACCTCATTTGAATAAAATATTCAAATTTTGCACCGGTTAACTAATGCAAAATTTGAATATTTTATTCAAATTCAACACCCTTAGATCATTAGTATAATTGGAATATTCTAGATCCATTGGTTTCTGATTTCTCTACATCACTTTGATCATTTCCTACCATAAAACCTCACTAATCACCACTCTTTTCCATTTCCCACCAAAATTGCAATTACCAAGCCTGATTTTAATTACCAAAGCAAGCTCCATTCCACCAAATTCCCATACCTAAATTCTTTAAATATGACCATAATTCCGTTCATTCACCAAGCTTTGGAGAGCCAAAAAACCCCTTGCAAAACATTCTCCCAAAACCAAAAATTCACTAAAGCTCTTTTTCTTTTTTTTGAAGTTATCAAGAATTCACATTGAATTTTTGACTAACTTGAGCTAAACCTTCATCCAATTCTTCTTTTGTTCACCAATTGCAGTAGATCTAAGCTTGATTTGGTCCAATTTGAAGAAGTGATTTTGATAATTCATCTCTCTCCATAAACCCATATTCACCATCAACATTCAAGATGTAGATCTTTGGTGCCTTTGTTTCTAGATCCTTTGGATCTTTATTTGTTGTTTAGTTGCAGGGATTCCACTGTATTTTGGTTTTAAAATTTGTGCAAATTCAGATCATGATCATCAAATGTTTGAGAAAAGGTTTTAAAATAGATCATGCTGAATTTTTTGCATTTTTCTGCTTCTGGTATAGCGTTAACCATTTATAGTGCAAATTGGTTAACCGGTTAACCATCTTTAAAACTGTGCAGGTTTTGCCTGCGTTAACCGGTTAACCAATTGGTTAACCGGTTAACGCAAATCAGAATGGTGTTTTTTGGCTTGTTTCAATCCCCTCTTTGGTTCCTCTTTCTTTTCCTTCTTCCTCCTTTTTATTTTTACCTTGGAAAGCACTTTTGGGATTGATTTCTCCTTAATTTCAATGAACTTTGGGTGTAGATTAGAGTAGTTAATGTTCATTAATTCAAAACTACCTTTAAGTGGATTATTCAATTCATTTAAGGTACTTTGCGTTAGTGATACATTTTCATGCTTGAATCCACCGAGATGAGTGATTGAACTTAAGGATGGAATAATACCATGAGTGCGGCTCAATTTGGTATCCACCTTTAGTTTTGTGCGGTATTGCATCCGGATGGCGATTTATATATCGTTTATCTCGCATGCATTAGCACTAATATTGTTCACCTTAATTGGTGGTGGCCGGCCTCATTTGTAGGGTAATTACTTCGTAAATTACTCGGTGATTGCTTAACATAAACCTAAATTTGTCCCTAATTCGGAATAAAAATATAATTGGGTACTTGCACTTTCGTGGACCGGACCTCTTGTTGGTCGCGTAATCCCAAAGGGGTTAATCATATTGTATTAAGAATCGAGACTTATGAATGTTTGGTGCGTAGGTGTTTTAGGTCTCCCAATCGCCTTTCAAATTTCATTGAATTCGGTTCGGCTTGCCTTGATTAATCGCTATAGTGTAAGATGCTAAGTGGATCCGGCTGCCTTTCGATTTTGGTTACTCTTTTGGCTGTGGTAGATTAAGTTCACCATACCACTCTTATGTAAATATTATTATACTACTACTATTATTATTATTATTATTATTATTATTATTATTATTATTATTATTATTATTTTAGATTCTTGCACTTTAATTGTTTTTGCTACTAACATTTAATTTCTTGCACTATTATTGTTTTGGTTTTATTTTATTTTGCTTTATTATACTTTATTCATCCGTATCATGTTTATTATTTGCTCTTATTTGTTGTTGATTTTCCATTTGTCCATTTGGACACAAAAACATTAATAAAAGATTAAACTTCTAAAAAAACTTGTGACTTTAATTTATGGACTATCGGTTACTATCCTTAGCTTTGGAATGAAGATTTGAATTTAGATTCTTAGGACACATTTCCTTTTCCTTGACCTTCATGAAGTTGAAATTTGCCTTTATTTGGTCATTTGATAGCTTATAAGGATGGAACTCTTATGCTCATAATTTGAAGTATCATCAAGTTTGGTTAGATCTTTCTTCCCTTATCTCCTTATTTTCTTTTTTAGGATAGTCCATTCATCTCCTCCCCTTCTTTAATTTTCAAAATTTTCTCCCTTTTTCAAAGGATTCCTTATTTTTAAATCATCACCTCTTTAATAAACAAAACCTTGACTTTGTCAAGTGGACTTTTACTTTTTTTTTTATTTTCTTTTTTTAAATCAATGAATCTAATCCTGTTGACCTTGATTCAAAAATAAAAAGAATCAGACTCATTCAAGTTATTTTGTGCCTTTGTACCCTTGCGTTTATTTTCTTAAAAAAGAGTGTCGATTATGAGTCATTATTCTTTAGTCGGGTGCAAGTCTTTCAATCTCTATGGTTGTAGTTTGATGTAACTGAGTCTCTTGTCATTCATGGGGGTTTAGTGGCATACTCATTGATTTTATCCGAGTTGGCGTCTGTAAGCACCCCAAATTTGCCCACACCCATTCACACCATGGCTTGTGATCATTTCATATGCATAAACACAATCATACCATCTCATATCTCAATTTTGAGTCATTGCATTGTTTCTAAGTCATCTGCACTTAGGGTTTGTGAATCTGAACAATCCAAGAGCTTCTTGAGCCACTCCAAAGGTCATCAATCACTTCAAAGAGGTCCATGGATGTTCAAGCATCATATTACATCCTCTCAAAATCAAGAATGCTAAATAATCACAAGAACTGGGATTGTTGTGGAAGCAGAGTCAGGCTTGACTGCACAGATGACCTGAAATTAGGGTTTTGGTTTCAGAGGCCATAACTCCAATTTTTTTGGTCATTCTTGTTTCTATTGGTCTCTATATGGTATAGGTAGTATGCATATCAATTTTCATGAGGAAATTCCATGGGGAAGTCATCTGATCAAGAGTTGACTTTCTGAACAAGTTAGTGCAAAATCAGGGCATCTGAGGCCCCCAATGACCCAACCAAGGGGTGATCTTCATCATTTTGAGTGTATATGATCTTTATTTGATCATGGAAGAAGTTGGAAGTTCACAAAATTCAAGGATTACAAGTTTTTGCAAAGTTGACTTTTTGAGGCAAGTTTGACTTTTAAGGAATTTGTCATTTTAGGCAACTTTTCAATCCTTACTTTTTGATCCAAAAATGCTTCAAATGGAAAAACTTTGGTCATAAAAGTTGTAGAATAGATCTTTCCCTTTTCAAAAAGTACAAGAACATGACCTAATTCATTTTGGATCAAAAGTTATGGTGCATCAAAGTTGGCAAAAATCACTAAATTTCAAGTTATGCACCAAATGGAAAACTTGCAAATTCATGTACCAAGCACTCTTTTGACTTCAAAATGACTTCAAAACTTCATCACATGATCATACATGACCCAAAAACAGAATTGGCCCAAGGGGATTCCCATTCATTTGCTTTGAATTTCACATTTTCATAAGACATTTTCCATAAGAGTACAAAGAGGGATTCTTGGCAAAATCATCTTCCCATGAGTTATGTGATTACCAACTGATTTCTATGCATTGCCATGACCAATTGAGACATCATGTAACAAAATTCAGCAAGAAGTGTCTCATGTACATAGCATAAAATCACAAGAAAGCACAAGTGGGCAAGTTGCAAAAGCTAGCATAGCTCATGATCCATATGTTGCAGTCACTCTCAAGCCATCTAAGGGTCATCCTTGACCCAAGCTGAAGCAAGACATGCCCTCAAACTGTTGCTGCCATAGCCCATGCTGCAAGTACAAGTCACCTTGACTTTTTTGCCAAAACTCCCATACTCATGGAACAGTAAGCAGCCACCCCTACTGACCTGCTCCACAGGCTATTCACACAACTTGGGAGGATTATAGCAAAGCATTGGCCCTTGAAACAAGCCAGAACACAGTCCTCACAAAAAACTGTCAAAGAGCTTCCCTTCTTCGAATCTCATTTTCCAGCCATCAAACATCCAATTTCTCTTCACCAACAAATCAAACACACTAAAAGGAACCAGAATCAACCATTGGTAGAGCTTGAAACCTCATACACACATACCTCATTTTCTGATACACCAGAACTGGATCTCTCAAAGTGGCCTGTTTAAACTCCATCTAAGCTTACCATTAGCACAAGGGGGGTCATTGGAGTGAGTTTGCACCAAAGAACAACCCAGAAAGCCCAGAACCAGAAGCTTCCACCTCAGGTATGGCCATGAACTTTTTCTCTCAGAGCTTGCATTTTATGTTATAATTTGATTGTGTATGTCTTGCTGATCATGGGGAGGTGCTTAGAATTAAAAATGAGTGAGAAATGAGGATTTACCAAGGCTCTGAAATTTTGCCCGTGGATCTTGTTGGCTTCGATTCTCTCTGTTTGTGCATGATAAATTTAGTTTGAGAGGTGATTTGAGTGGGGTTTGGGTAGAGGAACATTTCCCTGCTTTTAATTTGATGAATGGTGGCCTGAATCTTGATCTAGGGTTTTCAACCCGCCGGAGAAGATGACCGGAGCTTCCCTCCGGTCACCTGAATGTTGTTAACCCCAATCCTGTAATTAAGTGAGGTTTGAATTCAGTGCGTTGGATCCGTTGACTTGTTTGACTTCGCGCGTGTATGTGTGGTCCAGATGTGTCCATTTTGCCCTAATCACCATTAGCCTAATTAATCCATTTAATTAATTCATAAAATCTGATTTAAGCCAGAGTCCATCCTGACCCTTGATTCACGCGCCAAGTCAAACCCTGACCCCCAGCTTTGAATCTCATGCGTTGGATTGGTTTACTTTTCAATTAAATCAATTTTAATTCATTTGTTTTGTGTTTAATTTGTACATTTATTTTAAAATAGTAAAACTAATTTAAAAATTCTGAAATTTTTTGTACAAGTTATTATTTAATTTCAGAACACAAAAATATTTTCATTTTTATTTTTAGCATTAGAAAAGTATTTTTAAATATTTAAAAGTTTCTTTTTAATTAATTAATGAGAATTAATTAATTAAAAATGCTTTTAAGTATTTAAAAATCACCAAAAAATTCATGAAACATTTAAAAACATTTAGAAACATTGTCCAACCCTCAAACCAAATTTATTTTTTGATCTTGATGCATTTTGAGAATTTTCCATGGAATTAAAATCATTTTGATGCATTATTTTGATCCAAACTTCCAAAAATCATTTCTGCCTAACCATTGAGAGTTGGACTTTGATTCTTTTTGCATTGTGTTTAGCATATCATGTAGTTTGTGATATTAAATTGGCATGATTTGATCTTTCATTTTCCATTTGTTTGGCATTTTTCTTGTTAAGGAACCCTAAAACCCTAGAAAACTTAGGAAAATCATAACTTGAATTGGGTTAAGAGTTGGAACTTATCCTTTGGGCAGTGAGTTAGTATAGGTTTAGGGATCCTTTGAGTGCATTTTCAATTTTTTGTATTGATGTTTGCTTCTGATTTTGGTTTGTGTTTGTTGCTTTGATCATAAACCCTAATTTGGGCTTCCATATGCATCCATTTTGCATTTGCTTGCATAACATGACTTGCCATAACATTTTATGCATTCTTGTGATCCATTTGACATCATAAGACATATTGAAAGCATGTTTGATCATTGCATCTTGCATTTCCCATGCTGTATGCCATTTGCATTTTATAACTTTTCATGTATGTTCATGCTCCTCAACTTGTTCCATCTGCATCCATGAGCTTGTATGATCATCCTCATGTGTTGATTCATGTTTGTAGCATCTCATAGCATCATTAACATCATGTATGTACTTCTGGTTTTGTTTCTCATCATGCCATTCCATCCCATTTTGCATTGCATTGCATTTCTTTTCTAACTTTTCAGATGGTAAGTGACTTTGAGAAGTGAATTTGCCTTCACTTCTCACAACTTCTTTTCATCCCTCTTATGTATCCTTGCTTCATTTTGTTTTGTGTTTGAGATTGAGCTTGCTCTTTCTTCTTTATCTTACTTTCTTCCTTCAAGTGACTTGTCTTCTTAAATGAAGCAAGTTGCTTTGCTTCTCTTGATCCTTTCATCTGCTTCCTGGTGGTTCCATTGAAGACTTCTCTTGTAAACCTCACAAACCTTAGGAACAACCATGTATGACAATGATTAGGGTTTTATTTAGTCTCCCCTCTTAGTTTTACCTTTGTGTCTCTTTTGAGTCTTCTCTTCTCATCTCATAATCAGGGACTAAACCCTAAAGGCTTTAAGGCTTTGTGATTAAGTTTATGCCTGCATCCTTCTATTAGGATGGAGTGTATAACTTTAATCCTAAGTGTTAAACCCTTAATGTGTTTAAATCCTTTAATCAATCCACTTAATAATCATCAAGACATCATACTTGTAACTTGGGCCTTGCATTAGGGTTCTAATTCTTCCTTAATTGGTTAAGAAGGACTAACCCTAGTGTTAATGGACAAGTCCCCCTCAAGTTGTCTTACAAACCATAAAACTCACTTCTTCATCTTATCATTAACTAAAATCCACTTAATAAAGGTTTTGTTTTGTCATGAGTTTAATCCCTAATCATGGATTAAGTTGAGGAGCTTTCCTCAGCTTAAACATTCTCATCTATTATCCTTCTATTAGGATGGTGTAATGAGTCTGTTTAATCCCTGATTATGGCTTAACCTCATTACTTAACACTAAACAAAAACAACAAAAACATCTAATTAATCACAAGTAGGTTAATGATCTTAATCTTACACCAAAGGTGTTTAAGTGTGAGAAGCTGACTTCACACTTAAGGTATTCTCATTACCCCTAATCAGAGGGAAGATGTGATGAGTTTACTAAATCCATTGGTTTAGACTTAAGCTCATTAATTTATGACAAAATCCAAAAACAATAAAAGACTGAAAGCACAAAGACAAACAATAATCGTCTCCTCCGGGATTCTTTTCTCATCTCATTCACTCACAAACGAGAGCTCGCTTCTTCCGTCTAATGCAAGACAGTTTGCACCTGAGCCAGACAGGTCATACACTTGAGCATAGACAAGTAAGCAGTTCACAAGTCAATTCATCTTTCAGTCTCTTTGGGTCGAACTACGGTGTTCTGACTTCCTCATTGCACGAGAGGATACGTAGGCATAACTTAACAGTTATCGAACAAAAGTCTCTGTATATTCCCCCTCTTTCCAGCATCATTCTTTTAGCCTCATGATCTTGAGCAATTCATTCTCATTCCTACACTGACACATCATTTATACACTTTCACTTCCTTTACACTGACACCTGTACATATTGTTTTCCAGCTATTTTATACACAGATTGCACTGACACTACCCCTTTAAAACACAAAACTTTTAAGCGTGGATCCCGTCGAGTACGGCGGACAATCTAGGTGTTAATACCTTCCCAGGTTGTAACCAACCCCCTTTCTCAGTCTCTCTGGTTCGCAACCGTCTTGTCCATATCTTTCTAGGTCTATGCAGCATTACCTTTCCTCCGGGATAAAAATGCCTAGCTGGCGACTCTTTTCATCTCCAGTGAGTTCACTGCTGTGTGTTCTCATTGTCCCTCTCGCCGACCGTTCGCGTCTGTACCTTTATCTGGGCCATTCCCCATTTAACGGGAGCGACAGCTTGGCGACTCTGCTGGGGATCCTTATACTGCAACCAGGGCTTCTGGTTCTTTTTGTGGGTTCCTCCTAGCGCTTGATTGATTTGTGTTTACTAGGGTGTTATGTGTTATTTGTGTTTGTATATTTGTATTTATTTTTGCTTTATGTACAGTTGCTTTACTGCTTTCTTTATTGCTTTATGCATATATCATACTTTCATACTGTGCTAGCTGGATCTGTTTGTTTGCTTTGGTGGGTGGGTGTTCTATTGAGAGTTGAGGTCCTATACCTGGGACCTGAGTGACACCTAGGCTAGAGTGGTTCGTATTCTTTCCCATTCCATCTCGGTCTGGTGCGGGAATATGAAACACGGTTCAGATATGGGTTTCTTCTTGAGAACTCTGTGTTGCAGATTTCCTGCAGTACTAGGGCTATCTGGGAAGCCTGCTAAGTCTGGATGACCTTTAGTATTGACCTTCAGAAACTGAGGTGAATTAGAGGAGGAACTTTTATGGTTATTGTAAACACTGTACCTCCGGGTTAGAAGTGTTTACACTTCTCATAACTGATCCAAGTCTGAGGATCCTTGTTTTAGAACACCACCTGTGAGGGGAATGGGCTGTTTACAGGTTTGCAGGTACCCTTGACCTCAGCATACCCTGTTACTTTGTTTGATTAAGAGTACTCCATGTTGGAACAATTCTTGTGATTCTAAACCCTGGACATGTGACTCTTTATTTGAGTCCCCCACCTTGGTTACTGGACTTATAGACCTCCATCTGGATTTCTTGAACATACCTGGACTTATATCAGAGCATTTGATCAGATCCAGCTCAGTCACAAACCCTTGCATATCATTTGCATACATCCTCATTGCATCATTTTGACATTTGTTTACTTGTTTTTCAGGGTATCCATCTTCATTTTTGGCTTGGTTTTGACCCCATCATCAGTATAGACCTATCTTCATCAGCATCTGCCTCAGCTATCAGCTACCTGCTTCAGTCACCTGCACCAGTCAGTCAGTGGCCCATCTTTCAGTGTTATCATCAGCACCTGTCTCAACTCATCCTCAACATCATGGCACCTAAGAAGAGTAATATCTCCTACCACTTCTTTCAACCTGAGTTAGCTGACATTAGGAGGATTCAAACCCTGATCACTCCAGACCATGTACCACTTTTCAGAGAACACTATGGAGACATACTTAATGTGGTTATGGATTTGGACCCTTCACAGAGGAGCCTGATTCATACTTGCCTGCAATTTTATGATCCTCCCCTAAGGTGTTTCACTTTTCAGGATTTCTAGTTGGGACCTTTATTGGAGGAATACTCATCATTGGTTGGTATACCTATCAGGGGTGGAGTCCCTTTCAACCCTGAGATGGTCTTTCCTGGTAATGAAGAAGTAGCAAAGGCATTGCATCTGGAACCAGTTCTGATTGGGCAGCATATGACTACCAAGGCTGGAATCTCTGGCTTGCATCTGGATTTCTTGATCTCTCAAGCTACCCTGAAAGCTTCTTTGGGAGAGTGGAAAGCAGTCTGTGCTTTATTGGCCCTGAGCATATATGGGATTATATTATTTGCAGATGAGCCTAGATTCATTAGCAAGAATGCAATCCATCTTTTTATTCTGAGGAACCCAGTGCCCACTTTATTGGGGGATTTTTACTACTCAGTGCACCAGAGGAATGAAAAGCAAAGGGGAAGATTAGTGAGGTGTTGTGCTCCTTTGTTCCATACTTGGCTTCTCAAGCATTTGCCCAGGACAGATGCATTTTTGAATCCTCATCAGCAGAGGAACTGGGCTAGAAGACTCACTGCTCTGACTTCAGCTGATATCAGGTGGTGCACTCGAAGCACAAAGGGCAGGGATATCATCACCAGTTGTGGGCATTTTCCAAATGTACCCCTGATAGGAGTTAAGGGTTGCATTAATTACAACCCTCTGTTGTTCAAAAGACAACTGGGCTATGCACTGGTCCACACTCCTAAGGCTCAAGACTTGGCTGAGACTCTTTACTGCGAGAACAAGCCCAATCTGGCTATTGTCAGGCAGGCAGCCTGGGCCTGGGACAATGTTCAAACTAAAGGAGTAACCATTTTGGGGAAGTGCAACAATGTAGCATCAGCACAATACTATGAATGGTCCCATGCCAGGGCTCAATTTTCTGGGATGCCCTTTACCATGGAGGATATGCCTGGATCATCCTCAGCACCACCTCCTGCCACTGTCAGCTTAGAGGAGTTTGAGAGCTTGAAAGAGAGAAATGAGAAGTTGACTCAGGCTTTGCAGAAGACCCTCTGGGAGAGGAGTGATGGTAGGTTAGATATTGAAAGGTTGGAAAAGTTGAGGGTGGAGCATCTGGCTAAAATTGAGAAGTCTGAGGATTACATCAAGAAGTCTAGGGCTGGAGAGAAAATTCTGAAGAATGCTTGCAAGGAAGCCCAGTTCCAGAAAGCCAGGACAGACTTGTATCTGAAGGAGAGTCAAGCCAGGTGGGTCCGGATCACCGAAGCTCGTACTCTGGAAGATAAGAGGACTCAGGACAAGATAGAGCAGCTGGAAGATAGTGCAAAAGAGCAGCAGGAAGCCCTGGCAGCAGCCCAGAGGGAGATCTCAGAGCTGAAAATCAGAGCTGGGTTGAAGAGGTCCAAGGACCAGAGTCAACACAAGAAGCTAACTGCAGCTGTTACTACCCGGAACCTCCTTATCAGGAATCTCACGGAGCGTCCAACTGATCCTGTGACTGAAGCACTTCTTAAGGAAGTTCAGGAGGATGAGTTTGGTCTTGGTGTTTGACTTTTTGCTTGTTGTTGCTTTCATTTTATGTATTTTTGTTTTTCTATGATGTATTTTGACCCCTCGGGGCATGTCTTGTAAAAGAACAAATTATGTACCTTTTGCTTTTTGTAATATATGTATCTATTTGTTCCATCTGAGATTACTTCAAAAGCAACATTAACAGTTTCCTCGAGGGTCTGGAAGGGTCAAAACCAAGTGCCAAGCCGGATACCTTGAAAACAAATAAGCATACTGCATTGCATGCTAACCCTTTGTTTGTTTTGTAGGTTTTTGTTTTATTGTTACTAACTCTGTTGTGATATCAGGAACTATTGCTCGATGACGGGTATTTCCACTCAACCGTCCACACCGATATCCAACCCGTAACAACCTTCCGGGCATACAAATGGATCAGGTACAACAGGACCTTGCAGAGGTCAGAAACCAAATGGCCAACGAAAGATTGGAAATGAGAACTCAGATGACGCAGTTTATGGAAGTGATGAACAACATGGCTCAGAGCCAAGAAAGATTGAGAGCAATGGTGGAAAGGCAGAATCAGGAAGATCCCCATATAGGCACTGCTGGTACAAGCAACAATGAGAGGGTCCAACCTCATGTCAACCCCCCCGTATTTGGACCCCACCTTCACCCAGAGATCAACATTCCTGCCAATGTACAAGGGACTGCCACTGCAGGCAGAGTGCTGCAAGAAGACCCCCAGGAGGATCAGTTCACAGTAATGGGTGCTGGGGAAGAAGCCTATGACAGAAGGCTGGAGGAAATTGCTGAGAAATTAAGATCCTTGGAGTCTCAGAACTCTTTGGGTTTTGATGTTATGGACATGGGCTTAGTGGACGGGGTCAGGATTCCCCATAAGTTTAAGCCTCCTTGTTTTGAGAAGTATAACGGGACTTCTTGCCTACGGACCCACTTACAATCCTTTTTGGGGAGGTTGAAAGCATATACCATGGACGAGAAGCTATGGATGTTTTATTTTGAGGATAGCTTAACTGGAGCTTCAAGGGAATGGTACTCCCATCTGACTAGAGCAACCATCAGGTGTTGGAAAGACTTGGCAGAGGCCTTCATTAGACAATACCAGTATAATTTGGATATGGCACCCAACAGGACCCTCCTGATGGGGATGTCACAGTCGTCTAGAGAAAGCTTCCGCGAGTACGCCCAGAGGTGGAGGCAGCTGGCTGCTGCTGTCCAACCACCTATGTCAGAGAGGGAGATGGCAGATATGTTTATGAACACTCTCCAGGGAACATACATTGACAGGTTGGCTGCTTTCTCTTCTACCAGCTTTGCAGATGTCGTTATAGCCGGAGAGAGAATCGAGAGCCTGTTAAAAATGGGCAAAATTTCTGACAACGGTGCCAGCTCATCCAGCAACACAAGGAAGCCTTTTGTGGGCCCAAGAAGAACTGGTGAGACCAATGCCATCCACGCTAACAGGGGCAGACCCCAATATGTTCATAGGTCTGTGGCAGCAGTCACCATTCCAGCTCCAATTCATCCACAACCAGCTTATCAACCACAGCAGCAGAATTATCATCAACAAAATCAGTATCCTCCTCAGAGAAACTACAACAACACCAACAACAACAATCAGCAAAGACCGTTCCAACAGAGACCCTCTCAGGCCAATAGGGTGATCGATCCGATCCCTATGCCATATGCCACATTACTGCCACAACTCCTGAAACTCAACCTGGTTGAGCTAAGGACGTTGGCACCTCCAGATTCTACCAGTCTACCCAGAAATTATGACTCCAATGCCAGATGTGCTTTTCATTCAAATGCACCTGGCCACAGTACAGAAAAGTGCAGAGCTTTGCACATGAAGGTACAAGACTTGGTAGACTCTAAGGCTCTGAATTTTGCACCACCACCAAATGTTAACAAGAACCCTATGCCAAACCACGGAGGTCCTAGAATCAATGATATTGAAGAAGACAAGCCGTCTTACTTGATAACCAGTGTGGGTCAGATTCGGACGCCGTTGGTAGAAATCAAAGCTCAACTCCTTGAATGTCAAATGTTCCCGGGATGTGAGCTAGGGTGTGCTTATTGCAACATTTCAGTGAATGGTTGTGATAATTTGAGAGATGGCATAGATGGTCTCATCCAGAGCGGCCTGCTTCAGATCACCACATCAATTCCTACCAATCCGGCAACCTCATCAGCAACAATTCCTGTGTCTTCTACAAATACAACAACCATTGTTCCAAGCAACTCTTCAATCTCATCAACAAGTGCTTCATCTGTTCTTTCAACGGACCAAATATCAGCAAACATTCCTTCTACAACTTCAGCACCACTCCATTCAGAAACTCCTACAACAACAACACCCATCCTTCCAACAATGTCTCCTACAACCTCAGCAGCAAGTGTCTCCACAGTTACGATTTATTATGATCCTGAAAATGATTCTGCTTACAACTTGCAAAATGCTACTCCTATCAGAGCACCAGTCACAATATACTACGATCCACAGACTATCACAGTCCCTTCCGCAGCTGCAATCAGTCCAGTCACTATCACAGTGCCTGGGCCAGTACCTTATGAAAGCAGTAATGCCATCCCCTGGCATTACGGTTCTGATCTATACTGCGAAGGACAGAAAATCACTTTTGAATCATCAACCCCTGCACCACAAATAGACAATGTGGGAGGAGGCGGAGGCTTCACTCGAAGCGGACGTCTCTTTGCTCCGCAAATTCAAAGACCCACTGCCGAAGCAGAAGCTGCTGCCAAGGCAAAAGGGAAAAGCTTGGTGCAGGAAGAGCAGATTGTTAAGGAAACTTTGAAAACACCTTTTGATCAAGAAGTTGATGAGTTCATGAGAATCATCAAGAAAAGTGATTACAAAATAGTGGATCAGCTTCACCAGACGCCTTCCAAGATCTCAATCATATCATTGCTTATGTGCTCCGAGGCCCATCGGAACGCACTACTAAAAGTCTTGCACGCAGCTTATGTGCCAGAAGAGATCACCGTCAATCAGTTGGAAGCTGTGGTTGGAAATGTTAATGCTAGTCATGGACTAGGGTTCACCAACACTGATTTGACTACGGAAGGCCGCAATCATAACAAGGCTTTGCACATTACGATGGAGTGTAAAGGTGCAGTTCTTTCCCATGTGCTGGTAGACACAGGGTCATCCCTCAATGTCTTACCTAAAAAAGCCCTTGTGAAGCTAGAGTATGACGGATTGGCATTACGTCCCAGCAACCTGGTAGTGAGAGCCTTTGATGGTTCTAAGAGATCGGTTCTGGGTGAGATTGAGTTGCCTATAACGATTGGCCCACAAACTTTCAAAACGACCTTCTACGTGATGGATATACAGCCTGCCTACAGCTGTTTATTGGGTAGGCCATGGATTCACGCCGCTGGCGCCGTGACCTCAACCCTTCACCAGAAGTTAAAATTCGAGTGGGAGGGTCAAGTCGTTACTATCTGTGGAGAGGAGGATATTTTTGTTAGCCACCTGGCTACCTATAAATACATTGAGATGGATGGGGAGATCCACGAAACAATGAGTCAAGGGTTCGAGGCCTTGAACATAAATGAAACATCTGCTGCACCTGGAACCTCAATGACATCTTATCAACAAGCCCGGAAGGTTGTTGAAGAAGGAAACGTCCAAGGCTGGGGCAAACTGTTACCGGTGGAGAAGAAAGAGGATAGATTTGGGTTGGGTTACAAACCAACTCAACAAGATCAAGCAGAGGCTGCAAAAGAGCCCAACTTTGTTAGTGGGGGAATGCTCACCCCTGATGCTGTCAACAATTTGGAAGACGAGGATGAAAGCGACCGCAACCTGGAGAGTTGGATTCGTCCAAAGATCCCGGGGAGCAGTATCTCAAACTGGTCTTCCCAGGAAATTATAAGAGTTACTCATGCAGAGTAATTATTATTTCCTGTATTTTTATAGCATGCATCAAAGTCTTGCATCTTTCCCAAGATGACAAGACTCATTTTGTAATCGGGCCATCTGTAATTTTTGTGCAACAAGATTAATCAATGAAATATCAGACATCTTTTGCAAATGAGTCTTTTTCTTTTCCGCTCACTGTTTTTCCACTTTTTCTTTTTGTACAAAAAAATAAATGGCAATGTTTTCAAAATGACAACTTTATTTCACTTTTCTAAACAAGATTAAAATCAAATCACTAAAATGAACAAACTGAACCCTTGCAGAAAATGCCTTCCGGACAGCACCGACAACAATACGGCTATGACTTCGTATGACTTTGACAATCCGATCAATCAAGCTGATGAAGGGGTTGAAGAAGAATATGAGCTTCCTGAAGAGCTAGCCAGGTTGTTAAGACAAGAGGAAAAGGTTATTACTCCTCACCAGGAGGAGGTTGAAACAATCAATCTTGGTACAGATGAAGACGTGAAAGAAGTTAAAATCGGGGCCTGCTTACAAGACTCAGTGAAGAGACAACTGATTGACCTGCTTCAAGAATATGTGGACGTGTTTGCTTGGTCTTATCAAGATATGCCAGGGTTGGACACCGACATTGTTGTGCACAAGCTGCCTTTGAGAGAGGAATGCCCACCGGTTAAACAGAAACTGCGCCGTACTCGCCCAGACATGGCAATGAAGATCAAAGAAGAGGTACAAAAGCAATGGGACGCCGGGTTCCTTGTCGTGACTAGTTATCCGCCGTGGGTTGCTAATATAGTACCTGTGCCTAAGAAATACGGCAAAGTAAGGATGTGTGTTGACTACCGGGATTTGAACAGAGCCAGCCCGAAAGATGATTTCCCTTTACCTCACATTGATGTATTGGTGGATAATACAGCTCAGTTCTCGGTATTCTCCTTCATGGATGGATTTTCAGGATACAATCAGATTAAAATGTCACCTGAAGACATGGAGAAGACAACCTTCATCACACCCTGGGGCACGTTCTGCTACAAGGTAATGCCATTTGGGCTCAAGAATGCCGGTGCGACATATCAACGGGCTATGGTAACATTATTCCACGATATGATCCATAAAGAAATCGAGTGTTATGTGGATGACATGATTGCCAAGTCCCTCACTGAAGAAGACCATCTGGTAAATCTGCTAAAGTTGTTCAAGCGTCTGAGGAAGTACCAACTGAAGTTGAACCCCAACAAATGCACATTCGGGGTGCGATCTGGTAAGTTGCTAGGATTTATTGTAAGCGAGAAAGGGATTGAAGTTGACCCTGATAAAGTCAAAGATATTCAAGAAATGCCTGCACCGAAGTCAGAAAAAGAAGTTCGAGGGTTTCTAGGAAGATTGAACTACATCTCAAGGTTTATATCTCACCTTACAGCAACCTGTGAACCTTTGTTCAAATTGTTGAGAAAAGAACAAACGGTCAGGTGGAACGAAGACTGTCAGAAGGCTTTTGACAAGATCAAAGAGTACTTGCAAGAACCTCCAATACTTATGCCTCCAGTTGAAGGAAGACCTCTGATCATGTACTTGACAGTATTAGAAGAGTCAATGGGGTGTGTGCTGGGCCAGCATGACGAGTCTGGTCGAAAAGAGTATGCAATATACTACCTAAGCAAAAAGTTTACCGACTGTGAACAACGTTATTCATTGCTCGAGAAAACTTGCTGTGCTTTAGCGTGGGCTGCTCGCCGACTGAGGCAGTATATGTTGACCCACACTACTTTGTTGATCTCAAAGATGGACCCAGTTAAGTACATATTCGAGAAGCCAGCACTTACCGGACGGGTTGCAAGATGGCAAATGATCCTCACAGAATATGACATCCAGTACACTTCTCAGAAAGCCATCAAGGGCAGTGTATTGTCTGAATATCTTGCCGAGCAACCTATTGATGATTACCAGCCTATGAGATTTGACTTCCCTGATGAAGACATCATGTTCATAAAAGCAAAAGATCATGAAGAGCCTATTCACACTGAAGGGCCCGACCCGGAGGAAGAATGGATTATGATGTTTGATGGGGCTGTTAACATGAATGGTCGTGGTGTTGGTGCAGTACTCATTACACCTAAGGGAGTTCAGATGCCTTTCTCGGCAAAACTCACTTTCAACTGCACTAACAACGAAGCTGAATACGAAGCTTGCATTATGGGTCTTGAGGAAGCCATTGACCTCAGGATCAAGACATTGACCGTATTCGGAGATTCAGCTCTGGTAATCAATCAAACCAATGGCAAATGGTACACCCACTAGGACCATCTGATACCTTACAGGGATTACACAAGGAGGTTATTGACTTTCTTTACAACAGTCAAGCTTGAGTATATCCCTCGGGACGAGAATCAGTTTGCAGATGCTCTGGCTACCATTTCGTCCATGATCAAAGTTCAGGCTGCCAACTTTGTACCTCAAATCTCAGTGTCCAGACTTGACAGACCAGCATATGTGTTCGCAGCAGACATTGTCAAAGATGATAAGCCTTGGTTCCATGACATTAAGTGTTTCTTGGAGGATCAGACATACCCATCTGGGGCATCTTCCAATGATAAGAAGACTTTGAGAAGGCTTGCTGGTAGTTTCTTCCTGAACACTGATGGTTCCCTGTATAAAAGAAACTTTGATATGGTACTCCTCAGATGCGTTGATAAGACAGAAGCAGACTTGTTAATGCAGGAAGTGCACGAAGGATCCTTTGGTACCCATGCGGGAGGACATTCAATGGCCAAGAAATTGCTAAGATCAGGTTATTACTGGATCACAATGGATGCCGACTGTTGTGCCTATGCCAGAAAATGCCATAAATGCCAGATTTATGCGGATAAGGTGCATGTGCCTCCCAATCCTTTGAATGTGATGTCTTCACCTTGGCCCTTTGCTATGTGGGGCATTGACATGATTGGTAAGATTGAGCCAACTGCTTCGAATGGCCACAGATTCATCCTGGTTGCCGTTGACTACTTTACCAAGTGGGTCGAAGCAGCCTCCTATGCAAATGTTACAAGACAAGTGGTAGCCAGATTTCTGAAGAGAGATATCATCTGTCGATACGGAGTTCCCGAGCGAATCATTACTGATAATGGTTCCAACTTGAACAACAAAATGATGGCAGAACTGTGCCGGGACTTCAAGATCCAACATCACAATTCTTCTCCTTACAGGCCAAAGATGAATGGCGCTGTTGAGGCAGCAAATAAAAATATCAAGAAGATTGTGCAGAAGATGGTAGTCACTTACAAAGACTGGCATGAAATGCTACCATTTGCCTTGCATGGGTACCGCACGTCAATCAGGACATCCACTGGGGCAACACCGTATCAACTTGTGAATGGTATGGAAGCAGTCCTACCGGTTGAAGTTGAATTACCCTCTCTACGGGTACTAATGGATGTTAAGCTGAACGAAGCAGAATGGGTCAGGTCCCGATACGAACAACTGAGTCTGATTGAAGAGAAAAGATTGGCTGCAATCTGTCATGGGCAGTTGTATCAGAAAAGAATGAAGAGAGCCTTCGATCAGAAAGTCAGGCATCGAGAGTACCAAGTAGGAGATCTTGTGCTGAAAAGAATCCTTCCTCCTCATACAGACCACAGGGGCAAGTGGACTCCAAACTATGAAGGACCATTTGTGGTAAAGAAAGTTTTTTCTGGTGGAGCACTGATGCTCAGTACCATGGATGGTGAAGATTTCCCATCCCCTGTGAATTCAGATGCAGTTAAAAAATACTTCGCATAAAATGACCCGCTGGACATAAAAACAGAATGTAAGTCCAGGCAAAAATAGGGCATCCCGGCGAGTCAAAAACAGAATAAAAGACTCGGGCAAAAATAAGGGAAAATAAGCACAAAAAAAACGTACACCCGCTGAGTTGAAAAGCCGCATTGGACAGCTCAGGCAAAAATGGGTATCCCGATGGATTGAAAACCTGAAAGGGCGATCCATGCAAAATAAGGGAATAAGCGAACAACTGCATTTTGAATTCGTCTGTATCGTTTACAACTTGGTAAGCTTCGAAAGGATCAAGCTTCAATCAGAATCAGCATTCTTCAGAAAGCAAGATGAGAAGAATGTCAAAAGTCATACGAGTCATAGTAAAGAGGAAGCTCCTTAAAGCGTCATCAACATTGTCAGCATTTTGTTTCTCAATTTGTAACAATCTCCTCATTTCAGGGGATATGTTTCTTTGACTGTATCTCGCCAATTCAGGGCATATGAATTAATAAAATCAGATTTTCAGTCATGTCTCGTCTTGTACATTTTTTATTTTGCAAAAATGTCTGATGTCTTAAAGAAAAAACTGATTGCATGAATACAGATGCTTATCTTCAAAAACAAAAATAAAGTTACATGCTTGCATGAAATATACTTACTCTCAGAAGTGTCTAAACTCCTATGACGGAATCCAGTAAAGGATACCTCGGGATTACTTGTGCGTTTCCCTATCTTTGCAGGATTGCAGGTATCCAGAATGCAACTTGGGGCATGAAAGCTTCACTCCAGCAAGCTGACAAATCAACCTTAGCACCCAAAGTGCCTGGTCCCCAGCTGATTTGCCACCTATTACTTCTCCCCAGCCGAGTTGCCATTTCACCCTCAGCTGAGTACAACAGTCAGGGAACCATCTCCCCACAAAGCTTCAGCCTCTATCCAGAAGAGCAACGCATGAAGGATCACAACAGAGTGAAGAAAGCTTCTTCAAACCCCAGCTGGGTCCCCTCACTACCGAGATAGGTCTATCATTGACCCATATCCCCAAGCAGATATCATCTCATGACAGATCTACCAATGATCTCACCCCCAGCTGGGGTGTCCACTTCAAGCGGATCGGCTGAAGATCTTCGTAGTAACGGGATCCGAATCCCGGTTGGGTATCTTTGCATAATCATAGCATTCGCATCATATTCACCCACAAAGCGTAGCATTCCGTCTAGTATGGAGCATTACGGCAAAAATCAAACATATAGCATAATCATAAGCCATGTTTTGAATCAAACACTTGTGAATAATGACAATCCGTCATCATACAGACCCCCCCCCCCAGAATCCCCAGCAGAGATTCCCCAGCAAAATTAGTTGCCTCACATTCACAAACACCGGTATATACTCTCTTTGGCACCCGTCCGTGTCAATACTCCCCAGTAAAGTCGCCTGAACACTCTGTGCAAACAGTACCACTCGTATTACAGACACTTTTTGACACCCGTCTGTGTCATAACCCCAGCAGAAAGCCAAGGACGTCCTCTTTGCACTCACATATACTTACATATGACAATCCTTTGACGCCCGTCCGTGTCGTATCCCCAGCGCAGTCGCCTACGCTTTGTATATCAGATACTTGTTCATATCACACTCTTCTCCTTTTGGCACCCGTCCGTGTCACTCTCCCCAGCAGTTAAACACTCATTTATACACCACTCACACTTATACTGATACTCGACCGTATCTTGTATATACCGCTTATATCCCCTCAGATTCAACACTAGTCCTTGTTCTTTGTTAACTCGTTGGTACTCGTCAGTACCGTCATCTCAGAACATGCGTCGAGAGTTTGTTTCTACATGATACTCGTCCGCACCATAGTCTTAAGGATGCTCGTCCGCATCTTTAATCCATACACTGTGTCAAACACTTTTGTCTTCTTGAATATAGATACTCGCCTGTGTCTACTATTCCCCAGAAGAATCCCCTCAGATTCAACTCGTCCGTGTTCTCTGTTAACCCGTTGATACTCGTCCGTATCATCATCTCTGAACACGAGTCAGTATTTGTTTCTACCCGATACTCGTCTGTATCGTAGTCTTAAGGATGCTCGTCCGCATCTTTAATCTATACACAAACATCTAAACACTTATACTTTTCGTTTCATGGATGTAAACACTCGTCCGTGTTTACTATTCCCCAGTAGATCGCCAACAAAGCTTTTTTTTTCTTTTTATCTGACATTCGTCCTGTGTCATGATAAACCCTGAGAGCAGCCGTACCCTGCTAGGTGGTCGTCCTCCACCTCTTGATGTTCGTCCTCCATCATGCTCATCCAATGTCCGTCCCCATCGTTGATTCTCTATCCGACATTCGTCCTATGTCGTGATATTTAGCAGCCGTCCCCTGCTAGGTGGTCGTCCTCCACCTTTTGATGATCGTCCTTCATCATTTTATCCAATGGCCGTCCCCATTGTTGGTTTTGGTTATCTGGCATTCGTCCTATGTCATGATAAACCTTGAGAGAAGCCGTCCCCTGCTAGGTGGTCGTCCTCCACCTCTTGATGGTCGTCCTCCATCATGCTCATCCGATGGTCGTCCCCATCGTTGACCTTTTATCCGGCATTCGTCCTATGTCGCGATATTTTCGGCAGCCGTACCCTGCCAGGTGGTCGTCCTCCACCTTAGATGACCGTCCCCCATCTTATCCCCAACAGAGCAGCCGTCCCCTGCTAGGTGATCGTCCTTCACCTTTGATGACCGTACCTCATCATCTGTTTATTTCATTTATTCTTTAACCCGATGGCCGTCCCCGTCGTGGTCCTTTTTCTTCTTAGCCCGATGGCCTTCCCCGTCGTTGGTTACTTTACTTTGTGAACTTGATGGCCGTCCCCGTCATAATTCTTTTTATCCCCAGCATGTCGGCCGTCCCCGTCATTGCTTCATTTTCCGCACTTTTCTCCAGCATGTCGGCCGTCCCCGTCATTGCTCTTTACCCAGCAGTCGTCCCCTGCTCGACGGTCGTCCTCCGTCGCCTACACTTTACAATATACTTTATTTTCTTTACAATCTATATGCCTTTTCTTCTTCATTCTGTGAGTGCAAATTTTGGACTGTCTTTGGTATTCAACCACAAGTTATCTCGCTTGCCTGTTAAGCCGTTGCTTACATTCTGCACAGCTAACTCATGTTTGAATAGGGGCAGCTGTAAGCACCCCAAATTTGCCCACACCCATTCACACCATGGCTTGTGATCATTTCATATGCATAAACACAATCATACCATCTCATATCTCAATTTTGAGTCATTGCATTGTTTCTAAGTCATCTGCACTTAGGGTTTGTGAATTTGAACAATCCAAGAGCTTCTTGAGCCACTCCAAAGGTCATCAATCACTTCAAAGAGGTCCATGGATGTTCAAGCATCATATTACATCCTATCAAAATCAAGAATGCTAAAGAATCACAAGAACTGGGATTGTTGTGGAAGCAGAGCCAGGCTTGACTGCACAGATGACCTGAAATTAGGGTTTTGGTTTCAGAGGCCATAACTCCAATTTTTTTGGTCATTCTTGTTTCTATTGGTCTCTATATGGTATAGGTAGTATGCATATCAATTTTCATGAGGAAATTCCATGGGGAAGTCATCTGATCAAGAGTTGACTTTCTGAACAAGTTAGTGCAAAATCAGGGCATCTGAGGCCCCCAATGACCCAACCAAGGGGTGATCTTCATCATTTTGAGTGTATATGATCTTTATTTGATCATGGAAGAAGTTGGAAGTTCACAAAATTCAAGGATTACAAGTTTTTGCAAAGTTGACTTTTTGAGGCAAGTTTGACTTTTAAGGAATTTGTCATTTTAGGCAACTTTTCAATCCTTACTTTTTGATCCAAAAATGCTTCAAATGGAAAAACTTTGGTCATAAAAGTTGTAGAATAGATCTTTCCCTTTTCAAAAAGTACAAGAACATGACCTAATTCATTTTGGATCAAAAGTTATGGTGCATCAAAGTTGGCAAAAATCACTAAATTTCAAGTTATGCACCAAATGGAAAACTTGCAAATTCATGTACCAAGCACTCTTTTGACTTCAAAATGACTTCAAAACTTCATCACATGATCATACATGACCCAAAAACAGAATTGGCCCAAGGGGATTCCCATTCATTTGCTTTGAATTTCACATTTTCATAAGACATTTTCCATAAGAGTACAAAGAGGGATTCTTGGCAAAATCATCTTCCCATGAGTTATGTGATTACCAACTGATTTCTATGCATTGCCATGACCAATTGAGACATCATGTAACAAAATTCAGCAAGAAGTGTCTCATGTACATAACATAAAATCACAATAAAACACAAGTGGGCAAGTTGCAAAAGCTAGCATAGCTCATGATCCATATGTTGCAGTCACTCTCAAGCCATCTAAGGGTCATCCTTGACCCAAGCTGAAGCAAGACATGCCCTCAAACTGTTGCTGCCATAGCCCATGCTGCAAGTACAAGTCACCTTGACTTTTTTGCCAAAACTCCCATACTCATGGAACAGTAAGCAGCCACCCCTACTGACCTGCTCCACAGGCTATTCACACAACTTGGGAGGATTATAGCAAAGCATTGGCCCTTGAAACAAGCCAGAACACAGTCCTCACAAAAAACTGTCAAAGAGCTTCCCTTCTTCGAATCTCATTTTCCAGCCATCAAACATCCAATTTCTCTTCACCAACAAATCAAACACACTAAAAGGAACCAGAATCAACCATTGGTAGAGCTTGAAACCTCATACACACATACCTCATTTTCTGATACACCAGAACTGGATCTCTCAAAGTGGCCTGTTTAAACTCCATCTAAGCTTACCATTAGCACAAGGGGGATCATTGGAGTGAGTTTGCACCAAAGAACAACCCAGAAAGCCCAGAACCAGAAGCTTCCACCTCAGGTATGGCCATGAACTTTTTCTCTCAGAGCTTGCATTTTATGTTATAATTTGATTGTGTATGTCTTGCTGATCATGGGGAGGTGCTTAGAATTAAAAATGAGTGAGAAATGAGGATTTACCAAGGCTCTGAAATTTTGCCCGTGGATCTTGTTGGCTTCGATTCTCTCTGTTTGTGCATGATAAATTTAGTTTGAGAGGTGATTTGAGTGGGGTTTGGGTAGAGGAACATTTCCCTGCTTTTAATTTGATGAATGGTGGCCTGAATCTTGATCTAGGGTTTTCAACCCGCCGGAGAAGATGACCGGAGCTTCCCTCCGGTCACCTGAATGTTGTTAACCCTAATCCTGTAATTAAGTGAGGTTTGAATTCAGTGCGTTGGATCCGTTGACTTGCTTGACTTCGCGCGTGTATGTGTGGTCCAGATGTGTCCATTTTGCCCTAATCACCATTAGCCTAATTAATCCATTTAATTAATTCATAAAATCTGATTTAAGCCAGAGTCCATCCTGACCCTTGATTCACGCGCCAAGTCAAACCCTGACCCCCAGCTTTGAATCTCATGCGTTGGATTGGTTTACTTTTCAATTAAATCAATTTTAATTCATTTGTTTTGTGTTTAATTTGTACATTTATTTTAAAATAGTAAAACTAATTTAAAAATTCTGAAATTTTTTGTACAAGTTATTATTTAATTTCAGAACACAAAAATATTTTCATTTTTATTTTTAGCATTAGAAAAGTATTTTTAAATATTTAAAAGTTTCTTTTTAATTAATTAATGAGAATTAATTAATTAAAAATGCTTTTAAGTATTTAAAAATCACCAAAAAATTCATGAAACATTTAAAAACATTTAGAAACATTGTCCAACCCTCAAACCAAATTTATTTTTTGATCTTGATGCATTTTGAGAATTTTCCATGGAATTAAAATCATTTTGATGCATTATTTTGATCCAAACTTCCAAAAATCATTTCTGCCTAACCATTGAGAGTTGGACTTTGATTCTTTTTGCATTGTGTTTAGCATATCATGTAGTTTGTGATATTAAATTGGCATGATTTGATCTTTCATTTTCCATTTGTTTGGCATTTTTCTTGTTAAGGAACCCTAAAACCCTAGAAAACTTAGGAAAATCATAACTTGAATTGGGTTAAGAGTTGGAACTTATCCTTTGGGCAGTGAGTTAGTATAGGTTTAGGGATCCTTTGAGTGCATTTTCAATTTTTTGTATTGATGTTTGCTTCTGATTTTGGTTTGTGTTTGTTGCTTTGATCATAAACCCTAATTTGGGCTTCCATATGCATCCATTTTGCATTTGCTTGCATAACATGACTTGCCATAACATTTTATGCATTCTTGTGATCCATTTGACATCATAAGACATATTGAAAGCATGTTTGATCATTGCATCTTGCATTTCCCATGCTGTATGCCATTTGCATTTTATAACTTTTCATGTATGTTCATGCTCCTCAACTTGTTCCATCTGCATCCATGAGCTTGTATGATCATCCTCATGTGTTGATTCATGTTTGTAGCATCTCATAGCATCATTAACATCATGTATGTACTTCTGGTTTTGTTTCTCATCATGCCATTCCATCCCATTTTGCATTGCATTGCATTTCTTTTCTAACTTTTCAGGTGGTAAGTGACTTTGAGAAGTGAATTTGCCTTCACTTCTCACAACTTCTTTTCATCCCTCTTATGTATCCTTGCTTCATTTTGTTTTGTGTTTGAGATTGAGCTTGCTCTTTCTTCTTTATCTTACTTTCTTCCTTCAAGTGACTTGTCTTCTTAAATGAAGCAAGTTGCTTTGCTTCTCTTGATCCTTTCATTTGCTTCCTGGTGGTTCCATTGAAGACTTCTCTTGTAAACCTCACAAACCTTAGGAACAACCATGTATGACAATGATTATGGTTTTATTTAGTCTCCCCTCTTAGTTTTACCTTTGTGTCTCTTTTGAGTCTTCTCTTCTCATCTCATAATCAGGGACTAAACCCTAAAGGCTTTAAGGCTTTGTGATTAAGTTTATGCCTGCATCCTTCTATTAGGATGGAGTGTATAACTTTAATCCTAAGTGTTAAACCCTTAATGTGTTTAAATCCTTTAATCAATCCACTTAATAATCATCAAGACATCATACTTGTAACTTGGGCCTTGCATTAGGGTTCTAATTCTTCCTTAATTGGTTAAGAAGGACTAACCCTAGTGTTAATGGACAAGTCCCCCTCAAGTTGTCTTACAAACCATAAAACTCACTTCTTCATCTTATCATTAACTAAAATCCACTTAATAAAGGTTTTTTTTTGTCATGAGTTTAATCCCTAATCATGGATTAAGTTGAGGAGCTTTCCTCAGCTTAAACATTCTCATCTATTATCCTTCTATTAGGATGGTGTAATGAGTCTGTTTAATCCCTGATTATGGCTTAACCTCATTACTTAACACTAAACAAAAACAACAAAAACATCTAATTAATCACAAGTAGGTTAATGATCTTAATCCTACACCAAAGGTGTTTAAGTGTGAGAAGCTGACTTCACACTTAAGGTATTCTCATTACCCCTAATCAGAGGGAAGATGTGATGAGTTTACTAAATCCATTGGTTTAGACTTAAGCTCATTAATTTATGACAAAATCCAAAAACAATAAAAGACTGAAAGCACAAAGACAAACAATAATCGTCTCCTCCGGGATTCTTTTCTCATCTCATTCACTCACAAACGAGAGCTCGCTTCTTCCGTCTAATGCAAGACAGTTTGCACCTGAGCCAGACAGGTCATACACTTGAGCATAGACAAGTAAGCAGTTCACAAGTCAATTCATCTTTCAGTCTCTTTGGGTCGAACTACGGTGTTCTGACTTCCTCATTGCACGAGAGGATACGTAGGCATAACTTAACAGTTATCGAACAAAAGTCTATGTATATTCCCCCTCTTTCCAGCATCATTCTTTTAGCCTCATGATCTTGAGCAATTCATTCTCATTCCTACACTGACACATCATTTATACACTTTCACTTCCTTTACACTGACACCTGTACATATTGTTTTCCAGCTATTTTATACACAGATTGCACTGACACTACCCCTTTAAAACACAAATCTTTTAAGCGTGGATCCCGTCGAGTACGGCGGACAATCTGGGTGTTAATACCTTCCCAGATTGTAACCAACCCCCTTTCTCAGTCTCTCTGGTTCGCAACCGTCTTGTCCATATCTTTCTAGGTCTATGCAGCATTACCTTTCCTCCGGGATAAAAATGCCTAGCTGGCGACTCTTTTCATCTCCAGTGAGTTCACTGCTGTGTGTTCTCATTGTCCCTCTCGCCGACCGTTCGCGTCTGTACCTTTATCTGGGCCATTCCCCATTTAACGGGAGCGACATCGTCCTCCCCATAATGATGTATGAGTCCATGCCTTCATTCTCATGGTAGTTTGTTTGGCCATCCACTTGAATATGAAAAATTCTCTTCACTTAATAAAATCAATCATAACCAACCCTTTTCACTATTTGTACCATGAACTACGAGGTTTTGATCTCGCATTGCACTTTGTGGGTACGTAGGCATGAGGTGGTAAACCTCTCCAAACACAAAAAATATATAAAATATAATTCTTTTCGCATCCCTCCACTCTCGTTTAACAAAGCTTTTTCAAACCAAAAGCAGTCAATATTTCAAAGGGCTCCCGTGGAGTACCACGGACATTTTGGGTGCATAAAACCTTCCCATTGTGTAACCTATCCCCTTACCTGTTTCTCTGTTGTGTTACTTTAGATTTTTTAGCTTTTAGATTCATTAGGATTTATTCGCTCTTTTTTCCTTTTCCTCTTGGAATAAAATAAAAGCGCGGTGGCGACTCTGTTTACTTTGAGTTAAGTTAACTAATAGCTTACACTCATGATTTTACCGCTGCACAATCTTTGTCACTTATGTTATCGAATACCAATATTGCAAAATTGTCTTCATCAGCATACCCAAGCTGTCTTTTCTAAATATGATGGGGGTTAATCCTACTGACACAGCGTTTCCTCTGACCTCAATTGCACTTTGTAATTTTTCTTTTGAAATTTTGTACCCTGAAGCAATCTGAGCCAAGTCATTTGAAACTTAATTCTCTAGTCTAGGAATATGTCGAAAGGTGACTGCTTCGAATTTTTCAAGCAGACTATTTACCACTACAAAATACATAATAAAAATTTCTATCATGCATTTGTACTCTTTGGTGACTTGTTTTATTACCAACTCAGAATATCCCATTAATTCGACATGAACATCAACTGGTTTTTGTATATTGCTTCAATTTAGTACAAGAGTAATACAAACATAGGCATAATTTTTCTATCATACTATACCTAGTTTCTGGATCATTTAAAACTCTACTAAGGTAATAAATGGCTCTTTCGAAATCACTATCATCCTCTTAGGCTAACATACTCTCTAAAGTTCTATCTGAAGCAGCTATGTACAATCTCATACTTTTCTTCCTACAAGGTGGAGAAATAATTGGAGGATGAATCAAATACTCCTTTATCTTTTCGAAGGCTTCTTGTTGAGTTTTCCCCCATTCAAATCCTTCTTTGCTCATTCATAACAAAGGTGAGAAGGCTTGCGTTTTTACACTTAGGTTTGATATAAACCTCCTCAAGAAGTTTATCTTGCCTAGAAGTGATTGCAACTCCTTCTTGGTCGAAGGCGCTTTAGCTTCCATGGCAGCTTTGGTCTTATTTTGATTGATTTTGATCCCTTTCTTGTGGACTACAAATCCCAAAAAGTCCCCTGCCTGTACACAAAAAACACACTTTAGAGGATTCATTTTAAGAGCATGCTTTCTCATTCTTTCTAAAGAACGTTGAAGATGATTGACATGCTCTAGTCTTGAAATAGACTTTACAACAATGTCATCAATATAAATTTGTATGAATGTATCTATGAAATCATGAAAGATTGAATTCATTTCTCTTTGGTAAGTTTCCTCTGTGCTTTTCAAAAATCAGTTTTGGGGACATCTTCCTCAACAATGAATATCTGGTTATATCTAGAGTATCCATCTAACATGCTTAGATAATCATGTCATGCACCAGAATCAATTAGCATTTTTTCCACAGGCATTGAATGCTCATCTATAGGGGTTGCTGAATTCAGATCTCTAAAATCTATGCAAACCCTCAGAGAGCCATTCTTTTTAATAACTGGCACAATGTTTGCTAACCATTTGACATACCTAGATGTACGAATGAACTTGCATCGAAGCAACCTCTCAATTCAATCTTTAATCTTAGTGAGGATTGTTGGGGTGAACTGTCTTGGATTTGTTTTTACTAATTTCTACCCAAGCTTGATTGGTCGCTTATGTTCGACAAGTTCTCTCTTCAAACCAGGCATTTCATTATAGTCACAAGCAAAGCAATCCTTAAATCCCTTTATCAACTGGACCACTTTGACCTATAGTTCTGGATTGAGATTGTCACTAATATAGGTAGACCTTTTTATCTCCCCTTTGCTTAGGTCAATTTCTTCTAAAGGATCCCGAGCCAGCATTTTGGTGCTTTCTGACAAAGGGTCCTTTTCGAATCCCAAAGGCTCACTATCATATAATGCATAAAGCATTTGGTCTGAGTCTTCTTGAGCCTTATCGGGAGGCACTAAGTTGAAATCCTTCACAAGATTTTCTTCTGCAAACTCTGTAATGACTTTAATAGACATTTGGTTTCCTACAGCCTCTAAGGACACTTGTATTCTTGTTTCAGCCACGTAGACCGAAATTCTTTTGAATGCGTCGAAGTCAGTCATTGTTACTACTTTCGCTTCCCCATCCTATGGGGAGAATTGTAGGCTCCCCAAAGTAAGGTGGGTAATTTCTTACTTCTTCTATGACCTCCCTATCCCATCAGAAACCTTCGACAGGATGAAGGAGCAATGAGTAGAATGCATGATCATCTGGTGTGAACTCAAACTCTGCTGGTGTGCATGGGCCAATATGCGCTAAGTTCTTGTTGAACTCAACGCCTTCAACATGGTTGACTGGAACTTTGAAGTAACCTTGGTCAGCTTCAATGTTTTCCACAATGCCATCTGGCCTCCAAATGGTGACCTTTTAATGCATTGAAGATGGCACCGCACCTATGCCATGTATCCACTCCCTTCCTAACAGAAGGTTATATGTTGCCTTACTTTTGACTACCATAAAAAGAGTGGGCCTTGTGACCATTCCGACGGTCAAATCAATTTGCAGGACCCCAAGTGTTGGTCCAGTCTTGCCCTCATAATTCGACAAGACCATATTATGAGGCTTGAGGTCTGTGTCGAACCTCCCAATTTTGGGTAGCAAGAAGTGTGGCATTATGTTCACTGTTGCACCACAGTCAACCAGAATTTATTGATGGCCGCATTCTCCATTTTTCCATTGATATATAGGGGTTTCAAATTCCCCCTCATGGCCTCACTAGGTCTCTCATAGAAAGCATTTTGTTCTTCGACACACCCATTGTTCATCACATAGTAGCACATTGGTTTATGTGCTGCCATTTCTGCCTCAGTATTGACATCCAGGTTTTCAACTTCAGTAATCCTGTCATATTCTCTAGGTATCAATGAGAGCATATTTACTATGATGTGCATAGAGGCTTTAGATTCATAGTAGAAGTTGTTTGTCATGTCTTCATCTTCGACTGCCTTCAACTCAGCTTTTATCTCAGCCCCTTTGTTTCTGGATGAAAATAACTTGTGCCCCACATACACCTTATTTTTTATTTTCATTGTATGGTTGTTTATACCCTCACCAAGCATGTTGGTGCTTGATTCAACATAATCACCTTTGGAGGCTTCCCTCTGAGCCTTCCTTTTCCGCTGCTCTCTGCGCCACTATGACCTAGACATAATGTTCTTCCCCTTATAGTTTTCAGACACATATGCAGCCTTGTTTGATGTCCTGACTTCCTTCTATATCCCATTGAAGGACCTCTTTCAACATCAAACTTTCCCCATTTTTGGCTTCCCCTTTTTCTTGATTCACCAGGCTTGACCCACTTGTTGTTTGGGACTTTGCCAATTGGTTTGAAAGTGGGGTGCCTCGACTTAAGGTGTTGGGGCTTGCCATCTAGTTGGTAGGGATTAGCACGCCTGGGTTCGAAATGATATGGCTTTTGAGCAACCTTCAACTTCTTCCCTTCATTGACCCTTTTGACTTGTTGAAGGCTTTTAACTGCTTCTTTGTCGAAGATCGAACTAAATCTTGGACAAAGCATTACTTCTAACTTCTTAGTTTGACATCTATGTAAGAAGTCCACAATTGTCTCATCCTCTTTAGGATAAGCCTTCTTGTATTGGTCTTTATTGGGTGTGGTGTCATACACCTGGTCATACCTTACTTTGACCATGTTGATATTAAATTCATCCCTCAGTTCCATCTTGGAGAAGTTCAAACCAAGGCCCTCAACAACCTCTTCCATCTTGGTGAAACTATCAGCAGTTTCCTTAGTAACCAATTGGAGGTTAGACTCTTCGACCTCCTCGTATGGGACGATGACAACTCCCACGTTGAATCTTTCGACATCAGGTGATGTCTTGAAGAAACCCTCAGCTGCCATGCATACCAAGTGTTCCCATTGTTCGCTGCTCAACTCCTCAACAACTTTGATCATCACAGCATCACTTGTGAAGCCTTCAGTGACTTCAACCCTCACATGGTTTCCCCTGGCTTCGAATGAAACGAGGTTGCTGGAGTTATCAACAACTTGTTCAGAAACTTCGACCCAATTCATTTTAGAGGGCTCATAATAGTTATCCTCAGTAGTCTGAAGAGGATCAATGTCAATCTTCATTTGAGCCTTGGGCTTATCCCCAAACTTGAGTCTTCCTTCTTGGATAGAACTCTGCACCAGATCCCTAAAAAGAAAACATTGAGAAGTCTTATGACCCAAGAAATTATGGTATTTACAAAAACCTCTTTTCTTTCTTTGATCTAAAGGTGGTATTCTAGTGCCTGGAGGCACAAGTATTTGACCATCCTTAACTAATAAATAAATTTTTTTATCACATTTAGTGACGTCGAAAGTATATGTTTTCTTTGGAAATCTGTCATCCTTTTCAATTTTGACAGGATTCTTTCAATTTGAAGGGACTAACAATTTACAAGAATAAGGAGGACCTTGCTTGAGTTCAACAAGGTCTATCTCATTATCTTCAAGGGGTAGGATTTCGTCACAGACATTTTTGACCCCATCATGATATTCAACATAAGCTATTTTCTTATATTTGTTGGTCCTAGCTTTTTCTTCCTTCAGACATTCAAGCTGTCGAACTCTATTTGCGAATTGGGCCATGTCTCTCAAGTACTGGGTATCCATCTTTTTCCTGATAGAATAGTCTAGGCCACCAGCAGCCATTTCGACTAGTTCACGCGCAGGTACTTGAGTAAAACACCTATCCTTGAGCAGTTGAAATCTGTTCAAGTATTCATTAATTGACTCGTTAAACTTTCGTTTAACATTAGCCAATTCTTTTAGACTGATTTTGGTCTGACCCATGTAGAATTGTTCATAAAATAAACGCTCCAACTGATTCCAAATACAAATCGAACCAGGGGGTAACATGGTGAACCAAGTGAAGGAATTCTTGGTGAGAGAACTAGGGAAGTATTTAATCCTCAAACTTTCATCATTGGCAATTTCACCAGCCTCTATCAAGTATCATTCCATATGTTCGACCGTGGACTCAATCGTATTTCCTGAAAACTTGGTAAACTTTGGAACATTCGTCCTAGGAGGTAGTTCTGGCTGAAGTATGTAATCCACTATTGGTGAAGTGAAGTTTGTCCTAGAAAAACCTGTATTTATCCCACTTATAGCCATTATTCGTTCGACAAGGGCTGCTAAGTTGTTCTCTGATACCAAGTTGTTATGTCAAACTTGTTGGACCATATGGTCAGCATCCTGATGCCTATTTACCACCATTACTCTTGGCTCATCCTCTATTTGCACTTTCCTTACATTTCTAATGGGTTCGACTCCTAATGGTTCAACCATTGTCTGATTCCCTTGATATGTTGGCTGCACATCAGCTTCAACATTTACCACTTGATTTTAACGTCGAACTGGTGCTGGGAGTCCCATGAATTCTACTATGCACACCATCTAAGTCACCATTTGATGGTTCTTTTGAGTGGTATTCTGAATCATAGGCTGAAAAATATCTCCCATGGTTTGAGATAAAGTGTGGACAATTTGCATGTTGCACTCATCCATTTGTTGTCTTAAATATGTTGCAGACTCATTTGTTAGGGCATGACTCTGAGTCGAATTTCCCAAACCAACAATTTGACTATTCCTTCCCATGTTTACTCCAAACCTAGATTCCTGCAAAGGGGAAGGAACCACATTCTCTGAAAAAACTTGAGGTTCATTCCTTAGGCCCATCATCATTGTTGTTGGCATACCATAAGGTGGATTTCTAGGCAAAGGCTGAGAAAATCCTGGAGGGACGAAAGCTTTAAATGCTGATGTATTTGGTGGTGGAGTTTAATGGCTTGGGCCAACATACTCCAATACTGGTGGTGTTACATCACATACATTCTCACAACACTCTTTTCTCTACACGTGGATACTTTAAGTGTTACACGGAGTTACTTAGTACAATGTGATTTTTACGCACACTTATTCTAACACTAGACTTAGCGATTTATAGATATTATAAAGTAACTGTTTTCAATGGTTTAATCCTAAGACTACTCTAAGATGATGAAACTTGTCCCACTACATGCTGAAGAAGCTTCATCTTGCGCCACTTGTCCTTGTCTTTGAATTGGAAATTACAGATTTTCCCTCCAAGGCTTGAACATGCAAAATTTAGGTAACTTCTCTTCTTCGTCGAATGCATGCATGGTAGAATCCCACTAACACTTAGAAAATATTCCAAACTTAGAATTTCTCTAAGTACATGATCTATAGATGGTGTATTCCTTCGACTTTCACCCTTTCAAAGAGTAAGGTCAAAAACTTCACTTTTAGCTTATAGAAAGAAAACTCTTTTCTAAGACAAATAACCTAATTAATGCTAGCGTCGGAGTTTGGAGATAAGAGGGGGGATTTTGGATTTCCTCGTCTCGCTTCACAGGATTTTATTTCGGTCGGCTCTGAGACTGCTGCCCCTACAGCGGTTGGATATGCAGTACTTGGTACTGTCACAACATTACTCTCAGCGACCTTGCAGCAGTCAGTTGGGGAGGGTGCGGACAGCGGCCTTGCAACTGTTAGCATTCAATTGGCGGTCGGGCTGGCCAGTTCGGCAGCGAGAGGCTCATCTATTTCAGAAGCAACTATTGTTTCGGCTCTATTCTGACTCCTCCCTACTGGTTTTTGGGACTTCATTAGTAGGTATGTGCCAAATTTTACCGAAGGGGATCCTGTCACATGGTTACTGGAGACTTATTTAGTATTTATGGTGAGATCTTTCTATCATTGTTCATATGATTTCCATATCCCCTATGGTCCTTCTTGCAAGTATGATTTCACTTTCGCATCTATTTGGAAAGCTTTGGCTCCTCTTAAGATTAAAGCTTTCTCTTGGAGGTGTTTTTGGAATAGGTTACCGAAGAAAGATAATCTTATCATAAGAGGAATTATTCTGGTCTTGTATAATCTTAATTGTGTGCTTTGTAATTCGGCATCCGAAACTTTGGACCACTTGATTTTAGGGTGTTCGGTGGCTAGGTTGGTTCGTAAAGAAGTCTCGAAATGGGTCGGTTTTCACGGGGTTAGCCGGAATTAGATTAAAGGGGGTTTTGTGGATTGGTTTTCCTTTGGCAAAACCATGAAAATGAAAAAAGGAAGAGAAGGTATTATTTGGCTTGCCTTTTATTGGAATTTATGGATTCTTAGAAACGACATTACTTTCAAGAATGTCAGTTGGAACATTATCGACGTGGTGTGGAAGGTGAAGATAACGATTTGGAGATGGATTTTTATCTGAGAGATTACTCATGCCAATTGTAATTTATATGATTTTGACAAAGATCCCATATGTTATTTATCTTAAGTTGTAATTGGTCGGTAATTTCTTTCTTTCAAGACTTGTCTTAAAAAAAAATAACACTAAATCTCTCTAATTTAGTGGAACTCAAAATATGTATTGGAGGAGACTTTTGAAAGACTTAGACAAATAACTCAAATATAATTTTTGTTGCTATAATATTTTAAAAATAGAAAATATGTTAATGATAAGTATTATAGTGTTAGTGATAAATTAAAAATATGTTAATGATAAATTAAAAATTGAATATATATATATATATATATATATATATATATATATATATATATATATATATATATATATATATATATATATATATATATATATATATATATATATATATATATATATATATATATATATATATATATATATATATTTAGAGAGAGAGAGAGAGAGAGAGTGAGATAATGTTAAAGAGTTTTCTATACTTTCTTAAAAAATATTTTTTTCGAAAGTCCTCTTTTCCCTCCCCTCTAAACTCTCAGAAAAAGTCTTATAGTGTTAGTCAATACATTCATACAACAAACAACATCGAGGTTAGTTTTGTGTGTGGAAGAGGATGCATTGGTGAAGGGATTTCATAATGCATCATATATGTTTTTTAGGTACCACGCGAAAATACTAAAACACCCCCAGTTTCCGGAGATACATCTCCGGATGCACCATAATGCACACTCAACGCAAGCCATTATGAGTGGCATCCTATAAGTTGGGTTCTTTTAATTATTGAGATGTATCTCCGAAATATTTCAAGGAATATATTCATAATTGATCAGTTCAGTGGAAATTTCAGAGATGCATCTCCGAAAGTTTGGGTGGGATTTTGAAATATGTTGTCACCTTTGCATGTCAGATATTTCTGGAGATGCATCTTCGTAATAATCTTATAAAACACACAACTGCACGATCACACAACCATTCTTGTATATCTCTAAAAACCCTCACCAATAACCATTCCATTCTCAATCCACTTTTTCACTCCAAATCTCCAATCTCTTGGTTCATCACATCAAAGAGAGAAAAATGAGTTAGAATTTCAGGTAAAGATCATTTATTTCATACTGTATTGCTCACATTAATCCAGTTTTATTTCTTAAAAAAACAAGCATTGTGTCCAGAAATGTATCTCTGGGACGAGTATGAACTTTCCATGTATGCATTTCTGGAAAAAGTCTATGTTCATTTTCTAGTTCTGTTTTCAGTAATGACGCTTATATACTATTTTGTAGTAATTGTTTTCATTAGATTCTTGAGCATTAATAAACATTAAATGAACACAAATATTTGTTTAAGATATATTTTTAAAATTATATTGTTTACACAATATTAAAAATACATTGTAAAATCTGTTTCCCAATGAGAATTTTTATTTTCCATACTCAGAACCCATGCAATATGCTAGAGATTTATTTCCCAGTGAGAATTTTTATTTTCTGAACTTGCAATCCATCACAGAGATCTATAGTAGCCACTCATGATCAAATGGACGATGGTGAATATTTCCTCGCTTTGGGGCAACTACATATAAGTCAATCTTTGGGTAAAATCTATTTAACAAGTGTTTTAGAGTAAAATATGATTATTAAACACCTAATTTTTATTATAAAACCGAGGTGAATAATTTTTTTATAAATAAAATGCTTACACATAATATTAAAATAAATTTTATACAACAAATAATTGGTCTAATTATTACTAAATATCTTCGCTGAAATCCAGATTTAATTGTATTTCCTTCTTTGTTCAAAGGTTAAACTCATTTCCTTATTAGTTAAGCTCCATTATTTGTTTAAGCAAGAATGATTTTATGCACTTGCAATCCATCAATTGAGTACTTTTCAAAGGTTGAACTCACTTCTTTAACTGAGGATTATTCCAAAAATACAACATCAACACCATTATGTTGGGATGGATAGCAATAGTAGAAAAATGTTTTGTTCAAGATAGAAAAACATTGAAGATTTTTTCTATCTTGCACTCAATCCCAAAGAATGATGCTTACGAGTTTAGGACGGCTTCATATTAGTAAGGATTATGGTAAAATTTGTTTAATGAGTACTTTTATAATAAAATCTTATTATTTTATGTCTCAGTTAAATAGAAAACTGAAGGGTTAGAACATTTTGTTTACACTTATAAACAAATAAAATCATAAACTACGATAGTTAGGAATTGAAGTTTGTACTGAGTTGTTTTTCACCTTAGTTTTATGAAAAAATGAGGGAATTTATGATTTTTTTAAAATAATAAAAAATAACATTCCTTAGATTTATATACCACAAGATAATTGGGAGATTACGACGGTTGCTTTGGCAGGTTATGACGGTTAAAATGATCGTAATTTACAATCTATGACGGTTGCAACACTCTCGAAGAAACATGTGTCTCTAGGCTGTTTAGCAACGATTGTCAAAACCATCACACCAACCATTGTTCTCTTTCACGAAGATTAAAGAACTGACATAACTTGAATATTGTGGAATTTCGTTGTAAATTTTGGCGGTTTAAACCGCCGCAAATTGCAAATATTTATAAAAAAAATGCTACCCTTAATATTTTTGTTATATTATAAAAAATAAAAAATAAAAAAAAATATGATTCTATAATACTAATTGTAGGAAATTACTAAAGCTACTATAATATAATATCAAAAACGACATATATGTGAATATGTATGTCCCCAAGTCAAATCACTGGTAGCTCTTTGTATATGATGTCAAATATTAAGTAGAACTTTTACGGCAACATACATGGCATCAACATCCCATTTAGAGTTAAAATCATACAAGGTGCATGGTAGAATACAAATATTTACATTGAAGCAATATCAATAAAAGATATCTACCTTTCCAAGTTGACTATTAGTAACTGTCAAAGTTTGTGTGATGGACCCATTTCTAGGAGTAGGGAGAGTATTGCCACTAGCTGGATCTAAATGCAATTGGTGAAAGTAAAAGTAAAAATAATTAGATTTGTAAGTACAAGATAATGGAAGGTATCAAACAACTCAAAAAAAATTAATATCCAACATAGAACCGGTGAAATAGCTAATAAATTATCAAACATTACGAGTAGGTTTAAATATTTAGCACTAAAAATCAGATAACTAGTTAGACTGGTACAAAGAAAAATATTCAATAATGTATATTTACAAACATTTGTATTCCATCTCTAAGGAAAACAACAACCCACGGTTTCTTTTATTATGTTTTGGGATTTTCACAATTAAATGTAAAGAATGGAAGGAGAAGACAATAGCCAACAAATATTTTAAAGCACATGCCTGATCTCTAGTTCATAGAATAATTTTTACGATAAAAATGCATCCATTCATATCACACTTATTAAACTTACAATAATGGTAATGACTAATAAGGATGATTTAAGCATTACATGTAGACAACTCAAAATCAATAAAAGTCAGACATAATATGAAATTGAGTAATTTTACACGTTTCTTCAACAAAACCAAACATCAACAACCATAATGCCTTATTCCATTGGCCTTTGCTGGCTACATCGATCAATAATGCCATCATCAAGCAAAAAAATCTAAATTTTAAATAATCCAATTTAAGGCATGTTCATTCATAATGTTTTTTCCTATAAATCAAGTGGTTCAAAAACTACAAATAACTTCATGAAACAATTTACTTTGTCTTTATGAAAACAATACTAGTTTTACAATTAAATTATAAACAAGGACTTGTAAACCAAACATGGTAATCATTAAATCCAAAATGTTCAGTTTTTTGGGCATTATAATAATTATAACTTGCACTACAGACACTAATCGGACTGTTGTGATACTGGTAACAGATCGACACTAAGAAGGTCCTGAAGAAAATCATTGTCAGAAGAGATAGGTATTGGAACATCATTTGAACTTAGATCGAAAAGATTTAGAATAGGAGTTGTAGGTTTTTCTACCTCATTTTGGAGATTAAGTGAAGGTTCAATTGATGTAGAAGTCACACCTGGCATAGACCCAACCCTCCTACCTATGAAAGTGGCCTCATCCAAAACCGACATTCTCTCTACAAGAGTTGATCTGCATAATAACAGTTTCTCATGATAGGATCCCTCTGAGTGTAGAAGAAACCAAACTCTTAATATAATAGAATATGCAACTTTATTAAACTCACCTCATATTTTGATGCTTAGCAATAACCGAATTTAATTCAATAGCTCTATGCTACAATTCTAGCTCAAGGTTTTCTTTGAGTGGTACAATAATTTCCTTAATCCTCCTATATCCAAATTCAAAGGAGAATAAAATTCTCATGTCAAAATTCAAGAACAAATAAGCTTGTACTGGGAAAATAGTTGGTCAGCAAGTCTAGTAAGTAGAAAGGGTTTTTGACAGAAAAAACTCCCATTATTTGTTATAAAGATCATATCGCATGCACGAGGATTAAAAGATTTAAATCTGGAACATAATTTCATGGTGGAAATTTGACAATACTGGTAAGGGAATGTACTAGAAATAACTCAGGATCATTCATCTATCAAATAAGTTTGGTAAGATTTAGCACTTAACAGATAATAATTTATGGTATGATGAAATAGATAATTAATAATTTTAAGAGACGAGCATACTTTGAACAAGAAGGGAAACGCGAGGAGAGCTTTAATAAGGCAACTAAATCCATCACTTTGGTGATAAGATCTGATGCATGACGTTTTATAGCAATCTCTACAACATCCACTACATTTGACTCAGTCATCTGATAGAAACAATTAATAATAATACCTTAATGTGAATAAAACACTCATTCCTCTTAAATAAAACACTCCAATAAGCATCAATTTTTTTAGGGTTAAATACATAACCCCCCGTAATGTTAGCGAGTTCTCATTTTAGCCCCTGAAAAAAAAATTTAGACACCCCCTAATCATAGTTAGATTCCCTTAGAAAACCCCCCAGAAACCAAGTGACATTGAAGATTCACTGAATATTTCAATTTTTCTATATGGCATAATGTATTACACAGTTGGCATTTTTGTTTATGTTTTTTAGGTTGACTGGATATATACCTTTGATACTTTTGAAAAAACCCCTTGTAATAGTTAGGGTTCATGCGAAGGTGATTCATCTGTGAAGGCGATTCACCAACAAAGCAAAGGCGACACATCTGTGAAGAAGAAGAAGACGAAGAAGACGGTTGTTCACAAGGGAGAAGACGAACACCTTAATCGAAGCTTGCAATGTCTCATGTATGTCTATTTGTAAAATCTGAATGAAAATATTAGGTCTATGAAGGACAACCAAATGTAGGATAAAGATCTAGTCAATAACCAATCACAATACCAGACAATGAGGTCAAATTAAGTTCAATAGACTTTAAGCTTGGATTGCAAACTAAGTCTATAAAGACATGGAAGACCAAGAAAATGAGAGATTGAGTGTTATGTGTTGTAACAAACCTGAAAAATTAAGTATCGTTTTGTGTCATTTGTAGCTATGCCAATTAAGTATTATGTAGTTGCCTTAAGTATTATGTAAATGAATATCATTTTGTGCTTATAACAATTTATGCTTATATCAATGATGTAACAAACATATGCGTCAAGTGTGCTTTTCAAGTATCTATGTATCAGTTTGTGGAATTTAATGTCAATGTTTTGTGAATGTTTGTGTCAAGTCTTTGTTAATTTATAACATTTAAAGTTGATTGAACACATAACAATTGCTTTCATTGATATGAAACTGATTGAATATGTAATACCCCGTAATTTATTTAATGCTCTGAATAATATTATTTGATATTAATAAGGTTCCGGATTTCTCTAAGAGATTTTAACAGAAATAATTAGAGCAATCAGCGGGATTTTATTTTATTAACTAATATTAGCTGACTCATAAATTTTATAAAATTGTGGATTAAGAGACATTTTTGGATACTCTCTATTTGGACCCGTTGGTAGGAAAATATGTTTTTCCTTTAAGACCTAAGTCTTTTTTTCTTTATGTTTTCTAAAAATAGAAACATAGAAAGAAGAAGAAGAGAGAAAGTAAGAGAAAGAAGAAGAAGAAGATGGGGTCTTGAAGAAGAAGAAGAGAACTTTTGATCCTTGAAGCATCCACCATTCATTCATCACTCAATCTTCTCCAATCATCTTTCTAGAGATGGGTTCATAGTTAGAACTTTTGTTTTAGATTTTGATTGAGTTTTAGAGTTTATGAGTTTTAGGGTTTTTATGGAAAAACCTTAGAATTAATAGTTTAAATGGTTAGAAATTGATAAAAATGCTTGAACATGTTGAAATTAGGTATAAGAACATTGTTGTGAATTGTTTTTAGGTTTGAAGTTGGTTCGAATTGATTTTGGTAGGTTCTGTCATTTTGAAAACGTATTTTCAGCTTCTGGTTTCTAGTTAACCGGTTAACCCAGGGTGTTAACCGGTTAACGCAGTTGTTTTATGCCTCCGTGTTTCTGTTTCTGGTTTGGTTAACCGGTTAACCCTAGACGTTAATCGGTTAACGCTGTAGGTAGTGGGAAAAATTATTTTGTTCCAAACTTTGAAAATTTATAACTTTTTACTCGGTTATCTGATTTAAGTGTTCTTTATACAGTTTGAAAGCTAAAAATATGTATTATCACTTGATGCCGAAAAATATTATTTTTACCCGACTTTTACCTGAATTTTCGAATAAACCGTAATTATGTTAAGTTAGGGAATTTGTGAACTAAAGGAAATAATAGGTATAACTTGTGAGGTAGCTAGGTTTACCCTAGGTTGATACGGAACCAATTTAGAGACATGACAATGCTTAGACACCGATACCCGAATTAGTATCCCCGTGTTAAGTAGTTGTGAGCGGATGGAGGTTGTATTCTCATTGCGTTATAATCCTAATTAATTTATGTTTAACTCGTGTCGTGATCTCCTTGTGTGGGATGGCCAGGGAGAGATAATTAATCTGTGGATTCGAATCCCTTAATGGAGTAACCGTGACCCCTGCTTGCTTGCCATAAGAGATGGATGGGGGGAAAGTTACCCATTAGGAAAGTAATTGTGACCCGTGCTTGCTTGCCATAAGAGATGGCTGGGCGGGGAAAGTTACTTTGTGGTAAGGTGTCGTGACCCGTGCTTGCTTTCCATAAGATATGTCTGGGCGGGGAAAGTACCTTTGGTAGATGATTAGTGACCCATGCTTGCTTTCCATAAGATATGGATGGGCGAGGAAAGTTATCTACATGTTAAGGATCGAGTAGCCCGTACTTGCTTGCCATAAGAAATGGTTGGGGGGAAGATGCCTTAAAGCACCTTGTGTGCTCTATTTTCATTTTACCTTGATGTCTCTAGTTGTATGTGAACTCGAAGTCTAGGTTTTCCCCCGACTTGAGTAATGTCTATATTCGAACCTTTTAGAGCCAAAAGAACTCTAAGATAGGGAACTCACTAAGATATTTTATCTCACCCCATGTTGATGTTGTTATTTCAGGTACTTCAGGTTCCGCAAAGGGTAAAGATAAGGCAACTTGATTATCTTTTCTTGTTTGATGGCTTTCTTCCGCTGTGGCCTTTTGAGATCTTCGGATCTAGTTCTTAGAATTTTTATTTTGAACATCTTGTTTTATTCATATCCTTTTGTATCAGTACCTTATGTTGTAGTGGCTATATTTATGCAATGTGTTGCTAAGAACTTATTGTATTTCAATACCAAACTTGAATTTATATATGAAAAATATGCTTTGATGTATGTCTTTTATATATGGGTATTACAGTTGGTATTAGAGCAGGTCGTATCCTCGACCTAGCCTTGGAATATTATGAGTGTTTCTTTCTGTTCGTATACGTAATCTCGCTGTAGAACAAAATGTTGTGTTTATGGTATTGAGCCTGATCAACTTAATCCTGTTTTGATGACATTTGGGGATATGGCTAGTAGGCGTGGAACTCGTGGTCGGCCTAGTGCCACTCCTCCTGTTAATGTTCAACTGGGTGGTGAAAGGAATGCTCCTTTGTTTCAGTTCATGCAGCAGATGCAACATCAACAAAATCAGTTTATGCAGGAGATGATGCACCAGATGAATGGGGGTCTTCATCCTCAGGTGGTCGTTCCTGAAATTGAAGGTGGAACTTTCTGTGACTTCTTTCGCATGAATCCTCAAATATTTCATGGTGGTTTGGATCCGGTAAAAGCTCATGAATGGATAACTGGAATGCAGAGAATCTTTCATATCGTGTTGTGTAGTGAAGAGAATAAGGTGACTTTTGCATCACATTTGTTGAAAGGTCCTGCAGCTAGATGGTAGGAGAGTGCTTCTAATCTCATGACTATGCAAGGTATTCCGAAGGTGTGGGAACAGTTTAAGACAACTTTCATGGAGAAGTATTTTCCAAGTTCTTTGAGGACTCAGAAAGAATTTGAGTTTCAACAACTTAGACAAGGAAGCATGATTGTGGCCAGTTATGTAGAAAATTTTGAAGACATGGAGGCTTATTCTAGGCAAACTATGTATGCTCCAGGTGAAAGGTGGAAGATTGATCAATTTTTGTTTGGACTAAGGGCCGAGATTTCTCATAGTGTCTCTCAGAGGGAGTTCACTACTTACTTTGAAATGTTGAGACAATGTTATGTTGTTGAGCATAGTTTGATGAAGGTGCAAGCCGAAGAAAGTGCTGGAAGAGTTGTTCAAGGTGATCATGGAAGGACTAATCAGCCTTTTAGGCCAAGGCCTCAACCCTTCAAAGGGAAGAAAGTTCAAAGTGTTGGACCTAATACTCCACCCGTGTGTAAGATATGTAACAAGCGTCATTTTGGTAGGTGTCAAAGGGATGGAGGATTAAGGTGTTACAATTGTAATTAAGTGGACCATTTTTCAAGAGATTGTACCAAGACAAGGAATCAAGTTCAAGGAAGAGTGTATACTATGGATGCTAGAAAGACTAAAGTTGACAACTCTCTTATTGCGGGTACATGTCTTGTTAATGAAAATCCTTGTCTTTTTTTATTTGATTGTGGAGCGACACATTCTTTTGTGTCTACTAGTTGTGTGAAGCGACTTGGGTTGCGAGTTTTTCCATTGTCTCCTCTGATGGTGGTTACTACCGCTATGGATGAAACCGTTAAGACACCTCTTATGTGTGAGAATTGTACTTTGTTCGTGGATGGTAGAATTTTCTAGATTGATATTATTTGTCTGCCCCTTAAGAAAGTTGATGTTATCCTGGGAATGGACTGGTTATCTTCTAATTCAGTGTTTATTGGGTGTGAAGAGAAGTTGATCCTCATTCAATCCGTTGAAGCGTCTCTGAAAGATGTGTTGGCAACGATCTTAAAAGGTACAGTTGGAATGGTAAACATTTTGTTTGAACAAGAGAAATCTGTTTTTCTTGTCCTTACTAAAGAGGAGAGTAATGGTCAGCATGTTCTGAATATTCCAATAGTTTGTGAATTTCTCGAAGTTTTTCCTGAGGATGTCACTTCCTTACCTCCGGTGAGGGAAGTTGAATTCTTAGTTGACCTGATACTGGGGATGACTCCTATATTTGTTTCCTCTTATCAGATGGCACCTCTTGAGTTAAGAGAATTGAAGGATCAGTTAGAGGATTTGATGGCAGCGCATTTTGTTAGACCAAGTGTTTCACCGTGGGGAGCTCCTGTTTTGTTGGTAAAGAAGAAGGACGGTGGTATGCGGTTGTGTATTGATTACCGTAAGTTGAACAAGGTTACAATCAAGAACAAATATCCCTCGCTAAGGATAAACGACCTTTTGGATCAATTGAAAGGAGACTGTGTGTTCTCGAAGATTGATCTGAGGTCGGGCTATCACCAGATTCGTGTAAAGAGTTCTGATGTACTGAAGACTGCATTCAGAACCCGTTATGGTCATTATGAGTTCTTAGTGATGCCTTTTGGTGTGACGAATGCTCCAACTTTTTTTATGGATTACATGAATCGGTTATTTCAAGCTTATTTGGATCCATTTGTTGTGATCGTTATCGATGACATTCTTATTTATTCTCGTACTCCACAAGAGCACGGAGAACATCTGAGGATTGTTTTATCGGTATTGCAAGAGAAACAACATTTTTCCATGTTTAGAAAGTGTGAGTTTTGGATGTCAGAAGTCAAGTTTCTTGGACATGTTATATCTCAGGGAGGTGTAGTAGTGTATCCCTCAAAGATTGAAGCAATGATTAATTGGGAGAGACTGGAGAGTGTTTCAGAAGTGAGAAGTTTCTTAGGTTTGGCAGGTTATTACAGAAGGTTCATCAAAGGTTTTTCTCAGTTGGAGTTACCATTGACTAAGCTTACTAGAAAGGATTTAGCTTATGAATGGGATTCTAGTTGTGATCAAAGTTTCGTGTGTTTGAAAGAAAGATTGACAACTGCTCCAGTTTTGATTATTCTCGATCCTAGCAAATCTTACGAAGTGTTTTGCGATGCTTCTAAGATGGGATTAGGAGGTTTTCTTATGCAAGAAGGTCAGGTTGTGGATTACGCTTCTAGACATTTGAGAGTTCATGAGAATAATTATCCAACTCATGATTTGGAATTAGCGGTTGTGGTGTTTACTTTAAAAGTGTGGCGGCACTATCTGTATGGTGTGCGTTTTGAGATGTTCAGTGACCATAAGAGTTTGAAGTATCTCTTTGATCAGAAAGAATTGAATATGATACTAATAAAGTGGATGGAGTATTTGAAAGATTATGGCTTAGAGTTGAAGTATCATCCGGGAAAATCGAACAAAGTGGTGAATGCTTTAAGTAGGAAAGTGATTTATGGTGCCGAATTGATGATGTTAGAATATGCATTGTTGGAGAAGTTTCGAGATCTTAATCTTCAGTTTGTTTGGACTCAAAATGGTGTGATTATGGGAAGTTTGAATATCAATTCTACCTTGAGGAATGAAATTCAACAAGCATAAGTTCTAGATGAGAAGTTGCAAGAGATGTTACTCCAACCGGGTTTTGTAAGAGCGTTGGATGGGATTATCCTATTCAACCAAATGATTTAAATTATGAATAATGATGTGTTAAAGAGAGAGAGATTTTGGAGGAAGCCCGTAAAGGTTTTTTTACGATACATCTGGGTTCTTCAAAGATTTATCAAGACTTGAAGAAAGAATATTGGTGGACCGGTATGAAGAAGGATATTGCGGTATTTGTATTTGAATGTGTGGTGTGCCAACAAGTGAAGATTGAGCACCAAAGACCAGGTGGTTTGTTACAACCTTAAGACATCCCAATTTGGAAGTGGGATAGTATTTCTATGGATTTCACAGTGGGTTTGCCAAGTACTCAAGGTGGTTATGATTCTATTGGGTGATTGTGGATCAACTAACGAAATCGGCAAAATTCTTAGCCGTTAAGACTATGTACAAGGCAAGTCATCTTGCGAGGTTGTTTATTATTGAGATTGTAAGGTTGCATGGTGTTCTGTCTAGCATTGTGTCGGATAGAGATCCAAAGTTTACTTCGAGGTTTTGGAAAGTGTTCCAACAAGCTATGGGTACGGATTTACGTTTGAGCACTTCTAATCATCCCTAAACAGATGGTCAGATGAAACGTACAATTCAAACAATGGAAGATATGTTAAGGGCTTGTGTGTTGGAAAGTACAGGAAATTGGAAGGAAATTGTGCCTTTAATCGAGTTCTCCTACAATGACAGTTACCATGCGAGCATTGGAATGGCTCCGTATGAGGCTTTGTATGGAAGAAAGTGTAGAACACTGTTGTGTTGGTCAGAAGTGGGTGAAGATTGAATTTTGGGACCCGAAGTTATCCAAGAGAATACGGAAAATATTCGGATGATTCAAGAAAAGATTAAGCAAGCCCAAGACCGTCAGAAGAGTTATGCTGAAAATCGAAGGAGACCTTTGGAATTTGATGAAGGTGATCATGTATACTTGAAAGTCACTCCGAGATTGATATTGAAAGGACCGTTTAAGTCGTGCAAGTTAAGTCCGAGATACATATGACCGTATCAGATCCTAGAAAGGATTGGTGAAGTTTCTTACAGATTAGCCTTACCGCTCTCTCTATCTGAAATGCATGATGTTTTCCATGTATCTCAACTTCGTAGGTTTGTTCCTGATCCTCTTCAGCCTATTCTGCCGGATTCTATCGAGATAGAAGTAGATTTGACTTTTGAACCCCAACCGAGCTGTATTGTTGGAAGAAAAACCAAGGTGTTAAGGAACAAAAAGATTCCACTTGTTAAGGTACAATGGGATGTGACGCATCCGGGAGATGCTACGGGGGAGCTAGAATCAAAAATGCGGGAATCATATCCTCGCCTGTTCAGGTAATCTTTTAAATTCGAGGACACATTTCTATTTAAGGGGGGGATGTAATACCCCGTAATTTATTTAATGCTCTGAATAATATTATTTGATATTAATAAGGTTCCAGATTGCTCTAAGAGATTTTAACAGAAATAATTAGAGCAATCAGCGGGATTTTATTTTATTAACTAATATTAGCTGACTCAGAGATTTTATAAAATTGTGGATTAAGAGACATTTTTGGATACTCTCTATTTGGACCCATTGGTAGGAAAATATGTTTTTCCTTTAAGACCTAAGTCTTCTTTTCTTTATGTTTTTCTAAAAATAGAAAAATAGAAAGAAGAATAAGAGAGAAAGGAAGAGAAAGAAGAAGAAGAAGAAGAAGAAGAGGTCTTGAAGAAGAAGAAGAAGAGAACTTTTGATCTTTGAAGCTTCCACCATCCATTCATCACTCAATTTTCTCCAATCATCTTGCTAGAGGTGGGTTCGTAGTTAGAACTTTTGTTTTAAATTTTGATTGAGTTTTAGAGTTTATGAGTTTTAGGGTTTTTATGGAAAAATCTTAGAATCGATAGTTTAAATGGTTAAAAATCGATAAAAATGCTTGAACATGCTGACATTAGGTATAGGAACATTGTTGTGAATTTTTTTGAGGTTTGAAGTTAGTTTGAATTGATTTTGGTAGGTTCTGTCATCTTGATAACGTGTTTTTCAGCTTTTGGTTTCTGGTTAACCGGTTAACCCAGGGTGTTAACCGGTTAACGCAACTGTTTTGTGCCTCTGTGTTTCTGTTTCTGATTTGGTTAACCGGTTAACCACAGGCATTAACCGGTTAATGTTATAGGTAGTGGGAAATATTATTTTGTTCCAAACTTTGAAAATTCATAACTTTTTACTCGGTTATCCGATTTTAGTGTTCTTTATACCGTTTGAAAGCTAAAAATATGTACTATCACTTGATATCAAAAAATATTATTTTTACCCCACTTTTACCAGACTTTTCGAATAAACCGTAATTATGTTAAGTTAGGGAATTTGTGAACTAAAGGAAATAAAAGGTATAACTTGTGAGGTAGCAGGATTTACCATAGGTTGATATGGAACCATTTTAGAGACATGGCAATGCTTAGACACTGATACCTGAATTAGTATCCCCGTGTTAAGTAGTTGTGAGCGGATGGAGGTTATGTTCCCATTGCGTTTTAATCCTAATTAATTTATGTTTAACTCGTGTCGTGATCTCCTTGTATGGGACGGCCGGGGAGACATAATTAATTCGTGGATTCGAATCCCTTAATGGAGTAACCATGTCCCGTGCTTGCTTGCCATAAGAGATGGTTGGGCGGGGAAAGTTACCCATTAGGAAAGTAACCGTGACCCGTGCTTGCTTGCCATAAGAGATGGCTGGGCGGGGAAAGTTACTCTCTGGTAAGGTGTTGTGACCCGTACTTGCTTGCCATAAGAGATGATTGGGCGGAGAAAGTACCTTTGGTTGATGATTAGTGACATATGCTTGCTCTCCATAAGAGATGGCTGGGCGGGGAAAGTTATCTACACATTAAGAGTCGAGTGTCTCGTACTTGCTTGCCATAAGAGATGGCTGGGTGGGGAAAGATTCCTTAAAGCACCTTGTGTGCTCCGTTTTCATTTTACCTTGATGTCTCTAGTTGTATGTGAACTCGAAGTCTAGGTTTTCCCCCGCCTTAAGTAGTGTCTAGATTCGAACCTTTTAGAGCCAAGAGAACTTTAAGATAGGGAACTCACTGAGATGTTTTATCTCACCTCATGTTGATGTTGTTATTTCAGGTACTTCAGGTTCCGCAAAGGGTAAAGATAAGGCAACTTGATTATCTTTGCTTGTTTGATGGCTTTCTTCCGATGTGGACTTTTGAGATCTTCGGATCTAGTTCTTAGACTTTTTATTTTGAACATCTTGTATTATTTATAGCCTTTTGTATTAGTACCTTATGTTGTAGTGGCTATATTTATGCAATATGTTGCTAAGAACTTATTGTATTTCAGTACCAAACTTGAATTTATATATGAAAAATATGCTTTGATGTATGTCTTTTATATATGGGTATTACATAATACATTTCAACTTACATTAAACCTTAACATTATTTCCAAACAAACTTAACAACTAAGTCTAATCAACCTTAAAAATTAATCCCAAACAACCTAAACAACTAATTCCAAACACGAGTTGATTACATTAACTTAAACAATACTGCAAAGATCAACCATGACAAACCAAGTGCAAACATCATCCATAAATTTTTCCTATTTTCCATTTTAATCTTTCTTTTCAATTTTTCTATTTAGATAATGTTTCCTTCTGCACCATATTTCTTCAATACTCTACTTTCAATTTCCTGAGCAATCTCCTTTGCAAATTCTTTCAAATAACTCTTTGTGACTTCACAATCACAACATCTTGATTGACTCTTGTCATTCGATTCAAGCTCATTAACAAAATCGTCCCACACAAACAAACCGCAACCATTTTGCAAATTAAACAATCATTAACACATAATCATGAATTAAAATATGGTGTTAGATACAAGCTGAAAATAGACTCACCAAGGAATTTTGACATTTCCATTATTTTCTACATGGGTTATCAATGGTGTTTGATAAAAACATCTTCATTGTATTGTTGCAACCACATCTTGGCAAACCCTTTCCAAAATTACCCCCAGACAAAGACTTGCTTCCACCCATGTAGAAGATGTTGGCGGACGAAGAAGGAGAAATAAGGGAGAGAAACCTTAACTATTTCAAGGGGGTGTTTCTAAAGAAATAAATAACACAGTCAGCATAACAAGAAATGCCAAATGTGTAAATCACTGGCCCACGTGGAAAAAAAATTGAAATATTCAGGGAATCTTCAATGCCACTTGGCTTCTGGGGGATTTTCTGAGGGAATCTAACTAAGATGGGGGGTTTAAAAATAAAAATTTACCAGGGGCTAAAATGAGAACTCGCTAACATTATAGGGGTTGTGTATTTAACCCATTTTTTTAAAAGAGGTGAGTCACAATCCTAATGATTAGGGTTTAATCACCAAGCACATATTGTGCCCAGATTCATTTAAATAGAAAATGGCATGGGGCTGTTTCGTACAGAGGGTGCATTCAATACACTAATAAAACAATTAAAACAAATATTAATATTTAATTCATCTCATGCCTAACAAAAAATTAGAATCAGAGTGTAAATGAGCAAGTAGGTGAAACTAATGGAATTTGTTTCTATTTGTTCATCATCAACCATTAAAATATAAGCCATGCAAAACGAAGCCCCGTTAAAAGGGCAGTATTATAACCTCTTCTAAGACCAATTTGTATATCAATTAAATAATATATTACTTGAGGTCATACAATTTATCATATTCAAGCAACTTGAAGAAATAGTAGACATATGTATTTAAAAGAATCAATCATAACAGTTCATTCACTGTTATTGGATCTTCTATGTCAAGCAGATGATACATCGGAGATGAATGTTGAAAATAATACACAAATGATGAATCACTGCAGCAACAGATAAAGAAGAAATGGTTAGGGTTAGGGTTTGGAAGAAGAAACAGACAAAAGAAAATCTGATCGAGGGGGTTTTGTTTATTTGAGAGGGAATGAATTTCCCATTGAGGAGTCCATTAGGTTTTTTTTTCTGAATTGGGGGAACACATTTTCCCTTTTCATTTAGTTCTCAGTCAAGAATATTATTTTATAAAATAAAAGGTTAAGTAAAAAACCTAATAAGGATAATTTTGTGATAACTGTCGTGACAACCGTCATAATTCATTCCTTAACTGTCGTGATAACCATCATAGTCTAGAAATAAGGATGGTTTTGCGAAAGTTGTCATAGAAAATCTGCGACAATTGACTCTAATTGTCGTGACAACTGTCGCAATCTAGGAATAAGGACGGTTTTGTGATAATTGTCGCAACTCAAGTGTCGTAAATCTCCTTTATTTTCTTGTAGTGATACCACAGTTTTCTATTGTTCGAGGTGAGAGCTTTGTCATGAAAAGCATTATTTGTTGTAGTGGATCCCCAAACAAGTTGTTTCTCCGAATGTCAAAGGTGTTGTTATAAAGGCAGTAGATATTTCCAACCAATTTATAAATTAGTAAGAGTTTGAATCTCGTCATCAAATGCTTCAATGGATTCATATAGAGACCTCTAAACTTGGATTTGGTGTGGTTATCAGAAGGTCCAATAATGTTTCAAATAGAAGATGTGCTTTTGTGAGAATGACGTGTGAAAGAAGAAAAAAATATAGAACTCCTCTGCAAAATTTTAAAAGAGACGACACCAGTTCAAGAAAATGTGAGTGTCTATTTAAGGTGTGGAGTTACATGTTGGCAAACAATAACTGGAGATTTAATACCATATGTGGTTTTCATAACCATGATTTGTGTAAAAAATTAGTCGGCCATCCTAGTGTGTGTCAGCTCATGCCGGAAAAGAAGGAATGCATTGCTGACATGACATTGAATTTGGTTCAATCGAAAAATATAATTGCAACATTGAAATGGAAAAGACCTGAAAATATATAAAATATCAAGCAAGTGTATAATATTCGATACCAAACTAACAATGCGCTTATGGGGGATAGAACTGAAATGCAATAACTCTTGAAATTATTGGATGATAACAGTTGCATGTCTAGGTACCGAACGTGCGAGGATGGAGTTACTCTTAGAGATATATTTTGAACTCATCCTGATTCCATAAAGTTGTTCAACACATTTTGTATTATGATCATACTTGATTCAACCTACAAGAACAACAAATATAGACTTCCATTATTGGAGATGGTTGGTGTTACCTCAACTGAGAAGACATACTATAGGGTTTACATTTCTAGAGAGTGAAAAAAAGGGAATGCTATTTGGGCCTTAAAGGTATGCTGGACACTATTGAAGGACCAAGGTGAAATGCCTAAAGTGATTGTTACCGAACGCGATACTGCCTTTAAGAATTCGGTTGCAAGGGTATTTCCTATTTATAATACATTACTTTGTAGGTATCATATAAAAAAGAATGTGAGAAGTCAGGTTAAACCTGTGGTAGTGGTGAAACAGATAGAGTCCGAAGATGGAAAAATGGTGAAGGCGGATGTGGTTATGGAAAAAATAAAGGATGCATGGAATCATATAGTAAATTCTCCCACAAAAGAGCTATATGTCGATTTCGTTATGCATTTTAGGAAAGAGTGTGAAAAATACCTTGATTTGTTGAACTATATTGAAAGCACAATTCTTGAGTAGGTGAAGGAGATTTTTTTTTGTGATTGGACTAACATACATCAACTAAAAGAGTTGAGTCTGCCCATGCTACTTTGAAAAATTGGTTGGGAAATAGTAAGGGGGATTTGTGTAGAAATTGGGACTATGTGAACCAAAATGATTCAAAACCAGGATAATGAGATACAAACATCATTTGGTCAGAGCATCACAGTTTTGAAACACAAATTTAAAAACAACAATCTTTATTCTCCATTGGTCGGCAACATATCTCAAGTGGGTTTGAATTATATTTTTCATGAGGCTAAACGAGTTGATAATGTAGGCTCCGATAGTGCAAAGTGTGAATGCACAATTGTGAAAATATATGGTCACCCGTGTGCTTGTGTTATTGCAAAAAAGGTGAAACTTGGTAGCCCGATAAGAAAGGATGAGGTTTGCCCTCATTGGAAGAGGCTTAGATTTGATGATGATAGTATCATGAAAGACTATAAATTAAATATTTCTATTTTGATTGAATGGGAAGTGATACAAGAAAGATTTTTGAAAGCCGGTGACAACATGAAACTCCGCGTCAAAGAACAATTGAGGAAGATTTCCTATCCAAAAACCACCGATTTGAAACCACCCTCTCAACCGATAAAAAAAGGTGCTCTGAAGAAAATCATGCCTACACCGAATGACAATTCGACTACACAATATTCTTCATATTTTGAACATGTTGACAAAGTTTTTCCCGACTCACCAACTCCAAAATCTCAAAAAAGTGTTGTCAAAGGAGCTCGCATTATCAAATCACCCCTTGCGCCGCCTCCACCAAAATTTCATTCATTCACGAGATGGTTGTTTTTATGTGCAAATACATCGAGTAAATCGTCAATGTTGTGAGGGACGATCATTATGGTTATCGAGCAGTTCCTCCATAAACTTACCCAAAATTTGAGTACACATAAAGAATCATACATGTAGTTGAACGGAAAGAAAGAAAAATTCAATGAAGTTTATAAGTCTCTTGTTCCTTGCCTTAGCAGTTCGACATCGGAGAAAAAATGAATGTCATTCCCTAATGGGTCACTTAATAGCATATGTGTATGATAAAATGTGTGTTGATCTGACATGATAAGGTTTTTCGGAAACCTTTTCCCATTGTGCACATCCCTACCTCAAAATCCAAATGATTGTATTATGTGTATTGGATTTCTTTGAAAATCAAGTCATTTAGTTCAAGTTTACATGAAATCGGGATGACATATACCACTTACATCACCGGAGTGGATGACTCATTCAGCAACAAAAGTCGAGACTTGGTCGGATAATTTTATGGAAATGATGCAAGAGTTCGAGAAATTGAGAAACATTGAAAGAGAATTAAATGCACAAAAGTCAAAGGGGGTACCACCCATAGTTTTAGCCAGCGACATATGTTTCGATTCTTTTAATTTCTTGTTTAGCTGAACAAATAAGTGTATGCAATTGTATCTCAATATTAGTGAAGTGAAATATATTCAACATTTGTTCATATTGTGTCTTAATGCATTTTTTATCTTCCTCATAACAACATTTGTTCTTTTGCAACAAAAGGTTTTGCCTCAAAGGTTCTGGTTTTAAACCTGTTCAGGAGAGGTTCCGGAGATCCATCTCTGAAACAAGATTATAGGATATGGAATCGAAGATATATCTCCAGAATCAGCATGTCATGTTTTGAGTGGTCCATATTGATTTATGGCTTCTATAATTAAGGTGCTCTTATGTTATATTTCACTGTCGGGCATGGCCTAACCCAACTCGTGTCAAGGAATGCCCAATACAATGGCCCAATCCAATGTAGTTGTTGAAGACCACCACCTTGTGTGCTCCTCACCCGACGACACGCGGCCAATTGATTATGCACATCTCGAAGAGACGTTTTTCTCTACGTAACGGGCAAGTCCTCAACTTCCAGATAATGCGGAGAAGTTGACCCAGGACGATGACCACGTGCTGGTCATCCCTACTCCCACGTGAAAGTTCTGGCAATCATCCATTACGGACCTGAATATTCAGCCCATAATGGAGACCTTTAGCCCAACGCTGGGGGGCTCATTATAAATACCCTCCTCAGTAGGAGGACCATATATCTTTTAATTCTCAACCTCTGTACTTACCTTTCTTTAACTCTGAACTTACTATATCATCAGAGTGCCTTACAGATATACTCCCTTTATCTCTCCGACGATCGCAGAATCCACGGTATGTTGTTGATCACTAAAGATTCTCTTGATTCTGGTAAGATCAAGTCTCTATACAGCGTCTTTAATTTTTGTGTCAAAATATCAATATTTTAATAAATATTGTTTTTATTGACTTATTTTTATTAAAATAATAGTAATAAAAAAAACAGATGGAAGTTACAAGTATTAAAATTATTCAAAAAAATAATGAATAAAAAAATTAAAATAAAAACCTATCAAAGCATCAAATTTATGAAAATAAATATTTAGATCCCTCATTTTACTTCTATAAATTCACACATTTCACTCCTCATTACAAAACACAACACATAAATCTTTACTTGTGTTTGTGCTTATTCTTTCTTAAAATCCAATTTGCAACATTCCCTCTCTCTACTTCCATCATTTCTTTCTTTCTTCTATTACTTTGAAATTACTATTGATTCTACAAATTATTTACTATTTCAATCATGTCAAACTTGTCAGAGCATATCTCATCGAATCTCGATGGTGTGAAAAATCTGAATAATCTTTTATCCTCACTCACTCCTTTCATCGATGTTAAATTTTCATCTGAGGTGTTAAAATCCGTTCTTATAATTTTAGTTTTTTTTTTCTTTTTTAATATTTAAAACAATTGACTCTAGTCCATTTAATTTTCATGTGACTTGTTCCCATGATTTTTTTGATTAAAATTGTATAATATTTGAGTTTTTATTATACAAGCAATTTTCAAACTTGTCGGAGGAGATTTCGTCAAGTCTTGATACTGTAAAAAATCTGAGTAGTCTCTTATTATTCCTTTCGTCAATGATAAATTTTTGTCTCAGGTGTTAAAATTTATTCTTTATAATTTTAATTTTTTTGCCTTTTTATTTTAGAGTTATTCAATTATCAAGTGATTTGCTCCCACGGTTTTGTGATTAAAATCGTATAATGTTGAGTTTTTAATAGACAAGCAATTTTAGAACATATTCGTTATATATTATAAAAAAGAAATTATATTATTCAATAATTTAAAGGTCAAATTTTTTAAAAAACAAAATTAATTTCTATTTATTAACTATAATGAAAAAGTACTTTTTGAAAGAAGAAGAAAAAAAGTTATCATCATTTTCAAGAAAACAAAACAACATCTTATTTTAAATGAGTCTTAGATTCATTTGGTGAAACTCTTATTTAGTTTCTCTTTTATTTTAAAAAAAGTAATAAAAAATGAATAAAAAATCCTAATACATATATTTTTTTTAAATATACTTTTTCGAAAAAGAACCGTAACAAATGGTCCTTAGTCATGAAGTTTTGTTGAATTATTTATTTTAATAACTTGAGGATTCTTTTTATTCTTATAATTTTGGTAAATTCTTAAGTACTTATGATAAATAATTGGGTATCAGTATCTTTAATATAAATTGTGAGAATAATTTAATTTATTTTAAAATAAAATAATATAATAAAATGATAAAACATTGAATTTATATTTTTTATTAGTTAAAGATATAGTATTCAAGTAAATTCAAGGGTACGACAATATTGATACTAATAATATTTTCTTTATTGATTATTTAATATTTGTTTTGACTTTGAATTTTACAGACCGAGAGCAAAGAAAGCAAAACTTCTGAGTCTGCAGGGAAGCCCTACTTCGTTCTTGAAGAATTGTGGGAGTCTTTCAAAAAATGGAGTGCCTATGGAGTTGAGGTCAAATTCAATCTGAACTCCGATGAACAAGTATTGCAATACTTCGTTCCGTATCTCTCTGCAATTCAACTCTATGCTAAGGATGAAGAACTTGAGTGAGTTGAATTTTTGTTGTTTCGTTTATATAAATATAGACTCGATTTTGCCACCATTGTAATGGTGAAAACGTGTGGATTTTGTTGTTTTGAAATTTTAGCAAGAAGTCCAGTGAAAAAAGTGGTGATTCTGTGTCTTCAAAGGAGAGAAGTGATAAGATTGTGTATGAATATTTTGAGAATCATTCGCCATATGTGCGCCTTCCTCTCACTAAAAAGGCGAGTCCTTTTCTTTTTCATACAAACCCAACGTTATAATATTACTCGTTTTTCTTGGTTTGAAGTTAATAATTTCATTTTCTTCTCAGGTTTCGAATCTTGCTAAAGATTATCCTTGTATAAAGAATTTGAAGAGCTCTGAAATATCGCCCCGGAGTTGGTTTTCCGTGGCTTGGTACTGTCATTTTATTCTTTAATTTTTCTTCGTTTCGCCAGAAGTTAATCTTTGTAGCCAACTTCACTTAGTCGGATAAGATTTGATTGTTATTGTAGTCTGACGAATAAAACTTGTGTTCAGGTATCCGATTTACCGTATCCCTTATGGGCCGACTCTAAAGGACATAGAAGCTTCATTTCTTACCTACCATTATCTATCAACTGAGTTTAAAAGTATATTCATCTCTTTGATTTTCATTAGGATTTTCAAATAAAAGTTAAATTCTCATTTTGCTTACCTTACTTTGTCACAGGGAAAACTCGACCAAAGATCAGTGGCAGTGACAGAAAGATGAAAATGCCTCTTCCTGTTTTTGGCCTAACAACTTATAAGGTGAAAGGGTCAATTTTGCCTTTTCCGGCAGCATCTGAATCGCGCCGATTGAACTCGCTTTTGAAGGCTGCTGATGATTGGTTGAAGAATTTGAAGGTTTGCCATTGTGATCATTACCATTTTGTGAAGACTGGAAAGCAATGGGTGGATTAGAAGAATGTTTGTTCATGTTCATTGTTCTTGAAATTAGGAAAGAGCTTGGTTCTTATTAGGAATCTCTGTTGTAGGAAGTTGAAAACTCAAAGGTCTCAATTTTTAGTTTGTTTGGAGTTAAATTAATGGCTGTCTCTTGTTAATTTATTGTGGTTCATTATTATGAAATTTAAGTTGATTTGGAAAAAAAATCTGTGAAATGCATGTTCTCTTTAATCTTCATTTTCAATTACAATTATCACAGGATTATTAGTATCTAAAGTTTTTATTTTCCATCAGTAATGATAAAATTTAGGAAAATATTTTGAATGAAAGTCATACAAACATAGTTATATAAATGTGATACTATAAACAACTTTTACCCATACATGGTTTTTAACAAAATAGCAGTTTCTCCTAAGCATGTACACATCTACACATTTAGAGTAGTGTGTTGTGGTGTCTAACCCATATCCATATCAAACACTTGTATAACATTCCTAAGATATGTGTTGAAATAGTTAGACAAATGTAAAAAAAAAAAAAAAGAAGTCAAATGACTACTTGAATCTAGAGATGACAAAAAATCCACTCCTTGTCGAAACAAATCAAAAAAACCGATTTAATTGGGAGAGTTGTGAAAAATACCCAATTTTTAATTACCACGGAGGTGGGGATGCTAATATCCATCTCACACACAGCCCCACTTCGTCTATTAAATTTATTTTATTATTTTTATTTTGAATAATTTTCAGCCCCACTTCGTCTATTAAATTTATTTTATTATTTTTATTTTGAATAATTTTCAGCCCCACTTCGTCTATTAAATTTATTTTATTATTTTTATTTTGAATAATTTTAGAGGTGGGAGGGAATGATATAAGATGGTGGTGTCAGGATTGATGATGCTTATATTGTCTCTGTTCGGTCCTTGATATATATATATATATATATATATATATATATATATATATATATATATATATATATATATATATATATATATATATATATATATATATATATATATATATATATATATATATATATATATATATATATATATATATATATATATATATATATATATATATATATATATATATATATATATATATATATATATATACTCATAAATTAATTTAAATAGTTATTCTTAAAATATTATTTTAGATATTTTATTCTTTTATTAAAAAAAATTAATATCAAAGTTTAAAAAAGTCACTTAAATTTAAAATTATTTAAAATAATTTTTCAAAAATGAAAAGTGAAAAATATATATTTTTTAAAATGTGATTTCAATTATTTTTTTCTATATTTATTAATGTATATTTATGTTGTAGAATATCAAAGTTATTCTTTTAATTAATTAAAATGGATTTTAAAAAAATTTAGAATCCATTTGTTTTGACTTTTTGTAAAATTGATTTTTATAGTGCAATATTATTTTGTGGAAAAACAATTATAAATAAAAATAAAAATTTGATTTGAATAGTTATTTTTAAAATATTATTTTACATATTTTAATAATTTATCGAGAAAAAAATTGGATATCAAAATTTTAAAAAATCACTTAATTTTGAACTTATTTCAAATAGTTTTTCATGATTTTTTTAAGATACAACTTTTTTCAAAGTTTACGATCTTTAATGATGTATATTTATGTTGCACGATGTTAAAATTAGTCTTGTAATTTAGAAAAAATAAATATATAAAAACTTATAATATTTTGAAAAACGATTTTACAAAATTCATTTTTGAAAATACAAAAAAAAAATATCCATTTTTAAAAATATAAGGAAAAAATCTATTTATTTAAAACTAAAACAAACATATCCTTAATATTTTTAAAAAAATGCTTTTATAAAAATCATTTTTAAGAGTGTAAATAAATATCCTTAGTATTTAAAAAAAATGCTTTTATAAAAATTATTTTTAAGAGTATAAATAAATAAATATTTTGTTTTAAGTTAAAGTCATATATCACACTTTAATACCTCATTTTAGTGTTTTGACAAGGTTTTATTTTGGTTGGGATTGAATGTTTTTCTCTTGGTGACTCAAAAAGAATGTTGTTCTCTTTTGATTTCAACCGTTATACTCGGTTCTTTGGCTCTTCGCTACATAAGTCTCGAAAAATTAGATTTTCAACATCATTTAATATTTATTAAGATTTTTTGCTATACTCAAAATCCCAATATAAAAACTGATTGAGCTCATAAATAGCATATATGTTACTGGAAAGAAATGAGTTGTACGACAAGGTTTTTAGCCATAGTTGTACTTACTTGCAAATTAAGATTGTCATTTACTTGGTTTTGTATGATTTCAAGGAATTGGTGATGTGTAAGTTAATGTGTGTCAAACTTAAAATATTGCAATTGTGGAGAGAAGTCAATTTTTGTCAAATTACTTTATTCGTTTTTTATTATAACATTTTTTACTTTTAACATGAATTAAAAATATATTAATTGTATTTTTTAAAAAATAAAAGATTTCATATATTTCAAAAGACAATTACATACAATCTTGGTAGGGAACCAAGAGAAAGCAATTATACTACTTACATTAACAACTTAGCTGTGCTATGTCTATACTTGGGTCTCATTCACCATGTATACACTATAGTATCAATGACACTTTTAATAACACTATCTATATCAACTCTATTCCTATCATTATCAAAAATTACAAATCTCCATATACCATGCATAGCTTCTGCCGCAACAGCTTTGAGCAATCCAGCTCTTCACCCCTTGTTCTTGCACTTTCTCTTTATCCAATCCAAATCAAAAGTACTTCCTCTAGCCATGTCCATTCACTTCAAAATAGCATCTCAAACAAGCTGAGTTTTCTGACAATTAAACATGACATGGATATTGCTCTCAACCTCAGTTCCACACAAAGCACACATTGGATCCTGCACCATTCTCGTTCTGCACAATTTGTCTTTTGTTGCTAACCGGCCATGACATAACATCCAACAACACATAATAGCCCTTGGTCTAGCAATATTATGGCACATCAAGTGATGTCACTCCACTTGAGGTTGGTCCTAAATGATTCTATTATACACTTGGCTCATGGAGAACTTTCTATCATTGACCATTTTCTGCCACAGTTGTTGAACAATAGGTACTTCAGTTCTTCTGTTCAGGATATCTCTCATTATCTAAGTACAATTAGTTTTGATTGGGATAAGCCACATATCTTTGTCTTTCAAGTAGTGGCTATGCACCCATTTCACCCATAGATTATCAAGCTTCATATTGATGTTCCATAGGCACTTCATCATTGCTAGAATATTCCAAACTTCAAGGTTAATAATATTAAGACCTTCTTGTTTTCAAGGTTTGCAAACCTTTACCCAAGCCACTGTGATCTTTTTGCTGGGAGTATCCTTGCCTACCCATATAAACCCTCTACAAATAGTGTCAATCTTCTTCAACACACACTTAGGCATATGAAGACATGACATCCTGTATTGAACAATAGTCAAGCATATACTTCTAACCAGTTGGATTATCCCTGCTATATAAGAAGTCTAGAAGACCAATGCATAATTCTGCTTGTGATCATATCCACCAGAGGCATATAGTGGCTGATATTAAGCTTATTATCAGACAGAGGAACACCAAGGTACCTTATAGGAAGTTGACCTTCATCAAACTCAGTCATCAGCTTGATAGTGTACACCAGATCAGGCTCCATCCCACCACAAAAAAGCTTGCACTTCCTAGGATTCACTTGCATCCCTGTTGACTCAAAGAACTGGTTGAAAGTTGTCATCATAAGTTTCACAGAGAGAACATCCCATCTACTGAACAAAAGCACATTATCTGCAAAAGATGAATGTGTAATGGATATCTTCTCACACCTTCTATGATGATTAAATTCTGGGTTCAATTGTATTTTCCTCATCTTTCTATTTAGGTATCCATCATAATGACAAACAACAAGGGGGATATGGGGTCCCCTTGTCTAATAACACTTTTGGCTTGTAAAATGTCAGTAAAATTACCAGTGACATTAAATATATAACTCACAGTACTTACTGCTTTCATAACCCAGCCAGCAAACTTTTGAGGAATCCCTATCTCAGCAAACACAGTTTCCAATGTTGTTCAATCTACCATATCATAGGCTTTATGGATATCCAGTTGCATCATACATTTATGGGGCCCTTTTCTAGAGTATCCCTTCAACAACTAAAATGCCAACAGGATGTGATTCTAAATTATTTGACCCGGCATGAATGCAGCCTGACTCTGGTGGATAACCTCAGTCAGCACACTACTAAGTCTTATGGTGAGAATCTTGGAAATTATTTTGTAGAAAGTAGTACACCCAACAATAGGCTTGTAGTCTTTCACAACTTTAGCACTATCATTTTTGGGGATCAATGTAACCACTATACTGTTGAAGGCTTTAAACAAATTCCATTTCTCAAAAAAATCATGCACTGCTGCCACCACATCAGATTTAATAATTTGCCAACTAATTTTGAAGAACTTGGCCCAAAACCCATCAATACCAGTGACTTTGAGGTCACCTATATCTTTTAGGACCTTAAAGATCGCATCTTTAGTCACCGTGTTTACCCCCAAAATTGGTAAACAACTGCTGGTCCTCTGAAGATACCAAAATACCCTCAGTTACTCGCAGGATCGACCAGATTGATACTAGGACATATGCTAAAAAAGGGTTGAATAGTTTGTAATGTTTTTGGGAAAAAGGGTCTTGAATCCTTCAACAGGATTCAGAAGTCGTTTTAAAATAAAAGAAAGAAATTAAAGCAAGAACTTTCAAAAATAAATAAAAGAAAGGGCAAGGCTTGGAGGTAAATGGAAATTAAAGACAAGTCGAGGAAACTTAAATGACTGAAAATGTAAAGGGAATATAAATGCAAGGAAAAATGTTAAAGTGCTGGAAAAGTAAAGGCAAGAATTGTAAAGGAAATGCAGTAAAAGTGCTTAAAAAGGTAGATGACTTTGAAAGATAAATGTTTTAAAATAAAGGCTTGTAAAAGGTAAATAACTTCAAAGATAAATGAATTGAAGATACATTTGACATTTAAGATAAATTTTGTGGTGTTTCAATCACGTACATTCTCATTGCACTCTTTTCTCTACACGTGGATACTTTGAGTATACGGAGTTACTAGTACATATGATTTCCACACACTTATTCTAACACTAGACTAAGTTATTTATATACATTACAAAGTAATCATTTTCGAAGGTTTACTCCTAAGACTATTCTAAGATGATGACACTTGTCCCACTAATGTGTTAAAAAAGCTGGATCTTACGCCACTTGTCTCTGCACTTGAATTGAAAATTACATAACTTCCCTCCAAGCTTGAAGTCAAACTCATGTAACTTCCATTTTCGTCGAATCTCAGCATGGTCGAATCATCCCAACACTTAGAAAATATTTTAACTTAAAATTTCTCTTAAGTACAAAATTTGTAAGTAGGTTCCTTCGACTCTCCTCCTTTTAATGAGTAAGGTCGAAAACCTTACTTTTAGCTCATAATGAGAAAACTCTTTATTAAGCCAAATGACCTCATTAATGGCTAGCGTCGAAATTTAGGGATAACAAATTGTCCCCCAAAAATGTTCTTCTCGACCATCTTGATGAAAAGATCATTTTTTGATATTCATCTTTTCGTCGCCAACTTAGGTCGGATAAAAGTATGGTTGGAACCACCTAACCCACGTTCTAAAACTGTTGCGATTCTTCACCCACGCACATGACGTCATGTCATAATGGCAAAAATCCCAAAAGTCTCATCAACCATTTCTACGTCTTTCTGATCATGAGTTTTTTCCTTGAAACATTTTGCTAACGTCTTTTCCATTAACTGCTCCCTCAACGTGTCAGATCCCAAGTGCCACGTGCCCCACCACATTATGTTTACGTTAAGTGGCTAGACTTCGTAACCTCTCATCTCCTCTGCCTATAAATATAGCCTTCAGCATAACGAAGAAACCTTTCCAAACTCTTGCAAACATTCGTCTCTTTCTTACTAAAGTCTTCCTACTATCTTCCAAGAACTTTTAAAACTCCATTTTCATCTCTATCAATTGTGTCTTCTAAAGCTACTACTTCTCCGAAGAAAGGTCAATAGGCGAAAGATTTCAACTTTGAGAAAACTCTTCCTCCCTTCAACGAAATCATTGAGCCAAAAACCATAAAAAATCCTTAGTTCGCTCCAGAACCCAGAGATGTTGAAACCAGACGTCTGTATCAGTCTCGGGTAATGATCCCTTTTACTGTCAATGATTGTCCTTTTGCTTTATCTGGTCCGTTGGCTACAGTTAAGAACACGAATGAGAAGCTGAAAGAGTTTTTCCCTGCTACCGTAAAACCTAACCTTTAAGGCATAAACATACCCCTAAAGTTGATGATTCATCATCTAGCCCACCCGCTCTCACTCAACTGAACATGAAATACCTTCATGATGGTACTAGATTGGTCAGGGTTGTAAGCCAATTTAGTGAATTTGATACTTGGCTGGTTAGATTGGAAAAAATCAAAGCTAACCACTGTAAAACTATAGGGATCTATGATTTATTGATGCTGTCAAAGACTCACATCCCCTACTGTTTGAACCTTCTTGCAGTTTCACTGTACTTCTGGGATTACACCCATTATACTTTTCATATTCCTTGTGGGATGGTGACCCTCACTCTCTTCGACATTGCTGCCATTACAAGGCTTTGACCTGATGGTCCCACATATGATCCTACTGTTGACACTGAAGATATTATTGGATTCAATGAATCGAAGCTAACATATACCCTTCATCAACCATCACTCCAAACCCAATGACGAAGAAGTTTCTGATCAGGAACACATTACCTTTCTTACTCTCTGGTTATCCATATATGTATTCTACACCAAGTCTTTACATGTGGTGAAGAAATATCTGCCATTGGCTAAATGCCACCTTCAAACCTGTATTTCCCAGAAAAGGCAAAGTTGATGAGGAATCAGAGGAGTTCAGGCTCAAGAGTACCGAAGGTGTTCGGCTGGAGAAGCTTACTCCTAGTGATGAAGGAGAAACCCTTCAAGGGGCCTTCTCCAGCTATATAATGATGTTTGCATATCAATACGATTTTGTACCATTCATGGCTCCTTTTGCTAAAGGGAAGTGTGGCCCCAGATGGTTTACTAGGGCTTTACCTAATTCCCCCCCTCAAAGAAGCTCCACATGGATTCTGTTTCGGTTTGGGAAGCCTTTTTAATTCCCAGATTTTTTGTTTATAGGCTGAATGGTGGGAAGTCAGACACGGTTCTTATTGCTTATCAACCAAACATGGTTTATAGGCATTTTGGGCTGGGCCAGAGCTTCCCTAAATGCCTTTATGTTAAGAAAGGCCATGTCATTTTTTCCAACGACCTCTTCGACGAATATGGCGTTGCTGACATCTTCGCCAGATGGGATGCCGAAAAACCAATCCTATCCCCTATCTATTTTCAACCTACAATCCAACACACCCATCTCTTTAATGATTGGTGGCACAAGTATTACAGTGATAACTTCCTTACTGCCATTGAATTTGCTGCCCTCCTTGACCTTGCATTTGTTAATGTGCAGGAGAAGGTCAAGAAAAGTAAGTCCACTTACATCAAAGAGATACAAGCTTTTCAAAAGTACTTTGAAATTGTCTATTGACCAGATGATCTTAGTCGAACCGTTCGTGAGGCTGCTGCCACTTTGAAGGAGAGGTTTTTGCAAAAGATGGATAAGTTGAAAATCTCTTTGAACGTTCCTCGTGAGAAGCATTGTGAGGTGGCTTTTCGACTCTTTCCTCCAACATTTCCTCGACTGCCCACTGCTTATTTTGGAGTTACCTTTGCCCCTCTATTTCCAGACTGGTTCGTCTGTGGGGATTCTATCAAAATTCTTCGACAGTAGTCTCAGTCGAAAGCCCAAAGGGTGGTTGCGACTAAGCACACACTAGACAGTTTCAAAGGGCACCTTAATATAGGGCTCGAAGACGTTCACGTCGAATACTACATATATGAAGGTTTGAGGTCTTTATTTACCCCTTGTTGAGTGATAAATTATTAACTCATAACAATTGTCTTTGCCATTTACAACAGTTACCAGAAGAACCACTGCCAACAAAGGTGTGGTAATACAGACTGAAAACAAAGAAGGCACTAAGGTATTTCATCACCCTCATTTCTGCAACTTCTCATGTGTTCTCCTCCTAATGTTTGGTCTTCCTTTTTGACAACCAAAAATCCTTCGACATCCCCAAAAAAGGGGAAAAAGACTTCAAGTGTTGCTACCCCAGCAAATGATGATGAATCCCCTGAGGAGCAGCCCCTCAAAAGCAAAAGGAAAACTACACTTTCTCCTAGTGTTGTTGGCCAACCTTCCTCTAAGGTGCCCAAAGTTCTAAAAACGGCACCTTCAATAGGTGGTGTTAAAGCTGACCTCTCAATCCATGTGGTAAAGCCTACTGGTGGTGCTCCTGAGAGTGCCAACTCCAGTCCAGGTGGTGAAGAGAATGAATTATTTAGCTTTGCATTTTATCCTTTTAATCTCTTTTTATAGCTTCAACTTAACTCTCCTTTTTCCTTTTATCAGGCCAGAGTAGGCACCTCTCAGCCTCCTTCAACTACTACTCTTTCATCGACAATCCTGTTAAACATCCAAGGTGAGCCAACTTATCATCCAACTTCTGATTTTGGCTCTAGTTATAGTTCTGTAAGTGAAATTAACCAACCCACTCATACAGCAGTTGTCCCCCCCCCCCCGGTGATCAAAGCTAAATCCTCCACTCAACAGTCTCACACTAATGACTCTGATCGTGAGTGTGATGACCTTTCGATCAAAGACTATCTTCACTAATGAAGCCATACTGCCAGGGCGATACATACAACTTTTGCTGAAGAGGCAGAAGTTGAGAAGACTGAAGAACGTACCCCCTCAAATCCAAAAAAAAAAGAACCAGAGCATATGGGAGAGCCAGAAGCTGATGCTCAGGATTTTGAAGTAAATAGTCCAAAGTAGAAGGAAGAAAAAGAAATAGAATAGGCTAAAAGTGAGGAGGAACACCAATAAAGTAAGGATGGGGTTAAAAAAGAAAAAGAGCCTGAAAAGACTCAACAACCCTTGTCTGAGGAAAATCCTCAATTCCCTCCTTCCTCTCAGCTTTTGACCCCAAAGGCAAACGTAACTGGTGACTGCCTGTTGGCCCTGAAATGGTCGAAACCCAGGGAGTATGCCAGGCTGAAGCTTGGAAAGAGTTTTGGATCTTCTGGAAGTAGCTCTTCGACAACTCCTTGGGCTTCAGCTCCATATGACTTTGTTAGCCCTCTTCTAAAAAAGATCAAAGACACATTCTTTAAAAGGTACATCAATCTTACCTTGAATGGTGATCCTACCGCCCATATCTTCCTGAAAGAAACTTTGGACCTAATAGACCTTTCGACCATCGACCCACAGATTTCTAGCGCCCTTATGGAGCTGAATACTCTGGTGAACCAAATGTATGATGATTTCAAACTCCTTCCCAAGGTTGAAGGAATCATTGAGTCAATTGGAGTCAAGATTGGAAACGCATGGGATAGAGAAATGGAAGTTGGGAATGAGGTCAAAAGGCTAGAAGAACTCAAGGCTAAGAGGGAAAGGAAAATAGTTGTCAATAACATAGTCATTGAAGTTTGGGAAAAGAGCTTGAGGAACTTCAAAAGAAAATTGTCGAAGCTAAGTAGCATAACCTTGAGCTGAGTCAAGCTGACATTGACCTTGAGCTGAGTTTGGATGCTGAATTAAAGCACACCATTGACCTTATTGATGTTGCTGAAGTTCTCGACAAGGAGCTTGCAGTAGCAAAACTTGAGAAGGCTTTGTGTGAGAATCACCTCCAAATTAGCAAGCATAATTTTCTTCACCTGCAAGGAAAGCTCCCTTTTTGACTTCAATGGATTAGTAGTTTTTTAAGACTTTGTGTTTTCCTTTTTGGATTAATCTTTTGGTCTTAACAAGGCCTTTATGTAATGACAATATTGGGCGTGCTTTTGGCCCCTTTACTTTATGCTTTCAGTCTTATTATTTCGACTTGCATTTTATTTTCTACATAAGTAATTGTTCTTAATGACTATCGAAACAGATTTTAAGTCAAATAATCTTCAACTTAAATTTGGGTCAAAAGCATTGTTGCCTTAACCTTGGTCATGGCGGCGGTATTCCAGATTTTAATGTCTCATAATTGTATGGCACAAGTCCCTAGTTAACGGTTGTAGCTTAAACGCCTTTCTAGGGTGTTATTTCCAAGGGGGACTACACGTGCTTTTTATCTGCCTCTTGCCTAGCCAATCAACATCCATGACTTTCCTCTATAAATAACACCTAATTGATCTCATTTTCTTCACAAACCAAAAATCATGAGTAGTCTCATGAAGAGAACGAACATTGTTGAGCCACCCAAGCCTTCAGAAAGCACCAAAGGGAAGAAACCTCCTTCACCTGGTACTTCAGTTGGGGTGATGACTCGCTCCAAAACAAAGGAGGGAAAATCAGAATCCCTTAAGAAGGAACCTCCAAAAAGTCAAGACTAAGATGATGAAGCTGATGAAGATTGGATCAAATACCTTATCTCCCTTAACTGAGATGATATTTAGGAATAGTTTTTTTTCTTTCTTGGTTATAAAACCATGTTTTGAATCTTTTTCTTTTGTAAGCCATTAATGGCTCCTTCTTGATTAATAAAATTCTACGTTCGTATTTGAATCTCATGCAGTATTGGCCTATATCTTGTTAAATATCTCCCATTTACTTTAAAGACTCTTAAATCAGCTTCAATCTCATGTATCTCATAAGCATTGTTACTGAATACTTTTGTAATTTGGAAAAGGGCCTTCCCATTTGGGTGACCATTTTCCTAAGGACATAGTTTTTCGATCCATGGGCAATATGACTTTCCACACTAATTTGCCAATAGAAAAGGTTTTTAACTTAACCTTCTTATTATAGGATTTTTCTACCCTTTTCTTATGCCTTTCTAGTAATTTTAAGGCATGAAGTCTTTCTTCATCCAAATCCAGCAATTCATCTAGCATCATATTCCAATAATCTTCAGATGGAAACTCATGGAGCCTTTGAATCCTTATGGACTGAAGATATATTTCAAGAGGCAACACTGCATCATGCACATAAGTAAGTCAAAACGGAATGGTATTGGTTGCTTCTTTGGGTGAGATTCGACATGCCCAAAGGATCTGGTCCAATGTCTTGTGCCAATTTCTTGGCTTCTTACCCACATGTTTCTTGATCAAACTAATAAATATCTTATTTGTTGCTTCGACTTGACCATTGGCCTGAGCGTAGTAAGGTGTAGATGTCAATAGTTTAAAACCCATTTCTGTGGCAAACTCATGCATCTTTCAACCAGTAAATACAAACCCTTGGTCTATAGTTATTATTTATGGAATGCCATATCTATAGGTGATATGCTTTTGGATGAACTCAATTACATCTTCTTGATCAAAATTAGGTAGTAGAATGGATTCAACCCATTTAGATAAATAGTTAATCCATACCAGAACGTATTTGTGATTTTTTGAAGATGTTGGTCGAATCTCTCTTACCAAGTCCAAAGCCCATCCCCTAAAAGGCCAAGGTTTCACTATAGAGTGCAATTCACTTGTAGGCACATGTTGGATGCCATAGTGTATTTGACATTCCTGACAACCTTTGGAAAATTCTATGCAATATTTCAACATAGTGGGCCAATACACACCTTATCGAAATAAAAGCCACTTCATTTTGTAGCCAATTGGTGTGCTCCACATGCCCCACCATGGACAGTTGAAAGAGCCAGATATGCTTCAGCCTCACTGAGGTACTTAAGCAATACTCCTTCAGAAGTATTTTTAAATAATTAGTTTCCCAAGAGAACATAACTTAGGACTTGGTATCTGATCTTTCTTTCTGTCAAAGCTGTTGGATTTTCCAGATAGTCCATTATGGGCTTCCTCCAATCCTTATCACTTATGCTATCGACCACCAATATTGCGAAGCTTTGGTCATCAGGATACCCAAGCTTAGTTTCTTCTAAGTCTGATGGGGCCAAACCTACAGACACTACTTTCATTCTAACCTCAATTGCACTTTGTAATTTATCTTTTGAAACTTTATATCCTGATGCAATTTTAGCCAAGTCATATGAGACTTTATTTTGTAGTATAGGAATGTGTCGAAAGGTGATTGCTTCAAATTTCTTTAACAGACTATTTACTACTACAAAATATATGATTAAATTTTCTTTTATGCATTTGTATTCTTTAGTAACTTGTTTTATTACAAACTTTGAGTGTCCCATTATTTCGACATGAGTTGCCCCCAATTCCAACAATACTTCAAGTTCAACTATTAAAGCTTTGTATTCAGCTTCATTGTTAGAACAATGGCCTTCAATTATATACTTGAGTGTTATTGGAATTTTATTAGGAGAAATAACAAGTACTCCAATTCCAGTCCCATCTTTATGACTAGACCCGTCGAAGTATAACTTCCAGGGCTCAATCTCAAGATAATTCAAAGGACTCTCATTTATAGAGTGGTCGACTATAAAGTCTACAACCACTTTCCCTTTAATAGATTTTAAGGGTTTATAAGTTAATGAATACTCAGTTAATGCTGGTGCCCATTTCCCAATTCGACTATGCAAAATAGGCTTGGACAACATATGTTTAATAACATCAAAATGAGAAGAAACATAAACATCAACTGGTTTTATATATTGCTTCAATTTAGTACAAGAGTAATACAAACATAGGCATAATTTCTCTATAATACTATACCTTGTTTCTACATCATTTAAAGTTATACTAAGGTAATAAATGGCTCTTTCGACACCATCATCATCCTCTTGGGCTAACATACTCCCCAAGGTTCTCTCTGAGGCAGCTATGTACAGTCTCATAGTTTTCTTCCTACAAGGCGGAGAAAGAATTGGAGGATGACTCAATTACTCCTTGATTTTGTCAAAAGCTTCTTGTTGCGCTTGCCCCCATTGAAATCCTTCTTTGCCCATTCGTAGAAAAGGTGAGAAGGCTTGCGTCTTGCCACTTAGGTTTGATATGAACCTCCACAAGAAGTTGTTTTTGCCTAAGAGTGATTGTAGTTCCTTCTTCGTCGAAGGTGCTTTAGCCTCCATGATATCTTTAGTCTTATTCTGATTGATTTTGATCCCCTTTTTGTGGACGACAAATCCCAGAAAATCCCCTTCCTACACACAAAAAACACATGTAAGAGGATTCATTTTAAGACCATGTTTTCTCATTCTTTCAAAAGAACGTCGAATGTGATTGACATGGTCTAGTCCTGAAATAGACTTTACAACTATGTCATCAATATAAATTTGCATAAAAGTATCTATGAAATCACGAAAAATTGAATTCATTGCTCTTTGGTAATTTGCCCCTGCATTTTTCAAACCAAAAGGCATAACTACCCATTCGTAGGTGCCTAAGGCCCCTGGGCATCGGAAAGCAGACTTAGGGATATATTCCTCAACAATGAATATCTTATTGTATCCTGAGTAGCCATCTAGCATACTTAGATACTCATGTCCTGTAGCAGAATCAATTAATATTTCTGCCACAGGCATTGAATAATCATCTTTAGGGGTTGCTAAATTTAGATCTCTAAAGTCTATGCACACCCTTATACAACCATTCTTTTTAATTACTAGCACAATATTTGCTAACCATTCAACGTACCTAGCTGTGCGAATGAACTTGCATCGAAGCAACCTTTCAATCTCCTCTTTAATTTTAGTGAGGATTGTTGGGGAAAACCGTCTTGGATTTTGTTTGACAGGCTTCTTCCCAGGTTTGATTGGTAACTTATGTTTGACAAGTTCTCTTTCCAAACCAGGCATTTCATTATAGTCCCATGCAAAACAATCTTTAAATTCTTTTAGCAAGTGGATCACTTCGACCTTAAGTTCTAGGTCGAGGTTGGCACTGATGTACGTAGGCCTTTTCAACTCCCATTCTCATAGGTCAATTTCTTCTAAAGGGTCCTGAGCCAGCATTTTAGTACTTTATGACAAAAGGTCCTTTTCAAATCCCAAAGGATCATTATCATAAATGGCATCAAGCCTTTGGTCTGAATCTTCTTGAGCCTTATCTGAGGGCTCTTGGTCAAAATCCTTCACAGGATTCTCTTCAACAAATTTAGTAATGGCCTCCACAACCATATAATTTCCTGTAGCCTCTAAGGCCGCCTGTATTCTTGTTTCAGCCACATAGGCTGAAATTCGCTTTAATGCGTCGAAGTCACTCATTGTTACTGCCTTCGCTTCCCCAACCTGTAGGGTGAATTACAGGATCTGGAAAATATGGTGGTATATTTCATGCTTCTTCTACTACCTCTCTATCCCAGCGGAAACCTTCGACGGGATGGAGATGCAATGAGCAAAATGTGTGATCATCAGGTGTGAACTCGAACTCTGCTGGTGCACATGGACCAATATGTGCTAAGTTCTTGTCGAACTCTACACCTTCCACATGATTTACTGGTACCTTAAAGTACCCCTGATCAACTTCAATGTTTTCGACAATACCATCTGGTCTCCATATGGTGACCTTTTGGTACATTGAAGATGGTGCTGCTCTTATGCCATGTATACATTCCCTCCCTATCAGGAGGTTATAGTTGGCCTTAATCTCCACCACCATGAAGAGAGTGGGTCTTGTCAGTATTCCCACAGTCAAGTCAAATTTTAGGACCCCCATAGTAGGTCCAGTCTTGCCTTCATAGTTCGACAAGACCAAGTTGTGGGGTTTTAGGTCTGTGTCGAATTTTCCAATTCTGGCCAGCAAGAAATGTGGCATTATGTTTACCGTAGCACCACAATCAACCAGAAATTTGTTGATAGCCACGTTTTCCACTTTCCTAGTGATATAGAGGGGTTTCAGGTGCCCCATCATGGCCTCAGTGGGTCTTTTGAAGAAAGCGTTTTGTTCTTCGACACAACTGTTGTTCATCACATAGTAGCACATTGGCTTATGTGCTGCCATGTCTTCTTCAGTATTAGCATCCATATTTTCGATCTCAGTGTGTGATCATACTCTCTGGGAATTACTGAAACTACATTGACGAAGACGTCCAGAGAAGCCTCAGATTCGCAGTCAAAGTTATCTGTCATCTCTTCATCTTCGACAACTTTCAATTTAGCTTTTATTTCTGCCTTGATGTTAGCTTCTTTATTTCTGGACGAAAGTCCTTTGCGCCCTACAGGAAATTGTTTATTCACTTTAAGGTTGTCCCCAGCTTCACCAAGGACACTTGTGTTGGATTCAGCACAATCACCTCTAGAGGCTTCCCTTTGAGCCTTCCTTCTACGCTGCTCTCTACGCCATTACGACCTGGACATAAGGTTCTTACCCTTATAATTTTCAGATACATATGCAGCTTTGTTAGAGGTCCTAACCTCCTTTCTGTATCCCATTGAAGGTCCTCTTTTGACCTCGAATTTTCTCCACTTTTGTCCCCCCCCATTTGCATGAATCATCAGGCTTGAACCATTTGTCACATGGAACTTCCTCACTTGATTTAAATGTAGATTGTTTGAACTTGAGAGACTAAGGAATATCCCCTTGTCGATAGGGGTTGAGATGCCTTGGGTCAAAGCGGCCATGCTATTGGGCAGTTTTCGACTTCTTCCCGCCATGCACCTTATTCGTCTGTTGAAGGCTTTGAGCAGCTTTTCTGTCGAAGATGGAACTACACCTTGGACACAACATCACTTCTGACTTCTTGTTTTGACATCTCTGCTAGAAATCAACAATTGTTTCTTCCTCCTTGGGATAAGCCTTCTTATAGTGGTCTTTCTAGGGTGAAGAATGATCCACCTTCAGTACTTGGTCATCTGTCACTTCGACCATGTTGACATTAACTTCGTCCTTAAGTTCCATCTTGGAGAAGTTTAGTTCCAGGCCATCAGTGGCCTCGTCCATCTTCACGAAACCCTCAGAAGTTTATTTTGTAACCAGTGGGAGGCCTGACTATTCAACCTCCTCATGGGGGACTATGGTAACCCCCACATTTAATCTTTCAACATCTGGTGATGTCTTAAAGAATCCTTTAGCAGCCTGGCATATCAAGTGTTCCCATTGCTCACTGGTCAGCTTTTCATTAGCCTTGAACAACATAGCTTCATTGTTGAGGTTCTCAGAAACCTCGACTACCACAGGATCCACTATAGCCTCAACTGAGTCAGGGCTACTGTTGTCATCAGCAACTTGCTCAGTAACCTCAATCCAGTTCACTGCAGAAGGTTCAGTGTAATTTTCCTCAGCCACCTGAAGAGGATCAATATCTATCTTCATCTGTGCCTTTGGCTTGTCTCCAAACTTGAGTCTTCCCTCCTGGATTTCATTTTGCACTAAATCCATGAAAGAGAAAACATTGAGAAGTTTTATGACCCAAATTATTATGGTATTTACAAAAACATCTTTTCTTTCTTTGATCTAAAGGTGGTGTTTTAGCACCAGGAGGCACAAGTATTTGTCAATCCTTAACTAATAAATCAAAAATTTCGTCACACTTGGTGACGTCGAAAGTATATGTTTTCTTTGAAAATCAGTCATTCTTTTCAGTTTAAACAGGATTTTTTTCCATTTGAGGGAACTAAAAGTTTACAAGAATAAGGAGGTCCCTGCTTAAGTTCAGCTAGGTCTATCTCATTATCATCTAGAGGTAGGTTTTCGTCATAGATGTTTTTAACCTCGTCTTGATATTCGACGTAAGTAATCTTCTTATGTTTGTTCGCCCTGGCTTTTTCGTCCTTCAGACGCTCAAGCAGTCAAACTCTATCTGCTAATTGGGCCATATCTCTCAAGTACTGGGTATCCAACTTCTTTCTGATGGAGTAGTCCAGGCCACCGACAGCCATTTCGACCAATTGGTGCTCAGGTACTTGAGTAAAGCATCTGGCCTTAAGCAGTCGAAACCTGTTCAAGTAATCATCAATGGACTCGTTGAACTTTCGTTTAACACTGGCCAGTTCTTTCAAACTAATCTTAGTTTGACCCATATAGAACTGCTAATGAAACAAACGTTCTAATTGAGTCCAGTTACATATCGAACCAGGTGGCAGGGTAGTAAACCAAGTGAAAGCATTCTTGGTGAGGGAGCTAGGAAGAAAATTTATTTCTTAGACTTTCATCATTAGAAATTTCCCCAGCCTCAATCATGTATCGTGCCACATATTCGACCGTAGATTTAGTTGTATCCCTTGAGAACTTGGTAAACTTGGGAACCTTCGTCCTAGGAGATAATTCTGATTGGAGTATATAGTCCACTATTGGAGAAGTAAAGTTTGGCCTAGAAAAACTTGTGTTTATCCCACTTCGAGCCATTATTCGTTTGACAAGGCCTGCCAAGTTATTTTCTGCTGCCAAATTATTTTGTCGAACTTAATTAACCACATGGTCTATATTCTGCTGCCTATTCACTATCATCACTCTTGGTTTCTCTTCCACCGACATTTGCTTTGGATTCCTGATAGGTTCGACTTTTATTGGTTCGACCACAGGCGGATTCTCTTGGTTTGGTGGCTGCACAGCTTCTCCTACATTTGGTATGTAATTGGGATGTCGAACTGGTGCTGGGACTCCCATGAATTCTGCTATGTGCGCCATTTGAGACATCATCTATTGATTTGTCTGAGTTGTATTTTGAATCAAGGGTTGAAAATTTTCTCCCATGGTTTGGGATAGAGTATGAACCATCTGCACATTGCTTTCATCCATTTGTTGCCTCAAATAGGCCACATACTCATTCGTTAAAGCATGACTTTGAGTCGAATGCCCCAAGCCACCAGTCTGGTTATTCCTTCTCATGTTTATTGTATAACTAGATTATTACAAAGGTGAAGGATTAATATTGTCTGAATATACTAGAGGTACATTCCTCAATCCTACCATTGTGGAGGTTGGTGCACCAAAGATTCTAGGAAAAGCCTGAGAAAGTGATATGGGCATGTAGGGTCTAAATGCAGGCGAACTTTGTAGATGTTTTGATTGGCTATATTTTGTGGCAAAACTCTTGTGTGTTTCAGGATGTCATAAGAAATGTTATGACATGTGATTTAAGCATTATGCAGGTGTGTAGTTTGTTTGTGCAGCTGTTTGTTTTCAGGATGTCAAGACTGATGTCATGACATCTATGAGTGGGCCTGAAGACCTAGTTGAATCCTATTTTGTGTGCACATCATGTTGTCTTTATTGCTGAGATTTTATTATGGTTTTAGCGCGATTTTTTCAGAAGGAAAAGAAGGATTCAACTTGGAGTTGTTGTAGCAGAACATTTATTCTTGCTATTGTTGTTCCTATAATTAAGGAACTATTTATTCTGATTTGTGCAAGTTCAGCAGACCCAATGCCCATTGGAGTTTATACTTAAGGATGCTCAACCCTAGTGTGAATGTATGGAAAATAAGGATTGTGCATTCAGAGTTTTTCACGTGTGTGTTAGTTTCTTGTGATTAAGTGTTGTGACATCGTGTTCAACATTGTGTGGTTTTTGCCAAAATTTCAATTGGCATCAGAGCAGGCACCCTGCCTGTTTTGTTTTCTGGGTGAGATCTAGGGACAGTATTCTGGTAAAATGGACAAGGAAGAAGGATTTTGACACATACTTCCCATTCTGGATGGTTCTAACTATGATTACTAGAAACCTCGCATTATTTCCTTCTTAAAGTCTCTGAACAAGAAGGCTTGGAAAGATGCGGATAGAGGATGGGAACATCCTACCATCACCAAAGATGGCAATACTACCTTGAAGGCTAAGGATGAATGGAACAAAGAGGAGGATGAGTTGACACTATGGAACTCTAAAGCCTTGAATGCTCTGTTCAATGGCATTGATAAAAACATATTCATACTTGTGCATCACTATCAAAATGCCAAAGAAGTTTGGGATATTATCAGAACCATTCATGAAGGAACCTCTAAAGTCAAGATGTCAAGACTTTAGATGCTTACCACCAAATTTGAACATATGATAATGAAGGAAGATGAGACTGTTCATGATTTTCACATGAACATTCTGGATATTGTTAATGCCTCATGAGCCTTAGGAGAAAAGATATCTGATGAAAAGCTAGTGAGGAAAATTCTCAGATCTCTTCCCAAGAGATTTGCTATGAAGGTGACTGCAATAGAAGAAGCTCATGAAATTTGCAATATAAAGGTAGAAGACCTTATTGGATCCCTTCAGACTTTTGTGATGGGACTCAATGATATGCCTGAAAAGAAGAACAAAAGCATAGCTCTTGTGTCAAATATAGAGGAGGGAGCAGAAATAGGCGAGATGGAGAATGAGGAAAGTCTTAAAGATGTTGTTGCCATGATAGGAAGACAATTCAACAAGGTCATGAAGATGATGAATTTTGGGTCAAGATCAAATATCAAGAACACTGCTTCTGACATCAGCAAATCAATTGATTCAAACAAAAAGGCTGAAGAGAAGTCAAGTCAAAGCAGAAGAGTTCAATATCCTAGGTGTGATGGTTTTGGCCATATTAGAGCTGAATGTCCTACCTACCTGAAGGGGCAAAAGAAAGTTTTATCCGTTACATGGTCTGATGGAGATTCTGAGAGTGATTTTGAAAAAGAATCAGCTAAACATATTACTGTCTTGACAAGGACATGTATGTCTGATGAAGACTCCAAGGAAGATGAGCTAATGTTTGAAGAACTTGTTGATATTTATAACAAGTTGTGCATGAGGGCTCAAGTTCCTGAAGAGCATATTTTCCGAAGCAAATTTTATTATTGCGAGAGGTTTTTCCTTTCATTATTCCTCTATGATGTTTGCGGAATCTCGTTCTTTTTGGGTTATAGTTGATGGTAATTTCTCAATTCCATCTCTATTACAGAACCGTACATGATATTTTCACCTCATACGGCTTCTCGCAAATAAATTGATTAAAAAATATTGAACCAATAAAATAAAATAATTCAAATAATATCCAAAAAGATACGAACAAATGCTGCTAGAAGGAGAAAAAAAACAGGAGATTATCGCAACTCTGAAGGGTGAAAGGACAGAAAATATCTCAACTATATCTCTTCTGAATGATGAAGTATCTCTACTGGATTTCCAGTTTGATCAAATGACCAAGTCCATCAGATTGTTGAACAATGGATCTGAAAAACTTGACGAAATTCTTCAGATAAGAAGTGCTAAAGACCTATCAGGGATATAATTTGTTGGCTCTAAAAATGAGTTCTTCAGAAGTAAAAAACCCGAGCCTAAGAATGATGCTTCCAAACAGATGTTAAAACATGTATCTCAACATCATGAACCTAGAAGACCTGCTCAACAAAGGAAAAGGTATCAAAGATGGAGATGTCACTATTGTGGCAGGTTTGGTCATATAAAATCTTTTTGCCTCAGACTTCATGGATATCCTGCTCAAAACTCACAGCCCAAACCGAAGCAAAATATTGTCATCAAGAAAAAGCAATGGACTCCCAATAATATGGCCTTGATAGCTCATATATCTCTTAAAGTTTCAGCTAAAGAGGATTGGTAATTTGATAGTGGATGCTCTAAATATATGACTGGAATAAAAAATCTAGTGGTTTACATCAAACCATATTCCACCAGTTATGTCACTTTTGGTGATGGAGCTAAAGGAGAAATCAAAGGGGTAGGAAAACTAGTTTGTTCAAGTGTTCCAAACCTTGATGGAGTTCTTCTGGTGAAAGGTTTGACTGCTAATCTCATTAGTATCAGTCAGCTATGTGATCAAGGGTTCAGAGTCAACTTCACACGGGCAGAGTACATTGTCACAAATGAAGAGAATGAAGTAATCATGCGGGGAGTCAGGTCTAGAGATAATTGTTATCTTTGGGTAAATCAAGACATCAATTATACTTATGTTTGCTCTCTATCCAAAGAAGATGAAGTAAAGTCATGCCATCAGAAGATGGGTCATCTTCATCTAAGAGGGATGAAACAGGTCATAACTTTGGAAGTAGTAAGAGGAATCCCTAAGCTTCAGATTGATGAAGGTAAGGTGTGTGATGAATATCAAGTAGGCAACCAAACCAAGATGTCGCATCTAAAGGTTCGATATCTCACAACCTCCAAGGTTTTGGAGTTACTTCACATGGATTTGATGGGTCCCATGCAGGTTGAAAGTCTGGGAAGAAAAAGATATGCATATGTGGTGGTGGATGACTAATCAAGGTTTACATGGATAAACTTTTTCAGAGAAAAATATGATGTCTTTGAAGTGTTCAAAGATCCATCTCAAAGAATTCAAAGGGAAAAAGAAAGTTATGTGATCAGAATCAAAAGTGATCATGGTAAAAAATTTAAGAATAAAAAATTCTCCGAATTCTGTTCATCTGAATGTATAAGTCATGAATTTTCTTCTCCCATTACTCCTCAGCAAAATGGAGTTGTGGAAAGGAAGAACATAACCATTCAGGAATCAGCCAAAGTCATGATTCATGCCAAGAAACTTCCTCTGTACATTTAGGCTGAAGCTATGAACACTGCCTATTATGTTCATAATAGAGTCACTCTAAGAAAGGGAAATCCTGCCACTCTCTATGAATTATGGAAGGGAAGGAAGCCTAATGTCCAATACTTTCATGTTTTTGGGAGTAAAGGCTACATTTTAGCAAATAGAGAGAAAAGAAGAAAAATGGATCCTAAAAGTGATGAAGGCATATTTTTAGGTTATTCTACTAACAGTAGATCCTACAAAGTGTTCAACTCTAGAACCAGAGTCATGATGGAATCCATAAATGTGGTTATTAATGATTTGTTCAAAGAACCGGATGTCACATATGATATTGGAACATTCTATGATACTCCAATAGAAGATGCTGACAAAGAAGATGATACCAATTCAGCTACACTTTTTGCTGAGCCGGAACCAGCAAACAAAGCTCCATCAATCAGGATTCAGAAGGATCCTCCTAAAGATCTTATTATAGGCGATCTCAACAGTGGAGTTGTAACCAGATCAAGGGAAATTGTCTCTAAATCGTGTTTTGTATTCAAGATTGAGCCTAAGAACGTCAAAGAAGCATTAACTGATGAATTTTAGATTAATGTTATGCAAGATAAGCTACAGCAGTTCAAGAGAAATGAAGTGTGGGAGCTTGTACCAAGACCTAAAGGAATCAATGTCATTGGTACAAAATGGGTGTACAAGAATAAGTCTGATGAACAAGGAGTTGTGACGAGGAATAAACCCAGACTTGTTTCTCAAGGATACACTGAAATTGAAGGTATTGACTTTGATGAAATGTTTGCTCCTGTAGCAAGACTTGAATCTGTAAAATTACTTCTGGGAGTTGCATGCATTCTGAAGTTTAAGTTGTACCAAATGGATGTAAATAGTGCTTTCTTGAATGGGTACTTGAATGAATAAGTTTATGTGGAACAGCCTAAGGTATTTGTTGATCCAAACCTCTCAGATCATGTCTACAAATTGAAAAATGCCTTGTATGGATTAAAACAAGATCCAAGAGCTTGGTATGAACGGCTAATAGAGTTCCTCCTTAAGAATGGATACAGGAAATGTGGAATTAACAAAACTCTATTTGTCAAAGATGAAGAAGGAAAATCATGATTACCCAGATCTATATGGACGGCATATTGTTTGGTGGAATGTCAGATGAAATGGTTCAAAATCTTGTCAAACAAATGCAGTCTGAATTTAAAATGAGTCTTGTTAGGGAATTAACCTTTTTTCTTGGCCTGCAAGTTAAACAAATGGAAGACTCCATTTTTTTTTCTCAGTGTAAATATGCCAGAAACATTGTTAAGAAGTTTGGAATAGAGAGTGCCAGCCACAAAAGAACACCTGCTCCCACTCATTGTAAGATGACTAAAGACGAAAAAGGTGTAAGTGTTGACCAAAGCTTGTATAGAAGCATGATAGGCAGTCTGTTGTATCTTACTGCTAGTAGACCTGATATTCCCTTTGTTGTTGGAGTATGTGCCAGATATCAAGCAGAACCTAAGGTCTCTCACATTAATCAAGTTAAGAGGATACTAAAGTATGTGAATGGGACTTGTGACTATGGAATGATGTACTCTCATGGAAGTGATCTTGTTTTATCTAGATATTGTGATGTTGATTGGGATGGAATTGCAGATGACAGAAAGAGTACTTCTGGTGGATGTTTCTTTGTAGGTAACAATCTTATTTCCTGGTTTAGCAAGAAGCAGGATTGTGTCTCTTTATCTACTATAGAGGCTGAGTATATAGGATCTGGTAGCAGTTATTCTCAGTTGGTGTGGATGAAACAAATCTTATCTGAATATAATGTCACTCAAGATCTCATGACATTATATTGTGATAATCTCAGTGCAATTAATATTTCCAAAAATTCTATTCAACACAGTAGGACAAAACATATTGATATCAAACACCACTTTATTAGAGATCTTGTGGAAGATAAAGTAATTAAGTTGGAGCATGTTGCTACTGAACTACAGTTAGCTGACATATTCATAAAGGCCTTGGATGCTAATCAGTTTGAAAATTTAATAGACAAATTCGGGATATGTTTGTAAGAGGCCTTGTAGCAATTAAATAAGCATGTTCGTCCAGTCAGAGAATATAGATTGAAGAATAAGTTGCAAATGACTAGGATGGTGATAAAAAAACAAGTTGTTGTCTGTGGTTGTTGGGACTCTTACTTACCTAGCATGTTTGCTCTCTGTGTACTTGTGGTTCTATTTGTTTCTTTTTTTCTATGATTGTGTACCTGTTTGGCCAAATTTTTGGCTAAAAAGGGGGAGATTAATTGTGTGTTGATGAATACTATTTATTTTAGTATTGTCAGCTGGTGTGTTGTAGGGCTGGTATTATACAGGTTGAGGGGGAGATGAAATATCTCTTTGGTTTTCCTTGTTGTAGCTGATGTGATGTACCTGCTAGTACAATTATGTTCTGTTGGTTTTATGGTGTTTACTATTGTTGTTGTTGATGATGTTACTTGTGATGTTCTCTTACAACTGCTGTTGAGGGGGAGTCCTCAAGTGTGTGCTTCTGTTGTGCTTCTGTTGGCTGTTGTGTTTATTGTTTTCTGATTCTTTTGCTGATAATACTTAATTATTTTAGCCAAAAATCTGCCAAAGGGGGGTTTGTAGATGTTTTTATTGGCTATATTTTGTGGTACAACTCTTGTGTGTTTCAGAATGTCATAAGCAATGTTATGACATGTGATTTAAGCATTATGCAGGTGTGTAGTTTGTTTATGCAACTGTTTGTTTTCAGGATGTCAAAACTGATGTCATGACATATGTGACTGGGCCTGAAGACCTAGTTGAATCTTATTTTGTGCGCGCATCATGTTGTCTTTATTGTTGAGATTTTATTGTGGTTATAGCGCGATATTTTCAGAAGGAAAAGAAGGATTCAGTTTGGAGTTGTTATAGCAGAACATTTGTTCTTGCTAATTTTGTTCCTATAATTAAGGAACTATTTATTCTAATTTGTGCAAGTTCAGCAGGCCCAATGCCCATTGGAGTTTCTACTTAAGGTTTCTTAACCCGATTGTATATTCAGAGTTTTTCACGTGTGTGTTAGTTTCTTGTGAGCCAGGCAATTGTCTTTTGATGATTGTTTTGGACTAGGTGTTCATTTGTATTTTGTCCACTCGAAGCTTTTAAGCAAGAGTGTTTGTACTTGACTGAAGCTTTTAAGCAAGGTCAAAGATTGTTTTGAAGAGTGTCTTCGTTTTCTTTGTGTTGTTATTTTATATTACTGACTGTGATTGTGGATGGAGTGAGAGGGGTCTCATATCTAGGAGTTCCTACGTAGAACTGTCATTGAGTATGGATTAAGTGAAAAGATTGAAAATTGTAGGCGTTTGTTGTGGATCTTTGAATTGATACTACTGATAGTGAAGTTCCTTCCTGACTTGGTAGCCCCCAGAGTAGTTGTGATTGCACCGAACAGGGTTAACAACTTTCTATGTCTTTTATATTTTGTCTTTGTCGCTTACAGTTTTGTTGTTATTAAGTGTAGTGACATCGTGTTCGACATTGTATGGTTATTTCCAGAATTTCAAACTTGGTGGTAGAGTTTGAGCATTTTGCCCAATATACTCCAACACTGGATGAGTATAGTATCTATTAATTGTTTCCCATGGCCCTGTCGAAGGGGTTGGTTCTTACATCATACTCGGTGTTGTCGAAGCTCTCGTAGAAGGGTTAGAGACTGGGATAGCCTCCCTACTTGGCACATCTTGTGTATTTGTACCACGAACGTTTGAACTGCTCACTTGAGGATTCGACCCACTTGTTGCGGGAATTGAATCACTTGTGTTTCCCTGGCTAGATGCCATCCTTCTCATGTTTCTTCTTCTTGGTATATAATGATCTATACTGGCTACTTTCCCACTTCTCAAATGCATTCAACACAAGTAACTGTGCTTTCAACCAGTATGTCCACATGAAGGAAGTCACGAAACAAAGCAGTTATAAAAAAGGGAGTTACAAAGAAAAAAAAAGTTATGAAACTTCTAAAAAAAATGTTTTTCAGCACTGTCCCACTAGGCGTGCCAATTTGTTTACCCCAAAAATTGGTAAACAACCGTTGGTCCTCTGAAGATACCAAATTACCCTTAGTTACTTGCAGGTTCGACCAGATTGATCATAGGATATGTGCTAAAAAAGGGTTGATTAGTTTGTAATGTTTTTGGGAAAAAAGGTCTTGAATCCTTCAACAGGATTCAAAAGTCGTTTTAAAATAAAAGAAAGAAAGTAAAGCAAGAACTTTCAAAAGTAAATAAAAGAAAGGGAAAGGCTTGGAGGTAAATGGAAATTAAAGGCAAGGCAAGGAAACTTAAATGACTGAAAAATGTAAAGGGAATATAAATGCAAGGCAAAATGTTAAAGTACTGGAAAAGTAAAGGCAATAATTGTAAAGGAAATGTTGTAAAAATGCTTAAAAAGGTAAATGACTTTGAAAGATAAATGCTTTAAAATAAAGGCTTGTAAAGGGTAAATAACTTCTAAAATAAATGACTTGAAGATAAATTTGGTGGTGTTTCAATCATGTACATTCTCATTGCACTCTTTTCTCTACATGCGGATACTTTGAGTATACGGAGTTACTAGTACATATGATTTCCACACACTTATTCTAACACTAGACTAAGCTATTCATATACATTACAAAGTAACTGTTTTTTACGGTTTACTCCTAAGACTATTCTAAGATGATGACACTTGTCCCACTAATGTGTTGAAGAAGCTTGATCTTGCGCCACTTGTCTCTACACTTGAATTGAAAATTACATAACTTCCCTCCAAGCTTGAACGTGACAAACTCATGTAAATGCCATTTTCGTTGAATATTAGCATGGTCGAATCATCCTAACACTTAGAAAATATTTTAAGTTAGAATTTCTCTAAGTACAAAATTTGTAAGTAGGTTCCTTCGACTCTCCTCCTTTTAATGAGTAAGGTCGAAAACCTTACTTTTAGCTCATAATGAGAAAACTCTTTATTAAGCCAAATGACCTCATTAATTGCTAGCGTCAAAATTTAGGGATAACACATTGCAGCAACCAAAGAATATCCCTGAGTTCTATTGATTTTAGTGCCATTCCTCATAGACTATATATCCACTTGTTTCAAATTCATTTCCTTTTTCCCATTAAAGTACCATATAATTTCATGACCTTTTGTTGCAAGTCTTCCTGCTCATAGACTATACTTCCATCCTCTTTCTTCCAGCTCTAATGTTTTTATTATGATTCCTACTCTTCAACATGGAAAAATAGTAGGCAGTATTTGCATCCCCCTTCCTAAGCCAATCTATCTCGGCTCTTTGTGTAACACCTCATTTTTCCCATTTTAGAAAATAGCAATTATATAAGTAAAATCAGAGTATAAACAAAGTGGAATGCCACATCTACAATATTAACCCAAAAAAACTCCTTTATTAAAACAACGCAAAAATATTATTTTATTCATCTCACGAAAATTTTCCAAACATCAACAATAATCAACAACATCTCTTAATGTATAAGGTTTTCAACAAAAATACGATACGTAAAAAATAATGAGAATAAGTAAACATCAAAATTCCTTGAGTCCCATTTTACGTATCAGAGAGACTCCTAAGACTCGATCAAGCAACTTGTACTCCAAGCATACTCAAGTACCTGAATCATTTGTACTTCCAATGAAGCACAGATACAACAAACAACAAAAGGGTGAAAACTACATTCAATAATTAATAGTGTATAATACATGTTAAAGAGTAGTATTCTCACAAAACAAATATAAAAAACTTATATCCACAACAATAATCATCAACATGACAACATGATTCAACAACATCAATATGCAATGTGACTCAACAAAGACACAATGCATGTGGTACCAACTCACCATGGTTCATTCAATCGAACCCAATTCCTAAAGGAATCCTGATAAATCACATACACCCATCCGACAATGATTTATCTCCAACACTCTCCACAATGGAGTTCGGATGAATCGTATACACCCATCTGGCAATGAATCATCTCCAACCCTAATCAACAATAATTCCATGAATGCATGATAATGAATATGCATACAACACATGTATAACAATTATTATAGATCTTCACCATCCATCAGATCACATAAGAAAAACAACATGGCAATCTATGTATAAAACATGTGTATAATAAACATTATACATTAACACGATCCTTCGGATCACCCCAGAAATACATACAACACACGTACAACAACAGTCAATCATCGCAACAATCCTTCTGACCACACAGAACCACCTATGACACAACTACACCGATAATCATACATATATACGAGTTCCCCAATCACATAAGGAATATGTACTCGTCATACCACACTGTAGTTCACCACACATATCTCGTCAATTTAGTCTATACAATCACAAAAGTACTTCATGTGACTTACTTAATTAGACGTCTAATCAATCCACCTAAATTTCGTTATTAAACTCCTTTCATCACCAATTCTCGGTAAATTAAGTCCTAAGGTCTACACTAATGCCTTAGATTAAGAGAATCGACATCGGGTGCGAAAGCGTGACAAAAATAGAAAAACAACATAATTTTCCCTATAGGCCTGGTCATACACGTATTGCACTGGGTCATACACGTAATGACCAGCCTCTACGCAACCCATACGCACCTCATACGCCGCCTTTACGTGTCTTTCCCACACTCTCAGACCAATACGTTTATAGCCACCTAGTACGTATATTGCCAAGCTCCTGGACGCGTATCATACTCAAATGGGCAGATGGACATGCAAAATCATCTCCCCATACGCGTAATCACCCTTAATACACGTAAGGCCTAGTTTGCACGCCCATCATTACGCGTAATGCACCTCTTTTAGGCGTAACGCCTCCAATCAATGTGTGTCATATGCGTATAGGCCTACTTGAAAGAAACCACCAATTTCTCATGTTTTCTCCTACATTCTGAATCTGTTCACCGTGATTCTCGTTTTTACACTTCATTCCAGTCCTAGAACGATTTCTACACCAGTTTTACACTCTTATTCATGTTCTTCTTTCATCTAATGTTACTAGATTCAGTTTTATCAATTTTCTAAATCAAGATTTGTTACTCTTATTCTACAACAACACAGATCTGCACATACATTGCAATACACAGAACAACAACAACAATATTTTCATATACGAATTTAATTAGACCATATCAAATTTACAACAATAAATATGCAAGCAACAAATTTTTCATACAACATCATACACATAAAAACATACGAGGGAAATGACCTTTCACTGCCTCATCATGTTATCATCACCAATTATGAACTCATTCTCCCCCTTACCTCAAATCCTTGAAGAAATTCCTGCGAATTTGCTCTATGAAGATTACCCTGGGAGAAGTTTTTCCTCTTCCTGACCCTCTCTCTTGGTCTCCAAAAGTTATTCTTACTAAATCTCCTCTAATCTCAGATTAAGGCTTAATTCTCAACATTACCCTCACCATAATGTTTTACTGGTTCAACCTCATTATTTTAATTAACCGAAATAATAATAATACTAATAATTATACTAATATTATTAACATAATAATAATAATAATAATAATAATAAAACTATTTAATTGGGCCATTTTATTATTACCACACCTCACCAATACTATCCACAACATAAGTCTACACGTCCACTAGAACACTACACCAAAATCTCTAGGCATGCATACCTTAAACAAGGCCAACAATACACCAAAAATACCTGATGATCAATAATTAAAAATGGCGTGTTACAACTCTCCCCACTTAAAATATTTTCGTCCTTGAAAATGTATTCAGTGGAACCAACCCATATATGCTCTCGCATCCGACTAATCACTCTCCTGCCATAACTGGCAACACTACGATTAACACAAAACAACAATAATAATGCCAAGACAACTACAACGACAACAAAACATAACAAATCATCAAGTTATAACACGCAGGTTTACACTTGAACTAAAACACAACAAAAACAAGGACAAAAACAAGGACAAGAACCAAAGTTTCACACTAGTACCATCACCATAGGTAACGACGCAAAAACAAGGACAAGAACCAAAGTTTCACGATACATATTGTTCCAGTTACAACAACACAACAAACATACTAACCTCGTTGTCCTCATCATCGAAACAATATAATCACAACTCACCAATAGAGCACATAAATAACACACATACTAATACATTTGTATACTCGTTAATACATGATTAACAGGTAAACTTCTCACCATAACACTCCCATTCTGGCACGTCTAATAGTCTTATTATTCTAAAATATTTTATCGCCTAGCATCTTGAGCCCTTACTGAACATTTACGTGTAAACAAATTATACCACATCACTCTTCCGCTACGCACTCTGAATACTCGTAACTATCTACTCCACCAAGTTCGCATCCAACTTTAACTCTTTCTAATTGTCACTAGAAATATCCTTGTTCACTCGATATACCCCATTACACCAGACGCAAGTCTCTTGACTTCTAACTCAATTCCAACTCCTCAACTATCAAAGCAAATAGAGGAAAAGGTTCCCAACTCACCTTATTATGAATTCCGACTATCTTTGTCGTCCCACCCTCCAATCTTTCCGACCAAACTGGAATTATGTACTCCTGTGATTACCAACACTTCGATCTCAATTCATAAAAATAATACCACCGGATACTCAACACAATTTCACTCATATCCAATTCCAATCCATGGATAAGATAGATACTTTCATAAATCCTCATTTATCGTAAAAATACAAACTACGACTTTACCATCAAGTACTAACACCCTGTCAACTTATCACAATCACATCCCGACACTTCGCCTACAGTTTGTTAGAACCAGGCAAAATCAAACTGGAACCATAGTCAACTTCAACTTCGGCTTCCCAAAACTCTCTCACAACAAATATTCTCAAACAACAACTTATCTTTCACAAGTTAATTGAGACAACAAAATGCTAACTTGGAAAAAAAATTATAATTCGTAGTAATAACCAACTAAATCCAAACACGTTCTAATCCCTTTAACCTACTCTGATTTCCTTCATTGTAGAACCACCTCTACTTCTAATGGACTTATAACAACACCTCTCTCTGAACAACAAAACCAAGCACATCCACATCTGTCCATCAAAATCACACTTGATAACTTAGCATATAATTTTATCTTTTCCAATACTTATATTTCAATTCTTAAACATTTTACACATTCTTCTTTTGATTTCATTATAGGTCAAGACATCCTCAAAGAACACCACTTCGAACTAGTCCAAGTAAATATGAAAAACACAATTCATACTCTGTATACACACTTTAAGGCATACCAATCACTATTATTATCTACACAACGTCCTTGATCAATTCATGGTCTCACATTTCATTTACTTCCTCATTGGATCATCCTTCCAATGCTTCAAATTCCATATCAACCTAATCCTTGATTCATAAATTCCGGAAAGACAAATATTGCATACTTACTATTTTACACTTATCTTATCGATCCAATGCATATAACGATTTCATTATAGTTTGTAATCAGTTCTGCATCTCAAAGTTCAATTATCTCGAAACATCTACGAAACTATCCATATTCCGCGTCAACACATACAACACTCTTGCAAAAACGATTCAACATTACTACATTGCGAAGACACATGATTCTAATTAATTTTCCTGAGCGAAATTACATTTCCATACCTTAAAGACACTTCCACTTTATCTCTCATCACACCTGATCATAATCCAACATTGCCATGTCTATTATTCTTTCGAAGTCCCAACTAACTCAAGGTTTCTTTTGACACGACATTCCAACTCATAACAAAAGTAATACCACCTAGTGAATTCCAGATCACTCGTGATTCTTCACAAATCAAAACCCAATCTATTCCAACCACAATTGTGAATTCCCAAATGATTCACCGATCGTCATGCATTTTCATGCCATCATCCTCTTCTTATCAATAATACTAAAGTTTTCCCAGGCGGCACCCTTGCTTCCATAATTCCTTTTATCGGTAAATATCCTGACGGTTCCTTTTAGTACCAGGGATCAATCAATGAAGAGTTCCATTTCTCTATATAACATCACATCCGATATATTCTTCAAAAACACATCAATAACTCACGCACCACTGAAAGTTCATCGTTGCAACCTTACTTCTAATCAATACCATCTTCGCAACCAAGATGAACATCGACGTCTTCCCCCAAAGAATCTCCCTACTTACTCAGCAGGCATAAACTTCGACCTTTCACATTCGTCGAATTCAAGTTTACTATCTACTCACTGAGGAGTAACCAATACTAATATCTGATCAACATACCAAAGCCCCAAATCCATCTCATTTCCAGATACAGGAATTCGCGTAAATTCCCCTTAGACAATTTAACAAACACTTGGTGTAACTTCGAACAATCCACTGAACATACTATCTTAGCTTAAAAATATGTTTATTTCATCCAACAGGATTCCGTCTACTATTAACAAGGGATTAAGGGTGATCAGTTCCTCAATTTTTCAATAGATAGCTGACAATCATGACGGGCATAAACCATATCTCCCGACTCCGATAGTGTTCCTTGCATCTTGTGAACAAAGTTGTTTCACGAACAAATCCTTAGTTAACACAAGACTCATCAACCTTTGCACCTCTAAAATTCCAATACAAAAAATAGGACAACATTATACAATCAAACACTCCAAAGAAGAAATAGCTTCTCCCCACTTGTTTCCAACCAACACCTACAGAAAAACAGTTAGAAAACAAGCAAGTATCGACAGTGTTTCACACACATACCGAGTACACACGAACAAACGACAATAATAATCTGGCCGGACGGGCCGACCTGCTCAGATACCAATTGTAACACTCCACTTTTCCCATTTTAGAAAATAACAATTATATAAGTAAAATCAAAGTTTAAAGAAAGCGGAATGCCACATCTACAATATTAACCCACAAAAACACCTTTATTAAAACAACAGAAAAATATTATTTTGTTCATCTCACGGCAATTTGCCAAACATCAACAATAATCAACAACATCTCTTAATGTATAAGGTTTTCAACAAAAATACAATACGTAACAAATAATAAGAATAAGTAAACATCAAAATTCCCTATGTCCCGTTTTACGTATCAGAGTGACTCCTAAGACTCGATCATGCAACTTGTACACCAAGCATACTCAAGTACCTAAATCATATGTACTTCCAACGAAGCACAAACACAACAAACAATAAAGGGGTGAGAACTATATTCAATAATTAACGGTGTATAATACATGTTAAAGAGTAGTATTCTCACAAAACCAACATAAACAACATATATCCACAACAATAATCATCAACATGACATCATGATTCAACAACATCAATATGCAATGTGACTCAACAAAGACACAATGAATGTGGTACCAACTCACCATGGTTCATTCAATCGAACCTGATTCCTAAAGGAATCCGGATAAATCACATACACTCATCCGACAATGATTTATCTCCAACACTCTCCATAATGGAATTCGGATGAATCGCATACACCCATCCGATAACGAATCATCTCCAACAATAATCAACAATAAATCCATGAATGCATGATAATGAATATGCATACAACACATGTATAGCAATCATTATACATCTTCACGATCCTTCGGATCACCCCAACAATCTATGCATACAACATGTGTATAATAAACATTATACATTAACACGATCCTTCGGATCACCCCGGAATTACATACAACACACGTACAACAACAGTCAATCATCGCAACAATCCTTCTGACCACACAGAACCACCTACGACATAACTACACCAATAATCATACATATATACGAGTTCCCCAATCACCTAAGGAATACGTACTCGTCATACCACACCGTAGTTCACCATACCTATCCCGTCAATTTAGTCTATACAATCACCAAAGCATTTCACGCGACTTACTTAATTAGTCGTCTAATTAATCCACCTAAATTTCGTTATTAAACTCCTTTCATCACCAATCCGCGATAAATTAAGTCCTAAGGTCTACACTAATGCCTCAGTTCAAGAGAATCGAAATCGGATGCGAAAGCGGGACAAAAATCACAAAACAACATAATTTTTCCTACAGGTCAGGTCATACGCGTATTGCACTGGGCCATAAGTGTAATGACCATCCCATACGCACCTCATATGTAGCCCTTACGCGTCTTGCCCACACTCTCAGGCCAATACGTGTATAGCCACCTAGTATGCGTATTCTCAAGCTCCTGGACGCGTATCATACTCAAATTGGCAGATAGCCGTGCAAAATCATTTCCCCATACGTGTAATCATCCTTAATACGCGTAAGGCCTATTTTTCACGCCCATCATTACGCGTAATTCGCATCTTTTACGCGTAACGCTCCAATCCACACATGTCATATGCGTATAGACCTACTTGATACGCGTATGGACATAAACCACCAATTTCTCGTGTTTTCTCCAACATTCTGAATCTGTTCACCATTATTCTCGTTTTTACACTTCATATCAGTCCTAGAACGATTTCTACACCAGTTTTACACTCATATTCATGTTCTTTTTTCATATAATGTTACTAGATTCAGTTTTATCAATTTTCTAAATCCAGATTCGTTACTCTTATTCTGCAACAACACAGATCTGCATATACATTGCAATACACAGAACAACAACAACAATATTTTCAGATATGAATTCAATTAGACCAGATCGGATTCACAACAACAGATATGCAAGCAACAAATTCATCATACAACATCATACACAGAAAAACCTACGAGGGAAAGGACCCCTCACTACCCCATCATGTTATCATCACCAATTATGAACTCATTCTCTCCCCTTACCTCAAATCCTTGAAGAAATTCCTGCGAATTTCCTCTATGAAAATTATCCTGGGAGAAGTTCTTCCTCTTCCTAACCCTCTCTCTTGGTCTCCAAAAGTTATTCTGATTAAACCTCCTCTAATCTCAAATTAAGGCTTAATTCTCAACATTACCCTCACCATAATGTTTTACTAGTTCAACCTCATTATTTTAATTAACCGAAATAATAATAATTATACTAATAATTATACTAATATTATTAACATAATAATAATAATAATAATAATAATAATAATAATAATAATAAAGTTATTTAATTGGGTCATTACGTTTCACTAATACTATCCACACCATAGTCTACCCGTCCACTATGACACTTTACCAAAATCTCTAGACACACATACCTTAAGCAAGACCAACAATACACTAAAAATATATAATGATTAATAATTAAAAATAAGACGTTACACTTTGCATCAGGATTTTTTCTTCAAGCTCATTCATATTAATTACATTCTCTGTATAGACTCTAGCATTTTCCATCAATTCACTATTCATTCTACTCTCTTTGAATAATTAATGAAAAATATATTAATTATTATTATATAGGAAAGAGAAATGATAAAATTTTTTTATAAAATTGTCATTTATTAATTATATTTATTAATTATATAAAAAAGATAAATTTAAATAATTACATAAATAATAATAAATATTTAAAAATATATTAGAAAAAATAATATCAATGACTTATTTATTGCAAAACAACTTGATATTTTATTACAATTTCTTTCAAAATAATTTATAAGAAAACAGAGAGTTATTTTAAAGTGGTGTGCGTAAATGGATAAGGAGTTTCTTTTTTATCGCAAGTTTTTAGTCTTTTGAATCGATTAATTTGATTTGAAGTCAGTTTTAAAATCAAATAGTTTTAGTTTTTATTTATTTATTATAGTTGTAGAAAATTGAATTGTAATCCTCTATCAAATTCTGACAATCATCATTAAAACAATTGAGAGATAATAATGGAGATGGATAAAGAGTTTTGTGGAGTCGAATACTTTGAAATGTTTCGAAAAATTACATTTGGATTTTTTAAATTAAAAAATAGGTTCAACAAATGAGATGGCAAATGGTGTCGGTCTTTATTAAATATTATATTTTAATATTTTTAACGAGAATAAAATTAATGAAAATTTAATTAAAAGAGAAAAAATAATTAATTATTTTTTCTCATTTTTTACTTCTTTAATATATTTTAATATTGTAGTGTTTTTTATAAATAAATATTTAATTATTAAATATATTTTAATTATTAAAAAAATAGAAAATAAATAATAATAATAATAATAATAATAATAATAATAATAATAATAATAAATAAAAAGAAGAAAAAAAGTGTATTCTGTATTTTCCCGTCCATAAAGTTTATTAAGATGGATCCATCATTTGAGTGGAAGGTAATGGAAAATTTTCTCCTATACCCCTACATTTATACCAATATCCCTATAATTTTTTAAAAATGACAATTTTGCCCTCTCTTTTTTTATTGTTTGTATCAATTTTTATTCATTAGAAGACTTGTCGAAAGTGTACCAGAACACTTAGGCTAAGACTTGCAGTCTTAATAATACCATTTGGATGTAATATTAAGATACCATAATACTTTTCGAAAGAAAAAAATTCTAAATGAGTTTCTGCAACGGTTAAAAATTGTGGCATAAAGTAATGAATAACATATCAGAGCGCTTTAAAAAAATGTTTCAGTATGATATTCGTTACTTTAGGCCACGGTTTTTAACCGTTGCAAAAACTCGTTTATAAATGTTTTTAACCGGAACACTTTCAAAAAGTGTTCCGAAATGATATTTGTAACTTTAGGCCACGGTTTTTAATCGTTGCTGAAACTCATTTAGAATATTTTTAGCGGAACACTTTCAAAAAGTGTTCCGAAATTATATTTGTTACTTTAGGCCACAGTTTTTAACCGTTGCAGCAACTTATTTAGATTTTTTTTAATAGGAACACTTTAAAAAAAAGTATTCAGGTGTCTTAATAATACATCCAAATTATATTGTTAAGACCGGAAGTCTTGGCCTAAGTGTTTCAGTACACTTTCGACAAGTCTTTTGATGAATAAAAATTGACACGAACAATAAAAAGTAAAAATTAAAAATTAATTAAAAATAAATAAGGACAAAATTGACATTTTTAAAAAAATTATAGGGATATTGGTATAACTGTATGGGTATGGAGTAAAATTTTAAAGGTAGTGTTATCATTTTTTCCTTTACTAATTTCTCATATTTGTTAATCATGTATGTTTGATCTTTTGTTTTTTTAACAAAATAAGCAAATGAGTGTTTGTCTAGATCCACATTAAAAAATTTAGAATACTGGTTACAACCATCAACATCGATTTTTGACAATTAGATGGTCGAATTAGAAAGGTTAGAAAATTAGAATATTGTTTGAATTATAGCCTAGATAGTACCTAGGGGTGGCAAAACGGGTCGCCGCCCCGCCTAATACCCACAAAAAAAGGGGCGGACGGGAATGCCCGCCAAGTTGAAATGAGCATAAAAGTCTAGCTCGCCCCGCCAAAGTGGCAGGTTGGCGGGTGGCGGACTTGCCCGCCTTCTCTTTTTAATATATTTTTTTCTATTTTTTAAAATAAATTAAAATACTTTTTTTTTTTACATTTCAATAAAAAAAAATTAAACCAACATTTAGCAGACATAAATTGCAAAAGACTAAAGGGGAGTTGGCTTCTATTGTATCTTTTGTTATTTGGAAGGTGGAACTAAATTGATTTATGAGTGAAAATAAGTTATTTAATCAATTTTGGTATTGGTTTTTTGGAAGATGCCTTAAAAAGTGTTTATTTCAAATGTGCAGAGAACTTTGGCGGGCGGCGGATTTTGGCGGGCGGGATTTGGTGGGTGGTTTTCATTTGCGGGGCGGGTTTAAGTGGACGGTGGGCCCGAGATCCCAACCTAACCTGCCATTTTTTGGCGGATGAACGGGTCGGCCCAACGGGCCACGGCCCATTTTGCCACCCCTAATAGTACCTACCTATATTATTGAAATCGTATACAAAATGATTTAGAGGTTTATTGTATGTTTGAAACCCATTGAGGACAAGTTAATAGAAACGTTGAAGATCCACTTGTTTTATGTAACATTAATTTAAGTTTGTGTATTATTGTAGTCATTGATATGGTGTAAATGGAAGATTTAAATTTTGGTATTGAAAATCCTAGCACCAGTTATGTGTACATCATCTATGTGTTCATAATAGTCTTTTTGTATGTTGGAACATGTTGCAATAACATGTGAGCAAGGCATATCGAAAGTTTGAAATTTCCCACAATCACACACACTACTAAAAAATAAGATATTTAGTTAAATGACTTTACATCAGGTTTCAAGATATATGATGTGAAAATTATTTGTCAAAGGATTTTACATCAGATTTCATAACAATATGATGCGATAAATATTTGATTTAGGGATTTTACATCAGACATTTATTTCCACTGATGTGAAAAAAAACAAGGTGGTAGTTTCGTAAATAATATGAAATTTTATTATAAAGGATTTTACATCGGGTCTGGCTTTCACCCGATGTGAAAAGTTCACTAATAAAAAAATTACAAGGTGGCAGTTTCGTAAATAAAATAAAATTTAGTTAGTTATAAAGGATTTCACATCGGTCCAAGATTTGAACTTGATGGGAAAAATATGGCTTTTACATCGGTCCATTTTTCTAGAGGTCGACGTTGAAATGACTAGTTGGTCGGTCATCGTTATGATTCTCCGTCTCCTGGACCAGGAAGTAGAACCATTGATGATCAAATTGCATGACATCAAGCGTGTTAGATTTGATTACCTCTTACTCAATCCTTTTGATGCAGTTACAGTGACATTTTCCCTGAAGCCAATATTTTTGTTTAGCCATGTCCTCGTTTCCCAAATAGTGTACCCAACAAAAGTATGTTGATCTTACCAAAACAGGTAGGTTACGAGTGGCCTTTAAAATTGAGTTCATTGATTCAGCGAGGTTGGTTGTCATATGGCCTCATCGTTTCCCTCCATCAAATGCTTTGGACCACTTTTCTCTATGAATATTATATGCCTACCTTAAAGCATGTATGTTTGTCTTATGTATCTCTTCCATGTAGTATTTGTATGTAGATTCAATCAATGGATATCCTTTTTATGAAAATTTAAATAAAAATAGTACACATAACTTACTTAAGAATGTTTATATAAGGATAGATATAGATCATTACCCATGTAAACAACTTTTTTGTGAAAGTCTTTGTCTCGGATTTCTTGCATAAAATTTTGTGTTATGTATCTAATACAATATACATGTGAAGACGGAGGATATTGACAACCATTTTTCGAGTTATTGAAAATATGTTCTTGTTTCCATCTTGTGCAACAACCATTAACAAAATCTTTATATATTTTTCATACAACCATGTTCCATCAACTTAACTGAATGGTTTACATCATGCAAAACCCTTGATACAAGGTTCTGAATGTCTAAAATAGACGATGGAAATTTATAGCTCCAACAATATGTCTTCCATCATCCAATAATGCAGGAAGTGTCTCTAGTTCTATTATTGTACCAGGTAGGAATGTTTTCATAACCAACAACTATTGTGGTAGTTCATTGTATAAGGTATCCAAGTTTCAATAGATATATGTGATTGCTTTATTCTTTGCAAGCCAAGCCTTTTTGTAAGACAATGTACAATTGTATTTCTCACAAATATGACTGATGATATGTTTCACTTTAAGTGAAGAATCACTGTTAACAAGAGTTTTAATGTTGTCATAGATAATATTGGATCAAGCTTTCGATGATCTTGATACATTAGAGAGTACATGTAGGTGTGTGTTCCAATAATTTTACTAATCATCCACCTATCACTCCCCTTTCCCAAAGAGGCTCTACATTTGAACTTGCATTCTTGTTTTACACGCTTGATTATGTATTGTTTAGTATTAGATTTATAAACCGAATAATCAAGAAAATGTTTGATGTGATATTCTCGGATGCCAAATACACATCCTTTTTTGTTTTCAAATTGCATATCATGCAAATCTCATTCTATCTGATGTATTTTTTATGTTTCAAATATTGATTTTTCTTCAATAGATAAGTATGTGGAATTTCTCATGTGGATTGTGAACGCAATCTCGTGGTTATAACACATCGATATCATCCTCAGAGTCGTCACTTTCACCACTAAAAAGATTTTGGGAATGGACATACCTCACTTCTTGATAGTCATTGTCGTCCTTAACCTCTTCATCTAGAAATAATGGTCCATTATGTGGAGATGGTGGTTCTGGTTGATTAATTTGTGGTGTCATTGGAAGAGTAGACTTATAGCTCATCTGATATTGATGTGTTTGGGATGATTGAGTCAAATAAATTATTTGGGGTGCTTCATATTGCTTTAATAAACAAACATATAATTCAATCATAATTGAATTACTATAGGTTGTGGGGCACTAAAATATTAACTTAACATCATCGTCATTTTCAATTTTCATTGTTGTGTATATAACACTATTTTCGAATCCATTAATAAATATACATCCATGGATTTTCACAGTACAGTTGGATTGATTTTGAGGTGAAAACTCATCTGATCTAAAGATAAATTTACTCATGATTCGGTTCGATTTTGGATGATTGGTTAAAAAAATCTAATTCAATCTGATCTAATTTTGTGTGGTTTAATTTAAATAGAATTTTGGATATCCAAATTATAAATTATATTTTTATTAAGATTATAAGAGAATGATCGATTATGGTTGAAACAAATAAAAAACAAATAAAATAATAAAAATATATAGATTGAACTAAACTAATAAATAATATTAAAAAATAAATATTAGTGAATTATATTAACACAAAATATCATATTAATAAAATATAAATAAATAATAAATAAGTATAAAAATACATACATGTATTTCATTTCAATTTGGATTGGTTTTGAAAATCAATCCAAAATTTGATCCAAACCAAGTGGTTATTACAAAATCACATTCAAACAAACATGTCCAAGAATATTGATTTTTTTTTCGGTTTTTAGTCTTTTATATCGGTTTGTGGTATTTATTTGGACCAGTTTAGATTTTAACACTCCTATGGACATCGACAAAAAATATCAGATATCTTCGGTCGTAGATTATTTTCAATTATTTCCTTCAAATGTATAAATTTTTCCACTCTTGTACAAATTCTCGCTTCATATGTAATAGTATTTTTACCTTGAGATCTGGAGATGAGATGGTCGAGGAAGTAGAGGGTGTTAAAGATCTTGTTTTCAATCATTTTAAGGAGCACTTTCAAGATTATAATCACACTTGTCAAAAGCTCGGGGGGTGGATTTCAAATATTTTTCATCGGATAATAGCGCAAGTTCGGAAGAATCATTTTCAATGCAGGATTTAAAAGAGGTATCTTGGACAACAATTTACAAGCATAAACTGGAAGGTGTTTTAGGAGTAAAGCACTGTGAAACTTTCAATATGGCATTTTTAAGTAAATGGGCTTAGAATATTTTACCTAACAACAACTTTATTTGGAATTCATTGTTGGTCTTTAAATATGGGAACATTAAAGGAAAGATTTGTAATCCTTAAATATGGTGGAGAGACTTAAGGCTCAATTCAAACTTGAGTTCAATACCTTGAGGAGCGAATGAGAAGACATTCATAACATTCAATTGGGTGCTCTTTGAATTCAATGAATTCCTTTTTTTGTGGCGTGAAGATACATGATTCACTGTTAAGTCTGCTAATAAGATTGTCAACTATTTATTTGGTAGGTTCACATTTGGATTTGGAATGGTCAAATGCTCTCAAATTGTTGTGGAAAGAAAATGTGCCTAGTAAAATTCAAATTTTAGCTTGGTGATTGATTCTAACTAAGCTTTAAATCATGGATGGTCTTGCAAAACGCTGGGTCTTTATGGGTTCTCATAATTTAGTTTTTCATTTATATTTTGGACATGTAAAAACCCATTCTCATATTTTTCTTTTTTCCCAGTGTGTGTTTGGCAACTCATTCTTGACTAGGTTTGTTTGGGTTTGATACCATATTGTGTTGCAATTCTAGATCACTTAAAAGCCTGGGGCAGCTCTTCAATGATAGGATCAAAAACTCCCATCTACTGTTTTGGCTTTTAGTAACTTGGTCAATTTTGTTAGTGAGAACTTATATCTTTTTTACAGGTGGCCACAAAAGAGTGAAGAATATTATATATTGGGATTTTCTTATCCCACCCTATGAAAAACCTAAAATTCTCCTCAAATTTTGGAGATGCTTCTCCGAACACGCCTTGTCTAAAAACTACACATTAACTGCTCCAGAGATGCATCTCTGTAATATTGTAAAACAGACACCATACATTCCACCCTGAAGGAATTTTACACATTTATTATTTTGGAGATACATCTCCGTTTATTTTATGGAGATATATCTTTGTAACATGTTCGAACAGTGCATGTTATGTTTGGTTTATGTTTATTCATATGAGGATTTATAAATGTTATGTACCATGTTATGTGACGAGATTTAAAATATATAATCGATATGCAAAAAATAACAACAATAGTATCAACATTGATGAAGAATATTAACACACAAAAATTAAAAACCAACAAAAATAACAACAACAGTATCAACAATGAATCACTTTTTAACCACGGTTTTAATAAAGAATCATGATGAAAGGTGATATTATTCTTTAAGGTATTATCATGGTGTTTCATTCTAACTGTGATGATATGTAAATATTTTGTTTACTATATAAGCTATAGAATATTATTCTTTAAGGTATTATTATGGTGTTTCATTCTAACTGTGACGATATGAAGCGAAGTTTCTATATTTCATTAGTAACCCTAACATTCATCTCTTTCTAACAATTGTTTCTCCCAAATAGAAACCCTAACACGTTCACGTTTCAACCTTCAGATTCTTATTCATCAATCGCTATGATACACTATAATCATAATTCAGGTTCATTTATTAAACTAATTCTTCGATTTCATTTAAATTTCTTGTTAAAAATGAGTTCTATTTTTTTTATTTGCTGGATGTTTTCATTATTTCAGATTCGTCTTCACCATTTTAACAAAGCACACACATTGACTATGATACATATGGTTTGTGTAGCTATGAAGAAAAGTACAAGAAGTATGAAGTTATTATCTTAACTTTATTCACTTTATACTTCTTCTTCATAGCTTCATAAACTATATAAATATCATAATTTTTCTAGATCAACGATAAAAAAAAAGTGTGTTCTTTACACATTACATAATATCTTGTTGTTTTTGTTGTTGTATGTTGTATGTTGTTGTGTTGTTGATAAATATGTTTATGTATGTTGTTGTTGTGTTGTTGATAAATGTTTATGTGTGTTCTTGTTGATTAATGTTATAAGAACAAGAACAAAACATTGTTAAGTCACTAGAAAGAAGCTTCTTATAACTTAGCAATATTTTGTTCTTTAAATTTTTAGAACATTACATAATATGTTGTATTATCACTAGAAATAAGCTTGTTGTATGTTGTTGTATGTTGTTGTATATGAATATGAGTTTATTATATGATATGTAGCTTTTTTTTCTTCATTAAACCTTCACTGAAAATACATTTAATTTAAATTGATATAGAAACTTATAATCTGAAATTTAAGTTGTATTTGAAAACCAACTTATATGAATCAATGTCTTCCGAATTACGCCCTTCCCATCATTTATCTCCCGTTCTTTGACATATCGGAAGTGGTTCAATGACTATATTCCTTCAATACATCTATATCTCCCCTTATACTTTAATTTGAATAACAACAATTTATTGATATTATTCAAATTAAGCTATAATAGAATGAATTTTTATGATGAAGGACTCCGACCATTGAACCATATTCTATATGTTAAGGAACATGAGATGAATGATGAGACGGATGCTATTTAGAAAAGAGTGGTTTCTGTAAGTTGATTTTCAAGAATAGTTTAATTTTTTAGATTATATATTTCATCAATTTGAATTGTTGTATGTTGTTGTGAGTTTTAATGAAGAAAAAAAAAGCAATCTGCATATTTTATAATAAACCCTAGTACTTTCAACAATGGTTGTTTATTTTAACTGTGGTTTAATCTATATGAAATAAATGTATATACCATAATGGTTGTTAAGCATAATCGTTGTGATATATCGCACGCTTTCCAAAATACAACAACGGTTCTAAAACAGTGATTATAAGTAACGCATTTACGACAACACTCTACATAACATCGTCTTGATCTGCGTGATTATATGTATTCTCCAACCATTGTTAAATGGGTTTTCCGTAGTAGTGAAACTCATCTGGGAAGACACATTTGTCAATGTCTACCTGCGTAATCTCCACTATGCGACGACATCTAAGCAAGACATCCTTAACATGATTTAATTCTGTTCATTCCTCCTCTAGCATCTCATGATGAAATGGCCTTGGTGGATCTCTTAGAATGGCATGCACCATATACGGATGTGATACCCTGAAGAACCACATGATGTACATGTCGACTTGCTATCAACTATGGTACTTTGTGCCTCCTCTGCTACCAGCTGACTCTAATAATCATCAAACATGGCATCCATTTGTTTGCGTGCCAAATCAGGAGGAACATAGACAACATGGTGTCTGGGAATGGTCTGAGTGTAATCGAACAATCACATCACGCACTCAGGAAGATGAGGAGCAGTGAGAAGTGATTTGCAAGCCAATCATCTTGAGTATAACATTATCTTGTCAAATGATTGTGTCTCATGGTTATCCACATAGTTTTTGAAATGCATTTCATCAACAACCAAACGGTCAAGAACATTATGAACGACTTTGACTCTGAGCAGGGAAAATGCAATAGCATGCATCATATCTTCAGTGTAAGTCCAAACACCTGCTCGTCCCGAGATGTGCAGGAGGTGTTGGTGATCCAAGTTTGAAAAGTGTTGGAACACACGAATCATCATTAAGGGTGTTGCAAATATGCAATGAAAATGACACAGAAAGATTAAAAGACCAATAAATATTATTGTCAGTAGTGTGATGTTTCCTATGACCTGCTTCGTCTTCCACCTAGAACCCTCTGAGAACTACGAGTATTAGTATACCAAACAAGAATCCTCCCAATTTTACTCATAGATATACTCAAAATCCTTGAAGTATCATAGATATATGACATTTGAATTAGTGGCACTCTTGTCCACAAAAATCACAGTGCCAACCAAATATAACAAGTATGCTCTCATAGCATACGCTTTATAGAGCCCCACATGCTCGTCATCACCTCTAGCATGCTGTGCTCTCTAGAGCTCATATTTATATACCTTTTTTAGGAATTCAAACCTAGCATGTGCCACCCGGTTCTATCCATCTCCGCGATTGCATCTGTTGGACCAACTCCTAAATAGTTTACCATTATCTCGAGTGATTCATCTTTTCTAATCCTCCTATGATCTAGAAGTTTCCACCTAATCGGGAGATGTAGCACACACGATACATCGTCGAGTATGATAGACATCTCACCAAGCGAAAGATGAAATGACGAAGTCCAGGTGTGTCTGTTGCACCCCAAAATTTGCCCTCACAATACAAGACTTTGTGTGCTAAGAAGGTTCACAAGGTTCACAAGGCTCACAAGACCTTTCATGAGGTTCATGAAGTTTACAAGACACTTTATGAGGTTCACAAGGTTCACAAAACCTTTCATGAGGTTCATGAAGTTTACAAGATACTTTATGAGGTTCACAAAGTTCACAAGACCTTTCATGAGGTTCATGAAGTTTACAAGATACTTTATGAGGTTCACAAGCTTCACAAGACCTCCCATGAGGGTCACAAGGTTCACAAGACATTTTATGATGGTTCACAAGGTTCACAAAGTTCACAAATAGTCAGAAGAGTTGACAATTCCCTCAGACAATGCACCTCCCTCAGACAATGCACCTCCTAAGCAGTGCATCCAAAACTAGGGTTTTGACTTTAATCAGGCTAAATGGACTTCCAAGACTTCAAGTGAGTTTCATAACATCTTATATGTGTGTAAGAATCCCCATGACAAGTTTCAAGACTTTTCTCAGAGGTTTGCTCAGTCAGATGATCAGATAAGTCAAAATCAGTCAAAGTAGTTAAAAAGTCAAACAAAGGTCAACTGTGGTCAAACCAAAGTCAAACTTCATGATTCTTTGCCAACATCAAGTATATGAAGTAAAATTCATCATTTTATCAAGGGTTGATCATGATTCATCAAGGATATCTCAGATCATCAAGAATCAAAGGTTTCTAAATTAAGGTTTCCTCAGTAAAAGTCAACTGAACTTTGACCAGCCATAACATTCACATGCTTCATCACCAATTTTCCATCCAAAGCTCATTTTGAAGGAAATTGAATTCTCTACAACTTTGTGTCTCACAAGCCAAGCCCAAAAATGCTTCATTTGGAAGGTATGAGCTAAGACATTATAGGTCCTTTTGAAAGTCAACAAAAAGTCAACAACTTCAAAAGGGCATAACTTGAGAATGGTAAATGATATGGACATGAAACCAGTGGGGTTGGTTAGAGGACTCTTCAAGCTTTCCAAAATGTCCAAGAACATCCTCATAGCATTAAAATTGAAGGATTTGTGCCCTTGCAAAGTTGGAAAATGTTTGGTTGGTTTATGAAGAAAATGGAGGTTTAAAACCAATTTTTTCTAAATGGGCTTGCCATATGATGATCCAATCCATACCAATACTTCATGCACGACCCAAATCTCTAAAATTCAGATTTTTCATCATTTTATTTTATTTATTTTGATTTTATTCATTTAAAATCATTTTAAATTAAAATAAAATAGAAAAATTAAATATTTAAATGAGATTTTGTTTCTAGAAAGTCATAAAAGTGATTTAGATCAAATTGGTATGAGAATCATGGTGATTGGCTTGAAATAGAAAGGCCTAATTCTCAAATATTTGAGTTTTAAATCTTAATCTTTTTCAATCTTTTTCAATCAAATTCTTCACACAACAATCAATTGTTTTGACCTAAATTCATTACACTATAAGTATACAACATAACCCTATTCATAAGAGACGAAATTCTGCCTCCAAGAGTAAGTTCAAGTTTTCAAAAATTTCACCAAAAACACCAATTCGGTTTCCTCCATACAAGAGCTTTTAAGGTATTTTTAAGACATGGAAGGATTCCTTGGACATCCCTAAACCTATCCCAGCTCTCAAAAACACATGAATCATGCTCAAATACATAACCCGAATGCATATCATTCATGCTTTTATTTTTTTTCGATTTGAGTTATTTATGCAATGATAATGAAAACTAACCATTGATTTATGTTTGTTGTGAAGTATTGAAGCTTTCTGGACAATTTGATTTGAGTTTCATGGACTAGAACGATTTTCACCATGGCTAGGGTTTTCGGCCATTTTTAGGGTTTATCAATTTAGCAAATATAAATACATTCTAAGACCATGGATCAACTCTAATTGACCTCTGGATTGTGTTTGTGAACTTAATTTGACAAAATTTTGTTTGAATAATGATGTTTGAATTTCGTAGGTGCTGCTGCAATTTGAAATTCGCAGGAAACATTGTAGCAAAATTCATAGAAAATTTCGCAGGTACCATGAAGAAGATGAAGTTCAGCGCGCGTTTCTGGAAATTCAAATGTTGGATATTATATTTTTTGTATTTGTTTCTGCTTTGTATTACCAACGTGCAGTTGGTCTGGTGGTAAGAGGATGCGCGTATAATGCTAAGGTCCAGGGATCGAATCCTGGATTTAGCCAATTTTTCTTATTTTTCTGTTTAATGATTAGTTTTAATATATTATGAATTGTAGCCATTATAATATCAGATGCGCCCTCCCGGCTGGAATGGTAATTGTGTGTGTGTGATGTGCGAAGGTCCTGGGTTCGATCCCCCCAGGCCTTTTGTTTTGTTTCTTTTTTCATGATTTTCAGGATTAAACAACAAAATCAATTGGACCCCTTTCCTTAGCACCTGCGCGCGCTGGCCCAGTGGTTGGTCTTGCTGGTTGGAGTCATGAAAGCAGAGGGGCTGGGTTCAATTCCCAGCCAAGGTAAGTTCTTTTTTTTCTTTTTTCTTTCTATTATTTGTTTTGTTTGTTTATTATTAATATTAATTAAAACTATAATTCTAATTTAATAAATCCTAATATATTTCTATAAACCAAGATTAACCCTAAAAATATTTTTCTAAAACACTAATTGTAAATATTATTTATTTGTTTATTTCTTGCTTATATTTTAATTAATAAATAAATCTTAATATTTTTAAATCAAACCCTAATTCGCTTCTATTAAAAATGTAATTTTATTATAATTCTTAATTTTGTAAATATAATAGTATGATTATAATTAATTCTATTTTATCTAATAATGTATATAGGTTTTTTTAATTTAAACTTTGTATATAAATATGTTAAAAATTAAAATTCTTAATTTAATTTTGTTAATATGATAATATGACATAAATTGTTTATAATTTAATTTTGTATGTAAATAATTTTTATTATATGTTTAAAAATAATTACTAATTTAATTTTGTAACTATAATTTTATTTTCATAATATGTTTATAATTAACTTAATTTTTATAATTTGCATATAACTTAAAATTTCATAATAATTAGTATAATTATTTATATTTTATTCTTAAAAAATAATTGTTCATTAATCTTTTAATATTTTTTTTGCTTATATTATTAACTATGTTTATTTTTATATTTATTTCATTATTACTAACCCCATTGTGATTTATTATTATTATTATTTCACTAACCCAATTATTATTATTATTTATTTTTGCTTATTATATTTAATTGGCTTTTTATCATTATTATGTAATTGTTCCTTGGATGTAATATTTAGTAGTAATGTTTAATTATTTATTTTATGCTATGGTTAGTAAATAGGGAGTGCAAAAATATGTTTGTATATAAAATTCAATTTAGATCACTAATTTAAAAGGATAATTATTTAAAATTGTACACTCACACACGTAAGTCGATCTTTGATCGCCATCTCACTTCCTTAGGGATACCTCTCATGTTGCCTAATCAAAAGGTCAAGTAGGGTGTATAAAGCAAAGTCCCTCATTTTATATCATCTAGTCCCTTAAACAGATAAAAAGATCAAGTCCCTTCGAATGTTGCCACTCAAAGGATTAAAGAACAGAAAAGACTTAAACTTAGGGTAGGTTTCTCTTAGATACTTGCTCACTTTTCAAAAATATTTCAAACACTTCACACATTTCAAACAATTTTCAAAACAAAGGTTTTTTACGCATCCGTACATGGATCATTATAAAACTCTTAAGAAAATTTCTATTCACACACTTCACATTCTCAAAAACATTTTAAAGTGAGCTAAGTAACTAAGAGCCCATGGATAACCATGGATGTAAAGGGTGCTAACACCTTCCCTTTACATAACCTACCCCCCGGACCCAAAAATCTTTTAAAAGGTCTTTCCTGTTCTTTTATGCCTTTCCTTTGGATAAAATAAAAGTCAGTGGCGACTCTTGCTATCCGCAACATAACTAAAGTCAGTTCTCCCACCGTGTTACAGTGTCATCTCTCCACGGATGCATTAAACATCTCGTGGTTGACTGTAATATAATCGGTCATGCACAAGTCCTTCATCCCAGATATGGGAAAAGCTATATGAAACCATTACTCATTCGACTGATGTAAGCTAGTAATCTTTCATGTGTGGTTAATAATCTTTAGCGGATCACGTCCCTACAGAAAAATCAATCAATGTCATAAACTTGAAAATTAAAATAAATGTACATTTAAAAAACAACTAATGTTACTTATTCGTCCCAGATATGTATGGCAATATGGTTTGGATACAGAGGCAATAATGATAAGTCTATAGGGCCTCCTCCAAATGACTCTGACCCAGCATCCTCAGCAATCTCACCATCTGGAGGTGGAACTGGCTCAGCAACATCAACAGTAAAAGGTGGCCTTGGCTCAAAATAATTATTTGTTAGAGGTGGCACTGGTGCCTCTAGTACCATCGGTGACTTGGGTACCTATGATGCCTGAATAGGAGAAACCTGGTGCCTAAATAGGTGAAACTTGACCTCTGCAAGAGGATGGAGAGAGTGTGTCGGTAGGTGAAATGCATCTCCAACGCGAATAAGAAAATGGGGATGCATGAGGAGAAGCATGATCCCCGGAAGTAGATATCTATGCATGCCCAACGTGAACAGGAATCTCTGAAACCCGACTCTTCTTTCGTTGCACTGATGCATAATGTGAAATCCTTTTGTAACTTAGTCTATCGTGTCTATAATTTATAGTACATGTAAGTAAAAGTAAACCAGACAATTAACGCAAGAAAGCAACACTACAAGCAAGAAAAGAAAAAATAAATAAAACAATGTTAAATTTTGAAGATGCATCTCCAGTTACTGGGATACTTAAATGTTGAAAATCTTCGGAGATGCGTCTTCAAATTTTATACAACACCTCAGGTGCGTCAATGGCGACAATGTAGACATGCAAACACACACAAAAATAGTTTGATCATCATTTTCAGCCAACAAACATGTTCCACACTGTGTTTAAACTATCATTCTTGCAATTTCTACTTATTTCTTACCTTAATCATCAATTTCTACTCATTTACACAAACACTCAAAAACTTTTCAAAAAATCAAAAAACTTAAAGTTTACCTCACACTTTAATGATCAATGGTAGAAATAGGCTAGGCCAATAACATGGACCTATAGAGTAACCTATACAGGCTCAGGCTAGAACAAACCTTATTTTTAAATAGAAAAGACCTAGGCTTTTTTATAAGCCTATTTTGTTAAAATGGTTAGGCCTCAGGCCATGAAAAAAATACTTTTAAGCTTAACAGATCGGCCTATTTAAATAAATATGAATAATTTTTTATTATCATTATGTATTGTTTTGTACTACGAATTAAAATACATAAATAAAAATTGGTTATCTTGGAGAACTTATGAAAACACGTTATGAACAATGTTATTGATCTTTTCGGTTGATCAGAACCTTGAGTGGGTCACGGACTACATTGAGGATGCTGGATTATTAAGGAGATGAGTGGGTGTACTTGCAAGAAACTCTGATGCTAAAGTAAGAAAATGAGCACAAAAATGGAAAAGTACGAGAGAGAGAGAGAGAGAGAGAATATTGATAGCGTGAAAATTGAATACCTGGCCCTCTCATGTGAGAGGGTTTATATAATGCCCCCGACGCATGGTCAATGGTCCCTATTTTGGGCATGGATCATGGATCGCCCGGAAATAGGTAACTGCCAGAAACTAGTCGTTGCACTGAGCAGGTTACTCGGATATAATGCGCGTCGGGAAGAGGCATATCTGAGCAGGGGTTGTCTGTGGCTGAGTTTGGGTGACTTCTTCCTGGTGTCGGGCAGACTCGTGAAGAGCGGGCAAGAACGACCTTGGCGTATGGTCGATTCTACCTCCTTAGCTGAGGATCAGAGGGGAAATTGGTCCCTTTGGTATTTATGGGTCGGATTCGGACCACTGGGTCGTCCTGGAAGTATGAGTGGATTGGGCCATGCCTAGTCATTGGTCCATTCCGGAACAGAAGCCCCCCAAGTTGTTGCTTTTGGCCGTAGAAGTGGTGACTTAAGGGTGGCTTGTCCTCTAGAGAAGGTTCAATGTGCTCGACAAACATCTGGGTATATGCCCGCCTAGGGGTGTGGCCGAATCATTTTGGGCGTTATGATGTGCCCGGTATTCGGGAAGATCAATGGTTGAATGGGACCGAAAGTTTTTCTGACGCGTGTGCCTTTGGATGGGTGTGCATTTAATGGGAAATGATAGCTAGCCTAGGTATGTTTTTAGGCTATGATTGTGTCATTTGTGTGACCCTTGACCGCATGTGCCTGTGCACTTGGATGGAGCTACTTATAAATAGGTCATCATAGATCGTTTTGCACTTTTGGTTTCTCGCATATCATATTCGTCATCTTCTCCGGTGTCTGTTTCTTGAATATCAGTCGTACGTCACTGCACCAATCGAGGATCCTTTCCGAGCACATCTTCCAGTCTTAAAAACTAGTAAGTTTCTATGATTTTCTCTTTTAAAATAGCTTATTCTTTCAGCTTGTCGTTGCCACGAGGACGTGCCTTCGAAGATGCGTAGCGGCTCCAGTTGGCATTCCACCGGAGCTCTGGGTTTCGATGTCGGGAAATATTGTCGCTCCCGGGATTTTCATCCTAGTACAAACGCGAAAGTGGTTGTAAACACCCCAAATTTGCCCTCACCCATTCACACCATGGCTTGTGATCTTTTCATATGCATAAACACAAACATAGCATCTCATACCACATTTTTTGATTCATTGCATTGGTTCAAAGTCATCTGCATCTAGGGTTTGTGATCTGAGCAATCCAAGAGCTTCTTGAGCCACTCCAAAGGTCATCAATCACTTCAAAGGGGTCCATGTATGTTCAAGCATCATATTGTATCTCTTCAAAGTCAAGAATATCAAAGAATCACAAGAATTGAGAATGGCATGGAAGCAGAGCCAGGTTTAACTGCACAGATGACCTAGAATTAGGGTTTTGGTTTCAAAGGCCATAACTACAATTTTTTTGGTCATTCTTATTTCTATTGGTCTCTATATGGTATAGGGAGCATGCATATAAATTTTCATGAAGAAATTCCATGGGGAAGTCATCTGATCAAGGGTTGACTTCTTGAGCAAGTCAGTGTAAAATCAGGGCATCTGAGGCCCCCAATGACCCAACCAAAGGGTGTTCATCATCATTTTGATTATGTGTGATCTTTATTTGATCATAGAAGAGGTTATAAGTTCACAAAATTGGAGAATTTCAAGTCATTTGCAAAGTTGACTTTTTGGGAAAGTTGACTTATAATGAAGATTGCCATTTTGGGAAACTTTTTCAACCCTTGCTTTTTGATTCAAAAATGCTTCAAATGGAAAAACTTTGGTCATGAAAGTTGTAGAATGGATCATTCCCTTTTCAAAAAGTACAAGAACTTGACCTAATTCATTTTGGATCAAAAGTTATGGCTTGTCAAAGTTGGCTAAAATCACATAATTTGAAGTTTTCTACCAAAGAGGCAAAGTTGCAAATTCACTTGCCAAGGCAAATTGTGCTATCAAATGAACTTCTAATCTTCATACAAGCATAAACCAAGGCCTAAAGATCATATTTCATCAAAGTTCACTCATTTTCATGGCTTGTGGATCAAGAAATTCAAAAAGGGGCAAAAGTTCACAAGTTTGCAAAATGATCCATAACTCTTCATCCACTTGAGCCAGATCGCAAGATCTGATTTCATGACACTCCTTGATCCTTGCTGCGCATAGCCATGCCCCTATCTCAGCCTGCCACTTGCCCATACCTCCAAGTACAACTTGCTTGACTTTTTGCAACTTGAGCCATACCAATCACAACAGTCCACACCAACTCCTCTGACCTCTCTAGTTGTGATAAGTGGACAAAATGGAACTCAACACATAACATACACAAGCCTGAAAGCTCCAAAGAGACAGCATACTCAAAAATCCTCACATTTGCAAAAGCTTTCGAATCCTTTGATTCAGCCATCAAACCTTCAAACTTTTTCCACCACTCAACCCCACAAACCTTGCTGATCATTTCCCTGCCCTCATTTTGCCCTAAAACCTCCACAATCAAAAACACGATTTTCACATTTCATGAACTGAGATTCTGCAAACTCTTTCCAAAGGCTATTTAAACTCCAACCAAGCATTGCAAGCTTCTTAGGAGGTTCATTGGAGTGGATTTGAAGCAAAGAACTGGCCAGAAAGTCCCTGATTCGAAAGCTCAAACTCAGGTAGCCATGGCATTTATTTTTCCAGAACTCTCATTTTATGTTATAGAATGATTCTATGTGCTTCACTGATTGCCATGATGTGTTTAGTTTTGAAAATAGTTGAGAAATAAGTATTTCATGAGCTTCTGAAATTTCTGTGTTCTTTTCCGTTTTGCTTCGATTCATGGATTTGATGATGAATAAATGAATTTTGATGGTTGATTCTTGTTGGGGTTGGGGAGAGGATCATTTCTTGAGAGTTTTAGGGCTTAGGGATGCGTATTAAGAGAGATAGCATGAATGGTTGGCCGGAGAAGATGACCGGAACACTGTTCCGGTCATCTGAATGTCATTAGGGTTAATTAATTAGGGTTTAGTCTTAATTACGTAAGTTTGAATGTGGGCCGTCCAGATGCGCGCGCTAGTCAATTCCCTCCCTTTTCGTTTGAATCCTGGCCCTTGGATGCGCTGACTTTCTCATTTTCAGTTTAAATTTCATTTTATTTTCATTAAATTTCATTTGTTTTGTTCATTTTATAAAAAATAGTAAAACATCTTTAAAAATTCTGAAATTTTTTGTCAAAGTTTCAATAAATTTTCAGAAACCAAAAACATTTTTATTTTTATTTTTTGCATTAAAAAATATTTTTAAATCATTTAAATGTTTATTTTTAATTAATTAATGAGAATTAATTAATTAAAAATACTTTTAGGTATTTAAAAATCACAAAAAATTTATGAAACATTTAAAATCATTTAGAAACATTGACCAACTCTCAAACCAAATTTCTTTTTTGATCTTGATGTCTTTTGACATTTTTTCATGGAATTAATTTCATTTCAAGGCAATATTTTGGTTCAATCTTTGAAAATTCATTTCTGCCTAGCCTTTAAGAGTTGGACCTTGATTCTTTTTGCATTGCATCTTGTATAGCATGTAGTTTATAGGATTAAATTGGCATGAATTGATCTTGCATTTCCAATTTGTTTGACATTTTTCTTGCCAAGGTACCTTAAAACCCTAGCAATCTTAAGAAATTCATAACCCTCATTAGGTTAAGAGTTAGAACCCCTCCTTTGGGCAGTGAGTTTGTATAGGTTTAGGGTTCCTTTGAATGCATTTGCAATTTTTTATCATGATGTTTGCTTCTGGTTTTGGTTTTTGTTTTGTGCATTGATCATAAACCCTAATTTGGGCTTTCATTTGCATCCATCTTCCATTTGCTTGCATACCAGGACTTGCCATGACATTTTGTGCATCCATTTGATTCATAATGCATCTTAGGACATATTAGAATCATGTTTGATCATTGCATCTTTCATTTGCCATGTTGAATGTCATTTGCATTCCATAACTTTTCATGTATGTTCATGGTTCTAAGCATGCTTCTCTTGCATCCATGTGCTTGTATGATCATTCTCATGCCTTGCCTCATGTTTGCATCATCTCTTAGCATCATTAACATCACACTCATGCTTCTGGTTTTGGTTTGTATCATGTCATTGCATCTCATTTGCATTGCATTTCATTCCTTTCACTAACTTTTCAGGTGGTAAGTTACTTTGAGAAGTGAATTTGCCTTCACTTCTCACAAACTCTTTTCATCTCTCTTATGCATCATTGCTGCATTTTGTCTTGTGTTTGAGATTGAGCTTGCTCATTCCTCTTCATCTTACTTTCTTTCTTCAAGTGACTTGTCTTCTTAAATGAAGCAAGTTACTTTGCTTCTCTTTGCTCCTTTCATCTGCTTCCTGGTGGTTTCTCTGAAGATCTTTCTTGCAAACCTCACAAACCTTAGGAACAACCAAGCATGACAATGATTAGGGTTTTGATTAGTCCCCCACTTAGTTTTTACCTTTGTGTCTCATTGAGTCTTCTCTTCTCATCTCATAATCAAGGACTAAACCCTAAAGGCTTTAAGGCTTTGTGATTAAGCTTATGCTTGCATCCTTCTATTAGGATGGAGTGTATAACTTTAATCCTAAGTGTTAAACCCTTAATGTGTTTAAATCCTTTAATCAATCCATCTAATAATCATCAGGACATCAAGCTTGTAACTTGGGCCTTGCATTAGGGTTCTAATTCTTCCTTAATTGGTTAAGAAGGACTAACCCTAGTGTTAATGGACAAGTCCCCCTCAGGTTGTCTTACAAACCCTAAAACTCACTTCATCATCTTATCATTAATTAAAATCCATTTAATAAAGGCTTTGTTTTGTCATGAAGTTAATCCCTAATCATGGATTAAGTTGAGGAGCTTTCCTCAGCTTAAACACTTTCATCTATTATCCTTCTATTAGGATGGTGTAATGAGTCTGTTTAATCTTTGATTATGGCTTAATCTCATTACTTAACACTAAACAAAAACACCAAAAACATCTAAATAATCACAAGTAGGTTAATGATCTTAATCCTACATCATGGTGATTAAGTGTGAGAAGCTGACTTCACACTTAAAGTATTCTCATTACCCCTAATCAGAGGGAAGATGTGATGAGTTTACTAAATCCATTGGTTTAGGCTTAAGCTCATTAACTTATGACAAACTTCAAAAAGCAATAAAAGACTGAAAACTCAAAAACAAACAATAATCGTCTCCTCCGGGATTCTTTTCTCATCTCATTCACTCATAAACGAGAACTTGCTTCTTCCGTCTAATGCAAGACAGTTTGCACCTGAGCCAGACAGGTCATACACTTGAGCATAGGCAAGTAAGCAGTTCATCAGTCAATTTATCTTTCAGTCTCTTTGGGTCGAACTACGGTGTTCTGACTTCCTCATTGCACGAGAGGATACGTAGGCATAACTTAACAGTTATCGAACAAAAGTCTCTGTTTATTCTCCCTCTTTCTAGCATCATTCTTTTAGCCTCATATTCTTGAGCCTTTCATTCTTGTCTTTACACTGACACTATACATATCACACTTCACTTTCTTTTACACTGACACCTGTACATCCTTTTCCAGTTTTCTATACACAAATTGCACTGACACTACCCCTTTAAAACACAAATATTTTAAGCGTGGATCCCGTCGAGTACGGCGGACAATCTGGGTGCTAATACCTTCCCAGGTTGTAACCAACCCCCTTTCTCAGTCTCTCTGGTTCGCAACCGTCTTATCCATATTTTTCTTAGGTTTATGCAGCATTACCTTTCCTTCGGGATAAAAATGCCTAGCTGGCGACTCTATTTCATTTCATCCTTTCGCCGATCGTTCGCGTCTGTACCCCTTCTGACCAGGTGTCATTTGGTGGGAGCGACAGCTTGGCGACTCTGCTGGGGACCCTTATACTGTAACCAGGGCTTCTGGTTCTTTTTGTGGGTTCCTCCTAGCGCTTGTTTGATTTTGTGTTTACTGGGGTGCTATGTGCTATTTGTGTTTGTATATTTGCTTTATTTACTGCTTTATGTACAGTTATTTATTGCTTTCTTTACAGCTTTATATCATCATACTGTCATACTGTTATCTGGCTGGATCTGTTTTCTGTCTTGGTGGGTGGGGTTCTACTGAGAGTTAAGGTCCTATACCTGGGACCTGAGTGACACCTAGGCTAGAGTGGTTCATGTTCTTTCCCATTCCATTTCGGTCTGGTGCAGGAATATGAAACACGGTTCAGATATGGGTTTCTTCTTGAGAACTCTGTGCTACAGATCTCCTGTAGTGCTAGGGCTATCTGGGAAGCCTGCTAAGTCTGGATGACCTTTATTATGACCTTCAGAAACTGAGGTGATTTAGAGGAGGATCTTTTATGGTTATTGTAAACACTGTACCTCCGGGTTAGAAGTGTTTACACTTCTCATAACTGATCCAAGTCTGAGGATCCTTGTTTTAGAACACCACCTGTGAGGGGGTTGGGCTGTTTACAGGTTTGCAGGTACCCATGGCCACATCATACCCTGTTACCTTGTTTTGTTTAAGAATGTTTCACTTTGTACAGTTCTTGTGGTTTAACCCTGGATATGTGACTCTTTATTTGAGTCCCCCACCTTGGTTACTGGACTTATGAACCACCATCTGGATTCCTTGAACATACATGGACTTATACCAAGGCAGTAATCAGATCCAGCTTGATCACAAACCCTTACATATCATTTGCATACATCATCATTGCATCATTTAACATGTGTTTATTTGTTTTTCAGGGTATCCATATTACATTTGACTTGGTTTTGACCCCTTCATCTGCATAGGCCTTTGCTCACCAGCTACCTGCTTCAGCTGCCTTCATCAACTACCTGCTTCAGTCACCTGCATCACTAGTATCAGCCTGTCAGTGGCCCATCTCCAGTGTTAGTCTCCATCATCAGCATCTGTCTCAGCTCTTCATCAGCAGACATGGCACCCAAGAAAAGCAACATCTCCTATCATTTCTTTGAGCCTGAGCTGACTGGCATCAAGAAGGTCCAGGCCCTTATTACTCCATACCATATACCACTATTCAGAGAACATTATGGAGGCATCCTTGATGTGGTTATGGATTTAGACCCTTCCCAGAGGAGCTTGATTCATACTTGCCTACAGTTCTATGATCCCCCTCTGAGGTGCTTCACCTTCCAGAATTTTCAGTTGGGACCCTTGTTGGAAGAGTATTTATCACTGATTGGTGTACCTGTCAGGGGTGGTGTCCCCTTCAACCCTGAGATGGCTTTTCCCAGTAATGAAGAGGTGGCAAAAGCCCTATATCTGGAACCTATACTGATTGAACAGAACATGACAGCAAAGGCTGGAATCTCTGGTCTACACTTGGATTTCTTGACTTCTCAGGCTGTCCTGAAGGCCTCCTTGGGAGAATGGAAGGCAGTCTGTGCATTGTTAGCCCTCAGCATATATGGGGTTATACTTTTTGCAGATGAGCCCAAGTTTATTAGCAAGAATGCCATTCACCTTTTCATTCTGAGGAACCCAGTACCCACCTTACTGGGAGATTTCTACTACTCTGTTCACCAAAGGAATGAAAAGCAAAGGGGAAGGTTGGTCAGATGTTGTGCTCCCCTGTTCCATACCTGGCTGCTCAAACACTTGCCCAAGACTGATGCATTCTTGAATCCTCACCAACAGAAGAATTGGGCTAGGAGGCTTGTTGCTTTGACCTCAGATGACATCAGATGGTGCACCCAGAGCACCAAGGGCAGGGACATCATTACTAGTTGTGGGCAGTTCCCCAATGTACCTCTGATAGGAGTGAAGGGTTGCATCAACTACAACCCTCTGCTATTCAAAAGACAATTGGGCTATGCATTGGTCCATCCTCCTAGAGTGCAAGATCTAGCTGAGACCCTCTATTGTGAGATTAAGCCTAATCTGGCTATTGTCAGGCAAGCATCCTGGGCTTGGGACAATGTCCATACCAAAGGGATGGCCATTCTTGGGAGATGCAACAATGTGGCCTCAGCTCAGTATTATGAGTGGTCCCATGTCAGGGCTCAAATTTCTGGAATGCCCTTCACCATTGAGGATGCACCTGGGCCATCCACAGCACCACCTCTAGCCACTGTCAGCTTGGAAGAGTTTGAGAAGCTAAAAGAGAGGAATGAGAACTTGTCTGAAGCCTTGAAGAGAACCCTCTAGGAGAGGAGTGATGGTCGTCTGGACATAGAAAGGTTAGAAAAGCTTAAGGTGGAGCATCTAGCCAGGATTGAAAAGTCAGAGGACTACATCAAGAAGTCAAGGGCTGGGGAGCAGATTTTAAAGAATGCTTGTAAAGAGACCCAGTTCCAGAAGGCCAGGACTGATCTCTATCTGAAAGAAAGTCAAGCTAGGTGGGTCAGGATCACTGAAGCTCGCACTCAAGAGGATAAGAGGACCCAGGACAAGATTGAACAGTTGGAGGCTAATGCAAAGGAGCAACAGGAAGCCTTGCTAGCAGCCCAGAGGGAGATCTCAGAATTGAAGCTTAGGGTTGGTGTAAAGAGGTCAAAGGACCAGGGCAGACACAAGAAGCTAACCACTGCTATCACCACCAGGAATCTTCTTATCAGGAACCTCACAGAGCATCCAGCTGACCCTGTGACTGAAGCACTTCTGAAGGAAGTTAGGGAGGATGAGTTTGGTCTTGGTGTCTGACTTTTGCTTGTTGTTGCTTTCATTTCATGTATTTTTCTTTTTTTATGTTGTATTTTGACCCCTCAGGGGCATGTATTGTAAAAAACAAACTATGTATGATTAACCATTTGTAATATATTCATTAGTTTGTTTCATTTGAGTTCTTTTTCTCTCGGGAAACATCAAAGCATCTTCCTCAGGGGTCTGGAAAGGTCAAAACCAAGTGCCAAGCCGGATACTTTGGAAAAAAATAAGCATACCTCATTGCATACTAACTTTTGTTTTGTTTTGTAGGTTTTTTGTTTTGTTTGTTACTAACTCTGTTGTGATTCAGGAACTATTGCTCGACGTCGGGTATACAAATGGACCAAGTACAGCAGGACCTTACAGAGGTCAGGACTCAAATGGCCAATGAGAGACTGGAGATGAGAAATCAGATGACCCAGTTTATGGAGGTGATGAATGGATTGGCACAGAGCCAAGAAAGATTAAGGGCGTTGGTAGAAAGGCAGACCCAGGAGGACCCCCATCTAGGGACTGGAGGAACGAGCAACAATGAGAGGGTTCAGCCTCATGTTAATCCCCTTGTGTATGGGCCTCACCTTCATCCAGAGATCAACATCCCTGCTAATGTGCAAGAGAATGCTACTGCGGGCAGAGTATTACAAGAAGACCCCCAAGAGGATCAATTCACTGTGATGGGAGCTGGGGATGAAGCCTATGACAGAAGGCTAGATGAAATTGCTGAGAAATTGAGATCTCTGGAGTCTCAAAATTCCCTGGGCTTTGATGTTATGGACATGGGTCTAGTGGACGGGGTAAGGATTCCCCACAAGTTTAAACCTCCGTGCTTCGAGAAGTACAACGGAACTTCCTGTCCACGAACCCACTTACAATCCTTTCTGGGAAGGCTGAAGGCATACACCATGGATGAAAAACTATGGATGTTTTATTTTGAAGATAGTTTAACAGGGGCTTCAAGGGAATGGTACTCTCACTTGACTAGAGCAACCATCAGATGCTGGAAGGACCTAGCTGAGGCCTTTATCAGACAGTACCAATACAACTTGGATATGGCTCCTAATAGGACCCTCCTGATGGGAATGTCTCAATCATCCAGGGAAAGCTTCCGGGAGTACGCCCAGAGGTGGAGACAGCTTGCTGCTGCTGTCCAGCCACCCATGTCGGAAAGGGAAATGGCCGACATGTTTATGAACACCCTCCAAGGGACATATATTGACAGGCTAGCTGCCTTTTCTTCCACCAGCTTCGCTGACGTAGTCATAGCTGGAGAAAGGATTGAAAGCCTGTTAAAGATGGGCAAAATTTCCGACAATGGTGCGAGCTCGTCCAGCAACCCCAGAAAGCCTTTTGTGGGGCCAAGAAGAACCGGTGAGACTAATGCTATTCAGGCCAGCAGGGGCAGACCACAGTATGTTCATAGGTCAGTGGCAACAGTCACTATTCCCGCTCCAATTCCTCAGCAACCAGCATATCAACCACAGCAACAACCCCACTACCAGCAACAAGTTCAATATCCGCCTCAGAGAAACTACAACAACAACAGCAGCAACAATCAACAGAGACCATTTCAACAGAGACCCTCTCAGGCCAATAGGGTGATTGATCCAATCCCTATGCCTTATGCCGCTTTATTGCCACAGCTCCTGAAGCTGAACTTGGTTGAGTTAAGGACGTTAGCACCACCAGATCCTTCCAGTCTGCCAACGCCAGATGTGCTTTTCACTCCAATGCACCTGGCCACAGTATAGAGAAATGTAGGGCTCTACAAATGAAGGTACAGGACTTGATAGATTCTAAAGCTCTAAACTTTGCACCCCCGCCAAATGTTAACAAGAACCCCATGCCCAACCACGGAGGACCAAGAATCAATGCTATTGAGGAAGATAAGTCGTCTTTCTTAATAACCAGTGTTGGGCAGATTCGGACACCCCTGGTAGAGATTAAAGCTCAACTCCTAGAATGCTAGATATTCCCCGGGTGTGAGCTCGGGTGCGGTTATTGCAACATTTCGGTAAACGGGTGTGATAACTTGAGAAGCGGTATAGATGATCTCATCCAGAGTGGCCTACTTCAGATCACAACATCAACACCTTCAAATCCAGCAATCTCTCTGACAACAGTTCCTGAGTCTCATACAACTGCAACAACAATTATACCAAACAATTCTTCAGTTTCATCAACAAATGCTTCAAATATCACTTCAACAAACCAGATATCAACAAACATTCCTTCTACAACATCAGCACCCCTCTATTCAGAATCTTCTTCTACAACACCAGCAAATATCTCAGCAGTCACTATTTATTATGATCCGTCAAGTATTCCTCCGAACAACAATTTTCAACAACAAGCAGTGGCATCTCCTGCCAGGACACCGGTTACCATCTACTACGATCCACACACTATTTCAACACCCTCCTCTGCTGCAGTCAGCCCGGTTACCATCACGGTACCTGGGCCCGTTCCATATGAAAGCAGTAATGCCATCCCTTGGCATTATGGCTCTGACCTTTACTGCAATGGGGAGAAAATCACTCCTTACTCTTCAACATCTTCTCCACAGATTGATAATGTCGGGGGAGGCGGAGGCTTCACCAGAAGCGGACGCCTTTTTGCCTCGCAATCACAAAGACCTAATGCCGAAGCAGAAGTTGCTACCAAAGCAAAGGGAAAGAGTGTAATAGTTGAAGAACCCATTCTCAAGGAAACACAAAAGACATCTTTTGAACAAGATGTAGACGAGTTTATGAGAATTATCAAGAGGAGTGACTACAAGGTGGTGGATCAGCTTCACCAAACTCCCTCAAAAATCTCCATTCTATCCCTGCTGATGTGTTCCGAAGCTCACCGGAATGCATTACTAAAAGTCTTGCACGCAGCATATGTGCCAGAGGAGATCACCGTTAATAAGCTGGAGACCGTGGTAGCGAATGTCAATACCAGCCATGGATTGGGTTTTACCAATGCTGATTTAACGACTGAGGGTTGTAACCACAACAAGGCTTTACACATCACTCTAGAATGCAAGGGTGTTGTTCTATCCCATGTACTGGTAGACACTGGCTCTTCACTCAATGTTCTACCAAAGAAAGCCTTGGTGAAGCTGGAGTATGATGGCTTGGCATTGCGTCCAAGTAATTTGGTGGTGAGAGCATTTGACGGCTCTAAGAGATCAGTGCTAGGAGAGATTGATCTGCCAGTGATGATTGGCCCGCAGACTTTTAAAATTACCTTCTACGTGATGGACATTCAGCCGGCCTACAGCTGTTTGTTGGGTAGACCTTGGATTCATGCCGCTGGCGCAGTTACGTCTACCCTTCACCAGAAGTTAAAATTCGAGTGGGAGGGCCAGATCATCACCATCTGTGGTGAAGAAGATATTTTTGTTAGCCATCTGGCTACATACAAATATATTGAGATGGATGGAGAGATCCATGAAACCATGAGCCAGGGATTTGAAGCCCTGAACATTAATGAAGCATCTACTATACTTGGGACTTCCATGACATCTTATCAGCAAGCCAGGAAGGTTGTTGAAGAGGGGACTGCCCAAGGCTGGGGCAAGCTGTTGCCTGTGGAGAAGAAAGAGGACCGATTTGGGTTGGGTTACAAACCAACTCAACAAGATCAATCAGAGGCTGCTAAGAAGCCCAGTTTTGTTAGTGGGGGGATGCTCACCCCTGATGCAGTAAACAACTTGGAAGATGAGTCGGAATATGAACGCAACCTGGAGAGCTGGATACGTCCAAGAATCCCGGGGAGCCGTATCTCAAACTGGTCTTCCCAGGAAATTATAAGGGTTACTCCTGCAGAGTAATTATTATTTCCTGTATTTTAAAGCATGCATCAAGTCTTGCATCTTGCCCAAGATGACAAGACTCATTTTGTAATCGGGCCATCTTGTAATTTTGTGCAAACAGATCAATCAATGAATATCGGACATCTTTTGCAAATGAGTCTTTTTCTTTTATGCTCACTGTTTTTCATTTTTCTTTTTGTACAAAAAATAAAATGGCAATGTTTTCAAAATGATAACTTCATTTCACCTTTTTCTAAACAAAGATTAAAATCAATCACTAAAATGAACAATCTAAACCCTTGCAGAGAGTGCCTTTCGGACTGCACCGACAACAACACAGCTATGACTTCGTATGACTTTGACGATCCAATCAATCAAGCTGATGAAGGGGTTGAAGAAGAATATGAGCTTCCTGAAGAGCTAGCCAGGTTGTTAAGGCAAGAGGAGAAGGTTATCACTCCTCATCAGGAGGAAATTGAAACAGTTAATCTTGGTTCGGAAGAAGACGTAAAAGAGGTTAAGATCGGGGCCTGCCTACAAGATTCAGTGAAAGAGCAACTGATTGATATGCTTCGGGAGTATGTGGATGTGTTTGCTTGGTCTTATCAGGACATGCCAGGGTTGGACACCGATATCGTCATGCACAAGCTGCCATTAAAAGAAGACTGCCCGCCAGTAAAACAGAAGTTGCGCCGTACTCGCCCGGATATGGCAATGAAGATAAAGGAAGAGATGCAAAAGCAATGGGACGCCGGGTTCCTTGCTGTAACTAGCTATCCACCATGGGTGGCTAACATAGTACCTGTGCCTAAGAAAGACGGCAAAGTGAGAATGTGTGTTGACTACCGGGATCTGAACAGAGCCAGCCCGAAAGATGATTTCCCATTACCTCACATTGATGTATTGGTGGATAATACGGCTCAGTTCTCGGTGTTCTCCTTCATGGACGGATTTTCAGGATACAATCAGATCAAGATGTCACCTGAAGACATGGAGAAGACAACCTTCATCACACCCTGGGGCACGTTCTGTTATAAGGTGATGCCATTTGGACTGAAGAATGCAGGTGCAACGTATCAACGGACTATGGTAACATTATTCCACGATATGATCCATAAAGAAATCGAATGTTATGTGGATGACATGATTGCCAAGTCCCTCACAGAAGAAGACCACCTGGTAAATCTGCTGAAACTATTCAAGCGTCTGAGGAAGTACCAACTGAAATTGAACCCCAACAAGTGCACATTCGGGGTGCGATCCGGTAAGCTGCTGGGATTTATTGTAAGTGAGAAAGGGATTGAAGTTGACCCTGATAAAGTCAAAGCCATTCAAGAAATGCCTGCACCAAAGTCAGAAAAAGAAGTTCGAGGGTTTCTAGGTAGATTGAACTACATTTCAAGGTTCATATCTCACCTTACAGCAACCTGTGAGCCCTTGTTCAAGCTGTTAAGAAAAGAACAAACGGTCAGGTGGAACGAAGACTGCCAAAGGGCTTTTGACAAGATCAAGGAGTACTTGCAAGAACCTCCAATCCTTATGCCTCCAGTTGAAGGAAGACCTCTGATAATGTACTTGACAGTATTAGAAGAGTCGATGGGGTGTGTGCTGGGCCAGCATGACGAGTCTGGTCGAAAAGAGTATGCAATTTACTACCTGAGCAAAAAGTTTACCGACTGTGAACAACGTTATTCACTGCTCGAGAAAACTTGTTGTGCTTTAGCGTGGGCTGCTCGCCGATTGAGACAGTATATGTTGACCCACACTACTTTATTGATATCCAAGATGGACCCGGTTAAGTACATTTTTGAGAAGCCAGCTCTTACCGGACGGGTTGCAAGATGGCAAATGATCCTCACAGAATACGACATCCAGTACACATCTTAGAAAGCCATCAAGGGCAGTGTATTGTCTGATTATCTTGCTGAGCAACCTATTGATGATTACCAGCCTATGAGATTTGACTTCCCTGATGAAGACATCATGTTCATAAAAGCAAAAGATCATGAAGAGCCAATTCACACTGAAGGGCCTGACCCGAAAGAAGAATGGACTATGATGTTTGATGGGGCTGTTAATATGAATCGTCGTGGTGTTGGTGCAGTACTCATTACACCAAAGGGGGTTCACATGCCTTTCTCGGCAAAACTCACCTTTAACTGCACTAACAACGAAGCTGAATATGAAGCTTGCATTATGGGTCTTAAGGAGGCCATTGACCTCAGGATCAAAACTTTGACTGTGTTCGGAGATTCAGCTCTGGTAGTTAACCAAACCAACGGAAAATGGTACACCCACCAGGATCATCTGATACCTTACAGGGATTATACAAGGAGATTATTGACTTTCTTTACAACGGTCAAGCTTGAGTATATCCCTCGGGACGAGAATCAGTTTGCAGATGCTCTTGCCACCATTTCATCCATGATCAGAGTTCAAGCTGCCAACTTTGTACCTCGGATTTCAGTGTCCAGACTTGACAGACCAGCATATGTATTCGCAGCAGACGTTGTTGAAAATGATAAGCCTTGGTTCCATGACATTAAGTGCTTCTTGGAGGATCAAACATACCCACCTGGGGCATCTTCCAATGATAAGAAGACTTTGAGAAGGCTAGCTGGTAGTTTCTTCCTGAATACTGATGGTTCCTTGTACAAAAGAAACTTTGATATGGTACTCCTTAGATGCGTTGATAGAACAGAAGCAGACTTGTTGATGCACGAGGTGCACGAAGGATCCTTTGGTACCCATGCCGGAGGACATGCAATGGCAAAGAAGTTGCTAAGATCAGGTTATTATTGGATCACAATGGATGCTGACTGTTGTGCCTATGCCAGGAAATGCCATAAATGCCAGATTTATGCGGATAAAGTGCACGTGCCTCCCAATCCTTTGAATGTGATGTCTTCACCTTGGCCTTTTGCTATGTGGGGCATTGATATGATTGGCAAGATCGAACCGACCGCTTCGAACGGCCACAGATTCATCCTGGTAGCCATTGACTATTTTACCAAGTGGGTTGAAGCAGCTTCCTATGCAAATGTTACAAGGCAAGTGGTAGCCCGATTTCTGAAGAGGGATATCATCTGTCGATACGGAGTTCCCGAGCGAATCATTACTAATAATGGTTCCAACTTAAACAACAAAATGATGGCAGAACTATGCCGGGACTTCAAAATCCAACACCACAATTCTTCTCCTTACAGGCCAAAGATGAACGGCGCTGTTGAGGCAGCTAATAAGAATATTAAGAAGATTGTGCAGAAGATGGTAGTCACCTATAAAGACTGGCATGAGATGCTACCGTTTGCTTTGCATGGGTACCGCACGTCAATCAGAACATCCACTGGGGCAACACCGTATCAGCTTGTTTATGGTATGGAAGCAGTCTTACCAGTTGAAGTTGAACTACCCTCCCTACGGGTACTGATGGATGTTAAGCTGAACGAAGCAGAATGGGTCCGATCCCGATACGAACAACTGAGTCTGATTGAAGAGAAAAGATTGGCTGCAATTTGTCATGGGCAGTTGTATCAGAAAAGAATGAAGAAAGCCTTCGATCAGAAAGTCAGGCTTCGAGAGTACCAAGTAGGAGATCTTGTGCTGAAAAGAATCCTCCCTCCTCATACAGACCACAGGGGCAAATGGACTCCGAACTATGAAGGACCATTCGTAGTAAAGAAAGTTTTCTCCGGTGGAGCACTCATGCTTAGCACTATGGATGGTGAAGACTTCCCGTCCCCTGTGAATTCAGATACAGTTAAAAAATACTTCGCATAAAAATGACCCGCTGGACATAAAAACAGAATGTAAGTCCAGGCAAAAATAGGGCATCCCGGCGAGTCAAAAACAGAATAAAAGACTCGGGCAAAAGTAAGGGAAAATAAACAAAAGATGTACACCCGCTGAGTTGAAAAGCCGCATTGGACAACTCAGGCAAAAATGGGTATCCCGATGGATTGAGAACCCGAAAGGGCGATCCATGCAAAATAAGGGAATAAGCGAACAACTGCACTCTGAATTCGTCTGTATCACTTACAACCGGGTAAGCTTCGAAAGGATCAAGCTTTTGTCAGAGTCAGCCTTCTTCAGAAAGCAAGACGAGAAGAACGTCAAAAGTCATACGAGTCATAGCAAAAGGGAAGCTCCTTGAAGCATCATCAACATTGCCAGCATTTTGTTTCTCAATTTGTAACAATCTCCTCATTTTAGGGGATTTGTTTCCTTAACTGTATCTTGTCAATTCAGGGCATACGAATTAATAAAATCAGATTTTCAGTCATGTCCCGTCTCGTACATTCTATTTTCATTTGCAAAAGGTCCAATGTCTTTAAGATACTGATTGCATAAATACAGATGCTTCTCTTTTAATAAAACATGCTTGCAGGAAATATGTTTACTCCCGGGAGTGTCTAGATTCCTATGATGGAATCCGGTAAGGGATACCTCGGGATTACTTGTACGTTTCTATCTTTGCAGGGTTGCAGGTATCCAAAACACGACATGGGGCATGAAAGCTTCACCCCCAGCAAGCTGGCAAATCAACACTCATTCAGTCTTGGCACTCTCAAAGTGCTATCTCCCCAGCTGAGTTGCCACTTGTTGCCACTTGTTATTTCTCCCCGGCCGAGTTGCCATCCACTATTCCTCCGCAGCCAAGTACGAAGGCCGGGAAACCATCTCCCCACAGAGTTTCAGCCTCTATCCAGAAGAGCAACGTGCGAAGGAATCACAACAGAGTGAAGAAAGTTTCTACAAACCCCGGTTGGGTCCTTCATTATCAAGACAGGTCTATCAGTGACCTATATCCCCAAGCAGAGTCATACATGACAAATCTACCAATGATCTCATCCCCAGCTGGGATGTCCACTTCAAGCAGACCAACCAGGGATCTTTGCAGCAACAGGATCCGAATCCCGAATTGTTATCTTTTGCATAAACATAGCATTCGCATCATATATACCCCGCAAAGCGTAGCATTCCGTCTAATACGGAGCATTACGGCAAAAATCAAACATATTGCATAATCATAAGCCATGTTCTGAATCAAACACTTGTGAATATTGGCAATCCATCAAAGATATACAGAAAACTCCCCAGATTCCCAGGCAGAGAGCCCAGACATTTCTCTTACAAATACAAATACTTCTTGACACCCATCCGTGTCATATCCCACCAGAGAGCCAAAAGCATCTGCCTTACACTCATAAATACAAATACACACTCCTTTTGACACCCGTCCGTGTCATCATTCCCCAGTAAAGTCGCCCGAGCACTCTTTACAAACATACCATCCGTATTACAGATACTTCTTGACACCCATCCGTGTCATACCCCCCTGCAGAAAGCCAAAGCGTCCCCTTTGCACTCACAGATACTTACATACACAACTTCCTTGGCACCCGTCCGTGTCACCTTCCCCAGCACAGTTACCTGAACACTTTGTATATCAAATACTTGTTTATACTATACTTTATACCTCTTCACACCCGTCCGTGTCACATTCCCCAGCAGGCTGAATACTCAACTATACACCGCTCATACTTATTTCACTTATACAGATACTCGTCCGTATCTTGTATACACTACTTATTACTCTCGTTTCACTCATACAGATACTCGTCCGTATCCTGTATACACCACATATTATCCCTCAGATTCGACACTCGTCCGTGTTCTTTGTTAACCAGTTGGTACTCGTCCGTACCATCATCTCAGAACATGCGTCAAGCGTTTGTTTCTACTTGATACTCGTCTGTATCACAGTCTTAGAGATGCTCGTCTACATCTTTAATCTATACACAACGTCAAAACACTTATACCTTTTTGGATATAAACACTCGTCCGTGTTTACTATTCCCCAGTAGGTCGCCAGCAAAGCAAAATTTCTTTTCTATCTGACATTCGTCCTATGTCATGATAAACCCTGAGAGCAGCCGTACCCTGCTAGGTGATCGTCCTTCACCTCTTGATGATCGTCCTTCATCATGCTCATCCGATGGCCGTCCCCATCGTCGACCTTTATCCGGCATTCGTCCTATGTCGTGATATTTAGCAGCCGTCCCCTGCTAGGTGATCGTCCTTCACCTCTTGATGATCGTCCTTCATCATTTTTATCCGATGGCCGTCCCCATCGTTGATCTTTTTTATCTGGCATTCGTCCTGTGTCATGATAAACTTTGAGAGCAGCCGTCCCCTGCTAGGTGATCGTCCTTCACCTCTTGATGATCGTCCTTCATCATGCTCGTCCGATGGCCGTCCCCATCATTGACCTTTTTATCCGACATTCGTCCTATGTCGCGATACTTTCGGCAGCCGTACCCTGCCAGGTGATCGTCCTTCACCTTAGATGACCGTCCCTCATCTTATCCCCGACAGAGCAGCCGTCCCCTGCTAGGTGATCGTGCTTCACCTTTGATGACCGTCCCTCATCATTATTTCATTTATTCTTTAACCCAATGGTCGTCCCCGTCGTGGTCCCTTTTCCTTTTCCTGATGATCGTCCTTCATCAGTTTAGCCCGATGGCCGTCCCCATCGTTGTTTGCATTACTTTATGAACCTGATAACCGTACCTCATCGTTTACTTTTTGCATATTCCCCATAGAATCTTACAGCTTTACTTGATGGTCGTCCCCATCATAATCTCTCATATCCCCAGCATGTCGGCCGTCCCCGTCATTGCTTTATTTCCTGCATCCTCCCCAGCATGCCGGCCGTCCCCGTCATTGCTCTTTCCCCAGCAGTCGTCCTCTGCTCGACGGTCGTCCTCCGTCGCTCGCACTTTATGATTATACTTTATCTTCCTTTACAATCTATATCCCTTTTCTTCTTCATTTTGTGAGTGCAAATTTCGGACTGTCTTTGGTATTCAACCACAAGTTATCTCGTTTGCTTGTTAAGCCGTTGCTTACATCCTGCACAGCTAACTCATGTTTGAATAGGGGCAGCTGTAAACACCCCAAATTTGCCCTCACCCATTCACACCATGGCTTGTGATCTTTTCATATGCATAAACACAAACATAGCATCTCATACCACATTTTTTGATTCATTGCATTGGTTCAAAGTCATCTGCATCTAGGGTTTGTGATCTGAGCAATCCAAGAGCTTCTTGAGCCACTCCAAAGGTCATAAATCACTTCAAAGGGGTCCATGTATGTTCAAGCATCATATTGTATCTCTTCAAAGTCAAGAATATCAAAGAATCACAAGAATTGAGAATGGCATGGAAGCAGAGCCAGGTTTAACTGCACAGATGACCTAGAATTAGGGTTTTGGTTTCAAAGGCCATAACTCCAATTATTTTGGTCATTCTTGTTTCTATTGGTCTCTATATGGTATAGGGAGCATGCATATCAATTTTCATGAATAAATTCCATGGGGAAGTCATCTGATCAAGGGTTGACTTCTTGAGCAAGTCAGTGTAAAATCAGGGCATCTGAGGCCCCCAATGACCCAACCAAAGGGTGTTCATCATCATTTTGATTATGTGTGATCTTTATTTGATCATAGAAGAGGTTAGAAGTTCACAAAATTGGAGAATTTCAAGTCATTTGCAAAGTTGACTTTTTGGGAAAGTTGACTTATAATGAAGATTGTCATTTTGGGAAACTTTTTCAACCCTTGCTTTTTGATTCAAAAATGCTTCAAATGGAAAAACTTTGGTCATGAAAGTTGTAGAATGGATCATTCCCTTTTCAAAAAGTACAATAACTTGACCTAATTCATTTTGGATCAAAAGTTATGGCTTGTCAAAGTTGGCTAAAATCACATAATTTGAAGTTTTCTACCAAAGAGGCAAAGTTGCAAATTCACTTGCCAAGGCAAATTGTGCTATCAAATGAACTTCTAATCTTCATACAAGCATAAACCAAGGCCTAAAGATCATATTTCATCAAAGTTCACTCATTTTCATGGCTTGTGGATCAAGAAATTCAAAAAGGGGCAAAAGTTCACAAGTTTGCAAAATGATCCATAACTCTTCATCCACTTGAGCCAGATCGCAAGATCTGATTTCATGACACTCCTTGATCCTTGCTGCGCATAGCCATGCCCCTATCTCAGCCTGCCACTTGCCCATACCTCCAAGTACAACTTGCTTGACTTTTTGCAACTTGAGCCATACCAATCACAACAGTCCACACCAACTCCTCTGACCTCTCTAGTTGTGATAAGTGGACAAAATGGAACTCAACACATAACATACACAAGCCTGAAAGCTCCAAAGAGACAGCATACTCAAAAATCCTCACATTTGCAAAAGCTTTCGAATCCTTTGATTCAGCCATCAAACCTTCAAACTTTTTCCACCACTCAACCCCACAAACCTTGCTGATCATTTCCCTGCCCTCATTTTGCCCTAAAACCTCCACAATCAAAAACACGATTTTCACATTTCATGAACTGAGATTCTGCAAACTCTCTCCAAAGGCTATTTAAACTCCAACCAAGCATTGCAAGCTTCTTAGGAGGTTCATTGGAGTGGATTTGAAGCAAAGAACTGGCCAGAAAGTCCCTGATTCGAAAGCTCAAACTCAGGTAGCCATGGCATTTATTTTTCCAGAACTCTCATTTTATGTTATAGAATGATTCTATGTGCTTCACTGATTGCCATGATGTGTTTAGTTTTGAAAATAGTTGAGAAATAAGTATTTCATGAGCTTCTGAAATTTATGTGTTCTTTTCCGTTTTGCTTCGATTCATGGATTTGATGATGAATAAATGAATTTTGATGGTTGATTCTTGTTGGGGTTGGGGAGAGGATCATTTCTGGAGAGTTTTAGGGCTTAGGGATGCGTATTAAGAGAGATAGCATGAATGGTTGGCCGGAGAAGATGACCGGAACACTGTTCCGGTCATCTGAATGTCATTAGGGTTAATTAATTAGGGTTTAGTCTTAATTACGTAAGTTTGAATGTGGGTCGTCCAGATGCGCGCGCTAGTCAATTCCCTCCCTTTTCGTTTGAATCCTGGCCCTTGGATGCACTGACTTTCTCATTTTCAGTTTAAATTTCATTTTATTTTCATTAAATTTCATTTGTTTTGTTCATTTTATAAAAAATAGTAAAACATCTTTAAAAATTCTGAAATTTTTTGTCAAAGTTTCAATAAATTTTCAGAAACCAAAAACATTTTTATTTTTATTTTTTGCATTAAAAATATTTTTAAATCATTTAAAAGTTTATTTTTAATTAATTAATGAGAATTAATTAATTAAAAATACTTTTAGGTATTTAAAAATCACAAAAAATTTATGAAACATTTAAAATCATTTAGAAACATTGACCAACTCTCAAACCAAATTTCTTTTTTGATCTTGATGTCTTTTGACATTTTTTCATGGAATTAATTTCATTTCAAGGCAATATTTTGGTTCAATCTTTGAAAATTCATTTCTGCCTAGCCTTTAAGAGTTGGACCTTGATTCTTTTTGCATTGCATCTTGTATAGCATGTAGTTTATAGGATTAAATTGGCATGAATTGATCTTGCATTTCCAATTTGTTTGACATTTTTCTTGCCAAGGTACCTTAAAACCCTAGCAATCTTAAGAAATTCATAACCCTCATTAGGTTAAGAGTTAGAACCCCTCCTTTGGGCAGTGAGTTTGTATAGGTTTAGGGTTCCTTTGAATGCATTTGCAATTTTTTATCATGATGTTTGCTTCTGGTTTTGGTTTTTGTTTTGTGCATTGATCATAAACCCTAATTTGGGCTTTCATTTGCATCCATCTTTCATTTGCTTGCATACCAGGACTTGCCATGACATTTTGTGCATCCATTTGATTCATAATGCATCTTAGGACATATTAGAATCATGTTTGATCATTGCATCTTTCATTTTCCATGTTGAATGTCATTTGCATTCCATAACTTTTCATGTATGTTCATGGTTCTAAGCATGCTTCTCTTGCATCCATGTGCTTGTATGATCATTCTCATGCCTTGCCTCATGTTTGCATCATCTCTTAGCATCATTAACATCACACTCATGCTTCTGGTTTTGGTTTGTATCATGTCATTGCATCTCATTTGCATTGCATTTCATTCCTTTCACTAACTTTTCAGGTGGTAAGTTACTTTGAGAAGTGAATTTGCCTTCACTTCTCACAAACTCTTTTCATCTCTCTTATGCATCATTGCTGCATTTTGTCTTGTGTTTGAGATTGAGCTTGCTCATTCCTCTTCATCTTACTTTCTTTCTTCAAGTGACTTGTCTTCTTAAATGAAGCAAGTTACTTTGCTTCTCTTTGCTCCTTTCATCTGCTTCCTGGTGGTTTCTCTGAAGATCTTTCTTGCAAACCTCACAAACCTTAGGAACAACCAAGCATGACAATGATTAGGGTTTTGATTAGTCCCCCACTTAGTTTTTACCTTTGTGTCTCATTGAGTCTTCTCTTCTCATCTCATAATCAAGGACTAAACCCTAAAGGCTTTAAGGCTTTGTGATTAAGCTTATGCCTGCATCCTTCTATTAGGATGGAGTGTATAACTTTAATCCTAAGTGTTAAACCCTTAATGTGTTTAAATCCTTTAATCAATCCATCTAATAATCATCAGGACATCAAGCTTGTAACTTGGGCCTTGCATTAGGGTTCTAATTCTTCCTTAATTGGTTAAGAAGGACTAACCCTAGTGTTAATGGACAAGTCCCCCTCAGGTTGTCTTACAAACCCTAAAACTCACTTCATCATCTTATCATTAATTAAAATCCATTTAATAAAGACTTTGTTTTGTCATGAAGTTAATCCCTAATCATGGATTAAGTTGAGGAGCTTTCCTCAGCTTAAACACTCTCATATATTATCCTTCTATTAGGATGGTGTAATGAGTCTGTTTAATCTTTGATTATGGCTTAATCTCATTACTTAACACTAAACAAAAACACCAAAAACATCTAAATAATCACAAGTAGGTTAATGATCTTAATCCTACATCATGGTGATTAAGTGTGAGAAGCTGACTTCACACTTAAAGTATTCTCATTACCCCTAATCAGAGGGAAGATGTGATGAGTTTACTAAATCCATTGGTTTAGGCTTAAGCTCATTAACTTATGACAAACTTCAAAAAGCAATAAAAGACTGAAAACTCAAAAACAAACAATAATCGTCTCCTCCGGGATTCTTTTCTCATCTCATTCACTCATAAACGAGAACTTGCTTCTTCCGTCTAATGCAAGACAGTTTGCACCTGAGCCAGACAGGTCATACACTTGAGCATAGGCAAGTAAGCAGTTCATCAGTCAATTTATCTTTCAGTCTCTTTGGGTCGAACTACGGTGTTCTGACTTCCTCATTGCACGAGAGGATACGTAGGCATAACTTAACAGTTATCGAACAAAAGTCTCTGTTTATTCTCCCTCTTTCTAGCATCATTCTTTTAGCCTCATATTCTTGAGCCTTTCATTCTTGTCTTTACACTGACACTATACATATCACACTTCACTTTCTTTTACACTGACACCTGTACATCCTTTTCCAGTTTTCTATACACAAATTGCACTGACACTACCCCTTTAAAACACAAATCTTTTAAGCGTGGATCTCGTCGAGTACGGCGGACAATCTGGGTGCTAATACCTTCCCAGGTTGTAACCAACCCCCTTTCTCAGTCTCTCTGGTTCGCAACCGTCTTATCCATATCTTTTCTTAGGTTTATGCAGCATTACCTTTCCTTCGGGATAAAAATGCCTAGCTGGCAACTCTATTTCATTTCATCCTTTCGCCGATCGTTCGCGTCTGTACCCCTTCTGACCAGGTGTCATTTGGTGGGAGCGACAGTGGCGCGGAAAAGGTAGAGTCGCCAGCCATGCATTTTTATCCCGAAAGGATGGGAAAGGTAATGCTACACAAACCTGAAGAAGAAAGAAAGGACAAGGCCTTGCGAACCAAAGATCTGGGTTCGGGAGTCAGTTACGACCTGGGAAGGTATTAGCACCCCAGATCGTCCGTCGTACCCGACGGGATCCACACTTGTTTGTTTTGTTTCAAAGGGTAAACGAATACGAGTGTTGCTGAACAAATGAACTGCTAACTGGAACTGGAATGGAAATGAGAAAGGAACTAAAATAGAACAAAAAGAAAGAATGGGTAAATGTAGGGAAACTAAAGAATGTGCTCGAACGGGCCTTACCCCGCTGCCTACGTACCTCATCGGGAAAATGAGGATCAGAGTCGACGTAGTTCGCCTAACTAAGGCGGGAACTATTTGTTAATGTTTTTTATGCGTTGGAACTACGTATGTCTATGCTCAGGTGTTGCAGGCTCGTCTGGTACGAGTGCATTTACCGTCTTGCATGCGAGACAAGTTGTTGCAAGTTCGTGTTTAGAGTGAATGAGATGAGAAAGAGAAGTTCCTGCAGGATAGTCGCTTATTGTTTGTTTTGTCTTTTATGAGAAGTGTTTTGAATTTGTTTGTAAACATTCTCATACTAAGACCTATCCATAATGGTAAATACTTACACCTCGCCCCGAAATAGGACGCGTATAAGCACTCCGCAACAAAGTCTCATGGCGTATAAGAACGTTCCAACCTTTATTAGGTGTTTTATTATTTTTCTTTATGAGATGAGAAAGAATGACTCAAGTGGAAAAAGGGAAAAACTAAGGGAACTAAGACTCAACCCTAATTTATTTATTATATTCAAAAGGTGATCCTAATAGTTTGTGAGGTTTTTCTAATCCTAAGGAAGAAAATAAAAAGAAGAAAAGAGAATTAGAACTCAACTTACTTCCTAAGGAAGTTAAGTTGTTCTAAGAAAGGGGAAAGTCTATACAAGAGAAACACAAAGTGCTAAGGCAACCACAATTATAATGCATAAGATAAAGGAATGAAGTGAGGCTTACCTCAATCTTTCCCCCTACAAAACAAAAGTTAGTATAACAATGCATATTGAAAGTAAAATCAAAGCATAAAAGCGATTAAGTACCCCACACGTCCTAGAATGGAACTAGGGTTCAAAATAACACCTAAGTCTAAAGGTGAGGTACCTAAAGGTTATATGACTTATAAAGTTAGTAGCTACATGCTATAGGTCCCTAAGGATGCTAGGATACCTCACAAGATCAAACTATATCAAACTATGTACAAAAAGTTTACATAAGCTCACATGAATGCAAGTTAGGGTTCATGGATGAAGTATGGGTGCATATGGCATACAAGCATGAATTAATACATGAAATTAATATTAAAGTCAGTAGTGAATGCTTATGAATGTGGATTAATGAATATACAATCATGGATGCATTGACTTAAGCATATGGAGCTAGGAGAAGAAGATGTGGAAAGAAGTGTAGCAAACATCACATAAGATTACAAATGATGCAAGTTAAGGATGAATGGCATATGGATATGCATGAGATGATTATAGGTCAGTATTATACAAGTTATGATATGCAATTAGAATGCATGAATTACCATTTTTGATTTCCACATAATTCATGTTAATAATTAGAGGAAAAGAAAAATGAGTTTAAGTTAAACATGTTCAAGTAATTATGCACTTTAAAACACCAAACAAATCAAATGAATATGGTTCAAAAAGTGACCTATAACTGGAATTAAGGACCTATAAATGACCTATAATTAACTCCTAAGAGTTAACAAAAATTATTCCAAGCAAATGGCATGAATGCCTTCCTATCATTTAGATTATGGAGCAAATAAACACATATCTCAACCTATGATCTAGGTGGCATGAAAAAATAGCAAAAAGGCTTTAAAAATTATGAAATTAAATCCCTGAAATGATAAAGTCAGTATATAACATGGTCTAAAAGTATTTTACAAAATTATGCACCAAAGTGTCAAAACAATTACTTGATGGGCAAGATAACAAGGCATGATCGCCGAAAAACAACTCCACAAAGTGGATAAAAAATGGCACCAAAAATTATGAGAAAAATGCCTAAGGAGCATCAAAATGTCACCAATTCCAGTGGTTAATCACACACAAAAACTACGTCTCACACCTATTGGAAAAAATTGGATTTTGGTCCCTTATGTCAAAATAATATTTTTTGGGACAGCTTGGAATGAAAAATTCAAATTAATTACTAAAACCAATCAAACCTGGAATCAAAAAATATGAAAAATTAATTAAGAGGGTGAGGATCACTCATGAATTTTTCCAGAATTTTATCATACCTAAAACTATTTTTTATAATTGCGACGAAACAGGAAAAAACGATGTTTTAAGGGAAAGCGAGAGGAAGTGAATTCTACAATCCGTAACCTAATCCCTAACTCCGAAATCAACACATATAATAAAAAATCATAAATAAATTCAGTGCCTCAGGTGAGAGGGCTCAATATGCACCTTAAGTTACATGATCCTAAGCCACATACAACTAGAATGATGCGTACAAGTGGAGCATCGAGATTACTTACTTGATCGAAGTATCGATTCTTCATATAAAAGAAATCCAAAAACTCCTTGTCAAGTCTTATAATCTCCCATGAGCAAAATAAATGTTTATCTTCCATATTAGATTTGTGAAGATCCACCATAATCGAAACAAAAACAACGGCACAAAATATCATTTGAATTCAAAGGAATCCCACAAATAAAGTGGAATACCAACCAAACGACTGTCGTTAAGATCTTTGTGAGAACCTTGCATGAACTCAACAAACGCATTAGAAACCAAAAAGAGGTGCAACCAGAAGTTGCACCTATGCCTCACAACTCAAAATCAAATAGAAGGATGAATATACGAGTCATGGACATGCATTGAAATTTATGTTTCAAAACGGGGCTGCACTTATGCACTAACATAAAATACATGCAAACTCAAATCGGAATCGAACAAACTTACATACAATGAATGGAAAATGATCAACAAACATAAGTACAAGTCAAAACAAGATCAATGCATCAAAATCGTACCAAATCGAACTTAAAAAGCCTTAAAACGAAGGGAAAAGAACGCGTCAAAAATCACCGACTCGGAATTGAACGAAAATCACATGGTAACTAGCAAACGCGCCAACGGATTCAAATATGCAATCGGTTTTTGAAAATTCCGCTCGGAAGTGATACTTTTTGGTCGATTTCGTCGGCTGGCAGTAGCGAAATAGCCGGAAAAAATTGTCCGAAATCGACTAAAAAGTTAACCAATGGCTCCGAAATAATCAACAAAGTCAAGTTACACTATTCACATTCGCGAAAACGCTCTACGATTAAGAAGTTATGACCAAAACGCACTTTTCGACACGCGACACATTAACAACATCAACAATTAAGCCTCAACCTATCCTATTTCGAATTTGCACATTGAAACAAGCATGAATTTAAAAGTCAAGCACTTCAATCAATATCAAGTCATAATAATTAGCTCTCTTAGGAATTTTGTCAAACACCTAACATGCACCGATTATTCTATGTCAACTTTACCAAGCATTTTCAATTATGCACCACAACAATTATTAGGATAAATTAATCAAGAATCAATCAATAATCAAATCATGAATCAATACACATAATCTCCACAAGATTAATTCAACTTCAAAATTCAATTCAAGAAACAATTCAATAATTATTCATGAATTAAAGTTTAAGAAGTTTACCGAATGAAGAATCGATGAAGAAATTGTGAATCCGGAGGAAGTGAGACGTGATCATGAACAGAGGATAGGGGGAGAGACCGCGTGGCTGCCGGCGGCGGAAAATGGTGGTTACACGGTGGCGGAGTTGACCGGAGGTGGTGGTTCGCGGTGGTTCGGCAACCGGAAGCTTGATCGGAATTGTTGTGTTCTTGAGTTCTTGATGAAGTTGTTGTGTTCTTGAGAAAGAGTTGAGAGAATGAACTTTGATTATTTAGAGAGAGTTTGTGAGAGTTTTTGGTGTTTGTATATTATGATTGAAGTTATGAGACAAATTGTGGGTCAAAAGAATATATAGTGGAGTGTAAAATGAAAGGCAAAAGGTAGAATTTCGGCTTAAGTGAAAATAACAATATCTTCGGCAAGAAATTTCGACTCTGAGCCTTCCACAACATCGTCCGCCTCTGAATCACGGTTGCAACGCAAAAAGAATAGACGTCATACGATCAAAATCGAGTGCGGTCGATACGTTTAAGCTACAAGACGTCACTGAATAAGTTGTTTTTTCGGCTTATTTGGTGTCCGCCACTCGAAAATGTGACGAGATCAACCTCTTCGGAGCATAATCTCGACTCGACTTTGTCAGCAAAGTTGTAGATCTATGAGTCAGTGACCTGGTGTTAAAATTTAAGCTCAACCGGAAAAACGAAGAGGGAGATATGAATTTTCTCGTGAAACCACTTTCAGCCTTTTTCTTCGGTTCAGCACTTCAGTTTTGTGAAATAAACCAAAACGACAATCTTTGGAGCACCGTTCGATCTCGTGTTTGTCTTTGAACTTGAAGAGGATAAAATTTGTGAACCAACCGCTTCAAGAACGGGTGCAATCCGATGAAAATTGACCGAGTTATGAATTTTACAAAATCTGACAGACAATGCACTGCATCAAAGAACCTTACCTGTAATTCGCATTTTCGGGATCCTTCCGCTCGTATCTAAACCAAACTGAATTTACATAATGAAGATAACATATAAATGTAATTTTAGGCACCAGAATAACATCAATCCGATGAACGAGCCAAGAGTTATGAATTTTTTAGTGTTCAAAACTCACTGGTTCAGCACTGTTTTTCACTATGTCGACTCTAAAAACTCGCACATTCGGAGATCTTCTTCAAAGAATTAGTTCTCAGCCAAAACCCAAAAGTTGGAAAGGATATCAAGACGGAACTTTTGGCATATGAATCTCTCAGACATGTTGACCCAATCAGAAATTACAAACTCTTGAATATCGCTAGCACAGTTAATCGGCGAAACCGAAATTTCAGAAACAAATAATTCCCACCATTTTCCTTGATGAATTGGCCTCTGAGTCAAACACAAAAGTTATAGAGAATATCGAAACGGTCTAAACTATTGAGTTTCAAGCCAAAATGAATTTCCGAGCATAAGTTACAACTTTTGCAAACTGCATCATAAAACTAATATTCTGCTTAAACTCCTCTGAATCAACCGAGAACTTTTGGCTTCTTCTGAGATTCTTATGCACGTGCCACATGAAGAAATAAAGGTCAGTCGCAACCTATGAAAGCTGAAATGGAGATGTATATTCATGTATGTTTATGATGCAATTGTGATCTAAATGCAATGCAATGTATGAAAGGATATGTTAAATGACATGAAAATGAGAGGGAAAATTTTGAGGTGTTACAAATATCTACTAGGAATGCCTTGAGAGTTTTGCATCGTCGTATGTCTCTCCACGCGAAGTGTCTCGAGGGTTTTCCTGGTGTCTTAAGCATTTTTCATAAAGGGCTCTGGTCAGGGACAATGTCCTCGTTCCTCAGTGTGCCCTTTTACATAACCAGTAATGGAAAGGTGGATTTGATTATCTGATCAAATTCATATTCTCTTTGCTACTTTTCAGGTACAAAATCTCCAATGATTCTAACTATGTAGGAATGGAGGATGGGGAGCTTCCTGGGGAAAGCACTTATGTTGCCAATAGCACTTATGAGGCTACATCAGCTGTAAACGACCAAGGTTCCTAGGAGGAGGGCCTATTTTTTTTGGAGGACTGGGTAGCCCGGGAATCGTTGACCATCCTCTCGGAGTTTTCCCTGAGTCTAGCAGGGGTTGGGATGTTGATCAGAAATTCCGAGGACTAGAGGGTTATGCCACTCGGGGAAGAAGACAGAGTATGCACGGACTTCCAGGGGCATATTTCTCCATGTAGGAAAGACTTCCAGATTTCAGTATTCGGGCATCTGGAATTGGCCCCGTCGTAGCTTCATCCTAATTCCTTTTCCTTTCTCAAGGCGTTTGAATTGACCTGTGAGTACCTGGCCATAGGGGCCAATATCCCTCTTTTCTTCCAAGTCTTTAATATTCAGCGGCAGGTCTTGCAGGGAAAATATGGTTGGGTATTGTTCAAATAGAGGAAGAAGTTCTTAAAGGCCTTCTCCGAGTCAATCAGATTGTTCAAAGACCGTTTCTACCTCATCGAGCTAGTGTCGAGCAGAGCTAGGTACATTGTGTATATCTGGGAGGACGAGATCGATGAGTTTGGGGATGTTGTGATGGATGAACATGGCAGTGTGTAGTAAAATATGATGTTGAAGTTCCACGTTTCTGGTGCTCTCGGGGGACTGACGAGTATCTGATGCCCCCAAGTGAGTTGAGCGTTGAGGATAAGAGCGTCGAGGATAAGAAGAGTTATGAGCGTTTGGTGAACCTTGTTTCTAGCTTCCATTTGTTCAAATGTGTTGACATACAGGGAAATCCTATTTTGAGAAGGATGGGGGCCAGAAGGTTCATCCCTGTTATAAATATATGTCCAAGCTCCTTTCGTGTTTGATGAAGGAGGAAGTTTCTGAATACTTTGGTAGATTAGTTTAGTCCTTTCTGCTTGTATGTTAATTTTGTTCGTATTTTTATTTCCACTAACATGATCGTTTGTTTCCTTTGCAGACATCATATCCACTCCCCTTGTCCATGTGGTGAAGAGTGACATTGTGAAAAAGGGCAAGAAAGTGACAAATACCAGACTGCAGATGGTAGCGGGCCCGAGATCAAGGATATCTTTGAAGGTCCCGCGAGCAGATCAGTGTTTGTCTCTCTCTCAAAGGAGAAAAAGGGTGAGGACAAAGGATGTCACCATTTTGGATCTTACTGTTGATGTCACGATGGAAAAATATGAGTTTCCCATTGCTTCCTTAAGTCAAACTTCTTTGAAGTTACCTCTCTGCAAGTTTCGTGATCTCTTCGCTTAAAAAAGATGGATCGTCCGAGCAAGAGGCTGGTTGTTTCCTGGAATGATTTTGTGGTCGTGAGGATACTGACCATAGCCTCCTTATATTCTAAAGGATCTTATGCCCATGAAAGTGAGGTGAAAGACCTGAAGTCCTTGTTAGCTATTGTGGAAGAAAGGTATCTGAAGGTTCCCGAAGATAAGAAGAAGTAGGCGGATAAGATCAAGGATTTGGGCGAAGCTTTGAATGCTGAGTAAACAAAGAGGAAATTTGTTGAGGAGCTGGTTGCTAAGCTGTAATTGGTTATGGAACCTATTGACGACGAGAATGATGAACAAAAAAGATTGCAGAGCAGGGCAGAATTGATCGCAAAGATCGACCAGACTGAAGAGGATCTCCAGGTGGTGATCTCTTACTCTTTTAACAATGTTGTGGATCAATTTAAAGTGGTAAACCCTCAGGCCGAGCTGGTGTTCACGGGGATAAACTACCTCCACCGCATGGTGGATGGGGTCATCGTTATACCGCGGAGTTTCAGGGGAACCTCGAAGAGGATCAGGAGGGGACACTGATAGTGGAGGTGCACAACGATGGCCAGCCTGAAGGGATGTCAGCAACATAAGACCATGTCGAGAATTATGATGTCGACCATGTCGCAGTTTAAATTTAAAAGTTTTTAAGTCTTTTGTATTTGATCATCCTACGTGTCAGCTTATGTAATGCTTTTTCCTGGGGGGGTTCGCCCCCCTTTTATGTAATATATGAACAAGTCATCCCTTGTGGTCACGCCTCTTTTTATGCTTAATGTTTATGACCTTGGTGTTGTTTTTGGTTTAATCTTATCTTTTTATTGCATAGTTTCTGATGAATATATGCGTGTATGCTAGTCTGATCGGGGATAACCTTTACTATTTATTTATTATAAGTGTTTTATATGGTGCCCGACGACTTTGTAAAGCAATTCGGATTTCCATTAAGTGTTTGCACAATGTTCGTTACAGGTACTCGCCAAGGGCTGTTAAGGTGTGTTTGACGTTAGGGGGAGTTGTGCTCGATATTTAGATCTGATGGTTTGGGGAACTGGACAGATTTCCAAAGTAGTCTCAAATCGGGGAAAGATACTCAAGTCATGATGATGGCCCGAATATCGCGACGTGAACGTCCCATCGTGAGCTGGGTGTTCTTCATGTTCGTCGTACTTTGATGATGACGAATTTGGTCGAAGATCCAATCGTGTGACAGTAAAGCTCCTCATTTATGAGGGGACCCTGTTTGTTTAAGGTTTGGTATGCAATGCTTGTACCTGGGCATGCATGTCAGGTCAGTACTCCATGTTCATCGCATCGATTCGAGCAGGCTGACAGAAGCCTTAATTGTAATATTGTTTTAGTTTTTTGGTGTTCCAAGGTCGAACAAGTTCTTCCCCATTTAATTTTTCTAAGTAGTAACCCTCATTCTCTGTTTTTGCTCGTACACGGTAAGGGACTTCCCAGTTTGTGGCCAGATTTCCTTCCCGGGAGTCTTTATGGTTTCTCCTCAGGACGAGACTATCGACCTTAAATGTTTGCTTTATGACTTTGGCGTCATGTCTGAATGCAATTTTTTTAAGTGATGCCTCACAAAGGGAAGTACCTGATCGAACTTCCTCGACTAAATCGATCTCCTCTCGTAATGCTTCGGAATTAGTGTCCTCATCCATGGGAGTTTCGATCATCCTAGACGATATGTGCATCTCGATGAGGATAATGGCTCCGGTTCCATATGCTAATCGGAAAGGGGTTTCCCAAATTGTAGAATAGGGTGTCGCCCGGTACGCCCAGAGCACGATGTACAGTTCCTTGACCCGTCGTTTCTTCACTTCATCTAGCCTTTGTTTCAACCCTCGAAGGATGACTCTGTTTGCAGCTTATGCTTGTTTATTCATCTGCAGATGCTCGACGGATGTGAAGTGTTGTTTGGTTCCTACGTTGGCGAATAAATCCTGGAAGTGTCTATCTGTGAATTGTGTTCCGTTGTCGGTGAAAATTTCTTATGGCACTCCGAACCGGGCAAGGATGTTTCGTTTGAAAAATTGAAGTATGTTCAGTGATGTTATTTTCGCCAGGGCCTCCGCTTCTATCCACTTTGTGAAGTAATCTACACCGAAGATCAGGTATCTGTTTTTCTTTGATTAGATGACGAAGGCTCCCAGGATGTTCAGGCCCCACCGTGTGAATGGCCACGTGGAGGAAATTGTCTTTAGCTCGTTAGAGGGAGCTAGGTGAATGACCTCATGCCATTGGAATTTGTGACATTTTTCACGTGTTCTTTCGCATCGTTTTGCATTGTTGGCCAATAACACCTTGCTCGCAACGCTTTCTGGGCAAAGGACCATCTGCCCAAATGTTTGGCATTGTTCCCCTTATGGATTCCACATAATATATGAGGTACTGAGTCTTCCTCGACACACTTGAGGAGAGGGGTGGAGAATCCTCGTCGATATAGCTTGCCTTCAACCAGAACATATGAACAAGCTCTTCATCGTACTATGTTGGCCTCCTTAGGGTCTGGAGGCAATTTGTCCCTGGTCAGGTAGTTGTAGATTGGGGTCATCCAGCAATTGACATCGCCGATGAAGTTTATGTCTATTGTTAAGTATGTATTTTCAATGCTCGGTTGAGGAAGTATTTCCTAGATGACAAATTTGACTCTGCCCTGTTAGAACAAGATTTTGATTCTACTTCTCTAATAAAGTTTTGATGATAACAATATTTTATAAGAAAAAATTATAGCACTAAATCATTCTCTATGTACAGGATAGAAGTTCTCAAGAAAAGAATGATTCTAAGTTTCTTAGCATCTTCTAATGGTACTCAAGCCAGGCGCACCTCTTATAGAAGATCTGTTGGTAGAAAGAAGTACTCATCAAATAAGTTTTCCTTGCTGCGAAATTTCAAACATACTCTAATGTGCATTTAGTATATTTTGATTCTCATAATAAAGGATAATTAAGAAGGAATCAAGAATAACGGTTGGGAACAAAATCTTTATTTTTGGAAGGACATTATGACTATTTACAAACATCCAAATATGGCACCAGATGTTCCCAAAGAATCTCCTCTTCAAACGCTTATATAAAGGAGACATCTTGAAGAAATTGAAGCTCTTATACTCGCGTGTAAATATTCATCAATTTCTTATTTTGTTCTTAATTTATGTAAAAACTATCACCTAGTGATAATAGCTTTCTGAATCAGTTTTTGTTACAACTTTTGTAAAACTCTTTGTGAATTCCTTGAGTGACTAGTGTAGTTAGTAGACTCAAAAAGAATTTGATTATAGGTCTTAGTGGTTGTATTCAAAGTTTTGAATAGTGGATTAAGACCTCGTTGAGAAAGGAAAAATCACCTTGGTGGGTGGACTGGATGTAGTTTGAGTTCAAACGAACCAGGATAAATCAAAGTGTCATTTACAGTTATTGTTTTAAAACCCAATTCCAACCCCCCCCCCCTTCCTTGTGTTTTTCGCTCCTTCAATTGGCATCAGAGCTCTAGGTTCTGAGAAATACACTTAACCGTGTTAGTATAAGATCCAGAAGGCAAACCCAATGGCAGATTCAGTTAATAACAACAATGATTATCAAAATGACAAGATCAACGAAAAACCTCCAATGTTCAATGGTGACAACTTTGACTACTGGAAGGATGTTCTGGAGAGTTTCTTTCTGGCTCTGGATGAAGATCTTTGGGATATGGTGACAGATGCTTACATTCATCTTGTTGGAGCAGATGGTCAGAAGATCGAAAGAAAGAATATGTCAGCTCAACAGAAGAAGGAATTCAGAAACCATCACAAGGCCAGAACCATACTTCTGAGTGTTATTTCCTACATAGAATATGAGAAGATCACGAACAGAGAATCAGTCAAACACATGTTCGACTCTCTGAGGATGACACATGAAGGTAACACTCAAGTCAAAGAGACAAAAGCTCTGGCTCTTATCCAGAAGTAAGAAGCTTTCAAGATGGAAGAAGATGAAACAATTGAGAAGATGTTCTCAAGGTTTCAAATTATGGTTGTTGGACTGAAAGTTCTGGACAAAGGCTACTCAACAGCGGATCATGTGAAGAAGATCATCAGAAGCTTGCCAAAGGCTTGGAGACCCATGGTCACTGCTTTGAAGCTATCAAAGAATCTGAATGAGATATCTCTTGAAGAATTAATTAGCTCACTGAGAAGTCATGAGATAAAACTAGAAGAAGATGAACCCTGGAAGAAAGGTAAGTTTGTTGCTCTTAAATCTAACAAACCTGATTTTAAAGCTTTGCAGGCAGAAGAAGAAGAAAGTTCTGGAGATTCATCAGAAGAAGACGAAATATATCTTTTATCCAGAAGAGTTCAACAACTATGTAATCATCGTCAGAAGAAGTTCAGAAACTCCAAAAGATCAAGCAATCACTCAGAATCATCCTCTGGTCATAGGAAACCCATAATCAAAGAAGTTGTGTGCTATGAATACAAGGAACCTAGACACTACAAGAGTGACTGCCCAAAACTTCAAAAATAGAAGCCTAGAAAGAAATTCAACAGAGAGAAGAAGAAAAGTCTCATGGAAACATGGGATGATTCAGAATCTTCTGAAGCATATTCAGACTCAAAAGATAAATATGCCAACATTGCATTAATGGTAAATATACCAAAGGAAGTCAACTCATCAGAATCAGAATCAGATTTTTATACAGAAGCGGTATTCTCTAAACTTACTAGATCTCAATTAGAAGATAACCTCTCAGAACTTCATGAAAATATCAGAAACTTCAATTCAAATACAAAGATATAAAACAAAGTCTAGTATCTGAATCGGGGGAAGTTAGAAAATTGAAGTCAGAAAACTCTGAGTTAAAAGAAAATAATTTAAAGTGCAAAATTTCCTTTGAAAAATTTAAAGCTCGGAAGGAATCTGAATCAGAAATTCTACCTAGTTCTGATAATATCATAAAGCAATATGATTACAGTTTTCAAAAATTTCTAGCTAAAAACATAGAGAGAAGCAAAATTGCCTCAATGATCTATGGAGTTAGAAGAAACGGTAGAAGAGGTATAGGATATGTGAAAACTAAAGGAGAAGAACCTCTGAAGTTTAAACAAGATGATGACATGATTATAAAAGTTAATGCTCCTTTAAGTTCTCATTCCACCTATGGTCATAATCATGATCTAAAATATACTAGTGAGTCATCCTGTTCTACAAGTTCTGATGAGAAATTCATGAAGGGACGTAAAACACAAGGAAGGGGGTTAGAATTGGGTTTTCAGTAACTAATAAAAATGACTTAATAGACACTTTAATTTATCCTGGTTCGTTTGAACTCAAACTACATCCAGTCCACCCACCAAGGTGATTTTTCCTCTATCAATGAGGTCTTAATCCACTATTCAAAATATGAATACATACAATGACCTACAGTCAATGTCCTTTTGAGTCTACTGACTGAAACTAGTCACTCAAGAAAATTTACTTATCTTTTACAATGATAAAGAAATGTAACAAACTTGCTTCTAATAAGCTATAATCATAAAGGGATATGTTACAAGATTATATGGCGCAATATGAATAAATATGATATATGTCGTAGGAGCCAGAACTTCAAATATTCAATTTGATTCCTTTGTATAATGCTTGAATGATATAGTCGTTGGGGACATCTTGAGCTAATTATGGATATTAGTTAATACCATAAAAACCTTTCGTAACAAAAGATATTTGTTCCCAGCATAAATTCAGATTTTCTTTAATTAGGGTTTAATGAAAGAATCACCATCTTCTAGACATGAATCAGAGTGAATCAATTCTTGGTACGCAGTGTCATACCCCAAATTTGTCCTACCATTTTATTTTCTGTCTAATCGTATATTAAAAATTCAAAAATATGTCATTTTTTTCTTTAGTGCGAAAAAATCAGAGGTTGGTCAAATTTGTCATGACAAGTGCGTGTGGGTGCAGTAAGAGTCGGTGTTGTTTGGACGAATTTTACCCATTTATCACTTCCATATTTTCGTTAATTATTTCTGCCACAAAATTTCAAAAACAAATTTCCTCTTTTTACTTTATTCCATTTTTATTATTATCCATTCAAAAAAATAAAAAAATTTATTTTTCTTTATTTCTTTTTGTTGTTATTAACATCTTTTTATTTTATTATTTATCATTTATATTACTGTAGTTTCCATTTTTTTCATATTATTACAACTCCTCTTATTATTTAATTTTATTACTAGTATTATTATTGTTATTATTATATTTTTAGTATCATCATTATTATTATTAATATTACTTATAGACTTTTCCTATTTCTATTATTATTATTACTAACTTTTACTTTTTTTATTATTTCTATTATATTGTTATCAGTCATGTTTTATTATTATTTTTATTGCTAGTATTTTTTCAGCTTTTGTCACACTTTCTATATCAGCCAATTTTTTCTTTTTTCTCCAGCAAGGAGCCTTTCCCCAAACGTACATAACAGTCGTATAATCACCAGCCTATCAAGATTCCTCCCACAGCCATCCCCACTGTTACCGTTAACAACATCAAACCCATAAGCCCCTTCTCCAATCTCCATCCCGCCGTGAAACTCGCATCGAGCCAACCCAAACACAACACAGACAAACCGCCGGCTCACCACTTCAAACCATTTCCGAATCGCCCTCCAAAACCAAAACCAATACACAACATAAACCTTTTCAAATCCAGAAGCTCATACCCTCCGAAAAACAATCGCACAAAGCCCCCATACAAACCCAGATACGCCGACCCCAACCTCCTTCAAATAAACCATCACAACCATCATCTCCCATTAACTTCATCTCACGAACAAACCATGAATATCACAGAAATCACTTCACTAACCATCAAAGATATAACCTTCTGAAATCATTCTGCATCAAGCCTTCACCCTTCAAAATCCCAACCGAATCCATCCACAACCGCCAGCCGCACAAAGCTGCAACTCACTACAAGACCTTCACTGACCCGCGGGCAACCACACTCCAACCACCGCGACATCCATCTGTGAACGAGCCTTCCAACTGCCGTTTTGAACCCATCTGAACCGCCCTCGAAATCACTTTGAACGAGCAAGTCACAACCACCCAAAACCAGCAGAATCCGTCGTGAAACCACCCCTTTCGCCGGCCACCACCGTGACATCCTTCACCGAAATCCGCAGCAGGCCATCCGCACCAAAACCCTCTTTCCGAAGTACCTTTCCGCCAACACAAAACCACAAACCCCAACCGCGAGGACGACGAACCACCGTAAAAACGAAACAAGAGCTGAGTCGCTGCCGCACTGTGAGCCACCCACGACGGGTCCAGACGCATCGAAACCAAGCCGGAAATGCGAACGCAAAGCCACCGCTGAAGCAACCATTGTGCGTCGCCGATCTGAAGCGAGAACGAAGCCAACGAGGCCAGACCGCAAACATCGCAGCCGCTGTGAGAAGTCTGATGCGCGCAAGCTTGAAACCGTCTCTTTCATAAGGGTGAGTTTTGTTTTCTGTGTTGCTTTAATCGTGTTATTTAGGGAGATTTTTTAAAAAAAGGATGATTTATTTTAATGTGATTTCTTTTCCTTTACTGACTTATAGCTTTAGCATATTATGATTTACTTGTTTTTTTATTTATTTATTTTTGAGTTGCTGTTGATATGGACCTATAATCTATGAGTTATTTGACTGAATCCTCTGCCACAGTTTTTTATTTATTAAACAAAACCCTTGTGATTTTAATTTTTTTTTCTTTCAAAAAGACAGGTTATATTGTTACTGATGGACTCTCAAGGCCCATATGAATCATTGCTTGCATACCTCCCTAATTTCCAGCGCTGCCCCTCTCTCTTTGGGTCCTTTTTCTTTCTTATTTTTACTTTTTCTTGACCCATGATTTATTTAAGTTTCCTCTTCATTCCTTTTTATATCCTTTTTATATGTTTTTTGTTTTATTGTTTTGAAGAATAATTTTTTTTTTAGTCATTGTTTGTCTTTCCTACAAAAAAAATCTAAAAAATGTTAGTTTATGATTGTGTTGTTCTTATGACATTTATTTTTGATTAGTAATTTATTGGTGGTTATTCCTTTATCGGGGCCAATGATATACTAAACGGCCAATGATATCATAAAAGGCCAATTTTTCGCCCGATTACATTTAATCGGTGATGAGCGGTCAATATGAGACCCTCTTTTATTTTATTCTATTATTTTTATTTTGAACAAAAAACTTGTAATATAATTTATTTATTATTCTTAAATACGATTTATTTTATTATTTTATATTCATTATTCTATTTATTCTTCGCAATTCAATTCATTTAATTTATTTATTTTCGCATTTAAAAAAAATTACGATTCGACTCCTCATAGAACGATTTCATTAAATCGGCTCTAAGGCAGTTCACGAACAAAATTTCGTCGCGTCCCGAAAAGGTTCAACGCCTTCGAATAGTTGCGCTCGATTAAAAGGTCCAACGCCTTCGAATAGTTGCGTCCCGATTAAACAGGTCGAACGCCTTCGAATAGTTCAAACACACTGCACACACGCTTCCTCTTGGGCAAACTACAATGATACCATTTATTTCGCGCAATCCCCTGTATTTATTCTGTATCCCTCTCTCATTACTTTGTACGCATTTTTATTTTTCGCCTTTTATTTAATTCTGAATCCTTGGTCCAACGCCAAGCGATTGCACTTGCACACTCACACCTTTTATTTCGTTTCGTTTAGGATCCGCCTTACTTTGCGAGCCGAGCGCTTCGTGCCTCGCTGACAAAACCACAAAAACAACCTCCAATTGCATTAACCATTTAACCTCAAAAAAACCAAAACGTTTCGATTAGATCCAAACCCTTGATCCAACGTCAAGCGGTCTTAGGAAATAAAACACTTTAATAATACGAGAAGATTTGTACGCTACGAGCCTTAAGCGGTAGAAAGGAGGATAACGAGCTCTCGTTACTCGCTCCGATTATTTCGACGCAGGACGCTCGTCTTGTTGGGCGAGATAAACTATCCGTAGTTTTTAGTACATTTCAACTCCTAAACCCTTTCATCGACGAAAGGTAATAAAATCAAACAACCATTACCCTTAGTAGGCCGAACTACGAGGCTCTGACTTTCCCATTGCACACGGGAGTACGTAGGCACGAGGATCTCAATCCTTGCCGAGCACCTAGGTTCAATCTAACTTATAATTCAACTCATTTCCCTCTAGCAAGCAATTCGTTTAAGCATAGACATCCTTTCTCGCGCGTTAACTTAGATGGTTCCCATCGAGTACGATGGATGTAGGGGTGCTAATACCTTCCCCCTGCATAACCGACTCCCGAACCCAGGCAATGGTTCTGTTGACCTTTGTCCTCATCCTTTTCTCTCGGGTTGTATCTATATCTTCCCTTTCCCTCTTCGGGAATAAATAGAATTAGGTGGCGACTCTTCAGTCCGTCCGGCGCGCGGCTCCGTCCATTCGGATCGCGTGAGGTCGTATTTTTCGGGGTACGACACGCAGCTTTTAATGATGCCTTTAATGAGAGATTCTCTTTAACAAATATAACTTCTATTTGATAGCGCAAGTCTTCTTCTATTAAAGCAGGCCTTCTTTTTAATAACTTCCTTTTTAAGAACTTCTACAATGCATAATTAAGTAAGTTATTCTCAACATAAATTAGAATTTCTATTCTTGCATAATAATAATTGTTATCATCAAAACTACTAGAGAATTAGAATCAAAATTGTTCTAACAATTCAAACTCAATCAGAAATTTGTAAAATCTAACAAACAAAGACCCAGAAAGATATGGGTACCCAAAGATAAAATTGTGTATGTTGCAGATGTCTTTGACAGCCAGATTGAAACACCAATCTTGGCACCTGTACTCTGGATGGTCACAACACATGACAGGAAGAAAGCATATGTTCTAAAGTCTTAAGTTGAAAGCTAGAGGATACGTGGGTTTTGGAGGCAATCAAAAAGGAAAGATTATTGGCTCTGGAACTATTGGTAACGGTACACTTCCCTCTATCTCTAATGTTTTGTTAGAAGAAGGATTATTGCATAATTTGTTATCCATAAGTCAATTAAGTGATAACGAATATGATATAATCTTTAATCAAAAGTTCTGTAAGGTTGTCAGTCAGAAAGATGGAACAATCCTATTTAGTGGAAAGAGAAAGAATAACATATATAAAATAAAACTCTCTGAACTAAAAAGTCAGAATGTTAAATTCCTAATGTCTGTGGAAATTGAGCAATGGGTATGGCACAAAAGATTGGGACATGTTAATATGAGAAGATTGTCTCAAATTAACAAACTCAATCTGGTCAGAGGACTTCCTAACTTGAAGTTCAACTCAGAAGCTCTGTGTGAAGCATTTCAGAAAGGCAAATTTTCTAAACTTGCTTTTAAACCTAAAAATGTTGTCTCTTCATCTAGACCACTAGAACTTCTACACATTGATTTATTTGGTCCAGTGAAAACTGCCTCTATCAGTGGTAAGAAGTACGGATTAGTGATCGTAGATGACTATAGCAGATGGACATGGGTAAAGTTTCTTAGACACAAGGATGAGTCAATTGTTGTATTCTCTGAAAAAGAGTTTAGAATTGTTAAAGTCAGAAGTGATCATGGTGGAGAATTTGAAAACAAAAAATTGGAATTATTTTTTATGAAAATGGCATCTCCCATAATTTCTCTTGCCCTAGAACTCCACAACAAAATGGGGTTGTAGAACGTAAGAATAGAACATTACAAGAGATGGCTAGAACCATGATCAATGAGACTAACATGGCTAAACATTTTTGGGCAGAAGCAGTAAATACAACATGCTACATTTAGAATAGAATCTCTATAAGATATATTTTGGAGAAGACTCCTTATGAATTGTGGAAGAACAGAAAGCCCAACATTTCTTACTTTCGTTCATTTGGATGCACTTGTTTTATTCTGAATACTAACGATCCTCTGAACAAGTTTTATTCTAAGGCACAAAAATGTTATATGTTAGGATACTCTGAACGTTCAAAAGGATATAGAGTATACAACACAATAACATGAATTGTGATAGAATCCATCCACAGAACAAGATAAGACAATCACCTCAACTAATACTGAAGAACCCATTCAGAAGAAATAATCCAGAAGCACGTTGAATCATCCAGAAGATAAGATTCTAGGAAAGAAGGATGATCCAATCAGAACAAGGTCATCATTCAGAAACTCTGAAGAATCTCTAATGGGACTAGTCTCTCTGATTGAACCAACTTCTGTAGAAGAAGCACTTTCAGAAAATGATTGGAAACTTGCAATGCAAGAAGAAGTAAATCAATTCACCAGAAATGATGTGTGGGATTTAGTCCCTAGACCAAAAGGATTCAACATTATTGGCACCAAATGGGTATTCATAAATAAGCTCAATGAACAAGGTGAAGTCGTCAGAAACAAAGCACGGCTTGTTGCACAAGGTTATAGTCAACAAGAAGGAATAGACTACACAAAAACCTTTGCATCAGTCGCAAGGTTAGAATCAATTATACTCTTAATCTCATTTGTTGTTAATCGTGACATCACTCTTCATCAGATGGATGTCAAGAGTGAATTTTTAAATTGTTATATTGACGAAGAAGTTTATGTACACCAACCCCCTGGTTTTGAAAATACTAAATTTCCAGAACATGTTTACAAACTTAAAAAAACTTTATACGGACTGAAACAAGCTCCCAGAGCTTGGTATGAAAGACTGAGTAAATTTCTTCTGGAAAATGATTTTATTAGAGGGAAAATGGACACAACTCTCTTCTGTAAAACCTTTAAAAATGATATTCTGATTTTTCAAATATATGTAGATGATATTATTTTTGGTTCCACTAAAAGTGCCTTGGGAAAGGAATTTGCTAAGTCTATGCAGGCAGAATTTGAAATGAGCCTGATGGGAGAATTAAAGTTCATTATGGGAATACAAATCAATCAAACACCAGAAGGAACACATATTATCAAAGAAAATATGTCAAGTAACTGCTGAAGAAATTTGATATGTCAGATAGTAAGATTTCCAAAACTCTTATGCATCCCACATGTATTCTGGAAAAGGAAGAGTTAAGTAATAAAGTAGATCAGAAGATCTACAGAGGTATGATTGGCTCTCTTCTCTATTTAACTGCCTCAAGACCATATATTATGTATAGTGTATGTTTATGTGCTATATTCCAATCAGATCCTAGAGAAACTCACTTAACAGCAGTTAAGAGAAACTTTAGATATCTGAAAGGTGCTACTAATCTTGGTCTATGCTACAGAAAGTCCAAAAATTACAAGCTCGTAGGATATTGTGACGTTGATTTTGATGGAGATACAACAGAAAGAAAAAGTACTTATGGAAGTTGTCAATTTTTGGGAGACAATTTAATATCTTGGTCCAGCAAAAGGCAATCAACCATAACACTATCAACTGATGAGGCTGAATACATAGCAGCAGCTGGATGAAGTACTCAGATGCTCTGGATGAAAAACCTGCTTGAGGACTTCAATATTTATGAGAGTAACATTCTCATCCTCTGTGATAATACTTTTGTTATCTGTCTTTCAAAAAATCCTATCTTACACTCTAGAGCTAAACACATAGAAATTAAACATCATTTCATTAGGGACTATACTCAAAACGGGATTCTGTTTTTAAAATTTATAGATACAAATCACCGATGGGCTGATATTTTTACAAAACCCCTTGCTGAAGATAGATTTAATTTCATTCTGACTAATCTCAGTATGGAATTATGCCCAGAATGAAAATGTTTAAACTTATGCATTTAACTCTCAGAAGTTTTGTATCATTCTATTTTTTGGTTCAGAAGTTTTTAAAATGATCTGACTGTTTACTTCTCAGACTTCTATGTCAAAAGAATAACATGCAGATCATAACATCAACATGTGTCAATGAAGCTCTGAGGGATCTTATAGAATCAGAATACGAGTTCATACTCTAAAGATGGATAGAACATACATTTTGACAGCTATCCTCTGCAGAAGAATATGTGTTCAAGTTATGGGAAACTGAAACGGTTGAAAAGACGCAATTGAGGCGCTAGTCACATTGGTAACTGTTCTAAAATATTTACGCCACTCCCTTGTCAGAACTCATTAAATACATTTAATCGTGATGTTTTATGCATTAATGTTTTAAATTAATTGTTATTTTCTTTTACTTCCTATTAACTCTATATAAATGTTTGTTTTCACCTCACAAACACTTTTCACTTTCACTCTCACTTTAACTTCTTGTTTCTATTTTCTCTGCACATATATTCAAACCCTCATCTTGGTAACAAATGGCCTCTCCTTCTTAAAATGTTCATCAAGCCACTTCTGCTCAAAAAACACAACAAGATCAAACTTCTGAAGAATTCAATATATCTCCAGTCAGAACCCTTCTTACTCATGTAGACAAGCTAGAAGTTCTTTATGAGTTTTTTGTTGACTTTGACAGTTTGAAGGAAAATGGGTTTGATCTTACACTTGCAGTCAAGGCTCAAGGCTGGGGGAAATACTTTGATCGTCTGATGGGTCCAGTTTTTCCTAAACTGGTCAAGGAATTTTCAATCTTTGCAAGTGCCTCTAACTCTCATGTAACTTCTTACGTTCTGGGTAAGAGGATCATCATCATTGAAGAACACATTGCAAAGTTGATACAATCTAATGGAAATGGGATCAAGTGCATTGAGATGGATAAGCTTTCTGATACTACATTCATCTCTAAAGAAATATTCTCAAATGGGCAACATTCAAACAAAATCAAAGATCTGAAGGATCATCTGAAAATTTGGGAAAAGATAATTTTAGGTTGCATCAGTCACACAAAAGCAACAAATTCCCAATATTACATCAATGTGGATCAATAATTTCTACTGTACTTCATCTCCAAGAACAAAAAGGTCAATCTTGCTCATTCACTTTTCAATCATCTGAAGAACAGCACAAGAGAAACTAGAGAAGATGAGAAAACCAAAAGAGATTGGATTCCTCTGGGAATACTCATCTTTGACATTCTGACTGAAAATAAGTTAGTAGATCATCTGATGGAGGCTCAACAATTTGAACTTTTGGAAGCAGAAGCTGGGAAGTCTCTGAATGCTAAGAATCTGAAGAAAATGAAGTTCATTGAAACCATCAAGAAGGATCCATTTCTGCACTCTAGAGAATTCATCACCACCAGGAAAATTCCTCTGAAGGACTTCCCTATGTTCTCTGCTGACACACCATCAGAAGTTGTGGTCAGATACTTGGAATCTTGCAAACTGAATGGTGTTGATCCTCTGTTCAATCCTGAAGAGCTCAAAAGACCTGCACCATAAGTTTCTTAGAAGAAGAACAAGAAAAGGAAAGCTTCTGAAGGAAATTTTCAGAAGGCTCCCAAGCAAATCAGAAAGAAAGGTACTTCTTCTCAATCTGAGTTTATTTCTATTGTAAAATCTGTAACAATGGTCACATCTGAAAACCCTTCTTCTGATACCATTCCTTTTGTTACTCATACAATTTCCAATCCTATCACTTCTGAAATACCTCTTCCACCTCCACCTCCACTATATACTCAACCTGAAAATACTACCTCACCACCAAACATATTTGAACATCACTCTCCTCAAACTCTAGAAGATTTTGACATGCCAATAGATCCAACACATCCGTTTGATCTGAACACCTCAACCTTTATTGAAACCCATTCAAAACTTCAACAAGTTCTGTCTGATATTGAAATTTTTCCTAATTTTGTTGCTGCCTCTGAAGCTCAGTCCTCTAATCCACTTCCAACAACATCCACTCAAAAAACACATGGCTTTAACCCTCCTCTAAACTCTAACTATCATAGAGTTTTTTTTACCTATCCCCCGTTCGTGAAGCATCCTTATCTTCTTATGAATCCACTCCACCAAAAACTCCCTCTTACATTACCATTCCAGATAGTCCCTCCCCAACAAATGAACCTGAAGATCCCCTCAGAATATCAATTAATATAAAAGCTCTACAAAAACTATCTTTTGTCACAAACAAAATCGCCATACCAATATCTAAACCAAAACCAACCAAATCAGATGTTGTTCCACTATTTCTAGTATTCGAAGCAGAAATGAAACTTAGGGTGGAAGATCTGAAGGTTGTCTGTGCAGAAATTCCTGATCCTGCAGCTTTTGATTTCCTTTGGACTTCCTTCAAAAAGTGGTTTAATGTTGAGACCAAGAAGCTGAAAGATATCTGATATGATATTGCTCAGCATAACTTCTGTGAATGTCTGAAATAAATGGTCACTAGTCTTGAGAAAAAGAAAACTCACCTTCTGGATGACAAGCCTTTGAGAGAATCTGAACCAAAGAAATCATCTTCTGCACTTCAGTTGATGATAGTTCCTTTTTCTGAAGTGAAGGGCAAAGAAACTGATGAAGTACCTTCTACTGAAGAATCTTCTGAGGAACCCTCCACTCAAGCTGCTGCAACAGTTGAAGAATCACTTCCAACATCCTTGGTGCTGAAAACTCTGAACGAACTTAAGAAAGAAAATGAAACTGTCAAGCAGAGGTTGGACAAGCAAGATGAGACTAATGTTGAACTCAAATCAATGATTGGAAAATAAGTTAAATCAACTTCTCAGATCAAGTCTCTTCTGGAAACCTTAGTTACCAAGATCAACCCTCAACCCTGATTTTGTTTCATGTTTTTCTGTTGGTTGTGTTCTTTTTTTCTGGTATTTTAGTGTTTTGTTAAATGTTCTCTCTGATTATCTGATTAATGAAGATCCTTTCTTTTGTCTCTGTTTATTTCTTTGTATTCATCTTTTTTAGTAATGACAAAAAGGGGGAGAAACGTAAATGATTTTGATCTATAATAGTTTATCAAGACTAAGCCTCTAACATATTAATACTCTGATCAAACTATCTAAATTGTTTTTTAAAAGAACAGGATAAGTAATCAACTTAGGGGGAGCATAAACTATAGAACTTCTTATAGAAAACTCTTATAGAGCATAAGTTAAAGAACTTCTTATGGAAAACTCTGAAAGAACATGTCATCATCTAAAGGGAGTTTCCTTATCTTTTAAATTTTGTTCTTAATCAAAATAAATGTTTTGTCATCATCAAAAAGGGGGAGATTGTTAGAACAAGATTTTGATTCTACTTCTCTAATAAAGTTTTGATGATAAAAATATTTTATAGGAACAAATTATAGCACTAAATCATTCTCTATATATAGGATAGAAGTTCTCAAGAAAAGAATGATTCTAAGTTTCTCAGCATTTTCTAATTGTACTCAAGCCAGACGCACCTCTTATAGAATATCTGTTGGTAGAAAGAAGTTCTCATCAAATAAGTTTTCCTTGCTGCGAAATTTCAAACATACTCTGATGTGCATTTAGTATATTTTGATTCTCATAATAAAGGATAATTAATAGGGAATCAAGAATAACGGCTGGGAACAAAATCTTTATTTTTGGAAGGACATTATGACTATTTACAAACATCCAAATATGGCACCAGATGTTCCCAATGGATCTCCTCTTCAAATGACATGCTTTACCTCTACGGATGTGAATCTGACCATCTTCTCATTGAGCAGGTTTAGGTACTCTGATAGATTATCGTTTTTGATCTGATACTCCCCTATGACCTAGAGGGTAACAAGTTCGGAGTCTGTGCAAATGATTATTTCCTTAGCGCCCAGTTTGTTGGCCAACCGCAAGCCTGTAAGGAAAGCCTCATAGTCTTCTTGATTGTTGGAAGTTGGGAAGGATAGGGTGAGCGAAACGTCTATGAGGATGCCCTCGTTGTTTTCCTAAATAATCCATGCTCCGCTTCTCGTCGAGCTAGATACTATGTCCACAAAAGTTGTCCACTTTTGGGCAACACATGTCGTGGGCTCTTGGATGGTCATATCTGCTACAAAATCGGTTAGGACTTGTGACTTGTGGGCTTGTCTAATTTCGTACCCTATGTAGACTTCAGATATCTCTAGGGACCATTTAAGCATCCTCCCGACCATGTATGGTCGGCCCTGAAGTTTCCTAATGAGTTGGTATGTCCGTACAATGATCTTGTGCGCTAATAATTAGTTCCTTAGTCTCCCCGTTGCAATGAGGAGGACCAGTGTTATTTTTTCTATTTGTTGATATCTGAGTTTGGGGCTCGGCAAGGCCTTGCTCGTGAAATAAGTGGGTTTTTCCCCTCAGGAGTTTCCCGTATGAAGGTGGCGCTTACGGCTTCGTTAGCAACGGCCAGATACAGATACAAAACCTTTCCTACCTTTGGTCGTGAAATAATCGGGGGTTCCGACAATGCTTTCTTGAGGTGAGTCAAATCTTGGTCGCATTCTTCTGTCCACTCGAATGCAACCTCTTTTCGGAGGAGCTTAAAGAGGGGGAAAGCATGTTGGGCGGATTTTTCCACGAAGCCTGATAGTGAGGTGAGCACGTTATTCAGCGATTGGATGGATTTATTCGAGTTCGGCATCGAAGTTTCAGAGAATGCTCAACACTTGTCGGGATTGGCTTCGATCCCTCGTTCGGTCAAGTAGAAGTCGATGAACTTCCCCGCTCGAACTCCAAATGTGCATTTTTATGGATTAAAACGCATTTTACATTTTCGTGCTTGTTTGAAAACTTTCTTTAAGTAGAGAGCATGATCGGTTTCCTCGTGGGATTTAACGATCATGTCGTCCATATAGACTTCGAGCATGTCTCTGATTTCTGCTCGAAAAACTTTATTCATCATGTGTTGGTAAGTTGCACCCACATTTTTCAAGCCGAAGGGCATCACATTGTAGTAATAATTGCTTGATTCGATCATGAAGGTCGTGTATTTCTTGTCGGGCATGGCCGTGGGTATATGATTGTACCCAGAGTAGGCTTCCATGAATGAGTAAACCAACATAATTATTGACTAATTTATCTATGTTCGGTAAAGGATAAGCATCTTTCGGGTAAGCCAGGTTGAGATCGGTATAATCAACACACATGCGCCATTTTCCATTATTCTTTTTGACAAGTACAATGTTGGATATCCAGGTCGTATACCTAGCTTCCAAGATAAAATTTTCCTCTAGGAGGTCTTTTACAGCTTGATCGACAGCCTTTGTTTTTTCAGGAGACTGCTTCCTCCTACGTTGTGCTATAGCCCGGTAGGCGGGATCTATGGTCAGTTTATGGAAAGTGGTCTTCGGGTCTAATCCGGGCATCTTGATCACACTCCAAACGAACAAATATACGTTCTCCTGCATGCATGCTTCCAACTGCTTCCTCTCTAGGCCGGGGAGGTTCGCTTTAATCTTCACCCCTTTGTTGGGATCTTCCCCGAGCAGGACCAGCTAGAAATCATCGTCAGGTACTGGTTGTTGAGTGGAAGATTTGCTCGACCCTTGTTGTACTTCCTTTCCTTCTTTAGTGAACCAACTGTCTAGGTCAACGAAATCGAGGTGAGGTAGAGGTTTCGGCTCCTTGGACTTGCTAGGCAAAGCATGCTTTGTTGTTGTCTTTGGCTTGGCGTTGATGATGTTGAGACCATTAAATTCAACTTCAAAACATCTTCGGGCAGCTTCAATGTCACCGTTCAGGGTGATCACTTGTCTTGTAGAAGTGTAATACTTCATCTTCAGATGTACCATGGACGACACCGCAATGAGGTCAACGAGGATTGGTCGGCCAAAGATACATTGGTAGAGCGAGGGGCAATCTACCACAAGGAACTATACTTTGATGGATTTGGCCATCTCCCATACCTCGAACATCACGATCAAATCTATGTAACCTCGCAGTCTTGTTACGAATCCGTTGAACCCCTGAAGGTCGAAGCCTACATACGGGGTGAGGTGTGTCTTGTTCAGCTGTATAGTGGAGAATGGATGAGAGTGTATGATGTCCACGGAACTTCCCTGATCAACCAGGATTCAATGGACATCAAAATTTTCTATCTGGGCCCAGGCGAGCAGGGGAATGCGGGAATTTGATGCTCCACCGAGGAGCTCCTCGCAATAGAATGAAATGGGAACAGAGTTTCCTTGTAGCTGGTCGAGGGTAGAATTCTGATTTGAACCCTTGCTGATGAGGTGGTTGAACCTACGTTTTAGCGATCCCGTGGTGATTTTGTTAAAACCTCCTTCGAAGATCAACATCGTGGAGGGGAAAGATTCCCATGGACTATATGTTGCGGAATCTGAGGGGGCGACCAGTGCCTTTGGTATAAAAAATCCCTCGGGTCTGGTGATGCTCAGAGCGACAGGGAGATTAGCAACTATGGTCGGAGGGTTGGCTTCCTCGACCTTCTTGGATTATTGCACTTCCTGTCGGGGAGCCTCTTTACCCTTAGTGAATTGTTTTAAGTGGTCGTGCCTGATCAGAATTTTGACCGTGTCCTTCAAGTGGATATAGTCATCGGTGTTATGGCCATGACTTTTATGGAACCTGCAATACTTCGTCTTGTCCGTATTAGACTTGATCAGTAATTATTTAGGAAAATGGATGCCATCCTAGCGGAATTCAGAATTCGCGTATTCTGACCTAATTTTTTCCCTCGATACTGAAAGAGGGATGTACTCGTGGAAATGACCAGAAGGTCCCTTGTGATTGCGCCGCTCTCGTTGGTGTTCTTCTTTTCGTTTCTCTCCTCCTCGACGAGATGTCAAGGGTTTATCGTTCTTTGATGGTTTGGAATCCTCCCAATGCCGTGAGTCATGAGTAGTATTTGCTGCTTCTTTTTCCTTGTACTGTATGTACGCTTGGGCCTTGAGGAGAAAGGCATCAAGCGTGACCGGCGTTTCGATACCGACGGCTTAGCAAAGTCACTGCAGGGATGTAGCCTGCGCTTCAAAAGATATTTCTTCATATCACTGGTCGTTGCGACCTGACCAACTTCCTTGTTGAATCTCTCTATGTATGCTCGGAGAGATTCATCTTTGCCTTGTATTATCGCCTCGAGTGAGGCATCGGTCTTGGGTGTCGGCGGGAGGTGGTAAAGTTTCTGGAAAATGTCCTCCCTGGTTTCCTTCAAGAAGTGATTGATTCGCAGGGGAGGCTTTTGTACCAAGCCATTGCTCTTTTCCTAAGCGTGGTTGGGAAGAGTCTATATTTTATCGCACCTCTTACGTCGCGATAGTCAAGCAGGGCAACAATTTTTTCTATGTGTTCGTCCGGATCAGTGGTTCCATCGTACGAGCCTAAAAGTGGAGGCTTCTCTAGGACATTTGGAAATCTGGTGGACATGATCTCCTGTGAGAGGGGTCCTCGGGGTTCGTCTTCGTCACTAGAGTTGTACGAAAGAGAATGAGAACGGTTATTTCTTGGTTTTCACGGGGAAGGCAGTCATGAACGAGCCCTCAGTCTGGCCGGGGGAGACCGTTGGACTTCTGTTTGAAGTGCTCTTCTTGTCTTATTGGTTCTCAGGGAGCGATGTCTTCGAGGAGACTAGCGGACACATTTCTTGATGGATCCAGATTCTTTCGGATGCTGGAGATTCTTTCTTCTCCCCATAGAGGGACTGTGGGACCTGCGGCACTCACGTGATGGGGAAAGAGATCGGGGAAGAAGAGCGTCTTCTAGAGCCTCGATCCTTTCGCCATGTCTCAAGATAAGGATGTTAGTTTGATTCAGGGTTTCGACCAAGGCGACTATGGTTGAATCAGTGCCTGATAGTATCAGGATAGGTTGAGGAACAGACGGTGTGACCTCTGGCTCAATGATAGCGTTAGGAGACGGGGAGGTAGAGGCTCCGTCTCGTTGAAGGTGGTTGTTACCCCCAAGTTAGGGATAGGTTTCGTCACTATCTCGCTGCTTGATAGGGACATTAGTGGTGATCTGAGCATTCACGGCATCGTCGTGGGTAGCCATGAGATGAATCTTGATTTGTTGCTTTAGTCTTTAAAATACGGGGGGGAAAACGGGGAAGCCTGCTTCCACAGACAGAGCCACTGATCTTTCCAATTGATCAGAACCTTGAGTGGGCCACGGACTGGATTGAGGATGCTGGATTGCTGAGGAGAGGATGGGGTGTACTTGCAAGGCACTCTGATGCTAAAGTAAGAAAATGAGCACAGACGTGGGCAAGTACGAGAGAGAGAGAGAGAGTATTGTTAACATGAAAATTGAATACCCGCCCTCTCATGAGAGAGGGTTTATATAATGCCCCCAACGCGTGGCCAACGGTCCCTAATTTGGGCCAGGATCATGGATCGCTCGAAAATAGGTAACTGCCAAAAACTAGTCGTTTGACTGAGCAGGTTGCTCGGTGTCATACCCCAAATTTTTCATACTCGCATATTTGGTGATATTCGATTTTTTAATAAATCGACGTTATCCACTAAATTGAGGTCACTCCTTTATTTTCTTTATTATTTTCTATTATCTCGATTTATTTTTATTCGGCCGATAAATAAACGTTTAGATATTCGATTTCGAATAAATCGACGTTATTTAAACTAAATATGAGGCCATTCTTTCATTTTCATTATTATTTTCGAATTTACTTTATTTTACGGTCGATGATATAACAAACGATTTAAATATTCGATTTCGACAAATCGGCGTTATTTAAATCAATATGAGACCAACCCTTTTATTGTTTTTCGCTATTCTTTATGGTCGATGAAAGTCAAAAAATCGTGATAGTCAACAAATCGTGATTAAGACTAGACCATTTGTTTATTTAATAATTGTTTGATTTTAACATAAAGTGTTGCATTTCGACGCTTTCGGTTTAATCTCAAGCCCCAACGGCTTCGCATAGTTTAGGACACTTCACACACGCTTCTTCTCGGGAAAATACAATGAACCCTTTTATTATGTGCAATCCCGTGTAATTTATTTTGTATTCCTCCCCCGATTGCGATGTATCTCATTTATTTACTCATTTTCGCTTATTTCGTGAACCCTTGGTCCAACGCCAAGTGGTTTCACTCGCACACTCGCACTTCCCTTAGGTTTTGGTTTCGTTTACTAGGTGTCTTCCTTAGGGCTAGGACTCGATCCTACGTAACCGATTAACGTTTACACTCCATTCGCATCGACCTTCCCATTAACCAAAATATTACTATTAGATCCAAACCCTTGATCCAACATCAAGTGGTCTTAGGTAATTAAAACACCTAACAATTATCGAAGCAAGGTGAAGAAGACAAATGTTGGATCTCCGACGTTTTTCCTCAATTGTTCGGGTGCGAGTTTCCTTACTCGGGTGCGAATATTTGACACCTCTAAAATCAATCGACCAACCGTAGAACCACGAACTACGAGGCTCTGACTTCCCCATTGCACGAGGGAATACATAGGCACGCAGATCTTAATCCTTGACGAGCACCCTAGGAACGAAACCACCCATTTTCCATATTGTATACCCTTAAAGAAGACCAAAGCATAGATTACCACTCGATCGCAAACAAGACTAAGAGGTTCCCGTTGAGTACAATGGACGTGAGTGGTGTTAATACCTTCCTCTTGCGTAGCCGACTCCTGAACTTAGATTTTAGTTTTGTATACCATATCATTTCCTTATTAGATTGTATCTATATCTTCATGTTCTCTAGCTAGAATAAATAGAATTAGATGGCGACTCTGTTGTTTCGTTTGTTCTGCAGTCAGCGCGAGGATCGTAGCCATTTCTGAGGCACGATACTCGGATTTAATGTGCGTCGCGCAAAGGCATATTCGAGTAGGGGTTGTCTGTGGATGAGGCTGGGTGACTTCTTCCTAGGACAAAGTCGTGAAGAGCAGGGAAGAACGACCATGGCGAATAGTCGATTTTACCTCCTCGGTTGAGGAGCGGAGGGGAAGCTGATCCCTTTGGTATTAATGGGCCGAATTCGGACAATTGGATTGTCCTGGAAGTAGGAGTGGATTGGGCCATGCCTAGTCACTGGTATAGTCCTGAACAATTATAATTTATTTTCATAAGTTATCTTAAACAAATAGTCTCGCAAAACTTATGTTGATTGGTAAGTTAAAATACGTCAATGCAAACAAACGTTTAGTGATTGGTTTTATATAGTTTGTTAGTCTATTTAAATATTATTTTAATTGCTTATTTACATATATCTAAAATGATAGACTTTTATGTAGTCTAACCAGACCTTAGAAAATGATAGACTCAAGCCTAAAAGTAAGTCTATGACAGACTACAGGTCAGACTTAGGCTTCAGTTTTTTTTAAAAGGTCAGGTTTAAGCTTGATAAAGTCTAACTCTGTTCAGCCTATTTCCATCCATATTTATGATGTACCCGATGCAATTGATGTTGATTAAAGAACCTATGAACTTTGTTGTTCGAATTTGGGAGTTGATTGATGGGAAAAATTTGAGTTTTTTTATGAACTTTTGATTTTTTTTTTAGAAATGATGGCAGAGAAAGGTCTAGGGTGACATGTATCTCCAAAATATATTTGAAGATGCATCTTTAAATTATTTTAATTTTAATGGCGTTTAGAGATTCATCTCCAAAATCTAAAGGTATTTTAATATTTTTACATTATGCTAAAAAAATATATAGGATGCATTAAGAAATTTATCATATCTTATTTTTATTTTAGTTTGGAGATTCATCTCCAAAATCTGATGGTATTTTAGTATTTTTACATTATGCTAAGAAAATATATATAGGGTGTATTAAGAAATTTCTCATATCTTTGGCCAAGTCTCGTGCATTATATCGATAGCTTTTTTCAGGGTGTGGACTCTTAACCCATTATCATGTATTAAGTACCCTTATGCTCCCTTTTAATACAATCTCTTTCTTTATAAAATAAATAGGCTAAATATTTTCTTTCTTTTTTTTTTCCTTTAACTTTACCTCAGGGTTCATTTTGGTCCATTAACTTTAAAAAATGACATATTAGTCATTTAATTCTTCAAAAAATCTCATATTAGTCATTTTGTCTTATTAGCGACGAATTTAACGATCGATTTTTGACACTTTAAAATTAAGAGACCAAAATAAACCCTGGAATAAAGTTAAAGGATCAGGTTATTTAGCCAAAAAAAAATACAAGTACAAAAAATTATCATGAAACTCTAAAATCCAAAGAGAAAAAAGTGTATGTTGTCCAAAATACGACCCCGTAAAAAAGTTATTACAACACGATAGCTATTCTCAAACACCCCGCCACCTCCATTAAGTATAAATGATGTATCAATACATGTGTTCGCAACCCTATCGATCCAGAAATGCAGTGAAGGAGCAAATAATGCTCGCATGTTTACTGCAATTTTTGTTACAAGTCCACACCAAACTAAACTGCGGTTAATAAACTAATAAAATATGCACCGAGTCCCAACCAATCAACCTGAGGGATCACAGGACAACTATTTCATAGGATTTTTTTAATAAAAAATAATAATAATAATAATCCTGCAGTCACATAGAAATAAAGGATCAAGACCAGTTAAATCAGTAGATTTCAGTAGATATCTTTTCATCTATGAGAATATACATTGTATCATCCATGCTGCAATGCAAAAATGTAACGCAGAAAAATCTCTACCCCCTGCTTACAACAATGTTTGTTACAACATACCAAATACCAAAATGAATGGCTCACGATCTTCTTTCCAATCTCCTTTCACTAGATCTTCTCTCCTCTGCCTCACGTCGTTTTTGCTGCCTGTACAAGAGCATAACAGTAGTAATTGTATCAACATTTAGTTTAATTTGGTAGTAGCTAAAAGTGACTCGTAACTTTGGCAATAAACAAAGAAAGGGTTAAACAGAAGATTTTGATTTCAGAATTTTTTTTAAATCAAACTGAGGTAAAACAGAATCTTCAGAAAAAAATTTAAAGAGAACAAAATTTATAAACAATTCAGAGAAGTGAAACTATTCAATTTGTGGTGGTTGAAAATATGCTTAGGAGATTTGAACATGCAGAGAGAAGATGTGGTTTCTGTTGTAAAGAGGCTAGGTCAGATGGAGATTAGTCAAACAACCACAGGTAGAAGAAAGAGGTAGGAGAAGACCTAGAAAAACTACAGAGAAAATATTGAGAAATATCTCTAGATTAACAAAATAGATGGAAAATGGTATTTGATATAGCATATTGGCGTAATTTGATTCATGAAGCTGGCCTCACTTAGTGTGATAAGTCTTGGTTGTTATTGTTGCTGAGTGCACTAAGAATATTGCATATATTGACGACAGTTTAAACTTTTGAAAGAATACAAAGCTGACAAGAAAATAACAAAGTTGATTTAGACTTTAGCTATCTTTAAGTAAATGTGAAGTTAACAGGCAAAGCATACTAAGAAATGTCTCAACAAGAACATAAGCTAAACCAAAATGTTCAAGGTTGTTGATCAACTTACGCAAATAGCATGTATCCACTGCCAGCATTAGCAGCAGATAAAACTGTTGCATGAGCCCCTGCTGTAGATACAGAATCCTGCCCACCAGAGGGCAGAGGAATTTTTCGATCACTATCCATCTGTCATTCACTAGAATTTAGTAAGCATAAAGATGATGAGTGTCACTGAAGTGGCATTTGCATTTGATTAGATAAATACCTTATCCCATTTTGATTTTTTGTTCTGTCTGCCATCCCGATTAATAGAATCCGCTGGAGGAGGCACCAAATGCAAACCACCTATAGTTGGAGCAGAACCGCCTATGCAAAAGTCAACATCAAAGCGCCATAAGAATGGAACATATATTGAAACATGACTTCTAAACAAAAGCTTCAGCACTGCACAAATAGACTAGGAGATTTCTATACCTGTAACAGGCATGCTGATCCTGGGAGCACCAAGCACAACTCCTGGCTGTGTACCACCAGAAGTAAAGTCAACCTTCTGGTTTTGTGGTTTCTTCTTCTCTTGCTCTTTCCTATCACTTTCCCGCCTCATATCAGCTTCTGTTTTGTTTAAGATAAGAAACAAAAGCAAATGGGGAAAATAATTTAAAAATCAATAATAGCTGCAACATCACTAACATTAATAACAATAAAATAGCTGTCCATGGGGAAAATAATGAGGGGAAAGGATTGTTTTAGAAATGGTATAAGAGATACATACACAAACTCATTCTAGAATATTCTCAGAATTGTATTTGATTGATTATTGATTATAACAGAATAGTACAAGAGTTTATAAAGGATTATTATCCCAGTGTTGTCGATTGGATGGCGTTCCATGGTGGAGAGCCAAAATTCCACCATAACGGCCACTTTGAAGCACCGTTGTAGCGGATTATGATGGGAAAACCTGCAATATCGGCCGATATTTACCATTTTGGCGAGCCCAAAAACCGCCATGTAAATCCACCATAGCAGCCACGGCGCCACTATTTGATAACATTGTCTTATCCTACATTCATCAAGGGATTAACATACACCCTTTGTAACTGCGAGCCCAAAAACCGCCATGTAAATCCACCATAGCGGCCACGGCGCCACTATTTGATAACATTGTCTTATCCTACATTCATCAAGGGATTAACATACACCCTTTGTAACTAATTCTAACAAACTGAGTAACTAATAATAACCCAGGAAAAACTGAAAGCAAATTAAAGATAAGTCTTGCAGGATGAGTAAAAAACAAAAATCAGAGGCATCATTAATGTAGTGCAGCAAAAGAAGTCATGATTTCTCTTTTTACTGATATTCAGAATATGTTGAATGATCAATTGTACTTCACCAAGCTTATCATAATTACTCTAACATTAGATAGATATCTCGAGAATAGGATAACAGTTTGATGGGATACCAGATTTGGGACTTAGCCCAATAGAAGCTTAAAAGAGAATTGGTTATAACTGCTTATATTAGAAGGGGAGGGTAGTTATTTAAGAACACAAATAGCAAGGCAGAAGGCATTCAATATGATTTCTGTTAAGAACCTTTTGGGTTGGGCAGAGAGAGAATCATCTCTCCTCCGAGGAGCACTTGCTCTGGGATTATAGGGATCATTCTCTGTAATAGTTCTTAATTCAATCAATAAAACATTTTCCTGTTATCTTAATTTCGGATCCCTATCATTGATCCGACCAACTGGATTATCGAGGAGGTGCCAGCATTCGTGTCATTCAAGATGAATAAGGAAGAAGTATTAGAAGAAGCAAGAATGAGAAAATTGGAGGAGTTTGTCAAATCCTTTAAGTTGGAGTTTCGTCAATTGCTGAGGACAAAGATGATGAAGCATTTGGAGCATATTCTGATGAGAACAGAGATGATGAAGCATTTGGGGCATATTCTGACCGTAGCTCTAATTGGAGTGTGTTTCGCTCTGATAACAAATGCTAGGAAAGAGCACTGGGGAATGGAATTTCAAATAGATGCAATGTCGGGAAAAGGAAGATGCGGGGGAGAATAAGAAATAAACGATGGAATTAGACAACACTGTGGAGGAACAAGCCATGCACAGCTTGCGACCTTCGTTGAATCTGACACTATCAGATCCACTTCCAACTATCCTTCTCAATACGAAGCCGCAGAACACTGGTCTATCTGCGGTGGATCTTCTTTGGCGTGTGTTACATTCCGGTGAACATTCTAATGTTGCTGTTAGAGAAGACTGTGGACAAAGCACCGTGGAAGTTCAAATCGAGAGATTCAACTATGTTGAAAGAGGAAGTAAAACTGGACACGGTTATGGATCTAGCCAAAGAACCAAAACCTCCAGCGAAGCTGCCAGATCTACCTTCGTTGGAGCTACTACTCTCAGCTCCACCGGTCACGGTTTCGTCTGAGCCAGGCCCCATGGTATATTTGTGAGAGGCCCAATCATGATTCCACCACCACCAGAACCGCCGGACACGGGTTTACAACTGGCCCTCAATAGTTTCCGGTAGATATCTTTCCAGCTGGGAACAAAATCATCACATCTGAGTTCCTTTGTGTAGCCGATCAGGTGCATTTCAATGCTACTAAGGAAGAGAAGGATCTAGAGAAACTAAGGGAAAAAATGGCAATCTCAAACCTAAAGGGCATTCTAGAAGAAAGGGGGGCAAAATGGATAATCTGTGAGTAGAGTCACACTCTAACTCAATTGGATCAGGGCCCATAATATATCTAGTAAGAAGGAGAAAGGAATTGAAATGTGGGCTTGGTTTAATTTCTATTTCAGACGGGCCTCTCCAGTTTAATTGGGGTCATGGACCAATGGTTTCTTTTGAGCAAGTGCTTTGTACTTGGTGTGTGGAGAGGTGTCGGGCGGATAAGAGAACCCTAGCAACATAGCCGTTATCGTTAAAAATGTTAGAAACAGTGCAAATGAAGAAAGATAATGGCATTTATGAGGCAAAACTGTCGGATCCAAATGATTTCAGCTCAAGCATTCGTATTGCAAGGAGTAGGGGTACCTTATATGGTCACAGAGCATGTTGGTAGCAACAATTTTACAAGGCAATGCTAACCCGGATTCTTGCACAATATATGAACAAAATGACTGCCTTTTGGAAATTGTCCATTTGGATGACTGGAACTTTGTCCCTCATAGTGCGTAGGTGTGAGACTGTACAAATGTCCCTTTGGTTCCAAGCCTGTTCATCTAGTTTCCAACAGTGGAACCCCAGGGTCAATTTGTCTTATTCTGAATTACTGTTGCAGTGTTTTTGGCAGAATTCAAGAAATGCTAACGCAGATTCTTGCACAATATATGAAGAAAATGACTGCCTTTTGGAAATTGTCCATTTGGATAACTGGAACTGTGTCCCTCATAGTGCGTAGGTGTGAGACAGTACAGATGCCCGTTTAGTTCCAACCCTGTTCGTCTAGTTTCCAACAGTGGAACCCCACGGTCAATTTGTCTTATTCTGAATTACTGTTGCAGAGTTTTTGGCAGAATTCAAGTAATGCTAACCAAGATTCTTGCACAATATATGAAGAAAATACTGCCTTTTGGAAATTGTCCATTTGGATGACTGGAACTTAGTCCCTCATAGTGCGTAGGTGTGTGTGAGACTGTACAAATGTCCCTTTAGTTCCAAGCCTGTTTGTCTAGTCTCCAACAGTGGAACCCCAGGGTTAATTGTCTTATTCTGAATTATTGTTGCAGAGTTTTTGGCAGAATTCAAGTAATGGGTACAAAAGGAATTCAAGCTTGGAGGGTTTCTTTCAAGCTTCAAGAGTTTGTATTGCAATGGCACTTACCTATTGTCCAACTTACTCCCTTTCTGTCAGTTGTAAGAATAGTTGTCTTGCTGAAATTGTTCATGCACAACTCTTCGGTGACTTGCAAGCTGCACATGCCAGGGTAACACGAGTAGCTAGAAATAGCCATTTTACTTATCTCAGCCTTGAGGACAAGGCTATTTTTCTAGCAGTTGGTAGTGATAGGATACTGGATTTGGGCCTTAGCCCAATAGAGAGGCTTAGTAGAGAACTGGTTATAACTGCTTATGTTAGAAGGGAAGGGTAGTTATATAAGGACACAAATAGCAAGGCAGAAGGCATTCAATATGATTTTTGTTAGCAACATGTTTGGGTTGGCAGAGAGAGAATCATCTCTCCTATGAGGAGCACTTGCTCAGGGATTATAGGGATCACTCTCTGTAATAGTTCTTAATTCAATAAATAATACATTTTCCAGTTATCTTAATTCCAGGTCCCTATCACAGTTCTACAACAAAAGAAGTAATAATTCTAGTCGAGAATCCAAAATATAGAAGAGGCATATACTTTAAATCAGCTGTAAGCTTATGGGAATAAGCAGCCATCAATAACCTAATTCTGAGTGGCAAACAAATATATATGAATTAATAAACATATCCAGCACTACAATTAGTATGTGATTTATTTAATTAATTAATTAAGGTGAAACATAAACAAATAACACACAAATGACAATAACACCGAGATAAAAAGAGGGAGAGAAGAGGAAATTACAGACCTATTTGATCATAGAAGTCACTTGAATCATATCCATGAGGGTCAAATACATCTTTACTAAAGCAAGATCCTATTTGATCAATATCCTGGTACCTCACAGCATGCAGTAAGAAGTCAGGGTTTCGATAGTCCTTCCTGTTGCGAACTTCTGCATTAAAACTTTTTCCAGCCTTCTTATACTCCAGAAATTTATTTATTTTTCTCTGCATTAACATCAATTTAAAGGCAATGATGAAAATGGACAAGGGAAAATAAATTCAAAATCAAAACGTTACAAAACAACCAAAGCAAAAGATTCAATTTACGAACAGACTATTCCTACCCACTACATAGAACATAAAGCTTTAATTGATTGCAACAACAATCAACCACTTTTCCATTCCAGTAGATGCAGTCAATTGTATGAATTGCATTATGCAATAAATATTATCATATCTTATATTACATTACCGGTCCCATGCCTAGGAAAAAGACTTGGAGTTGGATTGTAATTTAAAACAAGATAAAAGATTAAAATAGTAGATTACTTGTAATCTGCATTAATAAACAAGGAAAAATACAAGAGAAAGGAAAAGAAAATCAGATAGAACAATGTCAAATAGCCCTGCCAAATGGCTCTCTTCCTCTGCCATGTTAGCACCTTTGGCATTATTTTTCTTAGTAGCATGTTTCCTATAGTCTACCCTGACCCTCCGCACCTTAGACCCAACACTCTCATATGGATTCAACTGCCACAATCCTTTTTCATGGTTTCCAACATGATTAACCGTCACCTGGTTATTGAACTATTAGAAATGTGGGTAGAAGTAAAAGCATTATTTTCCTTTCTTCCCCCTTTGCTAATTTGGAAAGGTTAATAGAAACAAACAGTAATACTTTTTATTTCAGTGATAGAGGCATGTGGATTAGCAAATTTACTGTTGAAAATAGTACAGATCTAAATTTCAAATCGTTGAAACAAACAATAAAATGTCATTTAGGATTTCGCAAGTCAGATATGTTAATCTTATATTTCAGCTTAGCCAAAAAAGAAAGGCAATATAAAACTAAAACACACTGATGTGAATATTAAAACTTTAAATCCAGATCATTGATTAGTGTGAAACAAGTCATTTCAACTAGCAACATACATCATAATTTATAATCATGTCCAGGAAGAAATGCACATATGCTAACAAGCAGAGAAAGTTAATCGAACTTAATAAGGTAAAAAAGTTGAACACATCCTCTAATCGCTAAAACCATTTTATATCGAATTTGCTGGCTGTGAAGACTTTGTTATGCTAGATTGGGACCAAGTCAGACCATAATTCAGAAATCGCAAGGTTCTTTACAATGTACTCAAATGGCATTCATCCACTATAGTTATTAAAACCATTTTAACCGAACTTACTTGTAATTCCTCTGAGCATTTAACTTTGGGTGGAGGAGGAAGAAATTTATCCAATGGATCTACAGATTTATGCTCATCATGATCTGCTTCTCCAATCTCTGCATCATCGGATCTAATCACATCGTCATTATTCAAGGTATCAGATTTAAATGTCTCCGATAATTGGGGAGTGTTAGCTTGATTGTCAGGTGACAGAACCTGGACTGTTCCTGATGGTATTCTATCTAACAAATCACCTGCAGTAACATGTTGCATTATATAGTAAACTAGACATAAACAAAGTAACCTAAATCAATGATAATGAAATCAAACAAATACAACAAATCAATAGCAACTTCTGAAAATTGACTATAAAACTCCTATCTATTATCCCATTAAAGTTCATACTGCAATTTCTAAGCAATTATAGTAAATGACACCCAGAAATTCAGTTTACCATTGGTTCCATGAAGTTGGTCCCCAAACACGACTCGACCACTACCATCAATCTCTCCTTCCTGCAACAAAAAACAACTAACACCCACTAGTTACATTTCAGAATATAATCTAACTAAAGAGAATGTAAAGGATCAACGAGAAAGAAAGTACCTCAGGCTCAGGTGACATTGCTACTTCATCATGGCCATAATCAACTATCGTAAGAGTTGCACTCTTACTAATCCTCAATTCCACCCGTTGTTGCTCCTGCGGCGGTGAAAACAACCTGTTCACCTGTGGCGTCCTACTCTTCTCTGTCGGAGTAAAACCATCACCGAAAACTTCATTGGCGGAATCAGCAACCGTCATTCTATCCGTGTCGGCTGCCAAATCTTCCTCCGCAGCTTGTTCAGCGGCGTCATCTTGCTGCTCCTCACGAATTACGTCTTCTTCTTCGGCATCCTCCATTTCGTCGTCGCCGTCGTCGTTGTACATGGACAATAAAGCGATACCTTCCGATTGCTTTTTCTTCGACGCCATGGAATGAGCTAGGGTTTTGAGAATTATTGAATAGGATTTTATGGAAGTGTTAAAATTCGGAGAGGGGTGAGTTTTGATGTTCAACGAGTGAGAAAATTAGCTGTAGAGATTTTGGAGAAATTGAAAATAGCGGAAAATTTGGTTTTGAAGTGGAAACTCGAACCAGAAGAACAATGAAGACGAAAGAAGAACGATACAAAGAAAAACTAAATATTTTATTTTTAAAAACAATGGAATGTATAAAAGGGTACGCAATTAACCTCTAACCTCATATAAATTTGACACCCAAAAATTAATTATATTTAAAATCAACTCAGAATTTGCACAAATTACAAAAATTTATGGGTCGACGACGAAAATTTAACACTTTTATCCGTAATCTAGAAAAAAGTAAAGTTTTTATCAAGAATTTCAAAAATTCTAAGATAATCCTTTAGATTTTTAATGGAAAATTTAGAAATTCTGATATTTTTGCATGCATTTTTATCGAAAATTTCATAATTTTTGTTATTTATTCATATCATGGTATCGGGAAATGACGACACCGTTGCAGGAAGAACCACACATTAAGCGGTAGCGCAGGTTAAGGTTGTTGAGGTTGAGTCTTCTCAGCTACGAGTTGGACGAGTAGTTCCATGTGGTTCACCCTGGAAAGGTTGGTTGTGCAAGGGCAGTTTTACGCACCTCGTAGCACCCGACATCGAGCGGCGAGATTAGACGAGCAGCCCAGAGATGATATTGAGGTTGTTCATGCTCAGGAGGTGTATGGTCGGGTTGTTCATAACCCAGCGGTCGAGCCAAATGTGATACTTATCGCTGATGAAATGGTTGATGAGGTGATCGAGACAGATGCCCATGTAGTTGATGAGGTGGCTACCACAGATTCAATCATTACTGCTACTACTGATAAAGAGGTTACGAATCTTGCTTCGACAGAGCCATATGTGCACAATAATTAAGAGTTCCCGGGAGGATTCAATGACTGATCAGTGCTTATCGAATATGTTGACCATGTGGCATACCGATTATGGAAAGGATTTTATGTTTAACTTTAATTTATTTATTATTGTTTCATGATGTGTTGAAAGCTAACTGATATTTTTTTTAACTTTGTCTATTATAGGACGGTCTCACGCTGAAGGTGACATCCCACGAGTCAAAGATAAAGAACTTCCCTAAGAGTTTGATGCCTGAGCTAGTCAAGCGAATTGTACATGATTTTGGTTTCCTATCATTTGTCGACTACTTACTCACTATGATTGACGTTTCACTTTTGACTGCTTTTGTTGAGTGATGGAACAAGGAAACATTTTATTTTCATCTTACATTTGAGGAGATGACTATCACTTTGGATGATGTCTCTTCCTTGTTCCATCTCCCAATCACCGGTAGATTCTTCATTGCTTTTGCTATTAGTCAGAAGCTTGCATGTATGGTGGTTGTAAGAGATTTGAGAGTCATTTAGGAGGTCGTGTGAATATCATTGAGTTTAATTGTTTTCCATTTATTTTTGTGGGTATTCAAGCAAGGATATATGTCATATTCATAAAAAGCATTGAATAAGCTTTCCAACACTTCGAACCGGCGAAAAACAGAGTTACGATTTGAAAGTTATGGTCGAAATAAGAAAACAGAAAATGATGTTTGTTTGCTTGCACCTCTTGCTTCGCTGGGTGAAGCAGCGGCAAGCCAGACAGGCAGAAATGTGTAAAAAAGTCCATAAGAAGCTGCCTTACTTCGTCAGGAGAATTTCTACGGACATAAATCTCATTTAAGGGCCAAACACACAATTTTTAGGTTATGGGGTTGGATACTTTTTTATCCCAACTTCATCAAATTTAATTTCTTTATAGATTTAGCTTGAAAACAACAATAGAGCTTGCAATTGGATTATTCGAAGTCAAATCTCTTGTTGATTGGTGTTGACAAACCAAGAAATGTTTGGTTCCTCCTCTTCTCTTCTCTTTGTAATCTCTATTTGTTGGGTTTTGTATATGTATTTACTTTGACCTTATGTATATTTATCGCCTATGGAATTGTATAAACTCCGCTTTACAAATATTTATCGGTGATTGTTATTGATTTTTTTCTTTATTCTCGAGGTTTGGGTTGTGTTAGAGATAAACATGACAACCCTTGATTAAGGATGATTATCTGTTAGTATTTGGATGCTAGGGATAGATTTAGAGCTAACAATATTTATGGGTATCAGAGCTTAATGTCATCTGTATTTCGAGTCGGACGCGAGAGTGGTGACGAGATTAATACGGTTGTTCTATCAGCTCAGTGTGTCGGAGATGGACATTGTTTTGAGCGATACCAGATGATATTAAGGAGTGTTGTAGGTTGAGTATGTAAGAACAAGAGTTGTTTTTGCATTCCATCTTTATGTTTTGATGATAACAATGGAGTATTTATGAAACAACCATTTTATGTTATGATGTTTGTTAAAGTGAAAATCATGAATATTATATCTATTAAGATCAAACAAACATTATGAATTAGTACACAAATGCTAATATGCAAAGTTACTATGTGTAACATTAGTCGCAAACGTGCTGAAGAAGCAAGTGTGCTTCTGAATCTGAACACAATCAGAAAGATCCAAGGACGTGAAAGTTATGTTGGCAATGCTCTTGTGGATGTTGTTATGAACGTGGTTCTGATCAGATAACGAAATGAAGCTTCTGAAATTAATCTTCTGAAGAACTAAGTGTTGAAGACTCTGATGACTTGAAGTTCTGAAGACCAAGTTCCTAGAAGATTATGAAGACTTACGAGTTCTGAAGAATTGAGTGTTGAAGACTCTGAAGACAATGTTCTATGTGAACAAAGTTCTGAAGACTCTAAGACTTGATGTTCTGAAGATCATGGGTTTCAAGCCAAGTGCTGAAGTCCTGAAGAACATAGTTCTATGTGAACAAGTTCTGAAGACTAAAGACTTAGGTTCTCTGAAACCCCAAGTATCATCATCTCTATCTCATGTTTCATTCATTGATTTATAATCAGATGCCTCTGAAGTTTAGATGAAAATGTTATCGTTGGTGTAACACGGTGGGAGAACTGGCTTTGTCGTTTTTGTTTTCACAAAAACTATGTTGCGGATAGCAAGAGTTGCCGCCGACTTTTATTTTATCCCATAAAGATAGGTATAAAAGAATAGGAAAGACCTCTGAAAAAGATTTGATTTCGGGGGGTAAGTTATACAAAGGGAAGGTGTTAGCACCCTTTGTATCCATGATTATCCATGGACTCTTAACTACTTAGCTCACTTTACTTTGTTTGAAAAAAATAGTATAGTGTGAACTTTGTAATGATTCTCGTACGAATATATACAAAGTGTTTAGTTTGAAAGTATTTGAAAAAGTGAGGTTGTAACACCCCAAATTTGCCCTCTTCTTTTTAAGCATCATCATCATATCATAATCATCATAAGCATATCATATCATATCCTTGGCATCTTTGCATGGAAAGATGAGGCATAACATTCTCATGACCTAGCATTAGGCATATGATCATCTGTGGAGGGATTTGAAGCATTACAAGCTATAACAAGAGGCCCAGTGGATTTGTCCAAGTCCCATGAGGAGTCTACATGGCATTCATAAGTTCAAAATCATTTGCAAAAGCCCAGGAGGTTGGGAGATCACCAGTGAATTCAGGCTAGGGCAAGCTCTTACACAATGATCCCAAATTAGGGTTTCACTTTCAAGCATGAAAACTTTGTGACTTTGGCCATTTCATTTGGGAAAAGTCTTTCATATGATAAGAGGATCCTAGGGTTGAAATTTGGTGAGAAAACTCCTTGTGGAAGTCAGTTATTTCATCAGTTGCTTGTAAAAGAAGAAATTGGTCAACTGTGCATTCTAGAAGTCAACTGTGAGAATTCAAAGGGTCCAACACTATTTTTCAAGTCAAGGGATGTTCTTATAACCTTAAAAGAGGTTTGGCAAGGTCAAAGATCAAGAATCAAAGGGTTTTGAGGAGTTTTCCATTTTTGGCATGTGGTTGGTCATGGAATTTGCCATTTTTAGCAACTTTTTGTCCTAATCTTCAAAGGCTTGTAACATGGTGAAAAAAGCTTCAAATGAGTTGCCATTAAACATGAAAGTTGAAGGTTAGGTTCTCCCATTTTTAAAAAGTATAAGTACATTTTCATAGCCCTCATGGATTGTGAGATAGGGCCTTCGAAAATTGCTTGAGTTTTAGGGCATGCCTTGAATTTCAAGCTTCATCCAAATGCAAAAACTCACGTACATCATTTCCAAGTTATTTTATGGACAAAATGAGGTCATAGTATCACAAGGCATGGCATGAAACATATTTGGCCCAAGAGAAAGTTCAAAATTCGTGCATGAGGTACAAGATATTTCTCTAAGTGCAAAAAGGCAAAAACATTCACAAAGCATGATCAGCTTGTATCCAAGGGCCAAGATTGATTCAAGGGTGATCAAGGGATGAAATGAGAGCAGCATGTGCACAAGGAGAGAGGTTTGCACGAGTAATTCACATCATCACGCTTTTCATGCAATTTTGCAAATGCACCTCAATCACACTCCTCATGCCACTTTTACTCCATAAACCCTAATCAGGTGAAAATATAAAGGATATAAAAGAAAAGCATGCACTGAATTCGTGAGGAGGCTCTCTCATTTCTCAGATTCACATTCTCTTGCTCTCTTGCATTTCCTTTCGAATTTCTCTCCTCAAGCACTCACTGCATAAACTCTTCACATATTCTTCTTCCTTGAACCCTAAGGATCACATTGCACACATTCATTCAAGCTGAAACTTCATATTTCAAGAGGTGCCATTCAAGAGCAGTTGCTTTCGAATATCAAGATCTAGGAGAATTCAAGGCTGCCACTTGCTCATATGATCTTCTGTATCCTCGGCCCCGTCCTCGGCCATACACAACATTGGTTTCACCTTCTCTCCTTCTCGGAGGTCCATTAAAAGCTTTTCTTACACCGCTTGAGCTACCCGCACCGGTGTCCTGAATCTTCCCCATCTTTAATAGAGTTTCGACCCTCTCGTCTGCTATTACTATATCATTGAACTTGGTAGTTGAACAAGACGCCAACCTCTCGATAAACACCCCTTGCAATGTTCCCATGAACATATCATCCATAACATTCTCCAGCAAAGGTGGTTGTACTCTGGCAGCAAGCTGACGCCACCTTTGAGCATACTCCTTAAACCCCTCCTTAGCATTTTGAGACATGGTCTGCAGTTGAGTGCGATTTGGAGCCATGTCCAAATTGTATTGGTATTGCTTCACGAACGCCTCTGCTAAGTCCTTCCAGCTCTTAATGTTAACCCTACTCAGCTTCATATACCACTCCAAGGAGGCCCCCACCAGGCTATCCTGGAAGTAATACATCCATAGCTTCTCGTCATCAGTATGGGCAGCAATTCTTCCGACAAAGGACTGGAGGTGAGTCTTCGGGCAAGTCGTGCCGTTGTACTTCTCGAAAGTGGGGACCTTGAACTTGTAGGGGATTCTAACCCCTGGAACCAAGCCCAAGTCAGTAATATCAAACCCCATAAAGCTTTGAAATTGAATGGCCCGGATCTGCTCAGCCATCTCTTCAAACTTCCTGTTCATTTCAGCCCCTTGAACTTCTGCTTCGTCCAGCAAAGTAAACTGTTCGTCTTGACCATCCATCTACACATTGTTCAGTCCATCATTGATAATGGTGATCCCTGGCTGTGCCACAGGGATTTCAACTTGACGGGTGTTGCACCCCAAAATTTGCCCTCACAATATAAGACTTTGTGTGCAAAGAGATTCACAAGATTCACAAGACACCTTATGAGGTTCACAAGATTCACAAGACACCTTATGAGGTCCACAAGGTTCACAAGATCTCCCATGAGGTTCATGAAGTTTATAAGACCTCCCATGAGGTTCACAAGGTTCACAAGACCTCTCATGAGGTTCATGAAGTTTACAAGACATCTTATGAGGTTCACAAGGTTCACAAGACACCTTATGAGGTTCACAAGGTTCACAAGACCTCTCATGAGGTTCATGAAGTTTACAAGACACCTTATGAGGTTCACAAGGTTCACAAGACCTCTCATGAGGTTCATGAAGTTTACAAGACATCTTATGAGGTTCACAAGGTTCACAAGACATCTTATGAGGTTCACAAGGTTCACAAAGTTCACAATGGGTCAGAAGATTTGACAATTCCCTCAGACAATGCATCCTCCTAAGCAGTGCATCCAAAACTAGGGTTTTGACTTTAATCAGGCTAAATGGACTTCCAAGACCTCAAGTGGGCTTCATAACATCTTATATGTGTTTAAGAATCCCCATGAAAAATTTCAGAACTTTTCTCAAAGGTTTGCTCAGTCAGATGATCAGATAAGTCAAAATCAGTCAAAGCAGTTAAAAAGTCAAACTGAGGTCAACTATGGTCAAACCAAAGTCAAACTTCATGATTTTTTGCCAACATCAAGTATATGAAGTAAAATTCATCATTTGATCAAGGGTTGATCATGATTCATCAAGGATATTTCAGATCATCAAGAATCAGAGGTTTCTAAATTAGGGTTTCCTCAGGAAAAGTCAACTGAACTTTGACCAGCCATAACTTTCACATGCTTCATCAAAAAATTTCCATCCAAAGCTAATTTTGAAGGAAATTGAATTCTCTACAACTTTGTGTCTCACAAGCCAAGCCCAAAAATGCTTCATTTGGAAGGTATGAGCTAAGACATTATAGGTCCTTTTGAAAGTCAACAAAAAGTCAACAACTTCAAAAGGGCATAACTTGAGAATGGTAAATGATATGGACATGAAACCAATGGGGTTGGTTAGAGGACTTTTCAAGCTTTACAAAATGTCCAAGAATACCCTCATATCATTAAAATTGAAGGATATGTGCCCTTGCAAAGTTGGGAAATTTTTGGGTGGTTTATGAAGAAAATAGGGTCTTAAAACCAAATTTTTCTAAATGGGCTGAACGTTTTGTTACCCAAAGTGTTCCATGACATCATGCACGAAATTTATTTGATATTTTCATAATTTTATTTTATTTATTTTATTTATTATGATTTTTTATATTAAAAATCATTTTAAATTTAAATAAAATATCAATTATGAAAATTTAAAATATATTTTGGTTCTAGAAGGTCATTAACATGAATTGGATTAAATTGATATACAATTGATGATGATTGTCTTGAAATAGAAAGGTCTCATTCAAAAATATATGAAATTTAAGTCCTAATCTTTTTCAATCTCCAAAAATCAAAAAGTCCAAACAATGATCCAATCTTTTGACCTAGCTTCACTCAACTATAAGTATACAAGCTATCACAATGCATAGGGGACGGATTTTTTGCCTCAAGAGTAAGTGTTCAATTTTCCAAAACTCACCAAAAGCACAATTCGGATTTCACAATTCAGGCCCTTCCAAGACAAACAAAAGGTTGCAATTTGTTCCTTGGAGTTCATAGATCAATTCTGGATCATAACATTGCCTCTTCATGCCCTAATTCGCACAAACCGAATGCATCCCTTTCACATTATAAAATTTTTCGATTTGATTGATTCATGCTCTGATATTGAAAACTAATCATATATTTGTGTTTGTTGTGATGTTTAGAAGCTTTTTGCATAGATTAATTGAATTATTGTGGACTGTGTTGAAGATTGCCATTGTTAGGGTTTGGAGTTTCAAAACGGGAACCAGACATTTAGGACCTTAAAATCAATCCTAAGACCATGGCTATAATGAGTGGACCTTGTACGATTGATCTGGGTTGCTAATTTTAGTTGTCATGATGGTTTGCATAATGTTTCAAAAAAACATAGGTTTCGGGTGTTAAAAAATTCGCAGGAAACTTCGTATTTGATTTTGCAGGAAAAAACGCAGGTCTGGAGGAGGAAGAAGACCCCTGGCGCGAATTCCAGAATTCAAATATTTGTTTGTTTTTTATTATTGACGTTTGGTTTGTATTTCACAGCGCGCGTGTTAGCCTGATGGTTGGTAATTTGCTCCTGTGAGGGCTAGGTCCTTGGTTCGATCCCTAGGCGCAACAATCTTTTTCTTATTTTTTCATTTAATCATATGATTTAATATATTATTCATTGTTGTGGATTGTATACCAGTTGCGCCCTTCTGGCTGGATGGTAAGAGTGTTTGCTTGTTGTGTGAGGGTCCTGGGTTCGAATCCCTCCCCAGGCCTTTTTGTGCTATTTTCTTTGTTTTGTCATGATTTTTTCCAGGATAACAACAAAACCAAATGGAGTGTCTTCCATACCACTGGCGCGCGCGCAGCCCAGTGGTTGGCTTGCTGGTCTTGGAGGTTGCATTGTCCAGGGACTGGGTTCGAATCCCAGCCCAGGTAAGTTTTGTTTTCATTCTTTTTTTTGTTTTCTTATCTAATTAATTTATATTATAGTTAAAATAAATTAAGATAATCAAAATAGAATGTTTATATTATTGTTTTCTTTATTACAATTTAGAACTCATTTTCTTTTAAAATTAAATCTTATTAGAAAAATTATTTATTTTTGTATATTATTAATATTGTTTAATTTTGTATAATTAATAATTAATCCTAGTTTATTTTTTTTCTAAACATATAAACCCTAAATATTTTTAAAACCTAATTATTTTTTATAAACCCTAATTGTAAATATTAATTTATTTGTTAATTATAATTTTTAATTTATTTATTTATAAACTTTAATTATGTGTATATTCTTAAAATTTGTTTATAATTATTCTTTAATATAATTCTTGTATGCCAATAATTTTAGATTATGCTTAAAATAATTAAAACTCTTAATTTAATTTTGTAGATATAATTTATTTTCATAATATGTTTATAATTAACCTTATTATTATAACATGTATATAATTTAAAACTTTATAATAATTAGTATATAATATGAATTGTTTATGTTTTCTTCTTAATCTTAAAAAATAATTGTTTATAAAAAAATTGAACTTTTAATTATTATGCTAATATTCTTGTTTATTTTATTATTAATTCTATTTATTTTCATATGATATTTATTTTATTATTACTAACCCCATTTATATATATATTGTGATTTATTATTATTATTGTTACTAACCCAATTATTTATTATTACTTATTTTGCTTATTTATTTAATTTGTTTTAATTATTATTATTATGTAATTGTCTCCTTTATGTAATATTTTAGTAGTAATGTTTAATATTTATTTTTAAATGCTATGGTTAGTAAAATAGGGAGTGAAACGTATTTGTATTTAAAATTGATTTAGATCATTAACTTAAAAGATAAATCTTTAAAATTGTACACTCACACACGTAAGTCGATCCTGGATCGTCATCTCACTTCCTAAGGTTGCCTCTCAAGTTGCCTAAACAAAAGGTCAAGTAGGGTGTATAAAGCAAAGTCCCTCATTTCACATCATCTAGTCCCTTAAACAATAAAAAGATCAAGTCCCTTCGAATGTTGCCTTCGTAATGATCTTGTCCCTTTCGAATAAAGATGATAAGTCCCTTCGAATTGCTTATACACCCCACAGTTGCCTAAATAAACAGATATCCCTTCACTTGTCCTACACATCCAAGGTAATGACTACATATTCCTTAATAATAGGGATAGTCTTACCATTTAAAGGATTCAAGAACAGAAAAGGCTTAAACTTAGGGTAGGTTCCTCTTATGTACTTGCTCACTCTTCAAAAACATTTCAAACACTTCATATTTTCAAACAAATTTTCAAAACAAAGGTTTTATATACATCCGTACATGGATCATTATAAAACACTTAAGAGAATTTCTATTCACACACTTCACATTTCAAAAACATTTTAAAGTGAGCTAAGTAACTAAGAGCCCATGGATAACCATGGATGTAAAGGGTGCTAACACCTTCCCTTTACATAACCTACCCCCCGGACCCAAAATTCTTTTAAAAGGTCTTTCCTGTTCTTTTATGCCTTTCCTTTGGATAAAATAAAAGTCGGTGGCGACTCTTGCTATCCGCAACATAACTAAAGTCAGTTCTCCCACCGTGTTACAACGGGCGCCAACAGCGTTGCAATTACCTTCATCAGCAGCCCCGTTGTTCCTGGCCTGACTATTTTCCACCATATCACGTAAACGTTCCTGATTCTGACCCATCCATGCCATAAGGGTCATGAAATTGTCCATTCTCAATCTCAGGTCAGCTAAATCAGCCTGCATTTGATCCATCACTCTTTCTCTGTTGACTCTTGTGGGATATCTGTGTACAATTGGCTGTTCTCGGACCTTCCTGGGAGTTATAGTGCCTGAAAGGACATAAACGTTAGAAACTAAAGAACTACCTGCAAAACAAACAAACATGTTATATGCATGCAATGTAACTACTCATGTTTCCAAGTTTAGGCATTTATATGCCCCAGTTCTGGTATTTGCTCCAGATAACAACTTTGAGCGTTAATTTTCAAACTTTCCCTTTGAAGATTGTTCAGATCTTAGCAGTATCAGACAAACAAGCTTTGCATATTCAGAAATGGTAATTTGCATATTAACACTGCATAACATGGATAACCCACTGCCGGCCAAAAGTTAGAGCATAAACAAATTCCCCGGAGGGTTACAAGTCAATACATGAACAAAGACAAAAGATAAAGCAAGACTCCTACAACAAGCCTGTAGGTAGTCTGAACAACAATAAATAAAATCTAAACTAAAGACCCAGGTTCTTCTGCAGCTATCACCTCTGTCCTGCTCTTCTTCACACTTGCTCTCAGCTTGAGCTCTTCAATCTCCTTCAATGCCTCCTCCAAGGCCATTTGGCTCTGTGCCAGCTGTTGAGTCTTTTCCCTCCGTATGTTGTGGACTTGTTCCACTTCTTCTTTCTTAAAGGCCATTTGTACCTCGAAAAACTCTTCTTTTTCTTTATACTTCTTCTGCTCCTGTTCCCTTTGGCCTTGCAACCAAACAATGGACTGGCGAGCTTCTTTAAGAGTCTTCAAAGTCTTCTTACGCTCCGCCTCTCTTTTAGACTCCATTAGACCCAATCTCTGAAAGTGAGCTTCCCTTCCAGCAAACTCTTTCTCTTTAGCTTCCAAGGAGGCTTGCATCTTCTGTAACTTTCCCTCTGCTTCATTTTTGGCACGATTGGCAAGGTGGTACAAGTTAACCATTTCAGCATTCTCTATCCGGACCTCGTGCAACTGAGTTTCCAGTTTCTTATACTCTTCAAGAGGAACAGTATTCTGACATGGCACTTCTTTGGGATATAATGGAGCTTCCACTGAAAATGGCATGAGCACTTCCTCTACATGTTTCTGCAACCATGTAGCAAAAGGAGGATACGTCTTGGGATCTACCCTTCCAAAGTCCTTCTTACCTTTCTTCACCCTGTGAGCCCAAACCTAAGATGCTTGTATGACCAACTCCTTGTTCCCTTCCACGGGAAAATACAAAGACTCAACAAATTCTTCCATATTTGGTGGATCTCTCAGAGGATAGCCAAATTTCTTACTGGCTAATGTTGGATGATAACTGATCACACCCTTTCTTCCTAGCAAAGGTCCAGCAAATCTTCCACAACTAACCAACAACTCTTTTCCCAGCAAATCTTTGTCATATCCCCAAGCTATATCCTCATAAGTCAGCCCCATTAGCCTCCTAGACCACTTTCATTCATCACTCATCTCCATGAAAGAGCCTGACTTTGGCAATTGCCTAGCAAACCATTCAGCAAATAATGAAGCATAACAGCCCACTGGTCCACCTCTGCCTTTCTCATTCCGGTAATGAACGTTGTAGTAGAAATCTCCCAACAGAGTTGGCACATGATTGCCTTTAGCAAAGATGGAGATCACTTCCAAGCTCACAAACTCCTTTTCTCCTGGGAAAAGACTAGATCCATATACCATCAAAGCCACCACAGCACCAAAATCTCCCCACTTACCCTCTTTGGCATACTCTTCAGCCTCTGGTATAAGCACATCCCAATGGAGTCCTCTGCCTTCACTGTCCTTCAGAGCTTTCTTGACCTTAACAACTAGTATACGACAGACTCTGGCTATGTCTTCTTCCTTAAGAACCATCTCAGACCCATAGTAAGGCAAAGTATCTCTGACAGGAACACCCAAAATGCTGGAAATCTCCTCTAAAGTAGGAGCCAAGATGTAATCTGGAAATACAAAACACCGCAGCAAGGGATCATAAAACTGAAGCAAAGTGTGCAAGCTATCCTTATGGTCTGCAGTAGGTTTGTCCATGTACTTCAATATCTGACCATACCTCTTTCTGAAATTCCCTAAGACTTGGTCATTCATCAACCCTGCTAATTTTTGAACACTCTTGACTTCTGGTTGAAGAAAAGTATAATGAACATTCTTTTTCCTTGTAATTCTCTTAACTTCTGCCATCTGGAGAGCTTATAATTACCAGAACCGGGTGCTAACTGTAAACAACAACCTGAAAAAGGGAAACACAAATAGTTAATGCAAGTATGATGCAATGCAAATGCAATGCAGGCATATGATCAATCTAGGACCATCTGGATACTGGATATTGAATATTAGGACCCTCTGAATAACTGAAAACCAAGATCCTCTGAGCCATAACCCTCTGATAGAAACTCTTAGAACCAAGAGACCAAGAAATCCAGAACCATAAGGACCAAATCATAACAAGGACCATACTGATAATGAGGGTATGTAGAGGCCAAGGGTTCCTGCAAACCTGTAAACCCCTCCCAATCTCACTGGTGTGCTCCGGGTCAGACATCACGGACTCTCAAAGCCGAATAACAATAATACTTTCACCATTTCTGAGAAATGGCTCATGACCAAATCAGGGAATCGGTTTGGCATTATATACTACGCAGGGAGGCCTCAGCTGAGTCCGGGAAGACAAGGTCATCCTATGCAAGTTCCAGGTGGGCCCTCGGATGCGAATGGGTTTGCCACACAATATGGTCTGCCACTGTCATCACTAAATAGGGATGTTTCCACAAGGTTCTCAATGATCGGTCCCCGGCTGCACATAACTGTCAAGGTTATGAAATGAGAGAGGAAGATCCCCAAATCAAGACATTTCCAAGATGGTCGCAAATCTGGGCGTGGAACTCACTACTACCCCCATGACAAGATCTCATGAGGCCAAAGTGGAACCACTCTAAATCCTAAGGTGCACTCGAGCCTTGGTAATGAGCTCATCTCATAGAAACAGTACCACCCAAGCCCACCAAATAGAAAATCCAGTCCAGACAGTCCAATAATAATATGATGCAGAAAATAAATACTGAAAACTGTAAATAAAGCTGTAAATAAACTCTAAATAAACAACACTAAAAATACAACACACAAAAACAAGCAATCAACACCCAAAGAAACAGAAACACGCAAGCGCTAAGAGAGACTCTCAAGGGAACCAGAGATTATGGGTTCGTTACCAGCAGAGTCGCTAGTTGTCGCTCCCTGGATTTCCATCTTGGTACAAACGCGAAAGTGATACTTATCGTGTGAATATCATTGAGTTTAATTGTTTTCCATTTATTTTTGTGGGTATTCAAGCAAGGATATATGTCATATTCATAAAAAGCATTGAATAAGCTTTCCAACACTTCGAACCGGTGAAAAACAGAGTTACGATTTGAAAGTTATGGTCGAAATAAGAAAACAGAAAATGTTGTTTGTTTGCTTGCACCTCTTGCTTCGCTGGGCGAAGCAGCGGCAAGCCAGACAAGCAGAAATGTGTAAAAAAGTCCATAAGAAGCTGCCTTACTTCGTCAGGAGAATTTCTACGGACATAAACCTCATTTAAGGGCCAAACACATAATTTTTAGGTTACGGGGTTGGATAATTTTTTATCCCAACTTCATCAAATTTAATTTCTTTATAGATTTAGCTTGAAAACAACAATAGAGCTTGCAATTGGATTATTCGAAGTCAAATCTCTTGTTGATTGGTGTTGACAAACCAAGAAATGTTTGGTTCCTCCTCTTCTCTTCTCTTTGTAATCTCTATTTGTTGGGTTTTGTATATGTATTCACTTTGACCTTATGTATATTTATCGCCTATGGAATTGTATAAACTCCGTTTTACAAATATTTATCGGTGATTGTTATTGATTTTTTTTCTTTATTCTCGAGGTTTGGGTTGTGTTAGAGATAAACATGACAACCCTTGATTAAGGATAATTATCTGTTAGTATTTGGATGCTAGGGATAGATTTAGAGCTAACAATATTTATGGGTATCAGAGCTTAATGTCATCTGTATTTCGAGTCGGACGCGAGAGTGGTGACGAGATTAATACGGTTGTTCTATCAGCTCAGTGTGTCGGAGATGGACATTGTTTTGAGCGATACCAGATGATATTAAGGAGTGTTGTAGGTTGAGTATGTAAGAACAAGAGTTGTCTTTGCATTCCATCTTTATGTTTTGATGATAACAATGGAGTATTTATGAAACAACCATTTTATGTTCTGATGTTTGTTAAAGTGAAAATCATGAATATTATATCTATTAAGATCAAACAAACATTATGAATTAGTACACAAATGTTAATATGCAAAGTTACTATGTGTAACATTAGTCGCAAATGTGCTGAAGAAGCAAGTGTGCTTCTGAATCTGAACACAATCAGAAAGATCCAAGGACGTGAAAGTTATGTTGGCAATGCTCATGTGGATGTTGTTATGAACGTGGTTCTGATCCGATAACAAAATGAAGCTTCTGAAATTAATCTTCTGAAGAACTAAGTGTTGAAGACTCTGATGACTTGAAGTTCTGAAGACTTAACGTCTGAAGACCAAGTTCCTAGAAGATTATGAAGACTTACGAGTTCTGAAGAATTGAGTGTTGAAGACTCTGAAGACAGTGTTCTATGTGAACAAAGTTCTGAAGACTCTAAGACTTGATGTTCTGAAGATCATAGGTTTCAAGCCAAGTGTTGAAGTCCTGAAGAACATAGTTCTATGTGAACAAGTTCTGAAGACTAAAGACTTAGGTTCTCTGAAACCCCAAGTATCATCATCTCTATCTCATGTTTCATTCATTGATTTATAATCAGATGCCTCTGAAGTTCAGATGAAAATGTTATCGTTGGTGTAACACGGTGGGAGAACTGGCTTTGTCGTTTTTGTTTTCACAAAAACTATGTTGCGGATAGCAAGAGTTGCCACCGACATTTATTTTATCCAATAAAGAAAGGTATAAAAGAATAGGAAAGACCTCTGAAAAAGATTTGATTTCGGGGGGTAAGTTATACAAAGGGAAGGTGTTATCACCCTTTTTATCCATGATTATCCATGGACTCTTAACTACTTAGCTCACTTTACTTTGTTTGAAAAAAATAGTATAGTGTGAACTTTGTAATGATTCTCGTACGAATATATACAAAGTGTTTAGTTTGAAAGTATTTGAAAATGTGAGGTTGTAACACCCCAAATTTGCCCTCTTCTTTTTAAGCATCATCATCATATCATAATCATCATAAGCATATCATATCCTTGGCATCTTTGCATGGAAAGATGAGGCATAACATTCTCATGACCTAGCATTAGGCATATGATCATATGTGGAGGGATTTGAAGCATCACAAGCTATAACAAGAGGCCCAGTGGATTTTTCCAAGTCCCATGATGAGTCTACATGGCATTCATCAGTTCAAAATCATTTGTAAAAGCCCGGGAGGTTGGGAGATCACCAGTGAATTCAGGCTAGGGCAAGCTCCTACACAATGATCCCAAATTAGGGTTTCACTTTTAAGCATGAAAACTTTGTGACTTTGGCCATTTCATCTGGGAAAAGTCTTTCATATGATAATAGGATCCTAGGGTTGAAATTTGGTGAGCAAACTCCTTGTGGAAGTCAGTTATTTCATCAGTTGTTTGTAAAAGAAGAAATTGGTCAACTGTGCATTCTAGAAGTCAACTGTGAGAATTCAAAGGGTCCAACACTATTTTTCAAGTCAAGGGATGTTCTTATAACCTTAAAAGAGGTTTGGCAAGGTCAAAGATCAAGAATCAAAGGGTTTTGAGGAGTTTTCCATTTTTGGCATGTGGTTGGTCATGGAATTTGCCATTTTTAGCAACTTTTTGCCCTAATCTTCAAAGGCTTGTAACATGGTGAAAAAAGCTTCAAATGAGTTGCCATTAAACATGAAAGTTGAAGGTTAGGTTCTCCCATTTTTAAAAAGTATAAGTACATTTTCATAGCCCTCATGGATTGTGAGATAGGGCCTTCGAAAATTGCTTGAGTTTTAGGGCATGCCTTGAATTTCAAGCTTCATCCAAATGCAAAAACTCATGTACATCATTTCCAAGTTATTTTATGGACAAAATGAGGTCATAGTATCACAAGGCATGGCATGAAACATATTTGGCCCAATAGAAAGTTCAAAATTCGTGCATGAGGTACAAGATATTTCTCTAAGTGCAAAAAGGCAAAAACATTCACAAAGCATGATCAGCTTGTATCCAAGGGCCAAGATTGATTCAAGGGTGATCAAGGGATGAAATGAGAGCAGCATGTGCACAAGGATAGAGGTTTTCACGAGTAATTCACATCATCATGCTTTTCATGCAATTTTGCAAATGCACCTCAATCACACTCCTCATGCCACTTTTACTCCATAAACCCTAATCAGGTGAAAATACAAAGGATATAAAAGAAAAGCATGCACTGAATTCGTGAAGAGGCTCTCTCATTTCTCAGATTCACATTTTCTTGCTCTCTTGCATTTCCTTTCGAATTTCTCTCCTCAAGCACTCACTGCATAAACTCTTCACATATTCTTCTTCCTTGAACCCTAAGGATCACATTGCACACATTCATTCAAGCTGAAACTTCATATTTCAAGAGGTGCCATTCAAGAGCAGTTGCTTTCGAATCTCGAGATCTAGGAGAATTCAAGGCTTATTTTGCATTTATTTTGCAATAAGAAGTTAAAAGGAGCAGATATGCAGCTGGAGGGATCTTATCTTGGTGTTTTGAAGGAGTTGCAAGTTCAGGTATGCTCTGAAATTCGTGGATCTAGATTTGAAATTAAATGTATGCATTGTGATCTGCTCGTTGTGCCGATGATTCTGTGATGTTTAGATTCAAAAATGATTGAGTATTAAGTGTTTTATGGTGATTTGAAATTTGATGATCAAAACTGTTTGTCTTCGATCCGGTTTAATCTTTGGTCCATTGTGAATTTCATGAATATATTTGGATTCGGCATGCCTTAATGAGTTGATCTGGAGGTTGTGAATTATTTCTGTGATGTTTTATTCATAGTGATGAGTTTTCCGGTGACGGAGCTAGGGCTCCGGTCACCGGATTCTGGAACTTGTTTGATTGAAGAAGATGAAGTGTGGCATTGGATCCTTGATCTGGACGAAGGAGGACGTGACAGCACATTAAAATCACCCCATCCCTATCACATGCTTTATGTTTTAAATTTTAATCTGAATTAAACACTGTGTTTCGCACCTCACCAATACTATCTTGTTCTCACACCCTGGCCAATGAATGTTCATACTTGGTTTAATGTTTGACTGGATCTGGAGCGTGCATTTGATCCATTGGTTTTTCTTTTTTTTATGATTAAATTAAATTTCCATATTAATTGTTATGAGCCTGCGCAGACCTAATGGGCCTCTCTTGCTATTCACGCCCCCTGTTTTATAAGCCCAATGAAAATGAACTGATTTGTTTGCTATTCTCACCTCGTTGGCTCTTTTGCTTATTTTTTATTTTATTTTGTTTTCAGTTTGATTTTTAATTTTTAAAAATAGATATAAGTTCACAAAAATTATAAAAAAATTCATGAATGATCCTTTAAGTTTTCTCTAATTTTTGGCATTTTTATTTTTCATTTATTTTTAATTGCCACGCTGGAATTAATTGTCTCTTTTAATTAATTGTTTTTATTTCATTTTGAAGCATGTTGTCTTGTATATTTTCTATCTTGGTCATTAATTTGAATTTTGAACTGATTCTTTTTGCTCTGGATTCATGATGAGATGTAGTTTGTTGATGATTTTTATTTTGATTTTTAGAAGTTTGCTTAATTGATTTTGGTCTCTAACTTGTGCATGAAGCTTTCTAACCCTAATCCATGTTTGAGCCCTTATTTGACTTGCTTAGCTTCTGATTCTCATTCTCCCCTTTTGGAATGTCAACATTGTGTGATTGAGGAGTCTTTGTGCAAGTTTGTGTAATTTTTGGATGTATAATTGAATTGATTTGAATTTTTGTTCTTTGTCTTTCCTCTTTTGTTTCCTTTTGATCATATGTTCACTCCTTAGGTTAGAAGGGCACTTGTGACAACTTCTTTAAGTTGTTTAGAGCTTTCTTAGGATGTTGATACCCCTCTGGTCTTGAGTTGATGCTTTTGCCTTGAGAAAGTTTGTGTTTGTTTGCTTTTGAAGTTCATTCACTCTTATGCAGGCTCACTTCACTTCCTTTGCTTCTTTACTTCTCATGATGTAAATACTTGACTTTGTGTGCTTCTTCTTTTCATCTTACATGATCCTTAGACACTTTCTTAACATGTTAGGGTTCTGGTCTTGAACTTTGTGGTGTTGCTTTGACTAGTTTGCTTTGTATTCTCTCATGTTCACTTTGTTTTGTCATGGTGATTCATAGTGCTTTATGTTGAGTTGTATAGTCCTTTTCTCATTCTTATGCTTTGAATTTGCATTTGTCATTTGTGATTAAGACTTCACTTCTGGTTGTTTGACTTTGGTTTGACATTATGTTCATTTTGTGTTGCATTTATTCTTATGGCACTAACCATTTCAGGGGCTTTGGTAAGTGAGAGGTGTGTATGTGATTCCCACATCTCCAAGTCTTATCTCTTCTCTTTTCTTCATTGATACTATTCTTGTGATTGTTGGGGCTTAGGCCTTACTTCCTCCCCCTTCTATTCTTCATTATTCTCTTTCTCTTCTTCTTTCTTTCTTCTTTAGGATAGTAAACCTCACTAACCTAGGATTACCTTTGCATGATAACAATTAGGATTCATTAGTCCCCCATTAGACTTTTACCTTTGAGATCCTTTTGTTTCTCTTCTCTTCTCATCTCAAAACCCTAAAAAGACACTTAATAAAGATTGAAGTGATATCTTGAGCAATAGCCTTATTCCATGAAACACCTGTAGTCTTCCCATCTTGGGATAGTACAAGCTTGTTTTGTGATGCACAAGTCTGATCAGGATACCATCTTCACCAAGAAAATCATAAAAAACACTTCTTCATAAAAAATACAAAAACTCTTAATAAATTCAATGAGTTAGTGAGCTTAGGCCCTAATCTCTGGATTCAAGTTTTGGGGATCTTCTCCTTACTTGAGTGAGCTTGTTCTATTATTCCATCTTGGAATGTAGTGGCAAGTGCACATTCCATGGAAAAGAGCTTGAGTTCACTTTCTTGTGACACACTCATAAAAGCTTCTAAAAAACACAAACAAACAATAAGCGTCTTTCCTGCGGGAATTCTTTTCTCATCTCCTTCGCTCCGTACGCGAACTTGCTCCTACTTGTCACTTTGCAAGACGGTTACGCACTCGTCGTCCGAGCCTGCAACACCTGAGCATTGACATAGGCAGTTTAAGCCTTAAGACACAAGCAATCTATTCCACCCATAGTTAGGGGAACTACGGCGACTCTGATCCTCATTGTCCAGATGAGGTACGTAGGCAGCGGGGTAGGGCCCGTTCGAGCACAATCTTTATTTTCCCTACATTTTTCCTTTTCATTTCTTTTTCAGTTCCCTTTTATTTTCTTTTTATCCAGTTCAGTTCCTTTTCTTTGCAGCAACTTTCATTTCTTCACCCTTTTAAACAGATTTCTTTGCAAGCGTGGATCCCGTCGGGTACGGCGGACGATCTGGGTGCTAATACCTTCCCAGGTCGTAACCGACTCCCGAACTCAGTTTCTTTGGTTCGCAGGACCCGTGTCCTTCCTTTTCTTTTCCTCTGGTTTGTGCAACATTACCATTCCCATTCCTTTGGGATAAAAATGTCTGGCTGGCGACTCTACCTCTTTCCGCGCCACTTTCGCGTTTGTACCAGGATGGAAATCCAGGGAGCGACAGAGGTGTAAAGAGTATTTTGAAAATTTGTGAGCAAGCACTTAAGAACTACTTACACTAAATTGTAAGGTCTTCCTTGTTATTTCGTTTCTTTAGGGATAGAACTGTCTTTACTATTAGTTAGTAAGTAGTCTTATCCTTGAATTTGAAGGGACAGGCGTAGGGTCATCGTATGGTCATAGAAGGCAACAAGTAAGGGTATCTTAGCAATTCGAATGTACTATCATCATTTTTCTGTAGGGTTATCGTGGGACGAGATCCTTTATTCGTAGGAAACTCGAAGGGACAACGAGGGACTATGATCTTTATATCGAAGGGACTTGATGATTTTTATTCATAGGAAACCTTACTAAGACACCCCTACGTTCGAGGGAATTGACCATTTTTTTCGTAAGGCAACAAGAAGGGATGCCCTAAAGGTGCATGTGTAAAAAGAGTATTGTATTCAATTATTTTATCTTTTAGATTAAATGGGCTAAGTCCGTTTTTATTCGCATACAAGTCTTTTCACACCCTATTATTACTAATCATGCAGTTTAATATTTTTTTGCGAAATTTAAATGCGGAATAAAAAACCCTAAACTATTACATCATGTGGAGGGGGATACATAATTTAAATCGGGGAGTGCGGAAAATTAAATATTAAAATATAAATAATAAACCTATACAATTGTTCTAATAAATGACGAAAAATAAAATCGGGGACGAATCATGACGAAGAAAAGAAGAAATACTAAGAACTTGATTAAAATCGATTAGTTGAAATTTTTTATTAAAAAAAAGTTTTTTTTATGATTTTTTGAAGTTTAAATCATTAATTAATTTAATTATGAAGAAAATATTTTTTATGGGTATTTTATTTACAAAATAAAAATAGACTTGATTAATTTATTTTGATATTTTCTTTATTCATACAAAAAATAATAATTTGATTAAAATAAAAAGGGAACTAAATTAAAATTTATTTACAAAATCACTTTATTTTATTTTATATATATATATATATATATATATATATATATATATATATATATATATATATATATATATATATATATATATATATATATATATATATATATATATATATATATATTATACTTTTTATGAAAATAATTAATAGGTCAAAAAAATAGAAACTGATTTTTATTTGGTTGGTTTTTTAAAGGGGTTTTAATATTTAATTAAAATTGATAATAAATAAAAACAAATACAAAATAGAAAAAAAAAATATAAAGAAGGAAGAAAAACCAAAAAAAAAAGGACCCCCTAGTGAAACACTTTCCACTGGGCCACCAGCTTTTGCTGTAAATTAGTCTGAAACGAAAAGACAAAAAATACTAAAACAAAACGAATATGAAATAACGCGCAAAATTTAAAATAACCTAATAGATTCACGCCACGCATCATCGTCTCACTCTTGTCATCGTTTCTATCCAGAAAATTAGCTACGAAATAGCTATTGTTTTGCTTGGGTTTAGCTACGATTTCTTTTGTATAAAAAAATTGCAAATCAAAAAACTTAAAAAGAACATAGTGAATCATGAAACAATAAGTCTATTCTCCCTAAATTGACCCTCCTGATCATGATTATAGGGGTTTTTCATCTTGAAATTGCTTATATTTTGAGTTTCGAAATTTGTAAGATTTCGAGCCCTAGTAATGACAAGTCATTGTTTATGCACTGAAACTCAAAGAAGAATGATCAATAAACTTCTAAATATGATTATAACATAAACACAATCATAAAATAGATTAAAACCTCGTGCAATGCATGCTTTGAATTAAAGAAGATTTTACACAAACAACAAGTGATGGAAGTAGAGGTTCATGAGGCTGCAACCTTTCAAAGTGATATGGTTGGCTTCTTGGGGTCTTTTTGATCAAAAAATTCGTCCTTGATGCATGTGGGGATGTTGTATACTTATAGAGGAACAAATTAGGTCAAAAACTTTGGGCTTGGGTGAAGAAAATTAGGTTGCTTTAGAATGAAGGAAATTTTGGACTTGGGTGAAGAAAATTGGACTTGGTGTGCACGAATTTGGGATCCATATTATGATCATAAACATCAAAACCTCATCCCAAAATAGTCCTAAGATCAAATATTTGATTTTTCAATATTTATTCTAATTAAAATTGAATTGAAATAAATTAAATCCAATAAAATATAAAATAAATATAAAAAATCAGAATATATGACTTATGGGTCGTGGATTATCTCATAATTAAGTTTGGGTTAGAAAAATATGGGCCCATTTGAAAAAGAAAACTTAAGTTTTGGTCATTATTTGCCTTATACACCTCCTCAAATTTGTCCAACTTCAACAATGCATAACTCTCTCAATTTTTATCCCATGTATGTGTTCTTGGACTGTTTATAAATCTTAGAGTGTCCTCTAACCACTCCTTTTGGTCCCATGTCCATTTGATCTTCAATGTTCAAGTTATGAGCTTTTGAAAAAAGTTGACTTTTGTTGACTTTTTAAAGGACCTGTAATGTCTTGGTTCATATCTCTCAAATGAAACATTTCTGGCCTTGGCTTGTGAGACACAGAGTTGTAGGGAATTGAATTCCCTTCAAAATGAGCTTTGGATGGGAATTTTTTATGAAACATGTGAAAGTTATGGTTGGTCAAAGTACAATTGACTTTTCCTACAAAAACCCTAATTTAGTAACTTCTGATTCTTGATGAATTTGAGGTTTCCTTGATGAATCATGATCAACCTTGATCAAATGATGAATATTACTTCATAATCTTGATGTTGACCAAAAATCTTGAAGTTTGACTGTATGTTGACCACAATTGACTTTTTGACCAAGTTAACTAATTTTTTACTATCTGAGCATCTGACTGGCCAAACTTGTAGGGCAAACCTTGAAATTTGACATGAGGATCCTTTGAAGTATATAGAATATCATGAAGTCCACTTGAGGCTTTGGAAGTCCAATTTACCTTGGGAAACTCAAAAACGCTAATTTAAGATCCATTGCTTAGGAGGAGGCTTTATCTGATGAAACTTTGAATCTCTTTGAGCAATTGAGAATCTTGTGACTATTAGGAGACCTCTTGAGACATATTGTCTTAAATATGTGAGGGAAAATTTTGGGGTACAAATGTTGGCAAGGATAGTACATCGTACGATAATGCTTTATCCCACTACCTTTCCACTATCTTTGAATTGTGGAAAAGGATAATACATGGTTGTACTATTTAATTCCTTGTGTAACGCATTCCTCAATAGCCGAATTGGGATGTAACGGATCTTTTATGTTTGGCTATAAAAGGAAAACATCACATGTTTTGTGATGTTGTTGATTCCTATTGAATCCTCGTTGGTTCAAATGAACAAGCACACTCTTGGGTGTTGTTGATTTTGAATAGGAACTCAATCTGGCTGATTATCCAAAAATTGAATATTCTTCTGTGAAATAATCAAGGATACAACTATTTGGTTTATGTGTTGGTGTTAATTGATATAACCGAGAGGTTTCTAAACACACATACAACCAAGTTGTCAAATGGTCTTTGAACCATGTTATTGATGTTGTCATACAATCACATAAATTTGATGATAAACAAAGATAACACTGGAACAAGTCGCAAAGAGTTTACTTGAATATGCATCTCTTCTAGCTGATTACTCTTTAACTACAATTTGCGGAAAGCAGAGAGATGTTGAATTCACGATGTGCTTAATTTCATATGTTGCAAAAGACTTGGAAAGTCACAGAAGACAATGGAGATGATCATGGAAGCTTCAACTACAAATCAACTAATGAAGTGATCATTAGATTAAAGAAGAACATGGGATGTTGTCCATAAATGTTATTAAGTGAATCAAGACAAAGAAGTCCTTTTTGTTCTCAAACGAAGATCAACAAGTTGGCGAAGCTTTTAAAGAAGAAGAAGAAGATGTCGACCTTCAAGTGCTTAAATGAAGAAGTAACTTGAAAAAGCAAAAGACCACACGACAGAGCAAAAATACAATGTAATATTCTTAGTGTGTATTTAGGTTCTTTTGATGTACTAAAAGAGTTTACAATCTGCTTATGTAAAAAGCAAATCATATGTAAACAACCCTTTCCTTAAAGGACCAAGTGAAGATCAAAACTTTAGGAAGGCACAAAAATTGATTGCTAGTGAATTCATAGAACTATGTGTTCTGATGATATGTTTTAGTGCTAATGTTTTGGTGCAACTCAGAACAGTTGGTTATGGAGCCTGAAGTCACGACATGTTGTGATGTGTAGTTAGTAATGAAATGTTGTCACGCAGGAAGTCACAAAGGTTCTGTGCAATTAGTCACGGTTGTATAACGTGCAAGAAGTCACAACATGTGGTGTTGTGCAGTTAGTCACGGCATGTTGCCGCGTAGGAATTCACAGAGGTTTTATGCAGTTAGTCACGATAGTTGGTCGTGCGATTGTAATCATAATGATTTGGTTATAGTGGATTAAGTCCTTGTTTAAGGCGAAATCCCCTTGGCAGGTGGACTGAATTAGCTTGAGAAGTTCTCAAGTGAACCATGATATATCATGTGTTCTTTACTCTCACTTTATGCTTTACATTCTTTTATGCTTCCGTAACACATTCATAGCATAACTTGACGCAACTCATCAATTATGCATGCATAGAGGAAAGTGACTATACAAAAGGAAGAAAACTGAGTTTCTAAACAACATTGTTTGTCCTGATATCTTTGTTAAACCTCCATCTGGGAAGAATCAGTACAAACCTCAAGATCTGTCCTTAAACTTAAGAGTCTGGCACAAAATTCTATTAGGAACAGTCTCCAACAAACCTCTTTATAACTTCTCCAATTCTATCAACATTGACTAGAAGTTTATGTTGTACTACATCCTGATGGATATACAAATATATCTCCTTCTGTTATATTCAAATACCTCAAAGATGCAGTAAAGGAAACTAGGGAGTTTGGTAAACACCCCAGAAATTAAATTCCCATGGGAAGGCTGATATTTGACATTCTGATAGAAAGGAAGTTGATTGACAATATCACTCAAGATAGTTCAAGCATTGTCTCCGGGTTACCACTGGATGAAAAAACCTTAGTCAACATGAAAGATATTCCAAAGATTATGTCTAAGCCAAGAATCATTGACTCTGATTTATGGTAGGAAAAGAGAACCCATGTAGATGAATATCATCGGTTTATCAAGGAAGAACTAATTGATGCTATCATGGCTTACATCAAAATTAGATAAATGGATGGTTATGATCTGTCAAAATCCAAATTCAATCTGATAGCAAAAGAGGCCCCAAACATGTTGGAAAAGGGAAAGTGTTCGATTCCAGTTGCTACTCATGAGCAATCTGTAAAAAGACATAAGCTTGGAAGCGCTCAATCAGACTGTCCTCAGAAACCTCAATCTGAAAGTTCCATCAAGATATCTGAACTGATACATGATAATGAAGAACATAAAAATATTGATTTATCCCCTCCTCTGCCTCCTTCAATTTCATCAACAGAAATCCCCAATACATCATTTGTAACACCAAACTAAACCCCATGAATAATCATAATACAATCATAATAATTAGCAAATCATCAATGTACAAACGCACGTGTCATAGCTTCATAAACGTCTTACCCAATGGTTTTGCTCTGTAACATGGGTTGCAACAAAATTATAATAAAAAAACACTTTAACATCATAAATGAAATCATTTAGAACTTCGCAGCGGATACATTATGCCTCAAAACTCTTTTATAAAATATACTCAAGTACTGTAAAAGGTATTTCAAAAATTCAAGTTATTCCACGTAAATCATAGTTTTCATCTCAAAGAAAACCAAAACTATACTAAAGTTCGTCAAATATCACATAAACTCCGAAAATAACACAAAACATAAATCTCATAAAACCATTTGACCCCAACCTCGGCGTTACGTATCAGAGCAAGACTCATTTTACTTCTACGAAGTAAAACAACACATTCCAAAGTAACTTCTAAGCTTCCTACACTACACTTGATTACTTGCAAGTTACCCGTATTCGAGACAACAATTCCAAGCAAAAAAGGTGAGTAATCATAATCATTATAAAAGATACAGGAATTAGATAAAAAGTAAAGTCACTTGAATAACATCAACAATACACATATATTCGTCATATAGTTCGTCATAATCACCAAAATGTCATTTAAATCATCATCACAAAAATACCAATCATGATGATATGCAACTCGATAGACTCATGTATGTGGTACCGAAACATCACTGGTGACCTAGTCATTATTGCATCAATATTCATCACGGATGACCTAGTCATCATTGCATCAATATTTCACTTAATCAACACAATGAGATTAAGGCCATCACTATACATTGTCGTCCTAAAATTTGTCATTGGATTTTTATCCTGCAAAAACGTCATTGGACATCTCGTCCTAACAAAATGCTATGAATTCATGATGCGTACAACATAGAAAACATGACCACTGTTAGTCAAAACGCATCACCATTCATAAAAAATCACCATTTAGCTCAAACACATCATCATCACATATGTATGTCATAAATTAACACACCATCATTCATAAAACAAACTCTTAAAGCAAATCGCTTCCAGACATCATCACTCACCTTGCTCATCATGTTTTCTGCATATACTGTTATACACACAAACCATGTATACTTCACAATCACATAACATCATTCGTTCATAATAATCCTCAATAATACACATTTTAATATCCAAAACAGTAGGTACACATTTTATTTTTGACAACAAATTCATCATCGATTCCTATTGTTACTACTCTTGAAATCTCACTGATCATTCACCAAAATATCATGTTTCTGCTAGCTAATAGATGCTTCTGTTTTCATAAAAAAATTGGAGTTACAAAGGTCAAGTTGAGCACAAAACAAATTTTAGAAGCACTTGCACTGCACTGGGTGGCGCAGACCACAAGGAAGTGGCATTGGCCACCCCCAAAATAACACTGGGTGGCGCAAGCCACCCTTGTGCATCACTAGTGGTGCAAGCCACTTCAATTATGGTAGAAAGTGGCGCAAGCCACCCTTCACGTGGCTCTAGCCACATGGTTTTGTTAAAAGGTGGCGCCAGCCACCATGATGTGGCTTTGGCCACATGATTTTATTATTTTTTTGCTTTTCTTTTCTTTTAAGTGGGGCTCGCCACTATTTTTGTTTTCTAGTTTTCGGTTCATCACAATTCTCTCCAAATTATTAACAATCACCACCAGTTATCTCACGATTTTGTTTTTGATTCAAAAATCAGACCGTCATCAAACATTCATCAATTATAATATCGATTCAAAAATTCAGACAATTAGTAATTTACCAAATTCCCTAATCAAATATAATAACCACATTAAACACCCCTTAACTCTTGATTATCGATTTCCCATTGAATCCTCTTCTCGTTCTTTCGATTCCTCGACTCCTCCTCAATTCCCTCGTTCTTGGTGTTCTTATCTGTTTTCTCCTCTTCGGCAAAAGTTACCGAATGAGTTCTAACTTCTCTAACTCACCTATGTAACCCTTATGTCTCATAATTATGATTTTCCAAAAATACCCTTACTAACCTTTCATAATGACTATAATGCCCTTTAGTTATATATATCCCATAAAATTCTATTTTCTTTAATCGATTAATTATGACTAATTTCCAATTACTCCAAAATAAATCGATAAGTCCTCAAAACCGACATTCGTCAAATATTTCTCGTCGACACGTCACCGGACTCAATAGTTCTCACTAAAAATTCAATTAATTCAATAATCTACTTAATTAACTAAATAATCATTTATTCTAATTATTCACAAATACACGATAATTCTTCGACGCACTTACACATCCCATAAATCAGAAATTCTTCGAAGCCATCACATAATCGTCATCAAACCATCATCGAATTCAAATAATTCACATTGAATCATAATATTTATATATCCAATCCAAATTAATTAAATAAATAATTAATTCAGAAATCGGGGAGTTACTTCATCAGTTCTCACACCAATTACAAATGTTGTTCCCTGTCCCACACAAATTCAAAATCCATACATCAGTCAAATATCTCCTACAGTCACTTATTGAACAACATCATCTAATTCAGAGATGTCTTAGTCCAACAACTCCTCTACTCAACCAGAGATATCAGAACCCCAACCTTGTGAGCAACCTTAGTTTTTGATTGATTATAAATTTTAAGTGTTTGTGTTTATTTCACATTAAGAAATATGCTTGCTTTAGTTTTGGTTCTTTTGTTTTTCAATGTTTATGAACTTTTGGAAAAACACGCATAATGAATCGATACATTCTAGCTTGAATCGATTCATGCTGTTTGAAGGTTTCTGGAATTCGCATAATGAATCGATACATTCTAGCTTGAATCGATTCATGCTGTTTGAAGGTTTCTGGAATTCGCAAAATGAATCGATTCATCTTATGATGTATCGATTCATGCTGTTTAAATGATTCTGTTTTCTTAAAAATGATCAGTATGTATCGATTCATCAAAGCTTGAATCAATTCATTAATCTGTTATTTCTCTAACAGAATCTGCATACATATATGTGCTTTTGTTTCATTTAGCAAACACAGATTACAGATCACAGAAAAATTGGATACGAATTTTCAAAGTGATAGATCATTGGAGAACATCAAGATAGGGTTTTTGGAGTGTTGGAACTTCAATGTTGAGCAAGCTTGAAACCTAGAATCAAATTCATCTTCATCATCTTCTCAAAGATCTTAATTCAAGAACATCAACAAGGAAGTATTTGCTGTCCTGTGAATTGAAGACTTTCGGGATAACGTTCAGTGGTACGATCGGAGATCCAGCTGAGTTGAAGATTGATAGAAGGTTTCAAGGAAAAACCAGCTGGGTTTTCCTTCAAGAACGGGCGTGTTCTTGAGGGTTTGTTAGTCACGTATACAAGTCAGATTCAGCCGCAGCGAGAGTTTTGGAAATCGGGGGATTTCGCAAATAGGTCGTGGAACCGGTGAATTGATTGTATAACTTGCAGGGAATCTTGATCGGGCTC